>OX941091.1:59593594-64593594 GCA_954870635.1 Arctium minus
GTCTCTATATCTTTATATCATAAGCAAAAGACTTATAGACTATATATACAAAACAGATTACAAGATGATTATTAAATTAAAGTTGATCTTCAGCATCCAGTCCATAATTATCTTCAATCTCCTTGTCTTTCGCTTTAAGCAACCAATCCATCTCTATCATCATAAGCAGCATTAATCTTCAGCAGCATCTTCTTATCAGCAGTACTAATCATGTTTGCAGTAGTAATTTCTGACTGGCAGTACTAACTCTCCAAGCAGTACTAATTATTCTTGTAGCAGTACTAACCCTTCAAGCAGCACTAATACTACTAGTAGTAGTAATATTCAAGTAGCAGTACTAAAGTCTTCAGTAGTAGTAATCTTCAATACTTAGCAGTACTAACTGGACTTAGCACATTTCAGACCCAACAATAGTAATCCTCACCCCTTCAGTTATTGCATATGGATCTTTTTGGTCCTACAAATGTGATGAGTATTGGTAAGAAATCCTATTGCTTAGTCATTGTTGATGACTTCTCTAGATTTACTTGGGTATATTTTCTGAGGACTAAGGATGAGACAAGTGGACTGATCAAATCCTTTGTTCTTAGAATTAAAAACCAAACAAATCTAAGAGTTAAAGTCATCAGATCTGAATTTGCTTGAAACTAGCTTTTGTCTTGTCACTGAGGAAACTTGTTTAGACTTGAAACTAGCTTTTGTCTATTGTCCTTTTTCACATGCTGAGCAGAAAGATTCTTTAGCATATAAGTGCTGAGGAAGACCAAAAACCAGTTCCTTAGATGAGAGAGAATTCAGGGTTTTGAAGTTTAGATGAGACAGCCTTTTGTGCCATAGCCAGTTGACATCAGAAAAGGCTTTAGAGAGAAAACATACGTTTTCAATGGTAGTAGAGTTCATATCTATTACATAGACATTTTCTTTACGATAACCACTAAGAGAAAGTTTCCCTTTCTCATTTATCACTGAACATGCTTTCTTGGTAAAGAGAACTTCATAGTCTTTGTCACATAGTTGATCGATGCTCAAAAGATCGTGCTTCAGTCCATCTATATAAGTGACTCTTCTGAAGGTAGTTGTCCCATTGCCGAGGACACCAAACCCTCAGGTATATCCTTTTCCATTTCCACCAAAGGTCACAGAGGGACCTTTCTCTTCCTTGTATTCAGTTAGCAGGTCTTTTTGTCCTATCATATGACGTGAGCATCCACTATCAAGATAGCAGATGCCCTTTGATCCCTGCAAACATAATTTTAGAGGACTTATGTTTGTTAAAGTGTTGAAAATACCCAAGTCCTATTTCAGTGGACTTCCAAAGATAGACCTCAGAGGGCATAGACTTCAGAGGACGAAGACATCAGAGATTGCAACTTTCAGAAGAAGACATCAGAGATGGCTTCATCAGAGGCTCTGAAGACAACGTCAGAGCTCTGAAGACATTCTCTCTGAAGATGGCGCTGAAGACTCCTGAAGTATCAGAACAGATAACCAATCACTTAGTGATAAGATTTACTTTACAGAGTAGGTTACTGTTCAAGCATGCATTGAGCTTACCTATTAGGTAAGACACTGTTCAAGAATGCTTCTATTTGTCAGAATAGTACACTGTTTACTTTATGGTCCTATAAATAGGTCCATCACTCCTTTGACAAAAGTGTGCTTTTTGATATCTTGTATAAGAAGAATCAACTGAATATATCTCACGAAGATCTTGTTCTTTCTACTTGCTTTATATATGAACTATGATATTTAAATCTGCTTTTGATATTAAACTATATTGCTTCCGCTGTTTATACTCTTGTTGTTTATATCATTATTGTTATAAGATTAAATCTGGGATCCAACAATTGGTATCAGAGCCTCCTTTGTTTTCTAAAACAAAGAAAGATCATATCTGCATACTCGAATAGATTTAATTCTTACTGATTCAAGCTTTTATTATCTGTGCATGTTTGTGTAAACCCTGGTTTATTAAACTTCATATGCTCCAGATTTAAAAGTAAATCACAGTCACATCATTTAATAGAATGATCTTCATAGAAAAGCATCAGTTCTTCAAATCTTCATCCTTTCTTCACAAAAATGGCAAACTCAAGCATAAGTGCCATTTATACAGCCGGATCATTAACCAAACCTCCTACACTTCTAAGGGATGAATATCCTCAATGGAAGATAAGGATGGTTAATTTCTTAGAAAGCATGGACAGGGATTTGTTATGATCAGTGAACGATGGACCTCACCAACCAATGGTGTTGGCACCAAGAGTTCCAGCAACAGCAGATACTGCTGAAATCCCTGCTTACTATGAAAAGAAAACTTCAAACTTTACGGATGAAGAAACTAACATGATGGATAATGATTCAAAAGCTGTTAGATTACTTATAATGGCCATTCCCAATGATATCTTCCAAGAACTTGATTCTTGCGTAACTGCAAAAGAGATATGGGATCAGTTGTTAAATCAACTTGAAGGAGACCTACAAACTCAAAAGAACAGGAGAAGTCTTTGTATCAATGAATATCATGATTTTCATGCATTACCCGAAGAAACCTTACATCAAACATACTCAAGGTTTAACATCCCCATCAACAAATGCAGAAAATTTGGGGTCATGAGAACAAAAGAAGAAAACAATGTTCTCTTTCTTAAAAGTCTAAATGAAGAATGGTCACAACTGTCAATGTCGATACAAGCCAATCAAAGTCTTGAATCATGGTCATTAACTGACATTTATGGTACCTTGGTAGCATAGCAAAAAGAAATTGTTAAACAAAAATCAAAAACCTCTTTAGGTGGTCCACTTGCACTCATGTCAAAACAGAAGGGTGTATCACAAGAATGCAGAAATGCAGAAATGCAGAAAAAGACAATTGTTCAAAAAGGGAATCTAAAAGAAAATCCAAAAAGGTTCTGATGTCTGAAAAAATTGAACACTCAGATTCTGACTCAGATGATGACATCAATGCCTTTGCCAAATCTCTTGCATTAATCACCCATCAATTTAACAAGAAATTTGGCAAGAAAGTCTTTGAAGGAAGAAGAGATGATGAAGAAAGAAGAGGAAATCCAGAAAGAAGATTTCAGAAAACTGAATATCAACAAGAGCCCAGATCTACTTTGCATAGTGATCAAAAGGGCGTTCATTTCACCAATCATGATTCTACTCAACAATCAAGATCTCAACAATCATTTCAGCCGAGGTATCCTCAACCTCAGAGGTACTTCAAGCCACAACCACAAGTACAAGCACAGAAGACAGAATCAGACACTGCTCTTCCATCAAACCAAAACGATGGAAGATGTTTTAGATGTGGAAAGCCAGGTCATTACTCCGCCAACTGTAGAGGTAGACTCATCAAGGATGGAGACTACTACAAAAAAAAGTATAAATACAATGTCAAAGAAAGAGTACTTGTAGAAGAGATGGAAAATTGGTTGTCAGACTCAACAAGCAATGGACAGGAAGAACCCACCAATCTCTGCGGTATGGCGTTCACAGATGATCAAAGTGACGGATCATCAGAGGACTACTCTGAAAAGGTAAACTCTCCTTCCACCTCTGAAAGTGATCTTGAATTGGATGTTATTAAACTAACAGATGAATTTCAAATCCTAAAGCAAAAACTTGTTGAGGAAAAAGAAAAAGCAAAACAAATGACAAAAGATCTTAATTTTTACAAAAGGGAAAAAGATCTTCTTGAATCAGAAAAGAGAGATATTTTTGTTGAAAAATCTGATCTTGAAAAAGCTCAGAAACAAAAGGAAAAATCATTTTCAGAAAAATTCAAAGAACTTGAGAAAGTTTTAAAAGTTAAAGAAGAAGAAGTAAAAAAATCTGAGTATGAAAGACTCAATTCTGTTGTCTTAACCAATTTTTTCCAAAAAGAAAGAGAAATCTTACATCAATCTCTGGAAAGGAAAGAACTTCAAATCAAAAGTTATCTTGATGCTCAGGATGTTCATATAAAGATAAACTCTCAAATGGATACTCAAGGGATTGGATTCAATGAATTGGATCCAATCACTGGATTGAAGAAAACTTCACTTTCTTCCACTTTCTGTAAAGGAAAGGTCCAGAGCCCTGACTGTCCATCACTAAACAATTTCAAAAGAATAAAAACCTCAGAGAAATCAAAAATAAGGGCTCCGAACTTTAAAAATGAAGCATAATCTGAAGTACAAAACTTTCCAAATTCCATCTTAAAAATAGAAAAGGAAACTTCAGAGGTATTTTTCACAAAACCTCAGAGCAATGATCCTAAAGAGATTTTTAAGTTTAATGCATTCATCAAAGATGAATCTGAGACATCTGAACAAAGTACCTCTGAAGCAAGTACTTCTGAAGATGAACCTCAGAGTTCACTTAATCCAGATGCCCCTCTGTATTCACCAATCTCTGATGAATGCATCAGAACTACATTTGCGGATGATATCAAGAAAATAAATCAAGAAAACATCATAGCTGATTTAGAGAAGAAAGAAAGCATGAAAAGAATCCTCAAAGTCTCCAGACCTAAGAAAATTGAGAAACCATCAGAGGTAGTTGTCTCTGGTAAGACTGAATGTGACTTTCTTGACTCTGATTCTGAATCTGATCCATAGGTAGATGAACATAATTTCTATAAACCAGAGAAAGTAATTCATAAAAAGATAGATACCGTTGGGTCTGGAATTTTGAACATTCCTATTTCTGTTTTTAAAAATTAAACCCAGAATACCAATATGTCCTGACTTTGCAGAAATGTGTCTTCAAGCAAAAACTTCTCTGGAACTTGAAAAAGAATTACAAGAAAAGGCAAAGAATAAAACTATCACTTCTCAACTCTATAGTTATAAACCAATCAAGTTTACTCCTGGACAAAAAGGAAAATGGCAAGAAATTAACCATTCTGATCCTGTTTGTGCAGTGTGCAATAAAGAGAAGAGGATGTTTCTGAACAAGAGAAGGCAACTTGAAAAGAAGGTTGTCTCTCATGCTAAAAGAAAAGCAGTAGTTAGGAATACTTGTAATATTCCTAGTACTAATTCAAAAAGGCATCATAATGTACCGAATGCATTTAATGAAATGAAATCCTTTGCTTCTACTTCTTCTTGTTCTGTAAAGAGCAATTGCATCCAACTCTTGATGAAACTAAAAAATCACTTCAAAGGTTCTCACTGTTTTCTTAATCAATCTCTGAATAAAAATTCAGAGACAACGCCTCAAAAGAAAAAGGACAATTCTGTTAAAACATCAAAAGATAAGAAGGCAAGATTTCAAAACGATAATCAGAAGTCTAACAAAATAGGACCCATAATGAGATGGGTACCTAAGAAAATCTAATTTGTCTTGCAGAAACAGTCAATGCCGATCTGGTACTTAGATTCTAGGTGTTCAAGGCATATGACTGGAGATAAAAAGTTACTATCCTCCTTCAAAGCTAAATCTGGAGGAGCAGTAACTTTTGGAGACAATATGCAAGGACAAATTAAGGGTTATGGTGAGCTTACAAGAGGTAATGTTTCAGTATCAAAGGTTGCTTATGTTGATGGGTTAAAGCATAACTTGATCAGCATAAGTCAACTTTGTGACCATGGTTTTGATGTGAAATTTCAAGAAAAACATTGTTCACTACTTCACTCAAAAACAGGTCAAGAAATGCTCAGAGCTGACAGAAAGGGAAATTTATACAGAATGAATTTTTCTAAACACAAAAAAACTGACTCAGAGAAACTCAGTGAAGATGTTTGGCTCTGGTTAAGGGATTGCTATCTGTGAAGTTTAACAAAGATCATCTTTGTTCTGCTTGTGAAATGGGAAAAATGAAAAGATCTTCCCACAAGACCAAAAGTGATAATAATTGTCCAAAACCTCTGCATATGCTTCATGTGGACCTCTGTGGTCCTATCTCTATACAGAGCTTGTCAGGTAAAAAGTATATCCTCGTTTTGATTGACGAATACTCTAGATATACTTGGATAGAATTCATCAGAGCCAAGTCTGATGTCCCTGATATTTTAATAAGATTGTTAAAAAGATTGCAGGTTCTGTTTGATACCAAAGTTCAGAAACTGAGAAGTGATAATGGAACAGAGTTCAGAAATGCAAAAATCAACTCATATCTTTTAGAGGAAGGCATAACTCCGAACTTCTCTGCAGATAGAACACCTCAACAAAATGGTGTTGTTGAAAGGAAAAACAGAACACTGGTTGAAGCTGCAAGAACTATGCTTGCAGGATCAGAACTTCCCACAAACTTTTGGGCAGAGGCAGTGGCAACAGCCTGTTTCACGCAAAACAGAGCTACAATTGTCAAAAGATTCAAGAAAACATCTTATAAACTCATTAACAACAGGAAACCTAATGTTAAATATTTCCATATTTTTGGATGCAGATGTTATATTCTAAATGATAGAGAGTCTCTTGGAAAGTTTGACAAGAAAGCAGATGAAGGCAAATTCATTGGCTATTCATTAGTCTCAAAAGCTTTCAGAGTGTTCAATCAAAGAACCAGAACAATCCAAGAGAGTATCAATGTGTCTTTTGATGATGACAAAAGTCTGGCCAGCAAAGATATCAATCAAATTGCCAAAAATATCTCTGAATCATCAAAGATAAGAGAATCTGAACTCAACAAAATTTTTGAAGTCTTCTTTGATGATGAAAACTCAGAGTTTCTTTTCAGAGATATTCATAGAGCAACTTCAGAGGAACTACAAACGTCAGGTACAAATCTCTCTGGTCCCTCTGAAGTTACAACTTCTGCTTCCTTGAACGCAGGTCCAAGAACTGAATCAATTTCAGAGCCTCCAGAATCAACTTCAGTGTCTCTGGAATCAAATCATGAGCCTTTGGAATCAACATCAGAGCCTATGCTCAGCACAACGGAGATGTCTCCAACTGTCATCTATGAAGCTCAAACTCCACCTCATGGTCATGCTCCGCTCACAAGATGGACAAAGGATCATCCCCATGATCAAATCATTGGATCACCTTCAGAGGGTGTCAAACACAGATCAGCCACAATCAATGAATGTTTTTTTGTAAATTTTTTAAGCATCATTGAACCAAAGAAGGTAAATGAAGCTCTTGAAGATCCTCATTGGATCTCTGCAATGCAGAATGAGCTTCAAGAGTTTGAAAGAAACAAAGTCTGGACCTTAGTTCCCCTTCCTAAAGGAAAATTTGCAATTGGAACTAAATGGGTCTTCAGAAATAAAAAGGATGAGGATGGCATTATAATCATAAACAAAGCTAGGTTGATTGCTAAGGGATATTGCCAAGAAAAGGGCATTGATTATGATGAAACCTTTGCACTTGTGGCTAGGCTAGAAGCAATTAGAATCTTCTTAGCCTATGCTGCACACAAAGGGTTCAAAGTATATCAGATGGATGTTAAATCTGGCTTTCTGAATGGTAAATTAAATGAAGAGGTTTATGTCCAACAACCACCTGGTTTTGAGAATACAGAGTTTCCAAACCATGTTTATTATCCTGATAAAGCTCTATATTGACTTAAACAAGCTCCAAGAGCATGGTATGCTACTCTATCCACATTTCTGATAAATAATGGTTTTGAAAAAGATACAATAGATACAACCTTGTTCATAAAAAGGTACAAAAATGAGATGCTCTTAGTACAGATATATCTTGATGACATTATATTTGGCTCTACAAATCAAAAGTATTGTGATAAGTTTTCAGAGTTGATGAAGAGTAAATTTGAGATGAGTCTTGTGGGAGAATTAACATTCTTTCTAGGCTTACAAGTAAAGCAAACATCAGAGGGTACTTTTATAACTCAATCTAAGTATGTCTCTGACATTTTGAAAAAATACAGACTCAATGATTCAACCTCTATGAAAACCCCTATTGCCACAGGAGTCAAGCTTGACTCTGATCTTTCGGGAAAATCTGTAGATGTCAAAACCTACAGAGGCATGATAGGTTCACTATTATACTTAACTGCAAGTAGGCCTGACATAATGTTTGCAACATGTCTTTGTGCTAGATATCAAGCAAATCCAAAAGAATCTCATTTATCTGCTGTCAAAAGAATTTTCAGATACCTGAGAGGGTCACCCTCATTAGGCCTCTGGTATCCAAAACTTTCTAGTTTTGATTTAACAGCTTACACTGATGCAGATCATGCAGGATGCAAGCTTGACAGAAAAAGTACCTCTAGGTGCTGTCAGTTATTGGGAAATAAGCTCGTAAGTTGGACATCCAAGAAGCAAAACTGTGTTTCAACTTCCACAGCAGAATATGTTGATGCTGCTAGTTGTTGCTCTCAAGTCATATGGATGCAAACTCAGCTCCGAGACTATGGCTTACAATATGACATAATTCCAATTCTGTGTGATTCAAAAAGTGCCATAGCCATCTCTGCCAATCCAGTACAACACTCCAAAACAAAGCACATTGATGTGAGGTACCACTTTCTGAAAGATCATGTTGAAAAGGGAACAATAGAGATGTATTTTGTATCAAATGATCTTCAACTTGCTGATATTTTCACAAAAGCTTTAGATGAACGAAGGTTCAATTTCTTAATTAGCAAGTTGGGTATGTTGAACATGTCTGCCTAACACAGGAAAACATCAGAGTCTCTGATCCATTCATCAGAGCCTCTGGACTTTTTCACAAATGGTAAAAATCATTCTTTTGCATCTCCAAGCATGTGTCAAGGGGGAGAAGATAAAGACTTCATTCTTTGGTCAAGGGGGAGACAAAGAACCTTTCATCTTTCAAGGGGGAGAAAGTGAGCTTCTCTGATACTCATATCAGAGACTCTGATCTTATCTCTGATATTTATATCAGAGCCTCTGATCTTGTCTCTGATATTTATATCAGAGCCTCTGATCTTGACTCTGATATTTATATCAAAGCCTTTGATCTTTTCTCATTAAACGAATATTCCAGGAAATTCTTTTAATAATAAATCTTTTGGATAACCATTCGTTTATTTTCAAAAACCCAACTGGCGGTTTTTTGACACCAAGCGGCTCTCCCCTACACACCTCAACGTGTCACCTATTAATTAGGGGATGATGGAACGTCCTTTCTGACATTGTAACTCTCAATCGCCGTTTCCATAACCTCTCCCTCTACCTTTCTTTTTCTGTCCATAAAAACCCTTTTTCTTTTCTCATTATTCTTTACGCTCTCAGAATCCAAAATCCCAAATCTCTCTTTCTAAGCTCTCATCTTTCTCAAAAACCTGCAACAATGGCGGCTCGTTCCCAAACCTCAGATAACTCCAGCAAACTTGTTCCAAGATTGAATATGACACAGTTCGATGTTCCAGTAAAAGGTAACAACTACTTTCTGGACGTCACCCCAACCAAATGCGATGAGCAGTTTCGCCCAATCCTCGACTTTTTGACCAACTGCGAACTTAACGATGTCCTCACCAAACATGCCTCAGATATTCCTCTACGCTTTGTCCAACAATGGTGGTATTCAAGTGAATACGATGATGAAAAGGAAGGACTGGTTGGGTACATTGACCTAGGTGAACAAAGCATGAACATAAGAATCACCCCACAAACTCTAACTCGCCGATTCAACCTGCTCACAAAAACTGATCTTCAAATAGAAACCTTTGAGAAACCACCAACTCAAGAAGTTCTTCTTCAGTTCCTCGACCACTTAGGCTACAATAGGGAGATCACACGCCTAAGTCAATTCAGACGTTAGTACCTGCCTCCCAAGTGGAACTTTATGTTTAGTGTTCTCAATCGAACAATTACCTGGAAGATTGGAAGCCAGGATCAGACCCATCCAGCAATTCTAGCCATAATGTATGCTCTCTTCTTCAACAGAAGCATAAATATGGCTCACATTCTCTTCTGTGAGATGCTGACGGCGGTGGACAAGAAGAACAAAGACTTGGCCAAAGGAAAACAACCAATTTCGGTACTGTTTCCCAGATTCATCTCTGTGGTCATTCAACGAGAAATGGAGAAATTCTCCATCACTGTGGAGGGCCCAAGGACACCTCTGTTTATGATTAACTCGTTCAAAGCTACAGAGGTTCCTTCTTATCCAAATGACCGAATTTTCCCACACACCATGATTGAGATAATTTCTGCTGACTCTACTACCCACCTCCTACTTAGTCGTGTTGCCCAATCATCAGAACCGATGATGGGATCCCCAACACACTTAGGTTCTGAGCCTGAGCCTGAATCAGAGAGTGATATCTCTGATACTGCTCAAAACGTTAACAGAGCGCAACCAGAGGGTGGCTCTGAGAGAGTAAGGAAGAGAAAATAAGAAAACCCTCCCTCTGACGAAGAGAATAACTCTGTCAGAGCAGAGGAAGGTGAGGAAGAGAGAATTCCAGAGGGTGAGTTTCTAAGCTTAGAATCTGAGGGCGGTGAGGTAGAAAAAGATGTCCTTGTTGGCACACATGAGAGATTCCAAAGCCCAAATCCCCGTGCAAACACATTTACTGTCCAAGGTGGTCCAGCATCAGTGGACATTGAAACAGAGGTGCACACCTCGAACCCTTCCCATCCTAGCCGCTCAGAGGCATCTACTTCTGCCTCTGAAGCACGCACCAAAGGGGAAACCTCTGATACGACTAAGTCCTCCCAACAGAACTTAGACCAAGATAAAAATATTCATTCACCCCAGAGTATGTCACCTCTACACACACATGATGCCTTTGTGGCTCATAAAAAGTTGGACCGTCCCTTAGATCAGAAGAGACCTACGACCTCTCGTAAGGATTGCCTGTTAGAAAAAGAATGGCATGACCTTCTTGCACATGGACTCCTTAGCCTGGACAACAAGGTTTCCACCCACATTCGTTTCTCATCATCAGATTCTGACTTTGATGATTAGAGACCAATCGGAACCATTATAGGGAAATCCTTAAAAAAGAGTCCCCAAGGATTAATGGGAAGTCCTTACGGAGTCAATATCAAGCCAACTCCGAAAGAAGGCCCCTCTGAACTCGAGGGAAACTTGGAATCATGTGTTGATCCTAAGGTCACCCCCTCTGATTACGTTACCAAAGAGGAGTTCAGAATCTTTGGTGATGAAATCATAGAATCTCTGAAGGAGATTAAACTTCAAATGGAGAAGACCTCAGATGCCTCTGCCTCTAACTCTGAAGTTGCAAAGCTCTCTTCAGAGGTCTCTGAGCTGCGCACGACCATTATCTCTCAAAATGCTAAAATGGATGCTCTAGAAAGCCTGGTCATCAAAAATGACTCGGTTTTGTCCAGAGAAATTCAGAACTCCACAACAGAGATTCTCAAGATGATTCCAACTCCTTCTGCCCCAACTCCAACACAAGCAGACTTCTCTCAATTCAAAAAGGAAGTCTTGCAGTCTTTGGTAGAAGTGATTGCAAAGTTCCCTACCTCCTCTGTTGCTAATCCTGCTACCTCTGTATTCATTACAAAGGCTGACCTCCACAACTTCTCCAAGAAGATCACCACCAATGTAATGAATATCTCCAGCAAGTTCGTCTCCAAAGCCAATCAGCAAAACAAAAGGATTGAAGACCTTCTGAAGGATGTGAAATCTTCAGAGGGATCATTGAAGAGGAAGGAACCAGAAGTCGCATGCTCTTAGGAGGCCCGGAAGAAAGCCAGGTATGAAGACCCATGATGACCAACCTCAGGGGTCATCCGATCTTCACAAGGGGGAGAAGACTCCTACACCAAAAACTGTTGAAACGCAAAAGGAGTCCACTCCCTCTGCAAGAAACCAAAGCAAGGAAAAAGGAACAGAGAGACGTTCAACCTCAACTTCTGCTGAAGATAACCAGACCACTCTAAAGTCGCTAGTACCTATTATCTTTCTAGCACCATCTACTTCGAATGCTCCAATAGTTCCAATAATAGCTGCAACTCCAGAAACTATTGGAGCTATGGAAGAAGATGAAGACGAACAACTAGTAGACTTCTCTACATCAGAAGATGCATTCTCATCACCAGAAAGATCAACTTATGTGATGAGAGATGCTTACGAATCAGAGGCTGAAAGAGCAGAACCAGAATCTGAAAAAGAAGAAAAATCAGATTCTGGAAAAGAGGTTGCTGAAGAACAGATTGAAGTAATTGATGTTGAAGAGTATGTATTCAAGAATGCTTAACCACATCATATTTCAACAGCAACAGAGCTGAGGGAATCACCAGAGATAGATGGCTACATCTCTGAACCCACAACAGAAGATACTCCACAGACGAAGGAACCAGAAACCATGGTTGCTGATGAACAGGCTCCTTTAGAGAATCCTGTTCAGAAGGCAAGCATCGGTCTACCAGCCAAAGTGTTCACTAAACCTCTTACATTCCTTGAATCAAATCCCGAAGCTTCCATAGAAGACCACTTCAGATACATCTACTGTGAGTTCAATATGGCAGACACTCTAGTCATTCCTCTAAATCCAAGGTTCAGAGAGGACATGCCGGACTATGAGCAAAGATTTGTCAGAGATAAAACCAGACCAAGAGCACAGGTCCTCTTTGATGATCCAATCATCAAAATCAACAAAATCAACAAAATCTAAGAGAAGACCTTTGCTTACAACAAGATCATCTATAGGCACTATGTGGTAACTCGATCTGATCAGAAGATTTACGAGTTCAATGATAATGATCTCATATATCTAAATCCATATGATTTACCACATTTATATGCCTATTGCTCTGCCAGATATGATCATGGAAGAAGGGAAATCAGGATGGGCATGGTTGAAGTCAGACGAGCAATGGAGGCCTATGTCAAACACAGAGCAAAACGTGACTTCCAAATTGCTCTGAACCTAGGGGAAGAAAAGCTGGAGGTAACTGAACCTGTGGAGTCATTTGATAAACTTAAGGAACAGAAGACTGGATCAATCATTGCAGAACCTCTGGGTTTCGTCTACAGAGTAAACCAAGTAAAGAAGATCTTTCTAGCTTCGGAAGTTTCGAAGTACTCTGATGAAACCTTGAGAGGTATAAAGAAAATGATCCATGTGAAGGAACAAAGGCACAGAGCAGATTTACTTGCAAAGCTTGACTTAGAGATTGACTCGATGATCAACTTCAGAGCTCTGATCATGAAATTCCATGGAATCTGTTCAAGTGACAAATTTTAGTTTGTTTCTTTCTTTTTGAATATTACTTTCTCTGTATTAAACTTCCAAATGTTTAAGAAGTAATATTTAAGAGGATGTTTTTCTCCTCTACGCTTTCTAGTTTAAATCTTCTATTCTCTGCTATTATTGTATCTTTTATTTTCAACACTTAAGGGGAGATTGTTAGCTCCAAATCTTATGTTTGTTAAAGTGTTGAAAATACACAAGTCCTATTTCAGAGGACTTCCAAAGATAGACCTCAGAGGGCATAGACTTCAGAGGACGAAGACATCAGAGATTGAAACTTTCAGCAGAAGACATCAGAGATGGCTTCATCAGAGGCTCTGAAGACAACGTCAGAGCTCTGAAGACATTCTCTCTGAAGATGGCGCTGAAGACTCCTGAAGTATCAGAACAGATAACCAATCATTTAGTGATAAGATTTACTTTATAGAGTAGGTTACTGTTCAAGCATGTATTGAGCTTACCTATTAGGTAAGACACTGTTCAAGCATGCTTCTATTTGTCAGAATAGTACACTGTTTACTTTATGGTCCTATAAATAGGACCATCACTCCTTTGACAAAAATGTGCTTTTTGATATCTTGTATAAGAAGAATCAACTGAATATATCTCACGAAGATCTTGTTCTTTCTACTTGCTTTATATATGAACTGTGATATTTGAATCTGCTTTTGATATTAAACTATATTGCTTCCGCTGTTTATACTCTTGTTGTTTATATCATTATTGTTATAAGATTAAATCTGGGATCCAACAATAAGGAAGATTAAGCTTTGTTTGGTACCCACTTTTCAATGGGTCCTTTAGGGTTAGTGGAGATGGAAGGTTCAACAATCTTCACAGCAAATAAAGATTCTGCTTCAGTGGTAACTTTCACTTTGGTTAATTTCTTAACCTTAGTGTTATTCTTCACCTTGGTAGATTTCTCAGCTTTGGTGAACTTCTCAGCCTTGGAGGCATTCATCTTCACTTTAGCTGTTTTATCAGCTTTACTGGCAGTTGGACATTTGCTTGCAATATGGTCAGTAACTCCACAATGATAGTATTTTCTATATTTAAATGCGGTTTTAGGACCATGAGTAGAAGGTTTTGAGAATTTAAGATGAGCAGGTCCAGCTCCAAGAATGCCTTTAGCATGAGATCTAGGAGGAATTTTCATTTCTTCAGATCTCTTAGGCTTAAGATCAATCTTCAGCTTTGGAGAACAGAGATCAAAGATTTCTATCACAGAGCTAGAAGATTGTTTTACTGAAGGTTTAGAAGGACTTTCAGCTTTGTTTTCTTGGTAGCCTTTTGAGGATGGAGAATGGATTTTCCTTTATCTACAGGCTTAAAGATTTTAGATATTTCCTCATGGATGGGATTAGAAGAAGATGAAGAAGAGCATTGAGCTTAAGATGTGTCAGGGATAGAAGATACAAACGTTCCAAACTTAAGCATGGAACTATCCTCTTTAGGTTCATCCCATGGTTTCCAAAAACCAAGACCAGTTTTATCACTGGCAGGGATCTGAGCACTTATAATCTCAGTGATCTTTGTTGAGGATTTACACCATCCTTCAACAGTATCCTTTTCTGCTTTTAGATCAGCGATGGCTTGTTCGCGTTCTATGCTGATGATTTCATTAACAATGAATTGATCTTTCAAACTTTCCTCTAAGATAGTCAGTTCTCTGATCTTTTCATGACATTTCTCTAGTTGTTCAGTTAAATCAATGTTTTTGTTCTTAGCTAGAGTTTTTCCGTTTAGAGCATTTAAAAGATCAATCGTCAGTACATCAACGGCGCGACTTCTTTCTGCTTCAGTTAGAGAGGGATTAGTAGAGATAGATACCTGAGATGATATATAGCTCATGAAAGTTTATAAAGATTCTTCCACTTCTTCTTTAATCTCGGCCATGAAACAGAGATTAGCGACTTCTTCTTTATCAGAACTTGATTATTCTGATTCAGCCCAGTCATGTTCTTCAGTGATGAGACCTTTACCTTTTCGCTTATAGTTTTTTTAACTTTTGATATTTTTCTTTCAGTTTAAGGTATTTTTCATCGCTTGATCTTTTTGAGGTAGAAGGTTTGAAGACATTCTTTGACCTGCACTCACTTGCAAAGTGTCCAATCTTTTCGCAGTTAAAGCAAGTAGCAGTAGCCTTATCAACAGGGGTTGATTTTGGCTTGTCAGTGAGAGAGAGAGGCTTATTTCTTCGGAAATTTCTCTTTCCTGCAAATCTCTTAAAAGAGTTCGTCAAGACTGCTAAGGACTCATCAAACTCTGAAAGATCAGTGTCAGATAGTTCCTCGGATTCAGAATCTAACTCAGTGATAGTAAGAGTAGATCGCTGAGATGGAATTATCTCTGAATAGACTAAAGCAACAGGGGTGCTTTTGGGTTCTTTAGATTCTTTTACAAGATTCTTCTTCGGGAGATTTGATTGCTCATAGTTAAGCAATATTCCATACAAGGTGCTAAAAGAGAGAGAATTTAAGTCTTTTGTCAGCTTGAGACACATTGAATAACTGTCCCAGCTTTCAGGTAGACATTCTAAGAATTTAGTCAAGACCTCAGAATTAGAATAGGTCCTGCCAGAAGTTCTTAGATAAATAATTGATCAGATAAACCTCTGGTGAACATCGGAGAGAGATTCGTTCTTACCAAAGATGAAACTTTCATACTGACGTACCAAGTTAATCTTTCGAGTTTCTTGGACTTCAGTGGTGCCTTCATATTGAACACATATGGTGTCCCACATTTCCTTTGAAGTTTTAAGATGCATAATGGAATGGAAAGCTTCATCAGGCAAAGCCATAGAGATAACGGTTTTTGCCTTTGTATCTAGACCTAATTTCTTTTTGTCTTCATCACTCCACTGTCTTATTTCCTTGATATCATATCGTTCAAGGACAGCAGGAGTGGTGGCAGTAGCGGGAACGATGCTTATGATAGTGAAAGGTTCATAAGGTCCATGTGCTACATAATCAGGTATAGTAGGGTCTACACCTTCTAGAAATAGCATCATTCGATTCTTCCAGAGAGCAAAGTTATCTCTGCTGAATCGAGGAGGTTTAGAGAGTGAACCATTATTATAGTAGTTTGTGTTTGTGTTAAGCGCCATTTTAGAATAACAAGGAAGAGAATAAAGCAATATCTTGTTTATTAGATTAAACAGTCTGCTCTGATACCACTTGTTGGTCCCGAAGGTGCTTAACAAGTTTGTAGAGGGGGGGGGTTGAATACAAACACATAATTTAAAGTTTAATAAATTGTTTATTGATAAACCAAACACAATTTACAAGTGTGTTGCGGAATAAGATGAAGTAAAATTCAATCTAAACAAACTTAAGAAAACACTAAGATGGTTGCACAAGAATATAGAGAATTGGGAGATTAGAGAGAAGAGAAATCAAGGGTTTCTATATTTTAGAAAGATGAAGGCTCGAGGTAAGCACGTACTCCAGATGGAGAGGTAATCTTTCTATTTATACCATATGCATTAAATGCATGGCAGGGCACTTTACACGTGTCTTTCTTTGATTGGCATAGAGAGTCTGACTTTGGGAGACATGCTTTCGGCCGCATCATGAACAGTGTAGTTGATAGAGTTGTTATACGATTTATGGCAGAGGTATGTCCGTTATGACACATCGTACTAGGTGTGTAGGGAAAGACAAAAGAGACTTGAGGCATAAGTAAGTGATCATCGATCACTGAATATCTCTTCCTTCATAGATACAAAGAAGTTCAGCTATTGCTGAAGCTTTTCCTCAGGTTTCTTCGCGTATGACTAGAGTCGTCTTTGCTTAACTAATATTCGCATCAGGTCACTAGTAGACTTGTCTTTGTTCAGCAGCTTCGTCTTCGATTCAGCTATGAATAACATCTGTTGACGCGAAACTTGTCTTCAGGGATTTCGTTTACATCAGAAACCATCAGCGATATTGAACATACTGATCAGTCTGATCGCTGATAGTGAAACACTAATACATATGAATGATTATAAGAAAGATCATTAGTGATAACTGAACAGACTCAGTCTGATCGCTGATGGTGAAACACTAATACATATTTATAAACGTAATTTTCACTAAGTATAGAAGAGGGTCTTTATCAAATCACTGAGAGAGTTTGGATCAACAAAAATCTTAGGATGTTGAGGGAATTTTCCTGTTGGATAAGCCTTCTTCTTATCGAATCTCACGTTTGAGACTTGTTTGGATGTCTCGACACGAGCGGTTGGTCTTGCCTTGAAATATGGTTTCTTGATGCTCAAGGTTTTTTTTTCGCTAGAGTGCTTGCGACGGAAATCCACGTCATCTTCGACCCGCATATAAGCTAGCGTTCGAGCTCGGACGTCTTCAAAGTTTCTGGTGGATATTTGGTTAAGTCCATGTAGAGGTCGGAACTGTCATCGAGACTTCACTTGTAAGCCTCGATTGCAGTTCGTACATCACAATTCTGCATGTTGATCATCTCAGAGTTAAAGCTATTAAAATAGCTCCGAACTGATTCGCCTGTCGTTTGAGTGATGTAATAGAGAACATCGGTTTGCTTATCCATCTTACGACTGCTGGCGAACGGCTGGAATAATTCATTGACAAAGTCTGCAAAACGGCTGATGGATTTGGGTCGTAAGTTTATCAACCATTGTAGACCAGTTCCGGTGAGGGTCGCACCAAAACTCTTGCACATACAGACTTCCCGATACCGATGAGGTATCGACACTGTCCACATCAATTGCTTGTATTGTGCGATGTTCTCTCTTGGATTGTTGATTCCCGAATGTTTCGGGGTAAACGTCGGGATATTATATTTCTTTGGGTCGTCGACCAGGGCGATCTCGTCAACAAATGGTGATGCTTGGAACCCGGTCCTTGGCTCGACGTCCACTGGTACAGCGGTTCCAGGTAGTTTTGCAAGAAGTGATATCATCTTTTCATTATACTCTTCCAACTGTTTTAGACGTCGTGTGACAGGATCGTCTGCATTGATACTATTGCTGCCTGGAAGTGACGTTGGTACGAATGCAGAATCTTGAGATGTATGACCTGGATTGGTAAAGAATCCATTGTGTTGTGACGTGCCTCCATTATCTCCATTTATTGGCGCGTGCATGTAGGGCATAGATGCCGATGGAAATGTCATCACCGGAGGTGGCATCGTCGGAATTGTCGGGATAGAGAAGGTGGCGACTCTAGTGGTTGCTCCCATACCTTGCGTTGGCCTAGGGTACGGAGGTGGTGGAGGTGGAACACATGTACAAGGCATGTTAATGGGTGGTCATGGACCGAACTGGCGTCCAAATTGGTTACCCATGTTTGGGTTCTCCATCGCTGGATTGTCATGGTTGAGAGTTCTTCATTAGCCGTATGATTTTGCTCGTTCAAAAAATGAATTTAGTTGTGGGCAGCATCGAGTTCCATGCACATTTGAGCAATTATGTGAGCTTGAGTTCCTTGAGCTGCCATGATCCTATCAAATAAAAAACTGTACTGAAACCGTTAATAGGTCGCACTTTCTACCGAGGATGCTACCCTAGCTGGGGCTCAACGGTGGGCGCCAAACTGTTAATGCCAAAAATCGTCACAAGGAAGATATAAGGTCGATGTGGAGCTTTAACAACTAAAGTAAGCGATCGATCGGCAAATTGGTGATGCGAAAAACCCCGTTGTGGGTAAAACCGCGGACGACAGCAAGGATCATCAAGTGCACTATGGACATCATCAGGGATGCCGTCCTTTAGAAGGAGTGATTACAAGTACAATTGAAAATATTACAATAAAAGAAATAATGTAATCATGTGTGTAGGCTAGATGTCGTGTAATAGAACACTTGTGCCGAGAGATTCATCTTGAGAGATTTTATGAGAGTTGTATCTTTGTAATTGCATTTATAATCCGATGATGATCCCCGTATTACTTTTCCTGGTTGTATATATAGCTTTTGTCTCCATAAATGAGCATTGTTTGTCCAACGGTCTTGATATTGATTGATTTTGATGGCGGTCGTCCGTTATATCCGTTGGTCATTATGTGCATTAAACCTGTAATGAAATATTCAGAGAGGAAAAACAATTGTATGCAATAAATGATCAATGATCCTTAGTAACGTTACATAGATAGTAAGATAAGAGTTGTCGAGAGACTTCTTTTAGTCATGGACGTGAGAAACCTTCGACGTCTATCGTCGGGGACGACGATGTCTTCTGTTATATGTTGTGGTCAGGACCTTATCTTAATACAAGAATGGTTTTTGGACTGGAGATGTTTGGCTTTCTTTCGTCGGTCGTGATTTGTGGATTTTTACCAAAACATACATAACTACATATTGTTTCCATTTTGTGCATTAGTGCACAATGTTTCCAGTCTGCGTATAAGTACAAAATATTTCCAGATTGTGCTGGATATGTGCACATTATTTCCATATTGTATAAGTGCACATTATTTCTATATTGTGCAAGAGTGCATATGTGCACATTATTTCTAGTTTCTACATATAGGTATTAAATAATTAAATAGAAATTACAATAACTATCATAAATATCCTAACGTGATAATAAGAAAATAAATATATATTAAATAACAACAACTACTATGTGATAATATGCAAGTAAATATATATTAAATAACTAAAATACTAAAAACCCTAAACTACCCTTAATAAGATCAGATTCCTATTATTAAACAAAGAAAATTTTTAAAATCCTATTGGTCCAAATTAGTTAACATGGAAAAGGAAGGTTAACAAAAGAATAACCCTCTATTTATCTTATACTATAAAATTATTTTGAATACTTGCACTTTATTTATATCTTTATAGTTATTTATTTAATTTCTTTATATGCCTTTCCTTTTTCAAATAATCACCACTTGTGACGGTCATTGTCTATCTTGTATTACACATTCTTAGTAGGCAAAAATGTTCTACGTACTAACCGCTGGAGACACCTCCACCACCATTCTCCCAACATGTGGTTTAATTTATTATAATCAGATACGTTAATGGTAACCATTATGTAAGAGTGATATTAAAAGGATATTGCATATATAGTGTACAAAGAACATTAAATTATAATAATATTTGGAAATATGTTGATTTAAATAATTGATAATATCATAAATGTTATTTTAATTTTATTAATGTCTTTTATTTTATAAAATAATGAAAAATCAAAATTAATCATAATGTTATTTTTTATTTATTTTAATCTTAAAAATTATGATCCTTAAATTAATACAATTCTAATAAAATAAAAATCATAAAAGTTACTTTTAATTTGTTTTAACCCGTTAATATGATTAGGATATAAATAGAAAACAAAAACTAATGAATGAAATAGAAAAATATGGAAAAGATTAAACAAATTAAAAAATTATGGGGGTTAAAAATAATATTAGTTCAAAGGGTTAAAAAATCCTCTTAATAACTCTTAAGTCTGAATCATTCAGACATTTTTATACACCACCTCTTATTTATCATAACTAAAATAAGACTTCAGACTTTAGACATTTTAAAAAACAAACGACACCTTAGTGTCGGGTATGAAAAGTTTAATAGGTTTTAATAAAAAAGGATACGGATAGATATTGGCTTTTAATATCTAGATATCAAAATAAACATAAAAATACATAAATTCATTACACTAACATGCATAAAATGCATATACAAAATGACAAAAAGCCTACTTTTACAACAAACTTTATTCTTTAATATTTGATGCGACTAACCTTGAGAAATTGAAATTATTGTTTTAATATTTTTTGAAAGTATTTTAAAATTTTCTATGTAAACATGTAAATCTTATACATTGGCGGAGCCAGTATAGGGTCAGGGGTTACATTGGCATCCATCTTACATATTAATTAAATATTTTACTTTTTATTGGGCTTGGCCCCTCCCCAATCTTGTAGTAAACTTATTGAAAACCTCCATTTACATATTAATTAAATATTTTACTTTTTAGTTTGCGCAACCTACTTGATACGCAAACCTCCATTTGACACGCAAACCTCCATTTGACACGCAAACCTCACTTTGCGGCATTAACCTCTTGCGCAAACCTTCTAAAAATGCAAAGTTTTCCGGACTTTAATTGTCATAATTTTTTTCTCTAGGGGTGTTGCCCCCATACCCCCGCAAGGGCGTTGCCCCTTGACCCCACCCGCTAACCGGGTAGCGGGACCCCCATGCTAAGTCTGCCTAGGGGGACAAAATTTCTTGTGTGATCAAATTTTATTTGTTTTTATTTTGGGCTAACGATCATATTCAAGTTTTTCTAATCTTATCAGAATGTCTTCCTATTTTCAAATGTTGAATAAAGGAGAATACAAAAAGTGGAAAATGAATTTTTTCAGCTTCACAGATGGTGATGAACTGGGTCAAAACATGAAATTATCATTGTCTGAAGGAGCACAACGAAATCATGCTGATTATAGAGCTAGAGTTTATCTGAGAAAGAGTATTTCTAAGGAAATATATGATTTAATGAATATTCCCGAAGCCTCAGGGAAAGAGATTTGGGATTATCTTGCATTAAACTCTGAATGGATTATCTCAGACCGAAACGTTTTCTTAAAAAAGTTTTGGAAGCTGAGAACTCTGAACTTAAAAGAAAGATTTCTACTCTTGAAACTCAAATACAGAAGTTAGAGTCTGTTGAAAGCAATGAGAAGAAGTCCAAGGATTTAGAGAGTGCAAATGCTGAGCTACAAAAGAAAATATGTGAGTTTGAAAAGAAGTTCTCAGATCTGTCAAATAAAAGTGGTGAAGAGAAGAAGACTCTCGAGCTTAAATATTTAATACTTTCTCAAAAAGTTGAAGACTTTGAGAAAGTAATCATATGGGAAAGAGATCAGTTTTCCAAGGAGAGAAAGGCAAATGATCAGAAGGGTGCTAAGAAGGGATTCGAAGAAGAAAGAAGAATCCTTGAAGCAAAGCTAAAGAAGCTTACCGAGAAGCTATCAGAATTATCTAAGAGTGTACTGACAGAGAAGAAAAAGAAGTCTACATTTGAGAAGAAGATTGAGCTCCTTATCAAAGAACGAGACAGTTATTCTTCAAAGGTAAAAGAGCTTCAAGATATTATTTCAAAGACGGTGGTGGTGACTGAGCGAACGACTCCAGAGTCAAAAATCCACTCACCTAGAAATATTTCAGTTGGTTATAACAAACCAACCGCAAGTTCACATCAGAAAACTGCTCTTTTCAAAAGGTCAGTTAAATCTTCTAATCAGATTCATTCTATTAATCTTTTCTATGACAGGAATAAAGATTTTTCAGGTACACATCAAAGAAGGAGAAGAAGCTTCCAGGAAGAAGCTGAACTGGTCTGGAACAGGAAACCAGTTAAAGAAGAGCTGAAATGTAAAAACTCATGTGTACATATCCGATTGCCAAGAAGAACAATGCGCTGAAAGGTAAACCTGATTTTGTTTACTCAAGAGATAAATTAATCAGTTTGTCAGGTAAGAAATTCTATTGTTCTTATTGTCGTACACATGATCCTGTTCACAAGACAAGTGACCATTACTGGTATGGTTCTTACTCAGTAACCCCCATATGAACTGCAACTAACTTTCATGGACCCAAATACCAGTGGGTACCAAAGAAAACTAAAGCTGTGTTGCAGGCACCTACTGTCTAGGGGGAGTATGAGAGAATAGGCTCTTGAGTAAATCAACTCAAGACCCGGACATCAATGTCAAAGAGGTTTTTGAACACAACAGTTCAAAACCCGGACTTAAATGTCAAAAAGGCTTCTAAGTATATCCGCTTAGAACCCGGACTTCAATGAAGTTTGACTTCTAAACACAACAGTTTAGGACTCGCACTTCAATGATCAAAAGACCTTACTCCAATGCTGATAAGAGATTGTACTCCGATACTCGAATGAGGAAATCAACCTTCAAGGGGGAGTACATATTTGTCTGAAATTTTATGCATATCTTTAACACTGATAATGTTCTGATGCATAATTTCAGGGGTAGTAAAAAGGTGATGACTTCTGATTATTACTGATCAGAACTCGTACTTTAACAGTTTTACTGCTATTTGTCTTTTCAATTTAAGTGAATAAATTTTACTTTGACTTTGACTTAAGATTTTTGCAGAATTTTTGAGAGATGCTTACAAGTTCATATGTTTATGAATTTAAGCTTAGCTTCATGAGATGTAAGATTGCACGTAAAGGTACAATCCTTTATCTTAATCTCATTACTGGTTGAAAGTAGGACAACTTTCAATCATTGGAAAACATTGTTTTTAATGTTCAAACCACTTCCCGATTTTTCAACACATTTTATATTTTGGAAGTGGGACTTTAAATGTTTTCAAAATTTCATTGTGCTTTAACTGAAATAGTTAAATCAATCTGAGCATCATGTGCATCATAGGAAAACAAGGAATCATTGTGCTAGGACTTACAAGAAACTTCTATGGAATCACGTTAACCAGTGATTTCTACCCAAGAAGTTAATCCATAGTGATTGAGTGTGAGAAAGCGAAAAGAAATGAGTGTGATTAGAGTAAGCAAAACGTTTAAAAGAAAGAGCGTATGAGAACAGAGTTAAAAGAATATCACAACTCTGCACCAACTTTTTCTGAGTGGGGCAGCCACATTACTAGTGTTTCACAATTCTTTGGTGAACATTATTGAAATAGGCGACTAGCCCATGCCAACTTTTGATCAAACCTCACTATCTACTCATTTTCTTCTCAACAAGAAAGTGTTTCACATTTTCTAAGGGGATGCAGCACATTTGCTATCTGATTTTCATTTGGAAAATCTGGATATTGAAAAGAAGGAAGTCTGCCCTACCTTCACACTTCAATCATGCACATTGAGTTTGTGTTTAACTTACTGTTGTCTCAGTGGTACACAATTTTGAGCCTAATAAGAAATCATCAAGTGCTTAATTCTTTCAACACAAGCACAAACACACAAGGAATTAGTTTCTTTGTCATAACGTTTATAGAAATTACCTTTGTGGTGTTTCGATGATTAAATTGAATCCCTGGGGGAGTCAACATCAAACAGCTTCTTTCCAATGTGTATTCGTTACACACAGTGACTTAGTGTTACTGACAGGCATAATAACTGATTCATTAGTTGATTCAGGTGTTACACGACTATTTTGTCTAGATTTGAAAAGATCTGGATGAATATCTTTTGAATTGACGGATCAGTGGCTCCAAGTGGTTGACATTTCTTACAAAAAGTTTTGATGAAGTAGTTACACTTATCATCAAAAAGGGGGAGAATGACTACACAAGAAATGGCAAAGATCACATGTTTCAAGAATCACGTCCAAGATTGAAATCTTCAAAAGCAAGTATCCTGAAGACATGCTGATTTCAGAGCTAGAGAAAGAGATTGCATCTTCTGAGCTGAACCAGAAGACTGAATTGCTAAAATCATTTTCGTAATGATCTTGATCCAAAGGGGGAGATTGTTAGATCACATATCTATTGGATTCAAGATCATCCAATCTGAAGATCGCAATCTGAAGCTAAAGTTGGAACGCCGACTCTCGATATTAAAGTCTAATGTATATTTGTAATAAATTTCAATGTAATTGTTTGTTATTTGTGGCCCAAGATTTATTAGCATTAACACATACAGATTATCACAAAACACTTTGTTTATTAATCACAAGAATTACATCAAGTCATAGATCTATTAGTGATTAACCTTTCAAGATAGAATGTGTTTGTGTGTGTACTCAATGTGTGCAACTATGTGTTTCTCTCAACTATCACCAAGATTACACCTTCACTTTTACACACTTACTATCTTGCACGTCTACTAGAAACAAAACAAAGACTTGCTTATATATAGGTCAACATGACCAAGCAAGGTCAAACCTTCTAAGCTCATTACAACTCACACACAAACACTAATTACAACAATGACCCTCATTTAATATTGAATACAATTACTGTCTAACAATCTCCCCCTTTGGATTTAAGATTAAAAAAAATTTGGCAATAATCTTCAGGTCTTTATATCTTCAGAATTAACTTCAACTTCAAATCTTTTCTGGCTTTGACATCTCTAAAACTTTGACACATCTTCAAACTTGTCTCTTCCTTGGAATTAGCTTTTGCATATTCTGAATAGACAACCTTTGCTTTCAAACTCTGACTTTCTTTCACTTTTTCTTTGACAAGCTTTCTTTAACCTTTGACTTTGATAATCTAAAAACTTTATCTCCTCTGAAATTTTTAACCTTCAATATGATCTTGAACTTTGATTAATCTCCCCCTTTTTAATGATTTGTAAGAATCAAAATCATTAAAACATTTCAAGGTCAGATTTGTCATTGAATGAACTTCCCAACGTCTGATAAGCACATTCTTCATGAACTTTCATCTCCCCCTTATGATAATAGACAATCTCCCCCAGATAGGAAAATTATTAATCTCCCCAATACATGAAGTGATAAAATCTGTCGTCTGATTTGAAAGAGCCATTGAACCATAAATGTATTCATCTGAATCTTTTCAAATTCAAACGAAATAAGAGTTGTAACTCTGAATCAACATATGAAACAGTTAGAAATGCCTGTCAGTAACACGAAGTTACTGTGTACAACGAATGTACAATATAAGGAGCTTGTTTGATGTTGATTCCCCAGGACTTCCATTCAATCATTGAAAAACACAAGGTAATTCTATGAATGTTCTGACAGAAAAACATATTCTCTGTGTGCTCGTGCTTGTGTTTTGAAAGAATTTGCACAATGATTGTTTTTCATAAGGATCAACATATGTAAATCACTGAGACAACAATGATTGTACATGGACTCAACGTGCAAGAGAAAGGGTCGAAGGTGGGGCAACTTTCCTTCTTTTTCAATATCAGTATCTTCCAAGTGAAGATCCGATAGATTATGTGCTGCTTCCCCAAAAATATGAAACATTCTCTTTTTAAGAAAAGAATGAGTAGCTTGTGGGGTTATATGCAAGAGATGGTATGGGCTATTTGCCTATTTCAATGATGGTCACGAATGAAATGTGAACCAATCAGTAATGTGGCTGCCCGGCTCAGAAAGATGTTTGGTGCAGAGTTCTGATATTCTTTTAACTCTGTTCTCTCACCCTCTTTCTTTTAAACATATAAGCTCACATCTAACCAATCTCTCATTTCTATTTTACCTCATCTAAATCCCACACTCAATTCTTTTAAACCCCTCTCCCCTCAATCACTCAAAGGATTTCTTCCGGGGTAGGAAACACTGGTTATCGTGAATCCATGAAAGATCTATTAAGCACTCACACTGAATCCCATGTTCCTAAAAGTACATGTTGTTCAATGATTTTCTTGACATGTAAAACACAAAAAAATCATATGTCAGTGTATATATGCTCATCAAAGATTAGAAATGAAATTTGAGAATTTTAAACATTTAAGATATCTCAAAACTTTATATGAATGAATAATCAAGAAAGAATAGAAATGTTTTGAGAATCTGACAATGATTAAGATCAGATCAAATTATCATGAAGAAAAATATTTGGGAATTCAAAGACGTATGTTGCTTATATGAACAAGATATAAACATATGATCAATGAAAGCACATTAAAAGTGAAATGACGTTTGATTCAAACAACTGTGAATACCAAACGGGAGTATTACCATAGAAAGATATATCATTTGATACATGGTAATAACATAATCAAATTGAAAATACTGAAGCAGCGTGTGTATGAATACTTGACAAAGTATATAGAACAGAAAATACACAAGTATTATTCTTTAAAGAACACACGGTCAGATATACAGTTAAGTATCCAAAAATCTTTTAAAATTCAGACTTCTCAATCCAAGAAAACAGTTTAAGAACGTGAAGTGGTTTGAACATTTTAAAACATTTTTCACAAGTAAAAGTTCTTCTTCTTTCACAAGTGTTAGAGTATAAGGTTTTGAATGTTATACCTGTGGATTAGAATCCTTAACTCCCCCTGGAATGAATATAACAATTAAAGTATCATTGACTAGATATCCTCCCCCTTGATATCTGTAAAACGTCAATCTCTTTAGAAATATTATTATAAAAGATATAGAAATATTATATCTAAACTCCCTTTCAAAGGAAAAACTTCCTGATAAGATGTAATCTTGAAAGCATCCTTCAGAAGAAAACATTTTAATACGGGTTTTGAACTGAATTGTCCAAAAGCCATTCTTCATTGAATTACAGGTTCTAAGCTGACGTACTTAGAAGCCATAGTTCTCTTACTCCCTCTTGACTATAGGTGCCTGCAACACATAATCATTTTTCGGCTTTGCTACCCACTAGTATTTGGGTCCATATGTGTTAGTTGCAGTTCGAATGGGAGAAATATAGTAAGAACCATACCAGTAATTTTCAAAATTTTTACTAACAAAATCATTTGAACCACAATAGGAACAATTTATTTTCTTTTGAGCTAACCTGATCAATTGATTAATAGTGTAAATCAGATCAGTTTTACCAAAAGTTTTACCTTTAGGAGAATTGTTCCTTTGAGCTTTAAATGTATATCCAAATGATATTTCTTCTTTCTTCTTCTCCTCCGAAGATCCTTTCACTCTCCAATACCAATTATCTTTATCTTTCTCATCTTTCTTTCTCCATGTCATTTTCTTCTGAGATTCTTTCTTCTGGATGTTACCTGAACCAACAACATTTTTGTCATAAAACAAGTTAGAAGGACATATTTTGTCTTTAAGTGCAGAAGTATGACTATCATCTGAATCAAATAAAGGATTATGATAAACATTCCTAAAATTTAAACTAGAAGCTGTTTTGAATGAGCATTCTGAACCAGCTTGATCATCTCTTGGTGATTGAGCAATAGATTCTAGCGTTTTGTGCTCAGTTAGCTTCACCGTGCACGTGATCTCTTCAAGTTCTTTAATCTTTGAAGTCAAACAGTTTCTCTCCTTTGACAATATGTCAAACTTCTTATGCAACTCAACTTTTGCATTCTTCTCCTTCAATATTGTTGATGACAGTTCAGATAGCTTCTTTGTAAGCTTAGCAATCTCAGTCTCAAACACAATCTTCTCTTCAGTAAAATCTTTCTTTACAGTCTTTGACTCAACTATCTTCTTCTTCTCTTTCTCAAATTTCTCTCTTTCCAGTATGATTACTTTCTCAAAGTCTGAAACTTTTTGAGAAAGTTTAATGCATTTCATCTCTACAACTTTCTTTTCTTCAAATGCCTTTCTGGAGAAATCAGAAAACTTCTTTGCAAAATCTTTTCTTTCTTTCTCAAATTCAAATATTTTATTTTTCAATTCAGCATTCTCATTTTCAAACTCTTTTCTTTTCTTTTCATAACTTTCCCTTTCTTTCTTCTCTTTTTCAATTTGAGCTTCTAATTCAAATTTGTTCTTCTTCAGCTCAACATTTTCATTCTCTAAATCTTTTCTATTCTTCTCAGCCTTCTTCGTGTCCTCTTTGTCTTTTGGGTTGTCTTTTTCTTTCAACATATTTAGCTCAACCTCAAGACTAAAAACTTGATTTTTCAGCTTATCTCTTTCCACAAAAATTTGAGAATTTATCTGTTTAAATGCATCAGCTGTCTCACTGGCAATATTTGCTCGTCTTCTACAATCATCAAGCTCTCGTATCATCTCTTCAAGATCATAAATGCTATCCTGATACATCTTGAAATCCATAAAAATATGCTAGAAATGATCGTTAGTCCAAATGAAATCACAAGAAATATGAAAATCTTGAAATAAGAATTAAAAAAAATTTGATCACAATCAGAACTATGTTCCCCTCCGCAGACTTAGCACAGGGGTCCCGCTACCCGGTTAGCGAGTGGGGTCAAGGGGCAACGCCCTTGCGGGGTCGAGGGGCAGCGCCCCTAGAGAAAAAAATTTCACTATTAAAGGCCATATTACAGTTTTGAAAAATTCTCAAAAAAAAATCCAAGTAAACCAAGCTTTGCGTATGTAGTGTGAAACGCAAACCTTGACTTTGCGTTTGTAGTGTGAAACGCAAACGCTACTTTGTGTTTGTGATGAGGAACGCAAACCTTAGTTTACATTTGTAGTGTGAAGCGCAAATGCCACTTTGCATTTGTGCTAAGGAGCGCAAACTGATACTTTGCGTTTGTGCTATGAAGCGCAAGACTCACTTTGCGTGTGTGCTAAAGAACGCAAATCTTACTTTGCGTTTGTGATGTGGAACGCAAAACTCAGTTTGCGTTTGTGATTTGAAGCGCAAACCTTAACTTGCATTTGTGCCATGATGCGCAAACCTTGTGAGATATTCTCATGAGTGAAACGCAAACAACACTTTGCGTTTGTGAAATGATACGCAAAATACACTGAAACTATTGAAACCACACTTTGCGATTCAAGTAGAACCCGCAAAGTTCAGATCAAATTCTAAGAAAATTACGATGAATGAAACGCAAACCAAGATGAACAAGCACAAACCAATATGAACACCCGCAAACTCTGATGAACACACGCAAACCTCTAAACTCGATCAAAATCACACCAAAAATTCATCTAGACTTCGAATTTCGATCTGAAAATTTGACAATTCATTCACCAACACATTTCGAACACAATTGTAGCAAGCAATTTTGATTAAAAACACACAAATCATCAAATTGATTCAAGAATAGTATGTGAAACTCGTGAACTCGAACTCAACAAAAATCACAAATTCATACTCGATTACAGTGCAATTCTTGAAACAAATTATACAGACATGATCGATTTCACAATACGAACATAACCTAATCAGATTCAACTTAAAAATTCCACTAAAAATTAAAATTGATTTTGACTTCGTGAACAGTAACGTGAACAGTGTCGAATCAAAATATTTTCTTGATTTTCAAACGGATTTGGCTCTGATACCAATTGTGGCCCAAGATTTACTAGCATAAACACATACAGATTATCACAAAACATTTTGTTTATTAATCACAAGAATTACATCAAGTCATAGATCTATTAGTGATTAACCTTTCAAGATAGAATGTGTTTGTGTGTGTACTCAATGTGTGCAACTATGTGTTTCTCTCAACTACCACCAAGATTACACCTTCACTTTCACACACTTACTATCTTGCACGTCTACTAGAAACAAAACAAAGACTTGCTTATATATAGGTCAACATGACCAAGCAAGGTCAAACCTTCTAAGCTCATTACAACTCACACACAAACACTAATTACAACAATGACCCTCATTTAATCTTCAATACAATTACTGTCTAACATTATTGTATTAGTTAAGTTAATATCTAGTTTGTTAGATATTATATAACTTAGTTAGTTATATTATTTAGTTAGAAATAATATCTAGATATTAAATCTAAATATTATGGTAGTATGTTAGACACACTTTAGTTTTAGATAGTGTGTATCTCTCAACAACTCTCACACATCAGATTAAGACACACACACAAACACACACTTAAAGGTATAAATCAGAGAGAAAACAGAGAACACAATCTAGAGCTTAAATCGATCAATCCTGTAACCGTTGTTATAATCAATACAGGTTGGTAATCGTTATTGTGTCGTATTCTATAAACTTGATAAACATTGTGTGGACCGACAACAGCTTCTGGACTGATTTGTCCAGAAGCTAAAACTCTTGTTACAACGGGATCTGAACTACTTTGATCAGAAGCCATTTCTTCATCATATGTGACATTTACGCTCTCAACAACAATCTTTGAATTCTTCATGTAAACTCTATATGCAACAGACATCTGAGAATAACCAATAAAAATGCCTTCATCAGCTTTCGGACTGAACTTGTTCAAGTTCTCCTTGTCATTCACCATAAAACACCTGCATCCAAAAATGTGAAAATATTTAATGCTAGGTATTCTATTATTAATCAAAGCATATGGTGTTTTACTAAACCGACGGTGAATGATTGATCTGTTTTGCGTATAAAATGTCGTTGAGATAGTTTCGCCCTACAAAAATAAAGGTAGATCAGACTGGCTCAACATCGTTCGTGCAGCCTTGACAAGAGTCTGATATCATCATTCAACTTCCCCATTTTGTTCCGGAGTTCTGGCAGTAGAAAATTGATGTGTTATCCCGACCGATTCGAGATAATCGTCAACAATTCTGTTCTTGAATTATGTGCCATTAGCAAGTTCACTTGAATGGTCTTTAAGAACGAGATGATGACATCGGGCGTCTCATCTTTTGATCTTTGAAATTTGACCCAAGCGTATCTTGAATAATCAACCACAATCACCAAAACGTATTTCTTGTCGTTTATGCTTTGAGTTCGCATTGGACCACAGAGATCCATATGCATCAGTTCTAAAGGAGTAATTCTGCTCGGTTCAGGCTTAGGCTTATGAGAAACTCTTTTCATATTACCTTTCTCACACGCAGCACACAGATGTTCTTTGACATATTTGAGTTCAGGAAAACCCTTAACCAGATTACCAGTCACCAACTTATTGATGTATCGAAATTTGACATAAGATAGCCTTCTATGCCATAACCAGCTTTGTTGCATAGAGGCTTTAGAAATTAGACACACCGCATTATCTATCTTAACTTTGACAGATTGATTGTGTAGAGCTTTGACTTCCGCGTCCCGACCAAGAGTTCTTTACCATCTTCAGTTCTAACGCAACATCGCTTGGCCTTAAAATTGACCTCTAAATTCTTGTCACATAACTAACCAATACTGAATAGGTTGTGTCCAAATCCTTCAACGTATCTCACCTTCTTAATCGTTACATTTTCTTGCACGAAATCTGTTAGAGCATAAATATGTTGGATACAAGATCATAGAAGACTGAAGACTGAAGGTCAAAGCTAAAGTCAACTCTCAGCATCAAAGTCAAAGTCTAGTGTAATAAATGTCAAAGTCAATTTTGTATATTTTATGTTTTTAGTTGTTTGTGCATTTTAGTTATATGTGTGAACAGTGTTTAGCGCGTTTCTAGCCTTAGTATAAATAAGCTTTGTGCGTGTTCTTTGTTTGTAAGTGGTCATCAGAGTCATACGTGTTCTAAGTGTTGAGAGAGAAACTTTTGTACCCCAAACTTGTGATTAATAAAAGTAATTTCAATTGATAATTCATTGTTAGAATCTTGATTTACATACATTGTGGGACACACAATTGGTATCAGAGCAGAAGAAATTCAGAAAATTGATTGGTTTGAAGAAATTCTTGCTCGACAGTTCAAGAACACGCAAAACGTACTGTGGAGATTTGAGTTTCATCATTCATTGTTATTTTGGTCATGTAATTGGTTGTATTAGACTCGGTTTGTTGTTTAGAACGTTTTTGATTTGATTTGTTCTTCTTAATTCACAACAAATTGTTCGAATTTTCAATTTTTTTTAAATTCATATTCGAGTATGTAAATGAACTGGTCTAGATCGATTAGCAATATCTAGTGTTTTAGTTTGAAGTTCTTTGTTTGTAAAGTGTTCAAGACATGAAATCGATAAAATCTGCAGAGTTTCAAAGCAATTGATAAGGATTTGAATCGTTTTTTGTGGAAAAATCGAGTTTTTGTTCGACAGAGTGAAGAACTCGCTAGATCTAAGAAACTCGCAGAGGAAGAACACGCAAGGTGAAGAACTCGCACAAGCCTAAAACATGTTTGAAGTGAAGAACTTGCAAAAAGTTATGTGCGTGAAGTAGAAACTCGCACGACCTAATTTGCGAGAAGTATTCATCGTGCGCGTTTGCATTTAGCGCGAAGTGTATTTTCAAAAAATTTCTAAGTCCAGATCGTGCAGGCTGATTGCGAGAAGTGTTTTGTGCGAAGTGATAGAACTCGCTTGTAGTTACCTGCGCGAAGCAAGTGTTAGAGCATGAAATAGTTGGATACAAGATCAAGAAGTCAAAAGTCAAAGTTCAAGAATTCAAAGCTGAGAAAGTCAACTCTCATTAAAGTCAAAGTCTTTTGTAATAAAAGTCAAAGTTAACATTTGTATTTTATTTCCTTGTATTAGTTGTAGGTATAAATAGCCTTGTATTTTTCTGTTTTAGAAGTTGTATAGTTGAGAATCTTAGATTACATTTTAGAGAGAGAGAATTGTAGAGAGAGAAAGGAGAGTTCTAGAGAGAAAGTTTGTATTTGAATTGAATTGGAATCAAAACAGGTAATTGGATTGAATTGTTTGTTTGATTAAATTGTTTGTGATTAGAAACTAGAAACATGGAATAACAGCAAGAACTCGCACAAGCCCGCTTACGCGAACCTCAGAACTCGCAACATTCATTGTGCGCGAACCTAGAACTCGCACTTCTCTATTTGCACGAAGTGTGGTTCTGTATCCTTTGGTCTGCAGACGGGGAACAAATTTCTGATTGTGATATATTTTTTTTGAATTTCTAACGATCAAATTCAAGTTCTTTTTTTTAAAACAGATATTCAAGATGAGTTTTTCTGATGATGAAGAGAAGATTGCAAAGCTTAGAATATAAAACAAAAATCTCGCTTCTTCAGTTGACTACTACTCAAAGAGGTCAAAACGATATAATGATGACAGGAAGATCCTGAGAGAAGAAGTCAATGCTTTAAAGATGATTAATGAAGATCGTCTGAAATAAACTTCTGGGCTTAGTGAAGATAAGGTAATCAGTTTGGAAACTGAGAACACTGAGCTGAAAAATAAAGTATTTGACTAGGAATATCAGATGATCCAAATCCAGCAAGCATTTGTTGAAAGTTATGAGGAGAAGATTAAGGGTCTGGAAGATGCTAATGCTGAGCTTCGAAAGAAAGTATTTGATTTGGAACAAAAGATGGTCAAAGATAAAGATGATTTTGAGAGTGAAAAGAAAAGATTTTCAATGAAGTTCTCAGATTTTTCAAGAAAGTGTTGTGAAGAGAAAAAGACAGTTGAGCTGAAATATATAAAACTTTCTCAACAAATTTCAGATTTTGAGAAAGTCATTATTTTGGAAAGAGAAAAGCTTGACAAAGAGAAGAAGATCATAGAACAGAGAAATGTTGGGATCTTCAAAGAGATATCTGGTCAGAGAACAAATGTTGAAAAGGGCTTTGAAGAAGAAAGAAGCTTGTTTGAAGCAGAGATTAAGAAGCTTACTGGGAAGCTATCTGAGCTATCTACAAATGCATTGCAAGAGCAGAAAGCGAAGTCTGATTTAAAGAAAGAAACTGACTTACACATCAAAGAAAAGAACAAATATTTTTCAAAGATAAAAGAGCTTGAAGAGATTGTTTCCAAGGTGGTTGTGACTGAGCAAACGACTTCAGAGTCACAAATCCACACACCTATAAATAATTCAGTTGACTTAAAAAAGACAACCTCAAGCTCACATCAGAAAACTGTTTCTACAAGAAGGTCAGTTAATTCATTTGATCAGATTCGTACAACTAACATTTTTTTCGATAAATATGTAGATGGTTCGGGTGCATATCGAGGAAGAAGAAGATACAAAGAAGAAGAACTGGCCTGGAAGAAGAAACCAGTTGAAAATGAGAAGAAAGACGAGCTGAAAGGAATGAAATCATGTGTACATATACATACTGCCAAGAAGAACAATGGGCGTAAAGGTAAACCTGGTCATGTCTATACGAGAGATCAATTAATCATGTTGTCAGGTAAGAAATACTATTGTTCTTATTATCGTACACATGATCATGTTCATAAAACAAGTGATCATGTATGGTATGGTTCTTATTCCGTTACTCCGATTAGAACTGCAACTAACAAACATGGACCCAAATACCAATGGGTACCAAAACCAAAGACTGATTCTGTGTTGCAGACACCTACAGTCAAGGGGGAGTAAGAGAACTAAGGCTTCTAAGTAAATCAGCTTAGAACCCGTACTTCAACGAAGTTTGTCTTCTAAACACAACAGTTTAGGACTTGTGCTTCAGTGATCAAAAGACCTTACTCCTATGCTGATAAGAGATTGTAATCCAATACTCGAATGAGGAAATCAACCATTAAGGGGAGTACATATTTTTCTGAAATACTTTGCATCCGATAGATATGATGAACTACATTTCAAAATAGAATTGTAGATCTCTATCATGTGCTTTTTCATTGACATATTTTACATGCATAATTTCAGGGGGAGTAAAGGTGATGATTTCTGATTATTTCATATCATAACTCGTTCATTCATTGTTTTACTTCTTTTTGTCTTTTATTTTTCAATAAATTTGTGAATAAAGTTGCTTTGACTAGACTTTGAGACTTGTGCAGAATGAGAGAAGCTATCAAGATCATGTCTTTATGACTTCAACTAACTTCATGAGATTTAAGACTGAATGATAAAGGTTAAATTTCTTATCTTAATCTCATATATGGTTGAAAGAAGGACGACTTTCGATCATAGAAAACATATTCTTAAATGTTCAAACCACTTCCCGATTCTTAAACAGATTTCGTGAATTAGAAGTGTGATTTTAAATGTTTTCAATATTTACTTGTGCTTACATGATTCTAAACCGTGTGTTTCCAAAGATAAATACTTGTGTATTGTCTTTTCTATATACTTTCAAGTATTCACACACACCGATTTGATTTTCTTATTTAAAATGTTCTTACCATGTCTCAAATTTGACACATATTTTTCGATGGTAAGACACCCCGTTTGTATTTCAATGAACTTTGAGAGATATTTCATTTCGAAGCGTTCATTTCAAGAATGTCTATATCTTGGTTCGTATAGATAATATCCATTATTCTTGACCATAAGCTTTGATTGTTATATCATTTCTTATATGATCATTTTTCATACAATGTCAGTTTTTCAAACAAGTCTCTTGCATTCATATTCATTTCAATCAATTTACTTGTTTGAGAATACTTCACTGATTAAAAAAATGCTCATATCTTCATGATTATATTCTGAGCATATATACATCTGAAATTTGTATATTTGTGCTTTAACTGATAAAGTTAAACCATTTTTGAGTAACATATGCTTTCTAGGAAACTACAGGTTTCTTTGTGCTAGGACTTAAATGAAATTCTATGGATTCACGTTTACCAGTGTTTCCTACCCAAGAAGTTAATCTATAGTGATTGAGTATGAGAAGTCGAAAAGAAATGAGTGTGGGTTGTGCGTTGAGGTAAAATGGAAATGAGAGTTTGGTTAGATGTGATCTTAATGATTAAAAGAAAGAGGGTGTGAGATCAGAGTAAAAGAATATCAAACTCTGCACCAACTACTTTCTGATCCGGGCAGCCACACTACTAATGATTCACAATTCTTTGGTGAACATTATTGAAATAGGCAATTAGCTCATGCCAACTCTTGAATAAAACTCCACCAGCCACTCATTTTCTTCTTAAAAAGAAAGTGTTTCATATTTTCTGGGGACGCAGCATATAATCTATCTGATTTTCATTTGGAAAATCTAGATATTGAAAAAGAAGAAAATATGCCCCACCTTCGCACTTCAATCATGCACATTGAGTCTGTGTTTATCTACTGTTGTCTCAGTGGTTTACACAATTTTTGAGCCTTAAAGCAATCATCAAGTGCTTAATTCTTTCTATCACAAGAACAAACACACAAGGAATTCGTTTCTTTGTCATAACATTCATAGAAATTGCCTTTGTGGTGTTTCGATGATTGAATGGAAGCCCTGGGGGAGTGAACATGAAAAAGCTCCTTTCCAATGTGTATTCGTTACACACATTGACTTTGTGTTACTGACAGACATATTAACTGATTCATTTGTTGATTCAGGTGTTACTTTCCTATTTTGTCTAGATTTGAAAAGATCTGGATGAATACATTGTTCGAATTGGCAAAGAATCAGAGGCTCTTCGACAGATCAGAAAGGTCAAAGACATTTCTTGGAGAAAGTTTTGATGATATCGATGCTCATTTCATCAAAAAGGGGGAGATGATTTAAAGAAATGCCAGTTTCAGAAATTTCAGAGTTAAAGATTTGAAGAAGACAAAGTTCAAAGATTTAAAGTTTGAAAGGTTATTCATGCAAAGTCAAAGAAATTTTGAAGATGTGCTGATTTTCAGAAATTTTCTTTGAAGATTATTTGTTGAGGCAAATCGAGCTAAATCTGAAGATAATTTCTTTTCAAGTCTTAAAGGGGTTTATGTACAACCTTGGGGGAGAATGTTAATATTTTTGAAGATCATATTTTGAGGAAGATTGCTGAAAGTTTTTGAAGATACTGTGTTTATTAGAGAAGGGGAGAATGTAAATATTTCATGTTAATAGGGGGAGCATATTAATTGCTTGAGAAGACAAGAAGATTACAAGAAATGATAAAGGTTGATTAAATGGGGAGTTATTTCAATCGAGCTTAAAGAGAGAAGATTGCATTGCTAAATCTTTTAGTAATGATCTTGATCCAAAGGGGAAGATTGTTAAAGCACGGATTTGTTGGATTCAAGATCATAAAGATTGAAGATGAAAGTTCAAGAAGTCAAAGTTGGAAAGTCAACTCTTAGTGAAAGTCAAAGTCAATTTGTTAATAAAAGTCAAAGTCAACATTTGTATTTTGTTTGTTTCTTTGTATTTGTATGAGGGTATAAATACCTTGTTTCCATTGTAAGTAAAGAATAACAAACAAGGAAGTAAGTCATTGTGATTAAGAGAGCTTATGAGAGAAGAGAGTTATTGTATATCATTCTAGAGAGAGAGTAGTGAGAGAGATTTTGTAATCTTGGTGATTTAATCAAAGACTTGTGATTTCGTTTCTTATCTTGATTGTTTGTAGCAATTAGAACATGAATCTAGGACTAACAGATATGATCCAAACCAATTATTAGAATATTGTCGAGATACAAAATCATTTCTACGATATGTGCAAGACTTATTAGTAGACGAAGATAATTGGAGTAATTGTTTTATTGAATATGTCTTGTAAGAAGATAAAAGTTTTGGTTTATGAGAAGCAAGGTTACCAATTACATCAGTATCACTAACAGTAAACCTATTACATTCAATATCAAAAATTATTTTATAGTCTCATCAACTTTCTCCTTTGGTCTCCATTATGATTTCACTTTATGCTTTCTCTTTTTCACATCTGAAACATATGAATTTTGAAAGTTAGAACTGTGATATTTAAAAGATTGTCTTTTCATAGATTTACCAGTGTTAATCTGTTTCTTTGAATGCCTATTATTTTTCTTCTTACCATTGGCATGTTTGGTACTCACAGAAACTGGTTTATCAACTTTCGTTGATGATTCACCCTTTTCGAATACGCTTGGTAAACCTTTGGAATTCACAATAAACTAGGAATGATTGGAAGTTTTGAATTAAATCCAAATTGATCAACACATTCATCAAAACAATCACTAGAGTTTTGAAAAATCAAACTCTTCATCAAATAGACCATTAATATCATTTGATTTAGAAACTTTGGAAGACTTTGAGAAAACAGTGTTTACAAAAACAGTTGAAAATACCATTTGTTCTAGTCCAGTCAAAATTCTCTCTTCTTCAAAAGTGTTCTCAAGTTCAGAAATTATACTTTCTAAAATGAGTGGAGGAACATAAAGTTTGCCATCAATCGGTTTTGCCTCCATTTCTTCTATAGAATAGCTTTGAAAATAATCGTTAGAAAGAAATTTTGACAGTTTAGATCTGTAACTAGAATTCAACTTCTCATAACGAAATGTAAGTTGCATTTTAGTTTTATTTTTCCGTTTCTCATCTTCCTTACCGTCTTCCTAATCTGATGAGTTTGTCCTGTTAGAACATAAATATGTTCTATTTAAGAAGTTTAGTAAAGTAATCTACATGTGTTGTATTGGGCCTTGTATATGGGTTTGGGCTTAAAGTGTAACAAGGGATGTAGGGTTATAAATAGAGTAGGTATGTTAGTTTAGTAAGTAAGTTTTCATTCAACATGTAGCCCGTACGAGTTCTTGCTCTGTAGTGTAGCTTTACATTTAAGTTTTAAATAAAACATCAGATTCCTCCCTAATCTCTTGTTAATTCTTTTTCATTTAATCAATCTTGATCTTAGGGACTTAACAAGTGGTATCAGAGCCGAACGCAGACTTTTTCTATGCACGATCGAGATCAGTTTGGTTGATAGAACAGTCACTGTGTGGAAAATTCGAATTTGTTAATTTGATGTCAATTTGGATGTTCTTTGATGCTTAATTGAATCTATGGTTATAGTCGATTGTTATGGAATCAATTACAATATGTAATTTCATAAAATTCGAGTTAATTGATCGATTTTGAGGTTTTTATGTTCGTTAATGTCATATCATTGAGGTTGAGATCAATTGAAGCTTAGAGTCGAATTTAGACAAGATCATCATCTACAATTGTTCTTCAAAGTTGTGTTCGAACCTGTGTACAAAAGCTCATCTCAAAATTCGAAGTATAGAAGGATAGTTTGAAGAAAAGTTGGAAAAATATTCGAGATCCACAGAATTCGCATGATCAGATGAAAAACTCGCATGGTTTGAAGAACTCACATGATTTGGAGAATTCACATAGTTAAATTGTTGAAGAATTTGCATGATCAGAATTCGCACAATGGACTTTGAAGATGAAATTTGTTAAGTATAGATTTCGCATGACAGAGTGTTGGGAAATGTGCAGAATTCGCATGCTAGTGATATAAAAAAAGTTGATACGAATTCCAGTGGTCAAAAGGATTTCTAAGTGAAGAATTCGCAGGTAGTCGTGTGCGAAATGTTGAGAATTCGCATCCTACCTTATGCGAATTGTGAGGAATTTGTAGATGTGAGTCATACGAGATGCGAGGAATTCGCACATAGGCATGTGCGAGAAGTAAGAATTCGCACGCATGCCTATGCGAATTATGGTGTTAGGCTTCTGTCGTCATGCGAATTGTTCTTAAATGTGAATAGTGATCTACGAATTGTTAGTGGTATGCGAAAAGTTTTAATGTTTTTGAGAATTTTTTACTGTTCTGAATCCTGTTTGCTACAAGTTTGCCCTGTTCCCGAGCTTTTTACGCGTAATGCATATGTGACATCACTCTTATCATATGTTGGTCACATATATATAGCAACGGATATATTTTTCATGAGTGCTCATGCTTTTCAAGATTTTCAGATTATGTATTTGATGATTTAGTCTCTAATTGTATTGAGTGAGTTGCCTGAGCATCTGCAGTCATCAGTCTGGAAAGCTTCTTTTGTGGTGAGACCGTTGAGAGCACTTTATCATTCTTCTGAACTAATCACTCAATAGTGTGAGCGACTGCAATCATTGTTCTGATGCTTGATTTGTGATTCAGAATCCTGCGTGCTTATAATCGTCTAGCTGATTCGTGAAGAAAGGAGTTATGGGTTTGGTTGTTCAGTATTCTAGAAAGCAGTCAGAGTGTGTTTCTAGAGGTGTCAATCAGAGACGTGTAGAGGCTCTGGCCATAAGGACCAGAGGTGCTCTGGTTGTACTCACTCTTTCCAGAGAGGATCTGCAGTTGTGCTATTTTTGATTTATGGCATAATGTTGTTTTTATGAACTACCTTCCAGAAGAAGAACAAGTAATTGATGTAGGTCATTCAATCTGGGAAACTCATTCAGTCCGGAGGCTCTGAACACACATCCAGAGGCTCTGGTCATTGACATTTTGATTAAAGGCAAATACAGAAGCTGTCCATCTAAAACAACAACATAAAGTTTGTTCGTTCTCTAAAGTCTGATTACCTGCAGAGGTGCTGTCACATTCCCAGAGCCTCTGAGATAAATGCAGAAGTAATCCAGCAGAAGCTACACAGAGCCTCTGTAAGCGTTATCAGAGGCTATCCATAAGATCCAGATATGTTATCAGAGAAGCTCTGAACATATGCAGAGCTGTGATATTCCAGAAAGTTGTGCAGAGCCTCTGGAAGGTATGTCCAGAAGCTGTGGAAAATTGCAGAGGCTGTCAAAAATGTGCAGATGATGCAGATACGTCCAGAACTTGTCCAGAAGCTCTGGTGACTTTCTATATCAGAGGTGGTTCAAGACACATTAGAAGCTCTGCAGAGGCTGTCCAGAAGTTGTGCACAACCTCTATACTTGTGCAGAAGTTGACATTCAGAAAAGCTCTTAAGTTGTCCACAGAGCCTCTGTGGACCAAAATCTCCATTTTAAGAGCAACGACCATGGAGGATCAGAGGTAGACCCAAACAAAAACATCATAGGTCGATGGTCCAGAGGTCGCAATGAGCCAAGAGCCCGAAGCCCGAAATTTTTGAATTTTCTGACCGCATTGCGCTGTTTCAGAAACATGCGTACAACTTTTTACTGGAAGCTCCGATTTACATGAGTCTAATTGCTTTGAATCTCTAAAACACAGACGTATGACTTTGATGTTTTGACTTTTCTCACATTCCGTGAGCTGATGTACCAGAATCAGTGTCAAAGTCTGCGTTAGGATGCTGGACCGAAAGCATTGCATTGTACTCATGCTCTTTCCGCTTTCAAGAACGGTGTTTTCTCGACGGTTATTAATGGTTTAAATCTACACATGTGAAAATTTGTTTGTCACTCCCTCCTCCATTATTCAAGTTTAAGGCTCGGTGCTGAACGCTTACTCAACGGGATCTTAAGAGTCAAATTTTCTGTTTTTATGACTGTTATGCGCAGCTGTGGGAAAACTTGCACAACTCACTCATTTTTCATCCAAAATGGATGAATCAAAGCTCGTTGGAAATCTAAGAGGCTGAAGTTGAATGTGCATGTTTTATGTTTTCTCTCAATCAGACTCCTTGATGGTCAAAAACAGCGGTGAAGTTGAGACATGAAAGCAGGACAAATTGGGGTAATTCGTCTAAGTCTATCAAGAATATGAGCCTACATTTGAGGGGGAGCTTATGATGCTTTGAATACTCGAAGAAAGGCACACCAAAGTTTCTAAATAAAGCAAGGGGGAGACTATATGATGATGCTTTCTTTATAAAACATTAGGGGGAGATTGTTAGCTTAAATTAGCCCCCATTTAATTGAATGTTTTATAAAGAAATTGTATTTTGGGATTTTTAATTAGTTGTATGGGCTTGAGCCTTTTCATTGTAAATAGTCCTTTCCTATGGCTCTTTTGTTTAATAGGTTTTGGAGAGAACACATATTACACACACAGACCAGGTTTTCCATGAGAGTCGATTAATGTTTAGTGTGGTGTTCTTCCCATTTTCTCCTCCATTGTTAATCAATCTAAGCATATGAGATGTGATTTTAATTATTATTGTTGTTAGTTTCTCTCTTATATCTTCTATTTTATGGAGTTCTTCATTTGTTGCTGAGAACGGGATCCAACAATAAGCATCTTCTATCAGTTGTTGAACAATGCTTGCCTTCTAATGGTTTCCTTGTAGTGTTGATATCGGATGCTACGGCCCTTAAGCTGATCAGATGAAGTTCTTAAGTTGAATTCTTATTTCAACTCGTGGTTCAAAGACAAATATGATGTTATACACTGAAGATGCACTTGGTTTTCATTCCATAATTCAACACATCATTCTTGTAGGCATACGGAATGTGTTGCGTTTACAAGAGTCAAAAGCTATCTTTATGTGCACTCAGTTGAGGTTATGGTCTACATCAGATCTGGCATTATAGTTGAAACTTCAAGGATAAGAGCTACTTTCAAGGGGGAGCTAGAGGTGTTTTGAAGTTTATGCAACACAAAGTTTTATAAAGAAATCAAGGGGGAGAGGAGTTGAAGGTGGAGCTTAAAAGAGAAAGGTTACTTTACAAAACTTAGGGGGAGAATGTTAGAACATAAATATGTTCTATTTAGGAGGTTTAGTAAATTAATCTACATGTGTTGTATTGGGCCTTGTATATGGGTTTGAGCTTAAAGTGTAACAAGGGATGTGGCAGTATAAATAGAGTCTGTATGTTAGTTTAGTAAGTAAGTTTTCATTCAACATGTAGCCCGTACGAGTTCTTGCTCTATAGTGTAGTTTTACATTTCAGTTTTAAATAAAACATAATATTCCTCCCTAATCTCTTGTTAATTCTTTATCATTCAATCAATCTTGATCTTAGGGACTTAACATGTCCATTTAACTATGAGTTCAGGAATTTAGGGGCCAATTTTAGAAATCCAAAATCATATAATGCAGTCAGTTTAGAAATACCTTTTTTTCAAATAATGTGGGTTTATTGTAACCAATGTCCCAATATTCACTACTTTATTTGGATTATTAAGATGAATGGTTTGTTTAGTTTGACCTCTAGTATAAAGTTTTTCTTCCAAAACACTCACTTTTTCAACCAAAGACTTATTTTCTTTCTTTAAAGATAAGCACTTTTTAGCATCCTCTTTGATCTCAAGTTCACACGATTTGAATTTTGAGGATGTTTCAAACAATTGATTATGGATTACAGTCTTTTCTCTAGCACTGGTATCAATTTTTTTATGTAAAATCTCAATCAATACATTCTTCTCAGCAATGTCATTGTTGAGTTTCAGTATTGATTGATTTTTCTTTTCAATTATACCTTTTTCACATTTAAGTTTAGATCGCAAATCCTAAAGTTCAACCATCAAGGAATGCATTTGAGTTAAGAAATCAGATTCAGACATACCACATACCTCTTTAGAATCCTCCACATCAGAAACTTCTTCAGCTATATTCTGACCCATGAAGCACATATGGGTAGTTTCTTCCTTGTCACTTTCAGGCTCAAAGTGATCCAGCCAAAAGTCATCTTCAGCCATTAATGCTTTGCCAACTTCTTTCTGCTTGGACAGAAGCATCTTGTTCTTGTAGTACTCAGAATTGCGAAATTTTGTCTTTCGACAATCTTTAGCAAAATGGCCTACTTTGCCACAGTTGTAGCACTTGACTGGTTCAGCCTCTTTCTTCTCCTCATATCTATTCCCATATTTCTTTGCTTCATGCATCTTTTCTTCAACCCTTCTACTTTCTACTCTCTCTTTGTGCTCATAATTCTTTGACCCTGATGAATATCGTTAACTATTTCAACCTGGCTTATTGTAAAGTTTCTTTTGGAAAGCCTTGGTCAACAGTAGCATTGCTTGCTTTAGATTCTCTCCGTCATCAGAATCAGAATCATCACTATTCTCTTCTTCCGATTCAGACACCATAACCTTCTTCTTCTCCTTCTTCATCAGACTTACTGATATTTTCTCTTTTGTTTTAACCACTAAGGCAACTGGATAAGCTATCGATTTCTCAACATTCTTCTTTTCATCTCTAATCTCCTCTACCTCCTCCTTATTTTGTCTTAGAGTCTCATACACTTCATTTAAAGGAATCTCATTTAGATCTTTCATCTGCTTCATCTGACGAGTAAATCTTTTCCACTCAGGCTGTAAGATACTTAGAAACTTCACATTCAGTTCACATTCATTAAATCTGTTTTTGCTAAGCTCATTCAGAAGAGTAACAAATTTGTCATAAATAGCCTCAAGACTTTCACCTTCTTTTGTTTTAAACTCTTCATAGTTATTGAGACAGTTTGAAACTTTCAGCTGATTGCCTATCTTTGATCCTAACATCATCTTCTCCAGTTGATCCCACATTTGTTTTCCTGTAGCATTGTAGATATCTATCTTCACATAGATCTCATTGGGAATACCTTGAAGTAGAAAAGATCTGCCTAGTCTGTCAGCTTTGTGTTTCTTTTTCTGTTCATCAGAATATTCCTCTACATCCATTGCATATTCTTTCTTCACTACCTCCTCTCCATCAACTTCTGTAGAATGAATATTTGTTGGAGGTTTCATCACTCCTTCTTTCAAAGACAATCTGATGTAATCTCGAAGTTCATTTATGTCTATGAAGTCTAGGAATCTGTCTTTCCACTACTTATACTCTCCTCTAAATAAAACTAGTTGCTTGACATCGGTTCCAATAGCAAGAGCATCCCTCGATGTCATCTTGACAAATAAACGGTAAAATAAGAACTTAAAATGATCGTTAGTTCAAAATAAATCAGTATTCAGGAAAAGAAATCTTAGAAAAATTTTCTGAAAATAAATTTCCTAAGTCAAGAATCCTCACACCACTGAGCTTAGAAATTCGCAGAACACTTAGAAATTCGAAGAACTTGAATAATTCACACAACACAATTCACACACCTTAAGCAATTCACATGCCCTATGCTATTCGCACACTTTGAGATGCGAATTTCATATATTCGCACAATGCTATAAGCGAATTATGAGCTTTTCGCATACAACTATATGTGAATTCTAGACATTGAATATTCTCGAGCTTCCAACTTTTCGCATGAAACTTTTCGCACAACAGGGAGATACGAATTATATACTTAGAAATTATTTGAACCTTAAAGAATTCGTATTGAAGCGAAATCCACACTTAGAAGAAAAAAAAATTCAACTTTCTATGCGAAATCTGAGGAATTCATATGAAGCACATTGCATGTAACACCCTGGATTTTCATTATATTTTATCGTTGTATTCTTGCGTTTACCTTTTGTCGTAGACGCCGAGTTTTGAATCGAGAGTTAGTGTTTGGGTTTAGGTTGAAATTATGGGAAACAGAGAGTTACGCGGGCTATGCCGCGGCTTGTAGGCCACAAGGTAAGTCGCGTAACCCTCTAGAGGATTTCCAGATTTTTGACATGCGCGGGCTAGGCCGCGGCTAGTAAGTCGCGAGCTAAGCCACGTGACCCACTGGAGTATTCCAGTTTTATGTCACGCGCGACTTTTTCAGCGGCTTGAAGGCCGCGGTGTAAGCCGTACAACCCTCTGGCCGACTTAAAGGTGGTCAGCCATAAATACCACTTTATTGATATTTCTCTCTCTCTCTTCAAATATCTCTCTCTCTAAGTTTCTCTTTGGTTTCTTCGATCTTTGAAGCTCCGTTGATTGCTAGTATTAAGTGCATTGCTCGGGGTTTCGGTGTAGAAAGCTTCACCTCTTCGTCGTGGTCGATATCTGGTTTTTCGGGTTTTCGCCTAAAACCTATTTGGTGAGTTCCTACTACTTTTTTTTTAAACTTTATACATGTCAAAACTTACATTTTGAACTTCTATATATCTCCATGGTTTCAGATCTAAGTTTACTATATTTTGATATAACTTGAGTTTTTTGGGATTTTAGGGTTCCTGATCATTTTCGATTAAAATGATGGGTTTCATCTTATTTGAAGTAAAAGGATGTTTATTTGCAAATTTATGTGGGTTACTTAAAAGAATGTTTAAAGTTCATTTTTGATGATTTTCATTCTTACCAAAAGTTAAACTTGAAAATGCATGTTGTTTATAAATGTTATTTTATACCATATGACTATCTATGGTTGGTCACATATGTTGTTGTGACGAGTCTGTACCATTACTAGTGGATCCCTAGGTATTGAGTCGACTTATATTTGGGATGTCTTTTCCCCTCTTTATAAATGGATGTATATGATCCTCGAGGGCAATTTGGTACAGTTTTGCAAGACCGGTTACTAGCCATGGATCATATTTTCCCTTATTTGTAGCTATGGATGCATATGATCCTCGGGGGCAATTTGGTACGATTATGTGAGATCGGTTACTAGGTAAGGGTCATATGGAAGTCCTAATGAACGAGTATGACTTGGTTTCCTCGAGGGCCCTCCCTCACATCGTAGTACGGACCTTTATAGTTCGTGGCCATGGATTCCAAGTGTTTCGACTCATAACTCGGATTGTGACCTACTTTGTGTTACGCTACAATCCTTGGTAAAACTGGTTATCTTTGTCATCGTAAGATGAGTTTACATTTAAAAGGCCCGGTTGTGGCAAAGGTTTCATTTGAAAACTAAACCTTATTGAAAAGATTTTCTTATGATACGATTGTTTATATCTCTTGAAATTTGTAAACTGTATGTTCTCACTAGGCTTTAAGCCTAACACTTTTTCTCAAATGATGTGTATAACAGGTTCCCGTTAGCAGTGGGTTGATAAGGGCTTGAGTAACGAGCTTGGTCTCGGGGATTTGAGATGACTAGTATTAATGTTGGGAATTTGTTTAAGTCCCCTTTCTTTTGGTGATATTGGATTAACAACCGATGTAATCTAGATAGGTTATGTTTAGATTAGTTTGTTGTTGAGATCAATATTAGTATTAAGGTTTGTAAAGGTTAAGTACATTTTTCCTCTTTTTGGGAGGTTTATACCAAGTGTTGATGCTTATTTGTCCAGTTTCCGCGTTTTAAATTCACTCTGGTTTTTAGGGTGTTACATTGCAAATACAAGGAATTCGTATGCTTCCTTATGCGAATTCCTCTTCTTTCCATATAATGACCTGTGCGAATTCTATCCTTAAGCAATGTTTCTACCAACTTTTCGTATACAAAGCTATGCGAATTCTGTGAAATTCATGTATCACTCTTATGCGAATTCCATAATTGCCAATTTCAGGAATCAACTTTATGTGAAATCTCTTTTGCGAAATCCTTGAATCTTGGGAGTTCTTCACAAATTATGCGAGTTCTTCAAGGATTTATGCGACTTCTTCAGATCTCAACTCCGAAAAACACAAATTCAGCCTAGAATCGATCCAAATCCTTTAATTAAACCATGAAACTTTTTACAATTTGTTCTCGATCACACCTAGAACTGATTACAAACAATGAATTTCAAAGAAATTCACACAAACATACAATTTTCAAATAAGATACATTGCTTTCGACTCGTACGACTCAAAACTCACAAAAATAACAAATTGATCACAATTTATAGTGCAAATGTGTTTCAAATCAATACAAGATTAATCTATATTCACAATCGACTACTATGGAACCAATTAAACTCAAAATTACAAGGTAAATCACTAAACTCGATCAAGACTCAGTGAACATTGTCCGAATACATTTCTTGATAATTTCTTTCGAATTCTGCTCTGATACCAATTGTTTGTCCCACAATACAAGTTCTAAACAAGATTAAGAACAAGAATTTCAATCTCAATAGTTATATGTCATTAATCTTGATTCTTACAATTTACAAATTCTAAAGAATGCTCTCTCAATATTTTCTCTCTCTAAAACTCTTTTTGTCCGCGTACTTCCAAGATTACAACAAAGAAAACACTATTTATATCAACTAACAATTACAAGACAAAACTATCTAAAATAAGTCGACTTTGACTTTTATTTATTACAAAAGACTTTGACTTTTGCTTGAAGGTTTGGCTTGAGCTTTGAATTTTACTTTCATGATCTTGTATCCAACATATTTGTGTACTAACAATGTCCAATGCCATCATCAAGGTCTGACTATGAACCTGTACTCGCTGTCAATCCATACCTCATTCTTATTTCATCATCTAAAATTAAACCTCAGCAGCCTAACAACCATCACATAGACTTTGAAATCAAAATTGATCCTCTTGTACTGGGCATTCTGAAGAACCCTCCACTAAGGTGTTCCCTAACTGCTCAAGGAAGTGTTCCATAACTCTATGTTCAACAAGCTTGGTAAACAATAAGAGTCACTACAGTCAAAGTTGGCAATTAGAGAGTTTATGTTTTGAAGTTGGAAATTGATCACTATACTTCCATACTGAACTATGAAAGATTTAGATTCATCTTAAGTCTACCTGCTGCTGATGCTAGAGAAGGAAGAACTTCTTATGATGACTTTCCATCTTATGCTGAAGTATTCCAAGGCATAAGGAATATGGGTTATGTCGGGCAGCTAACTCAAGTGAACCATTCCAAGAAGAACAATTTGCCACCGTTCTACTACACTTTGTTTTCAGTGATCAACAACTATCTAACATCCAATGTTCATAGCACTGAAAATGCCAGCATCCACATACTGAAGTTGTTCTATGCAGTAGTCTATGATCTTCATGTACACTATGCATTCATATTCTGGACAAAACTCTATGAGAAGGTCGTTTCTAAGAATACTTCAAAGGCACCCAACTACATTCCATACCAGAGATTTATGACAATGATTTTGAGAAGCATGTTGAGGAGTAATAGGAATATTCCAAAGAGAAATGATTATCCTTTTCCACCTGTTAGTGAGATGAGATTTCTGATAAGCAGATGAAAGAGTTTTCTTATTCCATGCCAGTACCAGAAGCTTTGCTTGATTATGTTTATCCAGAGTCTGAGAGTATATTAGCCTATAGAGAGTCTGTGGGACAACCAAGACCGGTTGACCCTACCCAAAGCACAAACCCTAAGAAACCGGAGTCGGTAAGGGTTGCTGCTACTCAGTGAGTACAGAAACAGGGTGAGAAGAGAAAAAAATACCGAGAGGGGTACCGGAGGGGTTCAGAGACCTCGTCATGAGACATCAGGGTCACGGGTCAATAACCAACATCTAGTGACACGTCCTGTCAATGAAGATCCAGGATCTGATAATTACTTGAATCCTGCAAATGACTTGCCAGCTGATGATAATGACAATGAAGATATTCCATCTGCAACAAGTGAAAATGAAGTTGGTGATGATGATCAAAGTGATGAAGCTACTGATGAATCAGATGATGATGATGATACTCATGATGATAACCAAGGTGGTGCTGAAATACATGATGATATACAGACTGATGTTTGGGATGATGACCAAGTTGATGTAATTGCATAATTCTATGAACATGATGATATGGAACTAGATGTTGATAACACTGTTAATGCAATTGTGGGAGATATAAGGAGAACTGAGGGAGATTTTGTTGAAAATTCAGAAGAGAGGCTAAGAGAAAGGAACGACAAAGAATATGGTGAGTGTGTGTATACCCGAACCTACCTATCCAAAAGGGCAGCCACATATGCCACTTCGTCGCATGTGTTGCGAGTAGGTGTTGAACAAGACATAAGTAGCCTACTTATGCAACTGCACACCCAGGTTAGCCACTCTATCTATTCTAAAAAAATTTAGTTTCATCTTCTCACAGGGAATTAGCACAAAATCTACCGGATTCTCATTCGAAGATTTAAGGTATTGAAAATAGAGAACAACAACCCCCGTTCTCAACTTCTTTCTCTACACATGTAAGTCTAATGCTTTTTGAAATTCCAATTGTCATTCCTATGACACATATTGAAATCGCTACCATCGGAAGTCTTAGTGACCCGATGGAAACATCCCGAGTAGCTCCGTAATCCGGACTACGAGGACCGGATGAAAGTCCTGTTACAGTCAATACTATGCCAGCTATAAACACAGGCCATGCAGTTGGTTCTACCACTGTCATGCAAACGGATAACCTATGTGGTTCCGGTGTTACTCACCATGACTTTGTGTCAAAGGAATTATTTTACAGTGCCTTAAGGGCTGTTGAAACTAGGATGTTGGAGAAGTTTAAAAAGGATATATTAGTTGTGAAAACTTTATTGAAGGGGAAATATCCAATTGTTGAGCCAGAAATTATCCAACCAGTTCAACAACAACCACAACCTACTCAACCTGTTGATTAATCTTGTTGATCCCAATAATGATGTAATTAAATTGATTTGACCTTTCAATACACACAGATTAATTAAGTAGAGTGCCGAAGCGTTTATATAGTGTATGAAAGGTAGTAGACACACATGTAATAAAAAACAGAATAGTAAAATGTTGCAAGATATTTACTCAAAACACTGTTTCATTGATTACTGAAGAACACCAAGAACACGCACAAGTGTGTGCAAATGCTCAGGGAAAATACAAATCTCTATTTCAGACTATATGTGTGCTCGCATTGTATAAAACTCTAAGGTGGTGCTCCCATAATATACGAGAAGGATGCACCCTTTAATACAAGACAAAGGCTAACATTCCATAAACGGAGTGCCACCTGGAAAGTAAAACCATCGTGCGCCGCTCCAAGGTGATCTGGAAATCTTCGTACAACAGGCATCACGTGATTTGCATGTGACCTTGTCTTGAACTGAGTTTGCACATCTTCGAACTGTCTCCAGAGGTTAGCCATCACAAAGGCTCTGTGAGTGATCACAGAGGCTCTGTGATCTGATGATCAGTATCAGGTGTCGTGTCCTCTGGTAGAGTGTCGACAGATGTCTTCTGAGATTTTAACTTATGCGGTGTACTTGGATGTTCTGCGACAGACTTATGCGGTTCCTATACTTAGCCTATTTTTCAATACTTCTATACAATGTGATTGGAGCTAACAAATCTGTTGATGAGCTGAAATCCCTGTTGTTTACTAAACTCTTATCACAAGCTCTGGATAATCAACAAGATGCATAACTTTTTTCACTTTTGCAATCCCACCATCAATCACAACCACCACAGTCCGTGCAATCAGCAGATTTGGTTAGAGCTTCAGAATTTAATTCGTTTAAAGCTGATGTTTTGCATGTCATTTATATTCTTAATCAGGTAGTGCAAACATCATGCAAAGCCCAAGCATCTGTTCCAAGGCATAATCATGATTCTCATCATGATCATGAGGGAGAGAATAGGGAGAAATAGAATGCTTGTCTGTCTGATGTTGCTAGATTGTGTGAGCAAGATCAAAATGTTGAAAATGTTGGTGGATATAAAGTTGATAAAGTTGATGATCATGGTACTAGGCAGAGTGATCAAGCTGATGAAGCTAAAGGAATGGAGTTAGTTTTGTATGTTGATTCAAGTGATGAACGAAGGGTTGAAAAGCCTAAGGTTGTTTCAAGAAAGAAAATTTTGGAGATGACTGGGATACAAATTATATATATCATTGTTCTTTCTGACAATGATGATGATGAGGATATTGATGTTATGTATGAAATGTTTTGGAAGATAAAGGAGGAGGAAAAGGAAGACTTCATGGAAATTGCTTCTGATGATGATGTTGAAATAGTGAAAGTTGTAGAAGCTAATGTTGTTCCTGAAAATGTGGAAAGTGTTCTTCATAGCTTATTTGAGGACAAGGATTGTGATGCATTGAACGTGTTATTTGCTCATAATTCTCCAGAAGATATTCATATCAGTCATGTTCATAATGAATCACCTGAACCAAGTACTTCTGCTATTCCATCTGTCCCTAGTTTCAAAGAATTTGATTTTCCTGTGTCAAATGAGATTCCGACGGATACCTTTGTAGAGCAAAATATAAATCAGAGTTCTGAAACGAATATAGAGGAGGGGTTGTCTTATATTCCGAAGTCAAACAACATAGCAAAGCAGCCAGAAGTTCCTAAAGAACCACCTAATGCACCTATCATTCCAGATCAAGCAGGTCCTTCAGGTACTGTTGTAGTTGGTTCTACACCTTATACTGGATATGGTGAATTTGGTCCAAATTTGGAAGAGATTAAAAGAATCCGTCGTGCTTTAAGAGTACCATATTTTGAGGAAAATGTCAAGATCTTTGTGAGCTATATCATCCTCAGGGATAGAAACATAAGAGGAAGAAAAGCATTGATAGGAGGAAATGTCAGGGATAGATGAAACAAACATTCCAAACTTGAGCATGGAACAGTCCCTACTAGATTCATCCTTATCAGATTTATAACCAAGACCGGTTTTATCATGAGTAAGTATTTGAGCACTTATGATCTTAGTGATCTTAGCTGAGGATTTACACCATCCTTCAATTGTAGCTTTCTCAAACTTGAGAGCAGCGATAGCTTATTCACGTTCAATGATGATAATTTCATTTATAATAACCTGATCTTTTAAACTTTCCTCTAAATGAGTCAGTTATTTCATATTTAGATGACATTTCTCAAGTTGCTCAATTAAAACAATATTTTTGTTTTCAGCTTGAGTTTTGCCATTCGGGGCATTGTACAAATTAATTGCCAGCACATCAACAGCGCGACGTCTCTCAGCTTCAGTAAGATTTGGATCAGTAGATATTAATACCTGAGAGGTGATAGTGCTTGTGGATTGTTGGGAACTGAAGAATTCTTCAAGTATGGTTAATGCTGATAGTTCAAAGTTACTACTGCTAGAAGACTTAAAGGTTAATACTGCTGAGTGTTACTACTGCTAGTACTATTAATACTGCTAGTCATAGTTAGTACTGCTTGAACAAAGTTAGTACTGCTTAGCTAGTTAGTACTGCTAGTGGTTAGTGCTGCTTAGTAGTTAATGCTGCTAGAAGGAAGTTAATGCTGCTGAAGATTAATACTGCTTATATGATGAAGATTCGTATGAAAGGATATACATGGAAGCTTAGAGATATACATGGAAGATATACTGAAGATATTTTATTTATTGTAATTATCTTTGTATTCAGTATATATAGTGTATAGTCTAGAATAATGAGTTAACTTTTGTTTTCATTCTTTTAGAGAGAAAATCAATCTCAAGGCATAGATCCTAATTCTAGAGAAGTAGAATTCGTATTGGTGAGCCTGGTCATCAATATTGAGGTTGAGTGTGTAATCTTGTAAATTCAAAGCATTCAATACAAGTTTACAGTTTGTTGATTATATTCTGTTTTGATTTTGTGTTTGATAAATTATCAAAGTGTTATTCCGCAAACTTCTTTGATATTGTTTCTGAGAATTAATTCTTGTTGAGAATTCGATCCTGACAAGTGGTATCAGAGCCTAACTCTCTCAGAAACAGTTATTCATCATGGAAAATCTTACAGAATCAAGCAGTACTTTGGTTTCCAAGGTTCCAATGCTCAAACCAAGTGAGTTTGACATGTGGAAGATCAGAATCAGACAATATATTCTTCTCACTGACTACTCAATGTGGGATATCATTGAGAATGGTCCTTCTGAAGCTGGAAGGATAGGACCAGATGGGAAAAGACCTCCACCAAAGACAGATGGTGAGAGGAAGATCAGACAGACAGAGATGAAGGCTTTGAGCACTCTGCTCTTGGCCATTCCCAATGAATATCAGCATCAATTTTGCAACTGCACTGATGCTCAGATTCTCTGGAATGCTCTAGAGAAAAGATTTGCTGGAACTAAGAGCATCAAAAGAAATCAAAGAGATGTTCTAAAGCAGCAATATGAGAACTTCACTTCCACAAAGAATGAGTCTATGACTCAAACTTTTGATAGGTTCAATAAACTCATAGGTGAACTGGCTACTGTAGGGGTGAAGATGGAACAAGATGATATCAACAGAAAGTTCCTCAGATCTCTTGGGGATGAATGGACAATGTACACTGTCTCATATAGACAGAGTGACAATCTGGAAGAGAAAGAACTTGATGATCTATACAATGATCTAAGAGTTTTTGAAACTGAGGTAGAAGCCAAGAAGAAGCCCTCTGGTTATATTCACAATGCTGCACTTCTTTCAGCATCCACTGATACTACTGCCAACCCTGAAGCAGTTAGTACTGCCAGTGGAGTAAGTTCAGAAAAAGGCACTGAAACTATCTTTGAAGCCTTTTTGTCCAGTCATAGCAGCAATTCTCTGATTAATGATGATCTTGATCAAATTCACCCTGATGATCTGGAGGAGATGGATATTAAATGGCAGATAGCCATGTTATCCATGAGGGTGAAAAAGTTCATTAAAAGAACTGGAAGAAATAACTTCTCTCAAAGAAGAGAAGATGGAGCTGGTTTTGACAAAACCAAGGTGGAATGTTATAAGTGTCACAAGAAAGGACACTTTGCTAGAGAATGCAGGAGTGCTGTTCCAAACAATAACTACCAACAAGCTCAGAATGGAGGATACAATCAGAACAAGAATCCTGCTCAAGCCCTTGTTTCTCAACAAGGAATGGGATTTGACTGGAGTGATCAAGCTGAGGAAGCCATTCAGAACCAAGCTCTTATGGCAGAAGTGTCTGATCTCCCTACTGAGGTAAGTTCTAATCTTTGCACTAAATCTTGCATTGACACTGTTACAAGATACAGGGATCACAATCAAAGTATGTGTGATGACCTCAAAAGATTAGAAAAAGACAGAAGAGATTATGTGTTAATAGTAGAGAGATTTGAAGAGCAAATCAAAGGCTTTCAAGCTAATGAACTTCAACACTCTTATGACACAAACTATTGGAAGTGGGAAAAGAATGAGTTAGAAACCAAACTGTCTAAGTCCTTGGAAGAGAATGATAGACTGAAAGAGGAACTGTCAAAAGTTAAGCTTGACATAGACAAGTTTTCTTATGCTTCAAAAGCAATGGACTCTCTTCTAAAGGCTCAGATACATGATAAGATGAAGCCTGGTATTGGATACAACAATACACCCCCTCCTTACAATAATAACTATATTTCTCCTACATCAGACTTGTTAGAAACTAAGGAGAAAAAGGACTTGTCTGAAGAAGCTTTTAAGATAGATCCTTTGGATGAGGTAGTAGTTAAGGATTTGACTGAAAAAGGAGCCAGTGAGAACAGGTATAATAATGTGAGTAAAAAGATACCATTAGAAAACAATATTATCACCAATGAGGGATGTGGGAAAATCTGGGTCAAGTCCAAGGAGATAGAGAAGACTAAAGGAAATGATAACAAGGTCCATTACAAACAAACCACAGTTGTGGATCCTGGATCTTGTAAACAGTGTGATTGCAATAAAGCCAAGAGCCTAAATTCTGGTTTAAAAAGAGGAAATCAAAGAAACTGGAATAATCAATGGGCTCAGAAACAAGGAGTTGATCTGAATAAAATCAATAGACCAAAACCTTGTTTTATATGTGGCAAGTTAAATCATTTGGCTAAGTATTGTTACTTCAACCCAATTAACCAACAGATGAACTTTCAAAGATTTGTGCAAAAATCTGTTGGTTATAGGAAGGCTGGAAAGAAACATGTGATAAAGAAATCTATTGAAAGTAAAGGCACTTTAAAGAAAAAGTTTTTAAAAGAAAGTGTCAAAATGTGGGTACCTAGAAGTACTAACAGTGTTAGTACTGCTAACAATATTAGTACTGCTAACACAGTTACTACTGCTAACAGTGTTAGTACTGCTGAAAATATTAATGCTGCTAATACTGTTAATACCTCTTCAAAGGTTAATACTGCCAACACAGTTACTGCTGCTAACACAGTTACTACTGCTAACAAGGTTAGTACTGCTAAGCATGCAAGTGCTGCCAAGGCAGTTAGTACTTCTAAAACTAGTCCTGATTCTAGCAAACATATTTCCAAGTCTATTATTGTAACAAAGTACTCCAAGAATGAGGAGTTAAAGTTCAAAAATCTTGTCAAGAAAGAATGCAAATATTTTGATGAGAAAGGGGTACCCAAGACCACTCTGGCTTGGGTTCCTAATTCATACTAATTGATTTATCTAATGTGCAGGGCAACCAACAGCTCAAGGGAAAGAGCATTTGGCATGTTGATAGTGGTTGCTCTAGGCACATGACAGGCAACATGTCATGCCTTCAGGATTTCAAGCATACCAATGGAGGACATGTTGCATTTGGAGATAATCTTACTGGTGGTAAGATAAGTGGAAAAGGTAATGTCAACAAAGGTAAGATGACATTTGAGGATGTCTACTATGTTGATCAATTAAAGTACAACCTGTTAAGTGTATCACAGGTTTGTGACAAACAACATAGTATATTATTTACTAATAATGAGTGTATGATCCTTGCTCCAGGGTTCAAGGTAGTTGATGAAAGCATGATACTACTTAGAACTCCAAGAAAGGACAATGTTTATTGTCTTGATATGGATAATGTTGATAGTGATTCATCTCTGAATTGTCTTGTTTCAAAAGCTTCTGTAGATGAATCCTCTCTCTGGCACAGAAGGATGTGTCACATGAATTTCAAGACTATGAACATTCTTGTTAAAAATAACCTTGTAAGAGGATTACCTTCAAAAGTCTTTTCATGTGATGATCATTGTGTTGCTTGTCTTAAAGGCAAAAAACACAAAACTTCTCATAAGACCAAAGAGTTAAATTCTGTTTCTTCTTGTCTCTAATTACTGCATATGGATCTGTTTGGTCCTACAAATGTTATGAGTATAGGCAAGAAATCTTACTGCTTGGTTATTGTTGATGATTACTCTAGATTTACTTGGGTACATTTTCTAAGGACTAAGGATGAAACAAGTGGTCTTATCAAATCCTTTATTCTAAGAATCGAAAACCAAACTAATCAAATAGTAAAAGTCATTAGATCAGATAATGGAACTGAGTTTAAAAATCATGATCTAAACACCTTTTGTGAAGAAAAAGGTATTGAGAGGCAATATAGTGCTCCTAGGACTCCTCAACAGAATGGTGTTGCTGAAAGGAGGAATAGAACACTAATAGAGGCTGCTAGATCTCTGTTGGCTGATTCGAAATTGCCAATTACCTTCTGGGCTGAAGCAGTTAATACTGTTTGTTATGTCCAAAACAGAGTTCTAGTGGTCAAGCAAAAGAACAAGACCCCATATGAGCTTTTAAATAAAAGAAAACCTTTTATTGGTTTCTTCAAACCTTTTGGGTGTCCTTGTACAATTCTAAATACCAAATCTCACTTAGGTAAGTTTGATAGCAAAGCAGATGATGGATTTCTTGTTGGATATTCATCTTAGAGTAAGGCCTACAGAGTATTTAACTCATCTTCTAGAATAATTGAAGAAAGTGACAATGTCAAATGCAATGAGAACACACCAAATCCTGTTGGGTCTGGACCTCAGTGGCTATTTGACATTGATTCACTAACTAACTCTTTTGGTTTCATTAATGAGTATACAGGAACAGGAAGTGGAGGATCAGGGATCACACAAGTTCAAGAAAGTATATCTAAATCTGTGATTTTTCCCATACCCACAGTAAATTCTGTTGAAGACTGTGAAAAGGAATCATTTAATGGACCAAGTCAGAGTGAAGCAGAAACTAGAGATGAGGAGACTCAAGAAAATAATGAAGTGGCATCTGAAAACACTTCAGTTGAGTTGCATGAATCTAATCTTGAGGCTGGACTGAATGAAGAACCTAGTCATAACACCAGAGTTCAAAAGAATCATCCTCCACAGTTGATAATAGGAGATATCTCTTCTCCTATGATGACTAGACATCAAAGCAGGCTTCAAGAAATGCAAGATCAACAGCATACAGTGCTTTCTTGTTTTCTATCACAGCTTGAGCCTAAAAAGGCACATGATGCTATGAAAGAATCTAGCTGGATAGAAGCAATGCAAGAGGAACTGTTACAGTTCAAGCTACAAGATGTATGGGATCTAGTAGACCTTCCTAAAGGTCACAGAGCGATTGGCACAAAGTGGATTTTCAGAAACAAGAGAGATGAAAGAGGTATTGTCATAAGGAACAAAGCAAAGCTGGTGGCTCAAGGCTATACTCAAGAAGAGGGTATAGATTATGAAGAAGTTTTTGCACCTGTGGCTAGGATAGAAGCAATCAGACTATTCCTAGCCTATGCTTCTTACATGAACTTCAAGTCTATCAAATGGATGTAAAAAGTGCTTTTCTCTATGGATCAATTGAAGAAGAAGTATATGTCTGTCAACCACCAGGGTTTGAAAACCCAAGCTATCCAGACAGGGTATACAAATTAAAGAAAGCACTTTATGGACTACATCAAGCCCCAAGAGCATGGTATGACACTCTGTCATCCTATCTCTTGGAAAATGACTTTGAAAGAGGAGTCATTGATAAGACTCTATTTATCAAAAGAAAGAAGAAGGATATCTTACTGGTCCAAATCTATGTTGATGACATTATCTTTGGATCTACAAGAAACAACATGTGCAAGGAGTTTGAGGATTTAATGCATCAAAGGTTCAAAATGAGTTCCATAGGGGAACTTACTTTCTTCCTTGGACTCCAAGTTCAACAGAAGGCAGATGGCATTTTCATCTGTCAATCCAAGTATGTGCAGGATATTCTAACCAAGTTTGGTTTCTCAGAATCAAAACCTGTCAGCACACCTATGGAAACACACAAGCAGATCACAGCAGATCTTGAGGGGGAGGATATGGATGTGCATCATTATAGATCCATGATTGGCTCTCTCATGTATCTCACAGCATCAAGGCCAGATATAATGTTTCCAGTCTGTGTATGTGCAAGATTTCAAGTTAGGCCAAAGCAATCTCACTTTCAAGCTGTTAAGAGGATATTCAGATATCTCAAAGGGCAACCCAGATTGGGACTTTGGTATCCTCATAACTCACCTTTTGACCTAATAGCATACTCAGACAGTGATCTAGGTGGGGCAAACTTGGACAGAAAATCTACTTCTGGAGGATGTCAGTTTTTGGGTGCTAGACTAGTCTCATGGCAGTGCAAGAAACAAACCACAGTATCCACATCTACAACAGAGGCAGAGTACATAGCAGCTGCAAGATGTTGTTCTCAAGTCTTATGGATTCAGAATCAAATGTTGGATTATGGGGTAACCTTTCTACACACTCCAATCTTTATTGACAACAGCAGTGCTATTAGCATTGTGAATAATCCAGTCAAGCACTCAAAAACAAAGCACATTGAGATCAGGTATCACTTTATAAGAGATTGTAATGAAAAGAAACTTATTCAAGTTGTCAAAGTTCACACTGATAATCAGTTTGCTGATCTATTCACTAAAGCTTTTGATGTGGGTAGATTCACTTTCTTGGTAACAAGTGTGGGAATGATCAACTCTGAATAATCCTCTTCTCAAAAAGTGGTTTTATATCTGTATATTATTCCTGGAGTTACTAATCTTCTGTTTCAGGATATGCATAGCAGTACTCAGTGTTTAGCAAGTTTAAAAGGAGTAAGTTAGTTAATACTGCTTTCAGTTAATACTGCTAGTGGTTAATACTGCTTTCAGTTAATACTGCTTTCAGTTAATACTGCTAGTAGTTAATACTGCTAGTAGTTAATACTGCTAGTTAGTTAATACTGCTAGTAGTTAATACTGCTTTCAGTTAATACTGCTAGTGGTTAAAACTGCTTTCAGTTAATACTGCTAGTGGTTAATACTGCTTTCAGTTAATACTGCTAGTGGTTAATACTGCTTTCAGTTAATACTGCTAGTAGTTAATACTGCTCTAGGTTAATACTGCTTATATTCCGAATACTATAAATACTTTTTGCCCGCCTAAAAGTTCATAACGACTCTTTGCATACTGTTCTCTTGCGCTCAAAACCTTTTCTCTCTCAAGTTCGAAGTTTTCAGGCAAGCTTTTCACTAAGATCAATGGCATCCATGACTTTCATCGACGAGCACAACGAGATTGCGATGCTACAAAAGCCAAAGCAAGCTGCAGGATTTCGTCAGATTGTGGATTTCCTCAAGTCAAGCCACATTGCTCATGCTCTTATTGTATCCCCTACAATCTATATTGAGCATCAAAGGCAGTTCTGGGCCAATGCAACCATTGTTGTTGAGAATGGTGTGCAGATGATCAAGACAAGAATCTGTGATCAATCACTAACGGTTACTGAAGAGGTTATTCGCATCAGTCTACGTCTAGACGATGCCTCTGGTATAACCTCTATCCCAAACGATGAACTGTTTTCAAATCTTACAAGAATGGGGTATGGAGGCCCATTGGGAGTTTTCAAATTTTCTAAAGCAAAATTCTCACCCCAATGGCGTTTCTTTGTCCATACTCTTATGCATTGTATCTCCAAAAAGACTACTGGATGGAGTGAGTTCAGCAGCACTATTGCTTATGCTTTAGTGTGCTTGGCCACTGCCAGAAAGTATAATTTTTCTAAAATGATTTTCAGTGATCTTGTCTCAAACATGGGAAACAAAAAGAGCTTCTTTATGTATCCCAGGTTTGTTCAAGAAGTTATTACTCATGAATTGACGGATATACCTCAACCTGTTGGGGTATATGTACCTAAACCCCCCAAAGGCAAGGTTTTCTCAAATATGAGAAGATCTGCTGGGGACTCTGAAGGAGTTGACACCCCATTGTTCTCTACAATGATGGTGGTGTCCCAAACCAATGAAGGTATGGCAGCAGGGTCAAGGCCCCCATTAGACCAACCCACTGCTAGCCAGGCCCAACCTTCCCTCTCAAAATCAATTCCTCAGTCCCTTCTTGAAAAACCAACCTCTCCCATCACCCAAACTTACAAGAGAAAACAGGTAAAGAAGGCTCCTTCCCTTCTTGTACCATTACCCACTAAGCCTATAAGCTCTCTAAGGGAGAATTCTCCCCTAGAGAATATCCAAAGGGAAACCACAAGGGTGTCTCCCAACCCAAAGGAGGTGCTCTCTGAGGAGGAGGTAGAGCATATGGGTGATGAGGCTGCCACTACTCCTGCTAGCACAGAGGAGGAAAGTGGTAACATCAATAAGACCTCCCCCATGGCAACTTTGAATGAGCAATCATTTGAAGGTCCCTGGTGCCAAGAAACCACAGGGGTGGATAGTGCTTCTGCAAGGCAGAAGACTTCCACTAATAAAAGATCCAATGATCCATCAAAAGAGGGTAACACTTCTGGAGAAGGTGAGGACAGATATACTTACTATGAATTGATGGAAACAATGGGCAACATCAACCACGATGTTCTCAAACAAAGGAAAGAAATTGAAGAGATGAAGCTGGTAATCCTGTCACAACAAGTTCAGATTGCCAAATTAAAGAAGATAGTGACAAAGCTTGTACAGAAGAAGAGAAGAAAACAGTTTGTTTTAAAGAAGAGGTCAACTAATAAAGATTCTTCCAACAAGGGGGAGAAAGAGGCTGAAAAAGAGAAAGCAAATCCAGCTGAGAGGGCATTTGAGGTTGAGGGGGAGAAAGAGGCAGAAAAAGAATCAGAATTCACTGAAGCAGCAGAAACTGCTAATACTGCTGAAGCAGCAGTAACAGAAGCAGCAGTAACAGGGCTTTCTGTTGAAGAAATGGAGATTGTAGAAACACTAGTCAAAGCAAAGAATGACACTCCTGAGGCTACTCAAAAGGCCAAGGGAGTAGTCATCAATGAAGGAAAAGTTCAACAAAAGGCAACAGAAAAGGCAAAGGAGACAAAAGGAAAAGGAAAGGAGAAAATGGTTGAAGCTGAACTGCCTGCCAAGAAAAAGAGTCAGATTGAGTTGGATGAAGAAATGGCAAAGCTACTTCAGGCTGAAATGGAAAAAGAAGAACAACTTCAATCAGAGAAGGATAGAGAGCTTGCAAAGATCATGGCTAGAAAGTTGAATGCAGAATATCAGAAAAGCATCAAAGAAGCAGCTCAAGCCAAGAAAAGCTCTGTAAAAGTTTTTAATCAAAGAATGCCATTCAAAAAGCAAAAGAGACAACCCTCCAAGACATTTTTGGCCAATCAGGAAAGAAGAAAAATGATAAACTTTCTGAAAGGTGCAATTGGTGTTAAGGGGGAGATGTTTACTCACATGGCATTCTCTCAGATTGAAGAGTTGTATAACAAGGAAATGGCCAAGCTTCAAGGGGATTCAGCACAAAGGGAGGAGGCTGAGAGAAGGATGAAAGAGAGACATGATCTCAACATCCAACAACCATTCCCTGAGGACACCACACCTTCAAAAGATAAAACTGAAGAGATGAAGGAAGAACATGAAGGTGTTGGTATAGAAGTTACATCTGGGAAGAGGGTGAAGTCAATTGCCTCCAAGAAGCAGAACAAAAGGCCAAGAGTTGAAGAAACAGCAGAAACAGCAGAACCTTCAGTTACTTCTACAACTGAATCTGTAAAGAACCCAGAACAATCCAATAAGCAATATAATCTTGATTTTTATATGACTACAACAGCTGATGAACCAGTTTCAGTTGATCCCATCTCTATGAAAGCTCCAGAAGTTATCTTTTGGGATATTTTGGAAGATCAAAGGAAGAAATACTTCAGGCTTAAGAGAATGGGAGATCTATATGAAGTGTACTCTACTTGGGGTAGACTCATAAGAAGTTGTTTAAGATCAGATTTAGAAGAGATGTTTAAAGTTGGGTTGGAGATATATGAAAAGGAACTGAAAGGAGAAGGAATGAGCTTAATCAGATTAGCTATGGAGTACTTATGCATGATGTTTGACCCTAGCAAAGTTCTACATGTGATCAGAGATTTGCATCTACAGAATAAATTCCAAAGAATAGAAAATTGGATGATATTTGAAAGGTGTGGAGTCTATGTCATCACTGTGGACAGAGCTTATCATGAGTACTACTTAGTTGATAAAATCTATGATCACAGCAAGGCCAAATTACAAGCAATGTTGAATGTAAAGCTTACATGTTCAAAAGATTCATAAATGGCAAAGATTGTGGTTAGCAGAATCATTAATCAAAGTTTGGGTTTGGATCCTAATCTAGGAGTATGAATTGAGGTGTTGAAAGCATCTTGAAGAAGATTTGAAGAACTTGACTTCTTTTCCTAAAAGTCAAGTTAGGGGGAGATTGTTGGGAACTGAAGAATTCTTCAAGTATGGTTAATGCTGATAGTTCAAAGTTACTACTGCTAGAAGACTTAAAGGTTAATACTGTTGAGTGTTACTACTGCTAGTACTATTAATACTGCTAGTCATAGTTAGTACTGCTTGAACAAAGTTAGTACTGCTTAGCTAGTTAGTACTGCTAGTGGTTAGTGCTGCTTAGTAGTTAATGCTGCTAGAAGGAAGTTAATGCTGCTGAAGATTAATACTGCTTATATGATAAAGATTCGTATGAAAGGATATACATGGAAGCTTAGAGGTATACATGGAAGATATACTGAAGATATTTTATTTATTGTAATTATCTTTGTATTCAGTATATATAGTGTATAGTCTAGAATAATGAGTTAACTTTTGTTTTCATTCTTTTAGAGAGAAAATCAATCTCAAGGCATAGATCCTAATTCTAGAGAAGTAGAATTCGTATTGGTGAGCATGTTCATCAATATTGAGGTTGAGTGTGTAATCTTGTAAGTTCAAAGCATTCAATACAAGTTTACAGTTTGTTGATTATATTCTGTTTTGATTTTGTGTTTGATAAAATATCAAAGTGTTATTCCGCAAACTTCTTTGATATTGTTTCTGAGAATTAATTCTTGTTGAGAATTCGATCCTGACATGGATGTTCCAGATGGTTCTTCCACTTCTTCTTTAAGCTCAACCATTAGACAAAGATAACTGCATCTTCTTCATCAGAACTTGACTCTTCTGGTTCAGCCAAGTCGTGTTGTTCAGCTATCAGACCTTTACCTTTTCGCATGAAGCCTTTCAGCTTCTGATATTTTCCTTTCAGCATTAGGTATTTTTCATCGCTGGATTTTCGAGATGAAGAAGGTTTGAAGGCTTTCGGTGACCTGTATTCATTGGCAAAAAATTTCCAACTTTCTCGCAGTTATAGCAAGTAGCAGTTGCCTTATCAACAGGTCTTGACTTAGGTTTGTCAGATATGGAGAGAGGCTTATTTCTTCTGATATTGCTCTTTCTTGCAAATCTCTTAAATAAGTTTGTCAAGAGTGCCAGGGATTCATAAAACTCTGAAAGGTCAGTGTCTGATGGATCCTCTGAATAAGAATCTTACTCAGTGATAGTAAGAGTAGAGGATCGCTGAGATGGGATCATCTCTGAAGAGACTAAAGCAACAAGTTTGCTTTTGGAGTTTTTGGAATCTTTGACAAGATTCTTTTTCAGTTGATTGGATTGCTCATAGTTGAGCAAGATCCCATAAATGGTAATAAGAGAAAGGAGATTTAAGTCTTTTGTTAGCTTGAGACACATTGAATAACTGTCCCAGCTTTCAGGAAGATATTCCAGGAATTTGGTTATAACCTCAGAGTTAGAGTAGGTCCTACCAACAGTCCTTAGATCAATGATTAAGCAATTAAATCGTTGGTGAACATTAGATAAAGATTCATTCCTACCATAAATGAAACTTTCATACTTTGAACCAAAAGTAACATTTGTATTCATTAACCAAAAAAATACTACAAGTGTTGGTCCCGAAGGAGTTATACAAGTTTGTAGAAGGGGGTTGAATACAAACACAAATTTTTAAGTTTAATAAATTTTTTATTGATAAATAAAATTACAATTTACAGTTTGTTGTGGAATAAGATTATGGTAAGGAAAACCTAAGCTAAACAAACTTGAGAATCACTAAGTAGGTTTCACAAGAACAAGAGAATGAGAGGTTGAGGAACTTATAGAAATCAAGGGTTTCTATAAGATACACTAAGAGAGAGAAGGTAGAAAGCAACACTCTAAAATGAAGTATAACCTCCCTATTTATACCCTATGCATTTTATGCATGGCATAGGTACTTTACACGTGTCATCACTTGGTTGGGTGCATGCTTTTGACTTTTAGTGACATGCTCCTAGCGTATGGTGAACAGTGTAATCTTCAGAGTTGTTGTACGACCTTGGACAAAAGTATGTCTCTTTTGACACCTCGTACAATTTGTTCAAAGGATAAGACAACCAAAACTTGGAGTGTAAGCTTCATGAACAGTGATCGCTGATGAAGCCTTTTATAAGAGAACCTAAATAAAAGTCAGCTATCACTGAAGCTTTCCTTCTTGATTCGTCGCGTATGTGGACTTGTCTTGGTTTCATTGATATCCACATCAGATCATCAGTAGACTTGTCACTTTTTAATCAGTTTTGTCTTCGATGTCAGCGATGAACGTCTTTGCCGTGATACTTGTCTTCAGGGATTACATTTAACAAATACATCTGGGATCATCAGCGATACTGAACTGACTCAATATATAATCGTTGTTAATGATAAAATCCCAAACAATATCAAGAAATTCTCATAAGATGTAACAATTATGAACTAGAGAAAAACTAGAGAGAGAAAGTAAATCTGATTAATCACAAGTCTGAAATGTATACACTGAAGTTCTTACCAAAAACATAAGGAACAAAACCTATTTATACCACCTAACAAATACAAGACTTAATAACTAAGGAAACTAATACAACTTTGACTATCCTTGACTTTGACAATACAGACTTTGACTTTGACATTTGACTTTGACATAGTTGACTTTACAACTTGACTTTCTAATTAAATCTTGTATACAATATTTTGACTTAACAATCTCCCCCTTTGTATTCAAGATTTAATATAAAATTGACACTAGTCTTCAGCACTTGATTCTTCAGCTTTTGTCTCTGACAACTTTGAACTTTGCAGCTTTAACAATCTTCAGTCTTTTAGCCTTTGAAGAATCTTGAAAAGTCTTTTGCACTTTGTAGCTTTGAAATCAACAAGTCTTGAAAGCGAACCAAAATTCTTCAAACTCCTTTGAAACTTTGAATCTTTGAAACATCTTTGAAACTTCTTTCATCTCTGAGAAATCTTTCAAAACTGTATCTTCATCACTCTGATCTCTGGACTGTCTTCAGAAAAACAAACTTTCATGAATCTTGATTTATCTGTGAATCATCTTCAAAACTTTTCTCAAATCATCTTCATTCGGAAATTGAATCATCATGGAATGATTTCTTTGAATCTTGAATAAATTGAACTTTCTGAAACTTTGACATCTCTTCATGGCATTGAAATTGAATCCTTGTAAATGTCTCCCCCTTTTTGATGATTGTGAGCATCATGATCATCAAAACATCTTCAATTTCGACACAGTCTTTGATCACCCCTTTGTATTCAAATAACAATCTCCCCTTTCAATGATAATTTGATAGTCGCCGCTCTTTGATCTGAATAGCTGAATCATGAACTGTATACACCCGAATCTTTTCAAATTTAGATAAAATGATCATGGTAACCCTGATTCAACAACTGAAACAGTTAATTTGCCTGTAAGTAGCACGGAGCCACTTTGTACAACGGATGTACATTGGAAAGGAGCTTTGGTGATGTTCACTCCCCTAGGGCTTCCATTCAATCATCGAAAAACCACAAAGGAATTTTCTATGAATGTTATGACAAGAAAACATTTTCTTTGTGTGTATGTGCAAGTGTATGAATGATTGAAGTTACTTAGCTTGATCAGGCTCAAATTGTGTAAATTGTTGAGACATCAACAGATATTACATGGACTCAATGTGCATGAAAGAGGTGCGAAGGTGGGGCAACTTTCCTTTTTTTCAATATCTAAATCTTCCGAGTGAAGATTAGATAGCAGAAGTGTTGCGTCCCCAAAGAAAATGAAACATTTCTTTGTTAAGAAAGAAACGAGTGGTTGGTGGGGTTAATACAAGATTTGGCATGGGCTCACTGCCTGTTTCAATGATGGTCACCAAAGAATGTGAACCAATCAGTAGATGTGGCTGCCCGGCTCAGAAAGTGGTAGGTACAGAGTTCTGATATTCTTTTAACTCTGATCTCCCACCCTCTTTCTTTTTAACATTATGCTCACTTCTAACCAAACTCTCTTTTCCATTTTTTCGCTCCACACAATGAGAAAAACTAAACCGGATGAGTTATCTCCCACACTCTTTGTATTTGACCCCTCACCCCTCAATCACTCAAGGATAAATTCCTGGGTAGGAAACACAGGTTTACGTGAATCCATGGAAGTTCTGTTTAAGCTCACACACGAATCCCATGTAAGTCCTAAAAAAATAGTTCCTCAACAGTTTAACTGAACAGTTATGCACAAGATAAGAGAAGACTGTCAAAATGTATGCTCATGAGATTTGAGCAATTGAACTTTGAAGATTTCTCAAAACAAGAATATTGAATGAATGAAATGAAATCAAGAGATTTGTTTTGAGAATCTGACAATGTATCAATCAGATCAATTGAAATGGTTAGGGTATCAAAGAATTGGATAATTTGTTTATATAAACAAATATAAACAATTTAGCAATGAAAGCACAAATTTAGAAAAGATGATTGATGCTCAACAACTTTGAATTTCAAACGAGGGTATAACCATCGAAAAATTGTTTTGATATGAGACATGGTAATAACAAATTCAAATGAAATACTGATCCGGTGTGTATGAATACTTTACAGTATATGGACAAGATAATACGCAAGTATTGATCTTTGGAAACACACGGTCAGTTAAACATTAAAGCTCAAAATTTGAAAAACATTTAAAGTAACACTTCCAAATTCATGAAATCTTTTGAGAACCAGAAGTGGTTTGAACATTTAAGAAACTGTTTTTCATGCTTGAAAGTTGTTCTTCTTTCAAACAATCAGAGATCTAGATCAGAAGATACTTACCTTTAAGCTACCCCTCAAATCATGATAGAATGATTTAGGTCTTTTAAGCTCCCCCTGGATATTTGCAAAATATCCAAGTCTAAATGTTAAAGAACGGGTCTTGATCTGTTATGTGATCAGAAGCCATCACCTTTACTCCCCCTTAAATTATGCATCTGAAATATGTCAGTTAAAACATAAGATAGAGATCAATACAACTCCCTTTTGAATTGTAGACCGTCATATCATAAGTATATTATCAATGAACAAGCACATGATAGAGATCAATACAACTCCCTTGTGAATTGTAGACCGTCATATCATATCGGATGCAAAGTATTACCGGAGTAAGGTCTTTTGATCGCTGAAGTACTAGTCCTAAACTGTTGTGTTTATAAGTCAAACTCCGTTGAAGTACGGGTTCTAAGCTGATTTACTTAGAAGCCATAGTCTTTCAACTTTGAAGTCCGGGTTTTGAACTACTTTGTTCAAAAGCCTTTGTTCTCTTACTCCCCCTTGACTTGAGGTGCCTGCAACACATAATCAATTTTCGGCTTTGGTACCCACTGGTATTTGGGTCCATGAATGTTACTTGCAGTTCTTGTGGGAGTAATAGAATAAGAACCATACCAGAAATGATCACTCGTTTTGTAAATATGATCATGTGTACAGCAGTAAGAACAATAGTATTTCTTACCTGCCAACCTGATTAATTGATCTCTCGAGTAGATATGATCAGGTTTACCTTTACGCGCATTGTTCTTCTTGGCTTTGTGTGTATGTACACATGATGTCTTTCCTTTCAGCTCATCTTCCTTGTCATCTGTGACTGATTTCTTCTTCCAGATCAGTTCCTCTTTCTTGTAACTTCTTCTTCTCGGATATGTACCTGAACCATCTAAATTTCTATCATATAAAATGTTAGTTCTACGAATCTGATCAAAAGATTTAACTGGCCTTTGTGAAGAGACAAATTTCTGATTTGAACTTGAAGCTGTCTTTTCAAGCTCTTTAATCTTTGAAGCAAAGTTATCTCTTTCTTTAACAAGCAGGTCAATCTTCTTCGTGAACTCAAACTTCGTTTTCTGCTCTTCCAGTGCATTAGCAAATAGTTCAGATATCTTGGCAGTCAGATTTTTGATCTCATTCTCAAATATGAATCGTTCTTCTTCAAATCCTTTCTCTGAATCATTTCTCTGGCCGGATAGTTCCTTGAAGAATCCCACATTCTTCTGTTCAATGGCCTTCTTTTCTTTAACAAACTTATCTCTTTCCAATATAAGTACTTTCTCAAAATCGGAAACTTGTTGAGAAAACTTTATGCATTTAAGCTCAACTGACTTCTTCTCTTCAAAACACTTTTTTGAGAAATCTGAGAACTTCTTTGAAAAACCTTTCTTTTCACTCTCAAAATTAGTTTTATCTTCAACAAGCTTTTGCTCGAAATCAGATATATTCTTTCTAAGCTCAGCATTCTCAGATTCCAATCTCAGTATCTTCTCATCATTCAACCCAGAAGTCTTTTTCAGAAGATCTTCATTTATTGTCTTTAAAGCAATGACTTCTTTTTTTAGAGTGTTGCTTTCATCAGAATATTCTTTTAACTTCTTCGAGTAGAACTCAACTGCTAAAGAGAGATTTACTTTCTCTAATTCAAGTTTTCTATTCTTCTCTTCAAGCTCAACAAAATATCCCATAATGAATGAGTAATCAGCTTGATATGAATGATCGTTCCCAAACTGTAAATCAGAAAATCAAAAATCAGATCAAATTGAAATCTGACTGTTGGTAGCGCAAAAATGAAGATTGCGCTAACTGTTGCTGGCGCAAGAAATAGAATTGTGCGTGAACGGTTGATGGCGCAAAGTTTGAAATTTGCGTGAACTGCTGGTGGCGCAAACCTGAAATTTGAACAAGATGTGATTAGTGCAAAACAAACAAATAATATGGATGATGCAAAATATCAACACATGAGATCCTGTGATTGACGCAAAATACAACACGAGCAAAACTTGATATATGATGGTGCAAATCTAATTTGTAGATAGAAAATTGTTGGCGCAAAATAACAAAAATCTGGACAAAACAAACTACCACCACCCCATTATCAAACTTTAAACAATGAACCTTTCAAATGAATTAATCCATCACCTCCCTATTCATACAAATATGAGTATTGCTCAAAACAAATCAGAATGGCGCCCCACTATCACAATGATAACCAATCAAATTTGCTTCATTAACATTCAGGTTTGCGTGAGCTGTTAATAGCGCAAGAACCAGGTTTGCGTGAGTATTGTGAGGCGTAAAAGATGAATTTTGCATGAGTCACGAGTGGCGCAAATTTATTGCAGGTTCCTGGAAAACTACAGTCAATCAATTATTAACAACACATGAACTTGCAGCCAACGAATGATTATGAAATTACATCCACTTACTAAACTTGAAACCACTCAATTTCAATTTGAACTTCCACCGATTGCTATTAATTAATCGACCCACTATCACTTTGACAACCAATCAAAGTTTTCCATGGAATCGGTGCAAAACCACCGCCCCACCGTCCCACTAATAACCTGTCAACCAATCAAAACAAATCTGCAACCATCGATTGAATATGATTTCACCGAATTCAAATTGAAATTTAATACTGCAGCAACCAATTTACAATTCCAATTCACCACCAATTTGCAATTGATGTTCACCGACCCATTATAGAGTCAACCAATCACATACTCAATTTGATTTGTTCCAATTGCGCCAGTATCAAATTAACTTTGCGTGAGCAGACTGTGGCGTAAATATGAAGATTTCGCGAGCAGACTGTGGCGTAAATATGAAGATTTCGCGAGCAGACTGTGGCGCAAATCTGAGGTTTGCGTCAACAGTGAATAGCGCAAAAACACAGACTTTAATAGCAACCTGGCGCAAATTGAAATGGAGAAGGTGCAAAATCTTTGCAAATGCAAATTTCAACAATTATCTCAAAATTGAAATTTTCACTACCTGCGAATCAAATGACTGTTAATTGGACTTGCAATTGCAGATTTCAACAATTTGAATCTGCAAATCTATTGGATACATCGAAATTGAAAACTTTGTTTTGTGCCAGCATCATCCAGAATTCACGAATTCATCAAACACCTAGATTCATCAAAATCGAAAACTGTGGTGCGTGTTCTTCAATTTGACTTCACGAATTGAATCAAATTCGTTCAATCCTTCAAATCAATTCTCAGAATTGAATAAACACAATCAATTGAACTCGTAAAATATGTCAAGTAATTCATCAAACACGCAGATTAATTCAATTTAAATCTGCAGACTACAACAGTTGTGTGTTCGTCATATCTCTTGCAAGTTCTTGACCAAATCCACAAATTTAATTCTAATCAGTTCAAATCAATCTGATTGATTCTCAAAATTGTAATACAATCGTAGACACAAATCCAAACACAATCTTATCAATCCAAACATTAAAAAAAATTACAGTCCAGATTTCAAGTTCATAAAGATCAACATTTTTCAATCAAGATCCAAAAAGATTTCAAAATTCAAACAGATTTTTGTGGTTGATTCATGAAACTTTGTGAATATTTTCTGTTTATAAACTGAAATTGATCACAATTTGATCATTTTTACAATCAAAGAACAACAAACAAAAGCGAATTTGATTCAAATAGTAAGTAACCAAAAGAAAAACAATCGTGTTCTTGAGAAGTTTCAAGAAAATCCAAAAATTCCAGATTTCAATCCAACTTTCTGTGCAAAACTTTTCTGAAAATCGTTTGGTACGGCTCTGATACCAATTGTTAATGATAAAATCCCAAACAATATCAAGCAATTCTCATAAGATGTAACAATTATGAACTAGAGAGAAACTAGAGAGAGAAAGTAGATCTGATTAATCACAAGTCTGAAATGTATACAATGAAGTTCTTACCAAAAACATAAGGAACAAAACCTATTTATACCACCTAACAAATACAAGACTTAATAACAAAGGAAACTAATACAACTTCGACTATCCTTGACTTTGACAATACAGACTTTGACTTTTACATAGTTGACTTTACAACTTGACTTTCTAATTAAATCTTGTATACAATATTTTGACTTAACAATCGTTAATGGTGAAACACTAATACATATAAATGTTAAAATAATCTAATTTTCACTAAGTATTTCAAAGGGTCATCATCAAATCATTGAGTGAGTGTGGATCAACAACAAGTGTTGACATGACCACCAACGGTTACCTAAAAATAAATAACAAAGAAAAAAACTAAGATTGAGGAGAAGATCGAACTTCCTTCAAATCCTTCTCTACTACTGCTCACCTCGACAGGGATAACCTCGGCATTGGAAGCTTTTTCTCGATTGTTTCCTCGTCGTCATCAGATTTAAGTGGGTTCTTCCTCGCCAGATGTTGGCACATGATGGAGGCCCTTGATTTTAGACGAGTGAAAGCCTCCAAGTCCTCGAGATTATGTTACAGGCTGGTGATCTCGTCATTTACCACCACTAAAACTCACTTAAGCGCCCCAACTTCTTTTTCATTCGGCGACAGACTTATTCGCCTTCTGTCGATAACTTAGACAGGGTAGCCTTTAGACGAATGCAAAGCTCATATTTCACATGACCCTCTTCCTCCAACTTGGAAAGGGCGTCATTATGCTTGACTTCAGTGGCATTTATGGACGCTTTAGTCTCTTCGGTATTCTTTAGGGAATGGGCCAACATAACGAACTGTTTTGATTCGTTTGTGCAAAGCTAAATCCGATTGAAAGGAACTCACTATAAAGGACAACCCCACTATGTGCTTATCCACATCCTCTACTAGGACTCCCTCATACTTCTCCTTATTCTAAGGAAGGAGAATGGAATTCTTGTAGGTAAACATGTCGTGCTTAAGATCTTCCCTCTGCATAAAATCTACAAGGACCCTGAATGTCATCGACATCCTTTTGTGGACCCCTTTTCCTACTAATGGCTCTTTCCCCTTCTTAGATGACACATCAACTGAAGGTTATGGTACCCACTTTGAAATTGAGGGTACCATGTCGTAGGAGCCGAGAGCTTCATTTTCTCGAGATCGATGACCTTCTGTTGGTTATAGGTTGTCAAAGATGGTTCCCTTATACCCATCTTTGATTTTGATCATTTGGGGTCCCCACTCGATGGTGGGACCTTCCTTTTCAACGACATACCATTTTGGGCAAGTTCCACATACCTTTCCTTTTTGGAAAAAGCAATAGCTATAGACTTATTGGGAGTTGAAGTCTTCCCGAAAGTCTCTTCGGAAAGTAATAAGGAAAAAAGTCAGTAACAAAGATATATATGATCAAAAAAGTTATTTATGACTTGTTATCTACAACCAGGATTTAAAATTTATCTAGGGGTAGGAAAGTATACTTACCAGTCATCTCCTTTTCATCTTATCCCTCTTATTCCCTTCTCTTAGTTAGACCGGATGATCCTACGAAGTCGACGTCGTATTCATTATCGTTTTCATCTATCATTGGAGCAAACTCTTGATTGGAAAGTCATAGGAACTGCTCAATTAGCTTGAGTGTCTTATTGAGGCGACACTCAAGAGAAGTCGATATCTGCAATAAAGCAAAGAAAATACAACAAATAATAATAATATTATCTAGGACAAAAGTAAAACATAAATACGACACTTACTGTAAGTGTTCCAGCCAGAGACTAACCACTGATCGTTGTCCTTCAGTGACGACATCCTCCAAAATACGTGTCTTGTCTTCCATCTCATATCAGTGAAGGAAGTTCCAAGGACCAAGATTTGTTACCCTTGGCCTTGGGCTAAAGGTTGTAGCGGTAATTACTCTCTGTTTTAACAGAGTAAGCTGCTATAAGCTCATGAACATTTAAGGGAGACTCATATTCATAATTCAGCCTGTCGATCACACTGACTATCCTCCAAAAATGGGGCATCATCTTCCCCAAAGAGAGGTCGTTGGCATTCAAAAATACCCTCGATTAATATCCATCTAGGGTATATGTATAACATGAACCACCCAGATGGATATTAATCCGGGCGAACATCGCCTGGGTATAAAAGCTCAATATCGATACAGAGGGAATCCTATATATGAGTCTGAAGGTCTCAAAGTCTACTTCTTCTATTACGCGCATTGGATCCCTCATCTATCTATAATCCAGTAACGTGACAGAGGCAACGTATAGGCTTAAAATCTCCATATGTTTCTTAGACTTTTACGTAGAATGCTTAATATAAGTCATACTAAGTCATACCTTATGTATATACATGATATTTGAAACTTGGAATCGATTTCTTGCAGGTTTCATAGAGAAGAAAGGATTTTTTTCTCTTCAGAATTTGGTAAGGCGTAAAATAGGAAAATCAAAGATGGAAATCGGTATTTGTATGTATTTTTCAAAAAGTCATCATGGTGATCATTGTCCCAATACTCGACACATGTCTAAACGGTTCGCAGACTCCCCCCCCCCCCAATAAACGTCACGTGTCAAGGCACAACTGTCCTGACACATGACATCATGGTCAAGCATGACCTTTTAAATCGGCAAAACCGCCGTTCTTGTTTCCAAAGAAACTAAATTGGTTTTTTTTCAACCAATTCAATTCCAATAATGCATACGTGTCACCCTAAACCTGGAGACCAACTTTTTGGAGCAAAATTTGAATTTCAAATCTCGAAGGCAAATTGTTTTGGTGAAAAAATCATAACCACGACTAACTAGGATAAGTCACAAAGACGATGATATCCTCGACGTAGATAATATCTTCAACATACGATCATTGATATCTAAGACTGTCTATTATATTAACTAACCTTCACAACCGTTATCTTTGTTTCATTTATGACAGGTTGTAACACCCTGTTTCCGCAAAGTAAATTTCCATCTTTCGTTGGTAGTTGCTCTGTCTTCCGTTCATCTTTTCGGGTGAATTATGTGTTCTTTCGAGACTTAAATCGACCCATGCGAGAATCGAGAGTTTTTGGACTTTTTGGGCTTCGGTACAAACGGCACGAAAGTGACTCGCGATAGTGACATGTGTCACTATCGTGTGGCACAATCGCCGGGGAGGTAGCAACTCACGGTACAATCCACGCAAGAGTGCCTCGCGATAGTGACACTGTCACTATCGCTTGTCAAGGTCGCAAGCGAGAGTCAGACGGGTTAAAATCTGATTTTTGCCTCATTTCTCATTTTAACTCAATCTTTTCTTTTGTCATTTCCTCTCAACTTCTTCCTTTCATAGAAACCGAACCTAGGGTTCATTTACTTCTCAATCGCATCCTTTATTGCTAGAAGTTGGGTGTTTCCTCCATGATTTCGGTTTGGAAGTTTCACCACCATCTCCTTCTTCCTCCTCTTTATCACCTTCATCAATTTCTAGGGTTTTCACCCAACCCTTTTCTTTGTTCTTAAAGTTTGGGAGTGCATAGCTCATCTTGGTGATCGTTAAGTATTTCGGTTGGTGGATTGGAGTTTTCGTTAAGGTAACCTCTTGTCCTCTTCATTTGTGGGAATTAGGGTTTTTGGTTTTATGATGAGATCTTGACTTAAATGCTTGGGGATCAATTCTAAGAGATGAATATGATTATTTATAGTCTGAAATGTGTGGATCTAGGTTTTGAAAGCTTGAGTTGAAGAGTTGGAATGGATGTCTTCGGAAAGCTTTGGGTGGGCTCTATGCTTTTGGAGTTCAATGGTTGTGGGTTGAATCCTAGGTTTAACTTAACCTAACAAGGTCAGTTCAAGTTCACCTGCGAAAACGTTGTACATGCCAAAATGTTTATTTTAAAGTGTTTTGCATCTTACATGAAATTGTTAACTGCTGATAAGTTTGATTATTTTGAAAGTGTCAACTTTATAAACTTATATAGCATACAACTTTGTGATTTTTGGGCATTCCGTTAAATGTGTCATAAATAAACGGGTTTTGATGAATTATTGCATAAATGAGTATTTGGTCAAAAATGTACTTTTAAGTGTCTGTCGGGTTTTATGTATCGTTCATGAAATGGGATGTTTCGAAAGGTACAATTTCGTGAGTCCTTTGGGTGTGGGTCATTCCCGGCTATGGGGAACATTTTTAAAAATGTAAAACCTTTTTGGGGTTTGGGGCCGAAGGCCAATGGTAATTTGAGAATTAAAGATTTTGGGAAAATGTGTATTTTGGTTAATATAACTATTTTGGCTCATATGTTTTAGCCAAGCGTCTATTTAGCCTCTTGGGCTTGATTTGTACTCGGTGGAGTCTTTGGAACATTTGTTCGGATTTGGGTAGCTCGTTGAGGAGCCTTGGACGTATGGTGTACTTAGTTGCATCTTATTTGAGAATTGCATGTTCTGAATGCGTTAGTTCATTCGTTTGAGTCATGTAACGTTTTAGACTGTAATGCATTGGATCCATAGGCATATGAGTCAGTCGGTTGGTTTAGTTGGGGACATTATCCCCGTATTGTAACTTGAAATATGCATGGGGTCTTATGATCAATCATTGCAACTTTCTTGTGAACGAGCTTAACTGGGATGTTTTGGGATTCCAAGGTATAGACCTGGAGGGGTTGAACTTGATGAGTGCACGAAGATTTCCAAGGTACAGACCTAGAGGGGTTGAACTTGACGATTATCCAAGCAATAGACATGGAGTTGTTGAGCTTGTTGGTTTGTTAGCTATAGACCCGGAAAGGTTGATGTTAATGAGTGTTTTATCCCTAAGTGATGCTCATATAACATTGATAAGTGGCTTCACTTTATGTGCCCGTCACTTTCGATGGAATTCGGGTATCCCCCGTCACCGAGAGGTGTTGTTTTGGGTATTGAGTTTTATTATCCAAGTTTTCAGTTGTGTTTGTATAATTGGGTTTTATCCTCGGTTTATGGGTTGAGTATTATGCCCCACCCGCGTATTGGGTGTTTTGGGATATAATGTTTTAACTGTATGTTCATAAATGGAGAGTTCAATTTCTATCCACGTTTTGAGTGAGTTTTGTGTTAAACCAAATTTATGAATGGGCGGTTTATTTTGGTATATTCGTCCTTGAAGTAGTTTGCATTGAAAAACGTTTAAATTGGTGGTCTTTTTCCTAAATTGCATACTATTGGAAAACGAGTCGTTTCCGTATGTAAGACGTAACGAATTGAAAGATTATGATTTTAACCGCATTTCTGCTTTTAAAAGGTTAATTTTATATGTTGAAAGTCTTGAGCTCAGTAGGCGTTAAGCCTAACCTTTTTACTTGTCGGCATGTGCATCAGGTTCTAGTTGGGGTTTGGTTCTAGCAGCTATGGAGAGTTGAGCCTTAGCCTTGTGCAAGTGTAAGTAGTTGGTGAAGTTTTCCGCAGTTTGGAGATAGTTACGTACTATTATTGGGTTTTAGTAGCACCCGTCCTTATTATAGACTGTCTATATAGAATGAATGTGTGTATTGAGGTTAAATCTTGAATTGTATTTGTAGATGAATCATTTATTGGTGTATTTAGAAGATTTTAAATTACTTGCTATTTCCGGATTTGAGGGTGTTACAAGTTGGTATCAGAGCTTAACTTTGAGAGAATTAGGTATTGATTTTTGGATGCCTAGACTCAAACTGGCGTACTTATAAGTGATTGTAAGTGAAGTTGCACATTAGGAACCTTAAGATAAGATATTTTGGAGTTGATCTTGTCATTAGAAATGGGAAACGTGTCGAGGGTCGCAAGGATGAGCATGTACACCTGGCCAGTGCTATAGTGAACCTACATGCTACATGTGTATACTTGAACTACCTTGGTATGATTACCGTTGGGGTAGTGAGAAAGTTTCTAAGCGAGTGATCTGAGGAAGGGTTGATTTTTATAACAATGTCACTTTGGAATGATATTTAAGTGGGATGAATTCATTAAGTTGATTCTCTTGAGTCAGAATTATTGGTTGGATTAGAACTATAAGTTTGTTAGACCGATGCGATTCCGAGGAGAAATTGTAAGTTAACGAAATTAGTAGGATTGTTGCTCTAAGATGTTGGATGCATCCGGATGACAATAGTATGTCGGGAAATTGAGAGGCGTAGTCCTAAAGTGCTTAGTGCCGACCAAATCCATGCACAAATTTATTTCTAAAATAAGTTACATCAATTGTTTCTCATGTTTTCGAAGCATAAAGTGTGTTATACTATGAAGTCTTGGTAAAACATTTGGCACTCATCAGATTTTGAACCGTGAGCTTGGGCATGCATGAAATTGTTTTGTTGCACGTGGTTGCAAACATTTATTGAAAAATCTTTTCATCCTCATTTCGTGTCTAACGTAGTTTTTCTCTCCGGGTAAGGTAATACCCGTGTGTTAATGTCATTTGGTTTATTGGGCAAGTAACTGTGGAATTTTTGACTTTGACATTGGATTTCCTCCACGTATGTTAAGGTTTTAAAGGAAGAGTGGTTCCCAGGTTGTTGAGTTGGAATTTTCTTGGAAATTTTAGTTTGTATGAGTCGCGTTTCGTTTTAAGTAGTATTGTTTTACGACGTTTTGGGCGCGTAAGTGTACTTTGAGATGCGTGAGTTTTAATTTTATTGTGTTTAAATTTACGAGTTTATTGGACGTCGTGTCTCACGAAAGTATTGTTGAAAAGGGTCATTTTATCGTACGTGGTGGTTTTAGAACTTTGACATTTTTAGACATGTTGTCGTTTTATGCTTTTATGTTGGGAAGTGAAAGTTTTGACACCGCTTGATTTTAGCGTAAATGAGTTTTATGAAAATTCAGTTGGGTTTTATGGTGTCTTATTGTACGACGTTTTGCGTCGCGTAAATAAATTCTACGGACATGTACATATGCATCTTGGGTGCGTTAATTGATGAGATTTGTTAATAGATGTCATCTCTCATGTTGTTTTGGGGAAGTTTCATTATTATGTGAATTATCTTCGGGCTTTATACAAATGTCCATCATTGTATACTATCTGCATTGGATTAAATTATACTGTTGGTTTAAGTAAGCATACAAATGATTTATGCCAGTTCAGTTATTGATTTTACTGTTAGAAATTTTCCGCAATGCATTACACGAGTATCCGTTTTCAAGTCGTTATGATTACTAGTTTGGTCAAATGTGCCTTATTTGTGCAGCTCAAAGTTTAATTTTGATTTGATGTTTATGTACGTCCCTATCACTTTACTGGGTTTTGGGGAAATAAAGTGATAAATATGGGTCTTGTTGAAAATTTTATGCCACAACATTTTTTTATATTAAAGAGGAAAATTTTAAAGTTATAATTGTGAAGTGCTCTTTTGGGGTTGTACAAACATTTATCGCACGTGTTGGGGTGCTGGATTTTATTTTCATGTTAATAGTGTAAACTTTGTTACACACCTTTTATTACCGTTTTGTTTACGTAAGTATTGATCAAATGAGTTTGGAATTGATTTTGTATACGTAGTGTTGGTAACCAGTTTTGAAACCTATCCGATGAACGATTGTGTATTTTCACTGTACGGTTAATTGTTATAAAACTTATGTATTTGAAAGTTTATAAATTTCAAATTGGCATACTGGTTGAAAAACCTTAAACTCATTAGGGCTATAGATTTAAAACCTCTAACGTGGAAGGAGTTGCAATTAAGGGACTAGAGGAGTCCTTGGGATTTGAAGCGTCGGATGATCCGACTTGTAGTCAATCTGGAATTTGGGTTTCAATTTTGAAACGGTTCACGTTTGAATAGTTGGGGTAATAGATTCATGTCTTCCCCGTTATCTTAGGGGTGGTCTCTATGCTTTGGTAAACCTGCGGGATAAGGTCTCGTATGATTCTAGGTATGGTTGGATTGGATGGTTCGGGTCGATGAACCGTTAGACATCTTGTTATACGTTGCTATGGTATCGTCTTGACGGGATTGCATGAACAAGGAAATATTGTGGTTCGTTGGTTAGCAATGTAGGATTGGGAATCTTAGTCATTTGTTAAGTGTCAACCTTAATGCGACAATACTTCTGGAATGAAGTATTGGGCGGATGCCCACGTTTTCGATATTACCATTTTAGTGTTAGGCGTCGACTTGTTTCGTGAAGTCAATGGATTGGAGAAATGTTAACCTTTCATTGGTAAAAACTTAAAGGGGGATTTAATGTTGGTAACTAGGTTTTGATGTGTATATATTTCCTGGTGTGGTAGAGATCTTTTGAGGGAATGTTTGAGGTTTTAGAATAGATCAAAATTTTGTGATAGTCGGATCTACATTAACCAACTACCCGGAAGATGTATTGGTACGTCGTGGAAGGACGACCTTATCATATCAGGAATGAATCATGAAGAATTTTGAGAAATTTTTGGGATTGATGACGATCGTTGGTTTGGGAATTCAGAATCACGTGGACCTGAGGTGTTCTAGTTGATGAGGAGTTGGGATAACCAACCTACCCTTGAGGTAGTACGTGTCGCCTAAGGTTGGGAGGCGACCGGGATCGCATGGTTAAGAATCGCTCCAAAAAGGTTTGATGTTCACTCTAGTGTGAGTGTGATGTATCATGATAGATACGGCGTATGAATGTCTTCACAGAATTTAGTGTGGCAGTTGCGACAGGAAGTCACCCGATGTTAGCCTAAGGACGAAAGGGGTTAAAGACAATTCCCTTGGAAAGTAGACAGTCGTTTTGAGGAAATACCAGCATTGAGAGTTATGCCATATTGTTGTCTTCAGAGACCGAGAAAACCTTATTAGTGTTAAGGGTGGTAAGTGAATGCTTTGAAAGAGATCTAGATTTCGGGGACGAAATCATTCTAAGGTTGGGAGGATTGTAACACCCTGTTTTCGCAAAGTAAGTTTCCGTCTTTCGTTGGTAGTTGCTCTGTCTTCCGTTCATCTTTTCGGGTGAATTATGTGTTCTTTCGAGCCTTAAATCGACCCATGCGAGAATCGCGAGTTTTTAGACTTTTTGGGCTTCAGTACAAACGGCGCGAGAGTGACTCGCGATAGTGACATATGTCACTATCGCGTGGCACAATCATCGGGGAGGTACCAACTCGCGGTACAATCCACGCGAGAGTGCCTCGCGATAGTGACACTGTCCCTATCGCTTGGCAAGGTCGCGAGCGAGAGTCAGACGGGTTAAAATCTGATTTTAGCCTCATTTCTCATTTTAACTCATTCTTTTCTTTTGTCATTTCCTCTCAACTTCTTCCTTTCATAGAAACCGAACCTAGGGTTCATTTACTTCTCAATCGCATCCTTTATTGCTAGAAGTTGGGTGTTTCCTCAAAGATTTCGGTTTGGAAGTTTCACCACCATCTCCATCTTCCTCCTCTTCATCACCTTCATCAATTTCTAGGGTTTTCACCCAACCCTTTTCTTTGTTCTTGAATTTTGGGAGTGCATAGCTCATCTTGGTGATCGTTAAGTATTTCGGTTGGTAGATTGGAGTTTTGTTTAAGGTAACCTCTTTTCCTCTTCATTTGTGGAAATTAAGATTTTGGTTTTATGATGAGATCTTGTGTTAAATGATTGGGGATCAATTCTAGGGGTTGAATATGATTATTTATAGTCTGAAATGTGTGGATCTAGGTTTTGAAAGCTTGAGTTGAAGAGTTGAAATCCATGTCTTCGGAAAGCTTTGGGTGGGATCTATGCTTTTGGAGTTCAATGGTTGTGGGTTGAAACTTAGGTTTAACTTAACCTAGCAAGGTGAGTTCAAGTTGACATGCGAAAACGTTGTACATGCCAAAATGTTTATTTTAAAGTGTTTTGCATCTTACATGAAATTGTTAACTGCTGATAAGTTTGATTATTTTGAAAGTGTTAACTTTATAAACTTATTTAGCACACATCTTTGTGATTTTTGGGCATTCCGTTAAATGTGTCATAATTAAACGGGTTTTGATGAATTATTGCATAAATGAGTATTTGGTCAAAAATGCACTTTTAAGTGTCTGTCGGGTTTTATGTATCGTTCATGAAATGGGATGTTTCGAAAGGTACAATTTCGTGAGTCCTTTGGGTGTGGGTCATTTCCGGCTATGGGGAACATTTTTAGAAATGTAAAACCTTTTTGGGGTTTGGGGCCGAAGGCCAATGGTAATTTGAGAATTAAAGATTTTGGGAAAATGTGTATTTTGGTTTATATAACTATTTTGGCTCATATGTTTTAGCCAAGCGTCTATTTAGCCTCTTGGGCTTGATTTGTACTCGGTGGAGTCTTTGGAACATTTGTTCGGATTTGGGTAGCTCGTTGAGGAGCCTTGGATGTATGGTGTGCTTAGTTGCATCTTATTTGAGAGTTGCATGTTCTGAATGCGTTAGTTCATTCGTTTGAGTCATGTAACGTTTTAGACTGTAATGCATTGGATCCATAGGCATATGAGTCAGTCGGTTGGTTTAGTTGGGGATTTTATCCCCGTATTGTAACTTGAAATATGCATGGGGTCTTATGATCAATAATTGCAACTTTCTTGTGAACGAGCTTAACTGGGATGTTTTGGGATTCCAAGGTATAGACCTGGAGGGGTTGAACTTGATGAGTGCACGAAGATTTCCAAGGTACAGACCTAGAGGGGTTGAACTTGACGATTATCCAAGCAATAGACATGAAGTTGTTGAGCTTGTTGGTTTGTTAGCTATAGACCCGGAAAGGTTGATGTTAACGAGTGTTTTATCCCTAAGTGATGCTCATATAACATTGATAAGTGGCTTCACTTTGTGTGCTCGTCACTTTCGATGGAATTCAGGTATCCCCCGTCACCGAGAGGTGTTGTTTTGGGTATTGAGTTTTATTATCCAAGTTTTCGGTGGCGTTTGTATAATTGGGTTTTATCCTCGGTTTATGGGTTGAGTATTATGCCCCACCCGCGTATTGGGTGTTTTGGGATATTGGGTGTTTTGGGATATAAAATTTTAACTGTATGTTCATAAATGGAGAGTTCAATTTCTATCTACGTTTTGAGTGAGTTTTATGTTAAACCAAATTTATGAATGGGCGGTTTATTTTGGTATATTCGTCCTTGAAGTAGTTTGGATTGAAAAACGTTTAAATTGGTGTCTTTTGCCTAAATTGCATTGTTAAGTCAGATTTTATAGTAATCATTGTATTTATAGGCTTGGTCTAATACTGTGTTTAGAGTGCTTTTATTTCTGGTATTGGCCAAGGGTATTTAAGTCCCTTGTGGCTTTGTTCCTTGTAAGACTTTCATGCATATCTCAATACATTTGAACTTCTGCGCTTCAAACTCTCTCTACTTCCCCTCTCTAGGATTTAGAACGATCTTGCATTATCAATTGGTATCAGAGCCTAATCTGAATCTTAGAGGATTGAGAGAAACATGTTTTGATTATGAATTTGTGTTTGAATCAGAAAATTTGATCGATTTTCTTGATTTTTTCAAGAAAATCTCATTTTTTGATTTTTCATCAAATTCAGACTGTTTTTTGATCGAATGTTGTTGTATTTTCGTTCGCTGGATCCGATTTTAATAGCAGAATAGTTTTGATTCACATTAATTTGCAAGAAAAATGATTTTTGGATGTCGATTTCAAGGTTTTTCGAATTTTTGAGTTTTTCGTTAATAGCGTACTGTTTGAGTTGTAAATTTTTGAGTCTGTGAATTTTACTCGAAATTGTTTGTAATTTTGGTTCAGCAAAGTATATTCGTTCATTTATGTGTAGTTTAAAATCATTAGATTTGAGTTTGTATTCAGATTTGGAACTATTTTCAAGTTTTTCTCGTCAGTTCTCGACTTCGCGCCAGGTCCGAAATTTGCGCGAATTCATATAAACTTTGCGCCAATTCATCCACTTTCATCAGAGTTTTGAATGAGTTCATCTTCAAGTTTGCGCCAAGTTCATCAAAGTTTGCTTTTGTGCGAATTAAGTTGGTTAGTCAAGTTTGCGCCAAGTACAGGAACCAAGTTCTTCGCTAAAAGTTCAAGTTTACTTCATCAGTTCATCGCGCAAAGAGAAATTTGCGCCATCTTAGCTTCGTGCAAATCATTTTTGCGCAATCTCTAACGCAAGGAAAGTTTGCGTTACATACTTCTCACGCAAAGCTTAAGTTTGCGCCACATACATATCACAAAAAGATCAATTTTCGCCATCAGTGCATCGCGCAAAGTTACTTTTGCGCCATCTATATCTCGCGTAAAGTGAACGTTTGCGTCATCTTAGTCTCGCGCAAGTTACTTTTGCGCCACCCTCTGCTCAAGCAAATACAGGTTCTCGCCACCAACATCTCGCGCAAAACTAATTTGCGCCACCATCGTCTAACGCAAATTATAGTTTGCACCACCAACGCTTCAAGCAAAGCAAGTCTGCGCCATCTTCATCTAGCGCAAAAGCATGTTTCATCCTCAGTTCGTGCAAATCTCAGTTTGCGCCAGTCTCTCTGTTCCAGACTTAGCGTTTTCTGTCTCTATGGATTCTTCAAAGTTTTCTGTTCAAGCGCGGTTCTATAAAAACGATATCATGATATCATTGGGAACAGATACTCGTCCTCCAGTCTTGATCAATGAGAATTAGTTCACTCAATGGCAAGATCGATTTATTAACTTCATCGAGCGTTAAGCAAACAGAGATAAAATGATGAAGATACTCACTCAATGACCTTTCGAAACACCCTTGAAAGAGATTCCCGCAACTGAAAATACATTGGCTACTAGGGTGATAAAGCCTACAAATGAATATAATGCCGAAGAATCTTCACAACATAAAGTTGATCGTGAATTAAAGGCTAATCTGATGCTAGCCTTGCCAAATTCTATATATAACCGGATTGATTGTTACAAAAACAATCCAATGCAAATGTGGGCACAACTAGAGAAGGCTATGCTTGGGTCTACAGTTGCAACACAACTTCGGCATACGCGTTTCATGAATAATTTTGAAGAGTTCAAAGCCAAAGACGGTGAATCTCTAAAAAGTGTTTTTGACAGGTTCTGTGTTGTGATAAATGATCTGCGAAAGATAAAAGTGGAAAAGCCTGAGTTGGAGACTAATCTGAAGTTCCTCAATGCTCTTCAATCGGAATGGAACAAATCTTGTCACCAATTGAGGAATGATGTCCGGATCTCTACCATGAAAATCCAAGAGATGTATGAGATTTTGATGACATATGAGAGCATTGTCAAGGATAAGAAGGCCAAACTTGACAAGAAAAACAAAAAGACAGTGGATCCGGTTGCATTTCTTACAAGCAAACTAGCTGAACAAGCATTGACTGAGAATGCTTATGATGGTTCAACTGATGACGATGGTGAAACTCTTCATAAAGCTATGATTATTCTCTCTCAACAATACAACAAAAAGTTCCAACCTCGTTCAGGTTCCAACAACCTTCGCTTCACTTCAGGGTCTAAGAAGAATGAGCCTGCCAGAGTGCCCGAGACTACGAAAACTACTGCGTGCTTCAACTGTGGAAAGCCAGGTCACATTGCCAAGGAGTGTCAAGTGAAGGTAGTTCGGGATTCTGCGTATTATCGGAAGAAACTAGAACTAGCTGAGAAAAGAGATAATGGAACTACTTTGTTGGTTGAAGAAGAATTCTGGCTAGATTACTCCGACGATGAAGCTGACAATGTGGAAATTGCTCATATGTGCTTCATAGGAGATGATCAGACTGATGATGATGATGAAGATTCAACTGATGAATCTGAGGTACCTTCTGAATTCGACTTCAAATTTATATCCTCACAGATGAATATCATTATAATTGCTTTACATGATCTTCGCTCAAAGTTATTATCTGAAAAATAATTAAATTCAGAAAAGTCAATTTTGATTGATAAATTACAAATTTCTTTGAAAGATGAAAAATCTATTTTGGCTCATACAAAAGAAATCTTTCAAAAGAAATTAGATGATTTAGAAAAGTCAAATATGACTTATCTTGATTCTTTGACAGAAATGACCAATCAAAAAGAAAGTTTTTCGGATAAAATAAATGAGTTGGAAAAAAAATTATATCGAAGGAATCAAACTGAACAAACTATTTATTTGAACAAACCACGGATTTATGAGTCTATCAAAGAAAAATGGGGGACTTGGTTTTGAAAATCCACATTGTTTAGACAATGCTATAGAAAAATCCCCGACTTTATATAAATTCGATTATCTAAATCTTGCTAAATATGCTCCTCAATTTTAAATTGATTAGATGAATGAAAAGCAAGTTTTAGAAATCGAAAATGAGAAAAGAATGAACAACAAGAAAAAGGAAATTCCTTTTGTTTACACGAGCGAAAATGCCAAATATTTTCCCGAAAAATCAAAGAAGAACAGAAACAGTTTGAATGTCATATCTCCCATTAAATCTTCATTGTCTGATGATTATTTTGATATTTGTGCCACTAACACTGATAAAGTAAATATATCTCCAGTTTCTTATGATTCTAAGAGATATATATTCCTCCATTAGTGTTAGAAAGCAAAATCATTGATCTTGAAGATAAAATGGACGAACAAAATATTCAAAGAGAAATTGAAACAGATGTAATTCTTTATTTCATGATTATGTTTCTGGTCTTTCTTCTGATTTTAAAGAAAACAAAAAGGAAGTTCTAAAATCTGAAAACTTTTCTGAAATTTTTTCTGACTCCAAGGCAAGTTCAGGTTTATTGAATGATCAGTTGGGCTTCTTAGGTAAAATTGTTTCTTCAGACTCCATTCTTAAATTGAAAATTCTTGATGAATCTTTTACGCTAAATGATGATTATTATAAACCACAGCGTAAAAGAAGAAGGTCAAAGAAGTCAAAGAAACAAGTTACTGTTATTTCTGAAAATTCTAATTCTTCTGATTCGAATATTTCAGATAGGACTTTGAGGAATCCTACAAGGAAGATATGGAGGATCAAGCAGAAATCTGATGAATCTGTGACTGAAGAGGATCGAAATGTAGACAAACTTTGTAGAAATGATTCATTTGCAACTTCTAATAAAATTTTCAAATATTCAATAAAGCAAATCATTCAAATTGCAAAAGATGTCTCCTATTCCTCCTCTGGTTCAAGTTCAGATGATTATGCTTCGTCCTCTACTGATGATTCTGTTAATTCATCTGATTATTTTTCTCGTGCTTTCTATGTTAAAGCTAACAAATTTACCCCCACAAGAACTGCAACTAACAAACATGGACCGAAATTCAAGTGTGTTCCAAAACAAAATATTAATTTTGAGTTGCAGGCACCTAATGTCCAGGGGGAGTAAGAGAACAATGGCTTCTGAGTAAATCAGCTCAGAACCCATAATTCAATGGACTTCGACTTCTAAACATGTCAGTTTAGGACTCGTTCTTCAATGCATTTAGCTTCTGGACAAATGAGAAAATGTGAGTGCATCTACTTAATTCCGTTGCATTTACCTTTGTCTGTGATGTTGTTCCTGTTATCTCAAAATTTTTTTAAGAATCTGCGCAAGTTCGAACAGATCCAAAACTTTGATATGAGACACCAATTCATTATATATTATGTGGAAGAAGATATTATTGAATTTTATTTTGTTCCGACTAAATATCAATTTGCCGAATTCTTTACAATTGTCTTAAATGAAAAATGTTTTTTTTCAAACTCGGCATGTTGAATTTAAAAGTTTAAATCTTTACAAATTTTTATTCTATAAAGTAAAAGTTTTATAGTTTTTCTTTCTTTTGAATAAAATGTGTGTCTAAGATAAATTTTCAAGTTGCTTTGTTTATATCGAAGTTTTATATGTTCAACTTTCAAGTCTTACAAAAGTCGAAAGGTCAGCAACATGTTTGAAACTTTTGATATTGCTTTAAAGTTATGTGATTCGGAATATTTATAGTTTACAATGCTTAGAAATCCTAAAAAGTCAGAATTATGGATTGTAATGAAAATATGGGCTAAGCACTTAGATGTAAAACTGAGTGATTGAGATGAATTATATATATAAAATACAGAAATCACTAAGTTTAAAAGTTTGTACCTGTGACCTTTCTGGTTTGGGAAAGTAAGTTCCGTGGAATGCTTGTCATCTGTTCCCCTAAGGTCAATTGGTCTGGGAGTGATCGAACCAAAATCATTCTATAGAATCAGATCGAAAGTCATGTTCTACTGGTATGAATGGGTTTAGGATGTGTCGATGTAGCCTTTCTGGTCTGGGAGAGTAAGTTCCAAGGGGTGCTTGACACTTAGTCCCCTAAGGCCAACTGGTCTGGGAGCGGCTGACCCAAATCCTGCAATAGGATCAGATAGAAAGTTACGTTTACGGTATGTTCTTTACTTACCAAACTTCTTGATTAAAAGATGTCAATGTGCACAAGCTTAAAAGATGCCAAAGAGCACACTCATGTGAAGATGCCAATGTGTACAATGCTAAAAGATGCCAATGAGCACACATCTCATGATACTTGGTGATATTTCTGAATTGCGATAAACCTATAAATTTGTGAAAATCTTAATTTTTGATGGCTTAGTGTGAGTACATGCAAAGTTCTCTATTATATTTTTAGAATTGCATTTTCTTGAAGCTAATCGAAGTTCGCATGCTAGCATACTGATTAGATTGCTGGTAGTTTTTGAAACTGAACATGTCTTAACTTGATATGCAATGAAACTTGTATCTGTATCCAACAACAAACACTTGACTTCATCTGATGGATTAATCTGTGATATTTAATAAGCAGAATTTAATTTGTATAGTGTTTAAAATTTTATATGTTTAGTTGTTTCAAAATTTATATTCAGTATATTTTTCTTTTTACACTAATGTTGTTATGTTTGTGTATCTATATCTTTGTAAATGGGTCTGTGCATTATTCGAGGGGGAGTGAATAAGGAAAATATTCTGAAAATATTATATCTCATATTTCGAGGGGGGGTATCTGTTTTTCTATACGAATGCTAACTTGAATTGTCATATTTAGTGCATTTGTGTAGGGAAGTAAAAGAGCTCAACAGGTGATTAATTTCTGAGTTTAAGTCAGATTTGCCCCAACAGTTGGTAGCGCAAAACTCAACTTTGCGCCACCTTCAGCTAGCACAAAACTAAGTTTGCGCCACCAACATGTAGCGCAAAACTTCCTTTTTTCTCCTTTATTCTGAATTTTGCAGATCTGAAGTTGTCTCGTCTCCAACATTTGCATGACCAAGTTGATCCAGATCATCAAGGTCATGAGGGGGAGAAGTTAAAGAGACAAAGAGTTAAAAGTTTATCTCCTCAAGATTCGAGAAGTTAAAGCGACAAAGAGTTGTCTGCTCAAGATTCTATTTTCTCAGCTATTCTAGTTCTTTTGCTGTTCCAGCTCCGATCACCACAGCTTCTTCAAGTTCATTTGAAAGAGGTGCATCGTCTAGAGCACAAGCTGATGAACCGATTGTTCTTTTAAGCTTATTACAAACAGGTCCAGTCTTGTCAAGGCAGCAAAGGCAACATAGATTGAAAGATGCTGAAAAGAATTTTTTTTAAGTCAAGAAGCTTCGCTAAGTCGCTTAGATGCTCTGAGTTGTTTTAGAAGATGGTATTGAAGACCACAGCGCCAATGATTACTAAGGGGGAGATTGTTAATCATTGTATTTATAGGCTTGGTCTAATACTGTGTTTGGAGTGCTTTTATTTATGGTATTGGCCAAGGGTATATAAGTCCCTTCTGGCTTTGTTCCTTGTAAGACATCCACGCATATCTCAATACATTTGAACTTCTGCGCTTCAAACACTCTCTCTACTTTCTCTCTCTAGGATTTAGAACGATCTTGCATTATCATTCATACTATTGGAAAATGAGTCGTTTCCGTATGTAAGACGTAACGAATTGAAAGATTATGATTTTAACCGCATTTCTGCTTTTAAAAGGTTAATTTTATATGTTGAAAACTCTTGAGCTCACTAGGCGTTAAGCCTAACCTTTTTACTTGTCGGCATGTGCATCAGGTTCCAGTTGGGGTTTGGTTCTAGCAGCTATGGAGAGTTGAGCCTTAGCCTTGTGCAAGTGTAAGTAGTTGGTGAAGTTTTCCGCAGTTTGGAGATAGTTACTAATATTGGGTTTTAGTAGCACCCGTCCTTATTATAGACTGTCTGTATAGAATGAATGTGTGTATTGAGGTTAAATCTTGAATTGTATTTGTAGATAAATCATTTATTGGTGTATTTAGAAGATTTTAAATTAATTACTATTTCCAGATTTGAGGGTATTACACAGGTTCTACATGTAACTGAAGATTTATGACCAAGATATATCTCATATAGTTTGGGCATAACCGACGACAAACATTTAAGACATAACCGTTACTGAAGTTATTACATTTAAAGACAGTTGTTACAAAGGCTACCTATCAAAAGGATTCAAGGCATTCGAAGAGACACAACGACTACCTACTGAACCTACTCAAGAAATATTCTAGCTATAGGAATAGTTGCGCTAGTTTAATTGTGACAATTTTTGTTTAACTACGTTATGTAGTATTATTCGTTGTTAATGAGGATGACGTCCTTAATTGACATCTATAATGCATCGATGATATGTACGATCATCCGCGGTTTTTATCCTCGACGGGGTTTTCCGCGTCACCAAAATCATTTGCCTTATTTTGTTCGTTTGTTATTTATCTTGCTTGTTTCAATCTGTAGTTGATCAGCTCCGCAATCTAAACCGTAAATTATTTCTAGTGATATTTTTGGCATAAACAAGATCCTCCGTAATTGAATTTTTGTTGAACGACTTGATTGGATGTTCAATTTTACTTGAAAACTTCATATCTGCTTATCTTGTAAGAACAAACTATTCTAAGTGTATTTAAGAGACAAGAAGTCGTTCATCAAATCAAGAATAGGGGACCTAGCACAATCTGTTTAATGGTATAGTCTATAATAGTTCATCTATTTGCATCCGTTATATCCACGAAACAATGGCACAATTTGTAACGAAATTGTTTCAAGGAAATTGTGCTTTGCACAAGACTCGAATTTGCTTCTCGCTCTTAATTTTTTGGCTTTCATATTTAGTTATGTATAAACCAACAAACCCTACTATTCCTTCTTATAAGTGACGTTCTAGTTTTGAAGAACAATTCTTTATTTTTACAAAAATTCTCATTGTTGGTGAACTTTTTCTTAACATTTTCGAATAATCGTCCATTAGCTTTAAAAAAAAATTTCCCTATCACAACTATATATTTTTTTGTTGATAATCCTGCAGCTAAAAGGATCGTTAATCATGGTGAATATTTTCTAGAATTTTCTATTGGTGTTGGAAATATTGATAGAAAATATCGCATTACAAATTTCTTAATTTATCAACAATGATTATTTTAATAAAGGTTATGTTTGGCAAAAAAAAAACTAGCTTCAGCTAGCTTATAAGCTAAAAAGAGTGTGAATCACTTTATTAACACATAATTATATAGTATAAAATAAAACCGATTGACTTATACCAAATGGAAACAATTGAAACCATCGAACACAAGAAGACAAACATGCTCACGTTATATACGACCATCTTTCGGATATTTCAGATAAAAATCAAATCGATCGTACCAAACTCAACCGAAAATCCAAAAATAAATCGTCCTACTTTGTCATATTCTCAATATTCTCCGTTTTGATTTACATGTACTTCAAACATAATTAAAAAATAAAATAAAAACCTCGACCAAAACAAATAAATGAAAAAGATGAGGACGAAACAAAATAAACCTATTGTTTCGGTAATAAAATCATAAAGGGATGGAAAGATATAACATTACTCATAGTACAAAATCTATTGATATGTATAGACTCGTAAAACATGCTAAAACGGAAAAAAAAAATTCAATTTGGAGGTGGTGGGAATTGATCAGGGCCGGGCCACGGAGGTGGCGGTACCGGAAAATCTTGTTCATCGTCTTGATTTGAGCCACCAGGCTGCCGGAAATCCAAATAACCAGACGACTGGTTTGGAAAAAACAGGGGATAATTACTGGAGGATGAAGATGACGATTGATTTGAAGTTTGTGAATGTAAAGAAGCCATTGTTGATGAATTAAGCATTTGTTGTAATAAATTACTCCGCGGTTGTTGTAGGTGGAAATCGGCGGTGCTTTGTAGTAATTGAGAATATTGCCAGTAATCCCGGGCGGTGGTGGCGTCAGGTGGTTGGAAGTGGTGTTGCTGCAGTGGTGGTTGTTGGCGGATGGTGAAGTGGGTGGCCGGAGAATTCGAAATTTGGGTGGTAGGCCGGATTGTTTGAGGTGGAACTAATCTGACGTTTTCTGGGAAATTAAGTTTAGCTCTGTTTCCCCGGAATCTAAGAGCAGCTTCATCGTAGGCTCTGGCTGCAGCCTCCGCCGTGTCAAAGGTACCCAACCAAACACGAGCTGCTTTATGTGGGTCTCGTATTTCCGCCGCCCATTTCCCCCATGGCCGCTGTCGAACTCCTCTGTATTTCCTCCTTCTCTCCCCTGTTCCCGTTCCCGTTGCCTCAAATTGATTCATTTCTGTTGCCGGATTCTGCACTGTTGTGGTGGTGGCGGCGATAGTAGTTGCAGCCACCGTGGTGGTGGTCGGTGATGGAATCATTTCTTCTTTCACTGTTACATTAAATTTATATCAAAAGATTATTAAATTATTGTGAAAATCTTATAACACATTTAAAATGCATACTTTTAATTCTTCAATTAATAAATGTGAAAAAAAAAACATTTTTGATAAAATAAAATTTTAAATGTCAAAATTTGAAAAAATGAATAACATTTATAATTTTACTTTATTTAATTTTAGGATATTTCATAATTTAGAAAAAAATAAAAATAAAGAAGAAACTAACCCAGTGAAGATGATGATTCTCCACCTCCAAAATCTGCAAAACCCCCATAAAATCTTTGATGAAATTGTTCTGGAAACTGATTAACACTTTCTTCTTGATCACGAACCCTTTTTTGTCCAGCAAATGAACCAGAGCTCGACGATGAATAAGCAGACAAGGGTGAATCCATATTCCCACCGCCACCGCCACGAAACGACGGTGAAATAGTAGGACCACCTGAGCCATGTCCAGAAACAACATGAGTCAAAGCCGTGACCATAGCAGATAACTCTCCCGACATACTATACTCGGATGAAAACATATCCGGTGGTGATTGCGGCGGCGGTGGTTGTGGTGGTGCTGCTGATCCTCCTTGATCTACAGCTTCGTCTGTATCAAGATCAAGGCAGGTGGCATAGTCGCCGGAATCTCTGGAATTCGCCACCTTTATAAAGCACATGAAATATATACCAGAAACAAACGAGAAGATTTCGCTATCTTCAGACACTACCCTTTTTAGGGTTTCTATCAAAGAAAGATCTAAACAACCAGATAAGATGATTTATAATCAAGTTGAAGAGCCGCCATTGCTACAGAACCTCCGTACCACCAATCCACCACCTTTTGTAAACTAATTAAACAAGCAAAAAGCCTTTTGGGTTTGAGTTTCTTTAACTAAATTAAAGAACAAAAATACCATCAAAGAATTTATTCTGATCACACCATGAGTTCTTTGACTGTGTATGAACCCTACTTCTCGATCGTCAACTTGTAAAGACAAATGTCGGTCGTGAAGGAGAAAGAGAGAGAGAGAGATCTAGAGAGAGAAGATCATCTTTGAATTGAGTTCTTTATAAAGTTGGAATATTTAAAAGAAATGGATTATACCGACATCAATTTAAAGATGGATTGATTACTTCGGAGGTAGGAGTTAGGAAGGAAGGTAGATCAACTTTAACAATACCAACACAAATAAATACTTATAAAAAAATAACATACGATAACGAATATATATGCTACATGTGTCAATACATATATATACCATCGTGTATGTATATATCTATATATAGAGAGAGCAAAGATCATTTGTTAACCATCCACTCCTTATTAACTTTATGAACCTTGCTCCACCAATAGGATTGCAAGATTGGGTGATTTTTAATGTATATATATATTTCATGGAAAAGGGTATAAACGTCATTTTATAAGTAACCATTTTTCATTTATTTTATTGGGGAGTTACAAGATTCAAGTTTTCATAATAGTATTATCGGTTACGATTGTAGTATTTTTTTCATTTTCATCATATTTTTGAAATCAAAACATTATTATTATAGATTTCCGGTTCATTTGTTTGATAAAATCATGTAGTCGTTTTATTCCAGAAAATTTTCCGGTATTCATCTTAAGTCGTAAAACACATGAACATATCTGATTCAAGTGTAGGTTATGATTTATTTATTTATTTAGGGGTTACAAGAATAAAGCCTCCTTGATTCAAGCCTAGGTTATGATTTCAAAAAAAAATCCATTTTCAAACTAATGTTAAAATCATATGAACATTTACTGAATTGAACATATAAATATTGTGTTATGTTTGTTGTTATTCTTTTTTTGTTAACCTTTTACAAAATGATTTAGATGTAATGTAACTGTTTTGAAGGTGTGTTCAACAATGAACATATTTGTAGGTGTTCATGTATGTTCAACTAAGAAAAAGTTCATATTTAGCTGTAATGTAGTTGTTTTGATTTAGATGTAATGTAACTGTTTTGAAGATGTGTTCAACAATGAACATATTTGTAGGTGTTAATGAATGTTTATCATGTGCATTTGAAACAATGGGAGATTTAACTGTTTTGATTTAGATGTAATATAACTGTTTTGAAGATGTGTTCAACAGTAATGAACATATTTGTAGGTGTTCATGAATGTTCATCATGTGCATTTGAACAATGGAAGATTTAATTCCCCTTTGTTCATTTCGGTTACTATTGTTGTTCAATGGAACAATTAATGAGGCATTTAATAGCATTTAAAAGAATGAGAGATTTAATTCCCCAAATTATCCTTAACCATTGTTGTTCACTTGACCATTTATGAAATAAATCCCCTTTTATTAGTTAGAAATTTACTTTTAATCTCAACCATTCAATGGTAAGATGAAGGGTTTAGATATATATATATATATATATATATATATCGGGTTAGGTTCACGTGAGACCAACCAGTTTTCGTGAGATCAGTGAGACAAGAAAATAACACTAAAACTTCACAATAATTCATTGTGAATGAACGAAAAACAATAAACCTTCACAATAAAAACATTGTGAAGGTTTACCTTTACAATACCTTCACAGTCCTTTGCTATGAAGGTTTAGTGTTATTTATGTGGTTTCACGGGTCTCACGAAAATACTCTGGTCTAACATGATCTGAAGTGTATATATATATATATATATATATATTTATACAAGGGCGGAGCTATGAATTTAAAGGAGGGGGAGCACCATATAAAATAAAATAAAAATATAAGTTAACATTAGGGTGTAAGCGAGTCGAGCTTTTAACGAGCTACTCGAGCTCGGGTGTGTGCCCCAAGTCAATGTGCAATCAAGATTAACAACAAGATTTTAATTCCAAATGTCATATTATGGAAATCAAATCTCACGGATTACAAAATGCTCTCCAAGTAAAATATTTCTCTCTCTACAAATGTACTTCTCTCAAAAGTTATTTGTCTAGGTGCTTCAATATTACAAGAAAACAAAAGCTTTTATACCTACATGTTTACAAAGGAAACTAACAAAACTAACACTAGTTGACTTTGACTTTCCTTTATTATGCTTGACTTTGACTTTTGCTTTTAAAAGGATTTGACTTGAGCTTTGACTTTGATTCTCATTCTTCATGATCTTGGATCCAACATATTTATGCACTAACAATCTCCCATTTTGATTCATGATCATCTCCAAAAACAAATGATTTTCCCCTTTGGATAAACAAAAGTGAATTTAAGTAATAACGAACAATATTCCTCTTTTGTAGATATTTGATAAATTCAACCTCCCACTTTAGCATCTTCATAAAGATAGGCATTTCATCTCCCTTTCTTTGAACTCTCTTCGGACTTTCAGTAATATACTCTAAAGTCTGTGATTATCTTCTTCCAGAATCTTTAACAATCTTCCCCAAGGTAATTAAACATCTTTCAGACTTCAGAAAAGAGATTATCTTCAGATTTAGCGCACTTTGCTTCAACAAATAATTTTCAAAGAAAATTTCAACAAATCTTCAACAAACTTTGTAAATATTTGAACTTTCTCTTTCTTTATGAACATTCTCTCCATTATTCGGAAATATAACCTTCAAATCTGTCATCTCCTGACCACTGTCTCCCATGAATTTTCACAGTCTGCTCTTTAGACATCGTTTGTTAAAATAGATTCTCCCATAACTTCTTATCCATTTCTTGAGCTTGTCATTTATTGAATACATTTTTCTCCCATATTCCAAACATGTAACTTCCTCAAATTCAAACATTTCTTGACCATCTCCTCCTTTTTGATGATGTAGTATAAAAATCATCAAAACTTCTTCAAGAAATGTCATGAATCTTTTTCTGATTTCTGATCTTTTGAACTGAACATCTGAACCATCCGTCAATTCATAAATTATTCATCTGAATCTTTTCAAATTTAGACAAATAAGAATGTAACCCTGAATCAACAAATGAATCAGTTAAGATGCTTGTAATCAGAACGAAGCCACTTAGTACAACGAATGTACTGTACAAGGAGTTTTAATGATGATCACTCCCCATGTCTTCCATTCAATCATCGAATAACACAAGATTATTTGTTGATCCAAAATGAGGGTGTTCTAATCAAATGATTAACCAATAAACTACACAAAACAGAATATAGAGAGTGCGGAAGCGATTTTGTATGTAGTGAAATGGTTTAGTTTGGTAGTAAATACACAAACAAGTAACAAATCAATTAATGAACAAAATAAGATTTAGTCACATAATCAAAAGCTTCATTAACTTGAATAATACTCCAAGAACATGCACAAATGTGTGCAAAATGTAATCTAAGATAGTATTGCTAAATCAGGGTGTGAGGATTTGTGTGTGCTCGCGTTTTTAATTCTACAGGAGGTGGTCCCTTCATATACAACGAAGAGCACACAATAGTACAAAACAAAGGCTGACATTCCATATAAGGAATGCCTCCTGGAAAGTAGAACCATCGTGGGGATGTACTATTGATCTTGAAGATCTTCGTACCGCAGGGTCACATGATCTGCATATGATGTTGTCTTGTCCATTGTATCCTGAATTCTTCAAGTCTTCCATCTCCAGAGCATAGCTACCCAGAGGTTCTGTGTGAGATCATAGAGGCTCTGTGGTCTGAGAATAATCTTCAGGTTCAGAACTTCTCGGGTAGATGGTCGATAGAGCTTCTGTGGTTAACACTTCTACGGTGTACCTTGGTGTAAGCAACAGTTGTCTAAACTAAGCCCATTTTTTCAATACTTTCAATACAATGAATTTGGATCTCACAATCTCCCCCCAAGTATTGAAAAATAAAAATTTGGAGTGGTGAGTGTTTGGCTATATTAGAAACATAAGAGGTGAAAGGAACTCAAACCTCTGAAGACTGATTTTCATTCATGTAAAACAGAGATGCTAGAAGGCAAGTACATAAAGTTGAAAGTAAATTACATGAGTGAAAAATTATCTATACTACCTTATAAATGAGATTTTCAAATCTCTTAAAACCAATTTTTGATGCACAATGTACAAGTGTTTTCTACACAATCTCCTAAAATCTCTTAATTACAACTTTAAAAGCCTAATGTACAACTACACTAATGCATAACATCTTCCACATAATCACAACCGTGTCAGTCAACTGATCGCTCTATCCAAGGCGCACGCTTCATACTCTCTGCTTGCTTCCAAGGCCACGCTTCAAACTCTCTGCTTGCTTCCAAAAATAACGCTTCAAATATGCAGGGTTTGGGATGTGCAGATACACCATCAATTCTCTTTTTCCTCTCGCTGCTCTCGCTCCATCAGTTCTCAATCGATTACAGTTCCTCTCTCGCTGCTCTCGCTCCATCAGTTCCTCTCTGTTTTGGGTCGACATCAGTTCTCAATCGATTTATTCTTCAAGGTAAGTTCGATTTCTGTTTTGGGTCAATTTCTGTTTTTGGGTTGATTTCTGTTTTTTGGGTTTGAAGCGACAATTTGTGTAATCTATGACCTAAATCGATTACACATTCTAAAAAGATTACCTAAATCGATTCAAGGTCAGCTCGATTTCAGTTCTCAATCGATATCAGTTCCTCTCTCGCTGCTCTCGCTCCATCACTTCCTCTCTGTTTTGGGTCCACATCAGTTCTCAATCGATTTCTTCTTCAAGGTCAGCTCGATTTCTGTTTTGGGTCGATTTATGTTTTTGGGTTGATTTCTGTTTTTTAGGTTTGAAGCGACAATTTGTGTAATCGATGACCAAAATTGATTACACATTCTAAATCCATTACCTAAAGCAATTACCTAAATCGGTTACCTAAACCCAAATCGTTTTGCATTTTCCTTCTTTCTTGATGAATTTTAGCCGAGAACGTTATCCAACATTGGTAAATGAGGGTAAGCATTTGGTAAACGACCCCTTGATAAACATGAATTTTGAACCTGTGATTTTATGGGAAATTATGATGGTTTTTGCAGGTGACCTTATCTGAGAACTTTCTTGCTGCTGACATCTAGATGAAGTTAAAACTAAATACTTGTTGAGAGACTGAAATGCATACAACTTAAAGCAATGTGAATCCATGTTCTGTGGATTTTACCTCAGTTTTATGGTTGTTTTTTTCTTTTTGCAAAAGTAGAATATATCATACTTACTCTGCTTGCAATGTCTGTTCCTGAAGAGGTGTTTTGGATCTAAAAACTTTGGTCTTCTATTGCTTGCATGTATGAAAACAACAAAATTCTACCCATTTCCATCCAAAAGCAACACTAATTGGTCATTGTGCTTGTTTCTTTAAGTTGATTTTTACACATATTTTTGTTAGTTAGATAGGTTTGCTCAAGTGGTATGTTTTTAACCTCTGGTTGTGAAGGAATACTTGTATTAATTGAGCATATTTTATAACGGATTGTTTAATCTTTTGATCTTCATTGAACATGTTGTACCAGAGTCTAGCAATGTTAAGAGTTGCTGCTAGGGGAGTTCTTGATGCCTCTTGGTCATGGTTATATATATCAATAAGGCCATGGTTCTTAACCCACTTACCGGTAAATTTTATTGAAATAGATCTATAGTTTTTCTTTTGTTTTTATTTTCTTTTGTAGACATATATATCTAACTTTCAACTTATGGCTAACTAATACCAGACGGTCCAGATCAAAGCAGACTGTCTTGGAATTTGAAGGCCATGTTGCCAAAGAAAAGCATCTGCAGGTAATAACAGAATATTATTTTATTTGTTTCCTTTTTTTTATTACAGCTATGCTCTTTGCTTATACTTCTTTCTTGATGAACTTTAGTGACACGTGCCTAAGGCATTCTTTTTAACGTGAATAGTTGCTTCTTCTATCTTATAAACGGCAAAGGGCAAGAAACATTCCTTGAGTACTGTTACATACCCTCTTAGTGTTTTACAACTCTTTCCTTGATTCAATGTATTTAATTATATTTCGTTCAATGTATTTAGCTCATATCTTGATTTATGGCCATACACTTTTGTCACGCATAAAGTAACACATACGACAGGGCATACATGCATATTGCACTATCAACTTGGGCATATTTGGTGCATTGTAACTCTTCCATATAAGGGTATTCTTTTTATAGTTTTGACAAAATTTGGTTACCTTAATTCATTGGTTTAATCTCTTCATGATATAGAAATAACTACCATACAACTTTCATGATATAGAATAAACTTCATTGGTTTAATCTCTTCATGCACTCACACTGTTTAATCTCTTTGATGCATTTCTCAGATCAACACCTGAGCACACACGAGAAGATGGTATTTAAATCTAAATACTTCTAAAGGTGAAGTTAGCTTTGGACGAGTTTGAACTTTGGGTCAATGTAATTTTGAATTTAAAGTGACATTGTATCAAGTATCATGTGAGTTTTTGCAAGCGTTTCTATTGCATATCAAGTTGTGTGCCATAGGATTAATGATGCCATGCATTTCATATGTTTCTATTGAATTTTACTATATATGTGGACCTCTGTTTCTATATATAACACATATTCTTTTGTCATGAGATTGTTCATATGGGATACTACTTGTGTTGCCTATTCATATGCGGTAATGATAGACGGATGGATATGTTATGGTGAGTTTTGTTTATTTGATCTAATCATTCATCTTTGTCTTTTGTTTTGGATCTAAGTTCGAACAGAATTTGAAGACAACTCCTATGGTGGGTCTCGACCATGGACAACCCAAGAGGTAAAGAACATCCTTCTTTTTATTTGAGGGGTTTTGTTGTGTTTTGTTCATCAACTAGATCACATTTGTGGAATCTTTTTTTAGTTTGCAGTTGGGTTTCATGTTGGTGTTCTAATGTAGCAATGGACTAATGACCCAGAAAATCATATATATTTTAGGAATGCAAATGCTAAGACCATTGTTTAGACAATCTTCATTATTGATGCTATGGAGAATAATTTCTTCTTTTTTGGTTTACGGTTATGGTCTTATCACTCTTAATAATCGTCATTCATTTTTTCTTTATGTAGCAATGCTTTGTGAAGTTTGTCAAGGCCATTAGTTGAAGAAGATTTAATGTTTGGGGCACTTGAATTTAGTTGTTTTGTTTTGGGATTTTATAAAAAAAACAGTTACCATAACTATTGGTTTTTTTGCTATTGATTTTGAGTTAAAGAGTTACTCTATAAATTTTGCTATACCTATGTGGTTGTATATTCTTGGAAATGGGAGTAAATGGGTATTTTAAGTTGGTATTTTTGGTTTTATCCCATTGATTTTGGGATATAAGGAAGTCAAATTTTGAAAATGGTAAGAGTCATTACGCTCACTTGTTGAGCAAGACTCTTTATCTTTATAATCGCATTTTGCGGGTAAGATTCTTGCCCTATGTTGTGTTCATGCGGTAGGGTAAATTACCATTGTAAGAGTGAGGGTAATGACTCTTTTTTCTAGGTTGTGTAAGGATCGACATTCTTATTTGGAAATGTGGTTGTTTTTAAGGATTCAAATTACGAGTAAGTGCTTGTTTACTGGGTAAAACTTATTAGTAAGAATCATCACTCTCACTTACATTATCGAGTAACATCTAAATTTATCTTGATATAACTTTTGCATCCCGTCGAATTGCGTGGGTAAACTACTAGTACTATTACAAAACATTAGAGCCTATATTTTGGCGTCTGGAAAATCATTGATCTTTGTACCATAACCTCAATCTTTATTCAGAGCTCTGTAGAAGAAGGCACAAGCAATCGGAAATCTGAGAGTCGCACTGACGTTCCCCATAATTTGATCCCCAACCATAGGGTATGCAAGTGAAGTGCCTCTGATCTCCTGAATTCTTCTTTGAAAGCGCAACAGAGACTCTGTGGAATATTTTTGGCTCTCCATCCCAAAAAATATATTCTTTTCTCCTTGTGGGCTTAGGTATACATACCCAATTTTTGGATTGACAATTTTGGAGTTTGGTACAATATTAGCAGAGGCGGGACAAGAGTCGTCAAGGGATGTCAAGCTTATTTTCTTCACTCCAAGATCCAAGGAGACTTGGAAGTCAACTATGTTGTAGTAAAAAAGCTTTTCCCTCATGTCCTTCTTAATGACCAAGTGTGTAATTTAGTTCTCTTGTCTCCAGCCGTATCTATCCTCTGTCAACTAAAAAAGCTCTGTGATATCTTATGGGTGAAGATTTATCAGATCTGCGTCAGTGAATGTCATCTTCGACCAATCTTCTCTTCTTACCACATATTGATGATACCATAAGTTTTTACACTTGGTGTGTAGCATTTTGATCCCCACAACCACTATAATATTCTCCATTGAAAATACCTTAGCCTTTGGTTGAGCTTTTTCTTTGTAGAACCTCCTAGTCTCCTCTGAGATGATGTCTTCTGAAAGTGTAGGCGCAGGTAGTGGGTCATTGATCCCTTGTCTATATAAATACTTGTATAAAACTTCTTCCAGGTCCTTCTTTGGTGGAGGGATTGGTATGGGTTTTCTCTTGTCTTCAATGCCTTGGAGGATCTCTGCTACTCTGTCCTTTGAGGATTTTGCTAGGGGGTCTATGATTGGTTTTGCCGTCAAAGGTTGTAGATCGAATGCCCAGTCTTCTTCTTTTGGATTGGGCACCACGAAAGAGTCAAATGCACTCTGATAAGCCAAGATCACAAGATCTGAAGAGAGAGAATCTAGAGAGAGAAAAGTGCGCTCAATGTAACAGTGAACTTTTATTCAAAAGTGTGAAAGTTCTTTCAACCAAACAAGCCAAGGGGACTTAAATACCCAAAGACATAAAAGAACTAAAAGTACTGAAAGATAAAGGAAATAAATACAATGATTACTATAAAATCCTATCTAACAATCTCCCCCTTAGTAATCATTGGCGCCGAGGTCTTCAAAAACAATCTTCAAAAACAGCATTAACCATCTAGGCGATTTTGAAGGATCATTGACGTTATTCTTGTTGACGTAGTCTGTTCAGTCCAACTAACACTTCCAATCGTCGCAGAGTTGAACGGAGATTCAGTCTATCTTGAATAGTGACCAAAGTTCTACGGACCAGACGAATTTCATCATTTTCAAAAAGATATGATTCTCTTCTTGTTTCCAAAAACTTTCTAATAGCCTCTTGTAGACGATGCTCCAACTGAAGTTTGATCACCTTTAGAGTTCCATCAGAGTAATATCCAATCTCATCAAATCGTAGAAAGCATTTTTCACTTGAGTTGTTCTTATATACTACTCCGTATGGATCTTCGATAATGGTGAATAACGGATAAGACTCTAGATTCTGCAAACTTCGGTTGGGCCTTTCAAGATTAACCACAGGCTGAAAACTTTCGACGACCATCTGGAAGTCAAAAACTCGATAGAATCGGATCTGTCTTCGAATGAATCGTTTAATAACAAAAAGAGTTTGAGAAACATCCTGAGTCCGGTGATAAAGATTCCTGAAGTGATCATACAAGAATTCAACATCATCAATTGAAAGATCAACGAAATCAGCCTCTGAAAAGTTGTACCGCTTGCAGTCTCTTCTTTCCACTTCAAGGTCTGGATACCAGATGTTCAGAAACTTATTAAATGTGACACTGAGAACTCGAACTATTAGATGAGGAGAAGCAACGGTGTTATTCCTTTTGCGCTGACACTTGATAAATGCTAAGTATTCATGCTGATAAGCTTCTGATTCTTTCTCTACTCCAAGTATGGCATATATATTGATTGTCCTTCTTCTTGAAACAAAGATGTTGCTTTGAATATCTTCTAGAAAAGTTGTTCTGAGTCTAGAAGCCATATATCTCTGCTGAAGATTTCTCTGCCTTTGCTGTCTAGTTAAAGATTCTCCTTCTTCTAGAAGAGATGGAGGAATTATCGGTTCGGAAGAAGGAATATCTGCTTGAGCTCTAGATGTCTGACCAACTTCAAATGCACTTGAAGGAATATTGGTTGTTGGAGCAGAACTAGATACTAGAGTAGATGAAGGTTGATCATATTCTGGAATCTCACTTTGACTTGGAAGATCACCATATAGCAATTCAGTCTCTTTTGTATCTGATGCATCCATGAAAACAGAACCATCCTCTGTATCAGATAGAATGATGATATTGTTGCAATCTTCTTCTTTAACTCGAGCAACTTTCTCAAATCTAACTTCTTCATCATCATCTGAAGTTATCTCTATAAAGTTCGCGAAGAAAGATCTCATGTCATTTGCTGCTTCCGACTCTTCTACTTCATAAGCTCTACCTGAGACATCTGGATCCACATAAACTACTATTTGCATATTATTAAAATTTTTGCTTCAGACAAGATAAATTCATTATGCAAAGCAGTTACATCAGCATTGTCAACCATGACATTCACTAAATCTTGGATACTGCAATCTTGAATTGTATCAGCAGTCTTTTCTCTATCTCCAGCCACTTCTTCTTGAACACCTTCTCGTGCTTCAGAAGACCCTTCTGTTCTTTGTCTCTTTGCCATCTCCCCCTCATGGACTTGATGATTGGGATCATCTTGGTCATGTCGGCGTTTAAGATACGGGCCAACCTCAGTCCTGCATGATTGCTCTAGATGATCAATCTTGTTAGATAGATCAGAGAAAATTTGTGTTATAAAAGAACGAAGATCAGATAAACTGGATCTAACTTCTGATCTGAATTCCTGAAATTCATGAGATAAAGCATTAAAGCGATCAGAATCAGAAGAGGAAGAAACTGGAGGCGGCGTTGGCTGGAAGTTCCTCAGCAGAGAGATCAAATCTTGATCTTGATGTTGTGGCGGAGACATAGATAAAATACGCGCATAAAGAAGATCAGATAACTCAGAAATCGGAGAATCATGAATAGAAGCCCTGGAAGAAGTATCAGTCGGAGCAGACATGGAAATACCCGCAGATTGAGTGAAAATTGACGGAAAAGGAAGAGATACAATTGGTGATGTAGATAAAGACACCGTAGAAGAAGGTTCCCGAATAATCACCCCTGAAGGATGACAGAAAGGAATCTCAGGAGGAAGAACCGAAGTATCTATCTCTGGCATTTTCCCTTTGAAAAACGACTTCAGCTTGTTAATATCTTCTTCTTTTTGAGCATCCACCCTGTCTGAGAACTGACGAATTACCTCATTCAGAGTTGTAAATTTTTCCGAAGAAACACGTACAGGAACCATAGAAAGCTCAACAGCAGAAACAGTGGTAGCAGTAACCTCAACAGAAAAAGTAGCAGGAGCTTGACTTTGTGTTTGAGTGGAGGTTTGAGCAAATGAGATATCCAGTTCATCAACATTTAGACGAGCAGCAGAGAGATCAATGGATACCGATTCATCTTCTGAAACATCTTCTGAGACAACAACCACTTCTGGTGTTCTTATTTTCCGTTCAGACACTTTCATGTTGGGTTGATCGGCATCATCATCATCATCATCATCTGAACCACTTGTTGAATTTTCACCATCATCAGAAAGATCAACATTTGTGTCATCATCATCAGCAACTCCAGTTCCATCAGGATTGGCATCTTCTCCAATATCAGCAGTAACAGTAGTGGCTTCAGCTTCGATAACAGCAATGACAGATTCTACTTGATGAGTAGCAACATCTTGTGGTGCTGCAGAAAGATCAACATCTGTCTCTAGAGTAGTTGCAACGACAGTATCTATTTCCTGAGTAGTTGCTTCAACTTGCTCTTCATGAGTAGTACCAGCTGGAGTGCCATGAGAAGGTTCTACCTGTTCAACCTCTTCAAACTCATTTTCTAAACAATAATCGATGACACTGTCATTGGTCATGTCAGTATAATTGGCAATAAGACCATAAGGAATGGTCATAGAAAAAGTGAATGACTTCTTCTGTTTCTGAAGATAAAGCATCTCGAAATCCTGAACTTGCGGCCACGATAATCTACGTGGAATGGCAGAATTGCTTCGAAACATGCTTCTAATAATCAGCTTGAAAAACCTGATAAAAGGAACGAACTTTCGTCGCTTGTTGGTTAACTTGTCTTTCACTACTTCAGAGAGCTCGGTCCAGAAAATAATCGTATAGTCGACATGCAGGTCATAGACTACTGCATGGAACAGTCGAAGATAGTGAAGAGTAGAACTATCCGTGCCGGTATGTTTAGAAGTTAAGCACCTGTTGATGACAGAAAATAAAGAATACCAGACATGAGGAAGGTTAGACTTGTCAAAGTCCACAACCTTGTTCAGTGGACCAACATAGCCTAATCTTTTGATGCCCTCAAAAACTTCCTCTTCGGATGGAAACTAATCATATGTTGTCCTTCCAGGTCTAGAAGTAGGCTCAGGAAGCTCAAGAATCAACCATAAACGCTTATAAGAAAGATATGAATCAAATTGATCAATTTTGAGATCAAATCGATGAGGACGTGCCAGTTCGTTCTTAGTGATGGTGTGCCAAACATGCTGAACATAGACTTCCAGAACATCAACAACTGATCAGAGAGCTTGAGAGAGCGGATGTCCACGAAGAATGGAGAGTATGACAGGATGAATCTTGTTGCGATCAAAGTCAACAAAGTAGTTGTTACGCTTATACGACATGTACATGATATTAGGGAACACATCATTTGGAGTTCGCCTGGATATAGAAAGATCAACCCCAACAGACGGAACAGACGGCATAGGTGTATCATGAGATGCCTGATCAGTCGGATCCTCAAGAACGACATTCTCGTCTTGAATCATTGGATCAATATTTGTTTGAGAAGACATGATAACCTGAAACACAAAAACAAAACACAATTAAACATTTAACAGAAAACATGAGAAAAAAATGAGATTTCTCTGATTCTTTCCATCAGAGTAATATCCAATCTCATCAAATCGTAGAAAGCATTTTTCACTTGAGTTGTTCTTATATACTACTCCGTATGGATCTTCGATAATGGTGAATAACGGATAAGACTCTAGATTCTGCAAACTTCGGTTGGGCCTTTCAAGATTAACCACAGGCTGAAAACTTTCGACGGCCATCTGGAAGTCAAAAACTCGATAGAATCGGATCTGTCGTCGAATGAATCGTTTAATAACAAAAAGAGTTTGAGAAACATCCTGAGTCCGGTGATAAAGATTCCTGAAGTGATCATACAAGAATTCAACATCATCAATTGAAAGATCAACGAAATCAGCCTCTGAAAAGTTGTACCGCTTGCCGTCTCTTCTTTCCACTTCAAGGTCTGGATACCAGATGTTCAGAAACTTATTAAATGTGACACTGAGAACTCGAACTATTAGATGAGGAGAAGCAACGGTGTTATTCCTTTTGCGCTGGCACTTGATAAATGCTAAGTATTCATGCTGATAAGCTTCTGATTCTTTCTCTACTCCAAGTATGGCATATATATTGATTGTCCTTCTTCTTGAAACAAAGATGTTGCTTTGAATATCTTCTAGAAGAGCTGTTCTGAGTCTAGAAGCCATATATCTCCTTCTGAAGATTAGTTCTATAAATGAAAAGAGTTGTATCTATCGAGCCTTTGGAGAAGCCGGATTTGACCAAGAAAGTTGACAACTCGTCATACCAAGCCCGTGGAGCTTGTTTCAAGCCGTTCAATGATTTATCGAGAAAATATACATAATCCGGACGATCTTTGTCAACAAATCCCTCTGGCTGAGATACATATACTTCTTCTTTCAGCTTGCCATTGAGAAATGCTGTCTTTACGTCCATTTGATATACTGTGAAGTTGCGATAAGCAGCGAAGGCAAGAAACATTCTGATAGCTTCCAATCTGGCAATGGGTGCAAATGTTTCATCATAGTAAATACCTTCTTCTTGTCGATATCCTTTGGCTACTAACCTTGCTTTGTTCCGAACGACGATACCATCTTTGTCTTTCTTATTCTTGAATATCCACTTGGTACCAATTATGCTCTTACCTTTTGCCCTTGGTACAAATCTCCACACTTTGAGTGCGTCAAATTGATTGATCTCCTCTTGCATAGCAATGATCCAATCTTGGTCCTCCAACGCTTCATAAACTTTGGTAGGTTCAATCTTGCTTAGGAAGCAAGTGTACAAACATTCGTTGGAAGAAGCTGTTCTGGAACGAGTAGAAACACTTGCTTGAGGATACCCAATAATTTGATGGATTGGATGAGATCTTGTCCATTTTGTTGTATGAGGGAGAGGATCAATAACTTCTTGAACCTCTTCTAATTGATGAGAAGGATCTTCAGAAGAAATAATGTCAGAAGATGACACAGATATGGTTTCAACTTGAGGAGGAGGTATTTCCATGACATCAGATTCAGGCTCTTGTTGACCAGTTATAGCTTGTACTTCTTGTTGAACATTTTCTACTGGTACAACTTCATCTTCTACAGACTCATCATTAACAGTTTCAGCAATTTCTGGTTCATGTATGAATTGATCAGGATGATGTTCAGAAGATATGTCTTGAATCTCAGGAAGTACTGAAGCAGCATCAGGTTCAGAGGTTGATGCAACGGAAGTAGGATTAGATGCACTCACAGATTCCTGATTCAAGATATTTGACACATTATCAGTGTTTGGTTTAGGAACATCATCATAAAAATTTTCAAACAGAAAATCAAGATCAGAAAGATTAGACAGAGAAGTAGAAGGATCCTGATTTGCCGACTTAAGTGCAGGTTGTGAACTAATTTGTTCAGAAGCTAAGTTTCCAGTAATAGCGGGTTCTGAACTGTGTTGTCCAAAAGCCAAATCAGCAGCTTCATCAAATTTGACATTCACTGACTCTATCACTTTTCTTGCAGAAAGGAGAAAGACTTTGTAAGCAGCAGAGTTAGAAGAATAGCCCAGAAATACGCCTTCTTCTGCCTTTGGACTAAATTTGTTCAGATTATCTCTGTCATTCAAAACATAACATTTACACCCGAAAGACTTGAAATATTTGATGTTGGGTTTGATACCGTTCATCAATTCATATGGAGTCTTATTGAACCGGCGGTGTAGAATTGACCTGTTTTGAGTATGACAGGCAGTTGATATGGCTTCGGCCCAGTGAGACAAAGGAAGACCTGAATAAGCAAGCATAGATCTGGAAGCTTCCACAAGCGTTCTGTTTCGTCTTTCAACAACCCCATTCTGTTGCAGTGTTCTTGCAGCAGAAAACTGTTGTTGTATTCCTTGATCATCATAGAATTCTTGAATAGTTGAATTCTTGAATTCTGTGCCATTATCTGATCTTACAACTTTGACATGCTTTTGCTTATTTGTCTGAATAGTTTTGATGAGTTTGATGAGAATTTCGGGTGTCTCGTCTTCAGATTTGAGAAATTTCACCCATGTATATCTGGAGAAATCATCAACAGCAACCAAAACATATTTCTTCTTACCAATACTCTTTGTCTTCATTGGTCCGCACAAATCAACGTGAATTAGATCTAGGATGTCCGCAGTGCAATGTTCAGGCTTAGGCTTATGAGATGCTTTCTTCATCTTTCCTTTCTCGCAGTCCTGACAGAGATGGTCTTTCTGGAAACGGAGGATTGGAAGACCTCTCACAGAATCATTCTTGACCAAGCGATCCATATATTTGAAATTGAGATGAGCTAGTCGTTGGTGCCACACCCAGCTTTCATGAATAGAGGCTTTTGATAGAAGACAAATATCTGATGGAACCTTTACTTCGGAAAGATTAATGGTATAAAGATTTGATCGTCTCTTTCCAACAAGTAAGTCCAAGCCGCTATTATTTTTTTACAACAACTCTTTTAGACTTGAAACTGACTTCAAGATCTTTATCGCAGAACTTTCCGATGCTGAATAGATTGTGACTTAATCCTTCGACATAGCTTACTCTTTTGACAGTAATATTACCTTGAACAAGATCACCATAACCAAGAATGGGAGCCGTCTCGCAGTTTCCAAATTTGACACGACCGCAACATTTTTCTTTAAAATTTGAAAGTAAAGATTTGTTGCCAGTCATGTGTTTGGAACACCCCGAATCCAGATACCATAATTGATTTAGCTGCAAAATCAAATATTACTCAGATTTAGGTACCCATATGAATATGGGTCCCTTCTTGTTAGTCCTTTCCTTTTTCTTTTTCAAACATTTATTTTTCCAAAAAATCTTAGACTGATCAAATAAAGCATGAACATCATCACATATTAATGAAGAAACGCAATCATCAGAATCAGAACTAGAGAGAAAATATGAGATATTCTTCGAAATTTGAAACATTTGCTCTACAGAATATTTTGTAGTTTTATTACAAAAGGCAAATGAGTCTTGTTTACAAAGAAAATCTACACATTTATTCTCTACAGAAACAAATTCTTCAGATCTCTGTTTCTTTAGCCAAACAGACTTCACAGACTTCTTCAAAGGCCTATCTGAAATAGAGGAATCAGAAAAGTTAGAATTTTCAGAAATATCAAACTCTTTCTTCTTTTTCTTCTTTGACCTTCTTCTTTTATGCTTTGTTTTATAGAAATGATCATTTAACGTAAAAGTGTCATCAACAATTTCAGATAAAATATTTGACTTGGAAGAGGAAGTTTTATCAATAAAACCAAACTGATCAGTTATTTTATTTGGATAAACCTCAGAGAAAGAAACATCAGATGAACACAAGTTGATGGAATATTTGAGAAGACCAAAATTATTTTCTTTAAAACTCGATGTCATAAAAGAAAAAATGACATCGTTTTCAATTTTTCTCAAAATCTCTTGTTCTTCCAATTGTTCTTCTAGATCCAAGATTTGGCTTTCTAATACTAATGGAGGTATATATCTCTTAGTATCATAAGGTACTGGAGATATATTGTTCTTATTAGGATTAGATGTATTTAAATCAAAGAAGTCATTTAATCTAGAAGATTTAGTAGAAGAAACAATGTTTAACTTTTGTCTTCTCTACTTTATTTTCTCAGGAAAATATTTTGCATTTTCTTGAGTGTAAACAAAAGGAACTTCCATTCTCTTGTTGTTTATCCGTTTTTGATCTTCCTCAATTGTAGTTTCTTTAGAACTTGTCCAAAGAGGTTTATATTGAGAACCATATTGTGAAAGACCAAGACATTCGTAATCATAAAAATTGGGAATCTCAAATTTAGCTTTCTTTAAAAATTGAGGATTTTTAAATCCAAGACCCCAATTTTCTTTTAATGACTCATAGCTACTTGGTTTATGCATATGAATTGTTTGTTCAGTTTGTTTTTGTTTATAAAGCTTTTCTTCTAATTCAATTATTTTATCCGAAAACTCTTGATTTAAAATTGACAATTCAGACAAAGAATCATGAGAAGTCTGTTTTTCAATTTCTAAATCTTCTATTCTTTCTTGAAATTTCTCTTTTCTAAACTTTAAAATAGCTTTTTCATCTCTCAGAGAAATCTTCAAATTTTCAATTTGAACAGATTTTTCTTGATTTTCGCCTTTTTCGGATAGAAGCTTTGAACGAAAGTCATGTAAAGCCTTTGTAATGACATTCATTTGTGATAAAATGAAATTAAAATCAAAATCAGATGGTACCTCAGATTCATCGGTTGAAGTCTCCTCATCTTCATCATCACTGTTGTCGTCTCCAATAAAACATATAGCAGCAGTCTCTTCATTATCAGCTTCATTGTCTGAGTGGTCTAACCAGTATTCCTCCTCAGCCAACAGAATTGTTCCACTAGATTTCTTCTCAGCCAAAGCTAATTTCTTCTTATAGAAATCAACATCTTTCACAATCTTCGTTCTGCATTCCTTTGAAATATGCCCGGGTTTGCCACAGTTGTAGCAAGTCACAACCTTTTTATCTTCTTTCTTTGGTTTAGCTGCAGTAACATGCTCATATTTGGGAAAGAAAGGCTTTGATGTAGTATCGGGTTCTACCTTCTTTGATCCAGAAGAGAAACGAAGATTGTTTGAACCTGACCGTTTCTGATATTTCTTTTGATAGTGCTGACTTAGAAGAATCATGGCTTTTTCCAATGCTTCGCCATCGTCATCTGTTGACCCGTCATAAGCAGACTCAGTCAGGGCTTGCTCAGCCATTTGGCTAGCTAAAAGAGCGATTGGATCCACAATCTTTGTCTTCTGCTTATCCAGCTTAGCTTTCTTCTTTAGTACCATGGCTTCATCAGACATCAGAATTTCAAACATTTCTTGGATGGGCATTTTGGAAATTCTGGGATCATTCCTTATCCGATGACAGGATTTTTCCCATTCAGGTTTGAGTGCATTGAGGAACTTCAGATTTGTTTCCAGCTCATTCTTTGTTACCTTGATCTGATACAGATCATTAATAACAGTCCAAAACCTGTCGAAGACACTTTTCAGACTTTCCCCATCTTTAGCCTTGAACTCTTCAAAGTTGTTCATGTATCTTGTCTGACGAAGCTGGGTAGACATTGCAGTACCAAGCATGATTTTCTCCAGTTGTGTCCACATCAACATAGGATTATGTTTGAAACAATCGATTCTATTATAGATGGAATTTGGTAGAGCAAGAATCAAATTCGACTTGGCTTGATTGTCAGCTTGGTATCTTAGAAGTTCATCAACCTCATATTCTCTCAGGGCTTTTTCTACAGTAGTGGTTTGAGTGTTTCCAACAGCTGGTATCACTTTCATTGGCCTGACCATGGGACCTTCAGTCAAAGCTTTCATCTTATTTTCCTCATTTGGTTGCCTTTCGATGAAATTAATAAACCGGTCCTGCCATTGTTCAAATTCGTTCTCATTTATTAGCACAGGTGGATGAGTATCAGACCCCAATGACATCATGAGGTCATTCTTGTAAAGTTGAGCTTGTAGAGACATTTTGATGAAATCTGGAATTCAGAAAAAAAATAACTAAGTCTTGAAGACCCGAACACCCAAGGTATGCGTTTCTGTCTTGAATCACAAAAGAAACTATTCGGGTCCTTGTAGATACGCAAACAAGGACTTCTCGTGTGATAGAAGAAGCGTACACTGAATAGGACTATGCGCGTTCAACGAGACACGCACTTGAAGCTTTGCGTGTACATAGTGACACACACTTGAAGCTTTGCGAGTTCAGAGTGACACGCACTTGAAGCAATGTGTGTTCAGAGTGACACGCACAATATACTATGCGTTTTCAACATGGCACGCACTAGATGATATGCGTGTTAAAAGAGATACGCACTTGATGATCTGCGTGTGTTGACAGATACGCAAAAGAGTGCATTTCCAAGAAGGACCCGATAACCTGAGACAAACACTAACACCCAAAAGTTAGTTTCACAATGAATATATGATGGAGGCGCATTCTAATAATATGAATATGAATAACCCGCATACTTCATTAAACACACGCATACTTCAAAATCTATGACTAACATGCAAACTATAATTTCAACCCGCACAACATATGAATCACACTCACAATAGAATGAATGACCCGCATACTACTTGAATCACACGCATACTTACACTCGATGATAAATCTGCAATATCAATCATATCAATGAAATTAAACGCATACACATTGCACATAATCGATCAAAAACAAGCTTTTAATACAATTCTATTAACAAATTCGATCAAAAACACTCCAAATCTCAAAAATTCAAATAGAACAGACCACAGAACTCGACATTTTCAGAACATATTCAAATTCAAAATCGAAGCACCAAATCACGTTTTTATGCAAATCAACAAGAAACAACCTAGATCGACTATCCAAAATACATCTAATAACATCAAATTCATAGCAATTCGATCACTTAATTGACTGAAATTGGTGAAAATCCAGAAAACGAGATTTTTCTTGAAAAAACAACAAAAATCGATCAAAATTTCGAATTATCCACACAAATCAGGAACAAAATTATACTAATCTCAATTCTCTCAAGATCTTGAAGGCTCTGATACCAATTGATAAGGCAAGATCACAAGATCTGAAGAGAGAGAATCTAGAGAGAGAAAAGTGCGCTCAATGTAACAGTGAACTTGTATTCAAAAGTGTGAAAGTTCTTTCAACCAAACAAGCCAAGGGGACTTAAATACCCAAAGGCATTAACAAGACAGAAAAGAACTAAAAGTACTGAAAGATAAAGGAAATAAATACAATGATTACTATAAAATCAGATCTAACACACTCTTCGTGAGATTCTCAGGGTTTGGTAGAGGCTTAGGCTTGATCTTCAGAGCCTCTGTAGCTATAACTTTTCCTTTGTCTTTGGTTGAAGGTTTGGTCTAGGGGACCTCTGCTAACTTTGGCTCTTGAGCTTGGACATTTGGACTTTGGATTTTGGGAGTTGTTGCTCCTATGGTGTTTCTCTTCTCTATGTCACTTGTGATGGATCGTTGTGTAGTGCCCTCTGAGATTCCCTTCTGCGCATGTACGACTTAAAGATGAGATGCTTGAGTTGGTGCAGAGCTTCTTGCCTTGGTCTTCTCCCCCTCATGATGCCCAGGGCCATAGCTATCGCGCTCCTGGTCATCATGTCGTAGCCTCTTCTACTCAGCCTCGGCCTGACGTGAGGCAGGTGCCTTCCTGTTCTACCTTCTGCATAGATTGGCCTCTTCATGATGTTTGATCATTTGAATTGCATCATTGGCCTCCATTGATGTGCGGTTAATCTCGTAGTCAGATTTAAACTTTATGGTGGCTAGAATCCTTTTTAGTTCAGTGGCTACCGACTTGCCTTCAGTGATCATGTCGGCACCCAAGAGGTTAACGTTCCTCAGAAGCATCTTGCCTAGAGCTGTGAGAACTTATTTTGTGACAAGGTTCTGTGAAAGGTTGGCCAATTGTCGGTTCTGTAGTGTTGAAGTGGAAGGGGTGTTGTTTATTACTTTATGTTATGAAACCGAAATCTGTCAAGGGGTTTGCGTAAGGACCATGACATTGCGAGTCATGTCCTTAATTTCTTTCTTAAGCCTTGTCAGATCGCCCACCACAGAATTTGTTACATCTACTGTGACATTGACGACGTCATCCATTACAATCTGGACTAGGACTTTGATAGTGGCAGTTTGTTTATCCACGACTTCGATTATGATCTTGGAGTCTTCTTGAGTGGCATTTGCAGTAGATGCATCGAGCAACTTCTTTATATCCACAGAGTTCTGATCTGAGATCCTCCTTAGCTCGAGCAGAGCCTCTGTAATTGACTTCATAGCCTCTGTGAGTTTGTGTAGATCTTCTTTGGAAACAGAGTTCTCATCGGCCAAGGCAAGCTTCTTGACATCAACCGTATTAGTCATGGAGACAGTTTTAAGGGTGGTGACGGTCTCTTTGATGTCTGAGAGTGTGAGAGGTGAGAGGAAAGGAATGGAGCTTTGCAACTCATCTACTTTTTGGTTTATATTATCCACGAAGATTTTAAACTCTACCTTCGTGATATATATACCAGGAGGAACCTCTGGATCAAGACATGATCCAAAATTTGCCAATGAGTGTTTGGCACCTTCAGAACTTGTGTTGACATTGGGCTCTGAAGGATTTCCCTCTAATCCACAAAGTTCCTTAGAAGAATCTTCTATAGAGGTTCTGTCAACGATCCTTGAGGAGAAGATTCAGAGTCTCTTCTTAGAGTGTCGTTGAGTGGACTCTGAGGATTATCTAGACCCACAGAGTCAGTGTTTTCTCTCACTAACACCTATGAAGTATTTTTGGCTTCGCTCATGTGTGAAGTAAAGGCAACAAATGCCTCTACAGAGGGTGGCATCATGTTCTGGGGAGAATGAACACTTTTGACTACACCACCATCCTTTTGAGAGGATGGGGTGGATTAGGCTTCCCCTACTAAGTGTGGCATAGAGGAAGAAGGATGTTCCTCTGTTGGGTTTGGCTGGTTAGGGTTCGGATTGTGCGATCCTTCTTCAATATCCCTCTGCACTAGATCTGCAGGGATAGCAATATGGCTTGCACTAGGAGTTTGTTTAGGTGGTGTGCACTCAGCATATTTTCCTCACTCTCTCTCCTCCAACGATTTTCTATTCTCATTTTCTACTCTGTCCTCATCATCATCACTCGACCTCTTGTAAGTGACATCCTCTATCCCAATTAGCTGGAACACTTCTTTGGCGATATTGGCTGCCACTTTCAGAGGGCTCTGTGGTTTCTCTTCCTGAGGGATCACAATCTCAGGGCTTTCAAGAATCAACACCCTCTTTCTTCTCCTCTGTAGAGGTTCTTCCCCTTCCTCTGTAGGTTCTCCTCTAGATGCATCAAGTTGGGCTTCTGTTGAGACCCTGGATTTTTCTTTATCGTCTAGTGTGATTAGCCTCCTCTTCTTAGGCTTCTTTGAAGGCTCTTTAGCAGAAGCCTCTGCATCCTTTTCTGTAACTTCCTCTATGATGATGGGAGCATCTTCTTGTGTCTTTTCTTCCACAGCCTTTGCCTTTTTGGCCTATTTGTTTTTCTTCTTAGGTTTTTCAGCCTCTAAGGTTTTATCCTCTGCAGTTGTGGCCTCATCTTCAACAACCTCTTCTGTTTTTTTTTTTTTTTCTCCTTTGGTGTCTCTTCCCCCTTCCCACTCTCGGGCTCTAATTTCTCTTCTAATCTTTCAACATGTGCCTCTTCGGCCACATCCCCCTGTACTTCCTCACCTACCTCTTATCTTAAGTAAATTGCAATCTCACCTACTAAGAAATCTATGCGCACCGGGGGGGGGGGTTGCAGGACTCGATTCTGGAGTCCTGTGCCCACGAATATATTCCAACCTATCTTCTCTACCCAAGTATATCAAAAGCTTTCTTGGCAGAGGCCTTGCATTAGGGTATCCTGTTGGCAGAGTTGTGGGTTTGTGGGATTTCATATCGTAGATGTTAGTCATTTTACCCTCTGAGGGCAAATTCCCTTCACCAACCAATTCATTGCCCAGAAGGACAGCGATGAACCTGTTAAAGACCAAAGTTTTTGGTTTTGTGCCCCTGTTTTGATCTTCCTCTTTGCCAATCGTGGCTATCATAATCTCCCTGATGATCAACTTGGCGTAGTCCAACGGGAGATCGTAGTTAACCCCGTACATGATGGCAAGGATTGCGTTGCTTGATTGATCTGGGATGCTCACCTTGCAGGTTAATGTTATGTTGAGGATTGAGAATAATACATTCCACAGAGGTGGAAGGTTCCGTCGTCTGAATTTTGTGCGTTTGGTGATGGGTTTGGCATACCCAATGAATCAAAGGAAGTCTAGGATCTCAACGTCAGTTGGTTCTTCTGAGAACTTGACCATATTGAGTTGGTCCTTAGTTGGTAAATCAAAGGTGTCAGAGACCTTTCTTTTTGTTCATGCATATGTCCAAGATTTTGTCAGTTCCAGGTTTAGTGGCATATCCCATAACGCAGTGTCCATAGTCCTTAATCTTTTCATACCTACAGCTTTGCCAGAATTGTTGAACGTACGATTCAGGGACATCATTCATAGTCATAGTTAGGGTTTTTACTTGGAAATGATTTTGGAGTATTTTTATAAGTGGTTCAGCCTCAGCAGGGTATCCTTTGGGGTCCAAAACTACGAAATGATTGTTCGGTTTCAGGTTCAGTGTGGTGGTGTGGTAGTGGTGCCTAGTGAATGAGAGAATTCGACTAGTAAGGGGTTGTTGTTGTCCTACTGAACTAGAGTCATCCTTTTGAGCCACAGAGTGCTGGGAATGGTTCGACCCATTGGAGCCTTGTGAGTTCCTAGCAAAAGCAGAGTGGGAAGCCATTTGTGAAGAAAGGAGTAGAAAGTAGAAATTTGTAGGATCTTTGCCTTTTGACTGCTCGAGAATTTTTGTTGCAGGTAAAGAATGGAAGAAGGTGAAATGATGGTTATTTATATTGTGAGATGGGTAAAAAATGAGTGGTAATAAATAAAATTTGGAATCCGTAATTAGTACCAATAAGGTAGTAACCCGTTTGAAAAAACGACGGTACAAACTACGCTCCAATCATATTTTGCCACTTCAGTAAGGGTGGTGCACAATCAAGTACATGCGCCTCCCATTATCTTCATGCGCGTGGCATTTGTTATACCGATTTGACCGTTACTTTCAAAAATAACCCGCACCCCAAACCTTTGAATAGTTCATAAGTATGGTGAATTTCAGAAGCTCTGTGGGTTAAGAGATTCTGAGGTTGGGGTTTTGGCTCTTTCACATAAGAAAACATTTCTCTTATCCAAGAACATTGACAGACAATGGAGAGATTGAGTTGGTCATCCAAATAATAAGTTAGAGATCAAGATGAGTGTTTTGGAGACTCAGAGGCTCTGATGCATCTCACAGAGGCTCTATGAGAGGCCTCAATGGCTCTTTGACAAAAAAATTCTAATTTAGTAAAGACATTTAAAGATTTGGATCACCCAAAGTTTGGACAAGTTTTGGATGTAAATTTAGGACATATTTGAAAATTGGTGTCCGAGAAAAATGTTATTGTCCTTATGAATTTGCTCAGAACATACCTTGTTCTGCAAACTTCTTTTACCAGAAATGGCTTCTCCGCTCCCCTTTGTGACACCTGTCAAATTCTGAATATTAAGGTTAGCACTCTTAGATTAATTTATAAGTTTTGTCACTTTTAGATTTTTTATTAAAAGCCTTTAAGATAAAAGTTTCCCGAAAAATTTAGAAGTTGCGTTAAAAACCCGGAACAGTTCCGCATCTGACCGTCACTGTCCAGAAATGCCAAATAAGGGAATAAAAGTCCAAAATCCTTAAACTATAAAAATCAGTATGTTAATTTCTCTTGCATTGCAAAAAATTTTCAAATTCGACATTTTATTAGCAAATATTGAGAATTGGGTATTTCGGTTCTCAATTATATCTGATATTTATAAACTAGACTAGTAATTTATTTAAAAATATATATATATATATATATATATATATTAAACTAAATCTTTTAATAATGGTGAGTCACTTAGGACACTTGTCCTAATCCTACATCATTTTAATTATTATTAATACCAAATTAAAAACCAAGAAATTACTCTCATTTTCAAAAATCAACTTTTCATCTCCTCTCCCTCTTCTCCCTCTTGTTCGGCCGAAGACCACCACCACCACCACTCCATTTTTCTTTTCTTTGTTAAAAATCAAAATCCAATCAAGAATCCATCTCCAAATTGAAGATTGAATCAAGTTTCTTTCTCAAATCTCCAAGGTAATCTCAAAAATTACATTCTTATTATGCATGTTTTCATATTTTGAATTTTGAGTTTGAGGAGCAAAAGATTCATCTAAATGTGGTATAAATTAGGTTTTATTGATAAAATAGCTTTCAAATTTATGTTCAAATATTCAAAACAATGAGTTTTTGACTCTTATTTTTCAAAGAAAACTTGTTTATCATCAAGTTAGGGTTTATGATGGAAATGTTGAATTTTGGTAGCATAAACCACTAAAATATTGGTATTATTGAAATTATGATTATGTTAACATAATGAAATGTTAGTATAAAAAGGTTCTTATGAAGGAATTTCCCAAGTTCCACATGATTAAAAACTTAGTAATAATGTTAATGTTATTTATTTGGTGTTGTGTTCATGCATGCATTTGGATGAGCATTTTGATTTCAATGAATCCATGATGCATAAGTTAGTTTTTTTTATGTAATGAGGAGTGAAGACATGGTTTATAATCAAAAACCATGTCTAATGATCATTATTTTGTGGTTTAAAATAGTATTTACTTCATTTTAGAATCTGTCCAGAAAATGGACTTCACTTCTAGCTTGCACAACTCAGAAACCACATGTCCAAATTTGGGGTTTTTGCTTCTAAACTTTAATTTAGAGTGTTAGCTTTCTAAACAGTCCGAAAACACTGAATTTGGAGTTGATTTGGGCACTTAAATGGATTTTATAAAAAAAATGGTGCAATCTGTCCAGTAAAGACAGATTCATACACCTATCTTGTAGAGGCCATAACTCCCTCATTACTCATCCAAAATAAGTGAATCTTTTTCCAAATGTTAGGATTTTGAGTTAGGTTTGCATCCATGTATGGAACATTGTCTAATTCCAAGAATTGATACCCCAAAATCCTGATAGAAGTGAGGTATGTCACTGATCCGAAAATCAGTGACACTCTGTGTTGTAAAAATTATTTGAGGTATCAAAAGTCATACAAAAATTATAAAAAAATGCAGATTTACTCTAAACATATCATAGAACACCATAAAAATTTGTGATTAAATAATCCTCTTGGGAAGTTAAGCTTCCGTGTTGATTTTATCGGATAACTTTCTGGACAGCATATGCTGAATCCAGAAAGGTAATCTTCTTAAGTTTAAATTTTGTTTTATTGTATTTTGGAACTTTGTATAGTTTAAAAAAAAAAATAATGGATATGGACTAAGGAATTTATATGATGGCATTTCATGGGACAATTGGACATATTGGTTGGACATCGGAATAAGGCATTAATGTGTTTCTTTATGACAACTCTTGTATAGGGAAATTAAGGGCGTGACAAATTCCATAAGTATTAAAGTAAAGCTTCACCCGTTACATTCGTTAAGGTGAGTATTCACAGCCCCACTTTTATCGTTTTAACTGATTTTGGGGTGAAAAGCATGCTTTAGTTGCGTATTTAAAGATTCATGAGAATTGTTTGAAGGTATTGCGATTTGGCAATTTATAAGGCTTTGTTAAAAGCGTTTGGAATTATAAGCTATATGATAAGTATGCAATTGATGTGTTGAGTATTAAATGTTAAGACCCCGTGACACTACTATTAACTCGAAGAAAATCGGGCCTATAGTATTATTGGATAGCGCTATTTGGTGTGACAAACCCACCTTATTGCTGACGAGCAGGGGTGCACTATACTAGAGAAGATGACTAAACATGTGGCTCGAACCACCGCTGAGTTAGTTCATCAGGGGCGTTGAAATTGGTCAGGGACGGCTTAGTAGTGGCTCAACGTAATATTATCTTTGCATACACTTATCATAAAGAAATTAAATTGTGGTACTCATGAATCAAAGAATTGAAGTTTGGTTTATACGTATGTTTTACAAATGACAACTTGCATATAAAAATGATTTGTGCATATTTAAAACCTGTGAACTCACCAACTCTTTGTAGTTGACCTTGGTTTTTATTCATGCTTTTCAGGAATCAAGAAGGTAATTCCATGATGTTTTAGCAGCGCACTTCATATTTCGAAGCAAGATTATTTTGATATTATGCGTATCGTCATATTTTAAAGTTTGGGAATTGTAACAATGACGATACTATGTTCTTAAAAATGTAATGTATTTTGAAAGTTAAGTAAATGTTGGTATGTTATAATCTTGTGCTATGACATCGGAGATGTTATGCCTCGTATTTCCGCTTTAGCGAGGTGTGACACCCTTTGAATTAACAAGGTCTTCTTGGTGTAGCTCCTTCTGCTCCCCCTTAACCTGATATCAATATGTTTGGTTTCGGAGTGCTGCACTGGATTAGCTGAGATTGCTATGGCGCTCTTTGAGTCACAGATGATGGATATCTTGTCGATAGCGAAGCCGTAGTCTCTGAGCTGAGTTCGCGTCCACATAACTTGTGAGCAACAACTAGCTGCAACAACATATTCTGCCTCTACAGTAGAAGTTGACACGCAATTATGCTTCTTTGAAGTCCAACTTACAATTTTACCACCTAGAAATTGACAACTCCCAGAGGTACTCTTTCGGTCTAGCTTGTATCCTCCATAATCTGAATCTGTATATGCCACGAAATCAAAACCAGAGTTCTTCGGATACCAAAGGCCAAGATTTTTGGTTCCCTTTAGGTACCTGAAGATCCTCTTAACAGCTAAGAGATGAGATTCCTTGGGGTTAGCTTGGAATCTTACACATAAGCATGTAGCAAACATTATATCTGGCCTACTTGCAGTTAAATAAAGTAAAGATCGAATCATACCACTGTAGAGTTTGCACTCAACAGATTTGCCCTCTGGATCCGCAAAGAGCTTCGATCCAGTGGCGATTGGCGTCTTCAGTGCAGAAGATTCAGAGAGCTTATATTTGGAAAGTATGTCAGAGACATATTTTGATTGGTTTAAAACGATGCCCTCTGTGGTTTGTTTGACTTGCAATCCTAGGAAGAATGTGAGTTCTCCCATCATGCTCATCTCAAACTCACTCTTCATTAAAGTTTCAAAGTTTTTGCAATAGGTGTTATTGAAGGAACCAAATATAATGTCATCTACATAAATTTGTACAAGTAGAATCTCACCTTTTCTCCTCTTAAAGAATAAGGTAGTATCATTTTTACCTCTTTTGAAACCATTGTCAAGAAGGAAATTTGAAAGTCTTTCGTACCAAGCTCTGGGGGCTTGCTTCAAACCATACAGAGCTTTGTCTAAGAAGTAGACATGATTTGGGTACTTGTAGCTCTCAAACCTTGGTGGTTGTTGGACGTAGACTTCTATTAACTCCAATCACACTGTATAGAAGTATTGAAAAATAGGCTAAGTATAGGAACCACAGAAGTCTGTCCCAGGGCTTCCAAGTGCACCACAGAAGGTACTATCACAGAAGACATCTGTCGACATTCTGCCAGAGGACACGAAACCTGATTATACTCTTCAGATCACAGAGCCTCTGTGATCACTCACAGAACCTCTGTGATGGCAAACCTCTGGAGACAGTTCGAAGATTTATGCAAACTCAGTTCAAGACAAGGTCACATGCAGATCATGTGATGCCTGCTGTACGAAGATTTCCAGATCACCTTGGAGCGACGCACGATGGTTTTATTTTCCAGGTGGCATTCCGTTTATGGAATGTTAGCCTTTGTCTTGTACTACGGGGTGCTGTTATCCCAGATTAATCTAGTTGATTAACAATGACAAAAACACAATAATAATCAAGAGATATAAATATTAACAAAACATACCAATCCCTTGAATAAACGATTAAACCTTGTGTGTTCTTGATACCCTTGAATACAGAGAAATTTTGCTACCTCACTATATGATTATGAAAGTAATTGTGAGGATTCTTCTAAAACCTAAACTAATAAACACTTTAAATACCCAGGCTTTTAGGCCTAATGGGCTTATGGGCTTGAGGCCCAATAGTTAATAACTATTTACTTATTACATAATAAACCCTCTAAATAACTTTGACACAATTACAATTTAAACCCTGAACTTTAACTTTAATCTTGAATACAATTATTTGATCCAACAATCTCCCCCTTTAGATTCAAGATTAAAAAAAAATTTGCAATTGTCTTCGAGTCTTCAATTGTCTTCACTTTTCTTCAGATATGTCGTTGATAGCTTTAAAACTTCAAAACTTGATATCTTTAAATAATCTTCAGCAGTCAGTCTTCAGATTATATTCTCCTTCTTTGATAATTCTCCCTTTTTGTATCTTCTCCCCCTTTTTGATGAGTGGTGAGAATCATCATCATCAAAACTTTGCAAAACAATCTCCCCCTTTTCAAGACAATCTCCCCCATTGTGTATGATCACGTAAGCACGGTCTTCATGTAACGAGCCCTGTATGGAAATAAGAGCAATCTTCCCAGATGGAAAGAGTGATTATTTCAATCTTTTCAAATAAAAATAGTCAATTGTAACCGTTTAAATCTTTGCAAATTCAAACAGTTTAAGAGTTGTAACCCTGACTCAACAAATGACTCAATTAGAATGACTGTCAGTAACACAAAGTTACTATATAAGGAGCTAGTTTTGATGTTAGCTCCCCAGGTCTTCCATTCAATCATCGAATAACACATGGTTATCTATGAACGTTCTGACAGAAAACAAATTTTTGTGTGCTCGTGCATGTGTATGAAACACTTTAAGCATAGATGATTGCTTTTCAATATAGGCTCAAAGTATGTAAACATGTTGAGACAACAACAAATTATACAAAGACTCAATGTGCATGAGAAAGGGTTCGAAGGTGGGGAAACTTTCCTTCTTTTTCAATATTAGTATCTTCCAAATGAAGAACCAATAGCGTATGTGCTGCTTCCCCAGAAAATATGAAACACTCTTTTTGAGAAAAGAATGAGTACTGGTGGGGTTGTATGCAAGAGATGGCATGGGCTAGGTGCCTTTTTTAATGATGGTCACTAAAGAATGTGAACCAATCAGATTATGTGGCTGCCCGACTCAGAAAGAAGTTTGGTGTAGAGTTTAATATTCTTTTACTCTGATCTCTCACCCTCTTTCTTTTAATGCTCACTGCTAACCAATTTCTCTTTTCCATTTTTCCTCTTCACACACCATCATTCAATTCTTTTGACTCCTCTCCCCTCAATCACTCAGGGAATACTTCCTGGGTAGGAAACACTTGTTATCGTGAATCCATGGAAGTTCTGTTAAGTACTCACACTGAATCCCATGTATTTTCCTAAAAGAACATGCTGTTCAACAGGCTTTTTGTACATGTAAGCACAACTACCACTTGTTACATGAAGAATAAAATTTTTGAAGAAGTTAAAACAGTTGTGTTTGACGATGCAATTCTCCCCCTCAACCTAAAAGTGGTTGGAAATAAGCTCATATCAATTTTTCATGAAGAATAATATGCTGGAGAATCAAAAATGAGTTTTGTTTATATGAACAATATATAAACATATTTTCAATGAAAGCACATGAAATGACATTTGATTCAATCAACAGTGAATACAAGGAACGTGAGTATTACCATAGAAATATTTTACTTTTGATACATGGTAATTATAAAGTCAAATAGAATGTTTTGAACCGTTATGTGTATGAATACTTGACAAAGTATATTGACAAGATAAAACACAAGTATTTATCTTTAAGAACACACGGTCAGGTAAGCATTTAAGTATCCAAAAATTTGTTAATATCACAGATATTCTCCCCCTTAACTGATAATTTGTTTTTTTAAAGATAAGGCAGAAAAAATAAATAAAGCACTGAATTGCGGGTTCTAATCTGATTTGATTAGAAGCCATAGTCAATTGAACAAACCTGCATAAATAAAAGAAATAATGGTAATCATTTGTGAAAATGATTCCTCTTTTGTTAGCAACAGTTGAAGAATAAAAATGAACACAAAATCAAGACAGAGAATACTCCCCCTTGAATCATGAGTAGGGTCTAAGACATGTTCAACATACCAAGTTTGCTGATTAGAAAATGGAATCGCTTTTCATCCAATGGCTTGGTGAAAAGATCAGCTAACTGGAAGTCAGTTTGAACAAAGTGCATTTCAATATTACGTTTTTCTACATGATCCTTGATGAAATGATAGCGTACATCGATATGCTTGGTCTTCGAATGCTGTACCGGGTTAGCAGTTATAGATATGGCACTCTTGGAATCACAATAAATAGGAACACGCTTGTAGTTGTATCCAAAGTCCCTTAACAATGTCGTCATCCAGAGGACTTGAGAACAGCAGCTAGCAGTAGCTACATACTCATCCTCGGCTGTAGATGTTGAAACACAGTTTTGTTTCTTTGAAGTCCAACTCACAAGTTTGTCACCTATGAATTGACATGATCCAGAGGTGCTTTTCCGGTCTAGCTTACATCCTGCATGATCAGCATCTGTAAAGGCAGTTAGTTCAAAACGAGAATCCTTTGGATACCAAAGGCCTAAATCAGGAGAACCTTTGAGATATCTAAGGATTCGCTTAGCAGCAGTTAAGTGCGACTCTTTAGGATTAGACTGATATCTCGCACAAAAGCATGTGGCAAACATTATATCTGGGCGACTTGCAGTCAGATAAAGTAAAGATCCAATCATGCTACGATACACCTTTTAATCAACAGGTTTCCCGGAGGGATCTGCGTCTAAGAGTCTACCAGTAGCCATTGGTGTTTTCATGACTAAACTATCTGACATATTGAACTTTTTCAAAATATCTTTTATATATTTAGCTTGATTAATAAATATGTCGTCGGGTAATTGCTTTACTTGTAGACCAAGAAAGAAATTCAATTCACCCATCATCGACATCTCAAACTTTGTTTCCATTATTTTTGAAAAGTTCTTACAAAATTTCTGATTTGTCGACCCAAAAATTATGTCGTCAACGTAAATCTGAATGAGAATCAAGTCCTCACCTTGCCTTTTGAGAAATAAGGTAGTATCTACTGTACCTTTCTTGAAACCAGAAGCAAGTAGAAATTTAGTGAGAGTTTCATACCAGGCTCGCGGTGCTTGTTTAAGACCATACAACGCTTTGTCTAGGACGTAGACATGATCAGGGTGATGAGGATCAACGAAACCTTTAGGTTGAGCCACGTAAACCTCCTCATGAAAAACGCCGTTCAGAAAAGCCGACTTTACGTCCATTTGATAGACTGTAAAGTTTTTGTGCCCTACATAGGCTAGGAAGATTCTGATGGCTTCGATCCTTGCAACTGGGGCGAATGTTTCGTCATAGTAAATGCCCTCTTGTTGACAATACCCTTTGGCGACCAAACGAGCTTTGTTTCTCACAACTACTCCGACTTTGTCTTTCTTGTTTCTGAAAACCCACTTTGTTCCTATAACAGATTTACCTTTAGGTAGTGGGATCAAACACCATACCTTGTTCCTTTCAAATTGTAGAAGCTCATCTTGCATAGCAGAAATCCAGAATGGATCACGTAGAGCTTCAGCCGCTTTCTTTGGATCTAAGGAACTAAGGAATCTTGAAAACATGCAGAAGTTAGCTGTTGCTGACCGTGTTGTGACACCAGATTGTATGTCACCTATCACGTTTTCCAGGGGATGATCCTTAGTCCAACGACGTGTGCTTGGTAAGGCTTCAACTGTTTGTTGCGTATCTGACGCATCGTTGTCATCTTGTACGGCAGGTTGATCCATAATTGTAGTCGGGACATCTTATAATGGTGTTTATGATACTGAAGCTTCTGGACTAACAATTGAAGTGCTCGGGACTTCGTTTCCAGAAGAACTATCTGTAGAGACAGATTCAACATTAGTAGAGTCAGAAACTAATATTGTACTCGTACCTGATGGAGATGAAGTGTCAGTGACTTCTTCGGAAGGTCCAGACATGTCTTCAGATATAGTAGGGACCTCCGAGCCTGTACCACTAGTTATTGATGTTGATATGCCTTTTTCAAAATTTGCACATATATCATTAAAGGCATCAATAAACAATAAATCTAACTCAGATGAATTAGAGTTAGAGTTAGAAGAAGTGGATCATTGAGAAGCTGGTTCTAATCGAGATTGAATAGAAGCTTTGTCCTTAATTACGAGTTCTGAACTATTGTGTCCAGAAGTCCGTGTAGAATTCTCATCAAAGGAGACATTCATGCTCTCAACAACCGTGTTACTTCGAATAATGTAAATTCGATAAGCTTTGGATGTCAGAGAGTATCCAACGAGATATCCTTCATCCCCTTTCTTATCAAATTTGGATAATCCTTGACGCTCTTTAAGAATGTAACACATGCAACCAAAAACACGAAGAAATTTGATATTAGGTGTACGATTGTTGATTAACTCATATGATGTTTTATTAAAGCGTTTGACCACAATGGTACGATTCTGTGTAAAACATGTTGTAGCGACTGCCTCGGCCCAAATGTACATGGGTAGATCTGAATATGCAAGCATAGTACGAGCTGCTTCAACAAGCGTGCGATTCTTCCGTTCAACAATGTTGTTCTGCTATAGAGTGTAGGTTGCAGAGAAGTTGTGTGAAATCCCCACAGAAGTAAGATAACTCTTCAGGGTGTCATTCTTGAACTCCATGCCATTATCGCTGTGAATGGTTCGAACTGGCAGTTGAAGACGTACTTGGATGGGCTTGATAAAAGCGATGATCAATTCTGGCGCATCTGACTTATTGCGATGAAACTCGAGCCATGTATACCTTGAGTAGTCATCTATCATTACCAACACGTATTTGTTTCCGTTGATAGATGCGGTTCGCATTGGGCCACAAAGGTCCATATGAAGGAGTTCCAGTGCAGATGAGGTTGATGATCCAGATTTGGACTTGAATGAGCTACGCTTCATTTTGCCCAACTCACATGCGGAACAGAGTGAGTCTTTTTCGAACCTCATTTCTGGTAGACCTTAACCAGACCTTGTCTTTGTAGCTTCGCTATAGATCGGAAATTCTGATGAGACAAGCGTTGATGCCACGTCCACGATTGTGCTTTAGATTTCCATGGCGCTCAGCTTTGAAGACTTCGTAACCATCGGGATCTTCTAGATAGCAATGAGTGGTTATGAAGCGGACTTGATATTTCATGTCATAGAAGTGACTGGTGCTGAATAAGTTATGATCAAGTCCTTCTACATATAACACTTTCTGAATCTTCACTACTCCATTATCTAGCATGCCATATCCTTTGACTTTTCCTTCTGCTTCAGAATTTGCAAAATGAACTGCTCCGGCAGGCTCCTCCACATAGTTATGTAGGAGGTGCTTGAATCCTGTCATGTGGCGTGAACATCCGGAATCTATCACCCACAGTCTACAGGCCTGCACAAAAACAATTAGTTTTGCTTAGGTACCCATATCAGAATGGGTCCTTCGCTGTTAGCTTTAAGCAATTCAGGAATATCAGCAGGTTTAACTTTAACTCGCCATTCATATCTGGGTTTTGGAACCCATTTCCAAACTGTTTTGACATTTAATTCTTGAAAGTGCTGTTTAGATGAAGGATTGGCAACCTTAGGTCGATACACTTTGGGTTGTGTAGAAGAATTAGAATTAGAATTAAAATTAGACTTAGGGTTCAATTTAGCTTTTCTTTTGCTCTTTTTGGACTTTGGAGGGGAGTAGTATTTGAAAGAATTATCCCAGTAGTGTTTACAATATAGATTCTTTCGAGCAAAATTCATAAACTTAGATTTATCAGAACAAACCTTACATTCATGTTCATCAAAAGAATTACTTTTCAAAATAACACTGTCTGAAGTACAACTATTTGAAGCAAAAGTTTCACTAGATAACCTATCATTCTTATTTAGACTACTATCTTTATTCTTCTTACTCCTCCCAACTCCATTTCCTTTTATATCTGAAACAGAAACAGGAACCTTGTTAGTCTCTAACTTAGAAGGTGGTTCTTTTCTAGTGCTATTTGAAGTCTCACCCTTTTCAAAAATACTCGGTGGATATTCAGGACAATCAGAGTAAACAACTGAAGGTTTTGTAGGAGCATCCAATTCTGGATTGGTTCTTACCTTCCAGCTTGAATCATTAAACATCTGTTTATCATTTGAATCATTTTTAAACAAAGTAATTTTCAAATCATTGATCTCAGTGCAAAGCTCTTGAGTTACTTTTAAAGACTTTTCAAGTTTAAATTTGAGATCAAAGTTTTCATCCTCAACCTCATCAAGAGATTGTTGCAACATATCAATTTGCTTCATCAATTCAGATGTATGATCATTCACAGAATTTGACGCTTTTGAATTAGAAACAGGATCAGAGTCTGAATCATTCATCATTTCAGAAAATATCTCTTCAGTCATGGACTCAATAAACTCCGTTTTATCATTTTTAGAACAAGATTCATTCGTGATAGCAGTTTCTTCTTCAACCTCTTTCACAAGTAAAGGTTTAGAAGCAATGGGATTTGAGATTGATGGTATAGTAGATGGATCAACATCCGATTCATACTCATCATATTTGCATGCAGTCTCTGGTGGAACTGTGTTGGTGCTTACTGATTCTTTGGAAGGTGTGGTAAATAGTAATTCAAACTCAGTAAATTCGATCTTTCGAGTCTCATAGCTTTTATTCAAATCACCATATGTAAAACCAAATGATTTAAAAAGATTTTGAGAATCAGTATCACCAGACTTGTTCTTTCCCATTTCTTCTCGACCTTTGGTCTCTTTAGAAGGTTTAGGAGAACTCGCTTCAACAAAAGTCGCACGAATGTCAGGAATGGGTCTGATTGCGGAGCCAAATTTATCAAAGTTGTATAGGTGCTCCGGTGCCTTTTTCAAAATTTCGTTAGTTGGCACACCCAAACCTAATTTTAGTTTATAAAACCTTTCGTCTTGGAGTTTATTGGTCAACAAATTTAATTTTTGCTCAGTCTGACCTCGTTTCATATTAATATCCTCCAGTTGCTTGATTTTGGTGTAAGCTTCATTTCTTTCTTTATAACAAACCTCAAATTTGATTTGAAACTCACCCTTTTCAGCATTAAGATTCACAAGATCCGTTTCTAAACCAGATATTTTTTCTTTTAAAGACGCTTTTTCAGCTTTTAAATCATCCTTTTCCCTTTCTTTTTCTTCCACAACAACTTTTAATATAGCATTTTCATCACGAAAGCTTAAGACAAATTGATGTGCAGAGCTAAGTTTGCCTTTCAGTAATGCAAATTCATCTTTCATACCATGTATTTGGGCCATTAAAGATTCAATATGTTCAGAATTGTCACTTACCTCAGAGTTTGCATCTTCGGATTGTGTCTTAGAGTCTTCATCGTCACCATCCAGCTTTGCCATATAAGATGCTTGGGTGAAGTGAGCTTGCTCCCCGTCATCGGAACTTTGGAACAACCAATTTTCTTCTTCAGCCATAAGCACCTTTCCTTCTTCGGCTTTCTTGGCGATTAGTGACTTTCGTGCATAGTAGTCTGAGTTCTTAACCTTCTTGAATGTGCAATCTCTGGAGAAGTGCCCAAATTTGCCGCATTTGTAGCATCTTCCTGGTTCATCCTTTCGTTCTTCTCGCTTCTCCTCTCTCTTTCCTTCTCTCCTATCTTCCTTCCTGTCTTCTCGTCCTTCCTCTCTCCTTCCATGCCTCAACTTGTATCGCATTTCAGACTTCTCTTTCTTATATCCATTATACTTTGGCTTTGAGTAGAATCTTTTCTTGCCAAAGCTCTTCTTGAATCGTCGTGTGATTAGAGCGAAGTCCTCAGAGAATTTATGAATATCTGGATCAGAATCAATCTCTAGTTCTTCATCACTTATAGCAGAGTCAGAGTCAGTAACTTCGGTAACTAGAGCTTTAGACACCTTTTTCTTTGTCCTTGCAGAGGATACAGAACCTTTACCGGCTATGAGAGCCACAGAATCCTTCAGATTATTAGACTCGTTATTAATAGATCTCACCTCATCCTCATGTTGAGCAAGAGTAGAGAAGATATCAGTGACATTTTCTCGAACCATATTTTTGGACATCTGGAGGTTGATGGCAAAGTTCTTCCACTCTAGATTCAGATTCTTGATGAACTTGTAATTTATCTCAGAAGCAGATTTAGCGATATTGTTCCTCCGCAAGTCATTGAGAATGATGTTATACCTGTTGTAGGTATCTAGTAGTAGCTCTCCTTCTTTTGCATGAAATCCCTCGTAAGCATTTATGCATAGATTTTGCTTCGCTTGGATAGAGGCTTCACTTCCTTCAAACTGCCTTGCTAGTTCATCCCAGATGGCTTTAGCAGTGCTCTGACTGTCGACACGATTGTAGATGTCGTTTGGAATTGCCATTGTCAGATAGATTAGAGCCTCTTCTTCTATCCTATACTGTTCTTTCTGCTTTTCATTGAAGAACTCATTAGGTTTAGGAACCTCTCTGTCAGGGATTTCTGGAGAGGAATCTGTAGCAGCTTGACCCTTGACTATGATCATTGGAGTTTGTGGACCATCAATGATTACTTTCATGAATTCTCTGTTCTTGTGATTCAGAAACTGGATCATTCTGGTCTTCCATTACTGATACTCATTAGCCATGAGGACAGGAGGTTTGACCTGAGAGCCCATCGAGAGAAGCTGGTTCGACATCTTAGCTGTACCACTTGTTAGTAATTAAACTTATCTGTACCAAGACAACCAACTAGATGAGATTGTTAGAATCAAAATGAAAACCACACTAAAAAATTTTAAGAAAAATAAATTCCCGAAAATAATTAAATGTAGTCCTTTCAATCAGTATAAAGCTTCACATAGTACTGAACAAAAAGAAAATGTTGATCTCGAACATAACTTTCTCCCCCTTCGCAGACTTAGCATGGGGGTCCTGCTACCCGGTTAGCGGGTGGGGTCAAGGGGCAACGCCCTTGCGGGGATATGGGGGCAGCGCCCCTAGAGATTTTTTTTTGACATTTAGATGCCCTATTACAGTTTGCAAAAATCGACCGGGGATGTGCTTCGACCGGTAGAGAGTTCGACCGGGAACTTGTAAAGACCGATAGAGAGTTCGACCGGGAGCTTGCTTCGATCGGTAAAAGACTAAGACCGGAACCTATAGGACCGATATTCCTTTCGACCGGTATAGTGATATGATCGATATAGTGTTCGATCGGTATAGTGATTCTTCGACCGATAATCTATGTTCGACCGGTAAGATGTTATAACCGGTAAAGAGATAAGACCGATAGGATGCTTTGACCGATATTCTCTAAGACCGATAGAGTGATGTTCGACCTATGTGGTGTTCGATCGATAGAGTGTGATAGACCGGTATTATCTTAGACCGATAGGTAGTTCGACCGGAATGTACTTAACCCAGCCTAGAAGTCGATAAATAGAAGCAATAATCAACACAAAAATCAATACAGACTCACAATCGGATGCAAAAATCAGACTATTGTACCAATTAGCATGTATCAATCACAACTCAATCAAAGATAAAGACTAATTTCAACTTTTGAACTTCGATTTTAAGAGCACATAGTCGATATTCATGCAAACCCAGAAAACACAAAATCACAAAAACAATCACTTTGTTAATTCTCAATGCAATTAATCAATTAGATACTGTTCACTAGCATATATCGCATTTATTGATATCGATTTTAAGCATAAAAGCATGTTAATTCACGAAATCAATTTTCACTCGATGAACAATAAAAAAATTGTTGATGAACAGTAACTTCGCATGAATAGTGATCGATGAAAAGTGAAATTGCAAAAATTTTTTGATTCTTTAGGCTCTGATTCCACTTGTTATCCCAGATTAATCTAGTTGATTAACAATCACAGAAACACAATAATAATCAATAGATATAAAGATTAACAAAACATACCAATCCCTTGAATAAACGGTTAAACCTTGTGTGTTCTTGATACCCTTGATTACAGAGAAATCTTGCTACCTCACTATATGATTATGAAAGTAATTGTGAGGATTCTTCTAAAACCTAAACTAATAAACACTTTAAATACCCAGGCTTTTAGGCCTAATGGGATTATGGGCTTGAGGCCCAATAGCTAATAACTATTTACTTATTACATAATAAACCCTCTAAATAACTTTGACACAATTGCAGTTTAAACCCTGAACTTTAACTTTAATCTTGAATACAATTATTTGATCCAACAGGTGCATCCTCCTTGTATATTATGGGAGCACCACCTTAGAGTTTCACAAGCGAGCACACACAAATTTTCTGAATAGAGATTGTATTTTCCTTGAGCATATTTGCACACACCAGTGTGTGTTCTTGGTGTTCTTCAGTAATCAATGAAAAAGTACTTTGAGTAATTTCTTGCAATACTTTACTATTATGTTTATTGATTACTTGTGTGTTTACTACATTGCATGTTCTACCTTTTCTACACATCATAAACGCTTCCGCACTCACATCATTTAAATCAGTGTGTAGTAAAAGGTCTATCAAGTTAAGAACGTCTATAATGGGATCAACAATTTGTATCAGAGCAGACTTTGATTCTCAATATCAAAGGATCCTATTCTATACTTGATTCCCTTGCTCCAGGTAGTAGTTTGAAGTCTGTTTCTTTTCCTTGATTCCCACTCATAAACATACTCTGTTTTCTGGAGCTACTTCAAGCAGTTTGACGTAGATTCAAAAGCAAGTGTGTTGAAATCGCTAAAGACAATTTCAAAGCTTAGCTGGTTTGTTGTCATCCTTCTTATACCAAATACTCATCCGTATTAAGCACAGTCTTAGTCTTTCTCAAAAAGAACTCTTCATACTCTGTTTTACTCTTTGTTCAAAAATGGCGAACCCTGTTAACTATTTCAGTGCAGGATCTCAATCAAAACCTCCCACTCTACTGAGGGATGAATATCCTAAATGGAAGATCAGGATGGTGCACTTTCTCGAAGGTGTGGATCCTGGTCTGGTTGAGTTTCTTCACAATCCTACTTTCATCCCAATCACAACTGTTCCTCGTGTTCCTGCCACTGCAAACACCCCTGAAGTTCCTGAGTATCAGCATCCCAAACCAATCATCGAATGGACTGAAGAAGAAAAGGATTTACATGAACTTGCAAAGAAAGCCAAAAGACTAATCATTATGGCTATCCCAAACGATATCTTCCAGTCCCTTGATTCCTGTGAAACATCGAAGGACTTATGGTTGGAGTTGGAGAAACAGCTTGAGGGTGGTGCTCAAACCCTCAAGAACAATAGAGCTCTATGCATCAATGAGTATTTTGCATTCAAGGCTCTGCCGAGTGAATCCATCCAAAGAACATACAATAGGTACAATTCCTTATTAAACAAGTGCAAGAGGTATGATATTCATAGAACCTCTGAAGAAAAAATGTCAGATTCCTTCAGAGCCTGAATGATGAATGCCTTTATCTAACCATGTCCATGCAAGCTACATTGGATCTTGATGTTTGGTCTATCGCAGACCTCTTCGGGACTTTGATAAGTCAAGAAAACAGGATATCGAAGCTGATGACCCATGTCATTGGTGGGAAGCACCACAGAGGGTCAGGACAGATGAAAGGAGAAAGCGACAGAGGATGCTCAAAAGAAGAAGAAGAAGAAAAAGGTTCTTGTGGTAAAGAGCGAAAGTGAGGAAGGATCGGAGGAAGAGATTGATTTGCATGCTTTGGCCAAGACACTTGCATTGATGACCCGACAATTCAATCGTGGTCTCAAGAAAAAGCCAGAGTACAGAGGAAGGGAGGTTAGAGATGAAAGAAGCAGAGGATTTGGTGAGGTGAGAAAGTATGGAAGAGAAGAATTCGAGGAGCAAAGACAAGAAGAAAAGAGGAGCGGACAGGGGCCAGACGGCAGAAGTGGTTACAAAGTTCCGAAGCAAACTGAAGGATGCTTCAAATGTGGAAAACCAGACCACTTTGCCGTAGAGTGCAGGTCCTCTGCTTTTAAAGAGAAGCCCATAAGAGATGCTGCTTTCTACAAAAAGAAGGCAGAGTATTACATACAGAGGTCCCTAATGGCACAGCAACAAGACCTTGAGACTGATGAGTCCTCTAATGAAGGGGACAACAATGCACTCTTCTGTGGAATGGCAGAAGTCCACCCTTCTGACAACAAGAGTGAGGTATCTACCTCTAACTTCTATGATTCTGACTCTGAAAACAAACTTCTTATAATACAAAATGAGTTTCTTACTTACAAAAACATGTGCTCAGAAATAGAAATGAAATTGGCCTTCTTTGAGAGAGAAACAAGGATTCTCACTCAAGAAAAGGACAAACTCTATTTTGAAAGAAAATCTCTCGTTTCCGAGCATATTGTTGAAAAGAAAGGGTTGAAAGAGAGAATTTCTAAACTCGATAAAGCCCTGAAAGACAAGGTGAAAGAGCAGAAGAACAGTGAGAGTGATCGATTAAATGCCATTTCCTTGAAAAACTTTTTCCAAAAAGAAAGAGAAGTTCTTCATCAAGATCTGTTTGACAGAGATCCTAATTAAGAGGTATCAGGATGCTCAAAAGGTCCATGAAAAAGTCAACACCCAGATCGGCAGAAGAGGAATAGGGTTCGAGGATATTGACCCTTACATAGGAAATAAAAGAAACAAATCTTTATCAAACATCTTCTGCCCTGGACAATTTTTAAAACCAAGTCTTCCAAACCTATTATCCACATTTAAGAGGTGCAGAACCTCTGAAGGACCACATCTAAGGAAACCTTTGCAGATGGCGAATGTATGGTATGAAAATAATGATTTACCATCTTCACTCTCATCAAAGAGAAAATCTATTCCAAAGAGATATCTGTCTCAAAAATAGATAGGGGTCTTCAGATTTGGTCACCCAGAAACACAAACTCAAATGGCCTTTATGTGCATGATGGTCCCTAAAAAGGAACTGTCCTCTGATGCACCAGAGTTTGTTCCAGCCTATGTGGAAGAAAAAATATTTAAAAGGTTTTTGGAAAATGACTTGAGAAGAACCTATGAAAATCATTTTCTCAACCATCCTGACCTAACCTCTAAAATAAAAGAAATATTTGAGCAAGATCTTCTAAGCTGTCTTAGTGTTCCTGTTGGATCATAAATTGTATTCAATATTAAAGTTAAAGTTAAAGGTTTAAATTGCAATTATGTTAAAGTTAATTAGAGGGTCTAAGTTGTATTTAGATGAAAGTTAGTTTATTTGTGAACCTCAAGCCCATAAACCCATTAGGCATTAGGCCTAAGTATAAATATGTTTTATTATTTAGTTTTAGGGTTAGATACCTCATAATCATCATTAGAGATTAAAGTAGTCGTACGTATTATTCTCTGTAATCACAGTCAAGGTATCAAAAACACACAAGGTTTTCATTGATTATTCAAGGGATTGTGGTATGTTATTCTGATCTTATTATCTCTTGATCTATATTGTGTTGTGTGTTAATTATCAACTAGATTATCTGGGTTTAACAAGTGGTATCAGAGCCTAAAGAATCAAGGTTTTGGATTAAAACTGTTTTTATCGATTTATCTGTGTTCATCGACTTATCACTGTGTGAATATCGATTTCTTGAATTAATGGGTGTTTATGCATAAAATCGATTTTGATTACATGAGTTTTATGTTATTGAATGTAATCTGATAGTTTAATTGCACTTGAATTCATTAATCGATCTGCTTTTTATGATTTTTGGAATCTGGGCTCATAAGACTATCGAACTCTGCTTCCATCAAATTGAGAATTAAAAGTTGTTTTTTAATCGTTGATTTTGATTGGGTCTCGATCGATATATGTTTTTGGTCACTATAGTTTGATTTTTGCATTTGAATTTGTGTTATGGATTGTTTTCTGGGTTGATTATCGTCGTTCTGGGTCGAACTAAGAACATATCGGTCGAAACCTTCAAGAACATACCGGTCGAAAGCTTCAAGAACACACCGGTCATTATTTAATTACACTTGTCCGGTCGACCGCATCTCATCGGTCAGTCCATACCGGTCGAGTAATCTCTAGTCAAAGACATCGGTCTCCTCACACACATTGATCCGGTCGACTTCGGTCACACGACCCCGGTCAATACCGGTCTCTCCACAACACACCACCCCGGTCAACACTTTACCGGTCGCTCCTATCGCCACACACTTCACCGGTCAAACACTCTAGTCCGGTCGACAAGATACCGGTCGAAGCACCTCTCCGGTCGTGCAACATACCGGTCGACAAGTTCCCGGTCAAGCAAGTTACCGGTCCAAGCAAGCCACCAGTCGAGCAGGACCCCGGTCAAGCAAGACCCCGGTCGACCTAAGCTTTGCGCCAATGCCTATTCGCGCAAGTCCATCTTTGCGCCACCCGCGGTTCGCGCAAACCTCACTTTGCGCGACCCACATCTCACGCAAACCTTAGCTTTGTGCCATCCCTTACTCGCGCAAACCTTTATTTCGCGCAACCTGTCCTTATCGCAAACTGTCCTTTGCGCTACTGCCTTAGCTTATTTTTTGCGCCAGTTTTTTTTGTGGTTACTCTATTTGTGTATTTTACTGTGCGAGTACTGCATTTAATTACTTTTGGAAATTTATTTTTCTGAAATTTTTTTAGTGTAGTTTTTATCCAATTCTTGATTCTAACGATATCATCTAGTTGATTCTCTTGGTACTGATAAGTTTGCTTTCTAACCATACTGCTAAAGATGTCTGAAGGTTATAGCTATGATTTTGACAAGATGACTCTTTCTGAAGCAAAAGCAAATGTTAAACGTCTTGCTGGACAGTTGTCAAGATATACAAGCATGGTTGTTGACTATGAAAAAGAGAATAAAAAGCCCAAATCCGAGATATTGCCTCTCAAAGCTGAGAACAAGGATTTAAAGATTCAGAACTCATCTCTTCTTACTCAGATCAATGTTTTAAAAGAAAAGTCAGAGGACTCAGAGAAAGGTTTTATTTGTTCAGAATGCATTAATGATTCTAAAATTAATTTTTCAGGAATTATTGAGAATGAAAGAAAAGAATTTGCTAAGAAATTCTCTGATTTCTCAAGAAAAGACTTTGAAGAGAAGAAATCATTAGAGCTTAAATGTGTTAAGCTTTCTCAACAGTTTCATACTTTGAGAAAGTTATCATTGTGGAGAGAGACAAGGTTGAGAATGAGAAGAAGAAAGGGAAGCAAAAGGATGTAAATAAAGACTTTTCTAAAGAAAAGAAAGATCTAAAGACTGAAATAACTAAGCTGACAAGAAATCTATCTAAGTTGTCAACAAACATCTTGAAGGAGAAGAATGCAAAATCTGAGTTGCATAAGAAGTTTGATCTGATTGCAAAGGAAAGAAACAGTTTGTCGTCAATGATAAAGGAACTTGAAGAGATCATATTCAAGGTGAAGCCAACGGAGCACAAGACGCCAGAGTCAATAGCTCAACCACCAAGAGATGATCAAACTGATTCAGATTGTTCACTCAAAAAGGCTTCAAGTTTACATTTTTCAAATGTTTTCTATAATCCTATCTGTGATTTAGATGATGATCTTACTTCTAAATATACAAATCATATTCGTCCTTCTAACCTTTTCTATGACAAAAATGTTGGTGGTTCAGGTAACTTCACGAAGGACAAGTCTCAGAAGAAAAGGTTCTGGAGAAGGGAAGATGAAGAAAAAGATAGAGGAAATTGGATCTGGAAAGTTAAAGGATCTCCAGAAGAAAAGAAGAAAGAAGAATCATTTGTGCATACATCAAATGCTAAATGGAACTATGCTTCTAAAGGTAAAACTTTTGGCAAACCTGATCTGGTTTACACTATCAATCAATTGATCAGGTTAGCACAAAAGAAAATTCGTTGTTCCTAATGTGTCTCAAATGATTTTGTAAGAAAATATTATGTGAATAACTGGTATGGTTCTTATTTTATATCTCCCACTATAACTGCAACTAACCCATTAGGACCCAAATACTAGTGGGTACCAAAAGTTAAATCTGTGTTGCAGGCACCCAAGGTTTATGGGGGAGAAAGAACAAAGGCTTCTAAGTAAATCAACTTAGAACCCGTACCTCAACGAAAATATGACTTCTGATTACTACAGATCAGGACTCTTGCCTCATTGTCAAAAAGTTGACTTCTAAGTACAACAACTTAGGACTCGATCTTCAATGACAAGAATGATGACTTCTAGACAATACAATCTAGGACTCGGACGTCAATGTCAAAGAGTTTGACATCTGTATTACATCGGTTTAACGATTGAGGATTATGCACATATTAAGGCGGAGCTTAATTTTTCTACTGATATATTTTTCTGATTGAACTAACTTTTTACAGGTATCAAAGGGGAGGATATCTGAGTTTTGTCAAGGATACTTCATTGAAAATATTCATTTCAGGAGGAGTTAAGGATTCTGATTTATAGGTATATCTTCCTAATCCTTACACTCTATCACTTGTTGAAAGATGAACAACTTTCACTTGTGAAAAATGGTTTCTTAAATGTTCAAACCACTTCCTATTCTTCAAAGATTTTCATGAATTGTGAAGTGTGATTTTAAATGATTTTTGGATACTTAATTGTCAACGAGCTTAATAGACAAAGAGCTTAATTGTCAAAGAGCTTAATAGCTAACCACATTTAGTTTGAGGGGGAGAATAACATTGTCAAATATCTTATGTTTCTTATTTCTGCAACATTTTATTCTTCATGTTTGTATTCCTTTGTGCTTACATGTACAAAAGACTGTTGAACAACACGTTCTTTTAGGAAAATACAAGGGTTTCAGTGTATGAGCTTAACAGAACTTCCATGGATTCACGATAACCAGTGTTTCCTACCCAGGAAGTATTCCCTTAGTGATTGAGGGGAGAGGGGTCAAAAGATTGAGTGTTGGTGTGTGAAGAGGTAAAATGAAAAAGAGAGATTGGTTAGAAGTAAGATTTAAAAGATTAAAAGAAAGAGGGTGAGTGAACAAAGTAAAAGAATATCAGACTTTGCACCAAACTTCTTTCTGAGCCGGGCAACCACTTAATCTGATTGGTTCACATTCTTTGGTGACCATCATTGAAAAAAGGCACCTAGACCATGCCATCTCTTGCATACAACCCCACCAGCTACTCATTCTTTTCTAAAAAAGAGAATGTTTCACATTTTCTGGGGAAGCAACACATATGCTATTGGTTCTTCATTTGGAAGATACTAATATTGAAAAAGAAGGAAATATGCCCCACCTTCGAACCCTTTCTCATGCACATTGAGTCGTTGTATAATTTGTTGCTGTCTCAACAAGTTTACATATTTTGAGCCTATATTGAAAAGCAATCATCTATGCTTAATTCTTTTATACACATGCACATTCACATAGAAATTTGTTTTCTGTCAGAACGTTCATAGATAACCATGTGTTATTCGATGATTGAATGGAAGTCCTGGGGAGCCAACATCAAAACCAGCTCCTTATATAGTAACTTTGTGTTACTCGGTGACTTTGTGTCACTAATACGCATTTTAAGTAAGTCATTTGTTGATTCAGGGTTACCATATTTATTTTATTTGAATCTGAAAAGATTGAAATAATCACTTTCTCCATTTAGAGAGACTGCTCTTATTTCCACACAAGGATCTATACATGAAGACAGTGCTAAATTGGAGTCTATAAAGACAAGGGGGAGATTGTTCTGATATGTTTTGATGATGATGATTCTCACCATTCATCAAAAAGGGGGAGAATAATCAACAAGGGAGAATACAAGAACTTTTCAAGTTTTGATGTAAAGATTGTTGAAGATTTCCAAGATATTAAAGTGTCTGAGCTTATTCGATTTATAAAAAGTCTGACTGAAGATGATTGATGATCGTCAGAAGGACACTTTCAAGAAAATTGAAGACCCGAAGACTATTGCCAAAAATTTTTAATCTTGAATCCAAAGGGGGATTTTGTTGGATCATAAATTGTATTCAAGATTAAAGTTAAAGTTAAGGGTTTAAATTGCAATTATGTTAAAGTTAATTAGAGGGTCTAAGTTGTATTTAGATGAAAGTTAGTTTATTTGTGAGCCTCAAGCCCATAAGCCCATTAGGCATTAGGCCTAAGTATAAATATGTTTTATTATTTAGTTTTAGGGTTAGATACCTCATAATCATCATTAGAGATTAAAGTAGTCGTACGTATTATTCTCTGTAATCACATTCAAGGTATCAAGAACACACATGGTTTTCATTGATTATTCAAGGGATTGTGGTATGTTATTATGATCTTATTATCTCTTGATCTATATTGTGTTGTGTGTTAATTATCAACTAGAGTATCTGGGTTTAACAGTTCCTATGGTTATTCCTTTTATTTCAAAAGATTTAAACACTCCCAAGGATACTGTGTATGGACAAAGAAACGCATCTCCAGAAAGTCACGATCTCATTCACAGGGACTTTCTTGATACATATTCTAAAACAGAATCTGAGTCCTCTGTTGAAATGGAGACAAGTTATGTGGAACTTGATATGGTCATCTGTGGTCCAGAGGAAAATAAATTACCCTCTGGCATCCTTAACAGGATAATCGCTCCCAAGAGGAGAACCACAGGAATACCAATCTGACCTGACTTCTTGGACGTGTGTCTTCAAGCAAAGACTTCTCTTGAGATTGAAAAATTGAAAAATGAAAGGAGCAAGATCACTCAAACTCCCAAAGTTCCAAAACCTGTCCTTGCATCAAAACTTTTTGAAGAAAAGCTTACCTAGCAACAGAAGGCAAAATGGCCCAAAATTGACAAAAATAACGCTTCTGTTGCAGTGAATGCTCAAAGGGAAGGTCGTCGAGGGAGAGTACACAACGGTGAATCCAAATGGAGTTTTTGACAAAAGACAACCTAGATTAGACAATGTTTTCTTTAAAAAGAAACCCGAATCTAAAATAGGTTGTTGTAAAAGTTGCTCTGTACACTCCTTTGACAATTTCAATGAAATATTTAAGAAGCTTGCTTCCAAGGTTCCTCATTGTAAATGTTTTGATCTTGTGCATGCATTAAATCAACACTTTTCTAGGCCCTCCTGTCTTATATCTCACCCAAAGACAATGAATGCCAAATTGAAAGGTGAAAAAAGACAAAATGGTACCTTTAACAAAGAGGATAAAACCAAAATCAAAGATGTTAAGGCATATTTAAGGACTCCTAACAAGACTGGACCCATTTGGAAATGGGTACCTAAATCTTCTTGATCTGTCCACAGAAGAAACAACATGTGCCCATTTGGTACCTAGACTCCGGGTGCTCAAAACACATGACTGGCGATAGAGGGTTGCTCTCCGCTTACAAAGATAAACTTGGAGGTGGTTCTATGACCCTCGGAGACAACAAGAAGGGTCAAATCAAAGTCTATGGATTCATTGCCAACGGAGACATCGATGTCAACAGAGTTGCATATGTGGATTGCCTCAAGCACAACCTGCTAAGTGTTAGCCAACTCTGTCACAATGGACTCGATGTGATGTTCAAAAAGAAATATTGCTCCTTGTTCAAAGAAGACACAACCACAGAGCTTCTGCGGGCCAAGAGATGAGGTGATCTATACTTCATGGACTTCAAGTCCATCAACAGAGACGAAAAGTTGTGTCTGGTCTCAAGTAAGAACGAAGAAGCTTGGCTCTGGCGCAACAGGTTCTGTCACTTAAACTTTCATTCCTTGGACAAACTTGTGAAACTAGATCTGGTAAAGGGGCTACCAAGTATCATATTTGACAGAGATCATCTATGCTCTGAATGTGAAATGGGCAAACTCAAAAGAGCTGCCCATAAGACTAAAACAGACATGTCTTGTACTAGACCTCGGTAGATGCTTCATGTAGACCTCTGCAGTCCCATATCTGTGCAGAGTCTAAGTGGCAAGAAGTACATCCTTATTCTCATAGATGAGTTCTCTAGATATACTTGGGTGGAGTTCGTTTGAAATAAATTAAATGTTCCAGAGGTACTAATCAATCTTCTTAAGAGGATACAAGTTCTTCATGATTGCAGGGTACAGAGAGTTCGAAGCGACAATGGGACAAAGTTCAAGAACTCAACAATAGAAGCCTATCTCACAACAGAGGGCATCTCACAGAACTTCTCTGCTGCAAGGACTCCACAACAAAACGGTGTTGTTGAACGCAAAAACCGAACACTTGTGGAAGCTGCAAGAACCATGCTCACTGCCTCAGGACTTCCAATCTCCTTTTGGGCAGAAGCCATCTCCACAGCATGTTTTACCCAAAATCGCTCATTGGTAGTAAAAAGACATGAAAAGACCCCTTACCACCTACTTAATCAAAGGAAGCTAAATATCAAGTACTTCCATGTTTTCGGCTGCAGATGCTTTGTGTTGAACGACAGAGAGTAAATAGGGAAATTCAGTCCCAAAGCTGATGAGGCCAAATTTGTTGGCTACTCATCAAACTCCAAGGCTTATCGAGTCTATGTGCTCAAATCAAAACATATACTTGAAAGTATTAATGTTTCATTTGATGACTCGTTTCAGGTGACTTCTAAGTAAATCAGCTCAAGACTCAAGCTCCAAGATAAAGAAACTGGTGGCTCATCAAGAACAAATGAACTTCATCGTCTATTTGAAGAGATATTCAACGATGATGGACCCTCAGAAGATGACCGTAGAGCCTTTGTAGCTGAAGCTTCTGTAGAACAATCAGGTACCTCTCTGTTAGGTCCTAGCAATTCTTCACCCTCTTCCAACACTTTTGTAGGTGCAAACGTCGAGGGGGAGCACTTAGAGGTTAATACTGACCAAGGCTCCAGGATTAATCAAGAACTTGGTCATCTACAAGATATCTCTGAAGGGTCAACACCAGAACAATCAGAGAACTCTGAACAGGGCACCACAAAGCTCGTGACATCAACTAAGAATGACCAAAGTCCAATGACAAGTACAAATGATCTCCTTTCCACAGAGGGTGACCAGGTTCAAGAAACTGAACATGCTCCAGAAGTGTTCCTAGAAAGTTCAAATGATCACCTACCTCGAATGACTAAGTGGACCAGAAGTCACCCACAGAGCCAAATTATAGGTGACTCCTCTGACAGAGTCCAAACTCGATCAGGTACAACAAACTTTTGTTACTATACAAATTTTGTGAGTATCATCGAACCTAAAAAGGTCTTCGAAGCTCTTGAAGACCCAAACTGGGTAGAGGCTATGCAAGAAGAGCTTTTGCAGTTTGAAAGAAATGAAGTATGGACCCTAGTGCCTCTGTCGAAAGGAAAGACCACAATAGGGACCAAATGGGTCTTCAGGAACAAAAAGGACGAGGATGGTGTGGTGATCAGGAACAAAGCAAGACTGGTGGCTAAGGGATATTGTCAAGAAGAAGGGATTGACTACGAAGAAACTTTTGCCCCTGTGGCTAGGCTCGAAGTAATAATAATATTTCTTGCCTTCGCAGCCGACAGAGGTTTTAAAGTGTTTCAAATGGATGTTAAGTCGGCCTTTTTGAATGGACAAATTCAAGAAGAAGTATACGTCCAGCAGCCACCACGGTTTGAAAGCTCCAAGTACCCAAATCACATATATTTCTTGGACAAGGCTCTGTACGGATTCAAGCAAGCCCCAGAGCCTGGTACGACAGACTTTCAAACTTTCTTCTTGCCAATGGTTTCGAAAGAGGTACAACTGATACAACTTTGTTCTATAAAAAGAGAAAATGTGAGATTCTACTTGTACAAATTTATGTTGACGACATTATTTTTGGGTCCACAAATGAATCTTTTTGTAAAAAGTTTGAGTCTTTGATGAAGAGTGAGTTTGAGATGAGCATGATGGGAGAACTTACCTTCTTCCTAGGATTGCAAGGTAAACAAACCAAAGAGGGTATTTTCATAAACCAATCCAAATATGTCTCTAACATACTTGAAAAATACAAACTCTTTGGCTCTTCACCAATGAAAACCCCTATGGCCACTAGATTCAAGCATTATGCAGACCCAGAGGGCAAATCTGTGGAGTGTAAACTCTACAGAGGTATGATAGGGTCTCTATTGTACTTAACCGCGAGTCGACCCGATATAATGTTCGCCACATGCCTCTGTGCAAGATTTCAAGCTAACCCCAAAGAATCTCATCTTCATGCTGTAAAGAGGATCTTCATATACCTTAAAGGGACCAAGAATCTTGGCCTCTGGTATCCGTAGAACTCTGGCTTTGATCTTGTGGCTTATACAGATTCATATTACGGAGGATGCAAGTCAGACAGAAAAAGTACCTCTGGGAGTTGTCAATTCCATGGAGGGAAACTAGTAAGTTAGACTTCTAAGAAGCAGAATTGTGTCTCGACCTCTACGGCAGAAGCAGAATACGTTGCTGCCGCCAGCTGTTGCTCGTAGGTTCTGTGGATGAGAACCCAACTCAGAGACTATGGATTTGACATCGAGAAAATACCCATCCTCTGTGACTCCAAAAGCGCAATCACGATCTCTGCCAATCCTGTTCAACACTTTAAGACAAAGCATATCGACATCAAGTATCACTTCTTGAAACATCATGTTGAGCATGGGACGATAGAAATGTATTTTGTCCCCACAGATTACCAGCTTGCCGGCCTTTTCACAAAGGCATTAGATGAGAAAAGGTTTACTTTTCTTGTTGGCAATATTGGCATGCTTAACATGAGTTGATGTATAGAGCCTCTGTACCCTTGCACAGGGCCTCTGCAGTACATACTGTATAACCGTAAATATTTTCTTTTGTATATTCTCTTTCTCAAAACCTTTTGGTAAAATGGCTCTCTTGCTCTGTGTCTTACTCAAACGTCTCTTTCAAAAAGAACCCAAGCACAGATCAAGGGGGAGTTGAGATAAAAGACCTTGACACTTCAAGGGGGGGCTCGACATTCTTTATCAAAATGTCGCTCTGCCCCTCAAAAATGATTTCACACTATCGAGTGATCACCAACTCAGATCATTTCCTAAATTAGAATTTTGCATCTTAGAGCCTCTGAGGTCCTCCACAGAGCCTCTGTGACCCTTCACAGAGCCTCTGTACCTCACAAAGGGGTCTCTCGTCCATTGCTCAATTGGATCTGTGTTCGATCAACTCGTACGCTCTTACGAAAGTCTTGGTCATCTCATGTATTCTGAAACCTCATAATGACCTCAGAAGCTCTTGACCCACAGAGCTTCTGCAGATTTTAACTTCAACATCTTTACCATTCAGTCATTATGTGCGGGTTAATATTCAAAAATCACTGTCATGTGGGAATAATAACTGCCACGCGCGTGAGAATAGAGGTAGGCGCACGTTCTAAATCGTGCACCGCCTATACTGCCGTGACACATTCCTATTGGGTCGTATCTGTACTGTCGTTTTTGAAAACGACTACTTATCTGTTAGCACTCATTACGGAATTCAAATTTTTATCTTTTACCACAAATTCTTTTCACCTCTCTCTGTATATAAACCCTGCTAAACCTATTCTTTTCTTATTTACCTGAAATCTTTGCTCTCAAGATCTTCTTTGCAAAAAGTCCTTCGTATTTTCAGCAATGGCATCCCACTCAAGCTCTTCCAAGAACTATGATGTCTCTAAGAACTCCAACAAGACTCATCACTCAACAGCTCAAAAAGCTGATTCGAACTCCACTGTACAAGAACAGGTGCTTACGAGCAGAATGTTCTCTTTCACTAGGCATGACTATCACATGACTCAAATGAACAATAAGCCAAACAATCATTTTGTCACCCTGAATCCTTCTGGATTCCCTACTGAAGCCGAACCCCTGATTAAAATCCTTAAGAACCATTTTCTAGTCAAAGCCCTAACAATGAAAAGAAATGACATCCCCGAATCCTACATTTAACAGTTTTGGCTAAGTGCTCGACATGCCAAGATAGATGTATATGGTCACTGTATCATTGGGTATGCAACCCATCCATCAACTACAAAAATATTGGACCTAGGCATCAATCGAAGAAAACTGTCAGATGTTTTTGAACTTCCCACCAAGGAAGATCTACATCTACACAAATTCTCAGAAGAACCCACGAGGAAGAACTATTGGAGTTTTTGCGGTTCATTGGATACGCAATTCCAATCACCAAAAGAATGAAGTTCAGAAGACAAAATCTACCCCCTCTGTGGAACGTGCTCTTCTCAATTCTGAATCGATGCCTAACATCTAAAGTTGGAAGCCCTGACCAGTTTAGCCACACAATTTTGGCCATAATGTATGGGATCTACTATGATCTCCCACTAGACTTCGCGGGACTCGTTTTCAGGGAGATTAAGAATGCTGTCATAACCAAGCAGCAAGACCAAGATAGGGGCACAGAGCCCAAAAACATTGTTTTTGGACGCTTCCTAGGACTACTTCTGGGCGACGATCTGATTGGGGATAACAAATTACCGGCATAGGGAAAGACAATCAAACTGCATGAGATGAAATCTCACAAACCTACTACCCTCAAAACCGGGTATCCGAATGCAAGACCTCTGTCAACAAAGCTATTGACATATTTTGGTAGTGAAGAGGGTGTTAGGAATTACATACGAGGGCACATGACTCCAGAACTGAGTCCTATAACCCCCCCTCGCGTAGGATTCCATGTAGGAGATGTAGTTCTTTATTTGAGAGATGAGGGAGAAAGGGAGACAAAGGTTGTGGCCACAGAGGCACAAGCGAGTGAGAGAGAGGGAACGTTAGTTAGAGGGGAGGGGAATGAGAAAAAGGAAAAAAAGAAAAATAAGAAAAATAAGAAAAGAGAACCGAAGAAGTAGAGGTTCCAAAATCCTCTGAGAAGAAGAAACACAAGAAAAGGAGCAAGACTGTAGAGGAAACTATAGAGGTTATCAAATCCTCTGAGAAAAAGAAAATGAGAAAATTAAGGACCCTTGCTGAGAAGGAACGATCCGCTGAGGCCAAGGTTGTGGGTCTCAGTACGAGAACTGAACCTGCAGAGGGTGGAGAAAAACCTCTGTAGAGGACCAAGAAAGCACTAATCTTTGAAGAAACCCCTGAGGATAGACCTCAGAGCCCGATGAAATTGGCCTCTGACATAGATCGAGAGGTCATTCTTAGGTACTTAGGGGACTTAGGTGAAACCGTGGATTTGGAGATGGAGGATGTGACCGGTAAGTCACAGAGTGAAGAGGAGGAAGAATAGGACAAAAAATAGATGGAGGAGAGTCGGATAAAAGATGCCTTGGGCACACAACCCAAACCAACTCTCCATGCAACCCACACTACTATTTATGTAGTTCTAGTGCAGAAGGGTATTGAAGAAGGACAGCACAGTCCGATCCCAACCCAAGCCATCCGGACAGAGGATATTCCTTCATCCTCTGTACCACCATCCGGGGAAGCCAAATCCACCTCAGCCTCTCAAAAGGGTGAAAATGTTTTTTCTTGTGTCCATTTGCCCCATGACACATCACCCCCACACACAAAGGAATTTGTTGCCTCTGTCACGCACGTTAGTGAAGACCCAACTGCTTCAGAGATGGCAGTGGGAGATCACACTAATTCTGTGGTTCTAGAACAAACAAAAAACTTAATCACTAGGACCCTTGGGGAAGCCTGTGAACCCTTCCTCAAGAAGCCTACTAACAGAACTTCTATAAAGATTCCTTTGTGGAACATCGAGGATTGGAAGGAAATCCTTTAGAGCTCAACCTCATCATAGGCTATGAAGGTGCCAAATACTCGTTGGCTAAATCTGGAACATGTGTTGTTACAGAGGTCACCACGGACACTTTCGTCACAAAGGGAGAGTTTCAAACCTTTGTTGACATGGTGTTCCAAAAATTTGACGAGTTGAAAAGCTCTGTCACAAAGGAATCTCAGGCGAATTCCCAAGTCCTTGCAGAGGCTCTCAAAGAAAATGCAGAGGCTCTGAAAGCTCTTCATAAATCTTTGATGCAACACTCAGCGGAGATCAAGAAGCTAGCAGAGAACTGTGCGACTCGAGTTGATCTTCAAGCATGCGGTAAAACCATCATCGCTCATTTAGATCAAATTCAGATCCCGAGGGATATCTGTATGGAGGAAATTCGAAAATTTGTTGCACAAGTTGTTCAGTCAGGGGGTGGATGACCTGACCAAGCTGTGAGATGAAATCAAGGATATAACTCGCAGCGTTATAGTCCCTTTTCAACCTCAGGCGTCCACTTCTGCACCCACACCCTCAACCTCCACCAATGACATCTCTGCCTTAGCTACAAAGAAGGAATTAGAGACAATGGGGAGAATGGTTCTAAGAAATCTCAACCTCATTGGAGCTGACATCTCTCATCTAGGGAAAAAGGTGGCAGAAGATCTGAAGAAGACTGTAGCCACGATCAGGTTCAAGTCTTATCTGGAAGTAAACAAACTATCGTTGGCTACAGAGGATGTTCTGAAGAAGATCTCCAAGCACGTCGACGATCATCTCTGCAAGAGACGTAAGAGGAAGGCACCTGTGACTTGCCAAGCCGAGGCATCGCATAAGAGGGCACAACATGAGGACCAGGATCCTGATGCCTCTGATCCTCATGAGGGGGAGATCATGCCATCAGAAGTGAATATTTCAGCTGAACCCCTAAACCAAGTCCTTACAAGCTCAGAGCCTGGACCTTAGAAGCCAGATCAACAACAGGCCTCTACAGCTTGATCATCTCCCACAGTGCAAATCCCCAAAATCCAAATGAAAGTACCACCCACCACGAAAGATAAAGGCAAGGCTATTGCCACAAAACCTCTGAAGAGGAAGGCACCTCCTAGCACAGAGAAGCTCCTCTAAAGCTCTATGGATGCCATCAGAAGTGAGGCTCTGAGAGTCATAAAACCTGAAGAAGAAGACTGGGCAATTGATCTGCACCCTCTCTCTGAACTCCCCGTCCTTGACCCTATTGAAAAATCATCAAAGGACAGAGGTGCAGAGGTAATACAAGTCTTCGAGAGCTTGAGATGACCCTTCCCCGTTCCTCAGAACAAGAACCTAGAAAAAGACGTCTACAAGTATCTCTACAGCCGAGGGTTCCATGATCAGCCCTCTATAAAGCTCTCAGCGGAAATTATTTCAGAGGAGAGGAGAAGATTCTAAAAGGATTAATCCAGGCCAAGAGGTCAAGTCTTCTCCATGGCCAAAATCACAGAGCCATACAAAATGCAAGAACTTCTGGTTCAGTCAGTATGCCATGAAGAGAGAGGATGGGGAGATATGGACCTTCACCGATGCAGATCTGACAACTCTCCATACCCACGATCTCCCAGAGCTACTCAAATGGACAGAATACAAATTCGGGTGGAAGAAGGAGTACCAAGAAGCCCACCTCACAATTAAAAGAAATATGAGGGAAAAAATGCTCTTCTACAGTGTGGTGGACTTTCAGGTGGCACTTGATCTAGGGGTCAAAAAGGTGAACTTTCCTCCACCAGAGGATAGTCTACCAACCTCTGCCACGATTCTTCCAAATTCCATAGTCAACTCACCTGCCTTTGGCTTCGTGTACATAAATCCAATGGGCGAAAAGAATATATTTATGGGAATTGAAAGTCACAAGTACTCGACTCTGTCTCTGTTATTCATCCAAGAACTAATCATCAAACATAGAGGCACACCACTTGTACCCACAGAACCTGCAAACGTTCTTTTAGAGAATATAGGTACAACCATCAACTTCAGAAACCCGTGTGTGTTCTATTATAGAGAACTTAAGAAGGAAGGAGAGTTTAGAAGAAAAGTAAATGATTTCCTAGACGCCAAAGTATAGGCTCTGAAGAAATGCATTTTTTACTTTCACTTTTATTGTAATCAAATGTAATTGCCTACTGGCATTTCTATTAAATGAAAGTAAGTAGACAGAGGTTGAGTTCCTTTCACCTCTTTTGTTTCGAACTTAGCCAAGTTCTCATTTTTCCATTTCTCTTTTTTTCAATACTTAGGGGGAGATTGTTAGCTCCAATCACACTGTATAGAAGTATTTAAAAATAGGTAAGTATAGGAACCACAGAAGTCTGTCCCAGGGCTTCCAACTGCACCACAAAAGATACAATCACAGAAGACATCTGTCGACCTCATGCCAGAGGACACGAAACCTGATTATGCTCTTCAGATCACAGAGCCTCTGTGATCCCTCACAGAACCTCTGTGATGGCTAACCTCTGGAGATAGTTCGAAGATTTATGCAAACTCAGTTCAAGACAAGGTCACATGCATATCACCTGATGCCTGCTGTACGAAGATTTCCAGATCACCTTGGAGCGGCACACGATGGTTTTACTTTCCAGTTGGCATTCCGTTTATGGAATGTCATCCTTTGTCTTGTACTGCGGGGTGCATCCTCCTTGTATATTATGGGAGCACGACCTTAGAGTTTCACAAGAGAGCACACATAAATTGTCGGAATAGAGATTGTATTTTCCCTGAGCATATTTGCACAAACTAGTGTGTGTTCTTGGTGTTCTTCAGTAATCAATGAAACAATAGTTTGAGTAATTTCTTGCAATACTTTACTATTCTGTTTATTGATTACTTGTGTGTTTACTACCTTGCATGTTCTACCTTTTCTACACATCATAAACGCTTCCGCACTAACATCATTTAAATCAGTGTGTAGTAAAAGGTCTATAAAGTTATGAACGTCTATATTGAGATCAACAACTTCCTCTTGTATTTGTCCATTTAAGAGGACCGACTTCACATCCATTTGATATACCTTAAGACCTCTGTGGACTGCGAAGGCAAGGAATATCCTTATTGGCTCGATCCTTGCCACAGGGGCAAAGGTTTCTTGATAGTCAATTCCCTCTTCTTGACAATAGCCCTTAGCCACCAGTCTTGCCTTGTTCTTGATCACCATTGCGTCCTCATCCTTCTTGTTCCTAAAGATTCATTTGGTCCCAATTGCATTTTGCCTTTCGACAGAGGCACTAGGATCCATACTTTGTTGCGCTCAAACTAGAAAATATCCTCTTGCATGGCTTCTATCCAGTTTCGGTCTTCGAAGGATTCAGAGACTTTTTTTTGGCTCGATGATACTTAAAAAGTTTGTAAAGAAACAAAAATTTGCAATAGCAGAGTGAGTCTTCACTCTGTTAGAAGGGTCACCTATAATTTGGCTCTGAGGGTGACTCTTTGCCCATTTAGTCATTCGGGGATGGTGGCTATTGGAACCTTCTTATTCAATATATGGAGAGGTTTCTTGCTCTTCATCATCTTCTGTTGCAGAAGATGGAACATTTGTGCTTGTCACTGGTATTAGTTGATTTCCCTGAGTTGATGTGGAGAGCTTTGTGGTTTCTTGGTTGGAGCTCTGTGGTTGCTCTGATGTTGACCCTTCTAATATTATGGAAAGATGATCATCGTTTTGATTGAGCCTTGACCCTTGATCATTGGTCTTTGTGTGCTCCCCCTCGACATGTGGACCTACAAGAGTAGTAGAAGAGGGCGAAGTATTACTAGGACCAGTTAGGGATGTACTTGTTTGGTCCGCAGAGGCCTCGGATTCAGAAGCTCTGTGATGACCTTCAGAAGGTCCATCATCATTGAACATCTCTTCAAATAAGTGATGAAGTTCATTTTCTCTAGATGATTCCCTAGAGTCTTTCTCATGAAGTTTGAGTCTTGAGTTCATTTTCTCAGAAGTCACCTGAAAAGAGTCATCAAAAGAAACATTGATACTTTCTAGTATATGTTTCGAATTTAGCATGTAGACTCTGTATGCTTTGGAGGTAGATGAGTAGCCAATGAATGTGGCTTCATCTGCTTTTGGATTAAATTTTCCAGTATTCTCTCTGTCGTTGAGGACGAAACATCTGCAGCCAAATACATGAAAGTACATGGTGTTAGGCTTCCTCTGATTGAGCAGATGGTATGGGGTCTTGTAGTGGCTCTTCACAATCAATGATCTATTTTGGGTGAAGCACGGTGTGGAAATGGCTTATGCCAAAAAAAAATTGGCAACCCTGAGGCAGTGAGCATGGTTCTTGCGACCTCCACTAGTGTTATGTTCTTTCGTTTAACAACACCATTTTGTTGTGGAGTCCTTGTAGCCGAGAAGTTATGTGATATGCCCTCTTCAGTTAAATAGGCCTCAATGGTGGAGTTTCTGAACTCAGTGCCATTGTCACCTCGGATCCACTACACTCTGCAATCATAAAGAACCTGTATTCTCTTTTAAAGATTGATTAGTACCACAAGGACGTCAGACTTCTTACGGACAAATTCTATCCAAGTGTATCAAGAGAATTCATCTACTAGCACAAGAATGTACTTCTTGCATCTAAGGCTTTACACAGAGATGGGACCACAGAGATCAACATGTAGCATTTGCAGAGGCCTAGTGCAAGATATATGTGACTTGCTCTTATGGGCAACTCTTTTGAGTTTTCCCATCTCACAAGCAAAACATAGGTAATCTCTGTAAAACTTTATACTTCGATGACCATTTACCAAATTCAATTTTACAAGCTTGTCAATGGTATGGAAATTTAAATGACATAACATGCTATGCCAGAGCCAAGCCTCCTCATTCTTAATAGATACCAAACAAAGCTTGTTTTCTTTGTACGTTGCCTTGAAGTTCATGAGGTATATATCACCCCTTCTGTTGGCTCGGAGAAGTTCTGTTCCATTATCCTCTTTCAGCAGAGAGCAGTATTGGCGTTTAAACATCATATCGAATCCATTGTCACAAAGTTGGCTGACACTTAATAAGTTGTGCTTAAGGCCATCCACATAAGCCACTTTGCATACATCTATTTTCTCCTTATAAATGACTCCATAGCCTTTTATTTGACCCTCGTATTATCTCCAAAGGTCATATAACCTCTTTCAAAATTTTCTTTGTAAGAGGTGAGCAACCCTCTGTCACCATTCATGTGTCTCGAGCACTTGGAGTCTATGTAGCAGATTGGCAAACACTGCTTTTTCTGTGAACAAATTAAGGAGATTTAGGTACCCATTTCCAAATGGGTCCATTTTTGTTAGGAGTCTTGAGAGTAGCCTTGGCACTCCTCTATTTGGCATTACCCACTTTCACAGAGGTACCATTTTACCCTTTCTCACCCTTGAATTTGGCATTCTTGTGCATGGGGTGAGAAATAAGGCAGGTTGGCCTAGAGAAATGTTGGTTAAGAGCATGCATAAGATCAAAACATTTACAATGCGAGACTCTAGAAGCAAATTTCTTGAAATTTTCATTAAATATGTCAAAGGAGGGTACAGAGCATTTTTCACTACATCCCTTTTTAGACTTGGGTTTCTTTTTACAAAAATTTTCATCTAATCTAGGTTATTTTTCACAAAATTTCCTCGTGGATTTCACTCTTGGTGTACTCTTCCTCTGTGGTTTTCCTTCCTCAGACTCACTGCCACAGAAGCATAAAATTTGTCATTTTTAATCCATTTTCCTTTCTGTTGCCAAGTGAATTTTTCTTGATAAGGTTTAGTTAACTTTGGAGCTTTGGGCTTTTGAGATGACAGAGTCTTTTCCTTGTTTAGATTTTCAAGCTCAATAGAAGTCTTAACTTGCAAGCACATGTCCAGAAAATCAGGACAAATAGGTATCCCTTTTGTGAGCAACCATTCCATTAAGAATGCCAGAGGGTAATTTATTTTCCTCTAGAGTATAGGGAACTATTTCTTGCTCCTCTGAGCTAGTCTCAACATTGAAAGAGGATAACTCAGACTCTGATGGAGGCATGGTTTTCTTGACATGTATTGCTTTTACCATCACTAGTGTCCTCTAAAGTATTTAATCTTTTGAGAGTACAAGGGACCACTTCAGGAATACTTAAGCACTCCACCAAGTCTCGCTCAAAGATTCCATGCAAGACAGAGGTTATATTAGAATGATTGAAAAAGTTGTTTTTATAAGTTTTCTTCAAATCATTTTCTAAGAATCTTTTGAACAATTGTTCTTCTACATAGGCTGGCACAAAATCTGGTGCCTCAGAGGATAACTTCTTTTTAGGAGTCATCATGCATACAAAGGCCATTTGAGTTTGAGTCTCTGGATAACCAAATCTGAAGAGTCCTATCTGTTTCTGAGATAGATATTTCCTTACAATGGATTTTCTCTTTTCAAAGGATGATGATGAAAATTCATTGTTTTCATACCTGACATTTGTCATCACCAAAGGATTCCTCAGATGTGGTCCTTCAGAGGTTCTGCGCCTCTTAAATGTAGAAGTTAGATTTGGAAGATTTGGTTTTATGAATTTTCCAGGACAGAAGATGTTTTCTAGAGATTTGTTTCTTTTATTTCCAGTATAGGAATCAATATCAGTGAACCCTATACCTCTTCTGCCCATTTTAGTGTTCATATTTTCATTCACCTTCTGTGCATCATGATATTTTCTTATAAGAAAGTCTCTGTCGAGCAAGTCTTGGTGAAGGACTTCTCTTTCCTTTTGAAAAAGTTCTTTAAAGATATATCATTCAAACGTTCACTCTTAATGTCCCTTAGCTCTTTTATCTTTTCTTTCAGAGCTTTATCAAGTGTATAAACCTTTTCTTTTAGTTTTTTTCAGAAATATGCTACGAAACGAGTGAAATCTTTTCAAGATAAAGCTTATTCTTCTCTTGAGTGAGAAGTCTAGCCTCTCGCTCACAGAAGGCAAGCTTCTTCTCGCGCTCTGAACATGTGTTTTTGCATGCAAGGAATTCCTCTTGAAGTTCAAAAAGTTTGTTCTCAGAGTCTTGAGAGATAGAGTCAGAAGTGGATACCTCACTATCAGCCTCAGAGAAGTTGAATTCTGCCATCCCACGAAAGTGTGAATTAGAATCTCCTTCGTCAGAGGATTCATCGGTCACAAGATTTTCTTCTTCGGCCATTAGTAATCTCTGAGTGTAATATTCTGCCTTCTTCTTAAAAAAGGCAACATCTCTGACCGACTTTCTTTTGTTGACGTTGGTTCTGCATTCGGTTGTGAAGTGTCCAGGCTTTCCAAACATAAAGCAACCCTCGTTCTTTGGAGTGTTGTTTGTAGTCTTCTATCCTCCTCTATTATCAGTCCTCTGAGTACCCCTCTATGGGTACACAATCATCTTCTAGTTCTCCACAAACTTTCTGTCATCTCTCTTCTCTTCATGCTCTTCTCTACAAAACTTCCTTTGCTCATACCCACCATAACCTCTGTTGAACATAGGCTTCTTCTTCAAGCCACTATTGTATTCTTTGGTCATAAGAGCCAGAGTCTTGGCCATAGAAGACATGTCCATCTCTTCCTCAGAGCTTTCCTCAACCTCACTCTCAGCTACCAGAACCTTCTTCTTCTTCTTCCTCTTCAAACTCTCCTCCCCAACTTTTTCTTTCTTTCCATTGTCTTGACCCTCTGTAGTTTTCCCCACCAAAGCAAGGGGTCCTCCAAATTGAGTTTTGACTCTAGATATTCTATTCTCTTGGCTAAACAAAGTCCCAAAGAGGTCAGATAGATACCATACATCTTGATCCAAAGTTGATTGTAGGGACATGGTTAAGTGCAACCACTCATCATTTAGGTTTTGAAGAAACATGACATTGTTTTCTTCAGTACTTCTGTGGATGCCATACCGTGTGTCCCACAATATGTGTGCAATCAATAAAGTTGAACAAGAAATCAACTCAAGATGTCATGTGTATTTCTCAAATCAAGCAATTACAAATATGCTCTCAAACTCTCAATATTTCTCTCTCTACAATTAGGCTCTATCTTTGTCTCATGAGTCTACTAACAAAAAGAAACTATTTATACCCTATCAATTACAAGGAAACTAAACACTTAAACACTTTGACTTTTACATTGACTTGTTACAAAGACTTTGACTTTTTCATGAAAGCTTGACTTGAGCTTTGACTTTGACTTTCATGACCTTTTATCCAACATATTTGTGCACTAACAATCTCTCCCTTTGGATTCAAGATCATCTTCAAAAAGAAATTCAACATTGAAACCCCCCTTTGAATTTAGAATATATTTCATCATCAAAGAACAATCTTCCCTTTTCGGATAAACTTGTACTTCTCTTCGAATGAATTTCAAAACATGTTCTCCCCTTTTCAAGAACATTCTTTCTTTTTATCTTTTTGACAAAGAATTTTTCTTTGAAAGTCAATCTCCTCATTTGTGTAAATCTGCTCAAAATCAATCTTTCTTTCCTTTGAACTGTCTTCAGATCTTCTGAAAACTCTTCCAAAGTCTGCGAATATACTCATCAAGAACTATAACAATCTCCCCAAGGTAAGAAAACCTCTCTCAGAGTTAAGAAAAGAAATTATCTTCAGATTTAGCTCACTTTGCTTCATCAATTCATCTTGAAACAAAATTTCAGCAAATTTCAGCTAGTTATCAGAATTCTTTGAACTTTTGATATTATTCTGATCATTCTCCCCATAATTCAGATAACAAATCTTTCAGTACTTTCACCATCTGGACTTTAGTCACCATTTCTTGAAATAACTTTTCCAGTAACTGTTTCCCATTTCTTGACTTTCTCCCACTTTTTGATGATGTAGAGCAAAGAAATCATCAAAACTTCTTCAAGAAATGTCATCAGTTTCTGATCATGATCCTTCCATATGAGCCATTGAATATCCGTCAATTCATAATGTATTCATCCGAATCTTTTCAAATTCAGACAAATAAGAGTGTAAACCTGGATCAACAAATGAATCAGTTAAGATGCCTGTAAGTAACACAAAGTCACTTAGTACGACGAATGTACTGTACAAGGAGTTTTGTTGATATTCACTTCCCAGGTCTTTCATTGAATCATCAAATAACACAAGGTAATTCTATGAACGTTCCGACAGAAAAACAAATTTTATGTGTGAATGTGCTTGTGTATGAAAGATTTAAGCATAAGATTGCTTTATCAGGCTCAAAATGTGTAAACCATTGAGACAACAACAGTAATACATGAACTCAATTGTGCATGATCGAAGTGCGAAGATGGGGCAAACTTCCTTCTTTTTCAATATCCACATATTCCAAATGAAGACAAGATAGATTATGTACTGCGTACCCAAGAAAAATTGAAACATTCCTTTGTTGAGAAAGAAATGAGTAGATGGTGGGGTATTAAGCAAGAGTTGGCATGGGCTAACTGCCTATTTCAATGAAGTTCACGAAATAATTGTGAAACAACAGTAATATGGCTGCCCGACTCAAAAAGTAGTTGGTGCAGAGTTTGATATTCTTTTAACTCTGTTCGTACACCCTCTTTCTTTTAATCATTTAAGCTCACTGCTAACCAAACTCTCTTTTCATTTTATCTCAGCACACACCCACACTCAGATATTGACCCCTCGCCTCTCGATCACCCATGAATAACTTCTTGGGTAGGAAACACTGGTTATCGTGAATACATAGAAGTTCAATTAAGCTCATACAATTCCCATGTATATTGTCCTATAATCAAAATGTTGCTCAATTGGTTTAACTTTTTCAGTTAAAGCACAAAATGAAATACATGTCAGATATATATATATGCTCAGTAATATAATCATGAAGATTTGAGCATTTTTAATCATGAAAGATCCTCTCATAAACAAAGAAATTAAATGAATGATGTGAAATCAAAAGATATGGTTTGAGAATCTGACAATGTATGAAAAGATCAAATATGAATGATTTATCATTAAAAGCTTAGGTCATGAAAAATTGGATGTTGTCTATAAGAACAAGTATATACATTCTTGAAAGAAACATTTTGAAAGAAATAACACTCAACAAACTTTGAATGTACAAAAGGAGTGTCTTAGCATCGAAAATTAGTTTCAATTTTGAGACATGGTAAGAACATAGTCAACAAAAGTACTAAACCGGTATGTATGAATACTTGATAGTATATGGAAAAGATAATACACAAGTATATATCTTTGGAAACACACGGTTAGTTAAACAATAAAGTCCATAAACGAAAACATTTAAAATCACACTTCTGTATTCATGAAATCGTTTTAAGAATCGAGAAGTGGTTTGGACGCTTAGAAACATGTTTTCCATGTTTGAAAGTTGTCCTTCTTTCAAACACAATGAGATTAAGATTAGAATGATCCTTACGCTCAACTTAAATCTCATTAAGTCAGCTCCAAAGTCATGATTGATATGATCATGTAAGCTCCCCCTCAAATGCTGCAATTAGTCAAAAAGTCGTCAAAGTACAAAGTCTTATTCACAAACTTTGTTGAAAAGTAAAGAAATGAAAACAGTAAAACAATTTAAGAACGAGTTCTGATTTGATTTAATCAGAAGTCGATGTCCTTACTCCCCCTGAATATATGCATCACAAGATATGGCAGTGAAAATTTTATATGCAAATCTCTACAACTCCCCCTAGAATGTAGATCACCTAAATTTTATCTCACTCCCCCTAAAAACATGAACAAAACCTTTCAGTGCAGATATTGTTCAGGGTAGAAATAATGAAATGAAGAATAATAACAAAAATAAACTATAATATGTAACTACAGATTTTGTCTTGAGATTTAGCATGCCAAGTTTCGAAATGAGAAAATTTAATCTCTTTTCGTCTAACGGCTTAGTAAATAAATCTGCAAGTTGATAATCTGTGTTTAGAAAGTAAAGTTTAATTGTACTTTTTTTGACATTATCTTTGATAAAATGATGTCTCACATCAATATGTTTTGTCTTTGTGTGCTGAATAAGATTAGGAGATATTGCAATGGCGCTCTTCAAATCACAATATATAGGAATTTTGTTGAATTGGAATACATAGTCTCAATGTTGTGTTCTCATCCACAACACTTGAGAGCAACAACTGGTAGCAATTACATACTCTGCTTCAGCAGTTGAAGTGGAAACACAAAGTTATTTCTTCGATGCCCAGCTTACAAGCTTGTCGCCAAGAAATTGAATGTGACCCAATGTGCTTTTCTTGTCGAGCATATAACCTGCATGATCTGTGTCTGAATACGCTATTAGCTCAAAACCTGTATCCTTAGGATACCACAAACCAAGATCTCCAGTTCCCTTCAGATATCTAAATATCCGCTTTACAGCCGACATATGGGATTCTTTAGGCGAAGCTTGATATTTAGCACATAAGCATGTAGAGAACATAATATCTGGCCGACTAGCCATCAAGTACATTAAAGAACCAATCATTCCTCTATCGGTTCTAACATCAACAACTTTTCTCCAAAAATCAGCTCCGCTTTTAGTCCTTGATACCATCGGGGTAGAAATTGGAGTACAATTTGACATATTAAAATTCTTTAAAATGTCAGTAATATACTTCACTTGATTTATAAAAATCCCCGTAGAAAATTGTCTAACTTGTAATCCGAGAAATAAGTTCATCTCTCCTATCATACTCATTTGAAAACGTGACACCATGACTTTAGAAAAATTCTTACAGTATTTTGTATTAGTTGAACCAAATATGATACCATCGACATATATTTGAATTAAAATTATATCAGCTTTCTCCTTTTTAATGAATAAAGTTGTGTCAATTTTACCTTTTCAAAATCCAGACTTGACAAGAAATTAGGATAATATGTTATACCAGGCTCGAGGGGGTTGTTTGAGTCCGTAAAGTGCTTTGTCTAGAATATAGACATGATCAGGTTTGGCCGCACTTACGAATCCTTCAGGTTGATAAACATACACCTCTTCTTTTAAGAATCCATTCAGAAAGACTGTCTTGACATCCATCTGATATACCGTAATGTTTTTATGTTGAGCGTAGGCTAGGAACAACCTAATGGCCTCAATATGCGCAACTGGTGCATACGTCTCATCATAATAAATGCCTTCCTCTGGTCTGTATCCCTTGTCTACAAGTCTTGCTTTATTTCTAATAACAACACGATTTTCATTCTTTTTATTTTTGAATACGCAATTGGTGCCAACAATTGTTTTTCATTCAGGTCGGGGAACCAATCGCCAGACTTTAAGCGCTTCAAATTGGTTGAGCTCTTCTTGCATTTTTGTAATCCAATCTGGATCATGAAAAGCTTCTAAAACTTTTGTTGGTTCTATTTTGCTCAGGAATTAATCAAATAAGCATTCATTTGCTGTTGCAGACCTAGTTTGCACCGGCTTTGACGGATCTCTAATAATTTGATGAACCGGGTGCTCTTTGGTCCACTTATATACATGAGGAAGTGGTTTAGATGCAGATTGATCATGTTGAACATCTAGATATCCACTTTATTCTTTTTGTTTAGTATAGGGTTCAGTTGAAGCAGTCGGTGTAGAAGTTTCAATGGATTGGACATTTGATGTGTGTTGACTAGGCGTTAACGTACATCCAACTGATTGTGTAACTTCTGGCTCTGCATTTCCATTAGCAACTTCAACTAAGTGAGTAGATGTTTAAACTTAAGTTTCTACCTGAATCGGGGGATCCGATTTAGTTGAGACATTTGAAGTGACTGGATGATGACTACTTGAATATTCAGATCTGTCAGTCACAACAGGTTTAGTCATTCTAGAACCAAGAAACTCATCATAGAAAAATTCAAACAATAAGTCTAATTTTGTTAAATGAGATGTAGACGTTGACGTTGTATCAGAATTAGAAACTGTTATTCCCCATTTCAAGTTCTAATCAATCACAAACAATCAAGATGATAAATCATATGTCATTGATGAATCAAAGATTACAATCTCACAACTTTCTCTCACTACTCTCTCACTAGAATAATGATCTAAAACCTCTTCTCTAATTCGTGTACTTCTTGATTACAAAGACAACAAAGGTATTTATACCCTTTTCAATTACAAAGGAAAAACAAAATACAATTACATTGACTTTGACTTTATTAACAAATGACTTTGACTTTGCTTGAGAGTTGACTTTTCCAGCTTTGACTTATTGATCTTTTGTCTTCAATCTTTATGATCTTGAATCCAACAATATTTATGCTCTAAGAGAAACTTTAACCGTAGGTTCTGGACTGATTTTCCTAGAAGCTAACTCTCCTGTTATAACGGATTTTGAACTGAGTTGATCAGAAGCCATATCTTAATTAAATGTAACATTGACGCTTTCCACTACAATCTTCGATTTCTTTAGATAAACTCTGTATGCTGCAGACGTTTGAGAATATCCAATCAAAATGACTTCATCAGCTTTTGGACGTAACTTGTTCAAGTTCTCCTTGTCATTTAGCACAAAACACCTGCATCCAAAGATATGAAAATCTTTAATGCTAGGTATTCTATTATTAATCAAAGCATATGATGTTTTACCAAACCGACGATGAATGATTGAACGATTTTGAGTATAGCATGCGTTGAGATGCAGGATGAGCATTCTCGTAACCGAGTCCCCAACTCTCTATTTTCTCTTTGAGTTTGTTCAGATGAATGGTTTGTTCAGTTTGACTCATTTTGTATAACTTCTCTTCCAAAGCTTTTAATTTTCCAAGTAAAGATTCATTTTCTTTTATACGCGAAGAAAACATTTTCGTAAGCTCTTTGAAATCAAACTCACTCTTTCTCAATTTAGAATTTGTTTCAGTTATTTATTTGAGAATTATTGTCTTTTCTTTAGCGCAATTATCAAAGTTTTTATGCATTGTCTCAATCAATACATTCTTCTCAGCAATATCCTCGCTAAGTTTCTATATTGATTGGTTTTTGTCATTGATAACACCTTTTTCTCCCTTAAGCTTCGACTCTAATTCTTCGAGTTTTCACAACATGGCATGCATTTGATTTATGAAATCAGATTGAGTTAAATCACATACCTCGTCATTGTCATCGTCATCGGAATCAGCTTCAACTTCGGCTTCCATGTTGCCCATTAAGCACATGTTTGATGTCTCGTCATTCTCTTCATCTTCATCTTCCTGGTCTGAATGATCCAGCCATAACTCATCTTCTGCCATCAATGCCTTACCAGCCTCTTGTTGCTTGGCTAGAAGCATTTTATTTTTGTAGTAGTCTGAGTTTCTGACTTTGGGTCTTCGGCAGTCTCTGCCAAAGTGACCTATTTTGCCACAGTTGTAGCACGTTGGAGGTTCTGACTGGATCCTTCAGCTTGATACCTTCTCTCTTCCGACTTCCTTTCCTCTACTCTCTTTCCTTTAAATCTCTTTCCTTCAACCCTCTCCTTGTGAACATAGTTGCTTGGACCAGAAGAATACCTCTGACTGTTTGAACTTGGCTTCTTGTAGAACTTCTTCTGAAAAGCCTTTGTCAGCATAAGCATAGCCTGCTTTAGTTGTTCACAGTCGTCCGAGTCAGAGTTCGCTTCATTTTCAACCTCATCTGATTCAGACATAAGCATCTTCTTTTTCTTCTTTTTCACAACAAGAGCAACTGAGTCAGCAACTGTCTTCTCACCCTGTTTCTTTTCATCCAAGATTTCATCCACCTCTTCTTCATTTTGTTTGAGGGTTTCATACACCTCATGAAGTGGAATCTCGTTTAGATCGTTGATTTGTTTCATTTGTCTGGCAAACCTCTTCCATTCAGGCTGGAGAATGCTCAGGAATTTGACATTCAACTCTATCTGTGATTTAGTGACCTTGTTCTAGAGACTCTCCAACTCTGCCTTTGAATTCTTCATAGTTGTTTAGGCAGTTGGATATCTTGAGCTGGTTACCAACCTTTGAACCTAGCATCATCTTCTCTAGCTGATCCCACATCTGTTTGCCTGAGGCCTTATAGCTGTCTATCTTCACGTATATTTCATTTGGAATTCCTTGAATAATATAAGACTTTGCCAATCTATCACCTTTTCCTCTTCTTAGGTTATCACCTTCTAGTTCCTCATACTTAAGTTGAAACTCTGTTGCCACAGTTCCTTCCGTACGAGTCTCATAAACTGGTGCCATAACTCCCTTTTCTATTGATTTCCTGATGAATACTCCCAAATCATGTCTTTCAATAAAGTCCATGAACCGATCTTTCCACTGTTCATACTCTCCCCTGAAGAGTACTGGTGGCTTTGAGTCAGTTCCGATTGCTAGTGCTTCTCTTGAAGTCATTCTGATTTAAAAAGACCAAGTCTGGTACTGGCGCAAAAGGAGGTTTGCGCGAGGTATGTGTGGCGCGAAGTAATACTTTGCGCTGGTAGAGGTTGGCGAAAAAGATGGTTTGTGCTACAAGGATTTGGCGCAAAAATCAACTTTGCGTTATGAGGTGCTGAACAATACAAAACAATTGTGTTCTAGATACAAAAAGGAGTACAATGATATCAATTTCTAACTCAAATCACCACTAAATCTCATAATTCAATTCTCGACAGTTTGCTTTGCGAGTTCTTGATAAAATTTGACTAAAAATCAGATTATGATCAATTTCTGAATTCTTGCTAGCTCTGATACAAATTGTGTGTCGCACAATATGTGTGCAATCAATCACGATGAACAAGAAATCGATTCAAGATGTCATGTGTATTTCTCAAATCAAATAATTACAAATATGCTCTCAAACTCTCAATATCTCTCTCTCTCTACAATTAGGCTCTCTCTTAGTCTCATGAGTCTAGTCAAAAAAAGAAACTATTTATACCCTATCAATTACAAGGAAACTAAACACTTAACCACCTTGACTTTTACAATGACTTATTACAAAGACTTTGACCTTTGCTTGAAGGTTTGACTTGAGCTTTGGCTTTGACTTTCATGATCTTGTATCCAACATATTTGTGCACTAACACATACCTCTTGCATTTGTTGATTAAGGAGTTGAATCTGTCATAGGTGCTCTGGACAGTTTCATTTGGCAGAGCTCTGAAGGATAATACTCGTTGATGCATTGGGTTTTGTTGTTCTTTTGAGTTTTAGCCCCTCCTTCAAGCTGTTTTTCAAGCTCCTACCATAGATCCTTTGAAGTTTAACAAGAGTCTAATGATTGAAAGATATCATTAGGAATGGCCATATTGAGTAGCCTTTTGGCTTTCTTAGCAAGCTCATGTAGTTCTCTCTCTTACTCCCTCTACTCAGCAATAGGTTTGGGATGTTGATATTCAGGCACCTCTGTAGTGGTAGCGGTTGCAGGTACCCTGGGAACAATGGTCATGGGAATGTATGGAGGAATATGAAGAAACTCGACCAATCCAACATCCACTCCTTCAAGAAAGTGGACCATACGGATTTTCCATTGGGGATATTCATCCCTTAGGAGAGTAGGAGGCTTGGATTGAGATCCAACACTGAAGAATGTTACTACATTTGCCATTTTTTGAGTGACAAAAATGGTGACAAAAACAGAGTATGAGCTTGATGAATCAAACTAGAGTAAAAAGGAGAGAAATATGGTGAGAATATGATGAAAAGAAGTTTATCAACCAGGCTTACAAGCTTTGAACTGTTCTAAGATGAGAAACAGACTTGTTACTGAATTTAAATCAAACTGGTTGATGAAAACTCAGAAAACAGTGACTGTTCTTTTTGAATGAGACACGAAACTAAGAACAAGCTCAAAATACTACCAAACACGAAGGAATCATTGATAGAACAAGATCGTATGATATTAAAGATCAAATCCTACTCAGATACCAATTGTTGATCCCAAATGAGGGTGTTCTAATCAAATGATTAACCAATAAACTACACAAAACAGAATATAGAGAGTGCGGAAGCGATTTTGTATGTAGTGAAATGGTTTAGTTTGGTAGTAAATACACAAGCAAATAACAAAGCAATTAATGAACAAAATAAGATTTAGTCACAGAATCAAAAGCATCATTAACTTGAATAATACACCAAGAACATGCACAACTGTGTGCAAAATGCTCTCTAAGATAGTACTGCTAAATCAAGGTGTGAGGATTTGTGTGTGCTAGCGTTTTTAATGCTACAGGAGGAGCTCCCTTCATATACAACGGGGAACACACAATAGTACAAGACAAAGGTTGACATTCCATATAAGGAATGCCACAAGGAAAGTAGAACCATCGTGGTGATGTACTATTGACCTTGAAGATCTTCGTATAGCAGGGCCACGTGATCTGCATGTGGTGTTGTCTTGTCCATTTTATCCTAAATTCATGAAGTCTTCCATCTCCAGAGAACAACCACATAGAGGCTCTGTAAGAGATCACAGAGGTTCTGTGGTCTGAGAATGATCTTCAGGTTGGCAACTTTTCAGGTATATGGTCGGCAGAGCTTCTTTAGTTAACACTTATGCGGTGTACCTTGGTGTAAGCAACAATCTTCTTAGGTCTCTAAACTTAGCCTATTTTTTCAATACATTCTATACAATGAATTTGGAGCTATCATTATTCTATGAACGTTCCGACAGAAAAACAAATTTTCTAGGTGTTTGTGCTTGTGTATGAAAGAATTTAAACATGAAGGTTTTATAAAAGGCTCAATTGTGGATGATCAACAGTATTACACGGACTCAATTGTGGATGTTTGAAGTGCTAATTGATACCACTTGTTAGGTCCAATTATCAAAGTTAAATTGATTGAGAAAAGATTAACAAGAGGATTGGGAGGGAATGTGTTTATTATCCACAAAGTCTAAAGAGAGTCACAAGTTTCTCTCTCTAGAAAAACAGGAATTCGTATACGGCTACATTTTCAAAATCACTTACTTTCTAAACTACAAACAAATCCCATATATATACCCCAACACCCTTGTTTACAATTTAAGCCCAAACCCAAAGTATAAGGCCCAAATATACAAAACACAAGATTACTTTACAAAACTTCTAAATAGAATATTTTATGTTCTAACATTCTCCCCCTAAGTTTTGTTAAGGAATCATCCTCTTTAGCTTCAGCTCTTCTCCCCCTTGATTTCTTTAAAAAACTTAGTGTTGCTTAAACATCAAAGTATCTCCGGCTCCCCCTTGAAAGTAGCTCTTATCCTTGAAGTTTCAACTTTAATACCAGATCTGATGTAAACAATAACCTCGACTGAGTGCAAATGAAGAAAACTTTTAACTCTTGTAAATCCAACACATTCGTTATACCCACAAGAAATAAATGTGTAAATTATGACGTGACAACCAAAGTGCATCTTCAGTTTATAAAACCGAATCTGTTTTTGAACCACGAGTTGAATAGGAAATCAACTTAAGAACTTATTCTAAGATGCTTGCAGAAGGAAGCATCTTGTAGAAAACACTACAATGCAAGGGTTAGAAGACAATTCTGATAATTGTTCAACAACTGATGAAAGACGCTCATTTTCTAACTGCTTTTCAGAACATTGAACGAACGAACTCATAACTCCTTTATTCACGAATCAGTTGGATGATTATAAACACTCAAGATTCTGAATCACAACTAAAGCATCATAACAATGATTGCATTCACTCACACTTCTAATTGATTAGATCAGAAGAATGATTAAGAACACTCAACGGCCTAACATCGTAGAGAAAAATCCAGACTAATGATTGCAGATACTCAAGATGCTAATCCAATCCAATCAGAGACCAAATGCAAACATCCAGTATCTGAAAATCATAACAAGCAAGAGCACTCGTGAAAATTTATATCAGTTGCAAAAAATATGTGACTAACGGAAGATAGGAATGATGTCACATATGCATTAGGCGAAAAATCTCACGAACAGGGTAAACTTGTAGCAAAATGGGTTCAGAGAAGTAACTTTTCACATAGCATCAAAAATGTTTTGCATAACCCTCATAATTCGCAGATCTTTAAACAATAAGGGCACAACTTGCAAGAGGCTTTAGCCGAAATCCCACAATTCGCATAGGCCTGCATGCGAATTCTAGCTTTTTGCAAGCACCTATGTGCGAATTCCTTGCAATTCGCATATGACTTCATATGAATTCTACAATTAGAACATTTTACCACACTGGAAGACACTTCTTGCATATAACTATATGCGAATTCTTGACATTTCGCATCAAGTGACTTGCAAATTCTTCACAATTCGCACACAACATATGCACAGTAGCAAGCGATTCTGCACTTTTTGTACATGACTACCTGCGAATTCCTGAATTAGAAAAAATTGTTGTGTCCAAAGATGTTTCATGCAAAATCCACAACATTTTCATCATGCGAATTCTTGAGATCTTGAGCATTTTTTCGAAAAATCCACTGAATTCAACCCAAAACTTTGAATTAGCTCACCAAAATTTGACAATATGCTTGTTGGATTATCGGTTACAATCCTTTTTCATTAATTTTGCAATAACAATCATGATCAATTGATTTTGATCATTATACAAAATATAACAGTTTATGCACCAAACATTTTCAAAATCTATCAAATCTTCGAAACTTGTTGAAATTGAATAATGTAATTGAATCTCTATGATTCGACTATGAGCATAGAGTCAATTTAACATCAAAGTTTGACTAATTACGCTCTAAAACTGAGAATTGACAAAACCACATAAACTGTACATGCGAAAGTGAATTGTTCCATCAATAAAACTTGATCTTGATCGAATCTATGAAAGATTTCTTCGATTTAGGCTCTGATATCAGTTGTTAGGTCCAATGATCAAAGTTAAATTGATTCAGAAAAGATTAACAAGAGGATTGGGAGGGAATGTGTTTATTATTCACAAAGCCTAGAGAGAGTCACAAGTTTCTCCCTCAAGAAAAACAGGAATTCGTATACGACTACATTTTCAAAATCACATACTTTCTAAACTATAAACAAATCCCATATATAAACCCCAACACCCTTGTTTACAATTTAAGCCGAAACCCAAAGTACAAGGAGCAAATATACAAAACACAAGATTACTTTACAAAACTTCTAAATATAACATTTTATGTTCTAACAGAATGTAGGGAAGACTTCCTTCTATTTCAATATCAATATCTTCCAAATGAAGATGAGATAGATTATGTGTTGCGTCCCAAAAAAAAATTGAAACATCTTTTTGTCAAGAAAGAAATGAGTAGCTGGTGGGCTTTAAAGCAAGAGTTGGCAAGGTCTATTTGCCTGTTTCAATGATGGTCCTCAAAGAATGTGAACCAATAGATTATGTGGTTGCCCGACTCAGAAAAAATTGGTGCAGAGTTCTGATATTCTTTTAACTCTGTTCTCACACCCTCTTTCTTTTTAACATTTGATAGTGCACAAATATTATGACCCTGTATACTAGCATTTAATCACAACACAGATTATGAAAAACAACTTTATTGATCTAATCTCTTGATATACAATTAATCACAAATCTAACAAAGTGCCACGATCTAACGTGTGTGTGTTTACTGTGTGTGTGGATCTTACCAACTCTGATTTCGTATGACTATGTGTGTACGTACAAATCTAACAACAAGACCACTATTTATAATAAGTCAACTTGAGTTGACTTTACAACCAAACCCTTGAACTATACAACATTTACACAGCCGACCCTCACTTTTAATCTTGAATACAATATTAGTCTAACAATCTCCCCCTTTAGATTCAAGATTAAAAAAAATTTCACAATATTAGTCTAACAATCTCACTTTTAATCTTGAATTGAAAACTTTGACATCTTCCACAAACTTTGAAACCTTTGACAGCTTTAGCACAATCTTCATTCTCCCCATTTGTTTACAACAATCCATTCTCTTTAGCACAACAAACTTTGATATAATCTTCTCAATCATTCAAGTCTTCAAACTTGACTAACTTCAAAACTTTCAAACTTTGTCTTCACCTTTCATTACATCTTCTGAAATTTGACTTTGAAAATCATCTTTCCCCCTTTCTTGATAGAAACTTTAATCATCTGAACTTGAAATGTGATTTATCTCCCCCTTTTTAATGATTTGTGAGAATCAAAACCATTAAAACTCTTCAAGTTTAGATTTGTCTTTGGAACATCTCCCCCGAATGAGAAATTTAGCACAGGCTTCATGATCTCCCCCTTTGATAAAATGTGAACAATCTCCCCTTGTGTAGAAAAATTATCAATCTCCCCCAATGAAAGATATGAGAGAATCGTTCATCTGATCTGAATGAGCCGTCAATTCAAGAAAGTATTCATCTGAATCTTTTCAAATTCAAACAAATTATGAGTTGTAACCCTGAATCAACATATGAAGCAGTTAGGAATGCCCGTCAGTAGCACAAAGCCACTATGTACAACGAATGTACAATGTAAGGAGCTTGAAATGATGTTCACTCCCCAGGACTTCCATTCAATCATTGAAAAACACAAGGTATTTTCTTTGAATGTTCTGATAGAAAAACAGATTTTTTGTGTGCTCGTGCTTGTGTTATGAAAGAATTAAGCACAATGATTGTGTTTCATCAGGATCAAAGTATGTAAACCATTGAGACAACAATGGTATACGCAGACTCAATGTGTATGATAAAGGGTCGAAGGTGGGGCAACTTTTCTTCTTTTTCAATATCTGTATCTTCCGAGTAAAGAACCAATAGATTATGTGCTGCATGCCCAGAAAATGTGTGTGTGTCCCTGATTCAAGATTCTAATTGCATTTTTACAAAACAAACAAGAATGAATTAACTACCTGTTTGATTTCAAATCATAAATCCAAATGATTACAATATGTTTTCTCACTTTCTCTCTCTAAGTTCCTCTTTCTCTGAGATTACAAACAAAAAGACTTTGACTTTCACTGAGAGTTGACTTTCCAGCTTTGACTTCTTGTATCTTTGACCTCTAGTCTTCATGATCTTGTATCCAACATATTTCTGCTCTAACAAGAACAAAGAAAAGAAGAAGAAGAAGAAAGTTGTGCTTCCTGGTTATGATGATTCTTCTAATTCTGATTCTGATAGTGATGATGGAGAAAATCTGAAGCAAGCAATGCTACTGCTAACCCGAGAATTTCAAAATAAATTTTACAAGAAGTCGAGTTCAAACAGTCAGAGATACACTTCTGGATCAAAGAATCATGAACATAGGGAAAGAGTTGAAGGAAGGAGATTTGAGGATAAGAGGTTTGGAGAAAGAAAGCCTGAAGAGAAGAAGAGATTTGTGAATGATTATGGTACTGAGAAGAAGAGTGATGAATTGATAAAGTGCTACAACTACGGGAAGGTTGGTAATTATGACAAGGATTGTCGAAAGCCTACAGTCAGAAATTCATATTACTACAAGCAATAGATGCTCTTAGCCAAATAGAAGGAAGCGGGAAAAGCTCTAATGGCTGAGGATGAGTTCTGGCTTGACCACTCCGATGAGGACGAAAAGGAAGAAACAACACATATGTGCCTGATGGGCAAGGAGGTAAAGTATGATGAGACAGATGAAGAAACATTTGATGCGGTACTTAGGTTTTCTGAATCTGATTTTTTAACCAAAATGGATGCCATGATGATCGAACTTCAAGATCTTCAATCTAAACTGAAAAAGGAAAAGAGCATAGCTGCAAAGAAACGTCAAACTATTTTTGAACTCAATAAGCAACTTTTTTTTTTTTTGGAGAGGGTATCCCAGACCACATTGGGCCCAGACTAATCCCTGGCAGTATGGGCCGAAGCCCGACTGCTAAAGCATGCAGCCCGGGGTCGAAGCCCCCGTACCTCCAGGATGCATCCCCCAGGGTTCGAACATGAGACCGCTACTAGCTAGTCTACATGCCTTACCACTAGGCTAACACCCTTTTGGTCTCAATAAGCAACTTGTCGGGAACAAAAGTTTGATTGATTCTCTAAACAAATCTGCTTCTGATTTTAAACTTCAAAAAGATTGTTTTGAATATAAGATTTCTGAAATTGTTTCTAAAGTTTCAAAGTCTGATCTTGAAAAGCAATAATGTGTTCTAAAAGCTCATAAATTGCAATTTAAAAACAAGAGTTTAGATAAAAAGGTAAATGGTTTGGAAGCCAAGTTATATGCTAGAGAACAAACAGATCAAACTATTTTCTTAAACACACCTAATGAAGAAGTAGATGTTAAAGAGAAGTAGGGACTCGGTTACGATAACCCACATTATCTAAAGAAAGCAATCAAAAAACAACCAAATTTATATAACTTTGATTTTCTATATGCGGTTGGTAAATATCCACATTTGAAACCCAAATTTGTTACCAAGTCACTTGATGAGGTAGAGGCCAGGGAAGATGAAAATAGAAAGAATACAAAGAAAATGCAACTACCATTCTGCTATCAAAAGTTGAATGATAGTTATCTTTCAGAAAAACCAAAGTTTCTATCAAATGATTATTTTGCTAGTTATTCTACTACAGAGTTGGAGGCAAAACCGATTAAAGCTAAGATTTACATTCCTCCACTCGTATTAGAAAGCAAAATAATGGAACTTGAAAATGTTTTATCTGATGAAAGAATTTTGGTTGACATTGAACAAAGTGTATTTTCTACTATAATGAAGAACACTGTTTTTAAAACTGAATCCAAAGAGTGTTCAACATCTTCTAAGGCACCTCAAACTTCGAAAGATGATTTTGATGGCTTATTTGCGTCTGCAAATGATTTTCTAAATTCTGATGATGGGCGTGTTAAAGAAAGTGTTGGTATGTTTGACTTTAAAGCTAAACTTCCAGATCATTTTGCTTTTATCATTAACTTTGAAGCTTTACCTAGTGTGTATGAAGTCGGTGAATCATCAACCAAGGTTGGTGAATCAGTTTTTGTGGGTACTGATTATTATGAGAAAGGTAAGAAGCAAAAGAAACGACACTCACAGAAATAGACAAACACTAGTAAGCCTAAGAAAAGACAAATTCAGAAATCTAATTTTCCTACCAAATCTAAATCTTTTATTTAAGAGTTAAAAAAGAAAAGGTCTGAAGAACGAACTGAGTGACGACCAAAAGAGAAGGTTAATGAGATAGTAGAATCATGTCCTGTTAATGTTTGTAATAGGCACACTAGTAGTATTTCTGATGTAATTGGTACTGTTGCTTCAAATAAACAAAAACTTGTAATTCCTTACAAGAAATTTACAATAAAGCAATTACTCCAATTATCTCAGTCTACTACTCAGTTTTCTAAATATAGACGAAATGATTTTGTTTCTCGCCAATATTCTGATGATTGGTTTGGTACTTGTCATGTTTATAATTCTAAAGCTTCTCATGTGTTTCAAAACAAAAGAGGACCCAAATTTATATGGGTGCCAAAATCTTGCGCTAATCTGAAAGGACCCACATTTATATGGGTACCAAAGTCTTTGTTCCCTGATTTGTCTTGTGCAGACCTGTCATATGTGGTACTTGGATTCTGGTTGCTTCAAGCATATGACCGGGCAGAAAGACATTTTATCTAATTATACAGAGAAATGCTGCCGGAACGTGTGATTCGGCAATGATCAGTTTTCACCAATTTTGGGCTACGGTGACGTGATTCAAGACAATGTGACGATTACGAAGGCGAGATACGTGGAAGGATTAGGACATAACCTGTTTAGCATTGGATAATTCTGTGACAAAGACCTAGAGGTTAATTTCAAGGCCAAGAGATGTTCTGTGCGCATTGAAGATGGTAAGGAACTCTTGGTCGGCACGAGAAAGTCTAACCTGCACATGATTAATTTGTCAAAAGTCCAGACTGACAATGAAGTGTGTCTACTGTCAAAAGCCTCGCTACAACAAAGCTGGTTATGGCACCGAAGGCTTTCTCACCTGAATTTTTGTTACATCAACAAACTGGTCATGGGAAGGGCAAGATGAAGAGAGCATCTGCAGAGAGTCGCTCATTAGCCAAACCCAAAGCCTAGTACAAATTCTTCTATTGAGTTGTTGCATATGGATCTCTGCGGTCCTATGCGTACACAAAGCATTAATGGCAACAAATATGTTCTAGTGATTGTGGACGATTGTTCGCGGTATACTTGGGTCAAATTTCTGAGATCAAAGGATGAGACTACCGAATTCATCATCAATTTCTTAAAGACCACCCAAGTGAATCTGCAAAACTTAGTCAAGCTTCTACGAACAAACAACGACACATAATTCAAGAACATAATTGTAGAAGATTATTGTTATCAATTATCAATTATCTCGAATCGGTCGGGATAACACATCAGTATTCTGCTGCCAGAACGCCTGAACAGAACGGAGTCGTAGAAAGAAGGAACCGACCGCTAGTCGAGGCTGCTTGAACTATGCTAAGTCAATTAGATGTACCTCTGTTTCTATGGGCTGAAACTATTGATCCATGCTCTCGCAGTGATTTGATAAAGACCCTTTTCTACACTTAGTGAAAATTATGTTTAATAAATATGTATTAGTGTTTCATCATCAGCGATAAGACTGTGTTCAGTTATCACTGATGATCTTTCTTGTAAACATTCATATGTATTAGTGTTTCACTATCAGCTATTAAATACTGAGTATGTTCAGTATCGCTAATAGTTTTTGATGTAAATAGTTGAACGTAATCCCTGAAGACAAGTTTCACGTCAACATATGTTCATAGCCGAATCGAAGACGAAGCTGCTGAACAAAGACAAGTCTACTAGTGACCTGATGCGGATATCAGTGAATCACAGAAAAATCTACATACGCGAAGAAACCTGAGGAAAAGCTTCAGCGATAGCTGAACTTCTTTGTATCTCTAAAGGAAGAGATATTCAGCGATCGATGATCACTTGGCTTATGCTTCAAGTCTCTTTTGTCTTTACCTTGCACACCCAGTACGATGTATCAGAACGAACATACCCCTACCACAATTCGTACAACAACTCTGTTCATGATACGGCCGAAAGCATGCCTCCCAATCCATGAATGACACGTGTAAAGTGCTTTGCCATGCATTTAATGCATAGGGTATAAATAGAATTATCCACTCTCCATCTGAAGAGAGCACTAAGCCTTCATCTTTCTAAAATATAGAAACCCTTGTTTTCTATACTCTTAAATCCCCCATTCTATATATTCTTGTGCAACCATCTTAGTGTTTCTTAAGTTTGTTTGGATTGAGTTCTACTTAATCTTATTCCGCAAAAACTTGTAAATTGTGTTTGATTTATCAATAAACAATTTATTAAACTTTAAAAACTTGTGTTTGTATTCAACCCCCCCCTTCTACAAACTTGTTAAGCACCTTCGGGACCAACAAGTGGTATCAGAGCAGTCTGTTTAATCTAATAAACAAGATCTTGCTATATTATCTTCCTTGCTATTACAAAAACGGCATTTAACACAAACTACTATGATAATGGTTCACTTTCAAAACCTCCTTGATTTAGCAGAGATAACTTTGATCTATTGTAGAATCGAATGATGATATTTCTAGAAGGTGTAGACCCTACTATACCTGATTACGTAGCACATGGAGCTTATGAACCTTTCACTATCATAAGCGTTGTTCTCGCTACTTCCACCACTCCTGCTGTCCCTGAGCGTTATGCTCTTAAGGATACAAGACAGTGGAGTGATGAAGACAAAAAGAAAGCCGAACTAGATGCAAATGCAAAAACCATTATCTCTATGGCTCTGTCTGATGAAGATTTCCATTCCATCATGCATCTTAAAACGTCTAAAGAAATGTGGGAAACAATTTGTGTTCAATATGAAGGCACCATTGAAATCCAAGAAACTTGAAAGATTAACATGGTAAGACAGTATGAAAGTTTTATCGCTGGTAAGAACGAATCTCTCTCTAACGTTCACCAGAGGTTTAACTGCTTAATCATTGATCTGAGAACTGTGGGTAGGACCTATTCTAATTCTGAGGTCTTAACTAAACTCTTAGAATGTCTTCATGAATGCTGGGACAATTATTCAATATTTCTCAAGCTGACAAAAGACTTAAATTCTCTTTCTCTCAGCACCTTGTATGGAATATTGCTCAACTATGAGCAATCAAATCTCCTAAATAAGAATCTTGTAAAAGATTCTAATGACTCCAAAAACACTCCTGTTGGTTTAGTCTCTTCAGATATAATTCCATCTCAGTGATCTACTCTCACTATCCCTGAGTTAGATTTTGAATCTGAGGAACTATCAGACACTAATCTTTCAGAGTTTGATGAGTCCTTAGCACTATTGACAAACTCTTTTAAGAGATTTGCAAGAAAGACCAATTTCAGAAGAAATAAGACTCTCTCTCTCTCTCATTGACAAGCCAAAATTAACCCATGTTGATAAGGCTACTACTACTTGCTTTAACTGCGAAAAGATTGGAAACTTTGCAAGTGAATGCAGGTAAAAGAAAGTTTTTAAACCTTCTACCTCCAGAAGATCCAGCGATGGCAAATACCTTAAACTGAAAGAAAAATATCAAAAGTTGAAAAACTTTAAGCGTAAAGGTAAAGGTCTCATCGTTGAAGAACATGACTAGGATGAATTAGAAGAATCAAGTTCTGATGAAGAAGAAGTCGCTAATCTCTGCTAATCCCTCTCTATCTGAAGCAGAGAGAAGTCGCGCAATTGATGTGTTGATGATTGATCTATACAATGCTGTAAACGGCAAAACTCTAGATTAGAAAAAAAACATTGATTTAACTTAACAGCTAGAGAAATGTCATGAAAAGATCAGAGAACTAACTCTTTTAGAGGAATGTTTGAAAGATCAAGTCATTGTTAATGAAATCATCAGCATAGAACGCGAACAAGCCATCGCTACTTTAAAAGCAGAAAAGGCTACTGTTGATGGATGGTGCAAATCCCCAACAAAGATCACTGAGATTAAAAGTTCTCAGATCCCTGCCAGTGATAGAACTGGTCTTGGTTTTTGAAACCACATGATGATCCTAAAGAAGACAGCTCCATGCTTATGTTTGGAATGTTTGTCTCTTCTATCCCTGACACTTCTTATGCTCAATGCTCTTCTTCATCTTCTTCTAATCCCATCCCAGATAAAATATCAAAAGACTCTAAGCCTGCAGATAAAAGAAAATCCATTTCCCATCCTCAGAAGGCTACCAAGAAAGCAAAGCTGAAAGTTCCTTCTAAACTTTCAGTAAATCGATCTTCTAGCTCTATGATAGAAATCTTTGATATTTGTCCTCCAAAACTGAAGATTGATCTTAAGCCTAAGATATCTGAAGAAATGAAAGTTCCTCCCAGATCTCATGCTAAAGGCATTCTTGGAGTTGGTCCTGCTCATCTCAAATTCTCAAATCCTACTACTCATGGTCCTAAAACCACCTTCAAATATAGAAAATGCTATCATTGTGGGTTTTTCTGACCATATTGCTGGTAAATGTCCAACTGCCACTAAAGCTGATAAAATAGCTAAAGTGAAGATGAAGGCCTCCAAGGCTGAGAAGGTCACCAAAGATGAGAAATCGACCAAGGTGAAGAATACCACCAAGGTTAAGAAATTAACCAATGTGAAGGTTACCACTGAAGCTGAATCATCATCTACTGTAAAGGTTGTTGAACCTTCCATCTCCACTAACCCTAAAGGACCCATTGAAATGTGGGTACCAAACAAAGTTTAATCTTCCTTATGGTTGCAGGGATCAAAGGGCATCTGGTATCTTGATAGTGGATGCTCTCATCACATGACAGGACAAAAAGACCTGCTCAATTAATATAAGGAAGAAAAAGTTCCCTCAGTGCTCTTTGGTGGAAATGGAAAAGGATATACCCAAGGGTTTGGTGTCCTCAGCAATGGAACAACTACCTTCAGAAGAGTCGCTTACATAGATGGACTGAAGCACAATCTTATGAGCATCAGTCAGCTATGTGACAAAGACTATGAAGTTCGCTATACCAAGAAATCATGTTCAGTGGTAAATGAGAATGGAAAACTTGCTCTCAGTGGTTATCGTAAGGAAAATATCTATGTAATAGATATGGACTCTACTACCACTGAAAACGTATATTTTCTTTTTAAAGCCTCTTCTGATGTCAACTGGCTATGGCATAAAAGGCTCTCTCATCTAAACTTTAAAACCCTGAATTCTCTCTCATCTAAGGAACTGGTTTCTGGTCTTCCTCAGCACTCATATGCTAAGGAATCCCTATGCTCAACATGTGAAAAAGGAAAACAGAAAAAAGCTAGATTCAAATCTAAACAAGTTTCCTCGGTAACAAGGCCTCTTCAACTCTTGCATATGGATGTGTTTGGCCCTGTCAATATCCAATCCATAGCTGGAAAGAAATATACAATTGTCATTATAGATGAATACTCTCACTACACCTGGGTTATCTTTCTTCGCTGCATGAGTGATACTCCAAAAGAACTAATATCTTTTGTTAAAAAGATGGAAGTGTTGAATAATCTTACTGTTCGTTCAATAAGAAGTGATTATGGAACTGAATTCAAAAACAGTTCTCTGAACAATTTCTTTGGGAACAAGTGATTTTCTCACAACTTCTCCTCAGTAAGAACGCCTCAGTAGAACGGAGTCGCTGAAAGAATTGTATGCAATATTAAAAGGTCAAAAGTGTAATTGTTTGTAATTGTTAGAAAAGGCATAGTTTGTTAAAGAGTTGTAAAAAGTCAAAAGTCAAAGATGTCAAAGTCTTGAAAAGTCAAAGTGTGTTTAGATTTAGTGTTCTTCTAATCTTAGAGTATAAATAGGATGGTCTTTGTAATATTAGGTAGGATTCTTGATATTGTCATATTCTTGTAGAGAGAGTTTTAGAGTGAGAAACGTATCAAGTTCGTTGGGAGAGAAAATCAAGAATCAATGAAATACACTTGAGATTTGTGATTGAAACCTGTTTTGTTTGGGAATTTCATTTGGTATCAGAGCGTATGAATCAACAATTTTGGAAAAACGAGTTTGTATTCTGTTTCTTGGGTTCTTGATGTGGTTTTTGTGCAAAAATGAGTTTTTGATAAAATCATTGGTTGATTAGTGGTCGAAAAGTGTTTTAGAACGTTTGTATGTGATTGAATTTCAAAGGAAAATCATTTTTGATAAGCGATTTGAGATTTTTCTTAAGTTTTGTTCGAAAAAGTATCAAGTCATTATTTGATCAAATTTGATATGTTAAAATGTGAATTTGATTGTGATATTGTATTGGATTGATTGTTGTACTAACTTGATTGATTTTGTGAAGTTACAACTTCTGAATTGGAGATTTGGATTGTTTTCTGGACTATAATAGAATTTTTCAGTTTACAACTCATGAACTCGCAAGATCTGTGTATTTCGTACGAAGAACTAGCAGGACTCATATTTCATAGACAGAATTCGCTTAATAGTTCATCTAAAATATTTAAGTAAAGAATTCGTATCACAGTTGTATACGAAATGTTGTAGAATTCGCATAGAATTTTCTTAAAATATATCTCATTGTCTGAAATGCAAGGATTCGCAGAAGTGTGTTTTGCGAAAAGTTGATTTTTGAAATATCAAGGAAAGAATTCGCAGGAAACATTATATGAATTGCACAGAATTCGCATACCTGTGTGATGCGAATTGTGTATTTTTCGCAAGATAGAGTGGTGCGAATTGTAGAGTTTTTGCATAGTGTTCATACGAATTTTCATAAGATTTCTCTTAGTGTTTTAAAGATTTTTTCTATGTAAAGAATTCGTATCTTCTTGTTATATGAACTTTGTTAAGTTAATTTTAAATAGTAATCAATGTATTTATTAACCGTGGTCTAAAATGTGTTTAGTTTGCTTATCTGTATCGATTTAGGCCTTGGTATTTAAGTCCCTTATGTGCTTTGTCTTTGTAACTTTGGAACTCGTTTGAATACATCAAGATTACATTTGGCGCACATACTTTCTCTCTCTAATTTATCTCTCTAAGATTTGGTAGATCTTAGATTATGAATTGGTATCAGAGCCATTCTAAATCTAAGAGGATTGAGAGAAACATTTTTCGATTCTGAATTAGTGATTAAATCAGAAAATTTGATTGATTTTCTTGAATTTTTTCAAGCAAATCTCATTTTTTGATTTTTCATCAAATTTGGATTGTTTTCTGAACGAATTTCTTTGTAAATTGGTTTGCTGGATTCGATTTTGATAGTGGAACACTTTTGATTCACATTGATTTGCAAGAAATTCACATTTTGATCTTCAATTTTGAAATTTTTCGATTTATTGGAATAGACGTTTTACGAACTGTTGATATCACGAATTCATTTTTTTGTGGTTTTTTGATCGAACTATTTGCTTGACAGTTGTTAGAAAACAGTTTTTGATCTCATCTGTGTGAGAAAGTTTCTTCAATTTCATGTGTGTAATCGATTTTAGAAGATTTTTATTGATTCTTTGAGTTTTGCGCCAGATTTGTTTTTTGCGCCCGTTCATACGTGTTTGTGCCAGTTCATACGAGTTTGCGCTAGTTATTCTAATGTTTGATCTAATTACATCTGTGTTTTGCACTAGTTGATCTAAACTTTGCGCCAGTTTATCTCAGGTTTTCATCAAGGTCATCTCATCTCAAGAAAAGTTCAAGTTCTCTTCATCATCTTCTCACGCAAAGTTAGATTTGCGCCATCTCAATCTCACGCAAAGTTAAATTTGCGTCATTTACCTCTCACGCAAAGAGTGGTTCTCGTCATCAACGACTCACGCAAATCAGTTTTGCGCCACCTTCATCCAACACAAATCTTCTTTTGTGTCACCTATTACTCGCGCAAATCTCTTTTGCACCATTGGCTTCTCACGCAAACCTTCTGTTTGCACCAGTTTATCTGCTTCCAAACTTGGATTATTTCTGAAATTTCCGACTTTGTGATTCTGTAACGATGTCTCTAAAGCTCAGTTGTATAATAATGACATAATGATGTCTTTGGGGTCAGACACTCTCCCTCCAATTCTGATAAAATGAAAATGAATTGTTGGTTCATAAATAACCAAGTCTGGTTAGTACTGCTAGGTGATGAAATATTACTACTGCTAGTAGAATTAATACTGCTTGAAGAGTTAGTGCTGCTACTTTAATAGTTAGTACTGCTTGGAGAGTTAGTACTCCTTGAAAGAAAATGCTGCAAGTAAAAGGTTAATACTGCAAGCATGATAATACTGCTGATGATGTTAATGCTGCTGGATAAGGACAAAGTTAATACTGCTATTGAGTTAATGCTGCTTCTGAAGATAAAGATGGATTGATGCTGAAGAATAGGAGATGAAGATAATTATGGACTGGATTCTGAAGAATAATATTTCCTATGTAATTATCTTGTAATTAATTATGTATATATAGTCTAGAAGTTCTTGATAGAGGAACACACATTGATAGAGTTGTTTTTGTTTAGATAATTAACCTCAAGACTAGTATTGATCCTTTCTATAGAGAAGTATAGAACGTCTGTTGAGTCTGTTCAACAGATTGAGGTTGTGTTTATAATCATTAAGTTTTATTCAATATAAACTTATGATTTGAGTTTATATTCTATGTTTTGATTAATTGTTAAAGTGTTATTCCGCGACTTCTTTAACATTGTTTCTGAGTTTCTATTAAATTTTTGTTTAGAATTTTCGATCTTGACAAGTGGTATCAGAGCATAAGGAACTCAGAAACCAATAATCATCGTAAACAGAATCCAGAATCAAGCATTGATGGCTGAGGTTACAGAGTCTTCAAGTACTGCACTCCCCACTGAGGTAAAATCTAACCTTTGCTCTAAAGCATGTCTTGAAAGTGTTAAAAAGTACAGGGATCACAATCAGAGTGTATATTGTGATTGTTGAAAATTTTGAAGAACAAATTAAGGCATACCAGGCCAATGAACTTCAACATTCATATGATACCAACTACTGGAAGTTGGAGAAGAATCAGTTAGATTTTCAATTAGAGAAGGCCAAAGAGGAATGTGAGAAAATTAAGAGTGAATTTGAGAAGGCAAAATTAGATATTAAGAAATATTTCAATTCTTCTAAAGCAATGGACTCTTTACTCAAAACTCAATTGCATGACAAACTAAGAAGAGGTATAGGCTAAAACACCACCCCTCCACCTTATAATAATAACTATATTCCTCCCACCTCAGATCTCTTAGAAAGACTGGATAAGAAGGACTTACAGGCAGAAGCCACAGAAGTAGATCCACTAGATAAAGTAGTGGTTGAGGTAGATTCTGAAGAAGAGTACTCTGAGTGTAAGAACGAGGAAGACCATAAAGATATTCCCTTAGAAAACCACATTATGACAAATGAAAAGGGCGTTAAACCATTTGTCAAAAGTGTGGAGAAGTCTAAAAGTAGGGAAGAGACTGTGAAGAGTGAGAAAGTTGAGACCTCTAGGAAAGGGAAGGATAAGGTACAGGGAATTCATTACATGCAAACCTCTGTTATAAATCCCTGTACTTGTCAACAGAACAAGCCCCATAACAATGATAAAATAAGGGGAAATCAAAGAAACAGAAATAATCAGTGGGCTCAAAAACAAGGAGTTGATCTAAGCAAAGTCAATAGACCAAAGCCTTGTTTTATCTGTGGCAATTTGAATCATCTTGCCAAACACTGTTATTTCAATCCTATTAACCAAAGGATCAGTTTTCAAAGAAATATACAAAATCCTGTTGGTTATAGGAAGCAAATAAGGAATCATATGGCTGAGAATGTGAGAAGGGCACCTATAAAATCTCATGCTCAGAATAAGTTTGCTAATTCAAAGAAAAATACTCCAAATAAGCCTAGGAGTAACTTAAAGAAAAAGAAAGCAAACAACTTTGTTCAGGTTTGGGTTCCAAAAGTAAAGAAACCTGTTAGTACTGCTTACCAAGTTAGTACTGCTAACAAGGTTAGTACTGCTGAAGAAGTTAATACCTCTACCAGTGTTAATACTGCCAAGCCTATAATTCTGACAAAGTATTCCGGCCATGCAATTCCTAACTCTGATTATCTCATCCAGACTAAAATTACTGATTATAAATATGTTGATGAGAATGGACAACCCAAGACCACTTTGGCTTGGGTTCCCTCAAAAACTAACTGATTTATCTAGTGTGCAGGGCAACCAACAGCTCAAGAGGTAGACCATTTGGCAAGTAGACAGTGGTTGCTCTAGGCACATGACAGGTAACATGGAGAACATGTTGTAGGTGACACTCTAGAAGGAGTAATGAACAAATTACTGGTTCAAGGTCAGAAAAGATACCAGAACAGGAGGAAGAAGCTATAGGTGATAAGGAAGATGCTCATTGTTTAAGTGGTTCAGATTGATTTGTTAATTAAACACTTAGTACTTCTAGTTCAGTTAATACTGCTCTCTATATTACTCATGATGATAGTTCAAATATGGTTAAGTATGGTTACTACTACCAGGTGGTTTATACTGCTAGAGCAAAGTTACTACTGCTTATCTTATTTCTATTGCTTTTAAATGATTTACTGTCAAACCTAGATACCAAAACCAAATCAAAAAGCTTTTATATGTATCCAAGGTTTGTACAAGAAGTACTTAATAAGGAATTGACGGATTTACCTCATTTCAATGAGGTATATGTACCAAAAACCCCAAAGGGGAAGGTGTTCTCTAATATGAAGAGACCCAATAAGGACTTCTTTGGTATAGACACACCATTGTTCTCTACAATGATGGTTGTGTCCCACCCTCAAGGTGAGGCATCAAGGTCAAAGCCCACATTAGACCAACCCACTGATGACCTACCCACACCATTCCATTCTGTTAATATTCCTCAGATCCCTTTTGTCAAGCCCAAATCCCCCATCACCAAAACATATATCAGGAAAAAGGTACAGAAGGTTCCTTCCCTTCTTGTATCTTCACCCCCAAAGCCTTCAAGCCCTCTAATGGAGCGTTCTCCATTAGAGAATATTGAAAGGGAAACCATAGGGGTGTCTCCCAACCCCCAGAAGGTGCTCTATCAGGAGAAGGATGATCATGTGGGCAGTGAGGCTCACACTTCTGACTTTGCACAAAATGCAGGGCAGAACAGTGTGAACATCTTTAAGACCTTCCCCACGGCAACTTTGGGTGAGCAATCATCCAAACGTCTCAGGTGCCAAGAAACCAAGGGGGTAGAGGGTGCTTCTGCTAGGCAGAAGACTCCTACTAAAACTTCCAAGGATCCATCAAGGGTGGTCAAGACACCCAAAGGAGGTGAGGATAGATAAACTTATGATGAATTGATGGATACACTTGGTACCTTAAGTCAGGAAATTACTGATCAAGCCCTGGAGATAAAAGATATGCAACAGGTGATACTTTCCCAACAACTTCAGATCACCAAACTGAAGAAGTTGCTTCTGAGGCTAGTGCACAAAAAGAAGAAAACCAAATTTGTGCTAAAGAAGAAGAGCATAGATCATGATGCTTCCAAAAATGGGGAGACAACTGAAGCTGAAACTGAAAAACAAAGTCCAATTGGCATGGAATCTAAATTTGAGGGGGAGTCGGGTACAGAAGCAGAAGGAAGCAAAGCAGCAGAAACCTTTAAGCTAGCAGCAGAAATAGGTCTAGCAACATAAACTGAGAAGGTTGCAGTAGAAACTGAAAAAAGTAGCAGCAGAAACAGGGCTGACTATTGAGGAAATACAGATTGCAGAAAAACTAGTGAAGGCCAAAGCTGACACTCCCAAGGCTGCTCAAAAGGCTAAGGGAGTGGAAATCAAAGAAGGTGGCATAGCAAAGAAAAGAAAAGAAGCTAGTATTGCTGAGATTAAGGGTAAAGGCAAAGAGAAGGTGGTTGAATCTGTAAAAGCATCAAAGAAACAAAGTCAAATAGCTCTGGATGAAGAATTGGCAAGGAAGATGCAAGCAGACCTTGAAAAGGAAAAAGAGATTCAATCTGCCAAAGACAGAGAGATTGCATTGGAGTTCGCCAAGAAGATCAATGAAGAATATCAAAAGAGTCTGAAGTCTGAAGTCTGCAGCTGCTGTTAAGAAAGTCACAAAGAAGGCTTCAAGGCAAAGGCTACCACTGAAGACTAGACAAAGACAGCCTTCCAAGACATACTTAGCCAACCAAGAAAGAAGGAAGATGATAAACTTCCTGAAAGGAGCTATTGGAGTTCCTGAGGGAATGTTTATATGTATGTCTTTTGGAAAGCTTGAAGAACTTTACAAGAAGGAAATGGCAAAGCTGCAAGGAGACTTCATTCAAAGGTTTGAGGTTGAAAGAAAAATGAAAGAAAGGCATGATCTGCATATTCAACAACCTTTTCCTGAGAATGAAGAAACCACTCCTACAAAAGAAGTGGAAGAAGAACAGAAAGAAGAAACACTTGCTCAAACAGTCAAAGTTGTCAAAAGAATGAAAACCATAGCTTCAAGGAAACAGACCAAAAGGCCAAGGATTGAAGAAGTTCAAAAAGAAGTTGAACCTGTTGTTGCAACCCCTGAAGAACAATCAAGTCAATAAGGTGCAGAACAATCTGAGGTACATGTTGGTTTGTATATGACAGTGACTGACAGTGAACCTGTAGAAGCTGACCCAATATCAGTCCAAACCCCTGAAATTATCCATTGGGATATCCTGGAAGATCAAAGGAACAAATACTTCAGGATTAAAAGGATGGGAGACAAGTATGAGGTTTACTCTACTTGGGGCAAAATCATTAGAAGTTGTTCCAGATCAGACATAGAAGAAATGTTCAAGGTTGGAATGAGATTGTATGAAAAGGACTTGACAGGAGCAGGAATGAGCTTAATAAGACTAGCCATGGAGTACTTATGCATGATGTTTGATCCTAGCAAAGTTCAACATGTGGTCAGAGATCTGCATCTGGAGAATAAATTCCAAAGAATAGACAATTGGATGCTATTTGAAAGGTGTGGAGTCTATGTCCTCACTATTGACAAATGCTACCATGAGTACTATTTGGTCGACAAGATTTATGACCATAGTAAAGCCAAATTGCAAGGTATGTTGAATGCTAAGCTGGTATGTTCAAAGGATTCTGAAATGGCGAAGATATTAGTCAGAAGAACTATCAATAAGAGTTTGGGTCTGGATCCTAATCTATGCAACTAAAATGGAGTTTTGAAAGCATCACGGAGAAACACATCTTGAAGAACTTAACTTCTCAATCTGAAAAGTTAAGTTAGGGGGAGATTGTTGGGTCAGAAATAACCAAGTCTGGTTAGTACTGCTAGGTGATTAAATATTACTACTGCTAGTAGAATTAATATTGCTTGAAGAGTTAGTGCTGCTACTTTAATAGCTAGTACTGCTTGGAGAGTTAGTACTGCTAGTAGTTAGTACTGCTTGAAAGTTAATGCTGGAAGTAAAAGGTTAATACTGCAAGCATGATAATACTGCTGATGATGTTAATGTTGCTGGATAAGGACAAAGTTAATACTGCTATTGAGTTAATGTTGCTTCTGAAGATAAAGATGGATTGATGCTGAAGAATAGGAGATGAAGATAATTATGGACTGGATTCTGAAGAATAATATTTCCTTTGTAATTATCTTGTAATTAATTCTGTATATATAGTCTAGAAGTTCTTGATAGAGGAACACACATTGATAGAGTTGTTTTTGTTTAGAGAATTAACCTCAAGACTAGTATTGATCCTTTCTATAGAGAAGTATAGAACGTCTGTTGAGTCTGTTCAACAGATTGAGGTTGTGTTTGTAATCATTAAGTTTTATGCAATATAAACTTATGATTTGAGTTTATATTCTGTGTTTTGATTAATTGTTAAAGTATTATTCCGCGACTTCTTTAACATTGTTTCTGAGTTTGTATTAAATTCTTGTTTAGAATATTCGATCTTGACATGAATTTCAGCAATGGCAAGACAGATTCATCAATTTCATAGAAAGACAAGTTAATGATGACAATATGATGAAATCTCTTACTAAAGGTCCGATGGTAAGGCCTATGAAAGAAATTCCAGCCACTGCAACTACACCAGCTACAAGGGTTAAGAAGATTTTACGTGAGTATCATGCTGATGAGGCTATGCGATATCAAGCATATAACCAAGCAAAGTCTAATCTGATTCTCGCACTGCCAAATTCCATTTATAACCGAATTGACTATTTCAAGCATAATACAATGCTAATGTGGACACAATTAGAAAAGATAATGCTTGGATCAGCAGTTGCCACTCAACTTCGTCAGACAAGATATATGAACAATTTTGAGGAGATCAAGGCAAAAGATGAAGAGAGTCTGAAAAGTGTGTTTGACAGATTTTGGGTAGTGATATATGATTTGTACAAGATAAAGGTGACAAAGACTGAACTGGAAGCCAATCTGAAATTTTTAAATGCTCTTCAACCAGAATGGAGCAAGTCTACGGATCTCTACAATGCCAATTCAGGAACTTTCTGAAATCTTGATGACTGATGAGAATATGGTACTGGAAAAGAAAGCGAAGATTGATAAGAAAAACAAGCAGAAGTCAGTAGATCCAATTGCTCTCCTTGTAAGTCAATTAGCCGAACAAGCATTATTTGAGAATGCTTATGATGGGTCTACTGAAGATGATGGTGAGGCTTTGGAAAAGGCTATGATCCTCCTCTCTCAACATTATCAGAAGAAGTTCCAACACAGATCAGGTTCAAACAACCTCCGCTTCACTTCCGGTTCAAAGAAAGTGGAACCCGGTGCTCACTCAAAGCCATATGTTCCAAAGTATGAACCTGTTAAAGTGGCAGAACCGAAGAAGGAAGAGAAGAAGGTTATGAATTGCTTCAACTGTGGGAAACCCGGACACATAGCAAAGTAGTGTCGAGTGAAAGTTTTCAAGGATTCTGCGTTTTACAGGAAAAAGTTGGAGCTTGCTGAAAAGAGAGAGAATGGAACAATTTTGTTAGCTAAAGAGAAATACTGGCTTGATCATTCAGATAACGAAGCTGAGAATGAGGAAACAACAGCTATGTGTTTTATTGGGGATGATAAGAGTGATGATGAACATGAGGACACCTCCACTGATGAATCTGAGGTACCTTCTGAGTTTGATTACAACTTTATTTCTTCTCAAATGAACGTCATAATAACTGCTTTACATGACTTACGTTCAAAGTTCTTATCTGAAAAGCAAACTAATCAAGAAAAATCTGTCATGATTGAAAAATTGCAAATTTCATTGAAAGATGAAAGTTTTATTTTGATAGATACAAAAGAGAAGTTTCAAAAGGAATTGGATGATTGAGTTTTTGACAGAATTGACCAAATTAAATCAAGATTTTTCTAATAAAATAATTGTTTTAGAAGGAAAATTATGTAAGAGAGAACAAACTGAGCAAACCATATATATGAATAAACCAAGGAGTGATGAGGCAATAAAAGAAAGATGGGAACTTGGTTTTGAAAATCCACATTGTTTAAACAATGTTATATCAAAAACCCCCACTTTATATAATTTTGATTATCTAAATCTTGCAAAATATGCTCCTCAATTTAAAATTGAGTGGATGAATGAAAAGCAAGAATTAGAAATTGAAAATCAGAAAAGAATGAACAACAAGAAAATGGAAATGCCATTTGTTTATACTCGTGAAAATGCCAAATATTTTCCTGAAAAATCAAAGAAGTCCAGAAAATCTCAAAATGTTTTAAATGTCAATTCTTCCATTAAATCTTCATTACCAAATGATTATTTTGATATATATGCCAATAGCACTAATAAGGAAAATATATCTCTGGTTTCTTATGATTCTAAGAGATATATTCCCCCATTAGTATTAGAAGGCAAAATCATTGATCTTGAAGATAAAATGGAAGAACAAAGTCTTCAAAATGAATTTGAAAATAGTTATTTCTTTTTATCATGAAATCTAGTTTTGAAGACAAAATAATTTCTCAAAAACAAGACTTTGATGACAAAATAAATTCTGGATTTTCTATCGATTGTAAGGAAAATACTCACAAAGTACAAACAAGTGAAAGTTTGCGCCAACTACAGGTAGAGCAAACTGAAGGTTTGCGCAAGAAGTTGGTAGCACAAAGTTCAGTATGCGCCACCAGCGGGTCGCACAAAACGTCTCCTGACTTGTGTGTTTTTGAAAATCATGACTCCAAGGCAAGTTCAATAATGATGAATGTTCAGTTTGATTTATTAGATAAAATTTCTTCTTCCAATTCAATTGTTGATGATTCTTTTATGCTAAATGATCAGTATTATAAACCAAAGCGTAAAAGAAGAAGGCCAAAGAAGGTCAAACAAGTCAAAAAAACAAGATACTGTTATTTATGAAAATTCTAATTCTTCTGGTTCTACTGTTTCAGATCGGACTTTGAACAAGTCAACAAGGCAGATATGGAGAGTCAAGAAGAAATAAACAGTATCTGACACTTTAGAGGAGAAATGTGTAGATTGCCTTTGTAAAGCGGATACATTTGCATTTTGTAATAAAAACACAAAATATTCAACAAAGCAAATGATTCAAATTGCAAAGAATGTCTCATATTACTCTTCTAGTTCTGATTCAGATGATTGTGATTTTTCTTCCATAAATGATTGTGTTCAAATTTTTTCTAAAAAAAGATTTTTGAAAAATAAAAGGCAAAGGACTAACAAGAAGAGACCCATAAGCATATGGGTACCTAAATCTGTGTAATTTCTGAACGTGCAACTTAGTCAATTATGGTATCTGGATTCGGGGTGTTCCAAACACATGACGGGCAACAAATCATTACTTTCAAATTTTAAAGAAAATTGTTGCGGTCGTGTTAAGTTTGGAAACTGCGAGACTGCTCCTATTTTAGACTATGGTGATCTTGTGCAAGGAAATATTACTGTCAAGCGAGTTAGCTATGTTGAAGGTCTTAGCCACATTTTTTATTCAGCATCGGGAAATTTTGTGACAAATATCTTGAAGTCAGCTTCAAATCCAAACGACTTGCAGTAAAGAATGACAGTGGCCGAGATTTACTTGTCGGAAAGAGAAGATCAAATTTATACGCAATTGATCTTTCGAAGGTTAAAATTCCATCATATATTTGCTTGCTATCTAAAGCCTCTGTTCATGAAAGCTGGATATGGCACCGACGACTAGTTCATCTCAACTTCAAATACATGGATCGCCTTGTCAAGAATGATTCAGTTCGAGGTCTCCCAGTACTCCGATTTCAAAAAGACCACCTCTGTCAAGACTATGAGAAGGGAAAGATGAAGAAAGTTTCGCATAAGCCAAAACCCGAGGTTTGCACTTCGGACATTCTTGATATTCTACATGTTGACTTATGTGGACCGATGAAGACAAAGAGTATTGGAAAGAAAATATATGTTTTGGTAGTTGTTGATGATTATTCACACTATACATGGGTTAAGTTTCTCAAGTCCAAAGATGAAACTCTTAACATTCTCATCAACCTCATCAAAACGATTCAGACCAACAAGTAAAAAGCGGTCAAAGTTGTCAGATCATACAATGGTACAAAATTCAAAAACAGCACTCTTCAAGCTTTCTACGAAGATCAAGGCATTCAACAACAATTTTCTGCTGCTCGAACAACGCAACAGAATGGGGTTGTTGAATGAAGAAATAGAACGCTTGTCGAGGCTGCCAGATCAATGCTTGCATATTCCGATCTTCCTTTGTCTCATTGGGCTGAAGCTGTCTCAACTACGTGTCATACTCAGAATAGATCCATTGTACATAGAAGATTCAACAAAACACCTTATGAGCTTATGAATGGTATCAAACCGAATGTCAAATATTTCAAATCTTTTGGGTGTAAGTGTTATCTTCTGAATGACCACGACAATCTGAACAAGTTTAGTCCAACGGCAGATGAGGGTATTTTTCTTGGTTATTCTTCTACTTCTGCGTCTTACCGAGTTTTTCTTACTTCAGTCAGAAAAGCTGCAGATTTGGTTTCTGCCCAAACAGGTCCAGAACCCCCACTTTTAGGGAATTTAGCTTCTGGACAAGCCAGTTTAGAACCTCCACTACAACAGAAAAATCCGGATCCATCTTCTTCTTTGCTTAATATTACTGATCTTGATTTTCTTTTTGAGCATTTTTATGATGATGTGCCTAAATCTAACACTGAAAATGCTTCAAATGTTTGAATCAGGAATCTGTGATCGCATCTACTTCCAATTCCGCTGCATCTATCTCTGAAACTAATGTTGTTCCGGTACCTTCTGAATCTCAAAACATTGTTTCTTAACTTCATCCAACTCATTTAGAACCTGAACAAGTAAATACTGAATCTGTTCAAGAAGCATCTATTCAAGAAGCACCTGTTCAAGAAGAATATGTTCAAGCAGAACCAGTTCAAGAAGAAGGACAAACTGCTGCTATTCAACCAACAATTCCAGAGTCTGATTCTGATGTTGTTGAGTTACCTCCTCCAGTTGAAACTGTTGATGTCTCTTCATCTGACATAGACGTAATTGAAGCTCTCTCTCTCAACAATTAGAGGTTGTTCAAGAAGTTATTGATCCTCTCCCTCATACCACCAAATGGACAAGATCTCATCCTATTCATCAGATTATTGGTGATCCTCAAGCAAGCGTATCTACTTGTTCCAAGACGGCAACTCCAAACGAATGTTTATTCACTTGCTTTCTAAATAAGATTGAACCAACCAAGGTATCTGAAGCGTTGGAGGATCCGGATTGGATAATGACGATGCAAGAGGAACTTAATCAATTTGACGCATTAAAAGTGTGGAGACTTGTTCCAAGGCCAAAAGGAAAAAGCATTATTGGCACAAAGTGGATATTCAAGAACAAGAATCAACCTTCAAAATTATTCAAAATTAAAAGTGGATATTAAAGTGGATATTCAATATTATTGACAAAGTGGCTGCTGAAAGCTTTCAGCCTGTGGTGAACCTTGAAAGACCCGATCGTAGCTTGCCGAACATCGACTCATATTCTTTATTCATTATTCTTCAAAATCCATATGGAGTTGTTTAGAGGAATGCTTCTGGTCAGAAGTGCTTCCCAAGATTTGAAGAGATTAGTCATTACTCTGATGGAACGTTGAAGGTGATCAAGCTACAGTTGCAGAATCGTTTAAAAGCCGCTGTAAGAAGCTTTTTGGAATCAAGAAGAGAATGAAGAGATACAACTTCTCAAGAAAGTTTTGAATACCACTGATGAGAGGTTGATCTTCCATTCAACTCTAAGACGCTTAGAAGTTTTTCTTGGACTAAATCGACTTCGTCAAAGAGAAGAGCGCCATTGATTACTAAAGGGGAGATTGTTAAGTCTATTTTAAATAGAAATAAATGTATTTATTAGCCGTGGTCTTAATTGTGTTTAGTTTGCTTATCAGTATCGGTTTAGGCCTTGGGTATTTAAGTCCCTTAGGTGCTTTGTCTTTGTAACTTTGGAACTCATTTGAATACATCAAGATTACATTTGGCGCACATACTTTCTCTCTCTAAGATTTGGTAGATCTTGGATTATCAAATTCTGTTTGCGAGAAGCTTGTGTGCGAAAAGTTTTAAGATTCAAGTTTTTCTAAGGTTGAAATTCGCATAAGAGAGTCGTGCGAATTGTTAAGAATTCGCAAAAGGCTTTTTACGAATTATTTGTTTCTGAATCTCTTGTCTGTGAATTCTTTACTTGTACAAATTGTAAAACTTGCATATACGAATTTCAAGTGTTGTACGAATTTTAATACAAATTTCATGTGAATTGCTACTTGTTCCTAGTGTATGCGAAATCTATATTTACGGATTTTAGAAATTTCAGTTTCTGAAAAAATTTCAAGTATTGCTAAAATTGTTGAATTAAAAGATCATTAGTAGCTAATTTCTTTGTGTGCAAATATTTTCATCTTGTCTAAAAAATTACTTTCCATGGGTTCCCAATCAAAACCTCTGTTCTTGTCTATCGGAGAGTACTCACAGTGGAAGAGGAGGATGATTTTAGTTCTTGAATCATAAGAACCGCGACTACATGAAATCCATCACAGAAGGACCAGTTCAACCAGTTGTCACTGTACCAGGACAAGAGGCTACAGACACCTCTCCCGAAATTCCCGTTGGATATGTGACAAAGCCATATCATTACTACAGCGAGAGGGAGAAGGAACTTCATAAAATAGATGAAGAGGTTCTTATCTATCTCACTATGGCCATTCCAAATTGTTTAGTCTAATTTTGTAGTAATCATTGTATTTATTTTATAGCTTTTACTGCTTTCTGTAGTGTAATCTGTTTTGTAAAGGCTTGGGGTATTTAAGTCCCCTTATAGCCTTTGTGTTGTAACTTTAGACACGCACAATTCAATACATCTGAAAGTTTGCGCTTCATTACTTTCTCTCTCTACTTTCTCTCTCTAAGAATCAGTGATCTTGAAACTCACAATTGGTATCAGAGCAATCTGAATCTTGAGAGGATTGAGATATTAGTGTTTTAGTTTCTGGATTTGTGAATTGAAGCAGAAAACTCGATCGATTTTCATGATTTTTTCAAGAAAATCTCGTTTTTTGCTTCTTCATCAAATTTGGACTGGTTTTTGATCAATCTGTGTTGAAATTGGACTTAATTGATTCGTTTTTGCTAATCGATCTTAATTGCTTCTTTGTGTTTAGCATAAAAATCTTGTTTAGATCTTCAATTTGCAGATTTTGCATTTTCTGGAAAATCGACATTCTCGTTTTGTTCTTTGTCAATTTTTTTGATTTTGTTGATTTTAATCGATTTGGTTAATCAAAAGTTGTTTGAAATGTGTTTTCGTTATTAATTGTGTGAATTTCTTGTTTAAATTTCATAGTTTGATTTGTACTTGCGAAAATATGTGAATTGGTGAACTTTGCGTGTTATTCAAAGTTCTTTGCGTGTCATTCAAAGAACTTTGTGGGTTAATCATATACTTTGCGTGTTCATCTTGTGACTTTGCGTGTCATTCATAGTTCGCATGAAGTAGTTATGTTCTTGATTTTTGCGTTTCATTCTTAAGAGTTTGCGTATCATTCAAATGTGTTTACGTATGATTCTTATGCTTTGCGCCTCATACATTCATTCTTAGGTTTTGTGATCTAACTCTTGTGTTAGAAAAATTTTCAGGTTTGCGGCTGTCTTTGGAAACGCAAAGCTTGTTTCTCGGTTCTAGTCTAACATGCAAACCATCAGTTTGCGTTTCTCTCTTCAAGTGACTAGTCAGTGCATCAAACACTAAGTATTTCACCCGCGAAGTTTCTCACCCGAAAAGTCTTTCACCCGCGAAGTCTCTTACCCGAAAAGTCTTCACACGCAAAGATTCAATTTTCGTTCTCTTCAGCAAACGCAAAGATCAGTTTGCGTTCCCTTCTGCAATCGTAAAGTTCAGCAAACGCAAAGATCACTTTGTGTTTCACGAAGCAACCGCAAAGCTCACTTTGCGGTCCTCATTACAAACGCAAACAATCAGTTTGCGGGTCTCTCTTTCTTGGAAAATTTTTTCTAAATTTTCTGACTTTTTCACAAGATGTCTTTGCAAGCACAGATCTACAAGAATGACCTCATGATGTCTTTGGGGTCTGATACTCGACCACCAGTTCTCATCAATGAAAATGAATTCGAATAGTGGCAGGATCGGTTCATCAACTTTATTGAAAGGCAACCAAATGGGGAGAACATAATGAAATCACTGACTCAGGGTCCTATGGAAACTCCAAGAAAAGTGATCCCAGCTACTGCTACTACACCTGCTACCACTGTTGCTAAAGAAGTAAGGGAATATGATGCTGACGAGATGTTACGACATCAAGCTGATAGTCAGGCCAAATCAAATCTGATTCTTGCTCTTCCCAACTCCATTTATAACAGAATCGATTGCTTCAAACAGAATCCTATGCTGATGTGGACTCAACTTGAAAAGATCATGCTTGGTCTCTACAAGATGGAGAAAGCTTGAAGAATGTTTTTGATCGATTTTGGGCTGTTATAAATGATCTCTACAAGATCAAAGTTACCAAGAATGAGTTAGAGGCTAACTTGAAGTTTCTGAACGCTTTACAACCTGAGTGGAACAAGTCATGCCAGAGAATGAGAAATGATGTCAGAATCTCAACCATGCCTATTGAGGAGTTATTCGAAATTCTTATGACAGATGAATCTATAGTAATGGAGAAGAAGGCGAAAATGGATAAGAAGAACAAGCCTCTGTCAATAGATCCTATTGCACTTCTAGCTAGTCAACTTGCTGAGCAAGCTTTGACTGAATCAACTTATGATGGATCAACAGATGATGATGGCGAAGCACTCGAAAAGGCCATGATACTTTTGACTCAGCACTATCAGAAGAGATTCAAGCACAAATCTGGTTCGAACAATCTGCGGTTTACTTCTGGTTCTAAGAAGATAGAACCTGGTGCTCCTTCAAAACCATACACTCCAAAGTATGAACCAGCTAAGGTGGTTGAACAGAAGAAGGATGAGAAAAAGGTGATGAATTGCTTTAACTGTGGAAAGCCTGGACATATTGCTAAGGAATGCAGAGTCAAAGTGGTAAAAGATGCTGCTTTTTATCGAAAGAAGTTGGATCTCGCTGATAAGAAGGAAAGTGGAACCGTTCTGTTGGTCGAAGAAGAGTACTGGTTGGATCATTCGGACAATGAGGCTGAGAATGAAGAAACAGCGGCCATGTGCTTTATAGGTGATGACAATTCTGTTAGGTCTGATTTTATAGTAATCATTGTATTTATAGGACTTGGTCAATACTGTGTTTAGGGCTGATTAGTATTGTATCTGACCAAGGGTATTTAAGTCCCTTTGGTCTTTGTCTTGTGTAAGTTTCACATGCACAATCTATAGAATTTCTGTTTTGCGCTCCTATTGTCTCTCTCTCTACTTTCTCTCTTTAAGGATTTAGAGATCTTGGTTTATCAATTGGTATCAGAGCAAGTTAGATCTTGAGAGAATTGAGAGATTGTTTTACTGAATCTGAATTAGTGATCGAAATCGAAAATTTGATCGATTTTCTTGAATTTTTCAAGAAAATCTCGTTTTCTTGATTTCTCACAAAATTTCGATATGTTTCTGGTTAAATTTGTGCGATTTTGATTGTTTTAGATTCGTTTTGATTAGTCGATCAAGTTTGATTCATACTATTTTGCATAAAATTCATGTTTTGATTCTCAATTTTGCAAAATTGTGATTTTCTGGAAAAACGGGTTTCGTTACTGTTCTATTCAAGAATTTGAGTATGAGTGTATTTTTTAATCGAAATTGTTTGTTAAAAGTTGTTTTAAAGATGTTTTCGAAACTCAGAGTGTGATGTTCTTGTTTTAAATTCAGTGTTAGAATCGATTTTACGCAAAATTAGAGGTTTTCTGAAGTTTGCGTTTTATTCATCCAAGTTTGCGTTTCTAGCATGTTACTTTGCGGGTCATTCATATTGATTTGCACTTTCTACTAATCTTTGTTTGTTTGTTTCAGGTTTTCGGTTCACATTAGACCCGCAAAGCTCATTGTGCGTCTCAAGTGACACACGCAAAGTCAGGTTCTCGGATCTTACTACACGCGCAAAGTTCACTTTACGTTTGTAGTTAGACCCGCAAAGCTTCACTTTGCGTTTGTAGTTAGACCCGCAAAGATACACTTTGCGTTTCTAGTGTGACCCGCAAAGTTCTATCTTGCGTTCCTCAAGGCATCCGCAAAGCTTCACTTTGCGTTTCCTACTACACCCGAAAACCTCATCTTGCGTTTCCCATTGCAAACGCAAAGCTCAACTTTGCGTTTCCTTTTAGACCGGCAAAGCTCTTGTTTCCTGACTTAGTTTAAAAAAAAAAGTCTGGAATTTTTTTTTTGTGTGTCATCTTTATTTTTTTTTAAACTTTGTGTCATTTCAAGTGTTTTTCAAATTTACAATTTTTAATATTTTTCGAATTTTTTTTAATTCAATCTGATGATGAAGCATTCTGGCTGGATCAGCTTTGCTAGCCGAGGAAGAATTCTGGCTGGATTATTCCGATGATGAAGCATCAAACGTCGAGATCGCTCAGATGTGCTTGATCGGAGATGATTCTGATTCTGATACTGATGAGGATGAGGTATATTCTAAATTTGACTACAATTTTATTACCTCTCAGTTTAAAATCATAATTAATGCTTTATCTGATTTGCGCTCAAAGATTTTATCTGAAAAGAATTTAAATTCTGAAAAGTCAGATTTAATTGAAAAGCTGAAAATTTCTTTGAAGGATGAAAAATCTATTTTAGAAAATACTAAAGACATCTTTCAAAAGAAATTGGATGCTTTGGAAAATTCTAACAAGACTTATCTTGAATCTTTGACATCAATGACTACTTTAAAAGATGAGTTTTTTGATAAAATAATTAAGTTAGAAGAAAAGCTTTATCTAAGAGACCAATCTGAACAAACAATTTATATGAACAAACCGAGGAGTGAAGAGGCTTTAAAACAAAGGTGGGGACTTGGTTTTGAAAATCCTCATTGTTTAAACAATGCGATTGAAAAATCCCCAACTTTATATAAATACGATTATCTGATCTTGCTCATTATGCTCCTCAATTTAAGATTGATTGGATGAATGAGAAGCAAGTGTTAGAAATGGAAAATGAGAAAAGAATATATAAAAATGTTAGCTCCAAATCATCTGTTAAAGTGTTGAAAATAACCGTCCTATTTCAGAGGACTTCAGAGGACGAAGACTTCAGAGGACAAACCTGCCTCTGAAGTACTTATCAGATTGCAACTGACTTCAGAGGACGAAGACTTCAGAGGACAAACCTGCCTCTGAAGTACTTATCAGATTGCAACTGACTTCAGAGGACGAAGACTTCAGAGGACAAACCTGCCTCTGAAGTACTTATCTGTGCAACTCAGAAGACATCAGAGGACGAAGACCAGAGGACAAACCTGCCTCTGAAGTACTTATCAGAGATTGCAACTTACATCAGAGATAGCTTCATCAGAGGCTCTGAAGACAACGTCAAAGCTCTGAAGACATTCTCTCTGAATGCACAAGTTTTCTAATGAACAGAAGAACAGATGACTCGTCACTTAGTGATAAGATTTACTTTCTAGAGTAGGTCACTGTTCAGCATGCTCTTTTTGTCATGCAAGTACACTGCTTACTTTATGGTCCTATAAATAGGACCATCCCCTTATTGTTCAAGTGTGCTTAAGAAGATATAAATCTAATAAAATAAGTTGAATATTTTATTCTAAGAATATCTTGTTTATCTTTATCTGCTTTATGAACTGTGATATTTGAATCTCCTTTGATATTAAACTGTATTGCTTCCGCTGTCATTACTCTTATTTGTTTATATCATTGTTACGAGATTAGATCTGGGATCCAACAATTGGTATCAGAGCTTCCTTTGTTTCTAAACAAAGAAAGATCATATCTGCATACTCGGATAGATTTACATCTCATTGATTCTAAACTTTCATTATCTGTGCATGTTCATATAAACCCAGTTTATTAAAGAATATCATATGCTCTAGATTTGATAGTAAATCTCAGTTCATTACAAAAAGCATCTGTTCTTCAAATCTTCATTTTTAATAAATGGCAAACTCAAGCATAAGTGCCATTTATACAGCTGGGTCATTAACAAAACCTCCTACACTTTTAAGGGATGAATATCCCCAATGGAAAATAAGGATGGTAAATTTCCTAGAAGGTATGGACAGGGATCTTTTTAGATCTGTGAACATTGGACCTCACATTCCAATGGTGTTGGTGCCAAGAGTTCCTGCAACAGCAGATACTGCCGAAATACCTGCATATTATGAAAAGAAAACTACAAACTTCACTGATGAAGAAAATAATATGATGGATAATGACTCAAAAGCTGTTAGATTACTCATAATGGCCATTCCCAATGATATCTTTCAAGAACTTGATTCTTGTAAAACTGCTAAAGAGATATGGGATCAGTTGTTAAATCAACTTGAAGGTGGCCTACAAACCCAGAAAAATAGAAGAAATCTATGCATCAATGAATATCATGATTTTCATGCTCTACCAGAAGAAACATTACACCAAACTTACTCAAGATTCAACATTCTAATAAACAAATGCAGAAAGTTTGGAGTAATGAGAACAAAAGAGGAAAACAATGTTCTTTTTTTGAAAAGCTTGAATGAAGAATGGTCACAACTGTCCATGTCTATACAGGCTAATCAAGATCTTGAGTCATGGTCATTAACTGACATTTATGGTACTCTTGTTGCACATGAAAAAGAAGTTATGAAGCAAAAATCAAAAACCTCTTTGGGTGGACCCCTTGCGCTTGTTTCAAAACAAATATCAAAAGAAAACAACTGTGAAGAGTCACAAAAATGTTTGGAAACAAAAAGAAGATCCAAAAAGGTCTTGATGGCAGAAGAAACTCATTCAGATTCAGACTCAGATGAAGATATCAATGCCTTTGCCAAATCTCTTGCATTAATCACTCATCAATTTAACAAGAAATTTGGTAAGAAGGTATTTGAAGGAAAGAGAGAGAATGAAGAAAGAAGAAATCCGGAAAGAAGATTTCAACAAGAACCCAGATTCACTCCATATAGTGATAAAAAGGGTGCAAACTTCAATCATGATGATGCAACACAACAAACAAGACCACAACAACCATTCCAACCAAGGTATCCACAACCACAGAGATACTTCAAACCTCAAGAACAGAAGCCAGGGACAAGTACTGCCACTCTTACAACAAATCAAAATGATGGAAGATGCTTCAGATGTGGAAAACCAGGCCACTTCTCTGCAAACTGCAGAGGAAAACTTGTCAAAGATCAAGATTACTACAAGAACAAATACAAATACAATGTAAAAGAAAGAGTTCTTGTAGCAGAAATGGAAGACTGGCTATCTGACTCGACAAGTGATGGTGAGGAAGAGCCTACCAATCTCTGTGGTATGGCTTTTTCAGATGGAAATCAAACTGATGAAGCATCCGAAGACAACTCTGAAAAGGTAAACTCTCGTTACACCTCTGACAGTGATCCTGAAATAGATGCTTTTAAACTAATTAATGAACTTCAGGATTTAGAGCAAAAATTTGTTGAAGAAAAACAGAAAAGAGAGCAAGCAACAAAAGAGCTCATCTTTTACAAAAGAGAAAAGAATCTTCTGGAATCAGAAAAGAAAGATATTTTTCTTGAAAAAACTAAACTTGAAGAAACCTTCAAGCAAAAAGAAAAATCATTTTCAGAAGAAATAAGAGAAATAGAGAAAGTTTTAAAAGGAAAAGAAGAAGAAGTAAAGAAATCTGAGTATGAAAGGCTCAATTCTATTGCCTTAACCAAATTTTTTCAAAAGGAAAGAGAAATCTTACATCAATCTCTAGATAGAAAAAATCTTCAAATCAAAAGCTATGTTAATGCACAAAGTGTCTTTGACAAAATAAAATCACAAATGGACTCTCAAGGACTAGGATTCAATGAGTTGAATTCATTCAATGGATTGGAGAAAACTTCACTTTCTTCCACTTTCTGTATGGGAAAGGTCCAAAGATTTGAATGTCCATCTCTGAATAATTTCAAAAGAATGAAAACATCAGAGGGATCAAAAGCAAGAGCTTTGAATTTCAAAAATACTACGTACTCTGAAGTAAAAGACATTCAAGAGTCTGTGTTACAGGTAAAAGAAGAAACTTCAGAAGTACTCTTTACAAAACCTCAAAGCTATGATCCCAAAGAAATTTTCAGATTTGATGCCTTCATCTCAAGTGAATCAGAGACATTTGAACCAAGTACCTCTGATACAAGTACTTCTGAAAATGAATCTCAGAGTTCACTTAATCCAAATGCTCCTCTGTATTCACCAAAGTCAGATGAAAACATCAGAACCACGTTTGAAGATGATGTTCAAAGGATATGGAAAGAAAATGTCATGGAGGACTTAAAAAGAAAAGAAAGCATAGACGGATCATCAAAGTCTCTAGATCAAAAGAAATTAAAAAACCAGTAGAGGTAGATATCTCTATCAAATCTAAGAGAGACTTTCTTGACTCTGATTCAGAATCTGATTTAGAGATTGATGAACAGATTTTTTGTAAACCAGGGAATGTAATTCACAAAAAGATAGAAACTGTTGGCTCTGGTATTTTGAATGTTCCAATTTCAGTATTGAAAACCAAAACCAGAATACCAATAAGTCCTGATTTTGCAAATATGTGTTTACAAGCAAAAACATCTCTGGAACTTGAAAAAGAATTGCAAGAAAAGGCAAAGAATAAAACAAACACTTCTGGCTCTTACACCTATAAAACAATAAAATTCTCTCCTGAACAAAAGGGCAAATGCACAAAAACTAATAATATTGATCCTGTCTGTGCAGTAAGCAGCAAAGAAAAGAAGATGTTTTTGAACAAGAAAAAGCAACTTGAAAAGAAGATTGTCTTTCAAGCAAAAAGAAAGGAAGTAGTTAGGGATAAATGTAATATTCCTAGTGCTAGTTTCAAAAGAAGTCAAAATGTAACAAATGCTTTTAATAAAAAAAAAAACTTTGCTCCTACTTCTTCTTGTTCTATTAATTGTAACTGCATTTATCTCATGATGAAACTGAAGAATCATTTTAAAGGATCACACTGCCTTTTGAATCAATCTCTGAAAAATATCTCAGAGACAAAATCTCAAAAGCAGACACGTAAAGGCAAGACATCAAAAGATGAGATGCCAAAAAGTCATTCAAATCCATCAAAGTCTAACACAAAAGGACCCATAATGAGGTGGGTACCTAAGAAACAATAATCTGTCTTGCAGAAACAGTCAATGCCAATATGGTACCTAGATTCTGGATGTTCAAGGCATATGACTGGAGATAAAGAACTGCTATCCTCATTTAAAGCAAAATCTGGAGGAGCAGTTACTTTTGGAGACAACAAGCAAGGACAGATTAAAGGATATGGTGAGTTATCAAGAGGAAATGTTTCAGTATCAAAGGTTGCTTATGTGGATGGATTAAAACACAATCTGATAAGCATAAGTCAACTTTGTGATCATGGTTTTGATGTGAAATTTCAAATAAAATATTGTTCACTTCTTCACTCAAAATCAGGTCAAGAAATGCTAAGAGCAGACAGAAAAGGTAACCTCTACAGAATGAACTTTACCAAAATCACAAACACTGATTCAGAGAAACTTTGTCTTGTATCTCTGAATAGTGAGGAAATCTGGCTCTGGCATAAAAAGTTTTCACATCTAAACTTTTCCTCACTTGATAAGTTAGTTAAACTTAATTTGGTTAAGGGATTACCATCTCTAAAGTTTAACAAAGATCATCTTTGTTCTGCTTGTGAGATGGGAAAAATGAAAAGATCTTCCCATAAAACCAAAAGTGAAAACAACTGTCCTAGACCTCTGCACATGCTTCATGTGCACCTCTGTGGTCCTATCTCTGTATAGAGTCTAGCAGGTAAGAAATACATTCTGGTTCTGATTGATGAATTTTCCAGATACACATGGATAGAATTCATTAGAGCTAAATCTGATGTACCTGACATATTAATAAGGTTGTTAAAAAGATTACAGGTTCTATTCAGCAGCAAAGTTCAGAAACTAAGAAGTGATAATGGAACAGAGTTCAGAAATGCCAAAATCAATTCTTATCTATCAGAAGAAGGCATTACCCCTAACTTCTCTGCAGCAAGAACTCCTCAACAAAATGGAGTAGTTGAAAGGAAAAACAGAACACTTGTTGAAGCTGCCAGAACAATGCTTGCTGAATCTGATCTTTCAACAAATTTTTGGGCAGAAGCAGTAGCAACAGCCTGCTTCACTCAGAATAGAGCTACAATTGTCAAGAGATTTCAGAAAACATCCTATGAACTCATTAACAATAGGAAACCTAATATTAAATATTTTCATGTTTTTGGATGCAGGTGTTATATTCTGAAAGATAGAGAATATCTTGGAAAGTTTGACAAGAAAGCTGATGAGGGTAAATTCATTGGATATTCATTAGCCTCAAAAGCTTTTAGAGTGTTCAATCTTAGAACAAGAACTATCCAAGAAAGCATCAATATCACTTTTGACGACAATAAAAGCTCTGAACAACAAGAAAGTTCATCACCAATCTTTGAATCATCAAGGGAATCTGAATTAAACAAAATATTTGAAGATTTCTTTGATGATGAAGATATCTCTGAAGTTATCTAGAGAGAGAGACAAAGAGAGAATTCAGAAGAACCTCAAGAAACAGGTACAACCCTTTCAGGGCCCTCTGAACCAACACCTTCTGTTTCACCAAATGCAGATCAGCAAAGTGAATCAGAAGATGATCAAGAAGTATCTGAAGCAACTCCAGAACCAAATGATGAACAAAAATCTGCATCTCCGGAACAAAACTCAGAGCCTCTGAACAGTACAACAGAGGCATCACCAACAGAGCCTCTGAACAATACAACAGAGGTGTCACCAACTGTCAGAGACTCTGAAGCTCAAACTCCACCCCAAATTTATGCTCCAATTACAAGATGGACAAAAGATCATCCAATTGCTCAAATAATTGGATCCTCATCCGAAGGAGTTAAAACAAGATCTGCCACCATCAATGAATGCTTCTATGTAAACTTTTTGAGCATTATTGAACCAAAGAAGGTAAAAGAAGCTCTTGAAGATCCTCATTGGATTTTTGCAATGCAGGATGAACTTCAAGAGTTTGTAAAAAACAAAGTCTGGACCCTAGTTCCCCTTCCCAAAGGAAAATTTGCAATTGGAACGAAATGGGTTTTCAGAAACAAAAAGGATGAGGATGGAATAATAATCAGAAACAAAGCCAGGTTGGTTGCAAAAGGATATTTCCAGGAAGAAGGCATTGATTATGATGAAACCTTTGCACCTGTAGCTAGGATAGAAGCAATCAGAATCTTCTTGGCCTATGCTGCACACAAAGGATTCAAAGTTTATCAAATGGATGTTAAATCTGCCTTTCTTCATGGTAAATTAAATGAAGAAGTTTATGTCCAGCAACCACCTGGATTTGAAAGTACAGAGTATCCTAATCATGTTTATTATTTGGATAAAGCTCTGTATGGACTTAAACAAGCTCCAAGAGCCTGGTATGAAACTCTGTCCACCTTTCTAACTCAAAATGGATTTGAAAAGGGCACAATTGATACTACCTTATTCATCAAATGGTACAAGAATGAGATGCTTTTAGTACAAATTTATGTTGATGACATTATATTTGGCTCTACAAATCAAAAGTATTGTGACAAGTTCTCAGAGTTGATGAAGAGTAAATTTGAGATGAGCCTCATGGGAGAATTAACTTTCTTTCTGGGCTTACAAGTAAAACAAACTTCAGAAGGTACATTCATAAGTCAATCTAAGTATGTCTCTGAAATTTTGCAAAAATACAAACTCAATGATTCAACTTCGATGAGAACTCCTCTATCCACCGGAGTCAAACTTGACTCTGATACTTCAGGAGAATCTGTGGATATAAAAACCTACAGAGGTATGATAGGTTCACTATTATACTTAACTGCAAGTAGGCCTGACATAATGTTTGCAACATGTCTTTGTGCTAGATATCAAGCAAATCCAAAAGAATCTCATTTATCTGCTGTCAAGAGAATTTTCAGATACCTCAGAGGGTCACACTCATTAGGCCTCTGGTATCCAATACTTTCTAGTTTTGATTTAACAGCTTACACTGATGCAGATCATGCCGGATGTAAGCTTGACAGAAAAAGTACCTCAGGATGCTGTCAGTTATTGGGCAATAAGCTGGTAAGTTGGTCATCCAAGAAGCAAAACTGTGTTTCAACTTCAACAGCAGAGGCAGAATATGTTGCTGCTGCTAGTTGCTGCTCACAAGTAATATGGATGAAAACTCAGCTCAGTGATTATGGCCAACAAATTGAAAGAATTCCAATTCTCTGTGATTCAAAAAGTGCCATAGCCATCTCTGCCAATCCTGTACAACACTCCAAAACCAAGCACATCGATGTAAGGTACCACTTTCTAAAAGATCATGTTGAAAAGGGAACAATAGAGATGTATTTTGTACCAACTGAACTACAACTTGCTGATATTTTCACAAAAGCTTTAGATGAACGAAGGTTCAATTTTTTAGTTAGCAAGTTGGGAATGTTGAATATGTCTACCTAACAAAAATTGGTAAACTCAGTCTCTGATCAATTATCAGAGACTCTGAACCAAGTAGCATATGTCAAACAACACAAGAAAACTTCAGAGTCTCTGATCCTTTCAATCAGAGCCTCTGGATTTTTTCACCAATGGTAAAAATCACTTGTTTTCTCCAAGCATGTGTCAAGGGGGAGAAATCAAAGACTTCTTTCTTTGGTCAAGGGGGAGACAGACCCTTTCAGCTTTTCAAGGGGAAGAAAAGTCTCTGATATTTATATCAGAGCCTCAGATCTTGTCTCTGATATTTATATCAGAGCCTCTGATCTTATATCAGAGCCTCTGATCTTGTCTCTGATATTTATATCAGAGCCTCTGATCTTGTCTCTGATATTTATATCAGAGCCTCTGATCTTGTCTCTAATATTTATATCAGAGCCTCTGATCTTCTCTGATATTTATATCAGAGCCTCTGATCTTATATCAGAGCCTCTGATCTTGTCTCTGATATTTATATCAGAACCTCTGATCTTGTCTCTGATATTTATATCAGAGCCTCTGATCTTGTGATATTTATATCAGAGCCTCTGATCTTGTTTCTGATATTTATATCAGAACTTCTGATCTTTTCTCATTAAACGAATATTCCAGGAAATTCGTTTAAATAATAAATCTTTTTGGATAACCATTCGTTTCTTTTTAAACCCAACTGGCGGTTTTCTGACACAAAGCGGCTCTCCCCTACATACCTAAACGTGTCACCTATTAATTAGGGGATGATGGAACGTCCTTTCTGACATTAGGACTCTCATTCGCCGTTTCCATAACCTCTCCCTCTACCCTTTGTCTATAAAAACCCTGTTTCCCTTTTTATTATCCTTTACGCTCTCAAAATCCGAAATCCGAAATCTCTCTTTCTAAGCTTTCATCTTTCTCAACCTGCAACAATGGCGGCTCTTTCCCAAACTTCAGATAACTCAAGCAAACTTGCTCCAAGCTTGAATATGGTACAGTTCGATGTTCCAGTCAAAGGAAACAACTACTTTCTGGACGTCACCCCATCAAAATACGATGAACAGTTTCGCCCAATCCTCGACTTTTTTACCAACTGCGAACTCAATGATGTTCTAACCAAACATGCCTCAGATATTCCCCTTCGCTTTGTCCAACAATGGTGGTATTCAAGTGAATACGACGATGAAAAGAAAGGACTGGTTGGGCACATTGACCTAGGAGAACAAAGCCTGACAATAAGAATAACCCCACAAACCCTGACTCGTCGATTCAACCTCCTCACGACAACTGATCTTCAAATATATGCTTTTGAGAAACTACCAAGTCAAGAAGTCCTTCTTCAGTTCCTCCACCACTTGGGCTACAACAAAGAAATAACACGCCTAAGTCAATTCAGACGTCAGTACCTGCCTCCCAAATGGAACTTTATGTTCAGTGTTCTCAACCGAACAATAACCTGCAAGATTGGAAGTCAGGATCAGACTCATCCAGCGATAATAGCCATAATGTATGCTCTCTTTTTCAACAGAAGCATCAATATGGCTCACATTCTCTTCTGTGAGATGCTAACGGCGGTGGACAAGAAGAACAAGGACTTGGCCAAAGGAAAACAACCAATATCGGTACTGTTTCCTCGATTCATCTCTGTGGTCATTCAACGAGCAATGGAGAAATTCTCCATCACTGAGGATGGCCCAATGACACCTCTGTTTATGATGAACTCATTCAAAGCAACAGAGGTTCCTCCTTATCCACATGACCGACGATTCCCACACACCATGATTGAGGTAATTCCTACTGACTCTCCTACCCATCTCCTACTTAGTCGTGTTGCCCAATCATCAGAACCGATGATGGGATCCCCAACACACTTAGGTTCTGAGCCTGAGCCTGAATCAGAGAGTGATATCTCTGATACTGCTCAAAACATTAACAGAGCGCAACCAGAGGGTGGCTCTGAGAGGGTGAGGAAGAGAGAACATGAGAACCCTCCCTCTGACGAAGAGAATATCTCTGTCAGAGCAGAGGAAAGTGAGGAACAGAGAATTCCAGAGGGTGAGTTTCTAAACTTAGAATCTGAGGGCGGTGAGGTAGAAAAAGATGTCCTTGACGACACAAATGAGAGAATCCAAAGCCCAACTCCCAGTGCAACCAAATTTACTGTCCAAGGTGGTCCAGCATCAAAGGACATTGAAACAGAGGTGCACACCTCGAACCCTACCCATCCTAACCGCTCAGAGGCATCTGTTTCTGCCTCTGAAGCATGCACCAGAGGGGAAACCTCTGATACGGCTAAGTCCTCCCAAAAGGACTTGGACCAAGATAAAAATACTCAATCACCCCAGAGTATGTCACCTCTACCTACACATGATGCCTTTGTGGCTCAAACTAAGTTGGACCGTCCCTTAGAACATAAGCATTGCCTGTCAGAAAAAGAATGGCACGACCTTCTTATACAAGGAATCCTTAGCCTGGAAAGCAAGGTTTCCAAACACATTCGGTTCTCATCATCAGATTCTGACTCTGATGATCAGGGACCAATCGGAACCATTATAGGGAAATCCTTGAAAAAGGGTCCCCAAGGATTAATGGGAAGTCCTTCCGGAGAAAACATCAAACCACCTTCGAAAGAAGGCCCCTCTGAACTCGAGGGAAACTTAGAATCATGTGTTGATCCTAAGGTTACCCCCTCTGATTACGATACCAAAGAAGAGTTCAAAATCTTTGGTGATGAAATCAGAGAATCTCTGAAGGAGATAAAACTTCAAATGGAGAAGACCTCAGAGGCCTCTGCCTCAAACTCTGAAGTTGAAAAGCTCACTTCAGAGGTCTCTGAGCTGCGCACGACGGTTCTCAATCAGAACGAAAAACTGGATGCTCTGGAAAGCTTGGTCATAAAAAATGACTCCGTATTGTCCAGGGAAATTCAGAACACGAAAACAGAGCTCCTCCAGGCGATTATACCTACCTCTGCCCCCACTCCGACAAATGCAGACTTTTCTCAATTCAAAGAGGAAGTCTTGCGTTCTTTGGCAGAGGTACTTGCAAAGATCCCTACCTCTACTGCTGCTCCTGCTACAGAGTTTATTACAAAGGCTGACCTGACCAACTTCTCCAAGAAGATCACCAGCAATGTAATGACTATATCCAGCAAGTTCGTCTCCAAGACCACTCAGCAGAACAAGAAGATTGAAGACCTTCTGAAGAATGTCAAATCTTCAGAGGGAGTATTGAAGAGAAAGGAACTAGAGGTCGCATGCTCTGAGGAAGCGCGGAAGAAGGCTAGGTATGAAGATTCTGATGACGAAGATGACCGACCTCAGGGGTCATCCGATCTTCATAAGGGGGAGAAGACTCCTACTCCAAAACCTGTTGAAACACAAAAGGAGTCCACTCCCTCTGAATTAAACCAACACAAGGAGAAAGGAACAGATAGACGTTCAACCTCCACCTCTGCTGAAGATATTCAGGCCACTCTAAAGTCGCCAGTACCTGTCATCTTTCTAGCACCATCCACTTCAGGTGCTCCAATAGTTCCAATCACAGCTGAACAAATCACAGCTGCATCTCAAGAAACTATTGGAGCTCTGGACGAAGAAGAAGATGAACACCTCGTAGACTTCTCAACATCAGAAGATGCATTCTCATCACCAGAAAGAACAACTTATGTGATGAGAGATGCTTACGAATCAGAATCTGAAAAAGAAGAAAAAACAGATTCTGGAAAAGAGATTGAAGAAGAAGTTGAAGTAGTTAATGTCGAAGAATATGTCTTCAAGAATGCTCAACCACATCATACTTCAACAACGTCAGAGCTAAGGGAATCACCAGAGATAGATGGCTACATCTCTGAACCCTCAAAAGAAGATCCTCCACAAACAAAGGAACCAGAAACCATGGTTGTTAATGAACAGGCTCCTTCAGAGAATCCTGTTCAGAAAACAAGCATCGGTCTTCCAGCAAAAGTGTTCAATAAACCTCCCACATTCCTCGAATCAAATCCCGAAGCTTCCATAGAAGACCACTTCAGATACATCTACTGTGAGTTCAACATGGCAGACACACTAGTCATTCCTCTGAATCCAAGAATCAGAGAGGACATGCCAGACTATGAACGAAGATTTATCAGAGATAAAACCAAAACAAGAGCACAGGTCCTCTCTGATGATCCAATCATCAAAATCAACAAAATCTCAGAAAAGACCTTTGCTTACAACAAGATTATCTATAGGAATTATGTGGTAACTCGATCTGATCAGAAGATTTACGAGTTCAATGACAATGATCTCGTAAATCTAAATCCATATGATTTACCACATCTATATGCCTATTGCTCTGCCAGGTATGATCATGGAAGAAGGGAAATCAGGATGGGCATGGTTGAAGTCCGACGGGCAATGGAGGCCTATGTCAAACACCGAGCAAAACGTGACTTTCAAATAGCTCTGAACCTAGGGGAAGAGAAGCTGGAGGTAACTGAACCTGTGGAGTCATTTGACAAACTTAAAGAACAGAAGACTGGATCAATCGTTGCAGAACCTCTGGGTTTCGTCTTCAGAGTAAATCAAGAAAAGAAGATCTTTCTAGCTTCAGAAGTGTCGAAGTATTCTGATGAAACCTTGAGAGGTATAAAGAAATTGATCCATGCAAAAGAAGAAAGGCACAGAGCAGATTTACTGGCAAAGCTTGACTTAGAGATTGACTCGATGATCAACTTCAGAGCTCTGATCATGAAATTCCATAGAATTTGTTCAAGTGACAAATTGTAGTCTGTTTCTTTTTTTTTTGATATTACTTTGTATTAAACTTCCAAATGTTTAAGGAGTAATACTTAAGAGGATGATTTTCTCCTCTATGCTTTCTAGATTAAAATTCAATTCTCTGTTATTTTTGTATCTTTTATTTTCGACACTTAGGGGGAGATTGTTAGCTCCAAATCATCTGTTAAAGTGTTGAAAATAACCGTCCTATTTCAGAGGACTTCAGAGGACGAAGACTTCAGAGGACAAACCTGCCTCTGAAGTACTTATCAGATTGCAACTGACTTCAGAGGACGAAGACTTTAGAGGACAAACCTGCCTCTGAAGTACTTATCAGATTGCAACTGACTTCAGAGGACGAAGACTTCAGAGGACAAACCTGCCTCTGAAGTACTTATCAGATTGCAACTGACTTCAGAGGACGAAGACTTCAGAGGACAAACCTGCCTCTGAAGTACTTATCAGATTGCAACTGACTTCAGAGGACGAAGACTTCAGAGGACAAACCTGCCTCTGAAGTACTTATCAGTGCAACTCAGAAGACATCAGAGGACGAAGACCAGAGGACAAACCTGCCTCTGAAGTACTTATCAGAGATTGCAACTTACATCAGAGATAGCTTCATCAGAGGCTCTGAAGACAACGTCAGAGCTCTGAAGACATTCTCTCTGAATGCACAAGTTTTCTAATGAACAGAAGAACAGATGACTCGTCACTTAGTGATAAGATTTACTTTCTAGAGTAGGTCACTGTTCAGCATGCTCTTTTTGTCATGCAAGTACACTGCTTACTTTATGGTCCTATAAATAGGACCATCCCCTTATTGTTCAAGTGTGCTTAAGAAGATATAAATCTAATAAAATAAGTTGAATATTTTATTCTAAGAATATCTTGTTTATCTTTATCTGCTTTATGAACTGTGATATTTGAATCTCCTTTAATATTAAACTGTATTGCTTCCGCTGTCATTACTCTTATTTGTTTATATCATTGTTACGAGATTAGATATGGGATCCAACAAAAAAGAAAAATGAAATTCCTTTTGTTTATACGTCCGAAAATGCCAAATATTTTCCGGAAAAATCAAGAAGAGGAAGAAGAGTTTTAAATGATATATCTTCTGTTAAATCTTCAGTGTCTAATGATATTGTTCCTTCTTATGCTCCTGATTCTGATAAAGGAAATATTTCTCCAATCATTTATGATTCGAAAAAATATACTCCTCCGTTAATATTAGAAGGAAAAATCATAGATCTTGAAGATCAGATAGAAGATCAAAATATTTTGAAGAAAATTGAATCTGATATTATTCTTTCTTTCATGACGTCTAGTCTTGAAAAAAATTTATTTTTTCAAAAATCAGATTCCATTTCTAGCATATCTTCTGATTCTAAGGAAAATAAAAAGGAAATTTCAAATTTTAAAATCTTTTCTCAAAATAATTTAGACTCCGAGGCAAATTCAGATTTATTAGTTGATCAGATTGGTTGCTTGGATAAATTTATTTCTTCTGATTTAAATATTAAGTCTAAAATTCTTGATGATTCTTTTACGCTAAATGATCCATATTATAAACCTAAGCGTAAAAGAAGACGGTCAAAAAAGTCGAAGAAACGAGATACAGTTCTTTCTGACTGTTCTAATTCTTCGGATACTATTATTTCTGATAGGACTGTGAGCCAGTCAAAGAAGCAGATCTGGAGAACTAGGCGGACATCAACTGATTCTATGTTTGATGGAGATCGATGTGTAGACAAATTTTATAATAATGATTCATTTGCTGTTTGTAATAAAGTTTCAAAATATTCTATAAAGCAAATGTTTCAAATTTCCAAAAATGTCTCATATTCGTCTTCTGATTCTAGTTCAGATGATCATGCTTTATCTTCTGATGGTTGTAATTATTTTTCTGATCCTATTCCTCGTGCTTCTAATGTCAATTCTGTCAATTATTGTTTCCCATAAGAACTGCAACTAACAAACATGGGCCCAAATTCAAGTGGGTTCCCAAATCTTTATCTGATTCAAAGTTGCAGACATCACAAGTTAAGGGGAGTAAGGGAATTTTGGCTTCTGAATAATTCAGCTCAGGACCCGTATTTCATAGACATGACTTCTAAACAAAACAGTTTAGAACTCGTTCTTCATAGTTTCAGCTTCTGATTAAATGAGATACTGTGAGTACATCAATTTTAATTTCGCTGCATTTATCTCTGATTATGATGTGTTCAAGTTTTTCTCAATCTTTCAAGAATCTGAGCTTGTTTATCTATCTCATGAATTTGTATTACCCAAATTTTTTTTTTAATATGAGACACAAATTTATTTTCTTCAATGTAAAAGACGAAATAGTTGAATTTTATTTTGTTCGAACTAAATATCTATTAAAAGTTTAAATCTTTACAAATTTTATTCTATAAAGTAAAGTTTTACATTTTTTCTTTCTTTTGAATAAAATATGTGTCTAGGATAAATTTTCAAGTTCTTTTGTTTATATTAAAGTTTTTATATGGTCAAATTTCAAGTCTTACAAAAGTCGAAAAGTCAGCAACATGTTTGAAACTTTTATTAATGCTTTAAAGATATGTGAGTCGGATTTTTTATAGTTTACTTTGCTTAGACTACCTAAATGATCAGAATTATAGATTGGAATGAAAATATGGGCTAAGCATTTAGACGTTAATCTGAGTAATTGAGATGAATATTAAATTCTTAAAATACAGAAATCTCTAAGTTTAAAAGTTTGTACCTGTGACCTTTCTGGTTTGGGAAAGTACGTTCCGTGGGATGCTTGTCATCTGGTCCCCTAAGGTCATTTGGTCTGGGAGTGACCGAACATAAATCCTTCTATAGAATCAGATCGAAAGTCATGTTCTACTGGTATGAATGGGTTTAGGATATGTCGATGTAGCCTTTCTGATCTGGGAGAGTAAGTTCCAAGGGGTGCTTGACACCTAGTCCCCTAAGGCCAACTGATCTGGGAGCGGCTGACCCAAATCCTGCAATAGGGTCAGATAGAAAGTTACGTTTACGGTATGTTCTTTACTTAATAAACTTCTTGATTAAAAAGAAGCCAAAGTGCACAAGCTTAAAAGATGCCAAAGAGCACACTCATGTTAAGATGCCAATGAGCACAATGCTAAAAGATGCCAATGAGCACACATCTCATGATATTTGGTGATATGTTTGAGTTGCGATAAATCTGTAAATTTATGAATATCTTAATTCTTGATGGCTTAGTGTGAGTACATGCAAAGTTCTCTATAATATTTTTAGAATTGCATTTTCTTGTAAGCTAATCGAAGATTCGCATGTGAGCACACTGAATAGATTGCTGGAAGTTTTTGAAATTGAACATGTCTTAACTTGATATGCAATGAAACTTGTTCTTGTATCCTACAACATATGTTTGATTTCAAATGATTGATAAAATTGTAATATTTTACTCTGTAGAATTTAATTTGTTTAGTATTTAAAATTTTATATGTTTAGTTGTTTCAAAATTTACATTCAGTATATTTTTCTTTCTACATTAATTTCTTCTCATAAATATATTTTAATGGGTTTATGCATTATTCAAGGCGGAGTGAACAAAGAGTTGTATTTCAAAGATTAAATCTGTTTTTTGAGGGGGAGTGTCTGATTTTCTTTACATAAATGCTATCTTGAATTGTCTTATCTATTGCATTTGTGTAGGGGGAGTCAAAAAGCTTAACAAGGTAAATTTTTTCTAAGTCTACTTTGCGCTTCAGGCATGACACACAAAGCTTGTTTTGCGTTTCCTTCATGAACCGCAAACCTTGCTTTGCGCGTCACACATAGAACGCAAACCTTGCTTTGCGCTTCCTGCATGGAACGCAAACCTTCTCTGTTTTCTCTGTTTATTTGATTTTGCAGATCTTTCGCTGTCTCGTCTCCAACATTTGCATGACCAAGTTGATCAAGATCATCAAGGTCATGAGGGGGATAAGTCAAGGAGAAGTTAAGGAGACAAAGAGTTCAAAAGATTATCCGATGATCAAGATTCGCTCAAAGATTCCATTCACTCAGCTATTTCAAATTCTTTTGCTGTTCTTGCTCCGAAAACCACAGTTCATTCAAGATCATTCAAAAGAGTTGTATCGTCTTGAGCTTATGCAACAAAGAAAATTTTCAATCTGCAAGATGCTGAGAAGAAATTTTTTCTTAAAAGTCAGAAAGCTTCTGAAAGTCGCTTTGTTGGTCCGTGCTATTATAGAAAACAATTTTTGAAGACCAAAGCGCCAATGATTACTAAGGGGGAGATTGTTAGGTCTGATTTTATAGTAATCATTGTATTTATAGGACTTGGTCAATACTGTGTTTAGGGATGATTAGTATTGTATCTGACCAAGGGTATTTAAGTCCCTTTGGTCTTTGTCTTGTGTAAGTTTCACACGCACAATCTATATAATTTCTGTTTTGCGCTCCTATTGTCTCTCTCTCTACTTTCTCTCTTTAAGGATTTAGAGATCTTGGTTTATCAAATTCTGATGATGAGGAAGAGGATACATCATCTGATGGTTCTGAGGTAATATCTGAGTTTAACTATAATTTCTTCTTATCTCAAATGAATGTTTTTATCCCTGCTTTGCATGATTTGCGCTCAAAGTTCATTTCTGAAAAAGTTAAAAATCAAGAAAAGTCTGATTTAATTGATAAACTGCAAATTTCTTTAAAAGATGAAAAATCAATTTTAATTGATACAAAAGAGAAATTTCAAAAGCAGTTAGTTGATCTTCAAAATTCAAATCAGACTTATCATGATTCATTGACTGAACTGACTTCTTCAAATAAAATCATTTCTGAAAAGATAATTGTTTTAGAAAAGAAATTGTATAAAAGAGAACAGTCTGAGCAAACAATTTACATGAATAAACCAAGGAGTGAAAAGATATAAAGGAAAAGTGGGGACTTGGTTTCGAAAATCTGCATTTTTTAAATAATGCTAAAAATGAAGTTCCTACTTTATACGAATATGATTATTTTACTTTTGCAAGATATGCTCCTCAGTTTAAATTCTTTTGGACAACTGAGAAACAAATTTTGGAAGAAGAAAATGTGAAAAGGATGAAAAATAAGAGGATGGAAATGCCATTTGTTTACACTTCTGAAAATGCAAAATATTTTCCTAATCAATCTAAGAAATCCAGAAAATTTCAAAATCTTTTAAATGACAAATCTTCCAATACATCTTCATTTTCAACAGATTTTGTGGATATTTTTACTAACACTGAAAAGGAAAATGTATCTTCGGTATCTTATGATATTAAGAAATACATTCCCCCATTAGTGTTAGAAGAAAAGATTGTTGATCTTGAAGATAGATTGGAAGAACAAAATCTTCAAACTTGTATAGAAAACAATTTATTTCTTTTTATAATGAAAACAAGTTTTGAAAATAAAATTTCTTCTGGATTGTCAAAAGATTCAAAGGAAAATACTAAAGTCTTGAAAAACAATGGCCATTTGCGTTCTACATTAGAAACGCAAACTGAGAGTTTGCGCATGAAGTTGGACGCACAAAGCTCAGTTTGCGCTTCCAATAAGAAACACAAACCTCTTCCAAACTTGCGAAATTTTGAAAATTTTCACTCCAAGGCTAGGTCTTCAATGTCAAATGATAAGACTGATTTCTTTGATAAAGTTTCTTCTTCTGATTCAATTATTGATAATTATTTTCTGCTAAATGCTCAATTTTATAAAAAGAAGCGTAAAAGAAGAAGATCAAAGAAGTCAAAGAAATATGATACTGTATTATCTGAAAATTCTAATGTTTCTGATTTTTCTTCTTCCGATCGGACTGTGAGGAAGTCATCAAGGCAGATTTGGAAGATGAAACAGCCAATTTTAGAATCTGAACTGTTAGGAGTTAATTGTGTAGACAATCTTTGTGATACTGATACATTTGATACATGTAATAAAAACCCAAAATACTCTTTTCAGCAAATGTTTGATATATCAAAGAATATCTCATATGCTTCTTCTAGTTCTGATTCTGATGATTGTGTTTTATCTTCTATTGATAATTGCTTTCATTCGTGCATGAAAAATAAATTTGTGAAAAATAAAAGGCATAAATCTAACAAGGGACCCATAAACATATGGGTACCTAAAAAGGTGTAGTTTCGGTGTGTGCAGCTTAGTCAATTATGGTATCTGGATTCGGGATGTTCAAAACATATGACTGGCAACAAATTTCTTCTATCTAATTTTAAAGATAAATGTTGCGGTCGTGTGAAATTTGTTAACTGTGAGACAGCTCCGATTATTGGTTATGGTGATCTAGTTCAAGGAAACATAACTGTCAAAAGAGTAAGCTATGTTGAGGGTCTAAGTCACAACTTATTCAACATCGGTCAATTCTGCGATAAAGATCTTGAAGTGAGCTTCAAATCAAAAAGGGTTGCTGTAAAGAATGATAGTGGCAAAGACTTAATAGTTGGAAAGAGAAGATCTAATTTGTATACAATTGATCTTTCCAAAGTTAAGGTCTCATCAGATTTGTGTTTACTATCCAAAGCCTCTATCAGTGAAAGTTGGATTTGGCATCGTCGACTGGCTCATCTTAACTTCAAGTATTTGGATCGTCTGGTCAAGAATGATTCAGTGAGAGGTCTTCCAGTTCTCCGTTTCCAGAAAGACCATCTATGCCAGGATTGTGAGAAAGGAAAAATGAAGAAAGCTCCTCACAAGCCTAAACCTGAACACTGCACATCGGTTTTTCTTGATCTTTTGCATGTTGATCTGTGTGGTCCGATGAAGACAAAGAGTTTAGGACATAAGAAATATGTTTTGGTGATTGTTGATGACTACTCCAGATATACTTGGGTAAAATTTCTGAATTCAAAAGACGACACTCCTGAAGTACCCATCATCCTTATCAAGACAACTCAGACAAATAAGCAGAAAGTGGTAAGATCTGACAATGGCACTGAATTCAAAAACAGTACTCTTCAGGCATTCTATGAATCTCAAGGAATACAACAACAATTTTCTGCTGCACGTACTCCGCAACAGAACGACGTTGTTGAAAGAAGAAACAGAACGCTTGTTGAGTCCGCCAGGTCAATGCTCGCTTATTCAGGTCTACCTTTGTCTTACTGGGCTGAAGCAGTGTCAACTGCCTGTCATACACAGAACAGATCAATTCTGCATCGTCGATTCAACAAAACACCGTATGAACTTATGAACGGGATCAAACCGAACATCAAGTATTTCAAGTCATTCGGGTATAAATGCTACGTTCTGAATGACAGGGAGAATCTCAACAAGTTTAGTCCAAAGGCAGACGAAGGTGTATTCGTGGGTTATTCTTCAAACTCTGCTGCTTATAGAGTTTTTCTGATCTCTGCAAGAAAGGTCATAGAGAGTGTCAATGTAAAATTTGACGAAGCTGCTGATTTGGTTTCTAGTCACTCAGACTCAAAAACCGCACTTACTGGAAATTCAGTTTCTAAACAAATCAGTTCAGAACCTGCTCTTTCACGAAATAACCAGGATTCTTCTACTCCCTCTCCTAATCTTTCTGATCTTGATTTTCTATTTGAAATTTTTTATGATGATGTGCCTAGAACTAATTCTGAAAATGTTTCTAATGTTTTGAATCAAGAAACTGAGAGCTCATCTATTCCAAATTCCGCTGCATCCATCTCTGAAACTGATGCTGCTCCAGTCTCTCCTGTTCAACAAGAACCGGCACAACAAGAATTGGTTAAATCAGACAATGTTCAATCAGAAACTGAGCCTTTTCTTGAAGAACCTATTCAAGAAGAATCCATTCAAGATCAATCTGCTCAAGAGAAATCAGTTCAGAAGGAAGCACCGAATGATGTTATTCAACAAACTGTTCCCGAATCTGATTCAGAGATTGTTGAGATATCTCCTCCTCAAGTTGAAACTATTTCTATTTCATCTTCTGATGTAGAAGTTTCTGAACCTCCCTCTCATCAATTACAAGTGGTGCAAGAAGTAATTGATCCTCTCCCTCATACAACAAAGTGGACAAGATCTCATCCAATTCATCAAACTATTGGAGATCCTCAAGCTAGTGTGTCTACACGTTCCAGGACGGCTACTTCCAATGAATGTCTCTTCACTTGCTTCCTAAACAAGATTGAACCAACAAAAGTTTATAAAGCATTGGAAGACCCAGACTGGATTATAGCAATGCAAGGGGAAATAAATCAATTTGACGCACTCAAAGTTTGGAGACTTGTACCAAGGCCAAAAGGAAAGAGCATAATTGGTACAAAGTGGATATTCAAGAATAAGAAAGACAAAGATGGTATCGTCGTTCGGAACAAAGCAACGTTGGTAGCCAAAGGATATCGACAAGAAGAAGGTATTGACTATGATGAAATGTTTGCACCCGTTGCCAGATTGGAAGCTATCAGAATGTTTCTTGCCTTCGCTGCTTATCGCAACTTCACAGTATATCAAATGGACGTCAAAACGGCATTTCTCAATGGCAAGCTGAAAGAAGAAGTATATGTATCTCAGCCAGAGGGATTTGTTGACAAATATCGTCCAGATTATGTATATTTTCTCGATAAAGCATTGTATGGTTTGAAACAAGCTCCGCGGGCATGGTATGACGAGTTATCAGCTTTCTTGATCAAATCCGGCTTCACCAAAGGGTCTATCAATACTACTCTTTTCATTTATAGAACTAATCTTGATATCTGCTTAGTACAAATATACGTAGATGGTATTATTTTCGGTGCGACTAATAAATCTTTGTGTACTTGGTTTTCTGATCTTATGACCTCTAGATTTCAAATGAGCATGATGGGAGAAATCAACTTCTTCCTCGGCTTACAAGTAAAACAGCTTCCTGATGGTATCTTCATCAATCAGTCAAAGTACATATTTGACATTTTGAAGAAATTCAAGATGGACAAATCTACTTCAATCGGAACACCGATGGCTCACGGTGCCAAACTCGGACTCGATCCAGATAGAAAAGCTGTGGATCAAAAGACATACAGAGGAATGATCGGATCACTGATGTATCTAACTGCCAGTCGCTCGGACATAATGTTTTCAACGTGTTTGTGTGCCCGATTTCAAGCTAAACCAAAAGAATCTCATCTTTTAGCAGTCAAACGCATTTTTAGATATATTAAAGGAACTCCTTATTTAGGATTATGGTATCCTAAAAGTTCTGACTATAATTTGATTGCTTATTCAGATGCAGATTTTAGTGGTAATCAATTGGACAGGAAGAGTACTTTTGGTCATCTTCAGTTCTTAGGTGACAGATTGATAAGCTGGGCGTCGAAAAAGCAAAACTGCGTTTCAATTTCAACAGCCGAAGCTGAATACGTCGCTGCAGCTAGTTGTTGTGCTCAAGTGCTTTGGATGAAAACGCAACTTCGGGATTACGGGATGTTGTACAAGACAGTGCCAATATATTGTGACAACAAGTCCGCAATTGCCATTTCAGTCAATCCTGTCCAGCACACCAAGACGAAGCACATAGACATGAGATACCATTTTATAAAGCATTACGTGGAAGAAGGTACTATTGAATTATATTTTGTCCCAACTGAATATCAACTTGCTGATATATTTACAAAAGATTTAGATGAAAAACGATTTAACTTTCTGCTTTCAAAACTTGGCATGTTGAATTTAAAAGTTTAAATCTTTACAAATTTTATTCTATAAAGTTTAATATTTCAGATTTTCTTTCTGTTGAATAAAATGTGTGTCTAGGATCTTTTACAAGTCGCCTTGTTTATATTTAAAGTTTAATATGTTCAACGTTCACATCTTTCAAACATCGAAAAGTCAGCAACATGTTTGACGCTTTAGATACTGCTTTAAAGATATGTGAGTCGGCATAGTTATGGTTTACTTTGCTTGAACAACCTAAGTGATCAAAATTGTAGATTGTAATGAAAATATGGGCTAAGTGATTCTATATAGATCTGAGTTATTGCGATGATTAATTTTTAAGCCTATAAAATACAGAAATCTCTGGGTTTAAAAGTTTGTACCTGTGACCTTTCTGGTTTGGGAAAGTAAGTTATGTGGGATGCTCGACATCCGGTCCCCTAAGGTCATTTGGTCTGGGAGTGATCGAACAGAAATCCTTCTATAGAATCAGATCGAAAGTCATGTTCTACTAGTATGAATGGGTTGAGGATATGTCGATGTATCCTTTCTGATCCGGGAAAGTAAGTTCCAAGGGGTGCTTGACACCTAGTCCCCTAAGTCCAACTGGTCTGGGAGCGGCTAACCCAAATCCTGCAATAGGGTCAGATAGAAAGTTACGTTTACGGCATGTTCTTTACTTAATGAACTCTTTGATTAAAAGATGCCAAAGTGCACACTGCTTAAAAGATGCCAAAGAGCACACTCATGTGAATATGCCAATGAGCACACAGCTAAAAGATGCCAATGAGCACACATCTCTTGATACTTGGTGATATTTTTTGAGTTGCGATAAACCTGTAAATTTGTGAAAATCTTAATTCTTGATGACTTAGTGTCTGTACATGCAAAGTTCTTCATTTTATGTTTAGAATTGCATTTTTCTTGAAGCTAATCAGAGATCGCATGTGAGGACACTGAATAGATACCTGCAAGTGTTTGACACTGAACATGTCTTAACTTGATATACAATGAAACATGTTTCTGTATCCAACAACTCCTGTTTGATTTCAACTGATTGATAAATCTAGGATATTCTACTGAGTAGACTTTAATTTGTTTAGTGTTTAAAAAATTTATATATTCAGTTGTTACAAAATTTATATTCAATATGATCATCTTTCATACTGATGTCTTTATGTTTGAGTATCTGTATTTTGGATATGGTCTGTGCAATTTTCAAGGGGGAGAGCTCATCTGAAAAAGATTTTTTCTGTGTTTGAGGAGGAGTAAGTAAGAATTTCTATCTGTGCTGATCAGAAGTTAAACAGGTATGTTTTTCAGATTTTTCTACACATTTGCTATATTAACAGTTTAATTTTTGTGCATGTGTGTAGGGGGGATTTCAGGTATATTTTTAGAATTTTTTTATTTTTTTTATTTTTTTTATTATTTCTATTTTTTTTTTTTATGTTTTAGATATAGATTTGTTTTAGTTTTCTAAGTATAAATAGTGTGTTCTTTTCATTTTCATCTTTTTCCCGCCTACTGTTCATTCTATCTGACTTTTCGGCTCCTCATTCTCTCTTTTGTTTTCTGTGTTCTCGATTCCAATCTGTTCTCTTTCAGATTTTGTTTTCGAGAAATAAAGGTATGTTCTGATTCTATTAACCTCGTTTACTGTTGATTGTGTTCAATTTGATTGTGCTTATTATCGTGTTCGTATTCTCGATTCCAATCTGATGTTCGTATTTTTTCGTTCTATTCATAATACTCAGATTGTGAATTCGTGCTTTGATTCTTAAATTGGGTATTGGGTTATACTTAGATCAGTATCGTTCATCAGGTATGTTTTCGTTTTCTATAATTTCGTTTATTCTAGCTTTAATTTCAGTTTTTGTGGTTTTCGGGTTGTTAAATCGCGAACCCTTGGTTTTTGTAAGGATGATAGACCCGCAAAGTCTACTTTGCGTGTCTAGTTAGAACCGCAAAGTGAACTTCGCGTGTCTAACTAGAACCACAAAGTGAACTTTGCATGTCTAGTTAGAACCGCAAAGTGAACTTTGCGTGTCTAACTAGAAACGCAAAGTCTACTTTGCGTTTCTATCATGTGAATCTTTTTGTTCTTTCCAAGTATAGTTTACGTATCAAGTAGGACACGCAAAGTGTACTTTGCGTCTCCTCTTTGACACGCAAACTTTATTTTGTGTGTTTGTTTATCGTTTTAGATTTGGTTATCATGTTAGAAACTCAAAGTGAACTTTGCGAGTCTTGTTAGAAACGCAAAGTGTACTTTGCGCGTCTAACTAGAAACGCAAAGTGAACTTTGCGAGTCTAGTTAGAAACGCAAAGTCTACTTTGCGCGTCTAACTAGAAATGCAAAGTGAACTTTGCGAGTCTAGTTAGAAACGCAAAGTGTACTTTGCGCGTCTAACTAGAAACGCAAAGTCTACTTTGCGATTCTAACTTGATACGCAAACCTTCTTTTTTTTTAGTGTTTTTTTATGTCTTATTTTGATTTTCTAAATATAGTTTTCGGACCATGTTAGACCCGCAAAGTCTACTTTGCGTGTCTAACTAGAAACGCAATGTGAACTTTGCGAGTCTAGTTAGAAACGCAAAGTGTACTTTGCGCGTCTAACAAGAAACGCAAAGTCTACTTTGTGCTTCTAACTTGACCCGCAAACCATACTTAGAAAATTTTTTTATTTTTTTTTCTCTTTTTCTAATTCTTTTTCATTTTGTTTTCCAGGTCTCTTATGGCTTCCAAAACTAATACTGATCCCATGATTCAAGATGAGAATGCCATTCTCGACGATCCATCTGATCGAGCCTCTCATGATACTCCAATGCCGTCACATCCTTCTGTAGGGGCCGATCTTTCTGCTTCTAGACGTACACCAAATGATGTGTTCCAAACCATCATGTACATGCCATACAAGCCAAACAACTATCACATTTGGTACGCACTGTTCTCTGTTCTCATCAGGTGCCTGACATCGAAGCATTCTGGCACTGACAGTACAAGTCTACTGTATCTCCGATTGTTCCATGCAGTCGTCTATGACTTGTATGTCGACTATACGTTTATCTTTTGGACAAAACTCTCGGAGGTGGTACATGACAAGTCCACCAACAGGAAACGAAAGTTTATTCCGTTTGTCAGATTTATGAAGCTTATTGTTCGAAGCATGCTCCGTAGCAATCCCTCTATTCCTCGCAGGTTGTCATGGCCTCAGGTTCCAGACTCGGAAATGTCTTACATTCAGAAGTAGAAGAAGACTTTCAACTATTCTATGACTATTCCATATGCTCTTATTGTCAACTACGCTGATGTTGCAAATGAGGATGTCATAGAATACTGTATGGAGAATGAGTTCATGGAAGTTGTACAAGAAGATCCCTCTCATGATAATCAAGCTGCTGAACAAGATGTTGAAATTGAAGCAACTATTCCTGAACAAGAGCATGAAGTTGAACAAGAGGATGAAGATGATCAAGAAGTTGCGGTTATTGTTGAAACAGAAGTAGTTCAAGAGGATGTTGCTTCTCAACAGATTGAGAATGTTATTGCTGATATTGTTACTGTAGCTTCTGATGCTATTGTTTTTGATTTTGAAGATGTAGATGATACTGCTGCTGATGATATTCTTGCTAGTGATAAAGATGAGGATGAAAGTGATTCTGATGATTATGATAGTGATCATGCTGATCGATCGCGTATTCAGGTATATGAAAGGAAGTCCAAGACACCGGAAGTGGTTGTCTCAACAGAAGTTATCTTTGATGATGATTCTGTTCCAGTTAATCCTTCAGTTGCACATCTTCAAGTAGATGAATTGGATACAACTTTTGATCAAGCCACAACATCGGTTCAAAGTCAAGCTCCAGCAACTACACTTGCAGTTATTCAGTCTACTCCATCAGCTGTAGAGCTTACTTCTGATCAAGCTCGGGTTTCCACTGACAAATTTTCTACTTTGAATGATGTAATTCGACAGTTATCGGAGAAAATGGATGCTGAAAAGGAAGCACAGATTCTGAAGTTAAAAGCTTTATTTAAAGGAAAGATGCCTGAGATTGATACTTCAGTGATTCCTGCAGAGATTCCGTTCAGACGCCCATCGGGGGTTGTTCTTAGAGAGACGTCTTCTGCTGTTCAATCTTCTGCTCCAGCGATCATGTCTATTCCTCTACCTCCGTTGTTTACACTGTCAACTGGTGTTTCTTCATCTACCCGTATTCATGTGTCTTCTTCTAACACTCCAGTATCATATCTTCCTATTTCAGAGTTAACAGATCTACTTTATGCTCGACTTCTTTCTATGTCGCCACCAGAACATCAGGATCAAGATCTTCTTTCTCTGCTTCGGAACATCCAACCTACGCCGCCTCCAGTTCCTTCTTCTGAATCTGACAGGATCAATGCTTTATCTGATGAGTTTCAATCATTCAGATCAGAAGTCCGATCAAGTTTTGCTGATCTCAAAATGTTTATGTCTCAAGTCTTCTCTGAGTTATCTTCAAGGCTTGATTCTTATGACCAAAGCTGCAGATCTGAGGCCGGCCCGTCTCTTAAACGCAGACATAACCAAGATGATCCTGATCATCAAGGCCATGAGGGGGAGATGGCAAAGAGACCAAGAGTTGAAGGATCCTCTGAAGCAAGAGAAGATATTCAAGAAGAAGAGACTGGTGATAGAGGAAATATTGGAGAATTTGTTGGAGACTGCAATATTCAGGACTTAGTGAATATTATGATTGAGAATGTTGATATGTCTTCTTTGCGTAATGAACTGAACATTTCTGATAGCAATATTAATGATAATTTGCCAATTGTTGTTTACATGGATCCAGATGTTTCTCCAAGCGTTCATGAAGTTGAAGAATCTGAAGCTGCAAATGACATGAGGTCATTCTTTGCTAACTTCATCGAGATTAATTCTGATGATGATGAAGATGTCAGATTGGAAAAGATATGTCAAGTCAATGAAGAAGATTGTGATGACATTGTAATCATATCAGATACAGAAGATAACTTAGTATTCATGGATGCTAAGGATGAAGAGATAACGGATATGTTGTACAGAGATCTTCCTTCAAAAGATGTCTTTCCTGAAGTTTCTACTGTTCCTGAAGAGACTTCTGTTCCTAAAGATTCTACTGTTCCTGAAGAGACTTCTGTTCCTGAAAATGCTACTGTTCCTGAAGCTACTCATGTTTATTCAACTCCTATTGCTGCTAATGCTCCGACTACCTCCGCTCCTTCAGGTACATTTGAAGTAGGTCAGTCGTCTAGAGCACAAGCTGTTGATCCTCCTGCTGAACCTGTAATTTCTCCAAGTATTCTAGAAGAAGGACCAGCTTTGTCAAGACGGGAGAGACGAAGAAATTTACAACAACGTTATATGGATTCACGACAAAGATCTGCCTTTCTTGAAGATTCTCAGAGATCTTTCTCGCTTTCGCTCTTTCTACCAATCAGTCGCGAGGGTTCCGGGCATGAGAACGCAAGTGCCGGAATCAAACAAAAGGTCCGAACTTTGTTTCAAGAAGAAGACCGATCAACATCCATGCCATTCTTGGTGTAGAAAAGGAATCAGATGCCTATAAATATGAATATGTAATGCTTATCAGATGTCAACGTCATGGAAGGGATTTGGTTTCTTCTCCTCATCTGATAGTTTGGATTATCAAAGTTGAAATTCAGAGGTTGGTTAATATCTGGTATCCAGTTTTCGAGGTTGAAAGAAGAGACTGCAACGTTATATCTTCTCAGAGGTTGACTTTAATGATTTATCCATTGACGACGTTGAGTTTCTGTATAATGAATTAAGGAATCAGTACTACAGGTCAAATGATTTCTCTCAAGATTTGTTTGTAATCAAATGGTTTATAAGGCGCCAGATCAGGTTCTTCAGGGTTTTCGATTTTCAAATGGCAGCCGAAAGCATTCAGCCTGTGGTGAATTTGCTAGGACCTAACCGTAGCCTGCCAGACATTGATTCTTACTCGTTATTTACTATTCTTGAGGATCCACATGGAGTTGTATACAGGAATACATCAGGTCAAAAGTGCTTCCTCAGATTTGAAGAGATAAGTCATTACTCTGATGGAACTTTGAAAGTGATCAGGCTGCAGTTAGATCAAAGATTGAAAGATGCTGTTAGAAGATTTATGGAAACGCGAACAAGCAGGATTCAGATAACAAATGATGAGATTCAACTTCTACGGAATGCATTGGATAAAATCAATGAGAGGTTGAATTTCCACTCTACTCTGCGACGATTAGAAGTGTTAATCGGGTTGAATAGACTACGTCAAAGAGAAGAGCGTCAGTAATTCTACAAAGTCGCCTGAATGGTCTATGCTGTTATTGAAGATTGTTTTTGGAGACCACGGCGCCAATGATTACTAAGGGGGAGATTGTTAAGTCTAATTTTGTAGTAATCATTGTATTTATTTTATAGCTTTTACTGCTTTCTGTAGTGTAATCTGTTTTGTAAAGGCTTGGGGTATTTAAGTCCCCTTATTGCCTTTGTGTTGTAACTTTGGACACGCACAATTCAATACATCTGAAAGTTTGCGCTTCATTACTTTCTCTCTCTAAGAATCAGTGATCTTGGAACTCACACAAATGATATCTACAATAGAGTAGATAGTCGAGAACCAGCAAAAGCCATGTGGGATGAGCTGGAATGACAGTTTCAAGGTACAGAGAAATCAATTCAGGCAAAGTTGAGCCAAAGAATCAATGCTTATGAAGGATTTCATGCCAAGGAAGGGGAAGCTCTATTGAACACCTATACAAGGTTTAATGTTTTATTAAACGACTTGAGGAGAAACGGGATGAACAAATCCGTGTCTGAGATCAACTATAAGTATATCAAGAACTTGAATCCCGAATGGAAGAGCTATGCCATCAACATTCAGATGACTAAAGACATGACACAAGAGGACGTTAATGACATCTTCACTACTCTTGCTCAACATGAGGATGAGGTGAAGCTTCTAAATATTGAAAAGAAGATTGTCAAGGACTGCTTAGCTCTACTAGCTGAAAGATCAAAGGGTTCAAGATCAAAGACCGTTTCCTCATCAAAGTACAAGTCCAAGAGATCCAAAGCCTTCCTTACAGAGCTTAGTTAGTCGAGTTCTGAAGAATACTCTGATGATACTGAAGTGCATTCTTCTGATGATATACAAAAGTTTGATGAAAACCTGACCTCATCACCATGCAATTTCAGAAAATCTTTGTGAGAGTCCATGATCTAAGAATCCTAGAGAGAGAAAGTAGAGAGAGAGACTTGGAAGCGCAAAGTATGTATTCAGTAAAAGTGTGCGTGTGTTTCTTACAAAGACAAAGACCAAAGAGACTTAAATACCCTTGTCAAAGACAACACTGATAAGCATTCTAAACACTGTTTAAGACCAATACCTATAAATACAATGATTACTATAAAATCAGACCTAACAATCTCCCCTTAGTAATCATTGGCGCTTTGGTCTTCAAAAATCATCTTCTAAAATAGCACGGACCAACAAAGCGACTTTGTGAAGCTTTCTGACTTTTAAGAAAAAAATTCTTCTCAGCATTTTTCAGATTGAGTTTTCTTTGCATCAGCTTGAGCTCTAGACGACACACCTCTTTTAAATGACCTTGAATGAATTGTGGTGATCGGAGCAGAAACAACAAAAGAAGAAGTTGTAGCTGAGAGAATAGAATCTTTGAGCAAATCTTGATCAACAGATAAACTTTTGAGCTCTTTGTCTCTTAAACTTCTCCTAGACTTCTCCCCCTCATGACCTAGATGATTTTGATCAACTTGGTCATGTAATATGTTGGAGACAGCGTAAGATCTGCATAATCAAAGAAACATAGAAAACAAAGGAGGTTTGCGCTTCATGTTGGATGCGCAAACCAAGGTTTGCGTTTCATGAAGGGAGCGCAAAGCAAAGTTTGTGTGTCATGCTGGATGCGCAAAACGAGGTTTGCGTTTCATGAAGGATATGCAAAACGAGGTTTGCGTGACCAACGGAATGTGCAAAGCTGACAAACTCAGAAAAAATTTACCTTTTTAAGCTCTTTGACTCCCCCTACACAAATGCACTAGATATGACATTTTGAGTTAGCATTCATATAAAGAAAATCAGAAACTCCCCCTCAAAAACAGATATAATCTTTGAAAAATATTCTCTTTGTTCACTCCCCCTTGAATAATGCATAAACCCATTAAAATATATTTATGAGAACACAATGATCAAATATTAATGTAGAAAGAAAAATATACTGAATGTAAATTTTGAAACAACTAAACATATAAAAATTTTAAACACTAAAGAAATTAAATTCTACAGAGTAAAATATTACAAATTTATCAATCATTTGAAATCAAACATATGTTGTAGGATACAAGAACAAGTTTCATTGCATATCAAGTTAAGACATGTTCAGTTTCAAAAACTTCCAGCAATCTATTCAGTGTGCTCACATGCGAATCTTCGATTAGCTTCAAGAAAATGCAATTCTAAAAATATTATAGAGAACTTTGCATGTACTCACACTAAGCCATCAAGAATTAAGATATTCATAAATTTACAGATTTATTGCAACTCAAACATATCACCAAGTATCATGAGATGTGTACTCATTGGCATCTTTTAGTAGTGTGCTCATTGGCATCTTAACATGAGTGTGCTCTTTGGCATCTTTTAAGCTCGTGCACTTTGGCATATTTTTAATCAAGAAGTTTATTAAGTAAAGAACATGTCGTAAACGTAACTTTCTATCTGACCTTATTGCAGGATTTGGGTCAACCGCTCCTAGACCAGTTGGCCGTAGGGGACTAGGTGTCAAGCACCCCTTTAGAACTTACTTTCCCGGATCAGAAAGGGTACATCGACATATTCTAAACCCATTCATACCAGTAAAACATGACTTTCGATCTGATTCTATAGAAGGATTTCTGTTCGATCACTCCCAGACCAAATGAACTTAGGGGACCAGATGTCGAGCATCCCACGGAACTTATTTTCCCAAACCAGAAAGGTCACAGGTACAAACTTTTAAACCTAGAGATTTCTGTATTTTAAGAATTTATTTATTCATCTCAATCACTCAGATTAACGTCTAAATGCTTAGCCCATATTTTCATTCCGATCTATAATTCTGATCATTTAGATAGTCTAAGCAAAGTAAACTATAAAAATTCAGACTCACATATCTTTAAAGCAGTATCAAAAGCTACAAACATGTTGCTGACTTTTTGACTTTTGTAAGACTTGAAATTTGACCATATAAAAACTTTAATATAAACAAAAGAACTTGAAAATTTATCCTAAACACATATTTTATTCAAAAGAAAGAAAAAATGTAAAACTTTACTTTATAGACTAAAGTTTGTAAAGATTTAAACTTTTAATAAATATTTAGCTGGAACAAAATAAAATTCAACTATTTCAACTTTTACATTGAAGAAAATAAATTTGTGTCTCATATTAAAAGAAAATTTTGGGTAATACAAATTCATGAGATAGATAAACAAGCTCAGATTCTTGATACATTGAGAAAAACTGGAATACCATCATTATCAGAGATAAATGCAGCGGAATTAAAATTGATGTACTCACAGTATCTCATTAAGTCAAAAGCTTAATCATTGAAGAACGAGTTCTAAAATGTTGTGTTTAGAAATCGATGTCTATGAAGTGCGGGTCCGGAGCTGAATTACTCAGAAGCCAAAATCCTATTACTCCCCCTTAACATGTGATGCCTGCAACTTTGAATCACATAAAGATTTCGGTACCCACTTGAATTTGGGCTCGTGTTTGTTAGTTGCAGTTCGTATGGGGAAACAATAAGCAGATTTGATATGAGAAGTATGAGGAATTTCATCAGAATAATAAGCACAATTATCATAAGAGAAAGCATAATCATCTGAACTAGAATCAGAAGACGAATATGAGACATTTTTGGAAATTTGAATCATTTGCTTAACAGAGTATTTTGAAACTTTATTACAAATAACAAATGAATCACTTTTATAATATTTGTCTTCATATAAATCTCCATCAAACATAGAATCAGTAAATTTCAGCTTTGCTCTCCAGATCTGCTTCTTTGATCGAGCTCTCAAAGCCCTATCTGTAAGAATTGAATCGGAAGAATTAGATCTGTCAGAAAGAACTGTATCTCGTTTATTTGACTTCTTTGACCGTCTTCTTTTACGTTTGGGTTTATAATATTGATCATTGAGCGTGAAAGAATCATCATGAATTTTAGACTTAATATTTAAATCAGAAGAAATAAATTTATCCAAACAATCAATCTGATCAACTAATAAATCTGAATTTACCTCGGAGTCTAAAGAATTTTGAGAAAAGATTTTAAAATTTGAACCTTCCTTTTCGTTTTCCTTAGAATCAGAAGAAAAGCTAGAAATAGAATCTGATTTTTGAGAAAATAAAATTTCTTCAAGACAAGAAGTCATAAAAGAAAGAATAATATCAGATTCAATTTCCTTTAAAATATTTTGATCTTCTATCTTATCTTCAAGATCGATGATTTTTCCTTCTAAAACTAACGGAGGAGTATATTTCTTGGAATCATAAATGATTAGAGAAATATTTTCCTTATCATAATCAGGGGCATAAGAAGAAACAAAATCATCTGACACTGAAGATTTGACGGGAGATATATCAATTAAACCTTTTCGACCTCTTCTTGATTTATCATGAAAATATTTTGCATTTTCAGACGTATAAACAAAAGGAATTTCATTTTTCTTATTATTCATCCTTTTCTCATTTTCGAGTTCTAAAACTTGCTCTTCATTCATCCAATCAATTTTTAATTGAGGAGCATAATGAGCTAGAGTCAAATAATCGTATTTATATAAAGTTGGGGATTTTTCAATCGCATTGTTTAGACAATGAGGATTTTCAAAACCAAGACCCCACCTTTGTTTTAAAGCTTCTTCACTCATTGGTTTGTTCATAAAAATGGTTTGATCAGATTGATTTTTCGATAAAGCTTTTCTTCTAATTTATTTATTTTATCTGAAAATTCATATTTTAAATTAGTCATGGCCGTCAAAGATTCAAGATAAGTTTTATTTGAAATTTTAAAATCATCCAATTTATTTTGAAAGATGTCTTTAGTATTTTCTAAAATAGATTTTTCATCTTTCAACGAAATTTTTAGTTTGTCAATCAAATCTGACTTTTCAGAATTTAAATTATTTTCAGATAAAATTTTTGAACGCAAATCAGATAAAGCACTTATTATGATATCAAACTGAGAGGTAATAAATTTGTAGTCAAATTCAAAATATACCTCATCCTCATCTATATCAGAATCGTCGTACAGATCATCTCCAATGAAGCACATCTTAGCGATCTCTACGTTTGAAGCTTCGTCGTTAGAGTGATCCAGCCAGAATTCTTCCTCGGCCAGCAAAGCAGTTCTGTTCTCTCTCTTTTCTGCTAGTTCCATTTTCTTCTTGTAGTAAGTTGAATCCCTAACCTTCTTAGCTCGACACTCCTTTGAGTAGTGACCCGACTTTCCACAGTTATAACAAGAAGCAGTCTTAGGCTCGGGCACTTTGACTGTAGAAGCAGAAGTGAAGCGAGAAGAATTGGAAACCGATCTCGGTTGGAACTTCTTCTGATAATGCTGAGAAAGAAGGATCATCGTTTTCTGTAATGCTTCGCCATCATCTTCAGTTGACCCGGTCTAAGCGTTATCAGACAACGCTTGTTCAACCAATTGCTTGGTGAGGAGAGCAACCGGATCAACTGTCTTCTTGTTCTTTTTCTCTAGTTTGGCCTTCTTTTCAATCACCAGGCTTTCATCAGTCATTAGAATCTCGTATAATTCTTGGATTTGCATAGTGGAGATTCTGACATCATTCCTTAGTCTATGGCACGATTTATTCCATTTAGGATGCAAAGTGTTGAGAAATTTTAGATTTGTCTCAACTCAGTCTTTTCAACCTTAATACTCCGAAGATCATTGATGACGGAACAAAATCGATCAAACACAGTCTTTAGTAGCTCCCCATCCTTGGCTTTGAATTCCTCAAAATTATTCATATAACGAGTGTGAAGAAGTTGAGTTGCAACAGAAGATCCAAGCATAATCTTTTCCAGCTGTTTCCACATCAGATTAGGATGAGTTTTGAAACAATAAATCCTATTATATACAGAGTTTGGCAAAGCCAGCATTAGATTTTCTTTAATATCCCGATCAGCTTGATATGCAGTCAACTCATCTTGTGAATACTCTTTAGTAGACTTATACATTCCAGAAGCCAATTTGGGTCTATCAAACGGTCCTTCAGATAGAATGATCATCATGTCATTACCATTCTTTTGTCGTTGAATGAAGTTTAGGAATCGATCTTGCCATTGTGTAAATTCATTTTCATCTAATAGCACCGGAGGTCAATTTTCTGAACCCAGAGACATCATCAGATCACTTTTGTAAAACTGAGCTTGAAAAGCAAACTTGTCGGAATTCAAAGGTAACAACCAAAAAAAAATTTCCCAGACCTTTTTTTTAATCTAAGTCTTGAGCATGCGTAAAGTAGATCTTTGCGTGTCAGGAAGAGAACGCAAACAAGAGGTTTGCGTTGACAGCTAGAAACGCAAACTAAGACTTTGCGTTTTAAACGAGAAGCGCGAAGACGAGCTTTGCGTGTTAAGACATGGCTTCGCGTGTGAAGACTGAAGCGTAAAGAAGACTTTGCGTTTGTATAGTGAAGCGCAAAGTAGACTTTGCGGGTTGAACTTGAAGTGCGAACCAAGAGCTTTTCGGACGAAGGCAGAAACGTAAATCAGACTTTGCGTATGAAGGAGGGAGCGCAAACTTCACTTTGCGTTTGTAGAGGGAAACGCAAAGCAGACTTTGCGTTTGTAGAGGTAAGTACAAAGCAGACTTTGCGTTTGAAGCTAGATGCGAAAACCTTAAACAAAAAGACAAATTTAGAAGAACATGTAAATCCAACTATGAACAAGCGCAAACCAACATGAAACATGCGCAAAGCTATATGAATGAGGCGCAAAGTTTAGATTTTGCGCAAACCGAAGACAAAAATCAAAAACTTCTAAAAAAACGATTTCAACACTGATTTTGAAGAAAAATTCTTATACCAAAACACTCGAAAACACCTTTTTTAGCACAATTCAATCAAAAAATTTGATTAAAAACCATGAACTCAAATTTTCGTAAATCACACAGAACGTGAAAACCGTTTTTCAGAAAAACAATAAAACTCAAAATCGAAGAACAACTCAAGGTTTTTATGCAAAACATTCTGAAAAAAATATGATCGATTATTGAAAACTAAACTAATGATTCCAGAATCAACACAATTCGATCACAAACATACCCAAATTTTATGAGAAATCAAGAAAACGAGATTTTCTTAAAAAAATTCAAGAAAATCGATCAAATTTTCGATTTCAAACACAAATTCAGATATAGAAAAACAATCTCTCAATCCTCTCAAGATTCAGTTTGCTTTGATACCAATTGTAAGAAAATTCAAACTTTCATGAATGAAGCGCAAACCGTGGATCTTGACTGATTCTAACTCAAATCGATTGAAACCTGCACTTTTAATCTCAAAAACTTGTTAGAATTATCAACAAACAGTACGAAACACAAAAATACTAACAAATTCAGATTGAAAACAACAATTTGCACACATATGATCAAGAACAGAGAACAAACTCGTTTTCAAGAAAACTCAAAAAATCAGAAATTGAGATCGAAAATGTTCAATTTACAAGATGTAATCCAAACAAGAATTGATCCTAAACATAAATCGAACTCAAAGAATTCATTTTCTTTCACTAAAAACAATTTTTCACAAGAAATTCAGATGAACAGTAACAAAACTCGTTTTCTTGAAAAATTTTCGAAAAACTCAAATTTTCAATTCGAAACACACTAATTTCAATTCAAATCATGATCAAATCATTTCCAAAAAGTTTTGGTTCAACTATGATACCAATTGTTAAACATAAAATCCCAATCACAACAAGCAATTACTCAAGATTTATCAATCATACTCAAGAACTAGAGAGAGAAAGTCTAGAGAGAGAAAGTAGATCTTTTATTCCACAATTACTGAATATTACAATAAAGCATAATCCTCTAGACGTTATTACAAGTTTACAACCACAAACCTATTTATACCATCTAACTATTACAAAGCCTTAACGGCTAAGGAAACTAAACATGCTTTGACATAGACAATATATTGACAATGTTGACTTCTAACATTGACTTTCCTATTTAAATCTTGGATACAATATTTGGACTTAACACTTTGGAAATAAAAGGTTTTCAAAGAAAAAGTATGAAGGGTATGGGAAAGACATATCAGAAAAGTACAAGCCAAGGTGTTAGAACATAAATATGTTGGATACAAGATCAAGAAGACTGAAGGTCAAAGTTCAAGAAAGTCAAAGCTGAAGAAAGTCAACTCTCATCAAAGTCAAAGTCTTTTGTAATAATGTCATTGTATTGTTTTTGTATGAAGGGTTCTCACGGAAAACTTTGAGAAGAGAAAGTGGGCTTTACTGCTATATCAAACAGCGTTTTAGGGTTTCTTCGTGATTGATTTTCTGAGCTTTACTGCATGATTCTATTTGTCTCCATTTCATTCTTCTTCTTCGTTATCCTTTTCTTGAATTCTTATCGCGAAAACCCTAAATTCGCACGCAATCCAGCAAGAATCATCTTGCTGTGACCTTTTTTTGGCGAATTTGGTTTATAAAGAAGAAGAAGAAGAAGAAGAAGAAGGCGGTGGAATTAAGTTGTGATGGGCGCACCAGAGAAGTTGGCTACTTCCAACAGCAATTCGATGCAGTGTGTGAAGGTATATCGACTCAATGACGATGGAAAATGGGATGATCAAGGGACTGCTCATGTCACTGTTGACTATTTGGAGAGGTCGTCAAAAGAGTTGAGCTTGTTCGTCATTGATGAAGAAGACAATGAAACACTGCTCGTGCACTGTATTAGATCCGACGATATATATCGAAAGCAAAAAGATACAATAATTTCATGGAGGGATATAGAGTATTCAAGTGACCTAGATCTTAGCTTTCAAGAGACTACAGGGTGTTCGTACATATGGGACCCCCGTGCTAAGTTTGCGAAGGGAGACAAAGTTCTTATTGTGATCTACTGTTTCTGAATTTCTAACAATCATTTTTCAAGTTCTTTTTACAAATAGATATTCAAGATGGGATATTTTTCTTATTATGATGAAAGAAAGATTGCTAAGCTCGAATTAGAGAATAAAAATCTTGCTTCCTCAGTTGACTACTAGTCAAAGAGATCAAAGAGACACAATGATGAATGTAAGATACAGAGAGAAGAAGTTAGTGCTTTAAAGACTATTAATGAAGATCTTCTGAAACAGACTTCTGGGTTTAATGAACAAAAGGTATTGTTTTTGGAAACTGAAAACACTGAGTTAAAGAATAAGATCTAAGATTTAGAAGATCACATTGTCAAGTTTCAGCAAACAAGGTGTAATAATGAAAAGAAGATCTTTGAATTAGAATTGCAAATTGTTGAAGAAAGATCAGTTTTTGAGAAAGAAAAGAAAGAGTTTGCTAAGAAGTTCTCAGATTTTTCCAAAAAATGTGCTGACGAGAAGAAGACGGTTGAGCTGAAATGTATTAAAACTTTCTCAACAGATTTCTGACTTTGAAAAAGTAATCATACTGGAAAGAGAGAAATTTTATAAAGAGAAGAAGATCATAGAACAGAAGAAGGTTGGAATCTTCAAAGAAATATCCGGTCAGAGAACGAATGCTGAGAAAGACTTTGAAGAAGAAAGAAATATCTTTGAGACAAAAATCAAGAAGCTTACTGTGAAGTTATTTGAACTATCTGAAAGTGCTTTGAATGATCAGAAAGCGAAGTCTGAATTCAAGGAGAAGATTGACCTGCTCATTAAAGAAAGAGACAGTTATTTTACAAAGATCAAAGAGCTTGAAGAGATTGTTTCCAAGGTGGTGGTGATTGAGCAAACGACTCCAGAGTCAAAAATCCACACACCTAGAAATAGTTCATTTGGTTCTAACAAGCCAGCCTCAAGCTCACATTTGAAAATTGTTTCTTCAAGAAGGTCAGTTAAATAATTTGATTAGAATCGTACAACTAACATTTTCTATGATTGGAAAATAGATGGTTCAGGTACACATAGAAGGAGAAGAAAAAGATATGAAAAAGAGAATATGGTTTGGAAGGTAAAATCAGTTGAAGATGAGAAGAATGATGAGAAGAAGAAAGAAAAGAAAGGAAAGAAGAAAGAGAAGACAGGTAAAAAATCATTTGTATCTGCCAAAAATGCAAAGAAGAACAAAGTGCTGAAAGGTAAACCTGATCTTACTTATTCGAGAGATCAAATGATCAAGTTATCTAAAAAGAGGTATTGTTCTTACTGTAATACATATGATTTTGTTCATAAATCTAGTGATCATTTTTGGTATGGTTCTTATTCCGTTACTCCCATAAGAACTGCAACTAACAATTATGGACCCAAATACTAGTGGGTACCAAAGCCGAAAAGTGAATCTGTGTTGCAGGCACCTACAGTCAAGGGGGAGTAAGAGAACCAAGGCTTCTAAGTAAATCAGCTTAGAACCCGTACTTCAACGAAGTTTGACTTTTAAACACAACAGTTTAGGACTCGCTCTTCAATGATGAAAAAGAAATGCTACTCCGGGGCTGATAAGAGAGTGTACTCAGATACTCAGAAGAGGAAATCAACCTTCAAGGGGGAGTACATAAATTTTTCTGGAAATATGTATTCGGAAGATATGATGAACTACACTTCAAATGAAATTGTAGATCTCTATCATTTGCCTTTTTCACTGATAAATTTCAGATGCATATTTTCAGGGGGAGTAAGGATATGATTTCTGATTACTTCTGATCAGAACTCGTACTTTAACCGTTTTACTTCTTTTTGTCTTTTACATTTGACTAAATTTTTGTGAATAAAGTTGCTTTGACTAGACTTTGAGACTTGTGCAGAATGAGAGGAAGCTATCAAGATCATATCTTTATGACTTTAGCTGACTTCATGAGATTTAAGCCTGCATAGAAAGGTTAAATTTCTTATCTTAATCTCATATAAGGTTGAAAGAAGGACGACTTTCAATCATAAGAAAACAAGTTTTTAAAATGTTCAAACCACTTCCCGATTCTTAAACAGATTTCATGAATTGGATGTGTGATTTTAAATGTTTTCATTTTTATTTTTGTGCTTCAATAGTTTACAAACCGTGTGTTTCCAAAGATACATACTTGCGTATTGTCTTTTCAGATCCTTTCAAGTATTCACACACACCGGTTTGATATTTTGTTCAAATATTTCTTACCATGTCTCATATTGTAACCAAATTTTCGATGGTAAGACACCCCACATGTATTTCAAAGAATTTTGAGAGATATTTCATTTCTGAACGTCATTTCAAGAATGTATATATTTTTGAATCATATAGACAATATATGTTATTTTGACCATAAGCCTAAATTGATATATCATTTCATTTCTGATCATTTTCATACAATGTCAGGTTTTCAAACTAGTTTTTTGCATTTATATCTATTCATTCAATTTACTTGTTTGAAAATACTTTAATGTCTAAAAATGCTCATATCTTCATGATTATATCATCTGAGCATACACATTATCTGACATTTGTATATGCGCTTTAACTGATAAAGTTAAATCATCTGAGCAACACATGCTTTCTAGAACTATATGGGTTCTTTGTGCTAGGAATTAACTGAACTTCTATGGAATCACGTTAACCAGTGATTTCTACCCAAGAAGTTAATCCTTAGTGATTGAGTGTGAGGAGTCTAAAAGAAATGAGTGTGGGTTGTGTGTTGAGGTAAAATGGAAATGAGAGTTTGGTTAGATGTGAGCTTAATAATAAAGAGAAAGAGGGTGTGAGAACAGAGTAAAAGAATATTAAACTCTGCACCAACTACTTTCTGAGTCGGGCAACCACATTACTAGCGATTCAGAACTCTTTGGTCAACGTTATTGAAATAGGCAACTAGCCCATGCCAACTCTTGCTAAAACCCCACTAGCCACTCATTTTCTTCTCAAAAAGAAAATGTTTCAGATTTTCAAGGGGACGCAACACATATGCTATCTGGTTTTCATTTGGAAAATCTAGGTATTGAAATAGAAGGAAGTCTGCCCCACCTTCGCACTTCAATCATACACATTGAGTCTGTGTTTATCTACTGTTGTCTCAGTGGTTTACACTATGTTGAGCCTTTATAAAAGCAATTATTCGTGCTTAATTCTTTCTACAATTGCACGAACACACAAACAATTCGTTTCTTTGTCATAACATTCATAGACATTGCCTTTGTGGTGTTTCGATGATTGGATGGAAGCCCTAGGGGAGTGAACATCAAAAAGCTCCTTTATATTGTGTATTCGTTACACACAGTGACTTCGTGTTACTGACAGGCATTTTAACTGATTCATTTGTTGATTCAGGAGTTACATGTTCTTATTTTGTCTGGATTTGTAAATATCTAGATAAATACTTGGTTACGGATCAAAGAATCAGAGGCTTAGTTTGACATATCAGAATGGTCAAAGACATTTCTTCGAAGAACAGTTTTGATGATATAGATGCTCAAATCATCAAAAAGGGGGAGATGGTATCAAGGAATGATAAAGTTTTGAGAGATGATTTTCAGAAATGTCCAAGTCAGATAATTCAAAGTAATGATTTGAAGAAAATCAAAGAATTTCTGAAGATTTGAGGAAATTTTCTTTGAAGATTATCTGCTAAAGCAATTCGAGCTGATTCTGAAGATAATTTCTTTCCAAAGTCTGAAAGTATTATTGTGAAAGTTTTGGGGAGATTGTTAATCGTTTGAAGACAGTTTTAAAAAGAATACCGTCAAAGAAAAAGGGGAGATTGTATTGACAGAGCTTAAAGTGAAGACTGAATTGCTAGATCTTTCAATAATGATCTTGAATCCAAAGGGGGAGATTGTGAGAACATAAATATGTTGGATACAAGATCAAAAAGACTGAAGGTCAAATTTCAAGAAAGTCAAAGCTGAAGAAAGTCAACTCTCATCAAAGTCAAAGTCTTTTGTAATAATGTCAATGTATTGTTTTTGTATTTTAGTTTCCTTGTATTTTACTTGTAGGGTATAAATAGTTTTGGTTAGTTGTTTTTGTTAGCAGTCTTAAACAGAATTGAATTCAGAGAGAAATATCTAGAGAGAGAAAGTCAAGAACACTGTTTGTAATCGATTGGATTAAAGTTGAATCAAACAGGTAGTAATTCAATCTTATTTGTTTGATTGTTTGAATGATTATGATTAGAAACTAGATTCTAGGACACACACAAGGTATGGAAAGAAGGAAGGAAAGAGAAAAGAGTAAAGAGATGACAAAAGAGAAGATAAATGAGAAGAGAAGAAAGAAGAGAAAGTTGAGCCCATGTTTGGCAGGTGTTACAACTGTGGTAAACCTGGCCACTTTTCTAAAGATTGCATGTTCAGAAGGGTGAAGAACTCAGAGTATTATGCAAAGAAGTATTTACTTGAAAAGAAGTCAGAAGAAGGAAAAGAGCTGATGGCTGAGGAAGAGAATTGGTTCTTTCAAAGCTCAGGCGAAGAATCAACACACTTTACACTAGTGTGTTTGATGGCAAAGATTGATGAGGAAGTTGAAACCTCTTCTAATGGATCTGATTGTGAATCTGAGGTAAGTACTGTTTATAACTCTAAACTTGTTGAATCTCTTATGGCTTAGATTCAAAATATTGAAAAACAGTTTGAAAATTTAAAAGGCAAACTTAGCAACGAAAGACAACCAATGATGAGTTTTCGTGACGAAAACGCAATATTGAAGGTTGTCGTTGAGGATAAAGAATCAGAGAAAGATGCCTTAAAGAAAGAAAAAAAGTTTTATAATCTAAAATCTTGGAACTTGAAAGAAATCTTGTTAATTTGAATTCTGAAAAAGGAGAATTTAAAATTAAGCTTGAAGCTTGTTTTCAAGAGCGAAATGAGGCATATTACCAAATCAAGAAGATAGAGGATTTGAACTTAAAACAAATCATGTCTAGATCAGTTGGTTTCCCCAAGGGCGGTAACATCCTGGGGGGGTTGTGGGTGGTATCGCAACCTACCCGGGTTAGAATCCAAGGATAGTCAACTTGAGCGCATGAGGAGTACCCAATCCTTGGGTCGGTTCATTCGTTAATTGGGATGCCCCCCCAGCCTAGTCTTAGACTGTGGTTGGGCTCTAGGTTCAGCGTAAGCTGGGCCAGGACAGCGGCAGATTAGTGGGCTGCCCGTGGATGCCCGATACCGCTGGGGAGGCGTGCGTGCATGTGTGCGTGAGTTCGTGGAAGTCGTTCGTTGGTTCGATGCCGCTATGCCTTCCAGAAAAAAAGAGGATTTGAACTTAAAGAGAGGACAGACTGAGCAAACATTGAATTTATTAACGAATAAACTCCAAGATGATCGTTTTTATAATGCTAAAACGGGTTTAGGTTTTGAAGAAAATTATGTTTTAAAGAAAGCCCCTGAAAACTTGTATAATTTTGACAAATTAGGGTCAACAACTAAGAAAATCCCGGACATTCATGATACATTCTTTAAAGCCGAAACTCTTAAGTGTGACATCTCTTGTAAAGGTAAAGAAGTGATTGATAATTATACATCGAGTTGTGCTGATTCAATTTCAGCTTTTAAATCTGTTGGTTTTTCTTATAATGAATTGAACAAAAGCTATAAAAACAGGAAACCTAAATTTGTTGAGTTTCAATCATGATTTTCTACATCATTACCAACAGAATCAGCCACCAATGAAACAGATATACCTGAAACTCAATGTCAGTATGATGAATATGAATCAAACACTGATGTTGAGAATCAAACTCTAATATCTGAATCAATTACTTCTAAATCTCCAAAGATATTAAGACTGACGAGTGCTTAAATGTCATGAATCCTAGCATTAAAACTGATTTTTGAAAGAAAATGACTGAGGTGATTTTTGAAAACATGATGAATGCTTTAGATCCTGTTCCTATCATTGAGAAGTTAGAATCAAACTCTCTGATGAATCAGACATCTACTTTTGAGAAACAAATCAAAGACCTTCAAAAGTCTATTCAAGAGTTGGAAGATGAGATTGTGATCTCAAATTCAAACTTGACATGTCTTTTAAGGAAAACAAAGAACTCTCAAAAGAGTTAAATGATTTAAATGTTGATTTGTTTAAGAAAAATTTGAATGAGAAAAAGATGTTTGAATCTTAGAAATGGAATGTTCATTCAAATCCAGAGTTTGAAACTACTACTTCCAAAACCTTTGTTGTTTATACTGAAACTTGTGAATATCCTCTAAACATATTTAAGAAAGGTGAGTCTTTGGTACTTTAAAGAAAAATTCATCTTTTAAGAAAAAACTGACAAGGTTTCATTTCTTGTTTCAGATTTAAGAATGAAAAATGATAAAGGAGAATGGAGGAAGAAAGAGTGTGAAAAGAAAGTTGTTAAAAGTGATTATAATGTGACCATTAGTGCTGATCTAACATGTACTAGTTCAAACGATTCTCAATGTCAATTTTGTATGAATAACTGTACTCAATCTGATAAATCAAAATTGTTGACATTTGCTCGCAAGAACTTTATATGCAAACACTGTGGTAACAATGCCTTTATATTTCACTCCATTCCTCCTAAGTCTAAATTTGTTAAAAAGGCATCTCGAGCTAAACCTGTCTCTAAATTCTCAACACAGCACACGAAAGTCTTTCATGCTATGAATGTTTATTCTTCTAGAAAACAGAAATTTCATGAGCTTAATGTAAAACTGATCTGGAAATGGGTACCGAAGCCTAGGTATGAGTGGAGAATAAAGGCTAAGGTAGATGATATTAACAAAGTGCATGAAGCTAACAAAAAACACCCATTTGGATATGGGTACCTAAGAAGAAATGATTTGTTCTTTTTGTAGGCCTCACATCTGTGGCATGTTGATTCAGGATGCTCGAGACAAATTACTGGATTTAAGCATCTTTTACATAACTATGTTGAGGAGCCTGCAGGAATAGTCAGTTTTGCAATTTCTAAGCTTAACGGAATCACTAGAGGACACGATTCAATGAAAAACGGCACCATGACAATCAAGAAGGTATTGTTTGTAGAAGGACTTGATCATAATATATTCAGCACAAGTCAATTCTGCGACAGTAATTTCCAAGTTCGGTTTACTGTTGATAACTGTTATATTGAAGACAAGGACGGTTGTGAGGTTTTTAGAGCGAAAAGTGAACGCAATCTATATGAAGTACATTTTCCAACACTTTCTGCAACTATATCTGTTTGTCTAATTGCCAAAGCATCAAAAGCTGAAAGTTGGATTTGGCATCGGCGCCTGTATCACCAAAATTTTCAAGCAATAAATCATTTGGCGAGAAATGGCATAGTTAAACGTTCACTAGAATTGAGGTTTGAAAAAGATTCTCTTTACCCCACTTGCGAGATGGGAAAAATGAAACGCCGTACACATGAGGCAAAGACAGAATTCTCTTGCTCAACACCTCTAGAGCTTATTCACATTGACCTTTGCGGCCTGATGAGAACTCAGTCTATTAATGGGAAGTAGTATATACTGGTTATGATAGACGAGTACTCTAGATACACTTGGTTGGAATTTTTAAGGAATAAATTTGATGCGCCAGAATTAATCATTGCCTTCATCAAAAAGATTCATCTTCGACCTCAACTACCGGTTAAGTTGATGAGAAGTGATAATGGCAAAGAATTCAAGAATGATACGCTTCAGAGTTAAATCATGTCGGTTGGGATCTCTCGTAATTTTTCTACTGCCTACACACCTCAATAGAACGGTGTGGTCGAAAGGAAGAACCGAACCCTGGTTGAAGCTGCTAGAACGATGCTGGCATATTCTGGTCTTCCATTGTATCTGTGGGCTGAAGCCGTAGCTACTGCATGCTTTACTCTGAACCGTACTATTGTGATTAAGCGACATAAAAAAACAACGTATGAGCTTATTAATAACAGAAAGCCGAATTTTAAATTTCTTCGTGTTTTTAGTTGCAGGTGTTACATCTTAAACGATCGTGATAATCTTGGCAAATTCGATAAGAAAGCAGACGAAGGCTACTTTGTAGGATACTCTTTGATGTCATAAGCCTATCGTGTCTATAACAGACGAACCAAGACTATCATGGAGAGCATGAACGTGTCGTTTGATGAATCATCTACTTTGACTTCTGAACATAGCAGTTCAGAACTCAAGCTTAAACATAAGGCTTCTATTCAAGACATAATAGAACCCGAATCGTCAAAGACTAAGCTTTCTGACTAAACAAATGTTACATCTGAGTTAGATTTCCTTTTTCTTGATGCATTTATGGATATTTGTGCAGATTTCGAAAAATCAGACATATCCGCATCAACATTAGAGGTCCCAGCTGTTACAGAAGTTATTTCTGGACCTTCTGAACCTGATAGACCTGGAGTGGTTGAGCTTGGTTGTACCGATATTGCGGAGAGGGACCTTGTGGGTTGGATTCCGGGACCGTGCACGATATTTCGGATATGAACTCTTATGAGTCGGGTATCGGGACCATGGGTATTACGAAGGTGATATCTTGTTGAGTCGGACTCCGAGACCCTTGTTTTGAGGCTTTGGGCCAAATAGAGTTAACATTAAGTCATCAACGGTATTTTGGGGATGAACTTGTGTGAAGTCGGGCCCCATGACCATTATCTTGTAGGTGTATCTCTATGATGTATAAGTGGGCACTAGGTCAGGGTATTGAGGAGATGAACTCATACGGGTCGGGCTCTGGGACCTTAAGTATTGCGGTGGAAGCTTGAGAGGTGTTAGACACCGGGACCGTGATCTTAGGGTGATGCTTGATAACGTTGAAACGTGGCTTACTTTGTGTTTTGTCATAGTCGACGGAAGCGGGTATCCCCCATCACCGAAAGGTGTTGTTTTGGGCATTGAGTTTTATTCATGTTTTCGGTGACGTTTTGAATATGGATTGACATCCATGATTTGTGGTTTTCCATTATTGAGTTTTATACATGTTTTTTTTAGTGATTTGGATAATTGAGTTTTATCTATGTTTTCCATATTTGGTTAGTAAACTTTATACAATGTTTGGGTGGGTATTCAACTTTTCCTTTATGATAAAATGGGTGCTTTGGTTACATTGTCTTCATCATCGAAATGATGGGTTTTTGGGAAAGATGTTTTACATTAAATACATTTCATTTTGGGAAATTGGGATTTAAATAACATTCTTTTAGTTTTGCCGTTTTATATTTAATATGAAAATTTCTTGAACTCACTAGGCATTAAGTCTAAACCTTTTTATTTGTCGTTATGTGCATCAGGTCCTGGTTAGGGAAAAGTACTAGCGATACTTTGAAGATTTGAGTTCTAGTTAGATGCACGAGAAGAAATTAATTATTCGGAGACGTCTTCCGCACTTGTAGATAGCGACCAATATTGAGTTTTAGTAACGCCCTTCCCTAATTATAAAATTGTGTAAGCATTTGTATATCATGCATTGATGTTGAATACTAGATTGCCATTATAGGTAATCAAATATTGCCTTTAAGATGGAGATTTAATTCTTATTTGATGTATTATTGGAAAATTTTAAATTAGTTGTTGTTTCCAGGTTTGAGGGTGTTAGAAGTTAGTATCAGAGCATATGTTTAAGAGATTTAGGTATTGATTTAGGATGTCTAGCCTCAAACTAGCGTTTTTCTAAGTAATGAAAGTGAGATTGTACGATTAGGCACTTTGAGTTATGATATTTTAGAGTCGATAGAGTCACAAAAATCGAGAATCAGGATGATGGTAACAAGAATTCTCATGTATGGTACGTTCATGGTTGCACCTAGCGAGTGTTAATATGAATTTACGTTTACATGTTTGTGCTTGAGTTTCCTTTCTACGATGATCGATGGGGTAGTGAGTGAATTGTCAGTGAATTATCATTAGAAGAACTGATATTTTTAGCATTATCACTTTATGTGATCGTTAAATATGGTGATCTTGTTAAGCCAACCATTGTGGGTCAGAGATATTGGTTATGTTTGAACAATAATATTGTTAAATCATCATCGTTTTGGGAAGAAATTGTAAGGTTTTCGACTTAGTTGTGGATTTTCTCTTTAAGTTATTTAAGAATTCTGATCACAATAGTTTGACTAGTAGACTTGACGAGCATGGTTATAGGACTTTTGGTCTCGACCAACTTCATGCGTGATATTTATCTCTAAAATAAATTGCATAAACTATTTCAAGCTTTGTAAAAAATTTCATACCTGTCATGTTACCATTTTGGTGAATGTTTTGGCACACGCAAGAGTGTATTCCATGTTTTGAAAATTTCTAAATGGTTTTGGTTGTATAAGGTTGCATACACATTTTATTGAGAGTCTTCTTCATGTTGTCTTTGTTAGTATTGCAATCTATCAAAGAGAATACTGTTAAATAGTTTTAAATTTGAAACTGACAGGAATTGTTCCTTTTCTTACCCTAGGGCATGCAAGTATTTTATTACGATTTTTAAGAAATTATTTGGCGCATGTGATGTCTGGAATAAGTTTTAATTTGCAGGAAAATACCTTAGTTCGCAGTTGTACATGGAAAGCGTTGGGAATTTTGTTCCATGTCATTTTGTTGCTAAATGAGATATTTTGGTAACACGATTGTTGGACAAAGTTTGCTTTGAGTTTTATATGAGCATGTGGTATTACACATTTCGACTTATAATTTGACGTATATGAGTAATTTCCGGTCGATTTTTAAGCTACTCTATCTCCTACGTCTGTTTGCAAGTTTTGTTGGAACTTTATTTCACTTCTTTTGGCGCTCATGAGTGAAATTTGAAATGCATAGGCTTACTTTATTACATGTTTTGTGTTTAATGTTTTATTGAGAATTTGGTCTTACGCGATTTTATCCTTGGAGGTGAGGATTTTGACATTTTTTGGTTGTATGGATGTCCCTTGAGTTTCATTGGAATCTTATTTCATGTCGTTTTGTGGCCCAATGATGCAATTTAGAAATGCATATGATTGTTTACCTATTTGTATTTGCGTATAAAATTTTATTGAGAATCTTATCCTATGCAATTTTTTTCAGAAGTTAAGATTTTGATGGCGTTCAGTTGCATAGTTTTCCCATTAAGTTTTGATACAAACACGTTTTATTGCATACTATTTTAGTATGCGATTTATTTATACTCCTAGCGTGAGTAAGTGTATAATGGGACCGAGATGGTTTGCATTAATGTTCATTTTGTGCATTTTCGTTTGTTGTCGTCATCGTTATTGATCAACTAAAAAAATGTGTATATTGATTTATTTGATGTGAGTGGCATCGTAGCTACTTCATATGATTACCTAGTTGTGATTATAATTTTTTCGTGTGTGTAAGATTGATTTTAAAGATTTTATGTTCGATAAATCTTTTAAAATTGTGAATTGGCATATTAGTTGAGTCTCATACTTCAAAAACCTTGAATTCATTAGAGCTATAAATTTAAACTTTTTTTATGAAAGGAGTTGTAATCAAGGACTAGAGGAGTCCTAGGGAATTGAGGTGTCATATGATCCGACTAGTGGTCAGTTCTGAATTTTGGATTTCAGCCTTATGAGTTGGTTCACATATGAATAATTGAGGTATTAGATTAATGGATTATACCAGTTATTTAAGTTGTTATCTTCGATAAATCTTCGGTTAAAGTATTGTATGGTTGCTTGCTTATTGTTGTATTTGAATTTATGGGTTGTTTGTTTGACATCATGTATGTGTTGGTGGTGTACCATCAGGTGAGTCTCCGTGAATAAAGGAGATGTTGTGGTTCATTCGTTAGAAATGTAAGATTTGGGGTTTTAGTTCCCATATTATGTGTCAACTTTAAGTTGATATTAGGGATCGACACAACGCAACAAGAAATAAAATACTTGTTGACATGCCAATGTTTGCGGTATGGCCATTTTGATATTAGTTATCGACTATAGATTTGAGGTCAAGAATCATTAGCGGTATTTGTGGTACTTCAGCTAAATTCTAGGGAGTGCTCGCAATCTTTATGTGGTGATTCTAAGAAGATTAGATTTTGGGTAATTAGTGATGAATGATTGTCACCATTTGAGTTGTTAAGATATTTGAGAATTCTTTGGGATTGGTGTGTCTTACGACACTATGGATTATAGATTCAGAGTTGAGTTGAACCAAACCAAGATAGTGGTCAACATGTATGTGGGTACTCGGATTTGAAATAGGTATGGTCAACTGTGGTTGAATCGCTTTTGCAATGGTCTTTATAGTCTTGAAGACAAGAGAAGAGTGTAACACGATTTCAATAAAGGACAATTAGAAGAAGTTAAAAGTAAATTCTTTTTGGGCACCATTGGTGAAAATGGTTAAATAAAATCATAAAATATTCTTGAAGTAGTATGAACCACCCAAGGTTAAGAGGTAACCAAGATCATATCGTTGGAAAGTGCACCAACAGGATTCAAGGTTCACCCTAGTAGTAGTGTTAAATCAGATGTTGTAGTTGGGCTAGGTATTGGTCATTATGGAACTTGTCATAACAATTTTGGCTATAAAGGTAACCGAGTTATCGCTCAAGATCGAGTATAATGAAGACACACATGTGGAAAAGAGTTGGATGGTTCGTGAAATCTTTACTTGGTTGATGTTTATATCCTTGAATCGTACCTCTTGGCGAGGGATACATGACGAGCCATCTGTTGGATCTGCTCCTTAGAGAATGTGACATTCTTGAACGTCTCGTGTAGGTGATGAAGAAAGATAACATGGAAGATAATATAATCTTGCGTAAGAGCTCACTTGTCAACGTTGGCTTGTGGTTTAATGGAATCGAGATTGTTGGCGAAACCAGGAAATTATGGTGAGTTAATGAAGCTGATTGTTCGAGCAATACTAAATTTCGGGGATGAAATCTCTTAGAAGGTTGGGAGGATTGTAACACCCTGATTTTCGGGTGACTTTCATGCAACTTTACCCGTTTGAAACCCACTTTAGTGTCTGTCAGCTCTAAAAAGTCCAATTTTTTTTTAGGGGGGGGGGGATTCCTCATTTCTTCACCCCAATACTTCTCTCACTCCATTTTCTCTCTAGTTGGAGTTCTTGGGAAGATTAAGGTTCGATTTTAATGGTTTGGAGGAGGATTCTTGGTGGATTCAGGAGCATTTTGATTAAGTTAATCTTCTCATCTCTTACACCAAAAATCTAGGGTTTTAGTGTTCTTCATCCTCTTTCCCATTTCTTCCTATTTTTATGTAACCTTGGGAGTATGTATGGTAGAGAAAACCTTGTGGAAGCTATGGATCTAAGGTTTGGATGGCTTGCTAAGAGATCTTATGTCTTCACCAAAGGAAACTCAAGATGGGGAATAAAACCTAGATTTAACCTAAATCTAGCAAGGTGAGTTCAAGTTGCTTTGTGAAAACTATGTGCATGCCAAAATGTGTATTTTGAAGTAATAATGTGTTTACTTGGTTTGACAAAGTTTTCATATTTGGTAAATTTGGGTTGATAAATATTATGTAATGCGTATATTTGGATTTTTGGAGATTCTGACGAGTAAATCTCGAAAATGTGTTCTTTTGGTGATTTATTGTACAAATGAAATCTATTTGATGATTTATGAATTTTTCGTATATTTGTTTTTATAAACCCTTTAGAAAATGCACATTATCGTGTTATGAGGCGATTTGGAAATTAAGGGGTATGAGTTCATTTGGAAAATGGTTTGTCTCAATAAATGATAAGTTTTACGGGTTAATCGTGTCTTTGAGGTATGTGTTTGTATAAATGCCGGTTATATGTGTTTTATTGTTGAGGATCTTTATTTAATGGTTAATTGACTTGTGGGCATTTTGGCTCGGTATTGACTTAAATGAGTCTTGAGGACATTTCTCCGGTTTAATAGCTCAATGTAGTCATTCATTGGAGTCATGTATTTTAGAATGTTATGCATTGGATTGTAACACTCGTAAATTTTCGGTAAGTAAAAGGCATAAGCTTAGTATAAAGAAGGATCTACCCTTGGTCTTCAAGTATCGGAAGCGTTTTGGGTGAAAAATGGAATTTTTGGCCCCCGAGGCATATTGTGCAACTAGGCCCAGCGATTGTGACATTGTCGTCGAGGGCAAGGTTGCGGAGGCGGAATGGCAGTCGATACATTTTCGGCGACAATGCCTGCGATTGTACCATGTGGCACTTTCGCAGAGCAAGGTTGCGGGCGCGGGGATAGCTGCGGTACATCTTCGGCGGTAGTGCCGGCAATTGTGCCATGGGGCACTGTCGTCGGGTACTATCACGGTCGTCCCCAGACTAGTTTAAAGTGTGTATTTCAGCCCCATTTCATTTGTTACTTTCCCAACTCGTTTTCTCTCTTTTTCTAAACGAAATCCTTTCCCTTATTTTGGATTTTGAAGCATCCTTGACCTCCATTTTGAAGATTTAAGGTGTTCCTTCACCTTTTGGCTAAGATTGGAAGCAACTTGGAGCTCCTTATCTCATCTCCCATCTTTCTAGGGTTATAAGGTTTCATCATACCTCTCCAAAACTCTTTTCCATTCTTTTTGGTGTTTTAGGGTTTGAGGTCCAACATTTTGTCCTAGAGGTGTAATAGTGATGAGCCCAGGTGTCATGGTTAAGGTAAATCTCTTCATTTCTCCACCTAGGAAATTAGAGTTTTGTCATTGTTTCATTCTCTTCCATTGTGTAAGAACTTGCTATAACTTGGAAGTATTTGTGATTAAGGATCTTTGTTGAGAGCTTGAAGCTAGTACTTTTTCAAGTCTTCATCCAAGGAGCTCAAGCTTTGGGGTAAAACCTAGATTTAGTCTAAATCTAGCATGGTGAGTTTTAGTTGCTTTACAAAACTATATACATGTCAAAATATAAATATTTTGGGTTATTACACATACATTTATATGCTCACTCTATATTTAACATGTTTTGTGATTTTGACATTCTTGAACATATTGAGTTGTTAAAAATCTATAAATGATTTACGATGTGTTATTTGGCGTTTTGGCCACCAAAAAGGATGTTGAACCATTTATAAGGATTTCTTGAATATTTGGCGACTTTGGGTAATATATTTCATTGGATTCTAAAATGGGCCAATTGGGTTACAAATGGTTTTAATGGATTGACCTTAAGAATTGGGATTTTGTGGACAATTAATTATTTATGGTTTATTTTGGAATTTACCCAATTTATGAATTTTGGATATAAGAGATTTAAGCTTTTTTGACTTTAAATAAGGTGAGTTAATGGAAATGGTCCTTCTTGACCTTTCGAGAGTTTTGGAACACGTGAACTTTGTTGTTTAGGCCTTTGGCCACTTATACGTTGGAAATATACCAATTTTGGGAAAGTTGTGCTTAGGTTTATGTAGCTAAATTGACCTTATCTTGTTGTCAAACGTTTTATGATGCCTTATGGCTTGACTAATACTAAAATGAGTTTTCGAGCGTTGTCCAATTCAAATAGCTCAAGATGGAGCATTTTATGGAAAAGAAATTATTGCACAAGTGTTGGTTATTACATGTTTTGAATGCATTAGTTCATTCATTTCTAGTCATGTAATGTTTAGACTGTAATGCAATGGATCCATAGACATAGAGTCGTTTTGGTCACCATGTTGTTTTAATGTCCATGTTTGAGTCTAGTGAGTGGTCCCTAAGTCATGTTTTTATGAAAGCTTGCGGTGGTGCTCTTGGAGAGCCGTATACGGAGTTAAGTCTTGCAGTGGGTGCCCATGTTGAGCTGGATACGGAGACTTCTGACTTTTGTGGTGACACTCATCTAGATGTCGAGTAAACTAGGGTCATTTGGGTATATTGTGGTGGTTGCTCAATAGAGCCGTATACGGGGATCCATGACCCGTAGTGAATATCGTGATCATTGATAAGTGGCTTAACTTGGTGTTTCGCCACGTTCGATGGAATCGGGTCTCCCCGTCACCGGAAGGTGTTATTTCTAGGTATTCCCTTACCCGTACTTTCATTGTTGAAACGTACAACTTTACTTATATGAATAGTATTTTTGACGAAATATCTCAGGGTGCGTTTTGAGGAAATTGAATGGTGAATATTTATTTGAAGATGGATACTTGGTAATAAAAGTAACATGGTTTATAACTAAAGCCTTTTAATAACTATATTTCAGGGACGGTCGTTTTTGGAATAAAATATTCGTCTTAAACGTTTTGTGATTTATATACTGAGAGTTGCTTTAACTCACTAGGTGTTAAGCCTAATACTTTTTCTTATCGACATATGTATCAGGTCTTAGATGGATCTAAGTGGCTTGGGAGCTTGGTAGAAATTCTGGTAGGATGCCTTTAGAGGCGTCATCCGGTTTTGAGAAGATAGCAGATTTGGAATTTTAGTAGCACCAGTCAAAACATGTCCCCGTTCGTGGGATTAGATAGATCCGTTCGAAGTTTGTTACCTGTTGTAGTGATTATTCCCTTGTAACATTGTATATTTGATATTTCAAGTTATGTATTTAAGGGATTTTTGGAAGTTTTAATTTGTACGCTATTTTCAAATTTTAGGGGTGTTACAAGTTGGTATTAGAGCTCTAGTTTAAGTGAACTAGGTATGAGTTTTAGGTGCCTAGACATAGGTTGAGACTTTAAATATGACTGGTTGGTTATGAGTATAACTTTTAAGATGAGAGTAGGTTGTGTTGGTCGACAGAAGTGCACTAGTTAGTAGTTGTGACTATGGCAACGAGGATTCTTATGTATATTGTGCTCATAATTTCACTTAACTACTGTTATTATGAATATAACTAGTGTTTGACACCACTCGTTGCATGGTGACCATCTCTTTTTGTTAGGAAATACATAACTACATTAAGAAAAACCTAAGTCATTTACTAAAAACTATGAAAATGCAATGTATCATTGTTTTAAAGTGTTTTAGATGTAAATTATTTTAGTAGACACAAAGATAAAAGAAATAATATTTTAATATTGAAGTTAATTAATCTTTTGAATACACGATATTAAGCATTATGGTAGGGGCATATGCAAAATTAGTGTTCCCATTTTAGATTATAAAGTTTGTTTTGCAACCTAATTTACCAAAAGGCCATAGATTCCACACGACATTGAAAATCAAACAAAGAAACCAAATATGAAAGATGTACGTTTCAACCAATAATGTATTAAAAAGTCACAAATTATCTTGAATCAAGAATTTTACTGAACATACAGTTGAATTGAAAAAAAGACTTTGAAATGGAGAAAATGGAATAATAAAAAAACCATAGAGATTCATTATTTTCAACTTTTCATTAAAGCGGACATAATATGTTTTCAGTGATTATGGAATGATCTAGTTATAATTAGAAATTCTTCCAAAAGTTAAAAAGTAGTTTCATAAAAAAAATGAAAAAAAGGGATGAACCAAGGTAAAACGCATACCTGTCCATAATTCTAACCTAAGAACTCTAACAATGAACCAATATTATGCACTCAACATTTATATATCAGCCAAAATATCAATCTATAAAATAGAAAAAATACAACGCATGATGGTTTTTAAAACAACCTTATATTCTATTGCTCATCCTTTCATGACTCAAAACTTGTATACAATCAAATACTTTTCCATCCGGTTCGATTAGCAGTCCCACAATAAGCAAAATAGGCCCATCATCCATAAAATACTTGTATATCCATACACCTTTTACAATCTAATCCTTAACACCAATAACCACAACTCTTTCATTTTCTTAAATTCTTCACCACTAACAGCTGATACATCAATTCTACCAGCATTCACTAACATCAACAACTTCATTCATGGAGCTGCCAAAAGTAGAAACCATGTCAAAAATTATATCATCAAACTTCACAGTCTCATACATTTCATCACCATTATGCCTTTAAACAACGGATAGCATCTCGATCTCTATATGAAGCATTCATATACATACAGAGTTATTCTGTTTTCGGATGCTTAACTGTTTAATCTAAAATGTTGAGCAACATATCTTTTAGGACAAATTACATAGGATTCATGCGTGAGCTTAAACAGAACTTCCATGGATTCATGTTAGCCAGTGTTTCCTACCCTGGAAGTAATCCTAGAGTGATTGAGGGGTGAGGGATTTTTAAATAAAAGAGTGGGGGAGATAACTCATCCGATTGAGTTTTTCTCATTGTGTGTGGAGCGGAAAAATGTAAAAGAGAGTTTGGTTAGATGTGAGCTTAAATATTAAAAAGAAAGAGGGTGTGAGAACAAAGTTAAAGGAATATCAAAACTCTGCACCAACCACTTTCTGAGTCGGGCAGCCACATCTACTGATTGGTTCACATTCTTTGGTGAGCATCATTGAAACAGGCAGTGAGCCCATGCCAACTCTTACAATTACGCCACCAGCCACTTGTTTCTATCCCGAAAAAGAAATGTTTCATTTTCATTGGGGACGCAACATATCTGCTATCCGGTCTTCACTCGGAAGATTTAGATATTGAATTAGAAGGAAAGTTGCCCCACCTTCGCACCTCTTTCATGCACGTTGAGTTCGTGTAATACTTCTTGTTGTCTCAACAATTTACATAATTTGAGCCTATTCAAGCTAAGTAGCTTCAATCATTCATACACTTGCACGTACACACAAGGAATAAGTTTTCATGTCATAACATTCATAGAAAATTCTTTTGTGGTTTTTCGATGATTGAATGGAAGCCCTGGGGGAGTGAACATCTCAAAAACTCCTTTCCAATGTACATCTGTTGTACAAAGTGGCTCCGTGATACTTACAGACATTTCTAACATTATCATTTGTTTATTCAGGGTTACAACGTTTATTATATCTGGATTTGAAAAGATTCGGGTATATACATTCTTTGAATTGACGAATACTCAGATCAGATCATATCAGATTAAAGAGCGGAGATTGTTATTTTATAAGGGCGAAGATTGTTAGTTTTTCACAAAAGGGGAGACTATTATTCAAAGACAGTGATGAAATTGAAGAAGTTTTGATGATCATGATGCTCATAATCATCAAAAGGGGGAGATATTATGAAGATTTCAATTTCAAAGATAAAATGGGGGAGAAATTTAAAGATTTCAATTTCAAAGAGTAAACTCAAAGTGAAAATGACTTGGGAAGAGATACTGAAGGTTTCAAATTAATCAAGTCAGGTGAATATTTTTATGTCAGAGATATTCTTGAAAGGAGATGAACTCATCAAACCGAAAGATAATATTTCCAAGATAATTCAAGAAAGTTTGTTTTCCGAAGATAGTGCAGAGATTAAAGAGATGAAGATACAAGTTTTGAAAGATTTCTCAAGATCAAACATTTATGAAGTTTCAGAGAATCAAAGAAGTTTCAGGAAAATTTCAAATGTTTGTTCGAGACAATATGACTTTTCAAGATTCTTCAAAAGCTGATCGGTTAAAGATTGTCAGAGCTTCAAAGTTCAAGATCGTCAGAGATAAAGTTGGAAGAATCAAACGCTGAAGACGATTGTCAAATTTTTTTAAATCTTGAATACAAAGGGGGAGATTGTTAGTGTATTTTATTGTATCCAATATTTAATGTGAATAGTCAAAGTCTGTGTGGTCAAAGTCAATATATAAGTCTTTGAGAGTTTCTATGTTGTCAGAGTTTTTGTATCTTGAGAGAAGTTATGTTTAGAGAGTTTAGATATATGAGAGAAGTGTATGTGTATATATAGTCATAGTGTTGTGAGAGTTGTGGTAACCAAGCATTGTACATGTAATCCTGTCACATATCAATATCAATGACTTGTGACTTTCTCTCTCAACTCTCTATCTAGATCTAAACTTTCATATCAATCTTGAATGAATTGTGCTTGAAAATTGGGATTCATACATTTTAAAAAACAACCAAAAATGAAAAAAGAAATGAAAAATAGGAACTAAACACGACAAAGATGAAAAAATAACAAAAAAATGACTAAAATATAAAGAAAATACTAAAATAGGGACTAAAACCGACTAAAAATGAAAGTAAAAGAAAAAAACGAGGACTAAAAGCGAAAAATAATAAGACTTGACAAAAAATATGAGGACTAAAAACGACAAAAAAATAAAACTTTAAAGTAGAGGGACTAAAAGTGACAAAAACTGAAAATACAAACTATAGGGGCTAAATCTGGAAAACACTGAAACTTGAAATAGAGGGACAAAAAATGACAACTTTTAAAAGACAATAACGGACTTAACACAAACTAACTGGAAACTAACGAAATTTGGACTAAAATGTAAAGAAATTAACACCAATAACGAAGAAGGGACCAAAATGTCACAAACTTAACGAACATAACGGAGGTCCGTTAAGTTACTGTTCATCTTCCCTACCAATCGATCTTCAGACTTTACACCTTGAAGGGAAGAGATTTGAAGAAAAGAAGCTTGAGGAGAAAAAATATAGATCTGAAGAGAAGAAAGGAGTCAGAGCCAACTAAGTGCTATAACTGCGGAAAGATCGGACATTTTGCTAAGGATTCCAGATGCCTAAGGTCTGAAACTTCGAGTACTACAAGAATAAGATGCTCTTGGCCAAGCAACAGGAGGCTGGCAAGGCTCTTATGGATGAAGATGAATTCTGACTCGATCACTCTGTTTAAGAAGAAGAGAAAGAAGAGAAATCTCACTTGTGCTTTATGGGTAAAGAAGAAACTGTAGTTGAACCAGATTCAGACTGTGAAGACACTGAAGAGGTATGTGATATGTCTGAATCAGATTTTCTCAATGAAATGCATGTCATGATGTTTAAACTTTAGGAATTAGAGTCTAAGCTTAAACGTGAGAAATGGATCAAAAAAGAGAAAAATCAGTCCATACTGAAACTTAGCAAGGACATTGCTGAGAAGAACATATTGATTGATTCTTTACATAAAATCATTGATACCAGCGTGAAAGAGAAGACTATAATTCACAATGAACTATCTAAAACTACTTCAAAATACAGACTGTGTGAATTTGAAGTAAAAGAGATTGTCAAAAAGTATTGCTCTTTAAAGAAAGATGTTATCCCAAATAACAATGCAAAATAATTGATGACAATCAAATTCAATTAATAACAGCTTTCTATTGATCTCAGAAATCGATATTACAAACTCTCTCAAACTTTTTCTCTCTAACAATAGAACACGTATGATACTCTGATTAAGTCATATATGTATTACACGCACAACACAACTATATATACAAACACATAAACAGGCACACCACAGGTACACACAAACAACTAAATGCGTACAATAAAGAAAATACAAAATTACAACTTTTGACTTTGCTTTTATTACATTGACTTTGACTTTGATGCTTGAGAGTTGACTTCAGCTTTGACTTCAATCTTCAGTTTTCTATGATCTTGTATCCAACATATTTATGCTCTAAAAATCTTCTCCTTTGGATTCAAGATCATCTCAAAAAGATTTTGCAGAATAATCATTTCTCTTTAACCTCATAAACTATAATCTCCTCCTTTGATCAACTTTAGCATTGGAACTTCAGTCTTCTATTTATGCTTGAAACAATCTCTTCTTTCTTTGATCTTTAACTAACTGTAATCATTCAAATGTCTGTCTTGAAACAAATAACAATCTCCCCCAAAGATGGTAGATATTCTCTTCGACAATCTCCTCAAGGTTATCTCAAACCTTTTTCAGACTTCAGAAAGAAATTATCTTCAGAATTTGCTCAGTTTGCTTCAAGCAGATTATCTTCAAACAAAGTTTTTGTAAATTTCAGCACATCTTCAGAAAACTTTGAACTTTTCTCTTTCAAACTTTCAATCTTTGCAATTCCCTGAACTTTTCTCCCATAACTGATATTAGCTTCTCTTTTCTGACATTTCGTAAACTTTATCTTATCACCTTTTTTGACGATTTCGGCATTGAGATCATCAAAAATTTCAACGAGAAATGTCATTATCATTTTGACCACTGATCTTTTGAAACACCACAAAGATTTTTCTATGAACGTTATGACAAGAAAATTTATTCCTTGTGTGTTTGTGCAAGTGTTAGAAAGAATTAAGCACATGATGATTACTTTTTATAAGGCTCAAAATTGTGTAAACCACTGAGACAACAGTATTATAACACAGACTCAATTGTGCATGATCGAAGTGCGAAGGTGGAGCAGACTTCCTTCTTTTTCAATATCCAGATTTTCCAAATGAAAATTAGATAGATTATGTATTGCGTCCCTATAAAATATGAAACGCTTTATTTTTAAGAAGAAAATAAGTGGCTGGTGGGTTTTTTATCAAGAGTTGGCACGGGCTAGTTGCCTGTTTCAATAATGTTCACGAAGAAATGTGAAACACTAGTAATGTGGCTGCCCGACTCAGAAAGTAGTTGGTGCAGAGTTTGATATTCTTTTACTCTCACCATCTTTCTTTTTAATCATTGACCTCACTTCTACTAACCAAACTATTTTTTACATTTTACCTCTTCACATAACCCACACTCATTTCTTTTTGACTCCTCACACTCGATCACTAAGGATTAACTTCTTGGGTAGGAAACACTGGTTAACGTGAATCCATAGAAGTTTCATTTAAGTCCTACACAATGAAATCATATTTTCCTATTAAAGCACAATGTTGCACAAATAGTTTAACATTATCAGTTAAAGCACAAAGAATGAAATACAAGTCAGATTTAGGTATGCTTAGAGATGTAATCATGAATACTTGAGAATTTTTAAACATTGAAGACTTTTCAAACAAAATAATTGAATGAATGAAATGAATACAAGAAGCTTGTTTGAAAATCTGACATTGTATTAAAAAGATCAATATCGAAATGATTTATCGATTAAGGCTTAGGTCAGCAAAAATTGATATTGTCTATACGAATAAAAAATATAGAGATTCTTGAAAGAACGTTTAGAAATGAAATCACGCTAAAAAATTCAATGAAGTTCAATCGGGGTGTCCAACCATCGAAAAATATTGTTTCAATTTAGAGACATGGTAAGAACGAATTTAACAAAAAGTAAATCGATGTGTGTGAATACTTGATAGTATATAGACAAGATAATACACAAGTTTAATCTTTGGAAACACACGGTTTGTTGATCATGAAAGAACAACTAAAATGAAAACATTTAAAATCACACTTCTATATTCATGAAATCGTTTAAGAATCAGAAGTGATTTGAACATTTAAGAATATGTTTTCTATGATTGAAAGTCGTCCTTCTTTCAACCATATATATATGAGATTAAGAAGAGAAATAAACCTTATTGATCTGTCTTAAATCTCATGAAATCAACTTAAAGTCATAATAATATGATCTTGTAAGTATCCTCTCAATCAGCATCAGTCAAAAAGTTCGTCAAAGTACAAAATTTATTCACAACTTTATTGAAAAATAAAATGACATAAAGCAGTAAAATTTTGAATGAACGAGTTCTGATATGAAATAATCAGAAGTCATATTCAGTACTCCTTATTCATACTCTAACTCCCCCTGCATTTATGCATCAGAAAAATTTATCAATGAAAAACATACGAACTCCCCCTCAAATGGATATAGATCATCTTTTCATCATCTCTCACTCCCCCTAAAATCATGAACATACCTTAAAGTGCAGATATCTTTCCGATTAAAAATAAAGAAATGATGAAAAATAACAATAAGAAAAACTTTATTAGGTAATCACTGATTATTTCTTAAGATTTAACATACCAAGTTTAGAGATAAGAAAATTAAATCTCTTTTCATCTAAAGGTTTGGTGAATAAATCTGCAAGATGATAATCAGTGTTTACAAAATAAAGTTCTATTGTACCTTTTTCGACATTGTCTTTGATAAAATGATACTGTAAATCTATGTGTTTGGTCTTTGTATGCTGTACATGATTTGCTGATATTGCAATGGAACTTTAGGAGTCACAATAAATCGGAATCTTGTCGAATTTGAAGCCATAATCGCAACACCTAAGAGCAGCAGCTTGCAGCAGTAACATACTCCGCGTCATTCGTTGATGTGGAAACACAAAGTTGTTTCTTTGATGCCCAACTAATGAGTTTATCTCCAGTAAATTGAATATTACCCGATGTGCTCTTCCTGTCTAACATACAGCCAGCATAATCTGCATCTGAGTAAGCCGTCAGTTCAAAACTAGTATCTGTAGGATACCACAGACCAAGATCTGTCGTCCCCTTCAGATATCTAAATATGCGCTTAACTGGAGACAGATGAGATTCTTTTGGATTAGCCTAATATCATGCACATAAACATGTAGAGAACATAATATATGGCCTACTTGAAGTTAAATACATTAAAGAACCAATCATCCCTCTATAGGTTCTAACATCAACAGGTTTTCCCGAGGGATCCATGCCAATCTTTGTTTCCGGTGCCATCAGGTTTCCAATTGGTTTACAAGTTTCCATTTTGAATTTCCGAAGAATATCAAAAAATGTACATAGATTGGTTTATACAAATCCCCGTTGAAAATTGTTTTACATGTAATCCGAGAAAGAAATTTATCTCTCCCATCATACTCATTTGAAATCGTGACACCATGAGGTTTGAAAATTTCTTACAAACTTTAGGGTTTGTAGAGCCAAATATAATGTCATCCACATATATTTGAATAAGAATGATATCGGCTTTTTCTTTCTTAATGAATAAAGTAGTATCAATTTTACCTTTTGTGAAGCCTGACTTGACCAAAAACTTTGATAAAACCTCATAACAGGGTCGAGGCGCTTGTTTAAGGCCGTAAAGTGCTTTATCCAAGATGTAGACATGATACAGTTTATCTGGATTCACAAAGCCTTCAGGTTGTGATACGTAGACTTCTTCCTTAAGAATGTCGTTCAGAAAGGCAGTCTTCACGTGCATCTGTTGGACTGTGAAGTTTTTGTGAGCGGTGTAAGCAAGGAACACCCTTATTGCTTCAATACGCGCTAGTGGAGTGTAAGTTTCGTCATAATCAATGTCTTCCTGTTGCCTATAGCCTTTTGCGACAAGTCGTGCTTTATTTTTGATTACGATACCATCTTCATCCTTCTTTTTTTTGAATACCCATTTTGTACCAATGATAGATTTTCCTTCAGGTCTTGGTACAAGTCTCTAGTCTTTTAAAGCTTCGAACTGGTTCAGCTCCTCTTACATTGCAGTCACCCAATCCGAGTCAGCTAGAGCTTCTGATACTCGATGGGCTCTATCTTGCTCAGAAAGAAATGATGCATACACATGTTCAAAGTTGCATACCTAGTTTGCACCGGTAAAGTTGAATCTCCAATTATCTGGCTTATCGGGTGCTCTTTGGTCCACTTATGTTCGTGAGGGAGCGGATTCGATGTAGATTGATCATAGTTCTCATCTAAGTATCCACTTTCAGGTTCTTCTTGTTCAACATTGGTTGGGGGTACAGTTGAAGTTTCTTGTACAGAAGTTTCAGTTGGGACAACTTGTTCATTCTGTTGATTTATCCATCACAGTGCACCCTACTGAAGTAGTAACTTCTTGTTCAACATTTTCAGGTGCAACTTAAACTAAAGGAGTATTTGTTTAAACTATAATTTCTATCTGAACCGAGGGAACTAGTTCAGTTGATACGTCTGAAGTAGTTGGATAATTAGGCATTGAATTCTCTGACCTGCCAACCATAACAGATTTAGGCAATTTAGATCCTAGAAACTCATCATTAAAAAATTCAAAAAAAAATTCTAATTCAGATAAGTGTGATGTAGAAGTTGATGCTTTATCCGAATTAGTGTCATTAGATACAGGTTCTGGACTGAAATGTCCAGAAGCTAAAACTCCGGTAAGCACGGATTCCGAACTGCTCTGTTCAGAAGCCACATCCTCATCAAATGTAACATTGAGGCTTTCTATAGGAGTCTTTGAGCTCTTCATATATATCCTATATGCAGCAGATGTCTAGGAATATCCAATGAAGATTCCCTCTTCAGCCTTCGGTGCGAACTTATTCAAATTCTCTCTATCATTATGCACAAAACACCTGCAACCAAAAATATGAAAATGCTTAATGCCAGGTGTACGATTATTAATCAATGCATAAGGAGTTTTACCAAACCGTCTATTAATAATGGATAGATTCTGCGTATAACATGCAGTAGAGACAAATTCTACCCACATAAACAGAGGTAGATCCGACTGGCTGAGTATAGTGCGAACGGCCTCGACTAGCGTTCGATTACGTCTTTATACTACTCCATTCTGTTATGGCATCCTAGCAGCAGAATATTGATGTGTTATACCGACAGATTCGAGATAATCTTCAACAATTTTGTTCTTAAACACTGTCCCGTTATTCGTCCTTAGAATCTTTACTGACCCCTGCAAGTTCACCTGGGTAGTCTTCAAAAAGTTGATGAGTACTTCGGGCGTCTCATCTTTTGTCCTTAGAAACTTTACTCATGTGTAACGCGAATAATCGTCCACTATTACCAAACCATACTTCTTTCCTCCTATGCTTTGAGTTCTCATCGAACCGCATAGATCCATGTGTAACAACTCAAGTGTAGAACTTGTACTCGGTTCGAGTTTTGGCTTGTGAGCTGCCCCCTTTCATTTTACCCTTTTCACATGCTGCACACAAATTTTCTTTTTCATATCTCATCTCAGGAAGACCTTTCACCAATCTGCCTTTGACCAATTTATTGATGTAGCGAAAATTCAGATGAGATAGCCTGCGATGCCATAACCAATTCTGTTGAAGCTAGGCTTTTGATAGTAGACAAACCTGATTATCAGCCTGGACTTTTGACATATTTATCGTGTAGAGGTTGGACTTTCTAGTACCTACCAAGAGTTCTTTGCCATCTTCAGTACGTACAGAACACCTCTTGGACTTGAAATTTACCTCTAGATCTTTGTCGCAGAACTGGCCAATACTGAATAGGTTGTGTCCTAATCCTTCTACGTAACTCACCTTCTTGATCATCACATTATCTTGTATAACATCACTGTATCCTAAGATCAGTGAGAACTAGTCGTTTCCAAAACGTACATTCCCGCAGAATTTCTCTGTATAATTAGACAATAAATCCTTTTACCCCATCATATGCTTGGAACACCCGCTATCCAAGTACCACATACGACGGGTCTGCATACGAGAAATCAGGGAATAACAACTTTAGGTACCCATTTAAAAGTAGGTCCTAACGATTTAGCACAAGATATTGGTATCCATTTACATATGGATCCTCTGAACTTTTGAAAAACTCTTGAAGTAACAGACTTATAAGAACAAACATGATATGTACCAAACCACTCATCATAATATCGGTGAGAAATAAAATAATTCCGTCTACAATTAGATGACATAGTAGTAGATTGAGATAATCAGAGTAATTGCTTTATTGAATATCACTTGTAAGAAATTACAAGGTTTTTATTATTAGAAGCAACACTACCAACTATATCAGAAGAACTACTAATTGATCTATTACAATCTATATCAGGAATAGACTCTGCTTTCTCATCAACTTCCCGTTTTGGTCGCCATTCCTTTCGTTCGTCAGATCTTTCCCTTTTTACTGAAACATAAGATTTAGATCTGTTAGGAAAATCAGACTTTCGAGAATGTTTGTTCATTAGCTTACCAGTGTTAGTCTGTTTCTGTGAGCGCCGTTTCTTTTGCTTCTTAGCTTTAACATAGTAATCAACATTCACAGAAACTAATTCACCAATCTTAGTTGATGATTCACCAACTTCATGCACACTTGGTAAAGCTTGACCATTAATGACAAAAGCAGAATGATCTGGAAGTTTAGCATTAAAGTCAAACATATCAGTCTCATCTACACACCCTTCATCAGAATTTAAAAAATCATTTGCAGACGCAAATAAGTCATCAAGATCAACTTCAGATGTGTGAGATGCTTTAGAATATTTAGAACACTTTTGAGATTCAACATTTAAAGTTGTGTTCTTTATAACAATAGAAAATACATTTTGTTCAATATCAACCAAGATTATTTCATCAGTTAAAACATTTTCAAGCTCAATTATTTTGCTTTCTAGAATGAGTGGAGGGACATAAATCTTAACTTTAACTGGTTTTGCCTACATCTCAGTGTTAGAATAGCTAGCAAAATAATCATTTGAAAGAACCTTTGGTATTTCAGATAGATAACTATCATTCAGTTTTTGATAACAAAATGGTAGTTGCATTTTCTTTAAATTATTTATTTTCTCATCTTCTTTAGCTTCAACCTCATCAGGTGATTTGGTAATGAATTTAGGTTTCAAATGTGTATATTTAGCAGCCGCATATAAAAAAAATTTATACAAAGCATGCTATTTTCTGATGTCTTTCTTAAGATAATGTGGGTTTTCGTAATCGAGACCCCACTTCTCTTTAAAATCAGTTTCCTCATTAGGAGTGTTTAAAAAGATGGGTTGATCTGTTTGGCCTCGTGCGTACAATTTAGCTTCCAAACCATTTACCTTCTTTGTTAAGCTCTTGTTTTCTACCTCCAATTTATAAGCTTTTAGAACAAATTCTTGTTTTTCCAAATCAGACTTAGATAGTTTAGATTGAAAATCAGAAATCTTACTTTCAAAACGATCTTTTTCATGTTTAAAATTAGAAACAGATTTGCGTAGAGAATCAATCAGATCTTTGTTTCGAATAACTGCTTTGTTAAGGTCAAAGATCTTTTGATTTTTCTTTTCAACTCTACTTTTTTCCTTTTTCAGCTTAATTTGAAGATCTTGAAGTTCGATCATTATGGCTTCCATTTTGGTCATAAAATCATATTTGGAAAGATTAAGTACCTCGTCAACTGTTTCTTCATCACTGTCATCATACTTCACTGTATCTCTCATCAAGCACATATGAGCAGTTTCTTCTCTTATCTCTTCATCTGAATGATCTAGCCGGAACTCATCTTCGGCCATGAGTGCCTTGCCAGCTTCTTGTTGCTTGGCCAAGAGCATCTTGTTCTTATAATACTCTGAGTTTTTGACTTCGGCCTTTCTACAGTTTTGGCATATTGACCGATCTTACCACAGTTGTAGCATTTGATCAGGTCGTCTGTTTTCTTCTCAGCCCAAGTATAATCATTCACAAACTTCTTCTTCTCATCCGGCTTTATCTACACATATCTTTCTCCTCAAATCTTTTACATTTGTTGATCCAAACACTCTCAGTGATTTGATAACGACCCTCTTCTATACTTATTGAAAATTACGTTTATTAATATGTATTAGTGTTTCACCATCAACGATCAGACTGAGCCTGTTCAATTAACACTAATGATCATTCTTATAAACGCTCATATGTATTAGTGTTTCACTATCAGCGATCAGACTGAGTCTGTTCAGTTATCGCTGACGTTCTATGATGTAAATGTAATCCCTAAAGACATGTTTCGCGTCAACAGATGTTCATAGCTGAATCGAAGACGATGCTGCTAAACAAAGACAAGTCTACTAGTGACCTAATGCGGATATCAGTGAAGCAAAAACGACTCTACTCATACACGAAGAAACCTGAGGAAAAGCTTCAGCGATAGCTGAACCACTTTATATCTCTGAAGGAAGAGATATTCAGCGATCGATAATCACTTAGCTTATGCCTCAAGTCTTTTTTGTCTTTCCCTGCACAACTAGTATGATGTGTCAGAACGGACATACCTCTGCCACAATTCGTACAAAAACTCTGTCAACTACACTGTTCATGATACGGTCAAAAGCATGTCTCCCAAAGTCAGACCCTCTCATCCAATCAATGAAGGACACGTGTAAAGTGCCCTTCCATGCATTTAATGCATAGGGTATAAATAGAAAGATTACCTCTCCATCGGAAGAGTGGTCTCACCTCTAGCCTTCATCTTTCTATCATATAGATACCCTTGTTTTCTATACTTCTAAAATCCCCCACTCTCTATATTCTTGTGCAACCATCTTAGTGTTTTCTTAAGTTTGTTTAGATTGAGTTCTACTTAATCTTATTACGCAACAGACTTGTAAATTGTGTTTGACTTATCAATAAAATTTTTATTAAACTTAAAATTCCGTGTTTGTATTCACCCCCCCCCCCCTTCTACAAACTTGTTAAGCACCTCCGGGACCAACAAGTGGTATCAGAGCAGACTGTTTAATTTGATAAACAAGATCTTGATTTATTCTCTTCCTTGCTATTCTAATATGGCACTTAACGCAAACACAAACTACTATGATAATGGTTCACTTTCTAAACCTCCTCGATTTAGCAGAGATAACTTTTCTCTCTAGAAGAATCGAATGATGCTATTTCTTGAAGGTGCAGATCCCACTATACTTGAGTACGTAGCAAATGGACCCTATGACCTGTCCAAATCATAGCTACAGTTCCAGCTACTTCCACCACTCCTTTGGTTCCTGAACACTATGTTTTTAAGGAAATAAGACAATGGAGTGATGAAGACAAAAAGAAGGTTGGTATTGATGCAAAGGCAAAGACCATTATCTCTATGGCTCTACCTGATGAAGTTTTCTATTCCATCATGGATCTTAAAACTTCTAAGGAAATGTGGGAAACCATATGTGTTCAATATGAAGGCACCACTGAAATTCAAGAGACTCGAAAGATTAACTTGGTAAGAGAGTATGAAAGTTTATCGTTGGTAAGAATGAATCTCTCTCTGATGTTCATCAGCGGTTTAACTGCTTAATCATTGATCTAAGAACCATTGGTAGGACCTATTCTAATTCTGAGGTCCTAACAAAATTCTTAGAATGTCTTCCTGAATGCTGGGACAGTTATTCAATATGTCTCAAGCTGACAAAAGATTTAAATTCTCTTTCTCTCAGCACCTTGTCTGGAATATTGCTCAACTATGAGCAATCAAATCGCTTGAAGAAGAATCTTATAAAAGATTCTAAAGACTCCAAAAGCACTCCTGTTGCTTTAGTCTCTTCAGAGATAATTCCATCTCAGCGATCTACTCTCACTATCACTGAGTTAGATTCTGATTCTAAGGGTCTATTAGACACTGATATTTCCGAGTTTGATGAGTCCTTAGCACTCTTGACCAACTATTTTAAGAGATTTGCAAGAAAGAGCAATTTCCGAAGAAATAAGCCTCTCTCCCTCACTGACAAGCCAAAATCAACCCCTGTTGATAAGGCTACTGCTACTTGCTTTAACTGTGAAAAGATTGGACACTTTACAAGTGAGTGCAGGTCGAAGAAAGTCTTCAATTCTTCTACCTCGAGAAGATCCAGCGATGACAAATACCTTAGGATGAAAGAGAAATATCAAAAGTTGAAAAACTACAAGCGAAAAGGTAAAGGTCTCATCGCTGACGAACATGAATGGGATGAATCAGAAGAATCAAGTTCTGATGAAGAAGAAGTCGCTAATCTCTATCTCATGGCTGAGATTAAAGAAGAAGTGGAAGAACCAACTGAAACTTCTATGAGCTATATATCATCTCAGGTATCTATCTCTACTAATCCCTCTCTACCTGAAGAAGAGAGAAGTCGTGTTGTTGACGTGCTGACGATTGATCTATACAATGCTCTAAAAGAAAAAACTCTAGCTGAGAACAAAAACATTGATTTAACTGAACAACTAGAGAAATGTCATGAAAAGATCAGAGAACTAACTCTTTTAGAGGAAAGATTGAAAGATCAAGTCATTGTTAATGAAATGATCAACATTGAACGCGAACAAGCCATCGCTGCTCTAAAAGCAGAAAAGACTACTGTTGAATGATGGTGCAAATCTTCAACAAAGATCTCTGAGATTATAAGTGCTCAGATCTCAGCCAGTGACAGAACTGGTCTTGGTTTTTGGAAACCACAGGATGAACCTAAAGAAGACTGTTCCATGCTTAAGTTTGGAACGTTTGTTTCTTCTATCCCTGACACTTCTCAAGCTCAATGCTCTTCATCATCTTCTTCAAATCCCATCCCTGAGGAAATATCCAAAGGCTCTAAGTCTGCGGATAAAGGAAAATATATTCTTCATCCGCAGAAGGCTTCCAAGAAAGCAAAGTTGAAAGTTCTTTCTAAACCTTCAGCGAATCAATTATCTAGCTATGTGAAAGAAATCTTTGATCTCTATCCTCCAAAGTTATAGATTGATCTTAATCCTAAGAGATCTGAAGAAATGAAAGTTTCTCCCATATGTCATGATAAACGCATTCTTGGAGTTTGACCTGCTCATCTTAAATTCTCAAATACTTTTACTCATAGTCCTAAAACCACTTTCAAATATAGAAAATGCTATTACTGTGGATTTACTGACCATATTGCAAGCAAATGTCCAACTGCCACTAAAGCTGATAAATCAGCTAAAGTGAAGATGAATGCCTCCAAGGCTGAGAAGGTCACCAAAGCTGAAAAATCTACCAAGGTGAAAAATACCACTAGGGTTAAGAAATTAACCAAGGTGAAGGTAACCACTGAAGCTGAATCTTCATCTGATGTGAAGATTGCTGAACCTTCCATCTCCACTAACTCTAAAGGACCCATTGAAAAGTGGGTACCAAACAAAGCTTAATCTTCCTTATGTTTGTAGGGATCAAAGGGCATCTGGTATCTTGATAGTGGATGCTCTCGTCTTATGTAGATGGACTGAAGCACAACCTTCTGAGCATCAGTCAGCTATGTGATAAAGACTATGAAGTTCGCTTTTCTAAGAAAGCATGTTCAGTGGTGAATGAAAAAGGAAAACTTTCCCTTAGTGGTTATCGTAAAGAAAATGTCTATCTAATAGATATAGACTCTACTACAACTGAAAACATAGGTTTTCTCTCTAAAGCCTCTTCTGATGTTAACTGGCTATGGCATAAAAAGCTCTCTCATTTAAAAATTCAAAACCTTGAATTCTCTCTCATCAAAGGAACTGGTGTTTGGTCTTCCTCAACACTCATATGCTAAAGAATCACTCTGCCCAGAATGTGAAAAAGTAAAACAGACGAAAGCTAGTTTCAAGTCTAAACAAGTTTCCTCAGTGACAAGTCCTCTTCAACTCTTTCATATGGATCTGTTTGGCCCTGTCAACATCCAATCAATAGCTAGAAAGAAATACACACTTGTCATTGTAGATGAATACTCTCGCTACACCTGGGTTATCTTTCTTCGCTGCAAAAGTGACACTCCAGAAGAACTGATATATTTTTTTAAAAAGATGGAATTGTTGAATAATCTCATTGTTCGTTCAATAAGAAGTGATCATGAAACTGAATTCAAAAACAGTTCTCTGAACAATTTCTTTGAGAACAAGGGAATTTCTCATAACTTCTCTTTAGTAAGAACACCTCAGCAAAAAGGAGTCGTTGAAAGATGAAACAGAACGATCATTGAAGCTGCTAGATCAATGCTCAACGATTCTCACCTCCCTACTCAATTTTGGGGTGAAGCTGTGAACACTGCATGTTTTACTCTAAACAGATCACTGATAGTAAAGCGATTTGGAAAGACAACTTATGAACTTTTTCATGGAAGAAAACCTTCTATCAGTTTTCTTCATATGTTTGGTTGTTAGTGCTTTATTTTAAACAACAAAGATCAACTTGGAAAGTTCAACCCAAAAGCGGATGATGGAATATTTCTTGGATATTCCACTATCTTCAAAGCCTACAGAATTTTCAACAAAAGAAGACAATCTGTGGAAGAAACAACTCATGTCACATTTGATGAAACTCGATGTCGGTCCACAATACTTATCAAGTTTTATCAATACAAGCACATTAAACGATTACCAACCTGTTTAGATTAATAACAATGGTTACAAGATTGATCTATTGAAGCTCTCTATGTGTTCTCTCTGTTTTTCACTTTGAGAGTGTGTGTAAATGTGATATCTGATTTCTAACTTGTTGCTTCTCCAACACACTAAACCTTAATATCCAAACTAAGATATTAAAACTAATATCTAGATATTATAGTTAAACTAATATAATATCTAACAAACTAATATCTAAACAAAGATATTAACTAACTAATATCTAACTAACTTAGATACTTAAACTAAGTTAAATTTAATACTAAATTACAATAAACAATAATTTACATCGACATTTATTACCAAGTAACATTAGACTTTATATCGAGAGTCGAGTTTCCGGCATTAGCTTCAGATTGGATGATCTTGAATCCAATAGATATGTGATCTAACAATCTCCCCCTTTGGATCAAGATCATTACTAAAAAGATTTAAGCAACTCAGTCTTCTTTTTCAGCCTAGAAGATGCAATCTCTATCTCTAGCTCAGAATGCTTTTGCAAAGTATCTTCAAAGAAAATTTATCTGTAATCAGCATGTCTTCAGAATACTTTGATCTCGCATTTCTTGGTCTTGTAATGTGATGGAATGAACATTTCTTCAAGATTTTGATTATCCCCCTTTTTGAGGAAAATAGAAACGCTTTCATCAAAACTGGTAGGAAGAAATGTATGTGGTATGGAGCATATGATCCGTCAATTCAAAAGATATTCATCCAGATATTTGCAAATCCAGACAAAATAGTCGTGTAACACCTGAATCAAATAATGAATCAGTTAACATGTCTGTCAGTAATACTAAGTCACTGTGTGTAACTAATACACATTGTAAAGGAGCTGTTTGATGTTGATTCCCCCAGGGCTTCCATTTAATCATCGAAACACCACAAAGATAATTTCTATAAACGTTAAGACAAAGAAACAAATTCCTTGTGTGTTCGTGCTTGTGATAGAAAGAATTAAGCACGGATGATTGCTTATAGGATCAAAATTGTGTAAACCACTGAGACAATAGTAAGTTAAACACAGACTCAATGTGCATGAGTGAAGTGCGAAGGTGGGGCAAACTTCCTTCTTTTAAATATCCAGATTTTCCAAATGAAAATCAGATAGCAAATGTGTTGCTTCCCCTGTGACAATGTGAAACACTTTCTTGTTAAGAAGAAAATGAGTAGTTGGTGAGGTTTGATCAAGAGTTGGCATGAGCTAGTTGCCTGTTTCAATAATGATTACCAAAGAATTGTGAAACATTAGAATTGTGGCTGCCCCGCTCAGAAAAAGTTGGTGCAGAGTTGTGATATTCTTTTAACACAGTTCTCACACACTCTTTCTTTTAAACATTTACTTTTATTCTAACCAAACTTTCTTTCTCTGTTATATCTCATCACTCAATTCTTTTCGACTTCTCACACTCAATCACTATTGATTAACTTCGTGGGTAGATATCATAGGTTAATGTGATTCCATAGAAGTTGTGTTAAATCTTAGCCCAATGAAATTCATGTTTTCCTATGATGCATATGATGCTCAGATATGTTTAACTATTTCAGTTAAAGCACAATGTAGAACTTGAAAACATTTAAAGTCACACTTTCAAATTATAAAATGCGATTTGAGAATCGGGAAGTGGTTTGAACTTTTAAGAACAATGTTTTCTATGATTGAAAGTTGTCCACTTATCAACCATATTTGAGATTAAGATAAAGGATTATACCTTAACGTGCGATCTTACATCTCATGAAGTTAAGCTTAAAGTCATAAAGATATGATATTGTAAGCATCTCTCAAAAATTCTGCAAAAGTCTTATGTCAAGTTAAAGCAAATTTATTCACTTAAATTGAAAAGACAAAAATCAGTAAAACATTTAAAGTACGAGTTCTAATCAGAAATAATCAGAAGTCATATCCGTACTCCTTTGACTTGAAGAGATCCCCCTAAAATCTTGCATTACAAAAAAATTTGACATAAAAGGTAAATGCAGAAATCTTATGAGCTCCCCCTCAAAATAAGATTGACTACTTGTTAATTTCTTCTCATACTCCCCCTTGGATCATGAACAGAATATGGAAGTGCAGATATCAATCAGAATTAAGAATGAAGAAATGATGAAAAAGTATACAATTAGAAAACTTTGATAGGTAACTACTGATTAAATCTTAAGATTTATCATACCAAGCTTAGAGACAAGAAAGGTAAACCTGTTTTCGTCATAAGGTTTGGTAAACAAATCGGCAAGCTGATAATCAGTTTTTACAAAGAAAAGTTCAATTGTTTCTTTTTCGACATGATCTTTAATAAAATGATACCTGACGTCTATGTGTTTGGTTTTTGTGTGTTGAACAGGATTCACTGTTATTGCGATGGCGCTCTTGGAGTCACAGTATATCGGGATTTTGTTGAAGTGGAAACCGTAGTCGCGTAATTTAGTTCTCATCCATAAGACCTGAGAACAACAGCTAGTAGCAGCTACATATTTTGCTTCGACCATTGAAGTTGAAACACAAAGTTTCTTCTTCGATGCCCAACTTACGATCTTATCACCGAGGAACTGTACATGTCCTGACATGCTCTTCCTGTCTAATATACAACCTTCATGATTTGCATTTGTATACGTTGTTAGTTCAAAACTTGTATCTTTAGGATACCACAGACCAAGATCTGCAGTCCCCTTCAGATACCTAAATATGCGCTTTACTGCAGACATATGGATTTCTTTTGGATTGGCCTGATATCGTGCACATAAGCATGTTGAAAACATTATATCTGGCCTACTAAAAGTAAGATACATTAAAGAACCTATCATCCCTCTATAAGTCCTAACATCAACAGCCTTTCCCGAATGATCGGTAATAATCTTAGTACCTGGTGCCATTGGAATCAGTTTTGAATTTTCCATTTTGAACTTCCGAAGAATTTCAAGAATGTATTTTGATTGATTGATAAAAATACCCAATGAAAATTGTTTGACTTGTAATCCGAGAAAGAAATTCATCTCTCCCATCATATTCATCTGAAATATTGACACCATAAGGTTAGAAAAATTCTTACAATACTTAGGATTTGTAGAGCCAAAAATAATATCATCTACATAGATTTGAATTAGAATGATATCGGCTTTTTCCTTTTTGTTAAACAAAGTGGTATCCACCGTACCTTTTGAAAAACCAGACTTGACTAGAAGTTGTGAAAGGACGTCATACCAGGCACGAGGAGCTTGTTTCAGTCCATAGATTGCTTTGTCGAGAATGTAGACGTGATTCGGTTTCTTTTGATTGACAAAACCCTCTGGATGAGAGACGTAGACTTCCTCCTTCAGAATGCCATTCAGAAAGGCAGTCTCCACGTCCATTTGAAAGACCGTGAAGTTTTTGTGGGCTGCGTAGGCTAGAAACATTCTAATTGCCTCTAATCGTGCCATAGGAGCATATGTATCGGCATAGTCAATTCCTTCCTCTTGTCTGTATCCTTTATCTACAAGTCTTGCCTTGTTTCGGATAACGGTACCATCTTCGTCTTTCTTTATCTTGAAAACCCATTTCGTACTTATTATTGTTTTACCTTGAGGTTTTTGTACGAGTCTCCAGACTTGAAGTGTGTCAAACTGATTCAGCTCTTCTTGCATTGACATCACCCATTCTGGATCCGCAAGTGCATCTGATACGCGAGTTGGCTCAAACTTGCTCAGAAAGGAGTCATGTATACACATGCTCATTGACGCTGACCTAGTTTGCACCGGTTTCGTTGGATCGCCAATGGTCTGGCTTGTTGGGTGCTATTTGGTCCATTTGTGTTTATCAGGTAGTGAATTATGTGAATGTAGGTCAATTGTAGCATCTATAAATCCTCTTGTACCTTCTTCAGTTTGTTCAGGAGGAATGATGATTGCAGTTGAAGTGGTAGGTTCAGAAGGCTCAACAGGTACAGCTTGGTCCGACTGTAGATGGATCTGTATAGAACATCCTAGTGTTTCAGCTACTTTTGTCTCTTCATTACATGTCACTTCATCAACTGTTGGAGTCGGCATTTGAACTGGAATTTCTTGTTGAATCTCGGTGTTGGATTCAATAGGAATACCTGAACTGGTTGGATGAGTAGTCGTTAAGTCTTCCATTCTGTCAACCACAACATATTTCATTACATTAGATCCAAGAAATTCATCATAAAACAATTCAAATAATAAGTCTAAATCAGATATATGATTAGTTGTCATTTATACTTCATCTGATTTGTTCTGTTGAGACGCAGGTTCTGGACTGATTTGCTCAGAAGCTAGTACTCCGGTTATAACGGGTTCTAAACTGTGTTGTTCGGAAGCCATCTCTTCATCAAACAAAACGTTGATGCTTTCTATAACCGTCTTTGACTTCTTCAGATATATACGATATGCAGTTGATGTAGAGGAATAACCAATGAAGATGCCTTCATCCGCCTTGGCACTGAACTTGTTCAGACTCTCTCTATCGTTTAGAATGAAACACTTACACCCAAATATATGGAAATATTTGATTGTCGGTGTTCGGTTGTTGATCAACGCATAAGGAGTCATCTTGAATCTGCGGTGTATCATGGATCGATTCTGAGTGTAACACGCAGTCGATACAGCTTCAGCCCACAGAAATATAGGTAAGTCTGATTGACTTAGCATAGTACGAGCAGCCTCGACTAGCGTACGATTTCTTCTTTCGACCAGTCCATTCTGTTGAGGCGTACGAGCAACAGAGTATTGATGTGATATCCCGACAGATTCGAGATATTCTTCAACCTTTTTGTTTTTGAACTTTGTGTCGTTGTCTGTTCTTAGAAGCTTGACCGGTTTCTGCAGATTCACCTGGGTCATCTTCAGGAAAGTAATGAGAACATCTGGTGTCTCATCCTTTGAACGTAGAAACATGACCCATGTGTATCGCGAGTAGTCATCCACGATAACGAGTATGTACTTCTTTCCGCCTAGACTCTGAGTTCGCATCGGACCGCATAAGTCCATATGCAATAACTCTAACGGAGCGTTAGTACTCGGTTCAGGCTTTGGTTTATGTGAAGCCCTCTTCATCTATCCCTTTTCACATGTTGCACATAGGTGTTCCCTTTCATACTTTAGCTCTGGAAGTCCTTTGACTAGTTTTCCACTGACCAGCTTGTTGATGTACCTGAAGTTGAGGTGAGAGATCCGTCGATTCCATAGGTAACTTTGTTGCATCGAGGCTATTGTCAGTAGACAAATCTTCTAGTCAGTCTGGATGTTTGAAAAATTAATTGTGTAAAGGTCTGACTTTCTCGTGCCGACCAAGAGTTCTTCGCCTTCTTCAGTGCGAACTGAACACGTCTTGGCTCTGAAATTTACCTTTAACCCTTTGTCACAGAACTAGCCGATACTGAACAGTTTGTGTCTTAAGCCTTCAACGTAGCTCACCTTCTTTATCGTGACTTGATCATGTTGTACATCACCATATCCCATTATTGGTGAAAATTGGTCGTTGCCAAATCTAACTGTTCTACAATACTTCTCTGTAAAGTTATTTATCATTCCTTTTTGTCCAGTCATATGCTTGGAGCATCCGCTATCCAAGTACCATAAATGACGGATCTGCACAAGAGAAATTACGATACAACAGATTTAGATAGTCATAAAACAAAATTGAAGATTTTGGGCATTGAAGTGCGGGTCTTGAACTGATTTGTTCAAAAGCTTAAATGACATGGATGTTCGGGTTCTGAACTGAAATATTCAGAAGCCTATTTTGACATTGATGTCCGGGTTTTGAGCTGATTTACTCAAGAAGCAATTGTCTTTGAAGTTCGGGTTTTGAACTGCATTATCCAAAAACCTATGTTTTATGCTCCCTCTTAAACTTTGGGTGCCTGCAACACAGATTTAGCCTTTGGTACCCACTAGAATTTGGTTCCTGCTGTGTTTGCACTTGATTTTGGTACCCATTTTAAATTGGGTCCTCTTTTCATTTGAAATTCATTTGAAGCATTATAATTAGATGAATGCACATGATAATTGCGAAACAAAATCTCAGAATCTTGACAAGAATTAGAAACTTGTTTATCATAAAAGGAAAACTTTCTAGCAGATTTAGATAACTGGAATAGTTGCGTAAAAGAGTATTTTAAAATAGTAGCAACATTCGCTTTCAAAACATCTTTATTAGGTAAAGTCTAATTACAATTAACACTACAAAACGATTTATCAGCCTTGTCAAGCTTCTGTTTCGGTTTCCATTGAGATTTAACTTATGGCTTTTGCTTGCTCAGATTTGAAACATTTGAAACTCGTGAGTTAAACTTCTGAGCAACAAACGAATGCTTCTTCTTAGAATTACCAGTAGTGTTCGGTTTATGTGAATGCTGAGATATTATCTTACCTTCAGCATTTTTAGCTTTCACAGAGACTGATTTATCAACTTTCGTTGATTTTGTACTGTTAACAGGCATACTGGTTTTTCCCAAAGATTTCACAATAAAAGATGAATGGTTAGGAAGTTTCGCATTAAAATCAAATTGTTCAAAACAATCATCTAAACCACCGTCGGAGTTAAGAAAATCAAACCCTTCATCAGCTAGACCAAAACTATCTTTAGATTTTGAAGCCTTAGAAATAACAACATTTTTCAGCACAGTTGAAAAAACATTTTGTTATATCTCAATCAAAAGTCTTTCATCTGTTAAAGAGTTCTTGAGTTCAGAAATTTGACTTTCCAAAACAAGAGGAGGGACGTAAATTTTACCTTTAATAGGCTTCGCCTCCATCTATTTTACAGAATAACTTTGAAAGAAGTCATTTGAAAGAGATTTCTTTTGAGATTTTTGATCATAACTATTATTCAACTTCGCATAATAAAATGGGAGGTGAACTTTAGATGATTTCAATCGTTTTTCAGTTTCCTTGGCTTCATCCTCTTCAGACAGTCGAGTCCAGAAAAATTTAAGATCAGGGATTCTTCGAGCTATTTTCAAAGAAGTAAGATCATAAAGTGCAGGCACTTCAGATATACCTTTTTTAAGACAATGAGGATTCCCATAACTGATTCCCCAATTTTCTTTATTCTCTTTTGGTTTGTTAAGATGAATGGTTTGCTCACTTTGACCTAATGAGTATAACTTTTTTTCCGAAGCATCTAATTTTGCAATTAAAGTTTTGTTTTCTTCGGTAGACGAAGAATGCATTTTCGTAAGCTCTATTAAATCAAGCTCACTCTTTCTCAGTTTAGACTTGACTTCAAAATTTTCTCTAAGAATTATAGTATGTTCTTTCGCGCTTGTGTCATTGTTTTTATGTAAAACCTCAACCAATACTTTCTTCTCAGCAATTTCATCGCTAAGTTTCTGTATTGATTGGTTTTTGTCTTTAGTGACACCCTTTTCCCGCTTAAGATTATACTTTAACTCTTGGAGTTTTAACTTCATTATTTGCATTTGAGTTAATAAATCTGAATAAGATAAAGCACATACCTCATCTTTCTCATCCTTTTCTGAATCTGCTTCAGCTTCTGATTCCTGCTTTCCCATCAGGCACATGTTGACTGCTTCATCCTTCTCTTCATCCTCTTCTTCCTCGTCTGAATGATCAAGCCAGTATTCATCTTCAGCGATCAATGCCTTACCCGCGTCCTGTTGCTTTGCAAGAAGCATCTTGTTCTTGTAGTAGTCGGAGTTTTTGACTTTGGGTCTTCGGCAGTCTCTGGCAAAGTAACCTGTTTTGCCATAGTTGTAGCACGTTGGAGGTTCTAACTGACTGGATCCTTCAGCTTGAAAACTTTTCTCTTCCGGTTTCCTTTCCTCAATTCTCTTTCCTTCAACATGATACCTTCTCTTTTCCGGCTTCTTTTCCTCTAATCTCTTCCCTTCAAACTTCTTTCCTTCAAATCTATTTCCTTCAACCCTATTTTCTTCAACCCTTTCCTAGTGGAAATAGTTGTTAGGACCAGAAGAATACCTCTGACTGTTTGAACTTGGCTTCTTGTAGAACTTCTTCTGAAAAGCCTTAGTCATAATGAGCATTGCTTGCTTCAGTTGTTCACAGTCATCCGAGTCAGAGTTTGCATCAGCTTCAACTTCTTCTGATTCATACACAATCGTCTTGTTCTTCTTCTTTTTGACAGCAATAGCAACTATGTCTTCAACTGTCTGCCTCTTCTCATCTAGAATTTCATCCACCTCTTCTTCATTTTGTTTGAGGTTTCATACACCTCATGAAGTGGAAACTCATTCAGATCCTTGATTTGCTTCATTTGCTTGGCAAATCTCTTCCATTCAGGCTGGAGAATGCGGAGGAATTTGACGTTCAGCTCTATTTGAGATTTGATGACCTTGTTCTTGCTTAGTTCATTCAGCAAGGTCACGAATCTATCATAAGTTCTCTCTAGAGACTCTCCACTTCTGCCTTTAAATTCTTCATAACTGTTTAGGCAGTTGGAAAGTTTGAGCTGGTTCCCAACTTTTGAACCCAACATCATCTTCTCTAGCTGATCCCACATCTCCTTGCCCGAGGCTTTATAGCTGTCAATCTTTACATAGATTTCGTTTGGAATTCCTTGTAGAATGTATGACTTAGCTAATCTATCTCCGTTTGCTCTATTTGTATTTACCTTCGAGCTCTTCATACTTAATTTCAACTCTTTGCTCATTAGTTCCCGCTGTAGGTTCCCAATAAGTTGGTTCCATAAGTCCTTCTACTAAGGATAGCCTGATGTAATGACCCAGATCTTGTCTTTCAATAATGTTCAGGAACCGATCTTTTCACTGTTCGTACTCTCCCCTAAAGAGTACTGGTGGTTTGGTGTCAGTTCCGATTGTTAGGGCTTCTCTGGAAGTCATTTTGAAAAAGACTTAAGTTTGGAATTGACGCGAACTGAGATTTGCGCTAGAAGAGGCTGGCGCAATCTGAGGTTTGCGCGAGAGGTAGGTAGCGCGAACTGGAGGTTTGCGCGAGACTTGAGGTTTGCGCTACTATAGGGTCGCGCAAAATGAGGTTTGCGCGATGAAAGTCTGGCGGCCAATAGGTTTGCGTGAAGTGAGGGTCGCGCATTTTGACCTTTGCGCGAGAATTTGATGGCGCAAAGTGAAGATGTTTGAGGTTTACGCTAAGTGTTGGTGGCACAAAGACAAGGTTTGCGTTATAAGATGGTCGCGCAAACTGAAGTTTGCGTGAAACGTTGGACGCGTGAAGCAGAAGTTTGCGTGAGCTTTGTGTGGCGCGAGTTGGAGTTTGCGCGATGATCTGATGGCGCAAACGAGACTTATGAACTGGTGCAAACTAGACTTTGCGTGAGTTCGTCCTATTCTTCGATAAATCGATCTGATTTCATATATAACCCTGTTTTTCCATGATTAGCAGTCCCAAATGGTAACAAATTGACCACTAACAGATACAGATCAGATTTCTAGCCTTAGATCTCGAAAACAAACACTTTTAGAAATATTGATCGATGGAACAGTGTTATTTTTTAAACGACTTTCAGACACAAAAATCCCAAATTTGAACTCGATTTAAGCTCTATAATGAAATTAAAACACAACAACTCGATCTAGCACATATATCGATCACAACCTGATCGATTTCTAACCCAAAAACACCTTAAATCACGAAAATGATTTTGAGAATAAGAACACAGAGTCGAGTTTTTGAAAAACTTGATTTGAATCTATAATCAGGCTCTGATACCAATTATCGGTCCATAATACTTAATATCTAGATATTATAGTTAAACTAATATAATATCTAACAAACTAATATCTAAACAAAGATATTAACTAATTAATATCTAACTAACTTAGATATTTAAATTAAGTTAAAGTTAATAGTAAATTACAATAAACAATAATTTACTTCGACATTTATTACAAAGTAACATTAGACTTTATATCGAGAGTCGACTTTCCGACATTAGCTTCAGATTAGATGCTCTTGAATCCAATAGATATGTGATCTAACAGTCGCTCAAAGAACTCTAAACCAATCGCTGACAATGAAGAGTTAAATGCTTGGATGTTTTCTCATTACAGAGAACATAACCTTTCTTCCCAAATCATCAACATTCAGATCCTCCTCCAGCTGCTGATGATGATCCAAACATCATACCTCCGAACGCTGAATCCATTTCATGGGTTTCAGCTGAGCCTCTAAACACACTTCTTCCATCTGAGCCATCTTTGTCTGAACTCCTCTCAGAAAATATTGGTCTGTCTGACTCTCAACAATTAATAGCTGATGAACCTCAGGCTTCTTCATCAGTGAACATCCTACTGTTGATCCAATCTCTGAAATGAGCGATCATGCTCCTACTCAGCGATGGACCAGAGATCACCCCATAGATCAAATTCTTGGTGATCCCGATGCAGGTATTCAAACACGACGATGTTCAGGTAATATATGTCTCTTTGTCAACTTTATTTCTTTAATTGAGCCAAAGAAGGTTGATGATGCCCTCAGAGATCCAAACTGGGTCTAAGCTATGCAAGAAGATCTGACTGAGTTCTCTCGCAACAAAGTTTGGAATCTCGTTCCTAGACCATCTGATAAAACTGTTATATGCACCCAATGGGTGTTTAGAAACAAGTTAGATAAACATGGAACTGTAACCCGCGACAAGGCTCGACTTGTTGCTTAGGGATACAGACAAGAGGAAGGCATAGACTATGATGAAACCTTTGCCCCAGTGGCTAGGCTCGAAGCAATTCGACTATTCATACCTTATGCAGTTTACAAAGACTTCATTGTGTATCAAATGGATGTAAAATCAGCGTTCCTAAATGGAAAGCTGAATGAAGAAGTCTCTGTAGAACAACCTCCAGGGTTTTATGACCCTAAGTATCCAAATTATGTTTATAAATTTGATAAGGCTCTCTATGGTCTAAAACAAGCCCCTCGTGCTTGGTATGACATTCTCTCATCTTTTCTTATCTCTAAAAATTTTGAACGTGGCAAAATTGATAATACATTCTTTTTCAGAAAGATAAAAGGTCATATTATTCTTGTACAAATATATGTTGATGACATCATATTTGGTTCTACTAACCCATCTCTATGTACTCGCTTCGCTAAAAGAATGAAGAAAGAATACAAGATGAGTATGATGGGTGAGCGGACATATTTTCTTGGTCTTCAGATTAAACAATCTGACAAAGGTACTTTTATCAGCCAAGGTAAGTATGTTAAAGATATGCTGAAGAAGTTTGATCAAACACAAACTTCAACAATGAAAATTCCTATGGCACCTCCTCTGACACAAAAGAAAGATTCATCTGAAAAACCTGTTAATGTCACTGCCTATAGAGGAATGATAGACTCCCTGCTATATCTTACAGTGAGCGAACTTGACATAATGTACTCTACTTGTTTATGTGCACACTATCAATCTGAACCCAAGGAATCCCATCTGATCGCTGTTAAGCGAATTTTCAGATATCTGAAAGGAACTCCTAACCTAGGTCTTTGGTATCCCAAAGACTCAGAGTGCGATCTAACTGGATTTTCCGATAGTGATTTTGCAGGTTGTACACTCGATAGAAAGAGCACCACTGGAGTTGAATCTTCATCTGCTGTGAAGATTGTTGAACCTTCCATCTCCACTAACCCTAAAGGACCCATTGAAAAAGTGGTTACCAAACAAAGATTAATCTTCCTTATGTTTGCAGGGATCAAAAGGCATCTGGTAACTTGATAGTGAATGCTCTCGTCATATGACAGGTCAAAAAGACCTGCTCACTGAATATAAGGAAGAGAAAGGTCCCTCTGTGACCTTTGGTGGAAATGGAAAAGGATATACTCGAGGGTTTAGTGTCCTCAGCAATGGGACAACTCCCTTCAGAAGAGTCGCTTATGTAGATGGACTAAAGCACAACCTTCTGAGCATCAGTCAGCTATGTGATAAAGACTATGAAGTTCGCTTTTCCAAGAAAGCATGTTTAGTGCTGAATGAAAAAGGAAAACTTGCTCTCAGTGGTTATCGTAAAGAAAATGTCTATGAAATAGATATGGACTCTACTACCACTGAAAACATATGTTTTCTCTCTAAAGCCTCTTCTGATGTCAACTGGCTATGGCACAAAAGGATCTCTCACTTAAACTTCTAAACCTTGAATTCTCTCTCATCAAAGGAACTGGTGTCTGGTCTTCCTCAGCACTCATATGCTAAAGAATCTCTCTGCTCAGCATGTGAAAAATGAAAACAGACGAAAGCTAGTTTGAAGTCTAAACAAGTTTCCTCAGTGACTAGTCCTCTTCAACTCTTGCATATGGATCTGTTTGGCCCTGTCAACATCCAATCAATAACTGGAAAGAAATACACACTTGTCATTGTAGATGAATACTCTCGCTACACCTGGGTTATATTTCTTTGCTGTAAGATTGACACTCTAGAAAAACTATTATCTTTTTTTAAAAAGATGGAAGTGTTGAATAATCTCACTGTTCGTTCAATAAGAAGTGATCATGGAACTGAATTCACAAACAGTTCTCTAAACAAATTTCTTTGAGAACAAGGGAATTTATCATAACTTCTCTTCAGTAAGAACACCTCAGCAAAACGGAGTCGCTGAAAGAAGAAACAAAACGATCATTGAAGCTGCTAGTTCAATGCTCAACGATTCTCACCTCCCTACTCAATTTTGGGTTGAAGCTGTAAACACTACATGTTTTACTCAAAACAGACCGCTGATAGTAAATCGATTTCGAAAGACAACTTATGAACTTTTTCATGGAAGAAAACCTTGAACCAGTTTTCTTCATATCTTTTGTTGTCAGTGCTTTATTTTAAACTAAAAATATCAACTTGGAAAGTTCGACCAAAAAGCGGATGATGGAATATTTCTTGGATATTTCTTTATCTCCAAAGCCTACAGAGTTTTCAACAAAAGAAGAAAATTTGTAGAAGACACAATTCATGTCACCTTTGATGAAACTCGCTCAGCGAACTCTAAACCAATCGCGGAAAATGAAGAGTTAAATGCTTGGATGTTTTCTCATTTCAGAGAAACATAACCTTTCTTCCCAAACCATCAACATTCAGATCCTCCTCCAGCTGCTGATGATGATCCAAACATCATACCTCCGAACGCTGAATCTATTTCATGGGTTTCAGCTGAGCTTCTAAACACACTTCTTCCATCTGAACTCCTCTCAGAAAACCCCAGGCTTCTTCATCAATGAACATTCCTATTGTTGATCCAATCTCTGAAATGAGCAATCATGCTCCTGCTCAGCGATAGACTAAAGATCACCCCATAGATCAAATTCTAGGTGATCCCGATGCAGGTATTCAGACACGACGAAGTTCAAGTAATATATGTCTCTTTGTCAACTTTATTTTTTTAATAGAGCCAAAGAAGACTGATGATGCCCTCAGAGATCCAAACTGGGTCAACGCTATGCAAGAAGAGCTGATAGAGTTCTCTTGCAACAAAGTTTGGAATCTCGTTCGTAGACCATCTGATAAAACTGTTATAGGCACCAAATGGGTGTTTAGAAACAAGTTAGATGAACATGGAACTGTAACCCGTAACAAGGCTCGACTTGTTGCTCAGGGATACAGAGAAGTGGAAGGCATAGACTATGATGAAACCTTTTCCCCTGTGGCTAGGCTCGAAGCAATTCGACTATTCTTAGCTTATGCATTTTACAAAGACTTTATTGTGTATCAAATGGATGTAAAATCAGCGTTCCTAAATGGAAAGCTGAATGAAGAAGTCTATGTAGAACAACTTCCAAGGTTTTATGACCCTAAGTATCCAAATATGTTTATAAATTGGATAAGGCTCTCTATGGTCTAAAACAAGCCCCTCGTGCTTGGTATGACAATCACTCATCTTTTCTTATCTCTGAAAATTTTGAACGTGGCAAAATTGATAATACATTATTTTTCAGAAAGATAAAAGGTCATATTATTCTTGTACAAATATATGTTGATGACATCATATTTGGTTCTACTAACCCATCTTTATGTACTCGCTTCGCTGAAAGAATGAAGAAAGAATACAAGATGAGTATGATGGGTGAGCGGACATATTTTCTTGGTCTTCAGATTAAACAATCTGACAAAGGTACTTTTATCAGCCAAGGTAAGTATGTTAAAGATATGTTGAAGAAGTTTGATCGAACACAAACTTCAGCATTGAAAACTCCTATGGCACCTCCTCTGACACTAAACAAAGATCCATCTGGAAAACCTGTTAATGTCACTGCCTATAGAGGAATGATAGGCTCCCTGCTGTATCTTACAGCGAGCCAACCTAACATCATGTACTCTACTTGTTTATGTGCACGATATCGATCTGAACCCAAGGAATCCCATCTGATCGTTGTTAAGCGAATATTCAGATATCTGAAAGGAACTCCTAACCTAGGTCTTTGGTATCCCAAAGACTCAGAGTTCGATCTAACTGGATATTCCGATAGTGATTTTGCAGATTATAAACTCGATAGAAATAGCACCACTGGTGGATGTCAACTCCTAGGAGGAAAGCTGGTAAGCTGGACAAGCAAAAAGCAAAATTCAGTGTCCACTTCCATAGTTGAAGCTGAATATGTAGCCGCTGGAAGTTGTTGTGCTCAGGTCTTATGGATGAGAAATCAAGTATTAGACTATGACCTTCAACTATCAAAGATTCCAATCTATTGCGACAGCACTTATGCTATCGCTATAGTAAATAATCCAGTACTACATTCAAAGACAAAAGACATTGAGATCAGATATCATTTTATCAGAGTTCATGTGATGAATGGTGATATTGAACTTCACTTTATCCCCACTGACTATCAGCTAGCTGATTTGTTTACCAAGCCTCTTGATGAGACAAGGTTCAACTTTCTCATCACTGAGCTTGGAATGCTGAATCTTGAAGAGTTACTCTTCATCTTCTTGCATTATGTCAGTGATTCTAAGTTCCCCTTTATCACTCTATCTCTGAATAAAATTCTGACTCTCAGGTATGTTCTCTTATTCTCCATCACTAAATATTCATTCAACAAGTTTTTTTTTTCAAAAATAAAAATAATCATTTTCTTTCTTTAAATGATTAAAAGCTTTTTGATAAACAAATTCTATCAGTGACATTTCTCTTCAGTGATCCTTCTGAAATGAAAACTCAATATCTGAATTTCTATCAGGGATTCTTTCAAAACGAAAACCTATCTCTGACTTTTCTTCAGAGATAATTTCAAAAAGGACAAATGAAACGTTTTTCTATCTCCACGACATGCCTTTTTCTGACACGTTCGTCTGTTTCCCTTCTATCCAATCAACTTCGTTGAACGTGTCCATGTCATGATGAACGTTTGTTTTTCCGCCTCATTCTCTCTCACACTCTCTAACGTATGAAAAGGATGTTTTTTCATTCTTATCGTTTTACGCTTTCTGCAAATATTTTCAAGCAAGAATCTTTCTCAAGCATTTGCAAACAATTCTTTCAAGCATTTGCATCTTCTTCCTTAAGTATCAACAGGTTATTTTGATATTATTTGTCTTAAATCTTGTTACTAAATATTATCTATGTTCCATCATTATGGATTTTCACAAGATTTTTGTTCACTAAAATAATTTTTTTTGATTTCATTCATTCAAAACCTTTGGTTTTCTCATTGTTCTTCCTTCTTCGACTAAGAACACTGTTTTAATCTTCAAATATTTTGGTTTTTTTCTATGTTTCTTTCTCCAAATAGAAACTGGTAAAAACTCCTTTATTTTTAGACTCTAATCCTTTCCATCTATCCTCATTCTTTCCATATTCAGAAATGGCACAATCTACTCTCATTGCTTCCAAGAGTGTCAAGTTTGCTCTATCTGAATCAGAAATTCCGAAGAACAATCATCTTGCTCGATTGGTTCACTGTGGATCCTCAACCATCCAAAACTCTTCTTCAACAGTTTTGGTTCACTGGTGACGAAACCTCCATCACCAACAAGAAAGGTGACCAGGTTCCTGCTATCTCTTTCAGCACTGATATAGGCTCAGGCATGATGACTGCATACAGCCTGCGGAAGGTTCTCCGATTCCCTGACAAACCCAAAAGTGGATTCGATGCCCTTCCAACTGATGTTTAACTCATCCAGTTTATGGATGATAGGGAATACTGTTGGGACAACAAGCCTCGCTCAACCATTCCCAACAAGAAGTTGACAAAGATCCAGAAGGTAAACATACCTTCCCAAATGAACTACATATTCTCACACATCATTCAATGTATAAGTGAGAATAGTGGGTCACTAGATCAGGCAAGCAAATTTCAACTCCAGATGGCTTACTCTGTGATCGCCGGAAAGAACTTTGACTATGCCACCACTATGTTTGACGATCTCAAGTTAAAGATAGAGAAGACGGAGAGGGATCCCAAGTTCCCATATGTACGGTTCATCTATGTATACCTGATGTTTCTCTACCCCAACACTTACCCCACTACTCAAGATGGTACCTTCGCCAAAGTGGGTCAGCGATCGTTGGTGGTCAAACCGGTCGATAACGAGGTAAGTATCCCTACTCTTCGATCCCGTCTCTCTCTCCACACTTCTTCTACTTCAGCGGCCATGCAGGAGGATCATTCTTCTGCTAGCCCTGCCGCTACCACCGCTTCAAAATGACCACGAACTAGTCTTTCTGCTCCTTCGAAGAAAGCCAAATTGACTAAGGAGACTATCGCCCCTAGCTCAAGGCCTGAGGTAGTTTATCAACAAACAACCGTAGATGGTTTTGTGGCACTCTCCTCCACATCTACAACTATCATCACATCAACCGTGACAGCGACCGAGATCAGTGACACCACCGACCATCTCAGTTCAACAAACAACTGAGGTAACTACCCAAATCCAAACTTCTTCTATGCATGTTACTTGTCCTCCCATCTCTTTGGTCTCTAACCCTCCTTATCTCTTGCAGCAACCTCAAGTTGCATTTATAGGACCTGAGGCTCAAACCTTTGAAAGAGACATGCAATTTTTCATTATGTTTGAACCATCAGGTATACCTAAACCCACAGACACAACTCCCATTTCTCCATATAATCCTGTTACTTAGAAGCTAACTTTTCTTTTAGGTCCTATTATGGCAACTGTTGACTCTCTTGTCAACAGTTTAGGTGTCAAGGTGGATTCTCTCACCACCAGCATCAACGAAACCACCAGCGCTGTCAATACCGCTGGTGAAGAGCTGAAGAAACTCACATCTACTTGCTCATTCAAAGCTGATGCCTCCCAAATCATTACTCTTCAGGGAGAGCTTATAAAAGTAAAGGACGATTCTCAACTCTTTCAGGGATGTGTCGATACTCTAAGGAATGATGTCCAGGTGTTATCTGCAAAAATCAATTCCTGCACCTCAATTCTACAGCAAGTCCTTGAAAAGCTGAATGCACCAGCTTCGACGCCCACTCCTTCTTTCATAGAGGCTGACCGCACCTCTATGAATATAGCTGTTGAATTTATTCATCAAGCTACTTCAGACATCCCTGTGATTGAAGAACGTCTAGAGCGTCTGGAGGCTGAAGTCCGGTCCCTCACATCAAAAAAAGTTACTCCTTCCATTTCTTCCCTCCACTGTTCTGATAATGACAAAGAGAGGAAGAAAGAGTGTACTGAAGAAAGTCTTAAGGAGGATGCTATTGCAGCTGAATCTTAGACGGAAGATCCTCCCTCTCAGGTTGAGGGGGAGAAGGTTGCTGACAAAGCCCCTCCATCTTTGCTCGATCAACCTTTATTAGAAGACGAAGAAGAGGAGGAGGAAGAAGAGGAGGAGGAAGAAGAGGATGAAGATCTTGATCTCCATGATCAAGATAAAGAGCAACATGATGATGATGATGATGACGATGAAGAAGACCAATATCTATGGTTTTCTACAGAGACCACTTCATCAGTGATAGCTTCTAAAGAAGTTATCACAGCAGGGGGGAGAAGTGGAACTGTTGATCCAAACTCTCTTAGTGATTTGATAACGACCTTTTTTCTATACTTAGTGAAAATTACGTTTTAATATGTATTAGTGTTTCACCATCAACGATTGTTAGCCCCAAATCTGAAGTAATGAAAGTATTGAAATTAACTAAGTCTTCATCTAAAGACTTTCAAGGGACATAAGCAAGTCTGTCTCTAAAGTCAGTTCAGAGTCAGTCTGAAGAAAGCATGTCTGTCTATGAAGTCAGTTCAGAGTTAGTCTGAGGAAAGCATGTCTGTCTCTGAAGTCAGTTCAGAGTCAGTCTGAAGAAAGCATGTCTGTCTCTGAAGTCAGTTCAGAGACAGTCTCACAGAAAGACATCAGAGAGCCCCTCATCAGAGATCTTACTTCAGAGCTTTGAAGATGTCCACTCTAAATTTCTTCACAAAGAAGAACCGATGACACGTCACCTTGTGATAAGATTTACTTTCTAGAGTAGGTCACTGTTCAAGCATGTCTTGATCTTACCTCTTAGATAAGATACTGTTCAAGCATGCTTCTATTTGTCAGATAAGTACACTGTTTACTTTATGGTCCTATAAATAGGACCATCACCTTATTCTTCAAAGTGTGCTTAAGAAGTCTTATAACTGATAATATAAGTTGAATATTTTATTCAAAGAATATCTTGTTTATCTATTATTTGCTTTATGAACTGTGATATTTGAATCTCCTTTGATATTAAACTATACTGCTTCCGCTGTTATTACTCTTATTGTTTATATCATTATTGTGAGATTAAATCTGGGATCCAACAATTGGTATCAGAGCCTCCTTTATTTTCTAAACAAAGAAAGATCGCATCTGCATACTCGGATAGATTTACATCTCATTGATTCTAACTTTCAATATCTAACATGTTCAAATAAACCTGGTTTAATAAAGGACACCATATGCTCAAGATTTGATAGTAAATCACTGTTCAATACAAAAAGCATCTGTTCTTCAAATCTTCATCTTTTTCTTCAAAAATGGCAAACTCAAGCATAAGTGCCATTTATACAGCTGGGTCACTAACAAAACCTCCTACACTTTTAAGGGATGAATATCCCCAATGGAAGATAAGGATGGTAAATTTCATAGAAGGTATGGACAAGGATCTTTTTAGATCAGTGAACGTTGGACCTCACATTCCAATGGTGTTGGTTCCAAGAGTTCCTGCAACAGCAGATACTGCTGAAATCCCTGCATATTATGAAAAGAAAACCACAAACTTCACTGATGAAGAAACTAATATGATGGATAATGACTCAAAAGCTGTTAGATTACTTATAATGGCCATTCCCAATGATATCTTTCAAGAACTTGATTCTTGTAAAACTGCAAAAGAGATATGGGATCTGTTGTTAAATCAACTTGAAGGAGGCCTACAAACCCAGAAAAATAGAAGAAATCTATGCATCAGTGAATATCATGATTTTCATGCTCTACCAGAAGAAATATTACACCAAACTTACTCAAGATTCAACATTCTTATCAACAAATGCAAGAAGTTTGGAGTGATAAGAACAAAAGAGGAAAATAATGTTCTTTTCTTGAAAAGCTTAAATGAAGAATGGTCACAACTGTCCATGTCTATACAAGCCAATCAAGATATTGAGTCATGGTCATTAACTGACATTTATGGCACTCTTGTTGCACATGAAAAGGAAGTTATGAAGCAAAAATCAAAATTGTCTTTAGGTAGACCTCTTGCACTTGTTTCAAAACAAATTTCGAAAGAAAACAACTGTGAAGAGTCACAAAAATGTTTGGAAACAAAAAGAAGATCCAAAAAGGTCCTAATGGCAGAAGAAAATCATTCAGATTCAGACTCAGAAGATGATATCAATGCCTTCGCCAAATCTCTTGCATTAATCAATCATCAATTTAACAAGAAATTTGGCAAGAAAGTATTTGAAGGAAGGAGAGAGAATGAAGAAAGAAGAAATCCTGAAAGAAGATTTCAACAAGATGGTGTCAGATTTCAACAAGAGCCCAGATTCACTCCATATAGTGATCAAAAGGGTACAAACTTCAACAACAATGATGCAACTCAACAATCAAGACCTCAACAATCATTTCAAACAAGGTATCCACAACCACAGAGATATTTCAAACCTCAAGAACAGAAGCAAGAGACAAGTACTGCCACTCTTCCAACAAATCAAAATGATGGAAGATGTTTCAGATGTGGAAAAATAGATCATTTCTCTACAAAATGCAGAGGAAAACTTGTCAAAGATCAATTACTACAAGAACAAATACAAGTACAACGGAAAAGAAAGAGTTCTTGTAGCAGAAATGGAAGACTGGCTATCAGACTCAACAAGTGACGGCGAGGAAGAACCTACCAATCTCTGTGGTATGGCTTTTTCAGATGGAAATCAAACTGATGGAGCATCAGAAGACAACTCTGAAAAGGTAAACTCTCTTTACACCTCTGACAGTGATCCTGAAATAGATGCTTTTAAACTAATTAATGAACTTCAGGATCTAGAGCAAAAGTTTCTTGAAAAGAAAAAGAAAAGAGAGCAAGTGACAAAAGAGCTCATTTTTTTGAAAAGAGAAAAGAATCTTCTGAAATTAGAAAAGAAAGAATTTTTTCTTGAAAAAACCAAACTTGAAGACACTCACAAGCAAAAAGAAAAATCATTTTCAGAAGAAATAAGAAAAATTGAGAAAGTTTAAAAGGAAAAGAAGAAGAAGTAAAGAAATCTGAGTATGAAAGGCTCAATTCTATTGCCTTAACCAATTTTTTTCAAAAGGAAAGAGAAATCCTACATCAATCTCTAGATAAAAAAAATCTTCGAATCAAAAGCTATGTCAATGCATAAGGTGTTTTCGACAAAATAAAAACTCAAATGGTCTCTCAAGGGCTGGGATTCAATGAGTTCAATTCATTCACTGGATTGGAGAAAACTTCACTTTCTTCCACTTTCCATATGGGAAAGGTCCAAAGCTTTAAGGATACATCTCTGAACAATTTCAAAAGAATGAAAACATCAGAGGGATAAAAAACAAGAGCTTTGATTTTCAAAAATATTACATACTCTGAAGTAAAAAACTTTCAAAAGTCTGTGTTACAGATAAAAAGAGAAACTTCAGAGGTACTCTTCACAAAACCTCAAAGCAATGATCCCAACGAAATTTTCAGATTTGATGCTTTCATCTCAAATGAATCAGAGACATCGTAACCAAGTACCTCTGATACAAGTATTCTGAAAATGAATCTCGGAGTTCACTTAATGGGTATGCCCCTCTATATTCACCAAAGTCAGATGAAAACATCAGAACTACATTTGAAGATGATGTTAAAAAGATATGAAAAGAAAATGTCATGGAAGACTTAAAAAGAAAAGAAAGCATGAAACGGATCATTAAAGTCTCTAGAACGAAAGAATTTGAAAAACCAATAGAGGTAGCTATCTCTATTAAAACTAAGAGAGACTTTCTTGATTCTGATTCAGAATCTGATCAAGAGATTGATGAACAGATTTTTTGTAAACCAGAGAATGTAATTCACAAAAAAATAGAAACTTTTGGGTCTGGTATTTTGAATGTTCCAATTTCAATTTTGAAAACCAAAACCAGAATACCAATAAGTCCTGATTTTGCAAATATGTGTTTACAAGCAAAAACATCTCTGGAACTTGAAAAAGAATTACAAGAAAAGGCAAAGAATAAAACAAACACTTCTGAATCTTACACCTATAAAACAATAAAATTCTCTCCTGAACAAAAAGGAAAATGGACAAAAATTAACCATATTCATCCTGTTTGTGTAGTAAGCAGCAAAGAAAAGAAGATGTTTTTGATCAAGAAAAAGCAACTTGAAAAGAAGACTGTCTTTCAAGCAAAAAGGAAAGAAGTAGTTAGGGATACATGTAATATTCCTAATGCTAGTTTCAAAAGAAGTCAAAATGTAACAAATGCTTTTAATAAAAAGAAAAACTTTGCTCCTACTTCTTCTTGTTCTATTAATTGCAACTGCATTCATCTCTTGATCAAACTGAAAAATCATTTCAGAGGATCACATTGTCTTCTGAATCAATCTCTGAAAAATATCTCAGAGACAAAATTTCAACAGAAGACAACAAACGGCAAGACATCAAAAGATGAGATGCCAAAAAGTCATACAAATCCACCAAAGTCTAACATAAAAGGACCCATAATGAGATGGGTACCTAAGAAACAATAATCTGTCTTGCAGAATCAGTCAATGCCAATCTGGTACCTAGATTCTGGATGTTTAAGGCATATGACTGGAAATAAGGAATTGATATCCTCATTCAAAGCAAAATCTGGAGGAGCAGTTACTTTTGGAGACAATGTCCAAGGACAGATTAAAGGATATGGTGAGTTGTCAAGAGGAAATGTTTTAGTATCAAAGGTTGCTTATGTAGATGGATTAAAACACAATCTGATCAGCATAAGTCAACTTTGTGATCATGGTTTTGATGTGAAATTTCAAAGAAAATATTGTTCACTTCTCCACTCAGAATCAGGTGAAGAATTACTCAGAGCAGACAGAAAAGGTAACCTCTACAGAATGAATTTTACCAAAATAAACGACACTGATTCAGAGAAACTTTGTCTTGTATCTCTGAATAGTGAGGAAGTCTGGCTCTGGCATAAAAAGTTTTCACATCTAAACTTTTCCTCACTTGATAAATTAGTTAAACTTAATTTGGTTAAGGGATTACCATCCCTGAAGTTTAACAAAGATCATCTTTGTTCTGCTTGCGAGATGGAAAAAATGAAAAGATCTTCCCATAAAACCAAAAGTGAAAACAACTGTCCTAGACCTCTGCACATGCTTCATGTGGACCTCTGTGGTCCTATCTCTGTACAGAGTCTAGCAGGTAAGAAATACATTCTGGTTCTGATTGATGAATTTTCCAGATTCACATGGATAGAATTCATCAGAGCCAAATCTGATGTACCTGATATTTTGATAAGATTGTTGAAAAGATTACAGGTTCTATTTAGCAGCAAAGTTCAGAAACTAAGAAGTGATAATGGAACAGAGTTCAAAAATGCCAAAATCAATTCATATCTATCAGAAGAAGGCATTACTCCTAACTTTTCTGTAGCAAGAACCCCTCAGCAAAATGGAGTAGTTGAAAAGAAGAACAGAACACTTGTTGAAGCTGCAAGGACAATGCTAGCTGGATCTGATCTTTCAACAAATTTTTGGGCAGAAGCAGTGGCAACAGCCTGCTTTACTCATAATAGAGCTACAATTGTCAAGAGATTTCAGAAAACATCCTATGAACTCATTAACAATAGGAAACCTAATGTTAAATACTTTCATGTTTTTGGTTGCAGATGTTACATTCTGAACGATAGAGAATCTCTTGGAAAGTTTGACAAGAAAGCTGATGAGGGCAAATTCATTGGATATTCTTTAGCCTCAAAAGCTTTCAGAGTGTTCAATCTTAGAACAAGGACCATCCAAGAGAGCATCAATATCACTTTTAATGACAATTAAAGCTCTGAACAACAAGAAAGTCTCTCAACACCTATCTCTGAATCATCAAGAGAATCTGAATTAAACAGAATATTGGAAGATTTCTTTGATGAAGATAACCAAGAAGTAATCTTCAGAGATAGACCAAGAGAGAATTCAGAAGGACCCCAAGAAACAGGTACAACCATTTCTGGACCCTCTGAATTAACGCCTTCTATTTCACCAAATTCAGATCAACAAAGTGAATCAGAAGAAGCTGAAGATCAAAAAGAGGATGATCAAGGAGTGTCTGAAGTAACTCCAGAAAAAAATAGTGAAGAAATTTAAGAATTTGCTTCACCATCTCGGGAAACAACTTCAGAGCCTCGGAACAGCACAACAGAGATATCACCAACTGTCATCTCTGAAGTTCAAACTCCACCCCAAATTTTAGCTCCAATCTCAAGACGGACAAAAGATCATCCAATTGATCAAATAATTGGATCCTCATCAGAAGGAGTTAAAACAAGATCTGCCACAATCAATGAATGCTTCTACGTAAACTTTTTAAGCATTATTGAAACAAAGAAGGTAAAAGAAGCTCTTGAAGATCCTCATTGGATTTTTGCAATGCAGGATGAACTTCAAGAGTTTGTAAGAAAAAAGTATGGACCCTAGTTCCCCTTCCCAAAGGAAAATTTGCAATTGGAACAAAATGGGTTTTCAGAAACAAAAAGGATGAGGATGGAATAATAATCAGGAACAAATCCAGGTTGGTTGCTAATGGATATTGCCAAGAAAAAGGTATTGATTATGATGAAACCTTTGCACCTGTAGCTAGGCTAGAATCAGCCAGAATCTTCTTAGCCTATGCTGCACACAAAGGATTCAAAATTTATCAAATGGATGTTAAATCTGCCTTTCTACATGATAAATTAAATGAAGAAGTTTATGTCCAGCAACCACCTGGATTTGAAAGTACAGAGTTTCCTAATCATGTTTATTATTTGGATAAGGCTCTGTATGGACTTATACAAGCTCCAAGAGCTTGGTATGCAACTCTGTCCACTTTTCTGATTAAAAATGGATTTGACAAAGGCACAATTGATACAACATTATTCATCAAAAGGTACAAAAATGAGATGCTATTAGTACAAATTTATGTTGATGACATTATATTTGGCTCTACAAATCCAAAGTATTGTGACAAGTTTTCAGAGTTGATGACGAGTGAATTTGAGATGAGCCTCATGGGAGAATTAACTTTCTTTCTGGGCTTACAAGTAAAACAAACTTCAGATGGCACATTCATAAGTCAAACTAAATATGTCTCTGAAATTTTAAAAAAATACAAACTCAATGATTCAACTTTTATGAAAACGCCTCTAGCCACCGGAGTCAAACTTGACTCTGATCCTTCAGGACAATCTGTGGAAATAAAAACCTACAGAGGCATGATAGGTTCACTATTATACTTAACTGAAAGTAGGCCTGACATAATGTTTGCAACATGACTTTGTGCTAGATATCAAGCAAATCCAAAAGAATCTCATTTATCTGCTGTCAAAAGAATTTTCAGATACCTAAGAGGGTCACCATCTTTAGGCCTCTGGTATCCAAAACTTTCTAGTTTTGATCTAACAGCTTACACTGATGCAGATCATGCAGGATGTAAGCTTGACAGAAAAAGTACCTCTGGGTGCTGTCAGTTACTGGGCAATAAGCTGGTAAGTTGGTCATCCAAGAAACAAAACTGTGTTTCAACTTCAACTGCAGAGGCAGAATATGTTGCTGCTGCTAGTTGTTGCTCTCAAGTAATATGGATGAAAACTCAGCTCAGAGATTATGGCCAACAATATGAAAGAATACCCATTCTGTGTGATTCAAAAAGTGCCATAGCCATCTCTGCCAATCCAGTACAACATTCAAAGACAAAGTACATTGATGTAAGGTATCATTTCTTAAAAGATCATGTTGAAAGGGGAACAATAGAAATGTATTTTGTACCAACTGATCTCCAACTTGCTAATATTTTCACAAAAGCTTTAGATGAACGAAGGTTCAATTTTTTAATTAGCAAGTTAGGAATGTTGAATACGTCTACCTAACAAGGAAGAAACTCAGAGTCTCTTGATCAAATAATCAGAGCCTCTGAAGCAAGTAGCATATATCAATATCAGTCTCTGAATGTTCTCCAAACACATGACAAGGGGAGAAAAATAAAAAGTTGTTTCTTTGTCAAGGGGGAGAAAAAGAACTTTTTAGATGACATCTCAGAGTGTCTGAATTTCATCTCAGAGTCTCTGAAATTGAGAAAAAGAAATTTTCAAATGTCAACTCAGAATCTCTGAATTTTGTCTCTGAATCAAATTAAATTTATCTCAGAGTTTCTGAAAATTTTCTCTGTAGTCTTCTCAGAGTCTCTGAAATTAATCTCAGAGTCTCTGAAATTGAGGATTTTTTTTCCAAATCATCTGTCAAGGGGGAGTCAACAACTTTCACACCAAGTCATTTCTCAAACAAGAACTTTTTAATTAATAAGCAATTTTTGATATCTTAAATTACTCCTTATGATATCAAAGTTCTTGTTTAAGGAGAAATGACTTGTTTAATTGATATCACGTGTCAAATCACTGTCGTTTCTCCTTATGCACTCAAGTGTATCTTTTTTCTAAATTTGGATACAAAAGCAATTTTACATCCGGATATTCATTTTTACAAATTACTCTCGAGCACTCACTCTCTCTCTCCAAAAAGAATTTGAACTTCATCTTCTTCATTACAACTTAACAATGGCGTCTTCAAATGAATGGTGCAAGCTTTTTCCCAAATCTGGCAAACCTTCAAGACTGTGTCGTTTTCCAATCAAAGACAACAATCACATGATTCAGCTTGATTCTCCCAAATTTGAGGAACAATACAGAATAATCTGCGAGTTCTTCTCCAACTGTGAACTGACACAAGCCCTAACTGCTTTTACCAATGAATGTCCACTCTCGTTTGTTCAAGAATGGTATTCTTCCAGTCACTACAGCGATGCACATAATGGAATAATCGGCGAGTTCGACATATCTGAAGTCGTAAAATGTCGGATACTCATCAATCCTACTGTTCTAAGAGAAGTTCTCCCACTCCTAACAACTGAGGAAATTCAAATCACGCGTTTTGAAAAACGCCCAACCTCTGAAACCCTACTCCAGTTCATTCGAATGCTAGGTTACAACACTGAAATCACCAGATTGAGCAACTTCCGACGACAACACCTACCACCAATTTGGAACTTCATGTTCTCTGTCCTAAACCGCACTCTAACCTGCAAACTGGGAGCATGGATCAAGCAACACCAGAAATTCTGTCAATCATGTATTCCCTATTCTTCAATCGCAACTTGGACATGGCCGACATAATCTTTGATATGATTCTGACATCAAGAGAGAAGAAGAACAAATGCTTGGCAAAGGACCCTGAACAAACGCCCTAATCATCCAAAGTTCCTTCAATAACATTCCCAAGATTTCTGTCTTTAATCATCCATGCGGCGATCGAGAAGCTTCATATTTTGATCGCCACTGAACAACCCAAAACTCCTTTCTACATAATGAACAACTTCAAACCGACGATTCTATCTGAAGGCTATCCAGAAGCAAGGAGGATCCCTCACCACATGTTGAATCAGGTAAATCCTCAATCTGTAGCCTTAGCTTCTTATCTCAGTGTTGCCCAAGGACTAGAACCAGTTCTGGGAACCCCAACACACTTAGGTCCTGAACCTGGAATGGAGAGTAAGAGCATATCGACTTTAGAGGGATCTGAGGACCCTGAAGTATAGAGCTCTCACAAGTGTGAACCAGAGGGTACTCTTGCTAGAAAAACCGAAGTTGAGAGAGATGATAGAGCACTTGAAAGGGTTGTCAATGAGGAAGTAATGGAAGAAACCTCATCTGCTAGTGTAGAGGATAGCTCGACTAGCTCTGAGGAAAGTGAGGATGAATCTTCAGAGACTAGCTCTGAAGATTCTCAGAGAGAAGAGAGCAAGTCTTCTAAGGACTTGGAGAAACCCGAGAGTTCTTCCCCTTCCATACAAAAAGATGCCTCAAGGCACATATATTTTAGGACACCAACCCCATCTCCCAGTGCAACCACACAATCTAACATACCTGATCCAGAGGTAATTGTTATTGAATCAGAGGTGCACACCTCAAACCCAAACCAGCCAGCCAATTCAGAGGTACCTTTTTGCACCTCTGAAGTTCACATAACTGAGGAAACTCAAATTCTGGATAAGCCCTCTTCACAGGACTTAGCCAATACTTTAAGTACTCAGTTGCCTCAGAGTACATCCGGAAATCCTACACGTGATGATGCCTCTATGGCTCATATCTCACCCTTTAGGATATCCAGAAGTAGTTGTCCAACTCAAGGACAATGGCTTGCCTACAAGAACAAGGATTGACTTGCCTGGATCGCAAGCTCAACTCCCACATTCACTTCCAGTCCTCTGAATCTGAGGAGCAGGACTTGGTTGAGAACATAACACTCAGAGATGATTCTCCAGAACATCAAGAATTGAGTGGAAGTCCTTCTAGAGACAACATCAAAACAGCTCTGAACGAAGGCTCCTCTGAACTCGAGGAAAAATTAGCTACATGTGTTGTAACCAATGTACCCCTCTCTGAACTTCTCACAAAATCTGAGTTCCAGAGATTCTGTGAGGAAGTCAGAGGCTCCATGAATGAGCATAACTTTCAGAGAATTGACGGTTCAAAGACCTATGCTCTTCGATCTGAAAACGCCAACCTCAGAGCAGAGGTTTCCACTATGAAAACCCAACTATTGGAATCCTCTTACAGAATCCAAGAGTTGGAACAAGAACTGTTCAGACAGAAGGCTGAATCATCTCTGGAGATAGCTAATCTTAAAGCTCAGAATGCGTCTCTTCAAAATCAAGCATCTACAACCATCGATGTCCAGAAGGCTCTACAAGAACTAAGGGACGAGGTAGTAGCCACCAGATCATCTTCACTCTCAACAGATCAAATGGCCTCTATCTATGACCTCATCAAAACTACAATTAAAGCCTGTGTTCACCTATCAGCGCACCATCAGCAACACCACAGCTGCCACCCCGAACTTCTGAAGACCTCATCACTAAAAGTGATATGGCCTCTTTTAAATTCGCAATCATGAGTAGAATGCTGACTTGTTCTTCCAAGATCTCTACCATTGCTCAGAAGCAGGTCAAAGCTACTCTGGAACTTCATAACTATAAATCAGAGGACCAGATTGCTGAAATCAGAACTGCGGCTTCAGAGGCAATCGAATCCATTCAGAAGACACTTCTGGATCCCAAAGGAAAAGGAATCGCTGAACCTAACTCTCCCAAATACAAACGCAAGTTTTCTGGTGGGACTTGTAGTGATGAAGTGAAGAAAGCCAGATTTGATGATTCTGAGGATTCAGATGATGATGAGAATTCTGAATCACAAGATAGGGAGATCAGAGATACAACCGCGCACACCTATAAAGTTGCTCCTTCTGCACAAGTTCAAGAGAAGGAACCAGAGAGGAACACCACCTCTTCTGATGAAAATAGAACTTTGCAAACATTCACATCACCGGTAATACTTTTCACCTGATCAACACCAGGTGTTCCAATCACTCTAGTTACCGATGCAACTCCAGAGAAAATTGGAGCTCTGGAAGAGGAAGAAAACGAATAATTAGTAGATTTTTCTACATACTCTGAAGATGCATTCTCATCACCCGAAAGACAACCAATGGTGATGAGAGATGCCTTTGACTCAGAGTCTGAGAAAGAACAGAAAGATTATGACAGAGAGGAAGAAGCTACTGGAAATGAGATCGAAGTAATTGATGTCGAAGAGTATGTTTTCAAAAACGCTCAACCTCATCATATCTCAACAGCTTCAGAATTAAGAGAATCTCCAGAGATAGATGGATATATCTCTGAACAGCCTTCAGAGATAACTCAGTCACAGCTCAAGGACAAAGAAACCATGGTTGTTGATGAACAGGCTCCTCAAGAGAATCTTGTTCAGAAAACAAGCATCGGTTTACCAGCCAAGGTCTTCACTCATCTTCCCACGTTCTTAGAATCCACTCTTGAAGCATCGATAGAAGTTCACTTTCGGCATATATACTGTGAGTTCAATATGGAAGACACTCAAGTAATCCCTCTGAATCCAAGAATCAGAGAGGATATGCCAGACTACGAACGAAGATTCATACAGGCAAAGACATCACCAAGAAAGGTGGTTCTCAACGATGCTCCAATAACAAAAGTTGAGAAAATCACTGAAAATACATTCGCCTTCAACAAAATCATATATAGGCATTATGTGGTGACTCGATCTGATCAGAAGATTTACGAGTTCAATGATAATGATCTCATAAATCTAAATCCGTATGATCTCACTGATCTCTATACCTATTGCTCTGCGAGATACGATTCAGGAAGAAGGGAGATAAGATTGGGCATGGTTGAAGACGGGCAATGGAAGCTTACATCAAACACATAGCCAAACGTGACTTTCAGATTGCTCTGAACTTGGGTGAAGAAAAGCTCGGAGTAACTGAACCAGTGGAAACCATCGAAAACCTGGACAAACAGAAGACTAGATCAATCATTGAAGAACCTTTGGGTTTTATCTACAGAGTGAACCAAGAGAAAAAAATCTTTCTAGCTTCGCAAGTAGCGAAGTATTCTGATGAAACCTTGAAAGGCGTACAAAAGATGATTCATGTAAAGCAAGAACGGCACAGAGCAGACCTACTGGCGAAACTAGACTTCGAAATTGGCTGAATAATTAACTTCAGAGAGCTAATCATGAAGTTTCATAGGATATGTTCTAGTGACAGGTTCTGATTTTTTTTTTGAATATTATTCTCTTGTAATTCCAAATTCTTATGAGAAGTAATATTTAAAGAGGATGACTTTCTCCTCTTCGCTTTCTAGTTAAATGTTCTATGTGTTCTTTATTTATTTTCAGTACTTAGGGGAGATTGTTAGCCCCAATTCTGAACCAATGAAAGTATTGAAAATAACTAAGTCTTCATCTAAAGACTTTCAAGGGACATAAGCAAGTCTATCTCTGAAGTCAGTTCAGAGTTAGTCTAAAGAAAGCATGTCTGTCTCTGAAGTCAATTCAGAGTCAGTCTGAAGAAATCATGTCTGTCTCTGATGTCAGTTCACAGTCAGTCTGAAGAAAGCATGTATGTCTCTGAAGTCAGTTCAGAGACAGTGTCACAGAAAGACATCAGAGAGCCCCTCATCGGAGATCCTACTTCAGAGGTCTGAAGATGTTCACTCTAAATTTGTTGACAAAGAAGAACAGATGACACGTCACCTTGTGATAAGATTTACTTTCTAGAGTAGGTCACTGTTCAAGCATGTCTTGATCTTACCTCTTAGGTAAGATACTGTTCAAGCATGCTTCTATTTGTCAGATAAGTACATTGTTTACTTTATGGTCCTATAAATAGGACCATCACCTTATTGTTCAAAGTGTGTTTAAGAAGTCTTATAACTGATAATATAAGTTGAATATTTTATTCAAAGAATATCTTGTTTATGTATTATTTGCTTTATGAACTGTGATATTTGAATCTCCTTTGATATTAAACTATACTGCTTCTGCTGTTATTACTCTTATTGTTTGTATCATTATAGTGAGATTAAATCAGCGATCAAACTGGTTCTGTTCAGTTATCGCTGATAGTCTTTCTTGTAAACATTTCTATGTATTAGGGTTTCACTATCAGCGATCATACTGAGTTTGTTCAGTTATCGCTGATAGTTTCTGATGTAAACCGCTAACGTAATCCCTGAAGACAAGCCTCGCGTCAACAGATATTCATAGCTAAATCGAAGACGAAGTTGCTGAACAAAGACAAGTCTACTAGTGACCTGATGCGGATATCAGTGAAGAAAAGACGAATCTTCTTATACGCGAAGGAACATGAGGAAAAGCTTCAGCGATCGCTAAACTCTTGATGTCTATGAAGAAAGAGATATTCAGCGATCAAATGATCACTTAGCTTATGCCTCAAGTCTCCTTTTGTCTTACCTTCCACAACTCAGTACGATGTGTCAGAACGGACATACCTCTGTCATAAATCGTACAACAAATCTGTCAACTACACTATTCATGATACGGCCGAAAGCATGTCTCTCAAAAGTCAGATCCTGAAAGACAATCACTGTGTCACACGTGTAAAGTATCCTGCCATGCATTTAATGCATAAGGTATAAATAGAAAGATCACATCTCCATTTGAAGTGCACGATTCTAGAATCAAAAATAGAAATCCTTGTTTTCTATATTCCTTAATCCCCCATTCTCTGAAATTCTTGTGCAACCATCTTAGTGTTTTTCTTAAGTTTGTTCAGATTAGGTTCTACTTAATCTAATTCCACAACAGACTTATAAATTGTGTTTGATTTTCAATAAACAATTTATTAAACTTTAATTTCTGTGTTTTTATTCAACCCCCCCTTCTACAACCTTGTTAAGCACCTTCGGGACCAACTGGAACTTTTTCAGGAACCGCTTCCCAAAGCAAACCAAAGGGTTCAGCTGCTGGAAGCCTGAAAAATGTTTCACCATCTGAGGGGAAGAATCCTTCTCAGGTATGCCTTTCACTTGTTCCTATATCCTTCTATAAATTCCTAACCCTTGTTTCTTTCAAGCCTTCATCTTTCTTCTTCCCAAAACATACACTAACTCTTTTCATCTATTTTCTGACCAAACAGTTCTTTCCCCTGCTTAAGGGAAAGGGACTACAAATAACCCCGGCTTCCATAGCCGATGAATCAATAATCCCAATCTCCTTAAATGAGATTGATGAAGAAGAGGAAGAAGAAGAAGCCCTGCACCATCCAGGAAGGCCCTCTAGACCATCTCACTGGTCAGAGGAAGAGATGAAGAGAAGAACATAGATGATCTCGCATCTAGAGAGTCAACAGCTGATGTTCCCTCTTCAAATAACATCTACAGAACTAGACTTCCTGACTGAAGCTGAAATTGAAGAATATGTCAGGGCTGACAAGCTGATTGTCGATTATCAAAGAGATAACTCTCTAGCTTTCAAGGTTCAGTCCTCTCAAGTCAATGATAAGAAGCTGAAAAAGAATCCAGTGGAAGTCCAGGCTGCTCTACGAAAGGAAATTGAAGAGGAGCGCTCAAAATAACAAGCGGTCAGTGATAACACTGTTGAATGGTGCAAACATAAAGTCGACTATCGCTCAGACCTAATGAAGATCGTTGTCGTTGTCATCTCTAGGAAAAGGAAGAAGGACCGAATTTCTGTAATGATGGAGATAACCTGAGAGGATGGAAGCTCTAAGGCTCTTTTTGTTTCAAAGCATGAAAGGTTTGGGTACATGGAATGGCTAGAGTTCAAAGATGCGCTGAAGAAATCCAAATCAACCTACAGAGGCTATGTCGAAGGCATCCTAGAAGCCCTCATCAACAGAGTCACTGTTGTGTTGAAGGTACCATCTGCTCTTCTTTCCAAGCCAAGACAACTCAAAAGAAAGCATGTCTCCTTTTTATCTAAGAATGATGTTGCAATAAGAAATGAAACCTCCATCAAGTTCTCAAAAGAAGCTCTGTTTGGTCCTCCTCCTGATCTCTCAGCACTTGATCTATCCCTGCCTCCTGGTGGTCCATATATTGCAAGGCAAGTACTCAAAGAGCCTTTTGGAATCTTCTTAAGAGATGATGAGGAACAACTCAGATTCCAAAGAGTCTCTGAAATTCCTATTTGTCCCCTAAACCATCTCAAGGATCTCCTGTGCTTATGGTGTGACTTATCACCTTTAGTTGAACCGATCAAGGCAATCATTAGTCAAGAATCTTCAGATCGAAGGCAAAGAGGGAAACAAATACCTGACTATATGGTTAATCCTCCAAAGTTTTCTTTACATAGCTGATAGGTTAGTTTTCTATTTCTTGAAATCTATTAGTTAAACTTACAGTAGTTAGTTCCTCACTTGTACTTATAATTTTCATATCCTGTAATTCTATTTTTGAATTAATGAAAATTTCAGTCAAGTACTTAACCCTATCAGTACTGTAAAAGATCCCTCAAAATAGTAATTGGAACATGTATGTTATGAGTCTTGTAATTCTTTCTTCAGTTACTTTGTCATTATCAAATAAGGGGAGATTGTTGATCCAAACTCTCTCAGTGATTTGATAATGACCCTCTTCTATACTTAATGAAAATTACGTTTATTAATATGTATTAGTGTTTCACCATCAGCGATTAGACTCAGCCTGTTCAGTTATCACTAATGATCTTTCTTATAAACGCTCATATGTTTTAGTGTTTCACTATCAGCGATCAGGCTGAGTTTGTTTAGTTATCGCTGACGTTCTCTGATGTAAACGTAATCCCTTAAGGCAAGTTTTGCGTCAACAGATGTTCATAACTGAATTGAAGACGAAGTTGTTGAACAAAGACAAGTCTACTAATGACCAGATACGGATATCAGTGAAGCAAAGACGACTCTACTCATACGCGAAGAAACCTGAGGAAAATCTTCAGCGATAGCTGAACCTCTTTATATCTCTGAAGGAAGAGATATTCAGCAATCGATGATCACTTAGCTTATGCCTCAAGTGTCTTTTGTCTTTCCCTACACAACTAGTACGATGTGTCAGAACGGACATACCTCTGCACAATTCGTACAAAAACTCTGTCAACTACACTGTTCATGATACGGCCGAAAGCATGTCTCCCAAAGTCAGACCCTCTCAGCCAATCAATGACAGACACGTGTAAAGTGCCCTTCCATGCGTTTAATGCATAGGGTATAAATAGAAAGATTTCCTCTCCATCTGAAGAGTGTGCTCACCTCAAGCCTTCATCTATCTATCATATAGAAACCCTTGTTTTCTATACTTCTTAAGTTTTTTTAAATTGAATTCTACTTAATCTTATTCCACAACAGACTTGTAAATTGTGTTTGATTTATCAATAAACAATTTAATAAACTTTATGTTCTATGTTTGTATTCAACCCCCCCCCCCCCTTCTACAAACTTGTTAAGCACCTCCGGGGCCAACAACCTTTAATTCTTTCCCGATGTTCATGATTCTTTGAACCAGCCGAAGAGTACCTCTGTGAGTTCGAACCCAGTTTCTTGTAGAATTTCTTCTTAAATGCACGGGTTAGTAGAAGCATATCTTGCTTGAGGTTTTCGCCGTCATCACTATCCGAATCAGAACTAGAATCAGAACTGGGAATCACTATCTTCTTCTTCTTTTTCTTTTCTTTCTTCTCATTTTCCTTATCTCTAGCTACAAGTGCAATGGGGTCAGCAACCTTCTCATCTTTCTTTTTCTTCTCATTCCTTTTCTCTTCAACCTCCTCCTCATTCTGTCTCAAAGTCTCATAAACTTCGTGGAGGGGTATGTCACTCAAATCTTTCATTTGCTTCATTTGGCGAGTGTGCTTCTTCCACTCCGGTTGTAGAATGCTAAGGATCTTGACGTTGTTCTCGATCTGTTTCTTTTTAACTTTGTTATTTGAGAGTTCATTCAGTAGAAGCACGAATATCTCATAAGTTTCCTTTAGGCTCTCATTTTTCTTGGCTTTAAATTCCTCGTAGTTGTTGATGCAGTTAGCTATTTTCATTTGATTTCCCACTTTTGAGCCCATCATCATCTTCTGTAACTGATCCCACATCTTTTTCACGTTTGCTTTGTAGTTGTCGATCTTAATATAAATCTCATTCGGGATACTTTGTAACAGAAGAGATATTGCTTGTTTATCGGCTTTGAAACGACTTTTCTGCTCAACAGAATACTGCGCAAATTCCTTCAGAACTGTCTTCATTTTTCTCACTATGTCCTCGTCTCCATCCTCACTGTCTGAAGAATCATCATCAGGTATTTCGACAGTAGGTAGTATCATGGTACCTTCTGTAATTGACAGAAGAATGTTTTCCCCATTTGCATGTCGGTCGATGAAGTCAAGAAAACGATCCTTCCACTTTTCGTATTCACCCTTGAATAGAACAGGAGGCTTTACGTCTGTACCGATGGAGAGATCTTCTTTGGAAGTCATCTTTGATTTACACTGCTTACTGTGATCGTCAAAATTCAGAAAACAAACTGGATCTACAAAAATCAAACTCAGTTAAATTTCCGAAAAATCACAAAAATTTACTAAGTATAAAATGCACATACTACAGAACAGACACACTTCGCGTAAGACACTTTATGCGCGTTAGAACTTCGCGCAAAAAGAAGAATCAAGTGAACTCACTTCTCACACACTGGGTTGTGCGAGTTTGTGGTTCTTGCAAGACACAGGATGCGAGAATTGAGGTTCGTGCACGATGTCTCATGCGAGTTTTTAGTTCTCGCACACCACTATGTGTGAGTTCTAATACTTCGCGCAATAAACTTTGCGAGTTCTAGACTTCGAATATTTCAAAACTTGAAACTCGCTAACTGTAAACGCGCAAAATTTACTTCTTGTGAGTTTTGGACATAGAATATTTGAACAAGGATACTTCTCGCTAAACACAAACGCGCAAACTCATAACTTCTCGCAGACTTGACTTTGCGCACTAGGAAGAAATTAAACAGTAAAAACACGCACACTATGATCTGCGCGTTTCTACTTCGCGCACACAACCTTTGTGAGTTCTTCACTTCAAACAAGTTGTAGGTCTTTGCGAGGTATTTCACTCTTGCGTGTTCTTGGCCTACGAGTTATTTGGATCTTGCGAGTTCTTGACTTGCACAGTTCCAAAACTCAAATTTTCAATCTGAATCAATTCAACCCTCCTTCAATTGGCTTGAAATATCGTAGACTTGCTCAAAAATCGATCTCGAACAGATTACCACAAGTGAATTTAAAAAACAAACACTAAATTTACCAGATTGATTCTTACACAGTACGTCTCAAGAACTCGAACACTAATTCAAGAAAAATCAATAATTCAAGAAAAATCAAAAATTCACTCAATTTTGATGTGAATTAAGCTAATCAATACACATGAGATACGTTCTATACATCAAATCGAGTAACCTAGTACAAAAATCCAATCAAAAACACCATTAATTCGAAAATTCAAATGTGAACAGGACGATTAGCGCGTTCTTGAAAGTTTCGATCTAGATTTTTCAATTATTTCCTTGTTTTTCTGAATTTGATCTGCTCTGATACCAATTGTTATCCCCGATAACAATGCAAATCAATTGATGACAATCAAATTCAATTAATAACAACTTTCTATTGATCTCAGAAATCGATATTACAAACTCTCTCAAACTTTCTCTCTCTAACAATAGAACACGTATGATACTCTGATTAAGTCGTATATCTATTACACGCACAACAGAAGTATATATATAAACACAGAAACACACACACCACGGGTACACGCAAACAACTAAACGGGCACAACGAAGAAAATAAAAAATTACAACTTTTGACTTTGACTTTTATTACATTGACTTTGACTTTGATGCTTGAGAGTTGACTTCAGCTTTGACTTCAATCTTCAGTTTTCTATGATGTTGTATCCAACATATTTATGCTCTAACAAAAGAAAACAAATCTTTATCTGATAAGGTGAATATTTTGGAGGAAAAACTTTACACTTTAGGTCAAAAAGAACAAACCATTCATTTGAACAAACCTAAAGAAAATAGTGAGTGTTGGGGTATTGGTTACGAGAACCCACACTACCTCAAAAAGGGTATTTCTAAAGTGCCTGCGATTTATGATTTTGGAATTTTAAAACTGGCACCATAATACCCCGAACATAAAGTTAAGTGGACTAAACTTTCTGAAGTAGATGAAGCTAAGGAAAAAGAGAAAAGAAAGAACAATACTAAAATGCAACTTCCATTTCGATATGAGAGGTTGAATTCTAGTTATAATTATGATAAATCAAAATTTCTTTCTAATGTGTATTTCGAAAGCTATTCTTCAAAAGAGTTGGAGGCTAAACCAATTGAAGGTAAAATTTATGTACCTCCTCTCGTGTTAGAATGTAAAATTTCAGAACTCGAAAACACTCTGATAGAAGAAAGGATTTTGATTTATCTAGAACAAACAATGTGTTTTATACTGTGATTCTAAATTCTAATTTTTCTAACACTTCCAAAGTTTCAAAATCTAATGATTTAAATGGTCTACTTGATGAAGAGTTTGATTTTCTTAACTATGATAGTTGTTTAGATGACTGTGTTGGTAAATTTGATTTTAATGCAAAACTTTCTAATTATTCACAATTTGTTATTAATTATGTTGGTCTACCCAGTGTGTATGAAAAGGGTGAAACGTTAACGAAAGTTGATGTACCAGTTTCTGTGAATACCAAGAATGCTAAAGGTAAGAAGAAGAAATCTAGGCATTCACAGAAACAGACAACAACTGGTAAGTCAAAGAAAAAGTAATCTTTCAAATCTCACAGTTCTAACTCTAAAGTTTTAAATGTTTCAGATGTGAGAAAGAATAAGTTTGGAGTTAGATCAGAATGGCAACCAAAGAAGAAAATTGACGAGACTGTGAAATCATTTTTTGATTATGATTGTGTTATCCCAGTTTAATCTAGTTGATTAACAATCACAGAATACAATATAGATCAAGAGATATAAATATTAGAATAACATACCAATCCCTTGAATAATCAATGAAAACCATGTGTGTTCTTGTTACCTTGAATGTAGGATTACAGAGAAAAACGGCTACCTCACTAATAAGATAATTATTGTAAAATATGAGGATTAACCTAAAACCTAATTAGACAAAACATTAAATACCTAGGTCATATGGGCTTTAAGCTTAATGGGCTTCCTAATGGGCTTGAGTCCCATTTACAACTTATTACAATTTAAACCCCAAACTTTAACTATCAAATAAATACAGTTTAGACCCTCTAATTTAACTTTAATCTTAAATACAATTATTTGATCCAACAATCTCCGCCTTTGGATTCAAGATTAAATTTTTTTTGCAATAGTCTTCGGGTCTTCACTTGTATTCACTTTTCTTAAAAACTTCAGAAACAGTCTTCATCTTTATCTTTGAAACTTTGAAGTCTTCAACAACCTTTATTTCAAAATTCTTGAAATCTTCTTTTTTATTCTCCTTCTTTGATTATTTTCCCTTTTTGTATATTCTCCCCCTTTTTGATGAGTGGTGAGAATCATCATCATCAAAACTTTGCAAAACAGTCTCCTCCTTTGAATATGGTCATCAATTTAGCACTGTCTTCATGTAACGAGCCCTGTGTGAAATAAGAGCAGTCTCTCCAAACGGAAAGAGTGATTATTTCAATCTTTTCAGATTCAAATAATAAAAAATGTGTTAAGTCAAAATATTGTATCCAAGATTTATTTAGAAATGTAAAAATGTAAAAGTCAACAATGTTAAAGTCAAAGTCTATTTTGTCAAAGTCGTGAGAAGTCAATGTTGTTTAGTTTCCTTAGTCATTAAGTCTTTCTTTGTTAGTTGATATAAATAGGTTTAGTTGTCTTGTAATTGGGTAAGAACTTCATTGTAAAGATCAGATACGTGAGATTTATGATAAGAACTTTCAAGATCTACTTTCTCTCTCTACTCTCTCTCTCTAGACTTTAATTGTTAATTCATTGTTTTGATTGAGAATTGCTTGATAATATGGGATAACAATTGGTATCAGAGCCATACCAAACCATTTCAGATTATTTTAGATCATCTTTTTGAATTGATTTCTGGAAATTTTTGATCAAAATCTGAAAAAAAAAATTCAAGATCTCAAGAACACAGTGCATATTTTTTGGAAAAAGGACTTTTGATCGAATTCGATTTATTGTGTTGGTTTCAGATTGTAAGATCGATTTTGTAGTGATCGATTTATAATTCATATCATCTTGTAATCACACACAAACACAATTTAATCAGTTGATTGATGAAAATGTGATTTTCTTGGTTTTTCGGTTTCACGATCACAGGTTCTGTTCTTGATAATTTGTTGTTGTAATTGATCCTTGCTGTGAATCACCAAGTGTCAATTTCAGATTTGTTTCATCATTTGAAGATCACACAAGTTGATCTTAAATGCATAAAACTTTCTCAACAAATCTCCGATTTTGAGAAAGTACTGATTTTAGAAAGAGAGAAGTTTGAAAAAGAGAAGAAGGACATAGAACAAAAGAATGTAGGGTTCTTTAAAGAATTATCTGGCCAGCGAAATGATTCAGAAAAAGGGTTTGAAGAAGAAAAATTAATCTTTGAATTTGAAATCAAGAAACTGACTTCCAAGTTGTCTAAACTGTCTGCCAATCCACTGAAAGAACAAAGAACGAAGTCTGAATTCACAACAAAGATTGACCAGCTTGTGAAAGAAAGAGATAATTTTGCATCAAAGATCAAAGAACTTGAAAAATCTATTTCAAGTTCAAATCATAAATTTATCTCTTCACAAAGTTCAGTCAAATCCTTTAATCAAATTCGTCATACTAACCTTTTCTATGATGATTATTTAGATGGTTCAGAAACTTTTCCAAGCAGAACAAGTTTCAAGAAAGAGAAACTGGAGTTGAAAAAGAAACCAGTCAAAGATGATAAGGAAAATGAGCTGAATGAGAAGAAATCATGTGTACCTGTGCACAAAGCAAAGAAGAACAAAGCACCTAACGGTAAGCAATTTTATTGTTCTATTTGTTGTACACATGATCATTTTCACAAAACAAATGATCATTTCTGGTATGGTTCTTACTCCATATCCCCTACACGAACTACAACTAACATTTCTGGACCCAAATACCAGTGGGTACCAAAGAAGAAAATTGATTATGTGTTGCAGGCACCTCAAGTCAAGGGGGAGTAAGAGAACAATGGCTCTTGAATAACACAGTTCAAGACCCGCACCTCAATGTCAAGAATATGGCTTCTAAGCATATCAGCTTAGGACCCGGTTTTCAATGGAGTTTGACTTCTAAACACAACATTTTAGGACTCGGACCTCAGCGATCAAAAAGACCTTACTCCTGTATGCTTCCATCCGATGGATATTGATGGTCTTCATCCCAAGAGAATTGATCTCATCTCTATCCTATACTTTTTCTTTGCTAGATTTTTCTGATATTGATGGTCTAACAATTCAAAAGGGAGTGTTTGATCTCTATCCTGTTTTACTTGTTATATTTCAGATGCTTAATTTAAGGGGGAGTAAAGGTGATGGCTTCTGATCTCATGACAGATCAGGACCCGTTCTTCAACAATCAAAGAAGCATATTGTGCTAATATCCAGGGGGAGCTTAAAAGATTAAAATCTTTATATCATGATTTTAGGGGGAGTCGAAAAGGTAAAAATCTTCTGTTCCTAGATCTCTGATTGTTTGAAAGAAGAACAACTTTCGAACATGAAAAACAGTTTCTTAAATGTTCAAACCACTTCTTATTCTCAAAAGATTTCATGAAATCAGAAGTGTGACTTTTAAATGTTTTTCAAAAATTTTTTGTGCTTTATTGTTTAACTGACCGTGTATTTCCAAAGATCAATACTTGTGTATTATCTTGTCCATACTGTCAAGTATCCACACACACCGGTTCAGTATTTTATTTGAATTTGTTATTACCATGTCTCTAAAAGAACCAATTTTTGAAATTCAAATTTGTTGAGCATCATTCATCTTGTTCATATTTGTGCTTTCATTGATAAATTGTTTATATTCGTATTTGTGCTTTCATTGATAAATTGTTTATATTCGTTCATATAAACAAAATTTACAATTCTTTGATATCCTATCCATTGATTTGATCTGATTGATTCATTATCAGATTCTCAAAACAATTCTTTTGACTTCATTTCATTCATTCAATATCCTTGTTTTGAGAAATCTTCAGAGTTCAAATGCTCAAATTTCATTTATATTTTTAAATGAGCATACATTCTGACACTGTTATCTCTTTGTGCTTAACTGTTCAGTTAAACTGTTGAGCAACGATTTTTTTTAGGAATAACATGGGATTCATGTGTGAGCTTAAACAGAACCTCCATGGATTCACGTCAACCAGTGTTTCCTACCCAGGAAGTTATCCTTGAGTGATCGACGGGTGAGGGGTCAAAATCAAAGAGTGGGGGAGATAACTCATCCGGTTGAGTTTTTCTCAGTGTGTGGAGCGGTAAAATGGAAATGAGAGTTTGGTTAGAAGTGAGCATAATGATAAAAAGAAAGAGGGTGTGAGATCAGAGTTAAAAGAATATCAGAACTCTGTACCTACCACTTTCTGAGCCAGGCAGCCACATCTACTGATTACTTCATATTCTTTGGTGACCATCATGGAAATAGGCAGTGAGCCCATGCCAACTCTTGCTATTACCCCACCAACCACTCGTTTCTTTCTCGAAAAAGAAATGTTTCATTTTCTTGGGGACGTAACACATATGCTATCTAATCTTCACTCGGAAGATTTAGATATTGAAAAAGAAGGAAAGTTGCCCCACCTTCGCACCTCTTTCATGCACATTGAGTCCGTGTATTATCTGTTATTGTCTCAACAATTTACATAATTTGAGCCTTAATGAAACACAATCATTGTGCCTAAATTCTTTGATACACAAACACGAGCACACATAAAATTTGTTTTTCTGTCAAAACATTCATAGAATTACCTTGTGTTTTTCAATAATTGAATGGAAGTCCTGGGGAGTCATCATTAAACCAGCTCCTTATATTGTACATTCGTTGTACACAGTAACTTTGTGTTACTGACAGGCATTTCTAACTGTTTCATTTGTTGATTCAGGGTTACCTCGTTCATTATGTCTGAATTTGAAAAGATTCGGATGTATATTTTTCATGAATTGACGGCTCTTCAGATCAAAGAGGAGATTGTTAGTTGATCACAAAGGGGGTAATCAAACATTGTACTGAAATTGAAGATGTTTTGATGATTATGATGCTCACATCATCAAAAAGGGGGAGAATTATACAAAGATCATTTTCAAAGTCTGATGAAGAATTTCTGAAAGTTCAAAATGCTTTCGTTGTTTCAAAGACAAGTCAGAAATTCGAATTTCTTCCGCTGATTTAAAGATTCAAGTCTGATAAAGAATTTTAAAGCCAAAAGATTCTGAAGAAGTTTGTTCAATGTTTAATCAAGATGATTTGTGAAAGTTTGTTTCTCTGAAGACAGTCAAGAGATCAAAGAGATGAAGATTCAATATCAGAGATTCCTCAAAGCTGTTTCTTTGTTCAAAGACAGTTCAAAGTTTTTTCAAAGAAGTTTCAAAGTTCATAGTTTCAAAAGTTTTAAGAATTCTGGTTCGTGTTCAAGGCTTGTTGACTTTCAAAGCTGCATAGTGAAAAAGACTTTTCAAGATTCTTCAAAGGATAAAAGATTAAAGATGGATAAAGCTTCAAAGTTCATAGTTATCAGAGACAAAAGCTGAAGAATCAAGAGCTGAAGATCTGCATCAATTTTTTATTAAATCTTGAATACAAAGGGGGAGATTGTTAAGTCAAAATATTGTATCCAAGATTTATTTAGAAATGTCAAAATGTAAAAGTCAACAATGTTAAAGTCAAAGTCTATTTTGTCAAAGTCATGATAAGTCAATGTTGTTTAGTTTCCTTAGTCATTAAGTCTTTCTTTGTTAGTTGATATAAATAGGTTTAGTTGTCTTGTAATTGGGTAAGAACTTCATTGTAAAGATCAGATACGTGAGATTTATGACAAGAGCTTTCAAGATCTACTTTCTCTCTCTACTCTCTCTCTACTCTCTCTCTACTCTCTCTCTAGACTTTAATTGTTAATTCATTGTTTTGATTGAGAATTGCTTGATAATATGGGATAACAAAATGGTAACCCTGAATCAACAAATGACTCAGTTCTTCCATTCAATCATCGAATAACACATGGTTATGTATGAACGTTCTGACAGAAAACAAATTTCGGTGTGCTTGTGCATGTGTATGAAAGAATTAAGCACAGATGATTACTTTTTAATGTAGGCTCAAAATATTTAAACTTGTTGAGACAACAACAAATTATACAAAGACTCAATGTGCATGAGAAAGGGTTCGAAGGTGGGGCAACTTTCCTTCTTTTTCAATATTAGTATCTTCCAAATGAAGAACCAATAGCATATGTGTTGCATCCCTAGAAAATGTGAAACATTCTCTTTTTGAGAAAAAAAATGATTAGCTGGCATGGACTAGTTACCTATTTCAATGATGGTCACCAAAGAATGTGAACCAATCAGATAATGTGGTTGTCCGTCTCAAAAAGTAGTTTGGTGCAGAGTCTAATATTCTTTTACTCTGTTCACTCACCCTCTTTCTTTTAATGCTCACTTCTAACCAATCTATCATTTCCATTTTACCTCTTCACATACCATCAACCAATTCTTTTGACCCCTCTCCCCTCAATCACTCAGGGAATACTTCCTGGGTAGGAAACACTGTTTATCGTGAATCCATGGAAGTTCTGTTAAGTTCTCACACTGAATCCCATGTATTTTCCTAAAAGAACATGTTGTTCAACAGCCATTTGTACATGGAAGCACAAATAAGCACAGAGTTACATGAAGAATAAAAAAAATTCGGAGAAGTCAAAACAGTTGTGTTTGACGATGCAATTCTCCCCCTCAAACTAAAAAGAGTTTGACAATTTAAGCTCTAAAGGAGTTTTTCAATTAAGCTTATAAACGATAAGGCTCCCCCCTCAACTTTAGGAATTTTTTTTAAACAATGTAAAACAGAATAATAAAGCACTAAAGTGCGGGTTCTAATACAATATGATTAGAAGCCATAGTCACTTGAACATACCTGCATATAAAAGAAAATACGGTAATCATTTGTGAAAATGATTCCTCTATTGTTAGCAACAGTTGTAGAATAAATATATAAAACACAAGGCTAAGATTCTGAATACTCCCCCTTGAATCATGAGTAAGGTTAAGAAGACCTGTTCAACATACCTAGTTTGCCGATTAAAAACTGAAATCTCTTTTCATCCAACGGCTTGGTGAAAAGATCAGCTAACTGGAAGTCTGTTTGAACAAAGTGCATTTCAATATCACCTTTTTCTACATGATCCTTAATGAAGTGATAGCGTACATCTATATGCTTGGTTTTCGAATGCTGTACCGGGTTAGCAGTTATGGCGATTGCGCTCTTGGAATCACAATAAATAGGAACACACTTGTAGTTGTATCCAAAGTCCCTTAACTGTATCTTCATCCAGAGGACTTCAGAACAGCAGCTAGCAGCAGCTACATATTCAGCCTCGGCAGTGGATGTTGAAACACGGTTTTGTTTCTATGAGGTCCAACTCACAAGTTTGTCACCTATAAATTGACATGATCCAGAGGTGCTCTTCCGGTCTAGCTTACATCCTATATGATCAACATCTGTAAAGGCGGTTAGATCAAAACGAGAATCCTTTGGATACCAAAGGCCTAAATTAGGAGTGCCTTTGAGATATCTAAGGATTCGCTTAACAACATTATAGTGCGACTCTTTAGGATTAGACTGATACCTCGCACAAAAACATGTGGCAAACATTATATCTGGGCGACTGGCAGTCAGATAAAGTAAAGAACCAATCATGCTACGATACACCTTTTGATCAACAGGTTTCCCGAAGGGATCTACGTCTAAGAGTATACTAGTAGCCATTGGTATTTTCATGACAGAACTATCTGACATATTGAACTTTTTCAAAACATCTTTTATGTATTTAGCTTGATTAATAAATATCCCTTTGGGTAATTGCTTTACTTGTAAACCAAGAAAGAAATTCAATTCACCCATCATCGACATTTTAAACTTTGTTTCAATTATCTTTGAAAAGTTCTTGCAAAATTTCTGATTTGTCGACCCAAATATTATGTTGTCAACATAAATCTGAATGAGAATCAAGTCCTCAGCTTGCCTTTTAAGAAATAAGGTAGTATCAACTGTACCTTTCTTGAAACCAGAAGCTAAGAGAAATTTAGTGAGAGTTTCATACCAGGCTCGCGGTGCTTGTTTAAGACAATAAAGCGCTTTGTCTAAAACATAGACATGATCAGGGTGTTGAGGATCAACAAAACCTTCAGGTTGTGCCACGTAGACCTCCTCATGCAGAACGCCATTCAAGAAAGTTGACTTTACATCCATTTGATAGACTGTAAAGTTTTTGTGCACTGTATAGGCTAGGAAGATTCTGATGGCTTCGATCCTTGCAACAGGGGCGAATGTTTCGTCATAGTCAATGCCCTCCTGTTGGCAGTACCCTTTTGCGACCAAACGAGCTTTGTTTCTCACAACTACTCTAGCTTCGTCTTTCTTGTTTCTAAAAACCCACTTTGTTCCAATAACAGATTTACCTTTAGGTAGGTGGATCAAGCGCCATACCTTGTTCCTTTCGAATTGTAGAAGCTTGTCTTGCATAGCAGAAATCCAGAAGGGATCACGTAGAGCTTCAGACGCTTTGTTTGGCTCTAAGGAACTAAGGAAGCTTGAAAACATGCAGAAGTTTGCTGATGCGGACCTTGTTGTGACACCAGAATGTACGTCACCTATCACGTTATGCAGGGGATGATCCTTAGTCCAACGATGTGTGCTTGGTAAGGGTTAAACTGTTTGTTGTGTATTTGATGCATCGTTTTCATCATGCACGGCAGGTAGATCCACAGATGTACTCGGGACATCTTGTACATGAGTTCCTAATACTGAAGCTTCTGGACTTGCAGTTCAAGTACTCTTGACTTATTTTCCAGAAGAACTATCTGCAGATACAGATTCAGCATTAGTAGATTCAGAAACTATCGGTTTAGTTGTACCTGATGGAGATGAAATTTCAGTGACTTCTTCGGAAGGTCCAGACATGTCTTCAGAAATAGTAGGGACCTCCGAGCTTGTTATTGATGTAGATATGCCTTTATCAAAATCTACACAAATATCATCGAAGGCATCAATAAACAATAAATCTAACTCAGATGAAGTAGAGTTAGAGTTAGAAGAAGTGGATCCTTTAGAAGCTGGTTCTATTTTGGATAGAATAGAAGCTTTGTCCTTAATTCCGAGTTCTGAACTGTTGTGTCCAGAAGTCCTAGTAGAAATCTCATCAAAGGAGACATTCATGCTCTCAACAACCGTCTTAGTTCGAATTATGTAAATTCGATAAGCTTTGGATGTCAGAGAGTATCCAACGAGATATCCTTCATCCGCTTTCTTATCAAATTTTGATAATCCTTGACGCTCTCGAAGAATGTAACATCTGCAACAAAAAACACGAAGGAATTTGATGTTAGGCTTACAATTGTTGATTAACTCATATGCCGTTTTATAAAAGCGGTTGACCACAATATTACGATTCTGTGTAAAACATGCTGTCGCGACTGCCTCAGCCCAAAGGTACATGGGTAGATCAGAATATGCTAGTATCGTATGGGCTGCTTCAACAAGAGTGCGGTTCTTCCGTTCAACAATGCCGTTTTGCTGTGGAGTGTACGCTGCGGAAAAGTTATGTGAAATGCCCACAGAGATGAGATAGCTCTGCAAGGTGTCATTCTTGAACTCCGTGCCATTATCATTGTGAATGGTTCGGACCGACAATTGAAAACGTACTTGGATGCGCTTGATAAAAGCGATAATCAACTCTGGCGCATCTGACTTGTTGCGAAGAAACTCGAGCCGTGTATACCTTTAATAGTCATCTATCATTACTAAAACATACTTCTTGCCATTGATAGATGCTTTTCGCATTGGGCCACAAAGGTCCATATGAAGAAGTTCCAGTACAGACGAGGTCGATGATTTAGCTTTGGACTTGAAGGAGCTTCGCTTCATTTTGCCCAACTCGCAAGCATAACACAGTGAGTCTTTCTCAAACCTTATTTCTGGTAGACCTTTGACCAGACCTTGTCTCTGTAGCTTCGCTATAGATCAGAAACTCTAATGAGACAAGCGGCGATGCCACGTCCACGATTGTGCTTTAGTTGCTTTGGCTAATAGGCTTACTGGACGTGTGGCAGACAGTGTTGGAAAATCTACATAATATAGATTTCCATGGCATTCAGCTTTGAAAACTTCGTAACCATCGGGATCCTCTTGATAGCAATGAGTGGTTGTGAAGCGGACTTGATATTTCATGTCATAGAAGTGACTGGTGCTAAACAGATTGTGATCAACTCTTTGAATCTTCACAACACCATTATCGAGCATTCCATATCCTCTGACGTGTCCCTCTACTTCAGAATTTCCAAATCTAACTGCTCCGGCAGGCTCCTCCACATAGTTATCCAAGAGGTGCTTGAATCCTGTCATGTGGCGTGAACATCCGGAATCTATCACCCATAGTCGACAGGCCTGCAAAAGAGAAAATTAATTTTGCTTAGGTACCCATATAAAGATGGGTCCTTCGCGGTTAGCTTCACGCAATTCAGGAATATCAGCAGGTTTAACTTTAACACGTCATTCATAACGGTGTTTTGGAACTCATTTCCAAACCATCTTAACATTTAATTCCTGAAAATGCTTCTTAGATGTAGGATTGGCAACCTTAGCTCGAAACACTTTGGGTTGTGTGGAAGAATTTGAATTTGAATTGTAATTAAGGTTCAGTTTAACTTTTCTTTTACTCTTTTTAGACTTAGGAGGGGTGTAGTATTTGAATGAATTATCCCAGCAGTGTTTGCAATATAGATTCTTTCGAGCAAAATTCATAAACTTAGATTTATCGGAACAAATCTTACATTCATGTTCATCAAAAGAATAACTTTTCAAAATAACACTGTCTGAAGTACAACTATTTGAAGTAAAAGTTTCACCAGATAACCTATCATTCTTATTCAAACTATTAACTTTATTCTTCTTACTCCTCTCAACTCCATTTCCTTTTATATCTGAAACAGAAACAAGAACCTTGTTAGTCTCTATCTTATAGGGTGGTTCTTTTCTAGAGCTACTTGAAGTCTCACCCTTCTCAAAAATACTTGGTGGATATTCAGGACAATCAGAGTAAACAACTGAAGGTTTTGCAGGAGCATCAAATTATGGATTAGTTCTTACCTTCCAGCTTGGATCATTGAACATCTTTTATCATTTGAAGCATTTTTAAACAAAGTAATTTTCAAATCATTGATCTCTGTGCAAAGCTCTTGATTTTCTTTTAAAAAAAATTCAAGTTTAAATTTGAGATCAAAGTTTTCATCTTCAACCTCATCAAGAGACTGTTGCAACATATCAATTTGCTTCATCAATTCAGATGTATGATCATTCACAGAATTTGACTCCTTTAAATCAGAAACAGGATCAAAGTCACAAGCATTCATCATGTCAGAAAACTTTTCTTCAGTTATGGACTCAATAAACTACATTTTTTTCATTTTTAGAACAAAATTCATTCGTGATAGCAGTTTCTTCTTCAACAAGTAAAGGTTTAGAAGCAATGGGATTTGAGACTGATGGTATAGTAGAAGGATCAACATCCGATTCATACTCATCATATTTGCATTCAGTCTCAGGTGGAACTGTGTTTGTGCTGACTGATTCTTTGGAAAGTGTGGTAAACAGTGATTCAAACTCAGTTAATTCGATCTTTGGAGTTTCATAGCTTTTGTTCAAATCACTTTATTTAAAACCAACTATTTTAAAAGAATTTTGAGAATCAGTTTCACAGGACTTGTCCTTCCCTATTTATTCTCGACCTTTGGTCTCTGTAAAAGGTTTAGAAGTACTTGCTTCAACAAAGGTTGCACAAATGTTAGGATTGGGTCTGATTGCGGATCCGAATTTATCAAAATTATATAATTGCTCCGGTGCCTTTTTGAAAATTTCATTAGTTGGCACACCCAAACCTGGTTTAAGTTTATAAAACCTTTCGTCTTAGAGTTTATTGGTCAACAAATTTAATGTCTGCTCAGTCTGACCCCGTTTCATATTAATATCCTCCAATTGCTTGATTTTGGTGAAAGATTCATTTCTTTCTTGATAACAAACTTCAACTTTGATTTTAAACTCACCCTTTTCAGCATTAAGATTCACAAGATCCTTTTCTAAACCAGATATTTTTCTTTTTAGAGAATCTTTTTCAGCTTTTAAACCCTCTTTTTCCTTTTCTTTTTCTTCCACAACAACTTTTAGCAAAGCATTTTCATCACGGAAAATCAAAACATCTTGATGTGCAGAGCTAAGTTTACCTTTCAGATTGTGCCTCAAAATCTTCATCGTCACCATCCAGTTTTGCCATATATGAAACTTGGGTGAAGTATGTCTGCTCCTCGTCATTAGAACTGTGGAACAGCCGGGTTTTTTCTTCAGCCATCAGCACTTTTCCTTCTTCAATTTTCTTGGCAATGAGTGACTTTGTTTCATAATACTCTAAGTTCTTTACCTTCTTGAACTTGCAGTCTCTTGAGAAATGCCCAAATTTGCCACAATTGTAGCATCTTCCTGGTTCATCCTTTCTTTCTTCACGTTTTTCCTCTCTCTTTCCTTCTCTTCTATCTTCCTTCTTGTCTTCTCGGCCTTCCTCTCTCCTTCCATGCCTTGACTTGTATCGCATCTCAGACTTCTCTTTCTTGTATCCGTCATACTTTGGCTTTGAGTAGAATTTCTTCTTGCCAAAGCTCTTCTTGAATCGTCGAGTAATTAGAGCTAAGTCCTCAGAAAACTTCTGAATATCTGGATCAGAATCAACCTCCAGTTCTTCATCACTTGAATCAAGTTCGGACTCAGTAACCTCAGTAACCAGAGCTTTAGACATCTTTTTCTTTGACCTTGCAGAGGATATCGGAACTGAACTCTTTCCTTTGCCAGCAATGAGAGCCACAGACTCCTTCAGATTATTGGACTCATTATTAATCGTTCTCACCTCATCCTCATGCTGAGAAAGAGTAGAGAAGATATCAGTGACGTTTTCCTGAGCCATGTTCTTTGACATCTGAAGTTTGATGGAAAAGATCTTCCATTCAGGATTCAGGTTCTTGATGAACTTGTAATTTATCTCTGAAGCTGATTTAGAGATATTGTTCCTCCGCAAGTCATTGAGAATGATGTTTTATCTGTTGTAGGTCTCTAGCAACGTCTCTCCTTCTTTTTCATGAAATCCCTCGTATGCATTTATGCATAGATTCTGCTTAGCTTGGATGGAGGCTTCACTTCCTTCAAATTGTCTTGATAGTTCATCCCAAACTTCTTTTGCTGAGTTCCGACTGTCTACTCGGTTGTAGATGTCATTCGAAATTGCCATGGTCAGATAAATAAGTTCCGCTTCATCTATATTGTACTGTTCTTTTTCCTTTTCAGTTAGGTACGGATAAGGTTTAGGGACGAATCTAGCAGGAATTTCTGGAGATATTTCAATTTCAGCTTGACCCTTTATTCTGATCATTGGATTTACTGGACCATTGATGATTGATTCCATATAGTATCTGTTTTTGTGATTCAGAAACTAGATCATTCTCTTCTTCCATTGCTGATATTCATCAGCCATGAGGAAAGGAGGTTTGGACTGAGAGCCCATTGAGAGAAGCTGATTCGACATCCTAATTGTATGGTTAGTAATCAAACTTATCTGTATCAAGACAACCAACTAGATGAGATCGTTAGAATCAAGAATTAGAATAAAGACTACACTCAAAAATTTTCAGAAAAATAAATTTCCAAAAATAATTAAATGTTGTATACTCACAGTAAAAATACACAAATATAGTAACCACAGAAAATCTGGCGCAAAAGAACGGTTTGCGCGAGAAGCAGGTCGCGCAAAGTGAGGTTTTGCGCTCGTGAAGGATGGCGCAAAGAAAAGGTTCTCTCGAGCAGTGGATGGCGCAAAGTGAGATCGACCGGGGTCTTGCTTCACCGGGGTCTAGCTCGACCGGTGTTCTGTTCGACTGGGATGTTGCACGACCGATGCTTCGACCGGTATCTTGTCGACCGGACAAGAGAGTCGACCGGTATTTGACCGACCGGTATAGACCAAGCCAATACGACTGATATGATTGTGAGGAGATCGGTAAGATGAGACCTGATCTATTCGATCGGTATTAATCTTCGACCGGTATTGATCTTCGACCGATAAAGAGTTCGACCGATAATAATTGTGAGTGGGTTGACCGGTAAACTGTATTCGACCGGGGTGGACTGTGTGTTAACCGAGCGACCGAAGTGAACCGAGGTCGACCGGGATTGTGTATTGACCGATGTGATGCGGTCGACCGGGATACTGTAGACTTAAATATTGACCGGGATGGAGTTATGAACACTCGACCGGTATGTTCTTCACAGGTCGACCCAGAACGACGATGTTCAGTCCAGAAGACACATCAAACACTCAAATTGAAAGAAAAAATGATACTTTTGTACCCACTTGCATGTATCGATCACAACATAATCAAAATTAACAACTAAACTCAACTTTCATGCATCAATTCAATAGAAGCAGATGTCGACAGTTTATGAACCCATAAATCAAAAATCATCAAAAAAATCAATCAATTTGTGAATTTAAATGCAATTAACCAATCAGACAACCTTCAATAGCATAAAACTCATCTAATCATATCAATTTCAAGCATAAAAACACCTTAAATCATGAAATTGATTTTCACTTTTTTGAACTCAGATAAGTCGATGAACACAGATTTAATCCTAAAAACTTGATTTTATTCAGGCTCTGATACCACTTGTTATCCCAGTTAAATCTAGTTGATTAACAATTACAAAACACAATATAGATCAAGAGATATAAAGATTAGAATAGCATACCAATCTCTTGAATAATCAATGAAAATCTTGTGTGTTCTTGATACCTTGAATGTGGGATTACAGAGAAAAACGACTACCTCACTAATATGATAATTATTGTAAAATATGACGATTAACATAAAACCTAATTAAACAAAACATTAAATACCTAGGCCATATGGGCTTTAAGCTTAATGGGCTTCCTAATGGGCTTGAGTCCCATTTACAACTTATTACAATTTAAACCCCAAACTTTAACTATCAAATAAATACAGTTTAGACCCTCTAATTTAACTTTAATCTTGAATACAATTATTTGATCCAACAGATTGCAATAGAGTGACCAATAGTAATACTGATGTAGTTGAGAATCTTGCTTTTAATAAACAAAAACTTGTAACTTCTTACAAGAAATATTCAATGAAGCAATTATTCCAATTATCTCTGTCTGCTAGAAAGTCTTCAACTTATAATAGAAATGATTTTGCTTCTCGGAAATATTCTGATGTTTGATTTGGAACATATCATGTCTATTCTTATCATTCTCATGCTTCAAATATTTTTCAAAAGATCAAAGGGTCCATATATAAATGGATGCCAAAATCTTGTGCTAACACTGTAGGACCCATCTATAAATGGGTACCTAAACCAATTATTTCGTGATTTCTATTAAACAATAAATCCTAATCTATCAAGCTAATTACTCAATATTAAGCAATAAAGATCAAGAACTAGAGAGAGAAAGTCTAGAGAGAGAAAGTAGATCTTGAATTACAAATCACATGTCTCTGAATATTACAATGTAGTTCTCTAGATGTGTGTTACAAGATTACAAGACACCCTATATATACTACCTAACTATTACAAAGCCTTAAAGGCTAAGGAAACTAAACATGCTTTAACAAAGACAAAGTTGACTTTTACAATGTTGACTTTCTTATTAAATCTTGGATCCAATATTTAGACTTAACAATCTCCCCCTTTTTATTCAAGATTTAGTAAAAATTTGATGCAGATCTTCAGCTCTTGATTTTTTAGCTTTTATCTCTTTGAAGCTTTCACAATCTTTAATCTTTCAGCTCTTGAAGAATCTTGGTAAGTCTTTTTCTCTTTTTGAAGCTTTAAAAGTCAACAAGTCTTGAACAGGAAACAAATTTCTTGAAACTTCTGAAACACTTTAACAACTCTGAAACAAACATTGAAACTTCTGAAAATTCTTTGAAAACAACTTGATTCTGTATCTTCATCTCTTTGATCTCTGAATCATCTTTGGAAGAAACAAACTTTCACAAACCATCTTGATTAAACTTTGAACATTCTTCCTTCAGAATCTTTTGGCTTTGAATTTCTTTATCATACTTGAACTTTAAATCAGCGGAAGCATTTTGAAATTGAACTTGAAATTGAACTTTGTATAATTCTCCCCTTTTTTGATGATTGTGAGCATCATGATCATCAAAACTTCATCAATTTCGGCACAGACTTTGATTTCTACCTTTTTGATCAACTAACAATCTCCCCTTTTACAGATGATGTACTTTGATCTGAAGAGCCGAATCATGAACTGTATATATCCGAATCTTTTCAAATTCAGACATAATGAGCGTGTAACCCTGATTCAACAAATGAAACAGTTAGAAGTGCCTATCAGTAACACGGAGTCACTGTGTACAACAAATGTGCAATATAAGGAGTTTGTTTGATGTTGACTCCCCAGGACTTCCATTCAATCATTGAAAAACACAAGGTAATTCTATGAATGTTCTGACAGAAAAACAAATTTTCTGTGTGCTCGTGCTTGTGTTTGAAAGATTTAGCACAATCATTGTGTTTCATAAGGCTCGAAGTATGTAAATCACTGAGACAACAATGATTGTACATGGACTCAATGTGCATGAGAAAGGGTCGAAGGTGGGGCAACTTTCCTTCTTTTTCAATATCAGTATCTTCCAAGAGAAGAACCAATAGATTATGTGTTGCTTCCCCATAAAATGTGAAACATTCTCTTTTTAAGAAAAAAATGAGTAGCTAGTGGGGTTGTATGCAAGAGATGGCATGCGCTATTTGCCTATTTCAATGATGGTCACCAAAGAAATGTGAACCAATCAGTAATGTGGCTGCCCGGCTCAGAAAGATGTTTGGTGCAGAGTTCTGATATTCTTTTAACTCTAATCTCACACCCTCTTTCTTTTAAACGTATAAGCTCACATCTAACCAATCTCTCAATTCCATTTTACCTCAAATCACTCCCACACTCAATTATTTTAGACCCCTCTCCTCTCAATCACTCAAAGGATTTCTTCCGGGGTAGGAAACACTGGTTATCGTGAATCCATGGAAGATCTATTAAACACTCACACTGAATCCCATGTTCCTAAAAGTACATGCTGGTCAATGATTTTCTTGACATGTAAATCACAAGAAATCATATGTCAGTGTATGTATGCTCATCAAAAATCAAAAATGAAATTTGAGCATTTGAACTTTGAAGAATTCTCAAAACAAGAATATTGAATGAATGAAATGAAGTCAAGAGAATTGTTTTGAGAATCTGGCAATGAATTAAACAGATCAAATCAAATGGTTAGGGTATCAAAGAATTGGATATTTGTTTATATGAACAAATATAAACAATTTATCAATGAAAGCACAAATATATAAAAAAAAATGAATGATGCTCAACAACTTTGAATTTCAAACGGGGGTATTACCATCGAAAAATTATTTGAATTTGAGACATGGTAATAACAATTTCATATAAAATACTGAATAGGTGTGTATGGATACTTGACAATATATGGACAAGATAATACACAAGTATTGATCTTTGGAAACACACGGTCAGTGAAACAATAAGCTCAAAAAATTTGAAAAACATTTAAAAGCACACTTCTAAATTCATAAAATCTTTTGAGAACAAGAAGTGATTTGAACATTTAAGATATTGTTTTTCATGTTTGAAAGTTGTTCTTCTTTCAAACAATTTGAGATCTAGGATCAGAAGATATATACCTTTTCAGCTCCCCCTCAAATCATGATATAAAAATTTTAATCTTTTAAGCTCCCCCTGGAAATTAGCACAATATCCGTCTTTGATCATTGATGAACGGGTCCTGATCTGTCATGTGATCAGAAGCCACTTTATTCACATTATTTATTAAAAAAATAAAAGACAGAAAGCAGTAAAATAGTTTATAGTATGAGTTCTAATCTGAAGTAATTAGAAGTCATCACCTTTACTCCCCCTTAAATTAGGCATCTGAAATATGTCAGATAAAACAGAAAAGAGATCAAACACTTCCTTTTGAATTGTTAGACCATCAATATCAGAAAAATCTAGTAGTGAAAAAATATAGGATAGATATCAGATCAATTCACTTGGGATGGAGACCAACAATATTAATCGGATGCAAAAACACAGGAGTAAAGTCCTTTTTGTCCGCTAAGGTTCGAGTCCTAAACTATTATGTTTAGAAGTCAAACTCCTTTCAAGATCGGGTCCTAAGCTGATGTGCTTAGAAGACATTTTATTCACATTGAGCTGAGGGTCTTGAACTGAGTTATTCAAGAGCCATCGACTTTCTTACTCCCCCTTGGTTTGAGGTGACTGCAACACATAATCAGTTTTCTTCTTTGGTACCCACTAGTATTTGGGTCCAGAAATGTTAGTTGCAGTTCGTGTGGGGGATATGGAGTAAGAACCATACCAGAAATGATCACTGGTCTTGTGTATACGATCATGTGTACAGCAGTATGAACAATAAAATTTATTACCTGAAAACCTGAGTAATTGATCTTTTGAGTATTTATGATCAGGTTTACCTTTATGCTCTTTGTTCTTCTTTTCTTTGAGTACATGTACACATGATTTCTTCTCGTTCAGCTCTTTTTCCTTATCATCTTTGACTGGTTTCTTTTTCCAAACCAGTGTCTCTTTCTTAAAACTTTTTCTCCTCGGATAAGTATCTGAACCATGTAAATATTTATCATAGAAAAGGTTAGTGCACCGAATCTGATTAAAGAATTTGACTGACCTTTGTGAAGAAACAGATTTCTGATTTGAACTTGAAACAGACATTTCAAGTTCTTTGATCTTTGAAGCAAGGTTATCTATTTCTTTCACAAGTTGGTCAATCTTCTTTGAGAATTCAGACTTCGTCTTTTGATCTTTCAGAGCAGCAGACAGTTCAGATAACTTTGAAGTCAGCCTTTTGATTTCAGCTTCAAATATAGATCTTTCTTCTTCAAACCCTTTTTTTGAATCTTTTCTCTGGCCGAATAACTCTTTAAAGAATCCCACATTCTTCTATTCGATAGCCTTTTTCTCTTTATCAATCTTCTCTCTTTCCAAAATCAGTACTTTCTCAAAATCCGAAATTTGTTGAGAAAGTTTGATGCATTTAAGCCCTACTGACTTCTTCTCTTCATAACACTTCTTTGAGAAATCTGAGAATTTCTTTGAAAAAATTTTCTTTTCTTTTTCAAAATCAACTTTATTTTCAGCAATCTGTTTTTCAAAATCAGATAAACTCTTTCAAAGCTCAGCATTCTCAGATTCCAATCTCTTTTATCTTCTCTTCATTCAGCCTAGAAGATCTTTTCAGAAGATCTTCATTGATTATCTTTAAAGCACTGATTTCTTCCTTCAGTGATATGATTTCAGTAAAATACTCTCTTGACTTTTGTGAATGAAAGTCAACGGCATGACCCAGATATATTTTCTCTAAATTCAGTTTTCTAATCTTCTCTTCAAGTTCTGCAAAATATACCATTTTGAAAAAAAAAATTAGCTTGATGTGAAAGATCGTTCCAAACTATGTATCAGAAAATCAAAAATCAGATTGAATTGAAAATTTTCGAAAAATATAAAAAAAATGAAAATTTGAACAACACTTGTTATGACACAAAGTTTAAAAAAAATATAGATGACACACAAAAAAAAAATTCCAGACTTTGCTATGTGCCTTGATGCGCAAAGGGAGACTTTGCGTATGTGCCTTGATGCGCAAAAGAAGATTCTCGGAACTCGTGAGATACGCAAACTAGGTTTGCGTATAAGACTTGATGCGCAAATTGCAACTCTTTTGATACTTGTGATGCGCAAAGTGAATTTCTCGGATGCTGAAGGATGCGCAAATATAACTTTTCGGATGTTGAAGGATACGCAAATAAAGTTTTGCGTATTTTCCTTGATACGCAAACTGACTTTCTTTTGAAAACGCAAACTCCTATGAATGTTGCGCAAACCATGTTCTTGACAGATTCTTTCTCAAGTCGATTGTAATCTGCACAATTGATCTCAAGAACTTATCAGCATCATCGAAAAACGGTTCTAAACACAAAATTACAATCAAATTCAAATTGAAAACAACAATTTGCACAAATTTGAACAAGAACAGTGTTCGAACATGAGTTTTACGAAAATTACAAAAATTGAAAATTGATATCGAATTCGTTGAAATCAGAAAATGTAATCAACACATGAAACAAACCTAAAGATACACCGAATCCAATGATCCTATTTTCTTGCACTAAAAACGATTTTATCAACAAAATTCAGATGAAACAGTGAACAAACTCGGTTTCTTAAAAAACTTCGAAAATAAAGATTTTTCGATTCAAATCACACAGATTTCAATTCAAACTCTGATCAAATCATTCCTGAAAATTTGGTTCAGCTCTGATACCAATTGTTAAACAATAAATCCCAATCTATCAAGCTAATTACTCAAGATTAAGCAATAAAGATCAAGAACTAGAGAGAGAAAGTCTAGAGAGAGGAAGTAGATCTTGAATTACAAATCACATGTCTCTGAATATTACAATGTAGTTCTCTAGATGTGTGTTACAAGATTACAAGACACCCTATATATACTACCTAACTATTACCAAGCCTTAAAGGCTAAGGAAACTAAACATGCTTTGACAAAGACAAAGTTGACTTTTACAATGTTGACTTTCTTATTAAATCTTGGATACAATATTTAGACTTAACAACTTCTCCTGTGCAGACCCGTCTTATATGGTACTTGGATTCTGGTTGCACCAATTATATGACCGGGAAAAAAGATTTATTATCTAATTATACAGAGAAATATTGCGGAACAGTGCACTTCAGAAATGATCAGTGCTCACCAATTTCGGGCTATGGTGATGTGATTCAAGACAACATAACGATTAAGAAGGTGAGCTATGTTGAAGGTTTAGGACATAACCTATTCAGCATTGGAAAGTTCTATGACAAAGACTTAGAAGATAATTTCAAAGCCAATAGATGTTTTGTGCGTACTGAAGCCGGTAAAGAACTCTTGGTTAGGACAAGAAAGTCAAACCTCTACACCATTAATCTATGAAAAGTCAAGACTGACAATGAGGTGTGTCTACTGTCAAAATCCTCGCTGCAACAAAGTTGGTTATGGCATCGAAGGATTTCTCACCTGAATATTCGTTACATCAACAAATTGGTCACAAGAAATTTGGTAATAGGACTTCCAGCGCTTAAGTACGTGAAAGAACATCTGTTCGCAGCGTGTGAGAAAGGCAAGATGAAGAGAGCCGCTTATAAGCCAAAGCCTGAGCCGAGCAAAAGTTCATTCTTGGAGTTGCGGCATATGGATCTCTGCGGTCCGATGCAAACTCAGAGCATAAACGACAAGAAATACGTACTTGTGATTGTGGACGAGTACTCGCGGTACACTTGGGTCAAATTTCTGAGAACAAAGGATGAGACGCCCGAAGTCATCATAATATTTCTAAAGACTACTCAAGTGAATCTGCAAAAGACTCAAGCTTCTTCATACAAATAATGGTACATAATTTAAGAACATAATTGTTGAAGAATATCTCGAATCGGTCAGGATAACACATCAGTTTTCTGCTGCCAGAACGCCTGAACCGAATGGAGTCATAGAGAGACATAACAGAACGCTCGTCGAGGCCGCTCGATCTCTGTTTCTATGGGCTGAAGCTGTATCGACTGCTTTCTACACGCATAATCGATCCATAATTCACCGCCGGTTTGGTAAAACGCCATATGCTTTAATAAATAATCGTACACCTAGCATTAAACGTTTCCATATTTTTGGAGGTTGGTGCTCTGTACTGAGTGACAAGGAGAACTTAAACAAGTTCAGTCCAAAGGCAGACGAAGGCATATTTATCGGCTACTCTCAAACGTCTGCAACTTACATAGTCTACCTTAAGAAGTCCAAGATAGTAGTTGAGAGCATCAACGTTACATTGGATGAAGAGATGGCTTCTATTCAAGTTAGTTCAGAATCCGTTATCACTGGTGTACTAGCTTCAGGGCAGATCAGTCCAGAACTTGTGCCTACTGATAAGAAATCAGATGAAGTGTCATCGTCTAATTCTCATTTATCTGATTTAGATTTATTGTTTGAATTGTTTTATGATGAAAATATTGGTACTAAACTGACTAAACCTGTTGTGGTTGATAGATTGAACGATTCAATGCATAATTATCCAACCACTTCAGAGATATCTACTGAATCGAATTCCCCGGTTCAGCAAGAAATTCCAATTCAAACGCCTACTCCAACAGTTGAAGATATGAAAATTCATGAAGAGCCAGAAGTTGTTAAGTCATTTGGATGCATTGTAAGGACTTCTCAACAGATAGTAAATGTCCAACCAACTGAAGCTTCCGCATAGAATACTTCAACTGCACCCCTACCAAATACAGAACAAACTGATGAAGTTGAAAGTGGATTTTTAGATGAAAATCATGATCAATTTACATCTAATCCACTCCCTCATGAACACAAGTGGACCAAAGAGCATCTGATACATCAGATCATAGGAGATCCATCTAAACCGGTGTAAACTAGGTCTGCTACATTAATTATGTGTATGCATGATTCATTCCTGAGCAAGGTAGAGCCAACACGCGTATCTGATGCTTAAGTCGACTCTGATTGGGTAACTGCAATGCAATAAGAGTTGAACCAGTTCAAAGCATTAAAAGTCTGGAGACTAGTGCCTAAGCCAGATGGTAAAACCATTATTTGCACAAAATGGGTATTCAAGAATAAAAAAGACGAAGATGGTATCGTGATCAGAAACAAAGCAAGTCTAGTGGCTAAAGCTTATAGGCAAGAGGAAGGTATTGACTATGACGATACTTATGCTCCAGTGGCACACATCGAGGCTATACGGATGTTTCTGGCATATGTCGCACACAAGAACTTCACCGTCTACCAAATGGACGCGAAGACTGCCTTTCTCAACGACATCTTAAAGGAGGAAGTCTACGTCTCTCAGCCTGAAGGCTTTGTCAATCTCGAGAAATCGAATCACGTATACATTCTGGACAAATCTCTTTACGGTCTAAAGCAATCCTTCGAGTCTCGTATGAAGTGTTATCAAAATTCTTAGTCAAGTGGGCTTCTCGAAAGGTAAAATCGATACTACTCTTTTTATCAAAAAGGAAAAAGCCGATATCATTTTAATTCAGATATATGTGGATGATATCATATTTGCCTCAACTAATCCAAAATACTGTAAGAATTTTTCTAACCTCATGGTGTCAAGATTTCAGATTAGTATAATGGGAGAGATGAATTTCTTTCTCGGATTACAAGTCAAACAGTTTTCCGTGGGGATTTTTATCAATCAAGCTAAGTACATTTTCTATATTCTTAAAAAATTCAAAATGGAAAATTATACACCTACTGGAACCCCGATGGCACCTGGAACTAAGATTGGCACTGATCGTTCGGGAAAAGCTGTCGATGTTAGAACCTACTGAGGGATGATTGGTTCTTTAATGTATTTAACATCTAGTAGGCCAGATATAATGTTCTCTACATGTCCATGTGCTTGATATTAGGCTTCTCCATAAGAATCCCATTTGTCTACAATTAAACGAATTTTTAGATATCTGAAGGGCACTGTAGACCTTGGTCTGTGGTATCCGAAGGATACAGGTTTTGAACTGACAGCATATTCAGATGCAGACTATGCAGGTTGTATGTTTGACAGCAAAAGTACGTTGTGTCACATACAATTTCTTGGCGAGAAACTCGTGAGTTGGGCTTCAAAAAAACAACTCTAGGTATCTACATTAACAGTTGAGGCAGAGTACGTCACTGTGGCGAACTGCTGTTCTCAAGTGTTGTGGATGAGAACACAACTCCGAGATTATGGCTTCAAATACAACAAGATCTCGATCTACTGTTATTCAAAGAGCGCAATTGCAATATATGTTAATCCTGTTCAATATACCAAGACCAAACCATTGACGTGAGATATCACTTTATCAAAGATAATGTCGAAAAAGGTACAATCGAACTTTACTTTGTAAATACATATTACCAACTTGCAGATTTATTTACCAAACCGCTTGACGAAAAGAGATTTAATTTTCTCATTTCTAAAGTTGGTATGCTAAATTTCAAGACTTAATTTGTGATTACCCCTTAAAGTTCTGATATTGTTATTATTCTTCATTTCTTTATTCTTTATTCTGATAGATATCATCACTGAAAGGTATTCATGATTTCAGGGGGAGTGTGAGAAGATGATACGAGAATCTACATTTGAGGGGGAGTTCATAAATTTTGCATATGTTTATCACTGATAAATTTTCTGATGCATAATTTCAGAGGAAAAAAGAGTCAAGGAGTATGGAATATGACTTCTGATTACATCTTATCAGAAATCTTACTTTGAAAGTTTTATTGCTTTATGTCATTTTATTTTCAATAAAAGTTGTGAATAAAACTTTGTACCTTGGCGGACTTGTGATTTTTGCAGATTTGAGAGAGAGTTTAAACGATCATATCATATAAGACTTAGAGCTAACTTGATGAGATTTAAGACTGAGCGAAAAGGTTTTTTTCTAATCTTAATCTCACATGTATCTGAAATAAGGACAACTTTCAGATATGAAAACTTGTTCTTAAATGTTCAAACCACTTCTGATTCTTAAAAGTTTCATGAATATAGAAGTGTGATTTTCAATGTTTTCACTTTTTCATGTGATTTTATTGATTAACAAACCGTGTGTTTCCAAAGATACATACTTGTGTATTATCTTTTCTATATACTTTCAAGTATTCACACACACCGGTTTGACTTTTTGTTCAACATGTTATGACCATGTATCAAATTGAACAAAATTTTCGATGGTGATACACCCCGATTGATATTCAATGTTTGAGCGTTGATTTCATTTCAAAACGTTTCTTTCAAGAATGTCTATATTTTGATTCATATGAGTGTGGGTGTGATTAGGTAAAATGAAAAAGAGAGTTTGGTTAGAAGTGAGCTTAAATGATAAAAAGAAAGAGGGTGAGATATCAGAGTAAAAGAAATCTCAAACTCTGCACCAACTTTTTCTGAGTCGGTCAGCCACATTGCTGATGTTTCACAATTCTTTGTGAACATCATTGAAACAGGCACCTAGCCCATGCTAACTATTGATTTAAAACCACACCAGCTACTCATTTTCTTCTCAAAAAGAAGATGTTTCATATTTCAAGGGTACGCAACACATAATCTATCTAGTTTTCATTTGGAAAATCTGCATATTGAAAAAGAAGGAAGTTTTCCCCACCTTCGAACTTCGATCATGCACAATAGAGTCTGTGTTATACTATTGATGTCTCAATGGTTTATACAATTTTGAGTCTTATAAAAGCAATCATCATGTGCTTAATTCTTTCAAACACAAGCACAAACACACAGGAAATTCGTTTTTCTGTCTAAACGTTCATAGAATAAACTTATGTTATTCGATGATTGAATGGAAGACCTGGGGAAGTGAACATCAAAAAGCTCCTTACCAATGTGTATTCGTTACATACAGTGACTTCGTGTTACTGACAAACACTTCTAACTGATTCATTTATTGATTCAGCTATTTCACTCATAATTTGTCTGAATTTGCGAAGATTCGGATGAATATCTTTTGGATCCATAAATAGTCAGAGGCTCTTGTGAAAAATCAGTGGTCAGATCAGAATTGTAAAAGACATTTCTTGTGAAAGTTTTGCTGATTTCAGTGCTATAATCATCAAAAAGGGGAGAGGTTCAAGAAATGTTATAGATGGGGGAAATGATCAAGAAATGGTTGTGAAAGAAAGCTGTCAAAGAAGGCTATTGAGAATGTTTGTAAAAGATTGCTAAGATTGTTGAAGATTGTTGAAAGATGAAGCAGAAAGTTCAAGGATTCTAGAATGGTTGCTGAATTTTACTAAAATTTTCATTGAAGATAATTTTGCTGAAGCAATCAGTGCTAAATCTGAAGATAATTTCTTTCCGTTTTCTAAAAGAGGTTTTTACAACCTTGGAGGAGAATGTTACTGTTCTAGAAGACAGAATTTGGAGAGATTACAAAAGTTTTTTTTAAGACAAATTTATCCAAGAAAGGGAGATTGTTATTGAGCATAAAGTGATTGTGCTTATGTTGCTAAAGATCTAGCAAAGGAGGAGATTCTTTTGTAACCTACGTCAAAGGGGAAGATTGAATTGCAAAATCTTTTTAGAGATGATCTTGAATCCAAAGGGGGAGATTGTTAGTGCATAAATATGTTGGATACCAGATCAGGAAGACTGAAGACTAAAAGTTAATCCTAGTCAAAGCTCAAGTCAATTCTCAAAGCAAGTCAAAGTATCTTTGTAATAAAGTCAAAGTATTGTAATTTTGTTTTTTTGTCTTGTTATGTCCTTGTCTTAAATAGGGATATAACTTTAGTTTGTGTTTTGAAACATTGTAAGTACGTGTAGACTGAGAGTTCTAGAGAGAGAAAGTTCCACAAAGAGCATTGTATACGAATTTCATTCATTTGAAATTGAAACAGGTTGAGTAATTGAATTGTTATCATTTTTGTTTGTGATCTTAATTGAAATTGCAATTACAACTTGGAATTAGGGATTAATAGAAAACTTGGGTTTCAAAGAGAATGAACTATCATGACAATAAGAGCATTGTAACATAGCAATAGCTTGTGTCAACAATTTGGTTCTAGAAATATTTTTAGTTTTATTGAAACACCATTGATAAGTTTGATTACAAACTTCATTCGCTATTCTATTACAAACACCATTGCCAGTCACATTCTTCTTCTTCTCAATTTTTGTCTTGTTTCTTCTTTTCATACCTTCTTCCTTCACTTGCTGTCAGGATCTCAATATTTAACAAGAATAAAGAACGCAGAAACAATATTAAAGGAGTTTGCGGAATAACACTTTAATATTCAAATATCAATGAAACAGTGAATCAGAAATCACAAATTGTAAACTTTATTTAATGATTTAAAGCTACAAGATTTCACACACAACCTCAATATTGATGAACAGGCTCACCAATACGAGTTCTACTTCTCTAGAACTAGGGTTCTAAACCTTGAGGTTGATTCTCTCTATGAAAGCAAAAATTCAGAATCAAAAAATTACCCTCTAAAACATTCTGACTAATTCTATACATATACTGAAAATAAAAGATAATTACAAAATATAAAAGATCTTCAGTATAATCTTCCATAGTTATCTCCAAACCTTCCATGATTATCTTCAGTCTTGATCTGCACGTATCTTGATTATCTCTTAAGCAGCATTAAGTTGTAGCAGTATTAATCTGCTTCAGCAGTAGTAACTGTGCTCAGTAGTATTAATTCCTTAGCAGTACTAACTACTAGCAGTACTACCTCTCCAAGCAGTACTAACTATTGAAGTAGCAGTACTAACTTGTCAAGCAGTATTAAATCTACTAGCAGTAGTAATCAGCTATGCTAGCAACATTAATCATACTTGATCATTTCTTTAATTCCCAACAATCTCCCCTTAACTTGACTTTTAGGAAGAGAAGTCAAGTTCTTCAGATGCTCCCAAAACTTCATTTCTCATACACCTATATCAGGATTCAGTCCTAAACTTTGATTGATAATCCTCTGAATCAAATATCTTGCCATAGCTGAATCTGGTGCACAACCAAGCTTCTTCTTCAACATAGCATGCAGCTTTAATCTGCTATGGTTGTAGACTCTATCCACAAGAAAGTATTCAAAATGACTTGTATCCATTGCTATGGTTGTAGACTCTTATAAAGTCCAGTTGTTGATGGTTTTGAACACATTTCTGATGACATGCTGAACTTCTTCTGGTTTGAACAACATGCAGAGATATTCCATCACAAGCTTTGTAACTGGTATCCCTGGAGCTTTCAGCTTGTCAACATATAGTTTCATACCCACCTCAAACAATTCCTCTAAGTCAGATCTGGAGCATACTCTTACAATCTTTGCCCAAGTAGGATACACTTCAAATTTATCATCCTTCCTCTTCAGCCTGATGTACTCCTTTCCATCAACTTCCATAGTATCCCAGTGAATAATTTCAGGAGGCTTAACACCAACTGGTTCTGCAGTTATAGGATCAGGTACTTTCTCCATTACCACCATGTATAAATTTACATCATAAGTACTTGATGGTGTTTCTTGAGTTTGAGCTTCCTGTTCAAAAGATTTAGATGCTCCTTCTTCTTCAGCTTCTTTCTGATCTTTCTTAGCTTCTTCTACTCTAGGTTTCTTAGCTGGTTTTCTTCTTGCCATAACTTTAATTCTTTTTAACTTCCTCAAACTATCACCCAGAGTAGCTTCCTTCCTTGGTGATTCTTGCTCATCAGGGAAAGGTTTTTGAATTTGAAGATCATGTCTTTCTTTCATCTTCTTTTCTGCTTCAACTCTTGCCCTGTCATTTCCTTCTAACTTGGTCATCTCAGCTTCATACAAACCTTTGATTTATTCAAAAGGCATCTTTGTGAACATTTCCTTTTTAACTCCCACAGCACCTTTGAGAAAAGTAATCATCTTCTTTCTCTCTTGAGTGCCAAGGAAGGTCTGTGAAGGTTGTCTCTTCTTTGTACCCATTCTGATAATTCCAGACTTCTTTAGAGTTGTAGCTTTCTTATTTGCTATCTCAGTTGCCAAACTCTGTTGATAAACTTCATTTAACTCTGCAGCTAGAGCCTTAGCCATCTCTCTATCTTTTTCCACTTGAGCTAATTCTGCTTGTTCAAGTTCATCTTGAATCTTCTTAGCCAAAGCTTCATCTGACTCAATCATCTTTTTCTTGTTCAAGTTCAGTTTGGTCAGATTCCACTATCTTTGCTTTGCCTTTTTCTTTGCTTACCACCTTCTCAACACTTGCTTTCTTGATCATTTCATCCTTTTCTTTGATGATAACTCCTTTGGCCTTTGAAGTGACCTTGGGAGTATCATGTTTAGCCTTGATAAGAGCTTCAGCTATCTTAAATTCTTCCAGATTTCTGTTAATAAGGTCAGATAATACCTCGTTAACAATTTCTATTGCTTCTATTGTTTCAGCAGCATTAACTGTTTCTGCTGTTGTTTCTGTTACTGCTGCTTCAAACACATACCCTGTTTCTGTTTGAACATCAATCTCCCCCTCAACTCCATGTAACTCCCTCTCCAGGTTGATCTCAGCTTCTGACTCCCCCTTTTTGGGAGCATCATTCACTGGTTTCCTTCTTCTTAGTACAAATCTTTGTTTCTTCTTCTTGTGAACCAACTTCTTTAGGCTGCTGATCTCTTCTTGTTGGTTGATGATGACTTTCTTCAGCTCATTTACAACCTGCTTCTGAGAATCTAATTCAGTGGCCATTTTGGACAATGCAGAAATCAATTCATAATAGTCATATCTATCCTCACCTACTCCAGGAGTGTTAACCCTTTTTGAAGGATCATTGGAACATTTAGTAGTGGAAGTCGTCTGCCTAGCAGAAGCACCTTCCACCCCCTTGGTTTCTTGGCACCTAATGAAGATGCTGATTTTAAAGAAAAATGGGGATTAGGGTTTGATAATCCTCATTACTTAGAAAAAGCTATCAGAAAACAGCCAGGTCTATATAATGCAAATTATATGTATGCAGCTGATGAATATCCTCATTTGAAACCCAAATTTATCACCAAAGCATCAAAAGAAGTTGAGGAAAAAGAAGATGAAAAAAGAATGAATTTGAAGAAAATGCAACTACCATTCTGTTATGAAAGACTGAATGATAGTTATCTTTCTAAAACACCAAAAAACTTTCAACTGATTATTTTGCTAGTTATTCTTTGACTGAGATGGAGGCAAAACCTGTTCAAGCCAAAATTTATGTACCTCCACTTGTCTTAGAGAGCAAAATAATTGAGTTAGAAAATATTTTATCTGATGAAAGAATTTTGAGTGATCTAACACAAAACGTATTTTGTACATTATTAAACTTCTTAGACTGATTTTGATGATCTATTTAAGTCTGCAAATGATTTTCTAAATTCTGATGAAGGGTGTATCAAGGAAATTGATATGTTTGACTTTACTGCTCAACTTCCAAATCATTCTAATTTTATCATAAATGGAAAGTTTTACCAAGTGTACATGAGAAAGGTGAATCATCAACTAAGGTTGGTGAATCAGTTTCTGGGAATGCTGATTATTATGCTAATGGTAAGAAACATAAGAAACAACATTCACAGAACAAGAATAACACTGGTAAACGTAAGAAAAATCAATCTCAGAAATCTGATTTTGCTAATAAATCTAAATCTTTTGTTTCAGATATAAGGAAGAAAAGGTCGAAAGCAAGAACCGAATGGCGACCAAAAAGGAAGGATGATGAGATAACTGAATCATTTTCTGATAATTCTTGTACTAGATCTGATAGTAGTGATTCTGATGTAGTTGGTCAATACGCTTCTCATAAACAAAACCTTGTAACTTCTTACAAGCGATATTCAATAAAGCAATTGATTCAATTATCTCCTATTACTACTAAATCTTATCATTATCGGAGAAATGATTTTCCTTATTCTCATAATTCTTCTGATTGGTTTGGATCTTATCATGTTTATTCTTCAAGGTCAAATGTTTTTAAAAGTTTTCAAAGAAAAGGAGGGTCCATATTTAAATGGATACCAAAATCTTGTACTAATCTGTTAGGACCCGTTTTTAAGTGGGTACCTAAATCTATTGTTTCCTGATTTCTCTTGCAGACCCGGCATATGTGGTACTTGGACAGTGGATGTTCCAAGCATATGACTGGGCAAAAAGCTTTATTGTCTAAATATACAGAGAAATTCAGTGGAAATGTCAGATTTGGAAACGATCAGCTTTCACCAATCTTAGGAAATGGTGACATCATTCATGACAACATAACGATCAGTAAGGTGAGTTATGTCGAAGGATTAGGGCACAACCTGTTTAGCATTGGTCAATTCTGCGATAAAGGGTTAAAGGTCAACTTTAAATCTAAGAGTTGTTTGGTTCCTACTGAAGACGACATAGAACTCTTAGGTGGACATCGCAAGACAACCCTCTATACCATCAACCTGTCCAAAGTCCAGATTGACAATCAAGTTTGCTTAATGACAAAAGCTTCAATGCAACAAAGTTTGCTCTGGCACAGACGTTTATCACATCTGAATTTTCGTTATATCAACAAGCTGGTTAGTGGAAAATTGGTAAAAGGACTTCCTGAGCTGTAATATGAGAAAGAACACTTATGTGCTGCATGTGAGAAAGGTAAGATGAAGAGAGCCACGCATAAATCGAAGCCTGAACCAAGCACTAGTTCTACGTTAGAGTTACTGCATATGGATTTGTGTGGTCCGATGAGAACACAAAGCTTGGGTGGAAAGAAATACGTGTTGGTTATTGTGGACGATTACTCAAGATACACGTGGGTCAAATTTCTTCGATCAGAAGATTAGACGCCCGAAGTTCTCGTTACTTTCTTAAAGATGACCCAGGTGAATATGCAAAGACAAGACAAGTTTCTTCGAACGGACAACGGCACAGAGTTCAAAAACAAGATAGTTGAAGAATATCTCGAATCGGTCAGGATATCACATCAGTACTCTTTTGTTCGTATGCCTGAACAAAATGGAGTAGTCGAAAGTAGTCGAAAGGCGAAATCGGACGCTAGTCGAGGCCGCTCGGACTATGCTTAGCCAATCGGACTTACCTCTATTATTGTGGGCAGAAGCTGTGTCGACTGCATGCCATACTCAAAATCGATCCATGATTCACCGCCGTTTTCAAAAGACTCCATATGAGCTGATCAACAAAAGAACACCGACAATCAAGTATTTTCATATATTTGGGTGTAAGTGTTTCGTGCTTAACGACAGAGAGAATCTGAACAAATTTAGTCCTAAGACGAACGAAGGCATCTTCATTGGCTACTGTTCAACATCCGCAGCATATCGTGTTTATCTGAAAAAGTCTAAGACAATTTTCGAGAGCGTCAATGTAACATTTGATGAAGAAATGGCTTCTGAACAACTTAGTTCAGAACCCGTGATCACTGGAGTATTAGCTTATGGGCAGATCAGTCCAGAACCTGCTTCTACAGCGAATAATTCGAATAACGCTTCTACATCTATTTCACATTTATCTGATTTAGATTTGTTATTTGAATTATTTTATGGTGAGTTTCAAGGATCTAATTTGTCTAAATCTGCTGTGACTGACAGGTCTGAAGACACAAGCTGCAATCATCCAGTCATTTCAGAAGTTATAACTGAACCTGTATCCCCCGTTCAGTCAGAAACTAATGTTCCATTGAATACTCCTACAGTTGAAGATGTACAAGTAAATGTTGAGCCAGAAGTAACTGTTTCAGTTGGGTGTGATATATTGTCTACTCAACAGCCAGAGTCTATTGTTCCAAATGATGCTTCTGCACCTGAAACTTCAATTGTAAACCTCCCTCCTATTATTCAAATTGAAGAGCCTGAAACTTCAACTATGATAGTGGATTTTTAGATGATGATCATGATCAATATTCATCTACTCCACTCCCTCATGAGCATCGCTGGACTAAAGAGCATCCATTACATCAAGTAATTGGAGATCTCAACAAGCCTATACAAACGAGGTCAACGACTCTTAATCAATGTATGCATGACTCATTCCTCAGTAAGATTGAGCCAACGCGAGTATCAGAGGCTTTAGCTGATTCGGATTGGGTATATGCTATGCAAGAAGAATTAAATCAGTTTGAAGCCCTGAAGGTCTGGAGATTAGTTCCAAAACCGGAAGGTAAATCCGTGATTGGCACTAAATGGGTATTCAAAAACAAGAAGGAAGAAGATGGTAGTCATAAGGAACAAAGCTAGACTTGTTGCCAAAGGTTATCGGCAAGAGGAAGGCATAGACTACGATGAGACGTATGCTCCAGTAGCGCGTATAGAGGCAATCCGCATGTTTCTAGCCTACACAGCTCATAAGAATTTCACAGTCTTTCAGATGGATGTGAAAACAACCATTCTGAATGGCATTCTTAAGGAGGAAGTATACTTGTCTCAACCAGAAGGGTTCATCAATCAAGATAAGCCAGATCATGTCTACTTCCTGGATAAAGCCCTATATGGTTTAAAACAAGCCCCTCGAGCATGGTATGATGTTCTATCTAAATTCTTGGTCAAGTCGGGTTTTTCCAAAGGTCAAGTTGATACCACTTTGTTCATCAAAAAGGAAAAAGCCGATATCATTCTTATTCAAATATATGTTGATGATATAATATTTGGTTCTACAAATCCTAAATATTGCAAAAACTTTTCTAACCTCATGGTGTCACATTTTCAAATGAGTATGATGGGAGAGATGAATTTCTTTCTTGGATTACAAGTTAAGCAATTTTCAACGGGGATTTTCGTTAACCAATCTAAGTACATTTTGGATATTCTTCGGAAGTACAAAATGGAAAATTGCAAACCAATTGGAACCCCGATGGAACCAGGTACTAAAACTAATACTGATCCTTCGGGTAAAAGTGTTGATGTTAGAACTTATAGAGGTATGATAGGATCGTTAATGTATCTTACATCTAGTAGACCAGATATTATGTTTTCAACATGCTTATGTTCTAGATATCAGGCTGCTCCTAAAGAATCTCATTTGGCTGCTGTCAAAAGGATTTTTAGGTATCTGAAGGGGACTGCAGATCTTGGTCTGTGGTATCCTAAGGATACTGGGTTTCAACTGACTGCCTATTCAGATGCAGATCATGCAGGTTGCATGTTGGACAGAAAGAGCACTTCAGGTCATGTTCAATTTCTTGGAGACAAGCTCGTTAGCTGGGCATCAAAGAAACAATTATGCGTTTCTACATCAACTGCTGAAGCAGAGTACGTAGCTGCTGCCAGTTGCTGCTCTCAAGTTCTGTGGATGCGAACACAGCTACGAGACTATGGATTCAAGTTTGATAAAATTCCAATCTATTGTGACTCGAAGAGTGCAATCGCAATATCTGTTATTCCTGTCCAACATACGAAAACCAAACACATTGACGTCAGGTATCATTTTATAAAAGATAATGTTAAAAAAGGAACAATTGAACTTTATTTTGTAAAAACAGATTATCAGCTTGCAGATTTATTTACCAAACCATTAGATGAAAAGAGATTTAATTTTCTTGTCTCTAAGATTGGTATGTTAAATCTTAAGACATAATCGGTTGTTACCTAATAAAGTTACGTATTGTTATTTTTCATCATTTTCTTTATCTTTATGTCTGAAGGATATCTGCATTTTAATTGTTTGCTCATGATCTCACGAGGAGTAAGAGAAGAATTTTAGATGATTTACATACATTTGAGGGGGAGCATAACTAATTTCTGCATTTTATTTCACTGACAAAATTTTTGTAATGCATGATTTTAGGGGGAGCATATAAGCCAAGTCAAAAGGAGTAAGACTATGATTTCTGATTATTTCAAATCAGAACTCGTACTTTAATCGTTTTACTGCTTTATGTCTTTTACATTTGAATAAATTTGTGAATAATGTTGCTTTGACTACACTTTGAGATTTTTGAAGGATGAGAGAAGCTGACAAGATCATATCTTAATGACTTTAGCTTGACTTCATGTGATTTATATTGTGTGAAAAGGTAAATTTCTTATCTTAATCTCAAATATATCTGAAAGAAGGACAACTTTCAGATATAGAAAACATGTTCTGAAATGTTCAAACCACTTCCCGATTCTTAAACAGATTTTATAATTTGGAAGTGTGATTTTAGATGTTTTCATTTTATTTTTGTGCTTAATTGATTAATAAATCGTGTGTTTCCAAAGATAAATACTTGCGTATTGTCTTTTCTACATACTTTCAAGTATTCACACACATCGGTTTAATTTTTGATCAAATTGTTCTTACCATGTCTCATATTGAAACAATTTTTCGATGGTAAGACACCCCGCTTGTATTTCAAAGAATTTTGAGCGATATTTCATTTCGAAACGTCATTTCAAGAATGTCTATATTTTTGTTTCGTATAGAGAATATCCATTATTCTTGACCTTAAGCCTTAATTGATATATCATTTCATTTCTGATCATTTTCATACGATGTCAGATTTTCAAACAAGTCTTTTGTATTCATATTCATTCATTCAATATACTTGTTTGAAAATACTTCAATGTTTTAAAATGCTCATATCTTTATGATTATATTCTGAGCATACATTCATCTGACATTTGTATATGAGCGTTAACTGATAAAGTTAAACCATATTGAGCAACTTTATGCTTTCATAGGAAATATGGGTTCTTTGTGCTAGGACTTTAATGAACTTCTATGAAATCACGTTAACCAGTGATTTCTACCCAAGAAGTTAATCTATAGAGATTGAGTGTGAGGAGTCTAAAAGAAATGAGTGTGGGTATGATGAGGTAAAATGGAAAAGAGAGTTTGGTTAGTAGTGAGCTTAATGATTAAAAGAAAGAGGGTGTGAGATCAGAGTAAAAGAATATCAAACTCTGCACCAACTACTTTCTGAGTCGGGCAACCATATTACTAGCGTTTCACAACTCTTTGGTGAACATTATTGAAACAGGCAACTAGCCCATGCCAACTCTTGACTAAACCCCACCAACCACTCATTTTCTTCTCAAAAAGAAAATGTTTCATATTATTCTGGGGACGCAACATATAATCTATCTGGTTTTCATTTGGAAATCTAGATATTGAAAAAGAAGGAAGTCTGCCCCACCTTCGCACTTCAATCATGCACATTGAGTCTGTGTTTATCTACTGTTGTCTCAGTGGTTTACACTATGTTGAGCCTTTATAAAAGCAATCATCGTGCTTAATTCTTTCTACACATGCAAGAACACACAAAGAATTTGTTTCTTTGTCATAACATTCATAGAAATTTCCTTTGTGGTGTTTCGATGATTGGATGGAAGCCCTGGGGGAGTGAACATCACAAAAGCTCCTTTATATTGTGTATTTGTTACACACAGTGACTTCGTGTTATTGACAGGCATCTTAACTGATTCATTTGTTGATTCAGGGGTTACATGTTCTTATTTTGTCTGGATTTGCAAAGATCTAGATGAATACTTGGTTATGGATCACAAAATCAGAGGCTCTTGGACATATCAGAATGGTCAATGACATTTCTTGCTGAAAGTTTTGATGATATAGATGCTCAAATCATCAAAAAGGGGGAGATGGTATCAAGAAATGATAAAGTTTTGTGAAATGATTGTCAGAAATGTCCAAGTCAGAAAAGTTCAAAGTAAAGATTTGATGAAGATCAAAGAATTTCTGAAAATTTGAGGAAATTTTCTTTGAAGATTATTTGCTAAAGCAATTCGAGCTGATTCCGAAGAAAATTTCTTTCCAAAGTCTGAAAGTGTTTTGTTAAAGTTTTGAGGAGATTGTTAATAGTTTGAAGACAGTTTTGGAAAGAATGTCTTTATAAAAAAAGGGGAGATTATACTGACAGAGCTTAAAAGTGAAGACTGAATTTCTAGATCTTTCAAAAGTGATCTTGAATCCAAAGGGGGAGATTGTTAGAGTATAAATATGTTGGATACAAGATCAAGAAGACTGAAGGTTAAAGTTCAAGAAAGTCAAAGCTGAAGAAAGTCAACTTTTATTAAAGTCAAAGTCTTTTGTAATAAATGTCAAAATGTATTTGTATTTTTTGTATTTTAGTTTTCTTGTATTAGGAGTTGGTATAAATATTCTTCTAATTTCTGTTTTAGTAGTAGAGTTCAAGTGTGTGAATTGAACCGTGTGATTTAGAGAGAGAGAATACGTTTGAGAGAGAAATCTTGTAGAGAGAGCGAGAAAGTGTAATTGTTGAATTGAGAAGATTAATCAAAACAGGTAATTGTTTGAATTGTTTGTTTGATTACTTGTTAGTGATTAGAAACTAGATTCTGGGAATAACAGGATTAGTACAAAATTTAGAATTAGAGGATTTTTGGGAACCAAAATTTACTTTAATTCCTGAACATTCTCTTATTTCAGATATGCTTGACTCCTTTTCTGAAGATGTTAAAATCTTCAAAGATGTTTTCATTTGAGGAGTCTTTGAATCAACTGTTGAAGTGTCATATTAACATCAACATTGACAAGGAATGAAGATTGAGAAGTCTGATAAGGACAAACTGCTTTGCCTTTTGAGAAATTAAAGATTTGGGATTCTAGATGTCTGAATTCCTTTTGTAAATTGGAATTTTTAATTAGACTAATTCCTTCCCAAGCTTTTCATTTGCATTTTCCAATTCATCAACAAGATTGTTGAGAACTGAAATTTGCTTCTCTAAATCATAAATATTTTGTAAAGCAGTCTGGTAATCTGATTCTGTAAAACTTGAAGTCTTTTCAGAAACAGACTTGTTTTCAAAATGTGAGTTTTCTTCCCTATCTTCCTTGATATAGCAAGGAATTACAGATTCAGTTTCATCAGATTTGGAATTTGATTCAATTGTCTCATTTAATTTTGGGAAAAAATGTTCAAATTTGACGAAACTTTTCTTTTTATTCTTATAACTTGAATTTAAGTCATCGTATTTGATACCAACATTTTTAAAAACATGAGGAATTGAATCAAATTTTACCTCTGGTGTCGAACTCTCAAACTTAACAAATGTCTCATGGGTGTGAGGTATTAAAACAATAGGAGCATCACCCGTTGTTTTAAAATTATAAAGATTTTTGGGTGCTTTCTTTAAAACCTCAGTATCCGAAAGACCCAAACCCATTTTTAGATTATAAAATCTGGTATCCTTTGGGTTGCTGGTTAAAAGCTTCAAAGCCTGCTCTGTTTGACCTTTTTTGAAATTGAGATATTCCAATTCCTTAATCTTCACATATGCTTCAGTTTTGTCCATCAAAACAATTTCATACTTCAAAGTTAGATCTAAAATTTTATTTGTCACTGAACTTAACTCTTTTTGTAAATAAGATATTTTAGCTTTAAGATTTACCTTGTCCAGTTTGAGAAGATTATTTTTGTCTTCTCTTTCCTCTACTAAAGTTTTGAAAATTAAAGCTTGATCTTGATGTACTTGAATAGAACTCTTTAGTTTTAAAAAATTATTTTTTAGTTTTTGAAATTCAGAGTTCATTAAATCTAATTGGTATATCAACTTCAGAACTTCTTCACTTTCATAAAAACTTTCAGACTTGTCAGAAATAGATTTTACGTCAGATTTTGAGTCCTCCCCATCAAAAGTTTCCATAAGGTTGTAATGAACTTGAGTGAAATCTGCCTTTTCTTCGTCATCAGATGAAAACACCAGCCAAATCTCCTCTTCTGCTTTCAAAGCTTTATCATTCTCCGTGGCTTTCAAAAACTAAGCCTTCTTGGAGTAGTACCCGTAATCTTTAACTCTCTTTGCTTTACAATCTCGGACAAAGTGTCCGGTTTTTCCACAGTTGTAGCATTTGTCACTTTTCTCTTTCTCTTTCTCATCTCTCTCTTCTTCTTTTCTGTCATTTATCTTCTCATGCTTTCTGTCATCTCTTTTCTCATACTTTCCCTTGAATCTGTCAGCTCTGTGATGATCTTTTTTGGACTTGTGGTAGAACTTCTTTCTTCCGAACTGCTTGTGCAACCTTGAGGTCAGAAGAGCTAACTTTTCAGCAAAATCTGTAAGCTCACTGTCAGAGTCATCTTCCTCCTCCTCAGAACTGTTAGGTGAGTCCACCATCTCAGAAACCAAGGCTTTCTGCTTTCCTGTCTTCATTGAGCTTGAACAACCCTTTGTCAACTTTCCCTGAGCCAATAGAGCCAACAAATCTTCCACCTTCTTTTGTTTCTCTTCTATCTCAGACAATTGCTTATTCAGAACAACTTGTTCTTTCACTTTGTCCTCATGCTGGTAGAGAACACAGAATAAGTCATTGAGTTTCTCCTCATCCATGTCTTTGTTCATTTGCAACTGGATGGAGTAAGTATCCCACTCTGGCTAGAAAGATTCTTAATAAATTTGAAATTTATCTCTAACTCTGTCTTTCTGACTCCATTCCACCGAATATCATTTAGTATGACGTTGTAGTGATTGTATGCATCTTTCAAAGACTCTCCCTCTTTGGTCTTAAAACCCTCGTAAGCATTTATACTCTGTTTTTTTAGTCTTCATTGATTTCTCTGATCCTTGAAGCTGTCTTTGAAGCTCATCCCAAATCTCCTTTGTTGCGTCACGGTTGTCAACTTTGTTGAAGATGTCATTGAGAATTGCCATAATCAGAAATGTAAGAGCCTGTGCATCTAACTCACCTAACACTCTATCTCTATCACTGTACTGAATTGGATCTCGGGCCACAATCCGTTCAGGAATTTATGGATTTGTATCTGTAGTAGGAATTCTGTCAACAATATCGTAAGGAAAGTGTAGTCCATTCAGAATAGAATTCATCAGTCTTTTGTCTTGGTTATTCAGAAAATTTACCATTCTTTTTTTCCACTTTGGGTACTCATCAACCTGAAGAACCGGAGGTTTAGACTTTGACCCCATACTTAACTGATCTCGAGACATTTTGATAGTAGAGATGAAAATACTGAAAAAATGCTTCAATATGATCGTCCAAAGAATTCAGATAAAATTTGACTTGGAAAGTCAACTCTGGTCAAATACTGAAAAATTCACAAAAATATTCTAAGTGTTGAAGTCGCAAAACACTTGGAATGTACTTGTCGTAGAAGATCAAGAAGTCGCAAAGCATAGTATGCGAGTTCTCAGTTATCGCAAGCATCGATGTGCGATTTCTTACCTGTCGCAAGCTGTAGGATGTGAGTTATGCACTTAACCAAATTCAGAAACCACTTGTCGCAATGCGTATGAGTTCTACACTTAACCAAATTTCAGGAAAACAACTTGTCGCAATGCGTACGAGTTCTATACTTAGCCAAAAAAACACGAAGATCGCTTGTCTCAGAAGAAAGTTTGTCGCAAGGAACCAAATTGATACAACGTAATCAAGGGCATCCCATAACAATCGGTAAGCTTTTTCCCTCAAATCAATTGGTATCAAAGAGCATTGGTTTTTGAACATACAAAATTTTTCTCTAAAATAGAAGAATTTTATTTCAATTTCTTAAGCTTATCAAGTAGAGACAAAATTTGAATTTGAATTTCTCATTTTCAGCTTCCAATGCAGGTATTTCTGGTATGTACGCAATAGCACAATCTCTCTTGGTTAAAATTATATTTCCCTTCTCATCAGTATACGACATCTTGAAATATGTAAAAGATGTGATCGTCAAGAGAAAACTTTGATTAGAAGTAGAATTATGTGCACACTTTTGAAAATAAGAATACAAAGATTAAAATCAGAAAAATATTCAGAAAATTAAAATCTGAAAAACAAATTATAAATTTGTCTTCCAAAAATTAATTCTGAAAAGTCAGCACGGAAATATTTGACTTGAAGCCATCAAACCTGCAAAAATATAAAAAATATATCAGATATGCTCAGAAACAGATGAAGAAGAAATGAAAAACAGGGACTAATTACGACAAAGATGAAAAATCAACAAAATAAATGAATAAAAGAGAATGAAAAACGACTAAAATATAAAGAAAATACGAAAATAGGGACTAAAATTGACAAAAAAAAAATGAAACTAACACGAAAAACGAGGACTAAAAATAAAAAATACTAAGACTTGATGAAAAACGAGAACTAAAAACGACAAAAACACAAAATTCTAAAGTCTATGGACTAAAAGTGTAAAAACACTAAACTTAGAAACTAGAAGGACTAAAAAATGACAAAAGATGAAACTAAAAACTAGAGGGACTAAAACTGTAAAAACTTAAAAGTTAAAAACTATAGGGGCTAAAAATGACAACTAACTAAACTTAAACTAGAAGGACTGAAACTGTCAAACACTAAAAATTGACTGGAGGAACTAAATCTGACAGGTTCTAAAAGAAGCTTAACTGACCTAACTGAATCTAACAAAAATTGGACCAAAAATGTAAAGAAAACTAACAAAAATTAACGACAGGGACAAAACTTGACAACTCTTAAAAGACACTAACAGACGTAACGGAGACTAACGAAAAAAGGACTGAAAATAAACAAACATAACAGACTTAACGGATCAAGGACCAAAATGTTAAAAATTTAACAGAAATAACGATGCTCCGTTAAAGTACTGTCCATTGTCTTCATCAATCGACCAACATTCTTTAAGAGTCGATATCTACTTCATTTTTCGACCAAAATTCATGAAATTTGTTTGAAAATGCTAATTGTTCAATGTAGAACCGATCCCAACGAGAGTTATTCGATCATGAAACACTTTTTCCGGCAAGAATAAACTCCGGCAAAACTTCAAACAAGTACATCTCGCTCGTTTCTCAACGAAAATCGAATCTGAAAGTAACTATGAACTCCTTATGAACAGAAGAAGAAGTTAGAAGTAGTTAAACGGAGCAAAAAACAGTTACTCGTAGACCCACTTCAAGAACACAATCGAAAAATTTTCAGAAAAAATTCTACGGCAAGAATCTGTATCGATGCGGATTTCTCGAAGCCTCTGATAAAACAAAGTTAGGAATTCGCATAAGAAGCATTTCATATGATTAATGATGCGGAAAGTTGAGAAATTCGTATGTAAGCATATGCGGGAAGTTAAGAAATTCGTATGTAAGCACAAGCGGATTCCTCAACACTGTTATACGAATTCTTCACGGTTGAGATGCGAATTGCTTGAACAGTAGCATACGAATTCCTTTGAACAGTGTGATGCGAAATATTTTGAAATAGTCTCATGCGAATTTTGTATATGCCTCATGCGAAGTCTTTATAAGAGTTCTTCATACGAGTTCTTCCTTCTATACATGTTCTTCAAAGTCAGGAACATCATCATGCGAGTTCTTTGATTTTCCCGGAAGCTTACGAGAAGTGCATCATCCTCATGAGTTCATCTAACAATATGTAACAATTGAGAATAACAAGTCTGTAAAGATTTGATGCTGCTTTCGTTCAGATATGACCTGCAAATATCTCAAATACAATCAAGCAGTTAAGATTTAGAATTTGATCTTTTAGATTTAAAATTGAAATCAGCAAACGATCAACAAACATGAAGATTTAGACATTAAAATGGATCAAACAAGTCTAATTTTCAGAAAGATCAAGAACAAAACTGAAAATTTTAAGAACACATAATATATCAATCTTGATCAAATTCTTCAAATTTTTTAAAAGACTTTGAACAACAATCAACAAAAATGATATTACTTATCAAAATCGAAATCTATGAATACAAATCTTCATCAAATCAACATGAAATCGACAAGATCAAGAGAATTTGTCATAAACAAATCACAATTTTTTTTTATAAAAACACCCTGATTTCTTTAGATCTGGATGAAATTATGAGAAATTGGTGTACAAATCTTTCTCCTGTTAGATGTAAATTGTATTCAAGATTAAAAGGTTATGTATTGTAATTGTTGTAAAGTGTGAGGGTTTGTGTTGTAAATCAACTTTTGTCGACTTAGTATATTTAGTTTGTGTCTTCGTAAACTTTAGATACGCGCATTGAAAGAACACACAAAGAGTTCGTATACTTGTTGAGAGAGGTACACACACAGAGCGTATTGTAAAATGCACAAAATAGGGATATGACTTGATTTAGGTTGATTGATCAATAAACCAAAGTTTCATATATTGTTTGTATGTTAATCATAAGCTAGAATTTGGGATCACATTTGGTATCAGAGCTAAATTCGACACATTTTTAACAAAAAAAGCTTTCGCACACTGAGTTCTTGATTTGTGATTGATTTTTTAATTTAAAAGTGTTTTTAAACAAATTTTCTATTGGATAGTGTTCGTTTTTTGAAATGGATTGAATTTGTGTGATTAATTTTCACTTTTAAACTGTTTTTGATTACATAATTTTGATTTTAGTGAGTTTTTGGTTCGAACGAGTTTCTTGCATTGTTGAATCATGATTTGTATGTTTGAGTTTATTTTTGTGAAATTGATTGATTTGGATTGATTCTAACACTAATTGTGATTGTTTTTCTGAGTTTACAGATTCTAATTCAAGGATTTGATTGGAATTTGGACTAGATTTTGAGTTTTAGGGCCGAAACTTAAAGAACTCGGAAGATCTGTTCTTTTCGTATGAAGAACTCGCACGCCTTAGAATTCACATAATATTCTTGAAATTTGTTTAAGTGCAGAATTCACATATGTGCTTGTACGAGAAGTACATAATTCCCACATAAGCTTATACGAAAAGTTTAATCTGGAAATATTTCTAAGGACAGAACTCGTACATTCTTGTATACGAAAAGTGTAGAATTCGTACATGCTTATGTGCGAAAAGTAAAGAATTCACATATAGAAGGATAGGAATTGCTTAGAATTCGCATATATACCTCATACAAATTCTTGAACATTTTGCATTATGTTTTGAAAATATTTTCTAAGTATATATTTCGTATCGATGCGAAAATTTTGTGTTTGAAATTTTTTCTAAGTGTAGATTTCGCATCTTTTTATGATACGAAAAGCTCATGCGAAAAGATTAAATGTTCACATTTTTCTAAGTCAAGAATTCTCTTAGAGCAGTATACGAATTGTGAATAATTCGTGATAATGCAAGATCGTTCTAAATCTAGTGAGAGAAAGTTGAAAGCGCAAATGTATGATAGTATTGGATATGCGTGAGAATCCTTACAAGACACAAAGCCACAAGGGACTTAAATACCCTTGGCTAATACAGAACATATAAGCATCCTAAACACAGTATTAGACCAAGCCTATAAATACAATGTTTACTATAAAATCTGACTTAGCAATCTCCCCCTTAGTAATCATTGGCGCTGTGGTCTTCAATATTCATCATCTAAATCAACACAGACCATCTAAGCGACTTATAAAAGCTTCTTGACAAAAAAAATTTCTTCTCAGCAACTTTCAATTTATATTGTCTTTGCTGCCTTGACAAGACTGGACCTGTTTGTAATAAGCTTGAAAGAACAGTCGGTTCAGCAGCTTGTGCTCTAGATGACGCACCTCTTTCCAATGTACTTGAATGAACTGTTGTGGTCGAAGCTGGAACCGCAAAAGAACTAGTATAGCTGAGAAAATAGAATATTGAGCGAATCTTGAGCAACAGATAAACGATTGAACTCTTTGTCTCTATATCTTCTCCTTAACTTCTCCCCCTCCTGACCTTGATGATCTGGATCAACTTGGTTATGCAAAAGTTGGAGACGAGACAACTTCAGATCTGCAAAATTCAGAGTAAAGGAGAAAAAGGAAGTTTTGCGCTACATGTTGGTGGCGCAAACTTAGTTTTGCGCTAGCTGAAGGTGGCACAAAGTTGAGTTTTGCGCTACCAATTGTTGGCACAAATCTGACTTGAAATCTGAAAATTTTCACCTGTTAAGCTCTTTGACTCCCCCTACACAAATGCACTAAATATGACAATTCAAATTAGCATTCGTATAGAAAATCAGATACTCCCCTCGAAACATGAGATAAGATCTTTTCAGAATATTTTCCTTATTCACTCCCCTTGAATAATGCACAGACCCATTAAAATAGATATATGAGAACACAAGGATCAAAACATCAATGTAAAAAGAAAAATATACTGAATATGTATTTTGAAACAACTAAACATATAAACTTTTAAACACTAAACAAATTAAATTCTACTCAGTAAAATATCACAGATTAATCGATCAGTTGAAGTCAAGTGTATGTTGTTGGATACAAATACATGTTTCATTGCATATAAAGTTATGACATGTTTAGTTTCAAAAACTGTCATTAATCTATTCAGTGTGCTCGCATGCGAACTTAGATTAGCTTCAAGAAAATGCAATTCTAAAAATATAATAGAGAACATTGCATATACTCATACTAATCCATCAAAATTTAAGATTTTCACAAATTTATAGGTTTATCGCAACTCAAACATATCACCAAGTATCATGAGATGTGTGCTCATTGGCATCTTTTAGCATTGTGCATATTGGCATCTTCACATGAGTGTGCTCTTTGGCATCTTCACATGAGTGTGCTCTTTGGCATCTTTTAAGCTTGTGCACTTTGGCATTTTTATTCAAGAAGTTTGGTAAGTAAAGAACATGTCGTAAACGTAACTTTCTATCTGATCCTATTGCAGGATTTGGGTCAGCCGCTCCCAGACCAATTGGCCTTAGGGGACTAGGGGTCAAGCACCCCTTGGAACTTACTCTCCCAGATCAGAAAGGCTACATCGACACATCATAAACCCATTCATACCAGTAGAACATGACTTTCGATCTGATTCTATAGAAGGATTTGGGTTCGATCACTCCCAGACCAATTGACCTTAGGGGACCAGATGACAAGCATCCCACGGAACTTACTTTCCCAAACCAGAAAGGTCACAGGTACACCAAGATCACAAGATCTGTTGAGAGAGAATCTAGAGAGAGAAATTGTGCGCTCAAATGTAACAGTATATTGAATTAAAAAATGTGAAAGTTCTTCCAAGCAAACAAGCCAAGGGGACTTAAATACCTCAAGGCACTTACAAGACAGAAAAGAACAATAAGCACTGACAGATAAAGGAAATAAAAACAATTATTACTATAAAATCAGATCTAACAATCTCCCCCTTAGTAATCATTGGCGCTGAGGTCTTAAAAAAAAATATTCAAAAACAGCATTGACCATCTAGGCGAATTTGAAGGATCATTGACGTTCTTCTCGTTGACGTAGTCTGTTCAGCCCAACTAACACTTCCAATCGTCGCAGAGTTGAACGGAGATTCAGTCTATCTTGAATAGTGACCAAAGTTCTACGGATTAGACGAATTTCATCATTTTCAAAAAGATATGACTCTCTTCTTGTTTCCAAAAACTTTTTTCTAGCCTCTTGTAGACGATGCTCCAACTGAAGTTTGATCACCTTTAGAGTTCCATCAGAGTAATATCCAATCTCATCAAATCGTAGAAAGCATTTTTCACTTGAGCTGTTCTTATATACTACTCCGTATGGATCTTCGATAATGGTGAATAATGGATAAGACTCTAGATTCTGCAAACTCCGGTTGGGCCTTTCAAGATTAACCACAGGCTAAAAGCTTTTGACGACCATCTGGAAGTCAAAAATACGATAAAATCGGATCTGTCGTCGAATGAATCATTTAATAACAAAAAGAGTTTGAGAGACGGGCCTTGATGATCGGGATCATCTTGGTCATGTCGGCGTTTAAGAGACGGGCCGACCTCAGTCCTGCATGATTGCTCTAGATGATCAATCTTGTTAGATAGATCGGAGAAAGCTTGTGACATAAAAGAACGAAGATCAGATAAACTGGATCTAACTTCTGATATGAATTCCTGAAATTCATGAGATAAAGCATTAATGCGATCAGAATCAGAAGAGGAAGAAACTGGAGGCGGCGTTTGCTGGAAGTTCCTCCGCAAAGAGATTAAATCTTGATCTTGATGTTGTAGAGGAGACATAGATAGAAGACGCGCATAAAGAAGATCAGATAGCTCAGAAATCGGAGAATCATGAATAGAAGCCCTGGAAATACCCGCAGACTAAGTGAATATTGACGGAAAAGGAAGAGATACAATCGGTGATGTAGATGAAGACACCGCAGAAGAAGGTTCCCGAAGAATCACCCCTGAAGGACGGCGGAAAAGAATCTCAGGAGGAATAACCGAAGTATCTATCTCTGACATTTTCCCTTTGAAAAACGACTTCAGCTTGTTAATATGTTCTTCCTTTTGAGCATCCACCCTTTCTAAGAACTGACGAATTACCTCATTCAGAGTTGTAAATTTCTCCGAAGAGACACGTGCAGGAACCATAGAAAGCTCAACAGCAGAAACAGTGGTAGCAGTAACATCAATAGTAAAAGAAGCAGGAGCTTGACTCTGTGTTTGAGTGGAGGTTTGAGCAAATGAGATATCCAGTTCATCAACGTTTAGACGGGCAGTAGAGGGATCAATAGATACCGATTCATCTTCTGAAACATCTTCTGGGACAACAACCACTTCCTGTGTTCTTATTTTCTATTCATACACTTTCATGTTGGGTTGATCGGCATCATCATCACCATCGTCTGAATCACTTGTTGTATTTTCACCATCATCAGAAAGATCAACATTTGTCGTATCATCATTAGCAACTCTAGTTTCATCAGGATTAGCATCTTCTCTAACATCAGCAGTAACCGTAGTGGCTTCAGCTTCAATAGCAGCAATGACATATTCCACGTGATGAGTAGCAACGTCTTGTGGTGCTGCAGAAAGATCAACATCTGTCTCTAGTGTAGTTGCAACGGCAGTAACTATTTCCTGAGTAGTACCAGCTGAAGTGCCATGAGAAGGTTCTTCCTGTTCAGCCTCTACAAATTCATTTTCTAAACAATAATCGATGACACTGTAATTGGTCATGTCAGCATAATTGGCAATAAGACCATAAGGAATGGTCATAGAAAAAGTGAAGGACTTCTTCTGTTTCTGAAGATAAAGCATCTCGGAATCCTGAACTTGCGGCTAAGATAATCTTCATGGAATGGCCGGATTGCTTCGAAACATGCTTCTAATAATCAGCTTGAGAAACCTGATAAAAGGAATGAACTTTCGTCGCTTGTTGGTTAACTTGTCTTGCACTACTTCAGAAAGCTCGGTCCATAAAATAATCGTATAGTCGACATGCAGGTCATAGACTACTGCATGGAACAGTCGAAGATAGTGAAGACTAGAACTATCCGTGCCGGTATGTTTAGAAGTTAAGCACCTGTTGATGACAGAAAATAAAAAATACCAGACAGGAGGAAGATTAGACTTGTCAAAGTCTACAACTTTTTTCAGTGAACCAACATAGCCTAGTCGTTTGATGCCCTCAAAAACTTCCTCTTCGGATGGAAAGTTATCATACGTTGCCCTTCCAGGTCTAGAAGTAGGCCCAGGAAGCTCAATAATCAACCGTAAACGCTTGTAAGAAAGATATGTATGTGTCCCAAAACGCAATCATTCAAACAAGCAATCACATAAACAATGTAATAAATCAAACCTGATATTGATATTCAATAGATTCAACAGGATTACAAGCTTGGAATTGAAATCGATCTCTTTCTCCTTTCTACTGTTCACGCCTCACACCACCACCCAACACCCTTTCTCAATAATTAATTTACAATTAAGTTTTTCTAACCCTAATTACCACTAAACAAAAACAATTTATAATTAGGCCATATAGCCTAATGGGCTTGCAAGGCTTGGGCCCAACTACAAACTAAACTTATTTAACTAAATAAAAGACTAATAAATAAAATAAGAAAACAAACTTTGACAAATTATTACAAAAGGACCCTAGACTATTTGTTGAAACGACTTTATCAGCTTTAACTTCAGATTTCCATCTTCAGATAATTATGATCTTGAATCCAATAAATATGTGCATTAACAATATCCCCCTTTGGATCAAGATCATTCTTTAAGTTCAGAAAATGTAATCTTCCTCTTTGTCTTCAGAATGTAGCAATCTCCCCAATCGATGAGACTATCTTTTGGAAAGAAATTATCTCCAGTTTCAGCTCGGAATACTTCAGCAAATCATCTTCAAATTTCTTCAAAGCAGCAAAACTTCATAATATCTTCAGAAATTCTTTCAAAAACTTTTGATCTCCGCATTTCTTGATTGACGATTCTCCCCCTTTTTGATGAAAAGAGCAAAGAGTTCATCAAAACGTGTCTTCAAGAAATTTCTTCCACCATTGATCTTGCAAACAAAACCACTGAGTATCCGTCAATTCATTAAGATGTTCATCTAGATCTTTGCAAATCTAGACAATATAGTAAATGAAGTGAAACACCTGAATCAACAAATGAATCAGTTAAAATAGCCTGTCAGTAACACAAAGTCACTGTGTGTAACGAATACACAATATAAAGGAGCTTTTATGATGTTCACTCCCCCAGGGCTTCCATTCAATCATCGAAAAACCACAAAGGTAATTTCTATGAACGTTATGACAAACAAACAAATTCTTTGTGTGTTCGTGCAAGTGATAGAATAAATTAAGCAGATGATGTTTGCTTATAAGGCTCAAATAAGTGTAAACCATTGAGACAAGTAGTCAAACACAAACTCAATGTGCATTAGTGAAGTGTGAAGGTGGGGCAGACTACCTTCTTTTCAATATCCAGATTTTCCAAATGAAAATCAGATAGCATATGTGTTGCGTCCCCTTTGAAAATGAAACATTTTCTTGTTGAGAAGAAAATGAGTAGATGGTGGGGTAAAGTCAAGAGTTGGCATGGGCTAGTTGCCTGTTTCAATAATGTTCACCAAAGAATTGTGAAGCATTAGACATGAGGCTGCCCGGCTCAGAAAGTAGTTGGTGCAGAGTTTAAAAATTCTTTTACTCTGATCTCTCACCCTCTTTCTTTTAATCTTTAAGCTCACAGCTAACCAAACTCTCTTTTAATATTGTCTCTCATCACACATCCCACACTCATTTCTTATTGGACTCCTCACATTCTTTCACTACAGGATTAACTTCTTGGGTAGGAAACACTGGTTAACGTGAATCCATAGAAGTTTCTTTTAAGTCCTAGCACACTGATCCCATGTTTTCCTAAGAAGCAAAAGTTGCTCAGATGATTTAACTTTATCAGTTAGAGCTCAATGATGAAGCAGAAAACATTTAAAATCACACTTCCAAATCAAGAAAACTTATTGAGAATTTGGGAAGTGGTTTAAACAATTAAGAACATGTTTTCTTCTGATTGAAAGTTGTCCGTCTTTCAACCATGGAGGAGATGAAGATTAAGAATTATACCTTTTGAGTACAGTCTTACATCTCACGAAGTCAAGCTTAAAGTCATATAGATATGATCTTTGAAGCATCTCTCAACCTACAAAAGTCTAAAAGTCTAGTCAAAGAAACTTTATTCACTGAAATTGAAATGACATAAAGCAGTAAAACAATTGATGTACGAGTTCTGATCAGAAATAATCAGAAGTCATCGCCATACTCCTTTGACTTGAACACTCCCCCTAAAATTATGCATTACTAACAAGTATCAATAAGCACGATGCATTTAAATATGCTCCCCCTCAAACTAACGTTGACTATCAATAAAATACTTCTCACACTCCCTCTGAGATCATGAACAAACTATTAAAGAGCAGGTATGATGCGGAAATAATAATAAAGAAATGATAAAGAGATACAATAAGAAACTTTAATAGGTAACTACCGATTAGGTCTTAAGATTTAGCATACCAAGTCTTGAGACAAGAAAATTAAATCTCTTTTCGTCTAAAGGTTTGGTAAACAAATCCGCAAGCTGATAATCGGTTTTTACAAAGTAAAGTTCAATTGTCCCCTTTTCTACATTATCTTTTATAAAATGATACCGGACATCTATGTGTTTGGTCTTAGTATGGTGAACAGGTATAGCGGTAATCGCAATAGCGCTCTTCGAATCACAATAGATCGGGATTCTATTGAAATGAAATCCATAGTCTCGCAGTTGTGTTCTCATCCACAAGACCTGAGAACAGCAGCTAGCAGCAGCTACATATTCCGCTTCGGTCGTTGATGTGGAGACACATAATTGCTTCTTCGAAGCCCAACTGACGAGTTTATCTCTGAGGAATTGTATATGACCCGAGGTGCTTTTCCTGTCTAACATGCAACCAACATGATCTGCGTCTGAATAAGATGTTAGTTCAAAGCTTGTATCCTTAGGATACCACAGACCAAGATCTGCAGTCCCCTTCAGATACCTGAAAATCCGCTTTACAGCAGACAAATGGGATTCTTTAGGATTGGCCTGATATCTAGCACATAAGCATGTAGAAAACATTATATCCGGCCTACTTGAAGTGAGATACATTAAGGAACCTATCATCCCTCTGTAAGTCCTAACATCAACAGCCTTTCCCGAAAGATCGGTGCCAATCTTAGTACCAGGTGCCATTGGGGTACCAATCGGTTTACATTCTTCCATTTTGAACTTCCGAAGAATATCCATAATGTATTTAGATTGATTGATAAAGATCCCCGTTGAAAATTGTTTGACTTGCAATCCGAGAAAGAAATTCATCTCTCCCATCATGCTCATTTGAAAATGAGACACCATGAGGTTTGCAAAGTTCCTACAGTACTTAGGATTTGTAGAACCAAAAATAATATCATCCACATATATTTGAATTAGAATGATATCGCCTTTATCCTTTTTAATAAAAAGAGTGGTATCAACCGTACCTTTTGTGAAACCCGATTTAACCAAGAATTGAGATAGATATCATACCAGGCGCGAGGAGCTTGTTTCAGTCCATAAAGAGCTTTATCCAAGATGTAGACGTGGTTCGGCTTATCTGGATTTACAAACCCTTCTGGCTGTGAGACGTAGACTTCTTCCTTGAGTACTCCATTCAGAAAAGTTGTCTTCACGTCCATTTGATAGACGGTGAAGTTCTTGTGGGTTGCGTAGGCTAAGAACATCCGAATTGCCTCTATACGTGCCACTGGAGCATAAGTCTCATTGTAGTCTATCCCTTCCTCTTGCCTATATCCCTTGGCGACAAGTCGTGCTTTGTTTCGGATAACGGTTCCATCTTCATCTTTCTTGTTTTTGAACACCCATTTCGTACCAATGATGGTTTTACCTTGCGGTTTGGGTACGAGTCTCCAGACTTTCAGTGCTTCAAACTGATTCAGCTCATCTTGCATCGCAGTTACCCAATCTGAATCGGCAAGGGCCTCAGATACGCGTGTAGGCTCGATCTTGCTCAGAAAGGATTCATACATACATAGATTTGATGTTGCAGACCTAGTTTGCACCGGTGCAGAAGGATCTCCAATTATTTGATGTACCGGGTGCTCTTCGGTCCACTTATGTTCATGAGGGAGTGGATTAGATGCATGTTGATCATTGTCTGCATCTAGGAATCCACTGGTATCTCCTTCAGATGGTTTAGAATTAACGGGGGCTTCAGTTGAAGTAGTTGTTGCAGAAGTAGCAGTAGGTACAGCTTGGTCAACCTGTTGATCAGTCCCTACAGTACATCCTACGGAGTCAGCTACTTCTGTCTCGGAATTGTTGGTCACAACTTCAACTGTTGGAGTAGGCTTTTGAACTGGAACTTCTTGCTGAATAGGGGAACCAAATTCAGTAGAGATATCGGAAGTGGTCGGATGAGTAGTCATCGAGTCTTCTATCCTGTCAACCACAACAGAGTTAGGCAATTTAGAGCCAAGAAATTCATTATAGAACAGTTCAAATAATAAATCCAAATCAGATAAATTAGTAGTAGACGACGAAGCGCCATCTGATTTGTTCTCTTGAGGTGCAGGTCCTGGACTAGTTGGTCCAGAAGCTAATACTCCGGTAATGACGGGTTCTGAACTGATGTGCTCAGAAGCCATATCCTCATCGAATGTAACATTAACGCTCTCGATCACTGTCTTCGACTTCTTTAAATAAACACGATATGCAGACGATGTAGAGGAATAACCAACAAAGATGCCTTCATCCGCCTTAGCACTGAACTTGTTCAGATTCTCTCGGTCGTTTAGAACATAACACGTACAACCAAAAACATGAAAATATTTAATGGTTGGTGTGCGGTTGTTGATCAACGCATACGGAGTCTTCTGAATACGGCGGTGTATCATGGAGAGATTCTGAGTGTGACATACAGTCGATACAGCTTCAGCCCACAAAAATAAAGGTAAGTCAGATTGGCTGAGCATTGTCCGATCGGCCTCGACAAGTGTACGATTCCGCCTTTCGACGACTCCGTTCTGTTGAGGCGTGCGAGCAACAGAGTATTAATGTGATATCCCGACCGACTCGAGATATTCTTCAACTATCTTGTTCTTGAACTCTGTGCCGTTGTCAGTCCTTAGAATCTTGACTTGTTTTTGCAGATTGACTTGGGTCGTCTTCAGAAACGTAATGAGAACATCGGGAGTCTCATCTTTAGACCGTAGAAACTTAACCCAAGTGTATCACGTATAGTCGTCCACGATAACTAGCACATACTTCTTTCCTCCTAAGCTTTGCGTTCGCATAGGACCGCACAAGTCCATATGCAACAACTCTAAAGGAGAGCTGGTACTCGGTTCAGGCTTTGGTTTGTGTGGGGCTCTCTTCATCTTTCCTTTTTCGCACGCTGCACATAGATTTTCTCTTTCGTACTTCAGTTCTGGAAGACCTTTCACTAGCTTGCCACTGACCAGCTTGTTGATGTACCGAAAGTTGAGGTGAGAAAGCCGTCGATGCCATAACCAGCTTTGTTGCATCGAGGCCTTTGATAGTAGGCAGACCTGATTGTCAGCCTGGACCTTTGACAAATTGATGGTGTAGAGGTTTGACTTGCGAGATCCGACCAGGAGTTCTTTTCCTTCTTCAGTGCGTACTGAACATGTCTTGGCCTTGAAATTAACCTCTAAATCTTTGTCGCAGAACTGGCCAATGCTGAACAGGTTGTGCCCTAAGCCTTCAACGTAACTCACCTTCTTGATCGTAAGATTTTCATGTACAACATCACCATATCCCAGAATAGGTGAAAACTGATCATTCCTAAAACGAACTGCGCCACAGTATTTGTCCTTATAATTAGACAACATACTCTTCTGCCCGGTCATATGTTTGGAACACCCACTATCCAAATACCACATATGACGGGTCTGCACAACACAAATCAAGAAAGAAGAGGTTTAGGAACCCATTTAAAAATGGGACCTCCACTGTTAGTACTTGATTTTGGCACCCATTTAAATTTGGGTCCGCTTTTTCTTTGAAAGCCAGAAGCATGATAAGACGTATGATAATGATAAGATGAAACATTATATGAACCATACCAAACATCAGAATATCTACGAGAAGCATAATCACATTCACCATAATTTAAAAACTTTTTAGTACTAGATGGAGCTAACTGAAATAATTGCATTATAGAATATTTCTTGCGAGAATCAACAAGATTATTTTTAAAAGTAGCAACATTCACACTCAAATCATCTTTACTAGAAGTCTTTTTATTCAAAATAAAACTAGAACTAGATTTAGCTTTCTCGTCTATCTTCTGTTTCGGTATCCATGCAGTCTTAACTCCAACCCTTTGCTTTCTCAAATCTGAAACATTTGAAACTTTAGAGTTAGAATGGTGAGAAATATAAGAATGCTTCTTCTTTGGCTTACCAGTGAGGATCGGTTTCTGTGAAAGCTGAGATTTTTGTTTCTTACCCTTTGCTTTCTTAGTTTTCACAGAGACTGATTTATCAACTTTCGTTGATGTTTCACCTTTTTCATGCACACTGGGTAATCCAAAGGAATTTACAACACAAGATGAATGATCAGGAAGTTCAGAAGAAAAATCAAACTGAGAAACACACTTATTTAAAACGCCTTTAGAGTTTAAGAAATTAAGCTCATTATTAAGTGAACCAGATCTGTCATCCAAATTTAAAGCTTTGGAGAGTTTAGGAAAATTAGAATTTTTGAACACTGTTGAAAATACAGTTTGTTCTAAGTCCATCAAAATTCTTTCATCTGTAAGACTATTCTCAAGTTCAGAAATTTTACTTTCCAAAACTAGGGGAGGGACGTAAAGCTTACCTTCAATGGGTTTAGCCTCCAACTCTTTAACAGAATAACTTTCAAAATAATCATTTGAAATAAATTTTGATTTATTAGAACGATAACTGTTATTCAATTTCTCATAGCGAAATGGAAGTTGAACTTTAGTTGTGTTCTTTCTTTTATCATATTCCTTGGCTTTATCTTTTTCCGACAGACTAGTCCAAAAGGGTTTGAGTTGTTGATGTTGAGGAGCCAACAACATAAACCCAAAGTCATAAAGTGCAGGCACTTCAGATATACCCTTTTTGAGATGATGTGGGTTCTTGTAACCAAGTCCCCAAGTATCAGGTTTCTCTTTAGGTTTGTTCAAATGAATAGTGTGTTCAGTTTGACCCAAAGAGTGTAATTTTTCTTCCAAAGCATTCACCTTTTCTATTAAAGATTTATTCTCTTTTGAAGTAGAAAAGTACCTTTTAGCAATCTCTCTAGATTTAAACTCACATTCTTTAAACTTTGAATCAGTTTCAGATAACTCTTTATGAATTATAGTCTTTTCTTTAGCGCTGGTGTCTATATTTTTGTGCAAAGTTTCAATTAATACATTTTTCTGAGCAATATCATTACTAAGTTTATGTATAGATTGATTTTTCTCATTTATGACACCTCTTTCACGCTTCAGTTTTGACTCTAATTCTTGGAGTTTAGACATCATGGCATTCATTTGGTTCAATAAATCAAATTCAATGAAGTTACATACCTCATCAGTATCTCCAACATCCGAATCAGCTTCAGCTTCTGACTGGTTCTTCCCCATCAAGCACAGATGTGCTGTCTCATCCTTCTCTCCTTCTTCAGATTCTTCATCCGAGTGGTCGAGCCAGTATTCATCCTCGGCCATTAATGCTTTTCCAGCCTCTTGTTGCTTGGCTAGAAGCATTTTATTCTTGTAATAGTCTGAGTTTCGGACCTTTGATTTGCGGCAGTCCTTGGCAAAATGACCGAGTCTACCACAGTTGTAGCACTTAATCGGTTCTTCTTTCTTGGTCTTTTCAGCTCCATCCTTCTTCATTTCTTCTGATCTCCTTTCTTCAACTTTCTCTTTATGCTTGTAGTTGTTCGGACCAGACGAGTATCGCTGACTATTGGATTTTGGCTTTTTATAGAACTTCTTTTGGGAAGCCTTGGTTAACATAAGCATGGTTTCCATCAGTTTTTCACAATCGTCAGTTTCAGACTTTTCCTCACAATCAGCTTCTTCCGAATCAGAATCTATCACCTTCTTCTTCTTTAACTTCTTAACCACAAGAGCAACTGGATCAACAACTGCTTTGTCAGCCTTTTTCATCTCAGCCTTGATCTCTTCTACCTCTTCCTCATTCTGTCTGAGGATCTCATAAACTTCATGAAGAGGAATGTCATGCAGATCCTTCAACTGTCTCATCTGACGGGTGAACCTCTTCCATTCAGGCTGAAGATTGCTGAGAAATTTCACATTCAGCTCCACGTGAGATTTGCTGATCTTGTTCTTCTTGAGCTCGTTCAACAAAGTGACAAATCTGTCATAAGTAGCTTCGAGAGACTCTCCAGTTTTGGCTTTGAACTCTTCATAATTATTCAGGCATGTAGATACTTTGAGCTGATTGCCGACTTTGGATCCGATCATCATCTTCTCCAATTGATCCCACATTTGCTTACCGGTAGCGTTATAGCTGTCAATCTTGACATATATTTCATTTGGTATGCCTTGGAGAATAAATGATCTTGCCAACTTGTCACCCTTGTGTCTCTTCAGCTGATCTTCCGAATATTCACCAATCGGTAATTTGTACTCTGTCTCTTCTTCTTGACCATTTTCTCCAGCTACAGTGAGAACCTTGGTCGGAGGTGTCATGATCCCGTCTTTCAGAGATTTTCTGATTTCATCTCCCAAATCATGTCGATCAATGAAGTCCAAAAATCTGTCCTTCCGTTGCTCGTACTCCCCCTTGAAGAGTACTGGTGGCTTCACATCTGTTCCAATAGCAAGAGCTTCCCGAGACATCTTTACTTATATGATTAGAAATCAAACTTATCTGATATTAAACAATCAACTGGATGAGATCGTTAGAAGTCAAGATAAAATCACACAATACTGAAAAACTTAGAAAGAAATTCAGAAAAAAAACTGATCACGAACAGAACATTGTCCCCCTTCGCAGACTTAGCATTGTCCCTCTTCGACCGGTATTGATTCGACCGGAGACTTGTAAAGACCGGTCGAGAGTTCGACCGGGAACTTGTTCGACCGGGGAAGTGCAAAGACCGATATTGCCTTCGACCAGGAACTTGTAAAGTCCGGTCGAGGATTTGACCGATAGAATGGTAAGACCGGATGGTTGGTAAGACCGGATATTAGTAAGACCGGATGTTTGGTAAGACCGGATATTGGTAAGACCGTATGTTGGTAAGACCGGAGTGGACAGTGAGAGTCCCGGTCGAATGCTATAGACCGATAAAGGTAATCGACCGGAAGTAGACTTAGACCGATAGAAACAAAGACCGATATGTTCGACCGGAGTGTTCTTGATACAGAATCGACCCAGAAACTCAAAAATCACCCCGAAACAGATCAAAACACTAAATTGACCAACCAAACTTTGCATACACGATCGATTAAACATATAGAACGATAGCTACCAATTAATTTCAGTAAAAACAACTTTATGATGGAATCGATTGAACACACAGTAGTGACTCCAAGAACGAACCCAGAACACAAGAATCAACAAATTGATAAACAAAATCAATGCAAATATCAAATCAATCAATATCCAATCACTATAATATGCAAAACAAACACAATCAAACTAATATCAACTTGAATGAACAATCACACAATAAGAAAAATGAATCTTTGACAGAAAATTAGAACCGAACAAAAACTTATTCAATCCAATCTGTACTGTGCTATGATACCAATTATGTGTCCCAAAACGCAATCATTCAAACAAGCAATCACATAAACAATGTAATAAATCAAACCTGATATTGATATTCAATGGATTCAACAGGATTACAAGCTTGGAATTGAAATCGATCTCTTTCTCCTTTCTACTGTTCACGGCGCACACCACCACCCAACACCCTTTCTCAATAATTAATTTACAATTAAGTTTTTCTAACCCTAATTACCACTAAACAAAAACAATTTATAATTAGGCCATATAGCCTAATGGGCTTGCAAGGCTTGGGCCCAACTACAAACTAAACTTATTTAACTAAATAAAAGACTAATAAATAAAATAAGAAAACAAACTTTGACTAATTATTACAAAAGGACCCTAGACTATTTGTTGAAACGACTTTATCAGCTTTAACTTCAGATGTCCATCTTCAGATAGTTATGATCTTGAATCCAATAAATATGTGCATTAACAATCTCCCCCTTTGGATCAAGATCATTCTTTAAGCTCAGAAAATGTAATATTCCTCTTTGTCTTCAGAATGTAGCAATCTCCCCAATCGAACTGACTATCTTTTGGAAAGAAATTATCTCCAGTTTCACCTCGGAATACTTCAGCAAATCATCTTCAAATTTCTTCAAAGCAGCAAAACTTCATAATATCTTTAGAAATTTTTTCAAAAACTTTTGATCTCCGCATTTCTTGATTGACGATTAATTATGTGTCCCAAAACGCAATCATTCAAACAAGCAATCACATAAACAATGTAATAAATCAAACCTGATATTGATATTCAATGGATTCAACAGGATTACAAGCTTGGAATTGAAATCGATCTCTTTCTCCTTTCTACTGTTCACGACGCACACCACCACCCAACACCCTTTCTCAATAATTAATTTACAATTAAGTTTTTCTAACCCTAATTACCACTAAACAAAAACAATTTATAATTAGGCCATATAGCCTAATGGGCTTGCAAGGCTTGGGCCCAACTACAAACTAAACTTATTTAACTAAATAAAAGACTAAAAAATAAAATAAGAAAACAAACTTTGACTAATTATTACAAAAGGACCCTAGACTATTTGTTGAAACGACTTTATCAGCTTTAACTTCAGATTTCCATCTTCAGATAATTATGATCTTGAATCCAATAAATATGTGCATTAACATAGATTCGTTCTTATTCATATCATTTCACGAATTAATCACAAGAACAGTTTCAATTTTGGATCTCATTGATTTTTCAGTCAAAAATGTCAAACAATGCAAATTTGCAAATTACACTGTTATTTTTTTCAGATAGATTTGTTGTTTAGAAAAGTGTTTAGAATTGTTCTCTTGATCATAATGATACATTCTTTTTAATCAAATTGCAGGATTGAACTGAAGTTGTAGATTGAATTCTGAAAAATCAAGAACACGCAGTCAATTCCTATGTTTACTGTTAAGTCAAATTCGTAATTGAAAATCATTAGTTGAGTGTATAAATGATCAAAGTGTGATCGATTCTAATCTTGAAACACATTGTACTCACACAATTTCACAGATTAGTCACAAAATGATATTGTAATTTCGATTTATCATGGATCTTGTTGCCAAAAATGTTGATCACTGTGAATTAGTAAACTACACTGTAATTTGTTGTTTCTAGTTAGTTTGGATTGATAGAAATATGTTTAGAATCGAATTTCGGTTGTATTGGTGTAGTATCAAGAATCAATTTGCAGGATTGAACTAGTTTTTGATTCGATTTGTAACATCAAGTGAAGAACACTAAAAGGTCTTGAAGAACACGCAAAGCCAAATCAATGTAGTCTGCGAGTTCATGAAGAACACGCAAATCACTGGATTGGATATTATTGTGAGATCTGCAAATTTCAAGATTACATTTGATCAGAAAAGTCGCACAACTTGCGAGTTCTACAAAACACGCAGACAACCATCTGCGAGTTCATCAGAAACACTCAAGCCTCCATCTGTGTGTTTCAGCTCTAGCAGCCTGCAGGTTCTAATGTTGGCAGTCTATGCAACCTGCGAGTTTTGACAAAACACGTAACCATCAATCTGCGAGTTTTATAATTGCAAGCAGTGTGCGAGTTTTGAGTAACCCATCTGCGAGCTTTAGATCACACAGCCTGCGAGTTCTAGCATTACTAATTCATTTCGTATGCGAGTTCTAATGTTGCAGATTATGTAGCTTGCGAGTTCATGATCATTCATTCTGAGAGTTCTTGATCATTAAATCTACGAGTTCTAATGTCTAGTAGTCTGCGAGTTTCAATTCATATGATCTGCAAGTTCTAGTGTTGCTAGTTGTTAGATCACAGATTTATTGGATTCAAGATCATCCAATCTAAAGATTGAAATCTGAAGCTAAAGCTGAAAAGTCACTCTCAATATTAGTCTAATGTTAGTTGTAATAAATTGTCAAAGTTTGTTTTTAGTATTTTATATTATTCCTAAAATATCTATTTAGGATATTTTCTTTTAGATATTTTGTATTAGTTATTAGATTAGATTTTAGATATTAGGTGAGATATCATTATCTCATATCTAGAATCATAGAATCATATCTCATATCTGATCTCATATCTCTCAACAATAATTATCAAATCAAGAACACTATTCATCAAGAGAAAAACAGAGAGAGAGCTTCAAAGAGAAAAACGCAAACATTCAATCTGTAATCCGTGGTTTGTAATCTATAAGGTTGGTTAATCATGTTTGTTTGTGATTGTTATTGTTTGTTTAATAACAACTTGATCAAACAAGGGGCCGACAATTGCTATCAGAGCTATAAGGGGACCGACAATTGGTATCAGAGCTTAAAACCTGATTCATATAAAAAAAAACTTGATTCGACATAGCGTTCTTCAAAATTAAAATCCTTTTTGAGTGTTAGTGTATTATTGGAGTTGAAATCGATCAGGTTGTATTAGAAAACTGTTTTAGATCGATTGGGTATATTTTAATTTCAGTATAACACTTTAATCGATTCTTGTTAAACCCAGATAACAAGTTGATAGATTAACACACAACACAATACAGATCAAGAGATAAACAGATCAGAATAACATACCATGATCCCTTGATTAATCAATAAAAACACTGTGTGTTCTTGGTACCTTGTACGATTACAGAATACGAATACGGCTACCTTTTTGATGATTAGGATTATGAGAGTTATTAGAGGACTAACCCTAAAACCTAATTAATTAAAACCTTTTTCTACTAAGCTTTATAAGCCAAATGGTCTTGAAGCCCAATTACAAACAACTATCAAATAATTACAAATTATACCTCCTAATTTAACTTTAATCTTGAATACAATTTATGATTCAACAATCTCCCCTTTGGATTCAAGATTAAAAAAAAATTGGCAATTTGCTTCGGGTCTTCACTTCTCTTGAAAAACTTCAATCAGACATTTGATAGATCAAATAAGCTCAGACACTTTGAATTATTTGAAATCTTCAGCAGTTTTCAATCAAAAAATTGTTGCATTCTTCTTGTATTCTCCCTTTTGATTATTCTCCCCCTTTTTGATGAGTGTCGACGATCATCATCATCAAAACATAGAAAAACAATCTCCCCCTTGTTTATATATTCATTAATTAAGCACTGTCTTCATGTATATATCCCTGTGTGGAAATAAGAGCAGTCTCTCCAAATGGAGAAAGTGATTATTTCAATCTTTTCAGATTCAAATAAAACAAATGTTGTAACCCTGAATCAACAAATGACTCAGTTAAAATGCCTGTCAGTGACACAAAGTTACTGAGTAACACAAAGTTACTATATAAGGAGCTGGTTTTGATGTTGGCTCCCCAGGACTTCCATTCAATCATCGAATAACACATGGTTATCTATGAACGTTCTGACAGAAACCAAATTTCTTTGTGCTTGTGCATGTGTAAGAAAGAATTAAGCACAGATGATTGTTTTTCAATGTAGGCTCAAAATATGTAAACTTGTTGAGACAACAACAAATTGTACAAAGACTCAATGTGCATGAGAAAGGGTCGAATGTGGGGCAACTTTCCTTCTTTTTCAATATTAGTATCTTCCAAGTGAAGAACCAATAGAGTATGTGTTGTTTCCCCAGAAAATGTGAAACATTCTCTTTTTGAGAAAAGAATGAGTAGATGGTGGGGTTGTATGCAAGAGATGGCATGGGCTAGGTGCACATTTAAATGTCATTCACGAAGAAATGTGAAACAACAGATAATATGGTTGCCCGGCTCAGAAAGAAGTTTGGTGCAGAGTTTGATGTTCTTTTACTCTGTTCTCTCACCCTCTTTCTTTTAATCTTTTAAATCTCACATCTAACCAATCTCTCTTTTCCATTTTACCTCGCCGCACACCATCACTCTATTCTTTTGACCCCTCTCCCCTCAATCACTCAGGGAATACTTTCGGGGTAGGAAACACTGGTTAACGTGAATCCATGGAAGTTCTATTAAGCTCACACACTGAATCCCTTGTATTTTCCTAAAAGAATGTGTTGTTCAACAACCTTTTGTACATGTAATCACAAAGGAATACAAACATGAAGAATAAAATGTTGGAGAAGTCAAAAGATAAGATATTTGAACAATGTTTTTCTCCCTCTCAAACTAAAGGTGGTTGGCAATTAAGTTATTTGACAATTAAGTATCCAAAAATCATTTAAAATCACACTTCACAATTCATGAAAATCTTTGAAGAATAGGAAGTGGTTTGAACATTTAAGAAACCATTTTCCACAAGTGAAAGTTGTTCATCTTTCAACAAGTGATAGAGTGTAAGGATTAGAAGCATATACCTGTAAGTCAGAATCTTTAACTCCCCCTGGAATGAATATTTTCATTTAAGTATTTTTAACAAAAAAAACTCATATATCCTCCCCCTTGATACCTGTAAAAAGTCAATTTAATCAGAAAAAAATATGACAATGATAGTAAAAAATCATATTTATCTCCTCCTAAAAGATATAACGGTTAACTCCCCCTCAAATCAAAAACTTCTATGAAAGATTTTATCATTTATGCATCCTATCAGAAGAAAACATTTGAGTACGAGTTTTGAAATGAAGTATTCAAAAGCCATGAATACTTATTCTCCGGTGAGAATAGTATTTAATCTTTTCCTAAAAAATCAGAAAATACATCAGTAAAAGTATAAAGCATATAAGCTCCCCCTTAAAATGTGCATAATCCTTAATCATGAAACCGAGTTCTGAATTACTAGGATTAAAGTAAATTCAGAAGTCAAACTCTTTGACGTTGAAGTTCGAGTCCTAAGTAGTTGTACTTAGAAGTAATCACTTTGACAGTTAAGCAAGAGTCTTGATCTATAGTAATCAGAAGTCATAGTTCTTTCTCCCCTTAAACTTTGGGTGCCTGCAACACAGATTTAGCTTTTGGTACCTACTGGTAATTGGGTCCTAATGGGTTAGTTGCAGTTCTAGTGGGAGATATAAAATTAGAACCATACCAGTTATTGACATAATCTTTTCTTACAAAATCATTTGAGCCACAGTAGGAACTACTAATTTTCTTTTGTGCTAACCTGATTAATTGATTAATTTTGTAAACCAGATCAGGTTTGACAAAAGTTTTACCGTTTGAGGCAAAGTTCCATTTTGCATTTGATGTATGCACAAATGATTATTCTTTCTTCTTTTCCTCTAAAGATCCTTTAACTCTCCACATTCAATTTCCTCTATCTTTTTCTTCATCATTCCTTTTCCAGAACATTTTCTTCCGAGACTTGTTCTTCTTGAAGTTACCTGAACCATCAACATTTTTGTCAAAGAATAGATTAGAAGGACGAATATGATCTGTAGATTTAGAAGTAAGATCATCATCTAAGTCAAATAAAGGATTATAAGAAACAATTGAAAAAGGTGAACTTGAAGCCTTTTTGAGTGAACAATCTAAATCAGCTTGATCATCTCTCAGTGATTGAGCTATTGACTCTGGCGTCTTGTGCTCAGTCAACTTCACCTTAAATACGATCTCTTCAAGTTCCTTTATCTTTGACGACAAACTGTTTCTTTCTTGTGCAATCAGATCAAACTTCTTTTGCAATTCAGATTTCATCTTCTTTTCCTGCATAATGTTTGTTGAAATCTCAGATAACTTTCCTGTCAGCTTCGCTATCTCATTCTCTAGATCTTTCTTTTCTTTAGAAAAGTCTTTATTTATAACCTTCAGCTTAGCGTTCTTCTTCTCTTTCTAATCCTTTTCTCTCTCAAGAATGATAGCCTTCTCAAAGTCTGAAACTTGTTGAGAAATCTTAACACATTTAAGCTCTAACGATTTCTTCTCTTCAAAGGTTTTTCTCGAGAAATCAGAGAATTACTTAGCAAATTCTTTTCTCTCTTTCTCAGTCTTCAACATCTCATCTTGGACTTTTGTGTTGTCTCTGTCTTGGGTTGCTTTTCTTTCAGCATATTAATCTCAACCTCAAGACTAAAGACTTGATCTTTCAGTTTATCTCTTTCCGCAAAGACTTGAGAATTTGTCTCTCTAAGCCCTTCAGATTTTTCTCTAGCAATGTTTGCTCTCCTTCTAAGCTCATCAATCTCTTTTTGCATTAATTCCTTCTTTGACCATGTAGAGCATGAATTAAGACTTTCAGATCTTTTCAGCTTTGCTTGAAGATTTAAGATCTCTTTCTCTTTAGACTCAATAATTCCTCCGTAATTAATTTTAGAATTATTAATGCATTCTGAGCAAATAAAATCTTTCTTTAAATCATTATCATTTTTCAATCTGCCAATCTGTTCTAGAAGAGACGAGTTCTGAATTTTCAGATATTTATTCTCAGCTTCTAATGCTGGAATCTCTGGCATATATGCTAAAGCACAATCTCTCTTGGTTAGCACCGTAATTCCCTACTCGTCTATGTAAGGCATGATGATATTTGTACCACTTAAATCAACTTGTAAGATCTTAGAATCAAGAATTGGATATAAACTACACTAAAAAATTTTCAGAAAAATAATCAAATGCAGATAACACAAACAGTATAGAACACAAATAGATTAAACACAGTAAATCTGGCGCAAAAGTCAGATATATGCTAAGGACAGTGGCGCAAAAGGCGACTTTGCACGAGAAGATGGTGGCGCAAGAAGAGTTTTGCACTAGAGACAGGTCGCGCGAGATAGAGTTTTGCGCGAACAGTGGGTGGCGCAAAGTATAGATACGCGCGAAGAATAGATGGCGCAAAAGTGAGGTTTACGCGAGTAACTAATGGCGAAAAATAAAACGACCGGGGTCTTGCTCGACCAGAGTTTCTGACCTGTGTCCTGTCGACCGGGGTCTTGCTTGACTGTCGATCGGTATCTCGACCGGACCTGTGTTTGCGACCGGTGTCACGTTGACCTGATCCTTCGACCGGTTTCCTGTGTAACGACCAGTATCTTGTGATCGGGATGGTGCGACCGGATCAAAGTATTGACTGGTCTCTTGCCGACCGGTCCTGAGTATCGACCTGTGTCTGAGTGACCGGTATTTTACCGACCGGTGTTTGCGACCGGGATGGACTACTTGAATAACGACCGGTGTTCTTAGTTCGACCCAGAACACGATTTTCAACCCAGAAAACACTTTAATCGATTACAAAGCAGAGTAAAATCCATATCATATATCCACAAACATATATCAATCAATACCCAAACAAACTTGATAATTAAAAACACCTTTTAAGCTTCAATTCGAACAGGACAGAAGTCGACAGTTTACGAACTGGGATATCACAAATCTTCAAAATACTAATCGATTTCAGTGTAATATTGAAATTAATCAACACATAACCAATTTATCAATGATTTTGAACAGAACCCAATCAGTTTGTTATCAGATTTCACTTAAAAATTCAAGAACAAATCTGGATATCAAATAGCAGTGTTCGACTTTTTCACAAACCCAGATTTCAAAAAAAAATCCTCAAAAGCCAATCGATTTGTGATATTAAGTGCAATTAATCTATGAGATAACATTCAATAACATGAAACGCATCTAATCAAATCAATTTTATGTATAAAAACACATTAAATCAACCAATCAATCTTCACACAGTAAGAGGTCGATGAACACAATCTTAATCCAAAAATCTTGATTCTTTTGGCTCTGATACCACTTGTTAAACCCAGATAACTAGTTGATAGATTAACACACAACACAATACAGATCAAGAGATAAACATATAAGAATAACATACCACGATCCCTTGATTAATCAATGAAAATCTTGTGTGTTCTTGGTACCTTGTACGATTACATAATACGAATACGACTACCTCTTTGATGATAAGGATTATGAGAGTTATTAGAGGATTAACCCTACAACCTAATTAATTAAAACCTATTTATACTAAGTCGTATAAGCCAAATGGGTTTGAGGCACAATCACAAACAACTATCAAATAATTACAAATTAGACCTCCTAATTTTAACTTTAATCTTGAATACAATTTATGATTCAATAATTCCCATTTTGTGATTTTTGGTGTCTAACTGTTCACGACTTCAACTCACTGTTCCATCGATCAAAACTTCAAAGAGTGATTTTTTTGAAATCAAAAGCTTGTAATCTGTTCTAGAAGTGTTAGTGGTCTATTTGTCAAAATTTGGGACTGCTAATCGAAGTCTAGATAGATTAATTTGTGGATCAAAGTCGATTTTCGAAGCTGCAGGGAAGAACTCGCGAGTTTGAAGTTTTGCGCCAGTTCATAAGAGACTCAGTGCTAAGTGCAAACCTCTATTTTGCGCCATCAACTTCTCGCGCAAATTCCAATTCGCGCGACCTTCATCTCGCACAAGTCTCTGTTTTGAGCCACCCATTCCTCGTGCAAAGTGACTTTTGCGCCAGCTACTTTTAGCGCAAAGTCCAGTTCATGCGACCCACTTCTCTCGCAAATTTTACTTCTGCGCGAACTAAAATCTCACAAGTGACTTTTGCGCCAACGTCTATTAGCGCAAAGTCTATTTTTACTCCAACCACTATTAGCGCAAGTTGTTCTTTTATGCCAGCCTCCTTTAGCGCAAATTGTGCTTTTTGCGCCAGTTCCTGATTTAGTCTTTCTGAAAGGATGACATCAAGAGAATCTCTAGCTATCGAAACTGACACAAAGCTACCAGTACTCTTCAGGGGAGAGTATGAGCAGTGGAAAGATCGGTTCATGGACTTCGTAGAAAGACATGATTTGGGTGAATTAATCAGGAAATCTTTAGAATAAGGAGTTATGCCACCGTTTCTGAAGACTCGTATGGTTGGGACTGAGGAAGAACCATATCAACTTAAGTTTGATGAACTCGATGGTGAAGACCTAAAGAGAGCAAAAGCTGATAGATTAGCAAAGTCTTTCATTCTTCAAGGCATTACTAATGAAATATATGTGACGATTGACAGCTACAAAGCTACAAGCAAACAAATGTGGGATCAACTAGAGAAATTGATGCTTGGTTCAAAAGTTGGAAACCAGCTCAAGATATCCAACTGCCTCAACAACTATGAAGAGTTTAATGACAGAGTTGGAGAATCTCTAGAAAAAACATATGACAGATTTGTGACCTTGCTGAATGAGTTAAGCAAGAACAAGGTCAATAAATCACATATAGATCTGAATATCAAATTCCTTAACATCCTTCAGTTTGAATGGAAAAGGTTTACAAGGCAGATGAAGCAAATAAAAGATCTGATCGATATTCCACTTCACGAGGTATATGAAACCCTCAAGCAGAATGAGGAAGAGGTGGATCAGATCATGGATGACAAGAGACAGTCTGAGAAGACAGTTGATGATTCAGTTGTTCTTGTTTTGAAGAAGAATAAAAGAAGATGATTGTGTCTGGATCAGAAGAGGGTGAAAGTGAAACAATCTGTGAATGTAAAATCCCAAACAATCAAGCTAATTCTCATAAAAGATGTGACAATCTCAAGAACTAGAGAGAGAGAGTAGACCTTTTCCATACGTCTCTGAATTTTCTTGACTTTGACATTGTTGACTTTTCTTGACTTTGACATTGTTGACTTTACAACTTTGACTTTCTAATAAATCTTGGATACAATATTTTGACTTAACAATCTCCCCCTTTGTATTCAATATTTAATAAAAATTTGACACTAGTCTTCAGCACTTGATTCTTCAGCTTTTGTCTCTGACAACTTTGAACATTGAAGCTTTAACAACCTTCAGTCTTTCAGCCTTTGAAGAATCTTGAAAAGTCTTTTTCACTATGAAGCTTTAAAAGTCAATATGTCTCGAACACGAACCAGAATTCTTGAAACTTTTGAAACTTCAACTTTGAAACAACCTTGAAATCTTTGAAACAATTGAGACTTCGAGGAATCTTTCAAAACTGTATCTTCATCACTCTGATCTCTTGACAGTCTTCAGAAAAACAAACTTTCTTTTGACAGGACTTTCAGAATTTCTTTCTAAGTCTATCTTCACTTTGACATCTTCTTGATGGCTTTGCAATTGATCTTGGCTTTGAAATTAAACTATATAAAATTCTCCCCCTTTTTGATGATTGTGAGCATCATGATCATCAAAACTTCATCAATTTCAGCACTTTCTTTGAATTCCCTCTTAGTAATGACAAACAATCTCCCCTTCATAATGATTTGATATTTTCCGCCCTTTGATCTGAGTATTCGTCAATTCATGATATGTATATATCCGAATCTTTTCAAATTCAGACATAATGAACGTGTAACCCTGATTCAACAGATGAAACTGTTAGGAATGCCTGTCAGTAACACAAAGTTACTGTGTACAACGAATGTACAATTGAAGGAGGTGGTTTGATGATGACTCCCCAGGACTTCCATTCAATCATTGAAAAACCCAAGGTTTATCTATGAATATTCTGACAGAAAAACAAATTTTCTGTGTGCTCGTGCGTGTGTATGAAAGAATTTAGCACAATGATTGTGTTTCATAAGGCTCAAATTGTGTAAACTGTTGAGACAGCAACATGTATTACACGAACTCAATGTGCATGAAAGAGTTGCGAAGGTGGGGCAACTTTCCTTCTTTTTCCATATCTAAATCTTCCGAGTGAAGACCAGATAACATATGTGCTGCATCCCCAATGAAAATGAAACATTTCTTTTTCGAGAAAGAAACGAGTGGTTGGTGGGGTAATAGCAAGAGTTGGCATGGGCTCACTGCCTTTTTCAATGATGGTCACCAAAGAATGTGGACCAATCAGTAGATGTGGCTGCCCGACTCAGAAAGTGGTTGGTGCAGAGTTCTGATATTCTTTTAACTTTGTTCTCACACCCTCTTTCTTTTTAACATTAATGCTCACTTATAACCAAACTCTCTTTTCCATTTTACCGCTCAGTACAATGAGAAAAACTCAACATGATGAGTTATCTCCCCCACTCTTTGATTTTGAACCCTCACCCCTCAATCACTCAAGTATAACTTCTTGGGAAGGAAACACAGGTTTACGTGAATCCATGAAAGTTCTGTTTAAGCTCACACAAGAATCCCATGTATATCCTAAAAAGTGTAGTTGTTCAACAGTTTAACTTGAACAGTTTGTCACAAAGTGTATGATAACACTATCAAAATGTATTCTCATGAGATTTGAGCAATTGAACAATGAAGATCTCTCAAAACAACGATATTGAATGAATGAAATGAAATCAAGAGAATTGTTTTGAGAATCTGACAATGTATCAATCAGATCAAATAAAATTGGTTAGGGTATCAAAGAATTGGATATTTTGTTTATATGAACAAATATAACAAACTAGCAATGAACACTTAAGTTTAGAAATGATGATTGATGCTCAACAACATTGAATTTCAAACAAGGGTATTACCATCGAAAAATTAGTTCGTTATGAGACATGGTAATAACAAATGCAAATGAAGTACTGAACCGGTGTGTGTGAACACATTACAGTATATGGATAAGATAATACGCAAGTATTGATCTTTGAAAACACACGGTCAGTTAAACATTAAAGCTCAAAATTGAAAAACATTTAAAAGTTGTTCTTCTTCCAAACAATCAGAGATCTAGGATTAGAAGATATTTACCTTTAAGCTCCCCCTCAAATCATGATAAAATGATTTAAGTATTTTAAGCTCCCCCTGGATATTTGCAAAATATCTAGGTCTTAACATTGAATAACGGGTCCTGATCTGTCATGTGATCAGAAGCCATAACCTTTACTCCCCCTTAAATTATGCATCTGAAAAATGTCAGTTAAAACACAAGATAAAGATCAATATAACTCCCTTTTGAATTGTAGACCGTCATATCGTAAGTATATTGTCAATGAAAAAGCATAGGATAGAGATCAATACAACTCCTTTGTGAATTGTAGACCATCATATCTTATCGGATGCAAAGTATTACCGGAATAAGGTCTTTTGATCACTGAAGTACGAGTCCTAAACTGTTGTGTTTAGAAGTCAAACTCCATTGAAGAACGGGTCCTAAGTTGATTTACATAGAGGCCATAGTCTATCAACTTTGAAGTCCGGGTTTTGAACTGCTTTGTTCAAAAGCCTTGGTTCTCTTACTCCCCCTTCACTTAAGGTGCCTGCAACACAGAATCAGTTTTCGGCTTTGGTACCCACTTGTATTTGGGTCCATTAATGTTAGTTGCAGTTCTTGTGGGGGTAATTGAATATGAACCATACCATAAATGATCACTGGCCTTGTTAATAGGATCATGTGTACAATAATAAGAACAATAGTATTTCTTACCTGACAACCTGATTAATTGATCTCTCGAGTAAATATTATCAGGTTTACCTTTATGCGTATTGTTCTTCTTGGCTTTGTATGAATGGACACATGATTTCTTTCCTTTCAGATCGTCTTTTTTCTCATCTTCAACTGGTTTCTTCTTCCAGACCAGTTCTTCTTTGTATCTCCTTCTTCTTTGATGTGTACGTGAACCATCTATATTTCTATCATAGAAAAGGTTAGTACTACGAATCTGATCAGAAGATTTTACTGACCTCTTGAAAGAAACAGTTTTCTGATTTGAACTTGAGACTGTCTTTTCAAGCTCTTTAATCTTTAAAGCAAAGCTGTCTCTTTCTTTAACAAGCAGGTCAATCTTCGTCTTGCATTCAGACTTCGTTTTCTACTCTTTCAGTACATTTTCAGATAGTTCATATAGTTTGGCAGTCAACTTTCTAATCTCAGCCTCAAACATGCTTCTTTCTTCTTCAAATCCCTTCTCAGCATTGTTTCTCTGGTCGGATATTTCCTTGAAGAATCCCACATTATTTTGTTCACTGGCCTTCTTCTCTTTGGCAAACTTTTCCCTTTCCAGAATGATGACTTTCTCAAAATCAGAAATTTGCTGAGAAAGTTTTATACACTTAAGCTCAACTGTCTTCTTCTCTTCAAAACTCTTCTTGGAAAACTCTGAAAACTTTTTAGCAAACTATTTCTTTTTACTTTCAAAATCAGATCTATCTTTGACCATCGTTTGTTCCAAATCAGATATTTTCTTTAGAAGCTCTGTATTAGAATCTTCCAAACTTCTAATCTTCTCTTCATAACTGTCAACAGAAGCTGCTAGCTGGATTTTATCTTCCAACTCAGAAATCTTTCCTTTTAGCTCAGACAAAACCTTTGGCCCTAACATCGTCCATTCAAGATAGTCCAATATCTCCTTTCCTGTCGACTTGTATAAATCTTTTCCCGTCGACTGGTAGGTAATTATGTGACCAGAAATATCATAAGAAATACTCTTCAACAAAATATTTCTAGCTAAATTATCAGCTCTCTTTCTTTTCTCCTGTTCCTCAGTACATTCTTCTGTTAGAGTTTGAGGTTTTATCTCTCCTTCAATCAACGATAGTCTGATGTAGCAACTCAGCTCATGTTTATCTACAATGTTGAAAAAATCAACTTTCCACTGCTCGTATCTTCCTCTGAGTAATATTGGTGAACTCATCCTGTTTCAAACAGAATTTGAAAAAATGATTGTTAGTCGGAATGAATGCAAATACAAAATTCAGACAGTCTAACTGAAAGTACAAAATTTCCTCACTCCGAAAATATTGAATGAGAAATCAGCTTGATAAGAATGATCGTTCCCAAACAATTCAAAAATATTTGACTGAAAGTCAAACTTAGATCAACACAAAAAAATAAACTCTGAAGAATTATCTATCTCTGGAATTTTCAAAGCACTTGAATCAGATCACGTGGGTGGTCAAAAATTAATCTGCACAAAATTAATCTTTGTTTTGCGCGAGGATAAGGTGGCACAAGAAAGAATTTTGCGCGAACTGTTGGAGGCGCAAGTTATAGATGCAGTTGGCGGAAATAAAAATTTAACAAACCAATCAATCCAAAAAATTTAATTCACGGCATAAAACAACCAAGAGATAGAAACTGGCGCAAACCAATGAATGTGCGGCGCAAAGAAATTGGAATTAGGATGGCGCAAAGTATGAAATATGCGCCAGGGAAAGTGGCGCAAAAGTGATGACATTGGCGTAAAACAATTTTATTAAACTACAAGTCACCGTCCCACTTATTGATTTAATGCATCAGCCCCACTAATTTTATGAAGCACCTCACAAATTTTGAACCTGGAATTGGCCACATGGATTCCACCTTGCACACAATTGATTGGCGCAAATTGTAGAACATGGATGGCGCAAAGAAATTGGAAAGAAATGTGTGCAAAAGTGATCACTTTACTGTCGGCCAACACAATTAAACCATGCTTCAACCTACTACCACCTTGACAACCAATCAAAGTTTGAAACAATCCAATCACAAATTTAACTCCACTAGTGCAAATGTTTATAGTAATCTCATGTATGTTTAATAGAAGGTGGCGCAAGTGATCAAAGAAGGTGGCGCAAGAAGTAAAGTTTGCACCAGATTTGAGTGGCGCAAAGCAAGACCCGCCCACAAATTCAATCACCACAAATCAAAACCTGCAACTTTAATGGAGGTTCACCAATAGATTCAAATCTCTTCAAACCTGCAAATTGATTCTCAAAAATGTATCAATACCATCGAAAATCAATACTAAACACATATCTACTATCAATTTTAGATTAAAAATAACAAGCAACAAAAATTCGATTCAACCAGTAGTTGACATTTTCAAACAGTATCCAAAAAAAATTAAAATTCAAACAGATTTTGTAATTGATTCAAGAAACTTTGTGAACAATAATGATTCTACAACCACAATCGAATATAATGAAGTCAGTTTTACAGTCTAAAAACAACAAATCACAGAAATTTTGATTTAACAGAGATGAAACAGTGTTCTTGAATTTTCAAGGAAATTAAACTTTTTGAACCAAAATTCCAGATTTCAATCCATCTTTCTGTGTAAAACTTTTCTGAAAATCATTTGGTACGGCTCTGATACCAATTGTGAATGTAAAATCCCAAACAATCAAGCTAATTCTCATAAAAGATGTCACAATCTCAAGAACTAGAGAGAGAGAGGGTAGAGAGAGAAAGTAGATCTTGAATCTTCATATCATACGTCTCTGAATTTTTACAATGAAGTTCTTACCACAAATCTTACAAAGCACACCCTATTTATACCACAAGTCTAACAGAGACTTAAAGACTAAGGAATTAAACAACATTGACTTTTCTTGACTTTGACATTGTTGACTTTACAACTTTGACTTTCTAATTAAATCTTGGATACAATATTTTGACTTAACACAAACTCTGACTCTGACGACTGTGAAAAACTAAAGCAGCCTATGCTTATGTTGACCAAGGCTTTTCAAAAGAAGTGTTACAAAAAGCCTAGCTCGAACAATCAGAGGTATTCATCTGGTCCTAGTAACTATGTTCACAAGGAAAGAGGTTAGAGGAAAGAAAGCCAGAAGAGAAAAGGTATAAAGCTGAAGAGATCAAACATCCAGAATCTCCAAAATGCTACAACTGTGGTAGACTTGGATATTTTGCCAAAGACTGTCGAAGACCCAAAGTCTGGAACTCCGAATACTACAAGAACAAAATGCTTCTAGCCAAGCAACAGGAAGCTGGAAAGGCATTAATGGCAGAAGACGAGTTCTGGCTAGATCAGTCATAACAAGAAGATGAAAATGAAGAGAAGGACGAGACATCACATCTACGCTTCATGGGCAAGCTGGAAATAGAAGCTGAACCTAATTCCGATGAAGAGGACAACGAAGAGGTATGTGTGTTCTTTGCCTTTCTCGAAGAAAACCAAACTGATACGACGAGAAACCTATCTAGAATACAGATTTCGACCTGAAACTTTGAACGAATGATCACATATACATCTAGAATTAAAATCTAGCACTGAAATTCAATATAAAACACTTAAAGTACAAATTGATCTATAGAACAGTGCTTTGAACTCGTGACTCAAAAATTCAACAAATTCCAAAAATTCAGGAAAATTACAGTGCAATTCGTAAAATTACCTATACAAACTCATTCTAGTACACTTATTGATCACTAACAAACCAATTACAACTCGAAAAACTGATTCAAACTCAGAATCAAATTTGAAAATTGATAGAACAGTGTCGACACAATTTTCTTGAAATTATTTCAATTTGGATTTGCTCTGATACCAAATGTGTGTCCCTGAAATCAATATTCTAATTGCAAACGAAACAAACAAACAAGATTGATTTAAATTACCTGTTTAATTCAATTATCAAACTCAAAGATTATAACTTTCTCTCTCTAGAAATCTCTCTCTGAAATGTAAAACTCAATTTCTAACCTTTTGTCATCTATCTATTAAACAGCAAATCAAGGTATTTATACCCACTACTAAAACAAGGAAACAAACAAAAATACAACATGTTGACTTTGACTTTATTAACAAAGACTTTGACTTTTAATGAGATTTGATTTTCTCAGCTTTGACTTCTTGTATTTTGACCTTTAGTCTTCATGATCTTGTATCCAACGTATTTATTCTCTAACACAATCTAAGTACATTTTTGATATTCTTCGGAAATTCAAAATGGAAAATTGCAAATCAATTGGAACCCCAATGGCACCAGGTACTAAGATTAACACTGATCCTTCGGGAAAAGCTGTGGATGTTAGGACTTATAGAGGTATGATAGGGTCTTTAATGTATCTTACTTCAAGTTGACCAGATATAATGTTTTCAACATGCTTGTGTGCAAGATATCAAGCTGATCCTCAAGAATCCCATTTGGCTGTTGTCAAACGGATTTTTAGATATCTGAAAGGGACTGCAGATCTTGGTATGTGGTATCCTAAGGATACAGGGTTTGAACTAATTGCTTATTCAGATACAGATCATGCAGGATGCATGTTAGACAGGAAGAGCACTTCAGGTTATATTCAATTCCTTGGAGACAAGCTCGTTAGCTGGGCGTCAAAGAAACAATTATGTGTTTCCACATCGACTGTTGAAGCAGAGTATGTAGCTGCTGCCAGTTGTTGCTCTCAAGTATTATGGTTGAGGACACAGCTTTGAGACTACAGATTCAAGTTTGACAAAATACCGATCTATTGTGACTCGAAGAGCGCTATCGCAATATCAGCTAATCCTGTGCAGCATACTAAAACAAAGCACATTGATGTCAGATATCATTTTATAAAAGATAATGTAGAAAAAGGTACAATAGAACTTTACTTTGTAAAAACTGATTACCAACTTGCATATTTGTTTACCAAACCTTTAGATGAAAAGAGATTCAATTTTCTTGTATCTAAGCCTGGTATGTTAAATCACAAGATCTAATCAGTAATTACCTATTAAAGTTTCTTTTATTCTAATTTCTCATCATTTCTTTATCATTATTTCTAAAAGGATATTTGTACCTTAACATGTTGTTCATGTTCTCAGGCGGAGTAAGACAAGATTTTAAGATGATCAATATTATTTTGAGGGGGAGTTTATAGAATTTAACTGCTAAATTTTTGTGATGCATGAATTTAGGGGAGTCTATAAGTACAATAAAAGGAGTAAAGATATGATTTCTGATTACTTCAAATCATAACTCATACATTAATTGTTTTAATGCATTATGTCTTTTAATTTTGAATAAATGTGTGAATGAAGTTGCTTTGACATGACTTTGAGACTTTTGCAGAATATGAGAAGCTGACAAGATCATATCTTTATGACTTCAGCTGACTTCATGAGATTTAAGACCTGAACGACAAAGGTTAAATTTCTTATCTTAATCTCATATATGGTTGAAAGAAGGACAACTTTCAATCATAGAAAACATGTTCTTAAATGTTCAAACCACTTCCCGATTCTTAAACAGATTTCATGAATTGGAAGTGTGATGTTTAAATGTTTTTCAAGATTTACTTGTGCTTATATGATTACAAACCGTGTGTTTCCAAAGATAAATACTTGTGTATTGTCTTTTCTATATACCTTCAAGTATTCATACACATCGGTTTGAATTTTTATTCAATATGTTCTTATCATGTCTCAAATTTGAAACATATTTTTCAATGGTTAGACACCCCGCTTGTATTTCAAAGAATTTTCAGCGTCATTTCATTTTGAAACATTCATTTCAAGAATGTTTGTATTTTGATTCATCTAGACAATATCCATCATTCTTGACCATAAGCCTTAACTGATATATCATTTCTTATCTGATCATTTTTCATACAATGTCAGATTTTCAAACAAGTCTCTTGCATTCATATCTATTCATTCAATTAACTTGTTTGAAAATACTTCAATGTTTAAAACTGCTCATATCTTCATGATTGTATTCTGAACATACACATATCTGACTTGAAGAATGAAAGACTTTGCCAATTTATCAGCTCTTGATCTATCTTTCTCCTCATCAGTGAATTCATTAAATTTAAGATCATATACTATCTGCTCAGTTCCAACAGTACGAGTCGATTTTGGATTTGGCATAACTCCTTCTTCCAAAGATATCTTGATATGTTCACCCAATGAATGTATGTCTATGAAATCCATGAACCTATCTTTCCATTGCTCGTACTCTCCCTTGAAAAGTACTGGTGGCTTTGTGTCAGTTCCGATAGCGAGAGCTTCTCTTGATGTCATCCTGTTTGATTAAAAATATGCAATAAGAAACTTGAAATTGACCGTTAGTCCAAATGAAATCACAATAATTTTTTTTTAACTAAGTAGTAAAACTTGCAAAACTCTATTCAAAAAGAAACTCGAAGGCTTAAGCTTTTGTGTTTGTGTAACTCGCAAGCAACGGTAGGCGTGTTTTGGCAAACTCGCAGACCAAAAGAGATAATCGCTGAAACTCGAAGATGCCTAAACTCGCAAGTAACTGTTCATAAAGAACTCGCAGATAGAGGCTTGCACTTTTCTTGAACTCCCAGATACCTAGTTGCACGTTTGGACAAACTCGCAGACCGAATGAACTCGCAGATCACTATTCCGAAGAAACTCGCAAGCTTAGTCTTGCGCGTTTTGAGAACTCTCTAATGTCTACTTGCGCGTTTTATAGAACTCGCAAGCCAAACTCGCAGAAGGAAACTCACAAAGGTTGCGTGTTTCAACACTTAGAAAATTTTTCCAATTTTTCAAACTCGCAAGTCTTTAAACTCGCAGACTAAACCAAACTCGCAGATTAAAGAGCAAACTTGCAGGCTTTGATCTGCGCGTTTCTAGAAATCGCAAAACACACTTTGCGCGTTTTGTCCAAAAATCAAATTCTTCAGCTTGCGCGTTCTTCCGATGAGCTTGCGTGTTTCGTAGATCTTGCGCGTTCTTGGAGTTCACTTGTGTGTTCTTTGCCTTTTTCGAAGAAAACCAATCTGATACGACTAAAAACCTATCTAGAATACAGATTTTGACCTGAAACTTTGACCGAATGATCACATATACATCTAGAATTAAAATCTACCACTGAAATTCAATACAAAACACTTATAGTAAAAATTGATCTATAGAACAATGCTTTGAACTCGTGACTCAAAAATTCAACAAATTCCTACAATTCGTGAAAATTACAGTGCAATTCGTAAAATTACCTATACAAACTCATTCTAGTACACTTATTGATCACTAACAAACCAATTACAACTCGAAAAACTGACTCAAACTCATAATCAAATCTGATAATTGATAGAATAGTGTCGACACAATTTTCTTGAAATGATTTCAATTTGGATTTGCTCTGATACCAATTGTGTGTCCCTGAAATCAATATTCTAATTGCAAACGAAACAAACAAACAAGATTGATTCCAATTATCTGTTTGATTCAATTATCAAACTCAAAGATTACAAATTTCTCTCTCTATAAATCTCTCTCTCTCTACATTTCTCTCTATGAAATGTAAAACTCAATTTCTAACCTTTTGTCATCTATCTATTAAACAGCAAATCAAGGTATTTATACCCACTACTAAAACAAGGAAACAAACAAAAATACAACATCATGACTTTGACTTTATTAACAAAGACTTTGACTTTTAATGAGATTTGATTTTCTCAGCTTTGACTTCTTGTATTTTGACGTTTAGTCTTCATGATCTTGTATCCAACATATTTATTCTCTAACACAATCTAAGTACATTTTTTATATTCTTCGGAAATTCAAAATGGAAAATTGCAAATCAATTGGAACCCCAATGGCAGCAGGTACTAAGATTAACATTGATCCTTCGGGAAAAGCTGTTGATGTTAGGACTTATAGAGGTATGATAGGGTCTTTAATGTATCTTACTTCAAGTAGACCAGATATAATGTTTTCAACATGCTTGTGTGCAAGATATCATGTTGATCCTAAAGAATGCCATTTGGCTGCTGTCAAACGGATTTTTAGATATCTGAAGGGGACTGCAGATCTTGGTTTGTGGTATCGTAAAGATAAAGGGTTTGAACTAATTGCTTATTCAGATGCAGATCATGCAGGATGCATGTTGGACAGGAAGAGCACTTCAGGTCATATTCAATTCCTCGGAGACAAGCTCGTTAGCTCGGCGTCAAAGAAACAATTATGTGTTTCCATATCGACTGTTGAAGCAGAGTATGTAGTTGCTGCAAGTTGCTGCTCTCAAGTATTGTGGATGAGGACACAACTTCGAGACTACGAATTCAAGTTTGACAAAATACCGATCTATTGGGACTCGAAGAGCGCTATCGCAATATCAACTAATCCTGTGCAACACGCTAAAACAAAGCACATTGATGTCAGATATCATTTTATAAAAGATAATGTAGAAAAAGGTACAACAGAACTTTACTTTGTAAAAACTGATTACCAACTTGCAGATTTGGTTACCAAACCTTTAGATGAAAAGAGATTCAATTTTCTTGTATCTAAGCTTGGTATGTTAAATCTCAAGATCTAATCAGTAATTACCTATTAAAGTTTCTTTTATTTTAATTTTTCATCATTTCTTTATCATTATTTATGAAAGGATATCTGCACTTTAACATGTTGTTAATGTTCTCAGGGGGAGTGAGACAAGATTTTAAGATGATCAATATTATTTTGAGGGGGAGTTTATAGAATTTAACTGCTAAATTTTTGTGATGCATGAATTTAGGGGGAGTCTATATGTACAATAAAAGGAGTGAAGATATGATTTCTGATTACTTCAAATCAGAACTCGTACTTTAATTGTTTTACTACTTTATGTCTTTTAATTTTGAATAAATGTGTGAATGAAGTTGCTTTGACATGACTTTGAGACTTTTGCATAATGAGAGAAGCTTACAAGATCATATCCTTATGACTTCAGCTGACTTCAGGAGATTTAAGACTGAATGACAAAGGTTAAATTTCTTATCTTAATCTCATATATGGTTGAAAGAAGGACAACTTTCAATCATAGAAAACATGTTCTTAAATGTTCAAACCACTTCCCGATTCTTAAACAGATTTCATGAATTGGAAGTGTGATGTTTAAATGTTTTTCAAGATATGATTACAAACCGTGTGTTTCCAAAGATAAATATTTGTCTATTGTCTTTTCTATATACTTTCAATTATTCACACACATCGGTTTGAATTTTTATTCAATATGTTCTTATCATGTCTCAAATCTGAAACATATTTTTCGATGGTAAGGCACCCCGCTTGTATTTCAAAGAATTTTGAGCGTCATTTCATTTCGAAATGTTCATTTCAAGAATGTCTGTTTTTTTATTCATATAGACAATATCCATCATTCTTGGCCATAAGCTTTAACTGATACATCATTTCTTATTTGATCATTTTTCATACAATGTCAGATTTTCAAACAAGTCTCTTGCATTCATATCTATTCATTCAATTTACTTGTTTGAAAATACTTTAATATTTAAAAATGCTTATATCTTCATGATTGTATTCTGAGCATACACATATCTGACTTGTAGTTGAGCATTAATTGTTCAAGTTAAACCATTTTTTAGCAACATTTGCTTCATAGGATTATGGGTTATTTGTGCTAGGACTTAAATGAAACTTCTATGGATTCACGTTAACCAGTGTTTCCTACCCAAGAAGTTAATCCATAGTGATTGAGTGTGAGGAGTCGAAAAGAAATGAGTGTGGGTTGTGCATTGAGGTAAAATGGAAAAGAGAGTTTGGTTAGCAGTGAGCTTAATGATTAAGAAAGAGGATGTGAGATTAGACTAAAAGAATAGCAAACTCTGCACCAACTACTTTCTGAGCCGAGCAGCCACATTACTAATGTTTCACAATTATTTGGTTAACATTATTGAAACAGGCAAATAGCCCATGCCAACTCTTGACAAAACCGCACCAGCCACTCATTTTCTTCTCAAAAAGAAAAAATGTTTCATATTTTTCTGGGGACGCAACACATAATCTATCTGATTTTCATTTGGAAAATCTGGATATTGAAAAAGAAGGAATTATGCCCCACCTTCGCACTTCAATCATGATGATAGTCCAAGATCAACTAAATCCTAGACAGAGAAAGTAGAGAGAAAGTAGAGAGAGAGTATATGAAGCACAAAGTAAGTATCTATTGAATGAGTGTGTTTAATCCTTACAAACAACCAAGAAAAAAAGGGACTTAAATACCCTTGGACAAACACACAAATAAAACCTATCTAAGAACAGTATAAGACCAAGCCTATAAATACAATGATTACTATAAAATCAGACTTAACAATCTCCCCCTTAGTAATCATTGGCGGTGTGGTCTTCAAAATCCATCTTCTAAATCAGCATGGACCATCTAAGCGACTTTGCAAAGCTTTCTGATTTTTAAAAAAAATTCTTCTCAGCATTTTTCAGATTGAGATATCTTTGTTGCCTTGACAAGACTGGACTAGATTGAAATAAACTTGAATGAAAAGTCGATTTATCAGCTTGTGCTCTAGACGACACACCTCTTTTAAATGACCTTGAATGAACAATGATGGTCGGAGAATAAACAGCAAAAGATGTAGTATAACTGAGAAAATAGAATCGTGAGCAAATCTTGATCAACAGATAAACTTTGAAGCTCTTTGTCTTTTTAACATCTCCTTATCTTCTCCCCCTCATGACCTTGATGATCTGGATCAACTTGGTCATGCAAATGTTGGAGACAAGACAGCTTAAGATCTGCAAAATCAGAATAAAGGAAAAATAGAGGAGGTTTGCGCGACACGCTGGTGGCGCAAAGTGAGGTTTGTGCAACCAACTGTTGGCAAAAATCTGACTTAAACTTAGAAAAATTTTACCTTTTTAAGATCTCTGACTCCCCCTACACAAATGCACTAGATTTGACAATTAAAGTTAGCATTCATATAGAAAATCATATACTCCCCCTCAAAAACAGATATAATCTTTGTAGAAAAAAATCTCCTTTTTCACTCCCGCTTGAATAATGCACAAACCCATTTAAATATAAATGAGAACACAAGAAAATGAATCAACAATGTAGAAAGAAAAAATATAATGAATATGTATTTTGAAACGACTAAATATATAAAAATTTAAATAGAAACAAATGAAATTCTACTTAGTAAAATATCACAATAAAATCCATCAGATGAAATCAAATGTATTTGTTAGGATACAGAAACAAGTTTCATTACATATCAAGTTAAGACAAGTTCAGTTTCAAAAACTTTCATCAATCTATTCAGTGTGCTCGCATGTGAATTTCAATTAGCTTCAAGAAAATGCAATTCTAAAAATATAATAGAGAACTTTGCAAATAATCACACTAATCCATCAAGAATTCAGACTTTCACAAATTTACAGGTTTATTGCAACTCAAACATATCACCAAGTATCATGAGATGTGTGCTCAAAGGCATCTTTTAGCATTGTGCACTATGGCATCTTCACATGAGTGTGCTCTTTGGCATCTTTTAAGCTTGTGAACTTTTGGCATCTTTTGAATCAAGAATTTTATTAAGTAAAGAAAATGCCGTAAACGTAACTTTTTATCTGTTCCTATTGCAGGATTTGGGCCAGCCACTCCCAGACCAGATGGCCTTAGGAGACTAGGTGTCAAGCACCCCTTGGAACTTACTCTCCAAGATCAGAAAGGCTACATCGACATATCCTAAACCCATTCATACCAGTAAAACATGACTTTCGATCTGATTCTATAGAAGGATTTGGGTTCGATCACTCCCAGATCAATTGACCTTAGGGGACCAGATGACAAGCATCCCACGGAACTTACTTTCCCAAAACAAAAAGGTCACAGGTACAAACTTTTAAACTTAAAGATTTCTGATTTATAAGAATTTAATATTTATATCAATCACAAGGTTTTACATCTAAGTGCTTAGCCCATATTTTCATTACGATCCAAAATTCCGACTTTTTAGGTTTTCTAAGCATTGTAAACTATAAATATTCCGAATCGCATAACTTTAAAGCAGTATCAAAAGCTACAAACATGTTGCTGACTTTTCGACTTTTGTTAGACTTGAAATTTGAACATATAAGAACTTTAATATAAACAAAGGAACTTGAAAATTTATCCTAGACACACATTATCTTCAAAAGAAAGAAAATTGTAAAACTTTTACTTTATAGAATAAAACTTGTGAAGGTTTAAACTTTTAAATTCAACATGCCGAGATTTAAAAATAGAAACATTTGATCGGCAAGTTTATATTCAGTTCAAACAAAATATAATGCAATAATATTATCTTTCACATAATGTAAAATGAAATTTGTGTCTCATTAGAAAAATTTTGGATTGAACAAAATCAGGGTTCGAATAAAATTGCTCAAATTCTAAAAAAAAATATGAGAAAAACTGGAACAACATCATTAACAGAGTAAAATACAGCGGAATGAAGTAGATGTACTCACAGTTTCTCATTAGTTAGAATCTCAAATCATTGAAGAACGAGTCCTAGACTGACTTGTCTAGAAGTCAAAGTCTTTGAAGCATGGGTTCTGAGCTGAATTACTCAAAAGCCAAATTTCTCTTACTCCTCCTTGACATGAGGTGCCTGCAACTTTCAATCAAATTGAGATTTTGGTACCCACTTGAATTTGGGCCCATGAAAGTTAGTTGCAGTTCTTATGGGGAAAATTTTGTTAGATTTAACAGTTAAAGCACGAGAAATATTATCATAATAATAAGCATAATCATCTGAACTAGAATCAGAGGAAGAACATGAGGCATGTTTTGAAATTCGAATCATTTGCTTTATTGAATATTTTGAAATTTTATTACATGTAGCAAATAAATCACTTTTATAAAGTTTGTCTACACATTTATCCTCATCAGTCATAGAATCAGTAGATGTCTGCTTCCCTCTCCATATTTGCTTCTTTGACTTGCTCAAAGTCCTATCTGAAAGAATTAAATTGGAAGAATTAGAACATTCAGAAAGAACTGTATCTTGTTTTTTCGACTTCTTTGACCGTCTTTTTTTACGTTTAGGTTTATAATACTGATCATTTAGTGTAAAAGATTCATCAAGAATTTCCGAATTAATATTTAAATCAGAAGAAATAATTTTACCTAAGCAACCAATCTGATCAGACAATAAATCTGAACTTACCTCGGAGTCAGAATTATTTTGAGAAAAGATATCAGATTTAGAAACTTCCATTTTGTTTACTTGACAATCAGAAGAAAGGCTAGAAATAGAATCTTGTTTTTAAGAAAATAAATTTTCTTCAAGACTAGAAGTCAAGAAAGAAAGAATAATATCAGATTCAATTTCTTTTAAAATATTTTGATCTTCCATCTTATCTTCGAGATCGATGATTTTGCTTTCTAAGATTAAAGAAGGTGTATAACTTTTAGAATCATAAATGATTGGAGATATATTTTCCTTATCAAATTTATTAGCTAAAACATCAACAAAATCATCAGACACTAAAGATTTGACATGAGATATATCATTTAAACCTTTTCTTACCTCTTCGTGATTTATCAGGAAAATATTTTGCATTTTCAAACGTATACACAAAAGGAATTTCCTTTTTCTTGTTATTTGTCCTTTTCTCATTTTCGATTTCTAACACTCGCTTCTCATTCATCCAATCAATTTTAAATTGAGGAGCATATTGAGCAAGAGTTAGATAATCGTATTTATATAAAGTCGGGGATTTTTCAATTGCATTGTTTAAACAATGTGGATTTTTAAAACCAAGTCCCCATTTTTCTTTTAAAGCTTCCTCACTCCTTGGTTTATTTATAAAAACTGTTTGCTCAGATTGGTTCCTTCGATATAATTTTTTTTCCAGCTTATTTATTTTATTCGAAAAAACTGTCTTTTAATTTAGTCATATCAGTCAAAGAGTCAAGATAAGTCTTATTTGAATTTTCCAACTCATCCAATTTCTTTTGAAAGATTTATTTAGTATTTTCCAAAATAGATTTTTCATCTTTCAAAGAAATTCTCAAATTGTCAATCAAATCTGACTTTTCCGAATTTAAATTTTTTTCAGATAAGAGTTTTGAACGAAGATCAGATAAAGCATTAATTATAACAATCATCTGAGATGTAATGAAATTGTAATCAAAATCAGAATATACCTCATCTTCATCTGTGTCAGAATCATCATCGGACTGATCATCTCCAACAAAGCTCATATGAGCGTTCTCGACATTTGCAGCTTCATCGTCAGAGTGATCCAGCCAGAATTCTTCTTCAGCAAGAAGAGCAATTCCATTCTCTCTTTTCTCGGCCAGTTCCAGTTTCTTTCGATAGTAAGTTGAGTCCCTAACTTTCTTCACTTTACACTCCTTAGATATGTGAGCCGTATTTCCACAGTTATAGCAGGCAATAGTCTTTGGCTCGGGTACTTTAACTCTTGAACCGGAAGTGAAGCGAGAAGTGTTAGAACTCGAACGTGGTTGGAACTTTTTCTGGTAATGCTGTGAGAGAAGGATCATTGCTTTCTCGAGCGCCTCGCCGTCATCATCAGTTGACCCGTTGTAAGTATTATCAGACAATGCTTGTTCTGTCAATTTCTTCGTGAGGAGAGCAACCGGGTCCACTGATTTGTTGTTCTTCTTTTCAAGCTTTGCTTTCTTCTCTAGGACCAAGCTCTCATCAGTCATCAGAATCTCATATAATTCCTGAATCTGTATAGTGGAGACCCGAACATCGTTCCTCAGTCTGTGACATGATTTGTTCCATTCAGGCTGAAGAGCATTGAGGAATTTCATATTCGTCTCAAGCTCTGTCTTGTTCACATTTATCTTTCGCAGATCATTCAGCACTGTACAGAATTTGTCGAAAACACTCTTTAGAGACTCAGATTCTTTGGCTTTAAAGTCCTCAAAATTGTTCATATAACGTGTATGGCGGAGTTGAGTTGCGACTGATGAACCAAGCATAATCTTTTCCAATTGTGCCCGCAACAGATTTGGATAATCCTTGCAATGATCAACCCGGTTGTAGACAGAATTTGGTAAAGCTAGCATCAGATTAGCTTTTAATTCTTTATCAGCTTTCATTCTCAAAGCCTCTTAAGTTGTTTCAAGAGTCTCTTTATTAGGCTTTATGAAAGGTCCTTCAGTTATAGACTTCATCATGTTATCTCCATTAGCTTGATGCTCGATAAAATTCAGGAACCTATCTTGCCATTGAGTGAATTCATTTTCGTCAACAAGAACTGGAGGACTAGTTTCTATGCCTAATTGCATCATCAGATCACTCTTGTAAAATTGAGCTTGAAAAAGCAAACTTCGCATAATCCATATTTCAGAAACTCAGAAAAACTCTAGGTCTGGACTAAGAACTGGCACAAACTTGAGGTTTGCGTGAGAGGAAAGTAGCGCAAACTGAGCTTTGCGTTAACAATAGAAGACGCACACTTGATTCTTGCGAACAGTTGGAGACGCAAACAGAGATTCTCGCGAGTAGTTAAAGACGCAAAATGAGCTTTGCGTGAATAAGAGAAGACGCAAACGAGATATGCGTGTGCTGACACTGACGAGAACTTGACTTTGCGTAATACACTGAAGACGCAAACGTAGCTTTGCTCGAGCTACTGAAGACGAGAACTTAACTTTTCTTGAGCTGAAGGAGACGCAAAACTGACTTCTCTTGATGCATGAGAGACGCAAAGAAAGCTTTGCGTGAACAGTGGATGACGCAAAGTGTACTTTGTGTGATGTACGAGAAACGCAACTTGCACTTTGCGTGATAAACTTGAAAATCTGAAAGACACTGACAAAATTAGTAAGATCACGCAAATCAAATGATGAACTCGCGCAAACTCATATGAACTAGCACAAAGTTCAAATCTGGCGCAAACCGAAGGCAAATCACGAAATCTTCCAAAAATCGATGACAAAACAGAATAATATGAAATTTTCTTATACAAAAACGTTCGAAAACAATTTTCTAACACGATTTAATCAAACTTTTTGATTAAAAACCACAATTTCGAAAAATCGGATATGAACAGAACGAGAAACGAGTTTTTCCAGAAACCGAAAATCTTCAATATTGACGATCAAAGCATGAATTTCTTGAAAATCAATGTGAATTAAAAGTGTTTAACAATCAAAATCGAATCCAACAAACCAAATTTCACAAGAATTGGTTCAAAAACAAAGCCGAATTTGATGAAAAATCTAAAAACGAGATTTTCTTGAAAAATTCAAGAAAATCGATCAAATTTTTAGATTATTCCACAAATTCAGATATGGAAATCAAATCTCTCAATTCTATCAAGATTCAGATTGGCTCTGATACCAATTGATAGTCCAAGATCTACTAAATCCTAGAGAGAGAAAGTAGAAAGAGAGTCTATGAAGCACAAAGTAAGTATCTATTGAATGAGTGCGTTTAATCCTTACAAACAACCAAGACCAAAGGGACTTAAATACCCTTGGACAAACACACAGATAAAACCTATCTAAGAACAATATAAGACCAAGCCTATAAATACAATTATTACTATAAAATCAGACTTAACACATGCACATTGAGTCTGTGTTTATCTACTGTTGTCTCAGTGGTTTACACAAAGTTGAGCCTTATTAAGAGCAATCATCATATGCTTAGTTCTTTCTACACTTGCACGAACACACAAGGAATTTGTTTTTTTGTCATAACATTCATAGAAATTTTTCATTGTGATGTTTTGATGATTGGATGGAAGCCTTGGGGGAGTGAACATAACAAAAGCTCCTTTCCTATGAATATCCGTTACACACAGTGACTTAGTGTTACAGACAGGCATATTAACTTGTTTGTTTGATTGTTTTCAATTAGAATCTTGAATCAGGGACACACATACAACCTTGGGGAGATTGTTACTATTCTTGAAGACAGACTTTGGAGAGATTACAAAAGTTTTTGAAGACATAATGTTTGAAGATTGCTAAGCAAAAGAAAATATTGTAATTTTTGTGCTTCAAAGGGGACATAGTTTGTATTGGATAGAAAGGGGGAGATTACACAGATTGTGCTTAAAGGGGATATCAATTCTTAAAGTTCTTCAATGCAACGAAAGGGGGAGATTGAATTGCAAAAGCTTTTAGAGATGATCTTGAATCCAAAGGGGGAGATTGTTAGAGCATATTTGTTGAATACAAGATCATGAAGACTGAAGGTCAAAATGTTGGTCCCGAAGGTGCTTAACAAGTTTGTAGAAGGGGGGGGGGGGGTTGAATACAAACACAGAAATTAAAGTTTAATAAATTGTTTATTGATAAATCAAAATACAATTTACAAGTTTGTTGCGGAATAAGATTAAGACAGACTCAATCTAAACAAACTTAAGAAACACTAAGATGGTTGCACAAGAAATTCAGAGAATGGGGGATTTTTAGAGAGATAGAAAACAAGGGTTTCTATTTTGGAGTTCAAGGATTGAGCACACCTTCAGATGAAGGGGTGAGCTTCCTATTTATACCCTATGCATTAAATGCATGGCAGGGTACTTTACACGTGGCATTCATAGATTGGCTTTGGTAGTCTCACTTTTGGAGACATGCTTTTGGCCGCTTTATGAACAGTGTAGTTGACAGAGTTGGTGTACGATTTGTGGCAGAGACGTGTCCGTTCTGACACATCGTACTGGTTGTGCAAGGTAAGACAAAAGAAAACTTGAGGCATAAGCTTTGTGATCGTTGATCGCTGAGTATCTCTATTTTCAGAGATAAAGAAGTTCAGCTATCGCTGAAGCTTTTCCTCAGGCTTCTTCGCGTAAGTAGATGTCTGATCTTCGCTGATATCCGCATCAGGTCACTAGTAGACTTATCTATTGTTTAGTGGCTTCGTCTTCGATTCAGCTATGAACTATGTTGACGCGAGACTTGTCTTCAGGGATTACGTTAACTGTGTTACATAGGAAACGATCAGTGATGACTGAACAGACTCAGTTTGATCGCTGAAAGTGAAACACATACATATTAATGTTTACAGAAAGGTCATCAGCGATAACTGAACAGACTCAGTCTGATCGCTGATGATAAAACACTAATACATATAATAACGTAATTTTCACTAAGTATAAAAGAGGGTCGTTATCAAATCACTGAGAGAGTTTGGATCAACAATCTTCCCCTATTTGATAATTACAAAGTAACAAAAGAAAATTACTTTGAATCAAAATATAGGAATAAAAAGGACTCATAGAATGCATGTCCCAATTACTATTTTGAGGGATCTTTTACAGTACTGATAGGGTTAAGTACATCACTGCTATTTTCATTTAATTCAGGGATGGAATTACAAGATATGAAAAACATTACAAGTGAGAAACTAACTACTGTAAGTATAACTAACAGATTACAGAGAAGGAAACCAATCTATCAGCTATTAAAAGAAGATTTGGGAGGATTGATCATATACTCAGGTATTTCTTCTCCTTTCTGTCTTCGTTCCAAAGATTCTTTACTGATAATCTCTTTAATTTCTTCAGCAGCAGGAAAGAAGTCACACCATAAGCATAAGAGATCCTTGAGATGATTCAGAGGACAGATAGGAATCTCAGAGATTCTTTGAAATCTGAGTTCCTCATCATCATCTCTGAAGAATATTCCATAAGGATTGTTGATTACTTGACCAGCTTGGAAAGGACCACCAGGAGGCAGAGATAAGTCCAGAACTGAAAGATCAGGAGGAGGACCAAACAGTGCATCTCTTGAAAATTTGATAGAAGTTTCATTCCTGATGATGGCGACATCTTCAGAGGAGGAGGACCCAATTTTTTTCTTGAGTTTCAAAGATTTGGGAGGAAGAGGAGATGGCAGCTTTAGTACAGAAACGACTCTATTTATGAGGGCTTCAAGAAGTCCTTCAACGTAGCCTCTGTATGTAGATTTGGATTTCTTCAGCGCATCCCAGAACTCTAACCATTCCGTAAATCCGAAGCTCTCCAGTTTTGATACGTACATTGCTTTTTGGGTTCCATCCTCTCTGGTAATCTCCATGGTCACTGAGAGTTGATCTTTCTTCTTGCGACCAGAGATAGTCACGGCTGATATTGGAAGAAGATCAGAACGATAATCCATCTTTTGTTTGCACCATTCGATAGACTTATCGTTGATCTCTTGTTCTTTGAAGCGTTCCTCTTCAATTTCTTTCAGTAGTGCTGCTTGAACTTCCACAGGTCTGCTTTTCAGCTTTTTGTCCTTAACTTGAGAGGATTGAATCTTTAAAGCGAGTTGGGCATCTCGTTTGCATTCAGCGATCAGCTTCTCAGCTTTGGCAGATTCTTCTCTTTCAGCGTCAGTGAGGAAGTCGAGCTTTGTGGATGTTTGAAGAGGGATTTTCAGCCGTTGACTTTCTAGTTGAGCGATCATTTCAACTCTTTTCTTTACCACTTCCTCTGACCAATGAGATGGTCGAGAGGGCCTTCCTGGATGGACCAGGGAATCTTCTTCTTCTTCTTCATCAATCTCAGCGATAGAGATTGGGATTATTTCTTCAGCTATAGCAGCTGGAATTATTTGTAGTTCAGAACCCTTAAGCAGGGGTGAGAACTGTCTGGTTAGAAAAAGAAGGAAAGAAGGGATAAGTGTATTTTTAGAACGAGAGAGATAAAGGCTAGAAAGGAATAGGGGTTTGGAAAGAGTAGGAGAGTGGTACAATTGAAAGACATACCTGAGACGGATGCTCCCCCTCAGATTGTGATCCAGTCCTCAAGCATTCTTCAGCGATCGGTTGCTTGTCTTTGCTTTGCGAAGGAACACTTGAAGATGTATCACCTCTCACCCCTGTTTTGACAACCTCTTGCGAAGTTGTCCCTGATACGACGTTCGGCTTAGAGAACCACAGAGATTGGTCTTCATCGTCGTCGTCGTGATCGGAGGGCTGATCCTTTTCTTGATCATCAAGATCTAGATCATCTTCCTCTTCATCGTCTTCTTCCTCATCCTCTTCAAAGAGAATGGAGTGAATTGATGATTCTTTTGCCTTCTCCCCCTCAGATTGAGAGGGAGGTTCCTTTGGAGTCTTAGCTTCCCCAGCAGCAGCAATAGAAGTTTCTTCAGTTTTCTCCCCCACTTTGTCATTATCAGCGGTAGGGGATTGTTCAGCTGCTGGAGTAGCTGTTGAAGCTTTTAGCACTTGAACGTCAGCCTCCAGACGCTTAATCCGGTCTTCAACCGCAGGGATGTCGCATGTGGCATCATGAATGAATTCCACAGTGATGTTGAGGTTGGTACGATCATCTTCATTGAAGGAGGGAGGCAGCGCTGGAGCTGGTGCATTCACTTTCTGTAGAATTTGCTGAAGAAGGGACGTGCAGAGGTCAACCTTTGAAGAGAGACCCTGAACTTCAGCGGTAAGAGACTCAAATCGCCCTTGAAAGAGTCGAGAGGACTCTCTGAGTTGGACGACTTGTTCTTCAACAGCTGAAAGTTGAGAGTTCTCAGCTTTAGATGAGCAAGTGGCGGTTAACTTCTTCAGCTCCTCACCAGCCTGATTTACGGCGCTGGTGGTTTCATTGATGGTGTTGGTGAGTGCGTCCACCTTTTCTCCTAGACTGTTGACATGCGTGTCAACAGACGCCAAGCTAGGACCTGAAAATAATGTTAGTTCAGATATGGGCTTATTTGGAGAGGGGGGGAGAGAAGTGTTTAGGATTATAGGTGTACCTGACGTATCAAACATTTTGTAGAACTGCATAGATTCCTCAAAAGTTTGATGCTCAGGTCCTATAGGGAAAGAAGAGGTGGCGGGTTCAGAGACCAAGTGAGGAGAGAAGGGAAGAGTTTTGGGGATAGAAGTAGGGATGGGGTTAATCTCAGTGAATAAGATAGTAGGTGGGGTCACTGATGATGTGACAGCGAGTGAGATCGCTGACACGGCAGTATGAGTGACTTCTGAAGTTGTGGAGGAAAGACCCACAAAAGCATCTAAGGTAGCTTGTTGAGAAGCTCCCTCAGGTATAGTACTAGAGGGTGTACTTTCCTTAGTCTTTTTGGCCTTTTTGGAAGGACCAATCGGACCAGCTGATGGTCGTTTAGAAGTAGTGGTAGCGACAGGGATAGCAGACGAAGGAACCGTCTGCGTGGTCGCTGAAGATGAAGAAGAATGGAGAGAGAGACGAGAGCGAAGGAGAGAGATACTTACCTCGTCGGCGAGTGGCTTGACCTCCAGTGATCGTTGACCTACCCTGGCAAAGGTGCCATCATCTTTGGTGGGATAGGTGTTGGGATAGAGGAACTTGATATACGTACATATGAAACGTACGTATGAGATCTTGGGATCTCGTTCAGGCTTCTCTATTCTCGACCTCAGATCTTCAAAGATGGCTGTGGCGTAGTCAAAGTTTTGACCAGCGATAACGGAGTATGCCATCTGCAGTTGTGTTTTGCTGGCTTGATCCAGCGAACCACTCTTCCCACTCATGCACTGAATTATGTGCGAGAAGATAAAGTTCAGTTGTGATGGCATCTGAGCTTTTAGGATCTTGGTGAGCTTCTTGTTGGGAATAGAAGATCTTGGTTTGTTTTCCCAACAATAGCCCATTGCGTCCAAGAATGATATCAGCTCATCATCAGTGGGGAGTGCGTCGAACCCACTCTTTGGTTTGTCAGGGAATCTTAAAGATTTCCTGAGGCTAAGAGCGGTCATACTCCCTGGCCCTAATTCCGTGCTGAACGAGATAGCAGGGACTCGTTCGCCTTTCCTGTTGGTAAGTTCAGTTGCATCAGCAGTGAACCAGAACTGCTGAAGTAGAGTCTTGGAGGGCTTAGGATCCACAGTGATCGCGTAAGCTATGCATGACTGCTTGAGGAAATCAGCAGCTTCCACCAGATGTGGGTATTTGTCAGCTTTGAAGTCGAGTCTGGCCAAATGATTACATTTAGTAATCTCAACTTCAGTGAGAGCGAATCGTACATGCTTGGAAGCAACGATTGAAGACTGTGTCATTTCTGTTATGGAAAGAGGCATAATAGAAGAAATGATTTAGATTAAAAATAATATGATTACCAGTTTCCATAGAAGAAGGGAAACTGGAAAACTATCAAGTTATTTTTAGGAGAAAAATAGTGTTCTGGGTAGAAAGAAGGAAGAACACTTTAAAACCAAAAGGTTTTTATTTAAAAACATAAAATCAGAAAGAATGATCTTTAGTTTTTTTTAAAAAAAACGTTTTATAAAATCCATAGAGAGCGAGTAGGATTTTAAAAAGAATAAACAGCATACGAACAAAGCATATAAATATGAAATAAACCTGTGTATCTTGAAGAAAAAGAGTTGCAGATTCAATATTCTGGGCTTACTTGCTTGAGTGTTCTTGAGAGAATGCTTCTTGCTTTGAAAGTTTTGAAAGCGTAAACCGTATAAAGGAGAAAAGAATTCCTTTTATACGAAGAGAGAAGAGAGAGAATGAAGCGGGAAAAAGAAATCATCATGACATTGACACGTTCCACGAAGTTGATTGGATAGAAGGGCAACGGACGAACGTGTCAGAAAAGGCATGTCGTGGATTGTCGGTTCAAATGACGTCATAGAAGAGAGAGACTGTACATTTGTCCGTTTTTGAAATGATCACTGAAGAAAAGTCAGCGATAGATTTTCCTTTTTAAAAGTATCCCTTTTAGAAAAGAGGGATAGTTTTTCCTTTTAAAGGATCACTGACTAGAAATATCAGTGATTAATGTATTTTTCAAAAAGCTTTTAATCATTTGAAGAAAGTTCAGTGATTAAAGTTTATATTTAAAAAACATCTTTGAAGAAAAGGAGAAAACATACCTGAGAGTCAGAATGTTTATCAGAGAGAATGATGAGAGGGGAACTTTTGATTACTAACATAATACATGAACGCTGAAGAATTATTCTTCGAGGTTCAGCATTCCAAGCTCACTGATGAGAAAGTTGAACCTTGTCTCATCAAGAGGTTTGGTGAATATATCAGCAAGTTGAAAGTCAGTAGGGATAAAGTGAAGTTCAATATCACCATTCATCACATGATCTCTGATAAAGTGATATCTGATCTCTATGTGTTTTGTCTTTGAATGTAGCACTGGATTATTTGCTATAGCGATAGCACTAGTGCTGTCGCAATAGATAGGAATCTTTGACAGCTGAAGGTCATAATCTAATAGTTGATTTCTCATCCATAAGATTTGAGAACAACAGCTTCCAGCGGCTACGTATTCAGCTTCAGCTGTGGAAGTGGACACAGAATTTTGCTTCTTGCTTGTCTAGCTTACCAGCTTTCCTCCCAAGAGTTGACATCCACCAGTGGTACTTTTTCTGTCAAGTTTACAGCCTGCAAAATCACTATCAGAATAACCAGTTAGATCGAACCCTGAGTCTTTGGGATACCAAAGACCGAGGTTAGGAGTTCCTTTCAGATATCTGAAAATTCGCTTTACAGCGATCAGATGGGATTCCTTGGGTTCAGATTGATAGCGTGCACATAAACAAGTAGAGTACATGATGTCAGGTCGGCTTGCTGTAAGATACAACAATGAGCCTATCATTCATCTATAGGCAGTGACATTAACAGGTTTTCCAGATGGATCCTTGTTAAGTATCAGCGGTGGTGCCATAGGAGTTTTCATCGCTGAAGTTTGTGTGAGTTCAAACTTCTTTAGCATATCTTTAACATACTTACCTTGGCAGATAAAAGTACCTTTGTCAGATTGTTTAATCTGAAGACCAAGAAAATATGTCAGCTCACCCATCATACTCATTTTATATTCTTTCTTCATTCTTTCAGCAAAGCGAGTACAAAGAGATGGGTTAGTAGAACCAAATATGATGTCATCGACATATATTTGTACAAGAATTATATGACCTTTTATCTTCCTGAAAAATAACGTATTATCAATCTTGCCACGTTCAAAATTTTCAGAGATAAGAAAAGATGAGAGAGTGTCATACCAAGCACGAGGGGCTTGTTTTAGACCATAGAGAGCCTTATCCAATTTATAAACATAATTTGGATGCTTAGGGTCATAGAACCCTGGTGGTTGTTCTACATAAACTTCTTCATTCAGCTTTCCATTCAGAAAAGCTGATTTTACGTCCATTTGATAAACGATGAAGTCTTTATAGACTGCATAAGCTAAGAATAGTCGAATTGCTTCGAGCCTGGCCACAGGGGCAAAGGTTTCATCATAGTCTATGCCTTCCTCTTGTCGGTATCCCTGAGCAACAAGTCGAGCCTTGTTGCGGGTTACAGTTCCATGTTCATCTAACTTGTTTCTAAACACCCATTTGGTGCCTATTACAGTTTTATCAGATGGTCTAGGAACGAGATTCCAAACTTTGTTTCGAGAAAATTCAGTCAGCTCTTCTTGCATAGCGCTGACCCAGTTTGGATCTCTGAGGGCATCATCAGTCTTCTTTGGTTCTATTAAGGAGAGAAAGTTTACAAAGAGACAGATATTACCTGAGCTTCGTCGTGTCTGAATACCTGCATCTGGATCACCGAGAATTTGATCTATTGGGTGATCTCTTGTCCATCGCTGAGCAGGAGCATGATTGCTTAACTCAGAGGTTGGATCAACAATTGGAATGTTTACTGATGAGGATGTTTGAGGTTCATCAGCAATTAACTGTTGAGTAGGTTCACTAGAGAGGTTTCCAGATGAAGGCAGATTTGATGGAGGTAATGTGTTTAGAGGTTCAGCTGAAACCCATGAGGTGGATTCAGCGGTGGGAGGTATGATACTTGGTTCTTCATCAGCAATTGGAGTTTCAGTGTGCTGATGGTTTGAGAAAGGTTCAGTTTCTCTATAGTGAGAGATCATCCAAGTATTCAGTTCTTCATTGTCAGCGATTGGTTTAGAGTTCGCTGAGCGCGTTTCATCAAACGTGACATGAATGGTTTCTTCTACGGTTTGTCTTCTTTTGTTGAAAACTCTGTAGGCTTTGGAGATGGAGGAATATCCTAAAAATATTCCATCATCGGCTTTTGGGTCGAACTTTCCAAGTTGATCTTTGTTGTTTAAGATAAAGCACTGACAACCAAAGATATGAAGAAAGCTGATAGAAGGCTTCCTTCCAAGAAAGAGTTCATAAGCTGTCTTCCCAAATCGCTTTATTATCAGCGATCTGTTTTGAGTAAAACATGCAGTGTTTACAGCTTCTGCCCAAAATTGAGTAGGGAGGTGAGAATCGCTGAGCATTGATCTAGCAGCTTCTATGATCGTTCTGTTTCTTCTTTCAGCGACTCCATTTTGCTGAGGTGTTCTTACTGAGGAGAAGTTGTGAGAGATTCCCTTGTTCTCAAAGAAATTGTTCAGGGAACTATTTTTGAATTCAGTTCCATGATCACTTCTTATTGATCGAACAGTAAGATTATTCAGCACTTCCATCTTTTTGACAAAAGATATTAGTTCTTCTGGAGTATCACTCTTGCAGCGAAGAAAGATAACCCAGGTGTAGCGAGAATATTCATCTACAATGACAAGCGTATATTTCTTTCCAGCTATTGATTGGATATTGACAGGGCCAAATAAATCCATATGCAAGAGCTGAAGAGGACTTGTCACTGAGGAAACTTGTTTCGACTTGAAACTAGCTTTTGTTTGTTTTCCTTTTTCACATGCTGAGCAGAGAGATTCTTTAGCATATGAGTGCTGAGGAAGACCAGAAACCAGTTCCTTAGATGAGAGAGAATTCAGGGTTTTGAAGTTTAGATGAGAGAGCCTTTTATGCCATAGCCAGTTGACATCAGAAGAGGCCTTAGAGAGAAAACATAAGTTTTCAGTGATAGCAGAGTCCATATCTATTACATAGACATTTTCTCTTCTATAACCACTGAGAGAAAGTTTTCCTTTTTCATCTACCACTTAACATGCTTTCTTAGAAAAGCGAACTTCGTAGTCTTTGTCACATAGCTGATTGATGCTTAGAAGATTGTGCTTCAGTCCATCTACATAAGAGACTCTTCGAAAGGTAGTTGTCCCATTGCTGAGGACACCAAACCCACGGGTAAATCCTTTTCCATTTCCACCAAAGGTAACAGAGGGGCCTTTCTCTTCCTTGTATTCAGTGAGCAGGTTTTTTTGTCCAGTCATATGACGAGAACATCCGCTATCGAGATACCAGATGCCCTTTGATCCCTGCATACATAAGAAAGATTAAGCTTTGTTTGGTACCCACTTTTCAATGGGTCCTTCAGAGTTAGTGGATAAGGAAGATTCAGCAGTCTTCACCGCTGATGAAGATTCAGCTTCAGTGGTAATCTTCACTTTGGTTAATTTCTTAACCTTAGTGGTATTTTTCACTTTGGTGACTTTATTTGCCTTAGAGGCATTTTTCTTCACTTTGGCTGTTTTATCAGCTTCGGTGGTATTTGGACACTTGCTCGCAATATGGTCAGTGAATCCACAGTGATAACATTTTCTATATCTGATGGTGGTTTTATAACCAAAAGGTTTTGAAAACTTAAGATGAGCAGGTCCAGCTCCAAGAATGCCTTTAGCACGAGATCTGGGAGGAATTTTTATTTCTTCAGATTTCACGGGCTTTAGATCAACCTTCAGCTTTGGAGGACAGATATCAAAGATTTATGTCACTGAGCTAGAAGGTTTATCCACTGAAGGTTTGGAGGGAACTTTCAGTTTGGTTTTCTTGGAAGCCTTCTGAGGGAGAGTAGACTTTCCTTTATCTGCAGGCTTAGATCTTGCAGATATCTCCTCAGGGATTGGATTAGAAGAAGAACAGGGATAGAATTGTTTATAAGAAGTGTCAAAGAAAGATGTGACAAAAGTTCCAAACTTAAGCGAGGAACTTTCTTCTTTAGGATCATCCTGTGGTGTCCAAAAACCAAGACCAGTTTTATCACTTTCAGGAGTTTGAGCATTTATTATCTCAGAGATCTTTGTTGATGATTTGCACCATTTTTCAACATGAGCCTTTTCTGCTTTTAGAGCAGCGATGGCTTGTTCGCGTTCAATGCTGATGATTTCATTTATAATGACTTGATCTTTTAGCTTTTCTTCTAAAAGATTTAGTTCACTGATCTTTTCATGACATTTCTCTAGCTCTTGTGTTAAATAAACATTTTTATTTTCAGCTTGAGTTTTGTCATTTAGAGCATTATAAAGGTCAATCGTCAGCACATCAACAGCGCGACTTCTCTCAGCTTCAGGCAGAGAGGGATTTGTTGAGATAGATACCTGAGATGATATGTAGCTCATAGAAGGTTCAGATGGTTCTTCTACTTCTTCTTTAATCTCAGCCATGAGGCAAAGATTAGCGACTTCTTCTTCATCAGAAGATGATTCTTCTGATTCAGCCCAGTTATGTTCTTCAGCGATGAGACCTTTACCTTTTTGCTGATAGCTTTTCAGCTTTTGATATTTGTTCTTCAGCTTATGGTATTTGTCATCACTGGATCTTCTTGAGGTAGAAGGTTTGAAGACCTTTTTAGACCTGCACTCACTAGCAAAATGTCCAATTTTTTCGCAGTTATAGCAAGTGGTTGTAGCCTTATCAACCGGAGTTGATTTTGGCTTTTCAGTAAGAGAGAGAGGTTTACTTCTTCGGAAGTTACTCTTTCTTGCAAATCTCTTAAAAGAGTTTGTCAAGAGTGCTAAGGACTCATTAAACTCTGAAAGATCAGGGTCTGATAAATCCTCAGATTCAGAATCTAACTCAGTGATGGTGAGAGTAGATCGCTGGGATGGAATTATCTCTGATGAGACTAAAGCAACAGCAGTGCTTTTGGAGTCTTTAGAATCTTTTACAAGATTCTTCTTCAGGAGATTAGATTGCTCATAGTTGAGCAATATTCCATACAGAGTGCTAAGAGAGAGAGTATGTAAGTCTTTTGTCAGCTTAAGACATATTGAATAACTATCCCAGCTTTCAGGAAGACTTTCCAAGAATTTTGTTAGGACCTCAGAATTAGAATAGGTCCTTCCAACAGTTCTTAGGTCAATGATCAGGCAGTTAAACCGCTGATGAATGTCAGAAAGAGATTCATTCTTACCAGCGATAAAACTTTCATACTGTCTTAACAAGTTAATCTTTCGGGTCTCTTGGATTTCAGTGGTGCCCTCATATTGAACACATATGGTTTCCCACATTTCTTTAGAAGTTTTTAGATGCATGATGGAATGGAAAACTTCATCAGGCAGAGCCATTGATATAATGGTCTTTGCTCTTGCATCTATGCCTACCTTCTTTTTATCTTCATCACTCCACTGTCTTATTTCCTTAACGACATATCGTTCAGGGACAGCTTCAGTGGTGGCAGTAGCGGGAACCGCAGCTATAATTCTAACAGGTTCATAGGGTCCGTTTTCTATATATTTAGGTATAGTAGGATCCGCACCTTCAAGAAATAGCATCATTCGATTTTTCCATAGAGAAAAGTTATCTCTGCTAAATCGAGGAGGTTTAGAAAGTGAACCATTATCATAGTAGTTTGTGTTTGTGTTTAGTGCCATTTTAGAATAGCAAGGAAAAGTATACAGCAAGATCTTGTTTATTAGATTTAAACAAACTGCTCTGATACCACTTGTTGGTCCCGAAGGTGCTTAACAAGTTTGTAGAAGGGGGGGTTGAATACAAACACAGAAATTAAAGTTTAATAAATTGTTTATTGATAAATCAAAATACAATTTACAAGTTTGTTGCGGAATAAGATTAAGACAGACTCAATCTAAACAAACTTAAGAAACACTAAGATGGTTGCACAAGAAATTCAGAGAATGGGGGATTTTTAGAGAGATAGAAAACAAGGGTTTCTATTTTGGAGTTCAAGGATTGAGCACACCTTCAGATGAAGGGGTGAGCTTCCTATTTATACCCTATGCATTAAATGCATGGCAGGGTACTTTACACGTGGCATTCATAGATTGGCTTTGGTAGTCTCACTTTTGGAGACATGCTTTTGGTCGCTTTATGAACAGTGTAGTTGACAGAGTTGGTGTACGATTTGTGGCAGAGACGTGTCCGTTCTGACACATCGTACTGGTTGTGCAAGGTAAGACAAAAGAAAACTTGAGGCATAAGCTTTGTGATCGTTGATCGCTGAGTATCTCTATTTTCAGAGATAAAGAAGTTCAGCTATCGCTGAAGCTTTTCCTCAGGCTTCTTCGCGTAAGTAGATGTCTGATCTTCGCTGATATCCGCATCAGGTCACTAGTAGACTTATCTATTGTTCAGTGGCTTCGTCTTCGATTCAGCTATGAACTATGTTGACGCGAGACTTGTCTTCAGGGATTACGTTAACTGTGTTACATAGGAAACGATCAGTGATGACTGAACAGACTCAGTTTGATCGCTGAAAGTGAAACACATACATATTAATGTTTACAGAAAGGTCATCAGCGATAACTGAACAGACTCAGTCTGATCGCTGATGATAAAACACTAATACATATAATAACGTAATTTTCACTAAGTATAAAAGAGGGTCGTTATCAAATCACTGAGAGAGATTGGATCAACACAAAGTCAAGCAAGTCAATTCTTAAAGTCATATCTTAAACAAAGTCAAAGTCAACTGTGTAATAAAGTCAAAGTCAAAGTCTTGTATCTTGTGTCTTTGTAAAGTGTTTGTAAGCGTGTGTTTTGTTTTCCTTTTAATAGTCTTGTGACTAGGAATAGTGGTAAGAGAATTTTGTAACTAGAACCTGTTTTGTACGCATTCTATTTAGAGAGAGAAAATGTCCAGAGAGAATTCTTGTACGAAATTATCAATTAGAATTGAAGAAACAGGTTGAGCTTTGAATCTCATTTGACATCATGTTGTTGTTGTTGTTGTTTTTGTAATTGCAAGTAGAACTTGATAAACTGGGAATTAACAATGGTACTCTGTATTGAAATAGTAATCTTTGTTAAATCAATAAAGACGATTTCTACATATTGTATGATTGATTGAGTAGCTTGAATCTGGGATCAACAGTGGGGAGTTCGAAGATGGTGGAAATTACTTTCTTGTTTATTCCAAGTTCAAGAACATCATTAACATTAGGTGCAGTGGCATATCCCATGATAGATGGTCCAAACTTCTCATGTTTTTCATAACTACATGATTGCTAGAATTGATAGACATAGGATTCAGGAATGTCTATTCTTGTCATGGTTAGGGCTTTGCTCATAAAGTGGTTTTTCAGTAAAAGGATGAGGGGTTCAAATTATTTGTAAAAAACCTTAGGTTCGAGTACCACAAAGTGGTTGTTGGGTTTTAGAGGAAGGGTGTTCATGTGGTTTTCATGGCGACCAAATGAAACCATTCGACTGGTGATTGGTTCTTGATCAACTGAAGCATAGTTGTTGTCGTGGTTCCGTTGTTCAGATTTGTTGGAGTTTTGTATAGAAATGGAATGGGAAGCCATTGAAGAATAATGTAGAAGAAAAGAGTTGCAGGTATTTTTTGCTCGAGTTTTTGAGAGAGAAAGTTTACTGGTAAAAGTGAAAATGTGAAATGGGTTGGGTATTTATGGTGTGAGAGGGTAAAAGATTAGGCGGTAATTATAAAAGTTTGAGATACGTAATCAGTACATAGTCGTTTTAAAGAAACGGTTCAAAAATGACGATACAGATCACCCACAAATTATATTGTGCCACGTCATTAATGGTGGCGCACGATCGAGTATGTGTGCCTCCCACTATTCCCACGCATGTGGCATTTGCAATACCCAGATGCCTGTGACCTTTTTAAAAGAACCCGCACCCCATAATGCATTTGAAGAATTTCACAGAGTGTTGCTAGTTACAAAAGCTGTATGGGTCTAAGAGTTTATGCTTTCTGGGGTGGTAAAGAACTTCGACAGTGTAATAACTTTTCCTTACCAAGATAGTTGAAAGACAATGATATGGTCAAATAGGTCTCTTTTGGGCGCAAATACTCTATTACATCACATAGAGGCTCTGTGAGAGGTCGCAGAGGCTCTAAGACCAAGAGTTTCTGAAAAAGGAAGACTATGAAAGATTTTAACCAATCAATGTTTTGATTTCTTTTTACTGGTAACTTTGGACATTTTTGGATGTTGGTGTCCGAGAAAAGTGTTTTTTACACTTGGTTGTGCTAAGAGCTTACCTTACACTGCAATCTTCTTGATAGAGATGACTTTTTTGGCTCCCTCTTGAATGATCAAGTTCTATGATCAGATTCAGGGTCCTTTTCTTCTCCCCCTTGACCTATGATTGGATCAAATGTGGAAATTCTTTCACAAGACATATATCAAAGAACCACAAGATATAGAATGACAAGACCAATTGGAAAAAAGAAAACAACTATACATGCAGAAGTGAAGCTATATATACTAAAATGAATATATTTACATTATAAGCTCTGTGACAAGGTGCAAAGGTTCTATGGATCAACTCAAGTTAAGCATACCTAACTTACCAACTAGAAATGAGAATCTTTTCTCGTCTAGAGCTTTAGTGAACAAGTCGGCAAGCTAATAGTCTGAGGGAACGAATTATATCTCTATGGTGCCTTGTTCTACATGATGCTTTAGAAAATGGTACCTGATATCGATGTGTTTGGTTTTAGCATGCTGAACAGGATTGGCAGAGATCGCAATGGCACTCTTTGAATCACAGAGGATGGGAATTTTGTCGATATCTAGACCATAGTCTCGCAGTTGGGTTCTCATCCACATAACTTGTGAACAACAACTAGTGACAACAACATATTCAGCTTCTGTCGTAGATGTAGAACCACAATTATGTTTCTTAGAAGTCCAACTAACAAGTTTTCCTCCTAGAAATTGGCAACTTCCAGAAGTGCATTTTCTGTCGAGTTTGCATCCCTCATAGTCTGAATATCTATAAGCCATAAGATCAAAACCAGAGTTCTTTGGATACCAGAGGCCAAGATTCTTGGTTCCCTTAAGGTATCTAAAGATCCTCTTCACATCATAAAGATGGGATTACTTTGGGTTAGCTTGAAATCTTGCGCAGAGACATGTGGTAAACATTATATCTGGTCTACTAGCAGTTAAGTACATAAGAGACCCTATCATCCCTCTGTAGAGTTTACACTCCACAAATTTACGCTCTGGATTTGCATATATCTTGGATTCAACGGCCATAGGGGTTTTCATTGCAAAAGAGTTAGAGAGTTTGTATTTTGAAAGTATGCTAGATACATATTTTGACTGGTTTATGAAAATACCCTCTATGGTTTGTTTGACTTGAAATCCAAGGAAGAATGTTAATTCCCCCATCATACTCATTTCAAACTCACTCTTCATCATTGTTTCAAACTTTTTGCAATAAGATTCATTTGTAGAACTAAAAATAATATCATCCACATATATTTGCACAAGCAGAATCTCACCTTTTCTCTTCTTGAAGAATATAGTAGTATTAGTTGTACGTCTTTCGAAATTATTGGCAAGCAAAAAGTTAGAGAGCCTATCATACCATGCTCTGGGGCCTGTTTTAGTCCATACAAGGCCTTTTCCAGATAGTACACATGGTCATCATATTTGGAACTCTCGAACCCTAGTGGTTGTTGGATATAAACATCTTCTTGTAATTGACCATTCAGAAAAGCTGACTTGACATCCATTTGATATACTTTAAAACGTCTGTGGGTTGTGAAGGCTAGGAAGATTGAGTGTTCCAGATTCTAGTTTCAAATCACTAAAAATTAATCAAACAAACAATTCAAATAATTACCTGTTTGATTAACTTTCAATGCCAAAGATTACAACTTTCTCTCTGTAGAACTTCTCTATCTCTCTCTAACGTATTCTCTCTCAACTAGACAACTTCTTTCAATTAACAAATGAATATCACTTCTAAAAATAGAAATACAAAGCTATTTATACCTACAAGAATTACAAAGAAACTAAAAACATAATACAAATGTTGACTTTGACTTTTATTACAAAAGAACTTTGACTTTGACATGAGAGTTGACTTTCTTCAGCTTTGACTTCTTGAACTTTGACTTTTGTCTTCTTGATCTTGTATCTAACATATTTATGCTCTAACAATCTCCCCCATTGGATTCAAGATCACTATTGAAAGATCTAGCAATTCAGTCTTCACTTTAAGCTTTGTCAGTACAATCTCCCCTTTTTCTTTAACGACATTCTTTCCAAAACTGTCTTCAAATGATTAACAATCTCCCCAAAACTTTCACAATATACTTTAAGACTTTTGAAAGAAATTATCTTCAGAATTAGCTCGGATTGCTTTAGCAAATAATCTTCAAAGAAAATATTCTCAAAAATCAGCACATCTTCGAAATTTCTATGATCCTCTTCAAATTTTTACTTTGAATCTTTTGACTTGGAAATTTCTGTAAATCATCTCCCAAAACTATATCATTTCTTGATACCATCTCCCCCTTTTTGATGATTTGAGCATCTATATTATCAAAACTTTTCTTCTAACCACTGATCTTTCAAGTTGTGCCTCTGATGCATTGCCAATTCGAACAAAGTATTCATCCAGATCTTTTCAAATCTAGATAAAATAAGAACATGTAACTCCTGAATCAACAAATGAATCAGTTAAAATTTCTGTCAGTAACATGAAGTCACTATGTAACAAATACACAATATAAAGGAGATTTTTGATGTTCACTCCCCCAGGGCTTCCATCCAGTCATCGAAACACCACAAAGGCAATTTCTATGAATGTTATGACAAAGAAACAAATTCTTTGTGTGTTCGTGCATGTGTAGAAAGAATTAAGCACGAATAATTGCTTTTTAAGGCTCAACATAGTGTAAACCACTGAGACAACAGTAGATAAACACAGAATCAATGTGCATGATTGAAGTGCGAAGGTGGGCAGACTTCCTTCTTTTTCAATATCCAGATTTTCCAATTGAAAACCAGATAGCATATGTGTTGCGTCCCCTTGAAAATGTGAAACATTTTCTTTTTGAGAAGAAAATGAGTGGTTGGTGGGGTATTAAGCAAGAGTTGGCATGGGCTATTTGCCTGTTTCAATAATGTTCACGAACGAATTGTGAAGCATTAGTAATGTGGCTGCCCGACTCAGAAAGTATTTGGTGCAGAGTTTGATATTCTTTTAATCTGATCTCACACCCTCTTTCTTTTAATCATTAAGCGCAGTACTAACCAAACTCTCTTTTCCATTTTACCTCATCACACCCACACTCATTTCTTTTCGACTCCTCACACTCAATCACTAAAGGATTAAATTCTTGGGTAGAAATCACTGGTTAACGTGATTCCATAGAAGTTCAGTTAATTCCTAGCACAAAGAACCCATATAGTCCTTGAAAGCATGAGTTGCTCAAATGTTTTCACTTTATCAGTTAAAGCGCATATACAAATGTCAGATATGAATATGCTCAGAGATATAATAATGAAAATATGAGCATTTTTAAAAATTGAAGTATTTTCAAACAAGTATATTGAATGAATGAACATGAATGCAAAATGCTTGTTTGAAAATCTGACATTGTATGAAAATGATCAGAAATTAATGATATAACAATCAAAGCTTAAGGTCAAGAATAATGGATATTGTCTATACGAAACAAAAAATATAGACATTCTTGAAATGACGTTTCGAAATGAAATATCGCTCAAAATTATTGAAAATACAAGAGGGGTGTCTTACCATCGAAAATATGTTTCAATATGAGACATGGTAAGAACAATTTGATCAAAAATTAAACCGATGTGTGAATACTTGAAAGTATGTAGAAAAGACAATACACAAGTATTTATCTTTGCAAACACACGGTTTATTAACCATTGAAGCTCAAAATAAAAAAAATGAAAACATTTAAAAATAACACTTCCAATTTATGAAATCTGTTTAAGAATCGGAAAGTGGTTTGATCATTTCAGAACATGTTTTCTATATCTGAAAGTTGTCCTTCTTTCAGATATATTTGAGATTAAGATAAGAAATTTACTTTTTCGCGCAATCTTAAATCTCATGAAGTCAAGCTGAAGTCATTAAGATATGATTTTGTCAGCTTCTCTCATCCTGCAAAAATCTCAAAGTCTAGTCAAAGCAACTTTATTCACAAATTTATTCGAATGTAAAAGACATAAATCAGTAAAACGATTAAAGTACGAGTTCTAATTTGAAATAATCAGAAATCATAGTCTTACTCCTTTTGATATGACATATAAGCTCCCCCTAAAATCATGCATTACAAAATTTTTGTCATTTAAGTAAAATGCAGAAATTAGTTATGCTCCCCCTCAAAATAATGTAAATCATCTTTAATCTGCTCTTACTCTCCCTGAGATCATGAGCAAACAATTAAAGTGCAGATATCGTTCAGATATAATGATAAAGAAAATGATGAAAAAATAACAACACGTAACTTTATTAGGTAACAACCGATTACGTCTTAAGATTTAACATACCATGCATAGAGACAAGAAAATTAAATCACTTTTCATCTAAGGGTATGGTAAATAAATCTGCAAGTTGATAATTTGTTTTTACAAAATAAAGTTCAATTGTTCCTTTTTCTACATTATCTTTAATAAAATGATACCTGACATCAATGTGGTTGGTTTTCGTATGCTGAACAGGATTAGCAGATATTGCGATTGCACTCTTCGAGTCACAATAGATTGGAATTTTATCAAACTTGAATCCATAGTCTCGTAACTGTGTTCGTATCCACAGGACTTGAGAGCAGCAGCTACGTACTCTGCTTCAAAAGTCGATGTGGAAACGCATAATTCTTTCCTTGATGCCCAGCTAACGAGCTTATCTCCAAGGAATTGAATATGATCTGAAGTACTCTTTCTGTCCAACATGCAACATGCATGATTTGCATCTGAATAAGCAGTCAGTTGAAAACTAGTATCCTTAGGATACCACAAACCAAGATCTGCAGTCCCCTTAAGATACCTAAAAATCCTTTTGACAGCAGCCAAATGGGATTCTTTAGGAGCAGCCTGATATGTAGAACATAAGCATGTTGAAAACATAATATCTGGCCTACTTGAAGTAAGATACATTAACGATCCTATCATGCCTCTACAAGTTCTAACATCAACACTTTTACCCGAAGGATCAGTGCTAATTTTAGTACCTGGTGCCATCGGGGTTCCAATTGGTTTACAATTTTCCATTTTGTACTTCCGAAGAATATCCAAAATGTACTTAGATTGGTTAATGAAAATCCTCTTTGAAAACTGTTTAACTTGTAATCCGAGAAAGAAATTTATCTCTCCCATCATACTCATTTGAAAACGTGACACCATGAGGTTAGAAATGTTTTTGCAATATTTAGGATTTGTAGAGCCAAATATTATATCATCAACATATATTTGAATAAGGATGATATCAACTTTTTCCTTTTTGATGAACAAAGTGGTATCAACTTTAACTTTGGAAAAACCGGACTTGACCAAGAATTTTGATAGAACATCATACCATGCTCGAGGGGCTTGTTTTAAACCATATATGGCTTTATCCAGGATGTAGACATTATCTGGCTTATCTTGATTGACTAACCCTTCTGGTTGAGACACGTATACTTCCTCCTTAAGAATGCCATTCAGAAAGGTTGTTTTCACATCCATCTGATAGACTGTGAAATTCTTATGAGCTGCGTAGGCTAGAAACATGTGGATTGCCTCTATACATGCTACTGGAGCATATGTCTCATCGTAGTTTATGCCTTCCTCTTGCCGGTAACCTTTGGCAACAAGTCTATCTTTGTTCCTCATGACGATACCATCTTCATCCTTTTTATTCTTGAATACCCATTTAGTGCCAACCACGGATTTTCCTTCCGGTTTTGGAACTAATCTCCAGACCTTCAGAGATTCAAACTGATTTAATTCTTCTTGCATAAGAAATACCCAATCTGAATCAGCAAGAGCTTCTGATACTCGCGTGGGCTCTATCTTGCTGAGGAATGAGTCATGCATATATTGATTCAAAGTCGCTGACCTAGTTTGCACCGGCTTGTTTAGATCTCCGTTTACTTGATGTAAAGGATGCTCTTTGGTCTAGCGATTCTCATGAGGGAGTGGATTAGATACTGATTGAACATGGTTATCATCTTGAAATCCACTATCAGGCTCTTCAATTTGAATAGATGGATGGGGGGTTTGCAGTTGAAGGTTCAGGTGCAGAAGCATCAGTTGGAACAGCAGACTCTGACTGTTGAATAGACAATGTATCACACCCAATTGAAACAGTTACTTCTGGCTCAGCAGTTATTTGTATATCATCAACTGTAGGAGTATTCAATGGAATATGAATTTCTGACTGAACGGGGGATACAGGTTCAGTTATAACTTCTGAAGTGACTGGATGATTGCAACTTGTGTCTTCAGACCTGTCAGTCACAACAGATTTAGGCAAATTAGATCCTAGAAACTCATCATAAAAGAATTCAAATAACAAATCTAAATCAGATAAATGTGAAATAGAAGTAGAAGCGTTATTCGAATTATTCTCTGTAGAAACAGGTTCTGGACCGATTTGCCCAGAAGCTAATACGCCAGTTATCACGGGTTCTGAACTGAATTGTTCAGAAGCCATTTCTTCATCAAATGTAACATTAACGCTCTCGACAACTGTCTTTGACTTCTTCAGAAAAACACGATATGCTGCAGATGTTGAAGAATAACCAATGAAGATGCCTTCATCCGCCTTAGCACTGAATTTATTCAGACTGTCTATGTCGTTAAGCATAAAACATTTACACCCAAATATGTGAAAATACTTGATTGTTGGTGTTCTGTTGTTGATCAGCTCATATGGAGTCATTTGAAAACAGTGGTGTATCATGGATCGATTTTGAGTATGACATGCAGTTGACACAACTTCTGCCCACAGAAATAGAGGTAAGTCAGACTGGCTTAGCATATTCCGAGTGGCCTCGACTAGCGTTCGATTTCTCCTTTCGACTACTCCATTCTGTTCAGGTGTACGTGCAGCAGAGTATTTATGTGATATCCCGACCGATTCGAGATATTCTTCAATTGTTTTGTTTTTGAACTCTGTGCCGTTATCAGTTCGTAGAAACTTGACTTGTCTCTGCAAATTCACCTGGGTCGTCTTTAAGAAAGTAATGAGAACTTCGGGTGTCTCATCTTTTGATCGAAGAAATTTGACCCATGTGTATCTTGAATAATCGTCCACAATAACCAACACGTATTTCTTTCCTCCTAAGCTTTGTGTTCTCATTGGACCGCATAAATCCATATGCAACAACTCTAATGGAGAACTGGTGCTTGGTTCAGGCTTCGGTTTATGTGCGGCTCTCTTCATCTTACCCTTTTAACATGCAGCACATAATTGTTCTTTCTCGTATTTCAACTCAGGAAGTCCTTTTACCAATTTCCCACTAACTAGCTTGTTGATATAACGAAAGTTCAGGTGTGTTAAACGTCTGTGCCAGAGCCAACTTTGCTACATTAATGCTTTTGTCATTAAGCAAACGTGACTGTCATTTTGTACCTTTGAATGATTGATGGTATAGAGGTTCCTCTTTCGATTTCCAACTAAGAGTTCATTTCCATCTTCCATATGAACCGAACATCTCCTAGCTTTGAAGCTGACCTCTAACCCTTTATCGCAGAATTGACCAATGCTAAACAGGTTGTGCCCTAAGCCTTCGACATAACTCACCTTACTGATCGTTATGTTGTCTTTAATGATGTCACCATAACCTAAGATTGGTGAAAGCTGATCGTTTCCAAATCTGACATTTCCACTGAATTTCTCTGTATAATTAGACAATAAAGCTTAACAGAGCCGGAGACAAAGTTTGAGGAATCAGTTCAAGTGGGAACGGAACAGGGTTCGGGTTCTGTTACTCGAACATAAGGGCAGGTACAGGCACATGAATAGTGTATGGATTTGGTGCTGTATGATATTCCAAGGGTTGAAAAGCCTGAGGAGTTTAATGAAGGTTCTCTGATTATTCCTGAAGATTGGGCGTTAATTCTTGATCCTTATGAAGTTACTGACCCGACAAAAGGACGTGCAAACACTGAAAGAGCTCTTGTAATTATGCAAGCTGAAATAGACGAGATTCTTCATCCAGACGATCAGACTTCTGTCACGGTACCGTTGTTGACTTATCCTGTTAATCACCCTGATCTTCCTAATACAGATATTCCCGTCAGATCTCCTCCAGCTTCACCAGTTAGGGAATCAGAAAGTACTCAGCCAGCTCCACCATCCAAGTGTGAAAGAGTAAGAATCAAAGTTCCTTTCCTTGAAGAAAGTCAAAATAAAATCTTTGCCCACTGGATTCGTTCATATGATGAATTTGTACTTCGTGGTCTATAGTCTGTGAAAAACAAGGAAAAGCAGCGTGAACTTGTATTCGTGTATAAGAAGTTTCAAGGCAAGCACTCCAAGACAAAGCTCAGGATTACATCAGTTGACAGGATTCAATCTGCCTTTTTCATGAAAGTAAAGTATTCAGACTTCATGGTAACGAGAGAAGATGGTCAGAAGTATTATTTTTCTGAAGCTGACTTTCCGTGTTTTGAACCACAAGATCTGCTGTTCATTCTTCGAGACTTAAAGACCAGAACCATCAGAACGGGGGAAGTCATTGATGCACTCGAGACCGTAAAGAGATATATGAAGTGTGCGATGAAACTTGCCTCGGTGGAAGATTTTCAGATTGGGTTAGAAAGCAACCAGCCAAAGATTAATCTGTTGAAGCCTGATTTGAAGATTTCGTCTGATGCCCAGAATGTGCCTGCATTTTACAGTGATAAAGATTCCAGAATTCAGCATGACATATGTGAACAACGAAGGTGGTCTACGTTTTTTCCGATTCGATCAGATTGCCAGATTCTGTGATGGTACATAGATGTTGCTGAAAGACAAGTTGAAGCGTGCACTTAGTCAAGATGAAAAAGGGGTTCAGCCTTTGGATCCTAAATACAAGTCACTTGTTCTTGAAGCACTGGGAGTTATTGAAGTGCGACTGGAGTACAGAACTCAAATGAGATATTTCGAGATCAGTTTTGGTTTCCGAAAGATTTATGTTCCTAACTGGTGCGATTATCAACTTATATTTAAAGGGGGAGATTATTAAGGTTAATTACATGTTAAATAGAAGTTCAGGGTGTATTTTGTAATTATTCTAAAGTTTTATTAGCTTGTTGGGCCTAAAAGCCCATAAGCCCATCTTTGTAAAGCCTGAGTATATAAAGGTTGTTTTAGATTCATTTGTTAAGTTCTCAGTCTCATAATTTCAGATTACTAGTCAATAGGTTTACTCTCTCTAATCAGAAATCCTTTCTTTAAACCTGTAACCCTTTGATTGCATATTAATCATATGACTAGTAGTTGTGACTCAAATCTTATTCATCTTTGATATTATTTGTTGCTGATTGCACTGTACTGGGATCTACAATTGGTATCAGAGCAAAGAGACTAAAGGTTTGATCCAGAAAAAGGTTTGTCTAAAACCCTATAATCAATTATTTGTGTTAATCGCTTGTATCTGTTTTAATTGATTATCTGTTTTTTTAGTTCTTTCTGTCGATCTGTTTGTTTTCTGGAAAAGTGTTTATCAGTCTGGGTCAATTGATATTTTTGTTAATAGATTACTGTTTATGCGTTTTATCGATCGTTGGGTTTTGAAAAATCATTAAGAGTTTATCGGTCTACTGTTTTTTCTGGAAAATCAGTTTATCGGTATTTTATCTTGTTTGATTGATTTATCGGTTCTTCTATGGATTTTCTGTTTATCGGGTGAGTTCTGCATAAGTGTTTGAATCTGATTAATTGCTCATCGAAGTCAATTTCTGGGCTCGATCGAATATCTTGGTTGAGTGTTCATCGTGTTCTTCGGTGTTCTTCGTTATTGTCGATCTTTATCTGATATTATCGATCCTATCTGTTGATAGACTTTTGACCGATAGACATCCTTCGACCGGGACGTTGTATTTACCGGTCATTATGTTCGACCGATACATTGTATCTACCGGTCATTGTGTTTGACCGGGACTTTGTTCTCTTGGTCCTTCGTTGGACCGACACCTGCTTCGATCGGTACCCTGCTTACCGGTCTTTGTGCTTTGACCGATACTTTGTCACTTCCGGTCTTTTGGTTTGACCGGTCTTGCCTTGACCGACTTTTGGATTCGACCGATAAGTTGTCTATACCGGTCTCTTGCTAGACCGGTACGTTGTCTATATCGGTCTTTTACTTGACCGATACCCAGCTCAACCGGACCCTGACTCGACCGGGTCCTTGTCTTTTTCTGCTTATTTTGTTATTGTGTTTGGATCATCCTGCTTGTCTCACGATCGTTACAGTGCTTTTAAGTTAAGAGATTTAAGATGAATTCAAGAGACGCATTAGCTATTGGTTTGGATCAGAAGCCCCCTGTTCTCTATCGAGGGAATATCCTCAGTGGCACGATCGCTTCATGAACTTCATTGAATCGAAATCAAACTATGAAGCCATTTACAAGTGTCTGACAGAGGGGCCACAAGACTGGCCAATGAAAATTGTACCAGGAAACACAGAAGAAGGTGGACCTGAACGGAGTGTTCCAAAAACTATTACTTACTTTACAACTCAAGAAAAGGATATGTATTATGCTGAAAAGAATACAAAAACATATCTTCTACAAAGTCTACCCAACGACATCTATGCTTGCATCGACAGTTATAAAGAGTCTGCAAAGAAAATATGGGACGAGGTTGAGAATATGATGATGGGGAGCCACATCAACAATCAGCTGAAGGTGACAAACTGCATCACCAGATATGATGGCTTCAAAGCAAGAAAAGGCGAGACTCTGACAGAAACCTATGAAAGGTTCAACATGCTTCTGAATGACCTCCAGAAAAACAACATCAAATTCATGAACAACCTCCAGCCTGAATGGAAGTCGTTTGTCTCTCATATTCGTCATACTCAAACCCTGGAGAAGCTTTTTCTATATGAACTTTATGAAATGCTGCTCCAGGATGAAGAGGAAGTTATGGAACTAATGGGGAATCAGAAAGCTGAAGAAAAGCCGGTAGTTGATCCGTTAGCACTCGTATCTGAGAAAAGAGTGAAGTCCGTCAGTCGTTCGTCTGAAAAGAAGCTTGTGCAAAGTGAGTCTGAACCCGAAGATCCTGATAGTGATTCGGATCCTGAACTCACTAAGATGAAAGAATCTATGGTATTCTTGACTCAACATATCCAGAAAAGGAAGTTCTTTAACAAGTCTTCCAACAAGCAAAGATTTTCCACTCGCCGTGACCATCAAGAGAAGTCTGAAGGTAAGAAACTTGTTGAAGATGGAAAGAAGTCTGACAAGAGACACGAAGAAAAGCCAAAAGATGAGCCGATCAGATGCTACAACTGTGGTCGGTTAGGCCACTTTGCCAAGGATTGTCGTAAACCTGTTGTGCGCAACTCCGACTATTATAGAGCCAAGCTGCTACTGGCCAAAGAGAAGGAAGCTGGTAAGGCTTTCATGGCTGAAGATGACTACTGGCTACAAGTCTCTGATTAAGAACCTGAAGATGCTGAAGCACACTTGTGTTTCATGGGCAAGCATTCATCACCATCTGACACTGATGATGAAGATCGAAACTCTCCATGTCAAGTATGTGCTCCTTATCACGAAGCTTTAATTGATCAGATGCAACTTGCTATGAATAAACTAGACTCTTTCAAGATAATCATAAAAGAAAAAGAACAACTTATCTCATCTCTAGAAAAACGAGTTGCTGCACAGTCTGAATGTATTGAAAATCAAAGTTTAGAAGTCTCAAGCAATTTGTGCACAATTTCTAATTTACAAGAAGAGTGTGAGAGTTGTTCAAAAGAATCACAAGAGCTAAAGACCAAAGTAGATTATCTGACTGATGAGCTACGCATGTCCGAGAATGAGAAAATTGATATTGTGTCTCAAAACGTGGCTTATAAAAATGAAAATCAAAGATTATCTAATCAGTTAAAGGAGATTGAAAAGAAGCTTTATAGAATTGGTCAATCTCATCAAACGCTAAATCTAATTGCACCAAAGGAACCCAAGTATGCGAATACGGGTATCGGTTACGATAACCCATATTATCTGAAAAAGGCCCTATCCAAAGTTCCTACGATTTATGCGTCTGAATTTTTTGGAATAGGCAAGACATTTCCAGAATACAAGATCAATTGGACCAAACCAATTGAGGATGAGGACTGGGAAGAGGATAAGTTGAGAAGGGAGAACTCTACTAAAATGAAACTTCCATTTGTTTATGATTCATTAAATGCATCTTAAAACGAAGAAAAACCTTGTTTCCTATCAAATGACTATTTTAGAAGTTATACTCAAGCTGAACTTGATGCTAAAACAGTTAAAACTGAGGAGGAATCTCTAGAGCATAAAGTTTATGTTCCACCTCTGATTTTAGAAAAGAAATTGTTCAACTACAAACGTCATTTGAACAGGAGAGGGAAAATTTTCAAAAGGAAAAACAAGACCTTTTATCTCAAATTGAGTGGTTCACTTCCAATAAAGAGGAATCTGTGTCCGATAAGGAAAGAGAATACTTTCAGACAAAACTAAAGAAGTTAAACTCATAACTGGCTACCTTGGCAGCAGATCTTCTGAAGGAGCAATTTCACAAGGCTGAGCCTCAAGTTAAGCCTACAATTCTCCAAAGTGAGAAACCTACCATGTCTGACAATTCTTATCCTGCCTACAATTTTTGTAAAGCCTTTTTGGGTGACTCGTCACCAAATCTTTCAAATAAAGGAAAAGAGCCTCATGTTTTAGAAACGGATCATTGTTCTGATTTTAAAAATGCTTCCGCCTATGATGCACTTCAAACAAATTCTTCCGATGTCATAAATTCCTCAAGCGATAAGGCCCTTTCTGATGAGGAAATGGAATTTTGAACATTCTTGAATTTCGAGGTGTGTCTAGATAGTGATTTGACCCAATTTGATTTTAATACGTCTCTACCAAGTCATGTTGATTTTCTAAACTCTTCTAGTGAGCCTCCAGTAAAATTTTATAAGGGTGAATGTTCCACATCCGCCCCACAAAAACCTTTTGTGAACGATTCTTCAAAGTCAAAATCCAACAAACGTTCACAAAAGAAGAAAAAGACCGGTCGCTCCAAAAGACAACAATCTTCAAGCTTCACATCTTCTGACTATAAGTTTAACGGTCTTTCAAATACTTTTGGTCGACGCAAAGAAGTTAAATATGCTTGGGTAGCTAAGAAGTCAAAGGAAAGCTCGGCGACACCAGAATTAGTTGATCCAATTTTAAAGTCTAGGAAAAACAATAACAATCATGATGTTTTTAATTCTAAACCTTTAGTTCAATGTAATGGAACTTTACCTTTAAAAGTTTATTCTATTCCGCATTTACTTCAACTGTCTCATGATTGTATTTGTTGCTCTTATTGTGGATCGAATGATTTTGTTGATCGTCGTTATGCATCTGATTGGTTTGGCTCGTATCATGTTGCAAATTATCATTCTCAGTTTAATATTACCCATCATAGAAAAAGACCCAAGTCTAAACGGGCATCCAAAACGGGTGTTAAATCTAACCCCAAAGGACCCATTTACGAATGGGTACCTAAAAAGAAATAACTTGTTTTGTAGGACGATCATGTGTGGTATCTAGATTCAGGCTGCTCCAAGCACATGACCGGAAGAAAGGAGCTTCTCACAAACTTCACCGAGAAGTTTTGTGGTAATGTACGGTTTGGAAATGATCACTACTCTCCCATCAGGGGTTACGGAGATATCGTCAAGGATAATCTCACGATCAAGAAAGTGTCCTACGTCTAAGGACTTGGTCACAATCTCTTTAGCATCGGTCAATTCTACGACAAGGATCTAGAGGTCACATTAAAAGCAAAAAGGTGCAGCTTTCGGACTGAAGATGGAAAAGAGATCCTGGCTGGAACACGTCGCACCAACCTCTACACGATTGACCTCTCATCTTTGAAAACAGATAAGGAAGTTTGTCTGATGTCCAAAGCATCTGCCGAACAAAGCTGGATATGGCATCGTCGTCTCTCGCATCTGAACTTCAAGTCTATCAACAAGTTGGTGCTCGGTGGACACGTCAAGGGAATGCCTGATCTTAAGTTCGAAAAAGATCATTTATGTGTTGCCTGCGAAATGGGCATGATGAAGAAGGCTTCTCACAATCCTAAAGTCACTCCTAGTCCTTCATGGTACCTTGAACTCATTCACATGGATTTATGTGGACCGATGCACGTTCAAAGCATTAATCACAAGAAGTATGTCCTGGTGATGGTTGACGATTTTTCTCGCTACACGTGGGTCAGATTCCTCCGTTCAAAGGATGAAACTCCCGAATTAATCATCTCTCTCCTAAAGAGTATTCTAGTCAGTCTCAACCTATCAGTCCAGACCATAAGGACGAATAACGACACAAAGTTCAAGAATCACGTGCTCATAGGTTATTTGACTTCAGTGGGCATTACGCATACCTTCTCAGCTGCTCGCACTCCTCAGCAAAACGGGGTAGTAGAGCGCCGGAACCAAACTCTTGTCGAAGCAGCTCGCACAATGTTATCTCAATCCAAGCTCCTGCTTTATCTTTGGGCAGAAGCAGTTGCTACCGCTTGCTACACTCAAAACAGGACTATTATAAACAAGCGATTCAATAAGACTCCGTATGAGATCATCAACAAACGCATCCCGAATATCAACAATTTCCATGCATTCGGGTGCACATGCTTCGTACTGAATCACAAGGATGATCTCGGAAAGTTCAGCCTAAAAGCGGATGAAGGAGTGTTCATCGGATATTCCTAGCAAGCCAAAGCATACCGTGTCTACAACAAACAGACGAAGACCGTCGTTGAGAGTGTGAACGTGACTTTTGACGAGCCCGCTGATATGGATTATGAACACCTCAGTTCAGAACCCGCTATAACTGGCGTATTAGCTTCTGGACAAATACGTCCAGGATCTACACAATCTCCAGTAGATTCAAATCAAGGGTCTACGTCAAGAACACACCTTTCTGATTTGGATTTACTTTTTGAGTATTTCTATGATGACTTATTTAATATTAAGTCTAATACTCTATCTTGTAACAGGAATGCTGCTCAAGCACCAGAAGAAACACATGTCACGGGTGGCCCATCCTCGCCAGGTGCTCCATCATCCACTGTCAATGAATCTGCATTCCCGAGCTCGAGTGATCCTCATCCTATCCAAGATCCTAGTGTCGCACCGGAAATAGTAGACCCTCCTGAACCGACACCTGTGGACAGCACTCCTGAAGTTTCCATTCCGGAAATCCCGGATTCTGCTCTAAATGCATCTCCTGCTGAGTCGTCCTCTGCTGCACTCTCGACTCCTACTAAGGAACTTCCACCTCACAGGCCGTCATCACTCAAAGCAGTTCAGGATTTACCCCGCGGTGGTTATGTGGACCCCGATACTTCTCAACAGACATATCAACCTCTTCCACACGCCACCAAGTGGACTCGAGCTCACTCAATTCATCAGATAATTGGTGATCCCAAGACACCTGTTCAGAATCGATCTACTACTACGAACGACTGCATATTTTCTTCGTTCCTTAGCTGTATCGAACCTTCCACCGTCTCCAAATCGTTTAATGATCCAGACTGGGTGATAACCATGCAAGAGTAACTCAACCAATTTGAGAGCCTCAATGTGTGGCGCCTTGTTCCCCGGCCAAAGAACAAGACGGTGATTGGGACGAAATGGAATCATTGTTCGGAACAAACGCGTCTAGTGGCTAAAGGATATCGCCAAGAAGAAGGAATAGATTACGAGGAGACGTTTGCACCGGTTGCCCGTATTGAAGCAATTCGCATGTTCCTTGCCTACGCCGCTCACAAGAACTTTATCGTATTTCAAATGGATTTGAAATCCGCGTTTTTGAACGGTGTTCTCAAAGAGGAAGTGTATGTCTAGCAACCCGAAGGCTTCGTGAGTCTGAATCTCCGAATCATGTTTTTTTTCTTGACAAGGCCTTATACGGTCTTAAGCAAGTGCCACAAGCCTGGTATGACGCTCTCTCATCCTTTTTAGTCAAATCTGGCTTCTCTAAAGGTAAAATCGACACTACCCTTTTTATTAAAAGAGAAAAGAAAGATATCATTATTGTACAGATTTATTTTGATGACATAATCTTTGGCTCCACAAACCCCAAGTACTGTTCAAATGAGCATGATGGGGCAAATGAATTTTTTCCTGGGTCTTCAAGTAAAACAATTAGCAACAGGAATTTTCATTAATCAATCTAAGTACATCTCGGATATTCTTTGGAAATACCAGATGGAAAACTCTTCACCTATGAAAACCCCCATGTCTACTAGTTTAAAGCTACACTCCGATCCTGATGGAAAAGATGTGAATGCTACAACTTATAGAGGAATGATAGGTTCTCTAATGTACTTGACGGCGAGCCGGCCAGATATTATGTTCTCGACATTTTTATGTGCACGTTTTCAGTCGAAACCTAAAGAGTCTCATTTAGCTGCAGTTAAGCGTATTATCCGATATTTAAAAGGTACTGCTGATCTTGGTTTGTGGTACCCAAAAGAGACAGGTTTTGAATTGACAGCCTACTCGGACGCTGATCATGCTGGAAACATGCTGGACCGGAAAAGCACTTCGGGTCATGTCCAGTTCTTGGGTGATCGTCTTGTCAGTTGGGCTTCAAAGAAGCAAAACTGCGTGTCCACCTCCACCGCCGAGGCAGAGTATGTAGCAGCCGCCAGTTGCTGCTCGCAAGTCATCTGGATGCGCACCCAACTGAAAGACTACGACTTTAACTACTCGAGGATCCCCATCTACTGTGACTCCAAGAGCGCCATTGCAATATCAAGCAATCGAGTACAACACACGAAGATGAAGCACATTGATGTTGTTATCACTTCATAAAAGACCACGTGGAAAGAGGTACTATCGAACTCTACTTTGTTAATACAGAGCATCAGTTAGCAGACCTGTTTACCAAAGCTTTTGACGAAAAACGCTTTAATTATCTTGTGTCCACACTAGGTATGCTAAATCTGAAAGTTTGATCCTTTCACAGCCCTCAACGAGTATCATTCAATAACGATTGACTGTGTCTAATGCCCCAGTGCCTTTTATCTGGTTGCTCCAATCCACACTCATTGGTTATTGCATTTTACTTGTTAAGTTTTGTGTCAATTTCAAACTTCTGTATCATTAAAGTAGATTTCGTTTGTTTCTAGCTTTTCTCGTGTGTTTTTCTTTTCTTCGTGGTTTTTTCGTGTTTCCTTTGCCGGTCCTTACGGTTCTATCCGGGAACGTTTGTCATTTGTGGTGGTCTTTAGAAGATGTTCATGTGTTCAGGGGGAGCACGATCGTTCGATGTTTTGGTAAGGTTCTCTAGTCCTCCATTCGAGGGGGAGCAGGTAAGTTCTTTTCCTGTGTTTCGAATTCCTCGCGGTAATCGTCGAGGGGGAGTTCAGTCTCGTAAGATATTCCATGTTCCAGGGGGAGCATTTTCTTTCCTTATATTTTTTTGTTTGTCCATTTTTTTTACAAGTTTTGTTTCGGTTCTCATCTTCCGTTTTTTTTATCTCTTCAATTTTTTTTAGGATTAAAGTTTTTTTAAGTCGTGCGTTAAAGTTTTTTTTATATATAAAATACAAAGAATATTTGTTTCGTTTTATTGTTTTAAGTTTTTTTTTGTTTTTGTTTGTGTTTTTTCATTAAAATTTGTCCGGGCCTGTTATTTTTTTCTTCGGCCAAACCGAACTCCGGCCCAACCTGGCCCGCTAACAAACGACCGGGGTTGTTTAAAACCCCGGGTCTTTTCAAATCCCTCTTTCTCTCGATCTCAATCTCTCGTTTATCTCTGCATCTCTATCGATCTCTCTCCTTACTCTCGATTTCTCTTTCGACCGGCAATCGACTTCGATCTCTCTCGCCGTTGATCTCTCGTCTCCCTTGTTTCGATCACCACCAGGTAAGGCAACAGTTACTGCTCTCGATCTTCTGTGCTTCATAGACCTCCGGTCGACGCCTTTCGTCTTCTCCGGTCGATAGTTTTGTCTTGAATCCCGGTCGAGGGTTTCGACTCCTCCGGTCGATCCTTCGTTGACTCCACTAGGTAGGGTTTATTGTTTTTGAGGCCACGACTTTGGTCGTGGTTAGTCTTAGGGTTTTACGATTATATAGTCTAGGTTTGCTTGATCTCGTTGCTATTATGTTTCAATCCATCTGGGTTATATTGAATCTGTAATACCGGTCGTTTGGGGGTACTGAGATTCGACCTGGATCTTATCGATCGAATGACGAATACCGGTCGAATGACTAATACCAGTGAAATGATTAATACCGGGCGAATGACCTTCTCGGTCAAACCCTTTTCGGTCGAATACCTTTCTCGGTCTAAGTCTTTACCGGTCGAATGTTCATACCGGTCAAGACCTCTTCCGGTCGAAGACCTCTTCCGGTCGAGTATTCTTACCGGTCGAAGTCCATCCCGGTTAAATGACTCTATCGGTCGAAGACCCTTACCGGTCTAAGCCTTTACCGGTCGATTACTTCTACCGGTCGAAGCTTGATCCTGATCTTTTGGTGTTCTTAAATGCACACAGTATTGTGTTTTTTCTATCTGTGCTTAACTGCAATATTTTTTAGGATGTAAGATTGTGAGGTGAATCTGTGAGTTGAGTATGTGGTAGTGCGCGAATTGGTCGCGGACCCTACTTCACGAATTAGGGTTTGTTTTTCCAATAAACTAGAGTTAGTATAGGTTGTGGTTTAAACCATGGCCATGTAACTCCAACGCCATCTTGTTTTCAATATACCTGAGTACTAACCGATTTATTCTTCACAGGTATAATGGCGCAACACCCACCACCAGCGATTGACCCAATCGCCGATGCCGAACTGATTCCCGAGGATCAGTTCATTCAGCTCACACCTAACAACTATCATCTCGATGTAACCCAACCTGCCATTCAAAATCAGGTCATCATCGAGATCCTCAGTGGGCATCCTCTATCATATGCTCTAACGGAGACAGTGGAAGTGCCGCTCTTATACTTACAGCAGTTTTGGCGGTCTTTACATGCTTTGGAGGCCAATGATGGTTTCTAGCTGGAAGGTCGGATTGATCACACACCAGTACTACTCACTAGTGATCTCTTCCGATAGTTCCTTCATATACCGACTGCCGCTTCAGTTCCGGGGCGTAATAGCTTCTACCCGCTCGTATCAGATCCAACTCTATACGCAGACATCATGTCTCTCGGCTACGGCACAGATCTACGTCTTCCATCTGGGTTCAACCGCAAGTACCTTTCCACTATCTGCTACACCATGTTTACTTACCTCAATCGATGTCTTTCGGCTATCACGAAAGGCATCGACCAGACGAGTATTCACATTCTCCGCCTATTCCACTCAGTGGCATTCCATCGCCATGCGGATTTCGTCGATTTCCTATGGTACGACCTTGTTCAGAAAGTTCGGTCGAACGCGACGAAGAGACAGCACTTCATACCTTATATGAGGTTTCTCCAGCTGATCATTCGAAGCTACATGAATCTGTATCCCGAGATACCTCGCCGTTCCACGCATCCTACATGTCCGCATCACCCAACTCGCAAAATACCCTCGCGGCCTGATCTAGAAGGTGTTGTCGCTCGACAAATCCCAGTCAAGGTGTTGGCCTATGCTCGTCCTACTGCACTAAGTGTTATAGCGTATAGGCACACACACAATCTTCCCGCTCCTATGGTCCGACCAGAACCGGCTGGACCTCCCCATGGAGCAAGACCTAAGAGGCGTAAGGGTCCGCGTCCACGCACGAGAGGTGGTAGCGTCCGGATAGCTGGGGCTTCCGTACAGGGTGTGACGAGAGAATATACAGTGAGGGGAACTGGAGTTGGCAGTGCCGTTGGACTAAGCCAGGCCAGTTCTTCATGACGACCGCCGTCACCGACAGAATCTCAGATGGCAGAAGAGGCAACAGATACTACAATCGTTCACGTTCAGTCCTCTTCTGTCACAGCATCTGAGGAAATAGCAGAACAAACCGACTCTGAGGAAACCGCCACCACAACATTGGACTCAAATGACGAGTCTTCTGACTCTGATGGTGACGATGATCAGCCCTCGCCTGGAGAAACAAGGAGAGCGGAGGGAGTATTAGTTGAAAATATAGAGGTGTGTAGAGAGAAGGAAAGGAGGACCAAGATTCATCATGAGTGTACACGAGTGACGGGGTAACCATCAACGGTTGTACCCCCCCTAGCCACATCTACCCAGGTAGCCACATCTGCTACCCAATCTCATATGTTGAGACAGGGTATTGAAGAATACGTCGTGGACCTAGCGGCGCATTGCACACCCCAACCAGCCACTCCACCGTCTCTCAACAGATAGTGGTTTCAGTTCTGCACGGGGATATAACACATACACTACCGGTCTCTCACTTGGAGAGTTACGGTATTAAAACAAGAGAACAGTTGCCCCCGTTCTCGACTTCCTTTGGTGCACAGTGTCTAGATCCCTTTGAAGTAATATCTCCCATTCCTAGGACACAAATCCCATTCTCAGCTACTGCTGAAGGCCTTCGTGGCCCAGCCGGAACACCTATAGTAATTTCAACTTCGGTTTGTTTACGAGGATTGGGTGGAAGTCTGTTATTCCCAATATTCAAGTTCAAATCGCTAACAAACAATCAAGATGAGAATCACAAATCATATGTCATTGATTCAAACAACAAAGATTACAATTTCACAACTTTCTCTCTCTAAACTTTCTCACTAGAAACATATTCAATTAGCTCTTCTCTAATCTGCTCTCTCAATCACACTCTTACACACTTACAATGACTTACTTACAGAATTACAAAGGAAAGAAGGTATTTATACCTCTAACAATTACAAAGAAACAAATTACAATGACAATGACTTTGACTTTATTAATAAAAGACTTTGACTTTAAGTGAGAGTTGCCTTTTCTCAGCTTTGACTTCTTGTATTGTTGACCTTTCAGTCTTCTAACTTTAATGATCTTGAATCCAACAATTATGTGCTCTAACAATCTCCCCCTTTGGATCAAGATCATTACTAAATGATTAGCATGCGATCTTCTCTCTTTAAGCTTGATTTGATTAAGCTCCCCCTTTGATCAACCTTTATCTTTTCTTGTAATCTCCCCTTTCATACAAGCATAATTTTCTCAGCCAACTCTCATGCTCCCCCTATTAGTATGAAATCTTTACATTCTCCCCTTCTCTGATAAGCACAATATCTTCAAAAACTTTTAGCAATCTTCTTCAAAATCTGATATTCAAGAATATTAACATTCTCCCCCAAGGTTGTACACAAACCCTTTTCAGACTTGAAAAGAAAATATCTTCAGATTTAGCACACTTTGTTCCAGCAATTCTATTGTTTTCATCTTTCAACAATCTTGAATATTTTCTCCCTGCTTTAAGTCAAACTCTTGATTCGGACATGTCTTTTTCATTGTTTTCTCAAACATTTCTTGAACTCTTCTCCCCCTTTTTGATGATTAGAGCATCGATATAATCAAAACTTTCACCAGGAAATGTCTTTGACCATTCTGACCACTGACCATTGAAGAGCCACTGATTCGTTGATCAAAAATCAAGTATTCACCTAGATTTTTGCAAATCCAGATAAAATAGGAAAGTAACTCCTGAATCAACAGATGAATTAGTTAAAATGTCTGTCAGTAACACAAAGTCACTGTGTGTAACGAATACACAATATAAAGGAGCATTTTGATGTTCACTCCCCCAGGGCTTCCATCCAATCATCAAAATACCACAAAGGCAATTTCTATGAATGTTATGACAAAGAAACAAATTCTTTGTGTGTTCGTGCACGTGTAGAAAGAATTTAACACGAATAATTGCTTTTTAAGGCTCAACATAGTGTAAACCACTGAGACAACAGTAGATAAACACAGACTCAATGTGCATGATTGAAGTGCGAAGGTGGGGCAGACTTCCTTCTTTTTCAATATCCAGATTTTACAAATGAAAATCAGATAGATTATATGTTGCGTCCCCAGAAAAATATGAAACATTTTCTTTTTAAGAAGAAAATAAGTTGCTAGTGGGGTAGTAAGCAAGAGTTGGCATGGGCTAGTTTCCTGTGTCAATAATGTTAACGAAAAAATTGTGAAACATTAGTAATGTGGCCGCCCGGCTCCGAAAGTAGTTGGTGCAAAGTTTAATATTCTTTTACTCTGTTCTCACACCCTCTTTCTTTTGATCATTAAACTCACTACTAACCAAACTCTCCGTTACATTTTACCTCATCACACCCACACTCATTTCTTTTAGACTCCTCACACTCAATCTCTATAGATTAACTTCTTTGGTAGAAATCACTGGTTAGCGTGATTTCATAGAAGTTCATGTAAGTCCTAGCACAAAGAACCCATATAATCCTATGAAAGCATAGACTTGCTCAAAATGGTTTAACTTGAACAGTTAAAGCTCAAATACAAGTCAGATGTTGATATGCTCAGAATATAATCATGAAGATATGAGCATTTTGAAACAGTGAAGTATTTTCAAACAAGTATATTGAATGAATGAATGAATGCAAAAGACTTGTTTCAAAATCTGACAGTGTATAAAAAATGATCAGAAATGAAATGATAAATCAATTAAGGCTCATGGTCAAAATAACAGATATTGTCCATAAGAAACAAAATATAGACATTCTTGAAAGACGCTTCGAAATGAAATCATGCTCAAAATTCTTTATGAAAATATACAAGCGGGGTGTCTTACCATTGAAAATATGTTTCAATATGAGACATGGTAAGAACAATTTGATCAAAAATTAAACCGATGTGTGTGAATACTTGAAAGTATACAGAAAAGACAATACGCAAGTATTTATCTTTGGAAACACATGGTTTACTAATCATTGAAGCTCAAAATGAAAAATAAAAACATTTAAAATCACACTTCCAATTCATGAAATCTGTTTAAGAATCAGGAAGTGGTTTGAACATTTTAAGAACATGTTTTCATATGATTGAAAGTCATCCTTCTTTCAACCATATATGAGATTAAGATAAGAAATTTAACCTTTTATCTTCGTCTTAAATCTCATTAAGTCAGGCTGAAGTCATTAAGATATGATCTTGATAGCTTCCTCTCATTCTGCACAAGTCTCAAAGTCATGTCAAAACAACTTTTATTCACAAAGACTTATTCAAATGTAAAAGACATAAAGCAGTAAAACAATGAGAGTACGAGTTCTGATCTGAAGTAATCATAAATCATAAGCTTTTACTCCCCCTGAAAATATGCATCTGAAATTTGGCAGTAAAAGGCACATGATAGACATCTACAACTCCCTTTGAAGTGTAGTTCGCCATATCTTCCGAATACATATTTCCAGAAAAATTTATGTACTCCCCCTTGAAGGTTGATTTCCTCTTCTGAGTATCTGAGTACACTCTCTTATCAGCCCGGGAGTAGCATTTCTTTTTCATCATTGAAGAGCGAGTCCTAAACTGTTATGTTTAGAAGTCAAACTCCGTTGAAGTACGCGTCTTAAGCTGATTTAGTTTGAAGCCTTGGTTCTCTTACTCCCCTTGACAGTAGGTGCCTGCAACACAGAATCAATCTTTGGTTTTGGTACCCACTGGTATTTGGGTCCATGTGTGTTAGTTGCAGTTCGAATGGGAGTAATTGAATAAGAACCATACTAGTAATGATCACAAGCTTTATGAACAAAATCATATGTATGACAGTAAGAACAATACCTCTTTTTAGATAACCTGATCAATTGATCTCTTGAATAAGCAAGATCAGGTTTACCTTTCAGCACTTTGTTCTTCTTAGTTGTTGATGCATGTACAAATGATTTGTTACTTGTCTTCTCTTCCTTCTTTCCTTTCTTTTCTTCCTTCTTCTCATCATTCTTCTCATCTTCAACTGGTTTTACCTTCCAAACCAGTTTCTCTTCTTTATATCTCCTTCTTCTCCTCTGTGTACCTGAACCGTCTATTTTCCAATCATAGAAAATGTTAGTTGTACGAATCTGATCAAAAGATTTAACTGACCTTTTGGAAGAAACAGTCGTATGAAATGAGCTTGCAGTTGTCTTGAATGAGCATTCCGAATCAGCTGAATCATCTCTAGGTGTGTGGATAATTGACTCTGGAGTCTTAAATTCAGTTACCACCACCATCTTAGAAATAAATTTCTCAAGTTGTTTTATCTTTGAAGAATAACTGTCTCTTTCTTTGATAAGTTGGTCAATCTTCGTCTTGAACTCAGACTTCGCTTTTTGCTCTTACAATGCATTTGTAGATAGCTCAGATAGCTTTGCAGTTAATTTCCTTATCTCCTCCTCAAAAATACTTCTTTCATCTTCAAAACCCTTCTCAGCATTTGTTCTCTGACCAGATATTTCCTTAAAGAATCCAACATTCTTTTGCTCTATGGCCTTTTTCTCTTTTACAAACTTTTCTCTTTCCAAAATGATAACTTTCTTAAAATCATAAATCTGTTGAGAAAGCTTAGAACATTTAGGCTCAATCACCTTCTTCTCTTCACAACTCTACCTGGAAATCTCTGAGAACTTCTTTTCAAACTCATCTTTGTCCTTAGCCATTTTTATCTCCAATTATGATATTTTCTTCTTAAGCTCAGAGTTCTCATATATCAGACTCTGCTCCTTGTCTTCAATGCCTTCACCATTTATGACAAAAGGAGAATGATCTGGAAGTGGAGCATTGAAATCAAACATATCAATTTCCTCTATACTCCCCACATCAGAATATAGAAAATCATTTGAAGACTCAAATAAGTCATCAAAGTTATCAGTCGAAGTTTGAGGTGCCTTCGAAACTTTAGAACACATTATAGATTTATTTTGAACAATCGTGTTCTTTATGACAATAGAAAACACACTTTGGTCAATGTCGACCAAAATTCATTCATCAGATAAAACATTTTCAAGCTCAACTATTTTGCTTTCTAAAATGAGTGGAGGACCATAAATTTTTGCAGTGGTAGGATTTACCTCCATCTCAGAAATAGAATATGTAGCAAAATAATCGTTTGAAAGAACTTTAGGCGTGTCAGAAAGATAACTATCATTCAGCTTTTCATAGCGAAATGGTAGTTGCATTTTCTTTAAATTCTTTCTATTGTCATCTTCTCTTGCCTCAACTTCTTCTGATGCTTTGGTAACAAATTTGGGTTTTAAATGAGGTTGATAAGCAGTTGCAACAAGATAATCAAAGTTATATAACCCTGGTTGCTTTCTGATGGCTTTCCTTAAGTAATGGGGATTATCATAACCGAGTCCCCATTTCTCTTTAGATCAGACTCTTCAATGGGTGTATTTAGAAAAATGGTATGATCTGTTTGACCAATCACATGAAGTTTAGCTTCCAAATCATTTACCTTTTTCGTTAGACTCTCGTTCTCAACCTGCAATTTATAAACGGTAAGTACATATTTTTTATTTTCTAAATCAGACTTTGAAAATTTAGATTGAACATCAAAAATCTTCTTTTCAAAACAATCTTTTTCATGTTTAAAAACTGAAGCAGATTTTCGTAGAGAATCAATCTGATCGTTGTTTTCAATTATAGTCTTATTAAGCTCAAAGATCTTCTCATTTCTTCTAGTAACTCTGTCTTTTTCCTTTACCGATTTATCTTGAAGATCTTCAACTTTAACCATCATAGCTTCCATTGTAGTCATGAAATCATTTACAGTGAAATCCTTTACCTCTTCTGCTGAAAAAACTCATCTTGAATTATCTGTTACAAAAAGAACTTGAACTTGATCGTTAATCCAAATGAAATCTCAAAAATACAGAAAAACTTAAAAAAAAAATTTAGAGATTTTGATCAGAAAAAAAAAACAATGTCCCCCTCCGAAGACTTAGCACGGGGGTCCACTATTAAAAACCATATTACAGTTTTGAAAATTTCTCAGAAAAAATTCTAAGTAAACCAAGCTTTACGTGTCAAGTGTGATGCGCAAACTACGCTTTGCGTATCTAGCGGGTTACACAAATCTTAATTTGCGTGTTGAAAGGGTTACGCAAACCAATACTTTGCGTTTCGAGAAGCTTACGCAAACCTGTCTTTGCGTGTCAAGATACTTGTGCAAAGCTAACTTGTCGATCTGAACCCAATTACATCAGATTTTCGTTTCACGTTGAATACACAAAGCTCACTTCTCTTTACCTGTTGAATACGCAAAGCTTACTTTGCGTTTCTAGATGAATACGCAAACCTCAATAACAAACACTGAAATTTCTTGATGAATCTTGCGCAAACCTCTGATGAACTTGTGCAACATTTGGATCTTGCGCAAACCTCAAAAATCGAACAAATCATCACCAAAAACTACTCTAGACCTCGAATTACAATACAAAAATCTGACAATTTTCTCGCCTAAACATCTAGAACACAATTCTAGCACTTAATTTTGATCAAAAACACAAGAATGTACAAAAAGATTCGAATATAGTGCACATAACTCGTGAACTTCAAACTTCTTGAAAATTGAAAATAACAATCGAATACAGTGCAAATCATGAAACAAACTAAACAGACTCGATCGATTATACTTTATGAACAAAACCTAATCGATTACAACTCCAAAATCACACAAAAATTCGAAATTCGATTCTCGGCTCAAGAACATAGTGTCGAACCAAACTTTCTTGAATTTCTTGATCTGATTTCGATTTGGATCTGCTCTGATACCAATTGTTATTCCCAATATTCAAGTTCTAATGGCTAACAAACAATCAAGATGAGAATCACAAATCATATGTCATTGATTCAAACAACAAAGATTACAATTTCACAACTTTCTCTCTCTAAACATTCTCACTAGAAACATATCCAATTAGCTCTTCTCTAATCTGCTCTCTCAATCACACTCTTACACACTTACAATGACTTACTTACAGAATTACAAAGGAAACAAGGTATTTATACCTCTAACAATTACAAAGAAACAAATTACAATAACAATGACTTTGACTTTATTAATAAAAGACTTTGACTTTAAGTGAGAGTTAACTTTTCTCAGCTTTGACTTCTTGTATTGTTGACCTTTCAGTCTTCTAACTTTAATGATCTTGAATCCAAAAATTATGTGCTCTAACAAAGTCCTACCACAACTATCATCACGCCATCTGTGAACGTAGGCGGCTCGACTTCTACAGTCGTAGCTACAACTGGAAGTCTAAGTGACCCAGGAGTTACCCAAACTGAGTTCGTCTCAAGGGAATATATGGACGGCACCCTAAAGGTTGTCTAAACCATGATGAGGGAGAAAGTAGATGCTCTGAATCTCATGATCAAAGGCAAGGGTCCAGCAACCGAGCCTGAACCTCTACCTCCTACACCACCCTCCATTCCAGCTACCGATATGTTAATCGAGGACCTAACATCCATACTACTTGCCAAGCTTCTTGCCCAATCTCAAACAGAACCCTCCCAGGATGCCGATCTTCTATCGCTTCGACGTGCTCTAGAATCCACACCTACCCCACCACCCCCCAACCCATCATATCTCCAGAAGCCTTCCAGCTCCAACAAGACATGCTTCAGTCTCTACAACAAACCGTAGTTGTATCGACTGAACGCCTATCAGTAGTGAAAGACACCTGCCGTAGCCAGGAAGACAGGCTCAAGAGCTGGCATGATGATCAGGATGATCCTGATCACCATGAGGGAGAGAAGCGCCAACGCCTAACAGAGCCGGAGACACACTTTGAGGAATCAGTTCAAGTGGGAACGGAAAAGGGTTCGGGTTCTGGTACTCGAACAGAAGGGCAGGGACAGGCACAGGAACAGTGTATGGATTTGGTGTTGTATGATATTCCAAGGGTTGAAAAGCTTGAGGAGTTTGATGCAGGTTCTCCGATTGTTCCTGAAGATTGGGCGTTAATTCTTGATCCTTATGAAGTTACTGACCCGACAGAAGGATGTGCAAACACTGAAAGAGCTCTGGTAGTTATGCAAGCTGAAATAGACGAGATTCTTCTTCCAGACGATCAGACTTCTGTCGCGGTACCGTTGTTGACTTATCCTGTTGATCACCCTGAAGAAAGTCAAAAGAAAATCTTTGCCCACTGGATTCGTTCATATGATGAAGTTGTACTTCATGGTCTACAGTCTATGAAAAACAAGGAAAAGCAGCGTGAACTTGTATTCATGTATAAGCAGTTTCAAGGCAAGCACTCCAAGACAAAGCTCAGGATTACATCAGTTGACCGGATTCAATCTGCCTTTTTCATGAAAGTAAAGTATTCAGACTTCATGGTAACGAGAGAAGATGGTCAGAAGTATTGTTTTTCTGAAGCTGACTTTCCGTGTCTTGAACCACAAGATATGTTGTTCATTCTTCGAGACTTAAAGACTATAACCATCAGACCCGGGGAAGTCATTGATGCACTCGAGACCGTAAAGATATATATGAAGTGTGCGATGAAACTTGCCTCGGTGGAAGATTTTCAGATTGGGTTAGAAAGCAACCAGCCAAAGATTAATCTGCTGAAGCCCGATTTGAAGATTTCGTCTGATGCCCAGAATGTGCCTGCATTTACAGTGAGAAAGATTCCAGAATTCAGCATGACATATGTGAACAACGAAGGTGTTCTACGCTTTATCCGATTCGATCAGATTGCCAGATTTTGTGATGGTACATTGATGTTGCTGAAAGACAAGTTGAAGCCTTCACTTAGTCAAGATGAAAAAGGGTTTCAACCTTTAGATTCTAAATACAAGTCACTTGTTCTTGAAGCACTGGGAGTTATTGAAGAGCGACTGGAGTACAGAACTCAAATGAGATATTTCGAGATCAGTTTGGGTTTCCAAAAGATTTATGTTCCAAACTGGCGCGATTATCAACTTCTATTTAAAGGGGGAGATTGTTAGGGTTAATTATATGTTAAATAGAAGTTCAGGGTGTATTTTGTAATTAATCTAAAGTTTTATTAGCTTGTTGGGCCTAAAAGCCCATAAGCCCATCTTTGTAAAGCCTGAGTATATCATGGCTATTTTAGATTCATTTGGTAAGTTCTCAGTCTCATAATTTCGGATTACTAGTCAATAGGTTCATTTACTGTAACCCTTTGATTGCATATTAATCATATGACTAGTAGTTGTGACTCAAATCTTATTCATCTTTGATATTATTTGTTGTTGATTGCATTGTACTGGGATCTACAAGCTTTTTGCCTAGTCATATGCTTGGAATATCCACTGTCCAAGTACCACATATGTCGGGTCTGCAAGAGAAATCTAAGAAACAATAGATTTAGGTACCCATTTAAAAACTGGTCCTAACAGATTAGCACAAGATTTTGGTATCCATTTAAATATGGATCCTCCTTTTCTTTGAAAACTTTTAAAAACATATGATCTTGAAGAATACACATGATAATATCCAAATCAATCAGTAGAATTATAAGAATAAGCAAAATCATTTCTCCGATAATGATAAGATGTAGTAGTAATAGGAGATAATTGAATCAATTGCTTTATTGAATAACGCTTGTATGGAGTTACAAGGTTTTGTTTGGGTGAAGCAAGTTGACCAACTACATCATTATCACTACTAACTGATCTATTACAAGAGTTATCAGAAACTGATTCAGCTATCTCATCATTTATCCTTTTTGGTCGCCATTCGGTTCGAGCTTTCGATCTTTTCTTGCTTATAACTTAAACAAAAGATTTAGATTTATTAGGAAAATCAGATTTCTGAGATTGATTTTTCTTTTGTGTACCAGTGTATTTCTGTTTATGTAATCGTTGTTTTTTATGTTTCTTACCTTGAGCATAGTAATCAGCAATTACAGAAACTGATTCACCAACCTTAGCTGATGATTCACCAATATTAAAATCACTTGGTAACATTTTTTCATTTATAAGACAAGTAGAATGATCAGGAAGAGAAGCATTGAAGTCAAACATATCAATTTCTTCTATGCACCCATCATCATAATTAAGAAAATCATTTGCAGACTCAAATAAGTCATCAAAATTATCAGATGAAGTTTGAGGTGCCTTTGAAACTGTAGAACACTTTTTAGGTTTAGATTTAAAAACAGTGTTCTTTAAAACTGTAGAAAACACACTTTGTTCAATATCTACCAAAAGTTTTTCATCAGATAAAACATTTTCAAGCTCAATTATTTTGCTTTCAAGAATGAGTGGAGGAACATAAACCTTTGCAATTGCAGGTTTTGCCTTCATCTCAGAAACAGAATAACTAGCAAAATAATCGTTTGAAAGAACTTTTGGTGTTTCTGAAAGATAACTATCATTTAACTTTGCATAGTTAAATGGTAGTTGCATTTTATTTATATTCTTTCTATTTTCAGTTTCTTTGGCCTCAACTTCTTCTGGTAATTTGGTAACAAATTTGGGTTTTAAATGAGTATGTTTACCAGCACAAGCAAGAAAATCAAAATTATATAATGCTGGTTCTTTTCTGATGGCTTTCTTTAAGTAATGGGGGTTTTGAAAACCAAGACCCCATTTTTCTTTAACATCAGCCTCTTCGTTAGGTGCATTAAGAAAAATGGTTTGATCTGTTTGTCCTCTTGCATAAAGTTTGGCTTCCAGACCATTTACCTTCTTATTCAAAAGCTTGTTCTCAACCTGCAATTTATGAACAGTTAGTGCAGATTCTCTTTTCTCAAACTCATACTTAGAAATTTTAACTTCAAAATCAGAAATCTTCTTTTCAAAACAATCTACTTGAAGTTTAGAATCAGAAGCAGACTTGCGTAAAGAATCAATTAGATCTTTGTTCCCAATAACAGACTTATTAAGCTCAAAGATCTTATTGTTCCTTTTAGCAACTTTTTCTTTTTCTTTCTTCAGTTTTACTTGAAGATCATTAAGCTCAACCATCATAGCTTCCATTTTGGTTATGAAATCTTTTTGAGTGAAGTTTATTACCTCATCAACTGTCTCGTCATCTGACTCATCATACTTCACTTCTTTTCCCATTAGACAGAGATGAGCAGTTTCTTCCTTCTCTTTGTCATCCTTTTGATCAGAATGATCCAACCAAAATTCGTCCTTAGCCATTAATGCTATGCCTGCTTCTTGCTGTTTGGCCAATAGAAGTTTGTTCTGATAATACTGGGATTTCGAACCTTTGGCTTTCAAAAATCTTTAGCAAAATGTCCAATCTTGCCACAGTTTTAGCATTTAATTGGATCATTTGTTGGATTTTCTGCAACTGTGTAATCATTCACAAACTTCTTCTTTTCTTCCGGCTTCCTATCTATATACCGGTTCTCTTCATATCGCTTTCCTTCCACTCTTTCTCGGTGCTCATGATTCTTGGAGTTTGATGAAGAATATCTTTGAGAATTGGATCTCGGCTTCTTGTAGAATTTCTTTTGGAAGGCACGGGTTAGTAAAAGCATTGCTTGTTTCAGACTTTCTCCATCATCACCTTCTGATTCAGATTCAGATTCAGAACTTGTAACCACTTTCTTCTTTTTCTTCTTCTCTATCTTTTCTTTCTTTTTTTCTTCTTCTCTCCAGCTACCAATGCAATAGGATCTGGAACTTTTTCTGCCTTCTTCTTTTCAGCTCTTTTCTCCTCCACTTCTTCTTCATTTTGCCTCAGAGTCTCATAAACCTCATGTAACGGTATTTCCTTTAAATCCTTCATTTTCTTCATCCTACCGAGTATGCTTCTTCCATTCTGGTTGTAGAATACTCAGAAATTTGACATTGTTCTCAAGCTGCTTCTTCTTTACTTTGTTCTTTGTCAGTTCATTCAGAAGCAAGATAAACTGTTCATAAGTATCTTCCAAGCTTTCATTCTCTTTGGCTTTAAATTCCTCATAACTGTTAATGCAGTTAGCCACTTTAATTTGATTTCTGACCTTGGATCCCATCATCATCTTTTGCAGTTGATCCTACATCTTCTTAGCATTATCCTTGTAGCTATCAATCTTGATGTAAATCTCATTAGGAATGCTTTGAAGTAAAAGAGATCTTGCTTGCTTGTCTGCTTTATATCGGCTTTTCTGTTCTTCAGAGTAATGTGATAAATCGATTTTAAATGTTTTTGTCGTTTGTTCTCTGTTCTCATCACCATCTTCACTATCAGAGGATTCGTCATCAGGTACTTCAACAGTAGGTGGAATCATTGGACCTTTGGTAATTGAAATCAGAATATTTTCTCCATTTGCATGTCTGTCTATAAAATCCAGAAATCTATCCTTCCACTGCTCGTACTCTCCTTTGAACAACACAACAGGCTTGACATCATTGCCAATGGAAAGAGCATCTTTAGAAGTCATCTTGATTAAACCTGTTTGAAAAATATATGCAATAAGAAAGTAGAACTGATCGTTAGTCCAAATATGAAATCACAAGAAAATCTTGAAATTTTGAAAAAAAAATTGTTAGAGCATAAATATGTTGGATACAAGGTCAAGAAGACAAAAGTCAAAGTTCAAGAAGTCAAAGCTGAAGAAAGTCAACTCTCATGTGAAAGTCAAAGTTCTTTTGTAATAAAAGTCAAAGTCAACATTTGTATTTTGTTTTTAGTTTCTTTGTAATTCTTGTAGGTATAAATAGCTTTGTATTTCTATTTTTAGAAGTGATATTCAGTTGTTAATTGAAAGAAGTTGTCTAGTTGAGAGAGAATACGTTAGAGAAAGAAAGAGAAGTTCTAGAGAGAGAAAGTTGTAATCTTGGGAATTGAAAGTTAATCAAACAGGTAATTGTTTGAATTGTTTGTTTGATTAATTGTTAGTGATTTGAAACTAGAATCTGGAACACTCAATTGTTATCAGAGCAGATCCAAGTCGAATTCAAGAAATTTCAGAAAGTTGGACAATGTGTTCTTGAGCGAGAATCAAATTTCGATTTTTAGTGTGAGTTAGGTGTTGTATTTGATCAGGTTATGATCGTTGAATGTTATAGTTTGAGTTTGTATAGATAATGTCACGAAAGGCACTGCAATTTTTCATAAATTCTTGAATTTTGTTGAGTTTTATGTCACGAGTTTTTGAGCACTGTTTAATAGATCAAATTGTATTTTTGAGTGTTTGACTTTGACTTTTATTACAAAAGAACTTTGACTTTCACATGAGAGTTGACTTTCTTCAGCTTTGACTTCTTGAACTTTGAATTTTGTCTTCTTGATCTTGTATCCAACATATTTATGCTCTAACAAAGATCCTAATTGCTTCGAGTCGTGCAACATGGGCAAAGGTTTCTTCTTAGTCAATCCCTTCTTCTTGGAAATATCCCTTAGCCACCAGTCTTTCCTGGTTCCCAATAACCACCTCATCTCAATCCTTTTTGTTTCTGAAGATCCATTTGGTCCCTATTACATATTTGCTTTTCGACAGAGGCACAAGGGTCCATACCTTGTTGCGCACAAACTGCAGAAGCTCCACTTACATTACCTCTATCCAGTTTGGATCATCAAGGGCCTCAGAAACCTTCTTGGGCTGAATTATACTAAAAAAGTTTGTAAAAAAGCAAAAATTTGCAGTAGCAGAGCGAGTCTTGACACTGTTAAATGGGTCACCAATGATTTTGCTCTGTGGGTGACTTTTGGTCCATCTTGTCATTCTTGGAAGATGGTCATTGGAAGCATCAAAATGCACTTCTGTACAGAGATATTCAGGCTCTAGAGCAGCTTCTGTGGTAGAAGGATGATCATTTGTTCTCATCACAAGAGTTGAGTTGGTTTCATGAGTTGATGTAGAAGCCTCTGTGGTGCCTTGATTGGAGTTTCTGAATTGCTCTGGGATGAAACCTCTGTGGTTGAGGTAGTATGATCATTGACTTGAGCTGGCATAGAGTCTTGATTTTCTGCATTCTCTTCATGCTCCCCCTCAACAGTTTATCCTATAGAAGTAGTGGAAGAGGGTGAAGTAACATTAGAACCGGTTAGGGATGTACCAGTTTGGTCCACAGAGAGCTTGACTCCAGAGGATCTGTGATCATCTTTAGAGGGATCATCATCATGAAACATTTCCTCGAATAAGTAATGTAACTCATTTGCTCGAGTAGATGATTCACTAGAGTCTTGCATTTGTAGTTCGAGTCCTGAGTTGATTTGCTCAGAAGTCACCTGAAAAGAGTCATCAAAAGTGTAACGACCCCTGTCCCAAGTGATCTAGGACATTTTTAGTTACACAAATATATAAACACATAAATTCAAAAGAACCTCATTCGCAGAAAGAGGTTGGGAAAGTACAGAGCATGCTAAGTATTATTTACATTACAGTATACAAATCCAAAAGCTTAGCATAACTACAAATTCATAACCAAAAGATAAAGCGTCACTAGGAAGAATTATCCCAAAAAGTCGCTTGTGTCGCTCTCATCACTTTGCCCCAATCCCGATTCTACACATGGCCGAGCGACATGCTCAGTGAACAAATTATAAAAAAAAATAACAGTAATCCAAAGAACAAAACAATAAAATTAGGTATAATGAAAATAAATTAACCATTGAAAACAACATGGTTAAAATATATACATACAATGAATCAATAAACCGATACCATGATAATCCGAAATATAACTCGAAAACAACTACAAATCCAAAACAACGAAAGTCAACATCAAAGTCTCAAATCATATAAGTTCTTAATTCCGTGAAATAAGGACACGTTGTCCGATGGTCGGCCAAACCATCCGGACAGTTGGGAATTAGGGGTACGGACAGACACCGCCTAAGTCCCACGGTGGATTTAACCATGGCCTCAAGTTCTGGAACTAGTTCTAGGATCGATCCATACGCGCTCGGGTAGCCTATTCCGTAAAGGCCGAGTACAAAGTACCGTTCGTCGAAGACGCCCTAGTTTTTATAGCCACTATGGTAGCATCCCAGACAAAGGTGCCCCCAAGTCCGGTGTTTGGAAAACAAAGTCCAAATCATGAAAATCAATTTCATTAAATCGAAGCATAACCGAAAAAGTGTTTCTAATTTCTCAACATATTTTGGTTGCAGAAAGTCACATAAAAGTTCATGTAATGAACAATTGGTTTCAGACATATAAACTCATATCCGATAGAAGTTCGGTTCCGAAAAGATAAAGGTTATCCGAAAAAATCCATAATAGGAATCACAAACGGATCAAAAAGTATGTCATATAATCATAATACAACAACTAAAAATGAACTGAACAAAAGTTGAAAATAATAGATACCCAAATACATACCCACTTTTGTGTTTGTTTTGATTCATATTGAATCTTGTGGATGAAATGATCACATCAATAGGTCATTCCCGTATCAAAGAAGATTGAATCCGTACCTGAGATGATCCCTTTCCTATCTTTGTAGTCTCCTGTAAATCCAACACCAATTCTTTGAATTATCGGTAACGGAATTCGTAATTTTAAACTCACACAAGACACAAGGGTCCTAAAATTGACTACGAACCTCCCAAAGTGCTAATAATATCCTTAGGATACTTTAAACATGATAAACATAAATATAAATGCCATTTAGAACACTATATTTTATTTTCAAAGCAGAACACATTCTAGAAATTTAACAGTGAGTTATCAGCTTTCTAATATATCAAGTTTCTTACTTGTCCTCCTATTTAAAGTAGTTATGTAATCTCTTAAAAGTCTAGTCATTTTAGATTCGTCTCATATGGATAATCCATCGATTTTCTATGAATTTACAAAAACAGCATGCTGATCCCGAGTACAGTGTGACTAGTCTCAAAAACACATTGTTTTGGTCCATTTAAGGTCATAACTAGATCATGGTGTGAACTACAAAGTTGTTCCAGACAGTATAACCATTCCAGCCATGTATCATACACCTCATTTGGATCAACCATATATTTTATACGAAATTTTGAACTTACTAGACAGAACGGGTTGACACATGCAATTTTTATTGAAACATTTCATCAAACACATGGAGAACACAACTACAAATTATAGCTCAAAACTATATCCATGGTTACAAATACAAATCCTTGAACATTTTGAGCCAACATAACATAGATTAACCATTACTTGAACATACAACTTCATGCAAAACCCAATTTCAAGATTAAAGACCCAAAATCAAATCATAACGTCAATATGTGAAAGATTTTAGCTAAACTGCATAAATCCATCCTTTTTAACAACCCAATTTACTAAAACAAAGAAAAATACACATATTTAGTATGTGTTAAATCTTAAAAACCAAAAATTAAAGGTATTAAAGGATTGCCTTAGTGTTTGTTACTCCAAATCTTCAATTTTACATCTTAAGCTCTTCAATTCCTCAAGAACTTGTTGATTTCTCCAATTCTCCCTCAAACTCTCTCTTCCTCTCTCACTACACAATTTGGGTTTCAAGAAACAAATAGGTATTTGATTTTTTATTTTATCATTATATAAATACAAGTTTGAGCCATTGTTTAATTTGGTCCCCTCAAACTTCTAAATATTCCAAAATCTATTATAGTCATAACTTTTCTTAAATTTCAAGTTTAATATAAATTTTAATTGACTAGCTTTGGCCCCTGAACATGGTAAATTTTTAAATTTATAATCTAAGGTACAAACAACGATGCATAAGGTACAACTTAATCACCCACACATTTATACATAATCCGAACTACGAATTTTTAGGGTATTATAACCTTCCCCCCTTAAAAAGGATTTCGTCCCCGAAATCTAGTTATGGATTGAAGGACTTACTTTATATGAAGAGCTCGGGATATTCACATCACATAAATTCTTCCATCTCCAATGTCTCTTTACCCTCCGTATGATTCTTCCACAACACTTTGACATATGAAATTTTCTTTCTACGAGTCCCTCTCTCCCCTCGGTCTAGAATGTTTTTCGGTTCCTCTCGATAGGAGAGATCTTTTTCAATTTTATTGGAAGGATAGTCTATCACGTGTAAGGGATGATACTGATATCCACGTAGTGAAGACACGTGAAAAACATTATGTACATGTGATAACTGTGGGGGTAGCACTAACCGAAACGCGACTTGACCGATCCTTTCCAAGACTTCGAATGGACTAATATACCGAGGACTCAACTTGTCTTTAATTCCGTATCGACGAGTACCATGATTCAGTGAAACTTTGAGGAATACGTGGTCACCCGGTCGAAATTCAAGGTGTCGACTATGTTTATCAACATAAATCTTCTGACGATATTGTGCTTCCTTCATTTTCTATAGGGCTGCCTCGATCTTTTTAGTCATAACTTGGATAAGCTCAGGACCTTCGATCACTTTTTCTCCGACTTCGTTCCAATAAGTTGGCGATCGAAATTTTTTACCGTACAATGCTTTATAGGGAGCCATGCAAATACTTGATTGCCAACTGTTGTTATAAGAGAATTCATTAAGAAAGAGATAATTATCCCAACACCCATTCCACTCCAAAGAACAGGCTCAGAGCATGTCTCAAATATCTGTATGGTGCATTCAGACTGACCGTGTGTTTGGGGATGAAAAGTGGTACTAAAATTTAATCGAGTACCCCACGATTTTTGTAGACCTTCCCAAAATTGAGAAGTGAAACGCGGGTCTTTATCAGAAGTTATAGTCCAAGTCTGACGAATAGAAGAGATAGAAGTGAAACGCGGGCCATGAAGTGGAATAATATCACACTAGAAGAGATAAGTCAGTTTAGATATAGTCCAAGTCTGACGAATAGGAAGAAAATTGGTTATTTTCGTCAAACGGTTGACAATTACCTAAATAGAGTCATGTTTAGAACATGTTCTAGGCAACCCAACTACGAAGTCTATCGTGATATGTTCCTATTTCCATACTGGAATTTTAAGAGGTTGAAGGAGTCCACTAGAGCGTTGATGCTCGATTTTGACTCGCTGACAAGTTAAACAACGTGAAACATGTTCTTCGATGTTTTGCTTCATACCGTTACACCAGAAAGTTTACTTCAGATCTTTGTACATTTGGTAGTACCAGGATGAATAGAGAAAGGGGAGTCATGAGCTTCTTTCAAGACAGCTGCTTTTAACTCGGTATCGTTTGGGACACAGAGTCGATCACGAAACCATAGAGTGCCATCATCATCAATTCAAAATTCGTAATTTGTTCCATTATGAATGTGATCGTGAATGGTCCAGATTTCACCATCATTCTATTGGGCGACTTTTATTCGTGATATAAGACTTGGCTCTACTATTAAACTAGATAGAAAACCTTGATCATTATGCGGATAGATTTCCAAACCGTACCGATCAATGTCTGTAGCCAACTATGTGGGGACTAATAAAGAAGAGATTTGTCCAACAACTTTTCGACTGAGTTCATTTGTGACTATATAAGCTTTGCCCGGATGATACTAAATCCGGACATCATTGTCCTTAAGAAGCTTAAGCCATCGTCTATGGCGCAAGTTTAGCTCCTTCAGAGTAAAGATATATATCGTACTCTTATGGTCTATAAAGATCTCACACATCTCGCGATACAGATAATTTTTCCATATCTTGAGAGCAAAGATGACCGCAACCAACTCTAGATCATGAGTCGGATAATTTACCTGGTAAGGTTTCAACTGTCGTGAGGCATATGCGATCACTCTTCCATGTTGCATTAACACACAACCCAAACCTTCCTTTGAGGCATCACTGTATATATCTGAAAACCGTTGGTATCTTTCAGTAAAACAAAAACCGGTGAAGTAACCAAGTGATGCTTCAGTTATTCAAAACTGACTTCTTGATCTGAGCCCCACTCGAACTTATCACCTTTTTGTAATAATCGGGTCATTGGTAGAGCTATTATAGAAAATCCCTCGACAAAACGTCGGTAATAGCCTGTGAGACCTAGCAAACTACCGACTTCAGATATATTTTTCGGTCTTGGCCACTTTGTGACAGCTTCAATTTTAGTAGGGTCTATTGTCACACCCTCAAAAGATATAACATGATAGAGAAATGTCACCTATTCATGCCATAATTCGCACTTGGAGAACTTAGCATAAAATTGTTTCTGTCTGAGTGTCTCTAATGCTATACGAAGATGTTGTTCATGATCTTAGTGGGATTAACAATAGATTAGGATGTCATCGATGAAAACAATGATAAACTCATCCAGATAATCCTTAAAGACTCGATTAATAAGATCCATGAAAACCGCTGGAGGATTTGTAAGACCGAATGGCATAACTATGAACTCATAGTGGCTATAATGTGTTCTGAAAGAGGTTTTGGGGATATCAGAATCATGGATTCTTAGTTGATGATATCCTGAGCGAAGGTCAATTTTTGAAAAGTATCTTGCCCCTTGTAGTTGATCGAACAAATCGTCGATCCTGGGTAATAGATACTTATTTCGGATTGTAACACGACTTAGCTCACGGTAATCTATACAGAGCTGTATGAAACCGTCTTTCTTTTTGACAAAAAGAACAGGGGCTCTCCAGGGAGAGACACTGAGATGAATGTAACCCTTGTTTAGAAGTTCTTCAATTTGAGCCTTCAACTCTTTCATTTCAGTAGGGACCATACGACAGGGAGCTTTAGATATTGGTGTGGCCCTTGGAATTAATTCAATAGTGAACTCAACCTCTTTACTGGTGGAATACCTGGTAAATCATTTGGAAAGACATCTGGAAATTCTTTTACAATAGGAATAGAATCAAGGGAAAGCGGTACCTGATCGGGATCTTGTAGAGATTCAAGAAATCCCTTGCAACTTTGCCACATCAATTGTTGAACTTTGATGGACGACATAACTCGAGTTCCCTCTTTAGGAGGTAGACCCTGAAAAATGAGCTCGGGGTGGCTGACGTCTCTGAATATAACTTGTTTCGACTCACAATCAATAGTAGCTTTGTGTCGAGCAAATCAATCCATGCCCATAATTAAATCAAATTGCGATAACTTCATAGGGAGTAAAGTTACCTCTCGAATACAATTCTCGATCATCAATAGGCAGGTTTCAAATTTTGAGACAATGCATATAGAATTACCCATCGGGGTTGAAATCTTGACAGGGAAGTCAGTTGACTGCTCATAGGGCTTAAGATGTGACTCTAGATGCTCGAAAGCAATGGAGTGTGAAGCCCTAGTATCAAAAAATACATATATAGATTTGTCAGCTAAAGTTAAGATACCCGAAACCATACCTGTCGTTCACTTGACACCAGATATCGCAAACACACGCCCGCTAGTAGTAGGTTGTTTTTCCTTGTCTTTTGATTTGTCAAACCGGCCCTTCTTACAGTCTCTGGCTAGGTGGCCTTGCTCATGACAAATGTAACACGCTCCTGTCATTTTTAAACATGGTCCGAGTAGATTCCAGTTGTTGCACTAATTACATTTGACACGATTGCCCGTAAGAAACTGATTTTTATTTACTATCGATTCTGAAGTTCGAGATTTGGAATTATTGGAGCCCTTTAGACTCCCACTCCTTGATTTGTAACGCATCTAACGCTGATTACTAGAACCCTATTGCAAACTTTCAGAACCTCATTTCTTTGAGTCAAGTTGACGAGTTATACGCTCTACACGTGCTCTGTCGATGTTTTTAGCTACATCGGCAAACTGCGAAACAATGTCGTATTTTGAATTTTATAGCTTGTCTTTGAACCTATTGTTTAATGACCACTTGAATTTATCAATCTGATGGGTTGCGGTACCCGCGGTAACAACTACAAATCGAGCCAATCTGAGAAATCGGACGAGATAGTCGGCAACAAATTCATTGTCACATTATTGGATATTACAACATTCACATATATACGCGTATTTATCAGCTCGATTAAAATATTGATTATAGAAAAGCTCCATGAATTGTTCCCAAGAGAAGTGTTGGACACTAAGGTTAGATTATACATAAGAATCCCACCAGTTGTGAGCGTCATATTCGAATTTGTATTTTGCAAGTCTAACTTTGAATTGATCAGGACAATAATGTGCATCAAAGATATTCTTTATATGCCTGATCCAATTTTCTGCTTCTACTGCCTTAGTTGTAGAAGTAAAAACATGAGGTTTCTGGTTGTTGAAACGTTCCAGCCACACATGGGCTTCCGTAGTTGGGTTATGTGATCTGGAACCTGGATTTTCATTACTAGGACGAGTTTGTAACATTAGGCCGGGAGATTGATGGGAATCATGAGCAGCTTTGCGCATAGCGTCCACTTCCTACGCAATAAAATCAGGCCTCATACCTAACATAGGTTGGTGGACTGCCGCTGTGATGCTCGGGTCCACTCGATCTCCTGTTAGAGGAAGATCTCACTTTTCGGGGTCTACCACGGCTTGACATACTATAGGAACAAAGATACGGATTAAGAATAAAATATCAAATAGATAGGAAAGCAGAAATTAGGAATAGAATTAACCAACCTAGACAATTCCTACACTTCCCATTCCTATTCCTACTCATTCCTAACTGGTCAAGCCTATAACGAACTACAAGACAAAACCTAGGCTCTGATACCATAACTGTAACGACCCCCGTCCCGAGTGATATAGGACAATTTTCGTTATACACATATATAAACACATAAACTCAAAAGAACCTCATTCACAGAAAGAGGTTGGAAAAGTACAGAGCATGCTAAGTATTATTTACAATACACTATACAAATCCAAAAGCTTAGCATAACTACAAATTCATAACCGAAAGATAATGCATCACTAGGAAGGATTATCCCAAAAAGTCGTCTGTGTCGCTCTCGTCACTTGACCCCAATCCCAATTCTAAAACATGTACCTGACGTGCAAAGAAAACACACGGCTGAGCGACATGCTCAGTGAACGAATTATAAAAAAAATAACAGTAATCCAAAGAACAAATCAATAAAATTAGGTACAATGAAAATAAGTTAACCATTGAAAACAACATGGTTGAAATATATACATTAAATGAATCGATAAAACGAAACCATGATAATCCGAAATATAACTCGAAAACAACTACAAATCCAAAACAACGGAAGTCAACATCAAAGTCTCAAATCATATAAATTCTTAATTCCGTGAAACAAGGACACATTGTCCGATGGTCGGCAAAACTATCCGAACAGTTGGGAATTAGGGGTACAGGCACACACCGCCTAAGTCCGACTGTGGATTTAACCACGACCTCATGTTCTAGAACTAGTTCTAGGATCGATCCATACACCCTCGGGTAGCCTGTTCCGTAAAGGCAGAGTACAAAGTACTGTTCGTTGAAGACGCCATAGTTTTTGTATCCACTATGGTAGCATCCCAGACAAAGGTGCCCCCCCAAGTACGGTGTTCGGAAAACAAAGTCCAAATCATGAAATTAAATTTCATTAAATCGAAGCATAACCCAAAAAGATTTTATAATTTGTCAACATATTTTGGTTGCAAAAAGTCACATAAAAGTTCATGTAATGAACAATTGGATTAAGACATATAAACTCATATCCGATAGATGTTTTGTTCGAAAAAGATAAAGGTTATCCGGAAAAATCCATAATAGGAATCTCAAACGGATCAAAAAGTATGTTATATAATCATAATACAACAACTAAAAACGAACTGAACAAGAGTTTAAAACATTAGATAACCAATCACATACCCACTTTTGTGGATATTTTGAATCATATTGAATCTTGTGGATGAAATGACCACATCAATAGGTCGTTCCCATATCAAAGAAGACTGAACCCGTACCTGAGATGATCCCTTTTCCTATTTTGATTCATATTGAATCTTGTGGATGAAATGACCAAATCCAACACCAATTCTTTGAATTATCGGTAACGGAATTTGCAATTCTAAGCTCACACAAGACACAAGGGTCCTAAAATTGCCTACGAACCTCCCAAATTGCTAATAATATCTTTAGGACACTTTAAACATGATAAACATAAATTTATATGCCATTTAGAACACTATATTGTAATTTCAAAGAAGAACACATTATGGAAATTTAACAGTGAGTTATCAGTTTTTTGATATCTCAAGTTTCTAACTTTTCCTCTTATTTAGAGACCAATACAGAAGTTATCATCTAAATTTAAGTTGTTATGTAATCTCTTAAGAATATAGTCGTTTTGGATTCATCTCATTTGGATAATCCATCGATTTTTTATGAATTTTACAAAAATAACATGATGATCCTGAGTACAGTGTGACCAGTATCAAAAACACACTGTTTTGGGCAATTTAAGGTCAGAACTGATCATGGTGTGAATTACAAAGTTGTTCTAGACACTCTAACCATTCCAACGATGTATCATACACCTCATTTGGATCAGCCATTTCTTTTATACGAATTTTTGAACTTACTGGACAGAAACGGTTGACACATGCAGTTTTTGTTGAAACATTTCATCAAATGCATGGAGGACACAACTAAAAATTTGATGCCCAGATACTAGCATATAATCATACAACACAGATTTAAGAACACAATTATTAATATCAATTCATATTATTCTATTAATCACAGATCTTACAACGTGCTACAAATCTCACTTGTATGTGTTCTCAATGTGTGTATGTTCTTACCAACCTTGAATATGTGTGTATCTAATAAGCGTGCCTCCAAGTTTACAAAGAATCAAATCTATTTATACTAAGTCAATTCACATTGACTTTACAACCAAACCCTCAAACTAACAAACTATTACAAACTAGACCCTCACTTTTAATCTTGAATACAATATCAATCTAACAATCTCCCCCTTTGGATTCAAGAATAAAAAAATTTGACAATAATCTTTAGGTCTTCTTATCTTCCACAAATATCTCCATCTTTAGATCTATTTCAGCTTTGACGTCTTGAAATCTTTGTCAACTTTAGCAAACTTTGAAACTTTGACATCTTTCAACTTTGAAAAAAAATCTTCATAACTTTGGATTCTTCAAACACATGACATTCTTCATTTTTACTTTCTCTTTTTCAATCAATCATATAACATTTGATTCATCTCCCCCTTTCATTTCATATTTTAACATCTGACTTTGAAATTCAACTTTCAACACTGAATTATCTCCCCAAATCTGACACAAGCTTTTCATCTGAACTTGAACATTGATTTATCTCCCCCTTTTTAATGATTTGTAAGAATCAAAATCATTAAAACTCTTCAAGTTTAGATTTGTCTTTGGAACTTCTCCCCCAAATAAATAAATAGGCACAATCTTCATGATCTTTCCCTTTGATGCAACTGATCTGAATGAGCCGTCAATTCATGAATGTATTCATCTGAATCTTTTCAAATTCAGACAAATTAAGAGTTGTAACCCTGAATCAACATATGAAATATTTAGGAATGCCTGTCAGTAGCACAAAGCCACTGTGTACAACGAATGTACAATGTAAGGAGTTTGAATTGATGATCACTCCCCAGGATTTCCATCCAATCATCGAAAAACACAAGGTATAGCTTTAGCAGACTCCCTACTATCTACACGGTTGTAGATGTCATTCGGGATAGCCATGGTCAGATAAATCAGGGCCTCTTCATCAATCTTATGTAATTATTTCTATCGTTCACTGTAATATTGATAAGGCCTTGGGACATAACGAACCGGAATTTCAGGTGATGTCTCAGTTGCAGCCTATCCAGGTACTGTTGTTAGAGAATAAATCTGTTGGATACAAGATCAAGAAGACTGAAGGTCAAAGTACAAGAAGTCAAAGCTGAGAAAGTCAAATTTCATCAAAGTCAAAGTCTTTTGTAATAAAAGTCAATGTATACTATTTGTATTTGTTTTTCTTTGTATTAGTTGTAGGTATAAATAGGTTTCCATTCTTTGTATTTTAAAAGAACGCTCATTGTAAAAACAAATTCAGTGAGTTTAGAGAGAGAAAGTTTGAGAGAAAGAGAGAGTTCGTTGGAGAGATTGTAGAGAGAGAATCTTGTAATCTTGGAATTGAGAAATTAATCAAACAGGTATGTGATTCTTATTTTGTGTGTGTTTGATTAATCTTGATTTAGAAACTAGATTCTGGAACAAACAATTGGTATCAAAGCAGATTCAAATTGAAACATCAAGAAAATTCAAAAGTTCGTATCTGTGTTCTTGAGCAAGAATAAAATTTCGAGTTTTAGTGCAAATTAGGTGCTAAATTCGATTAGGTTTTGTTTACTAAGTGCTTTCGATCGAGTCTGTATAGTTTATTTCTTGAATTGCACTGTAATCGATTTGTAATTTTGATTTTGAAGAAGTTTGAGTTCACGAGTTGTCACGCACTGTATTCACATCGATTTGTATAGTTGTGTGTTTTTAGATCGAAATTAGTTGTTTGTATTGTGTTCGTAATGATTAGGTGATCAAATTGTTGTAGTTTAGTGTTGAAATTCTAGGTCTAGATGAGATTTTGGTGAGATTTTGTTTGGTTTTAGAGGTTTGCGGGTGTTCTTCAAGTTTGCGTTTCATTCAAACAAGTTTGCGGGTCATTCATCAAGATTTGAGTAAGTTCTTCAGAGGTTTGCGGGTCATTCAAAGGTTGCGGGTGTATTCAATGAGATACGCAAAGTGATATTTGCGTTTTCATCAACAACCGAGAAGCGAGCTTTGCGGGTGTTTCTACAAACGCAAAGTTTACTGTTTATGTATCGTTGACACGCAAAGTTCATGACAAACGAAAAGAAGAAGTATATCTACAAACGCAAAGTGTGGTTTGCGTTTCCTTCTTGAACCGCAAAGTGTGGTTTGCATTCCACACTGCAAACGCAAAGTTAGGGTTTGCGTTCCATGTTACAAACGCAAAGTGTGGTTTGCGTTTCCTTCTTGAACCGCAAAGTGTGGTTTGCGTTCCACACTTCAAACGCAAAGTTAGGTTTTGCGTTCCATGTTAAAAACGCAAAGTGTGGTTTGCGTTTCATACTTAGAATTTTTTTTTTCTGAGAAATTTTCAAAAGTGTAATATGGTCTTTAATAGTGAAATTTTTTTCTCTAGAGGCGCTGCCCCTCGAGCCCGCAAGGGCGTTACCCCTTGACCCCACCCGCTAACCCCCATGCTAAGTCTGCCTAGGGGGACATAGTTCTTTTTTGTGATTAAAATTTCTGTTTTTAGATTTCAAGTTTTTCTGTATTTTCTTGATTGTTTCATTTGGACTAACGATCAGTTCTAGTTTCTTATTGATATATTTTTCAAACAGGTTATACAAGATGACTTCCAAAGATGCACTTTCGATTGGTACTGATGTTAAGCCTCCAGTTCTATTCAAAGGCGAGTATGAACAATGGAAGGACAAATTCTTGGATTTCATAGATCGGCATTCAAATGGAGAGGATATTCTTCTGTCTATCACCGAAGGTCCAATGGCTCCAATAACAGTTCAAGTACCTGATGTTGATTCTTCTGATAGTGAAGATGGGACTGAGGAAAGAGAGCAAAAGATGAAAACAGTGACAGTAGATATTTCTCAATATTCTGAAGATCAGAAAAGCCGATACAAAGCAGATAAACAAGCGAGATCATTACTTCTTCAAAGCATTCCAAACGAGATCTACATCAAGATTGATAGCTATAAAGCCAATGCTAAGAAGATGTGGGATCAGTTGCAAAAGATGATGATGAGATCCAAGGTTGGAAATCAAATGAAAGTGGCAAATTGCATCAATAGTTATGAGGAATTCAAAGCTAAGGAGAATGAGAGTCTAGAAGATACATATGAGAGGTTTGTATTGCTTCTGAATGAGCTGACAAAGAATAAAGTCAAAAAGAAGCAGTTGGAAAACAATGTCAAATTTCTGAGTATCCTACGTCCTGAATGGAAGAAGCATACAACAGGATGAAGCAGATGAAGGATTTGAATGAAATTCCATTACATGAGGTATTTGAGACATTGAGGCAGAATGAAGAAAAAGTAGAAGAGAAAAGAGCTGAGAAGAAGAAGGCAGAAAAAGTTCCTGATCCTATTGCCTTAGTAGCTGGAGAGAAGAAGAAAGAAAAGAAAGAAAAGAAAGAGAAGAAAAAGAAGATAGTTCTTACCAGTTCTGAGTCAGATTCAGTTACAGATAGTGCTGATGGCGAAAGTCTGAAACAAGCCATGATATTGCTGATCCGTGCATTCCAGAAAAATTTTACAAGAAGCCGGGATCAAATTCTCAAAGGTATTCTTCATCTAGTTCAAAGAATCACGAGCATCGACAGAAAGTGGAAGGAAAGAGGTATGAAGAAGATAGATATGTGGAGAAGAAACGGGATGAGAAGAAGAAGTTCGTGAATGACTACACAGTTACCGAGAAACCAGCAACAAATTCCATCAAATGCTACAATTGCGGCAAGATGGGTCATTTTGCAAAAGATTTTTGAAAGCCGAAAGTTCGCAACTCTCAGTACTATCAGAACAAGTTGCTTTTGGTAAGACAGCAAGAAGCGGGTGTTGCTCTAATGGCTGAAGATGAGTTTTGGCTAGATTATTCAGAAGGAGAAGAAGAAGTGAAAGAAGAAACAGCACATATTTGTCTCATGGGCAAAGAAGTACAGGATGACGAGTCAGATGATGAGGCAGTTAATGAGGTATTAAACTTATCTGAAAAAGAATTTTTTACCAAAATGGAAACCATGGTGGTTGAGCTACAAAATTTACAAAATAATCTGAAAAAGGAAAAAGAAAAAGTTGCTAAAAAGAATAAGAAGATCTTTGAGCTTAATACGTCTGTTATTTTAAACAAAGATCTGATTGATTCTATACGCAAGTCTGATTTTGATTCTAAATCTAAAGTAGATTGTTTTGAAAAGAGGATTTCTGAGTTTGAAGGTAAAGTGTCTAAATATGAGTTTGAGAAAAATGAATCTGCACTAACTGTTTATAAATTATAGGTTGAAAATAAGAATTTGAATAAGAAGGTAAATGGTCTGGAAGCAAAACTTTATGCGAGAGGTCAAACAGATCAAACCATTTTTCTCAATGCACCTAATGAAGAGGTTGATGTCAAAGAGAAATGGCGACTTGGTTTTGAAAACCCCCATTATCTTAAGAAAGCTATCAGAAAACAGTCGGCACTTTATAACTATGATTTTCTTGCTTGTGCTGATAAACATACTCATTTAAAACCCAAATTTGTTACCAAATTGTCAGAAGAAGTTGAGGACCAAGAAACTGAAAATAGAAAGAATAAAAAGAAAATACAACTACCGTTTAACTATGAAAAGTTAAATGATAGTTATCTTTCAAAAACACCAAAAGTTCTTTCAACTGACTATTTTGTTAGTTATTCCGCTTCTGAGATGAAGGCAAAACCTGGGATTGCAAAGGTTTATGTTCCTACATCTATTCTTGAAAGCAAAATAGTCGAGCTTGAAAATGTTTTATCTGATGAAAAACTTTTGGTTGATATACAACAAAATGTATGTTCTACAGTTATAAAGAACACTGTTTTTCAAAATAAATCTACAAAGTGTTTTACATTTTCTAAGGTATCTCAATCTTCATCTGAAAATTCTGTTGACTTATTTGAGTCTGCAAATGATTTTTTAAATTCTGATGATGGGTGCATGGAAAAATTTGATATGTTTGATGTCAATACTACACTTCCTGATCATTCTACTTGTCTTAAAAATGACAAAGTGTTACCAAGTGGTGTAAATACTGTGGACTCATCAACTAAGGTTGGTGAATCGGTTTCTGTAACTGCTGATTACTATGCTCAAGGTAAGAAACATAAGAAACAGCGATTACAGAAATACACTGGTACACGAAAGTATACTCAGTCTCGGAAATCTGTTTTTTCCTAATAAATCTATATCTTATGTTTCAGATTTAAGGAAGAAAAAGTTGAAAGCTCAATCTGAATGGAGACCAAAACGGAAGGAGGATGAGATAGTCGAATCAGTTTCTGATAATACTTGTATTAGATCAGTGAGTAGTGATACTGATGTGATTGATCAAATTGCTTCTAATAATCAAAACCTTGTAACTTCTTACAAGAGATATTCAATAAAGCAATTGATTCAATTGTCTCCAATTACTACTACATCTTATCCTTATCAGAGAAATGAGTTTGCTTATTCTCATAATTCTTCTGATTGGTATGGATCTTATCATGTTAATTCTTCGAGATCAAATATTTTTCAAAGTTTTCAAAAGAACAGAGGATCCATTTTCAAGTGGATACCAAAATCTTGTGCTAATCCGTTAGGGCCCGTTTTTAAATGGGTACCTAAAATTGTTATTGCCTGATTTCTCTTGCAGACCCGACATATGTGGTACTTGGATAGTGGATGTTCCAAGCATATGACTGGGCAAAAAGCTTTATTGTCTAACTATACAGAGAAATTCAGTGGAAATGTCAGATTTGGGAACGATCAGCTTTCACCTATCTTAGGATATGGTGACATTATTCAAGACAATATACAGATTGAAAATCAAGTATGCTTGATGACAAAAGCTTCAACGCAAAAAAGTTGGCTCTGGCACAGACGTTTATCTCATCTAAATTTTCGTTACATCAACAAGATGGTTCGTGGGAAATTGGTCAACGGACTTCCTGAGCTGAAATATGAACGAGAACACTTATGCGCAGCATGTGAAAAGGGTAAGATGAAGAGATCTACACATAAACCGAAGCTGAACCAAGCACTAGTTCTCCGTTAGAATTGTTACATATAGATTTGTGTGGTCCAATGAGAAATCAGAGTTTGGGAGGAAAGAAATACGTGTTGGTCATTGTGGACGATTACTCAAGATACACGTGGGTCAAATTTCTTCGATCAAAAGATGAGACGTCAGAAGTTCTCATTACTTTCTTAAAGACGACCCAGGTGAAAATGCAGTGACAAGTCAAGTTTCTTCGAACGGAAAACGGCACAGAGTTCAAAAACAAGATAGTTGAAGAATATCTCGAATCGGTCGGGATATCACATTGGTACTCTGTTGCTCGTACGCCTGAACAAAATGGAGTAGTCGAAAGTCGAAATCAAATGCTAGTCGAGGCCGCTCGGACTATGCTTAGACAATCAGACTTACCTCTATTCTTGTGGGCAGAAGCTGTGTCGACTGCATGCCATACTCAAAATCGATCCATGATTCACCGCCGTTTTCAAAAGACTCCATATGAGTTGATCAACAACAGAACACCAACAGAACACCAACTATCAAATATTTTCATGTATTTGGGTGTAAATGTTTTGTGCTTAACGACAGAGAGAGTCTGAATAAATTCAGTGCTAAGGCGGACGAAGGCATCTTTATCGGTTATTCTTCAACATCTGTTGCATATCGTGTTTATCTAAAGAAGTCAAAGACAGTTGTTGAGAGCGTTAATGTCACATTCGATGAAGAGATGGCTTCTGATCAAACTAGTTCAGAACCAGTTATTACTGGAGTATTAGCTTCTAGGCAGATCAGTCCAGAACCTGTTTCTACAGCGGCAAATTCGAATAACGCTTCTACTTCTACTTCACATTTAACTGATTTAGATTTGTTATTTGAATTCTTTTATGATGAGTTTCTAGGTTCTAATGTATCTAAATCTGCTGTGACTGACAGGTCTGAAGACACAACTTGCAATCATCCAGTCACTTCAGATGTCATAACTGAACAAGCATCCCCCGTTCAGTCTGAAACTCACATTCCTATTGTTACTCCTACAGTTGAAGATGCACAAGCAAATGTTGAGCCAGAAGTAACTGTTTCAGTTGGTTGTGATATATTGTCTACTCAACAGCCAGAATCCGTTGTTCCAACTGATATTTCTGCACCTGAGTATTCAACTGTAAAACCCCCTCTTGTTATTCAAGCTGAAGAATCTGAAAGTGGATTTCTAGATGATGATCATATTCAAATTTCATCTACTCCACTCCTTCATGAGCATCGCTGGACCAAAGAACATCCATTACACCAAGTAATTGGAGATCTCAACAAGCCTGTTCAGACTAGGTCAGCGACTCTTAACCAATGTATGCATGACTCATTCCTCAATAAGATTGAGCCAACGCGAGTAACAGAGGCTCTTGCTGATTCGGACTGGGTATCTGCTATGCAAGAAGAGATCAATCAGTTTGAAGCCCTAAAGGTTTGGAGATTAGTTCCAAAACCAGAAGGTAAAATCGTGATAGGAACTAAATGGGTATTCAAGAATAAGAAAGATGAAGATGGTATCGTCATAAGAAACAAAGCTAGACTTGTTGCCAAAGGTTACCGGCAAGAGGAAGGCATTGATTATGCTGAGACGTATGCTCCAGTAGCGCGTATAGAAGCAATCCGCATGTTTCTAGCCTACGCAGCTCATAAAAATTTCACAGTCTTTCAAATGGATGTGAAAATAGCCTTTCTGAATGGTATTCTTAAAGAGGAAGTGTACGTGTCTCAACCAGAAGGGTTTGTCAATCCAGATAAGCCAGATCATGTCTACATCTTGGACAAAGCCCTTTATGGATTAAAACAAACCCCTCGAGCATGGTATGACGTTTTATCTAAATTCTTGGTCAAGTCCGGTTTTTCTAAAGGTAAGGTTGATACTACTTTATTCATCAAAAAGGAAAAAGTTGATATTATCCTTATTCAAATATATGTTGATGATATAATATTTGGTTCTACTAATCCAAAATATTGCAAAAACTTTTCTAACCTCATGGTGTCACGTTTTCAAATGAGTATGATGGGAGAGATGAATTTCTTTTTCGGATTACAAGTTAAACAGTTTTCTACGGGGATTTTCATAAATCAATCTAAGTACATTTTGGATATTCTTCGGAAGTACAAAATGGAAAATTGTAAATCAATTGGAACCCCGATGGCACCAAGTACTAAGATTCACATTGATCCTTCGGGTAAAAGTGTTGATGTTAGAACCTATAGAGGTATGATAGGTTCATTACTGTATCTTACATCCAGTAGACCAGATATTATGTTTTCAACATGTTTATGTTCTAGATATTAGGCTGCTCCAAAAGAATCTCATTTGGCTGCTGTCAAAAGGATTTTTAGATATCTGAAGGGGACTGCAGACCTTGGTCTGTGGTATCCTAAGGATACTGGGTTTCAACTGACTGCCTATTCAGATGCACATCATGCAGGTTGCATGTTGGACAGAAAGAGTACTTCAGGTCATGTTCAATTTCTTGGAGACAAGCTCGTTAGCTGGGCATCAAAGAAACAATTATGTGTTTCCACATCGACTGCTGAAGCAGAGTACGTAGCTGCTGTAAGTTGCTGCTCTCAAGTCTTATGGATGCAAACACAGATGCGAGACTATGGATTCAAGTTTGATAAAATTCCAATATACTGTGACTCGAAGAGTGCAATTGTCATATCGGCTAATCCTGTCCAACATACGAAAACCAAACACATTGATGTAAGGTATCATTTTATAAAAGATAATGTAGAAAAAGGAACAGTTGAACTTTATTTTGTAAAAACAGATTATCAACTTGCAGATTTATTTACCAAACTCTTAGATGAAAAGAGATTTAATTTTCTTGTCTCTAAGCTTGGTATGTTAAATCTTAAGACATAATCGGTTGTTACATAATAAAGTTACGTATTGTTATTTTTCATCATTTTCTTTATCTTTATGTCTGAAGGATATCTGCACTTTAATTGTTTGCTCATGATCTCAGGGGGAGTAAGAGAAGATTTTAGATGATATACATTATTTTAAGGGGGAGCATAACTGATTTATGCATTTTACTTAACTGACAAAATTTTTTGTAATGCATGATTTTAGGGGGAGATTATCAAAAGGAGTAAGACTATGATTTCTGATTGCTTAAGATCAGAACTCGTTCTTTAATCGTTTTACTGTTTTATGTTCTTTTATTGTTCGAATAAATTTTGTGAATAAATTTTTGACTAGACTTTGAGACTTATACAGGATGAGAGAGGATGACACAATCATATCATTTTTGACTTCACCTGACTTTATGAGTATTAAGATTGAGCGAAAAGGTAAATTTCTTATCTTAATCTCAAATGTATCTGAAAGAAGGACAACTTTCAGATATAGAAAACATGTTCTTAAATGTTTAAACCACTTCTCGAATTTTAAACAAATTTTTTAATTTGGAAGTGTGATTTTAAATGTTTTCATTTTATTTTTGTGCTTCATTAATAAACAAACATTGTGTTATCCAAAGATTAATACTTGTGTATTGTCTTTTCATATACTTTCAAGTATTCACACACACTGGTTTGATTTCTTGTTCAAATAGTTCTTACCATGTCTCATATTGAAACATAATTTTTTCGATGGTAAGACAACCCACTTGTATTTCAAAGAATTTTGAGCGTCATTTCATTTCAAAACGTCATTTCAAGAATGTCTATATCTTGGTTCATATAGACAATATCCATTATTCTTGACCTTAAGCTTTGATTGTTATATCATTTCATTTCTGATCATTTTCATACAATGTCAGATTTTTCAAACAAGTCTTTTGCATTCATGTTCATTCATTCAGTATACTTCTTTGAAAATACTTCAATGTTTTAAAATGCTCATATCTTCATGATTATATTCTGAGCATACATTCATCTGACATTTATATATGAGCTTTAACTGTTATAGTTAAATCATCTGAGCAACATTATGCTTTTATAGGAAATATGGGTTCTTTGTGCTAGGAATTATCTGAACTTCTATGGAATCACGTTAACCAGTGATTTCTACCCAAGAAGTTAATCCATAGAGATTGAGTATGAGGAGTCAAATATAAATAAGTGTGGGTGTGATGAGGTAAAATGGAAAAGAGAGTTTGGTTAGCAGTGAGCCTAATGATTAAAAGAAAGAGGGTGTGAGATCAGAGTAAAAGAATATCAAACTCTGCACCAACTACTTTCTGAGCTAGGCAGCCACATTACTAATTTTCACATTTCTTCGTGAACGTTATTGAAACAGGCAACTAGCCCATGCCAACTCTTGACTAAACCCCACAAGCTACTCATTATCTTCTCAAAAAGAAAATGTTTCACATTTTAAAGGGGACGCAGCACATAATCTATCTGATTTTCATTTGGAAAATCTGGATATTGAAAAAGAAGGAAGTCTGCCCCACCTTCACACTTCAATCATGCACATTGAGTCTGTGTTTATCTACTGTTGTCTCAGTGGTTTACACAACTTTGAGCCTTATTGAAAAGCAATCATCATGCTTAATTCTTTCTACACATGCACGAACACACAAGGAATTTGTTTCTTTGTCATAACATTCATAGAAATTGCCTTTGTGGTATTTCGATGATTGGATGGAAGCCCTGGGGGAATGAACATCAAAAAGCTCCTTTATATTGTGTATTCGTTACACAGTGACTTTGTGTTACTGACAGGCATTTAACTGATTCATCTGTTGATTCAGGAGTTACATGTTCTTAATTTCTCTGGATTTGAAAAGATCTAGATGATTATCTTGGAGGATTGATAGAATCAGAGGCTCAGTATGACAGGTCAGAATGGTCAATGACATTTCTTGGAGAAAAGTTTTGATGATATAGATGCTCAAATCATCAAAAAAGGGGAGATGGTATCAAGAAATATTGAAGTTTTGAAGTTTGTGGGAGATGATATCAAGATCTGATAAAGATTTGTGAGTTGATTTTTCAGAAATATCCAAGTCAGAAAAGTTCAAAGTAAAGGTTTGAAGAAGATCAAAGAATTTCTGAAGATTTTGAGGAAATTTTCTTTGAAGATTATTTGCTAAAGCAATTCGAGCTGATTTTGAAGATAATTTCTTTCCAAAGTCTGAAAGTATGTTGTGAAAATTTTGGGGAAATTGTTAATCATTTGAAGACAGTTTTGGAAATAATACCATCAAAGAAAAAGGGAAGTTTGTACTGACAGAGCTTAAAGTGAAGACTGAATTGCTAGATCTTTCAACAGTGATCTTGAATCCAAAGGGGGAGATTGTTACAGAATAAATCTGTTGGATACAAGATCAAGAAGACTGAAGGTCAAAGTACAAGAAGTCAAAGCTGAGAAAGTCAAATCTCATCAAAGTCAAAGTCTTTTGTAATAAAAGTCAATGTATACTATTTGTATTTGTTTTTCTTTGTATTAGTTGTAGGTATAAATAGGTTTCCTTTCTTTGTATTTTAAAAGAACGCTCATTGTAAAAACAAATTCAGTGAGTTTAGAGAGAGAAAGTTTGAGAGAAAGAGAGAGTTCGTTGGAGATATTGTAGAGAGAGAATCTTGTAATCTTGGAATTGAGAAATTAATCAAACAGGTATGTGATTCTTATTTTGTGTGTGTTTGATTAATCTTGATTTAGAAACTAGAATCTGGAACAAACAACTGTGACTACTCGTTGTACTGGACCTTCATTGATAGACTTCATGTAATCCCTGTTCTTGTGATTTAAGAACTGGGTCATCCTCCGTTTCCACTGAGAATATTCTCTGACTAAGAAGCCCGGAGGCTTCGCTTGTGATCCTATTGAAAGTAATTCTTTTGACATGATGAGAAGATGTATTAATCTGCACACAACAAAGATATTAGCTAGTAAAGATCTTTGAAACCAACAATTTGAGAAAAACTTGAAAAATATTCAGAAAATGAAATTTCTAAAAATTCCAAGTTTAGAATTCGCAAACAGGCTTAACACAAGAACAATTCGCAATTCAATATTAAACTAAGTTCAGAATTCATAAACCTCAAGAAATTCGCTTCACAAAGCTGAGCAATTCGTAAAGGTAAGAATTCGCATGCAAGAATGAACATTAGACACACAATTCGCAAGAAGAACTTCTGCGAATTCTGGCCTTGGACAAATTTTGAAAAGTACGAATTCCTCTAGTGAATTTCTCTTGCGAATTGTATTTTTCAAAATTTGTCCAAGGACACAATTCGCAAGGAGAACTTCTGCGAATTCTGTCCTTGGACAAATTGTGAAAAATGCAATTCGCAAGAGAAATTCGCAAGAGGAATTCGTAAACCACTGAAATACGAATTCTTCACTTAGAATATTTTTCAAAAAACACACTGCGAATTCTCAACAATTCGTAATAGACACAGCTATTAAAAACACAACTTTTCGCTATAGACACAGCAGCGAATTCTTCAGAATTCGTAATAGACACACTAGTGAATTCTTCACTTAAGCTTTTAAAAACATAACTTTTCGCAAAAACACCCTTTACGAATTCTAACTTTTCGTTATAGAGAGAGAGACGAATTTTGTCCTTAAAGATTTTTTAACAAATATATTGCGAATTCTTCTACAATTCGTAATATGCACTGTTACGAATTCTACACTTAAAAGAATTTAGAAATGATATATTGCGAAATCTAAATGCGAATTATATCTATTTAACGAGTTATTCATACGAATCCTTTAAATCTTGCAAGTTCTTGATTACTTAGTGCAAAACTATCAATTTTGATCCAGAAACCAATCCAATACTCCAAATTCGAAGTTGTAACTTCACATAATCAAACTTGTTAGTACGAAGAACAATCCAATGCAATATCAAGATTAAATTTACATATTAGCACAATTAATTCAATCAAACAGTGACTTCGACAAAGTTCGAACCAAAAACTTCAAAAAAATCTCAAATTCACAATTTTAAGATGTGTTTCTGTGAAATTCAATCCGATAGAAAATTTTCAAATCATCAAACAAACACTAATCCATCATCAATTTTACCAAAAACTCACTTTTACTCAAAAATTCAATCAATTCAGTTTTTTTCGACAGAACTCGACTTTTCAAAACACTTAATTCGTTGGATTATTTGCTCTATTACCAATTGATGCCCAGATACTAGCATATAATCATACAACACAGATTTAAGAACACAATTAATAAGATCAGTTCATATTATTCTATTAATCACAGATCTTACAACATGCTACAGATCTCACTTGTTTGTGTTCTCAGTGTGTGTATGTTCTTACCAACCTTGAATGTGTGTGTATCTAATAAGCGTGCCTCCAAGTTTACATTGACTTTACAACCAAACCCTCAAATCAACAAACTATTACAAACTAGACCCTCACTTTTAATCTTGAGTACAATACCAGTCTAACAAAATTAAAGCTCCAAACTATATCTATGGCTCCAAATACCAATCCTTTAACATTTTAAAACGAAAGTTAAAGGTATCAAAGGATTACCTTAGTGTTTGTTACTCCAAATCATTAATGTTACACCTTAAGCTCTTCAATTCCTCAAAATATTGTTGATTTCTCCAATTCTCCCTCTAACTCTCTCTTCCTCTCTCACTACACGATTTGGGTTTCAAGAAATAAATAGGTATTTGATTTTTTATTTTATCATTATATAAATACAAGTTTGAGTCATTGTTTAATTTGGTCCCCTCAAACTTCTAAATATTCCAAAATATATCCTAGTCATAACTTTTCTTAAATTTCAAGTTTAATATATGTTTTAATTGACTAGCTTTGGCCCCTCAACATGGTCATTTTGTTAGAACATAAATGTTCTATTTTAGGAAGTTTAGTAAAGTAATCCATGTATTTTTTATTAGGCCTTGTACTTGGGTTTGGTTTAATGTGTACAAGGGTATTGGGAGTATAAATAAGATCTGTTATTGTTAGTTGTTTTGTAAGTTTCATTCATAATGTAGATCTCATACGAATTCTCTCTGTAGTTTGTAGTTTAACAATCAGTAATCAATAAAACTACAGATTATGCCCCAATGATCCTTGTCAATTGTTTATCATTCATTCAATCTTGATCTCTTGGACCTCACATATGGTATCAGAGCCTAACGCAGAATCTTTCAACGTACGATCGAGATCAGATTGGTTTGAAGGAACAGTCACTGTTGATTTTTTCGAATTTTTGAATTTGATAATTATTTGAATGAACCGTGGTGTCAAATTGATTAAGTGGACATAGACGAACCATATGGAATCAATTATAATATGTAATTTCATCAAATTCGAGTTAATTGGATCAGTTTTGAGAATTTTTTTTGGAAGATGTTATTTCACTATTTTGTGATCGAATGTTGCTATAGAGTCAGATTTAGACTAGATCATCAACTACAATTATGCTCCAATGTCATTTTCAAACCTGCTCTCAAAAGATCATCTCAAAATTCAAAGTATAAGGTGAATTTGAAGATTTCAGTGGAAAAACAATCGAGATCCACATAATTTGCATGATTAATTGAAGAACTCGCATAGTTTGAATGAACTCGCATGGAATGAATTCGCATGGTGAAAATTTGGAAGAATTCGCATGCCTTTGAAGATGAAATTTTGTTCAAAGTAATGAATTCGCATATATGTGTGATGCGAAAATTATAGAATTCGCAGCTAGTCTTATGCGAAATGTTTATATGAATATCTGTGACTAAACAAATTTCTAAGATTAGAATTTGCATGAAGTAAGATGTGAGAATCCAAGATTTCGTATGTGTGAGTGATGCGAAAAGTCAAGAATTCACAGTTGTGTGAGTTATGCGAGAAGTGAGGATTTCGCACATAGGCACGTACGAAAAGTAGGAATTCGCATGTAGGCCTATGCGAATTATGGAGTTTTCGTCTAATGCCATCATGTGAATTGTGCTTAATTGTAATAGTGATATGCAAATTGTGGCCTTTATTCGAAAAGTTTTGTGACTTTTGAGAAAATTGACTGTTCTGAACCCTATTTGATACAAGTTTGCCCTGTTCCCGAGCTTTTTACGCTGAATGCATATGTGACATCACTCTTATCATATGTTGGTCACATATCCTTAGCAACTGATATAATCTTTCACGAGTGTTCATGTTTTTCAAAAATTTTAGATTTTGGATGTGAGGATTTAGTCTCTGATTGGATTGAGTTAGCTGCCTGAGTATCTGCAATCATCAGTCTGGAGTGCTTCTATTTATTGTAAGACCATTGAGAGCACTTTATCATTCTTCGAACCTAATCAATCAGTAGTGTGAGCGACTGCAATCATTGTTCTGATGCTTTGGTGGTGTTTCAGAATCCTGAGTGCTTGTAATCATCCAGCTGATTCGTGAAGAAAGGAGTTCTGAGTTCTTTCGTTCAGTGGTTAGGAAAGCAGTCAGAAAATGAGCATTTTTTCATCAGTTGTTGAACATTTATCATTCTTCTAACCCTTGCCTTGTAGTGATTGCTACCGGATGCTACCTAATGTGAGCTAATCAGATTAAGTTCTTAAGCTGAACTCTTACTTCAACTCGAGGTTCAAACACAGATCAGATGTTATACACTGAAGATGCACTTGGTTGTCATTCAATAATCCAACACATATCATTCTTGTGGGCGTACGAAATGTGTTGGGTTTACAAGAGTCAAAAGTTGTCTTTATGTGCACTCAGTCGAGGTTACGGTCTACATCAGATCTTGTATTAAAGTTGAAAATTCAAGGATAAGAGCTACTTTCAAGGGGGAGCTAGAGGAGCGTTGAAGTTTATGCAACGCTAAGTTTTATAAAGAAACCAAGGGGGAGAGGAGCTGAAGTTGGAGCTTAAAAGAGAATGATTACTTTACAAAACTTAGGGGGAGAACGCTAGAACATAAATGTTCTATTTTAGGAAGTTTAGTAAAGTAATCCATCTATTTTGTATTGGGCCTTGTACTTGGGTTTGGGCTTAATGTTTACAAGGGTATTGGGAGTATATATAGGATCTGTTAGTGTTAGTTGTTTTGTAAGTTTCATTTACAATGTAGCTCTCATACGAATTCTCTCTGTAGTTTGTAGTTTTACATTCAGTAATTAATAAAACTATAGATTCTTCCCCAATGATCCTTGTCAATTGTTTATCATTCATTCAATCTTGATCTCTTGGACCTCACACATTTTTTTAAATTTAGAGTCTAAGGTACAAACAACGATGCATAAGGTACAACTTAATCATGCACTAATTTATACATAATTCGAACTATGGATTTTTGGGCTATTATAAAATGAAATATTAAAACTTTCCAATAATAGTTTTGACTTAAGCACATAGACTATGTAAGCCTTAGAGGTTGCTGAGTAGCCAATGAATTTGGCTTCCTCAGCCTTACGATCAAACTTCCCAACATGCTCTCTGTCAATCAGGATAAAGCATGTGCAGACAAATACATGGAAGAACTTGATATTTTGCTTCCTCTTATTTATTAGGTGGTAACGAGTCTTCGAGTGTCTTTTCACTATCAGAGATCTGTTCTGAGTGAAACATGCAGTTGATATAGCTTCTGCCCAAAAAGTAGTAGATAGTCCAGAAGCAATGAGCAATGTTTTGGCAGTCTCCACCAGTGTCCAATTTTTACGCTCAACGACACCATTCTATTGTGGAGTTCTTGTGGAAGATAAGTTCTGTGATATGCCTTTTTCGGCAAGATAGGGAACAATGGTTGAGTTCCTGAACTCTGTGCCATTGTCACTTTGATGCTTTTGAACCTTGTTGTCATACAGAACTTGAATTTTCTTCATAAGAGTAATTAGTACTAAAGGAACATTAGAATTCTTTCGAACAAATTCAACCCATGTATATCGAGAGAATTCATCTATGAGCATAAGAATGTACATCTTGCCACCTAGGATCTACACTGGAATTGGACAGTAGAGGTCGACAAGAAGCATGTACAGAGGCCTAGTACATGACACATCTAACTTGGACTTGTGGGCAGCTCTTTTTAGTTTGCCCATTTCTGAAATAGAGCATAGATAATCTCTGTCAACCTTTATATTGTGAAGACCACTCACCAAATTCAATTTCACAGGCTTGTTAAGAGTATGAAAGTTTAAATGACATGACATGTTATGCCAGAGCCAAGCTTCTTCATTCTTCTTTGAAACTAGACAATGTTTTTCATCTTTGTTAGTTGTTTTGAAATTCATGAAGAATAGATCACCTATTCTGTCGGCACACAGAAGCTATGTGCTTGTTCCTTCACAGAGTATAGAGATTGTCAATGTATTGTTTTGATCAATTGTATTGTCAAGATGTTGACTTTTCTATGTTTGTCTTGTATTGTTTAGATTTGTGCCTGTTCCTTCAATGTATTGTTTAAGTCTTTTGTATCCATGTCATTCAAGCTTGTGACTCTTGTAACCTTGTGATTTAGAGATATATCACATATGGCTTTCTCTCTCTAGACTCTCTCTCTCTAAATCGTATGCTTACTTGTGAGCTTAATTGTAATTCTTGCTTGAATTCGTGGACAAAAAATTTGTATCAGAGCAAACCAACGAATTCAGACATGGATTGATATCAAGTTCTTGATCAAAATGATTGGAAAACATCCATTTTTGGAAGAACTCGCAGACTGTTTTTGGAAAAGGGACTGTTGGATTCAAATTTACACGATTGATCAATTTTGGTGCAAGCAATTGATTCCACAGTGATCGAATAGTAAATTGGAACATTTCTTGTTCGACTTTCATCATCAAGTTCCATATGTATCCTTGTCAATTTTAGAGATTTGTTCTATTTTTGTCAAAAAGTTCGAAGTTACTGTTTTAGGGATCGAATCATGTATTTTTGTTGTTTTTAGTCGATTTCTTGTACTAAAGAATTTTTTAGTTGTAAAATCGATCAACCCTGTGAAGTTACAGCTCTTGATTGCAGGATTTGAATCAAAATGGCCGAAATTCTACAAGATTTGTGAAGAATTCGCATGATATGAAGTTGTCGCAAGTTCATCTGAAGAACTCGCAGACTGAAGAACGCGCTAAATCTAAGAACTCGTAGAATGAAGTGATTTTTGCGTTTTATCTTGTTTGTGACTTCTTGACAAGAACTCTGAAGGCTCTTTTGTTGATTTTTTTTAGTATCAGAACTCGCAGAGTGCATTTTGCAACAAGTAAGAACGCGCAAAGCACTGCTTGCGACTTCTTGGTGTTGTTTGATCTGCGATAAGTTATTTCTTCAAAAAAATTCTAAGTACTAGAACGCGTAGAGTGATTGCGACAAGTGAACTTCAGAACTCGAAGGCTTCAATTTGCGACAAGTGAGAGCTCGCAGACCACTATCTGTGACAAGTGGTCTTTGATGTGCGACTTCTTAAGGCCTACGACAAGTTACTGTTCCTTGCAACTTCTACTCTCAGTTGTTTGCGACTTCTGACACTTCGAATTTTTTTCTCAGTTTTTCCAGTGTTTGACTAAGGTTGACTTTATGAGCCAAAGTTGTTTCTGAATTCTTTGGACGATCATTTCAGGCAGTATATCAGTATTTTCTTCTCAATCAACAATATGTCTAGAGATCTTCTGAGTATGAGTTCCAAATCCAAACCCCCAGTGCTGCAAGCAGATGAATACCCACAATGGAAAAAGCGGATGATAAACTTTTTGAATAATCAGGATAGGAAACTGAGGAGTTCTATTACTGATGGACCACTTTTCCCGCACATTACTATTGCAGGAATTCCAGCAACCGACACTAATCCAGAAATTCCCAAAAGGATTGCGGCAAGTGATCCAATTCAATACAGTGAACTAGACAAACAATTAATTGAAAGGGATGCAAAAGCTCTAACTTTCTTGATTATGGCCATTGCGAATGATATTTTTAACAGAGTAGACAGTCAGGACTCTGCTAAAGAAATTTGGGATGAATTGGAGAGGCAATTTCAAGGATCTGAGAAATCCATGACGACAAAAAGGAACCAGAGCATTAATGCCTATGAAGGATTCAAAGCCAAGGAAGGGGAATCTCTGAGGGATGCTTACAACCGGTACAATATTTTTCTGAATGATTTGTAGAGGAATGGGGTACAGAAGTCAGAATCTGAGATCAACTTTAAGTTCATCAAAAATATTCAACCAGAGTGGGATACTTATTCTATTCAGTTGCAGATGAAAAAAGATATGGATGAAGAGAAACTCAATGATCTGTTTTGTGTTCTAAACCAGCATGAGGACAAAGTTAAGGAACAAACTGATGTGAACAAGGAATTGTTACAGATAAAGGAAAAACAAGAGAAAGTTGAGGAATCTTTGGCTTTACTTGCTCAAGGCAAATGAAAGATAATCAAGGGAAGTGTTGTTTTCTTTGCGACAAGTGTTGTTTTCATTCGGTTTGTGACAAATGGGGCAACCAATCAACTCGTGCCACGTGTCAACCCTAATTTTGAGTATATATACAAGTTTTCATGTTCATTATTCCCACTTGTCTCAGATTGCTATTTACGACTTCTTGCACTTAGTTATTTGTTTTGCTCTCGAAGACTTATTGCGACTTTTCAGTTTCGAATCATTCGATTCAGTGTAGGTTTCTTGTTTGATGTTTGTATCTTTGTTTGTGTATATCTTGTATGTGTTTTACTTCATGTTTACATGTTTTAATTTCATCGATTTAGGGTTTTCAGATTGTGACTGTTCATCTTATTCAAACCCCATCGAATTGAACTCAGTTAAAACTTGAATCCTAGATAGAAATTCATCGATTAACTCACTTATAAATTTGATATTATTACTGGGTTTTGTAAATCGATCACTTTGGTACTTGAATCGAACCTGAAGTCATGTTCCTTGACATTGATTTTGGATTTTTGGACTATGGACTGTTCAAATATCTTGAACACTGATTTCAACTTCATGAATATTAACAATGATAATCACTCAAATTAAAGTGCTAAAATCTTATTAACATTGTTAGTCGAACACAAATAACCCAAAATAATGGTTGATTTTGAGTTTCCAAGTGATTTGATTCTGAACTTTAAAAAATAATACAAGTTATGAACTCTGCGAGTTCTTCGTTTCAAGCTTGCAAATTCTTGAGGCAAGTTGATGAATTTTGCGACAAGTTCAATGCTTGATGAGGTTTGCGACTTCATGGTTGATACAAATTTTTTTCTAAGTGTTTTGTTGCAATAGTGTTCTACGACAAGTAATTCTTGTTTCTTTGATTTGTGACAAGTACATTGTTCTATACTTTGACAATTTTCTAGTCCTTTAGTCTGCGACTTCTGGACTTAGAAATTTTTTTCAAAAGGTTTCTGAAAAACAAAGTTTTGGATATTTACTGACATATTGGATCTATATCCAATAATTTTTATATTTTCAGGTATCATTGTTAGAGCATAGATTTATTGGATTCAAGATCATAAAGATTGAAGATCAAAGTTCAAGAAGTCAAAGGTGGAAAGTCAACTCTTAGTGAAAGTCAAAGTCATTTTGTTAATAATTGTCAAAGTCAACATTTGTATTTTGTTTGTTTCTTTGTATTTGTATGGAGGTATAAATACCTTCTTGTCTTTGTAAGTCTTGGTGTACGTATGAGCGTGTAAGTCATTTTGTGAGTATGAATCAGATTGTAGAGAGAGAGAGCAGATTAGAGAAGAGATTACTGTTACATCATTCTAGAGTGAGAAAGTAGAGAGAGAAAGTGAGATTTGTAAATGTTTGAGATTTAATCAAAGACTTGTGATTACGATTCTCATCTTGATTTCTGTTTACATTGAGAACTTGATAGAATTGGGACTATCAAATGTTTCCAAACAAATTCTCATCTTGTGCAGATTGATGAAAATGATCCAAATGTTTCCAAACAAATTCCATGCCATCATCCAGATCTAACTTTTAGTCAGCCATTGGAGAAAATCCATATCTTGCACTGATCCATCCTTCTGACTACCTGTTGCTGTATCCAAACAACCACCATGTTGATTTGATAATCTCAACATCAATCCATTGGTGTTGGATATCTTAAGAGGACATCCCATCTGCCATGCACTGACTGCAACTGCCAATGTGCCTCTCATCTATCTACAACAAGCCTGGAAGTCCATTGAATCCGTCAGTGTCAACAACAACAGATTTGAGATTCAAATTAATCATTTCACATCAATCCTGAATTATCAAAGTTTGAGGCGTACCCTTGATCCATATCCAGTTGATTCAAAAGCAAATTCCAGACCAAGCTGAACCAACTTTGATCCATATCCAGTTGATTCAGATGTTTTTGAAGGCATCTGATCCTTAGAATATGTGGGTCAACTTACAAAGATTAGTGAGTTCAAGAAAACCAATCTACCACCATTTTCGTATCAGCTCTTTTCCATTATCAACAGATGCTTATGTGCAAGGCACACCGGAGTAGACAACACCAATATGCATACACTCAGACTTTTCCATGCCATTGTGTACGATCTACACATGCACTATTCCATTGCTATTTGGACAGAGTTGTATGATAAAGTACTGAACAAGAGAACTACAAAGAAACCAATCTTTGTTCCATACCAGAGGTTTCTACAACTCATTATCAGGAGTATGATCAGATCTAACAGATATATTCCAAAGAGGCTTAATCATGAAGTAGGACCTGAATTTGTGATGAGGTATCTACAAAAGCAATAACAGTCATTCAACTATTCAATATCAGTTCCAGAGGTATTACTTGCTTATGCCAATCTGAACTCAAGAAGTGTAAGAGCTTATAGAGAGTCTATAGGACTAACAGAACCAGTTATCACTACCCCAGGTTAAATCGCTAGGAGAGAGGAGTATGTAAGGGTTCTTGCTACTGAAGGGGTAAAAAAACGGGGAGTAAAGAGAAAAAATTCAGAGAGGGGTACTAGTCGGGGCCAAAGACCTAGACTAGAGGATTTAGGATCACGGGTCATTATCCAACGTTCAGTGACACCTTCAGCCAATGAAAGTCAAGGCTCTGAAACTGAGTCGGATTCGGCAGCTAGAGCAGATGATAGTGAAGAAATTCCTTCTGCAACTAGTGATAATGATGATGCTAATGATGTTGATAATGAAAGTGATGGAAATGATTCTAATCAAGATGATCAAGATCAAGGTGGTGTTAGTATTCAAGATGATGATATTGAGAAAGTTGATGTATTTGAGCAATTTTATGAGGCTGATGATATGAAAATTCATGTTGATTCAATCATCAGAAATGTTGTGGGAGTTATAAGGAGTAACAAGGGAGTTCTAGTTAAAAATGTAAATGAGAGGATGAGTGAGAATGTAGAAAAAGAATATGGAAAGCGTATGTGTAACCTAACCTATAGATCCAAAAGGGTAGCCGCATCTACTATCTCGCTGCATGTGTTGCGTGCAGATAGCACACCCAAGCCATCCACTCTATATCCTCTCAACAAGAGTTAGTTTCAATTCAACATGGGGATTTAGCACAAAATCTACCTTGGTCTCACTCGAAGACCACATGTATTGAAACCAGAGAACAACTACCCCAATTCTCAACTTATTTAGTCTAGAGCCAATTGTTACATCTTTTTCAATTCCTAGGACACATATACAAACGGCAACCATCGAAAGTCTTTGTGACTTGATCGGAACATCCATAGTAGATTCGCAATCCGGACTACGAGGAATGGATGGAAGTCCTATCATTGATAACATTCCGCCAACTTTGAACATAGGCTACACGGTTGTTTCATCAACTGCTGTGAGAATGGAGAGTTTAAGTGACCCCGCTGTTACTTTACCAGACTTTGTGTCGAAGGAATTCCTCAACGGCACCTTCAAGGCTGTTGAAACTACTTTGTTGGAGAAAATCGAGGAAGAGGTTGGTGGAGTGAAAAGGTTATTAAAGGGGAAGGATCCAGTAGTTGAGTCTTAGACTGTACATCAAGTTTAGTCTACACCTCAGTCAACTAAAACCAGCAGATATGTCGATTGTTGAGCTGAAATAATTTTTGTTTGCAAAGCTCTCATCCCAAGCCCCAGAAAATCAAACCGATGGAGATCTTTTATCACTTCTGCAATCCCATTACCAAACCCAAACACCACCATCTGTGCAACTACCAGATGTGGTTAGAGCAACAAAGTTTAGTTCTTTAAATGATGAAGTTTTGCAAGCCTTATCTGATCTCACAAATGTTGTGCAAACTTCATGTAAAGCCCAGGCATCTGTTTCTAAACATAGGCATGATCATGATTCGGATCATGACCATGAGGGGGAGATGAGGGAGAAACAAAGTTCTGATGATGATGCTATTGTTGTTGAATCAGAGGAGAATGATGAAAGAGAAAATGTTGATCATGATTATGTGATGAGTGATCATGGTTAATGTAGAGATATTGTTTTGTATGTTAATCTGGAAGTAGAACCAAGGGTTGCAAAGCCAAAGGTTGCTACCAGAGCAGAAATTTAAGAGATTACAGGGATGAATGTTGTAGATATAATTGATTTATCTTCAAATGATGAGGAGGAAGCTAATGACAAGTACGAAGAATTTTGGAAAGTTAAGGAGGAAGAAAAAGAGAATTTAATAGATGATTTTGATGATGAAAATGAAGGTGATGATATTCCTGCTGATGAAGCTAATGTCCTATATACTTTACTGGAAACTCCTAAGGACATTCAGCTAAGTCCTATCCACAATGATATTCCTGAGCCTTCAGATGAAGCCCCAGTTATCCCGACCTATAAAGAATTTAACTTTCCTGAAACGTCTGAAGTTCATGTCAATAAAAGTGTTCCAAGTCCTGTCAGAAATCTTAGCCTTGTGCAAGATGTTCAACCTGTTCAAAGCCCATATCATAATGTTCAATTTGTTCAAGATGTTCTGAATGAAAGAGAGGTTAAGAAATCAGATGATGAAGCTGTTCATGTTCCTATAATGCCAGAAGAAGGAGAAGCATGACCTTCTAATGAACCAGAAGCACCACTTGTTCCTTCATAAGCTGAAATCAGAGTTTCATTCTTGGAGGAGCAAATGAAAAGAATATTTATTCACAGGTTGAGAGAGATGGTGTTGGATCCCAGATTTAATCTTATAACAACAATGATATATACAACAAGAGTATAAACAGCGGAAGCAATATAGTTCAATATCAAAAGCAGATTCAAATATCATAATTCATATATAAAGCAAGTATAAAGAACAAGATCTTCGTGAGATATATTCAATTGATTCTTCTTCTACAAGATATCAAAAGGCACACTTTTGTCAAAGGAGTGATGGTCCTATTTATAGGACCATAAAGTAAACAGTGTACTATTCTGACAAATAGAAGCATGCTTGAACAGTGTCTTACCTAATAGGTAAGCTCAAGACATGTTTGAACAGTAACCTACTCTATAAAGTAAATCTTATCACTAAGTGATTGGTTATCTGTTCTGATACTTCAGGAAAGTCTTTAGCGCCATCTTCAGAGAGAATGTCTTCAGAGCTCTGACGTTGTCTTCAGAGCCTCTGATGAAGCCATCTCTGATGTCTTCTGCTGAAAGTTGCAATCTCTGATAAGTACTTCAGAGGCAGGTTTGTCCTCTGAAGTCTTCGTCCTCTGAAGTCTATCTTTGGATGTCCTCTGAAATAGGACTTGGGTATTTTCAACACTTTAACAAACAGAAGATTTAGAGCTAACAATCTCCCCCTAAGTGTTGAAAATAAAGGATACAATAATAGCAGAGAATAGAAGATTTAAACTTGAAAGCGTAGAGGAGAAAATCATCCTCTTAAATATTACTTCTTAAACATTTGGAAGTTTAATACAAAGAAAGTAATATTCAAAAATAAAGAAACAAACTAAAATTTGTCACTTGAACAGATTCCATGGAATTTCATGATCAGAGCTCTGAAGTTGATCATCGAGTCAATCTCTAAGTCAAGCTTTGCAAGTAAATTTGCTCTGTACCTTTCTTCCTTCACATGGATCATTTTCTTTATACCTCTCAAGGTTTCATCAGAGTACTTCGAAACTTCCGAAGCGAGAAAGATCTTCTTTACTTGGTTTACTCTATAGACGAAACCCAGAGGTTCTGCAATGATTGCTCCAGTCTTCTTTGCCTCAAGATTAACGATAGACTCCATAGGTTCAGTTACCTCCAGCTTTTCTTCTCCCAAGTTTAGAGCAATTTGGAAGTCACGTTTTGCTCTGTGTTTGACATAGTCTTCCATTGCACGTCTGACTTCAACCATGCCCATTCTGATTTCTCTTCCTCCATGATCATATCTGGCAGAGCAATAGGAATATAAATGTGGTATATGATATGGATTTAGATTTACGAGTTCATTATCATTGAACTCGTAAATCTTCTGATCAGATCGAGTTACCACATAGTGCCTATAGACTATCTTGTTGTAAGCAAAAGTCTTCTTAGAGATTTTGTTGATTTTGATGATTGGATCATCTGAGAGGACCTGTGCTCTTGGTCTGGTTTTATCTCTGTCCAATCTTCTTTCATAGTCCGGCATGTCCTCTCTGATCCTTGGATTCAGAGGAATGACTAGAGTGTCTGCCATATTGAACTCACAGTAGATGTATCTAAAGTGGTCTTCTATGGAAGCTTCGGGATTGGATGCAAGGAATGTAGGAGGTTTAGTGAACACATTGGCTGGTAGACCAATGCTTGCCTTCTGAACAGGATTCTCTGAAGGAGCCTGTTCATCAGCAACCATGGTCTATGGTTCCTTTGTTTGTAGAGGATCTTCTGTTGTAGGTTCAAGGATGTAGCCATCTATCTCTGGTGAATCCCTCAGCTCTGTTGCTGTTGAAGTATGATGTGGTTGAGCATTCTTGAATACATACTCTTCAACATCAATTACATCAATCTATTCTTTAGCAGCTTCTTTTCCATAATCTGATTTTTCTTCTTTTTCAGATTTTGGTTCTGCTCTTTCAGCCTCTGATTCGTAAGCATCTCTCATCACATAAGTTGGTCTTTCAGGTGATGAGAATGCATCTTCTGATGTAGAGAAGTCTACTAGCTGCTCATCTTCATCTTCTTCCAGAGCTCCAATAGTTTTTGGAATTGCAACTATTATTGGAACTATTGGAGCACTCGAAGTAGATGGTGCTAGAAAGATAACAGGTACTGGTGACTTTAGAGTGGCCTGGTTATCTTCAGCAGAGTTTGAAGTTGAACGTCTCTCTGTTCCTTTTTCCTTTCTTTGGTTTGTTTCAGAGGGAGTGGACTCCTTTTGTGTTTCAACAGTTTTTGGTTTAGAAGTCTTCTCCCCCTTATGAAGATCGGATGACCCCTGAGGTTGGTCATCATGGTCATAAGAGTCTTCATATCTGGCCTTCTTCCGGGCTTCCTCAGAGCATGCGACCTCTGGTTCCTTCCTCTTCAATGATCCCTCTGAAGATTTGACATTCTGCAGAAGGTCTTCAATCTTTTTGTTCTGCTGAGTGGTCTTGGAGACGAACTTGCTGGAGATATTCATTACATTCCTGGTGATCTTCTTGGAGATGTTGGATAGGTCAGCCTTTGTAACAAATTCGGATGTAGCAGGAGCAGCAGCAGAGGAGGTTGGGATCTTTGCAATCACCTCTGCCAAAGAACGCAAGACTTCCTCTTTGAATTGAGAAAAGTCTGCATGTGTTGGAGTGGGGGCAGAGGGAGTTGGAATCGCCTTGAGGAGCTCTGTGGTGGAGTTCTGAATTTCTCTGGATAGAACCGAGTCATTTTTGATGACCAGGCTTTCCAGAACATCCAGTTTATCGTTCTGAGAGATAATGGTCGTGCGCAGCTCAAAGACCTCTAAAGTGAGCTTTGCAACTTCAGAGTGAGAGGCAGAGGCCTCTGAGGTCTTCTCTATTTGAAGTTTAATCTCCTTCAGAGATTCTCTGATTTCATCACCAAAGATTCTGAACTCCTCTTTGGTAACGTAATCAGAGGGGGCGACCTTAGGATCAACACATGATTCTAAGTTTCCCTCGAGTTCAGAGGGGCCTTCTTTCAGAGTTAGCTTGATATTTTCTCCGGAAGGACTTCCCATTAATCCTTGGGGACCCTTTTTCAATGATTTCCCTATAATGGTTCCGATTGGTCTCTAATCATCAGAGTCAGAATCTGATGATGAGAAACGAATGTGAGTGGAAACCTTGTTGTCCAGGCTAAGGAGTCCATGTGCAAGAAGGTTGTGCCATTATTTTTCTGACAAGAAATCCTTACGAGAGATCTTAGGTCTCTCCTGATCTAAGGGACGGTCCAACTTTTTTTGAGCCACAAAGGCATCATGTGTGTGAGGAGGTGACATACTCTGGGGGTGAATGAGTATATTTATCTTGGTCTAAGTCCTATTGGGAGGACTTAGCCGTATCAGAAGTTTCCCATTTAGTGCGTGCTTCAGAGGCAGAAGAAGATGCCTCTGAGTGGCTAGGATGTGAAGGGTTGGAGGTGTGTCCCTCTGTTTCAATGTCCACTGATGCTGGACCACCTTGGACAGTAAATGTGTTTGCACGGGGATTTGGGCTTTGGAATTGCTCATGTGTGCCAACAAGGACATCTTTTTCTACCTCGCCGCCCTTGGATTCTAAGTTTAGAAACTCACCCTCTGGAATTCTCTCTTCCTCACCTTCCTCTGCTCTGACAGAGTTATTCTCTTCGTCAGAGGGAGGGTTCTCTTTTTTTCTCTTCCTTACTCTCTCAGAGCCACCCTCTAGTTGCGCTCTGTTAACGTTTTGAGCAGTATCAGAGATATCACTCTCTGATTCAGGCTCAGGCTCAGAACCTAAGTGTGTTGGGGATCCCATCATCGGTTCTGATGATTGGGCAACACGACTAAGTAGGAGGTGGGTAGTAGAGTCAGCAGGAATTACCTCAATCATGGTGTGTGGGAAACGTCGGTCATTTGGATTGGGAGGAACCTCTGTAGCTTTGAACGAGTTCATCATAAACAGAGGTGTCCTTGGACCCTCCTCAGTGATGTAGAATTTCTCCATTGCCCGTTGAATGACCACAAAGATGAATCTGGGAAACAGTACCGAAATTGGTTGTTTTTCTTTGGCCAAGTCTTTGTTCTTCTTGTCCACCGCCGTCAGCATCTCACAGAAGAGAATGTGAGCCATATTTATGCTTCTGTTGAAGAAGAGAGCATACATTGTTGCTAGAATCGCTGGATGGGTCTGATCCTGGCTTCCAATCTTGCAGGTAATTGTTCGGTTGAGAACACTAAACATAAAGTTCCACTTGGGAGGCAGGTACTGACGTCTAAATTGACTTAGGTGTGTGATCTCCCTGTTGTAGCCTAAGTGGTGGAGGAACTGAAGAAGTAATTCTTGAGTTGGTAGTTTCTCAAAGGTTTCTATTTGAAGATCAGTTTTTGTGAGCAGGTTGAATCGACGAGTTAGGGTTTGTGGGGTGATTCTTATGTTCATGCTTTGTTCACCTAGGTCAATGTACCCAACCAGTCCTTCATTTTCATCATCGTATTCACTTGAATACCACCATTGTTGGACAAAGCGTAGAGGAATATCTGAGACATGTTTGGTGAGGACATCGTTGAGTTCGCAGTTGGTCAAAAAGTCGAGGATTGGGCGAAACTGCTCATCGTATTTGGTTGGGGTGACGTCCAGAAAGTAGTTGTTACCTTTTACTGGAACATCGAACTGTGACATATTCAAGCTTGGAACAAGTTTGCTGGAGTTATCTGAGGTTTAGGAATGAGCCGCCATTGTTGCAGGTTTTTGAGAAAGATGGGAGCTTAGAAGGAGAGATTTGGGATTTTGGATTCTGAGAGCGTAAAGAATAATGAGAAGAGAAAAAGGGTTTTTATGGGAAAAAAAGTAGAGGGAGAGGTTATGGAAATGGCGATTGAGAGTTCCAATGTCAGAAAGGACGTTCCATCCTCCCCTAATTAATAGGTGACACGTTGAGGTGTGTAGGGGAGAGCCGCTTGGTGTCAGAAAACCGCCAGTTGGATTTTTGAAAAGAAACGAATGGTTATCCAAAAGATTTATTATTAAAAGAATTTCCTGGAATATTCGTTTAATGAGAAAAGATCAGAGGCTTTGATATAAATATTAAAGACAAGATCAGAGGCTCTGATATGAGTATTAGAGACAAGATCAGAGGCTCTGATATAAATATCAGAGACAAGATCAGAGGCTCTGATATAACTATCAGAGAAGCTCACTTTCTCCCCCTTGAAAGATGAAAGGTTCTTTGTCTCCCCCTTGACCAAAGAATAATGTATTTATCTTCTCCCCCTTGACACATGCTTGGAGATACAAAAGAATGATTTTTACCATTTGTGAAAAAGTCCAGAGGCTCTGAAATTAGTTTCAGAAGTTCTGGTTGAACATGCTACGCATGTCAGAGGCTCTGATGAATGGATCAGAGACTCTGATGTTTTCCTGTGTTAGGCAGACATGTTCAACGTACCCAACTTGCTAATTAAGAAATTGAACCTTCGTTCATCTAAAGCTTTTGTGAAAATATCAGCAAGTTGAAGTTCAGTTGGTACAAAATACATCTCTATTGTTCCCTTATCAACATGACCTTTCAGAAAGTGGTACCTTACATCAATGTGCTTTGTTTTGGAGTGCTGTACTGGATTGGCAGAGATGGCTATGGCACTTTTTGAATCACACAGAATTGGAATTCTATCATATTGTAAGCCATAGTCTCGGAGATGAGTTTGCATCCATATGACTTGAGAGCAACAACTAGCAGCAGCAACATATTCTACCTCTGCTGTGGAAGTTGAAACACAGTTTTGCTTCTTGGATGTCCAACTTACCAACTTATTTCCCAACAATTGACAGCATCCTGATGTACTCTTTCTGTCTAGCTTGCATCCTGCATGATCTGCATCAGTGTATGCTGTTAAATCAAAGCTAGACAGTTTTGGATACCAGAGGCCTAAAGAAGGTGTGCCTCTGAGGTATCTAAAAATCCTTTTAACTGCTGACAAATGAGATTCTTTTGGATTAGCTTGATATCGAGCACAGAGACATGTTGCGAACATTATATCAGGCCTGCTTGCAGTTAAGTATCGAAGTGATCCTATCATGCCTCTATAGGTTTTGACATCTACAGATTTTCCCGAAAGATCAGAGTCAAGTTTGACTCCTGTGGCAATAGGTGTTTTCATAGAAGTTGAATCATTGAGTTTGTACTTTTTCAAAACGTCAGAGACATACTTAGATTTACTGATAAAAGTACCCTCTAAAGTTTGTTTTACTTGTAAGCCCAGAAAGAATGTTAATTCTCCTATGAGACTCATCTCAAATTTACACTACATCAACTCTTAAAACTTATCACAATACCTTTGATTTGTAGAGCCAAATATAATGTCATCAACATATATCTGTACTAAAAGCATCTAATTTTTGTACCTCTTGATGAACAAGGTTGTATCTATTGTACCTATTTCAAAACCATTATTTATTAGAAATATGGACAGAGTAGCATACCATGCTCTTGGAGCTTGTTTAAGTCCGTATAGAGATTTATCAAGATAATAAATATGGTTTGGAAACTCTATATTCTCAAAACCAGGTGGTTGCTGGACATTAACCTCTTCATTTAATTTACCATTTAGAAAGGCAGATTTGACATCCATCTGATATACTTTGAACCCTTTGTGTGCAGCATAGGCTAAGAAGATTCTTATTGCTTCTAGCCTAGCTACCAGTGCAAAGGTTTCATCATAATCAATACCCTCTTCTTGGCAATATCCCTTAGCAACCAACCTTGCTTTGTTTCTGATGATAAGGCCATCCTCATCCTTTTTATTTCTGAAGACCCATTTAGTTCTAATTGCAAATTTTCCTTTAGGAAGGGGAACTAAGGTCCAGACTTTGTTTCTTTCAAACTCTTGAAGCACATTCTGCATTGCAGTGATCCAATGAGGATCTTCAAGAGCTTCATTTACCTTCTCTGGTTCAATGATGCTTAAAAAATTTACAAAAAAGCATTCATTGATGGTGGCTGATCTGGTTTTGACACCCTCTGAAGGTGATCCAATGATCTGATCATGGGGATGATCCTTTCTCCATCTTGTGAGCGGAGCATGAACATGAGTTGGAGTTTGAGCTTCAGAGATGACAGTTGGAGACATCTCTGTTGTGCTGAGCAGAGGCTCTGATGTTGATTCTAGAGGCGCAGGATTTGATTCCAGAGGCTATGAAGTTGATTCTAGAGGCTCTGAAATTGATTCCAGAGTCTCTGAAGTTGATTCCAGAGGCTCATAAGTTGATTCATTTCTTGGTCCTACATTCAAGGAAGCAAAAGTTGTGACTTCAGAGGGACCAGTGAGATTTGTACTTGACATTTGTCGTTCCTCTGAAGTTGCTCTGTGAATATCTCTGAAAATAAACTCTATATTTTCATCATCAAATAAGTCTTCGAATATTTTGTTTAGTTCAGATTCTTTTGTCCTTGATGATTCAGAGATATTTTTGGCAATTTGGTTGATATATTTGTTGGCCAAACTTTTGTCATCATCAAAAGACACGTTGATACTCTCTTGGATTGTTCTGGTTCTTTGATTGAACACTCTGAAAGCTTTTGAGGCTAATGAATAGCCAATGAATTTGCCTTCATCTGCTTTCTTTTCAAACTTTCCAAGAGACTCTCTATCATTTAGAATAAAACATCTGCATCCGAAAACATAGAAATATTTAACATTAGGTTTCCTATTGTTAATGACTTCATAAGATGTTTTCTTGAATCTTTTGAAAATTGTAGCTCTGTTTTGCATGAAACAGGCTGTTGCCACTGCCTCTGCCCAAAAGTTTGTAGGAATATCTGATCCTACAAGCATAGTTCTTGCAACTTCACCCAGTGTTCTGTTTTTCCTTTCAACAACACCATTTTGTTGAGGTGTTCTAGCTGCAGAGAAGTTCGGAGTTATGCCTTCCTCTGAAAGATATGAGTTGATTTTTGCATTTCTGAACTCTATTCCATTATCACTTCTCAGCTTCTGAACTTTGGTATCAAAAAGAACCTGCAATCTTTTTAACAATCTTATTAAAATATCAGGGACATCAGACTTGGCTCTGATGAATTCTATCCAAGTATATCTAGAGTATTCGCCAATCAAAACGAGGATATACTTTTTACTTGACAAGCTCTGTACAGAGATAGGACCACAAAGGTCCACATGAAGCATATGCAGAGGTTTTGGACAATTATTATCACTTTTGGTCTTGTGGGAAGATCTTTTCATTTTTTCCGTTTCACAAGCATAACATAGATGATCTTTGTTAAACTTCAGAGATGGTAATCCCTTAACCAGATTTAGTTTGACCAATTTATCAAGTGAAGAAAAGTTCAGATGTGAGAACTTTTTATGGCAGAGCCAAACATCTTCACTGTTCAGAGATACTAGACAGAGTTTCTCTGAGTTAGTTTTTATGTGTTTGGAAAAATTCATTCTGTATAAATTTCCCTTTCTGTCAGCTCAGAGCATTTCTTGACCTGTTTTTGAGTGAAGTAGTGAACAATATTTTTCTTGAAATTTCACATCAAAACCATGGTCACAAAGTTGACTTATGCTGATCAAGTTATGCTTTAACCCATCAACATAAGCAACCTTTGATACTGAAACATTACCTCTTGTAAGCTCACCATAACCCTTAATTTGTCCTTGCATATTGTCTCCAAAAGTTACTGCTCCTCCAGATTTAGCTTTGAAAGAGGATAGTAACTTTTTATCTCCAGTCATATGCCTTGAACATCCAGAATCTATGTACCAGATCGGCATAGACTATTTCTGCAGGAAAGATTAGATTTTCTTAGGTACCCATCTCATTATGGGTCCTATTTTGTTAGACTTCTGAATATCTCTTTGAAATTTTGCCTTATCTTTTGATGTTTTGGCAGAATTATCCTTTTTCTTTTGAGGCTTTGTCTCTGAATTTTTATTCAGAGATTGATTAAAAAAACAGTAAGAACCTTTGAAGTGATTTTTTAGTTTCATCAAGAGTTGGATGCAATTGCACTTTACAGAACAAGAAGAAGTAGAAGCAAAGGATTTCATTTCATTAAATGCATTTGATACATTATGATTCCTTTTTGAATTAGTACTAGGAATATTACAAGTATTCCTAACTACTTCTTTTCTCTTAGCTTGAGAGACAGCCTTCTTTTCAAGTTGCCTTCTCTTGTTCAGAAACATCCTCTTCTCTTTGTTGCTCACTGCATAAACAGGATCAGAATGGTTAACTTCTTGCCATTTTCCTTTTTGTCCAGGAGTAAACTTGATTGGTTTATAAGTGTAGAGTTGAGAAGTGATAGTTTTATTCTTTGCCTTTTCTTGTAATTCTTTTTCAAGTTCCAGAGAAGTTTTTGCTTGAAGACACATTTCTGCAAAGTCAGGACATATTGGTATTCTGGGTTTATTTTTTAAAACAGAAATAGGAATGTTCAAAATTCGAGAACCAACGGTATCTATCTTTTTATGAATTACTTTCTCCGGTTTGTAGAAAATCTGTTCATCTACCTCTGGATCAGATTCAGAATCAGAGTCAAGAAAGTCTCGTTTAGTCTTACCAGAGATAACTACCTCTGATGGTTTCTCAATTTTCTTAGGTCTTGAGACTTTGATGATTCTTTTCATGCTTTCTTTCTTCTTTAAATCAGCTATGATATTTTCTTGATTTATTCTGTTGATGTCATCCGCAAATGTAGTTCTGATGAATTCATCAGAGATTGGTGAATACAGAGGGGCATCTGGATATAGTGAACTCTGAGGTTCATCTTCAGAAGTACTTGCTTCAGAGGTACTTTGTTCAGATGTCTCTGATTCATCTTTGATGAATGCATTAAAATTAAAAATCTCTTTAGGATCAATGCTCTGAGGTTTTGTGAAAAATACCTCTGAAGTTTCCTTTTCTATTTTTGAGATGGAATTTGGAAATCTTTGTACTTCAGAGTATGCTACATTTTTAAAGTTCAGAGCCCTTATTTTTGATCTCTCTGAGGTTTTTATTCTCTTGAAATTGTTCAGTGATGGACAGTCAGAGCTCTGGACCTTTCCTTTACAGAAAGTGGAAGAAAGTGAAGTTTTCTTCAATACAGTGAATGGATCCAATTCATTGAATCCAAGCCCTTGAGTATCCATTTGAGAGTTTATCTTTATATAAACATCCTGAGCATCAAGATAGCTTTCGATTTGAAGTTCTTTCCTTTCCAGAGATTGATGTAGGATTTCTCTTTCTTTTTGGAAAAAATTGGTTAAGGCAACAGAATTGAGTCTTTCATACTCTGATTTTTTTACTTCTTCTTCTTTAACTTTTAAAACTTTCTCAAGTTCTTTGAATTTTTCTGAAAATGATTTTTTCCTTTTGTTTCTGAGCTTTTTCAAGATCAGATTTTTCAACAAAAATATCTCTCTTTTCTGATTCAAGAAGATCTTTTTCCCTTTTGTAAAAATTAAGATCTTTTGTCATTTGTTTTGCTTTTTCTTTTTCCTCAACAAGTTTTTGCTTTAGGATTTGAAATTCATCTGTTAGTTTAATAACATCCAATTCAAGATCACTTTCAGAGGTGGAAGGAGAGTTTACCTTTTTAGAGTAGTCCTCTGATGATCCGTCACTTTGATCATCTGTGAACGCCATACCACAAAGATTGGTGGGTTCTTCCTCTCCATCGCTTGTTGAGTCTGACAGCCAGTCTTCCATCTCTACTACAAGTACTCTTTCTTTGACATTGTACTTGTACATGTTTTTGTAGTAGTCTTCATCCTTGATGAGTCTACCTCTGCAGTTGGCGGAGTAATGGCCTGGCTTTCCACATCTAAAACATCTTCCATCGTTTTGGTTTGATGGAAGAGTAGTGTCTGAATCTGTCTTCTGTGCTTGTACTTATGGTTGTGGCTTGAAGTACCTCTGAGGTTGAGGATACCTTGGCTGAAATGATTGTTGAGATCTTGATTGTTTAGTAGAATCATGATTGGTAAAATGAACGCCCTTTTGATCACTATGCAGAGTAGATCTGGGCTCTTGTTGATATTCAGTTTTCTGAATTCTTCTTTCTGGATTTCCTATTCTTTCTTCATCATCTCTTCTTCCTTCAAAGACTTTCTTGCCAAATTTCTTGTTAAATTGATGGGTAATTAATGCAAGAGATTTGGCAAAGGCATTGATGTCATCATTTGAGTCAGAATCTGAGTGTTCAACTTCTTTAGACATCAGAACCTTCTTGGATTTTCTTTTAGATTCCCTTTTTGAACAATTGTCTTTTTCTGCATTTCTGCATTCTTGTGATACACCCTTCTGTTTTGACATGAGTGCAAGTGGACAACCTAAAGAGGTTTTTGATTTTTTTTTAACAACTTCTTTTTCCTGTGCTACCAAGGTACCATAAATGTCAGTCAATGACCATGATTCAAGATTTTGATTGACTTGTATCGACATTGACAGTTGTGACCATTTTTCATTTAGACTTTTAAGAAACAGAACATTGTTTTCTTCTTTTGTTCTCATGACCCCAAATTTTCTGCATTTGTTGATGAGGATGTTAAACCTTGAGTATGTTTGATGTAAGGTTTCTTCGGGTAATGCATGAAAATCATGATATTCATTGATACAAAGATTTCTCCTGTTCTTTTGAGTTTATAGGCCTCCTTCAAGTTGATTTAACAACTGATCCCATATCTCCTTTGCAGTTACACAAGAATCAAGTTCTTGGAAGATATCATTGGGAATGGCCATTATAAGTAATCTAACAGCTTTTGAATCATTATCCATAATGTTAGTTTCTTCATCCGTAAAGTTTGAAGTTTTCTTTTCATAGTAAGCAGGGATTTCAGCAGTATCTGCTGTTGCTGGAACTCTTGGTACCAACACTATTTGTTGGTGAGGTCCATCGTTCACTGATCTTAACAGATCCCTGTCCATGCCTTCTATGAAATTTACCATCGTTCACTGTAGGAGGTTTGGTTAATGATCCGGCTGTATAAATGGCACTTATGCTTGAGTTAGAATTTTTGTGAAGAAAAGATGAAGATTTGAAGAACTGATGCTTTTCTATGAAGATCTTTCTATTAAAAGATGTAACTGTGATTTACTTTTAAATCTGGAGCATATGAAGTTTAATAAACCAGGGTTTACATAAACATGCACAGATAATAAAAGCTTGAATCAGTAAGAATTAAATCTATCCGAGTATGCAGATATGATCTTTCTTTTTTTTAGAAAACAAAGGAAGCTCTGATACCAATTGTTGGATCCCAGATTTAATCTTATAACAATAATGATATAAACAATCTGATGAAGCCATCTTCAGAGAGAATGTCTTCAGAGCTCTGACGTTGTCTTCAGAGCCTCTGATGAAGCCATCTCTGATGTCTTCTTCTGAAAGTTGCAATCTCTGATAAGTACTTCATAGGCAGTTTTTTCCTCTGAAGTCTTCGTCCTCTAAAGTCTATGTCCTCTGAAGTCTATCTTTGGAAGTCCTCTGAAATAGGACTTGGGTATTTTCAACACTTTAACAAACAGAAGATTTGGAGCTAACAGATGGTTAAGTATAAAGTTTTGGGTGTTCAAAATCAGCCGAAAGAATATCAGGAAAAATATGCAAACATGATTAATTGTTCAAGACAAACCGAGCGAGTTGTAAAGAACAAGTCTGGAATTGTCACTATCAAGGAGGTCAAACTAAAAAAGTTTATGCATATTTGGTATCCTGAATTATTTGTTCAAAGAATAGATATAAACGAATGCAAATTCATTGAAGCTGATTTTTGTTTCCTGAACGTTGATGATCTAGAGTACTTGTACCATCATTTCATAAGCATGGTCATAAGGAGGGAGAACATTTTCTTTGCACTGGAAGCTATTAAGATGTTCATGAGAAGACATATCTTTCACACGTATTGTTATGATTTCCAGCTTGGCATTGAGACAAATCAGAAAAAGGTCAATATGATCAAGCCAAATTTGACTTTGTCTGATATTGACAATTATGATCTATTCACTGTTCTTGAAGAACTTGAGTTGGGGGTAGTCTACAAGAATAGTGAGAATGAGAAGAAGTTTTTTGGTATATCTGAGATTTCTATGTTCTCTGATGGAACTATAAAGGTGATTAGACTGCAGCTTGACGCGAGGTATAAAGAAAGTGATAGGAAAATACAGCTAGGTGAAGAGCACTTGCCAAGGATAGTCAAGATGGTGATGCTAAGGATTCTTGAAGCCATCGACGACAGGATTGAGTTCAGAAAAGTGATCAAGAGGTTCGAATCATTCTTGGGGATAAGGAGAACGACTACAGGAAGAAGGGACAAATGATTTTTTATACAATTTGATCTAAAAGGGTGAGATTGTCAATGAATTATTTAGATCAATTGTATTGTCAAGATGTTGACTTTTCTATGTTTGTCTTGTATTGAGGTCAAGGCGTGTTTGACCCTTTATAAGCTTTTGTCCTTAAGTCTTTTTTTATCCATGTCATTCAAGCTTGTAACCTTGTGATTTAGAGATATATGACATATGGATTTCTCTCTCTAGACTCTCTCTAAATCGTGTGCTTACTTGTGATCTTAATTGTAATTCTTGCTTGAATTTGTGGACTAACAGAGAAGTATTCACGTTTGAATATAACATCAAAGCCTTTGTCGCAGAGTTGGCTAAGACTAAGATGATTATGCTTAAGGACATCCACATATGCAACTCTGCAGACATCGATGTCCTCTTTGGCTATGACTCTGTAGCCTTTGATTTGAACCTTCTTGTTGTTTCCAAAGGTTACATAACCTCCTCCAATTTTTTCTTTGTATGAGGAGAGTAACCTTCTGTCGCCAGTCATGTGCCTAGAGAACCCGGAGTCTAGGTACCATATGGGCACACGCTGCTTCTGCTGCACATATTAAGGAGATTTAGGTACCCATTTCTAAGTGGGTCCATTTTTATTAGTGGTCTTTAAGGTTGCCTTGGCATCCTTACGTTTGGTTTTACCATCTAAAGTATAAGAACCATTTTGCTTCTTCTCACCCTTGAATTTTGCATTCTTAGCTTTGGGTTGAGAGAGGCAGCAGTGTGGACCAGAGAAATGTTGGCTTAACTTTTGTTAGCTTCAGTTACTGTATATAAAAGTATTGAAAAATAGGCTAAGTATAGGAACCTCAGAAGTCTGCCTCAATACACCAAGTTCACCACAGAAGTGTCGAGCTCAGAAGCTCTGTCATCCATTCAACCGAGAAACTCTTAACACGAAGAACACTTTCAGACCACAGCGCCTCTGTCAACCATCATAGAGCCTCTATGGTGGCTACGCTCTGAAGGATGGAAGACTTAAAGAATTGTTAATTCCATGGACAAGACAAGATCACATGTAGATCACGTAACCCTGTTGTACGAAGATCTTCAAGATCAATAGTACCCCCATGATAGTACCCTTTGTCTTGTACTATTGTGTGCTCTCCATTTATATATGAAGGGAGAACCTCTTGAATTCACAATATGCGAGCATACACAATTCACCACACTTTGTCTTGTAATTTAAATATTTGTAGAGAGCATTTTCTACACAAAGTAGTGTGTGTTCTTGGTGTAACAGTTTAAGTTAATGAAGATAATCTTTCAGTGAATAATTATCATTTTGTCTATTGATTAATTTATTGCTTGATTGTATGCCTACCACCAAACCAAACCAAACCATCTTTCTACATATAAATCGCTTCTGCACATACATATCTCTATTTACGTAGATTGTTTAGTTAATCACTATCTAGAACACAAAATTGGGATGAACACTTTTTCATAAGAAATAAACATTTGCAATGATGGACACCAGAAGCGAATTGCTTAAAACTTTCATTGAATTCATTGAAGGTGGGTACAGAAAACTTTTTGTTACAATCTCTCCTAGCATCAGACTCCTTTTTACAGAAGGACCTATCTAGGCTAGACTGCTATTTATGAAAACTTCTCTTCGAATGGCTCTTTAGCCGTACCCACCCTCTGTGGTATGCTTTCCTTGGATTCACTGCCATAGAAGCAAAATATTTGTCATTATTTATCCATTTTTGCTTTTGTTGCCAAGTATATTTCACATGATTGGGCTTTGAAAGTCTGGGAGCTTTGAGATGACAACTCTTTCTCTTTGTTAATCTTCTCCAGCTCAAGAGAAGTCTTAGCATACAAACACATATCAAGAAAGTCGGGGAAAATAGGAATCCTTGTAGAACTCATTTTAGGAGTAATCACTCTGTTAAGAATGCCAGAGGGTAACTTAGTCCCCTATAGTTTGCAACGAACTACTTCCAGCTCTATAGAGCCAGTCTCTAGATCGACAGAAGATGAATCATCCTCATGCTCAGAGTCTGAGTCTAGAAAATTTTTGTGACTAGAGGCATGATTTTCTGGATATGTACTACTCCTTTCATTGTCCACAGGTTTTGATAAATCCTTTGAAATGCAAGGGAAAATCTTAGGAGCTTCAAAGACTTCCATCAAGTCCTGTTCAAGGATATCTTTCATGACATAAGTCATATTTGGATTGTTGAAAAAGTGGTTTTCGTATGCTTTTTTCAAATCATTTTCAAAATATTTCATCAACTTTCCTTCTGTAGAGGGTGGAATGAACTCAGGTGCCTTAGAGGACAATTCCTTTTCAAGAGTTATCATGCACACAAAGGCCATTTGAGTTTGTGTTTCTCGATGACCAAATTTAAAGAGTCCTGTCTGTTTTGGGGACATATATTTCTTTGCAATAGATTTCCTCTTGACAGAGGTTGATGATGACAATCCTTGTTTTCATACCAAACATTTATCATTATCAATGAATTCCTCTCATGTGATCCTCCAGAGGTTCTGTGCCTCTTAAAGGTAGAAGTTAAGTTGGGAAATCCTGTTTTTTGAACTTTCCCAAAGCAGAAGATAGATGATAAGGATTGATTTCTTTTGCCTCCGGTATAGGGATCAATGTCACTGAACCCTATACCTCTTTTGCCAACCTGGGTGTTAAGTCCCTGAGATCAAGATTGATTGATTATACAAGATAAACAAGAGTAATTGGGGTAGAATCTGTAGTTTTATTGAACGAACACAATCTACACTACAGAGAGCAAAGTATCCGTATGTCGACATTGTGAAATGAAATCTTAGCTACAAACAACTAAACAGACTTTTTATATACCAGCCCAACACCCTTGTTACAGTAAGCCCAAACCTATTACAAGGCCCAATACAAACAACATGTTGATTACATTACTAAACTTCTAAAATAGAACATATTTATGTTCTAACATTCTCCCCCTAAGTTTTGTAAAGTAATCACTCTCTTTTCAGCTCCAGCTTTAGCTCCTCTCCCCCTTGATTTTCTTTATAAAACTTAGCGTTGCATAAACTTCAAAGCTCCTATAACTCCCCCTCGAAAGTAGCTATTATCCTTGGAGTTTCAACTGAAATACCAGATCTGATGTAGACCATAACCTCGACTTAGTGCACATAAAGACAACTTTTGACTCATGTAAATCCAACACATTCCGTATGCCCACAAGAATGATATGTGTTGAATATTGGAATGACAGCCAAGTGCATCTTCAATGTATAACATCTGATGTATCTTTGAACCATGAGTTGAAATAAGATTTTAGCTTAAGAACTTCATCTTATTAGCTTACGGGCGGTAGCATCCGATAGCAACACTACAATGCAAGGGTTAGAAGGCAAGCACTGTTCAACAACTGATGATAGACGCTCATTTTCTGACTGTTTTCCAGAATACTGAATGATTATAAGCACTCTTTCATCACGAATCAGCTAGATGATTATAAGCACTCTTGATTCTGAATTATAACTCAAGCATTAGAACAATGATTTTAGTCGCTCACACTACTGAGTGATCAGTTCAGAAGAATGATAAAGTGCTCTCAACGGTCCAACAACAAAAGAAGCTTTCCAGACTGATTATTGCAGATGCTCAGGCAGCTAACTCAATCCAATCAGAGACTAAATCTTAAAATCCAGTATCTGAAAATCTTGAAAAGCATGAGCACTCGTGAAAATTTGATCAGTTGCTAAACATATGTGACCAACATATGGTAAGAGTGATGTCACATATGCATTCCACGTAAAAAGCTCGGGAACAGGGCAAACTTGTATCAAACAGGGTTCAGAACAGTCAAAATTCTCAAAAAGTCACAAACTTTTCGCATATCACCATCAATTCGCATATCCCTATTGAATTTTGAGCGCAATTCGCATGATGGACATAGCCGAAAACCTCAATTCGCATAACTCTATTCTGCGAATTCCTCACATTTCGCATGACTCACATCTGCGAAATCTTAACTTCTCGCCTAAGCTGCATACGAATTCTCACAATTCGCATAAAGTAGTATGTGAATTCTCAACATTTCGCATATGACTACCGACAAATTCTTCACATAGAAAACTCTTTGACAACATGAATTCGTATCGAGCTTTCCGTACATCACTAGCATGCGAATTCTCCACATTTCGCTTCTCACTGACATGCAAAATCTATACTTAAACAAATTTCATTTTCAAAGACCATATTGCGAATTCTAACCATGCGAAATCTTCAAACATTTTGTCTATTCGAATTCTTTCCATATCCTTGCGAGTTCTTTAATTTCTGCGAGTTCTTCATTCAGATCATGCGAATTCTATGGATCTCGAACATATTTCACGATTTCTTCAAAATTAACCTTCAAAACTTCGAATTTTGAGTTGAACTTTTGATAGCAGGTTTGAAAACATCAATGGAGCATAATCGTAGTTGATGATGTGATCTAAAAACCACTCTAAAGCACATTTTGATCCAACCACAGTGATAGACTTGTTTTCGAACATAAAAACTCAAAAATCGATCAATTTAACTTTCTGAATTGAAATTGGAACATGCAATTGATTCAATGAAGATCGACTATAACCACATAACCAAATTAACATCAAAGAACATCCAATTTCACAACAAATTCCAAAAATCGAAAAATCAATAGTGATTGTTCTATTCAAACTCAATCAGATCTCGATCGTCGTAGAAAAATCTGCATTCGGCTCTGATACCACTTGTTTAGTCCCAGAAATCAAGATTGATTGATTATACAAGATAAACAAGAGTAATTGGGGTAGAATTTGCAGTTTTATTGAACGAACACAATGTACACTACAGAGAGCAAAGTATCCGTATGTTTACATTGTGAAATGAAATCTTAGCTACAAACAACTAAACAGACAGCTTATATACTAGCCCAACACCCTTGTTACATTAAGCCCAAACCCATTTCAAGGCCCAATACAAACAACATGTTGATTACTTTACTAAACTTCTAAAATAGAACATATTTATGTTCTAACACTGGGTATTCACTTTCTCATGCGCTTTCTGTGCATCCTGATACTTCCTTATCAAAAGATCTTTGTCGAGCAAGTCTTGATAGAGGACTTATCTCTCCTTTTGAAAAAAGTTTTTCAAGGCAAGGGTGTTCAACCTGTCACTCTCATTATCCTTCAGCTCTTTTATTTTATTTTTCAAAGCTTTCTTAAGAGAAATGGTTTTTCCTTTTAAGGATTTCTTTTCTTTAATGTGTTCACCCTCAAGAATTTTCTTTTCAATAAATAGCTTTTCCTTTTTCTGAGTAAGAAGTCTAACTTGTCTTTCAAAGAAGGAAAGTTTCTTTTCTAAGTAAGAAGTTTCTTTTCTTTGTTGATCCCAAATATGATGTTCTTAACTTGATAAACTTTTCATTACATACAAACTAACAAATAAGAGTGCGGAAGCGTTTTAGTATATAGAGAAAGTAGAACATGAAAGGTAGTAGACACACTAACAAACAATGATCAGTGGAATTTAACAAGATAATAACTGAAGAAATTGTTCCATTGATTTGCTCAAGAACACCAAGAACACGTATTATTGTGTGATGAAAAGCTCTCAGGAGATACAAGGTGCTCTCAGAATTGTGTGTGCTCACATCCTTTAAAAGCAAAGGTGGTGCTCCTATAATATACAAGGAGGATGCACCCCGTAGTACAAGACAAAGGCTGATATTCCATAAACGGAATGCCACCTGGAAAGGTAAACAATCATGCGCCGCGTAAATGATCTGGAAAATCTTTGTACAGCAGGCTTCACGTGTTCTGCACGTGACCTTGTCTTGAGCTATAGTCACCTGATCTTCTGTTAAACCCATATATTAGTTGATAAATAGACAACACAACTCAATAAAGATAAGATATCGATATGATTCAATCAAAATAGTTACAAATCTCTTTAGTCACAAGTAAATGTGTGAGTGTGTGTTCTTGGTGTAATCACTACCTTGTGTGTGTAATATTCAAATGATACCCTTAGGATTCACAAAGAAACTAAGCCTTATATAGGTCCACATGACCAAGGCAAGGCCTAGCCTAAATAACTACTAATATACTCCCTAGGAAAATATAAACATCTACATTTAAGACCCCTCTCAACATTTTAATCTTGTATACAATTACTGATCCAACAATCTCCCCCTTTGGATTCAAGATTAAAAAAATTTAGCAATTCTCTTCGGGTCTTCACATCTCTTGAAAAATGTATCAGATATGTCGTTAACAGCTTCAAAGCTTGTAGCTCTTCATAGTCTTCACAACTTTGAGGAAACTGATACCTTCCTCATCCTGCTGAAATTTGAATGAAGTGTCCTTCTAACGATCATCTTCAGTCAGACTTTTAATAGTTCAGATAGGTTCAAACACTTTGTAATCTTTGAAAACTTGAATTCTTCAGCAATCTTCAACAACCTTGCTTTCTTGAACAAACAAACTCAGATCTGACTTTGAAATCCTTAAATATTTTCCACCTTTTTGATGAGTGATGAGAATCAGCATCATCAAAACATTTCAAAGCAGTCTTGGATTTTTCTCTTCCAAATCAACAATTAAGCTCAGTCTTCATGTGTATCTCCCTCTTTGGAAATAAGAGCAGTCTCCCCCGAGATAGAGAGAATGTAATTATTTAAATCTTTGCAAATCTAGACAATTTAGGAGTGGTAACCCTGAATCAACAGATGACCTAGTTAGAACTGCCTGTCAGTAACACAAAGTTACTGAGTAAGACAAAGTTACTATATAAGGAGTTGGTTGTTATGTGGACTCCCTAGGGCTTCCGTTCAATCATCGAACAACACATGGTTATCTATGAACGTTCTGACATAACACAAACTTTTGTGTGCTCGTGCATGTGTATGAAAGAATTAAGCAAAGATGATTGCTTTTTAACTGTGGCTCAAAGTATGTAAACTTATTGAGACAGTAACAAATTATACAAAGACTCAATGTGCATGAGTAAAGGGTCGAAGGTGGGGCAACTTTCCTTCTTGTTCAATATTCGAGTTATCTGAGTGATAATCGGATAAAGTATGTGTTGCTTCCCCATTCAAATATGAAACATCTTCTTGTTGAGAAGAAGATGAGTAGCTGGCGGGGTTATATGCAAGAGGTGGCACGGACTAGTTGCCTGTTTCAATATTGTTCACCAAAGATTGTGAAACAATAGATTATGTGGGTGCCCGGCTCAGAAAAGATGCAGTGAAAAGTTATTATGTCTCTTTTACTCTTATATCTCACCCTCTTTCCTTTTGGAAAATGTAGCTCACTTCTAGCCAAACTCTTATTCTGTGAATTTGCCAACACTTTCTGCATCAAGACCTGTTTGTCTGAATGCAAAAGCTTCACTAGTTGAAAGTTGGATATGGCATTGGCGTCTGTCTCATCAAAACTTTGATGCGATTAATCAGTTGGTGAGACAAGGTATTGTAAAAGGTCTACCAGAACTAAGGTTTGAGAAGAATTCTCTTTGTCCCGCTTGTGAAATGGGAAAGATGAAGAGAACATCTCATAAAGCAAAGACAAAATTCTCAGCTTCAACACCTCTTGAATTGATACATATGGACCTTTGTGGCCCGATGAGGACTCAGTCTATCAATGGTAAAAAATATATTTTGGTCATGATAGATGAGTACTCCAGATATACTTGGCTGGAATTTTTAAGGAACAAATCAGATGCAGCAGAGCTGATCATTGAGTTTATAAAGAAAATCCAGGTTCGACTACAATTGCCGGTTATATCTTTGAGAAGTGACAATAGCATGGAATTCAAGAATGAAAAGCTTCAAAGTTATCTCATATATGTTAGGATCTCTCACAACTTTTCTGCTGCCTACACTCCTCAGTAAAACGGTGTAGTTGAAAGGAAGAATCGAACACTGGTGGAAGCTGCGAAGACAATGTTAGCCTATTCTGAGTTGTCAATGTTTCTGTGGGATGAAGCCGTAGCCACTGCATGTTTCACACAAAACCGCACGATTGTCTTCAAAAGACATAAAAAGACAGTGTATGAACTTATTAATCGTCGAAAACCGAATATTAAATTTTTTCGTACTTTTGGTTGCATGTGTTATATTCTCAATGATCGAGACAATCTTGGTAAATTTGACAAGAAGGCTGACGAAGGCTATTTCATTGGTTATTCGTTAACGTCTAAAGCCTATCGAATCTACAATAGACGAACCAAGACGATCATGGAGAGCATTAATGTGTCATTCGACGAATCATTAACGTTGACTTCTGATCACAATAGTTCAGAACTCAAGCTTAAGCAGAAAGTTTCTATTCAAGACGGAATAGAACCCGAAGTCAAACAGACTAAGTTTTCTAATTCAAATAAAATTACAGCGGAATTAGACTTATTATTTTTTGATGCTTTTATGGATATCTGTGTAGATTTTGAAGAATCAAGCATATCCGCATCAACTTCAGAGGTTCCAATTATAATAGCAGATATTTCATGGCCTTCTGAAAATGTCACAATATCAACCACATCAGGTACATCTACACATATACATTCTGAAGGTACTAATGTTGATTCTGTGAATGCATATCCAAATTCTGCAACAGAAGTTCCGAGTGATTCTTCTGTTGCTCCGGAAATTGTTACTTTAGAAGAGGTTGTACAAGATGTCCCGAGCACATCTGAGGTTGATCAAGACTTACCTGCAGTATATGATGAATATGAGGAAGATAATACTCAAGCTGACATTCATCCGATTCCAAGTACCATGAAATGGACACGAGCTCACCCACTTCATAATATTATTGGTGATGCACAGTCTGGTGTACAAACGCGTGCAGCATCAGCTAATTTTTGTCTATATTCAAGTTTTTTAAGTTCTATCGAGCCGAAGAAAGCTTCAGAAGCCTTGCGCGATCCAGATTGGATATTGGCGATGCAAGATGAACTTCTGCAATTTGAGATAAACAAAGTTTGGCGACTTATACCACTTCCAGAAGGAAAATCTGTAATTGGAACAAAGTGGGTTTTCAGAAATAAGATAGATGAATCTGGAGTTGTAGTTCGAAACAAAGCTCGCCTTGTTGCAAAGGGTTATTGTCAACAGGAGGGGATTGATTATGAAGAAACGTTTGCTCCTGTGGCACGACTGGAAACAATACGAATCTTCTTATCTTATGCAGCGCATAAAAGTTTTATTGTCTTCCAAATGGACGTAAAATCAGCATTCTTAAATGGGATATTGCATGAAGAAGTATATGTTGCTCAACCAGAAGGATTCATTGATCCGAAGAACCCTGATCATGTCTATGTCTTAGACAAATGAGAAAGGTCTAAGGAGACATGTTCAACATTCCAAGTTTGCTGATTAGAAATTTGAACCACTTTTCGTCCAATGGTTTGGTGAAAAGGTCAGCTAACTGGTAGTAGGTATGAACAAAGTGCATTTCAATATCACCTTTTTCTACATGGTCTTTTATGAAGTGATAGTGTACATCTATATGCTTGGTCTTCGAGTGCTGGACCGGTTAGATGTTATTGCAATGGCGCTCTTGAAATCACAATAAATTGGCACTCGCTTGTAGTTGTACCCAAAGTCCCTCATCTAGGTCTTCATCCAGAGGACTTGCGAACAGCAGCTAGCAGCAGCTACGTATTCTACCTCATCAGTGGATGTTGAAACACAGTTTTGTTTCTTTGATGTCCAACTTACAAGTTTGTCTCCTACAAATTGACATGAATCAGAAGTACTCTTCCGGTCTAGCTTACATCCTGCATGGTCAGCGTCTGTAAAGGTTGTGAGATCTGTTAGACTGAAATTGTATTCAAGATTAAATGAGGGTCATTGTTGTAATTAGTGTTTGTGTGTGAGTTGTAAATGAGCTTAGAAGGTTTGACCTTGCTTGGTCATGTTGACCTATATATAAGCAAGTCTTTGTGTTGTTTCTTAGGTGGCGTGTAAGTAAGTGTGTGAAAGTGAAGGTGTAATTGTGGTGGTAATTGAGAGAGAGTAAGAACACATAGTTGCACACATTGAATACACACACAAACACTCAATCTTAATTCGTTCAAATAGATATATGACTTGATGTAATCTTTGTGATTAATAAACAAAGTGTTTTGTGTACATCTTTATGTGTTTATGCTAGTAAATCTTAGCCACAATTGGTATCAGAGCCAAATCCATTTCAAAATCAAGAAAGTCTTTGAGTTGACACTGTTCACTGTTACTGTTCACGAAGTCCAAATCTGTAACACCCTAAAAATCAGAGTAAATTTAAGACGTGGAAAACTTGGCAACATGACGTTAGTATTGATATAAACCTCCCATAAAGGGGATGAGTCCTCAAGACTTTACAAAACCTGAACATAAATGGGATTCATCGACAAACTAATCTAGACACTTCTACCAAGATTACATCCGTTGACAATCCATAATTCATCAAAAGAATGGGACTTAACAAATGCCCAGATTCAAAACTAGTCATCTCAAAATGCCTCGAGACCAAACCCGTCTCTCAAAACCCCGGCAGCCCACTGCTAAGGGAAACCTGTTATACAAATCATTTGAGAAAAAGTGTTAGGCTTAAAGCCTAGTGAGAACATACATTTCATAAATCTCAAATGATATTATCAATTGCAACAAAGTAAATCCTTTCAAATGTTTGGTTGTGCAAAATACAATTCTTGATAATTAATGGACAACCGGTCCAAAACACATCTTCCGATGACGGGGATTACCCAATTTACCAAGGATTACAGTGGAACACAAAGTAAGCCACAAATCCGAGTTATGAGCTAAATACATGGAACCATGGCCACGAACTCCTTAGTCCGTACTATGATGTGAGGGAGGGCCCCCAAGGAACCATGTCATACTCGTTCATTAGACTACATTTGACCCATGGCCGATCCGGTCTCACATAACCGTACCTAAGTTGCCCCCGAGGATCAAATGTATCTAACTACAACGGAAGGGGCATATCCTTCCCAGCCATAAGCCGACTCAATACCTAAGGATCCACTAGTATAGTCATGACTTGTCACAATATTTCATGTGACCAACCAAGCTAGATAAATAGCTTCAACACATTTATATTTCAAAATGCCATTTTCCAGACCAACTGCTGGTAAGAAAGGTAATCATAAAACCAGTTTATATCATTCTTTTAAATAAGCCTCATATTGGGCAAGTAAAACATTATTTTACTTAATCAAGATGAAATCCCTCATTTTAGTCAAAAGCGTTTCGGGAACCCTAACATATCTCAAAACCCCATGTTACATCAAATTGTAATAAACGGAAAATCCGAAAACATAGAGATATGTAGGAGTTAAAAACACAATCTTTGACATATATAACAGTTTAGAAAAGTTAGTAGGAACTCACCTATGTTTCCATCTTCTTAACGAGCGCTACCTATGACAACACCGAAAGAATCGGTAAGTCGAAACACAGATAACTTTTCCGCTACCTGACTTAGAACTCAAAATAACAGAAGATAACAACTAACAAAACCTAATCCGGTCGAAGGCAAATACCGGTCCAAAGACAACACCGGTCCAAAGACTCCCGGTCGAAAGGCAAATACCGGTCGAAAGACAACACCGGTCGAACACAACCTACCGGTCGAATGCTCTTCCGGTCGAACACAACCCACCGGTCGAATGCTCTTCCGGTCGAACACAACCCTCCAGTCGAATGCTCTTCCGGTCGAACACAACCCTCCGGTGGAATGCTCTTCCGGTCGAACACCTATCGGTCCTAACAAGTCCGGTCGTCTTGTTCATCAAGAACAGTCGACGCAGAACCCAGATCCAAAACGAGAAATACTCAGATCTCAAAATGGAACGGTTTAAAACCTTCACAACGAGATTCTACACGGCTAAAAGCATTCAGATCAAAGCATTAAGCTAGATTCGTACCTTGATTTGCCCGAAACGATCAACCTCTTAACACTGCTTTCTCATGCTCTTCTCTTTCTCTCTGGCTTCTCAAACACGATTCAGATCAAAATGAGATATTAGAAAATATGTCAGATTTGATTTCTATTTATATAGCCCAAGTTATAAATTACCCCCTTGAACTTTGGGTAAAGGTCAACTTTTTACCCAACCCCAAAATTCAGGGTGTTACAATCCTCCCCAACTTGGTAATGAGTTCGTCTCCGAAATCCAACTATACAAAGAGATGAGGATATCTATGCTTCATATCCTCTTCAGATTCCCAAGTCACATTTGCCCCTCGGTGATGCTTCCACTGCACCTTGACCAAAGTGACTTCTTTGTGACGCAACTTCTTAGACTTTCTCTCCAAGATGGCGTCGGGTACTTCCATACAACGGTTACCTTCGTCTACCCTTAACTCTGAAAGGGGAATGACGCTTTCTTCTACCGCCAAACATTTCCGGAGGTAGCAAACATGAAACGTGTTGTGTATTCTGCTCAACTCCGGTGGCAGTTCGAACTGCTAGGCTTGCAAACCCACCCGCTTAAGTACTTTGAAAGGTCCGAGGAAACGGGGACTCAGCTTCCCACGTTTTCCGAACCGTATAATGCCCTTCCACGGCGACACCTTAAGCATAACGCGGTCGCTTACTTCGAATTCCATAGGTCGCCTCTTCTTATCGGCATAGCTTTTCTGACGATCCTGAGCCGCTTTCATTCTTTCACGAATGCACTTGACCTTATCGGCAGTCTCTTGCACGATTTCAGGCCCGACAAACTGCTTGTCTCCCGCTTCAAGCCAACACACAGGAGTCTGACACTTTCGCCCATACAATGCTTCGAAAGGTGCCATCCCAATACTCGAGTGGTAGCTATTATTGTAAGCAAACTCCACCAAAGGTAGATGAGAGTCCCAACTACCCCCGAAATCGATGACACAAGACCTAAACATGTCTTCCAAGGTTTGGATCGTTCGCTCGCTCTGCCCGTCGATCTGTGGATGGTAAGCCGTACTTAACTTTACTCGAGTACCAAGCTATTTCTGAAACCCATCCCAAAAGTTCAAAGTGAACCGACTGTCGCGATCCGACACGACCGACAATGGTATCCCATGCCTCGAGACTACCTCATCGATATAAAGCTTCGCCAACTTATCCATCGGTAAAGTCTCGCGTATAGGCAAGAAGTGAGCGCTCTTTGTCAATCGATCCACTATCACCCAGATGGTACGTGACCTCGAAGAGTTTTAGGCAACTTCGTCACGAAGTCCATGGTGATATGCTCCCACTTCCACTCGGGAATCTCTAAAGACTGAAGACTCCCATACGGTCGCTGATGTTCGGCCTTAACATGTGAACACGTCACACAACGCTCAACGTAACGCGCCACATCAAGCTTCATTACCGGCCACCAGTAGTGCAACTTCAAGTCCCTGTACATCTTTGTACTTCCCGGATGAATGGAATACTTGGACTTGTGTGCATCTTCTAGCAACAGATCACGGTTACCTCTAATCTTGGGTACCCACACACGACCACTGAACAGTTTTACTCCACGGCTATCTTCCGTTAAGAGTAAACGCTGCTTCGTCATGACCTCATCTTTGAGATTTTCTTTTAACATTGCTTCCACCTACGATGTCTTGATCTTCCCAACAAGACTAGACACTAGCTCGATTCTCGAATGGGTAGCCTGAATACTTCCGTTATAGTCCTTCCGACTTACCGCATCGGCCACCACGTTCTCCTTACCGGGATGGTAAAGCAACTCACAGTCGTAATCTTTAAGCAACTCGAGCCACCGCCTTTGCCTCATATTCAGCTCTTTCTGATTAAAGACATATTTCAGGCTCTTGTGATCCGTGTATAGAGTGCATTTCGTGCCGTAGAGGTAATGTCGCCAAAGCTTCAAGGCGAACACCACCGCCGCTAACTTTAGATCATGGGTTGGATAATTATGCTCGGGTATTTTGAGCTGCCTCGAGGCATAAGCGATGACCTTGGCTCGTTGCATCAACACACAACCCAGTCCCATATTTGAAGCGTCGCTGTAAACCATGAAATCTTCCGATCCTTCAGGTAACGTCAAGATCGGAGCTTCACACAACTTCTTTTGAGGGATCCGGAACGCCTTATCTTGGGTTTCGGTCCATTCGAACTTCACATTCTTCCGAGTCAGAACTGTCAAGGAAGAAGCGATCTTTGAAAAGTCTTGGATAAATCTCCTGTAGTTTCCCGCCAGACCCAAGAAACTTCGGATCTCGGACGGACTCTTAGGAGGCTCCCAATTCATCATAGCTTCAATCTTGGAGGGGTCTACTTTCACTCCGTCCCGAGTGACTACGTGACCCAGAAAATGTACTTCTTTAAGCCAAAAGTCGCACTTGGAAAACTTGGCGTACAAGCTTTCTTTTCTCAACACTTCCAGAACTTCACGTAGGTGTTGCTCGTGCTTTGTCTCACTCTTGGAATACACAAGTATGTCATGAATGAATACTATGACCGACTTGTCGAGGAATGGTTGACACACTCTATTCATCAAGTCCATAAACACTGCTGGTGCGTTTGTCAGGCCAAAAGGCATTACAAGAAACTCGTAATGGCCGTAACGCATTCTGAAAGCTGTCTTCGGAACATCTTCTTCTCTTACCTTCACTTGGTGATAACCCGATCGTAAGTCGATTTTAGAAAAACATCCCGCTCCTTGAAGTTGATTGAACAAGTCATCTATTCTCGGAAGCGGATATCTGTTCTTTACTGTAGCTTTGTTCAACTCACGATAGTCAATGCACACTCTCATTGTGCCATCCTTCTTTTTGACAAATAAGACTGGAGCTCCCCAAGGTGACGAACTCGGTCTTATAAAGCCTTTCTCCAATAGCTCTTGGAGTTGTGCCACCATCTCTTGCATCTCCGATGACGCTACACGGTAAGGTGCTTTAGCGATTGGGGCTGCTCCAGGCACAAGATCAATTCGAAACTATACCTGCCGATCGGGTGGCAACCCGGGCAAGTCGTCCGGAAAGACATCTGGAAACTCACGCACGATCTTCACATCTTCCAGCTTTGATTTCTTTAACTTGGCATCGATCACATAGGCTAGGAAAGACGAACATCCTTTTACTAAGCACTTGCGTGCCTTTGCCATTGTGATTATTGCCACTTCACCTTTTCTCCTTTCACCATAGATGACGACTTCGCCAGAGGGGTTGGGAAGTCGAATCAACTTCTTGTAACACACGATCTCGGCCTGATTGTTTGACAACCAATCCATACCGACCACAACATCAAAACCCCCGATTAACATCGGCAATAGATCGATCGGGAATTCTCTCCCTTCGATACTAAGAGCACACTGCTTCAGAACTTCGTGGATCAGAACTTAACTACCATCAGCTATTTCTACCACTAATGCATCCTCAAGACTAGTAGTGGGCATAGAAATTTTCTGACGGAACAATTTTGATACGAAAGAGAAACTAGCACCCGTATCGAATAAAATACGAGCAGGTACATAGTTTATAAGAAAAGTACCCGATACCACATCAGCGGATGCCCTGGCCTCTTCGGCCATCATCTGAAAAGCTCAGCCCGGAACCCTCGGAGGGTTCTCCTTCTTTGCCGCCGCACTACCCGACTTGAGCTTCGGGCAATCTCTCTTCACATGCCCTGGTGCCTTACACTCGTAGCAAACCATCCCCACGACAGAACAGTCACGGGCGGTGTGGTCATTCTTACCACACTTGAAGCAGAATCTAAAAGTGGAGTTACAGTTACCATGGTGTTTGGTTCGACACTTCGGGAACCACCTTGCTTCTTGATGACTGTTGAAATTGCGGTTTCCGACAAAAGGTCGGGCGCGCTTGGAAGGTACGGAACTGCTCTCCAACTTCCTCTTATCAGACACCACCACTGCTTTCTCAGATTTGCTTCTCGCGAACATTTCTTCCATGAACTGAGCTTCCTCGACCATCTCTCGGAGGTTAAAAGCTTTGAAGTTGTGGACCATAGATTGCATGTCCGCGGGTAAGCCATTAAGATATGCTTTCATCTTGTCTTTCTCTGTTGGGGAAGCGTGCCCCACCAGACCAAGCTTCTTCATGAACTGACGGGTATACTCCCTCACCGTCAGGCTTCCCTTTACCAGAGACCGGAATTCTTTCTCAATTCGGTCCATCGTTCTTTCGTTGCAGAATTCTTCTAACAACTTCTTCTTGAACTCGGCCCAAGACAACTGAGCCAACACTGTAGAAGATAGGGTGGATTGGATGACATTCCACCAAATGAGCGCAGTATCCCTCAGTAGTTGGGTACCGAACCGCACTCTTTGATCATCTCCGCACTCGGAAGAGCCAAAAGCTTGCTCAACCGCGCAGATCCACTTTACACACACGGCCGGGTCATCAGAACCAAAGAACTCTGGCGGTCCGCATCTCAGAAAGGACTTGTAGGAACAACTTTTCCTATTTCCCGGAGTACCAACAAACCTGCGCTCTTCAGCCCTGACCCCCGTACCATCGCCTCCAGAACCCGCTACGACGTTCTCCACAACCGTCTCACTTCTCCGATTGTTCACGTCGCGGTCCTCCATTACTTTCAGCAGAAACTCTTGATGCTTTGCCATCTCTTCCCTCATTGCCGACATCACGCTGGCCAACAACTCGGACTGGGGATTAGCATCCCCGATGACTGGGTGGGACGAAGCCAGGTCTACTCGTGGAATGACCTCTGGCCCCCCACCTAGCCTTGGCTGAACAGGTGGTCGTACAACAACCTCAACTCCTTCCGGCTGACCCCCTATAGAGGTTGTCGCTTCTAGACCATCAACACGCGTACGCGGTCTTCCGCGCGTACCTACCATACTGAACTGCTACACCGAGCAGAGAAAGAGATAAGAAAGAGGTAGGAAAACTCGAAAGGAAAACGTACTACCACATTACCAATTGTCATATTAACAGCAATTCAAGCACTCTTACGTACAAATATCCTCATAATAACATTAGCTAAGTGAAATTATGAACATATAACACATAACGGTTCTTGTCACCACCACTACAACGCCTGATAAACGTACTTTCCGTCGACTCTAAGACTAACCCAACTTAGAAGTTCTACCCAAATCTCGCGGATCAATTCTTAGTATACTCAGTCTAAGTCTAGACATCTTACATTCATCCCTAGTTCGCTTAAACTAGGGCTCTGATACCAACTTGTAACACCCTAAAAATCAGAGTAAATTTAAGACCTGGAAAACTTGGCAACATGACGTTAGTATTGATATAAACCTCCCATAAAGGGGATGAGTCCTCAAGACTTTACAAAACCTGAACATAAATGGGATTCATCGACAAACTAATCTAGACACTTCTACCAAGATTACATCCGTTGACAATCCATAATTCATCAAAAGAATGGGACTTAACAAATGACCAGATTCAAAACTAGTCATCTAAAAATGCCTCGAGACCAAACACGTCTCTCAAAACCCCGACAGCCCACTGCTAAGGGAAACCTGTTATACAAAGCATTTGAGAAAAAGTGTTAGGTTTAAAGCCTAGTGAGAACATACAATTCATAAATCTCAAGAGATATTATCAATTGCAACAAAGTAAATCCTTTCAAAGGTTTGGTTGTGCAAAATACAATTCTTGATAATAAATGGACAACCGGTCCAAAACACATCTTCTGATGACGGGGATTACCCGATTTACCAAGGATTACAGTGGAACACAAAGTAAGCCACAAATCCGAGTTATGAGCTAAATACATGGAACCATGGCCACGAACTCTTCAGTCCGTACTACGATGTGAGGGAGGGCCCCCAAGGAACCATGTCATACTCGTTCATTAGACTACATTTGACCCATGGCTAGGATCCGGTCTCACATAACCGTACCTAAGTTGCCTCCGAGGATCAAATGTATCTAACTACAACGGAAGGGGCATATCCTTCCCAGCCATAAGCCGACTCGATACCTAGGGATCCACTAGTATTGTCATGACTTGTCACAATATTTCATGTGACCAACCAAGCTAGATAAATAGCTTCAACACATTTATATTTCAAAATGCCATTTTCCAGACCAACTGATAGTAAGAAAGGTAATCATAAAACCAGTTTATATCATTCTTTTAAATAAGCCTCATACTGGGCAAGTAAAACATTATTTTACTTAATCAAGATGAAATCCCTCATTTTAGTCAAAAGCGTTTCGGGAACCCTAACATATCTCAAAACCCCAAGTTACATCAAATTGTAATAAACGGACAATCCGAAAACATAGTGATATGTAGGAGTTAAAAACACAATCTTTGACATATATAACAGTTTAGAAAAGTTAGTAGGAACTCACCTCTGTTTCCTTCTTCTTAACGAGTGCTACTTATGACAACACCGAAAGAATCGGTAAGTCGAAACACAGATAACTCTTCCACTTCCTGACTTAGAACTCAAAATAACAGAAGCTAACAACTAACAGAACCTAATCCGGTCGAAGGCAAATACCGGTCGAAAGACAACACCGGTCGAAAGACTCCCGGTCGAAAGGCAAATACCGGTCGAAAGACAACATCTGTCGAACACAACCTACCGGTAGAATGCTTTTCCGGTCGAACACAACCCACTGATCGAATGCTCTTCTGGTCGAACACAACCCTCCGTTCGAGTGCTCTCCCGGTCGAACACAACCCTCCGGTCGAATGCTCTTCCGGTCGAACACCTATCGGTCCTAACAAGTTCGGTCGTCTTGTTCATCAAGAACAGTCGACGCAGAACTCAGATCCAAAACGAGAAATACTCAGATCTCAAAATGGAACGGTTTAAAACCTCACAACGAGATTCTACACGGCTAAAAGCATTCAGATCAAAGCATTAAACTAGATTCGTACCTTGATTTTCCCGAAACGATCAACCTCTTAACACTGCTTTCTCCTGCTCTTCTCTTTCTCCCTGGCTTCTCAAACACAATTCAGATCAAAATGAGATATTAGAAAATATCTCAGATTTGATTTCTATTTATATAGCCCAAGTTACAAATTACCCCCTTGAACTTTGGGTAAAGGTCAACTTTTTACCCAACCCCAAAATTCAGGGTGTTACAAAATCGATTTTGAGTTTTAATGAAAATTTCGAGTTGAAATCGATTAGGTTATGTTCGGAGTGTGAAATCGATCGAGTCTGTATAGTTTTTTTCAAGAATTGCACTGTATTTGATTGGTAATTTTGATTTTAAAGAAGTTCGTATTCACAAGTTTTCACGCACTGTTTTTGAATCAAATTGTCGATTTGTATGTTTTTAATCGAAATTTCTTGTTAGAATTGTGTTCTAAATGTGTAAGTGAGTAAATTGTCAAAAATTCAGATCGAAATTCGAGGTCTAGATGAGTTTTTGGTGAAGATTTAGTCGTTTTTAGTCGGTTTGCGTACCTCACTTGACACGAGAAGTGTGGTTTGCGCAACAGCCTGTTCACGCACAATTCTATCTTGCGTTTCACACTATGTTGTTCTTAAAAAAAAATTCGAAAGTTTTCTTGATTTGTTGGATTTAAAGATCTTTACTAGATATTATTTTTTCATCTTGTGTAGATATATTATACATCTTTTAATCATGGCAAATGAATTACTCTCTATGGGATCTCATCTGAAGTCTCCGGTCTTATCTATCGAAGATTATTCACAATGGAAGAAAAGGATGACTCAGTTCTTGAATCTAAAGAACAGAGATTATATGGATTCCATCCTCCATGGTCCAACTATGCCACAAACGCATGTACCTAGACAAGAAGCCACAGCTACATCTCCAGAAATCCCAGATCGATATGTGCCAAAACCATATCAATTCTTCAGTGAAGCAGAAAAGGCAAGACACAAGATAGATGAAGAGGCACTTATCTATCTCACTATGGCAATCCCTAATGATATCTACAATCGCGTAGATAGTAGGGAATCTGCAAAAACTTTATGGGATGAACTGGAAAGATAGTTTCAGGGAACAAAGAAGTCAATTCAGACAAAGTTGAATCAAAGTATAAATGCGTATGAAGGCTTCCATGCGAAAGAAGGAGAGACTTTGTTGGAGACATACAATCGTTTTAATGTGATATTGAATGATCTAAGGAGAAATGGAATGAACAAGTCAGAATCAGATATCAATTATAAGTTCATTAAAAAGTTGAACTCAGAATGGAAAAGCTATGCTATCAATATTCAGATGACTAAGGACATGGCACAAGAAGACGTCAATGATATCTTCACAACTTTATCTCAGCATGAGGATGAAGTAAAACAGCTAAGTGCTGAAAAGAAGATGGTCAAATATTCTCTAGCCTTAATGTCTGAACGTAAGAAAGGGTCAAGTTTCAAGTCCAGTTCTTCTTACAAGACAAAGTCAAGGAAATCCAGAGCTCTCCTCACTGAAGTCACTGATTCAAGTACTGATGAATCTTCTACTGAAAGTGAAGAAAATTCAGATGAGGATATTCAACGATTTGCTGAAAATCTGGCTCTCCTCACAAAGCAGTTTAAGAAAAGCTTTGGTAAGAACAGATACTCAAAGCCGAAATATGAAAGTTTCAAGAAAGACAAGTACAAACCAAGATCTGAAAAAAAGTATGAGAAACGAGGATAGAAAAGAGATGAAAAGCGAGAAGAGAAAAGAGAAGAGAAGAGAGAAGGAAAGAAAGAAGAGACTGAGCCGAAATATGGACGATGTTATAACTGTGGAAAAACCAGGTCATTTTTCCAAAGACTGCAAGTATAAGCGAACAAAGAATTCAGAATATTATGCTCGGAAAACACTGATAGCAAAGAAGGTGGAAGATGGTCAAAACTTAATGGCGGAAGAAGAAAATTGGTTCTACAAGAGTTCTCATGATGAATTTGCACACTTTACTCAGGTGTGTATGATGGCCAAAGTGAATGAGGACATTGGATCATCTTCTGATCATTCCGACTGTGGTTCTGATGTATGTATTCAATCTTTAAAGGCTCAAGTTAAATTCATGAAAGAAGAGTTTAAAACTTTGAAAGTCAAACATAGTCATGAAAGACAAACAATGTTGAATTTTCGTGATGAAAATGCAATGTTGAAAGATGTTGTTAAGGAAAAAGAATCTGAAAAAATATTTTTTTAAAAAAGACAAATATGTTTTAAATTCAAAAATATCTAAGCTTGAAAGAGATCTTGTAAATTTAAATGCTGAAAAAGTTGATTTTAAAATAAAATTTGAAGCGTGTTTTCAAGAAAGAAACGAGGCATATTGTAAAATCAAGCAACTGGAGCATTTAAATCTGAAAAGAGGACAGACTGAGCAAACATTAAATCTTTTAACAAACAAACTCCAAGATGTCCGATTTTATAATATTAAAAAAGGTTTAGCTTTTGAACCAAATAATGTTTTGAAAAGAGCACCAGAAAATTTGTATAATTTTGATAAAATGGGCTCTACTCCTACAAAACCAGATATTCGTGATACTTTTGTAAAATGCAAAGTCGTGAATGATGATGACACTTCATCTTGTGCATATTCAATTTCAAGTTTAAAGTCTGTTGGTTTTGCTTATAAAGATTTGAATGAAAGTTACAAAACAAGAAAGATAGAATTTAGTGAATTTAGGTCACTCTTTTCTCCTTGTTCACCAACAAAGTCAGCCAAGGTTGAAGCAAATAGTACTGAATCTCAGTGTCAGTATGATGAATCTGATTCAGAAACTGATGTTGAGAATCAAATTTCTTTATCTGATTCATTCACTTCTAATTCCTCAAAAGAATCAAAAGATGAAAATATCATGAATCAAAACCTTAATTCTGACTTTTCAAAAATTATGACTGAGGAGATCTTTACAGAAATGATGAATGCTCCAGATCCTGATCCTATAATAGAAAATATGGAATCAAACTCTGAGGTGAGTCAAGCATCTAATTTTGAGAAACAAATCACAAATCTTTAAAAGGCAATTGAAGAGTTAGAAGATGAGAACGTTGATCTCAAATTCAAACTTGACAAGTCTTTTGAAGAAAACAAAGAACTCTCTAGAGAGTTAAATGTTTTGAAAGATGATTTGTTTAAACAAAATCTAAAAGATAAAAAGATGTTTGAATCTCCAAACTGGAATGTTCATTCTAATCCAGAGTTTGAGATTATTTATTCTAAAACTTCAGTTGTTTATACTAATACTCCTGAATATCCTCCGAGTATTTTTGAAAAAGGAGAAGCTTCTTGTAATTCAAAGCCAAAATCATCTTCTTCAAAGAAAGCTAACAAGATTCTATTTCCTGTTTCAGATATAAAAAGGCAGAATGGTAAAGGAGAATGGATGAAGAATGTGAAGGAAAATAAAGTTGCTAAAAATAAATGTAATATCAGTGATAGTGGTAGTTTGATGTGTAAAAATTGAAACATTTCCAAATGTCAAAGTTGTATGAATGCTTGTACTTCATTGGATAAGCTTTTGACATTTGCACGTAAAAATTTTATCTGCAAACACTATCATGATAATGCATTTATCATTCCTTCCATTTATCCTAAATCTAAAGATGCCAGAAAAACATCTCGTGTCAAATCTGTTTTCAAACCCTTAACACATCAGGCTAAAACTTTTCATGCTAAGATTGATCATTTTTCGAAAAAAAAAAACATTTCATGAGCTTAATGTTAAAATGATATGGAAATGGGTACCTAAGCCTCGCTATGAGTGGCGAATTAAGGCTAAGGTAAATGATGTTGATGAATTGCAAAAAGCTAACAAGGAAGGACCCATATGGATATGGGTACCTAAGCAGAAGTAATTTGCTCTTTTTGCAGGCCTCACATCAATGGTATATAGATTCAGGATGCTCGCGCCATATGACAGGATTTAAGCATCTACTTCACAATTATGTTGAGGAACCTGCCGGTACTGTAAGTTACGCAAATTCTGAGGTTACTGGATTCATTCGAGGACACGGATTTTTAACAAATGGCATCGTGACTATCAAAAGAGTACTATACGTAGAAGGACTTGATCATAATCTTTTCAGTACAAGTCAATTCTGTGATAGTCAATTTCAAGTTCGGTTTACTGATAAATGTTGTTATATTGAACATAAAGATGGTCGTGTAGTTTTTAAAGCTAAGCAGAATGTAAATCTTTATTCTGTGAATTTGCCAACACTTTCTGCATCAAGACCTGTTTGTCTGAATGCAAAAGCTTCACGAGCTGAAAGTTGGATATGGCATTGGCGTCTGTCTCATCAAAACTTTGATGCGATTAATCAGTTGGCGAGAAAAGGTATTGTCAAAGGTCTACCAGAACTAAGGTTTGAGAAGAATTCTCTTTGTCCCGCTTGTGAAATGGGAAAGATGAAGCGAACATCTCATAAAGCAAAGACAAAATTCTCAGCTTCAACACCTCTTGAATTGATACATATGGACCTTTGTGGCCCGATGAGGACTCAGTCTATCAATGGTAAAAAATATATTTTGGTCATGATAGATGAGTACTGCAGATATACTTGGCTGGAATTTTTAAGGAACAAATCATATGCAGCAGAGCTGATCATTGAGTTTATAAAGAAAATCTAGGTTCGACTACAATTGTCGGTTATATCTTTGAGAAGTGACAATAGCATGGAATTCAAGAATGAAAAGCTTCAGAGTTATCTCATATCTGTTGGGATCTCTCACAACTTTTCTGCTGCCTACACTCCTCAGCAAAACGGTGTAGTTGAAAGGAAGAATCGAACACTGGTGGAAGCTGCGAGGACAATGTTAGCCTATTCTGAGTTGTCAATGTTTCTGTGAGATGAAGCCGTAGCCACTGCATGTTTCACACAAAACCGCATGATTGTCATCAAAAGACATAAAAAACAGCGTATGAACTTATTAATTGTCGAAAACCGAATATTAAATTTTTTCGTACTTTTGGTTGCAGGTGTTATATTCTCAATGATCGAGACAATCTTGGTAAATTTGACAAGAAGGCTGACGAAGGCTATTTCATTGGTTATTCGTTAACGTCTAAAGCCTATCGAATCTACAATAGACGAACCAAGACGATCATGGAGAGCATTAATGTGTCATTCGACGAATCATTAACGTTGACTTCTGATCACAACAATTCAGAACTCAAGCTTAAGCAGAAAGTTTCTATTCAAGACGGAATAGAACCCGAAGTCAAACAGACTAAGTTTTCTAATTCAAATAAAATTACAGCTGAATTAGACTTATTATTTTTTGATGCTTTTATGGATATCTGTGCAGATTTTGAAAAATCAAGCATATCCGCATCAACTTCAGAGGTTCCAATTATAATAGCAGATATTTTAGGGCCTTCTAAAAATGTCACAATATCAACCACATCAGGTACATCTACACATATACATTCTGAAGGTACTAATGTTGATTCTGTGAATGCATATCCAAATTCTGCAACAGAAGTTTCGAGTGATTCTTCTATTGCTCCGAAAATTTTTACTTTAGAAGAGGTTGTACAAGATGTCCCAAGCACACCCACTTCATAATATTATTGGTGATGCACAGTCTGGTGTACAAACGCGTGCAACATCAACTAATTTTTGTCTATATTAAAGTTTTTTAAGTCTATCGAGCCGAAGAAAGCTTCAGAAGCCTTGCACGATCCAGATTGGATACTGGCGATGCAAGATGAACTTATGCAATTTGAGAGAAACAAAGTTTGGCGACTTATACCACTTCCAGAAGGAAAATCTGTAATTGGAACAAAGTAGGTTTTCAGAAATAAGATAGATGAATCTGGAGTTGTAGTTCGAAACAAAGCTCGCCTTGTTGCAAAGGGTTATTGTCAACAGGAGGGGATTGATTATGAAGAAACGTTTGCTCCTGTGGCACGACTGGAAGCAATACGAATCTTCTTATCTTATGCAGCGCATAAAAGTTTTACCGTCTTCCAAATGGACGTAAAATCAGCATTCTTAAATGGGATATTGCATGAAGAAGTATATGTTGCTCAACCAGAAGGATTCATTGATCCGAAGAACCCTGATCATGTCTATGTCTTAGACAAAGCTTTGTATGGACTCAAACAGGCACCAAGAGCTTGGTATGAAACTCTAACTCAATTCTTACATGCTTCAGGATTCAAGAAAGGTACAATTGATACTACTCTCTTTCTGAAAAAGCAAGGTGATGATATGATTCTAATCCAGATTTATGTAGATGACATAATTTTCGGTTCTACAAATCCAAAGTTTTGTAAAAACTTTTCAAGAATCATGGAATCTCGTTTTGAAATGTCAATGATGGGAGAACTGAATTTTTTCCTTGGTCTTCAAGTTAAACAGTTACCCGAAGGCATTTTCATTAATCAATCAAAATATATTCGAGATATTTTAAAGAAATTTAACATGAGTGACAGTTCAGTGATGAAAACACCGATGGCAACGGGCACACTTTTAGATGTAGATATTTCTGGTAAATCAGTAGATCAAAAAGTGTACCGTAGCATGATTGGTTCACTGTTGTACTTAACTGCGAGTAGACCGGATATTACATTTGCTACATGTTTCTGTGCTAGATATCAGGCTAACCCGAAGGAATCACATTTGGTCATTGTAAAACGGATTCTTAGGTATCTTAAAGGTACTACTGAGTTAGGCCTTTCGTACCCTAAGGGTTCGTCTTTTGATTTAACTGCCTATACTGATGTTGATCATGCAGGATGCAAACTGGATAGAAAAAGCACCTCTGGTTCTTGTCAGTTCTTAGGTGATAAGTTGGTTAGCTGGACATCTAAGAAACAAAATTGTGTTTCTACATCCACCGCCGAGGCTGAATACGTAGCTGCCGCAAGCTGCTGTTCACAAGTCCTCTAGATGAAACACAGTTAAAAGATTTTGGTTATACTTACCAACGAGTCCCTATCTACTGTGATTCTAAGAGTGCGATTGCGATAACAACCAATCCAGTGCAGCATTCCAAGACGAAACACATCGACGTGCGTTATCATTTTATAAAGGATCATGTCGAGAAGGGCGATATCGAGATGCACTTCGTGACTACAGACTACCAGTTGGCTGACCTTTTCACCAAGCCGTTGGATGAAAAGAGGTTTAACTTTTTAGTTAGCAAACTTGGTATGTTAAACGCCACTTCATGATTCTAGGGGAAGTTTTCTAATCTTGTGCGTTATTTGCATATATTTTGGATATTTCATCATATGTTGACTGACTAAAGTGGAATCATTTTTATAATGATTTACCAAAATCTTTTTCTTGCAGGATATTTTATGTGACTATGGCTTTTGGACAATTCAGTTCAAAACCCGTATTCAAATGTTTTCTTATGAATGATGCTTTCATGATTATATCTTTTCAGATATCAAGGGGGAGGATATCTATTCAAGGATACTTTAATTGCTATATTCATTCCAGGGGGAGTTAAGGTTTATGATCTACAGGTATATTATTCTAATCCTTAAACTCTAACACTTGTAAAAGAAGAACAACTTTCACTTGTGAAAAATGGTGTTAAAATGTTCAAACCACTTCACGATCTTAAAATGTTTTTCGGATTTGAGAAGTGTGAATTTTAAATGATTTTTGGATATTTGTGAATTTTATTGTTTATCTGGCCGTGTGTTCTTTAAAAAATAATACTTGTGTATTTTCTTTTCTATATACTTTGTCAAGTATTCATACACACACTGGTTCAGTATTTTCAAATTGATTATGTTATTACCATGTATCAAATGATATATCTTTCTATGTTAATACTCCCGTTGTTTGATATTCACAGTTGTTTGAATCAAACGTCATTTCATTTTTAATGTGCTTTCATTGATAATATGTTTATATATTGTTCATATAAACAACATACGTCTTTGAATTCCCAAATATTTTTTCTTCATGATAACTTGATCTGATCTTAATCATTGTCAGATTCTCAAAACATATCTATTCTTTTCATTCATATAAAGTTTTGAGATATCTTAAATGTTTAAAATGCTCAAATTTCATTTCTGATTTTTGAATGAGCATACAAACACTGACATATGATTTCTTATGCTTTACATGTAAATAAAATCATTGAACAACATGTACTTTTAGGAACATGGGATTCAGTGTGAGTGCTTAATAGATCTTCCATGGATTCACGATAACCAGTGTTTCCTACCCCGGAATAAATCCTTTGAGTGATTGAGGGGAGAGGGGTCTAAAAGAATTGAGTGTGGGAGTGAGCTGAGGAAAAATGGAAATGAGAGATTGGTTAGATGTGAGCTTATATGATTAAAAGAAAGAGGGTGAGAGAACAGAGTTAAAATAATATTAGAACTCTGCACCAAACATCTTTCTGAGCCGGGCAACCACATTACTGATTGGTTCACATTTCTTTGGTGACCATCATTGAAATAGGCAAATAGCCCATGCCATCTCTTGCATAAAACCCCACTAGCTACTCATTCTTTTCTTAAAAAGAGAATGTTTCACATTTTCTGGGGATGCAACATATAATCTATCGGATCTTCTCTTGGAAGATACTGATATTGAAAAAGAAGGAAAGTTGCCCCACCTTCGACCTTTTATCATGCACATTGAGTCCATGTATAATCATTGTTTTCTCAGTGATTTACATACTTTGAGCCTTATGAAACACAATCATTGTGCTAATTCTTTCAAAACACAAGCACGTGCACACAGAGAATTTGTTTTTCTGTCAGAACATTCATAGAATTACCTTGTGTTTTTCAATGATTGAATGAAAGTCCTGGGGAGTCAACATCAAACAAGCTCCTCAAATTGTACATTCGTTGTACACAGTAACTTCGTGTTACTGACAGGTATTTCTAACTGTTTCATATGTTGATTCAGGGTTACAACTCTTATTTCGTTTGAATTTGAAAAGATTCAGATGAATACATTCATGGTTCAACGACTATTTCAGATCAGACGACAGATGTTATCACATCATGTATTGGGGAGATTAATAATTTTCCTATCTGGGGGAGATTGTCTATTATCATAAGGGAGAGATGAAAGTTCATGAAAAATGTGCTTATCAGACAGTGGGAAGTTCATTCACTAATAGATCTGACCTTGAAGTGTTTTAATGATTTTGATTCTTACAAATCATTATAAAGGGGGAGACTAATCAAAAGTTCAAGATCAGATTGATATTTTAAAGATTTTAGAGGTGATAAAGTTTTCAGATGATTAAAGTCAAAGGTCAAAGAAAGCTTGTCAAAGAAAAAGTGAAAGAAAGTCAGAGTTTGAAAGATAGGTTGTCTAGTCAGAGTTTAGTCAAAAGCTAATTCAAAGGAAGAGACAAGTTTGAAGAATTGTCAAAGATCATACAAAGTGTAAAAAGACTTAAAGATATCAAAGTTATGAAACAGCAAAAGCTGAAAGCTGAAGACAATTCTGAAGATATGAAGACCTGAAGATTATTGCCAAAAAAAATTTAATCTTGAATCCAAAGGGGGGGGATTGTTAGACTGAAATTGTATTCAAAATTAAATGAGGGTCATTGTTGTAATTAGTGTTTGTGTGTGAGTTGTAAATGAGCTTAGAGGGTTTGACCTTGCTTGGTCATGTTGACCTATATATGAGCAAGTTTTTGTGTTGTTTCTTAGGTGGCGTGTAAGTAAGTGTGTGCAAGTGAAGGTGTAATTGTGGTGGTAATTGAGAGAGAGTAAGAACACATAGTTGCACACATTGAATACACACACAAACACTCAATCTTAATTCGTTCAAATAGATATATGACTTGATGTAATCTTTGTGATTAATAAACAAAGTGTTTTGTGTAGATCTTTATGTGTTTATGCTAGTAAATCTTGGGCCACAAGATCAAAACGGGAATCCTTTGGATACCAAAGGCCTAAATCAGGAGTGCCTTTGAGATATCTAAGGATTCGCTTCACAACATTAAAGTGCAACTCTTTGGGATTAGCTTGATATCTCGCACAAAAGCAGGTTGCAAACATGATATCTGGGCGACTTGCAGTCAGATAAAGTAAAGAACCAATCATGCTACGATACACCTTTTGATCAGTAGGTTTACCAGATAAATCTGCGTCTAATAGTGTACTAGTAGGCATTGGTGTTTTCATGACAGAACTGTCTGACATATTGAACTTTCTTAACATATCTTTAATGTATTTGGTAAGATTAATGAAAATGCCTTCGGGTAATTGCTTTACTTGCAAACCAAGAAAGAAATTTAATTCACCCATGATTGACATTTCAAATTTCGTTTCCATGATCTTTGAAAAGTTCTTGCAGAATTTAGGATTTGTCGACCCAAATATCATGTCGTCAACATAAATCTGTATGAGAATCAAATCCTCACCTTGCCTTTTTAGAAATAAGGTAGTTTCAACTGTATCTTTCTTGAAACCAGAAGCAAGGAGAAATTTAGTAAGAGTATCATACCATGCTCGTGGTGCTTGTTTGAGACCATATAGCGCTTTGCCTAACACGTAGACATGATCAGGGTGATGAGGATCGATGAAACCTTCAGGTTGAGCAACATAAACCTCCTCATGCAGAACGTCATTTAGAAAAGCTGACTTTACGTCCATTTGATAGATAATAAAGTTTTTGTGTGCTGCATATGCTAAAAAGATTCTGATGGCTTCGATCCTAGCAACAGGGGCGAACGTCTCATCGTAGTCAATGCCCTCCTGTTGGTAGTACCCTTTTGCCACCAATCAAACCTTGTTTCTTACCACTACTCCTGCCTCATCCTTCTTATTTCTAAACACCCACTTAGTTCCAATAACTGATTTACCATTAGGTAGTGGGATCAAGCTCCAGCCCTTGTTCCTTTCGAATTGCAGAAGCTCATCTTGCATAGCAGAAATCCAATTGGGATCGCGTAGAACTTCTAATGTTTTCTTTGGTTCTAGGGAACTAAGGAAGCTTGAGAAAATGTAGAAATTTGTTGATGAAGCATGTGTCTTGACACCAGATTATACGTCACCTATCACGTTGTGTAGGGGATGATCCTTTGTCCATCGGTGTGTGCATGGAAAAGATTCAACGGTTTGTTGCGTATTAGATTCATTATATTCATCATGAACTGCAGGTAGATCCTCATACGTGCTTGGGACATCTTGTACAGATGTTTCTGATACTGAAGCTTCGGGAATTTCAGTTGAAGTACTTGGGACTTCATTCCCAGAAGGGATATCTGTAGAAGTTGAATTAGTGTTAGTCGGATCAGAAACTATAGGTGTAGTTGTACCTGATGGGAATGCAGTTTCAGTGACTTCTTCAGAAGGTCCAGATATGTCTTCAACTAGAGTAGGAACCTCCGAGCTTGGTGTTGATGTTGTTATGCCTTTATCAAAGTCTGCACAAATTTCATCAAATGCGTCAATAAACAACAAATCTAACTCAGATGAAATAGAATTAGAGTTAGAAGAAGTGGACGATGTTGAAGCTGGTTTTATTCCTGGTTGAATAGAAGCTTTGTTCTTAAGTCCGAGTTTTGAACGGTTGTGTTCAGAAGTCCGAGTAGAATTCTCATCAAAGGATACATTCATGCTTTCAACAACCGTCTTGGTTCATGTATTGTAAATCCGATAAGCTTTGGATGTCAGCGAGTATCCAACAAAATATCCTTCATCTACTTTCTTATCGAATTTTGAAAGTCCTTGACGCTCTCTTAGAATGTAACACCTGCAACCAAAAACACGAAGGAATTTGATATTAGGTTTACGATTGTTGATCAACTCATATGTTGTTTTATTGAAGCGTTTGACCACAATGGTACGATTCTGAGTAAAACAAGTCGTCGCGACCGCCTCAGCCCAAATATACATAGGTAGATCAGCATATGCAAGCATAGTACGAGCAGCTTCAACAAGAGTGTAGTTCTTCCGTTCAACAATACCGTTCTGTTGCGGAGTGTAGGCTGCGGAGAAGTTGTGTGAAATTCCCACAGAGATAATATAGCTCTATAAGGTGTCATTTTTGAACTCCGTGCCGTTATCATTGTGTAGTGTCCGAACTAGCAATTGCAGACGTACTTGAATACGCTTAATAAAAGCGATAATCAGTTCTGGTGCATCCGACTTGTTTCGAAGAAACTCGATCCATGTGTATCTTGAATAGTCATCTATCATCACCAAAACATATTTCTTTCCATTGATAGACGTTGTCTGCATTGGGCCACAAAGATCCATGTGAATAAGTTCAAGCGCAGATGAGGTTGATGATTCAGTCTTGGACTTGAATGAGCTTCGCTTCATTTTGCCCATCTCAAATGCCGAACACAGTGAGTCCTTTTCAAATCTCATTTCTGGTAGACCTTTTAAAAGACCTTGTCTCTGTAGCTTAGCTATTGATCTAAATTTCTGGTGAGACAAGCGGCGATGCCACGTCCATGATTGTGCTTTAGAGGCTTTAGCTAGTAAGCATATGGGACGTGTGGCAGACAATGTTGGAAAATCTACATAGTATAGATTTCCACGGCGCTCAACTCTAAAGATTTCGTATCCATCTGGATCCTCAAGATAGCAATGAGATGTTGTGAAGCGGACTTGATATTTCATTTCACAGAAGTGACTGGTGCTAAACAGATTATGATCAAGACCTTCAACATATAGCACCCTCTGTATCTTCACAATTCCATTGTCAAGCGTTACGTATCCTCTACATGTCCTTCTACTTCTGATTTTGCAAATTGAACTGTTCCAGCAGGCTCCTCCACATAGTTATGTAGTAGGTGCTTGAATCCTGTCATGTGGCGTGAACATCCTGAATCTATCACCCACAATCGACAGGCCTGCAAAAGAAACAATTAGTTTCGCTTTGGTACCCATATCAGAATGGGTCATTTGCTGTTATCTTCAAGCAGTTCAGGAATATCAGTAGATTTGACTTTCACTCTTCATTCATATCGTGGTTTTGGAACCCATTTCCAAACCATTTTAACATTTAATTCCTAAAGTTGCTTTTTAGATCTAGGATGAGTAACCTTAGCACGGAAAACTTTGGGTTGCGTGGAAGAATTGGAGTTAAAGTTCAGTTTAGCTTTCTTTTTACTTTTCTTGGACTTAGGAGTGGAGTAATATTTAAAAGAATTGTCCCAACAGTGTATGCAATATCAATTCTTTCAAGCAAATGTCATAAATTTAGATTTATCGGAACAAATCTGACATTCATTTTCATCAAAAGAAGTACATCTCAACTCATCACTGTTTTGTGTACAACTGGTTTCAACATCATTTTCACAAACATTAAAGCAATCATTTTTATCCTTCTTCCTCCTCCAAACTCCATTACCATTAAGATCTGAAACAGAAACAAGAACCTTGTCAGTCTTTTTCTTGAAATACCTGAAGTCTCACCCTTTTCAAAAGTACTTGGTTGATACTAAGGATTATCAGAATAAATAACTGGAGGTTTTGTAGACTCATCAAATTATGGATTAGATCTAACCTTACAGCTTTGATCATTAAGCATATGTTTATCCTTTGAAACATTTTTAAACAAAGTGACTTTCAAATCATTGATCTCTTTGCAAAGCTCTTGATTTTCTTTCAAAGACTTTTCAAGTTTAAATTTGAGATCAAAGTTTTCATCTTCAATTTCATCAAGAGATTTTTGCAGCATATCAATTTGTTTCATCAAATCAGATGTATGATCACTCACAGAATTTGACTCTTTTCAAATAGAGACAGGATCAGAGTCTGAAGCATTCATCATTTCAGAAAACATTTCTTCAGTCATATTCTCAATAAACTCCATTTTATCATTCTTGAAACAAGAATCATTCGTGACATTTGCCTCTTCTTCAACCTTTTCAACAAGTAAGGGTTTAGGAGTAATAGGGTTTGAAATTGATGGTATAATTGATGGATCTGGATCCGATTCATAGTCATCGTACTTGCATTCGGTTTCAGGCGGGATTTTGTCATTGTTGACTGATTCTTTTGAAGGTGTGGTAAATAGTGATTCAAACTCGACGAATTCAATCTTTCGAGTCTCATAACTCTTGTTCAAATCACTATATTTAAAACCAACTGATTTGAAAGAATTTTGTGAATCAGTACCACAAGACTTATCCTCTCCTATTGCTTCTTTACCTTTGATCTCTATAAGAGGTTTAGAAGTATCAGCTTTAACGAAAGTCGTACAAATGTCAGGAATGGGTCTAACCGTGGAGCCAAGTTTATCAAAATTATACAAGTGCTCCGGGGCCTTTTTCAAAACATCATTAACTGGCAAACCCAAACCTGGTTTAACTTTATAAAATCTTTCATCTTGGAGTTTATTGGTCAACAGATTTAATGTTTGCTCAGTCTGACCACGTTTCATGTCTATGTCCTCCAGATGTTTGATCTTGGTGTAAGCTTCATTTCGCTCTTGAAAACAAACTTCAAATTTAATTTTAAAATCACCTTTTTCAGGGTTAAGATTAACAAGATCCTTTTCCAAATCAGATATTTTTCTTTTTAAGTATTCCTTTTCAGCTTTTAGACTTTCTTTCTCCTTATCCCTTTCTTCCACAACAACTTTCAGCCAAGCGTTTTCATCACGAAAACTCAAGGTTGTTGGTGTTCTGAGCTAAGTTTATCTTTTAATAGTTCAAACTCATCTTTGTTAAACCCAGATATTAGTTGATAAATAGACAACACAACTCAATAAAGATAAGAGATCGATAAGATTCAATCAAAATAGTCACAAATCTCTTTAGTCACAAGTAAATGAGTGAGTGTGTGTTCTTGGTGTAATCACTACCTTGTGTGTGTAGTATTCAAATGATGCCCTAGGGATTCACAAAGAAACTAAGCCTTATATAGGTCCACATGACCAAGGCAAGGCCTAGCCTAAATAACTACTAAAATACATCCTAGAAAAATATAAACATTTACATTTAAGACCCCTCTCAACATTTTAATCTTGAATACAATTAATGATCCAACATCTTAGAACTTTAATTCTCTAGAGGTTAGCCATCACAGAGGCTCTGCGAAGGATCACAGAGGCTCTGTGATCTGAAAGAGCATGTTACATCCTCGGTCAGAAAGTCGATAGTGTCTTCTGAGCTTGTGGCTTCTGTGGTGAGCTTGGAAGTTCTGAGCAGACTTTAGCAGTTCCTATACTTAGCCTAATTTTCAATACTTTTATACATGTGAGTTGGATCTAACAATCTCCCCCTAAGTATTGAAAAATAAAGATTTGGAATGCTGAGTTTTTGGCTAAGTTAGAAACTAAAAGAGGTGATAGGAACTCAACCTCTGAATAATGATTTGTTGGAGCATAAATCTGTTGGATACAAGATCAAGAAGACTGAAGGTTAAAGGTCAAGAAAGTCAAAGCTGGAAAAGTCAAATCTCATTAAAGTCGAAGTCTTTTGTAATAAAAGTCAAAGTGTCTTTGTATTTGTTTTTTGTATTTTATTTTCCTTCTATTAGGAGTTGGTATAAATAGTCTTGTATTCTTTGTATTTCGTAAGTAAGTAACAAATAGAAGAATTTTTCAGTTGCACGAAAAAGTCATTGAGAGAGAAAGTTCGTTTGAGAGAGATCTGTAGACAGAGAGAGTTCTAGAGAGAGAAAGTTTGTAATCTTGAATTTGAAAGTGAAATCAAACAGGTAATTGATTCTTGTTTGTGTTTGTTTTGATTAATTGCATTTAGGAACTAGAATCTGGGAATAACATGATTTTCATTCAAAAATAAAGATGCCAGAAGGCAATTACATTAGAGTTTAAGAATGAAGAAAAAAAATTACATGACATCAGAGCTTATATCTTGGTGTCTGAGAAATCATTGATTCTTCTTCCAAATCCTCCTTCCTTTTTCAACTCTCTGTAGTAGAAAGCACACAAGTCTCTGAAGCTCAGGGTTGCACTTATATTTTCTAGAAGGATATATGCAGCTTCAGTATGGACAAGTGGTGTGCCTCTATGCTTGATGATTTTTTCTTGAATATTCAGCAGAGACTGAGTTGAGTATTTTTGGCTTTCTATACCCATAAAGATCTTCTGTTTTCCTTTGGTATTGATGTATACAAAGCCAAATTTTGGGGCATTGATGATGGAGTTTGGAAGGATAATGGCAAAGGGAGGTAGGTTGTCCTTTTGTGAGGTAAGGTTGACTCTTTTTACTCTGAGATCAAGAGCCACCTGAAAGTCCACTACATTGTAGTATAGCAGTTTCTCCCTCATGATTTTCTTGATGATCGAGTGGGCTTCTTGATACTTTCTCTTCCAGCCATACCTTTCTTCTGTTCACTTGAAAAGTTTTGAGAGATCATGAGGTTAGAGATTTGGTAGACCAGCATCTGTGAATGTCCATATTACTCCATCTTCTCCTTTCATGGCATAATCGCAGAACCAGAAATTTTTGCACTTTGTGTGGCCTAGCTTTATCCCCAGAACCTATGATATTTTGAACATGGAGAATACTTTGTATTTGGGCTTGGCCTTTTATTTGTTGAATCTTCTCCTTTCCTCTGAGATTATTTACTCTGAAAGTTTGATAGTGGGTTGATCATTAACTCCGCGGCTGTAGAGATATTTGTAGACCTCTTCTTCAATGTCTTTCTTTGGAGGGACAGGGAAAGGTCTTCTTAAGCTCTCAAAGCCTTGGATGACCTCTGCGACTCTATCCCTTGAGGGTTTGATGATCGGGTCCAGGATGGGAAGTTCTGAAAGTGCTGACCACACTGAGAGATACGAAAGCGCAGGTGACGCCAGTTGGCGAAGTGGGTTGTAAGTCAAAAGCCCAGTCCTCCTCCTTAGGTTTTATCCCTTTGATTTCCTCAAAAGAACTCTTCATGAGTTTTTCGGTGTTGGGAGGAGGTGACCTTTTAGTCTTCAGAGGTTTTGTGGCTATTGCTTTGCCCTTGTCTTTTGTCGATGGTTTTGGGGTTATTTGGATTTTGGGAGGGGAAGCATTTTTAGTGGTGGTTGATTGGACTTTAGGAGGTGAAGCTGCAGAGGCCTTTTGTTGATTTGACTTCTAAGGTCTTGGCTCTGAGCTTATTGGAACTTCATTTAGGGGTTCTGCTTGAGTTGGTACATCTTGAATAGCCTTCTGCAGAGTCTCCCCCTCATGAGGACCAGGGCCAGAGGCATCAGGATCTTGGTACTCATGCCTTGCCCTCTTCTGTCCTACTTGAGCTTGACATGTGGCAGGTGCCTTTCTTTTCCTTCTCTTTCAGAGGTGCTCTTCTGTGTGTTTGGAGATCTTTTTCATGACATCCTCTGCGGCCAACGAGAGCTTGTTTACCTCATAGTCTGATTTGAATTTTAGCTTTGCAGTTGTGGACTTGAGCTCTGTGGCGACTGTCTTGCCTTCCTTGGTGATGTCATTGCATAGGAGATTCAGGTTTCGCAGAAGCAATCGTTGCATAGCCTCAAAATCCTCTTTGGTGGCCAGAGCTTGCATATGCGTCGCAGAGGAGGCGGCTTCAGCTATAATAGGAACCATGACACTACGAGTCATGTCCTTGATTGTAATTGGACAATTATAATTGGTATCAGAGCCTACCCAAGATATTTTAGAGTGTTTGGATTGTCAAATTGGATCGATTTCTAGAAATTTTCAAGAACACAGTCGACTTCTTGAAATTTCACTGTTTGATCGATTTTTCATTGATTTGTTGAAATTTGTGTGTATAAATGGTTAAGTAGTATTCGATTTGTGTTTGTAAACACATTGTATTCACACACTTTCACAAATTAATCACTGGATTTGTTGTAATTTTGAATTTTCTTGATTTTCATAAACACGAACTCAGAGTCTGTTTTTTTGTTAAATTCGCACTGTAATCTTCGTTTTTGATCATGGTTGTTTGTTCAAATAGTATTAAATAGTTGTTTTCTGTTAAAGATAATTGATGTCATTCTTTAATTGCTTGAGCTCGACCATCCCTGAAGACGATATCTTTGCAGTAGACTTTCCCATTTCTTCCATGCAGATATCCCCAAGGACCTTCATAGCGTCAGTCTGGATATTGATGGATTTGGTGCAGTTATCAAAGTTGTTCTATGTGGCAGAGGTCTCTTTGAGCTTTTGGATATCGGTCGAGTGTTGCTCTGAGGTTCTTTGAAGAGCTTTCAGAGCCTCTGTGTTGGATCTCAGAGTCTCTGCGATGACACTTGAATCTTTTGGATGTGCGAGAGTGAATGAGCTTTTCAACTCATCAAGTTTTTGGATTACTAGGTCAGCAAAGGCCTTAAACTCTCCCTTTGTGACATAGGTGTCCGTGGTAACCTCTGGAACAATACATGTTCCTCATTTGGACAACGAGTCTTTGGCACCTTTAGAATTTGTGGGTATGATGAGCTCTAGAGGATTTCCTTCAAATCCTCGATGTTCCACGAAGAATCATCTATAGAAGTTCTGTCGACAGACTTTTTGGGAGAGGGTTCAGAGACTCTCTCAAGGGTTCTGTCGATTGAAGTCTGTGGATGTTCTAGATCCACAGAAGTATTGTGTACTGTTATCCCAATTTAATCTAGTTGATTAACAATCATAGAACACAATAACAATCAAGAGATAATAAGATCAAGAATAACATACCAATCCCTTGAATAAACAATGAAACCCTTGTGTGTTCTTGATACCCTTGAATACAGAGAAAACAACTACCTCACTATAGGATTATAATTATGAATATGAGGATTTAAACCTAAAACCTAATAAATCAAAACATTAAATACCCAGGCCTAATGCCTAATGGGCATTACTAAATGCGAAACGGGCTTGAGGCCCACAAACCAAAAACTATTAACTTATTACATAATAAACCCTCTAACTTTAACTATCAAATAAATATAGTTTAGACCCTTTAATCTTGAATACAATTATTTGATCCAACAATCTCCCCCTTTGGATTCAAGATTAAAAAAAATTTCAATTGTTTGTCTTCAGGTCTTCACTTTTCTTCAGATATGACGTTGATAGCTTCAAAACTTGATACCCTTGGAATCTTCAGTCAGCAGTCTTCAGATTTTTTAGAAAAATAAAGCACTGAAGTGCGGGTTCTAATCTGATGAGATTAGAAGCCATACTCCGTTGAGGTACGGGTTCTAAGCTGATTTACTTAGAAGCCTTTGTTCTTTCTCACCCTTAAACCTTGGGTGCCTGCAACACAGATTTAGCTTTTGCTACCCACTGGTATTTGGGTCCTAATGGGTTAGTTGCAGTTCTAGTGGGAGATATGAAGTAAGAACCATACCAACTATTCACATAATCTTTTCTTACAAAATTATTTGAGCCACAGTAGGAACAACTAATTTTCTTTTGTGCTAACCTGATCAATTGATGGATTGTGTAAACCAGATCAGGTTTGCCAAAAGTTTTACCTTTTGTAGCATAGTTCCATTTAGCATTTGATGTATGCACAAATGATCTTCTTTCTTCTTCTCCTCCGAGGATCCTTTAACTCGCCAGATCCAGTTTCCTCTTTCTTTCTCATCATCCCTTCTCCAGAAGCTTTTCTTTTGAGACTTAGTCTTCTTGAAGTTACCTGAACCATCAACATTTTTGTCATATAAATGGTTAGAAGGACGAATCTGATCAGTAGATTTAGAAGTAAGACAATCATCTGAATTACAGAAAGGATTATAGAAAACATTTGAAACATGTGAACTTGAAGCTGTTTTTAATGGACTATCTGAATCAGCTAGATCATCTCTTGGTGATTGAGCTATTGACTCTGGCGTCTTGTGCTCAGTCAGCTTCACCTTGAATACGATCTCTTCAAGTTCCTTTATCTTTGAAGACAAACTGTTTATTTCCTTTTCAATCAGATCAAACTTCTTATGCAACTCAGATTTTGCATTCTTCTCCTTCATGATGTTTGTTGACAATTCTGATAGCCTTCCTGTCAGCTTGGCTATCTCGGTCTCAAATATTTTCTTTTCTTCAGAAAAGTCTTTATTTATATCCTTCAGCTCAACTTTCTTTTTCTCATTCTCAGCCTTTTCTCTTTCAAGAATGATAACCTTCTCATGTCTGAAACTTGTTGAGAAAGCTTAACACATCTAAGCTCGAAAGATTTATTCTCTTCAAAGGCTTTTCTAGAGAAGTTAGAGAATTTTTTAGCAAATTCTTTTCTTTCTTTTTCAATCTTCAACATTTCATCTTGAGCTATTATATTGTCTCTGTCTTGAGTTGTCTTTTCTTTCAACGTTTTAATCTCAACCTCAAGACAGAGAACTTTATCTTCCAATTTATCTCTTTCCGCAAAGACTTGAGAATTTGTCTTTTTAAGCTCTTGAGATGTCTGAATAGCAATGTTTGCTTTTCTTCTAAGCTCATCAAGCTCTTTTTGCATTGATTCCTTCTTAGACCATGTAGAGATGGACTCAGATCTTTTCAACTTTTCTTGAAGATCCAAGATCTCTTTTTCTTTAGACTCAATTATTCCTGCAAAGTCAATTTTAGAATTAGGATCTTTTGAATTTTCTTTTAAAATATTGATCTGAGTAAGAAGAGATGAGATCTGAATCTGTAAAGCCTTGTTCTCAGCTTTAAGAGGTGATATTTCGGATTTGAGCATTTTTGCCTCTTTGTCATACTCAGAAATCATGTTAGAAGATGTTGCTAATTGTCCAGCAAGTTGTTTAGCCTTTGCTTTTACTTCAGAAAGAGTCATGTTGTTAAAATCAAGGTTGTAACCTTCAGACATCATTAGCTGATTCGACATCCTAGCTGTAAGGTTAGTAATCAAACTTTTCTGTACCAAGACAACCAACTAGATGAGATCGTTAGAATCAAGAATAAAGATAAAAACTACACTCAAAAATTTAAATATTTTTTAACCGGGGGTACTGTTCACCGGTACTGTAGCGACCGGTACTATTCACCGGTACTGTTCACCGGTACAATTCGACCGAAAAAAAAAATTTGACCGGTAAAGTGCTTAGACCGGTAAAGTTCTTTGACCGATAAAGTGCTCGACCGGTAAGATTCTATGACCGGTAAAGGTATGGACCGATAGTGATGTTCGACCGATAAACTGTGATAGACCGATATGTTGTTCGACGGATAAACTGTGATAGACCGATATGTTGTTCGACCGATATGTTCTTGACAATGTTCGACCCAGATAACAATAATCGACCCAGAAACACACAAAAACACAGAAATTGAATGTAAAAATTATATCTTTGTGCTTAGATGTATATATCGATCACGACTCAAGCAAAAACAAAGATCAATTTCAACTTTCATGCATCAATTATGAAGAACAAAGTGTCGACTCCTTTGTGAACCCAGAAGACACAAAATCAATAAATTCAATCACTTGTTAATTCTCAATGCAATTAATCAATCAGATAGTGTTCAATAACGCAAAACACACCTAATCAGATCACTCTTAAACATAAACGCACATAGATTCATGAAATCAGATGAACAGAAAAAAAAATATTCGATGAACAGTAAACCTGATGAATAGTAATTGATGAATAGTAATCTCAAAAAAAAATTGATTCTTTTAGCTCTGATACCACTTGTTATCCCAGTTTAATCTAGTTGATTAACAATCACAAAACACAATAATAATCAAGAGATAATAAGATCAAGAATAACATACCAATCCCTTGAATAAACAATGAAACCCTTGTGTGTTCTTGATACCCTTGAATACAGAGAAAACAACTACCTCACTATAGGATTATAATTATGAATATGAGGATTTAAACCTAAAACCTAATAAATCAAAACATTAAATACCCAGGCCTAATGCCTAATGGGCTTTACTAAATGCTAAACGGGCTTTAGGCCCACAAACCAAAAACTATTAACTTATTACATAATAAACCCTCTAACTTTAACTATCAAATAAATACAGTTTAGACCCTTTAATCTTGATTACAATTATTTGATCCAACATGTACTCTCACTGCCAACTCTGAAGCAGTTTGGTGGTCACTCGTGTGTGTGACAGAGGCAACAAATGCCTCTGTGTGTGGTGGTGTTGTGTCCTGGGGCAATAAGACACTTATGTCGTCACCTTCATCCTTTTGAGAGGATGGGGTGGATTTGGGTTCCCCAGCTAAGTGTGGTACAGAGGAAGAAGGAATGTCCTCTGTCCGATTGGTAGGGGTAGGGTTTGGACCTTGACATCCTGTTTTAATAATTTTTTGCACTAGAACTGCAGAAGTAGTGATGTGGATTGCACAAGGAGTATGGCTAGGTTGTGTGCTCAAGGCATCTTTTTCTCCCTTCTCCTTCTTCGAATTTTTGTTTCCCTCTATCCCCTCATCGTCACTCTGGGACATACCTGTCACGTCCTCAATCTCCATGTCGACAGTTTAACCTAGACCTCCTGAATACCTCTACGTAATCTCTAAGGTCTTTCTTGTTGAGTATCTTCGAAGACCAAGGCCCTTCGTCTTGTCCTCTGCTGAGGTTCTTCAGAAACCTCTGCAGGTTCATTCTCGATAATGAAAGCCTCAGCCTTAGCTTCCTCGGTCTTATCCTTGTTTGCCAATCATTTCAGTTTCTTCTTTTTCTTCTCAGAGGACTTAACCACCTCTGTGACATGGGCTGTTTTTGTGGTGTCCTCTACCACTGCCTTTTCCTTCCTTCACTTCTTTGTCTTTGGAATCTCTACCTCTGCGGTTCTCTTCTTGTGTTGTTTCTTTTTCTTCTTTTTATCACTCCTCACCCCTTTCCCTATTTCTTCTCTCTTCTCACTCACTCTCTGTGCCTCTACGGCCACATCCTCTACTCCCTCAAGATTCTCATCCCTAAGATATACTGCTATCTCTCCAACCTGAAATCCTACACGCGGGGGGGTTGCAGAACTCAGTTCAGCAGTCCTGTGCCCGCGAATGTAAGCCTGAATGCGCTCTTCATTACCCAAATATTGCAGAACTCGAGCTGGCAGAGGTCGGGCTGCTGGATACCCTCTCTTTAATGTGGTCGGCTTATGAGACTTCATCTGGTGGAGCTTGATGACCTTGTCATCTACGGGTAATTTTCCTTCACCAATCAGGTCATCCCCAAGAAGTAAAGCCAGGAATATTCCGAAGACCAGGTTCTTTGGTTCTGTGACCCTGTATTGATCTTGTTGTTTAGCTATGACTGCATTCCTCATTTCTCTGAAGATCAATCCTGCGTAGTCGAGTGGGAGATCATAGAAGATCCCGTACATGATGGCCAGAATCGTATGGCTGGATTGGTCAAGACTACCTACTTTGGAGGTTAGGCATCTGTTAAGTATGGAAAACATAACGTTCCATAGAGGGGGAAGGTTCTTTCTTCTAAAGTCAGCCCTCTTAGAGATGGGGATGGCATAGCCTATGAACTGTAAGAATTCCAGGAGTTCTTCTTCTATGGGTTCTTCAGAAAACTTCTTGAGGTTTAAGATCATTTTTGGTAGGCAATTCAAAGACGTCAGACAACCTTCTCTTATTTATCACCAATTCCAGTATCTTCTCCGTCGATGGATGAGTTGCATATCCCATGATGCAGTACCCATATCCGTCCATTTTCACATGTCGTGCACTCAACCAGAATTTTTGGATGTAGGACTCAGGGACATCATTCCTCTTCATGGTCAGGGCTTTGGTAAGGAAGTGATTCTTCAGAATATTGATCAATGATTCAGCTTCAGTGGGAAACCCTTTTGGGTCGAGAGTGACAAAGTGGTTGTTGGGCTTAATGGTCATTTGGTTCAGATGATAGTCGTGCCTTGTGAAGGATGGCATTCGGCTAGTCAGTACTTGTTCTTGTTCAATGGATTGAGAACCAACCTTTTGTGCTACGGAATGTTGAGAGTACTACAACTTAGAACTCAGACTTCAATGTCAAAGACATTGGCTTCTAAACACTTCAGTTTAGAACTCGAACTTTATTGTAAAAGATTATGGCTTCTGATCACATGACAGATCTGGACCCGTTATTCAATGTTCAGATAAGGATATTATGCAAAATATCCAGGGGGAGCTTAATAGACTTAAATCATTCTATACTGATTTGAGGGGGAGCTTAAAGGTAAATATCTTCTAATCTTACATCTCTGATTGTTTGGAAGAAGAACAACTTTCAAGCATGAAAAACAGCTTCTTAAATGTTCAAACCACTTCTCTATTCTTAAAAGATTTCATGAATTTAGAAGTATGATTTTAAATGTTTTTCAAATTTTGAACTTCAATGTTTAACTGACCGTGTGTTTCCAAAGATCAATACTTGCGTATTACCTTCTCTATATACTGTAAAGTATTCATACACACCGGTTCAGTACTTCATTTGAAATTGTTATTACCATGTCTCATAACGAACAATTTTTCGATGGTAATAACCTCGTTTGCTTTCAAATGCTGTTGAGTATCATTCATCATTTCAATTTTTGTGCTTTCATTGCAAAATTGTTTATATTCGTTCATATAAACAAAATATCCAATTCTTTGATACCCTAACCATTTTATTTGATCTGATTGATACATTGTCAGATTCTCAAAACAATTCTCTTGATTTCATTTCATTCATTCAATATCTTTGTTTTGAGAAATCTTCAAAGTTCAATTGCTCAAATCTCATGAGCATGCATTTTGACAATGTTATCACATTTTGTGCTTAACTGTTCAGTTAAACTGTTGAGCAACTATTCTTTTAGGACTTACATGGGATTCTTGTGTGAGCTTAAACAGAACTTCCACGGATTCACGTTAACCAGTGTTTCCTACCCCGGAAGTTATCCTAGAGTGATTGAGGGGTGAGGGGTCAAAAACAAAGAATGGGGGAGATAACTCATCCGGTTGAGTTTTTCTCATTGTGTGGAGCGGTAAAATTGAAATGAGAGTTTGGGTAGAAGTGAGCAAAATGTTAAAAAGAAAGAGGGCGTGAGAACATAGTTAAAAGAATATCAGAACTCTGCACCAACCACTTTCTGAGTCGGGCAGCCACAAAATCTGATTGGTTCACATTCTTTGGTGACCATCATTGAAAAAGGCAGTGAGCCCATGCCAACTCTTGCAATTACCCCACCAACCACTCGTTTCTTTCTTAACAAATAAATGTTTCATTTTCTTTGGGGACGCAGCATATCTGCTATCTAGTCTTCACTCGGAAGATTTAGATATTGAAAAAGAAGGAAAATTGCCGCCCCACCTTCGCACCTCTTTCATGCACATTGAGTTTGTGTAATATTTGTTGTTGTCTCAACAGTTTACACAATTTGAGCCTTATGAAACACAATCATTGTGCTAAATTCTTTCATACACAAGCATGAGCACACAGAAAATTTGTTTTTCTGTCAGAACATTCATAGATAAACCTTGTGTTTTTCAATGATTGAATGGAAGTCTTGGGGAGTCATCATCAAACCAGCTCCTTAAATTGTACATTCGTTGTACACAGTAACTCCGTGTTACTGACAGGCACTTCTAACTGTTTCATTTGTTGAATCAGGGTTACCAAGTTTATTGTATCTGGATTTGAAAAGATTCGGGTATATACAGTTCATGATTGAGCTATTCAGAACAAAGGGCAAAGAATGTCAAATATATCTTAAAGGGGGAGATTCAAAGAAAGTGTTGAAATTGAGGATGTTTTGATGATTATGGTGCTCACAATCATCAAATAGGGGGAGAAATCTACAAAGATCAATTTCAGAGATGAGATGTCAAAAAGTGGAAGAAATTTCTGAAAGATTCAAATTTCAAAGCTGATTTGAAGAAAAGAGACTTTCTAAAGATGATTCTGAAAGTCCAAGCCAGATGAAAAGAAATCATTCTGAGATTATTCAAAGTCAAATTAGATGATTCGAGAAAATTTGTTTTTCCGAAGATGGTCAAGAGATCAAAGAGATGAAGGTACAAAGTTCAAGGATCCCTCGAAGTTTCAAATGTTTCAAAGTTGAAGTGTTTCAAAGCTTTATTCAAGACTTGTTGACTATTGAAAGATGCTAATCGTGAATGACTTTTCAAGATTCTTCAACAACTTCAGAAAGAGCTTCAAAGTTCAAAGTCGTCAGAGTTAAAGATTGAAGAATCAAGCGCTGAAGACGATTGTCAATTTTTTTTTAAATCTTGAATACAAAGGGGGAGATTGTTAGTGTATTATTGTATCCAAGATTTAATTAGGAAAAGTCAAGTAAACAGAAGTCAACAAAGTCAATTAGTCAAGTCTTGTTTAGTCAATATCAGTTTACTTTGTTGTTAAGCATGTAGTTTTAGACTTGTGGTATAAATACCATGTTGCCTTGTAATAGTTGTAGGTTGTTCATCATTGTTACATCAATATACTTGTGACTGTTTCTCTCTCTACACTCTCTTTCTAAAATCTTGATATTGTCATATATTGAATGGAGATTGCTTGAATTGATTGGGAATTACAATTTCATAGATCCTTGGGAGTTCTTGGATGAAACAGAAGGATAAGCCATTGTAGAAACTAGGAGAAAAGGAAAGAAGTTCTTGCTTTGAGGTTCTTAAGAAAAGAAGAATTGCAGGTAGAGGAAAAGGGATAAGATGAAAAAGAGGGGTTTATATACTGAGAAGGGTAAATATTTAGGTGGTAAATAATGAGAATTTGAAATCTGTAATGAGTACAAACGGATAAGGAGCCGTTTCTGAAAAACGACGATACAGATACGGACCAATGAAATTTTGCCACTCAGGATGGCGATGCACGATCGAGTATGTGTGCCTCCCCCTATTCTCATGCGAGTGGCATTTACTATACCCGCATTGAATAACCATATAGTAAAAAAAATTCAAGAGATGAAAATGGCAGAAGCTCTGTGGGTTTAGAGCTTCTGAGGTCATGTGCACGGTTCTGAACACCAAGATAACCTAGACAATTTTGAAAGAACTATGAGATGATCGATCACAAACCAAATTTCATGCTCAATGGACGAGAGACCCCTTTTTGTGAGGTGCAGAGGCTCTGTGATAGGTCACAGAGGCTCTGTGGACGACCTCAGAGGTTTTGAGATCCAAAATTTCTAATTAGGGAAAGATTGGAAAGTATTGATCACTCAAGATTGGAAAAGATTTGAAGGGCATAGAGACATATTTTTTAGTATAATGTCGAGCTCCCCCTTGAATTGTCAAGGTCACCTATTTTAGCTCCCCCTTGATCTGTGCTTGGATCTTTAGAAATAGGCATTTGACAAGACACAGAGCAAGAGAGTTTTGAAGAAATTTATAGGAAAGGAACTGTACAAACTAAAGAAAGAAAAAGAAAAACAGCAAAAGTAAAGACAGAGAATATTTACAATAGAGGCTCTGTGCAAGGGTACAGAGGCTCTGTGATTCAACTCATGTTAAGCATACAAATTTTTCCAACTAGAAAAGTGAATCTTTTCTCATCCAAAGCCTTTGTGAAAAGGTCAGCAAGCTGGTAATCTATAGGAACAAAGTACATCTCTATGGTCCCATGCTCCACATGATGTTTCAGAAAGTGGTACCTGATATCGATGTCTTTGGTTTTAGAGTGCTGAACAGGGTTGGCAGATATCACAATGGCGCTTTTGAAGTCACATAGGATGGGGATTTTCTCAATGTCAAATCCATAGTCTCTGAGTTGGGTTCTCATCCACAGAACTTGTGAACAACAACTAGCGGCAGCAACGTATTCTGCTTCTGCCGTAGAAGTCGAAACACAGTTCTGTTTGTTAGAAGTCCAACTGACTATTTTGCCTCCAAGAAATTGACAATTCTCAGAGGTGCTTTTTCTGTATAGCTTGCATCCTTCGTAATCTGAATCTGTATAAGCCATAAGATCAAATCCAGATTTCTCTGGATACTAGAGACCATGATTCTTGGTCCCTTTTAAGCATCTAAAGATCCTCTTGACACCATGAAGATGAGATTTTTTGGTGTTAGCTTGAAATATTTCATAGAGGCATGTGGTAAACATTATATCAGGTATACTTGCAGTTAAGTAGAGCAGAGATCCTATCATACCTCTGTAGAGTTTACACTCCACAGATTTTCCCTCTGGTCTTAATAAAGCTTATATCCAGTGGCCATCGGGGTGTTCATTGGTGAAGAGTCAGAGAGCTTGTATTTTTCAAGTATATCAGAGACATATTTTTATTGGTTTAAGAAAATGCTCTCTTTGGTTTGTTTGACATGCAATCCTAGGAAGAAGGTGAGTTCTCCCATCATGTTCATCTCAAACTCACTCTTCATCAATGACTCAAACTTTTTACAATAAGACTCATTTGTGGACCCAAAAATAATGTCGTCAACATAAATCTGCACAAGTAGAATCTCACCTTTTCTCTTCTTATAAAATAAGGTAGTATCAGTTGTACCTCTTTCAAAACCATTAGAAAGAAAGAAGTTTGAAAGTCTATCGTACCAGGCTCTAGGGGCTTGCTTGAGTCCGTACAGAGCCTTGTCCAAGAAATACACATGATTAGGGTACTTAGAGCTTTCAAACCCTAGCGGCTGCTGGACATATACTTCTTCTTGAATCTGCCTATTTAAGAAGGCTGACTTTACATCCATCTGGAACACCTTAAAACCTCTGTGGGCTGCGAAGGCAAGAAATATTCTTATTGCCCCGAGCCTTGCTACAGGGGCAAAGGTTTCTTCATAGTCGATTCCTTCTTCTTGGCAATATCCCTTGGCCACCAGTCTTGCTTTGTTCCTGATGACCACACCGTCCTCGTCTTTCTTGTTCTTGAAGACCCATTTGGTCCGTATTGCAGTTTTGCCTTTCGGCAGAGGCACTAGGGTCTATACTTCATTTCTTTGAAACTGCAAAAGATCCTCTTGCATAGCTTCTACCCAGTTTGGGTCTTCAAGAGCTTCAGATATCTTTTTGGGCTCGATAATACTTACAAAAATTGTATAGTAACAAAAGTTTGCAGTACTGGATCGAGTCCCCACTTTGTCAGAGGGGTCACCTATGATTTGGCTCTGTGGGTGACTTCTGGTCCATTTTGTCATGCAAGGTAGGTGATCATTGGAACTTTCTGTGAGTATTTCTGGAGCATGTTCATCTTGATGTTGATCACCCTCTGTTGGAGAGATATGATCATTTGTACTTGCCACAGGGCTTGATTGATCATTCTGAGTTGATGTGTTGAGCTCTATTGTGTCTTGTTCAGAGTTCTCTGATTGTTCTAGTGTCGACCCTTCAGAAGTGTCTTGAAGATGATCTTGATCTTGATTGATCTTGGAGCCTTGTTCAATGTTATCCTCTGTGTGCTCCCCCTTGACATTTGCACCTACAAAGGTAGTGGAAGAGGGTGAAGTATTTCTAGGACCAGTTAGAGAAGTACCTGTTTGGTTTTCAGAGGCTTCAGCTCCAGAGGCTCTGTGGTCTTCCTCAGAGGGTCCATCATCATTGAACATCTCTTCAAACAGATGATGAAGATCATTTGCTCTAGATGAATTACCAGATTCTTCATCCTGTAATTTGAGTCTTGAGTTGATTTGCTCAGAAGTCATCTGAAAAGAGTCATCAAAAGAAACATTAATACTTTTAAGTATATGTTTTGATTTGACCACATAGACTCTGTATGCCTTAGAGTTTGATGAATAGCCAACAAATTTGGCTTCATCACCTTTAGGGCTGAATTTCCCTAATTGCTCTTTGTCGTTCAACATGAACCATCTGCAGCCGAAAACTTGAAAGTACATGATGTTTGGCTTCCTCTGGTTGAGCTAGTGGTAAGGGGTCTTTGCATGCCTCTTCACTATTAAAGATCGATTTTGAGTAAAACATGCAGTTGAAATGGCTTCTTCCTAAAAGGAAATCGGGAGTGCTGAGGCAGTGAGCATAGTTCTGGCAGCTTCCACTAGTGTTCTGTTCTTGCGTTCAACAACAACATTTTGTTGTGGAATCCTTGAAGCAGAGAAGTTCTGTGAGATGCCCTCTGTCATAAGATAGGCTTCGATGATTGAGTTCTTGAATTTTGCGCCATTGTCACTTCGAACTCTTTGAACCCTGCAATCATGAAGAACTTGTATTCTTTTAAGGAGATTGATTAGTACCTCAGGAACATCTGATTTCTTTCGAACAAATTCCACCCAAGTGTATCTAGAAAATTCATCTACGAGTACAAGGATGTACTTCTTGCCACCTACACTCTGCACAGATATAGGACCACAGAGGTCTACATGAAGCATTTGCAGAGGTCTAGTGCAAGATATGCCTGATTTGGTCTTATGGGCAACCCTTTTAAGTTTGCCCATTTCACATGCAAAGCATGGATGATCTCTGTCGAACCTAATACTTGGTAACCCTCTTACTAGGTTCAGTTTCACAAATTTGTCTAGAGAGTGAAAGTTTAAGTGACAGAACCTGTTATACAAGAGCCAAGCTTCCTCATTCTTACTTGAGACCAGACAAAGCTTTTCATCTTTGTTGATCGACTTGAAGTCCATGAGGTACAGATCACCTCGTCTTTTGGCTCGCAGAAGTTCTGTGGATGTATCTTCCTTCAGCAGGGAGCAATATTGCTTTTTAAACATCACATATAGTCCATCATCACAGAGTTGGCTAACACTAAGTAGGTTGTGCTTATGGCCATCCACATAAGCCACTTTGTTTACATCGATGTCTCCATTGGCAATGATTCCATAGCCTTTGATTTGACCCTTCTTGTTGTCTCCGAAGGTTATAGAACCACCTCCATGTTTTTCTTTGTAAGAGGAGAGCAACCCTATGTCGCCAGTCATGTGTCTTGAACACCCGGAGTCTAGGTACCAAATGGGCACATGTTATTTCTTCTAGGGACAGGTCAAGAGGATTTAGGTACCCATTTCCAAATGGGTCCAGGTTTGTTAGGAGTCTTTAAAGATGACTTAGCACCTTTGGTGTTAGTCTTATCCTCTTTAACTTAGGTACTAGATTGTCCTTTCTCACCCTTGAATTTGGCATTCTTTGGTTGTGGGTGAGATATAAGACAGGAAGGCCTTGAGAAATATTGATTAAGAGCATGCATAAGATCAAAACATTTACAATGAGAGATTCCAGAAGCAAACTTCTTAAACATTTCATTAAATTTGTCAAATGAGGGTACAGAGCAATTTTTACAACAACCCATTTTAGATTTGGGTTTCTTTTCACAGAAAACTTTGTCTAATCTAGGTTGAGTTTTGTCAAAAACTCCTCTTGGATGGCTCTTTGATTGTACTCTCCCTTGATGACCTCCCTTTCTTGCTTTCACTGCCACAGAAGAATCAATTTTATCAACTTTGGGCCATTTTCTCTTTTGTTGCCAAGTGAATTTTTCTTGAAATGGTTTTACTGGTTTTGGAGCTTTGGAAACTTGAGAGATCTTAATCTTTTCACTGTTTAAATTTTAAGCTCAAAGGAAGTCTTTGCTTGCAGACACATGTCCAAAAAGTCAAGGCAGATGGGTATGCTTGTGGTTCTCCTTTTGGGAGAGATTATTATGTTAAGAATACCAGAGGGAAGCTCATTTTCCTCTGAACCACAGGGGACTATTTCAAGTTCCACAGAACTTGTCTCAATATCGACAGAGAAGGACTCAGACTCTGACTCAGAATCTGAATCGAGAAAGTCTCTATGAATGAGAACATGACCTTTTGGAAGTGCATTGCCTTGTCCATTGGTAGTGTCCTTGGGAATATTTAGATCTTTTGAAATGCATGGAATCACCATAGGAACACTTAGACAATTAAGAAGATCTTGCTCAAAGATTTCTCCTACTTCAGAGGCTAGATCAGGATGACTAAGAAAATGACTTTCATAGGTTTTTCTCAAGTCACTTTCCAAAAATCTTTTAAACAACTTTTCTTCCACAGAGTCCGGAACAAACTCTGGTGCATCAGAGGACAGTTCCTTTTCAGGAATCATCATGCACACAAAAGCCATTTGAGTTTGTGTTTCTGGATGACCAAATCTGAAGATCCCTATCTGTTTTTGAGACAGATATTTCCTTGGAGAGGATTTTCTCTTTAAAGAGATTGCAGATGGTAAATCATTGTTTTCATACCATACATTTGCCATCTGCAGAGGTTTCCTCATATGTGGTCCTTCAGAGGTTCTGCGCCTCTTAAATGTGGACAATAGGTTTGGAAGACTTGGTTTTAGAAATTGTCCAGGGCAGAAGATGTTTGATAAAGATTTGTTCCTTTTATTTCTAGTATAGGGGTTTGTGTCATCGAACCCTATACCTCTTCTGCCAATCTGGGTATTAACTTTCTCATGAACTTTTTGTGCATCCTGGTATCTCCTAATCAGAAGATCTCTGTCGAGCAGATCTTGATGAAGTACTTCTCTTTATTTTTGGAAAATATTTTTCAAAGAAATAGCATTTAGACGATCACTCTCACTATTCTTTAGCTCCTTAACCTTTTTTTTTAGAGCTTGATCAAGTTTGGAAACAATCTCTTTTAGACCCTTCTTTCCGAAAATATGCTCAGAGACAAGTGATTTTCTTTCAAGATAAAGTTTGTCCTTTTCTTGAGTGAGAAGTTTTGTTTCTCTCTCAAAGAAGCCTAATTTCTTCTATAGCTCTGAGCATGTGTTTTTGTAAGCAAGAAACTTGTTTTGTAATTCACGAAGTTTATTTTCAGAGTCTATATTAGATGAATCAGAAGTATATACCTCACTATCGCCGTCAGAGGTGTGGACTTCTACCATTCCACAAAAGAGTGCATTGTTGTTCCCTTCATCAGAAGATTCATCGGTCACAAGACTTTCTTTTTCTGCCATCAGGGATCTTTGAGTGTAGTACTCTGCTTTCTTTTTATATAAAGCATCATCTCTGACAGGTTTCCCTTTGATGGCATTTGACCCACACTCTGCTGCAAAGTGGCCCGGCTTCCCGCATTTGAAGCAACCTTCATTTTGTTGAGGGGCTTTGTCTGCACCTCTATCGTCCATCTTCTAACCATTTCTTCTATCGTCATGCCTCTGATCACCAAACTCTTCTCTCCCAAACTTTCTCATTTCACCGTATCCTCTGCCTCTATAGTCTCTTTCCTTTCTTCCTCTGTATTCTGGTTTATTCTTAAGACCCCTGTTGAATTGTCGGGTCATAAGAGCCAGCGTTTTGGCCAGAGCAGCCATATCAATCTCCTCCTCTAAGCTTTCTTCAGTTTCACTCTCTGCCACCAATACCTTCTTCTTCTTCTGTGCATCCTCTGTCACCTTCTCCTTTTCTTTGTCCTTACCTTCTGTGGCACTTCCCACCAGCGCCATAGGTCTACCGACAGGGGTCACCAACTTTGAAATTCGGTTCTCTTGGCTAATTAATGTCCCAAAAAGTTAAGAGATAGACCAGACATCAAGATCTAGGGTTGCTTGCATGGACATTGTCAGATGAAGCCATTCATCATTGAGGCTCTGAGGAAATGTAACATTATTTTCCTCAGAGGTTCTGTGGATGCCATACCTATTGCACTTGTTGATCAAGGACTTGTATCTGTTGTAAGTGCTCTGAATGGATTCACCCGGCAGAGCCATAAATGCAGAGATTCGTTAATGCATAAAGCTCTGTTGTTCTTTAAGGTTTTAGCACCACCCTCGAGCTGTTTTTCATGCTCCAACCACAGATCTTTTGATATTTCACAGGAATCAAGGGACTGAAAGATGTCATTTGGAATGGCCATTATGAGTAGCCTTTTGTCTTTATTTGCAAGTTCATGCAGGGCACTCTCTTGTTCAGTCCACTCGTTAATAGGCTTGGGATGCTGGTATTCAGGTATTTCTGGAGTGTTTACAGTAGTAGGAACACGAGGAACAGTGGTCATTGGGATGTAAGGTGGATTATGAAGAAACTCAACCAGTCTAGGATCCACACCTTCAAGAAAGTGGACCATCCTGATTTTCCACTAAGGATATTCATCCCTAAGTAGAGTAAGAGATTTTGATTGAGATCCTGCACTGAAATAGTTGACTGTGTTCGCCATTTTCAGATGGAAAGTATAGGACAGAAAAACAGAGTATGAGATGAACTGTAGAGAGGAACAAGAATGTGCTCAACGATGATGAGTATTTGGTATGAGAGAATTAATAACCAACAAATAAGCTTTGAATCTGTCTTTAGCGGTTCAAGCACACTTTCCTTTGAATCTATATCAAACTGGTTGAAATAGTTCCAGAAAACAGAGTGTGTGTCGGTCCTTTAACAATACTACTACTATCAAGTTTTATAGAAACAACAACACAATAACGATTACCAACCTGTATTGAATATATCAAACGATTACATGGTTGATCGATTAAGCATGAAATGTGTTCTCTATGTTTTCTCTCTTTTACACCTTCAAGTGTGTGTTTGTATGTGTGAATTATTATCTGATCTTAAGAGAGTGAGAGATACACTTAGATAATATCTAGAATAGATATTATCTAAAATCTAATCTAAGTGTGTCTAACACACTATCTACAACTTGCAAGAGCAAGTTGTAATATTAAACAATAAAACTAACTACTAAATATCTAGATATACAATATCTAGATATTATATAGCTAACTAAACTAGAAACTAACTTAGCTTTTACAATACTAGAAACTAGATATTTAAACTAAGTTAACTTAATATAATAAACAAATACAGTGATTACTTTGACATTGATTACAAATAGACATAGACTTTAATATCGAGAGTCGACGTTCCGGATTTAGCTTCAGATTGCGATCTTCAGATTGGATGATCTTGAATCCAATGAGACTGTGTCTTAACAATCTCCCCCTTTGGATCAAGATCATTATGAAAATGATTTTAGCAATTCAGTCTTCTTGTTCAGCTTCGGAAGATGCAATCTCTTTCTCTAGCTCTGAAATCAGCATGTCTTCAATCTAACAATCTCCTCCTTTTGAAGAGTGGACGTGATTCTTGAAACATGTGATCTTTGCCATTTCTTTTGTAGTCATTCTCCCCCTTTTTGATGTTAAGTGCAACGACTTCATCAAAATTAGTTGTAAGAAATGTCAATCTTGCGGTTAGAGCCCCTGATTCGTCAATTCATATGATATTCATCCAGATCTTTGCAAATCCAGACAAATTAGTCGTGTAACACCTGAATCAACTAATGAATCAGTTAACATGCCTGTCAGTAACACTAAGTCACTGTGTGTAACGAATACACATTGGAAAGGAGCTGTTTTGATGTTGACTCCCCTAAGGCTTCCATTTAATCATCGAAACACCACAAAGGTAATTTCTATAAACGTTATGACAAAGAAACTAATTCCTTGTGTGTTTGTGCTTGTGTTGAAAGAATTAAGCACGGATGATTGCTTATAGGCTCAAAAATTGTGTAAACCACTGAGACAACAGTAAGTTAAACACAGACTCAATGTGCATTAGTGAAGTGTGAAGGTGGGGCAGACTTCCTTCTTTTCAATATCCAGATTTTCCAAACGAAAATCAGATAGCAAATGTGCTGCATCCCCTTTGAAAATGTGAAACACTTTCTTGTGAAGAAGAAAATGAGTAGATGGTGAGGTTTGATCAAGAGTTGGCATGGGTTAGTTGCCTGTTTCAATAATGTTCACCAAAGAATTGTGAAAGACTAGTAATGTGGCTACCCGGCTCAGAAAAAGTTGGTGCAGAGTTCTGATATTCTTTTAACTCTGTTCTCACACGCTCTTTCTTTTAAACATTAAGCTTTCTCTAATCACACTCATTTCTTTTCGCTTTGCACACTAATAACTAAGGATTAACTTCTTGGGTAGAAATCACTGGTTAAGGTGATTCCATAGAAGTTGTGTTAAGTCCTAGCACAATGATTCTTTGTTTTCCTATGATGCACGTGATGCTTAGATTGGTTTAACTATTTCAGTTAAAGCACAATTTAGATCATGAAAACATTTAAAATACACTCCCAAAATATAAAATATTTTGAAAAATCAGGAAGTGGTTTGAACATTAAAAACAATGTTTTCTATGATTGAAATTTGTCCTTCTTTCAACCATATATGAGATTAAGATAAAGGATTATACCTTAATGTTTGATCTTACATCTCATGAAGCTAAGCTTAAAGTCATAAAGATATGAACTTGTAAGCCTCTCTCAAAAATTCTGCAAAAGTCTAATGTCAAGTCAAAGTAAAATTTATTCACTGAAATTGAAAAGACAAAAAGCAGTAAAACTTTTTATAGTACGAGTTCTGATCAGAAGTAATCAGAAATCATATCCGTACTCCCCTTTTATCTTGAAGAGCTCCCCCTAAATTCTTGCATTAAAAAAAATTTGGCATTAAAAGGTACATGCAAAATTTGATGAGCTCCCCCTCGAAGTAATATTGACCGGATGTCAATTTCTTCTCATTCTCCCCCTTGGATTATGAACAGAATATAGAATTGCAGATATCAATCAGAGTTAGGAAAGAAGAAAACTTTTATAGGTAACTACTGATTAGATTTTAAGATTTAGCATACCAAGCTTAGAGATAAGAAAGTTGAACCTCTTTTCGTCTAAGGGTTTGGTAAACAAATCGGCAAGTTGATAATCAGTTTTTACAAAGAAAAGTTCAATTGTTCCTTTTTCAACATGATCTTTAATAAAATGATACCTGCCATCTAAGTGCTTTGTCTTGGTGTGTTGAACAGGATTCGCTGATATTGCGATGGCGCTCTTGGAGTCACAGTATATCGGGATCTTGTTGAAGTGGAATCCGTAGTCGCGTAATTGAGTTCGCATCCATAGGACCTGAGAACAGCAGCTAGCAGCAGCTACATATTCTGCTTCGGCCGTAGACGTTGAAACATAAAGTTGCTTCTTTGATGCCCAACTTACTAGTTTTTCACCGAGGAACTGTACATGCCCCGAAGTGCTCTTCCTGTCTAACATACAACCTGCATGATCTGCATCTGTGTAGGCTGTTAGTTCAAAACTAGTATCTTTAGGATACCACAGACCAAGATTTGTAGTGCCCTTCAGATACCTAAAAATGCGCTTCACAGCAGACAAATGGATTTCTTTAGGATTGGCCTGATATCGTGCACATAAGCATGTTGAAAACATTATATCTGGCCTACTAGAAGTAAGATACATTAAAGAACCTATCATCCCTCGATAAGTCCTAACATCAACAGCCTTTCCCGAAGGATCGGTGCCAATCTTAGTACCTGGTGCCATTGGGGTACCAATCAGTTTTGAATTTTCCATTTGGAACTTCCGAAGAATATCCCTAATGTATTTTGATTGATTGATAAAAATACCCGATGAAAATTGTTTTACTTGTAAACCAAGAAAGAAATTCATCTCTCCCATCAAATTCATCTGAAATCTAGACACCATAAGGTTTGCAAAATTCTTACAGTACTTCGGATTTGTAGAGCCAAAGATAATATCATCTACATAGATTTGAATTAAAATGATATCGCCTTTTTCCTTTTTGATAAACAAAGTGGTATCCACCGTACCTTTTGAAAACCCAGACTTGACTAGAAAAGTGAAAAGGACATCATATCAGGCTCGAGGTGTTTGTTTCAGACCGTAGAGTGCTTTGTCGAGAATGTATACGTGATTCGGCTTCTCTTGATTGACAAAACCTTCTGGCTGAGACACGTAGACTTCCTCCTTCAGAATTCCATTCAGGAATGCTGTCTTCACGTCCATTTGAAAGACTGTGAAGTTCTTGTGGGATGCGTAGGCTAGAAACATTCTGATTGCCTCTAATCGCGCCACAGGAGCATATGTTTCGTCGTAGTCTATTCCTTCCTCTTGTCTGTATCCTTTGGCTACTAGTATTGCCTTATTTCGGATAACGGTACCATCTTCGTCTTTCTTTATCTTGAAAACCCATTTCGTACCTATAATGGTTTTACCTTTAGGCTTTGGTACGAGTCTCTAGACTTGAAGTGCATCGAACTGATTTAGCTCTTCTTGCATAGAGATCACCCATTCTGGATCAGCAAGTGCCTCTGATACGCGTGTTGGCTCAAACTTGCTCAGAAAGGAGTCATGCATGCACATGTTCATTGATGCTGACCTAGTTTGCACCGGTTTTGATGGATCGCCAATAATCTGGCTTAGCGGGTGCTCTTTGGTCCATTTATGTTCATGAGGCAGTGGATTAGATGATTGTATGTCTGTTGTGTCATCTACGAATCCACTTGTACCTTCTTCTGTTTGTGTAGGAGGATTGATGATTTCAGTTGAAGTGGCAGGTTCAGAAGGCTCAGCATGTACAGCTTGATCTGGCTGTAGATTGATCTGTACTGAATCTCCTACTATTTCAGCTACTTCTGTCTCTTTATCAATTGTCACTTCTTCAACTGTTGGAGTCGGCATTTGAATTGTAATTTCTTGTTGAATCGGGGCGTTTGATTCAATAGGAACATCTGAACTGGTTGGATGAGTAGTTGTTGAGTCTTCCATCCTGTCAACCACAACATATTTCTTTACATTAGATCCAAGAAATTCATCATAAAACAATTCAAATAATAAATCTAAATCAGATAAGTGGTTAGTAGAAGTTGATGCTTCATCTGATTTATTCTGTTGAGACGCAGGTTCTGGACTGAGTTGCCCAGAAGCTAGTACTTCGGTTATAACGGGTTCTGAACGTTGTTGTTCGGAAGCCATTTCTTCATCAAAGGTGACATTGATGCTTTAAATCACCGTCTTTGACTTCTTCAGATAGACACGATATGCAGTTGATGTCGAGGAATAACCAATGAAGATTCCTTCGTCCACCTTAGCACTGAACTTATTGAGATTCTCCCTATCGTTTAGCATGAAACACTTACATCCAAATATATGGAAATATTTGATTGTCGGTGTTCGGTTGTTGATTAACGCATAAGGAGTCTTCTAGAACCTTCGATGTACCATGGATCGATTCTGTGTGTAGCACGCGGTCGAAACAGCTTCTGCCCACAAAAATAGAGGTAAGTCCGAATGACTTAGCATAGTACGAGCAGGCTCGACTAGCGTTCGATTTATTCTTTCAACCACTCCATTTTGTTGAGGCATTCGAACAGCAGAGTATTGATGTGAAATCCCGACAGATTCGAGATATTCTTCAACTTTGTTGTTCTTGAACTTTATGCTGTTGTCTGTTCTTAGAAACTTGACCGGTTTCTGCAGATTCACCTGGGTCGTCTTTAGGAATGTAATGAGAACATCAAGGGTCTCATCCTTTGAACGTAGAAACTTGACCCATGTGTATCGCGAGTAATCGTCCACGATCACGAGTATGTACTTCTTTTCGCCTAGACTTTGAGTTCGCATCTGACCGCATAAGTCCATATGCAATAACTCTAACGGAGCATTGGTACTTGGTTCAGGCTTCGGTTTATGAGGTTCCCTCTTCATCTTGCCCTTTTCACAGGCTGCACAAAGATGTTCTCTTTCATATTTCAGCTCTGGAAGTCCTTTGACGAGCTTTCCACTGACCAGATTGTTGATGTATCGAAAGTTGAGGTGAGAAAGACGTCGATGCCATAACCAACTTTGTTGCATCGAAGCTTTCGATAGTAGACACACTTGATTGTCAGCCTAGACATTTGACAGATTGATTGTGTAGAGGTTTGATTCTCGAGTACCGACCAAGAGTTCTTCGCCTTCTTCATTGCGAACTGAACATCTCTTGGCTTTGAAGTTGACCTCTAACTCTTTGTCACAGAACTGGCCTATACTGAACAAGTTGTGTCGTAAGCCTTCAACATAGCTCACCTTCTTGATAGTGACATTGTTCTGCTGTACATCACCGTATCCCATGATTGGAGAAAACTGGTCGTTGCCAAATCTTACTGTTCCACAAAATTTGTCTTTGAAATTGGACAGTATCTCTTTTTGCCCTGTCATGTGCTTGGAACATCCGCTGTCCAAGAACCATGTATGACAAGTCTGCATAAGAGAAAATAACATAATTTAGATTTTCGTATGACAACATTGGATTTTACACTTTGATTCTCGAAGTGTGGGTCTTGAACTGCATTATCCAAAAACCTATTTTTGACATTGAAGAACGAGTCCTGATCTGTACATAATCAGAAGTCGGTTCTCTTTAAGTTTTGTGTGCCTGCAACACAGATTTAGCCTTAGGTACCCACTGGAATTTGGGTCCTTCTGTGTTAGCACAAGATTTTGGTATCCATTTCAAATTGGTTCCTCTTTTCTTTTGAAATGTATGAGAAGAATTAATATTAGATGAATGCACATGGTAATTTCCAAACCAATCTCCATAATCTTGACAAGTAATAGAAACATGTTTATTATAGATAGAGGACTTTCCAGTAGATAAAGATAACTGAAATAATTGCTTCATTGTATATTGTTTACGAGAAACAACAAGTTTTGGATTCAAAACAGCAATTTCAGCAATCACAACATCTTTAGTAAGCGAAGACTTATTACAATTAACACTACTAGACGATAAAACGGCCTTGTCAAGCTTCCGTTTTGGTTGCCATTGAGAATGGGCTTCAAGTCTTGACTTGCTCATATATGAAACATGTAAAACTGGTGAGTTAGACCTTTTAGCAACAACTGAATGCTTCTTCTTAGAATTACCAGTAGTGGTTGGTTTCTGTGAATGCTGAGATATTTTCTTACCTTTAGCACTCTTAGCGTTCACAGAGACTGATTTATCAACGAAAGCTTTCGTTGATTTTGCACTGAACACAGGCAAACTGGTTTTTCTTGAAGTTTTCTTAACAAAAGATGCATGGTTAGGAAGTTTCGCATTAAAATCAATTTGTTCAAAACAACCATCTAAACCACCGTCAGAATTAAGAAAATTAAACTCTTCGTTTGATGAACCAAATATGTCATTAGAAGTAAAAGCCTTTGTAAAAACAACATTTTTCATAACAGTTGAAAAAACCTTTTGTTGAATCTCAATCATAAGTCTTTCATCTGGTAAAGAGGTCTCGAGTTCAGAAATTTTACTTTCTAACACGAGAGAAGGGACATAAATTTTACCTATAACAGGCTTCGCCTCCATCTCTTTTTCAGAATAACTTTGAAAGTAGTCAGTTGAAAGATATTTCTTCTCATCATTTGGAAAGTCATAACTATTATTCAACTTCGCATAATAAAATGGAGCGTGAACTTTAGTTGACTTCATCCGTTTTTCAAATTCATTGGCTTCATCCTCTTCTGATAGTTTAGTATTAAATGAGGCGATTCGGTGAGAAACAAGCATAGAGGTATAGTCATAAAGTGCGGGCACTTCTCTTATACCCTTTTTAAGACATTGAGGTTTCACATAACCGATTCCCTGATTTTGTTTATTCTTTTTCGGTTTGTTAAGATGAATGGTTTGCTCACTTTGACCTAATGAGTATAGCTTCTTTTCCAAATCATCTAATTTAGCAATTAAAGTCTTGTTTTCTTTAATACATAAAGAATGCATATCAGTAAGCTTATAAAAATCAATCTCACTTTTTGTCAATTTAGACTTGAGGTCACTATTCTCTTTTAGAATTATAGTCTGTTCTTTTGCGTTGGTGTCAGCGTTTGTATGTAAAACCTCAACTAATACTTTCTTCTCAGCAAGTTCATCGCTAAGTTTTTGTATCAATTGGTTTTTATTAATAATAACACCATTTTCTCACTTAAGATTAGATTCTAACTCTTCTTGTTTTAAAACCATAGCATGCATTTTATTCATTAAATCTTTATACGATAAATCACATACCTCCTCTTCTTCATTTTCTGAATCAGCTTCAGTATCTGATTCAATTTTGCCCATCAAGCACATATTGGCGGCTTCATCCTTTTCTTCTTCATCTTCTTCTTCATCTGAGTGATCCAGCCAGTATTCATCTTCAGCCATCAGCACCTTGCCTGCCTCCTGTTGCTTTGCAAGAAGCATCTTGTTCTTGTAGAAGTCGTAGTTTCTAACCTTTGATATTCGGCAATTCTTGGCAAAGTGACCGGTTTTGCCACAGTTGTAGCACATGGGTGGTCCTGGCTGACTTGATCCTTCAGCTTTGTACTTCCTTTCTTCCGGTTTCTTCTCTTCCAATCTGTTTCCTTCTGTCTGATATCTTCTCTCATCAGATTTCTTCTCCTCTTGTCTCTTCCCTTCAAATCTCTTCCCTTCAAATCTTTTCCCTTCATACCTATTTCCTTCATATCTGCTTCCTTCAACTCTTTCCTTGTGAGCATAGTTGTTGGGTCCAGAAGAGTACCTCTGACTGTTTGACGTTGGATTCCTGTAGAACTTTTTCTGAAATGCATTTGTTAGAAACTGCATTGCTTGCTGCATTTGTTCATTTTCATCCGAGTCAGAGACAACATCAGCTTCAGCTTCTTCTGATTCATACACAATCGTCTTTGTTAATCATAAATTCCAATTACATCAAGCTAATTACTCAAAATATGAACATTATGCACAAGACCTAGAGAGAGATTCTAGAGAGAGAAAATAGATCTTGAATTTAACCAACTCTAGAATTACAAACAATGCATAAACCTCTAGTTTGTTACTACATGATTACACAAACCAAACTATATATATACTACCAAACTAAAACAAAGCCTTAAAGGCTAAGGAAACTAAACAAGCTTTGACTAACTATTACAAGGTCAATGTTGACTTTTACACATTTGACTTTCCTATTAAATCTTGGATACAATATTTAGACTTAACAGTCTTGTTCTTCTTCTTCTTCACAACAAGAGCGACTGTGTCTTCAACTGTCTTTCCTTTTCTCTTTTCTTCTAGAATTTCATCCACCTCATCTTCATTTTGTCGGAGGGTTTCATACACCTCGTGAAGTGGAATCTCATTCAGGTCTTTTATCTTCCTCATCTGCCTGGCAAAACTTTTCCATTCTGGTTGTAGAATACTCAGGAATTTGATATTCAACTCGATTTGAGATTTGTTGACCTTGTTCTTGCTCAATTCGTTTAGCAAAGTCACAAACCTATCATATGTTCCTTCTAGAGTTTCTCCAGTTCTGCCTTTGAATTCTTCAAAACTGTGCAGGCAGTTAGAGATTTTCAGTTGGTTCCCAATCTTTGAACCCAGAATCATTTTCTCTAGTTGATCCCACATTTGTTTGGCTGAGGCTTTGTAGCTGTCAATCTTTACATAGATTTCATTTGTAATCCCTTGTAGAATGTATGACTTGGCAAACTTGTCGCCTTTTGCTCTTAGCTTAGCATCATCTGTTAGATCTGTATAAGAAAGTGCAACTCTTACTTCTTGAGTTCCTGCTGCTGGCTCCCTATACTGTGTTTCCATCAAGCCTTCTTCTAGGGATTGTATAATGAAATTACCCAAATCCTGTCTTTCAATGAAGTTTAGAAACCTATCCTTCCACTGTTCGTATTCCCCTCGAAAGAGAACTGGTGGCTTGGTGTCGGTTCCTATTGCGAGAGCTTCTTTGGATGTCATCCTGTATTGAATAAGAGAAAACTTGACAGATATGATCGTTAATCCAAATAAAATTTGATCACACAAGAAATTTTGTCCCCCTAGGCAGACTTAGCACGGGGGTCCCGTTAGAGAAAAAATTTATGACAATTAAAGACCCTATTACAGTTTTGAAAAATTCTCAGAAAAATATTCTAAGTCTGAAAATTGGAGCTGAGAGGTTTGCGGGTCAAGTGAGGAGCGCACAATGAGGTGTGCGGGTCTTGTGGGAAGCGCACAATTGAGGTGTTCGGGTCTAGTTGGACGCGGACAATGGAGTTGTGCGGGTCTGGTTAGGAGCGCACAATTGAGTTGTGCGGGTCTAGTTGGACGCGCACAATGGAGTTGTGCGTTTCAAGAGGGAACCGCACAATTGAGATATGCGATTCAAATGGGACACGCAAGGTTGACTTGTTCTTTTTAAGAGATGAACTCGATGTCTTGAGGTATGCGTGTCTGAGGTATGCGTGTGCTTTGGAACCCGAGAAGTAAGGAATGCGTTTCCTTTGGGACGCGCACAATAGAATATGCGTTTCCTTTGAGACGCGCACAGTAAGGTATGCGGGTTATTCTTCCTATGTTGTGCAGGTGTTCGTCCTGTACTTCTGAAAATCGACTGAATCTTGTTCCTGAAACGATTTAGCAATACCAAACTCTACCAATATGTCTAAAGTTACTTCTAGAACTGAATGTAAGCACTCGATCTCACTAAAACACCCTTTTTAGAATTTAATCTGATCGCACAGTGACTTACCCACTTCGACTGTTTTCACTCAAAATCAACAAATTGGAACTCGATTTAAGCTTAAAAGTGAAATTAAATAGCAACAACTCGATCTAGCATGTAGTACGATCACACTCTGATCGATTCTAACACCTAAAACAGTTTAAATCACAAACTCAAATTTTCTTGAAGAACACAGAGACGATTTTCTTTTATAAAACTTGTTTTGATCTTAATCAAGCTCTGATACCAATTGTCGGTCCTTTAACAATACTACTACTATCAAGTTTAATAGAAACAACAACACAATAACGATTACCAACCTGTATTGAATATATCAAACGATTACAAGGTTGATCGATTAAGCATGAAATGTGTTCTCTATGTTTTCTCTCTTTTACACCTTCAAGTGTGTGTTTGTATGTGTGAATTATTATCTGATCTTAAGAGAGTGAGAGATACACTTAGATAATATCTAGAATAGATATTATCTAAAATCTAATCTAAGTGTGTCTAACACACTATCTACAACTTGCAAGAGCAAGTTGTAATATTAAACAATAAAACTAACTACTAAATATCTAGATATACAATATCTAGATATTATATAGCTAACTAAACTAGAAACTAACTTAGCTTTTACAATACTAGAAACTAGATATTTAAACTAAGTTAACTTAATATAAAAAAAAAATACATTGATTACTTTCACATTTATTACAAATAGACATAGACTTTAATATCGAGAGTCGACGTTCCGGCTTTAGCTTCAGATTGCGATCTTCAGATTGGATGATCTTGAATCCAATGAGACTATGTCTTAACAGTGTGTTTATGAATGGACTTCAAAGTAAAGAACAGACTCAAACTACTACCAAGAACACATGAATCAAGTTTAGAACAGGATCCTTTGATATTAAGAATCAAAGTATGCTCTGATACCAATTGTTGATCCCAAATATGATGTTCTTAACTTGATAAAAATTTTACTATATACAAACTAACAAATAAGAGTGCGGAAGCGTTTTAGTATGTAGAGAAAGTAGAACATGCAAGGTAGTAGACACACTAACAAACAATGATCAGTAGAATATAACAAGATAATTACTGAAGAAACTGTTCCATTGATTTGCTCAAGAACACCAAGAACACATACTACTGTATGATAAAAAGCTCTCAGGAGATACAAGGTGCTCTCAGAATTTTGCGTGCTCACATCCTTTAAAAACAAAGGTGGTGCTCCTATAATATACAAGGAGGATGCACCTCGTAGTACAAGACAAAGGTTGACTTTCTATAAATGGAATGCCACCTGGAAAGGTAAACAATCGTACGCCGCGTAAATGATCTGGAAAATCTTCGTACAGCAGGCTTCACGTGTTCTGCATGTGACCTTGTCTTGAGCTATAGTCACGAGATCTTTGAACTTTAATTCTCCAGAGGTTAGCCATCAAAGAGGCTCTGTGATCTGAAAGAGCATGTTACGTCCTCGGGCAGAAAGTCGACAGTGTCTTCTGAGCTTGTGGCTTCTGTGGTGAGCTTGGATGTTCTGAGCAGACTTCAGCAGTTCCTATACTTAGCCTATCTTTCAATACTATTATACATGTGAGTTGGAGCTAACATTCTTCTTACTAAGTAAGAAGTTTCTTTTCTATGTAAGAAGTTTCTTTTTCTGAGTAAGAAGTCTAACTTCTATTTCTAAGTAAGAAGTTTCTTTTCTTCTCTTGAATACAATTCTGACTCAACATTCTCCCCCTTTGGATTCAAGATTAAAACTTTTTTGACAATAATCTTCAAGTCTTCTTTCACTTGAAAAATCTTCATCAAAAAATCTCTATCAACTTCAAATCTTGAACAACTTTGACATTCTTTACAAACTTTGAAATCTTCAAAACACTAATATCTTCAACAATCTTCCCCACTTGTTACAAACATGCAACAAGTTCTCAGAAAATTTCTTTAACACAACAATAATCTGAACTTGCTTTAACTTGAAGAACAAACATCTTTAGATTTTCAAATTTATATTGACTTTGATATCTTCTTTAAATAATCTCTTGACAAACTTCTTTTTCTTTTGAATAATCAACAATCTGACTTTATTTTCTCCCCCTTTATCACTTTTACTTGACTTTGCTTTCTCTTTGAAATTGATCATTGAAAACTCTCCGCCTTTTTGATGAATTATGAGAATCAGAATCATCAAAACATTATCAATTTCAGTTCTATCTTTGAAATATCTCCCCCAAATAGCAATGTAAGCACAGTCTTCATGAGAAATACAGATATTCTCCCTCTTTGGAAAAATAGACAATCTCCCCCAACGAGAATATAATATTCGTCTGATCTGATGTTATCAATCTGCCGTCAATTCATAAATGTATTTATCCGAATCTTTTCAAATTCAGAGAAATTAAGAGTGATAACCCTGAATCAACAAATGAAACAGTTAATCTACCTGTCAGTAGCACAGAGCCACTATGTACAACGAATGCACATGGGAAAGGAACTTTTTGATGTTCACTCCCCTAGGGCTTCCATTCAATCATTGAAAAACCACAAAGGAATTTTCTATGAATGTTAAGACAAGAAAACTTATTCCTTGTGTGCTTATGCAAGTGTAGCAATGATTGAAACTTGTAAAGATTGAACATGCTCAAAATATGTAAACCGATGAGATAGCAACAGATATTACATAGACTCAATATGCATGAGAAAGGGTTGAAGGTGGGGAAACATTCCTTCTTTTTCAATATCAATATCTTCCAAATGAAGATCTGATAGAGTATTTGTTGCTTCCCCAGAAAATATGAAACATTCTTTTATTGAGAAAAGAATGAGTAGCTGGTGGGGTTATATGCAAGAGTTGGCATGGGCTAGTGCCTTTTTCAATGAAGTTCACGAAGAATTGTGAAACAACAGATAATGTGGCTGCCTGGCTTAGAAAAGATTTGGTGCAGAGTTTGATATTCTTTTACTCTGATCTCTCACCCTCTTTCTTTTAAACATTTGAGCTCACTTCTAACCAAACTCTCTTTCACATTTTATCTCAGCACTCCCACACTCTAATCTTTTAGCCCCTCTCCCCTCAATCACTCAAGGATTACTTCCGGGGTAGGAAACACTGGTTAACGTGAATCCATGGAAGTCTTTTAAGCACTCACACTGAATCCCATGTAATTTGTCCTAAAAAAATATCTCGCTCAACATCTTTACCTCATCCTCATGCTGAGATAAAGTAGCAAAGATATCATTGCCATATTCTTGTGCCATATTCTTTCACATTTGTAGATTTATGGCATAGCTCTTCCACTCTGGGTTCAAGTTCTTGATGAAGTTGTAATTTATTTCAGATACAGATTTGTTCATTCCGTTTCTCCTTAGGTCGTTCAAAATCACATTAAACCTATTGTGGGTTTCTATCAAAGCTTCTCCTTCCTTAGCATGAAATCTCTCGTAAGCATTTATGCTTTGATTTAGCTTGGCTTGAATGGACCTTTTTTTCCTTGGAATTGCCTCTCCAATTCATCCCACATCGCTTTTGCGGATTCACGACTCTCTACCGATTGTAGATATCGTTTGGGATTGCCATTGTTAAGTAAATAAGGGCTTCTTCATCAATCTTAGCAAGCACCTTCTCCCTTTCGCTATAGTATTGATATGGCTTTGGTATGTAGAGAACAGGTATTTCTGGAAAAATCTTGGTAGATTCTTGACCTGGAATAGTAACTAGAGGATTGACTGGTCCTTCAGTGATGGATTTCATGTACTCTCGGTTCTTGTGGTTCAGGAACTATGTCATCCGACGCTTCCATTGGGCATATTCTCCGATAGAAAGAACATGTGTTTTGACTGTGAACCCATCGAGAGAAGTTCTTTTGACATCTTTACAACCTGTTAAAAATATGAGCTAGAAATGATAGTTAGTTCGAAAGTAATCAACAATTAAACCACTTAAAAATTTTCAGAAAAAGAATTTCCCAAAAATTTCTAAGGTAAGAATTCTCACACCACTAAGTTTCAAAACAATTCGCACATCAAAGAAAGAACACTAGAATTCGCAGAAAGAGAGGAATTCACACACCACTAAGTCACAATTCGCACACAAGAAGCAATTTACATGATTTGGTATACGAGTTCTACGAAATCCGCACGTCGCTATATACGAAATCTGAACAGTTCGCACGACGCTGTATGCGAATTCTGAACAATCGCACACGATTATAAGCGAATTATTGACTTAACCAAAATTTGACCTTCAAGCTTTTCACATAAACTTTTCTTATGATAGAGAGATGCGAATTCTACACTTGGAAAATTTTCTTCATCTTCAACATCCCTTATATATACGAATTGTGTACTTAGAAAAATTTTCAATTTTGTATGCGAAAAGTCGTATGATATACTTATGCTAATTCTCCACTTTTCATATAAAGGCATATGAGAATTTTGTCCTTATAAATATTTCCACCAACTTTTCGTATGAGAGAGATATGCAAATTCTTCAACTTCTCGTATAAGACTATATGTGAATTCTGTGATTTTCGTATAACACTCTGTTAGATCTGTTTTTTTATAGTAATCATTGTAATTATTTTCTAGCCTAGTTTGTTCTTTTTGTTCTATCTGTTTTCTAAAGGCTAGGGGTATTTAAGTCCCCTTAGAGCCTTTGTTTTGTAACTCTTGGCTTGCAGACTTTAATCAGATTGAACTTTGTGCTTCTATACTTTCTCTCTCTACTTTCTCTCTCTAAAGATTTAGAGATTCTCGGACTCTCAATTGGTATCAGAGCTGTCTGAATCATGAGAGGATTGAGAGATTTTTTTTCTGTATCTGAATTTATGATTGAAATCGAAAATTTGATTGATTTTTTTGAATTTTTCAAGAAAATCTCGTTTTCTTGATTTCTCATAAAATTTGGATCTGTTTGTCGTCGAATTGTATTGATTTTTGGTTCATTAGTCTCGATTTTGATAATCGATCATTGTTGCTTCTTGATTTGGATCTGTTTGGAGTCTTAGTGTTTTTCTGAAAACTTGTATTCTCGTTCTGTTCTTTTTCGAAAGTGTTGATTTACTGTTTTTCAATCGAAATTGTTTGATAAAATTTGTTAGAAAGAAGTTTTCGAAGTTCAGTATGTGTTTTTCTTGGTTAATTTTCAAAGTTGTTATTGATCTTGCGTGAATTGGTAGTGTTTATGAAGTTTGCGTGTCATTCATAGTCTTTGCGTGTCTTTCATAGTCTTTGCGTGAATTGGTAGTGTTTATGAAGTTTGCGTTTCATTCATATAAATTTCCGTGTCATTCATATATTTTGCGTGTCTAACTCGTGTGTTAGTGAATTTTTCAGGTTTGCGGTTCATATTGGAAACGCAAAGCTTAAAGTTCTCGGCTCTAGTTTAATACGCAAACTATCAGTTTGCGTTTCTCTCTTCAAGTCTTCATGCATCAAGTTCACTTCCCCTGCAACGCAAAGTCTCAACCCGCAAAGTAACACTTTGTGTTTCACGAAGCAAACGCAAAACTCAGTTTACGTTCCTCTCTGCAATCGCAAAACCTTCTTTGCGCTCCTCATTGCATACGCAAACCTCTAGTTTGCGCGTCTCCCATACTTAGAAAATTTTCTAAATTTTCTGATTTTTTCACAAGATGTCTCTACAAGCACAAATCTACAAAAATGACCTCATGATGTCTTTGGGGTCTGATACTCGTCCACCAGTACTGATCAATAAGAACGAATTCGAACAGTGGCAGGATCGGTTTATTAACCTCATTGAAAGACAACCAAATGGGGAGAACATGATGAAATCACTGACTCAGGGTCCTATGGAAATACCAACGAAAGTTGTTCCAGCTACAGCAACTTCTGTTGCTACCACTGTTGAGAAAGCTTTAAGAGAATATGATGTTGATGAGATGTTACGACATCAAGCTGATAGCCAATCCAAATCAAATCTAATTCTTGCTCTTCCCAATTCCATTTATAACAGAATCGATTGCTTCAAACAGAATCCTATGCTGATGTGGACTCAACTTGAAAAGATCATGCTTGGTACTGCAATGTCAACTTAGTTGCGTCAGACTAGGTATATGAACAATTTTGAAAAGTTCAAGGATAAGGATGGAGAAAACTTAAAGGGTGTATTTGACCGATTTTGGGCTGTCATCAACGATTTATAAAAGATTAAAGTTAAGAAGACTGAATTGGAGGCTAACTTGAAGTTTCTGAACACTTTACAACCTGAGTGGAACAAGTCATGCCACAGAATGAGAAACGATGTCAGAATCTCAACCATGCCAATTCAGGAGTTATACGAAATCTTGATGACAGATGAATCTATGGTAATGGAGAAGAAGGCAAAAATGGATAAGAAGAACAAGCCTATGTCAGTAGATCCCATTGCTCTTATAGCTAGCCAACTGGCTGAGCAAGCTTTGACTGAATCAGCTTATGATGGATCAACTGATGATGATCGCGAAGCACTCGAAAAGGCCTTGATACTTTTGACTCAGCACTATCAGAAGAGATTCAAGCACAAATCTGGTTCAAACAACCTGCGGTTTACTTCTGGTTCTAAAAAAATAGAACCTGGTGCTCCTTCAAAAACATACACTCCAAAGTATGAACCAGCTAAGGTGGTTGAACAGAAGAAGGATGACAAAAAGGTGATGAATTGTTTTAACTGTGGGAAGCCTGGACATATGGTTAAGGATTGCAGAGTCAAAGTGGTAAAGAATGTTGCTTTTTACCGAAAGATGTTGGCTCTAGCTGAAAAGAAGGAAAGTGGAACTATCCTGTTGGCCGAAGAAGAATACTGGTTGGATCATTCGAACAATGAGGCTGAAAATGAGAAAACTGCGGCTATGTGCTTTATAGGTGATGACAAATCCGATGATGAGGAAGAGGATGCATCATCTGATGGTTCTGAGGTAATATCTGAGTTTAACTATAATTTCTTCTTATCTCAAATGAATGTTTTTATCACTGCTTTGCAAGATTTGTGTTCAAAATTCGTTTCTGAAAAGTTTAAAAATCAAGAAAAGTTTGATTTCATCGAAAAACTGCAAATTTCTTTAAAAGATGAAAAGTCAATTTTAATTGACACAAAAGAGAAATTTAATAAGCAGTTGGTCGAGTTAGAAAATTCAAATCAGACTTATCGTGATTCGTTGACTGAACTGATTTCTTCAAATAAAATCCTTTCTGATAAGATAATCGTTTTAGAAAGGAAATTGTATAAAAGAGAACAGTCTGAGCAAACCATTTACATGAATAAACCAAGGAGTGAAGAAGCTATAAAAGAAAAGTGGGGACTTGGTTTTAAAAACCCGCATTTTTTAAATCATGCTAAAAATGAAGTTCCTACTATATATGAATATGATTACTTTACTCTTGCAAGATATGCTCCTCAGTTTAAATTCTTTTGGACAACTGAGAAACAAATTTTGGAAGAAGAAAATGTGAAAAGGATAAAAAAATAAGAGCATGGAAATGCCATTTGTTTACACTTCTGAAAATGCAAAGTATTTTCCTGATCAATCTAAGAAATCCAGAAAATTTCAAAATCTTTTAAATGTCAAATCTTCCAATAAATCTTCATTTTCAACAGATTTTGTTGATATTTTTAATAACACTGAAAAGGAAAATGTATCTCCGGTGTCTTATGATATTAAGAAATACATTCCCCCATTAGTGTTAGAAGGTAAGATTGTTGATCTTGAAGATAGATTGGAAGAACAAAATCTTCAAACTTGTTTAGAAAACGATTTATTTCTTTTTATAATGAAAACAAGTTTTGAAGATAAAATTTATTCTGGATTGTCAAAAGATTCTAAGGAAAATTCTAAAGTTTTACAAAATAATGGCCATTTGCGTTCCACGTTGGAAACGCAAACTGAAAGTTTGCGCATGCAGTTGGACGCGCAAAGCTCAGTTTGCGCCTCCAATGGGAAGCGCAAACCTCCTCCAGACTTGCGCAATTTTGAAAATTTTCACTCCAAGGCTAGTTCTTCAATGTCAAATGCTAAGACTGATTTCTTTGATAAATTTTCTTCTTCTGATTCAATTATTGATGATTCTTTACTGCTAAATGCTCAATTTTATAAAAAGAAGCGTAAAAGAAGAAGATCAAAGAAGTCAAAGAAACATGATATTGTCTTATCTGAAAATTCTAATGTTTCTGATTTTTCTTCTTCAGATCGGACTGTGAGGAAGTCAGCAAGGCAGATTTGGAGGATGAAACAGTATATTTTAGAATCTGAACTGTTAGGAGTTAACTGTGTAGACAATCTTTGTGATACTGATACATTTGCTACATGTAATAAAAATCCAAAATATTCTTTTCAGCAAATGTTTGATATATCAAAGAATATCTCATATGCTTCTTCTAGTTCTGATTCTAATAATTGTGTTTTATCTTCTATTGATAATTGCTTTCATTCTTGCATGAAAAATATATCTGTGAAAAATAAAAGACATAAATCTAACAAGGGACCCATAAGCATATTGGTACCTAAAAAGGTGTAGTTTCTGTGTGTGCAGCTTAGTCAATTATGGTATCTGGACTCGGGATGTTCAAAACATATGACTGGGAACAAATCACTTCTGTCTAATTTTAAAGATAAATGTTGTGGTCGTGTGAAATTTGGCAACTGTGAGACAGCTCTGATTCTTGGTTATGGTGATCTGGTTCAGGGTAACATAACTGTAAAAAGAGTAAGCTACGTCGAGGGTTTAAGTCACAACCTTTTCAGCATCGGCCAATTCTGCGATAAAGACCTTGAAGTCAGTTCAAATCCAAAAGAGTTGCAGTGAAGAATGATAATGGCAAGGATCTTCTGGTGAGAAAAAGACACTCAAATTTGTATACCATTGATCTTTCCAAGATCAAAATTCCTTCAGATATATGCCTGCTTTCTAAAGCTTCAGTTCAAGAAAGTTGGATTTGGCATAGACGTTTAGCTCACCTCAACTTTAAGTATATGGATCGCCTGGTCAAGAATGATTCAGTGAGAGGTCTTCCAGTTCTCCGTTTCCTGAAAGACCATCTATGCCAGGATTGTGAGAAAGGAAAAATGAAGAAAGCTCTTCACAAGCCTAAACCTGAACACTTCACGTCGGCTATTCTTGATCTTTTGCATGTTGATTTCTGTGGTCCGATGAAGACGAAGAGTTTAGGACATAAGAAATATGTTTTGGTGATTGTTGATGACTACTCCAGATATACTTGGGTAAAATTTCTGAAGTCAAAAGACGAGACTCCCGAAGTACTTATCAATCTCATCAAGTCAACTCAGACAAATAAGCAGAAGCAAGTGAAAGTGGTAAGATCTAACAATGGTACTGAATTCAAAAACAGTACTCTTCAGGCATTCTATGAATCTCAAGGAATACAACAACAATTTTCTGTTGCACGTACTCCGCAACAGAACGGTGTTGTTGAAAGAAGAAACAGAACTCTTGTTGAGTCTGCCAGATCAATGCTCGCTTATTCAGGTCTATCTTTGTCTTATTGGGCTGAAGCAGTGTCAACTACCTGTCATACACAGAACAGATCAATTCTGCATCGCCGTTTCAACAAAACACCGTATGAACTTATGAACGGGATCAAACCAAACATCAAGTATTTCAAGTCATTCGATTGTAAATTCTACGTTCTGAATGACAGGGTGAATCTCAACAAGTTTAGTCCAAAGGCAGACGAGGGTGTATTCGTGGGTTATTCTTCAAACTCTGCAGCTTATAGAGTTTTTCTGATCTCTGCAAGAAAAGTCATAGAGAGTGTCAATGTAAAATTTGACGAAGCTGCTGATTTGATTTCTAGTCACTCAGACTCAGAACCCGCAATTACTGAAAATTCAGTTTCTGAACAAATCAGTTCAGAACCTGCTCTTTCACCTAATAACCAGAATTTTTCTACTCCCTCTCCTAATCTTTCTGATCTTGATTTTTTGTTTGAAAATTTTTATGATGAACAAGATCTCATCCAATTCATCAAATTATTGGAGATCCTCAAGCCAGTATTTCTACACGCTCCAAGTCGGCTACTTCCAACGAATGTCTCTTCACTTGCTTCCTAAGCAAGATTGAACCTACAAAATTTTCTGAAGTATTGGAAGACCCGGATTGGATTATTGCTATGCAAGAGGAGATCAATCAATTTGATGCGCTCAAAGTATGGAGACTTGTATCGAGGCCGAAAGGAAAAAGCATAATTGGTACAAAGTGGATATTCAAGAATAAAAAGGATAAAGATGGTATCGTTGTGCGTAATAAAGCAAGATTGGTAGCCAAAGGATATCGATAAGAAGAAGGTATTGACTACGATGAAACGTTTGCACCCGTTGCCAGATTGGAAGCTATCCGAATGTTTCTTGCCTTCACTGCTTATCGCAACTTCACAGTATATCAAATGGACGTCAAGACGGCATTTCTCAATGGCAAGCTGAAAGAAGAAGTATATGTATCTCAGCCAGAGGGATTTGTTGACAAAGATCGTCCAGATTACGTATATTTTCTCGATAAAGCATTGTATGGTTTGAAACAAGCTCCACGGGCGTGGTATGACGAGTTGTCAGCTTTCTTGGTCAAATTCGGCTTCACCAAAGGGTCTATCGATACTACTCTTTTCATTTATAGAACTAATCTTGATATCTTCTTAGTACAAATATACGTAGATGATATTATTTTCGGTGCGACTAACAAATCTTTGTGTACTTGGTTTTCTGATTTAATGACCTCTAGATTTCAGATGAGCATGATGGGAGAAATCAACTTCTTCCTCGGTTTACAAGTGAAGCAGCTTCCTGATGGTATCTTCATCAACCAGTCAAAGTATGTATTTGACATCTTGAAGAAATTCAAGATGGACAAATTTACTTCAATCGGAACACCGATGGCTCATGGTGCCAAACTCCGACTCGATCCAGATGGAAAAGTTGTGGATCAAAAGACATACAGAGGGATGATCGGATCGCTGATGTATCTAACAGCCAGTCGCCCGGACATAATGTTCTCCATGTGCTTATGTGCCCGATTCCAAGCTAAACCAAAAGAATCTCATCTTTTAGCTGTCAAACGCATTTTTAGATATATTAAAGGAACTCCTTATTTAGGATTATGGTATCCTAAAAGTTCTGACTATAATTTGATTGCTTATTCAGATGCAGATTTTGGTGGTAATCAATTGGACAGAAAGAGTACTTCTGGTCATCTTCAGTTTGTAGGTGACAGACTGATAAGTTGGGCGTCGAAAAAGCAAAATTGTGTTTCAATATCAACAGCCGAAGCTGAATACGTCGCTGCAGCTAGTTGTTGTGCTCAAGTGCTCTGGATGAAAACGCAACTTCGTGATTACGGAATGCTATACAAGACAGTGTCGATATATTGTGACAGCAAGTCTGCAATTGCAATATCGGTCAATCCAGTCCAACACACCAAGACCAAGCACATAGACATGAGATATCATTTTATAAAGCATCACGTGGAAGAAGGTACTATTGAATTATATTGTGTATCAACTGAATATCAACTTGCTGATATCTTTACAAAAGCCTTAGATGAAAAACGTTTCAATTTTTTGCTTTCAAAATTAGGCATGTTGAATTTAAAAGTTTTAATCTTTACAAATTTTATTCTATAAAATAAAATTTTACAGATTTTCATTCTTTTGAATAAAACGTATGTTTAGGGTCTTTAACAAGTTATTTGTTTATATTAAAGTTTTATATGTTCAACTTTCAAGTCTTACAAAAGTTGAAAAGTCAGCAACATGTTTGTAGCTTTTGATACTGCTTTAAAGATATGTGAGTCTGAATTTTTATAGTTTACTTTGCTTAGACTACTTAAATGATCAGAATTATAGATCGGAATGAAAATATGGGCTAAGCATTTAGACGTTGATCTGAGTGATTAAGATGAATAATAAATTCTTAAAATATAGAAATCTCTGGGTTTAAAAGTTTGTACCTGTGACCTTTCTGGTTTGGGAAAGTAAGTTCCGTGGGATGCTCGACATCTGGTCCCCTAAGTTCATTTGGTCTGGGAGTGATCGAACAGAAATCCTTCTATAGAATCAGATCGAAAGTCATGTTTTACTGGTATGAATGGGTTTAGAATATGTCGATGTAGCCTTTCTGATCTGGGAAAATAAGTTCCAAGGGGTGCTTGACACCTAGTCCCCTAAGGCCAAATGGTCTGGGAGTGGCTGACCCAAATCCTGCAACAGGGTCAGATAGAAAGTTACGTTTACGGAATGTTCTTTACTTAATGAACTCTCTGATTAAAAGATGCCAAAGTGCACGCGCTTAAAAGATGCCAAAGAGCACACTCATGTTAAGATGCCAATGTGCACACTGCTAAAAGAGGCCAATGAGCACACATCTCATAATACTTGGTGATATGTTTGAGTTGTGATAAACCTGTAAATTTGTGAAAGTCTTAATTTTTTATGACTTAGTGTAAGTACATGCAAAGTTTTCTATAATAATTTTAGAACTGCATTTTTCTTGAAGCTAATTGAAGTTCACATGCGAGCACACTGAATAGACAAATGGAAGTTTTTGAAACTGAACATGTCTTAACTTGATATGCAATTATACTTGGTCTTGTATCCAACAATATATGCTTGATTTCAACTGATTGATAAATCTGTGAAATTTTACTGAGCATACTTTAATTTGTTTAGTGTTTAAAAGTTTATATATTCAGTTGTTACAAAATTTATATTCAATATGATCATCTTTCATAATGATGTCTTTGTGTTTGAGTATCTGTATTTTTTTGTATATGGTATGTGCATATTTCAAGGGGGAGAGCTTATCTGAAAAATTTATTTCTTTTTTTCTGTGTTTGAGAGGGAGTAAGTAAGAAAATTATCTGTGTTGATCAGAAATTAAACAGGTATGTTTCTCAGATTTTTTTTTTCTACACATTTGCTATACTAACAGTTAATTTTTTGTGCATTTGTGTAGGGGGAGTGAAAGGATTTCAGGTATATTTTTTTACAATTTTTTTTATGTTATTTTTTTAGATTTTTTTTTTGTTTTGTTTTAGTTTTCTAGGTTTAAATAGTATTTTTTTTTTTCTTTTCTTTTTCATTTTCCCGCTTGTTTGTTCATTCTGATTGACCATCGGCCTTCTGCTCTCTCTCGGTGAAATTTCTTTTCTTGTGCTAAACCCCAATCTGATTTCTTTCAGATTTTGTTATTCGAACTCAAGGTATGTTTTTTATTCTCTTTTACTTTCATTCTTCGTTTTGGATTTGATTTATTTTGTATGTTTACTCTACATTCGAATGCTCTTAATCTGATATTGTTCTAAATCTTCAGATTCGACCTGTATTAGTTCGAATTAGGTATTGGGTTTTGCTTAGAACAGTTAATCGATCTTCAGGTATGTTCCCTTTTACTTTAATTTCATGTTTTCTTGCTTTAATTTTGATTCTTGTGGTTTTCGGTTCATGTCTCGCGAAAACTAGGTTTGAAGTTCAAGTATGATAGACCCGCAAAGTGAACTTTGCGCGTCTAGCTAGAAACGCAAAGTGAACTTTGCGCGTCTAGCTAGAATCGCAAAGTGAACTTTGTGCGTCTAACTAGAATCGCAAAGTGATCTTTGCGCGTCTAGATAGAAACGCAAAGTGAACTTTGCGCGTCTAACTAGAAACGCAAAGTCTACTTTGTGCTTCTAACTTGTTAAGCAAACCTTTTGTTCTTTCAAGTGTTGTTTACGTATCATCTAGGACACGCAAAGTTTACTTTGCGTCTCCTCTTTGACACGCAAACTCTCTTTGTGTTTGTGCTTCGTGTATTGTTTTTGGGTTTTTTATATCAACTATGTTTGTCCCGCAAAATCTACTTTGTGCGTCTAACTAGAAACGCAAAGTCTACTTTGCGATTCTAACTAGAAACGCAAAGTCAACTTTGCGCTTATAACTTGATAAGCAAACCTTCCTTTGTGTTTTTGTGTGTTTTGTTTTGTTTTTCTAAGTATAGTTTTCGGACCATGTTAGACACGCAAACTTACCTTTGCGTCTCATGACTGAAACGCAAACCTTGGTTTGCGCTTCTAACTTGGCACGCAAACCATACTTAGAATATATTTTTTTTGTCTAATTTTTTTTCTTTTTGTTTTCCAGGTCTATTATGTCTTCTAAAACAAATACAGATCCAATGATTCAAGACGAGAATGCCATTCTCGATGATCCGTCTGAACGAGCTTCTCATGATACTCCCATGCCGTCACATCCTCCTGTTGGGGCCGATCTTTCTGCTTCTCGTCGTACACCAAATGATGTGTTCCCAACCATTATGTATATGCCTTACAAGACGAACAACTATCACGTGGACTTTGACCGAATCAATATACATCCAGTAATACGAGCAATTCTCAGAGGTCATCCACTTGCCCCTGCTCTTTCTTACTGCGCAGATGTTCCTGAAGTTTACCTACAGCAGGCATGGCATACAATAACAAAGAATGAAATGGATCGTCCGCATCACTTTGATCTTCAAATCGATCAATTTGAATATTTTCTTTCCTACAAGCGTCTGAGATTGATACTGGAGCTTCCTGAGCCTAATTCCAGACCTGGCCGAACTACATATGACAACTTTCCATCTGAAGAGGAAGTATATGAAGGAATAAGGAATCTTGGATATATTGGTACTTTGAACAAACCTACAAACTTTGATAAGTCTAATCTACCTCCAGTATGGTATGCACTGTTCTCAGTTATCATCAAGTGCCTGACATCGAAGCATTCTGGCACAGATAGTGCAAGTTTATTGTATCTCCGATTGTTCCATGCAGTCGTCTATGACTTGCATGTAGACTACACTTTTATTTTTTGGACCGAACTCTCAGAGGTGGTACATGACAAGTTCACCAACAAGAAACGGAAGTTCATTCCGTTCGTTAGATTTCTGAAGCTTATTGTTCGAAGCATGCTCCGTAGCAATCCAGCCATTCCTCGCAGGTTATCTTGGCCTCGGGTTTCAGACTCCGAGATGACTTATATTCAGAAGCAGAAGAGGTCTTTCAACTATTCTATGACTATTCCATATGCTCTTATCGCCAACTACGCTGATGTTACAGATGAGGATGTCATAGAATATTGTATGGAGAATGAGTTTATGGAAGCTGTACAAGATGAGCCTTCTCATGACAATCATGCTGCTGAAAAAGATGATGAAGTTGAAGCAGCTATTCCTGAACAAGAGCCTGAAGCTGACAAAGAGGCTGAAGATGAGCAAGAAGTTGCGGTTGTTTTTGAAAAAGAAATAGTTCAAGAGGATGTTGCTTCTCAACAAATTGAGAATGTTCTAACTGAAATTGATACTAGGTCTCCTATTCATGTTACTCTTGATGATGCTGATGATGATGATGTTCATGTTAGTGAAATTGATGGGGATGATCATGATGAAGATTCTGATCATGATGACGATGATGATAGTGATCATGTTGATCAACCGAGTATTCAAGTTTATGAAAGGAAGACCAGGACACCGGAAGTGATTGTTCAATAGGATATTCATTCTGAAGTCGAATTTGTTCCCATCAATCCGAAAGTTGCTGATATACATGTTGATGAACTTGATTTAGCTTTTGCTAATATGTCAACTCATCATCGGGTTCTAGATACTGCTGTTTCTTGTTGATCCAAACTCTCTCAGTGATTTGATAACGACCCTTTTCTATACTTGGTGAAAATTACGTTTAATATGTATTAGTGTTTCACTATCAGCGATCTGACTGAGTCTGTTCAGTTATCGCTGATAGTCCTTCTTGTAAACATTTTATGTATTAGTGTTTCACTATCAGCAATAAAACTGAGTCTATTCAGTTATCGCTGATAGTTCTGATGTAAACAGTAACGTAATCCTTGAAGACAAGTCTCGCGTTAACAGATGTTCATAGCTGAATCGAAGACGAAGCTGCTGAACAAAGAGAAGTCTACTAGTGACCTGATGCGGATATCAGTGAAGCAAAGACATCTCTACTTATACGCGAAGGAACATGAGGAAGGCTTCAGCGATCGCTAAATTCTTGATGTCTCTAAAGAAAGAGATATTCAGCGATTGAATGATCACTCAGCTTATACCTCAAGTTTCCTTTCGTCTAACCTTGCACAACCTTGTACTATGTGTCAGAACGGACATGTCTCTGCCACAATTCGTACATAAATCTTTCTACTACACTGTTCATGATCCGGCCGAAAGCATGTCTCCAAAAGTCAGACTCCCAAAGCCAATCAGTGAATGCCACGTGTAAAGTGCCCTGCCATGCATTTAATGCATAGGGTATAAATAGGAAGATCACCTCTTCATCTGAACGGTGCTCAATCCTTGAACCCCAAATAGAAACCTTTGTTTTCTATATTCTAAATCCCCCATTCTCTGAAATTCTTGTGCAACCATCTTAGTGTTTTCTTAAGTTTGTTTAGATTGAGTCTTACTTAATCTTATTCCGCAACAGACTTGTAAATTGTGTTTGATTTATCAATAAACAATTTATTAAATTTTAAATTTTGTGTTTGTATTCAACCCCCCCCCCCCCCCACCCTTCTACAAACTTGTTAAGCACCTTAGGGACCGACAAGTGGTATCAGAGCAGTTTGTTTAATCTAATAAACAAGATCTTGCTTTACTCTCTTCTTTGCTATTCTAAATGGCACTTAACACAAACCCAAACTACTATGATAATGGTTCTCTTTCTAAACCTCCTCGATTTAGCAGAGATAACTTTTCTCTATGGAAAAATCGAATGATGCTATTTATTGAAGGTGTTGATCCTACTATACTAGAATATATAGAAAATGGACCCTATGAACCTGTTAGAATTATAGCTGCAGTTCCCGCTACTGCCACCACTGAAGCTGTCCCTGAACGCTATGTCGTTAAGGAAATAAGACAGTGGAGTGATGAAGACAAAAAGAAAGTAGGTTGTTGGATTCCAGATCTAATCTCGTAACAATGATATAAACAATAAGAGTAATGACAGCGGAAGCAATACAGTTTAATATCAAAGGAGATTCAAATATCACAGTTCATAAAGCAGATAAAGATAAACAAGATATTCTTGGAATAAAGTATTCAACTTATATTATCAGATCTATAACTTCTCAAGCACACTTGAACAATAAGGTGATGGTCCTATTTATAGGACCATAAAGTAAGTAGTGTACTTGTATGACGAAAGGAAGCATGCTGAACAGTGACCTATTCTAGAAAGTAAATCTTATCACATAAGTGACGTGTCATCTGTTCTTCTATTCAATCGTGAACATCTTCAGAGAATGTCTTCAGAGCCTCTGATGAAGCCATCTCTGATGTCTTCTCTGAAAGTTGCACTCTGATAAGTACTTCAGAGGCAGGTTTTTCCTCTGAAGTATTCGTCCTCTGAAGTCTTCTTCCTCTGAAGTGTATCTTTTGGAAGTCCTCTAAAATAGGACTGGTATTTTCAACACTTTAACAGATGATTTGGAGCTAACAATCTCCCCCTAAGTGTCGAAAATAAAAGATACAAAAATAACAGAGAATTGAATTATAAACTAGAAAGCATAGAGGAGAAAATCATCCTCTTAAGTATTACTTCTTAAACATTTGGAAGTTTAATACAAAGAAAGTAATATAAAAAAAAAATAAAGAAACAGACTACAATTTGTCACTTGAACAGATTCCATGGAATTTCATGATCAGAGCTCTGAAGTTGATCATCGAGTCAATCTCTAAGTCAAGCTTTGCCAGTAAATCTGCTCTGTGCCTTTCTTCCTTTGCATGGATCAATTTCTTTATACCTCTCAAGGTTTCATCAGAGTACTTCGACACTTCCGAAGCTAGAAAGATCTTCTTTTCTTGATTTACTCTGAAGACGAAACCCAAAGGTTCTGCAACGATTGATCCAGTCTTCTGTTCTTTAAGTTTGTCGAATGACTCCACAGGTTCAGTTACCTCCAGCTTCTCTTCCCCTAGGTTCAGAGCTATTTGAAAGTCACGTTTTACTCGGTGTTTGACATAGGCCTCCATTGCCCGTCGGACTTCAACCATGCCCATCCTGATTTCCCTTCTTCCATGATCATACCTGGAAGAGCAATAGGCATATAAATGTGGTAAATCATATGGATTTAGATTTACGAGATCATTGTCATTGAACTCGTAAATCTTCTGATCAGATCGAGTTACCACATAATTCCTATAGATAATCTTGTTGTAAGCAAAGGTCTTTTCTGAGATTTTGTTGATTTTGATGATTGGATCATCAGAGAGGACCTGTGCTCTTGGTTTGGTTTTATCTCTGATAAATCTTCGCTCATAGTCTGGCATGTCCTCTCTGATTCTTGGATTCAGAGGAATGACTAGTATGTCTGCCATGTTGAACTCACAGTAGATGTATCTAAAGTGGTCTTCTATGGAAGCTTCGGGATTTGATTCGAGCAAAGTGGGAGGTTTATTGAACACTTTTGCTGGAAGACCGATGCTTTCTTTCTGAACAGGATTCTCTGAAGGAGCCTGTTCATCAACAACCATGGTTTTTGGTTCCTTCGTCTGTGGAGGATCTTCTTTTGAGGGTTCAGAGATGTAGCCATCTATCTCTGGTGATTCCCTCAGCTCTGACGTTGTTGAAGTATGATGTGGTTGAGCATTCTTGAAGACATACTCTTCGAAATCAACTACTTCAACTTCTTCTTCAACCTCTTTTCCAGAATCTGATTTTTCTTCTTTTTCAGATTCTGATTCGTAAGCATCTCTCATCACATAAGTTGGTCTTTCTGGTGATGAGAATGCATCTTCTGATGTTGAGAAGTCTACGAGTTGTTCATCTTCTTCTTCGTCCAGAGCTCCAATAGTTTCTGCAGCTGTGATTTGTTCAGCTGTGATTGGAACTACTGGAGCACCTGAAGTGGATGGTGCTAGAAAGATGACAGGTACTGGCGACTTTAGAGTGGCCTGAATATCTGCAGCAGAGGTAGAGTTTGAATGTCTCTCTGTTCCTTTCTCCTTGTGTTGGTTTGATTCAGAGGGAGTGGACTCCTTTTGTGTTTCAACAGTTTTAGGATTAGGAGTCTTCTCCCCCTTATGAAGATCAGATGACCCCTGAGGTTGGTCATCTTCGTCATCAGAATCTTCATATCTAGCCTTCTTCCGCGCTTCCTCAGAGCATGCGACCTCTGGTTCCTTTCTCTTCAATACTCCCTCTGAAGATTTGACATTCTTCAGAAGGTCTTCAATCTTCTTGTTCTGCTGAGTGGTCTTGGAGACGAACTTGCTGGAGATAGTCATTACATTGCTGGTGATCTTCTTGGAGAAGTTGGTCAGGTCAGCCTTTGTAATGAACTCTGTTGTAGCAGGAGCAGCAGTAGAGGTAGGGATCTTTGCAAGTACCTCTGCCAAAGAACGCAAGACTTCCTCTTTGAATTGAGAAAAGTCTGCATGTGTTGGAGTTGGGGCAGAGGTAGGTGGAATCGCCTGGAGGAGCTCTGTTTTCGAGTTCTGAATTTCTCTGGACAATACGGAGTCATTTTTTATGACTAAGCTTTCCAGAGCATCCAGTTTTTCGTTCTGATTGAGAACCGTCGTGCGCAGCTCAGAGACCTCTGAAGTGAGATTTTCAACTTCAGAGTTAGAGGCAGAGGCCTCTGAGGTCTTCTCCATTTGAAGTTTTATCTCCTTCAGAGATTCTTTGATTTCATCACCAAAGATTTTGAACTCCTCTTTGGTAACGTAATCAGAGGGGGTAACCTTAGGATCAACACATGATCCTAAGTTTCCCTCGAGTTCAGAGGGGCCTTCTTTCGGAGGTGGTTTGATGTTTTCTCCAGAAGGACTTCCCATTAATCCTTGGGGACCCTTTTTCAAGGATTTCCCTATAATGGTTCTGATTGGTCTCTGATCATCAGAGTCAGAATCTGATGATGAGAAACGAATGTGAGTGGAAACCTTGCTGTCCAGGCTAAGGAGTCCATGTGCAAGAAGGTCGTGCCATTCTTTTTTTGACAGGCAATCCTTACGTTCTAAGGGACGATCCAACTTAGTTTGAGCCACAAAGGCATCATGTGTGGGTGGAGGTGACATACTCTGGGGTGATTGAGTATTTTTATCTTGGTCCAAATCCTTTTGGGAGGACTTAGCCGTATCAGAGGTTTCCCCTCTGGTGCATGCTTCAGAGGCAGAAACAGATGCCTCTGAGCGGTTAGGATGGGTAGGGTTCGAGGTGTGCACCTCTGTTTCAATGTCCATTGATGTTGGACCACTTTGGACAGTAAATTTGTTTGCACTGGGATTTGGGCTGTGGATTCTCTCATTTGTGTCGTCAAGGACATCTTTTTCTACCTCACCGCCCTCAGATTCTAAGTTTAGAAACTCACCCTCTGGAATTCTCTCTTCCTCACATTCCTCTGCTCTGACAGAGTTATTCTCTTCGTCAGAGGGAGGGTTCTCATGTTCTCTCTTCCTCACTCTCTCAGAGCCACCCTCTTGTTGCGCTCTGTTAATGTTTTGAGCAGTATCAGAGATATCACTCTCTGATTCAGGCTCAGGCTCAGAACCTAAGTGTGTTGGGGATCCCATCATCGGTTCTGATGATTGGGCAACACGACTAAGTAGGAGATGGGTAGGAGAGTCAGCAGGAATTACCTCAATCATGGTGTGTGGGAATCGTCGGTCATGTGGATAAGGAGGAACCTCTGTTGCTTTGAATGAGTTCATCATAAACAGAGGTGTCATTGGGCCCTCCTCGGTGATGGAGAATTTCTCCATTGCTCGTTGAATGACCACAGAGATGAATCGTGGAAACAGTACTGATATTGGTTGTTTTCCTTTGGCCAAGTCCTTGTTCTTCTTGTCCACCGCCGTCAGCATCTCACAGAAGAGAATGTGAGCCATATTGATGCTTCTGTTGAAAAAGAGAGCATACATTATGGCTCTTATTGCTGGATGAGTCTGATCCTGACTTCCAATCTTGCAGGTTATTGTTCGGTTTAGAACACTGAACATAAAGTTCCATTTGGGAGGCAGGTACTGACGTCTGAATTGACTTAGGCGTGTTATTTCTTTGTTGTAGCCCAAGTGGTGGAGGAACTGAAGAAGTACTTCTTGACTTGGTAGTTTCTCAAAAGCATCTATTTGAAGATCAGTTTTCGTGAGGAGGTTGAATCGACGAGTCAGGGTTTGTGGGGTGATTCTTATGGTCAGGCTTTGTTCTCCTAGGTCAATGTGCCCAACCAGTCCTTCCTTTTCATCGTCGTATTCACTTGAATACCACCATTGTTGGACAAAGCGAAGGGGAATATCTGAGGCATGTTTGGTTAGAACATCATTGAGTTCGCAGTTGGTGAAAAACTCGAGGATTGGGCGAAACAATTCATCGTATTTTGATGGGGTGACGTCCAGAAAGTAGTTGTTTCCTTTGACTGGAACATCGAACTGTACCATATTCAAGCTTGGAACAAGTTTTCTTGAGTTATCTGAAGTTTGGGAATGAGCCGCCATTGTTGCAGGTTGAGAAAGATGAAAGCTTAGAAAGAGAGATTTGGGATTTTGGATTTTGAGAGCGTAAAGGATAATAAAAAGGGAAACAGGGTTTTTATAGACAAAGGGTAGAGGGAGAGGTTATGGAAGCGGCGAATGAGAGTCCTAATGTCAGAAAGGACGTTCCATCATTCCCTAATTAATAGGTGACACGTTTAGGTATGTAGGGGAGAGCCGCTTTGTGTCAGAAAACCGCCAGTTGGATTTAAAAAGAAACGAATGGTTATCCAAAAAGATTTATTATTAAACGAATTTCCTGGAATATTCGTTTAATGAGAAAAGATCAGAGGCTCTGATATAAATATCAGAGACAAGATCAGAAGCTATGATAAAGATATCAGAGAAGATCAGAGGCTCTGATATAAATATCAGAGACAAGATCAGAAGCTCTGATAAAGATATCAGAGAAGATCAGAGGCTCTGATATAAATATCAGAGACAAGATCAGAAGCTCTGATAAAAATATCAGAGACTTTTCTTTCCCTTGAAAGCTGAAAGGGTCTTTGTCTCCCCCTTGACCAAAGAATGAAGTCTTTGATGTTCTCCCCCTTGACACATGCTTGGAGAAAACAAGTGATTTTTACCATTGGTGAAAAAGTCCAGAGGCTCTGATGAATGGATCAGAGACTCTGATGTTTTCTTTTGTTAAGCCCATTTGACATATGCTACTTGGTTCAGAGTCTCTGATAATTGATCAGAGACAGAGTTTACCATTTTAGGTAGACATATTCAACATTCCCAACTTGCTAATTAAAAAATTGAACCTTCGTTCATCTAAAGCTTTTGTGAAAATATCAGCAAGTTGTAGTTCAGTTGGTACAAAATACATCTCTATTGTTCCCTTTTCAACATGATCTTTTAGAAAGTGGTACCTTACATCGATGTGCTTGGTTTTGGAGTGTTGTACTGGATTGGCAGAGATGGCCATGGCACATTTTGAATCACAGAGAATTGGAATTCTTTCAATTTGTTGGCCATAATCTCTGAGCTGAGTTTTCATCCATATTACTTGTGAGCAGCAACTAGCAGCAGCAACATATTCTGCCTCTGCAGTTGAAGTTGAAACACAGTTTTGCTTCTTGGATGACCAACTTACCAGCTTATTGCCCAATAACTGACAGCATCCTGAGGTACTTTTTCTATCAAGCTTACATCCGGCATGATCTGCATCAGTGTAAGCTGTTAGATCAAAACTATAAAGTTTTGGATACCAGAGGCCTAATGAGTGTGACCCTCTGAGGTATCTGAAAATTCTCTTGACAGCAGATAAATGAGATTCTTTTGGATTTGCTTGATATCTAGCACAAAGACATGTTGCGAACATTATGTCAGGCCTACTTGCAGTTAAGTATAATAGTGAACCTATCATGCCTCTGTAGGTTTTTATATCCACAGATTCTCCTGAAGGATCAGAGTCAAGTTTGACTCCGGTGGATAGAGGTGTTCTCATTGAAGTTGAATCATTGAGTTTGTACTTTTGCAAAATTTCAGAGACATACTTAGATTGACTTATGAATGTACCTTCTGAAGTTTGTTTTACTTGTAAGCCCAGAAAGAAAGTTAATTCTCCCATGAGGCTCATCTCAAATTCACTCTTCATCAACTCTGAGAACTTGTCACAATACTTTTGATTTGTAGAGCCAAATATAATGTCATCAACATAAATTTGTACTAAAAGCATCTCATTTTTGTACCTTTTGATGAATAAGGTAGTATCAATTGTGCCTTTTTCAAATCCATTTTGAGTTAGAAAGGTGGACAGAGTTTCATACCAAGCTCTTGGGGCTTGTTTAAGTCCATACAGAGCTTTATCCAAATAATAAACATGATTAGGATACTCTGTACTTTCAAATCCAGGTGGTTGCTGGACATAAACTTCTTCATTTAATTTACCATGAAGAAAGGCAGATTTAACATCCATTTGATAAACTTTGAATCCTTTGTGTGCAGCATAGGCCAAGAAGATTCTGATTGCTTCTAGCCTATCTACAGGTGCAAAGGTTTCATCATAATCAATGCCTTCTTCCTGGCAATATCCTTTTGCAACCAACCTGGCTTTGTTTCTGATTATTATTCCATCCTCATCCTTTTTGTTTCTGAAAACCCATTTCGTTCCAATTGCAAATTTTCCTTTGGGAAGGGGAACTAGGGTCCAGACTTTGTTTCTTACAAACTCTTGAAGTTCATCCTGCATTGCAAAAATCCAATGAGGATCTTCAAGAGCTTCTTTTACCTTCTTTGGTTCAATAATGCTCAAAAAGTTTACATAGAAGCATTCATTGATGGTGGCAGATCTTTTTTTAACTCCTTCGGATGAGGATCCAATGATTTGATCAATTGGATGATCTTTTGTCCATCTGGTAATTGGAGCATAAATTTGGGGTGGAGTTTGAGCTTCAGAGTCTCTGACAGTTGGTGACACCTCTGTTGTATTGTTCAGAGGCTCTGTAGGTGACACCTCTGTTGTACTGTTCAGAGGCTCTGAGTTTTGTTCCAGAGATGCAGATTCTTGTTCTTCACCATTTGCTTCTGGAGTTACTTCGGATACTTCTTGATCTTCTTCTGATTCACTTTGCTGATCTGTATTTGGTGAAATAGAAGGTGTTAATCCAGAGGGCCCTGAAAGGGTTGTACCTGTTTCTTGAGGTTCCTCTGAATTCACTCTCGGTCTATCTCTGAAGATAACTTCAGAGTTTTCATCATCAAATAAATCTTCAAATATTCTGTTTAATTCAGATTCCCTTGATGATTCATAGATAGGTGACGAGGAACTCTCTTGTTGTTTAGAGCTTTTATTGTCGTCAAAAGAGATATTGATGCTCTCTTGGATAGTCCTTGTTCTAAGATTGAACACTCTGAAAGCTTTTGAGGCTAATGAATATCCAATGAATTTGCCCTCATCAGCTTTCTTGTCAAACTTTCCAAGATATTCTCTATCTTTCAGAATGTAACACCTGCATCCAAAAACATGAAAATATTTAACATTAGGTTTCCTATTGTTAATGAGTTCATAGGATGTTTTCTGAAATCTTTTGACAATTGTAGCTCTATTCTGAGTAAAGCAAGCTGTTGCTACTGCTTCTGCCCAAAAATTTGTTGAAAGATCAGATCCAGCAAGCATTGTTCTTGCAGCTTCAACAAGTGTTCTGTTTTTCCTTTCAACTACTCCATTTTGTTGAGGAGTTCTTGCTGCAGAGAAGTTAGGGGTAATGCCTTCTTCTGATAGATAAGAATTGATTGTGGCATTTCTGAACTCTGTTCCATTATCACTTCTTAGTTTCTGAACTTTGCTGCTGAATAGAACCTGTAATCTTTTCAACAACCTTATTAATATGTCAGGTACATCAGATTTAGCTCTAATGAATTCTATCCATGTGTATCTGGAAAATTCATCAATCAGAACCAGAATGTATTTCTTACCTGCTAGACTCTGTACTGAGATAGGACCACAGAGGTCCACATGAAGCATGTGCAGAGGTCTAGGACAGTTGTTTTCACTTTTGGTTTTATGGGAAGATCTTTTCATTTTTCCCATCTCACAAGCAGAACAAAGATGATCTTTGTTAAACTTTAGAGATGGTAATCCCTTAACCAAATTAAGTTTAACTAACTTATCAAGTGAGGAAAAGTTTAGATGTGAAAACTTTTTATGCCAGAGCCAGATTTCCTCACTATTCAGAGATACAAGACAAAGTTTCTCTGAATCAGTGTTTGTGATTTTGGTAAAGTTCATTCTGTAGAGGTTACCTTTTCTGTCTGCTCTTAGCATTTCTTGACCTGATTCTGAGTGAAGAAGTGAACAATATTTTCTTTGAAATTTCACATCAAAACCATGATCACAAAGTTGACTTATGCTTATCAGATTGTGTTTTAATCCATCCACATAAGCAACCTTTGATACTGAAACATTGCCTCTTGATAACTCACCATATCCTCTAATCTGTCCTTGCTTGTTGTCTCTAAAAGTAACTGCTCCTCCAGATTTTGCTTTAAATGAGGATAGCAGTTCTTTATCTCCAGTCATATGCCTTGAACATCCAGAATCTAGGTACCAAATTGGCATTGACTGTTTCTGCAAGACAGATTATTGTTTCTTAGGTACCCACCTCATTATGGGTCCTTTTGTGTTAGACTTTGGTGGATTTGAATGACTTTTTGGCATCTCATCTTTTGATTTCTTGCCTTTACGTGTATTCTTTTGAGATTTTGTCTCTGAGATATTTTTCAGAGATTGATTCAAAAGGCAGTGTGATCCTTTAAAATGATTCTTCAGTTTCATCAGGAGATAAATGCAGTTACAATTAATAGAACAAGAAGAAGTAGGGGCAAAGTTTTTCTTTTTATTAAAAGCATTTGTTACATTTTGACTTCTTTTGAAACTAGCACTAGGAATATTACATTTATCCCTAACTACTTCTTTTCTTTTTGCTTGAAAGACAGTCTTCTTTTCAAGTTGCTTTTTCTTGTTTAAAAACATCTTCTTTTCTTTGTTGCTTACTGCACAGACAGGATCAATATGGTCAGTTTTTGTCCATTTGCCCTTTTGTTCAGGAGAGAATTTTATTGTTTTATAGGTGCAAGAGCCAGAAGTGTTTGTTTTATTCTTTGCCTTTTCTTGCAACTCTTTTTCAAGTTCCAGAGATGTTTTTGCTTGTAAACACATATTTGCAAAATCAGGACTTATTGGTATTCTGGTTTTGGTTTTCAATACTGAAATTGGAACATTCAAAATACCATAGCCAACAGTTTCTATCTTTTTGTGAATTACATTCCCTGGTTTACAAAAAATCTGTTCATCAATCTCTAAATCAGATTCTGAATCAGAGTCAAGAAAGTCTCTCTTAGATTTGATAGAGATATCTACCTCTATTGGTTTTTTAATTTCTTTTGATCTAGAGACTTTGATGATCCGTTTCATGCTTTCTTTTCTTTTTAAGTCCTCCATGACATTTTCTTTCCATATCCTTTGAACATCATCTTCAAACGTGGTTCTGATGTTTTCATCTGACTTTGGTGAATACAGAGGAGCATTTGGATTAAGTGAACTCTGAGATTCATTTTCAGAAGTACTTGTATCAAAGGTACTTGGTTCAAATGTCTCTGATTCACTTGAGATGAAGGCATCAAATCTGAAAATTTCTTTGGGATCATAGCTCTGAGGTTTTGTAAAGAGTACTTCTGAAGTTTCTTCTTTTATCTGTAACACAGACTCTTGAATGTCTTTTACTTCAGAGTACTTAGTATTTTTGAAATTCAAATCTCTTGCTTTTGATCCCTCTAATGTTTTCATTCTTTTGAAATTATTCAGAGATGGACATTCAAATCTTTGGACCTTTCCCATACAAAAAGTGGAAGAAAGTGAAGTTTTCTCCAATCCATTGAATGAATTCAACTGATTGAATCCTAGTCCTTGAGAGTCCATTTGAGATTTTATCTTGTCGAAGACACTTTGTGCATTAACATAGCTTTTGATTCGAAGATTTTTTCTATCTAGAGATTGATGTAAGATTTCTCTTTCCTTTTGAAAAAATTTGGTTAAGGCAATAGAATTGAGCCTTTCATACTCAGATTTCTTTACTTCTTCTTCTTTTCCTTTTAAAACTTTCTCTACTTCTCTTATTTCTTCTGAAAATGATTTTTCTTTTTGCTTGAAGGTTTCTTCAAGTTTAGCTTTTTCAAGAAAAATATCTTTCTTTTCTGATTCCAGAAGATTCTTTTCTCTTTTGTAAAAAATGAGCTCTTTTGTTACTTGCTCTCTTTTCTGTTTTTCTTCAACAAACTTTTGCTCTAAATCCTGAAGTTCATTAATTAGTTTAAAAGCATCTATTTCAGGATCACTGTCAGAGGTGTAAAGAGAGTTTACCTTTTCAGAGTTGTCTTCGGATGCTTCATCAGTTTGATTTCCATCTGAAAAAGCCATACCACAGAGATTGGTAGGCTCTTCCTCACCATCACTTGTCGAGTCAGATAGCCAGTCTTCCATTTCTGCTACAAGAACTCTTTCTTTTACATTGTATTTGTATTTGTTCTTGTAGTAATCTTGATCTTTGACAAGTTTTCCTCTGCAGTTTGCAGAGAAGTGGCCTGGTTTTCCACATCTGAAGCATCTTCCATCATTTTGATTTGTTGGAAGAGTGGCAGTACTTGTCCCTGGCTTCTGTTCTTGAGGTTTGAAGTATCTCTGTGGTTGTGGATACCTTGGTTGGAATGGTTGTTGTGGTCTTGTTTGTTGTGTTGCATCATCATGATTGAAGTTTGCACCCTTTTGATCACTATATGGAGTGAATCTGGGTTCTTGTTGAAATCTTCTTTCCGAATTTCTTCTTTCTTCATTCTCTCTCTTTCCTTTAAATACCTTCTTACCAAATTTCTTGTTAAATTGATGTGTGATTAATGCAAGAGATTTGGCAAAGGCATTGATATCTTCATCAGAGTCTGAATCTGTATGAGTTTCTTCTGCCATCAAGACCTTTTTGGATCTTCTTTTTGTTTCCAAACATTTTTGTGACTCTTCACAGTTGTTTTCTTTCGATATTTGTTTTGAAACAAGCGCAAGTGGTCCACCCAAAGAGGTTTTTGATTTTTGCTTCATAACTTCTTTTTCATGTGCAACAAGAGTACCATAAATGTCAGTTAATGACCATGACTCAAGATCTTGATTAGCCTTTATAGACATGGACAGTTGTGACCATTCTTCATTCAAGCTTTTCAAAAAAAGAACATTGTTTTCCTCTTTTGTTCTCATTACTCCAAACTTTCTGCATTTGTTTATTAGAATGTTGAATCTTGAGTAAGTTTGGTGTAATGTTTCTTCTGGTAGAGCATGAAAATCATGATATTCATTGATGCATAGATTTCTTCTATTTTTCTGGGTTTGTAGGCCACCTTCAAGTTGATTTAACAACTGATCCCATATCTCTTTTGCAGTTTTACAAGAATCAAGTTCTTGAAAGATATCATTGGGAATGGCCATTATGAGTAATCTAACAGCTTTTGAGTCATTATCCATCATATTATTTTCTTCATCAGTGAAGTTTGTGGTTTTCTTTTCATAATATGCAGGTATTTCGGCAGTATCTGCTGTTGCAGGAACTCTTGGCACCAACACCATTGGAATGTGAGGTCCAATGTTCACAGATCTAAAAAGATCCCTGTCCATACCTTCTAGGAAATTTACCATCCTTATTTTCCATTGGGGATATTCATCCCTTAAAAGTGTAGGAGGTTTTGTTAATGACCCAGCTGTATAAATGGCATTTATGCTTGAGTTTGCCATTAAAAAAAATGAAGATTTGAAGAACTGATGCTTTTTGTAATGAACTGAGATTTACTATCAAATCTAGAGCATATGATATTCTTTAATAAACTGGGTTTATATGAACATGCACAGATAATGAAAGTTTAGAATCAATGAGATGTAAATCTATCCGAGTATGCAGATATGATCTTTCTTTGTTTAGAAACAAAGGAGGCTCTTATACCAATTGTTGGATTCCAGATCTAATCTCGTAACAATGATATAAACAATAAGAGTAATGACAGCGGAAGCAATACAGTTTAATATCAAAAGAGATTCAAATATCACAGTTCATAAAGCAGATAAAGATAAACAAGATATTCTTGGAATAAAGTATTCAACTTATATTATCAGATCTATAACTTCTCAAGCACACTTGAACAATAAGGTGATGGTCCTATTTATAGGACCATAAAGTAAGTAGTGTACTTGTATGACGAAAGGAAGCATGCTGAATAGTGACCTATTCTAGAAAGTAAATCTTATCACATAAGTGATGTGTCATCTATTCTTCTGTTCAATCGTGAACATCTTCAGAGAATGTCTTCAGAGCTCTGACGTTGTCTTCAGAGCCTCTGATGAAGCCATCTCTGATGTCTTCTCTGAAAGTTGCACTCTGATAAGTACTTCAGAGGCAGGTTTTTCCTCTGAAGTCTTCGTCCTCTGAAGTCTTCTTCCTCTGAAGTGTATCTTTTGGAAGTCCTCTGAAATATGACTGGTATTTTCAACACTTTAACAGATGATTTGGAGCTAACATAGGTATAGATGCAAGAGCAAAGACCATTATCTCAATGGCTCTGCCTGATGAAGTTTTCCATTCCATCATGCATCTGAAAACTTCTAAAGAAATTTGGGAAACCATATGTGTTCAATATGAGGGCACCACTGAAATCCAAGAGACTCGAAAGATTAACTTGGTAAGACAGTATGAAAATTTCATCGCTGGTAAGAATGAATCTCTTTCTGACGTTCATCAGCGGTTTAACTGCTTAATCATTGATCTAAGAATTGTTGGTAGGACTTATTCTAATTCTGAGGTCTTAACAAAATTCTTAGAATGTGTTCCTGAAAGCTGGGACAGTTATTCAATATGTCTTAAGCTGACAAAAGACTTAAATTCTCTCTCTCTCTAAGCACTCTATATGGAATATTGCTCAACTATGAGCAATCGAATCTCCTGAAAAAGAATCTTGTAAAAGATTCTAAAGACTCCAAAAGCACTCCTGTTGCTTTAGTCTCTTCAGAGATAATTCCATCTCAGCGATCTACTCTCACTATCACTGAGTTAGATTTTGAATCTGAGGATCTATCAGACCCTGATCTTTCAGAGTTCGATGAGTCCTTAGCACTCTTAAGTTCAAAGATGCGCTGAAGAAATCAAAGTCAACATACAGAGGCTATGTTGAAAGGGTAAATGATGCCCTCATCAACAGAGTCGCTGATATACTAAAGGTGTCATCAACTCTTCCTCCAAAGTCCAAGCAAATCAAGAGAAAGCCTATCTCCTTCTCATCTGATAATTTCGCAGTGATCAGAAATGAAACCTCTATCAAATTCTCAAAAGAAGCTCTGTTCGGTCCTGCTCCTGATCTTTCAGTTCAGGATCTATCTCTGCCTCCTGGCGGACCATACGTTGCGGGACAAGTTCTTGAAGAACCTTTTGGAATCTTCTTCAGAGATGACGAGGAACAGCTCAGATTTCAAAGAGTCTCTGAAATCCCTATTTGTCCCCTCGCTCTTCTCAAGGATCTCATGTACCTATGGTGTAATCTCTCTCCTGCTGCTGAGCCAATCATAGCGATCATCTGCAAAGAATCTTTAGAGCGAAGGCAAAAAGGAGAAGAAATACCTGAGTATTTGATAAATCCTCCTAAACCCTCTTTAGATAACTGATAGATTAGTTTTCTTTCTTGTAATCTATTAGTTTAACTTACAATAGTTAGTACATCACTTGTACTTGTAATTTTCATACCTCGTAATTCCTTTCTTGGATTAATGAGAATTTCAATGAAGTACTTAACTATATCAGTACTGTAAAAGATCCCTCAAAATAGTAATTGGGACATGTATGTTATGAGTCATGATTATTCCATCATTTTGAATTATAAAGTAATTTTCTTCAGTTACTTTGTCATTATCAGTGATTTGATAACGACCCTTTTCTATACTTAGTGAAAATTACGTTTAATATGTATTAGTGTTTCACTATCAGCGATCAGATTGAGTCTGTTCAGTTATCGCTGATAGTCCTTCTTGTAAACATTTTATGTATCAGTTTTTAACTATCAGCAATAAAACTGAGTATGTTCAGTTATCGCTGATAGTTCTGATGTAAACAGTAACGTAATCCTTGAATACAAGTCTCACGTCAACAGATGTTCATAGCTGAATCGAAGACGAAGCTGCTGAACAAAGAGAAGTCTACTAGTGACCTGATGCGGATATCAGTGAAGCAAAGACATCTCTACTTATACGCGAAGGAACATGGGGAAGGCTTCAGCGATCGCTAAATTCTTGATGTCTCTGAAGAAAGAGATATTCAGCGATCGAATGATCACTCAGCTTATACCTCAAGTTTCCTTTTGTCTAACCTTGCACAACCTTGTACTATGTGTCAGAACGGACATGTCTCTGCCATAATTCGTACACAACTCTTTCTACTACACTTTTCATGATCCGGCCGAAAGCATGTCTCCAAAAGTCAGACTCCCAAAGCCAATCAGTGAATGCCACGTGTAAAGTGCCCTGCCATGCATTTAATGCATAGGGTATAAATAGGAAGATCACCTCTTCATCTGAAGGGTGCTCAATCCTTGAACCCCAAATAGAAACCTTTGTTTTCTATATTCTAAATCCCCCATTCTCTGAAATTCTTGTGCAACCATCTTAGTGTTTTCTTAAGTTTGTTTAGATTGAGTCTTACTTAATCTTATTCCGCAACAGACTTGTAAATTGTGTTTGATTTATCAATAAATAATTTATTAAATTTTAAATTATGTGTTTGTATTCAACCCCCCCCCCCCTTCTACAAACTTGTTAAGCACCTTAGGGACCAACATTTCTCCATCTTCTCTCGAGCCTTCTTCCAGTGTCGAAACTTTTTTAGTTGAGGTACGGGATTCAACAGCGAAATTTTCTACTCTGAATGATGTGATTCAACAGATGAATGAGCAGTTTGAAGAACACAAGAATTCGAAAATTCAGAAGTTACGTGTTTTCTTAAAGGGTAAGATGCCAGAGATTGATACATCCTCAATACCTGAAGTAATTCCTTTCAGACGCCCATCTGGGTGGTTATTAGAGGCTCGTCTACTGCTGTTCAATCATCTGCTCCAGCAATCATGTCTATTTCTCAACCTCCACCGTTTTTGCAGTCTGTTGGTGTTTCTACTTCTACACGTCCTCCTGTCTCAACTTCAAGAACTCCAGTCTCCGATCTTCAAATTTCAGAGTTGACAGATTTGCTCTATGCTCGACTTCTCTCTATGTCGCCGCCTGAACATCAAGATCAAGATCTTCTCTCTTTGCTACGGAACTTCCAACCTACGCCGCCTCCAATTCCTTCTTCTGAATCTGACCGGATTACTGCTTTATCTGAAGAGTTTCATGCTTTCAGATCAGAAGTTCGATCAAGTTTTTCTGATCTCAAATCTTTTATGTCTCAAGCATTTTCTGATTTATCTTCAAGGCTTGATTCTCATGAACAAAGTTGCAGAACTGAGGCCGGCCCGTCTCTTAAGCGCCGACATGACCAAGATGATCCTGATCATCAAGGCCATGAGGGGGAGATGGCAAAGAGACCGATAGTTGAAGGATCTTCTGAAGCTAGAGAAGGTATTCAAGAAGAAGTGGCGAGTGATAAAGGAAAGAGTGGTGAAACTATTCAAGACTGCAACATTCAGGATTTAGTGAATGTTATGATTGAGAATGTTGATCTTTCTTCCATGCATAATGAACTGAATATTTCTGAGAGCAATATTAACAATAATATGCAAATTGTTGTTTATATGGATCCAGATGTTTCTGAAAATGTTCATGAAGTTGAAGAATCTGAAGCTGCAAATGACATGAGGACATTCTTTGCTAACTTCATAGAGATTAATTCTGATGATGATGAAGATGATGAAGATGTCAGATTTGAAAAGATATTTCAAGTCAATGAAGAAGACTGTGATGATATCGTTATCATATCAGATACAGAAGATGACTCAGTGTTCATGGATGCGAAAGATGAAGAAGAAGCAGATTTGTTATACAGTGATCTTCCTGCCCATGATGAGATTCCTGAATCAGCTAAAGTCACATCTACTCCTGTTGATAGTTCAGCTCCGACTACCACTATTCCTTCAAGATCATTTGAAGTTGGTCAGTCGTTAAGAGCAGAAGTTGATGTTCCACCTTTTGATCCTATAATTCCACCATCCATTCTAGAAGAAGGACCAGCTTTATCTAGACATCAAAGAAAAGGAATTTGCAACGTAGATATTTGGCATCAAGGCAAAGATCAGCCTTTCTAGAAGACACTCAGAGAAACATCTTTGTTTCTAGAAGAAGGCCGATTAACATCTATGCAATCCTTGGAGTATAGAAAGAGTCAGATGCCTATCAATATGAGTACTTGATGTTTATCAAGTGTCAGCACAAAAGGAATAATACCGTTTCTTCTCAACACTTGATTGTTCGAGTCATCAGTGTCACAATCAACAAGTTTGTGAATATCTGGTATCCTGATTTTGAAGTTGAAAGAAGGGACTGCAAGCGGTATAAATTTTCAGAGGCATACTTCACTGACCTTTCTATAGATGATATTGAATTCTTATTTGATCACTTCAGGAATCTGTATCATAGAACACAGGATATTTCTCAAGCTTTGTTCGTCATTAAAAGAGTCATACGACGACAAATCAGATTCTTCCGAGTTTTTGATTTCCAGATGGCTGTTGAAAGCTTCCAACCTGTTGTTAATCTTCTCAGGCCCAACCGAAGCTTACCGAACTTAGAGTCTTATCCTCTTCTCACCATTGTTGAAGATCCATATGGAGTTGTGTACAAGAATGGCTTTAATGAAAAATGCTTTCTCAGGTTTGAAGAAATTGTTTCACTACTCTGATGGAACATTAAAAGTGATTAAGCTTCAGCTGGAGCAACGTCTAAAGGAGGCCAAAAGAAGATTTTTAGAAACAAGAGAAAATACTTTCCTGTTTGATAATGATGAAATCCGTCTTGTCCAGAAGACTTTAGATTCAATTCAAGAGAGATTGAATCTTCACTCAACTCTAAGACGACTAGAAGTTTTAGTTGGTTTAAATAGACTTCGTCAACGAGAAGAGCGTCAGTGATTCTTTAAAGTCGCCTGGTTGGTCTATGCTGTTTTTGAAGATTGTTTTTGAAGACCACGGCGCCAATGATTACTATGGGGGAGATTGTTAGATCTGTTTTTATAGTAATCATTGTAATTATTTTCTAGCCTAGTCTGTTTTTTTTTTGTTCTATCTGTTTTGTAAAGGCTAGGGGTATTTAAGTCCCCTTAGAGCCTTTGTTTTGTAACTCTTGGCTTGCACACTTTAATCAGATTGAACTTTGCGCTTCTATACTTTCTCTCTCTACTTTCTCTCTCTAAAGATTTAGAGATTCTCGAACTCTCACACTCTTATGTGAATTCCATACTTGTCTTTTTCAAAAATTAAATGTTATGCGACATCCTTTCACTATGCGAGTTCTTCGTGCGAAAAGTTCATATCTTGCGAGTTATTCAGGAATCATGCGAGTTCTTGAACTTTTGATGAAAAATCCTTCAAATTCGATCGAAACCCTATCAAATCTTCATGTTTTGATCGAAACTTTGCCAATTTGTTCACGATAACTATTAGAGCCAATTACAAACAAGGAATTTCCGTAAAATAAACTCATAAATACAATTCCATGATTGAATAGTCGCGTAGAACTCGTGAAACCAAAAAATCACAAAAATCCAAATTGAATGAAGAATTACAGTGCAAAAAGGTATCTAATCAATACAGAACCGTTCTATGATGCTAATCGATCATCAGACTAACACCAATTCACACAATTACAAATTAAAATTCACAAATCAATCGAAAATAAGAAACTCAGGGTGTAAAGTCCATTTCTTGTTGAATTTGATCGAATTAGGCTCTGATACCACTTGTAGTTCCAGTTTCTAACTCAATACGATCACACAAACATATAGGAAATGATCTTTTATTGAATGATCAATGATTACAACAAATCCTTTAGTCACATATCTCTCAGTGCCACAGATCTCACTAGTACAAAAATATTTCTCTCTTGACTATGCGAAATATGTGTTCTATTGTGTGTCATATTCAACTAACACTTAGACCTCTTATTTATATGGTCAACATGACCCATTTGACTTTACATTACAATTACAAACTAAACACCCACACTTTACAAACTTTTACCCAAAAGACCCTCATTTAATCTTGAATACAATTCTGACTCAACAGTTTCCTCTTGGCTCGTACATCCTCTGCTGATCCACAAACTCTTCCCTTCCATATCTTCTTTGCTCAAAACCCTATGGTGGTCCATATTGTCTTTAGTCATGGTAAGCTCTATCGCTCTGTGGTCCATGACCCTAGAACCGACCACTTCTTCCTTCTATTTCATCCAATCCTCTATTGATTATGGGCTTCTTGTTAAGTTCCCTATTGAACCCTTTTGTAATCAGTGCCAGAGACTTGGGAATTGAAGCCATGTTCACTTCTTCTTCATCAGAACCTTCTTCCTCATCACTCACTACCATCAATACCTTTTTCATTTTCTTTTTCTTCACTCCTTCTTCCACAGCCTTGTCCCTGAATGTGGCTTGTCATGACACTCTGTGGCCTTGCTTACTAGTGCCAAAGGCCCACCCGCTTGAGTTTTGGCCTTGACTATGCATTGTTCTTGACCAGGTAGAGTACCAAAGAGGTCAGATAGAGTCCAAGTATCTATATCTTGTGTGGTTTATAGGGACATAGATAGTTGGAGCCACTCTACATTTAGGCTCTTAAGGAAAATGACATTGTTCTCTTCAAAGGTTCTGTGAATCCCAAACTTTTGACACTTGTCGATGAAAGAATTAAACCTATCATAGGTGCTTCGTAGGGGTTCGCTCGATAGGACCTTGAATGCATAATACTCATTGATGCATTAAGCTCGATTGTTATTTTGGGTCTTAGCTCCTCTCTCCAGCTGTTTCTTTAGTTCAACCCATAGGTCCATAGCAGTTTCACATGAGTCAAGTGATTGGAAAAGGTCATTTGGAATGGCCATGATGAGTATTCTTTTGGTTTTCTTGGCCATTTCATGTTTTTCCCAGCCTTGGTCTCCCCATTCAGTTGTTGGCTTGGGTTTTTTATATTCAAGGACTTCAGGGGTAGTAGCTGCAGCTGGAACTCTAGGAACAGTGACCATAGGCACATATGGTGGATTGTGAAGGTACTCATCAAGTTTTTGGTCAACCCCTTCAAAGAAATGAACTATACGAATCTTCCACTGAGGGTATTCATCCCTCAATAGAGTGGGGGGTTTTGTTTAAGACCCATTTGTGAAGAAGTTAGTTGCGTTTGCCATTTTGAAGTAGATGAAGTGTTTTTTGAAGAAAAACAGAGTGCAAACAATAATGAAGTATTTTGATGAACTTTGGATGAAATAAAAAGAGATCGAGTTCAACTAAGGAAGAAAAGTGTACTGAAACACTTATGACAAACTTTTGAATGATTTGAGGTAAGAAACTTTCCTATAACTATGTTCAAATCAAACTTGTTGATAAAAATACAGAAAACAGGGGTTGTTCTTAGAGAATGAAACACAAAGCTAAAAATGAGTTCAAAATACTACCAAATCGACTATGAATCATCATTGAACAAGATCCTTTGATATTGAACATCAAAGTTTTCTCCGATACCAATTGTAGGTTCCCAGTTTGGGTCTAGCAATGATATAAACCAAACAATTCAAAACAGAATGATATGCGGAAGTAATTTAATGCATATAAATGGTTTGTTTGGTAGTAAACACATACAAACAAGTAATACAGATAACTGTAAGAAGTAGGAATGATTTACTGAAAGTGTATCTTCATTAATCTTGCAAAATACACCAAGAACACACAGTTGTGTGTGTAAAGTGCTCTAAAACAGATTTCTCTGTACTAGACAAGCGTTGTAGTGGTTTGTGTGCACTACCTTAGAATTCAGGAGGTGATCGCTACATATACATATTAGTGGAGCCCACAAACGTACCAAGAAAAGGTTGCCATTTCCATAAAAGGAATGACACCTGAAAAGTTAAACATCGTGTGTGTACTATTGATATGCAGAATCTTCGTACAGCAGGGCCACATGATAAGTGCATGGTTTTGTTTCTTCATGAAAAGTATAAGTCTTCCATCTTCCAGAGGTAGCAACCACATAGGCTTTGTAAAAAACACAAACTCAGCCACAAATCGAATCAAAACTCCAAATCAGATTCTGAAACTAGAACAATTTGTCTTCGATCACTTTCTGAACATGTTACAAGCAGTCAATTTTAAAAGAAACAACAAAAATACAACTTCGATCAAGAACACAATACGTGAAAAACTTTCAAACAAAAACTTAATCAAATCCAAAATTCACACAAACAGTTGTGAATTGGACGAAGTAATACAAATCAAACATGTTCTATACCACAAATCGATTATAATATGATCAATTACGACTCCAAAACAACAAGAAATTAAGAAATTCGAATGATGAAAAGTAATCTGCGAGTTCTTGAACAATCGACCAAAAATTTCAAATTCTTGAAAAATTCTGATTGAATTGCTTGCTCTGATACCAATTGACAGTGCCAAACTATGTGCAGTAAGATCAAGATGAACAAGAAACCGATGCAAATGCCATATATTGATTTCAATCTCAAATGATTACAATTTGCTCTCAAACTCAAAATTTCTCTCTCTTTATGTAATTCTCTCAAAGTGTTACACACAAACAAAGAAACCAAAAATCTTTTATACCTACAAGATTACAAGAGACAAAACACAAACTAATTAACTAAAACACTTTGACTTTCCACTTTAAGCATTGACATTGACTTTGCTTTAAGAGGCTTTGACTTAAGCTTTTACTTTGTATCCAAATGATCTTGGATCCAATATGTTAGTCTACAAATATGTTGGATCCAAGCTCATGAAGATGAAAGTCAAGGTCAATACTCAAGTCAAAGCCTCTTATTGCTTAAGTCAAAGTCTTTGTAATAAGTCAAGTCAAAGTCATTGTGTTTTCTAGTTTTGTCTTTGTAATTGTTAGGAGTATAAATACTTCTTGTTTTTGTTCTTTTGTAATGTAAGCGCATGTATGAAGGAAGTAGAACTTAGAAGTGAGAGAAATATTTAGAGAGCATTCTGTGTACACAATCTGTAAACTGTGAAATTGAAATCAATAACATATGACGATTTGGAATGAATTTCTTATTGTTGATCTTGATTAGAACAATTATTGTGGGACAAACAATTGGTATCAGAGCAGAAGTTCGATTGAAATCATACGAATTTGTTCTTCGCACCATGTTTACTGTGATCTAATAGATTTTAGTGTTTTAGATTGTAATAGTGAGTTTAATTGGTTCCTTAGTGATCGATTGATGTTTTAGATGCATTCTGTATAGATTTCAAACACATTTGCACTGTAATTTTCAATCAATTTGAAGTTTTTGTGATTTCTTGAAAAGTTGAATTTACGCAATGTATATTGAACAACATGTATTCCTGGGTCGATTAGTTTGTAATTCATTGTTTGTAATCGATTCTCGTTGCTTTCGTGGTAAAATTGGTGGATTTAGAGAGTGAAATTCGAAGATTTGATCAAGTTTTGGATCGATGGAAGGATTTTTCATCAAAAACTTAAAGAACTCGCATAATTCTTGAAGAACTCGCAAGATCCAAAGAGTTCGTATAGAGATTTCACATAGTGATTGATTTTCTGAATTTGACAAGTGAAGAATTCGTATAGGCTTATATACAAATTGTACAGAATTCGTATCAGCCTATATACGAAAAGTTCAGATTTCGCATACTTCAATGTACGAGAAGTTGGGAGATTTTATTCCAAGGGCAGATTTCGCATAGTGCTAGATACAAGAAGTGAAGAATTCGCATATGCCTACATGAGAAAATATGGATTCAAATGTGATTCAAACCTCCTGATGCCTCTTCTAAAGTCAATTATGTCATCTAAAGCATCAAGAATCCTCTACATCACAAGCTTTACTCTTCTAGGCAAGTGCTCACCACCTTGCAATCTTTGACTTTCACTTTCATTGTACCTTGAGTTGAGTTGCAGTCTAATAACCTTGAGTGTTCCATCAAAGAACTTAGCAATCTCAGAAACTCTGAAGAACTTCTTCTCATTGTCACTATTCTTGTAGACTACTCCCAAATTTGGTTCTTCCAACATAGTGAACACATCATAATCATCAATATCAGATAGAGTCAAATTTGGCTTTATCATGTTGACTCTCTTATGATTCCCAAATGTGATCCAAACCTCTTGATGCCTCTTCTAAAGACAATTATGTCATCTAAAGCTTCAAGAATCCTCTACATCACAAGCTTTACTCTTCTAGGCAAGTTCTCACCACCTTGCAAGCTTTGTCTTTCACTTTCATTGTACCTTGAGTTGAGATGCAGTCTAATAACCTTGAGTGTTCCATCAGAGAACTTAGCAATCTCAGAAACTCTGAAGAACTTCTTCTCATTGTCACTATTCTTGTAGACTACTCCCAACTATGGTTCTTCCAACACAGTGAACACATCATAATCATCAATATCAGATAGAGTCAGATTTGGCTTTATCATTTTGACTCTCCTCTGATTCCTAAATGTGTTACAAACCTCCTGATGCCTCTTCTAAAGTCAATTCTGGCATCTAAAGCTTCAAGAATCCTTTGCATCACAAGCTTTATTCTTCTAGGCAAGTGCTCACCACCTTGCAATCTTTGTCTTTCACTTTCATTGTACCTTGAGTTGAGTTGCAGTCTAATAACCTTGAGTGTTCTATCAAAGAACTTAGCAATCTTAGAAACTCTAAAGAACTTCTTCTCATTGTCAATATTCTTGTAGACTACTCCTAACTCTAGTTCTTCCAACACAGTGAACATATCATAATCATCAATATCATATAGAGTCAGATTTGGCTTTATCATATTGGATCCAAGCTCATGAAGATGAAAGTCAAAGTCAATGCTCAAGTCAAAGCCTCTTATTGCTTACGTCAAAGTCTTTGTAATAAGTCAAGTCAAAGTCATTGTGTTTTTCAGTTTTGTCTTTGTAATTGCTAGGAGTATAAATACTTCTTGTTTTTGTTCTTTTATAATGTAAGCACATGTATGTAAAGAAGTAGAACTTAGAAGTAAGAGAGAAATATTGAGAGAGCATTATGTGTACGCAATCTATAAACTGTGAAATTGAAATCAATAACATATGACGATTTGGATTGAATTTCTTGTTGTTGATCTTGATTAGAACATTTATTGTGGGACAAACAATTGGTATCAGAGCAGAAGTTCGATTGAAATCATACGAATTTGTTCTTCGCACTATGTTTACTGTGATCTAATCGATTTTAGTGTTTTAGATTGTAATAGTGAGTTTAATTGGTTCCTTAGTGATCGATTGATGTTCTAGATGCATTCTGTATAGATTTCCAACACATTTGCATTGTAATTTTCAATCAATATGAAGTTTTTGTGATTTCTTGAAAAGTTGAGTTTACGCATTGTATATTGAACAACATGTATTCATGAGTCAATTAGTTTGTAATTCATTGTTTGTAATCGATTCTCATTGCTTTCGTGATAAAATTGGTGGATTTACAGAGTGAAATTCCAAGATTTGATCAAGTTTTCGATCGATTGAAGGATTTTTCGTCGAAAACTTGAAGAACTCGCATAATCCTTGAAGAACTCGCAAGATCGAAAGAGTTCGTATAGAGATTTCGCATAGTGATTGATTTTCTAAATTTGACAAGTGAGGAATTCGTATAGTCTTATATACGAATTGTACATAATTCGTATCAACCTATATACGAAAAGTTCAGATTTCGAATACTTCAGTGTACGAGAAGTTGGGAGAATTTATTCCAAAGACATATTTTGCATAGTGCTAGATACGAGAAGTGAAGAATTCGCATATGCCTACATGCGAAAAGATGGAATTAACATAAGCCATGTGAGAAAAGTGAGGATTTCGCATCAAGCATCATACGAATTTCTTCAGAATTCGCATAGAAGATTGGAGAAATTTACAAAGTATAGAATTCGCATCTCTTAGTTGTGCAAAAAGCTCATGCGAAAAGTTGGTGATCAAGAACTTTCTAAGTCAAGAATTCGTATATAGACACATACGAATTTCCCAGAATTCACATAGTATAGTGTACGAATTTATAAGATTTCGCATCTCATTACGTGCGAATTATCCAAACTTTCTGTGGTGTGCGAATTTCTCAAGATCTGGGAATTTCTTAAGTTGTGCGAATTGTGTAAGTTGTGCGAATTGTGGTGTTGTGGGAATTGGTTAGCTACAGTGGTGTGAGGATTCTTGCCTTAGGAATTTTTATTTGGAAAGTTATTTTCTAAAACATTTTCCAAGATTTTATGTTAATTGATTTCTTTCGAACTAACGATTTTTTGTGCAAGTAATGTCAGGATCAATGGATGATTATTTCTTTGTTGTAGAATATACTTCTGAACAACGTAAAGAGATAGATCAAAAGCGTAAAATGTCAGAACTTGAAGAACAACAAAATGCAAATAAGCATATCATTGAATGGTTGAGAGCATATAATGATAGACTCAGTCAAAGTTTAATTTGGTTTGGAAATAAAAAGAAAGAGAATGAAGGGATATTAAAGAGTAAGCTCAGATTGGTTAAAGAAAAGGAAAGAGTATTGGAGACAGAAAATTGTGTTCTGAAGTAGAAGATTTCTGAGATAGAAAGTGAAAATATTGAGCTGGAAAGAAAGATTTCACATCTGGAAGCTCAAATTGTCAAAATCCAGAAACAAGATTCTATAAGTAAGAATGAGAAGACAGCTAAGAGTTTGGAAAGTGCTAATGCGGAGCTGAAAAAGAAGATTGTAGAATTGGAAAAGAAGATTGATAAAGAAAGAATTGAGTTTGAAAAAGAGAAGAAAGGGATTAAAATAGAAAGAAAATCTTTTGCACAGAAGTTCTCTGAATTTTCAAGGAAATCATTTGAAGAGAAGAAATTTGTTGAACTTAAATGTGTAAAACTTTCTCAACAAGTGTCAGATTTTGAGAAAGTGATCATTATGGAAAGGGACAAGTATGCAAAGGAGAAGAAGTTAATTGAACAGAAAATGTTGGATTTTTCAAAGAAATATTTGATCAAAGAAAGAATGTGGAGAAGGATTTTGAAGAAGAAAGAAAGATATTTGAGACTGATATTGAGAAGCTTACAAAGTCATTATATGAACTGTCAACAAAGGCAATGAAAGAGAAAAATACGAAGTTTGAATTTCAAAAAAAGATTGACCTGCTCATCAAGGAAAGAAACAGTTTATCTTCAAGATAACAGAACTTGAGGAAATTGTCTCTAAGTTGGTTTTAACTGAGCAGAAGACTCCAGAGTCAATTATTCAAACATCTAGAGATGATACAACATCATGTTCAACTCGTACAACTCTTTCTACAAAAAGGTCAGTGAATTCAAAAGATCAGATTCGTACAACTAACCTTTTCTATGATCGGAATGTTGATGGTCCAGGTACATTTAGAAGAAGAAGAAATGGTAATGAGAAGTTAGTATGGAGATTAAAAAAGGATTTTGATGAGAAGAATAATCAGAAATCATTTGTGCATACACTCAATGCTAAAAAGAACATTGTGCATAAAGGTAAACCTGATGTTGTGTATTCGATAGATCAATTAATCAGGTTATCTAAAAATAAGAGTTATTGTTCTTATTGTCGTACAAATGATTTTGTTCATAAAGCATCTGATCATTACTAGTATGGTTCTTATTACATTACTCCTAACAGAACTGCAACTAACAAACATGGACCCAAATATTAGTGGGTACCAAAGCCAAAAGAGTCATATGTGTTGCAGGCACCTCAAGTCTAGGGGGAGTAATGGAACCATGGCTTTTGGACAATACAGTTCAAAAATCGCACCTTAATGTTGAGAAGTTAGACTTCTGAGTAAATCAACTCAGGACTCGGACTTCAATGTCACAGAGTTTGACTTCTAGAAAAAGCAGTCTATGACTCGTACCTCAAAGATCAAGTTTGACTTATAAACACAATAGTTTAGGACTCGTACCTCAATGATCAAAATAGAGTGTACTCCGATGGATCAAAAGAGATGATCAACCTTCAAGGGGGAGTATACATATTACCACTACTGATCATATTGAGAAAGCATATTTTCAGGGGGAGTAATTGACTTCTGATTACATCTGATCAGAACTCGTTCTTAAAAGTTTTACTGCTTTCATGTCTTTATTTTTCAATAAAGTTGCTGAATAAGACTTTGTACTTTGACGACTTTTTGACTAAATGCAGATTTTGAGGGGGAGATTACATGATCATATCTATCATGACTTTGAGGCTGACTTCATGAGATTCAAGCTGAGCGTAAGGATTATTCTACTCTTAATCTCATACATATTTGAAAGATGGACGACTTTCAACTATGAAAACAATTTGCCTAAACGTTCAAACCACTTTTCGATTCTTAAACAGATTTCATGAATACAGAAGTGTGATTCTAAATGATTTCTTGTTATAAACTTTAATGTTTAACAAACCGTGTGTTTCCAAAGATAAATACTTGTGTATTATCTTTTCTATATACTGTCAAGTATTCTTACATACCGGTTTAGTACTTTTGTTGCCTATGTTCTTATCATGTCTCAAAATTGAAATTATTTTCGATGGTAAGACACCCCGTTTGAATTTCAAAGTTTGTTGAGCGTTATTTCATTGAAAACGTTTCTTTCAAGAATGTGTATACTTGTTCTTATAAACAAAATCCAATTTTTCATGACCTAAGATTTTAATGATAAATCATTCTTATTTGATCTTTCCCATACATAGTCAGATTCTCAAACAAGCAATTTGCATTCATTTCATTCATTCAATATCCTTGTTTTTGAGAGAATCTTTCATGATTAAAATGCTCAAATCTTCATGATTATCTTACTGAGCATACATATATCTGACATGTATTTTACACTGTGCTTTAACTGAAAAGTTAAACCAATTAAGCAACATTTTGCTTATGGGACAAATACATGGAATTGTGTGAGCTTAATTGAACTTCTATGGATTCACGATAACCAGTGTTTCCTACCCATGAAGTTAACCTTGAGTGATCGAGATTTTATGCATTAACACTTATTTCTGAAAAAACATGGTGATGACTTACTCATGATACAGATTTACGTTGATGACATTATTTTCGGATCTACAAATCTTAAATATTGCAAGAACTTTTCAAAAATTATTTAAACTAGATTTGAGATGAGTATGATGGATGAGTTAAACTTTTTCCTTGGTCTTCAAATCAAACAATCACCTGAAGGCATATTCATTAATCAATCTAAGTACATTAAAGAAATTTTGAAAAAGTTTAACATGGCTGAAAGTTCTTCAATGAAAACGCTGATGGCAACTGGAACACTTTTGGACTCAGAATTATTTGGTAAGTCTGTTGACCAAGAGAACTACAGGAGTATCATTGGTTCTTTGTGTGATTCTAGATTCAAGCATTTGACATTTAAAGATTAAGAATTAAGAACAAGAATCTAGAGAGAGAAAGTAGTCACAAGTCTCTTAGTCATATATCTCACAAGGACATTACACAACTTGAAAGCTTACTTACTTACTTGCTTACAAGAAATGAACACATACATAATGTATTTATATGTGTTAAACAGGCCATGACCTCATACAATACTTACAACGCAAAAGTCAAACTTGGCAATTACAAATTGAGTCAAACTCTATATCTAAAAATATCCCCCTTTTGAATCAATTTGTAAACCTCCTGACACAATTATCTCTAATTGCCAAATGTGATTCAAACCTCCTGATGCCTCTTCTAAAGTCAATTCTGGCATCTAAAGCTTCAAGAATCCTCTACATCACAAGCTTTACTCTTCTAGGCAAGTTCTCACCACCTTTCAATCTTTGTCTTTCACTTTTATTATACCTTGAGTTGAGTTGCAGTCTAATAACCTTGAGTGTTCCATCGGAGAACTTAGCAATCTCAGAAACTCTGAAGAACTTCTTCTCATTGTCACTATTCTTGTAGACTACTCCCAACTCTGGTTCTTCCAACACAATGAACACATCATAATCATGAATATCAGACAGAGTCAGATTTGGCTTTATCATGTTATCTCTCCTCTGATTAGTCTCTATGCCCAATTGAAAATCATAGCAATAAGTGTATAAGATGTGTCTTCTCATGAACCTTTTGATTGCTTCCAAAGCAAACACAATATTCTCCCTACTGATAGCCATTGAATACCTGAAAAAGTAAAAGATATGGACAAATGTCCATTATGTCAGTGAAAACCAAAGGTTGATCTTTTTTTTAAAGATTTTCCTTGAAAAACACCAAGTGTGGAATTCGCATGAAGAGATATGCGGATTCTTTACTTGAAAGAATTAAACTTGACTCAGAATTCGCATGAAGAAGTACGCGAATTCTTAACTTGAAAGAATTTAACATTTACAACCAAAATTCGCATGGAACATTGAAATTTCAAAATTTTCAAATCTTGAAATTTTCTAAGTGTTAACTCTTAAAACACCAAGAACACTTATGAAGATCATCAAAAACACATGAACAATCACCTTCAACCCATATTATAGAATTTGATTTTTATGTTAAAAAATCCAAAATTTATCGATCAAGTCCAAATGAATACTTGTCCAGGGTTCGATTTTCTTATCTGAATGTAACTTAGGTTCCAATTTTAATCACAAATAACAATATCTAGATTTAAAGTTTGAAAATATCAAGTTCCAATCAAAGACAAAGATAAATAGTCCATAACGAAATTCAAATTCTAAACCCTAATCCATGAATCCAGTTAAGGTAAACCTGCAAAAATCAAGAACAATAACAAGAATAACAAACCCAAATCAAATAAGAAACAAATAATAACATTGATTCAAAGAAATTCGAATGATCGAATTCTTAAATTAAAAAGTCGCACAAGGAGGTTTAAGGGTTCTAAGTGAGAGAGAACGTATGAAAAGCCATGATTTAGAAAATGATTTTAATCTGAGAAAACCAAGTATTTATACTCAGGATTAAACAAGACACGTGGCATGATTTAATTTGACCATCAACTTTTCGCATGGCTTATGATGTCGATTGTCTTTAGAAAAGATAAGACAATGTGTGTGAGGAATTCACATGGAACGATATGTGGATTCTGTGCTTATGAAAACCATTCGCATGACATTGGATCCGAGTTTCAACTTTTCACATGACTAAGGATGCGAGAAGTGACAATTCGCATGCTAAAGGGTGCGAAATCCACAAATTCGCATGCAACATTGTGTGGATTCCTAGAATTTGCATACCACTGTGTGCGAATTTTGGACTTAGCAAATTTTCCAACAAATTTAAAAACATTCAAAAATGGAAACTTGCCAAAATTAGAAACTTTTTCAAAAATTTCCAAAAATAGAAACTTTCCTAAAAGGAAAATTTTCCACAAATGGACATTTAAGCTCATTTTAATTTCTAAAAACATTTACACAGACACTCACTTACTCCCTTTTTGAACTTACTCCCCCTTGAATGATAATTTATGTATTGCTCCCCCTTGACTTGATATGTACTTTCAGGATTTGTACAGATATGCTCCCCTGATTATATATATATATATATATATATATATATATATATATATATATATCATGTGAAATAATAGCTTAGGATAATAGTTCTTATAGTTATCACAATATATGAGGTTCTTATTTTATTATATATATATATATATATATATATATATATAGGGAGAGGTTCAAACGAGAACACTCCTTATTTACGAAAACGCAAGAACACCTATGGGCCTACCACATCATCTAATTCTGGAATAACTTCTTTTTTCAAAATCAATAATAATAATAATAATAATTAAATGTTGATCCAATATTTTAGGGATCACATTAATCTTAAATAACCACCCACATCTATCACCCTTATCTCCTTCTCTCTCTCGGCTGCCTATCTGCTCGCCAAGTTCACCATTATCACAAAAAAATCACCATTATCACATGTTATCACACGATTATCACAATGCCTCCTCTTGTATAATTGGTTTATTGAATAAGTGATTTTGTAAAATATTTACTTCGATTTTGATGTATCACATGATTATCACAATGCCCCCTCACTGATTCTGTATCACTGGTTTATTGAATGATTGATTTTGTAAAATCATTACTAAAATTGTTATCTACCACATATTTATCATAGTTACTCCTAACACTGTTTTTGCGTCAATGGGTGTATTAAACACATGATTTTGTGAACACATTACTTCTATTGTAATAGATCGCATATTTATCATAATGACTCCTAACACTGTTTTTGCATCACGAGGTTTTATCAGTCATTGATTTTGTATCACACTGGCTCCTCACATATTTTGTATCACTGGTTTATTGAATGATTGATTTTCTAAAATCATTACTAAATTTGTTATCTACCACATGTTTATCATAGTTACTCTTAACACTATTTTTGCGTCAATGGGTGTATTAAACACATGATTCTGTGAACACATTACTTATATTATAATAGATCGCGTATTTATCATAGTGACTTCTAACACTGTTTTTGCATCACAAAGTATCAGTCACTGATTTTGTATCACACTGGCTCCTCACGCTTATTTTGTTTCACTGGGTGCATTTGATTAACTGGGTTTGTAAATTTCATTACATCGATTGCTTTGTATCATATGTTTATCACATTGACTCAGAACACTGCTTTTGTATCACATATTTATCACATTGGTTGTTCATACTGTTTGTGCATCAATGGATGTATTGAGGAGAAATTGTTTTGTATCACACATTTATCACAAACTCTATTAACATTGATATCTGGTGTGATATTGTAATCGATTATACTATACGAAAATTAAGGGATAAATACAAACAATTAAGATAACATAAAATTGATGAAAATGCATTATTACATTAAACCCTAAATTTTCCATTTTCATTTATTATAATGTTAATTACGGTTTAACTGAATTGGAGGTCCAGGATCGTTCTCGCATTTTCACAAATTAGGGGTGTTCTCGTTTGAATCATCACCTATATATATATATATATATATATATATATATATTACATGCATGCATATACCCATGTCGAGTGAATCCCCACCCCACCCCACCCCTTGGCACCCTTCACCATCTCCAAATACCATATTCGGTCTCCTCCCACCCTGTTCACCATCTTTGGCCTTCCTCCATCCCTTACTGTTGACCACTATCATCAACACCTTTTCCTTCCACCATCCCCTTTCGTCCCCTACCTCCACCTTTACGGGCAACCTCCACCCTCACCCTCACTGAAAATTTCATAGAGTAAATCCCACCCACCCCACTCAGCCTATCCCTTTCCCTTCCCAAAAGGGTTCAAGTTTAGAACCTGAGAAAAGATGCAACAAATCTGTCGATTCTTAACCATGAACAAATATAACTATGGAAGAAATATAGTCAAACTTAACCAACCACTTTCAAAAAAAATTGAAAGAGTATTCAATTGAACAAGAACCGACCACATAATGAAGACCTAAATATCAAAATCAAAAAAATTGAACAAAAACATCATGAACACTAAATCAAGATACAAACTCATACCCTATAATGAATACCTAAATATCAAAATCAAACCCTAAAAAATCTAAAAAAATATATCAAACTAAATCGAGAGGAAGGCCATGATTTACATAGAAAGAGGGGGGAAGTTCATCAGAAGAGATTTATGATCTATAAAGAGAGAAAAATGGAAGGAACGTTCATCGGAGGAGTTGTCATGATTTACAGATTGAGATCGACGGATGAGGGGTGCTGAAGACTAAGAACAAAGAAGATGAGGCAGGGCTATGTATAAATATTCTATATTATCTGTTTTATATGTTTTACATCATATAATAAAAATTTAGTTATTTTTAAATGAAAAATAATAGCAAAAATGTAAAAGACACAAGTGCCGCTTATTTAATAGATTTTAATGAAAGTTATCTCGAAGGACTCAAAAAGCACATAAATACAAATCACGTGTCCTAAATGTATAATTATTTTTTATTTAAAGACCAAATCCATTTAAAAAAGGTAAACTAAAAGGACCAATGGGCTGTTTGGTTGGTTTTCCATTAATTCCTGTATGGATAAAGTTGTCTGTGTGAATTAATTTATTAGTATACATTGTGAAGGTTTTTGTTTGGGAGGTTTTTTTATAAGTGGAAGGAGCATGTTTTTTAATTGGGAGAAACATGTTTGGAAAAAATTTGGTTTTCTCTATAAAGCTCTTTTCTAGAAGCTTACTGAATAAACCATTTATATATCATTAATCCACTACCAAACAATCATACAGGATGCGTTTGGTACGCAGAACAGGGTGGAACAGGACAGAACAACACAGACTTGTCCCACGTTTGGTGTATCCTAATGTGGAACACGCTGGAACACACTAGAACAAGAGTGAGACACATGAGTTCACCCTCACCCCCTGGAACTAGATGGAACAAGGTCATTTTTTACCTATTTACCCCTGAAAATTAAATCCTACTATACGCTCCATAGTGAAATCATCTTGGTGACTCCATCTCCTCAGATCGATTGAAGGCTCATTTTTCTCGATCGATTGAAGGCTCATTTTTCTCGATCGATTGATGGCTCATCTTTCAAGTTTTCTCTGTTCGATTGAAGGCTCAATCTCTCATCTTCTCATGGTTTACTTTCGTTTTCTCAGGTTCGAACATCAACTTTCTGTTGGAACAGGTTCGAAAATCGTTTTCTCAGGTTCAATCAACAGGTTCGAAAATCAATTTCTTCTCATGTTCGAAAAAGGTTCGATTTACTCATGTTCGAAACAGGTTCGATTTGCTACTGTATTTTTTCTATTTGATGTTGTATTTCATCGATTTGCTAGTATTTCATCGATTTGATGTTGTAAGTCTTCGTTTTTCTCAGGTTCGAACATCAAGTTTCTGTTGGAACAGGTTCGAAAATCGTCTTCTTAGGTTCAATCAACAGGTTCGAAAATCAATTTCTTCTCATGTTCGAAAAAGGTTCGATTTGCTCATGTTCGAAACAGGTTCGATTTGCTGCTGTATTTTTTCTATTTGATGTTGTGTTTCATCGATTTGCTGTTGTTTTTCATCGATTTGCTGTTGTATTTCATCGATTTGATGATGTAAGTCTTCGATTTTCTTTCTTTTTTTGCTGTTGTTCGTTCCATTTTGTGTTGTGGAGTGATAAATGGTTATTTACAATAACCATTTTTTGTTTGATTTTGATTCTTATGTCAATCTTATACATGGTTATTTGACATCAATTTTCTAGTATGGAGTCATGGTTATTTGACATCAGGGGTACATTGGTCATTTTAACCAGTCCTGTCCTGTTCTGTCCATTCCTATCATGTCATACCAAACGCTGGACACCTGTCCTGTTCTGTCTTGTTCTGTCCTGTCCTTTCTGCGTACCAAACGCACCCATATAGCTGACTGGATGAGCAGTAGCGGACGCATGATTTTCGCCAATCGAGAGCACCTTTAAGGTGGATCAAAGGCCAACAAAGTTGTCCGATGTATTTTAGCCGAATTCCACGATTTCAAGGGATTCTTTTAATGTTTTTTTGGTTGATTTCGAAGGATATTTTCACTTTTTTAATTGACTTCAAGAGAATATTTTTGGTTTTTTGATTGATTTCGAGTTAGTTTTTTGGTTGATATTCCTGATATTTTATAATATCCCGAAGCATTATTCAAAGTTTCAACTTATAAAAATAAGTGGAACGGGTATACGAAAAACCCTCTTGGAACTTGATTGGTTCGTCCCCAAATGTGTAATTCAGTTTTTCTTAAAAACCAAACCCAAATCCTTGAAGGCGGTTCAAGTCATTTTATCGAGGTAATGCGGCTTTCTTTTACTTTTCGCTTTCCATGGAGTTTGTTGGCACTTGGCACATACTCCTTTTTGGATTTTAACCCTTTTACGCTTCTTTCTCGGAGCTAAAACCGGACCCCACAATCACCCCCATTCATTGAACCTGCAATAAACCCTCCCAATTTGGTCATACAGATCTCTCCGTCTTGCAGTTTTCTTTCTCATTTTCTGGTTGCTTCATCACCATTGTAAGTCTTTGCATATGATTTCTATGCTGAATTGCTTCGATTATTGTATCGGGTTTTTGTGGGTTTTGCTTCTTTTCTCTTTTCGCCTTGATTTTTAGTGATTTCTTGAGTTGGTGTTTGTTTAATCTTGCTAATATCTGGATCAAGTGTTTATTTAATTTCCGATTTCTTCTTTGGATGGTATCAAGTAAGTAAGAAGGGGTTTGCCCTTTGCCCTCCCTAAACTGTGAAGTACAAAATTACTCGAGAAAGATGGATTTCACGAGAAAATTTTGCTGATAGGTTAGGTTTACGACAGGGATTTTAGCTGAAATTTTGGCTAGTTGTTATTAGAGTGAATTTGATGCGTGTTTTAAGGAGGAGAAAAGTTTTTTTTTTTAGATTGATCTAGAATACCACCTTCTTTGAGATACCAATGGAGGGTAATTTATCCTCTGGGAATATGATTTCTGGGCAGACAGGAAGTTCTTATGGTGGACTTGATTTGCAAGGTTCCATGAGACCTCATCATCAACAACATAACAACCCTTTTACGCTTCATCATCATCATCATCACCCCCAATCCAGTAGACAACAAGGATCCATGGTTCATCATCCTTCGATTCATGAGAATTTGCCTCTTAGAATGGGAATGATGCAAGATTGTGATGGTCATAACCCGACCATATCTTTGGCTGATTTTGGCAAGGGGGAAAGAGGAAAGAGTTGTGTAAGTGATGAAGACGAGCCAAGCTTTGCAGAAGATGGTCATGAAAACCGTAATGATGATAACAGAGGGAAAAACATGTCACCTTGGCACCGTGTGAAATGGAGTGATCCGATGGTGAGGCTTTTGATAACCGCTGTTTCTTACATAGGGGAAGATGCTGCTGCTATAGAGTACGGAGGTGGGTCTAGAAGGAAATATTCAAATCTACAGAAAAAAGGTAAGTGGAAATCTGTTTCAAAAGTTATGGCGGAAAGGGGTCATTTCGTTTCACCTCAGCAGTGCGAAGATAAGTTTAATGATCTGAACAAAAGGTACAAGAGGCTTAACGAAATTCTTGGCAGAGGCACTTCTTGTGAGGTCGTTGAAAACCCCTCTCTTCTTGATTTAATGGATCATGTGTCCGATAAAGCAAAAGAAGAAGTTCGGAAAATTCTCAGCTCTAAACACTTGTATTATGAGGAAATGTGTTCGTATCATAATGGGAACCGTTTGCATCTTCCTCCTGATCCTGAACTACAGCGTTCACTTCGATTGGCTCTTAGAGCCAGAGATGATCATGAAAGCAATGATGGAAGAAGGGGCTCACATGAGGATCTTGATGAAGATGATCAAGATCCATATATGGATGATCATGATGACTATGAGGACCATCATCATGGTCTACAGTTGGATCAAAGAGCAGTATACGGGTCGGGTGAGGGATCTACGAAAAGGGTAAAACAATGTGAAGGCCACGACCTTATTTGTAACAAGAATTTCAGTTCACAGCCCAAAAATGTGCTGGCTGATATGAATCAAGCTCTACCCGAAGGGGCAAAGGCGAATCTTTTACAGGATCAGTGGATGAAACACCGGTTGGTTCAACTAGAAGAACAGAAGCTACATATCCAAGCACAAATGTTGGAATTGGAGAAAGAAAGGTTCAAGTGGCAGAGGTTTCGCCGCAAAAAGGACAGGGAACTGGAGATGATGAAGATTGAAAATGAGAGGATGAAATTGGAGAACGAACAAATGGCATTGGAGTTGAAGCGTAAGGAGATGTGTGCAGATCTTAACTAATTCGCCAAGATCTCAAGCTAAAGATTGGCTGGTAAGGACTCGGGTTGCCAAAAAATATGAATTTTTTTTTCAGTTATTGATTTGTCATTTTTGGTCAGCTGCTTTTATCTTATTTGACATGTGAAATGGTGTGCTGTTAACCCATTTTAAAGCCATGAATTTGCATGATGCTTGCGGTTGATTAGAACCAGAACATAAGCTGCTTTTCGTTTACTATGGCAGATTAATGACTGCAATCTGTGGCCTTTGTAATGTTTGGTTGTCTGTTTTTTTTTGCTTTTAGATGTTCATAGCATTACTTAATGTTATTGTTTCTGCACATGATCAAATTGTTATCAATCTCCCGAATTAAGTTTTTGTTGTTTTGTGTTTAATAACCAAAGACACTTGAAGTAACTATCAATTGTAACTAGCTCTAGCAAACTACTAGAGAAAATCTTTGTGTTCTTCCCTGATTTGGAATCCATGCTTAATCACTTGCTATTAAAAGTCTATTATTATATATGTAACTAGTTTAGTATATGGCAGCGGGGGATTCAGGATTTTGCCGAGCGGGTGCACCTCTAAGGTGGATCAAAGGCCAGCGGATGTGTTTTTTAGTCGAATTCCACCGTTTCAAGGGATTTTTTAAGTTTTCAAGGGACATTTTTGGTTTTTTTGGTTGATGTTACTTGTATTTTTAAATATTCCGGAGCACCCCTCAAAGTTTACCATATACACTTTTCATACCCCAAAAAGATTCTACTTAGAAAATTGGTTGAGCTGTTGCACTAGTATATGGCCCTGTTTAACAACCATAAGCTAGCTTTTTAAAAACTACTTCAGATAATTTTCTTGGTTTTTTTTTTCAACCTGCCCCTTGTATTTGACGTAAGTGCCCCTTATATTTTTCTTTTTATGTTGTCATCTAGCATCTCAGCTAGTGTTTTTCTTGTACCAAAACTAGTTTTGGATAGAATCTTTTTGTTCTAGTAATCATGATGATATATCTGTTAACATGACATTAGCTCTCTTTTACAGGAAGTTATCTCATGAAATGAGTATACTTTTGTTATACATGTTCTCTTTGATTTTTGATGGTTATAATTTTATTGCTGCACTGTATTATACTGGAAACAAGCCCATTTCTGTGGATAGAAAGGATGATTGGTCTATGAGATAGATGTCAAAGTGGGGCCTACATGTGTGTGGGCTGGGGGAGATAGCTGATTAAAAAACACTGTTAATGTTGCTCAAAGCGATGTAGTCAGGGAATCCTCACCAATTTGTGAGGTTCATTGATTGCTGTCTTAAAGTAAGAAATCATCTTGATTAGCCCTAAAATTCACATTGCTTAGTAGCAGATATTGTCTGCACTTTATTTGAAGAAGCAACCTCCATACTCTTTGGAGGTCTATGTACATTGATCCTTGAGGTTTATGGGCATCGTTTGGTTTGGTTTGGTTTTAATCACCTTTCGGTTATTAGTAAATGTAAATCCCTCTTTGGGGTAGAGGTCTCCTAGACCACCATGCATCTGTGTGGGATTATACTGTTTGGCTTGGTCTTTATTTGTACAAAATGCTTTTGTTGTTCAGGTATTCATGCTTTCTAATAGTTATAGTGTTGTCTATGCTAGTTTTGATGTTGAATACATCTTATCTCGTGAGTAGTTGAAATGAACTAAATCTTCTAATGGGGAAGGGGGAAATTGATATTGTCATTGATGTAAGCCAATGTTGGGTTTAAAGCCAAAACACGAAAACAAACTATAGTGCATATATTTAAAAAAAATTATCAACTCTTTCTTGTATTATTCTCATTATTTATGACCACAAATTATTGTTATGATATTGTTTTAATTTTTTTAGTTATGATATATACGTGAGGTAAAAGGATCAGGCCTTGATTGGGCCAAGGCCTGATCCTAGATGATGCCTTAAGCGGTCTTTTTTCGCGCTTAGATCGTGCTTTAACCGATCCTTTTTGGGTTTTTTCGACTTAACAAGTCTTAACCTGATTGGTTTTTGGTTAACCAAATTACTGGTTATTGGTTGCACACCTAGATATATTATATCTTAATCAAAGTTAAAAGATGGTTATCTTGGTGATTCAAAGTCTTCTAATCTTCTAGACTTTGGTAATCAACTGGTATGAAGGTTTGATCCGCTGGGTAGGCTTATTGTTCAACCTAAAATATTGTTTTCAAGATTAAAAGGGTCTTGTAATATTTGTAAAGCTGTGTTTGTTAGTTGTTGGTAAGTCAATGTGTTTGACTTTCCTAGTTAGTTTGAATTGTAAAAGTCAACTTAGTTGACTAGGTATAAATACCTTGTGTCTTTGAGAATCTTGTAACTAGAGAGAAGATATGCATGCACATTCATATACATCAGAGAGATTATAGAGAGAGAAATAGGTATATGGTACTATGTATTGATAGAGAAATCATTGTGTAATCTTTGTTAAATCCAAAGAATGATTTCTACATTTGTGTGTGGAATCGATATGTGTTTGATAGCTTGAAACTGGAATTACAATAGGTATTCAAACATGGGATCGGCCAAGGTCATGATTTTACTTTTGATTTTTTTTCCAGCTTTTAAGAAATCTAGTTTTTATAATCTTTAGAGTGAATTGTGGATTTGGTCATGTGGTTTTGTGATTTCTTTGACCATGATTCTCATTCTATGTTTATTGTGGATTTGGTTCTTGTGGTATTCAATTTATCTTGGTCATGGTCTTTCTGACTAACTTCTCCGTTAACTTCGTTAAATCAAGGATCATTTTCGCCATTTGCCATTTTTTTGTCCTTTTACGATAAGAAAAAAAACAATACTTTTATACACACACATATAATGATATCAAAATAAATAAAATAGAATATTATTGTATGATTTAATTGTTTAACTTTTTAAAAGATTAACTATATTAATACGATTTAATTTTATTATTAAATTATAGCATAAATAATGGAAATACTTTCATTTATAAAATTACTGGATATTTGTTGACTTTTATATATTAGGCTAATATAAAATTTGTCAAAAATTATATTTCAAAAAAGGTGTTAAACCCAGAACTAGTAGATAAAAATCACACAACACAATAAAAATTAAGAGATGAATAAATCAGAATAACATACCACGATCCCTTGATTAATCAAATAAAACAGGTGTGTGTGTTCTTGGTACCTTAATGATGCGTACGATTACAAAATACGGCTACTTCCCTTTGATAATTATGATTAATGATTAATAATGAGGATTCACCCTTAAACCTAATTACTAAAACACAATAAATACTAAGCCGTATAGGCCGAATGGGCTTGAGGCCCAATAACAAACAACTATCAATTAATTACAAATTAGACCTCCTAATTTAACTTTAATCTTGAATACGATTTATGATCCAACAATCTCCCCCTTTGGATTTAAGATTAAAAAAAATTGGCAATAGTCTTCGGGTCTTTTGAAAATTTCAGATACAATCTTCATCTTTCTCTTTCTTTAAATGAAGTGTCTTTCTGACGATCATCTTCAATCAGACTTTTAATAGATCAAATAAGCTCAGACACTTTGAATTCTTCGAAATCTTCAGCAGTCTTCAGATTATATTCTCCCACTTTGTATATTCTCCCCCTTTTTGATGAGTGGTGAGAATCATCGTCATCAAAACATAGCAAAACAATCTTCTCCTTGTTGTATAGTCATCAATTAAGCGCTGTCTTCATGTATAGATCCCTGTGTGGAAATAAGAGCAGTCTCTCCAAATGGAGAAAGTGATTATTTCAATCTTTTCAGATTCAAATAATAAAAAATGGTAACCCTTAATCAACAAATGACTCAGTTGAAATGTCTGTCAGTGACACAAAGTCACTGAGTAACACAAAGTTACTATATAAGGAGCTGGTTTTGATGTTGACTCCCCAGGACTTCCATTCAATCATCGAATAACACATGGTTATCTATGAACGTTCTGACAGAAAACAAATTTCTGTGTGCTTGTGCATGTGTATGAAAGAATTAAGCACTGATGATTTCTTTTCAATTTAGGCTCAAAGTATGTAAACTTGTTGAGATAGCAACAAATTATACAAAGACTCAATGTGCATGAGAAAGGGTTCGAAGGTGGGGCAACTTTTCTTCTTTTTCAATATTAATATCTTCCAAATAAAGAACCAACAGCATATGTGTTGCTTCCCCAGAAAATGTGAAACATTCTCCTTTTGAGAAAAGAATGAGTAGCTGGTGAGGTTGTATGCAAGAGATGACATGGGCTAGGTGCCTTTTTCAATGTCATTCACGAAGAAATGTGAAACAACAGATAATGTGGCTGCCCGACTCAGAAAGAAGTTTGGTGCAGAGTTTGATATTCTTTTACTCTGTTCTTTCACCCTCTTCCTTTTAATTCTCACTTCTAACCAATCTCTCTTTTCCATTTTACCTCTTCACACACCAACACTCAATCTTTTGACTCCTCTCCCCTCAATCACTCAGGGAATACTTCCTGGGTAGGAAACACTGGTTATCGTGAATCCATGGAAGTTCTGTTAAGCTCACACAATGAATCCCTTGTATTTTCCTAAAAGAACGTGTTGTTCAACAGTCTTTTGTACATGAAAGCACAAAGGAATACAAACATGAAGAATAATAATTTGGAGAAGTCAAAACATAAGATGTTTGACAATGCAATTCTCTCCCTCAAACTAAAAAGAGTTTGACAATTAAGCTCTTTGACAGTTAAGTATCCAAAAATCATTTAAAATCACACTTCACAATTCATGAAAATCTTTGAAGAATAGGAAGTGATTTGAACATTTAAGAAACCATTTTTCACAAGTGAAAGTTGTTCATCTTTCAACAAGTGATAGAGTGTAAGGATTAGAAAGATATACCTGTAAATCAGAATCCTTAACTCCCCCTGTAAGGAATATTTTCATTTAAGTGTTCTCCCTCTTTATATCTGTAAAACAACATTTCATCAGAAAAATATGACAATGATAGTAAAAATCATATTTATCTCCTCCCCCTAAGAGATATAACAGTTAGCTCCCCCTCAAATCAAAAACTTCTGTAAAAGATGTTATCATTTAAGCATCCTATCAGAAGAAAACATTTGAGTACGGGTTGAGAGTCCAAGATCATTGATTCTTTTTTAGAGAGAAAGTAGAGAGAGAGAGAGAGTAGAGAAGCGCAAAGTAACAAATCAGATTAATGTGCGTGTGTTTCTTACAAGGAACAAAGACCAAAGGGACTTAAATACCCTTGGTCAATACAACACAGTATAGGACTCTAAACACAGTATTTGACCAAGCCCTATAAATACAATGATTACTATAAAATCAGACCTAACAATCTCCCCCTTAGTAATCATTGGCGCTTTGGTCTTCAAAAATGATCTTCTAAAACAGCACGGACTAATAAAGCGACTTTGTGAAGCTTTCTGACTTTTAAGAAAAAATTTCATCTCAGCATCTTTCAGATAAAGTAGTCTTTACTGTCTTGAGCTCTAGACGATACACCTCTTTTGAATGATCTTGAATGAACTGTGGTGTTCGGAGCAGAAACAACAAAAGAATTAATTGTAGCTGAGAGAATAGAATCTTTGAGCGAATCTTGAGCAGCAGATAAACATTTGAGCTCTTTGTCTCTTTAAAATCTCCTTGACTTCTCTGATTTCTCCCCCTCATGACCTTGATGAACTGGTTCAACTAGGTCATGCCAATGTTGGAAACGAGACAGCTTAAGATCTGCAAAATCAAATAAACAGAGAAAATAGAGGAGGTTTGTGCTTCATGAAGGATGCGCAAACTGAGGTTTGCGTGTCAAGATGAATGCGCAAAACAAGGTTTGTGTTTCAAGCTTGATGCGCAAAACAAGGTTTGCGTTTCATGCTTGAAGCGCAAAACAAGGTTTGCGTTTCATGCTTGATGCACAAAGTTGACTTGGAGTCTGAAAAATTTACCTGATTAGCCTTTTGACTCCCCCTACACAAATGCACTAAATTTAACAATTCAAGATATCATTTATATAGAAAAACAGAAACTCCCCCTCAAAAACAGATATAATATTTGAAAACCATTCTTTTTGTTCACCCCCCCCTTGAATAATGCATAAACCCATTAAAATATTTATGAGAACACAATGAGCAAATATTAATGTAGAAAGAAAAATATACTGAATGTAAATTTTGAAACAACTAAGCATATAAAATTTTAAACACTAAACAAATAAAATTCTACTTAGTAAAATATTACAGATTTATCAATCATTTGAAATCAAACATATGTTGTTGGATACAAGAACAAGTTTCATTGCATATCAAGTTAAAACATGTTCAGTTTCAAAAACTTCCATCAATCTATTCAGTGTGCTCACATGCGAATCTTCGATTAGCTTCAAGAAAATGCAATTCTAAAAATATTATAGAGAACTTTGCATATACTCACACTAAGCCATCAAAAATTAAGATTTTCACAAATTTATAGGTTCATCGCAACTCAAATATATCACCAAGTATCATGAGATGTGTGCTCATTGGCATCTTTTAGCAGTGTGCACATTGGCATCTTAACATGAGTGTGCTCTTTGGCATCTTTTAAGCTTGTGCACTTTGGCATCTTTTGATCAAAAAGTTTATTAAGTAAAGAACATGCCGTAAACGTAACTTTCTATCTGATCCTATTGCAGGATTTGGATCAGCCGCTCCCAGACCAGTTGGCCTTAGGGGACTAGGTGTCAAGCACCCCTTGGAACTTACTCTCCCAGATCAGAAAGGCTACATCGACATATCCTAAACCCATTCATACCAGTAGAACTTGACTTTCGATCTGATTCTATTGAAAGATTTCTGTTCGATCACTCCCAGACCAAATGACCTTAGGGGACCAGATGACAAGCATCCCGAGGAACTTACTTTCCCAAACCAGAAAGGTCACAGGTACAAACTTTTAAACTTAGAGATTTCTGTATTTTAAAAATTTAATAATCATCTCAATCACTCAGATCAACGTCTAAATGCTTAGCCCATATTTTCATTCCGATCTATAATTCTGATCATTTAGGTAGTCTAAGCAAAGTAAACTATAAAAATTCCGAAGCACACAACTTTAAAGCAGTAATAAAAGTTCAATCATGTTGCTGACTTTTCGACTTTTGTAAGACTTGAAATTTGACCATATAAAAACTTTAATATAAACAAAAAAACTTGAAAATTTATCCTAGACACATATTTTATTCAAAGAAAAGAAAAAAAAATGTAAAACTTTACTTTATAGAATAAAATTTGTAAAGATTTAAACTTTTAATTGATATTTAGTCAAAACAAAATAAAATTCAACTATTTCATCTTTTACATTTTATAAAATAAATTTGTGACTCATATTAAAAAAAATTGGGTTATACAAATTCACGAGATAGATAAACAAGCTCAGATTCTTGAAACATTGAGAAAAACTGGAATAACATCATATACAGAGATATATGCAGCGGAAATAAAATTGATGTACTCACATTATCTCATTTAGTCAAAAGCTTAAATCATTGAAGAACGAGTTCTAAACTGATTTGTTTAGAAGTCGTAGACTATGAAGTACGGGTTCTGAGCTGAAGTACTCAGAAGCCAATTTCCCTTACTCCCCCTTAACATATGATGCCTGCAACTTTAAATCAGATTGAGATTTGGGTACCCACTTAAATTTGGGCCCATTTTTGTTAGTTGCAGTTCGTATGGGGAAAGAATAAACATAATTGACATTTAAAGCACGAGGAATATTATCAGAGAAATAATCAGAACTATCAGAAGAGAAAACATAATCATCAGAACTAGAATCTGAGGAAGAACATGAGACATGTTTTGAAATTCGAAACATTTGCTTTCTAGAATATTTTGAAATTTTATTACATTTAGCAAATGAATCACTGTTATAAAGTTTGTCTACACATTTATCCTCATCAACAATAGATTCATCAGATGTCCGCCTCGCTCTCCAGATTTGCTTCTTTGACTTGCTCACAGTCCTATCTGAAAGAATAGAATCGGAAGAATTAGAACAGTCAGAAATAACTTTATCTTGTTTCTTCGACTTCTTTGACTGTCTTCTTTTACGCTTAAGTTTATAATATTGATCATTGAGCGTAAAAGAATCATCAAGAATTTTAGACTTAATATCTAAATCAGAAGAAATAAATTTATCCAAGCAACCAATCTGATCAACTAAAAAATCTGAATTAGCCTCGGAGTCTGAAGAATTTGGAGAAAAGATTTTAAAATTTGAAACTTCCTTTTATTTTCCTTAGAATCAGAAGATAGGCTAGAAATAGAATCTGATTTTTGAGAAAATAAATTTTATTTAAGACTAGATGTCATGAAAGAAAGAATAATATCAGATTCAATTTTCTTCAAAATATTTTGATCTTCTATCTAATCTTCAAGATCTATGATTTTTCCTTCTAATACTAATGGAGGAGTATATTTCTTCGAATCATAAATGATTGGAGAAATATTTCCTTTATCAGAATCAGGTGCATAAGGAGCAATAAAATCACCAGACATTGAAAATTTGATAGGAGATATATCATTTAAAACTCTTCTTCCTCTTCTTGTTTTTTCAGGAAAATATTTTGCATTTTCACTTGTATAAACAAAAGGAATTTCATTTTTCTTGTAATTTGTCCTTTTCTCATGTTCGATTTCTAACACTTGCTTCTCATTCATCCAATCAATTTTAAATTGAGGAGCATAATGAGCAAGAGTCAGATAATCGTATTTATATAATGTTGGAGATTTTTCAATCGCATTGTTTAAACAATGAGGATTTTCAAAACCAAGTCCCCACCTTTGTTTTAAAGCCTCTTCACTCCTCGGTTTGTTCATATAAATTGTTTGTTCAGATTGGTTCCTTCGATAAAGCTTTTCTTCTAACTTATTTATTTTATCCGAAAATTCATCTTTTAAATTAGTCATGTTAGTCAAAGACTCAAGATAAGTCTTATTTAAATTTTCCAAATCATCCAATTTCTTTTGAAAGATGTCTTTAGTATTTTCTAAAATAGATTTTTCATTTTTCAAAGAAATTTTCAGTTTGTCAATCAAATATGACTTTTCAGAATTTAAATTCTTTTCAAATAAAATCTTTGAACGCAAATCAGATAAAGCATTTATCATGATATCAAACTGAGAGGTAATGAAATTATAGTCAAATTCAGAATATACCTCATCTTCATCTGTTTCAGAGTCGTCTGACTGGTCATCTCCGATCAAGCACATCTGAGCGATCTCGACATTTGATGCTTCATCATCGGAATAATCCAGCCAGAATTCTTCCTCGGCCAGCAAAGCAATTCCGTTCTCTCTCTTTTCAGCCAATTCCACTTTCTTTCTGTAGTATGCCGAATCCCTAACCACCTTTGCTCTACACTCCTTTGATATGTGACCCGGCTTTCCGCAGTTGTAGCAAGCAGCATTCTTTAGCTCGGGTACTTTCATGTTAGGACCGGAAGTGAAGTGATAAGAGTTGGAACCCGACTTTGGTTGGAATTTCTTCTGGTAATGCTGAGAAAGAAGGATCATAGCTTTCTGTAATGCCTCGCCATCATCTTCAGTTGACCCAGTGTAAGCATTTTCAGACAATGCTGGTTCAGATATTTGCTTCGTGAGAAGAGCAACCGGATCTACTATTTTCTTCTTTTTATCCATCTTGGCCTTTTTCTCTAATATCAAGATCTCACCAGTCATTAAAATCTCATATAGTTCTTGAATCTGCATTGATGAGATCCGAACATCGTTCCTCATTTTATGACATGATTTGCTCCATTCAGGCTGAAGAGCATTGAGGAATTTCAGATTCGTCTCAAGATCAGTCTTTTCCACTTTAATCTTTCTAAGATCATTAATCACAGCGCAAAACCGGTCAAAAGTAACCTTCAGAGATTCATTGTCCTTAGCCTTAAATTCTTCAAAGTTGTTCATGAAGCGTTTCTGGCGAATCTGAGTAGCAACTGATGACCCAAGCATGATCTTTTCTAATTGAGTCCACATCATATTTGGATCATGTTTGAAACAATCAATTCGATTGTAGATCGTGTTAGGCAGAGCTAGCATCAAATTGGACTTTGCTTCTCTATCGGCTTTTTCGCGTTTTATTTCATCAGCAGTCAAAGGAATGTCACCTTTTGGCTTGACAAAAGGTCCTTCAGAAAAAGATTTCATCATATTTTCTCCGTTACTCTGACGCTCAATGAAATTTATGAACCTATCTTGCCACTGTGTAAACTCATCTTTGTTGATTAAGACTGGAGGACGAGTATCTGTTCCCAAATGCATCATCAGATCATTTGAGTAGAATCTTGCTTGGAGAGCAAATTTGGCAGAATCCATTTCAATTGAGATACCAGAAATCAAAAATCAGATTGAATTGAAAAAATTCGAAAAATATTAAAAATTGAAAATTTGAAAAACACTTGTTATGACACAAAGTTTTAAAAAAATAAAGATGACACACTAAAAAAAATTCCAGGTTTGCGTTTCAAAAAGAGAGGTTGCGTTTCAAAAGTAGAGGTTTGCGTTTCAAAAAGAGAACCGTGAACTAGAGGTTTGCGTTTGCTTAGAGAAACGCAAAATGAACTTTGCGGGTGAAGCTTTGCGTGAGAAGAGGGAAACGCAAAGTAAACTTTGCGTTTGTGTAGAGATGCGCAAAGTAGACTTTTGCGGGTGTAGGCAGAAGCGCAAACTGTGATTTGCGGGTGAAGACTGAAACGCAAAGTAAACTTTGCGGGTTGAACTTGAAACGCGAACCAAGAATTTTTTGGTTGAAGGCAGAAACGCAAATCAGACTTTGCGTATGTAGAGGGAAACGCAAAGCAACATGAATGACGCGCAAAGCTATATAAATGAAACGCAAAGTTTAGATCTTGAACAAACATAACGCAAAACACAAAAACTTCTAAAAAAACGATTTCAACACTGATTTTGAAGAAACTTTCTTATACCAAAACACTCGAAAACACTTTTTTTAACACAATTCAAACAAAGATTTCGGTTAAAATCCACTAAATCTGAAAATCATGTATGTAACAGAACGAGAACTCATTTTTCCAGAAAAATTCAATTTCTCAAAATCGATGATCTAAACTTGATTTTATGCAAAACTATATGAATCAAACATGATCGATTATCAAAAACGAGACTAATGAACCAAAAATCAAACCAATTCGATCACAAACAGATCCAAATTTTATGAGAAATCAAGAAAACGAGATTTTCTTGAAAAATTCAAGAAAACGAGATTTTCTTGAGAAATTCAAGAAAATCGATCAAATTTTCGATTTCAATCACAAATTCAGATACAGATAATGCAATCTCTCAATTCTCTCAAGATTCAGTTGGCTCTGATACCAATTGAGAGTCCAAGATCACTGATTCTTTTGAGAGAGAAAGTAGAGAGAGAGAGAGTAGAGAAGCGCAAAGTAACAAATCAGATTAATGTGCGTGTGTTTCTTACAAGGAACAAAGACCAAAGGGACTTAAATACCCTTGGTTAATACAACACAGTATAGGACTCTAAACACAGTATTTGACCAAACCCTATAAATACAATGATTACTATAAAATCAGACCTAACACGGGTTTTGAACTTAAGTATTCAAAAGCCATTATTACTTATTCTCCGGTGAGAATAATATCATTCATTTTTACCAATGAAGATCGAGTCCTAAACTGTTATACTTAGAAGTCATATTTTTTTACAATAAAGCAAGAGTCCTGATCTGTAGTAATCAGAAATCATTGTTTTGACAATGATGCACGAGTCCTGATCTGTAGTAATCAGAAGTCATTGTTCTTTCCCCCCCTTAAACTTTGGGTGCCTGCAACACAAATTTAGCTTTTGGTACCCACTGGTAGTTGGGTCCTAATGGGTTAGTTGCAGTTCTAGTGGGAGATATAAAATAAGAACCATACCAGTTATTCACATACTCTTTGCTTACAAAATCATTTGAGCCACAATAGGAACAACTAATTTTCTTTTGTGCTAACCTGATCAGTTGATTGATAGTGTAAACCAGATAAGGTTTGCCAAAAGTTTTACCTTGTGAAGCATAGTTCCATTTAGCATTTGATGTATGCACAAATGATTTGTCGGTCTTCTTTTCCTCTGAAGATCCTTTAACTTTCCAGAACCAATTTCCTCTATCTTTTTCTTCATCGTTCCTTTTCTAGAACATTTTCTTCCGAGACTTGTTCTTCTTGAAGTTACCTGAACCATCAACATCTTTGTCATAGAAAAGGTTAGAAGGACAAATCTGATTTTTATGTTCAGAAGTATGATCATCAATTACATCACACAAGGGATTATTAGAAGCATTAGTAAAAATTGAACTTGCTGCTGAATTGACTGAGCATTCGAATGCAGTTAGATCATCTCTCGGTGATTGAGCTATTGACTCTGGCGTCTTGTGCTCAGTCAACTTCACTTTGAATACGATCTCTTCAAGTTCCTTTATCTTTAACGATAGACTGTTTCTTTCCTTTGCAATCAGATCAAACTTCTTATGCAACTCAGATTTTGCATTCTTCTCCTTCAAGATGTTTGTTGACAACTCAGATAACTTTCCTGTCAGCTTAGCTATCTCAGTTTCTAGAACTTTCTTTTCTTCAGAAAAGTCTTTATTTACATTCTTCTAATCAACTGTCTTCTTCTCTTTCTTAGCCTTTTCTCTCTCTAGAATGATAACTTTCTCAAAGTCTGAAACTTGTTGAGAAAGCTTAATACATTTAAGCTCTAAAGATTTCTTCTCTTCAAAAGCTTTTCTTGAGAAATCAGAGAATTTCTTAGCAAATTCTTTTCTTTCTATCTCAATCTTCAACATCTCATCTTGGGCTTTTGTGTTGTCTTTGTCTTGGGTTGCCTTTTCTTTCATCATATTAATCTCAACCTCAAGACTAAAGACTTGATCTTTCAGTTTATCTCTTTCCGCAAAGACTTGAGAATTTGTCTTTCTAAGCCCTTCAGATTTTCTCTAGCAATGTTTGCTCTTCTTCTAAGCTCATCAAGCTCTTTTTGCATTAACTCCTTCTTTGACCATGTAGAGCTTGAATTAAGACTTTCAGATCTTTTCAGCTTTTCTTGAAGATTTAAGATCTCTTTCTCTTTCGACTCAATAATTCTTGCAAAATTAATTTTAGAATTATTAGTGCATTCTGAGCAAACAAAATCTTTCTCTAATTCCTTATCATTTTTCAATCTGTCAATCTGTTCTAGAAGAGATAAGTTCTGAATCTTCAAATCTTTATTCTCAGCTTTAAGAGGTAACATCTCGGATTTGAGCTTTTTATTCTCTTTTTCATAATCAAAATCCATGCTTGTATATCTTGACAACTGTCCAGCAAGACGTTTAACATTTGCTTTTGCTTCAGAAAAAGTCATCTTGTCAAAATTATAGCTATAACCTTCAGACATCTTTAGCTGTATAGTTAGAAATCAAACTTATCTGTACCAAGATAATCAACTAGATTAGATCGTTAGAATCAAATATTAGATAAAAAAAACTACACTAAAAATTTTTCAGAAAAATAAATTTCCAAAAATAATCAAATGCATAATTCGCGAACAGTAGATAAAATCAATTAAATACAGAGTAATACTGAAAATAAGAAAATTTTGATCACGAACAGAATTTTGTCCCCCTTCGCAGACTTAGCACGGGGGTTTGCGTGAAGTGGGTCGCGAGAAGTTAGACTTAGCGTGAAGAGCGAGTGGCGCAAAGAGAGATTTGTGCGAGGTATGGGTCGCGCGAACCAAGTTTTGCACGAACAGTGGGTGGCGCAAGAAGGGTTTTGCGCGAGTAAGAGGTGGCGCAAAAGTGAGATTTGCGCGAGTAATGGGTCGCGCAAAAATGGAATTTGCGCTAGAAGAGGGTCGCGCAAGATGAGTTTTGCGTGAATAGGCAGTGGCGCAAAGGTATGTTTGCGCGATGACCGAGTGGCGCAAACGTGAGGATTGCGCGAATACCTGATGGCGCAAACAGAGCGACCGGGGTCTTGCTTGACCGGTGTCTAGCTCGACCGGTGTCTTTCTCGACAGTAGTTCTGTCCGACCGGTATGTTGCACGACCGGACAGGTCTTACGACCGGTATAATGTGACCGATAGGGTGCGACCGGTATGGTGCGATCGGGGTCGCCTCCGTGCTGTGACCGGGGTCGACCGGACCAATGTGTGGACCGATGAAGTGTGTGGCACAAAACAAAGTTTTGCGCGAATGGGGTATGGCGCAAACTTGGTCGGCCGGTGTCTTGACTGCTAGAATGACGACCAATATGTTCTTGGTGTTTTTGACCCATAACTCAAATGTCAATCCAGAAACCCACACGGAAATTCAAATTAAATGCAAGAAACAGACTTTTGTGACCATAAACATATATCGATTGAGACACAATCAAAACCAAAGATTAAAATCAACTTTCATGCTTCAATTTGATAAACACAGTGGTCGACATTCCATGAACCCAGAAAGCACAAAATCATAAAAGGCCAATAAATTGATGATTTATAGTGCAATTAAACTATCAGATGGTATTCAATAACATAAAACACACCTAATTGAATCAATTGTATGCATGAAAACTCATTAATTCATGAAATCAATTATTCACACAGTGAGTTATCGATGAACACGATGAACACAAATTTAATCCAAAAAGCTTGATTCTTTAGGCTTTGATACCACTTGTTAAACCCAGAACTAGTTGATAAAAATCACACAACACAATAAAGATCAAGAGATGAATAAATCAGAATAACATACCATGATCTCTTGATTAATCAAATAAAACAGGTGTGTGTGTTCTTGATACCTTAATGATGCGTACGATTACAGAATACGACTACCTCCCTTTGATAATTATGATTAATGATTAATAATGAGGATTCACCCTTAAACCTAATTACTAAAACACAATAAATACTAAGCCGTATAGGCCTAATGGGCTTGAGGCACAATAACAAACAACTATCAATTAATTACAAATTAGACCTCCTAATTTAACTATAATCTTGAATACAATTTATGATCCAACAAAAGTGGTGGATGAGCTAATTACACGCCTACCTATTATTTTTCTCCTCTTATACATTTACATCAAATTTTATTTTTTACATTTTCAATATAATTTGATTTGATTCGAACAATTAAAAAAAAGGAGGAAGAAGGTGCATATAACATTTGTGATAACATTACCCTTATAAAAAAGATTGAAGAGAAAGGACTATAGCATGTACGGAGGTGAGAAAATGTGTAAGTTGTCGTTATCGGTTCAATAATTATAAACATTCAATCGATCGATGGAATGAATAGAATTCTCTAGCATTTGTGACAACTATGGTTTATTTTATATTTACAAAAAATGTACAATGATGAATATATCATTTGATTTAATTTTATATTTTAAAAAATAAAATTCAGTCTAATAAAGAAAAAGAAAATATCACCTGTAGCTTTTGTCCTTGTCAAATAGGAAAATTGAATTGAAAATAAAATAACTTTGAACTTGGACTTCTGAACTAAATTTCGAAGAATAGTATTTCTCAAATGAAGGCATGAAAAAGAATTGAAATTCCTTACTAGAATGCAAGGAATTTAAATTCCACTATATGCGGAATTGGACTTCCGAACTAAATTTCGAAGAATGAACTAAGCGCATATATGTAATTTGGTCAATTTCCAAATCTTTAAGATCTCACCGGATTCCAACCAACCAAATACTACGATAAAGTTCGCTACATATTGAATCCCAATACAAGATCTCCATCCTAAACAACCTGGGTTTTTCATCATCCCCCATCATTAGGGACGAACCGAGAAATTTTTTCATACAGTAGCACCATATAATATAGAATTTTTTTTACAAAAAACACGGTTTTGATCGATGTGTCTTCATCTTTTTACCGACGTTCAATATTGGCTGATGTGTTTTTAGCCTAATTCCATGATTTCAAAAGATTTTTAAAGTTTTTTGCTATCGATTTCCATTATTCATGCTATATTTATGCTATTAAATCGTATTAATATAGTTAATCTTTTAAGAAAGTTAAACAATCAAATCATACAATAATATTCTATTTTATTTATTTTGATATCGTTATATGTGTGTGTATAAAAGTATTGTTTTTTTCTTATCGTAAAAGGACAAAAAAAATGATAAATGGCGAAAATGGTTCTTGATTTAACGAAGTTAACGGAGATGTTAGTCAGAAGGACCATGACCAAGACAAATTGAATATCACAAGGACCAAATCCACAATAAACATAGAATGAGGACCATGGTCAAAGAAATCACAAAACCACATGGAGCAAATACACAATTCACTCTAATCTTTATTTTGGTATTTATGACAAAATATCATTAAAAAAAAATTGTACTTGTTTTCAAGAGTGATTTTTTGTTTATCAAGTTATACTTAGTTTTCTTTTTTTGTTTAAAAACTTATTATGTTCTTTTAATTGAGTAAATAGTATAGTACATTTTAAAAGGTATATTTGATACCTAGACGGGACTATATGGTTAAAAGTTATTATGTTCTTTTAATTAACCATGTATTTGGTTGGTAAGAATTGAAATAAAATCTCTTAAAAGATTGGAATCTCCAATTTTTTTTTGGGTGGAGGTGGGTGGTAGTTGCGACGATGACATCTACCCTCACCTACCCAACCACCCATCCCCCACACTGATCACCATATCACTGCTATCGTCGTCACAACTACTAACTCAACCCCACCCTGCAACCACTCACTTTGGTGGTATTGGTGGTGGGTGGCTCGACCTATCTCGTCCCACCCCATACCTCATTGCCACCCCTACCCCCAACTAACCACCATGCCACTACTATCGTCGTTACAACACCTACCCCACCCTTGTGTTATTGGTGGTGGGTGAGGGTGGCACACACTATTGTTGTCGTCACAAGTACCATCCACCATCCATCGTGCAACCACCCACCCCGTCCCCATCCTGTCCCCACACCACCCCCACCCCCACATCACATCGCACCCACCTTGGTGTATTAGTGGTGGGTGCCCTTGCCCCCACCCCCACCGTATCGCATCAACCACCATGTCACTACTATTGTTGTTACAACTCACATCTACCCACCCAGCCTACCCCTACCCATCCCCCCACCCAGCCTACCCCTACCCATCCTTATCGTGGTGGTATTTATAGTGGGTGGTGGCAGGGTGGGCGGTGGCACCCACCCTACCCTCACCTACTACCCCTGCCCCTGTCACCGCTATACCCCTACCACCACCCCATCGATTACTAGGCTACTACTGTCGTCGCCACAATTACCACCTCCGGCCACCACCCACCTACTTGTGATAGTTGGGAGTATGTAGCTTTAGTGTAAAATGTATAACTCATTTTATTGAATATGAATATGAATATGAAAACTCTTTACAAACTAATTCTCTAAAATGAAGAACAATAAGACACCCTAATTCTAAAAGATGAAGACTAGAGAGAATATTAGAAAGAAAATAAGAGAATGAAAAGTGAAATCTGATTGTGGAAAAAACTCTCAAGGCACTCTTTATATAACAAACAAGCATTGACAACAGTAGTCCCTACAGAATCTACCACGTGCACTTCAACCCCTTAAGTACCTACAACTTGACAAAATACTCAAAATTAATAAGAGTAACAAAAGAATGTCAAGATTATATTTTAGAACTGAGTTTTAACACCCGACCTCAATCTTGACACCTAAACAAATCAATCAATTTCAATTTTGAACACAAGTAATCATGTTGATATGTACCAAGAGATTTTGTAAAAATATCTGCAATTTGTTCTAAAGTATCAATTTTAACAGTTTTTATTACTCCAGTAGAAATCTTGTCCCGAACTTGATGAATATCTATTTCAATATGTTTAGTTTTTTCATGAACAACATGATTATTTGCAATTTGTATTTCAGCCTTATTATCACAAAAAATACTAACAGGAAGTAAATCAATAAGATTCAAACACTGTAAAATACTCAAGACCCATATAATTTCACAAAGTGTAACAGTCATAGCCCGATATTCTGATTCAACAGAAGACCGAGATACAGTAGTTTGCTTTTTTACTTTTTCATGAAACTAAACAGTTTCCTAAGAACAGACAATATCCAGTTACTGACCTTCGAGATGACAAGCACTTTCCCTAGTCAACATCCACATACACATTCAACTTAAAAGACTCGGAACAAGAAAATGAAATACCTTTACTTGGAGATATCTTCAAATATTGTGGTATCCAAAGAGCAAGATTGAGATGTGAGCGCTTAGGCGCATGCATAAACTGATTCAAACAATGTACTGCAAAAGCAATATTGTGTCTGGTCGTAAGCAAGTATATTAACCTACCAATTAAATGCTGAAAGCCAAATACATCTTCCAAAAGAGAATAAGAAGAAGTTCCAACATAATCAGTGACAATAAGGTTCATATCCATTTGAGTGTTTATAGGCTTACACCCTAGATAATCAAAATCATTTAACATCTCTAAACAATACATGCGTTGACTCATACAAAGACCATTTTCAGATTTCAAAATTTCAATACCCACAAAAAACTGAAGATTACCAAGATCTTTGATCATAAAACTTGTTTTCAAACGTTGTTTAACCCTATGTATTTCACTTTTGTTATTTCCTGTTAACACTATGTCATGAACATAAACTAGTAATATAAGACATATACTACCTAATGATAAAGTGAACAATGAATAATCACTACTACATTGAAGAAAACCATAATCAATTAAACATTTAGATAATTTTTCATACCACTGTCTTGGAGCCTGTTTTAACCCATATAAAGATTTAACAAGCTTACAGACACGATTATCAGTACTAGAAAAATATCCTTCAGGTAATGACATATAGACTTCTTCATATGAATATCACCATACAAAAAAGAGTTATTAACATCAGGTTGATACAAAATCCAATCATTTTGAACAGAAAGAGCAACAATACATATAACAGTAAGCATTTTCACAACTGGGGAGAAAGTTTCTTCATAATCTAAATCCTCTCTCTAACTATAACCCTTAGCCACTAAACGTGCCTTGTACCTCTCTATCTCACCTGAAGACTTATACATAATCTTGTATGTCCACTTATACCGTATAGGTTTCCTACCAAGTGGAAGGTCAGTAACAACCCATGTTCCATTTCTATACAAAGCCTCCTTTTCATTGTTCATGGCAGTAACCCAGTTAGGATCCTTACTAGCATCAGAGTAACATGTGGGCTCAACAGATTTATTTAGATTTGAAGCAAAGCAAAAATTTTCTTTTGTAAGAAGAGAGTAGTTTACAAGTATTTCTATATCATATTTAACTTTTCCTTCAATTACAAAATCATCAAATTTATGAGGTAAAGTAGAATTTCTAGTGGATTTTCTTATAGAGTTAGAAGAGTTGGCAATTTGATCTTCAGAAAGTTGACCCTCAAGAGGGGAACCTGTAGCACGATCATCATAAACATTCTTAGGACTTACAACACTCTGGATCCCGGCGGATAGATCATTGTTATTCCCAATCGGTTGATTTGCAACACTATTCTGACCATCAGAGGAACTAGGGACAAAATGTTGAGGTGAATTTTTGGTTACAAGTCTATCCATATTATCATCATCGGGCAAAGAGTCAGAAGAATGATTAGTAGGAATAGAGACATTATCAAAGAAATTTTGTAACACCCTGATTTTTATCTCAATTTTGTAACACCCTGATTTTTATCTCAATTGAAGAAATTTTGTAACACCCTGATTTTGAATCGGTAAAGGAAGAACCAATTATAGGTATGGCTATAGTGCCATATGGTTGTGACATTTGTCACAATAGCACCGATGGTACTAAGAGTATGGTCGTCTGGACTATAGTGCCATGTGGTTGTGACATTTGTCATAATAGCACACAAATGGTACTAAGAGTATGGTTGTCCCGACAATAGTGCCATGTAGTTGTGACAAATGTCACAATTGTACCGGCGTTACAGAGTGTTTGTTCGTCCCAAAAAATGTTCCAGGAAGTTACGAAAATGGCACGATAACTGGCCTAATAGCATCCATTGTACCGAGAAACAGTCGAGGAACGACCGAGAAAACAGTCGAGGAATGGTCGAGAAAACAGGCGAAAAGGGCTCTTGGTACCTTCTGGGCAAAAGTGCCATGCGAAAGTGACACTAGAACTTTCCACGATACACTTTGGGTGAAAGTGACATTGAAAGTGTCACTTTCGCATGTCACTCTCGCAGTCGGGGTTCAGTGCATAAATCTGATTTTCAGCCTCTTTCTTCATTTGGTCATATCTTTCTCATCTTAACTGTGATTTTGACGATTCTTTTTTCTACGGTTTCGTTTTTGAGAGATTTTCAAGGTTAGATTGTTAGTTTTTGGAATATCCAATTGTTAGATCACAGATTTATTGGATTCAAGATCATCTAGACTGAAGACGGAAATCTAAAGTCAATGCTGCAAAGTTAATTCTCAACAAATAGTCTAGGTCCTTTGTAATAAATAGTCAAAGTTAATTTCCTTGTATTTTGTATTTTTTGTTTTTACCTAAATAGGTATATAGTATTTTAGGGTGCTAGGGTTGTGAGGAGAGAGTGTGTGCCCAAAATAGAAATCATTCAGCCGTACAATTTTTCTAGAGAGAGAAAGAGAGCTTAGAGAGAGAAATCCTTTCAAGAGAGTTTTTGTAATCCTTTGATTGAGAAATCAATATCAGGTTATTAATATTTTGATTGTGATTATATGTTTATGTGATAAGAAACTTGATTTACAGGGATCATCAATTGGTATCAGAGCTTAACCACTTTAAAATCAAAAGGAAATTTTGGCCGAACACTGTTCCATCGATATCCAGATTTGTTTTTTGAGTGTTTGTGTGTTTTTCCAATTGAAATCATTTGTTTAATGATCGAAAAGTATTTTAGATTGAGTTTGTATTGATTTAATTGATTATTGCACTGTAATCGATTCTCATTTTGATGATTTTGGTGTTTTGGTTTACACGAGTCAACAGGCACTGTTCCATCGATTGATTTTACTTAAAATGTTTGTTTTTGAGATTAGATGGTTGTAATCAGTTCTAGATGTATTAGTAATCGTATTGTCAAAGTTTGGGATTGCAAATCGAAATCTAGATAGGTTTTGGTTGATTCAGAATCCGTTTTCGAAGCATAAGTTGAAGAACACGCCAAATTTCCATTTTGCGCCAGATTCAAGGGTTTCCAAGAGCTTAGCGCAAAGTTACTTTTGCGCGTTCAAAGTTCTTCTCAAAGTTAGCTTTTTGCGCCAGCCTCACTTAGCGCGAATTAGCTTTTACGCCAGCCTCATTTAGAGCAATTTTGCGCTACTGCCTTTAGCGTGTTTCAGAACATCTCGCCAGCTTCTCTTAGCACAAAATCACTTTTGCGCCACAACTCTTGGCGCATTTTGGAGTTTAGCGCAATTCTGTGTTTTGTGCCAGATTATCTTATTTTCATTTCTTATTTTCAGTATTAATCTGTATTCATTTTATTTTATTTGGACTAACGATCAATTTCGAGTTTCTTATTGCATATTTTCATATCATGATGACATCAAGAGAAGCTCTCGCTATTGGAACAAATGTTAAGCCACCAGTACTCTTCAAGGGAGAGTATGAGCAATCGAAAGACCGATTCTTGGATTTCATCGATCGAAATGATTTGGGAGATTACATCAGAATATTCTTAAACGAAGGAATCATGATACCTTTGACCAAGATACTTACTGTAGCTGGAGAAAATGGTGAAGAAGAACAGAGAGAGTATCCTTTACCGCTTGATGAATACTCGGATGAGCAGAAAAAGAGACATAAGGGTGACAGACTGGAAAAATCATTCATTCTCCAAGGCATAACAAATGAGATTTATGTCAAAATTGATAGCTACAACGCTACTGGAAAGCAGATGTGGGATCAATTGGAGAAGATGATGCTCGGATCAAAGGTCGGCAGCCAACTCAAAGTATCCAACTGCCTGAATAACTATGAAGAGTTCAAAGCTAAAGTTGGAGAATCTCTAGAGGCTACATATGACAGATTTGTGACTTTGCTGAACGAGATAAGTAAGAATAAGGTCAACAAATCTCAAATTGAGCTGAATGTAAAGTTCCTCAGCATTCTCCAGCCAGAATGGAAAAGGTTCACTAGACAAATGAAGCAGATGAAAGACTTGAATGAAATTCCACTTCATGAAGTCTATGAAACCTTAAGACAAAATGAGGAGGAGGTGGACGAGATCAAGAATGAAAAGAAAAAGGCTAAGAAGACAGTTGCTGATCCACTTGCTCTTGTTGTGAATAAGAAAAAGAAGAAAATGATAGTTTCTGAATCAGAAGAGGATGAAAGAGAGACTAACTTTGACTCTGACGACTGTGATAACCTAAAGCAAGCTATGCTTATGTTAACCAAGGATTTTCAAAAGAAGATCTACAAAAAGCCTAGCTCAAACAGTCAGAAGTATTCATCTGGTTCAAGTAACTACGATCATAAGGAGAAAGTTGAAGGAAAGAGGATAGAGGAAAGGAGACCAGAAGAGAAGAAGTATAGAGCTGAAGAGACCAAGTAGGCAGAACCTACAAAGTGCTACAACCGTGGCAAATTCGGACACTTTGCTAAGGATTGCCGAAAACCCAAAGTCCGAAACTCCGATTACTATAAGAACAAGATGCTTCTAGCCAAGCAACAGGAGGCTGGAAAGGCATTAATGGCCGAGGATGAGTTCTGGCTTGACCATTCTCACCAAGAAGATGAGGAAGGAGAGAAGGACGAGACAACACACTTGTGCTTGATGTGTCACATGAAGATAGAAACAGAAGCTGATTCGGATGAAGAGGAGAACGAAGAGGTATGTGATTTAACTAAATCAGATTTCTTGAATCAAATGCATGCTATGATGACTAAACTCCAAGAATTAGAGTCTAAAATTAAGCGTGAAAAAGGTGTTATTAATAATAAAAATCAATCTATACAGAAACTTAGCAATGATATTGCTGAGAAAAATGTATTGATTGAAGCGTTGCATAAAAACATTGACACCAGCGCAAAAGAGAAGACTATAATTCATAAAGAGTTAGCTGAAACAACTTCAAAATATAGAATGTGTAAGTTTGAATCAAAAGAGCTTTCTAAAATGTATTATTCGCTTTCAAAAAAAAAAAAGAAATCTTTAATTGAAAAAGTGAATGTTTTGGAAGGAAAATTATATACTTTTGGTCAAACTGAACAAACCATTCATCTAAACAAACCTAAAGACAATCCTGAGTGTTGGGGATTTGGTTACGAGAACCCACACCACCTCAAAAAGGGTATTTCTCAAGTGCCTTCTCTTTATGATTTCGGTTTTATGAAATTGGCACCTCAATACCCTGAACTCAAAGTTTTCTGGACTAGTCTGTCTGAAAAGGATAAAGCCAAGGAATATGCTAAAAGAAAGAACACAACTAAAGTTCAACTTCCATTTCGTTATGAGAGGTTGAATAACAGTTATAGTTCTGATAAATCAAAATCTCTTTCAAATGACTATTTTGAGAGTTATTCTGTAAAAGAAATGGAGGCTAAGCCCATCGAAGGTAAGCTTTACGTTCCTCCTCTCGTGTTGGAAACTAAAATTTCTGAACTCGAGAATACTCTCAAAGAAGAAAGGATTTTGATAGACTTAGAACAAACTGTATTTTCTATTGTGTTCAAATATACCGAGTTTTCTAAATTATCCAAGGCTATAAAATCTGATGATAGGTCTGGTTTACTTGATAATGAGTTTGATTTTCTAAACTCTGATGGTTGTTTAGATGACTGTGTTGGTGATTTTTGACTTTAAGGCTAAACTTCCTAATCATTCCTCTTTTGTTGTTAACTCTTTTGGATTACCAAGTGTGTATGAAGAAGGTGAAATATCAACAAAAGTTGATAAATCAATTCCTGTGAATTCCAAAGTTGCCAAAGGTAAGAAGAAGAAATCTGGGCATTCACAAAAACAGATCACCACGGGTAAGTCAAAGAAGAAGCATTTGGTTGATTCTCACCATTCTAACTCTAAAGTTTCAAATGTTTCAGATTTGAGAAAGAAAAGGCTTGGAGTTAAGTCGGAATGGATACCAAAACAGAAGATCGATGAGAAAGCTAAATCATTTTCTAGTTCTGATTGTAATAGGAAGACTACTAGTAAAGATGATTTGATTGTGAATGTTGCTATTTCTAATCCAAAACTTGTTGATTCTCGTAAGAAATATTTGTGAGTCTAAGAATAATGAATCTCTAGAGAGAGAAAGTAGAGAGAGAGAGAGCAATGAGGCGCAAAGTAAGATGTATTGAATGTGTGCGTGAATGTTCTTACAAAGACAAAGACCAAAGGGACTTAAATACCCTTGGTCAATACTACACAGTAAACGACATTAGACACAGTATTTGACCAAGCCTATAAATACAATGATTACTATAAAATCAGACCTAACAATCTCCCCCTTAGTAATCATTGGCGCTTTGGTCTTCAAAATTCATCTTCTATATCAACACGGACCATAAAAGCGACTTTATGAAGCAATCTGACTTTTAAAAGAAAAATTATTCTCAGCATCTTTCAGTTTGATTTGTCTTTGTTGCCTTTGACAAGACTGGACCAGTAGCTTGTGCTCTAAACGACACACCTCTTTTGAAAGACCTTGAATGAACTGTAGTGGTCGGAGCAGAAACTACAAAAGAATTTGTTAAAGCTGATAGAATAGAATCTTTGAGCGAATCTTGATTAGCAGATAAACATTTGAGCTCTTTGCCTCTTAATCATCACCTTTAACTTCTCTTAATTCTCCCCCTCATGACCTTGATGATCTGGATCAACTTGGTCATGCAAATGTTGGAGACGAGACAACTTAAGATCTGTAAAATCAAAGAAACGGAGAAAAACATGAGAGGTTTGTGCTAACTATTGGTGTCGCAAAGTAAGGTTTGCGTTACACCAAGGTTGCGTAAAGTGAGGTTTACGTGAATCGAAGGTGGCGCAAAGAAAGGTTTGCGCGAAGCGAAGGGGGCGCAAAGCAAGGTTTGCGCGACCAACTGATGGCGCAAAGCTGACTTAAACTTAGAAAATTTTACCTTTTTAAGCTCTTTGACTCCCCCTACACAAATGCACTAGATATGAAAATTCAAGTTAGCATTCATATAAAGAAAATCAGATATTCCCCCTCAAAAACAGATATGATCATTAAGAAAATTCTCCTTTTTCACTCCCCCTTGAATAATGCTCAAACCCATTTAAAAGGATATGAGAACACAATGAATGTAAACATCAATGTAGAAAGGAAAATATACTGAATATGTATTTTGAAACGACTAAATATATAAAAATTTAAACAGAAACAAATAAAATTCTACTTAGTAAAATATCACAATAAAATCCATCAAATGAAATCAAATGTATGTATTTGGATACAGAAACAAGTTTTATTGCATATCAAGTTAAGACATGTTCAGTTTCAAAAACTTTCATCAATCTATTCAGTGTGCTCGCATGTGAACTTCGATTAGCTTCAAGAAAATGCAATTCTAAAAATATTATATAGAACGTTGCAAATAATCACACTAATCCATCAAAAATTCAGACTTTCACAAATTTACAGGTTTATTGCAACTCAGAAATATATAACCAAGTAACATGAGATGTGTGCTCATTGGCATCTTTTAGCATTGTGCTCTATGGCATCTTTACATGAGTGTGCTCTTTGGCATCTTTTAAGCGTGTGCACTTTTGGCATCTTTTTAATCAAAAAGTTTATTAAGTAAAGAACATGCCGTAAACGTAACTTTCTATCTGACCCTATTGCAGGATTTAGGTCAGCCACTCCCAGACCAGATAGCCTTAGGGGACTAGGTGTCAAGCACCCCTTGGAACTTACTTTCCTAGATCAGAAAGGCTACATCGACACATCCTAAACCCATTCATATAAGTAGAACATGACTTTCGATCTAATTCTATAGAAGGATTTGGGTTTGATCACTCCCAAATCAATTGACCTTAGGGGACCAGATGTCAAGCATCCCACAGAACTTACTTTAAACATCCCCAGATGTCAAGCATCCCCAGATGTCAAGCATCCCCAGATGTGAAGCATCCCACCCCCTGGAACTTACTTTCCCAAACCAGAAAGGTCACAGGTACAAACTTTTAAACTTAGAGATTTCTGATTTATAAGAATTTAATAATCATCTCAAACACAAGGTTTTATGTCTAAGTGCTTAGCCCATATTTTCATTACGATCCGAAATTCCGACTTTTTATGTTTTCTAAACACTGTAAACTATAAATATTCCGAATCTCACAACTTTAAACCAATATCAAAAGCTACAAAAATGTTGTTGATTTTTCGACTTTTGTTAGAACTGAAATTGGAACATATAAGAACTTTAATATAAACAAAGCAACTTGAAAATTTATCCTAGACACACATTTTATTCAAAAGAAAGAAAAATTGTAGAACTTTTACTTTATAGAATAAAATTTGTAAATGTTTAAACTTTTAAAACAACATGCCGAGATTTTAAAAAATAGAAATATTTGATCGACAAGTTTATATTCAGTTGAAACAAAATATAATTCAATAATATCAGCTTTCACATAATGTAAAAAATGAAATTTGTGTCTCTTTTGAAAAATATTGGGTTGAACAAATTCAGGAGATGGAATGAAAATGCTCAGATTCTTTTTTTTTTTATAAAAAACATTTGAGAAAACTGGAACAACATCAATATCAGATATAAATGCAGCGGAAATTAATTAGATGTACTCACAGTTTCTCATTAGTCAGAAGCTTAAAGCATTGAATAACGAGTCCTAGACTGATATGTCTAGAAGTTATAGTCGTTGAGGCACGGGTTCTGAGCTGAAATACTCAAAAGCCAAAGTCTTGACATTTAAGATCGGGTTTTGAACTGCTGTGTTCAAAAGCCATAATATCTCTTACTCCCCCTTAACATGAGATGCCTGCAACTTTAAATCAGATTGAGACTTGGGTACCCACTTGAATTTGGGCCCGTGTTTGTTAGTTGCAGTTCTTATGGGGAAATATTTATAATATTTGACATTAGAAACACGAGAAAGGTCATCAGAATAATAAGCACAATCATCAGATGAATACAAAGCATAATCATCTGAACTAGAATCAGAAGAAGAATATGAGACATTTTTGGAAATTTGAAACATTTGCTTTATAGAATATTTTGAAACTTTATTACAATAAGCAAGTGAATCACTTTTATAATATTTGTCTACATATCGAACTTCATCAGTCTGAGAATCAGTAGATGTCCGCTTTGCTTTCCAGATTTGCCTTGATCGACTTCTCAAAGTCCTATCTGTAAGAATTGAATCGGAAGAATTAGAACTGTCAGAAAGAACTTTATCTTGTTTCTTCGACTTCTTTGACCGTCTTCTTTTACGCTTAGGTTTATAATATTGATCATTGAGCGTAAAAGAATCATCAAGAATTTTAGACGAAATATTTAAATCAGAAGAAACAATTTTACCTAAGCAACCAATCTGATCAACTAATAAATCTGAATTCGCCTCGGAGTCTGAAGTATTTTGAGAAAAAATTTTAAAATTTGAAACTTCCTTTTTGTATTCTTGAAAATAAGAAGAAAGGTTAGAAATAGAAACTGAATCTTGTTTTTGAGAAAATAAATTTTCTTCAAGACTAGAACTCATGAAAGAAAGAATAATATCAGATTCAATTTCCTTTAAAATATTTTGATCTTCTATCTTATCTTCAAGATCGATGATTGTGCTCTCTAATACTAATGGAGGAGTATATTTCTTAGAATCATAAATGATTGGAGAAATATTTTCCTTATCAGAATTAGAAGCATAAGGATCAATAAAATCATCAGATATTGAAGATTTGACAGGAGATATATCATTTAAAACTCTTCTTCCTCTTCTTGATTTTTCACGAAAATATTTTGCATTTTCGCTTGTATAAACAAAAGGAATTTCATTTTTCTTGTTATTCAACCTTTTCTCATTTTCCAGTTCTAACACTTGCTTTTCACTAGTCCAATGAAATTTGAACTGAGGAGCATAGTGTGCAAGAGTTAAATAATCATATTATTATAAAGTAGGAACTTCGTTTATCACTTTGTTTAAACAATGAGGATTGTCAAAACCAAGTCCCCACCTTTGTTTTAAAGCTTCTTCACTCCTTGGTTTATTCATAAAGATTGTTTGTTCAGACTGGTTCCTTCGATAAAGCTTTTCTTCTAATTTATTTATTTTATCTGAAAATTCATCTTTTAAATTACTCATAGCAGTCAAAGACTCAAGATAAGTCTTATTTGAATTTTCCAAATCATCTAATTTCTTTTGAAAGATTTCTTTAGTATGTTCTAAAATAGATTTTTCATCTTTCAAAGAGATTTTCAGTTTGTCAATCAAATCTGACTTTTTAGAATTTAAATTCTTTTCAGATAAGAGTTTTGAACGTAAATCAGATAAAGCAGTTATCATGATATTCATCTGAGAGGTAATAAAATTGTAATCAAAATCAGTATATACCTCATCTTTATCAGTATCAGAATCATCTGACTGATCATCTCCAACCAAGCACATCTGAGTGATCTCTACGTTTGCAGCTTCATCGTCGGAATGATCCAGGCAAAATTCTTCTTCGGCAAGAAGAGCAGTTCCGTTCTCTCTCTTTTCAGCAAGTTCCAGTTTCTTACGGTAGAAAGCTGAGTCCCTAACCTTCTTTGCTCGACACTCCTTTGAAATGTGCCCCGACTTTCCACAGTTGTAGCAAGTAGCAGGCTTTGGCTCGGGTACTTTGGCTATAGACACAGAAGTGAAGCGAGAAGAGTTGGAACCAGTTCTTGGTTGGAACTTTTTCTGGTAATGCTGAGAGAGAAGGATCATCGCTTTATGTAGAGCCTCACCATTATCATCAGTTGACCCGTTGTAAGCGTTATCAGACAACGCTTGTTTAGCCAGTTGGCTCGTGAGGAGTGCAACCGAGTCTACTGACTTCTTGTTCTTTTTCTCCAGTTTAGCCTTCTTCTCTAGCACCAAGCTCTCATCAGTCATCAGAATCTCGTATAGTTCCTGAATCTGTATTGTGGAAATCCGAACATCGTTCCTCAGTCTGTGACATGATTTTTTCCATTCAGGCTGTAGAGTATTAAGAAATTTCAGATTTGTCTCAAGCTCTGTCTTGTTCACATTTATCTTTCGCAGATCATTCAGCACTGCACAGAATCTGTCGAAAACACTCTTTATAGACTCACTTTCTTTGGCCTTGAACTCCTCAAAGTTGTTCATGAACCGAGTATGTCGGAGCTGAGTTGCGACAGAAGAACCAAGCATGATCTTTTCCAATTGTGCCTACAACAGATTTGGATAATCCTTACAATGATCAACCCGGTTGTAGACAGAGTTTGGTAAAGCTAGCATCAGATTAGCTTTCAGCTCTCGATCAACTTTCATTCATGAAGCCTCTTCAGATGTTGGAGGAGTCTCTTTATTAGGCTTTACGAAAGGTCCTTCAGTTAGAGACTTCATCATGTTCTCTCCATTAGCTTGACGCTCGATGAAGTTCAGAAATCGATCTTGCCATTGAGTGAATTCATTTTCATCGACAAGAACTGGAGGACGAGTTTCAGATCCCAAGGACATCATTAGATCACTTGTGTAGAACTTAGCTTGAAAGGCAAACTTTGCAGAATCCATTTTTTTTAGAAAAAAAAATCTAAGTCTGAGACTGGCGCAAAGTAGAGCTTTGCGTGAGAAGTAGAAGACGCAAACTGAGCTTTTCGTGACACAGATGAAGCGAGAACCTGTAACAAACACAAGTATGCGAGAACTGGTCTTTGCATAAAGCACTGGTTTCACAAACTTAGCATTGCGTGAGCAGTGAAATGCGAGAACTGGTCTTTGCGTAAAGCACTGGTTGCGCAAACTTAGCTTTGCGTGAGCAATGGAATGCGAGAACTGGTATTTGCTTAAAGCACTGGTTGCGCAAACTTAGCTTTGCGTGAGCAATGGAATGCGAGAACTGGTATTTGCTTAAAGCACTGGTTGCGCAAACTTAGCTTTGCGTAATCCAAGTGATACGCAAACTGAGCTTTGCGTAAGTCGCAGATAACGAGAACTGGACTTCTCGTGACAAGAGGAAGGCGCAAAGTGAGCTTTGCGTGAGCTGGAGAATGCGCAAACTAAACTTCTCTTGAACTTTGAAATACGCAAAATAGCTTTGGGTGAATAGCTCAATGAGAAAACCTTAAATACACTAACACAAGGATTAGAACAACAATATGAACTTGCGCAAAGTAGTATGAACTTGCGCAAAACGAAGAAAATCAAGAAAAATTCAAAAGAACGATTAAAACCAAGAAATTAATGCAAGAATTTCACACACTGATGATCGAAAACAACTTTCTTACAACTTTCAACCAACAAATCGATCAACAACCACAATTTTGAAAGTTCGTAAGATGAATAGAACGTAAAAACGTTTTTCCAGAATTTTCAAAAAATTCAAAATCGAACCTCAAAAACTGAATTTCTTGAAAAACAATGTGAATCATAAGTTTTTTTCTAACAAAAACGAATCCAACAAACTAATTTTCAATAAAGTTCGATAAAAAACACACCCGAATTTGATGAAAATTCAAGAAAACGAGATTTTCTTGAAAAATTCAAGAAAATCGATCAAATTTTCGATTTAATTCACAAATTCAGATTCGAAAAAACAATATCTCAATCCTCTCAAGATTCAGATGGATCTGATACTAATTGTGAGTCCAAGATCAATGAATCTCTAGAGAGAGAAAGTAGAGAGAGAGAGCAATGAGGCACAAAGTAAGATGTATTGAATGTGTGCGTGAATGTTCTTACAATGACAAAGACCAAAGGGACTTAAATACCCTTGGTCAATACTACACAGTATACGACATTAGACACAGTATTTGACCAAGCCTATAAATACAATGATTACTATAAAATCAGACCTAACAATATTCCATACAACAATTATTCCAGTTATCTCCGTCTGATAGAAAGTTTTCAAATTATGATAGATATGATTATGCTTCTCGAAAATATTCTGATGTTTGGTTTGGAACATATCATGTTTACTCTTATCGTTCTAATGTTTCATATGGTTTTCAAAAGAAAAGCGGGCCCAAATTTAAATGGGTGCCAAAATCATGTGCTAACACTGTAGGTCCAATTTATAAGTGGGTATCTAAACCTCTTGTTTCCTGATTTCTCTTGTGCAGACCCGTCATATGTGGTACTTGGATAGCGGGTGTTCCAAGCATATGACCGGGTAGAAAAGTTTGTTGTCTAACTATACAGAAAAATACTGCGGAACAATTCGATTTGGTAACGATCATTTTTCATCAATTCTGGGGTATGGTGATGTGGTTCACGACAATGTAACGATTAAGAAGGTGAGCTACGTAGAAGGATTAGGACACAACCTTTTTAGTATTGGACAGTTCCGTGACAAAGAATTAGAGGTAAATTTCAAGGCCAAGAGGTGTTCGGTACGTACTAAAGAAGGTAAAGAACTCTTGGTCGGTACTCGTAAGTCAAACCTCTACACCATTAACTTGTCAAAAGTCCATACTGACAATCAGGTATGTCTACTCTCAAAAGCATCGATGCAACAAAGCTGGCTATGGCATCGACGACTTTCTCACCTAAACTTTCGCTACATCAACAAACTGGTCAGTGGAAAGCTAGTGAATGGACTTCCTGAGCTCAAGTACGTAAAAGAACACTTGTGTGCAGCGTGTGAAAAAGGGAAGACGAAGAGAGCTCCACACAAACCGAAGCCTGAACCGAGTACCAACTCTCCTTTAGAGTTGTTGCATATGGATCTCTGTGGTCCTATGCGAACGCAAACCTTAGGCAGAAATAAATACGTGTTAGTTATTGTGGAAGATTATTCGCGATACACGTGGGTCAAATTTCTACAGTCAAAAGATGAGACACCCGAAGTTCTCATTACATTTTTAAAGACGATCCAGGTGAATCTGCAGAAACTAGTCAAGCTTCTACGAACTGACAACGGTACAGAGTTTAAGAATAAAACAGTTGAAGAATATCTCGAATCGGTTAGGATATCACATCAATACTCTGCTGCACGTACGCCTGAACAGAATGGAGTAGTCGAAAGGAGAAACCGTACGCTAGTCGAGGCCGCTCGTACTATGCTCAGTCAATCCGACTTACCTCTATTTCTGTGGGCTGAAGCTATGTCGACTGCGTGTTACACTCAAAATTGGTCCATGATACACCGCATATTTCAAAAGACTCCGTATGCGTTAATCAATAACCGAACACCAACAATCAAGTATTTTCACATATTTGGGTGTAAGTGTTTTGTGCTAAATGTCAGAGAGAGTCTGAATAAGTTCAGTGCTAGGGCGGAAGAGGGCATCTTTATCGGCTATTATTCTACATCTCTTTCTTATCGAGTGTACTTGAAGAAGTCAAAGACTGTGGTCGAGAGCGTAAACGTTACATTCGATGAATATATGGCTTCTGAACACGTCAGTTCAGAACCCGTGATAACAGGAGTACTAGCTTCTGGGCAAATCAGTCCAGAACCTGTGTCTCAAGCGAACAAATCAGATGACGCATCAACGTCTACTAATCACTTATCTAATTTAGATTTACTATTTGAACTATTTTATGATGAATTTCTTGGATCTAAAGTGACTAAATCTGTTGTGGTTGACAGGATGGAAGACTTAATGACTACTTATCCAACCAGTTCAGATATCTCTACTGAATCCAACTCCTCGATTCAGTAAGAAGTTCAAGTTCAAATGCCTACTCCGACATTTGAAGTTGTGACCAACAGTGAAGAGACATAAGTAGCTGAATCAGTAGGGTGTACTGTAAGGACTGATCAACAGACTGATCAAGCTGAACCCACTGAAATTTTGTCACCTACTACTTCAACTGAACCCCCCATTCCTACTAAACATTCTGAAGAAGATACCAGTGTATTCTTAGATGATAGTCATGATCAATCTGCATCTAATCCAATCCCTCATGAACACAAGTGGACTAAAGAGCACCCGGTATCTCAAGTCATTGGAGATCTATCAAAACCGGTGCAAACTAGGCCTGCAACATCAAATCAATGTATGCATGACTCCTTTCTAAGCAAGATTGAACCTACTTCCGTAACTGAGGTTCTTGCTGATTCAGATTGGATGACTGCAATGCAAGAAGAGCTGAATCAATTCGAAGAACTTAAAGTCTGGAGACTCGTACCCAAACCTGAAGGTAAAACCATCATTGGTACGAAATGGGTTTTCAAAGACAAGAAAGATGAAGATGGTACCGTTATCCGAAATAAAGCAAGACTTGTCGCCAAGGGATATAGGCAAGAGGAAGGAATAGATTACGAAGAGACTTATGCTCCAATGGCGCGTATAGAAGCATTCTGTATTTTTCTTGCGTACGTTGCCCACAAGAACTTCACCGTCTATCAAATGGACGTGAAGACAGCCTTTCTGAATGACATACTCAAGGAGGAAGTCTACGTCTCGCAGCCATAATGCTTTGTTAATCAAGAGAAACCAAATCATGTATACATTCTCAACAAAGCACTTTCTGGTATGAAACAAGCTCCTCGCGCCTGGTATGATCTCTTATCTCAGTTCTTGGTCAAGTCAGGTTTTACAAAAGGTACGATCGATACCACTTTATTCATTAAAAAGGAAAAAGCCGATATCATTCTTATTCAAATATATGTGGATGATATTATTTTTGGCTCTACAAATCCTAAATACGGTAAGAATTTTTCAAACCTCATGGTGTCACGTTTTCAGATGAGTATGATGGGAGAGTTGACTTTGTTTCTCGGATTACAAGTCAAACAATTTTCAACGGGGATTTTCATCAATCAATCTAAATACATTCTTGATATTCTTCGGAGATTCAAAATGGAAAACTGTAAACCGATTGGTACCCCAATGGCACCTGGTACTAAGATTGGCACTGATCCTTCGGGAAAAACTGTTGATGTTAGGACTTATAGAGGGATGATAGGTTCTTTGATGTATCTTACTTCCAGTAGGCTAGATATAATGTTTTCTACATGCTTATGTGCTAGATATCAGGCCAATCCTAAAGAATCCCATATGTCTGCAGTCAAACGTATTTTTAGATATCTAAAAGGGACTACAAATCTTGGTCTATAGTATCCTAAAGATACTATGTAACACCCTGAATTTTGGGGTTGGGTGAGAAGTTGACCGTTACCCAAAGTTCAGGGGGGTTATTTGTAACTTGGGTTATATAAATACAAATCAAATCTGAGATATTTTCAAAATATCTCATTTGGTCTGATTCTTGTTTCAGAAGCCATAGAGAAGTGAAGAGCAGGAGAAAAGCAGTGTTGAAGTGGTTGATCGATTCGGACAAATCAAGGTAGCATTCGTTAGGGAGAAGGAAACTGAGGTGAGTTCCTACTAACTTTTCTAAACTGTTATATATGTCAAAGATTGTGTTTTTTTAACTCCTACATATCTCTACATTTTCAGATTGTCCGTTTATTTCATTTTGATGTAACTTGGGGTTTTGAGATATCTTAGGGTTCCTGAAACGCTTTTGACTAAAATGATGGATTTCACCTTGTTGAAGTAAAATAATGTTTTACTTGCCCAGTGTGTGTCTTATTCGAAAGAATGTATATAAACTGGATTTATGATTATCTTTCTTACCAGCAGTTGGTCTGGAAAAAGGCATTTTGAAATATAAATGTGTTGGAAGCTATTTATCTAGCTTTGTTGGTCACACGAAATATTGTGACAAGTCATGACTATACTAGTGGATCCCTAGGTATCGAGTCGGCTTATGGCTGGGAAGGATATGCCCCTTCCGTTGTAGTTAGATACATTTGATCCTCGGGGGCAACTTAGGTACGGTTATGTGAGACCGGATCGTAGCCATGGGTCAAATGTAGTCTAATGAACGAGTATGACATGGTTCCTTGGGGGCCCTCCCTCACATCGTAGTACGGACCGAAGCGTTCGTGGCCATGGTTCCATGTATTTAGCTCATAACTCGGATTTGTGGCTTACTTCGTGTTCCACTATAATCCTTGGTAAATCGGGTAATCCCCGTCATCGAAAGATGTGTTTTGGACCGGTTGTCCATTTATTATCAAGAACTGTATTTTGCTCAACCAAACCTTTGAAAGGATTTACTTGTTACATTTGTCAATATCTCTTGGGATTTATGAACTGTATGTTCTCACTAGGCTTAATGCCTAACACTTTTTCTCAAATGATTTGTATAACAGGTTTCCCTTAGCGGTGGGCTGCCGGGGTTTTGAGAGACGAGTTTGGTCTCGAGGCTTTTGGGAGATGACTAGTATTGTATCTGGGCATTTGTTAAGTCCCATTCTTTTGGTGATTTATGGATTGTCAGTTGATGTAATCTTGATATAGGTATCTAGATTAGTTCGTTGATGAACCTTATATCTGTTCAGGTTTTGTAAAGTCTTAAGGACTGACTCCCTTGATGGGAGGTTTATATCAATTCGATCGTCATGTTGCCAGGTTTTTCTAGGTTTTAATTTACTCTGTTTTTTTAGGGTGTTACATACTATATTTGAACTAACAGCATATTCAGACGCAGATCATGTTGGTTTCATGCAAGACAGGAAGAGCACGTCGGGTTATATACATTTTCTCGGTGATAAACTCGTTAGTTGGGCATCGAAGAAGCAATTATGTGTCTCCACTTCAACGGACGAAGCCGAATATGTAGCTGCTGCTAGCTGCTGTTCTCAAGTCTTGTGGATGAGAATGCAACTACGAGACTATGGTTATCACTACAATAAGATCCGGATCTATTGTGACTCGAAAAGCGCTATCGCGATATCTGCTAATCCTGTTCAACATACGAAGACCAAACACATTGATGTCAGGTATCACTTTATAAAAGATAATGTCAAAAAAGGAACAATTGAACTTTACTTTGTAAAAACTGATTATCAGCTTGCAGATTTGTTTACCAAGCCCTTAGACGAAAAGAGATTCACTTTTCTTGTGTCTAGGCTTGGTATGCTAAATCTTAAGACATAATCAGTGGTTACCTATTACAGTTTTCTCATTGTAAATTTTTCATCATTTCTTTAACATTATTTCTGAAAGATATCTGCACTCTAATAGTTTGTTCATGATCTCAGGGGGAGTGTGAGAAGTACTTCATAGATGATCAATGTTATTTTAAGGGGGAGCATATATAATTTCTACATTTACTTTTTTGTCAAATTCTTTTTAGTAATGCATGATTTTAGGGGGAGGTCTTCAAGTCAAAGGAATATGGCAATGACTTCTGATTACTTAAGATCATAACTCGTACTTTAATTGTTTTACTGCTTTATGTCTTTTAATTTCTGTGAATAAAGTTGCTTTGACTATGACTTCAAGACTTTTGCAGTTTGAGAGATGCTTATAAGATCATATCTTTATGACTTAGCACTTGACTTCATGAGATGTAAGATTACACGCAAAAGGTATAATTCTTTATCTTCATCTCATATATGGTTGAAAGAAGGACAACTTTCAATCATAGAAAACATTATTCTTAAATGTTCAAACCACTTCCTGATTCTCAAACAGATTTCATGAATTGGAAGTGTAATTTTAAATGTTTTCATATTATTTGTGCTTACATGTTTAACAAACCGTGTGTTTCTAAAGATTAATACTTGCGTATTATCTTTTGTATATACTTTCACCTATTCACACACACCGGTTTATTTCTTTTGTTGAATAAGTTATCACCATGTCTCATATTGACCAATTTTTCGATGGTGATACACCCCGCTTGTATTTCAAATGAAATTTTGAGCGTCATTTCATTTCGAAACGTCATTTCATTTCGAAACGTCATTTCAAGAATGTCTATATTTTGGTTCGTATAGACACTTATCTGTTTTTGTTGACCATAAGCCTTGATTGCTATATCATTCTTTACTGATCAATTTTCATACAATGTCAGATTTTCAAACAAGTCTTTTGCATTCTTGTTCATTCATTCAATTTACTTGTTTGAAAATACTTCAAGTTTCAAATGCTCAAATCTTCATGATTATATTCTGAGCATACAAACATCTGACTTGTATTTGTGCCTTAACTGTTAAACTTAAATCATCTGAGCAACACATGCTTACTAGGAAAACATGGGATCTTTGTGCTAGGACTTACATGAAACTTCTATGGATTCATGTTAACCAGTGTTTCCTACCCATGAAGTTAATCCTTAGTGATTGAGTGTGAGAAGTCGAAAAGAAATGAGTGTGGGTTGTGCGTTAAGGTAAAATGGAAAAGAGAGTTTGGTTAGATGTGAGCTTAATGATTAAAAGAAAGAGGGTGTGAGATCAGAGTAAAAGAATATCAAACTCTGCACCAACTACTTTCTAAGCCGGACAACCACATTACTATTTTTTCACAATTCTTTGGTGAACATTATTGAAACAGGCACCTAGCCCATGCCAACTCTTGATTATAACCCCACCAGCCACTCATTTTCTTCTTAACAAGAAAATGTTTCATTTTTCAAAGGGGAAGCAACACATTTACTATCTGATTTTAATTTGGAAAATCTGGATATTGAAAAGAAGGAAGTCTGCCCCACCTTCGCACTTCAATCATGCACACTGAGTCTGTGTTGAACTTACTGTTGTCTCAGTGGTTTACACAATTTTGAGCCTTTATAAGCAATCATTTCGTGCTTAACTCTTTCTATCACTTGCACGAACACACAAGGAATTTGTTTTCTTGTCATAACGTTCATAGAAATTGCCTTTGTGGTGTTTCGATGATTGAATGGAAGCCCTAGGGGAGTGAACATCATAAAAGCTCCTTTATAATGTGTATTTGTTACACACAGTGACTTCGTTTTACTGACATACATTTTTAACTAATTCATTTGTTGATTCAAGTGTTACATTCCTATTTTGTCTAGATTTGAAAAGATCTGGATGAATACATTGTTCGAATTGGCAACGAATCAGTGGATCATCTTCAAAGATCAGTGGTTAGAAAGAATTTCAAAGATATTTCATGAAGAAGTTTTGATGATATTGATGCATTTTTCATCAAAAAGGGGGAGAATAAAAAGTTTGAAGAAATGTCCATTACAAGTTTTGTTTTCAAGAGACGTTTGAAAAGAGAAGAGTTAACAAAGAAATGGAGAGAATACAATTTTTAAAGAAATGTCCAAGTCAGAACGTTCAAATCTTGAGGAAAATTTCTTTGAAAATATTCTGCTAAGCATTCTGAGCTGAATCTGGAGATAATTTATTTCCATTATCTGAAAGAGTGTTTTTCTACTACTCTTGGGAAGATTACAAGATGTGTTAAAGAAAATGTGAGAGATTGCATTTTTCTGAGCTTAAAGAGAAGATTGGATTGCTAAATCTTTTTAGTAATGATCTTGATCAAAAGGGGAGATTGTTAGATTACAGATTTATTGGATTCAAGATCATCAAGACTGAAGACGGAAATCTGAAGTCAATGTTGCAAAGTTAATTCTCAACAAATAGTCTAGGTCCTTTGTAATAAATAGTCAAAGTTAATTTCCTTGTATTTTGTATTTTTTGTTTTTCCCTAAATAGGTATATAGTATTTTAGGGTGCTAGGGTTGTGAGGAGAGAGTGTGTGCCCAAAATAGAAATAATCCAGCCACACAATTTTTCTAGAGAGAGAAAGAGAGCTTAGAGAGAGAAATCCTTTCAAGAGAGTTTTTGTAATCCTTTGATTGAGAAATCAATATCAGGTTATTAATCTTTTGATTGTGATTATATGTTTATGTGATAACAAACTAGATTTACAGGGATCATCACCAATAGTATTTGGTGGTGGAGTGGAAGCCAATATCAAGAGCTCATCATCATCACCTCCATCTTCAAGAAATTTAGGGTTTTCTAGGTTTTCACCAAAACCTAAGTAGTGAGTTCATCCTTCTAGTTTCTTAACTTTATTAGGAGTTATAAATTATCCATTAATTACTTCTTAGTGTTTATGTTTCTCAAATTTCGGTTTGGAGGATTTTGGGGAAGTTAGGTCAAAGCTAGGGTTTTGGTCAAAATGGAGATTTTGATATAAGATGTTTGGGGAATGATTCTAAGTGTTTGAATATGTATATTTATGTTTGGAAAACTTGTGAATCTAGGGTTTGGTGGAACTGCTTGTAGATTTAAGTTTTTTCAAGGAGCTTATTTTGGGTAAAATCTAGAATTACCCTAAATCTCGCAAGATGAGTTCAAGTTGATTTATGAAAATGTTCTACATTCTAAAAATGTCCATTTTTAGAGTGTTTATGTGTTTTACATGATTATTATCAAATGTTGAAATCTTTGATGAGTTTTGCTATTTGAACTAATAAGATTTTATAAACCTTTTGAAACACCATATTTGAGATTTTTGGACACTTTGACAAATAAATCATAAATGAATGTATTTTGATGATTTATCTTATATATGGAGAGTAATTGGAAGAAATGCACTTTTAACGTATGTTTTAGAAATATGCATGGATTATGTTATAGGACGTTTTGGAAGTGTAAATTGTGCGAGTTCCTTTGGAAAAAGGGTTTGTCCCAACCCAATTTTTCGTTTTGGGCTATTCATGACTTTAAAGTATGTGTTTGCACAGAAGTGGGTTGTTTACGTTTTATCACAAGCTATGGATTTTAACATATGGTCATTTGACTAGTTGAGCTTAAGGCTCGGTTTTTGTCTTTCTTAGGTCTTGGGGACATTTGTCTGGTTTTAATAGCTTAATGTGGAGCTTTGAGTGTCAGTTGCATTTATTGCAGTTTATTTGGAGAATACATGTTTTGAGTGTGTATGCCATTCATTTGGAGTCATGTATTTTAGACTGTAATGCATTGGTTCCATAGGCATGTAAGTCAATCATATTTAATAGTGAGGAGTCTTGATATTCTCACTTTGGGAAATATGTCTTGTTGGCATTGTTGTTGTCCCGGTTTTGTGGAGATGAACCTTTATGGGTAGTACTCCGAGACCATGGGTTTTGTGATTTAGATGCTCTAACTCTTGTGCACGAGGGTTAAACATCTTAGGGTCATCAAGTAAGGAGTTTTAGACTCCCATCTTAAATGCTAGTAAGTATGCACTAAAAGTCTATTGGGAACCTTGAGGTTGTAACTTACTAGAAAATGGACATGCAATAAGATCGTGTATCCATGAGATGTAACTTGGAAAAGCAGGAAATAAAGGATACAGTGTCATTGGGGACTTGAGGTGTAGCTTATTAAAGCAGACAATAAAGTTCGACTTGAGGTGTAGCTTATTAAAGTAGGCAATAAAGTCACGATCTGAGGTGTAGTTCTACAACATATATATGTGGCTTAACTTTGTGTTCCGCAACGTACAATGTAAGTGGGTCTCCCCTGTCACCGAAAGATGTTGTTTAGGTATTTGATTTTATTATCCAAGTTTTCAGTGACGTTTTATATACATAGACTGTTATCTATGATTTATGGGTTGAGTACTATGCCCCATCCGTGTTTGGACGTTTCGGGATATGAAGTTTTTCATGTTTTCATAAACTGGGAACCCATTTACTATTCACGTTTAGGTAAGTTTACTTTACGAATGAATGTTCTATATTGGGGTTTTCGTCTCTAAAATTGTGTGTGTTGGAAAACATTTTTATTGGTGTTTCATCCCTAAAAATGCACGTTATTGGAAAACGGGCCGTTTTCATATTTAAAGTAAATTATTTTGGAAATCAGGATTCAAGTTGTACTCGTTCCTTTTAACGATTTATATAATCATGATGAAATCTCTTGAACTCACAATGCGTTAGCCTAACCTTTTTATTTGTCGGCATGTGCATCAGGTTCCGGTTAGGGTTGTTACTAGCGACACTGTGAAAAGAAGAGTGCAAGTTATATGCACGGGAAAAGAGTAGTTATTGGATGAAGCCTTTCGCATTTTGGGAATAGCAACTGGTATTGGGTTACATATAAGATTTATCTTGAGGTATTTTCAGCTATCGATTGGTAAAAAGGGATTTTATCCTTTATTTGATGTAATAATGAAATTTTAAATTAGTTTCTTTTTCCAAATTTGAGGTGTTACAAATTTAAAGAATTTAAATTTCAAGAGTTTGATTAGGGATTTTCACTCATTTTAAAAGGGAAAACATTTTCATAAAAAGTTACATCTCTTGAAACCAAAATCTATTTTGAATCAACGCTATAAAGTCGATAACCTTTCTTCGAGTTGCAATAACCAAGCAAAACACATTTTTCATCTCTATAACTAAATTTATCTAACACATTAGGTTTCACAGAAAAACAGAGGCAACCGAAATTTCTTAAATGAGTGAGTACCAGAGCAAACCATGCACAAGTTCATAAGGACATTTACCATTTAATACAGACGGAGTTCGGTTTATAAAATATGTAGCAGTAAGAACGCGTTCACTCCACATGTTTTACGAAACACCTTCTTGAAACATTAAAGCTCTTGCTACATTAAGTAAATGTCTGTGATTACGTTCTACCACCCCATTTCGTTGAGGTGTATAAACACAAGACGTTTGATGAACAATTCCACAAGATTTAAAAAAATTCATTTACTCTTTGGTTCAAAAACTCAGTTCCATTGTCATTTCGAAACACTTTAACAAATTTCCCAAATTAGGCTTGGAGCATCTTACAAAAACAACAATATTTTCAAAAGCTTCATCCTTTGCTCTCAACAGATACACCCACACAGCTCTTGAGAAATCATCAACCACAGTGAGAAAATATTTAAATCCATCCCTACTACTAACCTTGTAAGGACCCCACAAATCAAGATGAACTAATTCACCTATTTCCTTAGACTTATGTTCACTAAGGCCAAACTTAGTGCGAGATTGTTTTTGCCTTATGGAAAATATCGCAAGGAGACGAGGTTTCACTTCTTATATTCAATCTTTCCTTTAGGACATTTAAGACGAGATCAGTTGAGTGACCTAGTCTACAGTGCCACAGCTGATATGAGGCATGACAATAAACAGAGATATTGGTGCATAGAGACTTACTCTTGGAATCTATATCAAAATAGTAAAGTCCTCCTTCCTCACTACCAGTCCCCACAAATTTTGTTCGATAACAATCCTGAACATAGCATTTATTTTCATCAAACCCAACAAATGGTTTATTGTCACGAGCTAGCTTGTGAACAGATAACAAGTTTACATTAAAGTATGGGACAACTAAAACATCAAATAGAATAACATTGTTGGTTAGTTTCATATTCCTTTTTTTTATTTTAGCCTTTGAACCATTGGGATGATTTACAATTAAATTCAAATACGAAACGTTCACAACATTCTCTAGATTATCAATAGATGATGTCATATGTTGACTTGCCCCGAAATCAATAATCCAACTAGAACAACGAAGAACCGACGTACCTGCCATATTAACTGATGCTTCATTTGTAGTACGCTATTCAAGTAAAGTTAGAAGTTTAAAGATTTGTTCTTGAGTTAATGTTACCGAAGAGGAAGGATCTTGAGATCCCGATAAAAATTGACTGGAATTTGTGTTATTTGAGGAACTCACATTATTGCAAGAAGGTTTAAAGTTTTGATTAAAATTTGGTTTTATTTAAAAATCTTTGGGAAACCCATTTAGCTTGAGACACCTCTCTATAGTGTGACCAATAATACCACAGTGTTTACACAAAAGATTTGGGTTTGGGGGTCTTATGATTTTCTTTTTATTGTCAGGGATTTTACTAAAAAATGTAGAGTGTTGATTCATGTTTGACGAAGTACCAGAAACTCCATGATGTGATTCTTCCATGGAAATAATGGAAAATGTAGTTTTAAGAGTGGGTAAATGACCTGAGGTTAATATAGTGCTCCTAATTGGAAAATAAGCATCATCCACCCCCATTAGGATCTACATGAGTTTCAAAAGTTGATTATGTTTAGAAAATTCATGTGGCACTACATGTACATGCTGGAAGTTTGACCAATGCATCAAATTGTTTCCATAGGGAGTTTAATCTGTGATAATAATCAGAGACAGAAGATCCATTTTGGGTTAATGTGTTTATTTTCTTATGAAGATTAAATGTCACAGATCCATCAACCTTGTCATAGGTTTCTTTTAACTCTAACCAAACATGAGATGCAATTTTAGAGAAAACTTGACCCAAAAATAGTTCTCCTGTCACAGAGCTTAAAATCCCTGATAAAACGATAGAATTACATCTATCGTATTGTTTAGAAAGAACAGGATCGTTGTTAGGTCTAGTGCAAGAACCGTCTATAAATCCTACTTTATTTTTTGTTTGAAGGGCAAGAATCATGGCACATGACCACACCTTGTAGTTTTCAGTTCCACTTAGCTTGAAGTTTAGGATAGAAGCATGCTAGTATCACTTGGCAATCAAAGACTGCACAGTGGGACTAAAAGGTGAGACTACCTCAGCTGTAGGCATACAGAAAACAACTAGAAAGCATACACAGAGAAGAGTATGAGATTTACAAGCGGCAGGATTCCTAAAACACTCAAGGTGCTAGGTCAATACACAACTCAAAAACTTATTTCAACAAGAAATACGAGAACAGAAAAATAGCGGAAACAAGTAAGGAAAAAAAACACCAAATATCACACCGGAACAGATAATAAGAAAAAAGGAGCAGATCTGAGATTACGACCAGATCTGAGAATGAAACAATTGGACCAGATCTGAGATTATGACCAGATCTGAGATACAAAAAAATGGGACAAGATTTGAGATATCGGACTTGATCTGAGTAAAAAAAGATCTAAGAAAGCACAAACCAGATCTAAAAACAACAACATAACCAACCGCATGTACATAGAGATATTAAGCCAAAAACACAGATAAGACTAGATTAGGTATAACACGAACATATCTAGATACAATCAAACAGAAAAAAATACGGCAAAAAAAACTTGGGCTAATATTCTAAAGATAAAGACATGCAACAAGGAAGGATTTGTCACCAAATATAGAGAGATTAAATGACAATCCTCAAGGATCACGAACCAAGACAAACAAAACTATTTGATCAACAAAGATTGAGAAGGATAAAGGAAGGAAACGAGAGATCCAACCAAACCGTTCCTAGCCACCAATCACGGCAGATCACCGTGAAAAATAGGCTCATGGTGGTGCAAGGAGTTCATTTCAAAACAGATCTAAAAAAACAAAAAGGCTTGCTGAATCGATCCTTGCCAAGGCTACGGCCAAAACAGTCGTGAAAGTAAAGGCTCACGATGACAGGAACGAACAGATCTACAAGAGAAAAAACACGGCGATAAGTTTCCAGACAATAGAACAACGACGATAAGTCACCGAAGATCTGCAGAAAAAAAAGGAAAACAACAGAATTCGCTGGACAATAGAACATCAAGAAAACGGCGATAAGTCGCCGGACAATCAGACCAGCAACGATAAGGCCGTATACTACACAGTAGAGGAGGTTGTGATCCAAGTATTTTAGCAAGTAATATGCACACAGATTATCCAAACATCTTTCTTTTTATTGATCACAGAACTTACAAAGATTCATATCCCTATTTAGTGCATTCAACAATAAAGCTCTGTGTGTGTTTTTCACAGTGTAAACTTACTCAGACATCGCGTGTGTTCTTTTTTAGAAACTAAACTATGACTTGTTACTTATATGGTCAACATGACCTTTTAGCAATAGTCAACACTTAATCACTATTACAATGACCATCACACACTTTACAAACTTTACACTTTAGACCCTCCTTTTAATCTTGAATAAAATTTAGCTCTAACAATCTCCCCCTTTGGATTCAAGATTAATTTTTTTTTTGACAATAATCTTCAGGTCTTCTTTTCTCAGAAAAATCTTCAACAAATAATCTTTCACGACTTTGACATCTTCAATTCTTTGAAGCTTTGATTATTCTTTGTTAGCTCTTTAAATGAATCTCCCCCTTTGGCTTTCCTTTTAATTTCCCTCTTTGAGTAAAAATGCAATTTCAGATAAGCTCAACATTTCTTGACTTTAACTCCTTCTTTGAATCATCACTTTGACAAACTCATTCTCTTTAAAACAATCAACCATCTGACTTTAATTTCTCATTCTTGTATTCTCCTCTTTGTAACATCTCGCTTGACTTTCACTTCGAAATGATTCTGACTTTGAATTCTCTAGTTATCTCCCCATTTCTAATAAGATCAACTTTAATCTGACTTTGAAATCTTGATTCTCCCCCTTTTTGATGAATTATGAGAATCAAAATCATTAAAACATTTCAATGTCAGATCTGTCTTTGAAATATCTCCCCCAAATAATGAATATAAGCTCAGTCTTCACAAACAATCTCCTCCATGTAAGAAAAAATATTCAATCTCCCCCAATCTGATCTGATATCAGGATACCGCCGTTAATTCATGAATATATTCATCCGAATCTTTTCAAATTCAGATAAATTAAGAGTGGTAATCCTGAATCAATGAATGAAACAGTTATAGTGCCTGTAAGTAACATAGAGTTACTTAGTACAACAACTGTACTTTATAAGGAGCTTGGGTGATGTTCACTCCCCAGGACTTCCATTCAATCATCGAAAAAGACATGGTTAATCTATGAACTTTCTAACAGAAAAAAAAAATTTCTGTGTGTACGTGCTTGTGTATGAAAGAATTTAGCACAATGATTGCTTTTTACAATAAGGCTCAAATATGTAAACCATTGAGACAACAACAGTTATACATAGACTCAGTGAGCATGATCAAGGGTCTAAGGTGGGGCAACGTTTCTTCTATTTCAATATTAGCATCTTCCAAATGATGATCCAATAGATGATGTGTTGCTTCCCCAGAAAATATGAAACATTCCTTTGTCAAGAAAAGAATGAGTAGCAGGCGGGGTTATATGCAAGAGTTGTCATGGGCTAGGTGCCTTTTTCAATGAAGGTCACGAAGAAATGTGAACCAACAGATTATGTTGCTGCCCGACTCAGAAAAAGTTTGGTGCAGAGTTTGATATTCTTTTACTCTGATCTCTCACCCTCTTTCTTTTAATCATTTAAGCTCACTTCTAACCAGCCTCTCTTTTACATTCTATCTCAGCACACACCCACTCTCAATTCTTTTGACCCCTCTCCCCTCAATCACTCAAGGATTACTTCCGGGGTAGGAAACACTGGTTAACATGAATCCATGGAAGTCGTTTAAGCACTCACATCGAATCCCATGTATTTTGTCCTAAAAAGAATGTGTTGCTCAACATAAAAACTTCTTTATGAAGCATCCTTTTAGAAAAAAAACATTTGAGAACGGGTTCTGAACTGAGTTATCCAGAAGCCATCGTTACATATTCTCCGGTGAGAATAGTAATTCCATCTAAAATGTAACAATGAATTTATGATTTAATCTCCCCCTGAAAAATCAGAAAATATATCAGTAAACATATAAAACAGGTAAGCTCCCCCTTAACATATGTATAATCCTTAATCAATAAACCGAGTTATGAATTACTAGGATTTAAGTGAATTCAGAAGTCAAACGCTCCATCTTTATCTTGAAGAACGAGTCCTAAACAGATGTTTTTAGAAGTTAATGTTCTTCTCCCCTTAGTCTTTAGGTGCCTGCAACACATGTTTAGCTTTTGGTACCCACTGGTATTTGGGTCCTTGTTTGTTAGTTGCAGTTATATTAGGAGAAATGTAGTAAGAACCATACCAGTTATCCACATAGATTTTGCAAACAAAATCATTTGCACCATAGTAAGAACAATTAATTTTCTTTTGTGCTAACCTGATCAATTGATTGACAGTGTAAACAAGATCAGGTTTGCCAACCGTTGTACCTTTAGGAGCATTGTTATTCTTTGCAATCGGTGTATGCACAAATGATTTATGTTCCTTCTTCTCATCTAAAGATCCTTTTACTTTCCAAATCCATTTTTCTTTGTCTTTCTCATCTTTCCTTCTCCAAAACATTTTCTGCTGAGACTTGTTCTTCTTGATGTTACCTAAACCATCAATAGATTTGTCATAGAAAAGGTTAGTAGGACGAATATGTTGTTTATGTTTAGAAGTATGATTATCATTTGCATCAAACAAATGATTGTTAGAAACATTTGTAAAAATTGAACTTGCAGCTGATTTAAATGAAAATTCTGATGCAGCTGGATCATCTCTTCGTGATTGAACAATTGATTCTGGTGTCTTGTGCTTAGTCAGCTTTACCTTGAACATGATCTTTTCAAGTTCTTTGATCTTGATTGATAAACTGTTTCTTTCCTTTGAGAGTAGATCAAACTTCTTGTGCATTTCAGATTTCGTCTTCTTCTCCTTCATAACAATTGATGACAATTTAGATAATTTTCCTGTCAGCTTCGTCTTCTTTCTTCCTCAAAGTCTTTCTTTACAGACTTTCTTTGTTCAGATATTTCTTTGAAAACACCAACATTCTTCTTTTCAGCACTCTTCTTTTCCTTTTCAAACTTGTCCCTCTCCATGATGATAACTTTCTCAAAGTCTGTCACTTGTTGAGAAAGTTTGGCACATTTCAGTTCAACATCCTTCTTTTCCTTTTCAACATTTCTTGAAAGATCAGATAATCTTTGATTGAAAGATTTCTCTAGTTCAACTTTCTCTTTCTTACTGTTAGGTCCATGAGATCATAATTGATTGATTAGATAAGACAAACAAGGATAATTAGGGATAGAAATCTGTAGTTTTATTTATTACTGAAAGTAAACTACACTACAGAGAGCAATTCGTATACAGTCCACATGATTACAATGAAAGTTACCTTCAAACACACTAAACATATTCTATTTATACCCAACACCCTTGTACACAATAAGCCCAAACCCATTACAAAGCCCAATAACAAATACATGGATTACTTTACTAAACTTCCTAAAATATAACATATTTATGTTCTAACATTCTCCCCCTAAGTTTTGTAAAGTAATCATTCTCTTTTAAGCTCCAACTTCGCTCCTCTCCCCCTTGATTTCTTTATAAAACTTAGTGTTGCGTAAAATTCAAAGCTCCTCTAGCTCCCCCTTGAAAGTAGCTCTTATCCTTGAAGTTTCAACTATAATACCAGATCTGATGTAGACTATAACCTCGACTGAGTGCACATAAAGACAACTTTTGACACTTGTAAACCCAACACATTCTGTATGCCCACAAGAATGATATGTGTTGAATTATGGAATGACAACCAAGTGCATCTTTAGTGTATAACATCTGATCTATCTTTGAACCACAAGTTGAAGTAAGAGTTCAACTTAAGAACTTAATCTGATCAACTTACAGGAGGTAGCAACACTACAAGGCAAGGGTTAGAAGACTGATAAATGTTCAACAACAGATGAAATATGCTCATTTTCTTACTACTTTCAAGAATACTGAACAATCAAACCCATAACTCCTTTCTTCACGAGTCAGTTGAATGACTATAAGCACCAGGATTCAGAATCACAACTCAAGCATCAGAACAATGATTGCACTCACTCACACTACTGATTGATCAGGTCATAAGAATGATAAAGTGCTCTCAACGGTCTAACAACAAAAGAAGCTTTCCAGACTGATGATTGCAAATACTCAGGCAGCTAACTCAATCCAATCAGAGATTAAATCCTCAAATCCAGTATCTGAAAATCTTGAAAAGAATGAGCACTCGTGAAAGATTAAATCAATTGCTAAGGATAAGTGACCAACATATGATAAGAGTGATGTCACATATGCATTAAGCGTAAAAAGATCGGGAACAGGGAAAACATGTATCAAACTGGGTTCAGAACACTCAATTTTCTCAAAAACATCAAAACTTTTCGCATAAAGGTAACAATTCGCAGATCACTATTCACTAAAGCACAATTCGCATGATGGCATTAGTCAAAAACTACATAATTCACATAGGCATGCATGCAAATTTTTACTTTTCGCATGCACCTATGTGCGAATTCCTCGCATCTCGCATGACTCACACCTGCGAATTATCTTCTTTTCACATCACTCACATATACGAACTCTTAACTTTTCGCATAAGACTTCTGTACGAATTCCACACTTAACAAAATTTCATCTTCAAAGAAATTAGTCATGTGAATTCTTAAGCATTTCGCATATGACTCTTGTGCGAATTCTGTACTTAAGAAAAACTGTCATCATCAAAGACCATGCAAATTCAAGCATGCGAATTCTTCAACACTTTCAGCATGCAAATTCTACGATGCAAATTCTTTCAAAATATTACATTATGCGAATTATTTCCAACCATGTAAGTTCTTCAACTGATCATGAGAATTCTGTGGATCTCGAATATTTTCCACTGAAATCTTCCAATTGGCCTTCTATATTTCGAATTTTGAGATGAGCTTTTGAAAGCAGGATCGAAAACAACTTTGGAGCACATTTTCTGTTGATGATCTTGTCTAAATTCCACTCTAAACTCCAATTGATCTCAACCACAGTAATACGACTTTTTCGAACATAAAATCCTCAAAATCGATCAATTAACTTGAATTTGATAAAATTCCAGAAAGTAATTGATTCTATAATGATCGTCTATAACCACAGAATCAATTAAGCATCAAGTAATCCAATTCAGTATGCACCATATGCCCTTGAGAATGGAAGAATTAATTTTGCGAAAGAGCTCATGGACCTAACAATTGGTATCGGAGCCTAACGAAGACACCAATCTTTGCACGATCGAGATCAGATTGGATTGAAAGAGCAGTCTCTGTGGAAAATTCGAATTTGTTAATTTAGGGATAATTTGGATGTTCCTTGATGCTTAATTGATTATGTGGTTATGGACGATTATTATAGAATCAATTACTTCTGGAATTTTATCAAATTCAAGTTAATTGATCGATTTTGAGGATTTTATGTTCGAAAAAGTCGTATTACTGTGGTTGAGATCAATTGGAGTTTAGAGTAGAATTTAGACAAGATCATCAACAGAAAATGTGCTCCAAAGTTGTTTTCGAACCTGCTTTCAAAAGCTCATCTCAAAATTTGATGTATAGAAGGCCAATTTGAAGATTTCAGTGGAAAACATTCGAGATCCACATAATTCACATGATCAGTTGAAGAACTTGCATGGTTGGAAAGAATTCGCATAACGGAAGATTTTGAAAGAATTCGCATCGTAGAATTCGCATGCTGAAAGTGTTGAAGAATTCGCATGATTGAATTCACATGGTCTTTGATGATGACAATTTTTCTTAAGTACAAAATTCACACAAGAGTCATATGCGAATTGTTTAAAGATTCGCATGATGAAATTCTTTGAAGATAAATTTTGTTAAGTGTGGAATTCGAACAGAAGTGTGATGCGAAATGTAAAGAATTTGCATGTTAGAGTGATGCGAGAAGTTAGGTTTTCTTAGGCAAGAGTCATGCGAAAAGAAGGAATTCTCATGTGAGTGTCATGCGAGATGCGAGGATTTCGCTCATAGGCGCGTGCGAAAAGTAAGAATTCGCACACAGGCCTATGTGAATTGTGGTGTTAGGATAATGCCATCATGCAAATTGTGCTTCAGTGAATAGTGATATGCGAATGAAATTGCTTTTCCAGATCATATTAACATTAAGCTCATGAAATTCCTTTTTGTTAGAAAGATAAGCATTCTTAGCATGAAACACTTTGGTGTGTTATGTTGAGGATTTGGATACATGTTTAGCTCTAGATGCCTTTTTCACAACTTTTGGTTTAGGAGGAATGGAGTGAATCACGACAGTGTTTGCAAATGAAGTTCTTATGAGCAAATGTCAACAATTTTGATTTATCAAATTGAGTACAATCGTTCATACACTTTTGACATTTTGTGTCGTTAGAACTTTTACAAGACAAATCACCACTATCAATAACAGTACATTCACTTTCAACCACTTTCTTTTCACTTTCTTTCTTCACCCATTCTCCTTTACCATTTGTCTTTCTTAGATTTGAAACATGAAATGAAACCTTGTTAGCTTTCTTTTTCAAAGATAAATTTTTCTTTAAAATACCTGAGGACTCGCCTTTTTCAAATATGCTTGGAGGATATTCAGGAGTTTTAGAATAAACAATAGAGGTTTTGGAAGAAGTCTCAAAGTCTGGATTTGAATGCACATTCCATTTTTGAGAGTCAAACATCTTTTTATCATTCAAGTTTTGTTTAAACACATCTGTTTTCAAATCATTTAATTCTTTTGAAAGCTCTTTGTTTTCCTCAAAAGACTTGTCAAGTTTGGATTTGAGATCACAGTTCTCATCCTCTAACTCTTCAAGCATCTTTTGTAGGTCTTTGATTTGTTTTTTAAAAGAAGATGTTTGATCCGTCACAGAGTTGGAGTCTAACTTCTCAATAATAGGAACATGATCTGAAGCATTCATCATATTTTCAAAAATGTCCTCAATCATTTTCTTTGCAAAATCAGTTTTAATGCTAGGATTCATGATATTTGAGCACTCATCAATCTTAATCTCTTTTGGAGATTCGGAAGTGACTGATTCAGATATTGGAGTCTGAGTCTCAATGTCAGTGTCTGATTCATATTCATCATACTGACATTGAGTTTCAGGTATATCTATGTCATTGACGTTTGATTCTGTTGGTGATGGTGTAGAAAATAATGATTGAAACTCAACAAATTCAAGTTTCCTGTTTTTATAACTTTTGTTCAAATCATTGTATGAAAAACCAACAGATTTTAAGCTTGAATGTGAATCAGCACAACTCGACGTGTCGTCATCTATCACTTCTTTACCTTTAGAAGAGATGTCAAACTTAGGAGTTTTAGCTTTGACAAATGTTTCATGAATGTCCGGGATTTTCTTTGGTTTTAACCCCAATTTATCAAAATTATACAAGTTTTCGGGGGATTTCTTTAAAACATCATTTTCTTCAAAATCCAAACTGTAACACCCCGAATTTTGAGTCTTGATGGTGTTGCGATCTGGATTAACTATCTATCTCACTTGTTAGCCAAGGTAGTAGAAAAGAAGAAGAGAAAACCTCAGCAGTGCTTGGCGCGACTTACCGCGCGGGTGGAACCACGTGGCTAACCGCGCGGGCCTCTACCAATCCGCAGCTCCAGTGCTCCGTGCGGCTCACCGTGCAAGTGGACCCGCGCAGGAAGTCGTGCGGGCGCGCAGACCTCAATTAAAAGAGGAAAATCGGCTAAAACCCTCATTTCTCTAATTTTAGCTTTTGGAACTCTTGGTGGCTGTGATTTTCTCCTCTAGGATTTGGTAAGTTCAATCCTTTTCCCTCCTTTGCCATTAATATTCTCATCTACCTCATTCATTGATCATTTATGTCAATCTTGGAGCTCTTAGGTGATTTTGGTGACACTAGTTCAAGTCTCCTCAAGGATCTCCTTCTTATCTCTTTAAGTCTTGTTATTTTAGGGTTTTGAAATACAACCCTACAAGGTGAGTTCATCCTTTTCATAAAACTCTATACATGTTAAAATCATATTTTTAACCTACTAGATATCTCCATTTCATTTATGTTACTAGGGGTGCATTTTCACCCAAAACCCTAACTTTAGAGATTCTAGGGTCCATATATGTGGAAAGGGTTTTGAGAAAGGAAAGAGGATATCTTGGATATATGTATGAAGAAAACTTGTCATTATGTTTTTCTATCCTCTAGCTTCAAAGATTTATGAACGATGGGTTAATGCTATTTTCATCTAACTGCTGATAAGTTTGTACATTGGGAACTTGTTTTACTATAACCTTGGGTTGAATAGTTGGAACCTCTTAGTAAGATTATGCAACTATTATGCGATAACTTTCTTTTATCATTATTTCGGACATCATATCATAACGTGGAAACACCGGTTAGCTTTTTAGCTCTATGTGACATTTTTGGTTGCATTAGGAGCCATGACCCCATCATTGTTGTGCATTTGGTCCGACGTTGGGACATTAGTTTTCTTCGTCAAGGCATGTTTAGGTACCGTATTGGGTTGTAAGTCCTACGTGCTAAGTATTACGATATTGGATGAGGATCTCAACGTAAGGGCCCTTATGGGTTGAAGTTGACTTTCCGCGGGTGTACGTTTAAAGCCACTGAGCCTAACATCCGTTGCGTGTACTTGTATGTGTTTTGGCTTTACTGACTGTCAAGTGGCCTACTTTTGTGTTCCATCACTTATGTTAGTAAGCGGGTCTCCCCCGTTAAAACAAGAGGTAACTGTATGGTAAAGAACACTATTATTCCCATCATAAATCCACTTTCTTTATTTACGCTTAACATTGATTATTTCAATACAACTGTTTGATCTCACTAGGCTTTAGCCTAACACTTTTTCTTATAATGTCATGTATAGCAGGTCAATCTAGCGATGGGACTCGTCGGGAATGAGCGGACGGCCTAGGGGTCGAGAGCGGTCTTTTTGAGTTGATTTATTGACCGATACAGTGGTGATAATGGATACACGTTTTGGAAGAATTGCAACACCCGATATTAATCTTTCTTGTTTAAGTTAGATTATTAGGTTGCTAAGCATTATTCTTCATTTGATTCTTTTGTAAAGACTACATCTATATTCCCCGTTCTGGGGATGATACACTGGGATTGTTATGACAGGTTTTGGTTTTCCCAGGTTTACTCAATTTATAGCCGTCATATTGCGAAATTTTCGAATTTTTATTTCTCTAAATTTTAGGGTGTTACACAAACCCGTCTTCGCATTATAAAATCGGACATCTTGGAGTTTGTTTGTTAGCAAATTTAATGTTTGCTCAGTCTGTCCTCATTTTAGGTTCAAATCCTCCAGTTGTTTTATCTTGCAATAAGCTTCATTTCTCTCCTGAAAGCAAGCTTCAAACTTAATCTTAAATTCACTTTTTTCAGAATTTAAATTAACTAGATTTCTTTCAAGCTCCACAATTTTAGATTTTAAAAGTTCCTTTTCTTTCTTCAAGGCATCTTTTCTGATTCCTTGTCCTCAACAACAACCTTCAACAATGCGTTTTCATCACGAAAACTCATCATTAATTGTCGTTCAGTGCTAAGTTTTCCTTTTAAGTTTAAAAATTCTTTTTCCATGTTTTGAATCTGAGCCATGAGAGATTCAACAAGTTCAGAGTTATAAGGAGTATTTACCTCAGTGTCACAGTCAGATCGGTTAGAAAAAGTTTCTGCTTCATCATCAATCTTTGACATCATGTAGACTTATTTAAAGTGGGTTGATTCTTCATCTGAACTTTGAAAGAACCAATTTTCTTCCTCAGCCACCAACTCTTTTCCTTCTTCTTCCTTCTTTGCTAGTAAGGACTTCCTGGCATAATACTCGTAGTTTTTCACCCTTTTAAACTTGCAATCTTTAGAGAAGTGGCCAGGCTTACCGCAGTTGTAACACCTGCCATATTTGGGCTCAGTCTTCTCTCCTTTCTTCTCTTCTTTCTTCTCTTTTTTCTCATCTCTTTTCTCTTCTCTCTTTCCTTCTTTCTTCCCATACATTGGTTTGTACTTTTCTGATCGATTCTTCTTGTACCCTTAATACTTTGACTTGGAGAACCGTTTCTTACCAAATCTCTTTTGGAATTGCTTGGTGATGAGGGCCAGGTTTTCCGCAAACTTCTGTATATCATCATCATAATGTACTTCAGTCTCATCAGAGAATTCTTCAGAACTTGACTGACTAAGTTATGTGAGGAAGTGTGAGTCTAAGAATCAATGAATCCTAGAGAGATAAAGTAGAGAGAGAGACAAGGATGCACAAAAGTAACATGATTCAATATGTGCGTGAAAGGTTCTTCCAAGACACAAAGACCAAAGGGACTTAAATACCCTTGGTCAGATACAATACAGAAAGACTCTAAACACAGTATTTGACCAAGACTTATAAATACATTGATTACTATAAAATCCGACCTAACAATCTCCCCCTTAGTAATCATTGGCGCTTTGGTCTTCAAAATTCATCTTCTAAATCAGCACGGACTAATAAAGCGACTTTATGAAGCTTTCTGACTTTTAAAGAAAAATTTATTCTCAACATCTTTCAGTTAGTTTTGTCTTTGCTGCCTTTGACAAGTCTGGACCAGATTGGAATAAACTTGAACGAATAGTTGATTCATCAGCTTGTGCTCTAGACGACACACCTCTTTTGAAAGACCTTGAATGAACTGTGGTGGTCGGAGCAGGAACAACAAAAAAATTAGTTGAAGCTGAGAGAATAGAATCTTTGAGCGAATCTTGATCAGCAGATAAACTTTTGAGCTCTTTGTCTCTTTATCATCTCCTTGACTTCTCTGATTTCTCCCCCTCATGAGCTTGATGATCGGGATCAACTTGGTCATGCAAATGTTGGAGACGAGATAGCTTAAGATCTTCAAAATCAAAGAAACGGAGAAAAACAGGAGAGGTTTGCGCGTCACGCTGGTGGCACAAAGTGAGATTTGCGTTACACCAAGGTGGTCCAAAGCAAGGTTTGCGCGAAGCGAAGGTAGCGCAAATCAAGGTTTGCGCGAAGCGAAGGTGGCGCAAAGCAAGGTTTGCGCGACCAACTGATGGCGCAAAACTGACTTAAACTTAGAAAAATCTACCTTTTTAAGATCTTTGACTCCCCCTACACAAATGCACTAGATATGACAATTCAAGTTAGCATTCATATAAAGAAAATCAGACACTCCCCCTCAAAAACAGATATGATTATGAAGAAAATTCTCCTTTTTCACTCTCCTTTGAATAATGCTCAAACTCATTTAAAATATATTTATAAGAACACAATGAATGTAAACATCAATGTAGAAAGAAAAATATACTGAATATGTATTTTGAAACGACTAAATATATAAAAATTTAAACATAAACAAATAAACTTCTACTTAGTAAAATATTACAATAAAATCCAACAGATGAAAATGTATGTTTTTGGATACAGAACCAAGTTTTATTGCATATCAAGTTAAGACATGTTCAGTTTCAAAAACTTTCATCAATCTATTCAGTGTGCTCGCATGTGAACTCAGATTAGCTTCAAGAAAATGCAATTCTAAAAATATAATAGAGAATTTTGCATGTAATCACACTAATCCATCAAAAATTCAGACTTTCACAAAGTTACAGGTTTATTGCAACTCAGAAATATATAACCAAGTATCATGAGATATGTGCTCATTGGCATCTTTACATGAGTGTGCTCTTTGGCATCTTTTAAGCGTGTGCACTTTTGGCATCTTTTTAATCAAAAAGTTTATTAAGTAAAGAACATGCCGTAAACGTAACTTTCTATCTGACCCTATTGCAGGATTTGGGTCAGCCACTCCCAGACCAGTTGGCCTTAGGGAACTAGGTGTCAAGCACCCCTTGGAACTTGTGTCAAGCACCCCTTGGAACTTACTTTCCCAGATCAGAAAGGCTACATCGACACATCCTATACCCATTCATACCAGTAGAACATGACTTTCGATGTGGTTCTATAGAAGGATTTTGGTTCGATCACTCCTAGATCAAATGACCTTAGGGGACCAGATGACAAGCATCCCACAGAACTTACTTTCCCAAACCAGAAAGGTCACAGGTACAAACTTTTAAACTTAGAGATTTCTGATTTATAAGAATTTAATAATCATCTCAATCACAAGGTTTTACGTCTAAGTGCTTAGCCCATATTTTCATTACAATCCGAAATTCCGACTTTTTAGGTTTTGTAAGCATTGTAAACTATAAATATTCCGAATCACACAACTGTAAAGCAATATCAAAAGCTACAAACATGTTGCTTGACTTTTCGACTGTTGTTAGAACTGAAATTTGAACATATAAAACTTCAATATAAACAAATCAACTTGAAAATTTATCCTAGACACACATTTTATTCAAAAGAAAGAAAAATTGTAAAACTTTTACTTTATAAAATAAAATTTGTAAAGGTTTAAACTTTTAAAACAACATGCCGAAATTTTAAAATTAGAAATATTTGATCGGCAAATTTATATTCAGTTGAAACAAAATATAATTCAATAATATCAACTTCCATACAGTGTATAAAGTATATGTGTCTAAAAAAAAATTTTGTTTGAACAAAATCAGGAGTTGAAGAAAATTGCTCATATTCTTTAAAACATATTGAGAAAACTGGAACAACATCATTATCAGATATAAATGCAGCGGAAAAGAATAGATGCACTCACAGTTTCTCATTAGTCAGAAGCTTAATGCTTTGAAGAACGAGTCCTATACTGATTTGTCTAGAAGTCGTAGTCGATGAAGTACGGGTTCTGAGCTGCAGTACTCAGAAGCCACAATGTTGACTTTGAAGTTCGGGTTTTGAACTGTTGTGTTCAAAAGCCATACTTTCTCTTACTCCCCCTTAACATGAGATGCCTGCAACTTAGAATCAGATTTAGACTTGGGTACCCACTTGTATTTGGGCACGTGAAAGTTAGTTGCAATTCGTATGGGGAAATATTTATAATATTTGGCATTAAAAGCATGAGAAATATGATCAGAATGATAGGCACAATCATCAAAAGAAAAAGCATAATCATCAGAACTAGAATCTGAGGAAGAACATGAGACATGTTTTGAAATTCGAATCATTTGTTTTATAGAGTACATTGAAATTTTATTACAAGAAACAAATGGATCGCTTTTATAGAATTTGTCTACACATTTATCCCCATCAAAAATATGTTCATCAGATGTCCGCTTCGTTTTCAAGATCTGCTTTGATCGAGCACTCAAAGTCCTATCTGAAAGATTAGAATTGAAAGAATTAGAACAGTCAGAAAGAACTGTATCTTGTTTCTTTGACTTCTTTGACCGTCTTATTTTACACTTAGATTTATAATATTGATCATTGAGTGTAAAGAATCATCAAGAATTTTAGACTTAATATTTAAATCAGAAGGAATAATTTTATCCAAGCAACCAATCTGATTAACTAATAAGTCTGAATTTTCCTCGGAGTCTGAAGAATTTTGAGAAAAGTTTTTAAAAGTAGAAACTTCACTTTTGTTTACATGAGAATCAGAAGAAAGACTAGAAATAGAATCTGATTTTGGAGAAAATAATTTTTCTTCAAGACCAGAAGTCATGAAAGAAAGAAAGATATCAGATTCAATTTCCTTTAAAATATTTTGATCTTCTATCTTATATTCAAGATCGATGATTTTGCTTTCTAATACTAATGGAGGAGTATATTTCTGAGAATCATAAATGATTGGAGAAATATTTTCCTTATCAGAATTAGAAGCATAAGGATTAATAAAATCATCAAACATTGAAGATTTGATAGGAGATATATCATTTAAAATTCTTCTGCCTGTCTTTGATTTTTCAGGGAAATATTTTGCATTTTCATACGTATAAACAAAACGAATTTCATTTTTCTTGTTATTCATCCTTTTCTCATTTTCCATATCTAACACTTGCTTCTCATTCATCCAATCAATTTTAAATTGAGGAGCATAAGGAGCAAGAGTTAGATAATCGTATTTATATAAAGTTGGGGATTTTTCAATCGCATTGTTTAAACAACGAGGATTTTCAAAACCAAGTCCCCACCTTTGTTTTAAAGCTTCTTCACTCCTCGGTTTGTTCATAAAAATTGTTTGTTCAGATTGGTTTCTTCGATAAAGCTTTTCTTCTAATTTATTTATTTTATCTAAAAATTCATCTTTTAAATTAGTCATAGCCGTCAAAGATTGAAGATAAGACTTATTTGAATTTTCCAAATCATTCAATTTCTTTTGAAAGATGTCTTTAGTATTTTCTAAAATAGATTTTTCATCTTTCAAAGAAAATTTTCAGTTTGGCAATCAAATCTGACTTTTCAGAATTTAAATTCTTTTCAGATATTAACTTAGAACGCATATCAGATACAACAGTAGTTATGATATTCATCTGAGAGGTAATGAAATTATAATTAAATTCAGAATATACCTCATCTTTATCAGAATCAAAATCTTATGACTGGTCATCTCCAACCAATCACATCTGAGCGATCTCGACGTTTGCAGCTTCGTCGTCAGAGTGATCCAACCAGAATTCTTCTTCGACCAGCAAAGCAGTTCCGTTCTCTCTCTTTTCAGCCAGTTCCATTTTCTTTCTGTAGTAAGCCGAATCCTTAACCACTTTTGCTCGACACTCCTTTGATATATGACCCGGCTTTCCGCAGTTGTAGCATGCAACAGTCTTTGGCTCGAGTACTTTGACTCTTGAACCGGAAGTGAAGCGATAAGTATTAGAACCTGACTTTGGTTGGAACTTTTTCTGGTAATGGTTAGAGAGAAGAATCATAGCTTTCTGCAAAGCCTCTCCATCATCATCAGTTGACCCGTTGAAAGCATTATCAGACAACGCTTGTTCTGCCCATTGCTTCGTGAGAAGTGCAACCGGGTCTACTGACTTCTTGTTTTTGTTGTCTAGTTTGGCCTTTTTCTCTAACACCAAGCTCTCATCAGTCAGCAAGATCTCGAACATCTCTTGGATCTGCATTGTGGAGATTCTGACATCATTCCTCATTCTATGGCAAGATTTATTCCATTCAGACTGCAATGTGTTGAGGAACTTCAGATTTGTCTCAAGCTCAGTCTTTTCAACTTTAATTTTCCGAAGATCATTGATCACAACACAAAATCGATCAAATACAACTTTCAGTGGCTCCCCATCCTTGGCTTTGAATTCTTCAAAGTTATTCATGTAGCCTGCATGCCTGAGTTGAGTTGCAACCGAAGAACCAAGCATAATCTTCTCAAGCTGTTGCCACATCAGATTAGGATGAGTTTTGAAACAATCATTCCTGTCGTATACAGAATTTAGCAAGGCTAGCATCAGGTTTGCTTTAATATCACGATCAGCTTGATATGCGGACAACTCTTCATGTGTGTACTCTTTAGTAGGCTTATATAATCTAGAAGCCAATTTGGGTTTTTCGAACGGTCCTTCAGATAGAATGATCAACATGTCATTACCATTCTTTTGTAGTTCAATGAAGTTTAGGAACCGATATTGCCACTGTGTAAATTCATTTTCATCTATCAGCACAGGTGGACGATTTTCTGTACCCAAAGACATCATTAGATCACTTTTGTAGAACTGAGCTTGATAAGAAAATTTGTCAGAATCCGTGCCAGATGTTCAGAAATATTCTAAGTCTGAGACTTTGCGTGAGAAGCTGGAGACGCAAACTGAGCTTTGCATTAGTAGCACGTTGCACAAACTAGACTTTACGTGAGAAGGCTGTTGCGCAAAGTAGGCTTTGTGTTATAAGGCTGAGACACAAAGTAGACTTTGCGTTATACGTTGAAAATGCAAAGTAAACTTTGCGTGATACGACTGAAACGTAAACTGAGGTTCTCTTGAGCTGTTGGATTCGCAAACCACCTTTGCGTGAGTAGCGGGAGACGCAAATCAAGCTTTGCGTGACACGCTGATAACAAGAACCGACTTTGCGTAAGTAGCTTGAAACACAAAGTAGCTTCTCGTGATGCATTGGATACGCAAAGTTAGCTTTGCGTGATTGGAGTGATACGCAAAGTAGCTTTGTGTGAGAAACCCAATGCGAAAACCTGAAACAAAGGAACAAAATTAGTAGAACACGCAAATCCAACTATGAACTCGCGCAAAGTAGGAAGAACTTGCGCAAAGCTATATGAATCTCGCGCAAACTTTAGATCTTGCGCAAACCGAAGGCAAAAACACAAAATCTTCCAAAAATCGATTTCAAGACAGATTTTGACAAAATCTTCTTAAACCAACACGTTCGAAAACAACCTTACAACACAATTCAATCAAGTTTTTCGAATAAAATCCACAAAATCAATAACTCGTAAATCAAACAGTACGTCAAAATCGTTTTTCCAGAAAATCAATAATTTCCAAAATTGACAATCAAAACGCGATTTTTTTGAAATTTGATGTGAATCAATAATATTCTCCTTGAAAAACCGAATCCAACTAAACAAATTTCAACGAAAATCAATCAAAAACACCTCTGAATTTGATGAAAAATCAAGAAGACGAGATTTTCTTGAAGAATTCAAGAAAATCAATCAAATTTTTGGATTAATTCTACAAATTCAGGAATGAAAAACACACTCTCTCAATCCACTCAAGATTCAGATGGCTCTGATACCAATTGTGAGTCCAAGAATCAATGAATCCTAGAGAGAGAAAGTAGAGAGAGAGACAAGGATGCACAAAAGTAACAGGATTCAATATGTGCGTGAAAGGTTCTTCCAAGACACAAAGACCAAAGGGACTTAAATACCCTTGGTCAGATACAATACAGAAAGACTCTAAACAGATTATTTGACCAAGACCTATAAATACAATGATTACTATAAAATCAGACCTAACAGGAAGGCTTTGGACTTCTTAGAAGTCGACGGAAACTATACAAATTGAGAGTTATGGTAATGGTGATGAAAATTCTTATGTATCGCATGTTCATAATTTCGCTTAGCTAACGTTATTATGAGGATGTTTTACGTGATTATGCTTGTTTTCCATAGTTATAATGATTAATGAATGTAGTAGTACATTTCCTTGTTTATAATTCCTATAATCTTTATCTCACCTATATTCTCGCGTTGTGTGGCAGTCAATGGTTAACACTCGTAATAGGCCGGAGGGCCAAGAAGCTTTGGCATCTACGACCGACCACCCGAGAGGTACGACGACAGACTTGCCTCCAAGGCCACATAATGTTTTGGTTAGAGAACCAGAACATGTACCCCGTCATAACATAGCCGCATCCGAACCAATAATGGAGGAAGTGGCCCCGAAGTCAAAGGATGATGGATCGAATGATGCAGGCTATGAATGCAGCGATGGCCCGACAACAAGAAATGTTCCTGAAGCTACTAGAAGACCGAGATGCTAACAACCATAGGCATAAAGCGGTCGCGGAAAATATCTTGGTGGCGGGATCCGGGGGTACCAGACCCACAATTCCGTCTAATGAGACTTAAAACCCGGAAGGGAGGCAAGTGCCAAAGACATGCACTTTTAAGTCATTCCTCGGATGCCGACCACCGAAATTCAGGGGTTTAGACGACCCGGTGGCCTGCGTGAACTGGATCCGAGAGATGGAGCAGGCTTTTCGATCGAGCGAGTGTCGAGAAAGCCAGAAACTGTGTTCGGGTCTCAAATGCTTAGAGGGGCGGCCCTCACATGGTGGAACGTATATTCCACTTCCATTGAGGCCACCGTGTTGGCCAAACTAAGTTGGGAGACATTCAAGAAAAAGGTGATGGAAGAGTTCTGTAATGAGCGATCCATGGACCGCATCATTGACGAATTCAGAGGGTTGAAGTTAGGGAATTTGTCAGTCAAGGAGTACAACAATCTATTCATGGATAAACTGGGTGTAGTTGGACATCTGGTCCCCACCGAAAGAGAGAAGATCAAAGCTTATATCAAGGGTTTGCCTACCGAGATGATGAACATGGTTCGAGTGTCAAAGGCCGCTACTCTTCTAGAGGCAATTGAAGAAGCACAACATGTGGAAGATTCTTATGCTTGGTGATGAGGGCCAGGTTTTCCGCAAACTTCTGTATATCATCATCAGAATGTACTTCAGTCTCATCAGAGGATTTTTCAGAACTTGACTGACTAAGTTCTGTGAGGAAGGCTTTGGACTTCTTGGACTTGTATTTTGAAGAAGAGACAGTCTTTGAACTTGAACCCTTTTTCCTTTCAGCTAATAGAGCTAGAGAGTCCTTGACAATCTTCTTTTCTTCATTCAGAAGTTTGACGTCATCCTCATGCTGAGCAAGGGTAATGAATATGTCATTTACGTCCTCTTGTGCCATATCTTTGGTCATCTGAATGTTTATGGCATAGATTTTCCATTCGGGATTCAAGTTCTTGATGAACTTGTAATTGATTTCATATACGGATTTGTTCATCCCGTTTCTCCTCAAGTCGTTCAGTATCACATTGAACCTTGTATAAGTGTCAACTAGAGCTTCCCCTTCCTTAGCATGAAATCCATCATATGCATTGATGCTTTGGTTCAGCTTAGCCTGAATTGACCTTTCTGTACCTTGAAACTGTCTTTGGAGCACATCCCACATGGCCTTTGCTGATTCTCTACTATCTACTCTGTTGTAGATATCATTTGGAATGGCCATAGTGAGATAGATGAGAGCCTCTTCATCTATTTTGTATATATCCTTCTCTCTGTCACAGAAGTATTGATATGGCTTTGGCACATATCTAACTGGAATTTCAGGAGAGGTATCTGTACCAGCTTGACCCGGTACAGTAACAACAGGTTAAACTGGTCCTTCTGTGATGGATTTCATATAGTCACGGTTCTTATGGTTTAAGAAATGAATCATCCTCCTCTTCCACTGAGAGTACTCTCTGATAGACAACACCGGAGGTTTGGATTGGGAACCATGGAAAGAAGTTCTTTAGACATGATGAGATTATCAATCAAATTTGTACACAAAGAGAAAATGCTAGTATTGATATATTAATTCAACAATTTGAGATAATGAAAGAAGACTTAAAAATTTTCAGAAACCGAAATTTCTAAAAACCTTAAGTACAAAATTCGCATGCACTAAACTTGAAGAGCAATTCGCATGCACAATGTGATAGAATTCGTATAAGCAAGTTCACAATTCGCACAAGTCTAGAATTCGCAGACAAGAGATACTCAAAACAAATCAATTCGCATGAGCTTAAATGTGAATTCTTCAGAATTCGTATAAAGCTTTCTGCGAGTTCTTTGCAATTCGCACGTATCTCTTATGCGAGTTCTCTCCTTAAAAAAATTGATTTCAAACTTTTCGCACACAAACTTTTCGCACAATGAATTCGTATGACAAGAGGATGCGAGTCCTTTACGTAGAAATTTTTTGAAATTTCACAAACAATTCACATCTCATACGAATTCTGAACTTAGGAATAATTTTGAACAAATGTACGAAATCTCAGAATTCGTACATAGCTATGTGCAAATTCCTTACAATTCGCATGTAGTTTCTTGAGAATTCCTTCCTTTAATTTTCAAAAACAACTTTTCGCTCAACACTCTTATGTGAATTCTTGCTTTTCGTATGATGAGTTATACGAAATCCACACTTAAACAAAATTCCAAAGCTTTTTATGCGAATTCTACAACATTTCATGCACAACAGTGATACTAATTCTTTAATTAACTAATTTAGTTGAACTTTTATGCGAATTCTATCTTCGAATTTAAAGCCTGCGAGTTCTTCGTACGAAAAGTACGGATCTTGCGAGTTCTTGAGTTTTCGGTCCTAAAAATCAATTCTAATCCAAATTACAATCCAAAACTTCAATGTAGAGGCTGTAACTTCACAAAATCAATCATATTAGTATATAGAACAATCCAATTTAGTCTCAAATCCAAAAATACACTCAAACATCAAAAATCATGATGAAACAGTAACTTGGAATCGTATGAACAAAATTTTCAAAAACTCACAAATTGATGATCAAAAGCAATTTTTAAATGAAATTCAATCACAGAAAGACTTTCTAAAACATATTTCGACCAAAAATCAATCAAAGATTTTAACAAAAACACCTTTACTCGCAAAAATCAAATCAAGAACTCAACAAACAGTTCAAACTCGTTTTTTTTTCAAAAATGTTGAATTTGTGCTCTGATACCAAATGTGATCCCAAAATTACTAGCATATATCAAACACAGATTATCAAAACAAACATTTATTGATCAAACCACATGATTACAATATAGCCACAAGTCTAATGGAAATCTATCTATGTTCTTCTCTGAAACTATTTGACTTGTTCTCTGAAATGTATGGGTATCTACAAGATTACAAACACACATAACTATTTATACTAAGTCAACCTTAGTTGACTTTACAACTCAAACCTTACACTATACAACATTTACACAAGTGACCCACTATTTTAATCTTGAATACAATATAGCTTCAACAATTTTTTTTATATGTGATCCTAGATTTACTAGTATATATCAATCATAGATTATCAAAACAAACATTTATTGATCAAACCACATGATTACAGTATAGTCACAAGTCTAAGTGTCACAGATCTCACTTGTATATATCCGAAATCTATCTATGTTCTTCTCTGAAAGTATTTGACTTGTTCTCTGAAATGTATGTGTATCTACAAGATTACAAAGACACGGAATTATTTATACTAACTCCACCTTAGTTGACTTTACAACTCAAACCTTACACTACAAAACATTTACACAAATGACCCACTATTTTAATCTTGAATACATTATAGCTTCAACAATTTTTTTTAAATGTGATCCTAGATTTACTAGCATATATCAAACACAGATTATCAAAACAAACATTTATTGATCAAACCACATGATTACAATATAGTCACAAGTCTAAGTGTCATAGATCTCACTCATATCTATGCGAAATCTATATGTATTCTTCTCTTAAAGTATTTGACTTGTTCTCTGAAATGTATGTGTATCTACAAGATTAAAAATACACATAACTATTTATACTAAGTCAACCTTAGTTGACTTTACAACTTAAACCTTACACTATATAACATTTACACAAATGACCCACTATTTTAATCTTGAATACAATATAGCTTCAACAATCTCCCCCTATAGATTCAAGATTAAAAAAAATTTGACAATTATCTTCAGGTCTTCTTATCTTCAAAACAATCTTCAACATTTGAATCTTTTTCAGCTTTGACATCTTCTAATCTTTGTCACTTTGATCAAACTTTGATTTTGATTTGATTTTGATAGCACTTTCAGATTAATCTCCCTCTTTGAATCAGCTTTAAGTAGCTTTGAGTAAACTTAAACACTTTCTGTACTCTCTTTCTTTGAAAACAAACAATCATCTGACTTTAACAACTCTCCCTTTCATTGCATAACTCTTGCCATTGCTTTCATCATCACAAACTATCTTCCCTTTACTGATATGATCAACTTTAAACTGACTTGAACTTTGAAATATGAAACTTTGAATCTAACTTTGAAACTTTTCCCCAATTCTGAAATCTGACTTTGAAATTCTGAAATTCTCTCCCTTTTTGATGAATTTTGAGAATCAGAATCATCAAAACTTTTTCAATGTCAGCATAGTCTTTGAATGATCTCCCCAAAATAATCAGATAAACTCAATCTTCATGATTAACAATCTCCCCTTGTTGGTAGGATATGAACAATGTCCTCTAACTGATCTGATACGTTTTTGTCAATTCATGAATGTATTCATCTGAATCTTTTCAATTCAGATAAAATATGAGTGGTAACCCTGAATAACCAAATGAAATAGTTATAATGTCTGTAAGTAACACGAAGTTACTTAGTACAACAGATGTACTTTGTAAGGAGCTTGGGTGATGTTCACTCCCTAGGACTTCCATTCAATCATTGAAAAACACAAGGTAATTCTATGAATGTTCTGACAGAAAAACAGATTTTCTGTGTGCTCGTGCTTGTGTTATGAAAGAATTAGCACAATGATTGCTTTATCAGGATCAAATATGTAAACAATTGAGACAACAATTATTATACATAGACTCAATGTGCATGAGAAAGGGTCGAAGGTGGGGCAACTTTCCTTCTTTTTCAATATCAGTATCTTCCGAGTGAAGGACCAATAGAGTATGTGCTACTTCCCAGAAAATGTGAAACGTTCTCTTTTTAAGAAAAGAATGAGTAGCTGGTGGGGTGTTTGCAAGAGTTGGCATGGGATCACTGCCTTTTTCAATGATGGTCACCAAAAAATGTGAACCAATCAGATTATGTGGCTGCCTGACTCAGAAAGATTTGGTGCAGAATTTAAGATTCTTTTACTTTGATCTCACACCCTCTTTCTTTTAATCATTTAAGCGCACTTCTAACCAATCTCTCTTTTCCATTTTACCTCATCAAACACAAACACTCAATTCTTATGACCCCTCTCCCCTCAATCACTCTTAGGATTACTTCCGGTGTAGGAAACACTAGTTATCGTGAATTCATGAAAGTCATATAAGCTCACACATTAAATCCCATGTATTTTCCTAAAAGAATACGTTGCTCAATGATTTTCTTGACAGATAAGCACAAGAAATCATAGTCAGTGTATGTAAGTTCATTAAAAGATAAGACTGAAATTTGAGCAATTGAACATTTAAGATTTCTGAAAACAATTTGAATGAATGAATATCATAAAATGAATAGAAATGTTTTGAGAATCTGACAATGATTTAAATCAGATCAAATATTTCATGAAGAATTATAAGTTGAGATATCAAAGACGTAAGCTGTTTATATGGACAAAATATAAACATATTGTCAATGAAACACATGTAATGAGAAATGAAGTCTGATCTCAAAAAAATTTGAATAACAAACGGAAGTATTACCATAGAAATATTTATTATTTGATACATGGTAATAACAAAGTCAAGAGAAATATACTGAACCGATGTGTGTAAGAATACTTGACAGTATATTGACAAGATACTACACAAGTATTAATCTTTTGGTAACACACGATCAGTTAATCATCAAAGTATCCACATAAAAATCATTTAAAACCATACATCGAAATTCATAAAACATTTTGAGAATGCGAAGTGGTTTGAACATTTAATCCAAAAATGATTTTCACAAGTGAAAGTTGTTTTTCTTTCACAAGTGATAGAGTTTAATATTCAGAAATATATACCTGTAAAGTAGAAATCTTAACTCCACTAAAATGAATATTATCATTTCAGCGCATTGACATAACTTCAGATATTCTTCCCTTCAATATCTGTAAAAATTCAAGTCATCAGAAAAATATAACAATCAAAGTATAAACGACTATTTTCTTCTCCCCTTAAAAGATATGACAATTAAATTTTCAATCACTCACCCTCAAAAGAAAAACACCTTGAAAAGATGTAATCTGATAAGCATCCTTCAAAAGAAAAAACATTTGAGTACTGGTTCTGAACTGAAGTATTCAGAAGCCAATATTACGTATTCTCCGGTGAGAATAGTAATTTGCAGTTTTACCATTTAAGAACGGGTCCTGATCTGATACAATCAGAAACCATAGTCACTTGAAATTAAACCTGCAAAATAAAAAAAATTGGTAATCATTTTAAAAATGATTTCGCCTTAGTCAGTAGTTGATAAATATTTGTATTTGTTCATAAATTCCAAGACACAGTCAATAGAAACAGAAGTTGAGATATACTCACCCTTGGATCATGGATTGGCATTCAACATACCTAATTTGCTGACTAAAAAGTTGAATCGCTTTTGTCTCCTAAAAAACTGACATGATTCATATGTGCTCTTGCGATCTAGTTTACAACCTGCGTGGTCAACATCTGTATAGGCAGTTAAATCGAAACCAGAATACTTAGGATACCAAAGGCCTAACTTGGGAGTGCCTTTGAGGTATCTAAGAATTCTTTTTACAGCGACGAGGTGATATTCCTTCGGATTTGCTTGATATGTCGCACAGAAACATGTAGCAAACATTATATCGGGTCTGCTTGCTGTTAGATACAGTAACAATCCAATCATGCTACGGTACACCTTTTCATCAACAGATTTGCCAGACAAATCAACATCTAAAAGTGTTCCAGTTACCATCGGCGTTTTCATTACTGAACTATCAAGCATATTAAACTTTTTCAGGATATCTCTAATGTATTTAGACTGATTTATGAAAATGCATTCGGGTGATTGTTTTACTTGAAGTCCAAGGAAAAATGTTAGTTCACCCATCATCGACATTTCAAAACGAGATTCCATGATTTTCGAAAAGTTCTTACAGAATTTAGGATTAGTAGACCCGAATATAATATCGTCTACAAAAATCTGTATTACAATCATATAATCACCTTGATTTTTCAAGAAAAGGGTTGTATCGATTATACCATTTTTTAAAACCAGAAGCGAGTAAGAACTGAGTTAAAGTTTCATACCATGCTCTCGGTGCCTGTTTCAATCCATATAGAGCTTTGTCTAGAATGTAGACATGATCTGGGTGTTTAGGATCAACGAAACCGTCAGATTGAGCAACATAGACCTCCTCATGTAGAATCCTATTTAAGAATGCAGACTTTACGTCCATTTGATAGACCGTACTGTTCTTATGGGCTACATAAGATAAGAAGATCCTAATGGCTTCGATCCGTGCTACAGGAGCAAATGTCTCGTCGTAATCAATTCCCTCCTGTTGGCAGTAACTCTTAGCAACAAGGCGAGCTTTGTTCCATACTACTACTTCTGCTTCATCCCTTTTGTTCCTGAAAACCTACTTTGTGTAGATCACAGATTTACCTTGAGGTAGTAGGATTAGTCGCCAAACCTTGTTCCTCTCAAATTGTAGAAGCTCATCTTGCATAGCTTAAATCAAATCCGGATCGCGCAAGGCTTCTGAGGCTTTCTTAGGCTCCAAGGAACTAAGGAAACTAGAATATAGACAAAAATTTGCAGATGTTGCCCGCGTTTTGACTCCACTATGTACGTCACCGATGATGTTATGAAGGGGGTGATCTCTTGTCTAACGTGTAATGCTTGGAATCGGTTGAACATTTTCTTGCATATTATCGTCATCATATTCATCATACACTGCAGGCACAACCTCGGATGTACTCGAGACATCTCGTACATTTATTTCTAAATCAGGTAGCTCTGGAGCAACATATGAAGTACTCGGGACTTCTCTTCCAGAATTTGTATCTGGAGAAACAGAATCAGTATTAGCACTTTCAGAAATATTCGGTGTAGATGTACCTGACGAGGTTGTTGTAGTGACAGGTTCAGAAGGTCCAGAGATAACTTCAGTGACAGCTGGGACCTCTGATGTTGATGTGGACGCTTCAGATTTTTCAAAATCTGTACAAATGTCCATAAATGCATTAAGAAACAATAAGTCTAACTCAGATGTTACATTAGATGAGTTAGAAAGCTTAGTCTTTGAAGATTCGGGTTCTATTCCGCTTTGAACATAAGCCTTTTCTTTAAGCTTGAGTCATGAATTGTTTTGTTCAGAAGTCAATGTAGATGATTCATCAAACGACACGTTCATGCTTTCCATAATAGTCTTGGTCCGTCTGTTGTATACCCGATAGGCTTTAGGCATCAAAGAATATCCTACAAAGTAATCTTCGTCCGCTTTCTTATCGAACTTTCCAAGTTAATCACAGTCGTTTAGTATATTGCATCTGCAACCAAAAACACGTAGAAATTTAATGTTCGACTTTCTTTTATTTATAAGTTCATACGCTGTTTTCTTGTGTCTCTTAATCACAATGGTACGGTTCTGAGTGAAACACGCGGTTGCAACGTCTTCAGCCCAAAGATACAGCGGTAGACCAGAATATGCCAACATAGTTCTAGCAGCTTTAACCAAGGTTTGATTTTTCCTTTCGACCACGTCGTTTTGTTGTGGAGTGTAGGCAACAGAGAAGTTATGTGAAATCCCAACAGATGTGAGATAACTCTAAAGTGTATCATTCTTGAACTATGTGACGTTATCACTTCTTAACGTTTTAACAGGAAGTTGAAGTCGAACTTAGATCTTTTTGATGAAGCCAATTATCAGTTCTACCGCGTCAGATTTGTTCCTTAGAAACTCCAACCAAGTGTATCTCGAGTACTCATCTATCATAACAAGTATATACTCTTTATCATTGATCGATTGAGTACGCATTGGGCCGCAAAGGTCCATATGAATGAGTTCTAGATGTGTTGAGCAGGAAAACTCAGTCTTTGCTTTGTGTGAACTACGTTTCATCTTTCTCATCTCGCAAGCGGGGGAAAGTGAATCTTTCTCAAACCTCATTTCTGGTAGACCTTAGACTATACCATGTCTCGCTAACTGATCTATCACTTTGAAGTTCTGGTGAGACAGGCGCTGATACCATGTCCAACTTTTAGCTTTTGATGCTTTGGCATGTAGACACACATATCTAGTTGCAGACAGTGTTGGAAAGTTCACTGCTTTCTTCAGTTTAGCATTCAGACTCTCAATCTCAGCTTTCATTTATGAGTTCTGCAGTTTAAGCTTTGCATTCTCTTTGAACTTATCTCTTTCAACTCCAAGATCAGGGCTTTCAGATTTGTTTTTCAAACCCATTATTTCTTATTCAAGAGCAGAGACTTTGATTTGCAACTCAGCTATTTCAGCTTTAATCTTTGTATTTTCTCTTTCACAGTCATTGGCCATTCTGGTGTATATTGATAACTGTCCAAGAAGATGTTGAATGTTAGCTTTAGCCTCATACATAGTCATTTTACTAAAATCATAGACATCGTGTGTTATCCCAGTTTTATCTAGTTGGTTAACAATCAATCAAGTAATCAAGCAACACAATAATAATCAAGAGATATAAAGATTAATAATAACGTACCAATCCCTTGAATAAACAATAAAACCCTTGAGTGTTCTTGATACCCTTTGAATACAGAGAAAACTTACAGCGACTATTTAGAAAATTATCAGAGTTCTTACAAGGTTAACCTAAAACTAAACTAATCAAAACTTTAAATACCCAGGCCATATGGGCTTTAACCTTAATGGGCTTTCTAATGGGCTTGGGCCCAATAGCTTAATAACTATTAACTTATTACATAATAAACCCTCTAATTAACTTTAGCACAATTGCAGTTTAAACCCTTAACTTTAACTTTAATCTTGAATACAATTTATGATCCAACAATCTCCCCCTTTGGATTCAAGATTAAAAATTTTTTTGCAATTGTCTTCGGGTCTTCTCTTGTCTTCACTTTTCTCTTGAGAATCTTCAGATATGACGTTGATAGCTTCAAAACTTCAAAACTTGATATCTTTAAACAATCTTAAAATCTTTAAAATCTTTGAAAATTTGAATATCTTCAGATCTTCAGATTGTATTCTCCCTTTTTGTATCTTCTCACCTTTTTTATATCTTCTCCCCCTTTTTGATGAGTGGTGAGAATCAACATCATCAAAACTTGGCAAAACAATCTCCCCCTTTTCAAGACAATCTCCCCCATTGTGTATGATCACGTAAGCACAGTCTTCATCATGTAAGGAGCCCTGTATGAAATAAGAGCAGTCTCTCCAGATGGAAAGAGTGATTATTTCAATCTTTTCAGATTAAAATAGAAAGTAGTAACCATTCGAATCTTTTCAAATTCAAACAGTTTAATAGGTGTAACCCTGAATCAACAAATGACTCAGTTAGAATGCCTGTCAGTAACACAAAGTTACTGAGTAACACAAAGTTACTATATAAGGAGCTGGTTTGATGTAGACTCCCCAGGTCTTCCATTCAATCATCGAATAACACATGGTTATCTATGAACGTTCTGACAGAAAACAAATTTCTGTGTGTTCGTGCATGTGTATGAAAGAAATTAAGCATAGATGATTTCTTTTCAATTTAGGCTCAAAGTATGTAAACTTGTTGAGACAACAACAAATTATACAAAGACTCAATCTGCATGAGAAAGGTTCGAAGGTGGGGCAACTTTCCTTCTTTTTCAATATTAGTATCTTCCAAATGAAGAACCAATAGCGTATATGCTGCTTCCCCAGAAAATGTGAAACATTCTCTTTTTGAGAAAAGAATGAGTAGCTGGTGGGGTTGTATGCAAGAGATGGCATGGGCTAGTTGCCTTTTTCAATGATGGTCACCAAAGAATGTTAACCAATCAGATTATGTGGCTGCCCGGCTCAGAAAGAAGTTTGGTGCAGAGTTTAATATTCTTTTACTCTGTTCTCTCACCCTCTTTCTTTTAATGCTCACGTCTAACCAATCTCTCTTTTCCATTTTACCTCTTTTCACACACCAACACTCAAATCTTTTGACCCTTCTCCCCTCAATCACTCAGGGAATACTTCCTGGGTAGGAAACACTGGTTATCGTGAATCAATGGAAGTTCTGTTAAGCTCACACACTGAATCCCATGTATTATCCTAAAAATACATGCTGTTCAACAGGAGTTTTGTACATGTAAGCACAAATACCACTTGTTACATGAAGAATAAAATATTCGGAGATGTCAAAACAGAAGATGTTTGACGATGCAATTCTCCCCCTCAAACTAAAAGAGTTTGACGATTTAAGCTCTTAAGGAGTTTTCAATTAAGCTTATAGACGATTTGTCATGAAGAATAGTATGCTGGAGAATCAAAAACGAATGTTGTTTATATGAACAATATATAAACATATGTTCAATGAAAGCACATGAAATGACGTTTGATTCAATCAACAGTGAATACAACTAACGTGAGTATTACCATAGAAAGATTTAACTTTTGATACATGGTAATAACAAAGTCAAAATAGAATGATCTGAACCGTTATGTGTATGAATACTTGACAAAATATATTGACAAGATAAAACACAAGTATTTATCTTTAAGAACACACGGTCAGATAAGCATTTAAGTATCCAAAAAATCTGTAAATATCACAGATATTCTCCCCCTTAAATCACTATTGGGTTTTTTTTTTTTTTTTTTTTTAAACAATAAATAAGGAAATAAAGCATATAAAAAATAGATAGAGCACTGAAGTGCGGGTTCTAATCCGATGTGATTAGAAGCCATAGTCACTTGAACCAACCTGCATAAGTGAAAGAAACAATGGTAATCATTTATGAAAATGATTCCTTTCTCGTTAACAACAGTTGGAAAATAACACACTATCAAGATTTGGAATACTCCCCCTTGAATCATGAGTAAGGTTTAAGACATGTTCAACATACCAAGTTTGCTGATTAGAAATTGAAATCGCTTTTCATCCAATGGCTTGGTGAAAAGATCAGCTAACTGGAAGTCATTTTGAACAAAGTGCATTTCAATATTACCTTTTTCTACATGATCCTTGATGAAATGATAGCGTACATCTATATGCTTGGTCTTCGAGTGCTGTACCGGATTAGCAGTTATAGATATTGCACTCTTGGAATCACAATAAATCGGAACGCGCTTGTAGTTGTATCCAAAGTCCCTTAACTGTGTCGTCATCCAGAGGACTTGAGAACAGCAGCTAGCAGCAGCTACATACTCAGCCTCGGCAGTGGATGTTGAAACACAGTTTTGTTTCTTTGAAGTCCAACTCACAAGTTTGTCACCTATGAATTGACATGATCCAGAGGTGCTTTTCCGGTCTAGCTTACAACCTGCATGATCAGCATCTGTAAAGGCAGTTAGTTCAAAACGAGAATCCTTTGGATACCAAAGGCCTAGATTAGGAGAACCTTTGAGATATCTAAGGATTCGCTTAACAGCAGTTAAGTGCGACTCTTTAGGATTAGACTGATATCTCGCACAAAAACATGTGGAAAACATTATATCCGGGCGACTGGCAGTCAGATAAAGTAAAGATCCAATCATGCTACGATACACCTTTTGATCAACAGGCTTCCCGGAGGGATCCGCGTCTAAGAGTGTACCAGTAGCCATTGGTGTTTTCATGACTGAACTATCTGACATATTGAACTTTTTCAAAATATCTTTTATATATTTAGCTTGATTAATAAATATGCCTTCGGGTAATTGCTTTACTTGTAGACCAAGAAAGAAATTTAATTCACCCATCATCGACATCTCAAACTTTGTTTCCATTATCTTTGAAAAGTTCTTACAAAATTTTGGATTTGTCGACCCAAATATTATGTCGTCAACATAAATCTGAATAAGAATCAAGTCATCACCTTGCCTTTTAAGAAATAAGGCTGTATCTACTGTACCTTTCTTGAAACCAGAAGCAAGTAGAAATTTAGTGAGAGTTTCATACCAGGCTCGCGGTGCTTGTTTAAGACCATAAAGCGCTTTGTCTAAAACATAGACATGATCAGGGTGATGAGGATCAACGAAACCTTCAGGTTGAGCCACGTAGACCTCCTCATGCAGAACGCCGTTCAGGAAAGCCGACTTTACATCCATCTGATAGACTGTAAAGTTTTTGTGTGCTGCATAGGCTAGAAAGATTCTGATGGCTTCGATCCGTGCAACCGGGGCGAATGTTTCATCATAGTCAATGCCCTCTTGTTGACAATACCCTTTGGCGACCAAACGAGCTTTGTTTCTCACGACTACTCCAGCTTCGTCTTTCTTATTTCTGAACACCCACTTTGTTCCAATAACGGATTTACCTTTAGGTAGTGGGATCAAGCGCCATACCTTGTTCCTTTCGAATTGTAGAAGCTCGTCTTGCATAGCCAAAATCCAGAATGGATCACGTAGAGCTTCAGCCGCTTTCTTTGGCTCTAAGGAACTGAGGAAGCTTGAAAACATACAGAAGTTAGCTGTTGCAGATCTTGTTGTGACACCAGATTGTACGTCACCTATCACGTTGTCCAGAGGATGATCCTTAGTCCAACGATGTGTGCTTGGTAGTGCATCAACTGTTTGTTGCGTATTGGACGCATCGTTGTCATCTTGTACTGGTGTTTCTGACACTGAAGCTTCTGGACTAGCGGTTGAAGTGCTCGGGACTTCGTTTCCAGATGAACTATCTGTAGAGACAGATTCAGTATTAGTAGAGTCAGAAACTAACGGTGTAGTTGTACCTGATGGAGTTGAAGTGTCAGTGACTTCGTCGGAAGGTCCAGGCATGTCTTCAGAGATAGTAGGGACCTCCGAGTTTGTACCACTTGTTATTGATGTTGATATGCCTTTTTCAAAATCTGCACATATATCATCAAAGGCATCAATAAACAATAAATCTAACTCAAATGAAGTAGAGTTAGAGTTTGAAGAAGATGATCCTGTTATAGCTGGTTCTATTCTTGCTTGAATAGAAGCTTTGTCGTTAAGACCGAGTTCTGAACTGTTGTGTCCAGAAGTCCTTGTAGAATTCTCATCAAAGGATACATTCATGCTCTCAACAACCGTCTTTGTTCGAATAATGTAAATTCGATAAGCTTTGGATGTCAGAGAGTATCCAACGAGATATCCTTCATCCGCTTTCTTATCAAACTTTGATGATCCTTGATGCTCTTTTAAAATGTAACACCTGCAACCAAAAACACGAAGAAATTTGATATTAGGTGTACGATTGTTAATTGACTCATATGCTGTTTTATTAAATCGCTTGACCACAATGGTACGGTTCTGTGTAAAACATGCTGTAGCGACTGCCTCGACCCAAAGGTACATGGGTAGATCTGAGTAAGCAAGCATAGTACGAGCTGCTTCAACCAGAGTGCGATTCTTCCGTTCAACAATTCCGTTTTGCTGTGGAGTGTAGGCTGCGGAGAAGTTGTGTGAAATACCCACGGAAGTAAGATAACTCTTCAGGGTGTCATTCTTGAACTCCGTGCCATTATCACTGTGAATGGTTCTTACTGGCAGTTGAAGACATACTTGAATACGCTTGATGAAAGCGATAATCAACTCTGGCGCATCTGACTTGTTGCGAAGAAACTCGAGCCATGTATACCTTGAGTAGTCATCTATCAATACCAACACATACTTCTTTCTGTTGATAGATGTTGTGCACATTGGGCCACAAAGGTCCATATGAAGAAGTTCCAGTGCTGATGAGGTCGATGATTCAACTTTGGACTTGAAGGAGCTACGCTTCATTTTGCCTAACTCACATGCGGAACAGAGTGAGTCTTTTTCGAACCTCATTTCTGGTAGACCTTTGACCAGACCTTGTCTTTGTAGCTTCGCTATGGATCGGAAATTCTGATGAGACAAGCGTCGATGCCACGTCCATGATTGTGCTTTAGAAGCTTTGGCTAGTAGACATACTGGACGTGTGGCAGACAGTGTAGGGAAATCTACATAGTATAGATTTCCATGGCGCTCAGCTTTGAAGACTTCGTAACCCTCGTGATCTTCTAGATAGCAATGAGTGGTTGTGAAGCGGACTTGATATTGCATGTCACAGAAGTGACTGGTACTGAACAGATTGTGATCAAGTCCTTCAACATATAACACTTTTTGAATCTTCACAACACCGTTATCGAGCATTCCATATCCTCTGACTTGGCCTTCGGCTTCAGAATTGGCAAATCTAACTGCTCCGGCAAGCTCCTCCACATAGTTATGCAAGAGGTGCTTGAATCCTGTCATGTGGCGTGAACATCCGGAATCTATTACCCACAATCGACAGGCCTGCAAAAGAGACAATTAGTTTTGCTTAGGCACCCATATCAAGATGGGTCCTTCGCGGTTAGCATCAAGCAATTAAGGAATATCCTCAGGTTTGACTTTTACTCTCCATTCATAACACGGTTTTGGAACCCATTTCCAAACCATCTTAACATTCAATTCCTGAAAGTGCTTTTTAGAAGTAGGATTGGCAACCTTAGCACGATACACTTTTGGTTGTGTAGAAGAATCAGAATTAGAATTAGACTTAGAGTTCAGCTTAGCTTTGCTTTTATTCTTTTTGGACTTAGGAGGGGAGTAGTATTTGAATGAATTATCCCAACAGTGTTTGCAATAAAGATTCTTTCGAGCAAAATTCATAAACTTAGATTTATCGGAACAAATCTTACATTCATGTTTATTAAAAGAAGTACTATTCAAAATAACACTGTCTGTAGGACAACTACTAGAATTCAAACTATTCTTTTTATTCAAACTAAGATCTTTATTCTTCTTACTCTTCCTAACTCCATTTCCTCTTATATCTGAAACAGAAACAGGAACCTTGTTAGTCTCTAACTTAGAAGGTGGTTCTTTTCTAGTGCTCTTTGAAGTCTCACCCTTTTCAAAAATACTTGGTGGATATTCAGGACAGTCAGAGTAAACAACTGTAGGTTTTGTAGGAGCATCAAATTCTGGATTGGTTCTTACCTTCCAGCTTGGATCATTGAACATCTGTTTATCACTTGAAGCATTTTTAAACATAGTAACTTTCAAATCATTGATCTCTATGCAAAGCTCTTGATTTACTTTTAAAGACTTTTCAAGTTTATGTTTTAGATCAAAGTTTTCATCTTCAACCTCATCAAGAGACTGTTGCAAAAAATCGATTTGCTTCATCAATTCAGATGTATGATCATTCACAGAATTTGATCCCTTTGAATTAGAAACAGGATCAGAGTCTGAAGCATTCATCATTTCAGAAAATGTAGCTTCAGTCATGGACTCAATAAACTCCGTTTTATCATTTTGAACACAAGAGTCATCCGCGGTAGCAGTAACTTCTTTAACCTCTTCAGGAAGTAGAGGTTTAGAAGCAATGGGAGTTGAGACTGATGGTATAGTAGATGGATCAACATCCGATTCATACTCATCAAATTTGCATGCAGTCTTAGGTAGAACTGTGTTGGTGCTCACTGATTCTTTAGAAGGTGTGGTAAATAGTGATTCAAACTCAGTAAATTCGATCTTTCGAGTTGCATAGCTTTCGTTCAAATCACCATATGTAAAACCAACAGATTTAAAAAGATTTTGAGAATCAGTGTCACCAGACTTGTTCTTTCCCATTTCTTCTTGACCTTTGGTCTTTTCAGAAGGTTTAGGAGAACTTGCTTCAACAAAAGTAGCGTGAATGTCAGGAATGGGTTTTATTGCGGAGCCAAATTTATCAAAATTATATAGGTGCTCCGGTGCCTTTTTCAAAATTTCATTAATTGGCACACCCAAACCTGGTTTAAGTTTGTAAAACCTTTCGTCTTGGAGTTTATTGGTCAACAGATTTAATGTCTGTTTAGTCTGACCTCGTTTCATGATAATGTCCTCCAGTTGCTTTATTTTGGTGAAAGCTTCATTTCTTTCTTTATAACAAACTTCAAATTTGATTTGAAACTCACCCTTTTCAGCATTAAGATTCACAAGATCTGTTTCTAAACCAGATATTTTTTCTTTTAAAGACTCTTTTTCAGCTTTTAAATCATCTTTTTCCTTTTCCTTTTCTTCCACAACAACTTTTAAAATAGCATTTTCATCACGAAATCTTAAAACAGATTGATGTGCAGAGCTCAATTTGCCTTTCAGTAAAGCAAATTCATCTTTCATGCCATGTATTTGGGCCATTAAAGATTCAATAAGTTCAGAATTTTCACTTACCTCAGAGTTTGCTTCTTCGGATTGTGTCTCAGAGTCTTCATCGTCACCTTCCAGCTTTGCCATGTAAGAAACTTGGGTGAAATGTGCTTGCTCCTCGTCATCAGAACTTTGGAACAGCCAGTTCTCTTCTTCAGCCATTAGTACTTTTCCTTCTTCAGCTTTCTTGGCAATCAGTGACTTTCTTGAGTAGTACTCTGAGTTCTTCACTTTCTTGAATTTGCAGTCCCTTGAGAAGTGCCCAAATTTGCCACAGTTGTAGCATCTTCCTGGTTCATCCTTTCGCTCTTCTCGCTTCTCCTCTCTCTTTCCTTCTCTTCTATCTTCCTTCTGATCTTCTCGTCCTTCCTCTCTCTTTCCATGCCTCGGCTTGTATCGCATCTCAGACTTCTCTTTCTTGTATCCATCATACTTTGGCTTTGAGTAAAATCTTTTCTTGCCAAAGCTCTTCTTGAATCGTCGCGTAATGAGAGCCAAGTCTTCAGAGAACTTTTGAATATCAGGATCTGAATCAACTTCCAGTTCTTCATTGCTTGAATCAGAGTCAGAGTCAGTAACTTCGGTAACTAAAGCTTTGGACGCCTTTTTCTTCGACCTTGCAGAGGATACAGAACCTTTGCCGGCTATGAGAGCCACAGAATCCTTCAGATGATTAGACTCATTATTCATAGATCTCACCTCATCCTCATGTTGAGCAAGAGTAGAGAAGATGTCGGTGACATTTTCTCGAGCCATATTCTTCGACATCTGGAGGTTGATAGCAAAGTTCTTCCATTCTGGATTCAGATTCTTGATGAACTTGTAGTTTATCTCAGAAGCAGATTTGGCGATTTTGTTCCTCCGCAAGTCATTGAGAATAATGTTGTACCTATTATAGGTATCTAAAAGCAGCTCTCCTTCTTTGGCATGAAATCCCTCGTAAGCATTTATGCACAGATCATGCTTAGCTTGAATAGAAGCTTCACTTCCTTCAAACTGCCTTGCTAGTTCATCCCAGATTCCTTTAGCAGTACTCTGACTGTCGACACGATTGTAGATGTTGTTTGGAATTGCCATCGTCAGATAGATTAGAGCTTCTTCTTCTAACTTGAGTTGGTCTTTCTGCTTTTCAGTGAAGAACTGAACAGGTTTAGGAATATCTCTGTCAGGGATTTCAGGAGAGGAATCTGTAGCAGGTTGACCCTTTACTGTGATCATTGGAGTTTTGGGACCTTCAATGATTATTGTCATGAACTCTCTGTTCTTGTGATTCAGAAACTGAATCATTCTTGTCTTCCACTGCTGATACTCATTTGCCACGAGGACAGGAGGTTTGACTTGAGAACCCATCGAGAGAAGCTGATTCGACATCTTAGCTGTACGGTTAGTAAATAGACTTTTCTGTACCAAGACAACCAACTAGATGAGATCGTTAGAATCAAAAGTAAAGACTACACTCAAAAATTTTCAGAGAAAATAAATTTCCAAAAATAATCAAATGCAGTCCTCGCACACAGTATAAAGCACTAATATCTATGAATAAAATACTGAAAAATTAAGAAGATTTTGATCAAGCACAAAACTTTTGTCCCCCTTCGCAGACTTAGCACGGGGGTCCCGCTGATTGATAAACACAGATTCATGAAGACGGATGAACAGTATTCGCATGAATAGTAACTTCGATGAACAGTGATTTTCGATGAACAGTATTTTTCGATGAATAGTAAAAAAATTTGATTCTTTTGGCTCTGATACCAATTGTTAGGTCCCAAGGCTTGAGCTTCCCAGGAGGTCACCCATCCTAGGATTGCTCTCACCCGAGCACGCTTAACTTGTTAGGATCAAGCGCTTACCACTACACCAAAATCAATTGCTGATGGTGAAGGCGCAACTTTATTTCCTTAAACCATGGTAGCGCAAAGCCCCGTACTAAGCGACAGGCGGACCTGAGGGGCTGCACCACTTTCGTGGAGCTAGCGGGTCGGGCTGTTAGTCCCGGCCAGTTACGTACTCCCGAGTCGAAGGTGAGGGCGTTGGATGCTTGTGGCATTCCCAGCAAATGTTGGGATTTCTCCTCAACAATCCCCCCCCAGTATTTGCACACTGGGAGACTCGAACCCGCGACCTCGCTCTGATACCAATTGTTATCCCAGTTTTATCTAGTTGGTTAACAATCAATCAAGTAATCAAGCAACACAATAATAATCAAGAGATATAAAGATTAATAATAACGTACCAATCCCTTGAATAAACAATAAAACCCTTGAGTGTTCTTGATACCCTTTGAATACAGAGAAAACTTACAGCGACTATTTAGAAAATTATCAGAGTTCTTACAAGGTTAACCTAAAACTAAACTAATCAAAACTTTAAATACCCAGGCCATATGGGCTTTAACCTTAATGGGCTTTCTAATGGGCTTGGGCCCAATAGCTTAATAACTATTAACTTATTACATAATAAACCCTCTAATTAACTTTAGCACAATTGCAGTTTAAACCCTTAACTTTAACTTTAATCTTGAATACAATTTATGATCCAACACTGATCTCCCTATCTTGTGATTCAGAGTGCTCATCATCATCAGAATCCTCAGAATCATCAAATCTGGCTTTCTTCACTGCATCGCTATAAGTCCCACCAGAAAACTTGCGTTTTTATTGGGGAGAGCTTGGTTCAGGGATTCCTTTTCCTTTGGGATCCAGAAGTGTCTTCTGAATGGATTTGATTGCCTCTAAAGCAGCAGTTCTTATTTCAGCAATCTGGTCCTCTGATTTATAGTTTTGAAGTTCTAGAGTAGCCTTGACCTGCTTCTGAGCAATTGTAGAGATCTTGGAAGAACAAGTCAGCATTCTGCTCATTATTGCGGATTTGAAAGAGGCCAGATCACTTTTAGTGATGAGGTCTTCAGAAGTTCGAGGTGGCGGCTGTGGTGTTGCTGATGGTGCGATGACTTCTAGTACAGAGGCTTGAATTGTAGTTTTGATGAGGTCAGAGATAGAGGCCATTTGATCTGTTGAGAGTCAAGATGATCTGGTGGCTACTACCTCGTTCCTTAGTTCTTGTAGAGCCTTCTGGACATCGATGGTTGTAGATACTTGACTTTGAAAAGATGTATTCTGAGCTTTAAGATTGGCTATCTCCAGAGATGATTGAGCCTTCTGTCTGAATAGTTCTTGTTCCAACTCTTGGATTCTGTTTGAGGAGTCCAAAAGTTGGGTCTTCAGAGTCGAAACCTCTGCTCTGAAGTTTGTGTTTTCAGAGCGAAGAGCAGAGGTCTCTGAACCGTCAATTCTCTGAAAGTTATGCTCATTCAAGGAGCCTCTGATTTCTTCACAGAATATCTGGAACTCAGATTTTGTGAGAAGTTCAGAGAGGGGTACATTGGTTACAACACATGTATCCAATTTTTCCTCGAGTTCAGAGGAGCCTTCGTTCAGAGCTGTTTTGATGTTGTCTCTGGAAGGACTTCCACTCAATCCTTGATGTTCCGGAGAATCATCTCTGAGTGTTCTGTTCTCATCCAAGTCCTCCTCCTCAGATTCAGAGGACTGGAAGTGAATGTGGGAGTTGATCTTGCGATCCAGGCAAGTCAATCCTTATGCTTGTAGGTCAAGCCAGTGTCCCTGAGTTGGACAACTACTTCTAGATATCCTAAAGGGTGAGAGATGACCCACAGAGGCATCATTATGTGTAGGATTTTCGGATGTACTCTGAGGCAACTGAGTACTTAAAGTATTGGCTAAGTCCTGTGAAGAGGACTTATCCAAAATCTGAGTTTCCTCAGTTAAGTGAACTTCAGAGGTGGAAAAAGGTACCTCTGAAGTGGCTGGCTGGTTTGGGTTCGAGGTGTGCACCTCTGATTCAATAACCATTACCTCTGGATCAAGTAGGTTAGATTGTGTGGTTGTACTGGGAGATGGGGTTGGTGTCCTAACTCTCAGGTTTCTCCATGTCCTTAGAAGACTTTCTCTCTTTCCCTTTGAGAATCTTCAGAGCTAGTCTCTGAAGATTCATCCTCACTTTCCTCAGATCTAGTCGAGCTATCCTCTACACTAGCAGATGAGGTTTCTTCCCTTACTTCCTCATTGACAGCCCTTTCAAGTGCTCTGTCATCTCTCTCAACTTTTGTTTCTCTGGCAACTGTACCCTCTGGTTTCACTCTTGTGAGAGCTCTGTACTTCAGGGTCCTCAGATCCCTCTAAAGCCGAGATGCTCTTACTCTCCATTCCAGGTTCAGGACCTAAGTGTGTTGGGGTTCCCAGAACTAGTTCTAGTCCTTGGGCAACACTGAGATAACAACCTAAGGCTACAGATTGAGGATTTACCTGATTCAGCATGTGGTTAGGGATCCTCCTTGCTTCTGGATAGCCTTCAGATAGAATCGTCGGTTTCAAGTTGTTTATTATGTAGAAAGGAGTTTTGGGTTGTTCAGGGGCAATCAAAATATGAAGCTTATCGATCGCAGCATGGATGATTAGAGACAGAAATCTTGGGAATGTTATTGAAGGAACTTTGGATGATTGGGTCGTTTGTTTAGGGTCCTTTGCCAAGCATTTGTTGTTCTTCTCTATTGATGTCAGAATCATATCAAAGATTATGCCGGCCATGTCCAAGTTGCGATTGAAGAATAGGGCATACATGATTGACAGTATTTCTGGTGTTGCTTGATCCATGCTCCCCAGTTTGCAGGTGAGAGTTATGTTTAGGATAGAGAACATGAAGTTCCAGATTGGTGGTAGGTGTTGTCGTCGGAAGTTGCTCAATCTGGTGATTTCAGTGTTGTAACCTAGCATTCGAATAAACTGTAGTAGGGTTTCAGAAGTTGGGCGTTTTTCAAAACGCGTGATTTTAAGTTCCTCAGCTGTTAGGAGTGGGAGAACTTCTCTTAGAACAATAGGATTGATGAGTATTCGACATTTTACGACTTAAGATATGTCGAACTCGCCGATTATTCTGTTATGTGCATCGCTGTAGTGACTTGAAGAATACCATTCTGGAACAAACGAGAGTGGACATTCATTGGTAAAAGCAGTTAGGGCTTGAGTCAGTTCATAGTTGGAGAAGAACTCGCAGATTATTCCGTATTATTCCTCAAATTTGGGAGAATCAAGCTGAATCATATGATTGTTGTCTTTGATTGGAAAACGATACAATCTTGAAGGTTCACCAGATTTGGGAAAAAGCTTGCACCATTCATTTGAAGATGCCATTTTTGAGTTCAAGTGAAGAAGATGAAGTTCAAATTCTTTTTGGAGAGAAAGAGAGATTGTGCTCGAGAGTAATTTGTAAAAATGAATATCCGGATTTTAAATTGGTTTTGTATCCAAATTTAGAAAAAGATACACTCGAGTACATAAGGTGAAACGGCAGTGATTTGACCTTTTGGATAAAGCCGTTTGGCCTTTCACTCATGCCTATTTGTGACACGTGGCCTTGAAAATTGTTGTACCTACGAATGTAGGTTCCAAGAAAATAGGAAAGGGGTGCCATTTTTCAATAAAAAATTGAATATCTTCTTTGTGCTGACTAGACAAACCTTTCGCCTTAAGAAGCAATTTAAGATATTACTTGAAATAATAAGGTTCAGTTAAACTGAAATTTTAATTTCAAATGATATCAAAAATTGCTTATTTATTAAAAGGTTCTTGTTTGAGGAATGTCTTGGTTTGAAAGTTGTTGACTCCCCCTTGACAGATGATTTGTGAAAAAAAATCCTCAATTTCAGAGACTCTGAGATTAATTTCAGAGACTCTGAGTAGACTTCAGAGACCATTTTCAGAAACTCTGAGAAAAATTTAATTTGATTCAGAGACAAAATTCAGAGATTCTGAGTGGACATTTGAAAATTTCTTTTGAGACAAAATTCAGTGAATCTGAGATGAAATTCAGAGACTCTGAGTTGTCTTCTGAAAAGTTCTTTTTCTCAATTTCAGATACTCTGAGATGAAATTCAGAGACTCTGAGATGTCGTCTGAAAAGGTTCTTTTTCTCCCCCTTGACAAAAGAACAACTTTTTTTATTTTTCTCCCTTTTGTTATGTTTGCAGAACATTCAGAGACTGATATTGAAATATGCTACTTGGTTCAGAGGCTATGATTATTTGATCAAGAGACTCTGAGATTCTTCCTTGTTAGGTAGACATATTCAACATTCCTAACTTGCTAATTAAAAAATTGAACCTTCGTTCATCTAAAGCTTTTGTGAAAATATCAGCAAGTTGGAGATCAGTTGGTACAAAATACATTTCTATTGTTCCCCTTTCAACATGATCTTTTAAGAAATGATACCTTACATCAATGTGTTTTGTCTTTGAATGCTGTACTGGATTGGCAGAGATGGCTATGGCACTTTTTGAATCACACAGAATGGGTATTCTTTCATATTGTTGGCCATAATCTCTGAGCTGAGTTTTCATCCATATTACTTGAGAGCAACAACTAGCAGCAACAACATATTCTACCTCTGCAGTTGAAGTTGAAACACAGTTTTGTTTCTTGGATGACCAACATACCAGCTTATTGCCCAGTAACTGACAGCACCCAGAGGTACTTTTTCTGTCAAGCTTACATCCTGCATGATCAAGCTCTTGGAGCTTGTGTAAGTCCATACAGAGCCATATCCTTTAATTTGTCCTTGCACATTGTCTCCAAAAGTAACTGCTCCTCCAGATTTTGCTTTGAATGAGGATAACAGTTCCTTATTTCCAGTCATATGCCTTGAACATCCAGAATCTAGGTACCAGATTGGCATTGACTGATTCTGCAAGACAAAATATTGTTTCTTAGGTACCCATCTCATTATGGGTCCTTTTTTGTTAGACTTTGGTGGATTTGTATGACTTTTTGGCATTTCATCTTTTGATGTCTTGCCGTTTGTTGTCTTCTGTTGAAATTTTGTCTCTGAGATATTTTTCAGAGATTGATTCAGAAGACAATGTGATCCTCTGAAATGATTTTTCAATTTGATCAAGAGATGAATGCAGTTGCAATTAATAGAACAAGAAGAAGTAGGAGCAAAGTTTTTCTTTTTATTAAAAGCATTTGTTACATTTTGATTTCTTTTGAAACTAGCATTAGGAATATTACATGTATCCCTAACTACTTCTTTCCTTTTTGCTTGAAAGACAGTCTTATTTTCAAGTTGTTTTTTCTTGATCAAAAACATCTTCTTTTCTTTGCTGCTTACTGCACAAACAGGATCAATATGGTTAATTTTTGTCCATTCGCCTTTTTGGTTCAGGAGAGAATTTTATTGTTTTATAGGTGTAAGAATTAGAAGTGTTTGTTTTATTCCTTGCCTTTTCTTGTAATTCTTTTTCAAGTTCCAGAGACGTTTTTGCATGTAAACACATATTTGCAAAATCAGGACTTATTGGAATTCTGGTTTTGGTATTCAAAATTGAAATTGGAACATTCAAAATACCAGACCCAACAGTTTCTATCTTTTTGTGAATTACATTCTCTGGTTTACAAAAAATATGTTCATCAATCTCTTGATCAGATTCTGAATCAGAATCAAGAAAGTCTCTCTTAGTTTTAATAGAGATAGCTACCTCTATTGGTTTTTCAATTTCTTTTGTTCTAGAGACTTTAATGATCCGTTTCATGCTTTCTTTTCTTTTTAAGTTCTCCATGACATTTTCTTTCCATATCTTTTTAACATCATCTTCAAATGTAGTTCTGATGTATTCATCTGACTTTGGTGAATACAAAGGGGCATACGGATTAAGTGAACTCTGAGATTCATTTTCAGAAGTACTTGTATCAGAGGTACTTGGTTCCGATGTCTCTGATTCATTTGAGATGAAGGCATCAAATCTGAAAATTTCTTTGGGATCATAGCTCTGAGGTTTTGTGAAGTGTACCTCGGAAGTTTCTTCTTTTATTTGTAACACAAATTCTTGAAAGTTTTTTACTTCAGAGCTTGTAGTATTTTTGAAATTTAGAGCTCTTGCTTTTGATCCCTCTGATGTTTTCATTCTTTTGAAATTATTCAGAGATGGACCTTCAAAGCTTTGGACCTTTCCCATACGGAAAGTGGAAGAAAGTGAAGTTTTCTCCAATCCAGTGAATGAATTCAACTCATTGAATCCCAACCCTTGAGAGTCCATTTGAGTTTTTATTTTGTCGAAAACACTTTGTGCATTAACATAGCTTTTGATTCGAAGATTTTTTCTATCTAGAGATGGATGTAGGATTTCTCTTTCCTTTTGAAAAAATTTGGTTAAGGCAATAGAATTGAGCCTTTCATACTCAGATTTCTTTACTTCTTCTTCTTTTCCTTTAAAAATTTCTCATTTTTTCTTATTTCTTCTGAAAATGATTTTTCTTTTAGCTTGTGAGTTTCTTCAAGTTTGGTTTTTTCAAGAAAAATTTCTTTCTTTTCTGATTCCAGAAGATTCTTTTCTCTATTGAAAAAAATGAGCTCTTTTGTCACTTGCTCTCTTTTCTTTTTCTCTTCAAGAAACTTTTGCTCTAGATCTTGAAGTTCATTAATTAATTTAAAAGCATCTATTTCAGGATCACTGTCAGAAGTGTAAAGAGAGTTTACCTTTTCAGAGTTGTCTTCTGATGCTCCATCAGTTTGATTTCCATCTGAAAAAGCCATACCATAGATAGCCAGTCTTCCATTTTTGCTACAAGAACTCTTTCTTTTACATTGTACTTGTATTTGTTCTTGTACTAATCTGGATCTTTGACAAGTTTTCCTCTGCAGTTTGCAGAGAAATGGCCTATTTTTCCACATCTGAAACATCTTCCATCATTTTGATTTGTTGGAAGAGTGGCAGTACTTGTCTCTGCCTTCTGTTCTTGAGGTTTGAAATATCTCTGTGGCTGTGGATACCTTGGTTGAAATGATTGTTGAGGTCTTGATTGTTGACTTGCATCATTGTTGTTGAAGTTTGTACCCTTTTTATCACTATATGGAGTGAATCTGGGTTCTTGTTGAAATCTGACACCATCTTGTTGAAATCTTCTTTCAGGATTTCTTCTTTCTTCATTCTCTCTCCTTCCTTCAAATACTTTCTTGCCAAATTTCTTGTTAAACTGATGAGTGATTAACGCAAGAGATTTGGCGAAGGCATTGATATCTTCTTCTGAGTTTTAATCTGAATGATTTTCTTCTGCCATTAGGACCTTTTTGGATCTTCTTTTTGTTTCCAAACCTTTTTGTGACTCTTCACAGTTGTTTTCTTTCGAAATTTGTTTTGAAACAAGTGCAAGGGGTTCACCTAAAGACAGTTTTGATTTTTGCTTCATAACTTCCTTTTCATGTGCAACAAGAGTGCCATAAATGTCAGTTAATGACCATGACTCAAGATCTTGATTGGCTTGTATAGACATGGACAGTTGTGACCATTCTTCATTTAAGCTTTTCAAGAAAAGAACGTTATTTTCCTCTTTTGTTCTTATCACTCCAAACTTTCTACATTTGTTGATAAGAATGTTGAATCTTGAGTAAGTTTGGTGTAATATTTCTTCTGGTAGAGCATGAAAATCATGATATTCTTTGATGCATAGATTTCTTCTATTTTTTTGGGTTTGTAGGCCTCCTTCAAGTTCATTTAATAACTGATCCCATATTTCTTTTGCAGTTTTACAAGAATCAAGTTCTTGAAATATATCATTAGGAATGGCCATTATCAGTAATCTAACAGCTTTTGAGTCATTATCCATCATATTAGTTTCTTCATCAGTGAAGTTTGTGGTTTTCTTTTCATAATATGCAGGGATTTCAGCAGTATCTGCTGTTGCAGGAACTCTTGGAACCAACACCATTGGAATGTAAGGTCCAACGTTCACTGATCTAAAGAGATCCTTGTCCATACCTTCTAAGAAATTTACCATCCTTATCTTCCATTGTGCATATTTATCCCTTAAAAGTGAAGGAGGTTTTGTTAAAGACCCAGCTGTATAAATGACACTTATGCTTAAGTTTGCCATTTTTGAAGAAAAAGATGAATATTTGAAGAACATATTCTTTTTGTATTGAACAGTGATTTACTATCAAATCTTGAGCATATGGTGTTCTTTAATAAACCAGGTTTATTTGAACATACACGTATATTGAAAGTTAGAATCAATGAGATGTAAATCTATCCGAGTATGCAGATGCGATCTTACTTTGTTTAGAAAACAAAGAAGGCTCTGATACCAATTGTTGGATCCCAGATTTAATCTCACAACAATGATATAAACAATAAGAGTAATAACAGCGGAAGCAATATAGTTTAATATCAAAGGAGATTTAAATATCACAGTTCATAAAGCAAATAGATAAACAAGATATTCTTTGAATAAAATATTCAACTTATATTATCAGTTATAAGACTTCTTAAGCACACTTTGAACAATAAGGTGTTGGTCCTATTTATAGGACCATAAAGTAAACAGTGTACTTATCTGACAAATAGAAGTATGGCTTGAACAGTATCTTACATAAGAGGTAAGATCAAGATATTGAACAGTGTCTTACCTAAGAGGTAAGATCAAGACATGCTTGAACAATGACCTACTCTAGAAAGTAAATCTTATCACAAGGTGACGTGTCATCTGTTCTTCTTTGTCATCAATTCAGAGTGAACATCTTCAGAGCTCTGAAGTAGGATCTCTGATTAGGGGCTCTCTGATGTCTTTCTGAGAGACTGTCTCTGAACTGACTTCAGAGACAGACATACTTTCTTCAGACTGACTCTGAACTGACTTCAGAGACATACTTGCTTTCTTCAGACTGACTCTGAACTGACTTCAGAGACAGACTTGCTTTCTTCAGACTGACTCTGAATTGACTTCAGAGACAGACTTATTGATGTCCCTTGAAAGTCTTTAGATGAAGACATAGTTATTTTCAATACTTTCATTGGTTCAGATTTTGGGCTAACAGTATTCGTTACACATAGTGACTTCGTGTTACTGACAGACATATTAACTGATTCATTTGCTGATTCAGGAGTTACATGTTCTTATTTTGTCTGGATTTGCAAAGATCTAGATGAATACTTGGTTATGGATCACAGAATCAGAGGCTCAATTTGACAAATCAGAATGGTCAAAGACATTTCTTGGAAGAAAATTTTTGATGATATAGATGCTCAAATCATCAAAAAGGGGGAGATGGAATCAAGAAATGATAAAGTTTTGAGAGATGATTTTCAGAAATGACCAAGTCAGAAAAGTTCAAAGTAAAGATTTGAAGATTTGAAGAAGATCAAAGAATTTCTGAAGATTTGAGGAAATTTTCTTTGAAGTTTATTTGCCAAAGCAATCTGAGATTATTCTGAAGATAATTTCTTTCCAAAGTCTAAAAGTGTCTTGTGAAAGTTTTGGGGAGATTGTTAGTCGTTTGAAGACAGTTTTGGAAAGAATACCATCAAAGAAAAAGGGGAGATTGTCCTGACAGAGATTACTAGTGAAGACTGAATTGCTAGATCTTTAAACAGTGATCTTGAATCCAAAGGGGAGATTGTTAGAGCATAAATATGTTGGATACAAGATCAAGAAGACAAGAGTCAAGGTTTAAGAAGTTAAAGTTGAGAAAGTCAACTTTCATCAAAGTGAAAGTCTTTGTAATAAAAGTCAAAGTCAATATTTGTATTAGTTCTAGTTTCCTTGTATTAGGAGTTGATACAAATACCTGTATTTTCTATTTTCAAAAGTAGGAAGCTTATTTTGAGAAAATACGTATCTGAGAGAGAGAGAGAGATTTGTAGAGAGAGACAGAAAGTTCTTGAGAGAGAAAGTTTGTAATTGAGGAATTAAAAGTGAAATCAAAACAGGTAATTGATTGAGATATCTTGTTTGTTTTTGATTAATCTTGTTTAGAAACTAGAATCTGGAACACACAATTGGTATCAGAGCAGATCCAAAGTGAAATCAGATCATGAAATCCAAGAAAGTGTTGGCTCATCACCGTTCTTGAGCATAGAATCAAGTTTTTGATTTTTAATGTGTTTTTGGAGAAGAATTTGATTAGGATTTGTTCGAAAAGTGTAATAGATCGAGTCTATGTACTTTAATTTCAGAATTGCACTGTAATTGACTTGTAATTGAGGAATTAAAATTGAAATCAAAACAGGTAATTGATTGAGATATCTTGTTTGTTTTTGATTAATCTTGTTTAGAAACTAGAATCTGGAACACACAAATTTCGATTAAAAACAACAATTCAAACAATTTCATTCAAGAACAGAGTTCGAACGACATTTCAAGAAAATCTCAAAAATCGAAAATTGACATTGAACTTGAATGAATTACGATATGTAATCAATACAAGAATCAATCAACAACACAAATCGAATCCAATGATTCCAATTTCTTGCATCAAAAACGATTTTTCACATGAAATTCAGATGAACAGTACCCCAAACTCGTGTTCTTGAAAAATTTTGGAAAAATAGATTTTTGATCCAAAACACTCCAGATTTCAATTCAAATCATGATCAAATCATTTCTAAAAAGTTTGGTTCAGCTATGATACCAATTGTTAATCATAAAATCCCAATCTTATGAAGCAATTCAACAAAATCAATCAAGAACAATGAATATTTCTAGAGAGAGAGTAGAGAGAGAAAGTAGATCTTGAATCTTGAATCTCATAAATCTCACGTATGATATTACAATGAAGTTCTTAATAAAAACATAACGAACAAACTTATTTATACCAACTAAACTAAACTAAAACTTAACAACTAAGTAAACAATACATCTTTGACTTTCAAAAAAAATTGACAATGTTGACTTTGTAGCTTTGACTTTCTAATTAAATCTTAGATACAATATTTGGACTTAACATAAATAGTTTCTAGAAGTATTGGTGATTGAATTGTCAAAGTTTCAGTTTGTAATTCGAAGTATTGATAGGATTTTGAGTCGATCAGAGGCTATTTTTCTACGAGATCTCAAGAACTCGCACATACTATCAAGAACTCGAAGATCTACTCAAGAACTCGTAGAGTGTTTGGATTTTGTAGAATTACATTAGTTTTCGCATAGTGTTGAATTCTGAAAATTCATAAGTGTAGAATTCACAAGTGTGTCTCTTGCGAATTTCATAGAATTCGCAGTTCAGTGTGTTCAGAATTCGTGTTGGTTTATTTGGTTTATTCTAAGAATAGAATTCCCAGGTGTCTGAAGTGCGAATTTCATAGAATTCGCATGTTTGTGTTCTGAGAAAAGCTAAGATTTCGTATTATTGATTTGTGCGAATTTTCAGAATTCGCATAAGTATTCTACGAAAAGTTGTTTAGAAAGTCGCCTAAGTGTTGTTTTCGCATAAGTCTTGTATACGAATTCTTTAAAATTCATATATAAGTATCTTACGAATTCTTAGGATTCGCAAAAGTCTAAACTACGAATTCTTGAGTTTTCACATAAGAGTATCTTACGAATTCTTTTGTGTCATAAAAGTTTTTCATATTTTTCTAAGTATTTGATTCGTGTATCTATATCTTGCGAATTCTGGAGTTTGTCTCTATATGCAAATTTTGAGTTTCTTTTGCTTGCGAATACTGAAGTTGGTATTTGTAGTGTGTGAATTCTGAAGTTTGTTTTGCATGAATTCTGTGTGTATTTCATTGATTTGCGAATTCCTTGCATCTTATGTGTAATTTGCGAATTCTATACTTGTAGATTTTTGGAAATCTCATTTCTGATAAGGTTTTGTATTTTTTTGTGATTTCAAATTGGACTAACGATCAGTTTCAAGTTTTTTATTGAATAATTTTTCAACAGGATGACTTCAAAGAACTCTCTTTCAATTGGGACTGATGTCAAGCCTCTTGTTCTATTCAAGGGTGAATATGAACAATGAAAGGATCATTTTCTCGACTTTGTTGATCGACACGCGAACGGAGAAAATATTCTGCTGCCAATTACTAAAGGTCCAATGATACCACCCACTGTGGAGATACCAGATGACGAATCATCTGATACTGAGGATGGAGACGAAGACGGAGTGAGAAAGATGAAAACGGTTAGATCATAAATATGTTGGATATAAGATCATGAAGATCAGAGATCAAAGTTCAAGAAGTCAAAAGCTGGAAAGTCAACTCTCAGTGAAAGTCAAAGTCAAAGTGTAATAAAATGTCAAAGTCAATGTATTTTGTTTGTTTGTTTAGTTTTGTCTTGTTTAGTCTTATAGGTATAAATAGGTGTTGTTTTTCTTTAATAGATATATGACTAGAGGATTTTGTGTACGCGTTCTGAGAGTGAATTGTAGAGAGAGAGAGAGAGAGACAAGTTTAGAGAGAGAAAGTAAAAAACAGATTGTATTTGATTGAATTTGAATTGGAATTTAATCAGGTAGTTAATCAATCTTGTTTTGTTAATTGTTTTTGTAATTGAGAAACTTGAATCAGGGACAAACAATTGGTATCAGAGCAAATCCAATTGAAATCAAATCAAGAAAAACGAAGTCGACACTGTGTTCATAAATATTAGATCAATTTTGAGTTCTTGTGCGATTTAGAGTCTGTAATTGATTGAAATAAGTTTGCATGATGTATTCGATCGAGTCTGTATAGTGTGATTTGTGATTTGCACTGTATTCGATCTTTAATTTTGAAATTTGTTGAGTTTGAAGGTTCACGAGTTCACAAGCACTGTATTGGATTGATTTGTATCTTTGAATGTATTTTGTTGAAATTCAGTGGTAGGAAATTGTTCTAGATGTGTTTGTAGTCTAATTGTCAAGATTTGAGATCAAAATTAGTTGTCTAAGTGAGTTTTTGGGTGATTCAGAGTCATTTTTAAAAGTAGATCTGAAGAACTCGCAAGACCTACGAAGAACTCGCAAGACTTATGAAGAATTCGCAGATGTCTAAGATTTTGTAGAAATATTGAAAGAATTCGCAGGAGCCTTAGATTTCGCATTGTGTTTTTCTGAAAATTTCACAAGGACATAATTCGCAGTACTTTGTATTGGGAAAAGTTGAGAATTCGTAATTGTGTATGTTGCGAATTACATAGGATTCGCATAGGGATATTTTGGAAAAAATTTAAGTATAGAATTCGCTATTGTGTTTGTTGCAAATTGCTCAGAATTCGCAGATTTTCAAGAACTTTTCTTAAGTACAGAATTCGTAATCAGAATTCGCATTAGACTTGTCTACGAATTCTTTGGAATTCGCAGAAGAGTAGTCTACGAATTCTTGAGTTTTTACGAAAAGTTTTTGAAATCTTCTAAGTGTAGAATTCGTAAGCCTCTGACTTGCGAATTCTATTCAATTTTCTTGACTTACGAATTATGTTTGTTCTTTTAATCTTGTGAATTCTAAATTCAACCTTGCGAATTCCTTGTGTTTCATGTGTTCATTGTGAATTCTTTGTACTTCTTGTGTAGTCTGCGAATTCTAGACTTAGTGGATTTCAGAAATTCATTTGTCTATTTCATTTCAGTGTTAATCATTTTTCTTGAGATTTCTATTGGACTAACGGTCAATTTCAAGTTTTCTTATTGCTTATATTTGAATCAAGATGACTTCAAGAGAAGCTCTCGCAATTGGAACCGATGTTAAACCACCAGTACTGTTCAAGGGAGAATATGAATAGTGGAAAGACCGGTTCATGGACTTTATTGAAAGACGCGAATTGGGTGAACTTATCAAGAAATATTTGACAGAAGGAATCATGACAATTCCCATGAAGACTCGTACTGTTGGAGGTGAACAGAGAGAGTATCCTTTACCACTAGATGAATTTACTGAAGAGAGCAGTTAAAAAGAAGAAATGCTGATAGACTGGCAAAAACTTACATTTTTCAAGGCATCCCAAATGAAATCTATGTCAAAATTGATAGCTACAAAGCTACAGGCAAAGAAATGTGGGATCAACTGGAAAAGATGATGCTCGGATCGAAGATCGGCAATCAACTTAAGATTTCCAATTGCCTCAACAACTATGAGGAGTTTAAAGTTAAATAAGGAGAATGTCTGGAAACTACTTATGATAGATTTGTGACCTTGCTGAATGAGTTAAGCAAGAACAAGGTCAAAAAGTCACAAATTGAGTTGAACGTCAAGTTTCTCAACATTTTATAGCCTGAGTGGAAAAGATTTACAAGACAGATGAAACAGATGAAAGATCTGAATGAAATCCCACTTCATGAGGTGTATGAAACTCTAAGGAAAAATGAAGAGGAGGTAGATGAGATCAAAGCAAAGAAGAAAAAGACTGATAAAGCAGTTGTTGATTCGATTGCTCTTGTTGTGAAGAAGAAGTCGATGAGCTTGAAGAAGAAAAAGAAAGTCATAGTTTATGAATCGAAAGAGGCTGAAAGTGAGGATAATTGTGACTCTGGTGATTGTGAGAATCTGAAGCAGGCTATATTTATGTTGACTAAGGCTTTTTAAAAGAAGTTCTACAAAAAGCCAAGCTCAAACAGTCAGAGATATTCATCTGGTTCCAGAAATTATGAACATAAAGAGAAAGTTGAAGGAAAAAGAATTGAGGAAAAGAGATCTGATGAGAAGTCGTACAAAGAAGAAGAGAAGAAACAGCCAGAATCTAACAAGTGCTACAACTGTGATAAGCTTGGATATTTTGCAAAAGACGGTCGAAAGCCAAAAGTCCGAAATTCAGAGTACTAGAAAAACAAGATGCTTTTGGCAAACCAGCAGGAAGCTGGGAAAGCACTGATGGCTGAGGATGAGTACTGGCTAGATCACTCAGATGAAGAGGTTGAGAAAGAAGAGACAGCTCATATTTGTCTAATGGGAAAGATAGTGAATGAAGCTGAAGATGAAGCAGAATCTGATGAAGAAGAGAATGAAGAGGTCTGTGATATGACTGAATTAGATTTTTTTTAAATCAAATGAATGCTATGATGACTAAATTTCAAGAATTAGAGTCTAAACTTAAGCGTGAAAAAGGTGTTAATAAAGATAAAAACCAATCAATACAGAAACTTAGCACTGATATTGTTGAGAAAAATGTTTTGATTGATGCTCTACATAAAAATATTGACACCAGCACGAAAGAGAAGACTATATTTCACAAAGAGTTATCTGAAACTGTTTCAAAGTATAGACTGTGTGAGTTTGAATCAAAAGAGCTTAATAAAATGTATTCTTCTCTTTCAAAAGAAAACAAATATTTACTTGACAAAGTGAATGCTTTGGAAGGGAAATTATACACTTTGGGTCAAACTGAATAAACCATTCATCTAAACAAACCCAAAGAGAACAAATAGTGTTGGGGACTCGGTTATGAGAATCCACACTATCTTAAAAAATGGTATATCAGAAGTGCATGCTCTTTATGATTTCGGTTTTCTAAAACTGGCACCACAATATCCTGAACTTCATGTTGAGTGGACTAAATTATCTAAAGAGGATGAAGCCAAGGAATTTGAGAAAAGAAAGAACACAACTAAAGTTCAACTTCCATTTCGATATGAGAGGTTGAATAACAGTTACAATTTTGATAAATCATAATTTCTTTCTAATTATTATTTTGAGAGTTATTCCTCAAAAGAGTTGGGGGCAAAGCCTATCGAAGGTAAAATTTACGTTCCTCCTCTCGTGTTAGAAAGTAAAATTTCTGAACTCGAGAATACTCTGACAGAAGAAAGAATTTTGATGGATTTAGAACAAACTGTGTGCGTAACTGTGTTGAAAAATTCTGATTTTTCTAACTCTTCTAAGGCTTCAAATTCTTATGATATGTCTAGTTTACTTAATGATGGGTTTGATTTCTTAAACTCTGATGGTGATTTAGATGACTGTATTGCTCAATTTGATTTTAATACTAAACTTCCTGATCATTCATCTTTTGTTATTAATTCTTTTGGATTACCAAGTGTTTACGAAAAAGGTGAAACATCATCGAAAGTTGATAAATCAGTTCCTATGAAAGCCAAAGTTGCCAAAGGTAAGAAGAAGAAATCTGGGCATTCACAGAAACAGATCACCACTGGTAAGTCAAAGGAGAAGCATTCGTTTGATTCTCACCGTTCTAACTCTGAAGTTTCAAATGTTTCAGATGTGAAAAGGAAAAGGCATGGAGTTAAGTCTGAGTGGCAACCAAAGAAGAGAATGGACAAGATTGCGAAATCATCTTCTATTTCTTATTGTAATAAAGATACTGATAGTAAAGATGATGTAATTGTGAATGTTGCTTTTTCAAAAACAAAACTTATAACTTCTTACAAGAGATATTCTATGAAGCAATTATTCCAGTTATCTTCGTTTGATAAAAAGTTTTATGATTATAATAGAAATGATTTTGGATCTCGGAAATATTCTAATGATTGGTTTGGCACATATCATGTATATTCTTATCGTTCTTATGATTCAAATGTTGTTTCAAATGCCAAAGGGTCCATTTACAAATGGATGCCAAAATCTTGCAATAACCTGCCAGGACCCAAATATAAATGGGTACCAAAACCAAAAGATGAATCTGTGATGCAGGTATCTGAAGTTAAAGTGGAGTAAGAGAACTTTAACTTCTAAACACAACAGTTTAGGACTCGTACTTCAATGATCAAAAGATGTGATACTCCCGGTCTGATATGAGATTGTACTCCTACACTTAAATGAGGAAATCAACCTTCAAGGGGGAGTACATATTTTACTGAAATATGCATTTAAAAGATATGATGATCTACATTCCAGGGGGAGTAGTGAATCTATCATGAGCTTTTTCACTGACAAATATTAGATGCATATTTTCAGGGGGAGTATGAATTATGATTTCTGATTATTTCAGATCAGAACTCGTACATTCAATGTTGTACTGCTTTATGTTGTTTACTTTTCAATAAATTTGTGAATAAAGTTGCTTTGACATGACTTTGAGAATTTTTCAGATTGAGAGGATACTTACAAGCTCATATCATTATGACTTTAAGCTTAACTTCATGATATTTAAGACTGAACGATAAAGGTTAAATTTATTATCTTAATCTCATATATGGTTGAAAGAAGGACAACTTTCAATCATAGAAAACATATTCTTAAATGTTCAAACCACTTCCCTATTCTTAAACAGATTTCATGAATTGGAAGTGTGATTTTAAATGTTTTCATTTTACTTATGCTTCAACGATTAACAAATCGTGTGTTTCAAAAGATAAATACTTGAGTATTGTCTTTTCTATATACTTTCAAGTATTCACACACACCGGTTTGACTTATTGTTCACATTGTTCTTACCATGTCTCAAATTTGAAACATACTTTTCGATGGTAAGACACCCCTCTTGCACTTCAAAGAATTTTGAGCGTTAATTCGTTTCTAAACGTTTCATTCAAGAATGTCTATATTTTTGGTTCATATAGACAATATCAATTATTCTTGACCATAAGCCTTAACTGATATATCATTTCTTATCTGATCATTTTTCATACAATGTCAGATTTTCACACAAGTCTCTTGCATTCATATTCCTTCATTCAGTTTCCTTGTTTGAAAATACTTCATTGTTTCAAATGCTCAAATTGTCATTATTACATCTATGAGCATACACATATTTGATCCATGTTTTCCATGTCTTAATTGTTCAAGTTAAACTATCTTGAGCAACATCGGCTTTATAGGACAATACGGGTTTCTTTGTGCTAGGACTTAAATGAAAACTTCTATGGATTCACGTTAACCAATGTCTCCTACCCAAGAAGTTAATCCATAGTGATTGAGTGTGAGGAGTCAAAAAAATATGAGTGTGGGTTGTGCGTTGAGGTAAAATGGAAAAGAGAGTTTGGTTAGATATGAGCTTAATGATTAAAAGAAAGAGAGTGTGAGAACAGAGTAAAAGAATATCAAACTCTGCACCAACTACTTTCTGAGTCGGGCAGTCACATTACTAATGTTTCGCAATTTTTGGTGAACGTTATTGAAACAGGCAAATAACCCATGCCAACTCTTGATAAATACCCCACCAGCCACTCATTTTCTTCTTAAAAAGAAAATGTTTCATATTTTCAAGGGGAAGCAGCACATTTTCTATCTGGTTTTCATTTGGAAAATTTGTATATTGAAAAAGAAGGAAGTCTGTCCCACCTTCGCACTTCAATCATACACATTGAGTCTGTGTTTATCTACTGTTGTCTTAGTGGTTTACACAATGTTGAGTCTTTTTATAAGAGCAATCATCATATGCTTAATTCTTTCAACACTTGCCACAAACACACAAGGAATTTGTTTTCTTGTCATAACATTCATAGAAATTGCCTTTGTGGTGTTTCGATGATTGGTTGGAAGCCCTGGGGTAGTGAACATCAAAAAGATCCTTTCCTATGTGTATTCGTTACACACAGTAACTTTGTGTTACTGACAGGCATATTAACTGATTCATTTGTTGATTCAGGTGTTACACGAATATTTTGTCTGGATTTGAAAAGATCTAGATAAATACATGGTTACGAATCAATGAATCAGTGGCTCTTGGACAGATCAGAATGATCAAAGACATTTCTTGGGAAAAAGTTTTGATGCTATAGATGCTCTATTCATCAAAAAGGGGGAGATGAATTACAGAAATGTCAGATTCAAAAATTTCAAAGTTAAAGATTTGAAGAAGCTAGAGTTCAAAGATTGAAAGTTTCAAAGAGAAGAGTTTAAAGTTTTCTGAAGCTGTGTTGAATTTTCAGAAATTTTCTTTGAAGACTGTTTTTTGTTGAAGTTATCTGAGTAAATTCTGAAGATAATTTCTTTCCAAAATCTGAAAGAGATTTGGTGATAGTTTTTGGGAGATTATTGAAGACCGTTTCTATCATATTTTGGGGAAGATTGTTAATATCTTTTTAGAGATAGACTTGAAAGAATATAGTTAGAGATTGTCCAGATTGAACTGAAAAGGGAGATTGCTTTGCTAAATCTTGTTTAAGACGATCTTGAATCCAAAGTGGGAGATTGTCAGATCATAAATATGTTGGATACAAGATCATGAAGATCAGAGATCAAAGTTCAAGAAGTCAAAAATTGGAAAGTCAACTCTTAGTGAAAGTCAAAGTCAAAGTGTAATAAAATGTCAAAGTCAATGTATTTTGTTTGTTTGTTTAGTTTTGTCTTGTTTAGTCTTATAGGTATAAACAGGTGTTGTTTTTCTTTAATAGATATATGACTAGAGGATTTTGTATACGCGTTCTGAGAGAGAATTGTAGAGAGAGAGAGAGAGAAGTTTAGAGAGAGAAAGTGAAAAACAGATAGTATTTGATTGAATTTGAATTGGAATTGAATCAGGTAGTTAATCAATCTTGTTTTGTTAATTATTTTTGTAATTGAGAAACTTGAATCAGGGACAAACAAAAACAATTCTGAAGGATTATGCACAATACTCAGATGAGCAGAAAAGTCGGTTCAAAGCTGATAAACAAGCCAGATCTCTTTTACTTCAGAGTATCCCAAATGAGATTTATATTAAGATCGACAGCTACAAAGCAAACGTAAAAAAAGATGTGGGATCAGTTACAGAAGATGATGATGGGGTCCAAGGTGGGAAACCAGGTGAAAGTGGCCAACTGTATAAACAACTATGAAGGGTTTAAGGCCAAAGAAAATGAAAGCCTTGAGGAAACGTATGAGAGATTCGTGCTTCTTCTGAACGAACTTTCAAAGAATAAAGTCAAGAAGAAGCAGATCGAGAACAATGTCAAGTTCCTAAGCATTCTACAGCCGAAGTGGAAGAAGCACACTCGCAGAATGAAAGAGATGAAGGATTTAAGTGACATTCCACTGCATGAAGTTTATGAGACACTGAGACAGAATGAAGAAGAGGTCGAAGAGAAAAGAGCTGAGAAAAAGAAAACTGAGAAAGTGTCAGATCCCATTGCCTTAGTAGCTGGTGAGAAAGAGAAGGAAAACAAAAAAAAGAAGAAAAAGATGAAAGTAGTAATACCTAATTCTGATTCTGAGTCGGACAGTGATGATGGCGAAAACCTAAATCAAGCAATGCTTTTATTGACCCGCGCTTTTCAAAAGAAGTTCTACAAGAAACCGGGTTCTAATTCTCAGAGGTATTCCTCGTCCGGATTAAAGAACCATGAACATCGGGAAAGAGTTGAAGGAAAAAGATTTGAAGAGAAAAGGTATGTGGAAAGAAAGTCGGAAGAAAGAAAGAAGTTTGTCAATGATTATACTGGTGCAGAAAAGAAGACAGATGACCTGATAAAATGCTACAACTGTGTTAAAGTCGGTCACTACACAAAGGACTGTCAGAAGCCTAAAGTTAAAAATTCAGAATATTACAAGAATAAGATGCTCTTGGCCAAGCAACAAGAGGCTGGTAGGGCACTCATGGCTGAAGATGAGTTCTGGTTAGATCATTTAGATGTCGAAGAAGAAAAGGAAGAGACAACCCATATGTGCATGATGGGTGATACAGTGATATATGATGACAGTGATGAAGAAACAGCTGATGAGGTACTTAATCTTTCCAAATCTGATTTTATGACCAAAATGGAAGCCATGATGGTCGAACTTCAAGACCTACAATCTAAACTGAAAAAGGAAAAGAGCAGAATTGCAAAGAAAAATCAAAAGATCTTTAACTTAACAAGCAAGTTGTTGGGAACAAAGATCTAATTGATTCTCTGAACAAATATGTTTCTATTTTTAAACAAGAAAAAGATTGTTTTGAAAGTAAGATTTTTGATTTTGTTTCTGAGATTTCTAAGTCTGATTTTGAGAAACAAGAATCTATACTAAAAGCTCACAAATTGCAGGTAGAAAACAAGAGCTTAACAAAGAAGTTAAATGGTTTGGAAGGCAAACTGTACGCACAAGGACAAACAGATCAAATCATTTTCCTAAACATCCCTAATGAAGAGGATGATTTTAAAGACAAATGGGGACTCGGTTACGATAACCCCCATTACTTAAAGAAAGCTATCAGAAAACAACCAGCACTGTACAATTTTGATTTGCTTTTTGCTGCTGGTAAATATCATCATTTGAAACCCAAATTTGTTACCAAGTCATCGGATGAGGTTGAGGCTAAAGAAGAAAAGAAAAGAAAGAATTTAAAGAAAATGCAACTACCATTCTGCTATCAAAAGCTGAATGATAGTTATCTTTCTGAAAAACCTAAGGTTTTTTCAAACGATTATTTTGCTAGCTATTCTACTACTGAGATGGTGGCAAAACCAGTTAAATCTAAAATTTATATTCCTTCACTTATTCTAGAAAGCAAAATAATTGAGCTTGAAAACGCTTTGTTGATCCCAATAAATGATGATCTTAACTTGATAGACCTTTTACTACACACTGATTTAAAAGTTGTGAGTGCGGAAGCGTTTATGATATGTAGAAAAGGTAGAACATGCAAAGTAGTAAACACACAAGTAATCAATAAACAGAATAGTAAAATATTGCAAGAAATTACTCAAATCACTGTTTCATTGATTACTGAAGAACACCAAGAACACGCACTGGTATGTGCAAAAATGCTCAGGGAAAATATAATCTCTATTCAGACAATTTATGTGTGCTCTCATTCAAAACTCTAAGGTGGTGCTCCTATAATATACAAGGAGAATGCACCCCGTAGTACAAGACAAAGGCTGACATTTCATAAACGGAATGCCACCTGGAAAGTAAAACCATCGTGCACCGCTCCAAGGTGATCTGGAGATCTTCATACAACAGGCATCACGTGATTTTCATGTGACCTTGTCTTGAACAGAGTTTGCATAAATCTTCGAACTGTCTCCAGAGGTTAGCCATCACAGAGGCTCTGTGAGTGATCATAGAGGCTCTGTGATCTGAAGAGCATAATTAGGTTTCGTGTCCTCTAGCAGAAGGTCGACAGATGTCTTATGTGATTGTATCTTCTGTGGTGCACTTGGAAGCTCTGGGACAGACTTCTGTAAATCCTATACTTAGCCTATTTTTCAATACTCTTATACAATGTGATTGGAGCTAACAATCTCCCCCTAAGTATTGAAAAATAAAGAAATGGAAAAATGAGTGTTTGGCTAAGTTAGAAACACAAAGAGGTGAAAGGAACTCAACCTCTGTTTACTTACTTTCATTCAAGAAAAGAAATTCCAGAAGACAATTACATTTGATTACAGTAAAAATGAAAGTAAAATTACATTTCTTCAGAGCCTATACTTTGGCGTCTGGGAAGTCATCTATTTTTCTTCCAAACCCTCCTTCCTTCTTCAGCTCTCTATAATAGAACACACACAAGTCTCTGAAGTTGATGGTCGCACCTATATTCTCCAGAAGAACGTTTGCAGGTTCTGTAGGTACAAGTGGTGTGCCTCTGTGTTTGATGATTAGATCTTGGATGAATAGCAGAGAATGAGTCGAGTATTTGTGACTTTCAATCCCCATAAATATCTTCTTTTCGCCCATGGGATTTATGTACACGAAGCCAAAGGAAGGTGAATTGACTATGGAGTTTGGAAGGATTGTGGCAGAAGGTGGTAGTCTATCCTCTGGTGGAGGAAAGTTCACCTTCTTGACCCCTAGATCAAGTGCCACTTGAAAGTCAACTACACTGTAGAAAAGTAGCTTTTCCCTCATAGTTATTTTGATCGTGAGGTGGGCTTCTTGGTACACCTTCTTCCACCCGAACTTGTCTTTTGTCAATTTGAATAGCTCTAGGAGATCGTGGGGATGGAGAATTGTCAGATCTGCATCGGTGAATGTCCATATTTCCCCATCATCTCTCTTCACTTCATATTTATTGAACCAAAAGTTCTTGCATTTTGTATGGCTCATCTTGATTGACAGAACCTCTGTGATTTTGGCCATGGAGAAGACTTGAGCTTTTGGCTTGGATTTATCTTTGTAGAACCTTCTCCTCTCCTCTGAAATGATTTCCTCTGAGAGTTGGACAAAAGGTTGATCGTGGACCCCGCGGCCGTAGAGATACTTGTAGACATCTTCATCTATGTTCTTCTTCTGAGGAATGGGGAAGGGTGTTCTCAAGCTCTCGAAGCCTTGTATTACCTCTGCAACTCTGTCCTTTGATGATTTTTCAATAGGGTCAAGGACGGGGAGTTCAGAGAGGGGTTACAGATCAAATGCCCAGTCTTCTTCTTCAGGTTTTATGCATCTCAGAGCCTCACTTCTGATGGCATCCATGGAGCTTTGGAGGATCTTCTCTGTGCTAGGACATGCCTTCTTCTTCAGTGGTTCTGTGACAATAGCTTTGCCTTTATCTTTCGCGGTGGGTGGTTCTTTCATTTGGATTTTGGGGATTTGGACTGTGGGAGATGATAAAGCTTGAGAGTCCTGTTTTTGAATTGACTTCTGAGGTCCAAGCTCTGAGCTTGTAGGGACTTGGTTCAGGGGTTTTGCTTGAATTTGGCTTGTAGTAGTCATCTGTATCTCCCCCTCATGAGGACCAGAGGCATCAGGATCCTGGTTCTCATGTCGTGCCCTCTTCTGCGACAGCTCTACTTGGCAAGTCTGCTCTGCTCTTCCGTCTCTTGCCGAGGTGATCTTCAACATGCTTGGAGATCTTCTTCAGTACATCCTCTGTAGCTAACGATAGTTTGTTTACTTCCAGATCAGACTTGAACCTGATTGTGGCTACATTCTTCTTCAGATCCTCTGTCAATTTCTTGCCTTCTTGAGAGATGTCAGATCCAATAAGGTTGAGATTGCTTAGAACCATTCAACCTATTGTTTCCAACTCTTCTTTTGTAGCAAGGCCAGAGTTGTCAGTGGTAGAGGAGGGTGGAGGTGAAGAAGTGGACGCCTGAGGTTGGAAAGGAACAATAACACTATGAGTTATGTCCTTGATTTTGTTTTGAAGCTTAGTCAGGTCATCCACACCTGACTGAACTACTTGTGTGGCAAATTTTCCCATCTCCTCCATGCAGATATCCCCTAGGACCTGAATTTGATCTGAATGAGCGATTATTGTTTTTACGCATGCTTGAATATCAGCTCTAGTCATAGAGGTCTCTGTGAGCTTCTTGATCTCCGCTGAATTTTGTATGGAGGATTGATGAAGAGCTTTCAGAGCCTCTACATTTGCTTTGAGAGCTTCTGCAAGGTCTTGGGATTTGGCCTGTGATTTCTTTGTGACAGAGCTTTTCAGCTCGTCAAATTTGTGGAACACCATGTCAACAAAGGCTTTAAACTCGCCCTTTGTGACTAAAGTGTCCGAGGTGACCTCTGGAACAACACATGTTCCAGATTTAGCCAACGAGTTTTTGGCACCTTCAGAGCCTGTGATGAGGTTGAGCTCTGGAGGATTTCCTTCCAATCCTCGATGTTCCACAGAGGAAGCATCTATGGAAGTTCTGTCACTAGGCTTCTTAAGGAAGGGTTCAGAGGCTTCCTCAAGGGTCCTAGTGAATAAGTTTTGTGGTTGTTTTAGAACCACAGAACTGGTGTGATCTCTCACTGCCATCTCTGAAGCAGTTGGGTGTTCACTCTCGTGCGTGACAGAGGCAACACATGCCTCTGTGTGTGGAGATGATGTGTCCTGGGGCAAATGGACACGAGAAACAACACATTCACCCTTTTGAGAGTATGAGGTGGATTTGGCTTCCCCGGATGGTGGCACAGAGGATGAAGGGATGTCCTCTGTTCGGATGGTTTGGGTTGGGATCGGACTGTACGGTCCTTCTTCATTACCTTTCTGCACTAGAACTGTAGAGGTAGTGGTGTGGGTTGCATGGGGAGTTGGTTTAGGTTGTGTGCCCAAGGAATCTTTTATTCCACTCTCCTCCATCGATTTTTTGTCCCTATTCACTACCCAAGTATGTCAACAACTTTGTTGACAGAGGTCTTGCATTTGGGTACCCTGTTTTGAGGGTAGTGGGTTTGTGAGACTTCATCTCATGTAATTTGATCGCTTTGCCCTCTGCTGGCAGTTTGTCCTCCCCGATTAAGTCATCACCCAGAAGTAGGCCTAGGAAATGTCCAAAGACTATGTTTTTGGGCTCTGTGCTCCGATCTTGATCTTGCTGCTTGCTGATCACAACATTCTTGATCTCCCTGAATATGAGTCCTGCATAGTCTAGTGGGATATCATAATAGATCCCATACATGATGGCCAGAATGGTGCGGCTAGACTGGTCTGGGCTCCCTATCTTCGACGTTAGGCATCTGTTCATGATTGAGAAGAGTACATTCCACAGAGGAGGCAGGTTCTGTCTTCTGAAGTTTGTGCGTTTGGTGATTGGAACTGTGTATCCAATTAACTCCAAAAACTTCAGTATTTCTTCCTCTGTGGGCTCCTCTGAGAATTTGCGCAGGTTGAGGTCTGCCTTGGTGGGTAGTTCAAAGACATCAGATAGTTTCCTTCGGTTGATGCCTAAGTCTATAATTTTGGTGATTGATGGATGGGTTGTATATCCAATGATGCAATGTCCATATCCTTCCATCTTAGCATGTCGAGCGCTCATCCAGAACTGCTGAATGTAGGATTCAGGGATGTCATTTATTTTCATTGTGAGGGCTTTGACCAGATAATGGTTCTTGAGGATTTTGATCAGGGGAGCGGCTTCATCGAGGAATACAGAGGGGTTAAGAGTGACAAAGTGGTTGTTTGGCTTATTGTTCATCTGAGTTAGATGGTAGTCATGCCTCGTGAAAGAGAGCATTCTGCTCGTAAGCACCTGTTCTTGTCCAATGGAGGTCGAATCAGCTTTTTGAGCTGTGGAGTGGTGGGACTTGTTGGAGTTCTTGGAGTCGTTAGAGTTCTTGAATGAGTTTGAGTGGTAAGCCATTGCTAGAAAAAAAAAAGGAATGCTTGCAAAGGATGTTCTTGTGAGCAAAGATTGCAGGTAAAAGAGAAAAGAATAGGTATAGAAAGGTTTTTATACTGGGGAGGGTGAAAAGAATTAGCGGTAAAAAATAATAATTTGAATTCCATAATGAGTGCTAAAGGATAAGTAGCCATTTTCAAAAATGACGGTACAGATACGAACCAATAGAAATGTGCCACGTTAGTATAGGCAATGCACGATTGAGAACGTGCGCATCCCTCTATTCTCACGCGCGTGGCAGTTACTATTCCCACATGACAGTGATTTTTGAAAAATAACCCGCACATAATGACCAAATGGTAGAAGTGTTGAAGGAAAAAAAATGGCAGAAGCTCTGTGGGACAAGAGCTTCTGAGGTCATTATGAGGTTTCAGTATACTTGAGATGACCAAGACTTTCGTAAGAGCGTACGAGTTGAGTAATGGACGAGAGACCCCTTTGTGAGGTACAGAGGCTCTGTGTAGGGTCACAGAGGCTCTGTGGAGGACCTCAGAGGCTCTGAGATCCAAAACTTCTAATTAAGGAAATGATCTGAGTTGGTGATCACTCGATAGCTGTGAAAACATTTTTGAGGGGCATAGCGACATGTTTGACAAAAGATGTCGAGCTCCCCCTTGAAGTGTCAAGGTCCTTTATCTCAGCTCCCCCTTGATTTGTGCTTGGGTTTAAAAATGGAAGATTGAGCAAGACACAGAGCAAGAGAGTTGCTTTAACAAAAGGAAGTATGTACGAATATACATAATGTACTTACAGAGGCTCTGTGCAAGGGTACAGAGGCTATGTGCATCAACTCATGTTCAACATGCCAATCTTGCCAACAAGAAAAGTGAACCTTTTCTCATCTAATGCCTTAGTAAAAAGGTCGGCAAGCTGGTAATCTGTGGGGACGAAGTACATTTCTATTGTTCCATGCTCCACATGATGTTTCAGAAAGTGGTACCTGATATCGATATGCTTCGTTTTAGAGTGCTGAACAAGATTGGCAGAGATTGCAATGGCGCTTTTGGAGTCACAGAGGATGGGGATTTTTTCGATGTCAATTCCATAGTCTCTGAGTTGGGTTCTCATCCACAAAACTTGCGAACAACAACTAGCAGCAACAACGTATTCCGCTTCTGCCGTGGAGGTCGAGACACAATTCTGCTTCTTTGAAGTCCAACTTACTAGTTTCCCTCCAAGGAATTGACAACTCCCAGAGGTACTTTTTCTGTCTAACTTGCAACCTCCGTAATCTGAATCTATGTACGCCACTAAATCAAAGCCAGAGTTCTCCGGATACCAGAGGCCAAGATACTTGGTCCCTTTTAGGTATCTGAAGATCCTCTTGACAGCATGAAGTTGAGATTCTTTGGGGTTAGCTTGAAATCTTGCACAGAGGCATGTAGCGAACATTATATCGGGTCGACTCGCGGTTAAGTACACTAGAGACCCTATCATACCTCTGTAGAGTTTACACTCCATAGACTTGCCCTCTTGGTCTGCATGAAGTTTTGATCCAGTGGCCATAGGGGTTTTCATTGATGAAAAGTCAGAGAGCTTGTATTTTTCAAGTATGTCAAAGACATATTTAGATTGGTTTATAAAAATGCCCTCTTTGGTTTGTTTGACTTGCAATCCTAAGAAGAAGGTAAGTTCTCCCATCATGCTCATCTCAAACTCACTCTTCATTAAAGACTCAAACTTTTTGCAATAAGATTCATTTGTAGACCCAAAAATAATGTCATCAACATAAATCTGTACAAGTAGAATCTCACCTTTTCTCTTTTTATAAAATAGAGTTGTATCAGTTGTACCTCTTTCGAAACCATTTGCAAGAAGAAAGTTTGAAAGTTTGTCGTACCAGGATCTGGGGGCTTGCTTGAGTCCATACAGAGCCTTGTCCAAGAAATATACGTGATTTGGGTACTTGGAACTTTCAAACCCTAGTGGCTGCTGGACGTACACTTCTTCTTGAATTTGTCTATTCAGAAAGGCCGACTTAACATCCATTTGAAACACTTTAAAACCTCTGTGGATTGTGAAGGAAATAAATATTCTTATTGCTTCGAGCCTAGCCATAAGGGCAAAAGTTTCTTCGTAGTCAATCTCTTCTTCTTAGCAGTATCCCTTGGCCACCAGCCTTGCTTTGTTTCTGATCACCACGCCATCCTCGTCCTTTTTGTTCCTAAAGACCCATTTGGTCCCTATTGCGGTTTTGCCTTTCGACAAAGGCACTAGGTTCCATACTTCATTTCTTTCAAACTACAGAAGCTCATCTTGCATAGCCTCTACCCAGTTTGGGTCTCCAAGAGCTTCAGAGATCTTTTTAGGCTCGATAATGCTTACAAAATTTGTATAGTAACAAAAATTTTCGGTGCTTGATCGAGTCTGGACTCTGTCAGAGGGGTCACCTATAATTTGGCTCTGTGGGTGACTTCTGGTCCACTTAGTCATTCGAGGAAGGTGATCATTTGAACCTTCTGGGAACACTTCTAGAGCATGTTTAGTTTCTTAAGCCTGATCACCCTCTGTGGAAGGGAGATCATTTGTACTTGCCACTGGACTTTGGTCATTCTGAGTTGATGTCACGAGCTCTGTGGTGCCTTGTTCAGAGTTCTGTGATTGCTCTGGTGTTGACCCTTTAGAGATGTGATGAAGTTGACCACGTTCTTGATTAAGCGTGGAGCCTTGGTCCAAATTACCCTCTGAGTGCTCCCCCTCGACATTTTCATCTGCAAAAGTGTTGGAAGAAGGTGAAGTATTGCTAAGACCTGACAGAAAGGTACCTGATTGTTCTGCAGAGGCTTCAGCTCCAGAGGCTCTGTGGTCATCCTCTGAGGGTCCATCATCGTTGAACATCTCTTCAAATAGATGATGAAGTTCATTTGTTCTTGATGATCCACCAGTTTCCTTATCTTGGAGCTTGAGTCCTGAGCTGATTTGCTCAGAAGTCACCTGAAACGATTCATCAAATGAAACATTAATACTTTCAAGTATATGTTTTGATTTGATCACATAGACTCGATAAGCCTTGGAGTTTGATGAGTAGCCAACAAATTTGGCCTCATCAACTTTGGGACTGAATTTCCCTATTTTCTCTCTGTCGTTCAACACAAAGCATCTACAGCCGAAGACATGGAAGTACTTGATATTTGGCTTTCTTTGATTGAGAAGGTGGTAAGGGGTCTTTTCATGTCTTTTTACTAGCAAAGATAGATTTTGGGTAAAGCATGTCGTGGATATGGCTTCTGCCCAAAAGGAAATTGGAAGTCCTGAGGCAGTGAGCATGGTTCTTGCGGCTTCCACAAGGGTTCGGTTTTTGCGTTCAACAACCCCGTTTTGTTGTGGAGTCCTTTCAGTGGAGAAGTTCAGTGAGATGCCTTCTGTCATGAGATAGGCTTCAATTTTTGAGTACTTGAACTCTGTCCCATTGTCACTTCGAACTCTCTAAACCCTGCAATCATGAAAGACTTGTATCCTCTTAAAAAGATTGATTAGTACCTTAAGAACATCTGATTTCTTTCGAACGAATTCCACCCAAGTATAACTAGAGAATTCATCTATGAGTACAAGGATGTACTTCTTGCCACCTAGACTCTGCACAGATATAGGACCGCAGAGGTCTACATGAAGCATATGCAGAGGTCTGGTGCAGGACATGTCTGTTTTGGTCTTATGGGCAGCTCTTTTGAGTTTTCCCATTTCACATGCAGAGCATAGATGATCTTTCTCGAATTTTATACTTGGTAGCCCCTTTACCAGGTCTAATTTCACAAGTTTGTCTTAAGAATGAAAGTTTAAGTGACAGAACCTGTTGTGCCAAAGCCAAACTTCTTCGTTCTTACTTGAGACCAAACAGAGCTTTTCATCTCTGTTGATGGACTTGAAGTCCATGAGATATAGATCACCTCATCTCTTGGCTCGCAGAAGCTCTGTGGTTGTGTCTTCTCTGAACAATGAGCAGTATTTCTTTTTGAATATTACATCGAGTCCATTATCACAGAGTTGGCTAACACTAAGCAGGTTGTGCTTAAGGCCATCCACATATGCAACTCTGTTGACATCGATATCTCCGTTGGCAATGACTCACTAGCCTTTCATTTGTCCCTTCTTGATGTCTCCGAAGGTTACAGAACCACCTCCAAATTTTTCTCTGTAGGCGGAGAGCAACCCTCTGTCGCCAGTCATGTGCCTTGAACATCCGGAGTCTAGGTACCAAATGGGCACATGTTGTTTGTTCTGTGGACAGATCAAGAAGATTTAGGTACCTTGTTAGGAGTCTTTAAAGATGCCTTAACATCTTTGATTTTGGTTTCATCCTCTTTAATGGAGGTACATTTTGTCCTTTCTCGCCTTTGAATTTGGCATTCATTGGCTTTGGGTGAGATATAAGACAGGAGGGCCTAGAGAAGTGTTGATTTAATGCATGCACAAGATCAAAAAATTTGCAATGAGGACCCTTGGAAGCAAACTTCTTAATTATTTCATTGAAATTGTCAAAGGAGTGTACAGAGCTACTTTTACAACAACCCATTTTAGATTTGGGTTTCTTTTTACAGAAAACTTTTTCTAATCTAGATTGCCTTTTGTCAAAAATTCCACTTGGATGTCTTTCTCTGTGTACTCCCCCTCGACGATCTTCCCTTTGAGCATTCACTGCCACAGAAGCATTATTTCTGTCAATTTTGGGCCATTTTGCCTTCTGTTGCCAGGTGAGCTTTTCTTGAAAAGGTTTTGATACAAAAACAGGTTTTGGAACTTTGGGAGTTTGAGTGATCTTGATCTTTTCACTTTTCAATTTTTCAAGCTCAAGAGAAGTCTTTGCTTGAAGACATATGTCCAAGAAGTCAGGACAAATTGGCATTCCTGTGGTTTTCCTCTTGGGAGCAATTGTCCTGTTAAGGATGCCAGAAGGTAGTTTATCATCCTCCAGACCACAGATGACCATGTCAAGTTCCACAGAACTTGTCTCTGATTTGACAGAGGACTCTGATTCTGATTCTGAGTCTGTGTCAAGAAAGTCCCTGTGACTTTCCGGAGATGCGTTTCTTTGGAACACTAAGACAATTTAGAAGATCTTGCTCAAAGATTTCTCTTATTTCAGAGGTTAGATCAGGATGGTTGAGAAAATGATTTTCATAGGTTCTTCTCAAGTCGCTTTCCAAAAGCCTTTTAAACAATTCTTCTTCAACGGAGGCAGGAACAAACTCTGGTGCATCAGAGGATAGTTCCTTTTCAGGAATCATCATGCACATAAAAACCATTTGAGTTTGCGTTTCTGGGTGACCAAATCTGAAGACCCCTATCTGTTTCTGAGACAGATATTTCTTTGGAATAGATTTTCTTTTTGATGAGAGTGCAGATGGTAAATCATTGTTTTCATACCATACATTCGCCATCTGCAGAGGTTTTCTCAGATGTGGTCCTTCAGAGGTTATGTGCCTCTTAAACGTGGATAATAGGTTTGGAAGACTTGGTTTTAAAATTTGTCCAGGGCAGAAGATGTTTGATGAAGAGTTGTTTCTTTTATTTCCTGTGTAAGGGTCGATATCCTCGAACCCTAATCCTCTTCTGCCGATCTGGGTGTTTACCTTTTCATGAACCTTTTGAGCATCCTGATACCTCTTAATTTAGAGATGTCTGTCGAATAGGTCTTGATGAAGGACTTCTCTTTCTTTTTGAAAAAAGTTTTTCAAGGAAATAACATTTAATCGATCACTTTCACTGTTCTTTAGTTCTTTCACCTTGTCTTTTAGGGCTTGATCAAGTTTGGAAATTTTCTCTTTTAACCCTTTCTTTTCAACAATATGTTCAGACACAAGAGTTTTTCTTTCTTGATAGAGCTTGTCCTTTTCTTGAGTGAGAAGTCTTGTTTCTCTCTCAAGAAAGGACAATTTCTTTTCTAGTTCTGAGCACATGTTTTTATAGGCAAGAAACTCATTTAGTATTGTAAGAAGTTTGTTTTCAGAGTCAGAGTCATAGGAGTTAGAAGTAGATACCTCACTGTCATCCCAGTTTAATCTAGTTGGTAAACAATCAATCAAGTAATCAAGCAACACAATAATAATCAAGAGATATATAAATCAGAGTAACATACCAATCCCTTGTATAAACTGTTAAACCTTGAGTGTTCTTGATACCCTTGGATTACAGCAACCTCTCTCTAAACAATAATTATTAAAGTAATAATAATGAGAGTTAACCCTAAAACTGAAATAAACAAAACATTAAATACCCAGGCCTAATGCCTATTGGGCTTTACTAAATGCTAAACGGGCTTGAGCCCAATAGCTAATAACTATTAAACTATTACAATTTAAACCCTGAACTGTAACTATCAAGTAAATACAGTTTAGACCCTCTAATTTAACTTTGACACAATTGCAGTTTAAACCCTTAACTTTAACTTTAATCTTGAATACAATTTATGATCCAACAATCTCCCCCTTTGGATTCAAGATTAAAAAAAAAATTGCAATTGTCTTCGGGTCTTCTCTTGTCTTCACTTTTCTCTTGAGAATCTTCAGATATGACGTTGATAGCTTCAAAACTTTGAAAATTTGAATATCTTCAGATCTTCAGTTTGTATTCTCCCTTTTTTGTATCTTCTCCCCCTTTTTATATCTTCTCCCCCTTTTTGATGAGTGGTGAGAATCAACATCATCAAAACTTGGCAAAACAATCTCCCCCATTGTGTATGATCACTTAAGCACAGTCTTCATCATATAACGAGCCCTGTATGGAAATAAGAGCAGTCTTCCCAGATGGAAAGAGTGATTATTTCAATCTTTTTCAGATTAAAATAGAAAGTAGTAACCATTCGAATCTTTTCAAATTCAAACAGTTTAATAAGTGTAACCCTGAATCAACAAATGACTCAGTTAGAATGCCTGTCAATGACACAAAGTCACTAGGTAACACAAAGTTACTTTATAAGGAGCTGGTATGATGTAGACTTCCCAGGTCTTCCATTCAATCATAGAATAACACATGGTTATCTATGAACGTTCTGACAGAAAACAAATTTATGTGTGCTCGTGCATGTGTATGAAAGAATTAAGCATAGATGATTGCTTTTCAATAAAGGCTCAAAGTATGTAAACTTGTTGAGACAACAACAAATTGTACAAAGACTCAATGTGCATGAGAAAGGGTTCGAAGGTGGGGCAACTTTCCTTCTTTTTCAATATTAGTATCTTCCAAATGAAGAACCAATAGCGTATGTGTTGCGTCCCCAGAAAATGTGAAACATTCTTTTTTTGAGAAAAGAATGAGTAGCTGGTGGGGTTGTATGCAAGAGATGGCATGGGCTAGTTGCCTTTTTCAATGATGGTCACCAAAGAATGTGAACCAATCAGATTATGTGGCTGCCCGGCTCAGAAAGAAGTTTCGTGCAGAGTTTAATATTCTTTTACTCTGATCTCTCACCCTCTTTCTTTTAATGCTCACGTCTAACCAATCTTTCTTTTCCATTTTACCTCTTTTCACACACCAACACTCAAATCTTTTGACCGCTCTCCCCTCAATCACTCAGGGAATACTTCCTGGGTAGGAAACATTAGTTATCGTGAATCCATGGAAGTTCTGTTAAGTTCTCACACTGAATCCCATGTATGATCCTAAAAAAAACATGTTGTTGAACAGGCTATTGTACATGTAAGCACAAATACCACTTGTTACATGAATAATAAAATATTCGGAGATGTCAAAACAGAAGATGTTTGACGATGCAATTCTCCCCCTCAAACTAAAAGAGTTTGACGATTTAAGCTCTTAAGGAGTTTTCAATTAAGCTTATAGACGATTTGTCATGAAGAATACTATGCTGGAGAATCAAAAACGAATGTTGTTTATATGAACAATATATAAACATATGTTCAATGAAAGCACATGAAATGACGTTTCATTCAATCAACAATGAATACAACTAACGTGAGTATTACCATAGAAAGATTTAACTTTTGATACATGGTAATAACAAAGTCAAAATAGAATGTTCTGAACCGTTATGTGTATGAATACTTGACAAAGTATATTGACAAGATAAAACGCAAGTATTTATCTTTAAGAACACACGGTCAGATAAGCATTTAAGGATACAAAAATCTGTTAATATCACAGATATTCTCCCCCTTAAATCACTATTGGGTTTTTATTTTATTTTTTTTATTTTTTTTAAACAATAAATAAGGAAATAAAGCATATAAAAATAGATAGAGCACTGAAGTGCGGGTTCTAATCCGATGTGATTAGAAGCCATAGTCACTTGAACCAACCTGCATAAGTGAAAGAAACAATGGTAATCATTTATGAAAATGATTCCTTTCTCGTTAACAACAGTTGGAAAATAATCACACTATCAAGATTTGGAATACTCCCCCTTGAATCATGAGTAAGGTTTAAGACATGTTCAACATACCAAGTTTGCTGATTAGAAATTGAAATCGCTTTTCATCCAATGGCTTGGTGAAAAGATCAGCTAACTGGAAGTCAGTTTGAACAAAGTGCATTTCAATATTACCTTTTTCTACATGATCCTTGATGAAATGATAGCGTACATCTATATGCTTGGTCTTCGAGTGCTGTACCGGATTAGCAGTTATAGATATTGCACTCTTGGAATCACAATAAATCGGAACGCGCTTGTAGTTGTATCCAAAGTCCCTTAACTGTGTCGTCATCCAGAGGACTTGAGAACAGCAGCTAGCAGCAGCTACATACTCAGCCTCGGCAGTGGATGTTGAAACACAGTTTTGTTTCTTTGAAGTCCAACTCACAAGTTTGTCACCTATGAATTGACATGATCCAGAGGTGCTTTTCCGGTCTAGCTTACAACCTGCATGATCAGCATCTGTAAAGGCAGTTAGTTCAAAACGAGAATCCTTTAGATACCAAAGGCCATGATTAGGAGAACCTTTGAGATATCTAAGGATTCGCTTAACAGCAGTTAAGTGCGACTCTTTAGGATTAGACTGATATCTCGCACAAAAACATGTGGCAAACATTATATCCGGGCGACTGGAAGTCAGATAAAGTAAAGATCCAATCATGCTACGATATACCTTTTGATCAACAGGCTTCCCGGAGGGATCCGCGTCTAAGAGTGTACCAGTAGCCATTGGTGTTTTCATGACTGAACTATCTGACATATTGAACTTTTTCAAAATATCTTTTATATATTTAGCTTGATTAATAAATATGCCTTCGGGTAATTGCTTTACTTGTAGACCAAGAAAGAAATTTAATTCACCCATCATCGACATCTCAAACTTTGTTTCCATTATCTTTGAAAAGTTCTTACAAAATTTTGGATTTGTCGACCCAAATATTATGTCGTCAACATAAATCTGAATAAGAATCAAGTCATCACCTTGCCTTTTAAGAAATAAGGTTGTATCTACTGTACCTTTCTTGAAACCAGAAGCAAGTAGAAATTTAGTGAGAGTTTCATACCAGGCTCGCGGTGCTTGTTTAAGACCATAAAGAGCTTTGTCTAAAACATAGACATGATCAGGGTGATGAGGATCAACGAAACCTTCAGGTTGAGCCACGTAGACCTCCTCATGCAGAACGCCGTTCAGGAAAGCCGACTTTACATCCATCTGATAGACTGTAAAGTTTTTTTGTGCGTTGCATAGGCTAGAAAGATTCTGATGGATTCGATCCTTGCAACCGGGGCGAATGTTTCATCATAGTCAATGCCCTCTTGTTGACAATACCCTTTGGCGACCAAACGAGCTTTGTTTCTCACGACTACTCCAGCTTCGTCTTTCTTATTTCTGAACACCCACTTTGTTCCAATAACGGATTTACCTTTAGGTAGTGGGATCAAGCGCCATACCTTGTTCCTTTCGAATTGTAGAAGCTCGTCTTGCATAGCAGAAATCCAGAAAGGATCACGTAGAGCTTCAGCCGCTTTCTTTGGCTCTAAGGAACTGAGGAAGCTTGAAAACATGTAGAAGTTAGCTGTTGCAGATCTTGTTGTGACACCAGATTGTACTTCACCTATCACGTTTTCCAGGGGATGATCCTTAGTCCAACGATGTGTGCTTGGTAGTGCATCAACTGCTTGTTGCGTATTTGATGCATCGTTGTCATCTTGTACGGCAGGTTGCTCCACAGATGTACTCGGGACATCTTGTACTGGTGTTTCTGACACTGAAGCTTCTGGACTAGCGGTTGAAGTGCTCGGGACTTCGTTTCCAGATGAACCATCTGTAGAGACAGATTCAGTATTAGTAGAGTTAGAAACTAACGGTGTAGTTGTACCTGATGGAGTTGAAGTGTCAGTGACTTCGTCGGAAGGTCCAGGCATGTCTTCAGAGATAGTAGGGACCTCCGAGTTTGTACCACTTGTTATTGATGTAGATATGCCTTTTTCAAAATCTGCACATATATCATCAAAGGCATCAATAAACAATAAATCTAACTCAGATGAAGTAGAGTTAGAGTTTGAAGAAGATGATCCTGTTATAGTTGGTTCTATTCTTGCTTGAATAGAAGCTTTATCGTTAAGACCGAGTTCTGAACTGTTGTGTCCAGAAGTCCTTGTAGAATTCTCATCAAAGGAGACATTCACGCTCTCAACAACCGTCTTAGTTCGAATAATGTAAATTCGATAAGCTTTGCATGTCAGAGAGTATCCAACGAGATATTCTTCATCCGCTTTCTTATCAAACTTTGATAATCCTTGACGCTCTTTTAGAATGTAACACCTGCAACCAAAGACACGAAGAAATTTGATATTAGGTGTACGATTGTTAATTAACTCATATGTTGTTTTATTAAATCGCTTGACCACAATGGTACGGTTCTGTGTAAAACATGCTGTAGCGACTGCCTCGGCCCAAAGGTACATGGGTAGATCTGAGTAAGCAAGCATAGTACGAGCTGCTTCAACCAGAGTGCGATTCTTCCGTTCAACAATGTCGTTTTGCTGTGGAGTGTAGGCTGCGGAGAAGTTGTGTGAAATACCCACGGAAGTAAGATAACTCTTCAGGGTGTCATTCTTGAACTCCGTGCCATTATCACTGTGAATGGTTCTTACTGGCAGTTGAAGACGTACTTGAATACGCTTGATGAAAACGATAATCAACTCTGGCGCATCTGACTTGTTGCGAAGAAACTCGAGCCATGTATACCTTGAGTAGTCATCTATCATTACCAACACATACTTCTTTCCGTTGATAGATGTTGTGCGCATTGGGCCACAAAGGTCCATATGAAGAAGTTCCAGTGCTGATGAGGTCGATGATTCAGCTTTGGACTTGAAGGAGATACGCTTCATTTTGCACAACTCACATGCGGAACAGAGTGAGTCTTTTTCGAACCTTATTTCTGGTAGACCTTTGACCAGAACTTGTCTTTGTAGCTTCGCTATAGATCGGAAATTCTGATGAGACAAGCGTCGATGCCACGTCCATGATTGTGCTTTAGAAGCTTTGGCTAGTAGACATACTGGACGTGTGGCAGACAGTGTAGGGAAATCTACATAGTATAGATTTCCATGGCGCTCAGCTTTGAAGACTTCGTAACCATCGTAATCTTCTAGATAGCAATGAGTGGTTGTGAAGCGGACTTGATATTGCATGTCACAGAAGTGACTGGTACTGAACAGATTGTGATCAAGTCCTTCAACATATAGCACTTTTTGAATCTTCACAACACCGTTATCGAGCATTCCATATCCTCTGACGTGGCCTTCGACTTCAGAATTGGCAAATCTAACTGCTCTGGCAGGCTTCTCCACATAGTTATGCAAGAGGTGCTTGAATCCTGTCATGTGGCGTGAACATCCGAAATCTATTACCCACAATCGACAGGCCTGCAAAAGAGACAATTAGTTTTGCTTAGGCACCCATATCAAGATGGGTCCTTCACGGTTAGCATCAAGCAATTCAAGAATATCCTCAGGTTTGACTTTTACTCTCCATTCATAACGCGGTTTTGGAACCCATTTCCAAACCATCTTAGCATTCAATTCCTGAAAGTGCTTTTTAGAAGTAGGATTGGCAACTTTAGCTCGATATATTTTTGGTTGTGTAGAAGAATCAGAATTAGAATTAGATTTAGAGTTCAGCTTAGCTTTGATTTTATTCTTTTTGGACTTAGGAGGGGAGTAGTATTTGAATAAATTATCCCAACAGTGTTTGCAATAAAGATTCTTGAGAGCAAAATTCATAAACTTAGATTTATCGGAACAAATCTTACATTCATGTTTATCAAAAGAAGTACTATTCAAAATAACACTGTCTGTAGGACAACTACTAGAATTCAAACTATTCTTTTTATTCAAACTAAGATCTTTATTCTTCTTACTCCTCCCAACTCCATTTCCTTTTATATCTGAAACAGAAACAGAAACCTTGTTAGTCTCTAACTTAGAAGGTGGTTCTTTTCTAGTGCTCTTTGAAGTCTCACCCTTTTCAAAAATACTTGGTGGATATTCAGGACAATCAGAGTAAACAACTGAAGGTTTTGTAGAGGCATCAAATTCTGGATTGGTTCTTACCTTCCGGCTTGGATCATTTAACATCTGTTTTTCATTTGAAGCATTTTTAAACAAAGTAATTTTCAAATCATTGATCTCAGTGCAAAGCTCTTGATTTATTTTTAAAGACTTTTCAAGTTTATGTTTGAGATCAAAGTTTTCATCTTCAACCTCATCAAGAGATTGTTGCAACATATCAATTTGCTTCATCAATTCAGATGTATTACCATCCATAGAATTTGACCCCTTTAAATCAGAAACAGGATCAGAGTCTGATGCATTCATCATATCAGAGAATATCTCTTCAGTCATGGACTCAATAAACTCTGTTTTATCATTTTGAACACAAGATTCATCCGCGGTAGTAGTAACTTCTTCAACCTCTTCAGGAAGTAAAGGTTTAGAAGCAATGGGAGTTGAGACTGATGGTATAGTAGATGGATCAACATCTGATTCATACTCATCAAATTTGCATGCAGTCTCAAGTAGAACTGTGTTGGTGCTTACTGATTCTTTAGAAGGTGTGGTAAATAGTGATTCAAACTCAGTAAATTCGATCTTTCGAGTTGCATAGCTTTCGTTCAAATCACCATATGTAAAACCAACAGATTTAAAAAGATTTTGAGAATCAGTGTCACCAGACTTGTTCTTTCCCATTTCTTCTTGACCTTTGGTCTCTTCAGAAGGTTTAGGAGAACTTGCTTCAACAAAAGTAGCGCGAATGTCAGGAATGGGTTTTATTGCGGAGCCAAATTTATCAAAATTATATAGGTGCTCCGGTGCCTTTTTCAAAATTTCATTAATTGGCACACCCAAACCTGGTTTAAGTTTGTAAAACCTTTCGTCTTGGAGTTTATTGGTCAACAGATTTAATGTCTGTTCAGTCTGACCTCGTTTCATGTTAATGTCCTCCAGTTGCTTTATTTTGGTGAAAGCTTCATTTCTTTCTTTATAACAAACTTCAAATTTGATTTGAAACTCACCCTTTTCAGCATTAAGATTCACAAGATCTGTTTCTAAACCAGATATTTTTTCTTTTAAAGACTCTTTTTCAACTTTTAAATCATCTTTTTCCTTTTCCTTTTCTTCCACAACAACTTTTAAAATAGCATTTTCATCACGAAAGCTTAAAACAGATTGATGTGCAGAGCTAAGTTTGCCTTTCAGTAAAGCAAATTCATCTTTCATGCCATGTATTTGGGCCATTAAAGATTCAATAAGTTCAGAATTTTCACTTACCTCAGAGTTTGCTTCTTCGGATTGTGTCTCAGAGTCTTCATCGTCACCTTCCAGCTTTGCCATGTAAGAAACTTGGGTGAAATGTGCTTGCTCCTCGTCATCAGAACTTTGGAACAGCCAGTTCTCTTCTTCAGCCATTAGTACTTTTCCTTCTTCAGCTTTCTTGGCAATCAGTGACTTTCTTGAGTAGTACTCTGAGTTCTTCACTTTCTTGAATTTGCAGTCCCTTGAGAAGTGCCCAAATTTGCCACAGTTGTAGCATCTTCCTGGTTCATCCTTTCGCTCTTCTCGCTTCTCCTCTCTCTTTCCTTCTCTTCTATCTTCCTTCCGATCTTCTCGTCCTTCCTCTCTCTTTCCATGCCTCGGCTTGTATCGCATCTCAGACTTCTCTTTCTTGTATCCATCATACTTTGGCTTTGAGTAAAATCTTTTCTTGCCAACGCTCTTCTTGAATCGTCGTGTAATGAGAGCCAAGACTTCAGAGAACTTTTGAATATCAGGATCTGAATCAACTTCCAGTTCTTCATCGCTCGAATCAGAGTCAGAGTCTGTAACTTCAGTAACTAGAGCTTTAGACGCCTTTTTCTTCGACCTTGCAGATGATACAGAACCTTTGCCGGCTATGAGAGCCACAGAATCCTTCAGATGATTAGACTCATTATTCATAGATCTCACCTCATCCTCATGTTGAGCTAGAGTAAAGAAGATATCGGTGACATTTTCTCGAGCCATATTCTTCGACATCTGGAGGTTGATAGCAAAGTTCTTCCATTCTGGATTTAGATTCTTGATGAACTTGTAGTTTATCTCAGAAGCAGATTTGGCGATGTTGTTCCTCCGCAAGTCATTGAGAATAATGTTGTACCTATTGTAGGTGTCTAATATCAGCTCTCCTTCTTTTGCATGAAATCCCTCGTAAGCATTTATGCACAGATTTTGCTTAGCTTGTATAGAGGTTTCACTTCCTTCAAACTGCCTTGCTAGTTCATCCCAGATTCCTTTAGCAGTACTCTGACTGTCGACACGATTGTAGATGTCGTTTGGAATTGCCATCGTCAGATAGATTAGAGCTTCTTCTTCTAACTTGAGCTGGTCTTTCTGCTTTTCAGTAAAGAACTGAACAGGTTTAGGAATATCTCTGTCAGGGATTTCAGGAGAGGAATATGTAGCAGGTTGACCCTTTACTGTGATCATTGGAGTTTTGGGACCTTCAATGATTATTGTCATGAACTCTCTGTTCTTGTGATTCAGAAACTGAATCATTCTTGTCTTCCACTGTTGATACTCATTTGCCACGAGGACAGGAGGTTTGACTTGAGAACCCATCGAGAGAAGTTGATTCGACATCTTAGCTGTACGGTTAGTAAATAGACTTTTCTGTACCAAGACAACCAACTAGATGAGATCGTTAGAATCAAAAGTAAAGACTACACTCAAAAATTTTCAGAAAAAATAAATTTCCAAAAATAATCAAATGCAGTCCTCGCACACAGTATAAAGCACTAATATCTATGAATAAAATACTGAAAAATTAAGAAGATTTTGATCAAGATCAAATCTTTGTCCCCCTTCGCAGACTTAGCACGGGGGTCCTGCTACCCGGTTAGCAGGTGGGGTCAAGGGGCAACGCCCCTAGAAAAAAAAATTGACAATGAGATACCCTATCACAGTTTGCAAAAATCGACCGGGGATGTGCTTCGAAAAATGAACTGTACCGGTCGAAGGAAAGTCCGGAGTATGCAAGTACCCGGTCAAATGGCAAGACCGGAGTAACAAGTATCCGGTCGAATGGCAAGACCGGGAATACGAGTATCCGGTCGAATGGCAAGACCAGAGTAACAAGGTATCCGGTCGAAAGGCGAAGACCGAAGTAACAAAGTATCGGTCGAATACTAGACCGGAAACCACTAAGGTCCGGTCGATGCACCTACCCGGTCGAAGCAAAGACCGGGGAATGCTAAGGTTCGGTCGAAGGGAATGACCGGAGATCACAACTACCCGGTCGAAGTAAGGACCGATGTTTACAATCTCTCGGTCGAAGACTCAGGTCGAATAACTATCGGTCAAAGCAATAATATTGATAACCACAGTAACAGATATGATCGATTAACTCATAAGACCGATAATCACGATGAATAGACCGAAGAACACGATGAATATCTGGGATTCGACCGAAACCAAACCCAGAAATTTTAATCGATCGATGAACACAATTAAACCAACAAATAAGCAATCCTTCGATCGAATGTAACACAAAAACACAAATAATCAAATACTAATCGACCGGATGCGATAACAGATTCATGAAATAGGATGAACAGTACTTCGCATGAATAGTATTTTTCGATGAACAGTATTTTTCGATTAATAGTAATATCATAAAAAATTGATTCTTAGGCTCTGATACCAATTGTCATCTCAGTTTAATCTAGTTGGTAAACAATCAATCAAGTAATCAAGCAACACAATAATAATCAAGAGATATATAAATCAGAGTAACATACCAATCCCTTGTATAAACTGTTAAACCTTGAGTGTTCTTGATACCCTTGGATAACAGCAACCTCTCTCTAAACAATAATTATGAAAGTAATAATAATGAGAGTTAACCCTAAAACTGAAATAAACAAAACATTAAATACCCAGGCCTAATGCCTATTGGGCTTTACTAAATGCTAAACGGGCTTGAGCCCAATAGCTAATAACTATTAAACTATTACAATTTAAACCCTGAACTGTAACTATCAAGTAAATACAGTTTAGACCCTCTAATTTAACTTTGACACAATTGCAGTTTAAACCCTTAACTTTAACTTTAATCTTGAATACAATTTATGATCCAACACTCACTCTTGTTGTCAGAAGAGTAGACTTCTGCCATTCCACAGAAGAGTGAGTTTTTGTCCCCTTCATCGGAGGACTCAACAATCTCAAGGTCTTGTTGTTCTGCCATCAGGGACCTCTGTGTGTAGTACTCTGCCTTCTTCTTGTAGAAAGCAGCGTCTCTTGTGGGCTTTCCTTTGATGGCAGAGGACCTGCACTCAGCGTCAAAGTGGCCTGGTTTTCCACATTTTAAGCATCCTTCAGTTTGCTTCGGGACTCTGTCACCACTTCTGCCATCTGGCCTCTGTCCGCTCCTCTTCTCTTCTTGTCTCTGCTCCTCTAATTCTTCTCTTCCATACTTTCTCACCTCACCAAATCATTTGCTTCTTTCATCTCTATCCTCTCTTCCTCTGTACTCTGGCTTTTTCTTGAGACCCCGATTGAATTGTCGAGTCATTAGAGCAAGAGTCTTGGCCAAAGCAGACATATCAATCTCTTCCTCTGATCCTTCCTCACTTTCGCTGTCTTCCACTAGGACCTTTTTCTTCTTCTTCTTCCTTTGAGCATCCTCTGTTACTTTTTATTTTCCTCTGTCCTGACCCTTTTTGGTGCTTCCCACCAATGCTAGAGGACCACCGACAGGGTTCATCAGTTTCGATATCCTGTTTTCTTGACTTATCAAAGTCCTGAAGAGGTCTGAGATAGACCAAACATTGAGATCCAGTGTAGCTTGCATGGACATGGTTAGATGAAGCCATTCATCATTCAAGCTTTGAAGGAATCTGACATTGTTTTCTTCAGAAGTTCTGTGGATGCCATACCTTTTACACTTGTTTAATAAGGAATTGTACCTATTGTATGTGCTCTGAATGGATTCACTTGGCAGAGCCTTGAATGCAAAATATTCATTTATGCATAGAGCCCTGTTGTTCTTGAGGGTTTTAGCACCACCCTCAAGCTGTTTCTCCAACTCCAACCATAAGTCTTTTGATGTTTCAAAGGAATCAAGGGACTGGAAGATATCGTTTGGGATATCCATAATGATTAATCTTTTGGTTTTCTTTGCAAGTTCATGTAATGCCTTTTCTTCTTAAATCCATTCGATGATTGGTTTGGGATGATGATACTCAGGAACTTCAGGGGTGTTTGCGGTGGCAGGAACACGAGGAACAGTTGTCATTGGGATGAAAGGAGGATTGTGAAGAAACTCAACCAGAACAGGATCCACACCTTCGAGAAAGTGCACCATCTTGATCTTCCACTGAGGATATTCATCCCTCAGTAGAGTGGGAGGTTTTGATTGAGATCCTGCACTGAAATAGTTGACAGGGTTCGCCATTTTTTAAATGAAGAGTAAAACAGAGTAAGAGGAGTTCTTTTGAGAAAGATAGGGAATGTGTCTAGAAGGGATGAATTTCTGGTATGAGAAGAGTGACAACTAACTAACTGAGCTTTGAATCTGTCTTCAAAGAGTTAAACACACTTGCCTTTGAATCTACGTCAAACTAGTTGAAGTAGCTCCAGAAAACAGAGTATGTTTATGAGTGGGTATTGAGGTGAAGAAACAGACTTCAAACTACTACCTGGAGCGTGGGAATCAAGTATAGAACAGGATCCTTTGATATTAAGAATCAAAGTCTGCTCTGATACCAATTGTTGATCCCAATAAATGATGTTCTTAACTTGATAGACCTTTTACTACACACTGATTTAAAAGTTGTGAGTGCGGAAGCGTTTATGATATGTAGAAAAGGTAGAACATGGAAGGTAGTAAACACACAAGTTATCAATAAACAGAATAGTAAAATATTGCAAGAAATTACTCAAAGCACTATTTCATTGATTACTGAAGAACACCAAGAACACGCACTGGTATGTGTAAAAATGCTCAGGGAAAATATAATCTCTACTTAGAAAATTTATGTGTGCTCTCATTCAAAACTATAAGGTGGTGCTCCTATAATATACAAGAGAGATGCACCCCGTAGTACAAGACAAAGGCTGACATTCCATAAACGGAATGCCACCTGGAAAGTAAAACCATCGTGCGCCGCTCAAAGGTGATCTGGAGATCTTCGTACAACAGGCATCACGTGATCTGCATGTGACCTTGTCTTGAAAAGATTTTGAATAAATCTTCGAACTGTCTCCAGAGGTTATCCATTACAGAGGCTCTGTGAGTGATCACAGAGGCTCTGTGATCTGAAAAGCATAATCAAGTTTCGTGTCCTCTGGCAGAAGGTCGACAGATGTCTTCTGTGATTGTATCTTCTGTGGTGCACATGGAAGCTCTGGGATAGACTTCTGCAGTTCCTATACTTAGCCTATTTTTCAATACTTCTATACAATGTGATTGGAGCTAACACGCTTTATCTGATGAAATAATATTGGTTGATATAGAACAAAGTGTATTTTCTACTGTATTAAAGAACATTGTTTTAAATTTTGAATCTCAAAAGTGTTCTAATTCTTCTAAGGCACCTCAAACCTCTGAACCTGATTTTGATGACTTATTTGCGTCTGCAAATGATTTTCTAAATTCTGATGAAGGGTGTGTTGATGAGATTGATTTGTTTGACTTTAACGCTAAACTTCCAGATCATTCTACTTTCATTATAAATGGTGAAGTTTTACCAACTGTGCATGAAATAGGTGAATCATCAACTAAGGTTGATGAATCAGTTTCTGTGAATGTTGATTATTATGCAAGAGGTAACAAGAAAAATAAATGGCGTTCACAGAAACAGACTAACACTGATAAGATAAAGAAAAGACAATCTCAGAAATCTGATTTTCCTAATCAATCTAAATCTTTTGTTTCAGATTTAAGAAAGAAAAGGTCAGAAGGTCGAACTGAATGGCGACCAAAACAAAAGATAGATGAGAGTTCTGAATCAATTCTTGATATAGATTATATTAGATCCCCAAGTAGTACATTTGATGTAGTTGGTAATGTTGCTTTGAATAAACAAAACCTTGTAACTGTAACACCCTCGAATCTGCAAATAGCAACTAATTTAAAGTTTTCTAAATACATTGATAAATGATACATCTCCGATCACAAATTAAGATTTTACCTCGATACACACACTCATCCTATACATACAGTCTATAATAAGGACGGGTGCTACTAAAACCCCATAATAGACCCTATCTCCAAACTGCGGAAGACTTTACCAACTCCTTACACTTAGACAAAGCTAAGGCTCAACTCTTCATAGAATTGCTAGAATCCAAACCCCCAACTGGAACCTGATACACATGCCGACAAATAAAAAGGTTAGGCTTAACGCCTAGTGAGCTCAAGAGTTTTCAACATATATAAATGAATCGTTTAAAGAAAGAAGAATGCCATTAAAATCATAATCTTTCAAAATGATATGCTCCGCTACTGAAAACGACTCGTTTACCAATAAATACACATTTTAAACGAAAGAGACACCGAGTTAATCGTTAACCAAACCAAACTGTTTTACCGACTAAGATACCAATATAAAACGTTCTTTCGTAAACCTAGATTTAACCCAAAACTTGCTCAAAATGAGAATAGAGAGAGAACTCCCAATTTTTATAAAACACGGGTGGAACAAGTTGCACAACTCATAAACCATAGGTGAAAATCTATATAAATAAACATTGCCGTGAATACGGACAATAGACCCGAAACTCACGCAACCATAAAATGGAAAGAAACCAAATACTGAAAACGTAGCAAATGACGCATTCCATTCAAACCTTAATATTTGTGGGGAAAACCCAATATTAAAGCCATCATTTATCGTCGACCACATAAAAACCAAAGTTGGTAAAATACGACATTACCATTTAAAATACCACGAATCAACGACGAGGAGATCCGTAAATACCGAGAATAGAGAAACACGCAAGTAGGTCGTTCACGCGACTTCCTTGCATGTCCTCTAGACGTTTCCATCTAGGGTGGCGAGAACACGTGAATGGGGCCACCCGTGATGTTATTGGATTTCACCAACGTGCCCCGGTCCTAGTTCCCATGCCATACAAGACATCACAATCCTCGGACATGTTGCTGCCCCTTGCCATACTCCGTCGAGTTCCACTCTGAGGTCTATCCAATCTAGACGAATTTCAACTCTGCAGCTCGAACCACATATTGCCTACTCGCTAGCAAACCCGAGCGGTCACTAAATGTTAACCAAAACCTCAGGTCTTACAAAACCAACAAACTTACGTGCCTATGGATCCAATACAGCACTGTCTAAAATTACATGACTCCAAATGAAAGACCAAAGCTCCCAAAACATGTAATTCACCAATGACATAAATGATCGTCATCATACTCAAACCCACAACGGTTATAAATCCGGACAAATGTCCACACGACTCAATTGGTCAAAACCGAGTCAAAGGCCCAACTCTTTACGTAAATACCCACATAAAAGCCGATATAAATATTGGAACCCGTTTGACCATCTAATACGCAAACACGACCAAAAGTATAAATAAATAAAATTTCATCGTTGGTTGAGACAAACCATTTTCCCAAATGAACTCATACCCTTATGTTTTAAAAATGCCTCATAACACAATAATATGCACTTTCTGAAAGGGTTTATAAAATCAAATACACAAAATGACACTTATGCCAATTGAACTCCAATTATATGTGTAAAATCATCAAATAAACATTTCAACATGATTTATTTACCAAAATACCCAAAGATCCCAAAATGGGTGTCTTAACATGCTTATAAAACTAAACATTTCAAAATAACTAAAACTTATCAGCAGTTAACAAATTTGCGGTAAAACACAAACATTTTTAAATAAACATTTTGGCATGTACACCGTTTTCACAAATCAACTTGAACTCACCTTGCTAGATTTAGGCTAAATCTAGATTTTACCACATCTGAGCCTTTCTTGAAGAAACTTGAATCCTCCAAGTCAAAACCTCCAAAAACCTAGATCCATATATTTCCAACCATCAAAACACATAACCAAACACTTAGAATCATTCCCCAAACATAACATACCAAAATCCCCAAATGAGATAAAAACCCTAACTTCCATAAAGGAAGAGAATACGTGATTACCTCAACCACCACTTAAATCCGTCAATCAAACACTTCTAGGACACCAACACAAACCACAAACTCCAAATCTTCAAAATGGTGGAAAGTTGGATGAAACCCTAGAAAACTTGGGTGAAGAAGGTGAAGATGAAGGGATATTAGTTATAGCTTCCAAACCTTGCTAGAAGATGAAGGGACACTTGGCTTGTGACAAGAACACTCAAAAATAAGTTAGGGTTCGTGGGAAAGGATGAGTGATCAGTTTGGGAGAGAAAAGGAAGAGATTAGAAATGAGAAAGTGAGAAAAATGGCTGAAATCGCAACATTTAACAATCTGGTACACGTAGGCTATAGTGCCAGGCTATTGTGCCAGGGGCACAATCGCTAGTACAATCGCCAGGAATGTACCGCGGGCCCTCAGCCTTGGCGATTGTGCCAAGCTATTGTACCCTCTGGCACAATCGCTGGCATAGTCGCCCGGGTGTCCCCGAACTCCAAAAATCCGACTTTTTCAATGCCAAAACTCCCAATACTCCGAGGGACTTTAAACAATGCATTTCCCCAACAAAACCCCACCGTTTATAAGTCACAGAGACGTCCGGATGACATTTACTTACCGAAAATTGCGGGTGTTACAATGCTCCCAACCTTAAGAGAGATTTCGTCCTCGAAATCTAGATCTCTCTGAAGCATTACCTGCAGGATCGATTGCCTCTACTCCTCTTGCCAGAAATACCACCATAATCTTATGTCGGTCCTTACGACAAATGTCCCCTTGGGCACATCACACTTATGTCTGAACGAACAGTTATCTTACTAATGTAGGTTTTAGTCGTGCGACTGCGGTTGTCTCCCAACCTTGGGTGACACGTACTACCTCACGGTAGCTTGCAATCTCTACATCTCACCAGACAACTCACCTCACACTCACATGATTTTGAACCCAAAGCCAAAGATCACCACCAAACTCCCATGAATCCTCAGATCCTTAACGATCAATTCCTAATACTAATAAGGTTGTCCTTCCAAGGCACAATAACATGCTCTCCAGGTAACCGATCAATGCAGTTTCGGCTATCAATCTACTCTGTTCCACTCCCAACCTCCAAATATTCCCTTAATACAAACTTTAACACCACGGGAATACTTACACACATCAGTACTTAATCATCAACACCTAACCTTCTTTTAAACTCCATCACCAAAGGCTAACATTTTCCGCAATCCAACTGAGATACTTCCAAACCCTCCAAGGACTTAATGTCCTCAAATCAACAAGTCGGTCTGCACTGAGCTGATCCCCGAAAGTTTTAAAGTTGACACTTAACATGGCAGTAAAACTCCAAACATAAAGTCTTTACAACACACCATGCATCTTCAATTCCCGAATGCTTACAAAGATGATACACCACCGCACATAACATACTACTGCATAGATAACCCATCAATTCAGATCCAACCAATTTTAAACAACCGCATAAGGTTTTAACCCGAAATTTTACCGAAAGGATAAAATCATAACTTACGTAACTGGGAGAGTGCATATTTAATATCACAATTATTCATGCGTGCATCAATTCATAAACTGGAACCCAAAATCCAAGGCTAACCACAAGTCGGATCATCCGACGCTTCAATTCCCAAGGACTCCTTTAGTCCTCTAATTACAACTCATTCCACGAAGGGGTTTAAATCTATAGGCCTAATGAGTTCACGGTTTTCAACTAATATGCCAGCTTAAACTTTTATAAAACTTTCAAATACATAAGTTTTATAACAATTAATCATGCGGTAAAAATCCACTAACGTTCACTCGATAGGTTTTTAAAACTGAACATCGACGCTGCGCATATAAAATCCATTTCCAAAATTCGGTTGATCAGTAATTACGTTAATAAAACGGTAACAAAGATGTGTAGCAAAATTTACACTATAAACATGAAAATAAATTTCTGCACCACAACACGTATATTAAATGTTTGTACAACTCCAAAAGAGAAATTCACAATTTGAACTTTAACATTCTTCCCCTTTAATCAAAAGGTGTTGTGGCATAAAATTTTCAACAAGTCCTGCATGTATCAGTTTATTCCCCCAAAACTCGGTAAAATGATAGGAACGTAAATAAATTTCAAATCGAGTTTAAAACTTTGAGTCACACAGATAAAACACACTTGACCAAAGCGGTAACTACAATGACATGCAAACCGAAAATTCATTTCATGCACTACGGAAAATTTCTAACAGTAAAATCAATAACTGAAATATGTTCAGAACAAAAGTTCTATCTGAAATACATAAATCTTTTATACGATTACTCACACGAACAGTATAATTTAATCCAAATAAAATTACTATAAAACAATTGACACTTGAATATAGTCCAGAGATAAATCACGTGAAAATGAAACTTTCCCAAAACGACGTGTGGGATGATGTCTATTACCAAAACTTATAAATCAACGCAAACAATAATGTACGTATACACGTCCCAAAATTCACCTACGCGACGCAAAATGTCGTAAGATAAGACACCATAAAACCCAACTGAACTTTCATAAAACTCAATAACGTTGTCAAAATTTCATTTCCCAACATAATAATAAAAAAAACGTAATACGACCATAAATCCAAAATGTCAAATTCTAAATTGCAACGTAAGATAAAGTGACCCTTTTCAACAAAACCTTCATGAGACACGTCGCCCAAAAAGTTCGTAAATTTACACGCAATAAAATTGAAACCCACGCAACACAAAGTACACTCACACGTCCGAAACGTTGCAAAACTGTACTTCATATAATTGAACACGACTCAAACAGACCAAAATTCTACAGAAAATCCCGACTCCAGAACATGGGACAACTCTTCCTTTAAAACCTTAACATACATGGAGGAGATCCAATGTCAAGGTCAAAACAATTCCACAGTTACTCGCCCAATAACTCAAATAAGATTAAAACACGGATATTACAATATCCGAAAAATAGTGTTAGACAAGGAACGTGGACGAAGAGATTCTTAACAACAATATGCAATCGCGTGCAACAAAACAATCTTATGCATGCTTAAACTCGTGGTTTAAAATCCGATGAGTAATAAATGCTTTATCGAGACTTTATAATATAGCTCACTTTATGTTTGAGAACATGAGAAACAATTTATGCAAACTCATTTTATAAATACATTTTGTGCATAGATTTGGTCGGCACTCACATCTTAGGACTACCCTCCTCCATTTCCCGACATACCCATGTCATCCGAATGCATCAAACATCTTAGAGCCACAAACCCACTAATTTGGTTAACTTCCATTTTTTTCTTCTCGAAATAAACTTGGTCTAACGAACTTATAGTTCTAATCCAACCAATAATTCTGACTCAAGATGATCAACTTAATGCATTCATCACAGTTAACCATCACTTCAACGTGACAATGCTATAGACATCAACCTTTCCTTAGATTACTCGCTTAGAAACTTTCCCACTACCCCAACGGTCATCATACCAAGGTAGTTCAAGTATACACATGTAATATGTAGGTTCACCATAACACTGGCCAGGTGCCATTATGAACGTACCATACACGATCATCCTTGCGACCCTTGACAAATTTCCCGTTTCTAGCGACTCGATAAACTCCAAGATATATTATCTTAAGGTGCCTAATGTGCAACTTCACTGTCAATCACTTATAAGAACGCTAGTTTGAGTCTAGGCATCCAAAAGTCAATACCTAAATCTCTCAAACTCAAGCTCTGATACCAACTTGTAACACCCTCGAATCTGGAAATAGCAACTAATTTAAATATTTCTAAATACATTGATAAATACATTGATAAATGATACATCTCTGATCACAAATTAAGATTTTACCTCGATACACACATTCATCCTATACATACAGTCTATAATAAGGACGGGTGCTACTAAAACCCCATAATAGACCTTATCTCCAAACTGCGAAATACTTTACCAACTCCTAACACTTGCACAAAGCTAAGGCTCAACTTTTCATAGAATTGCTAGAATCCAAACCCCCAACTGGAACCTGATGCACATGCCGACAAATAAAAAGGTTAGGCTTAACGCCAAGTGAGCTCAAGAGTTTTCAACATATATAAATGAATCGTTTAAAGAAAGAAGAATGCCATTAAAATCATAATCTTTCAAAATGATATGCTCCGCTACTGAAAACGACTCGTTTACCAATAAATACGCATTTAAAATGAAAGAGACACCAAGTTAATCGTTAACAAAACCAAATTGTGTTGGTCCCTAAGGTGCTTAACAAGTTTGTAGAAGGGGGGGGGTTGAATACAAACACAAGAATTTAAAGTTTAATAAATTGTTTATTGATAAATCAAATACAATTTACAAGTTTGTTGCGGAAAAAGATTAAGACAGACTCAATCTAAACAAACTTAAGAAACACTAAGATGGTTGCACAAGAAATTTAGAGAGTGGGGAATTAAGAGATATAGAAAACAAAGGTTTCTATATGGGGTTCAAGGATTGAGCACACTTCAGATGAAGGGGTGATCTTCCTATTTATACCCTATGCATTAAATGCATGGCAGGGCACTTTACACGTGTCGTTCACTGATTGGCTTTGGGAGTCTGACTTTTGGGAGACATTCTTTCGGCCGGACAATGAACAGTGTAGTTGACAGAGGTGTTGTACGAATTATGGCAGAGACATGTCTGTTCTGACATATCGTACTAAGTTGTGCAAGGTGAGACAAAAGGAAACTTGAGACATAAGCTAAGTGATCATTCAATCGCTGAGTATCTCTTTCTTCAGAGATATCAAGAGTTCAGCGATCGTTGAAGCTTTTCCTCATGTTCCTTCGCGTATAAGTAGATTCGTCTTTGCTTCACTGATATCCGCATCAGGTCACTAGTAGACTTGTCTTTGTTCAGCAGCTTCGTCTTCGATTCAGCTATGAACATCTGTTGACGCAAAACTTGTCTTCAGGGATTACATTACTGTTTACATCAGAAACTATCAGCGATACTGAACAGGATCAGTTTGGATCACTGATAGTGAAACACTAATACATACTAGATGTTTATAAGAAGACTATCAGCGATAACTGAACAGACTCAGTCTGATCGCTGATGGTGAAACACTAAAACATATTAAAACGTAATTTTCACTAAGTATAGAAGAGGGTCGTTATCAAATCACTGAGAGAGTTTGGATCAACAATCTCCCCCTATTTGATAATGACAAAGTAACTGAAGAAAATTACTTTAAAATTCAAAATGATGGAATAATCAGGACTCATAACATACATGTCCCAATTACTATTTTGAGGGATCTTTTACAACACTGATAGAGTTAAGTACTTCACTGAAATTCTCATTAATCCAATAAAAGAATTACAAGGTATGAAAATTACAAGTACAAGTGATGTACTAACTACTGTAAGTTAAACTAATAGATTACAAGAAAGGAAACTAATCAATCAGCTATCTAAAGAGGGTTTAGGAGGATTGATCAAATACTCAGGTATTTCTTCTCCTTTTTGCCTTCGCTCTAAAGATTCTTTACAGATGATTGCTATGATTGGCTCAGCAGCAGGAGAGAGAGTACACCATAGGCATATGAGATCCTTGAGAAGAGCGAGGGGACAGATAGGGATTTCAGAGACCCTTTGAAATCTGAGTTGTTCCTCATCATCTCTGAAGAAGATTCCAAAAGGTTCTTCAAGAACTTGTCCCGCAGCATATGGTCCGCCAGGAGGCAGAGATAGATCCAGAACTGAAAGATCAGGAGGAGGACCGAACAGAGATTCTCTTGAGAATTTGATGGAGGTTTCATTCCTGATCACTGCGACATTATCAGATGAGGAGGAGATAGGCTTTCTCTTGATTTGCTTGGACTTTGGAGGAAGAGTAGATGGCACCTTTAGTATAGCAGCGACTCTGTTGATGAGGGCATCATTTACCCTTTCAACATAACCTCTGTATGTAGACTTTGATTTCTTCAGCGCATCTTTGAACTCAAGCCACTCCATGTAGCCAAGATCTTCCAGCTTTGAAATGAACATAGCCTTGCAGCTTCCATCCTCTCTGGTAATCTCCATGGTGATGGAGAGTTTATCCTTCTTCTTTCTTCCAGAGATAGCAACCGCTACGATCTTCAGTGGGTCAGAGCGATAGTCAATTTTGTGCTTGCACCAATCAACAGAAATATCACTGACCACTTTTTCTTTGGAGCGTTCCTCTTCAATCCCTTTCAACAGAGCTGCCTGGACTTCCACTGGTTTGCTTTTCAGCTTCTTGTCTTTGACTTGAGAAGACTGAATTTTGAGAGCCAGAGAGTTATCCCTTTGACAGTCAGCAATCAGCTTCTCAGCCCTGACAGATTCTTCAATTTCAGCTTCAGTCAGGAACTCCAGATCTGATGATTGAGAGGGGACCTTTCGTCGTTGACTCTCCATATGAGAGATCATCTCTGTTCTTTTCTTTCTCTCTTCCTCTGACCAGTGAGATGGTCTAGAGGGCCTTCCATGATGTTGCAGGGACTCTTCTTCTTCTTCATCCTCCTCATTAATCTCTCTGACAGAGATTGGGATTATTTGATCATCAGCTTCAGCAACTGGGATTATTTGGAGCTCTTTACCCTTAAGCAGGGGAGAGAACTGTCTGGTCAGAAAAAGAAAAAGGTTAGATTTATATTTAGGGAAGGAGGGAGATAAAGGCTAGAAATAAACAGGGGTGGGATTTTTATAGAAGGAAAAAGGGACAAGAGTAAGGCATACCTGAGAAGGATTCTCCTCAGGTAGTGAAATCATCTTCAGGGTTCCCTCAACAGTTGCACCTTTGCTTTGGGAAGGGGTTTCTGAAGGTGTCTCTTGACTCCCCCCTGCTTGGATAACTTCTTTCGAAGCTATTGCTGATGAAGTGACGGCTGAAGAACACCATAGAGATTGATCTTCATCGTCATCATCATCATCTTGATGAGAATCATCCTCTTGATCTTCAAGATCAAGGTCTTCATCATCGTCTTCTTCCTCCTCTTCATCATCGACTAGATCAGCGATGGTGGGAGGGGTTTTGTCAGCATCTATCTCCCCCTCAACCTGAGAGGGAGTTTCCTTCAGTTGTTCAGCAGCTTCAGCTTCTTTCTCCTTATTTTCTTCAGATGCTTTCTCCCCCTCTTTGTCATTATTACGAAGGGAGAGATCTTGGGAAGGAGTAGAGGTCTCAGCGGTGGAAAACTTCTGGACTTCAGCTTCAAGTCCTTTGAGCCGGTCTTCAAGTACAGGGATATCGGACGTAGCTTGATGAATAAACTCAACAGCTACGTCTAGAGCGGTGCGATCGTCTTCTGTAAATGAAGGAGCAGGAGTTGGAGTTGGTTCCTTCAGGCGGGTCAGGATCTGCTGAAGAAGGACCTCACACGCATCAACCTTTGTAGTCAGAGCTGCAAACTGTTGCTGTGAGTCCTCCCTGACTTTGTCAATCGCTTCTTGGAGAGTAGCGATGTGAGAAACGTCAGCTTTGGAGGCGCAGGTGGCAGTCAGCGTCTTCAGTGCTTGACCAGCTGATTGAACAGCGTTGGTAGTGTTGTTGAGAGAGGCAGTCATAGATTCCACCTTTGCACTCAGATTGTTGACATTGGTGTCAACAGTCGCCAAAGTAGGACCTGAAATATAAGTTAGTTTTTGAGAAACAGGCTTATATGGTGAGTTGGGAGAAGTGTTTAAGGTTATAGGGATACCTGAATTATCAAACATTTTGTAGAATTGTAAAGATTCCTCAAAAGATTGATGTTCAGGTCCTATGGGTCCAAACTGTGGAGTAGAGATAGATGAAGGTTTAGAGATCAAAGAAATAGAAGGACTAGAGATGGGGATAGAAGATGTAGGGATAGGGGTAGTTACCTCAGGCTGTTGAACTGAGATTGTGGGTTGCGTCACTGTTGATGTGATAGCGACCGAGATCGCTAGCACGGTTGAAGTGGTTGTCGTTGAGGATGTGGAGGAGAGACCCACGAAAGCATCCAAGGAAGTTTGTAGAGAAACATCCTTAGGTATAGAGCTAGAAGTAGCTTTCTCCTTGGTCACCTTGGCCTTCTTCGAAGGACCAAAGGAGACAGTTGATGGTCGTTTGGAAGAGGTAGCGGCAGGGATAGCAGAAGAAGGAACCTCCTGCGTGGCCGCTGAAGTAGAAGAAGTGAGGAGAGAGAGTCGGGAGCGAAGTTCAGAGATACTTACCTCGTTGGGGAGTGTCTTGACTTCCAGGGAGCGTTGACCCACTTTCGGAAAAGATGCATCCGAGTTGGTGGGGTAAGTGGTAGGGTAGAGGAACTTCAGGTACGCGCAGATAAAGCGTACGTAGGGAACTTTGGGATCCCTCTCGGTCTTCTCTATCTTTGACTTCAGGTCGTCAAAGATGGTTGTTGCGTAGTCGAAGTTTCGTCCAGCTATTACTGAGTAAGCCATCTGGACCTGAACCTTGCTGGCTTGGTCCAGTGACCCACTCTTCCCACTCATGCACTGGATGAAGTGTGAGAAGATATAGTTTAGCTGGGAAGGCATCAGTGCCTTCTTTACAAGAGTCAGCTTCTTGTTTGGAATAGTCGTCCTTGGTTTGGGTTCCCAAGCATATTCCATGGCATCCAGGAATTGGATGAGTTCAGCGTCAGTTGGCAAGGCGTCGAATCCATTCATGGGTTTGTCGGGAAAACGTAGTGCTTTCCTCAGGCCTAGGGCAGTCATCATCCCTGAGCCAAGTTGAGTGTTGAAGGAGATAGCAGGAACCTGTTCACCCTTTTTGTTGGTGATAGAGGTTTCATCAGCAGTGAACCAGAATTGTTGGAGAAGAGCTTTGGAGGGTGTGGGATCCACAGTGATAGCATAAGCAATGCAGGATTGCTTTAGGAATGTTGCAGCTTCCTTCAGGTGTGGATACTTAACACCGTCAAAATCCAGACGAGCGAGATTATTGTTCTTCGGAAGCTCCGATTCAGTGATGGCGAACTTGACATTCTTAGAGGCGACAAGAGCAGATTGAGCCATTCTGAATATGAGTAGATAAAAGAGTATAAGAAAAGGTCTTAGTCTAAAAATAAAGAAGATTTGTCTAGTTTCTATTTGAGGAAAGAAACATAGAACATCAACAAATTTGAAGATTAAAAAGGTGTTCTTTATAAAAGATACAAGAACAGGAAGAAAAACCAAAGATTTTGAATGAAGAAAATCAAAATAAACTGGTTTTTAAAGAATAAAATCAAAAATGAAAATGATTTTATGTGATTAGAATCTTACAAACCCATAAATGGAGGTTTATGTAAAAAGATTTAAGATAAGAAAAGAAAAAGATCAAGAATAACCTGTTGATCTTTGAAGAAGATGATGCAAATGCTTGAGAATGCTAGAATGCTTGAGAGTATTCTTGCTTTTAAAGTATTTCCAGAAAGCGTAAAAAGATAAGAATGGAAAAACATTCCTTTTATACGTGTGAGAGAGGAGAGAGAATGTGAGAGGCGGGAAAGCAAATGCTCATCATGACATGGACACGTCCCACGAAGTTGATTGGATAGAAGAGCAATAGACGAACGTGTCAGAAAAAGGCATGTCGTGGATTGTCGGTTCAAATGACGTCATAGAAGAGAGAGACTGTTCATTTGTCCGTTTTGATATTATCGCTGAAGAAAAGTCAGCGATAGATTTTTCTTTTTGAAAGTATCCCTGATGGAAAAGATAGGGATAGATTTTCTTTTAAAAGGATCACTGACTAGAAATATCAGTGATAAATTTATTTTTCAAAAAGCTTTTAATCATTTGAAGAAAGTTTCAGTGATTAAAGTTTATATTTTGAAAAAAAAAACATCTTAACTGAATGAAGATTCAGTTGTAGGTATTGAGAAAACATACCTGAGAGTCAGATTGTTTATCAGAGAGATAATAAAAAGGGAACTTATGACTACTGACACAATGCATGAATGCTGAAGATTTATTCTTCAAGATTCAGCATTCCAAGCTCACTGATGAGAAAGTTGAACCTTGTCTCATTAAGAGGTTTGGTGAATAAATCAGCAAGCTGAAAGTCAGTAGGGATAAAGTGAAGTTCAATATCACCATTCATCACATGATCTCTGATCAAGTGATATCTGATCTCTATGTGTTTCGTCTTTGAATATAGCACTGGATTATTTGCTATAGCAATAGCACAAGTGCTGTCGCAATAGATAGGAATCTTTGATAGCTGAAGGTCATAATCTAATAGTTGATTTCTCATCCATAAGACTTGAGCACAATAGCTTCCAGCGGCTACGTATTCAGCTTCAGTTGTGGAAGTGGACACTGAAGTTTGCTTTTTGCTTGTCCAACTTATCAGCTTTCCTCCCAGGAGTTGACATCCACCAGTGGTACTTTTTCTGTCAAGTTTACAGCCTGCAAAATCACTATCAGAATAACCTGTTAGATCGAACCCTGAGTCTTTGGGATACCAAAGACCGAGGTTAGGAGTTCCCTTCAGATATCTGAAGATTCGCTTAACAACGATCAGATGGGATTCCATGGGTTCAGATTGATAGCGTGCACATAAACAAGTAGAGTACATAATGTTAGGTCGGCTCGCTGTAAGATACAGCAGGGAGCCTATCATTCCTCTATAGGCAGTGACATCAACAGGTTTTCCAGAAGGATCTTTGTTAAGTGTCAGGGGTGGTGCCATAGGAGTTTTCATTGCTGAAGTTTGAGTAAGATCAAACTTCTTCAGCATATCTTTAACATATTTACCTTGACTGATAAAAGTACCTTTGTCAGATTGTTTAATCTGAAGACCAAGAAAATATGTCAGCTCACCCATCATACTCATTTTGTATTCTTTCTTCATTCTTTCAGCGAATCGAGTACACAAAGATGGGTTAGTAGAACCTAATATGATGTCATCGACATATATTTGTACAAGAATTATATGACCTTTTATCTTTCTGAAAAATAACGTATTATCAATCTTGCCACGTTCAAAATTTTCAGAGATAAGAAATGATGAGAGAGTGTCATACCAAGCACAAGGGGCTTGTTTTAGACCATAGAGAGCCTTATCCAATTTATAAACATAATTTGGATACTTAGGGTCATAGAACCCTGGAGGTTGTTCTACATAGACTTCTTCATTCAGCTTTCCATTTAGGAACGCTGATTTTACATCCATTTGATAGACGATGAAGTCTTTATAGACTACATAAGCTAAGAATAGTCGAATTGCTTCAAGCCTAGCCACAGGGGCAAAGGTTTCATCATAGTCTATACCTTCCTCTTGTCTGTATCCCTGAGCAACAAGTCGAGCCTTGTTGCGGGTTACAGTTCCATGTTCATCAAACTTGTTTCTAAACACCCATTTGGTGCCTATAACAGTTTTATCAGATGGTCTAGGAACGAGATTCCAAACTTTGTTTTGAGAGAATTCAGTCAGCTCTTCTTGCATAGCGCTGACCCAGTTTGGATCTCTGAGGGCATCATCAGTCTTCTTTGGTTCTATTCAAGAGAGAAAGTCGACAAAGAGACAGATATTACCTGAGCTTTGTCGTGTCTGAATACCTGCATCTGGATCACCAAGAATTTGATCTATTGGGTGATCTCTGGTCTATCGTTGAGTAGGAGCATGATCGCTTAACTCAGAGGTTGGATCAACAATTGGGATGTTTACTGATGAGGATGTTTGAGGTTCATCAGCAATTAACTGTTGAGTAGTGGACAGACGATTGTTATCAAAGAGGTTTTCAGACAGAGGTAGATCTGATGGTAGCAAAGTGTTTAGAGGTTCAGCTGAAACCCATGAGTTGGATTCAGCGCTAGGAGGTATAATGTTTGGATCATCATCAGCGGCTGGAGTATCTGAGTGCTGATGGTTTGAGAAGAAAGGTTCAGTTTCTCTGTAGTGAGAGAACATCCAAGCATTTAACTCTTCATTGTCAGTGATTGGTTTAGAGTTCGCTGAGCGAGTTTCATCGAATGTGACATGAATTGTTTCTTCCACAGATTGTCTTCTTTTGTTGAAAACTCTGTAGGCTTTGGAGATGGAGGAATATCCTAGAAATATTCCATCATCAGCTTTTGGTTCGAACTTTCCAAGTTGATCTCTATTGTTTAAGATAAAGCACTGACAACCAAAGATATGAAGAAAACTGATAGAAGGTTTCCTTCCATGAAAAAGTTCATAAGCTGTCTTCCCAAATCGCTTTACTATCAGCGATCTGTTTTGAGTAAAACATGCAGTGTTTACAGCTTCTGCCCAAAATTGAGTAGGGAGATGAGAATCGCTGAGCATTGATCTAGCAGCTTCAATGATCGTTCTGTTTCTTCTTTCAGGGACTCCATTTTGCTGAGGTGTTCTTACTGAAGAGAAGTTATGAGAGATTCCCTTGTTCTCAAAGAAGTTGTTCAGGGAATTGTTTTTGAATTCAGTTCCATGATCACTTCTTATTGAACGAACAGTAAGATTATTCAGCACTTCCATCTTTTTAACAAAAGATATTAGTTCTTCTGGAGTATCACTCTTACAGCAAAGAAAGATAACCCAGGTATAACGAGAGAATTCATCTACAATGACAAGCGTATATTTCTTTCCAGCTATTGATTGGATGTTAACAGGGCCGAACAGATCCATATGCAAGAGCTGAAGAGGACTTGTCACTGAGGAGACTTGTTTAGACTTGAAACTAGCTTTTGTTTGCTTTCCTTTTTCACATGTTGAGCAGAGAGATTCTTTAGCATATGAGTGCTGAGGAAGACCAGAAACCAGTTCCTTAGATGAGAGAGAATTCAGGGTTTTGAAGTTTAGATGAGAGAGAATTTTATGCCATAGCCAGTTGACATCAGAAGAGGCCTTAGAGAGAAAACATAAGTTTTCAGTGATAGTAGAGTCCATATCCATTACATAGACATTTTCTCTGCGATAACCACTGAGAGCAAGTTTTCCTTTCTCATCCACCACTGAACATGCTTTCTTAGAAAAGTGAACTTCGTAGTCTTTGTCACATAGTTGACTGATGCTCAGAAGGTTGTGCTTCAGTCCATCTACATAAGCGACTCTTCGAAAGGTAGTTGTCCCATTGCTGAGGACACCAAACCCTCGGGTATATCCTTTTCCATTTCCACTGAAGGTCACAGAGGGACCTTTCTCTTCCTTGTATTCAGTGAGCAGGTCTTTTTGTCCAGTAATATGACGAGAACATCCACTATCGAGATACCAGATGCCCTTTGATCCCTGCACACATAAGAAAGATTAAGTGTTGTTTGGTACCCACTTTTCAATGGGTCCTTTAGAGTTAGTGGATAAGGAAGTTTCAGCAGTCTTCACAGCAGATGAAGATTCAGCTTCAGTGGTGATCTTCACTTTGGTTAATTTCTTAACCTTGGTGGTATTCTTCACCTTGGTCGATTTTTCAACTTTGGTGACCTTCTCAGCTTTAGAGGCATTTATCTTCACTTTAGCTGTTTTATCAGCTTTAGTGGCAGTTGGACATTTGCTTGCAATATGGTCAGTTAAACCACAGTGATAACATTTTCTGTATTTGAAAACGGTTTTAGGACTAGAAGTAGAAGGTTTTGCAAGTTTAAGATGAGCAGGACCAGGTCCGAGAAGGCTTTTCTCATGAGATCTGCGAGGAATTTTCATTTCTTCAGATCTCGTGGATTTAAGATCAATCTTTAGCTTTGGAGGACAGAGATCAAAGATTTCTATCATAGAGCTAGAGGATTGATTTGCTGAAGGTTTAGAAGGAACTTTCAGCTTTGCTTTCCTGGTAGCCTTCTAAGGACGAAGAATGGATTTTCCTTTATCCACAGACTTAGTGTCTTTGGATATTTCCTCAGGGATAGAATTAGAAGAAGAACAGGGATAGAATTGATTATAAGAAGTGTGAAAGAAAGAAGTGACAAACGTTCCAAACTTAAGCGAGGAACTTTCTTCTTTAGGCTTATCCTGAGGTGTCCAGAAGCCAAGACCAGTTCTATCACTTTCAGGAGTTTGAGCATTTATTATCTCAGAGATATTTGTTGATGATTTGCACCATTTTTCAACATGAGCCTTTTCTGCTTTTAGAGCAGCGATGGCTTGTTCGCGTTCAATGCTGATGATTTCATTTATAATGACTTGATCTTTCAACTTTTCTTCTAAAAGGTTTAGTTCTCTGATCTTTTCATGACATTTCTCTAGCTCTCGAGTTAAATGAACATTTTTATTCTCAGCTTGAGTTTTGTCGTTTAGAGCATTATAGAGGTCAATCGTCAGCACATCAACAGCGCGACTTCTCTCAGCTTCAGGCAGAGAGGGATTAGTAGAGATAGATACCTGAGATGATATGTAGCTCATAGAAGGTTCAGATGGTTCTTCTACTTCTTCTTTAATCTCAGCCATGAGGCAAAGATTAGCGACTTCTTCTTCATCAGAACTTGATTCTTCTGATTCAGCCCAGTCATGTTCTTCAGCGATGAGACCTTTACCTTTTCGCTTGTAGCTTTTCAGCTTTTGATATTTGTTCTTCAGCTTTAGGTATTTGTCATCACTGGATCTTCTTGAGGTAGAAGGTTTGAAGACCTTTTTAGACCTGCACTCACTAGCAAAGTGTCCAATATTTTCACAGTTATAGCAAGTGGAAATAGTCTTATCAACAGGTGTTGATTTTGGCTTTTCAGTAAAAGAGAGAGGCTTACTTCTTCGGAAGTTGCTCTTTCTTGCAAATCTCTTAAAAGAGTTTGTCAAGAGTGCTAAGGATTCATCAAAATCTGAAAGATCAGGGTCTGATAGATCCTCAGTTTCAGAATCTAACTCAGTGATGGTGAGAGTAGATCGCTGAGATGGAATTATCTCTGAAGAGACTAAAGCAACAGGAGTGCTTTTGGAGTCTTTAGAATCTTTTACAAGATTCTTCTTCAGAAGATTCGATTGCTCATAGTTGAGCAATATTCCATATAGAGTGCTGAGAGAAAGAGAATTTAAGTCTTTTGTAAGCTTAAGGCATATTTAATAACTGTCCCAGCTTTCAGGAAGACATTCTAAGAATTTTGTTAGGACAGTTCTTAGGTCAATGATTAAGCAGTTAAACCGCTGATGAACGTCAGAGAGAGATTCATTCTTACCAGCGATGAAACTTTCATACTGTCTTACCAAGTTAATCTTACGGGTTTCTTGGATTTCAGTGGTGCCCTCATATTGAACACATATGGTTTCCCACATTTCTTTAGAAGTTTTCAGATGCATGATGGAATGGAAAACTTCATCAGGTAGAGCCATTGAAATAATGGTCTTTGCTCTTGCATCTATTCCTACCTTCTTTTTATCTTCATCACTCCACTGTCTTATTTCCTTAACGACATATCGTTCAGGGACAGCTTCAGTGGTGGCAGTAGCAGGAACAGAAGCTATAATTCTAACAGGTTCATAGGGTCCATTTTCTATATATTCAGGTATAGTAGGATCCGCACCTTCAAGAAATAGCATCATTCGATTTTTCCATAGAGAAAGTTATCTCTGCTAAATCGAGGACGTTTAGAAACTGAACAATTATCATAGTAGTTTGTGTTTGTGTTAAGTGCCATATAGAACAGCAAAGAAGAGAATAAAGCAATATCTTGTTTATTAGATTAAACAAACTACTCTGATACCACTTGTTGGTCCCTAAGGTCCTTAACAAGTTTGTAGAAGGGGGGGTTGAATACAAACACAAGAATTTAAAGTTTAATAAATTGTTTATTGATAAATCAAATACAATTTACAAGTTTGTTGCGGAATAAGATTAAGACAGACTCAATCTAAACAAACTTAAGAAACACTAAGATGGTTGCACAAGAAATTCAGAGAGTGGGGGATTAAGAGAGATAGAAAACAAAGGTTTCTATATGGGGTTCAAGGATTGAGAACACTTCAGATGAAGGGGTGATCTTCCTATTTATACCCTATGCATTAAATGCATGGCAGGGCACTTTACACGTGTCGTTCACTGATTGGCTTTGGGAGTCTGACTTTTGGGAGACATGCTTTCGATCGGACAATGAACAGTGTACTTGACAGAGGAGTTGTACGAATTGTGGCAGAGACATGTCCGTTCTGACATATCGTACTAAGTTGTGCAAGGTGAGACAAAAGGAAACTTGAGACATAAGATAAGTGATCATTCAATCGCTGAGTATCTCTTTCTTCAGAGATATCAAGAGTTCAGCGATCGCTGAAGCTTTTCCTCATGTTCCTTCGCGTATAAGTAGATTCGTCTTTGCTTCACTGATATCCGCATCAGGTCACTAGTAGACTTGTCTTTGTTCAGCAGCTTCGTCTTCGATTCAGCTATGAACATCTGTTGACGCGAAACTTGTCTTCAGGGATTACATTACTGTTTACATCAGAAACTATCAGCGATACTGAACCGGATCAGTTTGGATCACTGATAGTGAAACACTAATACATACTAGATGTTTATAAGAAGACTATCAGCGATAACTGAACAGACTCAGTCTGATCGCTGATGGTGAAACACTAATACATATTAAAACGTAATTTTCACTTAGTATAGAAGAGGGTCGTTTTCAAATCACTGAGAGAGTTTGGATCAACAAATTGTTTTACCGACTAAGATCCCAATATAAAACGTTCTTTCGTAAACCTAGATTTAACCCAAAACTTGCTCAAAATGAGAATAGAGAGAGAACTCCCAATTTTTATAAAACGCGGGTAAAATGTTATATCTCGAAATACCCAACACGGGTGGAACAAGTTGCACAACTCATAAACCATAGGTGAAAATCTATATAAATAAACATTGTCGTGAATACGGACAATAGACCCGAAACTCACGCAACCATAAAATGGAAAGAAACCAAATACTGAAAACGTAGCAAATGACGCATTCCATCCAAACCTTAATATACGTGGGGAAAACCCAATATTAAAGCCATCATTTATCGTCGACCACATAAAAACCAAAGTTGGAAAAATACGACATTACCATTTAAAATACCACGAATCAACGATGAGGAGATCCGTAAATACCGAGAATAGAGAAACACGCAAGTAGGCCGTTCACGCGACTTCCTTGCATGTCCTCTAGACATTTCCATCTACGGTGGCGAGAACACGTGAATGGGGCCACCCGTGATGTTATTGGATTTCACCAACGTGCCCCGGTACTAGTTCCCATGACATACAAGACATCACAATCCTCGGACCTGTTGCTGCCCCTTGCCATACTCCGTCGAGTTCCACTCCGAGGTCTTACGAGCCCGGGTGCCTATCCAATCTAGACGAATTTCAGCTCTGCGGCTCGAACCACATATTTCCTACTCGCTAGCAAACCCGAGCGGTCACTAAATGTAACCCAAAACCTCAGGTCTTACAAAACCAACAAACTTACGTGCCTATGGATCTCCAATATAGCACTGTCTAAAATTACATGACTCCGAATGAAAGACCAAAGCTCCCAAAACATGTAATTCACCAATGACATAAACAATCGTCATCATACTCAAACCCACAACGGTTATAAATCCGGAAAAATGTCCACACGACTCAATTGGTCAAAACCGAGTCAAAGGCCCAACTCTTTACGTAAATACCCACATAAAAGCCGATATAAATATTGGAACTCGTTTGACCATCTAATACGCAAACACGACCAAAAGTATAAATAAATAAAATTCCATCGTTGGTTGAGACAAACCATTTTCCCAAATGAACTCATACCCTTATCTTTTCAAAATGCCTCATAACACAATAATATGCACTTTCTGAAAGGGTTTATAAAATCAAATACACAAAATGACACTTACGCCAATTGAACTCCAGTTATATGTGTAAAATCATCAAATAAACATTTCAACATGATTTATTTACCAAAATACCCAAAGATCCCAAAATGGGTGTCTTAACATGCTTATAAAACTAAACATTTCAAAATAACTAAAACTTATCAGCAGTTAACAAATTTGCGGTAAAACACAAACATTTTTAAATAAACATTTTGGCATGTACACCGCTTTCACAAATCAACTTGAACTCACCTTGCTAGATTTAGGCTAAATCTAGATTTTACCACATCTGAGCCTTTCTTGAAGAAACTTGAATCCTCCAAGTCAAAACCTCCATAAACCTAGATCCATATATTTCCAACCATCAAAACACATAACCAAACACTTAGAATCATTCCCCAAACATAACATACCAAAATCCCCAAATGAGATAAAAACCCTAACTTCCATAAAGGAAGAGAATACGTGATTACCTCAACCACCACTTAAATCCGTCAATCAAACACTTCTAGGACACCAACACAAGCCACAAACTCCAAGTCTTCAAAATGGTGGAAAGTTGAATGAAACCCTAGAAAACTTGGGTGAAGAAGGTGAAGATGAAGGGATCTTAGTTATAGCTTCCAAACCTTGCTAGAAGATGAAGGGACACTTGGCTTGTGACAAGAACACTCAAAAATGAGTTAGGGTTCGTGGGAAAGGATGAGGGATCAGTTTGGGAGAGAAAAGGAAGAGATTAGAAATGAGAAAGTGAGAAAAATGGCTGAAATCGCAACATTTAACAATCTGGTACACGTAGGCTATAGTGCCAGGCTATTGTGCCAGTGGCATAATCGCTGGCACAATCACCAGGAATGTACCGCGGGCCTTCAGCCTTGGCGATTGTGCCAAGCTATTGTGCCCTCTGTCACAATCGCTGGCATAGTCGCCCGGGTGCCCCCGAACTCCAAAACTCTGACTTTTTCAACGCCAAAACTCCCAATACTCCGAGGGACTTTAAACAATGCATTTCCCCAACAAAACCCCACCGTTTATAAGTCATAGAGACGTCCGGGTGACATTTACTTACCGAAAATTGCGGGTGTTACAGTAACTTCTTACAAGAAATATACAATAAAGTAATTATTCCAATTATCTCGGTTTGCTACTAAGTCGTCTACTTTTAGACGGAATGATTTTGTTTCTCACCGATATTCTGATGATTGGTTTGGTACTTATCATGTTTATTCTTCTAAGTCATATACTTCAAAGATTTTTCATAAAGTCAAAGGATCCATATACAAATGGATACCAAAATCTTGTACTAATCCGTTAGGACCCACTTTTAAATGGGTACCTAAAGTACATCGCCGGTTTGGTAAAACACCTTATGCATTGATAAACAATCGTACACCTAGAATTAAACACTTTCATGTTTTTGGATGCAGGTGCTTCGTACTTAATGACAGAGAGAACCTGAACAAGTTCGGACCGAAAGCTGACGAAGACATCTTCATTGGTTACTCTCAAACATATGTTGCATATCGGGTGTATTTGAACAAGTCCAAGACTATGATAGAAAGCGAAAATGTTACATTTGACGAGGAGATGGCTTCTGAACAAAGCAGTTCAGAACCCGTGCTTACCGAAGTTTTAGCTTCTAGACAGATCAGTCCAGAACCTGTTCCTAATAAGACTAATTTGGATGAACCTTATACTTCTACATGTCACTTATCTTAATTAGATTTGTTGTTTGAATTCCTTTACGATGAGTTTCTTGGATCTAAACTACCTAAATCTGTTGTGATTGACAGGTCTGAAGAATCAAGCTGTCAACATCCAATCACTTCAGAAGTGTTAACTGAACTCGTTCCCCCGGTTCAGACAGAAACTTAGATTCAAACAAATACTCCTTCAGTTGAAGTTGTACCTGAAAATGTTGAATTATAAGTTTCTATTTCATTTGGTTGCACTGTGATGGATAATCAACAGACCGAACAAGTTGTTCCAACTGCAACTTCAACAAATACTGAACAAGAAGAAGTTGAAAGTGGATACTTAGATGATTATTATGATCAATCTACATCGAATCCACTCCCTCACAAACATAAGTGGACCATAGAGCACCCGATAAGCCAGATAATTGGAGATCCAACTTTACCGGTGCAAACTAGGTTTGCTACATTAAACATGTGTATGCATGATTCCTTTCTGAGCAAGATAGAGACCACTCGCATATCAGAAGCTCTAGCTGACTCGGATTGGGTATTTGCTATACAAGAGGAGTTGAATCAATTCGAATCTTTGAAAGTCTGGAGACTTGTACCAAGACCTTAAGGTAAATCTATAATTGGTACAAAATGGGTATTCAAAAACAAGAAGGATGAAGATGGTATCGTAATCAGAAATAAAGCATGACTTGTCGCAAAAGGCTACAGGTAAGAGGAAGGCATTGATTATGATGAGACATACGCTCCAGTAGCGCGTATTGAAGCAATAAGGATGTTCCTTGCTTATGTTGCTCACAAAAACTTCACAGTCTACCAGATGGACGTGAAGACCGCCTTTCTAAACGGCATTCTTAAGGAGGAAGTCTATGTCTCACAACTTGAAGGCTTTGTGAATCCATATAAACCGGATCATGTCTACATCTTGGATAAAGCACTTTATGGTCTTAAACAAGCGCCTCGATCCTGGTATGAGGTATTATCGAAGTTTTTGGTCAAGTGGGGCTTCACAAAAGGTAAAATCGATACTACTTTGTTCATTAAAAAGGAAAAGGCCGATATCATTCGTATTCAAATATATGTGGATGATATAATATTTGGCTCAACAAATCCTAAATACTGTAAGAATTTCTCAAACTTCATGGTGTCTATATTTCAAATGAGTATGATGAGAGAGATGAACTTCTTTCTCGGATTACAAGTAAAGCAACTTTCAACAGGGATTTTTATAAACCAAGCTAAGTACATTTTTGATATTCTTCGAAAATTCAAAATGGAAACTTGTAAACCTATTGGAACCCCGATGGTAGCGAGAACTAAGATCGGTATGGATCCTTCGGGAAAACCTGTTGATGTTAGAACCTATAGAGGGATGATTGGTTCTTTATTGTATTTGACTTCAAGTAGGCTAGATATTATGTTCTCTACATGTCTGTGTGCAATATATCAGGCTAATCCAAAAGAATCCCATATGTCTGCAGTTAAGCGCATATTTAGATATTTGAAGGGGACTGCAGATCTTGGTCTGTAGTATCCTAAGGATACTGGTTTTGAACTAACAGCCTACTCACATGCAGATCATGCAGGTTGAATGTTGTACAGGAAGAGTACATTGGATCATATACAGTTTCTTGGAGATAAACTCGTAAGTTGGGCATCAAAGAAACAATTGTGTGTTTCCACATCAACGGCTGAGGAAGAGTATGTTGTTGATGCAAGTTGCTGCTCTCAAGTCTTGTGGATGAGGACGCAACTACGAGATTATGGCTTCAAATTTGATAAGATCCCAATATACTATGACTCTAAGAGCGCCATTGCCATATCAGCAAATCATGTTCAGCATACAAAGACCAAACACATAGATGTACGATATCATTTTATCAAAGACAATGTCGAAAAAGGTACAATAGAACTTTATTTTGTAAACACTGATTATCAGCTTGCTGATTTGTTTACCAAACCTGATAAGCCAAGATCACAAGATCTGTAGAGAGAGAGTCTAGAGAGAGAAAAGTGCGCTCAATGAAACAGTGACTTTCTATTCAAACTATGCGTAAGTTCTTACAACAAAAACAAGCCAAGGGGACTTAAATACCCCAAGGCATTTACAAAACATAACAGAACAATAAATACAATGATTACTATAAAATCATATCTAACAATCTCCCCCTTAGTAATCATTGGCACCGAGATCTTAAAAAAAATAATCTTCAAAAACAGCATTGACCATCAAGGCGACTTTGAAAGATCATTGACGTTCTTCTCGTTGACGAAGTCTATTCAGCCCAACTAACACTTCCAATCGTCGTAGAGTTGAACGGAGATTCAGTCTATCTTGAATAGAGACCAAAGTTCTACGGATCAGACGAATTTCATCATTTTCAAACATATATAACTCTCTTCTTGATTCCAAAAACTTTCTTCTAGCCTCTTGTAGACGATGCTCCAACTGAAGTTTGATCACCTTTAGAGTTCCATCAGAGTAATATCCAATCTCATCAAATCGTAGAAAGCATTTTTCACTTGAGCTGTTCTTATATACTACTCCGTATGGATCTTTGATAATGGTGAATAACTGATAAGACTCTAGATTCTGCAAACTTTGGTTGGGCCTTTCAAGATTAACCACAGGCTGAAAACTTTCGATGGCCATCTGGAAGTCAAAAACACGATAAAATCGGATCTGTCGTCGAATGAATCGTTTAATAACAAAAAGAGTTTGAGAAACATCCTGAGTCCGGTGATAAAGATTCCTGAAGTGATCATACAAGAATTCAATATCATCAATTGAAAGATCAAGGAAATCAGCCTCTGAAAAGTTGTACCGTTTACAGTCTCTTCTTTACACTTCAAGGTCTGGATACCAGATATTTAGAAACTTATTAAATGTGACAATGAGAACTCGAACAATTAGATGAGGAGAATCAACGGTGTTATTCCTTTTGCGCTGGCACTTGATAAATGCTAAGTATTCATGTTGATAAGCTTCTGATTCTTTCTCTACTCCAAGTATGGCATATATATTGATTGTCCTTCTTCTTGAAACAAAGATGTTGCTTTGAATATCTTCAAGAAAAGTTGTTCTGAGTTTAGAAGCCATATATTTCTGCTGAAGATTTCTCTGCCTTTGCTGCCTAGTTAAAGCTTCTCCTTCTTCTAGAAGAGATGGAGGAATTACCGGTTCGGAAGAAGGAATATCTGCTTGAGCTTTAGACGACTGACCAACTTCAAAAGCACTTGACGGAATATTGGTTGTCGGAGCAGAACTAGTTACTGGAATAGATGAAGGTTGATCAACTTCTGGAATCTCACCTTGACTCGGAAGATCAGCATATAGCAATTCAGCCTCTTTTGTATCTAATAAATCCATAAAAATAGTATCATTCTCTGTATCAGGTAAGATGATGATATTGTTGCAATATTCTTCTTTAACTTGAGCAACTTTCTCAAATCTAACTTCTTCATCATCATCTGAAGTTATCTCTATAAAGTTCGCGAAGAAAGATCTCATGTCATTTGTTGCTTCCGACTCTTCAACTTCATGAGCTCTACCTGATACATCTGGATCCACATAAACTACAATTTGCATACTATCAATGTTTGCTTCAGACAAATTAAATTCATTATGCAAAGCAGTTACATCAGCATTGTCAATCATGACATTTACTAAATCTTGGATACTGCAATCTTGAACTGTATCAGCAGTCTTTTCTCTATCTCCAGCCACTTCTTCTTGAATAACTTCTCGTGCTTCAGAAGACCCTTCTGTTCTTTGTCTCTTTGCCATCTCCCCCTCATGGCCTTGATGATCGGGATCATCTTGGTCATGTCGGCGTTTAAGAGACGGGCCAGCCTCAGTCCTGCATGATTGCTCTAGATGATCAATCTTGTTCGAAAGATCGGAGAAAGCTTGTGACATAAAAGAGCGAAGATCAGATAAACTGGATCTAACTTCTGATCTGAATTCCTGAAAGTCATGAGATAAAGCATTAATGCGATCTGAATCAGAAGAGGAAGAAACTGGAGGCGGCGTTGGCTGGAAGTTCCTCAGCAGAGAGATCAAATCTTGATCTTGATGTTGTGGCGGAGACATAGATAGAAGACGTGCATAAAGAAGATCAGATAGCTCAGAAATCGGAGCATCATGAAGAGAAGCCCTGGAAGAAGTATCAGTCGGAGCAGACATGGAAATACCCGCAGACTGAGTGAAGATTGACGGAAAAGGAAGAGATACAATCGGTGATGTAGATGAAGACACTGCAGAAGAAGGTTCCCGAATAATCACCCCTGAAGGACGACGGAAAGGAATCTCAGGAGGAAGAACCGAAGTATCTATCTCTGGCATTTTTCCTTTGAAAAACGACTTCAGCTTGTTAATATCTTCTTCTTTTTGAGCATCCACCCTTTCTGAGAACTGACGAATTACCTCATTCAGAGTTGTAAATTTCTCCGAAGAAACACGTGCAGGAACCATAGAAAGCTCAACAGCAGAAACAGTGGTAGCAGTATTCTCAACAGAAAAAGAAGCAGGAGCTTGACTTTGTGTTTGAGTAGAGGTTTGAACAAATGAGATATCTAGTTCATCAACATTTAGACGAGCAGCAGAGAGATCAATGGGTACCGATGCATCTTCTGAAACATCTTCTGAGACAACAACCACGTCTGGTATTTTTATTTTCCGATCATACACTCTCATACTAGGTTGATCAGCATCATCATCACCATCATCTGAATCACTTGTTGAAGTTTCACCATCATCAGAAGGATCAGCATTTGTCTCATCATCATCAGCAACTCCAGTTTCATTAGGATTAGCATCTTCTCCAAAATCATCATTAACAGTAGTGACTTCAGCTTCAATAGCAGCAATGACAGATTCTACATGATGAGTAGCAACGTCTTGTGGTACTGCAGAAAGATCAACATATGTCTCTAGTGTAGTTGCAACGACAGTGTCTATTTCCTGAGTAGTTGCTTTACCTTGCTCTTCATGAATAGTACTAGCTGGAGTGCCATGAGAAGGTTCTTCCTATTCAGCCTCTACAAATTCATTTTCTAAACAATAATTGATGACACTGTCATCGGTCATGTCAGCATAATTGGCAATAAGACCATAAGGAATGGTCATAGAAAAAGTGAATGACTTCTTCTGTTTCTGAAGATAAAGCATCTCGCAATCCTGAACTTGCGGCCAAGATAATCTTCGTGGAATGGCCGGATTGCTTCGAAACATGCTTCTAATAATCAGCTTGAGAAACCTGATAAAAGGAATGAACTTTCGTCGCTTGTTGGTTAACTTGTCTTGCACTATTTCAGAAAGCTTGGTCCAGAAAATAATCGTGTAGTCGACATGCAGGTCGTAGACTACTGCATGGAACAGTCGAAGATAGTGAAGACTAGAACTATCCGTGCCGGTATGTTTAGAAGTTAAGCACCTGTTGATGACAGAAAATAAAGAATACCAGACAGGAGGAAGGTTAGACTTGTCAAAGTCTACAACCTTGTTCAGTGGACCAACATAGCCTAATCTTTTGATTCCCTCAAAAACTTCCTCTTCGGATGGAAACTGATCATATGTTGTCCTTCTAGGTCTAGAAGTAGGCTCAGGAAGCTCAAGAATCAACCGTAAACGCTTGTAAGAAAGATATGAATCAAATTGATCAATTTTGAGATCAAATCGATGAGGACGTGCCAGTTCATTCTTAGTGATGGTGTGCCATACTTGTTGAACGTAGACTTCCGGAACATCGGCAACTGAACAGAGAGCTTGAGAGAGCGGATTTCCACGAAGAATAGTTCATATGATAGGATGAATCTTGATGCGATCAAAGTCAACAAAGTAGTTGTTACGCTTATAAGGCATGTACATGTTGTTAGGAAACACATCATTTGGAGATCGCCTAGATATAGAAAGATCAGCGCCAACAGACGGAACAGACGGCATAGGTGTATCATGAGATGCCTGATCAGCCGGATCCTGAAGAACGACATTCTCGTCTTGAATCATTGGATCAGAATTTGTTCGAGAAGACATGATAACCTGAAACAAAACACAGTAAAACATTTAACAGAAAAACACGAAAAATATTCCAAGTATGGTTTGCGGGTCCTTAAGGAAACACGAAAGAAGAAATGCGTGCTAAGAAGGAAACGCATAGGAGAGAATGTGTGTCCTGAAGGGAACGCATAGGAGAGAATGTGTTTCCTTAAGAGAACGCATTGAAAGGAATGTGTGTCCTTAATGGAACGCAAAGCATACTTTGAAACAACTAAATACACAACAGAGTTTTCGTGTCACTAAGGATACGCACGATAAACTTTGCGTGTTCTTAGTGATACATAAACTACACAAAGAAAAACACAAGAAACAAACAAACAAGAAGAATGCGGGTCTCGGGTGAAACGCATAGTTCACTATGCGGGTCACAAGTACTTGAAGAAAAAACCCTAGAACTCTGCTGTTCGAACCCGAAATCCACAAAAACTTTAAATCTAAGAACAAAACAATGAATTAAACTAAAACAAAACATACCTGATTGACGATTATAAGATCTAGACAAACCCCAATACGCAAATCAATCAATATCAACTCGAATCTTAGTTTTAGAAAAACGATGAACAGTGAAAAAATCGCACATCAGATAAAACGCACAATAATAGACCAAGAATGAAATCAAAACAAAGTAAATAAACACTAATCAAACTACAAACATAGAATGAAAAAAAAACATACCTGAAATTCCAAAATCACAATCTGAAATGCACAGATAAGAACGCAAGAAAAAAAAAACGCAGAGAGAATGGAGGGAAGATGAATAGTCAAACAAGTTCAAATGGAATAAAGAAAAGAAAATGCACACTCTTACTTCTATATACTTAAAAAAACACTTTAAAAAAATGAGAAAATTACCTGATAAGCCCCCATTACTCCCCCTACACAAATGCACAAAATTTATCAAATTAGTTTAGCATTTGCATAGTAATTTCAGAAATACTTACCTGATGAATTTCTGATCAGCACAAGAAGTAATTTATCAGCAACATTCACTCTCCCTCAAAAACAGAATATTCTCATAAATAAAACCCATATATGCACTCCCCCTCGAAAAATGCACAGACCATATGACAAAAACACATATACCAAACATAAAGACATCAATATGAAGGATGATCTTATGGAATATAAATTTTGTAACAACTGAATATATATATAATTTTAAACACTAAACAAATTAAAGTCTACTCAGTAAAATATTCCAGATTTATCAATCAGTTGAAATCAAACGAGAGTTGTTGGATACAGAAACATGTTTCATTGCATATCAAGTTAAGACATGTTCAATGTCAAACATTGCAGGTATCTATTCAGTATGCTCGCATGCGATCTCTGATTAGCTTCAAGAAAAATGTAATTCTAAACATAAAATGAAGAACTTTGCATGTACAGGCACTAAGTCATCAAGAATTAAGATTTTCACAAATTTACAGGTTTATCGCAACTCAAAATATATCACCAAGTATCAAGAGATGTGTGCTCATTGGCATCTTTTAGCTGTGTGCTCATTGGCATCTTCACATGAGTGTGCTCTTTGGCATCTTTTAAGCGTTGTGCACTTTGGCATCTTTTTAATCAAAGAGTTAATTAAGTAAAGAACATGTCGTAAACGTAACTTTCTATCTGACCCTATTGCAGGATTTGGGTCAGCCGCTCCCAGACCAGATGGCCTTAGGGGACTAGGTGTCAAGCACCCCTTGGAACTTACTTTCCCGGATCAGAAAGGCTACATCGACATATCCTAAACCCATTCATACCAGTAGAACATGACTTTCGATATGGTTCTATTGCAGGATTTCTGTTCGATCACTCCCAGATCAATTGACCTTAGGGGACCAGATGTCGAGCATCCCTCGGAACTTACTTTCCCAAACCAGAAATGTCACAGGTACAAACTTTTAAACTCAAGGATTTCTGTATTTTAAATGCTTAAAAATAAAATCATCTCAATAACTCAGATCTATATCGAATAGCTTAGCCCATATTTTCATTACGATCTACAATTTTGATCACTTAGGTTGTTTAAGCAAAGTAAACCATAAATATGCCGAATCACATATCTTTAAAGCAGTATCTAAAGCGTCAAACATGTTGCTGACTTTTCGATGTTTGAAAGATTTGAACGTTGAACATATGAAACTTTAAATATAAACAAGGTGACTTGTCAAAGATTCTAGACACACATTTTATTCAACTGAAAGAAAATCTGAAATATTAAACTTTATAGAATAAAATTTGTAAAGATTTAAACTTTTAAATTCAACATGCCAAGTTTTGAAAGCAGAAAGTTAAATCGTTTTTCATCTAAAGCTTTTGTAAATATATCAGCAAGTTGATATTCAGTTGGGACAAAATATAACTCAATAGTACCTTCTTCCACGTGATGCTTTATAAAATGATATCTCATGTCTATGTGCATGGTCTTGGTGTGCTGGACAGGATTGACCGATATCGCAATTGCAGACTTGCTATCACAATATATTGGCACAGTCTTGTATAGCATCCCGTAATCGCGAAGTTGCGTTTTCATCCAGAGCACTTGAGCACAGCAACTAGCTGCAGCGACGTATTCAGCTTCGGCTGTTGATATGGACACGCATTTTTGCTTTTTCGACGCCCAGCTTATCAGTCTTTCACCAAGAAACTGGAGATGACCAGAAGTACTTTTCTTGTCCAATTGATTACCACCATAATCTGCATTAGAATAAGCAATCAAATTATAGTCAGAACTTTTAGGATACCATAATCCTAAATAAGGAGTTCCTTTATTATATCTAAAAATGCGTTTGACTGCTAAAAGATGAGATTCTTTTGGTTTTGCTTGAAAGCGGGCACACAGGCACGTTGAAAACATTATGTCCGGGCGACTTACAGTAAGATACATCAGTGATCCGATCATCCCTCTGTATGTCTTTTGTTCCACAGCTTTTCCATCTGGATCCAGTCCGAGTTTGGCACCGTGAGCCATAGGCGTGCCTATTGAAGTAGATTTGTCCATCTTGAATTTCTTCAAAATGTCAAATACGTACTTTGACTGATTGATGAAGATTCCATTTGGAAGCTGCTTCACTTGTAAGCCGAGGAAGAAGTTGATTTCTCCCATCATGCTCATCTGAAATCTAGAGGTCATTAAATCAGAAAACCAATTACACAAAGATTTGTTAGTCGCACTGAAAATAATATCATCTACGTATATTTGTACTAAGCAGATATCAAGATTAGTTCTATAAATGAAAAGAGTTGTATCTATCGAGCCTTTGGTGAAGCCGGATTTGACCAAGAAAGTTGACAACTCGTCATACCAAGCCCGTGGAGCTTGTTTCAAGCCGTACAATGCTTTATCGAGAAAATATACATAATCAGGACGATCTTTGTCAACAAATCCCTCTGGCTGAGATACATATACTTCTTCTTTCAGCTTGCCATTGAGAAATGTTGTCTTTACGTCCATTTGATATACTGTGAAATTGCGATAAGTAGCGAAGGCAAGAAACATTCTGATAGCTTCGAATCTGGCAACAGGTGCAAATGTTTCATCATAGTCAATACCTTCTTCTTGTCGATATCCTTTGGCTACTAACCTTGCTTTGTTCCCAATGACGATACCATCTTTGTCTTTCTTATTCTTGAATATCCACTTGGTACCAATTATGCTCTTACCTTTTGGCCTGGGTACAAGTCTCCACACTTTGAGTGATTCAAATTGATTGATCTCCTCTTGCATAGCAATGATCCAATCTGGGTTCTCCAACGCTTCAGAAACTTTGGTAGGTTCAATCTTGCTTAGGAAGCAAGTGTACAAACATTCGTTGGAAGAAGCTGTTCTAGAGCGAGTAGAAACACTTGCTTGAGGATCCCCAATAATTTGATGGATTTGATGAGATCTTGTCCATTTTGTTGTATGAGGGAGAGGATCAATAACTTCTTGAACCACTTCTAATTGATGAGGAGGATCTTCAGAAGAAATAATGTCAGAAGATGACACAGATATGGTTACAACTGGAGGAGGAGATATTTCCATAACATCAGATTCAGACTCTTGTTGACCAGATATAGCTTGTACTTCTTGTTGAACATTTTCTACTGTTACAACTTCATCTTCTACAGACTCCTCATGAACAGTTTCAGCAATTTCTGGTTCATGTATGAATTGATCAGAATGATGTTCAGAAGATATGTCTTGAATCTCAGGAAGTACTGAAGCAGCATCAGGTTCAGAGGTTGATGCAGCGGAAGTAGGATTAGATGCACTCACAGATTCCTGATTCAAGATATTTGACACATTATCAGTGTTTGATTTAGGAACATCATCATACAAATTTTCAAACAGAAAATCAAGCCTAGAAAGATTAGACAGAGAAGTAGAAGGATCCTGATTTGCCGACTTAAGTGCAGGTTCTGAACTAATTTGTTTAGAAGCTAAGTTTCCAGTAATAGCGGGTTCTGAACTGTGTTGTCCAAAAGCCAAATCAGCAGCTTCATCAAATTTGACATTCACTGACTCTATCACTTTTCTTGCAGAGAGGAGAAAGACTCTGTAAGCAGCAGAGTTAGAAGAATAGCCCAGAAATACGCCTTCTTCTGCCTTTGGACTAAATTTGTTCAGATTATCTCTGTCATTCAAAACATAGCATTTACACCCGAAAGACTTGAAATATTTGATGTTGGGTTTGATACCGTTCATCAATTCATATGGAGTCTTGTTGAACCAGCGGTGTAGAATTGATCTATTTTGAGTATGACAGGCAGTTGATATGGCTTCGGCCCAGTGAGACAAAGGAAGACCTGAATAAGCAAGCATAGATCTGGCAGCTTCCACAAGCGTTCTGTTTCGTCTTTCAACAACCCCATTCTGTTGCGGTGTTCTTGCAGCAGAAAACTGTTGTTGTATTCCTTGATCATCATAGAATGCTTGAAGAGTTGAATTCTTGAATTTTGTACCATTATCTGATCTTACAACTTGGACATGCTTTTGCTTATTTGTCTGAATGTTTTTGATGAGGTTGATGAGATTTTCAGGTGTCTCGTCTTTATATTTGAGAAATTTCACCCATGTATATCTGGAGAAATCATCAACAACAACCAAAACATATTTCTTCTTACCAATACTCTTTGTCTTCATTGGTCCGCACAAATCAACATGAATTAGATCTAGGATGTCTGCAGTGCAATGTTCAGGCTTAGGCTTATGAGATGCTTTCTTCATCTTTCCTTTCTCGCAGTCCTGACAGAGATGGTCTTTCTGGAAACGGAGGATTGGAAGACCTCTCACAGAATCATTCTTGACCAAGCGATCCATATATTTGAAATTGAGATGAGCTAGTCGTCGGTGCCACACCCAGCTTTCATGAATAGAGGCTTTAGATAGAAGACAAATATCTGATAGAACCTTTACTTCGGAAAGATTAATGGTATAAAGATTTGATCGTCTCTTTCCAACAAGTAAGTCCCTGCCGCTATTATTCTTTACAGCAACTCTTTTAGACTTGAAACTGACTTCAAGATCTTTATCGCAGAACTTTCCGATGCTGAATAGATTGTGACTTAATCCTTCGACATAGCTTACTCTTTTGACAGTTATATTACCTTGAACAAGATCACCATAACCAAGAATGGGAGTCGTCTCGCAGTTTCCAAATTTGACACGACCGCAACATTTTTCTTTAAAATTTGAAAGTAGAGATTTGTTGCCAGTCATGTGTTTGGAACACCCCGAATCCAGATACCATAATTGATTTAGCTGCACAATCAAAAATTACTGAGATTTTGGTACCCATATGAATATGGGTCCCTTCTTGTTAGTCCTTTCCTTTTTCTTTTTCAAACATTTATTTTTCCAAAAAATCTTTGACTGATCAAATAAAGCATGAACATCATCACATATTAATGAAGAATCGCAATCATCAGAATCAGAACTAGAGAGACAATATGAGATATTCTTCGAAATTTGAAACATTTGCTCTACAGAATATTTTGTAGTTTTATTACAAAAGGCAAATGATTCTTGTTTACAAAGAAAATCTACACATTTATTCTCTACAGAAACAAATTCTTCAGATCTCTGTTTCTTTATCCAAACAGACTTCACATACTTCTTCAATGGCCTATCTGAAATAGAGAAATCAGAAAAGTTAGAATTTTCAGAAATATCAAACTCTTTCTTCTTTTTCTTCTTTGACCTTCTTCTTTTACGCTTTGTTTTATAGAAATGATCATTTAACGTAAAAGTGTTATCAACAATTTCAGATAAAATATTTGACTTGGAAGAGGAAGTTTTATCAATAAAACCAAACTGATCAGTTATTTTATTTGGATAAGCCTCAGATAAAGAAACATCAGATGAACACAAGGTGATGGAAGATTTGAGAAGACCAGAATTATTTTCTATAAAACTCGATGTCATAAAAGAAAAAATGACATCGTTTTCAATTTTTCTTAAAATCTCTTGTTCTTCCAATTGTTCTTCTAGATCAAAGATTTGGCTTTCTAATACTAATGGAGGTATATATCTCTTAGTATCATAAGGTACTGGAGATATATTATCCTTATTAGGATTAGATGTATTTAAATCAAAGAAGTCATTCAATCTAGAAGATTTAGTAGAAGAAACAATGTTTAACTTTTGTCTTCTCTTCTTTATTTTCTCAGGAAAATATTTTGCATTTTCTTGAGTGTAAACAAAAGGAACTTCCATTCTCTTGTTGTTTATCCGTTTTTGATCTTCCTCAATTGTAGTTTCTTTAGCACTTGTCCAAAGAGGTTTATATTGAGAGCCATATTGTGAAAGACCAAGACATTCGTAATCATAAAAATTGGGAATCTCAAATTTAGCTTTCTTTAAAAATAGAGGATTTTTAAATCCAAGACCCCAATTTTCTTTTAATGACTCATAGCTCCTTGGTTTATGCATATGAATTGTTTGTTCAGTTTGATTTTGTTTATATAACTTTTCTTCTAATTCAAATATTTTATCCGAAAACTCTTGATTTAAAATTGACAATTCAGACAAAGAATCATGAGAAGTCTGTTTTTTCAATTTCTAAATCTTCTATTCTTTCTTGAAATTTCTCTTTTGTAAACTTTAAAATAACTTTTTCATCTCTCAGAGAAATCTTCAATTTTTCAATTTGAACAGACTTTTCTTGATTTTCGCGTTTTTCGGATAGAAGCTTTGAACGAAAGTCATGTAAAGCCTTTGTAATGACATTCATTTGCGATGTAATGAAATTAAAATCAAACTCAGATGGTACCTCAGATTCATCGGTTGAAATCTCCTCATCCTCATCATCACTGTTGTCGTCTCCAATAAAAACACATAGCAGCAGTCTCTTCATTATCAGCTTCATTGTCTTAGTGGTCTAACCAGTATTCCTCCTCAGTCAACAGAATTGTTCCACTAGCTTTCTTCTCAGCCAAATCTAATTTCTTCTTATAGAAATCAACATCTTTCATAATCTTCTTTCTGCACTCCTTTGAAATATGCCCGGGTTTGCCACAGTTGTAGCAAGTCACAGCCTTCTTATCTTCTTTCTTTGGTTCAGCTGCTGTAGCAGGCTCATATTTGGGAAAGAAAGGCTTTGTTGTAGTATCGGTTTCTACCTTCTTTGATCCAGAGGAGAAACGAAGATTGTTTGAACCTGACCGTTTCTGATATTTCTTTTGATAGTGCTGACTTAGAAGAATCATGGCTTTTTCCAATGCTTCACCATCGTCATCTGTTGACCCGTCATAAGCAGACTCAGTCAAGGCTTGCTCAGCCATTTGACTAGCTAAAAGAGCGATTGGATCCACAGTCTTAGGCTTCTGCTTATCCAGGTTAGCTTTCTTCTTCAGAACCATGGCTTCGTCAGACATCAGAATTTCAAACATTTCCTGAATGGGCATTTTGGAAATTCTAGGATCATTCCTCATCCGATGACATGATTTTTCCCATTCAGGTTTGAGTGCATTGAGGAACTTCATATTTGTCTCTAGCTCATTCTTTGTTACCTTGATCTTATACAAATCATTAATAACAGTCCAAAACCTGTCGAAGACACTTTCCAGACTTTCCCCATCCTTAGCTTTGAACTCTTCAAAGTTGTTCATGTATCTTGTCTGACGAAGCTGAGTAGACATAGCAGTACCAAGCATGATTTTCTCCAGTTGTGTTCACATCAGCATAGGATTGTGTTTGAAACAATCGATTCTGTTATATATGGAATTTGGTAGAGCAAGAATCAAATTCGACTTGGCCTGATTGTCAGCTTGGTATCTTAGAAGTTCATCACCTCATATTCTATCAGGGCTTTTTCTACATTAGTAGCTAGAGTGTTTCCAACAGCTGGTATCACTTTCCTTGGCTTGACCATGGGACCTTCAGTCAAAGCTTTCATCATATTTTCCCCATTTGATTGCCTTTCGATGAAATTAATAAAACGGTCCTGCCATTGTTCAAATTCGTTCTCATTTATCAGAACAGGTGGACGAGTATCAGACCCCAATGACATCATGAGGTCGTTCTTGTAAAGTTGAGCTTGTAGAGACATTTTGATGAAATCTGGAATTCAGAAAAATAACGAAGTCTTGAAGACCCGCACACCTAAGGAATGCGTGTTCAGAGAAACAATTCGGGTCCTTGATGATACGCACACCCAAGGAATGCGTGATCAGAGAAACTATTCGGGAGATAGGTGGACTATGCGTGTTCAGAGAGAGACGCACTCGATGCTTTGCGGGTCAGAAAGACACGTACTTGCTACTATGCGTGTACAAAAGGGACACGCAAGGTATGCTATGTGTGTACAAAGGGGCATGCACTTGAAGATGTGCGTGTTCAACAGGGTACGCACTTCATGTGCTATGCGTGTGTCGACAGATACGCAAGAGAGATAACCTAAGAAAAAACTAACACTCAAAAGTTAGTTACACAAAGAGTATATGATAGAAATGCATTCTAATAAGATGAACACATATGATTTCATGAAGAACACACAAACTATAATAATAACCCGCATACTATATGAATAACACGCACAATAATATGAATGACCCGCATAATACTTGACTCACACGCATACTTCAAATCATATTAATAACATGCAACCCGCACATCATATGAATGACACGCACAGTGATATGAATGACCCGCATAGTAACACTCGACTATAAATCTACAAAATCGATCATAACAATGACTTAAATCCATACAAATTGCACAGAATTGATCGAAAACAAGTTTTTAATACAAATCAATTGACAATATCGATCAAACACTCCGAATCTAAAAAATCAAAACGAACAGAACATAGAACTCGACTTTTTTAGAATAAACTCAAACTCAAAATCGAAGCATCAAATCATGTTTTTATGCAAAACAACAAGAATCAAACTCAATCGACTAACTAAAACTCATCTAATAACATCAAATTCAAAGCAATTCGATCACAAAACAGACTGAAATTGGTGAAAATCCAGAAAATGAGATTTTTCTTGAAAAAAAAAAGAAAAATCAATCAAATTTTCGAATTATCCACACAAATCAGTAACAAAAATACACTAGTCTCATTTCTCTCAAGATCTTGAAGGCTCTGATACCAATTGATAAGCCAAGATCACAAGATCTGTAGAGAGAGAGTCTAGAGAGAGAAAAGTGCGCTCAATGAAACAGTGACTTTCTATTCAAACTATGTGTAAGTTCTTACAACAAAAACAAGCCAAAGGGACTTAAATACCCCAAGGCATTTACAAAACATAACAGAACAGTAAATACAATGATTACTATAAAATCAGATCTAACAAAACCTATCGACGAAAAGAGATTTAATTTTCTTATCTCGAAACTTGGTATGCTAAATCTCAAGACATAATCTGTGATTACCTATTAAAGTTTTTATTATTGTTATTTTTCTTCATTTATTTATCTTTATTCTAAAAAGATATCTACACTGAAAGGTATTCGTGATTTCAGGGGGAGTGAGAGATGATGTAAAGATGATCTACATTCGTTTGAGTGGGAGTTAACAATTTCTGCATATGTTTAACTGAAAAAAAATTATGATGCATATATGCAGGGGGAGTAAAGTAAGAATAAGGAGTACTGAATATGATTTCTAATTACTTCAGATCAGAACTCGTACATTCAATGTTTTACTGCTTTAAGTCATTTTATTTTTCAATAAAGTTTTTGAATAAATTTTGTACTTTGACGACTTTATGACTGATGCAGATTGAGAGGATGCTTACACGATCATACCATTATGACTTTAAGCTGACTTCATGAGGTTTAAGACAGGTCGAAAAGGTTTATTTCTATTCTTAATCTCAGATATGGTTGAAAGAAGAACGACTTTCAATCATAGAAAACATGTTCTTAAATGTTCAAAGAACTTCTGATTCTTAAACGATTTCATGAATATAGAAGTGTGATTTTAAATGTTTTAATTTTTATTTGTGCTTAAATGTCAATAAACCGTGTGTTTCCAAAGATAAATACTTGTGTTTTATCTTTTCCATATACTTTCAAGTATTCACACACGCCGGTTTAATATTTTGTTGAATATGTTCTTACCATGTCTCTAAATTGAACCACATTTTCGATGGTAAGACACCCCGATTGATATTCAAAACTTGAGCGTGATTTCATTTCTAAACGTTCTTTCCAGAATGTCTATATCTTGTTTCGTATAGACAATATCAATTTTTGCTGAACTAAGCTAATTGATAAAACATTTGATTCTGATCTTTTTAATACAATGTCAGATTTTCAAACAAGTTTCTTGTATTCATTTCATTCATCCAATATACTTGTTTGAAATATCTTCAATGTTTAAAATGCTCACATTTTCATGATTATCTTTCTGACCATACAGACATCTGACTTTTATTTCATATTTTGTGCTTTACCTGAAAGGTTAAATCAGTTGAGCAACATGTTATTTTAGGATAATATGGGTTCATTGTGTTAGGACTTAAATGAAACTTCTATGGATTCACGTTAACCAATGTTTCCTACCCAAGAAGTTAATACTTTAAGTGATCGAGTGTGAGGAGTCAAATACTGAGTGTGGGTTGAGCGATGAGGTAAAATGAAAAGAGGGTTTGGTTAGAAGCGATCTCAATGATTAAAAGAAAGAGGGTGAGAGATCAGAGTAAAACAATATCAAACTATGCACCAACTTTTTCTGAGTCGAGCAGCCACTTACTAGTGTTTCACAATTCTTCGTGGACATTATTGAAACAGGCAACTAGCCCATGCCAACTCTTGCTAAAAAACCCACCAACTACTCATTTTCTTCTCAATAAGAAAATGTTTCAATATTTCAAGGGGGCGCAGCACATAATCTATCTGATTTTCATTTGGAAAATCTGGATATTGAAAAAGAAGGAAGTTTGCACCACCTTCGCACTTTGATCATGCACAATTGAGTCTGTGTTTAACTGTTGTTGTCTCAATGGTTTACACAATTTTGAGTCTTATATAAGCAATCATCATGTGCTTAATTCTTTCAAACACTTGCACGAACATACAGGAATTTGTTTTCTTGTCATAACGTTCATAGAAATTCCTTTGTGGTGTTTCGATGATTGAATGGAACACCTGGGGGAGTGAACATCACAAAAACTCCTTTCCAATGTGTATTCGTTACACACAGTGACTTTGTGTTACTGACAGGCATTTTAACGGATTCCTTTGTTGATTCAGGTGTTACACTCTAATTTGTCTGGATTTGAAAAGATCTAGATGAATATCTTGATGAATTGACGAATGGTATGAGGCTCAGATTTTGAACGATCAGTGGTCAGATACAGACATTTCTTGCTGAAAGTTTTGATGATCAATATGCTCTAAACATCAAAAAGGTGGAGAAGAGATCAAGAAATGTTGGTTGAAAAGAGAAGCTAATATTAGTTGTGGGGAAAAGTTATAAGAAATGAGAGAGTTGATAAAGAAAAGTTGGAACTTATTGGAGAAATTTATTGAAGACATTTGTTTTGAAGAATATTTGTTGTCAAAGATTGAAAGCGGAAAGATCAAATTCAAAGATTTTTGAAGACAAGCTAAATTTTATAGAATTTTTCTTTGAAGATAACTTGCTGAAACAAACCGAGCTGAAACTGTAGATAATTTCTTTCTGAAGTCTGAAAGAGGTTTGAGATAACCTTGGGGAGAATGCTACTTTGTTTGAAGAAAGATTTTGGAAAGAATAATGAAATTGTGAAGAATGTGTTGAGTACAAAGGGAAGATTGAGCTTAGATGTCTGTTTTGCTAAAGTTGATCAAAGGGGGAGATTACATTTACTGAGCTTAAAGAGAGAAGATTATTTTACAAAATCATGTTGATGATCTTGAATCCAAAGGGGGAGAATGTTAGAGCATAAATATGTTGGATGCAAGATCATAGAAGACAAAAAGGTCAAAGCTCAAGATTGTCAAAGCTGAAAGTCAACTCTCATGTAAATGTCAAAGTCATTGTAAAAGTCAAAGTCTTAGTTGTGTAGTTTTGTATTTTGGTTTTAATAGACTTGTAGTTGTTAGAATCTGTGGTGACTAAGCCTGAGAACACTTCTAACAGTTGCAGAGCTTTAGAGAGAGAAAGCTAGAGAGAGAAAGTGATTTGTACGAATTGTTATTTGAATTGAAATCAACAGGTTGAGTTGTTAATCTGATTAATTCATCTTGTTTGTTTGTTTGATTCAATAAGAAATTGATTAGATTGGGACTATCACCTTTTCTTTTCCAAATCCGCTTTTCTTTGCTATTTGTCTTTTTAGATTTACCTGAACCATCAACATTTTGAACATAGAAAAGATTAGAAGGACGAATTTGATCTTTATGGTCAGAAATATGATTATCATCTGAATCAAATAAAGGATTATTAGAAACATTAATAAAATGTGAACTTGAAGTTGTTTTGAATGAGCATTCTGAATCAGCTAAATCATCTCTCGGTGATTGAACAATTGATTCTGGCATCTTTTGCTCAGTCAAGTTCACCTTGAACATGATCTCTTCAAGTTCTTTGATCTTTATTGACAAACTGTTTCTTTCCTTTGAGAGTAGGTCAAACTTCTTGTGCAATTCAGAATTCGTCTTCTTCTCCTTTAGAACAGTTGATGACAGTTCAGATAGTTTTCCAGTCAGCTTCTTTATCTCTTCCTCAAATACTTTTCTTTCTTCCTCAAAGTCTTTTTCTACAGATATTCTTTGTTCAGATATTTCTTTGAACACTCCAACATTTTTCTGTTCAGCTTTCTTCTTCTCTTTCTCAAATTTGTCTCTCTCCAAGATAATAACTTTCTCAAAGTCTGAAACTTGTTGAGAAAGTTTTGTACATTTAAGTTCAACCAACTTCTTCTCTTCAAAGGACTTTCTTGAAAAAAACAGAAAACTTCTGTGCGAACGCTTTTCTTTCTTTTTCAAATCCTTCTCTTTCTTTCTTGACTATCTTTACACCTTGAGAAAACTTTTCTTTCATTTTTGTAATCTTTCTTTGAAGTTCAACATTTTCTTTTTCAAACTTGCTTATCTTATCTTGAACTCCTGAATTTTCTTTCTCATGTAGAGCTTTCTCTTTCAACTTGTCTCTTTCAATTCTAAGATCTGGACTTTCAAATTTGTTTTCCAGACCTTTTATTTCTGATTCAAGAGTAGAGACCTTCATTTGCAACTCAGCTTTTTCAACTTTAATTTTTGCATTTTCTCTCTCACAGTCATTGGCCATTCTGGTGTATATTGACAATTGTCCAAGAAGACGTTGAATATTTGTTTTAGCATAAAAAAGATTCATCTTATCAAAATCAAAATTGAAACCTTGAGACATCTTGAAATCTAAAAAAAATATGATCGTCAAAAGAAAACTTCGATTAGAAGTACAATTTTGTGCACACTCTTGAAAAAATGAATACAATGATTAAAATCAGAAATATGTTCAGAAAATTAAAATATGAGAAACAAATTAAGAATTTGTCTTCCAAAAATTAATTCTAAAAAGTCAGCACGAAAAAATTTGACTTTGATCTCCAAACCTGCAAAAAATATGAAAAATATATCAGTTACGCTCAGAAACAGTAAAAACAGAAAAAACTGACACAAAACGGACTAAAAATGAAAGGAAAATGAAAAACAGGGACTAAACACGACAAACATGAAAAAAACAACAAAAAGAGACTAAAAACGAACAAAAATAGACTAAAATATAAAGAAAATATGAAAATAGGAACTAAAATAGACAAAATAAGAAACTAACACGAAAAACGAGAACTTAAAACAATAAAAAACACAAAATTATAAAGTCTAGGGACTAAAAATGTAAAAACACAAAACTTACAAACTAGAGGGACTAAAAATGACAAAAGAACAAACTATCAACTTGAGGGACTAAAATTTTAAGAACCTAAAAGTTAAAAACTACAGGGGCTAGAAGTGACAGTTCCTGAAAGTTAAAACTTGAAAGACCAAATCTGTCAAACCTTAAAACTAAAACTACAAGGACTAAATCTGCCAAAAGAACAAACTATTTAACAAAACTAACAGAATTAACAAAATTGGATTGAAAATGTAAGAAACTTAACCAAAAAACTAACAAAGGTTAACTACAGGGATCAAAACTGACAAATCCTAAAAGACTCTAACTGACTTAACAAAAGTAACAGAAATTGGACTTAAATTGTAACAAAATTAACAGATTTAACGGCAGGGACCAAATTTGTTACACATTTAACGGACATAACGACAAATCCGTTAGTACTGTTCATCTTCCTCTACAATCGAACAGGTAACTTTAAGCATCAATATCTTCTTCATTTTTTGATCAAAATCGATGAGATTTGGTACACAATGATCCTTGATCAATGCCAAATCGATCCCAACTATAAAGTTTCGAACATGCTACGTTTCATGAAATGTGTATCGATGTGAAAGAACTCCGGCGAAGTGAATTTTCCGGCAACCCTTTTTCGTCCTTTTAAAGATTTTAAACACCTGTAAAACGATGAAAAACAACAAATCAAAGATATTATAAAGCTAAAACATCGAAAGACACTGTGAATCTCAATTTTTCGGCCAAACACGTTTTTCGGGCGAGTTCTTCGGCGAACCTTCAAGCAACCATATCTCACACAAAACTCAACGAAATTCGAACCTGAAAGTTGTTCTGAACTCTATATCAACAAAGGAAGAAGTTAGAAGCAGTTAAATCGAACAAAAACAACTCCATCGTAGACCCACTTGAATATCACGACCGAAAAATTTTCAGAAAAAATTCTAACTTTGGAAATTGTTGGGTTTAATTTTGACTTGGTCAAATTGGTGGCTAGATCTTTTGGGATGCACCACGTGTGCATGATGGAGTTTGTGGAGTGTTCTGTTAGTGGAGACCGAATCTTGAGGCAAAATAAAATGGCACGAGCTAGTTTGTTAGTTTCTTTTTAGTATAAATAGCTTAGCTTTTATTCATTAAGTTGTAAGTTCTTCGTTCGACTTTCTTTATCAGAAATAAAGTATCAAACATTTGCCTCAATTGTTTTCTTTTTTCGTTGTATTGTATTGGGTGTACAGATCAAGACATCAGTTTTCTACAATTGGTATCAGAGCAAGGTTGCTCATGCCCAAGTATCCCAGGTTTGAAAGCATGTTGATCACCACCCAATTTGCTCCGAAAGATACCGGCGGTGTTCCGTTTCAATGTCCGATGCTGACATCGTCCAAGTACACGATGTGGGCGATCAAGATGGAGGCAATTATGGATGCCTAGGGGGTCTGGGAAGCAGTCGAACCAGCAGCCGGAACGGTTGTGGATGAAAAGAAGAACAAGACAGCACGTGCGTTCGTCTTTCAGGCAGTTCCGGAGGATGTTCTGCTACAGATTGCACAGAAGAAGATGGCCCAGGATGTTTGGGACTCCCTGAAGACACGATATCTCGGTGCCGAACGGGTACAGAAGGCACGTTTGCAAACCTTGAAAAGTGAGTTTGAGGTTCTCCGCATGAAAGACGGAGAGACGATCGACGAGTTTGCCGGAAAATTGAGTGGCATGGTTACCAAGTATAGTAGCCTGGGTGCTACACTGGAAGATTCGACACTTGTTAGGAAACTCCTCGACTCAGTTCCAGACAAATTTTTCCAATTGGTCAGTTGAGCAGTATTCGAACCTCGACACGATGCCCTTTGAGGAAGCAATCGGAAGGCTGAAGGCATATGAGGAACGAATTCGCACACGGTGTGCCAACAGTGACAATAACGGGCAACTTTTGCTCACTCAATCAGAATGGCAGGCAAAGAAAAAGAGCAGTAACGGTTACTCATCAATGAGTGGAAGGGGGCGAGGCACACCCGGTTCAGATGGACGTGGACGGGGAAGAGGTCGTGGTCGAGGAAATGGACGAGGAAGAGGAGGTCGAGGTAACTCTTTTTCGCCCCGCAAGGATGCAACTGCTGGTGTTATGGGCAATAAGGATAAAAGTCACATAAAATGCTTCAATTGTGATACGTACGAACATTATGCTTTTGAATGTCCCAATCCAAAGCGCAAGGAGAATGAAGTAAATCTCACCCAAACCCAAGAAGACGAGCCAGCCCTGCTGATGACTATTTGTGTGCAGCGGAAACACGAGGTGGTTCTATTAAACGAAGAGAAAGTATTGCCAAAGCGTTATGACCCAAAGGAAGAAGGAGTTTGGTACCTGGACAATGGTGCCAGTAACCATATGACAGGAAAACGTTCCTACTTTGCTGTGCTTGATGAGAGCATTCCAGGACGAGTCCGTTTTGGTGATGGTTCTACAGTGGAGATCAAAGGAAAAGGTTCGGTCTTATTGGAATGCAAAAACGGAGAGCAGCGGTTAATCTCAGAGGTATACTACATCCCTGACTTGTGCAGTAGCATTTTAAGTCTGGGACAAGTAACTGAAGACGGTTGCAAGGTGTTAATGCTTGGAGAGTTTCTATGGCTCTACGACAAGAACGAAAGACTCCTTGTGAAGGTACGGCGATCGAGCAATCGTTTGTACAAAGCCCTTCTCCACATGACTACACCAGTGTGTCTCACTGTCAGCTTGGATAAGGCAGCCTGGTTATGGCATGCCCGGTTGGGGCATCTAAACTTTCCAGTGATGAAATAGATGGTTGCTAAGGAGATGGTGCGCGGAGTTCCAAACATCACCCACCCTACACAGTTGTGTGAAGCATGTCTCATTGGAAAGCAATGCAGGATACCGTTTCCGGCTCAAACACAATATCGTGCTAAAAAACCACTGGAGCTGGTCTATGCAGATTTATGCGGTCCAATTACACCATGTACATCAGCCGCTAATCGGTACTTCTTTCTTTTAGTTGATGATTATAGCCGATTCATGTGGGTATATGTTATTAAGACAAAAGATGAAGCCTTGCTTGCGTTCAAAAGGTTCAAAATGCAGGTAGAGAATGAGAGCTCATTCAAATTGAAGACATTGAGAACAGACCGTGGCGGAGAATTTATTTCTCAGTGTTCTGTTGATTTTTGTAACGAACAGGGAGTGGACCGACAACTGACTGGACCTTACACCCCTCAACAGAACGGGGTGGTGGAACGTCGTAATCGCTCTGTACTTGGGACTACAAGAAGTCTCCTAAAAGCAATGTCTGTCCCTTTAAACATGTGGGGAGAAGTTGTCCGCCATGCAGTGTACCTGTTGAACCGAGTTCCAACTAGAGTTGTGAAAAACCAAACCCCATATGAAGCATGGAAAGGAAGGAAACCCAACCTTGAACATCTTAAAGTCTTCGGTTGCACCGCATATGTGAAGGTACCCTCTGTTCGTTTGACTAAACTTGATGACAGAAGCAGACCGATGGTATACTTAGGTGTCGAATTAGGAAGCAAAGCACACCGACTCTATGATCCACAACAAGGGAAGATATGTGTAAGTCGTGATGTAGCATTCGAAGAAAGTAAGAAGTGGGATTGGAGTAAATATGCCAATGAAGAAGACTATAACAGTCCGGAGTGGACAGAATTTATTGTTGGTGAACGATCTGAGCCTGTATTGGGGAATACTCCAATCAATGAAGACGAAACTGGTGAGACTGGTGTGGAGGAAGCAGCACCAGATACACCATCAGAACACTCACCAGTAGCCGGAGTGACACCATCGACACCTGTAAGTACACCTGATTCTTCTACCTATGATGAAACACCCATTCGAGGTTTCAGGTCATTAGCTGATATCTATGCAAGAGCACAGTCGATTGAGCTCAATCCTGAGGAGTTAATGTTGGCTTTTGATGAGCCGACTAATTATCACACAGTTGTTGGTGACAAGAACTGGGAGGAAGCGATGCGAAAAGAAATAGAATCGATTGAAAGAAACAAAACGTGGGAGCTAACGGAGTTACCGGAGGGGCACAAACCCATCGGTCTCAAATGGGTCTTCAAGATAAAGAGAGACGATGCTGGAAAGGTGACAAAGCACAAAGCGAGGTTGGTCGCAAAAGGCTATGTGCAGCAAAAGGGACTAGACTTCGATGAAGTGTTTGCTCCTGTCACACGATTAGAGACGGTACGTTTAATACTTTCCTTGTCTGCCCGGGAAGGTTGGGAAGTTCACCACCTCGATGTTAAGTCAGCCTTTCTTCACGGCGACTTACATGAGGAAGTGTACGTATCTCAATCCGAAGGATTCACTACAGTCGGGAAGGAGCACATAGTGTACAAATTATCCAAGGCATTGTATGGGTTACGACAGGCTCCGAGAGCCTGGAATATGAGACTTGATAACACACTCAAACAACTTGGGTTTAGAAAATGCCCACCAGAACAGGCAGTGTACAAGCGATGTACCGGTGATTCGATGATAATTGTCGGTGTTTACGTTGATGATTTAATTGTAACAGGAACTAGTGAAGGAGAGATTCTGGCATTCAAGAAACAAATGGAGGGTGAGTTCGAAATAAGTGACCTAGGGACACTCTCATACTATCTCGGCATCGAAGTACAACAAAGTTGTAATGGCATTTTTCTGAAACAGAGTGGTTATGCAAGAAAAATACTACAAGAAGCTAGAATGCTGGAGTGTAATGCATCCAAGTATCCAATGGAGCCAAAACTCCACTTATCTAAAGATGAAGAAGGGACACCGGTAAATGCAACGGAGTATCGACGACTGATCGGAAGCTTACGGTATTTGACCCATACCCGACCAGATCTAAGCTTTGCGGTAGGAATGGTTAGAAGATATATGGAATCGCCAAGGCAAAGCCACTTCCAAGCTGTTAAATACATCTTAAGGTATGTCAAAGGGACGATTGATTACGGGCTTAAATACCAGAAAGGGGGAGACGAGAAGATAACTGGCTATAGTGACAGCAGTCATAACGGGAATCGTAATGACGGAAAAAGTACGTCCGGGATGGCATTTTATTTCTCAGACAACCTGATAACATGGTGTTCTCAGAAACAGCGAACAGTAGCCTTGTCATCTTGCGAGGTCGAGTTTATGGCGGCCACATCTGCAGCATGTCAAGCCCTATTGTTGAGAGGCTTGCTTGGTGACTTAACAGGCTGGGCACTAACAGAAGTCGTGCTACGAGTAGACAACAAATCTGCAATAGCCCTCATGAAGAACCCGGTGTTCCACGGGAGAAGTAAACACATCGATACCCAATTTCACTTCATCCATGAATGTGTTGAAAATGGACAGGTGTTGGTGGAACATGTGAGAAGTGAAGAACAACGTGCGAACATCCTAATGAAAGCTCTTCCGAGGGTTAAGTTCGAGGAGATACGAGAACTCTTAGGTGTTGAAGACCTTACAAGCCTAACTCAGAATTAGGGAGGTGATTGTTGGGTTTAATTCTAACTTGGTCAAATTGGTGGCTAGATCTTTTGGGATGCATCACGTGTGCATGATGGAGTTTGTGGAGTGTTCTGTTAGTGGAGACCGAATCTTGAGGCAAAATAATATGGCACGAGCTAGTTTGTTAGTTTCTTTTTAGTATAAATAGCTTAGCTTTTATTCATTAAGTTGTAAGTTCTTCGTTCGACTTTCTTTATCAGAAATAAAGTATCAAACATTTGCCTCAATTGTTTTCTTTTTTCGTTGTATTGTATTGGGTGTACAGATCAAGACATCAGTTTTCTACAGAATTCGTATCGATGCGAAAAGTCTAGAAACAGTTCCATGCGAATTCCTTTACTGCCTCATACGAAAAGTTGAACAGTGTTGCATGCGAATTCCTTTTCAGATATTATGCAAATGGTTGATAAACAGTCTCATGTGAATTCCTCATGCGAAATCATTCACAGCTTCATGCGAAAAGTATCATGCAGATTCCTTAAACTTTATAGCATGTGAATTCTCTGAAACATATATCATGCGAATTGTAGTAATCAACGTTGCATGCGAATTCTTGAAAAACAGTAGTATACGAATTCTGCTTAAACTGAGTCATGTGAATTCCTTTGTAACAGCCTCATGCAAATTTGTTTTTCAAGTGAGATGCGAAAATAACCCATGCGAATTTCTCTGAACAGTCTCATACGAATTTCTGTGATTCAGATTTCATGTGAATTGTTCAGAAATCAACAGCACCATGTGAATTCTTTCACTCAGAGAATCATGTGAATTCCATAATCAACATTATCATACGAGTTCTTCCTGGTTGTATATGTGTTCTACAAGGTTGCTGAACCAATTTTGATATGAATAACCAGTGCAACTGCTGTGTTGAAATTTGCCAGGAACAAACATCTTAAACTTCAATGGCAATTCCAAGGATCTGTATGGAATATGTGAATCTGTGTGAAACAAGCAACTTGAATTTTACGAGAAGTACATATGTAATAGTGAGAAGCATAAGGATTCTGTTTCAATAGCATATGAATATCCTGTAAAAAAATGTTCATTAAGACAAACAAGTATTAAGATGTGAAATTAAAGATCAAAACTCTTAAAAAAATTTCCAACCAACACATTTACTTTTTCGGATCAAATGTAACACCCGTAATTTTAGAATTTCACATCGATGGTAATACGGGAGTTGTTTAACTCTTGGAGCATAATGGTATTGGGAAATCAAGTAAACTTCACAATGGAACCTTCGGGAATCGAATCAGGCACGAAAGACGCGAGAAACCGGGATTTTTGAGGGTCGCGGGTTGGTGCACGACCTTGGGCCACGGCCCAAGCCGCGCAACTCACTGGAGTTGAGTTTTAGGATGTGGGCGACTTGCCCCATGACTTTCAAGTTGCGGGCAACTTGCCCCGCGACTTGCAAGTCGCAAGCAAGGTCGTGGGGTTTTATCAGTGGGTTTTAAGCTCGACTTTTGGAACCAAACTTCATTTTCTCATAACTTCTTCCTCCTAAATCCAATTGGAGTGATTCTTGATCTCATAGTCTCGTCTTGTGGAGCTTTTCAAGTAGGGAAAGAAAGGTATTGAAGATATTGTGTGGATCCAAGATTTTAGGATCAAGGTAATCTACTCATCCTTTCATCTAAAAAGTTAGGGTTTAGTGTTCTTCATCTTGTTTTGCATCTCTAGGGTTTTGTATGACTTGGTGAATGTTTGTGGTAGTGGATCTGTAGAAAGCATTGGAGCTAGTGAAAGGATCTAAGATCTCCTCTTCAAGGAACCCAAGTTTGTGGGTAAAACCTAGATTAAGTCTAAATCTATTAAGGTGAGTTCTAGTTGCTTTGAAAAACTATATACATGTCAAAATGCACATATTTTGGGTTTTAAATGTATATCCATGAGTTTACTTCATTTTAATAAGATTTTGTGAACATTTGTACAATACACATTTTTGGTACACTTGCACACTTTCTGCTATCAAACTCTTGAGAAATGGGTTACAATATTTTATGAAGTGTTTGAGTAACAAAAAGGGGATTCTTGAACATATGTTACAAACACATTTTACATTTGATGAGTTTCATGGTAAATGGGTATTTTCACATACTTGGAATGTCAAAGCTTTATGAGGGTTGCTAATTGTGTTTGGGGTGTTTTAGCATCAAAATGATATCGAAACCTACTAAAGGAATTTTATTGGAATTATTAAAGAAATTAGACAACATAAGGTGTTGGGTTTTATTTTGGTAAAAAGTTGGGTACAAGTGAGAATCTTGGGATTTTACTTTACTTATGAGTTTGAGATATCGATGTTTTAAACAAGTTCGGCTTCAACGGCGTGAGTAAACGGAAATTATCATTTTGGACACTACAAGCATTTTGAGAAAATATGAATCCTACGGTTTTGGCCTTCGGCCGACAATACATTGATGGAAATCCATATTTTTGGAAAATTATACTTCGACACGTATTGTCATATTGGTTTTGTTTTATTGGCAAACGTTTTAAGATGCCTTGTGGCTTTAGTTATACTCTAATGAGTTTTGGGATGTTGTCCCGTTTAAACAGCTCAATATTGGCGCTTTATGGAAATACAATTATTATACTAATGTTGGTTATTACATGTTTTGGATGCGTTAGTTCATTCATATGGATTCATTTAATCTTTAGACTGTAATGCATTGGATCCATAGGCATATATGTCGTTATGTTCGTCATGGAGTTTTGATGTCCATGTTTGAGTCTAGTGAGTGGTCCCCAAGTCATGTTGTTATATAAGCTTGCGGTGGTGCTCTTGGAGAGTTGTATACGGAGCTAAGTCTTGCGGTGGTGCCCATGGTGAGCCGGATATGGGGACTTGTGACTTTGTGGTGAGACTCATTTAGAGGTCGAGTAGACGCTGGGTCATTTGGGTATCTTGCGGTGGTAGCTCAGAGGAGCCGGATACGGGGATCCATGGTCTATGCGAAACTCGAGAACGTTGATAAGTGGCTTAACTTTGTGTGTTCGCCACATTCGATGGAATCAGGTCTCCCCCGTCACCGAAAGGTGTTATTTTGGGTATTCCTTTACCCATGCCTTCGGTGTTAAAATGTACCATTTTATTTACACAAAGTGTCTTTTGACGGAATACCGTGTGTGTGCGTTTTGGAGAAATTTGGATTGTCGAATAAATATTTAAAATGGGTGTTTGGAAACTAGAAGTAACTTGATTAACAAATAAAGCCTCTTTATAATCAGTATTTCTAAAATGGCCTTATTCGGAGTAAAACGTTCACTTTAAATATTTTATGATTTATATGATGAAAATTGCTTTAACTCACTAGGCGTTAAGCCTAACACTTTTTCTTTTCGACATGTATATCAGGTCTTAGATGGATCTGTGTGGCGAGTGGAGCTTGGTAAAAGTTCCGGTAGGATGGCTTTAGTGATGTCATCCGGTTTGGTGAAGATAGCAGCTTTGGTGGTTTTAGTAACACCCGACTAATGTTGTCCTTAGTTTGTGGGACTAGATAGTTCCGTTAGAACTCTGATACATTGTTATAGTGATTCTTCCTTGTAACTTTAGATGTTTGATATTTCAAAGCTTTGTATTTAAGAGTTTTTGGAAGTTTTAATTTGTCTGCTATTTTTGAATTTTAGGGGTGTTACAAGTTGGTATCAGAGCTCTAGTTTAAGTGAACTAGGTATGGATCTTAGATGCCTAGACTTAAGTTGAGACTTTAAGTTATGATTTGTTCGTTATGGGTAGAACTTTAAGATGAGAATGGGTTACGGTGGTCGACAGAAATGCACTAATTAAGGGTCGTGGCTATGGTGACGAGGATCCTTATGTATATTATGTTCATAATTTCACTTAGCTACTGCTATTATGAATATACTGTTACGTGAGCATGCTTGACTCTACCATTATTACGATGCTCGATATGTGCATTAATATGTCATAGTTGCGATTATAGTATTGGTCTAAGATTCTTAATCTCATTCTCGTGTGTGTCAGAAAAGAATGGCGGATGCAGGAAGAGAAACGCAAACACAAGAGGCAAATCCTCAAAGAGAGTTGTTGGTTAACGTGGTTCAATTGATGAAATCGTCTATGGAGCAACAAGAGGAAAGGATAATGAAGGCGTTAGAGGTCAAAGATGCCAATGACCAGAGACGTGAAATAATTAACGAGCCTGATGTGCGGAGTCTCGGTGACACCGAGAATGATTTCAATCACAAATCTGACATTTTATTGATGAATCTTGAACTTTCTCTCTCTACAATCAGTTTCTCTCTCTACAAGTTCTCTCTCTATGTATGACAATATCAAAGAATCCTTACCAAATTACAACTAAACAAAACCTATTTATATGGTCAACCTAATATTACAAAGAGACTTTGACTAACTTGACTTTCTAACTAAAGCTATTTTGACAACCTTTGACTTTGACAATTACATTGACTTTTACCACTTTGACTTTACAATCAATTACAACAAATACAAATAATACCTTTTAATCTTGAATACAATTCTTACTCAACAAGATGGCGCACGCTAAGGTCACGCACACCTGTGACAACGTGTCAGGCTCACACTGCCTTTAACTGGGACACACCCCCACCCACCAATTGGCATAAACGGGACAAACCTCCCGGTATGAGCATTTGTGGGACACACCCCCCGACTTAAGCCATACCATGCCCACTTTCAAAATGTATACATATCTATCTTACCACATTTTAAATCAATATAAAACATGCAATTTCATTAACATCCCACGCGTTAAAATCCATACATCAACAACATTTTCGGTAAGAAAGACTCACCTGTCGTCCTTGCTTAAATGTTCCACATTTACGCTTTTGATCCATAGATTGAATGCCTACGATTAAAAGAAAACGTGGTAAGTCGCACAGTCAACCCTCACCAACTACTCTCAAACTCTTAAAGGGATAATCCTGCCCGGGTGCCCGATTTCGCCCGGATTGGGTCTTACCTGGGGTTCACATTGCCCCCCGGCTCCCGGGGTATTCCCTTACCCAACTTCCCCGACTCTTGGGGTTCCCTCCCGGGTTCCTCCGCCTCCCAGGGTTCTCCAACCAGGTCCCTCGACTCCTGGGGTTCCCACTCGGGTTCCCCACCTCCCGGGGTTCCCCACCCGGGTCCCTCGACTCCCGGGGTTCCCACCCGGGTTCCCCGCCTCCCAGGGTTCCCCACCCGGGTGCCTCGCCTCCCGGGGTTCCCCACCTGGGTCCCCAGACTCCCAGGGTTCCCACCCAGGTTCCCCACCTCCCGGGGTTCCCCACCCGGGTCCTCTCCGACTCCCGGGCTTGGGCGATTCCCGGATACCGGTTACCTACGTACTAAGAACTCTACTGGGAATCCTTTTCAACATAAAATCAAGGGAAAAGTCTAAAAAACCCAATGGACTTTGGTGTTTGGAGTGATTACGTCCTTGGACAATTTATTGGAACAAATAAGTCCTTAGACAATTCAAAAAACAATAAATAAATCATTGGACTTTTGGAAACCTGTTAAATACATCCTTATTACATAAAAATGCAACTTTCAACCTATATAACAGGTAAAACTAGAAATTGAAAAAATAAAACAAAAAAAAATGTCACTACTTTATCCCCCTACAAATCTATACTATATTATAAAACACGGATAAAAAAACTCTTGAATACAAATTATTAGGCACAAGGTACCATCATTTTATGCAAGATTTTAAAAATCTCTTAATTTCCAAGTATCAAAACACAAGATACATATTACTACCACAGACTTCTAACACCCACCAATTTGGTATGTGCAGAGTCTTCCTTTTATGCAGACCTTTTCATATATCACTATTAATTAATATATTATATTACTCTAAATTTGTTTTAATTATCTATATCTATACTATATTATAAAGCACGGATAAAAAACTCTTAAATACAAATTATTAGGCATAAAGTACCATCATTTTATGCAAGATTTTAAAAATCTCTTAATTTACAAGTATCAAAGCACAAGATACATATTACTACTGCAGGCTTCTCTAACACCCACCAATTTGGTATGTGCAGGGTCTTCCTTTTATGCAGATCTTTCCATTATCACTTTCTCAAAAATCATCCAAAATCGTACTGTAAATCGACAAAAAAATAAAATAAAACATTAAAATCGTGATGTATATCGCTGCATTGCGCGAGTATGTTTCTAATAAAAAAAATAGGAAAATTAATTAAAACAGTCAATCTCATCAATCAAATTCATTTTTAAGCACTTTTCAAAGTGTCTTTTTAAAATAGTCAAAGTTTTGGCATAAATTTTTTTTTTCCTTAAGAATTTTTTCTAGCCAAAAAAAAAGAAAACATTTTTATAATTTATTATTTAATTTAGTTTATATCTTCCACCTTTTTTTTTTCATTTTAACCCTTTATTATATTAACACACATAATGGTATATCAACTTAAATACATAAAAACTATTTTTTTACAAATTACACCATTAAAAGTTTCTCATCAATACGTTTAAAATGAGCCTAATATTGATTTTTTTTATTTAATCTCATATTATTAAATATCATTAATACGTACGAATTATATTTAATACTTACATTTTATATCCTTTAGAGTTATTTATTTATAGTATAAGATTAATCTGTATGTAAGTATTAAAAATAATTCGTATATATTTATGATATTGAATAATATAAGATTAAATTCAAAAACAATTTTGAGTTCATTTTGAACGTATTGACGAAACGATTATAATTGTGTAATTTGTAAAAAAAATTGATATATGTTAGTTAATATATGATTATGCGTGTTAATATAATAAAATGAAAAATGAAAAAGTAATGAATATAAAATAAATTAAATAACTAATTGTAACTTTATAAAATAAATTAAATAACTATGTAAGTTGCAAGTTATATTTTTAAATAATAAGGATGTATTCAACAAGTTACCTAAAGTCTAAGGATTTATTTAACAGGGTTCGAAATGTCCAAGAACTTATTTGTTCAAAAAAATTGTCCAGTGACTTAATCACTCCAAACACTAAAGTCCATTGAGTTTTTTTTGAACTTTTTCCTAAAATCAATCCCTCCCAGGTTAGTATTCTTATTACACGTCCCAACTTCAACTCAATAACTATATAATTCTAAAAAGAACTCGTCATAATATATTTCACTCAAATTTTCTATTAACAAATCGTATGAGCAAACGTAAATTTTGTGGATAACTATAACATCTTATTCTTGGGGGACTTAAGGGTTGTTTAACAGACTCTTGTAGGTTGTCACTTACCTTACTGAGTGAGTTTGACAAAAGTCGAGTATATCACCCGGTAAAAGGCATAGTAAGAAACAAGAATTTTACCCGACAAGTGACGGACAATACTCTTATACAATAAGAGATACTTACCAACAATCCATTTTGATGGCTGAAAATGTTGCCTCATAAGGTAAATGAAGATGACAATTTTTGATGATAGACACTTATCTAGTAAGTATTTGATAAACGGCCAATTAGTCTACTTAGTCAAACTGACTCGAACCTAACAAATATTTTCTTATAAAAGTTAACGTAATTCATAATAAAACTAATCACATCTAATCAATGTTTTAAAAACCGGGTTGACCAAGCCGGTTGAACCGGGACCCGGGGAAGAGGACGGGTCAATTGGGACCGGGTTTACGGCAATTTATGGCCCGGAGTGAACCGGCCAGTTTTATCAAAACACCGGTTGAACCGGTTGTAACGAACCGGTAAAAACCCAGTTAACCCGGTAAAAAAAAGTAATATGTATAAAGAGCACGAACCGACTTCTCAAACGCAAGTGACTTTTTTTATTTCTATATAAATTAATTTGGTATTGTAATTTTAGTTAATTATTAGCTTTTTATCAAACTCCAATGTCTCAACATCCATGATTTGGTTTGATGATTATGTTTCGTTTTGATGTATTTGAATTGATGAAAAACTTTTACTTATATGTGTTTTTTTTAATGTATTTGGTTGACCAGGTGGTTGAACCGGTTGAACCGTGACCCGATCACCACACCGAGTCAACCAAAAAATCGGGTTTTGAAACATTGCATCTAATAAAATCGAACCGGAAAACCGATACTTTTCTTATCATAATAAATGGTGGCATGTTAGGGGTAGAATAGTAAATTTGAAAAGACACCCCACATGAATAACTCCCAAAAAGCAATAGGCCCTACATGGGCCGTCTATTTTTAACTATATTTAGCTGTACACACACAAAAAAAAACCACCTCATTATCATTCGTCCCCTTCTGTACCACTTTCTATCCTTTCCTTTTTTGGCATTCAATATCTCATCTATCTCCGTCTATCGTTACATATATTTCAACTTTATTATTATTTTTTATAAAAAACCGTAATTAGGTTTCTAAAATCGTAAAATAAAATAAAAAAAGACTAACAAAAAGTATGAATAATGATCGAGGGTTCGAGTTCTAGATTTCAGAAACTTGTTGCATTGCGATGGTACATTTCTAGTTTTTTATAAAAGTTTTAACATAACTTCTGAATTAGGGCCGCTTAAAAACCTGACCAACTCGATTAACCCGGTCAATCCAACCTAACCCAATGCTCAATAACCTAACTCCAAGCAATCCGATGTCTAATCGAGTTATAAAATCTTTGAACCACAAATGATTGGGTTACGGTCATTTGAACCCAACCGAACCCAATGAATCCGATATCCTTTTATTTCTTGGATTTAATATGACTGTTAATTAAGTTCTTAAAATATGTGCATTAGACAATTACACCATCAATTACCCTCTTTATATACATATATTTTCAATTTTTTTATCTATCTCTATATAACTCCTTCGTATATATGTTCAATAAATGTGAAAATATAAATGCAAATTGAGAAAAATAGTTGAATGTAATATATGTAAAATTTAAAAAATATGGATAAACTATACCAAATTATTAATGATGAAAAAAGAATGATAAGTGGAGAAAATAATATATTCAAGGTTAGAAGAATGTTTTGATTTACTAAAGTCTCAACCTGACCAACCTGTACAACTTAGGTTGGATTGAGTTGCATTTTGGTTTCCGTTGCGTTGAGATTTTTTAAACAGTAAACATTGAATTGAGTTATTTAATTGTCTTTAATCCGATCAACCTAACCCATGAGCATCCCTTTTCTGAATCCCTATTCCGAATCCCAATTCCGCTTTATGAAAATAAAAAGGTATGTTTTTCCATTTTTTTATATATTATCAGGAGTGACGCCTCCTTTCTAAAAAAAGGGTGACGAAAGTCTTATAACTTTTTTAATCATATAAAACACAACACATGAGTATCTATACTATATTATAAATAATACATAAAAAACTTTTAAAAACAAGTCTTAAAGCTTAATGTATCGTCATTTAATGCTAATTACTTAAAAAACAACCATTAAAGCTATATGTATTACATTTAATGTTATTTATTAATTTTCAATCATTATCTCTAACCATTTTAGAGCATCCACAATGTACGAGTTCTTCACCGAGCTTTTTTATAGCTTTTATCTTACACATTATTGCCACATCAACAACTTAAAAACTTTTATATACCTCCACTATGTGAAAAATCTCACACAAACTTTTTCATTACTTTTTTAAACTATTCAGGGTCCCACTATTTTAACTTTATATCATTTTTATTCTTATTTATAAAAATAAATACATTAAAATTCATACAAATACATGTTTATTTATATCAAGAAAATTAGGTTATTAAGAAATATATAAAAGTTGTATAAAAAGTTTGTAAAATAAAAATTAAAAAATGTTAAATTTAAAAGTATGTATAACCGAAAATAAAAAGCGGGTGATTAAGAAATCTGTTAAAACTGTATAAATATATCAAATTTGAGATATTATTTTAAAAATATAAAATATAATTACTTTCATTATGTATTTATTTATATTATTTATTTAATAATTATATTTAAATAGGATTACTTTAAATATATTAATAAATAAAACTGGTAAATAAATAAAATTGATTAAATACGAAACGTTTATAAAATTCTATAAAGTTAAAACTGATTAAATACGAAAAAACAGGTCGTGCAGTTACGAGCTATGAAAAAAAACCTCGCGAAAAAACTCAAATGAAAATATAAAATATAATTAAAAAATCTAACATAATCTTTTATAAAAAAAATTATATTATGAAACCAAAATAAATTACATTATATTATTAAGTCTAAATTAAACAAATTTATATAAAAAAACATTATCACTCTCTCACAACCATCCAAAATCGTAATGTAAATTGACAAAAAACAGAAAATAAAATAAAACATTAAAATTGTGATGTATCTAGCAGCATTCCGTTTTTACACTTCTAGTATATATTATTATAATCATATCAATTAGATCATTCTTTTCCCCTATTGTAACAGTATTTGGATAAGTTTTCAATCCTAATTTACTCTACAATTACTAACTTTTTTGGTAGGTTTCGATCCAAGTTTATTTTACAATCAATTGCTTTTGTTTTTAATAAGATATCTTTTTAATGTTTGATCAATATTCGAATGTTTACTGTTTTTATTCTAAAATAAATGTTCATAATTTTTTTTATATTTGTTTCAAAATAAGTATTTAGTTGAAAAATAGATAACTAAATTGTCAAAATACCCTTAATTAATAACATGTATTAAAAAATGATGAATAGAGAGAAGAATAAAAAAATGTTTTACGGTGTCTCCGGTCTGTTTTGCGGGTGTCTGGAGAGCCGGTGAGGGATGCAATCTTCTGTGTCTGGGTGAAATCCGGATGTGATCTACGGGCCTGCGCAAGGAGGAGGTTGTTCGTTTTGTTTGTCCTGCAGCTGGTCGAGTTTCTCCCAGCTGTGTTCGGGAATCTTGTTCGGTTGGGGATGGTTTGCGGTGGTTTGTTACTCGCAAACCCCGTGACCTCTCTTCTTTTGTCCTGCAGCTGGTCGAGTTTCTCCCAGCTGTGTTCGGGAATCTTCTCTTCTTTTATGTATATATAATAGAGAGAAGAATAAAAAAGAGTAAAATTGTAATTTGATTAACTAAAAAATGTAATAATCATGTATGTTTATAAAATGTACGTCTACGGTCATTTCTATTGTCGACACATAAAAATCAAAAACAGGTTGTTACTGCTTCCATCCCAAGATACATCCCTACCTTCTTCTTCTTCTTTTTTTTTCTTTCTGTTTTCGGCAATATAATATATTGCTAAAAATAGTGCTTTTTTATTACTATATTTTTTTACGAAAAATAAGAATATATTTCTTTTATACTGCCTAAAAATAAAAATAGGTTGTTAAATTCTCTAAAAAAAATTATAATTTAAAAAATATAATATTATTGAAACGGAATTTATCTATCTGTGCTATTGAGCAACCAAAGCAACCCTTGGTACTCTTTTCAACTTTTTAAACAACCACATGAAGGCAACATTTAAATATTTTCAAATATTAGTTGTCTTTTTTAAACAACATTTTTTTATTGTAATATTCTTTATATTTAAAAATAATATTTTTTTTTCAATTTTTTTTCTTTGAGTTTTTTAAATTCAATTGAACAACCCCTCAATTATAATGACAAATAATTAATAGTATCTCTTGTTTTTCAAAAAAAATTAATAGTATCTATAATATATTATAAAGTATTTATAAAAAAATTAAATTAAAATAACTTATTAAGTATTAAATATTATTTTAATAATATATAAGTTTTCAAATTTCAAGTTTACAACTTATTGTTATATACATAAAAAAATTTAAAACCTTCACATTTGAACCATATATAATTAATCGATAAACATGTTAAAAAAGTAAAATAAATGTTAAATTATACTAATGGGTCAGATTCACGTGAGACCAAGTTGTTTCCGTGAGATCGCGTGAGACAAAGCTTTAAAACATGAAACTTCACACCGAAACACTGTGAAGGTAAAAAACATTCGAACCTTCATAATGTAATCACACTATGAAGGTAAAAAAACCTAAACCAAGTTAACAAAATCAAACCTTCACAGCTAAAAGACTGTGAAGGTATATCTGAACCTTCACAGTGAAGACGTTGTGAAGTTAAAAAAAATGAACAATCACAGCGAAAAACACCGTGAACGTAACATTTATGGTGTTTTCCCTATGAAAAGTTCGATTTTTTTTACATTCACAGTTTTTTGGTGTGAAGTTTCATACTTTAAAGTTTGGTCTCACCGGTCTCACGAAAACTGTTTGGTCTCACGCGAACTTAAGTCTTATACTAATAGTGCAAAATACTTTATAAAATTCAGTTTTTCTTTTAAACAAAAGATTATATTAAATTTTCATTTCCGATTTACGTTAAAAAAATTCATCTCGATGCATGAGCATACGGTTAGTTTTACGGTTTTTCAAAAATTATTTAAGAGAATATCATGTTATTCTTAATAAACTAAACAAACTAATAATAGAGTAAATTACACCATTAGTCCCTGTGGTTTGCTGAAAATTTGGATACCATTCTTATTTCAAAATAATTACATCGGAAGTGTTCGTGGTTTGCATTTCATTAATAGTTGGGTCTCTGTCCCTAACAGAGTTAATTCGGGTGCAATTAGGTCAATTTATCTTTTTGTCTAATTTTATTTATTTAAATTTAAGTAGATCATATTTATTTTATATTATATACACACACACACACATATATATATATATATATATATGGACACAACAGGTATGTCGATAAACACTCTACACCATCTCCGATCACCATTTCCAGGCACTCACCCACACAACAACACACATAGGACCATCGTCTGCCTCATCTCGGCGTCCCTTACTGCCATACATCTTCCTCCCCTGCCGACCTCCGTCTCCATATTAGGTAAACTCTCCCCCTTATCCACGTTTCCCTTCCATGTCCCCATTTCCTCCACAGAAAACCACATGTAACTCTTTAGCCAAAACTATACCCACTTGGGTTTTATATATACATACTCAACACACACAACATATACTACTATATATACGCACATTAGTTGTATATATACGCATTTTTTAGAGGAATAACTCAAGGCAATTTTATAAAGAAGGAAAGAAAAGGCCTAAGCCAAGTACAAGAACACCCGGGCAACCCGCTGAAAATAACAAATAAACTTGGTAATTAAGTCGTACCAAGCGACAAGCAACCAAAATAAACAAAGACAACAAGATCTCATGTAACTAGAAAATAAAATACAAAACCAAATGAACACAAGTCGAGATCTTCTAACACCACCATCCTTGAAGCCGCCAACTGTGTAATCTCTCATGGATGGTTTCTTGCCAAACGTTCCATCCTCCAAGTTGCCCGAAGCCTCACAATTCCCAAGATCTTCTTTGTAATCTGAGCCACTGGCCTCTTCTGATTTCGAAAAGTGCGATTGTTCCGTTCCTTCCAAATAAAGTAAACAACAACCACAAGTAATAGTTTTTACAAAACCCCTTGTGGCACTCTTCTTCTATCCGACATAGCATTTACAATATCATCCCACGAGTCTGGAAATTTCATCCACTCAATATCATTCACAACCCCTCTCCAAACCGCATTAGCATAAGCGCATTCAAAAAATAAGTGATTATGGGAATCCATCCCATTCTAACAAAGAGCACAAACCCAATCAGGTAGATCATGCTTCCAAGTCAACATTCGATCGTGTGTAGGGTGTCTCTTATGACATGCAATCCATAAATAAAAGGCGTGTTTGGGTATATGACCCGCAAACCAAACAGCCGAATGCCATGGCACGGTAACATGATCACCCTCCATCGAACTCCATGCACTAACAACCATGAACTCTCCCGGTTGATTTCGAACGTCTACCCACATCACCTTATCCCGATTTTCATCATTCAAAATTAGGAGGGGATTATGAGCCAAGAAATCATACCTTTGCAACCAATTTGTAGGCCAAGCTCCATTTATATCTTCAATAACCTGCCGAACCGTGGATGATGGGGAATATCCTGATGAATGGATGAACCGATAAGAGATAGTACCCGAGAGATGGCCACAAGGTAGCCACACATCCTCCCAAGCATTTGTATCTTCCCCATTCTCAATCCGGGACACGAAGAACCTCCTAACCTGCACCCACAACTCCATAAGCTTAGTTAGGACCGACGACCACTTTGGAGAGCGGTGAACATTCCAAAAGTTTGTTGTCCGGATATGGTGATTCCATACCCATCGCACCTTGTGTGTCCCACAATACAAGTTATAATCAAGATTATCAACCACAAACTCAATTCAAATTGTCATTTGTCATTGATCTCCAATTCAAAGATTACAAAACGATTACCCAGGATGCTTTCTCTCTCTACTTTCTCTCTCTAAGACTCTCTCTAGATGTATACGGCTAAGTTCTCTTTACTTGCACACACATTCTACTTACCCGCTTACAAGAAAGAAAAACAAAAACTATTTATACTAAGGTACAATTACAAAGACAAAAACTAAAACAAGTTGACTTTGACTTTAACTTTTTACAAAGACTTGACTCTGCTTGAAGGTTTGACTTGAGCTTTGACTTTGACTTTCATGATCTTGTATCCAACATATTTGTGCACTAACAATCTCCCCCTTTGGATTTAAGATCATCTTCAACAAGATATGCATTGAAGCTCCCCTTTTAGAATTCAGATTAAATTTCAGCATCAAAGAATAATCTCCCTCCTTTCGGATAAACTTGTACTTCTCTTCAAATGAATTTCATCTTTAAAGCACGTTCTTCCCTTTTTCAAGAACATTCTTCCTCTTTAAGTTTCTGACAAAGGATTTTGCTTTGAAAGTCAATCTCCCCCTTTGGGTAAATCTGTTCAAAAAACAATCTTTCTTTTCTTTGAATTTTCTTCAGACTTTCTGTAATCTCCTCCAAAGTCCGTAATTATTTTTTGCAAGAATCGTTAACAATCTCTCCCAAGGTAATAAAACCTCTTCCAGACTTCAGAAAGAAAATTATCTTCAGATTTATCTCACTTTGCTTCAGCAAATAATATTCAAAGAAAAATTCTTGAACTTTCTTGAAATCTTGAACTTTATCCACAATTTCTTTCTCATTTCTTGTCTTTCTCCAAAACTACTTTTCCATTTCTTGAATGTCTCCCCCTTTTTGATGATGTAGAGCATAGAAATCATCAAAACATCTTCAAGAAATGTCATCACTTTCTGACCATGATCTTTCCATATGAACCTCTGACCATCCGTCAATTCATAATGTATTCATCCGAATCTTTGCAAATTCAGACAAATAAGAATGTAACCCTAAATCAACAAATGAATAAGTTAATATGTCTGTAAGCAGCGCGAAGCTACTTTGTACAACGAATGTACTGTACAAGGAGTTTTATTGATGTTTACTCCCCAGGTCTTCCATTCAATCATCGAATAACACAAGGTTAAACTATGATCGTTCCGACAGAAAAACAAATTTTCTGTGTGTTCGTGCTTGTGTATGAAAGAATTTAAACATGAATGTTTTATAATAGGCTCAAAATATGTAAACCATTGAGACAACAACAGTAATACACGAACTCAATTATGCATGATCGAAGTGCGAAGGTGGGGCAGCCTTCCTTCTTTTTCAATATCCACATCTTCCGAATGAAGACGAGATAGATTATATGTTGCATCCCCAAGAAAAATTGAAACATTTATTTGTTGAGAAAGAAATGAGTAGCTGGTGGGGTTTAAATCAAGAGTTGGCATGGGCTAGTTGCCTGTTTCAATGAAGTGCACGAAAAGAATTTGTGAAACAACAGTAATATGGCTGCCCGGCTCAAAAAAAGTTGGTGCAGAGTTTGATATTATTTTACTCTGATCTCTCACCCTCTTTCTTTTTAATATTTAAGCTTACTTCTAACCAAACTCTCTTTTCATTTTATATCATCACACACCCACACTCATTTATTGACTTTTTGCCTCTCGATCACTCAAGGAATAACTTCTTGGGTAGGAAACACTGGTTAATGTGAATCCATAGAAGTTCTATTTAGCTCACACAATTCCCATGTATATTGTCCTATAAGCAAAATGTTGCTCAATTTGTGTAACTTTTTCAGTTAAAGCACAATATGAAATACATGTCAGATATATGTATGCTTTGTAAGATAATCATGAAGATTTGAGCATTTTAGACATGAAAGATTCTTTCAAAACAAGGATATTGAATGAATGAAATGAATACAAAAGACTTGTTTGAGAATCTGATAATGCATGAAAAAGATCAAATATGAATGATTAATCATTAAAAGCTTAGGTCATGAAAAATTGGATGTTGTCTATACGAATCAAATATAGACATTCTTGAAAGAAACGTTTTGAAAGAAATAACGCTTAACAAAAATTGAATATCAAACGGGGTGTCTTACCATCGAAAATTATTTTCAATTTGAGACATGGTAAGAACATAGTCAATAAAATACTAAATCGGTGTGTATGAATACTTGACAGTATGTGAAAAAGATAATACACAAGTATTTATCTTTGGAAACACACGGTTAGTTAACAATAAAGTTCATAAAAGAAAACATTTAAAATCACACTTCAGAATTCATGAAATATGTTTAATAATAGAGAAGTGGTTTGAATGTTTTAAGAAAAAATGTTTTCATGTTTGAAATTTGTCCTTCTTTCAAACACAATAAGATTAAGAATAGATTATGCCTTATGCTCAACTTGAATCTCATAAAGTCAACTCGAAAGGCATGATAGATATGATCATGTAAGCTCCCCCTCAAAATCTGCATTTAGTCAAGAAGTCGTCAAAGTACAAAGTTGTTAGATTAAATTAGCCCCCAATTTAATTGAATGTTTTTTAAAGAATTGTATTTTGGGCTTTTTAATTACTTGTATGGGCTTGAGCCTTTTTATTGTAAATGGGCCCTATTAATAGGTGCACATGGCTCATTTGGTCTTTTTAGGTTTTGGGAGAGAACACAGATTACACACACACACTAGGTTTTCCATGAGAGTCGCTTAATGTTTAGTGTGGTGTTCTTTCCATTTTCCCCTCCATCAATGAATCAACGTATATGAGATAAGTTCTTGATTATTATGTTCTTAATTTTCATCTTATCTTTACATTTCTAAGGAGTATCTTCAATTGTCTGTCTGTATTGGGATCTAACAATTGGTATCAGAGCCAAATGAAGAAAATCTCCTTCATTTCGGTCATCTATGGCAACAATTGAAGATTAGATGATTATTTTGTTGTTTTGGTGCTTAGATTGATTCAATCACATGAGCCTTGACACAAATATCATTTCTGTGCTTTATTCATTGTTTTGTGCTTATTGGAAATCCATTTTTTGATTTAGATGAGTTTTGGATGAACTTTGATCTAGATTTTATTGATTTCTCACAAAATCTGAATTTTGCACACCACATGTTTGATGAAATGCCTACGAGAAGATTTAATTTCATTTCGGTTAAATCTGATCAGTTTTTATTACATGTGTGTGTTCTTGATCTTTCACACTTATTGGTCTAATATATGATAGCACTAAGTAGATGGTTGATCTATGATCTCATCCTTGTGTGTGCTTTAGTCCATAGCTATTTTAGCATCTTGGTAGGAAGGCTGTTGATCTTTGATCTGGCCTTCAATTTCTCCAAGAATTGACTTTCTATTTGGATTTGGAATCATTATGTGTTGATCTTATGAACTGCTTGCTGGATTCCATAGCATATCGAGCCATCGAATTTCCACTCTGTGTTGGATTATGAACATTTGGTTGCCAAAAGCGAAGATGCTGTAATTCACAATCAGTACAAGAATCAAAAGTGGATGCTTACTTGAATTTAGAGACATCGGCTTCTATGGAATTGCAAACTGTCCTCAGGCCACTCATCATTATATGTGAAATTCTTCTCATCAGTCACAATCCCATATTTTGATGTGGCCTAACTCAATATCATTAATTAATGAGGTTGGTAATGATCAAAGTGCTCCACTAGTGCATGATATTTCTTGAACATTGACTTATGTGGCAAACACTTTTCTGCACATTAACAACCAACATGTGGCAATCAAGATCATGAAATGGGCAATTCATTTTTCCATGAGTCTGCTGCTTATTAATGAATCACAGTGAATGTGAAATCTCAAGAACCAACATCACGACTACTTGATTCATTGTTTAAGCCTACTAACTCAAAAAGTGAGCTGCAAAGATGAGATACCCAAATGAACAGATGAGAGGTTCTTGATCTATGAGTATATGGCGAACGACAGTCTTGACGTGTGGTTGAGGAACTGGACAGATGCAGTCTAAACACTTGATTGGCCAACCCATTTTAAAATTTGCCTTGGTTTAGCTATATGGCTAGCATTTTTACATCATGGTTTTGTTCCCCACGTCATTTACAGAGACATCAAATCAAGAAATATCTTGTTGTGACAGCAAGCTCTTAGATTTGTCATGCGCAGGTGCTGAGTTTGAACAATTGTGATTGAAATGTGCAGAAAGCTAGCTGTTGTGTTATCAGATTTGTGCAGACTTTAGAATTTTTTTTCAATCAGTTCGAAAATCTGTAGAAACCGTTCATATCGCTGGAACTAGAGAAGCTTCAACAGATTATGTAACATAATCCAGAAGATCAAAATTCTGCTGTCCAGTCTCTGCCATTGGGTTTTAAATTGTAAAGTGCATCCAGAGAGGGATTTGCAGCTGTGCAAGATCGTGCAAATGAACAAACACAGCATCAATCCAATAATTACTTCAGAAACAGATTCGAAACTCATGATTTCGAAGTACAACAGATTTTGAAGAGTTTTCACATATCAGCTTTGTGCAGATTACGGACATATGGCAGATCGTATATGGACAGAAGTTACATCTGTTGGACTGCTAATTTGCAGCTGTTGATCCAGAGTTTTGACAAAGATCATTCAAAGTTATTAGACAAAACCTGTAGCAGAATATTTGTTGCTTCGAAAATTTGATTGTTACTGTCACTTATGTGCAACAGAATTCGATCATAATCTGTTCAGAACTCACAAAGATCCTGTCTATGGATTTGTGATAAATACAAAAGAAACCCAGAAGTTGTCCAAACTCTGCAGATGATACAAATACGTTCAGAAGCTCTAGCTCTGGTGACTGTTTTATATCAGAGGTGGTTCAAGACATTTGCAGAGGCTCTTGCAAGAGGTACCAGAGGATCTGGTTGTACACAGAGAGTTGTTGTTCAGAAGTTAAGGTTTGTTTGAGGACACTACAGAGGATAAGGGAAGATATGTCATCCAGAGGCAGGCTCTGGACATACAAACAGAAGCTCTGACTCAGATTTTGTCCAGAGGTTTCGACCTCTGTTATGGAACCGTACCACAACACTTGCTTGATAGTTAACGCCCATCTTACACCAATCTTAATCGTTTGGTTTCTCAGATTTTGGAGCAACTGCATTTAAATTGCGCAGAACTTTTTCCTTGACAGGTTCTGTGTTTCCAGAGGGGTGATCAAACGGAGGTTGCACCATATTGCATCAGAGCCTCTGAGGCAGTTCACAGAGCCTCTGTGAAAAATCACAGAACCTCTGTAGCTGTCCAGATCAAGCTCTTGATAAAAGCAACAGATTATGGACAGATTTGCAATGGAGCAACAACAACTGTTAATGGAAATGGTGTCCGAAAATCGCAGAGGTTGTTTTGTCATACAGTAGTAGGATGACTCTCCATGTGAATAATGTGTCGATGTGCAGCAGAAATTTGTTCCTGTTCGAACAAAACATCAATTTACTGTTAAGTTGATATTCAAGTTTTCCATATTTCGAAGAGCAGCAACAGTCGAATTGTGCAGAATTTTTCATGACATCTTCAAAATTTCTTCATGTTAATCATGTTAATCCAGATCTTGATCAAGCTAAAATGTTTCTAGATTTTTTTTTCAAAGGCTGTCAAGTTCAGATTTCAATATGCGTCCGAGTTATGATTGGAACACAACAGGAGTTAGTTCTTAGAAGTGTTCATGTGATTCTAGATATGTCTGAGTTACAGGCCTGTATGATCAAATCTAGAGAGTTCAACTTGATCAGAGAAACACAGAGGCTTCCAGAGCCTCTATGCACATACAGAAGTTGTCCAGATGATCTTATGTCTAGTTCTGAGGTGCAGAAAATACACCAGAGGCAGCTCACAGAGCCTCTGTAGGCCATCCAGATGCTGATCCAGAAGCTCTGTGCACGTGCAGAAGATCAGAGGTGCAGAATATGAACATCATAGGATGTTATGCAGAACCTCTGTCAGGCTGTCCACAGAGGTACTTAAGTTGTTGTCCATAGGGGCTGTCCACAGAGGTATCTGCAGAAGCTATGCAGAACCTCTGCATAAGCTGTCCAGAAAATGATCAGAGCCTCCGTGATAAATGCAGTAGTCCAGAAGCTGCCCAAACACGCGCAGAAGTCCAAAGGTAGATTATGCACATCAGAAGCTAATGCATAGAGCCTCTGTAGGCTGTCCAGAGATCTGTGCGCATGCATAGGTGTTTCAGAATTGCTCTTAAGAGGCACAGAGGCTCTTAAGTTGTCCACAGAGCCTCTGTGGACCAAAACCACAGAAGAGCAGCGACCAAAGGGGAGGACTAGAGTATACCAGAAGTAGATACATCATAGGTCGATGGTCCGGAGGTCGCAATGAGCCAAGAGCCCGAAGCCCGAAATTTTCGAATTTTCTGACAGCATTGCGCTGTTTCAGAAACACGCGCACAACGTTTTACTTGAAGCTCCGATTTACATGAGTCCAGTTGCGTTGTATTTCTAAAACACATACGTACGACTTTGATGTTTTGAGTTTTCTAAAATTCCATGAGCTGATGTGCAAGAATCAGTGTCGAAGTCTGCGTTAGGGTACTGGACCGAAAGCATTGCATTTCACTCATGCTCTTTCCGCTTTCAAGAACGGTGTTCTTTCGTCGGCTCTTCATGGTTTCAAGCTACATATGTGACACATTGTTTGTCACTCCCTCCTCCGTTATTCAAGTTTAAGGCTCGGTGTTGAACGCTTACTCAACAGGATCTTAAGAGTCAAATTTTCTGTTTTGACGACCGTTATGCGCAGCTGTGGGAAAACTTGCACAACTCACTCATTTTTCATCCAAAATGGATGAATCAAAGCTCGTTGGAAATATAAGAGGCTGAAGTTCAATGAACATGTTTTATGTTTTCTCTCAATCAGACTCCTTAATGGTCAAAAATAGCGGTGAAGTTGAGACATGAAAGCTGGACAAATTGGGATAATTCGTCTAAGTCTTTCAAGAATATGAGCCTACATTTGAGGGGGAGCTTATGATGCTTTGAAGACACGAAGAATGGCACACGAAAGCTTCTAAAGAAACCAAGGGGGAGACTATATGATGATGCTTTCTTTATAAAACATTAGGGGGAGATTGTTAGATTAAATTAGCCCCCAATTTAATTGAATGTTTTTTAAAGAATTGTATTTTGGGCTTTTTAATTACTTGTATGGGCTTGAGCCTTTTTATTGTAAATGGGCCCTATTAATAGGTGCACATGGCTCATTTGGTCTTTTTAGGTTTTGGGAGAGAACACAGATTACACACACAGACTAGGTTTTCCATGAGAGTCGCTTAATGTTTAGTGTGGTGTTCTTTCCATTTTCCCCTCCATCAATGAATCAACGTATATGAGATAAGTTCTTGATTATTATGTTCTTAATTTTCATCTTATCTTTACATTTCTAAGGAGTATCTTCAATTGTCTGTCTGTATTGGGATCTAACAAAAGTCTTATTCACAAACTTTATTGAAAAGTAAATACATTGGTAGCTAATTATCGTGTACTGCACAACGGGGGCACAATATTACCCAGTGAGAGCACAAGTACATACCTTAACTGGAATCGCTACAAGTAATATAATGGTACAAGTACCAAGTAGCGTATCCACAGGGACTGACTTACTGAGAAACAGAGATTTTCATGAACTTCTTGCACAAGTTTGGAGTGTGAGGAAAATATTTGTTTGGTGGTTGATTAATGATAAGAGTACGGAATAAAATTTATAATTAAGAAATGGGTACGGGTGTAAGATTTTCTTGAGATGGACGTAGTGACAAATGGTTAGGCCCTTTGTAGTACGGAAAATCTATAAAAAGCCCAATCTCTCGAAAGTGGATTTTTAAAGACCGGTCCTACAAAATGCCCATAAAGTGTCCATCGTTACCAACTCTTCATCTTGTCGATTTAATTACGTTGAAATAAATCAAGTTCTACCGGTACAGAGATTTTGTTGGTCCCGAAGGTGCTTAACAAGTTTGTAGAAGGGGGGGGGGGGTTGAATACAAACACAGAAATTAAAGTTTAATAAATTGTTTATTGATAAATCAAAATACAATTTACAAGTTTGTTGCGGAATAAGATTAAGACAGACTCAATCTAAACAAACTTAAGAAACACTAAGATGGTTGGACAAGAAATTCAGAGAATGGGGGATTTTAGAGAGATAGAAAAAAGGGTTTCTATTATGGAGTTCAAGGATTGAGCACACCTTCAGATGAAGGGGTGAGCTTCCTATTTATACCCTATGCATTAAATGCATGGCAGGGTACTTTACACGTGGCATTCATAGATTGGCTTTGGGAGTCTTACTTTTGGAGACATGCTTTTGGCCGCTTTATGAACAGTGTAGTTGACAGAGTTGTTGTACGATTTGTAGCAGAGACTTGTCCGTTCTGACACATCGTATTGGTTGTGCAAGGTAAAACAAAAGAAAACTTGAGGCATAAGCTTTGTGATCGTTGATCGCTGAGTATCTCTTCTTCCAGAGATAAAGAAGTTCAGCTATCGCTGAAGCTTTTCCTCAGGCTTCTTCGCGTAAGTAGATTCGTCTGGTCTTCGCTGATATCCGCATCAGGTCAATAGTAGACTTATCTATTGTTCAGTGGCTTCGTCTTCGTTTCAGCTATGAACTATGTTGACGCGAGACTTGTCTTCAGGGATTACGTTAACTGTGTTACATGGGAAACGATCAGCGATGACTGAACAGACTCAGTTTGATTGCTGAAAGTGAAACACATACATATTAAATGTTTACAGAAAGGTCATCAGCGATAACTGATCAGACTCAGTCTGATCACTGATGATGAAACACTAATACATATAATAACGTAATTTTCACTAAGTATAAAAGAAGGTCGTTATCAAATCACTGAGAGAGTTTGGATCAACAATCTCCCCCTATTTTATAATGACAAAGTAACAAAAGAAAATTACTTTGATTCAAAATATAGGAATAAAAAGGACTCATAGAATGCATGTCCCAATTACTATTTTGAGGGATCTTTTACAGTACTGATAGGGTTAAGTACATCACTGCGATTTTCATTTAATTCAGGGATGGAATTACAAGATATGAAAAACATAAGTACAAGTGAGTAACTAACTACTGTAAGTATAACTAACAGATTACAGAGAAGGAAACTAATCTATCAGCTATTAAAAGAAGATTTAGGAGGATTGATCATATACTCAGGTATTTCTTCTCCTTTCTGTCTTCGTTCCAAAGATTCTTGACTGATAATTTCTTTAATTTCTTCAGCAGCAGGGAAGAAGTCACACCATAAGCATAAGAGATCCTTGAGATGATTCAGAGGACAGATAGGAATCTCAGAGATTCTTTGAAATCTGAGTTCCTCATCATCATCTCTGAAGAATATTCCATAAGGATTGTCAATTACTTGACCAGCTTGGAAAGGACCACCAGGAGGCAGAGATAAGTCCAGAACTGAAAGATCGGGAGGAGGACCAAACAGTGCATCTCTTGAAAATTTGATAGAAGTTTCATTCCTGATGATGGCGACATCTTCAGAGGAGGAGGACCTAATTTTTCTCTTGAGTTTCAAAGATTTGGGAGGAAGAGGAGATGGCAGCTTTAGTACAGAAACGACTCTATTTATGAGGGCTTCAAGAAGTCCTTCAACGTAGCCTCTGTATGTAGATTTGGATTTCTTCAGCGCATCCCAGAACTCTAACCATTCCGTAAATCCGAAGCTCTCAAGTTTTGATACGTACATTGCTTTTTGGGTTCCATCCTCTCTGGTAATCTCCATGGTCACTGAGAGTTGATCTTTCTTCTTGCGACCAGAGATAGTCACGGCTGATATTGGAAGAAGATCAGAACGATAATCCATCTTTTGTTTGCACCATTCGATAGACTTATCGTTGATCTCTTGTTCTTTGGAGCGTTCCTCTTCAATTTCTTTCAGTAGTGCAGCTTGAACTTCCACAGGTTTGCTTTTCAGCTTTTTGTCCTTGACTTGAGAAGATTGAATCTTTAAAGCGAGTTGGGCATCTCGTTTGCATTCAGCGATCAGCTTCTCAGCTTTGGCAGATTCTTCTCTTTCGGCTTCAGTGAGGAAGTCGAGCTCTGTGGATGTTTGAAGAGGGATTTTCAGCCGTTGACTTTCTAGTTGAGCGATCATTTCAACTCTTTTCTTCACCACTTCTTCTGACCAATGAGATGGTCGAGAGGGCCTTACTGGATGGACCAGGGAATCTTCTTCTTCTTCTTCATCAATCTCAGCGATAGAGATTGGGATTATTTCTTCAGCGATAGTAGCTGGAATTATTTGTAGTTCAGAACCCTTAAGCAGGGGTGAGAACTGTCTGGATAGAAAAAGAGGGAAAGAAGGGATAAGTGTATTTTTAGAACGAGAGAGATAAAGGCTAGAAAGAAATAGGGGTTTGGAAAGAGTAGGAGAGTGGTACAATTGAAAGACATACCTGAGAAGGATGCTCCCCCTCAGATTGTGATCCAGTCCTCAAGCATTCTTCAGCGATCGGTTGCTTGTCTTTGCTTTGCGAAGGAACACTTGAAGATGTATCACCTCTCACCCCTGTTTTGACAACCTCTTGCGAAGTTGTCCCTGATGCGACGTTCGGCTTAGAGAACCACATAGATTGGTCTTCATCGTCGTCGTCGTCATCGGAGGGCTGATCCTTTTCTTGATCATCAAGATCTAGATCATCTTCCTCTTCATCGTCTTCTTCCTCATCCTCTTCAAAGAGAATATAGTGAATTGATGAGGATTCTTTTGCCTTCTCCCCCTCAGATTGAGAGGGAGGTTCTTTTGGAGTCTTAGCTTCCCCAGCAGCAGCAATAGAAGTTTCTTCAGTTTTCTCCCCCACTTTGTCATTATCAGCGGTAGGGGATTGTTCAGCTGCTGGAGTAGCTGTTGAAGCTTTTAGCACTTGAACGTCAGCCTCCAGACACTTAATCCGGTCTTCAACCGCAGGGATGTCGCACGTGGCATCATGAATGAATTCCACAGCGATGTTGAGGTTGGTACGATCATCTTCAGTGAAGGAGGGAGGAAGCGCTGGAGCTGGTGCATTCACTTTCTATAGAATTTGCTGAAGAAGGGATGTGCAGAGGTCAACCTTTGAAGAGAGACCCTGAACTTCAGCGGTAAGAGACTCAAATCGCCCTTGAAAGAGTCGAGAGGACTCTCTGAGTTGGATGACTTGTTCTTCAACAGCTGAAAGTTGGGAGTTCTCAGCTTTAGATGAGCAAGTGGCGGTCAACTTCTTCAGCTCCTCACCAGCCTGATTGACGGCGCTGGTGGTTTCATTGATGGTGTTGGTGAGTGCGTCTACCTTTTCTCCCAGACTGTTGACATGCGTGTCAACAGACGCCAAGCTAGGACCTGAAAATAATGTTAGTTCAGATATGGGCTTATTTGGAGAGGGGGGGAGAGAAGTGTTTAGGATTATAGGTGTACCTGACGTATCAAACATTTTGTAGAACTGCATAGATTCCTCAAAAGTTTGATGCTCAGGTCCTATAGGGAAAGAAGAGGTAGCGGGTTCAGAGACCAAGTGAGGAGAAAAAGGAAGAGTTTTGGGGATAGAAGTAGGGATGGGGTTAATCTCAGTGAATGAGATAGTAGGTGGGGTTACTGATGATGTGACAGCGAGTGAGATCGCTGACACGACAGTATGAGTGACTGCTGAAGTTGTGGAGGAAAGACCCACAAATGCATCTAAGGTAGCTTGTTGAGAAGCTCCCTCAGGTATAGTACTAGAGGGTGTACTTTCCTTAGTCTTTTTGGCCTTTTTGGAAGGACCAATCGGACTAGCTGATGGTCGTTTGGAAGTAGTGGTAGCGACAGGGATAGCAGACGAAGGAACTGTCTGCGTGGTCGCTGAAGATGAAGAAGAATGGAGAGAGAGACGAGAGCGAAGGAGAGAGATACTTACCTCGTCGACGAGTGGCTTGACCTCCAGTGATCGTTGACCTACCCTGGCAAAGGTGCCATCATCTTTGGTGGGATAGGTGTTGGGATAGAGGAACTTGATATACGTACATATGAAACGTACGTACGAGATCTCGTTCAGGCTTCTCTAATCTCGTCCTCAGATCTTCAAAGATTGCTGTGGCGTAGTCAAAGTTTTGACCAGCGATAACGGAGTAGGCCATCTGCAGTTGTGTTTTGCTGGCTTGATCCAGCGAACCACTCTTCCCACTCATGCACTGAATTATGTGCGAGAAGATAAAGTTCAGTTGTGATGGCATCTGAGCTTTTAGGATCTTGGTGAGCTTCTTGTTGGGAATAGAAGATCTTGGTTTGTTTTCCCAACAATAGCCCATTGCGTCCAGGAATGATATCAGCTCATCATCAGTGGGGAGTGCGTCGAACCCACTCTTTGGTTTGTCAGGGAATCTTAAAGATTTCCTGAGGCTAAGAGCGGTCATGCTCCCTGGCCCCAATTCCGTGCTGAACGAGATAGCAGGGACTCGTTCACCTTTCTTGTTGGTAAGTTCAGTTGCATCAGCAGTGAACCAGAACTGCTGGAGTAGAGTCTTGGAGGGCTTAAGATCCACAGTGATCGCGTAAGCTATGCATGACTGCTTGAGGAATTCAGCAGCTTCCACCAGATGTGGGTATTTGTCAGCTTTGAACTCGAGTCTGGCCAAATGATTACATTTAGTAATCTCAACTTCAGTGAGAGCGAATCGTACATGCTTGGAAGCAACGATTGAAGACTGTGTCATTTCTGTTATGGAAAGAGGCATAATAGAAGAAATGATTTAGATTAAAAATAATATGATTACCAGTTTCCATAGAAGAAGGGAAACTGGAAAACTATCAAGTTATTTTTAGGAGAAAAATAGTGTTCTGGGTAGAAAGAATGAAGAACACTTTAAAACCAAAAGGTTTTTATTGAAAAACATAAATTCAGAAAGAATGATCTTTAGTTTTTTTTAAAAAACGTTTTATAAAATCCATAGAAAACGAGTAGGATTTTAAAAAGAATAAAAAGCATACGAACAAAGCATATAAACATGAAATAAACCTGTGTATCTTGAAGAAAAAGAGTTGCAGATTCAATATTCTGGGTTTACTTGCTTGAGTGTTCTTGAGAGAATGTTTCTTGCTTTTAAAGTTTTGAAAGCGTAAACCGTATAAAGGAGAGAAGAATTCCTTTTATACGAAGAGAGAGAAGAGAGAATGAAGCGGGAAAAGAAAGGATCATCATGACATTGACACGTTCCACAAAGTTGATTGGATAGAAGGGCAACGGACGAACGTGTCAGAAAAGGCATGTCGTGGATTGTCGGTTCAAATGACGTCATAGAAGAGAGAGACTGTACATTTGTCCGTTTTGAAATGATCACTGAAGAAAAGTCAGCGATAGATTTTCCTTTTTAAAAGTATCCCTTATAGTAAAGATAGGGATAGATTTTCCTTTTAAAGGATCACTGACTAGAAATATCAGTGATTAATGTATTTTTCAAAAAAAAGCTTTTAATCATTTGAAGAAAGTTCAGTGATTAAAGTTTATATTTTGAAGAAAAACGTCTTTGATGGAAAGGAGAAAAACAGACCTAAGAGTCAGAATGTTTATCAGAGAGAAAGATGAGAGGTACTTTTGATTACTGACACAATACATGAACACTGAAGAATTATTCTTCGAGGTTCAGCATTCCAAGCTCACTGATGAGAAAGTTGAACCTTGTCTCATCAAGAGGTTTGGTGAATATATCAGCAAGTTGAAAGTCAGTAGGGATAAAGTGAAGTTCAATATCACCATTCATCACATGATCTCTGATAAAGTGATATCTGATCTCTATGTGTTTTGTCTTTGAATGTAGCACTGGATTATTTGCTATAGCGATAGCACTAGTGCTGTCGCAATAGATAGGAATCTTTGACAGCTGAAGGTCATAATCTAATAGTTGATTTCTCATCCACAAGATTTGAGAACAACAGCTTCCAGCGGCTACGTATTCAGCTTCACCTGTGGAAGTGGACACAGAATTTTGCTTCTTGCTTGTCCAACTTACCAGCTTTCCTCCCAAGAGTTGACATCCACCAGTGGTACTCTTTCTGTCAAGTTTACAGCCTGCAAAATCACTATCAGAATAACCAGTTAGATCGAACCCTGAGTCTTTGGGATACCAAAGACCGAGGTTAGGAGTTCCTTTCAGATATCTGAAAATTCGCTTTACAGCGATCAGATGAGATTCCTTGGGTTCAGATTGATAGCGTGCACATAAACAAGTAGAGTACATGATGTCAGGTCGGCTTGCTGTAAGATACAGCAATGAGCCTATCATTCCTCTATAGGCAGTGACATTAACAGGTTTTCCAGATGGATCCTTGTTAAGTGTCAGCGGTGGTGCCATAGGAGTTTTCATCGCTGAAGTTTGTGTGAGATCAAACTTCTTTAGCATATCTTTAACATACTTACCTTGGCAGATAAAAGTACCTTTGTCAGATTGTTTAATCTGAAGACCAAGAAAATATGTCAGCTCACCCATCATACTCATTTTATATTCTTTCTTCATTCTTTCAGCGAAGCGAGTACATAGAGATGGGTTAGTAGAACCAAATATTATGTCATCGACATATATTTGTACAAGAATTATATGACCTTTTATCTTCCTGAAAAATAACGTATTATCAATCTTGCCACGTTCAAAATTTTCAGAGATAAGAAAAGATGAGAGAGTGTCATACCAAGCACGAGGGGCTTGTTTTAGACCATAGAGAGCCTTATCCAATTTATAAACATAATTTGGATGCTTAGGGTCATAGAACCCTGGTGGTTGTTCTACATAAACTTCTTCATTCAGCTTTCCATTCAGAAAAGCTGATTTTACGTCCATTTGATAAACGATGAAGTCTTTATAGACTGCATAAGCTAAGAATAGTCGAATTGCTTCGAGCCTGGCCACAGGGGTAAAGGTTTCATCATAGTCTATGCCTTCCTCTTGTCTGTATCCCTGAGCAACAAGTCGAGCCTTGTTGCGGGTTACAGTTCCATGTTCATCTAACTTGTTTCTAAACACCCATTTGGTGCCTATTACAGTTTTATCAGATGGTCTAGGAACGAGATTCCAAACTTTGTTTCGAGAAAATTCAGTCAGCTCTTCTTGCATAGCGCTGACCCAGTTTGGATCTCTGAGGGCATCATCAGTCTTCTTTGGTTCTATTAAGGAGAGAAAGTTTACAAAGAGACAAATATTACCTGAGCTTCGTCGTGTCTGAATACCTGCATCTGGATCACCGAGAATTTGATCTATTGGGTGATCTCTTGTCCATCGCTGAGCAGGAGCATGATCGCTTAACTCAGAGGTTGGATCAACAATTGGGATGTTTACTGATGAGGACGTTTGAGGTTCATCAGCAATTAACTGTTGAGTAGGTTCACTAGAGAGGTTTCCAGACGAAGGCAGATTTGATGGTGGTAATGTGTTTAGAGGTTCAGCTGAAACCCATGAGGTGGATTCAGCGGTGGGAGGTATGATACTTGGTTCTTCATCAGCAGCTGGAGTTTCAGTGTGCTGATGGTTTGAGAAAGGTTCAGTTTCTCTATAGTGAGAGATCATCCAAGTATTCAGTTCTTCATTGTCAGCGATTGGTTTAGAGTTCGCTGAGCGCGTTTCATCAAACGTGACATGAATGGTTTCTTCTACGGTTTGTCTTCTCTTGTTGAAAACTCTGTAGGCTTTGGAGATGGAGGAATATCCTAAAAATATTCCATCATCGGCTTTTGGGTCGAACTTTCCAAGTTGATCTTTGTTGTTTAAGATAAAGCACTGACAACCAAAGATATGAAGAAAGCTGATAGAAGGCTTCCTTCCAAGAAAGAGTTCATAAGCTGTCTTTCCAAATCGCTTTATTATCAGCGATCTGTTTTGAGTAAAACATGCAGTGTTTACAGCTTCTGCCCAAAATTGAGTAGGGAGGTGAGAATCGCTGAGCATTGATCTAGCAGCTTCTATGATCGTTCTGTTTCTTCTTTCAGCGACTCCATTTTGCTGAGGTGTTCTTACTGAAGAGAAGTTGTGAGAGATTCCCTTGTTCTCAAAAAAATTGTCCAGGGAACTATTTTTGAATTCAGTTCCATGATCACTTCTTATTGATCGAACAGTAAGATTATTCAGCACTTCCATCTTTTTGACAAAAGATATTAGTTCTTCTGGAGTATCATTCTTACAGCGAAGAAAAATAACCCAGGTGTAGCGAGAATATTCATCTACAATGACAAGCGTATATTTCTTTCCAGCTATTGATTGGATGTTGACAGGGCCAAATAGATCCATATGCAAGAGCTGAAGAGGACTTGTTACTGAGGAAACTTGTTTCGACTTGAAACTAGCTTTTGTTTGTTTTCCTTTTTCACATGCTGAGCAGAGAGATTCTTTAGCATATGAGTGCTGAGGAAGACCAGAAACCAGTTCCTTAGATGAGAGAGAATTCAGGGTTTTGAAGTTTAGATGAGAGAGCCTTTTATGCCATAGCCAGTTGACATCAGAAGAGGCCTTAGAGAGAAAACATAAGTTATCAGTGATAGTAGAGTCCATATCTATTACATAGACATTTTCTCTTCTATAACCACTGAGAGCAAGTTTTCCTTTTTCATCTACCACTAAACATGCTTTCTTAGAAAAGCGAACTTCGTAGTCTTTGTCACATAGCTGACTGATGCTTAGAAGATTGTGCTTCAGTCCATCTACATAAGCGACTCTTCGAAAGGTAGTTGTCCCATTGCTGAGGACACCAAACCCTCGGGTAAATCCTTTTCCATTTCCACCAAAAGTAACAGAGGGGCCTTTCTCTTCCTTGTATTCAGTGAGCAGGTCTCTTTGTCCAGTCATATGACGAGAACATCCACTATCGAGATACCAGATGCCCTTTGATCTCTGAGATGATATGTAGCTCATAGAAGGTTCTGATGGTTCTTCTACTTCTTCTTTAATCTCAGCCATGAGGCAAAGATTAGCGACTTCTTCTTCATCAGAAGATGATTCTTCTGATTCAGCCCAGTCATGTTCTTCAGCGATGAGACCTTTACCTTTTCGCTGATAGCTTTTCAGCTTTTGATATTTGTTCTTCAGCTTATGGTATTTGTCATCACTGGATCTTCTTGAGGTAGAAGGTTTGAAGACCTTTTTCGACCTGCACTCACTAGCAAGATGTCCAATTTTTTCGCAGTTATAGCAAGTGGCTGTAGCCTTATCAACCGGAGTTGATTTTGGCTTTTCAGTAAGAGAGAGAGGTTTACTTCTTCGGAAGTTACTCTTTCTTGCAAATCTCTTAAAAGAGTTTGTCAAGAGTGCTAAGGACTCATTAAACTCTGAAAGATCAGGGTCTGATAAATCCTCAGATTCAGAATCTAACTCAGTGATGGTGAGAGTAGATCGCTGGGATGGAATTATCTCTGACGAGACTAAAGCAACAGCAGTGCTTTTGGAGTCTTTAGAATCTTTTACAAGATTCTTCTTCAGGAGATTAGATTGCTCATAGTTGAGCAATATTCCATACAGAGTGCTTAGAGAGAGAGTATGTAAGTCTTTTGTCAGCTTAAGACATATTGAATAACTGTCCCAGCTTTCAGGAAGACTTTCCAAGAATTTTGTTAGAACCTCAGAATTAGAATAGGTCCTTCCAACAGTTCTTAGGTCAATGATCAGGCAGTTAAACCGCTGATGAATGTCAGAAAGAGATTCATTCTTACCAGCGATAAAACTTTCATACTGTCTTACCAAGTTAATCTTTCGGGTCTCTTGGATTTCAGTGGTGCCCTCATATTGAACACATATGGTTTCCCACATTTCTTTAGAAGTTTTTAGATGCATGATGGAATGGAAAACTTCATCAGGCAGAGCCATTGATATAATGGTCTTTGCTCTTGCATCTATGCCTACCTTCTTTTTATCTTCATCACTCAACTGTCTTATTTCCTTAATGACATATCGTTCAGGGACAGCTTCAGTGGTGGCAGTAGCGGGAACCGCAACTATAATTCTAACAGGTTCATAGGGTCCGTTTTCTTTATATTCAGGTATAGTAGGATCCGCACCTTCAAGAAATAGCATCATTCGATTTTTCCATAGAGAAAAGTTATCTCTGCTAAATCGAGGAGGTTTAGAAAGTGAACCATTATCATAGTAGTTTGTGTTTGTGTTTAGTGCCATTTTAGAATAGCAAGAAAGAGTATACAGCAAGATCTTGTTTATTAGATTAAACAAACTGCTCTGATACCACTTGTTGGTCCCGAAGGTGCTTAACAAGTTTGTAGAAGGGGGGGGGGGTTTGAATACAAACACAGAAATTAAAGTTTAATAAATTGTTTATTGATAAATCAAAATACAATTTACAAGTTTGTTGCGGAATAAGATTAAGACAGACTCAATCTAAACAAACTTAAGAAACACTAAGATGGTTGCACAAGAAATTCAGAGAATGGGGGATTTTAGAGAGATAGAAAACAAGGGTTTCTATTATGGAGTTCAAGGATTGAGCACACCTTCAGATGAAGGGGTGAGCTTCCTATTTATACCCTATGCATTAAATGCATGGCAGGGTACTTTACACGTGGCATTCATAGATTGGCTTTGGGAGTCTTACTTTTGGAGACATGCTTTTGGCCGCTTTATGAACAGTGTAGTTGACAGAGTTGTTGTACGATTTGTAGCAGAGACTTGTCCGTTCTGACACATCGTACTGGTTGTGCAAGGTAAGACAAAAGAAAACTTGAGGCATAAGCTTTGTGATCGTTGATCGCTGAGTATCTCTTCTTCCAGAGATAAAGAGGTTCAGCTATCGCTGAAGCTTTTCCTCAGGCTTCTTCGCGTAAGTAGATTCGTCTGGTCTTCGCTGATATCCGCATCAGGTCATTAGTAGACTTATCTATTGTTCAGTGGCTTCGTCTTCGATTCAGCTATGAACTATGTTGACGCGAGACTTGTCTTCAGGGATTACGTTAACTATGTTACATGGGAAACGATCAGCGATGACTGAACAGACTCAGTTTGATTGCTGAAAGTGAAACACATACATATTAAATGTTTACAGAAAGGTCATCAGCGATAACTGATCAGACTCAGTCTGATCGCTGATGATGAAACACTAATACATATAATAACGTAATTTTCACTAAGTATAAAAGAGGGTCGTTATCAAATCACTGAGAGAGTTTGGATCAACAGATTTACACCCAAATCTCTTTGTGATATAAATCTCCTCTGACGTTTGAACCATAATAAATTATGCAAAACCCGTATCTCTACGTGATTATCAAAGACTCTCTCAAATCTTTGTGCATCCCTTAAGCCGTATTTCAAATCCACCCCTCTCGAGGTCAAGATTTAATATTAACACTTCAAAGTGATCGGCTTATCAGCATTGAGCTTAAGTCTCGACTTAAGTGACCAAGCTTAAGAGCTAGTAATGATGGCCATACCCAAGTGTTGCCTACTAGTCTCAAGTTGGCTCACGCCCTTACCCAAAAGATGGTTAGTTCATAATAATAAAAGACATAATAAATAAAAGCATAATAATAAAGGACATAAAATAAAAGACATGGAAATAATAAAAGACTTGGGAATAGTAAAAGACTTAAAGTAAAGAAGGAAATACTTGTTACACTACTTGCATAAAATTAAAGTTAAGCTACAGATGTGCCCACAGTGGGAAACCGAGGGCAGAAACGAAATTACGAGAAATTAAATGCTTAAAAATAAAGACAACTTTCTCAACTCTTTAACTCTTCCAAGGAGAGAGTTCTTGGAGCTGGAGATTGTTGATGGATGTTTAATGCTAAACTAAACTATCTATTTATAAGGAAAAAACAAGCTTTTACCCAATGGGTAATATCCAAAAGTTAAAGGATAATAACCATTGGGGAGTACAATGATTAGCAAGATTCCTCCAGCTAGCATCCATCTTCTAATTTCCAGCTAATTTTCATCCTTTATTTCTGCAATACCCCCAGAATATGAATACGTAGCCAATACCGTATTTATCCTCGGGTGCCCTCCGTGGGCAGACACTGCCCACAGTCCCACAAAAACGAGATTTTCTTGACAAAACTGCATCATTTGGTGTTTTCATCATTTGCAAACTTAAAAGACCAAAGAAAAGAGATGGAAGCAAAAGAGGCTAGAATGGTAAATAAAAAGAAGGAAAAGAGTAACAAATAACACTAAAAAATGAGGGTTATCAGACATGAAAGAAATAAAACTTTTAAGTACGAGTTATGATCAGATGTAATCAGATGTAATCAAAAGTCAATTATTCCCCCTGAAAATATGCATTCAAAATATTATCAGTAGAGGTAATATGTATACTCCCCCTTGAAGGTTAATCATCTCTTTTGATGCATCGGAGTACACTTTCTTTTGATCATTGAGATGCGAGTCCTAAATTGTTGTGTTTAGAATTCAAACTTGATCTTTGAAGTACGAGTCCTGAGCTGATTTACTCAGAAGTCTATCTTCTCAGCATTGAGGTGTGGGTTTTGAACTGTATTGTCCAAAAGCCATTATTTGTTAAAGTATGAGTTCTGAACTGATGTATTCAGAAGTCTAAGTTCTTTTACTCCCCCTTGACTTGAGGTGCCTGCAACACAGATGAATCTTTTGGATTTGGTACCCACTGGTATTTGGGTCCATGTTTGTTAGTTGCAGTTCTATTAGGAGTAATATAATAAGAACCATACCAGTAATGATCTGATGCTTTATGAACAAAATCATTTAAACCACAACAAGAACAATTATTCTTCTTTTTAGATAACCTGATTAATTGATCTATCGAATAAACAAGATCAAGTTTATGTTTTGGCACATTGTTCTTCTTAGCATTAAGTGTATGCCCAAATGATTTCTGATCATTCTTCTCATCAAAATCTTCTTTCACTCTTCAAACTAACTTCTCATTTCCATTTCTTATTCTTCTAAACGTACCTGGATCATCAACATTCTGATCATAGAAAAGGTTAGTAGTACGAATCTGATCTTTAATATTGACTGACCTTTTTGTAGAAATAGTTTTATGATGTGAACTTGACGTTGTCTCATCTTTAGGTGTTTAAATAATTGAATCTGGAGTCTTCTGCTCAGTCAAAAACATCTTAGAGACAATTTGTTCAAGTTATATTATCTTGGAAGATAAACGGTTCCTTTCCTTGATGAGCAGGTCAATCTGTTTCTGAAATTCAGACTTTGTGTTTTGCTCATTCAATGCCTATGTTGATAGTTCAGATAATGACATTGTAAGCTTCTTAATCTCTAACTAAAAAATCTTTCTTTCTTCTTCAAAATCCTTCTCCACATTCTTTCTTTTATCAGATAAATCTTTGAAAAATCCAACATTTTTCTGTTCAATCATCTTCTTCTCTTTTGCAAACTTATCTCTTTCCATAATGATCACTTTCTCAAAATCTGACACTTGTTGAGAAAGTTTGGCACATTTAAGCTCAACCGCTTTCTTTTCTTCAAATGTCTTTCTAGAAAAATCAGAGAAATTATGTGAAAATCCTTTCTTTTCCTTTTCAAATTCATCTCTGTCTTTAGCAATCTTCTGTTCCAACTCTGACACCTTCTTTCTCAGCTCTACATTAGCACTTTCCAAATTCTTAACTGTTTTCTCATTCTTACTAACGGAATCTTGTTTCTGGATTTTGACAATGTGAGTTTCCAGATCTGAAATCTTACTTTCCAACTCAAAATTTTCACTTTCTATCTTAGAAATCTTCTTCTTCAGAACACCATTTTCAGTCTCTAAATCTCTTTCCTTTTCTTCAATCAATCTGAGCTTACTCTTTAATATCCCTTCATTTTCTTTCTTTTTATTTCCAACCCGAATTAAACTTTGTTCGAGTCTATCATTATTTGCTCTCAACCTTTCAATGACACTCTTATTTGCATTATGCTGTTCTTCAAGTTCTGACATTTTACGCTTTTGATCTATCTCTTTATATTGTTCAGAAGTATATTCTTCCACAAAGAAATAATCATCCATTGTTCCTAAAAATACTTGCACAAATGATCGTTAATAAAAATCAGAAATTTAGATCACAATCAGAAATGTGTTCCCCTACGCAGACTTAGCACGGGGGGTCCCGCTACCCGGTTAGCGGGTGGGGTCAAGGGGCAGCGCCCTTAGAGAAAAAAAATTGACATTGAAAAACCATATTTCAGCTTGCAAAATTTTGTCTAAGTATGAAATTCACATGCAACTATGAAATTTTTTCGCACAACACACATAATTCGCACGTAAATAGATACGAAAACCAACTTTTCGCACGCTGAGTGATGTGAATTTATAGAATTCGCACGCTGAAGGATGCAAATTTCTAACTTTTCGCACTTAAGGCGATGCGAATTCTGAACTTGAGCTTTTCGCACAAAGGAGTGATGCGAATTTTGGACTTAGTCAAATTTAGCTTTGTCAACTTCCCGTATCGATGCAAATTCCTGACTTAGAAAAATTTCAGCTTCACTGTACGAATTTCTCAGATTTCGCATACAATGGGATGCGAATTCCCACAATTCGTATCCTTCACGATGCAAATTTCTCCCTTAGTATTTTTCAGACTTCACTTTCGTATACTGCAGTGTGCGAATTTCTCACTTTTCGCACATAACCATATGCGAATTATGTCCTTAGTTTTTCTTTTACCACTGTGCGATGCGAATTCTTCCAAGAATCATGCGAGTTCTTCGTTTTCCATGCGAATTCTTCAGATCTCAACCCAAAAACATCAAATTCAACCTCAAATCGATTCAATACCTTGAATTAGCCCATGAAACTTTGTCAAATTGTCCTCATACACAATCTGAACGCTTTACAATAGATCAATTACAACAATTTGAACAAGGTTTACAATATGATCTCAAGAACAGTGCGTGAAAACTTTCGAACCAAAAATTACATCAAAATCAAAATTCACCTAAATCTGATGTGAATTACACAAAGTAATACAAATCAAAGCTGTTCTAAATCATAAAACGAATACAGTGCAATAGAAATTACAACCAAAACAACAAAGAATCAAGAAATTCGATTTTGGAACAGTGTTATGTGTGTTCTTGAAATAATCGGCCAAAAACTCAGATTATGATCTTGATTTATGATCTTTGTCATCTCTGATACCAATTATGTGTCCCACAATACAAGTTCTAATCAAGATTATCAACCACAAACTCAATTCAAATTTTCATTTATCATTGGTCTCCAATTCAAAGATTACAAAATGATTACAAAGGATGCTTTCTCTCTCTAAGACTCTCTCTAGATGTATACGGCTAAGTTCTCCTTACTTGCACAGACATTCTACTTACCCGCTTACAAGAAAGAAAAACAAAAACTATTTATACTAAGGTACAATTACAAAGACAAAAACTAAAACAAGTTGACTTTGACTTTGACTTATTACAAAGACTTTGACTTTGCTTGAAGGTTTGACTTGAGCTTTGACTTTAACTTTCATGATCTTGTATCCAACATATTTCTGCACTAACACACCCACAAAGAGTCCATATGACACAAAATATCCCATATATGCTTCGCAAGTAACGCTCGATTCCATACGGTCAATCTTTTTAGGCCGAGTCCTCCATTAGCATACGGCCTACAAACCTCACTCCATGCAATCTGACATCTTCCCTTAGAGCTGTCCCCATGCGTCCATAAAAAGTCACGAAATAAACTCTCCAAATCAATTACATCGATTGGAGTACCAATTTAATAAGCTGGAGCTGCCCTCCAAACGATAAGAACTTAGTTTTCCAGTTTTGAATTCGGCCTTTCACCCTTACCACAATCGGTGCAAAGTCCGAAACCTTTAACCGCTTCAGAGATAGAGGAACACCCAAGTATCATATCGGAAATGTTCCCAACCGAAATGGTAAACATGTAACAATAGTCTCCCGTGTCTCAATTGGAACATTACCAAAGAAAATCTCGCTCTTTTCCAAGCTTGGTGAGAGGCCTAATCGAAGTTTGAATAAGTGAAGCGCCTTCTTTAAAATCTCCACCAAGGAAACATCGCCCTTAGTGAACACAAATAAATCATCTGCAAAACATAAATGGGTTAGTTCAATATCATGGCACCCTTTATGGTACCCAAACGAGGTAGCTTCGGCTATGCATTGCTTGAACACCTTAGAGAACCCTTCCATGACAATCGTGAACAAGTAAGGTGATAAAGGGTCACCTTGATGGATACCCCTTCCCCCTTTGAAAAAACCATACGTATCCCCGTTTAACACCACCGAGTAAGAAGGTGTCGTTATTAGCTCCTCTATCCACTATATTAACACCGGATGGAACCCGAACCCCTTTAACATGTTAAGAAGATATTGCCAATCAACCGTGTCGTAGGCTTTCCGGATATCGATTTTGAAAGCACAACAAGGTGGGACAGAATATCTTTGATACCTCGTTACTAACTCATGTGCCATAATAATGTTATCCGTTATACGGCGTCCCGGTATAAACGCCGATTGGGACACCCCAATAATCGAATTCAAAAACCCTTTAATCCTTTCAAAGATGACTTTGATAATACATTTGTACAAAACAAAACAACATGCGATCGGCCAGAATTCAGTAACCCTCGTGGCATTAACATCCTTTAGAATCAAACACACAAGAGTATGGTTTAACTCTTTTGCCAAGTGCCCCTGGTAGAAGAAATTATGGATAGTAATAGTAACATCTTGGCCCACAACTTCCCATGCCGCCTTGAAAATTTTTGACGAGAAACCATCGGAGCCGGGTGCTTTGTCATTGCCAATATTGAACATGGCATGAGGAATCTCCTCATCCCCGATTGGTTGTATCATAAAATTAGCATCTCCGAGGGACAATGTGTTCTCGAACCAACTTGAGGGAACAAAAGGATCCACCTCCAAGTCTTTCGATCCAAGAAAGGCTTTGAAAAAATCTACAAAAACCAACGGAACATCATCACCATAAACATAATATCCATCAGAATTACATACCTAGTGTATATGGTTCGCATGTCGCCTTTCCTTTACCACCTGATGAAAAAACTTTGTATTCATATCACCCTCGTTAAGCCACTTAATCTTATCCCGATGCCTCACCGCACCATCCTCGTCCCAATAAGCCTGTTGATATGCTAGTCGAACGTGATCAATATCATCCCTCAAGTATAGGTTTGTGGGATCCCCATCTAGTGCAATTTGGACCGAATCTAGCTCCTTTTTAAAGAACTCAACTCGGGCCGCAAGGTTCCCATACAAGGATCGAAGCTTTCGAAGAGGGGCTTTAAGGTTTTTAAGCCGACTTGTCACCTTGTACATAAATGTCCCATCCACCGGTAAACTTCATTCATCCTTTATAACCTGAAAAAAAAGAAGGATAATCCACCAAATAATTGTCAAATTTAAACCCAAAGACCTTTTGCCGAACCCCACCCCGAACCGTGAGAATGGTCGGGGCATGGTCCGAGATTCCTCTCGGAAGGAACCTAACTGAAGCATCATGGAAAACGTCTGTACACTCCACATTTGCTAACACCTGATCAAGCTTTCTTTGACCCCCCCTCCTCATTTGGTTTTTGACACCAAGTATATTAATGCCTGTGTATCTAATATCAAAAAGATCAAGATCCTCCACACATGAACAAAAATCATTCATATCCAAGTTTTGTTTTGAATTTCCTCCATAACCATCATGAGGGAACAACATTGCATTGAAATCTCCTAAAACTACCCACGACTTAGCTCCAAGTAATACTCAGAATTTTCTCAATCCCGACCATAACTCCCTACGTGCAACCCCATTGTTTGTCGCATAAGCAATTGTGATACAAACAGGCTGTTGTAGACCCCGTACATGAGCCTCCACATGCATGAATTGATTTTGTGTTTCTATCACTATAATATCTAAAAGTCGAACATCCCATGCAATGATAATACGAGTGCCATTTTCTGAAAAACTATGGTTTGCAACCCATGACCAACGACCAAGCGTGCGACTACAAACATCCTCCAAATTACTAGCTTGTACATGCGACTCCAAAATTGCACAAAAATTTAAATTATGACACTTAATTAAATTGCGTACCTCCCTTTGCTTAAGCGGGTAATTTAAACCCCGAATGTTCCACCTGGCAAAACTAATCATGGGTAACCGATTGTTGTTGCTTGATACCTTCCACCACACCTTGCAAACCTCCATCATGCTCCGGTTGTATCTCCCTTCCCTCTACCGATGTCTCTGAGCTATCCCCCTCCCCACTTTCGCTAGAGAGGGCAGCAAATCGATTAGGATCAATCAAGGGATCGACAAACACTCCCCGTAATGGATTTTGCAAAGTACGGAAAGTTTTCACCACCGATGTTAAAGTAGGAGCCTTTATATGAACCGGGGTGCCCACCTCCATTTTCTCAATTCGATCAACCTTCTTTGAGCCCAAATATGATTCCACTTCCACGTTCACCCCTTGTCCTTGTCCACTTAATTCGTTTATTCCCTTTGGTCTTTCTTCTTCTCTACTTATTGCCCTTGGTTCGAACTACTTCCTTTCCCCTTAGCCTCCTCATCACATCCCTTTTGCTTCCTATTCAACTCGGGCGCAACATGCATGGCATCATTCGTAGGTTGTGTGTCCCACAATCAATGTAAAACAATCAGATGACAACAATTTTATCAATCGATCAACTTTATTTCAAACTCATATTATGAACAGTACATGCTCTCAAAACTATTTCTCTCTCTAGAACATACGCGCACAATTCTCTAGATACAACTCTTCTAAATCAGATCTTGTCATATCCCTATTTGACACAAACACTTATACCACTAAACTCTTACAACATTGACTTTGACTTTTATTACAAAAGACTTTGACTATGCTTGAGTTTTTGACTTGAGCTTTGACTTGTATTGATTTCAGTCTTCAGTCTTTTATGATCTTGTATCCAATATATTTATACACTAACAATCTCCCCCTTTGGATTCAAGAGCATCTTCAAAAATATTTTGCAATACAATCTCCCTCTTTGATTAAACTTTAGCAACTTTAATCTTCCCCTTTGATAAGACAACTGATCAACTTCAGAAAAATAAGCTTTGAAGCACAATCTCCTATTTAAGCTCAAAAACAGTCTTCAATCTTTCTGTAATCTCCCCAAAGTCTGTGAGAATGATCTTCAAGAACAATAACAATCTCCCCCAAGGTTGTAAGAACCTCTTTCAGACTCCAGAAAGAAATTATCTTCAGATTTAGCTCGGTTTCAGCAAATTATCTTTAAAGAAAATTTCAGTAAATTCCCACAAATAATCTGAACTCTTTGATCTTTCTCTTTCAACTTGTACAATCTTCAACAAAAACTTGCAATTTTTGACACAAACTTGCAATGAACTTCCTTCAAATTGTCTTTCTTGAAATGATTTCTCCTTTAAATCTCCACATTTCTTTAACATTATTATCATCTTTCCTTCAGCAAACATTTCTTGAACAAATATTCTCCCCCTTTTTGATGATTGTAGCATATAAATCATCAAAACTTTACAAGAAATGTCCTTTAAAAATTCTGACCAAGATCTTTTCCACTGAGCCTATGATCATCCACTGATTCATAAGATATTTATCCGAATCTTTTCAAATTCAGACAAATTATGAGTGTAACACCTGAATCAACACCTGAATCAGTTAATAATGCATGTCAGTAACACGAAGTCACTGTGTGTAACGAATACACATTGGAAAGGAGCTGTTTGATGTTCACTCCCCCAGGTCTTCCATTCAATCATCGAATAACACAAGTTTATTCTATGAACGTTTAGACAGAAAAAACAAATTTCTTGTGTGTCTGTGCTTGTGTATGAAAGAATTTAATCACATGATGATTACTTTTGTTAATAATAGGCTCAAAATTGTGTAAACCATTGAGACAACAACAGTAATACACAGACTCAATTGTGCATGATCGAAGTGCGAAGGTAGGGCAGACTTCCTTCTTTTTCAATATCCACATCTTCCGAATGAAGACGAGATAGCATATGTGTTGCATCCCCATAAAATATGAAACATATTCTTTTTAAGAAAAAGATGAGTAGCTGGTGGGGTTTAAAAGCAAGAGTTGGCATGGGCTAGTTGCCTATTTCAATGATGTTCACCAAAGAATTGTGAAACAATCAGAAATGTGTCTGCCCGACTCTGAAAAAATTTGTGCAGAGTTTGATATTCTTTTACTCTGATCTCACACCCTCTTTCTTTTTAAACATTGAGCTCGCTTCTAACCAAACTCTCTTTTACATTTTACCTCATCACACACCCACGCTCATAAATTGACTCCGCACACTCGATCACTCAAGAATTAACTTCTTGGGTAGGAAACACTGGTTAACGTGAATCCATAGAAGTTCTGTTAATTTCTCACACAATGAACCCATGTTTTCCTATAAGGAAATAGTTGCTCAAATGGTTTAACTTTGCAGTTAAAGCACAAAATACATGTTAGATGTCTGTATGCTCTTGATAGTAATCATGAAGATTTGAGCATTTTAAACATTGAAGATATTTCAAAACAAGTATATTGAAGTGAATGAAATGAATACAAGAAACTTGTTTGAAAATCTGACATTGTATGAAAAGATCAAATATGAATGATTTAACAATCAAGGTTTAGGTCATGAAAAATAGGAATTTGTCTATAAGAATCAAAATATAGACATTCTTGAAAGAAACGTTTTGAATGAATCAACTCTCAAAATAACAATGAATATCAAACGAGATGTCTTACCATCGAAAATATGTTTCAAATTTGAGACATTGTAAGGACTTGGGCAATAAAAATACTAAACTGGTGTGTGTGAATACTTGAAAGTATATGGAAAATACACAAGTATTTATCTTTGGAAACACACGGTTTGTTAATCATGAAAGCACATGAAAAATGAAAACATTTAAAAATCACACTTCTAAATTCATGAAATGTTTTTTAGAATCAGAAGTGGTTTGAACATTTAAGAACATGTTTTCAATGATTGAAAGTCGTCCATCTTTCAACCATATATGAGATTAAGAATAGAATACTTCCTTACGCTCATCTTCAATCTCACAAAGTCAGCTCAAAAATCATGGTAGATATTATCATGTAAACTCCACCTCAAAATCAGCATTCAGTCATAAAGTCGTCAATGTACAAAGTTTTATTCACAAAATTTATTGAAAATTAAAGACATAAAGCAATAAAACGTGTTAAGAACGAGTGCTGATCAGATGTAATCAGAAATCAAAATCCTTACTCAACTCCCCTTGAAATTATGCATCATAAAATTTGTCAGTACAAAATATATGCAAAATTCTCGAACTCCCCCTAAAATGTAGATCATCTTATCATTGTGTCACACTCCCCCTGAAATCATGAACAAACTTAAGTGCAGATATCTTTCAGAATAAAGAATAAAGAAATGAAGAAAAAATAACAAAACTAAACTTTATTAGGTAACAACATATTAAGTCTTGAGATTAGCATGCCAAGTTTTGAAATGAGAAATTAAATCTCTTTTCATCAAGTGGCTTAGTAAATAAATCAACAAGCTGATAATATTTATTTACAAAATAAAGTTCGATTGTACCTTTTTCGACATTATCTTTTATAAAATGATATCTCACGTCGATGTTCTTGGTTTTAGTATGTTGCACAGGATTAGCAGATATTGCAATAGCGCTCTTCGAATCGCAGTAGATCAGAATTTTGTCGTATTTGAAACCATAATCTCGAAGTTGTGTCCGCATCCACAACACTTGAGAACAACAGCTAGCCTCAACTACATACTCTGCCTCGGCTGTTGAAGTAGATACACAGAGTTGTTTCTTTGAAGCCCAACTCACGAGTTTATCTCCAAGAAATTGTATGTGTCCCGAAGTACTCTTCCTGTCAAGCATACAACCTGCATGATCTGCATCTGAATATGCCGTGAGCTCAAAACCTGTATCCTTAGGATACCACAGACCAAGATCTGCAGTGCCCTTCAGATATCTAAATATTCGCTTAACTGCAGACAAATGGGATTCTTTAGGTGAAGCCTGATATCTTGCACATAAGCATGTAGAGAACATTATATTTGGCCTACTAGATCTCAAGTACATTAAAGAACCAATCATATCTTTGTAGATTCTAACATCGATAGCTTTTCCAGAAGGATCAGCTCCGATCTTAGTTCCAGGTGCCATCGGGGTACCAATTGGAGTACAATTTTCCATTTTAAATTTTCTAAGAATATCGAAAATGTACTTCGCTTGATTAATGAAAATCCCCATAGAAAATTGTTTCCGAGAAAGAAATTCATCTCTCCCATCATACTCATCTGAAATCGTGACACCATGAGGTTAGAAAAATTCTTATAGTACTTGGCATTAGTTGAGCCAAATATGATATCATCAACATATATCTGGATTAATATGATATTATCTTTCTCCTTTTTAATGAAAAGAGTAGTATCAATTTTACCTTTTGAAAAGCTCGACTTGACTAAAAATTTGGATAGAACTTCATACCAGGCACGAGGGGCTTGCTTTAGATCGTAAAGAGCTTTGTCCAGAATGTATACATGATTTGGTTTCTCTGGATTGAAAAAACCTTTAGGCTATGAGACGTAGACTTCCTCCTTGAGAATGCCATTCAGAAAGACAGTCTTCACGTCCATCTGGTAGACGGTGAAGTTCTTGTGTGCGGCATCCTCAGCCACCGTAGAGTTTGACCTAGACGAGGTTGCATGCATGGCAGCCTCGTTGGAAACCCTAGCCTCATGCATCATAGCGTCTAATGGAACCAACCCCTCTGAGGGAGCCATATCAGCGGATTTGTTCTCCATGAACTCATGGTGTGTCGTTAAGAGAAGAAGCTGAAATAGAAAGATGAACCCCCTAGATGAACAATGAAGGCCCCGACACGCCGGAACGCTGAAAAATCAATGGGGTCTAACCAGTCTACAATGAAGTTCTTCAGCCCTACGATCACCACTAAATCCAGAGACTACCTCCGACCAAGTTGCGTAGTGCACCTAAACAAAACCCTAGTAACGCCGACAAATCTGCAGCCGAAGCAAAACCTAGCTGTTCTTTGTCGAAATTCAAAGTCCCACCTCCGTAACCCTTCTTTGTTGTCGCCGACCACCAATGCAGCAACCCTAACTCTCGCCGACGTGAAACAAACAACAAATTTGTAGAAAACCGATTTAAAAGACAAAGACAAAACTCCAATCTTTCAAATTCTCACCAATGTGGGACAACTCCAAATCAACCAAAATTCATCATTTGAGAAACTCAATCTTCATGGTGCCATATTAGTTATATATATATACACACACAAAACACACTTGACGGTGTTACAGTCAACAACGACCATGTATGATATTATAGTGGCCATGGATGGTGTTATAATTGTTTTGAAATGTAATTTTTCTAGCAAACAAATGGTACCAACAATATGGCCATGGATGGTGTTACAACCAAGAATGAAGTGGAAACACGAAGGTAAAGTAAGTTTGGAGATAATAGAGGAATACGACTGGCAAAGTGGTCGGAGATTGAGGCCCTCTTTACCTTTTGATTATGTAAGTTTTCTAGTTCTACTTACCGGATATGGACATCAGATACTGTGGTTGTGGAAGTAGTGGCAGACTTAAGAATTTCTTAGAGCGGATGCACCTTTAAGGTGGATCAAAGGTCCACAAAGTTGCGGTTTGACCTGGAAGAAAGTAAATGCAGTTTGACCTAGGGAAAAGTCAATTATGTCGATTTGGGGAATATTTTTTCAAGTGGAATCAACCTTGATCTGTAAATCAAATATATGTTTCCTTAAAAATGAGATAAAAAGTGACGATTTTTGATATAAATTGACCTTTAGAAGGAAAATAAACGATGAAAAATTATAATAAAACCAAAATGGGAGAAAAAATGGAAAAAATTGCATTGACACAGTAGTAGTAATGCCTATAATTGTACCTGAGGTTGTGAGTTCGATCATTCTAATTATATTTTTTCTGTTAATATTTTCAGAAATAACATTGTTGGGCTTGAGTGAATGCTCTGGGTCAGGCATGGAGTTTAAATTAAAAGATAAAAAACTAAACTTTCACTTGAAATAAGAATTGAATCTGGGAGTTCTTACATGTGGAGTGGTAATCCAACCATCCCACCCTGTGTTTAACTTATGTTATAATCTTATAGATTTGGTTTCAAAATACTTAAGGGCACCCCTCAAAATCAAGTGGTTACACCTTTCCGACATTAATTTTTTTTTCCTCTTTCAATTATCGAGTAAACGGGTGTCCAAACATACATTTAGCTCCTAATAGGTTCGTCTCTGTGAGAGAGGGTGAGAAGGAGGGACACTTGTGGCTTGTGTAGTCGAGGTTTAAAATCCTTTTAACTTATTTGGAAGAAAAATAGAAAATGGGTCAAATGTCAAAAATAACCTTGAAGTAACACCGGTAAAGAGATCTAACTCGAAATGAAATGCAAATTATAAAGGCTATGTTTGGCAAAAAAAAAGCTAGCTGAAGCTAGTGTACATGTTTGGATGACCATAAGCTAGCTTATTGAAACGCTATTCAAAGTAGCATTTTGCAAAGCTAGCTTATCAGCTACAAGCTAGCTTATAAACTAGTTTGTCAAACAAAGCCAAAGACCCTCAATATAATTATCTTAAAATAGGAACCATAATTGAAATTTGAGCAAACCACAAGACCAATAGTGTAATTATTACTCTTAATAGAATAACAATGACAGCAGGGAGATTCCTACAGATAAAAAGAAAAAACAATTGTTTTTTTTCTTCTAAACTTGCTGTTTATTTTTATTTTTTGGGTGTGAGATCGACAGGGAGATCCCCACCAAAATAAATTATTAAAATCAACTTACATAAAACCCACAAGAATTCACCATTTTATTTGTTTGATTGATGCATTTTATTTATAGCTTTTTAGAGGAAATCTACTTCGATGGAAGGAGTTCTGGCAACAATAGGAAGCTCCGGCGACGACGGTTTGTCGGCACAGGCACAGCAACAACCAGCTCAAGCTCATGTAAATGGCGGTGGCGGTGAGGTTGGTGATGATCGTGGTGGTGGATTTACTGAAGAAAGTGACCGGAATTCAGGTGGAAACCGGTGGCCGAAGCAAGAAACATTGGCTCTGATAAAAATCCGGTCAGATATGGATGCAGCTTTTCGTGATTCAAATCTCAAAGCCCCATTATGGGATGATGTTTCCAGGTAAAACTAAACTTTTATTTCAAACAAATATATATATATATATATTGAATCGCACAGTTTCCGATTCCAAATTCAAGCTGATTTTCCGGCGAGATCTATGAATTAACTAACTTTTCCAATGAATTATCTTCTTTGACCAAAAAGGTCAACGCTTTTTGAATTGACTCCATTGGAATCCAAATTTTCTTGCAAGAATTTTGATGGGTAGAACCGTTTCAATTGAAATCAAATTTCGTCGAAATCTGTTTGGATTTTTCATTTTACTTGTTCAAACTAGGACTGGATCCAATCACTCTCCGGCGGAATTAAATTAAATATTAATTTTTATTTATTTATTTAGTTAACGTTAATTCTCAGGTTCATTTTAATGTAAATAAAATAGTAGTAATAAATTAGTGATAAACTGCTTGATGGGATCATCAGGAAACTATCGGAGCTCGGATTTCATCGAAGCGCCAAGAAATGCAGAGAGAAATTCGAGAACGTTTATAAATATCACCGGAGAACCAAAGAAGGCCGGACTTCGAAATCCGACAAAACGTATCGTTTTTTCGATCAATTACAAGCTCTGGAAGCAAGCCCACGTGGTGCATTTCCTGTCGCCCCCGCCGTGAAACCACCGCCAATCTTCATGGGAATGTCCAATAATCCTGTTCCAGTTACTGTTCCATCGTTTAATCTCACCGGATCCGATCAGAATAATGTCAGTCCGATCTCAGTTGCAGCACCGGCGATGAATCACAAAAGGACTTTCCCTTTTTCCCAACCGAATATGTCGGGGTCCACGAATTCCGACGAATCCTATACTTGTTCCGACGAGGAGCCCCCGAGGAAGAAGCGAAAATGGCAGGAATTCTTTGGGAAGTTGATGAAGCAAGTGATCGAAAAGCAAGAGGAGCTGCAGATGAAGTTTCTTGATACTCTAGAGAGACGGGAGAGAGATCGAGTGGCGAGGGAGGAGGCGTGGAGAGCACAAGAGATTGCCAAGATGAATCAAGAACACGAACGGTTAGTCAAGGAGAGATCAATTGCAGCAGCGAAAGACGCTGCCGTCGTCACGTTTTTGCAAAAAATGACCGGAAAAACACCAGATTCATTTTCTGCAAAAACACCAGATTCATTTTCTGCAAAAACACCAGATCCGGCCATCCAGGTCTTACACCGGCAACAACAACAACAACAACAACAACAGAAGATCCAGAAATCACCATTGCCACTCCCACTGTCACCACAACATCATCAAGTACTTCCACCAGCAGCGGTACCAGTATCTGAACCACCACCACCAACTATACAAGCAATACCATCACCGACGGTGAAAAATCTTGAGGGTGGTGGTGGTGGAGGAGAGAGTATGCTATCGCCGAGCCCATCAAGGTGGCCTAAAGCCGAGATAAATGCATTGATTAGTCTACGTACGCAGCTCGACATCAAGTATCAAGAAAACGTGCCCAAGGGGCCGTTATGGGAGGACATATCAGCAGCGATGAGGAAGCTCGGCTACAACAGAAACGCTAAACGGTGCAAAGAGAAATGGGAGAACATTAATAAGTACTACAAGAAAATGAAGGAGGGCAACAAGAAGAGACCCGAAGATTCCAAAACATGCCCGTATTTTCACCAGCTCGATGCGATTTACAGCGAGAAAACCAACAACTGTGAAATAAAGACGACTGCCATTGTTGCTCGACCAGAGCAACAATGGCCACCACAAGCTGCTGCTACCGATGCTATTTACATGGAGAAAGCTGCTAACAATCTGGGTTTCACGGTAAAACCTGAAACCCGTATCACTCCTGTAGCACCTTGGCCAAAGCAACAATGGCTGCTTCCGACGGTGGTGCAAGAAACACCACGACAACCACCGCAACAACAACTATCTACCGCTGGCGCAAACGATCAACGGAGTGGGAATGATGATGATTACGATGATGACGATGATGACGATGATGATGATGATGATGATGATGGTGGGGATGAGATTGTTCTCAACAAGATATCTTCAATGGCTGCTGCTTAGAGAGAGAAAAGAAGGTTTCATCTTTTCCATTGGAAACAACAAGCAGAAGAAGTGAATTGGATAAGTCGGGTAAACGGGTCGGGTTTTGGTTGGGTTGGTGGAAATTTGAATGAGAACACATGGGGGTGTAAACTTGGTAAGATGGGTAATAGCATTTTTTATTGGTAAAAATGATAAAAAGAATATACTTTATTTTTTTTAATTATATATTTGAAATAAAAGTTTGTATTAATCATATTAATTACATCTTATTTTTAGTCTTTTAAGTTATTTAACGTTAAGATTTTAACAGGAGCAAATTATGATTTTCGGCCATGTGGTTTGTTGATGATTTCGATTTTTGTCTCAACGGTTTAGAAATTGCAATTTTCGTTTTTGTGTTTTACAATTTATTGCTATTTTCGTCCGGGAACTAGTTCTTACCTTAAAATACAAGGGACCAAACCAGTAGAGAATTGTAAACCACATGAACCAAAACAACTTTAAATTGTACATCATAAGACTAAAAATAACAATGAATTATAAAGGGAAATTAATTAAAATGTCCGTATTTCAATCTCATATTACCTAAATACCCAAAATCTATTTTAGTTTGCCAAAATACCCAATTTGTCCGGTATTTCACTATTCATCCCGGGGTAGGGGCCGGGATCAATACAATGAACTTACGATTAACAAATGAACGGTGAGATCGAAAGATAAATTTGGTTAACCCCGGGATGAATAGTGAAATCCCGGACTAACCCCGGGATGAATAGTGAAATCCCGGACAAATTAGGTATTTTGGCAAACCAAAAGAGATTTTGGACATTTAGGTAATATGAGATTGAAATACGGGCATTTTAATTAATTTCCCAATTATAAATCAAAAGAATGAAAATTGCAAGTTTCAAACCATAGGGATGCAAATTACAACTTTTAACGAACCATAGGGACGAAAAATGTAGTTTACTCAAATTTTTTATCAAATTACTTTTTTATATCTAAAATTGATAATTTATAGTATTTGTTAATTTAATCAAAGATGGAGAAAAATGATGTTATTGATATAGTTATAAAATATATAAATCTTTTATTTGAATATAAAATAAAAAACTAAAATATAATGTACATATTTATTTTAATTTTTTAATTTTGTGATTTATATAATATTTGCAATGAAAAAAAAATAGTTAATTGAGTTTAAATGGTATAATATTTTTTAATAAGTGTTTAATGAAACAAATTTTATACTGATAGAACGATCTACCTTTTGATATTCTAAATTTGGTTAATTTTGTCATTACAGGTAATAACTAGAGATAAAACTTGCTAGATCAATTAATTAACAAATTTTATTATAACAATTTAATATAAAGTCTTTATATAAAACGAACATTTTTCGTCATTTAAACTTAAAAGTCACATTAAATATCATAGCCAAATGCTTTAGGCATGAGAATGTAGGGGTGAGCATGGGTCGGTTTGGATCGGTTCGGGTGGGAAAATGAAAAACCCGACCGGGTTTCGGTTAGGCTATTTAGGCCTCGAATATTGCAATTTGGGGAATCGGGTTTTCGGTGTCGGGTCTAGTCGGGTTTCGGGTCGGATCCGGTCGGATTTCGGGTAAATCCAATTTTTTATTTTAGAACTCATGCCTTGCGTGACTGTGCAGCAAAAAGAAAAAAAAATTGAACGTTGAAACATGTAAATTGTACAGTTTTTTTTAAATTAAGAAAATTTGAAAACAAAAGTCTATATCTTACTATTATATTTATAAAATAATAAAGATTCAAAGTCTCGAACAAAACTTTTTGTGCAACATCCATCATGCTTGAAGGCGTTGAAGCCTTGAATATTAAAGATTAAAGTAGACGAGAGGATTGAGAAAACCGACGATGAGACTTGAGAGACCGAGAGGCAAGAGAAGTAGATACGATTAGGTTTTAGGAAATGTATTAAAAAATAGTATTTTATATTTAGTTATTAGTTTTCGGGTTTCGGGTCGGATCAGGTGACATATATTAAGACCCTACCCGAACCGATATATCCAGCCTAAAATTCGGACTTCGGACTCCGGGTATGATCGGGTGGTTAGGGTCGGGTTCTTCGGGGTTTTTCGGGGTTTTCGGGTGCGGTCGGGTTTTGCACACCCCTATGAGAATGGGGCGGGACCCCAATCCCCCTCCCCGATCTCAATTTCGATTCTCGTTCTCGTCCCCGTGGGGAATATGATTACATCCCCATCCCCGTTCCTAACAGGGAACGGGGATCCCCAATCCTAACAGGGAACGGGGATCCCCAACAGGTAATCGAGGAATTTTCACTATTTGTGTGATATATTTTAAATAAAATGTGTTGAGCACTATACGCGAACGATAATGATCCATGTCCAAATCTCACATATTTTCAAACTTTGTTTTACACACTATCAAATATTCATGTGAACAAAATCACAACATCATACGTAATTGTTTGATCAAATGCTTTCTGTTCTCCATGATTTTTATCTAAAAAAGTAACACAGGTAAAAAAAATGTAACAAGAAAGTCAAAATATCATTTCTAAATCTAAAAGATACTACATCTAAATATTTATAATCAATATATTTAGAAATAGATATATAATATATTTAGTAATAAATATACATAATATTTAGTAATAATTATATAATATATTTAATATATGGGGACGGGGCGGGGTGGTGATCACGTTACCTGTCCCCATCCCCGGTTTTTAACTTTCGAGGAACCCCGTTCCCCAGTTGTGCGGGGAATTCCAGTCCCAGTCGGGGTGGGTACACCGGGTTCCCTAATGGGGTTGGTGTCATTCCTAAAATGCTTGCCAAGGAAATCATGAGGCAAGACCCCCAATTAAAAGTATGGGTGTCGAGAAATGTCAATCGGATCTAAAACTACAAAAATAACTACCTTTGCTAGAGGGAAATGTCACTGGAAAAAGTCTCAAAAGTGGTCGGCCAAAGCCCATGTAACGTCCCAAAAATTACAATAAATTTTGAACTTTTAATCGAATTACAATAAAAAAAAAACTAATATTTTAATCGGAATAATCTATAAGTACTTAAATCAAATCAAACGTTTATTCAAAAACTCGTTAAGTTAAATAGCCAAAACAATCAACACAGCGGAAAATAAAAATAATGTCAACATAATGTCTTAAGTAAAAATGGTAAAAGTCTCCACCACGCGCCAGTGTGTACCGTCACGCCTTACTGCCACTTGTACCTGGAACAGTATATTATAGGAAAAGGGTAAGCACTAAGCTTAGTGAATTCGAGCACATACGCACAATAGCAATCATATACACCCCACAGTAATAAACATTTCATGCCAGTCTATAATATGTCTAAAACAAGCAAACTCATGCAAACACATATACATATACTTATCGGTCTCCCCGAATTCATACAACACCTGTGCACGTATCCCTCGGTCTCCCCGAGTTCATACAACACCCATGTACGTATTCCTCGGTCTCCCCGAGTTTTATACAACACTCCATGCATAATACTATACGTTAAATCCGTCTTATACTACACATAACAATTAAGCTAACACACAAATTACCGCAATGCACATATAACCCCTATTCTACGCAGTGAGAGAACTCACCTCAAAAAGCAAAGCAGAACTCACGAACAGCGACAAAGGGACCTTCTACTCCAAATCACTTCTTTCCACCTGAGGAAGTGTTAAAAATTGTCAAAGTGTAGCCTCAACCCGAACTTACAACTATAAGTCTAATCGTGCGTTTTTCCGGTTTTTGGCCTAAAACTGCAGGTCTGTTCGTGACCTGTTTAGCCCCCCTTAAGCCCATCAAACCAGAGATATTATTTAATATTTAGAAATTTCTATGTCTTAGCTTTCCAGGGACATATTGCACGAGTCCATACGAGGTCCCTACTATTTTATACGAATTTTTCAAAACAGATTACCCGAACAGAGAAATTCGGACCAGTCTGCACTAACGGCCAATTTGGCCCTATATAGAGGCTTTATTAATTTTTCTGTAAAACACGAGAAACATAATAGACACAATTTTTGAGATTTGGGCACTGGTTTCACCTCAATCCTAGATTCCTATATTTTGTTACGGATTTTACAAAACGGGGACAGAACGGGCGTTTTCCACATAAACTCATAACATTGATATCGGTTTAACGTTTGTGCATTAGGTTTAGGGTTTTGGGTGACTAAGGGCTGGACAAACCAGGTACCACCCACTGCCACTTCAGGCCGTGGTGGCCGACGGCGGCCGTAGGCGGCAGCCACCACCGACGGTGGTGGTGGTTCGCGGTTTTGGCACCGACGCGAAAAAGAAAACAAGGAGAAGAAGAACCTTACCTTGCGACGAAGACACAACGATGACCACAAGACTCCGGCGCCCTCTCTCTCTCTCTGAACTTCGCTCCTGCGGGCAAGAACCGCGGTGGCGCCGGCGATGGGGTTCGGCGGCGACGGCAAAAAGAAGGGGGAAGAGAAGGGTTTTCGGCAATGGAGGCAAGAGGGAGAGAGAGGTAGGGTTTCTTCCCTTAAGTAGTTGTTGTCTTGGGCTCTACGAATGGGCCGGGTTTTAATCTGATCCAAAGCAAACTCCTTTAAAACGCTTTTAGTCCTTGTTGATGTTTTATATATATATATATATATATATATATTTTTAATTTTTAAACCTAGCCGCAAATCCCGATAATAGAATCGCTTCGAGAGAAAAAAAAATATAAAAATAAATGCATACCGGAACACGGGCTTTACAGCCCCAAATCTTTTGTCAACAGGCTTTTCTGCAGGCAAAGGTTTCCGTGAAAAGGTGTGCTGCTAAAACTTTTTTTGTCGGCGAACAACACGAGCGACAAGTAAAGATATCGGCAAAGGATAGTTGTCGATGAAAAATAAAGTCGTTAGCAAAAGCTTTTGTCAAGATATCACATAAAGGCTTTTTTCCGATTATCAAAAACTTGTGGTCGCATAAATTTCCCTGTTGGGAGAAGTTTTTTTTTCTTTGACTTTTTGGTCAAACATTTATCAGCCTAAAAATCTTCTGGCATTTTTTGTTAATTTTCAAGCATAGCCTTTTATCGATGCAAAAACTTGTTGTCAAAAATTAGGTTTGACTCTTTTGGTCAAGTTTTTTGCCGACACAGGAAACCCCTCGAAAAGAGTTAATTGATTTTTTGGTCAACCTTTTTATTGACGCAAAAACCCAAGGATAAAAGTTGTTGACCTTATAATGAAACATTTCTCAAACGCGTTTGGACAAACTTTTGTCAACGAAAATAAAAGATAATATATAAAACCAATTTAAAACATAAATTAGCTAATTCAGAAGAAAAAAAACATTATATAAATACTTTTAAACATAAATCCAATCAAAACAAAATTTCTTTTAAACATATAGAAAATAACTTAGATAAAATGTTGCAGTCGATATTTTGTGCACCATCATCTTCCTCATTAATTGACAGTAATAACCCAAATCCTATGTTTGGTAATTTAATGGAAGTGTAGGGATGGTTTGGTATACACTATGAATCATGGAGGGCTTTTGTGAAATATGGGTTATGAGCATCATTTGACATACCCGTCGCCTTTTTTGAAAAAGCTTTAGCTATATTGGAAAGAAAGCTTGAGAGAAGAAGGATTTTGGGAAGAAAGGATGGAGATACAATGTAATTATGAGAGAAGAATGGGAAAATGTTGAAGAGAATAGAAGAGGAAATTGTTTCTCCATTTCACTTAAAGTTTCTAGCCTCCCAATGTAGAAGTGCTTTTATCTCTTTTGGGTTTTAAATCCTTGATTGAGCAAGAATTGTTGGAAGTTTTGGATTTTAGGAGTTTTGGTTCTTGGGTGGTAAATGTGTAAGGAAGTCTAGGTTTATTGTTATTACTTTTTTGGATTGTTGAAATTAGTGGGATTTAATTTGTTTGATTCAATGTTGTTTTTTATCAAGTTCCTTGGGAAGAGTTGGATTTTTCACTCTTGGATTTGCTAACTAAAGACTTTAGGAGAATATGAAATTGCCTATAGCTTTTATGATTTTACAATACAAGATATATATATATATATATATATATATATATATATATATATATATATATATATATATATATATATAGGCCCATTCATTTGCTAACCGTAACATTGGTACTAACCGTGCTAACCGAATTTAGACCAATCAGAAGCTTCATAGAGTTTAGGTAATGAGATAAATGCTTTTAAATATTAAAGGGTAATATGGGAATTTTCAAAATTTTCCCATTTAATAGGTTTCCATATTTTAAGGTGTTTGTTATTATGGTATTTATCTTGAGTTTAAATATATTAATAAAAAATCAAATTTCGATTTACTTTAAACTAATTTTGGAAGTTATCTTTTAAATTTTTTAAAACAAGTTTATATCTTTCTAAGCTTTCTAACGGATCCAACATTGTTTATCATAAAGTGTTTTTTTTTTGGTTTGAAATCTCTGTTGAAGAAAATTTTTCGTTTCTAGTGAAAATCATAATGAGCGACAATCGAATCACCCCCGTTGTTGATAACGATAGATTTTTGAATCTATTTTTTAAAGTCAAGACGCTCGTCCGTGCACCCGTCATAATGAGCCAGTTCAATCGTTGAATACCGAATTATCTGCTCATATGCATTTTCTGGTAGGGTGCACATATGCATGTCTATATGCCACTATGGACACATGTACTTCAGGTTCAGTATACCATTTCCATATATGACAAATATGCACATATGCATATGCATTTTCTGGTAGGGTGCACATATGCATGTCTATATGCCACTATTGACACATGTACTTCAGGTTCAGTATACCATTTCCATATATGACAAATATGCACATATGCATATGTTATTACAGGTTATGTATGTATATTCCAAAATGTGCACATGTATATTCCAAAATGTGTTATCGATGCCACAATGGTAATCTTGTTGTTGATTTCTTGAAGGATTGAGTTTTGATGGTTACCTAAAGATTATAAGGAAGAAATCCCTAAATGTTAGGGATTATATGATTTAAAAACTAGTTACCGTAAATAACATTGGGTTGTTATTTTACCAAATTAACCCTGTGCACTTGTGCATTATTTTTAATCAATCCCTATCTATAATAATTAATTAAATGAAAATTCAATTAAATATAAGTCGTTGATCATCGTAATTAACGGTTGAGATTGGTTAGCACAGTTAGCACCAATGTCACGGTTAGCAAATGAAGGTGACCCTATATATATATATATATATATATATATATAGGGTCCTATTCATTTGCTAACCACGACATTGATGCTAACCGTGCTAACCAATTTTCAACCAATCAGAATCATCCTAGAGTTTATGTCCTCAAAGGGTAATATGGGCATTTCATAATTCACGTCTATTTAATGTATTTCCATATTTCAAAGAGTTATTAATATGGTAGTTATCTAAATACTAAATATAATATTTAATATTTAATGTATTTTCATATTTCAATGAGTTATTAATATGGTAGTTATCTAAATATTAAATATAATATTTAATATTTAATGTATTTCCATATTTCGAGTGTGCATATATGCATGTCTAGATGTCAGTATGTATCTCAACCAATGTAGAATAGATCAGCTGATATGCACATATACAACATGTACATATTCACAATACTCAATGTGCACATATGCATATTAGATACCAGTGTGCAGATATGCATATGCTCAATGTGCACATATGCATATTAGATATTAGTGTACATATATGCATATAATATTTCAGCAAACATATGCATATATGCACTATATTCAAGTGTTCACATATGCACTATCCTGAAAATCGATTCTTCAAATCTTGAAAATCGTTTTAACTAACTTTCCGGCCAAATTCCGGCGACCCCTATCTGGGTTCAATTCAACTCCACTTCATTTTATGCTAACGTTGATTTATGTGGCGATGCGTTTCACCTCCCATGCATTATTTCTCTGTCTCCCTCTTTTTCTCCAACGAACCCAACCCCACCCACCACCGCCGCCAAGAAATCGAACCATCGCCGGAAAATCAAGATTCTCATAATCGCAGTTTCCGTTGGTGGGTTTTTGTTATTATGCATCTTGGTTGCATTATTAACGATTTGTTTGAAAAGAAAAAAGAAAAATACGCCGACGGTGGGTGTGAAAGGCGCTGAAGCAGTTCCGGCGGCATGTGGTGGCGGCAGCAGCGGAGGTGCGCCGAGTGGTAGTGGGAAGAATGGTGGAGGTGGGTTTTCAAGTGAAGGTGATGACGGCGGTGGGATTGGGAAGTTGGTGTTTTTATGGGATGATATCCCTAATTATTTGGGTTTTTAATTTGGTAGTCCCATGTTCCCCAAATTAAAAGGAATTGTATTTTGATCGAAATACCCCTGTGCATACATGCATTGTATTTTTTTCAACTATTTTTAATATTTTAATTTAATAAAAAATCAATTAACTATGGAACATTGATCTCATCAATCTACGGTTGATATTGGTTAGCATCAATGCTGCGGTTAGCAAATGAATGGGCATACATATATATGTATATATATATATACATATATATATATATAAAAGACTACTCTACAGATAAGGATAAGATTTATTCTAAAGATAAGAATTATTCTATAGATAACTCCCTTTTTAGTCTATTTCTCTATTGAAGTCTATCTATAACAACTTAGCACTTTCCTTATCTTCAAATCTGTCTACACTCCCCCTTAAGTTGGATGGTATATATTACACAATACACACTTGTCTTTTAGCTTATCAGGGGAAGGCAAATTCAGTGCCTTAGAGAGGATATCAACCACTTGTTGAGTAGTGGAAATGTAGGAAATCTTCAGAATTTCCTTTTCGATCTTCTCCTTAATGAAATGTCTGTCAATTTCCACATGTTTAGTCCTGTCATGATGAACAAGATTATGTGTCATTGAAATAGAAGCTTTATTGTCACACCATATATGTATCGACTGCTTTACAGAGATATTTAGCCCCCTTAACAATTTTCTTTGCCAAAGAGCTTCACATATACCTAGAGTCGTGGCCCTCAATTCGGCTTCAACACTACTTCTTGAAACCACTCCTTGTTTCTTGCTTCGCCAAGTTACAAGGTTTCTAAACACATATGAACAATACCCTGAGGTAGATCGCCAATCACTTAGAGAGCTTGCCCAACTTGCATCAGTAAAGACTTCAATTCTTCGGGCTTCCTGTTTTTTAAATATCAATCTATGGACTGGAGTACCTTTCAGGTATCTTAGTATTCTGTATACTACATCAAGATGACACTGGGATGGTGAGTGCATGGATTGGCTCACGTAGTTAACTTCAAACGTGATGTCGGGCCTGATTTATGCTAGGTAAATCAGTTGACCAACGAGGCGCTGAAATCTCCCCTTGTCAACTGTAACAGTAGAAGTAGAACTTGGTTTGAGGTTAGTGTTGGTCCCGGAGGTGCTTAACAAGTTTGTAGAAGGGGGGGGGGTTGAATACAAACACAGAAATTAAAGTTTAATAAATTGTTTTGTCGGTCCAACAATACTTATCAAGTTTATAGAAACAACAACACAATATGATTACCAACCTGTATTGATTATAACAAACGATTACAGGATTGATCTATGAAGCTTTGATTTGTGTTCTCTATGTTTTCTCTCAAGTACACCTTTTAGTGTGTGTTTTTATGTGTGTATATGATCTGATCTATTTGAGAGATGTTAGAGATACACTTAATCTAACCAAGTGTGTTAGACACACTTCCTACAACTTGCAATATAAAACTATAAACCTACCTAATATCTAATCTAATAATATACATAATATCTAAGTTTAGATATTATGTAAACTAACTAAATACTAGAAACTAACCAAGTTAGCTTTATCTAACTATTACAATGTTATAACTTAGATATTAAATCTAAGTAAACTAATACAATTACATTGACATTTATTACAAACGACATAGACTTTAATATCGAGAGTCGACGTTTCGGCTTTAGCTTCAGATTGCGATCTTCAGTTTGGATGATCTTGAATCCAATGACACTGTGGTCTAACAATCTCCCCCTTTGGATCAAGATCATTACGAAAATGATTTTAGCAATTCAGTCTTCTTGTTCAGCTCAGAAGATGCAATCTCTTTCTCTAGCTCTTAAATCAGCATGTCTTTTTCTAACAATCTCCCCCTTTGAAGAGTGGACGTGATTCTTGAAACATGTGATCTTTGCCATTTCTTGTGTAGTCATTCTCCCCCTTTTTGATGTTAAGTGCAACGACTTCATCAAAATTATTTGTAAGAAATGTCTATCTTGCAGTTAGAGCCCCTGATCCGTCAATTCAAAAGATATTCATCCAGATCTTTTCAAATCCAGACAAAATAGTCGTGTAACACCTGAATCAACTAATGAATCAGTTAACATGCCTGTCAGTAACACTAAGCCACTGTGTGTAACGAATACACATTGGAAAGGAGCTGTTTGATGTTGACTCCCCCAGGGCTTCCATTTAATCATCGAAACACCACAAAGGTTATTTCTATAAACGTTATGACAAAGAAACTAATTCCTTGTGTGTTCGTGCTTGTGTTAGAAAGAATTAAGCACTTGATGATTGCTTATAGGCTCAAAATTGTGTAAACCACTGAGACAACAGTAAGTTAAACACAGACTTAATGTGCATGATTGAAGTGCGAAGGTGGGGCAGGCTTCCTTCTTTTCAATATCCAGATTTTCCGAATGAAAATCAGATAGCATATGTGCTGCATCCCCTTTGAAAATGTGAAACACTTTCTTGTGAAGAAGAAAATGAGTAGATAGTGAGGTTTGATCAAGAGTTGGCATGGGTTAGTTGCCTGTTTCAATAATGTTCACCAAAGAATTGTGAAACACTAGTAATGTGGCTACCCGGCTCAGAAAAAGTTGGTGCAGAGTTGTGATATTCTTTTAACTCTGTTCTCACACGCTCTTTCTTTTAAACATTAAGCTTTCTCTAATCATACTCATTTCTTTTTCTATTTGCACACTCAATCACTAAGGATTAACTTCTTGGGTAGAAATCACTGGTTAAGGTGATTCCATTGAAGTTGTGTTAATTCCTAGCACAATGATTCTTTGTTTTCCTATGATGCATGTGATGCTCAGATTGGTTTAACTATTTCAGTTAAAGCACAATATTGATTATGAAAACATTTAAAATACACTCCCAAAATATAAAATCTGTTGAAAAATCAGGAAGTGGTTTGAACATTAAAAACAATGTTTTCTATGATTGAAAGTTGTCCTTCTTTCAACCATATATGAGATTAAGATAAAGGATTATACCTTAACGTTTGATCTTACATCTCATGAAGCTAAGCTTAAAGTCATAAAGATATGAACTTGTAAGCTTCTCTCAAAAATTCTGCAAAAGTCTAATGTCAAGTCAAAGTAAAATTTATTCACTTAAATTGAAAAGACAAAAAGCAGTAAAGCTTTTAAAGTACGAGTTCTGATCAGAAATAATCAGAAGTCATATCCGTACTCCCTTTTTGACTTGAAGAGCTCCCCCTAAAATCTTACATTACAAAAGAAATTTGACATTAAAAAGTACATGCACAAATTTTATGAGCTCCCCCTTGAAGTAATATTGACCAGATGTCAATTTCTTCTCATTCTCCCCCTTGGATCATGAACATTTGATAGAAGTGCAGATATCAATCAGAGTTAAGAATGAAGAAATGATGAAAAAGTATACAATTTAGAAAACTTTGTTAGGTAACTACTGATTATATCTTAAGATTTAGCATACTCAGATTTTCTTGAAGAACACAGAGACGTTTTTCTATAAAACTTGTTTTGATCTTAATCAGGCTCTGATACCAATTGTCGGTCCAACAATACTTATCAAGTTTATAGAAACAACAACACAATATGATTACCAACCTGTATTGATTATAACAAACGATTACAAGATTGATCTATGAAGCTTTGATTTGTGTTCTCTATGTTTTCTCTCAAGTACACCTTTTAGTGTGTGTTTTTATGTGTGTATATGATCTGATCTATTTGAGAGATGTTAGAGATACACTTAATCTAACCAAGTGTGTTAGACACACTTCCTACAACTTGCAATATAAAACTATAAACCTACCTAATATCTAATCTAATAATATACATAATATCTAAGTTTAGATATTATGTAAACTAACTAAATACTAGAAACTAACCAAGTTAGCTTTATCTAACTATTACAATGTTATAACTTAGATATTAAATCTAAGTAAACTAATACAATTACATTGACATTTATTACAAACGACATAGACTTTAATATCGAGAGTCGACGTTTCGGATTTAGCTTCAGATTGCGATCTTCAGTTTGGATGATCCTGAATCCAATGAGACTGTGGTCTAACAATATTGATAAATCAAACACAATTTACAAGTTTGTTGCGGAATAAGATTAAGACAGACTCAATCTAAACAAACTTAAGAAACACTAAGATGATTGCACAAGAATTTCAGAGAATGGGGGATTAAGGAATATAGAAAACAAAGGTTTCTATTTGGGGTTCAAGGATTGAGCACACCCTCAGATGGAGGGGTGCTTTTCCTATTTATACCCTATGCATTAAATGCATGGCAGAGCACTTTACACGTGGCGTCCACTGATTGGATTTGGAAGTCTGACTTTGGGAGACATGCTTTCGGCCGGATCATGAACAGTGTAGTTGACAGAGTTGTTGTACGAATTGTGGCAGAGGCATGTCCGTTCTGACACATCGTACTGAGTTGTGCAAGGTAAGACAAAAGAAAACTTGAGGTATAAGCTTTGTGATCATTTGATCGCTGAATATATCTTTCTTCAGAGACATCAAGAGTTTAGCGATCGCTGAAGCTTTCCTCATGTTCCTTCGCGTATAAGTAAAGTTGTCTTTGCTTCACTGATATCCGCATCAGGTCACTAGCAGACTTCTCTTTGTTCAGCAGCTTCGTCTTTGATTCAGCTATGAACATCTGTTGACGCGAGACTTGTCTTCAGGGATTACGTTACTGTTTACATCAGAACTATCAGTGATAACTGAACAGACTCAGTTTGATTACTGATAGTGAAACACTAATACATATTAAATGTTTATAAGAAAGACTATCAGCGATAACTGAACAGACTCAGTCTGATCGCTGATGGTGAAACACTAATACATATTAAACGTAATTTTCACTAAGTACAGAAAAGGGTCGTTATCAAATCACTGAGAGAGTTTGGATCAACAATCTCCCCCTATTTGATAATGACAAAGTAACTGAAGAAAATTACTTTATAATTCAAAATGATGGAATAATCAGGACTCATAACATACATGTCCCAATTACTATTTTGAGGGATCTTTTACAGTACTGATAGAGTTAAGTACTTCACTGAAATTTTCATTAATCCAAGAAAAGAATTACAAGGTATGAAAATTACAAGTACAAGTGATGTACTAATTACTTTAAGTTAAACTAATAGATTACAAGAAGAAAACTAATCTATCAGCTATCTAAAGAAGATTTAGGAGGATTGATCAAGTAGTCAGGGGACAGATAGGGATTTCAGAGATTCTTTGAAATCTGAGATGTTCCTCGTCATCTCTGAAGAAGATTCCAAAAGGTTCTTCAAGTACTTGTCTCGCAACATATGGTCCACCAGGAGGCAGAGATAGATCCATAACTGAAAGATCAGGAGGAGGACCGAACAGAGCTTCTCTTGAGAATTTGATGGAGGTTTCATTTTTGATCACCGCGACATTTTCAGAGGAGGAGGAGACAGGCTTTCTTTTGATCTGCTTTGGCTTAGAAGGAAGAGCAGACGACACTTTTAGGATTGCAGCGACTCTGTTGATGAGAGCATCATTTATCCCTTCAACATAACCTCTGTAGATTGACTTTGATTTATTCAGTGCGTCTTTGAACTCAAGCCATTCCATATAGCCGAGGCTTTCCAGCTTTGAAACAAACATCGCCTTGCAGCTTCCATCCTCTCTGGTAATCTCCATAGTGACAGAAACTTTGTCCTTCTTCTTTCTTCCAGAGATAGTAACAACTATGATCTTCATTGGGTCAGAGCGATAGTCAATTTTATACTTGCACCAATCGACTGAGCTATCGCTGACCCTTTGTTCTTTTGAACGCTCCTCTTCAATCTCTTTCAAAAGAGCAGCCTGGACTTCAACTGGTTTCTTTTTCAGCTTCTTGTCTTTGACTTGAGAAGACTGAATTTTGAGAGCCAGAGAGGCATCTCTTTGACAATCAGCAATCAGCTTCTCAGCGACGGATTCTTCAATTTCAACTTCTGTCAGGAACTCTAGATCTGATGATTGAGAGGGGATCTTTCGCCGTTGATTCTATAGATGAGAGATCATCTCTGTTCTTTTCTTCATCTCTTCCTCTGACCAATGAAGTGATCTAGAGGGCCTCCGTGGATGTTGCAGGGACTCTTCTTCTTCTTCATCCTCTTCATCAATCTCTCTTACAGAGATTGGGATTATCTGGTCATCAGCTTCAGCAGCTGGGATTATTTAGAGCTCTTTACCCTTAAGCAGGGGAGATAACTGTCTGGTCAGAAAATGAAAAAAAGGTTAGTTTATTTTTTGGGAAGAAGAGAGATAAAGGCTAGAAAGAAACAGGGGTGTGATTTTTATAGAAGGATAAGGGTACGAGAGTAAGGCATACCTGAGAAGGATTCTCCTCAGGTAGTGAGGTCATCTTCAATCTTTCCTCAGCAATTGCACCTTTGCTTTGGGAAGGGGTTCCTGAAGATGTCTCATGACTCCCCCCCTGCTTTGATAACTTCTTTAGAATCTATCGCTGATGAAGTGACGGCTGAAGAACACCATAGAGATTGATGTTCTTCATCGTCATCATCATCATATTGATCAGGTTCTTCCTCTTGATCTTCAAGATCAAGGGCTTCATCTTCATCGTCCTCCTCTTCCTCTTCATCGATTAACTCATCGATGGTAAGAGGGGCCTTTTCAACAGCTATCTCCCCCTCAACATGAGAGGGAGTTTCCTTCAGTTGTTCATTAGCATCAGCTTCTTTCTCCTTATTTTGTTCAGCTTCTTTCTCCCCCTCTTTGTCATTATCACGGAGAGAGAGATCTTTGGAAGGAGTAGAGATTACTGCAGTGGCCAACTTCTGGACTTCAGCCTCCAGTCCTGTGAGACGACCTTCAAGTACAGGGATATCTGACGTAGCTTGATAAATAAACTCCACAACTATGTTCAGAGAGGTGCGATCGTTCTCTGTAAATGAAGGAGCAGGAATTGGAGCTGGTGTCTTCAGCTGGTCGAGGACTTGCTGAAGAATAGTAGTGCAGGTGTCAACCTTTGCAGACAGGGCATCAAACTGTTGCTTGGAGTCTTCCCTAACTTTGACAATCGCTTCTTGGAGAGTAGCGATTTGATAGACGTCAGCTTTGGAAGCGCATTGAGCTGTCAGCGTCTTCAGTGCTTCACCAGCGGTATGAACAGCGCTGGTGGTGTTGTTGAGAGAGGCAGTCAGAGACTCTACCTTTGCACTCAAACTTTTGACATTGGTGTCAACATTCGCCAAACTAGGACCTGAAATATAAGTTAGTTTTTGAGAAACAGGCTTATATGGTGAGTTGGGATTAGTGTTTAAGGTTATAGGAGTACCTGAAGTATCAAACATTTTGTAGAATTGCATAGATTCCTCAAAAGATTGATGTTCAGGTCCTATGGGTCCAAACTGTGGTTGCGAAAAAGTAGATGATGGGTCAGAGACCAAAGAAATAGAAGGATGAGAGATGGGGATAGAAGTAGGGATAGGGGTAGTTACCGTTGTGATCACCTCAGGATGTGGAGGAGCTGAGATGATGGGTTGTGTCACTGTTGATGTGACAGCGATCGTAGTTGCTGGCATGGTTGAGGTGGGTATTGCTGAGGATGTGGAGGAGAGACCCACGAATGCATCCAAGGAGGTTTGTTGATAAACATCCTTAGGTATTGAGCTAGAGGTACCTTTCTCCTTGGTCACCTTGGCCTTCTTCGAAGGACTAAGGGAGCTAGTTGATGGTCGTTTGGAAGGGGTAGCGGCAGGGATAGCAGAAGAAGGAACCTCCTGCGTGGCCGCTGAAGACGAAGAAGTGAGGAGAGAGAGTCGGGAGCGAAGTTCAGAGATACTTACCTCATTGTGGAGCGTCTTGACCTCCAGTGAGCGCTGACCCACTTTGGGAAAAGTTGCATCAGAATTAGTGGGGTAAGTAGCAGGGTAGAGGAACTTCAGGTACGCATAGATGAAGCGTACATAGGGGATCTTGGGATCCCTCTCGGTCTTCTCTATCTTTGACCTTAGATTGTCAAAGATAGCTGTTGCGTAGTCTAAAAATAAAGAAGGTTTTCCCAGTTTCTATTTTGGGAAAGAAACATAGAAAAATCAACATATTTGAAGATTAAAAAGGTGTTCTTAATATAAGATATAAGAACAAGAAGAAAAACCAAAGATTTTGAATGAAGATAATCAAAAGAAAATGGTTTTGAATGAATACAATCAAAAAGAAAAATGATTTTATGAAAAAAAATCTTATAAACCCATAATGGCAGTCCATAAATGGAGTATTATGTAAAAAGATTTAGAACAAGAATAAGAAGAAGATCAAGAATAACCTGTTGATCTTTGAAGGAGACGATGCAAATGCTTGAGAGTGCTAGAATGCTTTTGAGAGAGTTTTCTTGCTTTGAAAGTATTTCCAGAAAGCGTAAAACGATAAGAATGGAAAAACATTCTTTTTATATGTGTGAGAGAAGGAGAGAGAGTGTGAGAGGCATGAAAACAAATGTTCATCATGACATGGACATGTCCCACGAAGTTGATTGGATAGAAGGGCAACGGACGAACGTGTCAGAAAAAGGCATGTCGTGGATTGTCGGTTCAAATGACGTCATAGAAGAGAGAGAGAGTGTTCATTTGTCCGTTTTGAAATTATCGCTGAAGAAAAGTCAGCGATAGATTTTCTTTTTGAAAGTATCCCTGATGGTAAAGTTAGGAATGAATTTTCTTTTAAGAAGGATCACTGACTAGAAATATCAGTGATAAATTTATTTTTCAAAAAGCTTTTAATCATTTGAAGAAAGTTCAGTGATTAAAGTTTTTATATTTTGAAAAACATCTTAACTGAATGAAGATTCAGTTGTAGGGATGGAGAGAACATACCTGAGAATCAGAATGTTTATCAGAGAATGATAAAAGGGGAACTTATGATTACTGACACAATGCATAAACACTGAAGAATTATTCTTCGAGATTCAACATTCCAAGCTCACTGATGAGAAAGTTGAACCTTGTCTCATCAAGAGGTTTGGTGAATAAATCAGCAAGCTGAAAGTCAGTAGGGATGAAATGAAGTTAAATATCACCGTTCATCACATGATCTCTGATAAAATGATATTTGATCTCTATGTGTTTCGTCTTTGAATGTAGTACTGTATTATTTGCTATAGCGATAGCACTAGTGCTGTCGCAATAGATTGGAATCTTTGATAGCTGAAGGTCATAGTCTAATAGTTGATTTCTCATCCATAAGATCTGAGAATAACAACTTCTAGCGGCTACGTATTCAGCTTCAGCTGTTGAAGTGGACACTGAATTTTGCTTCTTGCTTGTCCAGCTTACCATCTTTCCTCCTAGGAGTTGACATCCACCAGTGGTACTCTTTCTGTCAAGTTTACAACCTGCAAAATCACTATCAGAATATCCGGTAAGATCGAACCCTGAGTCTTTAGGATACCAAAGACCGAGGTTAGGAGTTTCTTTCAGATATCTGAAAATTCGCTTAACAGCGATCAGATGGGATTCCTTGGGTTCAGATTGATAGCGTGCACATAAACAAGTAGATTACATAATGTCAGGTCGGCTCGCTGTAAGATACAGCAGTGAGCCTATCATTCCTCTATAGGCAGTGACATTAACAGGTTTTCCAGATGGATCTTTGTTAAGTGTCAGAGGAGGTGCCATGGGAGTTTTCATCGCTGAAGTTTGTGTAAGATCAAGCTTCTTCAGCATGTCTTTAACATACTTACCTTGGCTGATAAAAGTACCTTTGTCAGATTGTTTGATCTGAAGGCCAAGAAAATATGTCAGCTCACCCATCATACTTGTTAGGACTGAAAGTCCTGAGTGTTGAAAGTGGAATAAAGTATTTATAAGGGTTTGATTTGTAATTAATTGAAAGTTATTTTTTGTTAGATGGGCCCAAGCCCATAAGCCCATTATGATTGTAAAGCCTAAGTATATAAAGGCTTATTTATCTCATAATTAGGGTTAGACTTTTTCATTAGAACAGTTTAGAAAGATAGAGAGATTCATTATTCAGTTTACTAGTTGTTAGGTTTACATACTATTATCAGAAATTCTCTCTGTAAACCTTAGCCCTTTGAAGTTTATATTAATCATATAACTAGTTGCTGTGGCCAATATATTGTTCATCATTGTTCTTATATCTGTTGATTGCACTGAAACTGGGATCTACAATTGGTATCAGAGCAGATAGGCAAAAGGTTTGATCCAGAAAAAGGTTTGTCTAAAACCCTATATTTTTTTTGTGTTAATCGCGTATATGTGTTTTAGTTGATTATTAATGTTGTTTATCGATCAAAACTGTTTCTGAAGTTGGTTTGGCTTCGATCGAATCTGGTAAATTTCTGGAAATTTTGTATTCGGTCTTGGTCATTAAGTCCTTCGATCGCATTGCTTCTGAGTAGTGATTATTCGGTCTTAGTGAGTTTGGCTGTTGCTTGATTTGTTAATTCCTTCGATCAAAGGATCGAAGGATCTGTGTTTGCATTCGATCGAACCCAGAAATTCTTCGGGTTCTTCGGATTCTTCGTGTTCTTCGGGGTTGTTTGTGTTTATCTTTAGTTAAGTCTTTCGACCGGACCAAATAAGACTTCCTCTTTCGACCGGACACTTGTGCTCCGGTCAAACCCTTTCGACCGAACAGAGTGTCCCCGGTCTTATCCCTTCGACCGAATAAAGGTGATCCGTTTTTTTTGTCCTTTTCGACCGAATAAGGGTCCTCCGGTCTTAACATTCGACCGGATTCGTGTGACCCCGGTCGTATCATTCGACCGGATAAGTGTATCCCCGGACGTGTCCTTCGACCGGATAACTGCTTCCTCCGGGCATACCTTCGACCGGATATTTGTGTGACCTGATTTTCTGTTTAAATCAAGTGTTTCTGTGTTTCTTCTATTTTATTGTATTTGGATCATTCTGCTTGCCTAACGATCATTACAGTGCTCTTAAGCTAAGAAGTAAAGATGAACTCAAGGGATGCTCTAGCCATCGGTTCTGACCAAAAGCCCCCGGTGCTCTTTCAGGGAGAGTACCCTCAGTGGCATGACCGATTTATGAACTTCATAGAAGCAAAATCCAACTATGAAGACATATACAAATGCCTGACTGAGGGTCCACAGGATTGGCCAATGAAAGTGGTACCGGCAAACCCAACTGAAGGTTGGCCAGAGCGCCAGATCCGGAAAACTGTTAGTGATTTTACTAACAGAGAAAAGGAATTGTACGAGGCAGAAAAGCTGGCAAAATCATATCTTCTTCAAAGTCTACCGAATGACATCTATGCTTGTATAGATAGTTTCAAAGACTCGTCGAAAAAGATGTGGGACCAAATAGAGAAGATGATGATGGGAAGCCACATCAATAACCAGCTAAAAGTGACAAACTGTATCACCAGATATGATGGGTTTAAAGCACGAAAGGGTGAAACGCTGACGGAAACCTACGAAAGGTTTAATATGCTTCTAAATGATCTCCAAGAAAAATAAGATCACAAAGACGAACACGGAAAACAACATAAAGTTTATGAACAACTTACAGTCTGAGTGGAAACCGTTCGTCTCCCATATTCGCCACACTCAAACCTTGGAGAAGCTGTACCTTCACGAACTGTATGAAATGCTGCTCCAAGACGAAGAGGAAGTGATGGAACTTATTGGGAAAGCAGAAGAAAAGCCAGCAACTGATCAAATAGCACTCGTATCTGAGAGAAGAGGCAAATCCGTCAGCCGATCATCTGGAAAAGAACATGTGCTGAGTGATTCTGAACCTGAAGATCCCGATAGCGATTCGGATCCAGAACTTGCCAAGATTAAAGAAGCAATGGTGTTTCTCACTCAAGCATTTCAAAAGAGGAAGTTTTTCTCCAAGACTTCCAATAAGCAAAGAGTTTCTACTCATCGTGATCATCGTGATAAGTCTGAAGGTAACAGTCGCTTTGAAGCTGGTAAGAAGCCTGACAAGAGACATGAAGAAAAGCCTAAAGACGAACCGATCAAATGTTACAATTGTGGTCGGTTAGGTCATTTCGCCAGAGATTGTCGCAAGCCAGTTGTGCGCAACGCCGACTACTACCGAGCCAAGCTGCTTCTTGCCAAAGAAAAGGAAGCTGGTAAAGCTCTAATGGCTGAAGACGATTACTGGCTACAAGTGTCGGATGAAGAACCCGAGGATGCTGAAGCTCATCTGTGCTTCATGGGCAACCATTCATCACCATCTGATACTGATGAAGACGATAACAATGCTCCTTGCCAGGTATGTACCCCTTTTCATGAAGCTTTACTTGATCAGATGCAACTATCTATGAACAAACTTGACTCTTACAAGCTTCTGTTAAAAGAAAAAGAACAACTTCTCTCTTCTCTGGAAAACCGTGTCACTAAGCAGTCTGACTTTATGGAAAATCAAAGCTTAGAAATTTCTAGCTACATGTGCACTATTTATAATTTAAGAGAAGAAAATGTGAGGTGTTCAACAGAGTCACAAAGTATAATGACCAAAGTAGATGACCTGACCGATAAGCTCCGTATGTCTGAGTCCGAGAAAATTGATTTGTTAAATCAAAACGTGGCTTACAAAAATGAGAAAATAAGGTTATCCAATCAGCTAGAAGAGCTTGAAAAGAAACTTTATAAATTTGGTCAATCTGATCAAACGTTAAAGCTAATCGCACCAGAAGAACCAAAGTACGGAAATGCGGGTATCGGGTACGATAACCCTGATTATTTAAACAAAGCTTTATCCAAAGTTCCTACTTTATATGCATCTGAATTTTTTGGATTAGACAAAATCTTTCCTGAATATAAGATACATTGGACCACACCCACTGAGGAGGAAGACCTTGAAGATAAGTTGAGAAGAGAAAACTCTGTTCTTTCTAAAAGGACATTTCCGTTTGTTTATGATACTTTAAATGCTTCTTATAATACTGACAAACCCCGTTTCCTGTCATCCGATTTTTTCCATAGTTACTCTCAAGCTGAACTAAATACTAAAACCGTTAAAACTGAGGAGGAACCTCTAGCTCCCAAGGTTTATGTTCCTACTCTGCTTTTAGAAAAGAAACTTGTTCAGCTAGAAGAATCGTATGTACTAGAAAGGGAAAATTTTCAAAAGGAAAAGCAAAGTCTTTTATCTCAAATTGAGTGTCTCAGTTCCAACAAAAAGGAAACTATGTCGGAAGAAGATAAAGAATATTACCAGACAGAAATAAAGAAGTTGCACTCACAACTGGCTGCTATGGCAGCAGATAATCTGAAAGTGCAACTTCACAAGGTTGACCCTCATGCTCAGCCTTCCATTCTCCAAAGAGAGTTATCGTCTCTGTCTGAAAACTCTTATCCTTCTTCTGACACATCTTCCTACAAAGCTTTTATGGGTGACTCGTCACTGATCATTTCAAATAAAGGAAAAGAGCCTCAAAGTCTTAAACCAGATCAGTGTTCTGATTGTAAAAATGCTTCCGCATATGATCTGCACTCAACAAACTCTTCAAATGCTCTGAAGTCCTCATGTGGTAAGGTCCTTTCTGATGAGGAACTTGAATTTTCCGCATTCTTGAATTCTGAGGTGTGTTTAGATAACAATTTGAGCCAATTTGATTTTAATCCTTCTCTACCTAGCCATGTTGATTTTCTAAATGAGTCATGTGCACCTCCGGTCAATTTTCATAAGGGTGAATGTTCTACATCTGCCTCGCAAAAACCTTCTGTGAACATTCCTTCAGAACCTTCCATGTCAAAATCGAAAAGGCGTTCACAGAAGAAGAAAAGGACCGGTCGCTCTCAAATGTCACAATCGTCAATTTTCAAATCCTCTGACTATGGGTTCAACGGCATTTCAGATACGTATGGTCGGCGGAAAGAAGTGAAATATGCTTGGGTAGCTAAGAAGTCAAGAGAAAGCTCGGCAACATCAGAATTAGTTGATCCAGTGTTAAAGTCTAGAAAGAACAATAACAATCATGATGTTTTTATTTCTAAACCTCTAGTTGATTGTAATGGAACTTTTCCTTTAAAAGTTTATTCAATTCCGCAATTACTTCAACTGTCGCATGATTGTTTGTGTTGTTCTCATTGTGGATCAAATGATTTTGTTGATAGCCGTTATGCATCTGATTGGTTTGGTTCATATCATATTGCTACTAATAATTCTCATAGTCATGTTTCCCGTGAAAGACAAAGACCCAATTATAAACGGGTCTCTAAGTCGGGTGTTAACCCTAACCCTAAAGGACCCATTTACGAATGGGTACCTAAAAAGAAATAACCTGTTTTGCAGGACGGTCATGTGTGGTATCTAGATTCAGGTTGCTCCAAGCACATGACCGGAAGAAGGGAGCTTCTCACAAACTTCACCGAGAGGTTTTGTGGAAATGTCCGGTTCGGGAATGATCACTCCTCTCCTATCAGGGGTTACGGCGATATTGTCAAAGATAATATCACAATCAAGAAAGTCTCCTATGTCGAAGGTCTCGGTCACAATCTTTTCAGTATCGGTCAATTCTGCGACAAGAATCTCGAGGTTACTTTCAAGGCTAAAAAGTGTAGCGTTCGAACTGAGGATGGTAAAGAAATACTTGCTGGCACGCGACAAACCAACCTCTACACGATCGACCTCTCATCCTTGAAACCCGATAAGGAAGTCTGTTTGTTGTCAAAAGCATCTACTGAACAAAGTTGGCTATGGCATCGTCGTCTCTCGCACTTGAACTTCAAGAACATCAACAAGTTGGTGCTCGGGGGACATGTCAAAGGTATGCCAGATCTCAAGTTTGCAAAAGATCATCTGTGCGCTGCCTGCGAAAAGGGCAAGATGAAAAAGGCGTCTCACAAGCCTAAAGCCGTTCCGAGTACTTCTCGGTCCCTTGAGCTAATCCACATGGACTTATGTGGACTGATGCGCGTTCAAAGCATAAATCACAAGAAGTATGTTCTGGTGATGGTTGACGATTTCTCTCGTTACACTTGGGTCCGATTTCTCCGTTCCAAGGATGAAACTCCCGACTTGATAATCTCTCTTCTGAAAAGTATTCAAGTCAGTCTCAACCAAGTAGTTCAAACCATCAGGACGGACAACGGTACTGAGTTCAAGAATCTGTTACTCACCACTTATCTCACTTCAGTGGGTATCTCGCATACTTTCTCCGCTGCTCGTACTCCTCAGCAGAATGGAGTGGTAGAACGTCGAAACAGAACTCTAGTCGAAGCAGCACGCACGATGTTATCTCATTCCAAGATACCACTATTTCTTTGGGCAGAAGCTGTTGCTACCGCTTGCTATACTCAAAATCGGTCTATCATTAACAAGCGGTTCAACAAGACTCCGTACGAGATCATCAACAAACGTATTCCGAACATCAACTACTTTCATGCCTTCGGATGCACCTGCTTTGTCTTAAATGATAAGGATAATCTTGGCAAATTCAGTCCCAAAGCGGATGAAGGAGTGTTCATCGGCTACTCTCAGCACGCAAAAGCCTATCGTGTCTACAACAAACGGACGAAGACCGTCGTTGAAAGCGTAAACGTGATTTTTGACGAGGCCCCTGAAATAGTTTCTGGGCATCTCAGTTCAGAACCCGCGCTTACTGGTGTGTTAGCTTCTGGACAATTCCGTTCGGAAGCTACACAATCTCCAGTGGATCCACATCATGCGTCTACGACAAGAGCACATCTTTCTGATTTGGATTTACTGTTTGAATTCTTTTATAATGACTTATTTAATGTTCAATCTAATTCTAAGTCATGGGACAGGAATACTGCTCAAGCACCAGAAGTGACACAAGTCACTGGCCCTACCGACTCTGGAGGTCCATCCTCGCCTGGTGCTCCATCCTCTACTGCCAATGATCAAGCTTCCCCAAGCTCAAGTGATAGAAATTCTCTTACTCAAGTTCTTGATGACGGTGCTCCTGAACCAACGCCTGTTTCCGTTCAACTTCATGCACCGACTCCTGTTGAAGGTGCTCTCGAAGCTTCCTCTCCGGCAATCCCGGAGCCTCCCATCGGTTCATCTCCAGCTGAGTCGTCCTCTACTCCTTGTTCAACCCCCACAAGAACTGCAACTAACATTCATGGACCCAAATACCAGTGGGTACCAAAGCCGAAAACTGATTCTTTGTTGAAGGCACCTACTGTCAAGGGGGAGTAGAAAAACAATGGCTTCTAAGTAAATCATCTTAGAACCCGGACTTCAACGAAGTTTGGCTTCTGATCACATGACAAATCAGGACCCGTTCTTCAACGTTCAGACTTGGATATTCTGCAAATATCCAGGGGGAGCTTATCTGATATATATCTGTTTATCATAATTTGAAGGGGAGCTTAAAGGTAAATATCTTCTGATCTAGATCTCTGATTGTTTGGAAGAAGAACAACTTTCAAGCATGAAAAACAGTTTCTGAAATGTTCAAACCACTTCTGATTCTCAAAAGATTTTATGAATTAAGAAGTGTGATTTTAAAATGTTTTTCAATTCTTGAGCTTTAATGTTTAACTGACTGTGTGTTTCTAAAGATCAATACTTGCGTATTATCTTATCCTTATACTGTAACGTATTCACACACACATATTCGGTACTTCATTTGTATTTGTTATTACCATGTCTCATAATGAACCAATTTTTCGATGGTAATACCCCCGTTTGAAATTCAATATTGTTGAGCATAAATCATTATTTCTAATCTTGTGCTTTCATTGCAAAATTGTTTATATTCGTTCATATAAACAAAATATCCAATTCTTTGATACCCTATCCATTTTATGTGATCTGATTGATACACTGTCAGATTCTCAAAACAATTCTCTTGATTTCATTTCATTCATTTAATATATCTGTTTTGAGAAATCTTCAAAGTTCAATTGCTCAAATCTTATGAGCAAACATTTTGACAGTGGTATCATACATTCTGTGCTTAAATGTTCAAGTTAAACTGTTGAACATACTTTCTTTATAGGAATTACATGGGATTTGTGTGAGAGCTTAAACAGCACTTCCATGGATTCACGTTAACCAGTGTTTCCTACCTCGGAAGTTATCCTAGAGTGATTAGAGGGGTGAGGGGTTATAAGTCAAAGAGTGGGGGAGATAACTCATCGGGATGAGCTTTTCTCATTGTGTGGAGCGAAAAAAAAATGGAAAAGAGAGTTTGGTTAGAAGTGAGCTTCAATGATAAAAAGAAAGAGGGTGTGAGAACAGAGTTAAAAGAATATGAAAACTCTGCACCAACCACTTTCTGAGCCGGGCAACCACATATTCTGATTGGTTCACATTATTTGGTAACCATCATTGAAACAGGCAGTGAACCCATGCCAACTCTTGCATTAACCCCACCAGCCACTCGTTTCTTTCTTAACAAAGAAATGTTTCATTTTCTTTGGGGACGCAACATATCTGCTATCTAGTCTTCATTCGGAAGATTTAGATATTGAAAAAGAAGGAAAGTTGCCCCACCTTCGCACATCTTTCATGCACATTGAGTCTGTGTAATATCTGTTGTTGTCTCAACAGTTTACACATTTTGAGCCTGATATAGCTAAGTAGCTTCAATCTTTCTACACTTGCACGTACACACAAGGAATGAGTTTTCTTGTCTTAAAATTCATAGAAAATTCCTTTGTGGTTTTTCAATGATTGAATGGAAGCCCTGGGGGAGTGAACATCACAAAAACTCCTTTCCAATGTACATCCGTTGTACAAAGTGGCTCTGTGCTACTTACAGGCATACTAACTGTATCATTTGTTGATTCAGGTTTACCATTCCTAATATATCTGAATTTGAAAAGATTCGGATATATACATTTCATGAATTGACGGCTACTCAGATCACAGGTGGGAGAATGTTAATTTATCATAAAGGGGAGATCAAAGAAAGTGCTGAAATTGAAGAAGTTTTGATGATCATGCTGCTCATAATCATCAAAAAGGGGGAGGACAAGTTCAATTTCAAAGTTTTAAAGAAAGAAAGTTATTTCTGAAGACAGTCTAAAGATCAAAGAGATGAAGATGTTGTTTTAATATTCAAAGATGAAGATTTCAAAGATTTTATTTCTTCTTTCCCATATCATGTGGTGTCTGCTACAAGTTTGTTTATCATTCCTCCTATGCGCCGATTGAAACAAGTTCTTGAGAAGAAAACAAATCTATTCAACTCGCGGTTCAAAGACAGATTCTTTGTTTTAAACTGAAGAAGCATCGTGGAATGTCAAGTAACTCTCACATTATCTTTCTTGTGTGCTGATTCGATGTGATTGAGTTTTTACAGCTGAAAGCTGCTTGATAGTGCGTTCAGTCGATGTTACTGTACATTGAATCTGGTTACAAAGTTGATACTATGAAGACCAAGAGCTTTATTCAAGGGGGAGCGTTGAAATACATGAAGTTAAGCAACACCAAAGTTCTTCAAAGATTCAAGAGGGAAAGAAGATCAAGGCATGAAGTATTCAAGAAGATAAATGCTTTATTCAACTTTAGGGGGAGATTGTTAGGACTGAAAGTCCTGAGTGTTGAAAGTGGAATAAAGTATTTATAAGGGTTTGATTTGTAATTAATTGAAAGTTATTTTTTGTTAGATGGGCCCAAGCCCATAAGCCCATTATGATTGTAAAGCCTAAGTATATAAAGGCTTATTTATCTCATAATTAGGGTTAGACTTTTTCATTAGAACAGTTTAGAAAGATAGAGAGATTCATTATTCAGTTTACTAGTTGTTAGGTTTACATACTATTATCAGAAATTCTCTCTGTAAACCTTAGCCCTTTGAAGTTTATATTAATCATATAACTAGTTGCTGTGGCCAATATATTGTTCATCATTGTTCTTATATCTGTTGATTGCACTGAAACTGGGATCTACAATACTCATTTTGTATTCTTTCTTCATTCTTTCAGCGAAGCGAGTACATAGAGATGGGTTAGTAGAACCAAATATGATGTCGTCAACATATATTTGTACAAAAATAATATGACCTTTTATCTTTCTGAAAAATAATGTATTATCAATTTTGCCACGTTCAAAATTTTCAGAGATAAGAAATGATGGGAGAGTGTCATACCAAGCACGAGGGGCTTGTTTTAGACCATAGAGAGCCTTATCCAATTTATAAACATAATTTGGATACTTAGGGTCATAGAACCCTGGTGGTTGTTCTACATAGACTTCTTCATTCAGCTTTCCATTTAGAAACGTTGATTTTACATCCATTTGATAAACGATGAAGTCTTTATAGACTACATATGCTAAGAATAGTCGAATTGCTTCGAGCCTATCCACAGGGGAAAAGGTTTCATCATAGTATATGCCTTCCTCTTGTCTGTATCCCTGAGCAACAAGTCGAGCCTTGTTGCGGGTTACAGTTCCATGTTCATCTAACTTGTTTCTAAACACCATTTGGTGCCTATAACAGTTTTATCAGATGGTCTAGGAACAAGATTCCAAACTTTGTTACGAGTAAACTCAGTCAGCTCTTCTTGCATAGCGCTGACCCATTTTGGATCTCTGAGGGCATCATCAGTCTTATTTGGTTCTATTAAAGAAAGAAAGTTGACAAAGAGACAGATATTACCTGAGCTTCGTCGTGTCTGAATACCTGCATCTGGATCACCAAGAATTTGATCTATTGGGTGATCTCTGGTCCATCTCTGAGCAGGAGCATGATCGCTTAACTCAGAGGTTGGATCAACAATTGGGATGTTTACTGATGAGGACGTTTGAGGTTCATCAGCAATTAACTGTTGAGTATTGGACAAACTATTGTTATCAGAGAGATTTTCAGACGAAGGTAGATCTGATGGTAGCAGTGTGTTAAGAGGTTCAGCTGAAACCCATGAGTTGGATTCAGCGTTAGGATGTATGATGTTTAGATCATCATCAATAGTAGGTGGTTCTGTATGCTGATGGTTTGAAAAGAAAGATTCTGTTTCTCTGTAATGAGAAAACATCCAAGCATTTAACTCTTCATTGTCAGTGATTGGTTTAGGGTTCGCTGAGCGAGTTTCATTAAATGTGACATGAATTGTTTCTTCCATGGATTGTCTTCTTTTGTTGAAAACTTTGTAGGCTTTGGAGATGGAGGAATATCCTAGAAATATTCCATCATCAGCTTTTGGGTCGAACTTTCCAAGTTGATCTCTGTTGTTTAATATATAGCACTGACAACCAAATATATGAAGAAAGCTGATAGAGGGCTTTCTTCCATGAAAAAGTTCATAAGCTGTCTTTCCAAATCGCTTTACTATCAGCAATCTGTTTTGAGTAAAACATGCAGTATTTACAGCTTCAGCCCAAAATTGTGTAGGGAGATGAGAATCGCTGAGCATTGATCTAGCAGCTTCAATGATCGTTCTGTTTCTTCTTTCAGCGACTCCGTTTTGCTGAGATGTTCTTACTGAAGAGAAGTTATGAGAAATTCCCTTATTCTCAAAGAAATTGTTCATAGAGCTGTTTTTGAATTCAGTTCCATGATCACTTCTTATTGAACGAACAGTAAGATTATTCAACACTTCCATCTTTTTAACAAAAGATATTAGTTCTTCTGGAGTATCACTCTTGCAGCGAAGAAAGATAACCCAGGTATAGTGAGAGAATTCATCTACAATGACAAGCGTATATTTCTTTCCAGCTATTGATTGGATATTGACAGGGCCAAACAGATCCATATGTAAGAGCTGAAGAGGACTTGTCATTGAGGAAACTTGTTTAGATTTGAAACTAGCTTTTGTTTGTTTTCCTTTTTCACATGCTGAGCAGAGAGATTCTTTAGCATATGAGTGCTGAGGAAGACCAGAAACCAGTTCCTTAGATGAGAGAGAATTCAGGGTTTTGAAGTTTAGATGAGAGAGCCTTTTGTGCCATAGCCAGTTGACATCAGAAGAGGCTTTAGAGAGAAAACATAAGTTTTCAGTGGTAGTAGAGTCCATATCTATTACATAGACATTTTCTCTGCGATAACCACTGAGAGCAAGTTTTCCTTTTCTCATTCACCACTGAACATGCTTTCTTAGAAAAGTGAACTTCGTAGTCTTTGTCACATAGCTGACTGATGCTTAGAAGATTGTGCTTCAGTCCATCTACATACGCGACTCTTCGAAAGGTAGTTGTTCCGTTGCTGAGAACACCAAACCCTCGGGTATATCCTTTTCCATTTCCACCAAAGGTCACAGAGGGACCTTTCTCTTCCTTGTATTCAGTGAGTAGGTCTTTTTATCCAGTCATATGACGAGAACATCCACTATCGAGATACCAGATACCCTTTGATCCCTGTACACATAAAGAAGATTAAGCGTTGTTTGGTACCCATTTTTCAATGGGTCCTTTAGTGTTAGTGGATATGGAAGATTCAACAGTCTTCACAGTAGATGAAGATTCAGCTTTAGTGGTAATCTTCACTTTGGTTAATTTCTTAACCTTAGTGGTATTCTTCACCTTGGTCGATTTTTCAGCTTTAGTGACCTTTTCAGCCTTGGAGGCATTCATCTTCACTTTAGCTGATTTATCAGCTTTAGTGACAGTTGGACATTTGCTTGCAATATGGTCAGTAAAACCATAGTGATAGCATTTTCTATATTTGAAAAAGGTTTTAGGACCAGAAGTAGAAGGTTTTGCATGTTTAAGATGAACGGGGCCAGGTCCAAGAATGCTTTTCTCATGAGATCTGGGAGGAATTTTCATTTCTTCAGATCTCGTGGGTTTAAGGTCAATCTTTAGCTTTGGAGGACATAGATCGAAGATTTCTATCACAGAGCTAGAGGATTGATTCACTGAAGGTTTAGAAGGAACTTTCAGCTTTGCTTTCTTGGTAGCCTTCTGAGGACGAAGAATGGATTTTCCTTTATCCGCAGACTTAGAGCCTTTGGATTTTTCCTCAGGGATAGAATTTGAAGAAGAAGGATAAAATTGATTATAAGAAGTGTCAGAGATAGGAGTGACAAACGTTCCAAACTTAAGCATGGAACTTTCTTCTTTAGGCTCATCCTGTGGTGTCCAAAAACAAAAGACCAGTTCTATCACTTTCAGGAGTTTGAGCATTTATTATCTCAGAGATCTTTGTTGATGATTTGTACCATTTTTCAACATGATCCTTTTCTGCTTTTAGAGCAGCGATGGCTTGTTCGCCTTCAATGCTGATGATTTCATTTATAATGACTTGATCTTTCAACTTTTCTTCTAAAAGAGTTAGTTCTCTGATTTTTTTCATGACATTTCTCTAGCTCTTGAGTTAAATGAACATTTTTATTCTCAGCTTGAGTTGTGTCGTTTAGAGCATTATAAAGATCAATCGTCAGCACATCAACGGCGCGAATTCTCTCAGCCTCAGGCAGAGAGGGATTAGTAGAGATAGATACCTGAGATGATATGTAGCTCATGGAAGGTTCAGATGCTTCTTCAACTTCTTCTTTAATCTCAGCCATGAGGAAAAGATTAGCGACTTCTTCTTCATCAGAACTTGATTCTTCTGATTCAGCCCAGTCGTGTTCTTCAGCGATGAGACCTTTACCTTTTCGCTTGTAGCTTTTCAGCTTTTGATATTTGTTCTTCAACTTTAGGTATTTTTCATCACTGGATCTTCTTGAGGTAGAAGGTTTGAAGACCTTTTTCGACCTGCACTCACTAGCAAAGTGTCTAATCTTTTCACAGTTATAGCAAGTGTTAGTAGCCTTATCAACAGGAGTTGATTTTGACTTTTCAGTAAGAGAGAGAGGCTTATTTCTTCGGAAATTGCTCTTTCTTGCAAATCTCTTAAAAGAGTTTGTCAAGAGTGCTAAGGACTCATCAAACTCTGAAAGATCAGGGTCTGATGGATCCTTAGATTCAGAATCTAACTCAGTGATGGTGAGAGTAGATCGCTGAGATGGAATTATCTCTGAAGAGACTAAAGCAACAGGAGTGCTTTTGGAGTGTTTAGAATCTTTTATAAGATTCTTCTTCAAGAGATTCGATTGCTCATAGTTGAGCAATATTCCATACAAAGTGCAGAGAGAAAGAGAATTAAATCTTTTGTCAGCTTAAGACATATTGAATAACTGTCCCAGCTTTCAGGAAGACATTCTAAGAATTTTGTTAAGACCTCAGAATTAGAATAGGTCCTACCAACTGTTCTTAGATCAATGATAAAGCAGTTAAACCGCTGATGAACGTCAGAGAGAGATTCATTCTTACCAACGATGAAACTTTCATACTGTCTTACCAAGTTAATCTTTCGAGTCTCTTGGATTTCAGTGGTGCCCTCATATTGAACACATATGGTTTCCTACATTTCTTTAGAAGTTTTCAGATACATGATGGAATGAAAAACTTCATCAGGCAGAGCCATTGAGATGATGGTCCTTGCTCTTGCATCTATACCTACCTTCTTTTTGTCTTCATCACTCCACTGTCTTATTTCCTTAACGACATAGCGCTCAGGGACAGCTTCAGTGGTGGCAGTAGCTGGAACTGCAGCTATAATTCTAACAGGTTCATAGGGTCCATTTTCTATATACTCAGGTATAGTAGGATCTGCACCTTCAAGAAATAGCATCATTCGATTTTTCCATAGAGAAAAGTTATCTCTGCTAAATCGAGGAGGTTTAGAAAGTGAACCATTATCATAGTAGTTAGTGTTTGTGTTAAGTGCCATTTGAGAATAGCAAAGAAGAGAATAAAGCAAGATCTTGTTTATCAGATTAAACAGCCTGCTCTGATACCACTTGTTGGTCCCGGAGGTGCTTAACAAGTTTGTAGAAGGGGGGGGGGGTTGAATACAAACACATAAATTAAAGTTTAATAAATTGTTTATTGATAAATCAAACACAATTTACAAGTTTGTTGCGGAATAAGATTAAGACAGACTCAATCTAAACAAACTTAAGAAACACTAAGATGATTGCACAAGAATTTCAGAGAATGGGGGATTAAGGAATATAGAAAACAAAGGTTTCTATTTGGGGTTCAAGGATTGAGCACACCCTCAGATGGAGGGGTGCTTTTCCTATTTATACCCTATGCATTAAATGCATGGCAGAGCACTTTACACGTGGCGTTCACTGATTGGCTTTGGAAGTCTGACTTTGGGAGACATGCTTTCGGCCGGATCATGAACAGTATAGTTGACAGAGTTGTTGTACGAATTGTGGCAGAGGCATGTCCGTTCTGACACATCGTACTGAGTTGTGCAAGGTAAGACAAAAGGAAACTTGAGGTATAAGCTTTGTGATCATTTGATCGCTGAATATCTCTTTCTTCAGAGACATCAAGAGTTCAGCGATCGCTGAAGCTTTCCTCATGTTCCTTCGCGTATAAGTAAAGTTGTCTTTGCTTCACTGATATCCGCATCAGGTCACTAGCAGACTTCTCTTTGTTCAGCAGCTTCGTCTTCGATTCAGCTATGAACATCTGTTGACGAGAGAGACTTGTCTTCAGGGATTACGTTACTGTTTACATCAGAACTATCAGCGATAACTGAACAGACTCAGTTTGATCACTGATAGTGAAACACTAATACATATTAAATGTTTATAAGAAAGACTATCAGCGATAACTGAACAAACTCAGTCTGATCGCTGATGGTGAAACACTATTACATATTAAACGTAATTTTCACTAAGTACAGAAAAGGATCGTTATCAAATCACTGAGAGAGTTTGGATCAACAGTTAGGGTCTATAGGAGTAGATGTTGGTCGAGAGCCCAACATCCCAATCGATTTTAGCAAGTCCAAGGTATACTTTCGTTGAGACAATCAAATCATAGATTTTGAGAGTGCAACCTCCATACCCAAGAAATATTTTAGTGTGCCACGATCTTTCATTTCAAAAGATTTTGCTAGATGAGCTTTAATTTTGGTGATAGCGAGTGCATGATTCTCTGTAACGATGATATCATTCACATAAACAATCGGAAAAGCAATCTTACCAAGGTCATGAAGATAGAAGAGAGTATGATCGACATGTGTTTGCATATATACAAACTGTTTAACCGTGGAAGTGAAGCGATCGAATGATGCTTAGTCGACACACCTTATTGGGGCCTGTCGGGCCGTGAAAATCGGGGGGAAATCCATGTAGACTTCCTCATTGAGCGTGCTATTAAGGAACACATTCTTTTAGTCAAGCTGATAGAAAGGCCAATCATAATTGACAACAAGTGACAATAGAACCCAAATGGTGTTAATTTTTTCCACGGGAGCAAAAGTTCCCTAATATTCGATCTCATATGTTTGTGTATAGCCTATTGCCACTAACCGCTCCTTGTACCGCTTAATAGAGCCATCACTCTTGCATTTGACTATGAATACCCAGCGACAGCCTACATGTGTCTTATCTCGTGGCTTGTCAACTACGACCCAAGTGTGATTTCTCTGAAGGGATTGCTGTTAATGCACATATTTATTGGATTCAAGATCATAATTATCTGAAGATGGAAATCTGAAGTTAAAGCTGATAAAGTCGTTTCAACAAATAGTCTAGGGTCCTTTTGTAATAATTAGTCAAGGTATGTTTACGTAATTTAATTATTTGTCTTTTATTTTTAGTTATTAGTTTGTTTTTGTATGTTGGGCCAAGCCTTGCAAGCCAAGCCCAATAGGCTAATAAAGCCTAATTATAAATTAGTTTAGGTTAATGGTAATTAGGGTTAGAGATCTTAATTGCAAAATTATTATTGAGAGTAAATTAGTGGTGGTGGTGTGAGGCGCCGTGAAGAACAAGAAGAGAAAAAAAAGAGGATTTCGATTTCAACCTTGTAATCATTTGAATCCATTGAATATCAATATCAGGTTTGATTTATTATATTGTTTATGTGATTGCTTGATTGAATGATTGCGTATTGGGACACACAATTGGTATCAGAGCGAGGTCGCGGGTTCGAGTATCCCAGTGTGCAAATGTTGGGGGGGGGGATTGTTGAGGAGAAATCCCAACATTTGCTGGGAATGCCACAAGCATCCAGCGCCCTCACCTTCGACTCGGGAGTACGTAACTGGCCGGGACTAACAGCCCGAACCGCTGGCTCCACGAAAGTGGTGCAGCCTCTCATGTCCGCCTGTCGCTTAGTACGGGGCTTTGCGCTACCATGGTTTAAGGAAATAAAGTTGCGCCTTCACCATCAGCAATTGCTTTTGGTGTAGTGGTAAGCGCTTGATCCTAACAAGTTAAGCGTGCTCGGGCGAGAGCAATCCTAGGATGGGTGACCTCCTGGGAAGCTCAAGCCATGGGACCTAACAATTGCAGTCATCGAACACAACAGTCCTTCACTTGAAGTCTTGTAAGGCCTCTTGAATGTTGTTCGGTTCCTCAATTAAAGACATATTTGAAACAAGAGCTCGCATAGATGCCGTGAGGCTTGTGTAACCAAGAAAACCAGAAATAGGTTGTTGTGTATAAGAGTGTGTACCTTTTAGGTTGAAATTGGTTGATCAAGATCAGATGAAGAGGGTAACTCTTGGTGTTCAACCAACTATGTCTTGACCTATTTCCTTCTGCTGTATGTGATCGGGTAGGATTCGGGTATTGGTGAAGACAATGTAGGGTTGTTTCTGGTATAGTAGGTGATGGAGAGGGCAGAGTGTTACCTTGTGTGTCTATAACTATTTGGGTAGAAGGCTGGTTTTCTTTTTGAGGTTAGGTGTTAGTTGGAAGAGAAGGATGGAATTAGGAAGATCAGGGTGGCAGATCTAAACCCCAAAACTGTTCCTAACCTGGATAGCCAACTAGAGCTGGTGGTTGTTGTTCCAGATGGGAAGAGGGTGAATAGTAAAACTGATTCTCATGGAACGTGACATCATGAGAAACATAGTATTTCTTTTCCGTGGGACAATAACACCTATACCCCTTTTGGAAGGAAGAATACCCTATAAAGACAAATTTGGATACTTCTAGGATCAAGTTTGGATCGGTAGGGATGGTGGTTGTGCACAAATGCGGAGCAACCAAAGACTCTTAAATGAAGATTGGTCGAGATAGGATCGGTTGGAAAAGATTTCTAGAGAACCGAAAAAGGAGTCCGGTAATTTAATATTCGAGATGGTAGCCAGTTGATGAGATAGCATGCTGTGAGAAATGCATTACCCCAAAAGGATTTAGGTGTATAACTTTGGAATAGCTAGGGTCGGGCTACCTCTAACAAGTGACGATTTTTTCGCTCGAAAACCCCATTTTGTTGTGGTGTGTTGACACACACACACACTTTGGTGTATGATACCATGTTTGGTAATAAAGGTAGACATGGCAGAATTTAAATACTCCGTGCCACTGTCATTGCGAAGGGTTTTTATTTTTGAATCGTATTGTGTAAGAACCATAACATAGAACATTTCAAACACACCAACAACTTCAGTTTTGTTTTTTAACAGATAAATCCAACACACACGAGAATGGTCATCGATAAAAAAAAGAAACCACCTTTTCTTTGAAAGAGATGGAATTTTAGATAGACCCCACAGGTCACTATGAATGGGAGAAAGGACTTGATGCACAATATTTATAAATAGGAATAAGAATTCTAGTATGTTTTGACTTTTGACAAACCTCGCAAGAAAAAACATTTAAATTACTAAACAATGATGGTAACAATTTTCTTTAATAGGAAAAACTAGGATGACCAAGCCTTTGATAAAGGAGATCGATTTTTTGGTGACGATTTAGGGTAGTAGCTCTGTGAACAAGGAATTTGAAAGTAGGTTCATGTGAAAGGAAGTAGTATAATCCGGTATTCAGTTTAGCACAACCAATCATATTCCTCGCCACACGTCACTATGAATAGGAGAAAGGACTTGATGCACAATATTTATGAATAGGAATAGAAATTCTAGTATGTTTTGACTTTTGACAAACCTCGCAAGAAAAAACATTTGTATTACTAAACAACTATGGTAACAATTTTCTTAAATAGGAAAAACTAGGATGACCAAGCCTTTGATAAATGAGATCAATTTTTTGGTGACGATTTAGAGTAGTAGCTCTGTGAACAAGGAATTTGAAAGTAGGTTCATGTGAAAAGAAGTAGTATAATCCGGCAGTCAGTTTAGCACAACCAATCATCTTCCTCGCCACATGATCCTGGAAAAAACACATGGTTTCGAAAAAATTAGCCACGCATTTAGATTGATCCGTAATTCGGCGAACAAAAATAAAATTGTACGATATATTAGATACAAATAGGACATCATCAAGAACTAAGTAAGGTGATATCTTGACAGTGCTGATTCCTTTAACAAGTGATGATGAACTGTTAGCTAGGGTAATCATCCGACTTCCTGGGCATGGTGCTAAAGATTTGAAATGAAATTTCTTACCAGTCATACGTTCTAATGCACAGGAATCCACAATCCATGACTCACAATATATGTCTTCGGTTTGTTTGGTGGCCATGAGCACTATTGAGGAGCTTAAGAGTTGTCTTATTTGCTTAAGCTATGCTTTAGATAAAATTGCATCCATTGAGGAGGATGGTCCATTCTTTAAGTTTACAGAGGAACCTTTGTATTTTATCGTGCATTGACTTCGATAAACCTAATCAACAGGTTTTTGCATGGAGTTTCCAGCAGGTGCTTTTTCTGTGATGAGGCTGTTGGTAATGATCGCACTAGAGAGAAGGCTTTCGAGGTCTTCGGTTATGTGCAACCATGGCAGAATTTTCAGCCTTGCTTTTCCCTTCAAATATAGTTGTATTCATCATTATCTTCCTCCAATGTTCTTCTCGACGCACTTCAACAAATATGACATCAATTACTGGAAGCGGTTTCATGCTAAGGATACGCCCACGAACATCATCGAGTGAACGATCAAGACCAGATAGAAAGTCATAAGTCCTCTCCTTGGTAAGCATCTTTTCGTATAGATCAACTTTGATTGAATATTTCCATTCGGGATGTGAAAAAGATCTAGTTCCTGCCAAAACTTGGTCAGTGCATTGAAATAGGTTGTAACATCACCAGATTCTTGTTTCAGATTTCGTGCCCTAGTTCATAGTTTGAACACTTGTGAAGAGTCTTCGAGATCTGAGTAAGCTAAGGCTACCGCATCCCAGATGGATTTGGCAATAGGGTAAAGCAGATAGATCTTTGTGATATTGTCTTGCATAGAATTGATGAGCCAGGCCATAACCATGGAGTTATGGATATGCCATTCGACAAAGATTGGATTTGTAGACAACGGTTTTTTAATGGATCCATCAAGGTATTCGTACTTCCCTTTACCACTAACAACAAGTTGAACAGATCGACCATTGGAGGTAATTCGATCCAGAAAGCTTAAAGCTTGTGATTCGAAGAGAGAGGCTGTTTTCAAGATTAGCAGTAGTAGGGTTATGGGTCGACTTTTTCGGGCTGGAAAAGGCTTCTCAGAATTGGACACCATGATATTTCTCTGCTAAAGTCTTTAGAGCTATGATACCATAAAGTCTTTAGTAGAATATGAAATTGTATATAACTTTTATGATTTTACAATACAAGATATATATATATATATATATACAAAAGACTACTCTACAGATAAGGAAACGATCTATTCTAAAGATAACTCCCTTTTTGAGTCTATCTCTCTATTGGAATCTATCTATAAAAACTTAAACTCTTTCCTTATCTTCGTATTTGTCTACACTAATCTAATGTTATGGATTAAGTAAATTTTTGAATGTTTATTAAAGTATGGAGATCTTTAACATCATTTATTGTTATGGATTTTTAGTGTTATTAGTGAAAGAAAATCATGAGAAATGATAAAAAATGAAACTTCTAGTTAAAAATTGGGTTTTGTTCGAGTGCAGGTCAAACAACAACCTACGCGACCTGCAAAACGACCTGGGGTCGCGCGTCAGGTCGCGCACAACACTGTTTTACGCATATCTGAGATTTTTCTTAAATTCTGTAGTGGGACCAGTTTGGAAATTCGTTCAAGGGATTTATTTAGAGGTTTGTAAAAGAGGATTCGTGAGCTAATTACAAGTGTTTAACACCTTTCTTAACCGGTTAATTCAGGCATTCAGTTTATGAATTTCTAGCCGTTAAGACTAGGTTTGGAGTGTTTAACAGCATGTGAGTTCTCTTGCACTATTGTATTAAATGCAATAAATGCTATAACCGTAAATTTTTTACAAAAGGGTTATCAAAATTTTTATAAGCATGCTATGTATGTTTATATTGTTTGAAGTGTTTGAAGTGTAGATTGTTGAACATGCACATGTAATATTTTACATTGATGCTTATTGTAAATGAAAGCAATTAGTGTTGTTTTAGTGGTGTGCGGGTCGGTACTTGCATAGTGGTTCCATAAAGGTGTGTATCCTTTTGTGCATTTAAATATGTTTAACATTGCACAAGGGATAGGTAGGTGAGTAGCCAGTTTGTGAAGTGATAGGTGTGCGTGACTGGAGCTATGTGGCCGTTGTGTAAAGTTAATCGGATGGGAATGTGATCTTTTGAGTTTGCATTCATTTTTAGCATACATTTTATGAATTGATGTTAAAACTTATATTTGTTTTATACAGTGGTTATTTACCAGACCTTTCAGTCTAACCTCATTTCAATCAAAAGTATTTTCAGACGAGAATACTAGGGGTGAGCAAAACCCGAGAAACCCGATCCCACCTGGCCCAAAAATAATACCCTCCCCCGACATCCAAAACTCAATTTTATCTGAACCCCGAAACCTGAAATAAACTACGGATATGTAGGATCTGGTTGGGTATCCATCTCATTCCCCCGACCCATCCAAATATCCGAAATATAAAAAATATATTTTTTTAAAAATTATTATTAATAATAAATATAAATATAATTTCTAATTTGAGTTTTGACCCAAAAACCAAACCTAATCGGAGACTCCCATCACACAACTCTCTCTAGTCTCTACTTCTCTCGACTCCCATTGCACATCTCTCCAGTCGCTCCCTCGCTCTCCCATGACCGGCCACCGCCCCACGACTCCCCACGACCGACCACCGCCGCTGATTTCTCCAATTCTTCTACTAATTTCTCTAATTCACCCGCTGATTCTGCTCTCTTGCTCAACTCTATAAGTTGCTAAAAAATCTAGTTTTTTAGATTGTTTATTACTAGATTATTACTTAAATACTTTCAATTTTAGTTCACATATGTTATTGTTAAATATTAATACTTAATTTGGAGTTTTGGATTTTGGAGTCTTTGGACAGTAAGTAGATTTTTGAATTTTGATGTACACTTTGTTAGATTATTAAATACATAGATTATTCATTATTGTTAATCATCAATAATTGATTACACATTACAGTGATTTTTCCATTTTGGATTTTGGAATGTCTCAATCTCAAGCTGATAGTAGTGTACCATGTGAACCAAAGAAGTGTAAAGCTACTGAAACAACATCTCATGTATGGGATCACTTTTAAAAAGTTTTAAACCCGAAGAGTAATTTGACCAAAGGAAAGTGCAAATATTGTGGAAAAACATATGCGGCCGACCCAAAAAAGCATGGCACTTCCTCCTTAAAAAATCACTCGCTTTCATGCCTTAAAAACCCGAAGTCCAAAGAAATTAGACAATCCATGTTGGCATTTTCTTCGAAGTCTGAAAACAATGAAAGTGTTTTGACTAATTGGGTTTTTAATCAAGAGACTGTTAGGAAAGCATTAGTGAAGATGTTCATTATTGATGATCTGGCTTTCAAGTTTGTAGAGGGTAGGGGTTCCAAACAATTTGTTGAGGAAGCCTGTCCTATGTTTAAGATACCGTCTAGATGGACGGTTAATAGAGATGTATATGGTATGTTTTTTGGAAGAGCAGACGAACCTTAAAAACGTTTTAAAGAAAACTCACAACGGATTAGCTTAACCACCGACACTTGGACATCCGTGCAGATGATCAATTATATGTGCACAACTGCACATTTTATTGATGCCCAATGAAAATTGTAACACCCTCAAATCTAGAAATAACAACTAATTTAAAATTTTCTAAATACATCAATAAATGTTTCATATACAAACACAATTTCAAGGTTTAACCTCAACACACACAATTCATTCTCTACATAAGGTCTATAACAAAGACGGGTGCTACTAAAACCCAATAATAGTCACTATCTCCAAACTGTGGAAGACTTCACCAAATACTTACACTTGTGAAAAACTAAAGCACATCACTTCATGGTACTGCTAGAACCGAACCCCCCAACTGGAACCTGATGCACATGCCGACAAAATAAAAAGGTTAGGCTTAACGCCTAGTGAGCTCAAGAGTTTTCAACATATATAAATTAATTGTTTAAAAAGAAAGAATACAATTAAAATCTTAATCTTTCAAAATGACATGTTTCACTTATGAAAACGACTCGTTTACCAATAATTATGCATTTAAACGAAGGAGACACGGAGTTAATCGTTAACCAAACCAAACTGTTTTAAAGACTAAGATCCCAATATAAATTGTTCTTTCGTAAACTTAGATTTAACTCAAAACTTGCTCAACAGGAGAATATAAATCGACTCCCAATTTATGATAACGTAAATAACACCTCATATTCCAAAACACCCCAAAACACGGGCGGAGATTAAATACTCAACCCATAAAACATGGAGTAAATTCATGTATGCAAAATGTCACCGAAAACAAATATATAACAGACTCAGCCCGAAGACAACACCTTTCGGTGACGGGGTAGACCCAATTCCGTATAATGTGACGTACACAAAGTAAGCCACACATTACGTTAAATTGGTATAAAGTATCGGGCTCTACGTCTTTTAGTATACACCCATAGATACTTGCACGGAGGACTTACACCATACCGAAGATGCCTAACCGCGCCGCAATGGGGAAAACTAGCGTTCCACCATTGGATAAATAATAAAAGTATCGAGCTCAACATCTTTCAGCATACACCCATAGATATTTGCATGAAGAACTTATAACCCAATCTAATGCCTAACGTGCCGCACGAAGGACTTACAACCCAATCTGATGCCTAACGTGCCGCGATGTGGAAACCAAGTCATTCCATCATCGGACAAAGTGATAAAAGTGCTCATGGATCCCAACGTTGAAAATCATAAAATGAAACCAAACGTAAACGACCCGCAATAATGCAACCCATGCTTCAAAACACACAAATAACTCCAACATAATTTAGATTGGGACAAAACATTTTCCAAGTGGGTTTATACCTTTTTTCCTTTCAAATCATCCCATAACACCCAATAAAATGCATTTATACTCAAAAATATACTCCATGAAATAAATCATTAAGATACACAAAATATATGATTTATTTATCAAAATGCCTAAAATCCCAAATGTGTGTGTTTTATAGGTTTATAAAGTTTAACATTTCCAAATAACCAAAACTTATCAACTGATCAGCAGTTAATAATTCCATGTAAAGCATATAAACACTTTAAAATAGACATTTTGACATGTACACCGTTTTCACAAATCAACTTGAACTCACCTTGCTAGATTTAGGCTAAAATCTAGATTTTACCCCACTTTGAGCTCCTTTGAAGAAACTTGAATCTTCAAAGTCGAAACCTCCATAAACCTAGATACACAAATTTTGCCCAATAAATAATCACATTCAACCAAGTAGAATCGATCCCCAAACACATAACATCAAAATCTCCATTTTGGTCAAAACCCTAATTTTGACCCCAAACCTTCCAAAATCTTACAAACCGAAATTGAAGGAATCAAACACTAGAAGATCATCAATGAAGCATTTACATCATGTATTAAGGTTTAGAAAAGGAGGGGATAAACTTACCACTTAGTTTTTGGTGAAAACATAGAAAACCCTAAAATTTAGCTTGAGGTTGAAGATGGAGATGAAGGTGGTGAATCCATGAAATCCAAGGATTTGAGCCAAAAATGAGTTGGGGTTTGAAGGGGGAAAAAGGAAAATGATTTGGGAGAGAATGGAGGAAGTTTGGATATGAAAAAAATGAGAAAAGGCTGAAAACTCGTACTTAACAACACCCTGGGAAATGTCGCTTGGAAATGTCACCAGGTCCCCCCTAGGCCACTGTTCCTTCTCTGCGACTGTGACAGTGCGACTATGACACTGTCATAGTCGCCGTGCATTGTAGCGGGACTGTTGATCCCAATAATGTTGTTCTTAACTTGATTTGACCTTTCACTACACACATATTTATTAAATAGAGTGCGGAAGCGTTTATATAGTGTATCAAAGGTAGAACATGCAAAGGTAGTAGACACACAATGTAATCAATAAACAAAATAGTAAAATATTGCAAGAAATTACTCAAAGAACTGTTTCATTGATTACTGAAGAACACCAAGAACACGCACAAGTGTGTGCAAAATGCTCAGGGAAAATACAAATCTCTAATTCAGACTGTGTGTGCTCGCATTCAAGAAACTCTAAGGCGGTGCTCCCATAATATACAAGAAGGATGCACCCCTTAGTACAAGACAAAGGCTGACATTCCATAAACGGAGTGCCACCTGGAAAGTAAAACCATCGTGCGCCGCTCCATGGTGATCTGGAAATCTTCGTACAGCAGGCATCATATGATTTGCATGTGACCTTGTCTTGAATTGAGTTTGCACATTGTTAGAGCATAAATCTGTTGGATACAAGATCAAGAAGACTGAAGGTCAAAGTTCAGGAAAGTCAAAGCTGAGAAAGTCAACTCTCATTAAAGTCAAAGTCTATTTGTAATAAAAAGTCGAAGTATTGTATTTGTATTTGTTTTTCCTTGTATTTTAGATGTAGGTATAAATACCTTGTATTTTTCTATTTTCAATAGTTGGAAGCTTATTTTGAGAAATACGATTGAGAGAAAATCTGTAGAGAGAGAAAGAGAGAGTTCTAGAGAGAGAAAGTTCTATTTGAATTGAGAATTGAATTCAAAACAGGTAATTGAATTGAATTGTTTGTTTTGATTAATTGTTTGTGATTGGAAACTAGAATCTAGGGAATAACAATTGGTATCAGAGCAGATCCAAATCGAAATCAAATCAAGAAATCAAGAAAAGTTCGTTGTTACTGTTTATCGTCACTGTTCATCGAAGTTCAAATCGAATTTCGAGTTTTAGTGCAAATTAGGTGTTGAAATCGATCAGAGTTTGTTCATATAGTATAATCGATCATGTTTGTATGATTTGATTTGTCAATTGCACTGTAATTTTCTTGTAATTTTGGATTTTGTTGAAGTTTTTGTTCACGACTTCTAAACACTGTAATCGAGTCGATTTGTATAGATTTGTGTTTTAGATCGAAATTAGTTGATTGTATTGTGTTCTCGATGAATATGTGAGTAAATTCTCAAAGTTTGGTGCGAAAATTCAAAGTTTAGATCGAATTTCGGTGAAAAAGTGAAGAACACGCACGGATTTCTGAAGAACGCGCTAGATCTGCAAAACGCGCAAGTTCTTCGTTAGAACGCGCAAGCTGAAGGACATCAGTATTGGTCAAAACGCGCAAGGCATTGTTAGCGAGTTCTAGAAACTCGCTGATCGAAGTCTGCGAGTTTGGAGAAGTTGGAAAATTTTCTAAGGATCAGAACGCGCACATAGTGGTTAGCGAGTTCTACAAACGCGCTAATCGAAGGGTGCGAGTTTGAGAAGGAACAGTGATCTGCGAGTTCTTTCATCGTGCGAGTTTGGAATTTCAAGAAAAGTTTCTAAGTGGTGGAACGCGCAAGCTTGGTTAGCGAGTTTGTTCAAACACGCAAGTATTGACTAGCGAGTTTTAGAAACGCGCACGTCTCAATTAGCGCGTTTCATTGTGAATAGTGATCTGCGAGTCTTTCGATCTGCGAGTTTGTTCAAAACGCGCAAGTAGGCACTTGCGAGTTCAGGAAACGCGCACGCTGCTATCTGCGAGTTTCAGCGAGTTCTTTTGATCTACGAGTTTCACTTTGAATAGTGGTTTGCGAGTTTCAGCTCCTGCAAGTTTTAAGCTTTAACAGTGACTTGCGAGTTTCTGTACTTAGTCAAAAATTTCAAAACTATAATATGCTTTTTAAAAGTGAAATTTTTTTCTCTAGGGGCGTTGCCCCTCAACCCCGCAAGAGCGTTACCCCTTGACCCCACCTGCTAATCGGGTAGCGGGACCCCCGTGCTAAGTCTGCGGAGGGGGACATAATTCTGATTGTGATCAAAATTCCTGAATTTCTATTTCAAGATTTCTTGTATATTTGTGATTTCATATTTTGGACTAACGATCAGTTCTAGTTTCTTATTGCATATTTTTTAAAACAGGTAAATACAGGATGACTTCCAGAGACGCTCTCTCAATTGGAACTGATGTCAAGCCTCCGGTGCTGTTCAAAGGAGAATATGAATAATGGAGAGATAGATTTTTGGACTTTGTTGATAGACAATCAAATGGAGAGAACATTCTGAAATCTATCACAGAAGGCCCAATGAAGAAACCTACTGAGGAGATTCCTGCTGGTGGTAATGATTCAGATGGAGCTCCGAGAACAAGGAGAGTGGATAAAAAGTATGCTAGTTTTTCTGATGAACAGAAGAAAAGGTTTGATGTTGATAAACAAGCCAGATCTTTGCTTTTACAAAGCATGACAAATGAGATATATGTGAAAATGGATAGCTACAATGAAACTGCCAAATCAATGTGGGATCAATTAAGAAAAATGATGTTGGGTTCTAGAGTTGGAAACCAAATGAAGGTAGGTAACTGCATAAACAGCTACGAAGAATTTAGAGCAAAAGAAATGAAAGCTTGGAGGAAACCTATGATAGGTTTGTGCTGCTTCTGAATGAGCTTTCCAAGAACAAGGTCAACAAGCAACAGATTGAGAACAATGTAAAGTTTCTCAGCATATTGCAACCTGAATGGAAAGAGCACACGCGAAGGATGAAACAAATGAAGGATTTGAGCGAAATACCACTACATGAAGTCTACGAGACTCTACGACAGAATGAAGAAGAGGTAGAAGAGAAAAGAGCTGAGAAAAAGAAAGTAGAGAAAGCTGTTGATCCTATAGCATTAGTAGCTGGAGAGAAAGAGAAAGAAAAGATAGAGAAGAAGAATAAGAAGAAGACAGTGGTATTTAGTTCTGAATCAGAGTCTGAATCTGATGGAGATAATGGAGAAAGTCTCAAGCAGGCTATGCTATTGTTAACCCATGCTTTCCAAAAGAAGTTCTACAAGAAGTCGGGATCCAATTCTCAGAGATATTCTTCATCAAGTTCAAAGAACCACGAGCATAGAGAAAGAGTGGAAGGAAATAGAATGATTGAGAAAAAGCCAGAAGAAAAGAAGAAGTATGTAAATGACTACACAAGTACTGAAAAGAAGACGGCTAATGATCTGATCAAATGCTACAACTGTGGCAAGTTCGGACATTATGGAAAAGAATGTCGGAAGCCAAAGGTTCGCAACTCAGAATATTATCAAAACAAATTGCTCTTGGCCCAACAACAAGAAGCTGGCTGGGCATTAATAGCTGAAGATGAATACTGGTTGGATCATTCTGATGAGGAAGAACAAGAAGAGACTGCTCATCTATGCATGATGGGAAAAGAAGTGAAAGATGATGATTCAGATGATGAGACTGCTGATGAGGTAATGAACTTAACTGAAAATGATTTCATGACCAAAATGGAAGCCATGAGGGTCGAACTTCAAGATCTTCAAAATAAATTGAAAAAGGAAAAAGACAGAGTTGCTAGGAGAAATGAAAAGGTCTTTGAGCTCAACACGTCAGTTATTGAGAACAAAGATTTGATTGATTCTCTACGCAAATCTGCTTCTGTTTTTCAAAATGAAAAAGAGTGTTTTGAAAGTAAGATTTCTGAATTGCAAAAACAATTGTTTAAGTCTGATTCTGAAAAACAAGAATGTGTTCTAAAATCGTTTAAACTGCAGGTTGAGAACAAGACTTTAGAGAAAAAGGTAAATGGTTTGGAAGCAAAATTGTATCTTAGAGGCCAAACAGATCAAACTATTTTTTTGAATACACCTGATGAAGATGCTGATTTTAAAGAAAAATGGGGATTAGGGTTTGATAATCCTCATTACTTAGAAAAAGCTATCAGAAAACAGCCAGGTCTATATAATGCAAATTATATGTATGCAGCTGATGAATATCCTAATTTGAAACCCAAATTTATCACCAAAGCATCAAAAGAAGTTGAGGAAAAAGAAGATGAGAAAAGAATGAATTTGAAGAAAATGCAACTACCATTCTGTTATGAAAGACTGAATGATAGTTATCTTTCTAAAACACCAAAATTTCTTTCAACTGATTATTTTGCTAGTTATTCTTCGACTGAGATGGAGGCAAAACCTGTTCAAGCCAAAATTTATGTACCTCCACTTGTCTTAGAGAGAAAAATAATTGAGTTAGAAAATATTTTATCTGATGAAATAATTTTGAGTGATCTAACACAAAACGTATTTTCAATAGTATTAAAGAATACAAATTTTATTTGCAAATCTAAAGTGTGTTCTACATCTTCAAAAGTACCTCAAACTTCTCAGACTGATTTTGATGATCTATTTGAGTCTGCAAATGATTTTCTAAATTCTGATGAAGGGTGTATCGAGGAAATTGATATGTTTGACTTTACTGCTCAACTTCCAAATCATTCTACTTTTATCATAAATGGAAAAGATTTACCAAGTGTACATGAGAAAGGTGAATCATCAACTAAGGTTGGTGAATCAATTTCTGGCAATGCTGATTACTATGCTAATGGTAAGAAACATAAGAAACAACATTCACAGAACAAGAATAACACTGGTAAACGCAAGAAAAATCAATCTCAGAAATCTGATTTTCCTAATAAATCTAAATCTTTTGTTTCAGATATAAGGAAGAAAAGGTCGAAAGCGAGAACCGAATGGCGACCAAAAAGGAAGGATGATGAGATAACTGAATCAGTTTATGATAATTCTTGTACTAGATCTGATAGTAGTGATTCTGATGTAGTTGGTCAATATGCTTCTCATAAACCAAACCTTGTAACTTCTTACAAGCGTTATTCAATAAAGCAATTGATTCAATTATCTTCTATTACTACTAAATCTTATCATTATCGAAGAAATGATTTTGCTTATTCTCATAATTCTTCTGATTGGTTTGGATCTTATCATGTTTATTCTTCAAGATCAAATGTTTTTAAAAGTTTTCAACGAAAAGGAGGATCCATATTCAAATGGATACCAAAATCATGAACTAATCTGTTAGGACCCGTTTTTAAATGGGTACCTAAATCTATTGTTTCCTGATTTCTCTTGCAGACCCGACATATGTGGTACTTGGACTGTGGATGTTCCAAGCATATGAATGGGCAAAAAGCTTTGTTGTCTAATTATACAGAGAAATTCAGTGGAAATGTCAGATTTGGAGACGATCAGCTTTCACCAATCTTAGGATATGGTGACATCATTCAAGACAACATAACGATTAAGAAGGTGAGTTATGTTGAAGGTTTAGGGCACACCTTTTTTTAGCATCGGTAAATTCTGTGACAAAGGGTTAGAGGTCAACTTCAAAGCTAAGAGATGTTCGGTTCGTTCTGAAGACGGCACGGAACTCTTAGTAGGCAAGAAAAAGACAAATCTCTACACCATCAATCTTTCAAAGGTCCAGAATGACAGTCAAGTTTGCTTATTATCAAAAGCCTCGATGCAACAAAGTTGGCTTTGGCACCGACGACTATCACATCTGAATTTTCGTTATATCAACAAGCTGGTTAGTGGAAAATTGGTAAAAGGACTTCCTGAGCTGAAATATGAGAAAGAACACTTATGTGCTGCATGTGAGAAGGGTAAGATGAAGAGAGCTCCGCATAAATCGAAGCCTGAACCAAGCACTATTTCTCCGTTAGAATTGTTACATATGGATTTGTGTATTCCAATGAGAACTCAGAGTTTGGGTGGAAAGAAATAGGTGTTGGTTATTGTGGACGATTACTCAAGATACACGTGGGTCAAATTTCTTTGATCAAAAGATGAGACTCCCGAAGTTCTCATTACTTTCTTAAAGACGACCCAATTGAATATGCAAAGACAATTCAAGTTTTTTCGAACGGACAACGGCACAAAGTTCAAAAACAAGATAGTTGAAGAATATATCGAATTGGACGGGATATCACATCAGTACTCTGCTGCTCGTACGCCTGAACAAAATGGAGTAGTCAAAAGGAGAAATCGGACGCTAGTAGAGGCCACTCGTACTATGCTCAGCCAATCCGATCTACCTCTATTTCTGTGGGCAGAAGCTGTGTCAACTGCATGTCATACTCAAAATAGGTCCATAATACACTGCCGTTTTCAAAAGACTCCATATGAGCTGATCAACAACAGAACACCAAAAATCAAGTATTTTCACATATTTGGGTGTAAATGTTTTGTGCTTAACGACAGAGAGAGTCTGAATAAATTCAGTGCTAAAGTGGACGAGGGCATCTTCATTGGTTATTCTTCCACATCTGTAGCATACCGTGTTTATCTGAAGGAGTTAAAGACAGTTGTCGAGAGCGTGAATGTAACATTCGATGAAGAGATGGCTTCTGAACAACTCATTTCAGAACCCGTGATCACTGGAGTATTAGCTTCTGGGCAGATCAGTCCAGAACCTGCTTCTACAGCGAATAATTCGAATAACGCTTCTACATCTATTTCACATTTATCTGATTTAGATTTGTTATTTGAATTATTTTATGATGAGTTTCTAGGATCTAATTTGCCTAAATCTGCTGTGACTGACACGTCTGAAGACACAAGTTGCAATCATCCAGTCACTTCAGAAGTTATAACTGAACCTGTATCCCCCGTTCAGTCAGAAACTCATGTTCCATTGAATACTTCTACAGGTGAAGATGTACAAGTAAATGCTGAGCCAGAAGTAACTGTTTCAGTTGGGTGTGATATATTGTGTACTCAACAGCCAGAGTCTGCTGTTCCAACTGATGCTTCTACACCTAAAACTTCAACTGCAAACCTCCCTCCTATTATTCAAATTGAAGATCCTGATAGTGGATTTTTAGATGATGATCATGATCAATCTTCATCTACTCCACTCCCTCATGAGCATCGCTGGACCAAAGAGCATCCATTACATCAAGTAATTGGAGATCTCAACAAGCCTGTACAAACTTGGTCAGCGACTCTTAATCAATGTATGCATGACTCATTCTCCAGCAAGATAGAGCCCACGCGAGTATCAGAGGCTTTAGCTGATTCGAATTGGGTATCTGCTATGCAAGAAGAATTAAATCAGTTTGGCACTAAATGGGTATTCAAAAACAAGAAGGATGAAGATGGTATCGTCAAAAGGAACAAAGCTAGACTTGTTGCCAAAGGTTACCGGCAAGAGGAAGGCATAGATTACGATGAGACGTATGCTCTAGTAGAACGTATAGAGGCAATCCGCATGTTTCTAGCCTACGTAGCTCATAAGAATTTCACAGTCTTTCAAATGGATGTGAAAACAACCTTTCTGAACGACATTCTTAAAGAGGAAGTATACGTGTCTCAACCAGAAGGGTTCGTCAATCAAGATAAGCCAGATCATGTCTACATCCTGGATAAAGCCCTGTATGGTTTAAAACAAGCCCCTCGAGCATGGTATGATGTTCTATCTAAATTCTTGTTCAAGTCCGGTTTTTCTAAAGGTAAGGTTGATACCACTTTGTTCATCAAAAAGGAAAAAGCCGATATCATTCTTATTCAAATATATGTTGATGATATAATATTTGGCTCTACTAATCCTAAATACTGCAAAAACTTTTCTAACCTCATTGTGTCACGTTTTCAAATGAGTATGATGGGAGAGATGAATTTCTTTCTCGGATTACAAGTTAAACAGTTTTCAACGGGGATTTTCATCAACCAATCTAAGTACATTTTGGATATTCTTTGGAAGTTCAATATGGAAAATTGTAAACCAATTGGAACCCCGATGGCACCAGGTACTAAAATTAGCACTGATCCTTCGGGTAAAAGTGTTGATGTTAGAACTTATAGAGGTATGATAGGATCGTTAATGTATCTTACATCTAGTAGACCAGATATTATGTTTTCAACATGTTTATGTTCTAGATATCAGGCTGCTCCCAAAGAATCCCATTTGGCTACTGTCAAACGGATTTTTAGGTATCTAAAGGGGACTGCAGATCTTGGTCTGTGGTATCCTAAGGATACTGGGTTTCAACTGACTGCCTATTCAGATGCAGATCATGCAGGTTGCATGTTAGACAAAAAGAGTACTTCAGGTCACATTCAATTTCTTGGAGACAAGATCGTTAGCTGGGCATCAAAGAAACAATTATGCGTTTCCACATCGACTGCTGAAGCAGAGTATGTAGCTGCTGCCAGTTGCTGCTCTCAAGTCTTGTGGATGCGAACACAGCTACGAGACTATGGATTCAAGTTTGACAAATTTCCAATCTATTGTGACTCGAAGAGTGCAATCGCAATATCTGCTAATCCTGTTCAGCATACGAAAACCAAACACATTGACGTCAGGTATCATTTTATAAAAGATAATGTCGAAAAAGGAACAATTGAACTTTATTTTGTAAAAATAGATTATCAGCTTGCAGATTTATTTACCAAACCATTAGATGAAAAGAGATTTAATTTTCTTGTCTCTAAGCTTGGTATGTTAAATATTAAGACATAATCGGTTGTTACCTAATAAAGTTACGTATTGTTATTTTTCATCATTTTCTTTATCTATATGTCTGAAGGATATCTGTACTTTAATTGTTTGCTCATGATCTCAGTGGGAGTAAGAGAAGATTAAAGGTGATCTACATTATTTTGAGGGGGAGCATAACTAATTTCTACATTTTACTTAACTGACAAATTTTTGTGATGAATGATTTTAGGGGGAGCTTATAAGCTAAGTCAAAAGGAGTAAGACTATGATTTCTGATTATCTCAAATCAGAACTCGTACATTAATCGTTTTACTGCTTTATGTCTTTTACTTTCGAATAAATTTGTGAATAAAGTTGCTTTGACTAGACATTGAGATTTTTGCAGGATGAGAGAAGCTGACAAGATCATATCTTAATGACTTCAGCTTGACTTCATGAGATTTAAGATTGCGTGAAAAGGTAAATTTCTTATATTAATCTCAAATATATCTGAAAGAAGGACAACTTTCAGATATAGAAAACATGTTCTTAAATGTTCAAACCACTTCCCGATTCTTAAACAGATTTCATGAATTGGAAGTGTGATTTTAAATGTTTTCATTTTCCATTTTGAGCTTCAATGATTAATAAACCGTGTGTTTCCAAAGATAAATACTTGTGTATTGTCTTTTCTATATACTTTCAAGTATTCACCCACATCGGTTTAATTTTTGATCCAATTGTTCTTACCATGTCTTTAAATTAAAACAATTTTTCGATGGTAAGACACCCCGCTTGTACTTCAAAGAATTTTGAGCGTTAATTCATTTCGAAACGGTTTTTCAAGAATGTATATATTTTGTTTCGTATAGACAATATCCATTATTCTTGACCTTAAGCTTTGATTGTTATATCATTCATTTCTGATCATTTTCATACAATGTCAGATTTTCAAACAAGTCTTTTGCATTCATATTCATTCATTTCATATACTTTTTTGAAAATGCTTCAATGTCTAAAAATGCTCAAATCTTCATGATTATATTTTATGAGCATACATTCATCTGACATTTGTATATGAGCTTTAACTGATAAAGTTAAACCATCTTGAGCAACACATGCTTATTAGGATATTATGGGTTCTTTGTGCTAGGACTTAAATGAACTTCTATGGATTCACGTTAACTAGTGTTTCCTACCCAAGAAGTTAATCCATAGAGATTGAGTGTGAGGAGTCAAAAAGAAATGAGTGTGGGTGTGATGAGGTAAAATGTAAATGAGAGTTTGGTTAGAAGTGAGCATAATGATTAAAAGAAAGAGGGTGTGAGAACAGAGTAAAAGAATATTAAACTCTGCACCAACTACTTTCTGAGCCGGGCAGCCACATTACTAGCGTTTCACAAATCTTTGGTGAACGTTATTGAAACAGGCAACTAGCCCATGCCAACTCTTGAAAATACCCCACCAGCCACTCATTTTCTTCTCAAAAAGAAAATGTTTCATATTTTCTGGGGACGCAACACATAATCTATCTGATTTTCATTTGGAAAATCTGGATATTGAAAAAGAAGGAAGTCTGCCCCACCTTCGCACTTCAATCATGCACATTGAGTCTGTGTTTATCTACTGTTGTCTCAGTGGTTTACACAATGTTGAGCCTTATAAAAGCAATCATTAGTGCTTAATTTTTTCTACACATGCACGAACACACAAAGAATTTGTTTCTTTCTCATAACATTCATAGAAATTGCCTTTGTGGTATTTCGATGATTGGATGGAAGCCCTGGGGGAGTGAACATCAAAAAGCTCCTATACATTGTGTATTCGTTACACATAGTGACTTTGTGTTACTGACAGACATTTTAACTGATTCATTTGTTGATTCAGGAGTTACATTCTTATTTTGTCTGGATTTGAAAAGATCTGGATGAATACATTGTTCGGATTGACGGTGAATCAGAGGCTCATGAACAGATCAGATTGGTCAAAGACATTTCTTGGAGAAAAAGAATAAAAGTTTTGATGATATAGATGCTCTAATCATCAAAAAGGGGGAGATGTTTTCAAGAAATGATAAAGTTTTGGGAGATGATTTTCAGAAATGTCCAAGTCAGAAGATTCAAAATAAAGATTTGAAAAAGATCAAAGTATTTCTGAAGATGTGATGATTTTTGAAGAAATTTTCTTTGAAGATTATTTGATAAAGCAATTCGAGCTGATTCTGAAGATAATTTCTTTCCAAAGACTGAAAGTATCTTGTGAAAGTTTTGGGGAGATCGTTCATTGTTTGAAGATATTTTTGGAAAGAATATAGTTAAAGAAAAAGGGAAGATTGTACTGACAGAGCTTAAAAGTGAAGACTTAATTGCTAGATCTTTCAATAGTGATGTTGAATCCAAAGGAGGAGATTGTTAGAGCATAAATCTGTTGGATACAAGATCAAGAAGACTGAAGGTCAAAGTTCAAGAAAGTCAAAGCTGATAAAGTCAACTCTCATTAAAGTCAAAGTCTATTTGTAATAAAAAGTCGAAGTATTGTATTTGTATTTGTTTTTCCTTGTATTTTAGATGTAGGTATAAATACCTTGTATTTTTCTATTTTCAATAGTAGGAAGCTTATTTTGAGAAATACGATTGAGAGAAAATCTGTAGAGAGAGAAAGTGGGAGTTCTAGAGAGAGAAAGTTCTATTTGAATTGAGAATTGAATTCAAAACAGGTAATTGAATTGAATTGTTTGTTTTGATTAATTATTTGTGATTGGAAACTAGAATCTAGGGAATAACACACATCTTCGAACTGTCTCCAGAGGTTAGCCATCACAGAGGCTCTGTGAGTGATCACAGAGGCTCTGTGATCTGATGATCATTATCAGGTGCTATGTCCTCTGGTAGAGTGTCGACAGATGTCTTATGAGAATTTAACTTCTGCGGAGTACTTGTATGTTATGCGACAGACTTCTGCGGTTCCTATACTTAGCCTATTTTTCAATACTTCTATACAATATGATTGGAGCTAACAATCTCCCCCTAAGTATTGAAAAGTAAAGACATGGAAATATGAGTTTGGCTAAGTTAGAAACACAAAGAGGTGAAAGGAACTCAACCTCTTTCTACTTACTTTCATTTAAAAGAAGTGCCAGAAGGCAATTACATTTGATTACAAAACATGAAAGTAAAATAAGTGAAAATACATTTCTTCAGAGCCAATACTTTGGCGTCTGGAAAGTCATCTATTTTTCTTCCAAACCCTCCTTCCTTCTTCAACTCTCTGTAATAGAATACACACAAGTCCCTAAAGTTAAGAGTTGCACGTATATTTTCCAGAAGAACATTTGCAGGTTCTGTGGGGACGAGTGGTGTTCCTCTGTGTTTGATGATGAGTTCTTGTATGAGCATCAGAGACTGAGTTGAGTACTTGTGGCTTTCAATGCCTATGAATATCTTCTTTTTGCCCTTGGGATTTATGTACACAAAGCCAAAGAAAGGTGAGTTGACTATTGAGTTCGGAAGTATTATGGCAGAAGGTGGTAAGTTGTCTTCTGGTGCAGGAAAGTTCACCTTTTTGACCCTGAGGTCAAGTGTCACCTGAAAGTCCACCACGTTGTAGAAGAGTAACTTTTCCCTCATAGTTCTTTTAATCATGAGGTGGGCTTGTTGGTACTCCTTCTTCCAACCCAACTTGTCTTCTGTCCATTTGAGCAGCTCTGGGAGATTGTGGGGATGGAGAGTTGTCAGATCTGCATCTGTGATTGTCCATATCTGTCCATCCTCTTTCTTCACAGCATACGCGTAGAACCAGAAGTTTTTGCATTTTGTGTGGCTAAGTTTTATTGACAGAACCTCTGCGATTTTGAACATAGAGAAGACTTGGTCCCTTGGTTTGGATTTATCTTTGTAGAATCTCCTCCTCTTCTCTGAGATGATTTCCTCTGAGAGTTTGACAGAAGGCTGATCATGGACCCCACGACTATAGAGATACTTGTAGACATCTTCTTCTATGCTCTTCTTTTGAGGAATGGGGAAGGGTCTTCTCAAGCTCTCGAAGCCTTGTATTACCTCTGTAACCTTGTCCTTTGATGATTTTTCAATAGGGTCAAGGATGGGGAGTTCAGAGAGGGGATACAAGTCAAATGCCCAGTCTTCTTCTTCAGGTTTTATACCTCTCAGAGCCTCACTTCTGATGGCATCCATGGAGCTTTGGAGGAGCTTCTCTGTGCTAGGAGGTGCCTTCTTCTTCAGAGGTTATGTGGCAATAGCTTTGCCTTTGTCTTTCAGGGTGGGTGGTGCTTTCATTTGGATTTTTGGGATTTGGACTGTGGGAGATGATAAAGCTGCAGAGGCCTGTTTTTAATCCGGCTTCTGTGGTACAGGCTCTGAGCTTGTAGGGACTTGGTTCAGGGGTTCAACTAAGATAGTCACTTTTGATGGCATGATCTCCCCCTCATGAGGACCAGAGGCATCAGGATCCTGGTCCTCATGCCTAGCCCTCTTCTGCGATGCCTCCGCTTGGCAAGTCGCAGGTGTCTTCCTCTTTCTTTTCTTCCAGAGATGCTCATCAACATGCCTGGAGATCTTCTTCAGAACATCCTCTGTATCCAACGATAGGCTGTTTACTTCCAGACCAAACTTGAACTTAATCGTGGCTATAGTCTTCTTCAGATCTTCTGCTATTTTCTTGCCTTGTTGAGAAATGTCAGATCCAATGAGGTTGAGGTTGCTTAGAACCATTCTCCCCATTGTTTCTAATTCTTTCTTGATTGCTAAGGCAGAGATGTCAGTGGCAGAGGTTGATGGTGGGGGTGCAGAAGTGGATGCCTGTGGTTGGAAAGGTAAAATAACACTACTAGTTATTTTCTTTATTTCGTCTCAAAGCTTGGTCAGGTCATCCACCCCTGACTGAACAACTTTGGCTGCAAACGTACCCATTTCCTCCATGCAGATATCCCCCAGAACTTTAATTGCATCAGTCTGGATGTTGATCGATCGTCCGCATTCCTGAAGGTCATCTCGAGTTACAGAGTTCTCTGTCAGCTTCTTGATCTCTATAGTATGTTGTACTGAACACTGATAAAGAGCTTTCAGAGCCTCTGTATTTTCTTGGAGAGCCTCTACAAGGATGTTGTAGTTGGCTTGGGACTCCCTTGTGACAGAGCTTTTCAACTCGTCAAATTTTTGGAGCACCATGTCAACAAAGGCTTTAAACTCGCCCTTTGTGACGAAGGTGTCCGAGATGACCTATGGAACAACACATGTTCCAGATTTAGCCAACGAGCCTTTGGTACCTTCAGAGCCTGTGATTAGGTTGAGCTCTGGAGGATTTCCTTCCAATCCTCGATGTTCCACAGAGGAAACATCTATGAAAGTTCTGTCAATAGGCTTCTTGAGGAAGGGTTCAGACGCTTCCTCAATAGTCCTAGTGAATAAGTTTTGTGGTTGTTCTAGAACCACATAACTAGTGTGATCTCGCACTGCCATCTCTGAAGCAGTTTGATGGTCACTCGTGTGCGTGACAGAGGCAACAAATGCCTCTGTGTGTGATGGAGTTGTGTCCTAGGGCAAATAGGCACGAGAAACAACACCTTCACCCTTTTTAGAGGGTGAGGTGGATTTGGCTTCCCCGGATGGTGGTACTGAGGATGAAGGGATATCCTCTGTCCGGATGGCATGGGTTGGGATCGGATTGTGCGGTCCTTTTTCAATACCTTTCTGCACTAGAACTGCAGAGGTAGTGAAGTGGGTTGCACGAGGAGTTGGTTTTGGTTGTGTTCCCAAGGCATCTTTTATACCTCTCTCCTCCTTCTATTTTTTATCCTCTCCTTCCTCTTCTTCACTCTGTGACTTTCCTGTCACATCCTCCATCTCTATGTTCACGGTTTCACCTAGGTCCCCCGAGTACCTAAGAATGACCTCTCTTCCTATGTTAGAGGCTATTTTTAGTGGGCTCTGAGGTCTATCCTTAGGGGATTCTTCAAAGATTAGGGATCTTTTTGTCTTATGCAGAGGTTTTTCGCTCCCCTCTGCAGGTTCAGTTCTAGCACTGAGAGCCTCTATCTTGGCTTCAGCAGACCGTTCCTTCTCTGCAAGCGTTCTCATTCTTCGCTTTTTCATTTTCTCAGAGGATTTGACCTCTGTAGTCTCTTCTGCAGTTTTTTGTTTTGGAAATGCTTCTGCGGTCCGCTTTTTTTGATTTCTTCTTCTAAGAGGACTTTGGAACCTCTACGTCTTCGGTTTTCTTTTTCTTACTTTTCCTTTTCTCCTTTTTCTCACTCCCCTCCCCTCTAACTATCGCTTCCTCTTTTACACTCTCTTGTGCCTCTGCGACCACAACCACTATCTCCTTTTCTCCTTATTCTCTCAAGTGAATAACTATATCACCTACCTGGAATCCTATGCGAGGGGGGGTTGCAGGACTCGGTTCAGGAGTCCCGTGCCCTCGTATGTAATCCCTAGTACCCTCTTCACTACCCAGATAGGTCAACATCTTTGTTGACAGAGGTCTGGCAGATGGGTAACCGGTCTGGAGAGTGGTGGATTTGTGGGACTTCATTTCATGTAGTTTGATTGTCTTTCCCTCTGCAGGCAACTTGTCCTCCCCTATCAGATCATCACCCAGTAGCAAGCCTAGGAATCGTCCAAAAGCAATGTTTTTGGGCTCTGTGCCCCTATCTTGGTCTTGCTGTTTGGTTATGACAGCATTCTTGATCTCCCTAAATATGAGCCCTGCATAGTCCAGTGGGAGATCATAGTTGATCCCATACATGATGGCCAAAATTGTGTGGCTAGACTAGTCTGGGCTTCCTACCTTTGACGTTAGGCATCGGTTCAGGATTGAGAAGAGCACGTTCCACAGAGGGGGTAGGTTTTGTCTTCTGAAGTTTGTACGTTTGGTGATTGGAACTGCATATCCAATGAAGTTCAGAAACTCCAGTATTTCTTCCTCTGTGGGCTCCTCTGAGAATTTCCACAGATTGAGGTCTGCCTTAGTGGGGAGTTCAAAAACCTCAGACAATTTTCTTCGGTTGATGCCTAAGTCCAGGATCTTTGTTGTCGATGTATGGGTGGCATAGCCAATGATACAATGACCATATTTCTCCATCTTGGCATGACGAGCACTCAACCAGAACTGCTGAATATAAGATTCAGGGATGTCGTTTCGTTTTCAGGGTTAGGGCTTTGACCAGAAAGTGGTTTGTGAGGATATTGATCAGGGGAGTGGCTTCAACAGGGAATCCAGAAGGGTTCAAGGTAACAAAATGGTTGTTCGGCTTGTTGTTCAGTTTAGTTAAGTGATAGTCATGTCGAGTGAAAGAGAGCATTCTGCTCGTAAGAACCTGTTCTTGTCCAATGGAAGTTGAATCAACTTTGTGAGTTGTGGAGTGGTGGGACTTGTTGGAGTTGTTGGAGCCATTGGAGTTCTTTGAAGAGCTTGAGTGGGAGGCCATTGTAGAGAAAATGAAGAGTTATTTGCGAAGGGATTCTTGAGAGCAAAATTGCAGGTAAAAAATAAAAAGAAGGTGTAGAGATGTTTATATACTGGGGGGGGGGGGTAGAAAGAATTAGCAGTAAAAGATAAAAAATTGAAATCTGTAAAGAGTGCTAATGGATAAGTAGTTGTTTTCAAAAAGCGACGGTACATATACGAACCAATAAGAATGTGCCACGTAAGTATAGGCGGTGCACGATTGAGAACGTGCGCCTCCCTCAATTCTCACGCGCATGGCAGTTACTATTCCCACATGACGGTGATTTTGATAAATAACCCGCACATAATAACCATGGTAAAAAATGTTGAAGTCACAATTGGCAGAAGCTCTGTGGCGCAAGAGCTTCTGAGGTCATTATGAGGTTTTAGGATACTTGAGATGACCAAGACTTTCAAAAGAGCATACGACTTGATCGACCACATATCCAATTGAGTAATGGATGAGACCTCTTTGAGGTACAGAGGCTCTGTGAAGGGTCACAGAGTCTCTGTGGAGGACCTCAGAGGCTCTGAGATCCAAAACTTCTAATTTAGGAAATGATCTGAGTTGGTGATCACTCGATAGCTGTGAAAAACATTTTTGAGGGGCAGAGCGACATGTTTGACAAAATATGTCGAGCTCCCCCTTGAAGTGTCAAGGTCCTTTATCTCAGCTCCCCCTTGATCTGTGCTTGGGTTTAAAAATAGACGATTTGAGCAAGACACAGAGCAAGAGGACTATTTTAACAAAAAGGAGTTTATTCACAAGGGAGTATAAATGAATATACATTATATACTTACAGAGGCTCTGTGCAAGGGTACAGAGGCTATGTGGATCAACTCATGTTCAACATGCCAATCTTGCCAACAAGAAAAGTAAACATTTTCTCATCTAATGCCTTCGTGAAGAGGTCGGCAAGCTGGTAATCTGTGGGAACGAAGTACATCTCTATTGTCCCATGCTCCACATGGTGTTTCAGAAAGTGGTACCTGATATCGATATGCTTCGTCTTAGAGTGCTGAACAGGATTGGCAGAGATTGCAATGACGCTTTTGGAGTCACAGAGGATGGGGATCTTCTCGATGTCAAATCCATAGTCTCTGAGTTGGGTTCTCATCCACAAAACTTGCGAACAACAACTAGCAGCAGCAACGTATTCCGCTTCTGCCGTGGAGGTCGAGACACAATTTTGCTTCTTCGAAGTCCAACTTACTTGTTTCCCTCCAAGGATTTGACAACTCCCAGAGGTACTTTTTCTGTCTAGCTTGCATCCTCCGTAATCTGAATCTGTGTACTCCACTAAATCAAATCCAGAGTTCTCCGGATACCAGAGGCCAAGAAACCTGGTCCTATTTAGGTATCTGAAGATACTCTTGACAGCATGAAGATGAGATTCTTCGGGGTTAGCTTGAAATCTTGCACAGAGGCATGTGACAAACATTATATCGGGTTGACTCGCGGTTAAATACAATAAAGACCCTATCATGCCTCTGTAGAGTTTACACTCCACAGACTTGCCCTCTGGGTCTACATGAAGCTTTGATCCAGTGGCCATAGGGGTTTTCATTGATGAAGAGTCAGAAAGCTTGTATTTTTCAAGAATGTCAGAGACATATTTAGATTGGTTTATAAAAATGCACTCTTTTGTTTGTTTGACTTGCAATCCTAAGAAGAAGGTAAGTTCTCCCATCATGCTCATCTCAAACTCACTCTTCATCAAAGACTCAAACTTTTTGCAATAAGATTCATTTGTAGACCCAAAGATAATGTCATCAACATAAATCTGTACAAGCAGAATCTCACCTTTTCTCTTCTTATAATATAAAGTTGTATTGGTTGTACCTTTTTCGGAACCATTTGCATGGAGAAAGTTTGAAAGTCTGTCATACCAGGCTCTGGGGGCTTGCTTGGGTCCGTACAGAGCCTTGTCCAAGAAGTATACATGATTTGGGTACTTAGAGCTTTCAAACCCTGGTGGTTGTTGGACGTATACTTCTTCTTGAATTTTACCATTCAGATAGGCTGACTTGACATCCATTTGAAATACCTTGAAACCTCTGTGGGCTGCGAAGGCAAGAAATATTCTTATTGCTTCGAGCCTAGCCACAGGGGCAAAAGTTTCTTCGTAGTCAATCCCTTCTTCTTGGCAGTATCCCTTGGCCACCAGCCTTGCTTTGTTCCTGATCACCACACCATCCTCGTCCTTTTTATTTCTAAAGACCCATTTGGTCCCTATAGCGGTTTTACCTTTTGGCAGAGGCACCAGGGTCCATACTTCATTTATTTCAAACTGGAGAAGCTCTTCTTGCATAGCCTCTACCCAGTTTGGGTCTTCAAGAGCTTCAGAGATCTTCTTGGGTTCGATGATACTCACAAAATTTGTATAGTAACAAAAATTTGCGGTACTGGATCAAGTTTGGACCTTGTCAGAGGGGTCACCTATGATTTGGCTCTGTGGGTGACTTCTGGTCCACTTAGTCATCCGTGGTAGGTGATCATTTGAATTTTCTTGGAACACTTCTGGAGCATGTTCAGTTTCTTGAACCTGATCACCCTCTGTGGAAGGGTGATCATTTGTACTTGTCACAGGACTTTGGTCATTGTGAGTTGATGTCTCGAGATCCGTGGTGCCTTGTTCAGAGTTCTCTGATTGCTCTGGTGTTGACCCTTCAGAGATATGATGAAGTTGACCATGTTCTTGATTAAGCGAGGATCCTTGGTCAAGATTTCCCTCTGAGTGCTCCCCTTCGACATTTGCATCTGCAAAAGTGTTGGAAGAAGGTGAAGTATTGCTAGGACCTGAAAGAGAGGTACCTGATTGTTATGCAGAGGCTTCAGCTCCAGAGGCTCTGTGGTCATTTTCTGAGGGTCCATCATCGTTGAACATCTCTTCAAATAGATGATGAAGTTCATTTTGTTCTTGACGATTCACCAATTTCCTTATATTGGAGCTTGAGTCCTGAGCTGATTTGCTCAGAAGTCACCTGAAACGAGTCATCAAATGAAACATTAATACTTTCAAGTATATGTTTTGATTTGGGCACATAGACTCGATAAGCCTTGGAGTTTGATGAATAGCCAACAAACTTGGCCTCATCAGCTTTGGGACTGAATTTCCCTATTTGCTCTCTGTCGTTCAACACAAAGCATCTGCCGCCGAAGACATGGAAGTACTTGATGTTTGGCTTTCTTTGATTGAGTAGGTGGTAAGGGGTTTTTTCATGTCTTTTTACTACCAAAGATCGATTTTGGGTAAAGCATGCCGTGGATATGGCTTCTGCCTAAAAGGAAATTGGAAGTCCAGAGGCAGTGAGCATGGTTCTTGCGGCTTCCACAAGGGTTCGGTTTTTGCGTTCAACAACCCCGTTTTGTTGTGGAGTCCTTGCAGCGGAGAAGTTCTGTGAGATGCCTTCTGTCGTGAGATAGGCTTCAATTGTTGAGTTCTTGAACTCTATCCCATTGTCACTTCGAACTCTCTGAACCCTGCAATCATGAAGAACTTGTATCCTCTTAAGAAGATTGATTAGTACCTCAGGAACATCAGATTTCTTTCGAACGAATTCCACCCAAGTATATCTAGAGAATTCGTCTATGAGTACAAGGATGTACTTCTTTCCACCTAGACTCTGCACCGACATAGGACCGCAGAGGTCTACATGAAGCATCTGCAGAGGTCTGGTGCAGGACATGTCTGTTTTGGTCTTATGGGCAACTCTTTTGAGTTTTCCCATTTCACATGTAGAGCATAGATGATCTTTGTTGAATTTTATACTTGGTAGGTCCCTTTACCAGGTCTAATTTCACAAGTTTGTCTAAAGAATGAAAGTTTAAGTGACAGAACCTGTTGTGCCAAAGCTAAGCTTCTTCGTTCTTGCTTGAGACCAGACAGAGCTTTTCATCTCTGTTGATGGACTTGAAGTCCATGAGATATAGATCACCTCGTCTCTTGGCCCGCAGAAGCTCTGTGGTTGTGTGTTCCTTTAACAGAGAGCAGTATTTCTGTTTAAACATCACATCGAGTCCATTATCACAGAGTTGGCTAACACTTAGCAGGTTGTGCTTAAGGCCATCCACATATGCAACTCTGTTGACGTTGATGTCTCCGTTGGCAATGACTCCATAGCCTTTGATTTGTCCCTTCTTATTGTCTCCGAAGGTTACAGAACCACCTCCAGATTTTTCTTTGTAGGCGGAGAGCAACCCTCTGTCGCCAATCATGTGCCTTAAACACCCGGAGTCTAGGTACCAAATGGGCACATGTTGTTTCTTCTGTGGACAGATCAAGAAGATTTAGGTACCCATTTCCAAATAGGTCCGGGCTTGTTAGGAGTTTTTAAAGATGCCTTAACATCTTTGATTTTGGTTTTATCCTCTTTAATAGAGATACCATTTTGTCCTTTTTCACCCTTGAATTTGGCATTCATTTGCTTTGGTTGATATATAACAGGAAGGCCAAGAGAAGTGTTGATTTAATGCATGCACAAGATCAAAACATTTGCAATGAGGAACCTTGAAAGAAAACTTCTTAAATATTTCATTGAAATTGTCAAAGGAGTGTATAGAGCAATTTTTACAACAACCCGTTTTAGATTTGGGTTTCTTTTTATAGAAAACTTTGTCTATTCTAGGTTGCCTTTTGTCAAAAACTCCACTTGAATGGCTCTCTTTGTGTACTTTCCCTCGACGACCTTGCCTTTGAGCATTTACTGCCACAGAAGCATTATTTTTGTCAACTTTGGGCCAATTTGCCTTCTGTTGCCAGGTGAGTTTTTCTTGAAAAGGTTTTGATGCAAAGACAGGTTTTCGAACTACGGGAGTTTGAGTGATCTTGATCTTTTCATTTCTCAATTTTTCAAGCTCAAGAGAAGTCTTTGCTTGGAGACACATATCCAGAAAGTCAGGGCAGATTGGTATTCCTGTGGTTCTCCTCTTGGGAGCGATTATCCTGTTAAGGATGCCAGAGGGTAACTTATTTTCCTCTGGACCACAGATGACCACTTCAAGTTCTACATAACTTGTCTCTGTTTGGACAGAGGCCTCATATTCTGATTCATAGTATGTGTCAAGAAAGTCCTTGTGAATGAGATCGTGACTTTCTGTAAATGCGTTGCTTTGTCCATAAGTAGTGTCCTTTGAAGTGTTTAAGTATTTTGAAATGCATGGAATAACCATAGGAACACTAAGACAACTTTCAATATCTTGCTCAAAGATTTCTCTTATTTCAGAGGTTAGATTAGGATGGTTGAGAAAATGATTTTCATAGGTTCTTCTCAAGTCGCTTTCCAAAAACCTTTTAAAAAGTTTTTCTTCCACAGAGGCGGGAACAAATTCTGGTGCATCAGAGGATAGTTCCTTTTCAGGGACCATCATGCACATAAAAGCCATTTGAGTTTGGGTTTCTGGGTGACCAAATCTGAAGACCCCTATCTGTTTTTGAGATAGATATTTCTTTGGAATAGATTTTCTTTTTGATGAGAGTGAAGATGGTAAATCATTGTTTTCATACCATACATTTGCCATCTGTAGAGGTTTCCTCAGATGTGGTCCTTCAGAGGTTTTGCGCCTCTTGAATGTGGATAATAGGTTTGGAATACTTGGTTTTAAAAATTGTCCAGGGCAGAAGATGCTTGATAAAGATTTGTTTCTTTTATTTCCTGTGTTTGGGTCATTATCCTCGAACCCTAATTCCTGTGTTTGGGTCTTTTATTTCCTGCCGATCTGGGTGTTTACCTTTTCATGAACCTTTTGAGCATCCTGATACCTCTTAATTTGGAGATCTCTGTCGAACAGATCTTGATAAAGGACTTCTCTTTCTTTTTGAAAAAAGTTTTTCAAGGAAATGGCATTTAATCGATCACTTTCACTGTTCTTATGTTCTTTCACCTTGTCTTTCAGGGTTTTGTCAAGTTTTGAAATCCTTTCTTTTAACCCATTCTTTTCACCAATATGTTTAGAAACAAGAGTTTTTCTTTCTTGATATAGCTTGTCCTTTTCTTGAGTGAGAAGTTTTGTTTCTCTCTCAAAGAAGGCCAATTTCTTTTCTAGTTCTGAACACATGGTTTTGTAAGCAAGAAACTCATTTTGTATTGTAAGAAGTTTGCTTTCAGAGTCAGAGTCATAGGAGTTAGAAGTGGATACCTCACTCTTGTTGTCAGTAGAGTGGACTTCTGCCATTCCACAGAAGAGTGCGTTGTTGTCTTCTTCATCAGAGGACTCATCAGTCTCAAGGTCTTGTTGCTCTGCCATCAGGGACCTTTGTGTGTAATATTCTGCCTTCTTTTTGTAGAAACCAGCATCTCTAGTCGGCTTCCCTTTGTTGGCAGAGGACCTGCACTCTGCAGCAAAGTGGCCTGGTTTTCCACATTTAAAGCAACCTTCAGTTTGCTTTGGGGCTCTATCACCACTTCTGCCGTCTGGCCTCTGTCCGCTCCACTTCTCTTCTTGTCTCTGCTCCTCGAACTCTTTTCTTCCATACTTTCTCACCTCACCAAATCCTCTGTTTCTTTCATCTCTATCCTCTCTTCCTCTGTACTCTGGCTCTTTCTTGAGACCACGATTGAATTGTCGGGTCATTAATGCAAGAGTCTTGGCCAAAGCAGCCATATCAATTTCTTCCTCCGATCCTTCCTCACTTTCGCTTTCTGCCACTAGGACCTTTTTCTTATTTTTCTTCCTTTGAGCATCCTCTGTCACTTTTTCTTTTCCTCTGTCCTGACCCTCTGTGGTGCTTCCCACCAATGCTAGAGGACCACCGACAGGGGTCATCAGTTTCGATATCCTGTTTTCTTGACTTATCAAAGTACCGAAGAGGTCTGAGATAGACCAAACATTGAGATCCAGTGTAACTTGCATGGACATAGTTAGATGAATCCATTCACCATTCAAGCTTTGAAGGAATATGACATTGTGTTCTTCAGAAGTTCTGTGGATGCCATACCTTTTGCACTTGTTTAACAAGGAATTGTACCTATTGTATGTGCTATGTATGGATTCACTTGTGTTAAGTCTGATTTTATAGTAATCATTGTATTTATAGGCTTGGTCAAATACTGTGTCTAAAGTCTAATATTGTGTTGTATTGACCAAGGGTATTTAAGTCCCTTTGGTCTTGTGTCCTTGAAAGAACTTCACGCTTTCATATTGAATACATTCATTACTTTGCGCTACCTTATCTTTCTCTCTCTACTTTCTCTCTCTAGGATTCATTGATCTTGGACTCACAATTGGTATCAGAGCGATCTCAATCTTGAGAGGATTGAGAGATTGTTTTTTCGTTCCTGAATTTGTTGAATTAAAAGAAAATTTGATTGATTTTCTTGAATATTTCAAGAAAATCTCGTTTTCTTGATTTTTCTTCAAATTCGGATGTGTTTGTGATCGAATTTGTTTGCTATTTGATACATTAGACTAGTTTTTAGTTATTGGTCATATTTGATTATACAATTTTGCAAGAAAAACAGTTTTAGTTTGTCGATTTTGAGTTTTAAAGAGTTTCTGGAAAATCTGTTTTCACGTACTGTTCCATTTACGAATTTGAGATTTCGTATTTTTTAATCAAAATTGGTGTTTGAAAGTTGTTAAAAAGATGTTTTCGATCATTTGTATGTGATTTTCTTGCAGTAAATTCATAGTGTTAATCGATCTTGCGTGTTTTATTTGAATTTTTACTATTTGCGCAAGTTCATATAGGTTTGCGCAAGTTCATTCTACTTTGCGCAAGTTCATATAGTTCTAATCCTTGTGTTTGTGTATTTCAGGTTTGCGCATTGGTCTATTCACGCAAAGAAAATTTTGCGTATCCAGTGAGTTAAGAGAAGTTTAGTTCTCGTATCATCAAGCTCCCGCAAAGCTCAGTTTTCGTATCATCCAGCTTACGCAAAGTCCAGTCTACGTTATCAGCGATTTACGCAAAGTTCATTTTGCGTATCACTTGGATTACGCAAAGTTCATTTTGCGTATCACGTGGCTTACGCAAAGTTCGTATTGCGCATTACTTGTCTTACGCAAAGTTCAGTTTGCGCAACCTTCTTGTCTCAAAAAGTTCGGTTCTCGCAACACTCGGATTACGCAAAGTTCAGTTTGCGTATCGTTTGGCTTACGCAAAACTCATTTACGGATCTCTCTATTCACGCAAACCTTCTGTTTGCGCAAGTCTTCTAGTTCCAGACTTAGAATTTCTCTGAATATCTGCTATGGATTCTGCAAAGTTTGCCTTTCAAGCTAAGTTCTATACAAGTGATCTGATGATGTCCTTAGGATCTGAAACTCGTCCTCCAGTTCTTGTCGATGAAAATGAATTCACTCAATGGCAAGATCGATTTATGAACTTCATCGAGCGTCAAGCTAATGGAGAGAACATGATGAAGTCTCTAACTGAAGGACCTTTCGTAAAGCCTAATAAAGAGACTCCTCCAACATCTGAAGAGGCTTCACGAATGAAAGCTGATCGAGAGCTGAAAGCTAATCTGATGCTAGCTTTACCAAACTCTGTCTACAACCAGGTTGATCATTGCAAGGATTATCCAAATCTGTTGTGGGCACAATTGGAAAAGATCATGCTTGGTTCTTCGGTCGCAACTCAGCTCCGACATACTCGATTCATGAACAACTTTGAGGAGTTCAAGGCCAAAGAAAGTGAGTCTATAAAGAGTGTTTTCGACAGATTCTGTGCAGTGCTGAATGATCTGCGAAAGATAAATGTGAATAAGACAGAGCTTGAGACGAATCTGAAATTTCTTAATGCTCTTCAGCCTGAATGGAACAAATCATGTCACAGACTGAGGAACGATGTTCGGATTTCCACAATGCAGATTTAGGAACTATACGAGATTCTGATGACTGATGAGAGCTTGGTGCTAGAGAAGAAGGTCAAACTGGAGAAAAAGGACAAGAAGTCAGTAGACCCGGTTGCACTCCTCATGAGCCAACTAGCTGAACAAGCGTTGTCTGATAACGCTTACAACGGGTCAACTGATGATGATGGTGAGGCTCTGCAGAAAGCGATAATCCTTCTCTCCCAGCATTATCAGAAAAAGTTTCAACCAAAGTCGGGTTCCAACACTTCTCACTTCACTTCCGGTTCAAGAGTCAAAGTGCCCGAGCCAATAACTGCTGTATGCTACAACTGTGGAAAGCCGGGTCACATTTCAAAGGAGTGTTGTTAAAGCACATATTTATTGGATTCAAGATCATAATTATCTGAAGATGGAAAACTGAAGTCAAAGCTGATAAAGTCGTCTCAATAAATAGTCTAGGGTCCTTTTGTAATAAATAGTCAAAGTCTGTTTACGTATTTTATTTATTAGGATTTATATTTTAGTTAATTGTTTTGTTTTAGTAGTTGGGCCAAGTCTTGCAAAGCCCATTAGGCTAATCAAGCCTAAGTATAAATTAGCTTTGTTTATGCTAATTAGGTTAGAGAGATTATTGGAGCTTAATTGTGAAATTATCATTTAGAGAAAATGTCTGCTTGGTGTGGTGTGCGGCGTGAACAAGAAAGAAGCAGATAGGATTTCAATTTCATCTTGTAATCCTTTGAATCAATTGAATAATCATATCAGGTTTGCATTATCGTTATTGCTTATTTGTTTACTTGATTGAATGATTCATTATTGGGACACACAATTGGTATCAGAGCTAAACATATTGAATTGAATAAGTTTTTGTTCGGTTCTATTTTTTCTGTCAAAGATTCATAATTTTTATTGTGTAATCGTTCATTCAAGTTGTTTTTGGGTGGATTGTGTTTGTTTTGTCTATTATCGTGTTTGGGTATTGGTTGATTTGAATATTGCATCGATTTTGATTATCAAAGTGATGATTTTTGTTTTCTGGGTTCGTTTTTGAGTCGACACTGTGTCATAAATCGATTTATTCTTAAAGTGGTTTTTATTGAAATTAACTGATTGCAATCTGTTCTGGTCGGTAAATTGATCAATTGTTTTGGCAAACTTTGGTAGTTTAATTCGTGATATCGAGTGTTTTCTGGGTTGATTTTGGCTTCTAGGTCGATACAGTATCAAGAACATATCGGTCTTTGTTATTATTGGTCTTTGTGTTTTATCGGTCCTAAGCCACTTCCGGTCGAATACTTTTTTATCGGTCCTTTTCCTATCGGTCGAATACCTTTTATCGGTCTATAGCATTCAACCGGTACACACATAGTCCACCCGGTCAAAGCCAATTCCGGTCTAATCCATTTCCGGTCGAACACCTATTTCGGTCTAAGCACACTTTCGGTCTTCGACACTATCGGTCTAAGTTAATACCGGTTGAAGCATAGTGTCGGTCTTACATCCTACCGGTCAAACGTGTTACCGGTCAAAGCAACTTATCGGTCGAAACAGGTTACCGGTCTTTACATCGTTCCGGTCGATTTCAACTTTGCGCTTCGGTCGTGACGCGCAAACCTCCACTTTGCGCTTCGGTCGTGACGCGCAAACCTCCACTTTGCGCACCGGTCTTGATACGCAAACTTCACTTTTTTCTGAGTCTGCGAAAAGGGACAAAGTTCTGTTCGTGATCAGTTTTTTCTGAATTTCATTCTAAGATTTTCAGTATTGTGTGATTTTATCTTGATTTCTAACGATCTCATCCAGTTGATTGTATCATATTAGATAAGTTTGACTACTAATCAATATCAGTAAGAATGTCATCTCGGGAAGCTCTTGCTATTGGAACCGATGTTAAGCCGCCAATACTCTTCAAGGGGGAGTACGAGCAGTGGAAGGACAGATTCTTGGACTTCATCGATCGACATGATGATTTGGGAGATTATATCAGAAAATCTCTGAAAGAAGGAATCATGACACCTCCGACCAAGGTTCTCACTGTAGCTGGAGAAAATGGTGAAGAAGAAGAGACAAAGTATAAATTACCGATTGGTGAATATTCTGAAGATCAGCTGAAGAGACACAAGGGGTGACAAGCTGGCAAGATCATTTATTCTCCAAGGAATACCAAATGAAATATACATCAAGATTGATAGCTACAATGCTACCGGCAAGCAAATGTGGGATCAATTGGAGAAGATGATGATTGGATCAAAAGTCGGCAACCAGCTTAAAGTTTCCAACTGCTTGAATAATTATGAAGAATTCAAAGCCAAAGATGGAGAATCACTCGAAGCCACTTATGACAGATTTGTCACATTGCTGAATGAGCTCAGCAAGAACAAGATCAACAAATCTCAAGTTGAGCTGAATGGAAATTTCTCAACAACCTTCAGCCATTTTGGAAAAGATTCACAAGACAGATGAGGCAGTTGAAAGATCTGAACGACATTCCACTTCATGAAGTTTATGAAATCCTCAAACAGAATGAGGAAGAGGTGGATGAAATCAAGGCTGAGATGAAGAAGGCTGACAAAGAAGTTGCTGATCCAGTTGCTCTTGTTGTCAAGAAAAAGTCCATGAAGAAGAAGGTGATAGCATCTGAGTCTGAAGAAGCGGATAGTGAGGCAAAGTCTGACTCTGACGATTGTGAACAACTTAAGGAAGCCATGCTAATGTTAACCAAGGCTTTCCAAAAGAAGTTCTATAAAAAGCCAAACTCCAATAGTCAGAGGTACTCGTCTGGTCTGAATAACTACAAGCATAAGGAGAAAGTTGAAGAAAAGAGACCAGAAGACAAGATGAAGGATGGAGCCGAAGGGTTCAAGAAGGAAGAACCGATGAAGTGCTACAACTGTGGCAGAATCGGTCATTTTTGCCAAGGACTGCCGAAAACCTAAAGTCCGTAACTCCGAATATTACAAGAATAAGATGCTTCTAGCCAAGCAACAAGAGGCTGGAAAAGCATTAATGGCGGAGGATGAATACTGGCTCAACCATTCGGATCAAGAGTCTGAAGAAGGAGAGAAGGATGAGACAGCACATCTGTGCTTAACGGGGAAGAACAAGTCAGAAGCTGAAGCTGATTCTGATGATGGAGACAATGATGAGGTATGTAACTTGACTGAATCTGATTTTCTGAACCAAATGCATGCCATGATGTCTAAACTCCAAGAATTAGAGTCTAAACTGAAGCGTGAGAAAGGTGTCATCAATGAGAAAAATCAATCTATACATAAACTTAGTAATGATATTGCTGAGAAAAATGTATTAATTGAAACTTTGCACAAAAATATAGACACCTGCGCTAAAGAAAAGACTATAATTCATAAAGAGTTATCTGAAACTGTTTCTAAATATAAAGAATGTGAGTTTAAGTCTATAGAGATTTCTAAAAGGTATTTTTCTACTTCAAAAGAAAAGAATTCTTTAATAGACAAGGTGAATGCTTTGGAAGAGAAATTACATTCTTTAGGTCAAACTGAACACACTATTCATTTGAACAAACCTAAAGAGAAACCTGATACTTGGGGACTTGGTTACAAGAACCCACATCATCTCAAAAAGGGTATATCTGAAGTTCCTGCACTTTATGACTTTGGGTTTATGTTATTGGCTCCTCAACATCAAGAACTCAAACCCTATTGGACTAGTCTGTCGGAAAAAGATAAAGTCAAGGAATATGATAAAAGAAGGAACACAACTAAAGTTCAACTTCCATTTCGCTATGAGAAGTTGAATAACAGTTATAGTTCTAATAAATCAAAATTTCTTTCAAATGATTATTTTGAGAGTTATTCTGTAAAAGAGTTGGAGGCTAAACCCATCGAAGGTAAGCTTTACGTACCTCCTCTAGTTTTGGAAAGTAAAATTTCTGAACTCGAGAATACTCTTACAGAAGAAAGACTTTTGATGGACTTAGAACAAACTGTATTTTCAACAGTGTTCAAAACTTCTAATTTTTCTAAAAACTTCAAGGCTTTAAATTCTTATGACAGGTCTGGTTCACTTGAGAATGATCTTAATTTCTTAAACTCTGAAGGTATTTTGAATGATTGTGTTGCTCAATTTGATTTTACTTCTAAACTTCCTGATCATTCATCTTGTGTTGTTAATTCCTTTGGATTACCAGTGTTTTTGACAAAGGTGAAACATCAACGAAAGTTGATAAATCAGTTTCTGTGAAATCAAAGAAAGCAAAAGGTAAGAAACAAAAATCTCAGCTTTCACAGAAACCGATCCACACTGGTAATCCAAAGAAGAAGCATTCTCTTAATTCTCATCATTCTAACTCTAAAGTTTCACATGTTTCATATTTGAGAAAGCAAAGGGTTGGAGTTAAGACTGCATGGATACCGAAACAGAAGATAGATGAGAAAGCTAAATCTAGTTCTAGTTTTATTTTGAATAAAAAGACTTCTAGTGAAGATGACGTGATTGTGAATGTTGCTACTTTTAAATCTGATCTGGTTGATTCTCGCAAGAAGTACTCTATAAAGCAATTATTCCAGTTAGCACCATATAATAAAAAGATTTTAAAATATGGTGAATGTGATTATGCTTCTCGTAAATATTCTGATGTTTGGTATGGTTCATATAATGTTTCATCTTATAATTATCATTCGTCTTATCATGCTTCTGTTCTTCAAAGAAAAAGCGGACCCAAATTTAAATGGGTGCCAAATTCAAGTACTAACAGTGGAGGTCCCATTTTTAAATGGGTTCCTAAACCTCTTCTTTCTTGATTTGTGTTGTGCAGATCCGTCATATGTGGTACTTGGATAGCGGGTGTTCCAAGCATATGACCGGGCAGAAGAGTATGTTGTCTAATTTTATGGACAAATACTGCGACACCGTTCGTTTTGGGAATGATCAGTTCTCACCAATTCTGGGATATGGTGATGTTGTACATGACAATCTTACGATCAAGAAGGTGAGCTACATTGAAGGCTTAGGGCACAACCTATTCAGCATTGGCCAGTTCTGCGACAAAGACTTAGAGGTTAATTTCAAGGCCATGACATGTTCAGTACGCACTGAAGAAGGAAAAGAACTCTTGGTCGGAACTCGCAAGTCAAACCTCTACACCATCAACTTGTCAAAGGTCCAGGCTGACAATCAGGTCTGTCTACTATCAAAGGCCTCGATGCAACAAAGTTGGTTATGGCATCGACGACTTTCTCACCTCAACTTTCGGTACATCAACAAGCTGGTCAGTGGAAAGTTAGTGAAAGGACTTCCAGAGATGAAGTATGAAAGAGAACACCTGTGTGCAACGTGTGAAAAGGGAAAGATGAAGAGAGCCCCACGCAAAGAGTTGTTGCATATGGACTTGTGCGGTCCTATGCGAACACAAAGCTTAGGAGGAAAGAAGTATGTGCTAGTTATCGTGGACGACTATACGCGATACACTTGGGTTAAGTTTCTACGATCTAAAGATGAGACTCCTGAAGTTCTCATTACATTTTTAAAGACGACCCAAGTCAATCTGCAAAAACATGTCAAGATTCTCAGGACTGACAACGGCACAGAGTTCAAGAACAAGATAGTTGAAGAATATCTCGAATCGGTCAGGATATCACATCAATACTCTGCTGATCGCACGCCTCAATAGAACGGAGTCGTCGAAAGGCGAAATCGTACACTTGTCGAGGCCGCTCGGACAATGCTCAACCAATATGACTTACCTTTATTTTTGTGGGCTGAAGCTGTATCGACTGCATGTCACACTCAGAATCGCTCCATGATTCACCGTCGATTTCAGAAGACTCCGTATGCGTTGATCAACAACCGAACACCAACCATTAAATATTTTCATGTTTTTGGTTGTAAGTGTTATGTGCCAAATGACAGAGAGAATCTGAACAAGTTAAGTGTTAAGGCGAATGAAGGCATCTTCATTGGTTATTCATCTACATCGTCTGCATACCGTGTTTACCTGAAGAAGTCGAAGACTGTGATCGAGAGCGTTAAAGTTACATTCGATGAGGAAATGGCTTCTGAGCACGTCAGTTCAGAACCCGTAATAACAGGAGTCTTAGCTTCTGGGCCAACCAGTCCAGGACCTGCACCTCATGAGAAGAAATCAGATGACTCTTCTTCGTCTACTTCTAAATTATCTTATATTGATGTATTATTTGAACTGTTCTATGATGAATTTCTTGGATCTAAGTTGCCTAAATCTGTTGTGGTTGACAGGATAGAAGACTCGATGACTACTCATCCGACCACTTCCGATATCTCTACTGAATCCACTTCCCCGATTCAGCAAGAAGTTCCAGTTCAAAGGCCTACTCCGACAGTTGAAGTTGTGACCAACACTGATGAGACAAAAGTCGCTGACTCTGTAGGATGTACTGTAAGAACGGATCAACAGACTGCCCAAGCTGTACCTATTGCCACTTCTGCAATGACTACTTCAACTGAAACCCTCGTTAATTCTTAACCATCTGAAGGAGATACCAGTGGATTCCTAGATGCGGACAATGCTCAATCTACATCTAATCCACTCCCTCATGAACATTAGTGGACCAAAGAGCACCCGGTACATCAAATTATTGGAGATCCTTCTGCACCGGTGCAAACTAGGTCTGCAACATCAAATCTATGTATGTATGAATCCTTTCTGAGCAAGATTGAGCCTACTCGAGTATATGAGGCCCTTGCCGATTCAGATTGGGTAACTGTGATTCAAGATGAGCTGAATCAATTTGAATCACTGAAAGTCTGGAGACTTATACCCAAACAGCAAGGTAAAACTATCATTGGTACGAAATGGGTGTTCAAAAACAAGAAAGATGAAGATGGTACCGTTATCTAAAACAAAGCATGACTTGTCGCCAAGGGACATAGGTAAGAGGAAGGGATAGATTACGATGAGACTTATGCTCCAGTGGCACATATAGAGGCGATTCAGATGTTCTTAGCCTACGCAGCCCACAAGAACTTCACCGTCTATCAAATGGATGTGAAGACAACTTTTCTAAATGGAGTACTCAAAGACGAAGTCTACGTCTCACAGCCAGAAGGGTTTGTAAATCCAGATAAGCCGAACCACGCCTACATCTTGGATAAAGCTCTTTATGGACTGAAACAAGCTCCTCACGCCTGGTATGATATTCTATCTCAATTCTTGGTCAAGTCAGGTTTTACAAAAGGTACGGTTGATACCACTCTTTTTATTAAAAAGGATAAAGGCGATATCATTCTTATTCAAATATATGTGGATGATATTATTTTTGGTTCTACAAATCCTAAGTACTGTAAGAACTTTGCAAACCTCATGGTGTCTCGTTTTCAGATGAGCATGATAGGAGAGATGAACTTCTTTCTCGGATTGCAAGTCAAACAATTTTCAACGGGGATTTTTATCAATCAATCCAAATACATTATGGATATTCTTCGGAAATTCAAAATGGAAAATTGTAAACCGATTGGTACCCCAATGGCACCTGGTACTAAGATTGGCACCGATCTTTCGGGAAAGGCTGTTGATGTTAGGACTTATAGAGGGATGATAGGTTCTTTAATGTATCTTACTTCTAGTAGGCCGGATATAATGTTTTCTACATGCTTGTCTGCGGTTAAGCGGATCTTTAGGTATCTGAAGGGGACCGCAGATCTTGGTCTGTGGTATCCTAAGGATACAAGCTTTGAACTAACATCTTATTCAGACGCAGATCATGCTGGTTGCATGTTAGACAGAAAAAGCACCTCGGGTCAAATACAATTCCTCGGAGATAAACTCGTCAGTTGGGCTTCGAAGAAGCAATTATGTGTATCCACATCAACGGCCGAAGCAGAATATGTTGCTGCTGCTAGCTGCTGTTCTCAGGTCTTATGGATGAGAACACAACTGCGAGACTATGGGTTTCATTTCAATAGAATCCCGATCTATTGTGATTCGAAGAGCGCTATTGCGATTACCGCTAACCCTGTTCAGCATACTAAGACCAAACACATAGATGTCCGGTATCATTTTATAAAAGATAATGTAGAAAAGGGGACAATTGAACTTTACTTTGTAAAAACTGATTATCAGCTTGCAGATTTGTTTACCAAACCTTTAGACGAAAAGAGATTTAATTTTCTTGTCTCAAGACTTGGTATGCTAAATCTTAAGACCTAATCGGTGGTTACCTATTAAAGTTTCTTATTGTGTCTCTTTATCATTTCTTTATTATTATTTCCGCATGATACCTGCTCTTTAATAGTTTGTTCATGATCTCAGGGAGAGTGTGAGAAGTATCTTATGGATGGTCAATGTTAGTTTGAGGGGGGAGCATAATTAAATGCATTGTACATACTGATAATTTGTTACTGATGCATGTTTTGAGGGGGAGCTTACGAGTAAAAAGAGTATGGCGATGACTTCTGATTATTTCTGATCAGAACTCGTACATTAATTGTTTTACTGCTTTATGTCATTTCAATTTCAGTGAATAAAGTTACTTTAACTAGACTTTTAGACTTTTGTAGGTTGAGAGAAGCTTCAAAGATCATATCTTTATGACTTTAAGCTTGACTTCGCGAGATGTGAGACTATACTCGAAAGGTATAATTCCTTATCTTCATCTCATTTATGGTTGAAAGAAGGACGACTTTCAATCATAAGAAAACATGTTCTTAAATGTTCAAACCACTTCCCGATTCTCAAACATATTTCTTGAATTGGAAGTGTGATTTTAAATGTTTTCTGATTCATCTTTGAGCTTTAACTGACAAAGTTAAACCATCTGAGCATCATATGCTTCATAGGAAAATATGGAATCAATGTACTAGGACTTCAAAGAAACTTCTATGGATTCACGTTAACCAGTGTTTCCTACCCAAGAAGTTAATCCTGTAGTGATTGAATGTGAGGAGTTCAAAAAGAAATGAGTGTGGGATGTGTGATGAGAGAAATTGTTAAAAGAGAGTTTGGTTAGTTGTGAGCTAAAATATTAAAAGAAAGAGGGTGTGAGATCAGAGTAAAAGAATTTTCAAACTCTGCACCAACTACTTTCTGAGCCGGGTAGCCACATTTCTAATGCTTCACATTTCTTTGGTGAACATTATTGAAACAGGTACCTAGCCCATACCAACTCTTGACATTACCCCACCAGCTACTCATTTTCTTCACAACAAGAAAATGTTTCATTTTCAAAGGGGACGCAACACATATGCTATCTGATTTTCATTTGGAAAATCTGGATATTGAAAAGAAGGAAGTCTGCCCCACCTTCACACTTCACTCATGCACATTGAGTCTGTGTTTAACTACTTGTCTAAGTGGTTTACACTTTTTGAGCCTTACAAGCAATCATCTTATGCTTAATTTATTCTATCACTTGCACGAACACACAAAGAATTTGTTTCTTTGTTATAACATTCATAGAAATTACCTTTGTGGTGTTTCGATGATTGAATGGAAGCCCTGGGGGAGTGAACATCATAAAAGCTCCTTTATATTGTGTATTCGTTACACACAGTGACTTTGTGTTACTGATTAGCAATTTAAGTGATTCATTTGTTGATTCAGGTGTTACACTTCATTTTCTAAATTGTCTAGATTTGCAAAGATCTGGATGAACATATTAATGAATTGACGGATAATCAGTGGTTCTGTTTGCAAGATCAATGGTGGAAGAAATTTCTTGGAGACACGTTTTGATGAACTCTTTGCTCTTTTCATCAAAAAGGGGGAGAAGCGTCAATCAAGAAATGCGGAGATAAAAAGTTTTTGAAAGAATTTCTGAAGATATTTTTGAAGATATGCTGCTTTGAAGAAATTTTCTTTGAAGATGATTTGCTAAAGCATTCCGAGCTGAAACTGGAGATAATTTCTTTCCAAAAGATATTTTCATCGATTGGGGAGATTGCTACATTCTGAAGGCAAAGAGGAAGATTACGTTTTCCAAGCTTAAAGAATGATCTTGATCCAAAGGGGGAGATTGTTAAAGCACATATTTATTGGATTCAAGATCATAATTATCTGAAGATGGAAAACTGAAGTCAAAGCTGATAAAGTCGTCTCAATAAATAGTCTAGGGTCCTTTTGTAATAAATAGTCAAAGTCTGTTTACGTATTTTATTTATTAGGATTTATATTTTAGTTAATTGTTTTGTTTTAGTAGTTGGGCCAAGTCTTGCAAAGCCCATTAGGCTAATCAAGCCTAAGTATAAATTAGCTTTGTTTATGCTAATTAGGTTAGAGAGATTATTGGAGCTTAATTGTGAAATTATCAATTAGAGAAAAAGTCTGCTTGGTGTGGTGTGCGCCGTGAACAAGAAAGAAGCAGATAGGATTTCAATTTCATCTTGTAATCCTTTGAATCAATTGAATAATCATATCAGGTTTGCATTATCGTTATTGCTTATTTGTTTACTTGATTGAATGATTCATTATTGGGACACACAAGTGTCGAGTGAAGAAGGTCAGAAATTTGGCATATTATAGACAGAAAATGGAACTGGCCGAGAAAAGACAGAGTGGATTAGCCTTGCTAGCCGAAGAGGAATTCTAGCTGGATCATTCCGACGATGAAGCTACAAACGTAGAGATAGCTCAGATGTGCTTGATCGGAGATGATCAGTCAGATGATTCTAATACTGATGAAGATGAGGTATATACTGATTTTGATCACAAATTCATAACCTCTCAGATGAATATTATAATTACTACTTTATCTGATTTACGTTCAAAACTCTTATCTGAACAGAACTTAAATTCTGAAAAGTCAGATTTGATTAACAAACTGAAAATCTCTTTGAAAGATGAAAAATATATTTTAGAAAATACTAAAGAAATCTTTCAAAAGAAATTGGATAATTTGGAAAATTCAAATAAGACTTATCTTGAGTCTTTGACTGCTATGACTAATTTAAAAGATTAATTTTCAGATAAAATAAATAAATTAGAAGAAAAGCTTTATCGAAGGAACCAATCTGAAAAAACAATTTTATGAATAAACCAAGGAGTGAAGAAGCTTTAACACAAAGGTGGGGACTTGGTTTTGACAATCCTCATTGTTTAAACAAAGTGATAAACGAAGTTTCTACTTTATATAAATATGATTATCTAACTCTTGCACACTATGCTCCTCAGTTCAAATTTCATTGGACTAGTGAAAAGCAAGTGTTAGAACTGGAAAATGAGAAAAGGATGAATAACAAGAAAAATGAAATTCCTTTTGTTTACACAAGCGAAAATGCAAAATATTTTCCTGAAAAATCAAGGAGAGGAAGAAGAGTTTTAAATGATATATCTCCTATCAAATCTTCAATGTCTGATGATTTTATTGATCCTTATGCTTCTAATTCTGATAAGGAAAATATTTCTCCAATCATCGATTGGAAATATACTTCCTCCATTAGTATTAGAAAGTACAATCATCGATCTTGAAGATAAGATAGCAGATCAAAATATTTTAAAGGAAATTGAATCTGATATTATTCTTTCTTTCATGACGTCTAGTCTTGAAGAAAAATTATTTTCTCAAAAATCAGATTCTATTTCTAACCTTTCTTCTGATTTTCAAGAAAACAAAAAGGAAGTTTCAAATTTTAAAATTTTTTCTCAAAATACTTCAGACTCCGAGGCGAATTCAGATTTATTAGTTGATCAGATTGGTTGCTTGGATAAAATTATTTCTTCTGATTTAAATATTTCGTCTAAAATTCTTGATGATTCTTTTACGCTCAATGATCAGTATTATAAACCTAAGCATAAAAGAAGACGGTCAAAGAAGTCGAAGAAACAAGATAAAGTTATTTCTGACAGTTCTAATTCTTCCGATTCAATTCTTACAGATAGGACTTTGAGAGTTCGATCAAGGCAAATCTGGAAAGCAAAGCGGACTTCTACTGATTCTCAGACTGATGAAGTTCTATATGTAGACAAATATTATAAAAGTGATTCATTTGCTTATTGTAATAAAGTTTCAAAATATTCTATAAAGCAAATGTTTCAAATTTCCAAAAATGTCTCATATTGTTCTTCTGATTCTAGTTCAGATGATTATGCTTTGTATTCATCTGATGATTGTGCTTATTATTCTGATGACTTTTCTCGTGCTTCTATAATGTCAAATATTATAAATATTTCCCCATAAGAACTGCAATTAACAAACACGGGCCCAAATTCAAGTGGGTACCCAAGTCTAAATTTGATTCTAAGTTGCAGGCATCTCATGTTAAGGGGGAGTAAGAGAGATTATGGCTTTGGAACATAGCAGTTCAAAACCCAGTCTTAAATGTCAAGACTTTGGCTTCTGAGTAATTCAGCTCAGAACCCGTGCTTCAAAGAATATAACTTCTAGACATATCAGTCTAGGACTTGATATTCAATGCTTTAAGCTTCTGACTAATGAGAAACTGTGAGTACATCTACTTAATTTCCGCTGCATTTATATCTGATAATGATGTTGTTCCAGTTTTCTCAATTGCTTTTAAAAGAATCTGAGCAATCTTATTCAAACTCTTGAATTTGTTCAACCAAATTTTTTTTCTCTCAAATGAGACACATATTCTTAATACATTGTCTGAAAAGATGATATTATTGAATTATATTTTGTTTCAACTGAATATAAACTTGCTGATCAAATATTAAAAAAAATAAAAAAAATTCGGCATGTTGTTTTAAATTTTTAAACCTTTACAAATTTTATTCTATAAAGTAAAAGTTTTACAATTTTCTTTGTTTTGAATAAAATGTGTGTCTAGGATAAATTTTCAAGTTGATTTGTTTATATTGAAGTTTTTATATTTTCAAATTTCAGTTCTAACAAAAGTCGAAAATTTCAGTTCTAACAAAAGTAAAAGTTTTTAAAGTTGTGTGATTCGTAATATTTATAGTTTACAATGCTTAGAAAACCTAAAAAGTCAGAATTTCGGATTGTAATGAAAATATGGGCTAAGCACTTAGACGTAAAACCTTGTGTTTGAGATGATTATTAAATTCTTATAAATCAGAAATCTCTAAGTTTAAAAGTTTGTACCTGTGATCTTTCTGGTTTGGGAAAGTAAGTTCTGTGGGATGCTTGTCATCTGGTCCCCTAAGGTCATTTGATCTGGGAGTGATCGAACCCAAATCCTTCTATAGAATCAGATCGAAAGTCATGTTCTAGTGGTATGAATAGGTTTAGGATATGTCGATGTAGCCTTTCTGATCTGGGAAAGTAAGTTCCAAGGGGTGCTTGACACCTAGTCCCCTAAAGCCAACTGGTCTGGGAGTGGCTGACCCAAATCCTGCAATAGGGTCAGATAGAAAGTTACGTTTACGGCATGTTCTTTACTTAATAAACTTTTTGATTAAAAAGATGCCAAAAGTGCACACGCTTAAAAGATGCCAAAGAGCACACTCATGTAAAGATGCCATAGTGCACAATGCTAAAAGATGCTAATGAGCACACATCTCATGACACTTGGTTCTATATTTCTGAGTTGCAAGAAACCTGTAAATTTGTGAAAGTCTGAATTTTTGATGGCTTAGTGTGATTACATGCAAAGTTCTCTATTATATTTTTAGAATTGCATTTTCTTGAAGCTAATCGAAGTTCACATGCGAGCACACTGAATAGATTGATGAAAGTTTTTGAAACTGAACATGTCTTAACTTGATATGCAATAAAACTTGGTTTTGTATCCAAACACTTATATTTATTTCATCTGATGGATTTTATTGTGATCTTTTACTAAGTAGATTTTTATTTGTTTCTGTTTAAATTTTTATATATTTACTCGTTTCAAAATACATATTCAGTATATTTTTCTTTCTACATTGATGTTTACATTCATTGTGTTCTCATATCCTTTTAAATGGGTTTAAGCATTATTCAAGGGGGAGTGAAAAAGGAGAATTTTCTTAATGATCATATCTGTTTTTAAGGGGGAGTATCTGATTTTTTTTATATGAATGCTAACTTGAATTGTCATATCTAGTGCATTTGTGTAGGGGGAGTAAACGAGCTTAAAAAGGTAAATTTTTTATAATTCAACTTTGCGCCATCAGTTGGTCGCGCAAACCTCGCTTTGCGCAACCTGCGTGTAACGCAAACCTCGCTTTGCGCAACCTGCGTGTAACGCAAACCTCACTTTGCGCAACCAGCGTATAGCGCAAACCTCTCATGTTTTCTCCGTTTCTTTGATTTTGCTGATCTTAAGCTGTCTCGTCTCCAACATTTGCATGACCAAGTTGATCCAGATCATCAAGGTCATGAGGGGGAGAATTAAGAGATGTTAAGTAGATGATAAAGAGACAAAGAGCTCAAATGTTTATCTGCTGATCAAGATTCGCTCAAAGATTCAAATTTCTTCAACTTTAATTGTCTTTTGTTGTTCATGCTCTGATCACCACAGCTTCTTCAAGATCATTTCAAAGAGGTGTAACGTCTAGAGCACAAGATGATGAACCGACTGTTCTTTCAAGTTTATTTCAAACCAGTCCAATCTTGTTAAGGCAGTAAAGACAACAGATCTTCAAAGATGATGAGAAGAAATTTTCTTTAAAAGTCAGATTGCTTCATAAAGTCGCTTTTATGGTCCGTCCTGATTTAGAAGATGAATTTTGAAGACCAAAGCGCCAATGTTTACTAAGGGGGAGATTGTTAAGTCTGATTTTATAGTAATCATTGTATTTATAGGCTTGGTCAAATACTGTGTCTAAAGTCTAATACTGTGTTGTATTGACCAAGGGTATTTAAGTCCCTTTGGTCTTGTGTCCTTGAAAGAACTTCACGCTTGCATATTGAATACATTCATTACTTTGCGCTACCTTGTCTTTCTCTCTCTACTTTCTCTCTCTAGGATTCATTGATCTTGGACTCACAACTTGGTAGAGCCTTGAATGCAAAATATTCATTGATGCATAGAGCCCTGTTGTTCTTGAGGGTTTTAGCACCACCCTCAAGCTGTTTTTCCAACTCCAACCATAAGTCTTTTGATGTTTCACAGGAATCAAGGGACTGGAAGATATCGTTTGGGATAGCCATAATGATTAATCTTTTGGATTTCTTTGCAAGTTCATATTGTGCCTTCTCTTCTTCAGTCCATTCAATGACGAGTTTGGGATGCTGGTATTCAGGTACTTCAGGTGTATTTGCAGTGGCAGGAACACGAGGAACGGTTGTCATTAGGATGAAAGGAGGATTGTGAAGAAACTCAACCAGACCAGGATCCACACCTTCGAGAAAGTGCACCATCCGGATCTTCCACTGAGGATATTTATCCCTCAATAGAGTGGGTGGTTTTGATTGAGATCCTGCACTGAAATAGTTAACAGGGTTCACCATTTTTTAAATGAAGAGAAAAACAGAGTATGAGGAGTTCTTTAGAGAAAGATAGGGAATGTGTCTAGCAAGGATGATTTTCTGGTATGAGAAAGGTGACAACTAATAAACTGAGCTTTGAATCTGTCTTTAAAGAGTTAAACACACTTGCCTTTGAATCTACGTCAAACTAGTTGAAGTATCTGCAGAAAACAGAGTATGTTTATGAGTGAAGATCAAGATGAAGAAACAGACTTCAAACTATTACTTGGAGCTTGGGAATCAAGTATAGAATAGGATCCTTTGATATTGAGAATCAAAGTCTGCTCTGATACCAATTGTTGATCCCAATAATGTTGTTCTTAACTTGATTTGACCTTTCACTACACACAGATTGTCGGTCCACAATGTTTATATCAAGTTCTTATAAAACAACACATTAACGATTACCAACCTGTATTGATTAATAGAAATGGTTACAAGGTTGATCTTTGAAGCTCTCGTGTGTTCTCTCTAGTTTTACACCTTAAGTGTGTGTGATAAAATTGATCTGATTTGTTCTTAGAGTGTTAGATGTGAGATATCAGATAGATGATATCTCACCTAACACACTACCTAATATAATAATAAACTAACTAAAACTAATATCTAGACATTATAGTTAAACTAAAATAATATCTAATAAAAAGATATTATCTAACTAACTATAAATAACTAAAACAATACTTTGACATATTATTACAAATGACATTAGACTTAAAATATCGAGAGTCGACTTTCCGTCTTTAGCTTCAGATTGGATCTTCAGATTGGATGATCTTGAATCCAATGAGACTGTGGTCTAACAATCTCCCCCTTTGGATCAAGATCATTACGAAAATGATTTAGCAATTCAGTCTTCTTTTTCAGCTCAGAAGATGCAATCTCTCTCTTAGTCTTCAAGATATAGTAAACTCCCCAAAAGATGTAGATTATCTTTCTTTCAGTTCATGGGAAGAAATTATCTTCAGTTTCAGCTCTAAATTCTTCAGCAAAATATCTTCAAAGAAAATTTCTCTCGTATCAACATATCTTCAGAATATTTGCTCTTTGAAGAATTCAATCTTGGACGTGATTCTTGAAACATGTGATCTTTGCCATTTCTTGTGTAGTCATTCTCCCCCTTTTTGATGATAAGTGCACCGACTTCATCAAAACTTTGAGTATGAAATGTCCTTCAGTTAGAGTCTCTGATCCGTCAATTCAAAATATATTTATCCAGATCTTTCCAAATCCAGACAAAATAGTCGTGTAACACTTGAATCAACTAATGAATCAGTTAATATGCCTGTCAGAAACACTAAGTCACTGTGTGTAACGAATACACATCATAAAGGAGTTGTTTGATGTTGACTCCCCCAGGGCTTCCATTTAATCATCGAAACACCACAAAGGTAATTTCTATAAACGTTATGACAAAGAAACAAATTCCTTGTGTGTTCGTGCTTGTGTTTGAAAGAATTAAGCACATGATGATTGCTTATTAGGCTCAAAATTGTGTAAACCACTGAGACAACAGTAAGTTAAAGACATACTCAATGTGCATGATTGAAGTGCGAAGGTGGGTCAGACTTCCTTCTTTTCAATATCCAGATTTTCCAAATGAAAATCAGATAGCAAATGTGCTGCTTCCCCTTTGAAAATGTGAAACACTTTCTTGTTAAGAAGAAAATGAGTAGTTGGTGAGGTTTGATCAAGAGTTGGCATGGGCTAGTTGCCTGTTTCAATAATGATCACCTAAGAATTGTGAAACATTAGAATTTTGGCTGCCCGACTCAGAAAAAGTTGGTGCAGAGTTGTGATATTCTTTTAACTCTGTTCTCACACGCTCTTTCTTTTAAACATTTTGCTGACTCTAATCACACTCATTTCTTTTCGACTTCTCACACTCAATCACTATGGATTAACTTCTTGGGTAGAAATCACTGGTTAAGGTGATTCCATGGAAGTTGTGTTAATTCCTAGCACAATGAAATCCTTGTTTTCCTATTATGCATATGATGCTCAGATTGGTTTAATTATTTCAGTTAAAGCACAAAGTTGATCTTTGAAAACATTTAAAGTCACACTTCCAAGTTATGAATTTGTTTTGAGAATCGGGAAGTGGTTTGAACATTTAGAACAATGTTTTCAAATGATTGAAAGTTATCCTTCTTTCAACCATATATGAGATGAAGATATAGAATTATACCTTTACGTACGATCTTCCATATCATGAAGCTAAGCTTAAAGTCATAAACATATGAACTTGTAAGCATCTCTCAAAAATTCTGCAAAAGTCTTGTTTCAAGTCAAAGTAAAATTTATTCACTTAAATTGAAAAGACAAAAAGCAGTAAAACTGTTTAAAGTACGAGTTCTGATCAGAAATAATCAGAAGTCATATCCAAACTCCTTGGACTTGAAGAGCTCCCCCTAAAACTTGCATTACAAAAAAAAAATTGGCATTAAAAGGTACATGCAAAAATTTTATGAGCTCCCCCTCGAAGTAATATTGACTACTTGTCAATTTCTTCTTCTACTCCCCCTTGGATCATGAACAGTACTTAGAAGTGCAGATATCGTGCGGAAATGAAGAAATGATGAAAAAGTATACAATTAGAAAACTTTGATAGGTAACTACTGATTAAATCTTTAGATTTAGCATACCAAGCTTAGAGACAAGAAAGTTAAACCTCTTTTCGTCTAAAGGTTTGGTAAACAAATCGGCAAGCTGATAATCAGTTTTTACAAAGAAAAGTTCAATTGTTCCTTTTTCAACATGATCTTTAATAAAATGATATCTGACGTCTATGTGTTTGGTCTTGGTGTGCTGAACAAGATTCGTTGTTATTGCGATGACGCTCTTGGAGTCACAGTATATCGGGATTTTGTTGAAGTGGAAGTCGTAGTCGCGCAATTGAGTTCTCATTCATAAGACCTGAGAACAACAGCTAGCAGCAGCTACATATTCTGCTTCGGCCGTGGAAGTTGAAACACAGAGTTGCTTCTTCGATGCCCAACTTACGAGCTTATCACCGAGGAACTGTACATGTCCTGACGTGCTCTTCCTGTCTAACATACAACCTACATGATCTGCATCTGTATATGTTGTTAGTTCAAAACTTGTATCTTTAGGATACCACAGACCAAGATCTGCAGTGCCCTTCAGATACCTAAATATGCGCTTCATAGCAGACATATGGATTTCTTTAGGATTGGCCTGATATCGTGCACATAAGCATGTTGAGAACATTATATCTGGCCTACTAGAAGTAAGATAGATTAAAGAACCTATCATCCCTTGATAAGTCCTAACATCAATAGCCTTACCCGAAGGATCGGTGCCAATCTTAGTACCTGGTGCCATTGGGGTACCAATCGGTTTTGAATTTTCCATTTTGAACTTCCGAAGAATATCCATAATGTATTTTGATTTATTGATAAAAATCTCTGTAGAAAATTGTTTGACTTGTAATCCAAGAATGAAATTCATCTCTCCCATCAAATTCATCTGAAATCTAGACACCATAAGGTTTGAAAAATTCTTACAGTACTTAGGATTTGTAGAGCCAAAAATAATATCATCTACATAGATTTCAATTAGAATGATATCGGATTTTTCCTTTTTGATAAACAAAGTGGTATCCACCGTACCTTTTGAAAAACCAGACTTGACTAGAAATTTGGAAAGGACATCATACCAGGCTCGAGGAGCTTGTTTCAGACCGTAGAGTGCTTTGTCGAGAATGTAGACGTGATTCGGCTTCTCTTGATTGACAAAACCCTCTGGCTGAGAGACGTAGACTTCCTCCTTCAGAATGCCATTCAGAAAGGCAGTCTTCACGTCCATTTGAAAGACCGTAAAGTTCTTGTGGTCTGCATAGGCTAGAAACATTCTAATTGCCTCTAATCGCGCCACATGAGCATATGTCTCGTCGTAGTCGATTCCTTCCTCTTATGTGTATCCTTTGGCTACTAGTCTTGCCTTGTTTCGGATAACGGTACCACATTTGTCTTTCTTTATCTTGAAAACCCACCTCGTACCTATAATGGTTTTACCTTGAGGTTTGGGTACGAGTCTCCAAACTTGAAGTGCATCAAACTGATTCAGCTCTTCTTGCATTGAGATCACCCATTCTGGATTAGCAAGTGCCTCAGATACGCGAGTTGGCTCGAACTTGCTCAGAAAGGAGTCATGCATACACAAGTTGATGTTGACCTAGTTTGCACCGGTTTTGAAGGATCGCCAATGATCTGGCTTATCGGGTACTTTTTGGTCCATTTATGTTCATGAGGTAGTGGATTATATGAATGTATGTCAGTTGTATCATCTATAAATCCACTTGTACCTTCTTCAGCTTGTTCAGGAAGAATGATAATTGCAGTTGAAGTGATAGGTTCAGAAGGCTCAGCAGGTACAACTTGGTCCGACTGTAGATAGATCTGTATAGAACATCCTACTGATGCAGCTACTTCTGTATCTTCATCATTTGTCACTTCTTCAACTGTTGGAGTCGGCATTTGATTTGGAACTTCTTGTTGAATCGGGGTGTTGGATTCAATAGGAATATCTGAACTGGTTGGATGAGTAGTCATTAAGTCTTCCATCCTGTCAACCACAACAGATTTCTTTACATTAGATCCAAGAAATTCATCATAAAATAATTCAAATAATAAATCTAAATAAGATATATGATTAGTTGACGTTGATGCTTCATCTGATTTGTTCTGTTGAGACGCAGGTTCTGGACTGAGTTGACCAGAAGCTAGTACTCCGGTTATAACGGGTTCTGAACTGTGTTGTTCGGAAGCCATCACTTCATCAATCATTACGTTGATGCTTTCTATAACCGTCTTTGACTTCTTCAGATAGATACGGTATGCAGTTGATGTTGAGGAATAACCAATGAAGATCCCTTCGTTCGCCTTGGCACTGAACTTGTTGAGACTCTCCCTATCGTTTAGAACGAAACACTTACACCCAAATATATGGAAATATTTGATTGTCGGTGTTCGGTTGTTGATTAACGCATAAGGAGTCTTCTTGAATCTTCGATGTATCATGGATCGATTCTGTGTGTAGCACGCAATCGATACAGCTTCTGCCCCCAAAAATAGAGGTAAGTCAGATTGACTTAGCATAGTACGAGCAGCCACGACTAGCATACGATTTCTTTTTTCGACCACTCCATTTTGTTGAGGCGTTCGAGCAGCAGAGTATTGATGTCAAATCCCGACAGATTCAAGATATTCTTCAACCTTCTTGTTCTTGAACTCTGTGCCGTTGTCTGTTCTTAGAAGCTTGACCGGTTTCTACAGACTCACCTGGGTCGTTTTCAGGAATGTGATGAGAACATCTGGTGTCTCATACTTTGAACGTAGAAACTTGACCCATGTGTATCTCGAGTAATCGTCCACGATAACGAGTATGTACTTCTTTCCGCTTAGACTCTGAGTTCGCATCGGACTGCATAAGTCCATATGCAACAACTCTAACGGAGCGCTTGTACTTGGTTCAGGATTTGGTTTATTTGGAGCCCTCTTCATTTTTCCCTTTTCACATGCTGCACAAAGATGTTCTCTTTCATACTTGAGCTCTGAAAGTCCTTTGACGAGCTTTCCACTGACCAGATTGTTGATGTACCTGAAGTTGAGGTGAGAGAGCCTTCGATGCCATAGCCAACTTTGTTGCATCGAGGCTTTCGATAGTAGACAAACCTGCTTGTCAGTCTGGACTTTTGACAAGTTAATTGTGTAGAGGTCTGATTTTCTTGTGCCGACCAAGAGTTCACTGCCTTCTTCAGTGCGAACTGAACACGTCTTGGCTTTGAAGTGGACCTCTAAGTCTTTGTCACAGAACTGGCCTATACTGAACAAGTTGTGTCTTAAGCCTTCAACATAGCTCACCTTCTTTATCGTGACATTGTTGTGTTGTACATCACCGTATCCCATTATTGGTGAATGCTGGTCGTTGCCGAATTTAACTGTTCCACAATATTTATCTTTAAAATTGGACAACATCTCTTTTTGTCCTGTCATATGCTTGGAACATCCGCTATCCAAGTACCATAAATGACGGATCTGCACAAGAGAAATAACGAAACATTTGATTTAGATAGTCTTAAAACAAAGATTTAAGACTTTTTGAGCATGGAAGTGTGGGTCTTGAACTGATTTGTTCAAAAGCCATCTTTCTCTTAAGCACGGGTTCTGAACAGACGTGTTCAGAAACCATTGTTTTATTTTTGAAGTGCGGGTCTTGAACTGTTGTATTCAAGAACCTATGTTCTTTGAGGAACGAGTCCTATACTGTTTTGTCTAGAAGTCATCTCCAAAAGCTCTCTTAAACTTTGTGTGCCTGCAACACAGATTTAGCCTTAGGTACCCACTGTAATTTGGGTCCTACTGTGTTAGCACAAGATTTTGGTACCCATTTCAAATTGGGTCCTCTTTTCTTTTGAAAGGCATTTGAAGAATTAGAATGAGATGAATACACATGATAATTGCCAAACCAATCTTCAGAATCTTGACAAGAAGTAGAAACATGTTTATCATAAATAGAAGACTTTCTAGCAGATAAAGATAATTGAAATAATTGCTTCATTGTATATTGTTTACGAGAAACAACAAGTTTTAAGTTCAAAATAGCAACATCATCAATTAAGACGTCTTTACTAGGCGAAGTCTTACTACAATTAACACTACAAAACAATTTAACGGTCTTGTCAAGCTTCTATTTCGGTTGCCACTGAGATTTAACTTCTGGACTTTGCTTGCTCAGATCTGAAACATGTGAAACTCGTAAGTTAGACTTCTGAGCAACAAACGAATGCTTCTTCTTCGGATGACCAGTAGTGTTCGGTTTCTGTGAATGCTTAGATATAATCTTACCTTTAGTACTCTTTGCTTTCACAGAGACTGATTTATCAACTTTCGTTGATTTTGCACTGTTAACAGGCATACTGGTTTTTCCCAAAGATTTCTTAACAAAAGATGAATGGTTAGGAAGTTTTGCATTAATGTCAAATTGATTAGAACAATCATCTAAACCACCGTCAGAGTTCAGAAAATCAAACCCTTTATTTGATGAACCAAACATATCCTCAGAGTTTGAAGCCTTAGAAAGAACAGAATTTTTGAATATAGTTGAAAAAACTTTTTTTTCAATATTCATCAAAAGTATTTCATCTGTTAAAGAATTCTCGAGTTCAGAAATTTTACTCTCTAAAACGAGAGGAGGGACATATAGTTTACCTTGAATAGGCATCGCCTCCATTTCTTTTTCAGAATAACTTTGAAAATGGAAGATGAACTATTATTGTTTTGATATATTGGATTATCATTATAACTATTATTCATATTCGCATAATAAAATGGAAGATGAACTTTAGATGATTTCAAACGTTTTTCAGTTTCGTTGGCTTCATCCTTTTCAGACAGTTTAGTCCAGAAAACTTTAAGCTCAGGGATTCTTCGAGCTAATTTCAAAGAAAGGAGATCATAAAGTGAAGGCACTTCAGATATTCCTTTTTGAAGACAAAGAGGATTCTTATAACCAATTCCCCAATTGTCTTTATTCTCTATTGGTTTGTTAAGATGAATGGTTTGCTCACTTTGACCTAATGAGTATAACTTCTTTTCTAAAGCATCTAATTTTGCAATTAAAGTTTTGTTTTCTTCGTACACGAAGAATGCATTTTCGTAAGCTCATATAAATCAAGCTCACCTTTTCTCAGTTTAGACTTGAGTTCAGAATTATCTTTAAGAATTATTGTCTGTTCTTTCACGCTGGTGTCATTGTTTGTATGTAAAACCTCAACCAATACTTTCTTCTCAGCAATTTCATTGCTAAGTTTCTGTATCTATTGGTTTTTGTTTGTAATGACACCCTCTTCCCGCTTAAGATTCGACTCTAACTCTTGGATTTTTAAATTCATGGTATGCATTTTATTCATGAAATCTGAATTCGATAAATCACATACCTCCTCTTCTTTATCCTCTTCTGAATCTTCTTCAGCGTCTGATTCCTGCTTTCCCATCAAGCACATGTTGACTGCTTCATCTCTCTCTTCATCCTCTTCTTCCTCGTCTGAATGATCAAGCCAATATTCATCCTCTGTCATCAGTGCCTTACCCGCCTCCTGTTGCTTTGCAAGAAGCATCTTGTTCTTGTAGTAATCGGAGTTTCTGACTTTGGGTCTGCGACAGTCTTTGGCAAAGTGACCTATTTTGCCACAGTTGTAGCACGTAGGTGGTTCTGACTGACTGGATCCTTCAGCTTTAAACTTTCTCTCTTCCGGTTTCCTCTCCTCTATTCTCTTCCCTTCAAACTTCTTTCCTTCATATCTACTTCCTTCAACCCTTTCCTTATGGACATAGTTGTTAGGACCAGAAGAATACCTCTGACTGTTTGATGTTGGCTTTTTGTAGAACTTTTTTTGAAAAGCATTTGTCAGCAGAAGCATTACTTGCTTCAGTTGGTCATTTTCATCCGAGTCAGAGTTTGCATAAGCTTCATTTTCTTCTGATTTATACACAATCGTCTTGTTCTTCTTCTTCCTGACAACAAGAGCAACTGTGTCTTCAAGTGTCTTTCCTTTCTGTCTCTTCTCATCTAGAATTTCATCCACCTCTTCTTCATTTTGTCTGAGGGTTACATACACCTCGTGAAGTGGAATCTCATTCAGATCCTTGATCTGCTTCATCTGCCTGGCAAATCTTTTCCATTCCGGCTGTAGAATACTTAGAAATTTGATGTTCAGCTCGATTTGAGATTGATATATTCCACTCAAATCACACACACAAAACAATCAAGAACAATGAAATTCATGGGGAAATCACATGTGTATTAATGTCACAAGTGAAAGGGTTACAAGGTTTTCTCTCTCTAAGGATTCTCATTGAATGTTTACAAATGAGGCTTCCACAATAACAAAAGCAAGGAAGACCTATTTATAGGTCAAACAAGAAACAAGGAAAACTTACAAAAGTCAACATAAATGATCTAAACTAAAATTACAATAATAATCTCCCCCTTTTAGATCATTTGACAATTTTGCTTTGGTCCCATCTTTTAAAGCAGATTCTTCTGATTTCAAGGTGTGCTTCAAACCTTCTGATGTGCTCCCTGAAATCAATCTTCTTGTTGATCTCTTCTAGCATAGCTTCCATGTTAAGAGACTCAATAGTTCTTACAACTTCATTCTTTCTTAATCTTTCCTGCTCAGACAGAAACAATTTATCTTCAAGCACTTTCCGCACATACTTCAAAGTACCATCTGAATACTTCGCCAATTCTGATGCTCTCATGAACTGCTTCTTATGAGACTTGGTGTTTACATACATTACACCCAACTCTGGATATCTGGAGATCTGAAAGGGCTCTAGAACTTTGATCTTGGGATGGTTGAAGTTTGGTGTCAGAAGGTTTACTCTGTTCTGATTGGTTTCAATGCCAAGCTAAAAATCAAATGAATAAGCATTGTAGACACTCCTTGTCATGAATCTTTTAATAGCATCCAAAGCATAAGCAACAGCTTGTGACCTCCTTCTATTTCTCCTGTCTCTGAACTCATTCACAATGAGCACAATGTCTGAGAAGTTGAAGTTATCAAAATCAGCTTCTGTAAAGGTACTGATCTTCATATCTTTTCTTTGAACTGTGATCTTTGGATAGTGGACATTAAGAATCTTGCAAATATGAACATTTTGAACCTGCAGAATCTCTTTTCTTTTGGCATAAGGGGAAAGACTACACATTGTCATCATGAACCTGATGTAATTGGCTTGATAAACTTTATCTCTCTCTCCAACACCATAAAAACAAGCTTCATCAATCAGCTGTAGAGAAGAAACAAATATTTTGGTTGACTCTTCCAGGAATGGTACTTTGAGAGACTTTCTGATGATCTCAATGAACTTCAAAGAATCTCCCTCAACATCATATCCTGTATAAGGAATAGCACCAACTCTAACATCTCCTTTGAAAGTAACTTTCACTATATCACTGATTTCATAAGAGATGAGCTCTTCTGCTTGCATTGATTCAAGTTCTGGATCATGAGCTTTTGAGAATTCTTCCACTTCCATAGAAGTAACAAAAACAGGATTTGGCTTTAACTGTATAGGGGTTTCAGCTTTGCTCAATATCTTTGGGCTATCTGGGTTTCGGATGTAAGTAAGTGCACTAGCTTTTGCTCTGGCTGCTTCTTCTTCCTCTTTTCTTAACTCAGCTTTACCTTCCCTGATTATCTGCCTTTCCTCCTTTTCTCTTTGTTTTCTTTCTTTGTACAGCTTATTCCTGAAGTCTTGGATATCAATAATGATTGGCCTTTCTTCTTCAAGATCTTTTGGTTTGGGCTTTGGGGTAGGAATTCTTGATCTTTTTGACTTTTTGGGCTTATCAGTTTTTGGTTTCTGCTTGGGCTGTTCAGCTGGTTGTTCAGAATCAAAATCTTCAGGCAAGGGAAGAGCAACTCTTGGTTCAGAAGCATCAAGGTTTTCAGGGACAGAGAAGTTTCTTGTGGGTGAGACTATCGGAATAGCAGTCAAGATTTCATCTTCATCAAACAATCTGTAATTTGGTGGAGCATAATCAACTGTACTCGCAATCTGTGCAACCTCCATAACTTCGGCTTGTTGAACTAGAAACGTTTGATCAAGATCTACAATCTCTTCATCTTCACCTTCAAGATCATCAAAATTTTCATCTAAATTTTCTCCAAACAAGTCATCCAGAACATTTTCACTCTGACCCAGATTTCCTTGAGAAATAGCATTTTGTACAAACTCTTCAACTGTAACTGTATTTTCAGGATCTGGTCCATCACTTTGAATATTGTGCTCAATAACGTCCATTCCTTCCTCTTTAACTTTCAAGTAACTGTCATACCTAGCAGGAGCCTGTTCATCATCATCACTTTCATAATCATCTTGGTTGACAAAGTTTTTAGCCGTAACTCCCAACATTTCCATTACTTCCTCAACAGTGGCAATCGCAGGCTTTTCAACCCTTGATTCCGTATTGTCATAGATCATCAACTCTACTTCAGCCTCCGGAACATTCTCTTCCAACTGTCCCTTTTCTGATTGATCTCCATGTGTTTCAGTTACTTCAGTCCCCTGCTCCTCAACAGTAACAATAATAGTATCTTCTGCAGTTTTCTGTCTCTTATTTATCTCCCCCTCATGATCTTGATCAGAATCACGATCATGCCTCTTCTTTAAAACTGCATCAGATTGAGCCTTGCAAGAAAGTCGAACGACTGTGGTAAGATCATGTAAGTGCTTCTCCACTGAATCTTTGAACTGGTTGAACTAAGATTGAGTGACATAATCTACTGGAACCTGAGGAACAGTTGGTTGAGATTGTTGCCTCAGTAAACCAATAAGATCTGCTTCTGTTTGATCTGCTGGAGCTTCGGATAACAGCTGGGCTAGAAGTAAAGATTTAAGCTTAGAAACTGATTGAACTGGTTGTGGTTGTGGAACAGATGGTGGTGGAACTGTTTGCTCAGGCTCCTCAACAACTGGATTTTTCCCTTTCAACATCCTCAACACCTTCCCAATCTCCTCCTCAAACTTGTGATAAAGAGTTTTCAACGACCTTTAGGGCGTCATTGAGAAATTCCCTTGAAACGAATTCGGGTAAACTAACACCGGGGCTACTCAAGCTTCCCATTAACACAGTTGTTAAAGATACAACAGTGTGGCCTGTGCTCAAAGCTAGCATAGTGTTAGCAATGACAGGACTTCCACCTGATCCTCGTAGTCCGGAATGCGGATCTACTACAGATGTTCCGATCGGGGCACTAAGACTCCCGATGGTAGCAGATATGTTTGGTTGTTTCCTAGGAATGAAAATAGATGTAGCAATTGGTTCTAGACTCAAAGGTGCACTGAAAGAAGTCAAACTCGGGGGAACTGAGTTCTTGTTTCAATACCTGCCATTTCTGAGTGAAAGGCAGATAGAGTATGTGCTAAATACCCGTGAAAAGATGAGACTATAGCCTGTTGAGAGGCAATAGAATGGCTGGCTGAGGTATGCATATGCATTAGTGGGCGACTAATGTCTCTTTCAATACCTCTTGCTCGCAACATATGCGGCGAGGTAGTAGATGTGGCTGCCCTTCTAGAATGGTAGGTTTGGATACACTCACGCTCACCATGTTCTTTTTCTACATTCACTCTAGTCCTCACATTTTCTGAGTTTTCAACTAATACTCCCTCTTCCTGCCTTATAACTCCAGAGTCAGAAACAATGTTCCTGATTATTGAATCAACACCTTCCAAGTCAGGATCTCTTGCAGTAGAACCAAGACTTTGGTGTAAAGAAACATTATCCAAAAATCCAAAACTATGGCCCAAGTTATCATCAGTATTAACATTTTGATCATTTCCTTGATCTTCTGCATCCTGTGTTGATGTTGCTGAAGGTACCGAAGTACTAGAAGAACTTGCTTGACCAACCGATATAGTTTTCTCAGAGTTCTGACTTTCATTGGGATTCTCTTCCTGAGTGCCCAATTGAGGAATGATAGCAATCTCAGGTTGAGATGTAGGAATCACTAAATGCGTGGCAGATTGTGCCTGTGTTCCCACACCCTCCAGTACAGAAGGCTGACCCACTCCTGAACCCCCCCTCTATATTTTCTCTCTGCTCACTTTCCCGTTCAACTACTCCCATATTATGTTGAACCCTCACCGACTCCGCTCTACTAACTGGTTCTTAGTCCTGGGTAGGGATCTACGGCTCTGGCAATCCCATGGACTCCCTATAATGCCTAACACTCGGAGCATTCGGATTGGCATAAGCAAGCAGTGTAGCAGGAACTGTCATCTCAAAAGGGAAGGATTGCTTCTGCTTTTGAAGATGTGTCATTTCATTTTCTGGGGCACGTTCATGGTGTAATCTCTTTGGAACTTCTGGGCTAGATCTCAGTATACCGCTGACAATAAGTTGTAAAAATCTCTGATAAGGCACATATTTTGGCTTCTTTGAATGTCTCTTGCTCAGAACATTCTCATACAGCTCAGTCCATATGGCCACAGCATAATCAACATGCAGATCATAAATGATAGCATGGAACAGTCTTAGAGTATGAATGTTTGTATTGTCGTGCCCAGAGTGTCATGAAGTCAAGCACTTGTTGATTACTGAGAAAAACTGATAGTAGAATGGTGGCAAGTTTGACTTCCGAAAGTCACTCATCTTTGTATGATTTCCAACATAACCAAGAGCACGAATACCAGCAAACATTTCATGATCAGTCGGATAGGGATCAAAAACTGTCTTTCCTTCTCTGGAATCTGGCAAAGGTAGATCAAGAAGCAATCTCAGTCTCTGAAAGGTCAGAATGGATGTAAAGTTGTCGATGCGAATGGTGAAATACTTTCTGTCGCCTTGCACTACATGCTCAATAGTTCTCCATGCTTGTTGTAAGTAGATCAGTGGTACATTAGCAGTTGCAGTTAAGGCAGTGCAGATGGGATGATTTTTCAGGATATCCTTTATCAAAGGCTTGACCATCAGATTTTCAAAGATTACATGGTGATTGTTTGGTGATAAAGGAAGATAATCTTGAGGATTGATCAATTGAAGATCAGGATCAGCACCAACTTCAGAAAAATGGGATCGGGAAGAAGGCATGGGCATCTCCTGTGAAACATTCAGATCGTGTTCATCCATCTGAACACTTTGGTCATGAATATTTTCCTCCGCCATTGATTTCCAGAAAAATCATAAAATGTATTGGATAAAATCCAATATGTCAGTATAAATCCAAAAGCCTGTTTTTCAGAAAAACCAATTTTGAAGTACAGAACAATGTACTTTAAAATCTTGCAATGAAAGCACAGTAAGTTGCAGAAAACAAGTTGCAACTTTGAATGAACAGAATAACACTTCAACACACAAAACAAAAAATTGACAACAACACTTCACATTTCGAATTTATTCTGTCAAATTAATGTTGTATTTAAAAATAATACTTGAAATCTGAAATATTATTTATTTTACTGATTTTGCAAGGTATCCAAAAACATTCGACTCTTTATATTTGAAAAGATTTGAAATGAACTCCAATACCCAAACTTTGCAATTTACTTTTTATTTGAAAATTTTGAAATTCAAATTCAAATTTGAATTTCAAAAATTCAAACTTTTCACCTTTATGAAAAATCTGACTTTTAAACTTCTTTTAATCTTTTAACAATATGATCAAAGATTATGAAATTGTTTATCCATCCATTAAGTCCAGATTAGTTTTAGTTCAGGATATCAGTTCAAGTCCAGAATATGAGTCAATTTCTGTTCAGTCCAATATGAACAACAATTCAGTTTCAAACTCCCAATGTCATGGTAACCTGCAAAAAAAAATGTATATCGAGCAATCCCAGATTTCAACAAGTATTATTTTCAATACCCAAACATTATTTTGAAAGATTAAATCCAAAATATTCAGTGTCTTTGTCGATTTTATAACATACCGAAGCAAGGAAGATGAACAGTCAAAACATTTTGAATCGACAATCAAGAAAAACAAAACCCTAGAAATGATAAAACTAACAACAATCAATCAAATAGTATGAAAAATAACAACCTACACTTGAATCTTCGATGAAAAAGAACTGAAAAGATGAAAGTCGCAAAAAAATTATCAGAGAGAAAAACGCTAAGTGTGAAATCCGCAGGTTGATAATGAGAGAGAATGAGACGGAATATAAATATATACTCGACAAAACTCTCAACACAAAGAACTCGCAAGTAACTATTCATTCACCGAACTCGCAAGTCAAAGAACTCGCAAGAAACTATTCATTCATAAAACTCGCAAGATACTATTCATTTGAATAAAACTCGCACACAACGCATGATTTGAGTTTTTTCTTCTCTCATATCAACAAAACAATGTATTTGTCTAAAAATCGACAAATAGGTGTGTGATTTTCACTTAAGAAACAATTTAAGTGAAAATTTTGTGAAACTCGCACGCCTAAGAAAGATGAAACTCGCACACTGAAGGAACTTTCTCGCCCAAACTCGCAAGTAACGCCTTGCGCGTTTCTGAAACTCGCACGCCTCTATTAGCGCATTTAAAGCAAATTCGCTAGCTTTACCATGCGCGTTTTCCAAACTCGCTAGCTTTACCATGCGCGTTTTTCAAACTCTCTAGCTTCAGCTTGCGCGTTTTCCAAACTCGCTAGCTTCAGCTTGCGCGTTTTCCAAACTCGCTACCTTCAGCTTGCGCGTTTTTCAAACTCGCTAGCAATGCCTTGCGCGTTTTCCAAACTCGCTAGCAATGCCTTGTGCGTTTAAGCTTATGCATAGTGCTTTGCGCGTTTCCTGACTTTGAAAAATTTTGAGAAATATTTCCAAAAATGAAATCTTTCTAAAAATGGAAACTTTTGCTTTCCCAAAATAGCAACTTTTCAGAATTGACTTTTTAGCACAAAATCAGTATTTTTCTCCCGAAAAACTTTGCAGACTTTTCAAAAACTTTTCATACTTTTCAAAACTTTCATACACACTTACATACTTTTCCATTTTGCTCCCCCTTGAAGTATGCACTCATCTTTATTTCTCCCCCTTGATTTTTGCTGAAAAGCACAAATCACGAAGTACGAGTCCTAATCTGATTTGATCAGAAGTCATAGTCCAATACAAAACCTGTAAAACAGAAAAAACTTTTGGTCCTCATTGAGCATGAGTCCAGGTTTGTTAACAATATCCAACTTTTTGAAATTGAGAAAATGAATTACTTAAGCATACCAAATATAGAGAAATGCTCCCCCTCAGAAAAATAAAGAATGATCTAACTATTCATTAAGGTTCAACATGCCAAGTTTACTGACTAGAAAATTAAATCTCTTTTCATCAAGAGGTTTTGTAAACAAATCAACAACTTCAAGATCAGTTGAAACAAAATGCATTTCTACATCACCTTTTTCAACATGGTCTTTAATAAAGTGATACTTGATATCTATGTGCTTCGTCTTTGAGTGCTGCACAGGATTTGATATGATGGCTATTGTACTCTTAGAATCACAGTAGATTGGTACCTTATGGAATGTGTATCCATAATCTCTCAGCTGGGTTCTCATCCACAGAACCTGTGAGCAGCAGCTTGCAGCCGCAACGTATTCCGCTTCAGCTGTAGATGTGGATACACAATTCTGCTTCTTTGATGACCAGCTAACCAATTTATCTCTTAGATAATGACATGCTCCGGATGTACTTTTCCTGTCTAATTTATTTCCTGCATGATCTGCGTCAGTATATGCAATTAATTCAATCTTGGAATCTTTTAGATACCAAAGGCCCAAATTCGGAGTGCCTTTGAGATACCTCAAGATTCTTTTGACAGAAGAAAGATGAGACTCTTTAGGATTTGCCTGATACCGTGCACAAAAACATGATGCAAACATAATATCTGGCCTACTAGCTGTCAAATAAAGAAGAGAACCAATTATACTTCTGTAAGTATGTTGGTCTACTGATTTTCCGGAGATATCGGCATCCAACAAACTGCCAGCTAGCATTGGAGTTTTCATGGGTGAAGTAGAATTCATGTCAAATTTCTTCAACATGTCTCTGATATATTTAGCCTGATTTATAAAAATCCCTTCCGGGGTTTGCTTGACTTGCAGGCCTAAGAAAAATGTGAGTTCACCCATCATTGACATTTGAAAACGCTTTTTCATGATATTTTCAAATTCTACACACAAATCTTGTGAAGTAGAGCCAAAAATTATGTCGTCAACATAAATTTGTACAAGTATCATATCCTTACCTTTCTTTTTAAGAAAAAGAGTAGTGTCAATTGTACCTTTCCGAAAACCTGATTCAGTTAGGTAGACTGATAAAGTTTCATACCATGCTCTTGGCGCTTATTTTAGTCCATACAATGCCTTGTCAAGAACATAAACATGATCTGGGAACTTCGGATCCACGAAACCTTCAGATTGACTCACATATACTTCTTCATGAAGAATGTCGTTGAGAAAAGCAGACTTCACGTCCATTTGATATACCTTGATATTCTTGTGAGCCGCATAAGCTAGAAAAATCCGTATGGCTTCAATCCGAGCAACTGGTGCATAAGTTTCATCATAATCAATTCCTTCTTGTTGATTGTAACCTTTTGCAACCATCCTTGCTTTGTTTCTCAAAATAATTCCAGCCTCGTCCTTTTTGTTTCGGAAGATCCAATTTGTTCCAACAATTGATTTGTGTTTAGGTCTTGGTATCAGTCGCCATACTTGTTTCTTTCGAACTCATTCAGCTCATCCTGCATTTCATTTATCCAATCTGGATCTTTTAACGCTTCTGATGGCTTCTTTGGTTCAATGTTGCTCAGAAAAGTTGAAAACATGCAGAAGTTTGCAGTTGCTGGTGGAAAAGCAGATCTGGTAGTCACTCTAGCAGACGGGTCACCAATAATGTTTTCTGGAGGATGATTCCTTGTCCATCTGTGTGAGCTTGGTAAAACATCAACCTCTGTTTGATTGTTAGAATAATCAAACTCATCTTGTATTGTTGGTTCTTCAGGAGTTGAAATCACTTGAATTTCTGTTTCATCTGAATTAGATACAATTGGACTTGATGTGCTTTGCAATGGAACAACTTCTGCAGTGGGAGTTTCCATCACATTTTCTTCAGGTGTAGATGAAACATCTTCATTATTTGTTGAAGTTGTGTTGACTGAAACTTCTTGTACTTGAGATGTAGACGCTTCTCCATTTTCTTCAGAAGGTCCTGATATATCTGAAGTGGTAGTAGATGTATTAGTGATAGGTATATCATTTTGACTGTGTATGTTCTGAAAATCATCAAAAGCATCATAGAACAGTAAATCTAAATCTGAATCAGTGAAATAGTTAGATGTCTCAGTCTGTTTTTGAACAGGTTCTACTCTTGATGAAGTAGAAGCTTTGTCTTTTTCTTTAGATCCTAGTTCTGAACTGCTTTGTTCAGAAGTCCTTGTCTTGCTTTCATCAAAGATTACATTTTCACTTTCGATCACCATCTTTGTACGAGTATTGTAGACTCTGTATGCTTTGGATTGGAGAGAATACCCAATAAATATCCCCTCATCAGCTTTTGGTTGAAACTTGGATAAGTTCTCTCGATCATTAAGAACGTAGCACCTGCATCCAAACAGACGAAGAAATTTAACAGTAGGCTTACGACCATTAATCAATTAATAAGAAGTTTTATTAAAGCATTTATTGATAATAGTCCTGTTTTGTGTGAAGCATGCAGTTGCTACAGCCTCAGCCCATAGAGACATTGGTAGTTCTGAATATGCCAACATTGTCCGTGCAACCTCTACCAAAGTTCTATTTTTGCACTCAACGACCCCATTTTGTTGAGGTGTCATCACGACAGAAAAATTGTGTGATATGCCAACAGATTCTAGAAATTTTTGCAAAGTAGCATTCTTGAATTTTGTTCCATTATCACTTCTCAGTTGCTTTACAGGGCTTTGCTGCAGAACTTGAATCTTCTTGATGAACTTGATGATTAGATCAGGAGCTTCAGATTTCTTTCGTAGAAACTCAAGCCAGGTATACCGAGAGTATTCATCCACCATCACTAATATGTATTTCTTTCCGTTGATGGATTGAGTACTCATTGGTCCACACAAGTCCATGTGAATTAGTTCCAGACACTTATTGCAGTTGGATAGCATCTTTAGTTTGTGTGAACTTCTCTTCATCTTTCCTTTTGCACAAGCTGAACAAAGAGAATCTTGTTCAATCTTTAATTTAGGAAGTCCAATCACTAACTGTTGTGTCCTCAGCTTGTTTAAATCACGAAAATGTTGATGAGAAAGTCTTCGATGCCACAACCAACTTTCTTCTGTTGATGTCTTAGAGATTAGACATACTGACTTTGAAGCTTTCAGTGTTGGAAAGTGAACACCGTATACTGTGACACCTGTTAAATTCTGAATATTAAGGTTAGCACCCTCAGATTAATTTATAAGTTTTGTCACTTTTAAATTTTTATTAAAAGCCTTTAAGATAAAAGTTTCCCGAAAAATTTAGAAGTTGCGTTAAAAACCCGGAACAGTTCCGCATCTGACCGTCATTGTCCAGAAGTGCCAAATAAGGGAATAAAAGTCCAAAATCCTTAAACTATAAAAATCTGTATGTTAATTTCTCTTGCATTGCAAAATTTTCAAATTTGGCATTTTATTAGCAAATATTGAGAATTTGGTATTTTGGTTCTCAATTATATCTGATATTTATAATCTAGACTAGTAATTTATTTAAAAATATATATATATTAGACTAAATTTTTTTATAAGGATGAGTCACTTAGGACACTTGTCCTAATCCTACCTTATTTTAGTTATTTTTAATAATTAAAAACCAAATTAAAAACTAGAATTACTCTTCATTTCTCAAAATTAACTTTTCATCTCCTCTTCCCTCTCCTCCCTTTGTTCGGCCGAATACCACCACCATCACCACTCCATTTTTCTTTTCTTTGTTCAAGAACCAAATCCAAGCTAGAATCCATCAACAATTTGAAGTTAGAATCAAGTTTCCATCTCAAATCTTCAAGGTAACCTCAAAAACTACATTTTCTTATGCATGTTCTCATTTTTGAATTTTGGGTTTGAGAAGTAGAAATTTACATCTAAATGTTAAACAAATTGGATTTTTGATGATGAGATGGATTACATTTGATGTATATAATATCATAAAATGAGTGTTTGATTCTTGTTTTCAAAGAAAAATTTGTTATTATCAAATTTAGGGTCTTTGATCATAATGTTGAATTTTGTAAGTAGAATATCTTGAATCACAAAATTTTGGTGTTATTGAACTTTTAGCTATATTGTTACAATGAAAAATTTAGTATAAAAATACTCTTAAGATGGAATTTCCCAAATTCCACATGATTAAGAGTTTATTAGTGATGTTAATATCACTTAAATGGGTATTTTGTACATGCATGCATATGGATGAGTATTTTGGTTGCAATGAATCCATGATGCATATGTTAGTTTATCATGTAATGAAGAGTGAAGACATGGTTTATAATCAAAAACCATGTCTAATGATCATTATTTGTGGTTTAAAATAGTATTTACTTCATTTTAGAATCTGTCCAGAAAATGGACTTCACTTCTAGCTTGCACAACTCACAAACCACATGTCCAAATTTGGGGTTTTTGCTTCTAAACTTTAATTTAAAGTGTTAGCTTTCTAAAAAGTCCGAAAACACTGAATTTGGAGTTGATTTGGGCACTTAAATGGATTTTACAAGAAAATGGTGCAATCTGTCCAGTGAAGACAGATTCATACACCTATCTTGTAGAGGCCATAACTCCCTCATTACTCATCCAAAATAAGTGAATCTTTTTCCGAATGTTAGGATTTTGAGTAAGGTTTGCATCCATATATGGATCACTATCTAATTCCAAGAATTGATACCTCAAAAGCCTATTACAAGTAAGGTATGTCACTGATCCGAAAATCAGTGACACTCTATTTTGTAAAAATTATTTGAAGTATCAAAAGTTATTCAAAAATTATAAAAAAATGCAGATTTACTCTAAACATATTATAGTATCATCAAAAAAATTGTGATTAAATAATTCTCTTGGGAAGTTAAGCTTCCGTGTTGAATTTACCGGATAACTTTCTGGACAGCATGTGCTGAATCCAGAAAGGTAATTTTATTAAGCTTAATTTTTGTTTTATTGTATTTTGGAACTTTGTATAGTTAAAAATGGATATGGACTAAGAAACTTATATGATGGCATTTCATGGGACAATTGGACATATTGGTTGGACATCGGAATAGGGCATTAATGTGTTTCTTTATGGCAACTCTTGTATAGGGAAAATAAGGGCGTGACAAAATTCTATAAGTATTAAAGTAAAGCTTCACCCGTTGCAATCGTTAAGGTGAGTATTCACAGCCCCACTTTTATCGTTTTAATTGATTTTGGGGTGGAAAGCATGTTTAAATTGCGTATTTAAAGATTCATGAGAATTGTTTGAAAGTATTGCAAATTGGCAATTTATAAGGCTTTGTTAAAAGCGTTTGGAATTATAAGCTATATGATAAGTATGCAATTGATGTGTTGAGTATTAAATGTTAAGACCCCGTGACACTACTATTAACTCGAAGAAAATCGGGCCTATAGTATTAGTGGATAGCGCTATTTGGTGTGACAAGCCCACCTTAATGCTGACGAGCAGGGGTGCACTATGCTAGAGAAGATGACTAAACATGTGGCATGAACCACCGCTGAGTTAGTTCATCGAGGGCGTTGAAATTGGTCAGGGACGGCTTAGTAGTGGCTCAACGTAATATTGTCTTTGCATACACTTATCATAAAGAAATTAAATTGTGGTGCTCATGAATCAAAGAATTGAAGTTGGTTTATACGTATGTTTTACAAATGTCAACTTGCATATAAAAATGATTTGTGCATATATAAAACCTGTGAACTCACCAACTCTTTGTAGTTGACCTTGGTTTTTATTCATGCTTTTCAGGAATCGAGAAGGTAATTCCATGATGTTTTAGCAGTGCACTTCATATTTTGAAGCAAGATTATTTTACTTTATGCGTATCGTTATATTTTAAAGTTTGGGAATTGTAAACAATGACGATACTATGTTCTTAAAAATGTAATGTATTTTGAAAGTTAAGTAAATGTTGGTATGTTATAATCTTGTGCTACGACATCGGAGCTGTTATGCCTCGTGTTTCCGCTTTAGCGGGGTGTGACAAATTTGGTATCAGAGCCATAGGTTATAGGGAATACCGGTTTTGTTTTAAAACCACACACTATAACCTTTTACAAATAAAGTTTTCAAATTAAGGTGCGCTGTAGTATAACTAAGATGTGTTTCACATTGTCATATTTTAACTTAAACAAAGCTTGATCACCTTTGTTTAATTTAAGTGTGTATAAAGGGGACATGGATTGGCTATACTAGGAATTACTAAAAATAGAAACTTTTTGATACAAAAATGAAAAGCATGATTGTTATGTGAGTTTGCATGATATTTTTGGTTTTTAATAAAAATTATAGCATGATTGACAATTAAACTTTATTAATTATCACAGTTAATATGTCACGATCACCATCTCACCAAGAACAGTCGCCTGACGAATCAGGCTATCTCACCTACATACCTAGAGGAAATACTCCGATGAGTGATGATTTTGACCCATCTGAGCATGGTTACTCAGATTCCGATCGGCCACTGGAGAGATCGGTCACACCTACATCGGAGTCGACTCCACCTGCCACATTCGAGCGAGAGATTACACCTGTCCCACGTAGGGACGAGGCAGGGCCTTCTCGACTTAGGGGTCGGAGGGTATCGCCACCACCATGTGCTGGAATACCAGTGTCTCAACCAGCCGGTATGACAGCATTAGAAAACTACTCGGTCTCGGGTATGTCTCGAGAGGTGGAGAGAGTTAGAATGGAGATAGATCATCATGAGCATTCCATTGATGCACTTATGATTATAATGAATTCAAGTGATCAGATTTTAAATGGACTTATATCAATGGTAAGTACGGGTGATCAAACTATGAGTAGGATTATGAGGGAGCTGATGGAAACTAGGGCGATGGTAGCATGGTTGCACTCTTGTTTATCTGTGATGATGGGACTTTTGGTGATTGTGATAGCATGGGTGATGATGTTGTTTTTCAGGCATCAGTAGTGCGGTTCATTGTTGGATATTTGGATGACTAACTTTCTTTTTGGAGATATGTAACTCGTCGTATTAATACATTATTAAATAGCATGGCTATTACTTTTGGATGAATGTTGAATGTTTGACGTAGTATTTTATTGATAGTGGATATGTTTAAGTTATATTGTTTATGTTTGTTTATAAATTGTGAATTTCAATACTATGAGGTTGATGTATGATATATTGGATGTATGAATAAACAAATACAATTTATATTGTATTAAGATTATAGGATAGAAATAAGGGAAATAAGGATATGGAATTAAATATTAACGAGGCTTTAAAATAAATTGTTGCGTTAGAATTATGCCGCCAAGAAGAGAAGATCCTGATATTGCACGACTCGTATCCGAGCAAATCTTAGCCACACTTCCTAACATAGTTAGTCAGATAGCAGCAGGTTTAAATGCTAACCAACCTAATCAACCAGGAGTCGGTGCAAATATAGAAAAAGAATGTACATATAAGACTTTTAGGTCTTGTAACCCAAAAGAATTCCACGGTACCGAAGGAGCGGTTGGGTTATTATTTTGGATTGAAGGAATGGAATCCGTTCTCCACATAAGTAAATGCTCGGAAGCAAACAAAGTGGAATTTGCAGCTTGCTTACTACAAGGGAGAGCACTAACGTGGTGGAACACTCAAGTGCAGACTCGAGGAAGAGAAGCAGCTAACAAACTCACTTGGGATGAGTTTAAAGAAATGCTTAAGGAAGAATATTGTTCAAGAAGCAAAATGCAGAAATTACAAGCAGAGTTATGGGAGCATGAAATGAAAGGAAACGACATTGATACATACACGGCACGATTTCATGAGCTGGCGAAGATGGTGCCACATCTGGTTACACCAGAAGAGAATCGGGTAGACAGGTATGTCTGGGGTTTAGCTCCAGAAATCCGAGGGGATGTGACCTCGGGTAATCCAAAAACCATTCAGGAAGCGGTAAATCTGGCAACCAAGCTCACCAATGTGTTATTTGTCTCAAATGTAACAAAGGAGGTCATTATGCGAAAGATTGTAAGAATGGGGGAAAGCGAGCTTGTTTTGAGTGTGGGAGTCAGGATCACTTCAGAAATGCCTGTCCCAAATTTGTTAGAAGGATGAACGCAAATCAGACTCGACCGGTCAATCAGAGGAATCAAAAAGGTCAAGCACGAGGCCGGGTATTTGAAATTGGAGCGGAAGAAGCGAGACAAGATCCGGATGTGATCACAGGTACGTTTCTCTTAAATAATCATCGTGCATCTGTATTGTTTGATTCCGGAGCAGATAGAAGCTTTGTGTCATTAAGTTTTAGATCAAAAATTAATCAAATGCCCCAAAAGCTAAAAGAAACTTATGTCATTGAGTTCGCTAACGGACAAGAGATTAGGGTTGGAGATGTATTTTCGAATTGTACCCTAAGTCTAGCTGAAAAGGAATTTAAGATAGATCTAATTCCAATAAAGTTAGGAAGCTTTGACATAGTTGTGGGCATGGATTGGTTGTCTAATAACCAAGCGGAAATATGTTGCTCCGAAAAGACTCTTCGAATTCCGCTACCTAAAGGAGAAGTACTTATAGTACATGGAGAAAAATCCAAAAGGAAATTAAGAATAGTGTCCTGCATGAAGATGCAGAAGTATTTAAGGAAAGAATATAGTGCGTTTTTAGCTCATGTAGTCAATAAAGAGACCAAGGAGAAGTGTTTGCAAGATATTCCTGTAGTTCGAGACTTTCCCGAAGTATTTCCTGAAGATCTGCCTGGGTTACCTCCACCGAGACAAGTCGAATTCCGCATTGATTTAATTCCGGGAGCTGTACCAGTGGCTAAGACACCATACCGTTTGGCGCCATCCGAAATGCAAGAACTGTCTGAACAACTCCAAGAGCTGCTTGACAAAGGATTTATCAGACCCAGTTCTTCACCATGGGGAGCTCCAGTTCTTTTTGTTAAGAAGAAAGATGGAACATTCCGAATGTGTATCGATTACAGAGAACTCAATAAGCTAACCCTCAAGAATCGATACCCACTTCCTCGAATTGATGATCTGTTTGATCAACTGCAAGGCGCAACGTACTTCTCAAAGATTGACTTGCGATCTGGATATCATCAAATGAGAGTTCCTGAAGAGGATATTGATAAGACGGCATTTAGAACTCGTTATGGACATTATGAGTTTCTAGTTATGCCCTTTGGATTGACGAACGCACTGGCAGTTTTCATGGATTTAATGAATAGAGTCTGTCGGCCGTATTTAGACAAGTTCGTGATTGTATTCATAGACGATATTTTGATTTATTCGCGAAGTAAGGAAGATCATAAGAAACATTTGAAGTTGATCTTAGAACTTCTCAAAGATCAGAAGTTGTATGCTAAGTTATCCAAATGTGAATTTTGGCTTCGAGAGGTACACTTTCTGGGTCATGTGGTTAATGAAAAAGGAATTCATGTTGACCCGGCAAAAGTTGAAGCCATTAAGAAATGGGAAACTCCAAGGACACCAACGGAAATTCGTCAATTTCTTGGTCTGGCAGGTTACTACCGAAGATTCATAGCGAATTTTTCAAAAATCGCTCAACCGCTGACAGCACTGACTCAGAAAGATAAGAAATTTGTATGGGAAGAAAAACAGGAGGAAGCATTTCAAATACTTAAGCGCAAGTTATGTGACGCACCAATTCTTGCGTTACCGGAAGGTACGAATGACTTTGTGCTGTATTGTGACGCATCACATCAAGGCTGAACTGTCAATCGTGCTTGTGATCAGTGCTTTCTTTTTCAAACTCTTTCCCGAACCAGAACTTGACTTAACTGTCGTTCCCTTGTCCTGAACAATTAAAGCCAAAGAATCTTCTACCTTCTTTTGTTTGTCCTTTAACTGAAGCAACTCTTTGTTCACAAAAGCCTGTTCCTTTATCTTGTCCTCATGTTGGTTTAAAGCACATAATAGATCATTCAGCTTTTCTTCATCCATGTCTTTATTTATCTGCATTTGAATAGAGTAGACATCCCACTCTAGCTGAAGATTCTTGATAAACTTGAAGTTTATTTCAGATTCAGACTTTTAAACTCCATTCCTTCTCAAATCATTTAAAATGATGTTGTAACGATCATACGCTTCCCTCAGAGATTATCCTTCTTTTGCCTTGAATCCTTCATAAGCATTGATACTCTGATTCCTTTTAGTCTTGATGGATTTTGCTGATCCTATGAACTGTTTTTCTAGCTCATCCCAAATATCCTTTGCAGATTCCCGGCTGTCAACACGATTGAAGATATCATTAGGAATGGCAATTATCAGATATGTCAAAGCAGTTGCATCTTTTTCCACTAACTCTCTATCAGTGCCACTGTATTGAATAGGATCTCTAGCTACAATCCTTTCGAGAATTTCAGGACTATTATCAGTAGCTGGAATTCTTGCAACTGTCACATGTGGAAAATGTGGACCATTAAGAATTGAATCCATCAATTTCTTATCTTGATTATTTAAGAAATTGATCATCCTTATCCTCCACTGTGAGTATTCATCAACTTGAAGTACTGGTGGTTTGGATTTCGAACCCATGCTGAGTAGATTTCTAGATATGATTGTAACTGAAATGTGATTTGAACTGATCGTTCAAGAAGTGCAGATTACACTCGGTGTGTAAAATTCAATACTGATCAAATTTGAAGCAACGGACTAAAAAAGACTAAGTACTCAAACTCGCAGGCTTAAAAACTCGCAGACCGCTAAAACTCGCACACCACTGTTTCGAGAAACCTCGCAGACCGAGGAAACTCGCAGAATACTGTTTCGAAGAAACTCGCTAGCTGAACCGTGCGCGTTTGGGAAACTCGCAGATGCTTACTCGCGCGTTTTAGCAAACTCGCAGATGAAACTCGCAGATGAATACTTGCGCGTTATAGAAACTCGCTAACTTCGACTAGCGCGTTTTAGACCGAATCTTCAACTTGCGCGTTCTAGCGATGAACGTGCGCGTTTCACGAAATATGCGTGTTCTTGGGAAGAACTTGCGCGTTTTATGGATCTAGCGCGTTCTTGGGTTTCCTTTGCGAGTTCTTCACCTGATCGATCAAAAATCAAGTAAAACTTGATTTCTGATTCTGCAAAACATACAATTAGTCCACGATAACAACCTGATCAAGATTACAACACTGAATTTTCTAAAGAAACCGAAAATTACAGTGTTTTGATCAATTTACAGTGTTCGACTTCACTATTCACGAACCTAACAATTTGATCAAATTGATCAATCTAGATTGCGAATTTGACTATGTGATCTGAACAAATGTTGATCCTTATGATAAAACGTTCACAATCAAATCAATTTCTTGATTTAATTGTGCTAAAACACGAAAAATCAAGATCAAACAGTGAAAATGAAACAGTCTGCCAAAAATATTCAAAAAAATTTTTCAAATCTGATCCAAATCTGCTTTTTCTTGTTTGCTCTGATACCAAATGATATAGTCCACTCAAATCACACACACAAAACAATCAAGAACAATGAAATTCATGGGGAAATCACATGTGTATTAATGTCACAAGTGAAAGGGTTACAAGGTTTTTTCTCTCTCTAAGGATTCTCACTGAATGTTTACAAATGAGGCTTCCACAATAACAAAAGCAAGGAAGACCTATTTATAGGTCAAACAAGAAACAAGGAAAACTTACAAAAGTCAACACAAATGATCTAAACTAAAATTACAATAACAATCTCCCCCTTTTAGATCATTTGACAATTTTGCTCTGGTCCCATCTTCTAAAGCAGATTCTTCTGATTCCAAGGTGTGCTTCAAACCTTCTGATGTGCTCCCTGAAATCAATCTTCTTGTTGATCTCTTCTAGCATAGCTTCCACGTTAAGAGACTCAACAATTCTTACAGCTTCATTCTTTCTTAATCTTTCCTGCTCAAACAGAAACAATTTATCTTCAAGCACTTTCTGCACATACTTCAAAGTACCATCTGAATACTTAGCCAATTCTGATGCTCTCATGCACTGCTTCTTATGAGACTTGGTGTTTACATACATCACACCCAACTCTGGATATCTGGAGATCGGAAAGGGCTCTAGAACTTTGATCTTGGGATGATTGAAGTTTGGTGCCAGAAGGTTTACTCTGTTCTGATTGGTTTCAATGCCAAGCTGAAAATCAAGCGAATAAGCATTGTAGACACTCCTTGTCAAGAATATTTTAATAGCATCCAAAGCATAAGCAACAACTTGTGACCTTCTTCTATTTCTCCTGTCTCTGAACTCATTCACAATGAACATAATGTCTGAGAAGTTCAAGTTATCAAAATCAGCTTCTGTAAAGGTACTGATCTTCATATCTTTTCTTTGAACTGTGATCTTTGGATAGTGGACATTATGAATCTTGCAAATATGAACATTTTGAACCTGCAGAATCTCTTTTCTTTTGGCATAAGGGGAAAGACTACACATTGTCTTCATGAACCTGATGTAATTGGCTTGATAAACTTTATCTCTCTCTCCAACACCATAAAAACAAGCTTCATCAATCGGCTGTAGAGAAGAAACAAAGATTTTGGTTGACTCTTCCAGGAATGGTACTTTGAGAGACTTTCTGATGATCTCAATGAACTTCAAAGAATCTCCCTCAACATCATATCCTGTATAAGGAATAGCACCAACTCTAACATCTCCTTTGAAAGTAACTTTCCCTATATCACTGATTTCATAAGAGATGATCTCTTCTGCTTGCATTGATTCAAGTTCTGGATCATGAGCTTTTGAGAATTCTTCCACTTCCATAGGAGTAGCAAAAACAGGATTTGGCTTTAACTGTATAGAAGTTTTAGCTTTGCTCAATATCTTTGGGCTATCTGGGTTTCGGATGTAAGGAAATGCACTAGCTTTTTCTCTGGCTGCTTCTTCTTCCTCTTTTCTTACCTCAGATTTAGCTTCCCTGATTATCTACCTTTCCTCCTTTTCTCTTTGTTTTTTTCTTTGTACAGCTTATTCCTGAAGTCTTGGATATCAATAATGATTGGCCTTTCTTCTTCAAGATCTTTTGGTTTGGGCTCTGGGTAGGAATTATTGATCTTTTTGACTTTCTGGGCTTATCAGTTTTTGGTTTCTGCTTGGGTTGTTCAGCTGGTTGTTCAGAATCAAAATCTTCAGGCAAGGGAAGAACAACTCTTGGTTTAGAAGCATCAAGGTTTTTAGGGACAGAGAAGTTTCTTGTGGGTGAGACTATCGGAATAGTAGTCAAGATTTCATCTTCATCAAACAATCTGTAATTTGGTGGAGCATAATCAACTGTACTTGCAATCTGTGCAACCTCCATAACTTCGGCTTGTTGAACTAGAAACGTTTGATCAAGATCTACAATCTCTTCATCTTCACCTTCAAGTTCATCAAAATTTTCATCTAAATTTTCTCCAAACAAGTCATCCAGAACATTTTCACTCTGACCCATATTTCCTTCAGAAATAGCATTCTGTACAAACTCTTCAACTGTAACTGTATTCTCAGGATCTGGTCCATCACTTTGAATATTGTGCTCAATAACGTCCATTCCTTCCTCCTTAACTTTCCAGTAACTGTCATACCTAGCAGCAGCCTATTCATCATCATCACTTTCATAATCATCTAGGTTGACAAAGGTTTCAGCCGTAACTGCCAACATTTCCATTACTTCCTCAACAGTGGCAATCGCAGGCTTTTCAACCCTTGATTCCGTATTGTCATAAATCATCAACTCTACTTCAGCCTCTGGAACATTCTCTTCCAACTGTTCCTTTTCTGATTGATCTCCATGTGTTTCAGTTACTTCAGTCCCCTGTTCCTCAACAGTAACAATAACAGTATCTTCTACAGTTTTCTGTCTCTTATTCATCTCCCCCTCATGATCTTGATCAGAATAACGATCATGCCTCTTCTTTAAAACTGCATCAGATTGAGCCTTGCAAGAAAGTCGAACTGTTGTGGTAAGATCATGTAAGTGTTTCTCCACTGAATCTTTGAACTGGTTGAACTGAGATTGAGTGACATAATCTACTGGAACCTGAGGAACAATTGACATAATCTATTGTATTGGATTCTATGCGAAATGGTGTAGAAAACATATGCCCATGGTTTAGTTTTACAAAAAAAAAATATGAATTTTTTTTTTTCAAATCTGATCCAAATCTGCTTCTTATTGTTTGCTCTGATACCAAATGATATAGTCCACTCAAATCACACACACAAAACAATCAAGAACAATGAAATTCATGGGGAAATCACCTGTGTATTAATGTCACAAGTGAAAGGGTTACAAGATTTTCTCTCTCTAAGGATTCTCACTGAATGTTTACAAATGAGGCTTCCACAATAACAAAAGCAAGGAAGACCTATTTATAGGTCAAACAAGAAACAAGGAAAACTTACAAAAGTCAACACAAATGATCTAAACTAAAATTACAATAATAGAGATTTGGTGACCTTGTTCTTGCTTAGTTCGTTCAGCAAAGTCACAAACCTGTTCTAGATTTCTTCTAAAGTTTCTCCGACTCTGCCTCTAAATTCTTCATAATTATTTAGGCAGTTGGAGATTTTCAGCAGATTCCCAACCTTTGAACCCAACATCATCTTCTCTAGCTGATCCCACATTTCCTTGCCCGAGGCCTTGTAGCTGTCAATCTTTATATAGATTTCGTTTGGAATTTCTTGTAGAATGTATGACTTAGCTAACTTATCACCTTTTGATCTTTTTAGGTTATCATCTTCTAGCTCATGATACTTAAGTTCAAACTTGGTCGGCACAGTTCCAACCAAACGAGTCGTCATCACTGGTTTCATTACCCCTTCTTCTATAGATTGCCTGATGAAATAACCCAACTCATGTCTATCAACAAAGTTCAGGAACCGATCTTTCCACTGTTCGTATTCTCTTTTAAAGAGAACTGGTGGCTTGGTGTCAGTTCCGATTGCAAGGGCTTCTCTGGATGTCATTCTGATTAAAAAGATTTAAATCTTGTATTTGAGCAAAGAGAGGTTTGTGCGAGAGGTTTCTTGTGCAAATGGAGGTTTGCGTGACACGTGGGTTGCGCAAACTAAAGTTTGCGTTTCAAGTTGATCGCTCAAAGTAAGCTTTGCGTTTCCTTGTTGTTGCGAGAAGTGAGGTTTGCGTTTCAAGAGAGTTACGAAAAATGAGGTTCGCGTGATGAGAGGTTTGCGCAAAGTTTAAGTTTGCTTAAGCTTTGTTGGTTTGCGAGAACTGAATCTGAGGTTTGCGTGATAAGAGGGTAGCGTGAGTTGAGCTTTGCGTTACAAGAGAGTCGCAAAAACTGATGTTCGCGTGAGTCGTTGGTCGCGAGAAGTGAGCTTTTCGTGATTAGTGTGTTGCGCTAAGTAGGCTTTGCGTAAGTAGAGTGTTGCGCAAAGTAGAGTTTGCGTGATACGTTGGTTGCGCAAAGTGTGTCACGCAAAGTGGGCTTTGCGTGAGTTCTTCCCTGTGTTTGCGCAAGTTCGTCTGTAGTTTCATAAAAACGACTAAAAAACCTGTTTTTCCAAGATTAACAGACCCAAACTCTACCAATATGTCTAAAAACACTTGTAGAACTGATTGTGACTACTTGATCTCGATAAAAATTACTTTTTGAAAATTAAAACGATGGCACAGTAACTTTTTGGTCGTGAAAAGTTTTGCACTAAAATCCCAAAATTTGAATCGATTGAAGTTCTAAACTGAAATCAAACACTACCAACTCGATCTAGCACATATATCGATCACAACCTGATCGATTTCTAACCCAAAAACACACTAAATCACGAAAATGATTTTTCAAAAAAGAACACAGATTCGTTTTTCAAAAACTTGATTTTGATCTATTATCAGGCTCTGATACCAATTATCGGTCCACAATGTTTATATCAAGTTCTTATAAAACAACACATTAACGATTACCAACCTGTATTGATTAATATAAATGGTACAAGGTTGATCTTTGAAGCTCTCGTGTGTTCTCTCTAGTTTTACACCTTAAGTGTGTGTGATAAAATTGATCTGATTTGTTCTTAGAGTGTTAGAGAGAGTTGTTAGATGTGAGATATCAGATAGATGGTGTCTCACCTAACACACTACCTAATATAATAATAAACTAACTAAAACTAATATCTAGATATTATAGTTAAACTAATATAATATCTAATAAAAAGATATTATCTAACTAACTATAAAATACTAAAACAATACTTTGACATATTATTACAAATGACATTAGACTTAAAATATCGAGAGTCGACTTTCCGGCTTTAGCTTCAGATTGGATCTTCAGATTGGATGATCTTGAATCCAATGAGACTGTGGTCTAACACAAATTTATTAAATAGAGTGCGGAAGCGTTTATATAGTGTATGAAAGGTAGAACATGCAAAGGTACTAGACATACAATGTAATCAATAAACAAAATAGTAAGTATTGCAAGAAATTACTTAAAGAACTGTTTCATTGATTACTGAAGAACACCAAGAACACACACAAGTGTGTGCAAAATGCTCAGGGAAAATACAAATCTCTAATTCAGACTGTGTGTGCTCGCATTCAAGAAACTCTAAGGTGGTGATCCCATAATATACAAGAAGGATGCACCCCTTAGTAAAAGACAAAGGTTGACATTCCATAAATAGAGTGCCACCTGGAAAGTAAAACCATCGTGCGCCGCTCCATGGCGATCTGGAAATCTTCGTACAGCAGGCATCACGTGATTTGCATGTGAACTTGTCTTGAACTGAGTTTGCACATCTTTGAACTGTCTCCAGAGGTTAGCCATCAGAGAGGCTCTGTGAGTGATCACAGAGGCTCTGTGATCTGATTATCATTATCAGGTGTTGTGTCCTCTGGTAGAGTGTCGACAGATGTCTTCTGAGAATTTAACTTATGCGGAGTACTTGGATGTTCTGCGACAGACTTCTGCGGTTCCTATACTTAGCCTATTTTTCAATACTTCTATACAATGTGATTGGAGCTAACAGGGACCTTTCCTGACCCCCGAAACTCAACTTTTTCAATGCCGACACTCCCGATACTCCAAGGGACTTTAGATAATTATTTCCCAACAAAAGTCCCGTCGTTAATAGATTCAAAAATGTCCAGGTGACCTTTACTTACCGAAAATTATGGGTGTTACAATCCTCCCAACCTTAAAAGAGAGTTCATCCTCGAAATCTAGGTTCCCATGAACCGTTGACCGCCTAAAAGATCGTCTCTACACCGCTTTCCAGAAGTACCACCATAACCTTATGCTGGTCGTCACGATAAATGTCCCCTTGGGCACATCACCCTTATACCCGAATGAATAATTATCTTTCTAATGTGGCCTCTAACCATGAGACTGCGGTTGTCTCCCAACCTTGGGTGATATGTACTACCTCAAGGGTAGTTTGTGATTTCAACTTCTCACAGGCCAATTCACCTCAGTTCCGCATGTTTCTGAACCCAAAACCAACGATCGACATCAAACCCCAAAGAATTCTCGATATTCTTAATGATATATTCTTGATTTTGGTAAGGTCGTCCTTCCAAGGGAGTACTGTTAGTGTATTAATTGTATCCATGATTTAATGAGAAAAGTCTAAGTCTATGTAAGTCAACAAAGTTAATCGTAGTGTCTTGAGAGAAGCTTTGTTATGAGAGTTTAGTGTCATGAGAGTTTAAGCATGTGAGAGAAGCATGTTTGAGAGAAGTTCCTTAAAAGAAGTGTTTAGGGTTATGAGAGAAGTAGGTAGTATATATACTTTGTATATTGTGTTGTCAGAGAAGTAACCTTCATTGTACGCTTTCATTGTTAGATATATGACTGAATATTTTCTCTTTCTACTCTCTCTCTAGAATTTCATTTTTACATTTATCTTGATTGAGATTGTTTATTTGATTGCTTGATTTGATCTAGATTTTACTCTTTCAATTGGTATCAGAGCTGAACCCATTCATATTCAGATTGATTGTATCACCAGATTTTGAATAGATTTCTTGAAAAATCAAGAACATGCAGAGTCGAGTTGGAATTTCACTGTTGAATCAAATTTTATTTGATTAATAGTTGTTTGTGTGTGAAATTGATATCATGTTGATCGATTATTGTGTTAGAATGTTTCTTGTTTAGAATTGATCACGAATTTCACACATAATCAGTTTCAATTTGTGAAATTTTGAATTTTGAAAAATATATCGAACACTGTTCAAATTGAATTAGTGTGGTTTGTTGTTTCTAATCAGAAATTAACATTAGAAAAGTGTTCTATATGTTAAATCGATCATTCCTGTGCATTATCAAGTTTTAATTTCAGGTATTAAAGTTCTTGGATCGATTTTTGAACGACAGATGCAAGAACGCGCCAGATCCAGACTTCGCGCAAATGAAGAACACACATCAACTCAAGAACGCGCACGATGATTTCTGAGATTTTGATGTTGATTCGCGCATAAAGCTCTTGCGAGAAGTGGCAAGAACACGCATAAGTTGTCTACGAGTTTCTGTTTCGCGCACGAAGTGTCTAGCGAGAAGTATGAGGAATAGTGACTTGCGAGTTTGTGCATTATGCGAGTTTCTACTTAGCGAGTTTTGACATTGTCAAAATATTCTAAGTATGGAATGCGCAAGGTTCTAGTGACGTGCGAGTTTGCATTCCTTTGCGAGAAGTTCTGAGTTCCAATTTATTCTAAGTCCATTTCGCGCACGAAGCATCTTGCGAAAAGCATCTTGGCGCACAACGTTACATGCTAGTTTCTTAGTTCACGCAAGAAGTAGCGTGCGACTTTCTAAAACGCGCACAAAGGTGTTAGCGAGAAGTAAGGAGAATAGTGACTTGAGAGTTTAGTGTCATGCGAGTTCGTGTGGTCTGCGAGTTCTATACTTGTATTTTTTTTGAATATTTTTTTTTCAAGTGGTGATCTGATTTTGACTTTCAGTCAAACTTTTCTGAATTGTTTGGGAACGATCATATATTTCAAGCTAATCATTCAAGATGCCAACTACAGATGAGAGAGGAAACACTATACTTTCATCCAGAGACATGGCTGTCTTATACATGCCTGAGATACCGAAAATAGAAGCTGAAAGAGACAAACTGAAGAATCAGAATTCAGCTTTACTCAAACAGATTTAGGAGTTGAAGTCAAACTTGTCAATTTCTGATAAAACTCCTGTTTGTGCAAAATGTGCTAATTATGTTAAATCTGATTTTGCAGGCATCCTCAATGAAAAAGAGAAAGAGATAAAAGAAAAAGAGAAAATTGTTACTTTAAAAGAGAATACTATTTTAACATGTGAGAAAGAGTTAAAACTCAAAGAGAAAAAGATTGCGAATCTTCAAAGCCAACTGAAGAAAACTGAATAGAAATCATCAGAACATGAAGATGAATCAGTTAAGCTTCAACATAAGTTTAAGGCTTTTGAAGACAAGATATCTGCCTTGGAGATACAGAATGCTGAACTGAAGAAAAGCCTCTAAGCAGATAAAGTTAAATATGATTTAGAGAAATCTGCTGCTAAAAAACTGTCTGATATTTCAAAGAAAGCTAACCAAGAAAAGAAGGATCTTGAGCTAAGATGTTTAAAACTTTCAAAGCAAGTGTCTGAATTCGAAAAGATTTTGATTATACAAAGAGACACTTTTGCCAAAGAGAGAAAAGTTCTTGAGGATAAAACTACTGAATTTCCCAAACAGATCTCAGTTTTAGAAGACTTATTATAAAAAGAAAGGCAAATTTTTTAGGAAAAGAAAAACTCTTTTGAATCTGAAAAGAAAATTTCTGAAAAGAGAAATGTTGGGATTTTCAAGGATATTTCTGAAAAAACCAAGAACTTAGAAAAAGATTTTGAGCAAGAACGTTCACATTTTGAATCTGAGATATCTAAGCTCACATCCAAAATAATTGTTCTATCATCAGATGTCCAAAAAGAAAAGAAGGCCAAATCTGATTTGAAAATAAAGTTTGACACACTTACTTCTCAAAGAAACATTTTATCTGAAAAGATAAAAGACTTAGAAGCTGCAAACGTTGGTTTGTGAGAAAAGATTACAGCTGATGTGATTGATCAATCACCTGTTGATAATTCAACAGAATCAGTCTGTTCTTTCAAAACAACTTCAAGTTCTATTCATGAGAAAAATATTTTGAAAAAGAAAAGTGTCAAATCACAAACTGTCAAATCAAACCATCTAATCTATTTTATGACAAATCTGTTGATGGTACAACGATATTTTATATAAAATCTCTTAGAAAGCAATCTAAGAAAGGACAGATGGTCTGGAGAGTTAAAGATTCTTCTGAGGATGAGAAGAAGAATGACAAAGCATATGCATCCACAACCAATGCCAATAAGAACAGTGTGCATAAAGGTAAAATCTTTTGGTAATTCTGATATGTTTTATTCTACTAATCAATTGATCAGGATTGCTCAGAAGAAAATCTGCTGTTCTTACTGTGGAGCATATGACTTTGTAAGTAAGAATTTTGTTAATTACTGGTATGGTTCATATTATGTTACCCCAACAAGTACTGCAACTAATACTTTTGGACTCAAATACCAGTGGGTACCAAAAGCTAAATCTGTGTTGCAGGCACCCAAGGTTTAAGGGGGAGAAAGAACATAGATTTCTGAGTAAATCAGCTCAGAACTCGGACTTCAAAGTCAAGACAAAGGCTTTTGAACAAAACAGTTCAAAACCCGCACCTCAATGTCAAGAGTGGTTTTTGATTACAACAAATCAAGACCCGTTCTTAAATGTTTAAAATGAGGATATTATGCAAATATCCAGGGGGAGCTTCTCAGAATATAAATCATTCTATCATGATTTGAGGGGGAGATTAAAGGTAAATATCTTCTGATCTAGATCTTTGATTGTTTGAAAGAAGAACAACTTTCAAGCATGAAAAATGTTTTCTTAAATGTTCAAATCACTTCTGGTTCTCAAAAGATTTCATGAATTTAGAAGTGTTATTTTAAATGTTTTTCATTACTGAGCGTTAAAGTTTAACTGACCGTGTGTTTCCAAAGATAAATACTTGTGTATTATCTTGTCTATATACTGTCAAATATTCACACACACCGGTTCAGTACTTCATTTAAATTTGTTATTACCATGTATCAAAAGTTTAATTTTTCTATGGTAATACTCCCGGTTGTATTCATTGTTGTTTGAATCAAACGTCATTTCATTATTATATGTGCTTTCATTGTTAAAAATGTTTATATATTGTTCATATAAACATCTTACGTCTTTGATTTCCCAAAATATTATTTTTCTTCATGATAATTTGATCTGATTTTAATCATTGTAAGATTCTCAAAACATTTCTATTCTTTCATGATTATTCATTCATATAAAAAGTTTTGAGAAATCTTAAATGCTTAAAGTGCTCAAATTTCATTCTTATCTTTATGAGCATACATACACTGACAAATGATTTCTTGTGCTTAAATGTCAAGAAAATCATTGAGATACGCATATTTTTTTAGGACAAATACATGGGATTTAGTGTGAGAGCTTAAACAGAACTTCCATGGATTCACGTTAGCCAGTGTTTCCTACCCAGGAAGTTATCCGAGAGTGATTGAGGGGTGAGGGGTCAAAATCAAAGAGTGGGGGAGATAACTCATCCGGTTGAGTTTTTCTCATTGTGCTGACCGGTAAAATGAAAAAAGAGAGATTTGAGGCCCAACAATTACTAGCATAAACACATACAGATTGACACAAAACACTTTTATTGATTAATCACACAGATTACATAAATCCATATACCTATTTGTGATAATCCTTTCAAGACAGAGTGTTTGTGTGTGTTCTCAAGCTGTGCAACTATGTGTTCTATCTCTCTCTCTAATCACCACTCTTACTTCACTATTCAACCACTACCTTTGAAACCAACACTATGACTTGCTTATATATAGGTCAACATGACCAAGCAAGGTCAAACCTTCTAAGTTCATTTACAAGACACACACTCACACTTACAACAAATACAATAATGACCCTCATTTAATCTTGAATACAATTTCAGTCTAACAATCTCCCCTTTGGATTCAAGATTAAAAAAAATTTGGCAAAAATCTTCAGGTGTTCTTTTATTCAGAAATGTCTTCAACTTTCAGCTTTTGCTCTTTCTTAACATTGACATCTTCAAGTCTTTTTACAATTTTGTAGAATCATTGACAATTCTTCAAACTTGTCTTTCCCTTTGGATTAACCTTTGAATATTCTGAATAGTCACCTTTACTTTCAAACTCTGACTTTCTTTCACTATCTCTTTGACAAGCTTTCTTTAACCTTTGACTTTCATCATCTGAAAAATATTTATCTCTCCTGAAATCTTTAAAACTTCAATCTGATCTTGAACTTTGATTTATCTCCCCCTTTTTAATGATTTGTTAGAATCAAAATTATTAAAACATTTCAAGGTCAGATCTGTCGTTGAATGATCTCCCCCATATAACCAATGAGTACAGTCTTCATGAGCTTTCATCTCCCCCTTATGATAATATGAGAACAATTTCCCCCTTTGTGAAGAAATAGACAATCTGACATCTGATATGGATTGGCCTTTGATTCACGAATGTATTCATCTGAATCTTTTCAAATTCAAACGAATATGAGTTGTAACCCTGAATCAACAAATGAAACAATTAGAAATGCCTGCCAGTAACACGAAGTTACTGTGTACAACGAATGTACAATTTAAGGAGCTAGTTTGATATTGACTCCCCAGGACTTCCATTCAATCATTGAAAAACAAAAGGTAATTCTATGAATGTTCTGACAGAAAAACAAATTCTCTGTGTGCTCGTGCTTGTGTTTGAAAGAATTAGCACAATGATTGTGTTTCATAAGGCTCAAAGTATGTAAATCACCGAGACAACAAAGATTGTACATGGACTCAATGTGCATGAGAAAAGGTCGAAGGTCGGGCAAATTTCCTTCTTTTTCAATATCAGTATCTTCCAAGAGAAGATCCGATAGATTATGTGCTGCTTCCCCAGAAAATGTGAAACATTCTCTTTTTAAGAAAAGAATGAGTAGCTGGTGGGGTTGTATGGAATAGATGACATGGGCTATTTGCCTATGTCAATGATAGTCACCAAAGAAATGTGAACCAATCAGTAATGTGGCTGCCCGGCTCAAAAAGATGTTTGGTGCAGAGTTCTGATATTCTTTTAACTCTGTTCTCACACCCTCTTTCTTTTAAACATATAAGCTCACATCTAACTAATCTATCATTTCCATTTTACCTTAGCTTACTCCCACACTCAATTTTTTTAGACCCCTCTACCCTCAATCACTCAAAGGATTTTTCCGGGGTAGGAAACACTGGTTATCGTGAATCCATGGAAGATCTATTAAGCACTCACACTGAATCCCATGTTCCTAAAAGTACATGCGGGTCAATGATTTTCTTGATATGTAAAGCACAAGAAATCATATGTCAGTGTATGTGTGCTCATCAAAAATCAGAAATGAAATTTGAGCATTTTTAAACATTTAAGATTTCTCAAAACTTTATATGAATGAATAACCAAGAAAAAATATAAATGTTTTGAGAATCTGACAATGATTAAGATCAGATCAAATTATCATGAAGAAAAAATATTTGGGAATTCAAAGACATATGTTGTTTATATGAACAATATATAAACATATTATCAATGAAAGCACATTAAAGATGAAATGACGTTTGATTCAAACAACAGTGAATAGCAAACAATGGGAGTATTACCATAGAAAGATATAACTTTTGATACATGGTAATAAGAAAGTCAAAAGAATGTACTGAACCAGTGTGTGTATGAATACTTGACAAAGTATATAGAAAAGAAAATACACAAGTATTATTCTTTAAAGAACAAACGGTCAGATAGTCATTTAAGTATCCAAAAATCATTTAAAATTCACACTTCTCAAATCATAAAGAACAATTTAAGAATGTGAAGTGGTTTGAACATTTTAAAACCATTTTTCACAAGTGAAAGTTGTTCTTCTTTCAAAAGTTATAGAGTATAAGGATTAGAAATTTATACCTGTATTGCATAATCCTTAACTCCCCTTGTAATGAATATATCAGTTAAAGCATCTTTGTCAAACAATAGATATCCTCCCCCTTGATATATGAAACAATCAACTTATCAGAAAAATATAACAATATAATTTCTAAACTTCCTTTCAAAGGAAAAAACTTCCTGAAAAGATATAATCATGAAAGCATCCTTCAGAAGAAAACATTTGAATACGGGTTTTGAACTGAATTGTCCAAAAGCCATTGTCACATAAAATTTCCTGCAAAATAAAGATTTTGGTAATCATTATAAAAATGATTCCGCTTTAGTCAGTCAGCATTTGATGAAATATCCAAGATATCTTCAAATAAAGCACAAGATCTAAAAACTCCCCCTAGAATCATGAATTAGCGTTTAATATACCAAGTTTGATAACTAAAAAGTTAAACCTCTTTTCATCCAACGACTTGGTGAAAAGGTCAGCCAACTGGTAGTCTGTAGTCACGAAGTGCATCTCGATATCGCCCTTCTCGACATGATCCTTTATAAAATGATAACGCACGTCGATGTGTTTCGTCTTGGAATGTTGCACTAGATTAGCTGTTATCGCAATTGCACTCTTGGAGTCACAGTAGATAAGGACTCGGTGGTAAGTATATCCGAAATCTTTTAACTGTATTCTCATCCAGAGGACTTGTGAACAGCAGCTTGCGGCAGCTACATATTCAGCCTCGACAGTGGATGCAGAAACACAATTTTGTTTCTTAGACGTCCAGCTAACCAACTTATCACCTAAGAACTGACATGAACCAGAGGTGCTCTTTCTATCCAGCTTACATCCTGCATGATCAGCATCTGTATAGGCAGTTAGATCAAAAGATGGACCCTTAGCAAACATAATATCCGGTCTACTTGCAGTTAAGGTTCGCTTCATTTTTCCCATTTCACAAGCAGGACAAAGAGAATTCTTCTCAAACCTTAGTTCAGGTAGACCTTTGACAATACCTTGTCTCGCCAACTGATTCATAGCATCAAAGTTTTGATGAGACAGACGTCGATGCCATATCCAACTTTCAGCTCGTGAAGCTTTTGCGATCAGACAAACAGGTCTTGATGTAGAAAGAGTTGGAAAATTCACAGAATAAAGATTTGCATTCCGCTTAGCTTTAAAAACTGCACGACCATCTTTATCTTCAATATAACATCATTTATCAGTAAACCGAACTTGGAATTGACTATCGCAGAACTGACTTGTGCTGAAAAGATTATGATCAAGTCCTTCTACGTATAGTACTCTCTTGATCGTCACGATGCCATTTGTTAAAGATCCGTGTCCTCGAATATGTCCAGTAAGCTCAGAATTTGCATAACTTACAGTACCGGCAGGTTCCTTAACATAATTGTGAAGTAGATGCTTAAATCCTGTCATATGGCACGAGCATCCTGAGTCTATATACCATGTATGTGAGGCCTGCAAAAAGAGCAAATTATTTCTGCTTAGGTACCCATATCCAGATGGGTCCTTTCTTGTTAGATTTTTGCAATTAATCAACATCATCCACCTTAGCCTTAATTCGTCACTCATAGTGAGGCTTAGGTACTCATTTCCATGTCATTTTCACATTAAGCTCATGGAATCTTTGCTTTTTAGAAAAATGATCAATCTTAGCATGAAAAACTTTAGCCTGAGGTGTTAAGGATCTGGAAACTGATTTGACACGAGATGTTTGTTTGGCAACCTCAGATGTAGATTGAATGGAAGAAATGGTAAATGCATTATCATGACAGTGTTTGCAGATAAAATTATTACGTGCAAATGTGAAAAGCTTAGATTTATCTAATGAAGTACAAACATCCATACAACTTTGACATTTGGAAACGTTTGAATTTTTACAAATCAAACTATCACTATCATTGATACTACATTTATTTTTAGCAACTTTATTTTCCTTCACATTCTTCATCCATTCTCTTTTATCATTCTGCCTTTTTATATCTGAAACAGGAAACAGAATCTTGTTAGCTTTTTTTGTAGAAGATGATTTTGGCTTTGAAGTACAAGAAGTTTCTCCCTTTTCAAAAATACTCGGAGGATATTCAGGAGTAGTAGTATAAACAACTGAAGTTTTAGAATTAATAGTCTCAAACTCTGGATTAGAATGAACATTCCAGTTTGAAGACTCAAAAATCTTTCTCTTTTAGATTTTGTTTAAACAAATCATCTTTTAAAACATTTAACTCTCTAGAGAGTTATTTGTTTTCTTCAGAAGACTTGTCAATTTGAATCTGAGATCAATGTTCTCATCTTCTAACTCTTCAATCGTCTTTTGAAGATCTGTGATTTGTTTCTCAAAGATAGATGCTTGATTCACCTCAGAGTTTGATTCCATCTTTTCTATTATAGGTACAGGATCTGAAGCATTCATTATTTCTGTAAAGATCTCCAGTCATAATTTTTGAAAAATCAGAATTGTGGCCCAGTGATTACTAGCATTAACACATTTAGATTGACACAAACACTTTTATTAGATCAATCACATGAATTACAATTAATCACTGATCTAACATCTAGTCACAGATCTCACGTATGTGTGTGTTCTTTGTGTGTGTTCTTACTCTCTCTCAACTACCACCAATATTACACCTTCACTTTCACACACTAACTCTCTTGCACGTCTACTAAAAACAAAACAAAGACTTGCCTATATATAGGTCAACATGACCAAGCAAGGTCAAACCTTCTAAGCTCATTACAACTCACACACAAACACTAATTACAACAATGACCCTCATTTAATATTGAATACAATTACAGTGTAACAAGAATTAAGGTTCTGATTCATGATATTTTCACCTTTTGATTCTTTTGAGGAATTTGAAGTGAATGAATCAGATAAAGAAATTTGATTCTCAACATCAGTTTCTGAATCAGATTCATCATACTGACACTGAGATTTAGTACTATTTGTTTCAACCTTGGCTGACTCTGTTGGTAAACAAGGAGAAAATAGTGAAGAAAATTTACTAAATTCCGGCTTTCTTGTTTTGTAACTTTCGTTCAAATCTTTATAAGTAAAACCAACAGATTTAAAACTTGAAGTTGAATCAGCACAGGATGAAGTGTCATCATCATTCACGACTTTACCTTTAAGAAAAGTAACAAAAGTATCACGAATATCAGGTTTTGTAGGAGTAGAGCCAATCTTATCAAAATTATACAAATTTTCTGGTGCTCTTTTCAAAACATTATTTGCTTCAAAACCTAAACCCTTTTTGACATCATAAAATCGGACATCTTGGAGTTTGTTTGTTAAAAGATTTAATGTTTGCTCAGTCTGTCCTCGTTTCAGATTTAAATCCTCCAGTTGCTTGATTTTACAATATGCCTCGTTTCTTTCTTGAAAACATGCTTCAAACTTGATTTTAAATTCACCTTTTTCAGCATTTAAATTTACAAGATCGCTTTCAAGCTCAGATATTTTTGTTTTTAAAACATCTTTGTCCTTTTTCAAAATCTCTTTCTCAGATTCTTTCTCCTTAACAACATCTTTCAACATTGCATTTTCATCGTGAAAATTCAACATTGTTTGTCTTTCATGACTAAGTTTGACTTTCAAATTTTCAAACTCTTCTTTCATGAATTGAACCTCAACCTTTAAAGATTGAATAAGTTCATAGTTAAACAGAGTACTTACCTTAGAACCACAATCGGAATGATCAGAAGATGATTCAGTGTCCTCATCTACTTTCGCCATCATACACACCTGAGTAAAATGTGCCGTTTCATCATCAGAACTCTTGTAGAACCAATTTTCCTCTTCTGCCATTAGGTTTTGACCATCTTCCACATTCTTTGCAATCAGTGATTTCATAGCATAGTATTCTGAATTCTTTGTTCGCTTGAACTTGCAGTCTTTTGAAAAATGACCTGGTTTTCCACAGTTATAGCATTGTCCATATTTCGGCTCAGAGTCTTCTTTCTTTCCATCTCTTTTCTCTTCTCTCTTTCCATCTCTTTTCTCTCCTCTTTTATCATACTTCTTTTCAGACCTTGGTTTGTACTTGTCTTTCTTGTAACTCTCATATTTCGGCTTTGAGAATCTGTTCTTACCAAAGCTTTTCTGAAACTGCTTTGTTAGGAGAGCCAGATTTTCAGCAAATCGTTGAATATCCTCATCTGAATTTTCTTCAACTTCAGTAAAAGATTCGTCAGTACTTGAATCAGTGATTTCCGTGAGGAGAGCTTCGGATTTCCTTGACTTTGTCTTAGAAGAAGAACTGGACTTGAAACTTGACCCTTTCTTACGTTCATACATTAAGGCTAGAGAATCCTTGACCATCTTCTTTTCAGCATTCTACTGTTTTACTTCATCCTCGTGCTGAGACATAGTTGTGAACATATCATTGACTTCTTCTTGAGCCATGTCCTTAGTCATCTGAATGTTGATAGCATAGCTTTTCCACTCTGGGTTCAAGTTCTTAATGAACTTATAATTGATCTCTGATACTGACTTGTTCATTCCATTTCTCCTTAGATCATTCAGAATCACATTGAAACGTGTGTATGTCTCCAACAAAGTCTCTCCTTCTTTTGCATGGAAGCCTTCATACGCATTTATACTTTGATTCAGCTTTGTCTGAATTGACTTCTTTGTTCCCTGAAACTGTCTCTCCAGTTCATCCCATAAGGCTTTTGCAGATTCCCTACTGTCTACACGATTGTAGATGTCATTGGAATTGCCATAGTTAGATAGATAAGTGCCTCTTCATCTATCTTATGTCTTCCCTTTTCTGTTTCACTGAAGAATTCATATGGTTTTGGCACATATCTGTCAGGAATTTCTGGAGATGTAGCTGAAGCTGCTTGTCCAGGTACATGCGCTTTTGGCACAATTGGACCATTTATGATAGACTCCATATAATCTCTGTTCTTGAGATTCAAGAACTGAGTCATCCTCTTCTTCCATTGAGAGTATTCTTCGATAGACAAGACTGGAGGCTTTAGATGAGATCCCATAGAGAGTAAATCATTCGACATGATGAGAAGATGTATAAACCTACAGACGATGAAAAATATTAGCTAGTAAAGATCTTTAAATCCAACAAATCAAGAAACCTTTTGAATTTTTTTTTTTAAGAATAACACTGTATCTAGCGCAAAATTGAAGATTGTGAACAGGCTGTAGCGCAAACGTGATTTGCGTTATGGGTTTATGGCGCAAACTACATTTCTCGCTAGAAGGGAATAGCGCAAACCGAACTTCGCGTGACCAGTGTGTGACGCAAATCTGACTTTGCGTGATCAGTGTGTAGCGCAAAGCTATCTTTGCGTGACCTTAGTATAGTGCAAACTTAGCTTTGCGTGACCTTAGTCTAGCTCAAACTTAGCTTTGTGTGACCTTAGTCTAGCGCAAAGTAAACACTTTACAATTTGAATTTTGTGCAAAAACAAGATAACGCAAACACTGATTTTCTTGAGTAATGTATGACGCAAATTGGGATTCACGCGAAGAACTGATGATGCAAATAACACTTTGCGTGAAGTATGGTACGAATCTGATATGAACTGGCGCAAAGCACTGATGAACTCGCGCAAACCGTGAAGAACTCGCGCAAACTTTAGATCTAGCACAAATCGACTGTTTCAATCATATCTGAACTAAAACCCAATCTAGACCTCGAATCTCGATCTAAAAGCTTAACAATTTGATCGTCTAACCATCTAGAATCTAATTCTGACAAGGAATTTCGATTAAAAACACACAAATTGACAATTTGATTCAAGAACAGTGCGATGAACTCGTGAAATACAAAATCGACCAAAATCAAAATTCAGACTCGATTACTGTGCAATTCACAAATCAAAATACACAGACTTGATCGAAAATGATAAACGAACACAAATCAATCGATTACAACTCGAAATTTTCACTAAAATTCAAAATCGATTATGACTTCGATGAACAGTGACGATGAACAGTGCCAACTCAAAAAACTTTTCTTGATTTCAATTTGGATTTGGCTCTGATACCAATTGAGGCCCAACAATTACTAGCATAAACACATACAGATTTACACAAAACACTTTTATTGATTAATCACACATATTACATAAATCCATATACCTATTTGTGATAATCCTTTCAAGACAGAGTGTTTGTGTGTGTTCTCAAGTTGTGCAACTATGTGTTCTATCTCTCTTTCTAATCACCACTTTTACTTCACTATTCACCACTACCTTTGAAACCAACACTATGACTTGCTTATATATAGGTCAACATGACCAAGCATGGTCAAACCTTCTAAGCTCATTTACAAGACACACACTCACACTTACAACAAATACAATAATGACCCTCATTTAATCTTGAATACAATTTCAGTCTAACAAGATTGGTAAGAAGTAAGCTACAATTTTTAAAAGAAAGAGGGTGAGAGATCAGAGTTAAAAGAATATCAAAACTCTGCACCAACCACTTTCTGAGTCGGGCAGCCACATCTTCTGATTGGTTCACATTGTTTGGTGACCATCATTGAAACAGACAGTGAGCCCATGCCAACTCTTGCATTAACCCCACTAACCACTCGTTTCTTTCTTAACAAAGAAATGTTTCATTTTCTTTGGGGACGCAACATATCTGCTATCTAGTCTTCACTCGGAAGATTCAGCTATTGAAAAAGAAGGAAAGTTGCCCCACCTTCGCACCTCTTTCATGCACATTGAGTCCGTGTAATATCTGTTGCTGTCTCAACAGGTTACACAATTTGAACCTGATAAAGCTAAGTAGCTTCAATCATTTATACACTTGCACGTACACACAAGGAATGTGTTTTCTTGTCATAACATTCATTGAAAATTCCTGGGGGAGTGAACATCACAAAAGCTCCTTTCCAATGTACATTCGTTGTACAAAGTGGCTTCGTGCTACTTACAGGCATACGATCTGTATCATTTGTTGATTCAGGTTTACAATTTCCATTATATCTGAATTTGAAAAGATTTAGATATATAAATTTCATGAATTGACGGAAACTCAGATCAAAGGGCGGAGAATGTCAATTTTTCATAAAGGGGAGATTGTTAGTCATTACAAAAGGGGAAATCAAAGAAAGTGCTGAAATTGAAGAAGTTTTGATGATCATGATTCTCACAATCATCAAAATGGGGGAGAAATTTAATATGTTTCAATTTCAAAAACAAAAAGTTGATCTGACAAATCAAAAATGAAGAGGCTTTCTGATTAAAATGGTGAAGATAATTGTAAAGATAATTCTGATAGTCTAAGCCAAATGAAAGTTTTGTTAAAGAATTTAAAAGTTTATGAAGAAGATTCGTGAAAGTTTGTTTTTCCGAAGACAGTCCCGAGATCACAAGAGATGAAGATACAAGTCTTTCAAAGATTAATCGAAGTTTTAAAGATTTCAAACTTTTGTTCAAGAATTGTTAACTTTCCAAGGATGCAAAGTCCAAAAGATCTTTCAAGATTCTTCAAAGACTGAAAGACTGAAGATTGCCAGAGCTTCATCGTCCAAGATTGTCCGAGATAAAAGTTGAAGAATCAAGAGCTGAAGACTAGTATCAAATTTTTATTAAATCTTGAATACAAAGGGGGAGATTGTTAGTGTATTAATTGTATCCAAGATTTAATGAGAAAAGTCTAAGTCTATGTAAGTCAACAAAGTTAATCTTAGTGTCTTGAGAGAAGCATTGTTATGAGAGTTTAGTGTCATGAGAGTTTAAGCATGTGAGAGAAGCATGTTTGAGAGAAGTTCCTTAAAAGAAGTGTTTAGTGTTATGAGAGAAGTAGGTAGTATATATACTTTGTATATTGTGTTGTAAGAGAAGTAACCTTCATTGTACGCTTTCATTGTTAGATATATGACTGAATATTTTCTCTTTCAACTCTCTCTCTAGAATTTCATTGTTACATCTATCTTGATTGAGATTGTTTGTTTGATTGCTTGATTTGATCTGGATTTTACTCTTTCACGTACCAATGCGCTCTCCGGGTAGCTAGTTAATGTAGATCCAGCTAACACTCAATCCCGATCTACTCTCAACCTCCAAAACATTCCCTCAATAAGATCTTTACCACATCAGGAAAACCTATACACGTCAATACTTAATTACCAACCTCAATCTTCTTTTAAATTCCATCATTGAGAGGTCAACATTTCTCCCGATCTAACGGGAATACTTCCAACATTCCAAGATTCAATGACTTCAGGAAAACAAGTCGACCCTAACGCCAAAATGGCGATATCGAAAGCATGGACACCCCGCCAAAGATTTTGTTCTAGACGTATTGTCATGGTCAAATTAACACTTAACAAGGTACTAAGATTCCAAAGCTTACATTTCTAACCAACGGACCACCCATCTAATGAATAAAATCCAACCAGGCATAAATAATCACTCAAGATCTTATCCGCAGGTTTACCGAAGCATAAAGATCATCTCTTAATTAACTGGGGGACAAAATCTAATACCTCCACTATTCGTGCACGACCCGATTCAAAAACTGAAACCCAAATTTAAGGTTGACCACAAGTCGGATCATCCGACGCATCAAATCCCAAGGGCTCCTCTAGTCCCTTAATTGCAACTCCTTTAGCGATAGAGGTTTTAAATCTATAGCCATAATGAGTTCAAGGTTTTTCAACCGGTATGCCAATTTGAAATTCATAACACTTTCAAATACATAAATTTTATAACAATTAATCGTGCAGTAAAAAAAATACACTACCGTTCATTCGATAGGTTTCAAAATTGATCACCAACACTATGCATATAAAACTATTTCCAAAATCCATTTGATCAGTACCTACGTTAATAAGGATAATAATAAAAGATGCGCCACAATTTATACTATATACATGAAAATAATTTTATGCACCCCAACACGTGCAATAAATGTTTGTGCAACTCCAAAAGAGAAATTCACAATTATAACCTTAAAAATTCTTTCTTTTTAACTGCAAGACGTCGTGGCATAAAATTTTCAACAAGTCCCATATGCATCAGTTTACTCCCCAAAACTCAGTAAAACGATAGGGGTGTACATAAATATCAAATCAAGTTTAACTTTGGGTCGCACAGGTAAAACGCACCTATCCAAAATAGTAACTACAACGACATGTAAACTGATACTCATTTAATGCATTGCGGAAAATTTGTAACAGTAAAATCAATAACTGAAATATGTTCAGAACAAAAGTTCTATCTGAAATAACATAAATCTTTTATATGTTTACTCACACCGACATTATAATTTAATCCAAATACGAATAGTGTACAACGATTATACTTGTATAAAGCCCAAAGATAAATCGCATGATATTGAAACTTCTCCAAAATAACATATGGGGTGACATCTATTAACAAAACCCATAAATTAACGCACACAATAATGCATGTAATCATGTTCCAAAATTTATCTACGCGACGCAAAAGTCGTACGATAAGACACCATAAAACCCAACTGAATTTTCATAAACTCATGAACGCTAAAATCAAGCGGTGTCAAAATTTTCATTTCCTAACATAAAAGCATAAAACGACAACAAGTCTAAAAATGTTAAAATTCTAAAACCACCACGTACGATAAAGTAACCCTTTTCAACAAAACTTTCATGAGACACGATGCCCAATAAGCTGGTAAATTTACACGCAATAAAATTAAAACCCATGCATCTCAAAGTACACTCACGCGCCCAAAACATTGCAAAACTATACTTCATAAAATTAAACACAACTCATACAGACCAAAATTCTCCAGAAAATTCCGACTCAAGAACATGGGAACAACTCTTCTTTTAAAACCTTAACATACGTGGAGGAGATCCAATGTCAAGGTTAAAAATTCTACATTTACTTGCCCAATACCCCATATGCATTAAAACACGAATCTTATAATATCCAAAAATAGCGTTAAACACAAAATGGGGACGGAGATATTTTCAATATAATTTTGCAATCACGTGCAACAAAACAATTTCATGCATGCTTAAGCTCACGGTTAAAATCTGATGAGTGTTAAATGCTTTACCGAGACTTTATAATATAATTCACTTTATGTTTTGAGAACATGAGAAAAAAATGATGCAAACTTATTTTAGAAATAAATTTAGTGTATGTATTTTGTCGGCACTCAGCATCTTAGGACTACACTCCTCCATTTTCCCGTCATACTATTGTCACCCGGATGCATCAAACATCTTAGAGTTACAATCACACTAATTTGGTCAACTTACGATTTCTCCTTGAAATAGAGTCAATTCAATAAGCTTATGGTTCTAATCCAACCAATGACTTCGACCCAAAATGGTCAATTAATTGCATCTAGCATGCTTAACCATCACTCCGACATGACAATGCTATAAACATCAACTATTCTTTTCGACTACTCGCCTAGAAACTTCCTCACTACCCCAACGGTCACCATACCAAGGCAGTTCAAGTATACACACGTAACACGTAGGTTCATTATAACACTGGCCATGTGTTATTATTAACGTACCGTACATGATCGTCCCTGCGATCCTCGGCAAGTTTCCCGTTTCTAGCGACTCGGTCAATTACAAAATATCGTATCTTAAGGTACCTAATGAACGCTAGTTTGAGTCTAGGCATCCAAAATCAATACCTAATTCTCTCAAACTTAAGCTCTGATACCAACTATTAACACCCTCAAATCTGGAAATAACAACTAATTTATGTTTTTCTAAATACATCAATAAATGTTTCATATACAAACACAATTTCAAGGTTTAACCTCAACACACACAATTCATTCTCTACATAAGATCTATAACAAGGACGGGTGCTACTAAAACCCAATAATAGTCACTATCTCCAAACTACGGAAGACTTCACCAAATACTTACACTTGTGAAAAACTAAAGCACATCACTTAATGGTACTGCTAGAACCGAACCCCCCAACTGGAACCTAATGCACATGCCGACAAAATAAAAAGGTTAGGCTTAAAGCCTAGTGAGCTCAAGAGTTTTCAATATATATAAATTAATTGTTTAAAAAGAAAGAATGCAATTAAAATCATAATCTTTTAAAATGATATGATTCACTTATGAAAACGACGCGTTTACCAATAATTATGCATTAAAACGAAAAAGACACCGAGTTAATCGTTAACCAAACCAAACTGTTTTAAAGACTAAGATCCCAATACAAATTGTTCTTTCGTAAACTTAGATTTAACTCTAAACTTGCTCAACAGGAGAATATAAATCGACTCCCAATTTATGATAACGTAAATAACACCTCATATCCCAAAAAACCCTAAAACACGGGCGTGGATTAAATACTCAACCCATAAAACATGGAGTAAATTCATGTATGCAAAATGTCACCGAAAACAAATATATAATAGACTCAGCCCAAAGACAACACCTTTCGGTGACGGGGGAGACCCGATTCCGTATAATGTAACCTAAACAAAGTAAGCCACACATTACATTAAATTGGTATTAAGTATCGGACTCTACGTCTTTCAGTATACACCCATAGATACTTGCACGAACGACTTACACCATACCGAAGATGCCTAACCGCGCCGCAATGGGCAAAACTAGCGTTCCACCATTGGACAAATAATAAAAGTATCGAGCTCAACATCTTTCAGCATACACACATAGATACTTGCACGAAGGACTTGTAACCTAATCTGATGCCTAACGTACCGTACGAAGGACTTACAACCCATTCTGATGCCTAATGTGCCGCGATGTGGAAACCAAGTCGTTCCATCATCGGACAAAGTGATAAAAGTGCTCATGGATCCATAGCAGACGGGCTAAAACATTACATGACTAAAAAAGAATGAACTAACGCATTTAAAACATGTAATTCCCAAATAAGATGCAGTAAATGCAAATCATAACCAAGCGCTCTACATTGAGCTATTAAAACCGGACAAGTGTCCCCAAGACCCAACAAAATCCAAACCGAGCCATAAGCTTAACAAATCCAAAGACCCAACGTTGAAAATCATAAAATGAAACTAAACGTAAACGACCCGCAATAATGCAACCCATGCTTCAAAACACACAAATAACTCCAACATAATTTATATTGGGACAAAACATTTTCCAAGTGGGTTTATACCATTTATCCTTTCAAATCATCCCATAACACCCAAAAAAATGCATTTGTACTAAAAAAATACTCCATGAAATAAATCATTAAGATACCTAAAATATATGATTTATTTATCAAAATGCCCAAAATCCCAAATGTGTATAGGTTTATAAAGTTTAACATTTCCAAATAACCAAAACTTATCAACTGATCAGCAGTTAGCAATTCCATGTAAAACATATAAACACTTTAAAATAGACAACTTGACATGTACACCGTTTTCACAAATCAACTTGAACTCACCTTGCTAGATTTAGGCTAAAATCTAAATTTTACCCCACTTTGAGCTCCTTTGAAGAAACTTGAATCTTCAAAGTCAAAACCTCCATAAACCTAGATACACAAACTTTACCCAATAAATAATCACATTCAACCAAGTAGAATCGATCCCCAAACACATAACATCAAAATCTCTATTTTGGTCAAAACCCTAATTTTGACCCTCAAACCTTCCAAAATCTTACAAACCGAAATTGAAGGAATCAAACACTATAAGACCATCAATGAAGCATTTACATAACCTATTAAGGTTTAGAAAATGAGGGGATAAACTTACCACTTAGATTTTGGTGAAAACCTAGAAAAACCTAAAATTTAGCTTGAGGTTGAAGATGAAGATGAAGGTGGTGAATCCTTGACCAAAGCTTCCAATCGTACCACTGGATGGTGTTTTACTTCCATAAAATCCAAGGATTTGAGCCAAAAATGAGTTAGGGTTTGAAGGGGGAAGAAGGAAAACGAGTTGGGAGAGAATGGAGGAAGTTTGGATATGAGAAAATGAGAAAAGGCTGAAAACTCGTACTTAAAAACACCCTGGGCCTCTGATGCAACAATGACCAGCGACATTGGGCAATGTGGCTTGGCAATGTCGCCAGGCTACTGTTCCTTCTTTGTGACTGTGATAGTGCGACTATGACACTGTCATAGTCGTCGTGCATTGTAGCGGGACCTTTTCGGAGCCCCGAAACTCAACTTTTTCAATGCCGAAACTCCCGATACTCCAAGGGACTTTAGATAATTATTTCCCAACAAAATTCCCATCGTTAATAGATTCAAAAATGTCCAGGTGACCTTTACTTACCAAATGCATCTAGTAACGATGTGGCCATTGGGTTCTTGAGAAGCAAACTAGTATCTTGGGGGTGTTCATCTATTAGGGTCAATACTTGCATATGCGATGCATTGCACATTTTCTGAATTTGGTTGTCCAAGATGGATTGAAAATGGCAGATTCGGCGGTTAAGAAGCTTAGGGATACTGTTAGGAGGGTAAGGGGCTATCTGGCTAGGTTTGTTAATTTATAAAACTTGCTACTTTGCTTGGGGTGGAGAAAAAACTTCTCTTTGGCTTAATGTTCCTACTAGATGGAACTCAACTTACATGTTGCTCAAGACTTCCATTCCTTATAGAAGTGTGTTTGAAGACTATGAAGGACATGATGCCTCGTTCAAGTTAGATTTGGGTGATTCTGTGCTTGTGAATTTTGATTTGGATTATTGAGAGAGATTCATAACCCTTTTGAAGACATTTATTAGATGACAGTAATAATCTCAGACTCTCTTCATATGACTTCTAATTCTTACTTAACCGAGATCTCTAACTTGAGTTGCGTTCTTGCGGATATGATGACTCTCAGAATAGAATTGAAAAGGTACAACTATTTTCATAATCTGGCTTAATATATTTAAATTACATTGTCATTTACATATGTTTAGTTCTTGACTATCTACTTGATTTTTCTACAAACAGAATATAGTAGAAAAAATGAAGGAAAAGTTTGATAAACATTAGGGTGATCCGGAGAAGATGAACTTGGTAATTTTTTTGCCAACATTTTTAATGCAAGAGATAAAGTTGAATACATATCATTCTAGTTCAATTAATTCTATGGTGAAGAAAAAGGTGAAGCATGTTTTACAAAGGTAAAGTCTAAACTCACTTCCTTATTTAAAGATTATGCAGCAGAATATTCTACTTCTGAATTAGAAGCTTCTTAATCTCAATCTTAACTGGAAAAATGTATCCCTATTGGAAGGGTATTGTCTAGGTTGAAAAGTCAATTAAAGAAGAAAATCTTGAAAGTGGGGTCTTAGAAAACAAAAATAGTGACCTTGAAGTATACCTGGGTGTTATTCCCAAAATACAAGTGTAATCAATTTCAAAACAATATAAGTCAAGATCTAGAAATGTTTTCCAAGTCACAAGTATTATAGATTCTCAAAGTATTACAATACAAGTGATGGAAATGGATAAGTTCTCTCTAATGGTTACAAGTGAAATGAAAGCTAAATAAGCTATTTATACCAACTAGACATTTACAAAGTAAACCCTTGAACTTTGATACAGGTAACAAAATAAGCCCCTAACATTCTCCCCCTTTATATCAAAGTGAATAATCAAAACAAACTAAGTAGGTGAAATGTATCTCTTTCTTATACCAAACAAGCACTCAAATCTTCTCAAAGAATTTATGAAATCAAGTCTCTTCTCAATCTTGTTGGACCCCAAATTTAATCTTACAATAATAATGATATAAACAACAAGAGTAATAACAGCGGAAGCAATATAGTTTAATATCAAAAAGCAGATTCAAATATCACAGTTCATATATAAAGCAAGTAGAAAGAACAAGATCTTCTTTGAAATATATTTAGTTGAATCTTTGAATACAAGATATCAAAAAGCACACTTTTGTCAATGGCATGATGGTCCTATTTATAGGACCATAAAGTAAACTATTCTGACAAAAGATGTATGCTTGAACAGTGACCTACTCTAGAAAGTAAATCTTATCACTAAGTGACGTGTCATCTTGTTAGGTTCAATGTATCTTGATCTTCAGAGAGAACATCTTCAGAGCTCTGAGGAAGTCTTCAGAGCCTCTGATGAAGCCATCTCTGATGTCTTCAGCTGAGAAGTCCATCTCTGGAATGTGCTTCAGAGGCAGTCATGTCCTCTGAAGCCTGTCTCTGGAAGTCCTCTGAAGTAGGACTTTGATATTTTCAACACTTTTACAAATTGAGATTTGGGGTTAACAATCTCCCCCTAAGAGTAGCAGAGAACATAAAATTTAAACTAGAAAGCATAGAGGAGAAAATCATCCTCTTAAATATTACCTCTCAAACATTTGGAAATTCAATAGAGAGAAAGTAATCATTAAAAAATAAAGAAACTAAACTAACACTTCTCACTTGAACAGATTCCTTGAAACTTCATGATAAGCTCTCTGAAGTTAATCATCGAGCCAATCTCCAAGTCTACTTTCGCCAATAGATCTGCTCTGTGCCGTTGTTTCTTCATATGGATCATTTTCTGTATTCCTCTCAAGGTTTCATCAGAGTACCTCGAAACTTCTGAAGCTAGAAATATTTTATTTATTTGGTTTACTCTGAAGATGAAACCCAGAGGCTTTGCTATGATTGATCCAGTCTTCTGTTTGTCAAGATTATTGATTGATTCCACAGGTTCAGTCACTTGCAGCTTTTATTCTCCCAGGTTCAGAGCAATCTAGAAGTCACGTTTCACTTTTGATTTCACATAGGCCTCCATTGCCCGTCTGACCTCAACCATACCCATTCTGATCTCTCTTCTTCCATGATCATATCTAGCAGAGCAATAAGCATATAAATGAGGTAGATCATATGGATTTAGATTTACGAGATCATAATCATTGAAATCGTAAATCTTCTGATCAGAGTGAGTTACCACATAGTGCTTATAGATGATTTTGTTGAAGGCAAAAGTCTTCTCAGATATTTTCTTTATTTTGATGATTGGGTCATTAGAGAGGATTCTTGCTCTTGGTGTGGTTTTATCTCTGACGAATCTTCGCTCATAGTCAGGCATGTTCTCTCTGATCCTCGAATTCAGAGGAATGACTAGAGTATCTGCCAGATTGAATTCACAGTAGATGTAACAGAATTGGTCTTCTATCGAGGCTTCAAGATTGGATGCTAGGAATGTGGGAGGTTGAGTAAAAACTTTGGCTGGTAAACCAATGCTTGCCTTCTGAACATGATTCTCTGGAGGAGCCTGTTCATCGACAACCATGGTTTCTGGTTCCTTTGCCTGTGGAGGATCTTCTGTTGTAGGTTCAGAGATGTAACCATAAATCTTTGGTGATTCTAATAACTCTTTTGCTTTTGAAGTATGATGTGGTTGTGCATTTTTGAATACATAATCTTCAACATCAACTACTTCAATTTGTTCTTCAGCAGCTTCTTCTCTTTCTCCTGAATCTGATTTTTCTTCTTGTTCAAATTCTGATTCTGCTTTTTCAGACTCTGATTCGAAAGCATCTATTATCACATAAGTTGGTCTTTTCAGGTGATGAGAATGCATCTTCTGATGTAGAGAAGTCTATCAACTACTCGTCTTCTTCATTTTCTTCTAGACCCCAATAGTTTCTGGAGTTGCATCTATGATTGGTATTATTGGAGCTCCCGAAGTATATGGTGCTAGGAAGATGACAGGTACTAGAGACTTGAGAGTTGTTTGATTGTGTTCAGCAGAGGTTAAGTGCCTCTCTGGTTCTTCTTGATCATTTTCAGAGGGAGTGGACTCTTTCTGAGTTTCAGCAGTTCTGGGTGATCGAATCTTCTCCCGCTTATGAAGGCCTGATGACCCCTGAGGTTGGTCATACTGGTCATCAGAGTCTTCATACCTTGCCTTCTTCCTGGCTTCTTCAGAGCATGCCACCTCTGGTGCCTTTCTCTTCAGTGATCCCTCTGAAGATATAACATTCTTCAGAGAGTCTTCAAGTGTCTTGTTCTGCTGAGTTGTCTTAGAGACAAACTTGCCGGAAATGTTCATTACATTGGTGGTGATTCTCTTGGAGAAGTTGTGGAGGTCAGCCTTTGTAACGAACTCTAATGTGGCAGGAGCAGCAACAGAGGAAGTAGGGATCTTTGCAATCACCTCTGCCAAAGTTCGCAAGACTTCCTCTTTGAATTGAGAAAAGTCTGCAGAGGTTGGAGTTGGGGCAGAGGGATGTGGAATCGCCTATAGGAGCTCTGTTCTTGTGTTCTGAATTTCTCTGGAAAGGACGGAGTCATTCTTGATAACCAGGTTTTCCATATCGTCCAGTTTAGCATTTTGGGAGAGAAGGGTCGTGCACAGCTCAGAGACCTCTGAAGTGAGCTTTGCAACTTCAGAGTGAGAGGCAGAGGCCTCTGAGGTCTTCTCTAGTTGAAGTTTAGTCTCCTTCAGAGTTTCTCTGATTTCATCACCAAAGATTTTGAACTCTTCTTTGGTGACGTAATCAGAGGGGGTGACCTTAGTATCAACACATGATTCTAAGTTTCCCTCAAGTTCAAAGGGGCCTTATTTCGGAGTTGGTTTGGTTTTGACTCCGGAAGGACTTCGCATTAATCTTTGAGGACCCTTTTTCAAGGATTTCTCTATAATGGGTCTGATAGGTCTGTTATCATGAGAGTCAGAGTCTGATGATGACGAGAACATAATATGTGTGGACACCTTGTTGTCCAGGCTAAGGAGTCCATTTGCAATAAGGTTTTGCCATTCTTTCTCTGACAGGAAGTCCTTACGAGAAATGTTAAATTTCTCTTGAGCTAAGGTTCGGTCAGTTATAGCATGAGCCACAGAGGCATCATGTGTGTGAGGATGTGACGTGCTCTGGGGCGAATGAGTACTTATATTTTGGTCTAAGTCCTTTTGGGAGGATTTAGCCGTATCAGAGGTTTCCTCAGTTGTTCTTGTATCATAGGCTCGAGGTGTGCACCTCTGTTTCAATGTCCACTGGTGCTGGACCACCTTGGACAGTAGATATGTTTTCACGGGGATTGGGGTTTTGGAATTGCTCATTTGTGCCATGAAGGGCATCTTTTTCTACCTTACCTCCCTCGGATGCTAGGTTCAGAAACTCTCCCTCCTGTATTCTCCCTTTCTCACCTTCCCCTGCTCCGACAGAGTTACTCTCTTCGTCAGAGGGAGGGATCTCTTGTCTTCTCTCCCTCACTCTCACAGAGCCGCCCTCTAGTTGCTCTCTGTGAATGTTTTGAGCAGTATCAGAGATGTCACTCTCTGATTCTAGCTCTGGCTAAAAACCTAAGTGTGTTGGGGATCCCATCATCGGTTATGATGATTGGGCAACACGACTAAGTAGAATATGGGTGTTAGAGTCAGCAGGAATTACCTCAAGCATGGAGTGTGGAAAACGTCGCTCATTTGGGTATGGAGGGACCTCCGTTGCTTTGAATGAGTTCATCATGAACAATGGTGTTGGACCTTCTTCACTGAGAGAGAATTTCTCCATTGCTCGTTGGATGACCACATAAATGAATCTGGGAAATAGTACTGAAATTTGTTGTTTTCCTTTGGCCAAATCTTTGTTCTTCTTGTCCACCGCAGTCAACATCTCATAGAAGAGGATATTAGCCATATTTATGCTTCTGTTGAAGAAGAGAGCATACATTATGGCAAAGATGGCTGGATGTGTCTGATCCTGGCTTCCAATTTTGCAGTTAAGTGTGCGATTCAACACACTAAACATGAAGTTCCACTTGGGAGGCAGGAATTGACGTCTAAACTGACTTAGGCGTATGATGTCCTTGTTGTAGCCTAAGTGCAGGAGGAACTGAAGAAGAACTTCTTGAGTGGGTGGTTTCTCAAATTTCTCTATTTGAAGATCGTTTGTCGTAAGCAGGTTGAATCTGCGAGTCAGTGTCTGTGGGTTGATTCTTATGTTGATGCCTTGGTCACCTAGGTCAATATGCCCAACTATTCCTTCCTTTTGATCATCGTATTCACTTGAATACCACCATTGTTGGACAAAACATAGAGGAACGTCTTTAGCATATTTGGTGAAGACATCGTTGAGTTCGCAGTTGCTCAAAAAGTCGAGTACTGGACGAAACTGCTCGTCGTACTTGGTAGAGGTGACATCCAGAAAGTAGTTGTTACCTTTCACTGGTACTTCAAATTATGCCATGTTCAAGCTTGGAGCGAGTCTGCTTGAGTTGTCTAAGTTTTGAGATTGAGCAGCCATTGTTGCAGGTTTTGAGAAGAATGATCTGTGTGTCCCTGATTTTTGACAAGTTCTTATCAACACAATTGATGTTTGTGATTTACCAACCTGATTGATAAATAAACGCGGATTACAGATTGATGTTTGTGATTTACTCTTTAAAGCTCTCTAAGTTTTACACCGTTGAAATGTGTTATATGTGTGTTCTACCAACTTGCAAACACATAATATCTAACTAAGATATTATCTAACAAACAAAATAATATCCTAAATAATATCTAACAAATAGATATTTAGGACTTATAACTAAAACACTAAAATACAATAAACTAACTTTGACGATTTATTACAAACTGACTTTAGACTAATATTAAGAGTTGACTTTCCAGCTTTAGCTTCAGATTGCAAACTTCAGATTGAATGATCTTGAATCCAATAGATCTGTGCGCTAACAATCTCCCCGTTTGGATCAAGATCATTACTAAAAAGAGTTAGCAATTCAGTCTCCTCTTTCAGCTCAGAAGATGCAATCTCCCTCTTAGTCTTCAACAAGTAGCAATCTCCCCTAAAGACGTAGATAAACTCTCTTTCAGATGATGGGAAGAAATTATCTTCAGATTTAGCTCAGAATGCTATAGCAAAGTATCTTCAAAGAAAATTTCTCTCAAATCAGCATGTCATCATAATACTTGTTCTAAACTTGTGTTGTTCCCCATTTCTTGTGTAGCTCTTCTCCCCCTTTTTGATGAAAAGAGCAACGAGTTCATCAAAACTTTTATGTCAAGAAATGTCTTTCTTACAGAGCCTCTGATTCGTCAATTCAAAAGATATTCATCCAGATCTTTTCAAATCCAGACAAAATAATCGTGTAACACCTGAATCAACAAATAAATCAGTTAAAATGCCTGTCAGTAACACAAAGGTACTGTGTGTAAGGAATACACATTAGAAGGGAGCTTTTTGATGTTCACTCTCCCAGGTCTTCCATTCAATCATCGAAACACCACAAAGGTAATTTCTATAAACGTTATAATAAAGAAACAAATTTCTTGTGTGTTCGTGCAAGTGATAGAAAGAATTAAGCACTTGATGATTACTTATAAGGCTCAATATTGTATAAACCACTGAGACAAGAGTAAGTTAAACACAGACTCAATGTGCATGATTGAAGTGCGAAGGTGGGGCAAACTTCCTTCTTTTCAATATCCAGATTTTCCAAATGAAAAGCAAATAGCAAATGTGTTGCTTCCCCTTTGAAAATGAAACATTTTCCTTTTATGAAGAAAATGAGTAGCTGGTGGGGTTAATCAAGAGTTGGCATGGGCTAGTTTCCTGTTTCAATAATGTTCACCAAAGAAATGTGAAACACTAGAAATGTGGCTGCCCGGCTCAGAAAGTAGTTGGTGCAGAGTTCTGGTATTCTTTTAACTCTGTTCTCACACACTCTTTCTTTTAAACATTCAGTTTACTTCTAACCGAACACTCTTTTGCATTATATCTCATCACACAACCCACACTCATTTCTTTTTGATTTCTCACACTCAATCACTATGGATTAACATCTGGGGTAGGAAACACTGGTTAACGTGTATCCATAGAAGTTGTGTTAAGTCCTAGCACACTGATCCCTTGTTTTCCTATGAAGCATATGATGCTCAAAATGGTTTAACTTATCAGTTAAAGTACAAATTATATCTTGAAAACATTTAAAGGCATACTTCCAATTCATGAAATCGTTTTGAGATTCGGGAAGTGGATTGAACATTTAAGAACATGTTTTCAATGATTGAAAGTTGTTCTTCTTTCAACCATATATGAGATGAAGATAAAGGATTATACCTTTACGTGCGATCATACATCTCATAAATCTAAGCTTAAAGTCATAAAGATATGAACATTTAAGCGTCTCTCAAACTGCAAAAGTCTTAAAGTCAAGTCAAAGTAACGTTATTCACATTGAATTAAAAGACAAAAAGCAGAAAAACAATGAAAGCACGAGTTCTGATCTGAAATAATCAGAATTCATATCCTAACTCCTTTGACTTGTAAAACTCCCCCTAAAATCATGCATCACAAAAATTTGACATTAAAAAGGTAAATGCATAAATTAGTGACTCTTCTCCTCAAATTAATAATGACCATCTGTCAATTTCTTCTCATACTCCCCCTTGGATCATGAACAGAATATTTGAAGTTCAAATATCATTCAGAAATAAGAATGAATAAATGATGAAAAAGTATACAATTAGAAAACTTTGATAGGTAACTACTGATTATGTCTTAAGATTTAGCATACCAAGCTTAGAGACAAGAAAGGTGAACCTCTTTTCGTCTAAAGGTTTGCTAAACAAATCTGCAAGCTGATAATCAGTTTTTACAAAGAAAAGTTCAATTGTTCCTTTTTCGACATTATCTTTGATAAAATGATACCTGGCATCTATGTGTTTGGTCTTGGTGTGCTGAACAGTATTCGCTATTATCGCGATGGCGCTCTTTGAGTCACAGTAGATCGGGATTTTGTTGAAGTGAAAACCGTAGTCGCGCAGTTGTGTTATAATCCACAAGACCTGAGAACAACAGCTAGTAGCAACTACATATTCTGCTTCGGCCGTTGAAGTTGATACACAAAGTTGCTTCTTCGATGCCCAACTTACGAGTTTATCACCGAGGAACTGTATATGACCTGACGTGCTCTTCCTGTCTAGCATACAACCAGCATGATCTGCATATGTATATGCTGTTAGTTCAAAGCTAGTATCTTTAGGATACCACATACCAAGATCTGCAGTCCCCTTCAGATACCTAAAAATGCGCTTAGCTGCAGACAAATGGGATTCTTTGGGATTGGCCTGATATCTAGCATATAAACATGTTGAAAACATTATATCTGGCCTACTGGAAGTAAGATACATCAAAGAACCTATCATCCCTCTGTAAGTCCTAACATCAACAGCCTTTTTAGAAGGATCGGTGCCAATCTTAGTACCTGGTGCCATTGGGGTACCAATCGGTTTAGAATTTTCCATTTTGAACTTTCGAAGAATATCAAGAATGTATTTTGATTGATTGATAAAAATCATCGATGAAAATTGTTTGACTTGTAATCCGAGAAAGAAATTCATCTCTCCCATCATATTCATCTGAAATCTTGACACCATAAGGTTTGAAAAATTCTTACAGTACTTAGGATTTGTAGAGCCAAAAATAATATCATCCACATAGATTTGAATAAGAATGATATCGGCTTTATCCTTTTTAATAAACAAAGTGGTATCTACCGTACCTTTTGTAAAACCAGACTTGACTAAAAATTGAGATAGGACATCATCCTAGGTGCGAGGAGCTTGTTTTAGTCCATAGAGTGCTTTGTCGAGAATGTAGACATGATTCGGTTTCTATTGATTGACAAAGCCTTCTGGCTGCGAGACGTAGACTTCTTCCTTTAGAATGCCATTCAGAAAGGCGGTCTTCACGTCCATTTGTAAGACAGTGAAGTTCTTGTGAGCTGCGTAGGCCAAAAACATTCGAATTGCCTCTAAACGCGCCACAGTAGCATAAGTCTCGTCGTAGTCTATTCCTTCCTCTTGCCTGTATCCCTTGGCAACAAATCTTGCTTTGTTTCTGATAATGGTACCATCTTCATCTTTCTTGATTTTGAAAACCCATTTCGTACCTATAATGGTTTTACCTTGAGGTTTGGGTACGAGTCTCCAGACTTCTAGTACGTCGAACTGATTCAGCTCTTTTTGCATTGCAGTCACCCAGTCTGAATCGGCAAGAGCCTCGGATACATGAGATGGCTCGATCTTGCTCAGAAAGAATTCATGCATACACATATTCATTGAAGCTGACCTAGTTTGCATAGGTTTGGTTGGATCGCCAATGATCTGGCTTATCGGGTGCTCTTTGGTCCATTTATGTTCATGAGGGAGTGGATTATATGAATATATATCAATATTATCATCTAAGAATCCACTGGTAACTTCTTCAGGTTGTTCAAGAGGAATGATAGTTGAAGTTGAAGTAGAAGGTGCAGAAGGCTCAGCAGGTACAACTTGGTCCGTTTGTAGATCAGTCTTTACAGAACATCCTACTGATACAACAACTTCTGTCTCTTCATTAGTTGTCACAGCTTCAACTGTTGGAGTCGGCATTTGAACTGGAATTTCTTGCTGAATCGGGGAGTTAGATTCAGTAGAGATATCTGAACTGGTTGGATGAGTAGTCGTTGAGTCTTCCATCCTGTCAACCATAACAGAGTTCTTCACATTAGATCCAAGAAATTCATCATAAAACAGTTCAAATAATAAATCTAAATCAGATAAATGATTAGTAGACGTTGATGCTTCATTTGATTTGATCGCTTGAGACGCAGGTTCTAGACTGTTTTGCCTAGAAGCTAGTACTCCGGTTATCACGGGTTCAGAACTGTGTTGTTCAGAAGCCATTTCTTCATCAAATGTGACGTTTACGCTTTCAACAACTGTTTTTGACTTCTTCAGATATACACGAAATGCAGTAGATGTAGAGGAATAACCAATAAAGATGCCTTCGTCCGCCTTGGCACTGAACTTGTTCAGACTCTCTCTATCGTTTAGAACATAACACTTACACCCAAATATATGGAAATATTTGATTGTCAGTTTTCGGTTGTTGATTAACGCATAAGGAGTCTTCTTGAATCTGCGGTGTATCATGGATCGATTCTGAGTGTAGCACGCAGTCGATACAGCTTCAGCCCACAGAAATAGAGGTAAGTCAGATTGACTTAGCATAGTACGAGCAGCCTCGACTAGCGTACGATTTCTTCTTTCGACCACTCCATTCTGTTGAGGCATACGAGCAGCAGAGTATTGATGTGATATCCCGACCGATTCGAGATATTCTTGAACTGTATTGTTCTTGAACTCTGTGAAGTTGTCTGTTCTTAGAAGCTTGATCGGTTTCTGCAGGAATGTAATGAGAACATCAGGTGTCTCATCTTTTGAGCATAGAAATTTAACCTATGTGTATCGCGAGTAATCGTCTACGATAACTAGTATGTACTTCTTTCCGCCTAGACTTTTAGTTCGCATCGGACCGCATAAGTCCATATGCAACAACTCTAACGGAGAGCTTGTACTCGGTTCAGGCTTTAGTTTATGTGGATCTCTCTTCATCTTTCCCTTTTCACATGCTGCACACAGGTGTTCTTTTTCATACTTCAGCTCTAGAAGTCCTTTAATCAGCTACCAACTTGTTTATGTACCTAAAGTTGAGGTGAGAGAGACGTCGATGCCATAGCCAGCTTTGTTGCATCGAGGCTTTAGAGAGTAGACATACCTGCTTGTCAGTCTGGACGTTTGAAAAATTAATTGTGTAGAGGTTGGACTTTCGAGTGCCGACCAAGAGTTCCTTGCCTTCATCAGTGCGAACAGAACACCTCTTGGCCTTGAAATTTACCTTTAAGCCTTTGTCACAGAACTGGCCTATACTGAAAAGGTTGTGTCCTAAGCTTTCAACATAGCTCACCTTCTTAATCATGACATTTTCGTGTACCATATCACCATATCCCAGTATTGGTGAAAACTGGTCGTTGTCGAATCGAACTGTTCCGCAGTATTTATCTATATAATTGGACAACATCCCTTTCTTCCCTATCATATGCTTGGAACACCCGCTATCCAAGTACCACATATGATGGGTCTGCACAAGAGAAATTACGAAACAAGAGATTTAGGTACCCACTTGTAAAAGGGTCCTACAGTGTTAGTACATGATTTTGGTACCCATTGAAATTTGTGTCCTGTTTGCTTTTGAGAATCAAATGAAGAATTAGAATGATAAGAGTGAACATGATATGTGCCAAACCAAACAACAGAATCCTGACAAGAAGTAGAAACATGTTTATCATAATATGAAGACTTTCTAGCAGATAAAGATAACTGGAATAATTGCTTCATAGAGTATTTCTTGCGAGAAATGACAAGTTTTGGTTTCAAAATAGCAACATCAACAATCAAAACATCTTTACTAGTCGTAGTCTTATTACAATCAACACTAGAAAAAGATTTATCAGTCTCGTCAATCTTCTGTTTTGGTTTCCATTGAGATTTAACTCCTAGACTTTTTGTTAGGATCAAGCGCTTACCACTACGCCAAAAGCAATTGCTGATGGAGAAGGCGCAACTTTATTTCCTTATAGCGTAGCAGCCAGCACCACGTTTCGATTTAGGAAGATCCTGGTCAATGACCCAACAATCCCCCCCCAGCATCTGCCAGCACTAACAAGATCTTCGCTAGAAGTCAATGGCTGCACAGCATGCCTTTGGCATTTAAATGCTCTCCATGGGATTCGAACCCGTGACATGCTCTGATACCACATGTTAGGATCAAGCGCTTACCACTACGCCAAAAGCAATTATTGATGGAGAAGGCGCAACTTTATTTCCTTATAGCGTAGCAGCCAGCGCCACGTTTCGATTTAGGAAGATGTTGGTCAATGACCCAACACTTTTCTTGCTCAGATTTGAAGCATTTGAAACTTTTGAGTTAGACTGTTGAGCAACAAATGAATGCTTCGTCTTTGGCTTACCAGTAGTGATCGGTTTCTGTGAATGCTAAGATTTATTCTTCTTACCTTTAGCATTCTTAGATTTCACATAAACTGTTTCATCAACTTTCATTGATGATTTCCTTTCTCAAACATACTGGATAATCCAAAGGAATTCACAATAAAAGGCGAATGGTTAGGTAGTTTGGCACTAAAATCAAATTGATCAAAACAATCATCTAAAACACCATCAGAGTTTAAAAAATCATGCCCTTCATCAAGTAGACCAAACATATCTTTAGATTTTGAAGCCTTGGTTGATTTAGAAAGAAGAAAATACTTAAGCATAGTTGAAAACACATTTTGTTCAACTTCAATCAAAAGTCTTTCATCTGCTAAAGATTCCTCAAGTTCAGAAATTTTACTTTCCAAAATGAGAGGAGGGACGTAAAGTTTACCTTTAATAGGCTTCACCTCCATTTCTTTTACAGAATAACTCTCAAAGAAATCATTTGAAAGAGATTTTGATTGAACAGAATCATAACTTTGATTCAACTTCCCATAAAGAAATGGAAGTTGAAATTTGGATTTGATCTTTCGTTTTTCGGTTTCATTGGCTTCATCCTCTTTAGACAGTCCAGTCCTGAAAACTTTAAGGTCAGGGTATCGTTGAGAGAGTCTTAAGAATGTAAAATCATAAAGTGCAGGCACTTCAGATATACCATTTTTAAGGTAATGAGGATTCTCATAACCCAGTCCCCAATTCTTTCTATTATCTTTGGGTTTGTTTAGATGAATGGTTTGTTCAGTTTGACCCAGTGAGTATAACTTATCTTCCAATGCTTTTAATTTTGCAAGTAAAGAAATTTTTTCTTTGGAACACGAAGAATACATTTTCGTAAGCTCTTTGAAATCAAACTCACTCTTTCTCAATTTAGTCTTTGTTTCAGCAACCTCTTTAAGAATTATGGTCTGTTCTTTTGCACTGGTGTCAATGTTTTTATGTAAAGTCTCAACCAATACTTCCTTTTTAGCAATATTCTCGCTAAGTTTCTGTATTGATTGGTTTTGTTCATGAATAACACCCTTTTCGCGCTTAAGCTTCGACTCTAACTCTTCGAGTTTAGTCAACATGGCGTGCATTTAATTTAAGAAATCTGATTGAATTAAATCACATACCTCATTTTCCTCATCATCGGAATCAACTTCAGCTTCTGTTTCCTGCTTGCCCATTAAGCACATGTGTGATGTCTCGTCCGTCTCTTAATTCTCATCTTACTGGTCTAAATGATCTAGCCAGTACTCATCTTCTGCCATCAATGCCTTTCCAGCCTCCTGTTGCTTGGCTAGAAGCATTTTATTTTGTTAGTAGTCTGACTTTCTGACTTTGGGTCTTCGGCAGTCTCTAGCAAAGTGACCTATTTTGCCAAAGTTGTAGCACTTAGGAGGTTCTGGATGACTAGTTTCTTCAGCTTTATACCTTCTCTCTTCCGGCCTCCTTTCCTCTACTCTCTTACCTTCAATTCTATCTTTGTGAACATAGTTGCTTGGACCAGAAGAATACCTCTGACTGTTTGAGCTTGGCTTTTTTTAGAACTTTCTTTGAAAAGCCTTAGTCAGCATAAGCATTGCCTGCTTCAGTTTTTCACAGTCATCCGAGTCAGAGTTTGCTTCACTTTCAATTTATTCTGATTCAGACACAATCATCTTGTTCTTCTTCTTTTTCACAACAAGAGCAATTGAGTCAACACTTGTCTTTTCAGCCTGTTTCTTTTCATCCATGATTTCATCCACCTCTTCTTCATTCTGTTTGAGGGTTTAATACACCTCATGAAGTGGAATCTCGTTTAGATCCTTGATTTGCTTCATTTGTCTGGCAAATCTCTTCCATTCAGGATGGAGAATGCTTAGGAATTTGACATTCAGCTCTACTTGCGATTTGCTGACCTTGTTCTTGCTTAGATCATTTAGCAAGGTCACAAATCTATCATATGTTCCTGCTAGAGGCTCTCCAACTCTGCCTTTGAATTATTCATAGTTGTTTAGGCAGTTGGATATCTTGAGCTGGTTTCCAACTTTTGAACCTAGCATCATCTTCTCTAGTTGATCCCACATCTCTTTGCCTGAAGCTTTGTAGTTGTCTATCTACACATATATTTCATTAGGAATGCCTTGAAGAACGTAATACTTTGCTAATCTATCACCTTTTGCTCTCTTTAGGTTATCACCATCGAGCTCATCAAACCTAAGTGGATAATCTATCTCCTAAGTACCCTCCATACGAGTCTTCATAACAGGTGCCATAGTTCCTTCTTCTAAAGATTTCCTGATGAATACTCCCAAATCATGTCTTTCAATGAATTTCAACCGATCTTTCCACTGCTCATACTCTACCCTGAAGAGTACTGGTGTCTTTGTGTCAGTTCCGATAGCTAGAGCTTCTCTTGCTGTCATCTTGATTGAAAAAGACCAAGTCTGGTACTGGCGCAAAAGGCACAGTTTGCGCTAAAGGTGGCTGGCGCAAAAGAGTTTTGCGTGAGGTGTAGGTGGCGCAAAAGACAATTTGCGCTAGAAGAGGTTGGCGTAAAAGAGTTTTGCGTGAAGTGAAGGTGGCACAAGAGTAAACTTTGCGTGAAGTGAAGGTGGCACAAAACTTTAGTTAGTCTGGAATATGTAGTTTTGCGCTAGACGTTAGTGGCGCAAACTTGAACTTTGCGCGATAAGCTGATGGCGCAAGCTTTAAAGATGGAGATTTTCACGAGATGGTGATGGCGCAAACCTGAACTTTGCGCTAAACGAAGCTGGTGCGAAGGACACTTTGCGCTACAAAGAGCTGGTACAAAAGTGACTTGCGTGAGATGAGGGTTGGCGCAAACTGAAAGTTGAATCTGGCGCAAACCTTGCTATGAACTGGCGCAAACTTGAACTTTGTGCGAGTTCATCCCTGCAGCTGCGAAAATCGACTTTGAACCACAAATTAACCTATCTACACTTCGATTAGTAGACCCAAATTTTAACAAATTGACCACTAACACTTCTAGACCAGATTACAAGCTTTTGATTTCAAAAATAAACTCTTTTCGAAGATTTGATCTATGGAACAGTGTCGATGAACTGGTGAACAGTTTTGCAAGAAAATCACAAAATTTGAATCGATTGAAGATCTATACTGATATTAAACAACACCAACTCGATCTAGACCACAAATCGATCACAACTTGATCGATTTCAACTCCAATAAACCACTAAAAGTCAAAAATGATTTTGAAATGAAGAACACAGAGTCGATGTTTTTTTTTAAACTTGATTTGAATCTGATTTAGGCTCTGATACCAATTGTGTGTCCCTGATTTATGACAAGTTCTTATCAACACAAACAACAACAATGGTTTACCAACCTGATTGATAAATAAACGCGTATTACAGATTGATGTTTGTGATTTACTATTTGAAGCTCTCTAAGTTTTACACCGTTGAAATGTGTTATATGTGTGTTCTACCAACTTGCAAACACATAATATATAACTAAGATATTATCTAACAAACAAAATAATATCCTAAATAATATCTAACAAATAGATATTTAGGACTTATAACTAAACACTAAAATACAATAAACTAACTTTGACGATTTATTACAAACTGACTTTAGACTAATATTAAGAGTTGACTTTCCAGCTTTAGCTTCAGATTGCAAACTTCAGATTTGATGATCTTGAATCCAATAGATCTGTGCGCTAACATGAGCACTTAGAGAGAGAGAAATTGGGATTTTGGATTCTGAGAGCGTAAAGACTGAAGAGAGGGGAAAAAGGGTTTTTGTTAAGTCTAAATATTGTATCCAAGATTTAATAGGAAAGTCAAATATGTAAAAGTCAACATTGACCTTGTAATAGTTAGTCAAAGCTAGTTTAGTTTCCTTAGCCATTAAGGCTTTGTAATAGATAGATGGTTTATATAGTTTGGTTTGTGTAATCATGTGGTAACGAACTAGTCTAAGCATTCATTGTAATTCTAGAGGGTGTAATTCAAGATCTACTTTCTCTCTCTAGACTTTCTCTCTCTAGTTCTTGAGCATATTAGATAAATCTTGAGTAATTAGCTTGATTGTTTGGGATTTAATGTTTAACAATTGGTATCAGAGCTGAACCAAACTTTTCAGGAAAGATTTGATCATGATTTGAATTGAAATCTGAAGTTTTAAAATCGAAAATTTGAAAATTTCGAAATTTTTCAATAACACGAGTTTGGGTACTGTTCATCCGAATTTCATGTGAAAAATCGTTTTCAATGCAAGAAACTGGATTCATTGTGTTCGATTTATGTTGGTGATTGATTGTTGTTTTGATTCCATCTCGAAATTCGAACAAAATCATTTTCAATTTTTGATTTTTGATATTTTCGTGAAAAACTTGTTCAGTTACTGTTCTTGATTGAAAATATTCGATTTGATGTTTTTAATCGAAAATTGATTGCTTGTGTGTGTTTAGAATTGTTTTTCGATCATGCTAACAAATTCTTGAAGTTCAATTGTGCAGGAATCAATCGATTTGAGAAAGATAATGTCAAGAAATCGACTTTGCGTGTCATTCATACGGTTTGCGGGTCATTCATACAGACCTGAGAACCATACTTTACGTTTCAAGTGAGACCCGCATACCTTTCTCTACGCTTCAAGAAGGACCCGCAAAGCTCATATTGCACTTCAAGAAGGACCCGCAAAGCTCATATTGCACTTTAAGAAGGACCCGCAAAGCTCATCTTGCGTTTCAAGAAGGACCCGCATTCTATACTATGCGTTTCCTTAAGGACCCGCATTCTATACTATGCGTTTCCTTAAGGACCCGCATACCTCACTATGCGTTTCCTCAAGGACCCACATACCTCACTATGCGTTTCCTCAACAACCCGCATTCTTAGCTATGCGTTTCACCAAGGACCCGCACACCTAGCTTTGCGTTTCGGGCAACACACGCATACCTCAGTTAAAAAAAAAAAAAAAAAAAAAGTCTGGAAAAATTTTTTGGTCATCTTTGGAAATATTTTTTTTCTACATTGCGAAATAACAAGTATTGTTCAAATTTCAATTTTCACGAAATATTTTTTTTAAGATTTCAATTTGATCTGATTTTTGATTTTCTGATATACAGTTTGGGAACGATCATTCTCATCAAGCTATTTCTAAGAGAGAGATGAGTTCTCCAATTTTGCTCAGAGGAAGATACGAGCAGTGGAAAGTTGATTTTCTCAAATTTGTAGATACAAATGAGCTGAGTTTTTATATCAGATTGTCATTGACTGAAGGAGAGATGACACCTCATACTCCAACAGAAGATTGTACTGAGGATCGAGAGAAAAGAAAGAATGTTGATAATATGGCTCAAACTTTTCTGTTGAATAGTATTCGTCATGAGATTAAAGGTCACATAGATACATATCAGTTGACAGGAAAAGATTTGTACAAATCAACAGGAAAGGAGATATGGGACTAACTTGAATGGACAATGATAGAGCCAACAGTTGTGTCAGATCTAAAAGGAAAGATTTCTGAGTTGGAAGCTAAAATTCAGCAGACAGTCTCTGTTAAGAGCAATGAGCAGAAAGTTAAGAGATTGGAATCTGAGAACACTGAGCTTAAAAAGAATTTATCTGATTTGGAAAAACAACTTGTTGCAAATAAAGCTGAGTTTGAAAGTGAAAAGAAAATTTTTTCCAAGAAGTTCTCAGACTTTTCCAAGAAGTGCTATGAAGAAAAGAAGTCAGTGGAGCTTAAATGCATCAAGCTTTCTCAACAAATCTCAGATTTTGAGAAAGTACTGATATTGGAAAGAGAGAAGTTTGATAAAGAGAAGAAGACCATAGAACAGAAGAATGTAGAATTCTTTAAAGAGTTATCTGGCCAGCGAAATGATTCAGAAAAAGGGTTTGAAGAAGAAAGATTAATCTTTGAATCTGAAATCATGAAACTGACTTCCAAATTGTCTGAACTGTCTGCAGCTGCACTGAATGAACAAAGGACGAAGTCTGAATTCACGACAAAGATTGACCATCTTGTGAAAGAAAGAGACAACTTCGCCTCAAAGATCAAAGAACTTGAGAAATCTATTTCAAGTTCAAATCAGAAATTCATCTCTTCAAACAGGTCAGTCAAATCCTTTAATCAGATTCGTCGCACTAACCTTTTCTACGATGAATTTTTAGATGGTTCAGATACTTATCCAAGAAAGAGTTTCGAGAACGAGAAACTGGTCTGGATGAAGAAATCAGTCAAAGATGACAAGACTGATGAGCTGAAAGAGAAGAAATCATGTGTACATGTACACAGAGCAAAGAAGAACAAAGCACCTAACGGTAAGAAATTTTATTGTTCTATTTGTTGTACACATGATCATTTTCATAAAACAAATGATCATTATTGGTATGGATCTTACTCTGTATCCCCCACACGCACTACAACTAACATTTCTGGACCCAAATACCAGTGGGTACCAAAACCGAAACCTGAATCTGTGTTGCAGGCACCTCACTCCAAGGGGGAGTAAGAAACAAAATGGCTCTTGAGTAAATCAGCTCAAGACCCGGACTTCAATGTCAAAATGGCTCTTGAATAACACAGTTCAAGACCCGCATCTCAATGTTAAGATTATGGCTTATAAGCACATCAGCTTAGGACCCATTCTTCAAAGGAGTTTGACTTCTAAACACAACAGTTTAGGACTCGTACCTCATCGATCAAAAAGACCTTACTCCTGTATGCTTGCATCCGATGGATATTGATGGTCTTCATCCCGAGTGAATTGATCTGATCTCTATCCTATACTTTTTCAATGCTAGATTTTTCTGATATTGATGGTCTAACAATTCAAAGGGAGTGTTTGATCTCTATCCTGTTTTAACTGACATATTTCAGATGCTTAATTTAAGGGGGAGTAAAGGTGAAGACTTCTGATTATTTCAGATCAGAACTCATTCTATAAACCGTTTTACTGCTTTCTGTCTTTTATTTTTGAATAAATAATATGAATAAAGTGGCTTCTGATCACATGACAGATCAGGACCCGTTCATCAATGATCAAAGATGGATATTGAGCTAATATCCAGGGGGAGCTTAAAAGCTATAAATCATTTAATCATGATTTGAGGGGGAGCTGAAAAGGTAAATATCTTCTAATCCTAGATCTCGGATTGTTTGAAAGAAGAACAACTTTCGAACATGAAAAACAGTTTCTTAAATGTTCAAACCACTTCTTATTCTCAAAAGATTTATGAATTTAGAAGAGTGCTTTTAAATGTTTTTCTAATTTTTTTGAGCTTATTGTTTAACTGACCGTGTGTTTCCAAAGATCAATACTTGTGTATTATCTTGTCCATATACTGTCAAGTATTCATACACACCGGTTCAGTATTTTATTTGAAATTGTTATTACTATGTCTCAAATTCAAACAATTTTTCGATGGTAATACCCCCGTTTGCGTTCAAAATTGTTGTGCATCATTCATCTTGTTCATATTTGTGCTTTCATTGACAAATTGTTTTTATTTGTTCATATAAACAAATTTCCAATTCTTTGATACCCTAACCTTTTGATTTGATCTGATTGATTCATTGTCAGATTCTCAAAACAATTCTCTTGATTTCATTTCATTCATTCAATATCATTGTTTTGAGAAATCTTCATTGTTCAATTGCTCAAATCTCACGAGCATACATATTGACAATGGTATCATATATCTTGTGCTAAACTCTTTCAGTTAAACTGTTGAGCAACCGTTCTTCATAGGAAATATCATGGGATTCAGTATGAGTGCTTAATAGATCTTCCATGGATTCATAATAACCAGTGTTTCCTACCCCGGAAGAAATCCTTTGAGTGATTAAGGGGAGAGGGGTCTAAAAGAATTGAGTGTGGGAGTGAGCAGAGGTAAAATGGAAATGAGAGATTGGTTAGATGTGAGCTTATATGATTAAAAGAAAGAGGGTGTGAGATCAGAGTTAAAAGAATATCAAAACTCTGCACCTACCACTTTCTGAGTCGGGCAGCCACATTACTGATTGGTTCACATTTCTTTGGTGACCATCATCGAAATAGGCAAATAGCCCATGCCATCTCTTGTATACAACCCCACTAGCTACTCATTTTTTTCTTATAAAGAGAATGTTTCACATTTTCTGGGGAAGCAACACATAATCTATCGGATCTTCACTTGGAAGATACTGATATTGAAAAAGAAGGAAAGTTGCCCCACCTTCGACCCTTTCTCATGCACATTGAGTCCATGTATAATCATTGTTGTCTCAGTGATTTACATACTTTGAGCCTTATGAAGCACAATCATTGTGCTAATTCTTTCAAAACACAAGCACGAGCACACAGAGAATATGTTTTTCTGTCAGAACATTCATAGAATTACCTTGTGTCTTTCAATGATTGAATGGAAGTCCTGGGGAGTCAACATCAAACCAGCTCTTTACATTGTACATCCGTTGTACACAGTAACTTCGTGTTACTGACAGGCATTTCTAACTGTTTCATTTGTTGAATCATGGTTACACGCTCATTATGTCTGAATTTGAAAAGATTCGGATATATACTGTTCATGATTCGGCTCTTCAGATCAAAAGTACAGCAATATCAAGGAGAGATTGTTTGTTGTTCACAAAGGGGGAAAACAAAGCCTATGCTGAAATTGATGATATTTTGATGATAATGATGCTCACATCATCAAAAAGGGGGAGAATTATAAAGATTCAATTTCAGAGTTCAAGTTCAAAGTTCAAGCCTAAAGTTCAAATTGCTTCTGCTGATTTAAAGTTCAAGTCTGATAAAGAAATTCAAAGCCAAAATATTCTGAAGGAAGAATGTTCAAAGAAAATTTGATGATTCAAGAAAGTTTGTTTCTTCCAAAGATGATTCAGAGATCAAAGTGATGAAGATACAATTTTGTTTGAAGACGAAAGAATTTTCAGAAATGAAGTTTCAAGTTTCAAAGAAGTTTCAAGAATTTCCTGTTTTGTTCAAGGAATGTTGGCTTTCAGAGCTTCAAAGATTAAAAAGACTTTCTAAGATTCTTCAAGAACTGAAAGAGTAAAGATTGTGAAAGATTCAAAGGAACAAAAGCTGAAGAATCAAGAGCTGAAGATCTGCATCAAATTTTTATTAAATCTTGAATACAAAGGGGGAGATTGTTAAGTCTAAATATTGTATCCAAGATTTAATAGGAAAGTCAAATATGTAAAAGTCAACATTGACCTTGTAATAGTTAGTCAAAGCTAGTTTAGTTTCCTTAGCCATTAAGGCTTTGTAATAGATAGATGGTTTATATAGTTTGGTTTGTGTAATCATGTGGTAACGAACTAGTCTAAGCATTCATTGTAATTCTAGAGGGTGTAATTCAAGATCTACTTTCTCTCTCTAGACTTTCTCTCTCTAGTTCTTGAGCATATTAGATAAATCTTGAGTAATTAGCTTGATTGTTTGGGATTTAATGTTTAACAGTTTTTATGGACAAAGGTAGGGTGATTGGTTATAAAAACGAAGATTGAGTGTTCCAATGTCAGAAAGGATGTTCCATCATCCCATAATAAATAGGTGACACGTTGAGGTGTGTAGGGGATAGACGCTTGATGTTAGATAACCGCCAGTAGGGTTTTTGAAAAGAAACGTATGGTTATCCAAAAGAGCTTTTATATTTATTTTTCTCAAAAGAGTTTCTTGGAAAATGTGAGAATTAATAAATTAATTCTTTTTTAGAAAAATGAACATTTCCTAAAATATTATGAAAATGACAAAAATATCAGAGGCTCTGATATGAGTATCAGAGACAAGATCAGAGGCTCTGATATTTGCATCAGAGACAAGATCAGAGGCTCTGATATTTGTATCAGAGACAAGATCAGAGACTCTTGCTCCCCCTTGAAAGATGAAAGGTTCTTTTTCTCCCCCTTGTCCAAAGAATGGTTTCTTTTTATCTTCTCCCCCTTGAAAGATGCTTAGAGATACAAAAGAATGATTGACCATTTGTGAAATGTTCAAAGATAATGAAATCACTTTCAGAAGCTCTGTTGAGAACATGTTACTTATGTCAGAGGTTCTGATGTTTGGATCAGAGACTCTGATGTTTTCCTGTTTTAGGTAGTCATGTTCAACATTCCCAACTTGCTAATTAAGAAATTGAACCTTCGTTCATCCAATGCTTTTGTGAAAATATCAGCAAGTTGAAGTTCAGTTGGTACAAAATACATGGTCTTTTAGAAAATGGTACCTTACGTCAATATGCTTTGTTTTGGAATGCTGCACTGGATTGGCAGAGATGGCTATGGCACTCTTTGAATCACACAGTATTGGAATTATGTCATACTGTAAGCCATAGTCTCTGAGTCGAGTCTTCATCTAGATGACTTGAGAGCAACAACTAACAACATGAACATATTCTACCTCTGCTGTAGAAGTTGAAACGCAGTTCTGCTTTTTGGATGTCCAACTTACCAGCTTATTTCCCAATAATTGACAACATCCAGAGGTACTCTTTCTGTCTAATTTGCATCCTGCATGATATACATCAGTGTATGCTGTTAAATCAAAGCTAGACAGTTTAGGATACCAGAGACCCAAAGAGGATGTGCCTCTGAGGTATCTAAAAATTCTTTTGACAACAAATAAGTGAGATTCTTTTGGATTTGCTTGATATCGAGCACAGAGCCATGTTGCAAACATTATATCAGGCCTGCTTGCAGTTAAGTATAGAAGTGATCCTATCATGCCTCTGTAGGTTTTGACATCTACAGATTTTCCCGAAGGATCGGAGTCAAGCTTGACTCCTGTGGCAATAGGTGTTTTCATAGAAGTTGAATCATTGAGTTTGTATTTTTTCAAAATGTCAGAGACATACTTAGATTGAGTTGTAAAAGTACCCTCTGAAGTTTGTTTTACTTGTAATCCCAGAAAGAAAGTTAATTCTCCCATGAGACTCCTTTCAAATTCACTCTTCATCAACTCTGAAAATTTGTCACAATACTTTTGATTTGTAGATCCAAATATAATGTCATCAACATATATTTGTACTAATAGCGTCTCATTTTTGTACCTTTTTATGAACAAAGTTGTATCAATTGTACCTTTTTCAAAACCATTATTTATCAAAAATGTGGACAGAGTTGCATACCAGGCTCTTGGAGCTTGTTTAAGTCCGTACAGAGCTTTATCAAGAAAATAAACATGGTTAGGAAACTCTGTACTTTCAAATCCAGGTGGTTGTTGGACATTAACTTCTTCATTTAATTTACCATTTAGAAAGGCAGATTTAACATCTATCGATATACTTTGAACCCTTTGTGTGCAACATAGGCTAGGAAGATTCTAATTGCTTCTAGCCTAGCCACAGGTGCAAAGGTTTCATCATAATCAATACCCTCTTCTCGGCAATATCCCTTAGCAACCAACCTAACTTTGTTTCTGATTATAATGCCATCCTCATCCCTTTTATTTCGGAACACCCATTTAGTTCCAATTGCAAATTTTCCTTTAGGTAGGGGAACTAAGGTCCTAACTATGTTTCTTTCAAATTCTTGAAGCTCATTCTGCATTGCAGAGATCCAATGAGGATCTCCAAGAGATACATTTACCTTCTTTGGTTCAATGATGCTTAAAAAGTTTACAAAATAGCATTCATTGATTGTGGCTGATCTGGTTTTGACACCCTCTGAAGGTGATCCGATGATCTGATCATGGGGATGATCCTTTTCCCATCTTGTGAGTGGAGCATGAATATGAGGAGGAGTTTGTGTTAGAGCACAGTTTTATTGGATTCAAGTTCATTAATATCTGAAGATGGAAATCTGAAGTCCAAGCTGATAAAGTTGACTCTCAACAAATAGTCTAGGGTCCTTTGTAATAAAAAGTCAAAGTTTGTTTCTGTATTTTCCTTTTTAGTCCTTTTTCTTAATATAGGTTGTAGTTTTTTATATTAGTTTTATGTTTTGTTTTGTTTTGGTGTGGTGCGCCGTACACAGAGAGAGATTGAGAGAGAGAGCAGCGGCGAGAGAGAAAAACAGAGTGAGAGAGATTGATCAATTCTTAATCAACACTAGTAATCATTCGATTCGTTTGTATAATCAATAACAGGTTTTCATAATCTTATTGTTAAATTGTTTACTTGATTGAATCGTTAATCACTGGGACACATAATTGGTATAAGAGCCTAACAGATTGAATCGAATTTTTTTTTTCGGTACTGTTCATCTGTCAAGAATCAAAATTTTTATTGTGTGATTGTTCTTTCAAGCTTTTATTAATTGGGTTGTAATCATTTTGCATATTCTATTGATTTGGCATTGGTTTACGTGAATATATGATTGCTTTCGGTGGTCGATTTGTATGATTTTGGTTCTGTTCGGTCTTTCACGAGAACAACACTGTGTCGTTGATGGATTTTTAATAAAAGTGTTTGTTTTCGAAATTAAGTGTTCGCAATCAGTTCTAGTTGATTAAAAGATCGAATTGGCTAAGTTTTGTAGTGTAATTTTGAGTTACCGTTTGGTTTCTGGGTTGAATTTTGTTTTCTGGGTCGAAAGTCTCAAGAACATACCGGTCGATTTTCATTCGGCTCCATACCGGTCGACCGCATAATACCGGTCATCTCTATATACCGGTCGCCCGGACAACTCACAGTTCATATCGGTCGACATATCGGTCGGGTAAACCCCGGTAAATTCTCAATACCGGTCGCCTAGATAACTCACAGTTCATACAGGTTGTTACGTTGGTCTGGTCGCGCCATACCGGTCACGGACTTCGGTCGAAATACCGGTCAATTCAATACTGGTCGTTACATTACCGGTCGACTCATTACCGGTCCAAGGAGGATACCGGTCGAAGGTCCGGTCAAGCAATATACCGGTCGTAGCAAGACACCGGTCGAGATATCTCTTTTGCGCCAAAAGTCATTCACGCAAACCCTCTTTGCGCCACTCACGTGTCACGCAAAACTCCAACTCGCGCGACCTACCTCTCGCACAATCTGAACTTTGCGCCAGCCTTGTCTCACGCAAACCTGAACTTTGCGCCAGCCTCGTCATACGCAAACCTGAACTTTGCGCCAGTCACTATAAGTGCAAAATCTCTTTTGCTCCACTGCCTTTTGGCGCATTTTTGTCTTTTTGCTCCAAATTCTCTTTTTCATTAATAATCCGTTTTTACTTGATTTTATCTGGACTAACGATCAATTCAAGTTTCTTATCGATTCGATTGATAAATCAATACCAGTAAGGATGTCATATCGGGAAGCTCTTGCTATCGGAACCGATGTGAAGCCACCAGTACTCTTCAAGTGGGAGTACGAGTAATGGAAGGATAGATTCTTGGATTTCATCGATCGAAATAATTTGGGAATTACATCAGAAAATCTCTGAAGGAAGGAATCACGACACCTCCAAACAAGGTTCTCACTGTAGCTGGAGAAAATGGTGAAGAAGAAGAGAAAGAGTATAAATTACCGATTGATGAATACTCGGATGAGCAGAAAAAGAGACACAAGGGTGACAAACTGGCAAGATCATTTATTCTCCAAGGCATACCGAATGAAATTTATGTCAAGATTGATAGCTACAACGCTACCGACAAGCAAATGTGGGATCAGTTGGAGAAGATGATGATCGGATTTTAAGTCAGCAACCAACTCAAAGTATCCAACTGCTTGAACAATTGTGAAGAATTCAAGGCCAAAGTTGGAGAATCACTAGAAGCCACCTATGACAGATTTGTCACATTGCTGAAGGATCTAAGCAAGAACAAGATAAGCAAATCTCAAGTTGAGTTGAATGTGAAGTTTCTCAGCAACCTTCAGCCTGAGTGGAAGAGATTCACCAGACAGATGAGGCAATTGAAAGATATGAACGACATTCCACTTCATGAAGTTTATGAAATCCTCAAACAGAATGAGGAAGAGGTGGACGAGATCAAGGCTGAGATGAAGAAGGCTGACAAAGCAGTTGCTGATCCAGTTGCACTTGTGGTCAAGAAAAACTCTAAGAAGAAGAAGGTGATAGCATCTGAATCAGAAGAGGCTGATAGTGAGGCGAAGTCTGACTCTGACGATTGTGAACAACTGAAGGAAGCTATGCTAAGGTTAACCAAGGCCTTCCAAAAGAAGTTCTATAAAAATCCTAGCTACAACAGTCAGAGGTACTCGTCTGGTCCGAATAACTACAAACACAAGGAGAAAGTTGAAGAAAAAGGACAAGAAGAAAAGAAGAAGGATAGAGCCGAAGAGCCCAAGCACGAAGAACCGATAAAGTGCTACAACTGTGGCAGACTCAGTCACTTTGCCAAGGACTACCGAAAACCTAAAGTCTGAAACTCTGACTATTACAAGAATAAGATGCTTCTAGCCAAGCAACAAGAGGCTGGAAAAGCGTTAATGGCCGAGGATGAATACTGGATCGACGATTCGGACCAAGAATCTGAAGAAGGAGAGAAGGACGAGATAGCACACCTGTGCTTGATGGGTAAGCAAGAGTCAGAAGCTGAAGCTGATTTTGATGATGGAGATAATGAAGAGGTATGTGACTTAACTGAATCTGATTTTCTGAATCAAATGCACGCCATGATGTCTAAACTCCAAGAATTAGAGTCTAAACTTAAGCGTGAGTGTGGTGTCATAATTGAGAAAAATCAATCTATACATAAACTTGGCAATGATATTGCTGAGAAAAATGTATTAATTGAAACTTTGCACAAAAACGTAGACAACAGCGCGAAAGAAAAGACTATAATTCGTAAAGAGTTATCTGAAACTGTTTCAAGGTATAGAGAATGTGAGTTTAAGTCTAAAGAGATTTCTAAAATGTACTATTCGACTTCAAAAGAAAAGAAATCTTTAATTGAAAAGGTGAATGCTTTGGAAGAAAAATTATATACTATGGGTCAGCCTGAACAAACCATTCATCTAATAAAACCCAAAAAGGATAAAGAGAATTGGCGACTCGGTTACGAGAATCCACAATGTCTCAAAGAGGGTATATCTGAAGTGCCTGCTCTGTATGATTTTGGATTTATGAAACTGGAACCTCAATAACCTGAACTTCAAGTTTTCTGGACTAAACTGTCTGAAGAAGATAAAGCCAAGGAATATGCTAAAAGAAAGAACACAACTAAAGTCCAACTTCCGCTTCGTTATGAGAGGTTGAATAATAGTTATAGTTCTGATAAATCAAAATTTCTTTCAAATGACTATTTTGATATTTATTCTGTAAAAGAAATGGAGACTAAGCCCATCAAAGGTAAGCTTTACGTCCCTCCCCTAGTTTTGGAAAGTAAAATTTCTTAACTCGAGAGTTCTCTTACAGACGAAAGAATTTTGGTGGACTTAGAACAAACTGTATTTTCTACAGTGTTCAAAAATACTGAATTTTCTAAATTCTCCAAGGCTCTAAAATCTGATGATAGATCTGGTTTACTTGATAATGATCTTAATTTCTTAAACTCTGATGGTGTTTTTGATGAGTGTGTTGCTCAGTTTGACTTTACTACCAAACTTCCTGATCATTCATCTTGTGTTGTTAATTCTTTCGGATTACCCAGTGTGTTTGAAAGGGGTACAACATCAACGAAAGTTGACAAATCAGTTTCTGTGAAATCTAAGAATGCGAAAGGTAAGAAAAGAAAATCTCAGCATTCACAGAAATCGATCACCACGGGTAAGCCAAAGAAGAAGCATTCTTCTGATTCTCACCTTTCTAACTCTAAAGTTTCAAATGTTTCAGACTTGAGACAGAAAAGGCTTGGAGTTAAGTCGGAACGGCTACCGAAACAGAGGTTTGATGAGACAGCTAAATCATTTTCTAGTTTTGATTGTAATAAGAAGACTGCTAGTAAAGATGATTTGATTGTGAATGTTGCTATTTCTAAACCAAAACTTGTTGATTCTCACAAGAAATATTCCATACAGTAATTATTACAGTTATCTCCGTCTGCTAGAAAGTTTTCAAATCATGATAGATATGATTATGCTTCTCAAAAATATTCTGATGTTTGGTTCGGCACTAATCATGTTTACTCTTATCATTCTAATGGTTCATATGGTTTTCAAAAGAAAAGCGTACCCAAGTTTAAATGGGTGCCAAAATCATGTGCTAACGCAGTTGGACCCAAGTACAAATGGGTACCAAAGAAAAGGGATGAATTTGTGTTGCAGACACCTTCTGTCAAGGGGAGTAGGAGAACAAAGGCTTCTATGTAAATCAACTTAGGACCCGTACTTCAACTAAAAATAACTTCTAAACACAACAGTTTAGGACCCACACTTCAATGATCAAAAGACCTTACTCCTAAGCTGAATGATATTGTACTCCTAGATCATATCTGAGAAGATCAACATTCAAGGGGGAGTACATATCTGTCTGAAATTTTATGCATCCAACAAATATGATGATCAACATTTGAGGGGGAGTTAATGCATATCTTATACCTGATAATTTTCTGATGCATAATTTCAGGGGGAGTAAAAGAATTATGACTTCTGATTATTTCAGATCAGAACTCGTAATTTAATTAGTTTTACTGCTTTCTGTCATTTTAATTTCAGTGAATAAAGTTGCTTTAACTAGATCTTAAGACTTTTGCAGTTTGAAAGATGATTACAAGATCATATCTTTATGACTTTAAGCTTGACTTCATGAGATGTAAGACTGCAAGTAAAAGGTATAATTCTTTATCTTCATCTCATCTATGGTTGAAAGGACAACTTTCAATCATAAGAAAACATGTTCATAAATGTTCAAACCACTTCCCGATTCTCAAAAGGATTTCTTGAATTGGAAGTGTGAGTTTAAATGTTTTCTGATCCATTATTGAGCTTTACCTGATCAAGTTATATCATCTAAGCATCATATGCTTTATAGGATAACATGGGATCAGTGTGCTAGTACTTAAAAGAAACTTCTATGGAATCACGTTAACCAGTGATTTCTACCCAAGAAGTCAATCCATAGTGATGGAGTGTGAGGATTCAAATAAATGAGTGTGGGATGTGTGATGACAGAAAATGTAAAAGAGAGTTTGGTTAGCTGTGAGCTTAAAGATTAAAAGAAAGAGGGTGAGAGATCAGAGTAAAAGAATATTAAACTCTGCACCAACAACTTTCTGAGCCGGGCAACCACATTTCTAATGTTTCACATTTCTTTGATGAACATTATTGAAACAGGCAACTAGCCCATGCCAACTCTTGCCATTACCCCACCAGCTACTCTTTTTCTTCTCAACAACAAAATGTTTCATAATTTTCTGGGGACGCAACACATATTCTATCTGATTTTCATTTGGAAAATCTGGATATTGAATAGAAGGAAGTCTGCCCCACCTTCACACTTCACTAATGCACATTAAGTTTGTGTTTAATTAACTGTTGTTTCAGTGATTTACACATTTTGAGCCTTATAAGCAATCATCATATGCTTAATTCTTTCTATCACTTGCACGACCACACAAAGAATTTGTTTCTTTGTCATAACGTTCATATAAATTGCCTTTGTGGTGTTTCGATGATTGAATGGAAGCCCTGGGGGAGTGAACATCATAAAAGCTCCTTTATATTGTGTATTCGTTACACACAGTGACTTAGTGTTAATGACATGCAATTTTTAACTGATTCATTTGTTGATTCAGGTGTTACATTTCATTTTCTAAATTGTCTAGATTTGCAAAGATCTGGATGAACATCTATATGAATTGACGGATAATCGGAGGTTCCATCGGCAAGATTAGTGGTCAGACATTTCTTGAAGAAAAGTTTTGATGAACTCTTTGCTCTTTTCATCAAAAAGGGGGAGAAGCGTCAACCAAGAAATGGAGAGAACACCAGTTTTTGAAAAAATTTATGAAGATATGCTGAATTGAAGAAATTTTCTTTGAAGATGATTTGCTAAAGCATTCCGAGCTTAAACTGGAGATAATTTCTTTCCAAGAGGTTTTATTTTCATTGATTGGTGAGATTGCTACTTTCTGAAGACAAAGAGGTATATTACATCTTCTGAGCTTAAAAGAGAAGATTGAATGGTTAAATTCGTTTAGTAATGATCTTGATCCAAAGGGGGAGATTGTTAGAACACAGTTTTATTGGATTCAAGATCATCAATATCTGAAGATGGAAATCTGAAGTCAAAGCTGATAAAGTTGACTCTCAACAAATAGTCTAGGGTCCTTTGTAATAAAAAGTCAAAGCTGATAGATTGTAGGTATTTATATTAGTTTTAGGTTTTGTTTTGTTTTGGTGTGGTGCGTCGTACACAGAGAGAGATTGAGAGAGAGAGAGGGAAAAACAGAGAGAGAGAGTGATTGATCGATTTCTTCATCAACACTTGTAATCATTCGATTCGTTTGTGAAATCAATACCAGGTTTGCATAATCTTATTGTTAAATTGTTTACTTGATTGAATCGTTAATCACAGGGACACATAGTTTGAGCTTAAGAGATGATTGTAGGAGACATATCTGTTGTACTGTTCAGAGGCTCTGTTGTGCTATTCAGAGGCTCTGAAGTTGGTGAAGCATGGTCTAAAGTTTCTTCAAGAGATGTTTTTGGAAATTCTTCAGATGTCCCTTGATCATCTTCTGCTTCTAAATAGAATTGTCCTCCAGTTTGTATTGTTTCATTTCTTAGACCTGTATTCAAGGAAGCAGAAGTTGTAACTTCAGGAGGACCAGAAAGAGTTATACCTGTATTTTGAGGTTCCTCTGAAGTTTTTTCGTGAATATCACTGAATAAAAACTCTGAGTTTTCATCATCAAAGAAGTCTTCGAATATTTTGTTCAGTTCAAATTCTCTTATCTTGGATGATTCAGAGATATTCTTGGCTGTTGTTTTGACATCATTGGTGGCATGATTTCTGTCATCATCAAAAGACACATTGATGCTTTCTTGGATTGTTCTTGTTCTCTGATTGAAAACTCTGAAAGCTTTTGAGGCTATTGAATATCCAATGAATTTGCCTTCATCTGCTTTCTTGTCAAACTTTCCAAGAGACTCTCTATCATTTAGAATATAACATCTGCAACCAAAAATATGGAAATATTTAACATTAGGTTTCCTATTGTTAATGAGTTCATAAGATGTTTTCTTGAATCTTGTGACAATGGTAGCTCTGTTTTGAGTGAAACAGGTTGTTGCCACTGCTTCTGCCCAAAAATTTGAGGGAAGATCAGATTCTGCAAGCATAGTTCTTGCAGCTTCAACTAGTGTTCTATTTTTCCTATCAACAACACCATATTGTTGAGGTGTTCTTGCTGCAGAGAAGTTTGGAGTTATTCCCTCTTCTGAAAGATATGAGTTTATTTTGGCATTTCTGAACTCTGTTCCATTATCACTTCTCATCTTCTGAACTTTGCTATCAAACAGAACCTGCAATCTTTTTAACAATCTTATTAAAATATCAGGTACATCAGACTTGGCTCTGATGAATTCTATCCAAGTATATCTAGAGTACTCATCAATTAAAACTAGTATATACTTTTTACCTGATAGACTCTACACAGATATAGGACCACAGAGGTCCACATGAAGCATATGTAGAGGTTTTGGACAATTATTATCACTTTTGGTCTTGTGGGAAGATATTTTAATTTTTCCCATTTCACAAGCAGAACAAAGATGATCTTTCTTAAACTTTAGAGATAGTAATCCCTTAACCAGATTTAGCTTAACTAATTTATGAAGTGAAGAAAAGTTGAGATGAGTAAACTTTTTATGCCAGAGCCAGATATCTTCACTGTTCAGAGATACTAGACAAAGTTTCTCGGAATCAATTCTTATATGTTTGGTAAAATTCATTCTATACAGATTACCCTTTCTCTCAGCTCTGAGCATTTCTTGACCTGTTTTTGAGTGAAGAAGTGAACAATGTTTTTCTTGAAATTTCACATCAAAACCATGGTCACAAAGTTGACTTATGCTTATTAAGTTGTGTTTTAACCCATCAACATAAGCAACCTTTGCTACAGAGACATTACCTCTTGTTAGCTCACCATAACCCTTAATATGCCCTTGCTTATTGTCTCCAAAAGCTACTGCTTCTCCAGATTTAGCTTTGTAAGAGGATAGTAACTTTTTATCTCTAGTCATATGCCTTGAGCATCCAGAATCCAAGTACCAGATAGGCATTGACTGTCTCTGCAAGACAGATTAGAGTTTCTTAGGTACTCATCTCATTATGGATCCTGTTTCGTTAGGCTTCTGATGATTTCTCTGAAAATTTGTTTTATCTTTTGATGTTTTATCAGAGTTGTCCTTTTTCTTTTGAGATTTTTTCTCTGAATTTTTATTCAGAGACTTATTTAGAAAACAGTGAGAACCTCTGAAGTGATTTTTCAGTTTCATCAAGAGTTGGATGCAATTGCACTTTACAGAACAAGAAGAAGTAGAAGCAAAGGTTTTCATTTTATTAAATGCATTCGATGCATTTTCATTCCTTTTTGAATTAGTACTAGGAATATTACAAGTATTCCTAACTACTTCCTTACTTCTAGCTTGAAAGACAGCCTTTTTTTCAAGTTGTGTTTTTTTGTTCAAAAACATCATCTTCTCTTTGTTGTTCACTGCACAAACAGGATCAGAATGGTTAATTTCTTGCCATTTTCCTTTTTGTTCAAGAGTAAACTTGATTGGTTTATAAGTGTAAAGTTGAGAAGTGATAGTTTTATTCTTTGCCTTTTCTTGTAATTCTTTTTCAAGGTCCAGAGAAGTTTTTGCTTGAAGACACATTTCTACAAAGTCAGGACATACTGGTATTCTAGGTTTATTTTTCAAAACAGAAATAGGAATGTTCAAAATTCCAGAACCAACAGTCTCTATCTTTTTATGAATTACTTCCTCTGGTCTGCAGAATATCTGTTCATCTATCTCTGGATCAGATTCAGAATCAGAGTCAAGAAAATCTCTTTCAACCTTACCAGAGATAACTACCTCTGCTGCTTTCTCCATTTTCTTGGGTCTAGAGACTTTGATGATTCTTTTCGTGCTTTCTGTTTTCTTCAAATCAGCTATTATACTTTCTTTATTTATTCTTTTGATGCTATCCTCAAATGTAGTTCTGATGCATTCATCAGAGATTGGTGAATACAGAGGAGCATTTGGATTAAGTGAACTCTGAGGTTCATCTTCAGAAGTACTTGTTTCAGAGGTACTTTGTTCAGATGTATCTGATTCATTTGTGATAAATGCATCGAACTTGAAAATCTCTCTGGGATCATTGCTCTGAGGTTTTGTGAAAAATACTTCTGAAGTTTCTTTTTCTATTTTTAAGATAGATTTTTCCAAGATCGAAGTTCTAAACAAGAATTTAATTAACACTCATAAACTTTGTTAAAGAAGTTTGCGGAATAACACTTTAACAATAAATCAATAGAATAGTGTATGAATCAAATCACAAGTTATATTGAATTAACTTAATGAATACAACCATATCCTCAATCTGTTGAACAGGCTCAATCAGACATTCAATACTTCTCTATTGAAAGGACTACAAAGAACCTTGAGGCTAATTCTCTCTAGAACAAAAACGTATATCTGTGTATTCCCTTTTATAAATCTCTATGTATCTATATATACAAAACAAATTACAAGATAAATATGAAAATAATATTGATCTTCAGCATCCAGTCCATAATTATCTTCATCATTATCTCCAGCTCTTAGTCTTTCGCATCAAGCAATCAATTCATCTTTATCTTCATGAGCAACATTAATCTTCATCCTCAACAGTACTAACCATGCTTGAAGTAGTAATTCTTCAAGCAGTACTAACTACAAGCAGTATTAACTTTCAAGCATTATTAATACCTCTAGCAGTAGTAATCTCCCTAACTTAACTTTTCAATTCAAGAAGTTAAGTTCTTCAGGATGTGGTCTTCATGATGCTTTCAAAATATCTGCTCAGATTCCTAGATCAGGATTCAAACCTAGACTTTGATTGATTGTTCTTTTGATCACAATTCTGGCCATTTCTGAACCTTTAGCACATACCAGCTTAGCTCTCAACATCCCTTGCAACTTTGCTTTGCTGTGGTCATATACCTTATCCACCAAGTAATACTCATGATAGCTTTTATCAATGGTTAAAACATAGACTCCACATCTTTCAAACAACATCCAATGATCAATTCTTTTAAAACCATTTTCATGATGCAGGTCTTTGATAAGATACTTCACTCTATCAGGATCAAACATCATGCGTAAAAACTCTATGACCATCTTTATTAGATTCATGCTAGCCCTTTTCAACACTTCACCATATAGATTCAGACCAACCTTATACATCTCCTCCAAATCTGTTCTGGAACAACTTCTGATGATCTTTCCCCAGGTTGAATAAACTTCATACTGATCACCCATTCTCTTGATTCTGATGTATTCTGTTCTTTTGTCCAAGAGTGTATCCCAATGAATGATTTCAGGAGCATTCACTGAGATAGGATTAACTTTCACTAGTTCTTCATCTGTTACTGTCATGTACAAATCAAACTTCACATCAGATTGACATGACTGTTCTTGACTATGCTCAGTTTCAACATGCTCTATAGGAGGTGCAACAGTAGGTTCTGATGGTTCTGCATTCATTCTTTTACTTTCCTTTTCTTTCTCCCCTTCCTCAATCCTTGGCCTTTTTGCCTATTTCTTTGAAGCAATAGACTTCATTCTTTTAACAACTCTGATCTTCTGCGCTAGTGTTTCTTCTTTCTTGACTTCTGTCCTTTCTTTTGTAGGAGTGCCTTCTTCACTGTCAGGGAAGGGTTGTTGAATATTCAGAACATGTCTTTCTTTCATTTTTCTATCAAACTCAACCCTCTACTGAAGTCCCCTTGAAGCTTGGCCATCTCCTTCTTGTATAATTCCTCAATTCTGCTGAAGGACATATTTTTAAACATTCCTTCAAGAACTCCAATGGATCCTTTCAGGAAGTTGATTATCTTTCTTCTTTCTTGATTGGCTAAGAAGGTTTTTGAGGGCTGTCTTTTCTGTGGAGCTTTCATAGTAACCCTCTTCACAGCAGTTTTCAAGCTTTTCTGATACTCTTCATTCAGCCTTTTTGCCAAATCTAAAGCAAGCTTTCTGTCCTTGGCAGTTTGGATCTCATTCTCTTTTTCAAGATCTTCTTGCAGCTTCTTTGCCAACTCTGCATCCTTATCTATTTGCTTTTGCTTTTTCACTGGTTTCTCAGATTCAACCACCTTCTCTTTTCCTTTCTTCTTTGCATCTGACATGCTTATCTCTTTCTTTGTCTTCTTTGTTTCTCCTTCTTTGATCACCACTCCCTTAGCCTTTTCAGTGGCTTTAGGAGTGTCATGCTTTGCCTTAACCAGAGTTTCAGCTATCTCTATCTCTTCTCTGGACATTTCAGTTTCTGCTTCTTGTTCTTTTGTTTCTACTGCTGGTTCAGTTACTACTTCTTGTTCATTTGTTACTGCTGCTTTAACAGTTTCTGTTGTTTGAACTGTTTCCTTCTCACCCTTCTGTTCAGATTCACCAATAAACTCCCCCTCACTCTTTGATTCCATAGCCTCTTAACTCTCCCCCTTTTTGGAAGCATCATGTGCAGTTCCCCTTTTCTTCAAGACAAACTGGGTTCTCTTCTTCTTGTGTACTAATTTCAACACTAGCTTCTTGAGTTTGGCTATCTGCTCTTTTTGAGAGATTATCACCTGTTTCATATACTTTATCTCCTTACCCTGACTGATGACAACCAGAATGACAGTTCTAATTGTTTCCATCAATTCATCATAGTTATATCTATCCTCACCTCCTTTAGGTGCTTTTACCACCCTTGAAGGATCCTTGGATCTTTTAGTAGAGGTCTTCTGCCTAGCAGAAGCACCTGCTACCCCCGTGGTTTCTTTGCACCTTGGACCCTTAGATGATTGCTCATCTAAAGTTGTCGTGGGGAAGGTCTTAGAGATGTTCACACTGTCCTGACCTACACCTGGTGCAGAATCAGTAGTGTGAGCCTTACTGTTAGCTCCAAATCTTATGTTTGTTAAAGTGTTGAAAATACCCAAGTCCTTTTTCAGAGGACTTCCAAAGATAGACTTCAGAGGACAAAGACTTCAGAGGACGAAGACGTTAGAGGACAAACCTGCCTCTAAAGTACCTATCAGAGATTGCAACTTTCAGCAGAAGGCATCAGAGATGGCTTCATCAGAGACTCTGAAGACAACGTCAGAGCTCTGAAGACATTCTCTCTAAAGATGACGCTGAAGACTCCTGAAGTATCAGAACAGATAACCAATCACTTAGTGATAAGATTTACTTTATAGAGTAGGTTACTGTTCAAGCATGTCTTTGAGCTTACCTATTAGGTAAGACACTGTTCAAGCATGCTTCTATTTGTCAGAATAGTACACTGTTTACTTTATGGTCCTATAAATAGGACCATAACTCCTTTGACAAGAGTGTGCTTTTTGATATCTTGTATAAGAAGAATCAACTGAATATATCTCACGAAGATCTTATTCTTTCTACTTGCTTTATATATGAACTGTGATATTTGAATCTGCTTTTGATATTAAACTATATTGCTTCCGCTGTTTATACTCTTGTTGTTTGTACCATTATTGTTATAAGGTTAAATCTGGGATCCAACAATTGGTATCAGAGCCTCCTTTGTTTTCTAAAAGAAAGAAAGATCATATCTGCATACTCGGATAGATTTAATTCTTACTGATTCAAGCTTTTATTATCTGTGCATGTTTGTGTAAACTCTGGTTTATTAAACTTCATATGCTCCATATTTAAAAGTAAATCACAGTTACATCATTTAATAGAAATATCTTAATAGAAAAACATCAGTTCTTCAAATCTTCGTCTTTTCTTCACAAAAATGGCAAACTCAATGGAAGATAAGGATGGTAAATTTCTTAGAAGGCATGGAAGATAAGGATGGTAAATTTCTTAGAAGGCATGGACAGGGATCTGTTAAGATCAGTGAACGATGGACCTCACCAACCAATGGTGTTGGTACCAAGAGTTCCAGCAACAGCAGATACTGCTGAAATCCCTGCTTACTATGAAAAAAAAACTTCAAACTTTACGGATGAAGAAACTAACATGATGGATAATGATTCAAAAGCTGTTAGATTACTTATAATGGCCATTCCCAATGATATCTTCCAAGAACTCGATTCTTGTGTAACTACAAAAGAGATATCGGATCAGTTGTTAAATCAACTTGAAGGAGGCCTATAAGCTGAAAAGAACAGGAGAAATCTTTGTATCAATGAATATCATGATTTTCATGCATTACCCGAAGAAACCTTACATCAAACATACTCAAGGTTTAACATCCTCATCAACAAATGCAGAAAATTTGGGGTCATGAGAACAAAAGAAGAAAACAATGTTCTCTTTCTTAAAAGTCTAAATGAAGAATGGTCACAACTGTCAATGTCGATACAAGCCGATCAAAATCTTGAATCATGGTCATTAACTGACATTTATGGTACCTTGGTAGCACAGGAAAAAGAAGTTGTTAAACAAAAATCAAAAACCTCTTTAGGTGGTCCACTTGCACTCATGTCAAAACAGAAGGGTGTATCACAAGAATGCAGAAATGCAGAAAAAGACAATTGTTCAAAAAGGGAATCTAAAAGAAAATCCAAAAAGGTTCTGATGTCTGAAGAAGTTGAACACTCAGATTCTGACTCAGATGATGACATCAATGCCTTTGCCAAATCTCTTGCATTAATCACCCATCAATTTAACAAGAAATTTGGCAAGAAAGTCTTTGAAGGAAGAAGAGATGATGAAGAAAGAAAAGGAAATCCAGAAAGAAGATTTCAGAAAACTGAATATCAACAAGAGCCCAGATCCACTCTGCATAGTGATCAAAAGGGCGTTCATTTCAAGAATCATGATTCTAGTCAACAATCAAGATCTCAACAATCATTTCAGCTGAGATGTCCTCAACCTCAGAGGTACTTCAAGCCACAACCACAAGTACAAGCACAGAAGACAGAATCAGACACTGCTCTTCCATCAAACCAAAACGATGGAAGATGTTTTAGATGTGGAAACCCAGGCCATTACTCCGCCAACTGCAGAGGTAGACTCATCAAGGATGAAGACTACTACAAAAACAAGTACAAATACAATGTCAAAGAAAGAGTATTTGTAGCAGAGATGGAAGACTGGCTGTCAGAATCTGGAGAGGAAGAACCCACCAATCTCTGTGGTATGGCGTTCACAAATGATCAAAGTGACGGATCATCAGAGGACTACTCTGAAAAGGTAAACTCTCCTTCCACCTCTGAAAGTGATCTTGAATTGGAAGTTATTAAACTAACATATGAATTTCAAATCCTAAAACAAAAACTTGTTGAGGAAAAAGAAAAAACAAAACAAATGACAAAAGATCTTAATTTTTACAAAAGGGAAAAAGATCTTCTTGAATCAGAAAAGAGAGATATTTTTGTTGAAAAATCTGATCTTGAAAAAGCTCAGAAACACAAAGAAAAATCATTTTCAGAAAAATTCAAAGAACTTGAGAAAGTTTTAAAAGTTAAAGAAGAAGAAGTAAAAAAATCTGAGTATGAAAGACTCAATTTTGTTGCCTTAACCAATTTTTTCCAAAAAAAAGAGAAATCTTACATCAATCTCTGGAAAGGAAAGAACATCAAATCAGAAGTTATCTTGATGCTCAGGATGTTCATATAAAGATAAACTCTCAAATGGATACTCAAGGGCTTGGATTCAATGAATTGGATCCATTCACTAGATTGAAGAAAACTTCACTTTCTTCCACTTTCTGTAAAGGAAAGGTCCAGAGCTCTGACTGTCCATCTCTGAACAATTTCAAGAGAATAAAAACCTCAGAGAGATAAAAAACGAGGGCTCTGAACTTTAAAAATGTTGCATACTCTGAAGTTCAAAACCTTCCAAATTCTATCTTAAAAATAGAAAAAGAAACTTCAGAGGTATTTTTCACAAAACCTCATAGCAATGATCCTAAAGAGATTTTCAAGTTCAATGCATTTATCAAAGACGAGTCAGAGACATCTGAACAAAGTACCTCTGAAGCAACTACTTCTGAAGATGAACCTTAGAGTTCACTTAATCCAGATGCCCCTCTGTATTCACCATTCTATGATGAATACAGAGGAACTACATTTGCGGATGACATCAAGAAAATAAATCAAGAAAACATCATAGCTGATTTAGAGAAGAAAGAAAGCATGAAAAGAATCATCAAAGTCTACAAACCTAAGAAAATTGAGAAACCATCAGAGGTAGTTATCTCTGGTAAGACTGAACGAGACTTTCTTGAATCTGATTCTGAATCTGATCCAGAGGTAGATGAACAGATTTTCTACAAACCAGAGAAAGTAATTCATAAAAAGATAGATACCGTTGGTTCTGGAATTTTGAACATTCCTATTTCTGTTTTAAAAATTAAACCCAAAATACCAATATGTCCTGACTTTGTAGAAATGTGTCTTCAAGAAAAAACTTCTCTGGAACTTGAAAAAGAATTACAAGAAAAGGCAAAGAATAAAACTATCACTTCTCAACTCTACACTTATAAACCAATCAAGTTTACTCCTGAACAAAAAGGAAAATGGCAAGAAATTAACCATTCTGATCCTGTTTGTGCAGTGAGCAACAAAGAGAAGAGGATGTTTCTGAACAAGAGAAGGCAAATTGAAAAGAAGGTTGTCTCTCAAGCTAAAAGAAAAGAAGTAGTTAGGAATACTTGTAATATTCCTAGTACTAATTCAAAAAGTAATCATAATGTATTGAATGCATTTAATGAAATGAAATCCTTTGCTTCTACTTCTTCTTGTTCTGTAAAGTGCAATTGCATCCAACTCTTGATGAAACTAAAAAATCACTTCAAAGGTTCTAACTGTTTTCTTAATCAATCTCTGAATAAAAATTCAGAGACAATGCCTCAAAAGAAAAAGGATAATTCTGCCAAAACATCAGAAGATAAGAAGGCAAAATTTCAAAAAGATAATCAGAAGTCTAACAAAATAGGACCCATAATGAGATGGGTACCTAAGAAAATCTAATCTGTCTTGCAGAAACAGTCAATGCCGATCTGGTACTTAGATTATGGGTGTTCAAGGCATATGACTGGAGATAAAAAGTTACTATCCTCCTTCAAAGCTAAATCTGGAGGAGCAGTAACTTTTGGAGACAATATGCAAGGACAAATTAAGGGTTATGGTGAGATTACAAGAGGTAATGTTTCAGTATCAAAGGTTGCTTATGTTGATGGGTTAAAGCACAACTTGATCAGTATAAGTCAACTTTGTGACCATGGTTTTGATGTGAAATTTCAAGAAAAACATTGTTCACTACTTCACTCAAAAACAGGTCAAGAAATGCTCAGAGCTGACAGAAAGGGAAATTTATACAGAATGAATTTTTCCAAGCACATAGAAACTCTGTCTAGTATCTCTGAACAGTGAAGATGTTTGGCTCTGCCATAAAAAGTTCTCACATCTGAACTTTTCTTCACTTGATAAATTGGTCAAACTAAATCTGGTTCAGGGATTGCCATCTCTAAAGTTTAACAAATATCATCTTTGTTCTGCTTGTGAAATGGGAAAAATGAAAAGATCTTCCCACAAAACCAAAAGTGATAATAATTGTCCAAAACCTCTGCATATGCTTCATGTGGACCTCTGTGGTCCTATCTTTGTACAGAGCTTGTCAGGTAAAAAGTATATTCTCGTTTTGATTGACGAATAGTCTAGATATACTTGGATAGAATTCATCAGAACCAAGTCTGATGTCCCTGATATTCTAATAAGATTGTTAAAAAGATTGCAGGTTCTGTTTGATACCAGAGTTCAGAAAATGAGAAGTGATAATGGAACAGAGTTCAGAAATGCAAAAATCAACTCATATCTTTCAGAGGAAGGCATAACTCCGAACTTCTCTGCAGCTAGAACACCTCAACAAAATGGTGTTGTTGAGAGGAAAAACAGAACACTGGTTGAAGCTGCAAGAACCATGCTTGCAGGATCAGAATTTCCCACAAACTTTTGGGCAGAGGCAGTGGCAACAGCCTGTTTCACGCAAAACAGAGCTACAATTGTCAAAATATTCAAGAAAACATCTTATGAACTCATTAACAACAGGAAACCTAATGTTAAATATTTCCATGTTTTTGGATGCAGATGTTATGTTCTGAATGATAGAGAGTCTCTTGGAAAGTTTGACAAGAAAGTAGATGAAGGCAAATTCATTGGCTATTCATTAGTCTCAAAAGCTTTCAAAGTGTTCAATCAAAGAACCAGAACAATCCAAGAGAGTATCAATGTGTCTTTTGATGATGACAAAAGTCTGGCCAGCAAAGATATCAATCAAATTGCCAAAAATATCTCTGAATCATCAAAGATAAGAGAATCCGAACTCAACAAAATTTTCGAAGACTTCTTTGATGATGAAAACTCAGAGTTTCTTTTCAGAGATATTCAAAGAGCAACTTCAGAGGAACCACAAACGTCAGGTACAAATCTCTCTGGTCCCTCTGAAGTTACAACTTCTGCTTCCTTGAATGCAGGTCCAAGAAATGTATCAACTTCAGAGCCTCTGGTATCAACTTCAAAGCCTCTGGTATCTCTGAAGCTCAAACTCCACCTCATGTTCATGCTCCGCTCACAAGATGGACAAAGGATCATCCTAATGATCAGATCATTGGATCACCTTCAGAGGGTGTCAAAACCAGATCAGCCACAATCAATGAATGCTTATTTGTAAATTTTTTAAGCATCATTGAACCAAAGAAGGTAAAAGAAGCTCTTGAAGATCCTCATTTGATCTCTGCAATGCAGAATGAGCTTCAAGAGTTTGAAAGAAACAAAGTCTGGACCTTAGTTCCCCTTCCTAAAGGAAAATTTGCAATTGGAACTAAATGGGTCTTCAGAAATAAAAAGGATGAGGATGGCATTATAATCAGAAACAAAGCTAGGTTGGTTGCTAAGGGATATTGCCAAGAAGAGGGCATTGATTATGATGAAACCTTTGCACCTGTGGCTAGGCTAGAATCAATTAGAATCTTCTTAGCCTATGCTGCACACAAAGGGTTCAAAGTATATCAGATGGATGTTAAATCTGTCTTTCTGAATGGTAAATTAAATGAAGAGGTTTATGTCCAGCAACCACGTGGTTTTGAGAATACAGAGTTTCCAAACCATGTTTATTATCTTGATAAAGCTCTATATGGACTTAAACAAGCTCCAAGAGCATGGTATGCTACTCTATCCACATTTCTGATAAATAATGGTTTTGAAAAAGGTACAATAGATACAACCATGTTCATAAAAAGGTACAAAAATGAGATGCTCTTAGTACATATATATGTTGATAAGTTTTCAGAGTTGATGAAGAGTAAATTTGAGATAAGTCTTATGGGAGAATTAACATTCTTTCTAGGCTTACAAGTAAAGCAAACATCAGAGGGTACTTTTATAACTCAATCTAAGTATGTCTCTGACATTTTGAAAAAATACAGACTCAATGATTCAACCTCTATGAAAACCCCTATTGCCACAGGAGTCAAGCTTGACTCTGATCTTTTGGGAAAATCTGTAGATGTCAAAACCTACAGAGGCATGATAGGTTCAGTATTATACTTAACTGCAAGTAGGCCTGACATAATGTTTGCAACATGTCTTTGTGCCAGATATCAAGAAAATCCAAAAGAATCTCATTTATCTGCTGTCAAAAGAATTTTCAGATACCTGAGAGGGTCACCCTCATTAGGCCTCTGGTATCCAAAACTTTCTAGTTTTGATTTAACATCTTACACTGATGCAGATCATGCAGGATGCAAGCATGACAGAAAAAGTACCTGTGGGTGTTGTCAGTTATTGGGAAATAAGCTGGTAAGTTGGACATCCAAGAAGCAAAACTGTGTTTCAACTTCCACAGTAGAGGCAGAATATGTTGTTGCTGCTAGTTGTTGCTCTCAAGTCATATGGATGCAAACTCAACTCAGAGACTATGGCTTACAATATGACAGAACTCCAATTCTGTGTGATTCAAAAAGTGCCATAGCCATCTCTGCCAATCTAGTACATCACTCCAAGACAAAGCACATTGATGTAAGGTACCACTTTCTGAAAGATCATGTTGAAAAGGGAACAATAGAGATGTATTTTGTACCAACTGAACTTCAACTTGCTGATATATTCACAAAAGCTTTAGATGAACGAAGGTTCAATTTTTTAATTTGCAAGTTGGGTATGTTGAACATGTCTGCCTAACACAGGAAATCATCAGAGTCTCTGATCCATTCATCAGAGCCTCTGACATGCGTAGCATGTTCAACCAGAACTTCTGAAACTAATTTCAGAGCCTCTGGACTTTTTCACAAATGGTAAAAATCATTCTTTTATATCTCCAAGCATGTGTCAATGGGGAGAAGATAAAGAAATCATTCTTTGGTCAAGGGGGAGACAAAGAACCTTTCATCTTTCAAGGGGGAGAAAGTGAGCTTCTCTGATACTCACATCAGAGACTCTGATCTTGTCTTTGATATTTATATCAGAGCCTCTGATCTTGTCTCTGATATTTATATCAGAGCCTCTGATCTTGTCTCTGATATTTATATCAGAGCCTCTGATCTTGACTTTGATATTTATATCAAAGCCTCTGATCTTTTCTCATTAAAACGAATATTCCAGGAAATTCTTTTAATAATAATAAATTTTTTGGATAACCATTCGTTTCTTTTCAAAAATCCAACTGGCGGTTTTCTGACACCAAGCGGCTCTCCCCTACACACCTCAACGTGTCACCTATTAATTAGGGGATGATGGAACGTCCTTTCTGAAAATTGGAACTCTCAAACGCCTTTTCCATAACCTCTCCCTCTACCTTTCTTTTTCTGTCCATAAAAACCCTTTTTTCTCTTCTTATTCTTCTTTACGCTCTCAGATTCCAAAATCCCAAATCTCTCTTTCTAAGCTCTCAACTTTCTCAACAAAACCTGCAACAATGGCAGCTCATTCCCAAACCTCAGATAACTCGAGCAAACTTGTTCCAAGCTTGAATATGGCGCAGTTCGATGTTCCAGTAAAATGTAACAACTACTTTCTGGACGTCACCCCAACCAAATACGATGAGCAGTTTCGCCCAATCCTCGACTTTTTGACCAACTGCGAACTCAACGATGTCCTCACCAAACATGCCTCAGATATTCCTCTACGCTTTGTCCAACAATGGTGGTATTCAAGTGAATACGATGATGAAAAGGAAGGACTGGTTGGGTACATTGACCTAGGTGATCAAAGCATGAACATAAGAATCACCCCACAAACCCTAACTCTCCGATTCAACCTGCTCACGAAAACTGATCTTCAAATAGAAACCTTTGAGAAACCACCAACTCAAGAAGTTTTTCTTCAGTTCCTCCACCACTTAGGCTACAACAGGGAGATCACACGCCTAAGTCAATTCAGACGTCAGTACCTGCCTCCAAAGTGGAACTTTATGTTTAGTGTTCTCAACCGAACAATTACCTGGAAGATTGGAAGCCAGGATCACACCCATCCAGCAATTCTAGCCATAATGTATGCTCTCTTCTTCAACAGAAGCATAAATATGGCTCACATTCTCTTCTGTGAGATGCTGACGGCAGTGGACAAGAAGAACAAAGACTTGGCCAAAGGAAAACAACCAATTTCGGTATTATTTCCCAGATTCATCTCTGTGGTCATTCAACGAGCAATGAATAAATTCTCTATCACGGAGGAGGGCCCAAGGACACCTCTGTTTATAATGAACTCGTTCAAAGCTACAGAGGTTCCTCCTTATCCAAATAACCGACGTTTCCCACACACCATGATTGAGATAATTCCTGCTGACTCTACTACCCACCTCCTACTTAGTCGTGTTGCCCAATCATCAGAACCGATGATGGGATCCCCAACACACTTAGGTTCTGAGCCTGAACCTGAATCAGAGAGTGATATCTCTGATACTGCTCAAAACGTTAACAGAGTGCAACCAGAGGGTGGCTCTGAGAGAGTAAGGAAGAGAAAACAAGAGAACCCTCCCTCTGACGAAGAGAATAACTCTGTCAGAGCAGAGGAAGGTGAGTAAGAGAGAATTCCAGAGGGTGAGTTTCTAAGCTTAGAATCTGAGGGGGGTAAGGTAAAAAAGATGTCCTTGTTGGCACACATGAGAGATTCCAAAGCCCAAATCCCCGTGCAAACACATTTACTGTCCAAGGTGGTCCAACATCAATGGACATTGAAACAGAGGTGCACACCTCGAACCCTTCCCATCCTAACCGCTCAGAGGCATCTACTTCTGCCTCTGAAGCACGCACCAAAGGGGAAACCTATGATACGGCTAAGTCCTTCCAACAGGACTTAGACCAAGATAAAAATACTCATTCACCCCAGAGTATGTCACCTCCACACACACATGATGTCTTTATGGCTCATAAAAAGTTGGACCGTCCCTTAGATCAGAAGAGACCTACGATCTCTCGTAAGGATTGCCTGTCAGAAAAAGAATGGCATGACCTTCTTGCACATGGACTCCTTAGCTTGGACAACAAGGTTTCCACCCACATTCGTTTCTCATCATCAGATTCTGACTCTGATGATCAGAGACCAATCGGAACCATTATAGGGAAATCCTTGAAAAAGGGTCCCCAAGGATTAATGGGAAGTCCTTCCGGAGACAATATCAAGCCATCTCCGAAAGAAGGCCCCTCTGAACTCGAGGGAAACTTAGAATCATGTGTTGATCCTAAGGTCACCCCCTCTGATTACGTTACCAAAGAGGAGTTCAGAATCTTTGGTGATGAAATCAGAGAATCTCTGAAGGAGATTAAACTTCAAATAGAGAAGACCTCAGAGGCCTCTGCCTCTCACTCTGAAGTTGCAAAGCTCACTTCAGAGGTCTCTGAGCTGCGCACGACCATAATCTCTCAGAACGATAAACTGGATGTTCTGGAAAGCCTGGTCATCAAAAATGACTCGGTTCTATCCAGAGAAATTCAGAAATCCACCAAAGAGCTCCTCAAGGCGATTCCAACTTCCTCTGCCCCTACTCCAACATATGCAGACTTTTCTCAATTCAAAGAGGAAGTCTTGCGTTCTTTGGCAGAGGTGCTTGCAAAGATCCCTACCTCCTCTGTTGCTGCTCCTGCTACCTCTGAATTCATTACAAAGGCTGACCTCACCAACCTCTCCAAGAAGATCACCAGCAATGTAATGAATATCTCCAGCAAGTTCGTCTCCAAGACCACTCAGCAGAACAAAAAGATTGCAGACCTTCTGCAGAATGTCAAATCTTCAGAAGGAGCATTGAAGAGAAAGGAACCGGAGGTCGCATGCTCTAAGGAGGCCCGGAAGAAAGCCAGGTATGAAGATTCTGATGACCATGATGACCAACCTCATGGGTCATCCAATCTTCATAAGGGGGAGAAGACTCCTACACCAAAAACTGTTGAAACACAAAAGGATTCCACTCCCTCTGAATCAAACCAAAGAAAGGAAAAAGGAACGGAGAGACGTTCAACCTCAACCTCTACTGAAGATAACCAGGCCACTCTAAAGTCGCCAGTACCTGTCATCTTTCTAGCACCATCCACTTCGAGTGCTCCAATAGTTCCAATAATAGCTGCAACTCCAGAAACTATTGGAGCTCTGGAAGAAGATGAAGACGAGCAGCTAGTAGACTTATCTACATCAGAAGATGCATTCTCATCACCAGAAAGACCAACTTATGTGATGAGAGATGCTTACGAATCAGAGGCTGAAAGAGCAGAACCAGAATCTGAAAAAGAAGAAAAATCAGATTCTGGAAAAGAAGTTGCTGAAGAACAGATTGAAGTAATTGATGTTGAAGAGTATGTATTCAAGAATGCTCAACCACATCATACTTCAACAGCAACAAAGCTGAGAGAATCACCAGAGATAGATGGCTACATCTCTGAACCCACAACAGAAGATCCTCCACAGACGAAGGAACCAGAAACCATGGTTGCTGATGAACAGGAACCTTCAGAGAATCCTGTTCAGAAGGCAAGCATCGGTCTACCAGCCAAAGTGTTCACTAAACCTCCTACATTCCTTGAATCAAATCCCGAAGCTTCCATAGAAGACCACTTCAGATACATCTACTGTGAGTTCAATATGGCAGACACTCTAGTCATTCCTCTGAATCCAAGGATCAAAGAGGACATGCCGGACTATGAGCGAAGATTTGTCAGAGATAAAACCAGACCAAGAGCATAGGTCCTCTTTGATGATCCAATCATCAAAATCAATAATATTTCAGAGAAGACCTTTGCTTACAACAAGATCATCTATAGGCACTATGTGGTAACTCGATCTGATCAGAAGATTTACGAGTTCAATGATAATGATCTCGTAAATCTAAATCCATATGATTTACCACATTTATATGCCTATTGCTCTGTCATATATGATCATGGAAGAAGGGAAATCAGGATGGGCATGGTTGAAGTCAGACGGGCAATGGAGTACTATGTCAAACACATAGCAAAACGTGACTTTCAAATTTCTCTGAATCTAGGGGAAGAAAAGCTGGAGGTAACTGAACCTGTGGAGTCGTTCGATAAACTTGAGGAACAGAAGACTGGATCAATCATTGCAGAACCTCTGGGTTTCGTCTACAGAGTAAATCAAGTAAAGAAGATCTTTCTAGCTTCAGAAGTTTCGAAGTACTCTGATGAAACCTTGAGAGATATAAAAAAAATGATCCATGTGAAGGAAGAAAGGCACATAGCAGATTTCCTTGCAAAGCTTGACTTAGAGATTGACTCGATGATCAACTTCAGAGCTCTAATCATGAAATTCCATGGAATCTGTTCAAGTGACAAATTTTAGTTTGTTTCTTTATTTTTGAATATTACTTTCTCTGTATTAAACTTCCAAATGTTTAAGGAGTAATATTTAAGAGGATGTTTTTCTCCTCTACGCTTTCTAGTTTAAATCTTCTATTCTCTACTATTATTGTATCTTTTATTTTCAACACTTAGGGGGAGATTGTTAGCTCCAAATCTTATGTTTGTTAAAGTGTTGAAAATACCCAAGTCCTTTTTCAGAGGACTTCCAAAGATAGACTTCAGAGGACGAATACTTCAGAGGACGAAGACTTCAGAGGACAAACCTGCCTCTGAAGTACCTATCAGAGATTGCAACTTTCAGCATAAGGCATCAGAGATGGCTTCATCAGAGGCTATGAAGACAACGTCAGAGCTCTGAAGACATTCTCTCTGAAGATGACGCTGAAGACTCCTGAAGTATCAGAACAGATAACCAATCACTTAGTGTTAGCTCCAAATCATCTGTTAAAGTGTTGAAAATAACCGTCCTATTTCAGAGGACTTCAGAGAAAGAAGACTTCAGAGGACAAACCTGCCTCTGAAGTACTTATCAGATTGCAACTGAGGACTTCAGAGGACGAAGACTTCAGAGGACAAACCTGCCTCTGAAGTACTTATCAGTGCAACTCAGAAGACATCAGAGGATGAAGACCAGAGGACAAACCTGCCTCTGAAGTACTTATCAGAGATTGCAACTTACATCAGAGATAGCTTCATCAGAGGCTCTGAAGACAACGTCAGAGCTCTGAAGACATTCTCTCTGAATGCACAAGTTTTCTAATGAACAGAAGAACAGATGACACGTCACTTAGTGATAAGATTTACTTTCTAGAGTAGGTCACTGTTCAGCATGCTCTTTTTGTCATGCAAGTACACTGCTTACTTTATGGTCCTATAAATAGGACCATCACCTTATTGTTCAAATGTGCTCAAGAAGATATATATCTGATAATATAAGTTGAATATTTTATTCTAAGAATATCTTGTTTATCTTTATCTGCTTTATGAACTGTGATATTTGAATCTCCTTTGATATTAAACTGTATTGCTTCCGCTGTCATTACTCTTATTGTTTATATCATTGTTACGAGATTAGATCTGGGATCCAACAATTGGTATCAGAGCTTCCTTTGTTTCTAAACAAAGAAAGATCATATCTGCATACTCGGATAGATTTAAATCTCATTGATTCTAAACTTTCATTATATGTGCATGTTCATATAAACCCAGTTTATTAAAGAATATCATATGCTCTAGATTTGATAGTAAATCTCAGTTCATTACAAAAAGCATCAGTTCTTCAAATCTTCATTTTTACAAATGGCAAACTCAAGCATAAGTGCCATTTATACAGCTGGGTCATTAACAAAACCTCCTACACTTTTAAGAGATGAATATCCCCAATGGAAAATAAGGATGGTAAATTTCCTAGAAGGTATGGACAGGGATCTTTTTAGATCTGTGAACATTGGACCTCACATTCCAATGGTGTTGGTGCCAAGAGTTCCTGCAACAGCAGATACTGCCGAAATACCTGCATATTATGAAAAGAAAACCACAAACTTCACTGATGAAGAAAATAATATGATGGATAATGACTCAAAAGCTGTTAGATTACTCATAATGGCCATTCCCAATGATATCTTTCAAGAACTTGATTCTTGTAAAACTGCAAAAGAGATATGGGATCAGTTGTTAAATCAACTTGAAGGTGGCCTACAAACCCAGAAAAATAGAAGAAATATATGCATCAATGAATATCATGATTTTCATGCTCTACCAGAAGAAACATTACACCAAACTTACTCAAGATTCAACATTCTAATAAACAAATGCAGAAAGTTTGGAGTAATGAGAACAAAAGAGGAAAACAATGTTCTTTTTTTGAAAAGCTTGAATGAAGAATGGTCACAACTGTCCATGTCTATACAGGCTAATCAAGATCTTGAGTCATGGTCATTAACTGACATTTATGGTACTCTTGTTGCACAAGAAAAAGAAGTTATGAAGCAAAAATCAAAAACCTCTTTGGGTGGACCCCTTGCGCTTGTTTCAAAACAAATATCAAAAGAAAACAACTGTGAAGAGTCACAAAAATGTTTGGAAACAAAAAGAAGATCCAAAAAGGTCTTGATGGCAGAAGAAACTCATTCAGATTCAGACTCAGATGAAGATATCAATGCCTTTGCCAAATCTCTTGCATTAATCACTCATCAATTTAACAAGAAATTTGGTAAGAAGGTATTTGAAGGAAAGAGAGAGAATGAAGAAAGAAGAAATCCGGAAAGAAGATTTCAACAAGAACCCAGATTCACTCCATATAGTGATCAAAAGGGTGCAAACTTCAATCATGATGATGCAACACAACAAACAAGACCACAACAACCATTCCAACCAAGGTATCCACAACCACAGAGATACTTCAAACCTCAAGAACAGAAGCCAGGGACAAGTACTGCCACTCTTCCAACAAATCAAAATGATGGAAGATGCTTCAGATGTGGAAAACAAGGCCACTTCTCTGCAAACTGCAGAGGAAAACTTGTCAAAGATCAAGATTACTAAAAGAACAAATACAAATACAATGTAAAAGAAAGAGTTCTTGTAGCAGAAATGGAAGACTGGCTATCTGACTCGACAAGTGATGGTGAGGAAGAGCCTACCAATCTCTGTGGTATGGCTTTTTCAGATGGAAATCAAACTGATGAAGCATCCGAAGACAACTCTGAAAAGGTAAACTCTCTTTACACCTCTGACAGTGATCCTGAAATAGATGCTTTTAAACTAATTAATGAACTTCAGGATTTAGAGCAAAAATTTGTTGAAGAAAAACAGAAAAGAGAGCAAGCAACAAAAGAGCTCATCTTTTACAAAAGAGAAAAGAATCTTCTGGAATCAGAAAAGAAAGATATTTTTCTTGAAAAAACTAAACTTGAAGAAACCTTCAAGCAAAAAGAAAAATCATTTTCAGAAGAAATAAGAGAAATAGAGAAAGTTTTAAAAGGAAAAGAAGAAGAAGTAAAGAAATCTGAGTATGAAAGGCTCAATTCTATTGCCTTAACCAAATTTTTTCAAAAGGAAAGAGAAATCTTACATCAATCTCTAGATAGAAAAAATCTTCAAATCAAAAGCTATGTTAATGCACAAAGTGTCTTTGACAAAATAAAATCACAAATGGACTCTCAAGGACTAGGATTCAATGAGTTGAATTCATTCAATGGATTGGAGAAAACTTCACTTTCTTCCACTTTCTGTATGGGAAAGGTCCAAAGATTTGAAAGTCCATCTCTGAATAATTTCAAAAGAATGAAAACATCAGAGGGATCAAAAGCAAGAGCTTTGAATTTCAAAAATACTACGTACTCTGAAGTAAAAGACATTCAAAAGTCTGTGTTACAGGTAAAAGAAGAAACTTCAGAAGTACTCTTTACAAAACCTCAAAGCTATGATCCTAAAGAAATTTTCAGATTTGATGCCTTCATCTCAAGTGAATCAGAGACATTTGAACCAAGTACCTCTGATACAAGTACTTCTGAAAATGAATCTCAGAGTTCACTTAATCCAAATGCTCCTCTGTATTCACCAAAGTCAGATGAAAACATCAGAACCACGTTTGAAGATGATGTTCAAAGGATATGGAAAGAAAATGTCATGGAGGACTTAAAAAGAAAAGAAAGCATGAAACGGATCATCAAAGTCTCTAGATCAAAAGAAATTAAAAAACAAGTAGAGGTAGATATCTCTATCAAATCTAAGAGAGACTTTCTTGACTCTAATTCAGAATCTGATTTAGAGATTGATGAACAGATTTTTTGTAAACCAGGGAATGTAATTCACAAAAAGATAGAAACTGTTGGCTCTGGTATTTTGAATGTTCCAATTTCAGTATTGAAAACCAAAACCAGAATACCAATAAGTCCTGATTTTGCAAATATGTGTTTACAAGCAAAAACATCTCTGGAACTTGAAAAAGAGTTGCAAGAAAAGGCAAAGAATAAAACAAACACTTCTGGCTCTTACACCTATAAAACAATAAAATTCTTTCCTGAACAAAAGGGCAAATGGACAAAAACTAATCATATTGATCCTGTATGTGCAGTAAGCAGCAAAGAAAAGAAGATGTTTTTGAACAAGAAAAAGCAACTTGAAAAGAAGACTGTCTTTCAAGCAAAAAGAAAAGAAGTAGTTAGGGATAAATGTAATATTCCTAGTGCTAGTTTCAAAAGAAGTCAAAATGTAACAAATGCTTTTAATAAAGAGAAAAACTTTGCTCCTACTTCTTCTTGTTCTATTAATTGTAACTGCATTTATCTCCTGATGAAACTGAAGAATCATTTTAAAGGATCACACTGCCTTTTGAATCAATCTCTGAAAAATATCACAGAGACAAAATCTCAAAAGAAGACACGTAAAGGCAAGACATCAAAAGATGAGATGCCAAAAAGTCATTCAAATCCACCAAAGTCTAACACAAAAGGACCCATAATGAGGTGGGTACCTAAGAAACTATAATCTGTCTTGCAGAAACAGTCAATGCCGATATGGTACCTAGATTCTGGATGTTCAAGGCATATGACTGGAGATAAAGAACTGCTATCCTCATTTAAAGCAAAATCTGGAGGAGCAGTTACTTTTGGAGAAAACAAGCAAGGACAAATTAAAGGATATGGTGAGTTATCAAGAGGAAATGTTTCAGTATCAAAGGTTACTTATGTGGATGGATTAAAACACAATCTGATAAGCATAAGTCAACTTTGTGATCATGGTTTTGATGTGAAATTTCAAAGAAAATATTGTTCACTTCTTCACTCAAAATCAGGTCAAGAAATGCTAAGAGCAGACAGAAAAGGTAACTTCTACAGAATGAACTTTACCAAAATCACAAACACTGATTCAGAGAAACTTTGTCTTGTATCTCTGAACAGTGAGGAAATCTGGCTCTGGCATAAAAAGTTTTCACATCTAAACTTTTCCTCACTTGATAAGTTAGTTAAACTTAATTTGGTTAAGGGATTACCATCTCTAAAGTTTAACAAAGATCATCTTTGTTCTGCTTGTGAGATGGGAAAAATGAAAAGATCTTCCCATAAAACCAAAAGTGAAAACAACTGTCCAAGACCTCTGCACATGCTACATGTGGACCTCTGTGGTCCTATCTCTGTACAGAGTCTAGCAGGTAAGAAATACATTCTGGTTCTGATTGATGAATTTTCCAGATACACATGGATAGAATTCATTAGAGCTAAATCTGATGTCCCTGACACATTAATAAGGTTGTTAAAAAGATTACAGGTTCTATTCAGCAGCAAAGTTCAGAAACTAAGAAGTGATAATGGAACAGAGTTCAAAAATGCCAAAATCAATTCTTATCTATCAGAAGAAGGCATTACCCCTAACTTCTCTGCAGCAAGAACTCCTCAACAAAATGGAGTAGTTGAAAGGAAAAACAGAACACTTGTTGAAGCTGCCAGAACAATGCTTGCTGAATCTGATCTTTCAACAAATTTTTGGGCAGAAGCAGTAGCAACAGCCTGCTTCACTCAGAATAGAGCTACAATTGTCAAGAGATTTCAGAAAACATCCTATGAACTCATTAACAATAGGAAACCTAATATTAAATATTTTCATGTTTTTGGATGCAGGTGTTATATTCTGAAAGATAGAGAATATCTTGGAAAGTTTGACAAGAAAGCTGATGAGGGCAAATTCATTGGATATTCATTAGCCTCAAAAGCTTTTAGAGTGTTCAATCTTAGAACAAGAACTATCCAAGAGAGCATCAATATCACTTTTGACGACAATAAAAGCTCTGAACAACAAGAAAGTTCATCACCAATCTTTGAATCATCAAGGGAATCTGAATTAAACAAAATATTTGAAGATTTCTTTGATGATGAAGATATCTCTGAAGTTATCTTCAGAGATAGACAGAGAGAGAATTCAGAAGAACCTCAAGAAACAGGTACAACCCTTTCAGGGCCCTCTGAACCAACACCTTCTGTTTCACAAAATGCAGATCAACAAAGTGAATCAGAAGATGATCAAGAAGTATCTGAAGCAACTCCAGAACCAAATGATGAACAAAAATCTGCATCTCCGGAACAAAACTCAGAGCCTCTGAACAGTACAACAGAGGCATCACCAACAGAGCCTCTGAACAATACAACAGAGGTGTCACCAACTGTCAGAGACTCTGAAGCTCAAACTCCACCCCAAATTTATGCTCCAATTACAAGATGGACAAAAGATCATCCAATTGATCAAATAATTGGATCCTCATCCGAAGGAGTTAAAACAAGATCTGCCACCATCAATGAATGCTTCTATGTAAACTTTTTGAGCATTATTGAACCAAAGAAGGTAAAAGAAGCTCTTGAAGATCCTCATTGGATTTTTGCAATGCAGGATGAACTTCAAGAGTTTGAAAAAAACAAAGTCTGGACCCTAGTTCCCCTTCCCAAAGGAAAATTTGCAATTGGAACGAAATGGGTTTTCAGAAACAAAAAGGATGAGGATGGAATAATAATCAGAAACAAAGCCAGGTTGGTTGCAAAAGGATATTGCCAGGAAGAAGGCATTGATTATGATGAAACCTTTGCACCTGTAGCTAGGCTAGAAGCAATCAGAATCTTCTTGGCCTATGCTGCACACAAAGGATTCAAAGTTTATCAAATGGATGTTAAATCTGCCTTTCTTCATGGTAAATTAAATGAAGAAGTTTATGTCCAGCAACCACCTGGATTTGAAAGTACAGAGTATCCTAATCATGTTTATTATTTGGATAAAGCTCTGTATGGACTTAAACAAGCTCCAAGAGCCTGGTATGAAACTCTGTCCACCTTTCTAACTCAAAATGGATTTGAAAAAGGCACAATTGATACTACCTTATTCATCAAAAGGTACAAGGATGAGATGCTTTTAGTACAAATTTATGTTGATGACATTATATTTGGCTCTACAAATCAAAAGTATTGTGACAAGTTCTCAGAGTTGATGAAGAGTGAATTTGAGATGAGCCTCATGGGAGAATTAACTTTCTTTCTGGGCTTACAAGTAAAACAAACTTCAGAAGGTACATTCATAAGTCAATCTAAGTATGTCTCTGAAATTTTGCAAAAATACAAACTCAATGATTCAACTTCGATGAGAACTCCTCTATCCACCGGAGTCAAACTTGACTCTGATCCTTCAGGAGAATCTGTGGATATAAAAACATACAGAGGTATGATAGGTTCACTATTATACTTAACTGCAAGTAGGCCTGACATAATGTTTGCAACATGTCTTTGTGCTAGATATCAAGCAAATCCAAAAGAATCTCATTTATCTGCTGTCAAAAGAATTTTCAGATACCTCAGAGGGTCACACTCATTAGGCCTCTGGTATCCAAAACTTTCTAGTTTTGATCTAACAGCTTACACTGATGCAGATCATGCCGGATGTAAGCTTGATAGAAAAAGTACCTCAGGATGCTGTCAGTTATTGGGCAATAAGCTGGTAAGTTGGTCATCCAAGAAGCAAAACTGTGTTTCAACTTCAACAGCAGAGGCAGAATATGTTGCTGCTGCTAGTTGCTGCTCACAAGTAATATGGATGAAAACTCAGCTCAGTGATTATGGCCAACAAATTGAAAGAATTCCAATTCTCTGTGATTCAAAAAGTGCCATAGCCATCTCTGCCAATCCAGTACAACACTCCAAAACCAAGCACATCGATGTAAGGTACCACTTTCTCAAAGATCATGTTGAAAAGGGAACAATAGAGATGTATTTTGTACCAACTGAACTACAACTTGCTGATATTTTCACAAAAGCTTTAGATGAACGAAGGTTCAATTTTTTAGTTAGCAAGTTGGGAATGTTGAATATGTCTACCTAACAAAAAAATTGGTAAACTCAGTCTCTGATCAATTATCAGAAACTCTGAACCAAGTAGCATATGTCCACAAGAAAACTTCAGAGTCTCTGATCCTTTCAATCAGAACCTCTGGACTTTTTCACCAATGGTAAAAATCACTTGTTTTCTCCAAACATGTGTCAAGGGGGAGAACATCAAAGACTTCTTTCTTTGGTCAAGGGGGAGACAAAGACCCTTTCAGCTTTTCAAGAGGAAGAAAAGTCTCTGATATTTATATCAGAGCCTCTGATCTTGTCTCTGATATTTATATCAGAGCCTCTGATCTTGTCTTTGATATTTATAGCAGAGCCTCTGATCTTGTCTCTGATATTTATATCAGAGCCTCTGATCTTGTCTCTGATATTTATATCAGAGCCTCTGATCTTGTCTGATATTTATATCAGAGCCTCTGATCTTGTCTCTGAATACTTATATCAGAGCCTCTGATCTTGTCTCTGATACTTATATCAGAGCCTCTGATCTTGTCTCTGATATTTATATCAGAGCTTCTGATCTTCTGATATTTATATCAGAGCTTCTGATCTTGTCTCTGATATTTATATCAGAGCTTCTGATCTTTTCTCATTAAACGAATATTTCAGGAAATTCGTTTAAATAATAAATCTTTTTGGATAACCATTCGTTTCTTTTTAAAACCAAATGGCGGTTTTCTGACACAAAGCGACTCTCCCCTACATACCTAAACGTGTCACCTATTAATTAGGGGATGATGGAACGTCCTTTCTGACATTAGGACTCTCACTCGCCGTTTCCATAACCTCTCCCTCTACCCTTTGTCTATAAAAACCCTGTTTCCCTTTTTATTATCCTTTACGCTCTCAAAATCCAAAATCCCAAATCTCCCCTTCTAAGCTTTCATCTTTCTCAACCTGCAACAATGGCGGCTCATTCCCAAACTTCAGATAACTCAAGCAAACTTGTTCCAAGCTTGAATATGGTACAGTTCGATGTTCCAGTCAAAGGAAACAACTACTTTCTGGACGTCACCCCATCAAAATACGATGAACAGTTTCGCCCAATCCTCGACTTTTTCACCAACTGCGAACTCAATGATGTTCTAACCAAACATGCCTCAGATATTCCCCTTCGCTTTGTCCAACAATGGTGGTATTCAAGTGAATACGATGCTGAAAAGGAAGGACTGGTTGGGCACATTGACCTAGGAGAACAAAGCCTGACAATAAGAATAACCCCACAAACCCTGACTCGTCGATTCAACCTCCTCACGACAACTGATCTTCAAATATATGCTTTTGAGAAACTACCAAGTCAAGAAGTCCTTCTTCAGTTCCTCCACCACTTGGGCTACAACAAAGAAATAACACGCCTAAGTCAATTCAGACGTCAGTACCTGCCTCCCAAATGGAACTTTATGTTCAGTGTTCTCAACCGAACAATAACCTGCAAGAATGGAAGTCAGGATCAGACTCATCCAGCGATAATAGCCATAATGTATGCTCTCTTTTTCAACAGAAGCATCAATATGGCTCACATTCTCTTCTGTGAGATGCTGACGACGGTGGACAAGAAGAACAAGGACTTGGCCAAAGGAAAACAACCAATATCGGTACTGTTTCCTCGATTCATCTCTGTGGTCATTCAACGAGCAATGGAGAAATTCTCCATCACTGAGGAGGGCCCAATGACACCTCTGTTTATGATGAACTCATTCAAAGCAACAGAGGTTCCTCCTTATCCACATGACCGACGATTCCCACACACCATGATTGAGGTAATTCCTACTGACTCTCCTACCCATCTCCTACTTAGTCGTGTTGACCAATCATCAGAACCGATGATGGGATCCCCAACACACTTAGGTTCTGAGCCTGAGCCTGAATCAGAGAGTGATATCTCTGATACTGCTCAAAACATTAACAGAGCGCAACCAGAGGGTGGCTCTGAGAGAGTGAGGAAGAGAGAACATGAGAACACTCCCTCTGACGAAGAGAATATCTCTGTCAGAGCAGAGGAAAGTGAGGAAGAGAGAATTCCAGAGGGTGAGTTTCTAAACTTAGAATCTGAGGGCGGTGAGGTAGAAAAGGATGTCCTTGACGACACAAATGAGAGAATCCAAAGCCCAAATCCCAGTGCAACCAAATTTACTGTCCAAGGTGGTCCAGCATCAATGGACATTGAAACGAGGTGCACACCTCGAACCCTACCCATCCTAACCGCTCAGAGGCATATGTTTCTGCCTCTGAAGCATGCACCAGAGGGGAAACCTCTAATACGGCTAAGTCCTCCCAAAAGGACTTAGACCAAGATAAAAATACTCAATCACCCCAGAGTATGTCACCTCTACCTACACATGATGCCTTTGTGGCTCAAACTAAGTTGGACCGTCCCTTAGAACGTAAGCATTGCCTGTCAGAAAAAGAATGGCACGACCTTCTTGCACAAGGAATCCTTAGCCTGGACAGCAAGGTTTCCAAACACATTCGGTTCTCATCATCAGATTCTGACTCTGATGATCAGAGACCAATCGGAACCATTATAGGGAAATCCTTGAAAAAGGGTCCCCAAGGATTAATGGGAAGTCCTTCCGGAGAAAACCTCAAACCACCTCCGAAAGAAGGCCCCTCTGAACTCGAGGGAAACTTAGAATCATGTGTTGATCCTAAGGTTACCCCCTCTGATTACGTTACCAAAGAAGAGTTCAGAATCTTTGGTGATGAAATCAGAGAATCTCTGAAGGAGATAAAACTTCAAATGGAGAAGACCTCAGAGGCCTCTGCCTCTAACTCTGAAGTTGAAAAGCTCACTTCAGAGGTCTCTGAGCTGCGCACGACGATTCTCAATCAGAACGAAAAACTGGATGCTCTGGAAAGCTTGGTCATAAAAAATGACTCCGTATTGTCCAGGGAAATTCAGAACTCAAAAACAGAGCTCCTCCAGGCGATTCCACCTACCTCTGCCCCCACTCCAACAAATGCAGACTTTTCTCAATTCAAAGAGGAAGTCTTGCGTTCTTTGGCAGAGGTACTTGCAAAGATCCCTACCTCTACTGCTGCTCCTGCTACAGAGTTTATTACAAAGGCTGACCTGACCAACTTCTCCAAGAAGATCACCAGCAATGTAATGACTATATCCAGCAAGTTCGTCTCCAAGACCACTCAGCAGAACAAGAAAATTGAAGACCTTCTGAAGAATGTCAAATCTTCAGAGGGAGTATTGAAGAGAAAGGAACCAGAGGTCGCATGCTCTGAGGAAGCGCGAAAGAAGGCTAGGTATGAAGATTCTGATGACGAAGATGACCAATCTCAGGGGTCATCCGATCTTCAAAAGGGGGAGAAGACTCCTACTCCAAAACCTGTTGAAACACAAAAGGAGTCCACTCCCTCTGAATTAAACCAACACAAGGAGAAAGGAACAGAGAGACGTTCAACCTCCACCTCTGCTGAAGATATTCAGGCCACTCTAAAGTCGCCAGTACCTGTCATCTTTCTAGCCCCATCCACTTCAGGTGCTCCAATAGTTCCAATCACAGCTGAACAAATCACAGCTGCATCTCAAGAAACTATTGGAGCTCTGGACGAAGAAGAAGATGAACAGCTCGTAGACTTCTCAACATCAGAAGATGCATTCTCATCACCAGAAAGATCAACTTATGTGATGAGAGATGCTTACGAATCAGAATCTGAAAAAGAAGAAAAAACAGATTCTGGAAAAGAGATTGAAGAAGAAGTTGAAGTAGTTAATGTCGAAGAATATGTCTTCAAGAATGCTCAACCACATCATACTTCAACAACGTCAGAGCTAAGGGAATCACCAGAGATAGATGGCTACATCTCTGAACCCTCAAAAGAAGATCCTCCACAGACGAAGGAACCAGAAACCATGGTTGTTGATGAACAGGCTCCTTCAGAGAATCCTGTTCAGAAAACAAGCATCGGTCTTCCAGCAAAAGTGTTCAATAAACCTCCCACATTCCTCGAATCAAATCCCGAAGCTTCCATAGAAGACCACTTCAGATACATCTACTGTGAGTTCAACATGGCAGACACACTAGTCATTCCTCTGAATCCAAGAATCAGAGAGGACATGCCAGACTATGAGCGAAGATTTATCAGAGATAAAACCAAACCAAGAGCACAGGTCCTTTCTGATGATCCAATCATCAAAATCAACAAAATCTCAGAAAAGACCTTTGCTTACAACAAGATTATCTATAGGAATTATCTGGTAACTCGATCTGATCAGAAGATTTACGAGTTCAATGACAATGATCTCGTAAATCTAAATCCATATGATTTACCACATCTATATGCCTATTGCTCTGCCAGGTATGATCATGGAAGAAGGGAAATCAGGATGGGCATGGTTGAAGTCCGACGGGCAATGGAGGCCTATGTGAAACACCGAGCAAAACGTGACTTTCAAATAGCTCTGAACCTAGGGGAAGAGAAGCTGGAGGTAACTGAACCTGTGGAGTCATTTGACAAACTTAAAGAACAGAAGACTGGATCAATCGTTGCAGAACCTCTGGGTTTCGTCTTCAGAGTAAATCAAGAAAAGAAGATCTTTCTAGCTTCAGAAGTGTCGAAGTATTCTGATGAAACCTTGAGAGGTATAAAGAAATTGATCCATGCAAAAGAAGAAAGGCACAGAGCAGATTTACTGGCAAAGCTTGACTTAGAGATTGACTCGATGATCAACTTCAGAGCTCTGATCATGAAATTCCATGGAATCTGTTCAAGTGACAAATTGTAGTCTGTTTCTTTATTTTTTTTTGATATTACTTTGTATTAAACTTCCAAATGTTTAAGGAGTAATACTTAAGAGGATGATTTTCTCCTCTATGCTTTCTAGATTAAAATTCAATTCTCTGTTATTTTTGTATCTTTTATTTTCGACACTTAGGGGGAGATTGTTAGCTCCAAATCATCTGTTAAAGTGTTGAAAATAACCGTCCTATTTCAGAGGACTTCAGAGAAAGAAGACTTCAGAGGACAAACCTGCCTCTGAAGTACTTATCAGATTGCAACTGAGGACTTCAGAGGACGAAGACTTCAGAGGACAAACCTGCCTCTGAAGTACTTATCAGTGCAACTCAGAAGACATCAGAGGATGAAGACCAGAGGACAAACCTGCCTCTGAAGTACTTATCAGAGATTGCAACTTACATCAGAGATAGCTTCATCAGAGGCTCTGAAGACAACGTCAGAGCTCTGAAGACATTCTCTCTGAATGCACAAGTTTTCTAATGAACAGAAGAACAGATGACACGTCACTTAGTGATAAGATTTACTTTCTAGAGTAGGTCACTGTTCAGCATGCTCTTTTTGTCATGCAAGTACACTGCTTACTTTATGGTCCTATAAATAGGACCATCACCTTATTGTTCAAATGTGCTCAAGAAGATATATATCTGATAATATAAGTTGAATATTTTATTCTAAGAATATCTTGTTTATCTTTATCTGCTTTATGAACTGTGATATTTGAATCTCCTTTGATATTAAACTGTATTGCTTCCGCTGTCATTACTCTTATTGTTTATATCATTGTTACGAGATTAGATCTGGGATCCAACACTTAGTGATAAGATTTACTTTATAGAGTAGGTTATTGTTCAAGCATGTCTTTGAGCTTACCTATTAGGTAAGACACTGTTCAAGCATGCTTCTATTTGTCAGAATAGTACACTGTTTACTTTATGGTCCTATAAATACGACCATCACTCCTTTGACAAGAGTGTGCTTTTTGATATCTTGTATAAGAAGAATCAACTGAATATATCTCACGAAGATCTTGTTCTTTCTACTTGCTTTATATATGAACTGTGATATTTGAATCTGCTTTTGATATTAAACTATATTGCTTCCGCTGTTTATACTCTTGTTGTTTATATCATTATTGTTATAAGGTTAAATCTGGGATCCAACAATTGTTGGGGTGAAGATACAGGAAGGGAATGAACCTTCTGTACCTTTTTCCTTATATATGTTTTGGTGATCGGGGAAATTGGCTTCACAATAGGGTTCTAAGGAGGATTAATTGAAATGAATAGTGTGGGTAGGTCATAAGTGGTTTGGTCAGATGTGGTCTTTGACCCTGATGCCTCACCATGGGAATGAGACACACCCATCATTGTAGAGAACAATGGAGTGTCTTGTCTAGAAAAGTCCTTACTAGGCCTTTTCATGTTAGAGAACACCTTCCCTTTGGGAGGTTTAGGTACATACACCTCTTGAAAAGAGGGTAAATCCGTCAATTCATTGTTGAGTACTTCTTGTACAAACCTTGGATACATGTAAAATCGTTTAGTTTTGGTTTTGGTATCCACGTTTGACAACAGATCATTCAAAATCATTTGTGAAAAATTAAACTTTCTGGAGGTTGCTAAGCAGACCAGAGCATACAATGCTGAAGGATATGAACAAAAAATCTCCACTGAGGTGAAAATTTGCTCTTGAAGAACTTGTAAACCTCAGTGGGACCTTCATACCCCATTCTACCAATTTCTTGGAAGAGATCATCCTTAGGAAGAGAAGATATACCTGATGCATCATCTAGACGTAGATGAGTGCGAATGCAGCCTTCTGAGACTGTGATAGGTTTATCACAGACCCTTGATTGGATGACCTGATTGCCATCAATAGTCTGTATAGAGGCATTGGCCCAGAACTGACCCATGTGCTCCATATAGATGGTGGGATTAACTGTGAGTGCATAGGCAATGTGGGATGATTTTAGGAAATCCACAATTTCTTCAAAACCCTCAGCTTGTTTGGGTTTCTGCAGCATTGCGAGTTCATTGTGATCGTCCATAAATTCCAGTCCTGCCATCGTTTTTGGGTTCGAAACAACTCTAGGGTTTATGCACTGGGAAGCAAGAATTCGTGAGAGAGAGAGAGAGGATGAACACTCGTAGGAAATTAAATGAGCCGTTTGGATTTTTCAGAGAGGATATTTATAGGTGGAGGGTTTCAGTTAGAAGCAGTACTAAGTACTCTAGCAGCATTAACAAGCCCGTAGTACTAACCCATATAAGCAGTAGTAACACATACTAGCAGCATTAACCCATACTAGCAATATTAACCCAGACTAGCAATAGTAACACATACCAGCAGCACTAACACAGACTAGCAATATTAACACATACAAGCAGTAGTAACACTGTCTGGCAGTAGAAATATGGTAAGCAGTAGTAACTTTGCACTAGCAGTATAAACCACCTAGCAGTAGTAACCATACTTAATCATATTTGAACTGGCAACAGGATTAATAGTGAGAGCAGTATTAACTTAACTAGAAGTACCAAGTTTCTAATCAGCAAGGTAATCTGAAACACTTAAAACACACATAGTTAGCAGCACCATGCACAATACATTATGAGAAAGTAAGCATGAAGGAATTTATATAGAAATGGTACATAAAGAAAATCAAAAGAGGATTATTTAGTGTTTATCATGCCTACACTTGTGACCAAGTATGTGAATCTACCCAAATCAAAAGCTTTGGTGAATAGATCAGCAAATTGGTTACTTGTGTGTACCTTCAAAACCTGAATTAGCTTCTTTTCATTGCAATCTCTAATGAAATGGTACCTGATTTCTATATGCTTGGTTTTAGAATGCTTGACTGGATTATAAACAATGCTTATAACACTGTTGTTGTCAATGAAGATTGGAGTGTGAAGAAAAGTAACACCATAGTCCAACATTTGATTCTGAATCCATAGCACTTGAGAGCAGCAGCTTGCAGCAGCTATATACTCTGCTTCTATTGTAGAGGTGGACATTGTGGTTTGCTTTTTACACTGCCATGAAACTAGTCTTGCACCCAAAAACTGACATCCTCCTGATGTATACATTCTATCCAAGTTTGCACCACCCAAATCACTATCAGAATATGAAAGTTGATCAAATGGTGAGTCATGAGGATACCAAAGACCCAACCTCGGTTGTCCTTTGAGATATCTGAAGATCCTCTTGACTGCTTGAAAATGAGATTGCTTGGGTCTTGAAATCTGGCACACACACAGACATCAAACATAATATCTGGACTTGAAGTTGTTAGATACATGAGGGAGCCTATCATAGATCTATAATGATGAACATCCACATCCTCCCCTCAAGATCTGCAGTGATCTGTTTGTGTGTTTCCATAGGTGTGCTTGCAGGCTTTGAATTTGAAAATCTATACATTGTAAAGATATTCTACACATACTTGGATTGACTGATGAAGATACCATCTTTCTTCTGTTTAACCTGTAGCCCAAGGAAGAATGTAAGTTCACCCATAGAGCTCATCTTGAATCTTTTATGCACCAGCTCCTCAAACTCCTTGCACATATAATCTTTTGTGGATCCAAAGATGATATCATCCACATAGATTTGAACAAGTAGGATGTCCTTCTTCTTCCTTTTAATGAACAGAGTCTTGTCAATGATTCCCCTTTCAAAACCATTTTCCAAGAGATAGGTAGACAGAGTATCATACCATGCTCTTTGTGCTTGAAGTAGCCCATAGGGTGCCTTCTTTAGTTTGTATACTTTGTCAGGAAAGGTAGGATTCTCAAACCCTGGAGGCTGACAAACATACACTTCTTCATCAATTGTCCCATATAGAAATTCACTCTTAACATCCATCTGAAATACTCTAAACTGCATGAAAGAAGCATAAGCTAGAAACAACCTTAGTGCCTAAATTCTGGCTACTGGTGTAAACACTTCTTCATAATCTATTCCCTCTTCTTGTGTATACCCTTGTGCCACAAGCCTGGCTTTATTCTTTATTACAATTCCTCTCTCATCTTTATTGTTCTTGAAAACCCATTTAGTACCAATTTCCCTTTGTCCTGGTGGAAGGTCAACTAGATCCCACACATCTTGCAGCTTAAACTACAGCAGCTCCTCTTTCATTGCTTCTATCCATCTTGGTTCTTTCATTGCATCATAGGCCTTCCTGGGTTCAATCTGAGATAGAAAACAAGATAACAACCTTGACTGAAAGTCTTTTAATCCTCCTATCTTACTTTGATGCCTTGTGATCCTAGGAGAATTGATGTCACCAATCACTAACTGAGGAGGATGATTTTTCTGAGTTCTTGTTTGATGTGCACCACCTCATTGATATTTGCATCCAGATTTGAGTCATTCTTCTCAGGAGTGCTTCCACCAAATACTAAAGGATTTTCTTCATCCGTATCATCTTCTGAAAGTATGGGCATCTCAGGACCTTTGTTTCCTGAAGGATGAGCATTCTCTTTATCACATTTATCCTCTTCATTCTGTTCTGGTTCAGACTCCTCTTTTTATGAATCATCCTTCTGTTCTTGTTGACAAAATTCAACAGGATCAACTATAGTTATTGAAAAAAGCACAAACTCTGGTTTCTGTGCATGTTACTCTTTTGAACTTTTTCCTGCAACTTGTACATCACTAAAACCCAAAAGAGTTAGTTAGTGAGTCAATGTCAAATAGCCAATCAGGACCTGTACCAATTGGATTTGGTGTGTTCTCATTGCATTTGACATTGTCACTTTCCTCTATAATCCTTGAAGAACTATTGAAAACTCTATATGCCTTACTCTGAGAGGAGTATCCAACAAGGAATCCATCCACAACTTTGCTTTCAAACATGCCTAAATGAGATTTTGTATTGAGGATTGTACAAGGACACCCAAATGTGACCCAAGATTTACTAGCATAAACACATACAAATCTATACAAAACACTTTTGTTTTAATCACAAAGATTACATCAAGCCATATACCTATTTGTTATAGACTTTTCAATACAGAATGTTTGTGTGTGTTCTCAATGTGTGCAACTATGTGTTCTTACTCTCTCTCAATCACCACCACGATTACACCTTCACTTTCACACACACTTACTTAGAAAATAACACTATGACATGCTTATATATAGGTCAACATGACCAAGCAAGGTCAAACCTTCTAAGCTCATTACAACACACACACAAACAACAAATACAATAAAAACCCTCATTTAATCTTGAATACAATTTCAGTCTAACAATCTCCCCCTTTGGATTCAAGATTAAATTTTTTTTGGCAATAATCATCAGGTCTTCTTTTATTCAGAATTGTCTTCAACTTTCATCTCTTGCTCTTTCATAACTTTGATATCTTGAAGTCTTTTTACACTTTGTATGATCTTGACAATTCTTCAAACTTGTCTCTCCCTTTGAATTAGCTTTTACATATTCTGAATAGACAACTTTACTTTCAAACTCTGACTTTCTGTCACTTCTCTTCGACAAGCTTTCTTTAACCTTTGACTTTGATTATCTGAAAATAGTTATCTCCCCTGAAATCTTTAAAACTTCATTCTGATCTTGAACTTGGATTATTCTCACCCTTTTTAATGATTTGTAAGAATCAAAATCATTAAAACACTTCAAGTTCAGATTTGTCGATAAATGATCTTCCCACCATCTGATAAGCACAATCTTCATTTGATACAATGTAAGAAATCTCTCCCTTTGTGAAGAAATAGACAATCTTCCCTAGATAGGAAAATTATCAATCAACCCAATACATTATGTGAGAGAATCTGTCGTCTGATCTGAAAGAGCCGTTGAACCATGAATGTATTCATCTAAATCTTTTCAAATTCAAACGAAGTAAGAGTTGTAACCCTGAATCAACAAATGAAACAGTTAGAAGTGCCTGTCAGTAACACGAAGTTACTGTGTATAACAAATATACAATATAAGGAGCTGGTTTGATATTGACTCCCCAGGACTTCCATTCAATCATTGAAAAACACAAGGTAATTCTATAAATGTTCTGACAGAAAAACAAATTCTCTGTGTGCCCGTGCTTGTGTTTGGAAGAATTAGCACAATGATTGTGTTTCATAAGGCTCAAAGTATGTAAATCACTGAGCCAACAATGATTGTACATGGACTCAATGTACATGAGAAAGGTTCGAAGGTGGGGCAGTTTTCCTTCTTTTTCAATATTAGTATCTTCCAAGAGAAGATCCGATAGATTATGTGTTGCTTCCCCAGAAAATGTGAAACATTCTCTTTTTAAGAAAAGAATGAGTAGCTAGTGGGGTTGTATGCAAGACATGGCATGGGCTATTTGCCTATTTCAATGATGGTCACCAAAGAAATGTGAACTAATCAGTAATGTGGTTGCCCGACTCAGAAAGATGTTTGGTGCAGAGTTATGATATTCTTTTAACTCTGTTCTCACACCCTCTTTCTTTTAAACATATAAGCTCACATCTAACCAATCTCTCATTTCCATTTTACCTCTGCTCACGCCCACACTCAATTCTTTTAGACCCCTCTCCCCTCAATCACTCAAAGGATTTCTTCCGGGGTAGGAAACATCGGTTATTGTGAATCCATGGAAGATCTATTAAGCACTCACACTGAATCCCATGTTCCTAAACGTACATGCTGGTCAATGATTTTCTTGATATGTAAAGCACAAGAAATCATATGTCAGTGTATGTATGCTCATCAAAAAATTAGAAATGAAATTTGAGCATTTTTAAACATTTAAGATTTCTCAAAACTTTAAATGAATGAATAATCAAGAAAGAATAAAAATGTTTTGAGAATCTGACAATGATTAAGATCAGATCAAATTATCATAAAAAATGGGAATTCAAAGACGTATGTTGTTTATATGAACAATATATAAACATATTATCAATGAAAGCACATTAAAAATGAAATGACGTTTGATTCAAACAACAGTGAATAACAAACAACGGGAGTATTACCATAGAAAGATATAACTTTTGATACATGGTAATAACAAAGTCAAAAGAATGTACTGAACCAGTGTGTATATGAATACTTTGATAAAGTATATAGAAAAGAAAATACACAAGTATTATTATTTAAAGAACACACGGTCAGATAGTCATTTAAGTATCCAAAAAAAATTTAAAATTCACACTGTTGGATCCCAGATCTAATCTCGTAACAATGATATAAACAATAAGAGTAATGACAGCGGAAGCAATACAGTTTAATATCAAAGGAGATTCAAATATCACAGTTCATAAAGCAGATAAAGATAAACAAGATATTCTTAGAATAAAATATTCAACTTATATTATCAGATATATATCTTCTTGAGCACGTTTGAACAATAAGGTGATGGTCCTATTTATAGGACCATAAAGTAAGCAGTGTACTTGCATGACAAAAAGAGCATGCTGAACAGTGACCTACTCTAGAAAGTAAATCTTATCACTAAGTGACGTGTCATCTGTTCTTCTGTTCATTAGAAAACTTGTGCATTCAGAGAGAATGTCTTCAGAGCTCTGACGTTGTCTTCAGAGCCTCTGATGAAGCTATCTCTGATGTAAGTTGCAATCTCTGATAAGTACTTCAGAGGCAGGTTTGTCCTCTGGTCTTCATCCTCTGATGTCTTCTGAGTTGCACTGATAAGTACTTCAGAGGCAGGTTTGTCCTCTGAAGTCTTCGTCCTCTGAAGTCCTCAGTTGCAATCTGATAAGTACTTCAGAGGCAGGTTTGTCCTCTGAAGTCTTCTTTCTCTGAAGTCCTCTGAAATAGGACGGTTATTTTCAACACTTTAACAGATGATTTGGAGCTAACAATCTCCCCCTAAGTGTCGAAAATAAAAGATACAAAAATAACAGAGAATTGAATTTTAATCTAGAAAGCATAGAGGAGAAAATCATCCTCTTAAGTATTACTCCTTAAACATTTGGAAGTTTAATACAAAGTAATATCAAAAAAAAATAAAGAAACAGACTACAATTTGTCACTTGAACAGATTCCATGGAATTTCATGATCAGAGCTCTGAAGTTGATCATCGAGTCAATCTCTAAGTCAAGCTTTGCCAGTAAATCTGCTCTGTGCCTTTCTTCTTTTGCATGGATCAATTTCTTTATACCTCTCAAGGTTTCATCAGAATACTTAGACACTTCTGAAGCTAGAAAGATCTTCTTTTCTTGATTTACTCTGAAGACGAAACCTAGAGGTTCTGCAACGATTGATCCAGTCTTCTGTTCTTTAAGTTTGTCAAATGACTCCACAGGTTCAGTTACCTCCAGCTTCTCTTCCCCTAGGTTCAGAGCTATTTGAAAGTCACGTTTTGCTCGGTGTTTGACATAGGCCTCCATTGCCCGTCGGACTTCAACCATGCCCATCCTGATTTCCCTTCTTCCATGATCATACCTGGCAGAGCAATAGGCATATAGATGTGGTAAATCATATGGATTTAGATTTACGAGATCATTGTCATTGAACTCGTAAATCTTCTGATCAGATCGAGTTACCACATAATTCCTATAGATAATCTTGTTGTAAGCAAAGGTCTTTTCTGAGATTTTGTTGATTTTGATGATTGGATCATCAGAAAGGACCTGTGCTCTTGGTTTGGTTTTATCTCTGATAAATCTTCGCTCATAGTCTGGCATGTCCTCTCTGATTCTTGGATTCAGAGGAATGACTAGTGTGTCTGCCATGTTGAACTCACAGTAGATGTATCTGAAGTGGTCTTCTATGGAAGCTTCGGGATTTGATTCGAGGAATGTGGGAGGTTTATTGAACACTTTTGCTGGAAGACCGATGCTTGTTTTCTGAACAGGATTCTCTGAAGGAGCCTGTTCATCAACAACCATGGTTTCTGGTTCCTTCGTCTGTGGAGGATCTTCTTTTGAGGGTTCAGAGATGTAGCCATCTATCTCTGGTGATTCCCTTAGCTCTGACGTTGTTGAAGTATGATGTGGTTGAGCATTCTTGAAGACATATTCTTCGACATTAACTACTTCAACTTCTTCTTCAATCTCTTTTCCAGAATCTGTTTTTTCTTCTTTTTCAGATTCTGATTCGTAAGCATCTCTCATCACATAAGTTGATCTTTCTGGTGATGAGAATGCATCTTCTGATGTTGAGAAGTCTACGAGCTGTTCATCTTCTTCTTCGTCCAGAGCTCCAATAGTTTCTTGAGATGCAGCTGTGATTTGTTCAGTTGTGATTGGAACTATTGGAGCACCTGAAGTGGATGGGGCTAGAAAGATGACAGGTACTGGCGACTTTAGAGTGGCCTGAATAACTTCAGCAGAGGTGGAGGTTGAACGTCTCTCTGTTCCTTTCACCTTGTGTTGGTTTAATTCAGAGGGAGTGGACTCCTTTTGTGTTTCAACAGGTTTTGGAGTAGGAGTCTTCTCCCCCTTTTGAAGATCGGATGACCCCTGAGATTGGTCATCTTCGTCATCAGAATCTTCATACCTAGCCTTCTTCCGCGCTTCCTCAGAGCATGCGACCTCTGGTTCCTTTCTCTTCAATACTCCCTCTGAAGATTTGACATTCTTCAGAAGGTCTTCAATTTTCTTGTTCTGCTGAGTGGTCTTGGAGACGAACTTGCTGGATATAGTCATTACATTGCTGGTGATTTTCTTGGAGAAGTTGGTCAGGTCAGCCTTTGTAATAAACTCTGTAGCAGGAGCAGCAGTAGAGGTAGGGAACTTTGCAAGTACCTCTGCCAAAGAACGCAAGACTTCCTCTTTGAATTGAGAAAAGTCTGCATTTGTTGGAGTGGGGGCAGAGGTAGGTGGAATCGCCTGGAGGAGCTCTGTTTTTGAGTTCTGAATTTCCCTGGACAATACGGAGTCATTTTTTATGACCAAGCTTTCCAGAGCATCCAGTTTTTCGTTCTGATTGAGAACCGTCGTGCGCAGCTCAGAGACCTCTGAAGTGAGCTTTTCAACTTCAGAGTTAGAGGCAGAGGCCTCTGAGGTCTTCTCCATTTGAAGTTTTATCTCCTTCAGAGATTCTCTGATTTCATCACCAAAGATTCTGAACTCTTCTTTGGTAACGTAATCAGAGGGGGTAACCTTAGGATCAACACATGATTCTAAGTTTCCCTCGAGTTCAGAGGGGCCTTCTTTCGGAGGTGGTTTGAGGTTTTCTCCGGAAGGACTTCCCATTAATCCTTGGGGACCCTTTTTCAAGGATTTCCCTATAATGGTTCCGATTGGTCTCTGATCATCAGAGTCAGAATCTGATGATGAGAACCGAATGTGTTTGGAAACCTTGCTGTCCAGGCTAAGGATTCCTTGTGCAAGAAGGTCGTGCCATTCTTTTTCTGACAGGCAATGCTTACGTTCTAAGGGACGGTCCAACTTAGTTTGAGCCACAAAGGCATCATGTGTAGGTAGAGGTGACATACTCTGGGGTGATTGAGTATTTTTATCTTGGTCTAAGTCCTTTTGGGAGGACTTAGCCGTATCAGAGGTTTCCCCTCTGGTGCATGCTTCAGAGGCAGAAACAGATGCCTCTGAGCGGTTAGGATGGGTAGGGTTCGAGGTGTGCACCTCTGTTTCAATGTCCATTGATGCTGGACCACCTTGGACAGTAAATTTGGTTGCACTGGGATTTGGGCTTTGGATTCTCTCATTTGTGTCGTCAAGGACATCCTTTTCTACCTCACCGCCCTCAGATTCTAAGTTTAGAAACTCACCCTCTGGAATTCTCTCTTCCTCATTTTCCTCTGCTCTGACAGAGATATTCTCTTCGTCAGAGGGAGGGTTCTCATGTTCTCTCTTCCTCACTCTCTCAGAGCCACCCTCTGGTTGCGCTCTGTTAATGTTTTGAGCAGTATCAGAGATATCACTCTCTGATTCAGGCTCAGGCTCAGAACCTAAGTGTGTTGGGGATCCCATCATCGGTTCTGATGATTGGTCAACACGACTAAGTAGGAGATGGGTAGGAGAGTCAGTAGGAATTACCTCAATCATGGTGTGTGGGAATCGTCGGTCATGTGGATAAGGAGGAACCTCTGTTGCTTTGAATGAGTTCATCATAAACAGAGGTGTCATTGGGCCCTCCTCAGTGATGGAGAATTTCTCCATTGCTCGTTGAATGACCACAGAGATGAATCGAGGAAACAGTACCGATATTGGTTGTTTTCCTTTGGCCAAGTCCTTGTTCTTCTTGTCCACCGCCGTCAGCATCTCACAGAAGAGAATGTGAGCCATATTGATGCTTCTGTTGAAAAAGAGAGCATACATTATGGCTATTATCGCTGGATGAGTCTGATCCTGACTTCCAATCTTGCAGGTTATTGTTCGGTTGAGAACACTGAACATAAAGTTCCATTTGGGAGGCAGGTACTGACGTCTGAATTGACTTAGGCGTGTTATTTCTTTGTTGTAGCCCAAGTGGTGGAGGAACTGAAGAAGGACTTCTTGACTTGGTAGTTTCTCAAAAGCATATATTTGAAGATCAGTTGTCGTGAGGAGGTTGAATCGACGAGTCAGGGTTTGTGGGGTTATTCTTATTGTCAGGCTTTGTTCTCCTAGGTCAATGTGCCCAACCAGTCCTTCCTTTTCAGCGTCGTATTCACTTGAATACCACCATTGTTGGACAAAGCGAAGGGGAATATCTGAGGCATGTTTGGTTAGAACATCATTGAGTTCGCAGTTGGTGAAAAAGTCGAGGATTGGGCGAAACTGTTCATCGTATTTTGATGGGGTGACGTCCAGAAAGTAGTTGTTTCCTTTGACTGGAACATCGAACTGTACCATATTCAAGCTTGGAACAAGTTTGCTTGAGTTATCTGAAGTTTGGGAATGAGCCGCCATTGTTGCAGGTTGAGAAAGATGAAAGCTTAGAAGGGGAGATTTGGGATTTTGGATTTTGAGAGCGTAAAGGATAATAAAAAGGGAAACAGGGTTTTTATAGACAAAGGGTAGAGGGAGAGGTTATGGAAACGGCGAGTGAGAGTCCTAATGTCAGAAAGGACGTTCCATCATCCCCTAATTAATAGGTGACACGTTTAGGTATGTAGGGGAGAGTCGCTTTGTGTCAGAAAACCGCCAGTTGGTTTTAAAAAGAAACGAATGGTTATCCAAAAAGATTTATTATTTAAACGAATTTCCTGAAATATTCGTTTAATGAGAAAAGATCAGAAGCTCTGATATAAATATCAGAGACAAGATCAGAAGCTCTGATATAAATATCAAAAGATCAGAAGCTCTGATATAAATATCAGAGACAAGATCAAAGGCTCTGATACAAGTATCAGAGACAAGATCAGAGGCTCTGATATAAGTATTCAGAGACAAGATCAGAGGCTCTGATATAAATATCAGACAAGATCAGAGGCTCTGATATAAATATCAGAGACAAGATCAGAGGCTCTGATATAAATATCAGAGACAAGATCAGAGGCTCTGCTATAAATATCAGAGACAAGATCAGAGGCTCTGATATAAATATCAGAGACAAGATCAGAGGCTCTGATATAAATATCAGAGACTTTTCTTCCTCTTGAAAAGCTGAAAGGGTCTTTGTCTCCCCCTTGACCAAAGAAAGAAGTCTTTGATGTTCTCCCCCTTGACACATGTTTGGAGAAAACAAGTGATTTTTACCATTGGTGAAAAAGTCCAGAGGTTCTGATTGAAAGGATCAGAGACTCTGAAGTTTTCTTGTGGACATATGCTACTTGGTTCAGAGTTTCTGATAATTGATCAGAGACTGAGTTTACCAATTTTTTTGTTAGGTAGACATATTCAACATTCCCAACTTGCTAACTAAAAAATTGAACCTTCGTTCATCTAAAGCTTTTGTGAAAATATCAGCAAGTTGTAGTTCAGTTGGTACAAAATACATCTCTATTGTTCCCTTTTCAACATGATCTTTGAGAAAGTGGTACCTTACATCGATGTGCTTGGTTTTGGAGTGTTGTACTGGATTGGCAGAGATGGCTATGGCACTTTTTGAATCACAGAGAATTGGAATTCTTTCAATTTGTTGGCCATAATCACTGAGCTGAGTTTTCATCCATATTACTTGTGAGCAGCAACTAGCAGCAGCAACATATTCTGCCTCTGCTGTTGAAGTTGAAACACAGTTTTGCTTCTTGGATGACCAACTTACCAGCTTATTGCCCAATAACTGACAGCATCCTGAGGTACTTTTTCTATCAAGCTTACATCCGGCATGATCTGCATCAGTGTAAGCTGTTAGATCAAAACTAGAAAGTTTTGGATACCAGAGGCCTAATGAGTGTGACCCTCTGAGGTATCTGAAAATTCTTTTGACAGCAGATAAATGAGATTCTTTTGGATTTGCTTGATATCTAGCACAAAGACATGTTGCAAACATTATGTCAGGCCTACTTGCAGTTAAGTATAATAGTGAACCTATCATACCTCTGTATGTTTTTATATCCACAGATTCTCCTGAAGGATCAGAGTCAAGTTTGACTCCGGTGGATAGAGGAGTTCTCATCGAAGTTGAATCATTGAGTTTGTATTTTTGCAAAATTTCAGAGACATACTTAGATTGACTTATGAATGTACCTTCTGAAGTTTGTTTTACTTGTAAGCCCAGAAAGAAAGTTAATTCTCCCATGAGGCTCATCTCAAATTCACTCTTCATCAACTCTGAGAACTTGTCACAATACTTTTGATTTGTAGAGCCAAATATAATGTCATCAACATAAATTTGTACTAAAAGCATCTCATTCTTGTACCTTTTGATGAATAAGGTAGTATCAATTGTGCCTTTTTCAAATCCATTTTGAGTTAGAAAGGTGGACAGAGTTTCATACCAGGCTCTTGGAGCTTGTTTAAGTCCATACAGAGCTTTATCCAAATAATAAACATGATTAGGATACTCTGTACTTTCAAATCCAGGTGGTTGCTGGACATAAACTTCTTCATTTAATTTACCATGAAGAAAGGCAGATTTAACATCCATTTGATAAACTTTGAATCCTTTGTGTGCAGCATAGGCCAAGAAGATTCTGATTGCTTCTAGCCTAGCTACAGGTGCAAAGGTTTCATCATAATCAATGCCTTCTTCCTGGCAATATCCTTTTGCAACCAACCTGGCTTTGTTTCTGATTATTATTCCATCCTCATCCTTTTTGTTTCTGAAAACCCATTTCGTTCCAATTGCAAATTTTCCTTTGGGAAGGGGAACTAGGGTCCAGACTTTGTTTTTTTCAAACTCTTGAAGTTCATCCTGCATTGCAAAAATCCAATGAGGATCTTCAAGAGCTTCTTTTACCTTCTTTGGTTCAATAATGCTCAAAAAGTTTACATAGAAGCATTCATTGATGGTGGCAGATCTTGTTTTAACTCCTTCGGATGAGGATCCAATTATTTGATCAATTGGATGATCTTTTGTCCATCTTGTAATTGGAGCATAAATTTGGGGTGGAGTTTGAGCTTCAGAGTCTCTGACAGTTGGTGACACCTCTGTTGTATTGTTCAGAGGCTCTGTTGGTGATGCCTCTGTTGTACTGTTCAGAGGCTCTGAGTTTTGTTCCGGAGATGCAGATTTTTGTTCATCATTTGGTTCTGGAGTTGCTTCAGATACTTCTTGATCATCTTCTGATTCACTTTGTTGATCTGCATTTGGTGAAACAGAAGGTGTTGGTTCAGAGGGCCCTGAAAGGGTTGTACCTGTTTCTTGAGGTTCTTCTGAATTCTCTCTCTGTCTATCTCTGAAGATAACTTCAGAGATATCTTCATCATCAAAGAAATCTTCAAATATTTTGTTTAATTCAGATTCCCTTGATGATTCAAAGATTGGTGATGAACTTTCTTGTTGTTCAGAGCTTTTATTGTCGTCAAAAGTGATATTGATGCTCTCTTGGATAGTTCTTGTTCTAAGATTGAACACTCTAAAAGCTTTTGAGGCTAATGAATATCCAATGAATTTGCCCTCATCAGCTTTCTTGTCAAACTTTCCAAGATATTCTCTATCTTTCAGAATATAACACCTGCATCCAAAAACATGAAAATATTTAATATTAGGTTTCCTATTGTTAATGAGTTCATAGGATGTTTTCTGAAATCTCTTGACAATTGTAGCTCTATTCTGAGTGAAGCAGGCTGTTGCTACTGCTTCTGCCCAAAAATTTGTTGAAAGATCAGATTCAGCAAGCATTGTTCTGGCAGCTTCAACAAGTGTTCTGTTTTTCCTTTCAACTACTCCATTTTGTTGAGGAGTTCTTGCTGCAGAGAAGTTAGGGGTAATGCCTTCTTCTGATAGATAAGAATTGATTTTGGCATTTTTGAACTCTGTTCCATTATCACTTCTTAGTTTCTGAACTTTGCTGCTGAATAGAACCTGTAATCTTTTTAACAACCTTATTAATGTGTCAGGGACATCAGATTTAGCTCTAATGAATTCTATCCATGTGTATCTGGAAAATTCATCAATCAGAACCAGAATGTATTTCTTACCTGCTAGACTCTGTACAGAGATAGGACCACAGAGGTCCACATGTAGCATGTGCAGAAGTCTTGGACAGTTGTTTTCACTTTTGGTTTTATGGGAAGATCTTTTCATTTTTCCCATCTCACAAGCAGAACAAAGATGATCTTTGTTAAACTTTAGAGATGGTAATCCCTTAACCAAATTAAGTTTAACTAACTTATCAAGTGAGGAAAAGTTTAGATGTGAAAACTTTTTATGCCAGAGCCAGATTTCCTCACTGTTTAGAGATACAAGACAAAGTTTCTCTGAATCAGTGTTTGTGATTTTGGTAAAGTTCATTCTGTAGAGGTTACCTTTTATGTCTGCTCTTAGCATTTCTTGACCTGATTTTGAGTGAAGAAGTGAACAATATTTTCTTTGAAATTTCACATCAAAACCATGATCACAAAGTTGACTTATGCTTATCAGATTGTGTTTTAATCCATCCACATAAGCAACCTTTGATACTGAAACATTTCCTCTTGATAACTCACCATATCCTTTAATCTGTCCTTGCTTGTTGTCTCCAAAAGTAACTGCTCCTCCAGATTTTGCTTTAAATGAGGATAGCAGTTCTTTATCTCCAGTCATATGCCTTGAACATCCAGAATCTAGGTACCATATCGGCATTGACTGTTTCTGCAAGACAGATTATAGTTTCTTAGGTACCCACCTCATTATGGGTCCTTTTGTGTTAGACTTTGGTGGATTTGAATGACTTTTTGGCATCTCATCTTTTGATGTCTTGCCTTTACGTGTCTTCTTTTGAGATTTTGTCTCTGAGATATTTTTCAGAGATTGATTCAAAAGGCAGTGTGATCCTTTAAAATGATTCTTCAGTTTCATCAGGAGATAAATGCAGTTACAATTAATAGAACAAGAAGAAGTAGGAGCAAAGTTTTTCTCTTTATTAAAAGCATTTGTTACATTTTGACTTCTTTTGAAACTAGCACTAGGAATATTACATTTATCCCTAACTACTTCTTTTCTTTTTGCTTGAAAGACAGTCTTCTTTTCAAGTTGCTTTTTCTTGTTCAAAAACATCTTCTTTTCTTTGCTGCTTACTGCACAGACAGGATCAATATGATTAGTTTTTGTCCATTTGCCCTTTTGTTCAGGAAAGAATTTTATTGTTTTATAGGTGTAAGAGCCAGAAGTGTTTGTTTTATTCTTTGCCTTTTCTTGCAACTCTTTTTCAAGTTCCAGAGATGTTTTTGCTTGTAAACACATATTTGCAAAATCAGGACTTATTGGTATTCTGGTTTTGGTTTTCAATACTGAAATTGGAACATTCAAAATACCAGAGCCAACAGTTTCTATCTTTTTGTGAATTACATTCCCTGGTTTACAAAAAATCTGTTCATCAATCTCTAAATCAGATTCTGAATCAGAGTCAAGAAAGTCTCTCTTAGATTTGATAGAGATATCTACCTCTACTGGTTTTTTAATTTCTTTTGATCTAGAGACTTTGATGATCCGTTTCATGCTTTCTTTTCTTTTTAAGTCCTCCATGACATTTTCTTTCCATATCCTTTGAACATCATCTTCAAACGTGGTTCTGATGTTTTCATCTGACTTTGGTGAATACAGAGGAGCATTTGGATTAAGTGAACTCTGAGATTCATTTTCAGAAGTACTTGTATCAGAGGTACTTGGTTCAAATGTCTCTGATTCACTTGAGATGAAGGCATCAAATCTGAAAATTTCTTTGGGATCATAGCTTTGAGGTTTTGTAAAGAGTACTTCTGAAGTTTCTTCTTTTACCTGTAACACAGACTTTTGAATGTCTTTTACTTCAGAGTACGTAGTATTTTTGAAATTCAAAGCTCTTGCTTTTGATCCCTCTGATGTTTTCATTCTTTTGAAATTATTCAGAGATGGACTTTCAAATCTTTGGACCTTTCCCATACAGAAAGTGGAAGAAAGTGAAGTTTTCTCCAATCCATTGAATGAATTCAACTCATTGAATCCTAGTCCTTGAGAGTCCATTTGTGATTTTATTTTGTCAAAGACACTTTGTGCATTAACATAGCTTTTGATTTGAAGATTTTTTCTATCTAGAGATTGATGTAAGATTTCTCTTTCCTTTTGAAAAAATTTGGTTAAGGCAATAGAATTGAGCCTTTCATACTCAGATTTCTTTACTTCTTCTTCTTTTCCTTTTAAAACTTTCTCTATTTCTCTTATTTCTTCTGAAAATGATTTTTCTTTTTGCTTGAAGGTTTCTTCAAGTTTAGTTTTTTCAAGAAAAATATCTTTCTTTTCTGATTCCAGAAGATTCTTTTCTCTTTTGTAAAAGATGAGCTCTTTTGTTGCTTGCTCTCTTTTCTGTTTTTCTTCAACAAATTTTTGCTCTAAATCCTGAAGTTCATTAATTAGTTTAAAAGCATCTATTTCAGGATCACTGTCAGAGGTGTAAAGAGAGTTTACCTTTTCAGAGTTGTCTTCGGATGCTTCATCAGTTTGATTTCCATCTGAAAAAGCCATACCACAGAGATTGGTAGGCTCTTCCTCACCATCACTTGTCGAGTCAGATAGCCAGTCTTCCATTTCTGCTACAAGAACTCTTTCTTTTACATTGTATTTGTATTTGTTCTTGTAGTAATCTTGATCTTTGACAAGTTTTCCTCTGCAGTTTGCAGAGAAGTGGCCTTGTTTTCCACATCTGAAGCATCTTCCATCATTTTGATTTGTTGGAAGAGTGGCAGTACTTGTCCCTGGCTTCTGTTCTTGAGGTTTGAAGTATCTCTGTGGTTGTGGATACCTTGGTTGGAATGGTTGTTGTGGTCTTGTTTGTTGTGTTGCATCATCATGATTGAAGTTTGCACCCTTTTGATCACTATAGGGAGTGAATCTGGGTTCTTGTTGAAATCTTCTTTCCGTATTTCTTCTTTCTTCATTCTCTCTCTTTCCTTCAAATACCTTCTTACCAAATTTCTTGTTAAATTGATGAGTGATTAATGCAAGAGATTTGGCAAAGGCATTGATATCTTCATCTGAGTCTGAATCTGAATGAGTTTCTTCTGCCATCAAGACCTTTTTGGATCTTCTTTTTGTTTCCAAACATTTTTGTGACTCTTCACAGTTGTTTTCTTTTGATATTTGTTTTGAAACAAGCGCAAGGGGTCCACCCAAAGAGGTTTTTGATTTTTGCTTCATAACTTCTTTTTCTTGTGCAACAAGAGTACCATAAATGTCAGTTAATGACCATGACTCAAGATCTTGATTAGCCTGTATAGACATGGACAGTTGTGACCATTCTTCATTCAAGCTTTTCAAAAAAAGAACATTGTTTTCCTCTTTTGTTCTCATTACTCCAAACTTTCTGCATTTGTTTATTAGAATGTTGAATCTTGAGTAAGTTTGGTGTAATGTTTCTTCTGGTAGAGCATGAAAATCATGATATTCATTGATGCATAGATTTCTTCTATTTTTCTGGGTTTGTAGGCCACCTTCAAGTTGATTTAACAACTGATCCCATATCTCTTTTGCAGTTTTACAAGAATCAAGTTCTTGAAAGATATCATTGGGAATGGCCATTATGAGTAATCTAACAGCTTTTGAGTCATTATCCATCATATTATTTTCTTCATCAGTGAAGTTTGTGGTTTTCTTTTCATAATATGCAGGTATTTCGGCAGTATCTGCTGTTGCAGGAACTCTTGGCACCAACACCATTGGAATGTGAGGTCCAATGTTCACAGATCTAAAAAGATCCCTGTCCATACCTTCTAGGAAATTTACCATCCTTATTTTCCATTGGGGATATTCATCTCTTAAAAGTGTAGGAGGTTTTGTTAATGACCCAGCTGTATAAATGGCACTTATGCTTGAGTTTGCCATTTGTAAAAATGAAGATTTGAAGAACTGATGCTTTTTGTAATGAACTGAGATTTACTATCAAATCTAGAGCATATGATATTCTTTAATAAACTGGGTTTATATGAACATGCACAGATAATGAAAGTTTAGAATCAATGAGATTTAAATCTATCCGAGTATGCAGATATGATCTTTCTTTGTTTAGAAACAAAGGAAGCTCTGATACCAATTGTTGGATCCCAGATCTAATCTCGTAACAATGATATAAACAATAAGAGTAATGACAGCGGAAGCAATACAGTTTAATATCAAAGGAGATTCAAATATCACAGTTCATAAAGCAGATAAAGATAAACAAGATATTCTTAGAATAAAATATTCAACTTATATTATCAGATATATATCTTCTTGAGCACATTTGAACAATAAGGTGATGGTCCTATTTATAGGACCATAAAGTAAGCAGTGTACTTGCATGACAAAAAGAGCATGCTGAACAGTGACCTACTCTAGAAAGTAAATCTTATCACTAAGTGACGTGTCATCTGTTCTTCTGTTCATTAGAAAACTTGTGCATTCAGAGAGAATGTCTTCAGAGCTCTGACGTTGTCTTCAGAGCCTCTGATGAAGCTATCTCTGATGTAAGTTGCAATCTCTGATAAGTACTTCAGAGGCAGGTTTGTCCTCTGGTCTTCATCCTCTGATGTCTTCTGAGTTGCACTGATAAGTACTTCAGAGGCAGGTTTGTCCTCTGAAGTCTTCGTCCTCTGAAGTCCTCAGTTGCAATCTGATAAGTACTTCAGAGGCAGGTTTGTCCTCTGAAGTCTTCTTTCTCTGAAGTCCTCTGAAATAGGACGGTTATTTTCAACACTTTAACAGATGATTTGGAGCTAACACACACTTCTCAAATCATAAAGAACAGTTTAAGATTGTGAAGTGGTTTGAACATTTTAAAAACATTTTTCACAAGTGAAACTTGTTCTTCTTTCACAAGTGTTAGAGTATAAGGATTAGAAATTTATACCTGTACTGCATAATCCATAACTCCCTCTGGAATGAATATAACAGTTAAAGCATCCTTGACAAACAATAGATATTCTCCCCCTTGATATCTGAAACAGTCAACTTATCAGAAAAAAAGTATAACAATATAATTTCTAAACACTCTTTCAAATGAAAAACTTCCTGAAAAGGTATAATCATGAAAGCATCCTTCAGAAAAAAAAAATTTGAATACGCGTTTTGAACGGAATTGTCCAAAAGCCATTGTCACATAAAATATCCTGCAAGAAAAAGATTTTGGTAATCATTATAAAAATGATTCCGCTTTAGTCAGTCAGCATTTGATGAAATATCCAAGATTTATTCAAATAAAGCAAAAGACTAGAAAAACTCCCCCAAGAATCATGAAGTGGCATTTAACATACCAAGTTTGCTAACTAAAAAGTTAAACATCTTCTCATCCAACGGCTTGGTGAAAAGGTCAGCCAACTGGTAGTCTATAGTCACGAAGTGCATCTCGATATCGCCCTTCTCGACAAGATCCTTTATAAAATGATAATGCACGTCGATGTGTTTCGTCTTGGAATGTTGTACTGGATTAGCGGTTATCGCAATTGCACTCTTGGAGTCGCAGTAGATATAGACTCGTTGGTAAGTATATCCAAAATCTTTTAACTGTGTTTTCATCTGGAGGACTTGTGAACAGCAGCTTGCGGCAGCTACGTATTCAGCCTCGGCGGTGGATGTAGAAACACAATTTTGTTTCTTAGACGTCCAGCTAACCAACTTATCACCTAAGAACTGACATAAACCAGAGGTGCCCTTTCTATCCAATTTGCATCCTGCATGATCAACATCAGTATAGGCAGTTAAATCAAAAGATGAACCCTTAGGGTACCAAAGGCCTAACTCAGTAGTACCTTTAAGATACCTAAGAATCCATTTAACAGCGACCAAGTGTGATTCCTTCGGGTTAGCCCTGATATCTAGCACAGAAACATGTAGCAAACATAATATCCGGTCTACTCGCAGTTAAGTACAGCAGTGAACCAATCATGCTACGGTACACTTTTTGATCTACTTATTTGCCAGAAAGATCTGCATCTAAAAGTGTTCTCGTTGCCATCGGTGTTTTCATCACTGAACTGTCACTCATGTTAAATTTCTTTAAAATATCTCGAATATATTTTGATTGATTAATGAAAATACCTTCGGGTAACTGTTTCACTTGAAGGCCAAGGAAAAAATTCAGTTCGCCCATCATTGACATTTCGAAACGAGATTCCATGATTCTTGAAAAGTTTTTACAAAACTTTGGATTTGTAGAACCGAAAATTATGTCATCTACATAAATCTGTATTACAATCATATCATCACCTTGCTTTTTCAGAAAGAGAGTAGTATTAATTGTACCTTTCTTGAATCCTGAAGCAAGTAAGAATTGTGTTAGAGTTTCGTACCAAGCTCTTGGTGCCTGTTTGAGTCCATACAAGGCTTTGTCTAAGACATAGACATGATCAACGTTCTTTGGATCAATGAATCCTTCTGGTTGAGCAACGTATACTTCTTCATGCAATATCCCATTTAAAAATGCAGATTTGACGTCCATTTGAAAGACAGTAAAACTTTTGTGAGCTGCATAAGATAAGAAGATTCGTATAGCTTCCAGTCATGCCACGGGAGCAAAAGTTTCTTCATAATCAATCCCCTCCTGTTGACAATAACCCTTTGCAACAAGGCGAGCTTTGTTTCTAACTACAACTCCAGATTCGTCTCTCTTATTTCTGAAAACCCACTTTGTTCCAATAACATATTTTCCTTCTGGAAGTGGTATGAGTCGCCAAACTTTGTTCCTCTCAAATTGTAGAAGTTCATCTTACATCGCCAATATCCAATCTGGATCACGCAAGGCTTCTGAAGCTTTCTTCGGCTCGAGGGAACTTAAAAAGCTTGAATATAGACAAGAATTAGCAGATGTTGCCCGCGTTTGTACACCAGACTATGCATTACCAATAATATTATGAAGTGGGTGAGCTCGTGTCCATCTCATTGTACTTGGAAGTGGATGAACATCATCTTGAGTATTATCTTCCTCATATTCATCATATACTGGAGGTAAGTCTTGATCCACCCCAGATGTGCTCATGACATCTTGTATAGCCTCTTCTGAAGTAGAAATTTCCTGAGCAATAGAAGAAGTGCTCGGGACTTCTGTTCCAGAATTTGGATATGCATGCACAAAATCAACATTAGTACCTTCAGAAGATATATGTGTAGATGTACCTGATGAGGTTGGTATTGTGACATTGTCAGAAGGTCCTGAAATGTTTTTTATTATAATTGGAACCTCTGAAGTTGATGCGGATATGGTTGATTTTTCAAAATATGCACAAATATCCATAAAAGCATCAAAAAATAATAAGTCTAATTCAACTGTAACTTTATTTGAATTAGAAGACTTAGTCTGTTTGACTTCGGGTTCTATTCCGTCTTGAATAGAAACCTTCTGCTAAAGCTTGAGTTATGAACTGTTGTGTTTAGAAGTCAACGTTGATGTTTCATCGAAAGACACATTAATGCTCTCCATGATCGTCTTGATGCATCTATTGTAGACCCGATATGCTTTAGACGTTAACGAATAACCAATTAAGTATCCTTCGTCAGCCTTCTTGTCAAATTTACCAAGATTGTCTCGATCATTGAGAATATAACACCTGCAACCAAAAGTGCAAAAAAATTTAATATTCGGTTTTCGACGATTAATAAGTTCATACGCTGTCTTTCTATGTCTTTTGATGACAATCGTGCGGTTTTGTGTGAAACACGCAGTGGCTACGGCTTCAGCCCACAGAAACATTGGCAACTCAGAATAGGCTAACATTGTCCTCACAACTTCCACTAGTGTTCGATTCTTCCTTTCAACTACGCCGTTTTGCTGAGGAGTGTAGGCAGTAGAAAAATTGTGAGAGATCCCAACAGATATGAGATAACTCTGAAGCTTTTCATTCTTGAATTCCGTGCCATTGTCACTTCTCAAAGATTTAACCGACATTTGTAGTCGAACCTGGATTTTCTTTATGAATGCAATAATCAGCTCTGTTGCATCTGATTTGTTCCTTAGAAATTCCAGCCAAGTGTATCTGGAGTACTCATCTATCATGACCAAAATATATCTCTTGCTGTTGATAGACTGAGTCCTCATCGGGTCGCAAAGATCCATATGTATTAATTCAAGAGGTGTTGAGGATGAGAATTTTTTCTTTGCTTTATGACAGCTTCGCTTCATCTTTCCCATTTCACAAGCGGGACAAAGAGAATTCTTCTCAAACCTTAGTTCAGGTAGACCTTTGACAATACCTTGTCTCGCCAATTGATTCATTGCATCAAACTTTTGATGGGACAAACGCCGATGCCATATCTAACTTTCAGCTCGAGAAGCTTTTGCGATCAGACAAACAGGTCTTGAGCAGAAAGAGTTGGAAAATTTACAGAATAAAGATTTGCATTCCGCTTAGCTTTAAAAACTGCACGACCATCTTTATCTTCAATATAACAACATTTATCAGTAAAACGAACTTGGAATTTACTATCGCAGAACTGACTTGTGCTAAAAAGATTATGATCAAGTCCTTCTACGTATAATACTCTCTTGATCGTCACGATGCCATTTGTTAAAGATCCGTGCCCTCGAATATGTCCAGTAAGCTCAGAATTTGCATAACTTACAGTACCGGCAGGTTCCTCAACATAATTGTGAAGTAGATGCTTAAATCCTGTCATATGACGCGAGCATCCTGAGTCTATATACTATGTATGTGAGGCCTGCAAAAATAGCAAATTACTTCTGCTTAGGTACCCATATCCAGATGGGTCCTTTCTTGTTAGCTTTTTATAGTTTGTCAATATCATTTACCTTAGCCTTAATTCGCCAATCATAGCGAGGCTTAGGTACCCATTTCCATGTCATTTTCACATTAAGCTCATGAAATCTTTTCTTTTTAGAAAAATGATCAATCTTAGCATGAAAAACTTTAGCCTGATGTGTTAAGGATTTGGAAACTGATTTGACAAGAGATGTTTTTCTAGCAACTTTAGATTTAGAATAAATGGAAAGAATGATAAATGCATTATCATGACAGTGTTTGCAAATAAAATTCTTACGTGCAAATGTCAAAAGCTTAGATTTATCCAATGAAGTACAAGCATTCATACAACATTGACATTTGGAAACGTTTGAATTTTTACAAATCAAACTATCACTATCACTGATACTATATTTATTTTTAGCAACTTTATTTTCTTCCACATTCTTCATCCATTCTTCTTTATCATTCTGCCTTTTTATATCTGAAATAGGAAATAGAATATTGTTAGCTGTCTTTGTAGAAGATGATTTTGACTTTGAAGTACAAGAAGCTTCTCCCTTTTCAAAAATACTTAGAGGATATTCAGGAGTAGTAGTATAAACAACTGAAGTTTTAGAATTAATAGTTTCAAACTTTGGATTAGAATGAACATTCCAGTTTGGAGACTCAAACATCTTTTTCTCTTTTAAATTTTGTTTAAACAAATCATCTTTAAAAATAGTTAACTCTCTAGAGAGTTCTTTGTTTTCTTCAGAAGACTTGTCAAGTTTGAATTTGAGATCAACGTTCTCATCTTCTAACTCTTCAATTGTCTTTTGAAGATTTGTGATTTGTTTCTCAAAGATAGATGCTTGATTCACCTCAGAGTTTGATTCCATCTTTTCTATTATAGGAATAGGATCTGAAGCATTCATCATTTCTGTAAAGATCTCCTCAGTCATAAGTTTTGTCAAATCAAAATTAAGGTTTTGATTCATGATATTTTTATCTTTTGATTCTTTTGAGGAATTAGAAGTGAATGAATCAGATAAAGGAATTTGATTCTCAACATCAGTTTCTGAATCAGATTCATCATACTGACACTGAGATTCAGTACTATTTGGTTCAACCTTAGCTGACTCTGTTGGTAAACAAGGAGAAAATAGTGATGAAAATTCACTAAATTCTGGCTTTCTTGTTTTGTAACTTTCGTTCAAATCTTTATAAGAAAAACCAACAGATTTAAAACTTGAAATTGAATCAGCACAAGAGGAAGTGTCATCATCATTCACGACATTACCTTTAAGAAAAGTAACAAAAGTATCACGAATATCAGGTTTTGTAGGAGTAGAGCCCATCTTATCAAAATTATACAAATTTTCTGGTGTTTTTTTCAAAACATTATTTGCTTCAAAACCTAAACCTTTTTTGACATCATAAAATCGGACATCTTGGAGTTTGTTAGTTAAAAGATTTAATGTTTGCTCAGTCTGTTCTCGTTTCAGATTTAAATCCTCCAGTTGCTTGATTTTACAATATGCCTCGTTTCTTTCTTGAAAACATGCTTCAAATTTGATTTTAAAATCACCTTTTTCATCATTTAAATTTACAAGATCTCTTTCAAGCTCAGATATTTTTGATTTTAAAACATGTTTGTCCTTTTTCAAAATCTCTTTCTCAGATTCTTTATCCTTAACAACATCTTTCAACATTGCATTTTCATCGCGAAAATTCAACATTGTTTGTCTTTCATGACTAAGTTTGACTTTCAAAGTTTCAAACTCTTCTTTCATGAATTGAACCTGAGCTTTTAACGATTGAATAAGTTCATTGTTAGACAGAGTACTTACCTTAGAACCACAGTCGGAATGATCAGAAGATGATTCAGTGTCCTCATTCACTTTGGCCTTCATACACACCTGAGTAAAATGTTCCTTTTCATCATCAGAACTCTCGTAGAACATATTTTCCTCTTCCGCCATTAAGTTCTGACCATCTTCCACTTTATTTGCAATTAGTGATTTCCTAGCATAGTACTCTGAATTCTTTGTTCGCTTGAACTTACAGTCTTTGGAAAAATGACCTGGTTTTCCATAGTTATAGCATCGTCCATATTTCGGCTCAGACTCTTCTTTCTTGCCTTCTCTCTTCTCTTCTCTCTTTTCATCTCTTTTCTCTCCTCTTTTCTGAAACTTCTTTTCAGACCTTGGTTTGTACTTGTCTTTCTTGTAACTCTCATATTTCGGCTTTGAGAATCTGTTCTTACCAAAGGTTTTCTGAAACTGCTTTGTCAGGAGAGCCAGATTTTCAGCAAATCGTTGAATATCCTCATCTGAATTTTCTTCAACTTTAGTAGAAGATTCATCAGTAGTTGAATCAGTGACTTCAATGAGGAGAGCTTTAGATTTCCTTGAATTTGTCTTATAAGAAGAACTAGACTTGAAACTTGACCCTTTCTTTCGTTCAGACATTAAGGCTAAAGAATCCTTGACCATCTTCTTTTCAGCACTCAACTGCTTTACTTCATCCTCATGCTGAGACAAAGTTGTGAAGATATCATTGACTTCTTCTTGAGCCATGTCTTTAGTCATCTGAATGTTGATAGCATAGCTTTTCCATTCTAGGTTCAAGTTCTTAATAAACTTATAATTGATCTCTGATACTGACTTGTTCATTCCATTTCTCCTTAGATCATTCAGACTTACATTGAAACGTGTATATGTCTCCAACAAAGTCTCTCCTTCTTTTGCATGGAAGCCTTCATATGCATTTATACTTTGATTCAGTTTTGTCTGAATTGACTTCTTTGTTCCCTGAACCTGTCTCTCCAGTTCATCCCATAAAGCTTTTGCAGATTCCCTACTGTCTATGCGATTGTAGATGTTATTAGGAATTGCCATGGTGAGATAGATAAGTGCTTCTTCATCTATCTTATATCTTGCCTTTTTTGTTTCACTGAAGAATTCATATGGTTTTGGCACATATCTATCTAGAATTGCTGGAGATGTAGCTGTGGCTGCCTGTCCAGGTACATGCGTTTCTGGCACAATTGGACCATTTATGATAGACTCCATATAATCGCTGTTCTTTAGATTCAAGAAATGTTAAGACACAGTCTCATTGGATTCAAGATCATCCAAACTGAAGATCGCAATCTGAAGCTAAAGCCGGAACGTCGACTCTCGATATTAAAGTATATGTCTATTTGTAATAAATGTCAATGTAATTCAATATAATTGTTTGTTTATTATACTAGTTAACTTAGTTAGTTTGTTAAAGTTAGTTATTAGTTATATATTAACTTAGTTAGACATAATATCTATTTGTTAGATATTATGTAGTTATATTAGTATTATATGTTGCAAGTTGATTAGGAAGTGTGTTCAACACACTAGATTAGATATTATGTGATATCTCCAGTATCTCTATCAACCAAGATCAGATCATAAATTATCAGATCACACACAAAAACACACACAAAAAGGTGTAAAAGAGATAATACAGAGAACACATTCAAACTTTGAATCTGATCAACCTTGTAACCGTTGTTATATATCAATACAGGTTGGTAATCGATTAATGTGTTGTTTCTAAGAACTTGATATAAGTATTTTTGGACCGACAAGAACTGACTCATCCTTTTCTTCCATTGTGAGTATTCTCCGATAGACAAGACCGGAGGCTTCAGAGGAGATCCCATAGAGAGTAATTCATTCGCCATGATTGAAAGATGTATAAACCTACACAAGATGAAAAATATTAGCTAGTAAAGATCTTTAAATCCAACCAATCAAGAAAACAAAAAAAAAATTCATGTATAACACTGTAGCTTGAAAAATGAAAAAAAAATTCAGAAATTTCGAAAAATTTGACTAAGTGACAAAACTCGCAACTCACTGTTGAAACTCGCAAGTCACTATTTCTAAAAAACCCGCAGACCAAGGCTTGAGCATTTGTGAAACTCGCACGCAAAGACTTGCGTGTTCTGATAAACTCACAGATCATTAAAACTCGCTAAACAATGAAACTCGCAAAACCTTGTTCCTGAAGAAACTCGCACACTTCGACTAGCGCGTTTGTAGAACTCGCTAATCTCTACGTGCGTGTTTTGGTCCTTCAAAAAATTTCCAATTCTCCAAACTCGCAGACTTCAACCAGCGAGTTTCTAGAACTCGCTAACAACATCTTGCGCGTTTTGACGAAAAAAAATTTTCTTCAGCTAGCGCGTTCTTCAGATCTTGCACGTTCTTCAAATTTCTTGCTTGTTCTTCATCTGATTCACCAAAAACCAATCTAAACTTTGAAATTCAGCTCCAAACTTTGAGAATTTACTCACTTGATCATCGAGAACTCATTACTAACAACTAAATTCGATCCACAACACAAAAAGATAGAAATTGATTCAAATACAGTGTGTGAACTCGTGAACTTCAAAAAACAACAAAACTTCAAAAAACAATGATCAATTCACATGCAATTCAAAAATTAAAAGATACAGACTCTATCGATTTCACTATATGATCATAACCTGATCAATTTCAACTCGAAATTTTCATTAAAACTCAAAATTGATTCGAACTTCGTGAACAATTACTATGAACAGTGTCGACTTAAAAAGTTTCTTGCTTTTGAAATGGATTTGGCTCTGATACCAATTGTAACCCAAGATTTACTAGCATAAACACATACAAATCTATACAAAACACTTTTGTTTTATTAATCACAAAGATTACATCAAGCCATATACCTATTTGTGATAGACTTTTCAAAACAGAGTGTTTGTGTGTGTTCTCAATGTGTGCAACTATGTGTTCTTACTCACTCTCAATCACCACCACGATTACACCATCACTTTCACACACACTTACTTAGAAAATAACACTATGACATGCTTATATGTAGGTCAACATGACCAAGCAAGGTCAAACCTTCTAAGCTCATTACAACACACATACAAATAACAAATACAATAAAGATCCTCATTTAATCTTGAATACAATTTCAGTCTAACACCAAAAGGTTTGAAAAATCCAATAAAAGGTTTATTCATTTTGAAAAGTTCATAAGGTGTTTTTCCTTGGGATTTGACTACTAGAACTCTGTTTTGGACATAACAAGCAGTATTAACTGCCTCTGCCGAGAAAGTAATACGTAATTTTGAATCTGCCAACAGAGATCTAGCAGCCCCAATCAATGTCCTAATTCTCCTCTCAGCAACACCATTTTGTTGAGGAGTCCTAGGAGCACTGAATTGTCTCTCAATACCTTTAGTCTCACAAAAGATGTTTAAGTCACTGTTTTTAAATTCAGTTCCATTATCAGATCTGATGACTTTAACTCTTAGATTTGTTTGGTTTTCAACCCTAAGAACAAAGGATTTGATTAGTATACTTGTTTCATCCTTAGTCCTCAGAAAATATACCCAAGTGAATCTAGAGAAGTCATCAACAATGACTAAGCAGTAGAATTTCTTACCAATACTCATCACATTTGTAGGACCAAAGAGATCCATATGCAATAACTGAAGAGGTGAAGAGATTGTGTTTATTTCTTTGGACTTATGAGAAGTTTTCTGTTGCTTGCCTTTAAGACATGCAACACAATTATCATCACATGAAAACACTTTTTGAGGTAAACCTCTTACAAGGTTGTTTTTCACAAGATTGTTCATAGTTTTAAAATTCATGTGACACATCCTTCTGTGCCAAAGAGATGATTCATCTAAAGAAGCTTTTGAAAACAGACAGTTTAGTGATGAATCAGATGAAACACAATCTAGGTCTAAATAATAAACATTGTCTTTTCTAGGAGTTCTAAGTAGTATCATATTTTCATCAACTACCTTGAATCCTGGAGCAAGGATAATACATTAAGTATCATTAAATAATATACTATGTTTCTTGTCACAGACCTGTGATACACTTAACAGGTTGTATCTCAATTGCTCAGCATAGTACACATCTGCAAAAGTCATCTTACCTTTTGAAACCATACCTTTTCCACTTATCTTACCTCCTGCTGAATTGTCACCAAAATCAACACGTCCTCCATCAAACCTTTTGAAATTTTGAAGGCAGGACATGTTATCTGTCATGTGCCTAGAGCAACCACTGTCTACATGCCAAATGCTCTTCCCCTTGAGCTGTTGGTTACCCTGCACATAAGATAAAACAGTTAGTTTCTTGAGGGAACCCAAGCCAAAGTGGTCTTGGGTTGCCCTTTCTCATCAACATACTCATATTCATTAGGCTTAGTCTTGATGAGATGATCAGAGTCAGGAATCTCATGGCTGGAATACTTTGTCTTAATTATAGGCTTGGCAGTATTAACACGGGTAGCAGTACTATCCTTGTTAGCAGTATTAACTTGGTCAGTAGCACTAACTTTGTTAGAAGTACTAACCTCATTAGCAGTACTAATTTGGTCAGCAGTACTAACTCTGGTAGCAGTACTAACTTTATAAACAATAGTAACTTGGTCAGCAGTAGTATTGCTATTAGCAACACTATTTCTGTTAGCAGTACTATTTGAGGTGGCAGTACTAACAGATTTAGTTTCTTTTGGGACCCAAATTAAGACACATTTGTTTGCTTTCTTATTCTTTGTGTTACTCCTTGATTTGCTTGGAGTATTTTCTTTTACTTTAACAAACTTATTCTGAATATGAGATTTTGCAGTACCAGTTTTCACTGGTGCTGTTCTCACATTCTCAAACATGTGGTTCCTTGATTTTCTTGATTGCTTCTTATAACCAACAAAATTTTGATGTTGTCTTTGAAAAGTAAATATTTGGTTAATAGGATTGAAATAACATTGTTTGGCTAGGTGATTCAACTTGCCACAAATAAAACAAGGCTTTGGTCTATTGACTTTGCTTAGATCAATTCCCTGTTTTTGAGCCCCCTGGTTATTTCTGTTTCTTTGATTTCCCCTTATTTTATCATGTTGATGGGGCTTTTTCTGTTGACAAGTATAGGGATTTACAACAGTAGTTTGCATATAGTGATCTCCCTGTACCTTTTCCTTCCTTTTCCTAGAGGTCCCAACTTTCTCACTCTTGACAGTCTCTTCCCCAGTCTTAAACTTCTCTACTTTCTCACTCTTGACAAATGGTTTACCTCCCCTCTCATTTGTAAGAATGTGGTTTTCTAGGGAAACTTCTTTTTGGTCTACCTTGTTCTTTTCTTCAGATTCTGCCTCAACCACTACAGTGTCTAAGGGATCTACTTCTGTGGCTCCTTCAGGTAAGTCATTCTTATCCTGCCTTTCTAAGAGGTCTGAAGTGGGTGGAATACAGTTGTTATTGTAAGGTGGAGGAGTGTTATTATATCCTATACCTCTCTTCAGTTTGTCATGAACTTGAGATTTGAGTAGAGTGTCCATTGGTTTAGAGGCATTGGAAATTTTCTCAATGTCTAGTTTGTCCTTCTCAAATTCACTTCTGACTTTCTCACATTCTTCTCTAGCCTTTTCTATCTTAATCTCCAACTCCTTTTTCTCCCACTTCCAATAATTTTGATCATATGAATGTTGAAGTTCATTGGCCTGATATGCCTTAATTTGTTCTTCAAAATTTATAATGATCAAATTAGATTCTCTCCTATGTTTTTCCAGTCTTTTAAGGTCATCACACATGCTCTAATTGTGATCCCTGTACTTTTTAACAGTTTCAAGACAGGCTTTAGAGCAGAGTTTAGATTTTACCTCTGTGGGAATTGCAGTGCTTGAAGACTCTGAAACTTCAGCCATCAGTGCTTGATTCTGAACTGCATCATCAGCATGATCACTCCAATCAAATCCCATTCCATCTTGTGAGGCAAGTGCTTGAGTTGGGTTCTAGTTGTTGGTGGACTTTGATTGTTGATTGTTTCTCACATGCTATTGAGAGATTCCCCCTCTGCATTCTCTTGCAAAGTGCCCTAGTTTATGACACTTGTAGCATTCCACTTTGGATTTGTCAAATCCAGCACCATCTTCTCTTCTCATGGCAAAGTAGTTTCTTCCAGTTCTTTTAATGAATCTTTTGATTCTCATGGTGAGCATTGCCACTTGCCACTTAATGTCCATCTCTTCAAGATCATCAACATTAATTTGCTCCAGATCATCATTAAAAAGAGAAGATTTTGCATGACTAGCAAGGAAGGCTTCCAAAAAAAAATCATTGAGTCCATCCTGTTTTGAGCCATAAGTAGTATTAACTGATTCTGTATTAGCAGAAGAATCAGTAGTAGATGATAAGAGAGCAGCATTATGAGAGTATCCAGATGGCCTTTTCTTAGATTCAACTTCTGCTTCAAACACCCTGAGATCATTGTAGAGATCATCAAGTTTTTTATCCTCCAGATTATCATTATGTGTCACACCCCGCTAAAGCGGAACCACGGAACATGACAGTTCGATAGACATAGCTTTAGGATACAGAAAGAAATACCACCATACATTCAACCATTGTTTACAATATGTTCCAAAAGATTACAATCCTATTACATCATCAAAAGTTGAAGTACAAAAATCTCTGTTATAAAAGTATTCCACTTTGGATTTGTCAAATCCAGCACCATCTTCTCTTCTCATGGCAAAGTAGTTTCTTCCAGTTCTTTTAATGAATCTTTTGATTCTCATGGTGAGCATTGCCACTTGCCACTTAATGTCCATCTCTTCAAGATCATCAACATTAATTTGCTCCAGATCATCATTAAAAAGAGAAGATTTTGCATGACTAGCAAGGAAGGCTTGCAAAAAAAAATCATTGAGTCCATCCTGTTTTGAGCCATAAGTAGTATTAACTGATTCTGTATTAGCAGAAGAATCAGTAGTAGATGATAAGAGAGCAGCATTATGAGAGTATCCAGATGGCCTTTTCTTAGATTCAACTTCTGCTTCAAACACCCTGAGATCATTGTAGAGATCATCAAGTTTTTTATCCTCCAGATTATCATTATGTGTCACACCCCGCTAAAGCGGAACCACGGAACATGACAGTTCGATAGACATAGCTTTAGGATACAGAAAGAAATACCACCATACATTCAACCATTGTTTACAATATGTTCCAAAAGATTACAATCCTATTACATCATCAAAAGTTGAAGTACAAAAATCTCTGTTATGAAAGTATTGCATGCGGTTTACACAAGAGATAAACTTTAATCGTTTCCATGTACCTTCTTGTTCCCTGAAAAGCATGTTCAAAATATGGTCAACTACGAGAGTTGGTGAGTTCACAGGTTTTTAAATATGCACAAGTCAAGTTTATATGCAAGCTGTCTTTGAAAATCATACGCATAATCCAAACTTCAATCCATTGATTCATGAGTATCATAATTTAGCTTATATGACAAAAGGTATGCATTGATATAACCACGTTGAGCCACTACTAAACCTTTCCGGACCAAATCAACGCCCCATGATCTACCTCAGAGGTAGGCTTTAACCACATGTGTAGTCATATTTCTCTAGTACAGTGCACCCCTACTCGTCAGTATAAGGTGGGCTTGTCAGACCAAATAGCGCTATCCACTAATACTATAGGCCCATTTCTGGGTTAACTAGTAGTGTACCCGGGGACTTAACTATTTTTAAAACTCAACATATCATTGGCATACATGTCATATAACTTCTACACCAACCGCTTTACAACAAAGCCTCATAAATTTCAATACATAATGCTTTATATCAAAGTCTCATGAATCTTCAAATATTCCATTTTTAACATGCTTTTCACCCCAAGTTCAATCAAAACATTAAAAGTGGGGTTGTGAATACTCACCTCGAATAATAACGCAAGATAAGCAATAGCAAAATCCACTATCCCAGAGCTTCTAAATTTCCTATAGAGAAAGATGCACAAAGAGTGCTAAATGTCAAATCCAGTCCTTAAGCCTAACTAACCAATCCCACGTCTTATAAAATGCCAATGTATGTATTTTTATTGTCAAAATAAGAATTGATGATCATTATAACATTCTTATACCAAAATACGTAAATTTGAGGTTTTTAGAACCATCTTTCTGGATTTCAGCACTTGCTGTCCAGAAATTGTAACCACATAATGGCTTTCAAAATACAACCTCCCAATTGACAATCCTAACCATTTTTTTATAAGAGATAAAATACTGAATTAAGAACTCTAAGGTAAAATTTCATGAATTTTGGAAGTGTTTTGATGCCCCAAATAATTTCTACCAAACAGTAGGTTACTGATTTTTGAATCAGTTGCGCACTTCTGTTGTGGCATGCTTTTGGAGGATCAAAACTCAACATAATTCAGTCATCCATATATGGATGCAAAGATAACTCAAAAATATACTATACGAAAAAGAATTCACCTCATTTAGATGATTTATGAGGGAGTTAAGGTCGTTAGAAGTAGGGTGTACTAATCTGTCAGCTCGGGACAGATTGCACAATTTTCTTCTAAAATACATTTGAATGACCAAAACCTCATAATTTTTAGTGATTCTTGATTCATTTGAAAACTAACTCATCAAATTAGTGTATGAAAGCAAAAAGCCCAAATTTCATGGAGTAAATATTGAGATACACAGCTTGGAAGTGGAAATTCCATTCTTGACAGCAAGCTGTGTAGACCAAGGTTTTTGTATTAAGCAATAAGGGGTCCATTTTCCATAGTTTCTTGTGAAACCAATTGGATTTAAACCCTTTTTCACTAAATAATGATCTATGAATGAAAACATACACCTTGGACACATTTATAACTACAAAATTTCATCCAAAGTGAGTTGCATGAGACAAAGAACACCAAATAAGTGATTTTTCATCACTTATCAATTTTCAAGACTCTTAATCACACAAGATTGAATAATCTTATCATAAGAGTTTGTTTAAACTTGAAATTGCTACTAAAATGTTGATTATAAACCAACTAAAACATCAAAAATTTTGTACACAAAGTTGCACCCATGATAAAATTGACATAATCAACAAGAGACTCAAATATTTCACTTTTTAACTTGGTTTTTCATGGAAGATCATCTTATGGCATCATTTTATGAATGTTTTATTCATAAATGATGTCCATTTCACTTCTAAACCATAAATGAAATATTTCTACACATGCATGAAGATTTTATAAAGTTCAAAACAACAAACTTGAATAAAACTTGAAGAAATGAAGAAATAGGGTTTGTACCTTGTGTAGATGATGAAATAAACTTGAAATCCTCAATAATCTTGATGTTTTGATCTTAAACCAACCCTTATTTTGCTGGAAATTTTTGTGTTCTTGGAGGAGTTTTGATGAAGAAAATCGAAAATGAGAGAGAGAATGAGGAGGTGAAAAGTTGGTATCCAAATTTTGAGAGTTGAAATGAGCTTTCAAATTGTAATTTTTTTTTTTTAAAAAAAAAAAGAGAGGGAGAGGGTGGAGGGCCGGCCCCTCTCCAAGCCCATTTCAAAAAAAAAATATATTTTTTTTTTAAAATTACAACATAAACTCTCAAATAAAACAGATAAATTGAGAACCGACAATTTATAAATTCTCAATTCTCTCTAAATTGAGTAAATTTTTACAAATAAATATATTTTTACCTAAATAATATAAACCTCATTATTTTAGGTATTTTAGACATGTGACATAATATTTGGCATTTTATGGGACGTTTTAGTCAGATACTGATCCGAACCGGGCTTTCTAAATGACTACTGAGATATTTTGGGAAAAATTTTAATCTAACCAATCTAATTAGATTCTAGAAAAGTAAATTCTATGAACTATTCTAATATCTTAAGGGATTCTAACCTTGAAGATTTTAATTTCTGACGGATGTCACATTATGTCTGAATGATATTGTATACATTACCCATTCTTCACCAAAAGATCTTAAAAACTTTCTGTTGACATCATCCTGATCCATCTTGACACCAACAGTGGCCAATTCTCCAATCAACTTGTTGAATCTATCAAAGGTTTGAGTCATAGACTCATTCTTTGTAGACATGAAATTCTCATATTGTTGCTTGAGAATTGCTTTTCGATTTATCTTTGTGCTTTTAGTGCCAGAAAATCTCTTTTCCAAAGCATTCCACAGGATTCTGGCATCAGCACAATTGCAAAACTAATGTTGGTATTCGTTAGGAATTGCCAAGAGCAGAGTACTCAAGGCTTTCATCTCAGTCTGCCTCATCTTTCTTTCTCCATCAGTCTTTGGTGGAGGTCTGTTGCCATCTGCTCCCATATCTCCTTCATTGGAGGGACCATTCTCAATGATATCCTACATTAAGTAATCTTTAAGAAGGATATATTGCCTGATCCTGATTTTCCACATGTCAAACTCATTGGGTTTGAGCATGGGAACCTTTGAAACAAGAACACTGTCATGTGATCCGTCCATGATGATTATAGCTTTCTGAGTTCCTTTGCTCTAATACCACTTGTCAAGATTGAAATTCTAAACAAGAATTTAATTAACACTCAGAAACTTTGTTAAAGAAGTTTGCGGAATAACACTTTAACAGTAAATCAATAGAACAGTGTATGAATCAAATCACAAGTTATATTGAATTAACTTAATGATTACAACCACAGCCTCAATCTGTTGAACAGGCTCAATCAGACGTTCAATACTTCTCTATGGAAAGGACTACAAAGAACCTTGAGGCTAATTCTCTCTAGAACAAAAACGTATATCTGTGTATTCCCTTTTATCAATCTCTATGTAGCTATATATACAAAACAAATTACAAGATAAATATGAAAATAATATTGATCTTCAACATCCAGTCCATAATTATCTTCAACATTATCTCCAGCTCTTAGTCTTTCGCATCAAGTAATCAATCCATCTTTATCTTCATGAGCAGCATTAATCTTCATCCTCAGCAGTACTAACCTTGCTTGTAGTAGTAATTCTTCAAGCAGTACTAACTACTAGCAGTATTAACTTTCAAGCAGTATTAATACCTCTAGCAGTAGTAATCCTACAAGCAGTAGTAATACCTTTGAGTAGCAGTATTAAAATCTTCACCAGTATTAATTCTTTCAGCACTTAGCAGCACTAACTGGACTTAGCACATTTTAGACCCAACAGATTTTGGAAAGCTTTGCACCTCAGAGTATGCTACGATTTTAAAGTTCAGAGCTCTTACTTTTGATCCCTCTGAGGTTTTTATTCCTTTGAAATTGTTCAGAGATGGACAGTCAGAGCTCTGGACCTTTCCTATATAGAAAGTGGAAGAAAGTGAAGTTTTCTTCAATCCAGTGAATGGATCCAATTCATTGAATCCCAACCCTTGAGTATCCATTTGAGAGTTAATTTTTATATGCACATCTTGAGCATCAAGATAGCTTTTGATTTGAAGTTCTTTCATTTCCAGAGATTGATGTAGGATTTCTCTTTCTTTTTGAAAAAAATTGGTTAAGGCAACATAATTGAGTCTTTCATACTCAGATCTTTTTACTTCTTCTTCTTCTTTAACTTTTAAAACTTTCTCAAGTTCTTTGAATTTTTCTGAAAAATATTTTTCTTTTTGTTTCTGAGCTTTTTCAAGTTTAGATTTCTCAACAAAAATGTCCTTTTCCGACTGAAGAAGATCTTTTTCCCTTTTGTAAAAACTAAGATCTTTTGTCATTTGTTTTCTTTTCTCTTTTTCCTCAAGAAGTATTTTCTTTAAGATTTGAAATTCATTTCTTAGCTTAATAACATCCAATTAAAGTTCACTGTCAGAGGTGGAAGGAGAGTTTACCTTTTCAGAGTAGTCCTCTAATGATCCATCATTCTGATCATCCGCAAAAGCCATACCACAAAGATTGGTAGGTTCTTCCTCTCCATCGCTTGTTTAGTCTGACAGCTAGTCTTCCATCTCTGCTACAAGTACTCTTTCTTTGACATTGTACTTGTACTTGTTTTTGTATTAGTCTTCATCTTTGATGAGCCTACCTCTACAGTTTGCAGAGTAATGGCCTGGCTTTCCACATCTAAAACATCTTCCATCATTTTGGTTTGGTGGAAGAGCATCAACTGATTCTGTATTCTGAGCTTGTGGTTGTGGCTTGAAGTACCTCTGAGGTTTAGGATACTTTGGCTGAAATGATTGTTGAGATCTTGATTGTTGAGTAGAATTATGATTGGTGAAATGAACGCCCTTTTGGTCACTATGCAGAGTAGATCTGGGCTCTTGTTGATAGTCAGCTTTCTGAAATCGCCTGTCTGGGTTTCCTCTTCTTTCTTCATCATCTCTTCTTCCTTCATCATCTCTTATTCCTTCAAAAACTTTCTTGCCAAATTTCTTGTTAAATTGATGGGTGATTAATGCAAGAGGTTTGGCAAAAGCATTGATGTCATCATCTGATTCTGAATTTGAGTGTTCAAGTTCTTAAGACATCAGAACCTTCTTGGATTTTCTTTTAGATTCCCTCTTTAAACAATTATCTGTTTCTGTATTTCTGCCTTCTTATGATACACCTTTTTGTTTTGACATGAGTACAAGTGGTCCACCTAAAGAGGTTTTTGATTTTTGTTTAACAACTTCTTTTTGTTGTGCTACCAGGGTGCCATAAATGTCAGTCAATGACCATGATTCAAGATTTTGATTGGCTTGTATTGACATGGACAGTTGTGACCATTCTTCATTTAGACTTTTAAGAAAAAGAAGATTGTTTTCTTCTTTTGCTCTCATGACCCCAAATTTTCTACATTTGTTGATGAGAATGTTGAACCATGAGTATGTTTTGTGTAAGGTTTCTTCGGGTAATGCATGAAAATCATGATATTCATTGATACATAAATTTCTCCTGTTCTTTTGAGTTTGTAGGCCACCTTCAAGTTGATTTAACAACTGATCCCATATCTCTTTTGCAATTACACAAGAATCAAGTTCTTAGAAGATATCATTGGGAATAGCCATTATAAGTAATCTAACAACTTTTGAATCATTTTCCATCATGTTAGTTTATTCATCAGTAAAGTTTGAAGTTTTCTTTTCATAGTAAGCAGGGATTTCAGCTGTATCAGCTGTTGTAGTAACTCTTGGTACCAACACCATTGGTTGGTGAGGTCCATCGTTCACTAATCTTAACAGATCCCTGTCCATACCTTCTAAGAAGTTTACCATCCTTATCTTCCATTGAGGATATTCATCCCTTAGAAGTGTAGGAGGTTTGGTTAATGATCCAGCTGTACAAATGGCACTTATGCTTGAGTTTGCCATTTTGTGAAGAAAAGATGAAGATTTGAAGAATTTATGCTTTTCTATGAAGATCTTCTATCAAATGATGTAACTATGATTTACTTTCAAATCTGGCTCTGATACCAATTGTTGGACCCCAGATTTAATCTTACAATAATAATGATATAAACAACAAGAGTAATAACAGTAGAAGCAATATAGTTTAATATCAAAAAGCAGATTCAAATATCACAGTTCATATATAAAGCAAGTAGAAAGAACAAGATCTTCTTTGAAATATATTTAGCTGAATTTTTGAATAAAAGATATCAAAAAGCACACTTTTGGCTATGGCGTGATGGTCCTATATATAGGACCATAAAGTAAACTATTCTGACAAAAGACGTATGCTTGAACAGTGACCTACTCTAGAAAGTAAATCTTATCACTAAGTGACGTGTCATCTTGTTAGGTTCAATGTATCTTGATCTTCAGAGAAAACATCTTCAGAGCTCTGAGGAAGTCTTCAGAGCCTCTGATGAAGCCATCTCAGATGTCTTCAGCTGAGAAGTCCGTCTCTGGAATGTGCTTCAGAGGCAGTCATGTCCTCTGAAGCCTGTCTCTGGATGTCCTCTGAAGTAGGAGTTGGATATTTTCAACACTTTTACAAATTGAGATTTGGGGCTAACAAATTTTCTCCAATACTAGCTCAATCAACTTTCTTTCTTTTACATCCATCTTTTTCTCCTCTTTGTCATCAATCTTTAACTTTTTTGAAAGGTGTAATTTAATAATCTTCAAAGTACCATCACAATACTTTTCAATCTCTTCAAACCTCAAAAATCACTTGTTCCGTACTTCATTCTTGTAAACAATCCTAAACTCAGGCTCTTCTATGATCATGTACACATGTAGGTTCTCTATATCAGCAAGTTTCTGATTTGGCTTCAGAAGGTTGATCTTTGGCTGTTTAGACTCTAAACCCATCTGAATATCTGAAATATAATAATATATGATGTTGTTTCTTATGTACCTCCTCACAGCAGTGTATGCAGCTTGTTGCTCTATATTCTTGTTGGGAATGGGTGACAAGATATCATATAAAACATCAAAATCATCCATGTGTAGATTCTTGAAGTCAACCTCTGTTAAGAACCATTTTTTCCCATCCCGTCTGACTATAGTGAACTCTGGGAACACACATTTAGCAGCTTATTGGATTAAATTATCTTTATACCCAAACGACGCGAAAAATCCAGACCCGGGACAGTCGGGGACTTTCTTGATAAAGTAACGAAGACCCTACCTTAAAGCTAGCTTTTAGACTTCATCAATCTGGGGTTTCTTTCTTTGGATGTCATCATGTGTTTGTATTCAATTTGCTAGAACCGTGGAAGCTTAGTGATACTATAGATCCAAACTCTAAGTCTATGAGAAAATATCTTCTTTAGAGAGTCTTCAATAAATGGAGTAAAGATCCTGGCTATCTGAAATTTCTTTTCTGCTTCTACACTATGCTTAACCTCTGACGTAGTAGCAGTTTATGGATCTGGCTGTGGAGATGGTTGTGAGTGAATTTCTGGAACCTCCTCATTTAACTAAAAAATCATGTCAAAGTCCCCAACCTTTTGTGTTTCCTCATTAGAACAACCAAATATACTCTGAATCTATTCCTTTATCTTTATTTCTAACACATTTCCTTTCTTTGTCTCATCAGAATCTGACTCAATATCAATGACATCTTCAAACATGTTGTCCACTATCAAATATTCCTCAGTCCTTGTGCTAGCAACCCCAGGCTTTTCAACCCTAGGTTCTACATCAACAGGCACTAGGATGTCTTCCTCTCTTATATCTCCTTCTTCTCTCACATCAGAAACTTCCTTACCAACAGTGGATATACCAACATCAGATAATCTTGCAGGCTTAGTTACCTTCTACCTCTTCTTCCCCTCATGCTGATCAAGATCATCCTGATCATCATGTTTTTTTTTTCTTCTGGATACCCTGAGTCTTGCAAGTATCCTCCAGGGACGAAACCCTTCCGGATAAAGTAGATAATTTTTTAGACATGTATCAAACCTGGCACTGTTTAAATCTTTCAACTCAAGTAGATTTGTTCTGGTAATAGCTTCATTGTGAACTTCAACATCTCTCCTCAAAAGTCTAATTAGATCAATGTCATCTTGATCTACCGCATTGCATTTTGATAGCAGTTTGGCAAACAAGATATTCTTCAGCTCATCTATGCTCAAATCTTGGCTTGATGGAGGTGGTGGAGTAGGAATAGCAGCAGAGTCATCTGTGACAACACTCATTCCTTTTAGAAGTATCTGAACATCTCCAGACAGTTTCTCAATCATGGCATTTCTGTGACTAAATTGATTTTTGTTCGTAGGGTTCATAGTCATGAAGCCCATCTTCAAAAGATTGGAGGTAATGAAGTAGGGTGAACTAACTTACCCTGAACCACTTAGGTTACCAGTTGTAACAATGGTTGATTCAACCATTGTGCTTGTGTTCGAAGCTGGCATGGTGTTAGGACTGACAAGACTTCCACCCGATCCTCATGAAATACCTAAAATAGGTTCCACTGCAGGTGTTCCAGTTGGGCCACAAAGGCTCTCAGCTTGTGATACTCCAATATAAAGTGTCCTAGACTGTGGTGGCTCTAGACTTTGTGCACTTAAAGATGTTGATGGTGGGGGCTCCTGCCTGTCTGTTTCAATACCTGTAGTCTCCAAGTGAGACACCGGTAGTGTTTGTGCTAGTTCCTCGTGAGTATGTGAAACATAAGTCTGTTGTGAGGCAACTGAGTGGCCGGGAGGGGTTTTGCAATACGTAGCAGGGACCACTATGACTTCTTCAATACTCAGTGGCAACTCATGCACCCTGGTAGTAGATGTGGCTTCCCGACTTGAAAAGTTGTGGGTAAGACCAATTGTTTCTTTTTCTTGCTTAAGTCTTGTCTCACTCTCACCATTTTCTTTTTCTCCCCCGTCAGTGAAGCTCACTTTTTCTGAATTTTCTACTACAACTCCCTCGTCCGTCCTTATATCTCCAACAATATTGGATACGAGGTTATCCAATTCCATGTCTTCAGTACCATGAACTGATTTCTCTGCAGTGTCATCATCAAAAGAGTAACTCAGACTGGGCAGAGGACCCATGTGAGGTGGAATCATATGTAACATAGCATCATGTGACCTGTCTTGGTCATCATGATCATCAGGATCATCATAAGTAGATCTATCCTGTAAATCAATCTCCTCATCAGCGTCAATGTCTGACTCAAATAAATCATCACCTGTCTCAAATAAATCATCATTTGTGGCAATCTCCAAATCAACATCAGTAATGTCATCAGTGGTAGTTGCAAGATCTGTTTGGGCATCCCCACCATCACCCCTCACATTTTCTGTTTCTCTCAGCACACCCTGATCAAGAACCCCTTGTTCTTCACCCTGCTCAGTCCTAGACACATCTAGACCCTCTCGCACAACTGAGGCACGGGTGGCACCGGGGGTAGGTCCTTTCGATTTTTGCAAGACCGTCAGTGCATTTTCACTCATATAGCTAACTACACACTCAACCCTTTGTTATGCATATGCTATAAGTTCCACTGGTAGAAGCATCACATGTGGAAACTGTATTGTTGAAAGCTTCAGATACATCATAAAGTTGGCTGGTCCTTTCACTGCAGTTTCTATGATATATCCCAGATGCAAGTGTATCAACAAAGATTAAGCCACAATCACAAATGTATTAATCTTGAACAAATCACAAACTTTCTCTGACTACAAGATTTTCTCTCTCTAAAATCTCTCTCAAAATATTACAATGTGATCTACTACTACAAGATTACAAAGGAACCAATCCTATTTATGCCTATAAGGTTAACTAAGGAAACTAAACAACAAAAGCTATTGACTTTACACTTAACGTACATTGACTTTGACTTTCTATTTAAAGCATGTTGACTTTGACTTTCCTCATTGATCTTTGAATTGAGGCTTTGACTTTGACTTCAAGCTTCATGATCTTGAATATAAAAATATTAGCTCTAACAATCTTCTCTTTGGATTCGAGATCATACTTCAAACGAATTTCAGCTTTAACAGTATTCTCTCTTGAAGTCAAAAAGTCTTCGAAAACAACCTCCTCTTTGAATTGAATTCATACTTTAACAATCTCCACTGTTGTCTTTAACAAAAGCATTCTTTATCATCTTTCAGAGACAATCTCACCCTTTAGAGATACAAAATCATATTCAGCAAAGAAATTATCTTCAACTTCTAACAATCTCCTTTTTTTTTAGATAATCTTCAAAAAACATTTCTGAAAATTTTGCTTTGACATCTCGGAATCTTTAACATCTTTAACAAACTTTCAGAAACTATGAATCAAGACAACTAGAACTTTGTCTTTTCAATTCCTTATCTCTCTATGATTCAAAATTGAAACTTCATAATTCTCTTCTTGAAATCATCTCCATTTAATTTCTTGATCTATCTCCCCCTTTTTGATGATTGTGAGTGTTAGAACATATTGTGTTGTATTCAAGATCATTAAATGAAGGTCAAAACTCCAAGTCAAAGCTACATGAAGAAAGCCAATGTCAAAAGGAGCTTAAGTGAAAGTCAAAGTTAAAAGTCAACTTGTTAGTTTTGTTAGTTGCTTTTGTTCCTTGTATTGTAGCTAGATATAAATAGGTTTTTGCTTTGTTAATCTTGTAACACTTACATTGAGAACATATTAAGAGAACTTTGTAGAGAGAGAATCTAGAGAGAGAAAGATTGTAATAGTGTGATTCCTCAATATAAAGTGAGATTTGTGAATTGTGATTGTTCATCTTTATTAATCATGCTGAATTGGGACACATAATTGGTATCAGAGCAGACAAATTTCAGAAAGATTGATCAACAATGGAGATTTGAAGAAAATTTTCAAGAACTCGCGGATGTCAACTGTTTAGATTCGAATTTGTCTATTCTTGATGTTTTTGAGCTTGTAATTGATTGAGTTGTATTCGTTTCTTGATTGTAATCTATTCTTGTATTGATCGTATAACCTAATTTAAAATCAATAGTGTGAATTTTGCATTTTAGATAGTAGATTGTTCGGAAATTTTTGTGAGACTGTTCTTAGATCGAATTTGGTTCTAGAGTGGCTTTTAGTTGAATTGATGAACTAACATTGTGTTCAGAAAGTGATCGTGGACCAATCTGCAAAATTTCGTGTCTAAATTTAGAGTTTTGAAGGATTTGAAGATGAAAAAGTGATCATAGACTTAACAATGGTGAAGAACTCGCAAGATCCAAAGAACTCGCAAGTTCATCTGAAGAACATGCAGGCAATTTGTTATTTTTGGTGAAAACTTCCAAGTGTGGAACTCGTAGACAGCAGTGTATGAAAAGTGAAGAACTCGCAGAACGTTGCATACGACAAGTCCAGAACTCGCAAGCTATTACGTACTACAAGTTATTGTTCCTACTATGTAGCTTGCGAGAAGAATTCGCACATCTCGGCTTATGACTACTAACTTGACGCACGCCTAATCTTGTCACAAGTTACTGAATAGTTCATTTGATATACGACAAGTCTGGAACTCGTATCCTGCTATATACGAGTTGTTAATACTCGTGTTCTTTCGATCTACGAGAAGTTCATTCTCGGGTAAAGTGCCTTGCAAGAAGCATAGAACTCGCATATCAAGTCTTGCGACAACCTACTTCTCAGGTGTCACTCTTTGAGACAAGCTAGAACTCGCATCTTGTTCATTGCGAGTTGTCACTTCTTACATCCAGGGCTTTGCGACAAGAGTGTTCAACAGTGTTTTCCGACAAGTATAAGTCCTTTGGTCTGCGACTTCTATACTTAGTCAAATTTTGACAAGTTTTCAGTTTTTGAGAAAATTTCTGATTTTTGTGAACGATTATAGCAAGTGATTTCAAGATGAATTCTAAAGACGCATTGGCTATCGGTACTGAGGTAAAGCCACATGTTGTTTTCAAGGGAGAGTACGAACAATGGAAGGATAGATTCCTAGACTTCATTGAACGTCACGACAATGGTGAATACACCAAACAATCTATTGATGAGGGTGTGATGAAGTCAGTTACTACAGTTGTACTAGATGATGATTCCTCAGATAGTGGTGATGGTACTGAACCTAGAGAGCCAAAGACTTAGATAGTACATGTTGACATTTCCAACTACACAGTTGAGCAGAAGAAGAGATATAAGGCCGATAATGTAACACCCTAAAATTTAGCGAAAATAAAATTTGAAAATTCAGAAGACATATACATGGTCAATAAATGAAGCATAAGACGACAACCTACTAATCTATAATTAATTAACTATACTAGGGTCGGTTGTCGCTATCCTTCCAAAAATGAGTATCTTCAAAAATCACTGTATGATGGTCACTAGATATCCTCAAAAAGACCACTCACGACTCCAAGGTCGTTCCCTCAGTCCCGACGTGCACCACTGCTAAGATGACCTACCAACATGACAACTAAAAGCAAGTGCTAGGCTAAAGCCTAGTGAGAATAAGCCAAATAAAGAGGGAGGACTAAACCCAATCGATGTCACGCGGTGAGTATAGCCATGAGCAAAGTCAAGGAACCAAATAAACCATTAGTGATTAAACATGGTACAAATAACACCATTTCACATAACTATCTCAACCCCTCTAGATCTATTGCTCAAAACATCAAGTCAACCCCTCTAGATCTATTCTTGAGAGTTCCAAAACAAGGGAACTCAATCACATAATGGAAGTACACCTTACTGCACCATGAGACGCTACCCGACTGTATAGGCCCACATCTTACTTATCATGGCAACCCGATGCCTATTCCATGCCAAAACGTGAACCAAACGCCCAAAACGTGGATGTAGGAACACTGTGCCTATGGATCCATTGCACTAAAACTCGAAGACAAAGTATGTCATTTCATAACAGTACTCATATTAAATCAAGTATATAGGTAATTCATATGAACAGTGGTTCAATTTAATAAATCTTGATTCTTATAAATGATGTTCTAAATGATGAGATATAGAAAACATTACCTAACAACAATATGCCATATTAAAATCGTGATTTTCCACATTTAAACAAATACATTTATCACATAGCTTTCGTAATACAGACGGATTTAGCTTAAAAGACTCACCTCAGATTTCTTCCTGTTTAAAGTCCGCTTTCTACGATTGCTACCTACGAGAACACCGATAAATCGGTAAGCCAAAACATAGATAACTCACGGACTTACTAAATTGAATACAAAACACAACACACTGCACACTCCGGTCGAGCCTGCCCCGGGCGACATACCGGTCGACGTACATTATCGGTCGACACAACATACCGCTCGACACCACGTACCGGTCGACACTACGTACCGGTCGACACAATATACCAGTCGACACAATGTACCGGTCGACTACACTATCGGTCAAGACAATGTAGCGGTCGACTACACTATCGGTCGAGATAATGTATCGGTCGAATACACTATCGGTCGAGACCTTCTTCCCGGTCCTAGTCGATGATTACCAAGAACATGCCGCCGGAGACTTTTTACAGAACCCAGATCCAAACTCAAAATATGTAAATCTCGAAATGAAACGGTTAAAAACCTTAACAACGAGGTTCTATACGGCTAACAACACTTAGAAGTTGATAAAAGACGAGATCGTACCTTGAACGGAGAAAACGGTCGATTCTTCAAAAACCGTCTGCTTCTTTCTCTCTTCTGATCCAGGAACAAATATCAGAATGAGATATTTTTAGAAATATCTCTGGGTCAAAACATATATATATAACCCATGTTACATTTGACCCCTTTGAACCTTGGGTAAAGGTCAACTTTTCACCCAACTCCAAAATTAATTAAATTTTAGATCCGGATATTACAATATCCCCCCCTCAAGAGAATTCCATCCTCGGAATTCCATCGTCGAAAAGATGGGGATACTGAGATCTCATATCAGCCTCTACCTCCCACGTTGACTCCTGTCCCTTATGAAACTTCCACTGTACTTTCACCAGTCGAATCTCCTTGTTTCTTAATTTCTTTACCTTGAGATCCGAAATGGATATTGGTTCCTCAACATAGTGCAATTTCTCATCCACTTGGATGTCGTCTAAAGAGATCACCACATCTGCTTCTGCCAAGCACTTTTTCAAATTTGACACGTGAAAGGTGGGATGGATCCCACGCATGTCCTCGGGTAGGTCAAGCTTCTAGGACACTTCACCAACACGTACTACAATTGTGAATGGTCCAACGAATCTCGGTCTCAACTTTCCTTTCTTTCTGAAGTGGACTACCCCTTTCCAGAGCAAGACTTTTAACATAACTTTGTCTCCCACTTGAAACACTATCGGTTTCCTCCGCTTATTTGCATACATCCTCTAACGATCTTGAACTGCTTTTAACCTTTCTCGAATCTGGTTGACCTTGTCGGAAGTCACCTGAACGATTTCGGGTCCGGTAAATTGTTTCTCCCTCGCTTCGAGCCAACACACGGAAGTTCGACACTTGCGACCGTATAAAGCCTCAAACGGTGCCATTCCAATACTTGAGTGGTAGATGTTCTTGTACGCGAACTCTACCAAAGGTAGGTGCGTATCCCAACTACCCCCAAAATCGATCACACACGATCTCAACATGTCTTCCAGAGTCTGTATTGTCCTCTCGCTTTGGCCGTCAGTTTGAGGATGGTAGGTCGTGCTCAACTTCACATGTGTACCCAATTCCTTTTGTAAACCGTCCCAAAAATGCGACGTGAACTGACTATCCCGATCAGAGACAATAGATATCGGCACACCGTGTCGGGATATTACTTCATCGATGTACAACTTCGCCAATTTATCCATTGGTAAGGTCTCCCGCATGGCCAAGAAATGAGCGTTTTTGGTCAAGCGGTCTACTATAAGCCAAATGGTGTCGTGACCTTTCAAGGTCCTTGGCAGCTTCGTCACGAAATCCACCGTGATGTGTTCCCATTTCCATTCTGGAATTTCCAAGGATTGCAAAATTCCGTAAGGTCTTTGGTGTTCAGGCTTCACTTGCAAGCAAGTTACACACTGCTCCACATAGTGCGCACATCAAGCTTCATGATTGGCCACCAATAATGCAATTTCAAATCTCGATACATTTTCGTGCTTCCCGTGTGAATAGAGTATTTTGACCTGTGGGCATCCTCGAGAAGAAGTTCTCTATTACCCCCAATCTTAGGCACCCAAATTCGCCCATTGAAAAGTTTTACCCCTCGACTATCTTCAGTCAACAAAAGGTGTTGTTTTGCCATGACTTCCCCTTTGAGATTTTCTTCTAGCAAGGCTTCGACTTGCGATTCCTTGATTCTATCTATGAGTGATGAAGTTATTTCAATCCGTTCAAAGGTAGCACGAGAATTTCCTCCGTAGGCTTTCCGACTCAAGGCGTCGGCAACAACGTTTGCCTTACCCAGATGGTAGAGCAACTCACAGTCATAATCCTCCAACCATCTCCGCTGCCTCATGTTTAGCTCTTTCTGATTAAAGATATGCCTCAAACTCTTGTGATCGGTGTAAAGAGTGCATTTCGTACCGTAAAGGTAGTGTCGCCACAATTTCAGTGCAAACACCACCGCTGCCAATTCCATGTCATGAGTAGGGTAGTTGACTTCGTGCACTTTAAGTTGTCTTGATGCGTAAGCGATCACCTTCCCTCTTTGCATCAGGACACAACCCAAACCCATCTTTGACGCATCACTGTACACCACAAAATCTTCCGTCCCGTCGGGTAAGGATAGGATAGGAGCCTCGTAAAGCTTCTTTTGTAGGGTGCGGAACGCCTCTTCTTGCCTCTCGGTCCACACAAAATTCACGTTCTTTCGGGTCAAGGCTGTCAACGACGAGGCTATCTTCGAGAAGTCTTGTATAAATCTTCGGTAGTACCCCGCCAAACCTAGGAAACTTCGGTTTTCAAACGGACTCTTTGGGAGGTTCCCAATTCGTCAACGCCTCAATCTTTGCGGGATCCACATTTACTCTTTCCTTTGAAACCACATGCCCTAAAAACTGTACCTCTGGGAGCCAAAAGTCACACTTTGAAAACTTCGCGTAAATCCTTTCTCGCCTTAACACATCCAACACTTCATGGAGATGTTGCTCATGCTCTTCTTCATTCTTGGAGTAAACTAGGATGTCGTTGATGAACACGATTACCGACTTGTCAAGGAACGGTCGGCACACTCGGTTCATCAAGTCCATAAATATTTCCGGTGCGTTGGTTAGGCCGAATGGCATCACAAGAAACTCGTAGTGTCCATAGCGTGTTCTAAATGTCGTCTTTGGGATGTCGCTCTTTGCTACCTTCACTTGGTGATACCCCGATCGAAGGTCGATCTTTGAGAAACAACCTGCTCCCTGATGTTGATCGAACAGATCGTCGATTCTCGGAAGTGGATACCTGTTCTTCACCGTCACTTTGTTCAGTTCTCTGTAGTCTATACACATTCTCATTGCACCGTCCTTTTTAACGAACAGGACCGGAGAGCCACAAGGTGACGAGCTCGGTCGAATGAAACCTTTCTCAAGAAGGTCTTGGAGTTGAGCCATCATTTCTTGCATTTTGGTAGGAGCCAATCGGTAAGTAGCTTGAGCGATTGGAGCCGCTCCAGGAATGAGGTCAATATGGAAGTCCACTACACGATCGGGTGGCAACCCGGGCAAGTTTTTCGGAAACACATCGGGAAACTCGTGCACCACCCTAACATCTTCTAGTTTCCGTTGATCAAGTTTGGTATCGATAGCATAAGCCAGGAAGGATGAACATCCTTTCGCCAAACATTTTCTAGTTTTGATCACTGAAATAATCGCCACATCGCCTTTCCTTCTTTCGCCGTAGATTATTGTCGCTTCTCCGTTTGCCACGGGTAATCGAATCATTTTCTTGGAACACACAATTTTGGATTGATTCTTTGATAACCAATCCATACCCACAACCACATCGAACCCGCCAATTTGCATAGGCAATAAGTTAATGGGAAATTTCTTTCCTTTAAGCTCTAAGATGCAATCTCTAAGGATATTATGGATTAGAACTTGACCTCCATTTTCTATTTCAACAACAATAGCATTCTCTTGCATACTCTTAGACATAGCAAGCTTTTGACAGAAAAATTCAGATACGAACGAGTAGCTAGGTACGGAATTTAGAAAGAACGTACCCGACACCACATCGGTTGATGCTTTAGCTTCCTCTAATGTCATTTGAAAAGCCCTTCCAGTCGACCGCGGGGGTTCCATCTTCTTCCCGCCATATCCTTCGGTCTTGAGTTTCGGATATTCCGCCCTCACGTGCCCCGGTTCCTTACATTTGAAACATATTTGCCCCTTAAGAGGGCAATCTCGAAACGTGTGACCCGTCTTTCTGCACTTGTAGCACACTCCGGGAACAAAGTTGCATGGGCCAAAATGTTTGCTTCGGCACTTGGAGCACCACTTGGCATCACGTCTAGGATCGGCTCCCCGCTGAGCGTTGCTGTTGGCATAATAAGGTTTCTTTGAGGGCATCGAGCTTCCCTCCCATTTCCTCTTCTCGACATGGCGACCACTTTGATCCCTGCCGAGACTGTAAGCATCCTTCTTGAGTTGAGCTTCTTCCATTTCCTCCCGAAGGGTGGAGGTCTTTGTTACACGCACCATCGACATCATGTCCGATGGGAGGCCCTTGATGTAAGCCTTGATCTTATCTTTCTCTGTCGGGACCAAGCATCCCACAAAACAGAGCTTGTCCATGAAGATACGGTTGTACTCCCTCACAGACATAGCACCTTTCTTTAAGTTCTGAAATTCCTCCGTGATTCAGTCTAACGACCTCTAGTTACAAGTCTCCTCTAGCAGTTTTTCTTTAAAGGTAGACCAAGACAGTTGATCCTAAATAGTCGGCTCAAGCGAAGCAGAGTACACGTCCCACCAAGTAAGAGCCATACCCCGCAACATTCGGGAACCAAAGATAACCCTCTGCTCCTCCCCAGATTCACTCGAACGAAAAGCTTGCTCCATTTCTCGAACCCAGCCCATACAATCCGAGGGATTGTCCGAGCCCTTACATTCTGGCGGTCGGCAACCCAAAAAAGCTTTGAACATGCAAGTCCGCGTTGCGGTCACCTCAGGGTGAATTACAGGTCCAGGGCCCCCAGATCTCGCAACAACCACAATCTCGCCAACCGTTTCGGGCCTACGGTTGTTGGCGTCTCGGTCCTCTAGAAGTTTCAAGAACACCTCGTGTTGTTGCGCCATGGCCCTCTTCATGGCCAACCTCATACGGTCCTTCATTCTCGTTTCTATCGTCACTTCCTGAATAATAGGCTCTTCACCTTCCTAATTGCGTCGAGGAATGTGCTCAGGTCCTCAACCCAGCACATTACCCACATGCGCGGTTACCCCCACTTCAGTCACCAGCGGATGGTCGACCGCAGATATTTTGGCCTCCTGACCTTCCGGACGATTCCTGGTATTAACCATGGTTCTGCTGAACGCAATCATGCAAAAAGAACGGGATAAGGATTACGGAAAACACAAAGAACGTACTACTAAACTTATCAATTATTATAACAACAGTAATTTAAGTATGCCCACGTAAAATATTTTCATAATAACGTTAGCTAAGTGAAATTATGAACACATAATACCTAAGAGTTCTTATTACCATCATTACAACTTTCAATTTGTGCAAGTTTCCGTTGACCCTAAGACCATCCTATCTTAGAAGGTTTACCCCATCTCACGAGTCATAGCTTAATAGTCTTGGCTTAAGTCTAGGAATCTTACAGCCATACCTAGTTCACTTAAACCTAGGCTCTGATACCAACTTGTAACACCCTAAAATTTAGCGGAAATAAAATTCGAAAATTCAGAAGACTAAACTTACGGAATACAGCATAAAAATCCCAACATACAAAATCATCCCAAACGGGGTATAGGTTAGACATATACATGGTCAATAAATGAAGCATAAGACGACAACCTACTAATCTATAATTAATTAACGAGATTAGGGTCGAGTGTCGCTATCCTTCCAAAAATGAGTATCTTCAAAAATCACTGTATGATGGTCACTAGATATCCTCAAAAAGACCACTCACGACTCCATGGTCGTTCCCTCAATCCCGGCGTGCACCACTGCTAAGATGACCTGCCAACATGACAACCAAGAGCAAGTGTTAGGCTAAAGTCTAGTGAGAATAAGCCAAATAAAGAGGGAGTACTAAACATAATCGATGTCACGCGGTGAGTATAGCCATGAGCTAAGTCAAGGAACCAAATAAACCATTAGTGATTAAACATGTTACAAATAACACCATTTCACATAACGAGCTTAACCCCTCTAGATCAATTGCACAAAACATCAAGTCAACCCCTCTAGATCTATTCTTGAGAGTTCCAAAACAAGGGAACTCAAGCACATAATGGAAGTACACCTTACTGCACCATGAGACGCTACCCGACCGTATAGGCCCACACCTTACTTATCATGGCAACCCGATGCCTATTCCGTGCCAAAACGTGAACCAAACGCCCAAAACTTGGACGTAGGAACACAGTGCCTATGGATCCATTGAACTAAGACTCGAAGCCAAAGCATGTCATTTCATAACAATACTCATATTAAATCAAGTATATAGGTAATTCATATGAACAATGGTTCAATTTAATAAATCTTGATTCTTGTAAAGGATGTTGTAAATGATGAGATATAGAAAACATTACCTAACAACAATATGCCATATTAAAATCGTGATTTTCCACATTTAAACAAATACATTTATCACATAGTTTTCGTAATACAGACGGATTTAGCTTAAAAGACTCACCTCAAATTTCTTCCTGTTTAAAGTCCGCTTTCTACGATTGCTACCTACGAGAACACCGATAAATCGGTAAGCCAAAACATAGATAACTCACGGACTTACTAAATTGAATACAAAACACAACACACTGCACACTCCGGTCGAGACTGCCCCGGGCGACATACCTGTCGACATACCTTACCGGTCGACACAACGTACCGGTCGACACCACGTACCGGTCGACACCACGTACCGGTCGACACAATGTACCAGTGGACACAATGTATTGGTCGACTACACTATCGGTCAAGACAATGTACTGGTCGACTACACTATCGGTCGAGATAATGTACCGATCGACTACACTATCGGTCGAGACCTTCTTCCCGGTCCTAGTCGATGATTACCAAGAACACGTCGCTGGAGACTTTTTACAGAACCCAGATCCAAACTCAAAATACGTAAATCTCGAAATAAAACGGTTAAAAACCTTAACAACGAGGTCCTATACGTCTAACAACACTTAGAAGTTGATAAAAGACGAGATCGTACCTTGAACGGAGAAAACGGTCGATTCTTCAAAAACGCTCTGCTTCTTTCTCTCTTCTGATGCAGGAACAAATATCAGAATGAGATATTTTTAGAAATATCTCTGGGTCAAAAAATATATATATAACCCATGTTACATTTAACCCCCTTGAACCTTGGGTAAAGGTCAACTTTTCACCCAACTCCAAAATTAATTAAGTTTTGGATCCGGATATTACAGGTAAGCAAGCCAAATCCCTACTCTTACAAAGTATCCTGAATGAAATCTACATCAAGATAGACAGCTATAAATCTACAACAAGGAAAACGTGGGATCAACTCGAAAAGATGATGATGGGCTCCAATATTGGGAACTATATGAAAGTCACAAATTGTATTAACAACTATGAGGAATTCAAGGCTAAAAAAGGAGAAATCCTGGAATATACTTATGACTGATTTGTTTCATTGCTTAATGAGCTGGCGAAGAATAAAGAGAAAAAGAAGCAAATTGAGAACAACGTCAAGTTTATAAGCGTCTTACAACCTGAGTGGAAGAAACATACAAGGCAGATGAAACAACTTAAGGATATCAATGAGATTCCTCTGCATGAGGTGTATGAAACCTTAAGGAAAAATGAATATGAGGTTGAAGAGATGATACAAAAAAAGAAAATAGTATGAGAAATCGGTTGATGATCCGGTAGCCTTGGTTGTTGAGAGGTTCTACAAAAAGCCAAGGTCTAACAGTCAGAGATACTCATTAAGATCATGAAATTATGAGCATAAGGAGAGAGTAGAATGAAGGAACAAGTTTGAAGGAAAGAGATTTGAGGAAAGAAAGCCTGAAGAGAAAAAGTATATGAACATATATGATGAAAAGAAAACCGATGAGGCAGTGAAGTGCTACAATTGTGGGAAGATATGTCACTTTGTCAAAGACTGTAGAAAGCCAAAGGATCACAACTCAAATTATTACAAGAACAAGATGTTGCTTGCAAAACAGAAAGAGGTTGGAAAGGCATTGTTGGCTGAGGATGATCACTGGCTTGATCTAACAAATTCGGAAGGAGAAAGAGATGAAGTTTCTCACATGTGTCTAATGGGCAGGCAAGCAAGCAACTTATGATGAATCCGATGATGAAACATCTGATAAGGTAACTGATCTTTCTGAATCTGATTTTTTGAAAAAGATGGAATCCATGATGGGTGAGCTTCAAGATCTTCAATTAAAACTTAAAAAGGGAAAAGGCGTTGTTGCGAAAAAGTGTCAAACAATACTTGATCTCAACAAAGATATTGCTAGGAAGAAAATGTTGATTGATTTTTTGAACAATGACGTCAGCAATTTTGAAAAAAAAAAGATTTTTCTTGAAAATCAAATATCTGAGACAAACTCTAAGTTCAACTTGTGTGAACTTGAAAAGAAAGAGTTTTTTTGTAAATACAAAGAAATGAAACTTGAAAACAAATCTTTGGTTAAAAAGATTAATGGTTTGGAAGAAAAGTGTTAGAGCATAAATTGTTTTCTTCAAGATCTTCTAGATTGGAAGTCTAAAGCCCAAGTCAAAGCCTCAAGATTGCAAGTCAAATTCAAAGTCATCAAAGTGGAAAGTCAAAGTCATTTAATGTGAAGCTTGTTGTTTGTTTAGTTTGGTTTTTTATCTTGTAAGTTTGATGGTATAAATAGTGTTTATTTAGTAGTGTAGAGAGGAAAACTTAATTGTGTATGTATTGTAAAATCATATTGCATATCTAGTGAGAGAAAATAGGAAGGGAGATTGATTATAAACTGTAAAATTCAAGATCAATGACATATAAGATTTGAATTCAATTCGTTGTTCATCTTGATAATCTTGCATCAAACTGGGAATAACAATTGGTATCAGATCAAGCAAGAATCAGAAAATATGATCAAAGTTTGAAGATCTTGTTGAATTCTTGAACAACTTGCAAAAGCATCTGTCCAGATTCATTTTTATTTTTTTGTGTGTTTTGGAATATGTAATTGGTAGTATTGTATTCAATTTTTGTACTAGAACAAACTTCATTCAAGTTGTATGGTTAAATTCACAACCATTTGTGTGAATTTGACTGATTTTGTATGTTTTTGTTCGAAGTTTTGATAAGTCTGTGTTTAGATTGAATTTTGTTTTTGTGTGGATTTTAGTTGAAAGTTTGTATTAGAATTTTGTTCAGAAAATGTTCATGAAGTGATCTGCAAATTTTCGTGGGTTAATTTGGAGATTGGATCGAATATTTGACTAAAAATGTGTTTTTGAGTTTGACAAAGTGAAGAACTCATAAGATCTGCAGAATTTTCAAGTATCATCCTCTGAAGAACTCGCAAGCCTCAAGTTCAAGAACTCGAAGGGTGCTTATTTTGTTTTGTTAGAAAATTGTAAGGTCAGAATTCGCAAAGGCTTGGATAAGAATTCCTTAGAATTCGCAAGACAAAGCTACAAAAAGATTAGAATTCGCAAGGTTCAGCTTGCGAAAAGTGAATATTTCGCACACTACAGTCTGCGAAAAGTTATTGTTGAGGTTCTTTGGTTTGCGTAAAGTTGGAAGATTTCGTACAAAGATGATTTTGAAATTTGTCTAAGTCCAGATTTCGCAGAATATTTTTCGAAAATTGAAAAATATTCTGGAATATTTGTAAGTCTAGAATTCACAAGCCTCTACTTGCGAAAAGCTAAGAATTCGCAAGACACTACCTGCGAAAAGTGGGAATCCGCATTTCTGATTCTTCGGTCTGCGGAAAGATGGTTTTCAGTGGTTTGCGAAAAGTGATCTCAGTGGTCTGAGAATTCTATATTTAGCCAAAATTTGACAAGTTACAATATGAATTTTCAATGTCAAAACTTTTTCTCTCGGGGGCGCTGCCCCTAGACCCCGCAAGGGCGTTGCCCCTTGACCCCACCCGCTAACCAGGTAGCGAGACCCCCGTGCTAAGTCTGTGGAGGGGGACAAATTTCTAAGTGTGATCAAAATTTCTGATTTTTGTGAACGATCTATGCAACTGTTATCAAGGTAGGATATTTTGATTATGAAGAACAAAATATTAAACTCAAAGAAGAGAATAAAAAACTTAAATCATCAGTTGAGTATTACTCACAGAGGTATGAGGGCTATAAAAAGGCTAGGATATTTCTCATGGAAGAGTTCAATGAGTTAAAGAAGATAAATGAGGATCTTCAGAAGCAGATTTCTGATTCTCAACAATTAGAAGATGACAGGAAGAAAGAGGAAATGGTACAAGGTTTGGAAACTGAGAATATTGAGTTGAAAAGAAAGATCTTAGATTTAGAAACTCAGATTGTTAAACTCAAGGAAGAAGATTTTGTCAAAATGAATGAGGAAACCACAATGGTTTTAGAAAGTGATAATGTGATATGAGAAAGTGATATTACTTGTTCCATCAAAGAAGACAAAGATGAATAAGTTATTTCACAAAATACGTCTATTTCTGAGAACTCTTCTAAATTCACCGACCTTGAACATCAAACAGCCTTGAATAAAATTTCTGATTTAGAAAGGCAGATTTCAGCTCTCAATACGATCATTGTTGAACTGGAAGAGGCCAATGAAAATTTCGGGATGGAATTAGACTCCAATTTAATTTAAAATGAATCTTTACAAAAGGAGATCATAAATCTAGAATCCCAAATTTTCAAACTTTCAAGAGGAAAAGAGGCTTGTTTTGACAAAGATACTCCAACTTCTGTAAGTCTAAGTGCTAAAGTTCAGTCTGAGTCTTCCTACAATAGATACTACAACTCCAGTTATGAAATCAGAATTAAAAATTCTAAAATCTTCAGAAAAGGAGGTAAGTGTTAATGAGATGGGTGAATGTTCTAAATCTTCTTCTTTCAATGTTTCTAACTCTGATTGTTTTACAGATATAAAAGTGAAGAAGGAAAGTTTGAAGAAGCCAAAGAGGACGAAAGTTGACAAGAAAGTGAAAGTTCTTGATTGTACAAAATGTAATAGAGTAGTAAAGGCTTGTACTGATGTTTGTCAACATTATTTGAATAAAACAAAAACTCTTTCTCGAAATGAGTTGTGGACGGAAGCTGCTACCAAGTTGCAATGCTCATACTATCTTGAAAGTTTATTTTCTTTGAAACCTACCTAAGTCTTCGTAGAAAAGAAAAACAATTTAGTTTAAAAACATGAAAACTTCTACTCATTCCAATGTCAATCGAAAAGCTAAAGTTTACTCTGTTAACAAGAAAAGCATAGATTTTTAAGTAAACAAAATAGCTAATGTAAAATTTGTGTGGAAATGGATTCCAAAATATGAAATTAAAACACAAACTTTACCAAAAGGACCCAGATTTGAATTGAGAATTAAAGGGTCATCAACTGATTTAAAGAATTTTAAATATACTAACAAGAAAGGACCCATATTCATATGGGTATCTAAATCGAAGTGACTATTGCTTGCAGGCTTGTCATGTGTGGATCATAGACTCCGGTGCAGCAAGACACCTGACAGCACATAAGCACTTGCTATTCGATTATGTTGAATACTATGCAGGATCAATCAACTTCGGAAATGAGATGAAAGGATATGTCAAAGGTTATGGTACAGTCAAGAACAACATGATTTCAATCTCAAAAGTCTTGTACGTGGAGGGTTTGGCATATAATCTTTTCTCTATCAGTCAATTCACTGAGAAGAAGTGCAAAGTAGAATTTGATGCAGATTATTGCTATATCAAAGATCAAAGTGGAGCTGAGTTAATCAAAGCTGGGAGAATGGGTTTATTGTATGGTGTTACTTTCCGACTTCAAAAGCCTCAAAGCCAGTACGTCTTATCTCTAAGACTTCAACTAAAGAAAGTTGGTTGTGGCATTGTCGTTTATCTAATCAGCATTTCCGGGATCTAAATAAACTGAGAACTTAACATCTTGTTACGGGTCTTCCTGATCTAAAAATAGAACAAGATTCACTTTGTTCTGCATGCGAAAAGGCCAAGATGAAGAGAAGTTCTCACAAGCTGAAGATATTATCGAACTGCAACAAATGTTTAGAGCTTATTCACATGGATCTTTACGGACCAATGAGAACTCAATCCATCAATGGCAAGAAATACATTATAGTTATGGTGGATGAATATTCAAGATACACCTGGTTAGAGTTCTTAAGAAAGAAATATGAGGCTCCTGATTTGATCATCAAATTCATTAAGAAAATACAAGTTCTTCTTCAAAGCCCGGTGCAACAGTTGCAAAGTGACAACGGTACTCAGTTTAAGAACACAACGTTACAGTCTTTTCTTGACTCCGTTGGCATTTCACACAACTTCTCGGAGGCTATGACACCGCAACAGAACGGGGTCGTTGAAAGAAAGAACAGGACATTGGTAGAAGTTGCACGGACAATGCTTGCATATTCAGATCTACCTCTATTTCTCTAGGCTGAAGTAGTTGCCACATCATGCTTTACACAGAACAAGACTTTAATAAATAAGCGTTTAAATAAAACATCTTATGAAATTATTAACGGTCAAAAACCTACTGTTAAATTTTTTCGTGTGTTTGGTTGTAGATGCTACGTGTTGAATGATAGAGAGAACCTGTCAAAGTTCCAACCCAAAGCTGACGAAAGAATATTCATTGGATATTCTCTTTAATCCAAAGCGTACAGGGTTTACAATACGAGGACAAAGACTGTTATTGAGAGTATCAATGTAACCTTTGATGAATTAAAGACAAGGACTTCTAAACACAACAATTCAAAACTCGTATCTAAAGACATAGCTTCTACATCAAGCATTGTAGAACTTGATATTCAAATAAATAAGCATTCTCAAACCCTCACTGAATCAGATCTTGATTTGTTATTCTTAGATGCTTTTAATGATATAACTGCTGAAGATAACAATCAACAAAATATAATAAATACTGACTCACTTACTACAAGTGCAGATATCTCAAGACCCTCTAAAGAAATTGGTGAAGCTTCCACAAGCAAAACTCAAGTTGTTTCTGATCAAGCCATACTAGACAACACAACTAAAATGGTTTCACCATTGGTTGAACCGGGATCTACATCAGCTGTATCTGCAGAGCATCAACCAGAAACTGTATCAGAGGAAGCTGATCCATCATCAAGTGCAAAAAGTCCAACTGCAACAGAAGTTGATCTGCCTACAATTCAGGATGAGTTTGGTAACTCAAACGATCAGATAAAAATTGATGTACTGCCAAGAACTCACAGATAGACCAAGAGTCACCCTCCAGAAAATATTATTGGGGATCCGAATGATAAGGTGTCTACTCGATCTGCCACTACATCTGTGTCTGCTAAGTACTGCATGTTCGTAAACTTCTTAAGCAGTATGGAACCGAAGAAGCCGTCTGAGGTACTTAAAGATCGGGATTGGATTAATGCAATGCAAGACCAGCTCAACGAATTCAAGAGACATGAAGTGTGGCGATTAGTACCAAGACCCAAAGACAAAACAATCATCGGTACTAAGTGGGTTTTTCGAAACAAGAAGGACGAAGCGGGAATAATTGTTAGGAAAAAAGCTCAGTTAGTTGCGAAGGGTTACAATTAACAAGAAGGCATTGATTATGACGAAAACTACACACCCGTAGCAAGGATCGAAGCTATCAGGATATTTCTTACATATGTTGCGCACAAAAATATCAAGGTATACAAGATAGATGTTAAGTCAGCATTCTTTAACGGTATCCTACATGAAGAAGTATATGTAAGTATGTCTGTGGGTTTCACATATCCAAATTTCCCAGACCATGTGTACGTGCTGAACAAAGCACTCTACGGATTGAACCAAGCACCATGTGCATGGTATGAAACCCTAACAATATACCTGACTCAGTTTGGATTTCGCAAAGGTATTATCGACACAACTTTGTTTTTAAAGAAGAAAGGTGATTAGTTGATACTTGTACAAATATATGTAGACGATATTATATTTGGATCTACGAATCCTAAACTTTGTGATGAGTTTCAAAACATCATGAAGAGTAGGTTTCAGATGTCAATGATGGGTGAACTAAATTTTTTCTTAGGTTTGAAAGTTAAACAAACACCAGAAGGGATTTTCATAAACCAAGCCAAATATATAAGAGACATGTTGAAGAAATTTGACATGAACTCTTCATCACCCATGAAGACTCCAATGCAGTCTGGAAGTTTGTTGGATGCTGATATCTCTGGAAAATCAGTTGATCAACAGAACTACATAAGCATGATAGGATCTCTTCTCTATTTGACATCAAGTAGATATGATATAATGTTTGCTACCTGTTTTTGTGCACTGTATCAGGCTAATCCCAAAGAGTCCCATCTAGCTGTTGTCAAAAGAATCTTCCGATACCTTAAAGGCACACCAAATCTGGGCCTTTGGTATCAGAAAGATTCTGGTTTTGATCATATTGCGTATATAGATGCAGACCATGCAGGCAATAAACTAGACAGAAAAAGCACCTCCGGAGCTTGCCAGTTTTTGGGAGACAAGTTGGTGAGCTGGTCCTCAAAAAAACAGAACTGCGTGTCAACCTCTACAGTTGAAGTAGAGTATGTTGCAGCTGCTAGTTGTTTGTCACAAGTTCCGTGGAAGAAGGCTCAGCTGAAGGATTATGGATACATATTCAACAAAGTCCCCATCTACTGTGATTCAAGAAGTGCAATTGCAATAACTTCAAATCCGATACAACATTCAAAAACCAAACATATTGACATCAGGCACCATTTCATTAAAGATCATATAGAGAAAGGAAATATAGAAATGCTTTTTGTTTCAATAGATTTTGAGGTTGCTGACTTATTCACTAAACCTCTTGATGAAAAGAGATTTAATTTTTTGGTCAGTAAACTTGGGATGTTGAACCTTAATGCATAGTTATATTCTTTTTCTTATATCTGGTGTTGAGGGGGAGCTGATTCTATGCTTATCTGTTTAAGTGTTTTGGTTATTAAATATTTTCAAAGTTTGATACTTTTAACAGTTGTGGACTCATGTTCAATGAGTACCAAAATTTTAATCTGTTTTGTAGTACAACAGTTTCTTGCAGTGCATAACAATATCATATCATGGACTTTGACTTTGACTTCTGATCAAGTCAGATCAGGACTCATGCTTCAGTATGATGAGCTAAGTGCATAAATCAAGGGGGAGTAATCAAACCAATGCACACTTCAAGGGGGAGCTAATTTGAAAAGTCTGTAACTGTGTATGTGAGTTTGGGTTTTTAAAAGATTTTTGAAATCTGAAAGATTTTTAATGAGAAAAATATGTCTTTTTGGGCTTAAAAGTGGTTTTAAAGAACTTACTATTTTTGGAAAGTGGGAAAAATCATTTTTGGAAAGTTTCCATTTCTAGAAAATTTCAAAATTTTTTCTAAGTATAAAATGCCCAGAGCGTGTCATGCGAATTTCAGGTTCGCGCACACCATTGCATGTGCAAAGTGTAGAACGCGCACACTATGGGATGCGAGTTCTCATTTCGCGCATAGCAAAGGCTTCACGAAGTACGAAACACGCACACAACGCCATGCGAGTTCCTACTTCCCGCATGACCCTTCATGCGAGTTCTTCAATTCTTTTCCACTTTGCGCAAATTGCTTGTTGCACGAAGTGCACACACAACTTGCCGTTTGTTGTGCGGCAGGTGATTCTTCTTTGGTTTGCGCGAAGTGAGCATACTCTCAGATCGTGCCACGTGTCAAAAAGTCTCTTGAGTATAAATTCGAAGTTTTTCCCTCATTAAGCTCACTTCTCTCAGAACCTTTCTAGCGAGTTCTTCACTTAGATAAGTTTTCTCTCAAATAAACTTCTTGCGACTTTCACTTTCTTCAATCTCAGACCTTGATTCAGTGTAGGTTTTCATTATATGTTGATGGTTTGTTGTTTGTTTTTGTTTCTTGTATCTTATTTTCGTGTTTTGTAGATTTGATTGTTCAAAATCTTAGTGTTTTAGTTGATTTTTTTTACCTTGTGTCTGTTCATCTTCATGAACATGATACTTGTGTTTTGGATTTGTTCTCGTAAAATGTTGTTTATCGAATGATTGAACTTGATATTATATGTGGGTTTTCTTTTTCGATTATATTGATTTCATTTTGCAAGGTATCTTAACTGGATTTTGAATTTGATTCGAATCCATGAACTGTTGGAACATTTTTCGAACTGTCGGATATCTTTTGGACTGGTTCGAATTTATCAGATGGACTTTTGTTTGGACTTTAATGTTTAAATTGAAATTAATCCTTAATCGAGCTTAATCAAACATTTAATTTCAGTTTAAAGAAAAATGCTTGGACTTAGAAAGTTAAAAATTTTAAATTTTTGAATGAACAGTAACTTGAGTGTTCTTCGTATGAACACTTGTGTCATGCGTGTTCTTGAGGTTGAACACAGGTTCTTGCGTGTTTTGGCTTGAATTCAGTTCTATGCAATATCTTGGCTGAATTTACTGTTCATGCGAGTTCTTGGTTTCATCTTAGTGTTCTGCGAGTTTGAGGTGAACATAGTGTTTTGAGTGTTTTGAACATAGAATTTTCTTTAAGTTCCAACATGCTTTAAGAGAAACTTTTCATGTGTTTGAGAGTTCATTCAATACAACTTCATTTTTTGAGAACAAAATCAAAACATCAAGTGTTTTGGTCACTTTGGTCATTTTTTTTCTGTGTTGTTGCATCTTTTACCTTGCAAGATGTAACACCCTTAAAACTCGAAAATAGCAGACAAAATAAACCTTCCAAAAACTCTTAAATACATAGCATTGAAATACCAAATATCTAAAGTTACAAAGGAGAATCTCTACAACAATGTATCAGAGTTCTAACGGAACTAACTAGTTCCACAAACTAGGGACAACATTAGTCGGGTGCTACTAAAACCACCAATCTGCTATCTTCACCAAACCGGATGACGTCACTAGAGCCATCCTACCGGAACTTCTACCAAGCTCCACTCGCCACTCAGATCCATCTATTGATTCGATTTCTGAGATTAAAAGTGTTTTTGATAAAAGTTTTGATCGGATTTTGGTCAAAATATGTTTTAGAATAAGTTTGTGTGAGTGAATTGCACTGGAAAAACATTTTGAATCAACAAATTTTGATTTTTGAAAATTTTGGTTCGTTCGAGTTGTAATCACTGTTTAATCAAATTTCTTGAAATTGAGTGAATAATTTTGCAAATTGATGGATTTGGATTGATCTTGCTACTAATCTGTTCATTTCTGTGAGTTTTACAGCATCTGGATCTAAGATTTTAAGTGGATTTTGGACTAGAAATTAAGTTTTAGGACCATATCTTTAAGAACTCGCAAGATATTTGCAATTCGTATGAAGAACTCGCAGACTTAAGATTCCGCAGAAAGAATTCGCATAAATCTCATTCAAATTCATTTTAAGTGTAGAATTCGCATAATTCTTATCTGTGGTATACGAAAAGAAAGAATTCACATAGAATTTTAATTGAAATTTTATCAAGTGTAGAATTCGTATACTTCATTATACGAAAAGCATGAATTCGCATATGTCTCTGGTGCGAAAAGTTGGATTTTAAAAGTTTTAAGAAAAGAATTCGCACGTCTCATATGCGAATTGTGTAGAATTCGGACATCTGAGTAGTACGAAGTGTGATATTTTGCACATTGTTTTATACGATTTATAAAGGATTTCGCATGGATGCGAAAAGTTTTTGAAAGTTGAAATTATTTTAAGTAAAGAATTTGCATCATTCTCGGATACGAATTCTGTGTGCGAAAAGCTTTTATGCGAAAAGTTTGATTCTAAATTTTTGAAGGATGGAATTCGCATAAGAGACTCATACGAATTGTAAGGAATTCGTATAAAGCTATATACCAATTCTAAGAATTCGCATAAAGGCTCATGCGAATTGTGTTTGTTTGAGTGTCTCTTGCATGCGAATTATGGACTTGTACGAATTTCAGTTTGCTTTATACGGATTCTGAGTGTTATACGAATTTTGTCATCTTTTTCATGCGAATTGTTCTCTGATTTAGTACATGAGAATTCTATACTTGATGTTTCTGGAAATTTAATTTTTCTGAAAAATTTTAAGTCTTGCATATATTGTCTCAATTTGTCGGACTAACGATCAAATCTAGCTAAATTTTTCTTTGTGCAGATTATCAGACTATTCAGAATGTCAAAAGAACTTCTCTCTATGGGTTCTCAATCTAAACCTCCTGTATTGTCAATCAGGGAGTATGCTTAGTGGAAGAGAAGGATGGTTCAGTTCTTAAACCACAAGAATCGTTATTACATGAAGTCAATCATAGATGGACCGGTTGAGCCTGTTGTCACTGTACCTGGACAAGCTGCAATAGATACTTCTTCTGAAATTCCAGTCAGATATGTGCCTAAGCCATATCAGTATTTTAGTGAAAGGGCGAAAGAGATGCACAAGATTGATGAAGAAGTTCTTATTTATCTCACCATTGCTATTACTAATGATATCTACAACAGAGTAGATAGTCGCGAATCTGCAAAGGCCATGTGGGACGAGCTTCAACGACAGTTCAAGGGTACAGAACGATCTATTCAAGCCAAGCTCAACCAATGCATAAATGCTTATGAGGGCTTTCATGCAAAGGAAGGGGAAGCTTTGATTGACACATACAACCCCTTCAATGTGAACCCGGAATGGAAATGCTATGCAGTCAACATCCAAATGACCAAGAACATGGCTCAGGAGGATGTAAATGACATCTTCACAACCCTCTCACAGCATGAGAATGAAGTCAAATTGTTAAATGAAAAGAAGAAGATTGCCAAAGATTCACTGGCTCTGTTATCTGAGACAATGAAGGGTTCAAGTTCAAAGATTATTTCTTTCTCAAAGGTCAAATCAAAGAAGTCCAAAGCCTTCCTTACTGAGCTGAGTGAATCAAGTTCTGAAGTGTCTTATGAAGAAACTGAGCTACATTCTGATAATGATATTCAGAGATTTGCTGATAACATTGCCCTTATCACAAAACAGGTTCCAAAAAGTTTTGAGAAGAATATATATGTTGATCCAAACTCTCTCAGTGATTTTACCCCCCCCCCCTTCTACAATCTTGTTAAGCACCTCCGGGACCAACAAGTGGTATCAGAGCAGACTGTTTAATCTGATAAACAAGATCTTACTTTATTCTCTTCCTTGCTATTCTAAAATGGCACTTAACACAAACACAAATTACTATGATAATGGTTCACTTTCTAAACCTCCTCGATTTAGCAGAGATAACTTCTATATATGGAAAAATCGGATGATGCTATTTCTTGAAGGCGCAGATCCCACTATACCTGAGTATGTAGCAAACAGACCCTATGAACCTGTCCAAATCATAGATGTCGTTCCAGCTACTGCCACCACTCCATTTATTCCTGAACGCTATATTGCTAAGGAAATCAGACAATGGAGTGATGAGGACAAAAAGAAGGTTGGTATTGATGCAAGGGCAAAGACCATTATCTCTATGGCTCTGCCTGATGAAGTTTTCCATTCCATCATGCATCTTAAAACTTCTAAAGAAATGTGGGAAACCATATGTGTTAAATATGAAGGCACCACTGAAATCCAAGAGACTCGAAAGATTAACTTGGTAAGACAGTATGAAAGTTTTATCGCTGGTAAGAATGAATCTCTCTCTGATGTTCATCAGCGGTTTAACTGCTTAATAATTGATCTAAGAACCGTTGTTAGGACCTATTCTAATTCTGAGGTCCTAACAAAATTCTTAGAATGTCTTCCTGAATGCTGGGACATTTACTCAATATGTCTCAAGCTGACAAAAGACTTAAATTCTCTTTCTCTCAGCACTTTGTATGGAATATTGCTTAAATATGAGCAATCAAACCTTTTGAAGAAGAATCTTATAAAAGATTCTAAATACTTCAAAAGCACTCCTGTTGCTTTAGTATCTTTAGAGATAATTCCATCTCAGCGATCTACTCTCACCATCAATGAGTTAGATTCTGAATCTGAGGATCTATCAGACACTGATCTTTCAGAGTTTGATGAGTCCTTAGCACTCTTGACAAACTCTTTTAATAGATTTGCAAGAAAGAGAAATTTCAGAAGAAATAAGCCTCTCTCTCTCACTGACAAGCCAAAATCAACCCCTGTTGATAAGGCTACTGCTACTTGCTTTAATTGTGAAAAGATTGGACACTTTGCAAGTGAGTGCAGGTCAAAGAAAGTCTTCAAACCTTCTACCTCTAGAAGAACCAGCGATGACAAGTACCTAAAGCTGAAAGAGAAATTTCAAAAGCTGAAAAGCTACAAGCGAAAAGGTAAAGGTCTCATTGCTGAAGAACATGACTGGGCTGAATCAGAAGAATCAAGTTCTGATGAAGAAGAAGTCGCTAATCTATGCCTCATGACTGAGATTAAAGAAGAAATGGAAGAACCTACTGAAACTTCTATGAGCTATATATCATCTCAGGTATCTATCTCTACTAATCCCTGTCTACCTGAATCAAAGAGAAGTCGCGCAGTTGATGTGCTGACGATTGATCTTTACAATGCTCTAAACGGCAAATCTCCAGCTGAAAGTAAAAACAATGATTTAACTGATCAGCTGGAAAAATGCCATGAAAAGATCAAAGAATTGACTCTTTTAGAGGAAGGTTTGAAAGATCAAGTTGTTGTAAATAAAACCATCAGCATAGAACGCAAACAAGCCATCGCTGCTCTAAAAGCAAAAAAGGCTACTGTTGAAAAATGGTGTAATTCCTCAACAAAGATCACTGAGATAATAAACGCTCAAACTCCTGGCGGTGATAAAACCGGTCTTGGTTTTTGGAAACCACAGGATGAGCCTAAAGAAGACCGTTCCATGCTTAAGTTTGGAACGTTTGTCACTTCTATCTCTAACACTTCTTGTAATATGTTTTATTCTTCTTCTTCTAATTCTATCCCTGAGGAAAAATCCAAAGGCTCTAAGTCTGCGGATAAAGGAAAATCCATTCTTCGTCCTCAGAAGGCTTCCAAGAAAACAAAGCTGAAAGTTCCCTTTAAACCTTCAACGAATTAATCTTCTAGCTCTGTGATAGAAATCTTTGATCTCTATCCTCCAAAGCTAAAGATTGATCTTAAGCCTAAGAGATCTGAAGAAACAAAAATTCCTCCCAGATCTCATGCTAAAAGCATTCTTGGACTTGGCCCCTCTCATCTTAAATTCTCAAAACCTCTCTTCTGGTCCTAAAACCACTTTCAAATATAGAAAATGCTATCACTGTGGATTTACTGACCATATTGCAAACAAATGTCCAACTGCCACTAAAGCTGATAAATCAGCCAAAGTGAAGATGAATGCATCCAAGGCTGAGAAGGTCATCAAAGCTGAAAAATTGACCAAGGTGAAGAATACCACTAAGGTTAAGAAATTAACCAAAGTGAAGATTACCACTGAAGTTGAATCTTTATCTGCTCTGAAGATTGCTGAACCTTCCATCTCCACTAACCCCAAAGGACCCATTGAAAAGTGGGTACCAAACAAAGCTTAATCTTCCTTATGTGTGCAGGGATTAAAGGGCATCTGGTATCTCGATAGTAGATGTTCTCGTCATATGACTGGACAAAAAGACCTGCTCACTGAATACAAGGAAGAGAAAGGTCCCTCTGTGACCTTCGGTGGAAATGGAAAAGGATATACCCGAGGGTTTGGTGTCCTCAGCAATGGGACAACTACCTTTAGAAGAGTCGCTTATGTAGATGGACTGAAGCACAATCTTCTGAGCAACAGTCAGCTATGTGATAAAGACTATGAAGTTCGCTTTTCCAAGAAAGCATGTTCCGTGGTAAATGAGAAAGGAAAACTTTCTCTCAGTGGTTATCGAAGAGAGAATGTCTATGTAATAGATATGGACTCTACTATTGCTGAAAACGTATGTTTTCTCTCTAAAGCCTCTTCTGATGTCAACTGGCTATGGCACAAAAGTCTCTCTCATCTAAATTTCAAAACCCTGAATTCTCTCTCTTCTAAGGAACTGGTTTATGGTCTTCCTCAGCACTCATATGCTAAAGAATCTCTTTGCTCTGCATGTGAAAAAGGAAAAAAGACAAAAGCTAGTTTCAAGTCTAAACAAGTTTCCTTAGTGACAAGTCCTCTTCAGCTCTTACATATGGATCTGTTTGGCCCTGTCAACATCCAATCAATAGCTGGAAAGAAATATACCCTTGTCATTGTAGATGAATACTCTCGCTACACCTGGGTTATCTTTCTTCGCTGCAAGAGTGATACTCTAGAAGAACTAATATCCTTTGTTAAAAAGATGGAAGTGCTGAATAATCTCACTGTTATTTCAATAAGGAGTGATCATGGAACTGTATTCAAAAACTGTTCTCTGAACATTTTATTTGAGAACAAGGGAATCTCTCATAATTTCTCTTCAGTGAGAACACCTCAGCAAAACGGAGTCACTGAAAGAAGAAACAGAACGATCATTGAAGCTGCTAGATCAATGCTTAGCGATTCTCACCTCCCTACTCAATTTTGGGCTGAAGCTGTAAAAACTGCATGTTTTACGCAAAACAGATCGCTGATAGTAAAGCGATTTGGAAAGACAGCTTATAAACTTTTTCATGGAAGAAAACCTTCTATCAGCTTTCTTCATATCTTTGGTTGTCAGTACTTTATCTTAAACAACAAAGATCAGCTTGGAAAGTTCGAACCAAAAGCTGATGATGGAATATTTCTAGGATATTCCTCTATCTCCAAAGCCTACAGAGTTTTCAACAAGAGAAGACAATCTGTGGAAGAAACAATTCATGTCACTTTTGATGAAACTCGCTCAACGAACTCTAAACCAATCGTTGACAATGAAGAGTTAAATGCTTGAATGTTTTCTCACTACAAAGAAACAGAACCTTTCTTCTCAAATCATCAGCAAACAAATCATCCTACTACTAATGATGATCCAAACATCATACATCCTAACGCTGAATCCAACTCATGGGTTTCAGCAGAGCCTCTAAACACACTTTTTCCATCAGACCCATCCTCATCCGAACCTCTCTCAGAAAACAATGGTATGTCTGACACTCAACAGTTAATAGCTGATGAGCCTCAAGCTTCCTCATCAGTGAACATTCCCATTGTTGATCCAACCTCGGAAATGAGCAATCATGCTCCTGCTCAGCGATGGACCAGAGATCACCCTATAGATCAAATTCTTGGTGATCCCGATGCAGGTATTCAGACACGATGAAGTTCAGGTAATATTTGTCTCTTTGTTAACTTTATTTTCTTAATAGAGTCAAAGAAGGCTAATGATGCCCTCAGAGATCCAAACTGGTTCAGCGCTATGCAAGAAGAGCTGACTGAGTTCTCTCGCAACAAAGTTTGGAATCTCGTTCTTAGACTGTTAGATCATAGATTTATTGGATTCAAAATCATCAATATTGAAGATGAAAGATTCAAGAAGTCAAGGTTGAAAAGTCACTCTCAATAAAAGTCTAGGTCCTTTGTAATAAATAGTGAAAGTTATTTTTATTTGTATTTTTATTTATTTTAGTGTTTTTCCTAAAATAGGTATATGACCTATTCCTTGCTAGGGTTGTAGAAGGAGTGTGTGTGCATATTGAGAAATCAGCCGCCACATTCATATCAAAGAGAAAGAGAGCTTAGAGAGAGAAAATATCCATTCAAGAGAAAACCTTGTAACCATTTGGATTGAATATCAAAAACAGGTTTGTTTAATCTCTTGATTGTGATTACATTGTTTATGTGATAAGAAACTGAATTTATCAGGGACAAACAATTGGTATAACAACATATCCAGTTTAAAATCAAATTTTTCTAGAGAAAGTTGTGTTCGACACTGTTCATCATCTTCCAGATTCGATTTTTGAGTATTTGTGTGTTTTTCGATTAGAAATAATCTGGTTTAAGGTCGATTTGAGTATTAGATTGAGTGTGTATTGTTTTATTCACGATTTGCACTGTAATCGATTCTCTATTTGATGATTTTTGGAGTTTTTGGTTTTTCACGAGACACAACACTGTTACATCAATCGAGTCTTTATTAGAGTGTGTGTTGTTGAGATTTGTCGTTTGTAATCAGCTCTAGATGTGTTTGTGAGCTTATTTTCAAAGTTTGGGATTGCAAATCGAAGATTAGATAGGTATTTGGGTGATTCAAGGCCGATTCTCGAAGTTAAAGTGAAGAACACGTTTTGCGCCAGTTCATAGTGCTTTTGCGCCAGGTTCAAGGATGTCAAAGTACCTCGTGCAAAGTTTCTTTTGCGCTATCAGTTCCTCACGCAAAGCTTCTTTTGCACCATCAGCTTCTCTCGCAAAGTTCTGGTTTACGCCACCCACGTCTCGCGCAAAACTACATCTTATAGTTTGCGCCACCTTCTCTTCGCGCAAAGTGCTTCTTTGCGCGACCCACATTTCGCGCAAAACCTTCTTGCACTAACTCCTTATAGCGCAAAGCGTTCTTTTGCGCCAACTTCTCTTAGCGCGAAACTGATCTTTGCATTTCTGAGTTTTGCGCCAATCTCACACTTTTTCATACTGCGGAGGGGGACAAAGTTATGTTCGTGATCAAAATTTTCTGAATTTCATTCTAAGATTTTTAGTATTGTTTGATTTTATCTGGACTAAAGATCAATTTCAAGTTTCTTATTGCTTATCTTATCAAATCAGACTGACTTCCAGCGACTCACCTTCAATCAGTACGGATGAGAATCCACCAGTACTTTTCAGAGGAGAGTATGAAAAATGGAAAAATCAGTTACTGGATTTCATTGACAGACATGTATTAGAAGATCATATCAGAATATATCTTAGAGAAGGAAACATGAAACTTCCAACATGGACTCATACTACTTATGATGGTACGAAAAGAAAGAGTCAAGAGATTCCAGTATCACCTGATAGATACACAGATGAGCAAAGAAAAAGATATCAAGCTGACTGTTTACCAAATCGTTTATATTGCAATGAATTTCAGATAAGATTTTAAAAGAGATTTCTATAAGTTTAATAAGTAAAAAGGCCACAGGAAAACAGTTGTGGGAACATATTGATAAATTATGACAGGACCAAAGATGTCTTCAAGAATAAAGTTTCTGGAACTTGAGAACTCTGAGCTAAAAGGAAAGATTTCTGATATGGAAGCTCAATTCCAGAAACAAGATTCTGTTGAGAATAATGAGAAGATTAAGATTCTGGAAGACGAAAATGCTGAGCTTCAAAAGAAAATATCTGATCTGGAGATCAAAATGGCCAAAGAAAGATCTAATTTTGGGATTGAAAAGAAAGCATTTGTAAAGAAGTTTTCAGATTTTTCAAGCAAATGTGCAGATGAAAAGAAGGCGTTTGAGCTGAAATGTTTAAGCTTTCTCAACAGATTTCTGAATTTGAGAAAGTAATTATTCTGGAAAGAGAAAAACTTGCCAAAGAGAAGAAGGCTTTTGAACAGAAGAATGTTGGATTCTTCAAATAAATATCCGGGCAGAGAAATGATGCTGAGAAGAGATTTGAAGAAGAAAGAAAATTGTTTGAAGAAGAGATAAAGAAGCTTACTGACAAGTTATCTGAACTGTCTGAAAGTATGTTGAAAGAGAAGAAAACGAAGTCTGAATTCAAGACGAAGATTGACCTTCTTGTCAAAGAAAGAGACAGTTGTGCTTTAAAGATAAAAGAGTTTGAAAAGATTGTTTCAAAGATGGTGGTGGTGACTAAGTATAAGACTCCAGAGTGAATTATCCACTTACATAGAGATGATTTAGCTGATTCGGAATGCTCATTGAAGACAGCTGCAAGCTCACATCATAAGCCTGTTTCTTCCAAAAGGTCAGTTAAGTCTTCTAATCAGATTCGTAGTACTAACCTTTTCTATGATAGAAATATAGATGGTTCAGGTACACATCGAAGAAGAAGAAGATACGAAGAAGAAGATACGAAGAAGAAGAACTGGTATAGAAGATGAAACCAGTTGAAGATGAGAAGAAAGACGAGAAAGGAAAGAAGTCATGTGTACATACACATAATGCCAAGAAGAACAATGCGCGTAAAGGTAAACTTGATCATATCTACACGAGAGATGAATTAATCAGGTTGTCAGGTAATCAATTCTATTGTTATTACTGTCGTACACATGATCTTGTTCATAAAACAAGTGATCATTACTGTTATGGTTCTTACTCAGTAACTCCCATAAGAACTGCAACTAACAAACATGGACCTAAATACAAGTGGGTACCAAAGAAAAACGATGAATCGGTGTTCCAGGCACCTAATGTCAAAGGGGAGTAAGAGAACAAAGGCTTCTAAGTAAATCAGCTTAGAACCCGTACTTCAACGAAGTTTGACTTCTAAACACAACAGTTTAGGACTCGTACTTCAGTAATCAAAAGACCTTACTCCTGTGATGATAAGAGATTGTAATCCAATACTCCAATGAGGAAATCAACCATCAAGGAGGAGTACATATTTTGTCTGAAATTTTATGCATCCAACAGATATGATGATCAATATCTGAGGGGGAGTTAATGCTTATATTTTACACTGATAATTTTTCTGATACATGAATTTAGGGAGCTTAAGAGCTTTAGAAGTCAAAGGAGTATGGCTATAATTTCTTATTACTTCATATCAGAACTCGTACATTAATTGTTTTACTGCTTTATGTCATTTTAATTTCCGTGAATAAAGTTGCTTTGACTAGACCTTTAGACTTTTACAAGTTTGAGATATGCTTACAAGATCATATCTTTATGACTTTAAGCTTGACTTCATGAGATGTAAGATTGCACGCAAGAGGTATAATTCTTTATCTTCATCTCATATATGGTTGAAATAAGGACAACTTTCAATCATAAGAAAAACCTATTCCTAAATGTTCAAACCACTTCCCGATTCTCAAACAGATTTCATGAATTAGAAGTGTTCTTTTAAATGTTTTTCATGATCTATTATGCGCTTTAACTGATAAAGTTAAATCATCTGAGCATCACATGCTTTATAGGAAAACATGGGATTTCTTTGTGCTAGGACTTAACTGAACTTCTATGGATTCACATTAACCAGTATTTCCTACCCAAGAAGTTAATCCTTTAGTGATTAAGTGTGAGGAGTCCAAAAGAAATGAGTGTGGAATGTGTGTTGAGGTAAAATGAAAAGAGAGTTTGGTTAGATGTGAGCTTCATGATGAAAAGAAAGAGGGTTTGCGAACAGAGTAAAAGAATATCAGACTCTGGACCAACTATTTTCTGAGCCGGGCAGCCACAATTCTAATGACTCACAACTCTTTGGTGAACATTATTGAAACATGCAACTATCCCATGCCAACTCTTGCCATTACCCCACCATCTAGTCATTTTCTTCTTAACAATAAAATATTTCATTTTCAAAGGGGACGCAACACATTTGCTATCTGCTTTTCATTTGGAAAATCTGGATATTGGAAAAAAGGAAGTCTGCCCCACCTTCGCACTTCAATCATGCACATTGAGTCTGTGTTTATCTACTGTTGTCTCAGTGGTTTACACTATGTTGTGCCTTTATAAAAGCAATCATCGTGCTTAATTCTTTCTACACATGCGCGAACACACAAGGAATATGTTTCTTTGTCATAACGTTCATAGAAATTGCCTTTGTGGTGTTTTGATGATTGAATGGAAGCCCTGGGGGAGTGAACATCATAAAAGCTCCTTTCCAATGTGTATTCGTTACACACAGTGACTTTGTGTTACTGACAGGCAATTTTAACTGATTCATTTGTTGCTTCAGGTGTTACATTCTTATTTTGTCTGGATTTGAAAAGATATGGATGGTCAAAGACGTTTCTTGGATCAGTTTTGATGAAATCGTTCCTCTCTTCATCAAAAAGGGGGAGAACGTAATGTTTGAAGAAATGTCCATTTCAAGTTGTGTTCAAGAGACTTTGGAGAAGAAAAGGATAATCAAGAAATAGAGGAGAACTCAAGATTAAAGAAATTTCCAAGTCAGAAAGTTCAAAGTTTTTGTGAATTTTTCTTTGTAGATACTTTGCTAAAGCATTCTGCGCTAAATCGGGAGATAGTTTCTTTTCATCATATGAAAGAGATTTTATCTACATCTTTTGGGAAGATTGCTACATCTTGAAGACAAAGAAGTATTGCATCTTTCTGAGCTCAAAAAGAAGAATTGGATTGCTAAATCTTTTTAGTAATGATCTTGATCCAAAGGGGGAGATTGTTAGATCATAGATTTATTGGATTCAAGATCATCAAGATTGAAGATGAAAGATTCAAGAAGTCAAGGTTGAAAAGTCACTCTCAATAAAAGTCTAGGTCCTTTGTAATAAATAGTGAAAGTTATTTTTATTTATTTTAGTGTTTTTCCTAAAATAGGTATATGACCTATTCCTTGCTAGGCTTGTAGAAGGAGTGTGTGTGCATATTGAGAAATCAGCCGCCACATTCATATCAAAGAGAAAGAGAGCTTAGAGAGAGAAAATATCCATTCAAGAGAAAACCTTGTAACCATTTGGATTGAATATCAAAAACAGGTTTGTTTAATCTCTTGATTGTGATTACATTGTTTATGTGATAAGAAACTGAATTTATCATGGACAAACATAGACCATCTGACAAAACTGTTATAGGCACCAAATGGGTGTTTAGAAACAAGTTAGATGAACATGGAACTGTAACCCGCAACAAGGCTCGACTTGTTGCTCAGGGATACAGACAAGAGGAAGGCATAGACAATGATGAAACCTTTGCCCCTGTGGCTAGGCTCGAAGCAATTCGACTATTCTTAGCCTATGCAGTCTATAAAGACTTCATTGTGTATCAAATGGATGTAAAATCAGCGTTTCTAAATGGAAAACTGAATGAAGAAGTCTATGTAGAACAACCTCCAGGGTTTTATGATCCTAAGTATCCAAATTATGTTTATAAATTGGATAAGGCTCTCTATGGTCTAAAACAAGCCCCTCGTGCTTGGTATGACACTCTCTCATCTTTTCTTATCTCTAAAAATTTTGAACGTGGCAAAGTTGATAATACATTATTTTTCAGAAAGATAAAAGGTCATATCATTCTTGTACAAATATATGTCGATGACATCATATTTGGTTCTACTAACCTATCTCTGTGTACTCGCTTCGCTGAAAGAATGTAGAAAGAATACAAAATTAGTATGATGGGTGAGCTGACATATTTTCTTGGCCTTCAGATCAAACAATCTGACAAAGGTACTTTTATGAGCCAAGGTAAGTATGTTAAAGATATGCTGAAGAAGTTTGATCTTACACAAACATCAGCTATGAAGACTCCTATGGCACATCCTCTAACACTTAACAAAGATCCAACTGGAAAACCTGCTAATGTCACTGCCTATAGAAGAATGATAGGCTCACTGTTGTATCTTACAGCGAGCCGACCTGACCTTATGTACTCTACTTGTTTATATGCACGCTATCAATCTGAACCCAAGGAATGCCATCTGATCGCTGTTATGCGAATTTTCAGATATCTGAAAGGGACTCCTAACCTCGGTCTTTGGTATCCAAAGACTCAGGGTTCGATCTAACTGGATATTCCGATAAAGATTTTGCAGGTTGTAAACTCGATAGAAAGAGCACTACTGATGGATGTCAACTCCTAGGTGGAAAGCTAGTAAACTGGATGAGCAAAAAGCAAAATTCAGTGTCCACTTCCACAGCTGAAGCTGAATACGTAGCCGCTGGAAGTTGTTGTGCTCAGGTCTTATGGATGAGAAATCAACTATTAGACTATGAGCTTCAGCTATAAAAAATTCCAATCTATTGCGGCAGTACTAGTGTTATCGCCATAGCAAATAATCCAGTGCTACATTCAAAGACGAAACACATAGAGATCATATATCTTTTTATCAGAGATCATGTGATGAATGGTGATATTGAACTTCACTTTATCGCCACTGACTATCAGCTAGCTGATTTATTCACCAAACCTTTTGATGAGACAAGATTCAACTTTCTCATCCGTGAGCTTGGAATGCTGGATCTCGAAGAGTAAATCTTCAGCGTTCATGCATTATGTCAGTGATTATAAGCTCCCCTTTATCATTCAATCTCTGATTAAAATTCTGACTCTTAGGTATGTTCTCTTACTCTCAATCACTGAATCTTCAGTCAGTAAGACGTTTTAAAAAATAAAACTTTGATCACTGAAGTTTTCTTCAAATGATTAAAATCTTTTTGATAAACAAAATCTATCACTGACATTTCTTTTCAGTGATCCTTCTGAACTAAAAATCAATCTCTGAATTTTTATCAAGGATTCTTTCAAAGGAAAACCTATCTCTGACTTTTCTTCAGAGATAATTTCAAAAAGGACAAATGAAACGTTTTTCTCTCTCCTATGACGTTATTGCAACCGACAATCCACGACATGCCTTTTTTCTGACACGTTCATCCGTTGCTCTTCTATCCAATCAACTTCGTGGGACGTGTCCATGTCATGATGAACATTTGTTTTCCCGCCTCTCTCTCTCTCTCTGTCACTCCTACTCTCAAACGTATAAAAAGAATGTTTTTCCATTCTCTCATTTTACGCTTTTTGGAAATCCTTTTGAGTAAGAAATTTCTCTCTCAAGCATTCTCTCTCAAGCAATTTCAAGCATCTGCATCACCCTCATTCAAGATCAACAGGTTACTTTGATCTTATTCCTATTTCAATATTGTTAATAAACTCCATTTATGTTCCATCATTATGGGTTTTCTATGAGATTTTTTATCCATCAAAATCATTTTTTTGATTTTATTCCTGCTTTGAGATTTTTTATCCAATAAAATCATTTTTTTGATTTTATTCCTCCAAAATCTTTGGTTTTCTTACTGTTCATCAAATTTTTCATTAAGAACACTGTTTTTAATCTTCAAATATGCTTGTTTTTCTTTGTTTCTTTCCTCAAATAGAAACTGGTAAAACCTTCTTTATTTTTAGACTAAACTTTTCTTCTACTCTTCTTTATTTCCATATTCAGAAATGGCTCAATCTGCTCTTGTTGCTTCCAAGAACGTCAAGTTCTCCATCACTGACTCTTAAGTCCCCAAGAATAACCACCTTGGACGATTAGACTTCGATGGAATCAAATACCCACACCTTGTGGATGCTGCTAAATTCCTGAAGCAATCCTGCATTGCTTACGCTCTAACTGTGGATCCCAAGCCCTCCAAAACTTTACTTCAACAGTTTTGGTTCACAGTTGAAGAATCGACCATCACCAACAAAAAAGGTGACCAGGTTCCTGCCATTTCTTTCTGCACTGACATAGGAAAAGGAATGATGACCGCTTTCAGCTTGAGAAAGGCTCTCAGGTTTCCTGACAAACCCAAAAGTGGGTTTGAAGCTCTGCCTACTGATGTTGAACTCATCCAGTTTCTGGATGATATGGAGTACTGCTGGGACAACAAGCCCCGCTCCACAATCCCCAACAAGAAGTTGACTCTCATCAAGAAGGCGAACATGCCTTCTCAGCTGAACTTTATCTTTTCTCACTTCATTCAATGCATGAGTGGGAATAGTGGTTCCCTTGATTAGGCCAGCAAGGTACAACTCCAGATGGCCTACTCAGTGATTGCTCGCAAAAACTTTGACTTTTCCACCGCTATCTTTGACGATCTAAGGTCAAAGATAGAGAAGATGGAGAAGATCCCAAGATCCCATATGTACGGTTCATCTGTACATATCTGAAATTCCTCTACGCCAACTCTTACCCCACTACTCCTGATGGCTCCTTCGCCAATGTGGGTCAACGTTATCTGGAGGTCAAACCGCTGGACAACGAGGTAAGTATCTCTACCCTACGCTCTCGCCTCTCTCTCCATTCTTCTACTTCAGCGGCCACGCAAGAGGTTCATTCTTCTTCTATCCCTGCCGCTACCACTGTCTCAAAACACCCATCAACTAGTTCCTTTGGTCCTTCGAAAAAGGCCAAAGTGACTAAGGAGACAAGCGACACTAATTCAAGGCCTGAGGAAGTTTCTCGACAAACTTCCTTAGATGATTTTGTGGGTCTCTCCTCCACATCTACAGCTGTGATCACATCAACCGTGCCAGCGATCTCGATCGCTGTCACAACAACAGTGACTCAACCTGAAATCTCAGTTCTTCAATCAATTGAGCTACCTTCTAAATCCCAAAATTCTTCTATCCTTGTTTCTAGTCCTCCCATATCTTTGGTCTCTAACCCTTCATCTCATATGCAGCAACCTCATGTTGCATTTTTAGGACCTGGTGCTCAAACCATTGAAAGAGACATGCAATTTTTCAATTTGTTTGAACGTTCAGGTATACCTAAACCCCCAAATACACCTCCCACCTATCCATATAAGTCTGTTACTCAGAAACTAACTTTTCTTTCAGGTCTTAGTATGGCGACTGTTGATGCTAATGTCAATAGTTTAGGAGTTAAGGTGGATTCTCTCACCACCTCGCTGAACGAAATCACCACCGCCGTTAATACCGCTGGTGAAGAGCTGAAGAAGTTGACAGCCACCTGCTCCACCAAAGCTGAAGTCTCCTCACTTCAGGAAGAGATTGTCCAAGTGAAGGACGCTACTCGACTTCTTCAAGGACACTTTGATTCTTTAAGCAACGACGTCCAGGGATTATCTCTGAAGATCGATTCCTGCACCTCTCTCCTTCAACAGGTCCTTGGGAAGCTGAATGAACCACCTCTGACTATTTCCACTTCTTTCACAGAGGATGATCGCACCCATCTGAACGTAGCTGTTGAATTCATTCATCATGCTACTTCGGACATCCCTATGATTGAAGGACGCCTGGAAAGTCTGGAGGTTGAAGTCCAAAAATTGGTCGTTGCACAACCTTCCTCTCCAACCAAAGATCTCTCCCTAGCTGATAATGACAAAGAGGGGGAGAAGGATGCTGAAGAAAATATAGAGTAGGAGGAAGTTGCTGCTGAGGTTCAACAGGAAGATCCTCCCTCTCATGTTGAGGGGGAGAAGGTTGCTGACAAAGCCCCTCCTTCTTTCAAAGACTTAGTCGATGAAGAAGAAGAGGAGGAATATGACGAAGAATATCTTGATCTTCAAGATCAAGAGGACGAGCAACCTCACCAAGAAGATGATGATGATGAAGAAGATCAGTCCTTATGTTGTTCTGCAACCATCTCATCTTCAGTGATAACTTCGAAAGAAGTTGTCACAGCAGGGGGGAGTCATGGAACATCCTCAGGAACCCCTTCCCAAAGCAAATCCAAGGGTGCAGTTGCTGAGGGAAACCTGAAGACAGTTTCACTATCTGAGGAGAATCCTTCTCAGGTATGCCTTTCACTTGTTCCCATATCCTATTATAAATTCCCTACCCCTGTTCTCTTCTAGCCTTTATCTCCCTTCTTCCCAATATAAAACCTAACTTTGTTTCTTTCTATTTTCTGACCAGACAGTTCTCTCCCCGGCTTAAGGGTAAATAACTACAAATAATCCCAGCTCCCATAACTGATGAAGAAATAATTCTAATCTCTGTAAATGAGATTGATGAAGAAGATGAATAAGAAGAAGAGTCCCTGCAACATCCAGGAAGGCCCTCTAGACCATCTCACTGGTCATAGGAAGAGATGAAGAGAAGAGCAGAGATGATCTCTCATCTAGAGAAATAACGACTGAAGGTCCCTACTCAATCAACAGATCTAGAGTTCCTGACTGAAGCTGAAATCGAAGAATCTGTCAGGGCTGAGAAGCTGATAGCTGATTGTCAAAGAGATGCCTCTCTTGCTCTCAAGATTCAGTCTTCTCAAGTCAAAGACAAGAAGCTGAAAAACAAACCAATGGAAGTCCAGGCTGCTCTATTGAAATAGATTGAAGAGGAGCGCTCTAAAGAACTAGTGGTCAGCGATAACTCAGTTGATTGGTGCAAGCATAAAATCGACTTTCGCTCTGACCCAATGAAGATCGTAGCAGTTGTTATCTCAGGGAAAAAGAAGAAGGACAAAGTTTCTATCACTATGGAGATTACCAGAGAGGATGGAAGCTACAAGGTTATGTTAGTTTCAAAGTTGGAAAGCTTCAGCTACATGGAATGGCTTGAGTTCAAAGATACGCTGAAGAAATCGAAGTCAATGTACAGAGGCTATGTTGAAGGGATAAATGAAGCTCTTATCAACAAAGTCGCTGCAATCCTATAGGTGCCGTCTGTTCTCCCTTCTAAGCCAAAGCAAATCAAAAGAAAGCCTGTCTCCTCCTCGTCTGAAAATGTCGTTGTGATAAGAAATGAAACCTCCATCAAATTCTCAAGAGAAGCTCTGTTTGGTCCTCCTCCTGATCTTTCAGTTCTCGATCTATATCTCCCCCCTGGTGGACCATATGTTGCAGGACAAGTACTTAATGAACCTTTTGGAATCTTCTTCAGAGATGATGAGGAACAGCTCAGATTCCAAAGAGTATCTGAAATTCCTATATGTCCCCTCAATCATCTCAAGGATCTCTTGTGCTTATGGTGTGACTTCTCTTCTGCTGTTGAGCCAATCAAAGCAATCATTAGCCAAGAATCTTTAGAGCGAAGGCAAAAAGGAGAAGAAATACCTGAGTATATGATCCATCCTCCTAAGTCTTCTTTAGATAGCTGATAGATTAGTTTCCTATTTCTTGTAATCTATTAGTAAAACTTACAGTAGTTAGTTCCTCACTTGTACTTGTAATTTTCATGTCTTGTAATTCTTTCCCTGAATTATTTAAAATTTCAGTGATGTATTTAACTCTATCAGTACTGTAAAATATCCCTCAAAATAGTAATTGGGACATGTATGTTATGAGTCCTAATTATTCCTTTATTTTGAACTATAAAGTAATTTTCTTCAGTTACTTTGTCATTATCAAATAGGGGGAGATTGTTGATCCAAACTCTCTCAGTGATTTGATAACGACCCTCTTCTATACTTAGTGAAAATTACGTTTTAATATGTATTAGTGTTTCACCATCAGCGATCAGAATGAGTCTGTTCAGTTATCGCTGATGAACTTTCTTGTAAACATTTCATATGTATTAGTGTTTCACTATAAGTGATCAGACTGAGTCTGTTGAGTTATCGTTGATAGCTTCTGATGTAAACAGTTAACGTAATCTCTGAAGACAAGTCTCGCGTCAACAGATGTTAATAGCATAATCGAAGACGAAGCCACTGAACAAAGACAAGTCTACTAGTGACCTGATGCGGATATCAGTGAAGCAAAGACGACTCTACTTATACGCGAAGGAACATGAGGAAAAGCTTCAGCGATAACTGAACTTCTTTGTATCTCTGAAGGAAGAGATATTCAGCGATCAAATGATCAAGTAGCTTATGCCTCAAGTCTCCTTTTGTCTTACCTTGCACAACCAGTACGATGTGTCAGAATGGACATACCTCTGCCACAATTCGTACAACAACTCTGTCAACTACACTATTCATGATAAGGCCGAAAGTATGTCTCCCAAAGTCAAACTCTCTCAGCTAATCAATGAAGGACACATGTAAAGTGCCTTGCCATGCATTTAATGCATAGGGTATAAATAGAAAGATCACCTCTCCATCTGAAAGTGTGCTCTATTCTTGAACCTTCATAGAAACCCTTGTTTTCTATACTCTCTAATCCCCCATTCTCTATATTCTTGTGCAACCATCTTAGTGTTTTCTTAAGTTTGTTTAGATTGAGTCTTACTTAATCTTATTCCGCAACAGACTTGTAAATTGTGTTTGATTTTTCAATAAACAATTTATTAAACTTTAAATTATGTGTTTGTATTCAACCCCCCCCCCCATTCTACAAACTTGTTAAGCACCTCCGGGACCAATAATATATTCAAAGCCAAAGTATGAAGGGTATAGGAAGGAAATAGCTGAGAAATACAAGACCAGATATGGAAAGAAAGAAGAGAAGAGAGAAGAGAAAAGAGAAGAGAAGAAAGAAGAAAAGATAGACCCAAAGTCTGGGAGGTGCTTCAATTGTGGTAAGCCAGACCACTTTTCTAAGGACTGCAGGTTCAAGAGGGTTAAGAACTTTGAGTACTATGCCAAGAAGTCTGTACATGCTAAAAAGAAAGAGGAGGGAAAAGAGTTGATGGTTGAACAAGAGAACTGGTTCTTTCAGAGTTCAGATCACTCAAGTCTGCATGATGGTAAAGGTAGATGATAATGTAGAAACCTCCTCTGATCAATCCTAAAGTGACTCCGAGGTAAGTACTACTTATGAAAACTCTGAACTTGTTGAGTCATTGATGGCACAAATACAGAACATGGAAAAAAAGTTTGATACTTTAAAAGGCAAACTTAGCTGCGAACGACAAACAATGATGAGTTTTCGTGATGAAAACGCATTTATTGAAAGTTGTCGTTGAGGATAAGGAATCTGAAAAGGATGCCTTAAAGAAAGAACAAGAAGTTTTAAAAGCTAAGATTGTGGAACTTGAAAGAAACTTAGTTAATTTAAATTCTGAAAATGGTGAATTTAAAATCAAATTTGAAGCTTGCTTTCAGGAAAGGAATGAAGCATATCGGAAAATCAAACAACTGGAGGATCTGAATCTAAAAAGAGGACAGACTGAGCAGACATTAAATTTGTTGACCAACAAACTCCAAGATGTCTGATTTTACAATGCTAAGACGGGATTGGGCTTAACAGAAATTGATGTTTTGAAGAAAGTCCCTGAAAACATGTACAATTTTGAAAATTTGGGTTCTAAATCAAAGAAAATCCCGGATATTTGTGACACATTTGTTAAAGTTGAAAATCCTAAGTCTAATATTTCATCTAAGGGTAAAGAGGTGATGGATGAAGATACATCTACTTGTGCTGATTCATAAATAAGTTTTAAATCTGTTGGATTTCAATACAATGATTTGAACAAAAGTTATAAAAACAGAAAACTTGAATTTGTCGAGTTTGAATCATTGTTTTCTACACAATCTCCAACTGAATCATCCAATGATGACACAGATATTCCTGAGACTAAATGTCAGTATGATGAATATGAATCGGATACTGATATTGGTACTTAAACTCCTATATCTGATTCTTTTACATCTGAATCCTCTAGTGAAGTTAAGCCAAAAGAGTGATCAAATGTCACAAATATTAGTATTCAAAAAGATTTTGTAAACAAAATGACTGAGGAGATGTTTGATGAAATGATTAAGGCCTCAGATCCTGTTCCTATCATGAAGAAGCTTGACTCAGACTCTGTGATTGATCAAACATTTAATTTTGAGAAACAAATCAAAGAGTTACAAAAAGCTCTTGAGGATTTAGAGGATGAAAATTGTGATCTTAGATTCAAATTGGATAAATCCTATAAAGAAAACAAAGATCTTTTCAAAGAGTTAAATGATTTGAAAACTGATTTGTTCAAAAAGAATTTGAATGATAAAAAGATGTTTGATGATCAGAAATGGAATGTCAGATCTAATCCAGAGTTTGAGACCTCAATCAAGCCTACAATTGTTTACTCTGAATGTCCTGAATAGTTACCGAGTATCTATGAAAAAGGCGAGACATCAAGAATTTTAAAGAAAAATTCATCTTTGAAGAAGAAAACTAACAAAGTTTCCTTCCATGTTTCATATCTGAGTAATGGAAATGGTAAAGGAGAATGGAGGAAGAAAGAATGTGAAAAGAATGTTTGTAAAGATAGTGAAATTGATTGTACTGTCATTGCTAGTGGTGATTTGAAATGTAAAAGTTCGAACGACAATAAATGTCAAAGTTGTATGGATAAATGTATTCTTTTTGATAAATCAAAAATGCTGACAGTATCCAAATTTGATAAAAAAAACATCTCAAGCTAAACCAGTATCCAAATCCTCAACATAACAAATGAAAGTGTTTCAAGCTAAGCATGTTTATATTTCTAGGAAAAAGCAATTTCATGAGCTTAATGTTAAAATGGTTTGGAAATGGATACCAAAGCCAATATATGAATGGAGAATTAAGGCTAAGGTAGATGATATCAAGAAATTGCATGAGGAAAACAAGAAAAGAGCCATCTGGATATGGGTACCTAAAAAGAAGTGATATGTTCTTTTTGCAGGCCTGTCATCTGTGGTACGTTGACTCAGGATGTTCTAGACACATGACAGGATTTAAGCATTTACTGCACGGTTACATTGAAGAACCTGCAGGAACAGTCGTCTTCGCAAATTCTGAGCTTCATGGAATCATCAGAGGACATGGTTCATTAAATAACGACACTTTAACCATAAAGAAAGTACAATTCGTGGAAGGACTTGATCACAATCTATTTAGCACTACTCAGTTCTGCGACAGTCATTATCAAGTTCGGTTTACAGTAGATCACTATTTTATTTAAGATTCAAACGGTAATGAGATTTTTAGAGTTGAACGTTATGGAAATATTTACGCGATAAACTTTCCAATGCTTTCGGCTATAGTTATGTATGCTTAATTTCCAGAGCATAAAAATCTCAAAGTTGGACATGGAATCGGCGCTTGTCTCACCAGAACTTCAAAGCGATTGATCAGTTAGCGAGATAAGGAATTGTCAAAGGTCTACCTGAGATGAGGTTTGAGAAAGATTCGCTTTGTCCCGCTTGCGAGATGGGAAAGATGTAAAGGAGTTCACACAATGCAAAGACTGAATCTTCCTGCTCAATGGAAAGATGTAAAGGAGTTCACTAATACTGATTCTGCTTCTGCTTCTGCAGATACAAATTCTGGAAGAGAAGTCCCGAGTACTTCCTCTGTCACTCTAGGATTACCTACTTTAGAAATAAATGTGCATAATGTCCCAAGAACATCCGAGGTTGTGCCTTCCATTTATGATGAATATGATGAGCAAAACACCCAAGTATTTGTTCAATCGATTCCAAGCACAACACGTTGGACTAGGGATCACCCCATACACAATATCATTGGTGACGTACACAGTGGTGTTCAAACGCGTGCAACATCTTCAAAAAAAATTTCTATGTTCAAGCTTCCTTAATTCCTTGGAGCCTAAGAAAGTCTCAGAAGCCTTGCGCGATCCTGATTGGATTCTAGCTATGCAAGACGAGCTTCTGCAATTTGAAAGGAACAAGATTTGACGACTAATCCCACTGCCAAAAGGTAAATCTGTGATAGGCACAAAGTAAGTTTTCAGGAACAAAAGGGATGAAGCTGGAGTAGTGGTTAGGAACAAAGCTCATCTAGTTGCAAAGGGTTACTGTCATCAGGAATACATCGACTACGACGAGACGTTTTCCCCTGTAGCACGGATCGAAGCCATCAGAATCTTCTTATCTTATGCAGCCCATAAGAACTTTACTGTGTATCAAATGGATGTAAAGTCTGCATTCTTAAATGGGCTTCTGCATGAGGAGGTCTATGTTGCTCAACCTGAAGGTTTTGTTGATCCGAAACACCCTGATCATGTCTACGTTCTAGACAAAGCGCTATACGGTTTAAAACAGGCACCAAGAGCTTGGTATGAAACTTTAACTCAGTTCCTACTCGTTTCTGGATTCAAAAAAGGTACAATTGATACAACCCTGTTCTTGAAAAAGCAAGGTGATGATTTAATTCTAATACAGATTTATGTGGACGATATTATATTCGGGTCTAGTAATCCAAAATTCTGTAAGAACTTTTCTAAAATTATGGAATCTCGTTTTGAAATGTCAATGATGGGTGAACTAACATTTTTCCTTGGACTTCAAGTCAAACAGTCACTAGAAGGCATTTTCATAAACTAGTCAAAATATATTCGAGATATCCTGAAAAAGTTCAATATGACTGATAGTTCAGTAATGAAAACGCCATGGCAACCGGAACACTTTTAGATGGTGATTTGTTTGGTAAATTTGTTGATCAAAAAGTGAACCGAAGCATGATTGGATCATTACTGTATCTAACAGCTAGCAAACCTGATATAATTTTTGCTACATGCTTCTGTGCTTGATACCAAGCAAATCCGAAGGAATCTCACCTGATCGTTGTTAAAAGAATTCTTAGATACCTCAAAGGCATTCCCGACTAAGGCCTTTGGTATCCTAAGGATTCTGGTTTTGATTTAACTGCCTATACGGATGCTGACCATGCAGGTTGCAAACTGGACCGAAAGAACAAATTTGGATCTTGTCAGTTTTTAGGAGACAAATTGGTTAGTTGGACTTCAAAGAAACAAAACTGTGTTTCTACATCCACCGCTGAGGCAGAATACGTAGTTGCGGCTAGCTATTGTTCGCAAGTCCTCTGGATGAAGACACAGTTGAAAGATTTTGGCTATTCATACCAACGAGTTCCTATTTACTGGGATTCCAAGAGCTCGATAGCGGTAACTTCTAATCCAGTGCAACACTCAAAGACAAAACACATTGATGTACGGTACCATTTTATCAAAGATCATGTGGAAAAGGCCGATGTCGAAATGCATTTTGTTCAAACCGACTACCAATTAGCTGACCTTTTCACTAAACAGTTAGATGAAAAGTGTTTCAAATTCTTAGTCAGCAAATTAGGTATGTTGAATTCCAATCCATGATCCAAGGGGGAGTGTATCTTATTTGTTTGCTTACATTGCACGTGTTTTGGAAATCATGAACAGTGACTACTATTCATCATGTACTGAATAAAGCGGAATCATTTTTATAATGATTACCAAAATCTTTTATTTTGCAGGTTGATTTCAAGTGACTATGGCTTCTGAATACTTCAGTTCAGAACCCGATCTCAAAAGTTTTTCATCTGAAGGATGCTTACTAGATAACATTTTTTAAAGGAGTTTTAATTTCGAGGGGGAGTTAATGAGAAATTCACTATTATATCTTTTAGGGGGAGAAGATAAATGTTACCTATACTTTAACTGACATATTTTTCTGATGACTTGAATTTTTACAGATATTGAGGGGTATAATATCTGAATTTTTGTCAAGGAAGCTTAAATGATAATATTCATTTTAGGCGGATTTTAGATTTCTACATTGAAGGTATATTTTTTTGAATCTCAAACTCTACCAAACTTTGAAAGACGGACAACTTTCAAGTGTGAAATTGGTTTCTTAAATGTTCAATCCACTTCCTATTCTTAAAATGTTTTCATGAATTGAGAAGTGTGATTTTAAATGATATTTCATATGGATACTTTGATGATTAACTGACCGTGTGTTTCCAAAAGATCAATATTTGTGTATTATCTTGTCATATACTGCCAAGTATTCTTACACACATCGGTTCAGTACATTTTTATTGACTTTGTTATTAACATGTCTCACAAGATAAATCTTTCGATAGTAATACTCCCGGTTGTATTCAATGTTGTTTGATATCAGACGTCATTTCTTACTAAATGTGCTTTCATTGTTACAATGTTTATATCTTGTTCATATAAACAACTTTCGTTCTTTGATACCCCAAATAATTTTTCTTCATGATATTTGATCTAATTAAATCATTGTTAAATTCTCAAAATCATGAAGTTAATTGATCTTAAATGTTCAAAGTTTTGAGAGATCTTAAATGTTCAATATGCTCAAATTTCATTCTTATCTTTAATGAGCATACATTTTCTGATAATGATATCTTGTGCTTCATGTCAAGATAAACTGTTGAGCAACACATTCTTTTTAGGAAAATACATGAGACTCAGTGTGAGTGCTTAAAAGAACTTCCATGGATTCACGTTAACCAGTGTTTCCTACCCCAGAAGTAATCCTTGAGTGATTGAGGGGAGAGGGGTCAAAAGAATTGAGAGTCGGTGTGTGCTGAGAGTTTGGTTAGAAGTGAGCTTAAATGTTTAAAAGAAAGAGGGTGTGAGAACAGAGTAAGAGAATATTAAACATTGCACCAAACTTTTTATGTGCCTGGAAGCCGCATAATCTGTTGGTTCACATTTCTTCGGGACCTTCATTGAAATAGGCAACTAGCCCATGCTAACTCTTGCATAAAGATGGAAAGTCGCCCCACCTTCGACCCTTTCTCATGCACATTGAGTCCATGTATAACTATTGTTGTCTCAATGCTTTACATTATGTTGAGCCTTATCAAAGCAATCATTATGCTTAATTCTTTCATACTCAAGCACAAACACACATAAAATTCGTTTTTCTGTTAGAACGTTCATAGATTAACCTTGTGTTTTTCGATGATTGAATGGAAGTCCTGGGGAGTGAACATTACCCAACTCCTTATATAGTACATCCGTTGTACTCAGTAACTGGTTAGTATTGCTAGGTGAAGAAAGATAACTACTACTTATCATGTTAATATTGCTATGCAATATTAGTACTGCTAGTAGTTAATACTGCTTGGAAATTACTACTGCCATAAGAGATTAATACTGCAAGCATGGTTAGTACTGCCAGGGATAAAGTTAATACTGCTATTGAGTTAATGCTGCTTCCGAAGATAAAGATAGATTGATGCGAAAGACTAGGAGCTGAAGATAATGATGAATATAATTATGGAATGGATTATGAAGATCAATTTTGTCAAATTATCTTGTAATTAATTTTGTATATATAGTCTAGAAGTCCTTGATAGAGATATAGTTTTTGATACAGTTTTCAATATACGTTTGTTTAGAGAATTAACCTCAAGGTTCTTAGTAATCCTTTCAATAGAGAAGTATTGAACGTCTGTTGAGCTTGTTCAACAGATTGAGGGTTTGTTTGAAATCATTAAGTTTAATCAATATAACTTGTGATTTACATTCAAGTACTGTTTCATTGATTGAGTATTAAAGTGTTTTTCCGCAACTTCTTTAACATTGTTTCTGAGTGTGTTAATTAAATTCTTCATTATAATTTTTCGATCTTGACAAGTGGTATCAGAGCTAGAAAACTCAGAAACCTATAATCATGGACAGTTCAAGCGATAGCGTTTTGGTATCAAAGGTTCCCATGCTCAAACCCAATGAGTTTGACATGTGGAAGATCTGAATCAGACAGTACATTCTTCTCACATACTTCTCAATGTGGGAAATCATTGAGAATGGTCCCTCAGATGGAGGAAAGATGGATGCAGAAGGCAAGAGACCTCCACCAAAGACTGATGGAGAAAGAAAGATGAGGCAGACAGAGATGAAAACCTTGAGCACTCTGCTCTTAGCTATTCCTAATGAGTACCAACATCAATTCTGCAACTGTTCTGATGCACAAATTCTATGGAATGCACTGGAGAAAAGATTTTCTGGTACCAAAAGTACCAAGAGAAATCAGAAGGCCATCCTGAAGCAGCAATATGAAAACTTCATGTCTAAAAAGAATGAGTCCATGACTCAAACTTTTGATAGATTTAATAAGTTAATTGGTGAATTGACTACTGTTGGTGTCCAGATAGATTAAGATGATGTGAACAGAAAATTTCTAAGATCTCTTGGTGATGAATGGACTATGTACACTTTCTCCTTCAGACATAATGACCAACTGGAGGACAAGGAACTGGATGACCTCTATAATGACCTTAGGGTGTTTGAAGCAGAGGTAGAAGCAAAGAAAAGACCCTCTGGATACTCATACAATGCTGCTCTTTTATCATCTTCTACTGATTTTGCTGCTAATACAGAATCAGTTAGTGCTGCCCATGGATCAAAGCAAGATGGATCTAATGACTTAGTTTTAGAAGCTTTTATAGCCAGTCATGCTAATTCCACTCCAATTAATTATGACTTAGAACATATAAATGCTGATGATCTGGAAGAGATGGATATCAAGTGTCAGATGGCTATGCTCACAATGAGGGTAAAAAGATTCATCAAAAGGACTGGAAGGAATAACTTTGCTCAGAAAAGAGAAGATGGGGTTGGATTTGATAAATCCAAGGTTGAATGTTACAAGTGTCACAAGCTGGGGCACTTTGCAAAAGAATGCAGAAGTGGAATGCCTCAACAGCATACTAGCAACCGTCAACCATCACAGTCCACTAGCTTCAACAACAGAAACTCTTCTCAAGCTCTTGTTTCCCAAAAAGGAATGGGATTTGATTGGAGTGACCAAGCAGAAGAAGCAGTTCAGAATCAAGCTTTAATGGCTAAAGTTTCAGAGTCAGCAAGCACTGATATTCCCACAGAGGTAAAATCTAACCTTTGCTCAAAATCTTGCATAGAAACTGTTAAAAAGTACAGGGATCACAATCAAAGCATGTGTGATGACCTAAAGAGATTAGAAAAAGATAGAAGAGAGTATGTTATGATTGTTGAGAATTTGGAAGAACAGATTAAGGCATACAAAGCCAATGAACTTCAACACACATATGATACTAACTACTGGAAGTGGGAAAAGAGTCAGTTAGAAATTAAGCTTAAAAAGTCTGAAAAGGAATGTGAGAAGATAAGGAGTGATTTTGAGAAAGTCAAGCTAGACATTGAGAAGTTTTCCAATGCCTCTAAAGCAATGGACTCACTTCTAAAATCTCAAGTCCATGACAACCTAAAAAGAGGTTTAGGATACAAAAATACCCCTCCACCCTATAACAATACCTATATCCCTCCCACTTCAGACCTCTTAGAAAGACAAGAGAAAATAGACTTACATGCAGGAGCCACAGATGTAGATCCTCTTGATAGAGTAGTGATTGAGGAAGAGGCTGAAGAAGATACCACTAAGGGTAAGAATAAGGATGACCTTAAAGAAATTCCTTTAGAAGATCATATCCTTACTAATGAAAGGGGGGGTAAACCTTTTGTAAAGAGTGAAAAGGCTGACAGTTCTAAGAGACGGAAGGGAAAGGTACAGGGAGTCCATTACATGCAAACCACTGTTGTTAATCCCTGTACTTGTAAACAGAATCAGCCCCAACAACATGATAAAACAAGGGGAATTCAAAGAAACAGAAATAATCAGTGGGCATTAAAACAAGGAATTGATGTGAGAAAAATTAACAGGCCAAAGCCTTGTTTTATCTGTGGCAAGTTAAATCATCTAGCCAAACACTGTTATTTCAATCCTATTAACCAAAGGATCACTTTTCAAAGAAATATACAAAATCCTGTTGGTTATAGGAAGCAAATAAGGAGTCATATGGCTGAGAATGTGAGAAGGGCACCTATAAAATCTCATGCTCAGAATAAGTTTGCTAATTCAAAGAAAAATACTTCCAATAAGCCAAGGAGTATCTTAAAGAAAAAGAAAGCAAAAAACTTTGTCCGGGTTTGGGTTCGAAAAGTAAAGAAATTTGTTAGTACTGCTACTTCAAATAGTACTGCTGACAGAAATAGTGCTGCTGCAAGCAATACTACTGCTAACCCAGTTAATACTGCTAAAAAAGTTAGTACTGCTAACCCAATTAGTACTGCTAATGATGTTAGTACTGCTAACAAAGTTAGTACTACCAATCAAGTTAGTACTGCTTCTAGTGAAAGGCACATTCTTCTGACAAAGTATTCAAGCAATAAGATTCCTCAGTTTGATAATCTCATCAAGTCTGAATATGAATATGTTGATGAGAATGGGAAACCCAAGACCACTTTGGCTTGGATTCCTATTAAAAACTAATTACTTTATTATATGTGAAGGGCAACCAACAGCTCAAGGGAAGGAGCATTTGGCATGTTGATAGTGGTTGTTCTAGGCACATGACAGGTAACATGGCCTGCCTTCAAAACTTCAAAAGAATTGATGGAGGACATGTTGCTTTTGGTGATAATCCAGCAGGTGGAAAGATAAGTGGAAAAGGTAATGTGTCAAAAGGTAAGATGACCTTTGAGGATGTATACTATGTTGAGCAATTGAGATACAACCTGTTAAGTGTATCACAGGTTTGTGACAAGAAACATAGCATATTATTCAATGATACTGAATGTATTATCCTTGCTCCAGGGTTCATGGTAGTTGATGAAAGTATGATACTACTTAGAACTCCTAGAAAGGATAATGTTTATTGCTTAGACTTGGAGAGTGTAGCTTTTGATTCATCTTTAAATTGTTTATTTTCAAAAGCTTCTTTGGATGAATCATCTCTTTGGCACAGAAGGATGTGTCACATGAACTTTAAAACAATGAACAAACTTGTGAAAAACAACCTTGTAAGAGGTTTGCCACAAAAAGTATTTTCATGTGATGATCATTGTGTTGCATGTCTTAAAGGTAAACAACACAAAACTTCTCATAAGTCCAAAGAGACAAATACAATTTCTTCACCTCTTAATTTACTGCATATGGATCTGTTTGTTCCTACAAATGTGATGAGTATTGGTAAGAAATCCTACTGCTTGGTTATTGCTGTTGATTTCTCTAGATTCACTTGGGTCTATTTTCTGAGGACTAAGGATGAGACAAGTGGACTGATCAAATCCTTTGTACTTAGAGTTAAAAACCAAACAAATCCAAGAGTTAAAGTCATCAGGTCTGATAATAGAACTGAATTTAAAAACAATGACCTAAACAACTTCTGTGAGGAAAAAGGCATTGAGAGACAATAAAGTGCTCCTAGGACTCCTCAACAGAATGGTGTTGCTGAAAGGAGAAATCGGACTCTGATAGAAACTGCTAGATCTCTGTTGGCAGATTCAAAACTTCCAATTACTTTTTGGGCAGAAGCTGTTAATATTGCCTGCTATGTTCAAAACAGAGTTCTAGTAGTGAAATCTCAAGACAAGACACCTTATGAGCTTTTTAAAAAGAATAAACCTTTTATTGGATTTTTCAAACCATTTGGATGTCCTTGCACAATTCTCAATACCAAAACTCACCTAGGAAAGTTTGATAGCAAAGTTGAGGATGGGTTTCTTGTTGGATATTTGTCTCAAAGTAAGGCCTACAGAGTTTTCAACACCTCTTCTAGGATTATTGAGGAAAGTGACAATGTCAAATGCAATGAGAACACACCAAATCAACTTGGTTCAGGTCCTAATTGGCTATTTAACATTGATTCACTGACTAATTCTTTGGGTTTCAGTAATGAGCATAATGCAGGAACAGGGAAAGAAAAGGTACAAGTACAAAGACAAGAGTTTGTGTTGTTCCCAACACCTACTGCTGATCCTGTTGAATTCTGTGACCAAGATAAGAAACATACTTCAGATTCAAAGGACACTGAACCAACTCAGAATGAAGAGGACAGAGGTGAAAAGGAAGATCAACCCTCAGATTCAGGAATCAAAGATCCTGAGATGCCATGTTTGGAAGAAGATGACACAAATGATGATAACTCTTCAGTTTTTGGTGGCAGCACTCCTGAAAGGAATGACTCTAATATGGAAACAGACATTAATGAAGAGGTTGTTCATCAAACAAGAGTTCAGAAAAATCATCCTCCTCAATTGGTGATTGGTGACATCAATTCTCCTATAGTCACAAGGAATCAAAGCAAGTTGCGAGGATTGAAGGACATACAATCACGATTACTATCTTGTTTTCTATCACAGGTTGAACCCAAAAAGGCATATGATGCAATGAAGGATCCAAGCTGGATAGAAGCAATGCAAGAGGAGCTACTTCAGTTTGTGCTGCAGGATGTATGGGATTTGGTTGACCTTCTAAAAGGACACAAAGCTATAGGCACTAAATGGATCTTCATGAAGAAGAAAGATGAGAGAGGAATAGTAATAAAGAACAACGCCAAACTAGTGTCACAAGGGTATACTCAAGAAGAGGGAATTGATTATGAAGAGGTATTTGCACCAATGGCCAGGATTGAGGCAATCAGGCTATTCCTAGCCTATGCTTCTTTCATGAAGTACAGGGTCTACCAGATGGAGGTAAAGAGTGCTTTCCTGTATGGGAGAATTGAAGAAGAAGTGTATGTCTGTCAGCCTCCAAGGTTTTAGAATCCAAATTATCCTGACAGAGTATACAAATTGAAGAAGGCACTCTATGGGCTACATCAAGCACCAAGGGCATGGTATGACACTTTGTCTGCCTATCTCTTGGAAAATGGTTTTCAAAGAGGAATCATAGACAAGACTTTGTTCATTCAGAGGAAGAAGAAGGACATCCTAATAGTGCAAATCTATGTGGATGATATTATCTTTGGATCCACAAAAGATCAAATGTGCAGAGATTTTGAAGATTTGATGCACAAGATATTCAAAATGAGTTCTATGGGTGAACTTACTTTCTTCCTTGGGCTACAAGTTAAGCATAAGAAAGATGGGATATTTCTAAGCCAATCCAAGTATGTGCAGGACGTTCTTACTAAGTTTAGATTCTCAGATTCAAAGCCTGCAAGCACACCCATGGAGACACACAAACAGATCACTGCAGATCTTGAGGGGGAGGATGTGGATGTTCATCACCATAGATCCATGATTGGCTCCCTCATGTATCTCACAGCTTCAAGACCAGATATCATGTTTCCTGTTTGTGTGTGTGCAAGATTTCAAGTAAGGCCTAAGCAGTCACACTTTCAAGAAGTCAAGAGGATATTCAGATATCTCAAAGGCCAACCTAGATTAGGTCTTTGGTATCCTCATGACTCACCATTTGACCTACTTGCTTATTCAGACAGTGACTTGGGTGGTGCAAATTTGGATAGAAAGTCAACTTCAGGGGGATGTGAGTTTTTGGGTGCAAGACTAGTGTCATCGCAGTGCAAGAAACAAACCACAGTGTCCACCTCTACAACAGAAGCAGAGTATATAGCTGCTGCAAGCTGCTGTTCACAAGTACTCTGGATTCAGAATCAAATGTTGGACTATGGTATGACTTTTCTTCCCACTCCAGTCTTCATAGACAATAACAGTGCTATTAGCATTGTTAATAATCCAGTCAAGCACTCAAAAAACAAAGCATATTGAAATAAGGTACCATTTTATCAGAGACTGTAATGAAAAGAAGCTAATTCAGGTTGTGAAAGTCCATACAAGTAACCAATTTGCTGATTTATTCACTAAATCTTTTGATGTGGGCTAATTCACATTTTTGGTCACAAGTGTGGGCATGATAAACTCTGAATAAGACTATTATCTTTTGACTCATGTACTTGTATAGATTCCTTCCAGCTTACTTTCTCATTTTATATTGTGCATGGTGCTGCTAACCTTATGTGTTTAAGTGTTTCAGATTGCTTCACCTGAATACTTAGTACATCTAGTTCAGTTAATATTGATCTGTATATTACTCATGATGTCAGTTCCAATATGGTTAAGTATGGTTACTACTGCTGGTGGTTTATTCTGCCAGTGCAAAAGTTACTATTGCTTGCCTTATTTCTACTGCTAATCAGTGTTACTACTGCTGGTATGTGTTAATACTGTTCGTCTGTGTTAATACTGCTAGTCTGTGTTAATATTGCCAGTATGTGTTACTACTGCTAATATGAGTTAATACTGCGAGTTGGTTAATACTGCTAGGGTACTTAGTACTACTTCTAACTGAAACCCTCCACCTATAAATACCCTTTGTGACCGCCAAAATACAAACGACTCTTTGAACTTCCATTGCTTCTCTTTCTCTCTCTCTCTCTCTCTCGACTTCTTGCTCACCAGTGTACACCCTAGTTGAGATTTGAACCCTAGAATCAATCAGAACGATGGCAGGCCTACAATTCTTTGATGAACACAATAAGGTTGCTATGCTGCAAAAACCCAAACAGGCTGAAGGTTTTCATCAGATTGTGGATTTCCTCAAATCGTCACACATTGCCTATGCCCTCACTGTCAATACCTCAATTCATGTGGAACATCTACGACAGTTCTGGGCAAATGCTTCAATTTAAACTGTGGAAGGAGGGCAGGTCAACCAATCAAGGGTTTGTGATAAACCCATTACCATATCAGAGGACAACATACGCATTCATCTACGATTAGATGATGCCTCAGGTATTACCTCTCTTCCTAAGGAAGATCTTTTCCAAGCTCTAAATCTTATGGGTTATGCAGGTCCCACAGAGGTATTCAAGTTCTTCAAGAACAGATTTTCACCTCAGTGGAGATTCTTTGTTCATACCCTACAACACTGCATTTCAAGAAAAACAACTGGCTGGAGTGAGTTCAGCAGCACCATAGCCTATGCTTTGGTCTGCTTAGCGACCTCTAGAAAGTTCAATTTCTCTCAAATGATCTTGAATGATTTACTGTCAAACCTGGATACCAAATCAAAAAGCTTTTTTTATGTATCCAAGGTTTGTACAAGAAGTACTTAATAAGGAATTGACGGATTTACCTACCTTCAAGGAGGTATATGTACCAAAACTCCCTAAGGGGAAAGTGTTCTCAAACATGAAAAGGCCTTCCAAGGTCTTTTCGGGCCAAGACACTCCATTGTTCTCTACAATGATGGGTGTGTCTCTTTCCCATGGTGAGGCATCAGGGTCACAGCCCACATCTGACCACCCAACTGATGACCTACCCACACCATTCAATTCTGTTAACATTCCTCAGATCCCTATTGTCAAGGCCAAATCCCCCATCACCAAAACATATATCAGGAAAAAGGTATAGAAGGTTCCTTCCCTTCTTGTATCTTCACCCCCAAAGCCTTAAGCCCTCTAATGGAGCACTCTCCATTAGAGAATATCGAAAGGGAAACCACAGGGGTGTCTCCCAACCCTCAGAAGGTGCTCTATAAGGAGAAGGAAGAGCATGTGGGCAGTAAGACTCGCACTACTGACTTTGCACAATGTGCAAGGCAGGACAGTGTGAACATCTTTAAGACCTTCCCCACAGGTACTTTGGGTGAGCAATCATCCAAAGGTCCCAGGTGCCAAGAAACCAAGGGGGTAGAGGATGCTTCTGCTAGGCAGGAGACCTCTACTAAAAGATCCAAGGATCCTTCAAGGGTGGTCAACACACCCAAAGGAGGTGAGGACAGATATAACTATGAGGAATTGATGGAAACATTGGGCAATATCAATCTGGATGTACTCAAACAGGGTGCAGAAATAGAGGAGATAAAACTGGTGATTCTTTCACAACAAGTGCAGATAAGCAAATTAAAGAAGATGGTTCTGAGGTTGGTGCAGAAAAAGAAGAGAAAGCAATATGTATTGAAGAAACGAGGAGATGTACATGATGCTTTCAAAAAAGGGAGAGTCAAACTGAAGGTGAAAAGAAAAACCCTGTTGGCCTGGAATCTCATTTTGAGGGGGAGACCAGTGTTGAAAAAGAAAGGGAGATTGGTGCTACAAGTGTGAAAGAAGCAGAAACAGATAAAGCAGCAATAACCTTTAAGCTAGCAGCAGAAATAACTCTAGCGGCAGAAACTGAAAAAGTAGCAGCAGAAACAGGTCAGACTATTGAGGAAATACAGATTGCAGAAACACTAGTGAAGGCCAAAGATGACACTCCCAAAGCTACTCAAAAGGCTAAGGAAGTGGAAATCAAAGAAGGTGGTCTAGCAAAGAAAAGAAAAGAAGCTAGTATTGCTGAGATAAAGGGTAAAGGCAAAGAGAAGGTGGTTGAATCTGTAAAAGCATCAAAGAAACAAAGTCAAATAGCTCTGGATGAAGAATTGGCAAGGAAGATGCAAGCAGACCTTGAGAAGGAAAGTGAGATTCAATCTTCCAAAGACAGAGAGATTGCATTGGAGTTGGCCAAGAAGATCAATGAAGAATATCAAAAGAGTCTGAAGTCTACAGCTGCTGCTAAGAAAGTCACAAATAAGGCTTCAAGGCAAAGGCTACCACTGAAGACTAGACAAAGACAGCCTTCCAAGACATACCTAGCCAATCAAGAAAGAAGAAAGATGATCAACTTTCTGAAAGGGTCAGTTGGAGTCAAAGAAGGGATGTTTACCAACATGTCTTATGGTAGAATAGAGGAGCTAAACCAGAAGGAGATGGCCAAGCTGAAAGGGGACTTCATTCAAAGGGTTGAGGTTGAAAGAAAATTAAAAGAAAGACATGATCTCAACATCCAACAGCCTTTCCCTGACAGTGAGGAAGGCACTCCTATCAAAGAAAAGACAGAAGCCAAGCAAGAAGAAACTTTGGCTCAACAGATTGGAACTATAAAAAGATAGAAATCTATTGCTACCAAGCCTAAGGCAAAGAGGTCAAGAATAGAAGAAGTTGAAAAGGAGATTGAAAGTGCAAGAGTAAAACCTTCAGCAGAGCCAGAGCAGAATCAAGAGCAGTCCAATCAGCAATTTCATTTGTACATGTCTTTGACAAATGAAGAACCAGTGCAAGCTGATCCTATATCAATGCAGGCACAAGAGATCATTCACTGGGATATTCTGAAGGACAACAGAAAAGACTATTTCAGATTCAAAAGTATGGGTGATCAGTATGAGGTATATGCAACCTGGAGAAAGATAGTGAGAAGTTGTACAAGGTCTGATTTGGAAGAATTATACAAAGTTGGACTGATTCTGTATAAAGATGTGCTGGAAGGGACTGAAATGAGCTTAATCAAGATTGCCATGGAGTACTTATGTATGATGTTTGAGCCTGAAAGAGTGAAGTACAGGATCAAAGACTTACATCATGAGTATGGATTCAAAAAGATTGATCATTGGATGTTATTTGAAAACTGTGATGTCTACATGATCACAATTGACAAAAGCTACCATGAGTACTACTTGGTTGACAAGATCTATGACCACAACAAAGATAAATTGCAAGGTATGTTGAATGCTAAGCTGGTATGTTCAAAGGATTCTGAAATGGCCAAGGTAGTAGTCAGAAGAACTATCAATCAGAGTTTGGGTCTGGATCCTAATCTATGCAACTAAGATGGAGTTTTGAAAGCATCATGGAGGAAAACATCTTGAAGAACTAAACTTCTCAATCTAAGTTAGGGGGAGATTGTTGGGTCAGAAATAACCATGTCTGGTTAGTACTGCTAGGTGAAGAAAGATTACTACTTCTTAGCATGTTAATACTGTTATGCAACATTAGTACTACTAGTAGTTAATACTGCTTGGAAATTACTACTGCCATAAGAGATTAATACTGCAAGCATGGTTAGTACTGCCAGGGACAAAGTTAATACTGCTATTGAGTTAATGCTGCTTCTGAAGATAAAGATGGATTGATGCGAAAGACTAGGAGCTGAAGATAATGATGAAGATAATTATGGAATGGATTATGAAGATCAATTTTGTTTTGATAATTATCTTGTAATTAATTCTGTATATATAGTCTAGAAATCCATGATAGAAATATAGTTTTTGATACAGTTTTCAATATACGTTTGTTTAGAGAATTAACCTCAAGGTTCTTAGTAGTCCTTTCAATAGAGAAGTATTGAACGTCTGTTGAGCTTGTTCAACAGATTGAGGTTTTGTTTGAAATTATTAAGTTTAATCAATATAACTTGTGATTTACATTCAAGTACTGTTTCATTGATTGAGTGTTAAAGTGTTTTTCCGCAACTTCTTTAACATTGTTTCTGAGTGTGTTAATTAAATTCTTCATTAGAATTTTTCGATCTTGACAGTAACTTTGTGTTACTGATAGGCACTTTAACTGTTTCATCTGTTGATTCAGGGTTATCATTCCTAACTTGTCTGAATTTGAAAAGATTCGGATGAATACATTCATGAATTGACGAAAACTTATCAGATCAGTTGGGGGAGATTGTTCATATCCTATCAAAAGGGGAGATTGTCATTCATGGAGAATGTGCTTATCTGATTGTTTGGGGGAGTTCATTTAAAGACGACGATGACCTTGAAAATTTTTGATGATTCTAATTCTCAAAATTCATCAAAACGGGGGAGAATTTTCAAAGTTCAAGTAAGATTGAAGTTGATCGTATCAGAAAATGGAAAGTCTTCAAAGATAAATTTTTTAAAGAGAGAGCAAAGTTATGAAAAAGCAAGAAAAACGGGAAGAAAGTTTGATATTTTAAAGTCAGATTAATTTCAAAGCAAAAGTTATGGCAAGAGATATGTAATAAAAGGGGGAGATGTTAAAGTCAGATGGAATGCTGAAGCAAAGTTTGTTTGGTTAAAGAGAATTTTTTTGAAAAGTATTTGGTATTATTGACAACAAAGGGGGAGAATGCAGAAAGTGTTGATGTTCTACTCAAAGCTACTTAAAGCTATTTCAAAGATGAAGATTAATCTGAAAGCGCTATCAAAGTCAAAGTTTGATCAAAGTTTTGAAGATATGAAGACGTTAAAGTTGTGAAAGACTGATTGTTGAAGTTTTTCTGAAGAAAAGAAGAACTGAAGATTACTGTCAAATTTTTTTTAATCTTGAATCCAAAGGGGGAGATTGTTAAATATGAATTGTATTCAAGATTAAAATAGAGGGTCTAACTTGTAATTGTTGTAAAGTCAAAGAGTTTTGTTGTAAAGTCAAAGAGTTTTCTTGTAAAGTCAACCTTAGTTGATTTAGTATAAATAGTTTAGCTTTGTGTCCTTGTAAAAATTAAGTCACGCGCATAATATTCTTATTCAAAGAGAACACACACAGAGAACTCACATACTTCCAAAGTAAGATCTGTAATCAAGTGAGATCTGTGACACTGTAATCTTGTGACTTCAATACAAGTGATATTTTGATAATCTGTGTTTGAATTAGATAGCTAGATACTGGGATCACATAAAGGTTTATTGTCAACAGGAAGGAATCGACTACGATGAGACGTTTGCACCTGTTGCTCGGATCGAAGCCATCAAAATCTTTTTATCTTATGCAGCCAATAAGAAATTTACTGTCTATCAAATGGACGTAAAGTCAGCATTTCTTAATGGTATTTTGTATGAGGAAGTCTACGTGGATCAACCTAAAGGTTTCATTGATCCGCATCACCCTGATCATGTCTACGTCCTAGAGAAAGCACTTTATGGTTTAAACTAGGCACCACGAGCTTGGTATGAAAATCTTACTCAGTTCTTACTCGCCTTAGGTTTTAAAAATACAACCTTGTTCCTTAAAAAGCAAGGTGAGGATTTAATTCTAATCCAGATTTATGTAGATGATATTATATTTGGGTCTACTAATCCAAAATTTTGCAAGAACTTTTCTAAAATATGGAGTCTCGGTTTGAAATATCTATGATGGGTGAGTTAACATTTTTTCTTGGACTTCAAGTCAAACAGTCACCCGAAGGAATTTTCATAAACCAATCGAAGTACATACGAGTCATTTTGAAAAAGTTCAACATGACTGATAGTTTGGTAATGAAAACGACTATGGCTACCGGAACACTTCTAGATGCAGATTTATCCGAAAAATTTCTTGATCAGAAAGTGTATCGAAGTATGATTGGTTCATTACTATATCTAACAACTAGCAAACCTGATATAATGCTTGCTACATGTTTCTGTGCTAGATATCAGACAAATCCTAAGGAATCTCACCTGATTGCCGTTAAAAGAATACACAGATACCTCAAAGGCACTCCCGAGTTAGGCCTTTGGTATCCTAAGGATTCTAGTTTTGAGTTAACTGCATATACTGATCATGCACGTTGTAAACTGGATAGAAAGAGCACCTCTTGATCATGACAATATTTAGGAGATAAGCATGACAGTTGGACATCCAAGAAACAAAACTATGTTTTTAAATCCACTACCAAGGAAGAATACGTAGCTGCGGCTAGATGTTGTTCGTTAGTCCTCTTGATGACGACTCAATTGAAGGATTTTGGATATTCGAACAAGCGTGTTCCAATTTATTGTGATTCCAAGAGCGCAATTGCAATAACCGCAAATCTAGTTCAACACTAAAAAACAAAGCATATTGATTTGCGCTACCACTTTGTCAAAGATCTTGTGGAGAAAGGAGATATTGAAATGCACTTTGTTCAAACAGACTACCAATTAGCTGATCTTTTTACTAAGCCGTTAGATGAAAAGGGATTCAAATTCTTAATCAGCAAATTAGGTATGTTGAATATGTCGGCTTGAATACTTATCCATGATCTGAGGGGGAGTGTATCTTACTTTTGATTACTTACTTGTGTCTTTGGAAACTCAGAATATTTGTTGATATTCATCAACTACTGTCTAAAGCGGAATCATTTCTATAATGATTACCAATATCTTTTATTTTGCAGGTTATTTCATGTGACTATGGCTTCTGGATATTTCAGTTCAGAACCCGTTCTCAAAAGTTTTTCTTCTTCAAGATGCTTAATAGATATCATCTTTCAAAAGGAGTTTTTACTTTGAGGGGGAGTTTATAAGATTTCACTGTTATATCTTTAAGGGGGAGCTTATAAGATTTTTACTATTCTATTTTTAAGGAGGAGATAAGAAAAGTTACTTATACTTTAATTGTCACATTTTTCTAATGAGTTGACTTTTTACAGATACGTAGGGGGGGTATCTGAGGTTTTTGTCAAGGATGCTTAAAAGGATAATATTCATTTTAGGGGGAGTTGAGAATTTCTATGCTAAAGGTATATTTTTCTGAATCTCAAAGTCTACCATACTTTGAAAGAAGAACAACTTTCAAGTGTGAAAAATGATTTCTTAAATGTTCAAACTACTTCCTATTCTTAAAATGTTTTCATGAATTGAGAAGTGTGCTTTTAAATGTATTTTTGGATACTTTGATGATTATCTGACCGTGTGTTTTGAAAAGATCAATACTTGTGTATTATCTTGTCTATATACTGTCAAGTATTCTTACACATATCGGTTCAGTACATTATTATTGACTTTGTTATTACCATGTCTCAAACGATTAATCTTTCGATGGTAATACTTCCGGTTCTATTCAATGTTGTTTGAGATCAGACGTCATTTGTTATTAATTGTGCTTTCATTGCTAAATTGTTTATATCTTGTTCATATAAACAACTTTTTGATACCCCATTATATTTTTTTTCATGATATTTGATCTGATTAAATCATTGTCAGATTCTCAAAACAATGAAATTGAATGATCATAAATGTTCAAAGTTTTGAGAGATTTTAAATTTTCAAATTGCTCAAATTTCATTCTTATCTTTACTGAGCATACATTTTCTGACAAGTTATTTCTTGTGCTTAACTGTCAAAATAAACTGTTGAGCAACACATTCTTTTAGGAAAAAATACATGGGATTCAGTATGAGTGCTTAAAAGACATCCAGGGATTCACGTTAACCAGTGTTTCCTACCCCAGAATTAATCCTTGAGTGATTAAGGGGAGAGGGGTCAAAAGATTTGATAGTGGGTTTGTGCTGAGGTAAAATGAAAGAGAGAGTTTGGTTAGAAGTGAGCTAAAATGTTTAAAAGAAAGAAGGTGAGAGATCAGAGTGAAAGAATAATAAACTCTGCACCAAACTTTTTTTGAGTCGGGCAACCGCATAATATGTTGTTTCACAATTCTTCGTGAACGACATTGAAAAAGGCAACTAGCCCATGCCAACTCTTGCATAAAACCCCACCTGCTACTCATTCTTTTTTTCAACAAAATAATGTTTCATATTTTATGGGGAAGCAGCACATTATCTATCTGATCTTCATTTGGATGATTCGGATATTGAAAAAGAAGGAAAATTGCCCCACCTTCGACCTTTCTCATGCACATTGAGTCTGTGTATAACTATTATTTTCTCAATGCTTTACATTATGTTGAGCCTTATCAAAGCAATCATTATGCTTAATTCTTTCATACACAAGCACAAACACACATAAAATTCGTTTTTCTGTTAGAACATTCATAGATTAACCTTGTGTTTTTCAATGATTGAATGGAAGTCCTGGGGAATGAACATCACACAAGCTCCTTATATAGTACATTCGTTGTACTCAGTAACTTTGTGTTACTGACAGACATTCTAACTGATTCATCTGTTGATTCAGGTTTACCATTCTTATTTCGTTTGAATTTGAAAAGATTTAGATGAATCCATTTATGAATTGACGGCAGAATCTTATCAGATCAGACAGATTTCTCATAATTCTGGGGAGATTGTGCTTACTATTTCCAAAGATATTTTCCTACATGGGGGAGATTGTTCATATTCTCATGAAGACGGTGCTTAAATTGCTATTTGGGGGAGAGATTTCAAAAGTTGACCTTGAAGTGTTTTGATGATTCTGATTCTCAAAATTCATCAAAATGGGGGAGAGAATTCAAGATTTCAAGCAAGATGTGATAAAGTGGAAGAAATAAAAGTCAGAAAATTTAAGTCAAGAATTGTTTCAAAGTGAAGTCTGAAGATTCTCAAGTTGTTGAGCTTATCTGAAATTGCAGTTTTACTCAAAAGGGGAGATTTAAAAGTGTTAAAGTTTTGAAGACTTCAAAGTTTTGTGAAGATTGTCAAATGTGTTCAAGAAATCCAAAGGGAGAGTCACTTAAAGCGCTTTCAAAGTTTGATCAAAGAGACAAAGATTTGAAGATGTCAAAGTTGTGAAAGATTGTTTGTTGAAGACTTTTTCTGAAGAAATAATACCTGAAGATAAGTGTCAAAATTTTTAATCTTGATTCCAAAGGGGGAGAATGTTAAGTCAAAATTGTATTCAAGATTAAAATGAGGATCTGTATTGTAAATGTTGTAAAGTGTGAGTATGTTCATTGTAATTGTAAAGTAGTTGACCATGTGCTAAGGTCATGTTGACCATATATAAAACAGGTCAATGTGTTGTAAGTCATTAAGGAACACACATATTTTCAGAGTTTACACCGTAAGAACACACACACAGAGATTTTGTATAGAATCAGAGATAGGTACACACACAAGACAAGCACATAGCATATTGTAAATGCACGAAATAGGGATATGACTTGATTTAGATTGATTGATCAATAAATAAAAGTTTCATACATTGATTGTGTGTTAATCAATAGCTAGAATCTGGGACCACAAGGTACAATTGAACTTTACTTTGTAAACACAGATTATCAACTTGCTGATTTGTTTACCAAGCCATTGGACGAAAGGAGATTTAATTTTCTCAATTCGAAACTTGGCATGTTGAATATCAAGACATAATCTGTAGTTACCTAGTATAGTTTCTTTTTGTTAATTTTCATCATTTCTTTATTTTTTTTAATCTGAACGATATCTGCACTGAAAGGTTTTGTTCATATTTTTAGGAGGAGTGTGAGACAAAGATTAGATGATCTACATTCTTGGGAGAGTTATAGATTTTTGCATATATTCTACACTCGCATATTTTGTGATGCATATTTTCAGGGGGAGTAAGGGCAATGACTTCTGATTACATCAGATCAGAACTCGTTCTTAAATGTTTTACTGCTTTCATGTTATTTTTCAATAAATGTTTTGCTTTCAATAAGACTTTGTTGCTTTGACAACTTTTTGACTATTTGCAGATTTTGAAGGGGAGCTTACATGATCATATTAATCATGACTTTGGAGCTGACTTTATGATATTAATGATGAGCGTAAGGATTATTCTAACCTTAATCTCATACATATATGAAAGATGGATGGCTTTCAGATATGAAAATAGTTTTCTTAAATGTTCAAACCACTTCTCAATTCGTAAACATATTTCATGAATTCAGAAGTGTGTATTTAAAGTGTTTTCATTGTATGAGCTTCAATGTTAAACAAACCCTATGTTTCCAAAGATAAATACTTGTGTCTTATCTTTTTCATACACTGCCAAGTATTCATACACATCCGTTTAGTACTTTTATTGTATAAATTCTTACCATGTCTCAAAATGAAACTATTTTTCGATGGTAAGACACCCCGTTTTGTACTTCATTGATATTTGAGCATTAGTTCATTTCGTTCAAAGTGTTTCTTTCAAGAATGTCTATATTTGATTCCTATAGACAAATTCAATTTTTCATGACCTAAGCTTTTATTGATATATCATTCATATTTGTTCTTTTCAATACATTGTCAGATTCTCAAACAAGTCTTTTGATTTCATTTCATTCTTTCAATCTACTTGTTTTTGAGAAAATCTTCCATCATTAAAATGTTCAAACCTTCATTATTATCTAATTGAGGATAACCTTATATGGCATGTATTACATTCTCATGTGCTTTAACTGACAAAATTAAGTCATTGAGCAATTTTGTGCTTTTAGGATGTAATACATGGGATCAGTGTGAGAGCTTTAATGAACTTCTAAGGAATGAAGATAACTAGTGTTTCCTACCCAAGAAGTTATCCTGAGTGATCGAGGGGCGAGGTGTCAATGTTTGAGTGTGGGTGTGTGATGAGATAAAATGTAATGAGAGTTTGGTTAGAAGTGAGCTTTTTTGATTAAAAGAAAGAGGGTGTGAGAACAGAGTTAAAAGAATATCAGAATTCTGCACCAACTACTTTCTGAGCCGGGCATCCACATTATTGATTGTTTCACAATTCTTTCGTGAACATCATTGAGATAGGCAGTGAGCCCATGCCAATTCTTGCTTTATACCCCACCAGCTACTCATCTTTTTCTCAGAAAGAAGATGTTTTAATTTTCTTGGGGACGCAACATATATTCTATCTCGTCTTCATTTGGAAGATGTATATATTGAAATAGAAGGAAGTCTTCCCGACCTTCGCACTTCAATCATGCACAATTGAGTACGTGTATTAATGTTGTTGTGTCAATGGTTTACACACTTTGAGCCTATTTGAAAATCCTAAGTAGCTTCATTCATTCTACACTATGCACGAGCACACAAGGAGTACGTTTTCTTGTTATAATGTTCATAGAAAATTCGTTGTTATTTTCGATGATTAAATGGAAGCCCTGGGGGAGTGAACATCAATAAGCTCATTTTCAATGTGCATCTGTTGCACAAAGTGGCTTAGTGCTACTTACATGCATTTTAACTGATTCATTTGTTGATTCAGGGTTACATTCTTATTTGTTTGAATTTGAAAGATTCGGATGAATATATTATGAATTTGAAAGATTCGGATGAATATATTATGAACTGAAAGAGGTCAGAGAATACATACATGACATTTCTTGGAGACAGTTTTGATGATTTCTATGCTCTACATCATCAAAAAGGGGGAGAAATAATTTCAAGAAATGTTGTTCGGAGAACAGTTTGGGTAAGTTGAATATGAGAGAAAAACAAGAAATTGTCAAGAAATGCAATTTATGGGGAGATTGTAAAGTTTGTAAAGTGAAGATTCAAAGAATTCAGAACGTTTGTTGAAGATTTGTTGAAAAATTTCTTTGAAGATTATTTGCTAAAGCAAGCTGAGCTAAATTTGGAGATAAATTTGTTTACTAAAGACTGAGAAAGATGATTATAAATCTTGGGGAACATTGCAAAAGTTGTTGATTTACTGATAAAGAAGAAAGGGGAGATGAAATGTTTATCTTAAGAAGATGTCAAAGGGGAAGATTGCTCGTTAATGATAAATTTCTTTTTGAAAATGATCTTGAATCCAAAGGGGGAGATTGTTAGTGGACAAATATGTTGGATCCAAGATCATCGGAATTAAAAAGTCAAAGTCCAAGTCAAATCCTCTCTTGCAAAAGTCAAAGTCAACATAAATCAAAGCTAGCTTAGTATTTAGTTTGTTTAGTTTGTCATGTAACCTTGTTGGTATAAATAGTTTTTCTTCCTTGTTAAGCGTGTAGCACTTTAGTAGCACTTTGAGAGATTTACATTGTAGAGAGAAAAATATTATAAGAGAGAAAGCATATTATACGTTTTGTAATCTGTGATTCTTAGAAATACATATGACATTCTGAATCTGTTTATCATTGTTCATCTTGATCTTACTGCACATCACTGGGAATAACAGAAAGAGACAGGCTTGAGAAAGAGAAAGCTGAGTTTACTTCCGAAGGAAAATCTCTCAAAAGAAAGATTTCTGAGTTAGAAAGCTTGTTGGAAAAAGAGAGAAAAGAGTTTGAGAAGGACAAGAAAAAATTAGAGCAGAAAAATGTTGGAATTTTTAAAAAAATAACTGATCAAAGAGAGAATGTAGATAAGGATTTTGAGGAAGAAATAAAGGTTTTTGAGACTGAGATTAAGAAGCTGACAAGGAAGTTATCTGAACTGTCAACAAAGGCAATGAAAGAGCAAAACGCGAAGTCTGAATTAAAGAGAAAGATTGACTTACTCTCCAAAGAAAGAAACATTTTATCTTAAAAAATAACATAACTTGAGGAGATCGTCTTCAAGATGAATTTGACTGAGCAGAAGACTCCAGATTCAATTGATTAATCATCTAGAGATGATTCAACTGACTCTAAATGCTCATTCAAGGCAGCATCAAGTTCACATCATACAACTGTTTCCATAAAAAAGGTCAGATAATTCAAAATATAAGATTCATACTACTTACCTATTCTATGATAGGAATGTTGATGGTTCAGGTACATTTAGAAAGAGAATTGGAAAAGAAAAATTGTTTTGGAAAGCAAAAGGATCTTCTGATGAGAAGGAAGATCAAAAATCATTTGTGAACACACCTACTGCCAAAAAGAACAATGCTCATGAAGGTAAATCTTTTCGCAAACCCGATCTTGTTTACTCAGTAAATCAATTAATCAGGTTAGCTCAAAAGAAAATAAATTTTTCTTACTCTGGTTCAAATGATTTCGTTTGTAAAAACTATGTTAATTACTGGTATGGTTCTTATTATATTACTCCTAACAGAATTGCAACTAACAAACCCAGACCCAAATACTAGAAGGTATCAAAGCCAAAAGATTCATCTGTGTTGCAGGAACCTCAAGTCTAGGGGGAGTAAAGCAACATTGGCTTTTGGATATCACAATTCAAAACCCGGTCTTCAAAGATCAAGTTTGACTTCTAAACACAACAGTTTAGGAGTCGTACTTCAAAGATCAAGAGATTTTGTACTCCAATGCATAAAAGATGATCAACCTTCAGGGGGAGTACATATCATCCTTTCTGATAAATATTGTGAATGCAATATTTCAGGGGAAGTAAATGACTTTTGATTACATCAGATCAAGTCTCGTTATTCAATGTTATAGGGGTGTCTTACTGTCATATTTTTCTGATTTTCAATATTGTTGATGTACTTTGATACTTTGACGACTTTTTGACTAAATGCAGATTTTGAGGAGGAGCTTACATTATCATATCAATCATGACTTTGAGGCTTATTCATGAGATTAAGCTGTGCATAAGGATTATTCTAGCCTTAATCTCATACATATTTGAAAGATGAACAACTTTCAAATATGAAAACATATTTTCTTAAACGTTCAAACCACTTCTCAACTCTTAAAAGTTTTCATGAATTTCAGAAGTGTGTATTTTTAAATGTTTTCACTTTTTAAGCTTTCATGTTTCACTAACCGTGTGTTTCCAAAGATAAATAGTTGTGTATTTTCTTTTCCATATACTGTCAAGTATTCACACATACCAGTTTAGTATTTTTGTTGACTGTGTTATTACCATGTCTCAAAATGAAATTATTTTTCGATGGTAATACCCTCCTTTTGTACATTCAAAGTTTGTTGAGCGTTACTTCATTCAAAGCGTTTCTTTCAAGAATGTTTATATTTGATTCGTATAGACAACATCTATTTTTCATGACCTACGCTTTTATTTATAAATCATTCATATTTGATCTTTTCCATACATTGTCAGATTCTCAAAATATATCTATTGATTTCACTCCGTTCATTCAATCTCTTTGTTTTGAGAAAATCTTACATGTTTAAAATGCCCAAATCTTAATGATTATCTTCCTGAGCATACATATATCTGACATATATTTCATACTATTATGCTTTAACTATTGGAGTTAAACCGTTGAGCAACATTTTCTTTAAGACAAAATACATGGGATCAGTGTGAGAGCTTAATAGAACTTCTATGGATTCATGATAACCAGTGTTTCCAACCCAAGAAGTTATCCTTGAGTGATCGAGAGGGAAGGGGTCAATATCTGAGTATGGGTGTGTGATGAGGTAAAATGAAAAGAGTGGTTGGTTAGAAGTGAGGTTATATGTTTAAAAGAAAGAGGGTGTGAGAACAAATTTAAAAGAATTTGAAAACTATGGACCAACTTTTTCTGAGTCGGGCAGCCACATCTACTGTGGGTTCACATTCTTTGGTGACGTTCATTGAAACAGGCACTAGACCATGCCAACTCTTGAATTTAACCTCACCAGCTACTCATCTTTTTCTCAACAAAAAGATGTTTCATATTTTCTTGGGGACGCAACACATAATTTATCTCCTCTTCATTTAGAAGATTTGGATATTAAAACAAAAGGAAGTCTGCCCCATCTTCACATCTTGTTCATGCACATTGAGTCTGTGTAATATTGTTGTTGTCTCAATGGTTTACACAATTTGAGCCTATATATATATACCTATGCAGCTTCAATCATTCTACACTAGCACGAGCATACAAGGATTAAGTTTTCTTGTCATAACGTTCATAGCAAATTTCTTTTTGATTTTCGATGATTGTATGGAAGCCCTGGGGGAGTGAACATCAAAAGGCTCCTTTCCAAAGTACATTTGTTGTACAAAGTGGCTCAGTGCTGATTACAAACATTTCTAACTGATTCATTTGTTGATTCAGGGTTACATTCCTATTTGTCTGAATTTGAAAAGATTCAGATGAATACATTTGTTGAATTGACGGATGTTCAGAAATCCATTTGGAAAGATCGTGGTCAGAAATTGGATACATGACATTTATTGAAGAAGTTTTGATGATTTATATGCTCTACATCATCAAAAAGCGGGAGAAAGTCAAGAATTGGAAAAGAAGCTATTGGAAATTCAAGAAATGAGAAAGAAATTGTGAAGAAAGGTCAAGATTTGAGGAAAGTTTAAGAAATTTTCTTTTGAAAAGAGAAAAGTGAGCTACAACCGAAGATAATTTATATGCTAAATATAATGATGATAATTAAAGTTTTTAGGGGAGAATATTAAAGATCACAAGAAGGGGAGAGTGAAGATTATCAATTTACATCTCAATAAGTGGTGAATGTTGTTTGCCTTAGAATATCAGTTTTTGGCCCAAAAGGGGAGAATGTTCTTGAAAGGAAGAAAATGTGCTTTGAAGATGAAATTCATTTGAAGATAAGTGCATGTTTATAAAAAGGGGTAGTTTACTAGTTTGTTCAATCAAAAGGAGAAGAATTTGATTTGAAGAAAGATCTCTACATGTTTTACAAAGGGGGATATAAAATTCCTATCGTTGTGAAGATGATCTTGAATCCAAAGGGGGAGAATGTTAGAGCATAAAATGTTGTCTTCAAGATCATCTAGATTGGAAGTCTAAAGCCCAAGTCAAAGCCTCAAGATTGCAAGTCAAATTTAAAGTCATCAAAGTGGAGAGTCAAATTCATCTAATGTCAAGCTTGTTGTTTGTTTAGTTTGGTTTTGTATCTTGTAAGTTTGTTGGTATAAATAATGTTTCTTTAGTAGTGTAGAGAGGAAAACTTAGATGTGTGCGTATTGTAAAATCATATTGCATATCTAGTGAGATAAACTAGGAAGAGAGATTGATTGTAAACTATAAAATTCAAGATCAATGACATATAAGATTTGAATTGAATTTATTGTTCATCTTGATAATCTTGAATCAAACTGTGAATAACATTAAGCTTTATGCAAGAGGCCAAACTGACCAAGCCATGAATTGAAATTGTTTAAAGATAACTGGGGTATTGGGTATGATAACCCACATTACTTCAAAAAGGGAATTTCAAAACAGACTGGCTCTTTATAGTTTTGATTTTTTACAATTGCCTGACAAACACCCCGAGTTAAAAGTCAGATGGACCAAGTTATCTGAAGAAGATGAAGCAAAGGAAGACCTTAAAAGAAAAGACACATCTAAAATGCAACTACCATTCTGTTATGACTAACTGAATGATAGTTATCTTACTGAACAACCAAAGTTTCTTTCAAATCATTATTTTCAAAGCTATTCTACTGAGGATATAGAAGCTAAACCTGTTGAAGGAAAACTTTATGTTCCTCCACTCATCTTAGAAAGTAAAATTTATGAGCTTGAGAATATTCTAGTAGAAGAATGGATTTTGGTTGATTTAGAACAAATTGTATTATGTCCCAAGATTCAAGTTCTAATTGCAAACAATCACAAACAAGATGACACAAATTAATCAAACACTTCACCTGTTTCAATTCAATTAAAGCAATTCGTATACAGTCTATCTGAAGTATTTTCTCTCTCTAGAAATCAGTCTCCGTACAATGTAACTTCCAACTTCTAACTTGCAACTTCTAACTTCTAATCACAAGCTTATAACAACTAACTAGTCATATGTCTATTAAAGGAAAGACACGGGCACAAAACAAAATACAAAATGACTTTGACTTTGACTTTTATTACAAAGAGACTTTGACTTTCTTCTTGAGAGTTGACTTGAGCTTTGACTTGGTTGACTTTCTGTCTTCAGTCTTCATGATCTTGTATCCAACAAATATATGCTCTAACACTCTCCCCCTTTGGATTCAAGATCATCTCAAAAAGATTTTGCAATTTAATCTCTCCCTTTAAACACAAAATTACAATCTCCTCCTTGTAGAACTCTTTCAACAAGAATTATCTTCAGAAATAAATATTGAAGCACAATCTCCCCTTTTATACTCAAAGCAATCTTCCCAAAGTATGTATTAAAAAACAGTAACATTCTCCCCAAGGTTGTAAAAATCTCTTTCAGACACTGGAAAGAAATTATCTTCAAGTTTACCTCAGTTTGCTTCAGCAAATTGTCTTCAAAGAAAATTTTAGTAAAATCTGCTTACTTTCAGAAATCATTGAATTTGCTCTTTCAAACTTGTACACTCTTCAGTAATACTTGCAATCTTTTCTTTAACAACTTTCTCAACGAACCTTCTTCAAAACTTTGCATTTCAATTTCTTGATTACTTCTTAAACATTTCATGATCCTCTCCCCCTTTTTGATGAAATGGCATTGACATCATCAAAACTTTCACAAGAAATGTCATTAACCTTTCTGATCTAACCACTGATCTTTCCAACGAGCCTCTGACAATCAATTGATTCAAAAAGATATTCATCCGAATCTTTGCAAATTCCGACAAATTATGAGTGTAACACCTGAATCAACAAATGAATCAGTTAAAATGCCTGTCAGTAACACGAAGTCACTGTGTGTAACGAATACACATTAAAAAGGAGTTTTTTAATGTTCACTCCCCTAGGTCTTCCATGAAACCATCGAATAACACAAGTTTATTCTATTAATGTTCTGACAGAAAAACGAATTTCTTGTGTGTTCGTGCTTGTGTCTGAAGGAATTAAGCACAGATGATTGCTTTTAATAAGGCTCAAAATTGTGTAAACCATTGAGACAACAACGGTTAAACAAAGACTCAATTGTGCACGATCGAAGTGCGAAAGTGCGACAAACTTCCTTCTTTTTCAATATCCAGATTTTTCAAATGAAAATGAGATAGAGTATGTGTTGCGTCCCCTTAAAATATGAAACATCTTCTTTTTGAGAAGAAAATGAGTAGCTGTTGGAGTTTTTATCAAGAGTTGGCATGGGCTAGTTTCCTGTTTCAATGATGTTCACCAAAGAATTGTGAAACACCAGCAATGTGGTTGCCCGACTCAGACAAAGTTGGTGCAGAGTTTGTTATTCTTTTACTCTGTTCTCACACCCTCTTTCTTTTTAAACATTAAGCTCGTGTCTAACCAAACTCTCTTTTCCATTTTACCTCATCACTCAACCCACACTCAGTTATTAACTTTTCACTCTTCGATCACTCAAGGATTAACTTCTTGGGTAGGAAACATTGGTTAGCGTGAATCCATAGAAGTTCAGTTAAGTCCTCACACAATGAACCCATGTTCTTTTCCTAAAAGAACATGTTTCTCAAAATGATTTAACTTTGTAGTTAAAGCACAAAATATATACAAGTCAGATGTATGTATGCTCAAAAATGTAATCATGAAGATTTGAGAATTTTAAACATTGAAGATATTTCAAAAAAGTATATTGAATGAATGAAATGAATATAAGAAACTTGTTTGAAAATCTGACATTGTATGAAAAAGATCAAATAGAATGATTTATCAAGTAAAGCTTAGGTCAGCAAAAATTGAATATTGTCTATATGAATCAAAATATAAACACTCTTGAAAGAAACGTTTTGAAATGAAATCAACACTCAAACTTTGAATATCAAGCGGGGTGTATCACCATCGAAAAATATGTTCAATTTGAGACATGGTGATAACATATTCAACAAAAATTTAAACCGGTGTGTGTGAATACTTTAAAGTATATGGAAAAGATAATCCGCAAGTATTCATCTTTGGAAACACACGGTTTGTAAACAACAAAGCACATATAACATGAAAACATTTAAAAACACACTTCTATACTCATGAAATCTTTTTAAGAATCAGAAGTTGTTTGAACATTTAAGAACATGTTTTCATATCTGAAAGTTGTCCTTCTTTCAGACAGGTATGAGATTAAGATTATAAATAAACCATTTGCTCAATCTTAAATCTCATCAAGTCAGCTCTAAGTCATATATGATATGATCATGTAAGCTCTCTCTCAATTCTGCAAAAAATCAAAAGTCGTCAAAGTACAAAGCTTTATTCACAAAATTTATTGAAAATAAAATGACATAAAGCAGTAAAACTATGAACGTACGAGTTTTGATCAGATGTCATATATCATACTCCTTATCTCTTACTCCCCTTGAAATTATGCATCAGAAAATTTGTCAGTGAAAAACATATGTTAGAAATCTACAACTCCCCTGAAATGTAGATCATCTTATCTTGCAAATGCATATTTTCAGTAAAAATATGTACTCCCCCTTGAAGGTTGAACTTCTTATTTAAGTATCGTAGTACAATCTCATTCAACACGAGAATATCATCTTTTTTTATCATTGAAGAGTGAGTCCTAAACTGTTATGTTCAGAAGTCAAACTCCTTAGACATTGAAGTACGGGTCCTGAACTGATTTATTCAGAAGCCTTGGTTCCTTTACTCCATCTTAACATCAGGTGCCTTCAACACAGATGTATCTTTTGGTTTTGGTACCCATTTATATGTGGGTCCCCTTTTCTTTTCAAAACCATTTGAAGCATCAGAATGATAAGAATATACATGATATGTACCAAACTAAACATCAGAATATTGCCGAGACGCAAAATCATTTCTACGAGAAGTATAAAACTTTCTAGTAGACGGAGATAATTGGAACAATTGCTTTATTGAATAACGCTTGTAAGAAGTTACAAGTTTTGGTTTTTGAAAAGCAACATTGCCAATTACATCAGTTTTACTATCAGTATTTCTATTACAATCAGAATCAGATTATGATTTAGCATTCTCGTCAATCTTCTTCTTTGGTAGCCATTCTGATTTAACTCAAGACTTTTTCTTTCTCACATTTGAAACACTTGAAACTTTAGAGTTAGAACTGTTAGATTTGAAAGATTGCTTTATCCTTGGCTTACCAGTGGTTTTCTGTTTCTGTGAATGCCTAGATTTCTTCATCTTACCTTTGGCATTCTGGGGATTCACAGAAACTGTTACATCAACTTTCGTTGATGTTTCACCCTTTTCATACACACTGGGTAATCCGAAAGAGTTTATAACAAATTGTGAATGATTAGGGAGTTTAGCATTAAAATCAAATTGACCAACACAGTCATCTAAATCACCTTTAGAGTTAAGAAAATCAAACTCTTCATCAAGTAGACCATTTAAATCATTAGATTTTGAAGCTTTGGAAGTTTTAGAAAAATAAGAATTTAGAAGCACAATAGAAAACATAGTTTGTTCTAGATTAATCAAAATCCTTTCTTCTATTAGAGTGTTCTCGAGTTTAGAAATTTATTTTCTAACATGAGAGGAGCTACATAAATTTTACCCTCAATAGGTTTAGCCTCCAACTCCTTTGAAGAATAGCTTTCAAAATAATCATTAGAAAAAGTTTTGATTTATCAGAACTACAACTATAATTCAACTTCTCATAACGAAATGGAAGTTGCATTTTAGTTGTGTTCTTCCTTTTCTATTTTTCTTTAGCTTCATCCTCTTCAGGCAGTTTAGTCCACTTAACTTTGAGTTCGGGGTATTGTGGTGCCAGTTTTAAAAATCCAAAATCATAAAGCGCAGGCACTTTAGAAATACCCTTTTTGAGATAATGTGGGTTCTCGTAACCAAGACCTCAACACTCACTACTCTCTTTTGGTTTATTTAGGTGAATGGTCTGTTAAGTTTGCCCTAAAGTTTAAAGTTTTTCTTCCAAAACATTCACTTTATCAGTTAAAGATTTGTTTTCTTTTGATAAAAATAAACACTTTTTAGCAATCTCTTTAGCTTCAAATTGATATAGTTTATATTTCAAAGTAGTTTCAGATAGTTCATTGTGAATTATAGTCTTCTCTTTTGCGCTGGTATCAATGTTTTTATGTAAAGCCTCATGTTAGATCATAGTTTTGAGTCAATTTGTAAAGTAAGTTTCTTTGTTTAGTTGACGTTTACCTTGTATGCTTGTATAGAGGTCAAGGCTTGTTTGACCCTATATATAGCTTTGCTTTAGTCTTGTTTTTGTAAGTATGTTTGTACGTTTGTCATTGTAACCATTCCATGTGAGATATATGAATACGAAAAACCTTGTGACTAAATTATCTCTACATCTCATCTTTGATCTTTGATTGTTATTGATTTGTGCATGATTGCTTGAAACCTGGGATCACAATTGGTATCAGAGCTAGATCTGATTATTCAAAAAAAATTAACATCATGATTTGAGGCAGAAAAATACGAATTTCAAATTTTTAGAAAGTTATTGTTCCATTGAAATCAAGATTTTGATTGAAGGATGATTTGGATGTGAAATTGAGTTCACAGTGATCGCCTATTACAGTAGAACATTTCTTGTTTGGGTTGGTTAATCAATTGACCAACAAATTGATAGAATTTGATCAATATTTCCATTTTTAGAAAGTTTTCATTCACGGACTTTCAAGATTCAAATCCCACGATCATGGTTGTTTTTAGAAAAAATCATTCCAAGGAATTGTTCTCGATGGTATAGTAGTGAATTCTGCAAAGTTTCAGAGTCAAACTACAATTTTTGGGTGGAATTCAGTGTTATTTTTTGAAAAAATGTCCAAGATCTAAAGAATTCGCACGAGCTATGAAGAACTCGCACAAAGAACTCGCAGAGCTAAGGAATTCGCAGATTGATTGATTTTATTGTTCTTAAGGATAAAATTCGCAGAGTTGAAGAATTTGCACAAGAGTATATACAAAAAAGCAAAGGATTCACACAAAGAGCTATACGAGAAGTATATAATTTGCATAAGAGACACATACGAATTGTGTGGAATTCGCATCTGAGTCCTACACGAATTTCAAAGCATTCGCATAATCCTTTAAGCGAGAAGTAAGAATTTGCACATAGTTATATGCGAAAAGCCCATATTTCGTATCCTTTTTCATATCCTTTTCATGCGAATTGTGTCCATACGAATTCTTGCATGTGAATTGTTAGTTGTGAGTATTATACGAATTGTTTTCCTTATACGAATTCTTAGTGCATGCGAATTGTATGTTGTGAGTATCATACGAATTCTAGACTTGTTATCCTTTTTGAGTGATTTTTCTGTATTTTTACTGTTAATTTTTCTGATTTTCTGACTAACGATCTTTTCAAGCTATATTTTTTAGAGAAATATTAATCATGCCTTACACAGATGAGAAGGGAAATTTGTTTCTCACCAACAGAGACTGTGCATTGTCATACATGCCAGAAATACCAAAGATTGAGGCTGAGAATGAAAAGCTAAAAGTTCAAAATTCAAAGCTGAAAGCAGAAATTGATACTTTGAATGTCAAACTGACAAAGGCTGAAACACAAGTATCAACATATCAAGAAAAAGTCAAAGAATGGCTAAAGAAAGTAGATGAGAGACACTAGAATGAGAAAACTGAACTTGAGAAATCTTTCAACCGGAAGTTATCTGAACTTTCAAAGAAAGCTGAGTCAGAGAAGAAAGGGTTAGAAATTAAGTATTGTTATTCCCAAGTTTGATCAAGTTCTTATCGTAACAAAACAATCAAGATGATTCAACAGTCTTAATCACATGTCATTGATATAAATCTCAACAATTACAAATCTCACTTTCTCTCTACATTCATTCTCTCTCTCTAGAATAATGTTCTAATTTGATCTTCTCTAATCTGCTCACATACGTTCACACAATCTGAATTCTTACCTTCTATTACAAACTCAAGGAACCTATTTATATTAAGCAACATAACAAGGAAACAAATACAATACACTTTGACTTTGATTATTGTTAGTGTATGATAATCCCAAAATCAACTAAATCCTTAGAGAGAGAAAGTAGAGAGAGAGTTTGAAGCGCAAGAATGAGATAGTATTGATTATGCGTGAGTTCCTTACAAAACACAAAGCCACAAGGGACTTAAATACCCTGGCCAATACTACACAGTATACACAACCTAAACACAGTATTAGACCAAGCCTATAAATACAATGATTACTATAAAATATGACTTAACAATCTCCCCCTTAGTAATCATTGGCGCTGTGGTCTTCAATATTCATCTTCTAAATCAAATCGGACCATCTAAGCGACTTAACGAAGCTTCTTGACTAAAAAAAAATTATTCTCAGCATCTTTCAATCTATGTTGTCTTTGCTGCCTTGACAAGACTGGACCTGTTTGTAATTAGCTTGAAAGAACAATCGGTTCATCAGCTTGTGCTCTAGACGATGCACCTCTTTCAAATATACTTGAATGAACTGTGGTGATCGGAGCTTGAACAACAAAAGAATTAGTAGCTGAGAAAATAGAATCTTGAACGAAACTTGATCATCAGATAAACGTTTGAACTCTTTGTCTCTTTAACTTCTCCTTAACTTATCCCCTCATGACCTTGATGATCTGGAGCAACTTGGGCATGCAAATGTTGGAGACAGCTTAAGATCTGCAAAATCAGAATAAAGGAGAAAGAAGAGAGGTTTGCGCTAACTGTTGGTGGCGCAAACTTAGTTTTGCGCTAGCTGACGGTGGCGCAAAGTTGAGTTTTGCGCTACCAACTGTTGGCGCAAAGCTGACTTGAAATTTCACCTGTTAAGCTCTTTGACTCCCCCTACACAAATGCACTAAATATGACAATTCAAATTAGCATTTGTATAGAAAATCAGATACTCCCCCTCGAAAAAATGAGATATGATCTTTTCAAAATATTTTCTTGTTCACTCCCCCTCAAAAATGAACATACCCATTAACACAGATATGAGAACACACAAATCGAAACATCAATGTAGAAAGAAAAATATACTGAATATGTATTTTGAAACAACTAAACAAATTAAATTCTACTCAGTAAAATATCACAGATTAATCAATCAGTTGAAATCAATTGTATGTTGTTGGATATCAAGTTAAGACATGTTCAGTTTCAAAAACATTCATCAATCTATTTAGTGTGCTAGCATGTGAACTTTGATTAGCTTCAAGAAAATGCAATTCTAAAAATATTATAGAGAACATTGCATGTACTCACACTAAGCCATCAAAATTTAAGATTTTCACAAATTTATAGGTTTATCGCAACTCAAACATATTACCAAGTATCATGAGATGTGTGCTCATTGGCATCTTTTAGCAGTGTGCACATTGGCATCTTCACATGAGTGTGCTCTTTCGCATCTTTTAAGATTGTGCACTTTGGCATCTTTAAATAAAAAAATTTGGTAAGTAAAGAACATGTCGTAAACGTAACTTTCTATCTGATCCTATTGCAGGATTTGGGTCAGTCGCTCCCAGACCAGTTGGCCTTAGGGGACTAGGTGTCAAGCACCCCTTGGAATTTACTCTCCCAGATCAGAAAGGATACATCGACACATCCTAAACCCATTCATACCAGTAGAACATGACTTTCGATCTGATTCTATAGAAGGATTTGGGTTCGATCACTCCCAGACCAATTAACCTTAGGGGACCAGATGACAAGCATCCCACGGAACTTACTTTCCCAAACTAGAAAGGTCACAGGTACAAACTTTTAAACTTAGAGATTTATGTATTTTATATATATAATTCATCTCAATAACCCAGTTTTACATCTAAGTGCTTAGCCCAAATTTTCATTATAATCCGTAATTTTGACTTTTTAGGATTTCTAAGCATTGTAAACTATACATATTCCGAATAACACAACTTTAAAGCAGTATCAAAAGTTTCAAACATGTTGCTGACCTTTCGATTTTTGTAAGATTGAAAGTTGAACATATAAAACATTGATATAAACAAAGAAACTTGAAAATTTATCCTAGACACACATTTTATTCAAAAGAAAGAAAAATTGTAAAACTTTTACTTTATAGAATAAAATTTGTAAAGATTTAAACTTTTAAATTCAACATGCCGAGTTTTGAAAGCAGAAAATTAAAACGTTTCTCATCTAAAACTTTTGTAAAAATATCAGCAAGTTGATATTCAGTTGGAACAAAATATAATTCAATAGTACCTTCTTCCACATAATGTATAATAAATTTGTGTCTCAAATGAAAGATTTGGGTTGTATAAATTCAAGAGTTAGTTGAACTGGCTCAGATTCTTGAAAAACTATTATGAGAAAAATAGGAACAACATCATATTCAGAGATATATGTAGCGGAATTAAGTAGATGTACTCACATTTTCTCATTAGTCCAGAAGCTATAAGCATTGAAGAACGAGTCTTAAGACATGTTTAGAAGTCGAAGTCTATTGAAGTACGGGTTCTAAGCTGATGTACTTAGAAGACAAATTTTTTTTTCTCTTACTCCCCCTTGACATTAGGTGCCTGCAACTTAGAATCAATTTTTGGTTTTGGTACCCACTTGTATTTGGGTCCATATTTGTTAGTTGCAGTTCTAAAGGGAGAAAACTTGTTTGATTTGACATAGAAAGCACGAGAAAAATAATCAGATGAATTAACAGAAACATCAGTAGAGGACGAAGCATGATCATCTGAACTTGAACCAGAGGAGGAAAAAAAGACAACTTTTGAAATGTGAATCATTTGCTTTATTGAATATTTGAAAATTTTATTACAAGAAGCAAATGAATCATTTCTACAAAGTTTGTCTACATTTTGATCCTCACTAGTCGCAGATTCATCTGATGTCCGCTTGACCCTCCATATCTGCTTTGTAGGTGTGCTCAAAGTCCTATCTGAAAAATTTGAATCAAAAGAATTAGAACTGTCAGAAATGACTTTAGCTTGTTTCTTTGACTTCTTTGACCTTCTTCTTTTACGATTTGGTTTATAATAATCATCATTTAGCATAAAAGATTCATCAAGAATTTTCGATTTAAGATTTGAATCAGAAGAAACAATTTTACCTGTGAAACCCAACTGATCAGTTAATAAATCTGAACTTGCCTCGGAGTCAGAAAGATTTTGAGAAAAGTTTTCAGCTTTTAAAAATTCCTTTTTGTTTTCTTTAAAATCAGAAGAAAGACCAGAAACAGAATCTTGTTTGTTAGTGTATTATTGTATCCAAGATTTAATAGGAAAAGTCAAGTCAAGATAAGTCAACAAAGTCATAGTTTAGTTTTTGTCAATCTTAGAGTTAACTTTGTTGTTAAGCTTGTAGTTTTAGTCCTTGGTATAAATACCTATGGTCTTGTATAATCTTGTAACATACAACAGAACTAGAAGACCTTCATTGTAATACTTGTGACTTGTGAGATATACGATTGTTACTTTCTCTCTCTACTCTCTCTAGACTCCATTGTTAAATCTTGTGTATCTTGATTGAATTGCTTGAAAAGGACAATTTCAATTGGTATCAGAGCAAACCAAACAATTTCAGAGTGATTGGATTAAACAAATTGATTGAATTTTCTGAAAATTTTTGTCAAAAACTCGTTTATTGAAAAATTCATTGTTTGATCAAAATGATGTTGAATTTGTTGTTCTTTGATTGTTAAATCGTTTTTAGTATGACCGATTAGTGTAATTGAATGTTTTGTATTCACAAATGTACACGAATTGATCATCAGATAGTTTGAATTTTGAGTTTTTGTAAGTTTCTTGAAAAACACGAACTCGAACACTGTTCTTGGATCAATTTGGTATATTTTGGTATTTTTAATGGAAATCTAGTGGTAGAATTGTGTTCTAAATGATAAATCGTTCTTTTCTATGCAATTTCATGTTTTAATTTGCAGGTTTAGAGAAATTTGGATTGATTTCATGAACGTAACTGTCAAAACGCACAAGATCTGACAAACGCGCAAGTTCATCATCAAACGCGCAAGTGAAAGGATTTGATTCTTGGCTAGAACGCGCAAGAAAAACGTGCGAGTTTGCTAAAACGCGCTAATAGAGGCAAGCGAGTTTGATAAACGCGCAAGACAAAGAATGCAAGTTTGATCGAAACGCGCTAAGAGGCTTGCGAGTTTGAAATCCGTGAAAAATTTTCTGAGTGCTGAAACGCGCAAACGTCATAACGCGCAAACATCATAAAACGCGCACGTAGCGGCTAGCGAGTTCCAGAAACGTGCAAGTGCCTACTAGAGAGTTTCAGTGTGAATAGTGCTTTGCGCTTTCAGTGTCCTGCGAGTTCTAGAAACGCGCACGTTACCATTAGCGGGTTTCTCAGTGAATAGTGACTAGCGAGTTTTAGTACTTAGCGAGTTTACTTGATCTGCGAGTTTCAGAGTTGAAATTTTTTTTTTCAAGTGGTGATCCAAGTTTAACTTTCAGTCAACTTTTCTGAATTGTTTTGGGAACGATCATTTTATTCAAGCATTTCTTTCTAGAGAAAAATATGTCAGAAAAATTTTCTCTAGGGGCGCTGCCCCCATACCCCCGCAAGCATTTCTTTATACCCCCATACCTCTAGCGGAACCCCCGTGCTAAGTCTGCGGAGGGGGACATATTTTGATAGTAGTCATAATTTTCTGATTTTTGACGATCATTTTATTTGCTAACTTTTTCATTCAAGATGCCTACTACAGACGAGAGAGGAAATACTGTACTTTCAGCTAGAGATATGGCAGTCTTGTACATGCCTGAGATACCGAAAATAGAAGCTGAAAGAGACAATCTGAAAAATCAGAATTCAAAGCTTCTAAAACAGATTCAGGAGTTGAAATTTAATCTGTCAAATTCTGATAAAACTCCTGACTGTAAAAAGTGTACTAATACGGCTAAATCTGATTGTGCAGGTATCATCAGTGCAAGAGAGAAGGAGATTAAAAAGATAGAGGAAATGATTGAAATAAAAGGAAATACTATTCAAGCTTGTGAAAAAGAAATCAAGCTGAAAGACAGAAAGATTTCAAATCTTCAAAGCCAACTGAAGACGACTGAATAGAAATCATCTGAGCTGAATGATGAATCAGTCAAGATTCAAAACAAGTTGAAGGCTTTTGAAGATCAGATATCTGCTTTGGAGAAGAAAATTGTTGACCTGAAAACAAGCCTCCAAGGAGAAAAAGAAAAATCAAATGTGAAGACATTTTCTACTCAAAAGACATCTGAATTTTCAAAGAAAAATTTACAAGAGAAAAATGATCTTGAGCTGAGATGCATTAAACTTTCCAAGCAAGTGTCTGATTTTGAAAAGATAATTATTACTGAAAGAGACACATTTACTAAGGAAAGAAAAGTTCTTGAAGATAAAAACACTGAATTTCCCAAGCAAATTTCTACTTTACAAGACTTGCTAGAAAAGAAAGAAATATTTTCAAAGAAAAAAAGCAGTCTTTTGAGCAAGAAAATAAATTATTTCAAAAGAAAAATGCTGGGATTTTCAAAGATATTTCTGAGAAAAACAAGAACTTGGAAACAGATTTTGAACAAGAACGTTCATATTTTGAATCTGAAATATCTAAGCTCACATCCAAATTATATGTTCTATCATCAGATATTCTTAAAGAACAGAAGGCCAAATCTAATTTGAAACAAAAGTTTGACACACTAACTTCTGAAAGAAACATTTTATCTGAAAAGATAAAGAACTTAGAAGCTGTAAATGTTGATTTGTCAGAAAAAGTTTCAGCTGATGTGATTAATCAATCACCTGTTGATCTTTCAACAGAATCGGTCTGTTCTTTCAAAACAGCTTCGAGTTCTATTCAAGATAAAAATGTTTTGAAAAACAAAAGTGTCAAACCAATCATTGTCAAATCAAGTCAGATCAGACCATCAAGTTTATTCTATGACAAATTTGTTGATGGTTCAGCAAACTTCTACATCAAATCTCTTGGAAAGTCTTCTAAGAAAAATCAGATGGTCTGGAGAGTGAAGAGTTCTTCAGATGAAGAGAAGAAGAATGACAAAGCATCTGCATCCACAACCAATGCCAAAAAGAACAGTGCGCATAAAGGTAATTCTTTTGGTAATTCTGATACGTTTTATTCTACTAATCATCTTATCAGGATTGCTCAGAAGAAAATTTGTTGTTCTTACTGTGGAGCACATGACTTTGTAAGTAAAAACGTTGTTAATTATTGGTATGGTTCTTATTATGTAACCCCTACAAAAACTGCAACTAACACTTCAGGACCCAAATACCAGTGGGTACCAAAAGCTAAAATTGTGTTGCAGGCACCTAACGTTAAGGGGGAGCATATAACTATGGCTCTTGGATAATTCAGTTCAAGACCCGTACTTCAAAGTTAAAAGACTGTGGCTTCTGATCACATGACAGATCAGGACCCGTTCTTTAATGTTCAGATAAGGATATTATGCAAAATATCCAGGGGGAGCTTATCTAACCTAAATCATTCTATAATGATTTGAGGGGGAGCTTAAATGTAAGTATCTTCTAATCTTACATCTCTATTTGTTTGAAAGACGAACAACTTTCAAGCATGAAAAACGTGTTCTTAAATGTTCAAACCACTTCTCTATTCTCAAAAGATTTCATGAATTAAGAAGTGTGATTTTCAAATGTTTTTCATATTAAGCTTTCATGTTTAACTGGTCGTGTGTTTCCAAAGATCAATACTTGCGTATTATCTTTTCTATATACTGTCAAGTATTCACACACATCGGTTTAGTAGTTCATTTAATTTTGTTATTACCATGTCTCATAACGAAACAATTTTTCGATGGTAATACTCCCGTTTGCTTTCAAATGTTGTTAAGCATCAAGCATCATTTCTAATTTGTGCTTTCATTGTTAAATTGTTTATATTCGTTCATATAAACAAACCATCAATTTCTTTGATACCCTAACCATTTCATTTCGATCTAATTGATACATTGTCAGATTCTCAAAACAATTCTCTTGATTTCATTTCATTCATTCAATATCTTTGTTTTGAGAAATCTTCAAAGTTCAATTGCTCAAATCTCATGAGCATACATTTTGACAATGTCATCATACATTTTTTAGCTTAACTGCTAAAGTTAAATTGTTGAGCAACTATTCTTTTCAGGACTTACATCGGATTCGTGTGAGAACTTAAACAGAACTTCCATGGATTCACGTAAACTAGTGTTTCCTACCCAGAAAGTTATCCTTGAGTGATTGAGGGGTGCGGGGTTAAAATCAAAGAGTGGGGGAGATAACTCATCCGGTTGAGTTTTTCTCATTGAGCTGAGGTAAAATGTAAATAAGAGTTTGGTTAGAAGTGAGCTTTAATGTCAAAAAGAAAGAGGGTGTGAGAACATAATTAAAAGAATATCAGAACTCTGCACCAACCACTTTCTGAGTCAGGCAACCACAAAATCTGATTGGTTCACATACTTTGGTGACCATCATTGAAAAAGGCAGTGAGCCCATGCCAATTCTTGCAATTACCCCACCAGCCACTCGTTTCTTTACGAACAAATAAATGTTTCATTTTCTTTGAGGACGCAACATATCTGCTATCTAGTCTTCACTCGGAAGATTTAGATATTGAAAAAGAAGGAAAGTTGCCCCACCTTCGCACCTCTTTCATGCACATTGAGTCCATGTAATATATGTTGTTGTCTCAACAGTTTACATAATTTGAGCCTTATGAAACACAATCATTGTGCTAATTTCTTTCATACACAAGCACGAGCACACAGAAAATTTGTTTTTCTATCAGAACATTCATAGATAAACCTTGTGTTTTTCAATGATTGAATGGAAGTCCTAGGGAGTCATCATCAAACCAGCTCCTTATATTGTACATTCGTTGTACATAGTAACTCCGTGTTACTGACAGGCATTTCTAACTGTTTCATTTGTTGAATCAGGGTTACCAAGTTTATTATATCTGAATTTGAAAAGATTCGGGTATATACAATTCATGATTCAGCTATTCAGATCAAAGGGTAGAAAATGTCAAATGTATCTCAAAGGGGGAGAATATTTGTAAAAGGAGGAGATTCCAAGAAAGTGCTGAAATTGAGAAAGTTTTGATGATCATGAAGCTCACAATCATCAAAAAGGGGGAGAAATCTACAGAGATCAATTTCAAATCAATTTCAAAGTCCTGAAGAATGTTCAAAGTCAAGACTTGTGAAGAATTTCTGAAAGTTAAAATCAGATGAAAAGATTCTCAAAGATTTCTGAAGACAAGTCCAAATTAAGATGATTCGAGAAAGTTTGTTTTTCCGAGGATGGTCAAGAGATCAAAGATATGAAGATACAAGTTTTTCAAAGATCCCTAGAAGTTTCAAAGAAGTTTCAAAGAAGTTTTCAAAGATTTCAAAGTTTTCAAGACTAGTTGACTTTCCAAAGCTACAAAGTATAAAAGACTTTTCAAGATTCTTCAAAGATTGAAAGACTGAAGACTGTTAAAGCTTCAAAGTTCAAAGACGTCAGAGTTAAAGATTGAAGAATCAAGTGCTGAAGACTAATGTCAATTTTTTTTTAAATCTTGAATACAAAGGGTAGATTGTTAGTGTATTATTGTATCCAAGATTTAATAGGAAAAGTCAAGTCAAGATAAGTCAACAAAGTCATAGTTTAGTTTTTGTCAATCTTAGAGTTTACTTTGTTGTTAAGCTTGTAGTTTTAGTCCTTGGTATAAATACCTATGGTCTTGTATAATCTTGTAACACACAACAGAACTAGAAGACCTTCATTGTAATACTTGTGACTTGTGAGATATACGATTGTTACTTTCTTTCTCTACTCTCTCTCTAGACTCCATTGTTAAATCTTGTGTATCTTGATTGAATTGCTTGAAAAGGACAATTTCATTGTTTTTGAGAAATTAATTTTTCTTCAAGACTTGAAGTCATAAAAGAAAAAATAACATCTGTTTCAATTTCACTTTGAATATTTTGATCTTCCATTTTATCTTCAAGGTCAATGATTTTGCCTTCTAATACTAATGGAGGAGTATATCTCTTAGAATCATAAAAGATTGGAGAGATATTTTCCTTATCAGATTTAGTGGCATATATATCAACATAATCATTAGACACTGAAGACTTGATGGAAGATATGTCATTTAAACTTTTTCTGCCCTTCTTTGATTTTTCAGGAAAATATTTGGCATTTTCGCTCGTGTAAACAAATGAAATTTTCTTTTTCTTGTTGTTCATTCTTTTCTCATTTTCGAGATCTAAAACTTGATTTTTTCATCCAATCAATTTTAAATTGAGGAGCATATTTAGCAAGACTTAGATAATCGAATTTATATAAAGTAGGGGATTTTTCGTTCGCATTGTTTAAACAATGTGGATTTTCAAAACCAAGTCCCCATTTTTCTTTTATAGACTCATAATTCCGCGGTTTGTTCAAATAAATAGTTTGTTCAGATTGATTCATTCGATATAATTTTTCTTCCAACTCATTTATTTTATCTAAAAAATTATCTTTTAATTTGGTCATTTCTGTCAAAGAATCAAGATAAGTCATATTTGATTTTTCTAAATCATCCAATTTCTTTTGAAAGATGTCTTTTGTATGAGCCAAAATAGATTTTTCATCTTTCAAAGAAATTTGTAATTTATCAATCAAATTTGACTTTTCTGAATTTAATTGTTTTTCAGATAATAACTTCGAGCGTAAATCATGTAAAGCAGTTATAATGATATTCATTTGTGAAGAAATGAAAGTGTAATCAAACTCAGAAAGTACCTCATGTTCATCAGAAGTGGAATCTTCATCACTCTGATCATCTCCGATGAAACACATATGAGCAGTCTCGATATTATCAGCTTCATCATCGGAGTGATCTAGCCAAAATTCTTCTTCAACTAGCAAAGCAGTTCCATTCTCTCTCTTTTCGGCTAGTTCCATTCTCGGATAATGCTAGTTCAGACAGTTTGCTTGTGAGAAGTGCAACTGTGTCCACTGTCTTCTTATTTTTCTTGTCAAGTTTAGCTTTCTTCTCTGTTACTATGCACTCATCTGTCAGCAGAATCTCGTACATCTCTTGGATTTGCATAGAAGATATCCGAACATCATTCCTCAAGCGATGGCAAGATTTATTCCATTCTGGTTGCAAAGCATTGAGGAACTTCAGATTTGTCTCCAGCTCAGTCTTTTCCACTTTTATCTTTTTCAAATCATTTATCACCGCACAGAATCTGTCATAAACATTTTTCAGTGACTCCCGATCTTTGGCTTTGAATTCTTCAAAGTTGTTCATGTAACGAGTATGCCGAAGTTGTGTTGCAACTGTAGATCCAAGCATAATCTTCTCTAGTTGTGCCCACATTAGTTTAGGATTGTTCTTGAAGCAATAAATCCTGTTGTAAATAGAATTTGGCAAAGCTAGGATTAGATTAGCCTTTACATCACGATCGCCTTTATATTGTACCAACTCATCGGGTGTGTACTCGGCAGTAGGCTTTGATAATCCAGATGCCAGAGTGGGTTTTACAAAAGATCTTTCAGATAAAATCTTCATCATGTCATCTTCGTTCTTTTGACGCTCGATGAAATTCAGAAACCGATCTTGCCACTGAGTGAACTCATTCTCATCAACCAAAATGGAGGACGAGTTTCTGTGCCCAATGACATCATGATATCACTTTTGTAGAACTGAGCTTGAAACGCAAAATTTTCAGAATCCATAGAGAAAAACTTCAGAAAAGTGCTAATGAAAACAGAGAGTCTGGTGCAAACTGAAGGTTTGCGTGAACAGTGAATTACACAAACTGAGATTTGCACGAACTATGACTGGCGCAAACTTGCTTTTGCGTGATACGATGGTGACGCAAACCTATCTTTGCGTTAGAAGTTGGTGGCGCAAACCATGACTTTGCGTGATATGAGAGTGATGAAACCATTCTTCGCGTGACAAATAGATGACGCAAAACTGATTTGCTTGAAGCTATGATGGCGAGAACTTTCACTTTGCCTGAAGTTGAACGTGGCGCAAAACTGGCTTGCGCTAGAGAAGAATCTGGCACAAACTTAGTTTTGCGTTAGATGTATGTGGCACAAAATAGACTTTGTGCTAGTAAGAAGTGGCGCAAAACTGATTTGCGTGACTAGTAACTGGCGAAAATGTGACTATCTCCAGCAACTGAAACCCTGAAACTTGATGAACTCGCGCAAATTCTGGATGAACTCGCGCAAAACTCAAAGAACTCGCGCAAACTTTGGATCTGGCGCAAAGATGAAGAAAACTCAGAATTCTTCAAAAAAATGATTATAGAACCGATTTTAATGAAATTTTCTTTCACAGAATTGCTCAAAAACAAGTTTCTAACAAGAATTAATCAACCAATTTGATCAAAAACCGCAGAAACAAAAAATTTGAAATCAAACAGTGAGAATACGTTTGAATAACCAAAACTCGAAAATTTCAAAATTGAGAAACAAACACTGAATTTCTTGAGAATCGATGTGAATCAAAAATGATTTAGCAATTAAAAGGAATCCAACAAACCGAATTTCAATGAAAAAATTTCAGAAAACAACACAAATTTGCCAAAAACTCAGAAAATGAGATTTTCTTGATCGAAATCAAGAAAATCAATCAAATCTTCTGAATTGTTTAACACTACAGATTTAAAATTCGATTCTCTCAATTCTCTCAGATTTAGAATGGCTCTGATACCAATTGATAATCCCAAAATCAACTAAATCTTTAGAGAGAGAATGTAGAGAGAGAGAGAGAGTTTGAAGCGCAAGAATGAGATAGTATTTGATTATGCGTGAGTTCCTTACAAAACACATAGCCACAAGGGACTTAAATACCCTGGCCAATACTACACAGTATACACAACCTAAACACAGTATTAGACCAAGCCTATAAATACAATGATTACTATAAAATATGACTTAACAGTGTATTTTATTGTATCCAAGATTTAATAGGAAAAGTCAAGTCATGTAAAGTCAACAGAGTCTTAGAAAATGTTGTTTAGCCCTGAGAGTTTGAGTTTATCTTGTAAGTAGTTGTGGTATAAATACCCATTGCTTAGTAAATCATGTAACTAGATACATTGTAATATTCATATTGTTAGATAAATGACTTGAAAGCTTTTTCTCTCTACTCTCTCTCTCTAGAATGTTGATATTGTCAAATCTTATTTGAGATTAGTTTGATAGCTTGATTTGAATCTGGAATTTACATTTTCATTTGGTATCAGAGCAAGACCATTCAAATTCAGAAAAATTTCATCACCAAAATCTTATTCAAATTCTTGAAAAATCAAGAAAACAGTCGTATCTTGAAAACTCACTGTTTAATCGAGATTTTTAGTGATTTGTTGAAATTTCTATGTAATTTTGTTATAGTTGTGATCGATTTGTATTAGAAATTAGTTTGTAATCACACACAAACACGAATTAATCATTTTTTTTATGTAACTTTTGATTTTCTTGAAGTTTTGTTTCACGAACTACACAGAGTATGTTTTTTCAATTAATCGCACTGTAATTCAAGTTTTTAGATATATTTGTTGGTTAGAAATGTTTTTAGAATTGATTTTCGATAATGTTGGTGCAATTTTGAGAATCAATTTGCAGATTGTTCGATTTTTGGATCGATTTTGAACGACAAGGGCAAGAACGCGCTAGATTGGAAAAACGCGCAAGATTCATCAAGTGAAGAACACGCAAACCTCAGTCTGCGAGTTCTTGAAACACGCAAGCTTCTACCTGCGAGTTCATCACAAAACGCGCAAAGGAATCAAAACACGCAAAGGAATCTAAACGCGCAAGCATAACCTTGCGAGAAACAGAAATGCGCATATCGTTATTTGCGCGAACTTCAAAACACGCATATTGTATTTTGCGCGAGCTTCTAAACGCGCAAGTCGTGTTTTGCGTGAACTTTAAAACGCACAAGTAGTGTTTTACGCGAATAAAAAATGCGGAAGTGCTTGTTAGCGCGGATTAATGTGAACAGTGACTTGAGAGTTTAATGCTTTGCGAGTTTGTGTAGTTCGCGAGTTTTATACTTGTAAAAAAAAATTTGAGCTTTGCAAGTTACAGTGTTTTGCGAGTTTCAAAGTTAAAATTTTTCTAAAATTATTTTTCAAGTGGTGATCTGTTTTTAACATTTAGTCAAAATTTCTGAATTGTTTGGGAACGATCATTCATTCAAGCTAATCATTCAAGATGCCAAAGACTGATGATAAGGGAAATATTGTACTATCAGCAAGAGATATGGCAGTCTTATACATGCCTGAGATACCAAAAATAGAGGCTGAACGAGACAAAATGAGAATTCATAATGCAACCCTTGTCAAACAGATTCAGGAGTTGAAGTTAAATTTGTCAAATTTTGATAAAACTTTTGTTTGTACAAAATGTACTGATAATGCTAAATCTGATTTTCCAGGTATCATCAGCGCAAGAGAGAAGGAAATTAGAGAAAAAGAGACAGAAATTAAAGATGGAGAGAAAATGATTGAAATAAAAGAATAAGCCATTCAGTCTCTTGAGAAAGCAATCAAGGTTAAAGAGTCCATAATTGCAAATCTTCAAAGCCAACGGAAGACGACTGAACAAAAATCATATGAGCTGAAAGATGATTCAGTTAAGCTTCAACACAAGTTTAAGGCTTTTGAAGATCAGATATCTGCTCTGGAAATGAAGAATGCTGAACTGAAAACAAGCCTCGAAGCAGAAAAAGATAGATCAAATGTGAAGACATCTTCAACTCAACAGACATCTGAATTTTCCAAGAAAACTCTACAAGATAAAAAGGATTTAGAGCTGAGATGTTCAAAACTTTCTAAGCAAGTGTCAGAATTCGAAAATATAATAATAACTGAAAGAGACACTTTTGCGAAAGAAAGACAAGTTCTTGAAAACAAAATAACTGAACTTCCCAAACAGATTTCTACTCTACAAGACTTGCTTGAAAAAGAAAGAAATATTTTCAAAGAAAAGAAGAAGTCTTATGAGCTAGAAAAGAAAATTGTTGAAAAGAGGAATACTGGAATTTTCAAAGATATTTCAGAGAAGAACAAGAACTTGGAGAAAGATTTTGATCTTGAACGATCACATTTTAAATCTAAGATATCAAAGCTCACATCCAAAATAACTGTATTATCATCAGATGTGCAAAAAGAAAAGAAGGCCAGATCTGATTTGAAAATAAGTTTGACACACTTACTTCTGAAAGAAACATTTTATCTGAAAAGATTACAGCTGATGTGATTGATCAATCACCTGTTGATAATTCAACAGAATCAGTCTGTTCTTTCAAAACAACTTCAAGTTCTATTCATGACAAAAATGTTTTGAAAAAGAAAAGTGTCAAACCAAACACTATCAAATCAAGTCAGATCAGACCATCAAATCTATTCTATGACAAATTTGTTGATGGTTCAGCAAATTTTTACGTTAAATCTCTTGGAAAGCAATCTATGAAAAATCAGATGGTCTGGAGAGTGAAGATTTCTTCAGATGAAGAGAAGAAGAAAGACAAAGCATCTGTGTCCACAACCAAAGCCAAGAAGAACAGAGTACATAAAGGTAATTCTTTTGGTAATTCTGATACGTTTTATTCTACTAATCATCTTATCAGGATTGCTCAAAACAAGATTTGTTGTTCTTACTGTGGAGCAAATGACTTTGTAAGTAAAAATTTTGTTAATTACTGGTATGGTTCATATTATGTTACCCCCACAAGAACTGCAACTAACACATCAGGACCCAGATACCAGTGGGTACCAAAAGTTAAAATTGTGTTGCAGGCACCCAAGGATTAAGGGGGAGCATAGAACTTAGGCTCTTGAATAATACAGTTCAAGACCCGCACTTCAATGTCAAGAATTTGGATTTTGAACAAAACAGTTCAAAACCCGAACTTAAGTGTCAAGATTGTGGCTTCTGATCACATGACAGATCAGGACCCGTTCTTAAATGTTCAGATAAGGATATTTTGCAAATATCTAGGGGGAGCTTATCAGAATATAAAAATCATTTTGTCATGATTTGAGGGGGAGCCTTAAAGGTAAATATCTTTTGATCTAGATCTCTTATTGTTTGAAAGAAGAACAACTTTCAAGCATGAAAAACGGTTTCTTAAATGTTCAAACCACTTCTGGTTCTCAAAAGATTTCATGAATTAAGAAATGTGATTTTAAATGTTTTTAAATTTTGAGCTTTAATGTTTAACTGACCGTGTATTTCCAAAGATCAATACTTGTGTATTATCTTATCCATATATTGTAAAGTATTCACACACACCGTTTCAGTACTGAATTTGAAATTGTTATTACCATGTCTCATAATGAAACAATTTTTCGATGGTAATACTCTCGTTTGCTTTCAAATATTGTTGACATCAATCATCATTTCTAATCTTGTGCTTTCATTGCTAATGTAACACCTGTAATTTTCGGTAAGTAATTGTCACCCGGACGTTTATGTGACTTATAAATTGTGGGATTTTATTGGGGAAATGCATTGTTTAAAGTCCCTCGGAAAATTGGGAGTTTTGGCGTTGAAAAAGTCGGATTTTTGGAGTTCGGGGGCACCCGGGCGACTATGCCAGCGATTGTGCCAGAGGGCACAATAGCTTAGCACAATCGCCAAGGCTGGGAGCCCGCGGTACATCTCTGGCGATTGTGCCAGCGATTGTGTCACTGGCACAATAGCCTGGCACTATAGCCTACGTTTACCAGATTGTTAAATGTTGCGATTTCAGCCATTTTTCTCACTTTCTCATTTCTAATCTCCTCCTTTTCTCTCCCAAACTGATCCGTCACCCTTTCCCACGAACCCTAACTCATTTTTGAGTGTTTTTGTCACAAACCACATGATTCTTCATCATCTAAGCTAGTTGGGATCATGAACCACAAAACCTTCATTTTCATCTCCTTCACCAAGCTCTTGGGGGATTCCGTCTAGCCCTTTCATCATTTGAAGATTGGAAGCTTATGGTTCATTTTGGAGACCTACATGTGTTTTGGTTGGTGGATTCAAGCTATTAGTTGAGGTAATCTTCTTCTTCTTCAAGTATGGAAAATTAGGGTTTTTGGGTATAAGATGAAATGTTCGTGTAATTACTTGGGGAACAATTCTAAGGATTGAATGTGATTATTTACGGTTGAAAATTTATGGATCTAGGTTTTGTAGATTTTGGCTTGGAGGATTCAAGTCTCTTCAAGGGAGCTCAAGTTGGGGTAAAACCTAGATTTAGCCTAAATCTAGCAAGGTGAGTTCAAGTTGCTTTGTGAAAACGGTGTACATGTCAAAATGTATATTTTAAAGTGTTTACATGTTTTATATGAAAATTGTTAACTGCTAATCATCAGATAAGTTTTGATTGTTTGGAAGTATTCAACTTTATAAACTTATAAAACACCCACATTTAGGATTTTGGGCATTTTGATAAGTAAATCATATATTTGGTTATTTAAATGATTTATTGCATGGAGCATATTTATGAGTATAAATGCATTCTATTGGGTGTCATGGGATGGTTTGAAAGAATAAAAGGTATAAACCCGCTTTGGAAAATGTTTTGTTCCGATCTAAATCCTGTTAAAGTTATTTGGGTGTGTCGAAGCATGGGTTGCATTATTTCGGGTCGTTTACATTTGATTTTATTCTATGATTTTCAACGTGGGGTCTTTGGATTTGTTGAGCGTATGTCTCGGCTTGGATTTTGTTGGGTCTTGGGGACACTTGTCCGGTTTTGATAGCTCATTATAGAGCGTTTGGTTATGACTTGCATTTATTGCATCTTATTGGGAATTACATGTTTTGAATGCGTTAGTTCGTTCATTTTGAGTCATGTAATGTTTCAGCCCCGTCTGCTATGGATCCATGAGCACTTTTGTATTTTATCCGGTGTTGGGACGACTAGTTTTCCACATCGAGGCACGTTCGGCATTGGATGTGATGTAAGTCCTTCGTGCTCGTATCAATGAGTGTATGCTGAAAGATGCTGAGCTCGATACATTTATTGCTTTATCCGATGGTGGAACAATTAGTTTTTCCCATCTAGGGGCGGTTGGCTTCTTTGGTATGGTGTAAGTCCTCCGTGCTAGTATCTATGGGCGTATTCTGAAAGATGTTGAGCCCGATACTTATACCACTTTAACATAATGTGTGGCTTACTCTGTGCATGTCACATTATGCGGAATCGGGTTTCCCCCGTCACCGAAAGGTGGTATTTTTGGGCTGAGTCGTTTATTATTTGTTTTCGATGACATTGTTCATACATGAATTTATTCCATGTTTTATGGGTCGAGTATTAATCCCTACCCGTGTTTTGGGATGTTTTGGGATATGAAGTATTATTTACATTTTCATAAATTGGGAGTCATTTTATATCCATGTTTTGAGTTTGGGTTATCTCCCTCATGCTATAATCTTAGAGACTTGGGTTTACTCATATTTTGGTCGTTTGTTTTATAAAGCTTACTCAAATTTCATTAATTAAGCATTACCATTATTCCCGTTTCAATTAAGTGTTGGATTGCATCATTTCATGAAAGTGTGTTTTGGCGTTTAGGCAACCATCTATAAAATGCATATTATTGGTAAATGAGTTGTTCCATTATTTTTAAAGAAAATCATTTTTTAAAGGATCATGATTATAAGTTACAATATTTCCATTTTACGTTTTCTTTTTAATCATGATATAAACTCTTGAACTCACTAGGCGTTAAGTCTAACATTTTTATTTGTCGGCATGTGCATCAGGTTCCAGATGTGGGTGTGGTCCTACTTGTCCCAAGAAGAGATGTGCTTAGTTCTCCCGAGTGTAAGTTAGTGAAGACCTCCGCAGTTTGGAGATAGTGACTTTTATTGGGTTTTAGTAGCACTCGTCCTTATTATAATCCGTATGTATAGAATGAATGTGTGTGTTGAGGTTAAATATTAAATTATGGTTGTAGATGATTCTGTTATTGGTGTATTTAAAAAATTTTAAATTAGTTGCTATTTCCAGAATTCAGGGTGTTACAGCTAAATTGTTTATATTCGTTCATAAAAACAAAATATCCAGTTCTTTGATACCCTAACCATTTAATTTGATCTGATTGATACATATTGTCATATTCTCAAAACAATTCTCTTGATTTCATTTCATTCATTCAATATCTTTGTTTTGAGAAATCTTCAAAGTTCAATTGCTCAAATCTCATGAGCATACATTTTGACAATATTATCATACATTTTGTGCTTAAATTTTCAAGTTAAATTGTTGAGCAACTATTCTTTTTAGGACTTACATGGGATTCGTGTGCGAACTTAAAAAGAACTTCCATGGATTCACATTAGCCAGTGTTTCCTACCCAGGAAGTTATCCTCGAGTGATTGAGGGGTGAAGGGTCATAAATCAAAGAGTAGGCGAGATAACTCCTCCGGTTGAGTTTTTCTCATTGTGCTGAGCGGTAAAATGGAAATGAGAGTTTGGTTAGAAGTGTGCAAAATTGTTAAAAAGAAAGAGGGTGTGAGAATAGAGTTAAAAGAATATCAAAACTTTGCACCAACCACTTTCTGAGCCGGGCAGCCACATCTACTGATTGGTTCACGTTCTTTGGTAACCATCATTGAAATAGGCAATGAGCCCATGCCAACTCTTGCATTAACCACACCAACCACTCGTTTCTTTCTTAACAAAGAAATGTTTCATTTTCTTTAGGGATGCATCATATCTGCTATCTAGTCTTCACTCGAAAGATTTAGATATTGAAAAAGAAGGAAAGTTGCCCCACCTTCGCACCTCTTTCATGCACATTGAGTCTGTGTAATATTTGTTGTTGTCTCAACAATTTACACAATTTGAGCCTGATAAAGCTAAGTAGCTTCAATCATTTATACACTTACACGAACACACAAGGAATGAGTTTTCTTGTCATAACATTCATAGAAAATTCCTTTGTGATTTTTTGATGATTGAATGGAAGCCCTAGGGAGTGAACATTACAAAAGCTCATTTCCAATGTACATCCGTTGTACAAAATGGCTCCGTGCTACTTACAGGCATACTAACTGTTTCATTTGTTGAATCAGGGTTACAACGTTCATTATATCTAAATTTGAAAAGATTCGGGTATATACAGTTCATGATTCAGCTATTCAGATCAAAAGGGCGGAGAATGTTAAACTTACCATAAAAAGGGGAGATTGTTAGTTTCTTACAAAGGGGAAGATCAAAGAAAGTGTTGAAATTAAAGAGTTTTGATGATTATGATGTTCACAATAATCAAAAAGGGGGAGAAGTCTACAAAGTTCAATTTCAAAGAATGAAAAGGGAAAAAATTTCAAAAGTTCAATTTCAAAGCCATAGCTTCTGAGCTAAAGAGATGTCAAGTAAAATGGATAAGTTTCAAGACAGATGAAAGTTTGTTTGTATCAAGAAGATTCAAAAAGATTCTGAAGAAAGATAATTCAAAGACAAATTCAGATGATTTGAGAAAGTTTGTTTTCTGAAGACGATCAAGAGATCAGAGTGATGAATATATAGTTTTGAAAGATTCCTCAAAGTTTCAAAAGATTCCTGAAGATTCCAAAGAAGTTTAAAGAAGTTTCAGAAGTTTAAAGTTTTCAAAGATTTGTTCAAAACTTTTTGATTTACAAATGTCAGGATCGAAATTCAAACAAGAATTTAACACACACTCAGAAACTAGGTAAAGGAGTCGCGGAAAAACACTTTAACAGTAAATCAATGTAACAGTATCAGAATGAAAATCACAAGTTATATTGATTTAACTTAATGATTACAAACAAAACCTCAATCTGTTGAACAGGTTCAACAGACGTTCAATACTTATCTATTGAAAGTACTTCTAAGAACCTTGAGGTTAATTCTCTCTCAAAACAAAACGTATATCGAAAACTCTATCAATGTATATTCTAAAATATGCCTTCTATATAGTATATATACAAGACAAATTACAAGATAATTATAAAAGAAAAATTAATCTTCATGATCCAGTCCATAGTTATCTTCAAATCTCTTTGACTTTCACATGAATCAAATCATTCCATCATTATCTTCTCAGCAGCTTTAATCTTCAAAAGCAGTAGTAATTACTCAGCAGTATTAACCATTTTGAAGTACTAACATGCTAGCACTACTAACCATGTTAGCAGTATTAATCTCACCAGCAGTAGTAATATTGAAATAGCAATATTAATTACACAAGAAGTAGTATATGGCAGTATTAATCATCCTTAGCTCATTTCAGACCCAACAATCTCCCCCTAACTTAACTTTTCAGATTGAGAAGTTAAGTTCTTCAAAATTTGGTCTTCATGATACCTTCAAAACTTAAGCTCAATTCCCAAGATTAGGATCCAAACCTAAACTTTGATTGATGATTCTTTTGACTACTATCTTGGCCATTTCAGAATCCTTTGAACATATCAGATTAGAATTCAACATACCTTGCAATTTGGATTTGCTGTGATCATAAATTTTATCCACCAGGTAGTACTCATGATAAGATCTGTCAATAGTGATGACATAGACTCCACACCTTTCAAATAGCATCCAATTGTCTATTCTTTGGAATTTATTCTCCATATGCAGATCTCTGACAACATTTTAAACTTTGCTAGGATCAAACATCATGCATAAGTACTCCATGGCTAATCTTATTATGCTCATTCCTGCTCCTGTCAAATCCTTTTAATACAAGCTCATTCCAACCTTGAACATTTCTTCTAAGTCATATCTGGAACAACAGTATTAACTTACATTAGCAGTAGTAACACTTACCAGCAGCATTAACACAGACTAGCAGTAGTAACACATACCAGTAGGTTTAACACAGGCTAGTAGTAGTAATACATACCAGCAGTATTAACATAGGCTAGCAGTAGTAACACATACCGGCAGTATTAACATAGGCTAGCAGTATTAACCATGTTATCAGTATTAATCTCACCAGTAGTAGTAATATTGAACTAGCAGTATTAATTACACAAGAAGTAGTATCTGGCAGTATTAATCATCCTTAGCTCATTTCAGACCCAACAACAAAGATACAAAGTGTTAAAGACTTTTCAAGAATTCTTCAAAGACTGAAGACTGAAAGACTGAAGATTGCTAGAGCTTAATTGTTTAAGACTGTCAGAGTCAAATGTTGAAGAATCAAGTGCTGAAGACTAGTGTCAATTTTTTTTTAAATCTTGAATACATAGGGGGAGATTGTTAGTGTATTTTATTGTATCCAAGATTTAATAGGAAAAGTCAAGTCATGTAAAGTCAACAGAGTCTCAGTCAATGTTGTTTAGCCTTGAAAGTTTGAGTTTATCTTGTAAGTAGTTGTGGTATAAATACCCATTGCTTAGTAATATCTGTAATTTACATTTTCACTTATTACACAAAGACTTTGACTTTGATGCTTGAGAGTTTGACTTTCAGCTTTGACTTGCTTCACTTTAATATTCAATCTTTATGATCTTGAATCCAACAAAAATGTGCTCTAACATTCTCCCCCTTTGGATCAAGATCATCTCTAAGAAAGGATATTGCAGTTCAATCTTCTCTTTTAAGCTCAATTTGAATCTTCTCCCCCTTTGTAGTAAAAAGATCTTCTCAAGCAATCAACATTCTCCCCCTATTAATATGAAAAATTGACATTCTCCCCTTCTTTGATAAACTCTGTGTCTTCAAAAACTTACAGTAATCTTCCTCAAAATCTGATCTTCAAGAATAACAGCATTCTCTCCCAAGGTTATAAACAAACCTCTTTCAGACACAATTCTGATTGCTTTAGCAAACTATCTCCAAACAAAATTTCAGTAAGATCCTCAACAACTCTCAAATCTTTGAACTCTTTCAGCTTTGAACAACAATCTTTCTTTAACAATCAATTCTTGAACATTTTCTTTTTAAATTGTGTGTCCCTGAATTCAAGTTCTAAACATTACAAACAATCAAGATGAACAAATCTGGAAATCACTTTCTCTCTCTATAACATGTTTCTCTCATCTTTAACATTTCTTTATTCTCTCTCCCCATATATGATACAAACTATTCATTCCAGACATTTCTTTTAACTTCGTTTTCATCCCCTTTTTTATGATTACAGCATAGAGATCATCAAAACTTTCTTCAAGAAATGTCTTTATATGTTCTGACCACTTATCTTACAAACAGAGCCTCTGATTCATTGCCAATTCGAACAAAGAGATTCATCTAGATCTTTTCAAATCCATACAAATTAGAATGTAACACTTGAATCAACAAATGAATCAGTTATATGCCTGTCAGTAACACGAAGTCACTGTGTGTAACGAATACACATTGGAAAAGAGCTTCTTGATGCTCACTCCCCCAGGGCTTCCATCCAATCACCGAAACACCATAAAGGCAATTTCTATGAATGTTATGACAAGAAAACAAATTCCTTGTGTGTTCGTGCAAGTGTAGAAAGAATTAAGCACATGATGATTGCTTTTATAAGGCTCAACATTGTGTAAACCACTGAGACAATAGTTGAAAATCTAAGAATCCTATAAATCTTAGAGAGAGAAAGTAGAGAGAGAGACTATGAAGCGAAAAGTGTAAACTGTATTAGAATATCCGTGAGTTCTTACAAGACACAAAGACCAAAGGGACTTAAATACCCAAGGCTTATAGAAAACAGAATGAGACTCTAAACACAGTATAAGACCAAGCCTATAAATACAATGATTACTATAAAATCATACTTAACAACAATAATTAAACATAGACTCAATGTGCATGATTGAAGTGCGAAGGTGGTGCATACTTCCTTCCTTTTCAATATCCAGATTTTCCAAATGAAAAAACAGATAGATTATGTGTTGCGTCCCCTTGAAATAAGAAACATTTTCTTGTTGAGAAGAAAATGAGTGGATGGTGGGGTTTTGTCAAGAGTTGGCATGGGCTAATTGCCTATTTCAATAATGTTCACCAAAGAGTTGTGAAACACTAGAATTGTAGCTGGCCAACTCGGAAAAAGTTGGTGCAGAGTCTGATATTCTTTTACTCTATTGTCACACCCTCTTTCTTTTAATCATTAAGCTCACATATAACCAAACTCTCTTTTCCATTTTATCTCAACGTACAACCCACACTCATTTCTTTTCGACTCCTCACACTGAATCACTATAAATTAACTTCTTGGGTAGGAAATACTGCTTAACGTGAATCCATAGAAGTTTCATTTAAGTCCTAGCACAAAGAACCCATATTTCTTATGAAAGCATGATGTTGCTCAAATGTTTTAACTAGAACAGTTAATGCACAAATACAAATGTCAGATGTTTGTATGCTCACAAAAATAATCATGAAGATTTGAGCATTTGAAACATTGAAGATATTTCAAACAAGTATATTGAAAGAATGAAATGAATACAAGAAACTTGTTTGAAAATCTGACATTGTATGGAAATGATCATAATCAAATGATATAGTACTCAAGGCTTAGGTCAGCAAAAATTGAATGTTGTCTATACGAAACAATATATAGACATTTAAAACACACGTATATAGACAAGATAATACACAAGTATTTATCTTTGAAAACACACGGTTTATTAACGATTAAGCCCAAATAAAATGAAAACATTTAAAATCGCACTTCCAATTCATGAAATTTGTTTAAGAATCGGGAAGTGGTTTAAACGTTTAAGAACATGTTTTCTATGATTGAAAGTCGTCCTTCTTTCAACCATATATGAGATTAAGAATAGAAACAAATCTTTCCGTTCAGTCTTAAATCTCATTAAGTCAAGCTTAAAGTCATAAGAATATGATCTTGTAAGCATCCTCTCAATCTGCATCAGTCAAAAAGTCTGTCAAAGTACAAAATTTATTCACAACTGTAATGAAAAGTAAAAGACATAAAGTAGTAAAACATTTAATGTATGAGTTTTGATCAGAAGTAATCAGAAGTCATAATCCATACTCCCCCTGAAAATATGCATCTAAAATATGTCAGTGAAAAAGCACATGATAGAGATCTACAACTCCCTCTGAAGTGTAGTTCATCATATCTTCCGAATACATATTTCCAGAAAAATTATGTACTCCCCTTTGAAGGTTGATTTCCACTTTTGAGTATCTGAGTACAATCTCTTATCAGCCCAGGAGTATCATCTCTTTTTCATCGTTGAAGTACGAATCCTAAACTGTTGTGTTTAGAAGTCATACTCCTTGTCATTGAGGTACGGGTTCTGAGCTGATTTACTCAGAAGCCTTTGGTTCTCTTACTCCCCTTTAACTTGAGGTGCCTACAACACAGAATCATCTTTTGGTTTTGGTACCCACTGGTATTTGGGTCCATATTTGTGAGTTGTAGTTCTAATAGGAGTAATAGAGTAAGAACCATACCAGTAATCATATGTATGACAATAAGAATAATATTTTTTTCTAGACAACCTGAACAACTGATCTCTCAAGTAAGAAAAATCAGGTTTACCTTGTAGCACTTTGTTTTTCTTGGCTGTTGATGCATGTACATATGATTTATTACCTTTCTTCTCTTCCTTCTTTCCTTTCTCATCAGCTAGTTTCACCTTCCAAACCAGTTCTTCTTCTTCAAATCTCTTTCTTCTTCTTCTTCTTTTTGAAGAAACAGTTTTCAGATGTGATCTTGAAGCAGTCTTGTTAGAACCAGCTGAACTATTTCTAGGTGTGTGGATTTGTGACTCTGGAGTCGTTTGCTCAGTCACCACAACCATTGAAATAATGTCTTCAAGCTCTTTTATCTTTGAAGAATAACTGTCTCTTTCTTTAATAAGCAGGTCAATCTTCTCTTTGATATCAGACTTCACTTTTTGCTTTTTCAGTGCACTTTTTGACAGTTCAGATAACTTGTCAGTAAGATTTTTAATCTCAGTCTCAAATATCTGTCTTTCTTCTTCAAATCCATTCTCAGCATTCTTTCTTCCATCAGATATTTCTTTGAAAAACCCAACATTCATTTGTTCAATTGCCTTTTTCTCTTTGGCAAACTTTTCCTTTTCCAAAATAATGACTTTCTCAAAATCTGAAATTTGTTGAGAAAGCTTAGAACATTTAAGATCAAACATCTTCTTTTCTTCAAAACTTTTCGTAGAAAACTCTGAGAATTTCTTAGCAAACTCTTTCTTTTCTTTCTCAGAGACTGGTCTTTCTTTTGCCATAATTTTCTTCAGATCAGAAATCTTTTTATAAAGATCAACATTTGCATTTTCCAAATCCTTAACTTTCTTTTCATTCTTCTCAAAAGAATCTTGCTTCTAGATTTGAGCTTCTACATCAGAAATCTTTTGCTTTAGTTCAACATTTTCACTTTCTATCTGAGAAATTTTCTTCTCCAGAAACCTATTTTCAGTCTCCAATTCTCTTCCTTTTAAAACCACCTTTGGCCCTAACATCAACCATTCCAGAGAATCTCACAACTCTTTTCCTGTCATACTATAAGTATTTATTTGACCAGAAATTTCACGAGAAATACTATCCGACATAAAATTTCGAGCTATATTATCAGCTCTCTGTCTTTTCTCTTGTTCCTTAGTACAATCTTTTATCGTAATTTGGGGTTTCATCTCTCCTTCAGTCAATGATAATCTGATATAGTAACCCAACTCATGTTTATCTACAAAGTTTAAAAAATTAACTTTCCACTTTTCATATTCTCCTTTGTACAACATTGGTGCCTTCATCCTGTTCCAAAAAGAACTTGAAATGATCGTTAGTCCAAAATGAAATCAGAAAAACTTTGAAAGAAAATCAGAAATAGAATTTCCAAAATTCTTCAAAGTATGAAATTCGCAAGATATACAAAAACACAAAAAAAATTCGCAAGCAACAGAATTCGTAAGCTTCAGAAACTCAGAATTCGCAAATACAAGAATTCTTCTGAATAAAGCAAGAATTCGTAAACAAAGGAAACTCAGAATTCGCATACAATATAAACCAACTTCAGAATTCGTAAGCTATTTGAATTCGTAAGCTTCAGAATTCGTAGACTATATAAAAACAGAATTCGTAAACAAACATTTTTCAAACAGTGCACAAAGACACTTGCGAATTCTAAGGTTTTCGTTAATCAAGAGATCTGCGAATTCTGAACAATTCGCAAGAAATAAACCTACGAAACCTGTCCTTGTAAAATTTTCAAGAAAAAACTTTTCGTAAAAGAGGATATCTGCGAAATCTTGGCACAAAAGACTTCTGCGAATTCTTGGAGAACTCTCAACACTATGACTTGCGAATCTTCTGGAATTCGCAATACTCACACTTTCGAATTTTATACTTAAACAAATATCAGAAATTCAAACACAATGCGAATTCTAAAATGAATCCTGCAAAAACAATTAAATCTGATAATCCTTCATGATATCTGCGAGTTCTTCGTGATCTGCGAGTTCTTGAAGATATCTTGCGAGTTATTCGTGGATTTAGCGAATTCTTCAGATCTGAGTTAAAAAACGTCTCTGATCTACTCAAAATCACATCAAGACATCGAATTTCGATCTGAGACTTCGATAATTTGACTACAAACACACCTAGATCCAAAATCTAGCAATGAATTTCAATATAAGACACATACTAATACAAATTGATTCAATGAACAGTGTGTTGACTCGTGAACTCAGAACTTCGATAAATCTCAAAATTAAAGATCAAATACAGTGCAAATCAGTATAAAATCTATACAAACTCAATCTAGCACATGTTTCGATCATCAATTGATCAATTACAACTCGAACAACAAACTCAAAATCAGAATTTGGACTTCAATGAAACAGTGCGAATTTTGATTTTTCTTGATTTCGATCTTGGATTTGCTCTGATACCAAATGTTATTCCCAAATTTGATCAAGTTCTTATCGTAACAAAACAATCAAGATGATTCAACAATCGTAATCACATGTCATTGATACAAATCTTAACAATTACAAATTTCACTTTCTCTCTCTACATTCATTCTCTCTCTCTAGAATAATGTTCTAATCTGCTCACATACGTTCACACAATCTGAATTCTTCCCTTCTATTACAAACTCAAGGAACCTATTTATATTAAGCAACATAACAAGGAAACAAATACAATACACTTTGACTTTGACTTATTACACAAAGACTTTGACTTTGATGCTTGAGAGTTTGTCTTTCAGCTTTGACTTGCTTCACTTTATTCTTCATCTTTATGATCTTGAATCCAACAAATATGTGCTCTAACAAGTGTGCTAAACTGTTTAAACAAGTTTCTGAATTTGAGAAAATTGTTATTACTGAAAGAGATGTCTTTGATAAAGAAAGTAAAAGTACTGAAAAGAAAAATACTTTATTGTTCAAAGAGATTTCTGAGAAAAATCAGAACATGGAAAAACAGTTTGAAACTGAAAGAAAACATTTTGAGAATGAGATTTCTAAACTAACTAACAAGGTGGCTGTTTTATCTTCAGATATACAGAAGGGACAGAAGAGTAAATCTGTTTTGCAAAGTAAATTTGATAAACTTTGTAATAAAAAATCCAAGTTGAATGACAGGATCAATCAACTTGAGAAAGCTAATGCTGATCTATCTGACAAGTTAGCATCTGAAACATCTGTATTATCTTCTTATATTGTTGATGCATGTGAATCATCTTGTTCATTTCAATCAGTAACTAGCTTATTTCAAAAGATGGTTTTCAAGAAAAAGACTGTTAAACCTGATGTCTTGAAAACATATTAGATTAAATCTTTTAGTTCATTTTACGTTAAATCTTCTGATAAATATGCTGCTTATTCTGGACTCAAAGTTTCTAAGAAAGAGAAGATGATTTGGGTTGTGAAGGGATCTCCTAAGTCAGTAAAATACCAGAAATCATCAGCACAAGCTGAACAGAGAAAAAAGAACATAGCTCAAAAAGGTAAAGCTTTTACACCTGATGTTGTCAAGTCTACCAAACATCTGATCAGGTTTGCTAGAAGCAAACTTTGTTGTTCTTATTGCTGCAATGATGATTTTGTTCGCAAAGCAAGTATTCATAAAAGGTATTATTCTCATAAGAAGTTTAATGATACTGCATATCGTAGAGGTGGAAACCGCTCAAAGAAGTTTTCACATACTAACCAGATTGGACCTACATACATATGGGTACCAAAACCTGTTCAACTTGTGATGCAGGTGCCAGTACTCAAGAAGGAGTGAAGGGCTATGGATTCTAAACACTAAGTTTAGGACCCAATCTTCAATGTACAAGACTATGACTTTTGAGTAAATCAACTTAGGACTCGGACTTCAATGTCAAGATTCTGACAAGATCTTTGAATGTCAAATCAAAACAGGGAGTTTTATTTGTCATATTTTTATTATATGATTTGGGGGAGATTGTATGTTAAAGAAATTGTTTTAGAAAAAAGAGAAACTGATATAAATTGTTATATTTTACCTGTATGCAGATATGAAGGGGGAGCATATCCATACAGTGATAACAAGATCCAAAAAATGTCAAGGGGGAACTAGCAAAGAAAAGACAAACAAATACATCAAGAAAGGATAAAATCATGTCAAGAATCAGAAGAGACAAATATTAAGTCAAGGGGGAGCTCAACAGATGAAATCTGAAAAAGGGTTGTAAGTGTGAAGTGTGTGTAAATTGTTGTTGAAATTTAAAATGAAAGAAAAATGTCATTTTTGGAAAATTTCCATTTATGGAAAGTTTCTATTTTTGGCAAGATTTTGAAAAGTTTTCAAAAATAGCAAATTTCCATGTTTAGAATGTTTTTCAAAAGATGGAAATGTTGCTAAGTCCAGAATTCGCATAACACTAGCATGCAAAATCTTCAGAATTCGCATGTGTGTCTCATACAAATTCTAACTTTTCGCATGGGACTTTATGCGAGAAGTGAAGAATTCGCGTCACAATGTAATACGAATTCTTGTTTCACATAAAATTCGCATATCGAGTCGTGCGAATTCTCACACACTTTGTCTAATTCTTTCATAGACAATTCATATACATGTGTCATCTGCGAAAAGTGAGTGGTCTAGTAAACTCGTGCCACGTGTTTTATTCAATCTTGAGTACAAATAGAACTGTTGTCATACGAAACCCTCACTTTTCCATAATTCTTGAGCATACGAATTCTTCTGTGCACAAAACCCTACCTTGAGATTTCTAAGTTTCATCTTCTTTTCTTCTCGATTTCTTTGATCAAAAGGTGTTCACTTGTTCTTATTATTTGTATTTTGTTTTTTTATATCGTATGTATCATTTGATTTCTTTGCAGGGTTACCCTATCTGAATTAGTTTTAGAAGTCTAAATCTATGGACTGTTCATCTTCAAGAACTCGTATAGACTTTGAATATTTTTGAACTAAGTTTTGATCTTGATTAATTTCTGAATGTTAACTTGAACTGAAAAAGGATGTTAATATAATCAAATTGAACCCTAATAATCTCGAAAATTTCTAACCTAAATCTATGTTGTTGGGATTGAATTTTTGAATCTGATTCTTCGTATGTTCTTATTGTTCTTGGTTAAAATCAAGATTAAGGGAAGATTTCTTGTTTAAATCTCAGATTTGTTTTGGATAAAAAGGGTTCCTAATCAAAATCGATCCTAACAAATTAAAAATCCAAGGTTAAAATTCAAAATTCAAATTTTCATAATCTGGGCTTGGTTGAAGATTTGAAGATGTTTATAAATATTCTTGAAGTTTATGTAAACATTTAGAATTTTTTTCAAGAATTTTAAAGAATTTTAAAGTGCATACGAATTCTTGTTAGATTGTTCATACGAATTATGTATTCAGTGTCAAATTTTTGAAGTGAATAATTCGTATATCTTTCATGTGAATTCTTGAGATTGTATTGTTAAATTCCAAGTGAGGAATTCGTATAGAACTTCATACGAATTCCATGTCATAGGAATTCTTCTTATACGAATTCTTGGTTGGTTTTCATGTCCTAAGTGCAGAATTCGCATACCCCTGTCATGCGAATTCTACACTTGTTATTTTTCAAAAGTGATTTTTCAAGTGTCAAAACTTTTTTTTCACTAACCCATGTTGGACCGTGTCCAACATTGTTCATCTTTTTCAGGTACCAATGGCAGAACCATCAGTTGACAAAAATGTTCAGACCGGTGAAAATTCACCACATGAAGCTTTTGAGCAACTTCCAATGCCATCATCTAGATCTGATTTTCATGTGCCACAAGATGCCAATCCAGATCTTTTTCTGATTTCACAGCTGAGATGAAACCCCAACAACCTAACAATCATCATTTGCAATTCAATATCAAGATTGATCCGTTCGTACTTAATATTTTGAGGAACCATACTTTGAGGAATGCTCTAACAGCAGTTGCAGTAGTTCCTGAATTGTATGTACAGCAAGCCTGGAAGACCATCTGGTTTAGTCATATGAAGGAGCAAGGAGAGACAATACCAATTTTCAAGCTGGAGATAGATAATTTCACTGCAGTTCTTACTCTTCAAAGATTAAGATTCATCCTGTTAGTGCACATATTTGTTGGATACAAGATCATGAAGACTGAAGGTCAAAGTCAAGCAAGTCAAAGCTGAAAGTCAACCCTCAAAGTCAAAGTTCCTTGTAATAAAAGTCAAAGTCCAAGTCTTTGTGGTTTTATGTCTTGTAAAAGCGCGTGTATCTTATTTTTCTTTAATAGATATATGGCTAGAAGTTATGAGTCAGAATAACAGTTGCAAGTTAGAACAAGTCGTTGAGTTGTAGAGAGAGAAAGTCAGAGAAAGAAATTGGTCTCTCTATATACGAATTCTAATTGCATTAATTGAAATCAACAGGTTGAGTAATCGATTCTTGAATCATCTTGTTGTTTGCTAATCATATTTGTAATTATAACTTGATAATCTGGGAATAATAATCGGTATCAGAGCAAATCCGAGTAAAATCAATCGAGAAAATGGGGTTCAACAGAGTTTCTGAGTTGTATGTCAAATTTTGAGTTTTGCCGTGAAATTCGAGTTGTAATTGATTTGAGTATGTTCGTATAGTGTATTTGGTTGATCTTGTATAGGTTTACTTGAGTCTTGCACTGTAATTGGGATCAATTTGATTAGTTTTACGAGTTTTTCTATTCACGAGTTCATGACACTGTAATTGGTTTGATTTGTAATTGTTAGTATTCTTTATTGAAATTCAGTGGTGGAATTCGATTCTAGATGTGTTAGAGAGCATTTAGTATAAGTTACAGATCGAAATTCGAAGTTTAGATGGGTTATTGAGGAAATCGGAGGGTATTTTCGACGAGATCTGAAGAATTCGCAGAACACCTCAAGAACTCGCACGAAGAATTCACTAACATCTAGATTTCGCATAATAGTATTTCTGAAAATTCATATGTGTAGAATTCGCAAGTGTGTCATGTACGAATTGCATAGAATTCGTATGTGTGAGTTGTGAGAAATCCTCTGAATTCGTATAGCCTTCTGTGCGAAAAGTCCGAATTCGCATAAAATGTTTTGTGAATAATATTAAGGAAATAGTTCGCAGAAAAGAATTTGCATAAGTCTTTGTGCGAAAAGTGTTTGTAAAGTTTGTCAAAGGATAGAATTCACATAGCCTTCAGAATTCGTATAAGCCTCTTTTGCGAAAAGTTTTTGAGAAAAATCTTTCAAGTGTAGATTTCGTATAAGGTAGGATACGAATTCTTAAAAATCCGCATCTAACTATATGAGAATTTCTCTGATTTCGCCTAAGTTAGTCATACGAATTCTTGTTTTTCAAATATTTTTTCTAAGTTCTGAATTCGTATATGTTTGTTTTGCGAATTGTGTTCATGCGAAAAGTCTAATTCTCAATTTTTTTTTCAAGTTCAGAACTCGTATAGTGTTGTATGCGAATTCTGAGAACTCGCATGTACATACGTGCGAATTCTGTGTGTACGAATTCTTGACTTGTGCCTATTTGCGAATTTTGAATTTGTTTGTATGCAAATTCTGATTTGTTCTAGTCTGGGAATTCTGGAGTTTGTCTAGCATACGAATTCTCTGTGATTCATTGTTTTGTGTGAATTCTTTGTAGTTCACAGTGATTTGCGAATTCCACACTTAGAGAGTTTTGGAGATTATTTTTCTGAAATTTGTTTCTAAGTTTTTCTGTATTACTTGATTTCATTTGGACTAACGATCGTTTGTCAAGTTCTTATTGTAAATTTCTAAAACAGGATGACTTCCAAGGACGAACTCTCAATAGGTATTGATGTAAAACCGCCAGTCCTGTTCAAAGGGGAGTATGAACAATTGAAGGATCGGTTCCTAGACTTCATTGACCGACACATAAACGGAGAGAACATTCTCTTATCCATTACTGAAGTTCCAATAGTTCCACCTACCGTGGAGATACCTGATGATGAGTCCTCAGACAGTGAAGATGGAGATGAGGATAGAGTCAGAAAGACAAAGACTGTTCTGAAGGATTTTTCACAGTATCCTGATGAGCAGAAGAGTCGTTACAAAGCTGACAAGCAAGCCAGATATCTACTATTAAAGAGTATTCCCAATAAGATCTACATAAAGATTGAAACTACAAAGCTATTGCCAAGAAGATGTCGGATCAACTCCAGAAGATGATGATGGGGTCGAAGGTTGGAAATAAGATGAAAGTAGCCAACTGTATAAACAGCTACGAGGAGTTTAAAGCAAAAGAGAATGAGAGTCTGGAGGATATATATGAGCGATTTGTTCTTCTTCTGAATGAGCTATCAAAGAACAAAGTTAAAAAGAAGAAAATCGAGGACAACGTCAAATTTCTCAGTATTCTCCATCCCGAGTGGAAGAAGCACACTCGTCGGATGAAACAGATGAAAGACCTCAGTGACATACCATTGCATGAAGTCTATGAGACGTTGAGACAACGAGGAGGAGGTTGAAGAGAAAAGGAGTGAGAAGAAGAAAGCTGAAAAAGTAGTTGATCCGATTGCTTTGGTAGCTGGTCAGAAGAAGAAGGAGAAGAAAGAAAAGAAGAAGAAGATGGTACTTCCTAGTTCGGATGATTCTGCAAATTCTGAGTCTGATAGTGATGACGGGGAAAAGCTGAAGCAGGCAATGCTACTGCTCACCCGTGTCTTTCAAAAGAAGTTTTATAAGAAGTCGGGTTCAAATTCGCAAAGGTACTCGTCTGGATCAAAGAATCACGAACATAGAGAACGAATTGAAGGAAGGAAATCTGAAGAGAAGAAGAGATATTTCAATGACTATGGTTCTGAGAAGAAGAGTGAAGAACTGATTAAGTGCTACAGTTGTGGGAAGGTTGTTCACTACACCAAGGACTGTCGAAAGTCTACTGTAAGAAATTCTGAATACTACAAGCAAAAAATGCTACTTGATAAGCAAAAGGAAGCAGGGAAAGCCCTAATGGCGGATGACGAGTTCTGGCTGGACCACTCCGACGAAGAGGAAAAGGAAGAAACAACACATATGTGTCTGATGGGAAATACTGTGAAGTATGATGATTCTGAGGAAGAGACATCTGATGAGGTACTTCACTTTTCTGAAAATTATTTTTTAACCAAAATGGAAGCCATGATGATCGAGCTTCCAGACCTTCAATCTAAACTGAAAAAGGAAAAGAGTAGAGTTGCAAAGAAAAGTCAAAAGATTTTTGAACTAAACAAGGTACTTGTTGGGAACAAAGATCTGATTGACTCTCTAAACAAATCTGCTTCTGATTTAAAATTGCAACAAGATTGTCTTGAAAGTAAGATTTCTGAATTTGTTTCTAAGCTTTCAAAGTCTGATTTAGAGAAACAAGAATGTGTTCTAAAAGCTTATAAACTGCAGGTTGAGAACAAAAATTTAGAGAAAAAAGGTAAATGGTTTGGAAGCCAAACTTTATGCACGAGGACAAATAGATCAAACCATTTTCATAAATACACCCAATGAGGAAATTGATTTTAAAGAAAAGTGGGGACTTGGTTATGATAATCCCCACTACTTAAAGAAAGCCATCAGAAAACAGCCAACTTTATATAACTTTGATTTTCTATTTGCGGTTGGTAAATATCCTCATTTAAAACCCAAATTTGTTACCAAGTCACTTGAAGAGGTAGAGGCTAAAGAAGATGTAAACAGAACGAATATAAAGAAAATGCAACTACCATTCAGCTATCAAAAGCTGAATGATATTTATCTTTCAGAAAATCCAAAGTTTCTTTGAAATGATTTTGCAAAATCTTTTAGAGATAATCTTGAACCCAAAGGGGGAGATTGTTAGTGCACATATTTGTTGGATACAAGATCATGAAGACTGAAGGTCAAAGTCAAGCAAGTCAATGATGAAAGTCAACTCTCAAAGTCAAAGTCAAAGTTCCTTGTAATAAAAGTCAAAGTCCAAGTGTTTGTGTTTTTGTGTCTTGTAAAAGCGCGTGTATCTTGTTCTCCTTTAATAGATATATGGCTAGAAGTTAGGAGTCAGAATAACATTTGCAAGTTAGAACAAGTCGTTGAGTTATAGAGAGAGAAAGTCAGAGAAAGAAATTGGTCTGTCTGTATACGAATTCTAATTGCATTAATTGAAATGAAACAACTTGAGTAATCGATTCTTGAATCATCTTGTTGTTTGCTAATCATATTTGTAATTAGAACTTGATAAACTTGGAATAATATATCCTGAGTCTACCATTTGAAACAGCAAGAGAAGGTAGAACTTCCTATGATGAGCTACCATCAAAAAATGAAGTGTTCAAAGGAATCAGAGACATGGGGTATCTTGGCCAGATGACTCAAGTCAGTCACTTTAAGAAGAACAATATGCCACCGTTTTACTATACCTTATTCTTTGTCATCAACAGATGTCTGACAGCAAAGATCTACGGAACAGATAATGTCAGTATTCATATCCTCAAGTTATTCTACTCCATTGTACATGACCTGCACATTGACTATGCCAGTATCTTCTGGACTGAGCTATATGAAAAGGTGGTTTCAAAGAAAACTTCAAAGGCACCAAACTTACATACCATACCAGAGATTCATGACTCTTATTGTTAGAAGTATGATACGAAGCAACTCACAGATACCAAAAAGGGGCAATCATCCTCATGCTCTATTCAGTGAGATGAGATACCTTATGAAGCAGAAGAGGATTTTTCATTACACCATGCCTATGCCTGAAAGCTTGTTAGACCATGCAGATCCAGAATGTGATAGCATTGTAGAATATAGAGAGTCTATGGGGCAACCAGAACCGGTTATCCCTACCCAAGGCTCAATCCCTAGGAGAGCGGAGTCAGTAAGGATTTCTGATACCACGGGGGTACAGAAACGGGGAGGGAAGAGAAAAAATACTGAGAGGGGCTCTAAAGGGGGTCGGAGACCACGACTAGAGGCATCAGGGTCACGGGTTGTTACCCCACGTTTAGCGACACCTTCTGCTGATGAAAGTCATGGTTCCGACAACGAACTGGATCTTGCAGAACAGGCAGACAATGAATCTAAAACAAGTGAAGTTTTGTTGTCCAATGTTTTAACCGCAAGCGTACGGGATGTGTAGCATACCGGTCGATCACAGGGAGTAATGGTTTAAGTACTAATTCTGTTATAAATCATGAACTAGCTATGGGAACACAATTGATGGAGATTTTTCTAAACTAAAGATTAATCTATAAATTAAAATACAAAATAAATACAAAAAAGGGATTCGAACTATTTATAACAATAACTGTGAAAATTACAGCAAAAGACTATTTAGGACATGTATTGAACTAAAACAGAAAGACGATATGGAAGTGACGACACCCAACAGTTATATCGAGGTAGAGGTTTATCTTTCTAAAAATGTTTGAGACCCTCTTCCGAGGTGAGACAAAACTTCCTAGTTAAGCGGTTTGACTACTTCCATGACATTCGACTTAACTAGAAGCATTAAGATTTTTGATAGAACAATTTCTCCGATTCCTTATTTTATCTATTTCCATGATAATTTTAGAATCGTTGGTTAATCGACCAAAATTCAAATTCAAACTTCCGGTTATAATTTGAATTGTTGAATAAAGGTTATTGAATAGTCGTTCTTCGATCGCAACCCAACTTCCGTTGGTGATGAACCGTAAAACCAACCTTCTATAATCATACCATTTAAGTTCGAGTTAAACAATTTCTCAAAATAACTGCTGATTATCACCACACAATCTTATATGTGAAAAGAACTAAAAACGACTTTTATCGATTAATAGGCTAAACAAAATATAAAGTTATATTATCTACTGATATACGATAGAAAAGATAAAAGAAAATCATCGACAATACTCCTACATATATCTATGAAATACCTAAACATAAACAATATGCAAAAACATTCAACCTAACTTTGATGTTTATAACCTAATGACAAAAGTATCATTCATACCCATTGAATCATAAAACAAAGATAAATCAAGGTGAATACCAACAATCATAAGATAACACTGATTTATAAGACAAGATTAAAAACATGAATCAAATATTGAGAAAGAGATACAATACTCAATGGGAGAACCAAATGATTAAGACTTGAGGAACTTAGAATCCAAATACAACTTCAATCCTTGCTAGATAATATCAAAAGAAATACAGAGCTATGAGTTTTTCTCTCTTTAAGAACAATCTGCAGAGTAAATCCAGGGAGATGAAAGGATTCTTGGAGAAAAGCCAAAAGTAAAAGCTAAAAGTAGATAGGGCTTCTAAACATCCAAAAAGGGATTTTTGAACCCTAGAGAGAGAGAGAAAAATATCAGTCAAAAAAATATCTCCAAAAATATCTGTCTTTCTAAAGGGATAAGGCAAAAAGGGCTGCAGAGGGTGCACGAGTCGTGCGTTCTTCCTTCATAGAAACGCACGGGTCGTGCGTTTGCTTCTACCCAAAAGTATCGAGCACGGGCCGTGCGTCTCATATTCATTCTTTTCCGCTTTCTGCTTCGCTTTCGTTGTACTTCTTGGCATCCTTTCTATCCGCACCGAGCGCCATCATCGTTAATTCAACCTGAAGTTCGAAAAAAACACGTAAATTTCCCAAACATGACCCAAAGACAAAATGAAGGATGGATGCAATGCGATTTAAACTAATATGCACAAATTAGCTAAACTAAGATGCAAAACATATTAAATTAATAACGAAAATATGTACAAAAAGACTAGCTAACAAAATCCCCCAAGCTAAACTCTTCCTTGTCCTTAAGGAAGCATGTTGTTCATTAAGACAAAAAATGGGAGAAAACAATAAAGGAGACAAACTTTAAAAGCAACAAATAAGCTAACCATATTTCAAAAAGAGATAATCATAATTTAAGTTCATTAATGCACAAACACAACCAATACCCGCATGTCAATCACTAAACGTAAGAAAATACAATTGTTTTACACAAAGGTTAACACTAACACGACACTTGAGTCAATAAATCACACACATGGCCTTAAGGGAATTTGTAAACATACCGTAATCACTAAAAGTGTGTTTGGTATGCAGAACAGAGTGGAACAGGACAGAACAGAACAGACTTGTCCCATGTTTGGCGTGACCATATGTGGGACATGCTAGAACTAAGTGGAACAATCATGGAACACACTTGTCCCACTCCAACCCCCTGGAACTAAGTAGAACAACAATACTTTGACTAATATATCCTTTGTTAAAAACATAAAACATGGCTTCTCATCATCCACACCTCCAAGCTAGGGGTATGCAAAACCCTTCCGAAATCCGAATCCGCATCCGAACAGGAAATAAGGTGTTTCTGCAAAACCCGAATACCCCGAAATCCGATAATCCGAAACCCGACATTTGGGAGGATATCCGGGTTCAGATTGGGTTTGATCGTTGGCCACCCAACCCGTACGAAAACCCGAAATAACATAAATCTATATTTTAAATACTATATATATATATATATTTATCTAATTATTTTTTGAAATTAGTAAACTATAGTCTGTTGAAATATTTTCTAAATTTTAAACTTGCTATCGATTTCATCAATCTTTCAATCGATTGTACTCATCCTAAAAAACGATTGAATTTATATATAACTTTAGAATTATATAATACCCGAACCCGACCGACATCAATCCGAAACCCGACCAACCCAAACCCGAAACTTAAAATTTGGGTTTTGATTTCCATATCCAAAATCCAATCGTGATAAATTAGTTTTATGTTTTTGATAATCCATTGCACTATGTATTAGTGATGTAATTAGTTTTATGTGATGTAATATATGATTTTTCATCAGGGGTAAATTCGTCATTTAACCGGTCTAGTCATGTTCTGTCCAGTTCTGTCATGTCTTGCCAAACGCTGGACAACTGTCCTTATCTTGTCCTGTCCTATCTGCGTACCAAACGCACCCTAAGGGAGTGGGATAAGTGAACATGTTGGATGGATACTCGCAGAATCCACTCAATTTCTCTCATGTGTATAAGGCAAGGTGTATACGCTCAAATAGCCTTCCTAACCAAGGATGTATTTCACTTTTGATGTTTTTGCAGTGGTTCTCAAAGTCTAGAAGTTTCCACAAAACTACACATACAGAGGACTTTTTAGGCTCAAAGGGGATTTTTGGGCTAAAGGAAAGTCTTGGGTTAGATGGTGTCTTTACACGTTCAGTTTTATCCTTTTGCCTTTCTTTTGTTATTGGCTTGTTTTATAATAAACATAGCCTTGAATGGCTAATCTGATTCAAGATTTTTTTTATAGCTTTGTGGTGAAGGGGATGATAGGGGGTGCTCTTGGTGAGTTCAAAGAAAAATGACGGCCTCAATGTAGTTTCATAGTTATTCTAAACGAGAATCAAGTCAAAAACCTAGAGCTACGTTTTGGTGGAAGGTACCTCACAAGAAAGAATATATTGGGATTTATTATAGATGATTCAATCCAAAACGGCCCAAATTCTCACTGGGTGGGGTCCATCCAAGCAGTCACATATGTAATGTAGGGGGATTACGGCATGTGGACTAATCCTAAAGGTTACGTGTGGTGATGTAGTGAGAAGTGCGTGTAAGTATCCTCCTAATAGTGAAACAATGCTTTCTATACAGCTTAGATCTTAACTAGCAATGAATGGGTTGATGTACAAGCAATGAACCTAAATGTTGATTTTAACAAGTGTGAACAGGTTATCTACATCTTTGAAGCTAAAAAGGTTTATCCACAGAAAATATTTTTGAATTTTTATTTTTAGATACTAAGAAACAAGAAACAAAAATGCATGATGATAGAATGACACCCCCAAGCTAGAATTAAGCATTGTCCTCAATGCTTAGAGGGATGTCGAGGCTTTCAAGGCCATGGGTCATTTCGGTGGTCCGGAAAATGGTCTTGGCTAACATGCCAATCGTACATGTGATCCATCATCCACCGCATATGCCAGTTATGTTCTTCAAGAGAATCTAATCGACTCAGGACTTGGGCATCAGGAGGTTCAGGCTAGTAGGCTTGAGGGGCATGAGGTTGCATAGGTTCTTGTTGGACCAGAAAGGACCAATCCGTGTGGCGAGACACTTCCGTTCTATTTTCGTGGGTAGTGTACAAAGTGGCTCGCGGTGCCTACCATGCAACCATGTGAAATTACCCTCCCTCTCAATCCTAAGCATGTTCATCCGCTCCATTGAATCTAGATCTAATCGGACCAACCCCTCGATCTTAGGAGTATTTTCGGGAATGTTGATTGACAAACAAGACTTTGTAATCAACCAAGTGATTACTCCGCCGCAACAAATGTCTCCCGACTTGTTCTCACTAATTCTAACCAGTCGCCTAACAAGCCAAGCGGCTCCGTTAATGGGAATAACTGGACAGCCATGGTCAGGGTCCGCTGGATGCTTTGTCATAGCCCATAGAAAATAAAGCTCATCGAGTGTTACGGTTCCCGTTTCTAGGCGAGAAAAAATAACACAAGCGATGATCTTATGGGATATTCGAAGACATGGATGGCGAATAGAAGAAGATTTGGCAGTACGTGCCTCCCATGATTGTTCGTTGGTAATGAGAATCCAAAATCCTAGCGGGTTAAAATCCTCGTGATACTGATCATCAGGGCCTAAGCGTCCATCACGATCAAAGCGAAACGCAATATTGATTTCCTCCAAAGTAAGGCGGCTGTCTTGATTAAACATGCGAAATGTGATGGTGTCGCTAGAGGTAACCCGTAGGGAGCTAAGGAAATCAAGAGTTACCCTAAGGTACGTGTGTGATATAAGTCGAAGGATGTTTGCCATACCGATGTTGCTGAAAAGTTGGAACACACCCCTGTCGACTCCTAAAGTGGTTAGATCGGTGGGCTTAAGGAATCGGGTAAGTGAAATTGTTCGGCGTGCTAACTCCTTAAACCTGGCTTTATCACTAGAAGCCTGAAATACGATTCCTAAACTAGAGGGTGTGGGTGGATTTGGATGACGAGCTGGTGCTTGTGGCTCAGAAGGCTCATTTCGGGCCCGTTTTCCCCCTCTACTAGACGATGCCATAGACACAAGTACTGCAATCCTATGTCTGTCCCAAGAAAATGACAGCCCAATCTAGAGAATTATTCTACACTAAAGAGAACTAAAATTAAGAATAGACTGGAAGAAACTGAAATAAAACTAAAACTTAAGAAGAACTCACAATTAAGAACAAGCCTAAAAATCACCAAGTTACGCAAAAAGTAAAGAAAGGAACGAGGTTACCGTGATGAAGAATGGTGAGTTTCGGACTCCTAACATGTGAGCCCCTATCTTTTTCCACAATTGCAACCTGAAAATAAAGATTGCACAAAAGAAACAAACAAAAATCCCCAAGATATATATATATATATATATATATATATATTTTAGGAGATGATTGGGTGGAATTTGGGTAAAAAAATGATGAAGTGAAGGTAGAGAGGGGAGGTTTATCAGTAAAAAAAAAAGTTAAAGAGAAGAAGAAATCAAAGGGATTTGGGGTTTAGAGGGTGATTTTCGGAGGTTAGGGTTTAAAAAAAAAAAGTTTTGAGGTTTTTAGCAAAAATGGTGAAATGGGGGGGGGGGGGGTAAGAAGATGAAGATGATGAAGAAAAGATGGGGGTTTGAGAAATGGATGGGTAATTTTGGGTTTGGATGGTGAGATTGTGTATGATTTGGAGGAAAATAAAAAATGGGGGTTAGGGTTTCTTGGGAGAGAAAACGTGAGGAAGAAGGAGAAGATTGGGGGAAATGAGAAGAAAAAAAAATCGGACCTTATTGCACCCCCTGACCCGGCGCACAGGTCGTGCGCCTCTTAGGCATGACCATCGCACGGGTCGTGCGCATCAAACAGAAGACCAAATCTGAGCCAACGCACGGGTCGTGCGTTCTCGACAGAACCCAATGCATGGGTCGTGCGTCTTCCTTCTTCAACCACGCACGAGCCGTGCGTACAAACAGTGCCAAAAATTTTTTTTTCAATGTAAACATATATATATATATATATATATAAATGCTCGTTTTTATAAGGGGAAGAGGAGATGCGGCGCCGAGGATTTTGGATGAGCGCTTTACTCGTCACTGATTCGCAGTGGGCTGCGCAAACGTATGGGATGCGGGTCCAGTGATTGGTTCACCCGCAATGTAATGCTTTAATCGCTTCCCGTTGACCTTGAAAGTGTGGGACTCGCATGATACCTCGACTGCACCATATGGGAAGACACGTACTAAAGTGAATTGCCAGACCAACGCAAACGGAGTTTTCCGGGAAAGAGTTTGAGTCTGGAATTAAACAAAAGTACTAGATCCCCTTCATTAAACTCCCTACGTATAAGTCGTCTGTCGTGCCACTTTTTTGTTTTGTTGATCCCTGTTGTGATGTTCTTTAACTTAATTTAACCTTTTACTACACACAGATTAATTAAACAAAGTGGGGAAGCGTTTAAGATGTGTAGAAAAGATAGAACATGCAAGGTAGTAAACACACAAGTAATTAATGAATAGGAAGTAAAGTATTATAAGAAAGTTACTCAAAGAACTATTTCATTGATTACTGAAGAACACCAAGAACACGCACTGGTATGTGCAAATATTCTCTTGGAAGATACAATCTCTATTTTGTCTTGTGTGTGCTCGCTTTCTCACTGTGAAACTCTAAGGTGGTGCTCCCATAATATACAAGAAGGATTTACCCCTTTAGTACAAGAAAAAGACTGACATTCCATAAACGGAATGCCAACTGTAAAGTAAAACATCGTGGGACGCCCATTAAATTGATCTTGAGGATCTTCGTACAGCAGGCCTCACGTGTTCTACACGTGGTCTTGTCTGGAACTGTCTTGCCACTCTAACACATATTTCTAGAGGTTAGCCTTCACAGAGGCTCTGTGAGTGATCACAGAGGCTCTGTGATGTGAGAATCATCATTAGGTTTGACCTCGGATACATCTTCTGCGGAGTAGCCTCTGAGCTTTGCATCTTCTGTGGTGACTTTGCAGACAACAGAAGTTTCTATACTTAACCTATTTTTCAACACTTCTAATCTTGGTAGATGGAGCTAATAATCTCCCCCTAAGTGGTGAAAAATAAAATTTTGAATTTTGAGGTGTTGGCTAAGCTAGAAACAAAAAGAGGTGAAAGGAACTCAACCTCTGAAAATCGATATTCATTCATAAAAGAAAATTGCCAAAAGGAAATTACATTAAGCATCAAGATACATGAATGAACAACAAAATATTACAGAAGTCATTGGGGAAAATCAATTATCGGGTTGGTAAAGCTTTCAACTAGAGTTCTCTTCATCGATAGAATGAGTTCCCTGTACTTCAGTTGAGCATCAATCTGTCTGATCATTGTCTCTGCAGGTCTCGCTTGTACAGTCTCTGTGCCCTTCTTTCTCAGAATCGTGTTCTTTATCTTCAGTAGAGTGTTGTTCGAGTACTTGTGACTTTGATTTGGTCTATACATCTTTTTGAGCTGAAATCGAACTCAAGCTCTGTGATTAAAGAGTTTGATGGAACATTTTCGATTCCGGGGAATTGGTCATTTGGTTTGGTGATCGATAGCTTCTCGACTCCGAGTTGCAGAGCTACCTCGAAATCCATTTTGCTATGATATCTGACATGTTCGCGCATCACCCCCTTGATCCTTCCATTTGCTATCATGTACACCTTTCGCTTTTTAAGTCTTTGCTCTATGAAGGCATGTAGTTGAGGAAGGTCGTAGGCGCAGAGGTTCTTTAAGTTTGCATCTGTGAACGTGTATTGCTTCCCATCTTTTCTCTCAACTAAGTACTTAGCATACATGATTAACTTGTTGGAGAAGGAGTGCAGAGAGATACTCATCATAGTTTTGATATCTTCTGTAGAGAACATCTCATCCCTTTATAGTCCAGTTCGCTCGAAGCGTCTTCTGATGTCTTCTTTGATTAGGGGATGCAGATTTGGTGCTAAGAAGACGGCTTCGGGCTCTGCGCTGTAAAGATAGGTATGAATGGTTTCTTGCAACTTAAGTTCTTTCGGTGGAGGCCTTGGGATTGGAACTCTAATGACGTCCATTGATTGAACGATCTCTATCACCCTATCCTTTTCTTGTTTCTGCTCTGAGGGCTCTTCTGAGGATTTTTTCTTGTCTGGTTCAGAGGTGTTCTGATCTTTGTTCTGTGGAGAGGTCTCTGAAGTATCTACTGCGTTTACTGGATCAAGGCTTTGAAACTGTACAACGGGTGTGGGTGTAGTGGGCATAAGCTTAGGGCTTGAAGATTCTACAAACTTTGTGAGCCCTTCTGCAATATGTTCAGAGCCAACACTCACCTTCCCTTTTTGAGACACCGCAGAGGTTGTGCCTTGGACAAATAGAGCAATCGGTTTTGGATCCTCAGAGGCACATGACTTGAGGTTTTTCGTTTTGTGTACCTCTAAGGATGTCTTCTGTAGAGGTAGGGCTTCTCCCCCTCATGATGGCCAGGGCCAGAGGCATCTGGATCCTGATCATCATGGTGAGCCCTCTTCTACGATGCCTCCCCTTGGCAAGTCGCAAGTGCCTTCCGCTTCTTTTGCTTGCAGAGGTGCTCATCGTCATGCCTCGTGATCTTCTGCGGAATGTCCTCTATAGCCAATGACATTTCGTTGTTCTCCAGGTCAGACTTGAATCTGAATGTGGCTACAGTTTTCTTCAAATCTGCTGCCACCTTCTTGCCTTGTTTAGTGAAGTCAGATCGAAGGAGGTTGAGGTTGCCTAGAAACTGATTTCCCATTGTTTCTAGGTCTGTTTTCGTTGCAAAGGCATAGAGGTCAGGTGCAGAGGTTGATGCCTGTGGTTGGAAGGGGATCATAACAATGCGAGTTATGTCCTTTATTTCTTCTCGAAGCTTGGTCATTTCTTCCACTCCTGACTAAGCTCCTTATGCATCATATTTTGGGAACTCTTCGGTGCAAAGATCCCCTAGAACCTAAATCTGATTTGAGTGTGCGATGATAGTTTTACCACAAGATTGAAGATCAGCTCTGGTCGCGCAGTTTGTTTTCAGTTCAGTGATCGCTGCTGATTGTTGTTGTGAGGATTGGCGAAGGGAGTTCAAGGTGTCTGTATTGGCCTTGAGAGCCTCTGCAAGAATTTCAGAGTGGGCCTGTGATTCCCTTGTGACAGAGCTTTTCAACTCCTCAAATTTTTGTAATACCATGTCAACAAAGGCTTTAAACTCGCCCTTTGTGACAAAGGTATCAGAGGTAACCTCTGGAACAGCACATATTCCAGATTTAGCCAGCGAGTGTTTGGCACCTTCAGAGCCTGTTGTTATGTTGAGCTCTGGAGGATTTCCTTCCAATCCTTGATGTTCCACAGAGGAAGCATCTATGGAAGTTCTATCAAGAAGTTTCTTGTAGGAGGATTCAAATACTCCTTCAAGATCCTTGTTGAATGGATCCTGTGGTTGTTCAAGAGCCACAGAATCATTGTGTTCTCTCACCACCAACTCTGAAGTGGTTTGGGGGTCACTCTTGTGTGACAGAGGCAATGAATACCTCTGTGTGTGGAGGAGTTGTGTCCTGGGGCGAATGGACACGAAGAACAACACTCTCACCCTTTTGAGAAAGTGAGGTGTATTTGCTTTCCCCAGGTGGTGGTACAGAGGATGAAGGAATATCCTCTGTCCAGATGGCTTGGGCTGGGTTCGGACTGTGCGGTCCTTCTTCAATACCCCTTTGCACTAGAACTGCAGGGGTAGTAACTTGGGTTGCACTAGGAGTTAGTTCAGGTTGTGTGCACATGGCATCTTTTTCTCCTATCCCCTTATCCGAGATTTTGGCACCCTCATCATCAGAGCTTGAAAGTCTCGTAACATCTTGCACTTCAATGTCTGCGGTTTCGCCTAAGTTCTAGGAGTGTTGCTTCTGTATCTCCTTGGCTATGTCCATTGCGACTTGGAGAGGGCTATATGGTCGTTCTTCATAGCTCTCAATGATGTGAGATTTTCTCCTTCTTCTCTGCAGAGGTTGTTCAGATTCTGCTGGTTCCTTGACTTCTGGAGTGACATGTTAATAGGTTGCGGATTTGGTTAACCTCTTAGCCTTCTTTTTTGTCTTGGCAACCTCTGATGGTGATTTTGGAGTCTCTTCTTCTACGACTCTTCTTGGGTGTCCTTTTCTTTTTACGCTTCTTTTCCCCCACCCCACTCTCAGGAATTATAGCTTCTGTCCTAGCTTGGGTTTCCTCTACCCTATCTACAGCTCCCTCACCTACCTCTGTCCTAAGGTACACAACTATTTCTCCCACTTGGAGTCCTATACGTGGGGGGGTTGCAGGACTCGGTGCAGGAGTCCTGTGCCCACGAATGTAAGTGCTAGCATCATCTTCACTACCCAAGTAGGCCAAAATGCGGGCTGACAGAGGTCTTGCTCCAGGATATCCAGTCTTCAGAACTGTTGGCTTGTGCGACTTCATGTCGTAGATCTTGATCATTTTTCCTTCTGCGGGTAACTTTCCTTCCCCTATCAGAGCGTCTCCTAACAGAACTGCAAAAAATCTGTTGAAAACAAGGTTTTTGGGCTCTGTGCCTCGAGCTTGGTCCACTTGCTTGGCTATGACCGCATTTCTGATCTCCCTGAAAATAAGTGTTGCATATTCCAGAGGAAAATCTTAGTACATACCATACATTATTGCAAGTATGGTATGGCTAGATTGGTCAGGACTACCTACCTTGCAAGTCAAACAGCGATTTAGGATAGAGAAGACAATGTTCCACAGAGGTGGAAGGTTCTGGCGTCTGAAATCGGTTCTCTTGGAGATTGGTACAGCATATCCTATGAATATGAGAAACTCAAGAATTTCCTCGTCAGAGGGCTCGTCAGAGTATTTTGTCAGATTCAATTGGGTCTTGGAAGGAAGCCCGAATACCTCTGCGACCTTTTTGCGGTTTATGCCAAGGTCTAGTATTTGAGTCGTGGAGGGATGAGTGGCATATCCCATGACACATTACCCATAATGATCCAGTTTTTCGTGCTTAGAACTCAACCAAAATTGTTGAATGTAAGTTTCAGGGATATCTGTTCTTTTTAGGGTTAGGGCTATTAAGAGGATGTGGTTTTTCAGGATTTGAAGCAAAGGAGCAGCTTCCTCGGGGTATCCCTTGGGTTCCAAGACAATATAGTGATTGTTAGGCTTGAGGTTCAGTTGTCCGGAGTGGTAATCATGGTGAGTGAAGGAGAGCATTCTGCTTGTGAGCACATGTTCTTGTTCAACAGAGTGGGAATCGGCCTTTTTGGCTTCAGAATGCATCGAGTTGTTTGATGCAGAAGAGCCCTTGGAGTTCTTAGAGGAAGCTGATTGAGATGCCATGGAAGGAAATGAAGAAGATAGATTCTTTGTAGAAGAATTCTTGAGAGAAAAAAGGTTGCAGGTACAAAGAGGAAGTAGGAAATGAGAGGGGTATATATATACAGAGAGAGAGAGTAAAAAGAATTAAGCGGTAAAGATAAAATTTGAAATCCGAAATGAGTGGTAACGGATAAGAGGCCGTTTCTGAAAAACGACGGTACAGGTTACGAACCAATACAATATTGCCACGTCAGATGATGGTGGTGCACGATCTAGGACGTGCGCCACCCTATTCTCACACGCGTGGCATTCACTATTGTCACATGACAGTGACGTTCAAGAAATAACCCGCAACAAATGACATGAATTTCTCAAGTGATGGGAATGATAGAAGCTCTGTGGATAAGAGGCTTCTGAGGTCATAGGCAAGGTTGTGATCAAAAGAGCATTTTAAGAGAGAGGAATGTGCAATGAAATGATCGAGTTCCTCTTAGAGTGCATTTGGTCAAGCATTCTCAGTTTGGAGGTGCAGAGACTCTGTGATAGATCGCAGAGGCTCTGTGGTCGACCTCAGAGGTTCTGAGACCAAAAATTTCCTTTTTAGGAAAGATTTTCAAAGATTTGATCATTTCAATGTTTTGACAGAAAACAGGGTAAAGAGTGGGATCTTTCTGAGGGCATAATGCGTAAGAAAGAGTTTTGACTCTTGGTTCAGATGGACTAACCTCACTCTGTAGTCGGTGTCGCACAGAACTGTCTTGCTCCCCCTGGATATCAGAACTGTCTTCCTTCCCCTTCAACTATGCTTGGATCATATAAAGATGAGATTTGTACAAGAGATAAATTTAAAGAAAAACTTAAGAAGCTATTTACAAACAATGAATGTATTGCAAAAAGGAAATATGTACAACAGAGGTTCCAAGCAAGGGTACAGAGGCTCTGTGGTCAACTAATGTTAAACATACCAATCTTGCCAACTAGAAAAGTGAATCTTTTCTCATCCAATGCCTTCGTGAAAAGGTCGGCAAGCTAGTAATCTGTGGGCACAAAGTATATCTCTATTGTTCCATGCTCCACATGATGTTTCAGAAAGTGATACCTGATATCGATATGCTTTGTTTTAGAGTGCTGAACTGGATTGGCAGAGATCGCAATGGCACTTTTGGAGTCACAGAGGATGGGGATTTTTTCAATGTCAAAACCATAGTCTCTGAGTTGGGTTCTCATCGACAGAACTTGTGAGCAACAACTAGCAGCGGCAACGTATTCGGCTTCTGCCGTAGAGGCCGAGACACAATTCTATTTCTTGGAAGTCCAACTCACTAGTTTCCCTCCAAGGAATTGACAGCTCCCAGAGGTACCCTTTCTGTAGAGCTTGCATCCTCTGTAATCTGAATCTGTATAAGCCACAAGATCAAATCCAGAGTTCTCTGGATACTAGAGACCAAGATTCTTGGTCCCTTTTAGGTACCTGAAGATTCTCTTGACAACATAAAGATGAGATTCTTTGGGGTTAGCTTGAAATCTTGCACAGAGACATGTGGCAAACATTATATCGGGTCGACTTGCGGTTAAGTATAACAGAGACCCTATCATACCTCTGTAGAGTTTACACTCCACAGACTTGCCTTCTGGATCTGCATGAAGTTTGGATCCAGTGGCCATAGGAGTCTTCATTGGTGAAGAGTCAGAGAGCTTATATTTTTCAAGTATGTCAGAGACATATTTTGATTGATTTATGAAAATCCCCTCTGTGGTTTGTTTAACTTGCAATCCTAGGAAGAATGTAAGTTCTCCCATCATGCTCATCTCAAACTCACTTTTCATCAATGATTCAAACTTTTTGCAGTATAAATCGTTTATAGACCCAAAAATAATGTCATCAACATAGATCTGTACAAGTAGAATCTCACCTTTTCTCTTCTTATAGAATAAAGTAGTATCAGTTGTACCTCTTTCGAAACCATTGGAAAGGAGGAAGTTTGAAAGTCTCTCGTACCAGGCTCTGGGGCCTGTTTCAGTCCATACAGAGCATTGTCCCAAAAGTAGACATGATTTGGGTACTTAGAGCTTTCAAACCCTGGTGGTTGCTGGACATATACTTCTTCTTAAATTTGGCCATTCAGAAAGGCTGACGTAACATCCATTTGAAAAACTTTGAATCTTTTGTGGGTTGCGAAGGCAAGAAATATCCTTATCGCTTCGAGTCTGGATACAGGAGCAAAGGTTTCTTCGTAGTCAATCCCTTCTTCTTGGCAGTATCCCTTGGCCACCAGCCTTGCTTTGTTCCTGACCACCACACCATCCTCGTCCTTTTTGTTCCTGAAGACCCATTTGGTCCCTATTGCAATTTTGCCTTTTGGCAGAGGCACTAGGGTCCATACTTCGTTTCTTTCAAACTGCAGAAGCTTTTCTTGCATAGCTTCTACCCAGTTTGGATCTTCAAGAGTTTCAGAGACCTTTTTGGGTTCGATGATACTTATAAAATTTGTATAGTAACAAAAGTTTGCAGTACTTGATCGAGTTTAGACTCTGTCAGATGGGTCACCAATAATTTGGTTCTGTGGGTGACTTCTGGTCCACTTGGTCATTCGAGGTAGGTGATCATTGGAACCTTCTGTGGCTAACTCTGGTGCAAGTTCATCTTGATATAGATCATTTTCTGTTGAAGGAAATTGATCGTTTGCACTTGCCACAGGACTTGGTTGTTCACCATGAGTTGAAGTAGAGTGCTCTGCGGAGCCTTGATCTGGTGTTGACCCTTCAAAGGTATTTTGATGATGATCATGTTCTTGATTTAGCTTGGGGCCTTGATTTGCATTGTCCTCTGAGTGCTCCCCCTCGAGGGTTGCGCCTCCAGTAGTAGTGGAAGAGGGTGAAGCATTACTAGGACCAGTCAGAGAAGTACCTGTTTGGTCCTCATAGAGTTCGGCTCTAGAGGCTCTACGGTCACCTTCAGAGGGTTCATCATCATTGAACATCTCTTCAAACAGATGATGAAGGTCATTTGTTCATGATGAGCTACCAGAATCTTCATCTTGAAGTTTGAGTCCTGAGCTGATTTGCTCAGAAGTCACCTGAAAAGAGTCATCAAATGAAACATTAATACTTTCAAGTATATGTTTGGATTTAAGTACATAGACTCTTTATGCCTTGGAGTGTGATGAATACCCAACAAATTTGGCTTCATCGGCTTTGGACTGAACTTCCCAATCTGTTCTCTGTCGTTCAACACAAAACATCTGCAGCCGAAGACATGGAAGTACTTGATGTTCGGCTTCCTCTGTTGTAGTAAGTGGTATGGTGTTTTTGCATGCCTCTTCACTATCAAAGATCGATTTTGGGTCAAGCATGCAGTTGAAATGGCTTCTGCCCAGAAATAAATAGAGAGCCCTGAAGCAGTGATCTTAGTTCTTGCGGCTTCCACTAGTGTTCTGTTCTTTCGTTCAACAACAACGTTTTGTTGTGGAGTCCTTGCAGCAGAGAAGTTCTGTGATATGCCTTCTGTTGAAAGATAGGCTTCAATGGTTGAATTCTTAAACTCTGTGCCATTATCACTTCGGATTCTATGTACCCTGCAGTCATAAAGAACTTCTATTCTCTTGATAAGATTGATTAGTACTTCAGGAACATCTGATTTCTTTCGAACGAATTCAACCCAAGTATATCTAGAGAATTCATCTATGAGTACAAGGATGTACTTCTTGCCACCAAGACTCTGCACAGATATAGGACCACAAAGGTCAACATGAAGCATCTGCAGAGGTCTGGTGCAAGATATGTCAGACTTAGTTTTGTGGGCAGCCCTTTTAAGTTTGCCCATCTCACAAGCAGAGCATAGATGATCCTTGTCGAATCTAATACTTGGTAGTCCACTTACCAGGTCTAGTTTCACATGTTTGTCAAGTGTGTGAAAGTTTAGATGACATAACCTGTTGTGCCAGAGCCAAGCTTCTTCATTCTTACTTGAGACTAAACAGAGCTTTTCTTCTCTGTTAGGTGATTTGAAGTCCATGAGGTATAGGTCACCTCGTCTTTTGGCTCGCAGAAGCTTTGTCGTGGTATCTTCCTTCAAGAGAGAGCAGTATTGTCTTTTAAACATCACATCGAGTCCATTATCATAGAGTTGACTTACACTCAGTAAGTTGTGCTTGAGGCCATCCACATAGGCAACTCTGTTGACATCAATGTCTCATTTGGAAATGAATCCATAGCATTTTATTTGACCATTCTTGTTATCTCCAAAGGTTACAGATCCTCCACCAAGTTTTTCTTTGTAAGAGGAAAGCAACCCTCTGTCGCCAATCATGTGTCTTGAGCACCCGGAGTCTAGGTACCAAATGGGCACATGCTTTTTCTTCTGTGGACAGATTAGAGAGATTTAGGTACCCATTTCCGAATGGGTCCATTTTTGTTAGGAGGCTGTGAAGATGCCTTAGTACCTTTGGTTTTGGGTTTATCCTCATTTGCAGAGGTACCAGATTGTCTCTTCTCACCCTTGAATTTTGCATTCTTGGGTTTGGGGTGAGATATAAGACAGGAGGGCCTCGATAAATGTTGATTCAAAGCATGCATAAGATCAAGACATTTACAATAAGGGACATTAGAGGCAAACTTCTTGAAAATTTCATTAAAATTGTTAAAGGATGGTACAGAGCAAATTTTACTACAACCCATTTTAGATTTGTGTTTCTTTTTACAGAAAGCTTTGTCTAATCCAGGTTGAGTTTTTTCAAAAACTCTTCTTGAGTGGCTCTGAGATTGTACTCTCCCTTGATCTTCTTTCCTTGCTTTTACTACAACAGAAGCATCATGTTTATCAATTTTGGGCCATTTACCCTTCTGTTGCCAAGTGAATCTTTCTTGAAATGGTTTTAATGGTTTTGGAGCTTTTAAAACATGAGAGATCTTGTTCTTTTTATACTTTTTAAGCTCAAGAGAAGTCTTTGCTTGCAAGCACATGTCCAGGAAATCAGGATAGATAGGTATACCTGTGGTTTTCCTTTTGGGAAGAACTGTTCTATTAAGAATGCCAGAGGAAAGTTTACTCTTCTCTGGACCACAGGGGAGTATCTCAAGTTCCAGAGAACTTGTCCCATTGTCGACAGAGGACTCTGATTCTGACTCAGAGTCTGAGTCGAGAAAGTCTCTGTTAATGAGAACCTGACCTTCTGTAAGTGCCTTGCTTTGTCCATTGGTGTCCTCTGAAGTATTTAGAATTTTTGAAATACAAGGAATGACCATAGGAACATTAAGACAGTTTTGCAGATCTTGCTCAAAGATTTCTCTTATTTCAAAGGTTAAATCAGGATGGTTGAGAAAATGATTTTCATAAGTTCTTCTCAAGTCACTTTCCAAAAACCTTTTAAATAGTTTTTCTTCCACAGAGGCTAGAACGAACTCTGGTGCATCAGAAGATAGTTTCTTTTCAGGAACCATCAAGCACATGAAAGCTTTTTGTGTTTCTGGGTGACCGAATCTGAAGATTCCTATCTGTTTTTGAGACTGATATTTCTTTGGAATAGTTTTTCTCTTTGAGGAGAGTTCAGATGTTGAATCATTTTTTTCATACCATACATTCGTCATCTGCAGAGGTTTCCTCGGATGTGGCCCCTCAGAGGTTCTGCGCCTCTTGAGTGTGGATAATAGGTTTGCAAGACTTGGTTTTAAAATTTTACCAGGGCAGAAGATGTTTGATAAAGATTTGTTTCTTTTATTTCCTGTGTAGGGGTCAATATCCTCGAACCCTAATCCTCTTCTGCCGATCTAGGTGTTTACCTTTTCATGAACCTTTTGAGCATCCTGATACCTCTTAATTTGGAGATCTCTGTCGAACATATCTTGATCAAGGACTTCTCTTTCTTTTTGAAAAAAGTTTTTCAAAGAAATGGCATTTGATCGATTACTCTCACATTTCTTTAGTTCCTTTACTTTGTCTTTTAAGGCTTGATCAAGTTTTGAAATCTTTTCTTTTAACCCATTCTTTTCAACAATATGTTCAAAAACAAGGGTTTTTCTTTCTAGATAGAGCTTGTCCTTTTCTTGAGTGAGAAACCTAGTTTCTCTCTCAAAGAAGGCCAATTTCTTCTCTAGTTCTGAGTACATGTTTTTGTAAGCAAGAAACTCATTTTGTATTGTAAGAAGTTTGTTCTCAGACTCAGAATTAAAGGAGTTAGAACAAGATACCTCACTATTGTTGTCAGAGGAGTTGACTTCTGCCATTCCACAGAAGAGTGCGTTGTCCTCTTCATCAGAGGATTCATCGGTTACAAGGTTCTCTTGTTCTGCCATTAGGGATCTCTGAGTATAGTATTCTTCTTTCTTTTTGTAGAAAGCAGCGTCTCTTGTGGGTTTCCCTTTATTGACAGAGGACCTGCACTCTGCGGCGAAGTGGCCTGGATTTCCGCATTTGAAGCACCCTTCAGTTTGCTTTGGGAATTTGTCACCACCTCTGCCATCTGATCTCTGTCCACTCCTCTCTTCTTGCCTTTGTTCCTCAGAATCTTCTCTTCCATACTTTCTTACCTCACCATATCCTCTGCTTCCATCATCTCTTTCTTCTCTCCCTCTGTACTTTGGCTTCTTCTTGAGACTACGATTGAATTGTCGAGTCATAAGTGCAAGCGTTTTGGCCAGAGCAGCCATGTCAATCTCTTCCTCAGATCCTTCTTCACTTTCACTATCTGCTACAAGCACCTTTTTCTATTTCTTCCTCTGCGCATCCTCAGATGCCTTTTCCTTCTTTTCCTTGTCTTTTCCTTTTGAGGCATTTCCTACAAGAGCCAGAGGACCTCCGACAGAGGATGTGAACTTGGAAATTTTGTTCTCTTGGCTAATCAGTGTTCCAAAGAGATCAGATATAGACCATACATCAAGATCCAATGTGGCTTGCATGGACATGGTTAGATGAAACCATTCATCATTCAGGCTCTGAAGGAATCTTACATTGTTTTCTTCAGAGGTTCTGAGGATGCCATACCTCTTACACTTGTTTATCAAGGAATTGTATCTGTTGTATGTGCTTTGAATGGATTCACTCGGCAGAGCTTTAAATGCAACATATTCATTTATGCACAAAGCCATGTTGTTCTTGAGGGTTTTAGCACCACCCTCAAGTTGTTTCTCTAGCTCTAACCATAGGTCCTTTGATGTTTCACAGGAATCAAGAGACTGGAAAATATCGTTTGGAATAGCCATAATGATCAATCCTTTGGCTTTATTTGCAAGTTCATGTTGTGCCTTTTCTTCTTCACTCCATTCAAGGACGGGTTTAGGGTGTTGATAATCAGGGATTTCAGGGGTATTGGCAGTGGCAGGAACACGAGGAACAGTTGTCATTGGGATGAAAGGAGGATTGTGAAGAAACTCAACCAGACCAGGATCCACACCTTCGAAGAAGTGCACCATCCTGATCTTCCACTGAGGATATTCATCCCTCAGTAGAGTGGGAGGCTTAGACTGAGATCCTGCACTAAATTAGTTAACAGTGTTTGCCATTTTAGTTTAGAAAACAGAGTATGAGGGGATCTTTTGAGAAAGATGAGGAATGAGTAAACTAGGAAGGAATTTCTGGTATGAGCAGAGTGACAAATAACTAGCTGAGCTTCGAATCTGTCTTCAAAGGAATAAACACACTTGCCTTTGAATCTACTTCAAACTGGTTGAAATGACTCCAAAGAACATAGTACGTTTATGAGTGGAGAACAAAATGAAGGAACAAACTCTCAACTACTACCTGGAACGTGGGAATCAAGTATAGAACATGATCCTTTGATATTACGAATCAAAGTTTGCTCTGATACCAATTGCAACCACGTGCAACAAAACTATTTCATGCAAGATTAAGCTCACAATTTAAAATCTCATTAGGGCTAAATGTTTTACTAAAACTTTATAATCCAAAACACTTTAAGTTTGGCGAATATGAGAAACAATTTATGCAAACTCATTTTAGAAATAACTTTAGTGCATGAATTTGGTCGGCATTCACCACTCTGGACTACGCTTCTCAACAACCCGACATACTAATGTCATCCGGGTGTATCAAGCATCTTAGGACAACAATCTCAATTTTCTACTATTGTCATCCGGATACTCCACATCTTAAAGCAACACTCGGATATTTCATCGGTTCACCTTACAATCTCTCCTTGTATGACGTCAATTCCATAAGCTCAAGGTTCTACTCCAACCAATTATTCTTACTCAAGACGATCAACTCAATGCATTCAACGCACTTAACTATCACTTCAACGTTTCCTTAGACTACTCACTTAGAAACCTTCTTACTACCCCAACGGTAATCATACCAAGGTAGTTCAAGTATACACATGTAGTGTGTAGGTTCACCATAACACTGGCCAGGTGCCATTATGAACGTACCGTACATGCTCATCCTTGCGACTCTCGACAAGTTTCCCGTTTCTAATGACTCGGTCAACTTCATAATATCTTATCTTAAGGTTCCTAATGTGCAACTTCACTTACAATCACTTATAAAAACGCTAGTTTGTGTCTAGGCATCCTACAATCAATACCTAATTCCCTCAAACTTAAGCTCTGATACCAACTTGTAATACCCTCAAATCTGGAAATAGCAACTTATTTAAAATTTTCTAAATACATCAATAAATAAATCATCTACAACCACGAATTCAGATTTAGCTACAATACACGTATACCATCTTATATATATACAGACTATAAGGGACGGGTGCTACTAATACCCATGCATAGTCACTATCTCCATAATGCGGAAGACTTCACCGAATACTTACTTTCGGATCTAGCTAAGGCTTTACTCTTCACAGTATTGCTAGAACCAACTCTCAACCTTGGAACCTGATACACATGCCGACAAATAAAAGGTTAGGCTTAACGCCTAGTGAGCTCAAGAGTTTTAACATAAATATATATCTTTAAAAGAAAATAATTCAATTTAAAGCAAGGTCCTTCGAACTATTACGCTTAAAAATGGAAACGACAAATTTTCCCATAATATGCACTTTTAAAGGCAAAGCTCCCAAAACACCCATTTCTTATATAACGCGCAACGCATAACTCACCCAAACGGGATCATAGTTCGACACTTATTTGGTAAAAACATGAATAACCATTTATAACCCAAAGTACCCAAAACGCGGGCGGGACAGAATGCTCGACCCATAAATTGTTATCAAAACCACGTACGTCTGAAAACAAGGACACTTGGTCCAATACTCACGCGACCGTAAGGAACCAATGACAATAAAATAAGACGTTCTTATATTTAACATACTGATAGCCAACAACGGGGGATACCCGTATCCGTTGGGGGTGGAGGGGACACGAAATTATACCACCCAAACAACGTTAATCGCATGATGTAACACCCTGATTTTGGGGTTGGGTGAGAAGTTGGCCGTTACCCAAAGTTCAGGGGGGTTATTTGTAACTTGGGTAATATATATACAAAACACGTCTTGATATTTTGTATAATATCAGATCAGATCTTTTCTTGGTTCCTGAAGTCAGAAAGAGAGAAAAGCAGGTGAAAAGTGGTTGATCGATTCGGACAAATCAAGGTACGAATCTAGCTTAATACTTTGATCTGAATGCTTTTAGCCATGTAGAATCTCGTTGTGAAGGTTTTAAACCGTTCCATTTTGAGATCTGAGTATTTCTCGTTTTGGATCTGGGTTCTGTATCTCCGACTGTTCTTGGCGAACAAGACGACCAGATGTGCAAAGGACCGGACAAATGCTTTCGACCGGTACCCTTTCGACCGGTGAGATGCATTCGACCGGAACCCTTTCGACCGGTGAGATGCATTCGACCGGAACCCTTTCGACCGGTGAGATGCATTCGACCGGTACCCTTTCGACCGGAGTGTTGTCTTCGACCGGTATAGGTTTGACCGGAGTGTTGTCTTCGACCGGAACCCTTTCGACCGGTAGTGTGCCTTTGACCGGACTAGGATTTGCTAGCTTCTTTTATCATTGAGTTTTAGTCAGGAAGTGGGAAATTTATCTATGTTTCGACTTACCGATTCTTTCGGTGTTGTCATAGGTAGCATTCGTTAGAAAGAAGGAAACTGAGGTGAGTTCCTACTAACTTTTCTAAACTGTTATATATGTCAAAGATTGTGTTTTAACTCCTATATATCTCTACTTTTTCGGATTGTCCGTTTATTTCAAATTTGATGTAACATGGGGTTTTTGAGATATTTTAGGGTTCCCGAAACGCTTTTGACTAAAATGAAGGATTTCATCTTGTTGAAGTAAAATAATGTTTTACTTGCCCAGTGTGTGGCTTATTCGAAAGAATGTATATAAACTGGATTTATGATTATCTTTCTTACCAGCAGTTGGTCTGGAAAATAGCATTTTGAAATATAAATGTGTTAGAAGCTATTTATCTAGCTTTGTTGGTCACATGAAATATTGTGACAAGTCATGACTATACTAGTGGATCCCTAGGTATCGAGTCGGCTTATGGCTGGGAAGGATATGCCCCTTCCGCTGTAGTTAGATACATTTGATCCTCGGGGGCAACTTAGTTACGGTTATGTGAGACCGGTTACTAGCCATGGGTCAAATGTAGTCTAATGAACGAGTATGACATGGTTCCTTGGGGGCCCTCCCTCAGATCGTAGTACGGACCGAAACGTTCATGGCCATGGTTCCTTGTATTTAGCTCATAACTCGGATTTGTGGCTTACTTTGTGTTCCACTGTAATCCTTGGTAAATCGGGTAATCCCCGTCATCGGAAGATGTGTTTTGGACCGGTTGTCCATTTATTATCAAGAATTGTATTTTGCACAACCAAACCTTTGAAAAGATTTACTTTGTTGCAATTGATAATATCTCTTGAGATTTTTGAACTGTATGTTCTCACTAGGCTTTAAGCCTAACACTTTTTCTCAAATGATTTGTATAACAGGTTTCCCTTAGCAGTGGGCTGCCGGGGTTTTGAGAGACGTGTTTGGTCTCGAGGCATTTTGAGATGACTAGTATTGAATCTGGGCATTTGTTAAGTCCCATTCTTTTGATGAATTATGGATTGTCAACGGATGTAATCTTGGTAGAAGTGTCTAGATTAGTTTGTTGATGAATTCCATTTATGTACAGGTTTTGTAAAGTCTTAAGGACTCATCCCCTTTATGGGAGGTTTATATAAATACGAATGTCATGTTGCCAAGTTTTCCAGGCTTTAAATTTACTCTGATATTTTAGGGTGTTACACATGACTCCTCCCGACATCCCAGCCCGGTGTCACTACGACTTCTTTACAAATGTCACCCCAAGTCAGTTGACCTTGATGGATCATTCCGAAGAACTCCATCCCGAAGGCCCGACACACTTAAAGACTACCTCCCAGGCATTACTTCAAGCGGCAGAGGTCCTAGCGCCTACTATTTCAGTAGCACTAGCCGACTCAACCCTCCTAGCGATCACTTGTAAAGTTTCCGGTCATAAAACATATGTACCGAAGTTCAACTCCGTAATAACCAATTGACCATCCAAGACAGACTGACTCACGTGCCTATGGATCCATTACACACTGTCTAACGTTACATGACTCCAATTGAAAGACCAAAGCTCCCAAAACATGTAACTCACCAATGACACAAATTAAGTGTCATCATATCCAAAACCCACGACGGTTAAAAATCCGGACAAATGTCCACACGACTCGCTTAATCCAATACCGAACTAAAGAGCTCAAAATCCGTTTGACCAATAATTAACGGTCTCCACAATAGTGAAATGTCTTTAAATATCGTTTATGAAGACACGTACTTCAAAGACTAGATTTACCCAAAACTCCATACGAGATGGAACTCAAGATTTCCAAATTGTTTATGAATGCAAATAGACCAAATGCATATAACATGAATTAGACTTTACTTGTACAAAATCGTCAAAGACGTATAACTCATAAAATAGACCTTACTTGTACAAAATCACCAAGAATACGTAATTCATGTTATTTAGTTGTTGGAAACGTTCAAAACCCAATAGAAGCATTTTAAGAGGTTAACACATCCCAAGTTTACCAAATATGAAAACTTATCAAAATACTCACACTTTGACAAATAACTAAGTAAAACACATTTTACTTCTAAATAATCAAAACTTATCAGCAGTTAACCATTTCATGTAAAACACTTTAAAATACACATTTTGGCATGTACACCATTTTCACAAATCAACTTGAACTCACCTTGCTAGATTTATGCTAAATCTAGATTTCACCCAATGAGCTCTTTTGATGGCCATTTGAATCCTCAAGCCGGAAACTTCCAAAACCTAGATCCAAACATTTCAATCCATAAATACTCATAATCAACCATAAGGAAACGTTCTCCAACATAAAAATACCAAGATCCCAAACAAGATCAAAACCCTAATTTCTCCAAAACCATCAAATCCGAGATTTAAGATATTGAACCTTAAGAAACCACCATTGGAGCATTTATAACTTTATTACAAGAAAACTTACCCTTGAAGACAAAGAGGCTTCCGAGAACACCCAATCCAACACTTCAACCCGAGCTCCCAACCGTTGAACTTGACGAGGAAGATGAAGATGAAGGTTTTGTGGGTTATCATCCCAACTAGCTAGATGATTAAGAATCGGGTGGTAGGAAGAAGAAAAGCCTCCAAAATGGGTTAGGGTTCGGTTTTAGGGTTTGGGAGAGAAAGGGGAAGAAGACAGAAGTGATAAATGAGGAGAATGGTGAGAAGTTCGGATTTAACAGCCTCTCAGCCCCCGTCCGCGACATTACCACGACGACTATACCCTTGGCATAGTCGCGGGGCATAGTCGCCCGCTCCATATGGGTCGCGGTACTTCTCTCGTGAGAGTGACACGGCGACTATGCCCTTGGCATAGTCGCGGGGCATAGTCGCCCAACTTCTTCAAGTCCCAAAACTTTACTTCTTTCATGCCAACACTCTCGAAACCCTTAGGAACATTAAACGAAGCATTTCCCAACAAAACCCCAAGGTTTACGAGTCACAGAAACGTCCGGGTGACATTTACTTACCAAAAGTACGGGTGTTACATTCCAAAGAGATCAGATACGGACCATACATCAAGATCCAATCTGGCTTGCATGGACATGGTTAGATGAAGCCATTCATCATTCAGGCTCTGAAGGAATCTTACATTGTTTTCTTCAGAGGTTCTATGGATTCCATACCTCTTACAATTGTTTATCAAGGAATTGTATTTGTTGTATGTGCTTTGAATGGATTCACTCGGCAGAGCTTTAAATGCAAAGTATTCATTTATGCACAAAGCCCTGTTGCTCTTGAGGGTTTTAGAACCACCCTCAAGTTGTTTCTCTAGCTGTAACCATAGGTCCTTCGATGTTTCAAAGGAATCAAGAGACTGGAAGATATCGTTTGGAATAGCCATAATGATCAATCTTTTGGCTTTCTTTGCAAGTTCATGTTGTGCCTTTTCTTCTTCACTCCATTCAAGGACGGGTTTAGGGTGTTGATATTCAGAGATTTCAGGGGTATTGGCAGTGGCAGCAACACCAGGAACAATTGTCATTTGGATGAAAGGAGGATTGTGAAGAAACTCAACCAGACCAGGATCCACACCTTCGAAGAAGTGCACCATCCTGATCTTCCACTGAGGATATTCATCCCTCAGTAGAGTGGGAGGCTTAGACTGAGATCCTGCACTAAAGTAGTTAACAGTGTTTGCCATTTTAGTTTAGAAAACAGAGTATGAGGGGATCTTTTGAGAAAGATGAGGAATGAGTAAAGTAGGAAGGAATTTCTGGTATGAGGAGAGTGACAAATAACTAGTTGAGCTTTGAATCTGTCTTCATAGGAATAAACACACTTGCCTTTGAATCTACTTCAAACTGGTTGAAATGACTCCAAAGAACAGAGTACGTTTATGAGTGGAGAACAAAATGAAGGAACAGACTCTCAACTACTACCTGGAACGTGGGAATCAAGTATAGAACATGATCCTTTGATATTACGAATCAAAGTCTGCTCTGATACCAATTGTTAGATCCCAATACTAGCAAGAAATTGAAGAACTACATAAAATAGAAGATATAAGAGAGAAATAAAGAAGAAGAATCATCATAAACTCATCTCATATGCTATGATTGATTAACAATGGAGGGGATATTGGAAGAACACCACACTAGGAATTTAAACGACTCTCATGAGATTCACCTGATATGTGTGTGTGAAAAGTGTTCTCTCCAAAACCTAATGAGCAAATGAGCCATGGGAACCTTTATATAAGTCCCATTTACAATGAAAAGGCTCAAGCCCACACAATTTTTTAAAAAGCCCAAAATACAATTTTTTATAAAACATTCAATTAAATTGGGGGCTAATTTAATCTAACAATCTCCCCCTAATGTTTTATAAAGAAAGCATCATCATATAGTCTCCCCCTTTCTTTCTTTAGAAGCTTTGGTGTGCCGTTCTTCGAGTATTCAAAGCATCATAAGCTCCCCCTCAAATGTAGGCTCATATTCTTGAAAGACTTAGACGAATTATCCTAATTTGTCCAGCTTTCATGTATCAATTTCACCGCTGTTTTTGACCATCAAGGAGTCTGATTGAGAGAAAACATAAAACATGCACATTGAACTTCAGCCTCTCAGATTTCCAATGAGATTTGATTCATCCATTTTGGATGAAAAATGAGTGAGTTGTGCAAGTTTTACCACAACTGCGCATAACGGTTGTCAAAACCGAAAATTTGACTCTTAAGATCCCGTTGAGTAAACGTTTAGCACCGAGCCTTAAACTTGAATAATGGACCAGGGAGGGAAAATTTTTTTTCACAAGTGTATCTTGAAACCATGAAAAACCGACGAGAGAACACCGTTCTTGAAAGCGGAAAGAGCGCGAGTGAAATGCGATGCTTTCGGTCCAGCACCCTTATGCAGACTTTGACACTGATTTTGGCAGATCAGAACAAGAAATTTGAGAAAACTCAAAACTTCAAAGTCATATATCTATGTTTTATAAATCTAACGCAACTGGACTCATGTAAATCGAAGCTTCGAGTAAAAGGTTGTGCGCGTGTTTCTGAAACAGCGCAATGTTGTCAGAAAATCAAAAAAATTCGGGCTACGGGTTATGGTTCATCGCGACCTCTGATGTTCAACCTATGATACCCCCCTCTGGTCCCTACTCGTACCTCTGAGATTTTGTTCCACAGAGCCTCTGTGGATGCTTATGCGTTTTTTTGGTCAGAGCCTCTGCGGACAACCAAATAGTATCTCTTTGCCTCTTAAGAGCATCTCTACGTATGCTTCTGCACGGCAACCTCTACACGTGCAAAGAGAATTTGTGGACTTCTGTCCTCTGCACATTCTTTACTTCTGGACATCCTTAAAGAGACTCTATATAAGTCCTCCGATGTGAACACTTTCTGCACTCATCTTCTGCACGTGCACAAAAGTTCTGCTCATGCCTCTGTGCATATTTGAATAACCTCTATTGCCGCCTCTACGCATAGATCTTCTGTGGTTTCATCCTCTGTGGTTAACCTCTGCAATTACCTATCATACAAATCCGTTTTGCACAACAAGGACAACAACATATATGTTTTACTTGTTGTTTTGAAACTTAACAGCAGGTTTCTGTCCAGCAGCTATCACTTGAGTTTAACACAGTTTTTGACATATAAGAAGCTTTATTTTGAGAAAAATCAAAACCTAAAAGTTGTAATACTCTGTCTTAGAATCTCAACGCATCTAAACTCATCATTTTTGGAGCTGTATTGAGGGAGATATGATCAATATAACGCAGTCGCGCAGATTTGTCCAACAGCTTTGCATCAGCACACTGTTGTCCACTTCAACGATTCGTTTGACCCATCTATAATTCGAATGTCTGAAAGCTCAAAACATGAAACTTTTTATTTCACTTGTTTTTTATCCAGGGATTTTTGAATCGTATCAAGTGGTGTCTTCATGTGTGAGATATGACCAATTTAGTACAACATTGCAAATTTGTCTAGACATCAGCTATTTTTCTGCTATGAGAAACAATTGAGCATAAAAACATTGACCAAATCCACACCAAACCAGATCTAAAATCTCACAAACCAATATCTAAACAAAAAGAGAGTCTAATATCGAATTAAGATAAAGCCAGATCAAAGATCAACAGTCTTGAATCCAAGATGCCATAAAAGTTATGGACTAAAGCACACACAAGGATGGGATCATAGATCAACCATCTACTTAGTGCTAAGATGTTAGACCAATAAAGGAGAAAGATCAAGAACACACACATGTAATAAATATGATCAGATTTAATCCAAATAGAATCAAATCTTCACATAGACATTTCATCAAACATGCGGTGTGCAGAAACAGATTTTGGTTAAGAATCAATAAAATGTTCCATCAAAAATCATCCAAATCACATCTAAATCAGAAAATGGATTTCCAATAAGAACAAAAAGTTAATAAATCACATAAATGATATTTGTGTCAAGGCTCATGTGATTGAATCAATCTATGCACCAAAACAACAAAATAATCATCCAATCTTCAATTGTTGCCATAGATGACCGAAATGAAGAAGAGTTTCTTCATTTGGTTCTGATACCAATTGTTGATCCCTGTTGTGATGTTCTTTAACTTGATTTAACCTTTTACTACACACAAATTAATTAAACAGAGTGTGGAAGCATTTAAGATGTGTAGAAAAGATAGAACATGCAAGGTAGTAAACACACAAGTAATTAATGAACAGGAAGTAAAGTATTATAAGAAAGTTACTCAAAGAACTGTTTCATTGATTACTGAAGAACACCAAGAACACGCACTGGTATGTGCAAATATTCCCTTGGAAGATACAATCTCTATTTTCTATTATGTGTGCTCGCTTTCTCACTGTGAAACTCTAAGGTGGTGCTCCCATAATATACAAGAAGGATGTACCCCTTAGTACATGACAAAGACTGCCATTCCATAAACGGAATGCCACCTGTAAAGTAAAACATCGTGGGACGCCCATTAAATTGATCTTGAGGATCTTCGTATAGCAGGCCTCACGTGTTCTGCACGTGGTCTTGTCTGGAACTGTCTTGCCACTCTAACACAGATTTCCATAGGTTAGCCTTCACAGAGGCTCTGTGAGTGATCACAGAGGCTCTGTGATGTGAGAATCATCATTAGGTTTGACCACGGGTACATCTTCTGCGGAGTAGCCTCTGAGCTTTGCATCTTCTGTGGTGACTTTGCAGACAACAGAAGTTTCTATACTTAGCCTATTTTTCAACACTTCTAATCTTGGTAGATGGAGCTAACATGTTTTTTCTTTGTAGATGCGTGAACTTTCATACGCGTTGACACAAATTTCATCTAACTCAGATAGCTGAAGAAGTCGTCGGTCCTTGGCATCCTTAAAATTGAAATTTAGGCACTTGACAGCTCAGAATGCTTTATGCTCAAGCTCCACCGGGAGGTGACATGCTTTCCCATAGACTAGTCGGTAAGGCGACATTCCAATAGGGGTTTTAAAAGTTGTTCGGTAAGCCCAAAGAGCATCATCGAGTTTTATAGACCAATCCTTTCTTGAAGTTGATACAGTCTTTTCAAGGATTGTTTTCAATTCTCGGTTTGAGATCTCAACTTGCCCACTCGTTTGGGGGTGGTAAGCGAGTCCAACTCGATGATGAACTCCATACTTTTATAGGATGGCCTCAAACTTGTTTTCAATGAAGTGTCATCCCCCATTGCTTATAACAACTCTCGGTACACCAAACCGAGGAAAGATTATTCGCTTAAAGAACTTGGAGACTACACGGGCATCATTGGTGGGGGAAGCTAAAGCTTCAACCCATTTGGACATGTAATCCATTGCTACAAGAATGTATTTATTTGAGTAGATAGACGGAAACGGTCCCATGAAATCAATGCCCCAAACATCAAAAATTTCTACCTCAAGAATAGAATTTAAGGGCATTTCATTTTGACGCGAGATGTTGCCTGTTCTTTGGCAACGATCACAACTCTTGACATAGAAATCCACATTTTTGAACAATGAAGGCCACTAGAAGCCACTTTGAAGGATTTTCGCTGATGTTTTACTCGTACCAGCATGGCCACCACATGGCAAGGTATGACAATGAGATATCACAGACTCAACTTCTTCTTCTGGGATACATCGTCGGATGATGCTGTCAGAACATGACTTGTACAAGTAAGGGTCATCCCAAAAGAATAGCTTGACATCGTGAAAGAATTTCTTACGTTGATAAGAAAAAAGATCATGCGGTTTAATACCACAAGCTAAGAAATTCACGATATCTGCGAACCAAGGCGTGACACAATGGGCTAGAGCGAACAACTAATCATCTGGAAAGGAATCATCAATAGGAAGAGAATGAATATCATTATCAACGTAAAGACGTGAAAGGTGATCAGCTACAGAGTTATCTACGCCCTTCTTATCCTTGATTTCAAGATCGAATTCTTGGAGCTACAGAATCCACCGAATCAAACGCGGTTTTGCATCTTGTTTACTCAAGAGGTATTTGAGAGCTGCGTGATCGGTGTACACAATTACTTTTGAGCCTACAAGATACGATCTAAACTTTTCAATAGAGAATACTACCGCCAACAATTCCTTTTCGGTCATAGTGTAGTTACTTTGAGCGGGATCTAGGCTTTTACTGGCGTAGTGTATGGCGTGCAACTTGTTACCTCGCCTTTGGCCAAGGACGGCTCTTACGGCAAAATCACTAGCGTCACACATAAGTTCAAAAGGGAGAGCCCAATATGGCGGTTAAATTATTGGTGTTGAGATGAGCGCTCTTTTCAAAGCGTTGAATGCTTCGAAACATGAACTAGTGAAGATGAAAGGAGTGTCCTTTGCTAGTAATTCAATCAAAGGCCTTGCGATTTTGAAAAAATCCTTTATGAAGCGCCTGTAGAAGCTGGCGTGACCGAGGAAACTACGCACTCCTTTGACATTTATCGGAGGTGGTAATTGTTCAATCACTTCTACCTTAGCTCTATCTACTTCTATTCCTCGATTTGAAATAACATGGCCTAAGAGAATACCTTCATTGACCATAAAATGGCATTTTTCCCAATTTAGAACCAAATGGACTTCTTGACACCTATGGAGGACTTTTGTCAAATTCGAAAGGCAACTATCAAAGTTAGTGTCGTGGACCGAGAAATCGTCCATGAAAACCTCCATCGTGTGCTCGATAAAGTCAGAAAATAATGCCATCATACATCTTTGAAAGGTGGCTGGCGCGTTACATAACCCAAAAGGCATTCGTCGGTATGCGAAAGTACCAAACGGGCAAGTAAACGTGGTTTTTTCCTAATCGTCCGGATGAATTGGGATTTGGAAAAACCCTGAATATCCATCTAGATAACAGAAATATGCATGATGTGCCAACCTTTCTAGCATTTGGTCAATAAAAGGGAGAGGAAAGGGATCCTTCCGGGTGGACAGATTCAACATTCTGTAATCTATGCAGATACGCCACCCGGTGATCATTCGAGTCGGGATTAGTTCATTCTTGTTATTTTTAACAACGGTTATGCCACCCTTTTTGGGTACAACTTGAACGGGGCTAACCCACCTACTATCAGAAATAGCATAGATTATGCCCGCTTTAAGCAACTTCAAGACTTCTGTCTTGACAAGCTCCTTCATGTTTGGATTTAAACGCCTTTGAGGCTCAATGGAGGTGGCATTCTCATTATCTAATAATATGCGATGAGTACAAAAAGAGGGACTAATCCCTCGCAGGTCATCTATGGAATACCCTAAGACATTTTTAAACTTTTTCAAAACATGTAGCAATTTGTCAAGTTCAATGTCAGATAGGGATGCATTTACTATAACCGGATATGAGTTATTGTTACCTAGAAATGCATATTTTAAACTAGAAGGGAGAGGTTTTAGATCTACCTTTTGTGGAGTGACATCTGCCCCTTCTATTGTGGTTTCCTACATCACATCAAGGCTCGTCTGGCTCCCCTTGTAGCACGGGGTGCCATCAAATAGCGTGCCAAACGCCATAGCATCTTCGCTCGTTTCGTCCAATAAGCCACAAAGGTAATTCTGCAGTGGATCCAAAGTTGACTTCATGGCCGCATCATTATCAGTCAGATCCACAACAAGATTTGTGTAGTTGCAATCGTCAAACAGCCTTGGCAAGCCGAGAGACTTTTGCAGCTCAAAGTTCACCTTTTTCGTTCCAACATTCAGTGATAACTTGCCGTTCTTCACATCAATCATTGCACCAGCGGTGGCTATAAATGGACGACCAAGTATAATGGGAACATTCACGTCTTCATCCATGTCCATGACCACAAAGTCACAAGGGATGAGTATTCCACCCACTTGTAATGGTACATCTTCTAACACTCCGACCGGATATTTGATTGAACGATCGGCTAGCTGAAGAGAAGCTCTGGTGGGTTTAAGTTCACCCAACTTGGCCTTGAGGACAATGGATAAAGGCATAAGGCTCACGCTTGCACCCAAGTCACACAAGGCTCGATGAATAGACATACCTCCAATAGAGCATGGAATTGAGAAACTATCGTGATCCTTCAGCTTTTCAGGAAGTGGAGTAGAGAAAAGAGTGCTACATTCTTCGGAGAGAATGACTGTCATCTTCTTCTTTTGAGAAAGAAGGTCTTTCAGAAACTTGGCATACGAAGGGATCTCAGAAATTGCATCCAAGAATGGTATAGTGATGTGCAACTCTTTTACTGTCTCTATTAGTTTAGCATACTTGGTCTCCAACCTTGCTTTAGCTAGATGTTGAGGATATGGAATATGGGGGAGGTGGACTGGCAGAGGTGTGGCATTGACTTTCGGTTCCTTCTCCTTAGGGGTTTCCTCAACGGTCACATCATCTGTCACCACATCATCTATCACCACATGGTCTTTAATACCCTCTTTTTCCACTTTTTCTGCAACTCCCTCTTCAAGGACCTTACCACTACGAAGCGTAACGGCATTAAGTTGGGCCCTTGGGTTTTGCTCAGACTGGCCGGGAAGCTGGGTACCAGGTTTGGAGAGGTTGGAAACTTGTTGGGCTAGATGGGAAATTTGAGTCTCGATCATTTTGTTATGATATGCCACGGAGTCGAACTTTGAATTTACCTGTTGAATAGAGTATGGAATTGATCATTCTTCTGCCCTTGGCCAATAATGTAGCTCTCCATCAAAGTCTCAAGATTAGACTTTTGTGGAGGATGTTGAAATGGCGGAGGTTGAGAAGACGGTGCTTGAGGGCGCGACTGGAAACCGGGAGGTTGAAAACCTTGCGATATCTGTTCAAGAGGCTACTGACCGGGGTTTAAATGATATGAGAAATTCGGGTGTTGCTTCCATCTCGGGTTGTAAGTTTGAGAATAAGGATTATTCCCGAGTTGAACCCCCCTTGAGGCCTTGGCTGATTATATAAGGCATTCGCTTGCTCGAGTGTCGTGCCTTGTGGAATTTGCATAAAAATTGAACACCCGTCTGAATCGTGGCCTTGAACTCCACAAGCTTCACAAAAACTAACCGATGAGCTTGATCCATCTTGATTCCCATTGATTTTAGAGATTTGGGTCTTCAATGCATCAACCTTGTCAGAAAGCATTGTTAGAACATCCGATTCAAACCGCACCGATTTGTTAAACAAGGCTCGATCGTTGTTCCAATGATAGTTGTTAGAAGCCATTTCTTCTAACAAAGTTTTTGCTTCATCGGTAGTTTTAGCCATTATAGCACCTCCTTCTGCTGCGTCAATTGAAATCTTCATCTCATTTTTCAAACTATTGTAAAACGTTTGGATCAGGATCCATTGCGGAATGGCATGATGCGGACATTGACGCTGAAGCTCTTTGAAACGCTCCCATGCTTCGTATAAAGACTCCTGGTCAGCTTGATAAAAAGAGGTGATCTCATTATGGAACTTGACTGTCTTTTCCGGCGGGAAGAACTTGGTTAGAAAGGCTTTGGACAAAGCTGCCCAAGTAGTGAATGTATTGGCATCATGGCTAGTCAACCATTTCTTCGCTTTATCTGTTAAAGAAAAACCGAATAACCGAACTCGGATAGCATCTTCAGAGGCCCCGTTTATCTTGATAGTATCACATTTTTCCTCAAAAGCATTCAGATGATCGTTTGGGTTCTCCATGGGGTTTCCTCCGAATTGATCTTGCTGAACGAATGAAATGAGGTTAGTCTTTAATTCAAAACTAGTTGCTTGAACAAGCGTCCTGGTGACGCTTGATGTAGACTCATGCCTGGGCATGGCAATGTCCATCAAAGATCTAGGTGGTGGTGGAATGTCTGCCATTCTCGCTTGTCTTAGTCTCTGTCTTGATCTCCTCTCAGCGTTCTGTCTTCGTGTCGTTGCTTCGATCTCTGGGTCATAAAAGAGTGGGTTGTCAGTGCTTTGCGATCTCCGTATTATGCACGAAAAGTACCACACCTAAGGACAGATCCAAGATTAATCAATGTGAGAAGACAGTAAAACAAAGTAAACAGCAAAAAAAAAAGGTAGAAACATAGTCTAGTAAATCTATAGCTAAATCCATATTAAACCGATTGCTCCCCGGCAACGGCGCCAAAAACTTGTTGTCCAATATTTTAACCGCAAGCGTACGAGATGTGTAGCATACGGGTCGATCACAAGGAGTAATGGTTTAAGTACTAATTCTGCTATAAATCATGAACTAGCTATGGGAACACAATTGATGGAGATTTTTCTAAACTAAAGATTAATCTATAAATTAAAATACAACATAAATACAAAAAAGGGATTCGAACTATTTATAACAATAACTGTGAAAATTACAGCAAAAGACTAATTAGGACATTTATTGAACTAAAACACAAAGACGAGATGGAAGTGACGACACCCAACAGTTATATCGAGGTAGAGGTTTATCTTTCTAAAAACGTTTGAGACCCTCTTCCGAGGTGAGAAAAACCTTCCTAGTTAAGCGGTTTGACAACTTCCGTGACATCCGACTTAACTAGAAGCATTAAGATTTTTGATAGAACAATTTCTCCGATTCCTACTTTTATCTATTTCCATGATAATTTTAGAATCGTTGGTTAATCGACCAAAAGTCAAATTCAAACTTCCGTTTATAATTTGAATTGTTGAATAAAGGTTATCGAATAGTCGGTCTCCGATCGCAACCCAACTTCCGTTGGTGATGAACCGTAAAACCAACCTTCGATAATCATACCGTTTAACTTCGAGTTAACCAATTTCTCAATATAACTGTTGATTATCACCACACAATATTATATGTGAAAAGAACTAAAAACGACTTTTATCGATTAATAGGCTAAACAAAATATAAAGTTATATTATCTACTAATATACGATTGAAAAGATAAAAGAAAACCATCGACAATACTCTACATATATCTATGAAATACCTAAACATAAACAATATGTAAAAACATTCAACCTAACTTTGATGTTTATAACCTAATGACAAAAGTATCATTCATACCCATTGAATCATAAAACAAAGATAAATCAAGGTGAATACCAACAATCATAAGATAACACTGATTTATAAGACAAGATTAAAAACATGAATCTAAGATTGAGAAAGAGATACAATACTCAATGGGAGAACCAAATGATTAAGACTTGATGAACTTAGAATCCAAATACAACTTCAATCCTTGCTAGATAATATCAAAAGAAATGCAGAGCTATGAGTTTTTCTCTCTTTAAGAACAATCTGCAGCGTAAATCCAGGGAGATGAAAGGATTCTTGGAGAAAAGCCAAAAGTAAAACCTAAAAGTAGATAGGGCTTCTAAACATCCAAAAAGGGCTTTTTAAACCCTGTAGAGAGAGAGAAAAATATCAGTAAAAAAAATATCTCCAAAAATATCTCCAAAAATATCTGTCTTTCTAAAGGGAAAAGGCAAAAAGGGTTGCAGAAGAAAAAGCAAAAAGTTGTTCGAGAGGGCGCACAGGCCGTGCGTTCTTCCTTCATAGAAACGCATGGGTCGTGCATTTGCTTCTGCCCAAAAGTATCGAGCACGGGTCGTGCATACTTTTGGCTTGAATCCAGCACGGGCCGTGCGTCTCATATTCATTCTTTTCTGCTTTCTACTTCGCTTCCGTTGTACTTCTTGGCATCCTTTCTATCCGCACCGAGCGCCATCATCGTTAATTCAACCTAAAGTTCGAAAAAAACACGTAAATTTCCCAAACATGACCCAAAGACAAAATGAAGGATGGATGCAATGCGATTTAAACTAATATGCACAAATTAGCTAAACTAAGATGCAAAACATATTAAATTAATAAAGAAAATATGTACAAAATGACTAGCTAACAAGTTCCTTCAACATCAAGCTCTAAAGATGATGAGGTAACAGATACTGAATAAGTTGGCAATGGTGGGTCAGATGGTGATGATGATGATGATGATGTTCAAGTTCATTCTGAAGCACATGTGAATATTCAATCTGATGAACAAGCTACTGATGCTCAAGCTGATGATCAAGCTGCTGATCAAGCTGATTTATTTGCACCATTCTATGGTACTGAAGCCATGGAAGTGGATGATCAAGCTCATGCTAATGTTGTTATTACTGATGTTGTTGGTGATATAAGGAGAATTGAGGGAGAATTAGTTGAAAACATGGAGAGAATGAGTGAGATTGAAGGAAAAGAACATGGTGAGCGTGTGATTACCCAAAGTTACACTTCCAAAAGGGCAACCACATCTAATACTCCGTCGCATGTGTTGCATTCGGATGTTCAAGACATAAGTAGCCCACTTATGCAATTGTACACCCAAGCCATCCAGTCAATTTCTTCTCAACAAGAAATAGTTTCAACTTCTCATGGGGATATTGCACATAATCTACCGGGTTCTCATTCGGAGGATCAAGGTATCGAAACAAGAGAACAGCAGCCCCCGTTCTCGACTTCACTTCCTCCATAATTGAGTCTAGTACCCTTTGAATTACCTATCATTGTTTCTAGGACACTCATTGAATCGTCTACCATCGGTTGTCTTAGTGACCTGATCGAAACATCCCGAGTAGATCGCAATCCGAACTACGAGGACCGGATGGAAGTCCTGTCATTGCCACGTCTATGCCAACAATGAACACAGGCCATGCAGTTGTTTCTACAGATGACATGCAAACGGTTAATCTAAGTAATACCGGAGTTACTCACCCAGACTTCATGTCTAAGGAAATCTTCGACGATGCCTTAAAGGCAGTTGAATCTCGTATGTTTGAAAATATTGAGGAGGAGATAGAAGGAGTAAAGAGATTGTTAAAAGGAAAGGAGAAGGCATCTGAACCTAAGCCAACACAACAAAGCCAACATATTCCAAACACTCAACCTGTTGACCTATCCATTGATGTGCTTAAGTCTTTGTTGTTTGCAAAATTCTATCCCAAGCTCCGGATACTCAGCAAGATGCATATCTTCTAACCCTTCTTCAATCCCACCATGATAGTCAACAACCACAATCTGTGAAGCCAGTAGATTTAGTCAGTGCCTCAGAGTTCAATTCTTTTAAATCTAACATTTTGTTTGCTATATCTGATCTTAAATAGGTAGTTCAAACATCTTGTAAAGCCCAGGCAATTGTTTCTACAAAGGAACATGATCATGATCCAGATAATGATCATGAGGGGGAGATAAGTGAGAAACAAGTAACTGCTGGTGGTTCTGGTGAAACAGTGTTGGTGGAAAAAAGAGCTGAAAATGTTGAAAGTGTGGGAAGGGGAGATGATCAAGGTTCTGAGCAAAATGATCAATTGGAGTTGGTTTTATGTGTTGGAGAAAGTGTTGAATCAAGGGTTGAAAATCCTAAGATTGCAACAAGGCAAGAGATTTTTGAGATAACAGGTTTGCCTAATCCTGATATCATTGCTTTTGAAGATGATTCTTTTGCTGACCTTAATGCAAAGTATGAGTTTACTGGAAAATCAAGGAGGAGGAGCAGAAAATTGACTTTGTTGACATTGCCTCTGATGATGAAGTAGTAAAGGTAATTGAGCTTGTAAGAAGAGCTGAGGAAGTTCCAGCTTACGGTGAAAGTGTATTGGATGATATTTTTTAGGACAGAGACATAGAAGCTTTAAATGCTATGTTTTCTCAAAGTACTCCTGATGAGCTACATCTTAGTCCTGTTGATGTTCAATTGTATGAAACCAGTACTGTGCCAACTGTTCCATCTTTTAGCGAGTTTGAATTTCCTGAAGTCCATACAAGTCAACAACCTGATGATGTTGAACTGACTAAAAATCTGGATTCTGATGCTCATATTGAAGAGGAGCTACCTTATCAGAAAAAGCAGGTCCTACTCATCAAGAAGAATTTGTGAGAGAACCTCTACTTGAGCCAACCATTCCAGAACCAAAAGCAGGTCCTTCTGGTATTGCTGTAGAGGGTTCTACTCCTTTTACTGGTTATGATGAGTTTGGTCCAACAGAAGCAGATATTAAATGGATCAGAAGTGCCTTAAGGGTTCCATATCTTGAAGAAGGAGTAAAGATCTTTGTAAGCTTTATAAGGAAGATTGACCAAGCTCAACTCTTGGGGATTCAAGATAAGTCTCCAGAGTATCAGAAAGATTATATCAGGATGCTACAAGTTATGGGGAGAACATGCAAAGATATTAGGATCAGATCAGAAATTTTGGAAGTTCTCAGGGTGACTATGAAGCAATACAATAAGATTTGGTATCCTGATTTCATTGTTCAGAGAGAGAATTTGAAGACTTATACCTTCAATGAAGCTGATTTTGCCAATGTGAACTTCAGAGATATTGAATTCATGTACCATGATTTCAGAGATAGAACCATCAGGCAACCTGGAATAGTATTTGCTCTAGATGCTATCAAGAGGTTTATCAAAAGACATATCTATTCAACATATATCTATGACTTCCAGTTGGGTATAAAGACAAACCAGAAGAGAATCAACTTGCTCAAGCCTGACAAGACTCATCCTCTGCTTGAAAAAACTCCACTCTACACAGTTCTAAGAGAGCCAGAACTTGGGGTTGTGTATGAGAATGTGAATAAAAAGGAGAAAAGATTTATGAGAGATGCAGAGATTCCTAAGTATTCTGATGGAACTTTGAAAGATATTGTGGAAAAGCTGCAAGCCAAGCATGAGAAGAATGAAAAGCAGAGATTAGCTGAGAATGATCATATGCCAAGGTTGGAGAGAATTTGGACAGAACATGTAATTGATGCTATCAAGGACAGAATAAGATTTAGACTAGCCATCAGAAGGTTTGAGGACTATATCGGGACAAGGAGAACTTGCATGAAGAAATGGACAAGTTGAAGACTTTTAAATTGCTAAAAAATGGAAAGATTGTTAGATCATAGTTTTGAGTCAATTTGTAAAGTAAGTTTCTTTGTTTAGTTGACTTTTACCTTGTATTCTTGAATAGAGGTCAAGGCTTGTTTGACCCTATATATAACTTTGCTTTAGTCTTGTTTTTGTAAGTATGTTAGTACATTTGTCATTGTAACCATTCCGTGTGAGATATATGAATATGAAAAACCTTGTGACTAAATTCTCTCTACATCTCATCTTTGATCTTTGATTGTTATTGATTTGTTCATGATTGCTTGAAACCTGGGATCACACCTCAATCAATATGTTCGTCTCAGCAATATCCTTGCTAAGTTTCATTATTGACTGATTTTTCTTTTTATTGATATCGTTTTCGCGTTTAAATTTAGACTTTAATTCCTGGAGTTCAACCATCATAACTTGCATTTTATTAAGAAAATATGATTTAGACATATCACATACCTCTTCATTGTCTTCACCATCTAAATTCGCTTCATCTTCAGTCTCTTCCTTACCTATAAAACACAAGTGAGGTTTTTCCTCTTTCTCTCCTTCTTCATCAGTATGATCGAGCCATAATTCATCTTCAGTCATAAGAGCCTTGCCATCCTCCTGCTTCTTAGCCAAGAGAATCTTATTTTGTAGTACTCGGAGTTTCGGACCTTAGGCTTTCTGCAATCCTTAGCAAAGTGTCCGACTTTCCTCAGTTATAACACTTTGTTGGTTCTGGCTCTTTCTTCTCTTCAGATCTGTATCTCTTCTCTTCAGGTTTCTTCTCATCAAACCACTTTCCTTCAATCCTCTCCTTATGTTCGTAGTTTCTTGAACCTGAGGAGTATCTCTGACGGTTCGAACCAGGATTCTTGTAGAATTTCTTCTGAAAGGATTTTGTCAACATTAGCATGGCCTGTTTGAGATTCTCACAGTTATCTGAGTCAGAATTTTCTTCACTGTCAGCCTCCTCGGAGTCATAAACTATTACTTTCTTCTTCTTCTTCTTCAAACATACAAATTTCTTTTTCACCACTAGAGCAACTGGATCAACAACTACTCTCTCAACCTTCTTATTTTCTTCTTTGATCTCCGCCACCTCATCTTCGTTTTGTCTAAGAGTCTCATACACCTCATGAAGTGGAATCTCGTTCAGATCCTTCATCTGTTTCATTTGCCTAGTAAACCTCTTCCACTCAGGCTACAGGATGTTGAGGAATTTGACATTGAGTTCAATATGTGACTTCCTTACTTTATTCTGGCTAAGCTCGTTTAACAGAGTCACAAATCTATCGTAAGTTGTTGAGGCAGTTGGAGACTTTGAGTTGGTTGCCAATCTTGGATCCGAGCATCATTTTTTCAAGTTGATCCCACATCTGTTTTCCTGGAGCATTATAGTTGTCAATCTTCACGTATAAATCATTTGGAATCCCTTGAAGAATAAATGACCTCTCCAATCTATCAGCTTTCTGTCTCTTTCTCTATTCATCTATGTACTCCTCAAGTGGTAGTGGGTACTGTTAAGTCAGATTTTATAGTAATCATTGTATTTATAGACTTAGTCTAATACTGGATCTTAGAGCTTGTAATATCTTTGTATTGGCCAAGGGTATTTAAGTCCCTTGTGGCCTTTGTGTTTGTAACTTTGGAACACATACTTTGAATAGAACATACTTTGTCGCTTAACACTTTCTCTCTCTAAGATTTAGAGTGATCTTGGATTATCAATTGGTATTAGAGCCTAATCTGAATCTGAGAGGATTGAGAGATACATGTTTTGATTCTGAATTTGTGTTTGAATCAGAAAATTTGATAGATTTTCTTGATTTTTTCAAGAAAATCTCATTTTTTGATTTTTCATCAAATTTAGATTGTTTTCTGATCAAATTTTCTTGTAGATTGGTTCGCTGGATCTGATTTCAGTAGCAGAATAGTTTTGATTCACATCAATGTTATCCCAGTTTAATCTAGTTGATAAATAATCAATCAAGCAATCATGGAACACAATAATAATCAAGAGATATATAAATCAGAGTAACATACCAATCCTTTGAATAAACAATGAAACCCTTGAGTGTTATTGATACCCTTTGATTACAGAGAAAACTTCACTTGACTATAATCTCTAAACAATAATTATCAAAGGTTCTAACCTAAACCTAAACTAAACATAACTTTAAATACCCAGGCTTTTAGGCCTAATGGGCTTATGGGCTTGAGGCCCAATAGCTAATAACTATTAACATATTACAATTTAAACCCTGAACTGTAACTATCAAACAAATACAGTTTAGACCCTTTAATCTTGAATACAATTATGATCCAACAATCTCCCCCTTTGGATTCAAGATTAAAAAAAATTTGTCAATAATCTTCAGGTCTTCACTTTTCTTCTCTTTTCTTCAGATATGACATTGATAGCTTCAAAACTTCAAAACTTGATATCTTTAAATAATCTTCAGCAGTCAGTCTTCAAAACATCAAAACTTTAAAACTTTGATACTCTTCAGCAGTCTTCAGATTATATTCTCCCTCTTTGAGTATTCTCCCTTTTTGTATCTTCTCCCCCTTTTTGATGAATGGTGAGAAGCATCATCATCAAAACATACCAAAACAATCTCCCCCTTTTCAAGACAATTTCCCCCATTGTGTATGATCACGTAAGCACAGTCTTCATCATGTAACGAGCCCCAGATGGAAAGAGTGATTATTTCAATCTTTTCAGATGAAAATAGAAAGTATTAACCATTTGAATCTTTTCAAATTCAAACAGTTTAATAGATGTAACCCTGAATCAACAAATGACTCAGTTAGAATGCCTGTCAGTAACACAAAGTTACTATATAAGGAGCTGGTTTGATGTAGACTCCCCAGGTCTTCCATTCAATCATCGAATAACACATGGTTATCTATGAACGTTCTGACAGAAAACAAATTTCTGTATGCTCGTGCATGTGTATGAAAAAATTTAAGCATAGATGATTGCTTTTTCAATATAGGCTCAAATTATGTAAACTTGTTGAGACAACAACAAATTATACAAAGACTCAATGTGCATGAGAAAGGGTTCGAAGGTGGGGCAACTTTCCTTCTTTTTCAATATTAGTATCTTCCAAATGAAGAACCAATAGCATATGTGTTGCGTCCCTAGAAAATGTGAAACATTCTCTTTTTGTGAAAAGAATGAGTAGCTGGTGAGGTTGTATGCAAGAGATGGCATGGGCTAGGTGCCTTTTTCAATGATGGTCACCAAAGAATGTGAACCAATCAGATAATGTGGTTGCCCGACTCAGAAAGTGGTTTGGTGCAGAGTTTGATATTCTTTTACTCTGTTCTCTCACCCTCTTTCTTTTAATGCTCACTTCTAACCAATCTCTCTTTTCCATTTTACCTCTTTTCACACACCAACACTCAAATTTTTTGACCCCTCTCCCCTCAATCACTCAGGGAATACTTCCTGGGTAGGAAACACTAGTTATCGTGAATCCATGGAAGTTCTGTTAAGTTCTCACACTGAATCCCATGTATTTTCCTAAAAGAACATGTTGTTCAACAGCCATTTTGTACATGTAAGCACAAATACCACTTGTTACATGAAGCATAAAAATTTAGGAGAAGTCAAAATAGTTGTGTTTGACGATGCAATTCTCCCCCTCAAACTAAAAGAGTTTGACAATTAAGCTCATATCATTTTGTCATGAAGAATAAGATTTTGGGGAATCAAAAACGAATGTTTTTTATATGAACAATATATAAACATATTTTCAATGAAAGCACATGAAATGACGTTTGATTCAATCAACAATGAATACAAATAACGTGAGTATTACCACAGAAAGATTTAACTTTTGATACATGGTAATAACAAAGTCAAATAGAATGTTCTGAACCGTTATGTGTATGAATACTTGACAAAGTATATTGACAAGATAAAACACAAGTATTTATCTTCGAAGAACACACGGCAAGACTTGGAATACTCCCCCTAGAATCATGAGTAAGGTTTAAGACATGTTCAACATACCAAGTTTGCTGATGAGAAATTGAAAACTCTTTTCATCCAATGGCTTGGTGAAAAGGTCAGCTAACTGGAAGTCAGTTTGAATAAAGTGCATTTCAATATTATCTTTTTCTACATGATCCTTGATGAAATGATAGCGTACGTCGATATGCTTGGTCTTCGAATGCTGTACCGGATTAGCAGTTATAGATATTGCGCTCTTGGAATCACAATAAATAGGAACACGCTTGTAGTTGTAGCCAAAGTCCCTTAACTGTGTCGTCATCCAGAGGACTTGAGAACAGCAGCTAGCAGCAGCTACATACTCAGCCTCGACAGTGGATGTTGAATCACAATTTTGTTTCTTTGAGGTCCAACTTACAAGTTTGTCACCTATAAATTGACATGACCTAGAGGTGCTTTTCCGGTCTAGCTTACATCCTGCATGATCAACATCTGTAAAGGCAGTTAGTTCAAAACGAGAATCCTTTGGATACCAAAGGTCTATATTGGGAGAGCCTTTGAGATATATAAGGATTCACTTAACAGCAGTTAAGTGCGACTCTTTAGGATTAGACTGATATCTCGCACAAAAGCATGTGGCAAACATTATATCCGGGCGACTAGCAGTCAGATAAAGTAAAGAACCAATCATGCTACGATACACCTTTTGATCAACAGGTTTCCCGGAGGGATCCGCGTCTAAGAGTGTACCAGTAGCCATTGGTGTTTTCATGACTGAACTATCTGACATATTGAACTTTTTCAAAATATCGTTTATGTATTTAGCTTGATTAATAAATATGCCTTCGGGTAATTTCTTTACCTGTAGACGAAGAAAGAATTTCAATTCACCCATCATCGACATTTCAAACTTTGTTTCCATTATCTTTGAAAAGTTCTTGCAAAATTTCGGATTTGTCGACCCAAATATTATGTCGTCAACATAAATCTGAATAAGAATCAAGTCCTCACCTTGCCTTTTAAGAAATAAGGTTGTATCAACAGTACCTTTCTTGAAACCAGAAGCAAGTAGAAATTTAGTGAGAGATTCATACCAGGCTCGCGGTGCTTGTTTAAGAACATAAAGCGCTTTGTCTAAAACATAGACATGATCAGGGTGATGAGGATCAACGAAACCTTCAGGTTGAGCCACGTAGACCTCCTCATGCAGAATGCCGTTCAGGAAAGCCGACTTTACATCCATCTGATAGACTGTAAAGTTTTTGTGCGCTGCATAGGCTAGAAAGATTCTGATGGCTTCGATCCTTGCAACCGGGGCGAATGTTTCATCATAGTCAATGCCCTCTTGTTGACAATACCCTTTGGCGACCAGTCGAGCTTTATTTATCACGACTACTCCAGCTTCGTCTTTCTTATTTCTGAACACCCACTTTGTTCCAATAACGGATTTACCTTTAGGTAGTGGGATCAAGTGCCATACCTTGTTCCTTTCGAATTGGAGAAGCTCATCTTGCATGGCAGAAATCCAGAAGGGATCACGTAGAGCTTCAGATGCTTTCTTTGGTTCTAAAGAACTAAGGAAGCTTGAAAACATGCAGAAGTTGGCAGATGCGGATCTTGTCGTGACACCAGATTCTACGTCACCTATCACATTTTCCAGGGTATGATCCTTAGTCCAACGATGTGTGCTTGGTAAGGCTTCAACTGTTTGTTGCGTATTTGACGCATCGTTGTCATCTTGTACGGCAGGTTGCTCCATTGATGTACTCAGGACATCTTGTACTGGTGTTTCTGATACTGAAGCTTCTGGACTAACAGTTGAAGTGCTCGGGACTTCGTTTCCAGAAGAACTATCTGTAGAGACAGATTCAGCATTAGTAGAGTCAGAAACTAACTTTGTACTCGTACCTGATGGAGATGAAGTGTCAGTGACTTCTTCGGAAGGTCCAGACATGTCTTCAGAAATAGTAGGGACCTCCGAGCTTGTACCACTTGTTATTGATGTGGATATGCCTTTTTCAAAATCTGCACATATATCATCAAAGGCATCAATAAACAATAAATCTAACTCAGATGAAGTAGAGTTAGAGTTAGAAGAAGTGAATCCTTTAGGTGCTGGTTCTATTCTTGATTGAATAGAAGCTTTGTCGTTAAGACCGAGTTCTGAACTGTTGTGTCCAGAAGTCCTTGTAGAATTCTCATCAAAGGAGACATTCATGCTCTCAACAACCGTCTTGGTTCGAATAATGTAAATTCGATAAGCTTTGGATGTCATAGAGTATCCAACGAGATATCCTTCATCCGCTTTCTTATCAAACTTTGATAATCCTTGACGCTCTTTTAGAATGTAACACCTGTAACCAAAAACACGAAGGAACTTGATGTTAGGTGTACGATTGTTGATTAACTCATATGCTGTCTTATTAAAGCGTTTGACCACAGTGGTACGATTCTGAGTAAAACATGCTGTAGCGACTGCCTCGGCCCAAAGGTACATGGGTAGATCTGAGTAAGCAAGCATAGTCCGAGCTGCTTCAACCAAAGTGTGGTTCTTCCGTTCAACAATTCCGTTTTGCTGCGGAGTGTAGGCGCCGGAGAAATTATGTGAAATACCCACGGAAGTAAGATAACTCTTCAGGGTGTCATTCTTGAACTCCGTGCCATTATCACTGTGAATGGTTCTGACTGGCAGTTGAAGACGTACTTGAATGCTCTTGATGAAAGCGATAATCAACTCTGGCGCATCAGACTTGTTGCGAAGAAACTCGAGCCATGTATACCTTGAGTAGTCATCTATCATTACCAACACATATTTCTTTCCGTTGATAGATGTTGTGCGCACTGGGACACAAAGGTCCATATGAAGAAGTTCCAGTGCAGATGAGGTCGATGATTCAACTTTGGACTTGAAGGAGCTTCGCTTCATTTTGCCCAACTCACATGCGGGACATAGTGAGTCTGTTTCAAACCTCATTTCTGGTAGACCTTTGACCAGACCTTGTCTCTGTAGCTTCACTATAGATCTGAAATTTTGATGAGACAAGCGTCGATGCCACGTCCATGATTGTGCTTTTCAAGCTTTGGCTAGTAGGCATACTGGACGTGTGGCAGACAGTGTAGGAAAATCTACATAGTATAGATTTCCATGACGCTCAGCTTTGAAGACTTCGTAACCATCGGGATCCTCTAGATAGCAATGAGTGGTTGTGAAGCGGACTTGATATTTCATGTCACAGAAGTGACTGGTACTGAACAGGTTGTGATCAAGTCCTTCAACATATAGCACTTTTTGAATCTTCACAACACCGTTATCGAGCATTCCATATCCTCTGACGTGGCCTTCAGCTTCAGAATTTGCAAATCTAACTGCTCCGGCAGGCTCCTCCACATAGTTATGCAAGAGGTGCTTGAATCCTGTCATGTGGCGTGAACATCCGGAATCTATTACCCACAATCGACAGGCCTGCAAAAGAAACAATTAGTTTTGCTTAGGTACCCATATCAGGATGGGTCCTTCGCGGTTAGCATCAAGCAACTCAGAAATATCATCTGGTTTGACTTTCACTCTCCATTCATAATGCGGTTTTGGAACCCATTTCCAAACCATCTTAACATTTAGTTCCTGAAAGTGCTTTTTAGAAGTAGGATTGGCAACCTTAGCTCGATACACTTTGGGTTGTGTAGAAGAATCAGAATTAGAATTAGACTTAGAGTTTAGCTTAGCTTTGCTTTTATTCTTTTTGGACTTAGGAGGGGAGTAGTATTTGAATGAATTATCCCAACAGTGTTTGCAATAAAGATTCTTTCGAGCAAAATTCATAAACTTAGATTTATCGGAACAAATCTTACATTCATGTTTATCAAAAGAAGTACTATTCAAAATAACACTGTCTGTAGGACAACTACTAGAATTCAAACTATTCTTTTTATTCAAACTAAGATCTTTATTCTTCTTACTCTTCCCAACTCCATTTCCTTTTATATCTGAAACAGAAACAGGAACCTCGTTAGTCTCTAACTTAGAAGGTGGTTCTTTTCTAGTGCGCTTTGAAGACTCACCCTTTTGAAAAATACTCGGTGGATATTCAGGACAATCAGAGTAAACAACTGAAGGTTTTGTAGGAGCATCAAATTCTGGATTGGTTCTTACCTTCCAGCTTGGATCATTGAACATCTGTTTATCATTTGAAGCATTTTTAAACAAAGTAATTTTCAATCATTGATTTCCGTGCAAAGCTCTTGATTTTCTTTCAAAGATTTTTCAAGTTTAAACTTGAGATCAAAGTTTTCATCTTCAACCTCATCAAGAGACTGTTGCAACAGGTCAATTTGCTTCATCAAGTCAGATGTATGATCACTCACAGAATTCGACTCCTTTGGAATAGAAACAGGATCAGAGTCTGAAGCATTCATCATTTCAGAAAATAATTCTTCAGTCATGGACTCAATAAACTCCGTTGTATCATTTTGAACACAAGATTCATTCGTGATAGCAGTTTCTTCTTCAACCTCTTCAACAAGTAAAGGTTTAGAAGCAATGGGATTTGAGACTGATGGTATAGTAGATGGATCAACATCCGATCCATACTCATCATATTTGCATGCAGTCTCAGGTGGAACTGTGTTGGTGCTTACTGATTCTTTGGAAGGTGTAGTAAATAGTGATTCAAATTCAGTACATTCGATCTTTGGAGTCTCATAGCTTTTATTCAAATCACCATATGTAAAACCAACTGATTTAAAAAGATTTTGAGAATCAGTGTCACCAGACTTGTTCTTTCCCATTTCTTCTTGACCTTTGATCTCAGATAAAGGTGTAGGAGTACTTGCTTCAACAAAAGTTGCATGAATGTTAGGAATGGGTCTGATTGCAGAGCCGAATTTATCAAAATTATAAAAATGCTCCGGTGCCTTTTTCAAAATCTCATTAGTTGGCACACCCAAACCTGGTTTTAGTTTATAAAACCTTTCGTCTTGGAGTTTATTGGTCAACAGTCTGACCTCGTTTCATATTAATGTCCACCAGTTGCTTAATTTTGGTGTAAGCTTCATTTCTTTCTTTATAACAAACTTCAAATTTTATTTTGAACTTACCTTTTTCAGCATTGATATTCACAAAATCCTTTTCTAAATTAGATATTTTGCTTTTCAAAGAATCCTTTTCAGCTTTTAAACCGTCTTTTTCCTTTTCCTTTTCGTCCACAACAACTTTCAGCAAAGCGTTTTCATCACGAAAACTCAATATTGATTGTTGTGCAGAGCTAAGTTTGCCTTTCAATAAAGCAAATTCATCTTTCATGCTATGTATTTGGGTCATAAGAGATTCAATAAGCTCAGAATTATCACTTACCTCAGATTTTGCATCTTCAGATTGTGCCTCAGAATCTTCATCGTCACCATCCAGCTTTGCCATATAAGATACTTGGGTGAAGTGAGCTTGCTCCTCGTCATCGGAACTTTGGAACAACCAGCTCTCTTCTTCGGCCATAAGCACCTTTCCTTCTTCAGCTTTCTTGGCGATGAGTGACTTTCTTACATAATAGTCTGAGTTCTTTACCTTCTTAAATCTACAGTCTCTGGAGAAGTGCTCAAATTTGCCACAATTGTAGCATCTTCCTGGTTCATCAGCTCCATCTTCTTTCTTTTCTTCTCTCTTATCTTCTCTTTTGTCTTCTTTTCTCTCTTCTCGTCTTTCCTCTCGCCGTCCTTGCCTTGGCTTGTATCTTAATTCAGCCTTCTCTTTCTTGTGACCTTCGTACTTAGGCTTTGAATAAAACTTCTTCTTGCCAAAGGTCTTCTTGAATCTTCGAGTAATAAGAGCCAAGTCCTCAGAGAACTTCTGAATATCTGGATCAGAATCAATCTCCAGTTCTTCATCACTTGAAGCAGAGTCAGAGTCGGTAACTTCAGTAACTATAGCTTTTGTCACCTTTTTCTTTGACCTTGCGAAAGATACAGAACTTTTTCCGGCTATGAGAGCCACATAATCCTTCAGTTTATTGGACTCAAGATTGATGGTTCTCACCTCATCCTCATGCTGAGAAAGAGTGGAGAAAATATCAGTGACGTTTTCCTGAGCCATGTTCTTTGACATCTGAAGGTTGATGGCAAAGTTCTTCCATTCTGGATTTAAGTTCTTGATGAACTTATAATTAATCTCCGAAGCAGACTTAGAGATGTTGTTCCTCCGCAGGTCATTGAGAATGATGTTATATCTGTTGTAGGTCTCTAGCAGCGTCTCTCCTTCTTTTGCATGAAACCCCTCGTATGCATTTATGCATATATTCTGCTTAGCTTGGATAGAGGCTTCACTTCCTCCAAACTGTTTGGCAAGTTCATCCCAGATTTCCTTTGCAGAGTTCCGACTGTCTACACGGTTGTAGATGTCGTTCGGGATTGCCATGGTCAGATAGATAAGAGCCTCTTCATCTGTCTTGTACTGTTCCTTGTGCTTTTCAGTAAAGTACTGATAAGGTTTAGGAACATATCTGTCTGGGATTTCTGGAGAGGTGTCAGTTGCTGCTTGGCCATCAACTTTGATCATCGGATTGACAGGACCATTGATGATTGATTCCATGTAGTCTCTGTTTTTATGATTCAGAAACTGGACCATTCTCTTCTTCCATTGCTGATATTCATCAGCCATAAGGACAGGCGGTTTGGACTGAGAGCCCATCGAGAGAAGCTGGTTCGACATCTTAGCTGTACGGTTAGTAATTAAACTTATCTGTACCAAGACAACCAACTAGATGAGATCGTTAGAATCAAGAGTAAAGACTACACTCAAAAATTTTCAGAAAAATAAATTTCCAAAGATAATCAAATGCAGTCCTCGCACACAGTATAAAGAACTAATATCTATGAATAAAATACTGAAAAATTAAGAAGATTTTGATCAAGAGCAAAACTTTTGTCCCCCTTCGCAGACTTAGCACGGGGGTCCCACTACCCGGTTAGCGGGTGGGGTCAAGGGGCAACGCCCTTGCGGGAGTATGGGGGCAGCGCCCCTAGAGAAATTTTTTTGACAATTAGATGCCCTATTACAGTTTGCAAAATAATCGACCGGGGTTTTGCTTAGACCGGTACCTTGTTTGACCGGTAAGATGCAACAACCGGTATTATGCTCGACCGGTAAACGACTAAAACCGGTAGAGAGAGTTCGACCGGTAAGTTGCTTGTACCGGTACTTTGTTCGACCGGGAATATGGTTGACCGGTATTGACAATGGTTCGACCGATAGAGTAATGACCGATGCTATGTGTTCGACCGGTAGGATACTAAGACCGGTATTCCTTTCGACCGGTGAGATGTTTGGACCGAGAATCTACTTCGACCGATACTGATGTAAGGACCGATATGGTGAACTCGACCGATATAGTGCTTAGACCGGGTGGACTGTGTGTGTACCGGTCGAATGCTATAGACCGATAGAATGTGTTCGACCTATATGGTGTTCGACCGATAAAAGGTAAAGACCGATACAATTATTCGACCGATATGTTCATAAATCCAACCCAAATTGTCGATGAACAGAACGAATACTCGACCCAGAAATCAGTCACGAATTCAAAATCAGATACAAAAATCAGTCCTTTGTACTCAGAAACATAAACCAATCACAATACAATCAAACTCAGAGATCAATTTCAACTTTTAGGCATTCGATTTGATAAACACAGCAACAATCGATAGTTAGCTTTTGTCGAACCCAGAAAACTTAAAATCACAAATTCACTCACTTTGTTAATTCTCAATGCAATTAATCAATCAGATGGTATTTAGAAGCGTAAATCTCAACTAATCAAATCAACTTTAAGCATAAAAGCACATAGATTCACAAAAAAAAATTCGATGAACAGTGATAATCGATGAACAGTAGTCGATGAATAGTAATCTCAAAAAAAAAATTTGATTCTTTAGGCTATGATACCACTTGTTATCCCAGTTTAATCTAGTTGATAAATAATCAATCAAGCAATCAAAGAACACAATAATAATCAAAAGATATATAAATCAGAGTAACATACCAATCCCTTGAATAAACAATGAAACCCTTGAGTGTTCTTGATACCCTTTGATTACAGAGAAAACTTCACTTGACTATAATCTCTAAACAATAATTATCAAAGGTTCTAACCTAAACCTAAACTAAACATAACTTTAAATACCCAGGCTTTTAGGCCTAATGGGCTTATGGGCTTCAGGCCCAATAGCTAATAACTATTAACATATTACAGTTTAAACCCTGAACTTTAACTATCAAACAAATACAGTTTAGACCCTTTAATCTTGAATACAATTATGATCCAACAATCAATTTGCAAGAAATTCAGTTTTTGAAGGTCGATTTCAAGTTTTTAGAGAAATTAGTTTGTTCGACATTTGTTACTGTTCGTTCGTGGATTTCTGAATGTTTATGACTTTTGCTTGTAATCGATTGTATGTTTTGTTTAGAAAATTAGTTTCGATCATATCTGGATAGGTAGATGACATCTGTTTTGTGTTTGAGATCGATTTAGAAGGTTTTTTTAATGTTTTTCGCCAGATCTCAACTTTGCGCCAGTTCATCAAAATTTGTGCGAGTTCATATTAAGTTTTGCACGAATTCTGTTGTTCATCAAGTTTTCGCCAAGTACAGAACCAAGTTCTTCGCGAAAAGTTCAGGTTTTCGCCATCAGTGCATCACGCGAAATTACTTTTGCGCTACATACATCTCGCGCAAAGTCCAATTTGCGCCACCTACATCTCACACAAAGTCCAATTTGTGCTACCTTCATCTCACGCAAAAATCTAATTTGCGCCATCTTCGTCTCATGGAAAGTACAGTTTGCGCCACCATCGTCTAGCGCAAATCTCTTTTGCGCTATCTACTACTCACGCAAATCTACTTTTGCGTCATGTTCTTCTAGCGCAAATCTTCTAGTTTGTGCCAAATTCTCTCTGCATCAAGACTTGGAATTTTTTTTCAGATTTTCTGAAGTTATGGATATGTCAAAATTCTCTTTTCAAGCTCAGTTTTACAAGAATGATATTATGATGTCGTTGGGAACAGATACTCGTCCTCCGGTTTTGATAAATGAAAATGAGTTCACTCAATGGCAAGATCGGTTCATTAACTTCATCGAGCGTCAAGCAAACGGAGAGAACATGATGAAGTCATTTACTGAAGGACCATTCGTCAAACCTAAGAATGATATTCCCTTGACTGCCGAAGAGGTTACACGAGAAAAAGTTGATCGTGAAGCAAAGTCTAATCTAATGCTAGCATTGCCTAATTCTATCTACAATCGAATAGATTGTTTCAAGCATGATCCGATGATGATGTGGACTCAATTAGAAAATATTATGCTTGGTTCAACGGCTGCAACACAACTTCGGCAAACACGCTACATGAACAACTTTGAAGAGTTAAAAGCCAAAGATGATGAGTCTCTGAAAAGTGTATTTGACAGATTCTGTGTTGTGATAAATGATCTGCAAAAGATAAAAGTGACCAAGACTGAGTTAGAAACTAATCTAAAGTTCCTCAACTCCCTTCAACCGGAATGGAATAAATCTTGCCATCGATTGAGGAATGATGTCGGAATATCTTCAATGCAAATTCAAGAGCTTTCTAAGATTTTGATGACAGGTGAGAGCATTGTCAAGGAAAAGAAGGATAAACTTGATTAGAAGAACAAAAAGACAGTTAGCTCCAAATCTTCATTTGTTAAAAGTGTTGAAAATATCTAGTCCTACTTCAGAGGACTTCCAGAGACATACCAGAGAACAAAGATTTCAGAGGACGAAGACTTCAGAGGACATACCTGCCTCTGAAGTACACATCAAAGATGAACACCTTCAGCAGAATACATCAGAGATGGCTTCATCAGAGGCTCTGAAGACAACGTCAGAGCTCTGAAGACATTATCTCTGAAGAATGCACTGAATACACTTTCCTGAAGTATCAGAACAGATAACCAAGCACTTAGTGATAAGATTTACTTTATAGAGTAGGTTACTGTTCAAGCATGTCTTGAGCTTACCTTTTGGGTAAGACATTGTTCAAGCATGCTTCTATTTGTCAGAATAGTACACTGTTTACTTTATGGTCCTATAAATAGGACCATCACTCATTTGACAAAATTGTGCTTTTTGATATCTTGTATTAGAAGAATCAACTGAATATATCTTCAGAAGATCTTGTTCTTACTGCTTATCTTATTATATGAACCGTGATATTTGAATCTGCTTTTGATATTAAACTATATTGCTTCCGCTGTTATTACTCTTGTTGTTTATATCATTATTATTGTAAGATTAAATCTGGGTTCCAACAATTGGTATCATAGCCTCCTTTGTTTTCTAAACAAAGAAAGATCATATCTGCATACTCGGATAGATTTAATTCTTACTGATTCAAGCTTTTATTATCTGTGCATGTTTATATAAACCCTGGTTTATTAAACTTCATATGCTCTAGATTTAAAAGTAAATCACAGTTAAATCATTTAATAGAAGATCTTCATAAGCATTATTTCTTCAAATCTTCATCTTTACTTCACAAAAATGGCAAACTCAAGCATAAGTGCCATTTATACAGCTGGATTATTAACCAAACCTCCTACACTTCCAAGGGATGAATATCCTCAATGGAAGATGAGGATGGTAAATTTCTTAGAAGGCATGGACAGGGATCTGTTAAGATCAATGAACGATGGACCTCACCAACCAATGGTGTTGGTACCGAGAGTTCCAGCAGTAGATACTGCAGAAATCCCAGCTTACTATGAAAAGAAAACTTCAAACTTTACGGATGAAGAAACTAACATGCTGGATAATTATTCAAAAGCTGTTAGATTACTTATAATGGCCATTCCCAATGATATCTTCTAAGAACTTGATTCTTGTGTAACTGCAAAAGAGATTTGGGATCAGTTGTTAAATCAACTTGAAGGTGGCCTACAAACTCAAAAGAACAGGAAAAATCTTTGTATCAATGAATATCATGATTTTCATGCATTACCCAAAGAAACCTTACACCAAACATACTCAAGGTTTAACATACTCATCAACAAATGCAAAAAATTTGGGGTCATGAGAACAAAAGAAGAAAACAATGTTCTCTTTCTTAAAAGTCTAAATGAAGAATGGTCAAAACTGTCAATGTCAATACAAGCCAATCAAAATCTTGAATCATAGTCATTGACTGACATTTATGGCACCTTGGTAGCATAGGTAAAAGAAGTTGTTAAACAAAAATCAAAAACCTCTTTAGAAGGACCACTTGCACTCATGTCAAAACAAAAAGGCGTATCACAAGAATGCAGAAATGCAGAAAAAGACAAATGTTCAAAGAGAGAATCTAAAAGAAAATCCAAGAAGGTTCTGATGTCTGAAGAAGTTGAACACTCAGATTCTGACTCAGATGATGACATCAATGCCTTTGCCAAATCTCTTGCATTAATCACCCATCAATTTAACAAGAAATTTGGCAAGAAAGTTTTTGAAGGAAGAAGAGAGGATGAAGAAAGAAGAGGAAGTCTAGAAAAGAGATTTAAGAAAGCTGACTATCAACAAGAGACCAGATCTACTCTGCATAGTGATCAGAAGGGCGTTCATTTCACCAATCATGATTCTACTCAACAATCATTTCAGCCAAGGTATCCTCAGCCTCAGAGGTACTTCAAGCCACAACCATCAGCACAAGCACAGAAGACAGAATCAGATATTGCTCTTCCATCAAACCAAAACGATGGAAGATGTTTTAGATGTGGAAAGCCAGGCCAATACTCTGCAAACTGCAGAGGCAGGCTCATCAAAGATGAAGACTACTACAAAAACAAATACAAGTACAACGTCAAAGAGAGAGTACTTGTTGCAGAGATGGAAGACTGGCTGTCAGACTCAACAAGTGACGGAGAGGAAGAACCTACCAATCTCTGTGGTATGGCTTTGACAGATGATCAGAATGATGGGTCATCAGAGGACTACTCTGAAAAGGTAAACTCTCCTTCCAACTCTGACAGTGAACTTGAATTGGGTGTTATTAAGCTAACAGATGAATTTCAAATCTTAAAGCAAAAACTTGTTAATGAAAAAGAAATAAGAAAACAAATGTCAAAAGATCTTAGTTTTTACAAAAGGGAGAAAGATCTTCTTGAGTCAGAAAAGAATGATATTTTTGTTAAGAAATCTAAACTTGAAAAAGCTCAGAAACAAAAAAGAAAAATCTTTTTCTGAAAAATTCAAAGAACTTGAGAAGGTTTTGAAAGTTAAAGAAGAAGAAGTAAAAAGATCTGAGTATGAAACACTCAATTCTGTTGCCTTAACCAATTTTTTCCAAAAAGAAAGAGAAGTCCTACATCAATATCTGGAAAGAAAAGAACTTCAAATCAAAAGCTATCTTGATGCTCAGGATGTGCATATAAAGATAAACTCTCAAATGGATACTAAAGGGTTGGGATTCAATGAATTGGATCCATTCACTGGATTCAAGAAAACTTTACTTTCTTTCACTTTCTGTATAGAAAAGGTCCAGAGCTCTGACTGTCCATCTCTGAACAATTTCAAGAGAATAAAAACCTCAGAGGGATAAAAAACAAGAGCGCTGAACTTTAAAAATGTTGCATACTCTGAAGTGAAAAGCTTTCCAAATTCTATCTTAAAAATAGAAAAAGAAACTTCAGAGGTATTTTTCACAAAACCTCAGAGCAATGATCCCAAAGAGATTTTCAAGTTCGATGCATTTATCACAAATGAATCAGAGACATCTGAACAAAGTACCTCTCAAACAAGTACTTCTGAAGATGAACCTCAGAGTTCACTTAATCCAGATGCTTCTCTGTATTCACCAATCTTTGATGAATGCATCAGAACTACATTTGAGGATGACATCAAAAAAATAAATAAAGAAAAATATTACAGTTGATTTGAAGAAGAAAGAGAGCATGAAAAGAATCATCAGAGTCTCAAGACCCAAGAAAATTGAGAAACCATCAGAGGTAGTTATCTCTGGTAAGACTGAAAGAGACTTTCTTGACTCTGATTCTGAATCTGATCCAGAGATAGATGAACAGATTTTCTGCAGATCAGAGAAGGCAATTCATAAAAAAATAGAGACTGTTGGTTCTGGAATTTTGAATATTCCTATTTCTGTTTTGAAAAATAAACCTAGAATACCAATATGTCCTGACTTTGCAGAAATGTGTCTTCAAGCATAAACTTCTTTGAATCTTGAAAAAGAATTAAAAGTAAAGGCAAAGAATAAAACCATCACTTCTCAACTCTACACTTATAAACCAATCAAGTTTACTCCTGAACAAAAAGGAAAATGGCAAGAAATTAACCATTCTAATCATGTTTGTGCAGTGAGCAATAAAGAGAAAAGGATGTTTTTGAACAAGAAGAGACAACTTGAAAAGAAGGCTGTCTTTCCAGCTAGAAGAAAGGAAGTAGTTAGGAATACTTGTAATATTCCTAGTACTAATTCAAAAAGGAATCATAATGTATCGAATGCATTTAATGAAATGAAAACCTTTGCTTCTACTTCTTCTTGTTCTGTGAAGTGCAATTGCATCCAACTCTTGATAAAACTAAAAAATCACTTTAGAGGTTCTCATTGTTTTCTTAATCAATCTCTGAATAAAAATTCAGAGACAAAGCCTCAAAAGAAAAAGGACAATACTGCCAAAACATCAAAAGATGAGAAGGAAAAATTTCAAAGAGAAAATCAGAAGTCTAACAAAAAAGGACCCATAATGAGATAGGTACCTAAGAAAATCTAATTTGTCTTGCAGAAACAGTCTATGCCGATCTGGTACTTAGATTTTGGATGTTCAAGGCATATGACTTGAGATAAAAAAGTTACTATCCTCTTTCAAAGCTAAATCTGGGGGAGCATAAACTTTTGGAGACAATATGCAAGGACATATTAAGGGTTATGGTGAGCTTACAAGAGGTAATGTTTCTGTATCTAAGGTTGCTTATGTTGATGGATTAAAGCATAATTTAATCAGCATAAGTCAACTTTGTGACCATGGTTTTGATGTGAAATTTCAAGAAAAACATTATTCATTACTTCACTCAAAAACAGGTCAAGAAATGCTCAGAGGTGACAAAAAGTGTAATTTATACAAAATGAATTTTTCCAAACACATACAAACCGACTCAGAGAAACTCTGTCTAGTATCTCTGAACAGTGAAGATGTTTGGCTCTGGCATAAAAAGTTCTCACATCTGAACTTTTCTTCACTTGATAAATTGGTCAAACTAAATCTGGTTAAGGGATTACCATCTCTGAAGTTTAACAAAGATCATCTTTGTTCTGCTTGTGAAATGGGAAAATTGAAAAGATCATCCCACAAGACCAAAAGTGATAATAATTGTCCAAAACCTCTGCATATGCTTCATTTGGACCTCTGTAGTCCTATCTTTGTGCAAAGTTTATCAGGTAAAAAGTATATTCTCGTTTTGATTGACGAATACTCTACATATACTTGGATAGAATTCATCAGAGCCAAGTCTGATGTTCCTGATATTTTAATAAGATTGTTAAAAATATTGCAGGTTCTGTTTGCTACCAAAGTTCAGAAGCTGAGAAGTGATAATGGAACAGAGTTCAGAAATGCAAAAATCAACTCATATCTTTCAGACGAAGGCATAACTCCAAACTTCTCTGCAGCAAGAACACCTCAACAAAATGGTGTTGTTGAGAGGAAAAACAGAACACTGGTTGAAGCTGCAAGAAATATGCTTGCAGGATCTGATCTTCCCACAAACTTTTGGGCAGAGGCAGTGGCAATAGCCTGTTTCACTCAAAACAGAGTTACCATTGTCAAAAGATTCAAGAAAACATATTATGAACTCATTAACAATAGGAAACCTAATGTTAAACATTTCCATGTTTTTGGATACAGATGTTATATTCTAAATGATAGAGAATCTCTTGGAAAGTTTGAAAAGAAAGTAGATGAAGGCAAATTCATTGGATATTCACTAGCCTCAAAAGCTTTCAGAGTGTTCAATCAAAGAACAAGAACAATCCAAAAGAGTATCAATGTGTCTTTTGATGATGACAAAAGTCTGGCCAACAAAGATATCAATCCAACGGCCAAAAATATCTCTGAATCATCAAAGATAAAAGAATCTGAACTAAACAAAATATTCGAAGATTTCTTTGATGATGAAAACTCAGAGTTTCTTTTCAGAGATATTCATAGAGCAACTTCAAAGGAACCACAAACGTCAAGTACAAATCTCTTTGGTCCCTCTGAAGTCACAACTTCTGCTTCCTTGAATGCAGGTCCAAGAAATGAATCAAGCAAACAGAAGGAAAATTCTCTTCAGAAGCAGAAGATAAACAAGAGACATCTGAAGAATTTCCAGAGACCTCTCTTGATGAAATTTCAGAGCATGCATCACCATCTCTGGAATCCACTTCAGAGCCTCTGGAACCCACTTCAGAGCCTCTGGAACCCACTTCAGAGCCTCTGCAAAGCACAACAAAGATGTCTCCAACAATCATCTCTGAAGCTCAAACTACACCTCATATTCATGCTCCACTCACAAGATGGACAAAGGATCATCCCCATGATCAAATCATTGGATCACCTTCAGAGGGTGTCAAAACCAGATCAGCCACAATCAATGAATGCTTTTTTGTAAAAATTTTAAGCATTATTGAACCAAAGAAGGTAAATGAAGCTCTTGAAGATCCTCATTGGATCTCTACAACGAAGAATGAGCTTCAAGAGTTTGAAAGAAACAAAGTATGGACCTTAGTTCCCCTTCCTAAAGGAAAATTTGCAATTGGAACTAAATGGGTCTTCAGAAATAAAAAGGATGAGGATGGCATTATAATCAGAAACAAAGCTAGGTTGGTTGCTGAGGGATATTGCCAAGAAGAGGGTATTGATTATGATGAAACCTTTGCATCTGTAGCTAGGTTGGAAGCAATTAGAATCTTCTTAGCCTATGTTGCACACAAAGGGTTCAAAGTATATCAGATCGATGTTAAATCTGCCTTTCTAAATGGTAAATTAAATGAAGAACTTTATGTCCAACAACCACCTGGATTTGAAAATACAGAGTTTCCTAACCATGTTTATTATCTTGATAAAGCTCTATACGGACTTAAACAAGCTCCAAGAGCATGGTATGCTACTCTGTCCACATTTATGATAAATAATGGTTTTGAAAAAGGTACAATAGATACAACCTTGTTCATAAAAAGGTACAAAAATGAGATGCTTTTAGTACAGATATATGTTGATGACATTATATTTGTCTCTACAAATCAAAAGTATTGTCATAAGTTTTCAGAGTTGATGAAGAGTAAATTTGAGATGAGTCTAATGGGAAAATTAACATTCTTTCTAGGCTTACAAGTAAAGCAAACATCATAGGGTACTTTTATAACTCAATCTAAGTATGTCTCTAATATTTTGAAAAAATACAGACTCAATGATTCAACCTCTATGAAAACACATATTGCAACTGGAGTCAAGCTTGACTCTGATCTTTCGGGAAAATCTGAAGATGTCAAAACCTACAGAGGCATGATAGGATCACTTTTATACTTAACTGGAAGCAGGCCTTATATAATGTTCGCAACATGTCTCTGTGCTCGTTATCAAGCAAATCCAAAGGAATCTCATTTGTCTGCAGTGAAAAAAAAATTTAGATACCTTAGAGGCACACCTTCTTTAGGTCTCTAGTATCCAAAACTGTCTAGATTTAATTTAACAGCATACACTGATGTAGATCATGCTGGATGCAAACTCGACAGAAAGAGTACATCAGGATGCTGTCAATTATTGGGAAATAAGCTGGTAAGTTGGACATCCAAGAAGCAGAACTGTGTTTCAACTTCCACAGCAGAGGCAGAATATGTCGCTGCTGCTAGTTGTTGCTCTCAAGTCATATGGATGCAAACTCAGCTCAGAGACTATGACTTACAGTATGAGCGAATTCCAATTCTGTGTGATTCAAAAAGTGCCATAGCCATCTCTGCCAATCCAGTGCAGCATTCCAAAACAAAGCACATTGATGTAAGGTACCACTTTCTGAAAGATCATGTTGAAAAGGGAACAATAGAGATGTATTTTGTACCAACTGAACTTCAACTTGCTGATATTTTCACAAAAGCTTTAGATAAACGAAGGTTCAATTTCTTAATTAGCAAGTTGGGTATGTTGAACATGTCTACCTAAAACAGGAAAACATCAGAGTCTCTGATCTATTCATAAGAGCCTCTGACATGCGTAGCATGTTCAACCAGAGCTTCTAAAACTAATTTCAGAGACTCTGGACTTTTCACAAATGGTAAAAATCTTTATTTTGTATCTCTAAGCATCTGTCAAGGGGTAGAAGCTAAAAAGACATTATTCTTTGCTCAAAGGGGAGACAAAGAACCTTTCATCTATCAAGGGGGAGCAAGTGAGCTTCTCTGATACTCATATCAGAGTCTCTTATCTTGTCTTTGATATTTATATTTCAGAGCCTCTGATATTGTCTCTGATACTCATATCAGAGCCTCTGATCTTTTCTCATTAAACGAATATTCCAGGAAATTCTTTTAATAATAAATCTTTTGGATAACCATTCATTTCTTTTCAAAAACCCTACTGGCGGTTTAATGACACCAAGCGTCTCTCCCCTACACCCCTGAAACATGTCACCTATTAATTAGGGGATGATGGAACGTCCTTTCTGACATTGGAACACTCAATCGCCGTTTCCATAATCTCTCTCTCTACCTTTTTGTCCATAAAAACCCTTTTCCTCTCTCTATTCTTTACATTCTCAGAATCCAAAATCCTAATCTCTCTCTCTAAGCACTCATCTTTCTCAAAACCTGCAAAAATGGCGGCTCATTACCAAACCTCAGACAACTCCAGCAAACTAGTTCCAAGCTTAAACATGGCACAGTTTGATGTCCTAGTGAAAGGTAACAACTACTTTTTGGATGTCACCCTACCAAGTACGACAAATAGTTTCGCCCAGTATTGGACTTCTTGAGCAACTGCGAACTCGATGATGTGCTCACCAAACATGCCAACGATGTTCCTTTATGATTTGTCCAACAATGGTGGTATTCAAGTGAATACGATGATGAAAAGGAAGGAATGGTTGGGTACATTGACCTAGGCGACCAAAGCATGAACATAAGAATCACCCCACAAACCCTAAGTCGCAAATTCAACCTACTCACGACAACAGATCTTCAAATAGAAAACTTTGAGAAACCACCAACTCAAGAAGTTCTTCTTCAGTTCCTCCACCACTTAGGCTACAACAAGGAGATCACACGCCTAAGTCAATTAAGACGTCAGTACCTGCCTCCCAAGTGGAACTTTAGGTTTAGTGTTCTCAATCGAACAATTACCTGCAAGATTAGAAGTCAGGATCAGACCCATCCAGTGAGTCTTGCCATAATGTATGCTCTATTCTTCAACAGAAGCATAAATATGGCTCACATTCTATTCTGTGAAATGCTGACGGCGGTGGACAAGAAGAACAAAGACTTGGCCAAAAGGAAACAACCAATTTCGGTACTGTTTCCAAGATTCATTTATGTGGTCATTCAACGAGCAATGGAGAAACTCTCCATCACTGAGGAGGGTCCAAGGACGCCTCTATTTATCATGAACTCGTTCAAAGCAACAGAGGTTCCTCCTTATCCAAATGAGCAACGTTTCCCACACACCATGCTTGAGTTAATTCCTGCTGACTATAATACCCATCTCCTACTTAGTTGTGTTGCCCAATCATCAGAACCGATGATGGGATCCCCAACACACTTAGGTTCTGAGCCGGAGCAAGAATCAGAGAGTGACATCTCTGATACTGCCCAAAATATTCACAGAGAGCAACCAATGGGTGGCACTGTGAGAGTGAGGGAGAGAAGACAAGAGAACCCTCCCTCTGACGAAGAGAATAACCCTGTCAGAGCAGAGGAAGGTGAGGAAGAGAGAATACCAGAGAGTGAGTTTCTGAACCTAGAATCTAAGGGCGGCAAGGTAGAAAAAGATGCCCTTAAAGGCACGAATGAGCAATTCCAAAACCGCAATCCCCGTGCAAACATATCATCTGTCCAAGGTGGTCCAGCATCAATGGACATTGAAACTGAGGTGCACACCTTGAACCCTACCCAAGCCACCCGCTCAGAGGCATCTTTTTCTGTCTCTGAAGCACGTACCAAAGGGGCAACCTCTGATACGGCTAAGTCCTCCCAACAGGACTTAGACCAAGATAAAAATACTCATTCACCCCAGAGTATGCCACCACCTCAAAGACATGATGCCTTTGTGGCTCATAAAATGTTGGACCGTCCCTTAGACCAGGAGAGATCTAAGCTCTCTCGTAAGAAAAGAATGGCATGACCTTCTTGCACATGGACTCCTTATCCTGGACACAAAGGTTTCCACCCACATTCGGTTCTCATCATCATCAGATTCTGACTCTGATGATCAGAGACCAATCGAAACCATTATAGGTAAATCCTTGAAAAAGGGTCCCCAAGGATTAATGGGAAGTCCTTCCGGAGTCAATATCAAGCCAACTCCGAAAGAAGTCTCCTCTGAACTCGAGGGAAACATAGAATCATGTGTTGATCCTAAGGTCACCCCCTCCGATTACGTTACGAAAGAGGAGTTCAGAATCTTTGGTGATGAAATCAGAGAATCTCTGAAGGAGATTAAACTTCAAATGAAGAAGACCTCAGAGGCCTCTGCCTCTCACTCTGATGTTGCAAAGCTCACTTCAGAGGTCTCTGAATTGCGCACGACCATTATCTCTCAGAACGATAAACTGGATGCTCTGGAAAGCCTGGTCATAAAAAATGACTCGGTTCTATCCAGAGAAATTCAGAACTCCACAACAGATCTCCTCAAGGAGATTCCAACTCCTTCTACCCCAACTCCAACACATGCAGACTTTTCTCAATTCAAAGAGGAAATCTTGCGGTCTTTGGCAGAGGTGATTACAAAGATCCCTACCTCCTCTACTACTGCTCCTACAACAACAGAGTTCGTTACAAAGGCTGACCTCAACAACTTCTCCAAGAATATCACGAGCAATGTAATGAACATCTCGAGCAAGTTCGTTTCAAAGGCCACTCAGCAGAACAAGAAGATTGAAGACCTTTTGAAGAATGTCAAATCTTTAGAGGGTTCACTGAAAAGGAAGGAACCAGAGGTCACATGCTCTGAGGAAGCCCAGAAGAAGGCAAGGTTTGAAGACTCTAATGACCATGATGACCAACCTCAGGGGTCATCAGATCTTCATAAGGGGGAGAAGACTCAAACACCCAGAACTATTGAAACACAAAAGGAGTCCACTCCCTCTGAAACAAACTGAGGCAAATAAAAAGAAACAGAGAGACGCTCAACCTCAACATCTGCTGAAGATAACCAGACCACTCTCAAGTCTCCAGTACCTGTTGTCTTCCTAGCACCATCTACTTCAGGTGCTCCAATAATATCTGTCATAAATGCAATTGCAGAAACTATTGGGGCTCTGGAAGAAGATGAAGACGATGAGCAGCTAATAGACTACTCTACATCAGAAGATGTATTCTCATCACCTGAAAGACCAACATATGTGATGAGAGATGCTTTCGAATCAGAGTCTGAAAAAGCAGAATCTGAATCTGAACAAGAAGAAAACTCAGATTCAGGAGAAAAAGAAGCTGCTGGAGATCAAATTGAAGTAATTGATGTCGAAGAATACGTTTTCAAAAACGCTCAACCTCATCACAGTTCAACAGCAACAGAATTGAGAGAATCACCAGAGATAGATGGCTACATCTCTGAACCAGCAACAGAAGATCCTCTAGAGACAAAGGAACCAAAGACCATGGTTGTTGATGAACATGCTCCTCCAGAGAATCATGTTCAGAAGGAAAGCATAGGTTTACCAGCCAAAGTTTTTACTCAACCTGCAACATTCCTATCATCCAATCCCGAAGCCTCCATAGAAGATCACTTCAGATACATCTACTGTGAGTTCAACTTGGCAGACACTCTAGTCATTCCTCTGAATCCAAGGCTCAGAGAAAACATGTCGGACTATGAGTGAAGATTTATCAGAGATAAAACCACACCAAGAGCACAGGTCCTCTCTGATGATCCAATCATCAAAATCAACAAAATCTCGGAGAAGACTTTTGCTTACAACAAGATAATCTATAGGCACTATGTGGTAACTCGCTCTGATCAGAAGATTTACGAGTTCAATGACAATGATCTCGTAAATCTAAATCCATATGATTTACCTCATTTATATGCCTATTGCTCTTCTAGATATGATCATGGAAAAAGAGAAATCAGAATGGGCATGGTTGAAGTCCGAAAGGCAATGGAGGCCTATGTCAAACACAGAGCAAAACGTGACTTCCAGATTGCTCTGAACCTGGGAGAAGAGAAGATGGACATGACTGAACCTGTGGAGTCAATCGAAAATCTTGACACTCCGAAGACTGGATCAATCATAGCAGAACCTCTGGGTTTCATCTTTAGAGTAAACCAAATAAAGAAGATCTTTCTAGCTTCGGAAGTTTCAAAGTACTCTGATGAAACTCTAAGAGGAATACAGAAGATGATCCATGTGAAGGAAGAAAGGCACAGAGCAGATCTACTAACGAAACATGACTTAGAGATTGGGTCGATGATCAATTTTAGAGATCTGATCATGAAGTTCCATGGAATCTGTTCTAGTGACAAATTTTAGTGTGATTCCTTATTTTTGAGTATTACTTTCTCTGTAATGAATTTTCAAACATTTCGAGTAATATTTAAGAGGATGATTTTCTCCTCTATGCTTTGTAGTTTAAGTTTTCTGTTCTCTGCTATTCTTGTATCTTTTATTTTCAACATTTAGGGGGGGATTGTTAGCTCCAAATCTTCATTTGTTAAAAGTGTTGAAAATATCTAGTCCTACTTCAGAGGACTTCCAGAGACAGACCAGAGACCAAAGATTTCAGAGGACGAAGACTTCAGAGGACATACATGCCTCTGAAGTACACATCAAAGATGAACACCTTCAGCAGAATACATCAGAGATGGCTTCATCAGAGGCTCTGAAGACAACGTCAGAGCTCTGAAGACATTCTCTCTGAAGAAGGCGCTGAAGACACTTTCCTGAAGTATCAGAATAGATAACCAAGCACTTAGTGATAAGATTTACTTTATAGAGTAGGTTACTGTTCAAGCATGTCTTGAGCTTACCTTTTGGGTAAGACACTGTTCAAGCATGCTTCTATTTGTCAGAATAGTACACTGTTTACTTTATGGTCCTATAAATAGAAAAATCACTCCTTTGACAAAAGTGTGCTTTTTGATATCTTGTATTAGACGAATCAACTGAGTATATCTTGACAAGATCTTGTTTTACTGCTTATCTTATTATATGAACTGTGATATTTGAATCTGCTTTTGATATTAAACTATATTGCTTCCGCTAATATTACTCTTGTTGTTTATATCATTATTATCGTAAGATTAAATCTGGTTTCCAAGAAAGACAGTGGACCCGATTGCACTCCTCACGAGTCAATTGGCTGAACAAGCATTGTCTGATAATGCTTATGACGGGCCACTGATGACGATGTTGAAGCGTTACAGAAAGCGATGATTCTTCTCTCTCAGCACTACAATAAGAAGTTCCAACATCGTTCGGGTTCTAACAACCTTAGCTTCACTTCTGGGTCTAAGAATGTCAAAGTGCCCGAGGCTAAGAACGTTGCTGCATGCTTTAATTATGGAAAGTCGGGTCACATTTCAAAGGAGTGTCGAGCAAAGGTGGTTCGGGATTCAGCTTATTACCGGAAGAAATTGGAACTAGCCGAAAAGAGAGAGAATGGAACCGCTCTGCTAATTGAAGAAGAATACTGGCTAGATCACTCCGACAACGAAGCTGATAATTTGGAAACTGCTCATATGTGCTTCATAGAAGATGATCAGAGTGATGATGATGATGATGATTCAACTGATGAATCTGAGGTACCTTATGAATTCGATTTCAAATTTATATCCTTACAAATGAACATCATTACAACTGCTTTACATGATCTTCGCTCAAAGTTATTATCTAAAAAATAATTAAATTCAGAAAAGTCAAATTTGATTGAAAAATTAAAAATTTCTTTGAAAGATGAAAAAACTATTTTGACTCATACAAAAGAAATCTTTCAAAATAAATTGGATGATCTACAAAAATCAAATATGACTTATCTTGATTCTTTGACGGAAATGACCAAACAAAAAGAAAGTTTTTGGGATAAAATAAAGAAGTTCTACGGAATCAAACTGAACAAACTATTTACTTGAATAAACCATGGAGTTGTGAGTCTATCAAAGAAAAATGGGGACTTGGATTTGAAAATCCGCATTTTTTAGATAAAGCTAAAACAGAAGTTTCCACTTTATATGAATACGATTATCTAAATCTTGCAAGATATGCTCCTCAGTTCAAATTTCATTAGACAAGTGAAAAACAAGTTTTAGAAATTGAAAATGAGAAAAGAATGAACAACACGAAAAAGGAAATTCCTTTTGTTTACACGCGCGAAAATGCCAAATATTTTCCCGAGAAATCAAAGAAAAGCAGAAACAGTTTGAATTTCATATCTCCCATTAAATCTTCATTATCTGATGATTATTTTGATATATGTGCCACTAACACTGATAAAGAAAATATATCTCCTGTTTTTTATGATTCTAAGAGATATATTCCTCCATTAGTGTTAGAAAGCAAAATCATTGATCTTGAAGATAAAATGGAAGAACAAAATATTCAAAGAGAAATTGAAACAGATGTAATTCTTTCTTTCATGATGTCAAGTCTTGAAGAAAAGTTAATTTCTCAAAAACAAGATTATGTTTCTGGTCTTTCTTCTGATTTTATAGAAAACAAAAAGGAAGTTCTAAAATCTGAAAATTTTTCTGACTCCGAGGCAAGTTCAGGTTTATTGTCTGATCAGTTGGGTTTTTTAGGTAAAATTGTTTTTTCAGATTCAAATCTTAAATCGAAAATTCTTGATGAATCTTTTACGCTAAATGATGATTATTATAAACCAAAGCGTAAAAGAAGAAGGTCAAAGAAGTCAAAGAAACAAGCTTCTGTTATTTCTGAAAATTCTAATTCTTTTGATTCAAATATTTCAGATAGGACTTTGAGGACTCCTACAAGGCAGATATGGAGGATCAAGCGAAAATCTATTGAATCTGCGACTGATGAGGATCGAAATGTAGACAAAATTTGTAGAAGTGATTCATTTGCTACTTGTAATAAAATTTTCAAATATTCAATAAAGCAAATGATTCATATTGCAAAAGATGTCTCCTATTCCTCCTCTGGTTCAAGTTCAGGTGATTATGCTTCGTCCTCTACTGATGATTCTGTTCATTCATCTGATTATTTTTCTCGTGCTTTCTATGTTAAATCTAAAAAATTTACTCCCATTAGAACTGCAACTAACAAACATGGACTCAAATACAAGTGGGTACGAAAATCAAAGATTAATTATGAATTGCAGGCACCTAATGTTAAGTCTGATTTTATAGTAATCATTGTATTTATAGGGCTTGGTCAAATATTGTGTCTAATGTCGTATTCTGTGTTGTATTGACCAAGGGTATTTAAGTCCCTTTGGTCTTGTTTCCTTGTAAGAACTTCACGCACATTCATTCAATATAGTAACTTTGCGCTTCCAAGTCTCTCTCTCTCTACTTTCTCTCTCTAGGATTCATTGATCTTGGACTCACAATTGGTATCAGAGCTAATCTGAATCTTGAGAGAATTGAGAGATTGATTTTTCGTTCCTGAATTTGTGGTTTAAAATCGAAAATTTGATCGATTTTCTTGATTTTTAAAGAAAATCTCGTTTTCTTCATTTTTCATCAAATTCAGAGGTGTTTTTGATCGAATTTCTTTGGAATTTGTCTTGTTGGATTTGATTTTGATAGGAGAATAACTTTGATTCACGTCATTTTTCAAGAAATTCACGTTTTGATTGTCAATTTTGAGAAATTTTATTTTCTGTAAAAGTCGAGTTTCACGTACTGTTACATAATCAAAAGTTTGATTTTGTGGTTTTTAATCGATTTTGGTGATTAAAAAGTGTTAGAAACATGTTTTCGATCATTTATGTGTGATATAGTTGCATTAATTTCTTGGATATAATCGTTTGTTGGTGATTTTTGTGATTTTCAACAGGTTTGCGCTAGATCTCAACTTTGCACGAGTTCATCAGGGACTTTACGCGAGTTCATCTATTGCATCTGCGTCTTCAGGGTGTTTTTTTTTCTTTTCTTTTTTCTCGAGAAGTTGTGATTTTCGCTGTGTTCATCACGCAAAGCTAAGTTTGCGTATCCCGTGCATCACGAGAAGTGATCTTTGCGTTTCCAGCTTATCACGCAAAGCTCAATTTGCGCGATCAACATAACACGCAAAGTCAAGTTTGCGTCTTTAGTGCCTCACGCAAAGCTTTCTTTGCGTCTTCAACGACTAACGCAAAGCTCAATTTGCATCTCACTTGGCTCACGCAAAGCCTTGTTTGCGTTTCAGCCTTCTCACGAAAAGCCTTGTTTGCGTCTTCTGCTTCTCACGCAAAGCTCCCTTTGCGTCACCAACTGCTCACGCAAACCTCTAGTTTGCGCCATATCTGTCCATTCTAAAAAAAAGTGATCTGATGATGTCTGGAAATATTTTTTTAAGTTTGTCATCTATGAATTCTACAAAGTTTGCCTTTCAAGCTAAGTTCTACTCAAGTGATCTGATGATGTCTTTAGGATCTGAAACTCGTCCTCCAGTTCTTGTCGATGTAAATGAGTTCACTCAATGGCAAGATAGATTTATGAACTTCATCGAACGTCAATCTAATGGAGAGAACATGATGAAGTCTCTAACTGAAGGACCTTTCATAAAGCCTAATAAAGAGACTCCTCCAACATCTAAAGAGGCTTCACGAATGAAAGCGGATTGAGAGCTGAAAACTAATCTGATGCTAGCTTTACCAAACTCTGTCTACAACCGGGTTGATCATTGCAAGGATTATCCAAATCTGTTGTGGGCACAATTGGAAAAGATCATGCTTGGTTCTCAGTAGCAACTCAGCTCCGACATACTCGGTTCATGAACAACTTTGAGGAGTTCAAGGCCAAAGAAAGTGAGTCTATAAAGAGTGTTTTCGACAGATTCTGTGCATTGCTGAATGATCTGCGAAAGATAAATGTGAACAAGACAGAGTTTGAGACGAATCTGAAATTTCTTAATGCTTTTCAGCCTCAATGGAACAAATCTTGTCACAGACTGAGGAACGATGTTCGGATTTCCACAATGCAGATTCAGGAACTATACGAGATTCTGATGACTGATGAGAGCTTGGTGCTAGAGAAGAAGGACAAACTAGAGAAAAAGAACAAGAAGTCAGTAGACCCGGTTGCACTCCTCACGAGCCAACTGGCTGAACAAGCGTTGTCTGATAACGCTTACAACGGGTCAACTGATGATAATGGTGAGGCTCTGCAGAAAGCGATGATCCTTCTCTCTCAGTATTACCAGAAAAAGTTCCAACCAGGAACTGGTTCCAACTCTTCTCGCTTCACTTCTGTGTCTAGATTCAAACTACCCGAGCCAAAGACTGCTACTTGCTACAACTGTGGAAAGTCGGGGCACATTTCAAAGGAGTGTCGAGCAAAGAAGGTTAGGGACTCAGCTTACTACCGGAAGAAACTGGAACTGGCTGAAAAGAGAGAGAACGAAACTGCTTTGCTAGCAGAAGAAGAATTCTGGCTAGATCACTCTGACGATGAAGCTGCAAACGTAGAGATCGCTCAGATGTGCTTGCTTGGAGATGATCAGTCAGATGATTCTGATTCTGATGAAGATGAGGTATATACTGATTTTGATTACAATTTTATTACCTCTCAGATGAATATTATAATTACTGCTTTATCTGATTTGCGTTCTAAGATAATATCTTAAAAGAATTTAAATTCTGAAAAGTCAGATTTGATTGACAAACTGAAAATTTCTTTGAAAGATGAAAAATCTATTTTATAAAATACAAAAGACATCTTTCAAAAGAAATTGGATGATTTGGAAAATTCAAATAAGACTTATCTTGAATCTTTGACGGCTATGACTAATTTAAAAGATGAATTTTCAGATAAAATAAATAAGTTAGAAGAAAAGCTTTATCGAAGAAACCAATCTGAACAAACAATTTTTATGAACAAACCGAGGAGTGAAGAAGCTTTAAAACAAAGGTGGGGACTTGGTTTTGAAAATCCTCATTGTTTAAACAATGAGATTAAAAAATTCCCAACTTTATATAAATACGATTATCTGACTCTTGCTCATTATGCTCCTCAATTTAAAATTGATTGGATGAATGAGAAGCAAGTGTTAGAAATCGAAAATAAGAAAAGAACAAATAACAAGAAAAAGGAAATTCCTTTTGTTTACACAAGCGAAAATGCAAAATATTTCCCTGAAAAATTAAGGAGAGGAAGAAGAGTTTTAAAAGATATATCTCCCGTCAAGTCTTCAATATCTGATGATTTTGTTGATCCTTATGCTACTAATTCTGATAAGGAAAATATTTCTCCAACCATTTATGATTCTAAGAAATATACTCCTCCGTTAGTATTAGAAAGCAAAATCATCGATCTTGAAGATAAGATAGAAGATCAAAATATTTTAAAGAAAAGTGAATCTGATATTTTTCTTTCTTTCATGACATCTAGTCTTGAAGAAAAATTATTTTCTCCAAAATCAGATTCTATTTCTAGCATTTCTTCTGATTTTCAAGTAAACAAAAGTGAAGTTTCTAATTTTAAAATCTATTCTCAAAATTCTTCAGACTCCGAAGTAAATTCAGATTTATTAGTTGATCAGATTGGTTGCTCGGGTAAAATTATTTCTTCTGATATAAATATTTCGTCTAAATTTCTTGATGATTCTTTTACGCTCAATGATCAATATTATAAACCTAAGCGTAAAAGAAGACGGCCAAAGAATTCAAAGAAACAATATAAAGTTATTTCTGACAGTTCTAATTCTTCCAATTCTAATCTTTCAGATAGGACTTTGAGCAAGTCAAAGAAGCAGATTTGGAAAGCAAAGCGGACATCTGATGAATCTACTTTTGATGGGGATAAATGTGTAGACAAATTCTATAAAAGCGATTCATTTGTTTCTTGTAATAAAATTTCAAAGTACTCTATAAAACAAATGATTCGAATTTCAAAACATGTTTGATGTTCTTCCTCGGATTCTAGTTCTGATGATTATGCTTTATCTTCTGATGATTGTGCTTATCATTCTGATAATTGTTCTCGTGCTTTAACTGTTAAATATTTTAAATATTTCCCCATACGAACTGCAACTAACTTTCACGGGCCCAAATTCAAGTGGGTTCCCAAATCTCAAACTGATTTAAAGTTGCAGGCATCTCATGTTAAGGGGGAGTAAGAGATATAATGGCTTTTGATCACAGCAGTCAAAACCCGGACTTCAATGTCAAGACTTTGGCTTCTGAGTAACTCGGCTCACAACCCGTGCTTCAACGACTATGACTTCTAGACATATCAGTCTAGGACTCGTTATTCAATGCATTAAGCTTCTGACTAATGAGAAACTGTGAGTACATCTACTTAATTTCCGCTGCATTTTTATCTGATAATGATGTTGTTCCAGTTTTGTCAAATGTTTTTAAAGAATCTGAGCATTTCATTTCATCTCCTGAATTTGTTCAACCCAATTTTTTCAAATGAGACACAAATTTCATTTTTACATTGTGTGAATGATAATATTATTGAATAATATTTTGTTTCAACTGAATATAAACTTGTCGATCAAATATTTCTATTTTTAAAATTTCGGCATGTTGTTTTAAAAGTTTAAACCTTTACAAATTTTATTCTATAAAATAAAAGTTTTACAATTTTCTTTCTTTTGAATAAAATGTGTGTCTAGGATAAATTTTCAAGTTGCTTTGTTTATATTAAAGTTCTTATATGTTCAAATTTCAGTTCTAACAAAAGTCGAAAACTCAGCAACATGTTTGTAACTTTTGTTTTTGCTTTAAAGTTGTGTGATTCGGAATATTTATAGTTTACAATGCTTAGAAAACCTAAAAAGTCGGAATTTTGGATTGTAATGAAAATATGGGTTAAGCACTTAGACGTAAAACCTTGTGTTTGAGATGATTATTAAATTCTTATAAATCAGAAATCTCTGAGTTTGAAAGTTTGTATCTATGACCTTTCTGGTTTGGGAAAGTAAGTTCTATGGGATGTTTGTCATCTGGTCCCCTAAGGTCAGTTGATCTGGGAGTGATCGAACCCAAATCCTTCTATAGAATCAGATCGAAAGTCATGTTCTACTGGTATGAATGGGTTTAGGATATGTCGATGTAGCCTTTTTGATCTGGGAGATTAAGTTCCAAGGGGTGCTTGACACCTAGTCCCCTAAGGCCAACTGGTCTAGGAGTGGCTGACCCAAATCCTGCAATAGGGTCAGATAGAAAGTTACGTTTACGGCATGTTCTTTACATAATAAACTTTTTGATTAAAAAGATGCCAAATGTGCACAAGCTTAAAAGATGCCAAAGAGCACACTCATGTAAAGATGCCATAGTGCACAATGCTAAAAGATGCCAATGAGCACACATCTTTAGTCGTTTCAAAATACATATTCAGTATATTTTTCTTTCTACATTGATGTTTACATTCATTGTGTTCTCATAAATATATTTCAAATGGGTTTGAGCATTATTTCAAGGGGGAGTGAAAAAGGAGAATTTTTCTTAATGATCATATCTGTTTTTGAGGGGGAGTATCTGATTTTCTTTATATGAATGCTAACTTGAATTGTCATATCTAGTGCATTTGTGTAGGGAGAGTCAACGAGCTCAAAAAGGTAAATTTTTCTAAGTTTAAGTCAGCTTTGCGCCATCAGTTGGTCGCGCCAACCTTTGCTTTGCGCCACCTTCGCTTCGCGCAAACCTTGCTTTGCGCCACCTTGGTGTAACACAAACCTCACTTTGCGCCACCAGCATGTCGCGCAAACCTCTCATGTTTTCTTTGTTTCTTTGATTTTGCAGATCTTAAGCTGTTTTGTTTCCAACATTGGCATGACCAAGTTGATCCCGATCATCAAGGTCATGAGGGGGAGAATTAAGAGAAGTTAAAGGAGATGATTAAGAGACAAAGAGCTCAAATGTTTATTTGTTGATCAAGATTTGCTCAAAGATTCTATTCTCTCAGCCAATTTTATTCTTTTGTTGTTCCTGCTCCGACCATCACAATTCATTCAAGTTCTTTCAAAAGAGGTGTGTCGTTTAGAGCACAAGCTACTGGTCCAGACTTGTCAAAGACAACAAAGACAAATCAAACTAAAAGATGTTGAGAAGATTTTTTCTTTTAAAAGTCAGATTGCTTCTCAAAGTCGCTTTAATGGTTCGTGCTGATTTAGAAGATGAATTTTAAAGACCAAAGCGCCAATGATTACTAAGGGGGAGATTGTTAAGTCTGATTTTATAGGAATCGTTGTATTTATAGGGCTTGGTCAAATACTGTGTCTAGTGTCGTATTTTGTGTTGTATTGACCAAGGGTATTTAAGTACCTTTGGTCTTGTTTCCTTGTAAGAACTTCACGCACATTCATTCAATATAGTAACTTTGCGCTTCCAAGTCTCTCTCTATCTACTTTCTCTCTCCAGGATTCATTGATCTTGGACTCACACCTAATGTCAAGGGGGAGTAAGAGAACAAATGCTTCTAAGTAAATCCGCTTAGAACCCGTACTTTAATGGACTTCGACTTCTAAACATATCAGTTTAGAACTCGTTTTTCAATGCATTTAGCTTCTGGACAAATGAGAAATTGTGAGTGCATCTTCTTTATTTCGCTGCATTTATCTCTGACTGTGATGTTGTTCTAGTTATATCTAGTTTTTCAAGAATCTGAGCAACCAGATCCAAAACGTTGATATGAGGTAACACTTCATAAAGCATCATGTGGAAGAAGGTATTATTGAATTATATTTTGTTCCAACTAAATATTAACTTGCTTTCAAATCTCGGCATGTTGAATTTAAAAGTTTAAACCTTTACAAATTTTATTCTATAAAGTAAAAGTTTTACAGTTTTTTTTTTCTTTCTTTTGAATAAAATATGTGTCTAGGATAAGTTTTCAAGTTGCTTTGTTTATATCTAAGTTTTATATGTTCAAATTTTAAGTCTTACAAAAATCGAAAGGTTAGCAACATGTTTGAAACTTTTGATACTACTTTAAAGTTGTGTTATTCGGAATATTTATAGTTTACAATGCTTAGAAAACCTAAAAAGTCAGAATTATGGATCGTAGTGAAAATATGGGCTAAGCACTTAGATGTAAATCTGAGTGATTGAGATGAAATTTTACTTATATAAAATACAGAAATCCTTAAGTTTAAAAGTTTGTACCTGTGACCTTTCTGGTTTGGGAAAGTAAGTTCTGTGGGATGCTTGTCATCTGGTCCCCTAAGGTCAATTGGTCTGGGAGTGATCGAACCCAAATCCTTCTATAGAATCAGATCGAAATTCATGTTCTACTTGTATGAATGGGTTTAGGATGTGTTGATGTAGCATTTCTGGTCTGGGAGAGTAAGTTCCAAGGTGTGCTTGTGTTAATCATTAAATCCCAAAACAATCAAGCCAATTACTTAAAATATATCAATTTAGATCAAGAACTAGAGAGAGAGTCTAGAGAGAGAAAGTAGATCTTGAATTCCAATCACATGTCTCTGAATATTACAATGCAATGCTCTTGACGTAGTTACAAGATTACAAAGGACAAACCTATATATACCCACTATCTAAACACAAGACTTAAGGACTAAGTAAACTAAACATGCTTTGACAATTCTAATACAAAGACATCTTTGACTTTCCTATTAAATCTTGGATACAATATTTAGACTTAACAATCTCCCCCTTTGTATTCAAGATTTAAAAAAAAAATTGATACTGAAATTCAGCTCTTGATTCTTCAGCATTTGTCTCTTTGAAGCTTTCACAATCTGAACTCTTTCAGCCTTTTGAAGAATCTTGAAAAGTCTTTTTAATCCTTGAAGCTTTGGAAAGTCAACACGCCTTGAACATGGATCTGAAATTCTTGAAACAAGTTTGAAACAAACTTTTGAAATCTTTGAAAAATCTCTGAAATTGTATCTCCATCACTTTGATCTCAGAACCATCTTTGGAAGAACAAACTTTCACGAATCATCTTGAATTAACTTTGAACATTCTTTATCAGACTTGAAAAATAAAACAGCAGAAGCAATTTGAATTTCTAACTTGAACTTTGAACCTGAACTTTTAAATTGATCTTTGTATAATTCTCCCCCTTTTTGATGATTGAGAGCATCATAACCATCAAAACTTCGTCAATTTCGGCACAGACTTTGATTTCCCCCTTTTTGATCAACTAACAATCTCCCCTTTGACATTTGTCGTACTTTGATCTGAAGAGCCGAATCATGAACTGTATATATCCGAATCTTTTCAAATTCATACATAATGAACGCGTAACCCTGATTCAACAAATGAAACAGTTAGGAATGCCTGTCAGTAACACAAAGTTACTGTGTACAACGAATGTACATTGTAAGGGGCTGGTTTGATGATGACTCCCCAGGACTTCCATTCAATCATTGAAAAACACAAGGTTTATCTATGAATGTTCTGACAGAAAAACAAATTTTCTGTGTGCTCGTACTTGTGTATGAAAGAATTTAAGCACAATGATTGTGTTTCATTAAGGCTCAAATTGTGTAAACTGTTGAGACAACAACAGATAATACACGGACTCAATGTGCATGAAAGAGGTGCGAAGGTGGGGCAACTTTCCTTCTTTTTCAATATCTAAATCTTCCGAGTGAAGATTAGATAGCATATATGTTGCGTCCCCAAAGAAAATGAAACATTTCTTTGTTAAGAAAGAAATGAGTGGTTGGTGGGGTAATAGCAAGAGTTGGCATGGGCTCACTGCCTTTTTCAATGATTGTCAACAAAGAATGTGAACAAATCAGTAGATGTGGCTGCTCGGCTCAGAAAGTGGTAGGTGCAAAGTTCTGATATTCTTTTAACTCTGATCTCACACCCTCTTTCTTTTTAACATTTAGCTCACTTCTAACCAAACTCTCATTTCCATTTTTCCGCTCCACACAATGAGAATAACTCAATCGGATGAGTTATCTCCCCCACTCTTTGATTTTAACCCCTCACCCCTCAAGGATAACTTCCTGGGTAGGAAACACAGGTTGCGTGAATCCATGGAAGTTCTGTTTAAGGTCACACACGAATCCCATGTTATTTCTTAAGAAGCATGGTTTCTCAACAATTTAACTGAAACAGTTAAGCTCAAAAAGATAACAATGTCAGAATGTATGCTCATTTAAAAATATGAATGAAATTTGAGCAATTGAACTTTGAATATTTCTCAAAACAAGGATATTCAATGAATGAAATAAAGTCAAGAAAATTGTTTTGAGAATCTGACAATGAATCAATCAGATCAAATCAAAAGGTTAGGGTATCAAAGAATTGGAAAATTTGTTTATATGAACGAATATAAAAAATTTATCAATGAAAGTACAAATATGAAAAAGATGAATGATGCTCAACAACTTTGAAAGCAAACGGGGGTATTACCATCGAAAAATTGGTTCTTTTAGAGACATGGTAATAACAAATTCAAATAAAATACTGATCCGGTGTGTGTGAATACTTGACAGTATATGGACAAGATAATACACAAGTATTGATCTTTGGAAACACACGATCAATTAAACATTAAGCTCAAAAAAAAATTGAAAAACATTTAAAAGTCACACTTTTGAATTCATGAAATCTTTTGAGAATAGGAAGTGGTTTGAACATTTAAGAAACTGTTTTTCATGTTCGAAAGTTGTTCTTCTTTCAAACAATCCAAGATCTAAGATCAGAAGATATTTACCTTTTTGGCTCCCCCTCAAATCATGATTAAATGATTTATATCTTTTAAGCTCCCCCTGGATATTAGCAAAATATCCATACTTCTGAACTTTGAAGAACGGGTCTTGATCTGTTATGTGATTAGAAGCCACTTTATTCAGAACATTTATTAAAAAAAATAAAAGAAAACATTAAAACGTTTTTATAGTATGAGTTCTGATCTGAAATAATCAGAAGTCATCACCTTTACTCCCCCTTAAATTAAGCATCTGAGATATATCAGTTAAAATAGGATAGAGATCAGACACTTCTTTTTGAATTGTAGACCATCATATCAGAAAAATCTATCAGTGAAACAGTATAGGATAGAGATCAGATCAATTCTTTTGGGATGTAGACCATCATATCCATCGGATGCAAACATACAGGAGTAAGGTCTTTTCGATCGCTGAGGTCCGAGTCCTAAACTGTTGTGTTTAGAAGTCAAACTCCTTTGAAGACCGGGTCCTAAGCTGATGTGCTTAGAAGCCATATTCTTGACATTGAGGTGCGGGTCTTGAACTGTGTTATTCAAGAGCCATCGTTCTCTTACTCCCCCTTGGCTTGAGATGCCTGCAACACAGAATCAGATTTTGGCTTTGGTACCCACTGGTATTTGGGTCCAGAAATGTTAGTTGCAGTTCGTGTAGGGGTAATCGAGTAAGAACCATACCAGAAATGATCACTGGTTTGTGGATATGATCATGTGTACAGTAGTAAGAACAATAAAATTTATTACCTGAAAATCTGAGTAATTGATATTTTGAGTATTTATGATCAGATTTATCTTTTTGCTCTTTGTTCTTCTTTGCTTTATGTATATGTACACATGATGTTTTTCCTTTCAGCTCATCTGGTATCTCATCTTTAACTGGTTTCTTTTGCCAGACCAGTTTCCTTTTCTTGTAACTTCTATGTCAGGATCGAATTCTCAACAAGAATTAATTCTCAGAAACAATATCAAAGAAGTTTGCGGAATAACACTTTGATATTCAATGAAACAGTAAATCAACACAGTAAATATGAATAACAAACTGTAAGCTTTTATTTGATGCTTTGAAGTTACAAGATTACTCACTCAACCTCAATATTGATGAACAGGCTCACCAATACGAATTCTACTTCTCTAGAATTAGGATCTATGCCTTGAGGTTGATTTTCTCTAAAAGAATGAAAACTGAAAGTTAAAAGTTATCATCCTATTCTAAACAATACTATATATATATACTGAATACAAAGATAATTACAATGAATAAAATATCTTCAGTATATCTTCTATGTATATCTCTAAGCTTCCATGTATATCCTTTCATACGAATCTTCATCATATAAGCAGTATTAATCTTCAGCAGCATTAACTTCCTTCTAGCAGCATTAACTACTAAGCAGTACTAACCACTAGCAGTACTAACTAGCTAAGCAGTACTAACTTTGTTCAAGCAGTACTAACTTTGACTAGCAGTATTAATTAACACTAGCAGTAGTAACACTCAGCAGTACCAACCTTTATGTCTTCTAGCAGCATTAATATTGAACCAGCAGCATTAACCACACTTGATGAATTCTTCAGTTCCCAACAATCTCCCCCTAACTTGACTTTTAAGAAAAGAAGTCAAGTTCTTCAGATATCTTTCAAGATGATTTCAACACCTCTGATTCAATTTCCCAAATTTGGATCTAGGCCCAAACTTTGATTTACAGTTCTTCTCACCACAATCTTGGCCATTTCTGAATCCTTTGTACAAACCAGTGTAGCTTTAAGCATCCCTTCTAACTTCTCCTTGCTATGCTCATATATTTTGTCCACCAAGTAGTATTCATGATAACAATTGTCAATAGTAATCATGTATACTCCACAGTTTTCAAACAGTATCCATTTGTCAATCTTCTTGAATATGAACTCATGCATATGATCTTTAATCCTATGGTGCACTCTTGCAGGATCAAACATCATGCACAAGTATTCCAATGTCACTTTGAGAAGATTCTCTTCAGTACCTTTCAACACAGGTTCATAAAGTTTCATCCCAACTTTATATAGTTCTTCCATATCAGCTCTTGAGCAACTTCTGATGACTTTCCCCCATGTTGAATAAGCTTCAAATGAACCATCAGCTCTCTTGATTCTGAAGAAATTCTTTCCATTGTCTCTCAGAATATCCCAGAAGATGATCTCTGGAGCTTGCATAGAGATTGGAACAGCTTTCAAAGGTTCCACTATTGTCATGTACGGATCCATACTTTCATTAGTTTGCTTAGTGACCTGCTCTGGACTCTGTACTGGCTCTGTTGGGGATGTGACTGAAGGTTCTGCTTCCTTTTCAGGTTCTTCCACCCTAGGCCTTTTCAACTGCCTTTTTGGAGCAATTGTTTTTACTCTTTTTCCAGACTTGGCTTCTCTACCAACATTTCCAGGTTCTTCCTTCTTCTCTTCTGCTTCTTCTTTGGAAGGTGTGGTTTTCTCAGGGAATGGTTGTTGGATGTTGAGATCATGTCTCTCTTTCATCCTTCTTTCTGCTTCTTCCCTTTGAGAGGAATCCCCTTGGAGCTTTGTCATTTCCTTCCTGTATAGCTCTTCAACCTGAGAGTATGCCATATGAGTAAACATCTCCCCCTTAACACCAATTGCACCTTTCAGGAAGTTTATCATCTTTCTTCTTTCCTGATTGGCCAAAAAGGTCTTGGAGGGTTGTCTTTTCTGCTTTTTGAATGGCATTCTTTTTACTTGTACTTGCTTGGCCTGAGCTGCTGTTTTCATGCCCTTCTGATACTCTTCATTTAGTTTTCTGGCCATATTCAGTGCAAGCTCTCTATCCTTCTCAGATTGAAGTTGTTCCTCCCTTTCCATTTCTGCCTGAAGCTGCTTTGCCACTTCTTCATCCAGTTCTATCTGAATTTTCTTCTTTGCAGGTTGTTCAGGTTCAATCATCTTAGCCTTACCCTTTGTATCCTTCAACCCTGCCTCACTTCTTTCTTGTGTCTTCTTTTCAAGGTCTCCTTCATTGATGACCACTCCCTTAGCCTTTTGAGTAGCCTTAGGAGTGTCATTCTTTGCTTTTACTAAGGTTTCAGCTATTTCCAATTCTTCAACAGATAGCCCTGTTGCTGCTTGAACATTATCTGTTTCTACTTCTTGTGCTTCTGTTTCTGCAGCTTTCTCCCCCTTAACATCAAATCCCATCTCAGAAATACTTTCTTTTTCTGCTTCAGCCTCTGAATTCTCCCCCTTGTTGAAATCATCTTCAACACTTGTCCTTCTCTTTAGCACAAACTGCTTCCTTCTCCTTTTCTGTAACAATCTTGTCACCATTTTCTTCAGTTTGGTGATCTGAACTTGTTGAGATAGAATAATCAGCTTCATCTCCTCTATTTCTTTTCCTTGCTTGATGACATCCTGGTTGATGTTTCCCATGGTCTCCATCAATTCATCATAGTTATATCTGTCCTCACCTTCTCCAGGAGTGTTACCCCCTATTGAAGGATCATTGGATCTTTTATTAGTAGATGTCTTCTGCCTAGCAGAAGCACTATCCACCCCTGTGGTTTCTTGGCACCAGGGTCCTTCAAATGATTGCTCATTCAAAGTTGCCATGGGGGAGGTCTTATTGATGTTACCACTTTCCTCCTCTGTGCTAGCAGGAGTAGTGGCAGCCTCATCACCCATATGCTCTACCTCCTCCTCAGAGAGCACCTCCTTTGGGTTGGGAGACACCCTTGTGGTTTCCCTTTGGATATTCTCTAGGGGAGAATTCTCCCTTAGAGGGCTTAAAGGCTGAGTGGGTGATGGTACAAGAAGGGAAGGAGCCTTCTTTACCTGTTTTCTTTGATAAGTTTGGGTAATTGGAGAAGTGGGCTTATTTAGTAGGGACTGTGGGATAGATATAGAGTGGGAAGGTTGGGCTTGGCTAGCAGTGGATTGATCTAATGGGGGCCTTGACCCTGCTGCCATACCTTCATTGGGTTGGGACACCACCATCATTGTAGAGAACAATGGGGTGTCAACTCCTTCAGAGTCCCCAGCAGATCTTCTCATATTTGAGAAAACCTTGCCTTTGGGGGGTTTTGGTACATAAATTCCATCAGAATGAGGAATATCCGTCAATTCATGGTTGATAACTGCTTGAACAAACCTGGGATACATATAAAAGCTCTTTTTGTTTCCCATGTTTGAGACAAGATCATTGAAAATCATTTGTGAAAAATTGTACCTTCTGGAAGTGGCCAAACAGACCAAAGCATAAGCAATGGTACTGCTGAACTCACTCCATCCAGTAGTCTTTTTAGAAATGCAGTGCATCAAGGTATGAACAAGAAAACGCCATTGGGGTGAAAATTTAGCTTTTGAGAACTTAAAAATACCCAGTGGGCCTCCATACCCCATTCTTGTCAGAGTAGAAAACAGTTCATCATTAGGGATAGAAGTTATACCAGAGGCATCGTCTAGACGTAGACTGATGCGAACTATCTCTTCAGTAACTGTCAATGGATTGCCACATACTGTCGTCTTGATCATTCGCACACCATCCTCATTAACAATGGTGGCATGTGCCCAGAATTGCCTCTGATGCTCTATAAAGATAGTTGGAGACATAGTGAGAGCATGGGCAATGTGACTAGTCTTCAGAAAGTCGACTATCTGATGAAAGCCATCTGCTTGTTTTGGCTTTTGGAGCATTGCGATTTCATTGTGCTCGTCAATAAACGCCATTGATGCCATTTATCTTAGTGAAAACTTGCCTGAAAACTTCGAACTTGAGAGAGAAAGGGTTAGAGCGCAAGTGAATAGTATGCAAAGAGTCGTTATGAGCTTTTAGGCGGGCAAAGAGTATTTATAGTATTCAGATTAGAAGCAGTATTAACCTATAGCAGTATTAACTACTAGCAGCATTAACTGCGAGCAGTAGTAACTAACTAGCAGTATTAACTACTAGCAGTATTAACTGCGAGCAGTATTAACTAACTAGCAGTATTAACTACTAGCAGTATTAACTACTAGCAGTAGTAACTGAAAGCAGTATTAACTACTAGCAGTATTAACTACTAGCAGCATTAACTGCGAGCAGTAGTAACTAACTAGCAGTATTAACTACTAGCAGTATTAACTGCGAGCAGTATTAACTGCGAGCAGTATTAACTACTAGCAGTATTAACTGCGAGCAGTATTAACTAACTAGCAGTATTAACTAACTAGCAGTATTAACTACTAGCAGTATTAACTACTAGCAGTAGTAACTGAAAGCAGTATTAACTACTAGCAGTATTAACGGCTAGCAGTATTAACTACACTTGCTCCTTTTAAGCTTGCTAATCACTGAGAACTGCTATGCATGTCCTGAAAAAGAAGATTAGTAACACCAAGAATAACAAAATACAGGTATAAAACCACTTTTTGAGAAGAAGATTATTCAGAGTTTATCATTTCCACACTTGTTACCAAGAAAGTGAATCTACCCACATCAAAAGCTTTAGTGAATAAATCAGCAAACTGATTATCAGTGTGAACTTTGACAACTTGAATAAGTTTCTTTTCATTACAATCTCTTATAAAGTGATACCTGATTTCAATGTGCTTTGTCTTTGAGTGCTTGACTGGATTATTTACAATGCTGATAGCACTGCTGTTGTCAATAAAGATTGGAGTGTGTAGAAAGGTTACCCCATAATCCAACATTTGATTCTGAATCCATAAGACTTGAGAACAGCAACTTGCAGCTGCTATGTACTCTGCCTCTGTTGTAGATGTGGATACTGTGGTTTGTTTCTTGCACTGCCATGAGACTAGTCTTGCACCCAAAAACTGACATCCTCCAGAAGTAGATTTTCTGTCCAAGTTTGCCCCACCTAGATCACTATCTGAGTATGCTATTAGGTCAAAAGGTGAGTTATGAGGATACCAAAGTCCCAATCTGGGTTGCCCTTTGAGATATCTGAATATCCTCTTAACAGCTTGAAAGTGAGATTGCTTTGGCCTAACTTGAAATCTTGCACATACACAGACTGGAAACATAATATCTGGCCTTGATGCTGTGAGATACATGAGAGAGCCAATCATGGATCTATAATGATGCACATCCATATCCTCCCCCTCAAGATCTGCTGTGATCTGCTTGTGTGTTTCCATAGGTGTGCTGGCAGGTTTTGAGTCTGAGAAACCAAACTTGGTTAGAATATCCTGCACATACTTGGATTGACATATGAAAATGCCATCTGACTTCTGTAGAACTTGAAGTCCAAGGAAGAAAGTAAGTTCCCCCATGGAACTCATTTTGAACCTTTGATGCATTAAATCCTCAAACTCCTTGCACATGTTGTTTCTTGTAGAACCAAAAATAATGTCATCAACATATATTTGGACCAGCAAGATATCCTTCTTCTTTCTTTTGATAAATAGAGTCTTATCAATGACTCCTCTTTCAAAGTCATTTTCCAAGAGATAGGATGACAAGGTGTCATACCATGCTCTTGGGGCTTGATGTAGTCCATAAAGTGCTTTCTTTAACTTGTATACTCTGTCTGGATAGCTTGGGTTTTCAAACCCTGGTGGTTGACAGACATATACTTCTTCTTCAATTGACCCATAGAGAAAAGCACTTTTTACATCCATTTGGTAGACTTTGAAGTTCATGTAAGAAGCATAGGCTAGGAATAGTCTGATTGCTTCTATCCTAGCTACAGGTGCAAAAACTTCTTCATAATCTATGCCCTCTTCTTGAGTATAGCCTTGAGCCACCAGCCTTGCTTTGTTTCTTATAACAATACCTCTTTCATCTCTCTTGTTTCTGAAGATCCATTTTGTGCCAATTGCTCTGTGACCTTTAGGAAGGTCTACTAGATCCCACACATCTTGTAGCTTGAACTGTAACAATTCTTCTTGCATTGCTTCTATCCAGCTAGATTCTTTCATAGCATCATGTGCCTTTTTAGGCTCAAGCTGGGATAGGAAACAAGAAAGCACCGTATGTTGTTGATCTTGCATTTCCTGAAGTCTGCTTTGATGTCTAGTCATCATAGGAGAAGAGATATCTCCTATTATCAACTGTGGAGGATGATTCTTCTGAACTCTGGTGTTGTGACTAGGTTCTTCATTTAGTCCAGCCTCAAGATTAGATTCATGCAACTCATCTGAAGTATTTTCAGGTGCTACTTCATTGTTTTCTTGAGTCTCCTCATCTCTAGTGTCTTTTTCAATCTGACTTGATTCAGAAAATGATTCCTTTTCACAGTCTTCAACTGAATTTACTGTGGGTATGGGAAAAATCACAGATTTAGATATACTTTCTTGAACTTGTGTGATCTCTGATTCTCCACCACCTGTTCCTGTATACTCATTACTGAAACCAAAAGAGTTAGTTAGTGAATCAATGTCAAATAGCCACTGAGGTCCAGACCCAACAGGATTTGGTGTGTTCTCATTGCATTTGACATTGTCACTTTCTTCAATTATTCTAGAAGAAGAGTTAAAAACTCTGTAGGCCTTACTCTGAGATGAATATCCAACAAGAAATCCATCATCTGCTTTGCTATCAAATTTACCTAAGTGAGATTTGGTATTTAGAATTGTACAAGGACACCCAAAAGGTTTAAAGAAACCAATAAAAGGTTTTCTTTTATTTAAAAGCTCATATGGGGTCTTGTTCTTTTGCTTGACTATTAGAACTCTGTTTTGGACATAACAAGCAATATTAACTGCTTCAGCCCAGAAGGTAATTGGCAATTTTGAATCAGCCAACAGAGATCTAGCAGCCTCTATTAGTGTCCTATTTCTCCTTTCAGCAACACCATTCTGTTGAGGAGTCCTAGGAGCACTATATTGTCTCTCAATACCTTTCTCTTCACAAAAGGTGTTTAGATCATGATTTTTAAACTCAGTTCCATTATCTGATCTAATGACTTTTACTCTTTGATTAGTTTGGTTTTCAATTCTTAGAATAAAGGATTTGATAAGACCACTTGTTTCATCCTTAGTCCTTAGAAAATATACCCAAGTAAATCTGGAGTAATCATCAACAATAACCAAGCAGTAAGATTTCTTGCCTATACTCATAACATTTGTAGGACCAAACAGATCCATATGCAATAACTGGAGATAAGAAGAAACAGAATTTAACTCTTTGGTCTTATGAGAAGTTTTGTGTTGTTTGCCTTTAAGACAAGCAACACAATGATCATCACATGAAAAGACTTTTGAAGGTAAACCTCTTACAAGGTTATTTTTAACAAGATTGTTCATAGTCTTGAAATTCATGTGACACATCCTTCTGTGCCAAAGGGAGGATTCATCTACAGAAGCTTTTGAAACAAGACAATTTAAAGATGAATCACTATCAACATTGTCCAAATCAAGACAGTAAACATTGTCCTTCCTTGGAGTTCTAAGTAGTATCATGCTTTCATCAACTACCTTGAACCCTGGAGCAAGAATCATACACTCAGTATTAGTAAATAATATACTATGTTGTTTGTCACAAACCTGTGATACACTTAACAGGTTGTACTTTAATTGATCAACATAGTAGACATCCTCAAATGTCATCTTACCTTTGGTGACATTACCTTTTCCACTTATCTTACCACCAGTAAGATTGTCTCCAAATGAAACATGTCCTCCATTAATTTGCTTGAAATCCTGAAGGCATGTCATGTTGCCAGTCATGTGCCTAGAGCAACCACTATCAACATGCCATATGTTCTTTCCCTTGAGCTGTTGGTTGCCCTGCACATTAAATAAATCAATTAGTATGATTGGGGACCCAAGCCAAAGTGATCTTGGGTCTTCCTTTCTCATCAAAGTATTTACATTCCTTTTTAATGAGGTTTTTAAACTCAGAGCACTCTTTATTAGAGTACTTTGTTAATATGATTGGCTTAGCAGAATCAACACTAGAAGCAGTACTAACCTTAGAAGTACTAACAGAGTTAGCAGTACTAACAGGTGTAGCAGTACTAACAGGTTTAGCAGTACTAACTTTGTTAGCAGCATTAACATTGTTAGCAGCATTAACATTGTTAGCAGTAGTATTACTTCTAGCAGCACTATCATTGTCAGCAGCACTATTTGTGGTAGCAGTACTAACAGTTTTAGTGCTTTTAGGAATCCACATATTGACACTTTCTTTAACAGAATACTTTTTCTTCATGTGGCTTTTAGTTTTAACAGTTTTCTTAGCCACATGGTTCTTTTCAATTTTCTTATAACCAAAGGGTTTTTGCATGGATCTTTGGAAATTCATTCTTTGGTTCATAGGATTGAAATAACAGAATTTTGCAAGATGATTCAATTTGCCACAGATAAAACAAGGTTTTGGTCTATTGATTTTACTCAGATCAACCCCTTGTTTATGTGCCCATTGATTATTCCAGTTTCTTTGATTTCCCCTCTTTTTGTCCTGTTTTTGGGGCTCATACTTCTTACAAGCACACTGTTTGCAAGGACCTGGATTCACAACTGTGGTCTGTTTATAATGGACCTTACCAGACTTTTCCTCTGTCTTCTCTATGTTCTTGGATTTGATCCAAGCCCTTCCACAATCCTCATTGGTGATAATGTTGTTTTCTATAGAAATCTCACCACTCACCTTGTTCTCCTTACTCTTGCCAACCTCTTTCTCAGTCTTATCCTCAACAATTACCTCATCTAAGGGATCTATTTCAGTGGCTCCCTCAGGCAAGTCCTTCCTATCTTTGGTGTCTAACAGGTCTGAAGTAGGAGGAATGTAATTGTTGTTATATGGTGGAGGTGTGGCATTATACCCAATTCCTCTTCTCAACTTATCATGAATCTGATTTTGCAGTAAGGAGTCCATTGCTTTAGAAGCATTGGAAAACTTTTCTACATCAAGCTTAACCTTGGTTAACTCCTCTTTCAGTTTTTCACTCTCCTCTTTAGATTTGGTCAGTTTAAGTTCTAAATCCTTTTTCTCCCACTGCCAGTAATTGGTGTCATATGAGTGTTGGAGTTCATTGGCTTGAAAACCTTTGATCTGATCTTCAAATCTCTCTACAATCCTTACATAGTCTTTGATATCTTTTTCTAATCTCTTAAGGTCATCACTCATCTTCTGATTGTGATCCCTGTACCTTTTAACAGTGTCTAATCAAGTTTTAGAACAGAGATTAGAACTTACCTCAGATGGGAGATCAGATACTTTAGCCATAAGAGCTTGATTCTGAATAGCTTCTTCTGCTTGATCACTCCAATCAAACCCCATTCCTTGTTGAGAAACAAGGGCTTGAGCAGAGTTTCTGTTGTTATTGAAGCTTCCAGATTGAGTTTGTTGGTGATTGTTGTGAGACACTTCACTTCTGCATTCTCTAGCAAAATGTCCCTTCAGATGGCATTTGTAGCATTCCACCTTTGATTTATCAAACCCTGCTCCATCTTCTTTTCTTTGGGAGAAGTTGTTTCTCCCAGTCCTCTTTATAAACTTCTTAATCCTCATGGAGAGCATGGCCATCTGCCATTTAATATCCATCTCTTCCAGATCATCTGGATGAAGTTGTTCTAAGTCATCATTAATCAAAGAGGAATTTCCATGATTGGAAAGAAAAGCTTCAAACACAGAATCAGTGCCTTTATCTTGATTTGTTCCAGTAGCAGAATTAACTGATTCAGGGTTAGCAGTAGAATCAATTGATGCTGATAAGAGTGCAGCATTATGAATATATCCAGAAGGCTTCTTCTTTGCCTCCACCTCAGCTTCAAATACTCTAAGATCATTGTACAGATCATCAAGTTCTTTTTCTTCCAACTGATCATTCTGTCTGAATGACACAGTGTACATGGTCCATTCATCTCCAAGGGACCTTAAGAACTTTCTGTTCACATCATCTTGATCATTCTGTACTCCCATAGTAGCTAGTTCACCAATTAGTTTATTAAACCTGTCAAAAGTTTGAGTCATTGACTCATTCTTAGTTGAGATGAAGTTTTCATACTGTTGTTTTAAGATTGCCTTTTGATTTCTCTTGGTACTTTTAGTACCTGAGAATCTCTTCTCTAGAGCATTCCAGAGCATCTGTGCATCAGTACAATTGCAGAATTGGTGTTGATACTCATTTGGAATGGCCAAGAGCAGTGTGCTCAAGGCTTTCATCTCTATCTGCCTTGTCTTCCTGTCTGCATCTGTCTTTGGAGGGGTTCTTTTGCCATCTTCACCAATCTTTCCTGCATCAGATGGGCCATTCTCAATGATGTCCCACATAGAGTAATCTGTGAGGAGAATATATTGCTTGATTCTGATTTTCCACATGTCAAATTCATTGGATCTGAGCATTGGAACTTTTGATACCAAAGTACTGCTTGATTCTGTAAGATTTTCCATGATGAATAGTTTGTTTCTGAGAAATCAGGCTCTGATACCACTTGTCAGGATCGAATTCTCAACAAGAATTAATTCTCAGAAACAATATCAAAGAAGTTTGCGGAATAACACTTTGATATTCAATGAAACAGTAAATCAACACAGTAAATATGAATAACAAACTGTAAGCTTTTATTTGATGCTTTGAAGTTACAAGATTACTCACTCAACCTCAATATTGATGAACAGGCTCACCAATACGAATTCTACTTCTCTAGAATTAGGATCTATGCCTTGAGGTTGATTTTCTCTAAAAGAATGAAAACTGAAAGTTAAAAGTTATCATCCTATTCTAAACAATACTATATATATACTGAATACAAAGATAATTACAATGAATAAAATATCTTCAGTATATCTTCTATGTATATCTCTAAGCTTCCATGTATATCCTTTCATACGAATCTTCATCATATAAGCAGTATTAATCTTCAGCAGCATTAACTTCCTTCTAGCAGCATTAACTACTAAGCAGTACTAACCACTAGCAGTACTAACTAGCTAAGCAGTACTAACTTTGTTCAAGCAGTACTAACTTTGACTAGCAGTATTAATTAACACTAGCAGTAGTAACACTCAGCAGTACCAACCTTTATGTCTTCTAGCAGCATTAATATTGAACCAGCAGCATTAACCACACTTGATGAATTCTTCAGTTCCCAACATTCTACTCCTTGAATATGTATCTGAACCATCTAAATATTGATCATAGAAAATGTTAGTTAGACGAATCTGATCAAAATATTTAACTGACCTTTGTGAAGAGACAGATTTCTGATTTGAACTTGATGCAGACTTCTCAAGCTTTTTGATCATTGAAGCAAAATTGTCTCTTTCTTTCACAAGCAGGTCAATCTTTGTCTTGAATTCAGACTTCGTTCTTTGCTCTTTCAGTGCAGTAGCAGATAATTCAGATAATTTTGAAGTCAATCTTTTGATTTCAGTTTCAAAGATTGAACGTTCTTCTTCAAACCCTTTCTCTGACTCATTTCTTTGGCCGGATAATTCTTTAAAGAATCCCACATTCTTCTGTTCTATGGCCTTCTTTTCTTTATCAAAGTTCTCTCTTTCCAAAATTAGTACTTTCTCAAAATCAGATACTTGTTGAGAAATTTTTAAGCATTTAAGCTCCACTGACTTCTTTTCTTCAAAACACTTCTTAGAAAAATCTGAGAACTTCCTTGAAAAACCTTTCTTTTCAGAATCAAAATCGGCTTTATTTTCAGCAAGCTGTATTTCAAGGTCAGATAAATTCTTTCTAAGCTCCGCGTTCTCAGATTCCAATCTCTTTATCTTCTCATCAGTCAGCCCAGAAGATCTTTGCAGAAGATCTTCATTAAGAGTCTTTAAAGCACTGAGTTCTTCTTTCAAGAAGATGATTTCAGCAAAATACTCTCTTGACTTTTGAGAATGAAAGTCAACAGCATTACCCAGATTATTCTTCTCTAATTCCACCTTTCTAATCTTCTCTTCAAGATCTGTGAAAAATCCCATGATTAAAGAGTAATCAGCTTAATGTGAATGATCATTCCAAACTATATATCAGAAAATCAGAAATCAGATTGAAATGAAATCTTTCGAAAAATATAAAATTTTGAAATAAAAATTTCAGATATTCTAATCATAAAAAAAAATTGTCCCCCTTCGCAGACTTAGCACGGGGGTCCAATGAGATACGCAAAGTCAGGTTCTCGGAATAAACGTGTTGCACAAAGAAGACTTCTCGCTTTCAGTGAATTGTGCAAAGAAGGTTTTCGTAAGAGCCTTGATGCGCAAAGTGAGCTTTGCGTATGATGAAGAATACGTAAATGTGACTTTGCGTATTTCTCTTGATGCGCAAAGTAGATTTGGTAGACGATGCTTTGCGTGAGCTGCCAGATACGCAAACGAAGCTTTGCGTGATGAAGAATACGCAAACTAGACATTGCGTTATAAGTGCAATACGCAAACTGAATTTGCCTTGAAGCTTGGATAATCTCACGCAAACGACGATGAACTTGCGCAAATCATATAAATCTTGCGCAAACCATATGAACTTGCGCAAACCATGTTCTTGGCTTTTTCTAACTCGAATTGATTCAAACCTGCAAATATTGAACTCAAAAATATATTAGAATCATCGACAAACACTTCGAAACACACAAATACAATCAAATTTAGATTAAAACAAAAATTCACACGAATTCGAACAAGAACAGAGTTCGAACTTGTTTTCAAGAAAACTTCAAAAAATCAGAAATTGAAATCGAAATTGTTCAATTTACAAGATGTAATCCAAACAAGAATCGATCCTAAACATAAATCAACTCAGAGAATCCATTTTCTTTCACTAAAATCGATTTTTCACAAGAAATTCAGATGAACAGTAACAAAACTCGTTTTCTTGAAAAACTTTCGAAAAAACTCAAATTTTCGATCTAAAACACACAGATTTCAATTTAAATTAGGATCAAATCATTCCTGAAAAGTTTGGTTCAGCTCTGATACCAATTGTTAATCATTAAATCCCAAAACAATCAAGCCAATTACTTAAAATATATCAATTTAGATCAAGAACTAGAGAGAGAGTCTAGAGAGAGAAATTAGATCTTGAATTCCAATCACATGTATCTGAATATTACAATGCAATGTTCTTGACGTAGTTACAAGATTACAAAGGACAAACCTATATATACCCACTATCTAAACACAAGACTTAAGGACTAAGTAAACTAAACATGTTTTGACAATTCTAATACAAAGACAATATTGACTTTTACATCTTTGACTTTCCTATTAAATCTTGGATACAATATTTAGACTTAACAACTTGACACCTAGTCCCCTAAGGCTAACTGGTCTGGGAGCGGCTGACCCAAATCCTGCAATAGGATCAGATAGAAAGTTACGTTTACGACATGTTCTTTACTTACCAAACTTCTTGACTACAAGATGCCAATGTGCACAAGCTTAAAAGATGTCAAATAGAACACTCATGTGAAGATGTCAATGTGCATAATGCTAAAAGATGCCAATGAGCACACATCTCATGATACATTGTGATATGTTTGAGTTGTGTCAAGTAAGATTTTATAGTAATCATTGTATTTATAGACTTGGTCTAATACTGTGTTTTTAGAGCTTGTAATGTCTTGTATTGGCCAAGGGTATTTAAGTCCCTTGTGGCTTTGTTCCTTGTAACACATTGAACGCATACAATGAATAAAAAAGACTTTGCCGCACAACTTTCTCTCTCTCTACTTTCTCTCACTAGATTTAGAGTGATATTGGATTATCAATTGGTATCAGAGCCTAATCTGAATCTGAGAGATTTGAGAGAATCTGTTTTCAATCTGTTTTTGAAAAACAATTCGGAAAATTTGATTGATTTTTTTGATTACGGTCAAGAAAATCTCGTTTTCTGAATTTTTTAAAATTCTTGCTGTTTTCTAAAAAAAAATTCTTGTAATTCGGTTTGTTGGATTCGAAATTTGTGTTAGATCATCTTTGAATCACATCGTTTTTCAAGAATTTCAATTTTTGATATTCAATTTTGAGGTTTTTAAATTTTCTGGAAAAGTTCTTGAAGCGTACTGTTCAATTAAAAATTTCTTGATTTTGCTAAATTTTATCAAATTTACTGTTTCAAAGTTATTAGAAACTTGTTTTCGAACATTTCTGTGAAAGAAAATCTCTTCAAATTCGTGTTTGTGATCAAAATTTAGAATAGTTCTGAGTTTTTCATCGTTTTGCCCCAGATCCGAGTTTTGCGTGATTTCATCTGGAATTTGCGCCAGTTCATTCAGATTCATCGAGTTTTGTGCCAGATTCATCTGAATTTTACGCGAGTTCTTCTTCAAACTTTGCGCAAAACAATCCTTGTGCCACCTTCTACTCGCGCAAAACAGCTTTGCGCCAGATATCATTAGCGTAAATCTCCTTATTGCGCCGGGTTATTCAGTTTTTCGTCAAGTTCATAATTTTGACAAAGGTTTCACCAAGTTCAAATCTTGTCTTCTCGCGAAAAGCTCAGGTTTTCTTCATCAGTTCGTCGCGCGAAGTTAAGTTTGCGCCAATTGTTCTTCACGCAAAGTTAAGTTTGCGTCACACTCTTCTCGCGCAAAGTGAATTTTGCGTTATCAACTCCTCACGCAAAACAGTGTTTACGCCACCATCCTCTAGCGCAAATCTCTTTTGCGCCATCAACATCTCACGCGAAATATTCTTTGCGCCACCAACATCTCACGAAGTTCAAGTTTCCGCCATATTCTGTTCGCACCAAATATAGTTTGCGCCATTTACTGTTAGCGCAAATTTCTAGTTTGCGCCAGTCTCTCACTGTTTCAAGACATGGGATTTTTCTCTGAATTTCTGAAGATATGGATATGTCAAAGTTCTCTTTTTAAGCTCAGTTTTACAAGAACGATCTTATGATGTCGTTGGGAACAGAAACTCGTCCTCCTGTTTTGATCAATGAAAATGAGTTCACCCAATGGCAAGATAGGTTCATTAATTTCATCGAGCGTCAAGCTAACAGAGAGAACATGATGAAGTCATTTACTAAAGGACCATTTCTCAGACCTAAGAACGATACTCCTTTGACTGCCGAAGGGGTTACACGAGAAAAAGCAGATCGTGAAGCAAAGTCTAATCTAATGTTAGCATTACCTAATTCTATCTACAATCGAATTGATTGTTTCAAGCATGATCCGAAGATGATGTGGACTCAGTTAGAAAAGATTATGCTTGGTTCAACAGTTGCTACACAACTTCGGCAAACGCGCTACATGAATAATTTTGAGGAATTCAAAGCAAAGGATGGGGAGTCTTTGAAAAGTGTCTTTGACAGGTTCTCGGTAATAATGAATGATCTGCAAAAGATCAAAGTGACTAAAAATGAGTTAGAAACTAATCTGAAGTTCCTCAATGCTTTGCAACCGGAATGGAATAAATCTTGCCATCGCTTGAGGAATGATGTCCAGATATCTTCTATGCAAATCCAAGAACTTTATGAGATTCTGATGACAGATGAGAGCATAGTCAAGGAGAAGATGGCTAAACTTGACAAGAAGAATAAAAAGACAGTGGACCCGATTGCACTTCTCACAAGTCAATTAGCTGAACAAGCATTGTCTGATAATGCTTATGACGGGGCCACTGATGATGATGGAGAAGCACTACAGAAAGCGATGATTCTTCTCTCTCAACACTATAACAAGAAATGCCAACCTCGTTCGGGTTCCAACAACCTTCGCTTCACTTTAGCATCTAAGAAGAACGAAAATGTCCAAGTGCCCGAGGCTAAGAAACCTGCAGCATGTTTTAACTGTGGAAAGTCGGGTCATATTTCAAAGGAGTGTCGAGCAAAGGTGGTTCGAGATTCGGCTTATTACAGGAAGAAATTGGAACTAGCCGAAAAGAGAGAGAATGGAACTGCTTTGCTGGTTGAAGAAGAATTCTGGCTAGATCACTCTGACGATGAAACTAACAATGTGGAAATTGCTCATATGTGCTTCATAGGAGATGATGATGATGATGATGATGATGATTCAACTAATGAATTTGAGGTACCTTCTGAATTCGACTTCAATTTTATATCCTCACAGATGAATATCATTATAACTGCTTTACATGATCTTCGCTCAAAGTTATTATCTGAAAAACAATTAAATTCAGAAAAGTCAAATTTTATTGAAAAATTACAAATTTCTTTGAAAGATGAAAAATCTATTTTGACTCATACAAAAGAAATCTTTCAATAGAAATTAGATGATTTAGAAAAATCAAATATGACTTATCTTGATTCTTTGACAGAAATGACCAAACAAAAAGAAAGTTTTTCGGATAAAATAAATAAGTTGGAAGAAAAATTATATTTGAGAAGTCAAACTGAACAAACTATTTACTTAAATAAACCACGGAGTTATGAGTCTATCAAAGAAAAATGGGGACTTGGCTTTGAAAATCCGCATTTTTTAGACAAAGCTAAAACATAAGTTCCTACTTTATATGAATACGATTATCTAACTCTTGCAAGATATGCTCCTCAGTTCAAATTTCATTGGACTAGTGAAAAGCAAGTTTTAAAAATCGAAAATGAGAAAGTAATGAACAACTCGAAAAAGGAAATTCCTTTTGTTTACACGCGCGAAAATGGCAAAAATTTTCCCGAAAAATCAAAGAAGAGCATAAACAGTTTAAATGTTACATCTCCCATTAAATCTTCATTGTCCGATGATTATTTTGATATCTGTGCCACTAACACTGATAAAGAAAATATATCTCCAGTTTCTTATGATTCTAAGAGATATATTCCTCCATTAGTGTTAGAAAACAAAATCATTGATCTTGAAGATAGAATCGAAGAACAAAATATTCAAAGAGAAATTGAATCGGATGTAATTCTTTCTTTCATGACGTCAAGTCTTGAAGAAAAATTAATTTCTCAAAAATAAGATTATGTTTCTGGTCTTTCTTCTGATTTTAAAGAAAACAAAAAGGAAGTTCTAAAATCTGAAATCCTTTATGAAAATTTTTCTGACTCCGAGGTAAGTTCAGGTTTATTGTCTGATCAGTTGGGCTTCTTAGGTAAATATGTTTCTTCAGACTCAATTCTTAAATCGAAAATTCTTGATAAATCTTTTACGCTAAATGATGATTATTATAAACCAAAGCGTAAAAGAAGAAGGTCAAAGAAGTCAAAGAAACAAGCTTCTGTTATTTCTGAAAATTCTAATTCTTGTGATTCAAATATTTCAGATAGGACTTTGAGGACTCCTACAAGGCAGATATGGAGGATCAAGCTGAAATCTGATGAATATGCGACTGATGAGGACCGAAATGTAGACAAACTTTGTAGAAATGATTTATTTGCTACTTGTAGTAAAATTTTCATATGTTCAATAAAGCAAATGATTCAAATTGCAAAAGATGTCTCCTGTTCCTCCTCTGGTTCAAGTTCAGATGATTATGCTTCGTCCTCTACTGATGATTCTGTTCATTCATCTGATTATTTTTCTCGTGCTTTCTATGTTAAATCTAACAAATTTACTTCCATAAGAACTGCAACTAACAAACATGGACCCAAATTCACGTGGGTACCAAAACCAAAGATTAATTCTGAGTTGCAGGCATCTAATGTCAAGGGGGAGTAAGAGAAAGATGGCTTCTGAGTAAATCATCTCAAAAACCGTACTTCAATGGACTTCGACTTCTACACATATCAGTTTAGGACTCGTTTTTCAATGCATTTATCTTCTGGACAAATAAGAAACTGTGAGTGCATCTACTTTATTCCGCTGATTTATCTCTGACTGTGATGTTGTTCAAGTTATCTCAAATTTTTTCAAGAATCTGAGCAAGTTCGACCAGATCCAAAACTTTGATATGAGACACCAATTCATTATACATTATGTGGAAGAAGGTATTATTGATATTTATTTTGTTCCAACTAAATATCAATTTGCCGAATTCTATACAATAGTCTTACATGAAAAATGTTTTAATTTTTCGGCATGTTGAATTTAAAAGTTTAAATCTTTACAAATTTTATTCTATGATGTAAAAGTTTTACAGTTTTTCTTTCTTTTGAATAAAATGTGTGTCTAGGATAAATTTTCAAGTTACTTTGTTTAAATCAAAGTTTTATATGTTCAAATTTCAAGTCTAACACAAATCGAAAGGTCAGCAACATGTTTGAAAGTTTTGATACTGCTTTACAGTTGTGTCATTCGGAATATTTAAGTTTACAATGCTTAGAAACCCTAAAAAGTCAGAATTATGGATCGTAATGAAAATATGGGCTAAGCACTTAGATGTAAAACTGAGTAATTGAGATGAAAAATTATATATATAAAATACAGAAATCTTTAAGTTTAAAAGTTTGTACCTGTGCCTTTCTGATTTGGGAAAGTAAGTTCCGTGGGATGCTTGTCATCTGGTCCCCTAAGATCAATTGGTCTGGGAGTGATCGAACCCAAATCCTTCTATAGAATCAGATCGAAAGTCATGTTCTATTGGTATGAATGGGTATAGGATGTGTCGATTTAGCCTTTCTGTTCTGGGAGAGTAAGTTCCAAGGGGTGCTTGACACCTAGTCCCCTAAGGCTAACTGGTCTGGGAGCGGCTGACCCAAATCCTGCAATAGGATCAGATAAAAAGTTACGTTTACGATATGTTCTTTACTTACCAAACATCCTGATTAAAAGATGCCAATGTGCACAAGCTTAAAAGATGCCAAAGAGAACACTCATGTGAAGATGCCAATGTACACAATGCTAAAAGATGCCAATGAGCACACATTTCATGATACTTGATGATATGTTTGAGTTGCAATAAACCTATAAATTTGTGAAAGTCTTAATTTTGACAGCTTAGTGTGAGTAAAGGCAAAGTTCTCTATTATATTTTTTAGAATTTCATTTTCTTGAAGCTAATCGAAGTTCGCATGCTAGCACACTGAATAGATTCATGAAACTTTTTGAAACTGAACATGTCTTAACTTGATATGCAATGAAACTTGTATCTGTATCCAACAACATACACTTGACTTCAACTGATGGTTTAATTTGTGATATTTTACTAAGTAGAATTTAATTTGTATAGTGTTTAAAATTTTATATGTTTAGTTGTTTCAAAATTTATATTCAGTATATTTTTCTTTTTACACTGATGTTGTTATGTTTGTGTATCTATATCTTTGTAAATTGGTTTGTGTATTTTTTGAGGGGGAGTAAATAAGGAGAATATTTTGAAAGATCATATCATATTTCGAGGGGGAATATCTGATTTTCTATACGAATGCTAACTTGAATTGTCATATTTAGTGCATTTGTGTAGGGGGAGTAAAAGAACTTAACAAGTTACTTCATTTCAGCTTTCAAGTCAGATTTGCGCCAACAGTTGGTACGCCTCCTTAAGGTAGCGCAAAACTAAGTTTGCGCCATCAACATGTAGCGCAAACCTTCCTTTTTCTCCTTTATTCTGAATTTTGCAGATCTGAAGTTGTCTTGTCTCCAAAGTAGGCATGACCAAGTTGATCCAGATCATCAAGGTCATGAGGGAGAGAAGTTAAGGAGAAGTTAAAGAGACAAAGAGTTCAAACTTTTATCTGCTGCTCAAGATTCGCTCAAGATTCTATTTTCTCAGCTATACTATTCCTTTTGCTATTCCAGCTCCGACCACCACAGCTTCTTCGAGTACATTTGAAAGAGGTGTGTCGTTTAGAGCACAAGCTGATGAACCGTTTGTTCATCCAAGCTTATTATAAACTGGTCCAGTCTTGTCAAGGTAGCAAAGGCAACATAGACTGAAAGATGCTGAGAAGAAAAAAAAAATTTAGTCAAGAAGCTTCGCTAAGTTGCTTAGCAGGTATGATTAAAGTTCAAAGATGGATATAACAACTTACATGGAAGACCGGAGTGCCAATGATTACTAAGGGGGAGATTGTTAAGTCAGATTTTTATAGTAATCATTGTATTTATAGACTTGGTCTAATACTGTGTTTTTAGAGCTTGTAATGTCTTGTATTGGCCAAGGGTATTTAAGTCCCTTGTGGCTTTGTTCCTTGTAACACATTGAACGCATACATTGAATAGATAAGACTTTGGCACACAACTCTCTCTCTACTTTCTCTCACTAGATTTAGAGTGATCTTGGATTATCAAGTTGCGATAAACCTATAAATTTGTGAAAGTCTTAATTCTTGACAGCTTAGTGTGAGTAAAGGCAAAGTTCTCTATTATATTTTTAGAATTGCATTTTCTTGAAGCTAATCGAAGTTCGCATGGTAGCACACTGAATAGATTGATGAAAGTTTTTGAAATTGAACATGTCTTAACTTGATATGCAATGAAACTTGTATCTATATCCAGCAACATATACTTGATTTCATCTGATGGATTAAACTGTGATATTTTACTAAGTAGAATTTTATTTGTATGGTGTTTAAAATTTTATATGTTTAGTTGTTTCAAAATTTATATTCAGTATATTTTTCTTTCTACGTTGATGTTTCGATGCTTGTGTTCTCATATCTGTATCAATGGGTCTGTGCATTCTTCGAGGGGGAGTGAATGAGGAGAATATTCTGAACGATCATATCTCATATTTCGAGGGGGAGTATCTGATTTTCTATAGGAATGCTAACTTGAATTGTCATATTTAGTGCATTTGTGTAGGGGGAGTAAAAGAGCTTAACAAGTAATTCATTTCAGATATCATGTCAGATTTGCGCCAACAGTTGATAGCGCAAAACTCAACTTTGCGCCTCCCTTCAGGTAGCGCAAAACTAAGTTTGCGCCATCAACATGTAGCGCAAACCTTCCTTTTCTCCTTTATTCTGAATTTTTGCAGATTTGAAGTTGTCTTGTCTCCAACGTAGGCATGACCAAGTTGATCCTGATCATCAAGGTCATGAGGAGGAGAAGTTAAGGAGACAAAGAGTTCAAAGTTTATCTACTCAAGATTCTATTTTCTCAGCTATACTATTTCTTTTGCTGTTTCAGCTCCGACCACCACAGTTCATTCGAGTACATTTGAAAGAGGTGCGTCGTCTAGAGCACAAGCTGATGAACCTACTGTTCTTCCAAGCTTATTACAAACAGGTCCAGTCTTGTCAAAGCAGCAAAGGCAAAATAGATTGAAAGATGCTGAGAAGAATTTTTTTTTTGTCAAAAAGCTACGCTAAGACGCTTATCAGGCCTGATTAGAGTTCGAAGATGGATGTATCAGTTTACTTTGAAGACTGGAGCGCCAATGATTACTAAGGGGGAGATTGTTAAGTCAAGTTTTATAGTAATCATTGTATTTATAGACTTGGTCTAATACTGGTTCTTAGAGCTTGTAATATCTTTGTATTGGCCAAGGGTATTTAAGTCCCTTGTGGCCTTTGTGTTTGTAACTTTGGAGCACATACTTTGTATAGAACATACTTTGGTGCTTAACACTTTCTCTCTCTACTTTCTCTCTCTAAGATTTAGAGTGATCTTGGATTATCAGGTACTCTTTTTGTTCCTCTTCTCCATTTTCTCCTACAACAGTATGAGTCTTTGTTGGAGGTTTCATGACACCTTCCTTCAGAGATAGCCTGATGTAGTCTCCCAGATCATTTCGATCAATAAAATCTAAAAAGTGACCCTTCCACTGCTCGTACTCTCCTTTGAATAAGACCGGAGGTTTCACATCAGTTCCAATAGCGAGTGCTTTTCTTGAAGTCATCCTGTTTAGAAAAATGTACAATAAGAACTTGAAAAATGATTGTTGGTCCAAGTGAAATCACAAAATACAGAAAAACTTAGAAATTTCAGAAAATAAGATTTCCAAAAATTTTCCAAGTAAGGAATTCGCATACTAGATTGAAACACGAAGAATTCGCATACACAATTCGCACACAAGCACAAATTACAGAATTCGCACACAAGGCAAATAACCAAGAATTCGCACAAATACTAACTTCAGAATTCGCACAACCAAACTTTCAGAATTCGCATACAAGAAAAATTCAGAATTCGCATACAATTATATGTGAGTTCTAGGAATTCGCATACAACCTTATGCGAAAACTAGACTTAGAAAATTTTTGAAAAAAAAACTTTTCGCATATACAATTCGTATAAAACTTTTCGCAGAAAGGAATCAAACGAATTCTGTACTTTGGAAAAATTTTCATACTTGAGCAATTCGCATACACTCTTATGCGAATTCAAATAATTCGTATGACTCACAGATGCGAAATTTTTACTTTTCGCACGAGACTCAAATGCGAATTATATCCTTGAAATTTTTCAAGAAAAACTTTTCATATATCAATCTTATGTGAATTCTAACTTTTCGCATATAGCCTTGTACGAAATCTGAGGAATCCTTATCACACACATATACGAAATCTATGCATTTCGCATATCACACACATGCGAAATCTACACTTGAAAATTTTTCAGACAACAAAAATTATGCGAAATCCTCTTTGATGCGAGTTCTTGGTGCGAGTTCTTGAGATCTCGATGAAAATTCACTCTGATTGGCTCAAAAATCCATCAATCCTTCGATTTTCGATCTGTAACTTCGACAATTCATCCACTACTTCAACTAGAAACGATTACAATCAAAGAATTTCAACAAAGAACAATCAAAAGTACAAATTGATCCTTTCACAGTGCGTACAAACTCGTGAACTTCGAAACTAGCAAAATGTCAAAATTAATGAAAATTACAGTGCAAATCTACTACAAACTAATACAAGATTGTTCCATTTTACTATACTAACTCAACAAACTCGATTACAATCCAAAAAAACTCACAAAAATTCGAACTTCGATCCAATACTCAAAAACTCAGTGCGACTCTAATTTTCTTGATTGATTTCACACAAACTCTGCTCTGATACCAATTATTATGTCCCAAGATTCAAGTTCTAATTGCAAACAATCACAAACAAGATGACACGAATTAATTAAACACTTAACCTGTTTCAATTCAATTAAAGCAATTCGTATACAGTCTCTCTGAAGTACTTTCTCTCTCTAGAAATCAGTCTCCGTACAATGTAACTTCTAACTTGCAACTTATAACTTCTAATCACAACATTCTAAAAACTAACTAGTCATATGTCTATTAAAGCAAAGACACACGCACAAAACAAACTACAAAATGACTTTGACTTTGACTTTTATTACAAAGAGACTTTGACTTTCTTCTTGAGAGTTGACTTGAGCTTTGACTTGGTTGACTTTCTGTCTTCAGTCTTCATTATCTTGTATCCAACAAATATATGCTCTAACAAATTGTGTTTTCAATAGTTTTGTTAAACACTGATTCAAAATCTGAGTTTAAAGCAGATGATAAATCGGAGTCAGAAAGAGCTTGTGAAAACAGTTCTAATGATTCTGATGCTTCGTCATGCAAATATGTCATGGGTAATATCTTTTGTAATCCAAAACCATCAGATTTTGAACAAACGCCATATCAAAAACAGTGTTTAAAAGAATTTAATGATTTCATGTATCCAAAATCTTCCAAAACTTCTCAATCTTTAGATGATGAGGATCTGTTTTATGATGAAGTTGATTTTCTAAATTCCGAGTATTGTTTTGGTGGGTGTATGGATAAGTTTGACTTTAATGCAAAACTTCCAGATCATTCTATTTTTGTTATTAATTCTGAAGAATTACCAAGCGTATTCGAAGTTGGTGAATCATCAACTAAAGTTGATGACACAGTTCCTGTAAGTGCTTATTATGCTAAAGGTAAGAAGAAGAAGCACTCACAGAAATGGAATAACACTGGTAAGTCTAAGAGAAAGCAAACTCTGAATTCTCATCGTTCCAACAAGCATAAATCTTATGTTTCAGATATGAGATTTAAAATATCTGAGGTGAAGCTTGATGGAGACCTAAGAAAGATGAAGAGTCGACAAAATAATTTTCGGCTTTAGATTGTGTTATTCCCATATAACAATGTGATCAATAGATGACAAATGATTCATCAAATTTAATTTTTATTTCACAAATGAATTCAATTACAATACTCTCACAACACACTTTCTTTATCAACTTTGAAACTCTTACAATGCTCTGACGTTATGAATTCTAGTTACAAGATTACACGCACAACAAGTTATTTATACTAACTAAGAAACGCGCTAACTACTGTTCACGCACACTACTGAAAAGCGCAAACAACTAGAAAAACATAAAATACAACATTTGACATTGACTTTATTACACTAGACTTTGACTTTGATGCTGAGAGTTGACTTTCAGTCTTCAGTCTTCTATGATCTTGTATCCAACATATTTATGCTCTAACATATTCTTCATCTTCTCTTCCAAAAACGGTTGCCTCAAAGTATTCCTCATTTGCTTGATTTGAGCTTTAGAAGGGGCAAGAGGTACTTGAGGTTGGTCTGAGGGACCGGTTTGGCTTTCGGCTGGGTTGGAAGGAAATAAAGGTTCAGGTTCAGTGTTTATGCTGGGTAGGTTTTCAAAGCTAGGTTGTTCATCATGATTTGGGCTTGGAAATCTGTGTGGGCTAGGTAAATTGGTTTGGGTAGGTGGAATAGGTTGGCTAGTTGGAATTGGTTGAGTAGTTTGGGTAGTTTGCCTAGGTGTGGCAGTTTGGGTAGTTTGGGTAGGTTTTTTCTCTGGGCTTAATGGAGTTTGGTTCACTAGGTTAGGTAAGTTGGTTGCTTGGTTGGATGGTTCAATAATGATCATCTCTTTGAATGATGGTATATCAGGTTGTTCATGGATGGTTTCTGGAAGTTCTACGTTCACAAGTCTCAGTTGGATGTCTTATTGTGAGCATGCAAGGATATCCAGAATACTCTTTTCTCCTTCTCCTATCACATCTCTTTCCTCTTCCTTGATCTTCCAGAAGTTTTCATACTTTTCAACTGATGTTTCTTCATCATCGGAAGACAAGTCTATTGCATATATCTCCTCCAATCAAGTAAGTCTAATGATCTCTTCTCTAGTAGCAACCACAGGCTTTTCAAACAATGGTTCTACGTCTTCATTTACGTACAAGATCAACTCCATTCCCTGTTCTTAACCCATATTTCCTTGCTCCTGACTATCAAAATCAACCATTTCGGTATCCTCTCCTCTATCTGATCCACCAATAGCATGTTCAGACTCTGTAGCAGTTCTTTAACGTTTGCTCATCTCCCCCTCATGGTCATGATCTGAATCATGATCATGTATCTTTCTGGAACCTGCTTGAGCTTTGCATGAATCCTGAACTGCTTTCGTCAACTCTTGAATGCGTTGAATCATTTCTGTCTTGAAAGCGTTAAACTCTGATACAGAAACTGATTCAGATGATACCTGAGCTTGCTGAGCCCTTAACAAACTGAGCAGATCAACATCAAATGCATCAGCGGGTGCCTGAGATATAATCTTTGCATACAACAGAGATTTCTACTCCTCCACACTTAGCTCAACAGACTGAACTGGTGGTGGAGGTGGCTGAACAGGCTCGTCCACCGCTGGGCCTTTTCCTTTCAATAGGCTCTTTACCTTTGCTAACTCCTCCTGAAATTTGGCATTTAAACTCTCAGTAATGTGGTTCTCAACAGCCTTTAAGGCACCGTTGAGGCATGTGTTCAAAGCTGGAATATTGATAGCAATGACAGGACTTCCATCCGATCCTCGTAGTCCGGATTGCGGATCTACTACGGATGTTCCGATCGGGTCACTAAGACGTCCGATGGTAGCAGAAGTGTGAGTTTGTGTCCTAGGAATAAGAAATGATAAATCAACTGGCTCTAGACTCAATGGTGCACTGAAAGAAATTGAGCTCTGGGGCAGCTGAGCTCTAGTTTCAATACCTATACTTTCCGATTGAAAGCTAGGTAGTGTTTATGCTAAAACCCAGTGCGAAGTTGAGACTATGGCCTGTTGAGAGGCTATAGAATGGCTGACAGAGGTGTATAATTGCATAAGCGGGCTACATATGACTTGTGCTTCCGAATGAAACACATGTAACGGAGCACTGGATTTGGTTGCCCTTTTGGAACGGTAGGTTATGTTGCACTCTCTCTCACCATATTCTTTTTCTGCATTCTCTCTTTGCCTCACATTTTCAGTATTTTCAACTATAACTCCCTCATATCTCTTTATGTCTCCCAAAACTTTCACAATTTCAGTACCAGCAGTGTCGATCTCCATATCATCATGTTGTAAGGAGATGTCATTCAAGAAACCAAAGTTGTGTTGGAGATTTTCATCTTCAACATCAGCATTATGAATAAGGATATCTTTTTGTTGATGTTCTGAAGTTGCCGATGGAATAGTCTCTGTTGAGCTGGCACGCTGATCCGACTCTGTTTCAGAATCCAGACCTTCATCCGCTATCCCTTCCTGAAGACTTGCTTGGCGAATAATAATCATTTCAGGTTGGGATGTGAAAACCTCTATATGTGTGCAATCAAGTGTCGAGGTCTCCACAACTTCAGATCTAGAAAGATGACCCTCGCCTGTTCCCCTCTCGGTATTTTCCCTTAGCTCTCCCCGTTCCTGGACCCCCGTAGTCTCAGGAACCCTCACCGACTCCTCTCGCCTAAGGGTGGAGTCTGGGGTAGGGATAACCGGTGTTGGTAATCCCATAGACTCTCTATAATCTATTACACACTCAGAGTTCGGATTTGTGTAAGAGAGTAGAGCTTGTTGAATTGGCATAGAGTATGCAAACTGCTTTCTTTGTTTCTGGAGATACTTCATCTCAAATTCTGGTGCAATCTCATGGTGAGATCTCTTTGGTATATCTCGATTAGAGTGGATCATGCTTCGGATTATCAACTAGAGAAATCTCTGATATGGCACGTAGATTGGTCTCTTGGAAGTATTCTTAATGATGACTTTTTCGTACAATTCAGTCCAGAAAACCACTGAGTAGTCAACGTGTAAATCATACACGACAGCATGGAAGAGCCTTAGTGTGTGCATATCCGTATTATCAAGACCGGAATTTCTGGAAGTTAAACATCGGTTGATCATGGAGAACATCTGGTAGTAAAATGGTGGAAGATTAGTCTTCTTAAACTCACTGATCTTTGTTAGTGAACCAGCATAACCCAATGCGCGAATGCCTTCAAATACTTCTGAGTCGACTGTGTATGAATCAAAGTTGGTTCTGCCCTCTCGTGAGTTAGCTTCAGGAAAGTCCAATATCCATCTGAGTCTCTGATATGTTAGAACAGAAGTGACGTTATCAATTTTGAGCCGGAAGTATTTATTTGTGTTTCTCTCAACCACGTATTCTATCGACTTCCAGGCTTGTTGAAGATAGATCAAGGGAATTGAAGTCGTGTCTATCAAAGCCTAATGAAGTGGATGACCCTTCAGTATTTCCACAACAAGTGGATTGACATTTAGACTGTCAAAGTCCACATGATGATTGTTGGGGTAGAGCAACAGATGCTCAGACGGATTGATCAGGGCAAGATCAGGATCTATTCCAATTTCTGACTGGAAATGGGATCTGGAAGAAGGCATAGGAGTTTCCTTAGAGACATTTGGATCATTTTCATCCATATGGACACTTGGATCATGTGAGATTTCTTCCGCCATTGTTTACCTGAAAAAGATAGAAAGTATTGGATAGAATCCAATATGTTAGTCAATAAGCTCAAAACTTGTTTTCAGAAAACATTTTGATACACACAGTATCAAGTACAGAAATATTGTACTTTGGAGCACACAAGATAAGCACAGAAAGTTACATGAAACAAAATGTAACTGAATACAAACTACAGAAAGAAAATGACTCAACACTGACTAAAATACTTGAAGTTTTGATTTTGTTCTCAAAAATGCAGTAGTAGTGTTTGAACTCATAAGCATCTGAAAAGTTTAAAAAAAATTGAAAAACACGGAAAATTTGCTAAGTACAGAACTCTCATGTCATTGAGAGAACTCAGAACTCGCATGACACTTAGTATGGACAAGAACTCGCAAGGCATACTCAACCTCAAGAAACTTGCATGAAACTCAAACTCTTATGAACTGTGATAAACTCAAGAACTCTCATATGCTTATGTTATAAGTTATGAACTCTTAGAACACTGTTCATTTAAAACTTTTGAATTTCAAATTTCCAAGATAATATTTTTACCCAAATATCTGAAATATTTCTTTTAGAAATGTTGATTTAGTAATTATCATGTTAAGATTTGGAATAAAGTCCAGATAAGTTTCAAATTTATTCAATAAGAATTCAACATTTCAAAAGTTCATGAGTTCAGTTTGTAATGTTCGAGTCCAATCTGAGAATCCAAAAGTTAAGGTATTCCTGCAAGAAGATCAATAGACGAGGAAAACCCAGATGCACAATATAGTTCGAACAACATACATACATTACACTTTTGAATCCAAAATCAAAAAATCAAAAAATTCGGTCAGAACATGAACCGACACACACAAAAATATGAACTTGAAACCCTAGAAAAGTAAAAATTGAAGCCTGCAAAGATGAAATAACAATACAAACAATATAATCGAATAAGAAACAATCAAGAATAAACAATAACCTACACTGAATCTTCGATGAAATGAGTGAAATCGAAAAGTCGCAGAAAGTTTGAGAGAAAAAAAATCGCCTAAGTGTATGAACTCGCAAAGTTGTTCTGAGAGAAATGGGTCGAAAAGAGAAAACTCGTAGATATATACTTAGAGAAACTCGCATACACGTGGCACGATCTGAGTAGTTGACCCACTTCGCGCAAACCGAAGAAAAAGCACTTGCCACACAAAGAAGGCAAGGTCGTGTGTTCACTTCGCGCATGAACGATGTGCGCGAAGTGTGAAACTCGCAAGCAGTAACGTGCGCTAAGATGAAACTCGCATGACATTACGTGCGTGAAGTAGTATGAACAGTAAGAACTCGCACGCTTTGATGTGCAAGAAGTGGAAACTAGGATGCTATAGTGTGCGCGTTTTGTACTTCGCGCAACCTTTGCTATGCGCGAAGTGAGAACTCGCATGACACTGTCTGCGCGTTCTACACTTTGCACATGCAATGGTTTGCGCGTTTTACAAACTCGCATAACACTATGCGCATTTTATACTTAAAAAAAATTTGAGAAATTTTCAAAAATGAAAAATTTCCAAACATATTTTGTTCCACTTTCCAAAAATATCAAGTTTATTAAAAAAATCCTTTTATGCCCAAAAATGCAACTTTTGTCTGAAAATCTTTCTGATTTCAAAAACTTTTTCAAACACATACTCACACACCCACTTACAGACTTTTACATTTCTGCTCCCCCTTGAAGTGTGCTTTGTTTGTCTTCTCCACCTTCATGTATGCAATATGCTCAGCATACTGAGGTACGAGTCCTGATCTGACTTAATCAGAAGTCAAAGTCTATTGACATTGATGTCCGGGTTCTGATCTGATATTATCAGAAGCCAAATTACCTGCTCCCCCTAAACCTGTGCATCCTGCAAAAACAAATTTCACAGGTTTTGGTACCCATATATACTTGCGTCCTGGTTTGTCAGATTTACGAATCCACTTCTCAATAGGTTTATATCTTTTAACTACACTATTATGAGAAGTTATTCTGTATGTACCATACCAGTTGTGAGCAGACTCTTTTTTGCACGAAATCACTCTCGCCACAATAAGAACAACAGATCTTCTTTTCAGCCAACCTGATAAGATGATTACTGGAGTAATACAAATCAGGTGAAGCAAAAGATTTACCTTTACGATATTTGTTCTTTTTAGCATTGGATGTGGTTGCAATTGATTTCTGAACAACTATGTTATCTTAAGAACCTTTAACAACCCAAACCATCTGAGCTATCCTTGATTGTTTTCCAAGAAATTTGTTGTTAGATTTAACTGTGCCATCAATAGTATGATTATAAAAGAGATTTTTAGGACAAATCTGACTTGTATCAATGGTTTTAGTTTTGATATTGTTCTTGCTTGAATTTTTTTTAGACATAAAACTGGAAGCAGTTTAAAAGAACAAATTGATTCAGTTGTCTTATCAAGAGGTGATTGATCAATCACATCTGCAAAAAAAAATTCAGACAACTCAACGTTTGCAACTTCCAGATCTTTTATCTTTTTAGATAAAAGATTCTTTTCTTCAAGAACTGTGTCAAATTTCATATGTAAGTCAAATCTGGCCTTCTGTTTATTTGACATATCAGTTGATAGAGTAGTTAATCTGTTAGAGAGCTTAGAAATTTCATTTTCAAAATTTTAATGCTCAAGCTCAAAATCCTTTTCCAGGTTCTTGTTTTTAACAGAAATTTCATTGAAGATCCCAACATTTTTTTTTTTCAATCTCAAAATACTTTTTCTTTTCTTGAAAAACTTTCTTTTCTTTCTCAAATAAGTCTTGTAAAATGGAGATCTGTTTGGGAAATTCAGTGACTTTCTCATCAATAACTTTCCTTTCTTTGGCAAACGTGACTCTTTCAGTAATTATTATCTTTTCAATATCAGACACTTGCTTAGAGAGTTTGATACATCTCAGCTCTAAATCTTTCTTTTATTGTAAAGCTTTCTTGGAAAAATCAGATAATTTTTCGTTGTAAATTTTCTCCATATTGGCTTTCTCTTCAGCTTTCTCTTTATCTGCTGGAAGACTTTTCAGTAATTCAGCATTCTTCGCTTCCAAAGCAGAGATCTTTTCTTCGAACTCTTTCATCTTGTTGAGTAGACCAACTGATTCAGCTTTAATTTCTGAAGAATTCTTCTTAGTTGTCATTAATTTAGTTTGAAGAAGATGTATCTCTCTTTCTCTCAACATGATTTCTTTCTCTTTTGTATTGAGAATACCTGTAAAATCAAATTTTGAATTATTAGCACATTTTGTACAATCATAAGTTATATCAGATTTTAACAATTTATTTTTAAACTCCTGAATCTGATTAAGAAGAGTTGCATTCTGAATTTTCAGCTTATCCCTTTCAGCTTCAATTGCCAGTATCTCTGGCATTACATAATAGCAACATCTCTCCCAGCTAAAACAGTTGACATCTTGAACAGATTGAGAAAGAATACTGATAATAGGCTTGATACAAGATCTCCCAAACGAATCATAAACAGTTGACTTGAAAAGTTAAACTCAGAATACCACTTGAAAACGATCTCAGAAAAATACCAAGTCTAAAACTGGCAGACAATAGAAACTCGCAGATCATAGAACTCGCAAACCACTGTTCACAATACTTCGCGTTGAATGCTTTGTGCGCGAACAAGGAACTCGCAGACCACTACTAGCGCGTAATGAGAAACTAGCAAGTGGTGTTATGCGCGAAGTGACTTCTCGCAGATCACTTCGTGCGTGTTTCAGACTTAGAAAATGTTCGAACACTTGAACTTCTCGCAGAAGAATGTAAACTCGCACGTCAGGTAGAACTCGCATGAGCCTTTGCGTGTTCCATACTTAGAAAAATTTGAGAAAGTAAGAACTCGCAAAATATAAACTCGCACAATCAGAAACTCGCAGATGGAATTAGCGCGAACCAGACTTAGAATATTTCAGAAAACATCAAACTCGCAGAATCAATATTCGCACGCTTCAAGAACTCGCATAACAAGACCAGAAATGCTTTGTGCGAATCCACTTCTCGCAGAAAGAACTTTGCGCGAACTCAAACTAAACTCGCAGAACACTCAGAAATCTGCATCTTGGGTGTTCTTCTTTTCTTGCGTGTTCTTCCTTAGCGTGATCTTCAGATCTAGCGCGTTCTTGCCTCTGAGTTCCAAAAATCGATCCAAAGTTTGAATTATCCTGTAAATTGATTTTACAACAAATCCACAGCACTCGAAAACACAAAATGAACACTTTTCTAATACAATACAACAACTAAAAACTAGAAATTACAGTTCCCATTCTCGAATTTAAAGTGTTCATATGATTTTCAAGAAAATTTGAATAAAATCCAGAATTGAAATATATTGAGTGAGTAATTCGTGAAAGATTGTGAATACAAAGTGATCACTAATAGAAAACGAACACCACTAATCCATTTTTACAGTCTAAACACTGAAAACAAATGCAAATTCGAACAAAAAGAGTAAACTCAGTATACATCTGCGTGTTCTTGAAATTTCAAGAAATCGTTCGAAGAATGGTAATCAAATCTTTCTGATTTCGATTGGGTAGGCTCTAATACCAATTGATAAGTCCAATTCAAGCCATATATCAACAATTCATACACCAAATCTAGAGAGAGATTATAGAGAGAGAATGAGACATATGTATTAATGCCAGTCACAAGATTACAATGAAAAGCGCATGTCTCTCAAGTTACAAGGTTCACTCACAAAGCTAGACTATTTATACTATCTACTTCTCTCAAGACACAAAAACTCTCACAACATAAGTTCTCTCAAAGACTTTTCAAAGTCAAAGTCAAAGTCAAATACATCAAAAGTCAAACCAACTTGATCTAAACAATGCATTAACAATTTTGTTCATAAAGCATATGATCATTAATGGTATGGTTCTAACAAACATGGACCCAAATACCAATGGGTACCAAAGCCAAAAGATCCATTTGTGTTGCAGGCACCTCAACTGTAGGGGGAGTAAAGGAACAATGGCTTTTGGACAATACAGTTCAAAACCCACACCTCAATGTTAAGAAGTTAGACTTCTGAGTAAATCAGCTCAGGACTCAGACTTCAATGTCAAAGAGTTTGACTTCTAAACACAACAGTTTTGGACTCATACTTCAAAAATCAAAAGAAAGTGTACTCCGATGCATCAAAAGAGATGATCAACCTTCAAGGGGGAGTATACATATTACCTCTACTGTTAATATTGCGAATGCATATTTTCAGGGGGAGTAATTGACTTCTGATTACATCTGATCAGAACTCATTCTTAAAAGTTTTACTACTTTCATGTCTTTATTTTTCAATAAAGTTTGTGAATAAGACTTTGTACTTTGACGACTTTTTGACTACATGAAGAATTTGAGGGGGAGCTTACATGATCATATCAATCATGACTTTGGAGCTGACTTTATGAGATTAATGATGAGCGTAAGGCATATTCTAATCTTAATCTCATTATGTTTGAAAGAAGGACAACTTTGAAACATGAAAACATTTTTCTTAAACGTTCAAACCACTTCTCTATTCTAAAACAATTTTCATGAATTCAGAACTGTGATTTTTAAATGTTTTCACCTATGATGAAAGCTCATAAAATGAAATTCTTTCATGTTTTACAAACCGTGTGTTTTCAAACATAAATACTTGTGTATTATCTTCTCCATATACTGTCAAGTATACATACACACCGGTTTAGTACTTCTGTTGGCGATGTTCTTATCATGTCTCAAAATTGAAACTAATTTTTGATGGTAAGACACTCCTTTTCGTAAATTCAAAGTTTGTTGAGCGTTATTTCATTCAAAACGTTTCTTTCAAAAATGTCTATAGTTGTTCTTATAGACAACATCCAATTTTTCATGACCTAAGCTTTTAATGATAAATCATTCTTATTTGATCTTTTTCATACATTGTCAGATTCTCAAACAAGTCTTTTGTATTCATTTCATTCATTCAATATACTTGTTTTGAGCAAATCTTTCATGATTACCTTACTGAGCATATATATATCTGACATGTATTTCATACAGTGATTTAACTGAAAAAGTTAAACCAATTAAGCAACATTTTGCTTATAGGACAATATACATGGGAATTGTGTGAGCTTAATTGAACTTCTATGGATTCACGTTAACCAGCGTTTCCTACCCATGAAGTTATCTTTGAGTGATCGAGAGGCAAGGAGTCAATATCTGAGTGTGGGTGTGTGCTGAGATAAATTGAAAAGAGAGTTGGGTTAGAAGTGAGCTTAAATGATAAAAAGAAAGAGGGCGAGAGATCAGAGTAAAAGAACATCAAACTCTGCACCAACTTTTTATGAGTCGGACAGCCATATTACTTTTGTTTCACAATTCTTTCGTCAACATCATTGAAACAGGGAACTAGCCCATGCCAACTCTTGCTTTAAACCACACCAGCTACTCATTTCCTTTTTAACGAATAGATGTTTCATTTTCTCATGGGGACGCAACACATAATCTATCTTATCTTCGTTTATAATATGTGGATATTGAAAAAGAAGGAAGTCTGCCCCACCTTCGCACTTCGATCATGCACAATTGAGTCTGTGTATTACTGTTGTTGTCTCAATGGTTTACACATTTTGAGCTTTTTATAAAACATTTTTGTTTTTAAATTCTTTCATACACAAGCATGAACACAAAAAAAAATTTGTTTTTTTGTCGAAACATTCATAGAATAATCTTGTGTTATTCGATGATTGAATGGAAGACCTGGGAGTGAACATTAATAAAACTCCTTGTACAGTACATTCGTTGTACTAAGTGACTTCGTGTTACTTACAGGCATATTAACTGTTTTATTTGTTGATTCAGGGTTACATTCTTATTTGTCTGAATTTGAAAAGATTTGGATGAATATATTATGAATTGACGGATGTTCAGTGGCTCTTATGGAAACATTAGTTGGTCAAATATCATAGAGAAGATACATGACATTTCTTCAAGAACTTTTGATGATTTATATGCTCTACATCATCAAAAAGGGGGATATGATTAAGAAATGTTTGATTTTGAGGAATTTACATGTTTTGATTTGGGAGAGTTAGTCTAGAAATGATCTATGGGAGAACTAATTTCAAGAAATATGGTTTGGAGAACAGCTAGTATTTGTTATGGGGAGATTGTACAAGATTTGAAAGAAAAAGTTCAAAGAGTTTGGAAAGTTTGTTGAAATTTGCTGAAATTTTCTTTGAAGTTTGCTTGCTGAGGAAAAGTGAGCTACATCTGAAGATAATTTCTTTTCTGAGGTCTGAGAGTGGTTTTTATTACCTTGGGGGAGAATGTTAAAGATTCTTGCAAAAGATATTCACAGACTTTGGAGGACATTACAAAAGGTCTGAAGACAGTTCAAAGAAAAGAAAGATTGATTTTGAACAGATTTACTCAAAGGGATTTATTGAATTTCTAAGGAAAATTATTTGTCAGAAACTTAAAGAGGGAGATTGTTCGTGATTACTGAAATTATCTTTTTTGTATCCAAAGGGGGAGTTTCAATGCATATGTTTTTGAAGATGATCTTGAATCCAAAGAGGGAGATGCACAAATATGTTGGATCCAAGATCATGAAGATGAAAGACAAAGTCAATGCTCAAGTCAAAGTCTCTTCTTGCTTAAATCAAAGCCTTTCTAATATGTCAATATAAAAAGTCATAATGTTTAAGTGTTTAGCTTTTGTCTTTGTAATTGATAGGGGTATAAATAGTTTCTTTTATGTTTGTAGACTCATATGACTAAGAGAGAGTCTATGTTTGGTGAGAGAATTAGTGAGAGCATACTGTGAACGAATCTTGTAAAAATGTGGAATTTGATCTATTAACAAATAGACTTTGTAATTGAATTATTGTTATAATCTTGGTTAGAACTTTTATTGTGGGACAAACAAACAGCCTCAACCCACAAGAATAGAGGTAAGCCTGATTGGCTAAGCATCGTGCATGCAGCCTCAACTAGAGTATGATTTCTTCTTTCAACTACCCCATTTTGTTCAAGCGTTTTGGCAGCAGAATACTAATGTATTATCCCGACCGATTCGAGATAATCTTCTACTGTTTGGTTTTTTAATTATGTGCCATTGTCTGTTCTGATCACTTTCACTGTTCGTTGTGATGTTCATTTGGTCACTCTCTAGGAATGAGATGATGACATCAGGAGTCTCATCTTTTGACCGTAAAAGTTTGACCCAAGTGTATCGCGAGTAATCATCCACAAACACCAAGACATATTTCTTGTCGTTGATGCTCTATGTATGCATTGGACCACATAAGTCCATTTGCGGTCTCCAAGGGATCGTTTGTGTTCGGTTCAGGCTTAGGCTTATGCGAAGCTCTTTTCATCTTCCCTTTCTCACACGCATCACATAGATGTTCTCTCTCATATTTGAGCTCTGGTAATCCCATCACCAAGTTTTTTTTTACCAACTTATTGATGTATCTGAAATTGAGGTAAGACAGTCGTCTATGCCACAACCAACTTTGTTGCACAGAGGCTTTTGATAGTAGACAGACAACATTATCAGGCTTCACATTGGACAGATTGATTGTGTAGAGGTTTGATTTTTGAGTGCCAACCAAGAGTTCTTTCCCGTCTTCAGTTCGTACGCAACATCTATTGCCCTTGAAATTAACCTCTAATTCTTTGCCGCAAAACTATCTGATGTTGAACAAATTGTGTCCTAAACCATCAACATAACTCACCTTGTTAATCGTTTCGTTCTCTTGAACCACATATCCATAACCCAAAATTGGTGAAAAATGGTCATTTCTAAACCGCACGTTGCCATAAAATTTCTCTGTATAATTAGAGAAAATTTATTTCCTCCGGGTCATATGCTTGGAATACCCTGAATCTAAGTAACACATATGACAGGTCTGCACATTATAAATCAAGCAACAACAAGTTTAGGTACCCACTTGTAAATGGGTCATTTATGGTTAGTTTCAGATTTTGGCACCCAATGAAATTTGGGTCCTCTTTTCTTTCTAAAAACTTTTGATCTATCAGAATGATATATATGATAAGATCCAAAACAATTATCATAAAATTGACGAGCAACAAAATCATTTCGGCCACTAGTAGAACACTAAATTATAAAATGAGATAATTGAATCAATTACTTTATTGTATAAACCATGCATAGAAGTACACATTTTCATTTATTCGAAGAAAATTGACCAACTACATCAATACTTCTATCAGTTTTCATATTATAATTTGTTAGAGCATAAATATGTTGGATACAAGATCATAGAAGACTGAAGACTGAAGGTCAAAGCTAAAGTCAACTCTCAGCATCAAAGTCAAAGTCTAGTGTAATAAAGTCAAAGTCAAATGTTGTATTTTATGTTTTTCTAGTTGTTTGCGCTTTTCAGTAGTGTGCGTGAACAGTAGTTAGCGTGTTTCTTAGTTAGTATAAATAGCTTGTTGTGCGTGTAATCTTGTAACTAGAGTTCATAATGTTAGAGCATTGTAAGAGTTTCAGAGTTGAGAAAGAAAGTGTGTTGTGAGAGTATTGTAATTGAATTCATTTGTGAAATAAAAGTAAAATTTGATGGAATCATTTGTCATCTATTGATCGCATTGTTATCTGGGAATAACAATTGGTATCAAAGCTCATGAAATTTAGAGAAAAACTTGGATCAATTCAACTTTTGGATCTTATTTGTGGACGAACTCGCATATGGACTGTGTGAATCTGAATTTTGGACTACAGTAGTGTTTTAGACTTGAAATTGTTTGTGTTAGATTCGTTTTAGCATCTAGAGTAGTGTTTGTTTAGGTCGCATTGTCTAAATTTCATCTGGTTATGTGAATTTTTGATTTTTCTTAAATCTTTTTGTTAGTGTTTGTACGATCTGTCAACAGATCGATATTGTAAAATTGTTGATTCATTTCAAAATTCATCATTTGTATTTGATTCGAATCATGTATTAGGAGGTTCTTGCAAAATTTAGAGCTAATTGGTGAAGGTTTGATCGAGATCAGAGTGAAAGATCGAGTTTTTGAACTGTCCAAGTCAAGAACTCGCTAGATCTAAGAAACTCGCAGAGGAAGAACACGCAAGGTGAAGAACTCGCAAAGGTCATTGAAGTAAAGAACTCGCAAACTAAGTCGTGCGAGAAGTAGAAACTCGCACATCACTAGGTGCGAGTTTGTATTGTTCATCATCCGTGTTGTGCGTGAAGTGTGTGTTGGATCAAATAATTGTATTCAAGATTAAAGTTAAAGTTAAGGGTTTAAACTGCAATTGTGCTAAAGTCATTTAGAGGGTTTATTATGTAATAAGTTAATAGTTATTAAGCTATTGGGCCCAAGCCCATTTGAAAGCCCATTATGATTAAAGCCCATAAGGCTTAGGTATTTAAAGTTATGATTAGTTTAGTTTTAGGTTAGAACTCTCATTATTATTACTTTCATAATTATTGTTTAGAGAGAGGTTGCTGTAATCCAAGGGTATCAAGAACACTCAAGGTTTAACAGTTTATACAAGGGATTGGTATGTTACTCTGATTTATATATCTCTTGATTATTATTGTGTTGATTGATTACTTGATTGATTGTTTACCAACTAGATTAAACTGGGATAACAATTGGTATCAGAGCCTAAGAATCAATTTTTTATGATATTACTGTTCATCGAAAAAGTACTGTTCATTGAAATATTACTGTTCATCGAAAAAGTTACTATTCATGCAAGTACTGTTCATCCGACTTCATGAATCTGTGTTTATCGATCTGTATGATCTTATCGCTTTCTGTAAATTTTCTTCTGAAAAAGGTTTTTCCGGTCGATTAGTGGTTGATTATATGTGTTTTATCCGATCGAAGGATCGATGCCTCTGTGGTTTTTGATCGCATCTGGTATTAATTGTTGGTTTAATTGTGTTCTTCGGTCGATTAAAGTTTCTGGGTTTGGTTTCGGTCGAATCCCAGAAACTCATCGTGTTCTTCGGTCATTCATCGTGTTTATCGATATTATTGTTTGACCGATACCTATTCGACCTGAGCCTTCGACCGGGTAGTTGTATCTCCGGTCTTACACCTTCGACCGAATAGTTGTGATCTCCGGTCATTCCTTCGACCGGACCTTAGTATTCCCCGGTCTTTCCTTCGACCGGATAGGAGTATCGACCGGACCTTAGTGGTTTCCGGTCTAGCACTCGACCGGATACTTGTTACTCCGGTCTTGCCATTCGACCGGGTACTTGCTTACTCCGGTCTTCCCTTCGACCGGTTACCTGTTACTCCGGTCTTTCCATTCGACCGGTGCCTTGCATACTCCGGTCTTTCCTTCGACCGGTACAGTTCATTCTTCGAAGCACATCCCCGGTCGAGACCCCACCCGCTAACCGGGTAGCGGCACCCCCGTGCTAAGTCTGCGAAGGGGGACAAAAGTTTTGTGCTTGATCAAAATCTTCTTAATTTTTCAGTATTTTATTCATAGATATTAGTGCTTTATACTGTGTGCGAGGACTGCATTTGATTATTTTTGGAAATTTATTTTTTCTGAAAATTTTTTAGTGTAGTCTTTACTTTTGATTCTAACGATCTCATCTAGTTGGTTGTCTTGGTACAGAAAAGTCTATTTACTAACCGTACAGCTAAGATGTCGAATCAGCTTCTCTCGATGGGTTCTCAAGTCAAACCTCCTGTCCTCGTGGCAAATGAGTATCAACAGTGGAAGACAAGAATGATTCAGTTTCTGAATCACAAGAACAGAGAGTTCATGAAAATAATCATTGAAGGTCCCAAAACTCCAATGATCACAGTAAAGGGTCAACCTGCTACAGATTCCTCTCCTGAAATCCCTGACAGAGATATTCCTAAACCTGTTCAGTTCTTCACTGAAAAGCAGAAAGACCAGCTCAAGTTCGAAGAAGAAGCTCTAATCTATCTGACGATGGCGATTCCAAACGACATCTACAATCGTGTCGACAGTCAGAGTACTGCTAAAGGAATCTGGGATGAACTAGCAAGGCAGTTTGAAGGAAGTGAAGCTTCTATTCAAGCTAAGCAGAATCTGTGCATAAATGCTTACGAGGGATTTCATGCCAAAGAAGGAGAGCTGCTTTTAGATACCTATAATAGGTACAACGTTATTCTCAATGACTTGCGGAGGAACAAAATCGCCAAATCTGCTTCTGAGATAAACTACAAGTTCATCAAGAATCTAAATCTAGAATGGAAGAACTTTGCTATCAACCTCCAAATGTCGAAGAATATGGCTCGAGAAAATGTCACTGACATCTTTTCTACTCTTGCTCAACATGAGGATGAGGTGAGATCTATGAATAATGAGTCTAATCATCTGAAGGATTCTGTGGCTCTCATAGCCGGAAAAGGTTCTGTATCCTCTGCAAGATCGAAGAAAAAGGCGTCTAAAGCTTTAGTTACCGAAGTTACTGACTCTGACTCTGATTCAAGCAATGAAGAACTGGAAGTTGATTCATATTCTGATATTCAAAAGTTCTCTGAAGACTTGGCTCTCATTACGCGACGATTCAAGAAGAGCTTTGGCAAGAAAAGATTTTACTCAAAGCCAAAGTATGATGGATACAAGAAAGAGAAGTCTGAGATGCGATACAAGCCGAGGCATGAAAAGGGAGAGAAGGACGAGAAGATCAGAAGGAAGATAGAAGAGAAGGAAAGAGAGAGGAGAAGCGAGAAGAGCGAAAGGATGAACCAGGAAGATGCTACAACTGTGGCAAATTTGGGCACTTCTCAAGGGACTGCAAATTCAAGAAAGTGAAGAACTCAGAGTACTACTCAAGAAAGTCACTGATTGCCAAGAAAGCTGAAGAAGGAAAAGTACTAATGGCTGAAGAAGAGAACTGGCTGTTCCAAAGTTCTGATGACGAGGAGCAAGCACATTTTACCCAAGTTTCTTACATGGCAAAGCTGGAAGGTGACGATGAAGACTCTGAGACACAATCCGAAGAAGCAAACTCTGAGGTAAGTGAAAATTCTGAACTTATTGAATCTTTAATGGCCCAAATACATGGCATGAAAAATGAATTTGCTTTACTAAAAGGCAAACTGAGCTCTGCACATCAATCTGTTTTAAGCTTTCGTGATGAAAATGCTATTTTAAAAGTTGTTGTGGAAGAAAAGGAAAAGGAAAAATATGATTTAAAAGCTGAAAAAGAGTCTTTAAAAGAAAAAATATCTGGTTTAGAAACAGATCTTGTGAATCTTAATGCTGAAAAGGGTGAGTTTCAAATCAAATTTGAAGTTTGTTATAAAGAAAGAAATGAAGCTTTCACCAAAATAAAGCAACTGGAGGACATTAACATGAAACGAGGTCAGACTGAACAGACATTAAATCTGTTGACCAATAAACTCCAAGACGAAAGGTTTTACAAACTTAAACCAGGTTTGGGTGTGCCAATTAATGAAATCTTGAAAAAGGCACCGGAGCACCTATATAATTTTGATAAATTTGGCTCCGCAATAAAACCCATTCCTGACATTCGCGCTACTTTTGTTGAAGCAAGTTCTCCTAAACCTTCTGAAGAGACCAAAGGTCAAGAAGAAATGGGAAAGAACAAGTCTGGTGACACTGATTCTCAAAATCTTTTTAAATCTGTTGGTTTTACATATGGTGATTTGAACGAAAGCTATGCAACTCGAAAGATCGAATTTACTGAGTTTGAATCACTATTTACCATACCTTCTAAAGAATCAGTGAGCACCAACACAGTTCTACCTGAGACTGCATGCAAATTTGATGCGTATGAATCGGATGTTGATCCATCTACTATACCATCAGTCTCAACTCCCATTGCTTCTAAACCATTACTTCCTGAAGAGGTTGAAGAAGTTACTGCTACCGCAGATGAATCTTGTGTTCAAAATGATAAAACGGAGTTTATTGAGTCCATGACTGAAGATACATTTTCTGAAATGATGAATGCTTCAGACTCTGATCCTGTTTCTAATTCAAAGGGATCAAATTCTGTGAATGATCATACATCTGAATTGATGAAGCAAATCGATTTGTTGCAACAGTCTCTTGATGAGGTTGAAGATGAAAACTTTGATCTCAAACATAAACTTGAAAAGTCTTTAAAAGTAAATCAAGAGCTTTGCATAGAGATCAATGATTTGAAAGTTACTATGTTTAAAAATGCTTCAAGTGATAAACAGATGTTCAATGATCCAAGCTGGAAGGTAAGAACCAATCCAGAATTTGATGCTCCTGCAAAACCTACAGTTGTTTACTCTGACTGTCCTGAATATCCACCGAGTATTTTTGAAAAGGGTGAGACTTCAAAGAGCACTAGAAAAGAACCACCTTCTAAGTTAGAGACTAACAAGGTTCCTGTTTCTGTTTCAGATATAAGAGGAAATGGAGTTGGGAAGAGTAAGAAGAATAAAGATCTTAGTTTGAATAAAAAGAATAGTTTGAATTCTAGTAGTTGTCCTACAGACAGTGTTATTTTGAATAGTACTTCTTTTGATAAACATGAATGTAAGATTTGTTCCGATAAATCTAAGTTTATGAATTTTGCTCGAAAGAATCTTTATTGCAAACACTGTTGGGATAATTCATTCAAATACTACTCCCCTCCTAAGTCCAAAAAGAATAAAAGCAAAGCTAAGCTGAACTCTAAGTCTAATTCTAATTCTGATTCTTCTACACAACCAAAAGTGTATCGTGCTAAGGTTGCCAATCCTACTTCTAAAAAGCACTTTCAGGAATTGAATGTTAAGATGGTTTGGAAATGGGTTCGAAAACCGCGTTATGAATGGAGAGTGAAAGTCAAACCAGATGATATTCCTGAGTTGCTTGATGCTAACCGCGAAGGACCCATCCTGATATGGGTGCCTAAGCAAAACTAATTGTCTCTTTTGCAGGCCTGTCGATTGTGGGTAATAGATTCCGGATGTTTACGCAACATGACAGGATTCAAGCACCTCTTGCATAACTATGTGGAGGAGCCTGCCGGAGCAGTTAGATTTGCAAATTCTGAAGCCGAAGGCCACGTCAGAGGATATGGAATGCTCGATAACGGTGTTGTGAAGATTCAAAAAGTGCTATATGTTGAAGGACTTGATCACAATCTGTTTAGTACCAGTCACTTCTGTGACATGCAATATCAAGTCCGCTTCACAACCACTCATTGCTATCTAGAAGATCACGATGGTTACGAAGTCTTCAAAGCTGAGCGCCATGGAAATCTATACTATGTAGATTTCCCTACACTGTCTGCCACACGTCCAGTATGTCTACTAGCCAAAGCTTCTAAAGCACAATCATGGACGTGGCATCGACACTTTTCTCATCAGAATTTCCGATCTATAGCGAAGCTACAAAGACAAGGTCTGGTCAAAGGTCTACCAGAAATGAGGTTCGAAAAAGACTCACTTTGTTCCGCATGTGAGTTGGGCAAAATGAAGCGTAGCTCCTTCAAGTCCAGAGCTGAATCATCGACCTCATCAGCACTGGAACTTCTTCATATGGACCTTTGTGGCCCAATGCGCACAACATCTATCAACGGAAAGAAGTATGTGTTGGTAATGATAGATGACTACTCAAGGTATACATGGCTCGAGTTTCTTCGCAACAAGTCAGATGCGCCAGAGTTGATTATCGCTTTCATCAAGCGTATTCAAGTACGTCTTCAACTGCCAGTAAGAACCATTCACAGCGATAATGGCACGGAGTTCAAGAATGACACCCTGAAGAGTTATCCTACTTCTGTGGGTATTTCACACAACTTCTCCGCAGCCTACACTCCACAGCAAAACGGAATTGTTGAACGGAAGAATCGCACTCTGGTTGAAGCAGCTCGTACTATGCTTGCTTACTCAGATCTACCCATGTACCTTTGGGCCGAGGCAGTCGCTACAACATGTTTTACACAGAACCGTACCATTGTGGTCAAGCGATTTAATAAAACAACATATGAGTTAATCAACAATCATACACCTAATATCAAATTTCTTCGTGTCTTTGGTTGCAGGTGTTACATTCTAAAAGAGCGTCAAGGATTATCAAAGTTTGATAAGAAAGCGGATGAAGGATATCTCGTTGGATACTCTCTGACATCCAAAGCTTATCGAATTTACATTATTCGAACTAAGACGGTTGTTGAGAGCATGAATGTCTCCTTTGATGAGAATTCTACAAGGACTTCTGGACACAACAGTTCAGAACTCGGTCTTAACGACAAAGCTTCTATTCAAGCAAGAATAGAACCAGCTATAACAGGATCATCTTCTTCAAACTCTAACTCTACTTCATCTGAGTTAGATTTATTGTTTATTGATGCCGTTGATGATATATGTGCAGATTTTGAAAAAGGCATATCAACATCAATAACAAGTGGTACAAACTCGGAGGTCCCTACTATCTCTGAAGACATGCCTGGACCTTCCGACGAAGTCACTGACACTTCACCTCCATCAGGTACAACTACACCGTTAGTTTCTGACTCGCCTAATACTGAATCTGTCTCTACAGATAGTTCATCTGGAAACGAAGTCCCGAGCACTTCAACCGCTAGTCCAGAAGCTTCAGTGTCAGAAACACCAGTACAAGATGTCCCGAGTACATCTGTGGAGCAACCTACCGTACAAGATGACAACGATGCATCAAATACGCAACAAGCAGTTGATGCACTACCAAGCACACATCGTTGGACTAAGGATCATCCCCTGGAAAACGTGATAGGTGACGTATAATCTGGTGTCACAACAAGATCTGCAACAGCTAACTTCTGCATGTTTTCAAGCTTCCTCAGTTCCTTAGAGCCAAAGAAAGCGGCTGAAGCTCTACGTGATCCTTTCTGGATTACTGCTATGCAATACGAGCTTCTACAATTCGCAAGGAACAAGGTATGGCGCTTGATCCCACTACCTAAAGGTAAATCCGTTATTGGAACAAAGTGGGTGTTCAGAAATAAGAAAGACGAAGCTGGAGTAGTCGTGAGAAACAAAGCTCGTTTGGTCGCCAAAGGGTATTGTCAACAAGAGGGCATTGACTATGATGAAACATTCGCCCCGGTTGTAAGGATCTAAGCCATCAGAATCTTTCTAGCCTATGCAGCGCACAAAAACTTTACAGTCTATCAGATGGATGTAAAGTCGGCTTTCCTGAACGGCGTTCTGCATGAGGAGGTCTACGTGGCTCAACCTGAAGGTTTCGTTGATCCTCATCACCCTGATCATGTCTATGTTTTAGACAAAGCGCTTTATGGTCTTAAACAAGCACCGCGAGCCTGGTATGAAACTCTCACTAAATTTCTACTTGATTCTGGTTTCAAGAAAGGTACATTAGATACAACCTTATTTATTAAAAGGCAAGGTGATGACTTGATTCTTATTCAGATTTATGTTGACGACATAATATTTGGGTCGACAAATCCAAAATTTTGTAAGAACTTTTCAAAGATAATGGAAACAAAGTTTGAGATGTCGATGATGGGTGAATTAAATTTCTTTCTTGGTCTACAAGTAAAGCAATTACCCGAAGGCATATTTATTAATCAAGCTAAATATATAAAAGATATTTTGAAAAAGTTCAATATGTCAGATAGTTCAGTCATGAAAACACCAATGGCTACTGGTACACTCTTAGACGCGGATCCCTCCGGGAAGCCTGTTGATCAAAAGGTGTATCGTAGCATGATTGGATCTTTACTTTATCTGACTGCCAGTCGCCCGGATATAATGTTTGCCACATGTTTTTGTGCGAGATATCAGTCTAATCCTAAAGAGTCGCACTTAACTGCTGTTAAGCGAATCCTTAGATATCTCAAAGGTTCTCCTAATCTAGGCCTTTGGTATCCAAAGGATTCTCGTTTTGAACTAACTGCCTTTACAGATGCTGATCATGCAGGTTGTATGCTAGACCGGAAAAGCACCTCTGGATCATGTCAGTTCATAGGTGACAAACTTGTGAGTTGGACTTCAAAGAAACAAAACTGTGTTTCAACATCCACTGCCGAGGCTGAGTATGTAGCTGCTGCTAGCTGCTGTTCTCAAGTCCTCTGGATGAAGACACAGTTAAGGGACTTTGGATACAACTACAAGCGCGTTCCGATTTATTGTGATTCCAAGAGTGCAATATCTATAACTGCTAATCCGGTTCAACACTCGAAGACCAAGCATATAGATGTACGCTATCATTTCATCAAGGATCATGTAGAAAAAGGTAATATTGAAATGCACTTTGTTCAAACTGACTTCCAGTTAGCTGATCTTTTCACCAAGCCATTGGATGAAAAGCGATTTCAATTTCTAATCAGCAAACTTGGTATGTTGAACATGTCTTAAACCTTACTCATGATTCAAGGGGGAGTATTCCAAATCTTGATAGTGTGATTATTTTCCAACTGTTGTTAACGAGAAAGGAATCATTTTCATAAATGATTACCATTGTTTCTTTCACTTATGCAGGTTGGTTCAAGTGACTATGGCTTCTAATCACATCGGATTAGAACCCGCACTTCAGTGCTCTATCTATTTTTTATATGCTTTATTTCCTTATTTATTGTTAAAAAAAAAAAAAAAAAACCAATAGTGATTTAAGGGGGAGAATATCTGTGATATTAACAGATTTTTGGATCCTTAAATGCTTATCTGACCGTGTGTTCTTAAAGATAAATACTTGCGTTTTATCTTGTCAATATACTTTGTCAAGTATTCATACACATAACGGTTCAGAACATTCTATTTTGACTTTGTTATTACCATGTATCAAAAGTTAAATCTTTCTATGGTAATACTCACGTTAGTTGTATTCACTGTTGATTGAATCAAACGTCATTTCATGTGCTTTCATTGAACATATGTTTATATATTGTTCATATAAACAACATTCGTTTTTGATTCTCCAGCATAGTATTCTTCATGACAAATCGTCTATAAGCTTAATTGAAAACTCCTTAAGAGCTTAAATCGTCAAACTCTTTTAGTTTGAGGGGGAGAATTGCATCGTCAAACATCTTCTGTTTTGACATCTCCGAATATTTTTATTCTTCATGTAACAAGTGGTATTTGTGCTTACATGTACAATAGCCTGTTGAATAGCATGTTATTTTTAGGAAAATACATGGGATTCAGTGTGAGAACTTATCAGAACTTCCATGGATTCACGATAACCAGTGTTTCCTACCCAGGAAATATTCCCTGAGAGATTGAGGGGAGAAGGGTAAAAAGAATTGAGTGATGGTGTGTGAAGAGGTAAAATGGAAAAGAGAGATTAGTTAGACGTGAGCATTAAAAGAAAGAGGGTGAGAGAACAGAGTAAAAGAATATTAAACTCTGCACCAAACTTCTTTCTGAGCCGGGCAGCCACATAATCTGATTGGTTCACATTCTTTGGTGACCATCATTGAAAAAGGCAACTAGCCCATGCCATCTCTTGCATACAACCCCACCAGCTACTCATTCTTTTCTCAAAAAAAGAGAATGTTTCACATTTTCTGGGGAAGCAGCACATACGCTATTGGTTCTTCATTTTGAAGATACTAATATTGAAAAAGAAGGAAAGTTGCCCCACCTTCGAAACTTTCTCATGCACATTGAGTCTTTGTATAATTTGTTGTTGTCTCAACAAGTTTACATACTTTGAGCCTAAAATGAAAAGAAAACATTTGTGCTTAATTATTTCATACACATGCACGAGCACACAGAAATTTGTTTTCTGTCAGAACGTTCATATATAACCATGTGTTATTCGATGATTGAATGGAAGACCTGGGGAGTCTACATCAAACCAGCTCCTTATATAGTAACTTTGTGTTACTCAGTGACTTTGTGTCATTGACAGGCATTCTAACTGAGTCATTTGTTGATTTAGGGTTACACTTATTAACTGTTTGAATTTGAAAAGATTTGAATGGTTACTACTTTTTATTTGAATCTGAAAAGATTGAGATAATCACTCTTTCCATTTGGAGAGACTGCTCTTATTTCCATACAGGGCTCGTTATATGATGAAGATTGTGCTTACGTGATCATCCACAAAGGGGGAGATTGTTTTGAAAAGAGGGAGATTGTTTTGCCAAGTTTTGATGATGTTGATTCTCACCACTCATCAAAAAGGGGGAGAAGATATAAAAAGGGGGAGAAGATACAAAAAGGGAGAATACAAACTGAAGATCTGAAGCTATTCAAATTTTCAAAGATTTTAAAGATTTGAAGATAGTTTAAAGATATCAAGTTTTGAAGCTATCAACGTCATATCTGAAGATTCTCAAGAGAAAAGTGAAGACAAGAGAAGACCCGAAGACAATTGCAATTTTTTTTAATCTTGAATCCAAAGGGGGAGATTGTTGGATCAAATAATTGTATTCAAGATTAAAGTTAAAGTTAAGGGTTTAAACTGCAATTGTGCTAAAGTCATTTAGAGGGTTTATTATGTAATAAGTTAATAGTTATTAAGCTATTGGGCCCAAGCCCATTTGAAAGCCCATTATGGTTAAAGCCCATAAGGCTTAGGTATTTAAAGTTATGATTAGTTTAGTTTTAGGTTAGAACTCTCATTATTATTACTTTCATAATTATTGTTTAGAGAGAGGTTTCTATAATCCAAGGGTATCAAGAACACTCAAGGTTTAACAGTTTATACAAGGGATTGGTATGTTACTCTGATTTATATATCTCTTGATTATTATTGTGTTGCTTGATTACTTGATTGATTGTTTACCAACTAGATTAAACTGGGATAACAGTGTGACCCTGCGAGAAGTTTGTCGTGTGCGTTTGTATTTTGCGTGAAGTTTCCTTGTCAAAATTTTTTCTAAGTCTAAAACTCGCAAGCCCTTCTCTAGCGTGTTTACATTTAGCGAGTTTCATTTTTCGAAATTTGTCTAAGTCTCGTTCTCGCAAGCTTTAGCGAGAAGTGCAAAACTCGCACATAGTTGTGTGCGTAAAGTTCTAGAACTCGCACATAGTGGTGTGCGAGAACTACGAACTCGCATAAGCTTGGTGCGCGAACCTTGGTTCACGCAAGCCTTGTCGTGCGCGATTCTTAAACTCGCACAACTCTTTGTGCGAGAAGTGCAATTCACGCATCCTTTGGTGTGCGCGTTTCTTAAACTCGCACATAGTCTTTTGCGCGTTTTATTTGATTTCTTTGGTATGCGTGTTTCATACTTGGTGAATTTTCTGAAATTTTCTGAAATTTAACTAAGTTTGATTTTTGTAGATCCAACTTTATTATCTGAATTTTTGACGATCATAAAAGCAGTGTAGATCAAAGATGACTTCCAGAGAAGCACTTTCTATCGGAACCTATGTTAAACCACCAATACTCTTCAAGGGAGAGTATGAACAATGGAAAGATCGATTTTTGGATTTCATTGACAGAAATGACTTAGGAGCTTATATCAGAAAGTCATTGGAGGAAGGTGTTATGGAAATTCCAACAAAGACTCGTACTGTTGGAAATGAGCAGAGAGAGTATCCACTTCCACCTGAAAAATACACAGAAGAGCAAAGAATGAGAACAAAAGCTGATAGATTGGCAAGATCATTCATTCTTGAAGGCATACCAAATGAGATATATGTCAAGATTGATAGCTACAATGCTACCGGAAAGCAAATGTGGGATCAACTGGAGAAAATGATGCTAGGATCGAAGATTGGCAACCAGCTTAAGATCTCTAACTGCCTCAACAACTATGAAGAATTTAAAGCCAAAGAAGGAGAATGTCTGGAAACCACTTATGATAGATTTGTGACCTTGCTGAATGAGTTAAGTAAGAACAAAGTGAGGAAGTCACAAATTGAATTGAATATCAAGTTTCTCGGTATCCTCCAACCAAAATGGAAAAGGTTCACTAGACAGATGAAGAAGATGAAAGATCTGAATGAAATCCCACTCCACGAAGTCTATGAAACGTTAAGGCAGAATGAAGAGGAAGTAGATGAGATTAAAGAGGAGAAGAAAAAGACTGATAAAGCAGTTGTTGATCTGATTAATCTTGTTGTGAAGAAGAAAAGTGTAAGACTCAAGAAGAAAAAGAAAGTGATAGTTTCTGAGTCCGAAGAGGCAAAAAGTGACGAAACTTCAGATTCTGATGACTGTGAGAATTTGAAGCAAGCAATGCTTATGTTGACCAAAGCATTTCAGAAGAAATTTTACCAAAAGCCTGGCTCAAATAGTCAAAGATATTCTTCGGGGTCAAAGAACTATGAACATAAAGAGAGGGTAGAAGGAAAGAGAATAGAAGAAAAGAAGCCTGAGGAAAGGAAGTACAGAGCTTAACTGACTAAGCAGCCAGAACCGACAAAATGCTACATTACCTATTTTTTCTTGTAATAGAAATACTAATAGTACTTATGATGTAATTGAGAATGTTGCTTTCAATAAACAAAAACTTGTAACTCCAGTATTCAATAAAGCAATTATTCCAATTATCTCCTTATGCTAGAAAGTTTTCTAATAGTCGTCGGAATGAACTGAAGAACAATTTGAAACAATTTTGGTATTGATAAAGAAAAGTTGGAGAATAAATACTGATTTGAAGAGTGTTTGTTTTCAAAGATTGCAAGACTAAAAGAGGAAAGCAAATTCAAAAGATTTCTGAAGACATGCTGAATTTTACAGAAATTTTCTTTGAAGATAATTTACTGAAGCAATCTGAGCTGAATCTGAAGATGATTTCTTTCAAGTGTCTGTAAGAAGTTTCTACCATTTTTGGGAAAGATTGTTATTATTTGTTGAAGACAAATTTTGGAAAGAATACAATTGTTTTGAAGATGATCTGAGTTATTATAATCTGACAAAGGGGAAGATTGCATTTACGAAAATCAAAGAGAGAAGATTAAATTGCTAAATCTTTTGGAGATGATCTTTAATCCAAAGGGGGAGATTGGTAGAGAATAAATATGTTGGATACAAGATCATAGAAGACTGAAGGGTAAAGCTAAAGTCAACTCTCAGCATCAAAATCAAAGTCTAGTGTAATCAAGTCAAAGTCAAATGTTGTATTTTATGTCTTTCTAGTTGTTTGCGCTTTTCAGTAGTGTGCGTGAACAGTAGTTAGCGCGTTTCTTAGTTAGTATAAATAGCTTGTTGTGCGTGTAATCTTGTAACTAGAATTCATAACGTTAGAGCATTGTAAGAGTTCAGAGTTGAGAAAGAAAGTGTGTTGTGAGAGTATTGTAATTGAATTCATTTGTGAAATAAAAGTGAAATTTGATGGAATCATTTGTCATCTATTGATCGCATTGTTATCTGGGAATAACAGTTGGTATCATAGCAAACAAAGTATCTTGTATTTGTTTTCCTTGTTTTAGTTGTTAGGTATAAATAGGTTCCTTAAGTCTTTGTAACTATGTAACACTCAATACGGATCAGATTAGAGAATAGGTCAATTGAATATCATTCTAGAGAGAGAAAGTATATGTAGTGAAAGGAAGTGAGATTTGTAATCTTCAATTCATATCAATGACATATGATTTCATCTTGATTGTTTTTGTTATGATTAGAACTTGAATTTAGGACTTAACAGAACATATTTGTACACAGGAACAGAGAAATGGATAAATTCAAAGTCTTGGGTGTCTCAGATCAACCCTTAGAGTATCAACAGGAATATGCTCGAATGATGAATTGGGTAAGAAGTCCTAAGAATGTAGTGAAAAACAAGTCAGGAATAGTGATTGTGAAGCAAGTGAGACTTGTACAATTTGTTCATATTTGGTATCCAGTTTTCCATGTGCAAAGAAGAGACTTGACATAATGTACATTTTCTGAAGCCGACTTTTGCTTTCTAAATGTGGATGATATCGAGTACCGTTACCATCTTTTCAGAAGTATGACTATTAGGAAAGATAATATTCTTGCTGCCTTAGATGCTGTGAAAAGATTTATGAGGAGAAAGGTAAACTACACGTACTGCTATGACTTCCAACTCGGTATAGAGACGAATCAGAGGAACGTTAACATGAAGAAGCCTGATCTTAGTCTGGATGGTATTGATGATTATAGTCTATTCACTGTGCTAGACAAGCCTGAACTTGGTATAGTATACAAGAACTCTGAGAACAAAAAGAGGTTCTTCAAATTATCCGAAATCGCCAAGTTTTCATATGGAACCTTGAAAGTGATCAAAATGCAAATGGAGAGAAAGCTTAAGGAAAACAAAGAGAATATGAAGCAAGGAGAAAAAGGAATGAACAAGGTTGTCAAGGTCCGTACAGAAAGAATTGTAGATGCTATCTATGATCGTTTCAACTTCAGGAGAGGAATCAGAAACTTTGAGTCGCTGCTTGGAATCTATCAAGGAAGACTATCTCGATGGGGAAGACCAAATATCCACACTTGATCTAAAAGGGGGAGATTGTTAATGCATTGTTTAGATCAAGTTGGTTTGACTTTTGATGTATTTGACTTTGACTTTGCAAAGTCTTTGAGAGAACTTATGTTGTGAGAGTTTTTGTGTCTTGAGAGAAGTATCTAGTATAAATAGTCTAGCTTTGTGAGTGAACCTTGTAACTTGAGAGACATGCGCTTTTCATTGTAATCTTGTGACTGACATTAATACATATGTCTCATTCTCTCTCTATAATCTCTCTCTAGATTTTTTGTATGAATTGTTGATATATGGCTTGAATTGGACTTATCAAAAATTATTTGCACGACAATAAGAACAATAACTCTTCTTTTGAGATAACCTGAGTAATTGATTTATAGAATAAACAAAATCAGGTTTACTTTTTGGAACAATGTTCTTCTTGGTATTGAGTGTATGCACAAATGATATCATACCATCCTTCTCATCAGAAGTTGCTTTTACCTTCCATACTAACTTTTCATTTCCTTTGCTTCTACTTTTGTATGTACCTAAACCATGCACATTCCGATCATAGAAAAGGTTAGTAGTACGAATCTGATCTTTTGAATTAATTTACCTTATTGTGGAAACAATTGTATGATATGAACTTGATGCTGTCTTAAATGAGCATTCTGAATCAGCTGAATCAACTCTAGGTGTTTGAAGAATTGAATCTGGAGTCTTCTGCTCAGTCAAAACCACCTTAGAGACAATATCTTCAAGTTTTGTTATCTTCGAAGATAAATTGTTCTTTTCTTTGTAGAGTAAGTCAATATTTTTCTTTAATTCAGACTTCGCATTCTGTTCATTCATAACATTTGTTGACAGTTCAAATAGTGACTTTGTCAGCTTCTCAATCTCTGTCTCAAATATCTTCCTTTCTTCTTTAAAATGTTTCTCGGCATTCTTTCTTTGATCAGATAATTCTTTGAAAAATCCAACATTTTTCATCTCAACTACCATCTTATCCTTCTCAAACTCTTTTCTCTCTTTTTCCAACAGGCTTTCTAACTCATAAATCTTTTCTTTGAGAGATCTTCCTTCAGATCCAAACTCAGCTTTCTCTTTCTCAAGTCTGTCTCTTTCAACAATGATAACTTTTTCAAAATCTGATACCTGTTTTGAGAGATTTGCACATTTCTGGTCTATTGCTTTCTTCTCTTCAAATGTCTTTCTAGAGAACTCAGAGAATTTCTATGCAAACCTTTTCTTTTCTTTTTCAAACTCAGTTCTATCTTTAGCAATCTGCTTTTCCAATTCTAAAATCTTCTTTTGAAGCTCAGCATTTGCAGTATCCAAATCATTTGTTGTCTCCTCATTCGTCTTGATAGAATCTTCTTCCTTGAGTTTGACAATCTCAGCTTCCAAATCTGAATAATCCTTTTCAATTCAATATTTTTAGTTTCCAAAGCCTTTGCTTTCTCTTCATTGCTCTTACCATCTTTTAATTGTTGAAAATAAAAAATCTGTTTTAGAAGATCCTCATTAATCTTCTTTAACACATTTACTTCTTCATGTAGCAACCTCTTTTCCGTATGATATTTCTTTGATATCTTTGAATAATAATCAACAGACGAAGTGAGATTTTCATTCTCTGTTTTGAGTTTAACAAATTCTTCTTCAACATCATCAAAATATCCCGTCTTGATAACACTTGCACAAAAGATCGTTAGTTCTAAAGAATAATCAACAATCAGAAAATCTTACAAAAATTTTCAGAAATAAAATTCCAAAAATTTCCTAAGGCAAGAATTCTCACATCACAGTAGTTAAACAATTCACAGATCTTCAACAATTCGCACACAGAAGGAACTCGCAGATCTGAAGAAATTCGCACACCACTGAAAACTTGGAGAATTCGCACGCAATGAGATGCGAAATCTAGGAATTCGAACACTTCACTATGCGAATTATGAGAAATTCGTATGATGCTTGATGCGAAATCCTCATTTTTCGCAAATAGGCTGATGCGAAATTTGTCCTTAGAAAATATTTTCCTAACTTCTCGTACACTGAAGTATGCGAAATCTGTACAATTCGCACACAACACTTATGCGAATTCTTCCCTTAACTTTTTCACAAAGTTAGTTTTATGCGAAATCCTATGCAAACAAGGTCATCATGCGAGTTCTTCGTGCGAAGTCCATAGATCTTGCGAGTTTTTCAGAGATTATGCGAGTTCTTCAAGGTTTGACCCAAAAACACTTCAATCGATCCAAAAACCCATTATTTCTTCGATTCTGAGTCTGAAACTTTGCCAATTCAGTCACGCACACAATCTGAACAAACTTCTATGACTCAATTTCGATAAAAAAACAACCAAATTACACTTTCAATTCAAGAATAGTGCTTAGAACTCGTGCGACCAAAAATTCACAAAAACATCAAATCAAACATGATTTATAGTGAGATTGTGTTACAAATCAATACAATTCTATTCTATTACATCCATCGATCACTATGTAATCAATTAGACTCACAATTACAAAAGAAAACTCAAAAATCGATCAAATCACAATAACCATGGTGCGAAGAACATTTCTTGAAAAATTTCAATCGAACTTCTACTCTGATACCAATTGTTTGTCCCACACTAACATTGTTTCGACTGGATGTTATACGCAAAACCGATCAATCATTCATCGTCGTTGGTAAAACGCTCTATGCTCTTATAAATAACAGAACACCTAGCATTAAACATTTTCATATTTTTGGATGCAGGTGCTATGTGCTTAACGACAAGGAGAACTTAAATAAGTTCAGTCCAAAAGTTGAAGAAGGGATTTTCGTTGGCTACTCTCAAACATCAACATCATATAGAGTTTATCTGAAGAAATCAAAGATCCTTGTGGAGAGCGTAAATGTCACATTCGATGAAAAAATGGAAGTGGCTTCTAAACAAAATAGTTCAGAACCCGTACGTACAGGAGTTTTAGCTTCTGGATACATTAGTCCAGAACCTTGTGCTAGTGTTTCTAATTCTGATAAAGCTTCAACGTCTATTTCATATTTAACAGAATTAGATTTATTGTTTGAACATTTTTATGATGAGTTTCTTGGAACAAAATTATCTAAACCTGTTGTGATTGACGGTTATTAAGATTCAAGCGAACATCATCCAATCACAACAGATGTATCTACTAAACCTTTACCCCCAGTTCAGGAGGAAACTCAATCAGGTCAAACAGAAACTCCATCAGTTGAAGATACAACAAATATTGAACAGCCAGAAATTGCACAATCAGTTGGGTATGTGGAATTGCCTATTCAACAGACAATTAGTGTTCAGCCAGCTGAAACTTCTACACCTTTCACTTCAACTGAACCCCTAACTGAAGGTTATTTAGATGATCAACATGACCAATCTACTTATGTTCCACTCCCTCATGTCAACAAGTGGACCAAAAAGCATCTGCTACATCAAATTATCGAATATCCTTCGAAACAGGTGCAAACTAGGTCTACAACAGCAAACGAGTGCTTATATGATTCCTTCTTGAGCAAGATATAGCCAACACGCGTATTAGAAGCTCTTGAAGATCTTGGTTGGATACTAGCCATGCAAGAAGAACTTAATCAGTTCGAAGCACTGAAAGTATGGCGACTGTTAGAGCACAAATTTGTTGGATTCAAGATCATAAAGATTGAAGACCAAAGTTCAAGAAGTCAAAGCTGAAAAGTCAACTCTCATGGAAAGTGAAAGTCTATGTGTTAATAAAGTCAAAGTAAATTGTATTGTTTTGTATTTTGTCTTAGGTATAAATAGCTTTGTTGTTATTCTTTGTAAGTCTCAAGTGTGTGAAACTAATTGTGTACGCGGGTAACATTGAGTGAGTAAGCGTGTGAGAAATGAGAGCAGATTAAAGAAGAGCAGATTAGAATATTATTTCTAGTGAGAGAAAGTAGTGAGAGAAAGGAAGTTTTGTAATCTTGATGTTTGAATCAATGACATGTGACTATGATTCATGAATGTGTTTCTGTTTACGATTAGAATTTGATGAATTTGGGAATAACAATTGGTATCAGAGTAGATCCAATTGAAATCAAATTCAAGAAATGAGTTCGACTCTGTACCTTCGATATCAGAATCAATTTTCATTTTTGAGTCTGTTTTTCATGTTGTTATTTCTTGATTTGTGGTCGAATTATGTTCTAGAACGAGTTTGTATAGTTTGATTTGTGTTTTGCACTGCAATCGATCCTTAATTTTTGATTTTGTCGAGTTTGTATTTCACGAGTTCTTCGCACTGAGTATGGATTCGTTTGGTAATAATCAGTGTTTCTCATTGAAATTCATTGCTAGAATTAGGTTCTAGAGGTTTAGGTGATCAAATTGTCGAAGTTTCAGATCAACAATCGAAGTTTTTGTATGGTTTTGAGCAGATCATAACGTTTTTCATCGAGATCTGAAGATTTCGCAAGAAGAACTCGCAGGATCATCCAAGGATTCGCAGAAACCTTGAGAAATTCGTAGACTGTCTAGAATTCGCAGAAGTCATCAGAATTCGCATAGGCTTAATTTTGAAATTGTCAAGGACAGAATTCGCAGATCTTGCGAAAAGCATAGAACTCTCCTTTGTGTCTATTGCGAAAAGTGAAGAATTCGCAGACAAGTATGTTGCGAAAAGTGTTTAACAAATGGCAATCTTACGAATTCCTTAGAATTCGCTACTATGTCTATTGCGAATTGCTCAGATTTCGTAGACCAGTGTATTGGGAATTTCTTAGGATTCGCAAGTGCAAATTCTGTCAAGTATAGAATTCGTAGAGACCATGTTTCGAAAAGTTTTTGATAAACATTTTCTAAGTACAAAATTCGCAGAGGTCTCATTTACGAAAAGTTTTGATAAATTTTACAAGTACAGAATTCGCTACTGTGAGTATAGCGAATTCTGTGTATGTTCTGTATCTTGCGAATTCTATATGTGTTTGTGTGGTTTGCGAATTCTATGGGAATATTTGTATTGGTTGGGAATTCCTTGCATCTTGCTTGTATTTTGCGAATTCCTGACTTGGATAAATTTGGAAATTGCATTTCTGAATTTTATTTGATTTTATTTGGATTAACGATCGTTTTTGTCAAGTTCTTTTAGTAACAGAATGACTTCCAGTGAAGTTCTTGCAATCAGTACGGATGAGAAGCCACCAGTACTTTTCAGAGGAGAGTATGAACAATGGAAAAATCAGTTCCTGGTTTTTATTGATAGACATGACTTAGGGGATCTTATTAGAATATCTCTGAGGGAAGGACGTATGTTAACTCCAAGGAAAGTTTTTACTGTTGTAAAGGGTGAAGAAAGAAAAAGATAAGAGCTTCCATTACAACTTGAGATGTACCTAGATGAGTAGAGAAAGAGATATAAAGCAGATAAATTGGCCAAAATGTTTATCCTGCAAGGAATTTTAGAGGAGATTTCTATTCAATTAGATAGCAAAAAGGCTACAGGAAAACAGTTGTGGGATCAGCTTGAAAATAAATCAAAGTTGTCTTCAAAAGAAAAAGTAAAGATTTTGGAATCTGAGAATTCTGAGCTAAAAAGAAAAATCTCTCACTTTGAAAATCAGATTGTGCAATTCCAGCAAGCAGCATCTATTCAAAGGTATGAGGAGAAGATTAAAAGTTTGGTAGATGCTAATGTTGAGCTTCAGAAAAATATATCTGATTTAGAGCAAAAGATTTCCAAAGACAAATCTGATTTTGAAAAAGAAAGATCAAAGTTTACACAGAAGTTGTCAGAACTTTCCAAGAAGAGTTGTGAAGAAAAGAAGATAGTTGAGCTTAAATGTATCAAGCTTTGTCAACAAGTGTCTGACTTTGAGAAAGTAATCATTTTAGAAAGGGAAAAGTTTGTCAAGGAGAAAAAGGAAATTAAACAGAAGAATGTTGGGATCTTTAAAGAAATATCTGGTCAGAGAAAGAATGCTGAAAATGGTTTTGAGGAAGAAAGGAATATTTTTGAGGCTGAGATAAAGAAGCTGACTGACAAGTTATCTGAGCTATCTGAAAGTGCACTGAAAGAGAAGAAAACGAAGTCTGAATTCGAGATGAAAATTGACCTACTCATCAAAGAAAAGAACAGTTATTTTTCAAAGATAAAATAGCTTGAAGAGATTGTTTCCAAGGTGGTGGTGACTGAGCAAACGACTCCATAGTCACAAATCCACACACCTAGAAATAATTCAGCTGACTTCAAAAAGAAAGCTTCAAGCTCACACCAGAAAACTGTTTGTACAAGAAGGCCAGTTAAATCTTCTGATCAGATTCGTAGTACTAACCTTTTCTATGATAGAAATATAGATGGTTCAAATATACATCAAAGAAGAAGAAGATATGAAGAAGACAAGCTGGTTTGGAAAGTAAAACCAGTTGAATATGAGAAGAATGATGAGAAGAAGAAAGCTGAGAAGAAAGGCAAGAAGACATGTGTACATGAGACTAAAGCCAAGAAGAACAATATGCGAAAAGGTAAACCTGATCATGTCTACTCGAGAGATCAATTAATCAGGTTGTCAAGTAAGAAATATTATTGTTCTTATTGTCGTACACATGATCATGTTCATAAAACAAGTGATCATTACTGGTATGGTTCTTATTCCGTTACTCCCATTCGAACTGCAACTAACACACATGGACCCAAATACCAGTAGGTACCAAAGCCGAAAGCTGATTTTGTGTTGCAACGACCTACTGTCAAGGGGGAGTAAGAGAACCAAGGCTTTTGAATACTACAGTTCAGAACCCGTTCTTCAAATTAAGGAGTTTGACTTCTAAACACAACAGTTTAGGACTCGTACTTCAGTGATCAAAAGACCTTACTCCTGTGCTGATAAGATATTGTACTCAGATACTCAGAAGAGGAAAACAACCTTCAAGGGGGAGTACACAAATTTTTCTGGAAATATGTATTCGGAAGATATGACGAACTACACTTCAGAAGAAGTTGTAGATCTCTATCATGTGCTTTTTCACTGATAAATTTCAGATGCATATTTTCAGGGGGAGTAAAGAATTATGACTTCTGATTACTTCAGATCAGAACTCGTACATTCAACGTTTTACTGCTTTATGTCATTTTATTTTTTCAATAAAGTTTTGTGAATAAAAGTTGCTTTGACTAGACTTTGAGACTTTTGCAGATTGAGAGACGCTATCAAGATCATATCATTATGTTTTTCAGCTTGGCTTCATGAGATTTAAGTCTGGGCGATAAAGGTTAAATTTCTTATCTTAATCTCATATATGGTTAAAAGAAGGACAACTTTCAATCATAGAAAACATGTTCTTAAATGTTCAAACCACTTCCCGATTGTTAAATAGATTTCATGAATTGGAACTGTGATTTTAATTGTTTTTTATTTTATTTGTGCTTCAACGCTTAACAAACCGTGTGTTTCCAAAGATAATTACTTGCGTATTGTCTTTTCCATATACTTTCAAGTATTCACACACACCGGTTTGATTTTTTTGTTCAAAATGTTCTTACCATGTCTAATATTGAAACATATTTTCGATGGTAAGACACCCCAATTGAACTTCAATGATTATTGAGCGTTATTTCATTTCGCAACGTTCATTTCAAGACTTGTTTATATCTTGGTTCGTATAGACATATATCTGTTATTGTTGACCATAAGCTTTAACTGATATATCATTTCATTTCTGATCATTTTCATACAATGTCAGATTTTCAAACAAGTCTCTTGCATTCATATTCATTCATTCATTATACTTGTTTGAAAATACTTCAATGTTTAAAAAAAATGCTCATATATTCATGATTATATTTCTGAGCATATACATATCTGACTTGTATTTGAGCTTTAATTGACAGAGTTAAACCATCTTGAGCAACATATGCTTTATAGGAAAACATGGGATCATTGTGCTAGGACTTAATTGAACTTCTATGGATTCACGTTCACCAGTGTTTCCTACCCAAGAAGTTAATCCATAGTGATTGAGTGTGAGGAGTCAAAAAGAAATGAGTATGGGTTGTGTGTTGAGATAAAATGGAAAAGAGAGTTTGGTTAGATGTGAGCTTAAATGATTAAAAGAAAGAGGGTGAGAGAACAGAGTAAAAGAATATCAGACTCTGCACCAACTACTTTCTGAGCCGGGCAGCCACATTACTAATGCTTCACAATTCTTTGGTGAACGTTATTGAAACAGGCAACTAGCCCATGCCAACTCTTGTTAAAAACCCCGCCAACCACTCATTTTCTTCTTAAAAAGTAAATGTTCCATATTTTTCTGGGGACGCAGCACATTATCTATCTGATTTTCATTTGGAAAATCTGGATATTGAAAAAGAACGAAGTTTGTTGTTGATCCAAGCTCTCTCAGTGATTTGATAATGACCCTCTTTTATACTTAGTGAAAATTACGTTTAATATGTATTAGTGTTTCACCATCAGCGATCAGACTGAGTCTGTTCAGTTATCGCTGATAGTCCTTACAAACATTCATATGTATTAGTGTTTCACTATCAGTGATCAGACTGAGTCTGTTCAGTTACCGCTGATAGTTCTGATGTAAACAGTAACGTAATCCCTAAAGACAAGTCTCGCGTCAACATATGTTCATAGCTGAATCGAAGACGAAGCCACTGAACAAAGAGAAGTCTACTAGTGACCTGATGCGGATATCAGTGAAGAAAAGACAACTCTACTTATACGCGAAGGAACATGAGGAAAAGCTTCAGCGATAGCTGAACCTCTTTATATCTCTGAAGAAAGAGATATTCAGCGATCAATCGATCACAAAGCTTATGCCTCAAGTTTCCTGTTATTCCCTGAATCTAGTTTCTAATCACAAACAATTAATAAAAACAAACAAGATTGATCCAATTACCTGTTTGATTTCACTTTCAAATTCAAGAATACAACTTTCTCTCTCTAGAACTCTCTTTCTCTCTCTAAATGTATTCTCTCTCTAAAATACAACTGAACTCCACTTCTGTTTGTTGCTACAGATTACAAAGCAAGGAAACCTATTTATAACAACAACTAATTACAAAGAAAAACAAATACAAATACAATACATTGACTTTTATTACAAAAGACTTTGACTTTGATGAGATTTGACTTTCTCAGCTTTGACTTCTTGAACTTTTGACTTTTGTCTTCTTGATCTTGTATCCAACATATTTATGCTCTAACAATCTCCCCCTTTGGATTCAAGATCACTGTTGAAAGATCTAGCAATTCAGTCTTCACTTTAAGCTCTGTCAGTACAATCTCCCCTTTTTCTTTGACGGTATTCTTTCCAAAACTGTCTTCAAACGATTAACAATATCCCCAAAACATTCACAACACACTTTCAGATTTTGGAAAGAAATTATCTTCAGAATCAGCTCGGATTGCTTTAGCAAATAATCATCAAAGCAAATTTCCTCAAATCTTCAGAAATTCTTTGATCTTCTTCGAATCTTTACTTTGAATCTTCTGACTAAGACATTTCGGAAAATCTTCTCTCAAAACTTTATCATTTCTTGATACCATCTACTCCAAACTACAAAACTTTAACATTTCTTGATACCATCTCCCCCTTTTTGATGATTTGAGCATCTATATCATCAAAACTTTTCTCCCAAGAAATGTCTTTGACCATTCTGATCTCTCCAAGAGCCTCTGATTCTGTGATCCATAACCAAGTAATCATCCAGATCTTTTCAAATCCAGACAAAATAAGAACATGTAACCCCTGAATCAACAAATGAATCAGTTAAAATGCCTATCAGTAACACAAAGTCACTGTGTGTAACGAATACACAATATAAAGGAGCTTTTTGATGTTCACTCCCCCAGGGCTTCCATCCAATCATCGAAATACCACAAAGGCAATTTCTATGAATGTTATGACAAAGAAACAAATTCCTTGTGTGTTCGTGCATGTGTAGAAAGAATTAAGCACGATGATTGCTTTTATAAAGGCACAACATATTGTAAACCACTGAGACAACAGTAGATAAACACAGACTCAATGTGCATGATTGAAGTGCGAAGGTGGGGCAGACTTCCTTCTTTTTCAATATCCAGATTTTCCAAATGAAAATCAGATAGATTATGTGCTGCGTCCCCAGAAAATATGAAACATTTTCTTTTTGAGAAGAAAATGAGTGGCTGGTGGGGTATTTTCAAGAGTTGGCATGGGCTAGTTGCCTGTTTCAATAATGTTCACGAAAGAATTGTGAAACATTAGTAATGTGGTTGCCCGGCTCAGAAAGTAGTTGGTGCAGAGTTTGATATTCTTTTACTCTGATCTCACACCCTCTTTCTTTTAATCAATAAACGCACATCTAACCAAACTCTCTTTTACATTTTACCTCATCACACATCCCACACTCATTTCTGTTAGACTCCTCATACTCAATCACTAAAGGATTAACTTCTTGGATAAGAAACACTGGTTAACGTGAATCCATAGAAGTTCAGTTAAATCCTAGCACAAAGAACCCATATAATCCTATGAAAGCATAATGTTGCTCAAATGGTTTAACTATAGCAGTTAAATCTCATATACAAATGTCAGATGTGAATATGCTCAGAAAATAATCATGAAGATAAGAGCATTTTTAAGCATTGAAGTATTTTCAAACAAGTATATTGAATGAATGAATATGAATGCAAAAGGCTTGTTTGAAAATCTGACATTGTATGAAAATGATCAGAAATGAATGATATAGCAATCAAGGCTTATGGTTAAAAACAACGTATATTGTCTATACGAAACAAAAATATAGACATTCTCGAAATAACGTTTCGAAATGAAATATCGCTCAAAATTCTTTAAAGTACAAGCGGGGTGTCTTACCATCGAAAAATTGTTTCAATTTTGAGACATGGTAAGAACAATTTGATCAAAAATTAAACCGACGTGTGTGCATACTTGAAAGTATATAGAAAAGACAATACGCAAGTATTTATCTTTGGAAACACACGGTTTATTTATCAATTAAGCACAAAAAAAAATGAAAACATTTAAAATCACACTTCCAAATTATAAAATCTGTTGAAGAATCAGGAAGTGGTTTGAACATTTCAGAACATGTTTTCTATATCTGAAAGTTGTCCTTATTTCAGATATATTTGAGATTAAGATAAGAAATTTACCTTTTCACTCAATCTTAATTCTCATGAAGTCATGCTTAAGTCAAAATGATATGATCTTGTCATCCTCTCTCATCCTGCACAAGTCTCAAAGTCTAGTCAAAGCAACTTTATTCACAATTTTATTTGAAAAATAAAAGACATAAAGCAATAAAACGTTGATTGTACGAGTTTTGATCTGAGATAATCAGAAATCATAGTCTTACTCCTTTTGATATGACATATAAGCTCCCCCTAAAATCATGCATCACAAAAAATTTGTCAGTTAAGTAAAATGCAGAAATTAGTTATGCTCCCCCTCAAATGAATGTAGATCATCTTAAAATCTTCTCTTATTCCCCCTGAGATCATGAGCAAACAATTAAAGTGCAGATATCCTTCAGACATAAAGATAAAGAAAAATGATGAAAAAATAACAATACGTAACTTTATTAGGTAACAACCGATTACGTCTGAAGATTTAACATACCAAGCTTAGAGACAAGAAAATTAAATCTCTTTTCATCTAAGGGTTTGGTAAATAAATCTGCAAGTTGATAATCTGTTTTTACAAAATAAAGTTCAATTGTTCCTTTTTCTACATTATCTTTAATAAAATGATACCTGACATCAATGTGTTTGGTTTTCGTATGCTGGACAGGATTAGCAGATATCGCGATTGCACTCTTCGAGTCACAATATATTGGAATTTTATCAAACTTGAATCCATAGTCTCGCAGCTGTGTTCGCATCCACAGAACTTGAGAGCAGCAACTGGCAGCTGCTACATACTCTGCTTCAACAGGCGATGTCAAAACGCATAATTGTTTCTTTGATGCCCAGCTAACTAGCTTGTCTCCAAGAAATTGAACGTGACCTGAAGTACTCTTTCTGTCCAACATGCAACCTGCGTGATCTGCATCTGAATAGGCAGTCAGTTGAAACCTAGTATCCTTAGGATACCACAGACCAAGGTCTGCAGTCCCTTTCAGATATCTAAAGATCCGTTTGACAGCAGCCAAATGGGATTCTTTAGGAGCAACCTGATATCTAGAACATAAACATGTTGAAAACATAATATCTGTTCTACTAGATGTAAGATACATTAACGATCCTATCATACCTCTATAAGTTCTAACATAAACACTTTTACCCGAAGGATCAGTGCTAATTTTAGTACCTGGTGCCATCGGGGTTCCAATTGGTTTGCAATTTTCCATTTTGTACTTCCGAAGAATATCCAAAATGTACTTAGATTGGTTAATGAAAATCCCCATTGAAAACTGTTTTACTTGTAATCCGAGAAAGAAATTCATCTCTCCCATCATACTCATTTGAAAACGTGACACCATGAGGTTAGAAAAGTTTTTGCAAAATTTAGGATTAGTAGAGCCAAATATTATATCATCAACATATATTTGAATAAGGATAATATCAGCTTTTTCCTTTTTGATGAATAAAGTGGTATCAACCTTACCTTTAGAAAAACCGGACTTGACCAAGAATTTAGATAAAACGTCATACCATGCTCGAGGGGCTTGTTTTAAACCATAGAGGGCTTTGTCCAAGATATAAACATGATCTGGATTCTCTGGATTGACGAACCCTTCTGGTTGAGACACGTACACTTCCTCTTTAAGAATGCCATTCAGAAAGGCTGTTTTCACATCCATCTGAAAGACTGTGAAATTCTTATGAGCTGTGTAGGCTAGAAACATGCGGATTGCTTCTATACGCGCTACTGGAGCATACGTCTCATCGTAGTCTATGCCTTCCTCTTGCCGGTATCCTTTGGCAACAAGTCTAGCTTTGTTCCTTATGACGATACCATCTTCATCCTTTTTATTTTTGAATACCCATTTAGTACCTATCACAGTTTTACCTTCTGGTTTTGGAACTAATCTCCAAACCTTTAGGGCATCAAACTGATTGATCTCTTCTTGCATAGCAGATACCCAGTCCGAATCAGCAAGAGCCTCTGATACTCGCGTTGGCTCAATCTTACTGAGAAATGAGTCATGCATACATTGATTAAGAGTCGCTGACCTCGTTTGTACAGGCTTGTTGAGATCTCCAATTACTTGATGTAATGGATGATCTTTGGTCCAGCGATGCTCATGAGGGAGTAGACATTGCTTCTGCTAGGTAGAAGACTTCCACTACAAAAAGATCCAATGATCCTTCAAAAGAGGATAACACTTCTGGAGAGGGTGAGGACAGATATACTTACTATGAATTGATGGAAACAATGGGCAACATCAACCAAGATGTTCTCAAACAAGGCAAAGAGATAGAGGAAATGAAATTGGTAATCTTGTCCCAACAAGTGCAGATTACCAAACTCAAGAAATTGGTGATGAAGCTTGTCCAGAAAAAGAAGAAGAGACAATTTGTGCTAAGGAGAAGGAAATCTAGGATTGATGCTCCCAAAAAGGGGGAGATCAACATGGAAGAAGCTACAGAAAAGAGGGAGCTGGAGCTTGATGGTATGAAATATGGTGGTGAGGGGGAGAAATTTGATGTTGAGGGGGAGCAGGAAGAAGAAACAGAAAGAGAACCAGTGCAAATAGAAACACAAGAAGCAGCAGTAACAACAGAGCAAGCAGTAGAAATCATTAATACTGCTAGTTCAAGTAAAGCAGCAGAGATAGTGAAAGAAGTATTAATAGATCTTGAGATTGCAGAAACCTTACTTAAAGCCAAGAATGATACTCCCAAGGTCACTTCAAAGACCAAAGGAGTAATCATCAAAGATCAAGTTGAAGTGATCAAGAAAGATAACAGTAAGAAGGAAATGAACAAAGACAAAGGAAAAGCAAAGATGGTGGAATCTAATCAACCAGTCAAAAAGCAAAGGTTGGTTGAATCAGATGAAGCCTTAGCCAGGAAGATGCAGGATGACATTGAAAAGGAAGAAAGAGTTCAGGTTGAAAAGGACAGGGAAATGGCAAAGGCTCTAGCTGCTGAACTAAATGAAGCCTATCAACAAAGCCTGGCAACTGAAATTGCACAGAAGAAAGCTGAAATTCTGAAGAAATCAGTGGTAGTAAAAACAGCTGCAAAGAAGAGAAAACCCTCAAAGACATTCCTAGGTACCCAAGAGAGAAACAAGATGATTATATTTCTCAAAGGTGCTGTAGGAGTCAAAAAGGAGATGTTCTCCAAAATGTCTTTTGAGAAGATTAAAGAGTTGTATGATTCAGAGATGTTAAAGCTTCAGGGGAATGAAATTGCAAGGGTGGAGATGGAGAAGAGGATGAAAGAAAGTAATGATTTTCTGATACAAAAGCCCTTTCCAGATGAGCAGGAAACACCATCAAAGAAAGAAGCCACTCTGGGTGAAAGTCTAAGGACTTTAAAGAGAACCAAGATGATGGCAAGGAGAAAGTCAATCAAGAAGCCTAGAATAGCTGAAGGAAAGGATGAGAAGGTTGCTGAAGAAGAAGGGGCGCCTGAGTCATCTGAAAAGAAAGAATTCTCAAGTACTAATGATTTAAAGATGTACATGGTAGTGATGGACAAAGTTCCTGAACCAATTTCAGCAGAACCTGTTGGTATAAAGCCTCCTGAAGTTATTCACTGGGATACATTGACATTGGATGGAAAGGAGTACATTAGACTCAAGAGGAAGGATGATAAGTATGAGGTATTCAACACTTGGGTCAAGATTGTCAGAACATGCTCTAGGTCAGATCTTGAAGAAATGTTTGAGATAGGAATGAAGTTGTATGCAGATATACTGAAGGCTTCAGGGATTTCAATTACAAAACTGGTGATGGAGTATCTGTATATGATGTTCAAGCCTGATGAAGTAGAGCATGTGATCAAGAATGTGTTCAAATCAGTCAACAAGTGGACTCTATATGAAACTAGTGGAGTATATGCAGTGACTTTGGATTTAAATCACACTGAATACTTTCTAGTGGATAGAGTATATAACCATAGCAGATTAAAGCTTCATGCCATGCTGAAGAAGAAGCTAGGATGTGTTCCAGATTCAGAAATGGCTAAATACTTGATTCAAAGAACAATTAATCAGAGTTTGGGATTGGATGCAAACACTGGAATTTAGGCCATGATAGAGTTTTGGGAGCATCTTGAAGAAAATTTGAAGAACTTGACTTCTCTTCCTAAAAGTCAAGTTAGGGGGAGATTGTTGGGAACTGAAGATGTGAACAAGTCTTTAATGCTGCTAGTTCAGAATTACTACTGCCAGAGGACTTCAAAGTTAATACTGCTGAGTATTACTACTGCTAGTAGAATTAATACTGCTAGTCAAAGTTAGTGCTGCTTGAACAAAGTTAGTACTGCTTAGCTAGTTAGTACTGCTAGTGGTTAGTGCTGCTTGGTAGTTAATACTGCTAAGACCAAGTTAATGCTGCTAGAAGAAATTAATGCTGCTGAGCATAGTTAGTACTGCTTATGACTTAAAGAACCGAATGGAAAGGATGACAGCTGGAAAGAATCAAGATATTCATGGAAGGCTTGAAGATAATGATGGAAGATATACTGAAGATATTTTATTTATTGTAATTATCTTTTTATTAAGTATATGTACAGATTTGATAGAATAGTATAGAGATTAATTCATTCATTCTAAGTTTTTAGAGAAAATCAACCTCAAGGCATAGATCCTAATTCTAGAGAAGTAGAATTCGTATTGGTGAGCCTGTTCATCAATATTGAGGTTGTGTGTTTAATCTTGTAACTTCAAGCATTCAATACAAGTTTACAAGTTGTTGATTATATACTGTTTTGGATGACAGCTGGAAAGAATCAAGATATTCATGGAAGGCTTGAAGATAATGATGGAAGATATACTGAAGATATTTTATTTATTGTAATTATCTTTTTATTAAGTATATGTACAAATTTGATAGAATAGTATAGAGATTAATTCATTCATTCGAAGTTTTTAGAGAAAATCAACCTCAAGGCATAGATCCTAATTCTAGAGAAGTAGAATTCGTATTGGTGAGCCTGTTCATCAATATTGAGGTTGTGTGTTTAATCTTGTAACTTCAAGCATTCAATACAAGTTTACAAGTTGTTGATTATATACTGTTTTGGTTTACTGATTGATTGAATATCAAAGTGTTATTCCGCAACTTCTTTGATATTAGTTTCTGAGAATTTATTCTTGTTAAGAATTCGATCCTGACAACTTTTTCTGGAATGCACGGGTTAATAGCAACATAGCCTGTTTGAGGCTTTCTCCATCATCACCATCTGATTCAGATTCAAACTCAGAACTTGTAATCACTTTCTTCTTTTTCTTCTTCTCTTTCTTTTCTTTCTTTTTCTCTCCGGCTACCAATGCAATCGGATCAGGAACCTTTTCAGCCTTCTTTTTCTCAGCTCTTTTCTCTTCCACTTCTTCCTCATTTTTCCTCAGAGTCTCATATACCTCATGTAACGGTATGTCATTCAGATCCTTCATCTGTTTCATCCTACGTGTATGCTTCTTCCATTCTGGTTGTAGGATGCTCAGGAATTTGACATTGTTCTCAAGTTGCTTCTTTTTCACCTTATTCTTGGACAACTCATTCAAAAGCAAGACAAACCGTTCATAAGTATCTTCTAAGCTTTCATTCTCTTTGGCTTTGAATTCCTCATAACTGTTGATGCAATTAGCCACTTTCATCTGTTTCCCGACCTTGGATCCCATCATCATTTTCTGCAACTGATCCCACATCTTCTTAGCATTTCCCTTGTAGCTATCTATTTTGATGTAGATGTCATTCGGGATACTTTGAAGAAGTAAGGATCTTGCTTGTTTATCTGCTTTGTATCAGCTTTTCTGTTCTTCAGAATACTGAGAGATATCCAATGCCACTGTTTTCATCTTTTGATCTCTTTCCTCAGTACCATCTTCACTATCAGACAAGTCATCATCAGGTATTTGAACCGTGATTGGTACCATAGGACCTTCTGTGATTGACAGCATAATATTCTCTCCATTTGCATGTTTGTCTATAAAATCAAGGAATTTGTCTTTCCACTGTTCATACTCTCCTTTGAATAGAACAGGAGGCTTGACATCAGTGCCAATGGAAAGAGCATCTTTGGAAGTCTTCTTGTTTAAACCTGTTTGAAAAATATATGCAATAAGAAACTAGAAACTGATCGTTAGTCCAAATGAAACAATCAAGAAAATACAGAAAACTTGAAATATAAAATCAGAAATTTTGATCACAACCAGAAATATGTCCCCCTTCGCAGACTTAGCACGGGGGTCCCGCTACCCGGTTAGCGGGTGGGGTCAAGGGGCAACGCCCTTGCGGGGTCGAGGGGCAGCACCCCTAGAGAAAAAAATTTCACTTTTAAATGGTCATATTACTATTTTGAAAATTTCTCAGAAAAAATTCTTAGTCTTTCACGCTTTGCGCTTCACACAGGAATCGCAAACTTCTACTTTGCGTTTCACGTTGCAGACACAAGATACACTTCGCGTTCCTAGTTGCAAGCGCAAACCACACTTTGCGTTTCTCGTTACAAATGCAAGATACACTTTGCGTTTCTAGTTGCAAACGCAAATTACACTTTACGTTTCTCGTTACAAACGCAAGATACACTTTGCGTTTCTAGTTGCAAACGCAAATCACTACTTGTCTCTGAGCCCACACACGTCTACTTTGCGTTTGTCATTAAACCCGCAAAACCCACTTCTCGTTTCTCGAAGTAACAATATGAACTTTCTCACTTTGCGGATATGGTTTAACACGCAAACCTTTACTTCTCGATACTTGAAGGAAACGCAAACTTTAACTTCTCGATTCTCGAAGGAAACGCGAACCTTAACTTCTCGATACTTGAAGGAAACGCAAACTTTAACTTCTCGATTCTCGAAGAAAAACGCAAACCTCTGAATGAAACGCAAACCTCTATGAATGAGACGCAAACCTTGATGAACACCCGCAAACCTCTAAAATCGACCAAAATCACACCAAAATCTCATCTAGACCTAGAAATTCAACACTAAACTTCGACAATTTACTCGTCTAAACAACTAGAACACAAAACTAACATTGAATTTCGATCAAAAACACAAAAGATACAAATTTGATACAAACACAATGTCAAGAACTCGTGAACAGAAAAACTACAAAAATTCGAAAATTCAAATTGATTACAGTGCAATTCACAAATCTTTCTATACAAACTCAATCGATTACACTGTTCTAACAGAATCTAATAAAAAACAACTTGAAATTCGCACAAAAACTCGAAAACAGATCTGAACATGAAGAACACAGTGTCGAACATTCTGATTTTCTTGATTTTTCGATTTGGATCTGCTCTGATACCAATTGTTATTCCCTGAATCTAGTTTCTAATCACAAACAATTAATAAAAACAAACAAGATTGATCCAATTACCTGTTTGATTTCACTTTCAAATTCAAGAATACAACTTTCTCTCTCTAGAACTCTCTTTCTCTCTCTAAATATATTATCTCTCTAAAATACAACTAAACTCCACTTCTGTTTGTTGCTACAGATTACAAAGCAAGGAAACCTATTTATATCAACAACTAATTACAAAGAAAAACAAATACAAATACAACACATTGACTTTTATTACAAAAGACTTTGACTTTGATGAGATTTGACTTTCTCAGCTTTGACTTCTTGAACTTTTGACTTTCGTCTTCTTGATCTTGTATCCAACATATTTATGCTCTAACATTTCCTTTTGTCTTACCTTGCACAACCAGTACGATGTGTCAGAACGGACATATCTCTGCCAACAAATCGTACAACAAATCTGTCACCTACAGTGTTCATGATATGGCCGAAAGCATGTCTCCCAAAAGTCAGACTACCAAAGCCAATCATTGAATGACACGTGTAAAGTACCCTGCCATGCATTTAATGCATAAGGTATAAATAGAAAGATCACCTCTCCATTTGAGGGAGTGCTTAATTCTGGAACCAATATAGAAACCTTTGTTTTCTATACTTCTAAAACCCCCTCTCTATATTCTTGTGCAACCATCTTAGTGTTTCTTAAGTTTGTTTAGATTGAGTCTGTCTTAATCTTATTCCGCAACAAACTTGTAAATTGTGTTTGATTTATCAATAAACAATTTATTAAACTTTAATTTATGTGTTTGTATTCAACCCCCCCCCCCCCCCCGTTTCTACAAACTTGTTAAGCATCTCCGGGACCAACAAGTGGTATCAGTGCAGACTGTTTAATCTGATAAACAAGATCTTGCTTTATTCTCTTCTTTGCTATTCTCAAATGGCACTTAACACAAACACTAACTACTATGATAATGGTTCACTTTCTAAACCTCCTCGACTTAGCAGAGATAAGTTTTCTCTATGGAAAAATCGAACGATGCTATTTCTTGAAGGTGCAGATCCTACTATACCTGAGTATATAGAAAATGGACCCTATGAACCTGTCAGAATTATAGCTGCAGTTCCAGCTACTGCCACCACTCCTGCTGTCCCTGAACGCTATGTAGTTAAGGAGATAAGACATTGGAGTGATGAAGACAAAAAGAAGGTTGCTATAGATGCAAAGGCAAAAACCATTATCTCAATGGCTCTACCTGATGAAGTTTTTCATTCCATCATGCATCTTAAAACTTCTAAAGAAATGTGGGAAACCATTTGTGTTCAATACGAAGGCACCACTGAAATCCAAGAGACTCGAAAGATTAACTTGGTAAGACAGTATGAAAGTTTCATCGCTGGTAAGAATGAATCTCTCTCTGACGTTCATCAGCGGTTTAACTTCTTAATCATTGACCTAAGAACCGTTGGTAGGACCTATTCTAATTCTGAGGTCCTAACAAAATTCTTAGAATGTCTTCCTGAATGCTGGGACAGTTATTCAATATGTCTCAAGCTGACAAAAGACTTAAATTATCTTTCACTCAGCACCTTATATGGAATATTGCTTAACTATGAGCAATCAAACCTTCTAAAGAAGAATCTTATAAAATATTCTAAATACTCCAAAAGCACTCCTGTTGCTTTAGTCTCTTCAGAGATAATTCCATCTCAGCGATCTACTCTCACCATCACTGAGTTAGATTCTGAATCTGAGGATCCATCAGACCCTGATCTTTCAGAGTTTGATGAGTCCTTAGCACTCTTGACAAACTCTTTTAAGAGATTTTCAACAAAGAGAAATTTCAAAAGGAATAAGCCTCTCTCTATCACTGACAAGCCAAAATCAATCCCTGTTGATAAGGCTTCTGCTACTTGCTATAACTGTGAAAAGATTGGACACTTTGCAAGTGAGTGCAGGTCAAAGAAGATCCAGCGATGACAAATACCTAAAGCTGAAAGACAAATATCAAAAGCTGAAAAGCTACAAGCGAAAAGGTAAAGGTCTCATTGCTGAAGAACATGACTGGGCTGAATCAGAAGAAACAAGTTCTGATGAAGAGGTCGCTAATCTTTGCCTCATGGCTGAGATTAAAGAAGAAGTGGAAGAACCAGCTGAAACTTCTATGAGCTATATATCATCTCAGGTATCTATCTCTACTAATCCCTCTCTACCTGAAGCTGAGAGAAGTCGCGCTGTTGATGTGCTGACTATTAATCTTTATAATGCTCTAAACGGCAAAACTCTAGCTGAGAACAAAAACGTTGACTTAGATGAACAGTTAGAGAAAGTCATGAAAAGATCAAAGAACTGAATCTTTTAGAAGAAAAGTTGAAAGATCAAGTAATTAAAAATGAAATCATCAGCATTGAACGCGAACAAGCCATCGCTGCTCTAAAAGCAGAAAAGGCTCATGTTGAAAAATGGTGCAAATCATCAACAAAGATCTCTGAGATAATAAATGCTCAAATTCCTGAAACTGATAGAACTGGTCTTGGTTTTTGGAAACCACAGGATGAGACTAAAGAAGAAAGTTCCATGCTTAAGTTTGGAACGTTTGTCACTTCTTTCTGTTATTCCCAATATTCAAGTTCTAATTGCTACACACAATCAAGATGAGAATTCCAAATCCATATGTCATTGATTTAAACACAACTATTACAAACTCTCTCACTTTCTCTCACTACTTTCTCTCTCTAGAATAATATGAATGATGCTCTTCTCTAATTCGCTCTCTAATCTGAATTACACTGACTTTCAAAGATAAACAAGATATTTATACCTCCAACAATTACAAAGAAACAAATTACAATTACTTTGACTTTGACTTTATTAACAAAAGACTTTGACTTTAAGTGAGAGTTGACTTTTCTCAGCTTTGACTTCTTGTATTAATGACCTTTCAGTCTTCTAACTTTAATGATCTTGAATCCAACAATTATGTGCTCTAACAATCTCCCCCTTTGGATCAAGATCATTACTAAAAGATTTAGCAATGCGATCTTCTCTCTTTAAGCTCGATTTGATTAAGCTCCCCCTTTGAACAACCTTTATCTTCTCTTGTAATCTCCCCTTTGATACAAACATGATTTACAAACTCCCCCTTAACACAATGAAATTCTTCTTTTATAAGCTTTGTTCTTCAAAAACATTCAACAATCTTCCCAACGTCTGATCTTTAAACAGAATAGCATTCTTTCCCAAGATTATAAACAAACCTCTTTCAGACATTGAAAGAAATTATCTTCATTTTCCAGCTCTGAATGATTTATCCAACTTTCTTCAAATAAACTTTCTCCAAAATCTGCTTGCTTTCGAAATTCTTTGAACTTTCGCTTATCAACTTTGAACAAACTTCAATTCTGAAATATCTCTCTCCATATCCAATACAAATACTTCTTTCCGGACAATTCTTTCAACTTTAACATTTCTTTGAAATACACATTTCTTGATATCTTCTCCCCCTTTTTGATGATTTGAGTATCTATATCATCAAAACTTTTCACCAAGAAATGTCTTTGAGCATTCTGATCTGTCAAACTGAGCCTCAGATTCGTTGATCCGTAACCATGTATTTGTCTAGATCTTTTCAAATCCAGACAAGATAAGAGCATGTAACTCCTGAATCAACAAATGAATCAGTTAAAATGACTTTAAGTAACACGAAGTCACTGTGTGTAACGAATACACAATATAAAGGAGCTTTTTGATGTTCACACCCCCAGGGCTTCCATCCAATCATCGAAATACCACAAAGACAGTTTCTATGAATGTTATGACAACAAAACATATTTCTTTGTGTGTTCGTGCAAGTGTAGAAATAATTAAGCACGAATAATTGCTTTTAATAAGGCTCAACATTGTGTAAACCACTGAGACAACAGTAGATAAACACAGACTCAATGTGCATGATTGAAGTGCGGAGGTGGGCTAGACTTCCTTCTTTTTCAATATCCAGATTTTCCAAATGAAAACCAGATAGATTATATGTCGCGTCCCCTTGAAAAAGTGAAAATTTTTCTTTTTAAGAAGAAAATGAGTGGTTGGTGGGGTTTAGTCAAGAGTTGACATGGGCTAGTTGCATGTTTCAATAACATTCACCAAAGAATTGTGAAACGCTAGTAATGTGGCTGCCCGGCTCAGAAAGTAGTTGGTGCAGAGTTTAATATTCTTTTACTCTGTTCTCACACCCTCTTTCTTTTGATCATTAAGCTCACTTCTAACCAAACTCTTTATTCCATTTTACCGCATCACACCCACACTCATTTCTTTTTGACTCCTCACACTCAATCACTAAAGGATTAACTTCTTGGGTAGAAATCATTGGTTAACGTGATATCATAGAAGTTTAGTTAATTCCTAGCACAAAGAACCCATATTTCCTAAGAAAGCATAAAGTTGCTCAATATGATTTAACTTTATCGGTTAAAGCTCATATACAAATATCAGATGTATGCTCATAAAATATAATCATGAATATTTGTGCATTTGAAACATTGAAATATTTTCAAACAAGTATACTTAATGAATGAATATGAATGCAAGAAACTTGTTTGAAAATCTGACATTGTATAAAAATGATCAGAAATGAAATGATATAGCAATTAAGGCTTATGGTCAAAATAACGGATATTATCTATATGAATCAAAATATAGACTTTCTTGAAATGAACGCTTCGAAATGAAATGACGCTCAAGATACATTGAAGTACAAGCGGGGTGTCTTACCATCGAAATTATGTTTCAATATGAGACATGGTAAAAACGATTTGAACAAAAATTCAAACCGGTGTGTGTGAATACTTGAAAGTATATAGAAAAGACAATACACAAGTATTTATCTTTGGAAACACACGGTTTATAATCATGTAAGCACAAGTAATTCTTGAAAAAAAAATTAAAATCACACTTCCAATTCATGAAATTTGTTTAAGAATCGGGAAGTGGTTTGAACATTTAAGAAAATCATGTTTTCATATCTGAAAGTTGTCCTTCATTCAGATACATATGAGATTAAGATAAGAAATTTACCTTTTCGCTCAATCTTAATTCTCATGAAGTCAACTGTAGTCAATAAGATATGATCGTGTCATCCTCTCTCATCCTGCATAAGTCTCAAAGTCTAGTCAAAGCAACTTTATTCACAAAATTTATTCAAATGTAAAAGACATAAAGCAGGAAAACGATTATTGTACGAGTTCTAATCTGAAGTAATCAGAAATCATCATTCTTACTCCCCCTGAAAATATGCATCTGAAATTTATCAGTAAAAGGCACATGATAGAGATCTACAACTCCATTTGAAGTGTAGTTCATCATATCTTCCGAATACATATTTCCAGAAAAATTTATGTACTCCCCCTTGAAGGTTGATTTCCTCTTCTGAGTATCTGAATACACTCTCTTATTAGCCCGGGAGTAGCATTTCTTTTTCATCATTGATTAGCGAGTCCTAAACTGTTGTGTTTAGAAGTCAAACTCCGTTGAAGTACGGGTCCTGAACTGTTTTATTCAGAAGCCTTTGTTATTTTACTCCCCCTTGACTTGTGGTGCCTGCAACATAGAATCAGTTTTCGGCTTTGGTACCCACTGGTATTTGGGTCCATGTGTGTTTGTTGCAGTTCGAATGGGAGTAACTGAGTAAGAACCATACCAGTAATGATCACTAGCTTTATGAACAAAATCATAAGTATGACAATAAGAACAATACCTCTTTTTAGATAACCTGATCAATTGATCTCTCGAATAAGCAAGATCAGGTTTACCTGTCAGCACTTTGTTCTTCTTGGCTGGTGATGCATGTACAAATGATTTGTTACTTTTCTTCTCTTCCTTCTTTCCTTTCTTTTCTACCTTCTTCTCATCATTCTTCTCATCTTTAATTGGTTTTATCTTCCAAACCAACTTCTCTTCTTGATATCTTCTTCTTCTTCTATGTGCACCTGAACCATTTACATTTTGATCATAGAAAATGTTACTTGTACGAATTTGATCAAAAGATTTAACTGACCTTCTTGTAGAAACAGTTTTCTGATGTGAACTTGAGGCGGTCTTGTTAGAACCAGCTGAAAAATTTCTAGGTGTGTGGATTTTTGACTCCGGAGTCGTTTGCTCAGTCACCACCACCTTTGAAACAATCTTTTCAAGCTCTTTTACCTTTGAAGAGTAACTGTCTCTTTCTTTTACAATAAGATCAATCTTCGTCTCAAATTCAGACTTTTTTTGCTGCTCTTTAAGCACACAAGTAGATAGCTCAGATAGCTTTGCAGTTAGCTTCTTTATCTCTGCTTCAAATAAGCTTCTTTCTTCCTCAAAGCCCATTTCAGTATTTGTCCTCTGACCAGATATTTCTTTGAATATCCCAACATTCTTTTGCTCTATTAACTTCTTCTCTTTGGCAAAATTTTCCCTTTCCAGAATGATTACTTTCTCAAAATCAGAGATTTGTTGAGAAAGTTTTAAACATTTCAGCTCAACTGTCTTCTTTTCATCAGCATATTTTCTGGAAAACTCGGAGAACTTCTTAGCAAACTCTTTCTTTTCTTTCTCAAAAACTAATATGTCTTCAACAATTTGCAATTCTAATTCAAAGATCTTCTATTCATTAGTAGACCCTGTTTGCTGAAACTTGACAATGTGATCTTCTAATTCTGAAATCTTTTTCTTTAACTCAGTGTTTTCAGCTTCCAAAAACAAGACCTTTTCTTCATTAAGCCCAGAAGTCTGTTTCAGCATATCTTCATTTATCTTCTTTAACACACTGACTTCTTCTCTCAGTAGCTTCCTTTCATCAGAATATCTCTTTGACTTCTTTGTGTAGTAGTCAACTGAGGAAGCAAGATTTTTGTTTTCTAATTTGAGCTTGTGAATCTTCTTTTCATCACCATCAGAAAGATATCCCATCTTGAATACCTGTAAACAAAAAAAAACTTGAAATGATCGTTAGAAATTCAGAAACAATAGATCACAAACAGAATTTTGTCCCCCTCCGCAGACTTAGCACGGGGTCGAGGGGCAGCGCCCCTAGAGAAAAAAATTTCACTATTAAAGGCCATATTACAGTTTTGAAAATTTCTCAGAAAAAAATATTCTAAGTATTGAAACTCGCAAACCACTATTCAAAGAGAAACTCGCAGGCTTAGGCGTGCGTGTTTGTGAAACTCGCAGATGCCTAAACTCGCAAGTAACTATTCATAAAGAAACTCGCAGATAGTAGCGTCCGCGTTTCCTGAACTCGCAAAGCTCTACTTGCGCATTTGAACAAACTCGCAAATCGATCTAATCTCTTAAACTCGCTAATGGTAGCGTGCGCGTTTTCTGAAACTCGCAGATTGAACAAACTCGCAGATCACTGTTTCCGAAGAAACTCGCACGCTTAGTCTTGCGCGTTTGTAGAACTCGCAAATGATACCTTGCGCGTTTGAGACCAAATTCTTCAACTTGCGCGTTCTTGCGAAGAACGTGCGCGTTTCACAGATCTTGCGCGTTCTTGGAGTTTTCGAACAAAAACTCAAACTTTCACACTGAAATCCATTGAAATCTTCAAATTTGATCTCGAAACTTTGTCAATTTTCTCTATTCCATATCTCGATCAGGTTACAATACAAGAATTACAAAAACAAACACAAATCGTAGCAATTTAATTCGATTTACAGTGCAGTAAAAACTTCGAACAAAAAATCTATAAAATCCAAAAATTCACCCTTAAACTGTATGAATTAGCCTAAGTAACCTGAACTAAACTTGTTCTAAACATCAATTCGAATCTAATATCACCAAAATTATGATCAAAACAACACTAAATCGAAAAATTCACATGTAACAGTCCATATGAACTAGTTCGTGAAAAATTCGATCCAATTTCTGAATTTTTCTGCTCTGATACCAATTGTTATTCCCAATATTCAAGTTCTAATTGCTACATACAATCAAGATGAGAATTCCAAATCCATATGTCATTGATTTAAACACAACTATTACAAACTATCTCACTTTCTCTCACTACTTTCTCACTCTAGAATAATATGAATGATGCTCTTTTCTAATTCGCTCTCTAATCTGAATTACACTGACTTTCAAAGATAAACAAGATATTTATACCTCCAACAATTACAAAGAAACAAATTACAATTACATTGACTTTGACTTTATTAACAAAAGACTTTGACTTTAAGTGAGAGTTGACTTTTCTCAGCCTTGACTTCTTGTATTGATGACCTTTCAGTCTTCTAACTTTAATGATCTTGAATCCAACAATTATGTGCTCTAACACTTTCTTTGACACTTCTTATAATGAATTCTATCCCTGTTCTTCTTCTAATCCCATCCCTGAAGAAATATCCAAAGGCTCTAAATCTGCGGATAAAGGAAAATCCATTCTTCGTCCTCAGAAGGCTACCAAGAAAGCAAAGCTGAAAGTTCCTTCTAAACCTTCAGTGAATCAATCCTCTAGCTCTGTGATAGAAATCTTCAATCTCTGTCCTCCGAAGCTAAAGATTGATCTCAAGCCTAACAGATCTGAAGAAATCAAAATTCCTCCCAGATCTCATGCTAAAAGCATTCTTGGACCTGGCCCTGCTCATCTTAAATTCTCAAAACCTTTTTCTCCTGGTCCTAAAACCACTTTCAAATATAGAAAATGCTATCACTGTGGTTTTACTGACCATATTGCAAGAAAATGTCCAACTGCCACTAAAGCTGATAAAACAGCTAAAGTGAAGATAAATGCCTCTAAGGCTGAGAAGGTCACCAAAGCTGAAAAATCAACCAAGGTGAAAAATACCACTAAGGTTAAGAAATTAACCAAAGTGAAGATTACCACTGAACCTTCCATCTCCACTAACCCAAAAGGACCCATTGAAAAGTTGGTACCAAACAACGCTTAATCTTCCTTATGTGTGCAGGGATCAAAGGGCATCTGGTATCTCGATAGTGGATGTTCTCGTCATATGACTGGACAAAAAGACCTGCTCACTAAATACAAGAAAGAGAAAGGTCCCTCTATGACCTTTTGTGGAAATGGAAAAGGCTATACCCGAGGGTTTGGTGTCCTCAGCAATGGGACAACTACCTTCAGAAGAGTTGCTTATGTAGATGGACTGAAGAAGAATCTTCTAAGCATCAGTCAGCTATGTGACAAAGACTACGAAGTTCGCTTTTCTAAGAAAGCATGTTCAGTGGTGAATGAGAAAGGAAAACTTGCTCTCAGTGGTTATCGCAGAGAAAATGTCTATGTAATAGATATGGACTCTACTACCACTGAAAACTTATGTTTTCTTTGTAAAGCCTCTTCTGATATCAACTGGCTATGGCACAAAAGGCTTTCTCATCTAAATTTCAAAACCCTGAATTCTCTCTCTTCTAAGGAACTGGTTTCTGGTCTTCCTCAGCACTCATATGCTAAAGAATCTCTCTGCTCGGCATGTGAAAAAGGAAAACAGACAAAATCTAGTTTCAAATCTAAACAAGTTTCCTCAGTGACAAGTCCTCTTCATCTCTTACATATGGATCTGTTTGGCCCTGTCAATATCCAATCAATAGCTGGAAAGAAATGCACGCTTTTCATTGTAGATGAATACTCTCGCTACACCTGGGTTATCTTTCTTCGCTGCAAGAGTGATACTCCAGAAGAACTAATATCTTTTGTTAAAAAGATAGAAGTGTTGAACAATCTTACTGTTCGTTCAATAAGAAGTGATCATGGAACTGAATTCAAAAACAGCTCTCTGAACAACTTCTTTGAGAACAAGGGAATTTCTCATAACTTCTCTTCAGTAAGAACACCTCAGCAAAACGGAGTCGCTGAAAGAAGAAACAGAACGATCATTGAAGCTGCTAGATCAATGCTCAGCGATTCTCATCTCTCTACTCAATTTTGGGTTGAAGCTGTTAACACTGCTTGTGTTACTCAAAACAGATCGCTGATCGTAAAGCGATTTGGAAAGACAGCTTATGAACTTTTTCATGGAAGAAAACCATCTATCAGTTTTCTTCATATCTTTGGTTGTCAGTGCTTTATCTTAAACAACAAAGATCAGCTTGGAAAGTTCGACCCAAAAACAGATGATTGAATATTTCTAGGATATTCCTCCATCTCCAAAGCCTACACAGTTTTCAACAAGCGAAGACAATCTGTGGAAGAAACAATTCATGTCACCTTTGATGAAACTCGCTCAACGAACTCCAAACCAATCGCTGATAATGAAGAGTTAAATGCTTGGATGTTCTCTCACTACAAAGAAACTGAACCCTTCTTTTCAAACCATCAGCGCACAGATCCACCTACTGCTGATGATGATCCAAACATCATACATCCTAACGCTGAATCCAACTCATGGGTTTCAGTTAAACCTCTAAACACACTGCTACCATCAGATGTACCTTCGTCTGAAAACCTCTTTGATAACAATAGTCTGTCCACTACTCAACAGTTAATTGCAGATGAACCTCAAACGTCCTCATCAGTAAACGTCCAAATTGTTGATCCAATCTCTGAAGTAAGCGATCATGCTCATGCTCAGCGATGGACCAGAGATCACTCCATAGATCAAATTCTTGGTGATACTGATGCAGGTATTCAGACACGACGAAGTTCAGGTAATATCTGTCTCTTTGTCAACTTTATCTCTTTAATAGAACCAAAGAAAGTTGATGATGCCCTCACAGATCCAAACTGGGTCAGCGCTATGCAAGAAGAGCTGACTGAGTTTACTCGTAACAAAGTTTGGAATCTTGTTCCTAGACCATCTGACAAAACTGTAATAGGCACTAAATGGGTGTTTAGAAATAACTTATATGAACATGGAACTGTAACCCGCAACAAGGCTCGACTTGTTGCTCAGGGATACAGACAAGAGGAAGGCATAGACTATGATGAAACCTTTACCCCTGTGGCTAGGCTCGAAGCAATTCGACTATTCTTAGCCTATGCAGTCTATAAAGACTTCATTGTTTATCAAATGGATGTAAAATCAGCGTTCCTAAACGGAAAGCTGAATGAAGAAGTCTATGTAGAACAACCTCTAGGGTTCTTTGACCCCAAGTATCCAAATTTGTTTATAAATTGGATAAAGCTCTCTATGGTCTCAAACAAGCCCCTCGTGCTTGGTATGACACTCTCTCATATTTTCTTATCTCTGAAAAATTTGAACGTGGCAAAATTGATAATACATTGTTTTTCAGAAAGATAAAAGGTCATATTATTCTTGTACAAATATATGTCGATGACATCATATTTGGTTCTACTAACCCATCTCTGTGTACTCGCTTCGCTGAAAGAATGAAGAAAGAATACAAAATGAGTATGATGGGTGAGCTGACATATTTTCTTGGTCTTCAGATTAAACAATCTGACAAAGGTACTTTTATCAGCCAAGGTAAGTATGTTAAAGATATGCTGAAGAATTTTGATCTTACACAAACTTCAGCAATGAAAACTTTTATGGTACCTTCCCTGACACTTAACAAAGATACATCTGGAAAACCTGTTAATGTCACTGCCTATAGAGGAATGATAGGCTCCCTGTTGTATCTTACCACGAGCCGACCTGACATTATGTACTCTACTTGTTTATGTGCACGCTATCAATCTGAACCCAAGGAATCCCATCTGATCGTTGTTAAGCGAATTTTCAGATATCTGAAAGGAACTCCTAATCTTGGTCTTTGGTATCCCAAAGACTCAGGGTTCGATCTAACTGGTTATTCTGATAGTGATTTTGCAGGTTGTAAACTAGATAGAAAGAGCACCACTGGTGGATGTCAACTCCTAGGAGGGAAGCTGGTAAGCTGGACAAGCAAAAAGCAAAATTCAGTGTCCACTTCCACAGCTGAAGCTGAATACGTAGCCGCTGTAAGCTGTTGTTCTCAGATCTTATGAATGAGAAATCAACTATTAGACTATGACCTTCAGCTATCAAAGATTCCTATCACTGCGACAGCACTAGTGCTATCGCTATAGCAAATAATTCAGTGCTACATTCAAAGACGAAACACATAGAGATCAGATATCACTTTATCAGAGATCATGTGATGAACGGTGATATTGAACTTCATTTCATCCCTACTAACTATCAGCTTGCTGATTTGTTTACCAAACCTCTTGATGAGACTCGGTTCAACTTTCTCATCAGTGAGCTTGGAATGCTGAATCTCGAAGAATAATTCTTCAGCGTTCATACATTATGTCAGTAATTATAAGTTCCCCTTTTATCACTTTCTCTAATAAACTTTCTGACTCTCAGGTATGTTTTTTCTTTCCCTACAACTGAATCTTCATTCAGTTAAGATGTTTTTCAAAAAAAAATAAACTTTAATCACTGAACTTTCTTCAAATGATTAAAAGCTTTTTGAAAAATAAAAATATCACTGATAATTCTAGTCAGTGATCCTCCTTAAAAGAAAATCAATCCCTATCTTTACCATCAGGGATGTTTTCAAAAAGAAAAATCTATCGTTGCCTTTTCTTCCGCGATAATTTCAAAAACGGACAAATGAACAGTCTCTCTCTCTCCTATGACGTCATTTGAACCGACAATCCACGACATGCCTTTTTCTGACACGTTCGTCCGTTGCCCTACTATCCAATCAACTTCGTGGGACGTTTCCATGTCATGATGAACATTTGTATTCCCGCCTCTTTCTCTCTCTCTCTCTCTCTCTCTCTCTCTCTCCTACTCTCTACGTATAAAAAGAATGTTTTTCCATTCTTATCGTTTTACGCTTTCTGGAAATACTTTCAAAGCAAGAAAACTCTCTCACAGTATTCTAGGATTCTCAAGCATTTGCATCGTCTTCTTGAAATATCAACAGGTTATTCTTGATCTTCTTCTTATTCTTGTTCTAAATCTTTTTACATAATACTCCATTTATGGACTGCCATTATGGGTTTATAAGATTTTCTCACATAAAATCATTTTTTTTATTTTATTCATTCAAAACCATTTTATTTTGATTATCTTTATTCAAAATCTTTGGTTTTTCTTCTTGTTCTTATATCTTTTTCTAAGATCAACTTTTAATCTTCAAATATGTTGGTTTTTCTATATTTCTTTCCTCAAATAGAAACTGGTAAAAACTTCTTTATTTTTAGACTAAAACCTTTCTTCTACTCTTCTATCTATTCATATTCAGAATGTCTCAATCTGCACTTGTCGCCTCTAAAAATGTCAAGTTCGCAATCACTGACTCTGAGCTTCCGAAAAACAATCATCTTGCTCGACTTGATTTTGATGGTATCAAATACCCACATCTGGTGGATGCTGCAAAGTTTCTAAAGCAATCCTGCATTGCCTACGCCATCACTGTGGATCCCACACCTTCAAAAGCTCTTCTCCAACAATTCTGGTTTACCGCTGAAGAGACCTCCATCACCAACAAAAAGGGTGAGCTGGTTCCTGCTATTTCCTTCAGCACTGACCTTGGACCGGGGATGATGACTGCCTTAGGGCTAAGAAAAGCTCTGGAATTTCCTGACAAACCCAGGAATGGATTCGAAGCCTTGCCTACTGATGTTGAACTCATCCAATTCCTGGATGCCATGGAATACTGTTGGGAGCCCAAGCCGAGGACAACAATTCCCAACAAGAAGCTGACTCTCGTGAAGAAGGCGAACATGCCTTCTCAGCTTAACTACATCTTCTCTCACTTTATTCAGTGTATGAGTGGGAAGAGTGGGTCACTGGACCAGGCCAGCAAGATTCAGGTCCAAATGGCTTACTCCGTGATTGCTGAAAGGAATTTTGACTTCGCCTCAGCTATCTTTGACGATCTGCGGTCAAAGATAGAGAATACAGAGAGGGATCCCAAGATCCCCTATGTACGCTTCATATGTGCGTACCTGAAGTTCCTCTACCCTGCTACTTACCCCACTAATTCTGATACAACTTTTTCCAAAGTAGGACAACGCTCCTTGGAGGTCAAGGCACTCCCCAACGAGGTAAGTATTTCTGAACTCCGCTCCCGTCTCTCTCTCCACACTTTTTCGTCTTCAGCGGCCACGCAGGGGATTCCTTCTTCTGCTATCCCTACCGCTACCGCTACCCCTTCCAAACGACCATCAACTGGCTCCTTTGGTCCTTCAAAAAAGTCCAAGGTAACCAAGGAGAAAGGTACCTCTAGTTCAAGACCTAAGGATGTTTCTCAACAAACCTCCTTGGATGCCTTCGTGGGTCTCTCCTCCATATCCTCAGTGATACCCACATCAACCGTGCCAGTGACTACGGTCGCTGTCACATCAACAGTGACACCACCCATCATCTCAGCTCCTCAACATCCTGAGGTAACCACTGAGGTAACTACCCCTATCCCTACTTCTTCTATCCCCATCTCTCATCCTTCTATTTCTTTGGTCTCTAACCTTCCATCTATTTCTACACAGCCACCGTTTGGAACCCTAGGACCTGACAATCAAACATTTGAGGGTTCTCTACAATTCTATAAAATGTTTGAAAACTCAGATAAACCTATAACCCTAAACACTACTCCCAACTCATCATATAAGCCTGTTTCTCAAAAACTAACTTTTATTTCAGGTCCTAATATGGCCACTGTTGACGCCAATGTCAACAGTTTGAGTGCAAAGGTGGAATCTCTAACTTCCTTCTCAACAACACCACCAGCGTTGTTCACACCGCTGGTGAGGCACTGAAGACACTGACAGCTCAATGCGCCTCTAAAGCTAATGCCTCTCAAATCGCTACTCTCCAAGAAGCGATTGTCAAAGTCAGGGAGGACTCCAAGCAACAGTTTGATGCCCTGTCTACAAAGGTTGATTCCTGTGAAGTTCTTCTTCAGCAAATCCTGACTCACCTGACGGTACCAACTCCAATTCCTGCTCCTTCATTTACAGAGAGCGATCGCACCTCTCTGAACATAGCTGTGGAGTTTATTCATCAAGCTACGTCAGATATCCCTGAACTTGAAGGCCGTCTCACAGGACTGGAGGCTGAAGTCTAGAAGTTGGTCACTGCAAACACTTCTGCTCCTTCCAAAGATCTCTCCCTCCGTGATAATGACAAAGAGGGGGAGAAAGAAGTTGAACAAAATAAGGAGACTGAAGCTGCTGCTGATGAACAACAGAAGGAAACTTCCTCTCATGTTGAGGTGGAGATAGCTGCTGAGAAAGCCCCTCCTACCATCGATGAGTTAATCGATGAAGAGGAAGAGGAGGACGATGAAGATGAAGCCCTTGATCTTGAAGATCAAGAGGAAGATCCTCATCAAGATGATGATGATGACGATGAAGAAGATCAATCTCTGTGGTGTTCTTCAGCCGTCACGTCATCAGCGATAGCTTCGAAAGAAGTTATCAAAGCAGGGGGAGTCATGAGACATCTTCAGGAACCCCTTCCCAAAGCAAAGGTGCAACTGCTGAGGGAAGCCTGAAGATGACCTCACTATCTGAGGAGAATCCTTCTCAGATATGCCTTACCCTCGTTCCCTTATCCTTCTATAAAAATCCCACCCCTGTTTCTTTCTAGTCTTTATCTGTCTACTTCCCTGAAAATAAACTAATACTCTTTTTCATTTTCTGACCAGAAAGTTCTCTCCCCTGCTTAAGGGAAAAGAGCTACAAATAATCCCAGCCTCTGAAGCTGATGACCAAATAATCCCAATCTCTGATGAAAAGGATGAAGAAGAAGAGTCCCTGCAACATCCACGAAGGCCCTCTAGACCACTTCTTTGGTCAGAGGAAGATATGAAGAAAAGAACAGAGATGATCTCTCATCTGGAGAGTCAACGACTGAAGATCCCCTCTCAATCAACAGATCTAGAGTTCCTGACTAAAGCTGATTTTGAAGAATCTGTCAGGGCCGAGAAGCTGATAGCTGACTGTCAAAGAGATGCCACTCTTGCTCTCAAGATTCAGTCCTCTCAAGTCAAAGACAAGAAGCTAAAAAAGAAACCAGTTGAAGTCCAGGCTGCTCTTTTGAAATAGATTGAAGAGGAGCGCTCAAAAGAACAAAGGGTCAGCGATAGCTCAGTCGAATGGTGTAAAAGCAAAATCGACTATCGCTCTCATCCAATGAAGATCATAGCTCTTACTATATCTGGGAAAAAGAAGAAGGATCGAGTTTCTGTCACTATGGAGATTACCAGAGAGGATGGAAGCTGCAAGGCCATGTTCGTGTCAAAGCTGGAAACCTTTGGTTATATGGAATGGCTAGAGTTCAAAGAAGCACTGAAGAAATCCAAATGAGCCAGCAGAGGCTATGTCGAAGGAATCTTAGAAGCCCTCATCAACAGAGTCTCCACTGTGTTGAAAGTACCATCTGCTATTCCTTCCAAACCAAGGCAATTCAAAAGGAAGCCTGTCTCCTCCTCCTCTGAAAATGTCGCAGTGATCAGAAATGAAACCTCCATCAAATTTTCAAGAGAAGCTCTGTTCGGACCTCCTCCTGATATTTCAGTTCTGGATCTATCTCTGCCTCCTGGTGGACCATATGTTGCAGGACAAGTACTTGAAGAACCATTTGGAATCTTCTTCAGAGATGACGAGGAACAGCTCAGATTTCAAAGAGTTTCTGAAACACCTATATGTCCCCTCGGTCTTCTCAAGGATCTCATGTGCTTATGGTGTGATCTCTCTCCTGCTGCTGAGCAAATCAAATCGATCATTAGCCAAGAATCTGTAAAGTGAAGGCAAAAAGGAGAAGAAATACATGAGTATTTGATCAATCCTCCTAAACCCTCTTTAGATAGCTGATAGATTAGTTTTCTTTCATGTAATCGATTAGTAAATCTTACAGTAGATAGTACACCACTTGTACTTGTAATTTTCATACCTTGTAATTTTTTTTCTTGGATTAATGAAAATTTCAGTGATGTACTTAACTCCATCAGTACTGTAAAAGATCCCTCAAAATAGTAATTGGGACGTGTATGTTATGAGTCCTGATTATTCCTTATTTTGAACTGTAAAAGTAATTTTGTTCAGTTACTTTGTCATTATCAAATAAGGGGAGATTGTTGATCCAAGCTCTCTCGGTGATTTGATAACGACCCTCTTTTATACTTAGTGAAAATTATGTTTAAAATGTATTAGTGTTTCACCATCAGCGATCAGACTGAGTCTGTTCAGTTATCACTGATAGTCCTTACAAACATTCATATGTATTAGTGTTTCACTATCAGTGATCAGACTGAGTCTGTTCAGTTATCGCTAATAGTTCTTATGTAAATAGTAACGTAATCCCTAAAGACAAGTCTCGCATCAACATATGTTCATAGCTGAATCGAAGACGAAGCCACTGAACAAAGAGAAGTCTACTAGTGACCTGATGCGGATATCAGTGAAGAAAAGACAACTCTACTTATACGCGAAGGAACATGAGGAAAAGCTTCAGCGATAGCTGAACCTCTTTATATCTCTGAAGAAAGAGATATTCAGTGATCAATCGATCACAAAGCTTATGCCTCAAGTTTCCTTTTGTCTTACCTTGCACAACCAGTACGATGTGTCAAAACGGACATATCTCTGCCAACAAATCGTACAACAAATCTGTCACCTACAGTGTTCATGATATGGCCGAAAGCATGTCTCCCAGAAGTCAGACTACCAAAGCCAATCACTGAATGGCACATGTAAAGTACCCTGCCATGCATTTAATGCATAGGGTATAAATAGAAAGATCACCTCTCCATTTGAGGGAGTGCTCAATTCTGGAACCAATATAGAAACCTTTGTTTTCTATACTTCTAAAACCCCCTCTCTATATTCTTGTGCAACCATCTTAGTGTTTCTTAAGTTTGTTTAGATTGAGTCTGTCTTAATCTTATTCCGCAACAAACTTGTAAATTGTGTTTGATTTATCAATAAACAATTTATTAAACTTTAATTTTTGTGTTTGTATTAAACCCCCCCTTCTACAAACTTGTTAAGCATCTTCGGGACCAACATTTGCCCCACATTCGCACTTAAATTGAGTCTGTGTTTATCTACTGTTGTCTAAGTGGTTTACACAATTTTGAGCCTTTATAAGCACTTGATGACTTAATTCTTTCTATCACTTGCACGAGAACACAAGGAATTTGTTTTCTTGTCATAACATTCATAGAAATTGCCTTTGTGGTGTTTCGATGAATGGATGGAAGCCCTGGGGGAGTGAACATCAAAAAGATTCTTTCCTATGTGTATTCGTTACACACAGTGACTTAGTGTTACTGACAGGCATGTTAACTGATTCATTTGTTGATTCAGGTGTTACATTCCTATTTTGTCTAGATTTGATAAGATCTGGAGGAATACATTGTTCGAATTGGCAACGAATCAGAGGCTTATTATGACAGATCAGTGGTCAGAACAGTTAACGGCATTTCTTGGAGACGGTTTTGATGATATTGATGCATTATTCATCAAAAAGGGGGAGAAGATAAAGTTTGAAGAAATGTCCGTTACAAGTTTTGTTTCAAGAGATGTTTGAAAAGGAAAGTTTAACCCAGAAATGGGAAGATAAAGAAAAAGAAATGTCCGAATCAAGAGTTTGAGTTAAAGATGGGAGAAGTGTTCAAGTGAGGTTAAAGATTGTTGAAAGATGTGCTGATTTTTGCTGAAATTTTATTTGAAGATTATTTGCTGATTTTAATTTGGGAGAGAATGCCATTATTCTTGAAGAACAAAGTATTGAAGATTGTGCTTATCAAAGAAAGAGGAGAATGTCAATCAAAATTGAGAATGTTTCATATTGTTAAGGGGAGAATGTGGATTGATTGAGAAAATCATTTTTGTATCAAAGGGGAGATTACAAGAGAAGATAAAGGTTGATCAAAGGGGGAGTTTATTCCAATTGAGCTTACAGAGAAGATTGAATTGCTAAAAAAAAATTTGTAATGATCTTGATCCAAAGGGGGAGAATGTTAGAGCACAGATTTGTTGGATTCAAGATCATAAAGATTGAAGACCAAAGTTCAAGAAGTCAAAGCTGGAAAGTCAACTCTCATGGAAAGTGAAAGTCTATGTGTTAATAAAGTCAAAGTCAATTGAATTGTTTTGTATTTTGTCTTAGGTATAAATAGCTTTGTTGTTATTCTTTGTAAGTGTCAAGTGTGTGAAACCGTTTGTGTACGTGGGTAACATTGAGTGAGTAAGCGTGTGAGAAATGAGAGCAGATTAGAGAAGAGCAGATTAGAATATTATTTCTAGTGAGAAAAAGTAGTGAGAGAAAGGGAGTTTTGTAATCTTGATGTTTGAATCAATGACATGTGACTATGATTCATGAATGTGTTTCTGTTTACGATTAGAACTTGATGAATTTGGAAATAACAGCGACTCGTGCCACATCCTGAAGGAAAGACAATCATTGGCACTAAATGGGTATTTAAAAACAAGAAAGATGAAGATGGTGTAGTGTTGAGCTTAAATGTTGTATTCAAGATTAAAGTGTAGAAAGTGTAATTGTTTGTAAAGTTGTGTTGTAAAAGTCAAAGTGTTGACTTTCTTTTTAAAGCCTTGTGTTGTAAGTCAACTATGTTGACATGGTATAAATACCTTTAGTTTCCTTGTAAATCTAGTAATCACAAGCATAGAGAGTGACCACGTACATTGAGAGATTCATATAGTAGTGTGTAAGATTTGTGGTTAGAGAGAGAGTCATAGAGCTTAGAGAGAGAGTATTGTAATTGTTAGTGCTCAAATATGTTGGATCCAAGATCATGAAGATGAAAGGTCAAAGTCAAAAGCTCAAGTCAAAGTCTCTCAAGCTAAAGTCAAAGTCTCTTGTAATAAAGGTCAAAGTCAATGTGTTTGTAGTTTAGTTGTCTTTGTAATTTGTAGTGAGTATAAATAGATTTTATAGTTTGTAGAATCATTAGGCTAAGTGTACTACGCGTTTTTAGAGAGAGAAATATTTCAGTGCATACTGTATACGATTGAGAATTAATATCAATAGAAATTGTTTGTTCAATTCATATTCTGTGTCATCTTGATTGAATTGCACTCATTGTGGGACACATAATTGGTATCAGAGCATACAAGAATTCAGAATCAAGATCTGTTGGTCGACATTTTTCAAGAACTCGTAAACCTTCTGTCAAAGTTCGATTTCTGAGATTTTGTATTGTTTTCGAGTTGTAATTGATTTCATTGTAATCGATTTTATGTCTAAAATAGGTTTGGTTTGAGTAGCTTTGTCCAATTCACAACTGAATTGTGTGAATTTTGGATTTCATTGTCTTTTTGTTCGAGTTTTTCATACGTACTGTGTATCTTGATCAATTTGTAATTTTAGTATTTTTGGTCAAAATTAATTGTTTGTAATAGGTTCGTATAGTGATCAAGGACAAATCTGCAAAGTTCCAAGGCCTAATTCGAAGGTTTGAATGGAATTCAAGTTGAAAAACTTAGTTTTTGGTCGAAAGTTTGAAGAACACGCAAGATCCAAAAAACGCGCAAAACTCATCCTGAATAACACGCTCACTAAAGAACACGCAAGAACTTGAAGAACGCGCAGACTGAAGTTGTTTGAGTATTTGTGTCTTCTGTTTCATAGAACGTGCAAGATACTTGTATTTTTGATCCCAAAATTTTTCTAAGGAAAAGAACGCGCAAAGTTCTGTCTGCACGAAGTAAGAACGCGCAGACTACAACTTGCGCGAAGTTAGAACGCGCACAATATTGTGTGCGAGTTTAGTGTTTTGCGTGAAGTGGTTTGCGAGTTTACATTTTGCGAGAAGTTATTTTACTAAAATTTTTCTAAGTGTGGGAACGTCCAACGTGATTGCGTGAAGTGATTCTCAGAAACGCGCAAGCTTTTGCCTGAGCGAAGTGAAAACTCACACACCTCAGCCTGCGCAAATCTATGAACGCGCAAGCTTCTCTCCGCATGAACTTAGGACGTGCAGATCTCTATGTGCGTGAAGTTTGTGCTTTCTTTGTTATGCGAGTTCTGACACTAATATTTTTTTTTTTGTGATTTTCAGCGTTGACCAAGTTTGACTTTACAGGTCAAGTTTACTTCTGAATTTTTGACGATCATTTCATATCAGTGCAAAGTTCAAGATGACTTCCAAGAATGCACTTGCTATTGGTACAGATGTCAAACCACCAGTTCTTTTCAAAGGCGAATACGAGCAGTGGAAAGACGGATTTTTGGACTTTATAGACAGACATGGTAATGGAGACAACATTAAGATGTCCATTGAGGAAGGTCCAATTATTCCAATTACTATGGAAATTCCAGACGATGATGGATCCTCTGATAGTGAAGATGGAAATGTGGAAAGAGAACAAAAGACAAAGATAGTACCTAAGGATATTTCTTAGTATACTGAAGAGCAGAAAAATAGATACAAGGCTGACAAGCAAGATAGATCTATACTCCTTCAAAGCATACCAAATGAGATCTACATCAAAATAGACAACTACAAGGCAACAACTAAGAAGATGTGGGATCAATTAGAGAAAATGATGTTGGGATCCAAAGTTGGCAACGAGATGAAGTTGCAAACTGTATAAACAGTTATGAGGAGTTTAAAGCCAAACCTGGAGAGAGACTTGAAGACACTTATGATAGGTTTGTATCTTTGATAAATGAGCTGACAAAGAACAAGGTCAAGAAGAAACAAAATAGAGAAGAATATGAAATTTATTAGTGTATTGCAACCAGAGTTGAAGAAGCACACACGAAGGATGAAACAGATGAAGGATCTAAGTAGAGATTCCTCTACATGAAGTTTATAAAACACTTAGTCAGAATGAAGAGGAAGTGATAGAGGATAGAGAAAAGAAGAAGAAGAATGAGAAGCCAGTACCTCATCCTATTGCCTTGGTGCTTGCAAAGAAAGAAAAAGAGAAGAAAGACAAGAAAAAGAAAGTTGTCATATCCAGTTATGATGATTTTGATGGTGATGATTCTGATTCTGACGATGGTGAAAACATAAAGAAAGCTATGCTATTGCTGACCGAGCATTCCAGAAGAAGTTCTACAAAAAGTCGGGATCTAATAGTCAGAGGTACTCATCAGGGTCGAGAAATTTTGATCATAAGAAAAGGGTGGAAGGTAGAAGGTATGAGGAAAAGAAATTTGTGGAAAGGAAGCCGGAAGAGAAGAAAAGGTATTTGAATGATTATGGAGAGAAGAAGTCTGAAGAGCCAGTCAAATGCTATAATTGCGGCAAGATTGGTCACTTTGCCAAGGACTGCCGGAAGCCGACTGTGAGGAACTTAGATTACACTAAGAATAAGATGCTTCTAGCAAAGCAAAAAAAAGGAAGAAAAGGCATTGATGGCTGAGGATGAATTCTGGCTAGACCATTCAGATGATGAAGAAAAAGATGAGACTGCTCACATGTGCCTTATGGGAAAGGAAGTAAAATATGATGAATCTGATGAGGAGACTTCCGATGAGGTAAATTTTTTTTCTGAATCTGATTTCATAAAAAAAATGGAAACCATGATGGTTGAGCTTCAAGACTTAAAAGTTAAGCTTAAAAAGGAGAAAAGTAGAGTTGCAAAGAAGCGTCAAACAATTTTTGATCTCATCAAGGAACTTGTTGGGAATAAAAACTTGATTGAATCTTTAAACAAATCTACTGATGTTTTTGAAAAACAAAAAGCTTGTCTTGAAACTCAAATTTCTGAAACTGTTTCAAAGTTTAATACTTCTGATTGTGAGAAACAAGAGTTTGTTCTAAAAGTTCATAAATTGCAGATTGATAAAAAAAATTGCAGAATTGTTAGATCACATATCTATTGGATTCAAGATCATCCATTCTGAAGATCCAATCTGAAGCTAAAGACGGAAAGTCGACTCTCGATATTAAGTCTAATGTCGTTTGTAATAAAATGTCAAAGTTTGTTTTATTGTATTTTAATGTTTCTAAGTATTTAGTTTAGTTAGTTATATTGCAAGTATTTAGATATTAGTTTAGTTAGTTTTTAATAGTTTAATATTGCAAGTTGTTCTTGCAAGTTGGTTGATTAGATTGAGTATCTTAGAAGCTAAAGATCAGATCAATTCAGATCAGATCACTCTCATAACACACAAATTAGAAAAACACACACAAAAGGTGTAAACACATAGAGAGCTTCAAAGAGATCAAAGATCAACCTTGTAATCGTTGTTTTATCTATCAAACAGGTTGGTAATCGTTTATGTGTATGAGTTGATAAAACTTGATAAGTATTGTGGACCGACAATTGGTATCAGAGCCTGATTATAGATCAAAATCAAGTTTTTCAAACTCGACACTGTGTTCTTCACTTTCAAAATCATTTTCGAGATTTAGAATGTTTTTGAGGTTGAAATCGATAGTGTTGTGTTCGATTAGGGTGCTAGATCGAGTTGTTGCTGTTTGATTTCAGTATAACACTTCAATCGAGTCTCATTTTAAGATTTTAGCGTCAAACTGTTCACGTCAAAAAGTCACTGTTCCATCGATCATATTTTCAAAAAGTGATTTTTATTGAGATTGAGTGCTTGTAATTTGTTCTATAAGTGTTTGTGATCATTTTGCTAGAGTTTGGTACTACTAATCGGTGTCAAACAGGTAGATTTATCGAAATCAGATCGATTTTTCGAACACAGGGACGAACTCGCACAAACACAGGGACGAACTCACGCAAGTTGAACTTTGCGTGACCCACTTTGAGCCACCAAATAATCACGCAAGACCCACTTCGCGCCACACACTGATCATGCAAAGTCCACTTTGCGCGACCAACATCTCACGCAAACATCTGTTTTGCGCCATCAACTTCTCGCGCAAACCGTGTTTCATACCAGACACTGCTCGCGCAAACCACCCTTTTGTGCCACCCTCAGCTCGCGCAAACCATCCTTTTGCGCCACTGCCTTTAGCGCATTTCTGGGTTTTGCGCCAATCACTGTTCTATACTTAGAATATTTTTCTGAGAATTTCTGCGCCAATCACCGTGCTAAGTCTGCCTAGGGTGACAAAACTTCTTGTGTGATCAAATTTTATCTGGAGGAACGGTCAAATCCACATTCTTATTGCACATTTAATCAAACAAGATGTCAAGAGAAGCTCTAGCTATCGGAACCGACACGAAGCCACCTGTACTCTTCAGGGTAGAGTATGAACAGTGGAAAGATCGGTTCATGGATTTTATTGAAAGACATGAGTTGGGTGAGTTCATCAGGAAATCGATAGAAGAAGGGGTTATGGCACCAGTTTTGGAGACTCGTATGGAGGGAACTGTGGAAACAGAGTTTGAACTTAAGTATCATGAACTAGAAGGTGATAACCTAAAAAGAGCAAAAGGTGATAGTTTAGCAAAGTCTTATATTCTTCAAAGAATTCCAAATGAAATATATGCGAAGATAGACAGCTATAAGGCCTCAGGCAAACATATGTGGGATCAGCTAGAGAAGATGATGCTAGGCTCAAAGGTTGGGAACCAGCTGAAGATATCCAACTGCCTAAACAATTATGAAGAATTCAAAGGCAGAGTTAGAGAGTCACTAGCAGAAACATACGACACGTTTGTGACCTTGCTGAATGAACTAAGCAACAACAAGGTCAACAAATCGCAAATAGAGCTGAATGTCAAATTTCTCAGCATCCTCCAGTCTGAATGGAAGAGATTTTCCAGGCAAATGAAGCAAATCAAAGATTTAAACGAGATTCCACTTCATGAGGTGTATGAAACCCTCAAATAGAATGAAGAATAGGTGGATGAAATACTCGATGAAAAGAGGCAGACTGGGAAGACAATTGATGATACTGTTGATCTTGTTGTTCAAAAGAAGAAAAAGAAGATGATTGTGTCTGAACCAGAAGAGGTTGAAGCTGAAGCAAACTCTGACTCAGACGACTGTGAACAACTAAAGCAGGAAATGCTCATGTTGACTAAGGCTTTTCAGAAGAAATTCTACAAAAAGCCAAGCTCAAACAGTCAGAGGTATTCTTCTGGTCCTAACAACTATTTTCATAAGGAAAGGGTTGAAGGAAATAGGTTTGATGGAAAGAGAATAGAGAAGAGAAAGCCTGAAGAGATAAGATTTAAAGCTGAAGGATCCAGTCAGTCAGAATCACCAATGTGCTATAACTGTGGCAAAATAGGTCACTTTGCCAAAGACTGTCGAAGACCCAAAGTCAGAAACTCCGACTACTACAAGAACAAAATGCTTCTTGCAAAGCAACAGGAGGCGGGTAAGGCACTGATGGCTGAAGATGAGTACTGGCTAGACCATTCAGACCAGGAAGATGACGATGAAGAGAATGACGAGAAAGCAAACATGTGCTTGATGGGAAAGCAGGAATCAGAAGCTGAAGTTGATTCAGAGAATGAGGATGATGAGGTATGTGATTTATCTTATTCCGATTTCTTAAATCAAATGCGTGCCATGAATATAAAACTCCAAGAATTAGAGTCAAAACTTAAGCGAGAAAAGGGTGTCATTCTTGAACAAAACCAATCAATACAGAAACTTAGCAATGTTGTTGTTGAGAAGAAAGTATTGGTTGAGACCTTACACAAAAACATTGACACCAGCACCAAAGAACAGACCATAATTCTTCAAGAGGTTACTGAAACAAAGACTAAATTGAGAAAAATTGAGTTTGATTTCAACGAGCTTACGAAATTGTATTCTTCAACTTCCAAAGAAAACATTTCTTTACTTGCTAAATTAAAAAGTTTGGAAGAGAAGTTATACAAGTTGGGTCAAACTGAACAAACCATTCATCTGAACAAATCCAAAGAGGATATAGAGAAATGGGGACTCGGTTACGAGAATCCTCATTACCTTAAAAATGCCAAATCTGAAGTGCCTGCACTTTATGATTTTACATTTATGAAACTAGCTCGACGAATCCCTGAGCTTAAAGTTTTCTGGACTGGATTGTCAAAAGAGGATGAAGCCAGGGAAACGGAAAAACGAAAGAACACAACTAAAGTTCAACTTCCATTTTGTTATGCAAAGTTGAATAATAGTTATAATGATGATCCTATATATCAAAAGAAAACTCTTTCAAATGACTTGTTTCAGAGTTATTCTGTCAAAGAAATGGAGGCGAAGCCTTTTCAAGGTAAACTATATGTCCCTCCTCTCGTTTTGGAAAGTAAAATTTATGAACTCGAGAATTATTTAACAGATGAAAGACTTTTGGTTAATATTGAACAAAAGGTTTTTTCAACTGTGTTTCAAAATGTTGTTCTTCCTAAAGCTTCAAAATATAATGCTAGTTTTGGTCTAACTGATGGAGGGTTTGATTTTCTTAACTCTGACGGTGGTTTGGATGATTGTTTTGAACAATTTGATTTTAATGCGAAACTTCCTAACCATTCATATTTTGTTGTAAAATCATTGGGAAAAAACAGTACGACTGTAAAAAGTGCAAAATCAACAAAAGTTGATAAATCAGTCTCTGTGAAAGCTAAGAATGCTAAAGGTAAGATTAAATCTCAGCATTCACAGAAACCGATCACTACTGGTAATCCAAAGAAGAAGCATTCAGTTGTTGCTCACAAGTCTAACTCACAAGTTTCAACTGTTTCAGATCTGAACAAGAAAAAGCCAGAAGTTAAATTTCAATGGAAACCAAAACAGGAGACTGACAAGACTGTTAAATCTTTTTGTACTGTTGATTGTAATAAGACTTCGCTTAGTAAAGATGTGAAAGTCCAAGAATCACTAAATCTCTAGAGAGAGAAAGTAGAGAGAGAAAGATAGAGCGCCAAATGTGTAAACTGATGTTCAAAGTATGTTCCAAAGTTACAAAAACAAAGGCCCAACGGGACTTAAATACCCCTAGCCATAACAACACAGATAAGCACTCTAAGCACAGTATAGACTAGGAAAATAATTACAATGATTACTACAAAATCAGTATTAACAATCTCCCCCTTAGTAATCATTGACGCTCTTCTCTTTGACGAAGTCTATTCAATCCAACTAAAACTTCCAGTCGTCTTAGAGTTGAGCGGAGGTTCAATCTCTCATGAATTGTATTCAATGTCCTCTTGAGAAGTCGAATCTCGTAATTATCAACCAGAAAAGCTTTACTTCTTGTTTCCAAAAATCTTCTTTAAGCTTCTTTCAGACGTTGTTCCAACTGAAGCTTGATCACCTTCAAAGTTCCATCTGAGTAATGACTAATTTCTTCAAATCTGAGAAAGCATTTTTGACTTGAGCCATTCTTGTAGACAACTCCATATGGATCTTGAATTATGGTGAATAAAGGATAAGAATCTAAGTCTGGCAAGCTTCGATTGGGCCTTTGAAGATTTACAACTGGCTGAAAGCTTTCAACAGCCATCTGAAAATCAAACACTCTGAAGAATCTGATATGCCGTCGAATGAATCTCTTGATAACAAACAGTGCCTGAGAAACATCCTGAGTTCTATGACAAAGATTCCTGAAATGATCATATAAAAACTCAATATCATCAATAGAAAGATCTGAAAAATCTGCCTCTGAGAAGGTATATCGGTTGCAATCTCTTCTTTCCACTACGAATTCCAGATACCATATATTAACTAACTTGTTTATTGTGACGCTGATAACTCGGACAATCAGATGTGGAGAAGAAACGCTATTGTTTCTACGGCGTTGGCACTTGATGAGCATCAAGTATTCATATTGATATGCCTCTGCCTCCTTTTCAACACCAAGGATAGCATAAATGTTGATCGGCCTTCTTCTAGAAACGAAAATATTTCTCTGAGTGTCTCTAGAAAAGTTGATCTTTGCCTTAAAGCCATATATCTTTGATGAAGACTTCTTTGTCTCTCCTGGATGGTCAAAGTTGGTCCTTCTTCTAGAATAGACGGTGGAATCACAGGTTCAGAAGGAAGATCATCAGCTTGTGCTCTGAACGACTAAACCAGCTTCAAATGTGCTTGAAGGAGCAGTGGTAGTCGGAGCAGTGTCATCAGCAAGAGTCGAAGTATCTGGAACAGTTTTTGGAACTTGAGTGGCTTCAGTACCTTGAGTAATTTCAGGAACCTCTTCTTGAGAAGGAAGATCTCTGTACAACATATCTGTAATCTCTTCATCCTTAGCATCCATAAACACAGAATCATCTTCAGTATCAGAGATAATGACTATGTCATCACAATCCTCTTCTTTGACTTGGCAAATCTTCTCAAATCTTGTGTCATTGTGGCCCAAGATTTACTAGCATAAACACATACAGATTATCACAAAACACTTTGTTTATTAATCACAAGAGTTACATCAAGCCATAGATCTATTAGTGATTAACCTTTCAAGATAGAATGTGTTTGTGTGTGTACTCAATGTGTGCAACTATGTGTTCTTACTCTCTCTCAACTACCACCAAGATTACACCTTCACTTTCACACACTTACTCTCTTGCTTCTTTTTGAAACAACACAAGGACTTGCTTATATATAGGTCAACATGACCAAGCAAGGTCAAACCTTCTAAGCTCATTACAACTCACACACAAACACTAATTACAACAATGACCCTCATTTAATCTTGAATACAATTTTAGTCTAACAATCTCCCCCTTTGGATTCAAGATTAAAAAAAAATTGTCAATAATCTTCAGGTCTTCATATCTTCAGAATTAACTTCAACTTCAAATCTTTTTGGCTTTGACATCTCGAAAACTTTGACAATTCTTCAAACTTGTCTCTCCCTTTGAATTAGCTTTTACATATTCTGAATAAACAACCTTTCTTTCAAACTCAGACTTTCTTCAACTTTTTCTTTAATAAGTTTTCTTTAACCTTTGACTTTGATCATCTAAAAAATATTTATCTCCTCTGAAATCTTTAACCTTCAATCTGATCTTGAACTTTGATTAATCTCCCCCTTTTTAATGATTTGTTAGAATCAAAATCATTAAAACACTTTAAGGTCAGATCTGTCATTGAATAAACTTCCCACTGTCTGATAAGCACATTCTTCATGAACTTTCATCTCCTCTTTTTAATAATAGACAATCTCCCCCAAATAGGAAAATTATGAATCTCCCCAAAACATGATGTGATAAAATCTGTCATCTGATGTAAAAGAGTCGTTGAACCATGAAAGTATTCATCTGAATCTTTTCAAATTCAAACGAAATAAGAGTTGTAACCCTGAATCAACATATGAAACAGTTAGAAATGCCTGTCAGTAACACGAAATTACTATGTACAACGAATGTACAATATAAGGAGCTTGTTTGATGTTGACTCCCCAGGACTTTCATTCAATCATTGAAGAACACTAGGTAATTCTATGAATGTTCTGACAGAAAAACAAATTCTCTGTGTGTATGTGCTTGTGTTTTGAAAGAATTAGCACAATGATTGTGTTTCATAAGGCTCAACATATGTAAATCACTAAGATAGCAATGATTATACATGGACTCAACGTGCATGAGAAAGGGTCGATGGTGGGGCAACTTTCCTTCTTTTTCAATATCAGTATCTTCCAAGTGAAGATCTGATAGATTATGTGCTGCTTCCCCAAAAAAATATGAAACATTCTCTTTTCAAGAAAAGAATGAGTAGCTTGTGGGGTTGTATGCAAGAGATGGCATTGGCTAGTTGCCTATTTCAATGATGGTCACGAAAGAATTGTGAACCAATCAGTAATGTGGCTACCCGGCTCAGAAAGATGTTTGGTGCATAGTTCTGATATTCTTTTTAACTCTGTTCTCACACCCTCTTTCTTTTAAACATTTAAGCTCACAACTAACCAATCTCTCATTCCCATTTTACCTCAGCTCACTCCCACACTCAATTCTTTTAGACCCCTCTCCCCTCAATCACTCAAAGGATTTCTTCCGGGGTAGGAAACACTGGTTATTGTGAATCCATGGAAGATCTAGTAAGCACTCACAGTGAATCCCATGTTCCTAAAAGTACATGTTGTTCAATGATTTTCTTGACATGTAAAGCACAAGAAATCATATGTCAGTGTTTGTATGCTCATTCAAAAATCAGAAATAAAATTTGAGCATTTTGAACATTTAAGATATCTCAAAACTTTATATGAATGAATAATCAAGAAAGAATAGAAATGTTTTGAGAATCTGACAATGATTAAAATCAGATCAAATTATCATGAAGAAAAATATTTGGGAATTCAAAGACGTATGTTGTTTATATGAACAATATATAAACATATTATCAATAAAAGCACATTAAAATGAAATGACGTTTGATTCAAACAACTGTGAATACCAAACGACGGGAGTATTACCATAGAAAGATATATCATTTGATACATGGTAATAACAAAATCAATTTGAAAATACTGAACCAGTGTGTGTATGAATACTTGACAAAGTATTTAGAAAAGAAAATACACAAGTATTATTCTTTAAAGAACACACGGCCAGATAACCAATGAAGTATCCAAAAAAAAATCATTTAAAATTCACACTTCTCATATCATAAATACATTTTAAGATCGTGAAGTGGTTTGAACATTTTAAAAACATTTTTCACAAGTGAAAGTTGTTCTTCTTTCACAAGTGTTAGAGTATAAAGATTAGAATGTTATACCTGTAAATCAGAATCCTTAACTCCCCCTGAAATTAATATATCAATTAAAGTATCCTTGACTAGATATCCTCCCCCTTGATATCTGTAAAACATCAATCCTTTTAGAAATATTATTATAAAAGATATAGCAATATAATTTCTAAACTCCCTTTCAAACAAAAAAACTTCCTGATAAGATATAATCTTGAAAGCATCCTTCAGAAGAAAACATTTGAATACGGGTTTTGAACTGAATTGTCCAAAAGCCATTGTCACATAAAATATCCTGCAAAAAAAAAATTGGTAATCATTATAAGAATGATTCCACTTTAGTCAGTTATCATATGATGAAATATCCAAGATATATTCAAATAACGTACAAGTTTAGAAAACTTCCCCTAGAATCATGAAGTAGCGTTTAACATACCAAGTTTGCTAACTAAAAAGTTAAACCTCTTTTCATCCAACGGCTTGGTGAAAAGGTCAGCCAACTGGTAGTCGGTAGTCACGAAGTGCATCTCGATATCGCCTTTCTCAACATGATCCTTTATAAAATGATAACGCACGTCGATGTGTTTCGTCTTGGAATGCTGTACTGGATTAGCTGTTATCGCAATCGCACTCTTAGAATCACAGTAGATAGGGACTCATTGGTAAGTATATCCGAAATCTTTTAACTGTGTTCGCATCCAGAGGACTTGTGAACAGCAGCTTACGGCAGCTACGTATTCAGCCTCGGCGGTGGATGTAGAAACACAATTTTGTTTCTTAGATGTCCAGCTAACCAACTTATCACCTAAGAACTGACAAGAACCAGAGGTGCTTTTTCTATCCAGTTTGCATCCTGCATGATCAGCATCAGTATAGGCAGTTAAATCAAAAGACGAGCCCTTAGGATACTAAAGGCCTAACTCAATAGTACCTTTAAGATACCTAAGAATCCATTTTACAGCGACCAAGTGTGATTCCTTCGGATTAGCTTGATATCTCGCACAGAAACATGTAGCAAACATAATATCCGGTCTACTTGCAGTTAAGTACAATAGTGAACCAATCATGCTACGGTACACTTTTGGATCTACTGATTTGCCAGAAAGATCTGCATCTAAAAGTGTGCCCATTGCCATCGGTGTTTTCATCACTGAACTGTCACTCATGTTAAATTTCTTTAAAATATCTCGAATATATTTTGACTGATTAATAAAAATGCCTTCAGGTAACTGTTTCACTTGAAGACCAAGGAAAAAATTTAGTTCACCCATCATTGACATTTCAAAACGAGATTCCATGATTCTTGAAAAGTTTTTACAAAACTTTGGATTTGTAGAACCGAAAATTATGTCATCTACATAAATCTGGATTAGAATCATATCATCACCTTGCTTTTTCAGAAAGAGAGTAGTATCAATTATACCTTTCTTGAATCCTGTAGCAAGTAGGAATTGAGTTAGAGTTTCGTACCAAGCTCTTGGTGCCTGTTTGAGTCCATACAAGGCTTTGTCTAAGACATAGACATGATCAGGGTTCTTTGGATCAACGAATCCTTCTGGTTGAGCAACATATACTTCTTCATGCAATATCCCATTTAAGAATGCTGATTTTATGTCCATTTGAAAGACCGTAAAATTTTTATGTGCTGCATAGGATAAGAAGATTTGTATCGCTTCCAGTCGTGCCACAGGAGCAAATGTTTCTTCATAATCTATCCCTTCCTGTTGACAATAACCCTTTGCAACAAGGCGAGCTTTGTTTCGAACTACAACTCCAGATTCATCTCTCTTATTTCTGAAAACCCACTTTGTTCCAATAACAGATTTTCCTTTTGGAAGTGATATAAGTCGCCAAACTTTGTTCCTCTCAAATTGCAGAAGTTCATCTTGCATCGCCAGTATCCAATCTGGATCACGCAAGGCTTCTGAAGCTTTCTTCGGCTCGATAGAACTTAAAAAACTTGAATACAGACAAAAATTAGCCGATGTTGCACGCGTTTGTACACCCGACTGTGCATTACCAATGATATTATGAAGTGGGTGATCTATTGTCCATTTCATTGTACTCGGAATCGGATGAATTTCAGCTTGAGTATTATCCTCCTCATATTCATCATATACTGCAGGTAAGTCTTTTTCAATCCCAGATATGCTTGGGACATCTTGTACAGCCTCTTCTGAAGTAAAAATTTCCGGAGCAATAGAAGAATCACTCGGAACTTCTGTTGCAGAATTTGGATCTGCATTCACAGAATCAACATTAGTACCTTCAGAATTTATGTGTGTAGATGTACCTGATGTGGTTGATATTGTGACATTTTCAGAAGGCCCTGAAATATCTGCAATTATAATTGGAACCTCTGAAGTTGATGCGGATATGCTTGATTTTTCAAAATCTGCACAAATATCCATAAAAGCATCAAAAAATAATAAGTCTAATTCAGCTGTAATTTTATTTGAATCAGAAGACTTATTCTGTTTGACTTCAGGTTCTATTCCATCTTGAATAGAAATTTTCTTCTTAAGCTTGAGTTCTGAACTGTTGTGTTCAGAAGTCAATGGTGATGACTTATCGAATGACACATTTATGCTCTCCATTATCGTCTTGGTTCGTCTATTGTAGATCCGATAGGCTTTAGACGTTAACGAATAACCAATGAAATAGCCTTCGTCAGCCTTCTTGTCAAATTTGCCAAGATTGTCTCGATCATTGAGAATATAACACCTGCAACCAAAAGTACGAAAAAATTTAATATTCGTTTTTCGACGATTAATAAGTTCATACGCTGTCTTTTTATGTCTTTTGATGACAATCGTGCGGTTTTGTGTAAAACATGCAGTGGCTACGGCTTCAGCCCACAGAAACATTGGCAACTCAGAATAGGCTAACATTGTCCTCGCAGCTTCCACCAGTGTTCGATTCTTTCTTTCAACTACGCCGTTTTGCTGAGGAGTGTAGGCAGCAGAAAAATTGTGAGAGATCCCAACAGATATGAGATAACTCTGAAGCTTTTCATTTTTGAGTTCCGTGCCATTGTCACTTCTCAAAGATATAACTTTTCAAAACACTTTGTTTATTAATCACAAGAATTACATCAAGCCATAGATCTATTAGTGATTAACCTTTCAAGATAGAATGTGTTTGTGTTTGTACTCAATGTGTGAAACTATGTATTCTTACTCTCTCTCAACTACCACCAAGATTACACTTTCACTTTCACACACTTACTCTCTTGCTTCTTTTTGAAACAACACAAGGACTTGCTTATATATAGGTCAACATGACCAAGCAAGGTCAAACCTTCTAAGCTCATTACAACTCACACACAAACACTAATTACAACAATGACCCTCATTTAATCTTGAATACAATTTTAGTCTAACAGTCATCATCATCATCTGAATTTATCTCTATGAAGTTTGCAAAGAATGATCTCATGTCATTTGCAACTTCTGGATCATCTAACTCATTTACCAATGTAGCAGAATCTGGATCAACATACACAACAATCTGCATATTATTTTCTACAATTTGTTCAGAAATATTCAGTACTTTTGACATTGAAGACAAATCAACATTCTCAATCATAACATTCACTAGATCTTGAATACTACAATTTTGAACATTGTCAGCATTATTTTCTGTACTAACCGCCTCTTCTTGTGACTGATCCTCTCTAGCAGACGAACACTCAATCCTCTGTCTCTTATGCATCTCCCCCTCATGACCTTGAGGATCGGGATCATCCTGGTCATGTCGACGTTTAAGAGACGGGTTGGCTTCAGTTCTACAATTTTGTTCATGATGATCAAAGCGGTCAGAAAGAGATGTAAGAGCTTGAGTCAATAGAGAAATGCCTTCCTTGATCTCCGAGAAATTCGTCCGAGCTTCAGTCCGAAAAGAAGTGAATTCTTCGTATAATGCAGAGACTCTGTCAGGAGCAGAAGTAGACGTAGAAGCTGGAATCGGAGTCGGAGTTGGAGTTGGAGTGGGTTGAAAAGTCCGTAAAAGAGAAAGAAAGTCTTTGTCTTGTTGAGCAGGCGACGACATAGACAGAAGTTGAGCATATAACATATCTGATAACTCGGATATCGAAAGATCGGATACTTGAGTACTTGAAGTCGATACAGGAGGAACTGAAGAAGACACACCAACAGATTGCGTGAACGGTGGAGGTAGAGGAATAGACATGATTGCAAGAGCAGATGTTTGAACAGCAGAAGACGGATCTCTAATAACAACCCCAGATGGGCGTCTGAAAGGAATCACTGCAGGGATTGAAGAGGTATCAATTTCTGGCATTTTACCCTTGAAGAAAGCACGCAATTTCTAAATTTCCGCATTCTTGTGCTCTTCAAACTGCTCATTCATCTTTTGAATTAACTCATTCAAAGTAGAAAATTTAGCCGTTGTATCTCGTACCTCGACTGAAGAAGTCTCGACACTAGAAGTAGGAGAAACTGTTGTATCTTGAACCTGATGAGAAGTTCAAGCATTGACAAATGCTAAGTCAAGTTCATCAACATTAATATTGGCAACTGCAACGTTAATCGGAACAGACTTTTCTTCAGACTCAACATCTTCTTGAACAACCACTTCTGGTTCCCTGAATTTTCTTTCATAAACCCGAAGACTCGGTTGATCAGCATCATCAACATCATCACTATTAGAATCATCATCATCCCCATCTTCATCTCTAGAAAAATCATCACTAGCATCGGCATCTCTATCACCATCACCAGCAGAAGCATCAACAGCAGCATCAGAAGTATCATGGACAGAAGCAGCAGATTCAGTATGAATAGTAGCAAGGACATCATCTATTTTTTGATTAGCAATAGAAACGTTAACTTCTTGTTCGGAAACTTCAACTTCTTGTTCGGAAACTTCAACTTCTTGTTCAGGATGTGACGGATCAGCTTGATCAACTTCCAGAAAGATATCATTGTCCAGACAATATTCAATGATACTTGGATCAGATGGATCCGCATACGTCATAATAAGATTGGAAGGAATAGGCAAGGAATAGTTGAAAGACCGCTTCAGCTTCTGAATGTACGTCATCTCTGTATCTGGAACCTGCGGCCAAGATAATCTGCGTGGAATAGCTGAATTGCTTCTGAGCACACTTCGAATGATCAGCTTCAAGAATCTGATAAATGGAATGAACTTGCACTTCTTGTTTGTAAGCTTGTCTTGTACCCTCTCCGAGAGTTCAGTCCAGAATATATATGTATAGTCGACATGCAAGTCATAGATGACTGCATGGAATAACCGGAGATAAAGAAGACTTGTGTTGTCCGTTCCAGAATGCTTTGTTGTAAGACACCTGATGAGAACAGAGAAGAGAGCATACCAAACTGGAGGAAGATGTGACTTGTCAAAATCACTAACTCTGTTCAATCTGCCAGTATATCCAAGATTTCGAATTCCCTCAAGAACATCCTCTTCAGAAGGAAAGTTGTCATAGGAAGTTCTGCCTGGTCTGGAGTTGGGCTCAGGAAGCTCCAGAATGAGACGTAGACGCTTGTATGAAAGAAATGAATTGAACTGATCAATCTGAAGATCAAAGCGATGAGGTCGAACGAGCTCATTCTTTGATATCGTGTGTCATGCCTGTTGAATATAGACTTCAGGAACCTCTGCGCAAGATGTAAGAGCCTGTGCAAGTGGATGTCCTCTGAGAATCGCATGAATCACCGGATGTATCTTGATTATGTCAAAATCCACAAAATAATTGTTCGGCTTGTATGGCAGAATGTACAGCATAATGGGAAATACATCATTCGGTGTTCGGCGTGATGCAGACAGATTGGCCCCTACTGAAGGAACAGACGGCATCGGCGTCTCGTGAGAAGCTTGATCAGACGGATCATCGAGAATGACATTCTCGTCTTGGATCATGGGATCAGTATGGGTTTTTGAAGACATTTAATGACCTGAAAAACAAAAACGACGAAAAAAAATAGACAAAGTAAGAAAACACAAAAAAATGAAAAAAAAATCTAAGTCTGGTTTGCGCAACTAGTTAGAAACGCAAAGTGAAGTTTGCGCAATGAACGTGATACGCAAAGGACAGTTTGCGGAACAGGCATGATACGCAAACTGAAGTTTGCGTATTACGTTCATAACGCAAACTGAGGTTTGCGTGATAAACTTGGTACGAAAACCTTACCTGAAACTTTTCCAACACAAAACATAAGGTTTGCGGGACACGAAGGTTACGCAAAGTAAACTTTGCGTGACCAACAGGTTACGCAAAGTGAACTTTGCGTGTCCAAAGTGTTACGCAAACAACACAAAACAACAAACACGCACAAAACAAGGTTTGCGTGTCAAAGAGGTTACACAAAGTAGACTTTGCGTGACCAACAGGTTACGCAAAGTAGACTTTGCGTCACCAACAGGTTACGCAAAGTAGACTTTGCGTGTCCTTAATGATAAGCAAACTAAACTAAACGAACAACACAAAAACATCGAGGTTTGCGTGTCAAGTATGATACGCAAAGTACACTTTGCGTGACCAACGGGATACGCAAACTGAACTTTGCGTGTCCTGTTGGTTGTGCAAACTGAGTTTTGCGGGACACCATACTTGATACGAAAACCCTAGTTTTCGTGAGTTCAGTTACGAAAAACATAAAAACATGAAATTAAGGCACTTAAAGATCAAATTAAAGGGTAAAAAGACATACCTGAGGTTCGAAAATAGTAGCTAATACAAACCCAACAACCAATTTGAACAAAAAAACGTGATTCTGATCTAAGAAGACGATGAATAGTACAAATGAAAAATATGCACAGTAAGAAATCGAAAACAGAAGAACAATAAGAACAACTCTATACTAAAATAACTACAAAACAACAATAAAAGGAAATAGAAAAATAAACCTGATCGAAAGATTAACAATCTGAAACAATGAGAAAGAAGTCGGCGCACATAGAGGAAGAAGATGAACAGTTGAGAGAGGTTTCAAATGAGAAAGAGAGCGAGAAAAAATAAAAAGAACATACCCAACACTATTTATACTAAACTAAAAAAATACTAAAATAAAAAAAAATAACACTCATAAAAAAAATAACAATCTAAAAAAAATTACATACATAAAAAAAAAAGTACATAAAATGAAATTTTACCTACCAAGTTCGTTTAACTCCCCCTACACAAATGCATTAAATTTCACAAATCAGTATATCTTTTATGTAGAAATATCATAAATACTTACCTGATGAATTTTTGATCAGCACGTGAAGTATTTTATCAGCTATTTTCACTCCCCCTCAAAAACATAATGTTGTTCAAATTGGCAGTTAGATGTTCTCTCCCCCTCGAAAATTGCACAAACCAGATTTGACAAAAATATGATACACAAACATTAAGACATCAGTGTAAAAAGAAAATGATACTGAATATAAATTTTGAAACAACTGAACATATAAAATTTTAAACACTAAACAAATTAAAGTCTACTCATAAAATTTCACAGATTTATCAATCAGTTGAAATCAAGCGTATGTTGTTGGATACAAGAACATGTTTCATTGCATATCAAGTTAAGACATGTTCAGTTTCAAAAACTTCCAGCTATCTATTCAGTGTGCTCGCATGAGAACTTCGATTAGTTTCAAGAAAAATGAAATTCTAAAAATATTATAGAGAACTTTGCATGTACTAACATTAAGCCATCAAAAATTAAGACTTTCACAAATTTACAGGTTTATCGCAACTCAAACATATCACCAAGTATCATGAGATGTGTGCTCATTGGCATCTTTTAGCATTGTGCACATTGGCATCTTCACATGAGTGTGCTCTTTGGCATCTTTTAAGCGTGTGCACTTTGGCATCTTTTAATCAAAAAGTTCGGTAAGTAAAGAACATGTCGTAAACGTAACTTTCTATCTGACCCTATTGCAGGATTTGGGTCAGCCGCTCCCAGACCAGATGGCCTTAGGGGACTAGGTGTCAAGCACCCCTTGGAACTTACTTTCCCGGATCAGAAAGGCTACATCGACACATCCTAAACCCATTCATACCAGTAGAACATGACTTTCGATCTGGTTCTATGGAAGGATTTGGGTTCGATCACTCCCAGACCAAACGACCTTAGGGGACCAGATGACAAGCATCCCACGGAACTTACTTTCCTAAACCAGAAAGGTCACAGGTATAAACTTTTAAACTCAGAGATTTCTGTATTTTATGAAATTATAATTCATCTCAATCACTCAGGTCAACATCTAAGTGTTTAGCCCATATTTTCATTCCGATCTATAATTCTTTATTATTTAGGTAGTCTAAGCAAAGTAAACTATAAAAATTTCGACTCACATATCTTTAAAGCGGTATCAAAAGCTACAAACATGTTGCTGACTTTTCGACTTTTGTAAGACTTGAAAGTTGAACATATAAAACTTTAATATAAACAAAAAACTTGTAAAAAATCCTAGACACACATTTTATTCAAAAGAAAGAAAATCTGTAAAATTCTACTTTATAGAATAAAATTTGTAAAGATTTAAACTTTTAAATTCAACATGCCAAGTTTTGAAAGCTGAAAATTAAAACGTTTTTCATCTAAAGCTTTTGTAAAGATATCAGCAAGTTGATATTCAGTTGGTACAAAATATAATTCAATAGTACCTTCTTCCACATGATGCTTTATGAAATGGTACCGCATATCTATGTGCTTGGTCTTAGTGTGCTGGACCGGATTGACTGATATCGCGATCGCGGATTTGCTGTCACAATAGATTGGCACTGTCTTGTATAGCATCCCGTAATCGCGAAGTTACGTTTTCATCCAAAGCACTTGAGCACAGCAACTAGCTGCAGCGACGTATTCAACTTCGGCTGTTGATATAGACACGCAGTTTTGCTTTTTCGACGCCCAGCTTATCAGTCTGTCACCCAAAAATTGATGGTGACCTGAAGTGCTTTTCCGGTCCAATTGATTACCGCCAAAATCTGCATCAGAATTAGCAATCAACTTATAGTCAGAATTCTTAGGATACCATAAACCTAAATAAGGAGTTCCTTTAATGTATCTAAAAATGCGCTTGACTGCTAATAGATGAGATTCTTTAGGTTTGGATTGGAATCTGGCATACAAGCATGTAGAGAACATTATATCTGGGCGGCTTGCTGTGAGGTACATTAGTGATTCGATCATTCCTCGATGTGTCTTTTGGTCAACAGCTTTTCCATCTGGATCAACTCTGATTTTGGCACCATGAGCCATAGGCGTACCGATTGAAGTAGATTTGTCCATCTTTAATTTCTTCAAGATGTCAAATACATACTTTGACTGTTGAGGAAGATTCCATCTGGAAGCTATTTCACTTGTAAGCCGAGGAAGAAATTGATTTCTCCCATCATGCTCATCTGAATTCTAGAAGTCATTAGATCAGAAAACCAAGTACACAAAGATTTGTTAGTCACACCAAAGATAATATTATCTACATATATTTAAACTAAGCAAATATCCAAGTTAGATCTATAAATGAAACGAGTCGTATCGATGGATCCTTTGGTGAAGCCAGATTTGATCAAGAATGCTGACAGCTCATCATACCACGCCCTTGGTGCTTGTTTCAAGCCATACAATGCTTTATCGAGAAAGTATACGTGATCAGGATGGTCTTTGTCAACAAACCCCTCTGGTTGAGAAACATAGACTTCTTCTTTCAATTTCCCGTTGAGGAAGGCTGTCTTGACATCCATCTAATACACGGTAAAGTTGCGAAAAGCAGCAAAGGCGAGAAACATGCGGATAGCTTCTAATCTTGCAACTGGCGCGAAAGTTTCATCATAGTCAATTCCTTCTTCTTGTCGATATCCCTTGGCTACCAATCTAGCTTTGTTCTGAATAACGATACCATCTTTGTCTTTCTTATTCTTGAATATCCACTTTGTTTCAATTATGCTCTTTCCTTTCGGTCGTGGTACAAGTCTCCAAACTTTGAGCGCGTCAAATTGATTGAGCTCCTCTTGCATAGCTATAATCCAATCCGGATCCTCCAACGCTTCAGATACCTTGGTTGGTTCAATCTTGCTTAGAAAGCAAGTGAAGAGACATTCGTTGGAAGTAGCCGTCCTGGAACGTGTAGACACACTAGCTTGAGGATCTCCAATAATTTGATGAATTGGATGAGATCTTGTCCATTTTGTGGTATGAGGGAGAGGATCAATTACATCTTGAACCAATTCTAATTGTTGAAAGGGTGGTTCAGGAGCTTCAAAGTCAGTTGAAGAGATAGAAACAGTTTCAACTGGAGGAGGAGGTAGCTCAACAACATCTGGATCAGATTCTGGAAGAGTTGGTTGAATAATAACAGTATGTTCTTCTTCCTGAACTGATTCCTCTTAAACAGGTTGTTCTTGTACAGATTCTTCTTGAATAAGTTCAGTTTCTGATGGTGCTGGATCAGATGCAGAAATACTGGTTTGAATAACAGGAGGTACTGGAACAACATCAGTGTCAGAGATAGATGCAGTGGAATTGGGAGTAGATGTGCTCTCAGTTTCCTGATCCAAAACATTTGAGACATTTTCAGAGTTAGATCTAGGCACATCTGTTAGAGCACATATTTGTTGGATTCAAGGTCATAAAGATTGAAGATCAAAAGTCAAGAAGTCAAAGGCTAAAAGTCAACTCTCACTTAAAGTCAAAGTCTTTTGTTAATAAATTCAAAGTCAATGTAATTGTATTTTGTTTCTTTGTATTTGTTGTGGGTATAAATACCTTTGATGTCTTTGTTTGTAATTCATATTAAGCGTGTATGTAAGTGTGGTAACATTTCAGATTGTAGATTGAGAGAGCAGATTAGAGAAGAGTTCATAGTATATCATTCTAGTGAGAGAAAGTAGTGAGAGAAAGTGAGAGAGTTTGTAATAGTTGTGTTTAAATCAATGACATATGGATTTGGAATTCTCATCTTGATTGTGTGTAGCAATTAGAACTTGAATCTAGGACTAACAATTGGTATCAGAGCAGATCCAACTATGAAATCAGATCAAGAAATGTTCGACACTGTGTTCATCAAAGTCCAGATTGATTTCTGAGTTTTAGTGTGATTTAAAAGTTGTAATCGATCAGGTTTTGTGTGATTAGTGATTTCATTCGAGTCTGTATGGTTTAATTTCAGTATTGCACTGTAATAGATTTGTAATTTTGGATTTTGTTGAAGTTTTTGTTCACGAGTTCATACGCACTGTATCATCGATCGTTTTGTATTTTGAGTGTTTGTTTTTGAAATTCTTGCATTGTAACCTGTACTTGTGTCGAATTCGAGGATGTCTGCAAAGTTTTGGGACAATTGAAGAAGATTTGAGTAGAAATTCGAGGAAAAAGTGAAGTTTTGATCGACTTTCTGAAGAACGCGCTAGATCTGTGAAACGCGCAAGTTCTTCGATAGAACGCGCAAGCTGAAGAATATCATTTTTGGACAAAACGCGCAAGGCATTATTAGCGAGTTCTAGAAACTCGCTGGTTGAAGTCTGCGAGTTTTGAAAAATTGGGAAAAAATTTTAAGTACCAAAACATGCACGTAGTGATTAGCGAGTTCTACAAACGCGCTAGTCTAAGTGTGCGAGTTTCATCAGGAACAGGGTTCTGCGAGTTCATACATTGTGCGAGTTTGAAAAACTCAGAAAATTGTCTAAGTGTTGGAACGCGCAAGCAGTGGTTAGCGAGTTTGCTCAAACGCGCAAGTAGTGTCTAGCGAGTTTTGGGAACGCGCACGTCTCTATTAGCACGTTTCAACGTGAATAGTTACTTGCGTATTTAGGCATTAGCGAGTTTCAACGTGAATAGTTACTTGCGAGTTTCAACAATCAGCGAGTTTCAACGATCTGCGAGTTTCTCAGTAAACAGTGTTTTGCGAGTTTAGGCGTCTGGGAGTTTTCATACTTAGAATTTTTTTTTTCTGGGAAATTTTCAAAACTGTAATATGGCCTTTAATAGTGAAAAAATTTTCTCAAGGGGCGCTGCCCTTTGACCCCACCCGCTAACCGGGTAGCGGGACCCCCGTGCTAAGTCTGCGGAGGGGGACATAGTTCTGATTGTGATCAAAATTTCTGAATTTTTATTTCAAGTTTTTCTGTATTCTTGAGATTTCATTTGGATTAACGATCAAGTTAAAGTTCTTTTTGTAACAGATATTCAAGATGGGATATTTTTCTGATGATGATGAAAAAAAGATTGCCAAGCTCAAATTAGAGAATACAAATCTTGCGTCCTCAGTTGATTACTACACCAAGAGGTCAAAGAAATATTCTGATGAAAGGAAGCTACTGAGAGAAGAAGTCAGTGTGTTAAAGAAAATAAATGAAGATCTTCTGAAACAGACTTCTGGGCTTAATGAAGAAAAGGTCTTGTTTTTGGAAGCTGAAAACACTAAGTTTAAGAACAAGATTTCTGAATTAACCGGGTGTGCTAATGAAAAGAAGATCTTTCAATTAGAGTTAAAAAATGTTGAAGAAAGATCTAATTTTGAGACTGAAAAGAAAGGGTTTGCAAAGAAGTTCTTAGACTTTTCCAGAAAATGTGCTGACGAGAAGAAGACAGTTGAGCTGAAATGTTTAAAGCTTTCTCAACAGATTTCTGAGTTTGAGAAAGTAATTATTCTGGAAAGAGAAAAGTTTGCAAAGGAAAGAAAGACCATAGAACAGAAGAATGTTGGATTCTTTAATGAGATATCTGATGGACAAAAGAATGCTGAAAAAGACTTTGAAGAAGAAAGAATTATATTTGAGAAAGAGATAAAGAAGCTAACTGCAAAGCTATCTGAGTTATCTGAAAGTGCATTGAAAGATCAGAAAGCGAAGTCTGAGTTTAAGAGAGAGATTGACCTACTTGTCAAAGAAAGAGACAGTTATTCGTCAAAGGTTAAAGAGCTTGAAAAGATTGTTTCCAAGGTGGTGGTGACTGAGCAAACGACTCTAGAGTCAAAAATCCACACACCTTGAAATAGTTCAGTTGGTTCTAACAAGTCAGCCTCAAGCTCACATTTGAAAACTGTTTCTTCAAGAAGGTCAGTTAATTCATTTGATCAGATTCGTACTACTAACATTTTCTATGATCAAAATGTAGATGGTTCAAATACACAAAGAAGAAGGAGAAGAAGGAGAAGAAGAAGATATGAAGAAGAAAAGTTGGTATGGAGAGTAAAACCAGTTGAAGATAAGAAGAATGATGAGAAGAAGAAAGAAAAGAAAGGAAAGAAGGAAGAGAAGACTAGTAACAAATCATGTATACATGCATCAACAGTCAAGAAGAACAAAGTGCTAAAAGGTAAACCTGATCTTGCTTATTCGAGAGATCAATTGATCAGGTTATCTAAAAATAGGTATTGTTCTTATTGTCGTACTTATGATTTTGTTCATAAAACGAGTGATCATTTCTGGTATGGTTCTTATTCAGTTACTCCCATTCGAACTGCAACTAACACAAATGGACCCAAATACCAGTGGGTACCAAAGCCAAAGACTGATTCTATGTTGCAGGCACCTACAGTCAAGGGGGAGTAAGAGAACGGAGGCTTCTAAGTACATCAGCTTAGAACCCGTACTTCAACAAAGTGTGGCTTCTGAATACTACAATTCAGGACCCGTATTTCAATGCTTAAAGAAAGATACTCCCGGGCCGGTATAAGAGATTGTATTCTGATACTCCAACGAGGATATCAACCTTCAAGGGGGAGTACATATTTTTCTCAAATTTTTGCATCTGATAGATTTGACGAACTACATTAAAAAAGGATTTGTAGATCTCTATCATGTGATTTATAACTGACATATTTTAGATGCATAATTTCAGGGGGAGTAAAAGGATTATGATTTCTGATTAATTCAGATCAGAACTCGTACTTTAATTGTTTTATTGCTTTATGTCTTTTACTTTTGAATAAATTTTGTGAATAAAAGTTGCTTTGACATCACTTTGAGACTTGTATAGAATGAGAGGAAGCTATCAAGATTATTTTTTTTTTTTTTACTTCAGCTGACTTCATGAGATCTAAGATTGCACAGAAAGGTTAAAATTCTTATCTTAATCTCATATATGGTTGAAAGAAGGACAACTTTCAATCATAGAAAACATGTTCTTAAATGTTCAAACCACTTCTCGATTCTTAAACAGATTTCATGAATTGGAAGTGTGATTTTAAATGTTTTCATTTTTATTTTTGAGCTTCAATGTTTAATAAACCGTGTGTTTCCAAAGATAAATACTTGTGTGTTAGGGCCATTTTCAATGTTAAATAGAAGTTCAGGGTAGTTTGTGACAAGTTGCAATAGTTGTAAGCTTGTTGGGCCTTAAAGCCCATAAGCCCATTAGGACTGCGAGCCCATGTATTTAAAGTTATTTCTGTTTCATTTGTTAGGTGAGAAATTCATTATTCAGTTTACTAGTTGTTAGGTTTACATATTATTATCAGAAATTCTCTCTGTAAACCTTAGCCCTTTGAAGTTAATATTAATCATATGACTAGTTGCTGTGGCCTATAATCTGTTCATCATTGTTCTTATATCTGTTGATTGCACTGAAACTGGGATCTACAATTGGTATCAGAGCAGATAGGCAAAAAGGTTTGATCCAGTAAAAAGGTTTGTCTGAAACCCTAAGATCAATTTTATTGTGTTAGTTGCTTTATTTGCTTGAATTGATTGTTAGTATTTGCTTTATATGTTTATCTGATTAATCTGATTCTGCAAAGTTAAAGTTTTTTTTTGTATGTTCGATCGATTCTATTCTGGTATATGAAAAGTTTATTTTTCTTCTTCGATCGAATCTGAGGAATTTTTTTTACTTTGGTTGCTATCGGTCTTAGGGTTAGCCATTGTTTTTTATCGATCTTGTTGATAATATCGCATCCGGTTGAATCTTTTGGTTGTTTATCTGGGCTTTATTCGATCGAAGATCGAAGGTTCTGGGGTTGGCTTCGGTTGAATCCCAGAAATTCATCGAGTTCTTCGGTGGTTTCTTCGTGTTCTTCGGTCATTTGGTATCTTCGACCTTATCTGTTTTTTTTTTTTTTTTTTTTTGTGTGTTTATCGGTTAATTGGTCTTTCGACCTGAGCCCTTCGACCGGATACGTGTTACCCGGTCTTGTCCCTTCGACCGAATAACCTTCGACCGGATACGTGTTACCCGGTCTTGTCCCTTCGACCGAATAAGAGTACTCCGGTTTTGTCCCTTCGACCGAATAGGAGTGCTCCGGTCTTGTCCCTTCGACCGATTTAGAGTTCCTCCGGTTGTGTCCTTCGACCGGATAAGTGTATCCCCGGACGTGTCCTTCGACCGGATACCTGCTTCCTCCGGGTATACCTTCGACCGGATTTTGTTTGACCTGATTTTCTGATTAGACCAAGTGTTTTCTGTGTTTCTTCTATTTTATTGTATTTGGATCATTCTGCTTGCCTAACGATCATTACAGTGCTCTTAAGTTAAGAAGTAAAGATGAACTCAAGGGATGCTCTAGCCATCGGTTCTGACCAAAAGCCCCTGGTGCTCTTTCGGGGAGAGTACCCTCAGTGGCACGACCGATTTATGAATTTCATAGAAGCAAAATCCAACTATGAAGATATATACAAATGTCTGACTGAGGGTCCACAAGATTGGCCAATGAAAGTGGTACCGGGAAATCCAGCTGAAGGAAGGCCAGAGCGTCAGATTCGGAAATCTGTTGGTGATTTTACTAAGGAAGAAAAGGATATGTACGAGGCAGAAAAGCTGGCAAAATCGTACCTTCTTCAAAGTCTACCGAATGACATCTATGCTTGTATAGATAGTTTCAAGGACTCATCGAAAAAGATGTGGGACCAAATAGAGAAGATGATGATGGGAAGCCACATCAATAACCAGCTAAAGGTGACAAATTGTATCACCAGATATGATGGGTTTAAAGCACGAAAGGGTGAAACGCTGACGGAAACCTACGAAAGGTTTAATATGCTTCTAAATGATCTTCAGAAAAGTAAGATCACAAAGACGAACACGGAAAACAACATAAAGTTTATGAACAACTTACAGTCTGAGTGGAAACCGTTCGTCTCCCATATTCGTCACACTCAAACCTTGGAGAAGCTGTACCTTCACGAACTGTATGAAATGCTGCTCCAAGACGAAGAGGAAGTGATGGAACTTATTGGGAAAGCAGAAGAAAAGCCAGCAACTGATCAAATAGCACTCATATCTGAGAAAAGAGGCAAATCCGTCAGCCGATCATCTGGAAAAGAACATGTGCCGAGTGATTCTGAACCTGAAGATCCCGATAGCGATTCGGATCCAGAACTTGCCAAGATGAAAGAAGCAATGGTGTTTCTCACTCAAGCATTTCAAAAGAGGAAGTTTTTCTCCAAGACTTCCAATAAGCAAAGAGTTTCTACTCATTGTGATCATCGTGATAAGTCTGAAGGTAACAGTCGCTTTGAAGCTGGTAAGAAGCCTGACAAGAGACATGAAGAAAAGCCTAAAGATGAACCGATCAAATGTTACAATTGTGGTCGGTTAGGTCATTTCGCCAGAGATTGTCGCAAGCCAATTGTGCGCAACGCGGACTACTACCGAGCCAAGCTGCTTCTTGCCAAAGAAAAGGAAGCTGGTAAAGCTCTAATGGCTGAAGACGATTACTGGCTACAAGTGTCGGATGAAGAACCCGAGGATGCTGAAGCTCATCTGTGCTTCATGGGCAACCATTCATCACCATCTGATACTGATGAAGACGATAACAATGCTCCTTGCCAGGTATGTACCCCTTTTCATGAAGCTTTACTTGATCAGATGCAACTATCTATGAACAAACTTGACTCTTACAAGCTTCTGTTAAAAGAAAAAGAACAACTTATTTCTTCTCTGGAAAACCGTGTCACTAAGCAGTCTGACTTTATGGAAAATCAAAGCTTAGAAATCTCTAGCTACATGTGCACTATTTCTAATCTAAGAGAAGAAAATGTGAGGTGTTCAACAGAGTCACAAAATCTAATGACCAAAGTAGATGACCTGACCGATAAGCTCCGTATGTCTGAGTCCGAGAAAATTGATTTGTTAAATCAAAACGTGGCTTACAAAAATGAGAACATAAGGTTATCCAATCAGCTAGAAGAGCTTGAAAAGAAACTTTATAAATTTGGTCAATCTGATCAAACGCTAAAGCTAATCGCGCCAAAAGAACCAAAGTACGGAAATGCGGGTATCGGGTACGATAACCCTAATTATTTAAACAAGGCTTTATCCAAAGTTCCTACTTTATATGCATCTGAATTTTTTGGATTAGACAAAATCTTTCCTGAATATAAGATACATTGGACCACACCCACTGAGGAGGAAGACCTTGAAGATAAGTTGAGAAGAGAAAATTCTGTTCTTTCTAAAAGGACATTTCCTTTTGTTTATGATACTTTAAATGCTTCTTATAATACTGACAAACCCCGTTTCCTGTCATCCGATTTTTTCCATAGTTACTCTCAAGCTGAACTAGATACTAAAACCGTTAAAACTGAGGAGGAACCTCTAGCTCCCAAGGTTTATGTTCCAACTCTGCTTTTAGAAAAGAAACTTGTTCAGCTAGAAGAATCGTATGCACTAGAAAGGGAAAATTTTCAAAAGGAAAAGCAAAGTCTTTTATCTCAAATTGAGTGTCTCCGTTCCAACAAAAAGGAGACTATGTCGAAAGAAGAAAAAGAATATTACCAGACAGAAATAAAGAAGTTGCACTCACAACTGACTGCTATGGCAGCAGATAATCTGAAAGTGCAACTTCACAAGGTTGACTCTCATGCTCAGCCTTCCATTCTCCAAAGAGAGTTATCGTCTCTGTCTGAACACTCTTATCCTTCTTCTGACTCAACTTCCTTCAAAGCTTTTATGGGTGACTCGTCACCGATCATTTCAAATAAAGGAAAAGAGCCTCAAAGTCTTAAATCAGATCAGTGTTCTGATTGTAAAAATGCTTCCGCATATGATCTGCACTCAACAAACTCTTCAAATGCTCTGAAGTCCTCATGTGATAAGGTCCTTTCTGATGAGGAACTTGAATTTTCCGCATTCTTGAATTCTGAGGTGTGTTTAGATAGCACTTTGAGCCAATTTGATTTTAATCCTTCTCTACCTAGCCATGTTGATTTTTTAAATGAGTCATGTGAGCCTCCGGTTAAATTTTATAAAGGTGACTGTTCTACATTTGCCTCGAGAAAACCTTCTGTGAACAATTCTTCAAAACCTTCCAAGTCTAAATCTAAAAGGCGTTCACAGAAGAAGAAAAAGACCGGTCGCTCTCAAAGGTCAAAATCGTCAATTTTCAAATCCACTGACTATGGGTTTAACGGTATTTCAGATACGTTTGGTCGGCGGAAAGAAGTGAAATATGCTTGGGTAGCTAAGAAGTCAAAAGAGAGCTCGGCAACATCAGAATTAGTTGGTCCTGTCTTAAAGTCTAGAAAGAACAATAACAATCATGATGTTTTTATTTCTAAACCTCTAGTTGATGGTAATGGAACTTTTCCTTTAAAAGTTTATTCAATTCCGCAATTACTTCAACTGTCGCATGATTGTTTGTGTTGTTCTCATTGTGGATCAAATGATTTTGTTGATAGCCGTTATGCATCTGATTGGTTTGGTTCATATCATATTGCTACTAATAATTCTCATAGTCATGTTTCCCGTGAAAGACAAAGACCCAATTATAAACGGGTCTCTAAGTCGGGTGTTAATCCTAACCCTAAAGGACCCATTTACGAATGGGTACCTAAAAAGAAATAACCTGTTTTGCAGGAAGGTCATGTGTGGTATCTAGATTCAGGCTGCTCCAAACACATGACCGGAAGAAGGGAGCTTCTCACAAACTTCACCGAGAGGTTCTGTGGGAATGTACGTTTCGGGAATGATCACTCCTCTCCCATCAGGTGTTACGGCGATATTGTCAAAGATAACATCACGATCAAGAAAGTCTCCTATGTCGAAGGTCTCGGTCACAATCTCTTCAGTATCGGTCAATTCTGCGACAAGAATCTCGAGGTTACTTTCAAGGCTAAACGGTGTAGCGTTCGAACTGAGGATGGTAAAGAAATACTTGCTGGAACGCGACGCACCAACCTCTATACGATTGACCTCTCGTCCTTGAAACCTGCCAAGGACGTCTGTTTGTTGTCCAAAGCATCTGCTGAACAAAGTTGGCTATGGCACCGTCGTCTCTCGCACTTGAACTTCAAGAATATCAACAAGTTGGTGCTGGGTGGACATGTCAAAGGTATGCCTGATCTCAAGTTTGCAAAAGATCATCTGTGCGCTGCCTGCGAAAAGGGCAAGATGAAAAAGGCGTCTCACAAGCCGAAAGCCGTTCCGAGTACTTCTCGGTCCCTTGAGCTAATCCACATGGACTTATGTGGACCGATGCGCGTTCAAAGCATAAATCACAAGAAGTATGCCCTGGTGATGGTTGATGATTTCTCTCGTTACACTTGGGTCCGATTTCTCCGTTCAAAGGTCGAAACTCCCGAGTTGATAATCTCTCTTCTGAAGAGCATCCAAGTCAGTCTCAACCAAGTAGTTCAGACCATCAGGACGGACAACGGCACTGAGTTCAAGAATCAACTTCTCACCGGTTATCTCACTTCAGTGGGTATCTCGCATACTTTTTCCGCCGCTCGTACTCCTCAGCAGAATGGGGTGGTAGAGCGTCGAAACAGAACTCTAGTTGAAGCAGCACGTACGATGTTATCTCATTCCAAGCTACCTCTATTTCTTTGGGCAGAAGCAGTTGCTACCGCTTGCTATACTCAAAATCGGTCTATCATCAACAAACGGTTTAACAAGACTCCGTACGAGATCATCAATAAGCGTATCCCGAACATCAACTACTTTCATGCTTTCGGATGCACCTGTTTTGTCTTAAATGATAAGGATGATCTTGGCAAATTCAGTCCCAAAGCGGATGAAGGAGTGTTTATCGGCTACTCTCAACAAGCAAAAGCCTACCGTGTCTACAACAAAAGGACGAAGACCGTCATTGAGAGCGTAAATGTGACTTTTGACGAGGCCCCTGACATGGTTTCTGCACATCTCAGTTCAGAACCCGCGCTTACTGGTGTGTTAGCTTCTGGACAATTCCGTACGGAGGCTACACAATCTCCAGTGGATCCACATCATGCGTCAAGAGCACATCTTTCTGATTTGGATTTACTGTTTGAATTCTTTTATACTGACTTATTTAATGTTAAGTCTAATACTACGTCATGTGACAGGAATAATGCTAAAGCACCAGAAGTGACACAAGTCACGGGCCCTACCGACTCCGGTGGTCCATCCTCTCCTGGTGCTCCATCCTCTACTGCCAATGATCAAGCTTCCCCGAGCTCAAGTGATAGACATCCTCTTGATCAAGCTCTTGATAACGGTGCTACTGAACCAACTCATGTTTCCGTTCACCTTTCTGCACCGACTTCTGTCGAAGGTGCTCTCGAAGCTTCCTCTCCGGCAATCCCGGAACATTCCATAGTGTCATCTCCAGCTGAGTCGTCCTCTACTCCTAGTTCGACCCCCACTACGAAGGTTACACCTCACAAACCATCATCCCTCGAGGCAGTTCAGGATTTAACCCCAGGTGGTCATGTGGATTCCGATACCTCCCATCAGACATATCAACCACATCCACACACTACCAAATGGACTCGAGCACATCCTCTTCATCAGATCATTGGTGATCCCTCCACACCAGTTCAAACTCGATCCACCACCGCCAATGACTGCTTATTTTCCTCGTTCCTCAGCCGTATCGAACCTTCCACTGTCTCTGACGCACTGACTGATCCGGACTGGGTAATTGCTATGCAGGAGGAACTCAACCAGTTTGAGACCCTCAAAGTATGGCGCCTAGTTCCCCGTCTTAAGAACAAGACGGTGATCGGGACTAAATGGATTTTTAAGAACAAGAAGGACGAAAACGGCATTATAGTTCGGAACAAAGCGCGTCTAGTAGCTAAAGGATATCGCCAGCAAGAAGGAATTGATTACGATGAGACGTTTGCACCGGTTGCTCGCATTGAAGCGATCCGCATGTTCCTCGCCTACGCCGCTCACAAGAATTTCATCGTCTTTCAAATGGACGTGAAATCCGCGTTTCTCAACGGCGTGCTCAAGGAGGAAGTATATGTCTCGCAACCCGAAGGTTTCGTGAGTACTGAAAATCCGCATTACGTCTACTTTCTTGACAAGGCCCTCTACGGTCTTAAGCAAGCGCCACGAGCCTGGTATGATGCCCTATCATCCTTCTTAGTCAAGTCTGGATTCTCTAAAGGTAAAATTGATACTACCTTATTTATTAAAAGAGAGAAGAATGATATCATTCTTGTACAAATTTATGTTGATGATATAATCTTTGGCTCCACGAACCCCAAGTACTGTCAGAACTTTTCTGCCTTAATGAGTAAACATTTTCAAATGAGCATGATGGGGCAAATGAATTTTTTCCTGGGTCTCCAAGTAAAACAATTACAATCAGGAATTTTCATTAATCAATCTAAGTACATCTCGGATATTCTTCGGAAATACCAGATGGAACAATCTTCATCTATGAAAACCCCCATGTCCACTACTCTAAAGCTTCACTCCGATCCTGACGGTAAGGATGTGAATGCTACTAATTATAGAGGTATGATTGGCTCTCTTATGTACTTGACGGCTAGTCGGCCGGACATTATGTTTTCGACATTCTTGTGTGCAAGATTTCAGTCGAAACCTAAAGAGTCTCACTTAGCTGCGGTTAAGCGAATTTTTCGATATTTAAAAGGTACTGCTGATCTTGGTTTGTGGTATCCAAAAGAGACAGGTTTTGAATTGACAGCCTACTCGGACGCTGACCACGCTGGAAACATGCTGGACCGGAAGAGCACGTCGGGTCATGTTCAGTTCTTGGGCGATCGTCTTGTAAGCTGGGCTTCCAAGAAGCAAAACTGCGTGTCCACCTCCACCGCCGAGGCGGAGTATGTAGCAGCCGCCAGTTGCTGCTCGCAAGTCATCTGGATGCGCACCCAGCTCAAAGATTATGGATTTAATTACTCCAGGATTCCCATCTACTGCGACTCGAAGAGCGCTATTGCTATATCAAGCAATCCCGTCCAGCACACGAAAACGAAGCACATTGATGTGCGCTATCACTTTATAAAAGATCACGTGGAAAAAGGTACTATCGAACTCTATTTTGTTAATTCAGAGCATCAGTTAGCAGACCTATTTACCAAAGCTTTGGACGAAAAACAATTTAATTACCTTGTGTCCAAGCTAGGTATGCTAAATTTGAAAGTTTGATCCGTTCGCAGCTCTCTACGAGTTTCATTCAATAACGAATGACTGTGACAACTGCCCCAGTGACGTGTCTCTGGTTGCTATTTTCCACACTCCTTGGTTATTGCATTTTACTCGTTCAGCTCTGTGGCCGTTACGAACTTCTGTATTAACAAAGTAGATTTCTTTGTGTGTTCGTGTGTCTGTTTTTCGTGATTGTGTGTGCAGTTCATTCCTTTGTTCCTTGAAGAGTAAGTTGTTAGTGACAGATCTACAACCCGATACTGTGTTCAGGGGGACCACTAGCGTCAGATGGTTGGTAAGCTTCACGGGTCCTCCTTTCGAGGGGGAGCAGGTAAGAGGGTTATGTGATTGGACCTCCTCATGGTAATCATTCGAGGGGGAGCTAGGTCTCTTGTCTGCGTTTTTTATTTAAGCCCTTTTATCTTTAATTTTAATTTTTTTTTGAGTTAATTTTTTTATTTTTTTTTATATCTCCGAAAATTCCACAAAGTTTTTTTAGGTTTGGTGTATTTTTTTTGTGTTTGGTTTGAGGTGTTTGTTTGATTTGCCTAGGCCCAAAGTTTCGGCCCATAACCTAATCGCCCCCCCCCCCCCGGCCCAAGCCCAACACCCTCCGGGGTATAAGAACCTCGGTCGAAGCCATCCTCTTCATTCGATCGATAATATCTTCTCTCTTCGCCTTCATCTCTCTCGCCCGGACCTCTCATTCGACCGCATTCTTCGACCCTATACGACGTTTTTCATCGCCTTCAATCGACAAGGTATGTGTTTAGACTATATCGATCGATCATAATCGATCGAGTTAATAGTGGGAGTTGATCTGGATGGTCCCCGGAGATGAATCAGTGTCGATTTATCTTCTCCGGGGGAATACTCCGATCTAGGGTTTCGCCCCGGTCGAAGGCTCCCCCGGTCAAACGATCCCTCCGGTCGACCACATATCCGGTGGTTTAAATCACCGGTCGTTTGAAACCTCCGGTCGAATATCACCTCCGGTCTTCTTACCCTCCGGTCTTAACTTACCCCCGGTCTTAATGACCTCCGGTCGTAGACCGTATCCGGTCGCAGACCCTATCCGGTCGAAGACCTCATCCGATCCAACATCTATCCGGTCTTATGAGACCTTCGGTCGAATGCCTCGTCCGGTCTTGCTTTTATCCGGTCGAATCCAAGGTGTTGGTGCTTATAGTCATCCTTGGACTTATGTGTGTTTATGAGGAAGTGGTGCAAGTCTGCGCGCCTTGGTGACTGACCCTAATTCACGAGTAGGGTTTGCTCTTCCAAATTTTTGGAGTTACTATATGGCGTGATCTAAATCATCACGGTATAACTCCAACGGCGAAAATTGTGTTTCCAACCTGTGTCCTAATCGATTACTTCTTCACAGGTACAATGGCTCAAAATCAGCCACCAGCGATTGATCCAATCGCAGATGCGGAACTGATTCCCGAGGATCAGTTCCTTCCACTTACAGCAAATAACTACCATCTCGATGTGACCCAACTCGCCATTCAACATCAGGTCATCATCGAGATACTAAGGGGCCATCCACTCTCCTATGCTCTAACAGAAACAGCCACCGTTCCAATCATATACCTACAGCAATTCTGGCGTTCCCTTCATGCCTTAGAAGCCGATAGCGGTTTCCATCTTGAAGGTCGGATAGATCACACACCAGTGCTTCTCACAAGTGATCTATTCCGCCAATTTCTTCGGTTACCGACCGCCGGCTCTGTAGCTGGCCAAGAAGACTTCGACCCGCTTGTCTCAGATGCTACATTGTGCACCGATCTTCTCTCATTGGGATATGGCGCAGAACTCCGCATACCATCAACATTCAACCGCAAACATCTATCGACGTTATGGTACACTCTGTTCACTTATATCAATCGGTGTCTTTCGTCTATAACGAAAGGCATTGATCAGACGAGCGCTCCGATTCTACGCATCTTTCATGCGGTGGCATTCAATCGCCACGTCGACTTTGCCGATCTTCTATGGTTTGAACTCATTCAGAGAGTTCGGTCGACTGCATCTCGGCGGTCAAACTTCGTCCCCTTCATGCGGTTCCTACAGATAATCATCCAGAACTACATGAACCTGTATCCCGAGATACAGCGCCGCTCCACCCACCCGACGTGCCCACAACATCCAACTCGGAAGATTCCTTCCCGTGCTGATCCAGAAGGTGTTGTCGCCCGACAAATCCCAGTTGGTGTACTAGACCATGCTCGTCCCACGGCACTGAGTGTGATAGCTTATAGGCACACACACAACATCCCAGCTCCTATGGTCCGACCAGGACCGGCAGGACCTGCCCAAGGAGCGAGACCTGAGCGACGTGAGGGTCCGCGTCCACGAACGAGAGGTAGGAGCGTCCGGATAGCTGGGCCTTCCGGACAGGGTGTGTCGAGAGCTGTTACTGTGAGGGGATCTGGAGTGGGCAGTGCCGTTGGATCGAGCCAGCCTAGTTCTTCGAGACAACCATCTTCGCCACCAACAACAGGTACTCCAACGACAGAAGAGGCAACAGTTTTTGAAGCCATTCAAGTTCAGTCCTCCTCTGTCGCTACTACTGAAGAAACAACAGCCATTTCCGACTCAGACGAAACCCCAACCGCAGCATCGACATCAAATGAAGAGTCTCCTGACTCCGATGATGACGATAATCAACCCTCATCTGGAGCGATAAGGAGAGCGGAGGGAGTATTAGTTGAACATCAAGAAGTGAGCTGTGTGAGGGAAAGGCGAAGTAAACTGCATTCAGAGAGTACACGAGAGACGGGACAACCATCTTCGGTTGTATCCCCCCTAGCCACGTCTAGCCAGGTAGCCACATCTGCTACCCAGTCTCATGTGTTGGGACAGGGTATTGAAGAAGCCGCCGTGGACCTAGCGGCGCATTTGCACACCCCACCAAGCCACTCCACCATCTCTCAACAGATGGTGGTTTTACATTCTCACGGGGATTTAGCACATACGCTATCGGACTCTCACTTGGAGGGTGCCGATATTGAAACAAGAGAACAGCTGCCCCCGTTCTCGCCTTCTTTGCATGCACGGAGTCTAGATCCATTTGTGATTCATGCCATTCCTAGGACACAGATTCCTTTTTCGGCTATCGCCGGTAGCCTAAGTGGCCCGGCCGGAACATCCATAGTAAACCCACCTTCGGGTAGGTTACAAGGATTGGGTGGAAGTCCTACCACGGCTATCAACACGCCAACCGTGAACGTAGGCGGCTCGACTTCAACAGTCGTAGCTACAACGGGAAGTCTAAGTGACCCCGGAGTTACCCCACATGAGTTTGTCTCAAGGGAATACATGGACGGCGCCCTAAAGGCTGTCCAATCTATGATGAGGGAGGAGTTGGACAACATCAAACGCATGGTCAAAGGCAAAGGTCCTGCGACTGAGCCGGAGACCTCACCTATTCCACCTTCTCTATCAGCCACGGATCTTTCCATACCTGACCTCAAATCTATCCTTCTCGCCAAACTTATAGCCCAATCTCAAACCGAACCCACCCAAGATGCCGATTTGCTATCTCTACTTCGTTCTCAAGCATCCACACCTACCCCACCTACACCCCAGCCTAATGTCTCTACCGAAGCCTTCCAGATCCAGCAAGCTATGCTTCAGTCACTTCAACAAACCGTAGCTGTTTTGACTGAACGCCTTTCAGCAGTGGAGGATACCTGCCGTAACCAGGCAGAACGGCTCAAGCGCCGACATGATGATCAGGATGATCCTGATCACCATGAGGGGGAGAAGCGCCAACGTCTATCTGAGCCGGAGACACATGTAGTGGAGTCAGAACAGGTTGAACAGGGTACGGGTTCGGGTACAAGAACAGAGGGACAGAGACAGGAACAGGAACGTGAACCGGTGACAGACTTGATACTATACGATTATCCGACGGTTGAAAAGCCTGAGGAATTTGAAGATGGTTCTCCGATAGTTCCTGAAGATTGGGCAATAATACTAGATCCGTATGAAGTGATGGACACGACAGAAGAATGTGCCAATACTGAAAGAGCTCTGGTGGTTATGCAAGAAGAAATTGATGAAATACTGCATCCAGATGATCAGTCTTCTGCCGTGATTCCTTTATTGACCTATCCAGTTAATCACCCTGATTTTTCTTCTACAGTTTTTCCCGAGAGATCTCCTCCAGCTTCACCAGTTAGAGAACCAGTTAGTACTACTCCAGTTCGTCCATCCAAGTGGGAAAGAGTCCGAATCAAAGTTCCTTTCCTCGAAGAAAGTCAGAAAAAGATCTTTGCCCACTGGATCAGAAAGTATGATGAAGTCGTTATCCATGGTCTACAGTCAGTGAAAAATAAAGAAAAACAGCGTGAACTTGTGTTCGTGTACAGAAAGTTCCAGCACAAGTACTCCAAGACAAAGCTCAGGATTGTATCAGTTGATAAGATTATACCTGCCTACTTCATGAAGGTTAAGTATACGGACTTTATGGTTACTAGAGAAGATGGTCAACAATACTGCTTTTCTGATGCTGATTTTCCATGTCTGGAGCCACAAGATCTGCTGTACATATTACGTGACTTAAAGACCAGAACCGTCAGACCCGGAGAAGTCATTGATGCACTAGAAACAGTGAAAAGATACATGAAGTGCGCAATGAAAATTGCTTCAGTGGAAGATTTTCAGATTGGGTTAGAAAGTGATCAACCGAAGATTAATCTGTTCAAGCCTGATCTGAGTGTTCCGTCTGATGCTCTAAATGTACCTGCATTCACAGTTATAAAGTTTCCAGAGTTTGGTATGTCATATGTGAACAACAACGGTGTTCTACGCTTTATCCGTTTTGATCAGATTGCCAGATTTTGTGATGGTACGTTGAGGTTTTTGAAAGACAAGTTGAAGCGTGCGCTGAGTCAAGATGAAAAAGGAGTTCAATTACTGGATTTTTCATACAAAGCACTTGTTCTTAAAGCACTGAATGTTATTGAAGAACGACTGGAATATAGAACAAAAATTAGATATTTCGAGATCAGCTTTGGTTTCCGGAAAATTTTTGTTCCTAACTGGCGTGACTTTCAACTTCTATTTAAAGGGGGAGATTGTTAGGGCCATTTTCAATGTTAAATAGAAGTTCAGGGTAGTTTGTGACAAGTTGCAATAGTTGTAAGCTTGTTGGGCCTTAAAGCCCATAAGCCCATTAGGACTGCGAGCCCATGTATTTAAAGTTATTTCTGTTTCATTTGTTAGGTGAGAAATTCATTATTCAGTTTACTAGTTGTTAGGTTTACATATTATTATCAGAAATTCTCTCTGTAAACCTTAGCCCTTTGAAGTTAATATTAATCATATGACTAGTTGCTGTGGCCTATAATCTGTTCATCATTGTTCTTATATATGTTGATTGCACTGAAACTGGGATCTACATTGTGTATTGTCTTTTCTATATACTTTCAAGTATTCACACACACTGGTTTGAATTCTTGTTCAAAATGATCTTACCATGTCTCATATTGTAACCAATTATTTCGATGGTAAGACACTCTACTTGTACTTTAATGAATTTTGAGCGTTAATTCATTTCGAAACGGTTTTTCAAGAATGTCTGTATTTTGATTCGTATAGACAATATCCATTATTCTTGATCATAAGCTTTGATTGTTATATCATTCATTTCTGATCATTTTCATACAATGTCAAATTTTCAAACAAGTCTCTTGCATTCATGTTTATTCATTCAATATACTTGTTTGAAAATACTTCAATGTTTAAAATGCTCATATCTTCATGATTATATTTTGAGCATACACATATATGACTTGTATTTGAGCTTTAACTGATAAAGTTAAACCATTTTTGAGCAACATTTGTTTCATAGGATTACATGGGTTCTTTGTGCTAGGACTTAATTGAAACTTCTATGAAATCACGTTAACCAGTGATTTCTACCCAATAAATTAATCTTTTAGTGATTGAGTGTGAGGAGTTGAAAAGAAATGAGTGTGGATGTGATGAGGTAAAATGGAAAAGAGAGTTTGGTTAGTAGTGAGCTTACTGATTAAAAGAAAGAGGGTGTGAGATCAGAGTAAAAGAATATCAAACTCTGCACCAAATACTTTCTGAGTCGGGCAGCCACATTATTAATGTTTCACAATTCTTTGGTGAACGTTATTGAAACAGGCAACTAGCCCATGCGAACTCTTGAATTTAACCCCACCAGCCACTCATTTTCTTCTCAAAAAGAAAATGTTTCACATTTTTCAAGGGGATGCAACATATAATCTATCTGATTTTCATTTGGAAAATCTGGATATTGAAAAAGAAGGAAGTCTGCCCCACCTTCGCACTTCAATCATGCACATTGAGTCTGTGTATATCTACTGTTGTCTCAGTGGTTTACACAATGTTGAGCTTTATAAAAGCAATTATTCGTGCGTAATTCTTTCTACACGTGCACGATCACACAAAGAATATGTTTCTTTGTCATAACATTCATAGAAATTGCCTTTGTGGTATTTCGATGATTGGATGGAAGCCCTGGGGGAGTGATCATCAAAAATCTCCTTTATATTGTGTATTCGTTTCACACAGTGACTTCGTGTTACTGACAGACATGTTAACTGATTCATTTGTTGATTCAGGTGTTACACTCATATTTTGTCTAGAGTTGCAAAGATCTGGATGAATACTTTGTTCGAATTGGCAATGAATCAGAGGCTGAGCTTGAAAGATCAGTGGTCAGAAAGATTTCAAAGACATTTCTTGGAGAAAGTTTTGATGATCAGATGCTCTATTCATCAAAAAGGGGGAGAAGATATCAACAAATGTGTGATTCAAAGCAATATTGAAGTTGTGAATGAAAGTTGGATAAAACATTCAAAGCAATATTGAAGCAATCAGATTGGTGTCTGAAAGAGGTTTGGTTACAACCTTTGGGAGATAATGTTACTATTTTTGAAGATCAGACGTTGGGAAGATTGCTGAATGTTTTTGAAGAACAAAGCTTATCAAAGAAGAATTTCATTGTGTTAAGGGGGAGTTTGTAAATCATATTTGTATAAAAGGGGAGATTACAAGAGAAGATAAAGGTTGATCAAAGGGGGAGCTTAATCAAATCGAGCTTAAAGAGAGAAAATCGCATTGCTAAATCTTTTAGTAATGATCTTGATCCAAAGGGGGAGATTGTTAGAGCACATATTTATTGGATTCAAGATCATAAAGATTGAAGATCAAAATCAAGAAGTCAAAGGCTAAAAGTCAACTCTCTCTTAAAGTCAAAGTCTTCTGTTAATAAATTCAAAGTCAATGTAATTGTATTTTGTTTCTTTGTATTTGTTGTGGGTATAAATACCTTTGATGTCTTTGTTTGTAATTCATAGTAAGCGTGTATGTAAGTGTGGTAACATTTCAGATTGTAGATTGAGAAAGCAGATTAGAGAAGAGTTCATAGTATATCATTCTAGTGAGAGAAAGTAGTGAGAGAAAGTGAGAGAGTTTGTAATAGTTGTGTTTAAATCAATGACATATGGATTTGGAATTCTCATCTTGATTGTGTGTACCAATTAGAACTTGAATCTAGGACTAACAAGATCATCATAAAAATTTTCAAACAGAAAATCAAGATCAGAAAGATTAAGCAAGGAAGTAGAAGAATCCTGATTTGTTGGTTGTGGCGAAGGTTCTGAACTGAGTAGTTCAGAAACTGAATTCTCATGAAGAACGGGTTCTGAGCCTGGTTGTCCAGAAACCAAATCATTAGCTTCGTCAAATTTGACATTTACACTCTCTATCACTTTTCTTGCTGAGATAAGAAAGACTCTGTAAGCTACAGAGTTAGAAGAATAACCCAGAAAAATACCCTCATCTGCCTTCGGACTAAACTTGTTCAGATTATCCCTGTCATTCAGAACGTAACACTTACACCCAAAAGACCTGAAATATTTGACATTCGGTTTGATACCGTTCATCAGCTCATATGGTGTTTTGTTGAATCGGCGATGTAGAATTGATCGGTTCTGAGTATGACATGCAGTTGAAATAGCTTCAGCCCAATGAAACAAAGGAAGACCAGAATAAGCAAGCATAGATCTTGCAGCCTCAACAAGCGTTCTATTGCGACGTTCAACAACTCCATTCTGTTGCGGTGTTCTAGCAGCAGAAAATTGTTGTTGACTTCCTTGATCCTCGTAAAAAGATTGAATAGTACTGTTCTTGAATTCAGTACCATTGTCTGATCTGAAAACCTTGACTTTCTTTTGCTTGTTGGTCTTTTCTTACCAATACTCTTTGTCTTCATCGGTCCTCATAAATCAACATGCAGTAAGTCAAGTATGTCTGAAGTGCATGGTTCAGGCTTTGGCTTGTGAGGAGCTTTCTTCATCTTTACTTTCTCACAATCCTGACAAAGGTGGTCTTTCTAAAAACGAAGTACTGGAAGACCTCTCACTGAATCATTCTTGACCAGGTGATCCATATACTTAAAGTTGAGATGAGCTAGTCGACGATGCCAAATCCAACTTTCATGAACTGAAGCTTTAGAAAGTAGACAGATGTCTGATGGGATGTTGACTTTGGAAAGATCAATAGTATACAGATTAGATCTTCTCTTTCCAACTAGTAGATCTCGGCCACTATCATTCTTCACAACAACTCTTTTAGATTTGAAACTAACTTCAAGATCTTTATCACAGAACTGTCCGATGCTGAATAAGTTGTGGCTTAGACCTTCGACGTAGCTAACTCTCTTGATAGTTATATTACCTTGAACAAGATCACCATAACCAAGAATTGGAGCCGTCTCACAGTTTCCAAACTTAACACGACCGCAACATTTTTCTTTAAAATTTGAAAGAAGAGATTTATTGTCCGTCATGTGTTTGGAACACCCCGAATCCAAATACCATAAATGACTAAACTGCACATACAGAAACTACACAGTTTTAGGTACCCATATGCTTATGGGTCCCTTCTTGTTAGATTTGTGTCTTTTATTTTTCAAAGATTTATTATTCAAACAATCAAGAATGCAATCATCAATATAGGAAGAAACACAATCATCAGAATCAGAACTAGAAGAAGCATATGAGACATTCTTTGCTATGTGAATCATTTGCTGAATTGAATATTTTGAGGTTTTATTACAAGAAGCAAATGTATCAATATCACAAAGATTTTCTACACATTTATCTCCTAACAGGTCAGATTCTGGTGTTTGTTGTTTAACCCTCCATATCAGCTTTGGAGATTTCTTCACAGTCCGATCTGAAACTATTAAAATCAGAAGAATTAGAATTTTCAGACAAGACACTATCATGTTTCCTTGACTTCTTTGACCTTCATCTTTTACTCTTCTTTTTATAATATTGAACACTTAGCGTTAAAGAATCATCAATAATTGAATCAGAAGAAGAAACTTTATCTATGAAATCAGCCTGAGCATTCGACATTGAAGAACTAGCCTTGGAGTGAGAATTTTGAAAAATACACAAGTCAGGAGGAGGTTTGCGCATCCCATTGGTGGCGCAAACTAAACTTTGTGCGATCAACGGCTTGCGCAAAGTGTCGGTTTGCGTAACCAACTGGTTGCGTAAATGCATACTATTTTTAAGAACTTGAGTATTTTCCTTAGAATCTTTAGAAAATCCAGTAGAAATTTTGTCTTCAAAACTTGTTTTCATTATAAAAAGAAATAAATCGTTTTCTAAATCAGTTTGAAGACTTTGTTCTTCCAATTTATCTTCAAAATCAACTATCTTACCTTCTAATACTAATGGGGGAATGTATCTCCTAGAATCATAAGACACCGGAGATGCATTTTCCTTATTAGTATTAGCATATATATCAACAAATTCAGTTGGTAATGAAGATTGATTGGAAGACTTGACATTTAATACATTTTGAGATTTTCTGGATTTCTTTGATTGATTAGGAAAATACTTGGCATTTTCAGAAGTATAAACAAATGGCATTTCCATCCTCTTGTTTTTCATTCTTTTCTCATTTTCATCTTCAGAAATTTGTTTTTCACTAGTCCAAAAGAATTTAAACTGAGGTGCATATCTTGCAAGGCCAAGATGATCATATTCATATAAAGTAGGAACTTCAGTTTTAGCAAGTTTTAAAAAATGCGTTTTTTCAAAACCGAGTCCCCACTTTTCCTTTATAGATTCATCACTCCTTGGTTTGTTCATATATATGGTTTGCTCAGATTGTTCTCTCTTATATAATTTCCTTTCTAACACAATTATTTTATCAGAAAGATTTTGATTTGAAAAAGTCATTTCAGTCAAAGAATCACGATAAGTCTGATTTGAATTTTCTAAATCATTCAACTGTTTTTGAAATTTCTCTTTTGTGTCAGTTAAAATAGTCTTTTCATCTTTCAAAGAGATTTTCAACTGTTCAATCAAAACAGACTTTTCTTGATTATCAAGCTTTTCAGATATGAACTTGGAACGAAAATCATGTAAAGCGTTGACAATAACGTTCAATTGAGAAGAAACAAAGTTAACATGAAACTCAGAAATTACCTCAGAATCATCAGTGGAAGTGTCATCTTCTTCATCATCGCTCTTGTCATCATCTATAAAGCACATGGATGCAGTCTCTTCATTCTCAGCCTCGTTATCTGAATGATCCAACCAGTACTCCTCTTCAGCCAGCAGAATAGTTTCGTTTTCTCTCTTCTCAGCCAGTTCCATTTTCTTTCTGTAGAAAGCTGAATCCTTTACCACCTTCACTCTACATTCCTTAGCTAGGTGCCCGGGCTTTCCAAAGTTGTAGCAGTTCATAACCTTCTTTTCAACCTTTTTCGGTTCTACTACTTTTAGAGGCTCATATTTTGGTATGTAAGGCTTTGATGGAGCACCAGGTTCAACCTTCTTGGAGCCGGAAGTGAAACGGAGATTGTTGGATCCAGTTCTACGCTGAAACTTTTTCTGATAGTGTTGCAAGAGAAGTATCATTGCTTTCTCCAAGGCTTCACCATCATCTTCTGTGGAACCATCATAAGCATCATCTGTCAAGGCTTGTTCGGCTAACTGACTTGCTAAGAGGACAATTGGATCAACAGTCTTAGGCTTATTCTTCTTATCAAGCTTAGCCTTCTTTTCCAACACCATGGTCTCATCAGTCATAAAAATTTCATAAAATTCCTGAATGGGCATAGTAGATATCCTGACATCATTTCTCATTCTATGACAGGACTTGCTCCATTCAGGTTGGAGTGCATTCAGAAACTTCAGATTGGCTTCTAACTCAGTCTTTGTAACTTTGATCTTATACAGATCATTGATGACAGCCCAAAATCTATCAAATACGCTTTTCAGACTTTCCCCGTCTTTCGCTTTGAATTCCTCAAAATTATTCATGTACCTTGTCTGACGTAGTTGAGTTAACACAGTTGTACCAAGCATGATCTTTTCCAATTGAGTCCACATAAGCATAGGATTCTGTTTGAAACAGTCAATTCTGTTGTAGATCGAATTGGGTAGTGCAAGAATCAGATTAGATTTGGCCTGGTTATCAGCTTGATATCTTAACAATTCATCAGCATCATACTCTCTTAAAGCTTTCTCAACAGTTGAAGCCAGAGTAGTTGCAGTAGCTGGTATAACTTTCATCAGCCTCTCCATAGGACCCTCAGTCAGAGATTTCATCATGTTATCCCCATTCGGTTGTCTTTCTATGAAGTTAATGAATCGGTCCTGCCACTGTTCAAATTCATTTTCGTTGATCAGTACAGGAGGCCGAGTGTCAGACCCCAATGACATCATCAGGTCATTCTTGTAAACTTGAGCTTGCAAAGACATTTTGAGAAAATCAGAAGTTCGAAAAAAAAATGCTAAGTCTGGAACACACGCAAACAGATGGTTTGCGTAAGAAAAGAGATCCGCAAATGAGGTTTTGCGTAAGCCAAACGATACGAGAACTGAGCTTTGTGTAAGAAGAAGGTTGCGCAAAATGAGCTTTGCGTAAACCAAGTGATGCGCAATACGAACTTTGCGTAAGTCAAATGTCACGCAAACTGAAGTTCTCTCAAGTAGAAGGATACGCAAACGATACTTTGCGTATTAAGCTTGAAACGCGAACTAGACTTTTCTTGAACTGAGAAATACTAAAAGCAGCTTTTCGGAAATCACTGGATACGCAAACTTATGCTTTGCGTGAGTAGACCAATGCGCAAACCCGAAACACTAACACAGATTAGAGCACAATATGAACTTGCGCAAAGTAGTATGAACTTGCGCAAACCAATAAGAACTTGCGCAAACCAACAAGAACTTGCGCAAACCGAAGTAAATCAAGAAATATTCGCAAGATCAATTAAAACAATGCAAGTAATGCAAGTAATTCACACAATGATGAACGAAAACAACTTTCTTACACTTTTCAACCAACAAACTCGATTAAAAACTGCAATATCTCAAAAATGATGATGAAACAGTACGTGAAAACGGGTTTTCAAAAATCCACAAAAACTCAAAATCGATGATCAAATATTGAGTTTCATGCAAAAGTATATGAAGCAAATATGATCGATTACTAAAAACGAATCTAATGAATCCAAATTCAACACAAATAGTCCAGAAACCTATCCAAATTTGATGAAAAAGCAAAAAACGAGATTTTCTTGAAAAAATCAAGAAAATCGATCAAATTTTCTGCTTCAATCCACAAATTCAGAATCTAAAACACAATCTCTCAGTCTTCTCAAGATTCAGAATGCTCTGATACCAATTGAAAGTCCAAGAATCACTAAATCTCTAGAGAGAGAAAGTATAGAGAGAAAGATAGAGCGCCAAATGTGTAAACTGATGTTCAAAGTATGTTCCAAAGTTACAAAAACAAAGGCCCAAGGGGACTTAAATACCCCTAGCCATAACAACACAGATAAGCACTCTAAGCATAGTATAGACTAGGAAAATAATTACAATGATTACTACAAAATCAGTATTAACAAGATGTTTTAATTGTTGATGTTGCTATTTTGAAACCAAAACTCGTCGTTTATCGCAAGAAATACTCAATGAAGCAATTATTCCAGTTCTCTTTTATCTGCTAGAAAGTCTTCATATTATGATAAACATGTTTATGCTTCTTGTCAAGATTCTGATGTTTGGTATGGAAATTATCATGTGCATTCATATCATTCTAATGCTTCAACTGACTTTCAAATGAAAAGAGGACCCAATTTCCAATAGGTACCAAAATCTTATGCTAACACAGTTGGACCCAAATTTCAATGGGTACCAAAAGCTAAATCTGTGTTGCAGGAACCAAAGTTTAAGAGGGAGCTTATGGATATGACTTCTAGATAAAACAGTCTAGGACTCATACCTCAAAGAACAAGGCTTCTAAGTAAATCAGCTTAGAACCTGGACTTCAACGAAGTTTTGACTTCTAAACACAACAGTTTAGGACTCGCACTTCAATGATCAAAAGACCTTACTCCGAGCTGATAAGAGATTGTACTCCAATACTCGAATGAGAAAATCAACCATCAAGGGGGAGTACATACATACTTTTCTGAAATTTTAAATGCATATCTTTTTCAATAATAATTTTACAAATGCATAATTTCAGGGGGAGTAAAGGTGATGACTTCTGATTATTTTTTATCAGAACTCGTACTTTAAAAGTTTTACTGCTTTTTGTCTTTTCAATTTAAGTGAATAACTTTGCTTTGACTTGACATAAGACTTTTGCAGAATTTTTGAGAGAATCTTACAAGTTCATATGTTTATGACTTTAAGCTTAGCTTCATAAGATGTAAGATCGCACGTTGAGGTATAATCCTTTATCTTAATCTCATATATGGTTGATAAGTGGACAACTTTCAACCATAGAAAACATTGTTCTAAATGTTCAAACCACTTCCCGATTCTCAACACGAATTCATGAATTGGAAGTGTATAACACCCTGGATTTTAATTATACGTTTACCGTTGTATTCTTGTGTTAAGCTTTTGTCGTTAACACCGCGTTTTGTATAACGTTCGAGTTTTTGGTTTTCGGTGAAAATGTGAACTTCCAGTGAGTTTCGCGACTTGCTCGTGACTTGGAGTCGCGGCATGGGTCGCGAAGTCCGCTGTTGGTTTTGGGGTTTGAGGCACGAGCGAGTTATGCCGCGAGTTGAGGTCGCGGCATAACCCGCGAAAGACCCTGGCTGACTTAAGTGGCTTCAGCCACAAATATCTCATTTGTGAGATATTTTTCTCTCTCTCTTCAAATCTCTCTCTCTAAGTTTCTCTTTGGTTTCTTCGATCATTGAAGCTCCGTTGATTGCTAGTTTTAAGTGCATTGCTCGGGGTTTCGGTGTAGAAAGCTTCACCTCTTCGTCGTAGTCGATATCTGGTTTTCGGGTTTTCGTATAAACCTGTTTGGTGAGTTCCTACTATCATTTTAAAAACTGTATACATATGAAAAGCTACCTTTTGGAACTCCTATATATCTCCATGGTTTCAGATCTAAGTTTTCTGCATATTTGATTTAACCTGAGTTTTGGGAGATTTTAAGGTTCCCGATCATTTTTGACTAAAATGATGGATTCTATCTTGATTTAAGTAAAAGGATGTTTTACTTGCTGGTTATGTAGCTTATGCAAAAGAATGCTTATGAACTAATTTTTATGATTCCCATACTTACCAGAAGTTGAACTTGAAAAGGCATTTTATTTATAAAATGTTTTGTATACCATATGGTTATATATGGTTGGTCACGAATGATGTTGTGACCAGTCTGGACTATTACTAGTGGATCCCTAGGTTTTGAGTCTACTGATATTATTTGGAGGTTACCAAGTAAAGTAAATATAGAGCTACATGTGCATTAAATTGTGAGGCTCTGGCCGTTAATAAATGTAGAGCTACATGTGCATTAAATTGTGAGGCTCTGGCTGTTAACAAATATAGAGCTACATGTGCATTAAATTGTGAGGCTCTGGTCGTTAATAAAAGTAGAACTACATGTGCATTAAATTGTGAGGTTCTATATGTTTACCAAAACGAAGAACTACATGTGCATTAAATTATGAGGTTCTGGAAAGAAGGCTTATGACCTTATTTTAAATGCTTGTTTGAAAGATTTCCGTTTGGATGCAAATGTTTATATCTCTGATTTTGTATAAATTGTATGTTGTCACTAGGCTTTATAAGCCTAACACTTTTTCTCAAATAATATGTATTCAGGTTCTCGTTAGCGGCAGGTTTCCAAGGGTTTGAGTGTCGGGACTGATCCCGAGGGCTTTTGAGATGTTTAGTATTGGATTGTTGGGCATTGTTAAGTCCCACATTTTTGGATGATTATGGATCAACAACTTATGTAATCTAGATAGTATATGTTTAGATTGGTTTGTTGTTGGGATCCTTATCCGTATTCTGATTTTTGTAAAGGTTAAGTACAGTTCCCCTTTTTGGGAGGTTTATACCTTTGGATGATGCTTATTTGTACAGTTTCCGCGGTTTCAATTTACCCTGGTTTTTAGGATGTTACAAGTTGGAATCAGGGCCCTAGTTTAAGTGATCTAGGCATGAATGTAAGATGTCTAGACTTAGACTGAGTATATTAAGCATTGATTCGTGAGTATTGGGTAGAACTACTAAGATGGTTTGGTCTTAGAGTTGACGGAAATTGTAGTTATCAAACGTTGTGATGATGGTATCTAGAACCATTATGTATTGTATGTTCATAATCTCACTTAGCTAATGTTATTATGAGAATATTTATACGTGATTGTGCCTGAATTACTGTTGCTATGACATTTGGTACTGTAATAGTACATTCTTTCGTGTTTATTCTCTCGATCTGTCTCTTACTCTTCTCGTAATTGTGTGGCAACCATTTTTAGGATGGTAAATACGCGAAGTCGACCGTTAGTCGATGGAGATCTACGTGACGATAGTTCGCCCGAGCGAGATCCTGTAGTTAGGGCGGCGACCGTCATTCCTTCGGGCATGCCACCGTTACTTACTGGGGAAGTGGATCTAGGACCAAGAGTGGTTCTGACGTCCACCAGTCCTGTTGTTCAGTTAGCTAGCCCTCAAGCTGATATGATGGCCAGCGTCATGCAAATGGTGATGACGGCCATGGAGAAACAGCAAGAGGTTTTTCTAAAAATGTTGGAAGACCGGGACGCGAGCCTCAGAAGGCATGGAGTAGTGGAAGAGAATGTGTTGTCTGGCGCTGGGGGCTCTGGGGGCGGAGTCAGAGCTGAAGAGAACAGGGTTGTTAGTGCTCCGAAAGGTGGGAAGAGCTGTTCCTACAAATCATTTTTGGGTTGCGGACCACCAGAGTTCTCTGGTTCCGAAGACCCAGTTGCATGTGTTAAATGGATTCGAGCAGTCGAGCAGGCTTTTGGCTCTTCCGAATGTGGGGATGATCAGAGGGTGCGGTTTGGTACCCAATTGCTTAGGGATACGGCCCTCACTTGGTGGAATATCGTTCAATTCACCCTGTCTCCTACTGTGTTGGCTCAGTTGTCTTGGGCCGAGTTTAAAAAGAAGTTGTTGGAAGAGTTCTGCAGTGAAAGGACTATGGACCGAATCGAGAAAGAATTTCGGTCTCTGGTAAAAGGGAACCTGACGGTAAGGGAGTACACACGTCAGTTCATGGAAAAGCTAGATTTGGTGGGGCACGTGGCCCCAACGAAAAAAGATAAGATGAAAGCCTATCTTAATGGCCTACCAGCGGACCTGTTATCTTTGGTCCACAATTCTAAAGCTTCCAATCTCCTAGAGATGGTTGAAGAAGCTCAGTTTATGGAGGAATTGTTCTTGAGAAGCAAAGATGAGAAAGTGGTGGTAGTGTCTGATAAGAGAAAGTGGGAGAACAGTTATGTGCCTCCCAGGAGATCCCGACCTTTTTCCGGGAACCGAAGCTTCGGCAGCCAGCAGGAAGTCGGGTGGTGTCGCAAGTGTCGAACCAAACACCACGGTAGCTGTAATGCCGCTCCTCAACCTTGTTACAAGTGTTGTAAGTCTGACCACATCTCCCGTGACTGTCCGATTAGATGACTTGTATGTTATGAGTGTAAGGCACCGTGGCACGTAAAGAGAGATTGCCCGAAGCTTGTATCGAGCAACGTGCCAGCAAAGAAGGAGAACCCACCTAGGGTTCCGGGTCGAGCGTTCCAGATGACAGCCGAAGAGGCCAAGGCATCCGCTGATGTGGTGTCGGGTACATTTCTTATAAACTCTGTATCTACTCGTGTTTTATTCGATACGGGTGCCAGTTTCTCTTTCATATCTGAGTTGTTTCGTCAAAAGATTGCTATGCCCACTACTAGTCTTGAGGATGCGTTAGTGGTAGAGATAGCTGATGGTAGTAAGGTTTTAATCCTTGATGTTCTGAAGAATTGTACTCTCGGTATCGAGGGAAGAGAATTCTCGATCGATTTACTGCCGATGATAATCGGAGGTTTTGACGTTGTGGTCGGTATGGATTGGTTGTCAAACAATCATGCCGAGATCGTGTGTTCTAAGAAGTTAATCCGACTCCCCAATCCCTGTGGTGAAGTCGTTGTGATCTATGGTGAGAAGAGAAAAGGTGAAGTGGCAATAATCATAATGGCAAAGGCTCGCAAGTGCTTGGTAAAAGGATGTTCATCTTTCCTAGCCTACGTGATTGACGCCAAGTTGGAAAAGTCAAAGCTGGTTGATGTGAAGATTGTGCGCGAGTTTCCAGACGTCTTTCCTGACGACTTGCCTGGATTACCACCTGATCGTCAAGTAGAGTTTCGGATTGATCTCGTGCCGGGAGCAGCTCCTATTGCTAGAGCTCCTTACCGTTTAGCGTCGTCAGAGATGCAAGAGATGATGGCACAACTCCAAGAGCTTTTGGAGAAGGGTTTCGTCAGACCGAGCTCGTCACCTTGGGGAGCTCCGGTCTTATTCTTCAAGAAGAAGGATGGCACAATGAGAATGTGCATTGATTATCGTGAGTTGAACAAAGCGACAGTGAAGAACAAATATCCGCTTCCGAGAATCGATGACTTGTTTGATCAACTGCAAGGAGCGGGTTGTTTTTCCAAAATTGACTTACGTTCGGGTTATCACCAAGTGAAGGTAAGAGAAGAAGACATTCCGAAGACAGCCTTTAGAACGCGTTACGGCCATTATGAGTTCCTCGTGATGCCTTTTGGCCTAACGAACGCACCAGCGGTATTTATGGATTTGATGAATAGGGTGTGCCGACCATTCCTCGACAAGTCGGTCATCGTATTCATTGATGACATACTCGTGTACTCTAAGAGCGAGTTTGAGCACAAGCAACACCTTCGCGAAGTTCTTGATGTGCTGAGAAAAGAAAGATTATATGCCAAATTTTCCAAGTGTGACTTTTGGCTTAAAGAAGTGCAGTTTTTGGGTCATGTTGTCACTCGAGACGGAGTGAAAGTAGATCCCTCCAAAATTGAAGCTATGATGAATTGGGAGCCTCCCAAGAACCCGTCCGAGATCCGAAGTTTCTTGGGTCTGGCGGGATACTATCGGAGATTTATTCAGGATTTTTCGAAGATCGCTTCTTCCTTGACAGTTCTAACTCGGAAGAATGTGAAGTTTGATTGGACCGAAACGCAAGAGAAGGTGTTCCGGGTTCTTCAAAAGAAATTATGTGAAGCTCCGATCTTATCGTTACCTGAAGGGTCAGAAGACTTCATGGTCTATAGCGATGCTTCGAAGATAGGTTTAGGTTGTGTGTTGATGCAGCGGGGCAAGGTAATCGCTTACGCCTCGAGACAGCTTAAGATACACGAGAAGAGCTATCCTACCCACGATTTGGAGTTAGCAGCAGTAGTGTTCGCCTTGAAGCTTTGGCGACATTATCTCTATGGCACGAAGTGTACACTCTACATAGATCATAAGAGCCTGAAGTATGTCTTTGATCAGAAAGATTTGAATATGAGACAACGGCGGTGGCTCGAATTGCTTAAAGATTACGACTGTGAGTTGCTTTACCATCCCGGGAAGACAAATGTGGTAGCCGATGCGTTAAGTCGGAAAGACTATAGCGGAAGTATTCGGACTACCTGTTCGAGAATCGAGTTAGTATCCACCCTTGTAGAAACGATCAAGGCATCGCAGATTGAAGCCTTGTTAGAAGAGAATCTCAAGGAGGAAGTCATGACGAAGCAGCGTTTACTCTTAACGGAAGATAGCCATGGGGTAAAACTATTCAGCGGTCGTGTGTGGGTACCTAAGATTGGAGGTAACCGTGATCTACTTCTTGAAGATGCTCACAAGTCCAAGTATTCCATTCATCCGGGAAGTACGAAGATGTACAGGTACTTGAAGCTACACTATTGGTGGCCGGTTATGAAACTTGATGTGGCGCGGTATGTGGAGCGTTGTGTTACGTGCTCACAAGTTAAGGCCAAACATCAACGACCATATGGGAGTCTTCAATCTTTAGAGATTCCCAAGTGGAAGCGGGAGCATATCACCATGGATTTCGTGACTAAGTTGCCTAAAACTCTTCGAGGTCACGATACCATTTGGGTGATAGTTGATAGATTGACAAAGAGCGCTCACTTCTTGGCTATGCGCGAGACTTTACCGATGGATAAGTTAGCAAAACTGTATATCGATGAAGTGGTCTCGAGGCATGGAATACCTTTGTCGATCGTGTCAGATCGCGAAAGTCGGTTCACTTCGAACTTTTGGGATGGGTTTCAGAAAGAGCTGGGTACATGAGTTAAGTTGAGTACGGCTTACCATCCACAGACCGACAGGCAAAGCGAGAGAACGATCCAGACGTTAGAAGATATGTTGAGGTCTTGTGTCATCGATTTCGGGGGTAGTTGGGACTCGCACCTGCCTTTGGTGGAGTTTGCTTACAATAATAGCTACCACTCGAGTATTGGAATGGCACCTTTTGAGGTGTTGTACGGGCGAAAGTGCCAAACTCCCGTGTGTTGGCTTGAAGCGGGAGAAAAGCAGTTCTTCGGACCTGAAATCGTGCAAGAGACGGCCGATAAGGTCAAGAGCATTCATGAAAGATTGAAAGTGGCTCAGGATCGGCAGAAGAGTTATGCCGATAAAAAGAGATGGCCGATGGAATTCCAAGTGGGCGACCGTGTGTTGCTGAAGGTATCATCATGGAAGGGCATTATACGGTTCAAAAAACGTGGGAAGCTGAGTCCCCGTTTCCTCGGACCTTTCAAAGTGCTCAAGCGGGTGGGTTTACAAGCCTACCAATTAGAACTGCCGCCGGAGTTGAGCAAAATCCACAACACGTTCCATATTTGATACCTTCGGAAGTGTTTGGCGGAAGAGGAAAGCGTCATTCCTCTCTCCGAGTTGACAGTAGACGAAGGTAACCGTTGTATAGAAGAGCCTGACGCGATCTTAGAAAGAAAATCTAAGAAGTTGCGACACAAAGAAGTCACATTGGTCAAGGTGCAGTGGAAGCATCACCGAGGAGCAAATGTGACATGGGAATCTGAAGAGGATATGAAGCGAAGATATCCTCATCTTTTTGTATAGTTGGGATTTCGGGGACGAAATCATTCCCAAGTTGGGGAGGATTGTAACACCCTGGATTTTTATTATACGTTTACCGTTGTATTCTTGTGTTAAGCTTTTGTCGTTAACACCGCGTTTTGTATAACGTTCGAGTTTTTGGTTTTCGGTGAAAATGTGAACTTCCAGTGAGTTTCGCGACTTGCTCGCGACTTTTTTGGAGTCGCGGCATGGGTCGCGAAGTCCGCTGTTGGTTTTGGGGTTTGAGGCATGGGCGAGTTATGCCGCGAGTTGAGGTCGCGGCATAACCCACGAAAGAACCTGTCCGACTTAAGTGGCTTCAGCCACAAATATCTCATTTGTGAGATATTTTTCTCTCTCTTCAAATCTCTCTCTCTCTCTAAGTTTCTCTTTGGTTTCTTCGTGTTAAAGCACATATTTATTGGATTCAAGATCATAATTATCTGAAGATGGAAATCTGAAGTTAAAGTTGATAAAGTCGTCTCAACAAATAGTCTAGGGTCCTTTTGTAATAAATAGTCAAAGTCTGTTTACGTATTTTATTTATTAGTTAGTTTTAATTTTAGTTAAATTAGTTTGTTTTAGGTTGTTGGGCCAAGCCTTGCAAAGCCCATTACAAAGCCTTGCAAAGCCCATTAGGCTTAGTTAGCCTAAGTATAAATATGATTAGGTTAGTTGTAATTAGGGTTAAGGATCTTAATTAGAGAGCTAATTAGAAAAATTATCTTTGTGAGAGGAGGCTTATGGTGGTATTGGTGCGCCGTGAAGAACAAGAAGCAAAGAGAGTTTTGATTTTATCAAGAACACTTGTAATCCTTTGAATCAATTGAATAATCATATCAGGTTTGCATTATCGTTGTTGCTTAATTGTTTACTTGTTTGAATGATTTCGTATTGGGACACACAATTGGTATGTTTTTAAAATAATGAGACTCTAACTTTCTAACCTCTAACCTATATCCCTTGGCGACAAGTCGTGCTTTGTTTCGGATAACGATACCATCTTCATCTTTCTTGTTTTTGAATACCCATTTCGTACCAATGATGGTTTTACCTTGCGGTTTGGGTACGAGTCTCCAGAATTTCAGTGCTTCAAACTGATTTAGCTCATCTTGCATCGCAGTTATCCAATCTGAATCGGCAAGGGCCTTAGATACGCGAGTAGGCTCGATCTTGCTTAGAAAGGATTCATACATACATATATTTGAGGTGAAGGAGCAGGAGTGGCAGGTGCAAGTGTAGTAGGGGTAGGGGTTGCGGTAGGGGGTGGAAGCAGTACACAGAAACTCACAACGAATGATGCACTGACGTATTTGAAGGAGGTTAAAGACATGTTTCAAGACCAGAGAGAGAAATATGATATGTTTCTTGACGTGATGAAAGATTTTAAGGCTCAAAGAATTGATACTACTGGTGTCATAGCAAGGGTGAAAGAATTGTTTAAAGGTCACAATAATCTAATTTTTGGGTTTAATACTTTCTTGCCCAAGGGTTATGAAATTATTGTTATTGACGAGGACGAGACACCACCAAAGAGAACTGTGGAGTTTGAAGAGGCTATAAGCTTTGTGAACAAAATAAAGAAACGCTATCAAAATGATGATCATGTTTACAAATCGTTTTTAGACATCTTGAACATGTATCGGAAGGAACACAAGGGTATCAATGAAGTCTATCATGAGGTTGCGACACTTTTTGACGATCAGCCAGATCTTCTTGATGAGTTCACAAGATTCTTGCCAGATGCTTCAGCGGCTGCATCTACACATCATGCTTCGTTTGGGCGGCATGCCTATCAACGTTATGATGAACGGAGCTCAGCTGCGGTCCCACTTTTGCAGTGCATTTCTTTTAGCCCCCGTACTTCAAGGTTTCAGTAGTGTGTCATTTGTGACCCGAAACTTTCAAGTTTCACAATTTGTCACTTTTGGTCCCTACACTTTCAAGTTTCATCTCTTGTCAAGTTCAGTCCCTGTATATCAAAAGGAATGCCTTCAAGCGAAGCTCTTTCAATCAGTACGAATGAGAATCCACTAGTACTTTTCAGAGGAGAGTACGAGCAATGGAAGGACAGATTCTTGGACTTCATCGACAGAAATGACTTGGCTGACTATATCAGATTATCTCTAAGAGAAGGAAGAATGAAAACTCCGACAGATATTTGTTATTATATGGGAGAAAATGGAAGAACGGAACACGAAGTGTACACAATACCATTTAAGGATTACACATATGAGCAAAGAAAGAGATTTGAAGCTGATAAATTATCTAAAACTTTTATCGTGCAAGGAATTTCCAAGGAGATTTCAAAAGAGATTTCTGTAAGTTTAGACAGTAAAAAGGCTACAGGAAAACAGCTGTGGGAACATCTTGAGAAGATAATGACAGGACCAAAGATGTCTTCAAGAGTAAAGTTTTTGGAAACTGAGAACTCTGAACTAAAAAGACAAATTTCTGATCTGGAAGTTCAAATTGTCCAAATCCAACAAGCAGCATCTGTTGAAAGTTCTGAGGAGTAGATTGAGCATCTGAAAGATACAAATGCTGAGCTTCAAAAGCAAATATCTGATTTGGAGCAAAAGCATGCTCAAGATAAATCCGAGTTTGAGAAATCGTTCGCAAAGAAGTTCTCAGATTTTTCGAGAAAATGTGCTGACGAGAAGAAAGAAGTTGAGCTGAAATGCATAAAATTTTCTCAGCAAGTTTCTGATTTTCAGAAAGTAATCATTCTTGAAAGAGAGAAGTTTGCCAAAGAGAAGAAGGCCATTGAACAAAAGAATGTGGGATTCTTCAAAGAAATATCTGGCCAAAGAAACAATGCTGAGAAGGGATTTGAAGAAGAAAGAAGCTTGTTTGAGACTGAGATCAAAAAGCTTACTGCCAAGTTATCTGAACTATCTGAGAAAGCACTAGAAGAGCAGAAAACGAAGTTTGAATTCACAAAGAAGATTGACCTGCTTGTTTAAGAAAGAGACAACTTCGGTTCAACGATTAAAGTGCTTGAAAAGTCTGTATCAAGTTCAAATAAGAAACCTGTCTCGTCACAAAGGTCAGCTACATCTTTTGATCAGATTCGTAAGACTAACCTTTTCTATGATAGAAATATAGATGGTTCAGGTACATGTCCTAGAAGAAACCAGTTGAAGATGAGCTGAAAGAAAGAGAATCATGTGTACATGCGTCTAATGCCAAGAAGAACAAAGCGAGTAAAGGTAAACCTGATCATATCTACTCGAGAGATCAATTACTCAGGTTGTCAGGTAAGAAATACCATTGTTCTTATTGTCGTACACATGATCATATTCACAAAACCAGTGGTCATTTATGGTATGGTTCTTATTCTATATCCCCCACAAGAACTGCAACTAACATTCGAGGACCCAAATATCAGTGGGTACCAAAGCCGAAAACTGATTCTTTGTTGCAGGCACCTACTGTCAAGGGGGAGTAGAAGAACTATGGCTTCTAAAACCCGGACTTCAACGAAGTTTGGCTTCTGATCACATGACAGATCAGGACCCGTTCTTCAACGTTCAGACCTGGATATTTTGCAACTATCCAGGGGGAGCTTAAAAGACCTAAATCATTATATCATGATTTAAAGGGGAGCTTAAAAGTAAGTATCTTCTAACTCTAGATCTCTGATTGTTTGGAAGACGAACAACTTTCCAGCATGAAAAACAGTTTCTGAAATGTTCAAACCACTTCTGATTTTCAAAAGGTTTCATGAATCTAGAAGTGTGAATTTAAATGTTTTTCACTTTTTGCGCATTAATGTTTAACTGACTGTGTGTTTCTAAAGATCAATACTTGCGTATTATCTTATTCTTATACTGTAACGTATTCACACACACGGGTTCAGTACTTCATTTGTATTTGTTATTACCATGTCTCATAGCAAAACAATTTTTCGATGGTAATACCCCCGTTTGATATTCAATGTTGTTGAGCATCTATCATTATTCGAAATTTGTGCTTTCATTGCTAAATTGTTTATATTTGTTCATATAAACATAATATCAAATTCTTTGATACCCTAACCAATTTAGTTGATCTGATTGATACATTGTCAGATTCTCAAAACAAATCTCGTGAGTTCATTTCATTCATTCAATATTCTTGTTTTGAGAAATCTTCAAAGTTTAATTGCTCAAATCTAATGAGCATACATTTTGACAGTGTTATCTTATTTGAGCTTAACTGTTAAAGATAAACTGTTGAGCTACTATTTTTTTGTTTAGGACTTACATGGGATTTGTGTGAGCACTTAAACAGAACTTCCATGGATTCACGTAAACCAGTGTTTCCTACCCAAGAAGTTAATCCTTTAGTGATTAAATGTGAGGAGTTCAAAAGAAATGAGTGTGGGATGTGTGATGAGAGAATATGTCAAAAGAGAGTTCGGTTAGCTGTGAGCTTAAAGATTAAAAGAAAGAGGGTGAGAGATCAGAGTAAAAGAATTTTTAAACTCTGCACCAACTACTTTCTGAGCCGGGCAACCACATTTCTAATGCTTCACAATTCTTGGTGAACATTATTGAAACAGGCAACTAGCCCATGCCAACTCTTGACATTACCCCACCAACCACTCATTTTCTTCTCAACAAGAAAATGTTTCATTTTCAAAAGGGACGCAGCACATATGCTATCTAATTTTCATTTGGAAAATCTGGATATTGAAAAGAAGGAAGTCTGCCCCACCTTCACACTTCATTCATGCACATTGAGTTTGTGTTTAACTAACTGTTGTCTCAGTGGTTTACATATTTTGAGCCTTATAAGCAATCATTATATGCTTAATTTATTCTATCACTTGCACGAACACACAAAGAATTTGTTTCTTTGTCATAACGTTCATAGAAATTACCTTTGTGGTTTTTCGATGATTGAATGGAAGCCCTGGGGGAGTGAATATCATAAAAGCTCCTTTATATTGTGTATTTGTTACACATAGTGACTTTGTGTTACTGACAGGCAATTTTAACTGATTCATTTGTTGATTCAGGTGTTACACTTCATTTTCTAATTTGTCTAGATTTGCAAAGATCTGGATGAACATCTTAATTAATTGACGGATACTCAGTGGTTCTGTTTGCAAGATCAATGGTGGAAGAAATTTCTTGAAGACATGTTTTGATGAACTCTTTGCTCTTTTCATCAAAAAGGGGGAGAAGCGTTAATCAAGAAATGGAAGATATTCTGAAGATATGCCGAAATGAAGAAATCTTCTTTGAAGATGATTTGTTGAAGCATTCTGAGCTGAAACTGGAGATAATTTCTTTCCAAAAGATATTCTCATCGATTGGGGAGATTGCTACATTCTTAAGACAAAGAGGAAGATTATTTTTTTTTCTTCTGAGCTTAAAGAATGATCTTGATCCGAAGGGGGAGTTGTTAAAGCACATATTTATTGGATTCAAGATCATAATTATCTGAAGATGGAAATCTGAAGTTAAAGCTGATAAAGTCGTCTCAACAAATAGTCTAGGGTCCTTTTGTGATAAATAGTCAAAGTCTGTTTACGTATTTTATTTATTAGTTAGTTTTAATTTTAGTTAAATTAGTTTGTTTTAGGTTGTTGGGCCAAGCATTGCAAAGCCCATTACAAAGCCTTGCAAAGCCCATTAGGCTTAGTTATCCTAAGTATAAATATGATTAGGTTAGTTGTAATTAGGGTTAAGGATCTTAATTAGAGAGCTAATTAGAAAAATTATCTTTGTGAGAGGAGGCTTATGGTGGTATTGGTGCGCCGTGAAGAACAAGAAGCAGAGAGAGTTTTGATTTTATCAAGAACACTTGTAATCCTTTGAATCAATTGAATAATCATATCAGGTTTGCATTATCGTTGTTGCTTAATTGTTTACTTGTTTGAATGATTACGTATTGGGACACACACTTCGATCTTTGAAGCTCCGTTGATTGCTAGTTTTAAGTGCATTGCTCGGGGTTTCGGTGTAGAAAGCTTCACCTCTTCGTCGTGGTCGATATCTGGTTTTCGGGTTTTCGTATAAACTTTTTTGGTGAGTTCCTACTATCATTTTAAAAATTGTATACATATGAAAAACTACCTTTTGGAACTCTTATATATCTCCATGGTTTCAGATCTAAGTTTTCTGCATATTTGATATAACCTGAGTTTTGGGAGATTTTAGGGTTCCCGATCATTTTTGACTAAAATGATGGATTCTATCTTGATTTAAGTAAAAGGATGTTTTACTTGTTGATTATGTAGCTTATGCAAAAGAATGCTTATGAACTCATTTTTATGATTCTCATACTTACCAGAAGTTGAACTTGAAAAGGCATTTTATTTATAAAATGTTTTGTATACCATATGGTTATATATGGTTGGTCACGAATGATGTTGTGACCAGTCTGGACTATTACTAGTGAATCCCTAGGTTTTGAGTCGACTGATATTATTTGGAGGTTACCAAGTAAAGTAAATATAGAGCTACATGTGCATTAAATTGTGAGGCTCTGGCTGTTAACAAATGTAGAGCTACATGTGCATTAAATTGTGAGGCTCTGGCCATTATTAAAAGTAGAACTACATGTGCATTAAATTGTGAGGTTCTATATGTTTACCAAAACGAAGAACTACATGTGCATTAAATTGTGAGGTTCTAGAAATAAGGCTTATGACCTTATTTTAATGGATTGTGTTCCTATCAATGGTGAACTTGGAAATGCTTGTTTGAAAGATTTCCGTTTGGATGCAAATGTTTATATCTCTGATTTTGTATAAACTGTATGTTCTCACTAGGCTTTATAAGCCTAACACTTTTTCTCAAATGATATGTATTCAGGTTCTCGTTAGCGGCAGGTTGCCAAGGGTTTGAGTGTCGGGACTGATCTCGAGGGCTTTTGAGATGTTTAGTATTGGATTGTTGGGCATTGTTAAGTCCCACATTTTTGGATGATTCTAGATCAACAACTTATGTAATCTAGATAGTATATGTTTATATTGGTTTGTTATTGGGATCCTTATCCGTATTCTGATTTTTGTAAAGGTTAAGTACAGTTCCCCTTTTTGGGAGGTTTATACCTTTGGATGATGCTTATTTGTACAGTTTCCGCAGTTTCAATTTACCCTGGTTTTTAGGGTGTTACAAAGTGTGACTTTAAATGTTTTCAAGTTCTACATTGTGCTTTAACTGAAATAATTAAACCAATCTGAGCATCATATGCATACTAGGAAAACATGATTTCATTGTGCTAGGACTTAACACAACTTCTATGGAATCACGTTAACGAGTGATTTCTACCCACGAAGTTAATCCATAGTGATTAAGTGTGAGAAGTGAAAAGAAATGAGTGTGTCCAACAAAGAAAGAAAGTTTGGTTAGAGTGAGCTAAATGTTTAAAAGAAAGAGCGTGTGAGAACAGAGTTAAAAGAATATCACAACTCTACACCAACTTTTTCTGAGTCGGGTAGCCACATTTCTAGTGTTTCATATTTCTTTGGTGAACATTATTGAAACAGGCAACTAGCCCATGCCAACTCTTGATCAAACCTCACCAACTACTCATTTTCTTCTTAACAAGAAAGTGATTCACATTTTCAAAGGGGAAGCAGCACATTTGCTATCTGATTTTCATTTGGAAAATCTGGATATTGAAAAGAAGGAAGTCTGCCCCACCTTCGCACTTCAAACATGCACATTGAGTTTGTGTTTAACTTACTGTTGTCTCAGTGGTTTACACAATTTTGAGCCTATAAGCAATCATCAAGTGCTTAATTCTTTCTATCACAAGCACGAACACACAAGGAATTTGTTCTTCATCATAACGTTTATAGAAATTACCTTTGTTGTGTTTCGATGATTAAATGGAAGCCCTGGGGGAGTCAACATCACAAAAGCTCCTTTCCAATGTGTATTCGTTACACATAGTGACTTAGTGTTACTGACAGGCATTTTAACTGATTCATTTGTTGATTCAGGTGTTACACGACTAATTTGTCTGGATTTGCAAATATCTAGATGAATATCTTATGAATTGACGAATCAGAGGCTCCGAAAGATAGACATTTCTTGACATAAAGTTTTGATGGACTTCTTACTCTTTTCATCAAAAAGGGGGAGAAGGGTCGAACCAAGAAATGTGGAACGACACAAGATTAGAGCAAGTATTCTGAAGACATGTTGAATTGCAAGAAATTTTCTTTGAAGATACTTTGCTACAACAATCTGAGCCACAACTAGAGACAATTTTCTTCCCATCATCTGAAAGAGAGTTTATCTACATCAAAAGGGGAAGATTATTACATATTGAAGACTAAGAAGGAGATTGCATCTTCTAAGCTGAAAAAGAAGACTGGATTGCTAAAATATTTTTAGTAATGATCTTGATCCAAAGGGGGAGATTGTTAGATCACATATTTATTGGATTCAAGATCATCCATTCTGAAGATCCAATCTGAAGCTAAAGCCGGAAAGTCGACTCTCGATATTAAGTCTAATGTCGTTTGTAATAAAATGTCAAAGTTTGTTTTATTGTATTTTAATGTTTCTAAGTATTTAGTTTAGTTAGTTTTTAGTAGTTTAATATTGCAAGTTGTTCTTGAAAGTTGGTTGATTAGATTGAGTATCTTAGAAGCTAAAGATCAGATCAATTCAGATCAGATCACTCTCATAACACACAGATTAGAAAAACACACACAAAAGGTGTAAACACATAGAGAGCTTCAAAAAGATCAAAGATCAACCTTGTAATCGTTGTTTTATCTATCAAACAGGTTGGTAATAGTTTATGTGTATGAGTTGATAAAACTTGATAAGTATTGTGGACCGACAAGAATGTAGATCCAAGTACAGTGCAATCACGAACAAATCAACAATAATTAATCAATGAAGAACAATATCTAAGCCACAACTGCTAGTCATATGATTAAATGTAACAATCAAGAGTTTAGGTTTACAAAGAGAATATCTGATCAGAGAAAGTAAACCTAATGACTAGCAATCTAATAATGATTTGTCTAACCTGAAATATGAACTAAATATGCCTTTATATATGAGGCGTACAAGTTTAATGGGCTTTATGAGCTTCGGGCCCAACTAACAAATAAAACTATTAAAGAATTGCATTTTGTACCCTGAACTTCTATTTAACATATAAAACACCCTAACAATCTCCCCCTTTAAATAGAAGTTCAAAATCACGCCAGTTTGGAACATATGTTTTTCGAAACCCAAAACTGATCTCGAAATATCGCATTGTAGTTCTGTACTCCAGCCGCTCTAAGATAACACCTAGTGCTTCAAGAACAAGCTTCTTGTATTTCTAATCCAGAAGCTGAATACCTTTTTCATCTTGATCAACTGAACGCTTCAACTTGTCTTTATGCAACATCAAAGTACCATCGCAGAATCTGGCAATCTGACTAAATAGGATAAAATGTATATCACCTTTGTCGTTCACGTAAGTCATGCCGAATTCTGGAAACTTAAGAACTGTGAAGGCTGGTACATTCTGGGCATCAGAAGGAATCCTCAAATCAGGTTTAAGCAGATTGATCTTCGGTTGGTTGCTTTCTAACCCGATCTGAAAATCTTCTACCGAGGCAAGCTTCATTGCACACTTCATGTATCTCTTGACAGTTTCGAGTGCATCTGTAACTTCCCCTGGTCTGATAGTTCTGGTCTTTAAGTCTCTAAGTAGGAATAGCAGATCTCTAGGTTCAAGACATGGAAAATCGGCTTCAGAAAAATTCCACTTCTCACCATTTTCTCTAGTTACCACAAAGTATGAATACTTTACGCCCATAAAGAAGCAAGAGTGAATCTGATCAACGGATGTAATTCTGAGCTTTGTTTTGTTGTACCTGTCTTTGAAGTAGTTATACACAAATAGAATTTCGCGCTGCTTTTCCTTACTTTTCATCGACTGGAGACCATGAACCACAACTTCATCATACTCACGAAGACAATGGGCAAAGATCTTCTTCTGACTTTCTTCAAGAAATGGAACTTTAATTCTGACTCTTTCCCACTTGGACGGCTGAACTGGCGGAGTACTATCTGTTCCCAAAACTGGTGATGCAGGAGGAGATCGAACAGGAATATTTGACGGAGGAAGATTAGGGTGATATGCAGTATAGGTCAAAAGTGGTATCCCAACAGAAGTCAGTACATCTGGCTGATAATCTTGAGCCATAAACTCAGAATTGATAATCTCATCAAGCTCGGCTTGAAAGACTACCAACGTTCTTTCAGTATTGGCCTGTTCTTCTGTCGGGTCTGAAACTGAATACGGATCGACGATCATAGCCCAATTTTCTGGATCTATCGGTGAACCTCCATCTTGTTCCTCAGGCTTTTCAACCGTTGGAATATCATATAAAACCAAATCCATCGATTGCTCCTGTGTCTGTTCTTGCCCTTCCGGTCGAGTACCAGAACCCGAACCCCTTTCCGTTTCCACCTGTACTGTGCCCACCGACTGTGTCTCCGGCTCGGATAATCTTTGGCGCTTCTCCCCCTTATGGTGATCAGGATCATCCTGGTCATCATGTCGGCACTTGAGCCTCTCTGCCTGGTTGCGGTAGGTGTCTTCCACGGATGATAGTCGTTCAGTCAATACAGATACTGCTTGCTGCAAAGACTGAAGGAGGGCTTGTTGTTGCTGGAAGGCTTCTGGAGATATAATGGGTTGGGGTGGTGGTGGAGTAGGTGTAGATGCTTGGGTATGGAGTAAGGAAAGTAGATCGGCATCTTGGGTAGGTTCGAATTGAGATTGGGCAAGTAGTTTAGCAAGGATGATGGACTTAAGGTCATCGATAGACATATCGGTAGCAATAGTAGAGGGTTTTAGTGTAGGAGGTAGTGGTTCAGGCTCAGTAGCTGGAGCTTTGCCTTTGATCAGACGTTTCAACGCATCTACCTCTTCCCTCATTTCGGCACGCATGATGGTGTGGACAGCCTTTAGGGCGCCATCCATAAATTCCCTTGAGACAAACTCAGGGTGAGTAACTCCTGGGTCACTTAGACTTCCAGTTGTGGTGACGAATGTAGAACTCACACCGCCTACGTTCACAACTGGCGTAATAATAGCTGTGGTAGGACTTCCACCCAATCCTCATAAACCAACTGAAGTTGGAATTACTATAGGTGTTCCGGTCGGGCCACTAAGGCCTCCAGCAGTAGCCGAGAAAGGTACCTGTGTCCTAGGAATACGAGATATAACATCGAAGGGCTCTAGACGTTGTGCACCTAAAGAAGTCGAGGACGGGGGCAGCTGTTCTCTTGTTTCAATACCAGAACTCTCCAAGCGAGAGATTGGTAGCGTTTGTGCTAAATCCCGGTGTGAAATTGAAACCAACATCTGTTGAGAGATGTCGGAGTGGCTAGGGGGCGTGCAATTGCGTCGCTAGGTCCACGACGGCTCCTTCAATACCCTATCTCAACACATGAGACTAGGTAGCAGATGTGGCTACCTGGCTGGATAGGGTTAGGGGGAGGTCAACCATAGATGGTTGCCTCATCACTCGTGTACGCTCAGTATCATATTTACTTTTCCTTTCCCTCTCTCTGCTCACAATATCATGTTCGACTATAACTCCCTCCGCTCTCCTTGTCTCTCCAATTGAGGGCTCGTCATCGTCACCATCAGAGTCAGAAGACTCATTATTTGATTCCGATGCTTGGGTGGCTGATTCCGACTGAGTGCCAGATGTACCTGATGTCTCCTCGGATTCGGTGGCAGACGAGGACTGAACGTGAGCGGTGTCTATAGCTGTGACCTCTTCCACCGTCGGAGATGCTGTCGGTGTTGGTGTAGACGGTATGCGAGAAGTACTGGCCTGGCTTTGTCTGACGGCGCTGCCCGCTCCAGAACCCCTCACAATATTTTCTCTCTGCACACCCTGTCCGGGAGCCCCAGCCCTCCGGACGCTACCGCCTCTCATACGTGGACCCTCACGTCGCTCAGGTCTCGCTCCCTGGGGAGGTCCTTCTGGTTCTAGACGGACCATAGGAGCTGGTAGGTTGTGTGTGCGCCTATAATCTATCACACTCAGCGCCGTCGGACTAGCATAGGCCAGTAACCCTTCTGGAATAAGTCTGGCGACTAGACCTTCTGGATCAAGACGAGTCGGGATACGATGAGTCTGGTTTTGCGGACATGTCGGGTGCGAAGATCGGCGCGCAATGGTTGGATGAAGATCCATGTAATTGCGGATGAGTATCTGGAGAAAGCGCATAAACGGAATGAAGTTCCGTCGTCTTGTCGCGTTATCTCGGACTTTCTGAACTAACTCGAACCAGAGAATGTCGGTGTAGTCGGCGTGGCGGTGGAATGCCACAGCATGGAACAAGCGGAGGATGTTTATACTAGTCTGATCGATGCCTTTCGTGATAGCAGATAGGCACCGATTAAGATAAGTGAAGAGCGTGTACTATATGGTGGTAAGATTATTTCGGTTGAATGCGGATGGAAGGCGTAGAATCGAGTTGTATCCCAAGGACTGAATGTCGGAGCAGAGAATTGCGTCGGATACTATTGGGTCAAAACTGTTTCTTTCCGGAAAAGAAGTTGTGTTCGGCAAGTGGAGAAACTGACGAAAAAGATCGCGCGTGAGCAGGACGGCTGTTGTGTCAATTCGGCCCTCCAGAATGAAGCCATCGTCGGCCTCAACCGGAGTGAGTGAGCGCCAGAACTGTTGCAAGTATAGGTGGGGAACTTCAGCTGTCTCCGTGAGTGCATAAGAGAGAGGGTGGCCACGGAGGATCTCGATCATCGCCTGATATTGGCATTAAGGTTGGGTGACGCCGAGATGGAAATTGTTAGGCGTGAGTGGAAGGAACTGCTCCTCAGGAATCAGTTCGGCATCAGCTATGGGGTCAATCACCGGATTCGGGTTGTGAGCCATTTTACCTATTAAGAATAAACATGTTAGTCCGTAGGTACATTCAAAACAAGAGCTCCTTGGAATTGTCTGTCAATGGTTTAAAACCATATCCAATTCAAATGCCATGGCATGAAACAATTCAAACCCTAATCCGGGAACCAGGGTCAATAAAAGTCTCCCAGCACAACAAAATCAACCATTTAAGGTTTTGAACCCCAACTATCACATATTCAACTCATAAGCAGATATATAAACTATGAAGAACATAAGTAACTTAAAAACCACCAATAAACATGTTGCAAATAATAACACCAAACCGACCAGTATCGAGCATCGACCGGGGTCGAGCAACGACTGGTATCACAATCGACCGGTGTCAAGGATCGCCCGGTATCAAGGATCGCCCGGTATTAAGGGTCGACCGGTATCGACATGAACCGACCGGTATGGTCAATCGACCGGTATGGTCAATCGACCGGTATGGTCATCGACCGGTATGGACGACCGGGGAATAAGAACGACCGGGGCAATAAATCGACCGGTATTAACATCGACCAGTATCGACATAAATCGACACCAAACAGAACAAAATCAGATAAACTTTGAAACCACAGACACCTTACCCAGATTAAACTATCGAAATCAAAGGACATACCCAAAGCAATCATAAACTTTAATATATATCCCAAACCCAAACGATTTACCAGATCGACCGAAGTCGATGTAACCGAAATCAATGGGGAAACAGTTCAAGACCAAGCCGATCGGCGACTGAGATCGATCGGAGATACCTTCGACCGGGGTCGGTGAATATCGATCGAGGTCGAAATAAAGCTAGATCGACAGAGAGATCTAGGTCGCGACAGAGATAAAGCGATAGAGATAAGAGAGAGATGTTACCTGGCGACGATCGATGAGAGAAGCGAGAGAGAGATCGAAAGAAAAAGAGCGTCGGTCGAGAGGTTTGAGATCGAGAGAAAGAGAGGGATTGAGAGAAAGAGGGATTGAGAGTGAGAAGACGAAGGGCCCGGGGTGTTTAAATCCCCGGGTTGTGATTTTAGGGCGGTCGCGGGTTGGGTCGGGTGCCGGATCGGGCCGGGGCCGGTTTCATCCGGTTCAAATTTAAACCCAAACTCTTTTTTTTTTTGAAATTAAAATAAAACAAAAACACAACCCTTAAGGAATGAAAAATAAAACATAGAAGAAAACTTAAACTAAAAGGAATAAACCTAAGGATTTAAAAAAATAAACCTACGATATATGAATTTCTCCCCCTCAAACACGACTCACTTACGGGAAAAGGATTTTAGCTCCCCCTTGACGATTACCGAGAGAAATCTTACCTGCTCCCCCTGGGAGTGAGACATCGAAAAACTTAATGATCACCAGTCGATAGTGCTCCCCCTTGACACATGAACTACTCGAGAAATTTGCCACAACCGACATGCTCTTTAAGTGAACGAACTAATGAACTGCAAAAGCAAACGAAACACCACGAAGAAAAAGGAAACACACGAGAAAAATAAACAACGAACGAAATCTAATTTATTAATACAGAAGGTGAAACTTGCACATAACCTAACGAGTAAAAGTCAGACACCAATGAGTGTGAACATGACCAACCAGAGACAAGTCACTGGGGCACTAAGTCACAGTCACTCGTGATTGAATGAGACTCGTATAGGTCTGTGAAAGGGTCAAACTTTTAGATTTAGCATACCTAGCTTGGACACAAGATAATTAAAACGTTTTTCGTCCAAGGATTTGGTAAACAGGTCTGCTATCTGATGTTCTGTATTAACAAAGTAGAGTTCGATGGTACCTCTTTCCACGTGGTCTTTTATGAAATGATAGCGCACATCAATGTGTTTCGTCTTCGTGTGTTGGACGGGATTGCTTGATATCGCGATGGCGCTCTTCGAGTCACAGTAAATGGGGATCTTCGAGTAGTGAAAGCCATAGTCTTTCAGCTGGGTGTGCATCCAAATGACTTGCGAGCAGCAACTGGCGGTTGCTACATACTCTGCCTCGGCGGTTGAGGTTGACACGCAATTTTGCTTCTTCGAAGCCTAGCTGACAAGACGATCACCCAAGAATTAGACATGTCCCGACGTGCTTTTCCGGTCCAGCATATTACCAGCATGGTCAGCGTCTGAATAGGCTGTCAGCTCAAAACCTGTCTCTTTCGGGTACCACAAACCAAGATCAGCAGTACCTTTTAAATAACAAAAAATACGCTTAACTGCAGCTAAGTGAGACTCTTTAGGTTTGGACTGAAATCTTGCACACAAGAAAGTCGAGAACATAATGTCTGGCCGGCTAGCCGTCAAGTACATCAGAGAACCTATCATTCCTCTATAAGTTGTAGCATCCACATCCTTTCCGTCAGGATCGGAGTGTAGCTTGATACTGGTAGACATGGGGGTTTTCATAGGTGAAGATTTTTCCATCTGGTATTTCCGAAGAATATCCGAGATGTACTTAGATTGATTAATGAAAATTCCTGTTGCTAATTGTTTAACTTGAAGACCCAGGAAAAAAATTCATTTTCCCCATCATGCTCATTTGAAAATGTTTACTCATGAGGGCTGAGAAGTTCTGACAGTACTTGAGGTTTGTGGAGCCAAAGATTATGTCATCGACATAGATCTGGACAAGAATAATATCGCACTTTTCTCTTTTAATAAAAAGGGTGGTGTCGATCTTACCTTTGGAAAAGCCAGATTTAACTAAGAAGGATGAGAGTGCATCATACCAGGCTCGTGGCGCTTGCTTAAGACCGTATAAGGCCTTGTCAAGAAAGTAGACGTGATTAGGGTTTTCAGAACTCACAAAGCCTTCGGGTTGCGAAACATAAACCTCCTCCTTGAGAACGCCATTCAGAAACGCGGATTTCACATCCATTTGAAAGACAATGAAGTTCTTGTGAGCGGCGTAGGCAAGGAACATGCGAATCGCTTCAATTCGTGCAACCGGTGCAAACGTCTCATCGTAATCTATTCCTTCCTGCTGGCAATATCCTTTAGCGACCAGACGCGCTTTGTTCCGGACTATGATTCCATTTTCGTCTGTCTTGTTCTTGAATATCCATTTCGTCCCAATCACCGCCTTATTCTTTGGCCGAGGAACAAGGCGCCATACTTTGAGGCTCTCAAATTGGTTGAGTTCCTCTTGCATAGCTATTACCCAGTCCGGATCATTCAAGGCTTCGGAGATGGTTGAAGGTTCGATACGGCTGAGGAACGAAGAGAATAGGCAGTCATTCGCGGTTGTGGATCGAGTTTGTACAGGTGTATTGGGGTCGCCGAAGATCTTATGCAGGGGATGAGCGCGAGTCCACTTGGTGGTGTGCGGAAGAGGTTGATATGTCTGGTGTGAGGTGTCAGAATCCACATAACCACCTGGGGGTAAATCCTGAACTGCTTCGAGGGATGACGGCCTGTGAGGTGGAAGCTCCTTAGCTGGAGTCGTGCGTGTAGCAGAGGATGACTCAGCGGATGATGAAACTATAACGGGATCCGGGATTTCCAGAGAGGGAACTTCGTGAGCACCTTCAGCAGGGGTCGGTTCAGGAGGTCCAACTGTTGCCGGTGCTTCAGTAGGAACTGGAGATTGTGGAGGGGGATCACTCGAGCTTGGGGAAGCTGATTCAATGACAGTAGAGGGGGAAGCATCAGGTGAGGTTGGCCCACCTAAGTCGGATGGACCAGTGACTTGAGTCACTTCTGGTGCTTGAGCATCATTCATGTTACATGATATAGCATTAGGCATAGTATTAAATAAGTCATCATAGAAAATCTCAAAAAGTAAATTCAAATCTGAAAGATGTGCTCTTGACGTAGACGTTTGATCTGGATTTACTGGAGTTTGTATAGATCCTGAATGTAATTGTCCAGAAGCTAACACACCAGTTAAATCGGGTTCTAAACTGAGGTGTTCAGAAGCCATATCAGCGGCCTCGTTAAAAGTCACGTTTACACTCTCAACTACGGTCTTTGTCCGTTTGTTGTAGACTCTGTAGGCTTTGGCTTGCTGTGAATAGTCGATCAACACTCCTTCGTCCGCTTTTGGGCTGAATTTGTCGAGATCGTCCTTGTCATTCAGTATGAAGAACGTGCATCCGAATGCATGGAAGTAGTTGATGTTCGGGATGCGTTTGTTGATGATCTCGTATAGGGTCTTGTTAAACCGCTTGTTGATGATAGTACGGTTTTGCGTGTAGCATGCGGTAGCAACTGCTTCTGCCCATAGATGTAGCGGGAGCTTGGACTGAGATAACATCGTGCGTGCGGCTTCGACAAGAGTTCGATTATGGCGCTCTACTACCCCCATTTTGCTGAGGAGTACGAGAAGCTGAGAAGGTGTGGGAGATGCCCACTGAAGTCAGGTAACTTGTGAGCACTGGATTCTTGAACTTTGTGTCGTTATCCGTCCGAATGGTCTGAACTGATTGGTTGAGACTGACTTGAACGCTCTTTAGGAGAGAGATGAGTAGTTCGGGGGTTTCATCCTTAGAACGAAGGAATCTAACCCACGTGTAGCGAGAAAAATCATCAACCATCACGAGTACATACTTCTTGTGATTAATACTCTGAATGCGCATCGGTCCACACAGATCCATATGAATGAGTTCCAGGGACCGAGAAGTACTTGGAATAGCTTTAGGCTTGTGAGAATCCTTCTTCATCTTGCCCATTTCACAGGCGGCACACAGGTGATCTTTTTCAAACTTAAGATCTGGCATTCCCCTCACGTGTCCACCGAGCACCAACTTATTGATAGTCTTGAAGTTCAGGTGCGAGAGTCTCCGATGCCATAACCAGTTTTGTTCAGCTGAGGCTTTGGACATCAAACAAACTTCCTTATCTGCTTTCAAAGACGAGAGGTCAATCGTGTAGAGATTTATGCGACACGTTCCAGCAAGAATTTCTTTTCCATCTTCAGTCCGAACGTTACACCTTTTGGCTTTGAAGGTGACCTCTAGATTCTTATCGCATAATTGACCGATGCTGAACAAGTTGTGACCAAGACCTTCGACTTATGACACTTTCTTGATTGTGAGATTGTCCTTAACGATATCGCCATAACCCATAATGGGATAATACTGGTCATTCCCAAATCGCACATTTCCACAAAACTTCTCGGTGAAGTTTGTGAGAAGCTCCTTTCTTCCGGTCATGTGCTTGGAGCATCCTGAATCTAAATACCACACATGACCGTCCTGCAAAACAAGTTAATGCTTTTTAGGTACCCATTCGTAAATGGGTCCTTTTGGATTAGACTTAACACCCGACTGGGAGACCCGTTTGGACTTGGGTCTGTTCCTATGGTGGGGAGCATCAAACGTTGAATGATAATTAGAAACATGATACGACCCAAACCAATTAGATGCAAATCTACGATCAACAAAATCATTCAATCCACAGTAGGAGCAACAAATACAATCATGAGACAGTTGAAGTAATTGCTTAATGGAATAAACTTTTAAAGGAAAAATCCATTACATTCAACCAAAGGTTTAGAAGTAAAAACATCATGACTGTTATTGTTTTTCCTAGAATTTAAAACGGGATTAAATAATTCTCTCGTCGTTGTGCTCTCCTTAGACTTCTTAGCTACCCACTCGTACTTGACTGCTTTGCATCGACAAATAGTATCTGAAAGACCGTTAAACCCATAGTCAGAAGATTTGAATTTTGATGATTGTTGCTTTTTAGAGCGACCGTTCTTTTTCTTCTTCTGTGAACGTCTTTTGGATTTAGAATTTGAAGAATTATTCACATAAGAGTTTTGTGGGGCAGATGTGGAACATTCACCCTTGTAAAGTTTTATCGGAGGCTCACAAGTAGAAGTTAGAAAATCAACGTGACTTGGTAGAGAAGGATTAAAATCAAATTGGTCTAATTGACTGTCTAAACACACCTCAGAATTCAAAAAGGCTGAAAATTCCATTTCCTCATCAGAAGGAGCCTTATCACTTGACGAATTCAGGATATCGGAAGGATTTGTTTTAAGCGGATCATAGGCGGAAGCATTTTGAAAATCAGAACATTGATCCGTTTCCACAGACTGAGGCTCTTTTCCTTTGTTTGAAAAAATTGGTGACGAGTCACCCATAAAGGCTTTACAGGAAGATGTGTCCGAGGATGGATAGGAATTTTCAGACAGATGAATTTTCTCAACTTGGAGAATTGTAGGCTTAGCTTGAGGCTCAGCCTTGTGAAGTCGCTCTTTCATCCGATCTGCTGCCAAAGCAGCCAGTTGTGAATTTAGCTTCTTTATCTCTGTCTGAAAGTATTCTTTTTCCTCATTCGACACAGTTTCCTTTTTATCGGAATTGAGGCACTCAATTTGGGATAATAGCTCATGTTTTTCCTTTTGAAAAATGTTCCTCTCCTGTGCAAATGACTCTTCCAGCTGAGCAATTTTCTTTTCTAAAAGCAGAGGTGGAACATAAACTTTATGGTCTAGTGGTTCCTCCTCAGTTTCAATGGTTTTAGCATCAAGTTCAGCTTGAGTGTAGCTTCTAAAATAGTCATTTGACAGGAAACAGGGTTTTTCTTCGTTGTAAGATGCATTCAATGAATCATAAACAAAAGGAAGTTTCATTTTGGTAGGGTTCTCCCTTCGCAAATTGTCCTCTTCCATTTCCTCGTCATCAAGTGGTTTGGTCCAATTGATTTTGTACTCTGGATAGGTTTTGTCTATTCCAAGAAATTCGAACGCATATAACGTAGGAACTTCGGATAAGGCCTTTTTTAGATAATATGGGTTATCGTAACCGATACCCGTATCCTCATACTTGGGTTCTTTTGGTGCAATTAGATTCAGCGTTTGATGAGATTGACCAATTTTATAAAGTTTCCGTTCAAGATCCTTTAATTGATTAGATATCCTTTGATTTTCATTTTTTAAAGCCACGCTTTGAGTCACAATATCAATCTTCTCATTTTCTGACATACGAAGCTCATAGGTAAGATCATCTACTTTGGTCTTTAACTCTTTTGATTCTTTTGAACAACTCTCACACTCTTCTTTTAAATTTGAAATTATGCACAGGTTGCCAGCAATTTCTATGCTTTGTTTTTCAATACATTCAGACTGTGCAGACACACGTTTTTCTAGAGATGAGATGAGTTGTTCATTTTCTTTTATAGTTAGCTTGCAGGAGTCTAATTTGTGAACAGTGAGTTGCATCTGATTAATTAAGGCTTCTAGGTAAGGAGCATATACCTGACATGGGGAATCACGATCTTCATCATCAGTATCGGACTGTGTTGAGTGCTTGCCCATGAAACACAGGTGTGCTTCAGCATCAGATACGTTCAGCCAGTAGTCATCTTCTGCCATGAGAGCCTTACCTGCTTCCTTTTCTTTGGCCAGCAGCATCTTGGCTTTATAGTAATCTGAGTTGCGCACGACAGGCTAGCGACAATCTTTGGCAAAGTGACCCAGACGACCACAGTTATAGCATTTGATCGGCTCCTCTTTCGCTTTCTCTTCTTGTCTTTTCTCAGTCTTCTTTCCTTCATCAACGCGTCTCTTCCCTTCATACTTCTCTTTATCACGTCGATTGAGAGGAGTAGTGGAGTATCTTTGCTTTTTTGAAGACTTGTTGAAGAACTTCCTCTTCTCAAACGCTTGGGTTAAGAACAACATAGCTTCTTTGATCTGAGTGTATTCTGGATCCGAGTCACTGTCAGGATCTTCGGGTTCATAATCACTTTTCACTGGCTCCTTTTCAGGCACGCGGCTGACAGATTTACCTCTTTTATCTGATACAAGCGCTAACGGATCAACCACCGGCTTTTCATCTGCCTTTTGATTTCCCATCAACTCAAGAACTTCCTCTTCATCTTAGAGAAGCATTTCATATAGTTCGTGTAGAGGAATCGTCTCCAGGATTTGAGTATGACGGATATGAGAGACGAACGGCTTCCATTGAGGCTGGAGATTGTTCATGAACTTGATGTTGTTCTCGGTGTTTGTCTTCGTGATCTTGTTTTTCTGCAGATCGTTCAGAAGCAGGTTGAACCGTTCATAGGTTTCTGTGAGCGTCTCGCCTTTTCTTGCTTTGAAGCCATCATATTGGGTGATGCAATTTGTCACCTTCAGCTGAGTGTTTATTCTGCTACCCATCATCATCATCTCAATCTGGTCCTACATTCCTTTCGCAGTCTCCTTGTAACTATCGATGCAGGCATATATGTCGTTGGGTAGACTTTGTAGAAGATAAGACTTTGCTTGCTTTTCAACCTCATACATGCTCTTTTCTGGAGGGGTAAACTCACTGAGTGTTTTCCGAACCGAACGGTCTGGTCGACCTTCGGTTGGGTTTCCAGGCAGGACTTTCATTGGCTAGGGTTGTGGCCCCTCTTTCAGACACTTGAATATTTCCTCGTAGTTTGATTTCGCTTCGATAAAGTTCATGAAGCGATCATGCCATTGTGGGTATTCTCCCCGATAGAGCACCGGGGGTTTTTGATCTGAACCGATAGCTAAGGCGTCTCTCGAATTCATCTTACCTCTTTAAACTTAAATAGCACTGTAGCGATCGTGAGACAAACAGGATGATCCAAAAAAATATATAATAATCACGCAAGGACCCGGTCGATGCAAGGACCCGGTCGAGCAAGGACCCGGTCGAGCAAGGGTCCGGTCGAGAGAAGATCCAGTCGACAAGGCACCGGGCGCAAAGTACCGGTCAGCTGGGTACCGGTCAACTGGGTATCGGTCGCGTACCGGTCGAGTCACAAAGTACCAGTCAACAAGGTACCGGTCGATAGGGTCAGGTCGAGCAGGGAACCGGTCAAGACAGGATACCGGGCAAGGAATGTACCAGTCGCAGAGTACCGGTCGAACAATGTACCGATCAAGGCACCGGTCACTAGAGTCCGGTCAATAAGGAACCGATAGGACAAGGTACCGGTCGCTTGCAAGGTACCGGTCGCTTGCAAGGTACCGGTCACTTAGGTTCGGTCAAAGATAAAACTTATCGATTAACAGATCAACTTAAGGACCGATAAAATCGATGAATCTGAGTCGATCGAAATCAAGCAATCGACCCAGAAAATCGATCGATCAAGCAACAAAATTTGCAGAACAATTAGTAAACCCAGAAAACTCAAACCAAAAAATTTGATTTTCAATAACACATAATCGACCGAGCTACTGTTTTTCCAGAAAAAAAATCGATTTAACTCAGAACTCTGATTGAACACAGATATAGCAGATTGACCAAATTGAACAGAGATCAACCAATCTCAACCCAGAAATCGATTTCAAACTGAACTTAATCCAAAATTGAATCGACCGATCTTAAAAAAAACAATTGATTTTGAAAAACGATAGTGCAGAAAATAGATTAATCAATTTGTTTTGCAGATAATCAGATCAATCAAATCTTAGCAGATCAATCAAGCCAGAACACAAACAATAGCAGATAAACAGATAAATACAATTAAAACAAATAGTCGATTAAGGGTTTTAGACAAACCTTTTTGGATCAAACCTTCAGTCTATTTGCTCTGATACCAATTGTAGATCCCAGTACAGTGCAATCACGAACAAATCAACAATAATTAATCAATGAAGAACAATATCTAAGCCACAACTGCTAGCCATATGATTAAATGTAACAATCAAGAGTTTAGGTTTACAGAGAGAATATCTTATCAGAGAAAGTAAACCTAATGACTAGCAATCTAATAATGATTTGTCTAACCTGAAATATGAACTAAATATGCCTTTATATATGAGGCGTACAAGTTTAATGGGCTTTATGGGCTTTGGGCCCAACTAACAAATAAAACTATTAAAGAATTACATTTTGCATCCTGAACTTCTATTTAACATATAAAACACCCTAACACAGAAAAAGGTTAATGGTTTGGAAGCAAAACTTTACACTCGAGGTCAAACAGATCAAACCATCTTTCTCAACACACCAAATGAAGAAGTTGATTTTAAAGAAAAATGGGGTCTCGGTTACGATAACCCACATTTTTTGAAGAAAGCCATTAGAAAGCAGCCAGCTTTATACAATTTTGATTTTCTACAAGTGGCTGGCAAACATCCTCATTTGAAACCCAGTTTGTTACTAAATCATCTAATTAGATTGAGGCTAAGGAAGATGAGAATAGAAGGAACACAACTAAAATGCAACTACCATTCTGCTATAAAAAGCTGAATGATAGTTATCTTTCTGACCAACCAAAGTTTCTTTCGAATGATTATTTTGAAAGTTATTCTACTAAGGAGTAGGAGGCAAAACCTGTTAAAGCTAAAATTTACGTTCCGCCACTCGTTTTAGAAATTAAATTACTGAGCATGAAAACATTTTAGCTGATGAAAGAATTTTGGTTGATCTTGAAAATATTATGTCTTCTATAGTTATAAAGAACACTCATTTTAAATATGAAGCTTTATCTACTCCTAAAACTTCAGCTTGTACTAATATTTCCTATCAAAATATGTGTTCAAATTCTTCCAAGGCACCTCAAGTTTCTGATGAGGATGTTGATGACTTATTTGCGGGTGATAATGATTTCTTAAATTCTGATGGTTGTGTTGATGACAGTGTTGATGTGTTTGATTTCAATGCAAAACTTCCAGATCATTCAGAATTTATCATCAACTCTGATGCTTTACCTAGTGTGTTTGAGAAAGTTGATGAATCAGTTCCTGTGAGTACCTATTATGGAAAAAGTAAAAATCAAAAGAAAAGACACTCACAGAAATGGATCAACACAGGTAAGCAAAAGAAAAGACAAACTCAGAAATCTCATGTTCCTAACAGAACTAAATCTTTTGTTTCATAATTAAGCAAGAAAAATTCTGAAGTGAGATCTGAATGGCGACCTAAGAAGAAAGTTGAAGAGCTTACAAAATCATTTTCTGTTTCTGAATGTAATAGGATTTCTGTTAGTAATACTGATTTAGTTGGTAATATTGCTTCTTCTAAAACAAATCTTGTAACTTCTTACAAGACTTACTCAATAAAGCAATTGTTCCAATTATATCCGTTTACTACTCAGTTGTCTACATATGGTCGAAATGATTTTGTGACTCGACAATATTCTGATTGTTGGTTTGGAACTTATTATATACATCATTCTCATGTTTTTCAATTCAAATGGGTGCCAAAATCTTGTGCTAGCATGAAGGGACCCAGATATAAATGGGTACCTAAACCTGTTGTTCCTTGATTTCTCTTGTGTAGACCCGTCATATGTGGTACTTGGATTCTGGTTGCTCCAAGCATATGACCGGGCAGAAAGATATTTTGTCTAATTATACAGAGAAATTCTACGAGAATGTTAGATTTGGGAATGACCAGTTTTCATCGATACTTGCTATGGAGATGTTGTGCAAGAGAATGTAACGATTAAGAAGGTGAGCTACGTTGAAGGATAAGGACACAACCTGTTCAACATTGGTTAGTTCTGTGACAAAGACTTAGAGGTGAATTTTAAGGCCAAGAGGTGTTGTGTTAGAATTGAAGACAGAAAAGAACTCTTGGTCGGGACGCGAAAGTCAGACCTCTACATGATCAATTTGTCAAAAGTCAAGACTGATAGTGTTGTGTGTCTACTCACTAAAGCCTCTATGCAACAAAGTTGGTTGTGGCATAGACGACTATCTCATCTCAACTTCAGATACATCAACAAACTGGTGACTGGTAACTTGGTGAAAGGACTTCCAGAGTTGAAATATGAAAAAGAACATATGTGTGCTGTGTGTGAGAAGGGTAAAATGAAAAGAGCTTCTCATAAGCCTAAGCCTGAACCAAGCACAAATACTCCATTAGAACTACTGCATATGGATCTCTGTGGTCCAATGCGAACTCAAAGCATCAACGGCAAGAAATATGTTCTAGTGATTGTGGACGATTATTCAAGATACAATTGGGTCAAATTTCTGAGATCGAAAGATGAGACGCCTGATGTCATCATCTCATTCTTAAAGACCACTCAAGTGAATTTGCAGAAGACAGTCAAGCTTCTCAGAACAGACAATGACATAAAATTTAAGAACAAGACTGTATATGATTATCTCGAATCGGTTGGGATAACACATCAGTTTTCTGCTGTCATAACAACAGAACAGAATGGAGTTATAGAAAGGCGAAACAAAACTCTAGTAGAGTCTGCTCGCACTATGTTGAGTCAATCTGATCTACCTCTATTTCTGTGGGCTGAAGTTGTGTCTACTGCATGCTATATACAGAATCGTTCCATAATCCATCGTCGGTTTGGTAAAACACCATATGCTTTGATTTCACATCTTTGGCTGCAGGTGTTTCGTACAAAACAACAAGGAGAACTTGAACAAGTTTAGTCCTAAGACTGATGAAGGAATTTTCGTCGGATATTCTCACACGTCTGCTGCATATAGAGTTTACATGAAGAAATCGAAGATTGTGGTGGAGAGCGTAAATGTAACATTTGATGAAGAAATGGCTTCTGGGCAAATCAGTCCATAACTTGCGGTTACCGTTTCTAATTCTGATAAACCATCTACGTCTATATCTCACCTAACATAATTAGGTTTATTGTTTGAATTTTTCTATGATGAGTTTCTTGGTACTAAATTGACTAAGCCTGTTGTGATTGACAGATCTGAAGATTCAAGTAATCATCATCCAATCACTTCAGTTGTCTCAACTGAATCTGTTCCCCCGATTCAGGAGGAAACTCAAATTCAAACACCTACTCACTTAGTTGAAGTTGCTAATGAAACTGCCGAGCCAGAAGTTACACAATTAGTTGGATGTACGTCAACGCCTATTCAACAGACATCAAATGTCCAACCAACTGAATCTTCTGCACCGATTGCTTCAACTGAACCCCTTACAAAACAACAAGATTAAAGTGGATATCTAGATGCTCTGCATGATCAATCTGCATCTAATCCACTTCCTCATGTTTACAAGTGGACCAAAGAGCATTTGGTTCATCAAATCATTGGAGATCCATCTAAGCCGGTGCAAACTAGGTTTGCAACTGCAAACGAATGCTTATTTGACTCTTTTCTAAGCAAAACAGAACCAACAAAAGTTTCAAAAGCTCTTAGTGATCCATATTGGGTTACAATTATGCAAGAAGAGCTCAAAAATTCGAAACGCTAAAAGTCTGGCGATTGGTGCCCCGACCTGAAGGGAAGACTATTATTGGCACCAAATGGGTATTAAAAAACAAGAAAGATGAAGATGGTGTTGTAATTCGAAACAAAGAAAGACTTGTTGCCAAAGGATACAGACAAGAGGAAAGCATTGATTATGCCGAGACGTATGCACCAGTTGCGTGAATTGAGGCAATTAGAATGTTCCTAGCCTACGCTGCACACAAGAACTTTACGGTCTATCAGATGGATGTCAAGACAGCCTTTTTGAATGGATTGCTAAAGGAAGAGGTGTACGTTGCTCAACTGGAAGGATTCGTAAGTGCAGACAAACCAGATCACGTCTACATTCTAGACAAAGCACTTTACGGACACAAACAAGCCCCTCGAGTCTAGTATGATGTTTTATCCAAATTCCTGGTCAAGTTTGGCTTTTCAAAAGGTAAAATCGACACCACTTTATTCATTAAAAGGGAGAAAGTTGATATCATTTTAATTCAAATATATGTGGACGATATCATATTTGTTTCAACTAATCCAAAGTACTTTAAGAATTTTTCTAACCTCATGGTGTCACGTTTTCAAATGAGTATGATGGGAGAGATGAATTTCTTTCTCAGATTACAAGTCAAACAATTTTCTACGGGGATTTTTATAAATCAAGCAAAGTATATTGCTGAAATTTTAAAGAAATTTAATATGTCAAATTGTACTCTAATTTCTACCCCGATGGCACCAGGAACTAAAATCGGAGTTGATCTTTCGGGAAAAGTTGTTGATGTTAGAACCTATAGAGGGATGATTGGTTTTTTAATGTACTTGATATCTAGTCGTCCAGATATAATGTTCTCTACATGTTTATGTGCTAGATATCAAGCTTCACCTAAAGAATCCATTATGTCGGCTGTAAAGCGCGTATTTAGATATATGATGGAAACTGCAGATCTTGGTTTGTGGTATCATAAAGATACAGGTTTTGAGCTAACAACATATTCAGACGCAGATCATGTAGGTTGTATGCTAGACAGGAAGAGCACATCAGGTCACATGCAATTTCTTGGAGACAAGCTCGTAAGTTGGGCATCAAAGAAACAACTTTGTGTTTCCACATCGACTGCTGAAGCAGAGTACGTAGCTGCTTCCAGTTGCTGCTCTTAAGTGTTGTGGATGAGAACACAGATTCGAGACTATGGTTTTCAGTTCAACAAAATTCCGATATACTGTGATTCGAAGAGCGCCATTGCAATATCAGCTAATCCTGTTCAGCACACTAAAACTAAACATATTGATGTGATATATCATTTTATTAATGATAATGTCGAAAAAAGTACAACCGAACTTTACTTTGTAAACACAGATTATCAACTTGCAAATTTATTTACCAAGCCACTTGACGAAAAGAGATTTAATTTTCTCATTTCGAAACTTGGCATGTTGAACCTCAAGACTTAATATGTTGTTACCTAGTACAATTTAGTTTTGTTATTTTTCTTCATTTCTTTATTTTAATCTGAAAGATATCTGCACTGAAAGGTTCTGTTCATGTTTTCAAGGGGAGTGAAATAAAGTTTAATTGATCTACAATCTAGGGGGAGTTGTAGAGATTTGCATATAATTTTCACTGACATATCATGTGATGCATATTTTCAGGGGGAGTAAGGAAAATGACTTCTGGTTACATCTGATCAGAAATTGTTCTTTACAAGTTTACTGTTTGTTGGGTCTGAAATATGCCAAGGATAGTTCAACATGGTTACTACTTCTGAAGTTAATATTCATCATGGTTACTACTTCTGTGGTTAATGTTGCTAGTTGTAGTTAATGCTGCTGGAACAAAGTTAATGCTGCTAGAAGAAAACAGTTAATACTTCTAGTTGTTAATACTTCTAGTTAGTACTTCTGTTATTAATGCTGCTAGTTGATGGTTAATGTTGCTCAACAAGATTAGTACTGCTAGTTCAAAGTTAGTACTGCTTGAAGAGATTAATGCTGCTGAGCATGGTTAGTACTGCTAGAGTTAATACTGCTCAAAGTATTAATGCTGCTTATGATTAATACTGCTTATAAGATGGAGATCTGTATGGAAAGGATGACAGCTGGATAAATTGAAGATTATGGAAAGCTTGGAGATAATGATGGAAGATATTCTGAAGATATTTTATTAATTGTAATTAGCTTTTATCTTCAGTATATATATATAGTATTGTTTAGAATAGTTAGATAACTTTTGTTTTTCATTCTATTAGAAAGAAAATCAACCTCAAGGCATAGATCCTAATTCTAGAGAAGTAGAATTCGTATTGGTGAGCCTGTTCATCAATATTGAGGTTGAGTGTGTAATCTTGTAACTTCAAAGCATTCAATACAAGTTTACAGTTTGTTGATTATATTCTGTTGTGATTTTCTGTTTGATTAAATATCAAAGTGTTATTCCGCAAACTTCTTTGATATTGTTTCTGAGAATTAATTCTTGTTGAGAATTCGATCCTGACAAGTGGTATCAGAGCTAGTATTCTCAGAAACCTGCAATCATCATTCTTCCTTGAAATCAGAAATCATCAATGGCTAAAGTTTCAGATTCTTCAAGCACAGAAATCCCCACAGAGGTAATGTCTAATCTTTGCTCTAAAACTTGTATGGAAACTGTTAAAAGGTACAGGGATCACAACCAGACAATGAGTGATGACCTTAAAAGATTAGAGAGAGATATAAAAGACTATGTAAGAATTGTTGAGAGTTTTGAGGAACAGATCAAGAGTTTCCAAGCCAATGAGCTTCAACACTCTTATGACTCAAACTACTGGAAGTGGGAGAAAGATCAGTATGAGTCTAAGCTTAAACAAAAAGAAGAGGATAATGAGAAGATAAAGAGTGAGTTTGAGAAAGCAAAGCTGGATATTGAGAAATTTTCCAATGCTTCTAAAGCAATGGACTCTTTGCTCCAAACTCAAATCCATGACAAACTTAGAAGAGGAATAGGTTATAACACCACACCACCACCATACAACAACAATTACATCCCTCCTATATCAGACTTGCTAGAGACCAAGAATAGGAAGGAATTGTCTGATGAAGCCACTAAGGTAGATCCATTAGACAAAGTGGTGGTTGAAACAGACTCTGAAGAAGAGTACTCTAATAATAAGAGTAAGGAGAACACTGTGAGTGGTGAGATTCCCCTAGAAAATCACATTATCACCAATGAGGGATGTGGAAAGACTTGGGTCAAATCTAAGGACATAGAAAAGACAGAGGGAAAGTCTGGTAAGGTCCACTACAAACAGACAACAGTTGTGAATCTTGTCCCTTGCAAACAGTGTACTTGCAATAAATCTGAGCCCCAAAAACATGATAAAAGGAGGGGAAATCAAAGAAACTGGAATAATCAGTGGGCACAAAAACAAGGGGTTGATCTGAGTAAAATCAATAGACCAAAACCTTGTTTTATCTGTGGAAAGCTTAATCATGTTGCCAAATACTGTTATTTCAATCCTATCAACCAAAGAGTTAATTTTCAAAGACAAACTCAAAACTCCTTTGGTTATAGGAAGCAAGGAAGGAATCAAATGGCTGAGAACAGAGCACCTAAAAAGTCTCATGTTCAAAACAAGTTTGCTAAAACTAAGAAAAATACTTCAAATAAACAAAGGAGTAACTTAAAGACAAAGAAAGCAAACAACTTTGCTCAAGTTTGGGTTCCAATTACAAAGAAACCTGTTAGTACTGCTATCCCAGATAGTATTGCTAACAAGAATAGTGTTGCTAACTTGATTAGTACTGCTAACCAAGTTAGTACTACTAACAAGGCTAGTGCTGCTTCTAGTAGTAATGCAGCCAAGCCTATAATCTTGACAAAGTACTCAAGTCATGAGATTCCTAAACAACTCATCCAGACCAAACTGACAGATTATATTAATGAGAAAGGTCAACCCAAGACCACTTTGGCTTGGGTTCCATCAAAGACTAACTGATTTATCAAGTGTGCAGGGCAATCAAAAGCTCAAGAGGAAGAGCATTTGGAATGAATATAATGATTGCTCTTGGCACATAACAAAGAACATGGATTGCCTTCAAATTATTTAAAAGATTTGATGGAGGACATGTTTCTTTTGATCCAGCAGAAGGTAAGAAAAGTGAAAAAGGTATAGTTTCAAAAGATAAAGTAACTTTTGAAAATTTTATGGTATATGGTACTACTAACCTTGTGTCTGTAAGTGTTTCAGGTTGCTAATACTGAAAGGTAGTTAGTACTTCTAGTTCAGTGAAAACTGTCAGACTGTGTTAATGCTGTTGGTATGTGTTACTACTGCCAGTCTGTGTTAATGCTGCTGATAAGTGTTACTACTGCAAATGTAAGTTTTCTATACCTAAAAATGATCTTCAATGATTTAATGTCAAACCTGGATATCAATCAAAAAGCTTTTATCTGTATCCAAGGTTTGTACAAGAAGTACTTAATAAGGAATTGACGGATTAACCTCATTTTAATGAGATATATGTACCTAAACCCCCTAAAGGCAAGGTTTTCTCAAACATGAGAAGATCTGCTAGGGACTCGGAAGGAGTTGATATACCATTGTTCTCTACAATGATGGTGATGTCCCACAATCAAGAAGGTAAGGCATCAGGGTCAAAGCCCTCATTAGACCAACCCACTGATGACCTATCCACACCTTCCACTACCAAGCATAAATCTTCAGATTCTTTTTGTCAAACCAACATTCCCCATTACTATATTATATAAGGAAAAGATACTGAAGGTTCCTTCCCTTCTTGTATCTTCAACCTCAAAACCTACAAGCCCTCTGATGGAGCATTTTTCATCAGAGAATATCCAAAGGGAAACCATAGGGGTGTCTCCCAACCTCAAGAAGGTGCTCAATAAGGAGATGCAAGAGCATATGGGTTGTAAGGCTCACACTACTGACTTTGCTCAAAGTGCAGGACAGGACAGTGTGAACATATCTAAGACCTTCCCCATGGCAACTTTAGATGAGTAATTATCTAAAGGTCCCAGGTGCCAAGAAACCAAGGGAGTAGAAGGTGCTTCTGCTAGGCAGAAGATCTCTACTAAAAGATCCAAGGATCCTTCAAAGGTGGTAAACACACCTAAAGGAGGTGAGGACAGATTTAACTACAAAGAATTGATGGATACACTTGGTACAATTAGTCTGAAAGTTCACAATCAAATTATGGAGATAAAAGAGATGAAAAGGAGCACAGATCATGATTATTTCAAAAAGGGGGAGACTTAAACAACTGAACTTGAGAAGACATGAGAAGGAGAATCAAGTTGATATGAAATCTTATTTTGAGGGGGAGATAAGTGAAGAAGCTGAAATAAAGCATTAACTACAGCAGAAACAGAAAAGAAGATAACAGTAGAAACTGAATCAAGAAGAACTAGAAGTTGCAGAAAGTTTTGAAATTATCATAAAGACCCTATGTTGAAGAACTTAATTTCTCAGTTTTGAAAAGTTAAGTTAGGGGGAGATTGTTGGGTCTGAAATATGCCAAGGATAGTTCAACATGGTTACTACTTCTGAAGTTAATATTCATCATGGTTACTACTTCTGTGGTTAATGTTGCTAGTTGTAGTTAATGCTGCTGGAACAAAGTTAATGTTGCTAGAAGAAAACAGTTAATACTTCTAGTTGTTAATACTTCTAGTTGTTAATACTTCTAGTTAGTACTTCTGTTATTAATGCTGCTAGTTGATGGTTAATGTTGCTCAACAAGATTAGTACTGCTAGTTCAAAGTTAGTACTGCTTGAAGAGATTAATGCTGCTGAGCATGGTTAGTACTGCTAGAGTTAATACTGCTCAAAGTATTAATGCTGCTTATGATTAATACTGCTTATAAGATGGAGATCTGTATGGAAAGGATGACAGCTGGATAAACTGAAGATTATGGAAAGCTTGGAGATAATGATGGAAGATATTCTGAAGATATTTTATTAATTGTAATTAGCTTTTATCTTCAGTATATATATATAGTATTGTTTAGAATAGTTAGATAACTTTTGTTTTTCATTCTATTAGAAAGAAAATCAACCTCAAGGCATAGATCCTAATTCTAGAGAAGTAGAATTCGTATTGGTGAGCCTGTTCATCAATATTGAGGTTGAGTGTGTAATCTTGTAACTTCAAAGCATTCAATACAAGTTTACAGTTTGTTGATTATATTCTGTTGTGATTTTCTGTTTGATTAAATATCAAAGTGTTATTCCGCAAACTTCTTTGATATTGTTTCTGAGAATTAATTCTTGTTGAGAATTCGATCCTGACACTGTTTTTATGTTTTTTATTTTTCAATAGAGTTTGTGAATAAGACTTTGTACTTTGACGACTTTTTAACTTAATGCAGATTTTGAGGGGGAGCTTACATGATAATATCTATCATGACTTTGGAGCTAACTTTATGAGATTCAAGCTGAGCGTAAGGCATATTATATTCTTAATCTCATACATAGTTGAAAGAAGGACGACTTTCTTAAATGTTTTCATATTATGAGCTTCATTGTTAAACAAACCGTGTGTTTCCAAAGATAAATATATGTGTATTATCTTTTCCATATACTTTCAAGTATTCACACACACCGTTTTAGTATTTTGTAGTTTATGTTATCACCATGTCTCAAATTAACCAATTTTTCGATGGTGATACACCCTGTTTTGTACTTCATTGATATTTGAGCGCGATTTCATTCAAAACGTTTCTTTCAAGAATGTCTATATTTGATTCGTATAGACAAATTCCAATTTTTCATGACATAAGCTTTGATTGTTAAATCATTCATATTTGATCTTTTAATACAATGTCAGATTTTCAAACAAGTTTCTTATATTCATTTCATTCATTCAATATACTTGTGTTGAAAAATATTCCATGATTAAAATGCTCACATCTTCATGATTATCTTCATGAGCATACAAATATCTGACATGTATTTCATACTGTGCTTTAACTGAAAAGTTAAACAAATTGAGCAACACTTTTCTTATAGGACGACACGGGTTTATTGTGTGAGAACTTAACAGAACTTCTATGGATTCACGTTAACCAGTGTTTCCTACCCAAGAAGTTAACCTTGAGTGATCGAGAGGCGAGGAGTCAATATCTGAGTGTGGGTATTAGTGCTGAGATAAGTTGAAAAGATAGTTTGGTTAGAAGTGAGCTTCAATGTTAAAAATAAAGAGGGTGAGAGATTAGAGTAAAAGAATATCAAACTTTGCACCAACTCTTTCTGAGCCGGGCGGCCACATTACTGTTGTTTCACAAATTTTTTCGTGAACATCATTGAAAAAGGCAACTAGCGCATGCCAACTCTAGCTCAAACCCCACTAGATACTCATTTTTTTCTTAAAAAGAAGATGTTTCAATTTTCTTGGAGATGCATCACATAATCTATCTTGTTTTCATTCGGAAGATGTAGATATTGAAAAAGAAGGAAGTATGCCCCACCTTCGCACTTCGATCATGCACAATTCAGTCCATGTATTACTATTGTTGTCTCAATGGTTTACACATTTTGAGCCTAACTGATAAAGCAATCTTATGCTTAATTCTTTCATACACAAGCACCAACACACAAAAAATTTGTTTTTCTGTCTGAACGTTCATAGTTTAACCTTGTGTTATTCGATGACTGAATGGAATACCTGGGGGAGTGAACATCAAAAAGCTCCTTTACAATGTGTATTTGTTATGCACAGTGGCTTCGTGCTACTGACAGGCATTCTTAACTAATTCATGTGTTGATTCAGGTGTTACACTCTTATTTGTCTGAATTTGAAAAGATTCGGATGAATACATTATGAATTGGCGGATGTTGAGTGGCTCAGTGACAAAGATCAATGGTCAGAAAAGATTCAAATTTTGGTGTCAATTGATTGATTTTTGAAGGATTTATGAAGATTTTTGGAGGTTGAAAGTCGGTTCTCGCAACATTTGAAGATCTCGCAAGTTCATCTGAAGAACTCGCAAGCTTCAACAAACTTCTCGCAAAGCTCATTGTTTGAATTTTTTTTGTTTGTGAATTTACCAAGTGTAGAACTCGCAAACAGAAGTGTACGTGAAGCAGAGAACTCGCAAAGCGAAGTCTACGAGAAGTCACTGTTCATTCACTTGCCGCAAGGTGTTATATACGACAAGTCAAGAACACGCAAGATTTTTATTATGTTTTTTGCCAAGGACGGAACTCGCAAAGTGTTTTTTACGATAAGTGAGGTTCCCGCAAGCCGTTGTTCACTACAAGCATAAAACTCGCAACGGTCTTGTTACGACAAGTTACTGTTTACTTGGGTTCTCGCAAGCTTTGTTTTACGATAAGTTAGAACTCGCAAATAGTGTTCTGCGACAAGTAAGAACTCGCACCATGTGCTTTACGACAAGTAAGGAACTCGTATCCTTCAGTCTACGAGAAGTTTGTTTGCGACAAGTTCGAGGTTATTTGATTTGCGACAAGTTCTCAACTCGCACGTTCACGACTAGCGCTTTCCTTTGGTCTGCGACTTCCACACTTAGAAATATTTTTAGAATTTTTTGTTTTGACCAAGTTTGACTTTTACCAGTCAAAGTTTTCTGATTTCTTTGCTAACGATCATATCAAGTTCATACTTTTACAGATTCTAATCATGTCTAAAGACTTGTTGAGCATAGGTTCTCAGTCAAAGCCTCTAGTCCTATCAATTAGAGAATATCCTAAATGGAAGAAGAGAATGACTCATATCCTGAATAACAAGGACTAAGATTTGATGAAATCTATTATAAATGGTCATGTAAATCCTCTGATAAGAGCACCTGGTCAGCCAGCAATAGCTACCTCACCTATGATACCTGATATATTCATTCCTAAACCTTATGAGTACTTTAGTGAAGCTGAAAGAGCATAGACAAAGATTGATGAGCAAGCTCTTATCTTACTGACCATGGTCATCCCGAATGATTTGTACAATAGGGTGGACAGTAGGGGTTCAGTTAAAGCCATGTGGGATGAATTAGAGAGACAACTCTAGGGTACTAAGAGGTCAATAAAGGCAAAGCTTAACCAGAGCATAAATGCCTATGAAGGGTTTAAGGCTAAAGAAGGTGAATCTTTGATAGATACTTACAACAGGTTTAATATAATTCTGAATGATTTGAGAAGAAACGGGCTTAACAAATATGTGTTAGAGATCAACTACAAGTTTGTCAAAAACCTGAATCCGAAATGGGATAGTTATTCTATCAACCTCCAAATGACCAAGAATATGGATCAGGAAGATGTGAATGACCTCATTGTGACTCTAATCCAACATGAAGATAAAGTCAAGCAAATCAGTGCTGAGAAGAAGTTGGTTACTGAGTCACTGGCACTATTGGCTGAAAAGAAAGTGGTAAACCTAAGTTCTTCCAAATCAAAGTAGTCCAAAGTTTCATAAATGATAGAACTAACTGAAATTGTCATAGAATCATCTGATGAAGAGAAGGATAAAGATTCTGATGAGGATGTTAGGAGATTTGCTGATAATCTGGCCTTGATAACTAAACAGTTCAACAAAAGGTTTGGTAAGAAAAAGTAATATTCGAAGAACAAACCTAAGTTTTACAAGTCCGACAAGTCAGAAAAATACAAGAAAAAGTATGAGAAGAAGAAGGGATATGAGAGAAAAGATGAGAAAGTTGATGTTCAGAATGTCAGGTGCTTTAACTGTGGAAAACCAGTTCATTTTTCTAAAGACTGTATGTGTGTCGCTAAATGTGCAATATGATCAAGATGAACACGTGAAATTGATGCCCAATGCCATATGATTTATTTCAATTCACACAGATTACAAATTAGATACAATATGCTCTCTCACAATATTTCTCTCTCACAATATTTCTCTCTCTAAGATTCTCCAAGTAAGTGTTCTCTCTTAGTTACAAGATTCTACAACAAAAACCTATTTATACAAAGACAAAATACAAAGACATAATACAACTAAGCTAACTATGACTTTGACCTTGTAAGACTTTGACTTTGCGTTAGAAGGCTTTGACTTGGGCTTTGACTTTCAACCTTCAATGATCTTGGATCCAACAATTATGTACTAACAATCTCCCCTTTAGGATTTAAGATCGTCTTCAAAAAGATAAGAACTTTATCTCCCCTTTTTGGATTCAAAAATAATTTTATCATCAAGGAACAATATCCCTCTTTATGTCTCTGATAAACATTCTCCTCCTTTGAAATGAATCTCCCCTCTTTAGGTAAATATGTTCAAAGTCAATCTCCCCTTTTCTTCTCTTTAAAAATCTCTTCAAAATCTTTGACAATCTCCCCCACGGTGTATAGTAACCTCTATCAGACTTCTAAAAAGAAATTATCTTCAAATTTAGCTCACCTTGCTTCAGCAAATAATCTTCAAAGAAATGTTCTCCCCATAATTCATTCACCATATCATTTCTTGTATCTTTCTCCCCGTGACTATCATAATCCATTCTTCAATCAACATTTCTTGTAATTATTTCTCCCCCTTTCTGATGATGTAGAACATAGAAATCATCAAAACTGCTTCAAGAAATGTCATGTACCCAAATTCTGACCACGATCTTTCCAGCTGAAGTCTGAACATCCGTCAATTCATAAAATTTATTCATCCAAATCTTTTCAAATTCATACAAATAAGAATGTAACCTTGAATCAACAAATGAATCAGTTAGAAATGTCTGTAAACAGCACAAAGCCAGTTTGTACAACGAATGTACACTAGAAAGGAGTTTTTTGATGTTCACTCACCCAGGGCTTCCATTCAATCATGGTAAATCACAAAGGAATTTTCTATGAACGTTATGACAAGAAAATGAATTCCTTGTGTGCTTGTGCATGTAAAAAAAATATTGAAGCTGCTTAGCGTTTTAGGCTCAAAATGTGTAAACCATTGTGACAACAATGGTATAACACACACTCAATGTGCACGAACAAGATGCGAAGTTGAGGCAACATTCCTTCTTTTTCAATATCCATATCTTCCAAATGAAGACGAGATAGATTATGTGTTGCTTCCCTAAGAAAATATGAAACATCTTTTTGTTGTGAAAAAGATGAGTAGCTGGTGGGGTTTTAATACAAGAGTTGGCATGGGCTAGTGCCTGTTTCAATGATGGTCACCAAAGAATGTGAACCAACAATAGATGTGGTTGCCCGGCTCAAAAAAGAATTGGTGCAGAGTTCTGATATTCTTTTAACTCTGTTCTCACACCCTCTTTCTCTTAAACGTTTAAGCTCACTTCTAACCAAACTCTCTTTTCTATTTTACCTCAACGCACACCCACTCTTCGATTTTGACCCCTCGCCTGTCGATCACTCAAGGATAACTTCTTGGGTAGGAAACACTGGTTATCGTGAATCCATAGAAGTTCTTTGAAGTCATCACACTGATCCCATGAGTATGTCCTAAAATCATAATGTTGCTCAATAGTTTAACTTCAACAATTAAAGCACAGTAATATGAAGAACATATGTCAGATATATGTATGTTCAATAATAAAATCATGAAGATTTTAGCATTTTAAACAGGGAAGAATTTCTCAAAACAAGGAAATTGAATGAACGAAGTAAAATCAATAGATATGTTTTGAGAATCTGACGATGTATGAAAAAGATCAAATTTGAATGATTCAACAATAAAAGTTTAAGTCGTGAAATAACTGAAATTTGTCTATATGAATCAAGTATAGACAATTCTTGAAAGAATCGCTTTGAATGAAATAACGCTCAAAGAACATTGAAGATACAAAAGAAGTGTCTTACAATCAAAAAATAGTTTCAATTTGAGACATGGTAAAAACATAGTCAAAAGAAATACTAAACCGGTGTGTTTGAATACTTGACAGTATATATAAAAGATAAAACACAAGTATTTATCTTTGGAAACACACGGTTAGTTAATCATGAAATCTCGTAATTGAAACATTTTAAAATACACCCTTCTAAAACTCATGAAAACTTTTAAGAATTGAGAAGTGGTTTGAACATTTAAGCAAAAATGTTTTCATGTCTGAAAGGCATCCATCCTTCAAACATGTATGAGATTAAGATTAGAATAATCCTTACGCTCAATGTTAATCTCATAAAATCAGCCTTAAAGTCATTATTGATATGATCATGTAAGCTCCCCCTCAAAATCTGCATTCAGTCAAAAAGTCGTCAAAGTAACAAAGTCTTATTGAAAGCAAAATAACAATATTTATTGAAAGTAAAGACTTGAAAAGCCAGTTAAAACTTTAAAGAACGTGTTCTAAACTGAATGTTTAGAAGTCATTTACTCTTACTCCCCCTGAAATGATGCATTCACAAAAATATGTCAGTACATATAAAATGCAACAATTCTCTAGTTCCTCCAAAAAAGTAGATCATCTAATCTTTGTCTCACTCCCCCTGAAATCATGAGCAAACCTTCAGTGCAGATATCATTCTGACAAAAGAATAAAAAAATGAAGAAAAATCATAAATCAAACTATACGAGGTAAAATATGGATTATGTTTTATGATTCAACATGCCTAATTTCGAAATAAGAAAATTAAATCTCTTTTCGTACAAAGGCTTGGTGAATAAGTCAGCAATTTGATAATCCGTGTTTACAAAGTAAAGTTCAATCGTACCTTTTTCAAAATTATCCTTGATAAAGTGATTTTGCACATCAATGTGCTTCGTTTTCGTGTGTTGAACAGGATTAGCATATATCGTAATGGTGCTCTTCGAATCACAATATATCGGTATTTTGTTGAAATGGAATCCATTGTCTCGAAGTTGTGTGTGCATCCACAATACTTGAGAAAAGTAGCTGGCAACAAATACATATTATGCTTCCGCCGTTTATGTGGCAACACACAATTGTTTCTTTGACGCCCAACTTACGAGCTTGTCTCCCAGAAATTGTATGTGACCCGATGTGCTCTTCTTGTCTAGCATACAGCCTGCATGATCTACATCTGAATATGATGTGAGCTCAAAACTAGTATTTTTAGGATACCACAAACCAAGGTCTGTAGTCCTTTTCAGATATCTAAAGATACGCTTTACAGCCGAGAGATGGGACTCTTTAGGCTTAGCTTGATATCTAGCGCACAAACAAGTAGAGAACATAATATCCGGTCTACTAGTTGTCAAGTATATTAAAGAACCTATCATGCCTTTATAGAGCAGAGAAGTTCTTACAATACTTAGGGTTTGTTAAACCGAAAATTATGTCATCGACATATATTTGTATGAGAATGATATTAGCTTTTTCCTGTTTGATAAAGAGAGTGGTATCGATTTTACCTTTCGAGAAGGGTGATTTGACTAAAAACTTTGATAGAACATCATACCAGGCTCGAGGAGCTTGCTTCAAGCTATAGAGAGCCTTGTCAAGGATGTAGACATGATTCGGTTTTTCAGCATTGACAAACCCTTCTTGTTATCCCAGATAACAATGCAAACAAGATGATAATTTCACTTTCAATCAATTTTCATGTTTAATTAATTCTTTGAAACGATTACAATAAATGTTATCTCAAAGACTTTCTCTCTCTAACACTGATATGCGCACAACACTATATCTCAATCTACATGCACACCACAACTCAAAAACCTATTTAAAACAAAACAAAGAAACACTCACACCACTATACACACACAAGCAACAGAAACACTCAAACAACTAAAACTCTCACTACACTAGCTTTGACTATTTATTACAAAGACTTTGACTTTCACAATGAGAGTTGACTTTGAGCTTTGACTTGGCTTGACTTTCAGCTTCAGACTTCATGATCTTGTATCTAACAAATATATGCTCTAACAATCTCCTCCTTTGGATTCAATATCATCTCTAAAAGATTTTGCAATTCAATCCCCCCCCCCTTTGTTGCATTGAAAAACTTTTAGAATTTATCTCCCCTTTAAGCTCAATCTGTGCAATTTCCCTCTTTACTTAGCAATCTTCAAACATTTTAGCAATCTTCCCAAAGTCTGTCTTCAAGAACATTAACAATCTTCCCAAGGTTATAAAACCTCTTTCAGATATTGGAAAGAAATTATCTTCAGGTTCAGCTCGGATTGCTTTAGCAAAATATCTTCAAAGAAAAATTTCAGTAATCTTTGCTCGCTTTCAGAATCCTTTGAATTTGCTCTTTCAACTTTCAACAAACTTTCTTCAAAATCAACTGCCTTGATATAACTTTGTTGACTACTTTACACATTTCTTGAACTCTTCTCCCCCTTTTTGATGATTAGAACATGAGTTCATCAAAACTTTCACAAGAAATGTCACTGAAATTCTGACCACTGATCTTTTATAAGAGCCTCTGAATATTTATCGATCCAAAATATATTCATCCGAATCTTTGCAAATTCAGACAAATTATGAGTGTAACACCTGAATCAACAAACGAATCAGTTAGAAATGCCTGCCAGTAACACGAAGTCACTGTGTGTAACGATTACACAATGGAGAGGAGCTTTTGTGATGATCACTCCCCCAGGTCTTCCATTCAATCATCGAATAACACAATGTTAGACTATGAACGTTTTGACAGAAAAACAAATTATCTGTGTGTACGTGATTGTGTTTGAAAGAATTAATCACAGATGATTGCTTTTTATAAGCTCAAATTGTGTAAACCATTGAGACAACAGTTAAACACATACTCGATTGTGCATGATCGAAGTGCGAAGGTGGGGAAAACTTCCTTCTATTTCAATATCCAAAATTTCCAAATGAAAACCAGATAGATTATGTGTTGCGTCCCCTTGAAATATGAAACATTTTATTTTTGAGAAGAAAATGAGTAGCTGGTGGGATTTTTATCAAGAGTTGGCATGGGCTAGGTGCCTGTTTCAATAATGTTCACGAAGAATTGTGAAACACTAGAAATGTGGTTGCCCGACTCAGAAAAAGTTGGTGCAGAGTTTGATATTATTTTACTTTGTTCTCACACTCTCTTTCTTTTAATCATTAAGCTCGCTTCTAACCAAACTCTTATTTCCATTTTACCTCATCACACAACCCACACTCAGTTATAGACTCCTCACACATTCGATCACTCAAGGATTAACTTCTTGGGTAGGAAACACTGGTTAACGTGAATCCATAGAAGTTTTAATTAATCTCATACAATGAACTCATGTATTGTCCTAAAAGAACATGTTGCTCAAAAAATGGTTTAACTTTGAAGTTAAAGCATAAATGTATACAAGTTGGATGTCTGTATTCTCACATATATAATCATGAAGATTTGAGCATTTTAAACATTGAAGATTTTTCAAAACAAGTATATTGAATGAATGAAATGAATACAAGAAACTTGTTTGAAAATCTGATATTGTATGAAAAAGATTCATCATATTTGGACAGATGTAATCATCCAAATTTGATCTTTTTCAAATAAGGCTTAGGTCAGCAAAAATTGGAATTTGTCTATACGAAACAAAATATAGACAATTCTTGAAAAAACGTTTCGAAATGAAATCACGCTCAAAATTCTTTGAAGTTCAATCGGGGTGTATCACCATCGAAAAAATATGGTCAATTTGAGACATGGTGATAACATTTTTCAACAAAACTTAAACCAATGTGTGTGAATACTTGACAGTATATGGAAAAGATAATACGCAAGTATTAATCTTTGGAAACACACGGTTTATAATACATTGAAGCACAAGTAACATGAAAACATTTAAAATCACACTTCTAAATTCATGAAATTATTTAAGAATCAGAAGTGGTTTGAACATTTAGGAACATGTTTTCATATCTGAAAGTTGTCCTTCTTTCAGATACGTATGAGATTAAGATTAGAAATAAACCTTTCCGCTTAGTTTTAAATCTCATGAAGTTAGCTCTAAGTCATATAAGATATGATCTTTTAAGCTTCTTCTCAATTCTGCAAAAAGTCACAAAGTCGTCAAAGTGCAAAGTGTTATTCACAACGTTTATTGAAAAATAAATGACACAAAGCAGTAAAACTTTGAATGTACGAGTTATGATCAAAAGTAATCAGAAGTCATAGTTAGTACTCCTTATTTCTTGCTCTTACTCCCCTTGCATTTATGCATCAGAAAAATTTATCAATGATAAACATATGCAGAAACTTATAAACTCCCCCTCAAATGAATGTAGATCATCTTTCCATCTTGTCTAACTCCCCCTGAGATCATGAACAGATATTACGTGCAGATATATTTCAGACTAAAAATAAAGAAATGAAGAAAAATAACAATAACGAAAACTTTAGTAGGTAATCACCGATTATGTCTTGAGATTTAACATACCAAGTTTAGAAACGAGAAAATTAAATCTCTTTTCGTCGAGAGGCTTGGTAAATAAATCTGCAAGTTGGTAATCAGTGTTTACAAAATAAAGTTCTATTGTACCTTTTTCCACATTATCTTTGATAAAGTGATATCGTACATCTATGTGTTTGGTCTTTGTATGTTGTACAGGATTTGCAGATATTGTAATGGCGCTCTTAGAATCACAGTATATCGGTATCTTGTCAAATTTGAAGCCATAATCTCGTAGTTGTATCCTCATCCACAAGACTTGAGAACAGCAGCTCGCAGCAGCGATGTATTCTGCCTCAACCGTTGATGTGGAAACACAAAGTTGTTTCTTTGATGCCCAACTGACGAGTTTATCGCCTAGGAATAGTATGTGCCCCGATGTACTTTTCCTATCCAACATACAACCTGCATGATCTGCATCTGAGTAGGTTGCCAGTTCAAAACTAGTATCCTTAGGATACCACAAACCAAGATCTGTAGTGCCCTTCAGATATCTAAAGATCCGTTTGACCGCAGACAAATGAGATTATTTGGGATTAGCCTGATATCTAGCACATAGACATGTAGAGAACATAATATCTGGCCTACTAGAAGTTAAATACATCAAAGAACCAATCATTCCTCTGTAGGTTCTAACATCGACAGCTTTTCCCGAATGATCAATGCCAATCTTAGTTCCTGGTGCCATTGGGGTTCCAATAGGTGTATAATTTTCCAGTTTGAATTTTCTAAGAATATCATAAATGTACTTGGATTGATTTATAAAAATCCCCGTTGAAAATTGTTTGACTTGTAATTTGAGAAAGAAATTCATCTCTCCCATCATACTCATCTGAAATCTTGACACCATGAGGTTAGAAAAATTCTTACAGTATTCAGGATTTGTCGTACCAAATATGATGTCATCCACAAAATCTGAATTAAAATGATATCGTATTTTTCCTTTTTGATGAACAAAGTAGTATCGATTTTAGCTTTTGAGAAGCCCGACTTGACTAGGAGTTTAGATAAAACTTCGTACCAGGCTCGAGGTGCTTGTTTCAGACCGTAAAGTGCTTTGTCGAGAATGTAGACATGATTCGGTTTCTATTGATTGACAAAGCCTTCAGGTTGTGAGATGTAGACTTCCTCCTTTAATATGCCATTTAGAAAGGTTGTCTTCACGTCCATCTGGTAGACGGTGAAGTTCTTGTGGGCAGCATATGCAAGAAACATTCTGATCGCTTCGATGCGTGCCACTGGAGCGTAAGTCTCGTCGTAATCAATGCATTCCTCTTGCATGTATCCCTTAGCGACAAGTCTTGCTTTGTTTCTGATTACGATACCATCTTCATCCTTTTTGTTCTTGAATACCCATTTTGTACCTATTATAGATTTTCCTTCCGGTCTTGGCACAAGTCTCCAGACTTTTAATGCTTCGAACTGGTTCAGCTCCTCTTGCATTGCAGTTACCCAATCCGAGTCAGCTAGAGCTTCTGATACGCGTGTTGGCTCTATCTTACTCAGAAATGAGTCATGCATTGTAGCAGACCTAGTTTGCACCGGTTTTGATGGATCTCTAATGATCTGGCTTATCAGGTGCTCTTTGGTTCGCTTGTGTTCATGAGGGAGTGGATTCGATGTAGATTGATCATGATTCTCATCTAAGTATCCACCGTCTTCTTCTTGTTGAGGGAGGGAGTCAGTGGAAGTATTTGGTGCATAAGTTTCAGTTGGTACAATAATTTCTGGCTGTTGAGTAGACGTTACAGAGCAACCAACTGAGTCAACAACTTCTGTCACGACATGTTCAGGTACAACTTCAACTGAAGGAGTAATTGTTTGAACGTGAGTTTCTTGCTGAACCGGGGGAACTAGTGTGGGTTGTGTGTTGAGGTAAAATGGAAAAGAGAGTTTGGTTAGATGTGAGCTCAAATGATTAAAAGAAAGAGGGTGTGAGATCAGAGTAAAAGAATATCAAACTCTGCACCAGCTACTTTCTGAGTCGGGCATCCACATTACTAATGTTTCATAATTCTTCGTGAACATTATTGAAACAGGCAAATAGCCCATGCCAACTCTTGTCTTTAACCCCACCAGCCACTCATTTTCTTCTTAAAAAGAAAATGTTTCATATTTTTCTGGGGACGCAACACATAATCTATCTGATTTTCATTTGGAAAATCTGGATATTGAAAAAGAAGGAAGTCTGCCCCACCTTCGCACTTCAATCATGCACATCGAGTCTGTGTTTATCTACTGTTGTCTTAGTGGTTTACACAATTTTGAGCCTTAAAAGCAATCATTCGTGCTTAATTCTTTCAATCACTTGCACGAACACACAAGGAATTTGTTTTCTTGTCATAACATTCATAGAAATTGCCTTTGTGGTGTTTCGATGATCGGATGGAAGCCCTGGGGGAGTGAACATCAAAAAGCTCCTTTCCTATGTGTATCTGTTACACAAAGTGACTTTATGTTACTGACAGGCATATTAACTGATTCATTTGTTGATTCAGGTGTTACATTCCTATTTTGTCTAGATTTGAAAAGATCTGGATAAATACATTGTTCGAATTCGCATCGAATCAGAGGCTCTTGGACAGATCAGAATGGTCAAAAACATTTCTTGATGAAAGTTTTGATGATACCGATGCTCGTTTCATCAAAAAGGGGGAGATAGATGATTTACAGAAATGTCAGGATCAGAAATTTCAAAGATAAAGAGTTGCAGAAGATAAAGTTTGTTCAAGCAAAATCAAAGATGTTTGAAGATGTGCTGATTTTCTAAAAATTTCTTTGAAGATTATTTGCTGAAGCAAGTCGAGCTAAATCTGAAGATAATTTCTTTTCGAAGTTTGAAAGAGTCTTGTGTTAATTATGGAGAGATTATTGAAGAATATTTCTCTCATTTGATTGAGCTTAAAAGGGAGATTTAAAGTTCATCAATGCAACTAAAGGGGGAGATTGATTTGCTAAATCTTTTTGTGATGATCTTGAATCCAAAGGGGGAGATTGTTAGAGCAGAAATATGTTGGATACAAGATCAAGAATACTGAAGGTCAAAGATTCAAGAAGTCAAGGCTGAAAGTCAACTCTCATTAAAAGTCAAAGTTATTTTGTAATAAAAGTCAAAGTCTACTTGTATTGTATTTGTTTCTTTTGTAATTAGTAGTGGGTATAAATAGTATGTTTTGCTGTTTAATAGATAGATGGTTAGAAAGTTTGATACGCATCTTAAGAGAATTTTGTAGAGAGAGAAAGAGAGAAGTTTAGAGAGAGAAAGTGATTCATAGATTGTAAACAGTTTGAATTTGAAATTGAATCAAATCAGGTAGTTAAATCATTCTTGTTTGTATAATTGCAATTAGAATCTTGATTTCAGGGACACACAATATAAACAATAATAGTAAAGATAAGAACAACGGAAGCAATATAGTTTAATATCAAAGCAGATTCAAATATCACAGTTCATAAACACATATTTAGAATGTACAAGATCTTCTTTTGAAATACTTTCAATATATTAAAAGATTTATCAGATACAAGATATCTTGAAAAGCACACTTTTGTCAATGGAGTGATGGTCCTATTTATAGGACCATAAAGTGTACAGTGTACTATCCTGACAGTTGAAGCATGCTTGAACAGTGTCTTACCTAAAAGGTAAGCTCAAGACATGCTTGAACAATGACCTACTCTATAAAACAAATCTTATCACTAAGTGACGTGTCATCTGTTCTTCTGTCAACACTTGTATAAATATTCTGTCTTGATCTTTAGAGAGAACACCTTCAGAGCTCTGAACTAGAGCTCTAATGAAGATATCTCTGATGTCTTCTCGTCTGAAGAGTCTGTCTCTGAACTGACTTCAGAGCTGGACTTGGCTTTCTCTGTTGAAGTCTCTGAATGTCTTCAGAGGAAGACTTGAGCTATTTCAATAATTTTACAATTCAGAATTGGGGCTAACAAGTACCATGAATATCAAAACAGGTAGAAACATCATGTCCTGTTTTATGACAATAAGAACATACAAGAGCAACTTTATTGAATTTATCTATATACGGTTTTGCTCTATTTGTCATATGAACAACAAACCCGTGTACCTCAGGCTTTTCATCATTGTTGCGTGTGATCCCGCGGACTTGCTCTTCTTGTGAAATCTGCTGAAAAGCTCAGTTCAAGGAGGGCAAAGGGTCTTGTGACAAGATTGTTGATCGTAACTGAGCATAATACTCTGAACATAACCTAAGAAGAAATTGTTGTAGCCTGTCATCCTCACGCCATTTCTCATGTTGTTTGCCAACATTACATGTACACTTACCGCATTTGCAATAAATCAAAGGCTCATGTTTGTCCAATTCATCCCATAGAACACTTAATTTACTAAAATAAACAACAACTGCATAGTTTTAGTTTGCTCACATCGACTGATATCGGCTTTAAGTTGTTGGATTCGCGGTCCATTAACCACCGAGAATCTTTCATGTAAATCATCCCAAAAACGTTTCGCGTTATCATAATTAGACAACATAGATCGTACCTCGGGATCAATCGTATTTGTGAGCCAAGAAACGAGCATGCAGTGAATTGTTGCCCAATCGTCCTTAGTACAAGGCGGTTTGATGTCGTTGATCGTTCCATCAAGAAAACCGAATTTACGCGTCGAACAAAGGGCCATACGGATTGTGTGAGACCAATCGTCGAAATTGTTAAGCTTAAGCCGAATAGGAGTGATGAAGTCACCTGGCCGATCTTGAGGGCCTAGGTTGAAAGGTGATGATGGATCTATCTTTGGCGGAGGAGGGGGTGGTTCTCCGGCCATGTTTTAAGGAAATAAATTGTAATCACGATGGCTCTGATACCATGAGAATTTAGGCTAATTGTCTTGCGCTTTATTCAACCAAAGCCTTCAATTTATACAAGAAGAGGAGGACTTAAAAATACCAAAAGATCTACGTTGCTTGATTATAGGAATTAGTTTCTTATATCAAAGCAAATACATATGGAAAATACTAATATTATGGAAAGAAAATATCATCAAATATATATTCCTAACATGGAGTATGTTTCAAACTAGAAGTTAGAACCATGAATTTCATTTTTCATTGCAATATTGTTGTTAGAAGTTTTCTTTTTATTGCATAAAGAAATCTCATATGTTTCTTGTAGGTTTTTACTTTGTATTTTTTTAATCCTATTTATCGGTTGTTTTGCGATGAAAGGACTAAATTGTAGAAAGAGTTAACAAAGGTTGAACAAATAATATATTCAACAACTAATTGGAGTCGGATAGGTCCAACACAATCGTACTTGATTGATGATTTGAATCGAATACTATCATCCAAGCGTTTGAGATTTAAAGATTTTAATATATATTTGGATGATTGTAATAACTAAAAACTATGTTGAGTAGATTTTAAGTATTATTTATCGTATTTCATTCTTTAACTTTATGTATATTTCTAACCCGTCAACCCAACTCAATCCGCCCTAACCCGCAAAGTTAGGTTGGGTTGGGTTATATATTTGAATGAGTTGGATGGAGTTGAAAATTTTTAAATCGCCGTAATTGAGTTCGGTTGTGAAGGGGCTGTTTGGTTGGTTTTCTATTAAGTCATGTATGGATAAAGTTGTCTGTGTTGATTAATCTGTCTGTATAGATTGAGATTTTTGTTTGGGAATGTTTTTTCATAGACGGAAGGAGCGTGTTTTTTAATTGGGATGACGAAGTTTGAAAAAAACTTGACCTTCTGCACAAAGCTCCCCCATAGAAGCTTACTATCGATCCTCTTACTTTTTTTTCTCGAACCGAGAGATCCATGAATCGAGACGAAAGATCCTTTTTTGGCTCTCTCTTTAGCCATTTGTCTCTTATCCCTAGGAGGTCTTCCTCTACTAGCAGTTTTTTTCGAAAAACTCTATTTATTCTCGAATTCTGTTTACTCACTTTTTTTTTGAACGACATGATAACTCACACACACGTTCCTGAGGTATCCAGGCTCTCATTCGAGGCAACCCGACTAATCCTCGGCGGTCTGACCAACCCTAAGGCCGACCCAACTAGTTGCAGCCCAGAGGACCTCCACAACTAGCCCCGAACCCCACCCCGAATGATGAAGCCCAAAGCCTGATGACATTGAGTGAGCTTCACAAGATTCGAACTTGAGACCAATGGATACCATCCACTAGCCCCAAGCCTCCTCCCGCTAGGCTACCAACTCGTTGTCTCTGTTTACTCACTTTAAATTGAGTATCCGTTTCCCTCCTTTTGCAGATCACACTTGCAGAAAGATTACTTAGGTTAAACAAAATATGAAAATACATATAAAACGAGGAAGTGCTTAACCTATAGGTATGTATTATACAAACGAGATATGCAGCAACAAGAAGAAGGAAAAGGATCGCATATAAGCCATTTTCTATATCATTAAGCCACTACCAAAAATATGTATAGTATAAGCTGTAAGTCCATTAAGCTTTATTAAGCTGCTAACAAACAGCCCTTACACCCCTATTGAAAAGAAGGCAACTATTTGTACCCTTGTTCCTGTTGCTTTGCCGCCGGGCGAAAACCAAATAAAGATTGTGAGATTGAATTGAAGAGACAGATGTTGGAGGCTACAAGTCTGAAGAAAGTAGTGGTGCCATCGACACTGATAGAGTACCCATCTCCTGCCAATCTCCACTCCAATCGTCTCGCCCTCCATGTAATTTTCATAATTTCCTTCCATTTTTTTTTCTTCTACTTGTGGTTCTTACATCTATTCCGAATCAAATGAGAGTGATAGTGTCTAATTTCATGTATTTTTTTTAGTTCCGAGTTAGTTATTAAAGTTCTAACACTTGTATCATAAGCTGTTTTTGCTGATAATTTTATGTATTATGCCCAGGTTAGTGAGGATGGAACTTCTTGCTGGGTTTATGTCGCTTCTGGTTGCCAAACTTATAGAATTCTGGTTCTCTCTCTCTCTCTCTCTCTCTCTCTCTCCAGTTTGGTTATCATATTTACTTGTTTGAAATTGGCGTATGGTATATGTGATAGGTCCGAATAAAGCTTAAGAAATTTAGGAAAGTGAAATTCTATTTCAGGTGAGAATAAACCGTAGGGGTTGTTTGCTAAATGCTTACCCGGTAAGTGCTGACCAAGTCATTTACCTGACTGGATGAACGTAGTAAGAGCCGAGAATCTTACCTGTTAAGAGCGATGATAAGGATGGAGAGTCTTACCTGGTGAGGGTGATGACTCTTAGCTTACCGGGTAAATTGTTACATATGATAGCATTTTAATGAACTAAAATCTTACCCGCTTAAGTAAGGGGTCATTTACCAAAAGCTTACTAGGTTAAGTGCTTACTAAGTGACATTATCTTACCGGATAAATATGGCAAGAATTAAGAATCTTATCCGGTAAGAGCGAGGAAAGGACCGAGAGTCTTGCCCGGTAAGTGGATGCAAAGACTCTTACAATGGTTACCGGGTATAATTTTTGCATACAATGCCATTTTAGAGGCCTAAAAAAATCTTATCTGGTAAGTAAGTAATGGTGTTGAATTTTACCGGTAAGCAGTTACCGGATAAGTAATTGGGTAAACGGCCCCTAAGTTACAATGTTAACTTTTACCGGTAAGCCGGGTAAGTGTTGAGGTAAACGGCCCCTTAGTTTTTTTTCCCTTCTCATCTCCACACTGCTGTTAAATGACAGAGTTTAAATACAAAATAGACTCACAAGGACCTGTCACGTGACCAAATCAAACAACAGACCCACTACTTGACTATTTCTCACTGAACACTGATGCATAAAACTCCAGAAAGCAGTACCCTTTAATTCACAAACTTTGGATTCTTAATGGGTACCCTCTTGGATCTTCTTGGTGTATCATTACCCCCCTCTTGGAGAGGAGCCTTGTCCTCAAGGTTCAAATTAATGTATTAACCTTCTGTATGAACAACCCACCGGTGGGTAGAATCGCAATGGAGGGGGGAGAAGTGAGAATCGCATGGTGGGAGGGAAGCAATGGATGATGGAGGCGATGGATGGAGGTAGGGTTACCTGATACGTTTCTTTTTTCTTAAGGGTAGAAATGTCAAAATCTTGTCTTAATGGGGACAACACTTCCCTTCCCTACTTAGCGAATAAGCCATTTTTGTTTGCATGAATAAGCCATTAAGCCACAAGTAAACACCCCAAACGTCTGCACGAATAAGCCATTTTTGTCATTAAGCTCATTAAGCCACAAGTAAACACCCCCTTACATGTGACAAGTGAGATCTCGAAGGAATGTTTTATGCATTTTTATGAATTATTATTCATAAATTGATTAGCATTATGGAAGTTGTTTATTCATGAAATCATGACTACTTACTAAGCTTAAAGCTTACGTATTTCATGTATGTATCTCAGGTAAGGAGTAAAGAGAGAGAGCATGAAGTAGTACTATTCTAGTCAACAACAAAGTTTGTTGTATTATAAGCTATGACGTATGTCTCCGCTGATGTTTCAACTCTGATGTAATAGTAAGACGTGGAAGAAATGAAGTTCAATTTAGTTCACATACAAACCTTGGTGGTACCAAAAATCATTGAAAGTAACGGCACCCATTTTGGAAATCGGGGCGTTACAATGTCATAGAGTTTAGAAAGAACCTTCCAGAAGTAATAAGCATTTGTAGTTTTGCATGCATCCAAATCGTGATCCACACCTTCAGGCTCCATATTTGTTGTTCTACACATGCTTGTTTATTTTGAGGCCAATTTACTATAACCTTGTTTCCGATTTTTTCCTTTCTCTTGTAGGTCTGTTTGAAAGATTCTCTTGTGAATGAAGGAAAGGATAGCCTCCTTATACCCGATCACACTCAGGTAAGTGTTGGTAAAACCTTTTTTGTTACTCAAGTAGTCTGATTGTGCTCCATTTAACTTAAACCCCACCCTCAAATTGGTATAATTTTGATAGATGTGCATTGACGTAATAAAACCTTAATTGAAGGTTGTGGACTCTGCCATAGTGAATCGCTGCCCTCATCGGTCGGAAATTCAGACAATAGTGTTGAATGAAACTGAGAGTATGTGACATGTGATTATTACGTAATATGAACTATTGACATATTTCTTATGGAAGTAACTGTTTCTTTTCTTTTATGCTAGCTAATGGCTCAATAACTTGGAATCTGTAGTGCTATATATTTATTTACCCATCACAGACAGAGATTGACTTCTAAAAATAAAACTGTTTTTTTATATATGCGACTGTAAATACTGGTTGGCTTTCATCTTCATTATCTGCATATTCCATAAACCGTACAGGCGTATACTATACTTTATTTCGGACTAATACAGAGGTCACTTCTGTGGGAACCTTGTTTTAAGTTTATTTTCGTCTTGTATTGTCATTTTGTGCTGGTAACAAATGTTCCTCTTTGGTCTCAAATTTCATTTGTTGCTTACAAGATCCTGTTGAACTTGGATTCGAGTTGGAATTATCCTTTCTGAGTGAGTGAATCAATAATATTTGGCCCCGTAGCAATTTATTCTACTAATGTCCCTAAAAGTTAACTCAACAGTTAGATAAACAGAGATATAGACCTATAATTTCGCCACAGAAAGTGGCGTGTTTTGATGCAGAAATTAATCTATTGCACTAAAATGTGGTGCATATCACTTGACCATGCGATGGTCATTAACTAGGAAGATATGCTAGCTTAGTCTTTTTAACGTGTCTCTTGTTTCTACCTGGATCCTCTTGACTTTCATCAGTTAATATCTTCTCGAGCATGCTGTAGTTGTTCATGATAGCTAATTTTGTCCGCTGTCCAGTCTGTATCATTCTTTTCTCAAGGTGGTATACCTGTGTAAACCGTGGATTTATCCGAAGTCACAATTGGAATGTCTGATTTGCTTTATATATCCGTTAGGGGCTGTTTACTTTAGGTTTAATGGGCTTATTTACACAACCATATTGGAGTATTTACTTGCGGCTGAATGGAAAAATGATTGTCTTGTTCGGCCAGCCGGGTAGGGGTCTCTTGTCCACATCCAGCCATAAAAATGACCTTCCCTACGCTTCTTCTTCATCGCTACCGTCTCTCTCTGAATCAAAATTCCCACACTCACATTGTTTTTCATTTCTACCATCTCTCCCTGCATCAAATTAACAAGCTCTGAAAATGGCTTCCAATTGTATATTCAGAACCGCACTCACCAATCTCATCATTTTACTCTTCTCAACTGCTCGAGAATAAGAGGTTGCTAATGGAGAAAATGCTGTAAATCTCTGTCCAGTTCACCTCTTTTCCGTCATTGCCAATTACTGAGCTCACACTTACACTTCTTTGTTCTCTTCCTTAACGCTCCATTTGAATTAGAAATGGAGATTTGGGTTTCATAGAGGTTTCAATCTGACAGCAGCATCAACAAGAAGATTATTGGGGTTAAGAAGAAGATCTTGACAGAAAACCTACGGTTCGGCGTATGCTATCTGCAGCTCCTGCGACGATTTCCATGGTTTTTGTCCCCGCTGCTTTCCTGCTGCTCTTTCATCTTCCATCAGGGAGCGATGAACTCCGAATTTAACATCTTTTTTGCCGTAATTTTTGGTTGGGGCTTATATGTACTTTTCCATTTTCGCTTGTTACCAATTGAAATTATAATTTATTCTTCTATTTTGGAAAAAAACATGTCTGAGGGGTAAAACGCCCATTTCTTTCATTCAGACCGTTGATTCAAGTAAAAGAAGAAACAACAATACATTTTTATCCGGAAAGGCAGCTTAACCATACAGGGCTTAATGGAAAAACAGTAGACAACCCTTTAGTTGAGGGCCCAACTGCTCAAAACAATTTGTTACTGTGTAGTTTGATGTTCTGGATTATGTTTACGATTTCATGCATAATTATATACTAGCTTCAGTCTCTATTAGTTGTCTTCCTTCGAGTTTGACTGTTTAAGCTTGTATTTTTCAAGTTTCTAACTGTTATATATTCTTTACGTTTTTACATTGATTTTTGTTTTTATTTACAATTCTTGTTCTTTTTGATGTATTTAGGGATCTTTCCTAAAACTATATATTCGTATTAATCTTGAAAATGGAAGTAGTTCGTTTGACATTGAAAATCAAAAGTATGACAATTGACAACTAATAGGGATGCAGGGGCCAGGGTGTGTAAGTTTGTTCTTTATGTGTTTAGATTTACAAATTATATGGTCTCACATCTGCAGGCAATGACTGGTTAACATTGGGAAGTGTCGACTCCTATGGACATCTTATAGTTTCCAGATTGGATAGTGATGGTAAAGGTACCATTTGTAGACATTTTGTTGTTATCTTCTATATCCTCACACTTTTGGCGCGTTTGATATCTATTTGATTCTGGAGGTAAAATTTCTTGTCTCAATTTATCCAGATACAAAGATATGACATTTGTATTTTAGCTATAATGCAGACCAATGCATCTTTTGCTGATATGCGTTTTACCATTTTTTCTTTTCCTTTTATATTCAAGTTAACATGTTAAATAATTATCATATGGTGCATTTCTGATCCTTAAACTTACTTTCTTGATGATCTAATTTTGTTATGCCTATATTAGTTATTGGTCTTGCCAACTTCCAAGTCAATAATCTGATGTAGAATAAACTAGTGAATTCAGGAGCATCAAAGTCCAAATATATCTTCTAATTTTTTGAGCAACTTTCTTTTCAACTTTAGAAGTTGATTATAGACGTGCTCGATAAATTCACAGATGCTGAAAGGCTTACATTTTCTGTGTCACCTCGGGATTTTGGAGTTGTTGGAGAAGGTGGATGGGCAGGGCTTTGCTTCAGTCCATGTCAATGGTCTACGGTACATATTCGATTACCTGAAGCTATTTTGGTCTTTGACGGAAGTTCTCTTTTTGCTCTATTAACTGTTTTTCTCAATGCTCTATTGCTATCTTTTGAATACCTCTATGAACTAGTGATTAGATGTTGACTGCTTCTAGGCTAGTCATTTACTTCATTGATCAATAGTAGATATCGACTTGGGAATTCATTATATACCCTCTCACATAATTTGAAGAAATCTTACCTTTTTTCACTTATAGTACGGCAATCAAACAATCTATTCAGTAAGTTCCTACTCAATAATTGTCATCATAAAAAGTCTCATTGAATGTTTCGTATTGTAAATGAAAAATGTTGTAAAACCCATATGCTTACTTTTCAAGTTTTGCATCCTAAGAAGACAAAGACCACTGGCCAAAATCAGTAATCCTCAAAATTGCAAATGATGTAAGGTCTCTTTGGTTGCAAAGTTGGTTCTTCAAATGATGCAAGTACAATTCTCATCAACTATGGACAACCAAAATAGCTCAATCGCCAAAATCGGCCAGATTGATTACTTTCAATTAGAGAGAAAACAAGAAAGCAGTATCAGTATTTTGAGACTACTGGTTGTCTGCCACTAGGCATGAACCATTCAATAACAGAAGAAGATGCCTCCCGCTACCTCCAATACGCCCCTTTAACATACCACAGGACTCACCTTAGGGTGGACCCACCCTTGGCCCAGGATGAGCCTGGCACCACTCTCAACTGTGAAAAAAATATTATATAGCCCAACTCTAAGCCTCCATTACACACAGCCTCACCCCCAAGATTATATTAAGGGGTCTCATGTTCTGTAACTATAATTTGTTAATTATTACATATTTTATAAATACTATTTAAGGAATTTTCATGGGAAATTTATGCATGTATACTAAATTAAACATTTGGGATCGGTTTATTAAAAGTAATTGTATTTCGTTTTTAAATGCTTTATTATATGTGTTGAGTAAAAAAAGATGCTCATATATTATTTCTTTAGAAAAATGATTCCATGGGAGGTTATGGATCTTTAATGTCTTATAAATCGACGAGCCTCGACGATTTAATTGCAGAAAATGAAAATCCATCGAGTTCATTATTGAATTCGGTATACGGCTTTTATAAAGTAGTTGTATATGTTTATTTTTGGACTGATAACTTCCATCAATATAATATATTTATATATTTTATTTGTGTATTTGCATAATTATGTTTAAGAGGACCACCCTAGACGAAAATCTTGGCTCCGCCCCTTGCACCTTACTACAATACACAAACTACCCTTTTATTATTCTATTATTTATTCTAATTACGTAGTACCCTTGAGGCCCTTACTGTTTTGAGTGCCTTCGTCTATGGGAATAAGTAAACCGAACCGTGGGTTGAACAAATTTCCAAACCGTGGGATGTTGACCCCTTTGTTTTTCTCTCTAGTTACTTGGAAGTATCAGTACTTCTGTTTGGAGCCTTAAAACCGAAGAAAATAAACTACAAGCTACAATATTTTTGAATAAATTTGTTGAGCTAGTTCATATGAAGAATGAAGTTTGGGTTAAGAGGACTACGAGTTGTTGTTTCCATATACTTCAACATGCCATGCTCTGGAAAGTTTGACTTTTTTTTAGGCCTGGCCTTTTGTCATGCAAATTCAAGTGTTGACTTTCTGGGTTGACATTTCCACTCCTTACCCTATGACTCATGCTGTATTTTGAAAGTCAAAGAGTTTGGAAAATGTAGAGTGATATGGACCTGAACTGCTTTTCATGCCAGATCATTTTCTAGTTGTCTTTAAGCCTTGTAGTTGTAGACGAAGTGGAACTTTATTGCACAACTTTTAATTGGATTAGATGGTTATAGGACGCTAGATGGAGCAGGAAAACCAACAAGCTGTGCAGCAATAGTGGGGAAACATTCAACGCAACTATTGTGTAGAAAGTTGAGGAGATAAGAGAAGAATAGCTTCCTTAATTCAGTTAACCATCAACAACAGATTATCTGTAGTTTTTATCGTGGAGAAATTTATTCATACTCGATTTTGCTATAGACTAATGGAGCTAACTTTGATTCTCATTCCTAGATTCTAATAACATTCACATGCATCACTTATTAACATAGCTTAATGTTTCAGACTGCTGTGGCACATAGCTTTGGCAAGAGTATTGATGTATATGACCAAGATCTTCATCTTCGCACTTTTCGTACGTAAGTATTCTTTGATTACTTTCTAGTTGATTAGTTTGTTTTGCTCAATTTTAAAAGAATTTATGTATCTTGCTGTTATTTTCTTACCTTTTTCTCTTTGGTGCATCTTGGTACATGTTCCATGAATATCTGCCTTTGTTAAAATATCAACCTTACTTTGATCCATCGATCAAGTTAATCTTTAATGTGGTGTATTTGCCGCTGAAAGAAAGGGATACTCCTTCCATCCCCAAAAATGCAATTAATAAAAATGTTAGACTATTGATCAAATATCTAGAATGCCTCTTAACAAAAATGAAAGAAAGAAAATTCTGGGCCAAAATCAAAATTACAAACATCAATTATCAAATAATGATTACTAATGGGCAAATTATAGAAGTTGGACTTGGTTTTTTTAGACAACCCAAAAATCAAAGTCGTGCATTTTTTTTTCTTTAGACCCCCTTGGGAGGGGGGGGGGGGGAGTATTAATAGCCCTGCAGAAATTGGCAGGTATTAGAAGAAATTTATTTATATGCATGGTTGTGATTTTGGATGTTTTGGTTTACCATCTCATTCACCCGTTTTAAAATTTAGGTTGAAATTGAGAATCTTATTGCAGCTTGTTAGGATTGATAATCACATGCACAATCACAATTACCTGAAATGAAAACTCGAACATGGTATTGATGTGGTTAAGCAATTTGTACACATCTACTAGTGTTGCTAGGATCTTATTTACATGACTCATGAATTATTGAAGTACAATACGTGAAGAAACATGACTTCCTCGGAAAACATAAAACATAACATATTGGATAACAAAAATCTATCATGCTTAATTGTTTTCATTTGAATTAGGCTTCATATCCGGTGGCAGATCTAGGAACCTTGGTGATGGGATTCATAATTTAAGTAACATTCGATTAGGGTGATACTCTGTTATTCTTTTTTTCCCAGATAGATCCCAAAGAAAATCAATTTTCGTGGGCATCGAAGGAGTAGATGGGTAATAACACGGGAATCATTACTACCATCTTTTGAATGATCTTTTCATTTTTCTAGCCAAATAGTAAAACAATTAACAATTAGCCACCAAACAATTAACAATTTTTTTGATAATTTTGTATCAATAACAAACTCTAACCCTAAGTATTAACAATTAACGAAAAATTAACAGTTAGACATCAACTATTTACTAACAGACATAACCCTATCAATTAAGAGTTAACAAAAACATTGACAATTAGACTTCAACTAACAAACCCTAACAATTAACAATTAACACAAAACAAGGGGTCGTTGGTCAAGGGGTGGCGATGTGGGGTGAAGGTTTAGGCGTGAGCAAAGTTGTGAAAAGCGTGTTTGAGGCGCGCCTAGGCGCTGAGATGCAAGCTGCTCGGCTTTTTCCATGTCGAGGCAAGGAGTCTCACTAAGGCGCACCAAGGTGCAGCGCCTCGACTGAGGCGTAGTGATAGCGGAAAATCGTATAGGTCCACAAAGTGGCCACTATGTTGCCATAGTGGCTGTGCAAGTGCACACCGGACACTATGATCGCTACAAGTAATAAAGTGGTAGAGTACCGAGATCGTTTCCACAGGGACTAGTCAACTAAGAATCAGAGACGTTTTCATGAACATCTAGTGCTTGGTTGATTTTTGAGAACAATATCAATATTTTGTGGGTTTTAAGTGAATTAAACAACGATTAACGGAATTAACAGTATTAAAGATAGGATGTGGGTACAAGCATTGACTAAGACTGATGTAGTAACAACTTGGTTAGAAATAAAATGACACACGACAGCCGTAAAACCCTTTTCTCTCGAAAATGAGCTTTCTCGGAACGTGGCCACCTTGTCCCCACTTTGTCACCACGTTGGCCAACTCTAGACTTGCCGACTTAACTAAGTAAACCTCTAAGGATTTCAGTTCCACCAGTATAGATATGAACGTCCAAATCTCTTTGTGACACCCATATCGACCGACATTTGAACCTTAGTTAAAGTCATGCAAAAACCCGTATCTCTACGTGGTTATAAAAGATTTTCTCAAATCTTCTTTGCATCACCCAAGCCGTATTTCAGATCTACCCCTCTCGAGGTCTAAGATCTAATATTAACACTAACAAGTGATCGGCTTGTCCGCGTTGAGTTGAAGTCCCGACTCAAGTGACCAAGTCTAAGAGTTAGCAACGATAGCAACACCCAAGTGTTGCCTACTAGTCTTAGCTTTGGCTCATACCCACACCCAAAGGGGTGTTTAGCTCATAACAAAAGTAAAAGACATGGGAAAAGAAGGAGAAAACATAAACATAAAATGCATAAATAACTAAAGAGCTACTGCCAAAGTGGTGACAAGGTGGCCACTTTGGCGATAGCTTTTACAAAGAAGTTAAAATTAAATGCAACTAAATACAAGCTTCAAAGAAAGACTAGAAATTAAATGCTTAAGCTCCTGAAGTATTCAATGCTCCTGGAAGTTGTGATGTGCCCAAATGGTTCCTCCAAGCCCTCATTTATAGCCCAAGGAAGAGAAAAGTGATGATGTGACTATTCCTCAAAAGTAGCTTTTAAGGAAGAGTGTTGAACTTTCCTTGGACCTCCACTTTTTGTCCTCTTCCTTGAATATTCTAGTGAAAGATCAGAAGACTCTTTACAAATCTCCAGAAGTCAACCTTTCCGAAAATGGCTGGAACTTATCAACAAATTTTCAGCGTATGTTCAACGTGGCGACAAGGTGTCAGCAAGGTGGCCACTTTCTGCACAAAATTTAGTGAAACCGAAATTTTTGCATTCTTGAGACTTCATCATCATGTTTGAACAATTAAGACCAATTGAAGGAGATGAGAGACAAAAAAGGGTGAAAATGTGGTAAAATGAATATAAAAAGAGAGGAATTAACTCTCAATATTTGAGAGTTATCACACCCCCAAACTTGAGCAATTACTTGTCCTCAAGTAAAAAGAAAAGAATTAACAAAAAGGACTCGAAAGATGGAAAAAAATATGGTTGCTTACTTTTGAAGAATGGAAAAACTTATACCGAATACTTTGATGTTTCTTGATTGAGCGAAGCACTTTGTTTGAAAAAGGTACCGCTTCTTTTCATGCATCCCAAAAATTTGACTTTTAATCAATAGGGCTTGAATTGGGTTTGTGTTTTTGGGTTTTCAAATTAATTGCTCGATATGACCCCCAAACTTTTCTATTTGCATGACTCCAATTTTATTTGGTTTGGCTATTTATTCTTTGTATTGCCTTAACCATTTGACCCTTTACCGATCCCCAATTTATTTTTCATTTTTCATTTTTTTTTGAGAACGTGGCGACAAAGTGGCCACTTTGGTGAACGGTTTGTTTCTACTTTTGCAGCAGCCCCCACCCCCAAACGAAATCCTTCAATGTCCTCATTGAAAATGAAAGATATGTCGATATTGCTATGGTAAAAGGCTAGGTTTCAATTTGGAAAGTGTTTGTGCTTAACATCTAGGAAAGAAAGGCCTATATCACGTTAAAGATCTCCCTAATTTCAAATATTTTTCTTGTCTCTTAGGCTTCTACAAAAAAGAGTTGTTAAATAAGTCAAAACCTAATATTGATTGTCTTTTAATCTCCTAGACTTCTAAACAAAGTTATTAGATTAGATACGTCTATTCGATGATCCGACTGGTAGGCCCAGAAAAGTTCATTTTTGGCCTGAAGTTCATTGAGGACGGCTGCATTGGCTTTAAGCTGATCCGACTGTTCTTTTTGAAGCGCCAATAGTTCCTTCAAGAGTACGGTCTGTTCCTCGCGTTGTTCAGCGAGGACATGCAACCAATCAGAGGAACCATAGCCGGAACCGGAGGCAGATTGATGCTTTGGGACGTCGTCGTGTGGAGTCTGTACAGAAGGCTGCGTTCCAGCCTCAGCTGCAAAACGGCCCGAGCGCATAATGCGCTGGACAGTTACTTGATCAATGCGAGAGGAACTTTTGCAGGTCTCGTCACTCTTTCTTGAGGGGACCCCTGCGGTACTCAACAATCTGGTTAGCAATATCGGGAAAATAAGCCAAGAACCCGAGCGTGAAGCGGCGTATCGGATGGCATTAAAAGCCACGAGTCCAAAATCGAAGGGTAATTCTTTCAAAATGCAAAACAGAAGGACGCATTTTTCCTTCGACAGAGATGTATCATGAGCAGCCGGTAATAGATTGTGCCGGAGGAATTGAAACCAAAGGCTTGCTTCGAAAGTTAACTGTCCGGATGGTATGGACAACTTTGTTACATCAAAATTTGCCAAAAATTGGGGCATCAGCAAGGCAGTGGCGATCTCTCGGGTAGTGTCTAAATCAAGCGAGGCCAAAATGCGAGTAAACTGGCAGGTCGATGGCACTGCCATGCCGAACACGCGGGACAAGGATTGAGCCCCAAAATCTATAGTCTTACCCCGAACCACAACAGTAGTGCCTCCAGCGGCCGCAATGGCCGTATATAACTCACGCAACCAGGTGGCATTGGCGTGACCGGGAAAAGGGATTGCCTTTTCCCATTTATATGCACTCAACCTTTGTTTGATGTGTGGATAGGTACTGATCAACAGGGGATCGAAATCACGCTCCATAAGCAATTTGGAGGGGTTTGGTGAAGTATACCTGATTTCCGGTGGTGGGTGGACAACAGAGCGCGTGCGGGGCTTCTTGGAGGACGATGCGCGTGTCGGCCTTCGCTTTGGCTTGGTGACCGATGTAGTCCGGGCCCGCTTCTTGGGACGCTCGATTTCCGGGTCCGGTGTATACTCGTGATCAGAAGATGAGGCAGATTGTTTCCCTTGCTCTTCGATAATGCGTGATGGGGATGGCGTATCCCGAACAGGACTTGCAAAGGAAGACCCAGAAGCGGAGCTTGACGTGGCCACCTTCTGGCCACTCTGCAAAATCTTGGCCGCCCGTACGTTGGCCACCAAAGTGGCCACCATAAGGTGAGGCATGACATTCTTTTAAAATCCCCAACATTTCCGCCTCCGGAACACATCTTCTCAAAACTTGGTCCGCACCCATTTTAAAAAGAAATGGGTCGTCCCAAAAATATTGTTTGCTATCATGAAGAAACTTTTTCCATTGTTGCCCTTGAAAATGGTACGGCTTTAGCCCACATGCAAGATAGTTGGCGAAATCCGCATACCATGGCGGTTGTTCTTTATGATGATGTATGGCCAAAACATGCTCGTCCGGAAAAATCTCTTTAATTTCATGATCACCCCCACTAGATACCATTCCTTCTATTCGAGAAAGATGATCGGCAACTTGGTTATCGGTACCTTTTCTATCAACAATTTCGACATCAAATTCTTGCAAAAGAAGAACCCATCTAATAAGCCTAGGTTTAGCATCGGCTTTATTAAATAAGTATTTGATGGCGGAATGATCGGTATGAATGATAACCTTGGTGCCAATCAAATATGAACGAAAGCGATCGAAAGCAAATACTACCGCAAGCAATTCTTTTTCGGTTGTATAATTAATTTGTGCTTCAACAAGAGTTTTACTTGCGTAGTATATTGGGTGAAAAATTTTGTTTCGTTTTTGACCAAGAACCGCACCCGCGGCCCAATCGCTTGCGTCGCACATTACTTCAAATGGTAAATTCCAATCGGGGGCAATCACAATGGGTGCCGAAACGAGAGCATTTTTAATTGTTTCAAAAGCCTTTTTACATTCGGAGGTAAATTCAAAGGGTTGGTCAATGTGCAAAAGATTGCAAAGGGGTTTTGCGATTTTTGAAAAATCCTTAATAAATCTCCTATAAAATCCCGCATGCCCCAAAAAACTCCTAATGCTCTTAACCGAGGTGGGCTCGGGTAATTGCATTATTACCTCAAGTTTGGCTTTATCAACTTCCAATCCTTTCTTTGAAATCATGTGACCCAAGACTATCCCTTCTTGTACCATAAAATGGCATTTTTCCCAATTTAAAATCAAGTCATGGGCTTCACATCTTTGCAAACTTTTTTCAAGATTTTTTAAACAATTTTCAAAAGATGTTCCCGTTACCGAAAAATCATCCATGAAAATTTCCATGGTGTCTTCAATCATATCCGAAAAAATTGACATCATGCATCTTTGAAAAGTTGCGGGTGCATTACACAACCCAAATGGCATACGCCGAAAAACAAAGGTTCCAAAGGGACAAGTGAAGGTAGTCTTCTCTTGATCTTCGGGTGCTATATGAATTTGGTTGTATCCCGAATATCCGTCCAAGAAACAATAGAATTCTTTCCCGGCCAACCTATCAAGCATTTGGTCTATGAATGGTAGAGGGAAATGGCCTTTCTTGGTGGCAAGATTTAATTGCCTATAATCCATACAAATCCTCCATCCCGTCACGGTCCTAGTTGGTATGAGCTCGTTTTTGTCATTTGTGATCACCGTGGTGCCACCTTTCTTTGGTACGTATTGTACCGGGCTCACCCATCTACTACTAGAAATGGGATAAATGATCCCCGCATCCAATCATTTTAAAACTTCTTTTTTTACAACATCTTTCATGATAGGATTAAGTCTCCTTTGCGGTTGCACTTTGCCAATGCTATTATCTTCCAAAAGTATCTTATGTTGGCAAACCGTCGGACTTATACCCTTAATATCGGCTATGGTCCAACCTAAGGTCTTCTTATATTTCCTCAACAACTCAATCAAACTTAATTCTTGCTCTTGGGTCAATTTGGAAGAAATAATGACGGGCAATTTTTCTTCCTTGACGAGGTAAGCATACTTAAGATGATCGGGTAGGGGCTTTAAGTCTAGCTTAGGTGGTTCAATGATGGATGGTTGCTGGATCGTTCTGTCCGTGAAATCTAACTGTTTAAATGTTGCTATGGTCTCCTCAATTTCCTCCTCGCTCATAAAGTCTAAATCCTCCAAATATTCTGCACCGAAGTGGCCACTTTGGTGACCAACGTGGCCACCTTCAACAGTGTCGATGCCAACCTCTCTTTCTAAGGTGTCTAAGGCCGAACAATCTTCTATTTCTCCATGAAACTTAAGTGATTTGAAAACGTTAAACGTCACTTGTTGGTCATTCACTCTCATGGTTAGTTCTCCCTTGTGGACATCAATTAAGGTTCTACCCGTTGCTAAAAATGGTCGCCCTAGGATGATTGGGACATTCCTATCAGCTTCATAGTCCAAAACTAAAAAGTCGGCCGGGAAGATGAATTTGTCAACTTGAACCAAAATGTCTTCAATTTTTCCTTTGGGATAAGCCAACGATCGATCCGCTAATTGTAAAGTAACGGTCGTGGGTCGGACTTCTCCAATTCCTAATTTATTAAAAACCGAAAGTGGCATGAGATTTATGCTTGCCCCGAGGTCACAAAGAGCATGACCCACCTCTTTTCCCCCAATTGAACACGGGATGGTGAAACTTCCCGGGCCTTTGAGTTTGGGAGGAATTTTACATGTGAGCAAAGCACTACATTCTTTTGTTAAAGCCACTGTTTCGTACTCACTTAACCTCCTTTTCTTGTTGAGAATGTCCTTTAAAAATTTAACATAACTTGGCATTTGATCGAGAGCTTCAACCAAAGGTATGTTAATGTGCAATTGTCTGATGGCAAAACAGTCTTTGAAGGAGCTGTTACATTCTGTCCCGAAGGTGGGCACTTTTCAGCCACGTTGGCTGGAAACAAGGACGGGAATTTTTCTTTGTCGAAAGCATGTGTGGTGTCTTCTTGTACAACGGTATCAACTAAGACTTCCTCACTGGGTTTGGATGCTCTTGTTTCACTTCTTAAAGTCACGGCCTTAACGTGTTCCTTACCCTTAGGGGTTTCGGTGTCACTAGGTAAAGTGCCCACTTGCCTTCCTTTTAACTCGGCGGCAAATTGCCCCAATTGAGTCTCAAAACCCCTCAAAGTTGCATTGGTTTAGTTTATAAAACCTTTGTGTAGAGATTCAAGTGAACCATTACTCTCCGATGCATTTTGTTGTCTCGGTACATACGGTTGTGAGGATTGCCCACTTTGGTACGTATGAGACGGCCCTTGTTGAAATCCCGGGGGATTTGGTGGTCGGTTTGGAACTTGATGAACCCCGGGGGGTTGAAGTCCTTGAGTTCCCGACCATGAGAAGTTCGGGTGATTTCTCCAATTTGGGTTGTACGTTGGAGAAAATGGGCTATTCCTAGAATGGTTTCCTACATAGTTAACCGAGGCGGGATTACCGGGACAACACTCAAAAGCATGGTTCTCACCACAAAACACACAAGATTCATTTATGGCTTGGGCTTGGTTCTTTTCTCCATTTAAGTTCATGTTATTTTTTACCAAGTTAGTTAAAGCTACAATTTGTGCGTTTAAGGCGGTGATGGCATCAATTTCGTGAACACCCGATGCATTCTTAGGAGCAAGAGCGCGTGGGTTTGACCAATCGGTGTTATTGTTGGCCACTTTCTCCAAAATGTCATATCCTTCGTTATAAGTTTTAGAGGTGAAAGCGCCACCGACCGTAGCATCAAGAATAATTTTAGCGGAATTAGTAAGACCATTATAAAATGTCTCTAATTGGATGCAATGAGGGATTCCATGATGAGGACATTTTCTAATTAAGTCTTTGAATCTCTCCCATGCATCCGAAACCGCTTCATCCTCCTCTTGTCGAAACATCAAGATTTCATTTCTAAACTTCACATTTCTAGTTGGAGGAAAATATTTTTTTAGAAATTTTTCGGCTAAACTTGTCCAACTATCAATGGAGTGAGGAGGTTGAGAATTTAGCCAAGCTTTGGCTCTATCTTTCAATGTGTAAGAGAAGAGCGTAAGCCGTAAGGCTTCTGTCGTAACACCTTGAATGCGAAAATGATCCGTCATTTCTAAAAATGATTTTAAATGTGAGTGCGGATCTTCCGACGGTAACCCTCCAAATTGACCCATTGCTTGAATCATTTGAAACATTACCGGTTTTAGTTCAAAAGTTTGTGCTACCATGTTGGGCCTAAGAATACCCGATTTTAATTGATCAAATTCGGGTGTTGCATAGTCCCGTATTCCCCGTTCTTTATCGTCGGCAATTCTTATGGTTGTTTCATTAGGTGGTGGTGGAGGATCTCCACCATTTCCAGCCATGTTTTGATTTTGCCGACCTCTTCTACCTCTTCTTCGTCTTCTAACGGTTCTTTCAATTTCGGGGTCAAGAGGTACAAGTTCACCGTGTTGTAGCCTTGGCATACAACACGGAAAATACTAAAAATAAAAGACACAAGCAACTCAGGCTCGAATGAAAAGTCAATATCTTAGGATTTAAAATCGCGCTAGTCCCCGGCAACGGCGCCAAAAACTTGATAGCGGAAAATCGTATAGGTCCACAAAGTGGCCACTATGTTGCCATAGTGGCGGTGCAAGTGCACACCGGACATTATGATCGCTACAAGTAATAAAGTGGTAGAGTACCGAGATCGTTTCCACAAGGACTAGTCAACTAAGAATCAGAGACGTTTTTATGAACATCTAGTGCTTGGTTGATTTTTGAGAACAATATCAATATTTTGTGGGTTTTAAGTGAATTAAACAACGATTAACGGAATTAACAGTATTAAAGATAGGATGTGGGTACAAGCATTGACTAAGACTGATGTAGTAACAACTTGGTTAGAAATAAAATGACACACGACAGCCGTAAAACCCTTTTCTCTCGAAAATGAGCTTTCTCGGAACGTGGCCACCTTGTCCCCACTTTGTCACCACGTTGGCCAACTCTAGACTTGCCGACTTAACTAAGTAAACCTCTAAGGATTTCAGTTCCACCAGTATAGATATGAACGCCCAAATCTCTTTATGACACCCATATCGACCGACATTTGAACCTTAGTTAAAGTCATGCAAAAACCCGTATCTCTACTTGGTTATAAAAGACTTTCTCAAATCTTCTTTGCATCACCCAAGCCGTATTTCAGATCTGCCCCTCTCGAGGTCTAAGATCTAATATTAACACTAACAAGTGATCGGCTTGTCCGCGTTGAGTTGAAGTCCCGACTCAAGTGACCAAGTCTAAGAGTTAGCAACGATAGCAACACCCAAGTGTTGCCTACTAGTCTTAGCTTTGGCTCATACCCACACCCAAAGGGGTGTTTAGCTCATAACAACAGTAAAAGACATGGGAAAAGAAGGAGAAAACATAAACATAAAGTGCATAAATAACTAAAGAGCTACTGCCAAAGTGGTGACAAGGTGGCCACTTTGGTGATAGCTTTTACAAAGAAGTTAAAATTAAATGCAACTAAATACAAGCTTCAAAGAAAGACTAGAAATTAAATGCTTAAGCTCCAGAAGTATTCAATGCTCCTGGAAGTTGTGATGTGCCCAAATGGTTCCTCCAAGCCCTCATTTATAGCCCAAGGAAGAGAAAAGTGGTGATGTGACTATTCCTCAAAAGTAGCTTTTAAGGAAGAGTGTTGAACTTTTCTTGGACCTCCACTTTTTGTCCTCTTCCTTGAATATTCTAGTGAAAGATCAGAAGACTCTTTACAAATCTCCAGAAGTCAACCTTTCCGAAAATGGCTGGAACTTATCAACAAATTTTCAGCGTATGTTCAACGTGGCGACAAGGTGCCAGCAAGGTGGCCACTTTCTGCACAAAAGTTAGTGAAACCGAAATTTTTGCATTCTTGAAACAATTAAGACCAATTGAAGGAGATGAGAGACAAAAAATGGTGAAAATGTGGTAAAATGAATATAAAAAGAGAGGAATTAACTCTCAATATTTGAGAGTTATCACACCCCCAAACTTGAGCAATTACTTGTCCTCAAGTAAAAAGAAAAGAATTAACAAAAAGGACTCGGAAGATGGAAAAAAATATGGTTGCTTACTTTTGAAGAATGGAAAAACTTATACCGAATACTTTGATGTTTCTTGATTGAGCGAAACACTTTGTTTGAAAAAGGTACCGCTTCTTTTCATGCATCCCAAAAATTTGACTTTTAATCAATAGGGATTGAATTGGGTTTGTGTTTTTGGGTTTTCAAATTAATTGCTCGATATGACCCCCAAACTTTTCTATTTGCATGACTCCAATTTTCTTTGGTTTGGCTATTTATTCTTTGTATTGCCTTAACCATTTGACCCTTTACCGTCCCCAATTTATTTTTCATTTATTTTTTTTTTTTTTTTGAGAACGTGGCGACAAAGTGGCCACTTTGGTGAACGGTTTGTTTCTACTTTTGCAGCAGCCCCCACCCCCAAACGAAATCCTTCAATGTCCTCATTGAAAATGAAAGATATGTCGATATTGCTATGGTAAAAGGCTAGGTTTCAATTTGGAAAGTGTTTGGGCTTAACATCTAGGAAAGAAAGGCCTATATCACGTTAAAGATCTCCCTGATTTCAAATATTTTTCTTGTCTCTTAGGCTTCTACAAAAAAGAGTTGTTAAATAAGTCAAAACCTAATATTGATTGTCTTTTAATCTCCTAGACTTCTAAACAAAGTTATTAGATTAGATACGTCTATTCGATTCTCTATTTAATTATCTATTCAATTCTCTATTCAATTCTAATCGATCATCTCCTATAAATACATCCCATACATAATACTCTCCCTCACGGCTTTAAAGTTTAAACCTTATAATTCTTCCTCACGGCTCTCTTCTGGACTTCTGGTTGCTGCCTTGGAGGATTGATTATCGACTTATTAGTCAAGACTTTATTGAGAAATGTTTGATATTACTACTTTCTGGAAATTGAAATCGAATTATGTTTTATATAATGGTACTTGAGTTGATATTATTACTTTTTATATAATGGTATTTGAGTTGTGTATTACTTTGTATGTATGAATGTGTGTGTGTATATATATCATTTCTTTATACGATGCGCATAGCATTCGTGAGGCCCGCACCTCGCTCTTGTGCCTTGCGCCTTTAACAACTTTGGGCTTGAGCGGGTGATTGAGCTGGTGAGTGAGTAGACTAGAAGAAACTGGGCTAAAACTAAGGGAGATTAAATTTTATAATATAAAAACATACTTTTGGCTAAATTTTTTGGAGGAATTTCTTTTTCCAATGGAATGAAAGTATGAAACAGGGCGTTGAACCATAATTTTTTGGGTGTCAAAAGAATATATGTTATACAAAAACAGTTTTTCATACTTGTACATCCGCCCCTATCCATATCATATTTAGCTTCATGATCATAATAGTGGTTGTTGGAGGCATGGAATTTTTTTGTTGTAATCCGATTTGTAATGCTGGCTTATATTAAAGACACACACACTCAAAACAACTGACACGTTTGTGTTTTGGCTGCTAATATAACTAACTTGCCACCTGTAACACCCCAAAAATTGGGATACACAAAAATTTCCGAAAAGGGAAATATGGTATTCAAATAAATGCCAAAGCATGAGCTCGCCCAAAAAGGGAACTATAATTACCTGTTTAATTACAAGTTTGTAATTAAAAAAATGAGAGATAACAACCTCTTAATCTAAATTCTAGACAAGAAATAAGATTACAATTGGTTGTCATCTACTTCCAAAAATAATCAACTTCTATAATGGCACCCCAAAAAGCTCCCAAGCTCACATCTAAGACCCGCTAGACCATCTTGGCGGTCGTGCCGCTAGAACCTGAGATACACGTCAAACCAAACAAGTGTTAGGCCAAACGAGCCTAGTGAGTTGTGCAAAAGCATGACATAGACATTTATATCAATTATACTCGATAAGGGTCATAAAGGAATCAATGGGGGAGACCCATCACACCAAAGAGTTTTACCTCAAGTCAATGTATCTTGATGTTCACTTGCATGAGCAACATCCCGAAGGCCCGACACACTTGGAGACTACCTCCCAAGCATTACTCCAAATGGCGGAGGTCTAGGTGCATACCGTCATGGTGGCACCCTAAGACTACATCCTCATAGCACTTACTCATGGTTCATCCAATATACATGCAACATCCATCTCTATACATATTCCATATCGATATGATACATGTATAAGATCTCACATAGCTTCAAATTCCCATTTTAGGTCCAAAACTCTAAAACATGTAGGTTCAACAACGATATTCACAAATCCAATGATATTACACAATCATGCCAAATAATGCCAATAATAATCCCATCAAAGTCCACATGATGAACAATAGCCAAAATCACCAATACTCTCAAAAGTAGCAATTAGGTCAAACTTATCAGGTGATCAGATTTATACATGCATATGAAGTAATAACAAGTAAACACGCAAGACATGTTTCTCATTTGAAAATAGTTAATAGAAACTCACTATCTAGGTTTTATAGAAAACCCTAGAAAACTTGTAGAAAATCTTAGAGGATGAGGAAAGTGGATGCTTGAAGTCTTGAAGCTTGAAATCTTGTTTGGAACCACAATAAATTCTTCCAACCCACTCAACTAAATCCTATTAATGAAACTCACCCACCAAGCCCTTGAATTTAATGCCAAAGAGGAAGTGGAGAGGAGAAATCGTCCACTTTGGCTCTCAACCCGTATCTGATTTCTTTTTCCAAGAGGAAGTGGTAATAAATGAGTCAAATGGGGTTTTTTATATGCTCAGTACCCGTCGGCGGCAGTGCCCGACGACAATGGCATAGTCGCGCCCATACCCCCGCACACGGTACACACAGGGCGACAATGCCCTGCGACTTTGCCCAAGGGCATTGTCGCGGTGACAAGGTCGCACCATCTCCCCCCTTCTGTTTGCTCCCCGCGATTGTGACTCGCGATTATGCCCATGGGCACAATCGCTTGTCACTGTCGCACCAGGTTCCCGAGGCCTAAAGTTTCGATCTAACTCACCACAATTCATAATGATTAGGCTTGTAACCAAGTTTCTAATAAGGGAGAATAGTACTTGATACATATGATGCAACAAACACTTATGACCATATAATTTATATATAGGAAAAATTATGAATACAATTTACTTACCTGAATTTCTCGGGTGTTACACCACCCTCATAAGTCATGAAGAAATTAAGAAACCTCAAGATGTAGAAGCATTTCATTAATCCTTGGCCGTCATGTTTTATTTCTAATTTCTTTATAGTGTGTTCCATTTCATTTTGAGGTGGAAGAGGAAGAAAAAATTAAACTGGCCATAAAATGTAAATGAGAAATTAAATAGAAAGTCCCTCAATGAGGTTTTAAAGTACAAAATCGTGGAGCGGAGGCTTTTTCCGTCAGTGAGGCGAGGCGTAATCCTTGGCCCTCGAGGCGGTCCGAGGCGTAAGCCCAAAGTGGAAAACAAATAAAATTCATAAAACATATAATATGTAAAACATAATCTCATAATAAACTATGAAAGTCAATAGAAGTCGATTACTACTTATAAAACCTAAAAACATAAATTTATTGGTTGGCATAATTTCATGAAACATGATCAACTTTGAAAGCTCCACCACCATAATCGTAATCAATATCATCTTCGTCTTCCAAATCCACAATACCTTTCCTCTTTAATGATGCGGAATTTTGGCCATGATCTTCAATTCATCGACATCTTCAATTGATATGCTATCATCGTCGTCTTCTTTATGCAGGTTTACCATCCACTCATCATTTACAATCAAAGGATCATCTTCATCTTTTAGTGATAGTTTCTTCATAAAACTATACTTCAACCTTCTTTTGTACAGTACACCAAATCATTTGTCTGGTATTAGTCATTAACAAACTACTTCTGATCCTATACCATCTGATCCATCTCAATATGTTCCTGAAAGTATAAAGAATTAGAAAGGTATATAAACCAAATCTCAAGCCTCGAATCGTTTTGAAAAATATTTAAACAATGATGGTGTGTTGATTAAAGGGAAGTGTCTATATTGTGCAAAATTGTATGCAGCTGAGGCTAAAAATCATGGTACTCTCTTTAAAAAGTCACATGCTTTTTTGCCTTAAAAATCAACATTCCAAGAAACCAGACAGTCTATTGTCTATGTTAGTCTATAGTCTATGTTGATATTCCAAAATGCAAAGTCCGAAAATAATGAGCGTCGGGTGTTTAATCAAGAGTCTGTTTGAAAGACATTCGCTAAGATGGTTATTCTTAATGAACTCCCTTCTGTCAAAGGAGAAGGGGTTAAACGATTTGTTGATGTTGCATTTCCTAGGTTTAAGATTCATCTAGATGGACTGCTAATAGGGATATATTTTTGTTATCTTTTTTGAAAACATGACGAATTTTAAGAAACTATTCAAGTCAAACACGCAACAAATTAGTTTAATTACTGACATTTGGACATCTGTGCAAATGATCAATTACATGTGCATAACTACATCATTTTATTGATGACCATGGAAACTGAAATTAAAGATCATCTCATTTTGCCAATATATTCACAGTTTCACAGGGAATCCCTAGCCAAAACCCTAGAGCGGTGTTTGCTTGATTACGGAATCAAAATTACTTTTACTATCAGATTAGACAATGCTTCAAGTAATGATGTTGCTATAGGGTTCTTGAGGAGGAAACTGGTGTCTTGTGGTGTTCTTATGTTAGGGCTCAATACATGCATATGAGATGCATTGCTCATATTTTGAATTTTGTTGTCCAAGATGGTTTGAAAATTGCAGATTTCGTTGGTTAAGAAGAGTAGGAATTCTGTTAGGTGGGTAAGGGGATCTTCTTCTAGGTTGAAAAAAAATTAGAGAACATGCAAATTTGCTTAGGGCGGAAGAAAAGTTCTTTATGCCTTAATGTTCCAACTAGATGGAACTGCGCTTACATGATGCTTCGGACTCCCATTATATGTAAAATAGTTTTTGAAGTCTACGAGGGTAACGATAACTCACCTATAATCACTATCATCCTCGTGTTCCAAATCCACTTGAATACTTGTCCTCTTCAATGATGCTGAACTTCAAACTTCGTCTTCAATTGCATCCTCATCTTTAATTGATAAGCTATCATCATCTTCTTCATTATTTGGGTCTACCTGAAGGCACGTCTACAACAATCAGAGGATCATCTTCATCTTTTAGTGATAAGTTTCTTCATAAAACTATATTTCAACCTCTTCTTTTACATAATGTACACCAAATCATTAATCTTACTCATACCTTGATGATTTCTACTTTTTGTGTGCACTTGGTTGAACGTAATCTAATTACTTGTGTTGTGGCGCACCAGAGGATGTAGTGGAAATCTCATCTTCCCCGGGATCGAATCCAGGCGCTGCCAAAGCCCATGGTGGTTCATTGGCGATGACACCAGGCCATTCGTGGTCGCCCGGTGGATCAGTCGGTGCGCGTAAGCTGGCCCGGAAACCCATGGTTACCCAAAAACGTTTGTAGCTCCGACACCTCATCTCCATAGTTATCCCATCGTTTTACTATACATATATTAATGACAAAACCAATTAAGTAGTTAACCATTTATTTTACTTGAACTATAATAAAAGAAGAGATAAAAGTACGAGTATTTACCAAGTGGTTACCAAAGAATGTGTTTGCATCTTTCACATAATTAGATGCATCCACGATTTTCAAAAGACAGTGTCATGTGGATTGTTGCCTAAAAAGTTTGAGACTTCTATTTCTCATATCCGACAGGCCATCGGATAACAAAGAAGCCACCATTGTTTTCCATGTTGCGTTTATTTCATAGACGACCTTGGATGTTGTCTTCACTTCTTCTTTTAAGACCCAATTGCTCATCTCATGCATCGATAGAGGTTTCCATCCGAATAGTGGAGCATACTTCCAAAATAACAAGTATTCTGGTATACACTGGTAGTAATCAATGGGGTTGAATGGTTATGGATAGTATTGATTGAGTAAAAGTACAGTACACTCTTACATCTATGGCATTCGAGAGGCCATATTCTCTCCTCTAGCTGGACTCACAAAGTGATTACAAAACAGAATAACAAACTAACAACCTTTCCCCCCATTAAGTAGAAAGAACGACCTTATTACAAAAGAAAAGGAAATTCCCACAATTACCCCTAGGCCTTTATTTTCTAAGGAAAACAGAATTAGAAAACATAAGCTGTCCTAATTACCCTTACGACGCTTATATGTAAATTCTAACGGAGGATGTGTACCAATACTCCCCCCCAATGAAAGCACCTTGTCCTCAAGGTGTTTATTAGGGAACTGCAGAACCAAAGCATCCAAGCTTTCCCAAGAGGCTTCAAACTCAGATAAACCTTGCCATTTGACAAGAACTTCTAGCTGACCCGGATCTTCTTTCGATAGCCTTCGTACATCCAGAATATAGGTTCTGCTTGTAGTACCAATTCCTCTAATAACTGTGTCGGTATATCTTTAGCCGAAATACAATTACCAACTGCTTGTCTGAGTTGGGATACATGAAAAAACGGATGTATTTTTGTCCCTTCCGGTAAATCCAGAATTTTTTCAACAATACGATAAGGTCCATAGAAACGCGCCAATAGTTTAGGGTTGTTGTTACTAACCAAAGACTTCTGTCTGTAAGGCCGCATTTTTAAGAAAACCCAATCGCCAATTCCAAAACCACTTCCTTTCGATGTAAATCCTTCTGCTGTTTCATCTTACACTGAGCCTTCAGCAGATGCATCTTGACCTCATCCCAGATTTCATCTCGCGATTGCAATTCTTGCTCAACAGCTTGCAAATTTGAAGTCGAAGGTTTATAACGTAATAGGGGAGGAGGATCGCAACCATAAAGAACTCGAAAAGGGGAGCACTTTAACGATGTATGATAAGAGGTGTTGTAGGATAACTCCGCCCAAGCTAACCACTTGCTCCACTGTTTGGGTCTGTCCGAAGTCCAACATCTCAAATATTGCTTGAGACATTTATTGACAACCTCGGTTTGTCCATCCGACTTGGGATGATATGCTGTACTATATTTAAGCTTCGACCCTTGTAACCGGAACAACTCTTTCCAAAAATTACTTAGAAATATCTTATCACGGTCGGTTACTATCGATTTAGGGACCCCATGTAAACGAACAACCTCCTTAACAAAGATTCCAACTATCGATTGAGCATCAAAGGGGTGTTTCAACCCGATAAAATGAGCATATTTGCTAAATCTATCAACAACCACCAGAATAGAACTCAAACCTTGCGATTTTGGGAGACCTTCGATAAAATCCATACTGATTTCCTCCCAGAGACGACGGCTGTAGTAATCCAGCCGGAGATCCACTTAGATGTTTATTCCTTTCGCACACCTCACACCGTTTGACCATGTCGATGATATCCTTTCTCATCCCCACCCAGAATATTTCAGTAGCCATACGTTGATAGGTTCGATCTTCTCCAGGGTGACCCCCAATCGGTGAACTGTGAAATTCATCAAACAAAGTGGGAATTAGAGTGGACGTTCGAGGAAGGACCAATCTGTTTTTATACATTAGCAACTCGTCTCGCACTTCAAACCCTTTGTGAGCCGATGAATCGACTAACAAGTCAGCTCTAATTTTCTTTAGTAAATCATCTTCTTCGATTTCTTTGTTTAAACTCGACCATTGCCGCCATTGAGGTCCTCCCATACTTGAACATTCAATGGTATCCTTCTTTCTCGATAAGGCATCCGCAGCCCGATTGGAACTTCCCGGCTTGTATACAATGGAAAAATTGTATCCCATCAATTTGCTCATCCACCGCTGGTATTCTGGTTCCACGACGCGCTGTTCCAGCAAAAATATTAAACTTCGTTGATCACTTCGAACAATAAAATGTCTCCCCAACAAGTAAGGACGCCATTTCCGAACTGCAAACACAATGGCCATCAACTCCTTTTCGTAAACAGACTTTTGCTTAGCTCGCAATCCCAAGGTCTGGCTGAAATAAGCGATTGGTTGTTCATTCTGCATTAACACTGCCCCCAATCCAAAACCGGATGCATCAGTTTCAATCACAAAATCAACCGTGAAATCTGGTAATCTCAATACTGGGGCTGTTGATAATAGGGACTTCAATTTTTCGAACGCAACCTGAGCCTCATCTGTCCATTTGAATTGATTCTTCTTAAGAAGATCTGTTAATGGAGCAGCTACTCCGCCATACCCTTTTATGAACTTACGGTAGTAACTGGATAACCCCAAAAAACCCCGTAACTCGGTTATCGTAGATGGAATCGGCCAATCAACGATTGCTTTAATCTTTGAGTCATCCACCTCTACTCCTTCTCCTGAAATAACATGACCCAAATACCCCAATTTATCCTTGCCAAATTCACACTTCTTATTGGCATAAAGTTGCTGTGTCGACAAAATCTGTAACACTACTCGTAAATGATCGATATGTTCCACCATGGATTTGCTATACACCAATATATCATCAAAGAACACTAGAACGAACTTACGGAAGTACCTCGCTGAAAACCTTATTCATTAACCCCTGAAAAGTGGCTGTCGCATTAACTAAACCAAAGGGCATTACGAGAAATTCGTAGTGCCCTTGATGAGTTCGAAAAGCAGTCTTCTCAATGTCTCTCTCTTCCATTCTGATCTGATGATAACCGGATTTTAAGTCTAACTTGGAAAACACAGTAGCGCTGTGAAGCTCATCCAAAAGCTCGTCGATGACCGGAATCGGAAACTTGTCAACTACCGTGGCTTTGTTTAAGGCTCGATAATCAATACAGAAACGCCAACTGCCGTCTTTTTTTTAACTAATAAAACCGGACTTGCACGCGGCCTTATTACTCCCGCATCCAACATGTCCTTCACCAACTTTTCTATTTCATCCTTTTGATAATGCGGATACCGGTAAGGTCGCACATTCACTGGCTGAGTAGATTCTTTCAAAACGATACTGTGTTCGTGGCCCCGACACGGCGGTAACCCATTCGACATGTTAAACACCCTTTCGTACTCCGACAGTAGGGACTCTAATTATGTACTTTTGTTACTCTCGGTGCAGTTAAACTTTTCACACAACCCCAATTCGACCAAAACCCCATGACCTTCTTGTATAACCCTTCCCATGGCTTTCAATGATACCATCGAACGTCCCAAGGAAGGATCTCCTTTCAAAGTTACTGATTGGCCCCTACAAGTGAATTTCATCGTTTGCAATTTCCAGTTGGTAAAAGTCGTTCCCAACGTTTCGAGCCATTGGATTCCCAAAATAACATTGCTATTACCCAATTGAATTGGAAGAAAATCCTGCACCACATCTATTCCTTGTACCGCTACAGTAACATGTTTGCATACTCCCGCTCCTTGTACCGTTCGTTCCGTTCCCATTGTGATGGTGTACTGCTTTGTTACCTCGATCGGCAATTTTAATTTCTCCACAACTTCTTTAGAGATGAAGTTGTGGGTTGCACCACTGTCCAAAAGAACTACTACTTTTTGTTCCCCAATCGATCCCTCCATTTTCATCGTTTTAGGATTCGATAACCCGATTACCGAATTAGGATGAACCTCCACCCTCTGGCCGAGATCAACCACGTCTACCGAATTCAACGATTTCTCATCCTTCCCAGTACACACCTCATCTGCGATCTCCTCCTGAACTAGAATAACATTCATCTCCTTCTTTTTACACTTGTGTCCTGGAGCGTATTTTTCGTCACATCTATAGCATAACCCCAAGGATCTCCGATGCTGTACCTCCTGATCTGATAGCCTTCTGTATTCTGTTCCCACTTTAGTATCAGAATTCAACGGTGTTACAGCTTGTGTGACGCTCCCTTTCGAATCTGTCGATACGATCGGGTTCCGCTTAATCACATATGGATTCTTCTCCTTATTCAGCAATCTATTCCTTACTTCAATTTTCGCAGCCAATTCCATCGCCGAACTCAGCGATATAGGATTTAGAAGATGAATCTCTGCTTTCACCAGACCATTTATGAATTGACTCAGGAATACCTCTTTTGGAATTCCTTCTAAGGGTGCCGCTAATTCCACAAATTTAACCACTAGGTCTTTAGCCTAGTGGCCACCTTTCTTCCGTAAACGCTTCTACTTGGGGTTCCCGTACCAGGGTTCGAATCCGGGGGAAGACAGGATGTCTTTTTCGGTGCAGGCTTATAGAGGTAGGCCTGTAGGGTCCACAAAAGTGGGCCACGGGGCCTTGGGTCGCCGCCAATAAACCTTTTTTTTTTAATTCCACAAATTTCCGCCTATAATCGTCGATTGATCCCTCCTATATATTGCTAAAAATTGTTCACAAAGTGAACCAGTAGCAAGCGACCGAAATTGACGCAAAATTAAACTCTTAAGAATCTCCCAATTGGCTATTGGGTGTCGTTTGTTTTCCCATTGAAACCATCTCAAAGCATCGCCCTCAAAGGAAATAAATGACACATCAATTTTCTCTTCAGGAGTTAAACGATTGAGAGAGAAATACCTTTCAGCGCGTAGGATCCAGCCGTCGGGGTCATTCCCGTCAAACGTCGGCAGTTCCAGTTTCCTTCCTTTGATGGCGAAAAATCGATTCTGATCTGGATTGCCTCCTTGATTTCTGCCGTTTCCCCCAATTCCCGTAGCATCAGTACTCTCTGTTGCTGACGGTCCACTCAATTTCGACGTAACATCATCTTGTAGCTTGTCGATTTTCTCCAAAATCATCTGCATCGCTTTCTCGATCGATCCAACATTAATCTCCAAATCGTCCACACGACTATTCAAACTTCGAGTTGCCATTTACGGATCGGGACTGCTCTGATACCAATTTGGTATACACTGGTAGTAATCAATGGGGTTGAATGATTATGGATAGTATTGATTTGAGTAAAAGTACAGTACACTCTTACATCTATGGCATTCGAGAGGCCATATTCTCTCCTCTAGCTGGACTCACAAAGTGATTACAAAACAAAATAACAAACTAACAGCCTTTCCTCCCATTAAGTAGAAAGAACGACCTTATTACAAAAGAAAAGGAAATTCCCACAATTACCCCTAGGCCTTTATTTTCTAAGGAAAACAGAATTAGAAAACATAAGTTGTCCTAATTACCCTTACGACGCTTATACGTAAATTGTAACGGAGGATGTGTACCATATTCTTCTTAACGCAATTTGAGGAGACGGTAAATAGTGGAGCATACTTTGTTGGTGGTAGTGGAAGTGGCATCCCATCATCAGAGGACATGAATTATTGTCTCGGTGGTAGTGATAGAGGAGTATGAGGGACGATGGATTGATTTGTAGAGAACAAAGGAGACAATGTCGATGTGAATGACAAACAACGCCAACATGCACGAAAGAGCACCGTAATCAAGTTGCGTGGATATTGGGATTCTTCTTTGAAAATGGAATTCCATTCAGTTGTGCAAGAAGCTTCTCATATTATAGTATGGTGCGTTCCATTGGAAATTATGATCAAGTATTAAAACCTCCATTGATGCATGAGATGAGCAATCGAGTCTTGAAAGAAGTGAAGACAACATCCAAGATCGTTGAGGAAATAGAAGCAACATGGAAAACAACAGTGGTTTCTTTGGTTTCTTTGTTATCTGATGGTTGGTCAGATATGAGAAATAGAAGTCTCAAACTTTTTAGGCAATAACCCACATGACACTGTTTTTTTGAAAATCGTGGATGCATCTAATTGTGTGAAAGATGCCAACACGTTCTTTGATTTGTCGGATGGTGTTATAAAAGAGACCGAAGAAGATATTGTAAGTGGTTACCGATAATGGAAGTGCGTACAAAGCCGCTAGGAGTTTGTTGATGAACAAAAGGAAGAGGTTGTTTGAACTCTTTGTACGACTCATTGTTTAAGATTTGATGTTATGTTTAACAAGGAAGTTTGCAAAGAAAGACCTTCGACGTGCTGCCACATGATTCGCCCTTGCTTTTTTGACTCTTGAAAGCATGTATGAGTTAAAGCAACTGTTACAAAAAAAAGTATGTTTTAAAGGAATGGACAAGTTGTGCATGGGCAAAGAGGCCCGAAGGGAAGGCTATGAAGATGATTAGGCTAGATAAGCATATGTTTTCGCCTAGTGTGGTTTATTCCATTAAAACCACAGTCACTTGTACGAGCTTTGAGGCTAGTTGATCATGAAACTACTCCCGCAATGGCGTTTATATATGGGGTTATGGATGAGGCAAAATGAGAATAGCCAAGAACTTGATGCAAAGATGGAGTCCTAATGTTCCAGTCATCCGGAAACATGGATTGTGTACAATTGCATGACGAGAATGTTAAAAGGACGAAGCAACAATAATGAATGTTGATATCTAACTTTAAGTGTATAATTACAAACAAGGATTGTTTGAATTCACTTCATCTTTGTCAACTTACCAAACAACTCTACCCGGTAAATACTCGTACTTTTATCTCTTTTTAACTATAGTTTAACTAAAATAAATGATCAACTACTTAATTCTTTTTTTTGTCACAAATATATATATACATATATATATATATTAAATATTTATTGTTCTCGTTTGATCCTCCTATATATATATATATATATATATATATATATATATATAGGGGCTTTCAAATGCAACCCCTTTACATGATGCAACCCATGTAACCTCTTTATCCATCACTCATTTTATTTTTACTTTTGTAATTAAGAAAAAGAAAAAAACCTGAAAAGAAAATGAGTGGTGGATAGAGGGGTTGCATGGTTTAGGGGTTACATAATAACCTACCTCTCTCTCTCTATATATATATGTGTGTGTGTGTAGGGAGTGGTTCAAATGAGAAATGCTAAGCGTGAGAAATAGAGAAATGATCTTAGCAATTCATCCGGTCAACATTTGCGCTTTGACAAATAGACGACAAACAAGTTCACATATGAATCAGTGTGATTCACATATGAACTATACATTCATATGTGAACAGTTAATTAGTTCATATGTGAATCCGTTAATTAGTTCAACCGATTCAAATATGAACTTACACTTAATTAGTTCATATATGAATTACAAAGGTTCATATGTGAATTAGTTAAAAAATAGTTCATATGTGAATTACACGGGTTCACGTATGAACATATAGTTCATATGTGAATCACACAGGTTCACATATGAACTCGTCCCGCGTATTTGTAGAAGTTACAAAACTATCCTTCTATTTTTGGAATAGTTTGGAATAGCTGAAATTTTTGACCGGTCAAAGCCGCAATTCTTGACCAGTCAAATCCAATCTTGACTGTATGAATGGCTAGGATTACTTCTCTATTTCTCACACACTTAGCATTTTTTATTTGAACCTATGGCTATATATGTATATATATATAGGTGGTGGGACAACTATGAGATAAGGTGCCGAAGCTACATGTTTTGCAATAAGGCTTCTTGGTTTAACTTGTTCAGCATTGGCATGTGAATGTAGTTAGAGTATGTGTAACACCCTCAAATTTGGAAAGAGCGACTAATTTAAAATTTTAGAATAAACGTCAAATAAGGAATACATTTCTTTATAAATATCAACCGTCGATTTCCTATAATGGCAATCTAGTATTTAACATCAAACAATAGAAATCCAAATACTTAGACAAAGTCTACATTAAGGACAGTGTTACTAAAACCGAGTAATTATCACCATTACCAAGGTACAGAAGACGTCCCCAATTAGCTAATTCCTTCTCGTGCCTCTAACAAGCACTCAACTCATCACAGTGTCGCTAGAACCATCCCCTCACGACCTGATGCACACGCCGACAAAGAAAAATGTTAGGCTTAACGCCTAGTGAGCTCAAACAGTTTTCATCAACAATATAAAACGGTAAAACGTAAATTATATTATTTAAATCACAATTTTCAATATGAAACGCATTTAGAATGAAAAGTGATATCTTTACTAAAACCCCATTTTCGTGATAAAACACTTGAATAGAAATACCCCACAATTATGAGACCAAACCTAATACTCACACGAGGTACAAATAGGATTAAAATCCAAATACTGAAAACATGGAAATAACTTTTTTATCCAAAACCATATTATATGGAGGGGATCCAATATATCAACATCATAAATTACGATTACTTGCCAAAACCCTAAGTAATATTAAAACATGGATAATACACTATCCAAAAATAATGTTTAACAACAACGGGGGAGACCCGTATCCGTTGAGAGTAAAGGGAACACATAAGTGTGTCACTCGTACAACGTTAATCGCATAACACTTCAAGACTTGAAGTCCAAACGTCCTTACGACTTCTTAACAAGTTTCATCTCAAGAGTCGGTTGATCTTAGTGTCTATTTTTTTGCGAATTTCACCTCAAAGGTAACACCTCAAGCGGCGGAGATGCCAAGACATCACTTCCAGACTCAACCCTCCTAGTGCCTACTTGAAAAGTTTAAGGTCACGAAATGAGGGTCCCGGAGTCCAACCCCGCAATACCCACATGACCATCAACATAAGACTGACTCACATGCTTGTGGTTCCAATGCATTACAGTCTAAAATTACATGACTCCTAATGAATGTCCAACACACTCAAAACATTTATTTTACAAATAAATGTGCCACAAATGCATATAACTCCAACAGCTCAACATAGAGCAATTTAACTCGAACTAATGTCCCTAATACTCTTTTAAGTCAAAATCGAGCCAAAAGCTCAACTCAATTGACTAATAAATAAAAGTCATCAAAATAATAAAACACATTTAACCAACGTCTATGCAAATACATGCTCTAAATTCATGGTTAACTCAAAAACCATCATCGGTTGGGACAAATCATTTTTCAGTTGAAAACATACCATTCGTATATCCAAAAATGTCCCATAATATAGCAACATGCACTTTTCAAGTCGAATACACAAGGATTGCATTAACACCAAAATTCTCCATTTATAAGATAAATCATCAAAAGAATTCACACTTATGATTTAGTTATCAAATTGTCTAAAAATCCCAAATACGGGCATTTCCCGAGATTTATAAACCCATTATATCAAAATGTAAACCTCACCAAATAATGACCACATTTGATAAACATTAAGGAAAACATTTCAATACATCAAAATAGACATTTTTGGCAAGTGCATAGTTTTCACAAAACAACTTGAACTCACCTTGCTAGGTTAAGTTAAACCTAGGTTCCAAATCTATCCCTAGCTTCCAAAATGATGAAGACTTTAGATCCAACAACACCCACCTCTTGAAACTTTATCTGGGTTACAACCAAAGCCTAGAGAGTACCAAAAGTAACCCAAACTCAGATTCATAACAAACCTTAATCAAATCCTCTAATCATCCAAAATACTCAAAATTGGTCTAAACTTCAAAACATAGATGACACATCAAAAAGGATGTCGTAGGAGGTTAAAATGAAAGGTTCAACATGAATATAGATTTAGAACGTTAAAATGGACTTACATTTTCTTTATAGGAAAACCCCCCAAAAAAGAAAAACCAGGTCAACAATGGTGGAAAGCTTGTTGAGGAAGATGAAGATCTTGAACCCCAACCCATAAACCTTGAATCTTAAGCTCCATGACTCTTTAATCTTCTAGAAAATTGGCCAAATATTTTTTAGGAGAAAAACCCTAAAACAAGTCAACAATGGTGGAAAAGAGGTGGAGAAGATGAAGATGATCTTGAAGCTTTGATTTCATGTTGAATGCTCTAAAGATTAAGGCATAAAGAAACTTTAAGGCATAAAGAAACTTTTTCTTCCACCCAAGCAAATTCGCAAGCAGTGATCTGTTGATTCGTGGCACATTTTGGGATATCAAAAAAATCCACAGTCGAATAACTTATTGGAACCAAATAAGGTTTGGGAAACGGGTTTTGGGTTATTGGGTTTTCCTTAGCGAAGAACACATAATTTGACAAAATTAACAAGAATTCCAAAAGAAACATCAGACTTAAATATCAAAATTATCCAAAAAAAACATTAAAATTGTTGAGATTTATGATGCCAAAAGTAGTAAGTGGGTTGTGGGAGCAGTTAGTAAGTCTCTTGACGACAACGGGGAGAGAAGGTTGACGGCAATGATGGGAAAACTTTGGGATAAATATAAATAGTTGGTTTTTAAAAAGATAATTCACAACTTTTGCCTTTTGGTTGGGAATATGTGCCCCCTACCACCATAACGTGCATCCACCCATGTTTGCAGGTTCTCAAAATTCTTTCAACCTAGAAGAGCCCCTTACCATCTAACACACTCCCTAATCTTCTTAATGGACGAATATGTCATTTCCAAACCATCTTGGATAACCAACTTCAAAATATTAGCAATGCATCTCATATGCAATGTATGGAGACCTAACAGAAGAACACCCCCAAGACACGAGATTTCTCCTCAAGAATCCTATAGCAACATCATTACTTGAAGCATTGTCTATTGTGATTGTAAAAATATTTTTGATTCCCCAATCATGCAAAAAACACTACGACTTTGGCTATGGATTCCCCCATGTGTGAATATATTGGCACGAAATGAGACGATCTTTTTATTCATTTTCTATTGGTCATCAATAAAATGTGCAGTTATGCATATGTGATTGATCCTTTGTGCAGTTGTCCAAGTGTCAGTAATTAAACTGATACATTGTGTGCGTGACTTAAATACTTTCTTAAGATCGTCTTCTTTTCGAAAAAGATAACAAACGTATCCCTATTAGCAGTCCATCTAGATGGGTCTTAAACCTAAAACATGCAATATCAACAAATTGTATAAACTCCTTCCCCTTCAGAAACCGAGAGGGGAGTTAATAACCATATTGGCCGATGCCTCCTGAACAGACTCTTGATTAAATACCCAAGTAGTCAAAACTCTCTCAATACTTACAAACTTTGAAAGATTGGAATGGCAATTTTCTTAGAATGTAGATTTTTAAGGCAAGAAAGCATGTGACTTTTTAAAGAGGAAGTATCGTGCTTTTTAGCCTTAGCTGTATACAGTTTTGCACAATATAGACACTTCCCTTTTATAAACACACCACCATTCTTTAAATTTATTTCAAAATGATCCTAGACTTGAGCTCTGGTTTCTATAGCTTTCCGTTTTGTTGTACTTTGAAGAACAGATTGAGATAGACCATCTAGGATTAGAAGTAGGTTGTTGATGACTAATACCAGATTGAGACATGCTAATATTTTCCATCTTTATTTCTTAAAAAGAAATATGGAATAAGATGGAAGAAAAACTAATAACTTCATAAATGATAAGTTGTTAACCGGTTTAACAAGTTTAACAATTACCAGACTAAGTGGTTAAGAACTATCAATGATCAAGTTTAATTGATTAAGACAGAGAAGTGGGGATATCAGGGTACTTAAAATACTATCATAAACTGATTCTTAAATAAGAAAAACCAAAAAGAGGTACAACTTGGATCCATGGACCACATTCTATCAAGATACTTTATCAAAACAAAAAAATCAACTACAATAGATCCACATACCATATTCAATCATACAGACATTAACTGATTCTTAAATAACAAAAACCTAAGTTTATCCATTTATCAAATTCAAATATGATGAACCAATTAAAAATTAAAAATTACCACCTAGAGTCGATCGTCTCGTCGAGGGCTTTAGAAAAACACACCTTCATTGGATGAGTATTGAGCTAAGTCGATTGTCGAGGACTTCACATCTCACACTTCAGTTTGACAGTTCAAACTTCGATCAATGAGATGAGGGAGTCTTCGATTTGGTTCGTGTTTCACGCACGCTTCAGTTCACACTTTAGACTTTGGATGTTGGGATGATGAGATGAGGGAGTCTGCGTCTCTGGGATTTTATTCTTGCCTTCTTGGTTCTTCTATTCGTCGGTTAATCGATTTCACGATTGAGTATTGACGATTTGGCCATACCATTTGGGACTTTGGAGCGACAAGTTTGGAAGCCTAGGATTAGGTTTAGAAATCTGATAATATAATAGGGAAACTAATTATACATACATACATACACACATATGAAGTTCGGATATTCGGGCGGTTCGGATTGGGATTCTCCAAATCCTATTCGATTTAAAAATCCAAATAAAGTTCAAGATTCGGGTGTCGGGTGGTATCTCCAGTCAGTTCTCTGCAAGTTAAGTGATTTTTGATTCGGATCTGATCGGGTTTTCCAGGGTTTGCATATCCCTAATTATGGCTACGATGGTGAAGGTTTCAAAATCGATCATCTTTCATGAAATTATGCCTTGTTGAATCTACGAAGTTATGTTTTTAGGACTTGTAAGTAGTAATTCTATGCTTTTATGACTTTCATAGTTTGTTATCAGATTATGTTTTACATAATTTATATTATACGAATTTAATTTGTTTTCCGCCTCGGGGGCGTACACCTCGCCTCGCCGAGAGAAAACGCCTCGTCTCACTATTTCTTACTTTAAAACCTTGGTATAATGTATTATAAACTTATAATATACTATTTGGAATCTGGACAGAGGACAAAATGTACATATATATTCACAAAAGTGGACACTAGACATAATACCTATAATATTTATATATCATCTGGAATCTGGATGTTTGGACAGTAGAATACAAGTATACAATACATTACACACGCATGATCTGAAATCTGGATGTTTGGACAGAATATAATATGTATATATTATATATATGTATATTCATAATAATCAAACTAAGATAATAACATATACAAACAGTACCCAAACTACAAGTTACAGCACATATACCCAGATGACAATCTACATATATATATATATATATATATATATAATGCCCTTCTTTTGTTAACCTTCTTTTTAGTGTTAACTTTGTTAACTTTGGTTCAATCAAAATTCACCAAATTTTGTGGTTTAATCAAATGGACGCCATATTTAGGAGGGGTAATTTAGGATTCCATATTATTTAGATACTTTCCATATTTTTTCTCCATGTTTAAGGTTTATCTATTCTTGGAATGATTATCTAATCAAAAAATAATAATATATTTCCTATTTTCTTGGTCATCATCTTCATCGCAACGTGGGTTTTGTTTGATAGAAGAAATTTGAACATTGTTTATCAAACATATATGGATTCGGTTCAATAGCAATCTTCGATGATTCAATCAAATGTGGACCAGTTCGGATGGTTTAGATGTTAACCTATCGATAGACAATACCTAGATGAAAAGCGATTTGGTTCATTCTCAAGGCCTTGAAGATATCACTGTCGAGAATGATCCTTTATGTCCGCATGAATCATGTAGTACTGTTATGGAAGGATTGGACGATGATTATATAAATGGTAAGAGTATGTATGTGTTCTATTTTATTTAGAATTTTTTTTTTTCATTTGTATCGAGAATATATAGTGGGTGATTAAAGAATTATGCTTTATCTAGCGTGGTGTTGTTGTTCATCATCAGTTTTGCGGTTTTGGAGTCCCATGGAAGTTCTTGTTGTGATTGTTCATATATGAAACCATACACTACTGTATGAACAAATAAATTCGTGTATGAACATCAATCATGTTTCATACATGATCACCAAAAATTTTCGTATATGAATATCAATATATGAATCTGCATCTTCATATATGAACCCAATACCACTTTCGTATATGTATTCAAAACCAACTTCATATATTAATATCTACATCATATATGAACATCAAAACAAGTGTATTTATGAAGAGGGATTTTCAATTACCAATGACACATTCATATATGAATATCACTTCATATATGAACATCAAAACAAGTGTTTTTATTAACTCCAAAACCACATTCATATATGAATATGTACTTCATATATGAACATCAAAACATATGTTTTTATCGAAAACCACAATCGTGCCGAAAATTTTGGTTCCTGATTTCTTTCGTTGATTATCAATTAACATGTTTTTACCCTTTTGCCCCTATTCATATATGGAATACAATCTTAAACGGAAATGTTTAATTTTTTTTAATTTAAAATATGTTTTAATTAGAGCCATCCATTTACAAGATCAGCGGTCCAGATTAGTTAATGAGGTTAACACTATAACCTCAAAAAAATGGAAAACTGAGGAACAACCTGTAGCCCTTGATCCGGTGATCCGGACGGTATGCACTTGTGCATACAAGTAAATTAAGTTGTTTTTTGGTTTTTTATGCACATGTGTATTATGCACTTGTGCATATGCATGTGTGCATGCTACAAATTACTTGTATGCACAAGTGCATACCATCCGGATGAAGGGCTACATGGTGTTCCTCAATTTTCCATTTTTTTGAGTTTTCCCTGAACCTGACCGTATATATATATATATATAAATAATATAAATAGACAAATAAAGAAACATACACAGATTATGGAATTTAGAATATATATATATAAAACATGTATTATGAAAAACAAAACACATACACAAATTTGAAGTCACAATAAAAACGATTGAGAGAGAAGCTTCTTACAAGTCTCAATGCAGCAACTACTTGTGTGAGACAGAAGAAACAAGCTACATGCTTGATAAAGCAAGAAGAGCCGCCGGTTTTGATATGGAAGAACTGAAGAACCGTTGTGGGAAGAACTGTTGTTGCTTTGAGAGAGAGATAAGAGCCACCGATTTTGAAGATTAGGATTGCATTGACTAAGGGGCCGTTTACCAAACGTGGTTACCGGGTGTCACTTACCTTCCAATTGAGCTTGACAAAGACCTAGAATCTTACGAGGTAAGAGGCATAGCAAGGACCGAGACTCTTACCCAGTAAGTGAGGGAGAAGACTCTTACCCGGTAAGCGCTTACCAGGTAAAATTTGTTTATCAACAATCCATTTTGATGGCCGATAATGTCATCCAATAAGGTAAGTGAGGGTGGAGCTCTTGTGGGTAAGCGCTTACCCGGTAAGCGTTTGGGAAGTCTTCTATTAAATAAGGAGTATATTAAAAGAATAAGAAAACAAATAAGATGCAAAAAGTCAGAGGTCGTAAATTCAAAAGAGGCGTCCGCCTCACCAATTGCCTCGCACTACAACATACGCCCTAGCCAAGAGGCAAGAGGCGAGGCCTCATGATCTGTTTTGGGCCGCCTTGCCTCGAGGGGTATGCCTCGATCGATTTTGAAGACCATGGCCCTCAGTTATATAGAAGAATCATCATTCATGATCAAGAGATTATTGGTGGTAGTAGGGTATCAGAAATTTTCCATTTTGATCATGTGTTGCACAGTTTGGACCTGCCTATAAGGAAAAAAAGTGACAGGAGTTTTCTCTAATGTTCCATTCTCCTTGCAGATTGTGGTACCCTACTGCCGTAAACTTTATACAGAATTTATATGGTGGAAATGAAAGTTCAATGTTGGCTGTTACAGAAGGCTGCCAGGTTCTTTTTCTATGTTTCAATGTGCCTATTTTATTTTATTTTATTTCTACCTTTTTCTGTTGCTTTCCGTCAACTAGTCTTGGTTTTTTTCCCTTTCGCTCACATTTTAGCGCAAGTGGGGGGTATTCACCGGAACAGCCGTAATACCCTTTGGGATAGAGGACATGTCTACTTACATCTCACCCCCCTAGACCCTACTTCCGAGTGGGGTATATTGGGTTTGTTTGGTTGTAGAAGGCTGCCATGTAGGTGATAAAGCGTTTTTGTAATGATTTATAATCAGTAGTTGCTTGTGAAAGTCGAGAGAGAACACGAAATGTGCTTGTAGGCCACAATTGTATTACATCTTTTGCATTTTCTCTCCCCATCAACAAACGCCAATCATTAGAAATTAGGGGCAAGAGAGATAAGAGGGCTCCTTGACGTAGGATAGGAAAGGAAGCCCGTTATGGGGGTATTTTTGACATTTTTGAATGAAGATAGAGAAAGAGCTGTTAAACTTTTGTCATTTAAGGATCTGTGAGGCCCTCACCACGAAGATTCAAAAAGGTAGAGACTATGGCAACCACCTAACTTACCACGACCTCCTTTTATAAATCATTGATGACAATGGATGCATATTTCTTGTCCTTTATCACATTCTCTCCTCATAAATGAAAAATTAAAGGCTGATGTTGCCAAATTTACTCTTCAAAAACAATGCATAATAAAGTTTTAGATTTGTTGATTTATTAATATTTACATCATAATATAAAACAAAAAGTATTAATTTTCATGTTTAACAGATTGGTCATGTCAGAAAATGACAAAGATAAGCCCACATAGGGAGCTTCCTTACCTTACATAAGGGTGCCCTTTACCGTCTCCTTTTCTTTCTTATATTTGTCTGTAAAACATTGTTTATATTTTTCTGGTATAGAACAAAATGGGTTTATATCTTTAAATCATTTCACTTGTTCCATAATTTTTCATTTCTTTGAGTTCCTGCAGCTGTCAATATGGGACTTGAGAATAAAAGAAAATGGTGGTTGTGTGCATCGAATTTGTGGTTCCGTTGGAGATATCTGGTATGCAGTTTGCAGCTCCTCAAGTGGTAATGTTGCAGTTGGAGGAGCTGATCGTACTATGACCGTGTATGATCCTCGCAGGTTGTTATATGGCTTTACCTGTAGTAATCATTGTTAAAACATACAAGAAAATTTTAAGGGAAGGGGGAATTATATATAACATATATACATATATATATGTGTGTGTGCGTGTGCGTTTCATTTGAAAACCAAGCAATTCGTGTAAACTTTGCAAACCAATCTTTTAGGAAACAATATATATATTTATGGATATTTATTATGATTCATTAATAATGATTGTGATATATATGGAAGATGATAAGGTTCATTTATTATGATCATGACTTTAGGTTAGGAAACATAATAAAATCATATATTTATTAGATTTTATGAACGGCTAAGATTGGTTTGTAAAGTTTACACGGATTGCTTGGTTTTCAAATGAAACGCACCCTTGGGGTAGGTTCAAATGAAAATGACAAAAAGGTTGAGATTGAGAGAAAGACGAAAAAGTGTAACTATATGGATGTCAAAATTAAAGAATATAAAATGCTCGTTTTTTGGTATAATTTATTTGGCTCCAATTTTGGTTTTATTTCGCCGATTTTCGATTTAAAAATGAGGGGTTATTTTTATTATTATTTTTTTAATAAAAGGTGATTGTAACCATCTTTTTAATCACTTCCATTGTATTGGACGGTTGAGATCTATTCTCATCTCCTCAACCTTTTTGTCATTCTTATTTGAACTTCCCTATGTGTGTGTATATATATACATACATAGATACATAGTGGAAGGATATTTTGCAACCCACATCTTAACCGTTGGATTAATGATCGACGGTTATTTTATTTTTATTTTTCTGTTTTTTTTAATTAAAAATATTGGGTCCCATATCTATTGTAACCGCCGATCATGAATCCGACGGTTAAGATGTGGGTTGCAAGGTTTGCAACCTTTTTAAGGGTTGCAAATAAAACAACCCCTAGATACATATTCTCCCATCTTAGTCTCTCCATAAAGGAACCAGTCTTAACAATTCTATAGATTATGGAACGAGAAATGATGTCAAATATCCAACTTGTGTAACTTATAACCTGTACTCAATCTGTACCATTGGAAAGAATGTACTTGTAAAATCATGAAAATTGTAATTATTATTATTATTTTTTTTAAATTTCCCCCGCTAAATCCACTTATTTGGTAAGCTTGGCCCTTTTAAAGGGTAAATCAAAAGATCCACGGGTCGTTATACTCGGAAAATGGAAAGGTGTCTCTTTTCTCGAGTGGACAGAAAGGATACTGTGCCTCTTTTCTTGAAACAAAGGGCGTGTTCATTTAAGCCCTACAAACCGAGTTCATAACATCTGGGTTTTTTTGCACTTCTCACTGACTGGTTTTGCATGATGTGATGTAATTTCTAATGGACTCAATCCTGTTATTCTTATCAACTGTTTGGTGTAGATGGTCAACCATATCAAGATGGGTGAACTGCTCCAAATATGAGGTCCGTTCAATCACACTTTTACTTATGTGTATTCTTATCTTTACTCTACTAAAATATACAAACAGATTAATGACGATATGACTATTTTCAGAAAGTTTTTGGTACCCTAAATATCTGTCATTGCTCATATTTGTTTTCGGCAACCATAATTATGTGAAAAAGATGGGATTGCTGGCGGGTCGTGAAGACATACCACCAGATATTGATCACTTCAGCTATAGAATTTCGGATTACTTTAGCAATGAAAGTTTGGATGCTCTCATGATAGCCTTTTTTTTATTATGTGTATGCACAAGTAGGCCATGTTTGGCAACCATAAGCTAACTTATTTTTTGAGCTTATTGAAAAAGTCTAGTTTGGTAAGCCATAAGCTAGTTTTTAAAAAACTACTTCAGATAACTTGTTTGGGTATTTTTTCACTATTTTCCGGTAATTTCCATTTTCCTTTTAGGTCATTTTACATTGTTATCTAACTTATCAGCTAGTTTTTACCATATGCGACTAGTTCATCAACTAGCTTATTAACCAACAACTAGCGTTTTTACTAATAGCTAGCTTATCAGCCGGTTTGCCAAACAGTGATCATGTAAGTTACAACATCTGTGTGTGGCAATCTTTCATGTATCGTTAATTGGTTTGAACTGATTCTTTCAAATAAGGCAAAATCCAATATAAAAGTTTATACTTTTTGCATGATAGTCGTAAGATGTGTGTGTTATGTACTTTGCAGTTCCGCTTTATATCCACGAAATGTGAAACAACCTCCATTTCTGGTTGTCCCATAGTATGCAGGACAAGACAAAACAAAATCTTTTCATCCCACGTTTGGCAGGACATTAGACCAGGACAAAATAGGACTTAGTGGTCCAAAAGAGCAATTTTTTGGCCCACCAAAATAAGTAAAACAAAAATCCGGGAGATGCGACAAGATTGGTAAATTATTAAACTACACGTGTCAAATTAAAACCCTAAAACCTTCCACAATTTTACCAGCCTACCTCACTCTCACCCATCCATTAATGTCCGGTCCGTCCCTGTACCAAACGCAATCTAACACCTGCAACATTTTCATTTTTGTCCAAGCTCGGAAGTTATAAGGTGCCTTTGCAGATACTTGTATTTCTTAGACGTTGATGAATGATTTTTTTTCCTTTTTTCAGATAACTGGGATATCTTTCTCTTCAGTTGACCCTAATTATGCCTATATTCAAGGAGTTGATTATGAGGTGAGTACCTAAACTTCCAAAAAATTTGTGATCTTTAACTTTACTCAACGTTACACCTTCTGTGAACGAAAGAGTCAGGTTCGAGTCACACCTCCAAAACTAGCGCAAAGCCAAAGAACCTTGGTTTTGCATCGGTGGCCTTTTTTCCTTCAATATAACAAAAAATGATCATGGATGAGTAACGTTGCAGGTATTTTGCGGACAATGGAAAGAAAGCAAGAAAGCATTTTCATTTAGAGGAGATTCAAATTGGCTGGGGTTTAGTAAGGTAATAATACCATGACCATCTTCTTGTGCAACATTTTGGTTCTATTCTATTCGTTTAACCATCTTTCTCAATTCTTTATTTTTCATCTTCCCGTTCTATCTTTATTCTCCTGTAACCGAACCCAAGATCACAATTTTCATGCTATATATTGGTAAACGAAAATGTTAGGGGACGTTTACCAAAATATTACTGGGTAAACGCTTACTAGCAAGAGATTCATCTTCATTTACCTTACCGTGTAACATCCTTGGCCATGAAAATGGATTGTTGGTAAGCATCTTAAACCTGATAAGTGCTTACCGGGTAAGACTCTTCGTCCTTGCCTTATCTCTTACCCGGTAAGCTTCTCGGTCCTTTCCATGCTCAATCAATAAGGTAAATGATATTGGTAAGCGCTTATCTAGTAAGCGTTTAGCAAAAATAACGACCCATTAATTTCAAAATGAATATGTTTATATACTTTTCTTTAAGAGACTAGATTATGTGGAGTTTGTTTCAAATAGTTCTTTTATGTTTAAAGTCAATTAACCGACATAGCTAAACTAGGACTACATTCGGGCAAATGCCAAGAATTGACCATGGTAAATCAACCAGGATCATGATTCAAACAAAAGATTCAAATTATAAATGTATGAATAGTGTCTTATTTCTTGTTTAATAGTTTTACATTCTTTATGATCTATACTGCAGTGTGCGAACAAGGATGTGGTGGGCGGATGGTGTGATTCTGGCAGCGTCTTTGTAGCGAACGTAGTTGAGGGGAAAGAAAGATGAAGTTTGTTGGTTATTTTAGTGTCATCAAACATTTTAGTGTAGCTTGATTTACGTAAGATCGATTAGGTTTATTGGTTAAGCTATAATATGAGTTAGGAGGTGCGTAATGCACACTTGTATAAACCACTGTGGACCTAGATTGTCATAAAGTGGGGGGTCAAAGGTCGTGTCGCTTACAAGGTTGAAGGGTGATGTGAATCTACAATGACGTGTAAACTATGAAGCTCAGAACAATGAGAATTCAATCAAACAATTGCGGAAAATAAAAGAATGGACGTAATTGATAATAATTGAACGAGTAACCTTGATTCTTAAGTTGTTGGATAAAGCTTAAGAACCTTGGTATGTATTTTTGACCCTTAGTTATGGAAGAACTAAGAACAGAAGAATATGAAAAACTTCACAAACTTTGCTCACAAGTTTGATTTGTTCTATATCAACACTAAAACTTCCTAAACGATAATAGCTCAAATAAATTCAAGATTGAACTTTAATGATTCAATGTTTCTAATTAGGGTTTTTAATGATTCTCTCTCTCTCTCTATATTTTGGCATACCACTCAAATGAACTCATTACAACATTATATACTAGCCCTATTATATGATAATCCTAAGCCCATTTAGGCTAATACCCAGGCCCAATTACAATATAAAGGACTTTATAAAACTTTCTAAACTTGGGACATTTAGGTCCTAAGTAGGGGTGGCAAAAAGTGAGATAACCCAAACCCAACCCAAAATTAGCAGACTGGGTTGAGATTTTCAACCCATTTAAGTTAAACGGTCTCATTTACGTTAAATGGGTCAACCTTCTTAACCCATTTATGTAAATGGGTTGGGTTGGGTTGAAATTTCTGACATGTTTTCAACCTGATTTTAACCAATTATCAACCTGTTTTCAACCCATTTATAATACTACATAATTTTATTTTATTTTTAATTAATTATCATTACTTAATTATAGTTACTATTTTAATATCCTTTTAATAATTAAAAAATTAATCGAAAAAAATATGGTTCCTAAATCCTAATTACATCCAGCGATACATTGACAATTTGACACATTGACCAAACCAATTCTTTCTCTTTCGTTTACAATACTCGTCGACTCGTCAAAACCCTAGCTAACCACTGATGCCCGACGCCCGACCATGACCGCCGATGACTCGTCCCCCTTCCATGACGACTGTTGTCAAACAACTTCCACGGTTTGATTTCCATACATTTTCAATCATTCTTCCACGACGACTTTCACGGTTTGTAACTTTGAACAATTTATTTGACTTTGTGGTTGTTTTTTATTGAAACTTTGAACGATTTATTTGACTTTATGATTGTGTTTTATTGAAACTTTGAATAATTTATTTGGCTTTTGTGGTTGTGTATTTGTCATGAAATTAAGTAGTTTAATCCTTTTTATTCTATTTGAAAATTTAAAATTAAATGGTTCAACTCAGGTTCAACTCATTTATTTAATATGTTGGGTTAAGAGAATCATAAACAGGTCAACCCGCTACCAACCCATTTAGGTAACTGGTTGGGTTGGGCTGAAAATCTAAACCCATTTAATTAAACAGGTTGAGTTGGGTTGAGATTTTCAACCCAATTAATAAATAGGTTGAACCCAACCCATTGCCACCCCTAGTCCTAACAAAAGAAACTTAAGAAAAATAAAATTTAGATGAGAAGATATTACTTGAGAGTTCAATAGTTACTAATAAGAACCTTACCAACTTATGACATAATTCATTACTAATATGTGATTCTTGGCATTCAAGTTCTCATTGTGTGTCCCTTATTCAAGATTCTAATTGCAATTCAATTAACAAAACAAGATTGATTTAACTACCTGTTCAATTTCAATTCACAAATACAAGATTACAAACTGTTTCTCTCTTTCTCTTTCTACAGGTCTCTTTCTCTCTCTACAAATTCTCTCAGAAAACGTATCCAAAACTTTCTAGTCATCTATCTATTAAACAGCAAAACAAACTATTTATACCTAGCTACAAATACAAAGAAACAAAACAAATACAAAAAGACTTTGACTATTATTACACTTTGACTTTGACTTTGACTTTCACTGAGAGTTTGACTTTCCAACTTTTGACTTCTTGAACTTTGACCTCTGGTCTTCATGATCTTGTATCCAACATATTTCTGCTCTAACACATGTTCTTAAATGTTCAAGCCACTTCTGATTCTTAAAAGATTTCATGAATATAGAAGTGTGATTTTAAATGTTTTCATGTTATATGTGCTTCAATGTTACATAAACCGTGTGTTTCCAAAGATACATACTTGTTGGTCCCGGAGGTGCTTAACAAGTTTGTAGAAGGGGGGGGGGGGTTGAATACAAACACATAAATTAAAGTTTAATAAATTGTTTATTGATAAATCAAACACAATTTACAAGTTTGTTGCGGAATAAGATTAAGACAGACTCAATCTAAACAAACTTAAGAAACAGAAAGATGGTTGCACAAGAATATAGAGAGTGGGGGTTTTAGAAGTATAGAAAACAAAGGTTTCTATCTTGGTTCAAGAATAGAGCACACTCTCAGATGGAGAGGTGATCTTTCTATTTATACCCTATGCATTAAATGCATGGCAGGGTACTTTACACGTGTCATTCAGTGATTGGCTTTGGTAGTCTGACTTTTGGCAGACATGCTTTCGGCCGTATCATGAATAGTGTAATTGACAGAGTTGTTGTATGATTTGTGGCAGAGATATGTCCGTTCTGACACATCGTACTGGTTGTGCAAGGTAAGACAAAAGGAAACTTGAGGCATAAGCTTTGTGATCGATTGATCGCTGAATATCTCTTTCTTCAGAGATATAAAGAGGTTCAGCTATCGCTGAAGCTTTTCCTCATGTTCCTTCGCGTATAAGTAGAGTTGTCTTTGCTTCACTGATGTCCGCATCAGGTCACTAGTAGGCTTCTCTTTGTTCAGTGGCTTCGTCTTCGATTCAGCTATGAACATGTGTTGACGCGAGACTTGTCTTCAGGGATTACGTTACTGTTTACATTAGAACTATCAGCGATGACTGAACAGACTCAGTTTGATCACTGATAGTGAAACACTAATACATAGAAATGTTTATAAGAGATACTATCAGCGATAACTGAACAGACTCAGTCTGATCACTGATGGTGAAACACTAATACATATTAAAACGTAATTTTCACCAAGTATAGAAAATGGTCGTTATCAAATCACTGAGAGAGCTTGGATCAACAATCTCCCCCTATTTGATAATGACAAAGTAACTGAAGAAAATTACTTTATGGATCAAAATAAAGGAATAAATAGGACTCATAATATACATGTCCCAATTACTATTTTGAGGGATCTTTTACAGTACTGATAGAGTTAGTACATCACTGAAATTTTCATTAATTCAGAGAAAGAATTACAAGATATGAAAATTACAAGTACAAGTGAAGAACTAAGTACTGTAAGTTCAACTAATAGATTACAAGAAATATGAAACTAATCTATCAGCTATCTAAAGAAGACTTAGGAGGATTTATCATATACTCAGGTATTTCTTCTCCTCTTTGCCTTCGATCTGAAGATTCTTGAGAAATGATTTCCTTGATCGGTTCAGCAGAGGGAGAGTAGTCACACCATAAGCACAAGAGCTTGAGATGGCTGAGGGGACAGATAGGAATTTCAGAGACTCTCTGAAGTCTGAGTTCTTCCTCATCATCTCTGAAGAAGATTCCAAAAGGTTCTTTAAGTACTTGTCCTGCAACATATGGTCCACCAGGGGGCAGAGATAGATCTAGAACTGAAAGATCAGGAGGAGGACCGAACAGAGCTTCTCTTGAGAACTTGATGGAGGTTTCATTTCTTATCACTGCGACATTTTCAGAGGAGGAGGAGACAGGCTTCCTTTTGAATTGCCTTGGTTTGGAAGGAAGAGCAGATGGTACTTTCAACACAGTGGAGACTTTGTTGATGAGGGCTTCCAAGATGCCTTCGACATAGCCTCTGCTGGTTGATTTGGATTTCTTCAGCACTTCTTTGAACTCTAGCCATTCCATATAACCTAAGCTTTCCAGCTTTGACACGAACATGGCCTTATAGCTTCCATCCTCTCTGGTAATCTCCATAGTGACAGAAACTCGATCCTTCTTCTTTTTCCCTGAGATGACAACTTCTATGATCTTCATTGGGTCAGAGCGATAGTCGATTTTGCTTTTACACCATTCGACTGAGCTATCGCTGACCCTTTGTTCTTTTGAGCGCTCCTCTTCAATCTCTTTCAAAAGAGCATCCTGGACTTCAACTGGTTTCTTCTTTAGCTTTTTGTCTTTGACTTGAGAGGACTGAATCTTGAGAGCAAGAGAGGCATCTCTTTGACAATCAACTATTAGCTTCTCAGCCCTGACAGATTCTTCGATTTCAGCTTCAGTCAGGAACTCTAGATCTGTTGATTGAGAGGGGATCTTCAGTCGTTGATTCTCTAGATGAGAAATCATCTCTGTTCGTCTCTTCATCTCTTCCTCTGACCAGTGAGATGGTCTGGAGGGCCTCCCTGAATGTTGCAGGGACTCTTCTTCCTCATCTTCTTCATCAATCTCTCTTACAGAGATTGGGATTATTTGTTCATCAGCTACAGCGGCTGGGATTATTTGAAGTTCTTTACCCTTAAGCAGGGGAGAGAACTGTCTGGTCAGAAAATAGAAAGAAAGGAGTTAGTGTATGTTTTGGGAAGAGAGAAGATAAAGGCTAGAAAGAGAGAGAGAGGGTTTGTAGAAAGAAACAGGGACAAGTGAGAGGCATACCTGAGAAGGATTCTCCTCAGATAGTGAAACAGTCTTCAGGTTTCCCTCAACAACCGCACTTTTGGATTTGCTTTGGGAAGGGGTTCCTGAGGATGTTCCATGACTCCCCCCTGCTGTGACAACTTCTTTCGAAGTTGTCACTGAAGATGTGATGGCTGCTGAAGAACACCATAAGGACTGATCTTCTTCATCGTCATCATCATCATCTTCTTGATGAGGTTTCTCTTCCTCTTGATCTTCAAGATTAAGATCTTCTTCATCTTCATCTTCATCCTCTTCTTCTTCTTCTTCGACAAAGTCTTTGAAAGAAGAAGGGATTTTGTCAGCAACCTTCTCCCCCTCAACATGAGAGGGAGGATCTTCAAGTTGAACCTCAGCAGCTTCAGCTTCCCCTTCTTTAATTTCTTCAGCTGCTTTCTCCCCCTCTTTGTCATTATCAGTCAGGGAGAGATTTTCGGTAGGAGAGGAAGGTTGTGCAGAGGCTAACTTTCGGACTTCAGCCTCCAGGCTATCCAGCCGTGCTTCAATCACCGGGAGATCTGAAGTAGCTTGATGAATGAATTCAACAGCTACATTCAGTGAGGTGCGGTCATCCGATGTGAAGGAAGGGGATGGAGTCGGAGCTGGTGCATTCAGCTTGTCAAGGACTTGCTGAAGAAGAGCTGTGCAAGAATCAACCTTTGACAATAGAGCGTCAAACTTTTGCTGAGAGCCATCCTTTACTTTGACAAGCTCTGCTTGAAGACCAGAGATGTGAAAGGCTTCATCTTTGGTTTGGGAGGCAGCTGTCAACGTCTTCAGTTCAGTACTAGCGGTATTGACTGCGCTGGTGGTGTTGTTGACGGCAGGGGTGAGAGAAACCACCTTTTCAACTAAATTGTTGACATTCGTGTCAACAGTCGCCAAACTAGGACCTGAAAGAAAAATTAGTTGCTGAGTAACAGGCTTAGTTGAGGAGAGGGAAGGTGTATTGGCGGTTTTAGGTATACCTGATCGATCAAACATGTTGAAAAATTGCATGTCTCTTTCAAGCAATTGAGGATCAGGTCCTATAAATGCAACATGAGGTTGCTGCATATGAGAAGAAGGGTTAGAGACCAATGAAATAGGAGGATTAAAGATGGGGATAGAAGAAGTTGGGATTTGAGTAGTTACCTCAGTTGTTTGTTGAACTGGAATAGCGGGTGGGGTCACTGATGTTGTGACAACGACCAAGATCGCTGGCACGGGTGATGATGTGAGAGCTGAGGATGTGGAGGAGAGAACCATGAAATCATCCAAGGAAGTTTGTCGAGAAACATCCTCAGGCCTTGAACTAGTGGCGCTTGTTTCCTTAGTCACTTTGGCCTTCTTCGAAGGACCAAAGGAACTAACAGATGGTCGTTTGGAAGAGGTGGTAGCGGCAGGGGTAGCAGAAGAAGGAACCTCCTGCGTGGCCGCTGAAGTAGAAGAAGTGTGGAGATAGTCGAGAGCGAAGGGTATAGATACTTACCTCGTTTGCTAGTGGTTTGACCTCCAGTGAACGCTGACCCACTTTGGCGAAGGAGCCATCAGCAGTAGTGGGGTAAGTGTTGGCATAGAGGAACTTCAGATATGCACAGATAAACCGTACATATGGGATCTTGGGATCCCTCTCCGTCTTCTCTATCTTTGACCTTAGGTCGTCAAATATAGCGGTTGCAAAGTCAAATTTTTTGCCAGCGATGACCGAGTAGGCCATCTGGAGCTGTACCTTGCTGGCCTGATCAAGAGAACCACTTTTCCCACTCATGCATTGAATGACGTGAGAAAAGATGAAGTTCAACTGAGAAGGCATGTTCGCCTTTTTGATGAGTGTCAACTTCTTGTTGGGAATTGTGGAGCGGGGCTTGTTGTCCCAACAGTACTCCATATCATCCAGAAACCGGATGAGTTCAGCGTCAGTAGGTAGAGCTTCAAAGCCACTCTTAGGTTTGTCAGGAAACCTGAGAGCCTTCCTTAGGTTGAAAGCGGTCATCATTCCTTTGCCGAGGTCAGTGCAGAAGGAAATTGCAGGGACCTGATCACCTTTCTTGTTGGTGATAATCCTTTCTTCAGCTGTGAACCAAAACTGTTGAAGGAGAGTTTTGGAGGGTTTTGGATCAACAGTGAGAGCATAAGCAATGCAGGATTGCTTCAGGAATTTGGCAGCATCCACCAGGTGTGGGTATTTGATTCCATCAAAGTCGAGGCGTCTAAGATGGTTGTTCTTGGGGACTTCAGATTCAGGGATGGCGAACTTGACGTTCTTGGAGGGAACAAGTGCTGACTGTGCCATTTCTGAATAAGGAAAGAAATAAAGAATAGAAGGGAAGGATTAAAGTCTAAAAATAAAGAAGTTTTTACCAGATTAAGATAAAAACAAAAATATTTGAAGATTAAGAAATTGTTCTTAGTTTAAGAAGGAAGAACAATGAGAAAACCAAAGGTTTTGAAAGAATAAAATAAAAAAGAATGATTTTAGAGAGTAGAAATCTTATAAAAATCCATAATGATGGAACATAAGTAGGATTAAGTAACAAGATTTAAGTAAAAAAAGGATCAAAATAACCTGTTAATCCTTAAGGAAGAAGATGCAAATGATTTGAAAGATGTTATTGCAAATGCTTGAGAGAGTTCTTGCTTGAAAAAGAATTTCCAAAAAGCGTAAAAGATAAGAATGAAAAGAAACATTCCTTTTATACGTAGAGAGTAGGAGAGAGAAAGAGGCTGGAATACAAATGTTCATCATGACATGGACACGTCCCACGAAGTTGATTGGATAGAAGGGCAACTGACGAACGTGTCAGAAAAAGGCATGTCGTGGATTGTTGGTTCAAATGACGTCATAGGAGAGAGAAAAACGTTTCATTTGTCCGTTTTTGAAATTATCTCTGAAGAAAAGTCAGAGATAGGTTTTCCTTTAAAAAGAATCCCTGATGAAAATTCAGAGATTGATTTTTATTTCAGAGGGATCACTGAAGAGAAATGTCAGTGATAGATTTTGTTTATCAAAAAGATTTTAATCATTTGAAGAAAACATCAGTGATCAAAGTTTTATTTAAAACGTCTTACTGACTGAACATTCGGTGATTTGGAGTAAGAGAACATACCTGAGAGTCAGAGTTTTAATAAGAGATAGAGTGATAAAGGGGAACTTATAATCACTGACATAATGCATGAACTCTGAAGATTTTACTCTTCGAAATTCAGCATTCCAAGCTCACTGATGAGAAATGTTAAGTCTGATTTTATAGTAATCATTGTATTTATAGGGTTGGTCATATACTGTGTTTAGAGTCTAATACTGTGTAGTATTGACCAAGGGTATTTAAGTCCCTTTGGTCCTTGTTTCTTGTAAAGAAAGAACACTTTCACGCATACTTTGAATACATCTTACTTTGCGCTTCATTGCTCTCTCTCTACTTTCTCTCTCTAGGATTTAGTGATCTTGGACTATCAATTGGTATCAGAGCCGATCTGAATCTTGAGAGAATTGAGAGATTGTATTTTTCGTTTCTGAATTTGTAGATTAATCGAAAATTTGATCAATTTTCTTGAATTTTTCAAGAAAATCTCGTTTTCTTGATTTTTCATCAAATTTGGGATTGTTTTTGAACGAATTTTTGTGAAAATCGGTTTGTTGGATTCGGTTTTGATTGCTAAACATCTTTGATTCACATCGAATTTCAAGAAAAACATGTTCTGATTGTCAATTTTGGAAATTATTGATTTTTTTTGGATAAATCGTTTTCACGTATTGTGCTATTCACGAAATTTTGAAATTGTGGTTTTTAATCAAAAAGTTTCATAGAAAAGTGTTTGACTATTGTTTTCGATCATATTTGTGAAAGGAATTTTCATTATTGTCTAATCTGTAATCGATTTTTGGTGATTTTTGTGTTTTTCAGCAAGTTTGCGCTAGATCTTAACTTTGCGCGAGTTCTTCACAGTTTGCGCGAGTTCATCAGGGTCTTTGCGCCAGTTTATATTGTCTTAGATCAGGGATCATCACGAAAGTAGAAGTTCTCGTCAGCAATATATCACGCAAAAATACATTACCAATCTGATTTTAATTTCATATCTTGTTAGATGGATATTATTATTACCGCTTTACATGATTTACGCTTAGAGTTATTTTATGAAAAGAACTTATATGCTGGAACTTTTCTGGTAAATGCTGAACGAGGCTGGAACTTTTTCCGGTAATGCTGAGAGAGAAGAAATTTTTAAGTAGAATTTTATTTGTTTCTATTTAAATTTTTTATATATTTAGTCGTTTCAAAATACATATTCAGTATATTTTTCTTTCTACATTGATGTTTCAATTCTTGTGTTCTCATATTGTTTTTTAAATGAGTTTGAGCATTATTCAAGGGGGAATGAAAAAGGAGAATTTTTCTTAATGATCATATTTGTTTTTGAGGGGGAGTATCTGATTCTCTATATGAATGCTAACTTGAATTGTCAAATTTAGTGCATTTGTGTAGGGGGAGTCAAAGAGCTAATCAGGTAAAATTTTTCAGACTCCAAGTCAGATTTGCGTCACCAGTTGGTAGAGCAAAGTTTAATTTGCACCAACAGCTTCTAGCGCAAAGCAAGCTTTGCGTTTCATTCCTGTCGCGCAAACCTCACTTTGCGCTTCCTTCTGTTAGCGCAAACCTAACTTTGCGCCACCAACTTGTAGCGCAAACCTTCCTGTTTTCTCCGTTTCTTTGATTTTGCAGATCTTAAGTTGTCTCGTCTCCAACATATGCATGACCAAGTTGATCCTGTTCATCAAGGTCATGAGGGGGAGAAGTTAAAAGAAGTTAAGGAGGTGATAAAGAGACAAAGAGCTCAAGTGTTAATCTGCTGATCAAGATTTGCTTAAGATTAAAAATATCTTCAACTTTACTACATCTTTTGCTGTTCCTGCTCCGACCACCACAGTTCATTCAAGGTCATTTAAAAGAGGTGTGTCGTCTAGAGCACAAGCTGATGAATCAACTGTTTGTTCAAGTTTATTCCAATCTGATCCAGTCTTGTCAAGGCAACAAAGATAACTCAAACTGAAAAATGCTGAGAAGAAATTTGTTTTAAAAGTCAGAAAGCTTCACAAAGGTGCTTAGATGGTCCATGCTGATTTAGAAGATGGATTTTGAAGACCACAACGCCAATGATTAATAAGGGGGAGATTGTTAAGTCTGATTTTATAGTAATCATTGTATTTATAGGCTTGGTCATATACTGTGTTTAGAGTCTAATACTGTGTAGTATTGACCAAGGGTATTTAAGTCCCTTTGGTCCTTGTTTCTTGTAAAGAAAGAACACTTTCACGCATACTTTGAATACATCTTACTTTGCGCTTCATTGCTCTCTCTCTACTTTCTCTCTCTAGGATTTAGTGATCTTGGACTATCAAGAAAGTTGAATCTTGTCTCATCAAGATGTCTGGTGAATAAATCAGCAAACTGATAGTCAGTAGGGATGAAATGAAGTTCAATATCACCATTCATCACATGATCTCTGATAAAATGATATCTGATCTCTATGTGTTTTGTCTTTGAATGTAGCATTGGATTATTTGCTATAGCGATAGAACTAGTGCTGTCGCAATAGATGGGAATCTTTGATAGCTGAAGGTCATAGTCCAATAGTTGATTTCTCATCCATAAGACCTGAGCACAACAACTTCCAGCGGCTACGTATTCAGCTTCAGCTGTGGAAGTGGACACTGAATTTTGCTTTTTGCTTGTCCAACTTACTAGCTTTCCTTCTAGGAGTTGACATCCATCAGTGGTACTCTTTCTATCAAGTTTACAACCTGCAAAATCACTATCAGAATATCCTTTAAGATCGAACCCTGAGTCTTTGGGATACCTGAGGTTAGGAGTTCCTTTTAGATATCTGAAAATTCGCTTTACAGCGATCATATGGGATTCCTTGGGTTCAGATTGATAGCGTGCACATAAACAAGTAGAGTACATAATGTCAGGTCGGCTCGCTGTAAGATACAGCAGGGAGCCTATCATTCCTCTATAGGCAGTGACATTAACAGGTTTTCCAGATGGATCTTTGTGAAGTGTCAGAGGAGGTGCCATAGGGGTTTTCATCGCTGAAGTTTGTGTTAGATCAAACTTCTTCAACATATCTTTAACATACTTACCTTGGCTGATAAAAGTACCTTTGTCAGATTGTTTAATCTGAAGACCAAGAAAATATGTCAGCTCACCCATCATACTCATTTTGTATTCTTTCTTCATTCTTTCAGCGAAGCGAGTACACAACAATGGGTTAGTAGAACCAAATATGATGTCATCAACATATATTTGTACGAGAATAATATGACCTTTTATCTTTCTGAAAAACAATGTATTATCAATTTTGCCACGTTCATATATTTCAGAGATAAGAAAAGATGAGAGAGTGTCATACCAAGCACGAGGGGCTTGTTTGAGACCATAGAGAGCCTTATCCAATTTATAAACATAATTTGGATACTTAGGGTCATAGAACCCTGGAGGTTGTTCTACATAGACTTCTTCATTCATCTTTTCATTTAGGAATGCTGATTTTACATCCATTTGATAAACAATGAAGTCTTTATAGACTGCATAGGCTAAGAATAGTCGAATTGCTTCGAGCCTAGCCACAAGGGCAAAGGTTTCATCATAGTCTATACCTTCCTCTTGTCTGTATCCCTGAGCAACAAGTCGAGCCTTGTTGTGGCTTACAGTTCCATGTTCATCTAACTTGTTTCTAAACACCCATTTGGTGCCTATAACAGTTTTGTCAGATGGTCTAGGAATAAGATTCCAAACTTTGTTGCGGGAGAACTCAGTCAGCTCTTCTTGCATAGCGCTGACCCAGTTTGGATCTCTGAGGGCATCATCAACTTTCTTTGGTTCTATTAAAGAAATAAAGTTGACAAAGAGACAGATATTACCTGAACTTCGTCGTGTCTGAATACCTGCATCGGGATCACCAAGGATTTGATCAATGGGGTGATGTCTGGTCCATCGCTGAGCGTGAGCATGATCGCTTACTTCAGAGATTGAATCAACAATTGGAATGTTCACTGATGATGAAGCTTGAGGCTCATCAGCTATCAAGTGTTGAGTGTCAGACATAATATTTTTTTCTGAGAGGTGTTCAGATGAAGATGGTTCTGAGGGAAGAAGTGTGTTTAGAGGCTCTGCTGAGATCCATGAGTTAGATTTAGCGTTAGGAGGTATGATGTTTGGATCATCATTAGCAACTGGAGGATCTGAATGCTGATGGTTTGAGAAGAAAGGTTCTGTTTCTCTGTAGTGAGAGAACATCCAAGCATTTAACTCTTCATTGTCAGCGATTGGTTTAGAGTTCGCTGAGCGAGTTTCATCAAATGTGACATGAATTGTTTCTTCCACAGATTGTCTTCTCTTGTTGAACACTCTGTAGGCTTTGGAGATGGAGGAATATCCAAGAAATATTCCATCATCTGCTTTTGGGTCGAACTTTCCAAGCTGATCTTTGTTGTTTAAAATAAAGCATTGACAACCAAAGATATGAAGAAAACTAATAGATGGTTTTCTTCCATGAAAAAGTTCATAAGTTGTCTTTCCAAATTGCTTTACGATCAGCGATCTGTTTTGAGTAAAACAAGCAGTGTTAACAGCTTCAGCCCAAAATTGAGTAGGGAGGTGAGAATCGCTGAGCATTGATCTAGCAGCTTCAATGATCGTTCGGTTTCTTCTTTCAGCGACTCCGTTTTGCTGAGGTGTTCTTACTGAGGAGAAATTATGAGAAATTCCCTTGTTCTCAAAGAAATTGTTCAGAGAACTGTTTTTGAATTCAGTTCCATGATCACTTCTTATAGAGCGAACAGTAAGATTATTCAGCACTTCCATCTTTTTAACAAAAGATATTAGTTCTTCTGGAGTATCACTCTTGCAGCGAAGAAAGATAACCCAGGTGTAGTGAGAGTATTCATCTACAATGACAAGCGTGTATTTCTTTCCAGCTATTGATTGGATGTTGACAGTACCAAACAGATCCATATGTAAGAGCTGAAGAGGACTTGTCACTGAGGAAACTTGTTTAGACTTGAAACTAGCTTTTGTCTGTTTTCCTTTTTCACATGCCAAACAGAGAGATTCTTTAGCATATGAGTGCTGAGGAAGACCAGAAACCAGTTCCTTAGAAGAGAGAGAATCCAAGGTTTTGAAAATTTAGATGAGAAAGCCTTTTGTTCCATAGCCAGTTGACATCAGAAGAGGCTTTAGAAAGAAAACATAAGTTTTCAGTGGTAGTAGAATCCATATCTATTACATAGACATTTTCTCTGCGATAACCACTGAGAGCAAGTTTTCCTTTCTCATTCACCACTGAACATGCTTTCTTAGAAAAGCGAACTTCGTAGTCTTTGTCACATAGCTGACTGATGCTTAGAAGGTTATGCTTCAATCCATCTACATAAGCGACTCTTCTGAAGGTAGTTGTCCCATTGCTAAGGACACCAAATCCTCGGGTATAGCCTTTTCCATTAGCACCAAAGGTCACAGAGGGACCTTTCTCTTCCTTATATTCAGTGAGCAGGTCTTTTTGTCTAGTCATATGACGAGAACATCCACTATCGAGATACCAGATGCCCTTTGATCCCTGCACACATAAGGAAGATTAAGCGTTGTTTTGTACCCACTTTTCAATGGGTCCTTTTGGGTTAGTGGAGATGGAAGGTTCAGTAATCTTCACAGCAGATGAAGATTCTGCTTCAGTGGTAATCTTCATTTTGATTAATTTCTTAACCTTAGTGGTATTCTTCACCTTGGTTGATTTTTTAACTTTGGTGACCTTCTCAACCTTAGAGGCATTTATCTTCACTTTAGTTGTTTTATCAGCTTTGGTGGCAGTTGGACATTTGCTTGCAATATGGTCTGTAAAACCACAGTGATAGCATTTTCTATATTTGAAAGTGGTTTTAGGATCATAAGTAGAAGGTTTTGAGAATTTAAGATGAGAGGGGCCAGGTCCAAGAATGCTTTTCTCATGAGATCTGGGAGGAATTTTTATTTCTTCAGATCTCTTAGGCTTAAGGTCAATCTTTAGCTTTGGAGGACAAAGATCAAAGATTTCTATCACAGAGCTAGAAGATTGATTTGCTGAAGGTTTAGAAGGAACCTTCAGCTTTGCTTTCCTGGTAGCCTTTTGAGGATGAAGAATGGATTTTCCTTTATCCGCAGACTTAGAGCCTTTGGATATTTCTTCAGGTATGGTTTTAGAAGAAGAAGGATAAAATTGATTATAAGAAGTGTCAGAGATAGAAGTGACAAACGTTCCAAACTTAAGCATGGAACTTTCTTCTTTAGGCTCATCCTGTGGTGTCCAAAAACCAAGACCAGTTCTATCACTTTCAGGAGTTTGAGCATTTATTATCTCAGAGATCTTTGTTGATGATTTGCACCATTTTTCAACATGAGCCTTTTCTGCTTTTAGAGCAGCGATGGCTTGTTCGCGTTCAATGCTGATGATTTCATTTATAATGACTTTATCTTTCAACTTTTCTTCGAAAAGATTCAGTTCTTTGATCTTTTCATGACATTTCTCTAACTGTTCAGCTAAGTCAACATTTTTGTTCTCAGCTAGAGTTTTGCCGTTTAGAGCATTATAAAGATCAATAGTCAGCACATCAACAACGCGACTTCTCTCAGCTTCAGGTAGAGAGGGATTAGTAGAGATAGATACCTGAGATGATATATAGCTCAAAGAAGTTTCAGCTGGTTCTTCCACTTCTTCTTTAATCTCAACCATAAGGCAGAGATTAGCGACTTCTTTTTCATCAGAACTTGATTCTTCTGATTCAGCCCAGTCATGTTCTTCAGCAATGAGACCTTTACCTTTTCGCTTGTAGCTTTTCAGCTTTTGATGTTTCTCTTTCAGCTTTAGGTACTTGTCATCGCTGGATATTCTTGAGGTAGAAGGTTTGAAGACTTTCTTTGACCTTCACTCACTTGCAAAGTGTCCAATCTTTTCACAGTTATAGCAAGTAGCAGAAGCCTTATCAACAGGGGTTGATTTTGGCTTGTCAGTAAGAGAGAGAGGCTTATTTCTTTTGAAATTGCTCTTTCTTGCAAATCTCTTAAAAGAGTTTGTCAAGAGTGCTAAGGAGTCATCAAACTCTGAAAGATCAGGGTCTGATAGATCCTCAGATTCAGAATCTAACTCAGTGATAGTGAGAGTAGATCGCTGAGATGTAATTATTTCTGAAGAGACTAAAGCAACATGAGTGCTTTTGGAGTCTTTAGAATCTTTTATAAGATTCTTCTTCAGAAGGTTTGATTGCTCATAGTTAAGTAATATTCCATATAAGGTGCTGAGTGAAAGAGAATTTAAGTCTTTTGTCAGCTTAAGACATATTGAATAACTGTCCCAACTTTCAGGAAGACATTCTAGGAATTTGGTCAAGACCTCAGAATTAGAATAGGTCCTACCAACAGTTCTTAGATCTATGATTAAGCAGTTAAATCGCTGATGAACATCAGAGAGAGATTCATTCTTACCAGCGATGAAACTTTCATACTATCTTACCAAGTTAATCTTTCGAGTCTCTTGGATTTCAGTGGTGCCTTCGTATTGAACACAAATGGTTTCCCACATTTCTTTAGAAGTTTTAAGATGCATGATGGAATGGAAAAGTTCATTAAGCAGAGCCATTGAGATAATGGTTTTTGCCCTTGCATCTATACCAACCTTCTTTTTGTCTTCATCACTCCACTGTCTTATCTCCTTAACTACATAGCGTTCAGGGACAGCAGGAGTGGTGGCAGTAGCTGGAACTACAGCTATAATTCTGACAGGTTCATAGGGTCTATTTTCTATATACTCAGGTATAGTAGGATCTACACCTTCAAGAAATAGCATCATTCGATTTTTCCATAGAGAAAAGTTATCTCTGCTAAATCGAGGAGGTTTAGAAAGTGAACCATTATCATAGTAGTTAGTGTTTGTGTTAAGTGCCATTTGAGAATAGCAAAGAAGAGAATAAAGCAAGATCTTTTTATCAAATTAAATAGTCTGCTCTGATACCACTTGTTGGTCCCGGAGGTGCTTAACAAGTTTGTAGAAGGGGGGGGGGTTGAATACAAACACATAAATTAAAGTTTAATAAATTGTTTATTGATAAATCAAACACAATTTACAAGTTTGTTGCGGAATAAGAATAAGACAGACTCAATCTAAACAAACTTAAGAAACAGAAAGATGGTTGCACAAGAATATAGAGAGTGGGGGTTTTAGAAGTATAAAAAACAAAGGTTTCTATCTTGGTTCAAGAATAGAGCACACTCTCAGATGGAGAGGTGATCTTTCTATTTATACCCTATGCATTAAATGCATGGCAGGGTACTTTACACGTGTCATTCAGTGATTGGCTTTGGTAGTCTGACTTTTGGGAGACATGCTTTCGGCCGTATCATGAATAGTGTAATTGACAGAGTTGTTGTACAATTTGTGGCAGAGATATGACCGTTCTGACACATCGTACTGTTTGTGCAAGGTAAGACAAAAGGAAACTTGAGGCATAAGCTTTGTGATCGATTGATCGCTGAATATCTCTTTCTTTAGAGATATAAAGAGGTTCAGCTATCGCTGAAGCTTTTCCTCATGTTCCTTCGCGTATAAGTAGAGTTGTCTTTGCTTCACTGATGTTCGCATCAGGTCACTAGTAGACTTCTCTTTGTTCAGTGGCTTGCTTTTCGATTCAGCTATGAACATGTGTTGACGCGAGACTTGTCTTCAGGGATTACGTTACTGTTTACATTAGAACTATTAGCGATAACTGAACAGACTCAGTTTGATCACTGATAGTGAAACACTAATACATAGAAATGTTTATAAGAGATACTATCAGCGATAACTGAACAGACTCAGTCTGATCGTTGATGGTGAAACACTAATACATATTAAAACGTAATTTTCACTAAGTATAGAAAAGGGTCGTTATCAAATCACTGAGAGAGCTTGGATCAACAATACTTCCGTATTATCTTTTCCATATACTTTCAAGTATTCACACATACCGGTTTAAATTTTTGTTGTATATGTTATCACCATGTCTCAAATTGAACAAATTTTTCAATGATGATACACCCCGCTTGATATTCAAAGTTTGAGCGTTGATTTCATTTCGAAACATTTCATTCAAGAATGTCTATATCTTTGATTCGTATAGATAATATCAAACTGTTTGCTGACCTAAGCCTTAATCGTTAAATCATTCAAACATTGATCTTTTTCATACAATGTCAGATTTTAAAACATGTCTCTTGTATTCATTTCATATACTTGTTTTGAAATATCTTCAATGTTTAAACTGCTCAAATCTTCATGATTATCTTTATGAGCATATAGACATCTGACATGTACTTTGTGCTTTAACTGCAAAGTTAAACCGTTTGATCAACATATTCTTTTAGGATTACATGGGTTCATTATGTGAGAGTTTAACTAAACTTCTATGGATTCATGATTAACCAGTGTTTCCTACCCAAGAAGTTAATGCTTAGTGATCGAGAGGCGAGGAGTCAAAATAACTGAGTGTGGATTGTGTGATGAGCTGTAAAATGGAAATGAGAGTTTGGTTAGAAGTGAGCTTATTGTTAAAAAAGAAAGAGGGTGTGAGAACAGAGTAAAAGAATATCAAACTCTTCACCAACTTTTTCTGAGTCGGGCAACCACATTGCTGGTGTTTCACAATTTTTCGTGAACATCATTGAAACAGACAACTAGTGATAAACACCCCACCAGGTACTCATCTTCCTCTCAACAAGAGGATGTTTCAATTTTTTAAAGGGGACGCAACACATATGCTATCTGGTTTTCATTTAGAAAATCTGGATATTGATAAAGAAGGAAGTCTGGCCCACCTACGCACTTCTATCATGCATAATTGAGTCTGTGTTATACTGTTGTTGTCTCAATGGTTTACACAATTTTGAGCCTATAAAAATCAATCATTTGTGCTTAATTGTTTCAAACACAAGCACGTACACACAGGATATTCGTTTTTCTGTCTAAACGTTCATAGTTTAACCTTGTGTTATTCTATGATTGAATGGAAGACCTGGGGGAGTGAACATCAAAAAGCTCCTTTCCAATGTGTATTCTTTACATACAGTGACTTCGTGTTACTGACAGGCACTTCTAAGTGATTCATTTGTTGATTCAGGTATTTCACTCATAATTTGTCTGAATTTGCAAAGATTCGGATGAATATCCTTTTGGATCGATAGATGGTCAGAGGCTTTTGTGAAAGATCAGTGGTCAGATCAGATTGGTACAGTGACATTTCTTGTGAAAGTTTTGATGATCTCATGCTTCTATCATCAAAAAGGGGAATAGGATAAAGAAATGTTTGAGATGTAATCAAGAAATGAATATGGGAGAGACGAAAAGTTCAAGAAATGAAAAGTTTAAAGGGAGTTCATTGCAAGTTTTTGATTCAGATTGTTAAAGATTGTTCAGAGCTGAAAGAGAAAGTTCAATGATTTCAAAATGGTTGATGAATTATACTGAAATTTTCTTTGAAGACAATATGCTGAAGCAAACCGAGTTGAATCTAAAGATAATTTCTTTCCGATGTCTGAAAGAGGTTCTTACTATCTTGGGGAGAATGTTAAAGCTGTTTATAAAAGATGCTTTTCAAAGACCGTGGAAAGAATACAAAATTGTTTTTGGAGATAAAGGAGAGATTGAACTTCAATGCTTATTTTATTTTTGAAGAAGATCTGAATTGACAGAAATCTACAAAGGAAGATAAATTGTTAAAGTTCTTTAATGGAACGAAAGGGGGAGATTGAATTGCAAAATATTTTTAGAGATGATCTTGAATCCAAAGGGGGAGATTTTTAGAGCATATTTTTGTTGGATACAAGATCATAAAGACTGAAGACAGAAATTCAAGCAAGTTAAAGCCCAAAGTCAACTATCAAGCCATGTCAAAGTCTTTTTGTAATAAAGTCAAAGTCAAAGTCTTTATTGTATGCGTTTTGTATTGTGCGCGTATAGTGTTGTGAGAGTTTGTGTGTTATGTATAAATAGGGATATTGATAATCCCAAAATCTACCAAATCATAGAGAGAGAAAGTAGAGAGAGAAAGTATAAACGTGAAAAGCTCTCAATGTATTGAATATGCGATCAAAATGTTCTCGAAGTTTCATGCTTACAAGAGACGTATCCCTATTTATACCATAGGAAACATGGACACAGACAAGATAAACAGAATACTGACTAACCATATACAGAGCTTGTTGACTTTACATGTTTGACTTTCTATATTAAATCTTGGATACAATATTTAGACTTAACAATCTCCCCTTTGTATTCAAGATTTAATAAAATCATAAAAAGAGAAAGTAGAGAGAGAAAGTATAGACGTGAAAAGTTCTCAATGTATTGAATATGCGATCAAAGTGTTCTCGAAGTTTCATGCTTACAAGAGACATATCCCTATTTATACCACAGGGAACATGGACATAGACAAGATAAACAGAATACTGACTAACCATATACAGACCTTGTTGACTTTACATGTTTGACTTTCTACATTAAATCTTGGATACAATATTTAGACTTAACAATCTCCCCCTTTGTATTCAAGATTTAATAAAAATTTGATACTAGTCTTCAACACTTGATTCTTCAGCTTATGTTTCTGACAACTTTGAACATTGAAACTCTTTCAGCCTTTGAAGAACCTTGAAAAGTCTTTTTCACTTTGAAGCTTTGAAAGTCAACAAGTCATGAGCACGAAACTTGAAAACTTTGAAACATTAACATTGAAATAGCTTTGAGGGAATCTCTGATTTTGTATCTTCATCTCTTGTGAACTATGGATGATCATCTTTGGAAAAACAAACTTTCTTGAAACTTGATTTAACTATGAAGAATCAGAATCTTTTGTCTTTGAAACAGCGGAAGCAACTTCAATTACATTTGAGCTCTCAAAACTTCTTCACAAGTCTTTTTCAAATGAAAACTTTCTTTGAAATCTTCTTGACGACATTTTGAAATTGAATCTTTGTAAATTCTCCCCCTTTTTGATGATTGTGAGAATCAAGATCATCAAAACGTCTTTAATTTCAACACAGTTTTTTTCACCCCTTTTGTATGGACATATCAATCTCCCCATTATCTGAAAATTTGACTGTCTCCGCCCTTTGATCTGAACATCTGAATCAAGAACTGTATATATCCGAATCTTTTCAAATTCAGACATAATGAACGTGGTAACCCTGATTCAATACAATGAAACAGTTAGAAGTGCCTGTCAGTAACACAAAGTTACTGTGTACAACGAATGTACAATATAAGGAGCTGGTTTGATGATGACTCCCCAGGACTTCCATTCAATCATTGTGTAGGGTTTTAATAACAATTTGTAATCATTATACGCAGCGGAAATTAAAAAATAATTTTGGTTACAACCTAGAAAACTTTTCTAAACAATTAAAACCCAAACAGATCCAATGATGTATTTAATTATAACTTAAAACCACACAATAGGGTGTTTAGAGATGTACCTTTCAGATCTGTTGTGGTTGAACTAGTTGAGCACTTAGAAACCAATCTAGGTTTCTTCTAGCGGTATCCACACACGAACACGAGAAATTCCACCGGGTGCTAGCCCAATAACCCTAGATCTATATGTGTTTTACAGAAAAGAAAAGGGTTTATTTTCTGTATTTTGTGAAAGGTTATTCTAACTCAATTGTCTATCAAACGGTTTAGCCTAACCCCTTATTTATATCAGAAGAATTATAGTTAGACTATAATTCAACTAATAATTAAATAAGGTTTAATTATTATCTGTAATATTCAAATCATATTCAAAAATATATATATGTATATATATATAATTATCCTTTTAAACTTTAAAATATAATTACAGATAATTCCCCGTAATTAACATAATTACGTTTTCACCCTGTTTAACACATATTTTCATTAAATCCGGGTTTCTACAAATGGAAACAAACACATTCTTTGTATGCGACCCTATAGGTTTACATACTCCTCAGCAGTATTTCTGTGTGACACGTGTCGTGGGCATATAATAACTTACATTCTCCCACTTGCACACGATACACAGTAACACAGACGATGGTAAGCGTCTAGCAACACGTCACCGCCCCCAAGGCTATGTAAATGTGCTTTTACCTTCGAGCAATTTGATTGATATAATCAATCATATAGTAGAATCATTCATTATCCTTTTTCTTCACGATATTTTATTTTGAACTTAATGCATAGATCTATCTCATCATTTATAGTTCAAAGATTGTGTTTCTCGATCCCAACATATTTGATTATACAAGTGTCATTAGTCTAACTAATCCACTTGTTCATGCATGTAAATCAGAATATGTAATCGAGGGGCCCATAAATATCTCTCTCATCTTGAGAGGAGCAAATCCCATATTGCATGTACACGATTAACTACATAATTCATGTTATACCTAATATAGCCCTTATGATTACCCGGTCAAGGGTAACGTTAGACTATATCAAAGTATAACAATCCTTGTGTATTAGATCCCAATGCACATCTCAGGTCTGAGGATAAATAGTGTTGTACTATTTCAAGACTCACCTTATGACGCCGATCTATGAGGTGATCTTGACCGTGGGTCTTGTCCAACGCCTTGTGCTCCGACAAGCGCATGTGACTCTGGTTGCACCTAGTGCACTTCCAACTTGGACTATGACCAGACTTCACAATGATCTTGATTTATTACTAGTCCCCTAGTAATAAGTGATCAAGGACAGTTTTAAATAATATGATCATCATATTCATTTAAGGATACTTAAACATGCTAATAAAGAACACATGAATGTTTAATGTATATACTCATACCCAATATGCTATATCAGATAAAAACATAACTGTTTTAATGTTCCAAAAAGTTTAAAGTTTTACTAAAATTATTATTCAAAAAAAAACTTTAAGCCTATAACATGAACATCATGTTTGTTTTGAGACATAGGATTGACAAGTAGATTTGTATGTAAGCTCTTATAGCTCATAGTACATCCGTTCAATACATATATCCCTATTACAATTTAAGTCATTAAGGTTGGTTTGGAAACTAGCATCTATGCATCCTCAAACACACAGATCTCTTTCCTAACCGTTGTATAGTAAGAACATATCTTTAGTTATCCTTAGATACCTCATAATGTTCTTCATTGTTATACTGTGAGCATCACTTGGTTTGACTAATATCTGCTCGTCATACACAGGGTATACGAGACATCCGGTCTTAGTACATTAACATGGCATACATGTTTGAACAGTTGGCTGAAAACACCGGGAATACCCTTTATACGGTTCATGTCCTCTTTAGTGCTAGGACTCTGAGTTATACTCAGATGTACACTATGTTCTATTGGCAAGTTTCCTTTCTTGGAACCCTTCATCTTGAAGTGTTTCAAGATCTTGTCAATGTATGTACTTTTGCTTAATCTAATTAAGCATTTTGATCTGTTACGAGAGAGATCTTTATACCAAGGACTTTGTCTCTTCTAGATCCTTCATCGCGAAGTACTATCTTAATCCATGATTTTACACCTTCAAGCATTGGGATGTCATATAGGATCTAGAATATTGTTATGCTCCCACTGACCTTCTTGTATACAAGATTTCAATTACGAGATGATTGTTCTAGTCCATAAATGGACTTTTGCAACTTGCACTTTTAGGTTTGATGTTTTAAAGCCTTGTATACGTCCTCGCTCAATATTCCTTTTAAGGAATGTGGCTTTTGACATTAGTCTTCATGGCATCTTGCCATTTATCAGTAATCCGATCTTCGGATTATCTTGTATCTCGTTTTATTATCTTCAACAGTTTGTTGAAGCTCAATATCTTGATGAATGTCAGTGTCAACCATCGTCCCATCTTTGTGGTTCTTGAATTTCTTCAAGATCTACTGTGTCCCCATTTGTGATTCTTGACAGAAAATCTTTTCTTAAGAACTCGGGTGCGTTAACAAAACTTTTGTTCTCGCTAGACCTGTAAAAACAATATCCAATTGGATATCACATAAAGATGTACCTTTTGGACCTTTGAATCATGTTTTCCAAAAGCTTTATGCTTAGCTTAAGCATTATAACCCCATATTCTTAAATATGATAACTTTGGGATCTTCCTAGTTCATTTAAGAGAGTGGGTTTTATTGGTCCTTGTTGGTTGCTAGAGAAACTAATATTCGGGTAACTGTTTCTAGGGTATAATCCTAGAAACATTTAGGCAGAGTGGTGAGATTCATCATAGAGTGAACCATGTTCAACAGGGTTCTATTTCTCTTCTTGGATACACCATTGTGATGCGGTGTCCCGTGAGGAGTCAACGGGGATACAATCCCAAAAATCTCTAGGATGATCAATCGACTTAGATATTCATGACCTCGATCTAACCGAAGCATCTTTATCCTTTGCCAAATATACTCACTACTTCTTTCTAAAACTCTTTGAAAATTTCAAAGCTTTTATATTTGTTCTATTAGGCAAACATACCTATGTATACTGAAGTTATCAGTAGGATGTAATGAAGTAGTGATGACCGTATCTTGTGACATAACTATAAGTCTCACATACATCAGTATGGTTAACCCCTAATAGTTCTTGTGGCCCTTAAAGGTTTACCCTTTGAAGGCTCTTTTGTCATCTTGACTAACAAGATACACATGTATCATATGAATCATCATATGATTCCAACTCTCCGTCCGCCTGGAGTTTGGCTATGTGTTTCTTGTTTAAATGTCATAAATAGATCAGTTTTAAGCCCCGCTTAATTCGTTATAATGATTTATAATTACAACTATTAATTTCATAAAACATTTATTAAGATAAAACGAAATTTATTTCTAAAACATAAATTCGGTTCGTTGTAATTGAGAAAATGAAACTAAATTCCTAGTAGCACTAGGTACATGATGACACTTGCTAAGTGTTAATGTAAGACCATCTGGAAAGTTCATATCATATGTCCCTTTGAGCAACAGCTAGCTTAGCTTCATTTGGTCTGGTTTCATCTTCTCTTCACTTCTTATTTCCTGAAAAAGTAGTACTAATACGAGTATCATACTCAATATGTAACACTTAGTCAGAAGTGAATTAAATCAAATGGTAAACATACCTGAAGGCCCGGCTCTGGTAGCCTTTTGCTTTTTGATTTCTGCCAATCGGGCTGGACAAGTTCTCATTTGGTTCCCATGGTGAAAACAATTATACCATACTGCAACCTCAAGAATTTCTCCTTTGCCCTTATCTATGCTGGATCTTCCAACATGTGTTTTACCCTTGGTTAACTCCCCTTTTTTTCTTGATTATCCCACTGTCAGGTTTGATCATCAAAGCCTGTTTTGGTTTGATTGAACCCAACTTGGATTTCATATCCTTCTCAGTAGTTTTAAGTAAGCTGTAAAGCTCTGTGAGAGTTTTATTCAAACCTTTCATATTATAGCCCTTAATGAACTGTTTATATGTTTTGGGTAGAGAGTTGAGAACCATATCGATTTCCAACTCTTGACCCAGTGGGAAACCAAGACGAGTCAGTTGGTCAAAGTACCCTTTCATTTTCAAAATGTAGGTACTAACTGACGAACGCTCAGTCATTTTACAAGCACACAATGCTTTAATTGTATCAAATCTCTTCCGTTTTATTTGTAACAGAAACATAGACTTCAGTGAAGATATCATATCCCAAGCAGTCATGTTTTCATGATCCCGTAATAATTCGGGAGTCATGGTGGCTAACATTAGGCAACCAACAATCAGAGAGTCATCTTGGTACTTATCATAAGCAATTACGACTTCAGTTGGAGCATTTCTGACAGGAGTATTTGGAGGGGGGTTTTCAAGAACGTAGAAGTTCTTTTCATACCTAAGGACTGCCCTTAGGGAGCGAAACCATTCGATGAAGTTCGTTCCGTCCAATTTTTCCTTATCCAGGATTGACCGTAGTGTAAATTGGGATAAATTGTTTGAGTTTGAATCTGAGGTAGACATCTTCAAAAACATGATTTAATTTTAGTAACTTTAATATCTCAAATAAATGGATTAACCTTTCAAAATCATTTGATTTGAGCTAAGATCCATATTTCACCTACTTCCATAAATGGCCAAGCAACTGTCTATGGAATTAGGCTATTTAGGTAGGCATCATCCAATTATGTTCAACATAACTCTTAGATATCGTGGGATCCTATTCAATATATCATATATTGAAATTGGCACGTTTAATCCCACTTCAACGCCTTGAAAATACTCATAAATGGCCAAACAACTGTTTATGACATTCTCAAGTAAATAAACCATACTAAGGTATCGTGATCCCACCTAAATACTGGACTTAGGGTTTATTGGGATCGGTCGTCCAAAATACGACTATTTAAGTGAATGGCCAAGCAACTGTCCACTTAAATCTCAATATTTTGGCTCCTTGTCTAACACTACATTCAACCGGCATGATTGGCTGAGCACTGACCACCCCAGAATTCTGTATGCTTGACAAGTACCTTAAATGGGTGGCGTTAAATTTACATTTTGTAAAAGGTTTAATTTTAGAAAACATTCTAATTCCCTTTTTAAAACGTTTGACTTTATCTCTAAAATCTTGTTTTAAAAGTTTATGTTATTAAATCGGTTTAAATTTGATAAACATATCAAATATAGAATATCATATTTTATTTACCGATTTAAAATTTATTTTGCGTTTGATTTTATTTTAAAATGTTTGCAATTATTATAACAATAATAAAGCAATAAATAAAAGCAAGCACAAAATAAACAATCACAACAATAATATATGGATTTGCCCCTAATGTGGTGTTGTGAGCCAACACAACAACCACGGTCAATTTTAAGGACGTCTTCAAGCTCCCACTGGCCTCGCCATCTTGGTGAACTCCAGGGACTCCGTCTCGACCTCTTGGAACGTCGTCTTCAGATTTGAAAAATAGAAAATACAACATGTCTATTCTATTTACATTTGTTCCTATCTAGGAAATTTAAAACCGAAAAATACATCTCATGCAATTATTACATTTTAATTTTCCATGAATAAAATAAACAACCAATCCAAACCACGGGTCTTCACGAGGCAATCCATATACTATTTTATTTTAAACATAAAATAAAACATTCGGCCAAAATAACTAACATAATTAAAAGGCCGATTTATAATTAACATAATTAAATGACCAATTTAATTGGAACAAATTATTATATGGCAAATTTAAATTTATTGACCTAATTTAATTGTTGGTTAACAAACCAAACCCAAAAGAGAGTTGACCCAATAAAACGGGCCTTGGGCCGTCCTACGATGAAGTCGTTTAGGACACAAGTCCAACAAGAAAGTTAGGGTGAAAAATATTTGGGCCTACTAGCCGGAGTCCAACACCCAAACTAAAGATTTGGCCCAAAACATTAGTCACGAAACCGTTGAATTTTGGGGACAAACTAATCGAAACAAAATCGACGATTTAAGTTGTGGATTAGGCCGATGAGCCATATGGTCCTAGACCGTGATCCTATCATGTGGCAACAACACTGATAGCTTGACCATGGATCACGCAATCAATTATCCATGGTGAGGGAAAGAAAGAAACTGACGATCAACAACCCTTTAGTTGTAGTTCAATGAACAATGGCAGCAGCCGATGACGGCAACTTTGGGCCAAAGCCCTAGTCCCACCACTGTTCCACTATTAGCACGAACCCAAACTATCAATAACAACGATTTGACCATAAACCGTTGTTTGGCTCGATGGCTAGCATTGGAATCTTGTAAACAAAAGGGAAAACCAAAATCCACCCGCTTGGAGTGGCGGTGTGGTGAACAAGGAAAAATACGGCAGCAGCCGTTGGACCCAACCAGAAAACGGCAACAACCATTGAACCTAACCGGAAATCTTCCAGTTTGCAATAAAATCAACCATGGTGTTCAAAAAGTAGCCACGAGTTACTCAACAATCGATGTTTATTGAGAAACCCACGACCATGGTCGTGGTTCATGGTGACGGTGGCATCAACCATAACCGATCGTCGATGGCCTTAGATGAAAAATAAATGAGACAAGAATCAATCACGCGATGAGGCTCGTTCAGCCATGTAGGGTAATAACCCATCGACAAGGAACGACAGCCGGCGACACTCAGCCGCAGTCGGCCGCCGATGATCAACGAAGGGAATCGCACCTCGCAAAGAGGGCGAACGCCAGGGATTGGTGGCAACAACCACGATCAACCTGCAACGTACCTCAGGTGGTCACTGTGACGAAAACGACGACGGCCGGCAGCGACCGGCGAAATAGAGGGAAAGACCGGCGGTGCTCGTGGCTACAAAAGAGAATCGACAACTAAAAACGATGGCAATGAAACCTGTTCAGTTTGTCGCCTCTTTGTGATGGGAGGGAGATGTGCGATGGGAAAACCGGCCAGCGGCGGGCGGCGATGAAAAACACCGGCAGAAGCCAACGGCGACTCAAACCCAAAAAAGGATGGAGGCCACATAAAGTTGTGATCTCTCAGATAGCAAATATTAGGGTTTGCAACCCTTTTAAAATTCCTATTAGACTTTTAGACCTAATTAAAACAAAATGGGTCCAATTAGATTTAAAATTTTAATTTGCCATCATAACAATATTGTTCCTCTTTTGATTAAATGACATCAAAGTGGCTCTGATACCACTGTAGGGTTTTAATAACAATTTGTAACCGTTATACGCAGCGGAAATTAAAAAATAATTTTGGTTACAACCTAGAAAACTTTTCTAAACAATTAAAACCCAAACGTATCCAATGATGTATTTAATTAAAACTTAAAACCACACCATAGGGTGTTTAGAGATGTACCTTTCAGATTTGTTGTGGTTGAACTAGTTGAGCACTTAGAAACCAATCTAGGTTTCCTCTAGCGGTATCCACACACGAACACGCGAAATTCCACCGGGTGCTAGCCCAATAACCCTAGATCTATATGTGTTTTACAGAAAAGAAAAGGGTTTCTTTTCTGTATATTGTGAAAGGTTATTTAACTCAATTGTCTATCAAATGGTTTATCCTAACCCCTTATTTATATCAGAAGAATTATAGTTAGACTATAATTCAACTAATAATTAAATAAGGTTTAATTATTATCTGTAATATTCAAATCATATTCAAATATATATATATATGTATATATATATATAATTATCCTTTTAAAATTTAAAATATAATTATATAATTATCCTTTTAAAATTTAAAATATAATTACAGATAATTCCACGTAATTAACATAATTACGTTTTCACCCTGTAATTATCATAATTACAGTTTAACACATATTTTCATTAAATCCGGGTTTCTACAAATGGAAACAAACGCATTCTTTGTATGCGACCCTATAGGTTTACATACTCCTCAGCAGTATCTCTGTGTGACACGTGTCGTGGGCATATAATAACTTACACATTGAAAAACACAAGGTTTATCTATGAATGTTCTGACAGAAAAACAAATATTCTGTGTGCTCGTGCTTGTGTATGAAAGAATTTAGCACAATGATTGTGTTTCATAAGGCTCAAATTGTGTAAACTGTTGAGATAGAAACATGTATTACACGGACTCATTGTGCATGAAAGAGGTGCGAAGGTGGGGCAACTTTCCTTCTTTTTCAATATCTAAATCTTCCGATTGAAGATTAGATAGCAGATATGCTGCGTCCCCAATGAAAATGAAGCATTTCTTTTTCGGTAAAGAAATGAGTGGCTGGTGGGGTTAATGCAAGAGTTGGCATGGGCTCACTGCCTGTTTCAATGATGGTCACCAAAGAATGTGAACCAATCAGAAGATGTGGCTGCCCGACTCAGAAAGTGGTTGGTGCAGAGTTCTGATATTCTTTTAACTCCGATCTCACACCCTCTTTCTTTTTAACATTATGCTCACTTCTAACCAAACTCTCATTTCCATTTTTCCGCTCCACGCAATGAGAAAAACTCAACCGGATGAGTTATCTCCCCCACTCTTTGAATTAGACCCCTCACCCCTCAATCACTCAATGATAACTTCCTGGGTAGGAAACACAAGTTGCGTGAATCCCATGTAAGTCCTAAAAAGTATGGTTGCTCACCAATTTAACTGAACAGTTAAGCTCAAAGTAATAACAGTGTGAGAATGTATGCTCATGAGATTTGAGCAATTGAACTTTGAAGATTTCTCAAAACAATGATATTGAATGAAATCAAAAGAATTGTTTTGAGAATCTGACAATGTATCAAGCAGATCAAATGAAAAGGTTAGGGTATCAAAGAACTGGATATTTTGTTTATATGAACGAATATAAACAATTTATCAATGAAAGCACAAATATGAAAAAGATGAATGATGCTCAACAACTTTGAAAGCAAACGGGAGTATTACCATCGAAAAATTGTTTCGTTATGAGACATAGTAATATCATATTCAAATGAAATACTGTCACACCCCGCTAAAGCGGAAGTACAGAGTATGACAACTCGAAACATGAACACAAGTGTATAGCTATACCAACATAACAATTTTTTTATTTATTTATAGAAAAGTCATTACAATGATCATTACTAAATTAATACGATTACAAGCCCAAACATTTCATAAATATTATACATTCTAGAACAAAAGAGTTTTCTTTCCAAGACATGGCTTGTATGCAAAAATCTTCTAAAGCATACCGTCTTTGTTACCTGAAAAGCATGTATAAAAACGAATATCAACTACATAGAGTTGGTGAGTTCACAGGTTTTCAACTATGCACAAAACAATTTTTGTATGCAGGGTTTGATAAATATAACTTTCGAATTTATTCGATATCTTAAATCGAAAATGTTCATGAGCTTTATCGTTTCAACATTCGTATGACATGATTCGTTTTTCTTTCGTCTTGTTGAGCCACTACTAAACCGTCCCGGACTTAGCTCTTTCCAGCCCCTCGCGGCCTACCCCAAATGAGTGTCCTCATTCTCTAGTATAGTGCACCCCTACTCGTCAGTATTAAGGTGGGTTTGTCAGACCAAATAGCGCTATTCACTAATACTATAGGCCCATTTGTTCATGAGTTAATAGTAGTGTACAGGGGACTTTTCTTTACTTTACTTTAAAACTCAACATACCGATCATACGATGTCATACCATTTCAATTTAATGCTTAAGTAAGCTTTGGCGATTAATATCGCATAACGATTTAAACTACTCATGAATCTTTATAACACAAGTTAGCATGCTTTTCACCCCAAAATATATTCAAAACAAGTAAAATGGGGCTGTGAATACTCACCTTAACGAATAGAACGGGTGAAACTTTACTTTGATACTTATGGAGTTTGCCACGCCCTTAGTTTCCCTATACAAGAGTTGCCATAGAAGAACGCATTAATGCCCTATTCCGATGTCCAACCAATATGTCCAATTGTCCCATGAAATGCCATTATATAAATTCCTTAGTCCACATCCATTTTTAAACTATACAAAGTTCCAAAATGCCATAGAACAAAATTTAGACTTAATATGATCACCTTTCTGGATTCAGCATTTGCTGTCCAGAAAGTTATTCGATAAAATCACCACGGAAACTTAACTTCCCAAGATAATTATTTAATCATAAATTTTTGTGGTGATACTATGATATATTTAGAGTAAATCTGCATTTTTTTATAATTTTTGAATAACTTTTGATACCTCAAATTATTTTTACAAAACAGAGTGTCACTGATTTTCGGATCAGTGACATACCTCACTTGTAACAGACTTTTGGGGTATCAATTCTTGGAATTAGACAGTGATCCATGTATGGATGCAAACCTAACTAAAAATCCCAACATTTGGAAAAAGATTCACTTATTTTGGATGAGTAATGAGGGAGTTATGGCCTTTACAAGTTGGGTGTATGAATCTGCCATTTCTGGACAGATTGCACCATCTTTTTATACAATTCAATTGGATGACCAAATCTCTATCATTTTGAATGATTCTTGATTCTATGGATTCTTAACACCTTAAACTGAAGTTTTGTGGTAAAATACCCAATTTTTGGTGGATAAATCTTGAGTTATGCATCATGAAAGAGGATGCATTTTCTGGACAGCAACTATGGTAAATATTAAACATACAAAAGGTGATAAGATGATCATTTTGCACTTGGTTTATGAAATAACCATATGCTCTCACATCTTATTCAAACATAGAATGATTTTAGATAAAAACTAATATCCTTTATGGACTCATAGCAATCTAATGCTCATCCAAAAACATGCATGAACATAACACCAAATAAGTGATATTATTATCACTACTAAGTTCTTATTCATGTGGAATTTGGGAAATTCCATCATAAGAACATTTTTATACTAACATTTCATTATGATAACATAATCATAATTTCAATAATACCAATATTTTAGTGGTTCATGATACCAAAATTCAACATTATCATCATAAACCCTAAACTAGATGATAAACAAGTTTTCTTTGAAAAACAAGAATCAAAAACTCATTTTTTTTATAAACATCAATTTGCAATCTATTTTATCAACAAAAACTTAATTTATACCACATTTAGATGAAATCTTTTACTCCTCAAACCCAAAATTCGAAAATGAGAACATGCATAAAAAAAAATAGTTTTTGAGATTACCTTGAAGATTTGAGAAGGAAACTTGATTATGACTTCAAATTGTGGAGGGTTTCTTGCTTGGATTTGATTTTTAATCAACAAGAAAGTGGTATGGTGGTGGTGATGGTGGTTCTTCGGCCGAACAAGAGAGGAGAGGGAGAGGAGATGAAGAGTTAAATTTTTGAATGAGGGATGAAATGGTTTTTAATTTGATTTTTAATTAATTAAAGATAATTAGAATAGAGTAGGATTAGGACAAGTGTCCTAATGACTCATCAACACCATTATGAATAATTTTTTTTTTATATATTATTATTAGCCTAAACCATAAAATATCAGATATATTTGAGAACCGAAATACCCGATTCTCAATATTTGCTAAAAATATCAAATTTGAAAATTTTGCAATGCAAGACAAATTAAACATACTGATTCTTATAGTTTATAGATTTTGGACATTTCTGGACAGTGACGGTCAGATGCGGAACTGTTCTGGGTTTTTAACGTGACTTCTAAATTTTTCAGGAAACTTTTATCTTAAAGGCTTTTATGCATTTATAGGAGTGACATACTTAAATTTTGACTTCCAAAAGTACAGAAGCTAACCTCATAGTGTGGACTTTGACGGTTGTCACAAATACTGAACCGGTGTGTGTTAATACTTGACAGTATATGGACAAGATAATACACAAGTATTGATCTTTGGAAACACACGGTCAGTTAAACATTAACGCTCAAAATTGAAAAACATTTAAAAGCACACTTCTAAATTCATGAAATCTTTTGAGAATAAGAAGTGGTTTGAACATTTAAGAAACTGTTTTTCATGCTTGAAAGTTGTTCTTCTTTCAAACAATCAAAGATCTAGATTAGAAGATATTTACCTTTAAGCTCCCCCTCAAATCATGATATAATGATTTATGTCTTTTGAGCTCCCCCTGGATATTAGCAGAATATCCTTCTTTGATCACTGAAAAACAAGTCCTGATCTGTTATTTGATCAGAAGCTATCACCTTTACCCCCCCTATAAATTATGCATTAGTAGATATATCAATTAAAACAAGATAGAGATCTACAATTCCTTCTGGAATGTGGTCCGTCATATCAGAAAGATCTATCAGTGAAAAGTATAGGATAGAGATCCACAATTCCTTTTGGAATGTAGTCCATCATATCTCTCTTATGATAAAAGTATGAGTATACTCCCCCTTGAAGGTTGATATCCTTGTTTGAGTGTTGGAGTAGAATCCTCATATTATCACGAGAGTAGAGGTCTAGTATTCTTTGAAGTACGGGTCCTAAGCTGATGTATTTAGAAGCCATAATCTTGACATTGAGGTGCGGGTCTTGAACTGTGTTATTCAAGAGCCATTGTTCTCTTACTCCCCCTTGACTTGAGGTGCCAGCAACAAAGAATCAGTTTTCTTCTTTGGTACCCACTGGTATTTGGGTCCAGAAATGTTAGTTGCAGTTCGTGTGGGGGTTATATAATATGAACCATACCAGTAATTACTAAAATTTTTACTTACAAAATCATGTGCTCCACAGTAAGAAAACAGATTTTCTTCTGAGCAATCCTGATAAGATGATTAGTAGAATAAAATGTATCAGAATTACCAAAAGTTTTACCTGTGCGTGTACTGTTCTTTTTGACGTTGGATGTGGATGCAGATGCTTTGCCTTTCTTCTTCTCATAACCTGAAGAATCCTTTTCTCTACAGACAATCTGATCTTTCCTTGAATTCTTTCCAAGAGATTTAACATAAAAGCGCGCTGAACCATCAACAGAATTGTCATAAAATAGGTTGGAAGGTCTAATCTGACTTGATTTGACAGTTTGAGATTTGACACTTTTGTTTTTCAAAACATTTTTCTCATTAATAGAACTAGAAGCTGTTTTGAAAGAACAGACTGATTCTGTTGAATTATCAACAGGTGATTGATCAATCACATCAGCTGTTATCTTTTCTGACATTTCAATGTTTGCAGCTTCTAAGTCTTTTATCTGTTTGGTCAAAACGTTTCTTTCATTTGAAAGTGTGTCAAATTTCTGTTTCAAATCAGATTTAGTCTTTTGTTCTTTTTGCACATCTGAAGATAGAACAGTTATTTTGGATGTGAGCATAGATATATTAGATTCAAAAAGTGAACGTTCTTGTTCAAAATCCTTTTGTAAGTTCTTGGTTTTCTCAGAGATTTCATTGAAAATCTCAACATATCTCTTTTCAGATTTCTTCTTTTCAATCTCCAAAGACTTTTTCTGTTCTTTGAAAATTTTTCTTTCTTTATCAAGTAAATCTTGAAGAATAGAGATCTGAATGGGAAGTTCAGATGTTTTAACCTCAAGAACTTTTCTTTCCTTTGCAAATGTGTCTCTTTCGTTAATAAGAATCTTCTCAAACTCAGACACTTGCTTGGAAAGTTTTCGGCATCTATGCTCCAAATCCGTTTTCTCTTGGAGAGTTTTCTTGGAAATTTCAGACATCTGAAGAAAAGAAGATGTCTCCTGTTTTGATTTTGCTTTATCTGCTTGGATGCTTTTAATCATCTCAACATTCTCTAACACCAAGGCAGATATCTTCTTTTTAAGATCAGTATTTGAACTTTCCAATTCAGATATATTTTCTTCGAAAGCCTTAAACTTGGTTTGAAGCTCAACTGATTCTGCTTGCAGCTCTGGTGATTTCTGTTCAGTTGTCTTCAGTTGGCTTTGAAGATTAATAATTTCTCTTTCTTTCTCTTTTATCTCTTTCTCCTTTTCATAGAGAATACCTGCAAAATTAGATATAGTTTTAGTACAATTTATACATTCAGGAGTTTTAACACAATTGAACAATTTAAGTTCCAACTCCTGAATCCTTCTGAGATACTCTGAATTTTTAATTTGCAGAGTCCTTCGTTCAGCTTCTATTACAGATATATCAGGCTTGTACAGTATCGACATCTTCAACCACCAACACTTAGACTGGCGCAAAGTAGGATTTCATGAGAGCAAGCACTGGCGCAAACTTGGAGGTTTGCGTGTTCAACGTGTGACGCACAATGAGAATTACGCGAGCAAGGAGTGGCGCAAACCCTGTTTTGCACGATGGACGTGAGGCGCAAAGGAGCTTTGCGTTACCTTTGAGAGGCGCAAACCTAGTTTGCGTTACCTTTGGATGGCGCAAAGTTTACTTTGTGTTAGATGTTATCCCAGATTTATCTAGTTGATTAACAATCACAGAAACACAATAATATCAAGAGATATAAAGATTAACAAAACATACCAATCCCTTGAATAAATGATTAAACCTTGAGTGTTCTGGATACCCTTGAATACAGAGAAAATGGCTACCTCACTATAGGATTATAATTGAGATTATGAGGATTCTCCTAAAACCTAAACTAATAAACACTTTAAATACCCAGGCTTTTAGGCCTAATGGGCTTATGGGCTTGAGGCCCAATAGCTAATAACTATTTACTTATTACATAATAAACCCTCTAAATATCTTTGACACAATTGCAGTTTAAACCATGAACTTTAACTTTAATCTTGAATACAATTATTTGATCCAACAATCTCCCCCTTTGGATTCAAGATTAAAATTTTTTTTCGCAATTGTCTTCGGGTCTTCACTTGCCTTCACTTTTCTTCAGATATGTCGTTGATAGCTTCAAAGCTTCAGCAGTCTTCAGATTATATTCTCCTCCTTAATATATTCTCCCCCTTTTTGATGAGTGGTGAGAATCATCATCATCAAAACTTGTCAAAACAATCTCCTCTTTATGGAAAAATCTCCCCCTTTGTCTTTATAGACTTCAATTTAGCATTGTCTTCATGCATCGAGCCCTGTGTGGAAATAAGAGCAGTCTTCCCAGATGGAAAGAGTGATTATTTCAATCTTTTCAGATTCAAATAGTCAGTAGGAACCATTCAAATCTTTTCAAATTCAAACAGTTTAATAGGTATAACCCTGAATCAACAAATGACTCAGTTAAAATGCCTGTCAGTAACACAAAGTTACTGAGTAACACAAAGTTACTATATAAGAAGCTGGTTTTGATGTTGGCTCCCCAGGTCTTCCATTCAATCATCGAATAACACATGGTTATCTATGAACGTTATGACAGAAAACAAATTTTTGTGTGCTCGTGCATGTGTATGAAAAAATTAAGCACAGATGTTTGCTTTTCATTTTAGGCTCAAAGTATGTAAACTTGTTGAGACAACAACATATTATACAAAGACTCAATGTGCATGAGAAAGGGTTCGAAGGTAGGGCAACTTTCCTTCTTTTTCAATATTAGTATCTTCCAAATGAAGAACCAATAGCATATATGCTGCTTCCCCAGAAAATGTGAAACATTCTCTTTTTGAGAAAAGAATGAGTAGCTGGTGTGGTTGTATGCAAGAGATGGCATGGGCTAGTTGCCTATTTCAATGATGGTCACCAAAGAATGTGATCCAATCAGATTATGTGGCTGCCCGGCTCAGAAAGAGTTTGTTGCAGAGTTTAATATTCTTTTACTCTGATCTCTCACCCTCTTTCGTTTAATGCTCACTGCTAACCAATCTCTCATTTACATTTTACCTCTTCACACACCATCACTCAATTCTTTTTACCCCTCTCCCCTCAATCACTCAGGGTATACTTTCTGGGTAGGAAACACTGGTTATCGTGAATCCATGGAAGTTCTGTTAAGCTCACATACTGAATCCCATGTATTGTCCTAAAAGTACATGTTGTTCAACAGGCTATTGTACATGTAAGCACAAATACCACTTGTTACATGAAGAATATAATATTCGGAGATGTCAAAACATAAGATGTTTGACGATGCAATTCTCCCCCTCAAACTAAAAGAGTTTGACAATTAAGCTCATATCATTTTATCATGAAGAATAAGATTTTGGAGAATCAAAAACGAATGTTGTTTATATGAACAATATATAAACATATTTTCAATGAAAGCACATGAAATGCCGTTTGATTCAATCAACAGTGAATACAAATAACGTGAGTATTACCATAGAAAGATTTTACTTTTGATACATGGTAATAACAAAGTCAAATAGAATGTTCTGAACCGTTATGTGTATGAATACTTGACAAAGTATATTGACAAGATAAAACACAAGTATTTATCTTTAAGAACACACGGTCAGATAAGCATTTAAGTATCCAAAAATCTGTTAATATCACAGATATTATCCCCCTTAACTTAATGTAAATTTTTTATTTTTATTTATTTTTAATTTTTTTTAAGATAAGGCAGAAAAAATAAATAAAGCACTAAAAAAATAAATAAAGCACTGAAGTGCGGGTTCTAATCTGATGTGATTAGAAGCCATAGTCACTTGAACAAACCTGCATAAATGAAAGAAATAATGGTAATCATTTGTGAAAATGATTCCTCTTTTGTTAGCAACAGTTGAAGAATTAAAAATGAACACAAAATCAAGACAAAGAATACTCCCCCTTGAATCATGAGTAAGGTCTAAGACATGTTCAACATACCAAGTTTGCTGATTAGAAAATGGAATCGCTTTTCATCCAATGGCTTGGTGAAAAGATCAGCTAACTGGAAGTCAGTTTGAACAAAGTGCATTTCAATATTACCTTTTTCTACATGATCCTTGATGAAATGATAGCGTACATCGATATGCTTGGTCTTCGAATGCTGTACCGGGTTAGCAGTTATAGATATGGCCCTCTTGGAATCACAATAAATAGAAACACGCTTGTAGTTGTATCCAAAGTCCCTTAACTGTGTCGTTATCCAGAGGACTTGAGAACAGCAGCTAGCAGCAGCTACATACTCAGCCTCGGCAGTGGATGTTGAAACACAGTTTTGTTTCTTCGAAGTCCAACTCACAAGTTTGTCACCTATGAATTGACATGATCCAGAGGTGCTTTTCCGGTCTAGCTTACATTCTTCATGATCAACATCTGTAAAGGTAGTTAGTTCAAAACGAGAATCCTTTGGATACCAAAGGCCTAAATCAGGAGAGCCTTTGAGATATCTAAGGATTCGCTTAATAGCAGTTAAGTGCGACTCTTTAGGATTAGACTGATATCTCGCACAAAAACATGTGGCATACATTATATCTGGGCGACTTGCAGTCAGATAAAGTAAAGATCCAATCATGTTACGATACACCTTTTGATCAACAAGTTTCCCGGAGGGATCTGCGTCTAAGAGTGTACCAGTAGCCATTGGTGTTTTCATGACTGAACTATCTGACATATTGAACTTTTTCAAATTATCTTTTATATATTTAGCTTGATTAATAAATATGCCGTCGGGTAATTGCTTTACTTGTAGACCAAGAAAGAAATTGAATTCATCCATCATCGACATCTCAAACTTTGTTTCCATTATTTTTGAAAAGTTCTTACAAAATTTCTGATTTGTCGACCCAAAAATTATGTCGTCAACATAAATCTGAATGAGAATCAAGTCCTCACCTTGCCTTTTGAGAAATAAGGTAGTATCTACTGTACCTTTCTTGAAACCAGAAGCAAGTAGAAATTTAGTGAGAGTTTCATACCAGGCTCGCGGTGCTTGTTTAAGACCATACAGCGCTTTGTCTAGGATGTAGAAATGATCAGGGTGATGAGGATCAACGAAACCTTCAGGTTGAGCCACGTAAACCTCCTCATGCAAAATGCCGTTCAGAAAAGCCGACTTTACGTCCATTTGATAGACAGTAAAGTTTTTATGCGCTGCATATGCTAGAAAGATTCTGATGGCTTCGATCCTTGCAACCGGGGCAAATGTTTCATCATAGTCAATGCCCTAATGTTGACAGTACCCTTTTGCGATCAAACGAGCTTTGTTTCTCTCTACTACTCCGGCTTCGTCTTTCTTATTTCTGAAAACCCACTTTGTTCCTATAACAAATTTACCTTTAGGTAGTGGGATCAAGCGCCATACCTTGTTCCTTTCGAATTGTAGAAGCTCGTCTTGCATGGCAGAAATCCAGAAGGGATCACGTAGATCTTCAGACGCTTTCTTTGGCTCTAAGGAACTGAGGAAGCTTGAAAACATGCAGAAGTTGGCTGTTGCTGACCTTGTCGTGACACCAGATTGTACGTCACCTATCACATTTGTCAGGGGATGATCCTTAGTCCAACGATGTGTGCTTGGTAAGGATTCAACTTGTTGTTGCGTATTGGACGCATCGTTTTCATCGTGCAAAGCAGGCAGCTCCATAGATGTACTTGGGACATCTTGTACTGGTGTTTCTGATATTGAGGGTTCTGGACTAGCAGTTGAAGTACTCGGGACTTCGTTTCCAGAAAAACTATCTGTAGAGATAGATTCAACATTAGTACAGTCAGAAACTAATGGTTGAGTTGTACCTGATGGAGATGAAATTTCAGTGACTTCTTCTTCGGACGGTCCAGATATGTCTTCAGATATAGTAGGGACCTCCGAGCCTGTACCACTTGTTATTGATGTTGATATGCATTTTTCAAAATCTGCACATATATCATCAAAGGCATCAATAAACAATAAATCTAACTCAGATGAAGTAGAGTTAGAGTTAGAAGAAGTGGATCCTTGAGAAGCTGGTTCTATTCGAGATTGAATAGAAGCTTTGTCCTTAGTGTCAAGTTTTGAACTGTTGTGTCCAGAAGTCCTTGTAGAATTCTCATCAAAGGAGACATTCATGCTCTCAACAACCGTCTTGGTTAGAATAATGTAAATTCGATAAGCTTTGAATGTCAGAGAGTATACAACGAGATATCCTTCATCCGCTTTCTTATCGAATTTTGATAATCCTTGACGCTCTTTAAGAATGTAACACCTGCAACCGAAAACATGAAGGAATTTGATGTTAGGTGTACGATTGCTGATTAACTCATATGCTGTTTTATTAAATCGTTTGACCACAATGGTACGGTTCTGAGTAAAACATGCTGTAGCGACTGCCTCAGCCTAAAGGTACATGGGTAGATTCGAGTAAGCAAGCATAGTACGAGCTGCTTCAACCAGAGTACGGTTCTTCCGTTCAACAATGCCGTTTTGCTGTGGAGTGTAGGCTACGGAGTAATTGTGTTAAATACCCACGGAAGTAAGATAACTCTTCAGGGTGTCATTCTTGAACTCCGTGCCATTGTCACTGTGAATGGTTCTGACTGGCAGTTGAAGACGTACTTGAATGCGCTTGATGAAAGCGATAATCAACTCTGGCGCATCTGACTTGTTGCGAAGAAACTCGAGCCATGTATACCTTGAGTAGTCATCTATCATTACCAACACATATTTCTTTCTGTTGATAGATGCTGTGCGCATTGGGCCACAAAGGTCCATATGAAGAAGTTCCAATGCAGATGAGGTCGATGATTCAGCTTTGGACTTGAAGGAGCTTCGCTTCATTTTGCCCAACTCACATGCGGGACATAGTGAGTCTTTTTCGATCCTCATTTCTGGTAGACCTTTGACCAGACCTTGTCTCTGTAGCTTCGCTATAGATCTAAACTTTTGATGAGACAAGCGTCGATGCCACGTCCACGATTGTGCTTTAGATGCTTTGGCTAGTAGACATACTGTACGTGTGGCAGACAGTGTGGGAAAATCTACATAGTATAGATTTCCATGGTGCTCAGCTTTGAAGACTTCGTAACCATCGGGATCCTCTAGATAGCAATGAGTGGTTGTGAAGCGAACTTGATATTTCATGTCACAGAAGTGACTGGTACTAAACAGATTGTGATCAAGTCCTTCTACATATAGCACTTTTTGAATCTTCACAACACCATTATCGAGCATTCCATATCCTCTGACGTGACCTTCGACTTCAGAATTTGCAAATCTAACTGCTCCGGCAGGCTCCTCCACATAGTTATGCAAGAGGTGCTTGAATCCTGTCATGTGGCGTGAACATCCGGAATCTATTACCCACAATCGACTGGCCTGCAAAAGAGACAATTAGTTTTGCTTAGGCACCCATATCAGGATGGGTCCTTCGCGGTTAGCATCAAGCAACTCAGGAATATCATCTGGTTTGACTTTCACTCTCCATTCATAACGCGGTTTTGGAACCCATTTCCAAACCATCTTAACATTTAATTCCTGAAAGTGCTTTTTAGAAGTGGGATTGGCAACCTTAGCTCGAAACACTTTGGGTTGTGCGGAAGAATTAGAATTAGACTTCGGATTCAGTTTAGCTTTTCTCTTACTTTGTTTTGGACTTTGGAGGGGAGTAGTATTTGAATGAGTTATCCCAGCAATGTTTACAATATAGATTCTTTCGAGCAAAATTCATAAACTTAGATTTATCAGAACAAACCTTACATTCATGTTCATCAAAAGAATTACTTTTCAAAATAACACTGTTGGAAGTACAACTATTTGAAGCAAAAGTTTCACTAGATAACCTATCATTCTTATTCAAACTACTATCTTTATTCTTCTTACTCCTCCCAACTCCATTTCCTTTTATATCTGAAACAGAAACAGTAACCTTGTTAGTCTCTAACTTAGAAAGTGGTTCTTTTCTAGTGCTATTTGAAGTGTCACCCTTTTCAAAAATACTCGGTGGATATTCAGGACAATCAGAGTAAACAACTGAAGGTTTTGCAGGAGCATCAAATTCTGGATTTGTTCTTACCTTCCAACTTGGATCTTTAAACATCTGTTTATCATTTGAAGCATTTTTAAACAAAGTAATTTTCAAATCATTGATCTCAGTGCAAAGCTCTTGATTTACTTTTAAAGACTTTTCAAGTTTATGTTTGAGATCAAAGTTTTCATCTTCAACCTCATCAAGAGACTATTGCAACATGTCAATTTGCTTCATCAATTCAGATGTATTATCATTCACATAATTTGACCCCTTTAAATCAGAAATAGGATCAGAGTCTGAAGCATTCATCATTTCAGAAAATATTTCTTCAGTCATGGACTCAATAAACTCCTCTTTATCATTTTCAACACAAGATTCATTCATGATGACAGCTTCTTCTTCAACCTCTTCAACAAGTAAAGGTTTAGAAGCAATGGGATTTGAGACTGATGGTATAGTAGAGGGATCAACATCCGATTCATACTCATCATATTTGCATTCAGTCTCAGGTGGAACTGTGTTGGTGTTTACTGATTATATTGAGGGTGTGGTGAATAGTGACTCAGACTCGGTAAATTCGATTTTTCGAGTCTCATAGCTTTTATTCAAATCACTATATTGAAAACCAACTGATTTAAAAAGATTTTGAGAATCAGTGTCGTCAGACTTGTTCTCTCCCATTTCTTCTCGACCTTTGGTCTCAGTAAGAGATGTAGAAGTACTTGCTTCAAAAAAAAGTTTCACGAATGTCAGGAATGGGTCTGATTGCGGAGCCAAATTTATCAAAATTATATAGGTGCTCCGGTGCCTTTTTCAAAATTTCGTTAATTGGCACACCCAAACCTGGTTTAAGTTTGTAAAACCATTCGTCTTGGAGTTTATTGGTCAACAGATTTAATGTCTGTTCAGTCTGACCTCGTTTCATATTAATGTCCTCCAGTTGCTTGATTTTTGTGTAAGCTTCATTTCTTTCTTTATAACAAACTTCAAATTTGATTTGAAACACACCCTTTTCAGCATTAAGATTCACAAGATCTGTTTCTAAACCAGATATTTTTTCTTTTAAAGACGTTTTTTCAGCTTTTAAATCATCCTTTTCCTTTTCTTTTTCTTCCACAACAACTTTTAATATAGCATTTTCATCACGAAAGCTTAATACAGATTCATGTGCAGAGCTAAGTTTGCCTTTTAGTGAAGCAAGTTAATCTTTCATACCATGTATTTGGGCCATTAAAGATTCAATAAGTTCAGAATTGTCACTTACCTCAGAGTTTGCATCTTCGGATTGTGTCTCAGAGTCTTCACCGTCACCATCCAGCTTTGCCATATAGGATACTTGGGTGAAGTGCGCTTGCTCCTCGTCATCGGAACTTTGGAACAACCAGTTTTCTTCTTCAGCCATCAGCACTTTTCCTTCTTCAGCTTTCTTGGCAATAAGTGACTTTCTTGTGTAGTACTCTGAGTTCTTTACCTTCTTGAACTTGCAATCTCTTGAGAAGTGCCCAAATTTGCCACAGTTGTAGCATCTTCCTGGTTCATCCTTTCGTTCTTCTCGCTTCTCCTCTCTCTTTCCTTCTCTCCTATCTTCCTTCCTGTCTTCTCGTCCTTCCTCTCTCCTTCCATGCCTCGGCTTGTATCGCATCTCAGACTTCTCTTTCTTGTATCCATCATACTTTGGCTTTGAGAAGAATCTTTTCTTGCCAAAGCTCTTCTTGAATCGGCGAGTGATTAAAGCTAAGTCCTCAGAGAACTTCTGAATATCTGGATCAGAATCAATCTCCAGTTCTTCTTCACTTAAGGCAGAGTCAGAGTCAGTAACTTCGGTAACTAGAGCTTTAGACACCTTTTTCTTTTACCTTGCAGAGGATACAAAACCTTTGCCGGCTATGAGAGCCACGGTGTCCTTCAGATTAGTAGACTCATTATTGATAGATCTCACCTCATCCTCATGTTGAGCAAGAGTAGAGAAGATATCAGTGACATTTTCTCGAGCCATATTTTTGGACATCTGGAGGTTGATGGCAAAGTTATTCAACTCTGGATTAAGATTCTTGATGAACTTGTAATTTATCTCAGAAGTAGATTTAGCGATATTGTTCCTCCGCAAGTCATTGAGAATGATGTTATACCTGTTGTAGGTATCTAGTAGTAGCTCTCCTTCTTTTGCATGAAATCCCTCGTAAGCATTTATGCATAGATTCTGCTTAGCTTGAATAGAAGCTTCACTTCTTTCAAACTGCCTTGCTAGTTCATCCCAGATGGCTTTAGCAATGCTCTGACTGTCGACACGATTGTAGATGTCGTTTGAAATTGCCTCTTCTTCTATCTTATACTGTTCTTTCTGCTTTTCATTGAAGAACTCATAAGGTTTAGGAACCTTTCTGTCAGGGATTTCTGGAGAGGAATCTGTAGCAGTTTGACCCTTAATTGTGATCATTGGAGTTTGTGGACCATCAATGATTACTTTCATGAACTCTCTGTTCTTGTGATTCAGAAACTGGATCATTCTGGTCTTCCATTGCTGATACTCATTACCCATGAGGACAGGAGGTTTGACCGGAGAGCCCATCGAGAGAAGCTGGTTCGACATCCTAGCTGTACGGTTAGTAATCAATCTTTTCTGTACCAAGACAACCAACTAGATGAGATCGTTAGAATCAAAATAAAAACTACACTAAAAAATTTTCAGAAAAATAAATTTCCAAAAATAATTAAATGCAGTCCTTTCAATCAGTATAAAGCTTCAAATAATACTGAACAAAAAGAAAATGTTGATCTCGAACAGAACTTTGTCCCCCTTCGCAGACTTAGCACGGGGATCCCTCTACACGGTTAGCATGTGGGGTCAAGGGGCAACGCCCTTGCGGGGGTATGGGGGCAGCGCCCCTAGAGAAAAAATTTACGCAAAAGTGAACAGTGAACAGTGTTTGCGTGAACAGTACTTGCGCAAAGTGAGGTTTGCGCGTCACTTGGGTTGCGCAAAGTGGAGGTTTGCGCGTCACTTGGGTTGCACAAAGTAGAGGTTCGCGTGTCAAGAGGGTCGCGCAAAGCAGAAATCAACCGGAACTTGCTTCGACCGGTATGATGTTCGACCGGGAACTTGTAAAGACCGGTATAACGTTTGACCGGGAACTTGTAAAGACCGGTATCGAGTTCGACCGAACAAAAAGTTTGAACGATAAAGCAATCAACCGGGATGTAGTTATGAACTCTCGACCGATATATGGATTAGACCGGTAAACTGCCTTCGACCGGGAATGATAATGCTTCGACCGATAGAGTGATATGACCGGGTCAATGTCGACCGGTATTGTGCAATACCGAAAAGGATCGACCGATACAATACTTGGACCGGTGAATGGAACTGATGCAGGCAAAAAAATATTTGACCGGTAAGCCTCTCGACCGGACTGGTCTATTGACCGGTGTCTTGTCGACCGATATTGATTGTGAGTATGCCGGTCGACCGGTATTGAGTTCGACCGCAAGAAACTTCAACCGGTATTGAGAGGTCGACCGGTATAATGAGAAAGACCGGTATATTGCAACTGGACCGATAAAATGTTGTCGATCGGGAAAGTGTAAGGACCGATATGTTCTTATGGTCTCGATCGATATGATGTTGTTCGACCCAGAACGATGATGAACAGTCCAAATTAGCAACTCAGAAACACTTAAAACCTCAAATTGAATGCAATAAATCACTTAAAGATCACACAACAGTCAAGATTAGAGATTAATTTCAACCTTTTTCCAATCAGTTTGACAAACACAGTGTTCGACCTATATGAAGCTGTCGAATCCAGAAAACCAAAAATTCAATAAATCCAATTACTTGATGAATTATAGTGCAATCAAACTATCAGATTACGTTCAGTGGCATAAAACATATCCAATCATATCGATTTTGAGCATAATAGCATGTTAGTTCAGAAATCGATTTTCACATATATATGCATGTCGAAGAACAGTCTATGAACACAGTAATCGATAATTAAATTCAAAATCCAAAAAAAACTTGATTCTTCTAGCTTTGATACCACTTGTTATCCCAGATTTATCTAGTTGATTAACAATCACAGAAACACAATAATATCAAGAGATATAAAGATTAACAAAACATACCAATCCCTTGAATAAACGATTAAACCTTGAGTGTTCTGGATACCCTTGAATACAGAGAAAACGGCTACCTCACTATAGGATTATAATTGAGATTATGAGGATTCTCCTAAAACCTAAACTAATAAACACTTTAAATACCCAGGCTTTTAGGCCTAATGGGCTTATGGGCTTGAGGCCCAATAGCTAATAACTATTTACTTATTACATAATAAACCCTCTAAATATCTTTGACACAATTGCAGTTTAAACCCTGAACTTTTAACTTTAATCTTGAATACAATTATTTGATCCAACATTAGACTTGAGAGGCGCAAACTGTGGTTTGCATTATACGTGAATGGAGCAAAGTCAGATTCTCTCGAGCTTTGGAAGACACAAACCTTGGTTTGCGTTAGACATTGAAGGCACAAAGTTGGGTTCTCGTTAGCAGAAGGAAGCACAAACAACACTTTGCGTTAGAAGAGGGTGACGCAAAGCTGATGAAGAACTGGCGCAAACATGATGAACTCGCGCAAAGTTTAGATCTTGCGCAAAGTTCATGATCACTCGAAAAACATCTAAATCTGATCTTTATAAATTGAATTTGATGAACATTCTTGTGCAATTATGATCGAAAACAGATTTATAACATCTTTAAACACAAACTTTGAACAAATTTTGCAGAAATTGATTTCCAATCGATCGAACAGACAGTTCGTTCGTGTTTTTCAAAAACTCAAAATTCTTCAAATTGATGATCAAAACTTGGAAATCTTGAAAAATAATATGAATCAAATATGTTCCATAACCAAAAACGAATCCAAAAACTCCATTTTACAATCAAATCGACCACAAATCAAATCAAATTTGATAAAATAAAAAAAAAACGAATTTTTCTTGAAAAACCAAGAAAATCGATCAAGATTTTGATTTAAAACCCAAATTCATATTCGAAATTAAATTCTCTTAATCCTCTCTCTGATTTGGATCTGCTCTGATACCAATTGATAATCCCAAAATCTACCAAATCATAGAGAGAGAAAGTAGAGAGAGAAAATATAGACGTGAAAAGCTCTCAATGTATTGAATATGCGATCAAAGTGTTCTCAAAGTTTCATGCTTACAAGAGACATATCCCTATTTATACCACAGGGAACATGGACACAGACAAGATAAACAGAATACTGACTAACCATATACAGACCTTGTTGACTTTACATGTTTGACTTTCTACATTAAATCTTGGAAACAATATTTGGACTTAACAGATATAGCTAGTGGTGTGTGTGTAAATCTATCAGTGTGTATTGTACGCGTTCATGTGTTAGAGAGATAAAGTTGAGAGAGCATATTTGTAAGAATTTGAATTGTGAAATACAATGGAAATTGATTGAAATAGATTTTATCATCTTGTTTACATTGTCATCTGGGATAAAAATGCACCAACAGGATGTTCATTTATCTGTGCCTCTTCTGCGCTTACCTCTCCTTCCAAGACTTGAGGTTCTTCGATCACAACCTTTCTCAATCTTCTTCTTCTTCTCATCTGTAGAGGTTGCTCTTCCTCTTCTACAAATTCCTTTTCTTGATCAATGGCTTGTACCTGTTGTATTTCAGGTACAAAGACTGTGGAATTGGGGTTTCTTTCTCTACAACTCTCTTTCCCAGCCTTCTTTTCTTTTTCACTTCTTGTTCTTTTGGGGGTTCTACAGCCTCTTCTGCCTTGTCCACTTCGGTGATTGGGACCTCTTCTTCTATGGTCCTCTTTTAGGTTTTATTTTTCTTTTTCTCCTTTCTCTTTTCCTCTCTCTTCCTTTCCCCACTCTCTTTCTCTTCCGTCTGTTCTACTCTCTCTCTCTCTCTCTCTCTTCTAGGCTCCACCTGGTGGACCCTCTGGAAGTTTAGTCCTAAACACCATTACAGGCTCATCAGGGTTCAAACCTATGCGTGGAGGGGTTACAAGACTTGGTTATGGAGTCTTATTTCCACGTCTATAAGCCCTCCTATCTTTTCTACCCAGGTACTTGAGCATCTTCTTAGGTAAGGGGCGTGCAGTTGGGTATCCAGAAGCAATAGTTATGGGTTGTCATTGCATGGGTTCTGACAACATTTCCAGTTATATGGAGCTTCTCGATGAAAGCATCACCTAGAGGCACATAGATGAACCTCTAGAATACTAAAGAGAGAGGTGTTTTTACCTTTGTCCTGATCTTCTTTCTTCTTGACCACAGTGCCCACCATTTCTTTGAGGATTAGTCTTGCATAGTCCAATGGGAGGTCAAAAAATATCCCATACATTATGGAAAGGATATTGTGGATTGTTTGGTCCGGACTCCCTATTTTTCCAGTCAGGCATCGATTTAGAATTTAGAAAAGCACATCCAAATTGGTGGCAGAAATTGTCTTATGAAATCAGTTCTTTTGGTAATAGCTTTTCCATAGCCAATGAAAGTAAGGATGTCCATAAGTTCCTCATCGATTGGTTCAGCGACATAGTGGACTATGTTTAGTTGGGTCCTTGTGTCCAGTCCAAAGGTATAGGAAATCAATCTCCTATTGATTCCAAGTTCGATGATTTCGTTCACTGCAGGGTCTGTAGTATACATAACAATAGTAGAGAGTTCTTCTTCATATCGGCAGATTTGCCAATATTGTTGGACGTATGTCTCTGGAATGTCATTTATGTTCATTTTCAGAGCCTTGGTAATTAAGTGATTTTTCAGTAAGAGAATGAGGGGTTCATATTTCGTTGAGAACGCTTGAGTTTACAAAACAACGTAATGGTTGTTATGTTTCAGTGGAAGGTTGGTGAGATGGAATTGATGGTTTGCGAAGGATTCGAGTCTGCTTGAAATGGGATTTGTTTGTTTAGCACTATCAGATTGTTGGTCACCTTAGTTTCATGGGGCAGGAGTGAGTTCTCACCAGATTGTCATGGAGAAGCCATTTCAGAAGTTTGAAAAAGAAGAGTGGAAATACTTGCAGGTCTCGCCGGAGTTCTTGAGAGAGATGAGAGTTTGTAAAAATGAAAATGAGGAGTGAAAGGGGTTTTTTTTGGTGAGAGGGGGGTAAAAAAAATGAGCGGTAAATGATAAAATTTTGGAATCTGTAATTGAGTACACAAGCGTTTTGTGTGTCCCAGATTTACGTGCAAGTATATGAAAATGAACACAATTCAATCACAAATCTCACATGTCATTGATCACAAAGTTTACAGTTTACGAATAATCTCTCTCTACTTTCTCTCTCTAAGATATGACAATGAATCTCACTGATAAGCTCTACCAACAAGATTACAAAAGAAACACTATTTATACTAAGGACAAATACAAGGAACAAACAACCAAACTAACACTCTTGAGTTTAGTTGACTTTGACTTTCCACTTTAAGACCCTTTGACTTTGACTTGCATTCTTGAAGCTTTGACATGGGCATTAGACTTCCAGTCTTAGATGATCTTGAAGACAACAAATATTGCTCTAACATTCTCCCCCTTTCGATTGAAGATCATCTTCAAAATGATAAGCTAATCAACTCCACCTTTGTGAAACATGTAGAGATCTTTCTTCAAATTAGTTTTATCTTCAAATCAAATTTTCCCCCTTTCAAAAACAATCTCCTTCTTTATCAGCTTTGTCAAACACATTCACAGGAAATCAACATTCTCCCCCTATTGAGATCAAAATTGATAATCTCCCCTTTTGAACTGATACTGATAGCAACAACTATCTTGAATATTGATCTCCCCTTCTTGTGGTCTTTAATATTCTCCCTCAAAGACTTAGATAAACATCATAATCTCTAGCAAATAAATTATCTTCGGTTGTAGCTCACTTTTCTCTTTCCAAAATAATCTTCAAAGAAAATTTCTTGAACTTTCTTGAAATCTTGAACTTTCTTCACAATTTCTTTCTCATTTCTTGAATTTCCCATAACTTCTTTTCAATTTCTTGACTTTCTCCCATAACTTCTTTTCCATTTCATGACTTTATCCCCCTTTTTGATGATGTAGAACACAAAATCATCAAAACTTCGTCAAGAAATGTCATGTACCAGTATCTGACCACTTTCATTATATGATCTTTCGTAAAAAAATTCCGAACCGTCCGTCAATTCAACAAATATATTCATCCGAATCATTTCAACTTAAGACAAATAAGAATTTAAACCTGAATCAACAAATGATCAGTGAAAAATGCTTGAAAGCAGCACGAAGCCACATTGTGCAACAAATGCACTTTGGAAATAAGCTTTTTAATGTTCACTCCCCCAAGGCTTCCATTCAATCATCGAAAATCATAAAGGATTTTTCTATGAATGTCATGACAAGAAAACGTATTCCTTGTGTTCTCGTGCATGTGTAGAATGATTGAAAATACTTAGGCTTTATAGGCTCAAATTATGTAAAGCATTGAGACAACAACAATACTACACGGAATCAATGTGCATGAACGAAGGTCGAAGGTGGGGCAAACTTCCTTCTATTTCAATATCCAAATATTCCAAATGAAGATCAGACAGCGTATGTGTTGCGTCCCCAATAAAATCTGAAACATCTTTTTGTTGAGAAAAAGATGAGTAGCTAGTGCCTGTTTCAATGAAGGTCACCAAAAAATGTGAACCAACAATAGATATGGCTGCCCAAGTCAGAAAATATTTGGTGCAGAGTTATGATATTCTTTTAACTCTATTCTCACACCCGCTTTATTTTAAACATTTAAACTCGCTTCTAACCAACCTCTCTTGTCATTTTACCTCATCATGCACCCATACTCAGATATTGACCCCTCGCCTCTCGATCACTCAAGGATAACTTCTTGGATAGGAAACACTGGTTATCGTGAATCCATAGAAGTTCTATTAAGTCCTCACACTGATTCTATGTAAGTTGTCCAAAAAGCATAAAATTGCTCAATAGTTTAACTTTAGCAGTTAAAGCACAATAATATGAAGTACATATGTCAGATATATGTATGCTCAATAAGATAATCATGAAGATTTGAGCATTTCAAACATGGAAGATTTTCTCAAAACAAGGAAATTGAATGAACGAAGTAAAATCAACTGATATGTTTTGAGAATCTGACAATGTATTGAAAAGATCAAATATGAATGATTTAACAATAAAGGCATAGGTCATGAAAAAATTGGATCTTGTCTATACGAATCAAGTATAAATAAGTCTTGAAAGAAACACTTTGAATGAAATCACGCTCAACAAACATTGAGTATACAAAAGGAGTTTATTACGATCGAAAAATTGTTTCATTTTGAGACATGGTAATAAGAAAGTCAATAAAAGTACTAAACCGATATGTATGAATACTTGACAGTATATGGAAATGATAATACACAAGTGTTAATCTTTGGAAACACACGGTTAGTTAAACATGAAAGCACAGAAAATGAAAACATTTAAAAATACACACTTCTAAAATTAATGAAAACATTTAAGAATTGAGAAGTGATTTGAACATTTAAGAAAATTGTTTTCATGTTTGAAAGCTGTCCATCTTTGAAACACAATTAGATTAAGGTTAGAATTATCCTTACGTACATCCAAAATCTCACAAAGTCAGCCTCAAAGTCACGATTGATATGATCATGTAAGCTCTCCCTCAAAATCTGCATATAGTCAAAAAATCATCAAAGTAACAAAGTCTCAAAAAAAACTTTGAAATACGAGTTCTGATCTGAATTAGTCAGAAATCATTTACTCCCCCTTGAAGGTTGATAATATGTATACTCCCCCTTGAAGGTTGATCATCTTTTATGCATCGGAGTATAATTGCTTTTGATCGTTGAAGTACGAGTCCTAAATTGTTGTGTTTAGAAGTCAAACTCTTTGACATTGAAGTCCGAGTCCTGAGTTGATTTACTCAGATGTCTATGTTCTTTACTCCCCTTAGACTTGAGGTGCTTGAAACACAGATGGAGCTTTTGGTTTTGGTACCCACTGGTATTTGGGTCCAAGTTTGTTAGCTGCAACTCTTTTAGGAGTAATATAATAAGAACCATACCCGTAATGCCATAATTTTTACTAACAAAATCATTTGAGCCACAGTAAGAACAATTAATTTTCTTTTGAGCTAACCTGATTAATTGATTAACAATATAAACAAAATCAGGTTTACCTTGATGCACAATGTTCTTTTTTCCTTTGGATATATGCACAAATTATTTCTGCTCATTCTTCTCATCAGAAGATGCTTTCACTCTCCATAATAACTTCTCATTACTATTTCTTGTTCTAAATGTACCTGAACCATCAACATTCCTATCATGGAATAGGTTAGTAGTACGAATCCGATCTTTTGAATTAACCGACCTTTTTGTTGAAACAATTGTTTGATATGAACTTGATGTTGTCTTGAACGAACATTTAGAGTTAGCTGAGTCATTTATAGGTGATTGATAAATTGAGTCTGGAGTCTTCTACTCAGTTAAATTCACCTTGAAGACAATCTCTTCAAGTTCTGTTATGTTTGAAGATAAATGTTCCTTTCTTTTGAGAGTAAGTCAATATTTTTTTTTAATTCATACTTCATATTTTGATATTTCATAACCTTTGTTGACAGTTCAGACAACTTCCTTGTAAGCTTCTTTATTTATGACTCAAATATCTTCCTTTCCTCTTAAAAATTATTCTCAATACTCTTTCTTTGATCAAATATTTCTTTGAAAACTCCAACATTTTTCTGTAAAGATTTCTTCTTCTCCTTTTCAAACTCTTTTCTCTCTTTGTCCAACATGATCTCTAACTCAGAAATCTTTTCTTTGAATGATTTTCCTTCAGAACCAATCAGATTTCTGTTTCTCAACCCTGTCTCTTTCCATGATAATAACGTTCTCAAAATCTGACACTTGTTGAGAAAGTTTTATACATTTTAGATCAACCACTTTCTTTTCTGCAACTGTCTTTCTTGAAAATTCAGAAAATTTTCGTGCAAACATTTGCCTTCCATTTGTAAACCCTTTCTTTTCTTTTTGAAATTCATATATGTCTTTGGCAATCTTCTGTTCCAACACTGAAACCTTCTTTCTCAGCTCTGCATTATCACTTTCTAAACCCTTTGTTGTCTCCTCATTCTTCTTGACAAAATCTTCTTCCTTGAGTTTGACAATTTCAGCTTCCAAATCTGAAATCTTCATTTTTAATTCAGTATTTTCAGTTTCCAAAGCCTTTAACTTCTCATCACTATTCATAGTAACACCTTCCTCTATCTAAAAAATCTTCTTCTTTATCTCAAAATTGTAAGCCTTCAATTTCTCACCTTCCAACCATTTATCACCTTTCAAGGATTCAAGAATTTCTATTTGAAGCTCTTTTATCTGCTCTTTATATTCAACAATTTTTTTTGAATATTTCCCAGATTTAGTTTCCTTTTCCAGCGAAGCCATATGCATGTGAAGCCATTCTTTAAATTTATTGAAATAAATTCGTTTATTCTTTGTCTTCTTATAGTACTCAATCCGATTTTCCTTTCCAACAAGAGATTTGTAATAGCTTTCACGCTTTTGAACAATCATTATTTCAAGAGAAACAATATTGGCTTTAAGTTTAACAATCTCTTCTTTTGATGACATTGTATAGCACACTTGACAAGACTTGCACCGACCGTTAACAAAAATCAGAAACTTTGATCACAATCAGAAATTTGTCCCCTCCCAAGACTTAACACGGGGATCACTTTTCGCAACTTGTCAAAATTTGGCTAAGTATAGAATTCTTAGACCACTGAGACCACTTTTCGCAAACCACTGAAAACCATCTTTCCGTAGACCGAAGAATCATAATTGTAAGGATTTCGCAAACTACAGGTTGCGGATTCCCACTTTTCACAAGTAGTGTCTTGCGAATTCTTAGCTTTTCCCAAGTAGAGGCTTGCGAATTCTAGACTTAGAAATATTCAATGAAGTTTTTTCACTTTTTGGAAAATATTCTGCAAAATCTGGACTTCGACAAAAAAAAATAGCAACCTAAATCGTGCGAATTCTGCAACTTTTCGCAGACAACCTCTGCAAAATCTCAAGCTTTTCGCAGATCAAAGGATTCAACAGTAACTTTTGGCACCCTTCTCAGTACGAATTATGAACTTTCTGTATACCACTCTATGCGAATTCTGTACTTTTCGCACACGCCTTCTGCGAGTTCTATCCTTGGAAAAATTTCACCACATCAAAAATGAAAAGGTCTGCGAATTCTTGAGGAATTCGTACACAATGACTTGCAAGTTCTTCGAGCTTGAATGTTGCGAAATCTGCAGATCTTGCGTGTTCTTGATTTCTCGACTCAAAAACTACAAAGACAGTCACAAATTGATGCAAAACTCTAAATCAGATCCTGAAACTTGAACAATTTGTCCTCAATTACTTTCTGAACAAGTTATAAACAATCAATTTCCAACATAAACAAAAAAAATACAAATTTGATTACGAATACAGTGCGTTTTGTGTTTGAACCAAAAATTTCAAGAAATCCAAAATTCACAAAATAATTGTGATTTGGAAAAAGTGATACAAATCAAATGTGTTATACTACACAAATATATTACAAATCAAATGTGTTATACTACACAAATCTATTACAAAAATTATACTAAAAAACACATAGGATCAAGAAAATAGATCTTTGATTGGAACATTCTGCGAGTTCTTGATTTTCGGCCATAAAGAATTAGATTCTTTAATTTCTCAGATTTGTGCTTGCTCTGATACCAATTGTGTGTCCCAGATTAATGTGCAAGTATATCAAAATGAACACAATTCAATCACAAATCTCATATGTCATTGATCACAAAGTTTACAATTTAAAAAGACTCTCTCTCTACTTTCTCTCTCTAAGATATGATAATAAATCTCACTGATGAGCTCTACCAACAAGATTACAAAAGAAACACTATTTATACTAAGGACAAATACAAGGAACAAACAACCAAACTAACACTCTTGACTTTAGTTGACTTTGACTTTTTGCTTTAAGACCCTTTGACTTTAACTTGCAATCTTGAGGCTTTGACATGGTCTTTAGACTTACAGTCTTAGATGATCTTGAAGACAACAAATATTGCTCTAACACGTTTAAAATGAACGTTTAAAAACAACGGTATAGTTCACCCTCCCATCAAATACTGCCACATCAATAATGATGGTGTACGATGAAAGGACGTGCGCCTCGCACTACTCCCACGCGCGTGACATTTGCTAAACCCAAATGACTGTCATTCTCAAAATAACCTGCACCCCAGAATATTCAAGAAAAAATGCACAAGTGTTGGAAGTGACATAAGCTTTGTGGTGGAAAGAACTTTTGTGGTCTGGGGCAAACCTTGATTCACATATGATTACACCCTTTTCATACCAAAATTGTTTGAAAATAAGTGAATGATTGAGAGTCTTTCCAAGAAAATCAGAGGTTTTAGAGACATCTGTGATCCAGAGATTATGTGAGACATCGCAGAGTCTCTGGAAAGCGTCATAGAGGCTCTTTGACCAAAAATTTCTTGTTATGGAAAGGACTCAAAAGATTTTAACCGTTAAAAGTTTTGACTTGTTTAAGTAGGTATTTTGGACATATTTGCAAAATGATTTCCGAGAAAAGTGTTTTTAAGAATGAATTTTGTGCGGTGTGTTTACCTTCTTCTTCAATTTGCTTGGTCAAATGGTTCCTTTGGATCCCCCTAAAATGATCATCTTTTGTGGTTTTCATCATTGCTTACTTCTGCTCCCCTTGATCTATGCTTGAGTCAAATATGATAAGTAGTGCACAAGGCATAGAGTAATAAACCAAAAACAGTAGAATGAACAATGAAATGGACAACTGTACACGCAGAAATAAAACTATACATGCAGAAATAAACCTATTCACATAAGAAACTTTGTACCAAAGTGTAGAGGTTCTGTGGATCAACTCATATTCAACATACCCAACTTGCCAAACAAAAATAAGAATCTCTTCTCATCTAAGGGTTTAGTGAACAGGTCAGCAAGTTGATAGTTTGTAGGAACAAAGTACATTTTGATCATACCTTTTTCCACATGATGCTTCAGAAAGTGGTACCTTATGTCGATATGATTTGTTTTGGAGTGTTGTACTGGATTAGCAGAGATGGCTATGGCATTCTTGGAGTCACAGAGGATGGGAATATTATCAATGTATAGACCATAGTCTTTGAGCTGAGTTCTCATCCACAGAACATGTGAGCAACAACTAGTAGCAGCAACATACTCAGCTTCTACCGTAGACGTGGACACACAGTTTTGCTTCTTAGAAGTCCAGCTCACTAGTTTACCACTTAGAAATTGACAACTTCTATAGGTACTCTTTCTGTCTAGTTTTCATCCTTCATAATCTGAATCTGTATAAGCCATAAGATCAAATCCAGAGTTCTTTGGATACCAGAGACCAAGATTTTTGGTTCCTCTGAGGTACCTAAAGATCCTTTTCACAAAATAAAGATGAGATTTCTTGGGATTTGCTTGATATCTTGCACAAAGACATGTGGCATACATGATATATGGTCTACTGGCAGTTAAGTACCAAAGAGACCCTATCATATCTCTGTAGAGTTTACAATCGACACACTTCCCCTCTGGATCAGAGTGTAACTTGGATCCAGTGGCCATAGGGGTTTTCATCAAAGAAGAGTGAGAGAGTTTGAATTTTGAAAGTATGTCAGAGACATATTTTGATTGATTTATAAAAATTCCCTCTGTAGTTTGTTTGACTTGAAGCCCGAGAAAGAAATTTAATTATCCCATCATGCTCATTTCAAACTCACTCTTCATCAGTGTTTCAAACTTTTTGCAATAGTTCTCATTGGTAGAGCCAAATATAATATCGTCCACGTATATTTGTACAAGAAAAATCTCACCTTTTCTCCTTTTGTAGAACAAAGTAGTATTGGTTGTACATCTTTCAAATTTATTTTCAAGCAAGAAGTTTGAGAGTCGATTATACCAAGCTTTGGGGACCTTTTTGAGTCCATACAGAGCCTTGTTCAGAAAATAGACATGATTTAGGAATTCTGAACTCTCGAAACCTGGTGGTTGTTTGACATATACTTCTATTTGAATTTTACCATCCAGAAAGGCTGACTTGGCATCCATTTGGTATACCTTGAAACCTCTGTGGGCTGTAAAGGCTAGGAGTTGTTGGATCATAAATTGTATTCAAGATTAAAGTTAAACAAAGGGTCCAATTTGTAATAGTGTTTAATACTCTAGGGGGTATTTTAGCTATTAGTTAATAATGTTTATCTCATGTTGACCTAGGTAAAAATAGGTTTTATTTATTAGGTTTTAGGTTAATTATCATAATCAATAATTTAGAAGAGAAGGCAGCCATATTCTGTATTGTGTACGCACAAGAGGTACCAAGAACACACACATGCTATTCATTGATTAATCAAGGGATCGTTGGTATGTTAATCTGATTTATTTATCTCTTGATCTTTATTGTGTTGTGTGATTGTTTATCAACTAGTTATCTGGGTTTAACAAGTGGTATCAAAGCCAAAGAATCAAGATTTTTTTTGGATTAAACTGTGTTCATCGATATTTATCTGAGTGAAAATCGATTTCTCGATTTACTGTGTTTTTAAGCTTAAAATTGATTTGATTAGGTGCGTTTTATGTTATTGAATGTTATCTGATAGTTTAATTGCACTTTAAATAATCAATCAATTGGTTTTCTATGATTTTTTGGAATATGGGTTTATAAACTGTCGAGTACTGTGCTACTCAAATTGAGTGATCAAAAGTTAATTTTAATCATTGTTTTTTATTATGTTTTGATCGATATATGTTTATGGGTACAAAAGTATGATTCTTGCATTGAGTTTGAGTGTTTAAAGTGTTTTCTGGGTTGATAATCGAGTTCTGGGTCGAACTCTTAAGAGCACCGGTCGTTATTCAAGTCGATGGAACATCGGTCGAAACACCCCGATCGGTCTATACCGGTCGCTACAGTAGTCCGGTCCCGGTCGCAACACCGGTCAGAAACACACCGGTCAAGACATCGGTTCAACCCGGTCGATACATCGGTCAACTTACTAGTCCGGTCGATAGGACTCCGGTCGAGACACCGGTCGCAGGGCACACCGGTCAGACAGAACTCCGGTCGGGACACCGGTCGCAGGGCACACCGGCCATCAACTGTTCGCGCAAAACATACTTTTCGCAACCCATTACTCGCGCAAAACCTCTTCTTGCGCCACCCTCTTCTCACGCAAACCTCTTAGCACGAGCTGACTTTTGCGCCAGATTCCTTTAGCGCAAAACTTTTTTGCGCCAGGTTCACTTAGCGCAAAGTTGTCTTTTGCGCCTCTGTCCTTTAGCGCATATCTGTGATTTTCGCCAGATTTTCTTTTTGCTAATTTGTTTGAGTTTAATACTGTTTGAGAATTCTGCATTTGATTATTTTTGGAAATTTATTTTTCTGAAAAGTTTTGAGTGTAGTTTTTATCCAATACTTGGTTCTAAAGATCTTATTAGTTGATTCTCTTGGTACAGATAAGTTTGATTTCTAACCATACAACTAAAGATGTCGAACCAACTTCTCTCAATGGGCTCTCAGTCTAAACCTCCTGTCCTCATGGCTAATGAGTATCAGCATTGGAATAAGAGAATGATTCAGTTCCTAAATCACAAAAGCAGAGATTACATGGAATCAATCACTTCAGGTCCAGTAAATCCAATGATCAGAGTACCTGGTCAAGCAGAAACCGAAACCTCTCCAGAAATTCCTGATAGATTTGTCCCTAAACCGTATCAGTACTTCACTAAAAAGGAGAAAGAGCTGTACAAGATAGATGAAGAGGCTCTTATTTATCTGACAATGGCAATTCCAAATGACATCTACAACCGTGTAGACAGTCGGAGCTCTGCTAAAGAAGTTTGGGATGAATTATCAAGACAGTTTGAAGGAAGTAAAGCCTCACTTCAAGCAAAGCAGAATCTATGCATAAATGCCTATGAGGGGTTTCATGCAAAGGAAGGAGAGACGCTGCTAGATATCTACAACAGATACAATATTATTCTAAACGACCTGAGGAGGAATAATATCACTAAATCTGCTTCAGAGATAAATTATAAGTTCATCAAGAACCTGAATCCTGAATGGAAGAACTTTGCCATCAACCTCCAGATGTCAAAGAACATGGCTCAAGAAAACGTCACTGATATTTTCTCTACTCTTTCTCAGCATGTGGATGAGGTGAGAACTATTAATAATGTGTCCAATAATCTGAAGGATTCTGTGGCTCTCATAGCTGGCAAAGGAAAGGTTTCAAGTTCAGGTCCTGTATCCTCTGCAAGGTCAAAGAAAAAGGTGTCTAAAGATTTTGTTACGGAGGTTACTGAGTCCGATTCTGCTTCAAGTGATGAAGAACTGGAGATTGACTCTGATGATGATATACAAAGGTTCTCTGAGAACTTGGCCATGATAACTCGACAATTCAAGAAGATCTTTGGCAATAAAAAGTACTACTCAAAGCCAAAGTACGAAGGGCACAAAAAAGATAAGTCTGAAATGAGATACAAGCCAAGGCATGGAAGGAGAGAGGAAAGACGAGAAGAGAGGAAGGAAGATAGAAGAGAAGAAAAGAGAGAGGAGAAGAAATAGGAAAGAAAGGATGAACCGGGCAGATGCTACAACTGTGGCAAATTTGGGCACTTCTCCTGAGACTGCAAGTTCAAGAAGGTAAAGAACTCAGAATATTATGCAAGGAAGTCACTCACTGCCAAGAAAGCTGAAGAAGGAAAAGTGCTTATGGCTGAAGAAGAAAACTGGTTGTTCCAAAGTTCTGATGATGAGGAGCAGGCGCACTTCACCCAAGTATCCTACATGGCAAAACTGGATGGTGACGATGAAGCTTCTGAGGCACATTCCGAAGACGCAAACTCTGAGGTAAGTGATAATTCTAAACTCATTGAATCTATGATGGCCCAAATACATAATATGAAAGATGAATTTGCTTTATTGAAAGGTAAACTTAGTTCCGCACATCAATCAGCCTTGAGTTTTCGTGATGAAAACGCTTTACTGAATGTTGTTGTGGAAGAAAAAGAAAAGGAAAAGGATGGTTTAAAAGCTGAAAAGGAATCTTTAAAAAGAAAAATATCTAGTTTAGAAAAGGATCTTGTAAATCTCAACGCTGAAAAGGGTGAGTTTAAAATCAAATTTGAAGTTTGTTTTCAAAAAACAAATGAAGCCTACACCAAGATAAAGCAATTGGAGGATATCAACATGAAACGAGGTCATACTGAGCAGACATTAAATATGTTGACCACTAAACTCCAAGATGAAAGGTTTTATAAAGTTAAACCAGGTTTGGGTTTGCCAATTAACGATATTTTGAAAAAGGCACCAGAGCACTTGTATAATTTTGATAAACTTGGCTCCACAGTCAGACACATTCCTAACATTCGTGCAACCTTTGTTGAAGCAAGTACTCCTAAACCTTTTACAGAGACCAAAGGTCGAGAAGAAATGGGAAAGGACAAGTCTTGTGGCACTGATTCTCAAAATCCTTTTAAACCAATTGGTTTTAAATATAGTGATTTGAATAAAAGCTATGAGACTCGAAAGATCGAATTTACTGAGTATGAATCACTATTCACCACACCTTCAAAAGAATCAGTCTACACCAGCACAGTTCCATCTGAGACTAAATGCAAATATGATGAGTATGAATCGGATGTCGATCCATCAAATACACCATCAGTCTCAAATCCTATTGCTTTTAAACCTTTACTTCTTGAAGAGGTTGAAGAAGAAACTGTCATTACGAATGGATCTTGTTTTAAAAATGATAAAATGGAGTTTATTGAGAACATGACTGAAGAAAGGTGTTATCCCATAATATCAAGCAATTCTCAATACAAACAAGATTTAGCAATGAAATCTAGAGAGAGAGTAGAGAGAGAGTAGAGAGAGAAAGTAGATCTTGAAAGCTCTTGTCATATATCTCACTTATCTAAAATATTACAGTGAAGTTCTTACAAGATTAACAAAGACTAATCCTATTTATACCACAAGACTAAACTAAAACTTAACAACTAAGTAAAACTAATCAATATTGACTTTGACAATACAACTTTGACTTTGCTTATGACTTTGACATTGTTGACTTACACAATGACTTTTCTTATTAAATCTTGTATACAATATTTGGACTTAACAATCTTCCCCTTTGTATTCAAGATTTAATAAAAATTTGATACAAATCTTCAGCACTTGATTCTTCAGCTTTTATCTCTTTGCAGCTTTCACAAATTTTAAACTTTCAGCTCTTGAAGAATCTTGGAAAGTCTTTTACTCTTTGAAGCTTTGAAATCAACAAGCCTTGAACACGAAATGGAATTCTTGAAATTGAAAAACAACTTTAACTCTGAAAATTCTTTTGACTTTGAACAAAAATGTATCTTCATCACTTTGATCTCTGAATCATCTTTGGAAGAAACAAACTTTCTTGAATCATCAAATTTTCTTTGAACATTCTTCCTTCAGAATCTTTTGGCTTTGAATTTCTTTATCAGACTTGAACTTTAAATCAGCGGAAGCAATTTGAAATTCTGACTTGAACTTTGACAAACTTTGACAACTCTTCATCTTTGAAATTGATCTTTGTAACATTATCCCCCTTTTTGATGATGTGAGAATCATTATCATCAAAACTTCATCAATTTCAGCTCAGACTTTGATGTTCCCCTTTGAGATCAACTAACAATCTCCCCTTTTGACAAATTTCGCACTTTGATCTGAAGAGCCGAATCATGAACTGTATATATCCGAATCTTTGCAAATTCAGACATAATGAGCGTGTAACCCTGATTCAACAAATGAAACAGTTAGAAATGCCTGTCAGTAACACGAAGTTACTGTGTACAACGGATGTACAATGTAAGGAGCTGGTTTGATGTTGACTCCCCAGGACTTCCATTCAATCATTGAAAGACACAAGGTAATTCTATGAATGTTCTGACAGAAAAACATATTCTCTGTGTGCTCGTGCTTGTGTTTTAAAAGAATTAGCACAATGATTGTTTTTCATAAGGCTCAAAGTATGTAAATCACTGAGACAACAATGATTATACATGGACTCAATGTGCATGAGAAAGGGTCGAAGGTGGGGCAACTTTCCTTCTTTTTCAATATCAGTATCTTCCAAGTGAAGATCCGATAGATTATGTGCTGCTTCCCCAGAAAATGTGAAACATTCTCTTTTTAAGAAAAGAATGAGTAGCTAGTGGGGTTGTATACAAGAGATGGCATGGGCTATTTGCCTATTTCAATGATGGTCACCAAAGAAATGTGAACCAATCAGTAATGTGGCTTCCCGGCTCAGAAAGTGGTAGGTGTAGAGTTCTGATATTCTTTTAACTCTGAACTCATACCCTCTTTCTTTTTATCATTATACTCACATCTAACCAATCTCTCATTTCTATTTTACCTCTGCTCACTCCCAAACTCTATTCTTTTAGACCCCTCTCCCCTTAATCACTCAAAGGATTTCTTCCGGGGTAGGAAACAGTGGTTATCATGAATCCATGGAAGATCTATTAAGCACTCACACTGAATCCCATGTTCCTAAAAGTACATGCTGGTCAATGATTTTCTTGAAATAAAGCACAAGAAATCATATGTCAGTGTATGTATGCTCATTTAAAAATATGAATGAAATTTGAGCATTTGAACGTTGAAGATTTCTCAAAACAAAGATATTGAAAGAATGGAATGAAATGAAGAGAATTGTTTTGAGAATCTGACAATTATTAAAAGCAGATCAAATGAAATAGCTAGGGTATCAAAGAATTGGATATTTTGTTTATATGAACAAATATAAACAATTTATCAATAAAAGTACAAATATGAAAAAGATGTATGATGCTCATCAACTTTGAACTTCAAACGAGAGTATTACCATCGAAAAATTGGTTCGAATTTGAGACATGGTAATAACATTTTCAAATAAAATACTGAACCGGTGTGTGTGAATACTTGACAGTATATAGACAAGATAATACACAAGTATTGATCTTTGGAAACACACGGTCAGTTAAACATTAAAGCGCAAAAAATTGAAAAACATTTAAAAATCACACTTCTAAATTCATAAAATCGTTTGAGAATAAGAAGTGGTTTGAACATTTAAGAAAAGGTTTTTTTCATGTTCGAAAGTTGTCCTTCTTTCAAACAATCCGAGATCTAGAATCAGAAGATATTTACCTTTTCAGCTCCCCCTTAAATCATGATATAATGATTTATGTCTTTTAAGCTCCCCTGGATATTAGCACAATATCCTTCTTTGATTGTTGAAGAACGGGTCCTGATCTGTCATTTGATCAGAAGCCACTTTATTCAATTTATTTAAAAATAAAAGACAGAAAGCAGTAAAACAGTTTATAGATTGAGTTCTGATCTGAAGTAATCAGAAGTCATCACCTTTACTCCCCCTTAAATTAAGCATTTGAAATATGTCAGTTAAAACAGGATAGAGATCAAACACTCCCTTTGAATTGTTAGACCATCAATATCAGAAAAATTTAGCAAAGAAAAAGTTTAGGATAGAGATCAGATTAATTCACTCGAGATGAAGACCATCAATATCCATCAGATGCAAGCATACAGGAGTAAGGTCTTTTTGATCTCTGAGGTACGGGTCCTAAGCTGTTTTGCTTAGAAGCCATAATCTTGACATTTAGGTGCGGGTCTTGAACTGTGTTATTCAAGAGCCATTGTTCTCTTACTCCCCCTTGGCTTGAGGTGCCTGCAACACAGAATCAATTTTCTTCTTTGGTACCCACTGGTAGTTGGGTTGCAGTTCGTGTGGGGGTAATGGAGTAAGAACCATACCAGAAATGATCATTTGTTTTGTGAAAATGATCATGTGTACAACAAATAGAACAATAAATTTTTTTACCGTTAGATGCTTTGTTCTTCTTTGCTTTAAGTACAGGTACACATGATTTCTTCTCTTTAAGTTCATTTTCCTTCTCATCTTTGACTGGTTTCTTTTTCCACACCAGTTTCTCTTTCTTGAAACTTGTTCTCCTTGGAAAAGTATCTGAACTATCTAAATAATCATCATAGAAAAGGTTAGTGCGACGAATCTGATTAAAGGATTTGACTGACCTGTTTGAAGAGATGAATTTCTGATTTGAACTTGAAACATATTTTTCAAGTTCTTTGATCTTTGATGCAAAATTATCTCTTTCTTTTACAAGCTGGTCAATCTTTGTTGTGAATTCAGACTTCGTCCTTTGCTCTTTCAGCGCAGCTGCAGACAATTCAGACAACTTAGAAGTCAACTTTTTAATTTCATTTTCAAATATGGATCTTTCTTCCTCAAATCCTTTTTCTGATTCATTTCTCTGGCCAGATAATTCTTTAAAGAATCCTACATTTTTCTGTTCTGTGGCCTTCTTTTCTTTATCAAACTTCTCTCTTTCCATGATCAGTACTTTCTCAAAATCGGAGATTTGTTGAGAAAGTTTTATGCATTTAAGATCAACTGACTTCTTTTCTTCATAGCACTTCTTTGAGAAATCTGAGAATTTCTTTGAAAAACTTTTCTTTTCACTTTCAAAATCAGCTTTATTTGCAACAAGCTGTTTTTCCAAATCAGATAAATTCTTTCGAAGCTCAACATTCTCAGATTCCAATTTCTTAACTTTCTGCTCATTGCTCTTAACAGAGACTGTCTGCTGAATTTTAGCTTCCAACTCAGAAATCTTTCCTTTTAGATCTGACACAACTGTTGGCCCTATCATCGTCCATTCAAGATAGTCCCATATCTCCTTTCCTGTTGATTTGTACAAATCTTTTCCTGTCAACTGATATGTATCTATGTGACCTTTAATCTCATGACGAATACTATTCAACAGAAAAGTTCGAGCCATATTATCAGCATTCTTTCTTTTCTCTCGATCCTCAGTACAATCTTCTGTTGGAGTATGAGGTGTCATCTCTCCTTTAGTCAATGACAATCTGATATAACAACTCAGCTCATTTGTATCTACAAATTTGAGAAAATCAGCTTTCCACTGCTCGTATCTTCCTCTTTGCAAAATTGGTGAACTCATCTCTCTCTCAGAAAATATTGAATGAGAAATCAGCTTCATGAGAATGATCGTTCCCAAACTGTATATCAGAAAATCAAAAATCAGATCAAATTGAAATCTTAAAAAAATATTTCGTGAAAATTGAAATTTGAACAATACTTGTTAGTTCGCAATGTAAAAAAAAATATTTCCAAAAATATTTCGTGAAAATACTTTTTTTTTTTTTAGAGAGAAGAGGTTTGCGTGTGATGACCGAAACGCAAAGCTAGGTGTGCGGGTCCTTGGTGAAACGCATAGCTAAGAATGCGGGTTGTTGAGGAAACGCATAGTGAGGTATGCGGGTCCTTGAGGAAACGCATAGTAGACTTTGCGTGTTGAACTTGATGCGCGAAGAAGAGCTTTGCGGTTCCAACTTGAACCGAAAACCTGAAATTTATGCAAAATTTATGAATGACCCGCAGAATAACATGAATGACACGCAAAGTTTTATGAAGGACACACAAAGTTTTATGAAGGACACGCAAACCGTGTTCTTTTCTGATTCTATCTCAAAACGATTCAAACCTGCAAAATTGATCTCAAAAACTTATCAGCAACATCGACAAACAATTCTGAATACACAAACACAATCAATTTTCGATTAAAACAACAAATCAAAGGAATTCGATCAAGAACAGAGGTTGAACTCGTTTTCAAGAAAAACTCAAAAAATCGAAAATTGACATCGAATTAGAATGAATTTTGATATGGAATCAAAACAAGAAACAGTCACCAACACTAGTCGATCACAATGAAACCAATTTCTTACATTAAAAACGATTTTTCACAAAAAATTCAGATGAAACATTAACAAACTTGTTTCTTGAAAGAAAATTTGAAAAATAACGATTTTCAATCCAAGAACACACAAATTTCAATTTAAATCATGATCTAATCATTCCTGAATAGTTTGGTACGACTTTGATACCAATTGTTATCCCATAATATCAAGCAATTCTCAATACAAACAAGATTTAGCAATGAAATCTAGAGAGAGAGTAGAGAGTAGAGAGAGAAAGTAGATCTTGAAAGCTCTTGTCATATATCTCACTTATCTGAAATATTACAATGAAGTTCTTACAAGATTAACAAAGACTAATCCTATTTATACCACAAGACTAAACTAAAACTTAACAACTAAGTAAAACTAATCAATATTGACTTTGACAATACAACTTTGACTTTGCTTATGACTTTGACATTGTTGACTTACACATTGACTTTTCTTATTAAATCTTGTATACAATATTTGGACTTAACAAAAGGTTTTCTGAAATGATGAATGCTTCAAACTCTGATCCTGTCTCTATTTTAAAGGAATCAAATTCTGTGAATGATCATACATCTGAATTGATGAAACAAATTGATATGCTGCAACAGTCTCTTGATGAGGTTGAAGATGAAAACTTTGATCTCAAATTTAAACTTGAAAAATCTTTGAAAGAAAATCAAGAGCTTTGCACAGAGATCAATCATTTGAAAATTACTTTGTTTAAGAATGCTTCAAATGATAAATAGATGTTTAATGATCCAAGCTGGAAGGTAAGAACTAATCCAGAATTTGATGCTCCTGCAAAACCTTCAGTTGTTTACTCTGATTGTCCTGAATATCCAGCTAGTATTTTTGAGAAGGGTGAGACTTCAAGTAACTCTAGAAAAGAATCACCCTCTAAGATAGAGACTAACAAGATTCTTGTTTCTGTTTCAGATATAAAAGGAAATGGAGTTGGGAGGAGTAAGAAGAATAAAGATGATAGTTTGAATAAAAATGCTAGTTTGAACTTTAGTGAATCTTTTGTTACAAACAGTTGTATTACAGAAAGTGATATTTTGAAAAATAATTCTTTTGATGGACATGAATGTAAGATTTGTTCCGATAAATCTAAGTTTATGACTTTTGCTCGAAAGAATCTATATTGCAAACACTGCTGGGATAATTTTTTCAAATACTACTACACTCCTAAGTCCAAAAAGAGTAAAAGAAAAGCTAAACTGAACCTTAATTCTAATTCTTCCACACAACCCAAAGTGTTTCGTGCTAAGGTTACCAATCCAAGATCTAAAAAGCATTTTCAGGAATTAAATTTTAATATGGTTTGGAAATGGGTTCCAAAACCCCGATATGAATGGCGAGTGAAAATTAAACCAGCTGATATTCCTGAATTGCTGGAAGCTAACACCAAAGGACCCATTTTGATATGGGTACCAAAGCAAAACTAATTGTCTCTTTTGCAGGCCTGTCGATTGTGGGTAATAGATTTCGGATGTTGACGCCACATGACAGGATTCAAGCACCTCTTGCATAACTATGTAGAGTATCCTGCCGGAGCAGTTCGTTTTGCAAATTCTGAAGTAGAAGGAAAGGTCAAAGGATACGTAATGTTGGATAATGGAGTTGTGAAGATACAGAAAGTGTTATATGTTGAAGGACTTGATCACAATCTGTTTAGCACCAGTCACTTCTGTGACATGAAATATCAAGTTCACTTCACAACAACTCATTGCTATCTTGAGGATCCATATGGTTACGAAGTCTTCAAAGCTGAACGCCATGGAAATCTCTATTATGTAGACTTTCCAACACTGTCTGCCACACGTACAGTATGCCTATTAGCCAAAGCATCAAAAGCACAATCATGGACGTGGCATCGCCGCTTGTCTCATCAGAATTTCAGATCCATAGCCAAGCTACAGAGACAAGGTCTGGTCAAAGGTCTACCAGAAATGAGGTTCGAAAAAGACTCACTATGTTCTGCATGTGAGTTGGGCAAAATGAAGCGAAGATTATTCATGTCCAAAACTGAATCATCGACCTCATCTGCACTGGAATTTCTTCATATGGACCTATGTGGCCCAATGAGAACAGCGTCTATCAATGGAAATAAATACGTCTTAGTAATGATAGATGACTATTCAAGGTATACATGGCTCGAGTTTCTTCGCAACAAGTCAGATGCGCCAGAATTGATCATCGCTTTTATCAAGCGTATTCAAGTATGTCTTCAATTGCCAGTCCGAACTCTTCACAGTGACAACGACACAGAGTTCAAGAATGACACCTTGCAGAGTTATCTTATCTCTATGGGCATTTCACACAAATTCTTCGCAACCTACACTCCACAGCAAAATGGCATTGTTGAACGGAAGAACCGCACTCTTGTTGAAGCTGCTCGTACTATGCTTGCATATTCTGATTTACCCAGGTATCTTTGGGCTGAGGCAGTCGCGACAACTTGCTTCACTCAGAACCGTACCATTGTGGTCAAACGCTTTGACAAAACAACATATAAGTTAATCAACAATCGTAAACCTAACATCAAATTCCTTCGTGTTTTTGGTTGCAGGTGTTACATTCTACGTGAGCGTCAAGGACTATCAAAATTTGATAAGAAAGCGGATGAAGGATATCTCGTTGAATACTCGTTGATCCAAATCTTATCGAATCTACATTATTCGAACCAAGACGATTGTTGAGAGCATGAATGTATCGTTTGATGAGAATTCTACGCGGACTTCTGGACACAACTGTTCAGATCTCGGACTTAAGAACAAAGCTTTCTATTCACTTTAGAATAGAACCAGTGTCTAAAGAATCTATTTCTTCTAGTACTAACTCCATTTCATCTGAGTTAGATTTGTTGTTTATTGATGCCTTCGATGATATTTGTGCATATTTTGACAAAGGCATATCAACGTCAACAACAAGTTCGGAGGTCCCTACTATTTCTGAAGACATGTCTGGACCGTCCGAAGAAGTCACTGAAACTTCATCTCCATCAGGTACAACTAAACTGTTACTTTCTGACTCTACTAATGCTGAATCTGTCTCTGCAGATATTTCTTTTGGAAATGAAGTGACGAGTACTTTAGCTGCTATTCCAGAAGCTTCAGGATCAGAAACTCCTGTACAAGATGTCCCGAGTACATCTGTGGATCTACCTGTCATGCATGATGAATACAATGCATCAAACACGCAACAAACAATTGAATCCTTACCAAGCACACATCGTTGGACTAAGGATCATCCCCTGCATAACGTGATAGGTGATGTACAATCTGGTGTCACGACACGGTCAGCGTCAGCTAATTTCTGCATGTTTTCAAGCTTCCTTAGTTCCCTAGAACCAAAGAAAGCATCCGAAGCTCTATGTGATCCCTTCTGGATTTCTGCTATGCAAGACGAGCTTCTGCAATTCGAACGGAACAAGGTATGGCGCTTGATCCCACTACCTAAAGGTAAAACTGTTATTGTAACTAAGTGGGTATTTAGAAACAAGAAAGACGAGGCGGGAGTAGTTGTGAGAAACAATGCTCGATTGGTTGCAAAAGGGTACTGTCAACAGGAGGGTATTGACTATGACGAAACATTCGCCCCTATTGCAACGATTGAAGCCATCAAAATCTTCTTAGGCTATGCAGCGCACAAAAACTTTATAGTCTATCAAATGGACGTAAAGTTAGCTTTCCTAAATGGCGTTCTCCATGAGGAGGTCTACGTGGCACAACCTGAAGGTTTCGTTGATCATGCCTGGTATGAAACTCTAACCAAATTTTTCCTTGCTTCTGGTTTCAAGAAAGGTACGGTTGACACCACCTTATTTCTCAAAAGGCAAGGTGAGGACTTGATTCTCATTCAGATTTATGTTGACGACATAATATTTGGGTCGACAAATCAGAAATTTTGCAAGAACTTTTCTAAAATCATGGAAACAAAGTTTGAAATGTTGATGATGGGTGAATTAAATTTCTTTCTTGGTTTACAAGTAAAGCAATTACCCGAAGGCATTTTCATCAATCAAGCTAAATATATAAAAGATATATTAAGAAAGTTCAATATGTCAGATAGTTCAGTCATGAAAACACCAATGGCTACTGGTACGCTCTTAGACACAGATCCCTCTGGTAAACCTGTTGATCAAAAGGTGTATCGTAGCATGGTTGGTTCTTTACTTTATCTGGCTTCTAGTCGCCCAGATATAATGTTTGCCACATGTTTTTGTGCGAGATATCAGTCTAATCCTAAAGAGTCGCACTTTAATGCTGTTAAGCGAATCCTTAGATATCTCAAAGGCACTCCTAATTTAGGCCTTTGGTATCCAAAGGATTCTCATTTTGATCTAACTGCCTTTACAAATGCTGATCATGCAGGATGTAAGCTAGACCGGAAAAGCACCTCTGGATCATGTCAATTTATAGGTTACAAACTTGTAAGTTGGACCTCAAAGAAACAAAATTGTGTTTCAACATCCACTGCCGAGGCTGAATATGTAGCTGCTGCTAGCTGTTGTTCACAAGTCCTCTAGATGAAGACACAATTAAGGGACTTTGGATACAACTACAAGCGCGTTCCTATTTATTGTGATTCCAAGAGCGCAATCACCATAACAACTAACCCGGTTCAGCATTCGAAGACCAAGCATATAGATTTACGCTATCACTTCATCAAAGATCATGTAGAAAAAGGTGACATTGAAATGCATTTTGTTCAAACTGACTTCCAGTTAGCTGACCTTTTCACCAAGCCGTTGGATGAAAAGAGATTCCAATTTCTAATCAACAAACTTGGTATGTTGAACATGTCTTCTTAGCCTTACTTGTCGGTTCACAATATAATCAAATTCTTATCAATAACAACGACACAAATGATTAACCAACCTTTCTATTACAAACAATGGATACAGATTGATGTTTGCGATTTCTCTCTTGAAGCTCTCAGTTGGTTTCTCTCTGGATGAACAGTGTTGGTCGATATTTGATCTGATCAGATATTAGAAGTTGTGAGATAATAATATCTCATAACCTTTAATATCTAACAAACTAATATCTAAATATAATATCTAAACTAAATATAATATCTAAACTAAATAATAATATCCTAAAATATCTATTACTTGGATATTTAGGAATAATACAAAATACAATAATTAAGACAATAATTAACTTTGACAATTATTACAAACTTAACATTAGACTTATATTGAGAGTGGCTTTTCAGCTTTAGCTTTAGATTCCAAACTTCAGATTGGATGATCTTGAATCCAATAAATCTGAGATCTAACAATCTCCCCCTTTGGATCAAGATCATTACAAAAAAGATTTAGCAATTCAGTCTTCTCTTTCAGCTCAGAAGTTGGAATCTCCTTCTCTGTCTTCCATATGTAATAATCTCCAGTTTTAGCTCAGAATGCTTTAGCAAAGTATCTTCAAAGAAAAATTATCTTAAATCAACATATCTTCAGAATACTTTGATCTCTCGTATTTCTTGGTTAGCTCTTCTCTTCTCCAATGTCTCTTGAAAGACAACTTGTTATAGACATTTCTTCAAACTTTAGGTTCTCCCCCTTTTTGATGAAAAGAGCAATGCTTTCATCAAAACTTGTAGTAAGAAATGTCTTTCATCAGGAGCTTCTGATCCGTCAATACAAAAGATATTCATCCAGATCTTTGCAAATCCAGAAAAAATAATCGTGTAACACCTGAATCAACAAATGAATCAGTTAACATGCTTGTCAGTAACACTAAGTCACTATGTGTAATGAATACACATTGGTAAGGATCTTTTTGATGTTCACTCCCCCAGGGCTTCCATTCAATCATCGAAATACCACAAAGTTAATTTCTATGAACGTTATGACAAAGAAACAAATTCCTTGTGTGTTCGTGCATGTGATAGAAAGAATTTAGCACGAATGATTGCTTATTAAGGCTCAAAATTGTGTAAACCACTAAGACAACAGTAAGTTAAACACAGATTCAATGTGCATGATTGAAGTGCGAAGGTGGGGCAAACTTCCTTCTTTTCAATATCCAGATTTTCCAAAATAAAATCAGATAGCAAATGTGCTGCTTCCCTTTTGAAAATGTGAAACATTTTCCTTTTGAGAAGAAAATGAGTAGTTGGTGAGGTTTGATCAAGAGTTGGCATGGGCTAGTTTCCTGTTTCAATAATGATCACCAAAGAGTTGTGAAACATTAGAATTGTGGCTACCTGGTTCAGAAAAAGTTGGTGCAGAGTTATGATATTCTTTTAACTATGTTCTCACACCCCTTTCTTTTAAACATTAAGCTTACTCTAACCAAACTCTCTTTTTCTGTATACCTCATCACACAATCCACACTCATTTCTTTTCGACTTCTCACACTCAATCACTATGGATTAACTTCTTGGGTAGGAAACACTGGTTAACGTGTATCCGTAGAAGTTGTGTTAAGTCCTAGCACAATGAAATCATGTTTTCCTATGATGCATATGATGCTCAATTTGGTTTAACTATATCAGTTAAAGCACAATGTAGATCTTGAAAACATTTAAAAGCACACTTCCAATTCATGAAAGCGGTTTGAGATTCGGGAAGTGGTTTGAACTTTTAAGAACAATGTTTTCTATGATTGAAAGTTGTCCTCTTTCAACCATATATGAGATGAAGATAAGGAATTATACCTTTTGAGTGCAATCTTACATCTCATGAAGTTAAGCTTAAAGTCATAAAGATATGATCTTGTAAACATCAGAAATAATCAGAAGTCATATCTATACTCCTTTGACTTGAAGAGCTCCCCCTAAAATCATGCATTACAAAAATTTGACATAAAAGGTAAATGCAGATATTATATGAGCTCCCCCTCAAAATAACAATGATCATATATGGAGTTTCTTCTCACACTCCCCCTTAGATCATGAACAGAATAGAAATGTGCAGATATCTTGCAGAAATGAAGATAAAGAAATGATGAAAAATTTACAATAAGAAAATTTAATAGATAACCACTGATTAGGTCTTAAGATTTAGCATACCAAGCCTAGAGACAAGAAAATTGAATCTCTTTTCGTCCAAGGGTTTGGTAAACAAATATGCAAGCTGATAATCAGTTTTTACAAAGTAAAGTTCTATTGTTCCTTTTTTGACATTGTCTTTTATAAATTGATACCTGACATCGATGTGTTTGGTCTTTGTATTCTGAACAGGATTAGCTGTTATCGCGATAGTTCTCTTTGAGTCACAGTAGTCAGGATTTTATTGAAGTGAAAACCGTGGTCTCGTAGTTGCATTCTCATCCACAAGACCTGAGAACAGCAGCTAGCAGCAACTACATATTATGCTTCGGCCGTTGAAGTTGAGACACATAATTGCTTCTTTGATGCCCAACTGACGAGTTTATCACCGAGGAACTGTATATGACCTGATGTGCTCTTCCTGTCTAGCATGCAACCAGCATGATCTGCGTCTGTATATGCTGTTAGTTCAAAGGTAGTATCTTTAGAATACCACAGACCAAGATCTGCAGTCCCCTTCAGATACCTAAAAATGCGCTTAACGGCAGACACATGGGATTTGTGATTTATAAAATCCCAAACAATCAAGCTTTTCTCACATAAGATGTGACAATTATCAAGAACAAGAGAGAGAAACTAGAGAGAGAAAGTAGTAGTCATTGATCTCATTAATCTGATTTTTACAATACGTTCCTTAAAGAAAATACAAAGACTAAAACCTATTTATACCAACTAAGCTAAACAAGACTTAACCACTAAGGAATTAAACAACCTCTTTGACTTTTCCAAGACTTTGACATTGTTGACTTTCTAACATTGACTTTCTAATTAAATCTTGGATACAATATTTTGACTTAACAGGATTCTTTAGGATTAGCCTGATATCTAGCACACAAGCATGTAGAAAACATTATATCCGGCCTACTGGAAGTAAGATACATCAAAGAACCTATCATCCCTCTATAAGTCCTAGCATCAACAGCCTTTCCCGAAGGATCGGTGGCAATCTTAGTACCAGGTGCCATTGGGGTACTAATCGATTTACAATTTTCCATTTTGAACTTCCGAAGAATATCAAGAATGTATTTAGATTGATTGATAAAGATCCCCGTTGAAAATTGTTTGACTTGTAATCTGAGAAAGAAATTCATCTCTCCCATCATATTTATCTGAAAACGTGACACCATGAGGTTTGAAAATTCTTACAGTATTTAGGATTTGTAGAGCCAAAAATAATATCATCCACATATATTTGAATTAGAATGATATCGGCTTTGTCCTTTTTGAGGAATAAAGTGGTATCAATTGTACCTTTTGTAAAACCTGACTTGACCAAAAACTTAGATAATACCTCATACCAGGCGCGAGGAGCTTGTTTCAGTCCATAAAGAGTTTTGTCGAGAACGTACACATGATTCGGTTTCTCTTGATTGACAAAACCTTCTGGCTGCGAGACGTAGACTTCTTCCTTGAGAATGCCATACAGAAATGTTGTCTTCACGTCCATTTGAAAGACCGTGAAGTTCTTGTGGGCTGCGTAGGCCAGAAACATCCGAATTGTGTAACACCTCAAAAATCAGAGTAAATTAAAACCTGGAAATCTGACAATATAACGAATGTAAAACCATAACTTTTCATAAATGGGATCAGTCCTCCAGACTATACAATCCTATACAAGGATTTCATCAAAAGAATGGGACTTAACAATGCCCAACAATAATACTAATCAATCCCAAAAACCTCGAGACTCAAAACTCGTCTCTCCAAAAACCCCGGCAACCCACCGCTAATGGAAACCTGATACACATACCATTTGAGAAAAAGTGTCAGACTTAAAGCCTGGTGAGAACATACAGTTTATGAAGCTCAAAAGATAAAACATTTGCATCAAGATAACATTTCCAAAGAGCTTAAGTTTACAATTTAGGTCCTCGCCACAATCGGGCTTTTTCGTTATAAACATACCACAAAAGGACCGAAAACAAAATATTTTACCAAGGATCGTGGCGTAACACAAAGTTAGGCCAACAATCCGAGTTACGAGCTAAACCAATTGGAGTCCGCGGATACGAATCACAAAGTCCGTGCTTCAACGTGAGATCAAGCCCCAAGCGCAAAACCAAGGTATACTCCTTCACTAGGATCACTATGAACCATGGCTAGTATCCGGCCTCACATAACCGTACCAAGTTGCCCCCGAGGAACAAGTGATCCATAGCTACAATTCTGGGGAATGTAACATCCCAACAATACAGTCTATTCCAAAACCTAGGGATCCACTAGTAATGGTAAGGACTCGTCACAACAACGTATGTGACCAACCATAAATAAACATATGGTTACAAACACATTTTTATAAACAAAATGCTATTCCCAGTTCAACTTCTGGTAAGAATGAAAAGTATTTAAAAGAAGTTCCTTTGAATATTTCTTTCGCATAAACGCACAGGTGAAACATCATTTTATTTTTAAAATAAGATAAGATCGAAAAGGTAACTTTTGATATGTATACAGTTTAAAATGATAGTAGGAACTCACCTCTGTTTCCTTCTTCTTAACGAGCGCTACCTATGATAACACCGAAAGAATCGGTAAGTCGAAATACAGATAAACCTCTCGTTACTTGAATAGGACTCAAAGACACATAAGCTAACAACTTAACAGAACCTAATCCGGTTAAAGGCAACAACCGGTCGAACACCACCCCGGGTCGAACACCTCCTCGGTCCAACACTACCCCGGGTCGAACAGACAACACCGGTCGAGGGACCATCCGGTCGAACAACCCCTCGGTCGAATCAACCATCCGTTCGAATCAAACCTTCGGTCGAACACCAGTCCGGTCGAATCAACCCTTCGGTCGATTGACCATCGCCTTGTTCATCAAGAACAGCGATGCAGAACCCAGATTCAACCCAGATCCAAATGAGAAAATACTCATATCTCAAAATGGAACGGTTCAAAACCTACAGAACGAGATTCTACACAGCTAAAAGCATTCAGATCAAAGCATTAAGCTAGATTCGTACCTCGATTTGCCCGAAATGATCGACCCAAAACAAAGCTTCTTCTCCTGCCTTCCTTTCTCTCTGACTTCAAAGATCTCAAGAACTCAAATCTGATATTTTACAAAATATCTAGATTTAACTTTGTATATATATTACCCAAGTTACACTTTGCCCCCTTGAACTTTGGGTAATGGTCAACTTCTCACCCAATCCCAAAATTCAGGGTGTTACAATCCTCCCCAACTTGGGAATGATTTCGTCCCCGAAATCCAACTATACAAAGAGATGAGGATATCTACGCTTCATATCCTCCTCAGATTCCCAAGTCACATTTGCTCCTCGGTGATGCTTCCACTGCACCTTGACCAAAGTGACTTCCTTATGACGCAACTTCTTAGTCTTTCTCTCTAAGATGGCGTCGGGTTCTTCCACACAACGGTTACCTTCGTCAACCCTTAACTCTGAGAGGGGAATGACGCTGTCTTCTACCGCCAAACACTTCCGGAGGTAGCAGACATGAAACGTGTTGTGTATTCTACTCAACTCCGGTGGTAGTTCCAACTGGTAGGCCTGCAACCCTACACGCTTAAGTACTTTGAAAGGTCCGAGGAAACGAGGACTCAGCTTCCCACGTTTTCCGAACCGTATGATGCCCTTCCATGGCGATACCTTAAGCATAACGCGGTCGCCTACTTGGAATTCCATCGGTCGCCTCTTCTTATCGGCATAGCTCTTCTGACGATCTTGAGCCGCTTTCATCCTCTCTCTAATACACTTGATCTTATCGGCAGTCTCTTGCACGATTTCAGGTCCGGCGAACTGCTTCTCTCCTGCTTCCAGCCAACACACGGGAGTCCGACACTTTCGCCCATACAATGCTTCAAAAGGTGCCATCCCAATACTCGAGTGGTAGCTATTGTTGTAAGCAAACTCTACCAAAGGCAGGTGAGAGTCCCAACTACCCCCGAAATCGATGACACAAGACCTCAACATGTCTTCCAAGGTTTGGATCGTTCGTTCGCTCTGCCCGTCGGTCTGCGGATGGTAATCCGTACTCAACTTAACTCGCGTACCAAGCTCTTTCTGAAACCCATCCCAGAAGTTCGAAGTGAACCGGCTGTCACGATCCGACACGATCGACAACGGTATTCCATGCCTCGAGACCACCTCATCGATATAAAGCTTCGCCAACTTATCCATCGGTAAAGTCTCGCGCATAGGCAGAAAGTGAGCGCTCTTCGTCAATCTATCCACTATCACCCAGATGGTATCGTGTCCCCGAAGAGTTTTAGGCAACTTCGTCACGAAGTCCATGGTGATATGCTCCCACTTCCACTCGGGAATCTCTAAAGACTGAAGACTCCCATACGGTCTCTGATGTTCGGCCTTAACTTGCGAACACGTCACACAACGCTCAACGTAACGTGCCACATCAAGCTTCATCACCGGCCACCAATAGTGCAACTTCAAGTCCCTGTACATCTTCGTACTTCCCGGGTGAATGGAATACTTTGACTTGTGTGCGTCTTCTAGCAACAGCTCACGGTTTCCCCCAACCTTTGGCACCCACACACGACCACTGAACAGTTTCACTCCGCGGCTATCCTCCGTTAAGAGTAAACGCTGTTTTGTCATAACTTCCTCTTTGAGATTCTCTTCTAACAATGCTTCCATCTGAGATGTCTTGATCTTCTCAATAAGGCTAGACACTAGCTCGATTCTTGAATGGGTAGCCCGAATACTCCCGCTATAGTCCTTCCGACTTAGCGCATCGGCCACCACGTTCGCCTTACCGGGATGGTAAAGCAATTCACAGTCGTAGTCTTTCAACAACTCGAGCCACCGCCTTTGCCTCATATTCAGCTCTTTCTGACCAAAGACATACTTCAGGCTCTTGTGATCCGTGTAAAGAGTACACTTCGTGCCGTAGAGGTAATGTCGCCAAAGCTTCAAAGCGAACACCACCGCTGCTAACTCCAGATCATGGGTTGGATAATTCTGCTCGTGTATCTTAAGCTGCCTCGAGGCATAAGCGATTACCTTGCCTCGTTGCATTAACACGCAACCCAATCCCATCTTTGAAGCGTTGCTGTACACCACGAAATCTTCCGATCCTTCAGGTAACGTCAAGATCGGAGCTTCACACAACTTCTTTTGAAGGATCCGAAACGCCTTCTCTTGGGTTTCGGTCCATTCAAACTTCACATTCTTCCGAGTCAGAACTGTCAAGGAAGAAGCGATCTTGGAAAAGTCTTGAATGAATCTCCTGTAGTATCCCGCCAGACCCAAGAAACTTCGGATCTCTGACGGACTCTTAGGAGGCTCCCAATTCATCATAGCTTCAATCTTGGAGGGATCTACTTTCACTCCGTCCCGAGTGACTACGTGCCCCAGAAATTGTACTTCCTTAAGCCAAAAGTCGCACTTGGAAAACTTGGCGTACAATCTCTCTTTTCTCAACACTTCGAGAACTTCACGAAGATGCTGCTCGTGCTCTGTCTCACTCTTGGAGTACACGAGTATGTCGTCAATGAATACAATGACCGACTTGTCGAGGAATGGTCGGCACACTCTATTCATCAAGTCCATAAACACCGCTGGTGCGTTCGTCAGACCAAAAGGCATTACAAGGAACTCGTAATGGCCGTAACGCGTTCTGAAAGCCGTTTTCAGAACATCTTCTTCTCTCACCTGCACTTGGTGATAGCCTGATCGTAAGTCGACTTTGGAGAAACAACCCGCTCCTTGAAGTTGATCGAACAAGTCGTCTATTCTCGGAAGCGGATACCTGTTCTTCACTGTAGCTTTGTTCAACTCACGATAGTCGATGCACATTCTCATTGTGCCATCCTTCTTCTTGACAAATAAGACCGGAGCTCCCCAAGGTGACGAACTCGGTCTTATGAATCCTTTCTCAAAAAGCTCTTGGAGTTGTGCCACCATCTCTTGCATCTCCGATGGCGCTAAATGATAAGGTGCTTTAGCGATCGGTGCAGCGCCTGGCACAAGATCAATCCGAAACTCTACTTGACGATCGGGCGGCAACCCGGGCAAGTCGTCCGGAAAGACATCTGGATACTCCCGCACGATCTTCACATCTTCCAGCTTGGACTTCTCTAACTTGGCATCGATCACATAGGCTAGGAAGGAAGAACATCCTTTTACTAAACACTTGCGTGCTTTTGCCATTGTGATTATTGCCACTTCACCCTTTCTCTTTTCGCCATAGATGACCACGACCTCTCCAGAGAGGTTGGGAAGTCGAATCATCTTCTTGGAACACACGAACTCGGCCTGATTGTTTGACAACCAATCCATACCGATTACAACATCAAAACCCCCGATTGACATTGGTAGCAGATCGATCGGGAATTCTCTCCCTTCGATGCTAAGAGCACACTGCTTCAGAATTTCGTGGATCAGAACTTGCCTACCATCTGCTATTTCTACTACTAATGCATCCTCAAGACTAGTAGTGGGAATAGCAATTTTCTGACGGAATAATTCAGATACGAAAGAGAAACTAGCACCCGTATCGAACAAAATACGAGCAGGTACAAAGTTTATAAGAAAAGTACCCGATACCACATCAGCGGATGCTCTAGCCTCTTCGGCCGTCATCTGAAATGCTCGACTCTGAACCTTAGGAGGGTTTTCCTTCCTTGCTGGCGCGCTACCCGACACAAGCTTCGGGCAATCTCTCTTTACATGCCCCGGTGCCTTACACTCGTAACAGACGATTCCACTGACCGGGCAATCTCTGACAGTATGATCGGGCTTCCCACACTTATAGCAAACTTGAGAATTGTTGTAACAGTTACCGTGATGCTTAGTTCGACACCTCGGGCACCACTTAGCTTCCTGATAATTGCTGAAGTTGCGGTTCCCAACAAAAGGTCGGGTCCGCTTGGGAGGTACTGAACTGTTCTCCCACTTTCTCTTTTCAGGCACCACCACTGCCTTCTCAGATTTGCCCTTCGTGAACATCTCTTCCATAAATTGAGCTTCTTCCACCATCTCTCGGAGGTTAGAAGCCTTGAAATTATGGACCATAGATTGCATGTCCGCTGGCAAGCCGTTGAGATAAGCTTTCATCTTGTCCTTCTCTGTTGGGGCAGCGTGCCCCACCAGACCAAGTTTCTCCATAAACTGACGGGTATACTCCCTCACCGTCAGGCTCCCTTTCACCAAAGAACGGAATTCTTTCTCAAGTCGGTCCATGGTCCTCTCGTTGCAAAACTCCTCTAGCAGCTTCTTCTTGAACTCGGCCCACGACAACTGAGCCAGTACTTCCGGAGATAGAGTGGATTGGATGATATTCCACCAGATGAGTGCAGTGTCCCTCAGCAGTTGGGTACCAAACCACACCCTCTGATCATCACCACATTCGGAAGAGCCAAAATCTTGCTCAACCGCTCGGATCCACTTAACGCACACCACCGGGTCGTCAGAACCGAAGAATTCTGGCGGTCCGCAGCCCAGAAAGGACTTATAGGAACAACTCTTCCTGTTCCCCGGAACTTCAGAACTCCTGCGCTCTACTGCCGTGACCCTTATACCATCATCACCAGAACCTACTACGACGTTCTCCACCACCGTCTCACTTCTCCGATGGTTCACGTCGCGGTCCTCCATCGCTTTTAGCAGAAACTCTTGCTGCTTGGCCATCTCTTCTCTCATTTCCAACATTACGCTGGCCAACAACTCTGACTGGGGATTAGCATCCCCTATAACTGGGTGAGATGAAGCCAGGTCCACACGCGGAATGACCTCTGGCCCCCCACCTAGTATTTGTTGAACTGGCGGACGCACGACAACCTCAACTCCTTCCGGCTGATCAGCTGTGGAGGCTGTCGCTTCCAGACCGTCAACACGAGTACGCGGTCTACCACGCGTATTCACCATGCTGAACAACTTCACAGAACAAGAAAGAGATAAGAGAGAGATAGGAAAAACATGAAAGGAAAACGTACTATCACATTATCAATTGTCATATCAACAGCAAATCAAGGACTCTTACGTACAATATCCTCATAATAACATTAGCTAAGTGAAATTATGAACATACAACACATAACGGTTCTTGTCACCACCATTACAACGCCTGATAAACGTACTTTCCGTTGACTCTAAGACTAACCCATCTTAGGAGCTCTACCCGAATCTCGCGGATCAATTCTTAGCATACGCAGTCTAAGTCTAGACATCTTACATTCATGCCTAGTTCGCTTAAACTAGAGCTCTGATACCAACTTGTAACACCTCAAAAATCAGAGTAAATTAAAACCTGGAAATCTGACAATATAACGAATGTAAAACCATAACTTTTCATAAATGGGATCAGTCCTCCAGACTATACAATCCTATACAAGGATTTCATCAAAAGAATGGGACTTAACAATGCCCAGCAATAATACTAATCAATCCCAAAAACCTCGAGACTCAAAACTCGTCTCTCCAAAAACCCCGGCAACCCACCGCTAATGGAAACCTGATACACATACCATTTGAGAAAAAGTGTCAGACTTAAAGCCTGGTGAGAACATACAGTTTATGAAGCTCAAAAGATAAAACATTTGCATCAAGATAACATTTCCAAAGAGCTTAAGTTTACAATTTAGGTCCTCGCCACAATCGGGCTTTTTCGTTATAAACATACCACAAAAGGACCGAAAACAAAATATTTTACCAAGGATCGTGGCGTAACACAAAGTTAGGCCAACAATCCGAGTTACGAGCTAAACCAATTGGAGTCCACGGATACGAATCACAAAGTCCGTGCTTCAACGTGAGATCAAGCCCCAAGCGCAAAACCAAGGTATACTCCTTCACTAGGATCACTATGAACCATGGCTAGTATCCGGCCTCACATAACCGTACCAAGTTGCCCCCGAGGAACAAGTGATCCATAGCTACAATTCTGGGGAATGTAACATCCCAACAATACAGTCTACTCCAAAACCTAGGGATCCACTAGTAATGGTAAGGACTCGTCACAACAACGTATGTGACCAACCATAAATAAACATATGGTTACAAACACATTTTTATAAACAAAATGCTATTCCCAGTTCAACTTCTGGTAAGAATGAAAAGCATTTAAAAGAAGTTCCTTTGAATATTTCTTTCGCATAAACGCACAGGTGAAACATCATTTTATTTTTAAAATAAGATAAGATCGAAAAGGTAACTTTTGATATGTATACAGTTTAAAATGATAGTAGGAACTCACCTCTGTTTCCTTCTTCTTAACGAGCGCTACCTATGATAACACCGAAAGAATCGGTAAGTCGAAATACAGATAAACCTCTCGTTACTTGAATAGGACTCAAAGACACAGAAGCTAACAACTTAACAGAACCTAATCCGGTTAAAGGCAACAACCGGTCGAACACCACCCCGGGTCGAACACCTCCCCGGTCCAACACTACCCCGGGTCGAACAACCCCTCGGTCGAATCAACCATCCGGTCGAATCAACCCTTCGGTCGAACACCAGTCCGGTCGAACAACCCCTCGGTCGAATCAACCATCCGTTCGAATCAAACCTTCGGTCGAACACCAGTCCGGTCGAATCAACCCTTCGGTCGATTGACCATCGCCTTGTTCATCAAGAACAGCGATGCAAAACCCAGATTCAACCCAGATCCAAATGAGAAAATACTCAGATCTCAAAATGGAACGGTTCAAAACCTACACAACGAGATTCTACACGGCTAAAAGCATTCAGATCAAAGCATTAAGCTAGATTCGTACCTCGATTTGCCCGAAATGATCGACCCAAAACAAAGCTTCTTCTCCTGCCTTCCTTTCTCTCTGACTTCAAAGATCTCAAGAACTCAAATCTGATATTTTACAAAATATCTAGATTTAACTTTGTATATATATTACCCAAATTACACTTTGCCCCCTTGAACTTTGGGTAATGGTCAACTTCTCACCCAATCCCAAAATTCAAGGTGTTACAAATTGCCTCTAAACGCGCCACTGAAGCATAATTCTCGTCGTAGTCTATTCCTTCCTCTTGCCTATATCCTTTGGCAACAAGTATTGCTTTATTTCTGATAACAGTACCATCTTCATCTTTCTTGATTTTGAAAACCCATTTCGTACCTATAATTGATTTACCTTGAGGTTTGGGTACGAGTCTCCAGACTTTAAGTGCTTCAAACTGATTCATCTCTTCTTGCATTGCAGTCACCCAATCGGAATTAGCAAGGGCCTCAGATACGCGAGTAGGCTCGATCTTGCTAAGAAAGGATTCATGCATACACATATTCATTGAAGCAGACCTAGTTTGCACCGGTTTTGTTGGATCACCAATGATTTGGCTTATCGGGTGCTCTTTGGTCCATTTGTCTTCATGAGGGAGTGGATTATATGTATTTAGATCCATATCATCATATATGAATCCACTGTTATCTTTTACAGCTTGTTCAGTAGGAATGGGGGGTTGAGTTGAAGTAGTAGGTGCAGAAGTCTCAGTAGGTACAACTTGATGAGTCTGTAGATCAGTCCTTACAGAACATCCTACTGATTTAGCAACTTTTGTCTCTTCTTTATTGATCACATATTCAACTGTTGGAGTAGGCATTTGAACTTGAACTTCTTGTTGAATCGGTGAGTCGGATTCAGTAGAAATATCTGAAATGGTTGGATGAGTAGTCATTGAGTCTTCCATCCTGTCAACCACAACAGATTTAGTTATTTTAGATCCAAGAAATTCATCATAAAATAGTTCAAATAATAAATCTAAATCAGATAAATGATTAGTAGACGTTGATGCCCCATCTGATTTAGTCGCTTGAGACACAGGTTCTGGACTGATTTGCCCAGAAGCTAGTACTCCTGTTATCACGGGTTCTGAACAGACGTGTTAAGAAGCCATCTCTTCATCAAATGTAATGTTAACGCTTTCAACAACTATCTTTGTCTTCTTTAAGTATACACGGTATGCAGTAGGTGTAGAAGAATAGCCAATAAAGATGCCTTTATCCGCCTTAGCACTGAACTTGTTCAGACTCTCTCTGTCGTTTAGAACATAACACTTACACCCAAATATATGAAAATATTTGATTGTCGGTGTTCGGTTGTTGATTAACGCGTACGGAGTCTTCTTATATCTGCGGTGTATCATGGAACGATTCTGAGTATAACACGCAGTCGATACAACTTTGGCCCATAGAAATAGAGGTAAGTCAGATCGGCTTAGCATAGTTCGAGCGGCCTCGACTAGCGTACGATTTCGCCTTTCGACAACTCCATTCTGTTGAGGCATACGCGCAACAGAGTATTGATGTGAAATCCCGACAGATTCGAGATATTCTGTAACTGTTTTTTTCTTAAACTCTGTGCCGTTATCAGTTCTGAGAAGCATGACTGGTTTCTGCAAATTCACCTGGGTCGTCTTCAGGAATGTGATGAGTACTTCGGGCGTCTCATCTTTTGAACGTAGAAATTTGACCCACGTGTGTCGCGAATAATCGTCCACGATAACTAGAATGTACTTCTTTCCGCCTAAGCTTTGCGTTCGCATCGGAACACAGAGATCCATATGCAACAACTCTAATGGAGAGCTGGTACTCTGTTCAGGCTTTGGTTTGTGCGGAGCTCTCTTCATCTTTCCTTTTTCACACGCTGCACACAAATGTTCTTTGACATACTTTAGCTCAGGAAGTCCTTTCACTAACTTCCCACTGACCAGTTTGTTGATGTACCGAAAATTGAGGTGAGAGAGCCGTCGATGCCATAACCAGCTTTATTGCATTGAGGCTTTTGAGAGTAGACCTACCTCCTTATCATTATGGACGTTTGACAAATTGATTGTGTAGAGGTCGGACTTTCGAGTGCCTACCAAGAGTTCCTTTCCTTCTTCAGTGCGAACAGAACACCTCTTGGACTTGAAATTTACCTTTAAGCCTTTGTCACAGAACTGGCCTATACTGAACAGGTTGTGTCCTAAGGCTTCAACATAGCTCACCTTCTTAATCGTGAATTTGTCATGTACCATATCAGCATAACCCAGAATTGGTGAAAACTGATCATTTCCAAATCGAACTGTTCCGCAATACTTCTCTGTAAAGTTGGTCAACATACCTTTTTGCCCTGTCATATGCTTGGAACACCCGCTATCCAAGTACCACATATGACGGGTCTGCACAAGAGAAATTACGAAACAAGAGATTTAGGTACCCACTTAAAGATGGGTCCTACAGTGTTAGTACAAGTTTTAGGCACCCATTGAAATTTGGGTCCTTTTTGCTTTTGAGAATCAAATGAAGATTTAGAATGATAAGAGTAAACATGATATGTGCCATACCAAACATATGAATCTTGACAAGAAGCATAAACATGTTTATCATAATATGAAGACTTTCTAGCAGACAGACGTAACTGGAATAATTGCTTCATAGAATATTATTTGCGATAAACGACAAGTTTTGGTTTCAAAATAGTAGAAACATTCGCATTCAAAATATCTTTACTAGTCGTAGTCGTATTACAATCAACACTAGAAAAAGATTTATTAGTCTTGTCAATCTCATGTTTTGGTTGCCATTGAGATTTAACTCCTGGCTTTTGCTTGCTCAGATCTGAAACATTTGAAACTTGTGAGTTAGACTTTTGAGCAACAAATGAATTCTTCGTCTTTGGCTTATCAGTAGTGATCGGTTTCTGTGAATGCTGAGATTTCTTCTTACCTTTAGCATACTTAGATTTCACAGAAACTGTTTTATCAACTTTCGTTGATTTTGCACTTTTTACAAACATACTGGTTTTTTCCAAGGATTTCACAACAAAAGACGAAGATTAGGAAGTTTGACAATAAAATCAAATTGATCAAAACAATCATCTAAAACACCATCAGAGTTTAAAAAATCATACCCTCCATTTGTTAGACCAACCATATCATCAGATTTTGAAGCCTTTGATGATTTAGAAAGAACAGTATTCTTAAGCACAGTTGAAAACACTTTTTGTTCAAGTTCAATCAAAAGTCTTTCATCTACTAAAGATGTCTCAAGTTCAGAAATTTTACTTTCCAAAATGGGAGGAGGGACGTAAAGTTTACCTTTAATAGGATTCGCCTCTATTTCTTTGACAAAATAACTCTGAAAGAAATCAATTGAAAGAGATTCTGATTGAACAGAATCATAACTATTATTCAGCTTCGCATAATAAAATGGCAGGCGAACTTTAGATGATTTCTTTCGTTTTTCAGTTTCCTTGGCTTCATTCTCTTTATAAAGTCCAGTACAGAAAACTTTAAGTTCAGGGAATCGGTGAGAAAGTCTTAAGAATGTAAAATCATAAAGTGCAGGCACTTCAGATACACCCTTTTTAAGGTAGTGAGGGTTCTCATAACCAAGTCCCCAACTCTGTATTTCCTCTTTGGGTTTGTTTAGATGAATGGTTTGTTTAGTTTGACCCAATTTGTATAACTTCTCTTCCAATACTTTTAATTTTGCAAGTAAAGAATTGTTTTCTTTGGAACACGAAGAATACATTTTCGTATGCTCTTTGACATCAAACTCACTCTTTCTCAATTTAGTCTTTGTTTCAGTAACCTCTTTAAGAATTATGGTATGTTCTTTTGCGTTAGTGTCAATGTTTTTATGTAAGGTCTCAATCAATACTTTCTTCTCAGCAAGGTCATTGCTAAATTTCTGTATTGGCTGGTTTTGTTCAAGGATAACACCCTTTTCACGCTTAAGTTTCGACTCTAATTCTTGGAGTTTTAACATCATGACATGCATTTGATTTAAGAAATCTGATTGAGTTAAATCACATACCTCTTCAGTATCCTCTTCATCGGAATCAACTTCACCTTTTATTTCCAGCTTTCCCATAAAGCATAGGTGTGCTGTCTCATCCTTCTCTTCATTCTCATCTTCTGATTGATCTAGCCAGAACTCATCTTCTGCCATCAATGCCTTTCCAGCTTCCTGTTGCTTGGCTAGCAGCATTTTGTTCTTGTAGTAGTTTGAGTTCCGGACTTTGGGTCTTCGACAGTCTTTGGCAAAATGTCCAAGTCTACCACAGTTGTAGCACGTTGGAGGTTCTGGTTGATTGATCTCTACATCTTTAAACCTTTTCTCTTCTGGCTTCCTTTCCTCTATTCTCTTTCCTTCAAACCTCTCCTTGTGAACATAGTTGCTTGGACCAGATGTATACCTCTGACTGTTTGAGCTCGGATTTTTGTAAAACTTATTTTGAAAAGCCTTAGTCAACATAAGCATAGCCTGCTTTAGTTGTTCACAGTCGTCAGAGTCAGAGTTTGCTTCATTTTCAACTTCATCTAATTCAGACACAATCATCTTCTTCTTCTTCTTCTTTTTCACAACAAGAGCAATTGAATCATCAACTATCTTCCCAGTATGTCTCTTCTCATCCAAGATCTAATCCACCTCTTCCTCATTCTGTTTGAGGGTTTCATAGACCTCGTGAAGTGGAATATCGTTCAGATCTTTGATTTGCTTCATCTGCCTTGTAAATCTTTTCCATTCAGGCTGAAGGATGCTTAGGAATTTGACATTCAGCTCTATCTGTGATTTGTTGACCTTGTTCTTGCTTAACTCATTTAGCAAGGTCACAAATCTGTTGTAAGTTTCTGCTAGAGATTCTCCAACTCTGCCTTTGAATTCTTCATAGTTGTTAAGGCAGTTGGATATCTTGAGCTGGTTCCCAACTTTTGAACCAAGCATCATTTTCTCTAGTTGATCCCACATCTGTTTGCCTGTAGCTTTGTAGCTGTCTATTTTCACGTATATTTTATTTATAATGCCTTGAAGAATGAAAGACTTTGCTAATCTATCAGCTTTTGCTCTCTTTAGATCTTCACCATCGAGTTCATCAAACTTAAGTTGAAATGGTATCTCCACAGTTCCCTCTGTACGAGTCCTCCAAACAGGTGCCATAACTTCTTCCTCTAAGGATTTCCTGATTAATTCACCTAAATCATGTCTCTCTATGAAGTCCATGAACCGATCTTTCCACTGCTCATACTCTCCCCTGAAGTGTACTGGTGGCTTTGAGTCAGTTCCGATAGCTACGACTTCTCTTGAAGTCATCCTGTTTGAAAAAAGACTAAGTCTGGTTCTGGCGCAAAAGGCACACTTTGCGCTAAAGGAGGTTGGCGCAAAAGAGACTTGCGTGAGATGAGGGTCGCACGAAACAGAACTTTGCGCGAAGTGAAGGTAGCGCAAACTTTAGTTAGTCTGGAAGATGGAGTTTTGTGCTAGACGTTAGTGGCGCAAATTTGAACTTTGCGCGATAAGCTGATGGAGCAAACTTTTAAGGTGGAGATTTGCGCGAGATGTTGATGGCGCAAACCTGAACTTTTAGCTAATCGAAGCTGGAGCGAAGGATACTTTAAGCAAAAAGAGCTAGCGCAAAAGTCACTTTGCGCGATGAGGAGTTGGCCCAAACTGAAAGTTGAATCTGGCGCAAGCCTTACTATGAACTGGCGCAAACTTGAACTTTGCGCGAGTTCGTCCCTGCAGCTTCGAAAATCGACTAAAATCCACAATAAACCTATCTAGACTTCGATTAGTAGTCCCAAATTTTAACAAAATGACCACTAACACTTCTAGAACAGATTACTAGCCTTTGATCTGAAAAACAACCACTTTTCGAAAATCTGATCGATGGAACAGTGTCGATGAACTCGTGAACAGTTTTGCAACAAAATCACAAAATTTGAATCGATAGAAGATCTATACTGAAATTAAACAACACCAACTCGATCTAGACCACAAATTGATCACAACTTGATCGATTTCAACTCTAATAAACCACTAAAACTCAAAAATGATTTTGAAATGAAGAACACAGAGTCGAGTTTTTGAAACTTGATTTGAATATGGTTTAGGCTCTGATACCAATTGTCGGTCCACAATATAATCAAGTTCTTATCAAAAACAACGACACATATGATTAACCAACCTTTCTATTACAAACAATGGATACAGATTGATGTTTGCGATTTCTCTCTTGAAGCTCTCGGTTGGTTTCTCTCTGGATGAACAGTGTTGGTCGATATTTGATCTGATCAGATATTAGAAGTTATGAGATAATAATATCTCATAACCTTTTATATCTAACAAACTAATATCTAAATATAATATCTAAACTAAATAATAATATCCTAAAATATCTATTACTTGGATATTTAGGAATAATACAAAATATAATAATTAAGACAATAATTAACTTTGACAATTATTACAAACTTAACATTAGACTTATATTGAGAGTGGCTTTTCAGCTTTAGCTTCAGATTCCAAACTTTAGATTGGATGATCTTGAATCCAATAAATCTGAGATCTAACATTACTCATGATTCGAGGGGGAGTATTCTGTATCTTAAACTTGTGTTTTATTCTTCAACTGTTGCTAATAATAGAGGAAACATTTTCACAAATGATTATCATGATTTCTTTTATGTGCAGGATAATTCAAGTGACTATGGCTTCTAATCACATCTGATTAGAACCCGCACTTCAGTGTTTTGTGTTCTTTTTATTTGCTATGCGAAAAAAAAATTATTAAGTTGAGGGGGAGCTTAATTATCAAAAAGCTTAATTGTCAAACCTCTTTTAAGTTTGAGGGGGAGAATTGTATTGTCAAACACCTTATGTTTTGACTTCTCCTAATTTTTTATTCTTCATGTGTAACTGTATCCCTTTGTGTTAACATGTACAAATAACTGTTGAACAACACGTTCTTTTAGGAAAATTCATGGGATTCACTATGAGAGTTTAACAGAACTTCCATGGATTCACGATAACTAGTGTCTCCTACCCAGGAAGTATTCCCTGAGTGATTGAGGGGAGAGGGGTTAAAAGATTTGAGTGTTGGTGTGTGAAGAGGTATAATGGAAAAGAGAGATCGGTTAGAAGTGAGATTTAAAAGATTAAAAGAAAGAGGGTGAGAGAACAAAGTAAAAGAATATTAAACTCTGCACCAAACTTCTTTCTGAGCCGGGCAGCCACATTATCTGTTGTTTCACATTTCTTCGTGAACGACATTGAAAAAGGCAACCAACCCATGCCATCTCTTGCATACAACCCCACCAGCTACTCATTCTTTTCTCAAAAAGAGAATGTTTCACATTTTCTAGGGACGCAACACATACGCTATTGGTTCTTCATTTGGAAGATACTAATATTGAAAAAGAAGGAAAGTTGCCCCACCTTCGACCATTTCTCAAGCACATTGAGTCTTTGTGTAATTTGTTGTTGTCTCAACAAGTTTACATACTTTGAGCCTACATTGAAAAGCAATCATCGGTGCTTAATTCTTTCATACACATGCACAAGCACACAGAAATTTGTTTTTTGTCAGAACGTTCATAGATAACCATGTGTTATTCGATGATTGAATGGAAGTCCTGGGGAGGCAACATCAAAACCAGCTCCTTATATAGTAATTTTGTGTTACTCAGTAACTGTGTGTTACTGACATGCATTCCAAACTGAGTCATTTGTTGATTCAGGGTTACCATTTTTAATTATTTGAATCTGCAAAGATTGAAATAATCACTCTTTCCATCTGGGGAGACTGCTCTTATTTTCATACATGGATCTATACATGAAGACCGTGCTGATTTAATTACTATAGAAAAAGGGGGAAGATTGTTTTACTATGTTTTGATGATGATGATTCTCACCACTCATCAAAAAGGGGGAGAATAATCAAAAAGGGAGAATAGAAGAAGATTAAAAGAATTTTTGATTGAAGATTGCTAAAGAATTCAAAGATATCAAAGTGTCTGAACTTATTCGATTCATCAAAAGTCTGATTGAAGATGATCGTCAGAAGGACACTTCAGTTAAAGAAAAAGGAAGATGAAGACTGTGTAAAGCTACAAGTTTTGAAGTTGTCAATGTCATATCTACTACAGTTTTCAAAAGAAGAGAAGACCCGAAGACAATTGCCAAATTTTTTTAATCTTGAATTCAAAGAGGGAGATTGTTGGATCATAAATTGTATTCAAGATTAAAGTTAAACAAGGGGTCCAATTTGTAATAGTGTTTAATACTCTAGGGGGTATTTTAGCTATTAGTTAATAATGTTTAAGTCATGTTGACCTAGGTATAAATAGGTTTTATTTATTAGGTTTTAGGTTAATTATCATAATCAATAATTTAGAAGAGAAGGCAGTCGTATTATGTATTGTGTACGCACAAGATCTTTGGTATGTTAATCTGATTTATTTATTTCTTCATCTTTATTGTGTTGTGTGATTGTTTATCAACTAGTTATCTGGGTTTAACAAGTGGTATCAAAGCCAAAGAATCAAGATTTTTTTGGATTAAACTGTGTTCATTAATATTTATCTGAGTGAAAATTGTTTTCTCGATTTACTGTGTTTTTAAGATTAAAATTGATTTGATTAGGTGCGTTTTACGTTATTGAATGTTATCTGATAGTTTAATTGCACTTTAAATCATCAATCGATTGGTTTTCTATGATTTTTTTGGAATCTGGGTTTAGAAACTGTCGAGTACTGTGCTACTCAAATTGAGTGATCAAAAGTTAATTTTAATCGTTGTTTTTTATTGTGTTTTGATCGATATATGTTTATGGGTACAAAAGTATGATTCTTGCATTGAGTTTGAGTGTTTAAAGTGTTTTCTGGGTTGATAATCGAGTTCTGGGTCGAACTCTTAAGAACACCGGTCGTTATTCAAGTCGACGGAACATCGTTCGCAACACCCCGATCGGTCTATACCGGTCGCTACAGTAGTCCAGTCCTGGTCGCAACACCGGTCAAAAACATACCGGTCAAGACATCGGTTCAACCCGGTCGATACACCACCCCGGTCGATACACCGGTCAACTCACTAGTCCGGTCGATAGGACTCCGGTCGGGACATCGGTCCGGACACCGGTCGTAGGGCACACTAGTCGGACAGAACTCCGGTCGACAAGACACCGGTCGCATCATTTGATTTCTTTTGCGCCATCAACTGTTCGCGCAAAACATAATTCTCATGACCCATTACTTGCGCAAAACATCTTCTTGCGCCACCCATTTCTCACGCAAACCTCTTAGCACGAGCTGACTTTTGCGCCAGACTCCTTTAGTGCAAAACTCTTTTGCGCTAGGTTCACTTAGCGCAAAGTTGGAGTAGAGACCTCTGTGGTATCTAGAGTTAAGTCCTCAGGGTGCTCTGGTGATGTGTCCTCTGTGGCCGTTGGAGTGATAATTTCTTCTTGATTGAGCATGGAATCTTGGTTGAACGTGTTCTCTACATGCTCTCCCTCAATTGTTGTACCTACACATTTAGTTGAAGAGGTGAAGTATTATCAGAACCAGTAAGAGATATACCTTGAGGTGCTTGGTCCACAGTGGCCTCGATTTCAGAGGCTCTATGACCATCTGCATGGGGGTCATCATCGTCAAGCATTTCCTCAAATAATTGATTTAACTCAGCTACTCGAGAAGATGTAGTTTCAGAGGCTTGTGATTGTTGTCCGAGTCCTGAGCTGATTTTCGTAGAAGTCACTTGGAAGGAGTCATCAAAAGAAACATTGATACTTTCCAGTATCATTCTCGATTTCAGCATGCAGACTGTGTATTCCTGGGAGGTCGATGAATATCCAATAAACTTGACTTCATCGACTTTTCAGTCAAACTTTCCAATATGCTCTTTGTCGTTCAAGACAAAGCATCTGCACCCAAACACATGAAAGGAGAAAATTAAATTTCTTTTTTTCCAAAGGCTTGTTGAATAAATCAGCATGCTGATAATCCGTGTTTACAAAGTAAAGTTCAATCGTACCTTTTTGAACATTATCCTTGATAAAGTTATATCGCACGTTAATGTGGTTTGTTTTTATGTGTTGAATAGAATTAGCAAATATCGCAATGGCACTCTTCGAATCTAAATATAACGGTATTATGATGAAATGGAATCCATAGTCTAGAAGTTGTGTGTGCATCCACAATACTTGAGAACAGCAGCTGGCAGCAACTATATATTCTGATTCCATGGTTGATGTGGAAACACATAATTGTTTCTTTGACGCCCAACTTACGAGCTTGTCTACCAGAAATTATATATGACCCGATGTGCTCTTCCTGTCTAGCATACAACCTGCATGATCTGAATTTGAATATGCTATGAGCAAATAATCAGTATCTTTAGGATACCACAAACCAAGATCTGTAATCCCCTTCAGATATCTAAAGATACGCTTTACAGCCTAGTGATGGGACTCTTTAGGCTTAGCTTGATATCTAGCGCACAAACAAGTAGATAACATAATATCCGGTCAACTAGTTGTTAAGTACATTAAAGAACCTATCATGCCTCTATAGGTTCTATGATCAATAGCTTTTCCTGAAAGATCAGCTCCGATCTTATTTCCAGGTGCCATCGGGGTTGAAATAGGAGTACAATTTTCCATTTTAAACTTATTCAAAATATCGGAAATGTACGTCGATTGGTTTATAAAAATCCCCGTAGAAAATTGTCTAACATGTAATCCGAGAAAAAAAATCATCTCTCCCATCATACTCATTTGAACCGAAATTTATGTCATCGACATATATTTGAATAAGAATGATATCAACTTTTTTCTTTTTAATAAAGAGAGTGGTATCGATTTTATCTTTTGAGAAGCCTGACTTGACTAAAGACTTGGATAGAACATCGTACCAGGCTCGAGGAGCTTGCTTTAAATTGTACAGGGCCTTGTCAAGAATCTATACCTCCTCTTCCAATATGCCATTTAGAAAGGCAGTCTTCACGTCCATTTGGTAGACAGTGAAGTTTTGTGTGTAGCGTACCATTTAGAAAGACAATCTTCCTCTTGCCGGTATCCCTTTGCTACAGAGCGAGATTTATTTTTTTACACGATACCATCTTCATCTTTCTTGTTTTTAAATACCCATTTCGTGCCTATAATGGTTTTTCCTTCCAGACGAGGCACGAGTCTCTAGACTTGAAGCGCTTCGAACTGGTTGAGTTCCTCTTACATTGTTGCTATCCAATCTAGATCTTCTAGAGCTTTTGATACGCGAGTAGGCTCTATTTTATTCAGAAAGGAATCAAATATGCACTCGTTTGCAATATCAGACCTAGTTTGCATCGACTTCAACGAATCTCCAATAATTTGATCTAATAGGTGCTCTTTGGTCCACGTGTTAATGTGAGGGAGTGGAGTACAACTAGATTGATCATGTTGATCATCTAAGAATCCAACTTCTTCTGATTGGGGTTCAGTTGAACTGTTAGGTACAGAAGCTTCAGTTGGTGGAACACTTGATGTGTGTTGAGTAGGCAATGTTGTACACCCAACTGTATGTGATACTTCTGTCTGTGAAAGCTCCAGTTCCAAGCTCATACAATCACACAAAGATGTTTGAATCAATCTTTTATTGATAGAACAATTAGTACATCAACTCCATAAACTCATATACATATTTCTTGCATTTCTCTCTCAAGAATCCGTATAATATGTTCTCTCTGTTTTCTGTGTGTTCTGTCTAGATGCACACTTACAAATACAAAGACAGAAACTATTTATATGGTCAACATGACCTTTCAACCAACTAAGCTAAAGTCAAACATACTAGCTTTAACTTACAATAAAACCCTTACACTTTACAACTTTACATCTTTGACCCCTCATTTAATCTTGAATACAATCTTGACTTAACAATCTCCCCCTTTTGATTCAAGATTAAAAAAAATTGATAATAATCTTCAGGTCATCTTCTTGTTGCAAAATCTTGAAGATGAAATATTTAACAACTTTAAATCTTTAATAATCTACACAAACTTGAAAACTTCTTCAAAACTTGAACTCTTTAAAATCTCCCCTTTTGGTAGATAACACTTGAAATCTGTTTCTAACTTTGAAATTCTCACTCTGACTTTCACTTTGAATTCTCTCCACATTACGACTTTCACTTGACTTGATTTTCTTCTGAAATTGTACATTGAAAACTTCTCCCCTTTCTGATAGGATCAACTTTAATCTGACTTTGAAATCATGAAATATCTCCCCTTTTTTGATGAATTATGAGAAATCCAAATCATGAAAACATTTCAACGTGAGCACTGTCTTTGAAAATATCTCCCATTCTTTAGCAAAATTAGCATAGTCTTCATGAGATAGAGATAATCTCCCTTTCAAGAAAATAGACAATCTCCCCGAAAGACAATATGAACTCCGTCTGATCTGATATTAAAATTTTGCCATCAATTCATAAGATGTATTCATCCGAATCTTTTCAAATTCAGACAAATTCTAATTGGTAAACCTGAATCAACATATGATAAGTTAGTATGTATGTCAGTAGCATGGAGCCACTGTGTACAATGAATGTACATTGGAAATGAGCTTTTTGATGTTCACTCCCCCAAGGCTTCCATTAAATCACAGAAAAACCACAAAGGAATTTTCTATGAATGTTAAGGCAGGAAAACTTATTCCTTGTGTGCTCGTGCAAGTGTAGCAATGATTGAAGCATTGAAAGCTTGAGCATGCTCAAAATATGTAAACCATTGAGACAACAACAGTAATACATAGACTCAATATGCATTAATGAGGTTCGAAGGTGGGGCAACTATCCTTCTTTTTTAATATCCGAATCATTCGAATGAAGATCAAATAGATGATGTGCTACTTCCCCTTTAAAATATGAAACATTCTTTTGTTGAGAAAAGAATGAGTAGCTGGTGGGGTTATATGCAAGAGTTGGCATGGGCTAGTTGCCTTTTTCAATGAAGTTCACGAAAGAATTTTGAAACAACAGATAATGTGGCTGCTCGACTCAGAAAAGATTTGGTGCAGAGTTTGATATTCTTTTACTCTAATCTCTCACCCTCTTTCTTTTACACATATAAGCTCGCTTCTAAACAATCTCTCTTTTACATTTTACCTCAGCACACACCACACTCTAATCTTTTTACCCCTCTTCCCTCAATCACTCGGGATTACTTCTGGGGTAGAAAACACTGGTTAACGTGAATCCATGGAAATCTTTTAAGTGCACACACTGAATCCCGTGTATTTTGTCGTAAAAAGAATGTGTTGCTAAACAGTTTATCTTGACATTTAAGCATAAGATATCATTATCAGAAAATGTATGCTCATTAATAATAAGAATTAGATTTGAGCATTTTGAACATTTAAGATCCCTGAAAACAATGAAATTGAATGAATGAAACGAATTCAAGTGAAGTGCTTTGAGAATCTAAAAATGATTCGATCAGATCAAATATCATGATGAAAAATATTGGGATATCAAAGAACGAATATTTGTTTATATGAACAAGATATAAATAATCTGACAATGAAAGCACAATTAATAAGAAATGACGTCTGATTTCAAACAATGTAGAATTCAACCTGGAGTATTACCATCGAAAGATTTATCTTTTTGATACATGGTAATAACAAAGTCAATAAAAATGTTCTGAACCGATGTGTGCAAGAATACATGACATTGTACAGACAAGATAATACACAAGTATTTATCTTTGAGAAACACACGGTCAGTTAAACAATAAAGCACTTGATATGAAAAATATTTAAAATCACACTTCGAAATTCGTAAAATATGTTTGAGAACATGAAGTGGTTTGAACATTTAAGAAAATATTTTTCATATCCGAAAGTCGTTCTTCTTTCAAATATGATAGAGATTAAGATTCATAATGATATACCTTTAACGTAGAAAACTTAACTCCCCAAAAAATGAATATTTATCTTTGAAGCTTCCTTTGACAAAAAACTTCAGATTTTCCCCTTCCGTATCTGTAAAAAGTCAAATTATTAGAAGAGAACAATATGAATATAACAGTTAACATTAGTTCTCTATTCTCCTTCTGAAAAATATGACAGTAAAAACTTAGTAATTCCCCCTCAAACAAATAAGAAAAAACTTCCTGAAAAAGATGTTTCTTGTCAGCATCCTTAAGAAGCAAAACACTTAGGTCCGGGTTCTGAATAGAATTATCCAGAAGCCATCGTCACATATTCTCCGGTGAGAATAGTAACTCCCCCTAAATGTAACAATAAATTTATCTTTTAATCTCCTCCATCTTTATCATTGAAGACTGGGTCTTGAACTGCTTTGTTCAAAAGCCAATGTTCTTACACATTGAAGACCGGGTTCTGATATGATGTAATCAGAAACCAATGCTCTTACTCCCCCTAAACCTGTGGTACCTGTAAAACAAATTTGACAGGTTTTGGTACCCACATGTATTCGAGTCCTGGTTTGTTAGATTTGGGAATCCACTTCTCATTAGATTCAAATATTTTAATTTTATTTTGATGAGAAGTGATTCTGTAGGTTCCATACCAATTTTGAGCATAATTCTTATTAACAAAATCATCAGTTCAACAGTAAGAACAACAAAGTTTCTTTTGTACAAGTCTGATTAAATGATTTACAGAATATGAAGAAACAAATTTACCAAAAAATTTACCTTTCGGAGTATTGTCCTTTTTGTTCATTTGAGGTGTAGGAGCAAATGACTTTGAATTGTCTTTCTCATGTTTCCTTCTCCAAACCATTTTCTGCTGAGAATTGTTCTTTCTGATGTTACCTGAACCATTAATAGATTTGACATAGAAAAAAAATAGTAGGACTAATGTGATCTTTATGCTTAGATATACTATCATCTGAATTATCAGACAAAGGATTATTAGAAACATTTGCAAAATGTGAACTTGAAGCTGTTTTGAATGAACATTCTGAAGCAGCTGAATCATTCGTAGGTGATAGAACAATTGTATCTGTATTTCTTTGTGCTCTCAAATCCATCTTGAATATGATCCCTTCAAGTTCTATGATTTTGTTTGACAAACTGTTTCTTTCTTCAGATAATAGATCAATCTTCTTTTCTAATTCAGACTTCGTCTTCTGTTCTTTCATAGCTGTTGTTAAAAGTTCAGGTAACTTATTTGAAAGTTTTTTAATCTCTGTCTTAAATATCTTTTTTTCAGATTAAAACATTTCTCAACATTCTTCCGTTTGTCTGAAATTTCTTTAGACAACCCAATATGCTTTTGTGACAATTTCTTCTCTTTCTCAGCTTTGTCTCTTTCCATGATAATAACTTTCTCAAAATCTGACACTTGTTGAGAAAGTTTTGTACATTTGAGTTTAATAGCCTTCTTTTCTTCAAATGATTTTCTAGAAAACTCAGAAAACTTTTGAGCAAAAGATTTTATTTCCTTCTCAAATTCTTCTCTTTCTTTCTCAAACTTTTTGACTGAGTCCTCATGTTTAAATTTGACAATTTGAGTTTCCAATTCAAAGATCTTATTTTCAACTCAACATTTTCTTTGTCTAAACCATTTCTTTTCTTCTCAATCTTCTTTATTTCCTCTTGATCTCTTAAGTTTTCTTTCTTTTGGGTTGTTTTCTCTTTCTACATGTTTATCTCAACCTCAAGACTAAAAAGTTTGTCTCTCAACTTGTCACTTTCAGAGAAAATTTGTGAGTTTATCTTTCTTAGTCCCTCACAGGTTTCTCCAACAATATTTGCTCTGGTTCTGAGATCTTCTATCTCTCCTTGCATTAACTCCTTCTTTGACCACGTAGTATTTGTACTACTTGCTTTCAAAATTCTGGATTCCTATTCAGATTTCTTCAGTTTAAATTGAAGGTTAGAAATCTATTTCTCTTTTGAAACAATTATTCCTGAAAAATCAATTTTGGAGTTAGAAATGCATTTTAAACAATCAATATTATTCTCTAAAACAAAAGAATTTTCTTTCAATTTCTTAAGCTTATCAAGAAGAGACAAATTCTGAATCTTTAATTTTTCATTTTCAGCTTCCAGTGCAGGTATTTCTGGCATGTACGCAATTCGCACGTCAGAGTGATACTAATTCTAACAATTCGCATATGCCTATCTGCGAAATGTGAAGAATTCGTATCTCACTGCTATACGAATTCTTAGTCTTGCACAGAATTCACATACTTGTTTCATGCGAATTCTCACACACTTATTGTCTTATTTTTTCAAGACAATTCGAATACGTGTTTCTGCGAAAAGTGGGAGGTCCAGTGTACTCGTGCCACGTGTCGATATCATTCCATGGTATATATACTCTCAGTGTCTACGAAACCCACACTTTGGGATGCGAGTTGTTGACATAGCCAAATCTTCAAACTTCAAAACTTTTCGTGCAACTCCCTTATGCGAATTCCATACTTAGAAAAAATCTCGATTTCAAACTTCTCGTATCGACATGAATTCCTCACTTAGAAAAAATTCGAACTTTCTATGCGAAATCTCTAAGAATTCGTATGAAGCTTGATGCGAATCCGTGAAATTAGTATGCTTTGCGATGCGAATTCCAAACTTTTCATATGAAAGCCGATGCAAATTCTCCCCTTAACTCAACTTTTCGTATCCAACGTTATGTTGTTAGAATATAGTTTTGAGTCAATTTGTAAGTGTTTGTGTTTAAGTTGTGTTGACTTTTGTTGTAACTTGTGTAGAGGTCAAGTTCATGTTTGACCCCATATAAGTATCCTTTGCCTTGTTTTTGGTAAGCATTTTTGTAAGCTTGTCACATTGTAATTCTTTCATGTTAGATATATGACTACGACATACTTGTGACTAATTCTCTCTCATCTTGATTCTTTGATTGTTATTGTTTGTGCATGATTGCTTGAATCTGGGATCACAATTGGTATCTGAGCTTGATCAGAAAATTCAGAAAGATTTGAGCCATGATTTGAAGCAAAAATATCGAAATTTCTATTTTCAGAAACTCACTGTTCCATTAAAATTGAATTTTTGATTCAGTGGTGCTTTTGATGTAAATTTGATAGTATAGTAATCGCATATAGTAGTAGAACACTTCTTGTTTTGGATAGAAATCATTTAGACCAACAGATTGATTGAATTTGATCAATCTTTCTAGTTTTGGAAAATGTTCACTCGCGGACTGTCAAAGATCGATTCCCACTTCTATTGTTGATCTTGATGAAATTTACTTTGAAGGGTTGTTCACGATGATATAGAGAGTTATTCTGCAAAGTTTCAGATTCAAACATCAATATTTGGATAGTTTTCTGTTGAATTTTTCAGAAAAATAACCAAGATCTAAAGAATTCGCATAATTAATGAAGAACTCGCACAAAGAACTCGCAGAGCAATGGAATTCGCAGAATAGCTATTTTAATTTATCTTAAGGAAAGAATTCGCAAACTGAAGGAATTCACATACGACAGACAACAAAAGTTGTTTAAGGAAAGGATTCGCACAAGTGTTTGTACGAAAAGCTCAGGATTCACACATGAAATATATGCGAGGAGTCTAAGATTCGCACAAGAGATATGTACGGATTGTTCGGAATTCGCATCTGAGTCTTATACGAAATTCAGAGAACTCACATACTCTTTCATGCGAAAAGCTCAGAACTCGCACATACTTGTATGCGAAAAGCTCAAGTTTCATATCCTTTTTTATATCCTTTTTATGCGAATTGCCTTATACGAATTGTTGTATGTGTGTGATATGCGAATTGTGTCTTACGAATTCTTGCATGCGAATTCTTGTCTTGTTTTTCATTGTAAGTGATTTTTCTGTATTTTTACTGCAATTTTTTCTGTTTATCTGACTAACGATCTTTTCAAGCTATATTTTTCAGAGATACTAATCATGCCATATACAGATGAGAAGGAAAATCTGTTTCTCACCAAAAGGGAATGTGCATTGTCATATATGCCCGAGATTCCAAAGATGGAAGCTGATCTTGAAGAACTCAAAGTTAAGAATGAGAAGCTGAAAAGTCAAAACTCAAAGCTGAAAGCAGATATTGATACTCTGAATGTGAAACTAACTAAATCTGAGACACAAGTATCAACTTATGAAGCTAAAGGAAAAGAGTGGATAAAGAAAGTTGATAAGAGGTTCAAGAATGAGAAAGCTGAACTAGAGAAGACTTTCAACCTAAAGTTGTCTGATCTTTCAAGGAAAGATGAGACAGAGAAGAAAGAATTAGAACTCAGATGTGCAAAACTTTCTCAACAAGTTTCTGATTTTGAAAAGATTGTCATTACTGAAAGAGATGTCTTTAATAGAGAAAAGAAAAGTTTTGAAAAGAAAAATACTTTACTATTCAAAGAGATCTCTTAGAAAAATCAGAACATGGAAAAAGAAATGGAAACTAAAAGGAAATTTTTTGAATCTGAGATTTCTAAACTTACTGACAAGTTAGTTGTCTTATCTACAGATATTCAAAACGGACGAAAAGCTAAATCTGGTTTGCAAAGCAAGTTTGATAAACTGTGCGATGAAAAGGCCAAGTTGAATGACAAGATCAGTCAACTTGAAAAAGCTAATCCTAATCTTTCTGACAAGTTAGTATCTGAGACACCTGTGCCATCCTCTTATGATGATGATTCAGTTGAATCAGTTTGCTCTTTTCAATCAGTATCTAGCTTATTTCAGAAAATGGTTTTCAAGAAACAAACTGTTAAATCTGAAATCTTGAAACCGAATCAGATTAAACCGTCTAGTCCATTCTATGTTAAATTTGTTGATAGATATGCTGCTTATTTTGGACTTAGTATTTCCAAGAAAGAGAAGATGATTTGGGTTGTCAAAGGTTCTCCTGAATCAGTAAAATACCAGAAATCATCTGCAGAAGCTGAACTGAGAAGGAAGAACAAAGCTGAAAAAGGTAAATCTTTTGCACCTGATGCTATCAAGTCAAACAAGCATCTGATCAGGTTAGCAAAAATAAAACTTTGTTGTTCATATTGTTGTAGTGATGATTTTGTTCATAAAGCACACATTCACAAAAGGTATTTTTCTCATAAGAAGTTTACTGATACTGATTATCACAGAGGTGGAAACCGCTGAAAGAAGTTTTCACATACTAACCATAATGGACCCAAACTCATTTGGGTACCAAAATCTGTTAAACATGTGTTCCAGGAACCTGTACTCAAGAAGGAGTGAATGGAAATGGCTTCTAAACAATACAGTTTAGGACCCATTCTTCAATGTTCAAGACTATGACTTCTAGACACAGGAGTCTAGGACTCAGACTTCAATGTCAAGATTCTGACAAGATCTTGAATGTCATATCCTCACAGGGAGTTCTTCATTAACTAGATATAATTTGTGTGATTGAAGTTGAGAGAAAATCTTAGTTGTTATATCTTATAAAACTGATCTTAATTGTTATATTTTTGCCCATATGCAGATATGAAGGGGGAGCATATCTATGCAGTGTGCATAAAGATCCACAAAATGTCAAGGGGGAGCCAGCAAGAAATGACAAACATTTGATGTCAAGAAAGAACAAAGTCATGAAAAGGATTAGAAGAAATTGATATCAAGTCAAGGGGGAGCTCAACAGATCACATTTGAAAAGGGTTGTAAGTGTGCAGTGTGTGTAAAGTTTTTGGAATTAAAAATGAGTGGAAAATGTCATTTTTGGAAAGTTTCCATTTATGGAAAGCTTCTATTTTTGGCAAATTTGTGAAAAGTTTTGAAATTAGCAAATTTCCTCATTTAGAATGTTTTTTCAAAAGTTGGAAATATTGCTAAGTCAAGAATTCGCATAACACACTCATGCGAAATCTCAGGAATTCGCAGATGTGTGTTGCACGAATTCTTAAGAATTCGCACATCAGAGTGATACTAATTCTAACAATTCGCATATGCCTATCTGCGAAATGTGAAGAATTCGTATCTCACTGCTATACGAATTCTTAGTCTTGCACATAATTCACATACTTGTTTCATGCGAATTATCACACACTTATTGTCTTATTTTTTCAAGACAATTCGCATACGTGTTTCTGCGAAAAGTGGGAGGTCCAGTGTACTCGTGCCACGTGTCCATATCATTCCACGGTATAAATACTCTCAGTGTCTACGAAACCCTCACTTTCGCATTTTTTCTATACTTACGAATTCTCCGGCGCACAAAAACCCCAAAACCCTTGCTTGCGATTTCGAATTTTCTCTTCGATTTACTTATGTGATTCTCTATTTAAAGGTTTCTTGTTTCTATTTTTCGTTATTCTTTGATGTATTGTGTTTGTTTTCTAGCAGGGAACCCTAATCTGGATTAGAACTTAGGATTCGTGGACTGTTCATATTCCGAAGAACTCGCATATGTCTTTAAAATTTTTGATAGATTCTGATCTTGATAAAGATTCTAAGTTTGAATCTGAACTAAAAGAATACTAACATAATCTAATCGAATATTTTTATTTTAAGATTTTGACCTAAATCAGTTATTGTTGGGATTGAATTCATGAATCTGACTCTTCGTCTTTTTTGAATGTTCTTGGTGTTCTTGGGTAATATCCAGATTAAAGAACGATTTATTGGTTAAATGTTAGATTTCATGAACAAAAGAAGTTTTTATTCCCATATCGATCCTAACATAATAGAAATCTAAGGCCAAACTTTCAAATTTAAGATTTTAAGATATGGGTTTAATTTGAACTTTTGAAGGTGTTCGTAAAGTTCTTATGAATACTTAGTAATTTTTCAGGAAAATTAAAGGTTATGCGAATTCTAGGTTCAAATGTCCATACGAATTCTTGGTCTCGAATGTCAAATTTTCGCAAAGTAAAAAATTCGTATATTTGTTCATACAAATTCTAGGGTTTTTAATGTCAACTATTTCTTCAAGTAAGGAATTCGTATAATTGCATCATACGAAATTTTGTCTATGAAATTTTTTCATACAAATTCATGCTTGTTCCTTGAATTCCTAAGTTAAGAATTCGCAGATCCCTATCATGCGAATTCTGTACTTAGTGTTTTTCAAATGTGATTTTCAAGTGTTAGAATCAATTTTTCACTAACCCATTTGGACCTTGTCCATTATTGTTCAATCTTTTCAGGTACCAATGGCAGATCAATCAGTAGATCAACATGTTTAGACTGGTTAAAATTCACCAGAAGCACAATAGGCTTCTGAACAGTGCCCAATGCCATCTTCTCGATCTGATTTCCAAGGTCCACAGGATGCAAATCATGATCTGTTCTTGATCTCACCAGCTGAGATGAAACCACAACAACCAAACAATCATCATCTTGAGTTTAACATCCGTATAGATCCTTTGGTACTGGACATCTTGAGGAATCACCCACTCAGAGATGCACTTACTTCTCAAGCTACAGCTCCAGAACTTTATGTGCAACAAGCATGGAAGACCATCAGGGTCACCCATATGAAAGAGCAAGGAGTAAGAGTTCAAATATTCAAGCTAGAAATTAACCATTTCACATTTGAACTGACTCAAGAAAGTCTGAGGTTTATTCTTAGTCTACCATTAGCTACTGCAAGAGAGGGCAGAACCAGTTATGATGAATTACCATCTGATATTGAAATGTTCAAAGGCATTAGAGACATGGGTTATGTTGGCAATCTTACTCAAGTCAGTCACTTCAAGAAAAAAAACTTGCCTCCATTCTATTATACCCTGTTCTTGTTGATCAACAGATGCTTTACTGCAAAGAACTTTCGATCAGATAATGCCAGTATCCACATACTGAAACTTTTCTACTTAGTTGTTCATGACCTACACATAGACTATGCACAGATTTTCTAGACTGAACTCTATGAGAAGGTGATTTCCAAGAAGACATCCAAAGCACCTAAGTACATACCATATCAAAGATTTATGACGCTTATTGTAAGAAGTATGCTGAGGAGTAATAGGAAGATCCCAGCTAGAATCGATCATCCGTATGCTCCAGTCAGTGAAATGGGATATTTGATGAAGTAGAAAAAGGAATTTCCATATACCATGCCTGTGCCTGAAGCTTTATTAGACTACACAGATCCAGAGTGTGATAGTGTAGTTGAATATAGAGAGTCAATGGGACAACCAGAACCGGTTATCCCTACCCAAGGATCAATCCCTAGGAGAGAGGAGTCCATGAGGGTTTTTGATACCTCGAGGGTACAGAAATGGGGAGCGAAGAGAAAAAATTCTGAGAGGGGCTCTGAAGGGGTTCAGAGACAAATACTTCAGGCTTCAGGGTCACGGGTTGTTACCCGACGTATAGTGACACCTCCTGCCGATGAAAGTCCTTGCTCTGATAATCAACTGGATCTTGCACAAGAAAAGGCAGACAGTGGTAGTGACACAAGTATTGTACCTTCTGCATCTAGTTCGACAGATGATGAACAACATGACACAGATACTGAGATTGCTGAAGGTGAATCAGATGGTGATGATGATCAGGATGATGGAAATGATGATGATCAAAATGATGATGTTACTATTCAAGATGATACTCAAGTACATGCTCAATCTGATGAACAAGCTACTAATGAACAAGTGCTGATGTTCAAGATGAGAATCAAGCTGATTTGTTTGAACCATTTAGTGGTAATGATGTCATGGAAATAGATAATCAGACTCAAGCTGATGCTGTTATTACTGCAGTTATTGGAGATATAAGGAGGACTGAGGGAGTCATAGTTGAAAATTTAGAGAGAGTGAATGGAAATGAAGGAAAAGAACATGGTGAGTGTGTGTACCGCATAACCTACTTATCCCAAAGGGTAACCAAATCAACCACTTCGCCGCATGTGTTGCGTGCAAGTGAAGACATAAGTAGCCTGCTTATACAGTTGTACACCGAAGCCAACCACTCTATTGCCTCTCAACAGGCTTTAGTTTCAACTTCACACGGGGAAATTGCACATAATCTATCAGGTTATCATTCGGAGAATCAAGGTATTGAAACTAGAGAACACCATCCCCAGTTCTTGTTAGTGTATTTTGTTGTATCCAACATTTAATGTGAAAAGTCAAAGTCTGTAAAGTCAACAGAGTCAACCTTAGTGGTTTGAGAGTTTAAGATTGTGAGAGAAGTGTTGTTCATATAAATAGTGTTTGTGTTGTAAGAGTTGTAGAATCTTGGAATCATTGTAACTGTCACATATCAATACATACGACTACGCTTTTTATCCCTACTCTCTCTCTAGAACCTTCATTGTCATATTCTTGTTTGTTTGTGCTTGATTGAATAGGGATTTTACATTTTCAATTGATACCAAATAGGGATTTTACATTTTCAATTGGTATCAGAGCAGACCCAATCAAATTCAGATTGTTTGGATTAGTTACTTGGATCGATTTTCTGGAAATTTCAAGAACACGCAGAAACGTCGTCTGGAACTTCACTATTTGATTGAATTTTCTTTGATTAGTTGTATTTTTGGTGTAGAAATGGTCTTGTGATGTTCGATTCATTGTTTTGATCACTTCTTGTTCACATTATTTCACGATTTACTCACAAATTCAGATTCAATTTCTGAATTTTTGGATTTTCTTGAAAAATATGTGGATCACTGTAATTTGAAACAATGCACTGTAATTTTGAGTTTTTAGACATAATTGTTGTTTAGAAAAGTATTATAAATTGTAAGTCGATCATATTGGTGCATTCTTGAAAGTGATTAGCAGGTTTAAATTGATTTGGATCGAATTTGTGAGTACAAAGTCAAGAACGCGCTAGATTTTCAATTCGCGCTAATCAAGAAAACGCACGATGATCTTTGAGAATTTGGTGTTGGTTCGCGCATAAAGCTATTGCGAGAAGTGAGAAACGCATACAACACATCTTGCGAGAAGTGAGATGAACAGTGACTTGCGAGTTGTGTAGATATGCGAGTTTACGTTTAGCGAGTTCTTCATTTGTGAAAATTTCTAAGTATGGAACGCGCTAAGACTTGTGCGGGTTCTTATTGATTGGCGAGTTTTGTTTCTCTGCGAGAAGTCAAGTGATAGAATTCTTTCTAAGTCTTAAACGCACAAGTAGTTCCTTGCGAGAAGTAACTTCGCATACGACGTTACTTGCAAGTTTGACATTTCGCGCACGTAGTGGTCTGCGAGTTCCTAGTTAGCGCATAACACGTTTAGCGAGAAGTCTTGTGAATAGTGCTTTGCGAGTTTTGTGGTCTGCGAGTTTCAAGTGTTTGCGAGTTCTAAAGTTAGAATTTTTCTGAGATTGATTTTCAAGTGGTGATCTGAGTTTGACTTTCAGTCAACTTTTCTGAATTTATTGGGAACGATCATTCATATCAAGCCAACTTATTGATCAAGATGCCTACTACAGATGAGAGAGGGAATACTGTACTGTCAGCCAGAGATGTTGCTGTCATGTACATGCCCGAGATACCAACAATTGAGGTTAAACTCTGATAAAACTCCTGTATGTGCTAAATGTACTAATAATTCTCAATCTGATTTTGCAGGTATCATAAAGGCAAGAGAGAAAGAAATTAAAGAAAAAGAGAAAGACATTTAAAGAAAAGATGATATGATTAAGACTATTGAGAAAGTAATCTAGCTCAAAGAGTCAAAGATAACGAATCTTCATAACCAACTGAAGACAACTGAACAAAATCATCTGAACTACAAGCTGAATCAGTTGAGCTTAAACACAAGTTTAAGGCTTTTGAAGACAAGATTTTTGCTTTGGAGACAAAGAATGTTGATCTAATAAAAAACCTCCAAGCAGATAATGAAAAAGATAATCTGGAGAAAATTTCTACTCAAAAGTTGTCTGAACTTTCAAAGAAAGCTATCCAAGAGAAAAAAGATCTTGAGCTAAGATGTTTGAAACTCTCCAAGCAAGTGACAGAGTTTGAAAATATTTTAATTACTGAAAGAGACACGTTTGCTAAAGAGAGAAAAGTTTTTGAAGACTAAACAGTTGAACTTTCCAAACAGATTTCTACATTACAAGACCTACTTGAGAAAGAAAGAAAATGTTTTCAAGAAAAAAAAAGGTCTTATGATGTAGAAAAGAAAATTACTGAAAAGAAAAATATTGGGATTTTCAAAGATATTTCTGAACAAAACAAGAACTTAGAAAAAGATTTTGAACAAGAACGTCAAATCTTTGAATCTGAAATATCAAAGCTCACATCCAAGATCTCTGTTCTATCATCAGACATTCTTAAAGAACAGATGGCTAGAACTGATTTGATCCAAAAGTTTGACACACTTACTACTCAAAGAAACATTTTATCTAAAAAGATAAAGGACTTAGAAGTTGCAAATATTGAATTATCAGATAAAGTTTCAGCTGATGTGATTGATCAATCACCTGTTGATAATTCAACAGAATCAGTCTGTTCTTTTAAACAAACTTCTAGTTCTATTCATGAGAAAAATGATTTCAAAAAGAAAAGTGTCAAACCAAACATTGTCAAATCAAATCAGATTCATCAATCAAATCTATTTTATGATAAATCTGTTGATAGTCCAGCAAGCTTCTATGTCAAATCTCTTGGAAAGTAATCAATGAAAGGACAGATGGTCTGGAGGGTTAAAGATTCTCCTGATGAGAAGAAGAATGACAAAGCATCTACATCCACATCCAAAGCCAAAAAGAACAGTACGCATAAAGGTAAATCTTTTGGTAAACCTGATATGTTTTACTCTACTAATCATTTGATCAGGATTGCTCAGAAGAAAATCTCCTGTTCTTACTGTGGGGCAAATGACTTTGTAAGTAATAATTTTGTTGATTACTGGTATGGTTCATATTATGTTACCCCCACAAGAACTGCAACTAACACATCAGGACCCAAATACCAGTGGGTACCAAAAGTTAAATCTGTGTTGCAGGCACCCAAGGTTTAAGGGGGAGCAAGAACTAAGACTTCTGATTACCACATATCAGAACTCAGACTTTAATGTCAAGAAATATAGGCTTTTGAATAACACAGTTCAAGACCCGCACTTCAATGTTAAAGGATTATGACTTCTATGTAAAACAGCTTAGGACTCATTCTTTAATGTTAAGGACAAGGATATTATGCAAATATCTAGGGGGAGTTTATCAGAATATAAATAATTTTATCATGATTTTAGGGATAGCTTAATTGTAAGTATTTTCTGATCTAGATCTCTGAGTGTTTGAAAGAAGAACAACTTTCAATCATGAAAAATGTTTTCTAAAATGTTCAAACCACTTCTCTATTCTCAAAAGATTTATTGAATTTAGAAGTGTGATTTTAAATGTTTTTCAGTATTGAGCTTTAATGTTTAATTGACCGTGTGTTTCCAAAGATCAATACTTGTGTATTATCTTGTCTATATACTGCCAAGTATTCACACATACTGGTTCATCACTTCATATTGATTTTGTGATTACCATGTATCAAAAGTTTAACTTTCTATGGTAATACTCCCGTTTGTTATTCATTGTTGTTTGAATCAAACGTCGTTTCTATACTGCAATGTGCTTTCATTGTTAAAATGTTTATATATTGTTCATATAAACATCTTACGTCTTTGATTTCCCAAAATATTATTCTTCATGAATTTTGATCTGATCTTAATCATTGTTAGATTCTCAAAACATTTCTATTCTTTCATTATTATTCATTCATACAAAGTTTTGAGAAATCTTAAATGCTTAATATGCTCAAAATTTCATTCTTATCTTTATGAGCATATATACACTGACAAATGATTTATTGTGCTTCAATTTCTAAAAAATCATTGAGATACATTCTTTTAGGACAAAATACATGGGATTTGATGTGAGTGCTTAAAAGACTTCCATGGATTCACGATAACCAGTGTTTCCTACCCCGGAAGTAATCCTTTGAGTGATTGAGGGGAGAGGGGTCAAAAGATTGAGTGTTGGTGTGTGATGACGTAAAATGAAAAGAGAGATTGGTTAGAAGTGAGCTTAAAATGTTCAAAAGAAAGAGGGTGTGAGATCAGAGTAAACGAATAATAAACTTTGCACCAACTTCTTTTTGAGTCGGGCAACCACATAAACTGTTGTTTCATAATTCTTCGTGAACGACATTGAAAAAGGCACCTAGCCCATGCCATCTCTTGCAAAACACCCCACCAGCTACTCATTCTTTTCTTAAAAAGAGAATGTTTCACATTTTCTGCGGAAGAAACACATACGCTATTGTTTCTTCATTTGGAAGATACTGATATTGAAAAAGAAGGAAAATTGCCCCACCTTCCACCCTTTATCATGCACGTTGAGTCTATGTATAATCATTGTTGCCTCAATGGTTTACATAATTTTGATTCTAAACAATAAATCATTGTGCTAGTTCTTTCTTAACACAAGCACACAAAATATTTGTTTTTCTGTCAGAACATTCATAGAAAATAGCTTGTGTTTTTCAATGATTGAATGGAAGTCCTGGGGAGTGAACATCATTTCAAGCTCCTTAATTTGTAGATTCGTTGTACACAGTAAATTTGTGTTACTAACAGGCATTCCTAACTGTTTCATTTGTTGATTCAGGGTTACCATTTCCAATTTGTCTGAATTTGAAAAGATTCAGATGAATACATTCATGAATTGACGGCTCAATATCATATCACTTAGGAGAGAATGTTAGTATTTTACCAAAAGAGATCATGAAGACTGTTCTACATTGATCAAATTAGGAAGAAGTTTCAAAGACTGAGCTAACTTTGAAATAAGTTTTGATGATTTTGATTCTCACAATTCATCAAAAAGGGGGAGAAATTCTGAAAGTTCAGTTTCAAAGTCATAAAGAGATGTCAAAGTGAAAAGACTTGTGGAGAAATTCTGAAAGTTTAATTAGATCAAGTCTGATGAAAAGAAAATAGAGATCATTCAAAGACAAATCAAGATCAAGATGACTCGAGAAAGTTTGTTTTTCTGAAGACGATCCAGAGATCACAGAGATGAAGATAAGAGATCAGAAATTCCTCAAAGTTCAAAGATTTCCGAAGTTTTAAAGTTAAAGAATTGATGAATGCTTAAAGACTTTGTGAAAGACTTTTCAATATTCTTCAAAGTATCAGATATCGAAGATTGCCAAAGCTTCAAAATTTAAAGTTTTCAGAGTCAAAGTTTGAAGAATCAAAAGCTGAAGACGATTGTCAAATTTTTTATTAAATCTTGAATACAAAGGGGGAGAATGTTAGTGTATGTTGTTGTATCCAAGATTTAATGTGAAAAGTCAAAGTCTGTAAAGTCAACAGAGTCAACCTTAGTGGTTTGAGAGTTTTTATAGCTTGAGATTTTATGCTTGTGAGAGAAGTGTTGTTCATATAAATAGTGTTTGTGTTGTAAGAGTTGTAGAATCTTGTAAGCATTGTAACTGTCACATATCAATAAACATACGACCATGACTTTCTCTCACTACTCTCTCTCTAGATCTAAACTGTCAAATCTTGATTGAAATTATGCTTGAATATTGGGAATCATACACCTATAATTGGTATCAGAGCAGACCTAATCAAATTTAGATTGATTGGATCACCATATTTTGAATCGATTTCTTGAAAAATCAAGAACACGCAGAACGAGTTCTTATGGTTTATTGTTGAATCAAATTTTATTTGGATTATTGTTCTTTGAGTGTGAAAATGTATCCATAGGTTTCGTGTGTTGTAATAGGACAGTTTGTATTCATACTATTTCACGATTTAATCACTAGAACTGTTTCAATTTTGAATTTTTGATTTTCTTGAAAAATGTTCACGATCACTGTATTTTGATCAAATGCACTGTAATTTTGAGTTTTTAGATAAAATTGTTGTTTAGAAAAGTGTTCTAATTGCCTTTTCGAGCATATTGGTGTATTTTTAAGAATCAATTTACAGGTTCACAATGATTTAGATCGAATCTGTGAGTATAGAGTCAAGAACACGCTAGATCTACACCACGCGCTAAGCAAGAACACGCACATATTGAAGAACGCGCATGACAATGAATATGATGTTTTCTGCGAGTTTGGACTAGTTCACACATAAAGCATCTTATGAGAAGCTAGTTCACGCACAAAGCTGTTTGCATGAAGTGACAAAACGCGCACAAGTCACTTGCGAGAAGTTAGATGAACAGTGACTTACGAGTTGTATAGATGTATGAGTTTACGTTTTGCGAGTTCTAATATTCTCAAAGTTTTCTAAGTATGGAACATGCAAAGGGTCGTGCGAGTTCTACCTAGCCTGTGAGTTTGCATTCGTTTGCGAGAAGTTAAGAGTTTGAATATTTCTAAGTCTAAAACGCGCACAACATTCCTTGCGAGAAGCTACTTCGTGCAAAACCTTACTTGCGAGTTTCTCTAAATGCGCAAACAGCGGTCTGCGAGTTTCTCGTTCACGCACAACACCTTTAGCATGAAGTATTGGAAATAGTGCTTTGCGAGTTTTAGGTATCTGTGAGTTCTGGAGATAGAATTTTTCTGAGATTGATTTTCAAGTGGTGATCTGAGTTTGACTTTCAGTCAACTTTTCTGAATTGTTTGGGGAACGATCATTCATATCAAGCCAACTTATTGATCAATATGTCTACAATTCTATCAGGGAGAGACTGTGCTATAATGTACATGCCTGAGATACCATCAATTGAGGCTGAACGAGACAAGCTAAAAATTCAGAATGCAGACCTTCTAAATCAGATTCAGGAGTTTAAGTCTAAATTGTTAAACTATGATAAAACTCTTGTATGTGCTAAATGTACTAATAATTCTCAATCTGATTTTGCAGGTATCATAAAGGCAAGAGAGAAAGAAATTAAAGAGAAAGAGAAAGACATTAAAAGGAAAGATGATATGATTAAGAATACTGAGAAAGTTATCAAGCTCAAAGAGTCAAAAATAACAAATCTTCAAAGTCAATTGAAGTCAACTGAACAAAAGTCATCAGAACTGCAAGCTGAATCAGTTGAACTTCAACAAAAGTTTAAGGCTTTTGAAGATAAGATATCTGCTTTGGAGTCAAAGAATGCTGATCTGAAGAAAAGCCTCCAAGCAGATAAAGATAAAGCAAATCTGGATAATGCTTCTACTCAAAAGTTTTCTTAATGTTCAAAGAAAGTTGTCCAAGAGAAAAAGGATATTGAGCTAAGATGTATTAAACTCTCCAAGCTAGTGTCTGAGTTTGAAAAGATTTTGATTACTGAAAGAGACACGTTTGCTAAAGAGAGAAAAGTTCTTGAAGACAAAATAGTTGAACTTCCCAAACAGATTTCTACATTACAAGACCTACTTGAGAAAGAAAGAAAATATTTTCAAGAAAAGAAAAAGTCTTTTGTGCTTGAAAAGAAAAATGCTGAGAAGAGAAATGTTGGGATTTTCAAAGATATTTCTGTACAAAACAAGAACTTCGAAAAATATTTTGAGCAAGAGCGTCAAATCTTTGAATCTGAAATATCTAAGCTCACATCTAAGATCTTTGTTCTATCATCAGACATTCTTACAGAACAGATGGAAAGATCTGATTTGAAACAAAAGTTTGACACACTTACTACTGAAAGAAACATTCTATCTAAAAAGATAAATGACTTAGAAGCTGCAAATATTGAATTGTCAGATAAAGTTTCAGCTGATGTGATTGACCAATCACCTATTGATAATTCAACAGAATCAGTCTGTTCTTTCAAAACAACTTTAAGTTCTATTCATGAGAAAAAAGTTTTCAAAAAGAAAAGTGTCAAACCAAACATTGTCAAATGAAATCAGATTTGTCCGTCTAATCTGTTTTATGACAAATCTGTTGATAGTCCAACGAACTTTTACGTCAAATCTCTTGGAAAGCATTCAAAGAAAGAACAGATGGTCTAAAGAGTGAAGAGTTCTCCTGATAATGAGAAGAAGAATGACAAAGCATCTGCATCCACATCCAATGCCAAAAAGAACAGAGGTCATAAAGGTAAATCTTTTGGTAAAACTGATACAATTTACTCTGCTAATCATCTTATCAGGTTGGCTGAAAAGAAAATATGTTGTAAGTAATAATTTTGTTAATTACTGGTATGATACATATTATGTTACCCCCACAAGAACTGCAACTAACACATCAGGACCCAAATACCAGTGGGTACCAAAATCTAAATCTGTGTTGCAGGCACCCAAGGTTTAAGGGGGAGCAAGAACTACGACTTCTGATTATGTACAAATCAGGAGTCGTTCTTCAAAGTTTAAAGAAATAAAGGCTCTTGAATAACACAGTTGAAGACCCGCACTTCAATGTTAAAGGACTATGACTTCTAAGTAAAACAACTTAGGACTCGTTCTTTAATGTTAAAGACAAGGATATTATGCAAATATCCATGAGGAGCTTATTAGAATATAAATCATTCTATCATGATTTGAGGGGGAGCTTAATTGTAAGTATTTTCTGATCTAGATCTCTGAGCATTTGAAAGAAGAACAACTTTCAATCATGAAAAATGTTTTCTTAAATATTCAAACCACTTCTCTATTCTCAAAAGATTTATTGAATTTAGCAGTGTGATTTTAAATGTTTTTCAGTATTGAGCTTTAAGTTTAACTCACCGTGTGTTTCCAAATATCAATACTTGTGTATTATCTTGTCTATATACTGCGAAGTATTCACACACACTGGTTCAACACTTCATATTGATTTTGTTATTACCATATATCAAAAGTTTAATCTTTCTATGGTAATACTCCCGTTTGTTATTCATTGTTGTTTGAATCAAACGTCATTTCTATACTGTAATGTGCTTTCATTGTTAAAATGTTTATATATTGTTCATATAAACATCTTACGTCTTTGATTTCCCAAAATATTATTCTTCATGAATTTTGATCCGATCTTAATCATTGTCAGATTCTCAAAACATTTCTATTCCTTCATGATTATTCATTCATACAAAGTTTTGAGTAATCTTAAATGCTTAATATGCTCAAAATTTCATTCTTATCTTTATGAGCATACATACACTCACAAATGATTTCTTGTGATTCAATTTCAAGAAAATCTTTGAGATACATTATTTTAGGACAAAATACATGAGATTTGATGTGAGTGCTTAAATGACTTCCATGGATTCACGATAACCAGCGTTTCCTACCTCGGAAGTAATCCTTTGAGTGATTGAGGGGAGAGGGGTCAAAAAATTGAGTGTTGGTGTGTGATGAGGAAAAATGAAAAGAGAGATTGGTTAGAAGTGAGCTTAAAATGTTCAAAAGAAAGAGGGTGTGAGAGCAGAGAAAAATAATAATAAACTCTGCACCAACTTCTTTCTGAGTCGGGCAACCACATAAACTGTTGTTTCACAATTCTTCGTGAACGACATTGAAAAAGGCACCTAGCCCATGCCATCTCTTGCATAACACCCCACCAGCTACTCATTCTTTTCTTAAAAAGAGAAATTTTCACATTTTTTGGGGAAGCAACACATACGCTATTGGTTCTTCATTTGGAAGATACTAATATTGAAAAAGAAGGAAAGTTGCCCCACCTTCGACCCTTTATCATGCACGTTGAGTCTATGTATAATCATTGATGTCTCAATGGTTTACATAATTTGGAGCCTAAACAAGAAATCATTCTTCTACTTCTTTCATAACACAAGCACAAGCACACAGAAAATATGTTTTTCTGCTAGAACATTCATAGAAAATACCTTGTGTTTTTCAATGATTGAATGGAAGTCCTGGGGAGTGAACATCATTTAAAGCTCCTTAATTTGTACATTCGTTGTACACAGTAACTTTGTGTTATTAACAGGCATTCCTAACTGTTTCATTTGTTGATTCAGGGTTACCATTTTCAATTTGTCTGAATTTGAAAAGATTCAGATGAATACATTCATGAATTGACGGCTCAATATCAGATCAGTTGGGAGAGAATGTTAGTATTTTACCAAAAGAGATCATGAATACTGTTCTACATTGATCAATTTGGGAAGAAGTTTCAAAGACTGAGCTGACTTTGAAATAAGTTTTGATGATTTTGATTCTCACAATTCATCAAAAAGGGGGAGAAATTCTGAAAGTTCTGTTTCAAAGTCAAGACTTGTGGAGAAATTTTGAAAGTTTAATTAAATCAAGTCCGATGAAAATAAAATAGAGATCATTCAAAGACAAATCAAGATCAAGATGACTCGAGAAAGTTTGTTTTTCTGAAGACGATCCAGAGATCACAGAGATGAAGATAAGAGATCAGAAATTCCTCAAAGTTCAAAGATTTCTGAAGTTTTAAAGTTAAAGAATTGATGAATGCTTAAAGACTTTGTGAAATACTTTTCAAGATTCTTCAAAGTATCAGAGATTGAAGATTGCCAAAGCTTCAACATTTAAAGTTTTCAGTGTCAAAGTTTGAAAAATAAAGAGCTGAAGACGATTGTCAATTTTTTTTATTAAATCTTGAATACAAAGGGGGATAATGTTAGTGGATTTTGTTGTATCCAAGATTTAATGTGAAAAGTCAAAGTCTGTAAAGTCAACAGAGTCAACCTTTGTGGTTTACGAGTTTTTATAGCTTGAGAGTTTAAGCTTGTGAGAGAAGTGTTGTTCATATAAATAGTGTTTGTTTTGTAAGAGTTGTAGAATCTTGGAAGCATTGTAACTGTCACATATCAATACATACGACAACACTTTCTCTCTCTATTCTCTCTCTAGAACCTTGATTGTCATATTCTTGTTTGTTTGTGCTTGATTGAATAGGGATTTTACATTTTCATTTCTTGTCTTCATTTTCTACACCATTGAGTCTAGTGCCTTATCGTTTACCTATTATTAATCCTAGGACACTGTTTACTGAATCTACCATCAGAAGTCTTTGTGACATGATCGGAACACCTGAAGTAGCTTCGCAATCCGAACTACAAGGATCAGGTGGAAGTCCTGTCATCGACACGTCTTTGCCAACGATGAAAACAAACCATACAGTTGTTTCCACAGCTGACATGCAAACGGTTAATCTAAGTGATACCGGAGTTACTAACCCTGACTTTGTGCCAAAGGAACTGCTCGACGGCACCTTAAAGGTTGTTGAAACTCGTATTTTTAAGAAGATGGAGGAGGAAATTGGAGGTCTTAAACGTCTATTAAAGGGAAAAGACCCAGTTACTCAACCTCAGCCTATACACCAAAGCCAGCAAAATCCATACACTCAACCTGCTGATTAATCCATCGATGAGCTTAAATCTTTGTTGCTTGCAAAGTTGTTATCTAAAGCTCCGGATACTCAGCATGATGAAGATCTTCTTACCCTTCTGCAATCCCACCAACAAAATCAACCGCCACAATCTGTGCATCCAGCAGATATGGTTAGTGCCTTAGAGTTTAATTCATTTAAACCTGACATTTTGTTCGCTTTATATGATCTCAAACAGGTAATTCAAACATCTTGTAAAGCCCAAGCAGTTGTTTCTACCAAAGAACATGATCATGATCTAGATAATGATCATGTGGGGGAGATAAGGAAGAAACAAGCAGCTGCTGGTAGTTCTGGTGATACAGTATTGGTGGAGGTTAGAGCTGAAAATGCTGAAGGTGTCGAAAGGGAAGCTGATCAAGGTAATGTGCAAAATGTTCAGATGGAACTGGTGTTGTATGTTAAAGACAGTGTTGAATCAAGGGTTGAAAAGCCTAAGATTGCAACAAGGAAGGAGATTTTGGAGATTACAAGTCTACCAAATCCTGATGTGATAGCTCTTGAAGATGATACTCTTGCTAAAGTTCATGCCAAATATGAGCTTTATTGAAAAATGAAAGAAGAAGGGCAGAAAGATGACTTTGTTGAACTATGTTCTGATGATGAGGTGGTAGATGTTACTGAGATTATGAAGAGATCTGAAGAAATACAAGCTCATGAGGCAAGTGTTCTTGATGATTTATTTGAGGACAGAGACACAGATGCACTGGATGCCATGTTTTCTCAGAGTACACCTGAGGAACTACATCTTAGTCTTGTTCATGTTCAATTGCCTGAACCGAGTGTTGTTCCGACTGTTCCATCTTTCAGAGAGTTTGTTATTGTTCCTAATGTTTTTCAACCTGATGTTGCTAATCAGAGTGTTAATCTGAATGCTGATTCTTTTGTCAATCTTGATTCTGTTGCTGATGTTCATGATTCTGATGTTCATATGGAAGAAGAATTGCCATACCAGAAAAAGCCAAGAAGTCCTGAAAATCAGACAGAGTTTGTTAGAGAACCACCGTTTGTTCCAAAGTTTCCACAAACTGAAGCAGGTCCTTCTGGCACTCCAGCAGTTGCAGCAAAATCTACTCCTTTTACCGGCTATGATGAATTTGGTCTGACTCTTGAAGAAATCAAAAGAATTAGAAGAGCTTTACGTGTACCATATCTTGAAGAAGGTGTTAAAATCTTTGTGAGCTACATTAGACAAGTTGATCAAGCTCAACTCTTGGGGATTAAAGATCAGTCTCCAGAGTATCAGAAAGATTACATCAGAATGTTGCAGATTATGGGGAGAACACGTAAGGATGTTAAAGTCAGATCTGAAATACTGGAAGTTTCCAAGGTGACCATGAAGCAGTACAAGAAGCTTTGGTATCCAGAATTCACTGTTCAAAGAAAGAATTTGGGGATTTATTTCTTCAATGAAACTGATTATGCTAATCTTCACTTCAAAGACATTGAATTCATTTATCATGATTTCAAAGACAGAACAATCAGGCATCCTGAGATAGTGTTTGCTTTGGACTCTATTAAGAGATTTATCCGAAGGCATATCTACCATAATTATTTGTATTACTTCCAGCTGGGCATTGAGACTAATCAGAGAAGGATTAATTTGTTAATGCCTGACATGACACATCCTCTACTTGAAGAGACTCCACTCTACACAGTGCTAAGAGAGCCAGAACTTGGTGTTATGTATGAGAATGAGACTAAAGAGGAGAAAATATTTATGAGAGCGCTGAGATACATAAGTACTCAGATGGTACTTTGGAAGATGTTGTCAAGAAGCTGCAGACCAAGTATGAGGTGAGTGAGAAGAAGAGATTAGCTGAGAATGATCACATGCCTATAATGGAGAGAATCTTTACTGAGAATGTCATTGATGCAATAAAGGACAGATTCAGATCCAGTCAAGCAATCATAAGGTTTGAGGGATATTTGTGACTGAGGAGAACTAGCATGAAGAGGTGGACTCGTTGAAGACATCAAATTGCTCAAAAAGGGGGAGATTATTAGAATATAGTTTTGAGTCAATTTGTAAGTGTTTATGTTTAAGTTATGTTGACTTTTATTGTAACTTGTGTAGAGGTCAAGTTCATGTTTGACCCTATATAAGTATCTTTTGTCTTGTTTTGGTAAGCATGTTTGTAAGCTTGTCACATTGGAATTCTTTCATGTTAGATATATGACTACGACATACTTGTGCCTAATTCTCTCTCATCTTGATTCTTTGATTGTTATTGTTTGTGCATGATTGCTTGAATCTGGGATCACATATGCGAATTCTTCAACTTTTTGTACGTAGACCGATGCGAAATCCACACTTTTCGCACATAAACACATGCGGATTCCCACTTCTCGTATATAACGTCCTACGAGTTTCTCACTTAGCCTTTTCAACAAATCAAGAGCGATGTGAATTTATCATGATCATGCGAGAATTCCAGATCTTGCGAATTCTTGATGCGAGTGCTTCACTATTCGACTAAAAAATCCTCAAATCGATCAAAAACTCATCAAATCTTCGAAAATGATTATGCAAATCCACCAATTTGATCATGTACAATACTAGAATCAATTCCAAACAGTGAATTACAAATAAATCGACTCAAGTAAACATTTCAATCGAGATACAGTACGTAGACTCAAACTTTTGAAAACTCACAAAAACTTCAAATTGATTGCAAAATAAAGTGCAAATGTGTTCAAAACCTATAGAAAATACATCTAGAACATCAATCGATCACCACTTAATCAAATTGACAAACAATTACAATAAAAAAATGAAAATTCGATCAAAGATCAGAATACAGGGTGTGAGTTCTTCATTTGTTGATTTCTTTGAATTCTGCTCTGATACCAATTCAAAGTTCCAGTTCCAAGCTCATACAATCACACAAAGACGTAGGAATCAATCTCTTGTTGATAGAACAATTAGTACATCAACTCCATAAAAACATATACCTATTTCTTGCCTTTCTCTCTCAAGAATCCGTATACTATGTTCTCTCTGTTTTCTGCGTGTTCTCTCTAGATGCACACTTACAAATACAAAAACAGAAACTATTTATATGGTCAACATGACCTTTCAACCAACTAATCTAAAGTAAAAAATACTAGCTTTGACTTACAATAAAACCCTTACACTTTACAACTTTACATCTTTGAACCCTCATTAAATCTTGAATGCAATCTTGACTTAACAGTCTGTTCACTATCTTGTTCAACTTCAACTAGTTGAGTAGGTATTTGAAATTGAGTTTCAGTTTGAACCGGGGAAGTTGGTTCAGTAGAGGCATCTGATGTGATTGGTTGATTATCACTTGAATATTCTGATCTGTCAATCACAACAAGTTTAGTCACTTTAGATCCTAGAAACTCATCATATAAATGTTCAAATAATAATTCTTATTATGTTAAAAGAGATGTGTAAGTAGATGCTTTATCAGAATTAGGAACATTAGAAACAAGTTCTGGACTAATTTGTCCAGAAGCTAATACTCTTGTAATAACGGGTTCTGAACTGATGTGCTTGGAAGCCATATACATAGCTTCATCAAATTTGACAATAACGCTCTCCACAATGATCTTCGACTTCTTCATATAGACTCGATATGATGATGATGTCTGAGAGTAGCCAATGAAAATTACTTCTTCAGCTTTAGGATTGAACTTGTTCAAGTTGTCCTTATCGTTCAACACATAACACATGCTTCCAGAAATGTGAAAGTGTTTAATGTTTGGTGTTCTGTTGTTTATCAAATCATAAGGCATTTTACCAAAGCGACGATGGATGATTGACCTATTCTGTGTATAACATGCAGTGGAGAAAACTTCAGTCCACAAGAATAGAGGTAAGTCTGACTGGATTAGCATCATGCGTGCAACCTCAACTAACGTTTTGTTCCGCCTTTCAACTACCCATTCTGTTCTGGCATTCTGGCAGCAGAAAATTCATGTGTTATCCCAACCGATTCGAGATAATCTTCAACAGTTTTATTCTTGAATTATGTGCCATTGTCTGTTCTGATCAACTTTACTGTCTTCTGCATGTTCACTTGGACACTCTTGAGAAACGAGATAATGATTTCTGGAGTCTCGTCCTTTGATCTCAAAAATTTGACCCAAGTGTATATGGAGTAATCATCCACAATCACTAAGACGTATTACTTGTCATTGATGCTTTGTGTTCGCATTAGACCGTAGAGATCCATGTGCAACAACTCTAATGGAGCACTTGTAGTCGGTTCAGGCTTAGGCTTGTGTGAAGCTCTTTTCATTTTGCCTTTCCCACACGCATCATACAGATGTTCTTTCTCGCATTTCAGCTCAGGTAAGCCTTTTACCAAATTTCAAGTCACCTACTTGTTAATGTACTGAAAGTTGAGGTGAGACAACCTTCTATGCCATAACCAACTTTATTGCATAGAGGCATTAGAATGTAGACACACAACATTATCTGGTTTGACATTTGATAGATTGATCGCGTAGAGGTTTGACTTTCTCGTACCAACCAAGAGTTCTTTTCCATCTTCAGTTCTCACAAAACATCTCTTGGCTTTGAAGTTCACATCTAAATCCTTGTCGCAAAACTGTCTGATGTTGAAAAGATTGTGTCCTAGTCCTTCAACATAACTCACTTTCTCGTTATGTTCTCTTAAACTACGTCTCCATATCCCAAGATTGGTGAAAACTGGTCATTCCCGAATCTGACGTTGCCGCAAAAATTCTCTTTATATTTACACAAAATATCTTTTTGCCCTATCATATGTTTGGAACAACCTGAATCCAAGTACCACATATGATGGGTCTGCAGAAGAGAAATAAAGCAACAATTGGTTTAGGTACCCATTTATAGATGGGTCCTATCAGGTTAGTCCTAAATTTTGGCATCCATTTGAAATATAAGAATGGTGTAAAAAATATGAACCAAACCAATTTTGAGAAAAACTGCGAGCAACAAAATCACTTCGTCTATAAGTAGAACAACTAATATTGACACGAGATAATTGAATAAATTGATGAATTGTATAAACCTTGCGAGGAAATACAAGTTTTGTTTTATGAGAAGCAAATTGATCAATTACCTCAGAAACACCATCAGTAGTTTTATTACAATATGGAACAGAAGATGATTTTGTCGACTCTCCCACTTTCTTCTTAGGTCTCCATTCTAGTTTCCCTTCAAAAAATTTCTTTCTCATATCTGAAACATATGAATTATTCATGTTAGAACTGTGAGATTTCTAAGATTGTTTCTTCCTAGACTTACCAGTGTTGGTCCGTTTCTGTGAGTGCCTATTCTTTTGTTTCTTACTTTTGGCATAATAGGTGCTCACAGGAACTGTTTCATCAACTTTGGTTGACGATTCACCTTTATCAAAAACACTTGGCTACTCATTAGAATTAACAACAAATTGAGAATGATCTGGAAGTTTTGCATTGAAATCAAACTGTTCAACACACTCATCAAAACACCCATCAGAGTTTTGTATCCACTCATCAATGTTTTGTATCTTGAATGTTCAACACACTCATCAAAGTTTTGTATCCTGACTCTCCCATAACCATTAAGAACTCTGATTTCATTATGAACAATTAACAAACAACTATATTTCATTTTACACTATATCATAAAAACCTCTTAATCATTCAGACCACTTAATCATTCTGCACTAAAACCATTCAGCAACTGCCAAACAGCCCCTAAGTCGACCTCATCATCAAACAAATCATCATCATCATCAGATTGAGGAGCTTTAGAAGAATTTGAAAACATAAAAACATTAATTATTTTGAATACGCTTTTTGGTAAGGTGTTTGTCAAAATCTGAAGGTTTTAGATTAGGAAAAATATCACTCATGAAAAGTTTACAAGATGATTTATCTGAATTAGTACAGTTGTTTTCACAAGCTTTCTCTCTCTAACTTTCTCAATCCGCATCGTGAAAAATATAAAATATTGAAAAAAAAATCACATGCATCGTGAAAAATAATCAACCGGCAATGTAACAGATAAATTTCGGCGACAAAACAGAAACTTTCCGGCGAACTCATCCAATCCACCAAAAACTTCGAATTCTTCCTAGAAAACATGTAATTAACGTCCAAACTAATCGAAATAATGAATCAAATAGATCTGGATGAAGATGCAGAAAGAATCCGGCGAAAACAGTCCAGAATCCGGCGACTGCGTTTTTCCGGCGAGGACTTTTAACGACCACATAAACTCGATCTCATGCTTCCGTCAAGCAATTAAAAATAGATCGAATTAAACATTAAGAGAAGATCTGTGATGAAGATGTGACAATTTACAGCTCAAACCTCGATTTTCCGCTCGATGAACAGTGCCAAATCCGGTGAATACGTTTTTCCGGCGAGGAGTTTTTAACAGATCAAGATCTCGATTTCTTGCTTGAAAAATCATCAAACAACTTAACATATATTGAGATTCACATTAAGAACAGCTATGTGATGAAGAATTTGACAATATCAAAGCTTAATCCTCGAACTCCGGCGAGATTCCGGCCAAAAAATCAAACATATGCGTTTTTCCGGCGAGAGAACTTTCGGAGCTCATATCTCACTCGTTTTTTAACGAAATTCAAATCTAAAAATTGTAGAATGCTTCATTTTCAACAACGAACAGATCTATGTAAATCAAATCGTCTCATGCAAGAAAAATTCGGATCGAAAAATTTGACGCGAAGAATAGCGAAAATTTCGAACGAAAATTCGAAAAATCTTCAAAACTTGACGAAATTCGAATCCAAAAATTGTAGTAGATCTGTAATCGTATAAGGAACAAATCTTCAAGAGAAAATGAGATATGATGGCACTTACATGTAGATCGGGCTAAAAAACACGAAATGTCGAGATCCGATAATCGTTACGAGAAAAATTTCATCGTTCGGCTCTGATACCACTTGTTAGGTCCGAGATTTGGAGCATTTCATGTTTGTAACTAAGGTTAGGATAGCAGTAGGCTTATTTGATTTATTGGAAATGAAAATCTAATCGAGAGAGAACACATTAGATTAGAGGACTACATCTTGAATTATAAAATGATAATATGAATTATTACAACTCAATACTCCTATTTATAGCCTACAACTACCACTACCCTTGTTACAACATTTAAGTCCAAGCCCATCTACTACATAAGCCCAATAGGCCTAATTACATTTTACAAAACAAATCAACTACATTTACTTTCCAACACTTTTTATACACTAACAGGTCTACGTGTTAATTCTATTGAAGGTCACTAACATCTTTCCTAAATGTACAAGTGACTAACACATAAAAATAACCCTAGAAAACAAGCCTTCTCATGTTTGCATTTGAATAGCCTTCTAAAAAGTCCCTTTGTCATGGACAGTTCAGAAGTCGAGATCCATTATGAATATCTTGAAATTGATCTATAGTCTGTGATATCTTCATCTTTGAGATTTTTTTAGAGAGTTTGATCTTGTTCTTCAGAAACTTTGCATCTCGATGCTACAAAGCTTGATCAGATGTTGGTGGTCCACAATGTTTATATCAAGTTCTTATAAAACAACACATTAACGATTACCAACCTGTTTTGATTAATAACAATGGTTACAAGGTTTGATCTTTGAATCTCTTGTGTGTTCTCTCTAGTTTTTACACCCTAAGTGTGTGTGTATTATGTGATCTGATCTTGTTAGAGAGTTGTTGAGATATCAGATATGATATCTAGCTTCTAAGACACACTTCCTAATCAACTTGCAATATTAAACTATTAAACTAAATAATATCTAATATATAAGATATTATATAACTAACTAATATCTAACTAACTTAGATATTAACTAACTAAATTAACTAATAACAATAAAATACAATAACAAATAACTTGAACTATTTTATTACAAACGACATTAGACTTAATATCGAGAGTCGACTTTCCAGCTTTAGCTTTAGATTGGATCTTCAGGTTGGATGATCTTGAATCCAATGAGACTGTGGTCTAACAATCTCCCCCTTTGGATCAAGATCATTACTAAACAGATTTAGCAATTTGGTCTTCTCTTTCAGCTCAGAAGATGCAATCTCTTTCTCTAGCTCAGAATGCTTTAGCAAAGTATCTTCACAAAAAATTTATCTAAAATCAGCATGACTTCAGAAAACTTTGATCTCGCAGTTCTTGGTTAGATTTTCTTTTCTTTAATCTTGTAATGGAATGGACATTTCTTCATGCTTTAGATTTTCCCCCTTTTTGATGAAAAGTGCAACGACTTCATCAAAACTTTGAGTAAGAAATGTCAACCACTTGGAGCCTCTGATTCGTCAAGTCAAAAGATATTCATCCAGATCTTTTCAAATCCAGACAAAATAGTTGTGTAACACCTGAATCAACTAATGAATCAGTTAACATGCCTGTCAGTAACACTAAGTCACTTTGTGTAACGAATACACATTGTAAAGGAGCTGTTTGATGTTGACTCCCCCAGGGCTTCCATTTAATCATCGAAATACCACAAAGGTAATTTCTATAAACGTTATGACAAAGAAACTAATTACTTGTGTGTGTGTGCTTGTGATAGAAAGAATTAAGCACTTGATGATTCTTATAGGCTCAAAATTGTGTAAACCACTAAGACAACAGTAAGTTAAACACAGACTCAATGTGCATGATTAAAGTGCGAAGGTGGGGCAAACTTCCTTCTTTTCAATATCCATATTTTCCAAATGTAAATCAGATAGCATATGTGTTGCTTCCCCTTTGAAAATGTGAAACACTTTCTTGTTAAGAAGAAAATGAGTAGTTGGTGAGGTTTGATCAAGAGTTGGCAGGGGCTAGTTGGCTGTTTCAATAATGATCACCAAAGAATTGTGAAACATTAAAATTGTGGCTGCCCGGCTCAGAAAAAGTTGGTGCAGAGTTGTGATATTCTTTTAACTTTGTTCTCTCACGCTCTTTCTTTTAAACATTAAGCTCACTCTAATCAAACTCATTTCTTTTCGACTTCTCACACTCAATCACTATGGATTAACTTATGGGGTAGAAATCACTGGTTAAGGTGATTTCATAGAAGTTGTGTTAATTCCTAGGACAAAGAAATCCTTGTTTTCCTATTATGCATATGATGCTCAGATTGGTTTAACTATTTCAGTTAAAGCACAAATATGATCTTTGAAAACATTTAAAGTCACACTTCCAAATCATGAATTCGGTTTAAGAATCGGGAAGTGGTTTGAACATTTGATAACAATGTTTTCTATGATTGAAAGTTGTCCACTTATCAACCATAAATGAGATTAAGATAAAGGATTATACCTTAACGTGCGATCTTACATCTCATGAAGCTAAGCTTAAAGTCATAAACATATGATCTTTTAAGCATCTCTCAAAACTTCTGCAAAAGTCTTATGTCAAGTCAAAGTAAAATTTATTCACTTAAATTGAAAAGACAAAAAGCAGTAAAACTGTTAAAGTATGAGTTCTGATCAGAAATAATCAGAAGTCATATTCAAACTCCTTTGACTTGAAGAGCTCCCCCTAAAATCTTGCATTACAAAAATTTGACATAAAAGGTAAATGCAGAAATCTTATGAGCTCCCCTTCAAATTAAGATTGACCACTTGTCAATTTCTTCTCATAATCCCCCTTGGATCATGAACAGAATATAGAAGTGCAGATATAAATCAGAATTAAGAATGAAGAAATGATGAAAAAGTATACAATTAGAAAACTTTGATAGGTAACTACTGATTAAATCTTTAGATTTAGCATACCAAGCTTAGAGACTAGAAAGTTAAACCTCTTTTCGTCTAAAGGTTTGGTAAACAAATCGGCAAGCTGATAATCAGTTTTTACAAAGAAAAGTTCAATTGTTCCCTTTTCAACATGATCTTTAATAAAATGATACCTGACGTCTATGTGTTTGGTCTTAGTGTGCTGAACAGGATTCGCTGTTATTGCGATGGCGCTCTTGGAGTCACAGTATATCGGGATTTTGTTGAATTGGAAACCGTAGTCGCGTAATTGTGTTCTCATCCATAAGACCTGAGAACAGCAGCTAGCAGCAACTACATATTCTTCTTCGATGCCCAACTTACGAGCTTATCACCGAGGAACTGTACATGTCCTAATGTGCTCTTCCTGTCTAACATACAACCTGCATTATCTGCATCTGTATATGCTGTTAGTTCAAAACTTGTATCTTTAGGATACCACAGACCAAGATTTGCAGTGCCCTTCAGATACCTAAATATGCCCTTCACAGCAGACATATGGAATTTTTTAGGATTGGCCTGATATCGTGCACATAAGCATGTTGAGAACATTATATATGGCCTACTAGAAGTAAGATACATTAAAGAACCTATCATCCCTCGATAAGTCCTAACATCAACAGTTTTTCCCGAAGGATCGGTGCCAATCTTAGTACCTGGTGCCATTGGGGTACCAATCGGTTTTGAATTTTCCATTTTGAACTTCCGAAGAATATCCATAATGTATTTTGATTGATTGATAAAAATACCCGATGAAAATTGTTTGACTTGTAATCCGAGAAAGAAATTCATCTCTCCAATCAAATTCATCTGAAATCTAGACACCATAAGGTTTGAAAAATTCTTACAGTACTTAGGATTTGTAGAGCCAAAAATAATATCATCTACATAGATTTGAATTAAAATGATATCGGATTTTTCCTTTTTGATAAACGAAGTGGTATCCACCGTACCTTTTGAAAAACCAGACTTGACTAGAAATTTGGAAAGGACATCATACCAGGCTCGAGGAGCTTGTTTCAGACCGTAGAGTGCTTTGTCGAGAATGTAGATGTGATTCAGCTTCTCTTGATTGACAAAACCCTCTGGATGAGAGACGTAGACTTCCTCCTTCAGAATGCCATTCAGAAAGGCAGTCTTCACGACCATTTGAAAGACCGTGAAGTTCTTGTGTGCTGCGTAGGCTTGAAACATTCTAATTGCCTCTAATCGCGGCACAGGAGCATATGTCTCGTCATAGTCGATTCCTTCCTCTTGTCTGTATCCTTTGGCTACTAGTCTTGCCTTGTTTCGGATAACGGTACCACATTCGTCTTTCTTTATCTTGAAAACCCACTTCGTACCTATAATTGTTTTTCCTTGAGGTTTTGGTACGAGTCTCCAGACTTGAAGTGCATCGAACTGATTCAGCTCTTCTTGCATTGAGATCACCCATTCTGGATCAGCAAGTGCCTCTGATACGTGAGTTGGCTCGAACTTGCTCAAAAATGAGTCATGCATACACAAGTTTATTGATGCTGACCTAGTTTGCACCGGTTTTGATGGATCACCAATGATCTGGCTTATCGGGTGCTCTTTGGTCCATTTATGTTCATGAGGTAGTGGATTATATGAATGTATGTCAATTGTATCATCTATAAATCCACTTGTATCTTCTTCAGCTTGTTCAGGAGGAATGATAATTGCAGTTGAAGTGATAGGTGCAGAAGGCTCAGCAGGTACAGCTTGGTCCGGCTGTAGATGGATCTATATAGAACATCCTACTGATCCAACTACTTCTATCTCTTCATCATTTGTCACTTCTTCAACTGTTGGAGTCGGCATTTGAATTGGAACTCCTTGTTTAATCGGGGTGTTGGATTCAATAGGAATATCTGAAATGGTTGGATGAGTAGTCGTTAAGTTTTGCATCCTGTCAACCACAACAGATTTCTTTACATTAGATCCAAGAAATTCATCATAAAACAATTCAAATAATAAGTCTAAGTCAGATATATGATTAGTTGACGTTGATGCTTCATCTGATTTGTTCTATTGAGACATAGGTTCTGGACTGATTTGCCCAGAAGCTAGTACTCCAGTTATAACGGGTTCTGAACTGTGTTGTTCGGAAGCCATCTCTTCATCAAACGTGACGTTGATGCTTTCAATCACCGTCTTTGACTTCTTCAAATAGATACGGTATGCAGTTGATGTTGAGGAATAACCAATGAAGATGCCTTCGTCCGCCTTGGCACTGAACTTGTTGAGACTCTCCCTATCGTTTAGAATGAAACACTTACACCCAAATATATGGAAATATTTGATTGTCAGTGTTCGGTTGTTGATTAACGCATAAGGAGTCTTCTTGAATCTTCGATGTATCATGGAGCGATTCTGTGTGTAACACGCAGTCGATACAGCTTCTGCCCACAAAAATAGAGGTAAGTCTGATTGACTTAGCATAGTACGAGCAACCTCGACTAGCGTACAATTTCTTCTTTCGACCACTCCATTTTGTTGAGGCGTTCGAGCAACAGATTATTGATGTGAAATCCCGACAGATTCGAGATATTCTTCAACCTTCTTGTTCTTGAACTCTGTGCCGTTGTCTGTTCTTAGAAGCGTGACCGGTTTTTGCAGATTCACCTGGGTCATTTTCAGGAATGTGATGAGAACATCTGGTGTCTCATCCTTTGAACGTAGAAACTTGACCCATATGTATTACGAGTAATCGTCCACGATAACGAGTATGTACTTCTTTCTGCCTAGACTCTGAGTTCGCATCGGACCGCATAAGTCCATATGCAATAACTCTAACGGAGCGCGTGTACTTGGTTTAGGCTTTGGTTTATGTGGAGCCCTCTTCATTTTTTCCTTTTCACATGCTGCATAAAGATGTTCTCTTTCATACTTGAGCTCTAGAAGTCCTTTGATGAGTTTTCCACTGACAAGATTGTTGATGTACCTGAAGTTGAGGTGAGAGAGCCTTCGATGCCATAGCCAACTTTGTTGCATCGAGGCTTTCGATAGTAGACAAACCTGCTTGTCAGTCTGGACATTTGACAAATTGATTGTGTAGAGGTCTGATTCTCGAGTACCGACCAAGAGTTCCTCGCCTTCTTCAGTGCGAACTGAACACGTCTTGGCTTTGAAGTTGACCTCTAAGTCTTTGTCACAGAACTGGCCTATACTGAACAAGTTGTGTCTTAAGCCTTCAACATAGCTCACCTTCTTGATCGTGACATTGTTGTGTACCATATCACCATAACCCATTATTGGTGAATGTTAGTCATTGTCGAATTTAATTGTTCCGCAATATTTATCTTTAAAATTGGACAACATCTCTTTTTGTCCTGTCATATGCTTGGAACATCCGCTATCCAAGTATCATAAATGACGGATCTGCACAAGAGAAATAACGAAACAATTGATTTAGATAGTCTTAAATTAAAGATTGAGTTAAGACTTTTTGATCATGGAAGTGTGGGTCTTGAACTGATTTGTTCAAAAGCCATCTTTCTCTTAAGCACGGGTTTTGAACAAACGTATTCAGAAACCATTGTTTTATCTTTGAAGTGCGGGTCTTGAACTGTTGTATTCAAGAACCTATGTTCTTTGAGGAACGAGTCGTAGACTGGTTTTTCTAGAATTCATATCTTCATAACTTCTTTTAAACTTTGTGTGCCTGCAACACAGGTTTATACTTAGGTACCCACTGGAATTTGGGTCCTACTGTGTTAGCACAAGATTTTGGTACCCATTTGAAATTGGGTCCTCTTTTCATTTGAAAGTCATTTGAAGCATTATAATTAGATGAATGCACATGATAATTTCCAAACCAATCTTCAGAATCTTGACAAGAATTAGAAACATGTTTATCATAAATAAAAGACTTTCTAGCAGATAAAGATAACTGAAATAATTGCTTCATTGTATATTGTTTACGAGAAACAGCAAGTTTTGAGTTCAAAATAGTCACATCAGCAATTAAGATATCTTTACTAGGCGAAGTCTTACTACAATTAACACTACAAAACAATTTAACGGTCTTGTCAAGCTTCTGTTTCGGTTGCCACTGAGATTTAACTTCTGGCCTTTGCTTGCTTAGATTTGAAACATGTGAAACTCGTGGGTTAGACTTCTGAGCAACAAACGAATGCTTCTTCTTCGGATTACCAGTAGTGTTCGGTTTCTGTGAATGCTTAGATATAATCTTACCTTTAGCACTCTTTGCTTTCACAGAGACTGATTTATCAACTTTCGTTGATTTTGCACTGTTAACAGACGTACTGGTTTTTCCCAAAGATTTGACAACAAAAGATGAATGGTTAGGAAGTTTTGCATTAAAGTCAAATTGATTAAAACAATCATCTAAACCACCGTCAGAGTTCAGAAAATCAAACCCTTTATTTGATGAACCAAACATATCCTCAAAGTTTGAAGCCTTAGAAAGAATAGAATTTTTTAACACAGTTGAAAAAACTTTTTGTTCAATATTCATCAAGAGTCTTTCATCTGTTAAGGAATTCTCGAGTTCAGAAATTTTACTTTCTGAAACGAGAGGAGGGACATATAGTTTACCTTGAATAGGCTTCGCCTCCATTTCTTTTTCAGAATAACTTTGAAAGAAGTCATTTAAAAGAGATTTCTTCTTTTGATATATTGGATTATCATTATAAATATTATTCACTTTCGCATAATAAAATGGAAGGTGAACTTTAGATGATTTCAAACGTTTTTCAGTTTCGTCGGCTTCATCCTTTTCAGACAGTCTAGTCCAGAAAACTTTAAGCTCAGGGATTCTTCGAGCTAATTTCAAAGAAAGAAGATCATAAAGTGCAGGCACTTCAGATATTCCTTTTTGAAGACATTGAGTATTCTTATAACCGATTCCCCATTTTTCTATTTCCTCTTTGGGTTTGTTCAGATGAATAATTTGTTCAGTTTGACCCAACTTGTATAACTTCTCTTCCAAACTTTTTAATTTTGCAATTAATGTTTTGTTTTCTTCAGTACATGAAGAATGCATTTTCGTAAGCTCATATAAATCAAGCTTACTTTTTCTCAGTTTAGACTTGAGTTCAGAATTCTCTTAAAGAACTATTGTCTTTTCCTTTGCGCTGGTGTCATTATTTCTATGTAAAACCTCAACCAATACTTTCTTCTCAGCAATTTCATCGCTAAGTTTCTGTATCGATTGGTTTTTGTCAGTAATAACACCATTTTCTCGCTTAAGTTTTGACTCTAACTCTTGTTGTTTTAAATTCATGGCATGCGTTTTATTTATGAAATCTGAATAAGATAAATCACATACCTCTTCTTTCTCATCCTCTTCTGAATCTGCTTCAGCGTCTGATTCCTGCTTTTCCATCAAGCACATGTTGACTGCTTCATCTCTCTCTTCATCCTCTTCTTCCTCGTCTGAATGATCAAGTCAGTACTCATCCTCTGCCATCAGTGCCTTACCCGCCTCCTGTTGCTTTGAAAGAAGCATCTTATTCTTGTAGTAATCGGAGTTTCTGACTTTGGGTCTGCGGCAATCTCTGGCATAGTAACCTGTTTTGCCACAGTTGTAGCACGTTGGTGGTTCTGACTGACTGGATCCTTCAGCTTGAAATCTTCTCTCTTCCAGTTTCCTCTCCTCTATTCTCTTCCCTTCAGCATGATACCTTCTCTCTTCCGGCTTCTTCTCCTCTATTCTCTTCCCTTCAAACTTCTTTCCTTCATATATACTTCCTTCAACCCTTTCCTTATGAGCATAGTTGTTTGGACCAGAAGAATACCTCTGACTGTTTGAACTTGGCTTCGTGTAGAACTTCTTCTGAAAAGCATTTGTCAGCAAGAGCATAGCTTGCTTCAGTTGTTCATTTTCATCTGTGTCAGAGTTTGCACAAGCTTCATTTTCTTCTGATTCATACACAATCGTCTTGTTCTTCTTTTTCTTCTTGACAACAAGAGCAACTATGTCTTCAACTGTCTTCACTTTCTTCCTCTTTTCATCTAGAATTTCATCTACCTCTTCTTCATTTTGTTTGAGGGTTTCATTCACCTCATGAAGTGGAATCTCATTCAGATCCTTGATATGCTTCATCTGTCTGGCAAATCTCTTCCATTCCGGCTGTAAAATACTCAGGAATTTGACGTTCAGCTCAATTTGAGATTTGGTGACCTTGTTCTTGCTTAGTTCGTTTAGCAAAGTCATGAATCTGTCATAAGTTCCTTCTAGATACTCTCCACTTCTTCCTTTAAATTCTTCATAACTGTTGAGGCAGTTGGAAAGTTTGAGCTGATTCCCAACCTTTGAACCCAACATCATCTTCTCTAGCTGATCCCACATCTCTTTTCCCAAGGCTTTATAACTGTCAATCTTTACATAGATTTCGTTTGGAATTCCTTGTAGAATGTATGACTTTGCTAATTTATCACCTTTTGCTCTCTTTAAGTTATCATCTTCAAGCTCATGATACTTAAGTTCAATCTGTGTTGGCACAGTTCCAACCAAACGAGTCGTCATAATCGGTTTCATAACCCCTTCTTCTATCGATTGTCTGATGAAATCACCCAACTCATGTCTGTCAACAAAGTTCAGGAACCGATCTTTCCACTGTTCGTATTCTCCTTTAAAGAGAACTGGTGGCTTGGTGTCAGTTCCGATTGCAAGGGCTTCTCTAGATGTCATTCTAAATAAAAAGATCGAAGTCTTGAAAACTTTGCGTTTTTAAAAGGTGGCGCAAATGAGGTTTGCGTGAAGAGTGGGTTGCGCAAACTGAGGTTTGCGTGACTAGAGGGTTGCGCAAACTGAGGTTTGCATGACTAGAGGGTTGCGCAAACTGAGGTTTGCGTGAAGAGTGAGTAGCGCAAACTGAAGTTTGTGTTTCAAGTTGATCGCGCGAAATGAAGCTTTGCGTTTCAAGAGGTTGGCGCAAACGTGACTTGAGCTTTTCGTGAAGAGTTGATCACGCGAACTGAGGTTTGCGTGATGTGTTGGTAGCGAGAGTTGAGGCTTGCATTTGCTTATTGTTGCGAGAAGTGAGGTTCGCGTTTCAAGTGAGTTGCGATAACTGATGTTTACGTGAGCCGTTGGTCGCGAGAAGTGAGCTTTGAGTTGCGCAAAGTAGAGTTTGCGTGATACATTGGTTGCACAAAGCGGGCTTTGCGTTTTACGAGGGTTGCGTAAAGTAGACTTTGCGTGTTCAGTTGATTGCGAAAAGTGTGTCACGCAAAGTGAAGTTTGCGTGAGTTCTTCCCTGTGTTTGCGCAAGTTCGTCCTGTACTTCGAAAATCAACTAAAACATGTATCTACGTCGATTAGCAGTACCAAACTCTACCAATATGACTAAAAACACTTCTAGAACAGTTTGTTACCACTCGATCTCGATAAAACTCGCTTTTTGAAAAGAAAATCGATGGTATAGTGGCTTTAAGAAGTCGACTGTTTTATCACTAAAATCACAAAATGGTACTCGATTTCAACTCTATACTGAAATCAATCACTCACAACTCGATCTAGCACCCTAATCGATCACAACCTGATCGATTTCCACACCTAAAACACACTAAATTTCGAAAATGATATTTCTGAATAAGAACACAGAGTCGTTTTTGAAAAACTTGATTTGAATCTAAAATCAGGCTCTGATACCAATTGTCGGTCCACAATGTTTATATCAAGTTCTTATAAAACAACACATTAACGATTACCAACCTGTATTGATTAATAACAATGGTTACAAGGTTTGATCTTTGAAGCTCTTGTGTGTTCTCTCTAGTTTTTACACCTTAAGTGTGTGTGTGTATTATGTGATCTGATCTTGTTAGAGAGTTGTTGAGATATCAATTATGATATCTAGCTTCTAAAACACACTTCCTAATCAACTTGCAATATTAAACTATTAAACTAAATAATATCTAATATATAAGATATTATATAACTAACTAATATCTAACTAACTTACATATTAACTAACTAAATTAACTAATAACAATAAAATACAATAACAAATAACTTTAACTATTTTATTACAAACGACATTAGACTTAATATCGAGAGTCGACTTTCCAGCTTTAGCTTCAGATTGGATCTTCAGATTGGATGATCTTGAATCCAATGAGATTGTGGTCTAACAGATGTCTTCAACAGTTGATCCTTAGTTGATGCCTTGAACACTTCGTAACTTTTACTTTCTAATAACTTCAGAATATACTGCAGCATTCTAAACAATTTCCAAAAAGAGATTCAAAGCTATAAATTCTTCTAAGTCTACAAGTATTTGTCATCAACCAAATCTAACATTTTTGGGGCTCAACAAAGTTGGTTAGTAAAAACTTGATCAATAAGACTTCACGATCGACTTGAGCTTGAAAGTATTTGTCAATATTTTCAACTTGATAGAATTCACTCGTTGGTCTTCAATCGGATAGATGTCTTGTTAAACTACTTCGACGTCCTTCTAGCTTCTCTTTGGCTTATCTTTGAGTCACAGAAGGAGTTGGGTTTGGAAGAGACTGGATTATAAGAATAAAGAGTCGATTCACATAGACAAATACTTTCACAAACAAACCCTTAACATCAGTGGCAGGTTTAGCATAGGCGGATGTTGGGCCCCCTCCAACTATTTGCTCGCCTATGTTTATATAATCCCAAGAATCCATTAAGTTCTCCCAAGCCACCGTCCCATTTACTCAATGTTTCCCCATTTTATGAAGTATGCCTTTTCCCTTTTGATCAATCCTCCAAAATTTAACGTTCTTGTCTTTATCTTGGTATCCAACTTAAAGTGCAAGATTTTGGGAATTCTATGTGTATAAGTCTATATACCAGTTAAAATTATTAACTTATTGATAATTGTATTCATTAAATGTTGTTTATAAATGATATTTTTTAAAATCTTTATAACTATTTTTTTTAAATTTTGTGCAAAACATATAAATCATTATATAGTAAAACAAGACATAAAAGTAAAACAAATTTGGGAAGTTTGGATTATATCACAAAATGGAAAGAATTAGATTGTGTATACATGCGCAAGCAAGGCTCATATATGTAGGTATCTGTGAAAAGGGATCTAATGTCGTTTGACTGCGAACACTAGTTGCATGTCACAATCCAACATACTTTCAGCTTTACCCTGCCAAGATATAACTCGATTTTCATCCAATATCCGATAAAAATGGCTCTCAATTAAATATTCTTCACAAAACACTATTTTATTGTTGTTTTACAACAACTAAGAATGACTTCGACGACCGAACCCCCCTATTTCGAATTCCTAGCTCTGCCCCTACTTAACATTCATTACAACTACACTCAGCTAGACTCGAGTATTTAATGTTTTATACTAAAAACAAACTGATTCTACTAAGTGTTTGATCGAGTATGTGTCATCAACAGATCTAATACGTGAGATCAACATATATTACTATCCAATATTGACATAGTACATTTTATTTTGCTTCTCTATTTTCTTATAATGTATTTATTTAACTGTATGGTTTTTGTTGATTTGGCGGTTTATGTATGAGGTTGCGAAATGAGGGTACCAAAGCAATTCTTGGACCGTGACTCACATATGGTGAAAGGAGGGTATCAGAGCAATTATAGATGGACTTTGTGCAATTTTTCACGTTCATATTTAAACTTGTATTCACTATTTCTATTAATTAGTTCAATTTATTTCACAAAAAAGTTAAAAGTCCAAAAATATTCGACATTTGTATTCTTCTAAGCATTGAGTTACGGTTTTCTCATTTTTTTTAAATATTATTCTATAAATTGGTCAGGATTTACAGCATTTTGTTCTAAACTTATTTTCGATATTTTACCTTTTATCATTCTTTACAAAAAAAGCATTTCATTCATATCGTACATAAAATTTGTCCGTAAATATTTCATGACACTTGACATATGCCATAACATAACTGCTTGAAACCTGGAAAACCAACCGCGACTTGCCTTTCGATCTAGATCGACTATGTATCGTGAATTCAAGCTTCAAAGGTTGATTTTGATTGAGAAATTTTAGTTGTTCATACTCATATTTCTTGTGTGATGATGCATGCATGTACATTTACTACCATTGTGTAGAAGTATCTTTGATTAATTCAAACCACATTGCACTAATTCAACGAAATAGGCGTACAATATTATCGATTATTGCCATCGAAAAAATATAACCAAAATTGGTTCATAAATTCATAACCATGTACTTAGGACACTAAAGACGATCAAAACTACGTAAAAAGAAACTTAGGCGTCGTTTGGTTCACAAAATGGAATTTGTCAGAATTGGAATTTGAATGAATTAGAAAAGAATTTAATCAGGTTTAACCATGTGTTTGGTTGGCAGGAATTAAAATGAAATATGTCAAAAGAATTGGAATATGTTTATTTGATTCATTGAATATAACTTCAGAGTTATAATAAAAGAATATATCACCAAAATACTCCTTCAAGACATTGTCATATTTATTGCTTAATTTTTAAATATTATATAATTAATAAAAAATTAATAATATTATTAATCAGTGGATGTAACATCCCACATCCATAAGATTTGATTTTTATTCATTTTTTCTTTAGGTGGCGAAATTTAAATAAAGTCAGGTTGAAGGGTCTTTTTGGACCAAAGTTGAAATAGTGGAGATAGACGCACCTTTCCCTAATCTTATTCATTTCTTGTGTGTGGCGGCTGAGGGAAGAAAAGAGTTTTAGGGGAGCAATTGGTTCTGTGTGTGTGAGACTGAAGAAAGTATGAGGAATCAAGATTTGGGAAATTTCTTTACTCAAGGAACTCTTCCTTTAAACTCTATTTTCTTTTAAATTGCTCAAGTCTAGCTTATATTTAAGCTTCTCCTATTGAGTGGTGTGATTCATCTAGAATCTTAGTGACTTTGGGGAGAAAACTTCAATGTTGATTAGTCAGGTCAATTTTAGTTTTGTAATCGATTGGGTGTGGTTATTGTTGGATTGGAAATGGAATGTTAGGAGAAAACCCACTTTATCACCTCCTTGTAATCTCGTTCTGGAAGAAAACGCCCATTAAGGGTCGGTGGCACCGATTGGTGCAGCCGTTGGGGAGGGTGGTTCCTCTTCTGGCGGCGTTTCCATCGTTCGGGTTTAGGGTTAACGCGCTAGTACCGGGGGTGGCCCCATCCAGTGGTGATCCTTAACGCAGACCCGAGTGCTCCTTAGAGCCGAGTGTCGCTTGCCCCAAACGGGTCTCAAGATGTTGGAGTCGGGCTTCACGTTTGAAGGGGGTCTCAATTTAGAACCGGGCTTCAGCCTTAGTAATTGGGCCTCAGCCCCATGTCGCCGAGTATTTGAAGCCTGGGCTTGTCAAGCCGGGTGTGGACATGGGTTGGGCCATAGATTTTCTTTAAATACCTTAATCAATTTCTTTTTTTCATGCAAATAAATTATCGTATAGTAAAATGTAGGGACTTTGAGTATTAGTTGAACTTTTGGTGTTCCCCGTTCTTCGTGATCAAGTGAGTTTCCGTCAAACCTTTTACCTGACAATTATAATATTACTTTGGAAATTTTTGAAAGGGAAAAATAGAATTATGTGATTTTTTCTCTATTAAATTAGTGTGCTTATTTAAATACGATATCAACTTGTTTATATATGAAATGAAATTCCATGGATTATAATTATGGGGATTTGAATGTGAGAATTGTCTCCGGTCTGAGGAAAACATATGGAAAGCCCGATGTGCGTGAAATTCGTTTTCTGTACAAAGGCAAACGGGGAATCTGCTTGGGCCCCGAGGCGTGAGGGGAGTCTGCTTGGGCCCCGATCGCAGTTGGTTGCGGAGGTGTAACCGTTGCTAATTATCTTTGTGCAATATAAATCTTATTGTGATATCACGGTAACGATATTATTGTTGATTGTATATAAATTGTTCTTTATTCTTTTATATGGGTAACTCACTATACATTATATTCTAACCCTCGCTTTTCAAAACTAAAAACCCGTTTCAGGGAAGAACGTTTGCGGTGCTTCCACTAAGGGAAAGGAAAAAGCCTAGAGGTCTGAGAGTGGATTCAAGTAGATGGCACTGGATCCTGCTTGTAGAAGGAAAATAGTTATAGAATATCTCGGCTATAGATGAGACGTCCGTTGTATGAACTCATTATTTCTAATTTGAACCGTTTGTATTGGGACCCATTTTGGGAATTTATTATCTATGTTTTGGCTTCAAATTTTGGGTTGTTACAGTGGAAGTGATGGCAGAGACGATGGTGGTGATGGTGCGGCAAAAGAGACAATTGTGGTGGAGATGATGATAACGGTGGTAGCGATGACGGTGGGGGCGGTGGTGGTCGTAGTGGTGTGGTGGCGACAGCGGTGATGGTGGTGAAGGTGGCGTTGCCAGTGGTAATGACCTTCATGGTGTGATGTGATATATTAGAATATTTATAATGGCGTAATAGTCTTTCTCAAAAGACCGCATGAAATGAAATTTGTATTTTTTACCAAAACTCAAGGAATTTAAATTTCATCATATGTGGAATTGAAATTTCGTACTAAAACAAATAGAATGAACCAAACACATGAATGTAATTTGGTCAATAAAATTGACTATTCTGATTTCTTTAGATTCAATCGAATTCCTACAAACCAAACTCCATCTTAGAGAATTTATAACCTAAAAGGAAACTTGTACAAGTTCGTGTATTGTTTATTTCAACCTCTGATTTCTCTCGTTTTGAACTAAAAGGTTTTTTTTCATACCTTTTGTTCCCAATTGAAAGTATTAATAAAATATTAAGCCAAGTAGATAAAAAAAACTTTGTTTGTATTTGCCAATTTGAGCAATGTACTTTGTTTCTATTTATGCAACAAATGTACTTTAGTAGACCAAGACTAAAAAGATTAATAAAATGTAAACAATTATAAACATCATGAATAATTTGGAAATTTTAATTATCTAGGGGGCCGAATGTAATTTTGCATAAACATCACCTTTTGACCGGATCAAATATATCATATGTTCCTATAATTACATCAAACATGTAATATGTTTTTGAAATAGATTTTTTTAAAGAGAAATTGACCCAAATGGCCAAACCACGGGGAGGAATTGGCCTTCTAGCCATCCCTCTCCCTCACTTGCGTAAATAGCCCAACTTGCGCAATTGCGCACCCCTACTCAAATGCGCACCTAGCCACGTGTCGCCACTAGACTAACCCTAATTAGGGTTGATCCAAAAAAATTGGTTCAGAAACTAGTTTTCCATGTTTTTAAGCTGGTTTTTCCTGATTTTGTCTACTGTTTTTTTCAACCTGTTGGGATATCAACTCAACTTTAGCAAATGAAATATTTCATTGTGTTCGTACAATTTGATTCCCTCAATTATTGCTATAATAACAACAACGATGGAAGTTGTAATTCACATTTTTCATTCAAAATTTCATACAATTTATTTGCTTGTGTTTCTTCATCTCCGTGTGGTTTTTTTAAAAATATGAGTTCTGGAGATGATAAAGTCAAGTTACATCTCCTAAGTGGTGGTCCATAGCAGCAGAATGATAACGGGTGGGAGTATGTTACCGATCAACCGATATCACGCGTCAAGGTGGCATCAAACATTACACATCCGAGGTTGGTTAGTTGTATTCAAAGGAAATTTGATACCGATCCTTCTCTTGGTATGATTAGAATATCGTATAAGTATGATGGTGCCCTTTATGAGTTATGTGACTCTGACGATGTTTTGTCTTTCATTCAACTTATTGACGGTGAAAATAATCCACCAATACTTTGTGTGTTTGTCGATTCATCGATGTCCAGTGGAAGCGATATTGGTGGTACTTCGAACACCGAAGGCGGTGTGGATGAATCTAATGATACCTCAGATGTTGTTCCCGAAACACAACAAGAAGAAGATGACGACAAAGTTTATAGACATGATGAGGAGTCTCATGTTTACCACTTGAATATATCTGATGTTGATACTGATGAAGACGATGACTAAACAGAAACTAGTCCTATGAAATCATACGGTGGGATAAATGATTTCTTTGACATGCCCCCTCCACTTCCATCATCGGCTCCCGTCATCACACCTAACCTACCCCCGTGTTATAATCGTAGTGGAAGAATAAGTTTGGGGCAAGTTGTTGTATCCCAGATTTTAATCTTACAATAATAATGATATAAACAACAAAAGTAATAGCAGCGAAAGCAATATAGTTTAATATAAAAAACAGATTCAAATATCACAGTTCATATAAAAAGCAAGTAGAAAGAACAAGATCTTCTTGAGATATATTCAGTTGATTCTTTGGATACAAGATATCAAAAAGCACACTTTTGTCAAAGGAGTGATGGTCTTATTTATAGGACCATAAAGTAAACAGTGTACTATTCTGACAAATAGAAGCATGCTTGAACAGTGTCTTACCTAATAGGTAAGCTCAAGACATGCTTGAACAGTAACCTACTCTAGAAAGTAAATCTTATCTCTAAGTGATTAGTCATCTGTTCTTCTGATACTTGAGGAAATATGATCAGGGCCATCTTCAGAGAGAATGTGTTTAGAGATCTGAGGAAGCCTTCAGAGCCTCTGATGAAGCTATCTCTGATGTCTTCTGCTGAGAAGTTCCTATCTCTAGAATGTGCTTCAGAGGCAGTCACGTCCTCTGAAGCCTGTCTCTGGAAGTCCTCTGAAGTAGGACTTGGATATTTTCAACACTTTTACAAATTGAGATTTGCGGCTAACAATCTCCCCCTAAGTGTTGAAAATAAAAAATGTAAGAGTAGCAGAGAACATAAAATTTACACTAGAAAGCATAGAGGAGAAAATCATCCTCTTAAGTATTACTTCTCAAACATTTGGAAATTCAATACAGAGAAAGTAACATTCAAAAAATAAAGAAACTAAACTAATACTTGTCACTAGAACATATTCCATGAAACTTCATGATAAGCGCTCTGAAGTTAATCATCGAGCCAATCTCTAAGTCTAGTTTCGCCAATAGATATGCTCTATGCCATTCTTTCTTCACATGGATCATTTTCTGTATTCCTCTCAAAGTTTCATCAGAGTACTTCAAAACTTCTGAAGCTAGAAATATTTTCTTTACTTGGTTTACTCTGTAGACGAAACCCAGAGGTTCTGCAATGATTGATCATGTCTTCTGTTTGTCAAGATTATCAATTGATTCCACAGGTTCAGTCACTTTCAGCTTTTTTTCTCCCAGGTTCAGAGCAATCTGGAAGTCACGTTCTGCTCTGAGTTTGACATAGGCCTCCATTGCCCGTCTGACTTCAACCATGCCCATTCTGATTTCTCTTCTTCCGTGATCATATCTAGCAGAGCAATAGGCATATAAATGAGGTAGATCATATGGATTTAGATTTACGAGATCATTATCATTGAACTCGTAAATTTTCTTATCAGAGCGAGTTACCACATAGTGCCTATAGATGATCTTGTTGAAGGCAAAAGTCTTCTCAAAGATTTTGTTTATTTTGATGATTGGGTTATCAGAGAGGACACTTGCTATTGGTGTGGTTTTATCTCTGATGAATCTTCGCTTATAGTCCGACATATCCTCTCTAATTCTTGGATTCAGAGGTATGACTTGAGTGTCTTCCAGATTGAACTCACAGTAGATGTATCGGAAGTGGTCTTCTATTGAGGCTTCGGGATTGGATGCTAGGAATGTGGGAGGTTGAGTAAAGACTTTGGCTAGTAAACCAATGCTTGCCTTCTGAACAAGATTCTCTGGAGGAGTCTGTTCATCGACAACCATGGTCTCTAGTTCTTTTGCCTGTGGAGGATCTTCTGTAGTAGGTTCAGAGATGTACCCATCAATCTCTGGTGATTCTCTCAACCCTGTTGTTGTTGAAGTATGATGCGGTTGAGCATTTTTGAAGACATATTCTTCAACATCAACTACTTCAATTTGTTCTTCAGCAGCTTCTTCTTCTTTTCCAGAATCTGATTTTTCTTCTTTTTCAGATTTTGTTCTGTTTTTTCAGACTCTGATTCGAAAGAATATCTCATCACATAAGTTGGTCTTTCAAGTGATGAGAATGCATCTTCGGATGTAGAGAAGTCTATCAGCTGCTCGTCTTCATCTTCTTCAAGAGCCCCAATTGTTTCTGGAGTAGCATCTATGATTGGTTTACTGGAGCTTCTGAAGTTGATGGTGCTATGAAGATGACAGGTACTGGAGATTTGAGAGTGGCTTGATTGTCTTCAGCAGAGGTTGAGTGCCTCTCTGGTTCTTGACCTTTGTTGGATTCAGAGGGAGTGGACTCTTTCTGTGTTTCAGCAGTTTTGGGTTCTTGAGTCTTCTCCCCCTTATGAAGGCCTGATGACTCCTGAGGTTGGTCATCTTGGTCATCAGAGTCTTAATACCTCGCCTTCTTCCTGGCTTCTTCAGAGCATGCTACCTCTGGTGCCTTTCTCTTCAGTGATCCCTCTAAAGATATGACATTCTTCAGAAGGTCTTCAATCGTCTTGTTCTGCTGATTAGACTTGGAGACAAACTTGTTGGAGATGTTCATTACATTGCTGGTGATGCGTTTAGAGAAGTTGTTGAGGTCAGCTTTTGTAATGAACTCTGATGATGTGACAGGAGCAGAAGAGGGAGGGGGGATTTTTGCAATCACCTTTGTCAAAGTTCGCAAGACTTCCTCTTTGAATTGAGAAAAGTTTGCAGAAGTCGGAGTTGGAGTAGAGGGAGGTGGAATCGCCTTTAGTAGCTCTGTTCTTGAATTTTGAATTTCTCGGGACAGGACCGAGTCATTCTTGATAACCAGGTTTTCCTGATCCTCCAGTTTGGTGTTTTGAGAGAGAAGGGTCGTGCGCAGCTCAGAGACCTCTGAAGTGAGCTTTACAACTTCAGAGTTAGAGGCAGAGGCCTCTGAGGTCTTCTCCAGGTGAAGTTTAATCTCCTTCAGAGATTCTTTGATTTCATCACCAAAGATTCTAAACTCTTCTTTGGTGACATAATCAGAGGGGGTGACCTTAGGATAAACACATGATTCTAATTTTCCCTCGAGTTCAGAGGGGCCTTCTTTTGGAGTTGGTTTGAGTTTGACTCCGGAAGGACTTCCCATTAATCCTTGAGGACCCTTTTTCAAGGATTTCTCTATAATGATTCCGATAGGTCTGTGATCATCAGAGTCAAAGTCTGATGATGACGAGAACCTAATATGTGTGGAAACCTTGCTGTCCAGGATAAGGAGTCCATGTGCAAGAAGGTCGTGCCATTCTTTCTCTGACAGACAGTCCTTACGAGAAATGTTAAATTTCTCTTGATCTAAGGTTCGGTCAGTTGTAGCATGAGCCACAGAGGCATCATGTGTGTGAGGATGTGACGTACTCTAGGGCGAATGAGTACTTATGTTTTGGTCTAAGTCCTTTTGGGAGGACTTATCCGTATTAGAGGTTTCCCCAGTTGTGCTTGCATCAGAGGCTGAAGAATATGCCTCTGAGCGGACGACTTGGGTAGGGATCGAGGTGTGCACCTCTATTTCATTGTCCACTGGTGTTGGACCACCTTAGACAGTAGATATGTTTGCATAGGTATTGGGGTTTTGGAAATGCTCATTTGTGCCATCAAAGGCATCTTTTTCTACCTTACTTCCCTCGGATACTAGGTTAAGAAACTCTCCCTCTGGTAGTCTCTCTTCCTCACCTTCCTCTGCTCTGACAGAGGTAAGCTCTTCGTCAGTAGGAGGGTTCTCTTGTCTTCTCTCCCTCACTCTCACAGAGCCACCCTCTGGTTGCTCTCTGTGAATATGTGGAGAAGTATCAGAGATGTCACTCTCTTATTCTAACTCCGGCTCAGACCCTAAGTGTGTTGGGGATCCCACCATCGGTTCTGATGATTGGGCAACATGACTAAGTAGAAGATGGGTGTTAGAGTCAGCAGGAATTACCTCAAGCATGGAATGTGGAAAACGTCGCTCATTTGGGTAAGGAGGAACCTCTGTTGCTTTGAAAGAGTTCATGATGAACAATGGTGTCTCCATTGCTCGTTCGATGACAACATAAATGAATCTGGGAAATAGGACTGAAATAGGTTGTTTTCCTTTTGCCAAATCTTTGTGCTTCTTGTCCACCGCAGTCAGCATCTCACAGAAAAGCATATGAGCCATATTTATGCTTCTATTGAAGAAGAGAGAATACATTATGGCAAGGATTGTTGGATGTGTCTGATCCTGGCTTCCAATTTTGCAGGTAAGTGTGCGATTTGACACACTAAACATGAAGTTCCAATTGGGAGGCAAGAATTGACGTCTAAACTGACTTAGGCGTGTGATTTCCTTGTTGTAGCCTAAGTGCTAGAGGAATTGAAGAAAAACTTCTTGAGTGGGTGGTTTCTCAAATTCTCTATTTGAAGATCTTGTGTCGTGAGCAGGTTGAATCTGCGAGTCAATGTCTGTGGGGTGATTCTTATGTTCATGCCTTGGTCACCTAGGTCAATATACCCAAGTAGTCCTTCCTTTTGATCATCGTTTTCACTTGAATACCACCATTGTTGGACAAATCTTAGAGGAACATCGGAAGCATGTTTGGTGAAGACGTCGTTGAGTTCGCAGTTGCTCAAAAAGTCCAGTACAGGACAAAACTGCTCGTCGTACTTGGTAGGGGTGACATCCAGAAAGTAGTTGTTACCTTTCACTGGTACTTCAAACTGTGCCATGTTCAAGCTTGGAACGAGTCTGCTTGATTTGTCTGAGTTTTGAGATTGAGCAGCCATTGTTGCAGGTTTTGAGAAGGATGAGAACTAGAGAGAGAGAGAATTTGGGAATTTTGGATTCTGAGAGCGTAAAGAATAAAGAGAGGAGGAAAAGGGTTTTTATGGACAAAGGTAGAGTGAGAGGTTATGGAAACGGCGATTAAGTGTTCCAATGTCAGAAATGACGTTCCATCATCTCCTAATAAATAGGTGACACGTTGAGGTGTGTAGGGGAGAGAAGCTTGGTGTTAGATAACCGCCAGTAGGATTTTTGAATTAAAAAAAACGAATGGTTATCCAAAAGAGCTTTTATATTTAATTATTTTTCTCAAAAAAAAATTCCTGAAAAATATGAGAATTAATAAATTAATTCTTTTTGAGAAAAAAATGATCATTTCCTGGAATATTCTTAAAATGAGAAAAGATCAGATACTCTGATATGAGTATCAGAGACAAGATCAGAGGCTCTGATATGAGTATCAGAGACAAGATCAGAAGCTCTGATATGATTATTAGAGATGTTAAGTCTAAATATTGTATCCAATATTTAATAGGAAAGTCAAAAATGTAAAAGTCAACATTGTCTTTGTAATAGTTAGTCATTGTATGTTGAGTTTACTTAGTGGTTAAGTCTTGTTTAGGTTTGTTGTATAAATAGGCTTTTAGCCTTGTGGCTTTGTAACAACGAATGAATCCAGAGGTATCGAGCTAGAGTTGTAAGATTCAAATTGTAACTTGAGACGTGTGGCTAATCAAGATCTACTTTCCCTCTCTAAAAAAAATATTGTTAATCATAAATCCCAAAACAATCAAGCAATTACTCAGTTAAGATCAAGAACTATAGAGAGAAACTAGAGAGAGAAAGTAAATCTTGATTAGCCACAAGTCTCAAGTTACAATATGAATCTTACAACTCTAGCTCGATACCTCTGGATTCATTCGTTGTGACAAAACCACAAGGCTAAAAGCCTATTTATACAACAAACCTAAACAAGACTTAACCACTAAGTAAACTCAACATACAATGACTAACTATTACAAAGACAATGTTGACTTTTACATCTTTGACTTTCCTATTAAATCTTGGATACAATATTTAGACTTCACAATCTCCCCCTTTGTATTCAAGATTTAATAAAAATTTGATACAGATCTTCAGCTCTTGATTCTTCTGCTTTTGTCTCTTTAACTTTGAACTTTGAAGCTTTCACAATCTTTACTCTTTCAGTCTTTGAAGATCCTTGGAAAGTCTTTTTGTACATTGAAGCTTTGAAAGTCAACAAGTCTTGAACATGAATCTGAAACTTTGACACAACTTTGAGTCTTCATCACTTGATCTCTGAACTGTCTTCAGAAAAACAAACTTTAACAAACCATCTTGACTTATCTTTGAACAACCTTTCTTCAGAAACTTTTGACTTTGAATAAGCGGAAGCATTTTTTACTTTGACAACTCATCATCGCTTTGAAATTGATCTTTATAAAATTCTCCCCCTTTTTGATGATTGAGAGCAACATGATCATCAAAATGTCATCAATTTCAGCACAAACTTTGATCACCCCTTTGAATTCAAATAATCAATCTCCCCTTTGACAGTTGGCGCGCTTTGATCTGAGAGTCGTCAATTCATGAAATGGATATATATCTGAATCTTTTCAAATTCAGATATAATGATCGTGGTAACCCTGAATCAACAAATGAAATAGTTAGGAATGCCTGTCAGTAACACAAAGATACTGTGTACAACGAATGTACAATATAAGGAGCTGGTTTGATGATAACTCGTAGGACTTCCATTCAATCATTGAAAAACACAAGGTTTATCTATGAATGTGCTGACAGAAAAACATATTTTCTGTGTGCTCGTGCTTGTGTATGAAAGAATTTTAGAACAATGATTGTGTTTCATATGGCTCAAATTGTGTAAACTGTTGAGACAACAACAGATAATACACGGACTCAATGTGCATGAAAGAGGTGCGAAGGTGGGGCAACTTTCCTTCTTTTTCAATATCTAAATCTTTCGAGTGAAGATTATATAGCATATATGTTGCGTCCCCAAAGAAAACGAAACATTTATTTGTTAAGAAAGAAATGAGTGGTTGGTGGGGTTAATGCAACAGTTGGCATTGGCTCACTGCCTTTTTTAATGATGGTCACCAAAGAATGTGAACCAATCAGTAGATGTGGCTGCCCGGCTCAGAAAGTGGTAGGTGCAGAGTTTTGATATTCTTTTAACTCTGATCTCACACCCTCTTTCTTTTTATCTTTATGCTCACTTCTAACCAAACTCTCATTTCCATTTTACCGCTCCACACAATGAGAATAACTCAACCGTATGAGTTATCTCCCCCACTTGTTGATTTTGACCCCTCACCCCTCAATCACTCAAGAATAACTTCCTGGGTAGGAAACACTGGTTGACGTGAATCCATGGAAGTTCTGTTTAAGCTCACACACGAATCCCATGTAAGTCCTAAAAAGCATGGTTGCTCAACAATTGAACTGAATAGTTAAGCACAAAGATAACAATGTAAGAATGTATGTTGATTTAAAATTATGAATGAAATTTGAGCATTTGAACTCTGAAGATTTCTCAAAACAAACATATTGAATGACTGAAATGAAATCAAGAGAATTGTTTTGAGAATCTAACAATGTATCAATCAAATCAAATCAAATGGGTAGGGTATCAAATAATTGAAAATTTGTTTATATGAACGAATATAAACAATATATCAATGAAAGCACAAGATTAGAAAAAGATGATTGATGCTCAACAACTTTGAATTTCAAACGGGGGTATTACCAACGAAAAAATTGTTTCGATATGAGACATGGTAATAACAAATTGAAATAAAATACTGAACCGGTGTGTATGAATACTTGACAGTATATGGACAAGATAATACACAAGTATTAATCTTTGGAAACACACGATTAGTTTTACATTAAGCTCAAAATTTGAAAAACATTTAAAAGCACACATCTAAATTCATGAAATCTTTTGAGAATAAGAAGTGGTTTGAACATTTAAGAACCTGTTTTTCATGTTTGAAAGTTGTTCTTCTTTCAAACAATCAGAGATCTAGGATCATAAGATATTTTCCTTTAAGCTCCCCCTCAAAACATGATATAATGATTTATGTCTTTTAAGCTCCCCTTGGATATTAGCATAATATCCTTCTTTGAACATTGAAAAACGGGTCCTGATCTGTCGTGTGATTAGAAGCCACCACCTTTACTCCTCCTATAAATTAGGCATCTAAAATATGTCAGTTAAAACAGGATAGAGACCAGACACTTCCTTTTGAATTGTAGACCATCATATCAGAAAAATCTATCACTGAAAAAGTATAGGATAGAGATCAGATCAATTCTCTTGGGATGTAGACCATCATATCCATCGGATGCAAAAACACAAGAGTAAGGTCTTTTGATCGCCGAGGTCCGAGTCCTAAACTGTTGTGTTTAGAAGTCAAACTCCTTTGAAGAACGGGTCCTAAGCTGTGTACTTAGAAGCCATAGTCTTGATATTGAGGTGCGGGTTTTGAACTGCTGTGTTCAAAAGCCTTGATCTTGACATTGAAGTCCGGGTTTTGAACTGCTAAGTTCAAAAGCCATAATCTGGACATTGAGGTGCAGGTCTTGAACTGTGTTATTCAAGAGCCATTATCTTCTTACTCCCCCTTGACTTGAGGTGCCTGCAACAAAGAATCAGTTTTCTTCTTTGGTACCCACTGGTATTTGGGTCCAGAAATGTTAGTTGCAGTTCGTGTGGGGGTTACTGAGTAAGAATGTTAATCATAAAATCCCAATCACATCAAGCAATTACTCAAGATTTAGACATTAAAGATCAAGAACTAGAGAGATAAAGTAGATCTCGTATTCATATGTCTCTAAATTACAAGTATGAGTTGCTCTCTAGAACCGTTGTTACAAGCTTATCAAAGACAAAACCTATATAAACTAACATCTAAACAAGACTTAACAACTAAAAAAATGTTAAACAAGCTTTGACTTTTACAATACAAAGACTATGTTGACTTTTACATCTTTGACTTTCCACATTAAATCTTGGATACAATATTTAGACTTAACAATCTCCCCTTTTGTATTCAAGATTTAATAAAAATTTGATACTGAAATTCAGCTCTTGATTCTTAAGCATTTGTCTCTTTGAAGCTTTCACAATCTTTACTTTTTCAGCTCTTGAAGAATCTTGGAAAATCTTTTTAATCCTTGATGCTTTGGAAAGTCAACATGCCTTGAACATGGATCTGAAATCTTAAAACTTCTTTTGAAACTAGAAACTTCATCTTTGAAACTATGACATTAAACTTCTTTCACAAATTTTGAACATCTTTGAAACAACTTTGTATCTTCATCACACAGATCTCTGAACTGTCTTGATTTAGCTTTGAACAAACTTTCTTCAGAATTTTCTTCAGAATCTTTTTACTTTGAAACAACAGAAGCATTTTGAATTTCTGACTTGAACTTTGAACATGAACTTTGAAATTGATCTTTGTAAAAATTCTCCCCCTTTTTGATGATGTGATCATCATGTTCATCAAAACTTCATTAATATCAGCTCAGACTTTGATTTCCCCTTTGTATTCAAAACAATCTCCCCTTTGACAGTTGGTGTGCTTTGATCTGAGAGCCGTCAATTCATGAAAGATATATATTCGAATCTTTTCAAATTCAGACATAATAAATGTGGTAACCCTGAATCAACAAATGAAACAGTTAGAAATACCTGTCAGTAACACGGAGTCACTGTGTACAACGAATGTACAATATAAGGAGTTGGTTTGATGATGACTCCCCAGGACTTCCATTCAATCATTGAAAAACACAAGGTAAATCTATGAATGTTCTGACAGAAAAACAAATTCTTTGTGTGCTCATGCTTGTGTTTGAAAGAATTAGCACAATGATTGTGTTTTATAAGGCTCGAACTATGTAAATCACTGAGACAACAATGATTGTACATGGACTCAATGTGCATGAGAAAGGGTCGAAGGTGGGGAAACTTTCCTTCTTTTTCAATATCAGTATCTTCCAAGAGAAGATCCGATAGATTATGTGCTGCTTCCCCAGAAAATGTGAAACATTCTATTTTTAAGAAAAGAATGAGTAGCTGGTGGGGTTAATGTAAGAGATGGCATGGGCTATTTGCCTATTTCAATGATGGTCACCAAAGAAATGTGAACCAATCAGTAATGTGGCTGCCCAGCTCGGAAAGATGTTTGGTGCAGAGTTCTGATATTCTTTTAACTCTGTTCTCACACCCTTTTTCTTTTAAACATATAAGCTCACATCTAACCAATCTCTCATTTCTATTTTACCTCAGTTCACTCCCACACTCAATTCTTTTAGACCCCTCTCCCCTCAATCACTCAAAGGCTTTCTTCCGGGTTAGGAAACACTGGTTATCGTGAATCCATGGAAGATCTATTAAGCACTCACACTGAATCCCATGTTCCTAAAAGTACATGCTAGTCAATGATTTTCTTGATATGAAAAGCACAAGAAATCATATGTCAGAGTATGTATGCTCATCAAAAATCAGAAATGAAATTTGAGCAATTTTAAACATTTAAGATTTCTCAAAACTTTATATGAATGAATAATCAAGAAAGAATAGAAATGTTTTGAGAATCTGACAATGATTAAAATTAGATCAAATGAAATGGCTAGGGTATCAAAGAACTGGATATTTTGTTTATATGAACAAATATAAACAATTTATCAATGAAAGCACAAATATGAAAAGGATGAATGATGCTCAACAACTTTGAATTTCAAACGGGGGTATTACCATCGAAAAATTGGTTCGTTTGGAGAAATGGTAATAACAAATTCAAATAAACTACTGAACCGGTGTGTGTGAATACTTGACAGTATATGGACAAGATAATACACAAGTATTGATCTTTGGAAACACACGGTCAGTTAAACATTAAGGCTAAATATTTGAAAAACATTTAAAGCACACTTCTAAATTCATAAAATCGTTTGAGAATAGAGAAGTGGTTTGAACATTTAAGAAAGCGTTTTTCATGCTTGAAAGTTGTTCTTCTTCCAAACAATCAGAGATCTAGGATCAGAAAATATTTACCTTTTCAACTCCCCCTCAAATCATGATTAAATTATTTATATCTTTGAAGCTTCCCCTGGATATTAGCAGAATATCCTTTTCTGATCATTGAAAAACGGGTCCTGATCTGTAATGTGATCAGAAGTCAGCACCTTTACTCCTCCTTAAATTAGGCATCTGAAATATGTCAGTTAAAACAGGATAGAGATCAAAAACTCCCTTTTGAATTGTAGAACATCATATCAGAAAAATTTATCAGTGAAAAAGAATAGGATAGAGATCAGATCAATTCTCTTGGGATGTAGACCATCATATCCATCGGATGCAAAAACACAGGAGTAAGGTCTTTTTGATCGCTGAGGTCCGAGTCCTAAACTGTTGTGTTTAGAAGTCAAACTCCATTGAACACCGGGTCCTAAGCTGTGTACTTAGAAGCCATAATCTTGACATTTAGGTGCGGGTCTTGAACTATGTTATTCAAGAGCCATAATTTTGACATTGAAGTCCGGGTTTTGAACTGCTATGTTCAAAAGCGATAATCTTGACATTGAAGTCCGGGTTTTGAACTGCTGTGTTCAAATGCCATATTTCTGACATTGAAGTTCGGGTCTTGAGCTGATTTAATCAAGAGCCATAATCTTTCTTACTCCCCCTTGACTTGTGTTGCCTGCAACAAACAATCAGTTTTCTTCTTTGGTACCCAATGGTATTTGGGTCCAGAAATGTTAGTTGCAATTCGTGTGGGGGTTATAGAGTAAGAACCATACCAGAAATGATCACTGGTCTTGTGGATATGAGCATGTGTACAGCAGTAAGAACAATAATGTTTAGTACCTGAAAACCTGAGTAATTGATCTTTTAAGTATTTCAAGTCAGGTTTACCTTTATGCTCTTTGTTCTTCTTTGCTTTATGAACATGTACACTTGATGTCTTTCCATTCAGCTCAACTTTCTTGTCATCTTTGACAGATTTCTTCATCCAGACCAGTTTCTCCTTCTTGTAACTTCTTCTCCTTGGATATGTATCTAAACCATTTATATATTCATCAAAGAAAATGTTAGATCGACGAATCTGATTAAAGGATTTAACTGACCTTTGTGAAGAGACAGATTTCTGATTTGAACTTGAGGCAGATTTTTCAAGTTCTTTGATCTTTGATGCAAAGATATCTCTTTATTTCACAAGTTGGTCAATCTTCTTCGAGAACTCAGACTTCGTCTTTTGCTCTTTTAGCGTAGAAGCAGACAATTCAGACAACTTAGAAGTTAGCCTTTTGATTTCAGACTCAAAGATGGATCTTTCTTCTTCAAATCCTTTTTCTGAATCATTTCTCTGGCCGGATAATTCTTTAAAGAATCCTACATTCTTTTGCTCTATGGCCTTCTTTTCTTTATCAAACTTCTCTCTTTCCAAAATCAGTACTTTCTCAAAATCTTAAATTTGTTGAGAAAGTTTTATGCATTTAAGCTCAACCGACTTCTTTTCTTCATAACACTTCTTCGAGAAATCTGAGAACTTCTTTGAAAATTTTTTCTTTTCACTCTCAAAAGAAGCTTTATCTTCAGCAAGTTGTTTTTCAAGATCAGATAAATTCTTTCTAAGCTCCGCGTTCTCAGATTCCATTTTCAGAATCTTCTCATCATTCTGCCCATAAGATCTTCATTGATGATCTTTACAGCACTGATTTCTTCTTTCAGTGAGATGATTTCAATAAAATATTCTCTTGACTTTTGCGAATGAAAGTCAACTGCATGACCCAGATTAATGTTCTCTAGTTTCAGCTTTCTATTCTTCTTTTCAAGATCTGAAAGAAATCCCATGATTAATGAGTAATCAGCTTAATATGAATGATCGTTCCAAACTATATATCAGAAAATCAAAAATCAGATTCAATTGAAATTTTGCACAAAATTTAAAAATTTGACCAACACTTGAAGTTGCGCAAAGTAAGCTTCTCGGAACCGATGTGATATGCAAAGTATGGTTTGCATGATAGCCTTGAGGCGCAAAGTGAGCTTTGCGTGTTAGCCTTGATGTGCAAAGTGAGCTTTACGTACGCTGAAGGATGCGCAAATGTGACTTTGCGTATTTGCCTTGATGTGCAAAGTGATCTTTGCGTACACCGAAGGATGCGCAAATATGACTGTGAAAATCAAAGGATACGCAAACTGGAATTCTTCTTAAAACTCGGAAAATCTTGCGCAAACCACCTAAGAATCTTGCGCAAACCGTCTATGAATCTTTGGCAAAGTGTATGAACTTGTGCAAACCATGGATCTTGCGCAAAATGATAACTGATTTGAACATTTTGATCCAAATTAATTCAAACCTGCAATTTTGATCTCAAAAACTTATCAGTAACTTCGACAAACAATACTAATCACACAAATACAATCAATTTTCGATTAAAACAACAATTCACACGAATTCCAACAAGAACAGAGTTCGAACTCGTTTTAAAGAAAAATTCAAAAAATCGAAAATTGAAATTGAAAATGAACGAATTACGATATGAAATCAAAACAAGAATCAATTACCAACAAAAATCGAACTCAATGATTCCATTTTCTTGCACTAAAAACAATTTTACCAACAAAAATCAGATTGAACAGTGAAGAACTCGTTTTCTTGAAAAAACTTTCGAAAAATTCAAAATTTCGATCCAAAACACACAGATTTCAATTCAAATCATGATCAAATCATTCCTGAAAAATTTGGTTCAGTTTTGATACCAATTGTTAATCATAAAATCTCAATCACATCAAGCAATTACTCAAGATTTAGACATTAAAGATCAAGAACTAGAGAGAGAAAGTCTAGAGAGAGAAAGTAGATCTCGTATTCATATGTCTCTGAATTACAAGTATGATTTGCTCTCTAGAACCGTTGTTACAAGCTTATCAAAGACAAAACCTATATAAACTAACATCTAAACAAGACTTAACAACTAAGAAAATGCTAAACAAGCTTTGACTTTTACAATACAAAGACTATGTTGACTTTTACATCTTTGACTTTCCACATTAAATCTTCGATACAATATTTAGACTTAACAAAGAACCATACCAGAAATGATCACTGGTCTTGTGGATTTGATCATGTGTACAGCAGTAAGAACAATAAAATTTATTACCTGAAAACCTGAGTAATTGGTCTTTTGAGTACATATGGTCAGGTTTACCTTTATGCTCTTTGTTCTTCTTTGCTTTATGAACATGTACACATGATGTTTTTCCTTTCAGCTCAACTTTCTTGTCATCTTTGACAAATTTCTTTTTCCAGATCATTTTCTCTTTCTTGTAACTTCTTCTCCTTGGAAATGTATCTGAACCATCTAAATATTGATCATAGAAAATGTTAGTTCGACGAATCTGATCAAAATATTTAACTGACCTTTGTGAAGAGACAGATTTCTAATTTGAACTTGAAACAGACTTTTCAAGCTTTTTGATCTTTGAAGCATATTTGTCTCTTTCTTTCACAAGCATGTCAATCTTCTTTGAGAACTCAGACTTCGTCTTCTGATCTTTCAATGCATTAGCAGATAGTTCAGATAACTTTAAAGTCAGCCTTTTGATTTCAGACTCAAAGATGGATCGTTCTTCTTCAAATCCTTTCTCTGAATCATTTCTCTGGCCAGATAGTTCTTTGAAGAATCCCACATTCTTCTGTTCAATAACCTTCTTTTCTTTAGCAAACTTCTCTTTTTCCAAGATAAGTACTTTCTCAAAATCAGAAATTTGTTGAGAAAGTTTTATGCATTTAAGATCCACTGACTTTTTCTCTTCAAAACATTTCTTTGAAAAATCTGAGAACTTCTTTGAAAAAAATTTCTTTTCAGTCTCAAAAACAGCTTTATGTTCAGAAAGTTGTTGTTCTAAAACATATATGTTCTTTCTTAGATCAACATTCTCAGATTCCAATTCCTTTATCTTCTAATCATTCTGCCCAGAAGATCTTTTCAGAATATCTTCATTGATAATCTTTAAAGTACTGATTTCTTCTTTCAAAGAAATGATTTCAGCAAAATACTCTTTTGACATTTGAGAGTGAAAGTCAACAACATGACCCAGATTAATTTTCTCTAAATTCAGCTTTCTAATCTTCTCTTCAAGATCTGCAAAATATCCCATGATTAATGAGTAATCAGCTTAATATGAATTATCGTTCCAAACTTTATATCAGAAAATCAAAAATCAGATCAAATTGAAATCTAGCACAAAATATTTAAAATTTGAACAACACTTGTAAAGGAACAAGATCGAGTTTTTCGAGAACTGTGTGTTGCGCAAACCAATCTTCTCATGATCAGCGTATAACGCAAAGTGAGCTTTGCGTAAGCCAAGTGAAACGCAAGATGAGGTTTGCGTGTGTGTGTCCCAATACGTAATCATTCAATCAAGCAAACAAGTAATTAACACAATAATTCAAACCTGATATTGATTAAGTAGATGATTACAGTTGTTCTTGACAAGAAATCAAACTTTCTCTCTGTTTTTCTTCTGTTCACGGCGCATCACCACACCACCAGGTTTCTCTCTATATTAATTTCTCAATTAAGCTCTTCTAACCTAATTACAACTAGAATAAACATAATTTATACTAAGGCAAATTAAGCCTATTGGGCTTTTCAAGGCTTGGTAATGGGCTTTGCAATGCTTGGCCCAACAACCTAAAACAAACTAAGTTAACTAAAATTAAAACTAACTAATAAATAAAATACGTAAACAGACTTTGACTATTTATTACAAAAGGACCCTAGACTATTTTTTGAGACGACTTTATCAGCTTTGACTTCAGATTTCCATCTTCAGATAATTATGATATTGAATCCAATAAATATGTGCTTTAACAGCGTGAGCCAAAGAAGACGCAAACTGAGCTTTGCGTGAGGTGTTGTTTGCGCAAATTGAGCTTTGCGTAAGGTGTTGATTGCGCAAAATGAGTTTTGCGTAAGCCAAGGGATACGCAAACTGAGCTTTGCGTAAGTGGCTTTGCGTAAGTCGATGATTGTGCAAACTTTGCTTTGCGTGAATGGTTAGATACGCAAACTATACTTTGCGTTATTAGTGCAAGACGCAAAGTAGCTTTGCGTGAGCTACAAGATACGCAAAGTAGCTTTTCCTTAAAGCCCAGATAAACTCGCGCAAATGTCAATGAACTCGAAGATGAACTTGCGCAAATCGTATGAACTTGCGCAAACCGTGGATCTTGGCTCTTTCTTTCTCAAATCGATCCAAATCTGCAAATTTGATCTAAAAAATTTATCAGTATCATCGAAAAACACTACAAAACACAAATTGACAATCAAATTTTGATTAAAAATAACAATTCACACATTTTCAATCAAGAACAGAGTTTGAACAAATATTTCAAGAAAAGTTCAAAATCGAAAATTGACATCGATTTAGTTCGAATTACGAGATGAAATCAATACAAGAAACACTCCTGAACATAATTCAAATCCAATGATTACATTTTCTTGCAACAAAAACGATTTTTCAATAAAATTCGTAAGAACAGTAAACACGAGTTCTTTGAAAAAAAAATTCAGAAAAACTCAATTTTCGATCTAAAAACTCCAGATCTCAATTCAAACTTTGATCAAATCATTTCTGAAAAGTTTGGTTCAGCTCTGATACCAATTGTTAATCATAAATCCCAAAACAATCATGCAATTACTCAATTAAGATCAAGAACTAGAGAGAGAAACTAGAGAAAGAAAGTAAATCTTGATTAGCCACAAGTCTCAAGTTACAATATGAATCTTATAACTCTAGCTTGATACCTCTGGATTCATTCGTTGTTACAAAGCCACAAGGCTAAAAGCCTATTTTTACAACAAGACTTAACCACTAAGTAAACTCAACATACAATGACTAACTATTACAAAGACAATGTTGACTTTTACATCTTTGACTTTCCTATTAAATCTTGGATACAATATTTAGACTTAACAAGAGATTCTGACTCTCTTGCTCCCCCTTAATATATGGAAGGTTCTTTTGCTCCCCTTTGGCCAAAGAATGGTTTCTTTTTATCTTCTCCCCCTTAACAGATGCTTAGAGATACAAAAGAATGATTTTGACTCTGTGAAAAAAAATGTTCAGAGATGTTGAAATTAATTTCAGAAGCTCTGTTGAGAACATGCTACATATGTCAGAGGCTCTGATGAGAGGATCAGAGACTCTGAAGTTTTGCTGTTTTAGGTAGACATGTTCAACATTCCCAACTTGCTAATTAAGAAATTGAACCATCGTTCATCCAATGCTTTTGTGAAAATATCAGCAAGTTGAAGTTCAGTTGGTACAAAATACATTTCGATTGTTCCCTTTTCAACATGGTCTTTTAGAAAATGGTACCTTACATCAATATACTTTGTTTTGGAGTGCTGCACTAGATTAGCAGAGATGGCTATGGCACTCTTTGAATCACACAGAATTGGAATCCTGTCATACTATAAGCCATATTCTCTCAGCTGAGTCTTCATCCTGATGACTTGACAGAAACAACTAGCAGCAACAACATATTCTGCCTCTGTTGTAGAAGTTGAAACACAGTTTTGCTTCTTGGATGTCCAACTTACCAGCTTATTTCCCAATAATTGACAGCAACCATAGGTACTCTTTCTGTCTAGTTTGCATCCTGCATGATCTGTATAAGTGTATACTGTTAAATCGAAGCTAGACAGTTTAGAATACCAGAGACCTAAAGAAGGTGTGCCTCTGATATATCTAAAAATTCTTTTGACTGCAGACAAATGAGATTCTCTTAGATTTGCTTGGTATCGAGCACAGAGACATGTTGCGAACATTATATCAGGCCTGCTTGCAGTTAAGTATAGAAGTGATCCTATCATGCCTCTGTAGGTTTTGATATCTACATATTTTCCCGAAGGATTAGAGTTAAGCTTGACTCCTGTTGCAATAGGTGTTTTCATAGAAGTTGAATCATTGAGTTTGTATTTTTTCAAAATGTCAGAGACATACTTAGATTGACTTATAAAAGTATCCTCTGATGTTTGCTTTACTTGTAAGCCTAGAAAGAATGTTAATTCTCCCATGAGACTCATCTCAAATTCACTCTTCATCAACTTTGAAAACTTATCACAATACATTTGATTTATAGGGCCAAATATAATGTAATCAACATATATCTGTACTAACAACATCTCATTGTTGTATCTTTTTATGAACAATGGTGTATCAATTCTACCATTTTTAAAACCATGATTTATCAGAAATGTGGACAGAGTAGCATACCATGCTCTTGGAGCTTGTTTATGTCCGTATAGAGCTTTATCAAGATAATAAACATGGTTTGGAAACTCTGTATTTTCAAATCCAGGTGGTTGCTGGACATAAACTTCTTCATTTAATTTACCATCCAGAAAGTCAGATTTAACATCCATCTGATATACTTTGAACCCTTTGTGTGCAGCATAGGCTAAGAAGATTCTAATTGCTTCTAGCCTAGCTACAGGTGCAAGTGTTTCATCATAATCAATACCCTCTTCTTGGAAATATCCCTTAGCAACCAACCTAGATTTGTTTCTGATTATAATGCCATCCTCATCCCTTTTATTTCTGAAGACCCATTTAGTTCCAATTACAAGTTTTCCTTTAGGAAGGGGAACTAAGGTCCAGACTTTGTTTCTTTCAAACTCTTGAAGCTCATTCTGCATTGCAGATATTCAATGAGGATCTTCAAGAGCTTCATTTACCTTCTTTGGTTCAATGATGCTTAAAAAGTTTACAAAATAGCATTCATTGATTGTGGCTGATCTGGTTTTGACACCCTCTGAAGGTGATCCAATGATCTGATCATGGGGATGATCCTTTGTACATCTTGTGAGTGGCGCATGAATATGAGGTGGAGTTTGAGCTTCAGAGATGATTGTAGGAGACATCTCTGTTGTGCTGTTCAGAGGCTCTGAAATGGGTTCCAGAGGCTCTGAAGTGGGTACCAGAGATGGTGAAGCGTGCTCTGAAGTCTCATCAAGAGATGTCTCTGGAAATTCTTCTGATGTCCCTTGATCATCTTCTGCTTCTGAAGAGAATTGTCCTCCAGGTTGTCTTCTTTCATTTCTTGGACCTATATTCAAGGAAGCAGAAGTTGTAACTTCAGGAGGACCAGAAAGTGTTGTACCTATATTTTGAGTTTCCTCTGAAGTTGTTCTGTGAATATCTCTGAATAGAAACTCTGAGTTTTTATCATCGAAGAAGTCTTTGAATATTTTGTTCAGTTCAGATTCTCTTATCTTGGCTGATTCAGAGATATTCTTGGCAATTGAATTGACATCATTGGTGGCCAGACTTCTGTCATCCTCAAAAGACACATTGATACTCTCTTGGATTGTTCTTGTTCTCTGATTGAACACTCTGAAAGCTTTTGAGGCTAATGAATATCCAATGAATTTGCCTTCATCTGCTTTCTTGTCAAACTTTCCAAGAGACTCTATCATTTAGAATATAACATCTGTATCCAAAAACATGGAAATATTTAACATTAGGTTTCCTATTGTTAATGAGTTCATAAGATGTTTTCTTGAATCTTTTGACAATGGTAGCCCTGTTTTGAGTGCAACAGGTTGTTGCCACTGCCTCTGCCCCAAAAATTTGTGGGAAGATCAGATCCTACAAGAATAGTTCTTGCAGCTTAAAGAAGTGTTCTATTTTTCCTCTCAACAACACCATTTTGTTGAGGTGTTCTTGCCGCAGAGAAGTTTGGAGTTATGCCTTCTTCTGAAAGATATGAGTTGATTTTGGCATTTCTGAACTCTGTCCCATTATCACTTCTCAGCTTCTGAACTTTGTTATCAAACAGAACCTGCAATCTTTTAAACAATCTTATTAAAATATCAGGGACATCAGACTTGGCTCTAATGAATTCTATCCAAGTATATCTAGAGTATTCATCAATTAAAACTAGAATATACTTTTTACTTGATAGACTCTACACTAAGATAGGACCATAGAGGTCCACATTTAGCATATGCAGAGGTTTTGGACAATTATTAATACTTTTGGTCTTGTGAGAAGATCTTTTCTTTTTTCCCATTTCACAAGAAAAACAAAGATGATCTTTGTTGAACTTTAGAGATGGTAAACCCTTAACCAGATTTAGTTTGACCAATTTATCAAGTGAAGAAAAGTTCAGATGAGAGAACTTTTTATGCCAGAGCCAGACATCTTCCCTGTTCAGAGATACTAGACAGAGTTTCACTGAGTCAGTTTTTATGTGTTTGGAAAAATTCATTCTATATAGATTACCCTTTCTGTCAGCTCTGAGCATTTCTTGACCTGTTTTGAGTGAAGTAGTGAACAATGTTTTTCTTGAAATTTCACATCAAAACCATGATCACAAAGTTGACTTATGCTGATTAAGTTGTGTTTTAATCCATCAACATAAGCAACCCTTGATACAGAAATATTACCTCTTGATAGCTCACTATAACCTTTAATCTGACCTTGCATAATGTCTCCAAAAGTTACTGCTCCTCCAAATTTAGCTTTGTAAGAGAATAGTAACTCTTTATTTCCAGTCATATGCCTTGAGCATCCATAATCCAAGTACCAGATAGGCATAGACTGTTTCTGCAAGACAGATTAGAGTTTCTTAGGTACCCATCTCATTATGGGTCCTGTCTTGTTAGGTTTTTGATGACTTTTTTGAAAACTTGCCATCTCATCTTTTGATATTTTGGCAGAGTTGTCCTTTTTCTTTTGAGGCTTTGTCTCTGAATTTTTATTCAGAGACTGATTAAGAAAACAGTGAAAACCTCTAAAGTGATTTTTCAGTTTCATCAAGAGTTGGAGGCAATTCCACTTTACAGAACAAGAAGAAGTAGAAGCAAAGGTTTTCATTTCATTAAATACATTCGATACATTATGATTCCTTTTTAAATTAGTACTAGCAATATTACAAGTATTCCTAACTACTTCCTTTCTTCTAGCTTGAAAGACAGCCTTCTTTTCAAGTTGTCTTTTCTTGTTCAAAAACATCCTCCTCTCTTTGTTACTCACTGCACAAACAGGATCAGAATGGTTAATTTCTTGCCATTTTCCTTTTTGTTCAGGAGTAAACTTGATTGATTTATAAGTGTAGAGTTGAGAAGTGATAGTTTTATTCTTTGCCTTTCCTCGTAATTCTTTTTCAAGAACCAGAGAAGTTTTTGCTTGAAGACACATTTCTGCAAAGTCAGGACATATTGGTATTCTAGGTTTATTTTTCAAAACAGAAATAGGAATGCTCAAAATTCCAGAACCAACAGTCTCTATCTTTTTGTGAATTACTTCCTCTGGTCTGTAGAATATATGTTCATCTATCTCTGGATCAGATTTAGAATCAGAGTCAAGAAAGTCTATTTCAGCCTTACCAGAGATAACTACCTTTGTTGATTTCTTAATTTTCTTGGGTCTAGAGACTTTAATGATTCTTTTCATGCTTTCTTTCTTCTTCAAATCAGCTATGATATTTTCTTTATTTATTCTTTTGATGTCATCCTCAAATGTAGTTCTGATGCATTCATCAGAGATTAGTGAATACAGAGGAGCATCTGGATTAAGTGAACTCTGAGGTTCATCTTCAGAAGTACTTGTTTCAGAGGTACTTTGTTCAGATGTTTCTGATTCATTTGTGATAAATGCATCAAATTTGAAAAATATTCTGGGATCATTGCTCTGAGGTTTTGTGAAAAGTACCTATGAAGTTTGTTTTTCTATTTTTATGATAGATTTTGGAAAGTTTTGTACTTCAGAGTATGCAACATTTTGAAAGTTCAGAGCTCCTGCTTTTGATCCCTCTGAGGTTTTTATTCTCTTGAAATTGTTCAGAGATGGACAGTAAGAGCTCTGGACCTTTCCTATACAGAAAGTGGAAGAAAGTGAGGTTTTCTTCAATCCAGTGAATGGATCCAATTAATTGAATCTCAGCCCTTGAGTATCCATTTGAGAGTTTATCTTTATATGCACATCTTGAGCATCAAGATAGCTTTTGATTTTAAGTTCTTTCCTTTCTAGAGATTGATGTAGGATTTCTCTTTCTCTTTGAAAAAAATTGGTTAAGGCAACAGAATTGAGTCTTTCATACTCAGATCTTTTTACTTCTTCTTCTTTAACTTTTAAAACTTTCTCAAGTTTTTTGAATATTTCTGAAAAATATTTTTCTTTTTGTTTCTGAGCTTTTTCAAGTTAAGATTTCTCAACAAAGATATCTTTCTTTTCTGACTCAAGAAGATCTTTTTCCCTTTTGTAAAAACTAAGATCTTTTGTCATTTGTTTTCTTTTTTCTTTTTCCTTAACAAGTTTTTGCTTTAAGATTTGAAGTTCATCTGTTAGCTTAATAACATCCAATTCAAGTTCACTTTCAGAGGTTGAAGGAGAGATTACCTTTTCAAAGTAATCCTATAATGATCCATCATTCTGATCATCTGTAAAAGCCATACCACAGAGATTGGTAGGTTCTTCCTCTCCATCGCTTGTTGAGTCTGACAGCCAGTCTTCCATCTCTGCAACAAGTATTCTTTCTTTGACATTGTACTTGTATTTTTTTTTGTAGTAGTCTTCATCTTTGATGAGCCTACCTCTGCAGTTTGCAGAGTAATGGCCTGGTTTTCCACATCTGAAACATCTTCCATCGTTTTGGTTTGGTGGAAGAGCAACATCTGATTCTGTCTTCTGAGCTTGTGGTTGTGGTTTGAAGTACCTCTGAGTTTGAGGATACCTTGGCTGAAATGATTGTTGAGATTCTGATTGTTGAGTAGTATCAAGATTAGTGAAATGAACACCCTTTTGATCACTATGCAGAGTAGATCTGGGCTCTTGTTGATAGTCAGCTTTCTGAAATCTCCTTTCTGGATTTCGTCTCCTTTCTCCATCATCTCTTCTTCCTTCAAAAACTTTATTGCCAAATTTCTTGTTAAATTGATGGGTGATTAATGCAAGAGATTTGGTAAAAGCATTGATGTCATCATCTGAGTTTGAATCTGAGTGTTCAACTTTTTCAGTTATCAGAACTTTCTTAGATTTTCTTTTAGATTCCCTCTTTAAACAATTATTTGTTTCTGCATTTCTGCCTTCTTGTGATACACCTTTTTGTTTTGAAATGAGTGCAAGTGTTCCACCTAAAGAAGTTTTTGATTTTTGTTTAACAACTTCTTTTTACTGTGCTACCAGGGTGCCATAAATGTCAGTCAATGACCATGATTCAAGATTTTGATTGACTTGTATTGACATGGACAATTGTGACCATTCTTCATTTAGACTTTTCAGAAAAAGAACATTATTTTCTTCTTTTGTCCTCATGGCCCCAAATTTTCTGCATTTGTTGATGAAAATGTTGAACCTTGAGTATGTTTGGTGTAAGGTTTCTTCGGATATTGCATGAAAATCATGATATTCATTGATACAAAGATTTATCCTGTTCTTTTGAGTTTGTAGGCCACCTTCAAGTTGATTTAACAACTGATCCCATATCTCTTTTGCAGTTACACAAGAACAAGTTCTTGGAAGATATCATTTTCCATCATGTTAGTTTCTTCATCTGTAAAGTTTGAAGTTTTCTTTTCATAGTAAGCAGGGATTTCAGCAGTATCTGATGTTGCTGGAACTCTTGGTACCAACACCATTGGTTAGTGAGGTCCATCGTTCACTGATCTAAACAGATCCATGTCCATACCTTCTAAGAAGTTTACCATCCTTATCTTCCATTGAGGATATTCATCCCTTAGAAGTGTAGGAGGCTTGGTTAATGATCCAACTATATAAAAGGCATTTATACTTGAGTTTGCCATTATGAAGAAAAGATGAAGATTTGAAGAACTGATGCTTTTCTATGAAGATCTTCTATCAAAGGATGTAACTGTGATTTACTTTCAAATATGGAGCCTATGAAGTTCTTTGTAATAAACCAAGGTTTATATGAACATGCACGGATTTTAAAAGCTTGAATCAGTAAGATTTAAATCTATCCGAGTATGTAGATATGATCTTTCTTTGTTTAAAAAACAAAGGAGGCTCTGATACCAATTGTTGGATCCCAGATTTTAATCTTACAATAATAATGATATAAACAACAAGAATAATAACAGCGGAAGCAATATAGTTTAATATCAAAAACAGATTCAAATATCACAGTTCATATAAAAAGCAAGTAGAAAGAACAAGATCTTCTTGAGATATATTCAGTTGATTCTTTGGATACAAAATATCAAAAAGCACACTTTTGTCAAAGGAGTGATGATCCTATTTATAGCACCATAAAGTAAACAGTGTATTATTCTGACAAATAGAAGCATGCTTGAACAGTGTCTTACCTAATAGGTAAGCTCAAGACATGCTTGAACAGTAACCTACTCTAGAAAGTAAATCTTATCACTAAGTGATTAGTCATCTGTTCTTCTGATACTTGAGGAAATATGATCAGCGCCATCTTCAGAGAGAATGTCTTCAGAGCTCTGAGGAAGCCTTCAGAGCCTCTGATGAAGATATCTCTGATGTCTTCTGCTGAAAAGTTTCTATCTCTGGAATGTGCTTCAGAGGCACTCACGTCCTCTGAACACTGTCTCTAGAAGTCCTTTGAAGTAGGACTTGGATATTTTTAACACTTTTACAAATTGAGACTTGGGGCTAACACAAGTATTCCCTACGAAAGACGATCTTACACTCGCTCTCGGGTTGAAGTTTCTTGAAGAGGGTTTTGAGTTTGGAGTGTGCAGGTCAAATAAAACCAGATATGAAGCCAGATGTAGCAAGATGGTTGTTCTTGGCGTATCTATTCAACCTCTGTCGAAAACACCAATATGTTTCATGCTCGTATATTGAATGACGTACACACTTGCTCGAGGACGTAGCTGCATCCCAACCACCATCAAGCAAACAGTAGAGTATTGGGTAATTATATTTTCCCTAAAGTGCACGATAGTAGCAGGACATACCGTGGATCCGACATTGTCAATGACGTAAAAGCGGATTTGAAAATAGATATTTCTTACTAGCAAGCTTGGCGCGTGAAAGCTTATGCACTAACGATGGTGTGTGGTAGCCCTGAAGAATCGTTTACCCGACTCCCCTGCTTTCTCTATAATTTGGAGCTCCAGAATCCTGGTACCGTTACCAAAATAAGGACAGACAGTAGAGGACATTTTGAGATATGTTTCGTTGCCCTCGGTTGGGCGGTATGTTGTTATTCTAATAACTTTCACGTCACTATATAGTTTATTGAACTGCTATACTGAATAATGTTATAATATGTAAATGCCTTAAATATCCAAATTCGGTCGTTTACGACACACTTGCGTTCGATCATTATCATAGATGCTACTCATTTGAAGGGGACTTACTTGGGCACAATGTTTTTAGCCATTACTATGGACGCAAATAACCAAATTGTGCCCATCGCTTTCGGAGTGGGTAGGTCTGAGAGTGGGGAGGTCTGGACTTGGTTCTTAACCATGCTGAAGTGTTGTATCTGGGAACCTGAGGGGTTGGTGTTTGTATCCGATAGGGCTGCTTCAATTCACCAAGCAATTAATACAGTGTACCCAAGGACCCATCATGCACTTTGTTTTCGCCATCTAATGATGAACGTAAAAGGAAGAAGTTACTTTGGAGGACGTGTAAAGCATATACGGTAGAGGAGTTTGAACTGAACATGGCGGGCCTACGAGCTACTTTACCTGTTGGAGCTCCGCTTATGGACCAGGTTGGGCTGGAGAAATGGTCAAGGGCCCATTTCCTAGGAATGCATTACAACATAATGACCTAGAACAGTGCCGAGTCGGTGAATGCATTGTCGCGTTTTGCACGGAGACTACCTATTGTGGGCCTTATGGATTACTTTCGATGTTTTCAGCAAGAATGGTATTCGATTCGTCGAATAAATGGAGGTTATTTTCCTTGGATTATTGTTTTAATTTTATGCTTTTATTTTTGGAATACTAACATAACAATTTCGTGTTATCGCAGAAGAAATGGTGAATCGTGTCACGCCGTGGGCGGATGCCAAAATTGAAAATTGAATTTACAAGTCCGCAAGCTGGACTGTACATGAGATTGGCCGAGGTTACTAGGAAGTCCGTGATAGGGATAGGGATGCAGAATTTGACTCCAATAATCGTATTTGCTCGTGTAAGAAATGGTAGCTCTCAAGAATACCATACCGCCATGCAATCGCCGTCGCAAGAAATCAACGGTGTATAGATGTTTCCCATCTGGCGACTGGTTACAACGCGTCGGATAATTTCCGACAAACATACACACAACTCATACATCATGTCGGTCCAAGAGAAACATGGGTTGTTCCAGACAAACCCGCTTATGACCGATAGACCAACGGTCGTAATAAGACGGGTTGTCGACCGAGTAACCATGACCGTATCCCATCTTAGGGTGAGGATCCCATCCAAAGAAGATGTTCTCGGTGTGGACAAACAGGACACACTCGAGCAAACTGTCCATCTTCTGCACCAGCAAATGTGAGCCATCAAAGGGCATCTGGTAGTCGATAAACTTAAAGGGCATCTGGTAGTCAACAAATTCAACCAATATCAACCCATGAGAATTATGAAAGTTTTAGACATGGTACTTTTTATTTAAACGTTGATCTAAACGAGTAAACCATGTCTGTAATAAACCTTTTATAAATATTATTATTGCTCTCTAAGATTGACTTCCCTTGATTGTAACGACTACATCTTGTATTCTAAGTGATATTGTTTTTATGTTTAGTGTTGATTTTATCTACCTTAACGTACTTGTTAAGTTTTCTTGTGGTATTTAATAAATAAACTTTAAAGCATCATTTTATTGAAATCAGAGAGAACGGATGAAGTGCAACCATACAACAACCACCCTTGGAGAAACCTACTACGGGTAGATTTCCTGGATCTTGATGATCTAGTCAGACTTTTCCTTCATCAACTTCTCCATGCTGGTGTAGATGTCTTTGATTTCTATCACTTCATCTTCTAACTCATTAATCTCTCGTTGCATCTCCCTAACATCGTGCTTCATTCGTCCCAAGAGCTCCTTCATCTCCGCAAGACACGCCTCTTTCTCTTGCTGAAGTTCCATGTTGCTTAGCCACATCCTTATTATATTTTGTATCTCCGCATTCGCCTCATCACATGACTCTTTCAACTTGGCAGGCAGTACTTGAGACATTGGTAGACTCAGCCGCTGGTTAGATTGATACTCAGGTGGGGATTCTCCCCCATGAGCTGGGTAGTATGCCTCCTGTGAATTGTTAAACTGCTCCGACTCTTGAGGCATAATCAGGAGATCGGCTATAGTTCTCCCAAACTACGTCCACTCCTCCGTTGTCTCGGGTGCCTTCCAGACAATCCTTCTAGCTCCATCATTCAATTGTTGGATGTAGACGGAGCGTGAAGTGCCAGCCCCATTCGCTGACCTTTTCCCCCTAGAGCGTGAACCTCCAGTCATTAAGTTATGAAAAGGTAGAGAATGTTTGTAAATGGTGTAGAGGGTAGAAAGGATAGATAGAAAGTTGTGAAATACTACTTCACCAGAGCATCTACTTATAGGCGATGACAAGATAGGGTCGTAATCGCTTTTGTGCATATGGTCAAAAGATTCGCCTGCAAAGTGCCTGCCAGGATTCTTCTGCAAAAGTTGAAACGATTCCCCTGAAAAGCCTGTCAGGATTCCCCTGCAAAGGCTGAAACAATTTCCCTGAAAAGACTGCCAGGATTCCCCTGCAAAGGCTGAAACGATTCCTCTAAAAATCCTGCCAGGATTCCCCTACAAAGGCTGAAACGATTCAACTGCAAAGCCTGTCAGGATTTCCCATAAAAGGATGAAACGATTCCCCTGCAAAGCCTACAAGATTCCCCAGAAAAGGCTAAAGGTTTATGTTGAGCCAATTGCTCCTTGTGGCTATAAATATCCTTGTTAATACCGACTGTAAAACTCACAATATCCATACACCATTTTGATAGCATAATAGTCTCCTGTTTCACCAAATACATGGCCGAAAATGCATCATCTTCAAATCCACCGTCTTCACAAATAATGCCCTCGAGACTGAAAAGAGTGATAGAGAAAAGTGAAGCGGAGATCGAACAACTCACCGATGATTGGAAGGAAATGATGGCCAAGAAGGATGGACACTTGAGAAGGATCGACACGAACAAGGAGGAGGTAAGAAGGTTGAAGAGAGAGATAAAAGAGAAAGAAGACCGTATTCGCTACGACAACGTTCAAGTCAACAAGCTTATGCAAGAGTTCGTAGTACTACAAGTGCAGGTTACCCAGAAACAAAATTGGATTGATCAATGTAAAGCCCTTTATTCTTAGATGGTGCTAGTGTTGTTGTTTGCGTATTTGGATTTTCTATGTTGCTAGTTTGTACCTGTACTTTCTACGCCTTTGTTTCATGGTGCTAGTGTTGTTGGTTTTGTATTTGTATCTGTTCTATGTTGCTAGTTTGTACCTGTACATTATATGCCTTTGTTTCAAGAATTAAATCGTCTAATCTATTTTTTGGTTTGATGCATATATATGTTTGTACTACTTCAAAACAAGTGTTTCCGACAAACAACCAAATTGATAGAGGTCGATAAGAAACGGTACGGTATAACAGGAACAAGTTCAGGCGAATCTGGAAGCTTTTCAGGCGAATCTGTAAGGCTTTTTACATAAAAAACTATAAGGCTTTTTAGGTGAATCTGGAAGGCTTTTTACATGAGAATATGGAAGCTTTTCAGGCGAATCTTGAAGCTTTTCAGGCGAATCTTGAAGTTTTTCAGGCGAATCTTCAAGGCTTTTTACAGGTACGCAATTGCGAAGATGGTTTTTGTGCATTACCTTTGGCTATAAATACCGAACGTTGGGGAGTCCTAAACCATACAAAACAAAGTTACATGGCATCCCCAAATCTTCATGTATGGAATTTCATATGTTTATCTCAATCGCTTCCGGCCTCTACCATTGAGTTATATGGTTAGTGTTTATATTTTTTTGGGTTTTGCTTGCGTTGAAATATGTGTAAGGCTAACGTTGTTAACCCCTATCATGAACAACTGAGTATCCACAAATATTCACCATGAAACTCTACCATCAAGGGTACTTCACGAAACCACCTAGAAGACAGTACTTCCGTGGTCTAGAAGTCTATGTTGACGTGTTAGATGTCGACGATCTTTCCATGCGACTTTTCACCAGATCATGAAAGAGTTATGTTACGATGAAAAAAAATATTGTAAGTTGTATTTTAAACGTCCGAATGCAGACTTAGTGACTGGACTGGAACCTATGGATATCGATGAAGATGTAGCCATTATAGGTCAGTATGTTGACGGCCATACCGTCATTGAAGTGTACAGGGAGAAAGTGGAGCTTAACACCTCCAAAATTGTATCACCAGAGCATATAAGAAGTCGACGGGGATTCCAGAAAAACAAAACATCGTGTAGTCGTACTTTGACATTTAAATGACCATAGTGTTGGTTGTTTAGTTCATATGCACTGTATCCGTTCAATGTTCTTGAATACGTGCATCTTAATGAAATGAAGCTTTAATTTATCTACACGACTTAATTTTTAATAAATTGTCTCGAAATTAACTAAAACTTCCAAAAATTGTATATACAAAGAGAAATCATCGTTCATATACAAGCTCCTAAAATCAATCATACAACGAGATCTGTCTGTATCATGCCACAAAAGACATCTGCCATATGACACCTCCAGTACGTAGCTCGTTCCGCCTCATCCTCCGTCGCTGTTGGAACCTCGTTATTTGCCAACTGTGTGAGGAACAAACATGTCAAAGGACCACAATCGCCCAATGAACCCTGCTGGTGCGGTATCCCATCTGTGTGTACCCAAGTGAACTCGTGGCTATGCATTGCAAGTGTCGGGCACCTTGCCAGGGTAAAAAACTCCTCTAGACGCTCGGTGAACTTATCCATCATGTTTTTAAAAGTGTTCTTATATGACTCACACCTAAAGCTATCATATATGCTCATCTCCATGGTCTCTATCTTGTAATCGCCAACCACCCAATGCTTCTAATCTATATAAATCGGAAGAAAGACCTGAAATATTTGTTCAAAAACAAACCAACAGTAAATAACATTAAACTATACATAGTTATAAATAACAACTAAATTTAAATTGAAAATCATACCCACTGTAGAGACCACCGTGGTGCACCTAATGGCTCCTTCGCCATTTCGAAGAAAGAAGTCGTCCCTCCACCAGCCATCAAGAAATGCATGAAATCAGACGTCATCACCGTCCACTGTGCATTAAGCGAACGCGACTCAAAGATAAACCGAACCCATCTGCCAACGTGCTATTTAAGAATCAAAAAAATGTTACACATACAAATAGACATGACATTATAATAGAAATACTTAAATGGCGTTTTAGTACTAACATCGGTTTTGAGCCACCCCAAACCCTCCAACGCGAGTAATAAGCCCCACCATTCCTTATTAACAGGATGGGTGGGTATGCACCTAAGCCAATAATCCGACAATTCATTACGATGCCATTTTGCGGCAATAGCCTATGAAGTGTAAGTACAGGTAGGATGAGAAGAGGTAGCAACAGTGGTGGTGGCAGTACGACGAGGAGGCGCCTTTGATACGCAGCGTTGGGCAAGTGGGACTGTACTAGGAGGCAAAGGCATAAAAGGAGACACCAATTCTTTCCCAGGAGCTTTCTTGCTTATCGGCCTTTGGGGAACATCAGTCGGCGGTGCCATATGAATATTAGGGGACACTGGTTGTTGGACGTACGTCTAGGTCAACATGCCGGCGTATGTACTCGCCTGTGGCGTATCCTGGAACAATACCCCAAAAAATCCTGACAAACCTGACATACCGTCAGTAGTCGACCCAGTCTCATGGAGAAACGACACGAATGTGCCCTGCAAAATAAGTTGGGTCCTCACAAGTTTGTTTTAAGAAATAAATATCAAATGTAACAAACGTATCTGTTAACTTACAAGCTACGTATACTTGCCCTGTGTAACGAATGTAGATCCGCCAATGGACTGACCGCTAAACCCCGTGTATGCTGCCCTTGTGCCCTGCAAAATAAGATTGAGGTTGTTCAATTTCTATTCAGAATATAAAAATCAAATTACCCACCAAATGCAATAACTTACATGTGCCATGTAGTGGGGTGGTATAACGAACGACAAACCTCTGAATAAGTCATCTAAGAAGGCTGATGAACTCTGCACATTAATCGAAATCATTGTTTTTATGTCTTACTGAAAACAAATAAAAATGATGCAACCAAACGATTGAAATACCTCACATGCTCCGTGTAATGAGACGGGCCTACGAAGATCGAAGATCTGAACCCATGTGACATGTCGGCGGGCCAGGAGGGCTCGCCACCCTGCTGCTGGGCTGGAATCAGTCATCAAGCATATTAAACCACATAAAGGTTCAAAAGATACCAATTAAAACCATGTCCGATATATTAAGTTAAACATTTATCTGAAAAGAGCTGAACTGGCTAGTAAGCCTCTCCACCACGACAAGGCGTATCTCAACAGCTTCATGATCTGTGCGATAAGATCTCCGAAAGTCATAGAAATCATCCTTAAATGTCGTAAACTCAGCCCACCGGTCAACATAGGGGTCAATATGTGGACTATGCGGATGGTGACCTGATGAACTATGCTCACGGTGAAAGGATGGACTATGCCAATGGTGAAAGGATGGACTATGACCATGATAAAATGGTGGATCCTCGTAAGAAGTACCCTCATGTCCCCTACTCACGTCTGCATGGGACGGGGGGACCGTGTCATCATCAGGGTGCTCGCCTCTCTCTGACTCGGAACCTCCATCTATAAAAACAATTAAGAACATTATTATAAATATCAAATAATTTAAAATGACTTCTTTTTATAATATTATTATAAATATCAGATAATTTAGAATGACTTCTCACCTTCGTTGACAACCTGCATAACTCTCGACTTCTTCGTCGGTCGACGCCCCTCCGAGCTACTAAACTAGCAACGACTCTGAATATACCATTATGCGCCCTCCTCAATCAGCGTAGGAATAAGCCTCTGGCATGGCGCCCGGTCCTCCTAATATATTAAAAAATAAACATATTAGAAGTCCTCACGAGGGTCTCATCTATTACAATTTCTTTTTGTTGTAGTCAATGTAACTTACCGTCGACACATACAAAAGAACATATGCATGGTTACTAACAATAACGGTTGAAGACCTATCCCAACGAACCGCACATGGCATCCTGTCATACAGAATACCAAGATAGTAAATAATTTATAGAAATAGGGAATCCGTGTAGATTGCAAAAATATTAATTTAATATAAACTAACATTGAATGCAAATAGAAAACCAGATAACGACATCCTGTCCTTTTTGTTCGGCCGTCTCCGGATCGCTCCATTCATCAGCCTGAAGGTGGGCGCCCAGATATACGATCCCCAGGGAAACCGATTAAACACCCTCAAATCATCAATAGCCCGAAGTAGAGTGTCGTGGATATGTTAGGCGGGCTGATGACCGAGGAAGAACATCTCAACCATCATCATGAGTCAAATACGGACGACATAATCGTCATTGATATGGCGCTGACCCTCGCCATCGGTTCCGATAACATTGAATAAATCCTGAATGTCCTGGACTTTTAACTTCCGGCTTGGGAACACCCGTCTAACAAAACCATCGGACTTATTCTTGTGCATCTTCAGTTCGGGTCCGAAACGAAGTGTTGTGATAAGACAGAACTCCTCTCGGCTGTACCGAAGCGCGTAGTCACCAACCTAGAAGAACATCTCGTCATCCCCTACATTTTCCGGGAAGACCTGCGTCTGTAAGAATATGGGAAGCATGATAGGGTCGGCAGATGTGTCGTTCAGATCCAACCAGTGACCGAAACATGTACCTCTGAATAACACTATCCGCGTAGGGTTCAATTTTTTGCATATCAAATCCACCATTGATATCGTATTCTTCAGATTCAAATTTGCCTTGTAAAAAATTCTTCCCTGCATAGTAATGATTTATACATATCATGCTCATCACTTAGAGATATGAGAGATATGGATTTCTCATCACTGATACCGGGGATATGATGCTCATGGATGATGAGCCCACTAGTTACCAAGATGCTATGGCAAGTACTGACTCTGAGAAATGGCTAGATGCTATGACAATAGAAATGGACTCCATGTATGAAAACCAAGTTTGGAACTTAATTGACCCACCCAACGAGGTACGACCTATAGGGTGCAAATGGGTATTCAAGAAAAAGACTGACATGGATGGTAATGTGAATACCTATAAAGCACGATTGGTTGCAAAAGGTTTCAAACAAATTCAAGGTGTTGATTATGATGAAACTTTCTCTCCAGTCGCAATGATTAAGTCTATTAGAATTTTACTAGCCATTGCAGCATATCACGATTATGAGATTTGACAAATGGATGTCAAAACAGCTTTCCTTAACGGAAAGTTACTTCAGGACGTGTATATGATACAACCCGAAGGTTTTGTCACTCCTGAACAATCTCATAAGGTATGCAAGTTGCAACAATCTATTTATAGATTGAAGCAAGCTTCAAGGAGTTGGAATCATCGTTTTGATGAAGCGATTAAAGAGTTTGGCTTCTAAAAAATGAGGATGAACCTTGTGTCTACAAAAAAGGTTAGTGGGAGCACCGTATCGTTTCTTTTATTGTATGTAGATGACATACTACTCACTGGAAATGATATTCCGACACATGAGTCTGTAAAGGCTTGGTTAGGAAAATGTTTTTCAAGGAAAGACTTAGGTGAAGCTGCCTATGTATTAGGCATTCGGATCTATAGTGATAGATCGCAGAAATTACTTGGCTTAAGTTAGAGTACACATATAGACAAAGTGTTGAAACGGTTCAACATGTCTGATAGCAAGAAAGGGTTCCTACCTATGTCTCATGGCATATCACTTTCTAAGACACAGTGCCCTACTACATCTCAATAGAGTGAACGAATGAGTAAGATTCCATATGCTTCGACAATTGGATCTATCATGTATGCCATGATATGTACTCGACCTGATGTATCTTATGCTTTAAGAATGACGAGTAGATACCAATCCAATCTAGGTGATGGTCACTGGATTGCCGTCAAGAATATCCTAAAATACTTAAGAATGACAAAGGATTCATTCTTGGTATATGGCGGTGAAGAAGAGTTAATTGTAAAGGGTTACACTAATGCAAGTTTCCAAACGGATAAAGATGATTTTCGATCGTAGTCGGGTTTTGTGTTTTGTCTTAATGGTAGTGTTGTGAGCTGGAAGAGTTCTAAGCAAGCAACAGTAGCTGATTCTACAATGGAAGCTGAGTACATCGCAGCATCACATGCACCAAGGAAGCCGTTTGGATCAAGAAATTTATTTCACAACTTAGAGTTGTTCCTAGTAGTGATTGTCCTATAGAGTTGTTATGCTACAACAATGCAACTATAGCACAAGACAAGGAACCTAGATCTCACCAAAGATCCAAACATATTCTTAGAAGATATCATCTCATTAGAGAGATTATTGAAAGAGGCAATGTTAGTATAAGCAGAGTGTCAACTGACAGCAATGTTGTTGATCCACTAACCAAGCCGTTAACATAGCAGAAGCATGATGGCCACTGTAGATCCATTGGTATATGATGAATGGGTGATTGGTTTTAGTGCAAGTGGGAAATTGTTAGTGAATGCCCAAAAGCTAATCATACGATGATTGTAATTTTGAGTTTTATTTCATGAAATTAATATAGAAATAAAAGACATTGCCCAATTTATTATGTATATGTTATATTATGTGTTTTAATTATTCATAATAAATATCCTTAGAATAATGTATTCTAAATGTCCCTAGTTAAATATTATTTTGGGTTTTAAGGTTGAAGTAATATGATAATTACTAGCATATGTAGGGATTGATATAGAGATATTGAATCTACATATGGGTACAAAATGGAGATTTTGTGTATCGGACGTGACTCGCTATGAGAACACTTCATTGGATGTCATGTGAGTGTCATAAGTGTTTCTCATGTGGTCAATATACATGCAATTCTTTGACTTGAGAAATATGGAGTTTGTTATGTGTGAGTAATATATTTTCACATTTGTTCTAATCATTCCGTAATTGGGTGACAAAATTATTGTTGGGTATGTTATAAATCACATGGTAGAACTAGCATGTATCGAGATAGGATTTGTCCCTCTTTTATGACGGGAGTGATGTCTTTGGGCCCCTTGATAAATATATACTAAGGAAATGCACGAATGCTCAGATAAATGATATGAAATATCAATTTCTGTTTTTATTTGTATATTCGGGAATCAAGAAATAGATATTGGACATAACGAGAATGACACATTCAATGTCTCGTGTTCAATCTAGACATCAAGGACAAAGGAATTAAATGTGTAAACTAAAATTGACTACAAACCGATAATTTGTTGTATCACCAATTCTCGTCATTTGGGTGACGATGATGTATTGCTAGATGCCGCTCATTGTTTATAAATATAAATATGAGATTTATAATTATTACCAATATGTCGAGAACCCATTGGGTCACACGCTTTGAACATATTCGAATAAGGAGTTTAAATAATTAAAACGTTTAATTATTATATCTGATTTGTATTGATTTAATCCGATTAAATAAAATCAGATATTATTTATGTTGGACATAAATAAAGTTGACTAGGGATGGTATTGAAAAGATGAGTTATGGTTCATGGATACTTCTACACTCAAGTATGGTGTAGGGATGGTGGTGCTTTCATGTCATGCCTCTCATGTCCATATATAATGTATGACATTGTATTCAAGATTTTTGTTCTTGCAATTCTCTCTAAAATCATCTACAACTATAGGCTCTCTTTCTTTTCTAAGTTTTGAAACCGTGACTAGCATCACGAGAAGGCAAAGGATTCGGATTGTTCGCGTGGATACCGTGGAGGCATCAAGCTTGCTTTGTTGTTGTGATTCAAAGTCTCGTTAACTGTGAGGTATAATTTCGAAACACCCGATTTATTCCGGTTCGTATGCGTCCTTGGAGGGTTACGATTTTATTTTCCGCTGTGCTTGAGATCCCGTAACCCAACAGTTGTATCAGAGCTACTTACGAACCTCTAGATCGATTTTTGGTGACATGCATGCAATTTTAAAAACTGTTTTGTTGCTGTATGTTTTTGTTTCGTAAATGTTTTGGTTTTTTCGTACCAGAAATATTCTGAATTTGGGAAAACTTAAAACATGAAAAACGTGGAACTTTTTATTAGGGTTCCACATGGTTTTGAATCAAATTATTTTGACTTCGTATCATTATTTTATGATTTGTTTACGACAGTGTCGCAATGCTGTCCGAAAATCGAAGCCACTACGGGTTTGACTTGATTTTTGACCCATAAGTGTTCTGGATCTTTGAAATCCTAAAACATAAAAGATGTGCATCTTTTTGTTAGTTTTCTAAAGAACTTCGAATCACCCTTTTCGATATCGTATGAATCTTGTATTAATTTTATACGGTGGTGTTACAAATCGGCTTTATGTTTCAATGTGATTGAATATGTATAATGTGATTTGCTTGGTGAATAGTTATAGCCCTTAGTCATGGATGTATTATATTTGATAAATACGACTTGCATGTCGTGCCTTTCTCTATATACTCTCTTTGTACATTTTCCTCTCATCCAATCCACTTGAATGTAACTCGAGGTTTTTTTGTTTGAAATGTAAAATATTTTGTATAAAAGAAAGCAAAAGATGGAGGCGTTATGAAGTGATGAAGATGAGAAGACTTAGAACCATAAGAGTTTATTTTATGTAATGATATTCATACTTGACTCTATGAATATCGCATAAGGGGTTTATAACCATCTCACATTTATTTTTATGCTTTATTTTACGCTTTACATATATTGTGATATATTATGCTTGGTTGTATGTATGTGATACTTGTTACAACATTTTAAAACAAAATATGATTTTAAAATATATATGTAAAAGGAGTTTTACAATTCAAAATGAGTTTTGATAAAATAAAAATTGGTATTTATATAAGATATAAAGTGGACCGTCGATCTTGAGTGATAAGGTCTTAGTACATCATAGTTAGATTTCAACCGGTTTTGTCACAAAGGCCTAAACCGCCAAAGAAAGGAAGGTATTTAAGTGATCCTCGTGATCCTCCTCTAATCTGGATTCCGGTTAAATCAAACTATGAGGAAACGATCTATTACAAAAGAAAGAATGGTAAAAATCAAACTAACTAAAATCACTCACCAAAATATTAAGTTTAAGATGTCTTCCAAACATGGCACTTGTCAAGACATTGATCATCGAGGGTGGGTTATGCTAAAGCTGGGTACTCTCTTTAATGTTAGTAAGATAAGGTAAGCATAAGATTCCTACAAGCCATTTTGGGTCAGACTTAACCAAATTAAGCCTAATAGGATTGGGGATTTGGAGGCATGTGTTGGGAACATTCATATGATGAATTTAAATAAAAGTTATTTACCTAACTATCAAAGAGTTACATAGAGATGTAATTAGCAATGTTTTTGCTTACCTAAAACATTATTGGTTGATCGGTTAGCTAAAGTTAAATTGATCGATAATGAGAATATGGATCTTGGCCCGCTAGAAAGCTTATGACGTTTTCAAAAACAATAAAAGAGGGTTGTTGTTTTGATTAAAATAGTGGGAGCTTATTTGATGAAAGTACTTATTTAACAATAAAATTTCATGACACTAAGAACTCTGCTTCTCTATTGTAGATTACCAATGGCACAAACCAACAATGGAAACAAAAACACTTTGCGATCGATTCTCGAGAAAGAAAAACTAAATGGAACAAATTTCATCAATTGGTATCGTAATTTGAGAATTGTCCTCAAAGCTGAAAAGAAACTGTATGTCTTGGTATCCTAATTCTAGTGCTCCTAGAACTGAAAGGGAAACTTTTAAAAAACATGATGAAGATGCTTTGGACGTCTCATGTCTAATGCTAATAACCATGGAACCTGAGCTTCAGAAGCAACATGAAAACATGGGGGCTTTCTGTTATCCCAGATTCTTAAGTCTAAATATTGTATCCAAGATTTAATTAGAAAAGTCAACAATGTAAAAGTCGACAATGTAAAAGTTAATTTTGTAAAAGTCAAAGTTTGTCTTGTTTAAGTTTCCTTAGCCTCTAAGTCTTTGATAGTTTGGTTGTATAAATAGGTTTAGTTGTCTTGTAATCTAGTAAGCACGTATTGTAATCATTCAGCATTGTGAGACTTGTGGTTAATGGTTTAAAGATCTACTTTCTCTCTCTAGACTTTCATGTTTAATCTTGAGATTGCTTGATATGTTTGGGATTTTATGATTCACAATTGGTATCAGAGCCAAAACAAACATTTTCAGGAATGTTGGGAACTGAAGAAAAGCTTAAGTGTTTAATGCTGCTAGTACAAAATTACTACTGCCAGAGGAATTCAAGTTTAATACTGCTAGGTATTACTGCTTCTAGTAGAATTAATGCTGCTAGTCAAAGTTAGTGCTGCTTGAACAAAGTTAGTACTGCTTAGCTAGTTAGTACTGCTAGAGGTTAGTGCTGCTTAGTAGTTAATGCTGCCAAGTTTGAGTTAATACTTCCAAGGTGATTAGTGCTGCTTATGAGATGAAGATCCGGATTAAAAGAATGACAGCTGGATAGATTGAAGATATTCATGGAAGATATTCTGAAGATATTTTATTAATTGTAATTATCTTTTGTTCAGTATATGTATAGAATTGATAGAGTAGTTTTTAGTAGAGATTAATTCTGAGTTTTTGTTAGAGAGAAAATCAACCTCAAGGCATAGTTCCTAATTCTAGAGAAGTAGAATTCGTCTTGAAAGAGCTTGTTCTTCAAGATTGAGGTTGTGTGTGTAATCTTGTGACTTAAAGCATTCAATACAAGTTTACAAGTTGTTCATCAGATTTACTGTTTGTTTACTGTTTCATTAAATATCAAAGTGTTATTCCGCAAACTCCTTTGATATTAATTTCTGAGAATTTATTCTTGTTGAGAATTCGATCCTGACAAGTGGTATCAGAGCCTGTTCTCTCAGAAACATCTATTCATTCATCATGGAAAACTTTGCAGAATCAAACAGTACTCTTGTTTCTAAGGTCCCAATGCTCAAACCCAGTGAGTTTGACATGTGGAAGATCAGAATCAGGCAATACATTCTTCTCACAGACTACTCAATGTAGGACATCATTGAGAATGGACCCTCTGAAGCAGGAAAGATTGGACCAGATGGGAAAAGACCTCCACCAAAGACAGATAGTGAGAGGAAGATCAGACAGTCAGAGAAGAAGGCCTTAAGCACTTTGCTCTTGGCCATCCCCAATGAATATCAGCATCAATTTTGCAACTGCACTGATGCTCAGATTCTCTGGAATGCTCTAGAGAAAAGATTTGCTGGAACTAAAAGCATCAAAAGAAATCAAAGGGATGTTCTGAAGCAGCAGTATGAGAACTTCACTTCTTCAAAGAATGAGTCTATGAGTCAAACTTTTGACAGGTTCAACAAGCTTATTGGTGAACTGGCTACTGTTGGAGTGAAGATGGAGCAAGATGATATCAACAGGAAGTTCCTCAGATCTCTTGGAGATGAATGGACTATGTACACTGTCTCATATAGACAGAGTGACAATCTGGAGGAGAAGGAACTTGATGATCTGTATAATGATCTAAGAGTTTTTGAAACTGAGGTAGAAGCCAAGAAAAAGCCCACTGGGTACATTCACAATGCTGCACTTCTATCAGCATCTACTGATACTGCTGCCAATCCTGAAGCAGTTAGTGCTGCCAGTGGAGTGAATTCAGAAAAAGGCGCTGAAACAGTTTTTGAAGCCTTTTTATCAAGTCATAGCAACAACTCTTTGATTAATGATGATCAGGAACAAATTCACCCTGATGACTTGGAGGAGATGGACATTAAATGGCAGATGGCCATGTTATCTATGAGGGTGAAGAAGTTTATTAAAAGAACTGGAAGGAACAACTTCTCTCAAAGAAGAGAAGATGGTGCTGGTTTTGACAAGACAAAAGTGGAATGTTATAAGTGACACATGAAGGGACACTTTGCTAGAGAGTGCAGAAGTGGTGTGCCAAATAACAACCACCAACAAGCCCAGAATGGTGGATTCAATCAAAACAAGAACTCTGCTCAAGCCCTTGTTTCTCAACAAGGAATGGGGTTTGACTGGAGTGACCAAGCTGAGGAAGCCATTCAGAATCAAGCCCTTATGGCAGAGGTGTCTAATCTCTCCTCTGAGGTAAGTTCTAATCTTTGTACTCAATCTTGCATAGACACTGTAAAAAGGTACAGGGATCACAACCAAAACATGTGTGATGACCTCAAAAGATTAGAAAAGGACAGAAGAGATTATGTGTTGATAGTGGAGAGGTTTGAAGAACAAATCAAAGGCTTTCAAGCCAATGAACTTCAACACTCTTATGACACAAACTACTGGAAGTGGGAAAAGAATGAGTTAGAGACCAAACTGTCTAAGTCCAAAGAAGAGAATGATAAGTTGAAAGAAGAATTAGCTAAGGTTAAGCTTGATATAGAAAAGTTTTCATATGCTTCAAAAGCAATGGATTCTCTTCTAAAGGCTCAGATTCATGATAAGATGAAGCCTGGTGTTGGATACAACAACACCCCCCCTCCTTACAACAACAATTATATCCCTCCTACATCAGATCTGTTAGATACCAAGGAGAAAAAGGACTTGTCTGAGAAAGCATTTAAGATAGATCCTTTGGATGAGGTGATGGTTAACGATTTGACTGAGAAAGAAGCCAGTGAGAATAGGAATAATGCTGTGAGTAAAGAGATACCCTTAGAAAACAACATTATCACCAATGAGGGATGTGGAAAAATCTGGGTCAAGTCTAAAGAGATAGAGAAGACCAAAGGAAAGGCTAACAAGGTCCATTACAAACAGACCACTGTTGTGAATCCTGGCCCTTGTAAACAGTGTGCTTGCAATAAAACTGAGAGTCCAAATTCTAGTACAAAGAGAGGTAATCAAAGAAACTGGAATAAAAAATGGGCTCAGAAACAAGGAGTTGATCTGAGTTAGATAATCAGACCAAAACCTTGTTTCATATATGGCAAGCTAAATCATTTGGCTAAGTACTGTTTCTTTAATCCTATTAACCAAAGGATGAACTTTCAAAGATTTGTGCAAAAACCTGTTGGTTATAGGAAGGCTGGAAAGAAACATGTGGCTAAGAAATCTATTGAAACCAAAGGCCACATACAGAAAAAGTTTTTAAAAGAAAGTATTAAAATGTGGGTGCCTAGAAGCACTAAAACTGTTAGTGCTGCTAACAGGGATAGTGCTGCTAATAGCAATACTGCTGCTAACAGTGTTAGTACTGCTGAGAATTTTAATGCTTCTAACACTGTTAGTACTTCTTCAAAGGTTACTACTGCTAACACAGTTACTGCTGCTAAAACAGTTAATACTTCTAACAAGGTTAGTACTGATAAGCATGCAAGTGCTGCTAATGCAGTTAGTTCTTCTAAAAACAGTACTGCTTCTAGCAAATATGCATCCAAACCCATTATTGTAACAAAGTACTCCAGTAATGAGGAGTCAAAGTTTAAAAATCTTGTCAAGAAAGAATGTAAATACTTTGATGAGAAAGGGGTACCTAAGACCACTTTGGCTTGGGTTCCTAATCCATACTAACTGATTTATCATATGTGCAGGGAACCAACAACTCAAGGGGAAGAGCATATGGCATGTGGATAGTGGTTGCTCTAGGCACATGACAGGCAACATGTCATGCCTTCAAGATTTCAAGCCTATCGATGGAGGACATGTTGCATTTGGATACAATCTCACAGGTGGTAAAATAAGTGGGAAAGGTAATGTTAAAAAAGGTAAGATGACATTTGAGGATGTCTACTATGTTGATCAGCTAAAGTACAACCTGTTAAGTGTATCACAGGTTTGTGACAAACAACATAGTATATTATTTACAAATACAGAATGTATGATCCTTGCTCCAGGGTTCAAGGTAGTTGATGAAAGCATGATACTACTTAGAACTCCAAGAAAGGACAATGTGTATTGTCTAGATATGGACAATGTTTCAAGTGATTCATCCCTGAACTGTCTTGTTTCAAAAGCTTCTGTGGATGAATCCTCTCTTTGGCACAGAAGGATGTGTTACATGAATTTCAAGACAATGAACAAACTGGTTAAAAACAACCTTGTAAGAGGTTTACCATCAAAGGTCTTTTCATGTGATGATCATTGGGTGGCTTGTCTTAAAGGCAAACAACATAAAACTTCTCATAAGTCCAAAGAGTTAAATACAATTTCTTCTTGTCTCCAGTTATTGCATATGGATCTGTTTGGCCCTACAAATGTTATGAGCATAGGGAAGAAATCATACTGCTTAGTTATTGTTGATGATTACTCTAGATTTACTTAGGTATATTTTCTAAGGACTAAGGATGAGACAAGTGGACTGATCAAATCCTTTATTCTAAGAATTGAAAACCAGACTAATCAAAAACTAAAAGTCATTAGGTCTGATATTGGAACTGAATTTAAAAATATTGACCTAAACACCTTTTGTGAAGAAAAAGGAATTGAGAGACAATATAGTGTTCCTAGGACTCCTCAACAAAACGGAGTTGCTGAGAGAAGGAATAGGACACTAATAGAGGCTGCTAGATCTCTGTTGGCTGATTCTAAATTGCCAATTACTTTCTGGGCTGAAGCAGTTAATACTGCCTGTTATGTCCAAAACAGAGTACTAGTAGTCAAACCAAAGAACAAGACCCCATATGAGCTTTTAAATAAAAGAAAACCCTTTATTGGATTTTTCAAACCTTTTGGGTGTCCTTGTACAATTCTCAATACCAAATCTCACTTAGGTAAGTTTGATAGCAAGGCAGATGATGGATTTCTTGTTGGTTACTCATCCCAGAGCAAGGCCTACAGAGTTTTTAACTCTTCTTCTAGAATAATTGAAGAAAGTGACAATGTCAAATGCAATGAGAACACACCAAATCCTATTGGATCTGGTCCTCAGTGGCTGTTTGACATTGATTCACTAACTAACTCTTTTGGTTTCAGTAGTAATGAGTATGCAGGTTCAGGAAGTGGAGGATCAGGGACTACACAAGTTCAAGAAAGTATATCTCAGTCTGTGATTTTTCCCATACCTAAAGTGAATCCTGTTGAAGACTGTGAAAAGGAGCCATCTACTGAACTAAATCAGAGTGAAGAAGAAAGAAGAGATGAGGAGAGTCAAGCACATAAAGAACCTGAAGGAGTTGCTGAAATCACCTCAGTTGAGTTGAATGATTCCAATCTAGAGGTGGGACTCAATGAAGAACCTAGCCATCACACAAGAACACAAAAGAATCACCCTCCTCAGCTGGTAATAGGAGATATATCTTCTCCTATGATGACTAGACATCAAAGCAGGCTGCAAGATATGCAAGATCAACAGCATACAGTGCTTTCTTGTTTTCTATCCCAACTTGAGCCTAAGAAGGATCATGATGCTATGAAAGAGTCCAGCTGGATAGAGGCTATGCAAGAAGAGCTGCTACAATTCAAGCTGCAAGATGTTTGGGATCTAGTAGACCTTCCTAAAGGTCAAAGAGCTATAGGCACAAAATGGGTCTTCAGGAATAAGAGAGATGAAAGTGGGATAGTAATAAAGAACAAAGCAAGGTTGGTGGCACAAGGGTATACACAAGAAGAAGGAATAGATTATGAAGAAGTATTTGCTCCAGTGGCTAGGATAGAAGCAATCAGATTATTTCTGGCCTATGCTTCTTATATGAAGTTCAAAGTCTACCAAATGGATGTACAAAGTGCATTTCTATATGGCTCAATTGAAGAAGAAGTATATATTTGTCAACCACCAGGGTTTGAAAACCCAAGCTATTCAGACAGAGTATACAAACTGAAGAAAGCACTTTATGGATTGCATCAAGCACCAAGGGCATGGTATGACACTCTGTCATCCTATCTTTTGGAAAATGGCTTTGAAAGAGGAGTCATTGATAAGACTCTATTCATCAAGAGAAAGAAGAAGGACATCTTGCTTGTCCAAATCTATGTGGATGATATCATCTTTGGATCCACAAGAGAAAGTATGTGCAGGGAGTTTGAGGAACTAATGCATCAAAGATTTAAAATGAGTTCCATGGGGGAACTTACCTTTTTCCTTGGACTCCAAGTCCAACAGAAGACAGATGGTATTTTCATCAGTCAGTCCAAGTATGTACAGGACATTCTAACCAAGTTTGGATTCTCAGATTCAAAGCCTGCCAGCACACCTATGGAGACACACAAGCAGATAACAGCAGATCTTGAGGGGGAGGATATGGATGTGCATCACTATAGATCCATGATTGGCTCTCTCATGTACCTTATAGCCTCTAGGCCAGATATAATGTTTCCAGTCTATGTGTGTGCAAGATTTCAAGTTAGGCTAAAGCAATCACACTATCAAGCTGTTAAGAGGATATTCAGATATCTCAAAGGGCAACCTAGATTGGGACTTTGGTATCCTCATGACTCATCATTTGACCTACTTGCATACTCAGACAGTGACCTAGGTGGAGCAAACTTGGACAGAAAATCTACTTCTGGAGGATGCCAGTTTTTGGGTGCAAGACTAGTTTCATGGCAGTGCAAGAAACAAACCACAGTGTCCACATCTACAACAGAAGCAGAGTACATAGCAGCTGCAAGTTGCTGTTCTCAAGTCTTATGGATTCAGAATCAAATGCTGGACTATGGGGTAACCTTTTTACACACTCCAATCTTTATTGATAATAGCAGTGCTATTAGCATTGTTAACAATCCTGTCAAGCACTCAAAGACAAAGCACATTGAGATCAGGTATCACTTTATAAGAGACTGCAATGAAAAGAAACTTATTCAAGTTGTAAAAGTTCATACTGATAACTAGTTTGCTGATCTATTCACCAAAGCCTTTGATGTGGGTAGATTCACTTTCTTGGTAACAAGTGTGGGAATGATCAACTCTGAATAAGCCCCTTCCTAAAAGTGGTTCACTACCTGTATATAGTTTATTCTTGGTGTTACTAACTTTCTTTCTCAGGAAATGTATAGCAGTACTCAGTCTTTCACAAGCTTAAAAGTGTAATGTTGATTAATACTGCCAGCACAGTATTAGTACTGCCAGTACAGTATTAATACTGCCAGTGCACAGTTAATACTGCTAGTAGTTAATACTGCTATCAGTTAATACTGCTAGTAGTTAATACTGCCCTCAGTTAATACTGCTAGTTAGTTAATACTGCTAGTAGTTAATACTGCTCTCAGTTAATACTGCTAGTTAGTTAATACTGCTAGTGGTTAATACTGCTCTCAGTTAATACTGCTAGTGGTTAATACTGCTCACTGTTAATACTGCTTTCACTATTTTTTTAAGGTTAATACTGCTTTTAATCCGAATACTATAAATACCCTTTGCCCGCCTAAAAAGTTCATAACGACTCTTTGCATACTGTTCACTTGCGCTCTAACCTTTTTCTCTCAAGTACCAAGTTTACAGGCAAGAACACTCAAGTTTAATGGCTTCAATGGCTTTATTGATGAACACAACGAGATAGCCATGCTCCAAAAGCCAAAACAAGCCGAAGGTTTTCACCAGATAGTCGACTTTTTGAGGACAAGTCATATTCCTCATGCTCTCACTGTGTCCCCTACCATCTACATAGAGCATCAGAGGCAATTCTGGGCTAATGCCACTACTAGCTCTGAAAATGGAGTGACATGCATCAAAACAAAGGTGTGTGACAAACCCTTGACAGTTACTGAGGAGACTATTCGCATATGTCTACGTCTAGACGATGCTTCAGGTATTTCTTCTATCCCAAATGAGGATTTGTTTTCAAACCTCACCAGAATGGGGTATGAAGGCCCATTGGGAATTTTCAAGTTTTTCAAAGCTAAGTTTTCACCCCAATGGAGGTTCTTTGTTCATACCTTGATGCATTGTATTTCTAAGAAAACAACTGGCTGGAGCCAATTTAGTAGTCCAATTGCCTATGCATTGGTATGTTTATCCACTGCTAGAAAATACAACTTTTCTCAAATGATCTTCAATGATCTTGTCTCAAATCTGGACAACAAGAAGAGTTTCTTCATGTATCCCAGGTTTGTTCAGGCAGTTATTACTAATGAGTTGACGGACATACCTCACTTTGATGGGGTATATGTACCTAAACCCCCTAAAGGCAAGGTTTTCTCAAACATGAGAAGATCGGCTAGGGACTCGGAAGGAGTTGACACCCCATTGTTCTCAACAATGATGGTGGTGTCCCAACCACAAGAAGGTATGGCAGCAGGGTCAAGGCCCTCATTAGACATTCCCACTGCTAGCCAAACCCAACCTCCCCACTCTATATCTATCCCACAGTCCCTACTTCATAAGCCCACTTCTCCTATTACCCAAACTTACAAAAGGAAACAGGTAAAGAAGGCTCCTTCCCTTCTTGTACCTTCACCCACTCAGCCTTTAAACCCTCTAAGGGAGAATTCTCCCTTAGAGAATATCCAAACGGGAAACCAATAGGGTGTCTCCCAACCCTCAGGAGGTGCTCTCTAAGGAGATGGAAGAGCATATGGGTGAGAAGGCTGCCACTACTTCTGCTAGCATAGAGAAGGACAGTGGTAACATCTCTAAGACCTTCCCCATGGCAACTTTGGGTGAGAAATCAACCAAAGGACCCCGGTGCCAAGAAACCAAGGGGGTGGATAGTGCTTCTGCTAGGCAGAAGGCTTCCACTAATAAAAGATCCAATGATCATTCAAAAGGGGGTAACACTCCTGGAGAAGGTGAGGACAGATATAACTATGATGAATTGATGGAAACCATGGGAAACATCAACATGGATGTTCTTAAACAGGGCAAAGAGATAGATGAAATGAAGCTGGTAATCCTGTCACATCAAGTACAGATAGCGAAGTTAAAGAAAATGGTGACTAGGCTGATACAAAAGAAGAGGAGAAAACAATTTGTACTCAAGAAGAGATCCAATGTTCAAGATCCTTTCAACAAGGGGGAGAAGCAAGAGGGAGAAACAGAGAAAGAAAGGTCTTCTGAAAAGAAAGTTGAAGTTGAGGGGGAGACAGAGCATGGAATAGAAGCAGAAACTGTTAATGCTGCTGAAACAGCAGAAACAGTTAATGCTGCTAGGCAAAAGAAGCAGAAACAGGGCTCTCTGTAGAGGAAATGGAGATTGCAGAAACTTTAGTTAAAGCCAAGAATGATACTCCTTAGGCTAGTCAAAAGGCCAAGGGAGTAGTCATCAATGAAGAAGGGATCTCAAAGAAGGGAAAAGAAAAGGCAATCTTGAAGGATACAAAGGGAAAAGGAAAGGAAAAGATGGTTGAAGTTGAACTGTCTGCAAAGAAAAAGACTCAGATTGAATTAGATGAGGAAATAGCAAAGCAGCTTCAAGATCAAATGGAAAAGGAGGAACAGCTGCAAACTGAGACAGATAGAGAACTTGCAAAGATCATGGCCAGAAAGCTAAATACAGAGTATCAGAAAAGTATCAAAGAAGCAACTCCGGCCAAGAAACTTCAAGTCAAAAAGATGCCAATTCAAAAGCAGAAAAGACAACCATCCAAGACCTTTTTGGCCAATCAGGAAAGAAGAAAAATGATAAATTTCCTGAAAGGTGCAATTGGAGTCAAGGGGGAGATGTTTAAAAACATGGCATACAATCAGGTTGAAGAGTTATACAAGAAAGAAATGGCAAAGCTTCAAGGTGATTCAAATCAAAGGGAAGAGGCTGAGAGAAGAATGAAGGAGAGGCATGACCTCAATATTCAACAACCATTCCCTGAGGAGACCACACCCTCAAAGGACAAAGCTGAAGAAATGAAGAAAGAACATGAAAATGTTGATGTAGAAGCCAAATCTGGAAAGAGGGTGAAGACAATTGCTTCCAAAAAGCAGTCTAAAAGGCCAAGAGTGGAGGAAAAAGAAGAAACTGCAGCAGAACCAGTGCATAATCCAGAACAGTCAAATAAACAAACTGATGAGAATATGGATGTTTACATGACTATAGTAGAACCCATTAAGGCTGTTCCAATCTCCATGAAAGCTCCTGAGATCATCTTTTGGGACATTCTAAGAGATAATGGAAAGGACTTTTTCAGAATCAAAAGAGCTGATGGTTCATTTGAAGCATTTTCAACCTGGGGGAGAGTTACCAGAGGTTGTTCAAGAGCAGACATAGAAGAAATGTATAAAGTGGGGATGAAACTCTATGAGCCTGTGTTGAAAGGTAATGAAGAAAATCTTCTCAAGGTGGCAATGGAATATTTATGTATGATGTTTGATCCAGAGAAGGTGGTTCACAAAATTAAAGATCTTCATCATGAGTATGGATTTAAGAAGATTACTCACTGGATGTTATTTGAAAACTGTGGTGTATACATGATTACCATTGACAAATGTTATCATGAATACTACCTAGTTGACAAAATATATGATCATAGCAAGCAGAAACTTGATGGGATGCTGAAAGCTAAGCTAGTATGTGCTAAGGATTCTGAAATGGCCAAAATTGTGGTGAGAAGAACTATCAATCAAAGTATGGGCCTAGATCCAAATTTGGGAAACTGATTATGAGGTGTTGAAAGCATCTTGAAGATCAGATCTGAAGAACTTGACTTCTCTTTCTAAAAGTCAAGTTAGGGGGAGATTGTTGGGAACTGAAGAAAAGCTTAAGTGTTTAATGTTGCTAGTACAGAATTACTACTGCCAGAGGAATTCAAGTTTAATACTGCTAGGTATTACTGCTTATAGTAGAATTAATGCTGCTAGTCAAAGTTAGTGATGCTTGAACAAAGTTAGTACTGCTTAGCTAGTTAGTACTGCTAGAGGTTAGTGCTGCTTAGTAGTTAATGCTGCCAAGTTTGAGTTAATACTTCCAAGGTGATTAGTGCTGCTTATGAGATGAAGATCCGGATTAAAAGAATGACAGCTGGATAGATTGAAGATATTCATGGAAGATATTCTGAAGATATTTTATTAATTGTAATTATCTTTTGTTCAGTATATGTATAGAATTGATAGAGTAGTTTTTAGTAGAGATTAATTCTGAGTTTTTGTTAGAGAGAAAATCAACCTCAAGGCATAGTTCCTAATTCTAGAGAAGTAGAATTCGTCTTGAAAGAGCTTGTTCTTCAAGATTGAGGTTGTGTGTGTAATCTTGTGACTTAAAGCATTCAATACAAGTTTACAAGTTTACAAGTTGTTCATCAGATTTACTGTTTGTTTACTGTTTCATTAAATATCAAAGTGTTATTCCGCAAACTCCTTTGATATTAATTTCTGAGAAATTATTCTTGTTGAGAATTTGATCCTGACAAGGAATGATTTGATTAGAAAATTGAATTGAAATCTTGATTGTTGGATCGGAAAAAAAATTGATTTTCTGAAAATAAATTCAAGAACACGTACTGTTCATCCAAATTTGTTGGAAAAATCGATTTTGATGCAAGAAAATGGAATCATTGGACTCGATTTTAGTTTTGGATTGATTCTTGTATTGATTACATCTAGTAATTCGAACTAATTCAATGTTAAATATTGATTTTTGAAATTTTCTTGAAAAATCGAGTTCGAACATTGTTCTTGATTGTTTTTGTGGAATTTGTTGGTTTTAATCGAAAATTGATTGTAAATTTGTGTTTAGTATTGTTTTTCGATGATACTGATAAGTTTTTGAGAACCAATTTGCAGATTTGGATCGAATTGAGCAAGTCAGAGCCAAGAATCGAATAGATCTATACTTTGCGCTAGTTCTTATAGCTTTGCGCGAGTTCATCAGATTTGCGCGAGTTTTTCAAGGCTTTAAGACAAAATTTAGTTTGCGTCTTCTTAGAGTCACGCAAATCTAAGTTTGCGTTTTAGTCTGGTTGCACAAAGTCTATCTTGCGCCAATCATATATCGCGCAAATCATCAATCTTTATTCGCGAAAAGTTCAGTGTGCATCACTTCTAGAAAATCGAAGTTTGCGTGTCAAGGATCTCACGCAAAGATATATTTGCGCTACAAGTCTCTCAAGCAAAGTTACATTTGCGTCTTCAGTGGGTCACGCAAATCCTACTTTGCGCCACGGTTGTCACGCAAAAAGCTTTCTTTGCGCCATACACTGATAACGAAAAGCTTACTTTGAGTCATACTCTGATCGCGAGAAGTCTGTTTTGCGCTTCCTACAGTTCACGCAAAGTGAAGTCTTGCGCTACCATCTGTTAGTGCATAACAAGTGTTCAAATTTTAAATTGTGTTCAAGATTTCAATTTGTTCTGATTTTTTATTTTCTGATTTACAGTTTGGGAACGATCTTTTACATCAAGCTGATTACTAATTCAATATGGAATTTTTTACAGAGCTTGAAGAGAAGAATAGAAAGCTTGAATTAGAGAAAGTAAATCTGGGTTATGCTATTCACTTTTACTCGAAAAAGTCAAAAGAGTATTTTGCTAAAATCATTATACTGAAAGAAGAAGTTTGTGCTTTAAAGTCAATCAATGAAGATCTTCAGAAAAGAACTTCTGGACTGAAGGATGCGAAGAATATGAGATTGGAATCTGAGAATGCTGAACTTAGAAAGAATATATCTGATTTGGAACAACAGCTTGCTGAAAATAAAGCTGATTTTGATACTGAAAAGAAAAGTTTTTCAAAGAAGTTCTCAGATTTCTCAAGAAAGTGTTTTGAAGAGAAGAAATCAATTGATCTTAAATGCATAAAACTTTCTCAACAACTTTCCGATTTTGAGAAAGTACTTATTTTGGAAAGAGAGAAGTTTGCTAAAGAAAAGAAGGCTATTGAACAGAAGAATGTGGATTTCTTCAAGGAACTATCAGGCCAGAGAAACAATTCAGAGAAAGGATTTGAAGAAGAACGATCTATCTTTGAGACTGAAATCAAAAGGCTGACTTCCAAATTATCTGAACTATCTGCTAATGCACTGAAAGAGCAGCAAACGAAGTTTGAGTTTTCAAAGAAGATTGACCTGCTTGTTCAAGAAAGAGACAACTTCGCTTCAAAGATCAAAGCGCTTGAAAAAACTGCTTCAAGTTCAAATCAGAAATCTGTCTCTTCACAAAGGTCAGTTAAATCTTTTGATCAGATTCGTCGAACTAACATTTTCTATAATACTTTGATCAGATTCTCCAAGATGAAGAATTTACAAGTCAGAGAAACTGCTTTGGAAAAAGAAACCAGTTAAAGATGAGATGTCAGATGAGCTGATAGGAAACACATCATGTGAACTTGTACATCAAGCAAAGAAGAACAAAGAGCATAAAGGTAAACCTGACCATGTATACTCAAAAGATCAATTACTCAGGTTTTCAGGTAATAAATATTATTGTTCTTATTGTTGTACACATGATCATGATCACAAGACAAGTGATCATTACTGGTATGGTTCTTACTCTATATCCCCCACAAGAACCGCAACTAACATTCATGGACCCAAATAGCAGTGGGTACCAAAACCGAAAACTGATTATGTGTTGCAGGCACCTCAAGTCAAGGGGGAGTAAGAGAACAAAGGCTTTTGAACAAATCAGTTCAAAACCCGGACTTCAAAGTTTAAAGACTATGGCTTATAAGCACATCAGCTTAGGACCCGTACCTCAACTATTAAAGACCTTTACTCCTGTCATGATATGAGGATTGTACTCCAATACTCAAATGAGGAAATCAACCATCAAGGGGGAGTACTTTCTTTTCTCAAATATGCATTAGAGAGATATGACAGACTACATTCCCGAAGGAATTGTAGATCTCTATCCTGTACTTTTTCAATGATAAATCTTACTGATATGACGGACTACATTCCAGAAGGAATTGGGGATCTCTATCTTGTTTTCATTGATAAATCTACTGTTGCATAATTTATAGGGGGAGTAAAGGTGATGGCTTCTGATCAAATAACAGACCAGGACCCGTTTTTCAATGATCAGAGAAGGATATTCTGCTAATAACCAGGGGGAGCTTAAAAGATCTAAAACATTCTATCATGATTTGAGGGGGAGATTAAAGCGTAAATATATTCTAATCTAGATCTCTAATTGTTTGAAAGAAGAACAACTTTCAAGCATGAAAAACAGTTTCTGAAATGTTCAAACCACTTTTGGTTCTCAAAAGATTTTATGAATTTAGAAGTGTGATTTTAAAAAATTTTATATTTTGAGCTTTAATGTTTAACTGACCGTGTGTTTCTCAAGATCAATACTTGCGTATTATCTTATCCACATACTGTAAAGTATTCACACACACCGGTTCAGTACTTCATTTGAATTTGTTATTACCATGTCTCATAACGAACCAATTTTTCGATGGTAATACCCTCGTTTGAAATTTCAATGTTGTTAAGCATTAATCATCTTTTCTATATTTGTGCTTTCCTTGCTAAATTGTTTATATTTGTTCATATAAACAAATTATCTAATTCTTTGATACCCTAACCATTTCATTTGATCTGATTGATACATTGTCAGATTCTCAAAACAATTCTCTTTATTTCATTTAATTCATTCAATATCTTTGTTTTGAGAAATCTTCAAAGTTCAATTGCTCAAATCTCATGAGCATACAATTTTGACAATGTTTTCATATTTGTGCTTCATTGTTCAAGTTAAACTGTTGAACAAATATTTGTTTTAGGACTTACATGGGATTCATGTGTGAGCTTAAACAGAACTTCCATGGATTCACGTAACCAGTGTTTCCTACCCCGGAAGTTATCCTTGAGTGATTGAGGGGTGAGGGGTCAAAATCAAAGAGTGGGGGAGATAACTCATCCGGTTGAGTTTTTCTCAGTGTGTGAAGCGGAAAAATGGAAATGAGAGTTTGGTTAGAAGTGAGCTTTAATGATAAAAAGAAAGAGGGTGTGAGATCAGAGTTAAAAGAATATCAGAACTCTGGACCAACCACTTTCTGAGCTGGGCAGCCACATCTGCTGATTGGTTCACATTCTTTGGTGACCATCATTGAAACAGGCAGTGAGCCCATGCCAACTCTTGCATTAACCCCACCAGCCACTTGTTTCTTTCTTAACAAAGAAATGTTTCATTTTCTTTGGGGATGCAGCATATATGCTATCTAGTCTTCACTCGGAAGATTTAGATATTGAAAAAGAAGGAAAGTTGCCCCACCTTCGCACCTCTTTCATGCACATTGAGTCCGTGTAATATCTGTTGTTGTCTCAACAGTTTACACAATTTGAGCCAAATGAAACACAATCATTGTGCCTAAATTCTTTCATACACAAGCACGAGCACACAAAAAATTTATTTTTCTGTCAGAACATTCATAGATAAACCTTGTGTTTTTCAATGATTGAATGGAAGTCCTGGGGAGTCATCATCAAACCAGCTCCTTAAATTGTACATTCGTTGTACATAGTAACTTTGTGTTATTGACAGTCATTCCTAACTGTTTCATTTGTTGAATCAGGGTTACCACGATCATTTTATCTGAATTTGAAAATATTCGGGTATATACAGTTCATGATTCAGCTATTCAGATCAAAGAGCAGCGACGGTCAAATTATCATTGACAGGGGAGATTGTTATTTGAATACAAAGGGGGTGATCAAAGACTGTGTCGAAATTGAAGATGTTTTGATGATCATGATGCTCACAATCATCAAAAAGGGGGAGACATTTACAAAGATTCAATTTCAATGTCATGAAGAGTTGTCAAAGTGAAAAGCCTTGTGAAGAAATTTTGAGAGTTCAAAAGTCAATTCAAAATGCTTCCGCTAATTCAAAGTCAAATGATTCTGAAGAAAGATTGTTCAAAGATAAATCAAGATGATTTGTGAAAGTTTGATTCTCTAAAGACAGTCTAGAGATCACAAGAAATGAAGATACAATTTGTCAAAGATCCCTCAAAGTTCCAAAGTTTTTCGAAGATGTTTCAATGTTCAAAGTTTCAAATGTTTCAAGATTTATGTTTCCTGTTCAAGATATGTTGACTTTCAAAGCTGCAAAGTGTAAAAGAATTTTCAAGATTCTTTAAAGGCTAAAAGACTGAAGACTGTTATAGCTTCAAAGTTCAAAGTTCAAGAGATAAAAGTTGAAGAATCAAGTGCTGAATACTAGTGTCAAATTTTTATTAAATCTTGAATACAAAGGGGGAGATTGTTAAGTCTAAATATTGTATCCAAGATTTAATTAGAAAAGTCAACAATGTAAAAGTCAACAATGTCAAAGTTAATTTTGTAAAAGTCAAAGTTTGTCTTGTTTAAGTTGTGGCCCAGTGATTACTAGCATTAACACATTTAGATTGACACAAAACACTTTTATTAGATCAATCACATGAATTACAATTAATCACAGATCTAACATCTAGTCACAGATCTCACGTATGTGTATGTTCTTTGTGTGTGTTCTTACTCTCTCTAAACTACCACCAATATTACACCTTCAATTTCACACACACTTACTCACTTACTTAAAACAACACAAGGACTTGCTTATATATAGGTCAACATGACCAAACAAGGTCAAACCTTCTAAGCTCATTACAACACACATCTAAACACTAATTACAACAATGACCCTCATTTAATCTTGAATACAATTACAGTCTAACAATCTCCCCCTTTGGATTCAAGATTAAAAAAAAAATTGGCAATAATCTTCAGGTCTTCATATCTTCAGAATTGATCTTCAACTTCGAATCTTTTATGGCTTTGACATCTTGAAAACTTTGACAAATCTTCAAACTTGTCTCTTCCTTTGAATTAGCTTTTGACTAAACTCTGACTTTCTTCCACTTTTTCTTTGACAAGCTTTCTTTAATCTTTGACTTCAATCAACTGAAAACTTTATCTCCTCTGAAATCTTTAAAACTTCAATCTGATCTTGAACTTTGATTATTCTCCCCCTTTTTAATGATTTGTAAGAATCAAAATCATTAAAACACTTCAAGGTCAAATCCGTCATTGAATAAAATTCCCAACATCTGATAAGAACATTCTTCAAGAACTTTCATCTCCTCCTTTGGATAATAGACAATCTCCCCATATAGGAAATTCATTCTCACATATGATCTGGATTGGCCTTTGATTCACGAACATATTCATTTGAATCTTTTCAAATTCAAACGAAATAAGAATGGTAACCCTGAATCAACATATGAAACAGTTAGAAGTGCCTGTCAGTAACACGAAGTTACTGTGGACAACGAATGTACAATGTAAGGAGCTGGTTTGATGTTGACTCCCTAGGACTTCCATTCAATCATTGAAAAACACAAGGTAATTCTATGAATGTTCTGACAGAAAAACATATTCTCTGTGTGCTCGTGCTTGTGTTTTGAAAGAATTAGCACAATGATTGTGTTTCATAAAGCTCAAAATATGTAAATCACTGAGACAACAATGATTGTACATGTACTCAACGTGCATGAGAAAGGGTCGAAGGTGGGGTAACTTTCCTTCTTTTTCAATATCAGCATCTTCCAAGTGAAGATCCGATAGATTATGTGTTGCTTCCCCAGAAAATGTGAAACATTCTCTTTTTGAGAAAAAAATGAGTAGCTAGTAGGGTTGTATGCAAGAGATGGCATGGGCTATTTGCCTATTTCAATGATGGTCACCAAAGAAATGTGAACCAATCAGTAATGTGTCTGCCCGACTCAGAAAGATGTTTGGTGCAGAGTTCTGATATTCTTTTAACTCTGTTCTCTCACCCTCTTTCTTTTAATCATATAAGCTCACATCTAACCAATCTCTCATTTCCATTTTACCTCAGCTCACTCCCACACTCAATTCTTTTAGACCCATCTCCCCTCAATCACTCAAAGGATTTCTTCCGGGGTAGGAAACACTGGTTATTGTGAATCCATGAAAAATCTAATAAGCACTCACACTGAATCCCATGTTCCTAAAAGTAGATGTTGTTTAATGATTTTCTTGACATTTAAGCACAAGAAATCATATATCAGTGGTTGTATGCTCATTCAAAAATCAGAAATGAAGTTTGAGCATTTTAAACATTTAAGATATCTCAAAACTTTATATGAATGAAAAGAATAGAAATATTTTGAGAATCTGACAATGATTAAGATCAGATCAAATTATCATGAAGAAAAATATTTGGGAATTGAAAGACGTAAGTTGTTTATATGAACAATATATAAACATATTATCAATAAAAGCACATTAAAATGAAATGACGTTTGATTCAAACAACTGTGAATACCAAACGACGGGAGTATTACCATAGAAAGATATATCATTTGATACATGGTAATAACAAAATCAATTTGAAAATACTGAACCAGTGTGTGTATGAATACTTGACAAAGTATATAGAAAAGAAAATACACAAGTATTATTCTTTAAAGAATCACACGGTCAGATAAACAATAAAATTCACAAGTAACCAAAAATCATTTAAAATTCACATTTCTCAAATCAGAAAAACATTTTAAGATCGTGAAGTGGTTTGAACATTTTTAAAAAAAAAAATTCACAAGTGAAAGTTGTTCTTCTTTCACAAGTGTTAGAGTATAAGGATTAGAATGATATACCTGTAAATCAGAATCCTTAACTCCCCCTGGAATGAATATAGCAATTAAAATATCCTTGACTAGATATCCTCCCCCTTGATATCTGTAAAACGTCAATCTTTTTAGAAATATTATTATAAAAGATATAGCAATATAATATCTAAATCTCCCTTTCAAACAAAAACTTCTTGAAAAGATGTAATCTTGAAAGCATCCTTCAGAAGAAAACATTTGAATACGGGTTTTGAACTGAATTGTCTAAAAGCCAATGTCACATAAAATATCCTGCAAGAAAAAGATTTTGGTAATCATTATAAAAACGATTCCGCTTTAGTCAGATAGCATATGATGAAATATCTAAAATATATGCAAATAAAGTACAAGATTAGAAAACTCCCCCTAGAATCATGAATTGGCGTTTAGCATACCAAGTTTACTAACTAAAAAGGTAAACCTCTTTTCATCCAACGGCTTGGTGAAAAGGTCAGCCAACTGGTAGTCTGTAGTCACGAAGTGCATCTCCATATCGCCCTTCTCAACATGATCCTTTATAAAATGATAACGCACGTCGATATGTTTCGTCTTGGAATGTTGTACTGGATTAGCTGTTATCGCAATCGCACTCTTAGAATCACAGTAGATAGGGACTCGTTGATAAGTATATCCGAAATCTTTTAACTGTGTTCGCATCCAGAGGACTTGTGAGCAGCAACTTGCGGCAGCTACATATTCAGCCTCAGCGGTGGATGTAGAAACACAATTTTGTTTCTTAGATGTCCAACTAACCAACTTATCACCTAAGAACTGACAAGACCCAGAGGTGCTCTTTCTATCCAGATTGCATCCTGCATGATCAGCATCAGTATAGGCAGTTAAATCAAAATACGAACCCTTAGGATACCAAAGGCCTAACTCAGTAGATCCTTTAAGATACCTAAGAATCCGTTTTACAACGACTAGGTGTGATTCCTTCGGATTAGCTTGATATCTCACACAGAAACATGTAGCAAACATAATATCCGGTCTACTGGCAGTTAAGTACAGCAGTGACCCAATCATGCTACGGAACACTTTTTGATCTACTGAATTACCAGAAAGATCTGCATCTAAAAGTGTGCCCGTTGCCATCGGTGTTTTCATCACTGAACTGTCAGTCATGTTAAATTTCTTTAAAATATCTCGAATATATTTTGACTGATTAATGAAAATGCCTTCGGGTAACTGTTTTACTTGAAGACCAAGGAAAAAATTCAGTTCGCCCATCATTGACATTTCAAAATGAAATTCCATGATTCTTGAAAAAAATTTACAAAACTTTGGATTTGTAGAACCGAAAATTATGTCATCTACATAAATCTGAATCAGAATCATATCATCACCTTGCTTTTTCAGAAAAAGAGTAGTATCAATTGTACCTTTCTTGAATCCTGAAGCGAGTAAAAATTGAGTTAAAGTTTCGTACCAAGCTCTTGGTGCCTGTTTGAGTCCATACAAGGCTTTGTCTAAGACATAGACATGATCAGGGTTCTTTGGATCAACGAATCCTTCTGGTTGAGCAACATATACTTCTTCATGCAATATCCCATTTAAGAATGCTGATTTTACGTCCATTTGGAAGACCGTAAAATTTTTATGCGCTACATAGGATAAGAAGATTCGTATCGCTTCCAGTCGTGCCACAGGAGCAATTGTTTCTTCATAATCAATCCCCTCCTGTTGACAATAACCCTTTGCAACAAGGCGAGCTTTGTTTCGAACTACAACTCCAGATTCATCTCTCTTATTTCTGAAAACCCACTTTGTTCCAATAACAGATTTTCCTTTTGGAAGTGGTATAAGTCGCCAAACTTTGTTCCTCTCAAATTGTAGAAGTTCATCTTGCATCGCCAGTATCCAATCTGGATCGCGCAAGGCTTCTGAAGCTTTCTTCGGCTCGAGAGAACTTAAAAAACTTGAATATAGACAAAAATTAGCCGATGTTGCACGCGTTTGTACACCAGACTGTGCATGACCAATGATATTATGAAGTGGGTGATTTCTTTTCCATTTCATTGTACATGGAATCGGATGAATTTCAGCTTGAGTATTATCTTCCTCATATTCATCATATACTGCAGATAAGTCTTTATCAACCCCAGATGTGCTCGGGACATCTTGTACAGCCTCTTCTGAAGTAAATATTTTCGGAGCAATAGAAGAATCACTCGGAACTTCTGTTGCAGAATTTGGATCTGCATGCACAGAATCAACATTAGTATCTTCAGAATGTATATGTGTAGATGTACCTGATGTAGTTGATATTGTGACATTTTCAGAAGGTCCTGAAATATCTGCGACTATAATTGGAACCTCTGAAGTTGATGCGGATATGTTTGGTTTTTCAAAATCTGCACATATATCCAGAAAAGCATCAAAAAATAATAAGTCTAATTCAGCTGTAATTTTATTTGAATTTGAAGACTTATTCTGTTTGAATTCAGGTTCTATTCCATCTTGAATAGAAACTTTATGTTTAAGCTTGAGTTCTGAACTGTTGTGTTCAGAAGTCAACGTTGATGATTCGTCGAATGACACATTAATGCTCTCCATGATCGTCTTGGTTCGTCTATTGTAGATCCGATAGGCTTTAGACGTTAACGAATAACCAATGAAATAGCCTTCGTCAGCCTTCTTGTCAAATTTACCAAGATTGTCTCGATCATTGAGAATATAACACCTGCAACCAAAAGTACGAAAAAATTTAATATTCGGTTTTCGACTATTAATAAGTTCATACGTTGTCTTTTTATGTCTTTTGATGACAATCGTGCGGTTTTGTGTGAAACACGCAGTGGCTACGGCTTCAGCCCAAAGAAACATTGGCAATTCGGAATAGGCTAACATTGTCCTTGCAGCTTCCACCAGTGTTCGATTCTTCCTTTCAACTACTCCGTTTTGTTGAGGAGTGTAGGCAGCAGAAAAGTTGTGAGAGATCCCAACAGATATGAGATAACTCTGAAGCTTTTCATTCTTGAATTCCGTGCCATTGTCACTTCTCAAAGATATAACCGGCAATTGTAGTCGAACTTGGATCTTCTTTAAAAACTCAATGATCAGCTCTGCTGCATCTGATTTGTTCCTTAAAAATTCCAGCCAAGTATATCTGGAGTACTCATCTATCATGTCCAAAATATATTTCTTACCATTGATAGACTGAGTCCTCATCGGGCCGCAAAGGTCCATATGTATCAATTCAAGAGGTGTTGAAGATGAGAATTCTGTCTTTGCTTTATGAGATGTTCACTTCATCTTTCCCATTTCACAAGCGGGACAAAGAGAATTCTTCTCAAACCTTAGTTCTGGTAGACCTTTGACAATGCCTTGTCTCGCCAACTGATTAATCGCATCATAGTTTTGATGAGACAGACGCCGATGCCATATCCAACTTTCAGCTCGTGAAGCTTTTGCAATCAGACAAACAGGTCTTGATGCAGAAAGTGTTGGAAAATTCACAGAATAAAGATTTGCATTCCGCTTGGCTTTAAAAACTGCACGACCATCTTTATCTTCAATATAACAGCATTTATCAGTAAACCGAACTTGAAATAAACTATCGCAGAATTGACTTATACTGAAAAGATTATGATCAAGTCCTTCCACGTATAGTACTCTTTTGATTGTCACTGTGCCATTTATTAACGATCTGTGTCCTCGAATGTATCATGTAACCTCAGAATTAGCATAACTTACAGTACCGGCAGATCCCTGAACATAATTGTGAAGTAGATGCTTAAATCCTGTGATATGGCGCGAGCATCCTGAATCTATATACCATGTATGTGAGGCCTGCAAAAAGAACAACTCATTTCTATTTAGGTACCCATATCCATATGGGTCCTTCCTTGTTAGCTTTTCGCAATTCATCAACATCATTTACCTTAGCCTTGATTCGCCATTCATAGCGAGGCTTAGGTACCCATTTCCATATCATTTTAACATTAATCTCATGAAATGTTTTCTTTTTAGAAAAATGATCAATCTTAGCATGAAAAATTTTAGCCTGATGAGTTAAGGAATTAGAAACTGATTTGACATGTGATGTTTTCTTGACAACTTTAGATTTAGGATAAATGGAAGGAATGATAAATGCATTATTATGACAGTGTTTGCAGATAAAATTCTTACGTGCAAATGTCAAAAGCTTAGATTTATCCAATGAAATACAACCATCCATACAACTTTGACACTTGAAAACGTTTGAATTTTTACACATCAAACTACCACTATCACTGATATTACATTTATTTTTAGCAACTTTATTTTCCTTCACATTCTTCATCCTTTCTCCTTTACCATTTTGCCTTTTTACATCTGAAACAGGAAACAGAATCTTGTTAGTTTTCTTTGAAGAAAATGATTTTGGCTTTGAAGTACAAGAAGCTTCTCCTTTTTCAAAAATACTCGGAGGATATTCAGGATTAGTAGTATAAACAACTGAAGTTTTAGAATTAACAGTATCAAACTCTGGATTAGAATGAACATTCCAGTTTGGAGACTTAAACATCTTTTTATCTTGAAGATTTAGTTTAAACAAATCATCTTTCAAAATATTTAACTCTTTAGAGAGTTCTTTGTTTTCTTCAAAAGACTTGTCAAGTTTGAATTTGAGATCAACGTTCTCATCTTCTAACTCTTCAATTGTCTTTTGATTATCTATGATTTGTTTCTCAAAAATAAATGCTTGATACACCTCAGAGTTTGATTCCATCTTTTCTATTATAGGAACAGGATCTGAAGCATTCATCATTTCTGTAAAAATCTCCTCAGTCATAGTTTTTGAAAAATCAGAATTAAGGGTTTGATTCATGATATTTTCATCTTTTGAAGCATTTGAGGAATTAGAAGTGAATAAATCAGATAATACGTGATTCTCAACAGCATTTTCTGAATCAGATTCATCAAACTGACACTGAGATTCAGTATTATTTTCTTCAACCTTGGGTGATTCTGTTGGTAAACAAGGAGAAAATAGTGACGTAAATTCACTAAATTCTATTTTTCTTGTTTTGTAACTTTCATTTAAATCTTTATAAGCAAAACCAACAGATTTTAAACTTGAAATTGAATCAGCACAAGATGAAGTGTCATCATCATTCACGATTTTACCTTTTACAAAAGTATCATGAATATCGAGTTTTGTAGGAGTAGAGCCCATTTTATCAAAATTATACAAATTTTCTGGTGCTCTTTTTAAAACATTATTTGGTTCAAAACCCAAACCTGTTTTAACATTATAAAATCTGACATCTTGGAGTTTGTTCGTTAAAAGATTTAATGTTTGCTCAGTCTGTCCTCTTTTCAGATTTAAATCCTCCAGTTGCTTAATTTTACAATATGCCTCGTTTCTTTCTTGAAAACACGCTTCAAATTTTAGTTGAAAATCACCTTTTTCAGCATTTAAGTTTACAAGATCTCTTTCAAGCTCAGATATCTTTGAATTTAAACATCTTTGTCCTTTTTCAAACAATCTTTCTCAGACTCTTTTTCCTTAACAACATCTTTCAACATTGAATTTTCATCACGAAAATTCAACATTGTTTGTCTTTCATGACTAAGTTTGCCTTTTAAAGTTTTAAACTCTTCTTTCATGAATTTAACTTGAGCCTTTAAGGATTGAATACGTACCTCGAAACCACAGTCGGAATGATCAGAAGATGATCCAATGTCCTCATCTATTTTGGCCATCATACACACTTGAGTAAAGTGTGCAGATTCATCATCAGAACTTTTGTAGAGCCAATTCTCTTCTTCCGCCATTAAGTTCTGACCATCTTCCACCTTCTTTGCTAATAAATTTTTCCGAGCATAATATTCCGAATTCTTTGTACGCTTGAACTTGCAATCCTTGGAAAAATGACCTGGTTTTCCACAATTGTAGCATCGTCCATATTTCGGCTCAATCTTTTCTTTCTTTCCTTCTCTCTTCTCTTCTCGTTTCTCTTCTCGCTTTTCATCTCTTTTCTCTCCTCTTTTCTCATACTTCTTTTCAGATCTCGGTTTGTACTTGTCTTTCTTGTAGCTCTCATATTTCGGCTTGTACTTGTTCTTTCCAAAGCTTTTGAACTGCTTTGTGAGAAGAGCCAGATTTTCAGCGAATCGTTGCATATCCTCATCTGAATATTCTTCACTTTAAGTAGAAGAGTGATCAGTGCTTGAATCAGTGACTTCAGTTAGGAGAGCTCTGGATTTCCTTGACTTTGACTTGTAAGAAGAACTGGACTTGGAACTTGACCTTTTCTTACGTTCAGACATTAAGGCTAAAGAATCTTTGACCATCTTCTTTTCACCACCAAGCTGATTTACTTCATCCTCATGCTGGGATAAAGTTGTGAAGATATCATTGACGTCTTCTTGTGCCATGTCCTTGGTCATCTGAATGTTGATAGCATAGCTTTTCCATTTTGGGTTCAAGTTCTTGATGAACTTATAATTGATCTCTGATTCTGACTTGTTCATCCCATTTCTCCTTAGATCATTCAATATCACATTGAAACGATTGTATGTTTCCAACAAAGTCTCTCCTTCTTTCGCATGAAAACCTTCATATGCATTTATACTCTAATTCAGCTTTGTCTGAATTGACTTCTTTGATCCTTGAAACTGTTTCTCCAATTCATCCCATAAATCTTTTGCAGATTCCCTACTATCTACTCGATTGTAGATATCATTAGGGATTTCCATAGTGAGATAGATAAGTTCCTCATCATCTAGCTTGTATCTTGCCTTTTCCGCATCAGTAAAGAATTGATATGGTTTTGACACATATCGATCTGGGATTGCTGGAGATGTAGCTGTAGCTGCTTGTCCAGGTACAAATGATTGTGGATTTCCCGGACCATCTATGATAGATATCATATAATCTATGTTCTTTAGATTTAAGAACTGAATCATTCTTTTCTTCCATTGTGAATAATCTCCAACAGATAAGACCGGAGGCTTCAGATGAGATCCCATAGAAAGAAATTCATTTGCCATGGTTGAGATCTGTATATACTCTCTCTCAACTACCACCAATATTACACCTTTACTTTCACACACTTACTATCACTTACTTAAAACAACACAAGGACTTGCTTATATATAGGTCAACATGACCAAGCAAGGTCAAACCTTCTAAGCTCATTACAACACACATCCAAACACTAATTACAACAATGACCCTCATTTAATCTTGAATACAATTACAGTCTAACATAATTTTCCTTAGCCTCTAAGTCTTTGATAGTTTGGTTGTATAAATAGGTTTAGTTGTCTTGTAAACTGGTTAGCACGTATTGTAATCATTCAGCATTGTGAGACTTGGGGTTAATGGTTTCAAGATCTACTTTCTCTCTCTAGACTTTCATGTTTAATCTTGAGATTGCTTGATATGTTTGGGATTTTATGATTCACACAGATAACAATGTAAACACGATGACACAATCAAATTTATTCAAATTTCATCTTTGTATTATCACAGAACTTGATTACAAAATGCTCTCAATACTTTCTCTCTCTAACTATATATCTCGTATATCTCTCTCTGTTGTGCTCTCAATGTCTAACTCGCACAACACACATATATATACACACAACAAAACATGCACACCATAGGAACGCGCAAACAACTATACTATTACAACACATTAAAACTTTGACTTTGACTTTTATTACACTAGACTTTGACTTTGATGCTTGAGAGTTGACTTCAGCTTTGACTTCAATCTTCAGTCTTCTATGATCTTATATCCAACATATTTATGATCTAACAATCTTCCCTTTGGATTCAAGATCATCTCAAAAAGATTTTTCATTATAATCTTCTCTCTCTAAGCTCAGTAAAAGTAATCTCCCCATTTGATCAACTTTAGCAAAATAGACATCTAAGCTCAGTCTTTCCTTTGTACACAAAAACAATCTTCACAATTTTCAGTATTCTCTCCAAAATCTATCTTCAAACAAAGTAACAATCTCCCCCAAGGTTAACAAAAACCTCTTTCAGACTTGGAAAGAAATTATCTTCAGGTTAAGCTCAGAATACTTCAGCAAACTTATCTTAAAAAAAATCTCTAAAACCAGCTTTCTTTTGAAATTCTTTGAACTTTCACTTTCAGCTTTCAATAATCATTCTTCAAACTTTCTTCAAATTGACAGCAAACTTTTGTTTTCATACATTTCTTTAACTTTGTCATCTCCCCCTTTTTGAAGATTGCGGCATCGAGATCATCAAAACTTTCAACAAGAAATGTCACTCCATCTATTCTGACCACTGATCTCATCAAGAGCCTCTGATTCGTCATCAATTCATAAAAAATTTATTCATCTAGAGATTTTCAAATCCAGACAAATAAGAATGTAACACCTGAATCAACAAATGAATCAGTTATGTTTCCTGTCAGTAACACGAAGTCACTGTGTGTAACAAATACACATTGGAAAGGAGCTTTTGTTATGTTCACTCCCCCAGATCGAAACACCACAAAGGAATTTCTATGAACGTTATGAAAAGAAAAACAAATTTCCTTGTGTGTTCATGCAAGTGTTAGAAAGAATTAAGCACATGATGATTGCTTATATAAGGCTCAAAATTGTGTAAACCATTGAGACAACAATAGTTAAACACATACTCTATTGTGCATAATCGTAATGCGAAGGTGGAGCAGACTTCCTTCTTTTTCAATATCCATATTTTCCAAATGAAAATCATATAGCATATGTGTTTCATCCCCTTGAAATATGAAACATTTTCTTGTTAAGAAGAAAATGAGTAGCTGGTGGGGTTTTTATCAAGAGTCGGCATGGGCTAGTTGCTTGTTTCAATAATGTTCATTTTAATCAAAAAATCCCAAACATATCAAACAATTACTTAAGAATATGACAATTAAGATCAAGAACTAGAGAGAGAATCTAGAGAGAGAAAGTAGATCTCGTATTCATAAGTCTGATAATTCAATATGAGCTTCGTTGATGCAAGATTACACAAGCCAAACCTATTTATAGCAACTATCTAAACAAGACTTAACAACTAAGTAAATGCTAAAAAAACTTTGACAATTCTAATACAAAGACAATGTTGACTTTTACATGTTTGACTTTCCACATTAAATCTTGGATACAATATTTAGACTTAACAATCTCCCCCTTTGTATTCAAGATTTAATAAAAATTTGATATAGATCATCAGCTCTTGATTCTTCAGCTTTCGTCTATTTATCTTTGAACTCTGACGCTTTCACAGTCTTCAGTCTTTTGGCCTTTGAAGAATCTTGAAAAGTCTTTTTAATCTTTGAAGCTTTGTAAGACAACATGCCTTGAACAAGATCATAATTCTTGAAACGTTTGAAAACCTCTTTGAAGAAACTTTCTTTGGAAAAACAAACTTCTTTGTATCTTCATCACTTTAATCTCTGGATCATCTTTGGAAAAACAAACTTTCTTGAATCTTTGAATAATCTTTATCAGACTTTGAACTTTGTAATTCTGTCTTTGAAACAGACTTTGAATCAGCGGAAGCATTTCTCACTTTTGACATCTCTTCATTGTTTTGAAATTGGCTTTTGTAACATTCTCCCCCTTTTTGATGATTGAGAGCATCATGATCATCAAAACATCTTCAATTTCAGCACATTCTTTGATATCCCCTTTTTATTCAAAAACAATCTCCCCTTTGACAATTTGCGCGCTTTGATCTGAGAGCCGTCAATCCATGAAAGATATATATCCGAATCTTTTCAAATTCAGACATAATGAACGTGGTAACCTTGAATCAACAAATTAAAGAGTTAGGAATGCCTGTCAGTAACACAAAGTTACTGTGTACAACAAATGTACAATTGAAGGAGTTGGTTTGATGTTGACTCCCCAGGACTTCCATTCAATCATTGAACAACACAAGGTAATTCTATGAATGTTCTGATAGAAAAACAAATTCTCTGTGTGCTCGTGCTTGTGTTTGAAAGAATTAGCATAATGATTTTGTTTCATAAGGCTCAAAGTATGTAAATCACTGAGACAACAATGATTGTACATGGACTCAATATGCATGAGAAAGGGTCGAAGGTGGGGCAACTTTCCTTCTTTTTCAATATCAGTATCTTCCAAGAGAAGAACCAATAGATTATGTGCTACTTCCCCAGAAAATGTAAAACATTCTCTTTTTAAGAAAAGAATGAGTAGCTGGTGGGGTTGTATGCAAGAGATGGCATAGGCTATTTGCCTATTTCAATGATGGTCACCGAAGAAATGTGAACCAATCAGTAATGTGACTGCCCGTCTCAGAAAGATGTTTGGTGCAGAGTTCTGATATTCTTTTAACTCTGATCTCACACCCTCTTTCTTTTAAACATATAAGCTCACATCTAACCAATATCTCATTTCCATTTTACCTCAGATCACTCCCACACTCAATTCTTTTAGACCCCTCTCCCCTCAATCACTCAAAGGATTTCTTCCGGGGTAGGAAACACTGGTTATCGTGAATCCATGGAAGATCTATTAAGCACTCACACTGAATCCCATGTTCTCAAAATTACATGCTGGTCAATGATTTTCTTGACATGTAAATCACAAGAAATCATATGTCAGTGTATGTATGCTCATCAAAAATCAGTAATGAAATTTCAGCATTTGAACTTTGAAGATTTCTCAAAACAAGAATATTGAATGAATGAAATGAAGTCAAGAGAATTGTTTTGAGAATCTGACAATGAATTAAACAGATCAAATCAAATGGTTAGGTTATCAAAGAATTGGATATTTGTTTATATGAACAAATATAAACAATTTATCAATGAAAGCACAAATATGAAAAAGATGAATGATGCTCAACAACTTTGAATTTCAAACGGGGGTATTATCATCGAAAAATTGTTTGAATTTTAGACATGGTAATAACAATTTCAAATAAAATACTGAACCGGTGTGTGTGAATACTTGACAGTATATGGACAAGATAATATACAAGTATTGATCTTTGGAAACACACGGTCAGTTAAACATTAAGGTCAATATTTGAAAAACATTTAAAAGCACACTTCTTAATTCATGAAATCGTTTAAGAATAGAGAAGTGGTTTGAACATTTAAGAAAGCGTTTTTCATGCTTGAAAGTTGTTCTTCTTCCAAACAATCAGAGATCTAGGATCAGAAAATATTTACCTTTTCAGCTCCCCCTCAAATCATGATTAAAAGATTTATATCTTTGAAGCTCTTCCTGGATATTAGCAGAATATCCTTTTCTGATCATTGAAAAACGAGTCCTGATTTGTAATGTGATCAGAAGCCATCACCTGTACTCCCCCTATAATTTAAGCATTAGTAGATATATCAATTAAAACAAGATAGAGATCCACAACTCCTTCTGGAATGCGGTCCGTCATATCAGGAAAATCTATCAATGAAAAGCCTAGGATAGAGATCCACAATTCCTTCTGGAATGTAGTCCATCATATCTCTCTATTGCAGAAAGAGTGTACTCCCCCTTAAAGGTTGATGTCCTCATTTGAGTGTTGGAATATGATCTCTTATGATATCACGGGAGTAGAGGGCTTTAATCCTTTGAAGTACGGGTCCTAAGCTGATGTACTTAGAAGCCACCTTCTTCACATTGAAGTCCGAGTTTTGAACTGTTGTGTTCAAAAACCATTGTCTTTCAACTTTGAAGACCGAGTCTTGAGCTGATTTACTCAAGAGCCATAATCTTGACATTGAAGTCCGGGTTTTGAACTACTATGTTCAAAAGCCATAGTTCTCTTACTCCCCCTTGACTTGAGATGCCTGCAACACAGAATTTGTTTTCTTCTTTGGTACCCACTGGTATTTGGGTCCAGAAATGTTAGTTGCAGTTCGTGTAGGGGTAACAGAGTAAGAACCATACCAGTAATGATCACTGGTCTTGTGGATATGATCATGTGTACAGCAGTAAGAACAATAAAATTTATTACCTGACAACCTGAGTAATTGGTCTCTTGAGTATATGAGGTCAGGTTTACCTTTATGCTCTATGTTCTTCTTTGCTTTGTGAGCATGTACACATGATATCTTCTTTTTCGGCTCATCTTTCTTGCCATCTTTGTCTGATTTCTTCATCCAGACCAGTTTCTCTTTCTTGTAACTTCTTCTCCTTGGATATGTATCTGAACCATCTATATATTCATCAAAGAAGATGTTAGATCGACGAATCTGATTAAAGGATTTAACTGACCTTTGTGAAGAGACAGATTTCTGATTTGAACTTGAGGCAGACTTTTCATGTTCTTTGATCCTTGATGCAAAGATGTCTCTTTCTTTCACAAGTTGATCAATCTTCTTTGAGAACTCAGACTTCGTCTTTTGCTCTTTCAGCGCAGAAGCAGACAGTTCAGACAACTTGGAAGTTAGCCTTTTGATTTCAGACTCAAAGATGGATCTTTCTTCTTCAAATTTTTTTTCTGAATCATTTCTCTGGCCGGATAATTCTTTAAAGAATCCTACATTCTTCTGTTCTATGGCCTTCTTTTCTTGAGCAAATTTCTCTCTTTCCAAAATCAGTACTTTCTCAAAATCGGAGATTTGTTGAGAAAGCTTAATGCATTTAAGCTCCACTGTCTTCTTTTCTTCATAACACTTCTTTGAGAAATCTGAGAATTTATTTGAAAAACTTTTCTTTTCTTTTTCAAAATCAGCTTTATTTTCAGCAAGCTGTTGATCCAAGCTAGATATATTCTTTTTAAGTTCAGCATTCTCAAATTCCAATCCCTTCATCTTCTCTTTGAAAGCCTTCAACTTGTTTTTAAGCCCAACTAATTCTGCTTGTAGCTCAGGTGATTTCTGTTCAGTTGGCTTCAGTTGGCTTTGTAGAGTTATAATTTCTTTTTCTTTCTCTTTTATCTCTTTTTCCTTCTCATAGATGATATCTGAAAATTTAGAAAGATTATTAGTACACTGTATACATTCAGGAGTTTTAACACAATTGAACAATTTAAGTTGCAACTCCTGAATCCTTCTGAGATATTCTGAATTTTTTATTTTCAGATCATTTCGTTCAACTTCAATAACAGATATCTCAGATTTATACAAAATTGACAATTTGAAAGAGTAATCAGCTTGATGTGAATGATCGTTCCAAACTATATATCAGAAAATCAAAAATCAGATTGAATTGAAATATTTCGTAAAAATTGAAAATTTGAAAAACACTTGAAATGACACAAAGTTAAAAAAAAAACCATATATGACAAACTAAAAACAATTTTCAGACTCTTTTTTTTTTATACCTTCAAAGATAAGGCACAAAGTATAGTTCTCGGAATCAGTGAGATACGTAAAGTAAAGCCTTGCGTATGTAATGAGATACGCAAAGTCAGGTTTTCGGAACCAATGAGATGCGCAAAGAATGGTTTGCGTGTCAGCCTTGATGCGCAAATGAAGGTTTGCGTGCCAGCCTTGATGCGCAAAGGAAGGTTTTCGGATCAGCCTTGATGCGCAAAGGAAGGTTTTCGGATCAGCCTTGATGCGCAAAGGAAGGTTTTCGTACGCTGAAGGATGCGCAAAAGTAAGTTTCTCGGACCCCGTGTGATACGCAAAGTAAGCTTTGCGTATTGGTCTTGATGCGCAAATTAGCTTTTCCTTGATACTGAAGATGGCACTCGATGAATCTTGCGCAAATCAGATGATCTTGCGCAAACCTTCGATGAATCTTGCGCAAACCATATGAAAGTTGCGCAAAGCGTGTTCTTGACAAATTCTTTCTCAGATCGATTGAAACCTGGACATTTGATCTCAAGAACTTATCAGCATCATCGAAAAACAGTTCTAAACACACAAATACAACCAATTTTCGATTAAAACATCAAATCACACGAATTCGAACACGAACAGAGTTCGAACTCATTTTCAAGAAAACTTCAAAAAATCAGAAATTTAAATCGAAATTGATCAATTTACAAGATATAATCCAAACAAGAATCGATCCTAAACATAAATCGAACTCAAAGAATCCATATTCTTTAACTAGAAACGATTTTTCACATAGAATTCGTATGAAACAGTAACAAGCTCGTTTTCTTGAAAAACTTTCGAAACACTCAAATTTTCGATCCAAAACACACCAGATTTCAATTCAAATCATGATAAAATCATTCCTGAAAAGTTTGGTTCAGCTCTGATACCAATTGTTAATCAAAAAATCCAATTACATCAAGCAATTACTCAAGATTTAGACATTAAAGATCAAGAACTAGAGAGAGAATCTAGAGAGAGAAAGTAGATCTCGTATTCATAAGTCTGATAATTCAATATGAGCTTCGTTGATGCAAGATTACACAAGCCAAACCTATTTATACCAACTATCTAAACAAGACTTAACAACTAAGTAAATGCTAAACAAGCTTTGACAATTCTAATACAAAGACAATGTTGACTTTTACATGTTTGACTTTCCACATTAAATCTTGGATACAATATTTAGACTTAACAGTTCACAAAGAATTGTGAAACACTAGTAATGTGGTTGCCCGACGCAGAAAAATTTGGTGCAGAGTTTGATATTCTTTTACTCTGTTCTCACACCCTCTTTCTTTTAATCATTGAGCTCACATCTAACCAAACTCTCTTTTCATTTTACCTCGTCAGTCAAGCGACACTCAGTATTATGAATCCTCACACAGTCGATTACTCAAGGATTAACTTCTTGGGTAGGAAACACTGGTTAACGTGAATCCATAGAAGTTTCAATTAAGTCCTCACAAAAGAAACCCATGTTGTTTTCCTAAAAGAACATGTTGCTCAAAATGGTGTAACTTTATCAGTTAAAGCACAAATATATACAAGTCAGATGACGGTATGCTCAATAAAATAATCATGAAGATTTGAGCATTTTTAAACATTGAAGATATTTCAAAACAAGTATATTGAAATGAATACAAGAAACTTGTTTGAAAATCTGACATTGTATGAAAAATATCATAATATGAATGATTTATCAAATAAGGCTTAGGTCAGAAAAAATTGGATAGTGTCTATACGAACCAAAATATAGACATTCTTGAAAGAATGTTTCGAAATGAAATCACGCTCACAATTCATTGAAATTCAATCAGGGTGTATCACCATCGAAAAATTTGTTCAATTTTGAGACATGGTGATGACATATCCAACAAAAATTAAACCGGTGTGTGTGAATACTTGAAAGTATATGAAAAAGATAATACACAAGTACTTATCTTTGGAAACACGCGGTTTATTAACATTTAAGCACAATTAATCATGAAAACATTTAAAAATCACACTTCTATATTCATGAAATCATTTAAGAATCAGAAGTGGTTTGAACATTTAAAAAGATGTTTTATATGATTGAAAGTCGTCCTTCTTTCAACCATATATGAGATTAAGAATAGAAATAAACCTTTCGATCTTTGTTAAATCTCATGAAGTCAGCTTAAAATCATAAACATATGGTCTTGTAAGCATTCTCTCAATTTGCATCAGTCATAAGTCCGTCAAAGTACAAAGTACAAAGTTTTATTCACAACATTTATTGAAAAAAAAAGACATAAACAGTAAAACATTGAATGTACGAGTTCTGATCTGAAGTAATCAGAAGTCATAATTCTTACTCCTTAGTCATACGCTTACTCCCCCTGAATTTATGCATCAGAAAATCATCAGTGAAAAACATGTACAAAAATATGAACTCCCCTCAACTGGATATATATCATCTTTTCATCTTCTCTCACTCCCCCTGAAATCATAAATATACCTTAAAGTGCAGATATCTTTCAGAATAAAAATAAAGAAATGAAGAAAAATAACAATAAGAAAAACTTTAGTAGGTAATCACTGATTAAGTCTTAAAATTTAACATACCAAGTTTAGAAACTGTTAGATCACATATCTATTGGATTCAAGATCATCCAATCTGAAGATCCAATCTGAAGCTAATGCCGGAAAGTCGACTCTTGATATTAAGTCTAATGTCATTTGTAATAATATGTCAAAGTATTGTTTTAGTATTTTATAGTTAGTTAGATAATATCTTTTTATTAGATATTATATTAGTTTAACTATAATATCTAGATATTAGTTTTAGTTAGTTTATTATTATATTAGGTAGTGTGGTAGGTGAGATATCATCTATCTGATATCTCACATCTAACAACTCTCTGTAGAACTCTAAGAACAAAAAATACACACACATTCAAGGTGTAAAACATAGAGAGAAAACACGAGAGCTTCAAACCGAAAACCTTGTAATCATCGATTTTATTAATCAAACAGGTTGTTAATCATATTGTGTTGTTTTATAAGAACTTGATAAGTATTGTGGACCGACAATTGGTATCAGAGCCTGATAATAGATCAAAATCAAGTTTTTAAACTCACGACTCTGTGTTCATATTTTCAAAATCATTTTCGAGATTTTGAGTGTTTTAGGTGTGGAAATCGATCAGGTTGTGATCGATTAGGCTGCTAGATCGAGTTGTGAGTGTTTGATTTCAGTATAGAGCTTAAATCGAGTTCCAAATTTGTGATTTTTTTGTCTGAGTTAACGTTCAGAAAAAGTTACTGTGCCATCGATTTGCATTTCAAAAAGTGATTTTTATCAAGATCGAGTTGTAACAATCTGTTCTAGATAGGTTAGTGGTCATTTTATTGCATATTGGGACTGCTAATCTTTGAAAAACATGTTTATTAGTTGATTTTCGAAGTACAGGACGAACTCGCACAAATACAGGGAAGAACTCACGCAAATTGAACTTTGCGTGACACACTTTTCGCAACACACTGAACACGCAAAGTCTACTTTGCGCAACACACTGAACACGCAAAGTAGTCTACTTTGCGCAACCAACGTCTCACGCAAAGTCTACTTTGCGCAAACAACGTCTCACACAAAGCCCACTTTGCACAACCAACGTCTCGCGCAAGACTCGATTCTCGCCACCAACAGTTCAAGTAAACTTCAGTTCTCGCAACCCTCTCATCACGCAAACCTCAGTTTGCGCAACCCTCTCATCACGAAAACCTCAACTCTCACTACCAATACATCACGCAAACCTCAGTTCGCGTGATCAACTCCTCACGAAAAACACAACTTCATTTCACGCAATCTCCTTGAAACGCAAAGCCTCAGTTTGCGCGACCCACTCTTCACACAAACCTCATCTTGCACAAGCCTTGCGAAACGCAAACCATCCTTTGCGCGACTCACTCTTCACGCAAACCTCATTTGCGCCACCTTCTAAAAACGCAAAGTTTTCCAGACTTCAATCTTTTTATTCAGAATGACATCTAGAGAAGCCCTTGCAATCGGAACTAACACAAAGCCACCAGTTCTCTTTAAAGGAGAATACGAACAGTGGAAAGATCGGTTCCTAAACTTTGTTGACATACATGAGTTGGGTGATTTCATCAGGCAATCGATAGAAGAAGGGGTTATGAAACCGGTAATGACGACTCATATGGTTGGAATTGTGGCAACACAGATTGAACTTAAGTATCATGAGCTCGAAGATGATAACTTAAAGAGAGCAAAAGGTGATAAATTAGCAAAGTCATACATTCTACAAGGAATTCCAAACGAAATCTATGTAAAGATTGACAGCTATAAAGCCTCGGGCAAAGAAATGTGGGATCAGCTAGAGAAGATGATGCTGGGTTCAATGGTTGGGAATCAGCTCAAACTTTCCAACTGCCTAAACAATTATGAAGAATTTAAAGGCAGAAGTGGAGAGTCTCTAGAAGGAACTTATGACAAATTTGTGACCTTGCTAAACGAACTAAGCAAGAACAAGGTCACCAAATCTCAAATCGAGTTGAACGTCAAATTCCTAAGTATTCTACAGCCGGAATGGAAGAGATTTGCCAGACAGATGAAGCAGATCAAGGATCTGAATGCGATTCCACTTCATGAGGTGTATGAAACCCTCAAACAACATGAAGAAGAGGTGGATGAAATTCTAGATGAAAAGAGGTAGAAAGTAAAGACAGTTGAAGACACAGTTGCTCTTGTTGTCAAGAAGAAGAAGAACAAGACGACTATGTATGAATCAGAAGAAAATGAAGCTTATGCAAACTCTGACTCGGATGACTGTGAACAACTGAAGCAGGCTATGCTCATACTGACTAAGGCCTTTCAGAAGAAGTTCTATACGAAGCCAAGTTCAAACAGTCAGAGGTATTCTTCTGGTCCTAACAATTATGCTCATAACGAAAGGGTTGAAGGAAATAGATATGAAGGAAAGAAGTTTGAAGGGAAGAGAATAGAGGAGAAGAAACCGGAAGAGAGAAGGTATCATGCTGAAGGAAAGAGAATAGAGGAGAAGAAGCCGGAAGAGAGAAGATTTCAAGATGAAGGATCCAGTCAGTCAGAACCACCAACGTGCTACAACTGTGGCAAAACAGGTCACTTTGCCAGAGACTGCCGCAGACCCAAAGTCAGAAACTCCGATTACTACAAGAACAAGATGCTTCTTGCAAAGTAACAGGAGGCGGGTAAGGCACTGATGGCAGAGGATGAGTATTGGCTTGATCATTCAGACGAGGAAGAAGAGGATGAAGAGAAAGATGAAGCAGTCAACATGTGCTTGATGGGAAAGCAGGAATCAGACGCTGAAGCAGATTCAGAAGAGGATGAGACAGATGAGGTATGTGATTTATCTTATTCAGATTTCATAAATAAAATGCATGCCATGAATTTATGTCAGGATCTGATTCTTAACAAGAATAAACACTCAGAAACAATATTAAATGAGTTTGCAGAATAACACTTTAATATTCAGAATATCAATGAAACAATGAATCAGAAATCACAAATTGTAAACTTTATTGAATGATTTAAAGCTACAAGATTTCACACACAACCTCAATATTGATGAACAGGCTCACCAATACGAATTCTACTTCTCTAGAATTAGGATTATAAACCTTGACGTTAATTCTCTCTATGAAGACAAAAACTCAGAATCAAAATTAAATCTAAACTACTCTGACTAAGTCTATACATATACTAAAGATAAAAGATAATTACAAAATATAAAAGATCCTCAGTATAATCTTCCATAGTAATCTCTAAGCTTTCCATGAATATCTTCAATTAATACAGCTGTCTTCATTGCCATACGAAGTCTTCATCTCATAAGCAGTACATGTTGTGCTACTAGCGTTAACCATACTTGTGCAAATTCTGAATTCCCAACAATCTCCCCCTAACTTGACTTTTGAGAAGAGAAGTCAAGTTCTTCATTTATGGTCTTCAAGATGCTTTCAACACTACAGCTTAGTTGCCCAAATTCGGATCCAGACCCAGACTTTGATTAATTGTTCTTCTTACCACAATTCTGGCCATTTCTGACTCCTTTGCACATACTAGCTTAGCTTTCAGCATCCTATTCAGCTTCTCCTTGCTATGATCATACACTTTGTCCACTAGGTAGTACTCATGATAACAGTTATCAATTGTGATCATGTATACACCACAGTTTTCAAAGAGTATCCACTTATCAATCTTCTTAAACCCATACTCATGATGTAGATCCTTGATTCTGTAAACCACTTTTTCTGGTTCAAACATCATACAAAGATATTCCATTGCAATCTTGAGTAGACTTTCTTCAGTTCCTTTCAAAACATATTCATAAAGCTTTATTCCCACTTTATGCATCTCTTAAAGATCAGCTCTGGAGCAACTTCTGATTACCTTCCCCCAAGTTGAATATACTTCAAATACATCACCAACTCTTTTAAGCCTGAAGTAATCCTTTTTGTTGTCTCTCAGAATGTCCCAAAAGATGACTTCTGGTGCTTTCACAGAAATGGGAACAACCTGAACTGGTTCTATTACAGTCAGATAAAGACCCACTTGCTCATCAGATTGCTTATTGTACTGCTCTGGGTTCTGCACAGATTCTGATGAAGGTGTAACTAAAGGTTCTGTCTCTATTTCAGCTTCTTAAATCCTCGGCTTCTTGGACTGTTTCTTGGAAGCTATGGTCTTTACTCTCTTTGCAGATTTCATTTCCATACCAACATTCTCTTCTTTAGTTTCTTCAACCTTTTCTTTGGTAGGAGTGACTTCCTCAGGGAATGGTTGTTGAATGTTTAGATCATGTCTCTCCTTCATCCTTCTTTCAGCCTCTTCCCTTTGTGAGGAGTCCCCTTGAAGCTTAGCCATTTCCTTTTTATAGAGCTCCTCAACTTGACTATATGCCATATTAGTAAACATCTCTCCTTTGATAGGAATTGAACCTTTCAGGAAATTTATCATTTTTCTTCTTTCCTATTTGGCCAAAAAGGTCTTGGAAGGTTGTCTTTTCTGCTTTTTGACTGGCATTCTTTTGACTGGTATTTTCTTGACTTCAGCTGCAGTTTTTATGCTCTTTTGATATTCTTCATTGAGCTTTCTGGCCATCTTCAGTGCAAGCTCTCTGTCCTTCTCTGATTGGAGTTGTTCCTCCTTTTCCATCTCAGCTTGGAGTTGTTTTGCTACTTCTTCATCTAACTCCACCTGGTTCTTCTTCTTTGAAGGTTGTTCAGATTCAACCATCTTAGCTTTACCCTTTGCATCCTTCAAACCTGCCTCACTTCTTTCTTTTTTCTTCTTTTCAAGGCCTCCTTCATTGATGACCACTCCCTTGGCCTTTTGAGTAGCCTTAGGAGTGTCATTTTTTGCTTTTACCAAAGTTTCTGCTATTTCCAATTCTTCAACAGATAGCCCTGTTACTGCTGCTACCTGTTCTGTTACTACTGTTGCTTGAACCTTGTCTGTTTCTACTGCTTGTGCTTCTGTTTCTGCAGCTTTCTCCCCCTTAACATCAAATCCCATCTCAGATGTACTTTCCTTTTCTGCTTCAGCCTCTGAATTCTCCCCCTTGTTGAAAGCATCATTAGCATTTTTCCTCTTCTTCAAAAGAAACTGTCTTCTCCTCTTCTTTTGCACCAATCTTGTCACCATTTTCTTGAATTTGGTAATCTGTACTTGTTGAGACAGAATTACCATTTTCATTTCTTCTATGTCTTTGCCTTGTTTGATGACATCCAGATTGATGTTGCCCATTGTTTCCATCAATTCATTGTAGTCATATCTGTCCTCACCTTCTCCAGGAGTGTTACCCCGTTTTGAAGGATTATGGGATCTTTTAGTAGTGGAAGTTTTCTGCCTAGCAAAAGCACCCTCTACCCCCTTGGTTTCTTGGCACCTGGGACCTTTGGATGATTGCTCACCCAAAGTTGCCATGGGTAAGGTCTTATTGATGTTACCATTGGCCTCCTCTGTGCTAGCAGGAGTAGTGGCAGCCTTTGCACCCATATGCTCATTCATCTCCTCAGTGAGCACCTCCTTGGGGTTGGGAGACACCCCTGTGGTTTCCCTATAGATATTCTCTAATGGAGAATTCTCCATTAGAGGGCTTAAAGGCTCTGTGGGTGAAGGTACAAGAAGGGAAGGAGCCTTCTTTACCTTTTTCCTGATGTAGGTATTGGTGATTGGAGAAGTTGGTTTTTGAATAAGGGACTGTGGGATTGATATGGTGATTGAAGGTTGGGATTGGCTTTCAGTGGGATGGTCTAATGAGGGCCTTGACCCTGAAGCCATACCTTCTGGATTGTGGGACACCACCATCATTGTAGAGAACAATGGGGTGTCAACTCCTTCCGAGTCTAATGGAGATCTCTTCATATTTGAAAAAATCTTGCCTTTGGGGATTTTAGGTACATATACCTCATCAAATTGAGGCATATCCGTCAATTCATTGGTTATAACTGCCTGGACAAATCTTGGGTACATATAGAAACTCTTTTTATTTCCCAAGTTTGATACAAGGTCATTGAAAATCATTTTTGAAAAATTGTACTTTCTGGCAGTGGCCAAGCAAACCAAAGCATAAGCAATGGTACTACTGAACTCACTCCAGCCAGTAGTCTTTTTGGAAATACAATGCATAAGGGTATGAACAAGAAAACGCCATTGGGTATAAAATTTAGCTTTTGAGAATTTGAAAACACCCAATTGGCCTCCATACCCCATTCTTGACAGATTGGAGAACAAGTCCTCATTAGGAATAGAGGTAATACCTGCAGCATCGTCTAGTCGTAGACAGATGCGAATCACCTCTTCAGAAACTGACAAGGGTTTGTCACACACCCTTGTCTTGATAACTTGCACACCATTTTCAGTAACAATGGTGGCATTTGCCCAGAATTGTCTCTGATGCTCTATGTAGATTGTTGGAGACACTGTAAGAGCATACGCAATATGGCTTGTCTTGAGAAAATCGACTATCTGGTGAAATCCATCAGCCTGCTTCGGCTTTTGTAGCATTGCAATCTCATTATGTTCATCAATGAACGCCATATTTGCCATCGAGCTTGAGTATTCTGGACTGAAACACTTGGTGCTTGAGAAAAAAGGGTTAAAGAGCAGATGGATAGTAATCAAAGAGTCGTTATGAACTTTTAGGCGGGCAAAAAGGGTATTTATACAATTCGAGACATAAGCAGTATTAACTCAGAGCAGTATTAACTAACTAGCAGTATTAACTGAGAGCAGTATTAACCACTAGCAGTATTAACGAACTAGCAGTATTAACGAACTAGCAGTATTAACTGAGAGCAATATTAACCACTAGCAGTATTAACTAACTAGCAGTAGTAACTGAGAGCAGTATTAACCACTAGCAGTATTAACTAACTCTGGTAGCATTAACTACACTTACACTATTGAAGCTTGATTTGGTCTGAACAAGGCAATTTACTTCCAGAGAGAGATGATTAGTAACAACCAAAAACAACCAAATAACAGGTATACAATCACTTTTTAAACATGAGCTCATTCAGAGTTGATCATGCCCACACTTGTGACCAAGAAGGTGAATCTACCCACATCAAAAGCTTTAGTGAATAGATCAGCAAATTGGTTGTCAGTATGAACTTTAGCAACTTGAATAAGCTTCTTTTCATTACAATCTCTAATAAAGTGATACCTGATCTCAATGTGCTTTGTTTTGGAGTGCTTCACTGGATTGTTAACAATGCTTATAGCACTGCTATTGTCAATGAAGATTGGAGTGTGAAGAAAGGTTACCCCATAGTCCAGCATCTGATTCTGAATCCATAGAACCTGAGAGCAGCAACTTGCAGCAACAATGTACTCAGCTTCTGTTGTAGATAAGGACACTGTGGTTTGCTTCTTACACTGCCAAAATACTAGTCTTGCACCCAAAAGCTGACATCCACCTGAAGTATACTTTATATCCATATTAGCACCACCCAAGTCACTGTCTGAATATGCAATCAAGTCAAAGTTGGATTCATAAGGATACCAAAGACCTAATCTAGGTTGCCCTCTTAAGTATCTGAAATCCTCTTAACAGCTTGAAGATGTGATTGCTTTGGCTTCACTTGGAATCTGGCACACAGACACACTGGAAACATGATATCTGGTCTTGAGGCTGTGAGATACATGAGAGATCCAATCATTGATCTATATAGATGGACATCAACATCCTCCCCCTCAAGATCAGCAGTGATCTGTTTATGAGTCTCCATAGGTGTGCTTGCTGGCTTTGAGTCTGTTAAATCATACTTATCCAGGATGTCTTTCACATACTTTGATTGACTTATAAAGATCCCATCTTTCTGTTGTTTCACTTGAAGCCCAAGGAAGAGGGTAAGTTCACCCATTGAACTCATTTTAAAGCTCTTGTGCATCAACTTTTCAAAGTCTCTACACATCTGATCTTGTGTGGATCCAAAGATGATGTCATCCACATAGATCTGAACAAGTAGGATTTCCTTCTTACTCCTTTTAATGAAGAGGGTCTTGTCAATTATTTCCCTTTCAAACTCATTTTCTAAGATATAGGTAGACAGTGTATCATACCATGCTCTTGGGGCTTGATGTAGACCATAAAGTGCTTTCTTCAGTTTGTATACTCTGTCAGGATATGATGGATTTTCAAATCCAGGGGGCTGACAGACATATACTTCTTCATCAATTGTACCATATAGAAAGGCACTCTTCACATCCATTTGATATACCTTGAACTTCATGTATGAGGCATAGGCTAGAAATAGCCTAATTTCCTCTACCCTTGCAACTGGGGCAAACACTTCTTCATAATCTATGCCTTCTTCCTGAGTGTACCCTTGTGCCACAAGCCTTTCTTTGTTCCTGATCACAATTCCTCTCTCATCCTTTTTATTCCTGAAAATCCATTTGGTGCCAATAGCTCTATGACCTTTTGGAAGGTCTACCAAGTCCCAAACTTCTTGCAATTTGAACTGCAGTAACTCTTCTTGCATAGCTTCTATCCAACTGGAGTCTTTCATTGCATCAAAAACCTTCTTAGGCTCAATCTAAGATATAAAGCAAGAGAGTACTGTGTGTTGCTGATCCTGCAGCTCTTGAAGTCTGCTTTGATTCCTTGTTATCATAGGAGAAGAGATGTCTCCTATGACCAGCTCTGGAGGATGGTTATTTTGAGTTCTAGTCTGATGACTAGGTTCTTCATTGATTCCAACTTCTAAATTGGACTCATTTAAGTCAGCTGAGGTGATCTCATCAGCTGCTTCTGGCTCTTCCTGCACTTGATTCTCCTCATCTCTTCTTTCTTCTTCACTCTGAATTGGTTCAGTCATAGTCTCTTTTTCACAGAAATCAACAGGTTCCATTGTAGGTATGGGAAAGATCACAGATTGAGGAATAATGTCTTGTACTTGTACATCCCCTGATCCTGCACTTCCTGAACCTGCATGATCATCACTACTGAAACCCAAAGAGTTAGTTAGTGAATCAATGTCAAACAACCACTGAGGACCTGAACCAATAGGATTTAGTGTGTTCTCATTGCATTTGACATTGTCACTTTCCTCAATTATTCTAGAAGAAGAATTAAATACTCTGTAAGCCTTACTCTGAGATGAGTAACCAACAAGAAAACCATCATCTGCCTTGCTATCAAACTTTCCTAAGCGAGTTTTGGTATTGAGAATGGTACAAGGACATCCAAAAGGTTTGAAAAATCCAATAAATGGTTTTCTTTTATTTAAAAGCTCATATGGTGTCTTGTTTTTAGGCTTGACTACTAGAACTCTGTTCTGGACATAACAAGCAGTATTAACTGTTTCAGCCTAGAAAGTAATTGGAAGTTTTGAATCAGCTAACAGAGATCTAGCTGCCTCAATCAGTGTCCTATTCCTTCTCTCATAAACATCATTTTGTTGTGGAGTCCTAGGAGCATTGTATTGCCTCTCAATTCCTTTTTCCTCACAAAAGGTGTTTAGGTCATGATTTTTAAATTCAGTACCATTGTCTGACCTAATGACTTTTACCTTTTGATTTGTTTGGTTTTCAATTCTTAGAATAAAGGATTTGATCAGTCCACTTGTCTCATCCTTAGTCCTTAGAAAATATACCCAAGTAAATCTAGAGTAATTATCAACAATAACTAAGCAGTATGATTTCTTGCCTATACTCATAACATTTGTAGGACCAAACAGATCCATATGCAACAACTGAAGAGAACTAGAAATAGTGTTCAACTCTTTGGACTTATAAGAAGTTTTGTGTTGTTTGCCTTTGAGACAGGCTACACAATGATCATCACATGAAAAGACTTTTGAAGGTAAACCTCTTACAAGTTTGTTTTTAACAAGTTTATTCATTGTTTTAAAGTTCATGTGACACACCTTTTGTGCCAAAGTGATGATTCATCTAAAGATGCATTTGAAACAAGACAGTTTAAGGATGAATCAGTTGAAACATTTTCCATATCTAAGCAATAGACATTATCCTTTCTGGGAGTTCTTAGTAGTATCATTTTTTCATGAACTGCCTTGAATCCAGGAGCAAGGATAATGCATTCAGAATCTGTAAATAATATACTATGCTTTTTGTCACAAACCTGTGATACACTTAACAGGTTGTACCTTAATTGCTCAACATAGAATACATCTTCAAAGGTCATTTTACCTTTGGTTACATCACCCTTACCACTGATCTTACCTCCATCTGGAGTATTACCAAAGGCAACATGCCCACCATCAATTTTCTTGAAATTCTTGAGGCAAGACATGTTCCCTGTCATGTGCCTAGAGCAACCACTATCAACATGCCAGATGCTCTTACCCTTGAGCTGTTGATTGCCCTGCACATAAGATAGATCAATTAGTATTGATTGGGAACCCAAGCCAAAGTGGTCTTGGGTCTCCCTTTCTCATCAAAGTATTTACATTCCTTTTTGATGAGATTTTTAAACCCAGAGCACTCTTTACTAGAGTACTTTGTCAAGATGATTGGCTTAGCATCACAAACATTAGAAGCAGTACCAACCTTAGAAGTACTAACAGAGTTAGCAGCACTAACAGGTTTAGCAGTACTAACTTTGTTAGAAGTAGTATTGCATCTAGCAGCACTATCATTGTCAGCAGTACTATTTGTGGTAGCAGTACTAACAGTTTTAGTGCTTTTAGGAATCCACATCTTGACACTCTCCTCAACAATCTTTTTCTTCATGTGGCTTTTAGATTTATCAGATTTCTTAGCCACATGGTTCCTTTCATTCTTCCTATAACCAAAGGGTTTTTGCACAGATCTTTGAAAACTCATCCTTTGGTTTATAGGATTGAAATAACAGTATTTAGCAATATGATTGATCTTTCCACAAATAAAACAAGGTTTTCGTCTATTGATTTTACTCATATCAACCCCTTGTTTTTGTGCCCACTGATTATTCCAGTTTCTTTGATTACCCCTCCTTTTATCATGATTTAGGGGCTCAGATTTAGTACAAGCACACTATTTGCAAGGAACATGATTCACAACTGTGGTCTGCTTATAATGGACCTTACTAGACTTTCCCTCAGTCTTCTCTATGTCCTTAGATTTTACCCAAATCTTTCCACAACCCTCATTGGTAATAATGTGATTCTCTAAAGAAATCTCATCACTCACAGTGTTCTCCTTACCCTTACCAACTTCTTTCTCAGTTTTGTCCTCAACAACTACTTCATATAAGGGATCTATCTTAGTGGCTCCCTCAGGCAAGTCCTTCCTATCTTTGGTTTCTAGCAAGTCTGATGTAAGAGGGATGTAGTTGTTGTTGTATGGTGGTGGTGTGGTATTGTACCCAATTCCTCTTCTCAGTTTGTCATGAAACTGAGTTTGTAGTAAAGAGTCCATTGCTTTAAAAGCGTTGGAAAACTTTTCCACATCTAGCTTAACCTTGGCTAGCTCCCCTCTCAAGTTTTCACTCTCCTCTTTAGACTTTGTTAGTTGGAGTTCTAGATCCTTTTTCTCCCACTTCCAGTAGTTTGTGTCATATGAGTATTGAAGTTCATTGGCTTGGAAACCTTTAATTTGTTCCTCAAACCTCTCAACAATTCTCACATAGTCTTTTATATCTTTTGCTAACCTCTTAAGGTCATCACTCATATTCTGGTTGTGATCCCTGTACCTTTTAACAGTGTCTATGCAAGTTTTAGAACAGAGATTAGAACTTACCTCAGTTGGGAGATCAGATACCTTTGCCATGAGATCTTGATTTTGAATAGCCTCTTCTGCTTGATCACTCCAGTCAAACCCCATTCCTTGTTGAGAAACAAGGGCTTGAGCAGAGTTTCTGTTCTGGTTGAAGCTACCAGTCTGAGCTTGTTGGTGGTTATTGTGAGACACTCCACTTCTGCATTCCCTGGCAAAGTGTCCCTTCATATGACATTTATAGCATTCTACCTTTGACTTGTCAAAACCTGCTCCATCTTCTCTTCTTTGGGAGAAGTTATTCCTCCCAGTCCTCTTGATGAACTTCTTTACCCTCATGGAAAGCATGGCCATCTGCCATTTAATATCCATCTCTTCAAGATCATCAGGATGAAGTTGTTCCAAGTCATCATTTATTAAAGAAGAGTTTCCATGGCTGGACAGAAAGGCTTCAAAAACAGATTCAGTGCCTTTTTCTTGATTTGCTCCATTTGCAGCATTAACTGATTCAGGGTTAGCAGTAGAATCAATTCATGCTGATAGGAGTGCAGCATTATGAACATATCCAGAAGGCTTCTTCTTTGCCTCCACCTCAGTTTCAAATACTCTAAGGTCATTGTACAGATCATCAAGTTCTTTTTCTTCCAGTTGTTCATTCTGTCTGAATGAAATAGTATACATGGTCCATTCATCTCCTAGGGACCTTAAAAACTTTCTGTTTACATCATCTTGATCAATCTGTACTCCCATAGTATCTAGTTCACCAATCAGCTTGTTAAACCTGTCAAAAGTTTGAGTCATGGACTCATTCTTAGTTGACATAAAGTTTTCATACAATTGCTTCAGTATTGCCTTCTGATTTCTCTTGGTACTTTTGGTACCAGAGAATATTTTCTCTAGAGCATTCCAAAGCATCTATGCATTAGTGCAATTGCAGAATTGATGTTGATATTCATTGGGAATAGCCAAGAGCAGTGTGCTCAAGGCTTTCATCTCTGTCTGCCTTATCTTCTTTTCTGCATCTGTCTTTGGTGGAGTTCTTTTTCCATCTGCACCAATTTTTCCTTCATCAGATGGGCCATTCTCAATGATGTCCCACATAGAGTAATCTGTGAGGAGAATGTCTTGCTTGATCCTTATCTTCCACATGTTATACTCATTAGATCTGAGCATTGGAACCTTTGAGACAAGAGTACTGTTTGATTCAACTGTGTTTTCCATGATGAATGAAGGTTTCTGAGAATACTAGCTCTGATACCACTTGTCAGGATCTGATTCTTAACAAGAATAAACACTCAGAAACAATATTAAAGGAGTTTGCGGAATAACACTTTAATATTCAGAATATCAATGAAACAGTGAATCAGAAATCACAAATTGTAAACTTTATTGAATGATTTAAAGCTACAAGATTTCACACACAACCTCAATATTGATGAACAGGCTCACCAATACGAATTCTACTTCTCTAGAATTAGGATTATAAACCTTGAGGTTAATTCTCTCTATGAAAACAAAAACTCAGAATCAAAATTAAATCTAAACTATTCTGACTAAGTCTATACATATACTAAAGATAAAAGATAATTACAAAATATAAAAGATCCTCAGTATAATCTTCCATAGTTATCTCCAAGCTTTCCATGAATATATTCAATTAATACAGCTATCTTCATTGCCATACGAAGTCTTCATCTCATAAGCAGTACATGTTGTGCTAGCAGCATTAACCATACTTGTGCAAATTCTGAATTCCCAACAATTTAAAACAACAAGAGTTAGAGTCAAAACTTAAGCGAGAAAATGGTGTTATTACTGACAAAAACCAATCGATACAGAAACTATATGACAGAAACTTAAGCGACGAAATTGCTGAGAAGAAAGTATTGGTTGAGGTTTTACATAGAAATAATGACACCAGCGCAAAGGAAAAGCCAATAATTCTTAAAGAGAATTCTGAACTCAAGTCTAAACTGAGAAAAAGTGAACTTGATTTATATGAGCTTACGAAAATGCATTCTTCATGTACTGAAGAAAACAAAACTTTAATTGCAAAATTAAAAAGTTTGGAAGAGAAGTTATACAATTAGGTCAAACTGAACAAACTATTCATCTGAAAAAACCCAAAGAGGAAATAGAAAAATGTGGAATCGGTTATAAGAATCCTCACTGTCTTCAAAAAGGAATATTTGAAGTGCCTGCACTTTATGATCTTCTTTCTTTGAAATTAGCTCGAAGAATCCCTGAGCTTAAAGTTTTCTGGACTAAACTGTCTGAAAAGGATGAAGCCAACGAAACTGAAAAACGTTTGAAATCATCTAAAGTTCACCTTCCATTTCGTTATGCGAAGCTGAATAATAGTTATAATGATAATCCAATATATCAAAAGAAATATCTTTCAAATGACTTCTTTCCGAGTTATTCTATCAAAGAAATGGAGGCGAAGCCTATTCAAGGTAAACTATATGTCCCTCCTCTCGTTTTGGAAAGTAAAATTTCTGAACTCGAGAATTCTTTAACAGATGAAAGACTTTTGATGAATATTGAACAAAAAGTTTTTTCAACTGTGTTCAAAGATACTGTTCTTTCTAAGGCTTCAAACTCTGAGGATATGTTTGGTCTATCAAATAAAGGGTTTGATTTTCTGAACTCTGACGGTGGTTTAGATGATTGTTTTAATCAATTTGACTTTAATGCAAAACTTCCTAACCATTCATCCTTTGTTAAGAAATCTTTGGGAAAAACCAGTATGCCTGTTAACAGTGCAAAATCAACGAAAGTTGATAACTCAGTCTCTGTGAAAGCAAAGAGTGCTAAAGGTAAGATTATATCTAAGCATTCACAGAAACCGAACACTACTGGTCATCCGAAGAAGAAGCATTCGTTTGTTGCACAACAGTCTAACTCTCGAGTTTCACATGTTTCAGATCTGAGCAAGCAAAGACCAGAAGTTAAATCTCAGTGGCAACCGAAACAGAAGCTTGACAAGACCGTTAAATCGTTTTGTAGTGTTAATTGTAGTAAGACTTCGCCTACTAAAGATGTCTTAATTGCTGATGTTGCTATTTTGAACTCAAAACTTGTTGTTTCTCGTAAATAATATACAATGAAGCAATTATTTCAGTTATCTTTATCTGCTAGAAAGTCTTCTATTTATGATAAACATGTTTCTACTTCTTGTCAAGATTCTGAAGATTGGTTTGGCAATTATCATGTGCATTCATCTAATTATAATGCTTCAAATGACTTTCAAATGAAAAGAGGACCCAATTTCAAATGGGTACCAAAATCTTGTGCTAACACAGTAGGACCCAAATTCCAGTGGGTACCTAAGGCTAAATCTGTGTTGCAGGCACACAAAGTTTAAGAGAGCTTATGGAAATGACTTCTAGAGAAAACAGTCTAGGACTCATTCCTCAAAGAAACTAGGTTCTTGAATACAACAGTTCAAGACCCGCACTTCAAAGATAAAATAATGGTTTCTGAACACGTCTGTTCAGAACCTGTGCTTAAGAAGAGGATATGGCTTTTGAACAAATCAGTTCAAGACCCACACTTCAATGCTCAAAAGTCTTAAATTTTGACTTATGACTATCTAAATCAATTGTTTCATTATTTCTCTTGTGCAGATCCGTCATATGTGGTGCTTGGATAGCGGATGTTCCAAGCATATGACTGGACAAAAAGAGATGTTGTCCAATTTTAAAGAGAAGTATTGCGGAACAGTCATATTCGGCAACGACCAGTTTTCTCCAATAATGGGATACGGTGATGTACAACATGACAATGTCACAATCAAGAAGGTGAGCTATGTTGAAGACTTACGACACAACCTATTCAGTATTGGCCAGTTCTGTGACAAAAGCTTAGAGGTCAATTTCAAAGCCAAGACGTGTTCAGTTCGCACTAAAGAAGGCAAGGAACTCTTGGTCAGCACAAGAAAGTCAGACCTCTACACAATTAACTTGTCAAAAGTCCAGACTAACAAGCAGGTTTGTCTACTGACGAAAGTCTCGATGCAACAAAGTTGGCTATGGCATCGAAGGCTCTCTCACCTCAACTTCAGGTACATTAACATTCTGGTCAGTGGAAAGCTCGTGAAAGGACTTCCAGAGCTCAAATATGAAAGAGAACCTCTTTGTGCAACATGTGAAAAGGGAAAGATGAAGAGGGCTCCACATAAACCAAAGCTTGAACCGAGTACAAGCGCTCTGTTAGAGTTATTGCATATGGACTTATGCGGTCCGATGCGAACTCAGAGTCTAGGCGGAAAGAAGTACATACTCGTGATCGTGGATGATTACTCGCGATACACATGGGTCAAGTTTCTACGTTCAAATGATTAGACACCTGATGTTCTCATCACATTCCTAAAGACGACCCAGGTTAATCAGCAGAAACCGGTCAAGCTTCTAAGAACAGACAACGACACAGAGTTCAAGAACAAGAAGGTTGAAGAATATCTCGAATCTGTCGGGATTTCACATCAATACTCTGCTGCTCGAACGCCTCAACAAAATGGAGTGGTCGAAAGAAGAAATCGTACTCTAGTCGAGGCTGATCGTACTATGCTAAGTCAATCAGACTTACCTCTATTTTTATGGGCAGAATTTGTATCGACTGCGTGTTATACACAGAATCGTTCCATGATACATCGTAGATTCAAGAAGACTCCTTATGCGTTAATCAACAACCGAACACCGACAATCAAACATTTCCATAGATTTGGGTGTAAGTGTTTTGTGCTAAACGATAGGGAGAGTCTCAACAAGTTCAGTGCTACGGCGGACGAAGGCATCTTCATTGGTTATTCCTCGACATCAACTGCATTCCGTGTTTATCTAAAGAAGTCAAAGACGGTGATTGAAAGTATCAACGTCACGTTTGATGAAGAGATGGCTTCCGAACAACACAGTTCAGAACCCATTATAACCGGCGTACTATCTTCTGGGCAAATTAGTCCAGAACCTGAGTCTCAACAGAATAAATCAGATGAAGCATCAACGTCAACTAATCATTTATCTGATTTAGACTTATTATTTGAGTTGTTTTATGATCAATTCCTTGGATCTAATGTAAAGAAATCTGTTGTGGTTGACAGGATGGAAGACTTAACGACTACTCATCCAACCAGTTCAGATGTTCCTATTGAATCCAACGCCCCAATTCAACAAGAAATTCGAATTCAAATGCCGACTCCAACAGTTGAAGAAGTGCATGTGATGAAGAGACAGAAGTAGCTGAAATAGTAGGATGTTCTATTCAGATCAATCTACAGCCGGATCAAGCTGTACCTGCTGAGCCTTCTGAACCTACCACTTCAACTGTAATCATCATTCCTCCTGAACAAGTTGAAGAAGGTACAAGTGGATTTATAGATGATACAATTGACATACATTCATATAATCCACTACCTCATGAACATAAATGGACCAAAGAGCACCCGAGAAGCCAGATCATTGGCGATCCATCAAAACCGGTGCAAACTAGGTCAGCATCAATAAACTTGTGCATGCATGACTCCTTTCTGAGCAAGTTCGAGCCAACTCGCGTATCAGAGGCACTTGCTGATCCAGAATGGGTGATCTCAATGCAAGAAGAGATGAATCAGTTCGATGCACTTCAAGTCTGGAGACTCGTACCAAAACCTCAAGGTAAAACAATTATAGGTACGAAATGGGTTTTCAAGAAAAAAGAAAGACGAAGATGGTACCGTTATCCGAAACAAGGCAAGACTAGTAGCCAAAGGATACAGACAAGAGGAAGGAACGACTACGACGAGATATATGCTCCTGTGGCGCGATTAGAGGCAATTAGAATGTTTCTAGCCTACGCAGCCCACAAGAACTTCACGGTCTTTCAAATGGACGTGAAGACTGCCTTTCTGAATGGCATTCTAAAGGAGGAAGTCTACGTCTCTCAGCCAGAGGGTTTTGTCAATAAAGAGAAGCCGAATCACGTCTACATTCTCGACAAAGCACTCTACGATCTAAAACAAGATCCTCGAGCCTGGTATGATGTCCTTTCCAAATTTCTAGTCAAGTCTGGTTATTCAAAAGGAACGGTGGATACCACTTTGTTTATCAAAAAGGAAAAAGTCGATATCATTTTAATTCAAATCTATATAGATTATATTATTTTTGGCTCTACAAATCCTAAGTACTGTAAGAATTTTTCAAACCTTATGGTGTCTAGATTTCAGATGAATATGATGGGAGAGATGAATTTCTTTCTCGGATTACAAGTCAAACAATTTTCATCGGGTATTTTTATCAATCAATCAAAATACATTATGGATATTCTTCGGAAGTTCAAAATGGAAAATTCAAAACCGATTGGTACCCCAATGGCACCAGGTACTAAGATTGTCACCGATCCTTCGGGAAAAGCTGTTGATGTTAGGACGTATCGAGGGATGATAGGTTCTTTGATGTATCTTACTTCTAGTAGACCAGATATAATGTTTTCAACATGCTTATGTGCAAGATATCAGGCCAATCCTAAAGAAATCCATATGTCTGCAGTGAAGCGTATATTTAGGTATCTGAAGGGCACTGCAGATCTTGGTCTGTGGTATCCTAAAGATACTAGTTTTGAACTAACAGCGTATACAGATGCAGATCATGTTGGTTGTATGTTAGACAGGAAGATCACGTCAGGACATGTCCAGTTCCTCGGTGATAAGCTCGTAAGTTGGGCATCGAAGAAGCAACTTTGTGTTTCAACTTCCACGGCCGAAGCAGAATATGTAGTTGCTGCTAGCAGCTGTTCTCAGGTCTTATGGATGAGAACTCAATTCCGCGACTACGGTTTCCACTTCAATAAAATCCCGATATACTGTGACTCCAAGAGCGTCATTGCAATAACAGCGAATCCTGTTCAACACACCAAGACCAAACACATAGACGTCAGGTATCATTTTATTAAAGATCATGTCGAAAATAGAACAATTGAACTTTTCTTTGTAAAAACTGATTATCAGCTTGCCTATTTGTTTACCAAACCTTTAGACGAAAAGAGGTTTAACTTTCTTGTCTCTAAGCTTGGTATGCTAAATCTTAAGATTTAATCAGTAGTTACCTATCAAAGTTTTCTAATTGTATACTTTTTCATCATTTCTTCAGTCTTAATTCTGATTGATATCTGCACTTCTATATTCTGTTCATGATCCAAGGGGGAGTATGAGAAGAAATTGACAAGTGGTCAATCTTATTTTGCGGGGGAGCTCATAAGATTTCTGCATTTACCTTTTTTGTCAAATTTTTGTAATGCAAGATTTTAGGGGGAGCTCTTCAAGTCAAAGGAGTTTGGATATGACTTCTGATTATTTCTTATCAGAACTCGTACTTTCATAGTTTTACTGCTTTTTGTCTTTTCAATTTAAGTGAATAAATTTTACTTTGACTTGACATAAGACTTTTGCAGAATTTTTGAGAGATGCTTACAAGTTCATATGTTTATGACTTTAAGCTTAGCTTCATGAGATGTAAGATCGATCGTCAAGGAAAAAATTGTTATTAAAAGTTCAAACCACATCCCGTTTCTTAAATCGATTTCATGATTTGTAAGTGTGATTTTAAATGTTTTCAAGATCAATTTTGTGCTTTAACTGAAATAGTTAAACCATTTTGAACATCATATGCATCATAGAAAAACAGGATTTCTTTGTGCTAGGAATTAACACAACTTCTATGGAATCACCTTAACTAGTGATTTCTACCCAAGAAGTTAATCCATAGTGATTGAGTGTGAGAAGTCGAAAAGAAATGAGTGTGATTAGATTGAGCAAAATGTTTAAAAGAAAGAGCGTGTGAGAACAGAGTTAAAAGAATATCACAACTCTGCACCAACTTTTTCTGAGTCGGGCAGCCACAATTCTAATGTTTCACAATTCTTTGGTGATCATTATTGAAACAGGCAAGTAGCCCATGCCAACTCTTGATCAAACCTCACCATCTACTCATTTTCTACTCAAATAGAAAGTGTTTCACATTTTCTAAGGGGAAGCAACACATTTGCTATCTGATTTTCATTTGGAAAATCTGGATATTGAAAAGAAGGAAGTTTGCCCCACCTTCGCACTTCAATCATGCACATTGAGTCTGTATATAACTTATTGTTCTCTCAGTGGTTTACACAAATTTTGAGCCTAATAAGCAATCATCAAGTGCTTAATTCTTTCTATCACAAGCACGAACACACAAGGAATTTGTTTCTTTGTCATAACGTTTATAGAAATTACCTTTGTGGTGTTTCGATGATTAAATGGAACCCTGGGGGAGTCAACATCAAACAACTCCTTTCAAATGTGTATTTGTTACACACAATGACTTAGTGTTACTGTCAGGCATGTTAACTGATTCATTGGTTGATTTAGGTGTTACACAACAATTTTGTCTAGATTTGAAAAGATCTGGATGAATATCTTTTTAATTGACGGATCAGAGGCTCCAACTGACAGACATTTCTATCTCAAAGTTTTGATGTAGTCGTTGCACTTTCCATCAAAAATGGGAGAATCTAAAGCTTGAAGAAATGTCCAGTCCATTACATTACAAGACATTGGAGAAGAGAAAAGCTAATCAAGAACTGCGAGATCAAAGTATTCTGAAGACATACTGATTTCAGATAAATTTCCTTTGAAGATACTTTGCTAAAGCATTCTGAGCTAGAGAAAGAGATTGCATCTTCTGAGCTGAACAAGAAGACTGAATTGCTAAAATATTTTAGTAATGATCTTGATCCAAAGGGGGAGATTGTTAGATCACATATCTATTGGATTCAAGATCATCCAATCTGATGATCCAATCTGAAGCTAATGCCGGAAAGTCGACTCTCGATATTAAGTCTAATGTCATTTGTAATAATATGTCAAAGTATTGTTTTAGTATTTTATAGTTAGTTAGATAATATCTTTTTATTAGATATTATATTAGTTTAACTATAATATCTAGATATTAGTTTTAGTTAGTTTATTATTATATTAGGTAGTGTGTTAGGTGAGATATCATCTATCTGATATCTCACATCTAACAACTCTCTCTAACAACTCTAAGAACAAAAAACACAGAGAGAAAACATGAGAGTTTCAAACCGAAAACCTTGTAATCATCGATTGTTATTAATCAAACAGGTTGGTAATCATATTGTGTTGTTTTATAAGAACTTGATAAGTATTGTGGACCGACAGAAACAAGAAAATTAAATCTCATTTCGTCGAGAGGCTTGGTAAATAAATCAGCATGCTGATAATCAGTGTTTACAAAATAAAGTTCTATTGTACCTTTTTCGACATTGTCCTTGATAAAATGATATTGTACATCTATGTGTTTGGTCTTTGTATGTTGTACAGGATTTGCTGATATTGCCATGGCGCTCTTAGAGTCACAATATATCGGGATCTTGCCAAATTTGAAGCCATAATCTCGCAGTTGCGTCCTCATCCACAAGACTTGAGAGCAACAGCTTGCAGAAGCAACGTACTCTGCTTCAGCGGTTGATGTGGAAACACATAATTATTTCTTTGACGCCCAACTAACGAGTTTATCTCCAAGAAACTGTATATTACCCGATGTACTCTTCAAGTCTAACATACAACCTGCATGATCTGCATTTGAGCAAGCGGTTAGTTCAAAACCAGTATCTTTAGGATACCACAGACCAAGATCTGCAGTGCCCTTCAGATATCTGAAGATCCTTTTGACCGCGGACAAATGGGATTCTTTGGGATTAGCCTGATATCTAACACATAAACATGTAGAAAATATTATATCTGGCCTACTTGAAGTTAAGTACATCAAAGAACCGATCATCCCTCTATAGGTTCTAACATCGACAACTTTTCCTGAAGGATCCATGCCAATCTTAGTTCCTGGTGCCATCGGGGTTCCAATTGTTGTACAATTTTCCATTTTGAATTTTCTCAGAATATCAAAAATGTACTTGGATTGATTTATAAAAATCCCCGTTGAAAACTGCTTGACTTATAATCCGAGAAAGAAATTCATCTCTCCCATCATACTCATCTGAAAACGTGACACCATAAGTTTAGAAAAGTTCTTACAGATATTGGGATTAGTAGAGCCAAATATGATGTCATCCACATATATCTGAATAAGAATAATATCGGCTTTTTCCTTTTTAATGAACAAAGTAGTATCGATTTTACCTTTTGTGAAGCCCGACTTGACCAAAAACTTTGATAAAACTTCGTACCAGGCTCGAGGCGGTTGTTTCAGACCATAAAGTACTTTATCTAAGATGTAGACATGATCTGGTTTATCTGGATTCACAAAGCCGTCTGGTTGTGATACGTAGACTTCCTCCTTAAGAATGTCGTTTAGAAAGGCAGTGTTCACGTCCATCTGGTAGACTGTGAAATTTTTATGAGCAACACACGTAAGAAACATTCTGATTGCTTCAATGAGTGCCACTGGAGCGTAAGTCTCATCATAATCAATGCCTTCCTCTTGCCGGTAGCCTTTTGCAACAAGTCGTGCTTTGTTTCTGATTACGATACCGTCTTCGTCCTTTTTATTCTTGAATACCCATTTGGTGTCGATAATGGATTTACCTTCTGGTCTTGGCACAAGTATCTAGACTTTTAAAGCTTCGAACTGGTTCAGCTCCTCTTGCATGGCAGTTACCCAATCCGAGTCAGATAGAGCTTATGATACGCGAGTGGGCCTTATCTTACTTAGAAAGGATTCATGCATACACATGTTCAAAGTAGCATACCTTGTTTGCACCGGTAAAATTGGATCTCCAATGATTTGGCTTATCGGCTGCTCTATGGTCCACTTGTGTTCGTGAGGGAGTGGATTTTATGTAGATTGATCATAATGCTCATCTAAGTATCCACTTTCAGTTTCTTCAGTTCGTTCTACAGCAGGGAGGGGTTCAGTTGAAGTAGATGGTGCAGAAGTTTCAGTTGGGACAACTTGTTCAGTCTGTTGATTATCCATCACAGTGCATCCAACTGAAGTAGGAACTTCTGGTTCAACATTTTCATTAACGCATTCAACCGTAGGAGTAATTGTTTGAATCTGAGTTTCTGTCTGAACCGGGGGAACGAGTTTAGTTAACACTTCTGAAGTGATTGGATGTTGACAGCTTAATTATTTAGACCTGTCAATCAGAACAGATTTAGGCACTTTAGATCCAAGAAACTCATCATAAAAGAATTCAAACAATAAATCTAATTCAGATAAGTGACATGTAGAAGTAGATGCTTTATCCGAATTAGTCGCATTAATCACAGGTTCTGTACCGATCTGTCCAGAAGCTAAAACTTCTGTAAGCACGGGTTCTGAACTGCTTTGTTCAGAGCCACCTGCTCATCAAATGTAACATTAACGCTTTCTATCACTGTCTTGGACTTCTTCAAGTACACCCGGTATGCAACAGATGTTTGAGAATATCCAATGAAGATGCCTTCATCAGCTTTCGGTCCAAACTTGTTCAAGTTCTCTCGATCATTAAGTACGAAACACCTACATCCAAAGATATGAAAGTATTTAATATTAGGTGTACGATTATTAATCAAAGCATAAGGAGTTTATCCAAACCGGCGATGTATTATGGACCGATTATGTGTATAACACGCAGTCGAAACAACTTCTGCCTACATAAACAGAGGTAGATCAGATTGAATAAGCATAGTATGAGCGGCCTCGACTAGCGTTCGATACGTCGCTCTACTAGTCCGTTCTATTATGGCGTTCTAGCAGCTGAAAATTGATGTGTTATCCCGACCGATTCGAGATAATCTTCAACAGTTTTGTTCTTAAACTCTGTGCCATTATCTGTTCTTAGAAGCTTGACTGGCTTTTGCAGATTTACCTAGGTAGTCTTTAAGAAACTGATGATGACTTCGGGCGTCTCATCTTTAGATCTCAGAAATTTTACCCATGTATATCTGGAATAATCGTCTACAATAACTAAAACATATTTCTTGCCGCCTATGCTTTGTGTTCTCATTGGACCACAGAGATCCATGTGTAGCAATTCCAGTGGAGAACTTGTACTTTGTTCAGGCTTCGGCTTATGAGCAGCTCTCTTCATTTTACCTTTTTCACATGCTGCACATAGATGTTCTTTCTCATATTTCAACTCAGGAAGTCCTTTGACGAGTTTGCCCACGACCAATTTATTGATGTAGCGAAAATTTAGGTGAGAAAGTCATCGGTGCCATAACCTGATTGTTCTTTCTCATACATGCGTACAGAACACCTTTTGGCCTTGAAATTTACCTCTAAATCTTTGTCGCAGAACTGGCCAATACTGAATAGGTTATGTCCTAATCCTTCTACGTAATTCACCTTCGCAATCGTCACAATATCTTGAATGAGGTCACCGTAGCCTAGAATCGGTGAAAACTGATCGTTGTCGAATCGTACATTCCCGCAGAATTTCTGTGTATAATTAGACAATAAATCCTTTTGCCCGGTCATATGCTTGGAACAACCGCTATCCAAGTACCACATATGATGGGTCTATATAAGAGAAATCAGGGAAGAGCAACTTTAGGTACCCATTTAAAAGTGGGTCCTATCTGATTAGCACAAGATTTTGGTATTCATTTGTATATGGATCCTCTGAACTTTTGAAAAACTTTTGATGTAACAGACTTATAAGAACAAACATGATAAGTACCAAACCAATCATCAGAAAATTGGTGAGAAACAAAATCATTCCGTCTAGAGTTAGATGACTTAGTAGTAAATTGAGATAATTGGAGTAATTGCTTTATTGAATATCGCTTGTAAGAAATTACAAGGTTTTGTTTATTGGAAGCAACACTACCAACTACATCAGAAAAACTACCAACAGATCTATTACAAAAAGTATCAGGAATTGATTATGCTTTCTCATCTATCTTTTGTTTTGGTCGCCATTCTGTTCGACCTTCTGACCTTTTCTTTCTTAAATCTGAAACAAAATATTTAGATTTGTTAGGAAAATCAGATTTCTGAGATTGTCTTTTCTTTAGATTACCAGTGTTTTTCCATTTGTGTGAGCGCTGTTTCTTTTGCTTCTTACCTGACTGATAGTAATCAGTACTCACAGAAACTGGTTCATCAACTTTAGTTGATGATTCACCAATTTCATGCACACTTGGTAAAGCTTGAACATTTATAACAAAAGTAGAATGATCTAGAAGTTGAGCATTAAAATCAAACATATCTATCTCATCAACACACCCTTCATCAGAATTTAAAAAATCATTTGCAGACGCAAATAGGTCATCAAGATCAACTTCAGAAGTTTGAGGTGGTTTAGAAGATGTAGAACACTTTTGAGATTCAACAGTTAAAATTGTGTTCTTTAAAACAGTTGAAAATACAACTTTTTCAATGTCATCCAATATTCTTTCATCAGATAAAACATTTTCAAGCTCGATTATTTTGCTTTCTAAAATGAGTGGAGGAACATAAATTTTAGCTTTTAAAGGTTTTTCCTCCAACTCTTTTGTCGAATAGCTTTCAAAATATTTGAAAGAGATTTTGGTTGTTCTAAAATATAAGTATCATTCAGCTTTTGATAGCAGAATGATAGTTGCATTTTCTTTAAATTCTTTCTTTTCTCATCTTCTTTTGTCTCAACCTCATCCGATGATTTGGTAACAAATTTGGGTTTCAAATGAGGATATTTAGCAGCCGCATATAGAAAATCAAAATTATATAAAGTAGGTTGTTTTCTGATGGCTTTCTTAAGATAGTGTGGGTTTTCGTAACCGAGACCCCACTTCTCTTTAACATCAATTTCCTCATTAGGGGTGTTTAAGAAGATGGTTTGACCTGTTTGGCCTCGTGCATATAGTTTGGCTTCCAAACCATTTACCTTTTTCTCTAAAGTCTTGTTTTCAACCTGCAGTTTAAAAGCTTTTAGAACACATTCTTGCTTTTCTGAATCAGACTTAGAAATCTTAGAAACAAAATCGAAAATCTTACTTTCAAAACATTATTTTTCTTGTTTGAGATTAGAGACAGATTTGTTAAGAGAATCAATTAAATCTTTGTTCCCAACAACGACTTTGTTAAGATCAAAGATCTTCTGATTTTTCTTGACAACTCTGATCTTTTCCTTTTTCAGCTTATTTTGAAGATCTTGAAGTTCGACCATCATGGCTTCCATTTTGGTCATAAAATCATATTTGGAAAGATTAATTACCTCATTAGTTGTCTCTTCATCACTGTCATCATATTTCACCGTATCTCCCATCAAGCACATATGAGCTGTTTCTTTTCTTTCTTCTTCATATGAATAATCCAGCCAGAACTTATCTTCAACCATCAAAGCCTGGCCAGCTTCTTGCTTCTTAGCCAAGAGCATCTTGTTCTTATAATACTCTAAGTTTCTGACTTTTGGCTTCCGACGGTCCTTAGCGTAGTGACCGACCTTACCACAGTTGTAGCATTTGATCAGGTTGTCTGTCTTCTTTTCAGCATTATAATCATTCAGATATTTCTTCTTCTCATCCGTCTTTCTCTTCACATATCTTTTCTCTTAAATTCTTTTACCTCCTATTCTTTCCCAATGCTCATGATTCTTTGAACCAGACGAAGAGTACCTCTGTGAGTTCAAACCCGATTTCTTGTAGAATTTCTTCTGAAATGCACGGGTCAGTAGAAGCATATCTTGCTTGAGGTTTTCACCGTCGTCACTGTCCGAATCATAACTAGAATCAGAACTGAGAATCACTATCTTCTTCTTTTTCTTCTTTTCTTTCTTTTCCTTTTCTTTCTCCTTCTGGCCAGCTACTAGAGCAATTGGATCTAACACTTTTTCAGTCTTTTTCTTTGCAGCCCTTTTCTCTTCAACCTCTTCCTCATTCTGCAGTAAAGTCTCATAGACTTCATGTAGAGGTATGTCACTTAAGTCCTTCATTTGTTTCATTCTGCGAGTGTGCTTCTTCCACTCGGGCTGCAGAATGCTGAGGAACTTTACATTATTCTCGATCTGCTTCTTCTTAACTATGTTCTTTGAAAGTTCATCCAGTGGAATAATGAATCTCTCATATGTTTCCTCTAGGATCTCATTGTTCTTTGCCTTAAACTCCTCATAGTTGTTTATACAATTGGCCACTTTCATCTGATTTCCCACCTTGGATCCCATCATCATCTTCTGTAACTGATCCCACATCTTTTTCGCGTTCGCTTTATAGTTGTCGATCTTAATATAGATCTCATTCGGGATACTCTGAAGTAGAAGAGATCTCGCTTGTTTATCAGATTTGAACCAACTTTTCTGCTCATCAGAATATTGGTCAAATTCCTTCGGAACAGTTTTCATTTTTCTCACCCTGTCCTCGTCTCCATCCTCACTGTCTGAAGATTCATCATCAGGTATTTCAACAGTGGGTGGTATCATGGGACCTTCTGTAATAGATAGCAAAACGTTTTCCCCATTTGCATGTTGGTCGACGAAGTTGAGAAAACGATCCTTCCACTGTTCATATTCGCCTATGAATAGAATAGGAGGCTTTACGTCAGTACCAATCGACAGGCCATCCTTTGAAGTCATCTTTGTGTTACACTGCTTACTGTGATCGTCAAAATTCAGAAAACAAACTGTATCTACAAAAATAAAACTCAGTTAAATTTCAGAAAAATCAGAAAAATTTCTATGTATAGAACGCGCTTACCAAAGAGATCAAACATAAACGCGTAAGATCCTATGTGCGAAGTTAAGATTCGCGCACACCAAAGGCTGCGTGAACTGCACTTCTCGCACAAAGAGTTGTGCGAGTTTTATCTTCGCACACGACAAAGCTTGCATGAACCAAGGTTCGCGCAGAAGGCTTATGCGAGTTCTTAGATCTTGCACACAACTATGTACGAGTTCTGATGCTTCGTGCAAAAGACTTGCGTGTTTAGGACTTAGAAAAATTTTGAACAAAATTACTTTGCGCAAAACACAAACGTGCAAACTTGAACTTTTCGCAGAAACCACTTCGCGCACAATGAAGACGATGAATAGAACAAACTCGCTCCTAGATATGTGTGAGTTTCTACTTCTCGCACAAGGCTATTAGCGAGTTCTTCACTTCAAACAGAAATTAAGGCCTTTGCGTGTTCTTGATTTCTTGCGAGTTTTACACTTGTGCGAGTTCTTCCTCTGCGAGTTCTTCCAACCTTGGGATTTCTTGGCCTGTGAGTTTTCTGAATCTTGCGAATTCTTGACTTGCACAGTTTCAAAAACTCGATTTTTCCAACTGAATCGATTCAGACCTTCTTCAATTAGTTTGAAATTTTGTAGGCTTGATCTAAATCATATTTCGAACGGATTACAATGATTTGATTTCAAACAAATACACCAAGATTACAAATTCGATCTAAAGAACAGACTAATATGAACTCGAACTGAAACTTACAACAAATCCAAAATTCACAATAATGAATGTGAATTATGCAATGCAATTCAAACAAAACTTTATCTAAATGCAAAATCGAATACAAAGATACAAGACTCAAATCAAAAATATCACTAAAATCCAAAAAATCGAATCTCTACAGGTCGTTTGCGAGTTCGTGAACTGGTGATTCAAAATCTTCAAAATCGATCCTTAATTCTCTGAATTTTGTATGCTCTGATACCAATTGTTATCCCAGATAACAATGTAAACACGATGACACAATCAAATTTATTCAAATTTCATCTTTGTATTATCACAGAACTTGATTACAAAACGCTCTCAATACTTTCTCTCTCTAACTATATATCTCGTATATATCTCTCTGTTGTGCTCTCAATGTCTAACACACACAACACACATATATATACACACAACAAAACACGCACACCACAGGAACGCGCAAACAACTATAATTTATAACACATTACAACTTTGACTTTGACTTTTATTACACTAGACTTTGACTTTGATGCTTGAGAGTTGACCTCAGCTTTAACTTTAATCTTCAGTCTTCTATGAACTTGTATCCAACATATTTATGATCTAACACTTTCGATATGATCAAACACCTAAAATTGCAATTCCAAGAGCAAGCTAGACATGAGAGGTACGAAACATCCAAGGAACTGTTCTGTTGTAGAATGTCCGAAGGTAGTCCTGTTGGCACTCATATGCTTAAAATGATTGGGCATATTGAGCGTCTTGAAGGGTTAGGTTTTTCTTTACGAAAGGAGTTGGCCATTGATGTAGTTTTGCAATTGTTACCAAATAGCTACTGTCAATTTATGATGACCTACAACATGCATAACTTTGAAAAATCCCTTCCAGAATTGCTCAATATGTTACGAACAGCCGAGCAAGAGCTTGCAAAGAACAAGTCCACCATTTTGATGGTCCGTAAGGACAAGAGAGGGAAAAGCAAAGGAAAGTCCATTGCCAAACCCACTTCTAAATCTTTGAAGCCAAAAGGAGGCATTAAGAAACCCAAGGTAATTGTACCTAAGGAGGGTGAGTGCTTTCATTGCAACAAACCCGGGCATTGGAAGAGGAACTGTCCTCTCTACCTTCAGGAAAAGAAGAAAGGAAGTGTAACTTCCACTTCAGGTATATATGTGATAGAAGCTAATCTTTCTACTTCTTATACATCATGGGTATTAGATACTGGATGTGGTTCTCATATTTGTAGAAACGTGCAAGAACTAAAAAGGACTAGAAGGTTGAGCAAAGGTGAAGTTGATATGCGTGTTAGAAATGGGGCAAAGGTTGTTGCTATAGCCGTAGGATCTATTTTGTTAACTTTACCGACCGGATTATTATAGAACTTGATGACTGTTATTGCGTACCATCTATTTCTAGAAATTTGATTTCTGTATCTTGTTTGGACAAGAAAGGTTTTACCTTTAATATTGGGAACAAATGTTGTTCATTCTCTTTTGGTAATATATATTATGGTGATGCAAGTTTGATTAATGGTCTTTATGTTCTTAATATAGATAATCCGATTTATAACATAGATAAAAGGGAGGTCAAATCGAATAGTTCAAATTTAACCTATCTCTGGCATTGTCCTCTTGGCCATATAAACGAAACTCGCATTTCCAAACTCCATAAAGATGGATTATTGAACAAATTAGATTTTGAATCATATGGGACGTGTGAAGCTTGTTTAATTGGAAAGATGACAAAGGCTCCTTTTGTTGGACAGAGTGAGAGAGCAAGTAATGTATTGGGAATCATACATAGAGATGTATGTGGTCCAATGAACATACATGCTAGAGGTGGTTATAGATACTTCATTACATTTACTGATGTTCTCAGTAGGTTCGGCTATGTATATTTAATGCGACATAAGTCCGAGTCCTTTGAAATGTTCAAATAATTTCAAAATGAAGTACATAACCAACTTGGAAAGAGTATTAAGATTCTTCTGAAAATGTAATATTCCCAATTCAATCAAGCACAATTCAAGAATCAAGATTTGACATTCAAGGTTCTAGAGAGAGAGTAGAGAGAGTAGAGAGAGAAAGTCACAAGTCTATTAATATGAAATATTACAATGTGTCTTGTTACTAATCTCTTACAAAGCCTAAGCTATTTATACCTAAGACAAACTCTCACAAGCTTACAACCTTTACAAACTCTCATAAGGCTAAACATTTATATCACTAAGATTGACTTTTTTGACTATACAGATTTTGACTTTTCTTCATTAAATCTTGGATACAATTTATACACTAACATTCTCCCCCTTTGTATTCAAGATTTAATAAAAATTTGATAATCGTCTTCATCTCTTGATTCTTCAAACTTTGACTCTGACAGCTCTAAACAGATGCTTTGAAAATCTTTAAACATTGAACTTTTGAAGAATCTTGAAAAGTCATACACATTTAGCATCTTTGAAAATTCAACAAGTCTTGAACACGAAACAAAATTCTTGAAACTTTTGAATCTTTGAACTTTAAGACAGCTTTAAGGAATCTCTGATCTCTTATCTTCATCTCTATGATCTCTAGATCGTCTTCAGAAAAACAAACTTTCTCGAATCATCTTTGTTTCTTCAGAATCTTTTGAATCATCTCTGAATTAATTTCTTTTCATCAAAATTTCTCCACAAATCTTTTCCACTTTGACATCTTTTTATGACTTTGAAATTGAACTTTCAGAATTTCTCCCCCTTTTTGATGAATTGTGAAAATCAAAATCATCAAAACTTATTTCAAAGTCAGCTTAGTCTTTGAAACTTCTTCCCAGTTTGATCAATGTAGAACAATCTTCATGATCTCTTTTGATAAAATACTAACATTCTCCCTCAACTGATCTGATTATGAGTCGTCAATTCATGAATGGATTCATCTGAATCTTTTCAAATTCAGAAAAATTAGAATGATAACCTTGAATCAACAAATGAAACAGTTATGAATGCCTGTCAGTAACACAAAGTTACTGTGTACAACGAATGTACAATTTAAGGAGCTGGTTTTGTCGGTCCCTTATATTTGAACAAGATCTTAACAGAAAATAACAATCACAAACATAAATGATAAACCAACTTGTTTTGATTACAAACACAGAATACATATTAGAGTTGGTGTTCTCTTTGAATCTCTCTCTTTTCTCTCTGGATGATGTTGGATCGATGATGATCTGATGAGTTATGAGATATTATAATATCTCACCTTACCTAATATCTAAAATACTAACATAATATAATATCTTACCTAACTAAAATAATATCTAAACTAAATATCCTAAATATCTATTTATTAGATATTTTTAGGAATAATATTAAATACTATAATTAACACAATAATTAACTTTGACATTTATTACAATCTTAACATTAGACTAATATTGAGAGTGACTTTTCAGCTTTAGCTTCAGATTTCAATCTTCAGATTGGATGATCTTGAATCCAATAAATCTGTGATCTAACAATCTCCCCATTTAGATCAAGATCATTACTAAAAGGATTTAGCAATTCAGTCTTCTCTTTTAGCTCAGAAGATGCAATCTCCTTATTTGTCTTCAATATATAATAATCTCCAGTTTTAGCTCAGAATGCTTTAGCAAACTATCTTCAAAGAAAATTTCTCAAATCAGCATGTCTTCAGAATACTTTATCTTTGAAGAATTCTATCTTGGACAATTCTCTAAACTTTTGATCTCTCTCATTTCTTGGTTAGCTCTTCTCCCCCTTTTTGATGAAAAGAGCAACGATTTCATCAAAACTTTTAGCAAGAAATGTCTTTCATAAGGAGCCTATGATTCATCAATCCAAAAGATATTCATCCAGATCTTTGCAAATCCAGACAAAATAATCGTGTAACACCTGAATCAACAAATGAATCAGTCAAAATGCCTGTAAGTAACACTAAGTCAGTGTGTGTAACTAATACACATTGGAAAAGAGCTTTTTGATTGTCACTCCCCCAAGGCTTCCATTCAATCATCAAAACACCACAAAGGCAATTTCTATGAACGTTATGACAAAGAAACAAATTCCTTGTGTGTTCGTGCATGTGATAGAAAGAATTAAGCACTGATGATTGCTTATAGGATCAAATATGTCTAAACCACTGAGACAACAGTAAGTTAAACACACACTCAATGTGCATGATTGAAGTGCGACGGTGGGGCAGACTTCCTTCTTTTCAATATCCAGATTTTCCAAATGAAAATCAGATAGCAAATGTGTTGCTTCCCCTTTGAAAATGTGAAAATCAGATAGCTGGTGAGGTTTGATCAAGAGTTGGCATGGGCTAGTTGCCTGTTTCAATAATGATCACCAAAGAGTTGTGAAACATTAGAATTGTTGTTGCCCGACTCAGAAAAAGTTGGTGCAAAGTTATGATATTCTTTTAACTCAGTTCTCACACCCTCTTTCTTTTAAACATTAAGCTCACTCTAACCAATCTTTCTTTTTCTGTATACCTCATCACACAATCCACACTCATTTCTTTTGAACTCCTTACACTCAATCACTATGGATTAACTTCTTGGGTAGGAAACACTGGTTAACGTGTATCCATAGAAGTTGTGTTAAGTCCTAGCACATAGAAATCCCATGTTTTCCGAGAAATCATATGATGCTCAAAATGGTTTAACTATGTTAGTTAAAGCAAAAAGTAGATCTTGAAAACATTTAAAATCACAATTCCAATTCATGAAATCGGTTTGAGATTCGGGAAGTGGTTTGAACATTTAAGAACAATGTTTTCTATGATTGAAAGTTGTCCTCCTTTCAACCATATATGAGATGAAGATAAGAAATTATACCTTTTGAGTGCAATCTTACATCTCATGAAGTCAAGCTTAAATTCATAAAGATATGATCTTGTAAGCATCTCTCAAACTACAAAAGTCTTAAGTCATAGTCAAAGCAATTTTATTCACTGAAATTAAAAAGACAAAAAGCAGTAAAACAATGAAAGTACGAGTTCTGATCAGAAATAATCATAAGTCATAGCCATACTCCTTTGACTTGTAAAAGCTCCCCCTAAAATCAAGCCTTACAAAAATTTGACAAAAAAAATAAATGTTGAAATTATATATGCTCCCCCTCAAAATAACAATGATCAACTATGAAGTACTTCTCACACTCCCCCTAAGATCATGAACAGAATAGAAAAGTGCAAATATCTTGCGGACATAGAGAAAAAAGAAATGATGAAAAATTGACAATAAGAAACTTTAATAGGTAACCACCGATTATGTCTTAAGATTTAGCATACCAAGCCTAGAGACAAGAAAATTGAATCTCTTTTCGTCCAAGGGTTTGGTAAACAAATCTGCAAGCTGATAATAAGTTTTTACAAAGTAAAGTTCAATTGTTCCTTTTTCGACATTATCTTTTATAAAATGATACATGACATCGATGTGTTTGGTCTTTGTATGCTGAACAGGATTAGCTGTTATCGCGATAGCGCTCTTCGAGTCATAGTAGATCGGGATTTTGTTGAAGTGAAAACCGTAGTCTCGCAGTTGCATTCTCATCCACAAGACCTGAGAACAGCAACTAGCAGCAGCCACATATTCTGCTTCGGACGTTGAAGTTGAGACACATAATTGCTTCTTTGATGCCCAACTGACGAGTTTATCACCGAGGAACTGTATATGACCTGACGTGCTCTTCCTGTATAGCATGCAACTAGCATGATATGCGTCTGTATATGATGTTAGTTCAAAGGTAGTATCTTCAGGATACCACAGACCAAGATCTGCAGTCCCTTTCAGATACCTAAAAATGCGCTTAACTGCAAACACATGGGATTCTTTAGGATTAGCCTGATATCTAGCACATAAACATGTAGAAAACATTATATCCGGCCTACTGGAAGTAAGATACTTCAAAGAACCTATCATTCCTCTATAAGTCCTAGCATCAACAGCCTTTCCCGAAGGATCGGTGCCAATTTTAGTACCAGGTGCCATTGGGGTACCAATCGGTTTACAATTTTCCATTTTGAACTTCCGAAGAATATCAAGAATGTATTTAGATTGATTGATGAAAATCCCCGTTGAAAATTGTTTGACTTGTAATCCGAGAAACAAATTCATCTCTCCCATCATATTCATCTGAAAACGTGACACCATGAGGTTTCAAAAATTCTTACAGTATTTAGGATTTGTAGAGCCAAAAATAATATCATCCACATATATTTGAATAAGAATGATATCGGATTTTTCCTTTTTAATGAATAAAGTGGTATCGACCGTACCTTTTATAAAACGTGACTTGACCAAGAACTGAGATAAGACATCATACCAGGCATGAGGAGCTTGTTTCAGTCCATAAAGTGCTTTGTCGAGAATGTATACATGATTCGGTTTCTGTTGATTAACAAAGCCTTCTGGTTGCGAGACGTACACTTCCTCCTTGAGAATGCCATACAGAAAAGTTGTCTTCACGTCCATTTGAAAGACCATGAAGTTCTTGTGGGCTGCATAGGCCAGAAACATCCGAATTACCTCTAAACGCGCCACTGGAGCATAAGTCTCGTCGTAATTTATTCCTTCCTCTTGCCTATATCCCTTGGCAACAAGTCTTGATTTATTTCTGATAACAGTACCATCTTCATCTTTCTTGATTTTGAAAACCCATTTCGTACCGATAATAGATTTACCTTGAGGTTTGGGTACGAGTCTCCAGACTTCAAGTGCTTCAAACTGATTCAGCTCTTCTTGCATTGCAGTCACCCAATCGTGTTGGGAACTGAAGATTTAATCAAGTATGATTACTGCTGCCAGTACAACATGGTTACTACTGCTGAGACAAGATACTACTGCTGAGCCAGATTAATACGGCTTGAAGAAATTAATATTGCTAAACATAGTTAGTACTGTTGAAGATTAATACTGCTCAGAGTGTTAATGCTGATATGATTTAATACTACTTATGTGATAATCAAGATATGCACAGATCAAGGTTTGAAGATAATCATGGAAGGTTTGAAGATAATTATAGAAGAATATACTGAAGATCTTTTAAGTTTTGTAATTATCTTTTATTTTCAGCATATGTATAGATGTGTTCAGAATAGTTTTCATATACGAGTATTCTGAGTTTTTGTTTAGAGAGAGAATTAACCTCAAGGTTTACAACCCTAGTTCTAGAGAAGTAGAACTCGTCTTGGTGAGCCTGTTCATCAAGATTGAGGTTTTGTGTGAAAGCTTGTAACTTTAATCATTCAATAAAGTTTACAAGTTGTGATTTATATTTTACTGTTACATTGATAGTTTGAATATTAAAGTGTTTTTCCGCAACTTCTTTAATATTGTTTCTGAGTTTTATTATTCTTGTTAAGAATCAGATCCTGAAAAGTGGTATCAGAGCATAGTATTCTCAGAAACCTTCATTCATCATGGACAACACAGTTGAATCAACCAGTACTCTTGTTTCAAAGGTTCCCATGCTCAAACCTAATGAGTTTGACATGTGGAAAATTAGGATCAAGCAGTACATCCTCCTTACAGATTTTTCTATGTGGGACATTGTTGAGAATGGTCCCTCTGCTGAAGGTAAAATTGGACAAGATGGAAGAAGACCACCTCCAAAAACTGATGCTGAGAAGAAAGTGAGACAATTGGAGATGAAAGCCTTAAGCACCCTGCTTTTAGCCATCCCTAATGAGTATCAACATCAATTTCATCACTGCACTGATGCTCTGATTCTATGGAATGTTTTAGAGAAGAGATTTGCTGGCACCAAGAGCACTAAGAGGAATCAAAGGGATATTCTCAAGCAGCAATATGAGAATTTTACATCTTCATAGAATGAGTCTATGACTCAAACTTTTGATAGATTCAATAAGTTAATTGGTGAGTTGGCTACTGTTGGAGTTCAGATGGAACAAGATGATGTCAACCGAAAGTTCCTCAGATCTCTTGGAGATGAATGGACCATGTACACTATCTCATTCAGACAGAATGACATGTTGGAAGAAAAGGAACTGGATGATCTGTATAATGATCTGAGAGTGTTCGAATCTGAGGTGGAAGCAAAGAAGAAGCCTACTGAATATGTTCACAATGATGCACTCCTATCAGCATCAACTGATTCTACTGCTAACCCTGAATCAGTTAATGCTGCCAGTGGAGTAAATCAAGAAAAAGGCAATGAATCTGTTTTTGAAGCCTTTCTTTCCAGCCATGGTAACTCTTCTTTAATCAATGATGACATGGAACAGCTTCATCCTGATGATCTTGAAGAGATGGATATTAAATGGCAGATGGCCATGCTTTCTATGAGGGTGAAGAAGTTCATCAAGAGGACTGGGAGGAACAACTTCTCTCAAAGAAGAGAAGATGGAGCAGGATTTGATAAGTCAAAGGTGGAGTGCTACAAGTGTCATATGAAGGGACACTTTGCCGGGGAATGCAGAAGTGGAATGACTCAAAACAACCACCAACAAGCTCAGACTGGAAGCTTCAACCAGAACAGAAACTCTGCTCAAGCTCTTGTTTCTCAACAAGGAATGGGGTTTGACTAGAGTGATCAAGCAGAAGAGGCCATTCAAAATCAAGCTCTCATGGCAGATGTATCTGATCTCCCAACTGAGGTACTTTCTAATCTCTGTACTCAAACTTGCATAGACACTGTTAAAAGGTACAGGGATCACAACCAGAGTATGAGTGATGACCTTAAGAGGTTAGAAAAGGATAGAAAAGACTATGTGAAAATTGTTGAGAGGTTTGAGGAACAAATTAAAGGTTTCCAAGCCAATGAACTTCAACACACATATGATACAAACTACTGGAAGTGGGAGAAAAATGATTTAGAAATCCAACTGACAAAGTCTAGAGAGGAGAATGAAAAGTTGAGAAGAGAGCTAGCCAAGGTTAAGCTGGATGTGGAAAAATTTTCATATGCTTCTAAAGCCATGGATACATTTCTAAAGGTCCAAATCCATGATACGCTTAAACCAGGAATTGGATACAATACCACACCATCACCATACAACAACAACTACATCCCTCCTAAATCAGATTTACTAGAGACGAAGGATAGGAAGAACTTGCATGAGGGAGCCACTAAGATAGATCCTTTAGATGAAGTAGTTGTTGAGGACAAGACTGAGAAAGAAGCTGGTAAGAGTAAGGATAACACTGTGAGTGGTGAGATTCCCTTAGAAAATAACATTCTTACCAATGAGGGTGGTGGAAGGGATTGGGTCAAATCTGATGGTGTAGAGAAAACTGAGGGAAAGTCTAAAAAGGTCCATTACAAGCAGACTACAGTTGTGAATCCTGTTCCTTGCAAACAGTGTGCAGGTAATAAATATGAGCCCCTAAAACATGATAAAAGGAGGGGAAATCAAAGAAATTGGAATAATCAGTGGGCTCAGAAACAAGGAGTTGATCTGAGTAGAATCATCAGACCAAAACCTTGTTTCATATGTGGCAAATTGAACCATCTTGCCAAGCACTGTTATTTTAATCCTATGAACCAAAGGATAAATTTTCAAAGATCTGTGCAAAAACCCTTTGGTTATAGGAAGAATGAAAGGAACCATGTGGCTAAGAAACATGTTAAATCTAAAAGCCACATGAAGAAAAAGACTGTAAACGAAAGTGTCAAGATGTGGGTTCCCAAAAGCACTAAAACTGTTAGTACTGCTACCACAAATAGTGCTGCTGACAAAGATAGTGCTGCCAGAAGCAATACTACTGCTATCAATGTTAGTGCTGCTGATAGTATTAGTACTTCTAAAACTAACATTGTTAGTACTTCATCAAATATTAATACTGCTAACTCTGTTAGTGCTTCTAACAAGGTTAGTACTGCTAAACCTGTTAGTACTGCTAACTCTGTTAGTACTTCTAAAATTAGTACTGCTTCTAGTGTTTATGCGTCTAGACCAATCATCTTGACAAAGTACTCTAGTAAAGAGTATTCTAATTTTAAAAATCTCATCAAAAAGGAGTGTAAGTACTTTGATGAGAAAGGGAGGCCCAAGACCACTTTGGCTTGGGTTCCCAGTCAATACTAATTAATTTATCTTATGTGCAAGGCAACCAGGCTTGCCTCAAGAATTTCAAGAAAATTGATGGAGGGCATGTTGCCTTTGGTAATACTCCAGATGGAGGTAAGATTAGTGGTAAGGGAGATGTAACAAAAGGTAAGATGACCTTTGAAGATGTTTTCTATGTTGAACAGTTAAGATACAACCTGTTAAGTGTATCACAGGTTTGTGACAAAAAGCATAGCATATTATTCACTGATTCAGAATGCATGATCCTTGCTCCTGGATTCAAGGTAGTTGATGAAAAGATGATACTACTAAGAACTCCTAGAAAGGATAATGTCTATTGTTTGGATATGGAAAATGTTCCAAATGATTCATCCCTAAACTGTCTTATTTCAAAAGCCTCTTTGGATGAATCATCACTTTGGCACAGAACGATGTGTCACATGAACTTTAAAACAATGAATAAACTTGTTAAAAACAACCTTGTAAGAGGTCTGCCTTCAAAAGTCTTTTCATGTGATGATCATTGTGTTGCTTGTCTCAAAGGAAAACAACACAAAACTTCTCATAAGTCCAAAGAGTTGAACACAATTTCCTCTTCTCTTCAGTTGTTGCATATGGATCTGTTTGGTCCTACAAATGTCATGAGTATAGGTAAGAAATCATACTGCTTAGTTATTGTTGATGATTACTCTAGATTTACTTGGGTATATTTTCTAAGGACTAAGGATGAGACAAGTGGACTGATCAAATCCTTCATTCTAAGAATTGAAAACCAAACAAATCAAAAGGTAAAAGTCATTAGGTCAGATAATGGTACTGAATTTAAAAATTTTGACCTAAACACCTTTTGTGATGAAAAAGGAATTGAGAGGCAATACAGTGCTCCTAGGACTCCACAACAAAATGGTGTTGTTGAGAGAAGGAATAGGACACTGATTGAGGCTGTTAGATCTCTGTTAGCTGATTCAAAACTTCCAATTACTTTCTGGGCTGAAGCAGTAAATACTGCTTGCTATGTCCAAAACAGAGTTCTTGTAGTCAAGCCTAAGAACAAGACACCATATGAGCTTTTTAATAAAAGAAAACCATTTATTGGATTTTTTAAACCTTTTGGTTGTCCTTGTACCATTCTCAATACCAAAACTCACTTAGGAAAGTTTTATAGCAAAGCAGATGATGGTTTTCTTGTTGGTTACTCATCTCAGAGTAAGGCCTACAGAGTGTTTAATTCTTATTCTAGAATAATTGAGGAAAGTGACAATGTCAAATGCAATGAGAACACACCAAATCCTATTGGTTCAGGTCCTCAGTGGTTATTTGACATTGATTCACTAACTAACTCTTTGGGTTTCAGTAGTGATGATCATGCAGGATCAGGAAGTAGAGGATCAGGGGATGAACAAGTACAGGATATTATTCCTCAGTCTGTGATCTTTCCCATACCTACAATGGACCCTGTTGAAATCTGTGAAAAGGAGACTGTTACTGAACCAAGTCAGAGTGAAGAAGAAAGAAGAGATGAGGAGAATTTAGAGCATGAAGAGCCAGAAGTAGCTGATGAGATCCCCTCAGCTAACTTAAATGACTCCAATTTAGATGTGCGAATTAATGAAGAACCTAGTCTTCAGACAAGAACTCAGAAGAATCATCCTCCTGAACTGGTAATAGGAGACATCTCTTCTCCTATGATGACTAGGAATCAAAGCAGACTTCAAGAGTTGCAAGATCAGCAACATACAGTACTCTCTTGCTTTCTATCTCAGATTGAGCCTAAGAAGGCTTATGATGCAATGAAAGATTCAAGTTGGATAGAAGCCATGCAAGAAGAGTTGCTACAGTTTAAATTGCAAGATGTTTGGGACTTGGTGGACCTTCCAAAATGTCATAGAGCAATTGGCACCAAGTGGATTTTCAGAAATAAAAAGGATGAGAGAGGAATAGCAATCAAGAACAAAGCAAGTCTAGTGGCACAAGGCTACACTCAGGAAGAAGGCATAGACTATGAGGAAGTTTTTGCTCCAGTTGCACGGGTGGAGGCAATTAGGCTGTTTCTAGCCTATGCCTCATTTATGAAGTTCAAGGTATACCAGATGGATGTGAAGAGTGTCTTTCTATATGGAACAATTGATGAAGAAGTATACGTTTGTCAGTCCCTGGATTTGAAAATCAATCATATCCTGACAGAGTATACAAACTTAAGAAAGCACTTTATGGTCTACATCAAGCCCCAAGAGCATGGTATGATACTCTGTCTACCTATCTCTTGGAAAATGGGTTTGAAAGGGGAATCATTGACAAGACCCTTTTCATTAAAAGAAGTAAGAAGGACATCCTACTTGTTCAGATATATGTGGATGACATCATATTTGGATCCACAAAAGATCAGATGTGTAGAGACTTTGAAGAGTTGATGCACAAGAGCTTCAAAATGAGTTCAATGGGTGAACTCATTTTCTTCCTTGAGCTTCAAGTGAAACAACAGAAAGATGGGATTTTCATAAGTCAATCAAAGTATGTGAAAGACATCCTAGATAAGTATGGTTTATCAGACTCAAAGCCGGCAAGCACACCAATGGAAACACACAAACAGATCACTGCTGATCTTGAGGGGGAGGATGTTGATGTCCATCTTTATAGATCAATGATTGGATCTCTCATGTATCTCACAGCCTCAAGACCAGACATCATGTTTCCAGTGTGTGTGTGTGCCAGATTCCAAGTCAAGCCAAAGCAGTCACATCTTCAAGATGTTAAGAGGATTTTCAGATACTTAGGAGGGCAACCTCGATTAGGTCTTTGGTATCCTTATGAATCTACTTTTGACTTTATTGCATATTCAGACAGTGACTTGGGTGGTGCTAATATGGATAGAAAGTCTACTTCAGGAGGATGTCAACTTTTGGGTGCAAGACTAGTATCTTGGCAGTGTAAGAAGCAAACCACAGTGTCCTTATCCACAACAGAAACTGAGTACATTGTTGTGCAAGTTGATGTTCTCAGGTTCTATGGATTCAGAATCAAATGATGGACTATGGGGTAACCTTTCTTCACACTCCAATCTTCATTGACAATAGCAGTGTTATTAGCATTGTTAACAATCCTGTCAAGCACTCCAAAACAAAGCACATTGAAATCAGGTATCACTTTATTAGAGACTGCAATGAAAAGAAGCTTATTCAAGTTGCTAAAGTTCATACTGATAATCAGTTTGCTGATCTATTCACTAAAGCTTTTGATGTGGGTAGATTCACTTTCTTGGTCACAAGTGTGGGCATGATCAACTCTGAATGAGCTCGTGTTTCATAAGTGTTTGTATACCTGTTATTTGTTTGGTGCTACTAATCATCTTTCTCAGGAAGTTTATTGTCCTGCTCAGACTAACACAAGCTTCAACAGTGTAAGTATAGTTAATGATGCCAGAGCAGTTTTAATACTGTCAGTGCAAAGTTACTACTGCAGGTTCATTATTACTACTGCTAGTCTGAGTTACTACTTCAGTAACCAGTGTGTTTCAGTCAAGAATCCTCAAGACCGATGGCATCTATGGCGTTTATTGATGAACACAACGAGATCGCAATGCTTCAAAAGCCAAAGCAGGTTGCTGGATTCCATCAAATAGTTGATTTTCTCAAGTCCAGTCATATAGCTTATGCTCTTACTGTGTCACCACCAATCTTCATCGAGCACCAGAAGCAATTTTGGGCCAATGCCACCGCTGTTACTGAAAACGGTGTGCAGATCATCAAGACAAGGGTGTGTGACAAACCCTTGATAGTCACTGAAGAGGTCATTCGCATCAGTCTACGTCTAGACGATGCCTCAGGTATTACCTCTATCCCTAATGAGGATTTGTTTTCCAATCTCACAAGAATGGGGTATGAAGGCCAACAGGGTGTTTTCAAATTTTACAAAGCTAACTTTTCTCCCCAATGGCGGTTCTTTGTTCATACCCTTATGCACTGTATTTCTAGAAAAACAACTGGATGGAGTCAGTTCAGTAGTACCATTGCTTTTGCTTTGGTCTGCTTGTCCACTGCCAGAAAGTATAATTTCTCCAAAATGATTTTCAATGACCTTGTGTCAAACTTGGAAAATAAAAAGAGTTTCTATATGTATCCAAGATTTGTCCAGGAATTTATCACCACTGAATTGACGGATATACCTTAGTTTAATGAGGTATATGTACCTAAAATCCCTAAGGGCAAGGTCTTTTCAAATATGAAAAGATCTGCCAAGGACTCGGAAGGAGTTGACACCCCATTGTTCTCTACAATGATGGTGGTGTCCCACAACCAAGAAGGTATGGCATCAGGGTCAAGGCCCTCACTAGACCATCCCACTGATAGCCAAACCCAACCATCAACCACTATATCACTACCTCAGTCTCTTGTTCTTAAGCCAACACCAGTTATAGCTAAAACATATACTAAGAGAAAGGTACACAAGGCTCCTTCCCTTGTTGTACCTCCTACAAACCCAGAACCTCAAAGCCCTCTAATGGAGCATTCTCCATTAGAGAATATCAATAGGGAAACCACTGGGGTGTCTCCCAACCCCAATAAGGTGCTCACTGAGGAGATGCATGAGCATGTGGGTGAGAAGGCTGCCACTAATCCTGCTAGCATAGAGGAGGCCAGTGGTAACATCACTAAGACCTTCCCCATGGCCACTTTGGGTGAGCAATCATCCAAAGGTCCTGGGTGCCAAGAAACCAAGGGAATAGGTGGTGCTTCAGCATGGCTGGAGATCCCTATTAAACATTCCAATGATCCCTCAAAAGGGGGTAACACTCCTGGAGAAGGTGAGGATAGATATGACTACCATGAATTGATTTCTGCCATGTCCAAAATGGCAACTGAACTGGATGCTCAAAAGAAGGTTGTCAATGAACTCAAGAAAGTCATCATCAACCAACAAGAAGAGATCAGCAGCTTAAAGAAGTTGGTTCAGAAGGTGGTTCAAAAGAAGAAGAAGCAACGATTTGTGCTCAGAAGAAGGAACCCAGTGGATGATGCTCCCAAAAAGGGGGAGTCAGAAGCTGAGGTCAACATGGAGAATGCGAAGAAAAAGGGGGAGAAACATGGAGATGAGAGGGAGTTTGCTGAAACAGAAACAGGGTTTCAGAAAGCAGCAGAAACAGTTAATGCTGTTGAAGCAAACATAGCAGCAGAAAAGTTAATACTGCTGAAATAAATGAAGCAGCAGAAATTGTTCAAGAGGTGTTAATTGACCTCATTAGCAGCAATTTGGAAGAAATTGAGATAGCTGAAGCACTAGTCAAAGCTAAACATGATACTCCTAAGGTCACTTCAAAGGCCAAAGGAATTGTCATCAAAGACAATGTTGAGGTTATCAAGAAAGCTAGTGTTGATAAGATAGCAAGCAAGGACAAAGGCAAAACCAAGATAGTGGAATCTGACCAACCAATTAAAAAGCAAAAGTTGATTGATTCAGATGAAGCTTTGGCTAAGAAGATTCAAGCAGAACTTGAGCAAGCAGAAACAGTTCAAGTGAAGAAAGATAGGGAGATGGCAAAAGCTCTAGCTGCAGAGCTGAATGAAGTTTATCAAAAGAGTTTGGCAACAGAGATGGCACAGAAGAGATCTGAAATTTTAAAGAAGCCTGTGATGATCAAAATGGATGCAAAGAAGAGGCAACCTTCAAAGACCTACCTTGGCACTCAAGAGAGAAAGAAGATGATCACTTTCCTCAAAGGTGTTGTGGGAGTAAAAAGGGAAATGTTCACTAAAATGTCATTTGAACAAGTCAAAGGCTTGTATGATGCAGAAATGACCAAGCTACAAGGAAATGACAAAGCCAGAGTTGAAGTGGAAAAGAAGATGAAAGAGAGGCATGATCTTCAAATTCAAAAACCCTTTCCTGATGATCAAGAATCACCAATGAAGGAAGCTACTCTAGGTGAAAGTCTGAGGACTTTGAAAATAACAAAAATGATGGCTAGAAGAAAACCAGCTAAGAAACCTAGAGTGGATGAGGAAGAAGCTGAGAAAGAACAAAAGGTAGCTGAAGAAGAAGAGGCATCTAAGTCTGATGAAAAGAAAGCTCAATCTCAGGAAGAACCATCAAGTATTTCTGATGTGAGTATGTACATGGTAGTGATGGAAAAAGTGCCTGAGCCTATAAAAGCTGAACCAGTTGGTGTCAAGCCTCCTGAGATTATTCACTGGGATACCATGAAAGTAGATGGAAAGGAGTATATCAGGCTGAAGAGGAAAGATGACAAATTTGAAGTGTATCCTACCTGGGCCAAGATTGTAAGAATATGCTCCAGGTCTGATTTAGAGGAAATGTTTGAAGTGGGGATGAAATTATAAGCTGATAAGCTGAAAGCTCCAGGGATACCTGTTACAAAACTTGTGATGGAATATCTATGCATGTTGTTCAAGACAGAGGAAGTTCAGCATGTTATCAGAAATGTTTTCAAAACCATCAACAACTGGACTTTGTATGAAAGAAGTGGAGTATATGCACTGCTATGGATACAAGTCACTTTGAATACTTCCTAGTGGATAGAGTTTACAACCATAGCAGGTTAAAGTTGCATGCTATGTTGAAGAAAAAGCTAGGTTGTGCACCAGATTCTGCAATGGCAAGATACTTGATCTAGATAATTATTAATCAAAGTTTGGGGCTGAATCCTGATATAGGTTTATGAACAATGGAGTTTTGGGAGCATCTGAAGAACTTGACTTCTCTGTTCTAAAAGTCAAGTTAGGGGGAGATTGTTGGGAACTGGAGATTTAATCAAGTATGATTATTGCTGCCAGTACAACATGGTTACTACTGGTGAGACAAGATACTACTACTGAGCCAGATTAATACTGCTTGAAGAAATTAATACTGCTAAGCATAGTTAGTACTGCTGAAGATTAATACTGCTCAGAGTGTTAATGCTGCTATGATTTAATACTGCTTATGTGATAATCAAGATATGCGCAGATCAAAGATTGAAGATAATCATGGAAGGTTTGAAGATAATTATAGAAGAATATACTGAAGATCTTTTAAGTTTTGTAATTATCTTTTATTTTCAGTATATGTATAGATGTGTTCAGAATAGTTTTCATATACGAGTATTCTGAGTTTTTGTTTAGAGAGAGAATTAACCTCAAGGTTTACAACCCTAGTTCTAGAGAAGTAGAATTCGTCTTGGTGAGCCTGTTCATCAAGATTGAGGTTTTGTGTGAAAGCTTGTAACTTTAATCATTCAATAAAGTTTACAAGTTGTGATTTATATTTTACTGTTACATTGATAGTTTGAATATTAAAGTGTTTTTCCGTAACTTCTTTAATATTGTTTCTTAGTTTTATTATTCTTTTTAAGAATCAGATCCTGACAAATCGGAATCAGCAAGGGCCTCAGATACGCGAGTAGGCTCGATCTTGCTCAGAAAGGATTCATGCATACACATATTCATAGAAGCAGACCTAGTTTGCACCGGTTTTGTTGGATCTCCAATGATTTGGCTTATCGGGTGCTCTTTGGTCCATTTGTGTTCATAAGGGAGTGGATTATATGTAGATAGATCAATATCATCATATATGTATCCACTGTTATCTTCTACAGGTTGTTCAGTAGGAATGGGGGGTTCAGTTGAAATAGTAGGTGCAGAAGTCTTAGTAGGTACAACTTGGTTAGTCTGTAGATCAGTCCTTATAGAACACCCTACTGATTCAGCAAATTATGTCTCTTCATTATTGGTCACATCTTCAACTGTCGGAGTAGGTATTTGAACTTGAACTTCTTGTTGAATCGGGGAGTCGGATTCAGTAGAAATATCTGAAATGGTTGGATGAGTAGTCATTGAGTCTTCCATGTTGTCAACCACAACAGATTTGGTTACTTTAGATCCGAGAAATTCATCATAAAATAGTTCAAATAATAAATCTAAATCAGATAAATGATTAGTAGACGTTGATGCTCCATCTGATTTGTTCTCTTGAGACACAGGTTCTGGACTGATTTGTCCAGAAGCTAGTACTCCTATTATCACGGGTTCTGAAAAAACGTGCTCAGAAGCCATCTCTTCATCAAATGTAACGTTGACGCTTTCAACAACAGTCTTTGACTTCTTCAAGTATACACGGTATGCAGTAGATGTAGAGGAATAGCCAATAAAGATGCCCTCATCTGCCTTAGCGCTGAACTTGTTCAGACTCTCTCTGTCGTTTAGAACATAACACTTACACCCAAATATATGAAAATATTTGATTGTCGGTGTTCGGTTGTTGATTAATGCATACGGAGTCTTCTTAAATATGCAGTGTATCATGGAACGATTCTGAGTGTAGCACGCAGTCGATAGAGCTTCGGCCCATAAAATTAGAGGTAAGTCAGATTGTCTTAGCATAGTTCGAGCAGCCTCGACTAGCGTACGATTTCGCCTTTCGACCACTCCATTCTGTTGAGGCGTACGTGCAGCAGAGTATTGATGTGAAATCCCGACCGATTCGAGATATTCTTCGACTGTTTTGTTCTTAAACTCGGTGCCGTTGTCAGTTCTGAGAAGCTTGACTGGTTGCTGCAGATTCACCTGGGTCGTCTTCATAAATGTGATGAGTACTTCGGGCGTCTCATCTTTTGAACGTAGAAATTTGACCCACGTGTATCGCGAATAATCGTCCACGATAACTAGAACATATTTCTTCCCGCCTAAGCTTTGTGTTCGCATCGGACCACAGAGATCCATATGCAATAACTCTAATGGAGAGCTGGTACTCGGTTCAGGCTTTGGTTTGTGCGGAGCTCTCTTCATCTTACCTTTTTCACATGCTGCACACAGATGTTCTTTGACAAACTTTAACTTAGGAAGTCCGTTCACTAACTTTCCACTGACCAGTTTATTGATGTACCAAAAATTGAGGTGAGAGAGTCGTCGATGCCATAACCAGCTTTGTTGCATCGAGGCTTTTGAGAGTAGACATACCTTCTTGTCAGTCTGGACGTTTGACAAATTAATTGTGTAGAGGTCGGACTTTCGAGTGCCGACCAAGAGTTCCTTGCCTTCTTCAGTGCGAACAGAACACCTCTTGGCCTTGAAATTTACCTCTAAGCCTTTGTCACAGAACTGGCCTATACTAAAAAGGTTGTGTCATAAGCCTTCAACATAGCTCACCTTCTTAATCGTGACTTTGTCGTGTACCATATCACCATAACCCAGAATAGGTGAAAACTGATCATTACCAAATCGAACTATTCCGCAGTATTTCTCTGTATAGTTGGTCAACATACCTTTCTGTCCGATTGAAAGTCCAAGAATCACTAAATCTCTAGAGAGAGAAAGTAGATAGAGAAAGTAGAGAGCTCCAAATGTGTACGTTCTATTCAAAATGATCTCAAAGTTACAAAAACAAAGGCCCAAGGGGACTTAAATACCCCTAGCCTTAACAACACAGATAAGCACTCTAAGCACAGTATAGACTAGGAAAATAATTACAATGATTACTACAAAATCAGTATTAACAATCTCCCCCTTAGTAATCATTGACGCTCTTCTCTTTGACGAAGTCTATTCAATCCAACTAAAACTTCCAGTCGTCTTAGAGTTGAGCGGAGGTTCAATCTCTCATGAATTGTATTCAATGTCCTCTTGAGAAGTCGAATCTCGTCATTATCAACCAGAAAAGCTTTACTTCTTGTTTCCAAAAATCTTCTTTAAGCTTCTTTCAGACGTTGTTCCAACTGAAGCTTGATCACCTTCAAAGTTCCATCTGAGTAATGACTAATTTCTTAAAATCTGAGAAAGCATTTTTGACTTGAGCCATTCTTGTAGACAACTCCATATGGATCTTGAATAATGGTGAATAAATGATAAGAATCTAAGTCTGGCAAGCTTCGATTGGGCCTTTGAAGATTTACAACTGGCTGAAAGCTTTCAACAGCCATCTGAAAATCAAACACTCTGAAGAATCTGATTTGCCGTCGAATGAATCTCTTGATAACAAATAGTGCCTGAGAAACATCCTGAGTTCTATGATAAAGATTCCTGAAATGATCATATAAAAACTCAATATCATCAATGGAAAGATTAGAAAAATCTGCCTCTGAGAAGGTATATCGGTTGCAATCTCTTCTTTCCACTACGAATTCCGGATACCAGATATTAACTAACTTGTTTATTGTGACGCTGATAACTTGCACAATCAAATGTGGAGAAGAAACGCTATTGTTTCTACGGCGCTGGCACTTGATGAGCATCAAGTATTCATATTGATATGCCTCTGCCTCCTTTTCAACACCAAGGATAGCATAAATGTTGATCGGCCTTCTTCTAGAAACAAAAATATTTCTCTGAATGTCTTCTAGAAAAGCTGATCTTTGCCTTGAAGCCATATATCTTTGATGAAGATTTCTTTGTCTCTCCTGCCTGGTCAAAGCTGGTCCTTCTTCTAGATTAGACGATGGAATCACAGGTTCAGAAGGAAGAACATCATCTTGTGCTCTGGACGACTGACCAGCTTCAAATGTGCTTGAAGGAGAAGTGGTAGTCGGAGCAGTGTCATCAGCAAGAGTCGAAGTATCTGGAGCAGTTTCTGGAACTTGAGTGGCTTCAGTACCTTGAATAATTTCAGGAACCTCTTCTTGAGAAGGAAGATCTTTGTACAATATATATGTAATCTCTTCATCCTTAGCATCCATAAACACAGAATCATCTTCAGTGTCAGATAAGATGATGATGTCATCACATTCCTCTTCTTTCACCTTACAAAGCTTCTCGTATCTGACATCATCGTCGTCATCTGAGTTTATCTCAATGAAGTTTTCAAAGAAGTTCCTCATATCATTAGCAATCTCCGAATCATCTATCTCATGAGCTCTTACAGCAAAATCTGGATCCTCGTAAACAACAATCTGCATGTCATTCTGAATATCTTGTTCAGAAATATTCAAGACATTTGACATGGAAGATAAATCTACACTTTGAATCATCACATTTACAAGATCATCAACGCTGCAATCTTGTACATTGTCCACATTCTTTTATGTACTAGCCGCCTCTTCTTGTGACTGATCCTCTCTAGCAGACGAACCCTCCATCCTCTGTCTCTTATGCATCTCCCCCTCATGACCTTGAGGATCAGGATCATCCTGGTCATGTCGACGTTTAAGAGACGGACCGGCTTCAGTTCTGCAATGATGTTCATGATGATCAAAGCGGTCAGAAAGAGATGTAAGAGCTTGAGTCAATAGAGAAATGCCTTCCTTGATCTACGAGAAATTCGTACGAGCTTCAGTCCGAAAAGAAGTGAATTCTTCGTATAATGCATAGACTCTGTCAGGAGCAGAAGTAGACGTAGAAGCTGGAATTTGAGTCGGAGTTGGAGTGGTTTGAAAAGTACGTAAAAGAGAAAGCAAGTATTTGTCTTGTTCAGCAGGCGACGACATAGACAGAAGTCGAGCGTATAACATATCTGATAACTAGGATATCGGAAGATCGGATACTTGAGTACTTGAAGTCGATACAGGAGGAATTGAAGAAGACACACCAACAGATTGCGTGAACGGTGGAGGTAAAGGAATAGATATGATTGCAGGAGCAGATGTTTGAACAGCAGAAGACGGATCTCTAATTACAACCCCAGATGGGCGTCTGAAAGGAATTACTTCAGGGATAGAAGATGTATCAATTTCTGGCATTTTACCTTTGAAGAAAGCACGCAATTTCTGAATTTCCGCTTGCTTGTGCTCTTCAAACTGCTCACTCATCTTTTGAATTAACTCATTCAAAGTAGAGAATTTCTTAGAAGAAACCCAAACTTGAACAGAAGAAAGCTCTACAGCTGAAACGGTTGATGACTGAATAGCCGCAAAAGAAGTTGTTGGAGCTTGACTCTGTACCGGAGCTGAGGCTTGAGCAAATGCTATATCCAATTCATCTACTTGAATATGAGCAACTGAAGGATTAACAGGAACAGATTCATCTTCTGATACAACTTCTGTTGAAATACCAACTTCTGGTTCCATGGATTGTCTTGCATAGACCCGAAGACGTGGTTGATCAGCATCATCACCATCATGATCATCATTATCATCATCTTAACTGCCAGGAATATCATCATGAATATCATCATCAGCATCTCTATTTTCATCTTCATCAGCAATAACATCGGCATCAACAGCAGTATCAACATTATCATCATCATCATCCTCAATGTCAATAGCAGCAGCAGTACTAGCTTTAGGATCAAGATCAGCAAGAACATCATCAACTTGTTGAGTTGCAACTGCTTCTTGTTCTGCAGATACTTCAACTTCTTGCTCAACAGTTGTTTCAATTTCAATCTCTTTATCAGCAACAGCTTCTTCAACTTCAACTTCTTGAACAACAGCAGCTTGTGTGTCATGAGATGGCTCATCTTGTACAGCTTCCACAAACTCATTCTCCATGCAGTACTAAATAACGCTATCATCGGTCATATCAGCGTAGTTCGCGATTAAAGCATATGGAATGGTCATGGAGTAGTTGAACGACTGCTTCTGTTTCTGAATGTAGAGCATGTCTGTATCCGGAACCTGTGGCCAACATAATCTGCGTGGAATAGCTGAATTGCTTCTGAGCACACTTCGAATAATCAGCTTCAAGAATCTGATAAATGGAATGAATTTGCGCTTCTTGTTTGTAAGCTTGTCTTGTACCCTCTCCGAGAGTTCAGTCCAGAATATATAAGTATAGTCGACATGCAAGTCATAGATGACTGCATGGAACAATCGGAGATACAGAAGACTAGCACTGTTCGTTCCAGAATGTTTTGCCGTAAGGCACCTGATGAGAACTGAGAAGAGAGCATACCAAACTAGAGGAAGATGTGACTTGTCAAAATCACTAACTCTGTTCAATCTGCCAGTATATCCAAGATTTCTAATTCCGTCAAGAACTTCCTCTTCAGAAGGAAAGCTGTCATAAGAAGTTCTGCCTGGTCTGGAGTTGGGCTCAGGAAGCTCCAGAATGAGACGTAGACGTTTGTATGAAAGAAATTAATCATATTGATCAATTTGCATATCAAATATATGCGGACGAGCAAGCTCATTCTTTGTAATTGTATGCCAGGCCTGTTGAATATAGACTTCCGGAACGTCAGCACATGAAGTAAGAGCCTGTGCAAGTGGATGACCTCTGAGAATCGCTCGAATCACCGGATGTATCTTGATTCTGTCAAAATCCACAAAGTAATTGTTTGGCTTGTATGGCAGAATGTACAGCATAATCAGAAAAACATCATTCGGCGTTCGGCGAGATGCAAATAGATTTTCCCCTACTGAAGGAACAGACGGCATCGGCGTCTCGTGTGCAGCTTGATCAGACGGATCATCAAGAATGACATTCTCAAAGTAGACTTTGAGATATTGTAGATATTTAATCGAATTTGTTGTAGTATGGGTTCTAGAAGACATTTATAGACCTGGAAAACAAAAACAAAGAAAAATTAAACAAAGAAGAAAAATAATAAAAAAAAAATCTAAGTCTGGTTTGCGCAACAAGTTAGAAACGCAAAGTGAGGTTTGCGCAATGAACGTGATACGCAAAGGACAGTTTGCGGAACAGGCAGGATACGCAAACTGAAGTTTGCGTATTCAGTGCATTACACAAACTAAGGTTTGCGCGATGAACTTGTTACGAAAACTTGACATGAAAGAAAAAACATTAAACACAAAGTTTACGGGACACTTAGGTTACGCAAAGTAGACTTTGCGTGACTTAAGTGTTACGCAAACTAAACTTAAAACAAACAAACACACAACAAAACAAGGTTTGCGTGTCAAAGAGGTTACGCAAAGTAGACTTTGCGTGACCAACAGGTTACGCAAAGTAGACTTTGCGTGACCAACAGGTTACGCAAAGTAGACTTTGCGTGTCCTTAATGATACGCAAACTAAACTAAACGGACAACACAAAAACATCGAGGTGTGCGTGTCAAGTATGATACGCAAAGTACACTTTGCGTGACCAACGGGATACGCAAACTGAACTTTGCGTGTCCTGTTGGTTGCGCAAACTGAACTTTGCGGGACACCATACTTGATACGAAAACTGGGTTTTCGTGAGTTCAGTTCCGAAAAACACAAAAACATGAAATTAAGGCACCAAATCAACAAAACTAAGTAAGAAAATACATACCTGAAGGTCGAAATAAAGGACTAAAACAAACCCAACAATTGAATCAAGCAACAAACAACAAATTTGAAATCTGAGAAGATGAACAGTTCAAAGAAATGCGAAAATCAGATGAATAGATCGAAATCAATTGAGAATACAATACACAATACAACTCATACCAAGAATCGAATGCAATAGAAAATCGAAAACATACCTGATTACCAAGAATCAAAATCTGAAAGGAATCAGATTAGAGGTCGGCACATTGAAAGTTCAACAGAGTGAATGAAGTTCGATAGTCATAGAGAAAACAAAGTAAGCGGGAAATGGAAAAAGAAAGAGAAAACACTATTTAAACCAAGAAGAATAAAACTAAACTAAAATTAAAAACATAAAGTATTACCTAAAACAAAAAATACTCAAAAAAAAATATTACCTGAATACCTTTTACTCCCCCTACACTAATGCACAGAATTTATCAAATCAGATCAGCATTTGTATAGAAATTTCAGAAAATACTTACCTGAAGAATTTCTGATCAGCACGTGAAGAAATTTATCAGCTATTTTCACTCCCCCTCAAAAACAGACTGTTGTTCAAATTGGCAGTTAGATGTTCTCTCCCCCTCGAAAATTGCACAGACCAGATTTGACACAAACATTAAGACATCAGTGTAAAAAGAAAATGATACTGAATATAAATTTTGAAACAACTGAACATATAAAATTTTAAACACTAAACAAATTAAAGTCTACTCAGTAAAATTTCACAGATTTATCAATCAGTTGAAATCAAGCGTATGTTGTTGGATACAAGAACAAGTTTCATTGCATATCAAATCAATACATGTTCAGTTTCAAAAACTTCCATCTATCTATTCAGTGTGCTTGCATGCGAACTTCGATTAGCTTCAAGAAAAATGAAATTCTAAAAAAATTATAGTGATTATAGGAAATCACTTGATACGCAAACTATGCTTTGCATGAGTAGACCAATGTGCAAACCTGAAACACTAACACAGATTAGATCACAATATGAGCTTGCACAAAGTAGTATGAACTTGCGCAAACCAATAAGAACTTGCGTAAACCAACAAGAACTTGCGCAAACCGAAGTAAATCAAGAAATATTCGCAAGATCAATTAAAAAAATGCAATTAATGCAAGTAATTCACACAATGATGAACGAAAACAACTTTCTTACACTTTTCAACCAACAAATTCGATTAAAATCTACAATATCTCAAAATTAATGATGAAACAGTACGTGAAAACGGGTTTTCAAGAAAATCACAAAATCACAAAATCGAAGATCAAATACTGAATTTCAGGCAAAATTATATGAAGCAAATATGATCGATTACTAAAAACGAATCTAATGAATCCAAATTCAACACAAATAGTCCAGAAACCTATCCAAATTTGATGAAAAAGCAAAAACCGAGATTTTCTTGAAAAAATTAAGAAAATCGATCAAATTTTCTACTTCAATCCACAAATTCAGAATCTAAAACAAAATCTCTCAATCCTCTCAAGATTCAGATTGCTCTGATACCAATTGAAAGTCCGAGAATCACTAAATCTCTAGAGAGAGAAAGTAGAGAGAGAAAGTAGAGAGCTCCAAATGTGTACGTTCTATTCAAAATGATCTCAAAGTTACAAAAACAAAGGCCCAAGGGGACTTAAATACCCCTAGCCTTAACAACACAGATAAGCACTCTAAGCACAGTATAGACTAGGAAAATAATTACAATGATTACTACAAAATCAGTATTAACACCGGTCATATGCTTAGAACACCCGTTATCCAAGTACCACATATGACGGGTCTGCACAAGAGAAATTACGAAACAAGAGATTTAGGTACCCACTTATAAATGGGACCTACAGTGTTAGCACATGATTTTGGTACCCATTGAAATTTGGGTCCTCTTTGCTTTTGAGAATCAAATGAAGAATTAGAATTATGAGAGTGTACATGATATGTGCCAAACCAAACAACAGAATCTTTATGAGAAGCATAATCATGTTTATCATAAGATGAAGACTTTCTAGTAGACAGACGTAACTGGAATAATTGTTGCATAGAATATTTCTTGCGAGAAACGACAAGGTTTGGTTTTATAGTAGCAACATTCGAAATCAAAACATATTTACTAGTTGTAGTCTTATTACAATCAACACTAGAAAAAGATTTAGCAGACTCGTCAATCTCCTGTTTTGGTTGCCATTCAGATTTAACTCCTAGCCTTTTCTTGCTCAGATCTGAAACATTTGAAACTTTTGAGTTAGATTTTTGAGAAACAAATGAATGTTTCTTCTTTGGATTACCAGTAGTGATCGGTTTCTATGAATGCTGAGATTTATACTTCTTACCTTTTGCATTCTTAGTTTTCACATAAATTGTTTCATCAACTTTCGTTGATGATTTACTTTTCTCAAACCTACTGGATAATCCAAAGGAATTCACAACAAAAGATGAATGATTAGGAAGTTTGGCACTAAAATCAAATTGATCAAAACAATCATCTAAAACACCATCAGAGTTTAGAAAATCAAACCCTCCATCAGTTAAACCAAACATATCATCAGATTTTAAAGCCTTTGTTGATTTAGAAAGAACAGTATTCTTGAGCACTGTTGAAAACACTTTTTGTTCAACATCAATCAAAAGTCTTTCATCTGCTAAAGATTTCTCAAGTTCATAAATTTTACTTTCCAAAATGAGAGGAGGGACGTAAAGTTTACCTTCAACAGGCTTAGCCTCCATTTCTTTTACAGAATAACTCTCAAAGAATTCATTTGAAAAAGATTTTGATTGAACAGAACTATAACTTTGATTCAACTTCCCATAACGAAATAGAAGTTGAAATTTGGATGTGTTCTTTCGTTTTTCTGTTTCCTTGGCTTCATCCTCTTTAGACAGTCCAGTCCAGAAAACTTTAAGGTCAGGGTACCGTTGAGAAAGTCTTAAGAATGTAAAATCATAAAGTGCAGGCACTTCAGATATACCATTTTTAAGGTAGTGAGGATTCTTATAACCAAGTCCCCAACTCTCTTTATTCTCTTTGGGTTTGTTTAGGTGAATGGTTTGTTCAGTTTGACCCAATTAGTATAACTTCCCTTCCAAAGCTTTTAATTTTGCAAGTAAATATTTGTTTTCTTTGAAACGCGAAGAATACATTCTCGTAAGCTCTTTGAAATCAAACTCAGACATTCTCCATTTAGAATTTGTTTCAGCAATCTCTTTAAGAATTATGGTCTTTTCTTTTGCGCTGGTGTCAATGTTTTTATGTAAAGTCTCAACCAATACTTTCTTCTCAGCTATATCCTCGCTAAGTTTCTGTATTGATTGGTTTTGGTAATGAATAACACCCTTTTCACGCTTAAGTTTTGACTCTAATTCTTGGAGTTTTGTCATCATGGCATGCATTTGATTTATGAAATCTGATTTAGTTAAATCACATACCTCTTCGTTGTCCTCTTCATCGGAATCAGCTTCAGCTTCAGCTTCTATTTCCAGCTTTCCCATGAAGCATAGGTGTGTTGTCTCGTCCTTCTCTTCATTTTCATCTTCTTGGTCTAATTGATCTAGCCAGAACTCATCTTCTGCCATCAATGCCTTTCCAGCTTCCTGTTGCTTGGCTAGAAGCATTTTGTTCTTGTAGTAGTCGGAGTTCCGGACTTTGGGTCTTCGACAGTCTTTGAAAAATGTCCAAGTCTGCCACAGTTGTAGCATGTTGGAGGTTCTGGATGTTTGGTCTCTTCAGTTTTAAACCTTTTCTCTTCTGGATTCCTTTCCTCTAACCTCTTTCCTTCAAATCTCTCCTTGTGAACATAGTTGCTTGGGCCAGATGAATACCTCTGGCTGTTCGAGCTAGGCTTTTTTTAGAACTTCTTTTGAAAAGCCTTAGTCAACATAAGCATAGCCTGCTTTAGATTTTCACAGTCGTCAGAGTCAGAGTTCGCTTCAGTTTCAACCTCTTCTAATTCAGACATAATCATATTTTTCTTCTTCTTCTTCACAACAAGAGCAATTGAATCATCAACTGTCTTCCCAGACTGTCTCTTTTCATCCATGATCTCATCCATCTCTTCCTCATTCTGCTTGAGGGTTTCATAGACCTCGTGAAGTGGAATATCGTTCAGATTTTTTATTTGCTTCATCTGTCTTGTAAACCTTTTCCATTCAGGTTGAAGGATGCTGAGGAGTTTGACATTCAGCTCTATCTGTGATTTATTGACCTTGTTCTTGCTTAACTCATTCAGCAAGGTCACAAATCTGTTGTATGTTTCTGCTAGAAATTCTCCAACTCTGCCTTCGAACTCTTCATAGTTGTTGAGGCAGTTGGATATCTTGAGCTGGTTTCCAACTTTTGAACCAAGCATCATTTTCTCCGGTTGATCCCACATCTATTTGCTTGTAGCTTTGTAGCTGTTAATCTTCACGTATATTTCATTAGTAATGCCTTGAAGAATGAAAGACTTTGCTAATCTATCAGCTCTTGCTCTCTTTAGGTCTTCACCATCTAGTTCATCAAACTTAAGTTGATATTCTATCTCATCAGTCCCAACCGTACTAGTCCTCATAACAGGTGTCATAACTCCTTCCTCTAAGGATTTCCTGATTAAATCACCCAAATCATGTCTTTCTATGAAGTCCATGAACCGATCTTTCCACTGCTCATACTCTCCCCTGAAAAGTACTGGTGGCTTTGTGTCAGTTCTGATAGCTAGAGCTTCTCTTGATGTCATCTTGTTTGATTAATGAGCAATAAGAACTTGTATTTGATCGTTAGTCCAGATAAAATCAGATAAATACTGAATAATACTATTTAAAAAGACTAAGTCAGGTATTGGCGCAAAAAGCACAATTTGCGCTAAAGGAATCTGGCGCAAAAGTCAACTTTGCGCTAGAAGAAGCTGGCGCAAAAATGGAGTTTTGCGCGAGGAATGGGTTGCGCGAAAAGGACTTTGCGCGAGTAGTGGGTGGGGCAAAACAGAGTTTGCGTGAGTAGTTGGTCGCGCGAAATGGAGCTTTGCGCAAGACGTTGATGGCGCAAACCGGGGTGCTCGACCGGTATGATGTTGCGACCGTAGTGATGCGTCGACCGGTGTCCTACCTTCGACCGGAGAGTTGCTCGACCGGGGTGTTGTCCGACCGGGGCGTTGTGGTGACCGGTGTCTGCGACCGGTGTGCTCGACCGGGGTTGTTCGACTGGGGTCCTATGACCAAGGTAGAGCTGTGACCGGGGTGGAGCGACCGGTGTTGCAACTGGTGTGTTCTGACCGGTGTGGACCGATGTGAGTGTGACCAGTGTTTACCGGTGCGTGTTCTTCTTCGATAATCGGCTCTGAAACACCCAAAATACACCTATCTAGAAATCGATATACAACTCTAAAGTTTGACAACACGATCGCCTAACCATCTATAACAAGTTACAACCAAGTAATTTCAAAAACAAACACTTTTTGAAAATTTGATCGATGGTACAGTAACTTTGAAGATGAAGAACACAGTGAGTTCTATAAATTTGATTTGAATCTGGTTTCAGCTCTTATACCAATTGTCGGTCCCTTATATTTGAACAAGATATTACCAGACAATAACAATCACAAACATAAATGATAAACCAACCTGTTTTGATTACAAACATAGAATACAGGTTAGAGTTGGTTTTCTCTTTGAAGCTCTCTCTTTTCTCTCTGGATGATGTTGGGTCGATGATGATCTGATGAGTTATGAGATATTCTAATATCTCACCTTACCTAATATCTAAAATACTAACATAATATAATATCTTACCTAACTAAAATAATATCTAAACTAAATATCCTAAATATCTATTTATTAGATGTTTTAGGAATAATATTAAATACTATAATTAACACAATAATTAACTTTGACATTTATTACAAACTTAACATTAGACTAATATTGAGAGTTACTTTTCAGCTTTAGCTTCAGATTTCAATCTTCAGATTGGATGATCTTGAATCCAATAAATCTGTGATCTAACAGGTTTGATGTTGACTCCCCAGGACTTCCATTCAATCATTGAAAAACACAAGGTATTTTCTATGAATGTTCTGACAGAAAAACACATTTTATGTGTGCTCGTGCTTGTGTTATGAAAGAATTAGCACAATGATTGTGTTTCATAAGGCTCAAATGTGCATGAGAAAGGGTCGAAGGTGGCGCAACTTTCCTTCTTTTTCAATATCAGTATCTTCCGAGTGAAGAACCAATAGCGTATGTGCTGCTTCCCCAGAAAATGTAAAACATTCTCTTTTTAAGAAAAGAATGAGTAGCTGGTGAGGTTGTATGCAAGAGATGGCATGGGCTAGGTGCCTTTTTCAATGTCGTTCACGAAGAAATGTGAAACAACAGTTTATGTGGCTGACCAGCTCAGAAAGAATTTGGTGCAGAGTCTGATATTCTTTTACTCTGTTCTCACACCCTCTTTCTTTTAATCTTTTAAGCTCACTTCTAACCAATATCTCATTTCCATTTTACCTCTTCACACACCAACACTCAAATCTTTTGACCCCTCTTCCTTCAATCACTCAGGGAATACTTCCTGGGTAGGAAACACTGGTTATCGTGAATCCATGGAAGTTCTTTTAAGCACTCACATCGAATCCCATGTATTTGTCCAAAAGGATTGTATCTCAATGATTTTCTTGATATTAAAGCACAAGAAATCAATTGTCAGTGTATGTATGCTCATCAAAAATCAGAATGAAATTTGAACATTTTAAACAATGAAGATTTCTCAAAACTTTGTATGAATAAATAATTATGAAAGAATAGAAATGTTTTAAGAATCTGACAATGATTTAAATCAGATCAAAAAGTCATGAAGAATAATATTTTAGGAAATCAAAGACGAATGTTGTTTATATGAAAAATATATAAACATTTTAACAATGAAAGCACATATAATGATGAAATGACGTTTGATTCAAACAATCATGAATAACAAACGGGAGTATTACCATAGAAAGATTAAACTTTTGATACATGGTAATAACAAGTTCAAATGAAGTACTGAACAGATGTGTGTGAATACTTGACAGTATAAAGACAAGATAATACACAAGTATTGATCTTTGGAAACACATGGTTAGTTAAACATTAAAGCTCCATAATGAAAAACATTTAAAGTCACACTTCTAAATTCAATAAATCTTTTGAGAATAAGAAGTGGTTTGAATATATCAGAAAACATTTTTCATGTTTGAAAGTTGTTCTTCTTTCAAACAATCAGAGATCTAGATTAGAACATACTTACATTTAAGCTCCCCCTCAAATCATGATAGAATGATTTATGTTCTGATAAGATCCCCCTGGATATTTGCATAATATCCTCATTTTAAACATTTAAGAACGGGTCCTGATCTGTTGTAATCAGAAACCATACTCTTGACATTGAGATGCGGGTCTTGAACTATTTTATTCAAGAGACAAATTTTCTTGACTTTGAAGTCCGAGTTTTGAGCTGATTTACTCAGAAGTCTTTGTTCTTTCTCCCCCTTAAACCTTGGGTGCCTGCAACACATATTTAGCTTTTGGTACCCACTGGTATTTAGGTCCTGATGTGTTAGTTGCAGTTCTTGTGGGGGTAACATAATAAGAACCATACCAGTAATTGACAAAATTATTGCTTACAAAGTCATTTGCTCCACAGTAAGAACAGCAAATTTTCTTCTGAGCAATCCTGATCAAATGATTAGTAGAATAAAACATATCAGAATTACCAAAAGATTTACCTTTATGCGCACTGTTCTTTTTGGCATTTGATGTGGATTCAGATGCTTTGTACTTCTTCTTATCAGGAAAAACCTTTACTCTCCAGACCATATGTCCTTTCATTGATTGATTTCCAAGAGATTTTACATAGAAGCTCGCTGGACTATCAACAGACTTGTCATAGAACAGATTAGATGGACGAATCTGATTTGATTTGACAATGTTTAGTTTGACACTTTTCTTTTTGAAAACATTTTTCTCATGAATAGAACTAGAAATTGTTTTAAAAGAAAAGATTGATTCTGTTGAATTATCAACAGATGATTGATCAATCACATCAGCTGAAACTTTATCTGATAATTTAATATTTGCAGCTTCTAAGTCCTTTATCTTTTTAGACAAAATATTTCTTTCATCAGAAAGTATGTCAAACTTCTTCTTCAAATCAGTTCTAGCCATCTGTTCTTTTTGAATATCTGAGGATAAAACAGAGATCTTGGATGTGAGCTTAGATATTTCAGATTCAAAGATTTGACGTTCTTGCTCAAAATCTTTTTCTAAGTTCTTGTTTTGTTCAGAAATATCTTTGAAAATCCCAGTATTTCTCTTTTCAGCATTTTTCTTTTCAATCTCAAAAGACTTTTTCTTTTCTTGAAAATATTTTCTTTCTTTTTCAAGTAAGTCTTGCAATGTAGAAATCTTTTTGGGAAGTTCAACAGTTTTGTCTTCAAGAACTTTTCTCTCTTTAGCAAAAGTGTCTCTTTCAGTAATTAAAATCTTTTCAAACTCTGACACTTGCTTGGAGAGTTTCAAACATCTTAGCTCAAGATCCTTTTTCTCTTTGATAGCTTTCTTTGAAAGTTCAGACAGCTTTTGAGTAGAAATTTTCTCCAAATTATCTTTTTCATTATCTGCTTGGAGGTTTTTTTATCAGATCAGCATTCTTTGTCTCCAAAGCAGAAATCTTGTCTTCAAAAGCCTTAAAATTTTGTTGTAGCTCAACTGATTCAGCTTGCAGTTCAAATTATTTTTGTTTAGTTGACTTCAATTGGCTTTGAAGATTCACAATCTTTCTCTCTTTCAGCTTTAACTCTTTTTCACATGTCTCAATAGTATTCTCTTTTAAAGCAATATTCTTCTCTTTCTCTTTGATTTCTTTCTCTCTTGCTCTGATGATACCTGCAAAATCAGATTTAGCATGATTAGCACATTTTACACAATCAGAAGTTTTTTCAGAATTTGACAATTTAGATGTAAACTCCTTGATTTGTTTTAGAAGAACTGAATTATGATTTTTCAGTTTATCTCTTTCAGTTTCTATTGCCGGTATCTTAGGCATGTACATGATAACACAGTCTCTCCCACACAAAATAGTAGACATCTTGATATCTGGAAAAAATTACTTCAAAAATATCGTCAAAAATCAGAAAATTTTGATCACTATGAGAAATATGTCCCCCTCCGCAGACTTAGCACGGGGGTTGAAAATTTTCAAGTGATGTTCAAGTTTGATTTTAATGTCAAAATTTTTTTCTGGCATATTAAATGTATGCTTGAAATGATCGTTTCCAAAATATTCAGATAAAAATTTGACTTTAAAATCAAACTTGAACAACACTTGAAAAAGATCAGAAAAATATTCTAACTCCAGAACTCGCATACAACTGAAACTCGCACACTGATAGCGGAAAATCGTATAGGTCCACAACGTGGCCACTATGTTGCCACAGTGGCGGTGCAAGTGCACACCAGACACTATGATCGCTATAAGTAATAAAGTGGTATAGTATTAAGATCGTTTCCACAGGGACTAGTCAACTAAGAATCAGAGAACTTTCACGAACTTCTAGTACTTGTTTGAGTTTTGAGAACAATATCAATATTTGGGCGTTTAATCAAACTAAATACGATTAAGATGGATTAATAAGATAAAAGACAGGATGTGGGTACAAGCATTAACTAAGACTGATGTAGTAACAACATGGTCAGAAACAAAGTGGCACACAATAACCTTAAAAACCTTTTTCTCTCGAAAATAAGTTTCCTCGGAACGTGGCCACGTTGCACCCACTTTGTTACCACTTTGACCAACTCAAGACTTGCCGACTTAACTAAGTAAACCTCTAAGGATTTCAGTTCCACCAGTATGGATATGGACTCCCAAATCTCTTTGTGACATCCATATCGACCGACATTTGAACCTTAGTTAAAATCATGCAAAAACCCGTATCTCTACGTGGTTATAAAAGACTTTCTCAAATCTTCTTTGCATCACTCAAGCCGTATTTCGGATCTGCCCCTCTCGAGGTCTAAGATCTAATATTAACACTAACAAGTGATCGGCTTGTCCGTGTTGAGTTGAAGTCCCAACTTGAGCAACCAAGTCTAAAAGTTAGCAAAGATGGCAACACTTGGGGCAACACCCAAATGTTGCCTACTAGTCTTAGCCTTAGCTCATACCCACACCCAAGAGGGTGCTTAGCTCATAATAAAAGTAAAAGACATGATGAGAGAAGGAGAGAACATAAACTTAAATTGCATAAACGAACTGAAGGGTTGCTGCCAACGTGGTGACAAGGTGCCCACTTTGGCGACAACTATTACAAGAAATTAAAACTTACAACAATTAAATGTAAACAAACTACAAGGAATGAAAACTAAATGCTAATGCTCCAGATGGTGTTTAATGCCTCTGGAAGTGATGATGCTCAAATGGTTCCTCCAAGCCCTAATTTATAGCCCAAGGAAGAAGAAATGTTGATGTGACCAAACATAAAAAGTAGCTTTTAAGGAAGAGTATTGCATCTTCCTTTGACTTACATCTTTTGTCTTCTTCCTTGATTATTTTTGTGAAAAAGCAGAAAATTCTTTTCATTTCTTCAAAAGGCAATTTTTCCAAAAATGGCTGAATGTTATCCATTAAATTTCAGCCAACGTCCCAACATGGTGACAAGGTGGCCACGTTCTGCACAAAAAGTTAGTAAAACCGCAATTTTTGCATTCTTGAGACTTCATCACAATGTTTGAACAACTAGACCAAACGAATGAGCTAAGGTACAAAATGGGAGAAAATATGGTAAAACGAATACGAAAAGAGAGGAATTAACTCTCAATATTTGAGAGCTATCACACACCCTTGGAACTCGCAAGTAACTGTTCAATGAACTTCTCGCTGAATGCTTTATACGCGTTTGTAGAACTCGCACACTACTGTTAGCGCGTTTTGAGAAACTCGCTAATAACGTTGTGCGCGAAGTGACTTCTCGCAAGGTACTTTGTGTGCATATTGGTCTTAGAAAAATTTGAACACTTGAACTTCTCGCAAAGAAACACAAACTCGCAAATCGAAGGAATAGAAAATCAGAAACTCGCAAAGAACATCGTGCGCATTTTGACTTCTCGCATATAACTGTTTGCGCGTTTGTCAAGAACTCGCATATCAGATGAAACATCAAATATTCTTCTTCGTGGGTGTTCTTGGTTGCTAGCGCGTTCTTTGACGTGCGTGTTCTTCGTTAGCGCGTTCTATGGATCTTGCGCGTTTGACACTTGTACTCACGGAGTCGGTCCAAATCGATGTAAACCTGTAAATTGATTCCAATAATGCACCAATATGATCGAAATTATGTTTTAAACACTTTTCTAATACACTGAAAATGCTAAAAACCAAGAAATTACAGTGTGATCCATATCAATACAGTGTTCGAACTTTTTTGAAATTTTTTTTCTAAAAATTAAAAAATTCGATCTGATTTTGTGATCAATTCGTGAAACAATCTAAACAAGAAAGTTCCTAAAACTATAATCGAACATCATAAACTCATTTTCTTGCATTAAAAATGTCTGGGCACAAGAAATTTGATTGAACAGTGAATTTTAGAAAGACGAGATGCGTGTTCTTCAAAAAACAAAAATTCTATCAAGCAAGTGTAATTCAATCCATCTGAATAAATTTGGTCTTGCTCTGATACCAATTGAAAATGTAATATTCCCAATTCAATCAAGCACAATTCAAGAATCAAGATTTGACATTCAAGGTTCTAGAGAGAGAGAGTAGAGAGAGAAAGTCACAAGTCTATTAATATGAAAGATTACAATGTGTCTTGTTACTAATCTCTTACAAAGCCTAAGCTATTTATACCTAAGACAAACTCTCACAAGCTTACAACCTTTACAAACTCTCATAAGGCTAAACATTTATATCACTAAGATTGACTTTGTTGACTTTACAGATTTTGACTTTTCTTCATTAAATCTTGGATACAATTTATACACTAACATCTTCGATCTGATCGAGGTGGATAATACTTAGACCATGCTTTTCTTGATCATCTTAGAAATTGTGGTATTGTATCACAACTCACTCCACCTGGAGCACCACAATGGAATGGTGTCTCCGAAAGGAGGAATAGTACACTGTTGGACATCGTACGATCTATGATGAGTCAAGTTGACCTTCCGACATTCTTTTGGGGATAAGCTCTAGAAGCAGCAGCTTTCACACTAAGCCAAAATCTGTTGAAAAGAAACCATATGAGATATAGACTGGGAAGAGTCCTAAATTATCTTTTATGAAGATTTGGGGTTGTGAGGTTTACGTACGACGTCTAATCACAACTAAATTAGAACCAAAATCTGATAAATGCATGTTTGTAGGATATCCTAAAGAAACTATGGGATACTACTTCTATCATCCTCACGACAATAAAGTGTTTGTTGGGCGTACTGGTGTCTTCATGGAAAAGGAATTTATTTCCAAAGGTATTAGTGGGAGGAATGTAGAACTTGAAATTTTTCAAGATCAAAATATGTCAACACAGATGGAACCAACACAAACACCACAAGTAATTGTGGATACACAAAGTGATGTGGAAAGGCAGTCTGATGTCGTAACACAAAGTGCTCGTAGATCTAGTAGAAAACGGAATGAGCCTGAGAGATATGGATTTCTCATCACTTATACCGGGGATATGATGCTCATGGATAATGAGCCCACTAGTTACCAAGATGCTATGGCATTGACTCTGAGAAATGGCTAGATGCTATGAGAATAGAAATGGACTCCATGTATGAAAACCAAGTTTGGAACTTAATTGATTCACCCAACGAGGTACGACCTATAGGGTGCAAATGGGTATTCAAGAAAAAGACTGACATGGATGGTAATGTGATTACCTATAAAGCACGATTGGTTGCAAAAGGTTTCAAACAAATTCAAGGTGTTGATTATGATGAAACTTTCTCTCCAGTCGCAATGATTAAGTCTATTAGAGTTTTACTAGCCATTGCAGCATACCACGATTATGAGATTTGGTAAATGGATGTCAAAACAGCTTTCCTCAACGAAAAGTTACTTGAGGACGTATATATGATACAACCCGAAGGTTTTGTCGCTCCTGAAAAATCTCATAAGGTATGCAAGTTGCAACGATCTATTTATGGATTGAAGCAAGCTTCAAGGAGTTGGAATCATCGTTTTGATGAAGCGATTAAAGAGTTTGGCTTCTAAAAAAATGAGGATGAACCTTGTGTCTACAAAAAGGTTAGTGGGAGCACCGTATCGTTTCTTTTATTGTATGTAGATGACATACTACTCACTGGAAATGATATTCTGACACATGAGTCTGTAAAGGCTTGGTTAGGAAAATGTTTTTCAATGAAAGACTTAGGTGAAGCTGCCTATGTATTAGGCGTTCAGATCTATAGAGATAGATCGCAGAAATTACTTGGCTTAAGTTAGAGTACACATATAGACAAAGTGTTGAAACGGTTTAACATGTCTGATAGCAATAAAGGGTTCTTACCTATGTCTCATGGCATATCACTTTCTAAGACGCAGTGCCCTACTACATCTCAAGAGAGTGAATGAATGAGTAAGATTCCATATGCTTCGACAATTGGATCTATCATGTATGCCATGATATGTACTCGACCTGATGTATCGTATGCTTTAAGAATGACGAGTATATACCAATCCAATCTAGGTGATGGTCACTGGATTGCCGTCAAGAATATCCTAAAATACTTAAGAAGAACAAAGGATTCATTCTTGGTATATGGCGGTGAAGAAGAGTTAAGTGTAAAGGGTTACACTGATGCAAGTTTCCAAACGGATAAAGATGATTTTCGATCGTAGTCGGGTTTTGTGTTTTGTCTTAATGGTAGTGTTGTGAGTTGGAAGAGTTCTAAGCAAGCAATAGTAGTTGATTCTACAACGGAAGCTGAGTACATCGCAGCATCACATGCACCAAGGAAGCCGTTTGGATCAAGAAATTTATTTCTCAACTTGGAGTTGTTCCTAGCAGTGATTGTCCTATAGAGTTGTTATGCGACAACAATGCAGCTATAGCACAGGCCAAGGAACATAGATCTCACCAAAGATCCAAACATATTCTTAGAAGATATCATCTCATTAGAGAGATTATTGAAAGAGGAGATGTTAGTATAAGCAGAGTGTCAACTGACAGCAATGTTGTTAATCCACTAACCAAGCCGTTAACACAGCAGAAGCATGATGGCCACTGTAGATCCATTGGTATACGATGCATGGGTGATTGGCTTTAGTGCAAGTGGGAGATTGTTAGTGAATGCCAAAAAGCTAATCATACGATGATTGTAATTTTGAGTTTTGTTTCATGAAATTAATAAATAAATAAAAGACATTGCCCAATTTATTATGTATATGTTATATTCTGTGTTTTAATTATTCATAACAAATAACCTTAGAATAATGTATTCTAAATGTCCCTAGTTAAATATTATTTTGGGTTTTAAGGTTGAAGTAATATGATAATGACTAACATATGTAGGGATTTATATAAAGATATTGAATCTGCATATGGGTACAAAATGGAGATTTTGTGTATCGGACGTGACTCGCTATGAGAACACTTCATTGGATGTCATGTGAGTGTCATAAGTGTTTCTCATATGGTCAATATACATGCAATTCTTTGACTTGAGAAATATGGAGTTTGTTATGTGTGAGTAATATATTTTGACATTTGTTCTAATCATTCCGTAACTGGGTGACAGAATTATTGTTGGGTATGTTATAAATCACATGGTAGAACTAGCATGTATTGATATAGGATTTGTCCCTCCTTTATGACGGGAGTGATGTCTCTGGGCCCCTTGATAAATATACTAAGGAAATGCATGCATGCTCAGATAAATTATATGAGATATCAATTTCTGTTTTTATTTGAATATTCGGGAATCAAGAAACTAGAGATTGGACATGACGAGAATGACACATTCAATGTCTCGTGTTCAATCTAGACATCAAGGACAAAGGAATTAAATGTGTAAACTAAAATTGACTACAAACCGATAATTTGTTGTATCACCAAGTCTCGTCATTTGGGTGACGATGATGTATTGCTAGATGTCGCTCATTGTTTATAAATATAAATACAATATTTATAATTATTAGCAACATGTCGAGAACCCATTGGGTCACATGCTTTGAACATATTCGAATAAGGAGTTTAAATAATTAAAACGTTTAATTATTATATCTGATTTGTATTGATTTAATCGAATTAAATAAAATCAGATATTTTTTATGTTGGACATAAATAAAGTTGACTAGGGATGGTCTTGAAAAGATGAGTTATAGTGCATGGATACTTCTATACTCAAGTATGGTGTAGGGATGGTGGTGTTTTCATGTCATGCCTCTCATATCCATATATAATGTATGACATTGTATGCAAGATTTTTGTTCTTGCAATTCTCTCTAAAATCACCTACAACTATATGCTCTCTTTCCTTTCTAAGTTTTGAAACTGTGACTAGCATCACGAGAAGGCAAAGGATTCGGATTGTTCGTATGGATACCGTGGAGGCATAAAGCTTGCTTTGTTGTTGTGATTCAAAGTCTCGTTAACTGTGAGGTATAATTTCGAAACACCCGATTTATTCTGGTTCATATGGGTCCTTGGAGGGTTACGGTTTTATTTTCCGCTGTACTTGAGATCCCGTAACCCAACAAAGGGAACTAAAGTGTAAATTTCTAAGGTAAAGAGACCTAAAGTGTAAATTTCAAAAGTAAATGGACTTAAATTGTCAATTTTAAAATTAAAGGGACTTAAATTGTCACCTTCTAATGTAAATGGACCTAAATTATCAATTTTAAAATTAAAGGGACTTAAATTGTCACTTTCTAATGTAAATGGATCTAAATTGTCAATTTTAAAATTAAAGGGACTTAAATTGTCACTTTCTAATGTAAATGGATCTAAATTGTCAATTTTAAAATTAAAGGTACCTAAATTGTCAATTTCTAAAGTAAAGGGACTTAAAATGTAAATTTCTAAGGTAAAGAGACCTAAAGTGTCAGTTTGTAATGTAAAGGGAACTAAAGTGTAAATTTCTAAAATAAAGGGACCTAAAGTGTAAATTTCTAAAGTAAAGGGACTTAAATTGTCAATTTTAAAGTTAAAGGGACTTAAATTGTCACTTTCTATTGTAGATGGACCTAAAATGTCAATTTTAAAATTAAAGGGACTTAAATTTTCACTTTCTAATGTAAATGGACCTAAATTGTCAATTTTAAAATTAAAGGGACTTAAATTGTCACTTTCTAAAGTAAAGGGACTTAAAATATAAAATTATAATCTAAAGGGACCTAAAATGTATCTTGGGTGGATTTTACATCAATGCAAGAATATAAAAGTAATTGGAATTTTGGGTATTTACATGTACTAAAATGTGTATAAAATAGATCTCAAAACATTAAATTTTAAAGTATGTTACAAAGAACTCAAAAATTAAATATAGAGCAATTTCAAACGATGGTTATTTTGTAACAAAATTAATATAACCTGATGACTACAACCATTTAATCTAATATCTTATTGTGTTTTATTTTGTGTAATTTACGATGACACTAAAACTATAATAATTGAAAAACATATTTTCTTATATTATAATAAAAAATATTATGGATCATTAGTCATTACACATCTTTTTGGATGTAAGTAGCATGGGTATTTTGTCAAAAAAAATTGAAAGGTATAATCCAAAATATAAAATCATAATATACTTTTCTATATAACAAAACAATGTGTAATCAACATCATTCATAACTACAAGATCTATCACCTCAACAAGGGCCGAAACTGAAAAAAAAGGACATGTACGCAAATGGCGTACACCGCCATTGCGCACCGGTGGAACCCCTTTCGGTGGGCCCGCCGCTGCTCCGTGTTAAACAGCGAAAAAATCGAAGGGTGCGCAAGAGAGTAGAAGAGTGAGAGGGAAGTCACTAACCTCAACCATTGTGGTCCCAAATACGCCGACCGATCTGCTCCTTTGCGCCGATCGAGTATTAAAAAAAGGAAGGTGGGGTTCTGGTTGCGTCGATCGAGTATTAAAAAAAGGGACCTCAAATGCGCACCCCTGCTCAATTGCGCAGGTTAGGCTATTTACGCAAGTGAGGGAGAGGGATGGCTAGGAGGCCAATCCCTCCTCGTGGTTTGGCCATTTGGGTTAATTTCCTTTTTTTAAAACAGATTCTCTAAAAATAAATTATATTTTATTTTTATATAATTTACTTTCAAAAGAATACTTTGACATAAATATACATTATAATTCTTTTAGAAAAATATATCAAATAATTCTATTAAATATTGTTTAATTAAAAGAAAAGAAAAGATAATATATATATATATAGAGGGCCATTCATTTGCTAACCAAACTATTGGTGCTAACCATGCTAACCCATCTAGACCGTTGATTATTTAGATCAATGGTTAACAATTAATGACAATTTTAATTTTATAAAAAAAAAAAACGTTATGAAATTAATGTGCATAACCGCATAGGGTCAAAATTGTAAATTTGCATATCCATTCATTAAATAAACACAAAAGAAATAAGCTAAAAATTAGGGCAATTTTAAATTACCCCACAAATTTCTCAACAGTTTCATCTTCTCCCCACCACAACCACACCCAAAACCTCCCACTTCGCCCGCCGGAAAATCACCCAACAAACGGAAGAACACCACCGCCGCCGCCGGTCCAAACGGAAGAACACAACTCGGCCGCCATGGCCGTCGGTACCGTCGAAGATACCGCCACCAGCAAACGAAAGGTGATCGCACAAGATGTCAATGTCGAAGACATCGAAGTATTTCAAAACCCAACAAATTTCAAAACCCATCAAAACGATTTTATTTCGATAAATTGTACAATCTTATGGTTTTTTTGTTTGGAGTCCCATTCTTCTGGAATTTTGAATGTTAAATAATGCAACTTATGGATTCAAATAGTAATTATTATGGTGCATATATGCATTGTTATGTATTTGTGGATGGTCTCTGCATATGAACATGTTTTATTGAAAATTGAAAGTGCATGTATGCATTGTTATGGATTTCTGCATATAGGCATGGAAAATAGAACTATGTTTGGAATCTGTGCGTATAAGCATATTTTATTGAATTTTGAAAGTGCATGTATGCATTGTTGTGGATTTTTGCACATAGATAACTACTTTTATAATTTTGTATATGCATATGTGCATTGTTTGGTAATTGTGCATATGGGATTATGGTAAGAAGTTATCATTAGGAGTTGTGCATATGAGCATATGTTCATGCAGGTTGAAAGTTATTGGATGCTTAAAATTAGGTAGAAGATAACTTCCATATTAACTTGATAGACATCAAATTTTAATTTAAAAATATTACATTTAAAGAATAGATAATTACCATAACAAACTCCTCAAAATATGGAATGAGATTGGATGGGGCGTGAATTGGTAAATACCAATATTGCCCTTTGATATTTAAAATCATTAATCGCATGACATAATCTCTAGGAAGCTTTTGATTGGTCGAAAATTGGTTAGCACGGTTAGCACCAATGTCGTGGTTAGCAAATGAAGGGGACCCTATATATATATATATATATATATATATATATATATATATATATATATATATATATATATATATATATATATATATATATATATATAATATTACGTCGAGGGTCCACCTCTTTTTTTCCTTGGTTGAAGAAGATATGGCAAGAAATTGTTTGCGCCACGAGCTATCTAATTTGGGGTCATCGTAACAACATTGTGTTTATGTAAAATATATCCTAGGCTTTGATTCTTTTTTCATAGATTCAGGTTCGTGCTTTCGATTGGGTTTCAAGAAGACTGCAAAAGGGCTCCATAAATTGGGAGTCGTGGGTCGATAATCCTAACCGGCTGTCTTTCTCCATGTAATCTCTTTGGTGGTTTTTAGCTCGCTTTCACTTCGGGTCTGTCTTTTGCCTTTCGTTTTGTGTACTTCTTGGCTTTCTCTTTGTTGTGAGTTTGTTTGGTCGTTTTTCGGGTGCTTTCTATTTGCTTTTAGTTGTCGTTTCGGCCCCGTTTTAACTGCATCTCGCAGTTGGTCTTCATTGGGGTTTTTTGTTTCTTCTCTATACTGTTTTTTTCTCTTCTTAATATTAGAGTAAACTATGATTTTCGTCCTTGGTCTTTAAAAACTGGTTTTTTCATCCATGTGGTTTCTACTTTGCTTCTATTTCCGTCCCTCTATCCAATTCCTTTAAATATCAACGATAACTCATCCAAAAAATTACATATTTGGTCCTTGTAGTATTCCAACTTTTACATTTTTATCCTTAAATTATTTTTTTTACTTTTTACTTTTTCTTTCTTTGTTATATTTCATGAAAACATTTATTTTTCTATTAACTATATTATATTTTCAAAATTGTTATAACTTTAATTATAAAAATAATCAAATAATTTCATTAAAATTATTGTCAAGTAAATGACATTGTTTTTTCAAAGGTTTAGGTTGAAATCTCGTAAATTTAATATTTTTTTTATCTATTGGTTTATTAAAACTTTTTATTCATTTTAAATTACTATTATTGGAAGAAGTTTAATAAAATTCGAGAAATAAGTTAGTTTTATTTTATAACAACCTGTCTGTTGTTTTATTAAATGCATTTTACTCCCATTATTCCATATTTTCATTTAAACTTTATTTTTTTTATTAATTAATCAAATTTGTTTAATATTTAAATTAAACACACACGTACATATATATATATATATATATATACACGCACAAAGGTTCTAAATACCGTGAGACTTAAAATTGTGTCTGATGTCAAGTTAACTATGTGGCACGCCATGACCCACTACGTGCTTTTTGTAACACCATATTGAATTTTTCTTATCCTTTTATTGCCTTTTTTTTGTTTTTAATATATAACCTAATATGAAATGTTCAGTATCATTAACTCATTGATTAATTATAGAAAACAAAGGTTTATATGTGTAACATTATAAACGATATATAAATTTGCCACCACAAGTCATGTCTCATGCTATTTAGAACCTTGATATATATATATATATATATATATATATATATATATATATATATATATATATATATAGTCGGATTTAAACAAGAACAATATTTATTTAAGATAACACGAGAACTAAAAAAATCATTAGTGATTTTACATTAACGCACAAAAAAGGACTTTGGTCGTGGCTTCAGGTCCACGTGGTTTTTTTGTACGTTAAAGTAAAATCACTAATGAATTTATTAGTTTTCGTGTTCTTTTAAATAGTTACTGTTCTTATTTAATCATCCCTCCCTCTCTCTCTCTCTCTCTCTATATATATATATATATATATTTGTGTATGTGTGAGTATTTAATTTTGATTAAATAATAAAAAATAAAGTTTAAATGAAAATATGGAAAAATGGGAGTAAAGTGTAATTAATAAAATCAGCAGCCGGTTGTTATAACATAAAACAAATTTCTTCTCGAATTTGATTAAACTTCTTCCAATAATGGTAATTTAAAATGAATTATGTTGAAGGATTATGTGTCATCATCAAAAGGAAGTGATTGACAGAATATTTTCTTATTATTAGATTACCATAATGAATGTTCCCTTTTCTTTGTAAACTCCTCCCTATTTAAAGCGGCTATGATTAATGAGAAATATAGATTTCTTCTCTCTGTCTTATTGTTATTCTCTCCATATTGTTGTTCTATTTGTTTTTCCCTTTAACACGTTATCAGCACGTAGCTCCTTTGCGCTATCGCTCCCTCAAATCGTTTCCGCCGCTATTAAACGGTTGTTCTATTCGCAATCAACCACGATTAGAAGGTCTGTTTTTTCCAATATTGCAATTCAAGTAAGTATCTCTACAAAAACTTATAATTTTTTTGTCTATGAATTATGATCAATCATGATTAACTCTTTTAGCCATGATCATGCTTATATGCTTCAGTTTTTATTTTTATTTTTTTCTTATTCTTATTAGTTTGTGGTCTCAATCAATTTTAATAAACATAAAAATAGTTCTGGCAATTTGAAAGGTTGTAATCAATTACTTTTAAAATCCTTCTATTTTTTTAATGGTGATATGGTTTTTTTATAATAGTAATTGATCGTTATTTAAATTGATTTGAAATCAATAATTTTTTTGGGGACTATGCAACTTTAGAATTGTTGTTAAAAAAAAGCAATTAGTAAAAAAAAATCGTATTCTTCAATTAATTTTCACGGATGTAGCTCACCGTATGTACTTGAAATATGGTTTGTATTTACCTCCTATTAAATTGGTTTTATTTATTAAATATTTATTATATTAACTTATTGTGTTTTAATGGGAAATGATAACTTTTATGTATATGATAGATTTATAATTTTGAATTTATTTTTATTTTTATTTATTTATGATTATTCAATTAGTTTAAACATGTTTAGATGGTCAATATCATCATATAGTGTTATGTATTTATTTATGTCTACAATTTGATGGTATTTTTTAAATTAGACTAATATATTATTGTGAGATATGCTAATTAATTATTATTTGAATATGATATTTAATTTATTTAACTTGGCTTGCCATTTTTAATTTAATTATATGGGGCAATAAATATTTATAAACTTGATTATGGATTTCTAATACCATTATTATCTCTTTTGAAATCTTCTATATGTATGTCAATTTATAAATTCATTATTATTTTATTTTAGTTAATAAAAAAAATTATATATTTGTTTAAATATACACTTTTATCATATATGCTTGTTTTATAACAAGCTAATTTAAGATATGATAATTTATTTAATTCAATGATATGGGTTATTTAATATTCTAGTTGCTATTTTAAACCAACTATATATGGATATGTAAATATGTTCCTATTATTTACATTGTGATATTCAAATATTATATTAGTATTTAAGTATATTTAAAGTCTCTTGAATTCTTAGTAGTCATATTTGTGATTGAGGATCATATAATTGTTAAAATGTTTTGTAGTTTATTCATTTTGACATTGAATGCTTTATAAAATTTAATATATAAATTTAAATGTTTATCTTGAGTTTTTACTCATAATTCTTAATTCTGTCAAAATTTAAATGAACTGTCATTTTTCTTGTTGGTACAAGATCAATAGGAACATTGTAAAGATATTCGTATCAAATGGAAATTATAATGAGCATATATACATAAGTTTTAAATATATGTGTCAAACTAGCTAGTAGATTATTGAGCCATCGAAACATTTTTGTCACCAATAAAGAACTTTAGGGAAATGACACATATATGTTTCGACATGACCATGTGGGACACCATGGTTATGACATAGTGATCCGTGTATTGCAAAATACACATAAACACATTCTCTTTCGAGTGATAAGAAAAACGAGGAAAATTGCAACTATTGACTTCTGCAGCATAAGAAACAACATTGCCATCATAATATGCCCTCTCGAATACCTAGAACTTTTGTATATACCCTAATCCTTAGCCAAGACAGGAATGAGATCATCCTAAAGCTAAGGACATAATACAAAAATATTCTATTGTTACAACGAATACAAGGTGATATTTATGGACATAAACATCCAGAATGCGGGCCATTAAAACTTTATGGTTCTGGTTTCGACACGATGAACGCATGTCGTATTATTGTCCACATGAAATACTGCACTCCTAGCACTAGCTATACGTTTAAGGGCTCACCACCCTGATTAATTCATCAAGTCTACATGACTTGGAATGCTGGAGAATTTACATCATAAGGATTTGATGATTATTGCATTTGTATTGGGATCAATATAGAGTTTCCTATACCCCATATGTATATCTAAAATGGTCTCGTAGATGTTGTCATCAAAAGAATATAGATGGTAGCCAAGACATTAGTTATGCGCATTGATTTACTTACATGTGTTTAGGGTTATGCAATACTATATGCAACTTTACTTCTTCATTTTGAGACCTATTACTAGCTAACCAGTCTCATGTGTACCAGTTGGTAACTGGATATCAACCTGATATTTTACATTTACGCATGTTTGGTTGTGCAGTATATGTGCCAATTGCGCCTCCACAGCGCACCAAAATGGGTCTTTAAAATGATTAAGTATATTTGTTGGATATGAATCTCCAAATATTATCCGCTAATTAGAATCCTTGACGGATGATTTTTTTTACCGCTAGATTTGCGGATTGTCACTTTGATGAGACAGTCTTCCCGTCTTAGGGGGAGATAGGAAAAAGGATTTTCCATAGGAACGACAGGAAGTGTCATTGAATATTCCCACTCTATCTCATTTTGATCCCGAAACTTCATAATGTAAAGTTGAAGTCAAACGAATCAGACTCGATACCTGATACGTTTAATGTTATTCCATAAGTGACAAGATCACATATACAAGCTGCAAATATACTCGTAAGGTTAAAGTCCCCAAACAAGGGCACAACGTCGCTGGAAAGTAAGTTGCAATCACACATGGTAGAGGTGTGGTTGAGGTCGTAGCTCCCAAACGGAAATGGGGGAAGCTACTTGGTTCGATAGATACTCATCTAAAGGAAGAGAAGAGTAAGGCACAACTATTTGTCATCAATACATAAACCTCTCATGAGATTGTCTCTGATTAAACTATGTCTATGAATCATTACTGGAGGACGCTCCGAAGTTAATATTGATTCCAAAGATCAAAGAAATCTCAAATGAATTATGAGAGTGCATATGAGTCGATGGACAGATCATACATACTCATTGATGATATATTTCACATATATTGTTGCTTATGAGGTGATAGAGCACATTGACATCGAACCATGCTCAGTTGAAAAATATCAACAAAAAGCAAATTGGCCTAAATAAGCAATCCAGGAGAATCATATTATTTGACAAATGAACAGGTATTTGGTTTGGTAGTGCTAACCTACCAAGTGTAAAGCCTGCAAGACATAGATAAATCATTTGTCGTAAAGCGTAATGAGAATAATTAAGTCATAATGTATGAGACTCTCCTTTGGCGCAAGGTTTCTCACAACGCCCTGGATTGACCGCGAGAAGACTTACTCTCCCATGATGGACGTTATAATGTTCTGCTAATTAATTAGCCTAGTAGTTTCCGAAGGACTGGAAATGCAACTCATGGATGTGGTTAATACATATCTCTACGGGGATCTAGATTCAGAGATATAAAAGTGCTTGATGGCATTACATTACCAAAATCAAGTAACTCTAAACCACGAAGTGCGTTTGCAATAAAATTGAAACGCTCACTTTATAGATTAAAACAATCTATGCAGATGTGGTATGACCCCCCTAAGTGAACACTTGATTGGGAAAGGATATATAAGAACTATGAACTGTGCCCTTGCGTATTTATGTAGAAAAACAAGTTCTAGATTTTCAAAGTAGCTTTATATGTCGATGTTATGAACATAATAGGCACTCTTGATGAAATAAGAGAAACCACAAGCAACTTGAAATCTAAATTTGAGATAAAAATCTTGGGAAAACTTGGGTTTGTCTAGCTATTTGAGCCATGACACCGAGTTTGTGAAATATTAATTCACCGATCGCATATGTCTAGAAAATAATCAGGCAATTTAATATGGACAAAGCGCATTCGGTTAGCACTCCCATGATTGGTCAAAGTGTTGGATATAAGGAATTGTCCATTTCGTCTAAAGGATGGTGACGAAAAAGTGTTAGGAGCTGGAATTCCCTATATAAGTACAATATGCGCATTATCGTACTTAACACAATACACTTGACCGTATATTGTATTTCTCAGTGAACTTATTAGCTAGATTTAGCTCAGCGCCAACGCAATGTCATTTGGAATGATATCAAGTAAATCTTTTAGAACTGTTGACATGGGCTTATACTTTCCCTATAGAAATAAAAATGAGATTGATAATGAAAATGAAAATTCAATACCTACTTAGAATGTAAGCAGCAAAAGTACTAGCTCTTATAAAAAAACACCAAACAACCTCTTGGTATGTCTTTGCTGATATTAGGTATCTGTCTGACTCATACAAAGGTTGTTCTCAAATTGGATAAGGAATTACCACTGGGAATACGCCAATTGCTTGGAAGTAAGCTAAGCAAACCCTTGTAACTACCTCCTTGAACTGATCCAATAATATTACTCTCCATGAGATAATGTATATGATTAAGGACTATCATACATATATTAGAGAAGTTAGTAATTTTAGGTTCAACCAGTATCCTATTTGCATATATGGAAATAATGCATCATGTATCGAAGAAATGAACATAAGATACATCAAGGGTGATAACACAAAGCATATTCTGCTTAAGTCTTATACAATCAACAATAAGAAAACTCTCCTCGAGATTCAACTGAATCAAGAAAGATGCCAGGAGAACATGACATATTTTACCAAATCATTACCTAAATTCATATATTGGGAAACATGTAGAAAGTAAACGTAAATGTTTTCTAAACTCCCTGGATTAATGCACAAATCAGGGGGAGTAGTAGACAAAAGGGGGAGTCTACTATATTTGTGATATTGGTATGTTGTGCTCTTTCCTTAACCAAGGTTTTATTTTTCCCATTGGGTTTTGTTCTTTGGTGTAAGGTTTTAGTGAGGCGACTGTTTATATATCATCATGTTTTCTTAACTCTCTCGATTAATGTATGAATCTAAGAGAAAACTAGACTGAAGGAAAAGTCTATGTATTACAAAGAAGCTGGTGCGTTGTACTCTTTCCTTCGTCAGACTTTTATTTTTTCCCACTGAGTTTTTATTTTGGCGTAAGGTTTTAACGAGGCAACAATTGTGCACCATCACTCATTTGACTCGGCACAAGGGGGAGTGTTGAAGGATTATGTGCCATCATCAAAAGGAAGTGATTGACAAAATATTTTCTTATTATTAAATTACCATAATGAATGTTTCCTTTTCTTTGTAAACTCCTCCCTATTTAAAGGGGCTATGATTAATGAGAAATATAGATTTTTCTCTCTGTCTTATTGTTATTCTCTCCATATTGTTGTTCTATTTGTTTTTCCCTTTAACAAATTAAAAGTTTTAATAAACCAATAGATAAAAAATATTAATTTTATGAGATTTCAACCTAACCTTTGGAAGAAAAAAAATGTCATGTACTTGTCAATAATTTTAATAATTATTTGATTATTTTAATAATTAAAGTTATAATTATTTTGAAAATATATAATATAGTTAATAGAAAAATAAATGTATTCATGAAATATAATAAAGAAAGAAGAGAAAAAAGTAGAAAAAAGTAAAAAATGTAAACTATGTAATTTAAGGATAAAAATGTAAAAGTTGGAATACTACAAGGACCAAATATATAATTTTTTTGGATGAGTTAACGTTTATATTTAAAGGAATTGGATGGAAGGATGAAAATAGAAGTAAAATGGAAACCATAGGGATGAAAAAAACAATTTTTAAAGATCAGTGACGAAAATCGTTAGAAACATCAAACCACACGGATGAAAATCGTAGTTTACTCTTAGGTGCCGTTTATTTTTTAAGAGGTTTAAAGTCTGAGGTCTTAATTTAATTATGATTAATAAGAGGTGATGTGTAAAAAGGTTTGAATGATTCAGACTTAAGAGTCATTAAGATATTTAAAAAAAAAACAAACAACCCCTTAATATTAGGGCCAAAGTTGAGGGACCCTAATTGTAACTTTCTTAATTTTTTAATAAAATGAGTTCGTGATACACGAACACATATCACGATGTTGGGTTAGATTTGTAAATATTTTTGAATTATGTTCCAAAGATAAGGGGCCATAATTGTAACTTTGTTTTTTTTAATTTGAATTTGAGTTCGTAATTCTAATATCACGATCAAGGGCCAAAATTGTAACTTCCAGGTTCGTATATAACAAGGAAAATGAAACTTTCAGTTCGTGATATATCACATCTTCGTAATATATTGGAATTCCACGAACCATTTCACGAAGGTATCAGTTTTTAATGAGTTTTTAAATTATGTTCGTATATACGAACGTATATTACGAACATATGTCAAATTTATCAGTTTTAAGGATGTGTTCGTATATACGAACACATTTCACGAACTTATGGGCTATTTTAATAAATTGAAAGAGAGATTGGTTAGGAGATAAAGCCGATTTTCTAAAATAACTAGTTTAATTAATTTCCCTTAATATTATGTTGCCTATAAAAAAAACTATTGGTACAAGACAATATAGGGATGACAGGTTGTGATAGCGATATATGAACTTTTCATATTTAATTCACACATGTCTTGGTCGTAACAATGACATGAGATTATATATAGTAGATTCTTGAATTATAAAAAATCAATTTAATGAAGCAAATATTTTCTTAATCAGATTGAACTATTAACAATTTTAATTTTAGTTTATATCCACTTACTCAAGATTATTTCTTGAGTAAAATATTTGATTAAATATATAACATAATAGTAGATTCTTGAATTATAAAAATTCAATTTTATTAAGCAAACTATTTTCTTAATTAAAATGAATTATTAACATTTTTAATTTTAGTGTATGTCCACTTAATCATGATTAGTTCTTGAGTTAAATATTTAATTATATATATTAATAATAGATTCTTGAATTATAAAAATTTAATTTAATTAAGCAAACTATTTTCTTAACTAAATTGAATTATCAAATTCCGCTTTGACCATCTTGTTTTTTTAACACTTTAAAACATGGTAATAATTCAATTTATAACATTGAAAATGCGACCGAACAATGAAGCTATCATGATATGAAAAGAGCTAAAAAGAAAGTCGGTGATCGACCATCAACATGTAGAAGAAGGATTTAAGTCATTTTTGGTAAATATATAAACATTTGGATCCATTACTATTTTACAGTTATCGAATAAAAAGTTGATACTAACAAAATGTGTAATCTGATAACTTGACGATATTCCAAGGCATGGTGCATATAGCACAAATCTACGGACTCTCTAAGTGATTTCTAGCACGAACTTGTTTGTTTTTGTGTTACCATCAAATTAGTTTATTCGCTCAACCATTTAGTAGTGTTTGTTTTTTTTTTTCGTAATTTCTAAACAATGTTCGAAAATGATTGAATTAGATAGGCCATCATATATCTGTGTTTTAATTAAATCATATTATTTCAAGACATAATTTTAATAGGAAAAACAAACAACCTCTTTCAATTATCAATTACTTCAATTGTAAAAAGACTATTTTACCCTTTCTATTTTACGACCAAAGCTAGTCCTAAGAGAGTTGAATTCCTATTGTAGATTGTGTCTCCATATGACAAGTCCAAATGACCAGATAAGGGCAATCCAAGAAATGGTCATTATTGCAAATGTTGACCATTTTCTCCCCACCTCCAAAAGAGTATGAAGGACCATATGGTAATTATGAAGACCAAATCCATGGTCACTTTCGAAACATCTAGATTATATAGCATACAAGATTTGACCATGACATATTTGAACTAGTAAAGGTTTCTTGAAACTCTTTCTAGAAATATATTACAATTTACACATCCAAGCAATCAACATATGCTGCTTTAAAAAAAATTAAAATCTTTACCAACACATATATCTTCATCGTAAATAAAAGATTCATGGACTCATTAGATTACTTTCTAAAAAAGGATTTCAAGAGAGGAGGGATGTTTCTAGGGCTGACAATGGATAAAGATAAACCTGTTACCCGTGATGTTCCGACCCGTTCAATAAAAGTATGGGTAAAGTTTTTTTTGCTTTATCTATTACCAGTTTACCTGACATTTTGGTGGATGGAGTACGAATAAACGATATTTTTCGTTACCTGCTACCCGGTTGAAATATATATATATATATATATATATATATATATATATATATATATATATATATATATATATATATATATATATATATATATATATAAGGGTGAGTTCAAATGAAAACTCATCTTTCATTGTGCACATGAGGACAAATCTTAACCATTGATCAAAACTTAGAAAACTAATCAATGGTTAATACATAATAAGGTTAATTGAGAAGTGATTAAGAACAAAATTGTAATTTTGAATCAACGTCTACCTTTTTTGACTTTTTATTTTTATTTTTATTTTTAATTAAAAAAATTTACCCCCTTAAACTTTAAAATAATTTATCTTAACAATTACTAATTTTAATCAAACAAATTACATCAAAAAAACGAGAATTTCGTGCTCTTCGATATGACATCTATCTCGATATAGTTTTTTTTTCGTTTTAACCGTTTTTTACGTGAAATTCTATATACGCGTTATATTCATTATGAATATGCATGCACGTCTTCGGGTGTCCACATTCAGTATGAATAAGAAAGGTGAACGTTCATTCACTATTCATGATGAATAATACTGTATGCAGGATGAATAATAAAATATTCATGATTTTTTTTCGTTTTTTACGTGAAATTCTATATATGTGTTATATTCATTATGAACATGCATGCACATTCTCGGATGTCCACATTCAGTATGAATAACAAAGGTGAACGTTCATTCATTATTCATGATGAATAATACAGTATTCAAGATGAATAATACAATATTCAGGATGAATAATACACGAATCCAAGATTCATGTATTATTTATCATGAATCGTGTATTATTCACCCTAAATGTTCTATTATTCATCCTGAATGATACATTATTCATGATGAATAATATAGTATTCAGGATGAATTACACAACATTCATGACGAATAATAAATGAATTCATGAATCGTGAATTATTCACCCTGAATGTTGTATTATTAATCCTTAATTATACATTATTCATGATGAATAACACATGAATGACATGTGAAAATGTGGAGACGTGACGCACTCTCTTTTGTTCCCCGATTCACAACAGAATTACTCGATAGGTTCTCGATTCGTCTTGATGGGTGTTGGGTTACGGTGCTGAAGAAATGTGATGCCTTACGACGTTGAAGAAAGTGTTGAAGAAGGTGATGTCGAGTTACATACTTACGGTGTTGAGGCGTTGTACAAACTTGAACGTACATAAATATTCATTATGAGTATAACACATATATAGCATTTCACGTAAAAAAACGGTTAAAACGACAAAAAAACTATATCGAGATGGATGTCATATCGAAGAGCATGAAATTCTCGTTTTTTTGATGTAATTTGTTTGATTAAAATATTAGTAACTTTTAAGATAATTTATTTTAAACTTTAATTGGGTAAAAAGTTTTTAATTAAAAAAGAAAATAAAAAGTCAAATGTGGTAGGAGTGTGTTTAAATTTTCTTCCATTTTTACCCTAACCATTTTAAAATTAAAAACTCTATTTAATATGAGTTGTTGGATCAAAAGAGATCGAGTGACTGAGATTTGTCCTCACGTGCACAATGAAAAATGAGTTTTCATTTGAACATTACTCTCTCTCTCTATATATATATATAAAGAGAGAGATTTTTATATATACAGACACACAATCATTTAAAGTTAAATATTAGTATTTTTCCATATAACAACTATCACATATGACGTATATTAATGTATAATTTAATTTTTATTCCATATTCATCGAGTAAAATAGTTCATGATGGTTAAATGAGAAACAAGACGGGATTGGAAAAATAAATACAACAAAAAGCCATGCCGTCTTTGAATTTATATATTGTTGTTTGATGACCACATATTTGAACCTTATTTTATAGTCCATATACCTTTTTTATTATGATTTTAGGTATGTTATCTAAAGGGCCTTTTACTAAACGCTTAACCAGTAAACGCTTAACCAGTAAACACTTACCATGTTATTATATTTACCTTGTCGGTTGAACATAGCAAGAGCCGAGAATCTTACCTGGTAAAAGTGATGATAAGGATTGAGAGTCTTACCCGGTAAGAGAGGATGAAATTCTTACATGTGATACCGTTTTTATGGACAACAACCTTACCCAATAAAGTAATTTAGAGTGTTGACTCTTACCCGTAAGTGCTTACCAGGTAAGTGTGTAAATGGTCCCTAAGTCCCCTAATTATTGGTGAATAGGAGCGAAAAAAGGACGAAAAGTTGTGAAAAAGTGGCTATAGCAACCTTTGGCCATAAGTCGCCTAACTCACTATGGAGCATAGGTTGTCAGATGATCACAGGAATGATCATATTTTCTTGATAATCATTCAAGCAGACATATTCAAATGATCGTTGGCTTAGGCATGTGTTTCAAATAACGTATCAATTAATGGGGAAACGTTTTCTTCGAGGTTTTTAAGGGTTGGAAATGGTCCTTAACAAAGGGATGAGTAAATATTGGGTGCTTCAATCACGTTTTCATTCCGTTAATTAGATAACATAGATTTAGGTTTAATATTAACATTCTTAGTTAGTATTTTCTCTCTCAACTGAGCAATAAACATGTAATCATTTGACTCGAGATTGTGTTAAGATTTGTTCTTTCAATATCATTTGATTTCTATTTATGCAAACTTTGTGTGAATCATTATCATTGTTAACTTATTTATTTAAGTTGGTACCGGGGTGGGTTTGGGGCAGGTTTCACAATATCCGACCCCGGTTTTTGGTAAAGGGCCCCGGTCCCCGGTCCCCGTCGGGTACGGGGATCCAAATCCCGGCCCCAGTTTTTAATGCGGTCAAACTCCGGTCAAACCCGGTCAATCCCCGGTCCTCTCCCAATTCCTCGTCCCCGGTTCACACCCGGCCCCCGACCCGGTCAAAAATTCAAAATTAAACAATCAACCAATAAAATGCAACAACATATAAGCTCAACCAATAACAATTAAATTGACATGATGCTACAAAGAAATTAGAAATCATCATATGCAGAATCATTTATACATGTAATACTCAACCAAAGTTCTCATATTTAATTGTGTCCATTAGTACCTCAAAAGGGATATATATGTTGGAAAAATGTTAGTAAAAATATGGTTTTTACTAACTTCGGACACATTTAAATACATGTATATGTATTATATATATTTAACTCATCGTGGGTTTGTGTTCTCCTATATGAGAGCTTCGAATCGATATATTATATGTCCAAAACGGAATATGTGTGAATGAGATATCGATGCTCAAAGTTGAGTATTTGGGATGAAATTGGTAAAAATCAAGTGGGTGTGGAAATCTTGTCCCACATAGGAAGGAGGAACAAATTCCTTGTGGTTTATAACCTTGAATGTGGGAGGAGCTTACAAGCTCTTTGTTTGGTTTTACTCCAACACCTACCCGCACACAGGGGGGGTTGCCGATTGAGACTTTCGTAAGGCTAAAATCGGCGAACTTGTGCGTGGGCGCGACCTGCGGACACGAATGCAACTCCGAAATCTTGTGCTCACACAACTTGGTTTTTGCGAAATTTTTGTTTCAATCCAATGCATTGGGCGAGTTATGTCGCAGGTTAAACCGCATGGCAACTCGCGACATGCACTGGAGAGTAGACAAAAACAGTGCACCATGCGGACTTACCTGCGCCATGCACTGCCATGAGGACGAGAAATAGTACATCACGCGAGTTTACCCGCGTGGTAACTCGCGCCACACACTGTTGAAGAGTCCGTTTGTAACTCCCAAGTGATTCTCATTTATATATGAGATTAATATGTTTAATGGTAATTAAAAATAATTTTAATTACTGATTAATTTCATATTAAATCGTCGGTTTCGATCTCGAGTATAAAATGGGAGTCCGAGTTCATTCCTAAAAACTCTCAATACACCGAATACCGAACGACATATATTCTCTGAAATCTCTTCTGTATACGTTTTCTCTCCGGAAAATTTCAGGCAAGTGGTCATCTCCGGCAGTACATCTGCTTACGCTGTTGTACCCTGGGAACAGACGACGAATCTATTTAAGGGAATCGTGTCACACACGTGCCTCAGCGTCGTTTGATTTCATATTCGGTTTATTCGTTTACATTTATCTTTGGTCGATTTATTTGTATTCGAACTTAACTAATCATTCGTTGATTGTATTTAGTTCTTTCATTCTTTGTAATTTTATATGTATTATTAAAATACATATCGATTTACTAACAATCTTAAACAGATTCCAATCGAGTTTGTTTCGATACAATTCGTTTTTCTGTTTTGTGTAAACAGATAGAAACTGTGGTATCGTATTCTGTTTTGTGTAAACAGATTGTTTACACGTGAATCGAATCGAGTTTAACTCGATTCAATTGGTTGTCTGTTTTGTGTAAACAGATTTTTTATCGAATTTATTTCGATTTGATACGATTCGAGTTTTGTCTCGATTTTAGGGTATAAGGATTTGTTTGTATAAACGGATAAAATCGAGTTGTTTCGATTTAATTCATTTTATGTGAAAAAGAACTTCTATCGACTTTGGTTCGATTTAATTCTTTTTATGTTTTGTGTAAACATATTTTAAATCGTATTTGTCGATTTAAATAATTACTATTTGTAAACAGTTTGTAAAATCAATGGAATGAATGACATGTTTAAGTTGAATGTAATTGTTATCAATGGAATGAATAAACCAAGTACTAGTTCTGCTTATATGATTGAGTTTTCAAATGTTTGGCATGGCCGTTTAGGACATGTAAACTTTAATTCCATTCAACGTTTGATTAAACTAAACTACATACCTAAATTCGATATTGACTCAAATCACAAGTGCCCCACATGTGTAGAAGCCAAACTTACTAGAACATCTTTCAAATCGATTGAAAGTAAAACCGAACCCATTGATTTAATTCACACTGACGTGTGTGATTTAAAATCGGTTCCTACTAGAGGTGGGAATAAATATTTTATCACGTTTATCGATGATAGCACGAAATATTGCTATGTATATTTACTTAAAAGTAAAGATGAAGCAATAGACAAGTTTGTCTTGTATAAAAATGAAGTTGAAAAACAACTTAACAAGAAAATCAAGGTTGTTAGAAGCGATAGGGGAGGTGAATATGTTTCACCGTTTGCTGATTTTTGTTCTAACAATGGAATTCGACATGAATTCACAACACCCTACTCACCTCAACAAAACGGTATTGTTGAGAGAAAGAATCGCACCTTGAAAGAGATGGTGAATGCCATGTTGATTAGTTCTGGCTTAAATCAGAACAAGTGGGGGTAAGCTATTTTGTTGGCTAATTATCGTTTGAATAAGATACCCCGCAAGAAACAAGATGAAACACCGTATGAACTTTGGATGGGTAGAAAACCATCTTACAAGTACTTACGAGTGTGGGGGTGCCTAGCTAAAGTGGTTGTACTTCCACCTAAGGTACAAAAGTTAGGACCTTAAACAGTGAATTGTGTATTTATTGGATATGCACAAAATAGTAGTGCTTATCGGATTCTTGTGTATGAATCTAAAAATCCCGAGATACATAAGAATACAATTATGGAGTCAAGAAATGCTTCATTCTTTGAAGACGTATTTCCTTGTTTGAACAAGGAAGATCAAACTTCATCTTCTAAGGATAAAGAAATTGTTCGAGAGGATGAACAAGTTCTATCTGAGGAAGAAGAAGTGGAACCTAGAAGAAGTAAACGGGATCGGGTTGAAAAATCGTTTGGTCCCGATTTTCTCACCTACGTGGTGGAAAGTGAAGCCAAAACTTATCGTGAGGCGGTTACGTCTTCGGAGGGACCTCAATGGAAAGAAGCCATCAAGAGTGAGATAGAATCTATCTTACAAAACCTTACATGGGAACTAGTGGATCTACCTCCGGGTAGTAAGCCACTAGGTTACCGTTGGATCTTTAAAAGAAAGATGAATGCTGATGGCAGTATTGACAAATACAAGGCGAGATTAGTGATCAAAGGATATAGACAAAAGGAAGGTCTAGATTATTTTGATACTTATTCGCCGGTGACAAGAATAACATCCATTAGATTAGTGTTAGCAATTGCAGCCATTGGAAATCTGCAAATTCACCAAATGGATGTGAAAACTGCTTTTCTAAACTGAGATTTAGAAGAAGAAATCTATATGGAGTAGCCTGAGGGATTCGTTGCCCCGGGCAAGAGAACAAGGTTTGTAAACTTATTAAATCCTTGTATGACCTAAAGCAAGCTCCAAAGCAATGGCATCAAAAGTTTGATCAAGCCATGTTAGAAAGCGGTTTTAAGATAAATTAGTGTGATAGGTGTGTTTATATGAAAGACACCACTCATGGATATGTCATCTTGTGTTTATATGTTGATGATATGCTTCTCATTGGCAGTGATGACAAAATGATAAGGTCCACGAAGGATATGTTGAAATATAAGTTTGACATGAAAGATTTGGGTTTAGCGAATGTTTCTTGGGGTCAAGATCACAAGAACCCAAAGTGGTTTGGTGTTAAATCAAACACACTACGTGGACAAGATTCTTGAGAAATTCAATGAAGGAGATACTAGTATAGCTAGAACTCCGATTGACACTAGTCAACATCTATCTAAGAATAGAGGGGAAGGTGTTGCACATGTGGAATACTCAAGAATAATTGGTAGTCTGATGTGTCTTATGAGTTGTACTAGACCTGACTTAGCATATGTTGTAAGCAGGCTAAGTATGTATACTATTAATCCCAGTTTAAAACACTGGAAGAGTATTACTAGATTATTAAGATATTTAAGATACACACGTGAATATGGATTGCATTATGGAAAATATCCCATGGTAATCGAAGGATACAGTGATGCAAATTGGATATCTGATATAAAGGATTCCAGATCGACAAGTGGATATATGTTTACACTTGGAGGTGCGGCTATATCTTGGAAATCGTCCAAACAAACTGTTACAGCTAGATCCACTATGGAATTTGAATTTATTGCCTTGGATAAATGTGGTGAAGAGGCAGAATGGCTACGTCAGTTCATGGAAGATATTCTCAAATGGCCTAAGCCGGTAACGGCCATATGTATACATTGTGATAGCCAATCGGCAATTGGTAGAGCTCAAAGTACAATGTATAATGGGAAATCTAGACATATTAGACGTAGACATAATACGATTATGTTGATCCCAGTTATGATGTTCTTTAACTTGATTTAACCTTTTACTGCACACAGATTAGTTAAATAGAGTGCGGAAGCGTTTAAGATGTGTAGAAAAGGTTGAACATACAAGGTAGTAAACACACAAGCAATTAATGAACAGAAAGTAAAGTATTACAAGAAAGTTACTCAAAGAACTGTTTCATTGATCACTCAAGAACACCAAGAACATGCACTGGTATGTGCAAATATGCTCAAGGATTATACAGACTGCTATTTTTGTGTGTGTTCTCATTTTTTATGCTCTAAGGTGGTGCTCCTTTAATATAGCAGAGGGATGCACCCCTTAGTACAAGACAGAAACTAACATTCCATAAACGGAATGCCACCTGTAAAGTAAACATCGTGGGACACCCATTACTTTGATCTTGAGGATCTTCGTACAGCAGGCCTCACGTGTTCTACACGTGGTCTTGTCTTGAGATTTCTAAGAAAAGCTTCAACATTGATCTCCAGAGGTTAGCCTTCACAGAGGCTCTGTGAGTGATCACAGAGGCTCTGTGATCTGAGAATCATCATCAGGTTTGACCTCGGGTGCATCTTCTGCGGAGTAACTTCTGAGCTTTGCACCTTCTGTGGTGTACTTGGGTGTTCAGCGGCTGACTTCTGCGATTTCCATACTTAGCCTATTTTTCAATACTTCTATACAATGAGATTGGAGCTAACAATCTCCCCCTAAGTATTGAAAAAATAAAAATTGAAAATTGAGGTGTTGGCTAAGATAGAAACAAAAAGAGGTGAAAGGAACTCAACCTCTGAAAAGTGATATTCATTCATAAAAGAAAAATGCCAAAAGGCAATTACATTAAGCATCGAAATACATAAATGAACAACAAAAGATTACAGAAGTCATTGGGGAAAATCATTTATCGGGTTGGTAAAGCTTTCAGCTAGAGTTTTTTTCATCGATAGAATGAGTTCCCTGTACTTCAGTTGTGCATCAATCTGTCCTATCATTGTCTCTGCAGGTCCTGCTTGCACAATCTCAGAGCCTTTCTTCCTCAGAATCGTGTTCTTTATCTTCTGCAGAGTGTTGTTCGAATACTTGTGACTTTGATTTGGCCGATACATCTTTTTAAGCCCATCATCGTCTCTATAGATGAATCCGAACTCAGGCTCTGAGATTAAGGAGTTTGAAGGAACGTTCTCGATTCCGGGGAATTGATCATGTGGTTTGGTAATCGAGAGCTTTTCGACTCCGAGTTGTAGAGCTACCTCGAAGTCCATTTGGCTGTGATATTTTACATATTCGCGCATCACCTCCTTGATCCTGCCATTCGCTATCATGTACTCCTTACGATTTTCAAGTCTTTGCTCTGTGAAGGCATGTAGTTGAGGAAGATCGTAGGCACAGAGGTTCTTTAAGTCTGCATCTATGAACGTGTATTGCTTCCCATCTTTTCTCTCAACTAAGTATTTTGCATACATGATTGACTTGTTGGCGAGGGAGTGCAGAGAGATACTCATCACGGTTTTGATATCTTCTGTGGAGAATACTTCATCCCTTTCTAGTGTAGTTCGCTCGAAGCGTCTTCTGATGTCTTCTTTGATTAAGGGATGCAAATTTGGTGCTAAGAAGACGGCTTCGGGCTCTGCGCTGTAAAGATAGGTATGAATGTTCTCTTGAAACTTAAGTTCTTTCGGTGGAGGCCTTGGGATTGGAACTCTCATGGTGTCCATCGATTGAATTATCTCTTTTACTCTGTCCTCTTGACGTTTCTGCTCTGAGTTCTGCTCTGAGGACTGTTTCTTCCGTGGAGAGGTCTCTGAAGTATCTGCAGCGTTTACTGGATCAAGGCTTTGAAACTGTACAACGGGTGTGGGTGCAGTGGGCATAAGTTCAGGACTTGAGGGTTCTACAAACTTTTCGAGTCATTCTGCGATCTGTTCAGAGCCCACACTAACCTTCCCTTTCTGAGACCCTGCAGAAGTTGTTCCTTGGACAATTGAAGTCGGTATTGGGTCCTCAGAGGCACAGGGCGTGAGATTATGTGTTTTGTGTGCCTCTGAAGATGTTCTTTGTAAGGGTAGGGCTTGAAGAGGAGTGGCTGAGATGATAGGTGCTTTTGGTGTTAATGCCTTCTCCCCCTCATGATGGCCAGGGCCAGAGGCATCTGGATCCTGGTCCTCATGCCTTGAAACCTTCTGTGAGGCCTCCGCTTGGCAAGTATCCAGGGCTTTTCTCTTTTTCCTTTTGCAGAGGTGCTCATCAACATGTTTATTGATCTTCTGTAGAGCATCCCCTGCGGCCATTGATAGGTCGTTGATTTCCAAGTCAAATTTGAACCGAAATGTGGATACGGTTTTCTTCTAAGTCCGCAGCCACCTTTTCTCCTTGTTCATTGAAATGGGATCGAAGAAGGTTGAGGTTGCTCAGAAACTGACTTCCCATTGCTTCTAGGTCGGCTTTTGTGGCAAAGGCAGAGGGGTCAGGCACAGAGGTTGATGTTTGGGGATTGAATGGGACCATAACACTGCGAGTTATGTCCTTTATTTCCTCTCGAAGCTTGGCCATTTCATTCACTCCAGTCTGAACTCCTTATGTAGCATACTTTGGGAACTCTTCTGTGCAAAGATCCCGAGTACCTGAATTTGATTGGAGTGTGCAATGATGGCTTGTCCATAAGCTTGAAGATCAACCCTTTTCGCGCAATTTGTGTTTAGTTCATTGATCGCCGCCGAATGTTGAGTTGAGGATTGACGAAGAGCAGTCAAGGCGGCGGTGTTTGCTTGAAAAGCATCTGCGATGGATTGAGAATCCACAGAGACAGAGCTTTTCAACTCGTCAAGTTTTGTGAGCACCATGTCAGCAAAGGCTTGAAACTCGCCCTTTGTGACAAAAGTGTCAGAGGTAACCTCTGGAACAACACATGTTCCAGATTTAGCCAATGAGTTTTTGGCACCCATAGAGCCCGTGGGGATGTTGAGCTCTGAGGGATTTCCTTCCAATCCTCGATGTTCCACAGAGGAAGCACCTATGGAAGTTCTATCAACACGTTCTTTGGGGGAGGGTTCAGAGACTCCCTTAAGACTTATGTTGAATGGATCCTGTGGTTGTTCTAGAGCCACAGAATCATCGTGTTCTTTCACCACCAACTCTGAGGTGGTTTGGGCGTCACTCTTGTGTGTGACAGAGGTAACGAATACCTCTGTGTGTGGAAGAGATGTGTCCTGGGGCGAATGGACACGCAGAGCAACACTCTCACCTTTTTGAGAGGGTGAGGTGGGTTTGGTTTCCCCTAATGGTGGTACAGAGGATGAAGGAATATCCTCTGTCCGGATGGCTTGGGCTGGGTTCGGACTGTGCGGTCCTGTTTCAATACCCCTCTACACTAGAACAGCAGGGGTAGAAGTGTGGGTTGCACTGGGAGTTGGTTTTGGTGGTGTGCCAAGGGCATCTTTTTCTCCTATCTCCTCTGAGATTTTGTTACCCTCATCATCAGAGCTTGAAAGCCCTGTAACGTCTTGCACTGTAAAATCTGCGAATTCCCCTAAGGTTCCAGAGTGCAGCTTCTGTATCTCCTCAGCTATGGCCAATGCGACTCGGAGAGGACTGGATGGCCTTTCCTCAGAGCTTTCAATGACTTGGGCATTTCTTCTTCTCCTCTGCAGAGGTTGTTCGGATTCTGCAGGTTCACTCACGTCTGGAGAGGGTACAGGTTCAGAGGTTGCTGCCTTGGTCAATTTCTTAGCCTTCTTCTTTGGCTTGGCAACATCGGTTGGGGATTTTGGAGCCTCTTCTTCTGCGACTCTCTTTTTGGGAGTTCTTTTCTTTTTAAGCTTCTTTTCTCGTTTCTCAATGACAACCTCTGTTCGTACTTCAGCTCCTTCAGCCTCCTCTGTTCTAACTTCAGCTCCCTCACCTATCTCTGTCCTAAGGAAAATAGCTATCTCACCTACTTGGAATCCTACACGTGGGGGGGGGGTTGCAGGACTCGGTTCAGGAGTCCTGTGCCCACGAATGTAAGTTTTCACTCTATCTTCACTGTTCTGGTAGGCCAAAATTCGGGCTGGCAGAGGTCTTGCTCCCGGATACCCAGATTTGAGAACTGTGGGCTTGTGCGACTTCATGTCATAGACCTTGATCATCTTACCCTCTGTAGGTAACTTCCCTTCTCCTATCAGAGCGTCTCCTAACAGAATGGCAAAAAATCTGTTGAAGACAAGGTTTTTAGGCTCTGTGCCTCGAGCTTGGTCCTCTTGCTTGGCTATGACCGCGTTTCTGATTTCCCTGAATATTAGAGTTGCATAATCCAGAGGCAAATCGTAGTACATACCATACATTATTGCAAGTATGGTATGGCTAGATTGGTCAGGACTGCCTACCTTGCAAGTCAAGCAGCGATTTAGAATAGAGAAGAGAACGTTCCACAGAGGTGGAAGGTTCTGGCGTCTGAAGTCGGTTCTTTTGGAAATTGGTGCAGCGTACCCGATGAACCTAAGGAACTCCAGAATCTCATCGTCAGAGGGCTCGTCAGAGTATCTTTTTAGGTTTAGTTGGGTCTTGGTGGGAAGCTCGAATACCTCTGCGACCCGTCTTCGGTTTATACCAAGGTCTAGTATTTGAGTAATGGAAGGATGGGTGGCATAGCCCATGACACAGTAGCCATAACGGTCCAGTTTTTCATGCTTAGCACTCAACCAGAATTATTGAATGTAAGTTTCAGGAATATCAGTTCTTTTTAGGGTTAGGGCTTTTGTGAGAATGTGGTTCTTTAGGATTTGAATTAAAGGAGCAGCTTCCTTAGGATGTCCCTTTGGTTCCAAGACAACATAGTGATTGTTAGGCTTGAGATTCAGTTGCCTGGAGTGATAATCATGGTGTGTGAAGGAGAGCATTCTGCTTGTTAGGACATGTTCTTGTTCAACAGAATGAGAATCGTCCTTTTTAGCTTCAGAATGCATCGAGTGGTTTGATGCAGAAGATCCCTTGGAGTTCTTGGAAGAAGCATAATGAGATGCCATGGAAAGATATGGAGAGCGAGAATTCTTTGCAAAGGGATTCTTGAAAGAGAGAAGATAGCAGGTAAAAAAGAACTTGGGGTATGAGAGGGGTTTATATATAAGGAGAGAGGGTAAAAAGAATGAGCGGTAAAAGATAAAATTTTCAAATCCGTGATGAGTGGTAACGGATAAGAAGCCGTTCTAAAAAACGACGGTACATGTTACAAACCAATCAAATATTGCCACCTCAGATGATGGCGGTGCACGATCTAGGACGTGCGCCACCCTATTCTCACGCGCGTGGCATTTACTATTCTCACGTGACAGTGAGATTTAAAAAATAACCCGCAACACATGACCTGAATTTCTCAAGTGATGGGAATGACAGAAGCTCTGTGGAAAAGAGGCTTCTGAGGTCATAGGTAAGGTTATGATCAGAAGAGCTTTTTATGAGGGAGGAAAGTGCGATAAAATTATCGAGTTCTTTTTAAAGGGCATTTGGTCGAACATCCTCAGTTTAGAGGTGCAAAGATTCTGTGATAGATCGCAGAGGCTCTGTGGTCGACCTCAGAGGTTCTGAGACCAAAAATTTCCTTTTTAGGAAAGATTTTCAAAGATTTGATCATTTCAAAGTTTTGACAGAAAATATGATACAGAGGGTGATCTTTCTGAGGACATAGTGCTCGAGAAAGAGTTTTGACCCTTGGTTCAGATGGACTAACCTTACTCTGTAGTCTGTGTTGCGCAGAACTGTCTTGCTCCCCCTTGAATAATCAAGATTGGCCTTTGATGGTTCGGTCTGCTCCCCCTTCAACTATGCTTGGATCAAGTGAAGATAAGATTTGCACAAGGCATAGATTCGCAGAAAAGAATATACGATAAAGAAAGCCGAAGAGATTATTTACAAACAAGGGATATGTTACATACAAATATGTAAAACAGAGGCTCTGTGCGAGGGTACAGAGGCTCTGTGGTCAACTCATGTTGAGCATACCAATCTTGCCAACTAGAAAAGTGAATCTTTTCTCATCCAACGCCTTCGTGAAAAGGTCGGCAAGTTGGTAGTCTGTGGGCACAAAGTACATTTCTATTGTCCCATGCTCCACATGATGTTTCAGAAAGTGATACCTGATATCGATATGTTTGGTCTTAGAGTGCTGCACAGGATTGGCAGAGATCGCAATGGCACTTTTGGAGTCACAGAGGATGGGGATTTTTTCAATATCAAATCCATAGTCTTTGAGTTGGGTTCTCATCCATAGAACTTGTGAACAACAACTTGCAGCCGCAACATATTCTGCTTCTGCCGTAGAGGTCGAGACACAGTTCTGTTTCTTGGAAGTCCAACTTACTAGTTTCCCTCCTAGGAATTGGCAACTCCCATAGGTACTCTTTCTGTCGAGCTTGCATCCTCCGTAATCTGAATCTGTATAAGCCATGAGATCAAAGCCAGAGTTCTCCGGATACCAGAGACCAAGATTTTTGGTCCCTTTTAGGTATCTGAAGATCCTCTTGACAGCATAAAGATGAGATTCTTTGGGGTTAGCTTGAAATCTTTCACATAGACATGTGGCAAACATTATATCAGCTACTCGCGGTTAAGTACAGTAGAGATCCTATCATCCCTCTGTAGAGTTTACACTCCACAGATTTGCCCTCTGGATCTACATGGAGCTTGGATCCAGTGACCATAGGAGTTTTCATTGGTGAAGAGTCAGAGAGCTTGTATTTTTCAAGTATGTCAGAGACATATTTTGATTGGTTTATGAAAATACCCTCTGTGGTTTGTTTGACTTGCAATCCTAAGAAGAATGTAAGTTCTCCCATCATGCTCATCTCAAACTCACTTTTCATCAATGACTCGAACTTTTTGCAATATAAATCATTTGTAGACCCAAAGATAATGTCATCAACATAAATTTGTACAAGCAGAATCTCACCTTTTCTCTTCTTATAGAATAAAGTCATATCAGTAGTACCTCTTTCAAAACCATTTGTAAGGAGGAAGTTTGAAAGTCTGTCGTACCATGCTCTGGGGGCTTGTTTCAGTCCATATAGAGCCTTGTCCAGAAAATAGACGTGATTTGGGTACTTAGAGTTCTCAAACCCTGGTGGTTGTTGGACATATACTTCTTCTTGAATCTGTCCGTTTAGAAAGGCTGACTTGACATCCATTTGATATACTTTGAAACCTTTGTGGGCAGCGAAGGCAAGAAAGATTCTTATTGCTTCGAGTCGTGCCACAGGGGCAAAGGTTTCTTCATAGTCAATGCCTTCTTCTTGACAGTATCCCTTGGCCACCAGTCTTGCTTTGTTTCTGATCACCACACCGTCTTCATCCTTTTTGTTCCTGAAGACCCATTTGGTCCCTATTGCAGTTTTACCTTTTGGCAGAGGCACTAGGGTCCATACTTCGTTTCTTTCAAACTGCAGAAGCTCATCTTGCATAGCTTCTACCCAGTTTGGGTCTTCAAGAGCTTCAGATATCTTTTTGGGTTCGATGATACTCACAAAATTTGTATAGTAACAGAAATTTGCAGTACTCGATCGAGTTTGGACCTTGTCAGAAGCGTCACCAATGATTTGGCTCTGTGGGTGACTCTCGGTCCACTTTGTCATGCGGGGCAGGTGATCATTGGAAACTTCTGTGGTTAATTCAGGAGCACGTTCGTCTTGATGTAGATCATTTTCTGTTGAGAGAAATTGATCATTTGTACTTGCCACAGGGCTTGGTTGTTCATTACGAGTTGAGGTAGAGAGCTCTGTGGAGCCTTGATCTGGTGTTGACCCTTCAAAGAGATTTTGAGGATGACCATGATCTTGATTAAGCTTGGGGCCTTGATTCGTATTGTCCTCTGAGTGCTCCCCCTCGATAGTTGCACCTGCAGCATTACTGGAAGAGGGTGAAGCATTACTAGGACCAGTTAGACAAGTACCTGTTTGGTCCTCAGAGGGTTCGACTTCAGAGGCTCTGCGGTCACCTTCAGAGGGTTCATCATCATTGAACATCTCTTCAAACAGATGATGAAGATGATTTGTTCGTGATGATCCACTAGAATCTTCATCTTAAAGCTTGAGTCCTGAGCTGATTTGCTCAGAAGTCACCTGAAAAGAATCATCAAATGAGACATTAATACTTTCGAGTATATGCTTGGATTTGAGTACATAGATTCTGTATGCCTTGGACTTTGATGAATAGCCAACAAATTTGGATTCATCGGCTTTTGGACAGAATTTCCGTATCTGGTCTCTGTCGTTTAGTACAAAGCACCTGCATCCAAAGACATGGAAGTACTTAATGTTCGGCTTCCTCTGGTGTAGTAAGTGATATGGTGTATTTGCATGTCTCTTCACGATCAAGGATCGATTTTGGGTGAATCATGCGGTCGAAATGGCTTCTGCCCAGAAAGAAATAGAGAGCCCTGAAGCAGTGAGCATAGTTCTTGCGGCTTCCACTAGTGTTCTGTTCTTTCGTTCAACAACACCGTTTTGTTGTGGAGTCCTTGCAGCAGAGAAGTTCTGTGATATGCCTTCTGTTGAAAGATAGGCTTCAATGGTTGAATTCTTAAACTCTGTCCCATTGTCACTTCGGATTCTCTGTACCCTTCAGTCATAAAGAACTTGTATTCTCTTGATAAGATTGATTAGTACTTCAGGAACATCTGATTTCTTTCGAACGAATTCAACCCAAGTATATCTAGAGAATTCATCTATGAGTACAAGGATGTACTTCTTGCCACCAAGACTTTGCACAGATATAGGACCACAGAGGTCAACATGAAGCATCTGCAGAGGTCTGGTGCAAGATATGTCAGACTTAGTTTTGTGGGCAACCCTTTTGAGTTTGCCCATCTCACAAGCTGAGCATAGATGATCCTTGTCGAATCTAATACTTGGTAGACCACTTACTAGTTCTAGTTTCACAAGTTTGTTTAGTGTGTGAAAGTTTAGATGACAGAACCTGTTGTGCCAGAGCCAAGCTTCTTCATTCTTACTTGAGACTAAGCAGAGCTTTTCTTCTCTGTTAGTTGATTTAAAGTCCATGAGGTATAAATCACCTCGTCTTTTGGCTCGCAGAAGCTCTGTGGTTGTATCTTCTTTCAACAGATAGCAGTACTGTCTTTGGAACATCACATCGAGTCCATTATCACAGAGTTGACTTACACTCAGAAGATTGTGCTTGAGGCCATCCACATAGGCAACTCTGTTGACATCGATGTCTCCTTTGGCAATGATTCCATAGCATTTTATTTGACCCTTTTTGTTATATCCAAAAGTCACAGATCCTCCTCCATGTTTTTCTTTGTAGGAGGAAAGCAACCCTCTGTCGCCAGTCATGTGTCTTGAGCACCCGGAGTCTAGGTACCAGATAGGCACATGCTGTTTCTCCTGTGGACAGATTAGAGAGATTTAGGTACCCATTTCCAAATGGGTCCATTTTTGTTAGGAGGCTGTGAAGATGCCTTAACACCCTTGGTTTTGGATTTATCCTCATTTGCTGAGGTACCAGATTGTCTCTTCTCACCCTTGAATTTTGCATTATTGGGTTTGGGGTGAGATATAAGACAGGAGGGCCTCGAGAAATGTTGATTCAAAGCATGCATAAGATCAAAGCATTTACAATAAGGAACATTTGAGGCAAACTTCTTGAAAATGTCATTAAATTTGTCAAAGGAGGGTACAGAGCAAATTTTACTACAACCCATTTTAGATTTGGGTTTCTTTTTACAGAAAGCTTTGTCTAATCTAGGTTGAGTTTTTTCAAAAACTCCTCTTGAGTGGCTCTGTGGTTGTACTCTCCCTTGATTTTCTTTCCTTGCTTTCACTGCAACAGAAGCATCAAGTTTATCAATTTTAGGCCATTTATCCTTCTGTTGCCAAGTGAATTTTTCTTGAAAAGGTTTTAATGGTCTTGGAGCTTTTGAAATATGAGAGATCTTGTTTTTTCTTAGAATTTTTAAGCTCAAGAGAAGTCTTTGATTGCAAGCACATGTCCAGAAAATCAGGACAGATAAGAACACCTGTGGTTTTCCTTTTGGGAAGAATTGTTCTATTAAGAATGCCAGAGGTAAGTTTACTCTTCTCTGGACCACAGGGGAGTATCTCAAGTTCCACATAACTTGTCCCATTGTCGACAGAGGACTCTGATTCTGACTCGGAGTCTGAATCGAGAAAGTCTCTGTGAATGAGAGCCTGACCTTCTGTAAGTGCCTTGTCTTGCCCATTGGTGTCCTCTGAAGTATTTATAATTTTTGAAATACAAGGAATGACCATAGGAACATTAAGACAGTTTTGTAGATCTTGCTCAAAGATTTCTCTTATTTCAGAGATAATATCAGGATGATTAAGAAAATGGTTTTCATAGGTCTTTCTCAAGTCATTTTCCAGAAATCTTTTAAAAAGTTTTTCTTCCACCGAGGCCGGAACAAACTCTGGAGCTTCAGAGGACAATTCCTTTTCAGGAGTCATCATGCATACAAAAGCCATTTGAGTTTGTGTTTCTGGATGACCAAATCTGAAGACCCCTATCTGTTTTTGAGACAGATATTTCTTTGGTATAGATTTTCTTTTAGATGAAAGTGCAGATGGTAAATCATTGTTTTCATACCATACACTTGCCATCTGCAGAGGTTTCCTCAGATGTGGTCCTTCAGAGGTTCTACGCCTCTTAAATGTGGATAAAAGGTTTGGAAGACTTGGTTTTAAAAATTGTCCAGGGCAGAAGATGTTTTATAAAGATTTGTTTCTTTTATTTCCTGTGTAAGGGTCAATGTCCTCGAACCCTAATCCTCTTCTGCCGATCTGGGTGTTTACCTTCGCATGAACCTTTTGAGCATCCTGATACCTCTTAAGAGTGGACTTCTGCCATTCCACAGAAGAGTGCGTTGTCTTCTTCATCAGAGGATTCATCGGTTACAAGGTTCTCTTGTTCTGCCATTAGGGATCTCTGAGTGTAGTACTCTGCTTTCTTTTTATAGAAAGCAACGTCCCTTGTGGGTTTCCCTTTGTTGGCAGAGGACCTGCACTCTGCGGCGAAGTGACCTGGTTTTCCGCATTTGAAGCAGCCTTTAGTTTGCTTTGGGAATTTGACGCCACCTCTGCCGTTTGACCTCTGTCCACTCCTCTCTTCTTCCCTTGGCTCCCCAGACTTTTCTATTTCATGTCTTCTCGCTTCATCATATCCTCTGCTTCTGTCATCTCTTTCTTCTCTCCCTCTGTACTCCAGCTTCTTGAGACCTCGATTGAATTGTCGGGTCATAAGTGCAAGTGTTTTGGCCAGAGCAGCCATGTCAATCTGCTCCTCAGAATCTTCTTCACTTTCACTCTCTGCTACAAGTACCTTCTTTTTCTTCTTCCTCTGTGCCTCCTCAGCTGCCTTATCCTCTTTCCCTTGTCTTTGCCTTCTGAGGCACTTCCCACAAGAGCTAGAGGACCTCCAACAGAGGTTGTCAGTTTGGAAATTCTGTTCTCTTGGCTAATCAGTGTTCCAAAGAGATCAGATATGGACCAAACATTAAGATCCAATATGGCTTGCATGGACATGATTAGATGAAGCCTTTCATCATTCAGGCTCTGTAGAAATCTGACATTGTTTTCTTCAGAGGTTCTGTGGATGCCATACCTCTTACACTTGTTTATCAAAGAATTGTATCTATTGTAAGTGCTTTGAATGGATTCACCCGACAGAGCTTTGAATGCAAAATACTCATTTATGCATAAGGCTCTGTTGTTCTTGAGGGTTTTGGCACCACCCTCAAGTTGTTTCTCTAGCTCTAACCATAGGTCCTTTGAAGTTTCACATGAGTCAAGAGATTGAAAGATATCGTTTGGGATAGCCATTATGATTAATCTTTTGGCTTTCTTTGCAAGCTCATGTTGTACCTTTTCTTCTTCACTCCATTCAAGGACAGGTTTGGGATGTTGATATTCAGGGATTTTAGGAGTATTGGCAGTGGCCGGAACACGAGGAACAATTGTCATTGGGATGAAAGGAGGATTGTGAAGAAACTTAACCAGACCAGGATCCACACCTTCAAGGAAGTGCACCATCCTGATCTTCCACTGAGGATATTCATCCCTTAGAAGAGTGGGAGGTTTAGACTGAGATCCAGCACTGAAGTAGTTAACAGTGTTTGCCATTTTAGTTTAGAGAGGAAAAATAGAGTATGGCACGAACCAGAAAGAGTATAACAGTAATGGTTTTAGAAATGATGAGAATATGAATCAGTAAGAACAGATGACCAACCAACTAGCTTTGAATCTGTCTTTGAATGAAGGACACACTTGTACCTGTTTCTATACCAAACAGGTTGATATAGCTTCAGAAAACAGAGTGTGACTGTAAATGGAGTTTTGGACGAAGAACAGACTCAAACTACTACCTTGAATACTGGAAACAAGTATAGAACAAGATCCTTTGATATTGAAAATCAAAGTTGGCTCTGATACCAATTGTTGATCCCAGTTATGATGTTCTTTAACTTGATTTAACCTTTTACTGCACACAGATTAGTTAAATAGAGTGTGGAAGCGTTTAAGATGTGTAGAAAAGGTTGAACATACAAGGTAGTAAACACACAAGCAATTAATGAACAGAAAGTAAAGTATTACAAGAAAGTTACTCAAAGAACCGTTTCATTGATCACTCAAGAACACCAAGAACACGCACTGGTATGTGCAAATATGCTCAAGGATTATACATACTGCTATTTTTGTGTGTGTTCTCGTTTTTTATGCTCTAAGGTGGTGCTCCCTTAATATAGCAGAGGGATGCACCCCTTAGTACAAGACAGAAACTGACATTCCATAAACGGAATGCCACCTGTAAAGTAAACATCGTGGGACACCCATTACTTTGATCTTGAGGATCTTCGTACAGCAGGCCTCACGTGTTCTGCACGTGATCTTGTCTTGAACTTTCTAAGAAAAGATTCAACATTGATCTCCAGAGGTTAGCCTACACAGAGGCTCTGTGATCTGAGAATCATCATCAGGTTTGACCTCGGGTGCATCTTCTGCGGAGTAACTTCTGAGCTTTGCACCTTCTGTGGTGTACTTGGGTGTTCAGCGGCTGACTTCTACGATTTCCATACTTAGCCTATTTTTCAATACTTCTATATAATGGCAGTTCAATTCAAGGACAGTGAGTCTACTGACAGGTAGGAGACTAAGTGTGTTTTACAAGGGAAGGTTCAAAGATTAACATCTACCAATCCTATGCAGGATTCGACCATTGAAATTTTGTAAGGAAATTTTCGTATGCAAAGATCGATCTCCATTCATGTGGGGGATTGTTGGAAAAATGTTAGTAAAAATATGGTTTTTTACTAACTTTGGACACATTTAAATACATGTATATGTATTATATATATCAGACTCTTCGTGGGTTTGTGTTCTCCTATATGAGAGCTTCAAATCGATATATTATGTGTCAAAAACGGAATATGTGTGAATGAGATATCGATGCTCAAAGTTGAGTGTTTGGGATGAAATTGGCAAAAATCAAGTGGGTGTGGAAATCTTGTCGCACATAGGAAGGAGGAACAAATTCCTTGTGGTTTATAACCTTGAATGTGGGAGGAGCTTACAAGCTCTTTGTTTGGTTTTACTCCAACACCTACCCGCGCGCAGGGGGGGTGTCGATTGAGACTTTTGTAGGCTAAAATCGGCGAACTTGTGCATGGGCGCGACCTGCGGACACGAATGAAACTCCGAAATCTTGTGCTCGCGCAACTTGGTTTTTGCGAAAATTTTGTTTTGATCCAATGCATTGGGCGAGTTATGCCGCGGGTTAAACCGTGTGGCAACTCGCGACATGCATTGGAGAGTGGACAAAAATAGTGCACCACACGGGTTAGGCCCCGGGCTTACCCGCGCCATGAGTCACGCCATGCACTGCCATGAGGACGAGAAACAGTACATCACACGGGTTATGCTGCGAGTTTACCCGCATGGTAACTCGCGCCACACACTGTTGAAGAGTCTGTTTGTAACTCCCAAGTGATTCTCATTTATATATGATATTAATATGTTTAATGGTAATTAAAATTAATTTTAATTACTGATTAACTTCATATTAAATCGTCGGTTTCGATCTCGAGTATAAAATGGGAGTCCGGGTTCATTCCTAAAAATTCTCGATACACCAAATACCGAACGATACATATTCTCTGAAATATCTTCTGAATACGTTTTCTCTCCGGAAATGTTCAGGCAAGTGGTCATCTCCGGCAGTACATCTGCTTACGCTTTGTACCCTGGGAACAGACGGCGAATCTGTTTAAGGGAATCGTGTCACACACGAGCCTCAACGTCGTTTGATTTCATATTCGGTTTATTCGTTTACATTTATCTTTAGTCGATTTATTTGTATTCGAATTTAACTAATCATTCGTTAACCACGACATTGGTGTTAACCGTGCTAACCAATCTTAACCGTAGATTGATGAGATCAATGGTCCACAATTAATTGTTTTTTATTAAATTAAAATATTAAAAACGGTAGAAAAAATACAATGCATGTATGTATAGGGGTATTTCGGTCAAAATACAATTCATTTTAATTTGGGGAACATGGGCCTACCAAATTAAAAACCCAAATAATTAGGGATTTCATCCCATAAAAAACACCAACTTCCCAATCCCACCGCCGTCATCACTTTCACTTGAAAACCCACCTCCACCATTCTTCCCACTAGCACTCGCCGCACCTCCGCCGCCACCGCCACCACGCGCCGTTGGAACTGCTTCAGCGCCTTTCACACCAACCGCCGACGTCTTTTTCTTTTTTCTTTTCAAACAAATCGTTAATAATGCAACCAAGATGCATAATAACAAAAACTCACCAACGAAAAAGACGATTATGAGAATCTTGATTTTCCGGCGATGGTTCGATTTCTTGGCGGCGGTGGTGGGTGGGGTTGGGTTCGCCGGAGAAAAAGAGGGAGACGGAGAAATAATGCATGGAAGGTTAAACGCATCGCCACATAAATCAACGTTACCGGAAAATGAAGTGGAGTTGAATTGAACCAAGATAGGGGTCGCTGGAATTTGGCCGGAAAGTTGGTTAAAGATTTTAAGGATTTGAAGAAATCGATTTTCAGGATAGTGCATATGCGCATACTTGCATACAGTGCATATATGCATATGTTTGCTGAAATATTATATGCATATATGCACACTGATATCTAATATGCATATGTGCATATTGAGTATATCCATATGTGCACATTGAGCATATGCATATCTACACACTGATATCTAATATGCATATGTTCACATTGAGTATTGTGAATATGTATATGTTGTATATGTGCATATCAGTTGATCTATTGTGCATTGGTTGAGATACGCACTGACATCTAGACATACATATATGCACACTCGAAATATGAAAATACATTAAATATTAAATATTATATTTAATATTTAGAAAACTACCATATTAATAACTCCTTGAAATATGGAAATACATTAAATATTAAATATTATATTTAATATTTAAATAACTATCATATTAATAACTCCTTGAAATATGCAAATACATTAAATACATGTGAATTATGAAATGCCTATATTACCCTTTAAGGACATAAACTCTAGGATGATTCTGATTGGTTGAAAATTAGTTAGCACCAATGTCGTGGGTAGCAAATGAAGGGGACCTTATATATATATATATATATATATATATAGAGAGAGAGAGAGAGAGGGAGGTTCATTTGTTATCCAACATTTTCTTGTTAACTTTGTGAACCACTCCAACCAATAGAATTGCACTTTGATATGTTGTTTTTATTCCTTTAACCATTAATGACAAAGGCTAGAAAGGTAAATCTAAATATATACAATATTTATTATAACAATGTGGGAGTTACAAAAATTGAAATTCCATAATTCTAGCTAATTCCTTGATAACAAAATATTTTCTATAATCAATTGCTAAAATTGTATGAACATCACAAGAAGTCTAGTGGCTACTTGTTTCAATTCAAGTTTTTTGTCCACCGATTAAGTATGATGATTTCTGCAAATCCATGTATGATTGTCCCTTTACATTTTACACCACTCAGACGAAACTATATGAACAATAATGTAAAATCATAAGGAACCGCATTTTTGGTCAAAATTTCAACTTTTAAACGAAATAATGTTCATATTTTTTCATTTGAATATGAACCATAGTGTGCACCATAGTTTTTTTCAAAAGAATGTGTTCATTAGTGTGTACCATAGTTTTTTCTTCTTCAAAAGAACGTGTTCATTAGTGTGCACCGTAGTTTTTTCAAAAGAATGAACTATAATGAACCATAGTTTGCACCATAGTTTTTTCAGAAGAATGTGTTTATTAGTGTGCACCATATTTTTTTTTTCAAAGAATGAACATGAACACTAATGAACCCTTGGAATCAACTTGTACATTATGATGTATTCTAGCGTATGTTGACATAAAAGACCTCAGATAAACATTTGTGAACACTAAAATACAAACATAAGGGCACCTCATTATTTGTTTAAAATTACAATTTTTAAAAGAAATTCAAGTGGGGGTTACGATTCAATTGGAAGAAAACATTAATTGAGAGATAATAAAGTCATATTAAATTTCATTGATTTTTTTCCCAAAATACCCTTATCACTATGGTTCATTCCCCAATTTTCTTCAATTGTACATTTAATAAGGCTTTTAAAGAAAATTCAATCTCAATCGTTGATTTTCAAGATCAAGGGCTTAGAATGGTTCATAAAGTTAACACAAAAAATATGGTTAACAAATGAACCTAACCCTATATATATATATATATATATATATATATATATATATATATATATATATATATATAGGGGCTAAATCAAATGAAAACCACAAATATGTTACAAACATGTGAGAACCAATATAAAAATATTTTTTCACATGATATATTTTCACCAAATGCTTGGATTTAATATATTTCTTCTCATATATTTGTTTCATAATATGATAATTTTACATGTATTTGTTTCACCACATGAATATTTTTTACCTGTATTTTTCATTTCACTAGGTGAATCAAATTTTATTTTTCACGTGTAATCTTTCCACAAGCTGAACAAAAATATATATGAAACAATATCTTAAATCATAGGTTTTGCTGAAAAAAATCATGTAAAAAATATTTTTATATCGGTTCTCAAGGGTTTGTAACATATTTTTTGTTTTCATTTGATTATCGCCCTATATATATAAGGAAGGTTCATGTGAGAACTATAACTATTTAAGAAAATAAGAGGAGCATCCTTAACCAATCATTTGAGTAATTAAATTTTATAAATTAAAATATTTAAAAAAATGTTAAAAGGGTATATGGGTCATATTAACTATTATGTGTGAACTATTAGATCTCGATCAATTGTTGAGTATGAATTTGTTCTCTCTTTTGAAGCTATCCATGAATTATCATATTTTCCTATCAATTGGTGTCTTTTTTGATGTAATTTGCGATTGAAATCACCAGAGTCGAAGTTAGAGATGAAACTAGAGACAAAAACAGAGACCTAATCAATTTAGATTCTGCAATCGATCCATCAAAATACTGTAATGTGTTTGAAATTATGATTATCCCTAAATTAACAGATAAATTCAACTTCGATTCTGCAATTGATTCATCAAAAGAAGCTAATAGGGTCGACTTCCCTACTTCCAGTGATACATTAATACAGGATGTCGATGGTAAGGTTTATTTTACTTTTTTGTTTTCCTCATCGTATTGATTTTGATCGTTACTTTATTTGATTCTTTTGATTTTAATTGTTTAAGTTGATTATTGTAATTGTTGTAAGTTACTATAACACCCTCAAATCTGGAAATAGCAACTTATTTAAAAAATTTATAATTACATCCATAAATGAATCATCTACAACAGCGAATTTAAATTCAACTACAATGCCCATATACTATCTTATACATACGGACTAGAAAGGACGGGTGCTACTAATACCCATGCATAGTCACTATCTCCATAAAGCGGAAGACTTCACCGAATACTTACATTCGGATCTAGCTAAGGCTCTACTCTTCATAGGACTGCTATAACCGACTCCCACCCTTGAAACCTGATGCACATGCCGACAAATAAAATGGGTTAGGCTTAACGCCTAGTGAGCTCAAGAGTTTTAACATGAATGCATATATCTTTAAAGTAAAGAATGCAGTTTAAAGCAAGGTCTTTTGAAATATTATACATCAAAATAGAAACGACACAATTTCCCATAATATGCACTTTTAAAGACAATGCTCCCAAAACACCCGTTTATTATAAAAATGGTGCAACGCATAACTCACCCAAACGGGATCATAGTTCGACACTTAATTGGTAATACATGAATGACAATTCATAACCCAAAATACCCAAAACGCGGGCAGGACATACTGCTCGACCCATGATTCGTTATCAAAACCACATATACCGTACGTCCGAAAACATGGACACTAGGTCCAAAACACACGCGTCCGCAAGGAAACAATGACAATAAAATAAGACGTCCTCTTATTGAAATACTGAAAGCCGACAGCGGGGGAGAACCGCATCCGTTGAGAGTGGAGGAAACACAAAAGTATACCACCCGTTCAACGTTAATCGCATGACACCTCACGACATCTCAGCCCAAGTGTCCCTACGACTTCTTTACGAAGTGTCACCCCAAGTCAATTGAACTTGATGGATCATTCCGAAGAACTGCATCTCGAAGGCCCGACACACTTAAAGACTACCTCCCAGGCATTACTTCAAGCGGCGGAGGTCCTAGCGCTCACTCCCCGATAGCACCACAGACTCAACCCTCCTAGCTATCACTTGTAAAGTTTTCGGTCATAAAACATGGGTACCGAAGTTCAACCCCGCAATACCCAATTGACCATCCAAAACAGACTGACTCACGTGCCTATGGATCCATTACACACTGTCTAACGTTACATGACTCCAATTGAAAGACCAAAGCTCCCAAAACATGTAACTCACTACAGACACAAATTAACTACCATCATATCCAAAACCCACGATGGTTAAAAATCCGGACAAATGTCCACACGACTCGTTTAAGCCAATACCGAACTAAAGAGCTCAAAATCCGTTTGACCAATAATTACCGGTCTCCAAAATAGTGAAATGTCTTTAAATAACGTTTATGAAGACACGTACTTCAAAGACTAGATTTACCCAAAACTCCATACAAGATGGGACTCAAGATTTCCAAAGTGTTTATGAATGCAAATACACCAAATGCATATAACATGACTTAGACTTCATTTGTACAAAATCGTCAAAGACGTATAACTCATAAAATAGACCTTACTTGTAAAAAATCACTAAGAATACGTAATTCATGTTATTTAGTTGTTGGAAACGTTCAAAACCCAATAGAAGCATTTTAAGAGGTTAACACAACCCAAGTTTACCAAATATGAAAACTTATCAAAATACTCAAACTTTGACAAATAACTAAGTAAAACATATTTTACTTCTAAATACTCAAAACTTATCAGCAGTTAACCATTTCATGTAAAACACTTTAAAATACACATTTTGGCATGTACACCATTTTCACAAATCAATTTGAACTCACCTTGCTAGATTTAGGCTAAATCTAGGTTTCACCCAACGAGCTCTTTTGAAGAACACATGGATCCTCAAGCCAAAAACTTCCAATAACCTAAATCCATAAAGATACAACCATAAATACTCATAATCAACCACAAAGAGACATTTCCCCAAACTCTATACATGAATACCTTAACTGATATCGAAACCCTAACTTCCAAAACTGAAGAGAATAGAAGATTACCTTAACCCAAGCTTGAATCCATCAACCAAAACACCTCTAGTTCACCAAAATGGTTGCAAACCTCCAATCTATGAAAGGAAGCACAAAGGGTGGATGAAACCCTAGAAAACTTTGGGGAAGAAGATGAAGAGGGAGGGATGAGGAGCTTACCACCACGAAATACTCTTGTATACTCCAATATACATCCAATCTCTTGCTAGATCCTTGAAGAGATCTCAAAAACTAAACCATAGCAATTTGAATCACCCAAATCGGAGTTAGAATGAAGGAGATATGAAGAAATGAAGTTTGGGTGCTGAAAATCGGTTTTAAGCTCGTCCAGGGGGTTTCGCGACTTGTCTCGCGACCTTGGGTCGCGGCATAAGTCGCCCGCTTCCCCTGGTTTTCTTCTCGATACTGTTTTGGCCGTAACTTCTTTGTTATAGCTCCGATTTTGCTCCGAAAAGAACCGTTGGACTCGTAATTGAATCCTTCATCTATCTAGACTATAAAATCCAGGATTCAAGTCCAAAATATTTTATCTTATTTTTCCCTAATATATCGGTTTCGGTATTAACTCGATATGATACCTTTCGAAAATCGGGGTGTTACAATCCTCCCAACCTTGAAAGAGATTTCGTCCTCGAAATCTAGCACCGATCAAACACCCAACGTCGCCCTTTGTAAGGTCAATCGGCTCTTTACCTAAAAGGAATGCCTCCACGATACCTTTCCTCATGCACGAACCGATCACCTCCTATTTAAGGTTGTCACTATAGTTTCCGTAACGAACCGTCACAACTTGATCCCAAGGTTCGATGTGTCTTACCGCTGACAAGACGAACATCGAGTCCTTATCAACCACTTTCTTATCCTTAAGATCTCGGTTGTCTCCCAACCTTGGGTTGCACATATCCCCTCAAGAATAGTTCCACCAAGAATGCTCCCAAGTGAACTCATCCCTTAGGCATTTAATTCCGTCCCATTAAGGTCTACTCAATAGTCGATTTCTACTTAAGGTTTACCTCGACATTCTAAACCCAAATCCTCGATAATCCATACTATAAAGGATTCATCGTCCCCTTCCATGACGATATTTCCTAACACTAGTTAGTTTTGATCCAATCATAACCTTCGATCCGTTCCTCAATTGACGCAGCACGGCATTGGTGGACAACGAATTACCCCAACTACACGGTTACCCAATTCCCAGAGTGCGGTCAAGCATCGCTCGACGAATCAGTGAAACCTTGTTGATTACAGAATTACCAATGATTGATTCCTAATTTCCATCATCCAATCTTCTCAAGGTTACCACTTAAATTGCTGACGCACGGGTTTCCTCGGAAGTATAATGAAGCATCCCAACGGTTATTATCCTCAAATCGAATGTTGATACTTATGTTCAAAACGTTTACACCTCAACCGTGGATATACCACCATAAATTTCCTTCCATATTTTACACCGATGATTCAAAGTTGACACCTATCATGATACTAAATTCCGACAAACAAATCACCATAATTTCCTTATTCCTTAAGACTCACCCGTATGGTACACATCCGACCCATCGGCTCCTATCCTACCGAAGTCAAGAAACCACCCAAAGATTTATCCTGAAGGTTTACCGAAGCAAAATATCACCACTTAATTATCTAAGAGAATACACAATTCTACTACTTCAATTATTCGTGCGTGTACCGATTCATAAATTGGAATCCAAAATTCAGACTGACCACAGATCGAATAATCCGACGCTTCATTTCCCAAGGACTCCTTAGTTTCTTAGTTACAACTCCTTTCACGACAGGGGTTTAAATATATAGGTCTAATGAGTTCAAGGTTTTCAACAACTATGCCAATTTAAACCTTTATGAAACTTTCAAATACACAAGCTTTATAACAATTGCTTGTGCGGTAAAATCCACTACCGATCACTCGATAGGTTGAAAATTGATCACCGACGCTACACGTATAAAACCATTTCTAAAATTTGTTTGATCAACATTTTCGTAAATGAAATGGTAACAACAGGTGTGCAGCAAAATTTCCACTATAAATATGAAAATTAATTTTTGCACCACACAACGTGCAATAACTGTTTGTATAAACCCTAAATGAGAACTTCACAATTTTTGTCTTTAAAATTTTTCTTCTCTAACCAAAAACGTTGTGGCATAAAATTTTCAACAAGTCCCATACGCATCAGTTTATTCCCCAAAACTTTGTAGAATGATGGGAACACAAATAAACTTTCAAATTGAGTTTAAAGCCTTGAGTCATACCGATAAAACACATTCAACCAAGATGGTAACTACAGCGACATGCAATCCGAAAATTCATTTCATGCATTGCAGAAAATTTATAACAGCAAGGTCAACAATTGAAGCACGTTTAGATTAAAAGTTTAATATGAGATAACATAAATATTTTACATATTTACTCACGCGAGTGAAAATCAGATTTAACCCAAAAGTATGCACATATACCGCGTGAAACTCAAGATGCAATCGTGCGACATTAAGATTTTCAAGTTGCCTTTTATGGTTGCAAAAATGTAGGTCTAAGACTCGTGTGAGACAAAGTATTAAATAAAACTCGTAAATTAACGCCCACAATAACGCAAGTCTACACGTTCCAAAATTTCTTTTTATTACGCGGTTCGAATGGTCATAAAATAAAACGCCATAAACCCAACTCAACTTTCATAAACTCATTGACGGTAAAATCAGGCGGTGCAACATAAAAGCGTAAAACGACTATAAGTCTAAAAATGTCAAAACTCTAAAACCACTGCGTAAGATAAAGTGACCATTTTCCACAAAACTCTCATTAGAGGCGACACCCAAAAGCTCGTAAATGATACGCCATAAAATTAAAATCCACGCATCTCAAATTTCACCCACGAACTCAAAAAGGTTGTAAAACTATACCCCGTAAAATTAAACGCGACTCGTACAGACTAAAATTTCCCAGAAAATTCCGACTCGAGAATAGTGGGACAACTCTTCCTTTAAAACCTTAACATATGTAGAGGAGATCCAATGTGAAGGTTAAAAATTCTACAGTTACTTGCCCAATACCACATATGGCATTTAAAACACGGATCTTAAGATGTCTAAAGATAGCGTTAAACAAAAAACAGGGACGGAGAGATTTTTCCATATAAATTGCAGTAACCTGCAACAAAACAATTCCATGCATGCTTAAGCTCACGGTTTAAAATCTGATGAGTGCTAAATGTTGTACCAAGACTTCGTAGTATAACATACTTTATGTTTCAGGAAATATGAGAAATAATCAATGCAATTTATTGTTAGAAATGAATTTCATGCATAAAATTGGTCGGCACGGGCATCCCGAAATCACGCTCCTCAGTTTATGTTATTGCCATCCGAAAGCTCGACATCTTAAAGCAATACTCGAATATTTCATCGGCTCACCTTATAATTCCTCCTCAAATAACGTCAATTTCATGAGCCTAAGGTTCTACTCCAATCAATTTTCCTGACTTCCAATGGTCAACTTAATGCATTGATCGCACTTAACTATCACTCCAAAGTGACATTGCTATAAACATCAATCCTTCCTTAAATTATTCGCTTAGAAACTTCCTCACTACCCCAACGGTCATCATACTAAGGTAGTTTAAGTATACACATGTAGCATGTAGCTTCACCATAACACTGGCCATGTGTCATTATGAACGTACCGTACATGATAATCCTTGCGACCCTCGACAAGTTTCCCGTTTCTAGCGACTCGATCTATTCTCAAAATATCTCATCTTAGGGTACCTAATGTGCAACTTGACTTAAAATTACTTATAAGAACTCTAGTTTGAGTCTAGGAATACAAAGATCAATACCTAATTCTCTCAAACTTAAGCTCTGATACCAACTTGTAACACCCTCAAATATGGAAATAGCAACTTATTTAAAATTTTTATAATTACATCCATAAATGAATCATCTACAACAGAGAATTTAAATTCAACTACAATGCCCATATACTATCTTATACATACGGACTAGAAAGGACGGGTGCTACTAATACCCATGCATAGTCACTATCTCCACAAAGCGGAGGACTTCACCGAATACTTACATTCGGATCTAGCTAAGGCTCTACTCTTCATAGGACTGCTATAACCGACTCCCACCCTTGAAACCTGATGCACATGCCGACAAATAAAATGGGTTAGGCTTAACGCCTAGTGAGCTCAAGAGTTTTCACATGAATGCATATATCTTTCAAGGAAAGAATGCAGTTTAAAGCAAGGTCTTATGAAATATTATACATCAAAATAAAAACGACACAATTTCCCATAATATGCACTTTTAAAGACAATGCTCCCAAAACACACGTTTCTTATTAAATGGTGCAACGCATAACTCACCCAAACGGGATCATAGTTCGACACTTAATTGGTAAAACATGAATGACAACTCATAACCCAAAATACCCAAAACGCGGGCAGGACATACTGCTCGACCCATGATTCGTTATCAAAACCACATATACCGTACGTCCAAAAACATGGACACTAGGTCCAAAACTCACACGACCGCAAGGAAACAATGACAATAAAATAAGACGTCCTCTTATTGAAATACTGAAAGCCGACAACGGGGGAGACCCGCATCCGTTGAGAGTGGAGGAAACACAAAAGTATACCACCCGTTCAACGTTAATCGCATGACACCTCACGACATCTCAGCCCAAGTGTCCCTACGACTTCTTTACCAAGTGTCACCTCAAGTCAGTTGACCTTGATGGATCATTCCGAAGAACTCCATCCTGAAGGCCCGGCACACTTAAAGACTACCTCCCAGGCATTACTTCAAGTGGCGGAGGTCCTAGCGCTCACTCCCCGATAGCACCACAGACTTAACCCTCCTAGCGATCACTTGTAAAGTTTCCGGTCATAAAACATGGGTACCGAAGTTCAACCCCGCAATACCCAATTGACCATCCAAAACAGACTGACTCACGTGCCTATGGATCCATTACACATTGTCTAACGTTACATGACTCCAATTGAAAGACCAAAGCTCCCAAAACATGTAACTCACCAATGACACAAATTAAGTGTCATCATATCCAAAACCCACGATGGTTAAAAATCCGGACAAATGTCCACACGACTCGTTTAAGCCAATACCGAACTAAAGAGCTCAAAATCCGTTTGACCAATAATTACCGGTCTCCAAAATAGTGAAATGTCTTTAAATAACGTTTATGAAGACACGTACTTCAAAGACTAGATTTACCCAAAACTCCATACAAGATGGGACTCAAGATTTCCAAAGTGTTTATGAATGCAAATACACCAAATGCATATAACATGACTTAGACTTCATTTGTACAAAATCGTCAAAGACGTATAACTCATAAAATAGACCTTACTTGTAAAAAATCACTAAGAATACGTAATTCATGTTATTTAGTTGTTGGAAACGTTCAAAACCCAATAGAAGCATTTTAAGAGGTTAACAAAGCCCAAATTTACCAAATATGAAAACTTATCAAAATACTCACACTTTGACAAATAACTAAGTAAAACATATTTTACTTCTAAATACTCAAAACTTATCAGCAGTTAACCATTTCATGTAAAACACTTTAAAATACACATTTTGGCATGTATACCGTTTTCACAAATCAACTTGAACTCACCTTGCTAGATTTAGGCTAAATCTAGATTTCACCCAACGAGCTCTGTTGAAGAACACATGGATCCTCAAGCCAAAAACTTCCAATAACCTAAATCCATAAAGATCCAACCATAAATACTCATAATCAACCAGAAAGAGACATTTCCCCAAACTCTATACATGAATACCTTAACTGATATCGAAACCCTAACTTCCAAAACTGAAGAGAATAGAAGATTACCTTAACCCAAACTTGAATCCATCAACCAAAACACCTCTAGTTCACCAAAATGGTTACAAACCTCCAATCTATGAAAGGAAGCACAAAGGGTGGATGAAACCCTAGAAAACTTTGGGGAAGAAGATGAAGAGGAAGGGATGAGGAGATTACCACCAAGAAATACTCTTGTATACTCCAATAGACTTCCAATATCTTGCTATATCCTTGAACAACTCTCAAAAACAAAACTGTAGCAATTTGAATCACCCAAATCGGAGTTAGGATGAAGGAGATATGAAGAAATGAAGTTTGGGTGCTGAAAATCGGTTTTAAGCTCGTCCAGGGGGTTTCGAGACTTGTCTCGCGACCTTGGGTCGCAGCATAAGTCGCCCGCTTCCCCTGGTTTTCTTCTCAATACTGTTTTGGCCATAACTTCTTCGTTATAGCTCCGATTTTGCTCCGGAAAGAACCGTTGGACTCGTAATTGAATCCTTCATCTATCTAGACTATAAAATCCAGGATTCAAGTCCAAAATCTTTTATCTTATTTTTCCCTAATATATCGGTTTCGGTATTAACTCGATATGATACCTTTCGAAAATCGGGGTGTTACAATCCTCCTAATCTTGAAAGAGATTTCGTCCTCGAAATCTAGTACCGATCAAACACCCAACATCGCCCTTTGTAAGGTCAATCGGCTCTTTACCCAAAAGGAATGCCTCCACGATACCTTGCCTCATGCACGAACCGATCACCTCCCATTTAAGGTTGTCACTATAGTTCCCGTAACGAACCATCACAACTTGATCCCAAGGTTCGATGTGTCTTACCGCTGACAAGACAAACATCGAGTCCTTATCAACCACTTTCTTATCCTTAAGATCTCGGTTGTCTCCCAACCTTGGGTTGCACATATCCCCTCAAGAATAGTTCCACTAAGAATGCTCCCAAGCGAACTCATCCCTTAGGCATTTAATTCCGTCCCATTAAGGTCTACTGAATAGTCGATTTCTACTTAATGTTTACCTCGACATTCTAAACCCAAATCCTCGATAATCCATACTATAAAGGATTCATCGTCCCCTTCCTTGATGATATTTCCTAACACTAGTTAGTTTCGATCTAATCATAACCTTCGATCCGTTCCTCAATTGACGCAGCACGACATTGGTGGACAACGAATTACCCCAACTACACGGTTACCCAATTCCCAGAGTGCGGTCAAGCATCGGTCGACGAATCAGTGAAACCTTGTTGATTACAGAATTACCAATGATAGATTCCTAATTTCCATCATCCAATCTTCTCAAGTTTACCACTTAAATTGTTGACGCACGGGTTTCCTCGGAAGTATAATGAAGCATCCCAACGGTTATTATCCTCAAATCGAATGTCGACACTTATGTTGAAAACGTTTACACCTCAACCGTGGATATACCACCATAAATTTCCTTCCATATTTTACATCGATGATTCAAAGTTGACACCTATCATGATACTAAATTCCGACAAACAAATCACCATAAATTCCTTATTCCTTAAGACTCACTCGTATGGTACACATCCGACCCATCGGCTCCTATCCTACCGAAGTCAAGAAACCACCCAAAGATTTATCCCGAAGGTTTACCGAATCAAAATATCACCACTTAATTATCGAAGGGTTTCACGGGTTGACAGTTTTTTGTACATCCCTATGTACTTCATAACACAGAGAATTTCAACTGTCTTGCAGTCTCTTTTGAGATGATAGGCAAATTTGGAAGCTCGAATGTATCGAAGAAGGATAGATATAGTACATCCATAAGTGTTATAGCGAATGTCCCGGAAGGAGGTAAACCGGTTGTTGGTTCAATGTTTTCCACCATTGGTCATTGCACTGATATGTATAGAAAGTATGCAGATTATGTCGACTTTGATATTAGGCGCTCTACAGAAGACACTTTTAAAGAAAAATCTGTGAGGTTGAAATATTTGGTATGTCATAGATATGGTGTTCCTAACAAATGTTCTGTTGATAGCATGAATGTTGTTGAACACCAAAAGGTGCTTTGTAACTCCAAGTTCAAAGTAACTGGTTGCAAAGCACATGTTAGATTTAATAGGGTTAACGGTACGTCACAATTTAATCTAAATTATTTATATCCCAATCACAATAATAATTTGTGTGGGACCCGGAAACTTGAATTATTTCCTACCTTAATTTCTTGGTGTTTCACTCTTGGAAAGTGTTGATTTCTGTTAGGAATAACTTTATATGTTGAATAGATGTAGAGGGGTGCAAAATGTAATTTCTATGTTTGGTATAAATAGTTTTCTTTACCTAGGTTTTTAGGTTAATGGTCATTAAGGTTTTACATGCCTAACTCATATTCTCTCTGTAAACCTTTTGAGTTTTATCGATTATCAATACAAATCATATGACCATAGTTGATGAAATCCTTTGATTGTTCTTCATTGTTTGATTAATACACTTGCATTGGGATTCACAATTGGTATCAGCGCAAAAAGACGAAGATTTGATTCATCAAGGTATTAAATTTTCTCTGATTTTTTCTTTCATTCGATCGACTTTTGTGTGGTTTCTGGGTTATTTAATTTTTTGCAAAATCTTTGAGTTATATCGATTCCATTCTCTTTCGTTAGATTAGTTAATGGTTTAGGTAAAATATCGAGCTTTAATTTGTAGTATTGAAGTCGAATTTTGGATTTTTGCATCTGTAATTCTTTGTTCTGTGTTCTTGAATCTCTTAAAATTCTTGCTTAAACACCATTGTTGTTTGCTTCAAAATCAAGTTGGATAAGTGTTTTTCGCATTCAGTTCAAGATTCAAAGATTTTTAAGGTTGATAATAATTCTCAGATCCTCTTTACTCGACGTTTTTGTTGATTATTTTTTTTGGTTCAGCCGATAATGTTAAACCCGGGTCACTTTATTACCCGGGCCCCCCTTCCTATCCCGAGTCCTTGCTACCCGGGTATCTCCTACCTGGGCGACACCCCCATCCCGAGTCCTTCCCCGGATGATCTCCTCATCCGGGCGACCTTCCATCTGGGTATCTCCTACCCGGACTAAATCAACCTGGGCTGTCACCATCCGAGAGCATCGCCAGCCGGTTGCTACCGGGACCCAGGTTCACCAGGACCTGGCTCCTCCCGAACCCGGTTCACCTGGACCCAGACATTGTTCTAAAAAACTCGTCGCACAACCTCCATGGTGCGCCATGGCACCAAGGCTTGTGTGCCACGTCACGTTAAGCCCATGGCACGCCTTTGCCTAATATGTAGTTATCGTAATGAGATATTTGATTTTTCTTTATGTTTTTTAATGTCTTATTTGCAAGTTTTTAATATATAACCTAATTGAACTTTCTTATTACTATTGACGCATTGAGTAAGACTATAAAACATACATTTTTTTATATATAATATTATATATGAATTAGAAATTTGACGCCATAAGTCACCCCTTCAAAATGCCATGGCTTCACCATGGCTCCTAAGGATCGAGGCTTGGCCTTGCAGCCACGCCATGCCTCACGCCATTTAGAACCTTGGACCAAGGTTCACCCAGACCCCGACTTACCTGTATCTGTTCCCCTGTTTTGGTCTGTGTTCCAATCCATGTTCCTTGTTTTAACTATTTTTCTGCGTTTGGTCAAACTCTCATCTTAGAGTATTTTTCGTTCCATTTAACCTTTCTGAATGAAATCATGATCGTCTTATTATCAATTGCAAGTGTTTGAACAATGTCTACACGTGAGGCATTAGCCATGGGTACGGATACGAGACCTCTGGTCCTGTTCCGAGGCGAATATCCTTAGTGGCAGGAAGGTTTGTCGACTTCATTGCTAGAAATGATCTTGGTGAGGAGATTCTTGCTTCCCTCACTGAAGGACCGACATTATTTTACTCTGAAACACCACCTCTACCGAACGCGGATCCACCTAGACCAGCAGGAGTGAAAGTGAAGGAAAAAGAGAAATACTCAGATGAAGAGAAGAAATAGGCTAAAGGAGACAAACTAACCAAATCTTAGTTGCTTCAGAGTCTTCCAAACGATATCTACACCACCATTGACGGCTACAAAGAAACTGCCAAAGGTATGTGGGAATAGATAGAGAAGATGATGATGGGAAGCAAGGTTCGAAATCAACTGAAAATTACCAAGTTCATCAACAACTATGAAGACTTCAAGGCTAGGGAAGGAGAATCATTGGAAGAGACTTATGACCGGTTCTGTCTCCTGTTAAATGAACTCAACAAGAACAAGATCCACAAAACACTTATTGAGAACAACGTCAAGTTTCTCAACAACCTGCGGCTAGAATGGAAGCGTTTCACCTCTCTGATTAGGCAAAACAAGGCCTTGCCTGAAATCGAACTGCATTAGGTGTATGAGATATTGAAGCAAAACGAAGAAGAGGTTCTGGAATTTGTTGAGGCAAACAGGAAAGTTGAGAAACCGACTGATTCTCTTGCGCTCATTTCTGAGAAAAGGGAAAGAGTTTTGTCTTGAATGTTAAGGAAAGAAAGGGATCCTGGTGAATCAGAGGGAGAAGATGATGACAGTGACGTAGATCTAGAACTTCAATACATCAAGCACGCCATGTTGTTCCTAACCAAGGTCGTTTAGAAGAAGTTCTTCAAGCGCTCTACTCCCAACAATTAGCGGTACGCCACAGGGGGTAAACATTATGAGTACAAGGACAAGTACGAGGGAAAGAAGCGGTTTGATGCAAAAAGGCCATGTGAGGCTAAGCTAGAGATCAAGGGAACTGACGAGCCATCTAAGAGTTACAATTGTGGAAAGGCAGGACACTTTACTCGAGAATGTCGGAACTAGTAGTCAGAAATTCAGACTACTACAAGAATAAAGTGTTCATTGCCAAGCAAAAGGAAGCTGGGAAAGCACTGTTAGCTGAAGATGATGACTGGTTGACTCTCACCGATGATGAAGATGCAACTGCTCAACTGTGCTTCATGGCAAAGAACTCTGAGGCATACAACACAAACAACGATGATTGTGCATCACAATCTTCTGAAGATGGTTCTGAGGTAAGTTCATCTAGTTATACAGTTTTTCTTGATCAGATGCAAATAATAATGCTTAAGCTACAAGATCTAACAAGTCGTTTAAAAAGTGAACAAGCTCTTGTTGCCAAACTAGAAGCACATTTACAAAATAATGATAAAGTTCTTATACAAGTAAACGATGAATGCGCTGACAATCTAAGTTGGGCACAGAGCTTGCAAAAAGAGAAAACCAAACTTGCTGAAACTAACAAGGCTTTAAATGAACAAATATCACATCTAAAAAGGTCTGAAAGTGAGACTATAGAATACGTAAATAAATATTAGTTTGTCATAGTTCAAAAGAATGATTTGCTTGATAAATTAAAAGATCTTGAACTCAAACTGTACAAAGATGGAGAAACTGATCACACTATTCATTTGAACAAACCCAAAGAATTCAAGTTTTTTAAAGAGATGGAAGGATTGGGATATGATAATCCTGGCTATCTTGCTAAGGCTTTGTCAGAAACTCAGACATTGTACAAATTTGAATATCTGGATCTTGGTCCAGAATATCAAATACACTTTAAGGAATCTCCAGAGGAGGTTGAGGCACAGGAGGATTTAAATCAAAAAAGAACTGAAAAAATGCAACTTCCTTTCGTCTATGACGAACTCAATGCGGGTTATTGAACGAGGGAACAAACACTCTCTAACGACTACTTTCATAGCTACTCGAATGAATAGTGTTAGATCAGAAATATGTTGGATACAAGATCATAGAAGACAGAAGGTGAAAGTTAAATAAGTCAAAGCTAAAAGTCAACTTTCAAGCAAAGTCAAGATCTTTGTAATAAAAGTCAAAGTCAAAGTGTCTTGTATTTTTGTTTTTCCTTGTTTTTGTGTGTTGGTATAAATACCTTGTGTCTTGGTCTTTGTAGTAGAAGAATTCAGATTGTAGAGTTGTACATGTAACAAGTTCTGAGATTTGTATTTGTATTCGTAGAGAGAGTTTTAGAGAGAGAAAGAAACTTGTAGAGAGAGAAAGTCATAAACAGATTTGTAATAATTTGATTTGTGAAATTGAAATTGAAATAGGTAGATTACTAATCTTGTTTGTATTTGATTGTTTGTGATTAGAAACTTGAATCAGGGACTATCAATTGGTATCAGAGCAAATCCAATCAAGAAATCAAGAAATTGAGTTGTTCGACACTGTTTCATCGAGTTCAGATTCATTTCTGAATTTGTGTCGGTTTGTCAAGTTGTAATTGTTTGAATTGTGGTCGAATCATGTTTTAGACTGAGTTTGTATAGATTTGTTCCGTAATTGCACTGTAATTTTTCACCAATTTAGAATTTGTTGGTTTTTGAGTCTCACGTGTTCGAACACTGTGTCATTGATCAATATGTTCATTTGTGTGAATCTTGTTGTAATTAGTTGGTAGGAATAGGTTCTAAAAGTGTTGTTGATCAATTTGTTAAAGTTTGGATTTGTAATTCGATGTCTAGATAGGATTTTGGGCCGAGCAGATCGATATTTCGTCTCAGATCTGAAGAACTCGCAAGATTTTTAAAGAACTCGCAAACCTCGACAAGAACTCGCAAGAAGAGTTCTAGTTTTTGTAGAATCCTTAATTTTCACAGAATATGTTGTTTTTAAAAATTGTTTAAGTGTAAAATTCGCAGATGTGAATATTGTGAATTGTTGAGGATTCGTAAATATGTGTGTTGAGAGTTCTCCAAAATTCGCTGAGTGTGTTTTACGAAAAATTCAGGATTTGCAGAAGTCAATATTGCTAAGAATTCGTAGTTTTTAAAAGAATTCGCAAATTTCTTTATGTGAAAAGTTTTGAAAATTTTAAGGATAGAATTCGCAGGTGTCTCTTTTGCGAAAAGTGAAGATTTTGTTCTCAGGTTATTGCGAATTTATCAGGATTCGTAGGTTTGAGAGTTACGAATTCTGACTTCTTATTGTCTGCGAATTCTGAAGTTGGTATATGTTATCTGCGAATTTTTTTGAATTGTCATTGCTTGAGAATTCTAAATTTTTCTTTGCTTACAAATTCTTGTTGTTCAAAATTTCAAATTTAAGATTTCGTAGAAAAGTGTTTCTTACGAATTTTGAGTTTCAAAATACTTACGAATTCTGTTGATTACGAATTACGTTTCAAAATTTTGAGTTTGCGAATTCTATACTTCATTATATATCTTGCGAATTTCATACTTGAAATTTTTTTGGAAATTTCATTTCTGATTTTCTTTTAAGTATTCTGCAATTTTTTTTACTTGCTTTCATTTTTGGACTAATGATCAGTTTCAAGTTTCTTATTGCATAAATTGAAATAGGATGACTTCCAAAGACGCTCTCTCAATTGACACTGATGTCAAACCTCCTGTTCTGTTTAAAGGGGGTTACGAACAGTGGAAGGATCGCTTTATTGATTTTGTTGAATGGTACCCAAATGGAGAGAATATTTGGTTATCAATTACAGAGGGTCAAATGAAAATGCCAACTGATGAGATTCCTGCTGAGGGTTATGAATAAGATGGAGTTCAGAAGACACAGACTGTTGAAAAACATATTTCTCAATTTTTTGACCAACAAAAGAATAGATTCAAAGCCGACAAGCAAGTCAGATCTCTACTGTTGCAAAGCATAACTAACGAGACCAACATCAAAATAGACAGCTACAATGCAACTGCCAAATCTATGTGGGACCAGTTACAAAAGATGTTGTTGGGTTCCAAGGTGGGAAATCAGATGAAAGTGGCAAATTGTATAAACAGTTATGAAGAATTTAAGGCTAAGGAAGATGAGAGCCTTGAAGAAACGTATGAGAGATTTGTCCTTCTATTGAATGAGCTTTCCAAGAATAAAGTCACAAAGAAGCAGATAGAAAACAATGTCAAATTTCTCAGTGTTTTGCAGCCTGAATGGAAGAAACATACTAGAAGGATGAAGAAATGAAAGATTTGAGTGAGATACCTCTCCACGAAGTTTATGAGACATTGAGATAGAATGAGGAGGAGGTTGAAGAGAAAAGATCTGAGAAGAAGAAAACTGAGAAAGTTTTTGTCCCCATTGCCTTAGTAGCTGGAGAGACCGAGAAGAAAGAGAAGAAAAAGATGAAAAAGATTGTGCTTCCAAGCTCAGACGATTCCAGTTCTGATTCAGATGGTGATGATGGTGAAAATCTCAAAGCTTTGCTTTTACTGACTCGAGCATTTCAGAAGAAGTTTTACAAGAAACCGAGTTCAAATTATCAGAGATATTCATCTTCTGGATCAAAGAACCATGAGCACAAAGAACGAGTGGAAGGAAAAAGATTTGAAGAGAAAAGGTATGTGGAGAGAAAGCCCGAGGAGAAGAAAAGATATGTGAATGAATATGGTAGTGCTGAAAACAAGACAAATGAGATGATTAAGTGCTACAATTGTGGAAATGTCGGCCATTTTGCTAATGACTGTAGAAAGCCAATTGTCAGGAATGCTGAATACTACAAGCAGAAGATGTTGCTTGCTACTCAAAAGGAAGCAGGGAAAGCACTGATGGCGGAAGACGAATTTTGGCTAGACCATTCTAAGGATGAACAAGAAGAGACAACACACATGTGCTTGATAGGCAAAGAGGTGAAAGATGCTGATTCTGAAGATGAGACATCTGATGAGGTAATAAACTTATCTAAATCTAATTTCTTAACTAAAATGGAAACCATGATGGTCGAACTTCAAGATCTTCAAAACAAACTGAAAAAGGAAAAGAGCAGAGTTGAAATGAAAAATCAAAAGATCTTTGAACTAAACAAGCAAGTTGTTGGGAACAAAGATTTGATTGATTCTCTTCGCAAATCTGTTTCTGATTTTAAAAATGAAAAAGATCGTTTTGAAAGTAAGATTTCTGATTTTGAATCTATATTGTCCAAGTCTGATTCAGAAAAGCAATAATGTGTTCTAAAAGCATTTAAACTGCAGGTTGAAAACAAGACTTTAGAGAAAAAGGTAAATGGTTTGGAAACCAAATTATATGTTCGAGGCCAAACAGATCAAACAATTTTTCTAAACACCCCTAATGAAGAGAATGATGTTAAAGAGAAATGGGGATTCGGTTATAATAACCCTCATTACTTAAAGAAAGCCATCAGAAAATAGCCAGCTTTATATAATGCCAATTTTATGTATGCGACTGCTAAATATTCTCATTTGAAACCCAAATTTGTCACCAAATCTTCGAAGGAGGTTGAGGAAAAAGAAGATGAGAAAAGAATGAATTTAAAGAAAATGCAACTACCATTATGTTATGAAAGGCTGAATGATAGTTATCTTTCTGAAAAACCAAAACTTCTTTCAAATGATTATTTTGCTAGCTATTCTATTTCTGAGATGGAGGCAAAACCGGTTGAGGCAAAAATTTATGTTCCTCCACTCGTATCAGAAATCAAAATAATTAAGCTAGAAAGTACTTTATCAGATGAAAGAATTTTGAGTGAATTAACACATGACGTATTTTCTACTATTTTAAAGAACACATATTTCCAATTTGAATCTAAAGAGTGTTCTCCATCTTCTAAAGCACCTCAAACTTATGAACCTGATTTTGATGATTTATTTGAGTGAGAAAATGATTTTTTAAATTCTGATGAAGGGTGTATAGATGAGATTGATATGTTTTACTTCAATGCTAAACTTCCAGATCATTCTCCTTTTGTTATTAATGGTCAAGTTTTACATAGTGTGCATGAAGTTGGTGAATCATCAACTAAGGTTGGTGAAACAGTTTCTGTGAATGCTGATTATTATGCTAAAGGTAAGAAGCAAAAGAAAAGGCGCTCACAGAAACAAACTAACACTGGTAATCTTTCAAAAAGACAATCTCAGAAATCTAATTTTCCTAACAGATCTAAGTCTTATGTTTCAGTGAAAAATAAAAAATCTGAAGAACGAAAGGAATGGCTACAAAAAAGGAAGATCGATGAGAGTTCTGAATCATATCCTGATTTGGATTGTAATAGATCTAATAGTAGTAATTCTGATGTAGTTGGTAGTATTGATTTCAACAAACAAAACCTTGTAATTCCTTACAAGCAATATTCAATAAAGCAATTACTCCAATTATCCCGGTTTCCTACTAAGAAATCTAATTATAGATGGAATGATTTTAGTTCTCACTGATTTTCTAATGATTGGTTTGGATATTATCATGTTGGTTCTTATAAGCCATTTGTTTCAAATGTTTTTCAAAAGTTCAGAGGATCCATTTATAAATGGATGCCAAAATCTTGTGCTAAACTAAAAGGACCCGTTTTTAAATGGGTACCTAAATCTGTTCTTCCCTGATTTCTCTTATGCAAACCCGTCATATGTGGTACTTGGATAGCGGGTTTTCCAAGCATATGACTGGGCATAAAGCTTTATTGTCTAATTATACAGAGAAATTTTGTGGAAATGTTCCATTCGGCAATGATCAATTTTCACCGATTTTGGGATATGGTGATGCGGTTCAAGAGAATGTTAATTTCTTTATCTTTATTTTGAAAAGATATCTACACTTTCACGTATGTTCATAATCTCAGGGGAAGTGAGAGAAGATACAGATGATCTATATCCATTTGAGGGGAAGTTAATAATTTTTGCATATGTTTGTCATTGATAAATTTTCTGTTGCATAAATACAAGGGGAGTAAGAGTAAAACAAGGAGTAAAGGATTATGAGTTCTGATTATTTCAGATCAGAACTCGTACATTCAATGTTTTACTGCTTTATGTCATTTTATTTTTTTTCAATAAAAGTTTTTGTGAATAAATTTTGTACTTTGACGGACTTTCTGACTGATGCAGATTGAGAGGATGCTTACAAGATCATATTTCTTATGACTTTAAGATTGACTTGATGAGATTTAAGACTGAACGGAAAGGTTTATTTATATTCTTAATCTCATATATGGTTGAAAGAAGGACAACTTTCAATCATAGAAAACATGTTCTTAAATGTTCAAACCACTTCCCGATTCTTAAATAGATTTCATGATTTGGAAGTGTGATTTTAAATGTTTTCATTTTTTATTTGTGCTTACATGTTTATAAACCATGTGTTTCCAAAGATTAATACTTGCGTATTATCTTTTCTATATACTTTCAAGTATTCACACACACCGGTTTATTATTTTGTTGACTTTGTTCTTACCATGTCTCTAAATTGAAACTATATTTTTCGATGGTAAGACACCCCGATTGTTATTCAAAATTTGAGCGTGATTTCATTTTAAAACGTTCTTTCAAGAATATCTATATATTGGTTCGTATAGACAACATTCAATTACTCTTGACCTAAGTCTTGATTGTTATATCATTTGATTCTGATCATTTCATACAATGCCAGATTTTCAAACAAGTTTCTTGTCTTCATTTCATTCTTTCAATATACTTGTTTGAAAAGTCTTTAATGTTGAAAATGCTCAAATCTTCATGATTACATCTCTGAGCATACATATATCTGACTTGTATTTCATTTTTTATGCTTTAAATGATAAAGTTAAACCATTTTTGAGCAGCATTGTGCTTTATAGGAAAATATGGGTTCATTGTGTAGGACATTAATGAAACTTCTATGGATTCACGTTAACCAGTGTTTCCTACCCAAGAAGTTAATCCTTAGTGATCGTTTGTGTGAAGAGTCAAAGAGAAATGAGTGTGGGATGAGTGATGAGGTAAAATGTGAATGAGAGTTTGGTTAGAAGTGAGCTAAATGATTAAAAAGAAAGAGGGAGAGAGATCAGAGTAAAAGAATATGAAACTCTGCACCAACTACTTTCTGAGCCGGGCAGCCACATTACTATTGTTTCACAATTCTTCGTGAACATTATTGAAATAGGCAACTAGCCCATGCCAACTCTTGATAAAAAACCCACCAACCACTCATTTTCTTCTCAACAAGAAAGTGTTCCATATTTCAAGGGGACGCAACACATAATCTATCTAATTTTCATTTGGAAAATCTGGATATTGAAAAAGAAGGAAGTCTGCCCCATCTTCGCACTTCGATCATGCACAATAGAATCTAGGTATAATTACTGTTGTCTCAGTGGTTTACACAATGTTGAGCCTTATTATAAGCAATCATCATTTTCTTAATTCTTTCTACACTTGCACGAGCACACAAGGAATTTGTTTTCTTGTCATAACATTCATAGAAATTTCCTTTGTGGTGTTTCGATGATTGGATGGAAGCCCTGGGGGAGTGATCATCAAAAAGCTCCTTTCCAATGTGTATTCGTTACACACAGTGACTTAGTGTTACTGACAGACATATTAACTGATTCATTTGTTGATTCAGGTATTACATTCCTATTTTCTCTGGATTTGAAAAGATCTGGATGAATATCTTATTTTGGATCGATGGTGAATCAGAGGCTCAGTATAAAAGATCAGTGGTCAGAAAGATTACAGAGATATTTCATGTTGACAGTTTTGATGATTTCATGCTTCTATCATCAAAAAGGGGGAGATGACAAAGTTAAAGAAATGTATGGAAGAAGACTGAAAGAACAGAACAGTTTGTATAATTTTACTTGTGGGAAGAAGATACAAGAAATAAGAGAGTTGATAAAGAAACGTTCAGAGGATGGCAAAGATTGAAAGACTGAAAGAATTTTTTTTTAAAGTTTTCTGAAGCTGTTCTGAAATTACAGAAATTTTCTTTGAAGATTAATTGCTGAAGATGTCTGAGCAAACTCTAAAGATAATTTCTTTCTGAAGACTGAAAGAGGTTTGAGATAACTTTGAGAAGATTGTTGAAGAGCTTCTATATCATTTTTAAGGAAGATTTTTATTTGTTTGAAGACAGACTTTGAGTAGAAATCACCAAAGGAGGAGATTGATTTGTTAAATCTTTTTGTGATGATCTTGAATCCAACGGGGGAGATTGTTAGATCAGAAATATGTTGGATACAAGATCATAGAAGACAGAAGGTGAAAGTTAAACAAGTCAAAGCTGAAAGTCAACTCTCAAGCAAAGTCAAGATCTTTGTAATAAAAGTCAAAGTCAAAGTGTCTTGTATTTTTTTTTTCCTTGTTTTTGTGTGTTGGTATAAATACCTTGTGTCTTGGTCTTTGTAGTAGAAGAATTCAGATTGTAGAGTTGTACATGTAACAAGTTCTGAGATTTGTATTTGTATTCGCAGAGAGAGTTTTAGAGAGAGAAAGAGACTTGTAGAGAGAGAAAGTCATAAACAGATTTGTAATCATTTGATTTGTGAAATTGAAATTGAAACAGGTAGATTAATAATCTTGTTTGTATTTGATTGTTTGTGATTAGAAACTTGAATCAGGGACTATCAAATAGATCCACTCAAAACCTGTTGAACCAAAGATTTATGTACCACCATTGGTTTTAGAAACGAAATTGGTTCAACTTGAAAAGTATTTTGAAAATGGTAGAAAGCTTTACGAAATAGAGATTCATAAGCTGTCACAGTAGTTGTCTAGTTTAGCAACTGAAATTTTACAGGAACAACAAGTTAAAACTAATATTCAAATGGATCTGGAAGTAACTATGAGTTCGTTTGACAGGGAAAGGCATCTGTTAGTTTCTAAGATTGAGGAACTTAAACTCCAAACCCCAGCTAAGTGTAAGGATACTTCTGTACCTGAAGTGAGTCTTTCTAAAACTCATTCAATGAAATCAGAAGCATCCTCATGGAAAGCTTTCATAGGGGTAACTGATATTCATTTTGACATGCCTCCAAATTCTTGTGACTCATCTAATCTTGGAGAGGATATAAAATCTGACGAAGAACTCATTTATGCCCTAATGAATTCTGAGGAATGATTGAATGATGATCTGAACAAGTTTGATTTTGATCCTAAACTTCCAAGCAATACTGAGTTTCTTGATAAAGGGAAGAATAAGATTTTTCCAGATCTCATGGGTATGGGCGAAAGCTCAAAATCCACCTCTCAACGTGTCTCCGTGAACGCCTATCAATCAAAATCTAAATCCAAAAGGCGTTCACAGAAACGAAGAAAATCTGGCAAATATCAAAGCTCACGTACATCCCAATTTCACTATTCTGACCCACGGTTTACTGATTTTTTCAGATAATCAATTCAATCAAAAGGGGGTTAAGCAAGTTTGGGTAGCAAAGCAATCATTAAAAGACAATAATAAGTCATTTAATTCTGCATCTAGTGATAGGAAAAACAAATTTTCTCGTGGTGTTTTTAATACGACTGCTACTTTTGGACAATGTTTCCCTTTTCCATGCAAAGTTAATTCCATTAAGCACTTTATTAATATTACCCATGATAATATTTGTTGCTATTCATGTGGATTGAATGATTTCGTTGATAAATATACCGCGTCTGATTGGTTTGGCATGTATACTTCGTCTTCTCGTTATTCACATTCGTTTGCACATAAAAGACACAAAGGCCTTATTTATAAATGGGTGCCTAAATCTGGCACTTCTCCTAACCCAAAAGGACCCATTTACGAATGGGTACCTAAACCTCGCTAATCGGTTTTGCAGGCCAGTCATGTGTGGTATTTAGATTCTAGTTGCTCCAAACACATGACTGGAAGAAAGGACCTGTTGTTGAATTTCACCGACAAGTATTGCGGCACAATTCGATTTGGCAACGATCATTTTCATTGATTATGGGTTATGGGGATATTGTGCCAGAGAACATCACGATCAAGAAGGTTTAGTGTGTGGAAGGACTAGTAAACGATCTGTTCAACATCTGTCAGTTTTGTGATAAGGATCTTGAAGTCAACTTCAAAGCCAAACGATGCAGTATTCGCACAGACGATGACTTAGTTAGTCCGTAAATGTTAGATCATGTTTAATCAAGTTGTAATAGTTAGTCCTTTGTTATATTTTTTTATGCATTTTGTTAGTATGAATTTTGTAGGTGTCAAGTAAATTGACCCTATATATAGTCCCTTGTTATTTCATTTTTAGGTTAAATCTTAGAAATTATCTCATTCATACTATGGTAGCCAGCCTCCTTTTTGTGAGATAGATGAATATAGTATTTTCTCAATCAATGATCTCTTTCCTTTGATTCATGTCTATTATTACTCTGATTATTATTGTGTGTGCTTGATTCTGGAACAACAATTGGTATCTAAGCTACCTCAGAAACTCAGATTCAACCAATATGTGCATAAATTAGTTCCAGTTTTTCATTTTCGGAAACTTCACTGTTCCATTAGTGATTTTGTGATTCAGTGGTCATTTTGATGCAACTTTAGGTTCAATAGATGCGTATGATGAAGATAAAAATGTTTCACGTTGGTTAGAAATAGATTTGATCAAGTTTGATTAATCTATTTAATCAATCTTTGGGTTTTTGGAATTACTCATCTGCGAACTGTCAAGAATCACAAAGTCAGATTTATTGATGTTTTTGGAAATTAAGTGATTAGGGTTTGCTCATGTTATTCCCATATTCTAGTTTCTAACTACAATTAATCAAACAAAGACACAATTAAGAATCAATTACCTGTTTGATTTCACTTTCAAATTCCACAATTACAACTTTCTCTCTCAAGAACTCTGTCTCTCTCTCTACAGATCTCTCTCAAACGAACTTTCTCTCTCTCAATGACTTCTTCGTACAACTGAATACCACTACAGAAAAACAAGACTATTTATATCTACAACTAAAACAAGGAAAAACAAATACAAATACAATACATTGACTTTTATTACAAAAGACTTTGACTTTGATGAGAGTTGAATTTCTTTCAGCTTTGACTTTCTTGAACTTTGATCTTCAGTCTTCTTGATCTTGTATCCAACATATTTATGCTCTAACAATCTCCCCCTTTGGATTCAAGATCACTATTGAAAGATTTAGCAATTCAATCTTCACTTGTAAGCTCTGTCAGTACAATCTCCCCTTTTTTTACGGTATTCTTTCCAAAACTGTCTTCAAACGATTAACAATCTCCCCAAAACTTTCACAATAATACTTTCAGACTTTGGAAAGAAATTATCTTCAGAATCAGCTCGAATTACTTTAGCAAATAATCTTCAAAGAAAATTTCCTCAAATCTTCAGAAATTCTTTGATCTTCTTCAAATCTTCAAATCTTTACTTTGAACTTTTCTGACTTGGACATTTCTGAAAATCATCTCTCAAAACTTTATCATTTCTTGATACCATTCTTGCGCAAACTTCAAAAAACTTCGAGTTTTTATGTGAATTTCGAGTTGTTTTTTATTAGGTTTTGTTAGAAAAGTGTAATCGATCGAGTCTGTTTAGTTTGTTTCATGATTTGCACTGTAATTTTCTTGAATTTGGGAATTTTATTGAGTTTTGTTTCACGAGTTGAACGCACTGTATTCACTTTGATTTGTACATTTTTGTGTTGTTTGATCGAAATTAAGTGCAAGAATTGTGTTCGAGATGTTTAGACTAGCAAATTGTCAAAGTTTCGAGTTAGAATTCGAGGTCTAGATGTGTTTTTAGTGCGATTCTGAACGATTGTTGAAGTTTGTGCAAGATCCAAATTTTGCGCAAGTTCATCCGAGGTTTGCGCAAGTTCATCCGAGGTTTGCGCAAGATTCATCAAGAAAATTCATCGTGATCATTATTGAGGTTTGCGTATTCAACTCGAAACGCAAAGTAAGGTTTGCGTAAGCTACACAACACGCAAGATTTGGTTTTCGTACTCTTCTCGAAACACAAAGTAAGGTTTGCTTAAGCTACACAACACGCAAGATTTGGTTTGCGTACGCTTCTTGATACGCAAAGTAAGGTTTGCGTAAACTACACAACACACAAGATTTGGTTTGCGTCCGCTTCTTGATACGAAAAGTAAGGTTTGCTTAACCAGTCCAGAGTGACACGCAAAGTGTGGTTTGCGTATTCAGAGTGACACACAAAGTGTGGTTTGCGTATTCAGAGTGACACGCAAAGTGTGGATTGCGTATTCAGAGTGTTACGCAAAGCTTGTTTTACTTAGAATTTTTTTTTCCTGAGAATTTTTCAAAACTATAATATGGCCTTTAATAGTGAAATTTTTTTCTCTAGGGGAGCTGCCCCTCGACCCCGCAAGGGCGTTGCCTCTTTGACCCCACCCGCTAACCAGGTAGCGGGACCCCCGTGCTAAGTCTGCCGAGGGGGACATAGTTTTCATTGTGATCAAAATTCCTGAATTTCTATATCAAGTTTTCTGTATTTTCTTGATTGTTTCATTTGGACTAACGATCAGCTTCTAGTTTCTTATTGAAAATATTTTTCAAACAGGTTTAAACAAGATGACTTCTAAAGATGATCTTTCCATTGGCACTGATGTCAAGCCTCCAGTTCTTTTCAAAGGAGAGTACGAACAGTGGAAGGATCGATTTCTGGATTTTGTGGACCGGCACACAAATGGAGAAAATATTCTTCTGTCTATCATGGAAGGTCCTATGGTACCAATCACAGTTCAAATACCTGATGATGATTCATCTGATAGTGAAGATGGTACTGAGGAAAGAGATCAAAAGATGAAAACAGTTCCAGTGGATATTTCTCAGTATTCTGAAGAACAGAAAAGTCGATATAAAGCAGATAAACAAGCAAGATCCTTACTTCTTCAGAGTATTTCGAATGAGATCTACATCAAGATTGATAGTTACAAGGGAAATGCTAAGAAGATGTGGGATCAATTGCAAAATATGATGATGGGATCCAAGGTTGGGAATCAGATGAAAGTGGCTAACTGCATCAACAGTTATGAAGAATTTAAAGCCAAAGAGAATGAAAGCCTGGAAGATACTTATGAACGGTTTGTTTTGCTTCTGAATGAACTGACAAAGAACAAAGTGAAAAAGAAGCAGCTTGAGAACAATGTCAAATTCTTGAATATCCTACAACCTGAATGGAAGAAGCATACACGTAGGATGAAGTAGATGAAGGATCTGAATGACATACCGTTACATGAGGTATATGAGACTCTGAGGCAAAATGAAGAAGAAGTGGAAGAGAAAAGAGTTGAGAAAAAGAAGGCAGAAAAAGTTTCTGATCCTATTGCATTGGTAGCTGGAGAGAAGAAGAAAGAAAAGAAAGAGAAGAAGAAAAAGAAGAAAGTGCTTACAAGTTCTGAATCTGAATCTGAATCAGATGGTGATGATGGAGAAAGTCTCAAACAAGCCATGCTTTTATTGACCTGATCTTTCCAAAAGAAATTCTACAAGAAGTCGGGATCCAATTCTCAAAGATATTCTTCATCAAGCTCAAAGAACCATGAGCACAAAGAAAGAGTTGAAGGAAAGCGACATGAAGAGAACCGATATATGGAAAGGAAGCCGGAAGAAAGGAAGAAGTTTGTGAATGATTACACTGTTGCTGGAAAGCCAACAAATCATCCAATCAAATGCTACAACTGTGGCAAAATTGGACATTTTGCTAAAGATTGTCGAAAGCCAAAGGTTCGAAACTCTCAGTATTATCAGAACAAACTGTTATTGGCCAAACAGCAAGAAGCAGGCATAGCATTAATGGCTGAGGATGACAAAGAGAAGGAAGAAACTGCTCATCTTTGTCTAATGGGAAAAGAGATCAAGTATGATGAGTCAGATGATGAGACAGCTGATGAGGTATTAAACTTAACTGACAAAGATTTTATAACCAAAATGGAAGCTATGATGGTTGAGCTTAATGATCTTCAAGTAAAACTGAAGAAAGAAAAAGACAGAGTTGCTAAAAGAAACAACAAAATCTTTGAGCTTAATAAGTCTGTTATTGGGAACAAAGATCTAATTGATTCTTTACGCAAGTCTGCTTCTGATTCTAAACCTCAAGTAGATTGTTTTGAAAAGAAGATTTCTGATTTTGAAGTTAAAATTTCTAAGTATGAGTTTGAGAAGAAAGAATCTGCACTAACTGTTTATAAATTACAGGTTGAGAACAAGCTTTTGAATAAGAAGGTAAATGGTCTGGAAGCCAAACTCTATGCAAGAGGCCAAACAGATCAAACCATTTTTCTCAATGCACCTAACGAAGAGGCTGATGTTAAGGAAAAATGGGGACTTGGTTTTGAAAACCCCCATTACCTTAAGAAAGCCATCAGAAAACAACCAGCACTTTATAATTTTGATTTTCTTACTTGTGCTAGTAAACATACTTATTTAAAACCCAAATTTGTTACCAAATTACCAGAAGAAATTGAGGCAAGAGAAACTGAAAATAGAAATAATGTAAAGAAAATGCAACTACCATTTAACTATGCAAAGTTAAATTATAGTTATCTTTCAGAAACACCAAAAGTTCTTTCAAACGATTATTTTGCTAGTTATTCTGTTTCTGAGATGAAGGCAAAACCTGCAGTTGCAAAGGTTTATGTTCCTCCACTCATTCTTGAAAGCAAAATAGTTGAGTTGGAAAATGTTTTATCTGATGAAAAACTTTTGGTTGATATTCAACAAAGTGTATTTTCTACAGTATTAAAGAACACGGTTTTTCAATCTACATCTACAAAGTGTTCTAAAGTTTCTAAGGCACCTCAAACTTCGTTTGATAATTTTGATGACTTATTTGAGTCTGCAAATGACTTTCTTAATTCTGATGATGGGTGTATAGAAGAAATTGATATGTTTGACTTCAATGCTTCTCTTTCTGATCATTCTACTTGTCTTATAGATGATAAAGTGTTACCAAGTGTTATTAATATTGGTGAATCATTAACTAAGGTTGGTGAATCAGTTTTTGTAACTGATGATTACTATGCTGAAGGTAAGAAACATAAGAAACATCGATTACAGAAACAAAAATACACTGGTATACTGTTAGTGTATTATTGTATCCAAGATTTAATAGGAAAAGTCAAGTCAAGATAAGTCAACAAAGTCAAAGTCTATTTAGTTTAGTCAACATGAGTTTACTTAGTTGTTAAGTATTGTGATAAATCCTTGGTTTAAATATCTTAGGTGCTTTGTTAATCTTGTAACTAGAAGTATTGTACTCAACATTGTTAGATATATGACAATTACTCTTTCTCTCTCTACACTCTCTCTCTAGAATCTTGATACTGTTATATTCTTGAACTTGAGCACTGTTTCTTGAATCAATTTGTTGCTTTTTGATGTTTTTAATGGAAATATAGTGGCAGAAAATATTGAATGTATCTCAAAGGGGGAGAATATTTGACAAAGGGGGATGATCAAAGAGAATGTTGAAATTGAAGATGTTTTGAGGATTATGTAGCTCACAATCATCAAAAAGGGGGAGACATCTACAAAGATCAATTTCAAATCAATTTCAAAGTCCTGAAGAATGTTCAAAGTCAAGACTTGTGGAGAATTTCTGAAAGTTCAAATCAGATGAAAAGATTCTCAAAGTTTTCTGAAGACAAGTCCAAATTAAGATAATTCGAGAAAGTTTGTTTTTCCGAAGACGGTCAAGAGATCAAAGAGATGAAGATACAAGTTTTCATAGATTCATCGAAGTTTCAGAAGTTTCAAAGAAGTTTTCAAAGATTTCAAAGTTTTCAAGACTTGTTGACTTTCCCAAGCTGTAAAGTGTTAAAGACTTTTCAAGATTCTTCAACAACTTCAGAAAGAGCTTCAAAGTTCAAAGTTGTCAGAGACAAAAGATTGAAGAATCAAGTGATGAAGACTTATGTCAAATTTTTATTAAATCTTGAATACAAAGGGGGAGAATGTTAGTGTATTATTGTATCCAAGATGTAATAGGAAAAGTCAAGTCAAGATAAGTCAACAAAGTCAAAGTCTGTTTAGTTTAGTCAATATGAGTTTACTTAGTTGTTAAGTATTGTGATAGCATCCTTGGTATAAATACCTTAGGTGCTTTGTTAATCTTGTAACTAGAAGTATTTTACTCAACATTGTTAGATATATGACAATTACGCTTTCTCTCTCTACACTCTCTCTCTAGAATCTTGATACTGTTATATTCTTAATTGAGATTGTGTTTGATTGCTTGATTTGGATTGGGAAAAACAATTTCATATACAAAAGAAAAATCAATCTCAGAAATCTGCTTTTCCTAATAAATCTAAATCTTTTGTTTCAGATATAAGCAAGAAAAGGTCGAAAGCTCGAACCGAATGGCGACCAAAAAGGAAGGATGATGAGATAGCTGAATCAGTTTCTGATAACTCTTGTAATAGATCAGTTAGTAGTGATAATGATGTAACAACTTGCTTCACATAAACAAAACCTTGTAACTTCTTACAAGCGATATTCAATAAAGCAATTGATTCAATTATCTCCTATTACTATTAAATCTTATCATTATCGGAAAAATGATTTTGCTTATTCTCATAATTCTTCTGATTGGTTTGGATCTTATCATGTTTATTCTTCAAGAACAAATATTTTTAAAGGTTTTCAAAAGAATAGAGGGTCCATTTTCAAATGGATACCAAAATCTTGTGCTAATCTGTTAGGACCCGTTTTTAAATGGGTACCTAAAGTTATTGTTTCCTGATTTCTCTTGCAGACCCGGCATATGTGGTACTTAGACAGTGGATGTTCCAAGCATATGACTGGGCAAAAAGCTTTATTGTCTAATTATACAGAGAAATTCAGTGGAAATGTCAGATTTGGAAACGATCAACTTTCACCAATCTTAGGATATGGTGACATCATTCAAGACAACATAACAATCAGTAAGGTGAGTTATGTCGAAGGCTTAGGGCACAACCTGTTTAGCATTGGTCAATTTTGCGATAAAGGGTTAGAGGTCAACTTCAAATCTAAGAGTTGCTCAGTTCGTACTGAAGACGACACAGAACTATTAGGTGGACATCGAAAGACAAATCTCTATACCATCAACCTGTCCAAAGTTCAGATTGACAATCAAGTTTGCTTAATGACAAAAGCTTCAATGCAGTAAAGTTGGCTCTGGCACAGACGTTTATCACACTTGAACTTTCGTTATATCAACAAGCTGATCACAGATAAGTTGGTTAAAGGACATCCTGAGCTGAAATACGAGAAAGAACACTTATGTGCTGCATGTGAGAAGGGTAAGATGAAGAGAGCTCCGCATAAACTGAAGCCTGAACCAAGCACTAGTTCTCCATTAGAATTTTTACATATGGATTTGTGTGGTCCAATGAGAACTCAGAGTTTGGGTGGAAAGAAATATGTTTTGGTTATTGTGGCTGATTACTCAAGATACAAATGGGTCAAATTTATTCGATCAAAAGATGAGACACCCGAAGTTCTCATTACTTTCTTAAAGACGACCCAAGTGAATATGCAAAGACACGTCAAGTTTCTTCGAACGGACAACGACACAGAGTTCAAAAACAAGACAGTTGAAGAATATCTCGAATCGGTCAGGATATCACATCAGTACTCTGCTGCTTGTACGCCTGAACAAAATGGAGTCGAAAGGAGAAATCGGACGCTAGTCGAGGCCGCTCGTACTATGCTTAGCCAATCCGATCTACCTCTATTTTTGTGGGCAGAAGTTGTGTCGACTGCATGTCATACTCAAAATCGGTCTATGATACAACGCCGTTTGCAAAAGACTCCATATGAGCTGATCAACAACAGAACACCAACAATCAAGTATTTTCACATATTTGGGTGTAAATGTTTTGTGCTTAATGACAGGGAGAGTCTTAATAAATTCAGTGTTAAGGCGGACGAGGGTATCTTCATTGGTTATTCTTCAACATCAGCAGCATATCGTGTTTATCTGAAAAAGTCAAAGACAATTGTCGAGAGCGTCAATGTAACATTTGATGAAGAGATGGCTTCTGAACAACTCAATTCAGAACCCGTTATCACTGGAGTATTAGCTTCTGGACAGATCAGTCCAGAACCTGTTTCTACAAAGAACAATTCGGATAACGCTTCTACTTCAGTTTCACATTTATCTGATTTAGATTTGTTATTTGAATTCTTTTATGATGAGTTTCTAGGTTCTAATGTATCTAAATCTGCTGTGACTGACAGGTCTGAAGACACAAGTTGCAATCATCCAGTCACTTCAGAAGTTATAACTGAACTTGTATCCCCCGTTCAGTCAGAAACTCACATTCCAACATCTACTCCTACAGTTGAAGATATACAAGTAACTGCTAATCCAGAAGTAACTGTTTTAGTTGGGTGTAATACACTGTCTACTCAACAGCCAGAGTCTGCTGTTCCAACTGATGCTTCTGCACCTGAAACTTCAACTGCAAACCACCCTCCATCTATTCAAACTGAAGAGTCTGATAGTGGATTTCTAGATGATGATCATGTTCAATCAGTATCTACTCCACTCCCTCATGAGCATCGTTGGACCAAAGACCATCCTTTACATCAAGTAATTGGAGATCTTAACAAGCCTGTACAAACGAGGTCAACGACTCTTAATCAATGTATGCATGACTCATTCCTCAGTAAGATTAAGCCAACGCGAGTATCAGAGGCTCTTGCTGATTCGGACTGGGTATCTGCTATGCAAGAAGAGATCAATCAGTTTGAAGCCCTAACGGTTTGGAGATTAGTTCCAAAACCAGAAGGTAAAACCGTGATAGGAACTAAATGGGTATTCAAGAATAAAAAGGATGAAGATGGTATTGTCATAAGGAACAAAGATAGACTTGTTGCCAAAGGTTACCGGCAAGAGGAAGGCATAGACTACGATGAGACGTATGCTCCAGTAGTGTGCATAGAAGCAATCCGCATGTTTCTAGCCTACGCAGCTCATAAGAATTTCACAGTCTTTCAGATGGATGTGAAAACAACCTTTCTGAATGGCATTCTTAAAGAGGAAGTGTACGTTTCTCAACCAGAAGGGTTTGTCAATCCAGAGAAGCCAGATCATGTCTACATCTTGTACAAAGCCCTGTACGGTTTAAAACAAGCCCCTCGAGCATGGTATGACGTTCTATCTAAATTCTTGGTCAAGTCCGGTTTTTCCAAAGGTAAAGTTGATACCACTTTATTCATCAAAAAGGAAAAATCCGATATCATCCTTATTCAAATATATGTTGATGATATAATATTTGGTTCTACTAATCCAAAATTTTGCAAAAACTTTTCTAACCTCATGGTGTCACGTTTTCAAATGAGTATGATGGGAGAGATGAATTTCTTTCTCGGATTACAAGTTAAACAGTTTTCTACGGGGATTTTCATTAACCAATCTAAGTACATTTTGGATATTCTTCGGAAGTACAAAATGGAAAATTGTAAACCTATTGGAACCCCGATGGCACCAGGTACTAAAATTAGCACTGATTCTTCGGGTAAAAGTGTTGATGTTAGAACTTATAGAGGTATGATAGGATCGTTAATGTATCTTACATCTAGTAGACTAGATATTATGTTTTCAACATGCTTATGTTCTAGATATCAGGCTGCTCCCAAAGAATCCCATTTGGCTGCTGTCAAACGGATTTTTAGATATCTAAAGGGGACTGCAGACCTTGGTCTGTGGTATCCTAAGGATACTGGGTTTCAACTGACTGCCTATTCAGATGCAGATCATGCAGGTTGCATGTTGGACAGAAAGAGTACTTCAGGTCACATTCAATTCCTTGGAGACAAGCTCGTTAGCTGGGCATCAAAGAAACAATTATGCGTTTCCACATCAACTGCTGAAGCAGAGTACGTAGCTGCTACCAGTTGCTTCTCTCAAGTCATGTGGATGCGAACACAGCTACGAGACTATGGATTCAAGTTCGACAAAATTCCAATCTATTGTGACTCGAAAAGTGCAATCGCAATATCTGCTAATCCTGTCCAACATACGAAAACCAAACACATTGACGTCAGGTATCATTTTATTAAAGATAATGTAGAAAAAGGAACAATTGAACTATATTTTGTAAAAACAGATTATCAACTTGCAGATTTATTTACCAAACCGTTAGATGAAAAGAGATTTAATTTTCTTATCTCTAAGCTTGGTATGTTAAATCTGAAAACATAATCAGTTGTTACCTAATATAATTACGAATTGTTATTTTTCATCATTTTCTTTATCTTTATGTCTGAAGGATATCTGCACTTTAACTGTTTGCTCATGATTTCAGGGGGAGTAATAGAAGATTAAAGCTGAATCATTATTCTTTTGAGGGGGAGCATAACTAATTTCTGCATTTTATTTCACTGACAAAATTTTTGTAATGCATGATTTTAGGGGGAGCTTATAAGTCAAGTCAAAAGGAGTAAGACAATGATTTCTGATTACTTCTGATCAGAACTCGTTCTTTAATCGTTTTACTGTTTTATGTCTTTTATTTTTCGAATAAATTTGTGAATAAATTTGTTTTGACTAGACTTTGAGACTTATGCAGGATGAGAGAAGCTGACAAGATCATATCTTTATGACTTCAGCTTGACTTCATGAGATTTAAGATTGTGAGAAAAGGTTAATTTCTTATCTTAATCTCATATATGGTTGAAAGAAGGACAACTTTCAATCATAGAAAACATATTCTTAAATGTTCAAACCACTTCCAGATTTTTAAACAGTTTTCATGAATTGGAAGTGTGATTTTAAATGTTTTCATTTTTTTTAGTGCTTAAATGATTACAAACCGTGTGTTTCCAAAGGTAAATACTTGTGTATTGTCTTTTCCTTATACTTTCAACTATTCACACACACCGGTTTGACTTTTTGTTCACATTGTTCTTACCATGTCTCATATTGAGACATATTTTCGATGGTAAGACACCCCGCTTGTACTTCAAAGAAATTTGAGCGTATTTTCATTTCGAAGCGTTTAGTTCAAGAATGTCTATATTTTTTTTTTCATATAGACTATATCCATTATTCTTGACCATAAGCCTTAATTGATTTATCATTTATTTCTGATCATTTTCATACAATGTCAGATTTTCAAACAAGTTTCTTGCATTCATATTCATTCATTCAATATACTTGTTTGAAAATATTTCAATGCTCAAATATTCATGATTATATTTTATGAGCTTACATTCATCTGACATTTGTATATAAGCTTTAACTGATAAAGTTAAACCATATTGAGCAAGTTTATGCTTTCATAGGAAATATGGGTTCTTTGTGCTAGGACTTCAATGAACTTCTATGAAATCACGTTAACCAGTGATTTCTACCCAAGAAGTTAATCCATAGAGATTGAGTGTGAGGAGTCTAAAAGAAATGAGTGTGGGTGTGATGAGGTAAAATGTAAAGGAGAGTTTGGTTAGTAGTGAGCTTAATGATCAAAAGAAAGAGGGTGTGAGATCAGAGTAAAAGAATATCAAACTCTGCACCAACTACTTTCTGAGTCGGACAACCACATTACTAATGATTCACAATTCTTTCGTGAACATTATTGAAACAGGCAAATAGCCCATGCCAACTCTTGATAAAACCCCACCATCTACTCATTTTCTTCTCAAAAAGAAAATGTTTCATATTTTCTCGGGATGCAACACATAATCTATCTGATTTTCATTTGGAAAATCTGGATATTGAAAAAGAAGGAAGTCTACCCCACCTTCGCACTTCAATCATGCACATTGAGTCTGTGTTTATCTACTGTTGTCTCAGTGGTTTACACTATATTGAGCCTTTATAAAAGCAATTTTCGTGCTTAATTCTTTTTACACTTGCACGAACACACAAAGAATTTGTTTCTTTGTCATAACATTCATAGAAATTGTGTTTGTGGTATTTCGATGATTGGATGGAAGCCCTGGGGGAGTGAACATAAAAAAGCTCCTTTATATTGTGTATTCGTTACACATAGTGACTTTGTGTTACTGACAGACATTTTAACTGATTCATTTGTTGATTCAGGAGTTACATGTTCTTATTTTGTCTAGATTTGAAAAGATCTAGATGAATACTTGGCTACGGATCACAGAATCAATGGCTCAGTTTGACAGATCAGATTGGTCAATGATATTTCTTGGGAGAAAAGTTTTGATGATATAGATGCTCAAATCATCAAAAAGGGGGAGACGATATCAAGAAATGATAAAGTTTTGAGAGATGATTTTTCAGAAATGTCCAAGTCAGAAAAGTTCAAAGTAAAGATTTGAAGATTTGAAGAAGATCAAAGAATTTATGAAGATTTGAGGAAATTTTCTTTGAAGATTATCTGCTAAAGCAATTCGAGCTGATTCTGAAGATAATTTCTTTCCAAAGTCTGAAAGTATTATTGTGAAAGTTTTGGGGAGATTGTTAATCGTTTGAAGACAGTTTTGGAAAGAATACCGTCAAAGAAAAAGGGGAGATTGTTTTGACAAAGCTAAAAGTGAACACTGAATAGCTAGATCTTTCAACAGTGATCTTGAATCCAAAGGGGGGAGATTGTTAGAGCTAAAATATGTTGGATACAAGATCAAGAAGACTGAAGGTCAAAGTTCAAGAAAGTCAAAGCTGAAGAAAGTCAAATCTCGTCAAAGTCAAAGTCTTTTGTAATAAAAGTCAAATTGTATTGTATTTGTATTTTGTTTTTAATCTCCTTGTATTTTAGATGTAGGTATAAATACTTTGTACCTTGTATTTTCTGTTGAGGATAGTAACTATCAGAGAGAGCTTAACAGAGAGAATACGTTTTAGAGAGAGAAATCTGTAGAGAGAGAGAAAGAGAGTTCTAGAGAGAGAAAGATTGTAATCGTTGAATTTGAAAGTGAAATCAAACAGGTAATTGATTCTCAAGATTAAAGTTGAAAATATTCAAAGTGCAAGATTCGCATACGTGTTCCCTGCGAAAGTCAAAATATTCGCAGACTGCTTGCTTACGAATTCTTGAGAATTCGCAGAGTATAGCTTACGAAAGTTTTAGAATTCGCAGACAACTATCTTGCGAATTCCACAACTTTCTCAACCCTCTTGCTTGCGAATCTTGGTTCTAATCCTTTGGTTTGCGAAATTTATATCTTTTGAGTATCCTTTGTGTATTATTTGCGAATTTATATCATTCACATTTTTTGTAACACCCTGGATTTTCATTATACATATCGTTGTAATCTTGTGTTTAACCGTTGTCGTTAACACCGTTTTTAGTTTATCGTTCAAATGCGTGGTCTTCGGTGAAAATGTGAACTTCCAGTGAGTTTTGCGACTTGCTCGCGACTTGGAGTCAGGGCATAAGTCTCAATGGTTTCAGATTTAAGTTTTCTACATATTTGATATAACTTGAGTTTTGGGAGATTTTAGGGTTCCCGATCATTATGTTTACTAAAATGATGGATCATATCTTAATGAAGTAAAATGATGTTTTACTTGTACATTTTGTGGATATATGAAAAGAATGTTTAAGAACTCATTTTAATAATTTTCATTCTTACCATAAGTTGAACTGGAAATGACATTCTGTTTATAAAATGTGTTTATACCATATGTTTATGTCAGGATCTTAATTCTTAACAAGAATAAACACTCAGAAACAATATTAAAGAAGTTTGCGGAATAACACTTTAATATTCAATGAAACAGTGAATCAGAATAACAACTTGTAAACTTTATTGAATGATTGTAAAGCTACAAGATTCAACACTCAACCTCAATATTGATGAACAGGCTCACCAATACGAATTCTACTTCTCTAGAACTAGGACTATAAGCCTTGAGGTTGATTCTCTCTATCAAAACAAAAACTCAGAATTTCAGAATTTTAAAAGTTCTAAAAGTTCTAAAAGTTATTCTCTATCAATTACAAACTATTCTATATATATTGAAGATAAAAGATAATTACAAATAATAAAAGATCTTCAGAATAATCTTTCATATTTATCTTCAAGCTTTCCATAATCTTCAATCTTGATCTGCACGAATCTTGATTATCTCTTAAGCAACACTAAGTCTTTAGCAACATTAATACTTTGAGCAGTATTAATGTTCAGCAGTACTAACTACTAGCAGTACTAAAATTGCTTAGCAGTAGTAATTTCTTCTAGCAATATTAATCTTGACTAGCATCATTAACTTCAGAAGTAGTAACCAAGTTGTGCTAGCAGTATTAACTGTACTTGTGCATTTCTGAATTTCCCAACAATCTCCCCCTAACTTGACTTTTAGGAAGAGAAGTCAAGTTCTTCAGATGATCTTTTTAGATGCTCCCAAAACTTCATAGTTCATACTCCTGTATTTGCATCCAGCCCCAAACTCTGATTGATTGTTCTTTGGATCAAATATTTTGCCATTTCTGAATCTGGAGCACATCCAAGCTTCTTTTTCAACATTGCATGTAGCTTCAATCTACTGTGATTGTACACTCTATCCACTAGGAAGTACTCCATGTCATTTGAATCCATAGTCAAAGCATATACTCCACTAGTTTCGTATAGAGTCCAGTTGGTGACTTTTTGAAACACACTTCTGATCACATGCTCCACTTCTTCAGGCTTGAACATCATACACAGATACTCCATCACAAGTTTTGTGATTGAAATCTCTGGAGCTTTCAATTTATCTGCATACAACTTCATTCCTATTTCATACATCTCTTCTAGATCTGACTTGGAACATGTTCTGACAATCTTTGCCCAAGTATTATACACTTCATGCTTTTCATATTTTCTTTTGAGCCTGATGTATTCTTTTCCATCCACCTTCATTGTATCCCATAGAATGACCTCAGGTGGCTTAACTCCAACAGGTTCTTCTGTAATAGGTTCAGGCACTTTGTCCATCACTACCATGTACAGATTCACATCATCAGTACTTGATGGTTCTTTCTGTTCAGATGACTTAGGTGCCCCTTCCTCTTCAGCAACCTTCTCTGTTTCTACTTCAGCTACTCTAGGCTTCTTGACTGATTTTCTTCTGGCCATCATCTTAGTTCTTTTTAAAGTCCTCAGACTTTCACCTAGAGTAGCTTCTTTCTTAGGTGTTTCTTGCTCATCTGGAAAAGGCTTTTCAATCAGAAAGTCATTGTTTTCTTTCATTCTCTTCTCCATTTCCACCCTGGCAGTTTCATTCCCTTGAAGCTTTGTCATCTCAGAATCATATAATTCTTTAATCTGTTCAAAAGACATATTTGAGAACATCTCCTTTTTGACTCCTACAACACCTTTGAGAAAAGTAATCATTTTCTTTCTCTCTTGAGTACCAAGGTAAGTCTTTGAGGGTTGTCTCTTCTTTGCAGCCACTTTGAACAACACTGATTTCTTCATGGTTGCAGCTTTCTTCTGAGCTATTTCAGTTGCCAGACTTTGTTGATAAGCTTCATTTAATTTTGCAGCCAGAGCCTTAGCCATTTCCCTGTCTTTTTCAACTTGAACCCTTTCTTCTTGCTCAATATCATCCTGCATCTTCCTGTCCAAAGCTTCATATGACTCAACCAACTTTTGCTTTTTGATTGGTTGATCAGATTCCACCATTTTAGCTTTGCCTTTATCTTGGCTTATCACATTTTCAACACTTGCTTTCTTTACAGCCTCACCTCTTTCTTTGATGACAACTCCTTTGGCCTTTGAGGTGACCTTGGGAGTATCATGTTTGGCTTTGATTAAGGTCTCTGCTATCTCAAGATCTGTTAGTACTTCTTGTACTAATTCTGCAGCTTCATTTAGTTCAGCAGTACTAACAGTTTCTGCTGCTTTGCTTGATTCAGCAGCATTAACTGTTACTGCTGCTTGTTCTATTTCTGTTACTGCTGCTTTCTCTTTTTCTACTACTTGTTGCTCCCCCTCAAAATTAACTTTATCCTGCTCCCCCTTATCTTTGACATCTTCCATGTTGGCATCAACTTCTGACTCCCCCTTTTTGGGAGCATCAGTCACTGGTTCCCTTATTTTGAGTACATACTGTTTCTTCTTCTTTTTCTGGATCAATCTCTTCACCATATTCTTCAGATGGACAATCTGTTCTTGTTGAGACAGAATGATCAGCTTCAGCTCTTCTATTTCTTTGTCCTGCTTGATTACATCCATGTTGATGTTTCCCATTGTTTCCATCAATTCATAATAGTCATATTTGTCCTTACTTTCTCCAGGAGTGTTACCCCCTTTTGAAGGATCATGGGATCTTTTTGTAGTAGAGGTCTTCTGCCTAGCAGAAGCACCTGCTACCCCCATGGTTTCTTGGCACCTGGGACCTTTGGATGATTGCTCACCCAAAGTTGCCATGGGGAAGGTCTTCTTTATGTTACCGCTGACCTCCTCTGTGCTAGCAGGAGTAGTGGCAGCCTTTGCACCCATATGCTCAGTCATCTCCTCATTGAGCACCTCCTTGGGGTTGGGAGACACCCCTGTGGTTTCCCTGTAGATATTCTCTAATGGAGAATTCTCCATTAGAGGGCTTAAAGGCTCTGTGGGTGAAGGTACAAGAAGGGAAGGATCCTTCTTTACCTTTTTCCTGATATATGTATTGGTTATTGGTGCAATTGGTTTTTAAACAAAGGACTGAGGGATTGATATGGTGATGGAAGGTTGGGATTGGTTTTCAGTGGGTTGGTCTAATAAGGGCCTTGACCCTGAAGCTATACCTTCTTCAGTGTGGGACACCACCATCATTGTAGAGAACAATGGGGTGTCAACTCCTTCCGAGTCCAATGGAGATCTTTTCATGTTTGAAAAGACCTTACCTTTGGAGATTTTTGGTACATATACCTCATCAAAGTGAGGCATATCCGTCAATTCATGGGTTATAACTTCCTGTACAAACCTTGGGTACATATAAAAACTCTTTTTGCTTCCCAAGTTTGATACAAGATCACTGAAAATCATTCTTGAAAAATTGTACTTTCTGGCAGTGGCTAAGCAGACCAAAGTATAAACAATGGTACTGCTAAACTCACTCCATCCAGTAGTCTTTTTGGAAATACAGTGCATCAGTGTATGAACAAGAAAACGCCATTGGGTATAACATTTTGTTTTTGAGAATTTGAAACCACCCAATTGGCCTCCATACCCCATTCTTGACAAATTTGAGAACAAGTCCTCATTTGGAATAAAAGTAATACCTGCAGCATCGTCTAGACGTAGACAGATGCGTATCACCTCTTCAGAAACTGACAAGGGTTTGTCACACACCCTTGTCTTGATTATCTGCACACCATTCTCTGTGACTATGGTGGCATTCGCCCAGAATTGTCTTTGATGCTCTATGTAGATAGTTGGCGACACAGTAAGAGCATGGGAAATGTGGCTGGACTTGAGAAAGTCCACAATCTGGTGAAATCCAGCAGCTTGTTTCGGCTTCTGTAGCATCACAATCTCGTTGTGCTCATCAATGAATGCCATGGATGCCATTAAACTTGAGTGTTTTTGCCTGAAACTTACTAGGAGCTTGAGAGAAAAAGGTTTAGAGAGCAGTATTAATTACTAGCAGTTATGAAATCAAAAAGGGTATTTATACGATTCGGGACATAAGCAGTATTAATTACTAGCAGTATTAACGAGCTAGAAGTATTAACTGAGAGCAGTATTAACTCCTAGCAGTATTAACTAACTAGCAGTATTAACTGAGAGCAGTATTAACTAACTAGCAGTATTAACTGAGAGCAGTATTAACTAACTAGCAGTATTAACTGTGAGCAGTATTAACCACTAGCAGTATTAACTAACTAGCAGTATTAACTGAGAGCAGTATTAACTCCTAGCAGTATTAACTGTCCACTGGCAGTATTAAAACTGCACTGGCAGCATTAACTATACTTACTCTTTTTGAAGCTTGAGGTACTCTGAGCAAGGTAATAACTTACTGAGAAATATGTTAGTAGCACCAAAGAATAAACCAATAACAGGTATGAAAACACTTTTTAAGACATGAGCTCATTCAGAGTTGATCATCCCCACACTTGTGACCAAGAAAGTGAATCTACCCACATCAAAGGCTTTAGTGAATAGATCAGCAAACTGGTTGTCAGTATGAACTTTAGCAACTTGAATTAGCTTCTTTTCATTAAAATCTATAATAAAGTGATACCTGATCTCAATGTGCTTTGTTTTGGAGTGCTTGACTGGATTGTTAACAATGCTTATAGCACTGCTATTGTCAATGAAGATTGGAGTGTGAAGAAAGGTTACCCCATAGTCCAGCATCTGATTCTGAATCCATAGAACCTGAGAGCAGCAACTTGCAGCAGCAATATACTCAGCTTCTGTTGTTGATAAGGACACTGTGGTTTGCTTCTTACACTGCCAAGATACTAGTCTTGCACCCAAAAGTTGACATCCACCTGAAGTAGACTTTCTGTCTATGTTAGCACCTCCCAAGTCACTGTCTGAGTAAGCAATCAAGTCAAAGTTGGATTCATAAGGATACCAAAGACCTAATCTAGGTTGCCCTCTTAAGTATCTGAAAATCCTTTTAACAGCTTGAAGATGTGATTGCTTTGGCTTAACTTGGAATCTGGACACAAACACACTGGAAACATGATGTCTGGTCTTGAGGCTGTGAGATACATGAGAGATCCAATCATTGATCTATATAGATGGACATCAACATCCTCCCCCTCAAGATCAGCAGTGATCTTTTTATGAGTCTCCATAGGTGTGCTTGCTGGCTTTGAGTTTGTTAAACCATACTTATCCAGGATGTCTTTCACATATTTTGATTGGCTTATGAAGATCCCATCTTTCTTCTGTTTCACTTGAAGCCCAAGGAAGAAGGTAAGTTCACCCATTGAACTCATTTTAAAGCTCTTGTGCATTAACTTTTCAAAGTCTCTACACATCTGATCTTTTGTGGATCCAAAGATGATGTCATCCACATAAATCTGAACAAGTAGGATGTCCTTCTTACTCCTTTTAAGGAAGAGGGTCTTGTCAATTATTCCTCTTTCAAACCCATTCTCCAAGATATAGGTAGATAGAGTATCATACCATGCTCTTGGGGCTTGATGAAGACCATAAAGTGCTTTCTTCAGTTTGTATACTCTGTCTGGATATGATGGATTTTCAAATCCAGGGGGCTGACAGACATATACTTCTTCATCAATTGTACCATAAAGAAAGGCACTCTTCATATCCATTTGGTATACCTTGAACTTCATGTATGAGGCATAGGCTAGAAATAGCCTAATTGCCTCTACCCTTGCCACTGGAGCAAATACTTCTTCATAGTCAATGCCTTCTTCTTGAGTATACCCTTGTGCCACAAGCCTTGCTTTGTTTCTGATCACAATTCCTTTCTCATCCTTTTTATTCCTGAAATCCCACTTGGTGCCAATAGTTCTATGACCTTTTGGAAGGTCCACCAAGTCCCAAACTTCTTGCAATTTGAACTGTAGTAACTCTTCTTGCATAGCTTCTATCCAACTGGAATCTTTCATTGCATCATAAACCTTCTTAGGCTCAATCTGAGATAGAAAGCAAGAGAGTACTGTGTGTTGCTGATCCTGCAGCTCTTGAAGTCTGCTTTGATTCCTTGTTATCATAGGAGAAGAAATGTCTCATATGACCAGCTCTGGAGGATGGTTCTTTTGATTTCTAGTCTGATGACTAGGTTCTTCATTGAGTCCCACATCTAGATTTGAGTCATTTAAGTCAGCTGAGGGGATCTCATCAGCTGCTTCTGGCTCTTCATGCACTTGATTCTCCTCATCTCTTCCTTCTTCTTCACTCTGAATTGGTTCAGTCATAGTTTCCTTTGCACAGACATCAACAAGCTCTATTGTAGGTATGGGAAAGATCACAGACTGAGGAATAATGTCTTGTACTTGTACTTGATCATCCCCTGATCCTCCACTTCCTGAACCTACATGATAATCACTACTGAAACCCAAAGAGTTAGTTAGTGAATCAATGTCAAATAACCATTGAGGACCAGTCCCAATAGGATTTGGTGTGTTCTCATTGCATTTGACATTGTCACTTTCCTCAATTATTCTAGAAGAAGTATTAAAAACTCTGTAAGCCTTACTCTGAGATGAGTAACCAACAAGAAAACCATCATCTGCCTTGCTATCAAACTTTCCTAAGTGAGTTTTGGTATTGAGAATGGTACAAGGACACCCAAAAGGTTTGAAAAATCCAATAAATGGTTTTCTTTTATTTAAAAGCTCATATGGTGTCTTGTTCTTAGGCTTAACTACTAGAACTCTGTTTTGGACATAGCAAGCAGTATTAACTGCTTTAGCCCAGAAAGTAATTGGAAGTTTTGAATCTACCAACAGAGATCTAGCAGCTTCAATCAGTGTCCTATTCCTTCTCTCAGCAACACCATTTTGTTGTGGAGTCCTAGGAGCACTGTATTGCCTCTCAATTCCTTTTTCCTCACAAAAGGTGTTTAGGTCATGATTTTTAAATTCAGTACCATTGTCTAACCTAATGACTTTTACCTTTTGATTTGTTTGGTTTTCAATTCTTAGAATAAAAGATTTGATCAGTCCACTTGTCTCATCCTTAGTCCTTAGAAAACATACCCAAGTAAATCTAGAGTAATCATAAACAATAACTAGGCAGTATGATTTTTTACCTATACTCATAACATTTGTAGGACCAAACAGATCTATATGCAACAACTGAAGAGAATTAGAGATTGTGTTCAACTCTTTGGACTTATGAGAAGTTTTGTGTTGTTTGCCTTTGAGACAGGCAACACAATGATCATCACATGAAAAGACTTTGGAAGGTAAACCTCTTACAAGATTGTTTTTAACAAGTTTATTCATTGTTTTAAAGTTCATGTGACACATCCTTCTATGCCAAAGTGACGATTCATCCAAAAAAGCTTTTGAAACAAGACAGTTTAGGGATGAATCAGTTGAAACACTTTCCATATCTAAGCAATATACATTATCCTTTCTGGGAGTTCTTAGTAGTATCATCTTTTCATCAACTACCTTGAATCCAGGAGCAAGGATAATACATTCAGAATCAGTAAATAATATACTATGTTGTTTGTCACAAACCTGTGATACACTTAACAGGTTGTACCTTAACTGCTCAACATAGAATACATCTTCAAAGGTTATTTTACCTTTGGTTACATCCCCCTTACCACTTATCTTACCTCCATCTGGAGTATTACCAAAGGCAACATGCCCACCATCAATTTTCTTGAAATTCTTGAGGCATGACATGTTCCCTGTCATGTGCCTAGAGCAACCACTATCAACATGCCAGATGCTCTTCCCCTTGAGCTGCTGATTGCCCTGCACATAAGATTAAACAATTAGTATTGATTGGGAACCCAAGCCAAAGTGGTCTTGGGTCTCCCTTTCTCATCAAAGTATTTACATTCCTTTTTGATGAGGTTTTTAAAATCAGTACACTCTTTATTGGAGTACTTTGTCAATATGATTGGCTTAGCAGCACAAACACTAGGAGCAGTACTAACTTTAGAAGTACTAACAGAGTTAGCAGTACTAGCAGGTTTAGCAGTACTAACCTTGTTAGCAGCACTAATAGAGTTAGCAGTATTAAAATTTGAGGAAGTACTAACAATGTCAGCAGTACTAACATTGTTAGCAGTAGTATTGCTTCTAGCAGCACTAACATTGTCAGCAGCACTATTTGTGGTAGCAGTACTAACAGTTTTAGTGCTTTTAGGAACCCACATATTGACACTTTCTTTAACATTCTTTTTCTTCATGTGGCTTTTAGATTTAACAGATTTCTTAGCCACATGGTTCCTTTCAATCTTCCTATAACCAAAGGGTTTTTGCATAGACCTTTGAAAATTCGTCCTTTTGTTTATAGGATTGAAATAACAGTATTTGGCAAGATGATTCAATTTGCCACAGATAAAACAAGGTTTTGGTCTATTGATTTTACTCAGATCAACCCCTTGTTTTTGTGTCCACATGATTATTCCAGTTTCTTTGATTTCCCCTCTTTTTATCATGTTTTAGGGGTTCAGTCTTCTTACATGCACGCTGTTTGCAAGGGACTGGATTCACAACAGTGGTCTGTTTGTAATGGACTTTACCAGACTTTCCCTCTGTCTTCTCTATGTCCTTTGATTTGATCCAAGCCCTTCCACAGTCCTCATTGGTGATAATGTTATTCTTTAGAGGAATCTCACCACTCACATTGTTCTCCTTACTCTTACCAACCTCTTTCTCAGTCTTATCCTCAACAACTACCTCATCTAAGGGATCTATCTCAGTGGCTCCTTCAGGCAAGTCCTTCCTATCTTTGGTTTCTAGCAAGTCTGAAGTAAGAGGAATGTAGTTGTTGTTGTATGGTGGACGTGTGGCATTGTACCCAATTCCTCTTCTCAGTTTGTCATGAATCTGAGTTTGTAGTAAAGAGTCCATTGCTTTAGAAGCATTGGAAAACTTTTCCACATCAAGCTTAACCTTGGTTAGCTCCTCTCTCAACTTTTCACTTTCCTCTTTAGATTTGGTCAGTTTAAGTTCTAGATCCTTTTTCTCCCACTTCCAGTAATTGGTGTCATATGAGTGTTGGAGTTCATTGGCTTGAAAACCTTTAATCTTTTCCTCAAACCTCTCAACAATTCTCACATAGTCTTTTATATCCTTTTCTAACCTCTTAAGGTCATTACTCATCTTCTGGTTGTCATCCCTGTACCTTTTAACAGTGTCTATACAAGTTTTAGAACAGAGATTAGAATTTACCTCAGTTGGGAGATCAGATACTTCTTCCATAAGAGCTTGATTTTGGATAGCCTCTTCTGCTTGATCACTCCAGTCAAACCCCATTCCTTGTTGAGAAACAAGGGCTTGAGCAGAGTTTTTGTTGTGATTGAAGCTTCTAGGACTGGGCTTGTTGGTTGTTGTTGTTGTGAGACACTCCACTTCTGCATTCCCTGGCAAAGTGTCCCTTCAGATGGCATTTATAGCACTCCACCTTTGATTTATCAAACCCTGCTCCATCTTCTCTACTTTGGGAGAAGTTGTTCCTCCCAGTTCTCTTGATGAACTTCTTCACCCTCATGGAAAGCATGTCCATATGCCATTTAATATCCATCTCTTCAAGGTCATCAGGATGAAGTTGTTCCAAATCATCATTAATTAAAGAGGAGTTTCCATGACTGGAAAGAAAGGCTTCAAACACAGATTCAGTGCCTTTTTCTTGATTTGCTCCATTAGCAGCATTAACTGATTCAGGGTTAGCAGTAGAATCAATTGATGCTGATAGGAGTGCAGCATTATGAATATATCCAGAAGGCTTCTTCTTTGCCTCCACCTCAGCTTCAAATACTCTATAAGGTCATTGTACAGATCATCAAGTTCTTTTTCTTCCAATTGTTCATTCTGTCTGAATGAAACAGTGTACATGGTCCATTCATCTCCAAGGGACCTTAAGAACTTTTTGTTTACATCATCTTGATCAATCTGTACTCCCATAGTAGCTAGTTCACCAATCAGCTTGTTAAACCTGTCAAAAGTTTGAGTCATGGACTCATTCTTTGTTAACATAAAGTTTTCATACCGTTGTTTCAAGATTGCCTTTTGATTTATCTTGGTACTTTTAGTACCAGAGAATCTCTTCTCTAGAGCATTCCAGAGCATATGTGCATCAGTGCAATTGCAGAATTGGTGTTGATACTCATTGGGAATGGCCAAGAGCAGTGTGCTTAAGGCTTTCATCTCCGTCTGCCTTGTCTTTCTTTCTGCATCCGTTTTTCGTGGAGTTTTTTTTCCATCTTCACCAATCTTTCCTGCATCAGATGGGCCATTCTCAATGATGTCCCACATGGAGTAATCTGTGAGGAGAATGTATTGCTTGATTCTAATCTTCCACATGTCAAATTCATTGGATCTGAGCATTGGAACTTTTGAGACTAGAGTACTGTTTGATTCAACTGTATTTTCCATGATGAATAAGATTTCTGAGAATACTTGCTCTGATACCACTTGTCAAGATCTTAATTCTTAACAAGAATAAACACTCAGAAGCAATATTAAAGAAGTTTGTGGAATAACACTTTAATATTCAATGAAACAGTGAATCAGAATAACAACTTGTAAACTTTATTGAATGATTGTAAAGCTACAAGATTCAACACTCAACCTCAATATTGATGAACAGGCTCACCAATACGAATTCTACTTCTCTAGAACTAGGACTATAAGCCTTGAGGTTGATTCTCTCTATCAAAACAAAAACTCAGAATTTCAGAATTTTAAAAGTTCTAAAAGTTATTCTCTATCAATTACAAACTATTCTATATATATTGAAGATAAAAGATAATTACAAATAATAAAAGATCTTCAGAATAATCTTTCATATTTATCTTCAAGCTTTCCATAATCTTCAATCTTGATCTGCACGAATCTTGATTATCTCTTAAGCAGCACTAAGTCTTTAGCAGCATTAATACTTTGAGCAGTATTAATGTTCAGCAGTACAAACTACTAGCAGTACTAAAATTGCTTAGCAGTAGTAATTTCTTCTAGCAGTATTAATCTTGACTAGCAGCATTAACTTCAGAAGTAGTAACCAAGTTGTTCTAGCAGTATTAACTGTACTTGTGCATTTCTGAATTTCCCAACAGTTTATTTATGGTTGGTCACATATGTTGTTGTGACGAGTCTGTACCATTACTAGCGGATCCCTAGGTTTTGAGTCGACTGTATTGTTGGGATGTCACATTCCCCATTTTGTAGCTATGGATGCATATGATCCTCGGGGGCAACTTGGTACGATTATGTGAGGCCGGATACTAGCCATGGTTCATAGTGATCCTAGTGAAGGAGTATACATTGGTTTTGCTTGGGGCTAGATCTCAAGTTGTAGCACGGACTTATGTGTTCGTATCCTTGGATTCCAATTGTTTAGCTCATAACTCGGATTTTGGCTTACTTTGTGTTACGCCACAATCCTTGGTAAAATGTTTTATCGTTGCTCATTTGATAACATTTTATAACGAAAAAGCCCGGTTGTGGCAAAGGTTTCAATTGTAAGATTAAACCTCTTTGGAAATATTATCTTATGATACAAATGTTTATATCTTTTGAGTTTTATAAATTGTATGTTCTCACCAGGCTTTAAGTCTGATACTTTTTCTCAAATGATATGTATAACAGGTTTCCCTTAGCGGTGGGATGCACGGGGTTTTGAGAGACGAATTGGGTCTCGAGGCATTTTGAGATGACTAAAGTGTTAATAGTTGGGCATTGTTAAGTCCCATTCTTTTGATGAATTTTGGATTGTCAACTGGTGTAATCTAGATAGTTATGTTTAGATTAGTTCGTTGATGAATTCTAAATTCGTACAGGTTTTTGTAAAGTCTCAAGGACTGATACACTTTTTGAGAAGTTTATAACAATACAAATGTCATATTGCCTTATTTATGAAGTTTTAAATTACTCTGAATTTTAGGATGTTACAAGTTGGTATCAGAGCTCTAGTTTAAGTGAACTAGGCATGAATGTAAGATGTCTAGACTTAGACCGAGTATGATAAGAATTGATCCGTGAGATCGGGTAGAGCTTCTAAGATGGGTAAGTCTTAGAGTCAACGGAAAGTGCGTTTATCAGGCGTTGTGGCAATCGTGACGAGAACCTTTATGTGTTATATGTTCATAATCTCACTTAGCTAATGTTATTATGAGGATATCATACGTAACTGTACTTGAATTTCTATTGCTATGACGATTGGTAATGTGGTAGTACGTTTCCTTTGTGTTTATCCCAACTATTTCTTATCTCTTTTCCTGTTTTGTGAAGCAGTTTGGGATGGTGAATACGCGTGGTAGACCGCGTACGCGTGTTGATGGGTTGGAAGCGACAGCCTCCACCGCTGGTCAGCCGGAGGGAGTTAAGGTTGTTGTGCGACCACCTGTTCAACAAGGGCTAGGTGGGGGGCCAGAGGTCATTCCGCGAGTAGACCTGGCTTCGTCCCACCCAGTCATCAGGGATGCTAGTTCCCCGTCTGAGTTAACGGCCAGCATGATGTTGGCAATGAGGGAAGAGATGGCAAAGCAACAAGAGTTTCTGCTGAAAGTGATTGAGGACCGCGATGTGAACAATCGGAGGAGTGAGACGGTTGTGGAAAACATTGTAGCGGGTCCTGGAGGCGTTGGTACAGGGGTCAGGGCTGAGGAGCACGGGATTGTTGGTGCTCCGGGAAATAGGAAAAGTTGTTCCTACAAGTCCTTTCTGGGTTGCGGACCGCCAGAGTTCTCTGGTTTCGACGACCCAATCTTGTGTGTAAAATGGATTCGAGCGGTCAAGCAAGCTTTTGGCTCTTCCGAATGCGGAGATGATCAGAGAGTACGGTTCGGTACCCAACTACTGAGGGATACTGCGCTCATTTGGTGGAATGTCATTCAATCCACCCTATCTCCTGTTATGTTGACTCAGTTATCTTGGACCGAATTCAAGAAAAAGTTGTTAGAAGAGTTCTGCAATGAAAGGACAATGGACCGAATTGAGAAAGAATTCCGGTCTCTGGTAAAGGGAAGCTTGACGGTGAGGGAGTACACTCGTCAGTTCATGGAGAAGCTTGATCTGGTGGGGCACGCTGCCCAAACAGAGAAGGATAAGATGAAGGCCTATCTGAATGGTCTACCCGCGGACATGCAATCTATGGTCCATAATTCTAAAGCTTCTAACCTCCGCAAGATGGTTGAAGAAGCTCAGTACATGGAAGAGATGTTCGCAAGGAACAAAGCTGAGAAAGCTATAGTGGTGGCTGATAAGAGAAAGTGGGAGGGTAATTCTGCTCATCCCAAGAGATCACGACCTTTTGGCGGAAACCGAAACTTCAGCATGCAGCAGGAAGATAGGTGGTGCCACAAGTGTTGAACTAAACACCACGGTGACTGTAACACCACTTCTCATACTTGTTATAAGTGTGGGAAGCCTGGTCACACTATCAGAGATTGCCCGGTCAGAGGACTTTTCTGTTATGAGTGCAAGGCACCGGGGCACGTGAAAAGAGATTGCCCGAAGCTTGTGTCGGGTAGCACGCCAACAAGAAAGGAGAACCCTCCTAGGGTTCCGGGTCGAGCATTTCAGATGACGGCCGATGAGGCCAAGGCATCCACTGATGTGGTATCGGGTACTTTTCTTATAAACTCTATACCTTCTCGTATTTTATTCGATACAGGTGCCAGTTTCTCTTTCGTATCTGATTTGTTCTGTCAGAAGATTTCTATGCCCACTACTAGTCTTAAGGATGCATTAGTGGTAGAAATAGCCGATGGTAGTCAGGTTCTGATCCACGATGTTCTGAAGCAGTGTACTCTTAGTATCGAAGGGAGAGAATTCTCAATCGATCTACTGCCGATGTTAATCGGGGGTTTTGATGTTGTGGTCGGCATGGATTGGTTGTCAAACAATCACGCCGATATCGTATGTTCCAAGAAGTTGATTCGACTTCCCAACCCCTCTGGCGAAGTCATTGTCATCTATGGTGAAAAGAGAAAAGGTGAAGTGGCAATAATCACAATGGCAAAGGCACGCAAGTGCTTAGTAAAAGGATGTTCGTCTTTCCTAGCCTATGTGATCGATGCCAAGTTAGAGAAATCAAAGCTAGAAGATGTGAAGATTGTGCGTGAGTTTCCAGAGGTCTTTCCGGACGACTTGCCCGGGTTACCACCCGATCGTCAGTTAGAGTTTCGGATTGATCTTGTGCCTGGAGCAGCACCAATTGCTAAAGCCCCTTACCGTTTAGCGTCGTCAGAGATGCAAGAAATGATGGCACAACTCCAAGAGCTTTTAGAGAAGGGCTTTATAAGACCGAGTTCGTCACCCTGGGGAGATCCGGTCTTGTTTGAAAAGAAGAAAGATGGTACGATGAGAATGTGCATTGACTATCGTGAGTTGAACAAGGCTACAGTAAAGAACAGATATCCGCTTCCGAGAATAGACGACTTGTTCGATCAACTTCAAGGAGCGGGTTGTTTTTTCAAAATCGACTTACGTTCGGGTTATCACCAAGTGAAGGTGAGTGAAGAAGATGTTCCGAAGACAGCTTTCAGAACGCGTTACGGCCATTACGAGTTTCTTGTAATGCCTTTTGGTCTAACGAACGCACCGGCGATATTTATGCACTTGATGAATAGAGTGTGTCGACCATTCCTCGACCAGTCGGTCATTGTATTCATTGATGACATACTCGTGTACTCCAAGAGCGAGTCAGAACACGAACAACATCTGCGGGAAATGATAGAAGTGCTGAGAAAGGAATGATTGTACGCCAAGTTTTCCAAGTGTGACTTTTGGCTTAAAGAGGTACAATTTCTGGGTCACGTTGTCACTCGAGACGGAGTGAAAGTGGACCGCTCCAAGATTGAAGCTATGATGAATTGGGAATCTCCCAAGAGTCCGTCAGAGATCCGAAGTTTCTTGGGTCTGGCAGGGTACTACCAGAGATTTATCCAAGACTTTTCGAAAATCGCTTCTTCCTTGACAGTTTTGACTCGGAAGAATGTGATGTTCGAATGGACCGAAACGCAAGAGAAGGCTTTCCGTATCCTTCAAAAGAAGTTATGTGAAGCTCCGATCTTATCGTTACCTGAAGGGTCAGAAGACTTTGTGGTCTATAGCGACGCTTCGAAAATGGGTTTAGGTTGTATGTTGATGCAACGGGGAAAAGTAATCGCTTACGCCTCGAGGCACCTTAAAATACACGAGGAGAACTATCCAACCCACGATTTGGAGTTAGCAGCAGTAGTTTCCGCTTTGAAGCTTTGGCGACATTATCTCTATGGCACGAAGTGTACACTCTACATAGGTAATAAGAGCCTGAAGTATGTCTTTGATCAGAAAGAGTTGAATATGAGACAACGGCGGTGGCTCGAGTTGCTTAAAGATTACGACTGTGAGGTGCTTTACCATCCTGGTAAGGCAAACGTGGTAGCCAATGCGTTAAGTCGGAAGGACTATAGTGGATGTATTCGGGTTACCCATTCGAGAATCGAGTTGGTGTCTAGTCTTGTTGAAAAGATCAAAGCATCGCAAGTGGAAGCACTGTTAGAAGAGAATCTGAAAGAGGAAGTCATGACAAAGCAGCGTTTGCTTTTAACGGAAGATAGTCGTGGGGTAAAACTGTTCAACGGTCGCATGTGGTTACCCAAGCTTGGGGGTAACCGTGATTTGTTGCTTGAAGATGCACACAAGTCCAAGTATTCCATTCATCCAGGGAGTACAAAGATGTATAGTGACTTGAAACTGCACTATTGGTGGCCGGTAATGAAACTTGACGTGACACGTTACGTTAAGCGTTGTGTGACGTGTTCGCAAGTTAAGGCCGAACATCAGCGACCGTATGGGAGTCTTCAGTCTCTAGAGATTCCCGAGTGGAAGTGGGAGCATATCACTATGGACTTCGTGACAAAGTTACCTAAAACTCTTCGAGGTCACGATACCATTTTGGTGATAGTTGATAGATTGACAAAGAGCGCTCACTTCTTGGCCATGCGCGAGATATTACCGATGGACAAACTAGCGAAACTGTACATCGATGAGGTGGTCTCGAGGCACGGCATACCATTGTCAATCATGTCGGATCACGACAGTCGGTTCACTTCGAACTTTTGGGATGGGTTTCAGAAAGAGCTTGGTACACGAGTTAAGTTGAGTACGACTTACCATCCACAAACCAACGGGCAAAGCGAGAGAACGATCCATATATTGGAAGACATGTTGAGGTCTTGTGTCATCGATTTCGGGGGTAGCTGGGACTCTCACTTACCTTTAGTGGAGTTCGCTTACAACAATAGCTACCACTCGAGTATTGGAATGGAACCTTTTGAAGCATTGTACGGGCGAAAGTGCCGAACTCTCGTGTGTTGGCTTGAAGCGGGAGAAAAGCAGTTCCCCGGACCTGAAATCGTGCAGGAGACGGCCGATAAGGTCAAATGTATTCGTGAAAGATTGAAAGCGGCTCAAGATCGGCAGAAGAGTTATGCCGATAAGAAGAAGCGGCCGATGGAATTCCAAGTGGGTGATCGTGTGTTGCTTAAGGTATCGCCGTGGAAAGGTATTATACGGTTCGGAAAGCGTGGGAAGTTGAGTCCCCGTTTCCTCGGACCATTCAAAGTGCTCAAGCGGGTAGGTTTGCAAGCGTACCAATTGGAACTACCGCCAGAGTTGAGCAGAATCCACAACACGTTTCATATTTGTTACCTTCGGAAGTGTTTGGCGGAAGAGGAAAGCGTTATTCCTCTCTCCGAGTTGACAGTAGACGAAGGTAACCGTTGTGTAAAAGAGTCTGACGCGATCTTAGAAAGGAAGTCTAAGAAGTTGCGTCACAAAGAAGTCACATTGGTCAAGGTGCAGTGGAAGCATCACCGAGGAGCAAATGTGACGTGGGAATCCGACGAGGATTTGAAGCGAAGATATCCTCATCTTTTTGTATAGTTTGGATTTCGGGGACGAAATCATTCCCAAGTTGGGGAGGATTGTAACACCCTGGATTTTCATTACATATATCGTTGTAATCTTGTGTTTAACCGTTGTCGTTAACACCGTTTTTAGTTTATCGTTCGAATGCATGGTCTTCGGTGAAAATGTGAACTTCCAGTGAGTTTCGCGACTTGCTCGCGACTTGGAGTCGCTGCATAAGTCGCGATGTCCACCATTGATTATGGGTTTACGAGCTTCACGACTTGCATGAGAGGGGTATTCGCGGCATTAGTCGCGAAAGCCTCTGTTGGTTTTAGGGTTTTATGGCACGGGCAAGTTATGCCGCGAGTTGAGGTCGCGGCATAACCCGCGAATCCCCCTGGACCAACTTAAGGGTTTAGTTTCCAAAGTTATCTCATTCTCTCAATCTCAAAATCTCTAACTCTCTCCTCTCTCTCTCTAAATCTTTTCTCTCTCTCTCTAGAGTTTGGTAGTTATATTTGGTGTTCGATCCGAGGTTTCGGTGTTTTAAGCTTCACCTCTACGTCGTGATCGTTATCTGGTTTTCCGGGTTTTATCCTAAAACCTACTGGTGAGTTCCTACTATCATTTTAAACTTTATACATATCAAAAGTTACCTTTTTTGAACTCCTATATATCTCAATGGTTTCAGATTTAAGTTTTCTACTTATTTGATATAACTTGAGTTTTGGGAGATTTTAGGGTTCCCGATCATTATGTTTACTGAAATGATGGATCTTATCTTAATGAAGTAAAATGATGTTTTACTTGTACATTTTGCGGATATATGAAAAGAATGTTTAAGAACTCATTTTAATGATTTTCATTCTTACCAGAAGTTGAACTGGAAATGACATTTTGTTTATAAAATGTGTTTATACCATATGTTTATTTATGGTTGGTCACATATGTTGTTGTGACGAGTCTATACCATTACTAGCGGATCCCTAGGTTTTGAGTCGACTGTATTGTTGGGATGTCACATTCCCCATTTTGTAGCTATGGATGCATATGATCCTCGGGGGCAACTTGGTATGGTTATGTGAGGTCGGATACTAGCCATGGTTCATAGTGATCCTAGTGAAGGAGTATACATTGGTTTTGCTTGGGGCTAGATCTCAAGTTGTAGCACGGACTTATGTGTTCGTATCCTTGGATTCCAATTGTTTAGCTCATAACTCGGATTTTGGCTTACTTTGTGTTACGCCACAATCCTTGGTAAAATGTTTTATCGTTGCTCATTTGATAACATTTTATAACGAAAAAGCCCGGTTGTGGCAAAGGTTTCAATTGTAAGATTAAACCTCTTTGGAAATATTATCTTATGATACAAATGTTTATATCTTTTGAGTTTTATAAATTGTATGTTCTCACCAGGCTTTAAGCCTGATACTTTTTCTCAAATGATATGTATAACAGGTTTCCCTTAGCGGTGGGATGCACGGGGTTTTGAGAGACGAGTTGGGTCTCGAGGCATTTTGAGATGACTAAAGTGTTAATAGTTGGGCATTGTTAAGTCCCATTCTTTTGATGAATTTTGGATTGTCAACTGGTGTAATCTAGATAGTTATGTTTAGATTAGTTTGTTGATGAATTCTAAATCCGTACAGGTTTTTGTAAAGTCTCAAGGACTGATACACTTTTTGAGAAGTTTATAACAATACAGATGTCATATTGCCTTATTTATGAAGTTTTAAATTACTCTAAATTTTAGGATGTTACATTTTTGCATACTTGTTGATTTTATGTACTTCAATATCTGATTTTCTGACTAAAGATCACTTCAAGCACATATTTAAGACACACAGGAAAGATGCCATACACAGATGATATGGGAAACACTGTACTCACTCCAAGAGACTGTGCATTATCCTACATGCCAGAGATACCCAAAATGGAAGCTGAACTTGAAACTCTCAGATGTCAAAACAAGAAATTGAGAGATAATATGGATGCTTTAAATGTCAAAGTGGCAAAGGTTGAAGTTCAAGTGAAGTTGTATCAAGACAAAGGTCATGACTGGCTTAAGAGAGTGGATGAGAGAAAGAACAAAGAAATAGCTGACCTGGAAAAGACGTTTAACCAAAGATTGTCTGATATTTCCAAGAAGTCTGAGTCTGAGAAGAAACAATTAGAGATTAAAGTCTCAAATCTTTTAAAACAAGTTTCTGACTTTGAAAAGTTCATTATATCTGAAAGGAAATCCTTTGATAATGAAAGAAAAGTTTTTAAAAACAAAAATGTAAATCTGTTCAAAAAAATTTTGATAAAAATAAATTTTTAGAAAAAGATTTTGAGAAAGAAAGAAATATTTTTGAAAAGGAAATCTCAAAGCTAAGCAGCAAATTGGCAAACTTATCTACTGAGATTATGAAAGAGAAAAGGAGTAAATCTGGAATTCAAAGCAAATATGATAAACTCTGCAATGAGAAATCCAAGTTGTGTGATAAAATTCAACAACTTGAGATTGACAATACTGACTTGTCTAACAAGTTAACAACTGATACATCTATTTCATCCTCCTATGATGATGACTCAGCTGAATCAGTGTGTTCTTTTCAGTCAGTATCAAGCATGTTTCAGAAAATGGTTTTTAGAAAACAAAATGTGAAATCTAATGTTTCTAAACCATATTAGATTAACACTCCAAAGTCCTTTTATGTAAAATCAGCTGATAAGAGTGCTAATCATTATCAAAAACTCCAACTCAGTCTCCAAGGAAAGATCAAATGGTCTGGGTTGTAAAGGGTTCTCCAGAAGCAGCAAAGCTTCACAGAGCTAACAAGAAGAAGAACAGAGCTTCAAGAGGTAAGTCCTTTGCACCTGGCTTTGTCAAATCAGCAACTCATTTGATCAGGATAGCAAAAATAAAATTTTGTTGCTCTTATTGTTACTCTTATAAGTTCACTCACAAAGCACAAGCATATAATAGATCTTATCATCATAGTGCTTATCACAGGTATGAGAATCAGTCAAAGAAATTCTCAAATACTGACCAAACTGGACCCAAGTTTATCTGGTTACCAAAACCTAAACCTGTGTTGCAGATAGAAGAAAAAGGAAAAGAGAAGATAGAAGATGTCCCAGTTAAGAAGGACTGAAGGAACAATGACTTCTGATTACTATAGATCAGGAGTCTTGCCTCAATGTCAAAACTATGACTTCTAAGTACAACAACTTAGAACTCATACTCAACTGTCAAATATTGGTGATCTTTTGGATTACAGGGTGTTTCTCTTACTCTCAATCTCTATCTCACATTGTTTGGTATTTTCAACAATTAGTATTTTCAATGTCATATCTTTATGTTGAAGGTATAGGAGGAAAATGAGCTTAATTGTTATATTTTACATGCAGATATGAAGGGGGAGCATGTCTGCATAAACCTTAACAAAGATCCACAATATGTTAAGGGGGAGCTGCAAAAAGAAATTACAAACATCAATGAATATCAGATATTTGACAACAACAAATAGTGTCAAACAAGATCAAACAGATATCAGATCAAGGGGGAGTATTTGATGAACTCAAGGGAGTATTATACTGCTACATCAAGGGGGAGTAAAGATGTGTTGTAAGTGGTGTGTGTGTGTGTAAAACCTTTTCTAAATTAAAATTGGCTAAAATGCCATTTTTAGAAAGTTTTTTTAAGATAGAAAGTTTCTATTTTTGGCAAGTTCTTTGAAAAGTTTCCTAAAATAGCAAATTTCCCAATTTGGAATGTTTTTGAAAAATGGAAATTGTGCTAAGTCTAGAATTCGCAACCTATTAATTTGAGAAAGCTTCAGGTTTCGCAGAGTGAATACTTGCGAAAGCTGCAGAATTCGTAAACTATAGGCTTAAGAATTTTAGACATTCACATAAATACTATCTATGAATCCTTAAGAATTTGCAACCTTCATGCGTGCGAAAGCTTCAGAATTCGTAGATAGCTTGCTTGCGAAAGTTGTCTATCTTGCACAGGATTCGTAAATTTCTTTCTTGCGAATCCTCACACACGTTACTTGCTAATTCTTCAGTTAAGCAACACATCAGCTTGCGAAAGTTTGAGGTACATTTCACTTTTGCCGCGTGTTTGAGTCTTTTTGAGTATAAATACGACACTTGGTATTTTTTTCATCCTCACTTTTCAACTCGCAACCTTTGAGAGCTAAAACCCTTTCAAAAACCCTTTTTCACGAGTTCTTCATTAAACCCCTCTGATTCCATCTTCGTTTTTCAAATCAGGTTGATTGGTTGTTTAAATCTTGTTCGTTTTATGTTGCTATTGTCAATGTGATTGTTTAATGTAGGTTTTCTCATCTAGATTAAATTTAGGGTCTGACTTTGAACTCTTTGGACCTACGGACTTCGAACAGACACATGATGAACTCTTAAATTTTTGGAAATTAATGTCTAAAACTTGATGTTATTATGACCTCATAACCCTCGCAATACTGTTTAGAAACCATTTGATTACTTGTTAAATCAAAAACTTAAACATTGGACTCATAAAATCAAAATTGTCGATTGGTCTGCTTTCACGACTTCTCAACTGTTCTTAGTCGATTTTCAAAAATCAGTGGTTAATGATGTTAAAATTCAAATTAAAGGTTAAATGAATGTTTAAAACACTCAATCGATTACATTTATGCAAAGTTCAAGGTTCAATCATCGAGTTTCATGATTTTTGTAATCTGGGTTTTAAGACAGTGTTCTTGGTGTTCTTGAGAACACTTTGAATATTCAAGAAAAGTGTTAAGTCTCTCAAATTTTTGAAAGATTTATGTGTTTTACGAATTCTTGAGGTGTTTGATTGTTCACGAATCCTTTGTTTTATCTCCTAGAAAAACCCTAAGGACAGGATTCACTAAACCTAATCTTGCGAATCCAGAATGTTCTTAAGTGTCAAATTCTTCTAAGTAAAGAATTCGCAGATTAACATCTTGCGAATTCTGTGTCATGTCTAATTTTCCTAAGTGTAGGATTCACAGAATGCTTCCTTGCGAAGCCTGAACACTTCCTTTGTTATTCCATTCCTATGTCTAGGGATTCGCAACTTAGTGTTTTGCGAATCCTATACTTGGTGAATTTCAGAAAAATCTTTTTTAAATGTCAAAATTTTCAAATATTGTTTCTGACATCTTGGACCTTGTCCAAACCTTTTTGTCTCATCTTTCAGGTCAAATGGCAGCTAGCAATTCCCCAAATGTGCAAATGGATGACAACTCTGTCCATGAGGCTCATCAGGAGCACTCCATTCCCTCATGCAGAACAATTGTCCATCCCCCATCAAATGTCAATCCTGACATGGTGCCTCAAACTGCAAACAACCACAAGCTTGAATTCAAGTTGAACATCAATCCACTGGTGAACCACATCCTTCAGAATCACCCTTTAAATAAAGCACTGTCTGATAGTGTTGATGTAATAGAAATATATGTTCAACAGGCATGGAAGACCATCCATATCACTCACATCACTGTTGGACAAATCAGATGTCCAGTTCTCAGAGTCAATGTTAACTTCTACTCTGCTGATATTTCTCTTGAATTGTTCAGAAGATCCCTTCAATTGCCAGAAGCTAATTCAAGGGAGGGCAGAACAGTATTTGATGAATTACCCACTAAAGAGACTGCTCTTGCTGGAATTAGAGAAATGGGCTATGTTGGTGAACTAAACAAATTCAGCCAATTCAAGAAGAACAATCTGCCACCCTACTACTATGCTTTGTTCTCAGTTATCAACCAGTGCTTAACAGAAAAAACATATGGAACTGACAATGCCAACAGCCATATACTGAAGCTCTTCTATTCCATAGTGCATGACTTGCATATAGACTATGCTTTAGTATTTTGGACTTAACTTCTTGAGAAGATATCTGCCAACAGCAACACTATCAAAATCCTAAATTATTTGCCATATCAAAGGTTCATGACTATCTTGGTCAGAAGTGTACTGAGAGGGAACAGGCAGATCCCCAGAAGGAGTTATCATGAAGCAGTTGTGATGCATGAAATGATGTTCTTGGTTAAGCAGAAGAAACAGTTTGGTTACTCCATGCCCATTCTAGAAGGGTTACTGAGATATGTTGATCCAGAGGCCGAGTGTCTTGTAGAGTATAGAGAATCTATGGCACAGCCAGAACCGGCTGTACCTACCCAAGGTTCATCCCCTAGGCGAGGGAGTCTGAGAGGGTACCTGTAACTCAGGGAGTTCGGGCACGGGGTGTGAAAAGAAAATATACAGAGAGGGGAACCGGAGAGGGTCGGAGACCAAGAATTGATACTTCAGGGTCACGGGTTCTTACCCCACCTCATGTGACACCTGTAGTCAATGAAGGTCTAGGCTCTGAAAATGCCTTGGATCAACATCATCAACAACAACAACAACAACAACACCTTATCACTGAACAACTTTCTGTGGAAGAACAAGATAGAGAAGTACAAGCTAATGACCAATCTGAAACTCAAGCTCTTAAGTTGATAGATCAAATTAGTGATAAAGAAGTGCATTCTTCTACCAGCTCACCAGACAGAATCACTGAAAATATTGACTTGGGAAGATATGAAACAGATTCTGAGAAAACTATAACTGAAAGAAGAGATGATGATGATGGAAATGATGTGGATGAATCAGATGATGAGGATGATGACAACAATAATGATGATGGTGCAGGAATTCTAAATGCTGAGGATGATGAACAAATATATGCCTTTGCAGGTATCTATAATATGGAAATGGACACCAATACTGCTGAACTTAATACTGCCACTGCTGATGCAGTCATTGATAATGTTATTGGAGGAATAAGGTGAACTGAGGGAGACATAGTTGAAGATGAAAGTGAGAGTTTGAGAGAAAGGGAGAGAAAAGAAATAGAAGAGAGAGAGATCCACAACCCACTATTCCCGAAGATCAACCAAGTCAAACACTTCGGTGCATTTGTTGCCTGAAGATGTAGACATGAGCAGATCACTCATGCAATTGCACGCCCAAACCAGCCACTCTGATTCCTCTCAACAGGAGTTAGTTTTATTTTCTCACAGGGATTCAACACACAATTTATCAATGTCTCATTCAGAGACATCTGATATTGAAAACAGAGATTAGTTGCCCCCGATCTCAACTCCTTTGAATGCACAAGTCCTAGAGCCACTTGTTAGAAAACCAAATTTTGTAAATAGGACACTTTTTGCAGGTTTTGATCTCAATCGTCTTCGTGACCTGAGCGGAACATCCCGAGTAGATCCGCAATCCGGACTACGAGGACCGGAAGGAAATCCTGTCATAGCTAACTCCATGCCAGCTATGAGCACATGTCACACAGTAGAATCACCTCTTGTTGTGCAAACGGGCTATCTAAGTGATCCCGGTGTTAGCTCACCCGACTATGTGTCAAGGGAATATCTCGATAGCGCCCTAAAGGCTGCTGAGAACAGGTGGTCAGAAAAATATGATAGAGTTGAGAAGGAGCTGGGGGATATAAAGAGAATGTTAAAGTGGAAGCACGTTGCTGAACCTGAGCCTACAAGGAGAGAACCAGCAGTACCTACCCCATTACCAAATACACCAATCCATGTTGACTTATCCATTGATGAGATAAAGTCTTTGCTTCTCGCAAAACTTTTATCTGAAGCTCCGGATAACCAACAAGATACATATCTTTTTTCACTTTTGCACTCCCACCACCACCACCACCACCAACAACAACAACAACAACAACCAATATCTGTGCAACCAGTAGATATAGGTAGAGCCACAGAGTCAAAATTTTCTGATGCATATGTACTGAAAGCGTTCACTCTTTTAAATCATGTTTTTCAGTTATCTTGCCAAACCCAAGCAGCTGTTCAGTTCAGTAGACATGACCATGATCATGAGGGGGAAACAAAGAGAGAACAGTCTGCCTCTGGAAGACAATTAGTTATGGTGGAGAATGTTGTGCCCATAAGTACTGTATCTGGAAGAGAAAAATCTAGCAATCAAGGTGAATGTACAAGTACAAGTCAGAGAGCTGAGCATACTGAAAGATCTATTCAGGACTTGGTACAGAATATTAGTGATGATGAAGAAGTTTTAGAAGAAGAAGAGACAAGTAGCTTAGTTGTGTATGTTGCTAATGACGAGTCAAGGGTTGAAAAGCCTACAACTGCAACTTGTGAAGAAGTAATGGAGGGTATGGGAATCACAACTTGCAACTTTATTGATGTAGATGAGCTAGACACAGATGAACAACTGAAGATAAATATGAAATGTTTTGGAAGGTGAAGGAAGAAGGTGAAAAGGAAATAGATTTTGGTCTTCAATGTGCAAGTCTTCCAGAAAACTCTGTCAATGCTGAATAATTTGTCAAAAATGCATCTGAAGCAGAAATTCCTGGAAGTGTTCTAAATGAAAGTGTCTTTGATGACATATTTGGTGATGATTTTGGAAGAGATGATCAAGAAGATGAACCGGTACAGACTGCTGAACTAGTACCAGTGAATGTGGTTGCACAAGAAGATGAGCCCTATATTCCAACTGACATTCCAATAGTTTCTCCTAACAGAAACTGTGTTTTTCCTACAGCTAGTGAAGCTCAGAATTCTGAGAAGTTATTCTTTAAGAACCGTACCAGTTATGAGCAGTTTCTCTCTGAACAAAGTCATTCTCTCCACAGTAAGAACAACAGATTTTCCTTTGAGCAATCCTGATCAAATGATTAGTCGAGTAAAACATATCAGAATTACCAAAATAATTACCTTTATATGCAGTGTTCCTTTTAGCTTTTGTTGTGGATTTGAATGATCTTGCATTCATCTTCTCATCATATGAAGAACTCTTCACTCTCCAGACCATCTAATTTTTCTTCGAATTATTTCCAAGAGATTTAACGTAATAGCTCGCTGAACCATCAACAGATTTGTCATAAAATATATTTGATGGTCTGATCTGACTTGATTTGACAGTGTTTGGTTTGACATTTTTTTTTTAGAACATTTTTGTCATGAATAGAACTTGAAGCTGTTTTGAAAGAACAAACTGATTCTGTTGAATTATCAACAGATGATTGATCAATCACATCAGCTATAATCTTTTCTGATAAATTGACATTTGTAGCTTCTAAGCTCTTTATCTTTTCGGATAAAATGTTTCTTTCAGAATTAAGTATGTCAAACTTTTGTTTCAGATCAGATCTGGACTTCTGTTTTTTTTGAACATCTGATGATAGAGCAGTTATTTTGAATATGAGCTTTGATATTTCAGATTCAAAATGTAAGCGTTCTTGTTCAAAATCTTTTTGTAAGTTCTTGGTTTTATCAGAAGTTTCATTGAAGATCCCAACATTTCTCTTTTCATATTTCTTCTTCTCAATCCCCAAAGACTTTTTGTTTTCTTGAAAAGCTTTTCTTTCTTTCTCAAGTAAGTCTTGTAGAATAGAGATCTGTTTGGAAAATTCAAAATTTTTATCTTCAAGAACTTTTCTTTCTTTGGCAAAAGTGTCTCTTTCAGTGATTATTATCTTTTCGAATTCAGACACTTGCTTAGAAAGTTTTAAACATCTCAGCTCCAAATCCTTTTTCTCTTGTAAAGTTTTCTTAGAAATTTCAGATGTTTGTTGAGTAGAAGATGTCTTCACATTTGGTTTTTCTTTTTCTGCTTGGAGGCTTGTTTTCAGTTCAGCATTCTTCTTATCCAGAGCAGATATCTGATCTTCAAAAGCCTTAAACTTCTGTTGAAGCTTAACTGATTCATCTTTCAGCTCAGATGATTTTTGTTCAGTCGTCTTCAGTTGGCTTTGAAGTTTTGCAATTATAGACTTTTTAACCTTGATTGCTTTCTCAAAAGACTGAATGGCATATTCTTTTATTTTAATCATATTCTCTCCATCTTTAATTTATGTCTCTTTTTCTCTTATTTCCTTCTCTCTAGCCTTGATGATGCCTGCATAATCAGATTTAGCATGATTAGCGCACTTTACACAATCAGAAGATTTATCAGAATTTGGCAATTTTGATTTAAACTCCTGAATTTGTTTGATAAAGGCTGCATTCTGACTTCTCAGTTTGTCTCGTTCGGCCTCTATAACAGGTATCTCAGGCATGTATAATACAGCCATGTCTCTAGCTGAAAGTACTGTATTTCTCTTATCATCAGTGTTTGGCATCTTGAATGATTAGCTTGAATGAATGATCGTTCCCAAACAATTCAGAACAGTTGACTGAAAGTCAAACTTGGGTTAGCACAAAAAAAATAATCTCTAAAAAGTTTTCAAGTATAAAACTCGCAAATCAAAGAAACTCGTAGAACACTACTTCGCGCAAAACACTATTAACTGAATTTCGTGTTAACAAGCATTTGCGCGTTTTGGTTTCGCACAAAACACGACTTGCGCGTTATGAGGCTTGCGCAAAACACTGTTCCTGATAAACACGCAAATGGTAATGTGCATGTTTCTAGAACTCGCAGATGCCTACTTGCGCTTTTTAACAAACTCGCAAGCTAAAACTCGCAGATCGAAGCTCACACAAACTCGCAGACCGAAGAGCAAAACACGCAGGCTTTGAGTTGCGCGTTTTGAGAACTCGCAAGCTACTGTTTGCGCATTTGATGAGAAACTCGCAGAAGACGTTTGGGTGTTCTTTAGTTACTTGCGCGTTCTTCACTTGATGAAGCTTGCGCGTTTGACAAATCTAGCGCGTTCTTGATTTTCTTTGCGTGTTCTTGGCCTGATTGATCAAAAATCAAGTAAATCTTGATTTCTGATTCTGAAATTTTCACAATTAGTTCACGAACCAATATGAAACAATATTACAACACTGAAATTACGAAAGCAATCGAAAATTACAGTGATTAACGTGAATTACAGACTCTGTGAAGTTCGCGAAACAAAATTTCAAGAAAATCAAAATTACATCAAACAAATGATCAATTGGTGTTTGTGTGTGATTACAACCTGATTTCTAACACAAATCAATCACTGCTAGAACAAAATTACACACAAATTTCAACAATTCAAGAAACAATCGATCAAACAGAGGTTTTTCAAGAATACGATTAAAATCTTAAAAATTTCCAGAAATTGATTCAATCAAGTGTTATAATCATTCTGAATATGTTTGGTCTCGCTCTGATACCAATTGAAATTGTAATTCCCAATCAATCAAGAAATCTATCAAATCATCAATTCAAGATTTTGACAATAAAGATCTAGAGAGAGAGTGTAGAGAGAGAAAGCGTATTCATCATATATCTGACAATGTGAAATATTACAATGCTTAGAGTTACAAGATTACTAACAACCACAAGCTATTTATACCAAGATATGAAACCACATGCTTAAACCACAATGCTAAACAAGATAATCTCATATTGAATTATCTAGACTTTGACTTTGTTGACTTTGCTAGACTTGACTTTTCACACTAAATCTTGGATACAATTTTATACACTAACAAGTTGAATCTTGATTCTTTTTTCTTACAAATAGGTTTGTTGGATTCGTATTCTTTGTTAGATCAGTTTTGATTCACATCTTTTTGCGAGAATTTCAGTGATTATAGATCAATTTGTGCATTTTAGTGATTTTTTGGACTATTCGATAAAGTTTCTGTTCGATCCTTCAATTTTCGATTATGCTAAAATTGGTTCAAATTGGTTGTTAATCGTGGTTATAAATCATATTTCGATCGTATCTGAGTGGGTAGAATTCATTAGATTCGTGTTTGTGATAGAATTAGTAGATTTCTTGAGTTTTCGCCAGATCCATGATTTGCGCCAGTTCATCTTTGTTTTACGCCAGATTCAAGTGATGTTTTGCGTGTTCTGAGTTTCACGCAAGATTGTTTTACAAGAGTGTGTTGGTTCACGCAATTTGTATTTCTCGCAAGCTTCACTTAGAGAATTTCTGGGTTTTGCGCCATCTACACATAGCGCAAAGTTTCTTGCGGTGTTCTGAGTTTCTCGCCAACATCAGTTCGCGCAAAGTCTTTCTTGCGCCACCTTCTCTTCGCGCAAAACTCTACTTGCGCCATCTGCCCTTAGTGGAAATCATCTCTTGCGCTAACTGCCTATTAGCACATTTCTGGGGTTTGCGCCAATTTCAATCAGTTTCATACTTGTACTAACGATAATTTTTGTTGTCAAGTTCTTTTTGTTTCAGATAATTCAAGATGGAATATTTTTCTGAACTTGAAGCGAAGATTGATAAGCTCAAATTAGAGAACATAAATCTTGCTTTATCTGTTGATTTCTATTCTAAGAAGACAAAACAATATTTTGATGAAAGCAACATACTGAAAGAAGAAATTAGTGCATTAAAGACAATTAATGAAGATCTTCTGAAACAGACTTCTGGGCTGAATGATGAGAAAATACTGAGTTTAGAAGCTGAGAACACAGAGTTGACAAGAAAAATCTTTAACATGGAAGATCAGATTATCCAAATCCAGAAAGCATCCATTGAAAGTTATGAGGAGAAGATTAAGAGTCTGAAGGATGCTAATGCTAAGTTTCAAAAGAAAATATCTGATTTGGAGCAAAAGCTTGCTAAAAACAAATTCGAATTTGAGACTAAAATGAAATCATTTGCAAAGAAGTTCTCAGATTTTTGAAGAAAATGTGCTGACGAGAAGAAAACGATTGAGCTCAAATGTATAAATCTTTCTCAACAAGTATCTGACTTTGAGAAAGTAATCATCCTTGAAAGAGAGAAGTTTGCAAAAGAAAGAAAGGCCATTGAACAAAAGAATGTTGGATTCTTCAAAGAAATATCCGGCCAGAGAAACAATGCTGAAAAGGGATTGGAAGAAGAAAGAAATATATTTGAGACAGAAATAAAGAAGCTAACAGAGAACCTATCTGAACTGTCTAAGAGTGTACTAAATGAGAAGAAAACGAAGTCTGAATTTGAGAAAAAGATTGACCGTCTCATCAAAGAAAGAGACAGTTTTGCTTCAAAGGTTAAAGAGCTTGAAAAGACAGCCTCAAGTTCAAATCAGAAAACTCTTTAATCAAAAAGGTCAGTTAAATCATTTAATCAGATTCGTAGTACTAACATTTTCTATGATAGAAATATAGATGGTTCAGATACACATCAAAGAAGAAGGAAATACAAAGAAGAAGAACTGGTTTGGAAGGTGAAATCGCTTGATGATGAAAAGAAAGATGAGAAGAAAGCTGAAAAGAAAGTAAAGAAATCATGTGTACATACACACAAAGCAAAGAAGAACAATGCGCGTAAAGGTAAACCTGATCATTTAATCAGGTTGTCAGGTAAGAAATACTATTGTTCTTATTGTCGTACACATGATCCTATTCACAAGACCAGTGATCATTTCTGGTATGGTTCTTATTCAATTACTCCCATTCGAACTGCAACTAACATTCATGGACCCAAATACCAGTGGGTACCAAAGCCTAAAGTTGATTATGTGTTGCAGGCACCTACTGTCAAGGGGGAGTAGGAGAACAAAGGCTTCTAAGTAAATCAGCTTAGAACTCGTTCTTCAACGTAGTTTGACTTCTAAACACAATAGTTTAGGACTCGTACTTCAGTGATCAAAAGACCTTACTCCTGTGCTGATAAGAGATTGTACTCCAGTACTCAAATGATGAAATCAACCGTCAAGGGGGAGTACATACTTGTCTGAAATATTTTGCATCTGATGGATATGATGAACTACATTTCTAAATAGATTTGTAGATCTCTATCATGTGCGTTTTCACTGACATATTTTTGTGCTTAATTTAAGGGGAAGTAAAGGTGTTGGCTTCTGATTATATCAGATCAGAACCCGTACTCAAATATTTTCTTCTGAAGGATGCTAATCAGATACTATCTTTTCTAGAAGTTTTTGATTTGAGGGTGAGTTAGAAGTTTTTGCTTTATACTTTCATTGTTATATTTTTCTGATATATTGTGGTTTTACAGATTTAAAGGGAAAGAACTCTTAAATGAAAATATTCATTCCAGGGGGAGTTAAGGATTCTGATTTACAGCTTCTGGACATATGAGAAACTGTGAGCGCATCTATTTCAAATTCCGCTGCACCTATCTCTGACAGTGATGTTGTTCCAGTTACAATCAAACTATTCAAGAATATGCGGTACCATTTCATTAAACATCATGTGGAAGAAGGTATTATTGAATTATATTTTGTTCCAACTGAATATTAACTTGCCGATATTTTTTACAAAAGCCTTAAATGAAAAAAGATTTAATTTTCTGCTTTCAAAACTTGGCATGTTGAATTTAAAAGTTTAAACCTACACAAATTTTATTCTATAAAGTAAATTTTTTATAATTCTTCTTTTTTTTTGAATAAAATGTGTGTCTAGGATAAATTTTCAAGTTGATTTGTTTATATCCAAGTTTTATATGTTCATATTTCAATTTTTTTCAAAAATCGAAAAGTCAGCAAAACATGATTAAAATTTTTGAGGAATGCTTTAAAGTTGTGTCATTCGGAATATTTATAGTTTACAATGCTTTGAAACCCTAAAAAGTCAGAATTATGGATCGTAATGAAAATATAGGCTAAGCACTTAGACGTAAAACGAAGTGATTCAGATGAAATTTAAATATATAAAATTCAGAAATCATTAAGTTTAAAAGTTTGTACCTGTGACCTTTCTGGTTTGGGAAAGTAAGTTTCGTGCGATGCTTGTCATCTGGTCCCCTATGATCAATTGGTCTGGGAGTGATCGAACCCAAATCCTTCTATAGAATCAGATCGAAAGTCATGTTCTACTGGTATGAATGGGTTTAGAATGTGTCGATGTAGCCTTTCTGATATGGGAGAGTAAGTTCCAAGGGGTGCTTGACACCTAGTCCTCTAAGGCCAACTGGTCTGGGAGCGGCTGACCCAAATCCTGCAATAGGATCAGATAGAAAGTTACGTTTACGACATGTTTTTTACTTACAAAACTTCTTGATCAAAAGATGCCAAAGAGCACAATCATGTCAAGATGCCAATGTGCACAACACTAAAAGATGCCAAAGAGCACAATCATGTGAAGATGCCAATGTGCACAATGCTAAAAGATGCCAATGAGCACACATCTCATGATACTTGGTGATATTTTTAAGTTGCGTTAAACCTATAAATTTGTGAAAGTATTAATTCTTGACTACTTAGTGTGAGTAAGGCAAAGTACTCTATTATATTTTTAGAATTACATTTACTTGAAGCTAATCAAAGTTCACATGCAAGCACACTGAATAGATTGATGAAAGTTTTTTTGAAACTGAACATGTATTAACTTGATATGTAATGACACTTGTATCTGTATCCAAAAACACACACTAGATTTCAATTGATTGATTAATCTGTGATATTTTACTGAGTAGAACTTAATTTGTATAGTGTTTAAAAATTTCTATATTCAGTTGTTTCAAAATCTATATTCAGTATATTTTTCTTCATACAGTGATGTTTATATGTTTGTGTTCCCATATCTTTGAAAATTGGTATGTGCATATTTTGAGGGGGAGAAATTCTGAAAGAAAAATCTGAAGATATCTAATTTCGAGGGGGAGTGAATAATCTGGACAGGTACGTTTCTGATACAGTGATTAAAGTCCAGATCATAGGTTGATCAGGTAAGTAATTTCTATACAAATGCTAAGTTGATTTGTTACATCCAGTGTATTTGTGTAGGGGAGTAAAAGAGCTTAACAGGTGAAAAATGAAATTTTGTTTTAAGTACAAGTTTGTGTTACAAGTGGATAGCGCAAACATACTTTTGCGCCAATCATAAGTAACGCAAAGTTTACTTTGCGCCTCCTATACGAAGCGCAAAACTATTTTTGCCCCACCCACTTATAGCGCAAAACTATTTTTGCTCTCATATTTCGAACTGTTCATCATCGTGTTTTGATTCAGATCTGAAGATGGCTCGTCTCTTAAACGAAGACATGACCAAGATGATCCAGATCATCAAGGTCATGAGGGGGAGATGTCAAAGAGACAAAGAGTTGAAAGTTTATCTGTTCAAGTAACATAAAGAAAAGAATCTGAATCTGCAAAGAGACAAATAGTTGAAAGTTTTTATGTTCAATAAACTTAAAGGAAAGAATCTGAATCTGCTGCTAAAGAATATGAGGATGATGATGATGTAAAGTATGAGAAGTTCTGGAAAATCAAAGAAGAAGACCAAGATGATATCTTTGTTATATCTGATTCGGAAGATCATGATTTTGTGAAAATCAAGAAGTCATTCCTCCAGTCTCATCAAGCCTTTTTGTTGTCTTAGCTCCGACCACCGCAGATCTATCTTGTACATTTGAAAGAGGTGTGTTGTAAAGAGCACAAGTTGAGGTTCCTGTTTCTGAATCTAATGTGAGTATATCTTCAAGAATGTTACAATCAGGTCATTCTTTGTGTAGACAGCAAAGGCATCAGAGATTGGAAGAAAGATTAAATTTTCGTGCTTCTTTAAGTCGCTTAGAGGTCCTAATCGGGTTAGTCAGACATCAAAGAAGATCTCAACGCCATTGATTACTAAGGGGGAGATTGTTAAGTCATATTTTGTAGTAATCAATGTAATTATTACTTATGGCTTTATCTGTTGTTTTGCTTGCCTTTGTGTCTGTTTAGGCCTTGGGTATATAAGGCTCTTGTGTCTTGTTTTGTAGAAGGAGTTGTAATAAGAGATGTAATAAGCTTGTAAGAACATGGCACTGATATTGAATACATATGGAGCTTTCTGCATATTATTCTCTCTCTACTTTCTCTCTCTAAAGATTTAGACCGATCTTGGATTGTCACCTTTGGTGGCTACCCAAGTCAAAATCTCTTCACAAAAGCGGAGGCACTCTCCTTCCCCTCCTAAGTCTCCTCTAAAGAGGCTGTTAGGACTGAAAGTCCTATGTGTTGAAAGTGAAATAAAGTATTTATAAGGGTGCATATTGTAATTATTTAATAGTTGTTTTAATTAGACGGGCCGAAGCCCATTAGCCCATTAGGCCTGTAAGCCTAAGTATATAAAGGCATTTCTAGTTCATTATTAGGGTTGAACAGTTTAGAAACTAGAGATTCATTATTCAGTTTACTAGTTGTTAGGTTTACATATTATTATCAGAAATTCTCTCTGTAAACCTTAGCCCTTTGAAGTTATATCAATCATATGACTAGTTGCTGTGGCCTATCATCTGTTCATCATTGTTCATATTACTTGTGATTGCACTGCATTGGGATCTACAGTTGGTATCAGAGCAGATAGGCAAAAGGTTTGATCCAGAAAAAGTGCATTTATTTTAGCCCTCATACTTCAAGGATTCAGCGTGTCATTTGTGACCCTAAAATTTCAAGTTTCACAAGTTGTCACTTTTGGTCCTTGCACTTTAGCGTACCATCTCTTTGAAAAGTTCAGTCCCTGTATATCAAAAGGAATGCCTTCAAGCGAAGCTCTTTCAATAAGTATGGATGAGATGCCACCGGTTCTTTACAGAGGAGAATATGACAAATGGAGGATTCAGTTCTTAGACTTCATTGATAAACATGACTTGGGTGATTATATCAGATTATCTCTAAGGGAAGGAAAAATGGAAACTCCGACAGATATTTGTCATTATATGGGAGAAAATGGAAGAACGGAACACTTAGTGTACACAATACCATTTAAGGATTACACAGATGAGCAAAGAAAGAGATTTGAAGCTGATAAATTATCTAAAGCTTTTATCTTGCAAGGAATTTCCGAGGAGATTTCAAAAGAAATTTCTGTAAGTTTAGACAGTAAAAAGGCTATAGGAAAACAGCTGTGGGAACATCTTGAAAAGATAATGACAGGAACAAAGATGTCTTCAAGAGTAAAGTTTTTGGAAACTGAGAACTCTGAACTAAAAAGACAGATTTCTGATCTGGAAGTTCGAATTGTCCAAATCCAACAAGCAGCAGCTGTTGAAAGTTCTGAGGAGCAGATTGAGCATCAGAAAGATACAAATGCTGAGCTTCAAAAGCAAATATCTGATGTGGAGCAAAAGCATGCTCAAGATAAATCCGAGTTTGAGAAATCGTTCGCAAAGAAGTTCTCAGAATTCTCGAGAAAATGTGCTGATGAGAAGAAAGAAGTTGAGCTGAAATGCATAAAACTTTCTCAGCAAGTTTCTGATTTTCAGAAAGTAATCATTCTTGAAAGAGAGAAGTTTGCCAAAGAGAAGAAGGCCTTTGAACAAAAGAATGTTGGTGTCTTCAAAGAAATATCTGACCAAAGAAATGATGTTGAGCAGGGATTTGAAGAAGAACGAAGAATCTTTGAGACTGCGATTAAAAGGCTTACTGCCAAGTTGTCTGAACTATCTGAGAAGGCATTAAAAGAGCAGAAAACGAAGTCTGAGTTCACGAAGAAGATTGACCTGCTTGTTCAAGAAAGAGACAACTTCGCTTCAACGATTAAAGTGCTTGAAAAGTCTGTATCAAGCTCAAATCAGAAATCTGTCTCTACACAAAGGTCAGTTAAATCTTTTGATCAGATTCGTAAAACTAACCTTTTCTATGATAGCAATATAGATGGTTCAGGTATACATCAAAGAAGAAAGAGATACAAAGATGAGGAACTGGTCTGGAAGAAGAAACCAGTTGAAGATGAGCTGAAAGAAAGAGAATCATGTGTACATGCGTCTAATGCCAAGAAGAACAAAGCGAGTAAAGGTAAACCTGATCATATCTACTCGAGAGATCAATTACTCAGGTTATCAGGTAAGAAATACCACTGTTCGTATTGTCATACACATGATCACATTCACAAAACCAGTGATCATTTCTGGTATGGTTCTTATTCTATATCCCCCACACGAACTGCAACTAACATTCATGGACCCAAATACCAGTGGGTACCAAAACCGAAAACTGATTCTGTGTTGCAGGCACCTACTGTCAAGGGGGAGTAGAAGAACAATGGCTTCTAAGTAAATCAGCTTAGAACCCGGACTTCAACGAAGTTTGGCTTCTGATCACATGACAGATCAGGACCCGTTCTTCAACGTTCAGACTTGGATTTTATTGCAAATATCCAGGGTGGGCTTAATAGATCTATATCATTATATCATGATTTGAGGGGGAGCTTAAAAGGTAAATATCTTATAATCCTAGATCTCTAATTGTTTGAAAGAAGAACAACTTTCAAGCATGAAAAACGGTTTCTGAAATGTTCAAACCACTTCTGATTCTCAAAAGATTTTATGAATTTAGAAGTGTGATTTTAAATGTTTTTCAGTTTTGAGATTTAATGTTTAACTGACTGTGTGTTTCTAAAGATCAATACTTGCGTATTATCTTATCCTTATACTGTAACGTATTCACACACACATGTTCAGTACTTCATTTGTATTTGTTATTACCATGTCTCATAACGAAACAATATTTCGATGGTAATACCCCCGTTTGATATTCAATATCGTTGAGCATAAATCATTATTTTTAATATTGTGCTTTCATTGCTAAATTGTTTATATTTGTTCATATAAACAAAATATCCAATTCTTTGATACCCTAACCAGTTTAGTTGATCTGATTGATACATTGTCGGATTTTCAAAGTTCAATTGCTCAAATCTCCTGAGCATATTTTTTTTGACAATGCTATCATACATTTTGTGCTTAACTGTTCAAGTTAAACTGTTGAGCAATCGTTTTTTTTTAGGAATTACCTGGGAATCGTGTGAGAGCTTAAACAGAACTTCCATGGATTCACGTAAACCAGTGTTTCCTACCCCGGAAGCTATCCTAGAGTGATTTGAGGGGTGAGGGGTCATAAATCAAAGAGTGGGGGAGATAACTCATCGGGTTGAGTTTTTCTCATTGTGTGGAGCGGAAAAATTGAAAAGAGAGTTTGGTTAGAAGTGAGCTTTAATGAAAAAAAAAAAAGAAAGAAAGAGGGTGCGAGAACAGAGTTAAAAGAATATCAGAACTCTGTACCAACCACTTTCTGAGCCGGGCAACCACATATTCTGATTGGTTTACATTCTTTGGTGACCATCATTGAAAAAGGCACCTAGCCCATGCCAACTCTTGCATTAACCCCACCAACCACTCGTTTCTTTCTTAACAAAGAAATGTTTCATTTTCTTTGGGGACGCAGCATATCTGCTATCTATTCTTCACTTGGAAGATTTAGATATTGAAAAAGAAGGAAAGTTGCCCCACCTTCGCACCTCTTTCATACACATTGAGTCCGTGTAATATCTGTTGCTGTCTCAACAGTTTACACAATTTGAGCCTGATCAAGCTAAGTAGCTTCAATCATTTCTACACTTTCACGAGCACACAAGGAATGAGTTTTCTTGTCATAACATTCATAGAAAATTCCTTTGTGGTTTTTCAATGATTGAATGGAAGCCCTGGGGGAGTGAACATCACAAAAGCTCCTTTACAACGTACATCTGTTGTACAAAGTGGCTCCGTGCTACTTACAGGCATACTAACTGTTTCATTTGTTGATTCAGGTTTTCAATTTCTATTATATCTGAATTTGAAAAGATTCGGATATATACATTTCATGAATTGACGGATATTCAGATCACAGGTGGGAGAAAGTCAAATTATCATAAAAGGGGAGATCAAAGAAAGTGCTGAAATTGAAGAAGTTTTGCTGATTATGATGCTCACAATCATCAAAAAGGGGGAGAAAAAGTTAAATTTCAGAGTTTTAAAGAAGAAAGTTATTTCTGAAGACAGTCTAGAGATCAAAGTGATGAAGATGATGTTTCAATTTTTCAAAGAGATTTCAAAGATTGTATTGATTCTTTCCGTATCATGTGGTGTTTGCTACAAATTTGTTTATCATTCCTCCTACGTGCTGATTGAAACAAGTTCTTGAGAAGAAAACAAGTCTATTCAACTCGCGGTTCAAAGACAGATTCTGTGTTTTAAACTGAAGAAGCACCGTGGAATATCACGTAACTCTCACATTATCTTTCTTGTGTGCTGATCCGATGTGATTGAGTTTCTACAGTTAAAAGCTGCGTGATAGTGCATTCAGTCGAGGCTACTGTACATTGAATCTGGTTACAAAGTTGATTCTATGAAGACCAAGAGCTTTATTCAAGGGGGAGCGTGGAAAGACATGAAGACATGCAACACCAAAGTTCTTCAAAAGATTCAAGAGGGAAAGAAGATCAAGGCCTGAAGTATTTCAAGAAGATAAATGCTTTATTCAACTTTAGGGGGAGATTGTTAGGACTGAAAGTCCTATGTGTTGAAAGTGAAATAAAGTATTTATAAGGGTGCATATTGTAATTACTTAATAGTTGTTTTAATTAGACGGGCCGAAGCCCATTAGCCCATTAGGCCTGTAAGCCTAAGTATATAAAGGCATTTCTAGTTCATTATTAGGGTTGAACAGTTTAGAAACTAGAGATTCATTATTCAGTTTACTAGTTGTTAGGTTTACATATTATTATCAGAAATTCTCTCTGTAACCTTAGCCCTTTGAAGTTATATCAATCATATGACTAGTTGCTGTGGCCTATCATCTGTTCATCATTGTTCATATTACTTGTGATTGCACTGCATTGGGATCTACAGAGGCTCATGAAACCTTTTGGGGCCAAACCATCTTAACCAGTCATCGATTCTAAAAAATCAAAGGCCAAAGCCACCTTCTTTGTATCCTCACAAAAGGATACAATTGCAAAATCGGGGACCCCTATTATTCCATCATCAACTTTTTCCTTGGTTGATAAGGATGACTTGGAGTCCTCACCAATCCAAGGTGCCTATTCTCCACCTCACAGTCTATCACCCGGGATTCTCAGTCCCGATGCTTCTGCACGATCCAAGGATGATTTTGCCTTTCAGGAGCAGGTTCGGAGGATCCTGAAAACTTTCTGACTTCTTACTTTTCGACACTGGAATTAGTTGAGGGGGAGTATGAGTTGAGGGGGAGTAACTCACCACTCAAGCTTAAACTTTGTTGAAACTAGTTTTGCGATGGACTGTGTGATCAAAGCCACCAGACATTAGTTGAGGGGGAGTATGAATTGAGGGGAAGCAACCATCCAATCAAGTTCAAACAATTCCGGCTATTGTCTTATGTATCTTTGTATATATTTATTTGCTTTCTCATTTTTTATTCATTGTATTTATTTATTCTTTTGTACATAGTTATAAAAAAATTAAATATATAAAAAAAGAATGGACTATGTGAAAGAGAACTGAAAAGAGTAAAAGAGGGTCAAACTGTATTATTCATATATTTACTCAAATTTTCTAAGTATAGGATGCCATCCTCAAATAGGGGGAGGTTGTTGGGTCACCAAAGATTTGAAGATGACATCATATTGGGTCCTCAAGGATTTGAATATGATTGTTGGGTCTTAAAGGATTTGAAGATTGTTGGGTCACCAAAGCCTTGAGGATGAGCTACCGAATTCCATTTGCTACCTTTGAGACATCCTTTGTACTTAGATTATTTTAAGGTTATTTGTAATAGCTTAGTCATGCTTCAAAAGGTCGGTGAAGTCGAAGACCAATCAAAATCAGCAAGAAGTAAATCTTCAGATGCAGATCGAGATAAACTTCCAACCTTACTAAGCTACGTACCTACCGAATTGCCTCTCATTGATAGGCATATATCCTACCTACCGAATTGTCTCTCTTTGATAGGCAGGTATCCTACCTATCGAATTGCCTCTCTTTGGTAGGCAGGTATTCTACCTACCGAATCAACACCTCATTTTCGGCAGGATCTCCCACTAGCCAAATTATCCTCATAATCTGGCTAGTCCCCTCATTGCCAACATCCTTTTGACAAAAAGGATGGAACATTCTATTGCACGGGACATTTTCACCCAAGTTCTGAAATGATGGAGACCTTCTCCATAAGAAAAAAAAGGGATAGTTGCTAGATATATTTTCTTAAGGTGTTGTCTTATCAAGGTACAAAGGTCTACTTTGCTTCATGATGGGTCACATCAAATACTTTAAGAAAATCTCTAAATCCAATACCAAGATGACAAGTGTCCAATACTTTAAGAAAGGTCTACTTTTCTTAAGGTGTTATCTTATCAATGTACAAAGGTCTACTTTTCTTAAGGTGTTGTCTTATCAAGGTACAAAGAACTTCTCCATGCAAGCCACACTTTTTGAAGATAACACAATGCACTCAAGAAAGTTGGAAACCTTGTTCTCTCATCTTCGTAGCTTTAATCTTTGTGTTTTAAGTTGTGCTCTTGTTTCTTTGTGAAAGATTATTATAATAGTTTATCTGTTCTTTCCGCAACAATCTTAAAAGTTTTTCTATGTGTAATTCTTGATAGTTATATCAATAAATAATTAAAATTAAGTGAAAAATTTTGTGTATTGTATTTAACCCGTCCCCCTTGTACAATACTTCCTTTACTTCTGCCTTTACTTTTGGGACCAACAAGGTCCTTCAAAGGGATACAAAATCTAAATTGAATCAATACCATAAAACCCTAAACCTAAATTGATCTCAAATCAAAACCTAGAACCATAAATCAAACAAAAACTAAATCAAATGAAAATGGAGTTGGAGATGGAGATAGAGATGGAGATGGAGATGGAGATGGAGACAGAGATGAGATGAGATGTATACAAACTATATAACATAAATCAAATCGTAAGATCATAACCTGAATAATAACCCTTAAAATCAAAAATCTAGTTCGGCAAAGATCTGGGTTCAGAATATTCATGGATGTGATTACATCACATATATGGTTCGTTCACGTTAGAGATAAGGGAAAGAGACCGAGGTTGAAGGGGGAGTCGGAGACCAATGTACGGCAACATCACAAATCCAAGGCGGAGGTACGGAGAAAACTGGTAGCGATGGTGGGAGTCTGATTATAGATCTGGTGGTGGTGACCTCGTGATGGAGTAGGAGTTCAATGCAAATCTAATGGTGGCATTTTGTCGTGGTGAGATGAAGATTTGCTCACTTGTTTAATGGAAAAAGTTGACGGTCGTTAGTGGGAGGGACCAAAACCAAAGGGAAATGACAAATGTGAGGGACCAAATCTGAGTTTTAATAGTCTAGGGATGATAATCGTTAAAATTGACAAATGTTAGGGACCAAAAGTAAAGTTTACTCTAAAGAAAATGAAACGTTACAACTCATTTAATGAGGAACTTTTTTTTTAAAATAAATTAAAAATCATGAGAAATTAAAAAAATGTGATAGAAGGTTTAATAGTATATATATATATATAAATACATATATATACATATTATATTCAAGTAAGTATGTAAATAAAATTATACATATATTAATCGTAACTTCATTTATATAAATGAGTCTAGTCTATAACTATTTTGATTATATATGTGTATATATATATATATATTCAATTATTGTTATGTAAATGAAAATTAGAGTCATGTGAAATAAAGAATTAAAAAAATATCGGGTGTAACCCACATGAATAGTCTAATTAATTTAATGTTTTGATAATAGTAACATTAATAAAAAAAAAGGTAAAATTTGAGAACAAAGAAAATTGGGATTGAGATGCTTAAAAAATGTCACCTTATTGTTGGTGTTTTTTCTTATAAAATTATAAATTGATAAACTATAAAAAAAAACATAAAAAACAGAGATGAGAATCCACAACAAAAACAAAAATTAAAACAAAATTTTAAACCCTCAATGAAGGCATCTTCTTAATTCATGCTCCAATTCCTTCTTATATTTATTAACATATATATATATATATATATAGAGAGAGAGAGAGAGAGAGGTGGTTTCATTTGCAAACCATATTAATTCTGCAAACTTTGCAAACTCATCTCCACAATTGATTTTATTGATCAACGGTTGAAAATTAATATAAGTTATTTATGTTAAAAAAAAGAAATAAATGCATCATACCTAAATTAGAGTTAAAAAATGTAAAATAGTCAAAAGATATTTTTAAATATTTATTATCATTTTTTAGTTTATTTTTTATTTTCTATAACAATTAATGGTATGTAATATTTTTGGTAACAATTTAAATGCTTATTTTTTATTCATATTTTTCCATAATTTTTTTCTTCCATTTTTCATGTTTCATACTAGTGTTTCATGAATTAATGGTTTCATGAATGAAAGAACTTGTGATTTCATTGTTATGATTTCATGTTTTATAATTCATACTAGTGTTTCATGATTTCATGGTTTCATGAATGAAAGAACTTGTGATTTCATTGTTCTGATCTCATGTTTCACTTCATGGTTTCATGAATGAAAGAACTTGTGATTTCATTGTTATGATTTCATGTTTGTTTTCTAAATGAAACAGGTGAAACAGATTTTGTCAACTTTGTTAATGATTTTACGTTTCATTAATGTTTCCCAAATGAAACATGTGAGATATATTTCATTAAAATTTCAGAAAAACGAGTACCTTTTTGAAGGAAGGCTAAAAGCACGAAGAGAGATGAAGGTGGATATTTATTTAAAAATTGGAGATTTGTTTTAAAAAAATAGGAGTAATTGATTTACTATAATTAGTGGGTTAAGATCTTGTACATTTCCGAAAATAAAACAAAAGATAATTACCATACTTAAAATTATTTATTGTAATTTGACTATTAAGCGCTTATAATTAAAAATAAAAGAAAAGAAAAAGAAAATTAGTGATTGGTGGACTTCGGTTTACAAAGTTTGCATAATAATACTAGTTTTTAAATGAACGCTCCCCTATATATATATATATATATATATATATATATATATATATATATATATATATATATATATATATATATATATATATATATATATTGATGAACACATGTATACTATTTTGCCGTAGATGAACAAACTGAGAGTTGTATCGGTTTACCCGATTAAACTCATGTGTATACTTCTCTTTGTCGGTAGGGATAATTGGTAAGGAAAACAATAGAAAGACGTAGATTGAGGGATGGAGATATATATAAGAATAAAAACAAACCAGAAACAAAATGAAAAAAAAAACTTAAGAGATGGAGAATAAAAACAAACTTGAATTAGAATGAAGAAATTAAGGGATGAAGAGAGTAAGAAGGTTAGAGGTTGGGATTTGATTATGAGATTGAGAAAGTAAAAAATTAATAAAACTTTCTGGAAGCTGGAGGGTTTGGAGGTAAAAAATTAATAAAAGTGGTTGCAAAATTACCAAAATGACTTGATTGCCATGAAAAATACATTTTTTTTTTCATATAAGGTATAGAAGTCTTTAACATAATTAATATTTTAAAAAATTCAAAAAAACCATAAAATTTCTTGCTAAGAATGTAACTGTAAGAAGGTGTCACATCATTTTGGCTTGGTTTTCCTTATAGATATATATAGATTGATTGAATTTATCTATCTTTTTAAGTTCCTATAATATTTATTTTATGTAAGTTTACTAAATAAATAAATAATAACATAAGTAAATTCATTTAATAAAAATAAAATAACCATTGTTATAAAATAGTGATTATAGTTTTATAATTTTAGTGAATGTTGTTGAGTAAAAAAATTATTCAATTAAATAAATAAATAAAAAGAGAAAGTGAAATGGTCTAATCAATTAATGCAACATTTTAATTTAAAAAACTCAAAACTTTCACAAAATTCTAAAGTATCAATGGAGGTTTCTCCTTAACTCTCTCTCATTTGCTTTCTTATATATATATATATATATATATATATATATATATATATATATATATATATATATATATATATATATATATATAGGATTAGGTTCATTTGAGAAATGCTAAAAATATGATAAATAAAGAAATGATCCTAACCCTTTATATGGTCAACATTTGCAACTTTGACCGTGACCGTGAAACACCGGATAATTCCTTGTGTAGTCTTTAGAAGATATAGGGATAGTTTCGTAAAATAAGTGGGACGAGTTCATATATGAACATGTATAATTCACATATGAATTATATGTTCATATATGAACCACTGTAATTCACATATGAACTCTTTTAACTAATTCATATATGAACCTTTAAGATTCATATATGAACTATACGTTCACATATGAATCAATTAATTAGTTCATATGTGAATCACAAAGGGTCATATATGAATTTGTTAATTAGTTCAACTAATTCACATATGAACCTATAGTTAATTAGTTCATATGTGAATCAGTTAATTGGTTCATATATGAATCAGTTAAAAAAGTTCATATGTGAATTACACTTGTTCACATATGAACATATAGTTCATATGTGAATCATACAGGTTCATATATGAACTTGTCCCGTTTATTTATAAAAATTACGAAACTGTCCTTCTAATTTTTGAATAACCGCAATTTTTGACCAGTCAAAGTCGTAATTGTTGACCAGTCAAAGCCGATCTTGACCGAATGAAAGGCTAGGATTACTTCTATATTTCTCATATATTTAGCATTTCTCAAATGAACCCCTTCCTATATATATATATATATATATATATATATATATATATATATATATATTGATTTGGTTAATGGGGTATATTTTTAAAAAGGAAATGAAACCCAAAGACCTTGTCACTCAGACTTAGGTTTCCCTATTAATTTCTTTAAGCAACTACTCATACATCATTACTTTATTTAATATTCATTTATAATTCATCTTCTTTTTCATTCGTTTCAATAAAGTGATGAAGTGTCAAGTTGATTGATAGACAAGAGAGGAAAGAGAGTTTCGAGATAGGTTGTTTGTATTCTTCTTAAAGGAAACGTCGTTCCTGGGCCTATTATTATTTTTCGTCATTTTATTATTTTTCCTACAAAACTAACGCTTCTCAATTCATGACTTCTCTTCTTGTCGGTAATAATTCTCGGTCTTATTCTATTCTACTATCAATCACATACTCTTAGTGATAGTTGACTACCAAAACATCCCCTAAAATTATGAATAAAATAAAATAAGGTGCAGGGTTAACAACAACGACGACACAAGGGGCTGGGAGACAGCGCAAGGGGAACAAGGAGGGGTGGGAAACTGGCAATGCTACAATGGGGTTGGAAGGATGGGGTCAATGGGGTTGAAGGACGACAACAACAGAGGGTCAATGGTGGGGGACGAGGTTGTTAAATTGTATAGTACTAGTCATCTATAGATAGACATTATTCAATCCACAAGCTACAAATTCAAAAATCAAAATAAATTTTGATGAAGTTAATATGTTTGGCACAACAAGTACATCATTTTATTCTCTTCTACAAATCTAAAGTAGTTTATTCTTAACTTATGACTACTCAGGATCGTGCCTGGGGAGGGCGGGACGGGCGTATGCCCAGGGCCCACGAGAAATAGGGCCTGATTTTTTAGTATATAGTAATAGTAGTAATAGGAAATAAAAGAGACAAATTATTTTAGTATCTAATAAGACCCAAAGAATTTCGTATAATATTAGGACCCAAACATGTATTAATTAATTACATTGGAAAATAAAATTTGTTAAAAGTTAATTGGCCGTACATATTATAGTATTGTTTATTGTTTATCTAAGTTTTTTATCTAGTACCAAAGTCTAAAACTACTTGCTTGAAAAACTTTGATATATTCTCCATCATTGTAACATCCCCCGTCCCCGTGGTCCGGAACGGGTGATGTCACTAACAGGACTTATCATAAAGACACAACTAATTTAGAGCTACAAATAAACTCTAAACATATATTACAGAGTTCTAAAACATATTTTACAGTCCAAAATATTACACTTCAAAAAGTGTTTATAAACTTGGAACGTTTATATTATAAGGTGAGTCTAAAAACTCCAAAATTTCACGCTCTATCTCAAGTCCCGTCCCCATAAGCGTCATTTGGAACCTGTCGTGTCAGAAAACAAAAACACGGTTGAGCACAAGGCTCAGTGAATGGATTACAATATAAATTTAGAAATAACAATAAACACATCGATAACAAAGCGGAAGACTTAAAAATTCAATTGAAGAAAGTTCATGAAACTCAAGTTCATAGTTCATTTAATTCAAAAGAAATATTCAATAATATTCAAAAGCAAGAATCTCAAGAAAGGTTCACACTTTAACTTCAAAACGAAATATAAACAAAGTCCGTCAATTTCTGTTCAAGTGTTCATGAGGTGGCCAAACCACACGAAACCATTGGGCCCGTGTGCGGGCACACACACCCGAATCCCCCGGTGTATATAACCACGATCACATGTTTTGTGGGTAAAAGTTCTAGGATCGATCCATCTGCCCTAGAGCCAACAAAGTCGGCCTAGTCCCTAGAGTCCTGTTCACGGAAGCCACTATTGGGTTTAACCCTGGTGGACCGAGTCCACCTGCAGGACGCCATGACTACAAAGCCGCCATATAAGGCATCTCAAATAATGTGCTCATTAATTGTGTTGTTCTAAAAATAATGAAAACTAAACATATGACACTTACCCGAATGGCATTCATAAAAATCAAGGTCAATATATTTCACAAGTTTCATAACTAATTCAATATGAGACAACAAAACACGAAAATATTCAAACATAAGATTCAAATCAAAATCAATATGTGTGTATAAGTAGACATTTCGTTGATCATGTTCAATTGATCAATCACAAGGCGGTGAACCACCATTAGAGAGAAGCAAAAATTTAGAGAGAGAGGGAGAGAGAGTAAAAGAGACTGTGATGGTGAGATGAGAATGAGAATGAAGGACACGGTAGATGTAATCTACTCTTATTTTTTTTCCTTTATTTTATATATATAATTATAAATAGTTTGGCTAATTGACTGTTTTAACTCCTCAACTATATTTGGTTTCATTTTAATTACGATACAATTCGGGTAAGATAAATTATACGTTTTTAAAACGAAGTCTTACAAATATTCTCCCCCTTACGAAGAATTATACGTGCATAATGTTTGGCTTCCAAACCATTTACCTTTTTCTCTAAGTTCTTGTTTTCTACCTGCAAAATATGAGCATTTAGAACACATTCATGCCTTTCAAGATCAGACTTAGATAGTTTAGATTCAAAATCAGAAATCTTACTTTCAAAACAATCTTTTTCTTGTTTAAGAACAGAAGCAGATTTGTTTAGAGAATCAATCAAATCTTTGTTCCCAACAAGTTCCTTGTTAAGTTCAAATATCTTTTGATTTTTCTTCACAACTCTGTTCTTTTCCTTTTTCAGTTTAGATTGTAGATCTTGAAGTTCGATCATCATAGCTTCCATTTTACTCATAAAATCAGATTCAGATAGATTTAGTACCTCATCAGTTGTCTCTTCATCAGAGTCATCATACTTCACTGTGTCGCCCATCAAGCACATGTGTGCTGTCTCCTCTCTTTTTTCTTCATCTGAATAATCCAGCCAAAACTCATCTTCAGGCATCAATGCCTTGCCAGCCTCTTGTTGCTTGGCCAAGAGCATCTTGTTCATATAGTATTCTGAGTTTCTGACTTTAGGCTTTCGACAATCTTTGGTGTAATGACCAGTCTTGCCACAGTTGTAGCATTTGATCAGGTCATCATTCTTCTTTTCAGCCCCATAATCATTCAGATATTTCTTTTTCTCATCTGTCTTTCATTCCACAAATCTCTTTTCCTCAAACTTCCTTCCTTCTATTCTCTCCTGGTGCTCATGATTCTTTGAACCAGAAGAAGAGTACCTCTGAGAATTTGATCCCAGTTTCTTGTTGAACTTTTTCTGAAAAGCACGGGTCAATAGCAACATGGCTTGCTTGAGGTTCTCCCCGTTATCACTGTCCGAATCAGAACTAGAATCATCTGAGCTGAGGATAACAATCTTCTTCTTCTCTTTCTTCTCTTTCTTCTCTTTTTCCTTCTATCCAGCTAGCAAAGCTATGGGATCAACAACCTTCTCTGCTTTCTTCTTCTTCTCACTTCTTTTCTTTTCAACCTCTTCCTTGTTTTGTCGCAAAGTCTCATAGACTTCATGTAGTGGAATGTCACTCAAATCTTTCATTTGCTTCATTCTTCGAGTGTGCTTCTTCCACTCAGGTTGAAGAATGTTGAGGAACTTTACATTGTTCTCAATTTGCTTCTTCTTAACTATATTCTTAGACAACTCATTCAGTAGAAGCACAAATCTTTCATAAGTTTCCTCCAGACTCTCATTTTCCTTAGCCTTAAACTCTTCATAGATGTTGATCTGGTTTCCAATTTTTGAACCCATCATCATCTTTTGCAACTGATCCCACATCTTTTTGGCGTTTGCTTTGTAGCTATCAAGCTTGATGTATATTTCAATTGGGATACTCTGAAGAAGAAGAAGATATATGTCTTGTTTATCGGCTTTAAATCTGCTCTTTTGTTAGTTAGTGTATTCATCATCCAGTATCTCCATTATAGGAGGAATCATAGGACCTTCAGTGATAGATAACAGAATATTTTCCCCATTAGCGTGTCGGTTAATGAAGTCTAAGAATCTGTCCTTCCATTGCTCGTACTCCCCTTTAAACAGAACAGGGGGTTTACATCCGTACCAATCGAAAGAGCATCCTTTGAAGTCATCCTGTTATTAAAAATATTCAATAACAACTTGAAAATGATCGTTAGTCCAATAAAAATCAAAAGAATACAGAAAAATTTTCAGAAATTAAAATTTCCAAAAATCACCAAGTAAGGAATTCGCAGATCACAATGAAGCCCAAGGAATTCGCATGCAAAATTCGTATAAAGAATAAAATCAGAATTCGCAAGAAAAAACAAGTCAAGAATTCGCAGAATACAAAGGTTCCAGAATTCGTAGACAAAACAATTACAGAATTAGCACACTAGAATTCGCACACAGGAATCATACGAATTTTGTTCATAGAAAATTATTTGAAAACTTAAAGAATTCGTATCAAACACTTATGCGAATTCGTATGAAAGCAGATGCGAATTCTAAGGAATTTGTATCTTGCTTTATGCGAATTCTACTCTTTTCGCAGATGAGACTTAAACGAATTATGTCCTTGTAAAATTTTTATCAAAAACTTTTCGAACAAAGGACTTTTACGAATTATATCCTTATAAAAAATTTCTCAGAACCTTTCGCAAACTAGGCTTATGGGAAATCTTGGCAATTCGCAGATAGGCCAATACGAATTCTGAAGAATTCTTAACATACAAATATGCGAATTCTATGTAATTCACACAAGATACATATGCGAATCCTTCACTTAGTAAATTTTCCAGAATCAACTATGCGAAATCTAATATATGAATATGCGAACCACAGGGTTGTGCGAGTTCTTTCTGCGAGTTCTTGAGATTTTCTGTAAATTCTTCAAATCTCGATGAAAAACCACACTGATTTACTCAAAAATCTATCTACACTTCGAAATTCGATATGAAACTTCAACAATTCGAACTTCTATACTTCTAGAATCGAATTCAAACAATGAATTTCAATATGAAACACTGACTATTACAAATTGAATCAAAATACAGTGCGACTAAAAACTCGTGAACTCAAACTCTAAAAATCAAAATTTTACCAAGATTACAGTGCAATTAACTAACAAACCTATACAAGATTTGTCCTAACACAATATACGTACACACTGAACTCAATTACAACCAAGAATACACTCAAAAACTCAAAATTGAATCTGGACTCGATGAATAGTGCGAACTTCTATCTTTTTTTGATTTCTGATTGGATTTGCTCTGATACCAATTGATAATGTCCCAATCTAATCAAGTTCTTACCAAATTAACAATCACAAACAAGATGATTTATCATAATAAAACTCAACATGTATTTCAATTCTGATTTCACAATTCGTATACAAACTTTCTCTCTCTAGCTTTCTCTCTCTCTACAATATGCGAAAACTCTCTGTTATATGAACTACTCAACTACACAACTAATAGCTACAAGTCTATTAAAGGAAAAACTAAACTATAAACGCTTACAAACAAAACACAAACAAGAATTTGACTTTTAACTTATTTCATTGACTTTCACAAAGAGAGTTGACTTTCAGCTTTGACTTTCTTGAACTCTAACCTTCTGTCTTCTATGATATTGCATCCAACATATTTATACTCTAACAGAAAGATCAGGTTCTATGTGGTCCAAGGGATATTCAATGACGTGTAAGGGATCATAGTTGTACCCTCGAGGTAAAGAGACATGGAACACGTTATGTACATGAGATAAATGTGGCGGTAGAGCTAACCGGTATGCTATAACTTCGACCCTTTCCAGAATTTCAGAGGGACCAACATATCCCTGGCTCAACTTTCCATTGAGACCGAAACGTCTAATACCACGAGTTGGGGAAACCTTCAAGAAAACTTTATCTCCTAGTTGGAACTCGATAGGTTGTCATCGCTTGTCGGCGTAGCTCTTTTGACGAGTCTAAGCCTCTTTCATCATTTGACGTGCAATCTCAACCTTCCCGGTAGTAACTTGTACCAATTATGGACCTTCGAGAGTACATTTTCCGACTTCATTCCAACAAGTCGGTGTACGACATTTTCGGTCATAAAGTGCTTCATACGGGGCCATGCCGATACTCGACTACCAATTTTTATTATAGGAGAACTTCATTAAGTATAATTAGTTATCCCAGTTCCCATGCCATTCCAACGCACATACTCAGAGCATATCCTCCAATGTTTGAATCGTACGTTCAGATTGCCCACCAGTTTGCGAATGAATGGTTGTACTAAAATTCAAACGTGTGCCCTAAGCTTTATGTAAACCTTCTCAAAATTGAGATGTAAAATGTGGGTCTCGATCGAAGGTAATCGATACAGGAGTACCATGGAGACGTACAATCTCACGTTGGAATACTTATGTCATTTATCAACTGACTAAGTTCGACGGATAGGAAGAAAATGAGCCGATTTCATCAACCGGTCAACCACTACCCAAATTGCATCGTGTTTCAAGGTCGTGCGGGGTAGTCCGACTAAAAAATCCATAATTACGTGTTCCAATTTCCATACTGGAATGTTCAACGAATGGAGAAGACCACCCGGACGTTGATACTCACTTTTAACTTGGTGACAAGTGAGCCAACGAGCTACAAAGTTGGCGATATCTCGCTTCATTCCAACCCACCAGAAATGGGTCTTTAAGTCACGATACATTTTTCTTGTGCCTGGGTGAACAGAAAACATAGATTTATGAGCTTTGGTCAGAATTTGATCTTTAAGCTCCGAGTTATTTGGAACACAAAGACGATCCTGAAACCACAACACATGATCATCATAGATTCTAAACTCCGAATTAACATTCTCTTATGCCTGCTGGAAGTTTGCCCATAATTCACTATCGCCTTGTTGAGCTTCTTTTATCTGAGAAATTAGAGTTGATTCTACCATTAGATTCGATAGAATTTCCGTTTGCGAACTCAGATAGATTTCCAGTCCGAATCGTTCGATATGCAAAGCCAACTCGGTAGGAACAAGTAACGAGGAAACTTGTTCCACAACTTTATGACTTAAGGCGTCGTCGACTACCTTAGCCTTACCCGGATGATATTGTATTTGAACTTCGTAATCCTTTAGAAGTTCGAGCCACCTCCGTTAATGCATATTTAACTCTTTTTGAGTAAATATGTATTTAAGGCTCTTGTGGTTGGTGAACACTTCACATGTCTTACCGTACAAATAACGACGCCAAATCTTGAGTGCAAAGATAACCACAACCAATTCGAAGTCGTGAGTCGGATAATTGACCTCATAAGGCTTTAATTGACGTGAAGCATATGTAATCACTCTTCCGTTTTGCATAAGAACACAACCGAGACCTTTCTTTGAAGCATCACTATAAACTTGAAACCCGCCGGTGCCAGACGGTAATACAAGAACAGGCGCGGTAACCAATCAATACTTCAGTTCCTCGAAACTATATTCTTGTTCGGAACCCCAATTGAATTTGACTCCTTTTAGGAGTAATCGGGTTAATAGTAGAGATATTTTAGAGAAGCCTTCAATGAATCGTCTGTAATAACCAGCCAAACCCAGAAAACCAAGAACTTCAGATACATTTGTAGGTCGAGGCCATTTAGTGACGGTTTCAATTTTCGTTGGATCGAATTTGACACCATCCGCAGAGATTACGTGTCCAAGAGAAGACACTTGATCAAGACAAAATTCACACTTGGAACATTTTGTTTATAACTGTTTCGTTCGAAGAGATTCCAAAATGATTTGAAGATGTTGATCATGTTGCTCTCTTGACTTTGAGTATATCAATATGTCATCGATAAACACGATAACAAAGTCGTCAAGATAATCCTTGAAAACCCAATTCATGAGATCCATAAAGACCGCTAGAGCATTAGTTAGCCCGAAAGGCAATACCATGAATTCTTAGAGCCCGTAGCGAGTTCTAAATGCGGTCTTCGGAATATCACAATCTCGGATACGAAGTTGATGGTACCCGGACCGAAGATCAATTTTGGAAAAGTATTGTGCCCCATGTAATTGATTGAACAGATGGTCGATTCTCGGCAACGGATATTTGTTACGGATCATTACTTTACTAAGCTCCCGGTAATCAATACAAAGACGCATCGTGTCGTCTTTCTTTTTGACAAAGAGAACCGGAGCCCCCCCAGGGTAAAACACTGGGTCTAATGAAACCTTTCTATAATAGATCATCGAGTTAAGTTTTGAGCTCCTTCATTTTAGTTGGTGCCATTCGATAGGGAATCTTGGAAATAGGGGAAGCTCTCAGGACTAGATCGATGGTAAATTCGACTTCTCGGACTGGTGGTATACCCGGTAGATCGTCAGGAAACACATCAAGATATTCAGAAACAACAGGTATAGATGCAGAAGTAAGGAATTCATGTTCAGGGTCTTGTAAAGCAGCTAGAAAACCTTAATTGCTTTGCCAAGTATACTGTTTCACAGTAATAGAAGCTAAAGCACTAACATCTTCTTTTGGAGTACCTCCTTGGAAGATTGCCTCTGGTTTGTCAATATCCCCAAACAATATTTGTTTGGCGTTACAGTCTATAGTTTCACGGTGGTGTGACAACCAACCCATACCCAATATTAGTTGAAAGTGGGACATATGCATTGGTAGTAGAATGGCCTCCTATATGCAGTCTCCAATAAGCAACAGACAGTTCGAAAATCGAGTTAACACACAGATTGCACCACCCATAGGGGTAGATTCACCACTGGAATTTCGGTGGTTTGCTTATAAGGTTTTAAACGGGATTCTAATTGTTTAGAAACAACAGAGTATGTCGCCCCAGTATCAAATAATGCATAAACAGATAAATCGATTAAGTTAACATGGCCTGCTCAATGTATGTAGACAAAATACTTGACATGGTCTGATGCACCACATCAGCAATATTAGGCTCACTTGTACCCCCCGTTGGGTTGGGATTTTTTTACCCCTCATGTTGACATCTGGATTTGCGTGGGCGACCACGTCTCGACATTCAAACACATAACAATATCAAGATTAGAATTCAAAACGGTTACGGATTGAAAATAGGTAAATAGAATTAAATTCTAGTCTACTCATTCTTATGTCTACCTAATCCTCACATGTCAAGCCTAGTTAATCCACAAGTCGATACCTATGCTCTGACACCACATTTGTAACATCCCCTATCCCCGTGGTATAGAACGGGTGATGTCACTAACGGGACTTAACATTAATACACAACTAATTCAGAGCTATAACTAAACTCTAAACATATATTTTAGATTTCTAAAACATATTTTAAAATCCAAAATATTACACTTCAAAAAGTGTTTATAAACTTAGAACGTTTATATGATAAGGTGAGTCTAAAAACTCCAAAATTTCACGTTCGATCTCAAGTCCCATCCCCATAAGCGTCATTTCGAACCTATCGTGCCAGAAAACAAAAACATAGCTAAGCAAAGGGCTCAGTGAATGGATTGTAATATAAATTTGGAAATAGCAATAAACACATCGATAACAAAGCGGAACACTTAAAAATTCAATTGAAGAAAGTTCATGAAATTCAAGTTCATAGTTCATTTAATTCAAAAGAAATATTCAGTAATATTCAAAAGAAAGAATCTCAAGAACGGTTCACACTTTAATTTCAAAACGTAATATAAACAAAGTCCGTCAATTCCTGTTCAAGTGGTTGTGAGGTGGCCAAACTACACAAACCATTGGGCCGGCGTGCGGGCACACACACCCAAATCCCCCGTGTATATAACCACGATCACATGTTTTATGGATAAAAGTTCTAGGATCGATCCATCCGCCCTGGAGCCAACAAAGTTGGCCTAGTACCTAGAGTCGAGTTCACGGAAGCCACTATTGAGCCTAACCCTGGTGGACCGAGTTCACCTGCAAGACGCCATGACTACCAAGTCGCCATATAAGGCATTCCAAATAATGTGCCCATTAATTTGGTTGTTCTAAAAATAACAGAAACTAAACATATGCTACTTACCCGAATGGCGTACATAAAAATCAAGGTCAATATACTTCACAAGTTTCATAACTAATTCAATATGAGATAACAAAGCACAAAAACGTTAACATAAGATTCAAATCAAAATCAATGTATGTGTGTATAAGTACACATTTCGTTGATCATGTTCAATTGATCAATCACAAGGAGGAGAACCACCTTTAGGAAGTGTCAACTACAATAATTAGTTGCCCACGATTCAAAAGAAATGAAATCCATACCTTAACCAAATTGAGATGTATCACGCGATCAACCGAGACTCACGACGAAGTTTAACTCGTTTGATTGCCTATTTAAACCATAAATTATTATTACTCGCATAACATAAAACTCACACCGTAATTATTCTAATAATGTATGTAGTTTCTAAAGGTATTTAAGCAACTTAGATTTCAAAAGGGACAACCCGATACTCATTGCGAAACTATACCCCACACATAGTCAAGTGCAGTTCCCCCTTGCACTTGACAACTTCAAAACCTCTTCTTTTCGAGCATTTTTATCTTACTTAGAGGCCAAAACAGATTATAATGTCTAAATGAAAGTTTTGCTATGAACTCTTATGATTCTACTCGAATTGGAATCACCCCATTTGGATTATCAATCAATTTTATATAGATTTTATAAAAACACTGGGACTGATCCTGTATACAATGTGATCAGTCCCAAAAACACACAATTTTCAGTTACTTAGAGTAACAACTGGTTTGAGGCCCTTAATAAGAGTTGTAGTATACATTTAGGACGTCCTACCTGTAAAATTTGAGCTCATTCGAACTTACGGTTTGAGAGTTATGCACAGTTAAAGAAGTTGATCTGCACATATCCTAACGTTCGATTTCCAAACTTATCCCGATTAACTTTTATGATCCAACCTCCAATTTTTACTCAATTAAACATGTTCTAAATATAAATTAACATACTAAACACTAAAATGGAATCCAATGGTTATCATCCTAGGCGTAATCATAGAATTTTGCTCTCTTTGGCATTTAATCAAACATTTGGTGTGCGGTTATACATATAGATTCAATATTCATCATTTTGATTCCAAAATGTACCCTTTTTCAACTTTGACCAAAACAAACATTTTTAAACATGTTTATTATCATAAAATTGCAATATCACACCATAATCTACCAATCAATTTCAACTACCCAAACCTACAAATTTTATAAGATAAGAAGAAATTTAGGGGTTGTTTGGTAGTTGCTGAATGGTTTGGTGCAGAATGATTAAGTGGTCAGAATGATTAAGAGGCTCTAATGATATAGTGCAAAATGAAATACGGTTGTTTTCTATTTGTTTAGAATGAAATTAGGGCTCTGAATGGTTAAGAGAGGGTCAAGATAGACAGTTTTTTCACCAAACAAAATTTACCTCTTAGCGATTAAGAGTTTCCCTCTTAATGGAACCATTAAGAGGTAAACAAACAACCCCTTATACCTCTAAGAAACATTCGAAGAGTGGAACCATTCTTTGGTTCCTTTAATGAATTGAGAGAAAATAGAGAGAAGCAAGAATTTAAAGAGAGAAAGAGAGAGTAAAAGAGATGGTGATGGTGAGATGAGAATGAAGGACACGATGGATGTAATCTACTCTTATTTTTTTCCTTTATTTTATATATATAATTTTAAATAGTTTGCTAATTGATGGTTTTAACCTTCAACTATATTTGGTTGCCATTTTAATTACGATACAATTCGGGTAAGATAAATTATACGTTCTTAAAACGGAGTCTTACAATCATTCATCTCCCACTTGTCCTCTTAGAAATCCTAATGGGACCCAAAGAATTTTGTATTATATTAAGGGCCCAAACATGTATTAATTAATTACATTGAAAAAGAAAATAAGTAAAAAGTTAATTAGTCGTTCATTTTATAGTATTGTCTATCGTTACTCTAAGGTCTTTTGTTAGCGCAGAAATGTTGGATCCAAGATCATTGAAGGTTGAAAGTCAAAGCCCAAGTCAAACTCTCAATGCAAAGTCAAAGTCAAATCTCAAAGAAATAAAAGTTAAAGTGTTTAGTTAGCTTGTTAGTTTGTTTGTTTAGATTCCCTTATAGTGTTTCCTAGGTATAAATAGGTTTATGCTTTGTAGAATCTTGCAACGAAGAGAATACGCTTACAATTGAGAATCTAGAGAGAGAAATATTGTATGAGAGAAAGTCATATTTGAATTGTAATTTTGTAATTTAAAATAAATCATATGGTTATTTGGATTGAATTGTTGTTGTTATCTTGATCATATTACACAATTAAGGACATACAATTGGTATCAGAGCAAGCATCTTTTAGAAAATCTCAATAATATGGAAAAATAGCCAAAACATGAAGAACTAGCTAATCGTGTCTGTTCAAATCAAATTTCTTTATTATGTATTGTTTTTGGAATTGTAATTGCTGTTTTGTAATCGTTTTGTGTATTAGAACAGGTTTGATTTGTACTGTTTTTGTCTAATTCACAACTGTTTGTGTGAATTTTGGATTTATGTGAAAGTTTGGTTTGAGTCTGTTCACATATTTTTTTTGGATCAATACTTGTGATTTTTTTTGTTGCATTTGATATTGTTTGATTGTAAAGTGTTCAGACAATGATCGAGGTCAAATTTGCAGAATTTCAGGGTCGAATTTGGAGTTTTGAAGTGATTTTGGATTGATCTTGAGATTTTGTGTTCGAAAAGAGAAGAACTCACAAGATTCAAATAATCCGCAAGTTCATCCTCTGAAGAAATCGCAGAGCATATTTTGGTGTTTTGGTGATTTTTGTAAGTGCAGAATTCGCAAGAGATTGTGTACGAAAAGGGTAGAACTCGCAGAAGCTAGTTACGAAAAGGATAGAATTCATAGATCAAATCCTGTGAAAGGTTACTGTTGATTTTGTTTAATCTGCGGAAAGTTCTTGAATTCGTAAGTCTTGTTTTGCGGAAAGTTCTTATTACACTTTGGATTATTGGTCAAGTCATGAACTCGCACACCATTGCTTAAGGAAAGTTGGAATACGCAAGCCTCAGTCTGCGGAAAGCTATTGTTTGATTTCTTCAGTCTGCGAAAAGTGGGAGAATTCGCATGTTCAGACTTAAGTCAAGTATTCTGCAAAACTTTCATTTGGTTGATATTTTCTAAGTGTTGAATTCGCAAAATATTTTACGATATGTCTCTTTGAAAGCTTGAGAACATTCGAAGTCCAGAATCCTCAGAGTTCAATCTGCAGAAAGTGGGAAATCCGCAAACCTCATTCTACGGAAAGTGAGGTTCTTGCAAGCTTCTTTCTGCAGATTGCGTGTGAGCAATGATCTGAGGAAAGTGATTTCTTTAAGTTGCGAAAAGTGATTCATGTGCTTTAAGGATTCTATACTTGGTCAATTTTTGACTGATTTTCAGTTTTTGAGAAATTTCTGATTTTTTGTTTAAAAATCTTTGCAAATATCAAGATGACTTCAAGAGATGCTCTAGCTATCGGAACCGATGTCAAACCACCGGTACTATTCAAGGTGAATATGAACAGTGGAAGGATAGGTTTCTGGATTTTATTGATAGAAATGAGATTGGTCATTACATAAGGCAATCATTAGAAGAAGGACTGATGAAACCTCCAATAAAACTTCTTTCCACAGAAGAGAAAGGAGTAGAGATCATCACAAAAGAATATGTTATTGATCCAGAAGAATATACAGAGGAACAGAAAAAGAGGCAAAAAGCAGATAGACTGGCAAGATATTTCTTACTTCAAGGGATTCCGAATGAAATCTATGTGAAGATTGACAGCTATAAAGCAACCGGTAAACAAATGTGGGATCAACTAGAAAAGATGATGATGGGTTCAAAAGTAGGCAATCAGTTGAAGGTGTCAAACTGTCTTATTAACTATGAAGAATTTAAAGCTAAAGATGGTGAGAACTTAGAGGTAACGTATGACAAATTTGTCACACTTCTGAATAAGCTAAGCAAGAACAAGGTGAATAAATCTCAGATTGAGACAAATGTGAAGTTTCTGAGTATATTACAGCCTGAATGGAAAAGATTTACTCGTCATATGAAACAGCTGAAAGATCTTAATGAGATTCCATTTCATGAGGCTTATGAAACTCTTCGCCAGAATGAGGAAGAAGTTGATGAGATAAGAGCTGAGAAACCAATAGTTGATCCTGTTGCCTTAGTTGTCAAGAGAAAAGAGAAGAAGTTTGTTAGTCTGAAGAAGAAGAAGAAGAAGAAGAAGAAGAAAGTGATTATGTCTGAAACTGAGGAAGAAGAGAGTGTTGAGTCTGATTCTGATGATGGAGAGAATTTGAAGCAATTCATGCTTTTGTTGACCAGGGCATTCCAGAAAAAGTTCTACAAGAAGCATGGATCAAACAGTCAAAGGTATTCTTCTGGGTCAAAGAATTATGAGCATAAAGAAAGAGTGGAAGGAAAGAAGTGGTTTGAGGATAGGAGAGTTGATGAGAAGAGAAGAGAAGAAAGGAAGTATGTAAACAAATATAAGGAGAAGAAAGCTGATGAACCACCCAAATGTTATAACTATGGAAAGTTGTGTCATTTTGCCAAAGATTGTCGGAAGCCTAAAGTTCATAATTCAGACTAATACAAGAACAAAATACTCTTGGCACATCAAAAAAAGGCAGACAAAGCTTTGATGGCCGAGGATGACCATTGGTTGGATGTCACCGACTCTAAAAGTGAAAAGGAGGAGTATGCCCATATATGTTTGATGGAAAAGAAGGTAGCTGAGGTAGATTCTGATGAAGAGGCTTCAGATGTGGTAAATGATATGACTGAATCTGATTTTCTTAATCAAATGCAATTCATGATGGTTGAACTTCAGGATCTGTAGTCTAAATTTAAACGTGAAAAGGGTGTCATTGATAAGAAAAATCAAACAATACTAAAACTCAACAAAGACATTGTGGAGAACACCGTATTGATTGAATCTTTAAATAAAAACATTGATACATTTGGTAAAGAAAAGACTGCAATTCAAAGTCAATTATCTGAAACATCTTCTAAATTTAAAATGTATGAACGTGAGATGTAAGAGGTTGTTAAGAAATATTTATCTTTAAAATCAGAAAATAAAACATTGGTTGAAATGGTCAATGGTTTGGAGGAAAAACTGTATACTAGAGGTCAGACCGATCAAACCATTCATCTTAACAAACCAAAAGAGCTCAAAATTTTCAACGAATTTTGGGGTATTGGTTACAATAACCCACATTACTTGAAGAAAGCTATTTCTAAAAGGCATGCTTTATATGATTTTGATTTTCTACAACCGGCCAAGAAACACCTTGAGCTCAAAGCCAAATGGACAAAGTCATCAGACGAGGTTGAGGCTAAGTAAGATGAAAACAAGAAAAATAAAGATAAAATGCAACTATCATTTTGTTACAGTAAACTGAATGCTAGTTACAATACTAAACAATCAAAGTTTCTGTCAAATGATTATTTTCAAAGTTATTCTACAGAGGAAATGGAGGCAAGACCTATTGAAGGTAAGATTTACGTTCCTCCACTCATCCTAGAAAGTAAAATTTCTGAGCTTGAGAATACTCTAGTATAAGAGAGAATTATGATTGATTTGGAACAAATGGTGTTTTCTACTGTTTTCTTGAATACTGATTTCAAATCTGAAGTTACAGGTGATAAATCAGAATCAGTAAGAGATTGTAAAAACAACTCTACTTATTCAGATAAATCATCTTGTAAACTTTTCATGAGTGATATTTTTCCTAATCTAAAACCATCAAATTTTGAACAAACGCCTTACCAAAAGAAGTATTCAAAATAATTTAATGATTTTATGCTTCCAAGTGCTTCCAAAGCTCCTCAATCTGATGATGATGATGATGATTTGTTTGATGATGATGTTGATTTTCTAAACTCTGATGGTTGTTTCGATGAGTGTGTTGAATTGTTTGATTTCAATGCAAAACTTCCAGATCATTCTTAATGTGTTGTTAATTCCGATGAATTACCAAGTGTTTTTGAAAAGGGTGAATCATCAACTAAGGTTGATGAAACAGTTCCTGTGAGCACCTATTATGCCAAAGGTAAGAAACAAAAGAAAAGACACTCACAGAAACGTACCAACACTTGTAAGTCTAGGAAGAAACAATCTCAGAAACTTCACAGTTCTAACATGAATAATTCATATGTTTCAGATATGAGAAAGAAAAGATCTAAAGGGAAACTAGAATGGAGACCAAAGAAGAAGATTGAACAGTCTACAAAATCATTTTCTGTATCAGATTGTAGTAGGACTACTGTTAGTGGTTGTGATGTAATTGATTAGTTTTCTTCTAATAAAACAAAACATGGACATCCTTACACGTCTTATAAAATAAAGCAATTGATCCCATTATCTCAGTCTACTACTCAGTGTTCCACATATCGTCGAAATGATTTTGTTACTCGACAATATTCTGATAGTTGGTTTGGTTCATATCATGTATATCATTCCTATATTTCAAAAGTTTTTCAAAAGATAAGAGGATCCAAATTCAAATGGATGCCAAAATCTAGGACTAACCTGATAGGACCCATCTATAAATGGGTACCTAAACCGATTTGTTAGGTCTGATTTTATAGTAATCATTGTATTTATAGGGCTTGGTCAAATACTGTGTTTAGTGCTTATCTGTCTTGTATCTGACCAAGGGTATTTAATGTTTCATTTTTTCTCAATGTTTCAAGAATCTGAGCTTGTTTATCTATCTCGTGAATTTGTATAACCCAATTTTTTTTTTATATGAGTCACAAATTTATTTTATAAAATGTAAAAGATGAAATAGTTGAATTTTATTTTGTTCTGACTAAATATCAATTAAAAGTTTCAATATTTATAAATTTTATTCTATAAAGTAAAGTTTTACCAAGGGGTGCTTGACACCTAGTCCCCTAAGGCCAACTGGTCTGGGAGTGGCTGACCCAAATCCTGCAATAGGGTCAGATAGAAAGTTACGTTTACGGCATGTTCTTTACTTAATAAACTTTTTGATCAAAAGATGCCAAAGTGCACAAGCTTAAAAGATGCCAAAGAGCACACTCATGTTAAGATGCCAATGTGAACACTGCTAAAAAGATGCCAATGAGCACACATCTCATGATACTTGGTGATATGTTTGAGTTGTGATAAACCTGTAAATTTGTGAAAGTCTTAATTTTTGATGAATTAGTGTCAGTACATGCAAAGTTCTCTATAATATTTTTAGAATTGCATTTTCTTGAAGCTAATCGAAGATTCGCATGTGAGCACACTGAATAGATTGATGGAAGTTTTTGAAACTGAACATGTTTTAACTTGATATGCAATAAAACTTGTTCTTGTATCCAACAACATATGTTTGATTTCCAATGATTGATAAATCTGTAATATTTTACTAAGTAGAATTTTACTTGTTTAGTGTTTAAAATTTTATATGTTTAGTCGTTTCAAAATTTACATTCAGTATATTTTTCTTTCTACATTAATATTTGATCATTGTGTTCTCATAAATATATTTTAATGGGTTTATGCATTATTCAAGGGGGAGTAAACAAAGAGAATGTATTTCAAAGATTATATATGTTTTTGAGGGGGAGTATCTGATTTTCTTTATATGAATGCTAATCTGAATTGTCATATCAAGTGCATTTGTGTAGGTGGAGTCAAAGGGTTTCAAAAAGTAAAAAATTTTCTAAGTCAGCTTTGCGCTTCCAGCATGACCCGCAAACCTTGGTTTGCGCGTCCCACATGAAACGCAAACTTTGATTTGCGCTCCCTTCATGAAACGCAAACTTTGGTTTGGGCGTCCAACATGAAATGCAAACTTTGGTTTGCGCGTCCAACATGAAACGCAAATCTTGGTTTGCGCGTCCATCATGAAGCGCAAACCTCCTCTATTTTCTCTGTTTCTTTGATTTTGCAGATTTTTCGCTGTCTCGTCTCCAACTTTGGCATGACCAAGTTGATCACAATCATCAAGGTCATGAGGGGGACAAGTCAAGGAGAAGTTAAAGAGACAAAGAGCTCAAAAGTTTATCTGCTGATCAAGATTCGCTCAAAGATTCTATTCTCTCAGCTACAACAAATTCTTTTGTTGTTCCTGCTCCGATCATCACAGTTCATTCAAGATCATTCAAAAGAGGTGTATCTTCTTGAGCTTAAGCAGCAAAGAAAATTTTCAATCTGCAAGATGCTGAGAAATTTTTTTTTCTTAAAAGTCAGAAAGCTTCACAAAGTCGCTTTGTTGGTCCGTGCTGTTATAGAAGACAATTTTTGAAGACCAAAGCGCCAATGATTACTAAGGGGGAGATTGTTAGGTCTGATTTTATAGTAATCATTGTATTTATAGGGCTTGGTCAAATACTGTGTTTAGTGCTTATCTGTCTTGTATCTGACCAAGGGTATTTAAGTCCCTTTGGTCTTTGTGTCTTGTAAGTTCGACACGAACATTAATCTGATTTTACACTTTGCGCTCCAAGTCTCTCTCTCTCTACTTTCTCTCTCTAGGATTCATAAGATCTTGGACTCACACGATTGTTGCTTGATTTCTCCTGTGCATACCCGTCATATGTGATACTTGGATTCAGACTGTTCCAAGCATACGACAGGGCAGAAATATATTTTACCTAATTATACAGAGAAATTTTGTAGCAATGTGCGCTTCGGGAATGACTAGTTTTCACCAATCTTGGGGTATGGAGACGTAGTTCAAGAGAACATCACGATAAAGAAGGTGAGTTATGTTGAAGACCTAGGAAACAATATTTTCAGCATAGGACAGTTTTGCGACAAGGATTTAGAGGTGAGTTTTAAAGATAAGAGGTGTTGTGTAAGAACTAAAGATAGAAAAGAACTCTTGGTTGGCACGAGAAAGTCAAACCTCTACACTATCAACCTGTTCAATGTCAAACCGGATAATGTTGTGTGTCTACTTACTAAAGACTCTATGCAACAGAGTCGGTTATGGCATAGAAGGCTGTCTCACCTCAACTTTCGGTACATTAACAAGTTGGTGACTAGTAATTTGGTTAAAGGTTTACCTGAGCTGAAATACGAGAAATAACATCTGTGTGATGCGTGTGAGAAGGGAAAAATGAAAAGAGCTTCACACAAGCCTAGGACTGAACCGAGTACAAGAGCGACATTAGAGTTGTTGCACATGGATCTCTGTGGTAAAATGCGAACACAAGGCATCAACGACAAGAAATATGTCTTAGTGATTGTGGATGATTACTCCAGATACACTTGGGTCAAATTTCTGAGATCAAAGGACGAGACTCCATTAATCATTATCTTATTTCTCAAGAGTGTCCAAGTGAACATGCAGAAGATAGTAAAGCTGATCAGAACAGATAATGGCATAGAATTAAAGAACAAAACTATTGAAGATTATCTCGAATCAGTCGGGATAACACATCAGTTTTCTGCTGCCAGAACGACAGAACAGAATGGGGTAGTTGAAAGACGGAACATAATGTTAGTTGAGGTTGCACGTACGATGCTCAGCCAGTCAGATTTACCACTATTCTTGTGGGCTGAAGTTGTCTCTATTTCATGTTATACGCAGAATAGCTCAATCATCCATCGTCGCTTCGGTAAAACGCCTTATGCTTTGATAAATAACAGAACACCAAGCATTAAACACTTTCACATTTTTCGATGCAGGTGTTACGTGCTGAATGATAAGAAGAGCTTGAACAAGTTCATTCCTAAAGTAGAAGAAGGAATTTTCATTGGCTACTCTCAGACATCAGTATTATACAGAGTCTACCTGAAGAATTCAAAGATCGTAGTGGAGAGCGTCAATGTCAAATTTGATGAAGCTATGGAGATGGCTTCTGAGTACATTAGTTCAGAACCCGTTATTACAGGAGTATTAGCTTCTGGACAAATCAGTCCAGAACCTGCTTCTTGTGTTACTAATTCTGATAAACCATCTACTTCCACATCTCATTTAACATAATTATATTTATTATTTTAACATTTCTATGATGAGTTTCTCGGATCTAAAGTGACTAAACCTATTGTGATTGACAAATCTGAAGATTCAAGTGATAATCAACCAATCACATAAGATGTCTCAACTGAATCAGTTCCCCCAGTTCAAACAGAAACTCAGTTCAAATACTTACTCAATCAAATGAAGTTGCATAAGATAGTGAAGAGCCAGAAGTTACCCAATCAGTTGAATGTACAACAATGCCTACTCAACAGACATCAAATGTACAACCAACTGAGACTTCTGCACCAGTTACTTCATTTGAACCCCAACAAGAAGATATTGGATACTTAGATGATCAATATGATCAGTCTACATAAAATCCACTCCCTCACATAAACAAGTGGACCAAAGAGCACCCGGTACATCAAATTATAAGAGATCCATCAAATCCGGTGCAAACTAGGTCTGCTACTACAAACGAGTGCATGTTTGATTCCTTTCTGAGTAAAATAGATCATACTCGCGTATCAGAAGCTCTAGAAGATCCAGATTGGATAACAACTATGCAAAAGGAACTCAACTAGTTTGAAACGCTTAAAGTCTTGAGGCTTGTGCTACATCCAGAAGGAAAAACCATTATAGGCACGAAATGTTGGATACAAGATCATAGAAGACTGAAGATGAAAGTCAAAATCAAAAGCTCAAGTCAAAGCCCTTCAAGCTAAAGTCAAAGTCATTTGTAATAAAAGTCAAAGTCAAAGTGTATGTAGTGTGAGTGTTTAGTGGTATAAGTGTTTTTTCAAATAGGGATATGGCTAGATTAGAGAGTTGTATCAAGTGCGCGTATCAGATTGTTAGAAAGAGAAAGTATCTGAGAGTTCTCTGTTGTAATCAATTAAAGAGTGAAATAAAATCTTTCAAATTGGAATTTGATTGTTATCTTAATCATAATTCAGTGATAAGAACTTGATCTTGGGAAATATCAATTGGTATTAGAGCATAAATTCAAAGGAAATCAAGAAAAATGGAGTTTCGCACCCTGTCTTCTGACATTTGATCGAGTTTTTTGATTTTTGAAGTGTAATTGTGAGATCATTAGAGTTGTTGTGTTCGTTTAATATTTTAGAAAAATCTTGCATTGATTTGTGTAGTTTTTGCACTGTAATTTTGATCAATTTTGTGATTTTGTAAATTAGTAAGTTCACGAGTTTGAACGCACTGTCTAGATTCAATTTGTATGTTTGATTGAACTTTGTTGAAATTAATTGGTTGTAATCGATTCCAGATGTGTTAGTGGTCAAATTGAAAATGTTTCAGATCATAATTCGAAGAATTGATGGGTTGTTGAGTGCATCAGAGTGTTTTTAAGTCGAGATCTGAAGAACTCGCACGGTATACTGAAGAACTCGCAGAAAGAGAAGATTTAGCATAAAATTTTGTCTGAAATTTTTACAAGTATAGAATTCGCATATGTGTTGTATGAGAATTCCCGAGAATTCGTACAAGCGTGTGTACGAAAAGTCGGAATTCGCATAAGACTTCTATACGAAAAGTTTCTTGAAATTTTTCTAAGGAAAGAATTCGCATATGCCTGCGTGCGAAAAGTGAAGAACTCGCATACAGTGGCATACGAATTCCTTGAATTCGCATAAGGGTGATATACGAATTCATCAGATTTCGCATTTTTAAAATTTTCTAAGTATAGAATTTGTATCGATGCGAATTGTTTGAGTTTGAAAAAGTTTCTAAGTACATAATTCGTATGTTTCTGTTGTGCGAAAAGTTCATGCAAAAAGTTGTTTTAAAGTTTTTTCCAAGTATAGATTTCGCATAGTGTTGTGTGCGAATTCTTAGAACTCGCATATAGCTTCGTGCGAATTCTGAAGTGTGCAAATTCTAAATTTGGTGCTTGTGTACGAATTCTGAAGAATAATTTTGTTTGTGAGAATTGCTTAGTTATTTGTGGTGTGCGAATTCCACACTTGGGAAATTTTTGGAAATTCTATTTCTAAAAATTCTTTCTAAGTATTTTGATTTCATTTGAACTAACGATCATTTCAGGTTCTTATTTTACAATATTATTGACAGGATGTGTTAGAGTACAAATTTATTGGATTCAAGATCATAAAGATTGAAAACAAAAGTTCAAGAAGTCAAAGGCTGAAAGTCAACTCTCTAGTGAAAGTCAAAGTCATTTGTTAATAAAGTCAAAGTCAACATATTGTATTTTTGTTTTTCCTTTGTAATTGTCAAGGGTATAAATACCTTGTTTCCTTTGTAAAGTAGTAAGCGTGTATGTAAGTGAGTAGATTTCAGATTGTAGAGAGAGAGCTTATGAGAGAAGGAGTTCATTGTATATCTTTTTAGAGTGAGAAAGTAGAGAGAGAGATTGTAATCTTGATGGTTTAATCAAAGACTTGTGATTTCGATTATCATCTTGATTGTTTGTATCAATTAGAACTTGAATATTGGGAATAACAATTGGTATCAGAGCAGATCCAAAAGTGAAATCAGATCAAGAAACAAGTCGACAATGTGTTCGTCGAAGTCCAGATCAATTTTTTGAGTTTTTGTGTAAATTGCGAGTTGTAATTGATCAGGTTATGATTGTTGAGTGAATTAGATCGAGTCTGTATGGTTTATTTTTAGAATTACACTGTAATTTTCTCAAATTTGTGGATTTTGTAGAGTTTTTGTTTCACGAGTTTTTGTGCACTGTAAATTGAATCAATTTGATTCAATGTGTATTTGATTGTAAATTTCAAGTATTGTAACCTGTTCTTGTGTTGAAATCGAGTATAATTACAAAGTTTCAAGATCAAATTTGAAGAATTTGATCGATTTCAAGATGAAAGACTCGAAAAAGTTAATAACACGCAAGGAAGTCTGAAGAACGCGCTAGATCGGCGAAACGCGCAAGTTCTTCGATAGAACGCGCAAACTGAAGAATTTCATTTTTGGCTAAAACGCGGAAGGCGTTATTAGCGAGTTCTAGAAACTCGCTGGTTGAAGTTTGCGAGTTTTGAAAGTTGGGATAATTTTCTAAGTACCAAAACACGCACGTAGTGATTAGCGAGTTCTACAAACGCGCTAGTCTAAGTGTGCGAGTTTCATCAGGAACAGGATTCTGCGAGTTTGTTCATCGTACAAGTTTGAAAATCTCATAAAATTGTCTAAGTGTTGGAACTGTCAGGATCGAATTCTCAACAAGAATTAATTCTCAGAAACAATATCAAAGAAGTTTGCGGAATAACACTTTGATATTCAATGAAACAGTAAATCAACACAGAAAATATGAATAACAAACTGTAAGCTTTTATTTGATGCTTTGAAGTTACAAGATTACTCACTCAACCTCAATATTGATGAACAGGCTCACCAATACGAATTCTACTTCTCTAGAATTAGGATCTATGCCTTGAGGTTGTTTTTCTCTAAAAGAATGAAAACTAAAAATTTCTATCTAAACTATTCTATCAAATCTATACATATACTGAATAAAAAGATAATTACAATAAATAAAATATCTTCAGTATATCTTCCATCATTATCTTCAAGCTTCCATGTATATCTCTAAGCTTCCATGTATATCTCTAAGCTTCCATGTATATCTTCAGATTATCCAGCTGTTATCCTTTCATGCAGATCTCCATCTTATAAGCAGTATTAATCATAAGCAGCATTAATACTCTGAGCAGTATTAACTCTAGCAGTACTAACCATGCTCAGCAGCATTAATCTCTTCAAGCAGTACTAACTTATATCAGAAGTACTAACTAGAAGTATTAACAACTAGAAGTATTAACTGTTTTCTTCTAGCAGCATTAACTACAACTAGCAACATTAACCACAGAAGTAGTAACCTTGTTGAACTAGAAGTAGTAACCATGTTGAACTAGAAGTAGTAACCATCCTTGGCATATTTCAGACCCAACAATCTCCCCCTAACTTAACTTTTCAAAACTGAGAAGTTAAGTTTTTCAACATAAGGTCTTTATGATAATTTCAAAACTTTCTGCAATTACTAGTTCTTCTTGATTCAGTTTCTGCTGTTATCTTCTTTTCTGTTTCTGATGTAGCTACTGCTTTATTTCAGCTTCTTCACTTATCTCCCCCTCAAAATAAGATTTCATATCAATACAAACTTTAATTTTCTTCTTTTTCAGTACCAGCTTCTTGAAATGATCTATCTGCTAGTGATAAGAAGTGATTACCTTTTCATCTCTTTTATCTTCATAATTTGATTGTGAACTTTCAGACTAATTGTACCAAGTGTATCCATCAATTCTTTGTAGTTAAACTGTCCTCACCTCCTTTAGGTGTGTTTACCACCCTTGAAGGATCCTTGGATCTTTTAGTAGAGATCTTCTGCCTAGCAAAAGCACCTTCTACTCCCTTGGTTTCTTGGCACCTGGGACCTTTAGATAATTACTCATCTAAAGTTGCCATGGGGAAGGTCTTAGATATGTTCACACTGTCCTGTCATGCACTTTGTGCAAAGTCAGTAGTGTGAGCCTTACAACCCATATGCTCTTGCATCTCCTTATTGAGCACCTCCTGAGGGTTGGGATACACCCTATTGGATTCCCTTTGGATATTCTCTATTGGAGAATGCTCCAATAGAGGGCTTAAAGGCTTAGTGGGTGAAGGTACACGAAGGGAAGGAGCCTTCTATACCTATTTTCTTTGATAAGTTTTGGGTGATTGGAGAAGTTGGCTTATGAAGTAGGAACTCTGGGATAGATATAGAGTGGGAAGGTTGGGTTTGGCTAGCAGTGGGAATGTCTAATGAGGGCCTTGACCCTGCTGCCATACCTTCTTGTGGTTGGGACACCACCATCATTGTTGAGAACAATGGGGTGTCAACTCCTTCAGAGTCCCTAGCAGATCTTCTCATGTTTGAGAAAACCTTGCCTTTAGGGGGTTTAGGTACATATACCTCATCAAAGTGAAGTATGTCCGTCAATTCATTATTAAGTACTTCTTGTACAAACCTTGGATACAGATAAAAGCCTTTTGATTGATATCCAGGTTTGACATTAAATCATTGAAGATCATTTTTAGGTATAGAAAACTTACATTACCAGTAGTAACACTTATCAGCAGCATTAACACATACCAGCAGCATTAACACAGTCTGACAGTATTCACTGAACTAGAAGTGCTAACTACCTTTCAGTATTAGCAACCTTTTTCACTTTTCTTACCTTCTGCTGGATCAAAAGTAACATGTCCTCCATCAAATCTTTTAAAGAATTTGAAGGCAGTCCATGTTCCTTGTTATGTGCCAAGAGCAACCATTATCTTCATTCCAAATGCTCTTCCTCTTGAGCTTTTGGTTGCCCTGCACACTTGATAAATCAGTTAGTCTTTGATGGAACCCAAGCCAAAGTGGTCTTGGGTTGACCTTTCTCATTAATATAATCTGTCAGTTTGGTCTGAATGAGTTGTTTAGGAATCTCATGACTGGAGTACTTTGTCAAGATTATAGGCTTGGCTGCATTACTACTAGAAGCAACACTAGCCTTGTTAGCAGTACTAACTTGGTTAGCAGTACTAATCAAGTAAGCAGCACTATTCTTGTAAGCAATACTATCTGGGATAGCAGTACTAACAGGTTTCTTTGCAATTGGAACCCAAACTTGAGCAAAGTTGTTTGCTTTCTTTGTCTTTAAGTTACTCCTTTGTTTATTTGAAGTATTTTTCTTAGTTTTAGCAAACTTGTTTTGAACATGAGACTTTTTAGGTGCTCTGTTCTCAGCTATTTGATTCCTTCCTTGCTTCCTATAACCAAAGGAGTTTTGAGTTTGTCTTTGAAAATTTACTCTTTGGTTTATAGGATTGAAATAACAGTATTTGGCAAGATGATTCAATTTGCCACAGATAAAACAAGGTTTTGGTCTATTGATTTTACTCAAATCAACCCCTTGTTTTTGTGCCCACTGATTATTCCAGTTTCTCTGATTTCCCCTTGGTTTATCATGTTTTTGGGGCTCAGATTTATTGCAAGAACACTGTTTACAAGGGACAGGATTCACAACTGTGGTTTGCTTATAATGGACCTTCTCAGACTTTCCCTCAGTCTTTTCTATGTCCTTAGACTTGATCCAAGCCTTTCCACATCCCTCATTGGTGATAATGTTATTTTCTAGAGGAATCTCACCACTCACAGTGTTCTCATTACTCTTTTCACTAGAGTTCTCTTCTTCAGAGTCTGTTTCAACCACCACTTTGTCTAAAGGATCTACCTTAGTGGCTCCAACAGGCAATTCCTTCCTATCCTTGGTCTCTAGTAAGTTTGATATAGGATGAATGTAATTGTTGTTGTATGGTGGTGGTGTGGTGTTATAGCCTATTCCTCTTCTAAGTTTGTCATGGATTTGAGTTTGGAGCAAAGAGTCCATTGCTTTAGAAGCATTGGAAAATTTCTCAATATCCAGCTTGGCTTTCTCAAACTCACTCTTTATCTTCTCATTCTCCTCTTTAGACTTTTTCAGCTGAAGTTCTAGGTCATTCTTCTCCCACTTCCAGTAATTTGTATCATAAGAATGTTGAAATTCATTGGCTTGGAAAACTTTGATCTGTTCCTCAAAACTCTCAACAATTCTTATATAGTCTTTTATATCTCTCTCTAATCTTTTAAGGTCATCACTCATTGTCTGGTTGTGATCCCTGTACCTTTTAACAGTTTCCATACAAGTTTTAGAGCAAAGATTAGATATTACCTCTGTGGGGATTTCTGTGCTTGAAGAATCTGAAACTTTAGCCATTGATGATTTCTGATTTCAAGGAAGAATGATGATTGCAGGTTTCTGAGAATACTAGCTCTGATACCACTTGTCAGGATCGAATTCTCAACAAGAATTAATTCTCAGAAACAATATCAAAGAAGTTTGCGGAATAACACTTTGATATTCAATGAAACAGTAAATCAACACAGAAAATATGAATAACAAACTGTAAGCTTTTATTTGATGCTTTGAAGTTACAAGATTACTCACTCAACCTCAATATTGATGAACAGGCTCACCAATACGAATTCTACTTCTCTAGAATTATGATCTATGCCTTGAGGTTGTTTTTCTCTAAAAGAATGAAAACTAAAAATTTCTATCTAAACTATTCTATCAAATCTATACATATACTGAATAAAAAGATAATTACAATAAATAAAATATCTTCAGTATATCTTCCATCATTATCTTCAAGCTTCCATGTATATCTCTAAGCTTCCATGTATATCTCTAAGCTTCCATGTATATCTTCAGATTATCCAGCTGTTATCCTTTCATGCAGATCTCCATCTTATAAGCAGTATTAATCATAAGCAGCATTAATACTCTGAGCAGTATTAACTCTAGCAGTACTAACCATGCTCAGCAGCATTAATCTCTTCAAGCAGTACTAACTTATATCAGAAGTACTAACTAGAAGTATTAACAACTAGAAGTATTAACTGTTTTCTTCTAGCAGCATTAACTACAACTAGCAACATTAACCACAGAAGTAGTAACCTTGTTGAACTAGAAGTAGTAACCATGTTGAACTAGAAGTAGTAACCATCCTTGGCATATTTCAGACCCAACAGGAACGCTCAAGCTATGGTTAGCGAGTTTTGCTCAAACGCGCAAGTAGTGCCTAGCGAGTTTTGGGAACGCGCACGTCTCTATTAGCGCGTTTCAACGTGAATAGTTACTTGCGTGTTTTAGGCATTAGCGAGTTTCATCGAGAATAGTCACTTGCGAGTTTCAACATTCAGCGAGTTTCAGCGATTAGCAAGTTTCAGCAATTAGCGAGTTTGCCAAAACACGCAACCCTTTGCGTGCGAGTTTCACAAACACGCAAGTTTAAGCCTGTGAGTTTTTCTGTGAATAGTGACTTGCGAGTTCTACAGTGACTTGCGAGTTTTGTCACTTTGTCAAATTTTTTTGTTAAATTTCTTATATTTTTTTCTATATTTCTATATTCTTGTGATTTCATAATTGGACTAACGATCAGTTTCTAGTTTCTTATTGCATATCTTTTCAAACAGGTACAGACAAGATGACTTCCAAAGATGCTCTTTCTATTGGCACGGATGTCAAGCCTCCAGTTCTTTTTAAAGGAGAGTACGAACAGTGGAAAGATCGATTCCTTGATTTCGTGGACCGGCACACAAATGGAGAAAATATTCTTTTGTCCATCATGGAAGGTCCTATGGTACCAATCACAGTTCAAATACCTGATGATGACTCATCTGATAGTGAAGATGGTACTGAGGAAAGAGATCAGAAAATGAAAACAGTTCCAGTTGAATATGCTCAGTATTCTGAAGAGAAAAAGAGTCGGTTCAAAGCAGACAAGCAAGCAAGATCCCTTCTTCTTCAAAGTATCTCGAATGACATCTACGTCAAAATAGACAGCTACAAGGCAAATGCTAAAAATATGTAGGATCAATTGCAAAAGATGATGATGGGTTCCAAGGTCGGGAATCAAATGAAAGTGGCTAACTGCATTAACAGTTATGAAGAATTTAAAGCCAAAGAGAATGAAAGCTTGGAAGACACTTATGAACATTTTGTCTTGATTCTAAGTGAGTTGTCAGAGAATAAGGTGAAAAAGAAGCAACTTGAGAACAATGTCAAATTCCTGAGCATCCTACAACCAGAGTGGAAAAAGCATACACGTAGGATGAAACAAATGAAGGATCTCAATGACATTCCATTACATGAGGTTTACGAAACTCTGAGGCAAAATGAGGAAGAAGTGGAAGAGAAAAGAGCTGAGAAAAAGAAGGCAGAAAAAGTTCCCGATCCTATTGCATTGGTAGCCGGAGAGAAGAAGAAAGAAAAGAAAGAGAAGAAGAAAAAGAAGAAAATGTTTACCAGTTATGCTTTTACTGACCCGAGCTTTCCAAAAGAAATTCTACAAGAAGCCGGGATCAAATTCACAAAGATATTCTTCATCCAGCTCCAAGAACCATGAGCACAGGGAACGGGTAGAAGGAAACCGATTTGTTGAGAAGAAACCTGAAGAAAGAAAGAAGTTTGTGAATGACTATACCGTTGCTGAAAAGCCAGCAAATGATCCAATCAAATGCTACAACTGTGGCAAGATTGGACATTTTGCTAAAGAATGTCGAAAGCCAAAGGTTCACAACTCCCAGTATTATCAGAACAAACTGCTATTGGCCAAACAACAAGAAGCGGGCATAACATTAATGGCTGAAGACGAATTTTGGCTGGATCATTCAGATAGTCAAGAGGAAGATAAAGAAGAAGCTGCTCATATATGCTTAATGGGCAAGGCGGTGAAATATGATGAGTCAGATGAGGTAATGAACTTAAATGAAAAAGTTTTCATAACCAAAATGGAAGCCATGATGGTTGAGCTTAATGACCTTCAAGTAAAACTGAAAAAGGAAAAAGACAGAGTTGCTAAAAGAAACAATAAGATCTTCGAGCTTAATAAGTCCGTTATTGGGAACAAAGATCTAATTGATTCTTTACGCAAGTCTGCTTCTGATTCTAAACTTCAAGTAGATTGTTTTGAAAAGAAGATTTCTGATTTTGAAATTAAAATTTCTAAGTCTGAATTTGAGAAGAAAGAATCTGCACTAACTATTCATAAATTGCAGGTTGAGAACAAGCTTTTGAATAAGAAGGTAAATGGTCTGGAAGCCAAACTCTATGCAAGAGGCCAAACAGATCAAACCATTTTTCTCAATGCACCTACCGAAGAGGCTGATGTTAAGGAAAAATGGGGACATGGTTTTGAAAACCCCCATTATTTAAAGAAAGCCATCAGAAAACAACCAGCACTTTATAATTTTGATTTTCTTGCTTGTGCTGGTAAACATACTCATTTAAAACCCGAATTTGTTACCAAATTACCAGAAGAAGTTGAGGCCAAAGAAACAGAAAATAGAAAGAATTTAAATAAAATGCAACTACCATTTAACTATGCAAAGTTAAATGATAGTTATCTTTCTGAGACACCAAAAGTTCTTTCAAATGACTATTTTGCTAGTTATTCTGTTTCTGAGATGAAGGCAAAACCTGCAACTGCAAAGGTTTATGTTCCTCCACTCATTCTTGAAAGCAAAATAGTTAAGCTTGAAAATGTTGTTTCTGATGAAAGAATTTTGGTAGATATTGAACAAAGTGTGTTTTCTACAGTTTTAAAGAATACTGTTTTTCAATCTAAATCTACAAAGTGTTCTACAGTTTCAAAGGCACCTCAAACTTCATCTGATAATTTTGATGACTTATTTGAGTCTGCAAATGACTTTCTTAATTCTGATGGTGGGTGCATAGAAGAAATTGATATGTTTGACTTCAATGCTCCTCTTCCTGATCATTCTACTTGTCTTATTAATGAAAAAGTGTTACCAAGTGGTTTTAATGTTGGTGAATCATCAGCTAAGGTTGGTGAATCAGTTTCTGTAACTGTTGATTACTATGCACAAGGTAAGAAACATAAGAAACAACGATTACAGAAACAGAAATACACTGGTACACAAAAGAAAACTCAATCTCAGAAATCTGCTTTTCCTAATAAATCTAAATCTTATGTTTCAGATTTAAGGACGAAAAGGTCGAAAGCAAGATCTGAATGGAGACTAAAGAGGAAGAATGATGAGATAGCTGAATCAGTTTCTGATAACTCATGTACTAGATCTGTTAGTAGTGATAATGATGTAGTTGGTCAACTTGCTTCACCTAAACAAAACCTTGTAACTTCTTACAAGCGCTATTCAATAAAGCAATTGATTCAATTATCTCCTATTACTACTAAATCTTTTCATTATCGGAGAAATGATTTTGCTTATTCTCATAATTCTACTGATTGGTTTGGATCTTATTATGTTTATTCTTCAAGATCAAATGTTTCTAAAAGTTTTCAACGAAAAGGAGGATCCATATTCAAATGGATACCAAAATCATGTGCTAATCTGTTAGGACCCGTTTTTAAATGGGTACCTAAAGTTATTGTTTCCTTATTTTTCTTGCAGACCCGACATATGTGGTACTCGGATAGCGGCTGTTCCAAGCATATGACCGGGTAGAAAGCTTTATTGTCTAATTATACAGAGAAATTCAGGGACAATGTCAGATTTGGGAACGACCAAGTTTCACCAATCTTAGGATATGGTGATATCATTCAAGACAACATAACGATTAGGAAGGTGAGTTATGTCGAAGGTTTAGGGCACAACTTGTTTAGCATCGGTAAATTCTGCAACAAAGAGTTAGAAGTCAACTTCAAAGCTAAGAGATGTTCGGTTCGTTTTGAAGACGGCACAAAACTCTTGGTTGGCAAGGGAAAGACAAATATCTACACCATCAATCTTTCAAAGGTTCAGAATGACAGTCACGTTTGCGTATTATCAAAAGCTTCGATGCAACAAAGTTGGCTTTGGCACTGACGACTATCACATCTGAATTTTTTTATATCAACAAGTTGGTTAAAGATAAGTTGGTAAAAGGACTTCCTGAGCTAAGATATGAGAAAGAACACTTGTGTGCTGCATGCGAAAAGGGTAAGATAAATAGAGCCACACATAAACCGAATCCTGAACCAAGCACCACTTCTTTATTAGAGTTGTTGCATATGGATTTATGCGGTCCAATGAGAACACAAAGCTTAGAAGGAAAGAAATACGTGTTGGTTATTGTGGACGATTATTCAAGATACACGTGGGTCAAATTTCTACGATCAAAAGATGAGACGCCCGAAGATCTCATTACCTTCTTAAAGACGACCCAGGTGAATTTGCAGAGACAAGTCAAGTTTCTTCGAACTGACAACGGCACAGAGTTCAAAAACAAAACAATTGAAGAATATCTCGAATCGGTCGGGATATCACATCAATACTCTGCTGCACGTACACCTAAACAGAATGGAGTAGTCGAAAGGCGAAATCGGACGCTAGTCGAGGCCGCTCGTACTATGCTTAGCCAATCGGACTTACCTCTATTTTTGTGGACAGAAGCTGTGTCAACTGCATGTCATACTCAAAATCGATCCATGGTACACCGCCGTTTTTAAAAGACTCCTTATGACCTGATCAACAACATAACACCGACAATCAAGTATTTTCATATATTTGGGTGTAAGTGTTTCGTGCTTAACGACAGAGAGAGTCTGAATAAATTCAGTGCTAAGGCGGACGAAGGCATCTTTATTGGATACTCTTCAACATCTGCAACATATCGTGTTTATCTAAAAAAGTCTAAGACAGTCGTCGAGAGCGTCAATGTAACATTCGATGAAGAAATGGCTTCTGAACAACTCAGTTCAGAACCCGTGATTACTGGAGTATTAGCTTCTGGACAAATCAGTCCACAACCTGTTTCTACAGAGAAAAATTCGGATAACGCTTCTACTTCAGTTTCACATTTATCTGATTTAGATTTGTTATTTGAATTCTTTTATGATGAGTTTCTAGGATCTAATTTGCCTAAATCTGCTGTGACTGACAAGTCTGAAGAAACAAGTTGCAATCATCCAGTCACTTCAGAAGTTATAACTAAACTTGTATCCCCCGTTCAGTAAGAAACTCATATTCCATTGAATACTCCTACAGTTGATGATATACAAGTAACGGTTGAGCCAGAAATAACTATTTCAGTTGGGTGTGATATACTGTCTACTCAACAGCCAGAGTCTGCTGTTCCAACTGATGCTTCTGCACCTGAAACTTCAACTGCAAACCTCCCTCCTATTATTCAAACTGAAGAGTCTGATAGTGGATTTTTAGATGATGATCATGTTCAAACTTCATCTACTCCACTCCCTCATGAGCATCGCTGGACCAAAGAGCATCCTTTACATCAAGTAATTGGAGATCTTAACAAGCCTGTACAAACTAGGTCAGCGACTATTAATCAATGTATGCATGACTCATTCCTCAGCAAGATAGATCCCACGCGAGTATCAGAGGCTTTAGCTGATTCGGATTGGGTATCTGCCATGCAAGAAGAATTAAATCAGTTTGAAGCTCTGAAGGTCTGGAAATTAGTTCCACAACCAGAAGGAAAATCCGTAATTGGAACTAAATGGGTATTCAAGAATAAAAAGGATGAAGATGGTATCGTCATAAGGAACAAAGCTAGACTTGTTGCGAAAGGTTACCGGCAAGAGGAAGGCATAGACTACGATGAGACGTATGCTCCAGTAGCGCGTATAGAAGCAATCCCATGTTTCTAGTCTACGTAGCTCATAAGAATTTCACAGTTTATCAGATGGATGTGAAAACAGTCTTTCTGAATGGTATTCTTAAAGAGGAAGTATACTTATCTGAGGGATATTTTTATACCAGCCGTCGCGGGTTTGAAAGGGTGTAAACCCTAAATTTTTTTATTATTCTCGATTTCTCTCTTCTCTCTACCCTCTCCACCACCGTTAACCACCATTCTCCACCAAGTCTCACACTCCAAAAGCTAGAGCATCCTCCACTCAACCGATTGTGTACTTGGAACCCTTCAAACTTCAAAGGTAACATACTTCTTCACTCTACTTTTGGGTTCTTCAAGTTGGGGTTTTTCAACCCATTCATGAAAAGTTTGAAATTATCGATGTTATTCATGTGATTGTGGCTTAATGAGTAAGATATTGTGATTGTACATGTGTTGACGTGATGATTTTAGATTTTTCTTGAACTTTCTATCTTTCAAAAAGGAGTGAGTGATTGTGTTTTTATGTGGATGTTTAATGATCTATTGAAGGGGTTGTAGGGGCTTATTTGTTTATTTCTTTGTCATTCTAGTCATCCCTTTTGATTGTGGTTTGTCTATGTGCTTAACTGCTGACAAGAACCCACATTTGTTTAACTACTGATCAGAATTGTGGGACATTTTCGTAGAGCTTTGTGCAATTGATTGGGTCCATGAAAGTCTTGTTAATGGTTGGAGTTAGCAAAAGTAGTAATCCTTAACCAGAAGTTGAGAGACGGCCAAACCACAGGTTTGGGGTTCAATCAACAAACTGGATTCAACCACCCCACTTAGCAGATAACCGAGTCTTTGGACTCGGTTTGGGGTGGAAAGAATGTTCATGTACTCACTTTTGCATTTTCAGCTCCAGGATGAGGACAAACCCTGAACAGTCCGGTAGATGGGGAAAATATTTCCAGCTATCACGGAGTCAACGCCAAAGCCTCAGTTTGAGGCGAAATCCGGACTATGGCCAAAGAATGTTTGAAATTAACGATCGGAAACGGAAAGTCTGGCCCGAGCGCGGAATCAAATTCCCTGACATCGACGACCCGGCGGTCATCGCTATTGCTCACCAAAGGGGATAGATTCCTTATGCTAGGAATCCAGGACCCTATGATCCAACACTAGTGGTGGAATTTTATGCATCAATGAACCCACCCGTCTTCAATGAATTTTACACTGTGGTGGTGAGGGGAATCCCAGTCTGCTATTCCCAATATTTCATCAAGTTCCAATCGTAAACAGAAAATATGATCATGAATTGTAATCACATGTCATTGGATTAATCATCAAGATTACAAACTCACTTTCTCTCACGACAAACACTCTCTCTCTCTAGAATGATATGTTCTATACAATTCTTCTCTAATCTGCTCACCCCCTTAGAATATGAATTCTTATTCTTACAAATTCTTACAAAGACTTACAAGAAACCTATTTATACCCACAACTAAAACAAGGAAACAAATACAAAACACAAACTTTGACTTTGACTTTTATTAACAAAGACTTTGATCTTCATGCTTGAGAGTTGACTTTCAGCTTTGACATGCTTCACTTTAATCTTCAATCTTTATGATCTTGAATCCAACAAATATGTGATCTAACATTCTCCTTCTTTGGATCAAGATCATCTCTAAAAAGATATTGCAATTCAATCTTCTCTCTTTAAGCTCAATTTGAATCTTCTCCCCCTTTGTAGAAAAAAGATCTTCTCAAGCAATTAACATGCTTCCCCTATTAATATGAAAAATTTACATTCTCCCCTTCTTTGATAAACTCTTTATCTTCAAAAACTTACATCAATATTTCTCAAAATTTGTTCTTCAAGAATAACATCATTCTCTCCCAAGGTTATAAACAAACCTCTTTCAGACACAAATCTGATTGCTTCAGCAAATTATCTCCAAATAAAATTTCAGTAAGATCCTCAACAATTCTGAAATCTTTGAACTATTTCAGCTTTGAACAACAATCTTTCTTTAACAATCAACTCTTGAACATTTTCTCCCAGCTTTAACATTTCTTGATACAGTCTCCCCCTTTTTGATGATAGAAGCATGAAATCATCAAAACTTTCAACAAGAAATGTCTCTGTAATCTTTCTGACCACTGACCTTTTATACTGAGCCTCTGATTATTTGCCGATCCAAAGAGATATTCATCCAGATCTTTTCAAATCCAGAGAAATTAGGAATGTAACACCTGAATCAACAAAATGAATCAGTTAATATGCTTGTCAGTAACACTAAGTCACTGTGTGTAACGAATACACATTGGAAAGGAGCTTTTGTTATGTTTACTCCCCCAGGGCTTCCATTCAATCATAGAAACACCACAAAGGAAATTTCTATGAATGTTGTTACAAGAAAACAAATTCCTTGTGTGCTCGTGCAAGTGTAGAAAGAATTAAGCACTTGATGATTGCTTACATTGTGTAAACCACTGAGACAACAGTAGATAAACACAGACTCAATTTGCATGATTGAAGTGCGAAGGTGGGGCAGACTTCCTTCTTTTTCAATATCCAGATTTTCCAAATGAAAACCAAATAGATTATATGTTGCGTCCCCAAAAAAATATGAAACATTTTCTTTTTAAGAAGAAAATGAGTGGCTGGTGGGGTTATAATCAAGAGTTGGCATGGGCTAGTTGCCTGTTTTAATAATGTTCACGAAGAATGGTGAAGCATTAGTAATGTGGCTGCCCGGCTCAGAAAGTAGTTGGTGCAGAGTTTGATATTCTTTTACTCTGATCTCACAGCCTCTTTCTTTTTATCATTGAGCGCACATCTAACCAAACTCTCATTTACATTTTACCTCGTCGCACAACCCACACTCATTTCTTTTTATTCCTCACACTCAATCACTATGGATTAACTTCTTGGGTAGGAAACACTAGTTAACGTGAATCCATAGAAGTTTCAGATAAGTCCTAGCACAAAGAACCCATATTTTCCTATTAATGCGTAATATTGCTCAATATGGTTTAACTAGAACAGTTAAAGCACAGATACAAATGTCAGATGTCTATATGCTCATAGATGTAATCATGAAGATTTGAGCATTGTGAAACATTGAGGATATTTCAAACAAGTATTTTGAAAGAATGAACATGAATGCAATGAACTTGTTTGAAAATCTGACATTGTATGAAATGATCATAATCAAATGATATATCTATTAAAGGCTTAGGTCAACAAAAAATGAATGTTATCTATATGAACCAATATATAGACATTCTTGAAAGAACGTTGCAAAATGAAATCACGCTCAAATTCTGAATAACAAGCGGGGTGTCTTACCATCAAAAATATTGGTTACAATTTAGAGACATGGTAAGAACAAAGTTAACAAAAATTAAATCGGTGTGTGTGAATACTTGAAAGTATATGGAAAATATAATACACAAGTATTTATCTTTGGAAACACACGGTTTGTTAATCGTTTAAGCACAAGTAAAAATGAAAAACATTTAAAATCTCACTTCCAATTCATGAAATCTATTTAAGAATCGGGAAGTGGTTTAAACATTTAAGAATATGTTTTCTATGATTGAAAGTCGTCCTTCTTTCAATCATATATGAGATTAAGATAAGAAATTTAACCTTTGTTGTATAGTCTTAAATCTCATGAAGTCAAGCTAAAAATCATAATGATATGATCTTGATAGCTTCTCTCAATCTGCAAAAGTCTCAAAGTCATGTCAAAGCAACTTTATTCACAAATTTATTGAAAAGTAAATGACATAAAGTAGTAAAACCTTGAATGTACGAGTTCTGATCTGAAATAATCAGAAGTCATATACTCCTCCTGAAATTATGCATCTAAAATTTGTCAGTGAAAAAGCATATGATAGAGATCTACAAATCCCTTTTGAATTGTAGTTCATCATATCTTTCAAATACATATTTCCAGAAACATATGTACTCCCCCTTGAAGGTTGATTTCCTCTTTTGAGTATCGGAGTACAATCTCTTATCAACTCGGGAGTATCATTTCTTTTGATCATTGAAGAGCGAGTCCTAAACTGTTATGTTTAGAAGTCAAACTCTGTTGAAGTACGGGTCCTGAACTGATTTATTCAGAAGCCTCTCATCGGTTCTCTTACTCCCCCTTGACTGTATGTGCCTGCAACACAGATTCATTTTTCGGCTTTGGTACCCACTGGTATTTTGGTCCATATTTGTTAGTTGCAGTTCGGTTAGGAGTAATAGAATAATAACCATACCAGTAATGATCACTAGTTTTGTGAACATGATCATGTGTACGACAATAAGAACAATAATATTTCTTTCTTGACAACCTGATTAACTGATCTCTCGAATAGACATGATCAGGTTTACCTTTTCGCACATTGTTCTTCTTGGCTTTAGTCTCATGTACACATGTCTTCTTTCCTTTCTTCTCGGTTTTCTTCTCATATTTCTTTTCCTTATCAACTGGTTTCACTTTCCATACCAGTTCTTCTTCTTTGTATCTTCTTCTTCTTCTTCTTTGTGCACCTGAACCATCTACATATTTATCGAAGAAAATGTTAGTTATATGAATCTGATCAAATGAATTGACTAACCTTTTTGTAGAAACAGTTTTCTTATGTGAGCTTGCGGCAGTCTTGAATGAACATTCAGAATCAGCTGAATCATCTCGAGGTGTGTGGATTTGTGACTCTGGATTCGTTTCCTCAGTCACCACCACCTTGGAAACAACGTCTTCAAGCTCTTTTATCTTTGAAGATAAACTGTCTCTTTCTCGGACAAGCAGGTCAATCTCTTTCTTGAATTCAGACTTCGTTTTTCGCTCTTTCAGTGCACTTTCAGATAGTTCCGATAGCTTCTCATTAAGCTTCTTAATCTCAGCCTCAAAAATATTCCTTTCTTCCTCAAAACCATTTTCAGCATTCTTTCTCTGACCGGATATCTCTTTGAATATTCCGACATTCTTCAGTTCAATTGCCTTTGTCTCTTTGGCAAAATTTTCTTTTTCCAAAATGATTACTTTCTCAAAGTCAGACACTTGTTGAGAAAGCTTAATGCATTTAAGCTCAACCATCTTCTTTTCTTCACAACTCTTCTTGGAAAGTTCTGAGAACTTCTGTGCAAACTTTGATCTTTCTTTTTCAAAATCAAATTTATCTTTGGAAAGCTTTTGCTCCAAATCAGATATATTCTTCTGAAGCTTAGCATTAACATCTTCCAAACTTTTGATTGTCTCCTCATTCTTCTGGTCAGTCTTTGGTTGCATTTGGATTTGGACAAGTTGAGCTTTCAGATTTGAAACCTTTTCTTTTAGTTTAATATTTTCACTTTCTATCTGAGAAATTTTCTTCTTCAGAAATATATTTTCAGTTTCCAATTCTCTTCCTTTTGATACCACCTTTGGCGAAATGCAGACTATGGCCAAGGAATGTTTGAAATTAACGATCGGAAACGGAAAGTCTGGCCCGAGCGCGAAATCAAATTCCCTGACATCGACGACCCGGCGGTCATCACCATTGCTCGCCAAAGGGGATGGAATCCAGGACCCTATGATCCAACACTAGTGGTGGAATTTTATGCATCAATGAACCCACCCATCTTCAATGAATTTTACACTGTGGTGGTGAGGGGAATCCCAGTCCGTATAACGATGGACGATATCTGTGAGCATTTTGGTATTCAGAGACCGCAACACCTGGGTCTTCACTATGGGGTTTCCCCTATTCCAGACGTTGCAAAAAATGATGAAAGGCCCAGTCTAATCGCTTCACCTCTGAGGGTGTCCGGTGAATGGTTTTGACGGAAAAACACGGTTGAGATAAGGAAAAGTGAACTTTCTCCCGCTTTAGCGCTGTGGATGCTTTTCGTGAAAACTAATCTGTTGCCATCTACTCACAACACCTATGTTGATCCATTAGTTGCTCGTGTCCTATATTGTATCCAGCACAATTTGCCTTTGGATGTAGGACATATCATACAACTGGAGATGTTGGATGCGGGTGAAACATGTTGTAATGGAGTTCTTTTGTTCCCGTGTTTAATAACTAAATTATGTAGTGATGCAGGAGTGCCCGTTGGTTAGAGAATTTCGATGCCGGGACCAATTGATAGACGCATGTACCAATATCCGTTGACGGCCCAAAGGAACCTCGAGCGAGGGCAGGCGCAAGCGGCGGAACAGGTTAATGTGCGACCCAACGCCGACGATCTGGATGTCGATGACACTGATTACGATCCGGACCATTTTGTACTTCCAGAAAATACACCGGAATGGGCAGTTCGCATGAACAACCACTTCATTCAAGGGTTCCAAACGATGACCAATGAGCTTCGGGAGATACGAAGGTTGCTGGAAGAGATATCATCAACTGATGAAGCTGGACCCTCTAGACGTCATCCGGCCCGAAATGTGCGCGGGCGTAATAGGCGGCAAGCACCATAAAGCGCCATATGGGGTAAATTTTGGCATTTCTAAGACAATTTCTTTTCTTGAACTTATTAAATGTTGGATGACTGTAATGTAATTTGCATAACTTGGTTGGTGGATACTCGATTTTATGCTTCTCTATATATTCATTGATCACATTAGGGACAATGTGAGGCTTGGTTTGGGGTTGGTGTCGGTGATTTAATTGATTTTGTTTAATATGTCAGTGTGTTTGGAGCATAGTTGTAGAAATTTTGTTGTATGTGAAAGTGTTAATCTCATTTATTGAGGCATGAACTAGCCGATGATAATATAGCTAAGATGACAACCTAGGGGACTACTTGAATTAGGGACATTAGTGGAGACCAACCTGAGAGTAATTTTTGAGCCTATATTGCACGTCAATTGCGTAAGGTTTAATAAATAACTTCTATTCACTCGTATGAATCCTTGTCGTAAGTTGTAGAGTGATCTCGCTATAACATTGACTCGTCTAACAAGTTAGGGAAATTGGGTTCAACTTTGAAACTTACTTCACGAAGCTCTAGTCAAAAGAACTTGGAAAAGTAGCCAACTGTTGCTAACCAGCCAGTCTAAGAAATTCCCCCCCCCCCTCCCCAGCTTATAAATAATAAGCCCGATCTTCAAAAAAAATAATGAAAGGGGGGAAATGGAGGAAATAATGAAGACAAATGGCGTGGTAAAGATGGGTAGCTCTGAAGAATGATGAAGAATCAATTACAGATTCTGAATCATCATAAACCCAAAGCAGTAAATAAATACGAAAAGAGCAAGTGAAGTTTGAAAACAGAGCACCCAATCGCACCTAATCTAGTTAGTGAGCCCCTTTCGAGGTCAAAAGTTGCTTATATCATTCATCTTTCATAAATGATTCATGCTCTTCTTGATATTCTTTGTACTTAAACTCCTTTAGCATGAACAATTGTGTGAAAGCCTAGGTTCAAGTGTTCTGAGAGCATCCAATGAGGTAGGGTCGAGAAGAAATCCTCCCTAAGCTTGTTGAACATAGGTTGAAGTAAAGGTGGTGTGGTTGTCTGCAGTTTAGTCCTCAATGAATACTAATACTTTAATCATACAACTAAAAGTCTCAATTTATGCCTAGTCCGGTTTAAGGGTGTGTTAAGCTTCATCAATTTCATCATCGACGTATCTGTTATGCAAATTCCCTTCTCTGTTTGGTTGTAATGTACCGTTATTTTGCTTGGGGACAAGCAATGCTCGGTTTGGGGTTGTTGATAATGTCAAAATTTTGACATTATTGAAACACTGAACTGAGCAGAAATTATTTGATCCCAGATAAAATAATGGTAATTCTAATGGTTTTGAGAGAAAAGTACAAAGCAGCATAATTTAAAGATGAAAGCGTGGATTTTAAGAAGAAATTGCTAGAAACCATGTTCTGGAAAGTGAAACTCAATTTGGGGTTGAAGCATGTTTATCAAGACAAAATTTCTGAAGAAAACAGTGCATGGGGCGGTTTGGGCCGCGAGTTAGTGGGGCCGCGCGAGTTAGGAATTCCGGGCGACTTGTAGCGTGACCTAACCTGCACCATAAGTCGCACCACGTGTTGTTTATGTTTTAGTCGACTGTTTCAATCAGATCTAGGTATCACGTAATTGGACGAGAGACGGCGGCGGCTAGAGGCGATTTTTGGGAACAGATTCAAGGCAGAAGCGAGACAAAAAGGTGGGGAGACTTGGTGGAAACGGATTCTCAATCTTGTTACAATCTTTTACTTCAAGATTCAAAGATTTCAGGGAGTGTTTTATATTTTTCTAGCATTCTTCATTTATGAACGATGTTTAGATCTACTTTTCTTCCACTTCCAGTTTTCATTTTTGTTAACCCCAACATGAGCTAAACTTCTCATGTTGGGGGTTGGGTGATTATTTGGTGATGTTGATAAACTTGTGATTTGGTTTGTATTTTGATGATTAATTTCTCAATGAAGCATTTGATGAGTTTTTAATGTAATTCATTTTGGTATGATCAACTAGTTGGATATTTCTTGATTATCTTACTCTTCGAGAGAAGTGTAAGATGATTAGATGTGTTTATCAAATGCCTATGATGCAAATTGGATAGAGATATACCAATTTCATCATAGATCTGTTAATTTTGTCCTTATGAGTATATTAACTTGAAGTTGGAGTTCGAAAGAAGAAATTTCATTGTTAATTGCTAGTATTGTTATAGCTTGAGAAAGTGTAGCAATCACATTAAAATTAATCATTGAACCGGTGAATCATCTAATTCAACCCATTACTTGTTTTTAGAAATGATCCTTATATGAATCCAACCCCCAACTTTCTTATCAGCAGTTGACTGTTTCAGTTTCTAAAAGCCTCCTTTTTGTCGTTTGAGCTTAATTCTTTCTGCAAAACTTCAAATCAATCCAATTTTCATTTCGTCTAGTTAATAGTTAATATAGTCGTGTGGTACTCAATACCAAGTTCCTACGTGTTCGATACTCATACTTCCGTACGTATTACTTGATATGACACCGTACACTTGCGGTCCGTATGGGAAGGGTGTAAACCCGACCTATCATGCTTTAACTGTCAAAGTTAAACAATTTGAGCGACATTATGCTTATAGGACAAATACATGGGGTCATTGTGTGAGGACTTAACAGAACTTCTATGGATTCACGTTAACCGGTGTTTCCTACCCAAGAAGTTAATCCTTGAGTGATCGAGTATGAGGAGTCAATTTATGAGTGTGGGTGTGTGATGTGCAGAAAAATAGAAATGAGAGTTTGGTTAGAAGCGAGCTTAATGATAAAAAAAAGAGGGTGTGAGATCAGAGTAAAAGAATATCAAACTCTGCACCAAACTTTTTCTGAGTCGGGCAGCCACATTACTGATTGTTTCACATTTCTTTGGTGAACATCATTGAAACAGGCAACTAGCCCATGCCAACTCTTGTTTAAACCCCACCTGCTACTCATTTCTTTCTTAATAGAGAAGTGTTTCAATTTTTCTTGGGGATGCAGCATATAATCTATCTGAATTTTATTTGGAAAATCTGGATAATGAAAAAGAAGGAAGTCTGCCCCACCTTCGCACTTTGATCATGCATAATTAAGTCTGTGTTATACTGTTGTCTCAATGGTTTACACAATTTTGAGCCTGATAAATCAATCATTCTGATTAAATTCTTTCATACACAAGCATGAACACACAGGAAATTCGTTTTTTTTTGTCCAAACATTCATAGTTTAACCTTGTGTTATTCGATAATTGAATGGAAGACCTGGGGGAGTGAACATCAAAAATCTCCTTTCCAAAGTGTATTCGTTACACACAGTGACTTCGTGTTACTGACATGCATTTTTAACTGATTCATTTGTTGATTCAGGTGTTACACTCATAATTTGTCTGAATTTAAAAAGATTCGGATGAATATCTTATGAATTGACGGATAATCAGAGGCTCAGTGGAAAAGGTCTTGGTCAGAATTTTCAAGGATATTTCTTGTAAAGTTTTGATGATTTCGTGCTACATCATCAAAAAGGGGGAGAGGTGATCAAGAAATGTTTGAAGTGGAGAAGATTTGATCAAGAAATGTTTGAAGTGGAGAAGTTTTGTTCAAGAAATGTTGGTTGAAAGAAAGTTTGTAAAAGTTTTGGAGAAATTTTGTTACGAAAGATGATCTGAAGAAAGTTCATTGCAAAATTTTGTCAAAGAATCAAATTTGTAAGAAGACTGTACAAGTTTGAAAGAGCAAGTTTAAAGAGTTCTGAAAGCAAGTTAAATCTGAAGATAATTTCTTTTCGATGTTTGAAAGAGGTTTTTACAACCTTAGGGGATATTGTTACTGTTTTTGAAGACAATTTTTTATCCAAGAAAGAGGAGATTGTTTTTTAGCTTAAAAGGGAGATTGGACTTTAATGCTTATTTTGCTAATAATCAACAAGAGGAAGATTTTATTTCATATCTTTTTGAAGATGATCTTGATCCAATGGGGGAGATTTTTAGTGCAGAAATATGTTGGATACAACATCATAAAAGACTGAAGATGAAAGTAAAAATCAAAAGCTCAAGTCAAAGACCTTCAAGCTAAAGTCAAAGTCAAAGTGTATGTAGTGTGAGTGTTTAGTGGTATAAGTGTTTTGTCAAATAGGGATATGGCTAAATTAGAGAGTTGTATCAAGTGCGCGTATCAGATTGTTAGAGAGAGAAAGTATCTAAGAGTTCTCTGTTGTAATCAATTCAAGAGTGAAATAAAATCGTTCAAATTGGAATTTGATTGTCATCTTAATCATAATTTAGTGATAAGAACTTGATCTTGGGAAATATCAGATTATTCTAACCTTAATCTCATACGCGTTTGAAAGATGGACAACTTTCAGACATGAAAACAGTTTTCTTAAATGTTCAGACCACTTCTCGATTATCAAAATATTTTATGAATTTAGAAGTGTGATTTTAAATGTTGTCATTTTATGAGCTTTCATGATTCACTAACCGTGTGTTTCCAAAGATACATACTTGTGTATTATCTTTTCCATATACTGTCAAGTATTCACACACACCGGTTTAGTATTTTTGTTGATTTTGTTATTATCATATCTCAAAGTGAAACTATTTTTCGATGGTAATAAACCCCGTTTGAATTTCCATGTTGTTGAGCGTTATATTCATTCAAAACTAAGCGATTCTTTCATGATAGTCTATATTTGTTCATATAGACACATTCCAGTTATTTAATGACATAAGCCTTTATTGATAAATCATTCATATTTGATCTTTTCCATACATTGTCAGATTCTCAAAACATATCTATTGATTTCACTTCGTATATTCAATTTCCTTATTTTTGAGAAAATCTTCCATGTTTAAAATATTCAAATCTTCATGATTATCTTACTGATCATACATTTATCTGCAATATGTACTTCATATTACTGTGCTTGACCTGTTGAAGTTAAACTCTTAAGCAACATTAGGCTTTTAGGAAAAATTCACGGGATCAGTGTGAGAACTTCAAAGAACTTCCATGGATTCACGATAACCAATGTTTCCTACCCAAGAAGTTATCCTTGAGTGATCGAGAGAAGAAAGGTCAAAATCAAAGAGTGGGTGTGTGATGAGGTAAAATGAAAAGATAGTTTGTTAGAAGTGAGCTTAAATGGTTAAAAGAAAGAAGGTGTGAGAATAGAGTTAAAAGAATATCAGAACTCTGTACCAACTAATTTCTGAGCCTGGCAGCCACATCTACTGTTGGTTCACATTATTTGGTGACCTTCATTGAAACAGGCATTAGCCCACGACAACTCTTGTATTACAGCCCACCAACTACTCATCTTTTTCTCAACAAAAAGATGTTTCATATTTTCTTGGGGACGCAACACATACGCTATCTGGTCTTCATTTGGAAGATTTAGATATTGAAACAGACGGAAGTCTTCCCCACCTTCGCATCTCGTTCATGCACATTGAGTCTATGTAATATTGTTGTTGTCTCAATGGTTTACACACTTTGGTCCTATAAAGCTAAGCACCTTCAATCTTTCTTACACATGCACAATCACACAAGGAATTTGTTTTCTTGTCATAACGTTCATAGAAAATTCCTCTGTGGTTTTTCGATGATTGAATGGAAGCCCAAGGGGAGTGAACATTAAAAAGCTCTTTTCCAATGTACATTCGTTGTACAAAGTGGCTTCGTGCTGCTTACAGGCATTTCTAACTGATTCATTTGTTGATTCAGGGTCACATTCATATTTGTCTGAATTTGAAAATATTTGAATGAATACTTTTGTTGAATTGACGGATGTTTAGAAATCCATTTGGAAAGATCATTGACAGAAAATGGGTACATGACATTTCTTCAAGAAGTTTTGATGATCTTTATGCTCTACATCATCAAAAGGGGGGAGAGATGATCAAGAAATGTTGGATTTAGAGAAAGTTACATGTTTGGAATATGGGGGAGAGATACAAGAAATGATTTGGTGAATGAATTATGGGGAGAAATGTACAGAATGAAAGAAAAGTTCAAGAAAGATTGTTGAAGTTTAACTGAAATTTTCTTTGAAGATTATTTGCTGAAGCAAAGTGAGCTAAATCTGAAGATAATTTCTTTTTCGAAATCTGAAAGAGGCTACTATAAATCTCGGGGAAAATTGTTAAAGTTCTTGAAGAGGATAATCACAGTTTTTGGGGGAGAATGTTGAAAATTTGAAGACATTCCAAAGAAAAGGAGAGATTGTCAAAGATTTTGAAGAGACTCTTAAAGAGAAGAAAGGGGAGATTGACTTTGAACAAATTTACCTAAAGAGGGGAGATTCATTTCAAAGGAGAAGATTGTTTGTCAGAGACATAAAAGAGGGAGATTGCTTCTTAATGATAAAATTCTTTATGAATCCAAAGGGGAGATAAAGTTCTTATCTTTTTGAAGATGATCTTGAATCCAAAGTGAGAGATTGTTAGTGCATAAATGTTGGGTCCAAGATCATTAAAGGTTGAAAATCAAAGCCCAAGTCAAACTCTCAATGAAAAGTCAAAGTCAAAGATCAAAGGAAGAAAAGTCAAAATGTTTAGTTAGCTTGTTATCTTGTTAGTTTGTTTGTTTAGATTCCCTTGTAGTGTTTCCTAGGTATAAATAGGTTTTTGCTTTGTAGAATCTTGCAACGAAGAGAATACGCTTACAATTGAGAATCTAGAGAGAGAAATATTGTGTGAGAGAAAGTCATATATGAATTGTAATCTTGTGATTTGAAATAAATCATATGGCTATTTGGATCGACTTGTTGTTGTTATCTTGATCATATTGCACAATTAGGGACACACATTTTTTTTATCTAGTATCAAATTCTAAAACTACTTAACTAAAAAAATATTGATATATTATCCAACATTCATCGCTTATGACTCTTTTAATTATTTCATCCGCATGAATTATGTATTTGTATTAAAATATAGTAGATTTCTTGTTATTAACTAAGAGAACGCACTCCTATCTTTTGAAAATAATTACCAACCATATGAGACGGTTGAACTTATATTTATACCCTTTTTTTTCAAACATTATTGACTCTTTATTATCTAATATTGAGTGCAAGAATCTTGAGTACTCTCCTATCTCTAAATCAATAACAATATCTTAACTCTTAAGCTATAACCAACATGGGTTTTGATTCTAAGATTGATGGCCCCGAAAAAAAAACTGTTTCAACCAAAGATGAGATGGAAACACTGTTGATTTATATTAATTTACATATAGTATTACTCTGAATAGTTAATGATAATGTCCCTGATTCAAGTTCTAATCTCTACAAACAATCAAGATGAACAATTCCATAAGTCATATGTCATTGATTCAAATTCACAAAGATTACAATCTCACTTTCTCTCTCTACACTCTCTCACTTGAATGATATTCAATTTATTCTTCTCTAATATGCTCCGTGTAACTTTCTGACAATGACTTGCTTACAAGCTTACTTACTTACGCAAAGACAACGCTATTTATACTAGCAACAAATACAAAGAAACAAAACACATACTATGACTTTGACTTTTATTACATTTGACTTTGACATTCTTGCTTGAGAGTTGACTTTGAGGATTTGACTTGCTTGACTTTCATCTTCAGTATTAATGATCTTGTATCCAACAAATATGTGCTCTAACATTCTCCCCCTTTGGATCAAGATCATCTGAAAAAGATTTTTCAAATCAATCTTCTCTCTTTAAGCTCAATTTGAATAATCTCCCCCTTTAATTAACTTTATCTCCCCCTTTGTTGATTTCTTGTCAATTAAGAACATCTTCAAAAATAAACATAATCAATGAGAAACAATCTCCCCTTTTCTGCTTAAAACATTCTCCTCTTTTCTTTGATAAACTCTGTCTTTAAACTTTCAGCAATCTTCCCAAAGTTTGTTCTTCAAGAATAATAACATTCTTCCCCAAAGGTTGTAAAACCTCTTTCAGACACAACTCTGATTGCTTCAGCAAAATTATCTTCAAATAAAATTTCACTAAAATTTGCTCATCTTCAGAAATCTTTGAACAAACTTCAACAATCTTTCTTTAACATCTTTCTTTCACAATCAATTCTTGAACATTTCTTCAACTTCTTCTAACATTTCTTTAGTATCTCTCCCCCTTTTTGATGATTGCGGCATCGAGATCATCAAAATTTTCAATAAGAAATGTCTTTGATATAATCTGACCATTGATGTTTCATACTGAGCCTCTGATTCACCGTCGATCCAAAATATATTTATCCGAATCTTTTCAAATTCAGACAAATTATGAGTGTAACACCTGAATCAACAAATGAATCATTGTGTAACGAATACACAATGGAAAGGAGGTTTTTGATGTTCACTCCCCCAGGGCTTCCATTCAATCATCGAAACACCACAAAGATATTTCTATGAACGTTATGACAAGAAAAACAAATTTCCTTGTGTGTTATGCGTGTTAGACATGTAGCACAACAGAGAGGGTTATACGCGTTCCAGAGTTAGAGAGAGAAAGTTTGAGAGTGTTTGTAATATCGATTTCTAAGATTAATAGAAAGTTTTTATTAAATGAAATTGATTGTCATCTATTGATTACATTATTATCTGTTCATTTGAATATCGGAGTACAATCTCTTATCAGCACGGGAGTATCTCTTTTGATCGTTGAAGAGCGAGTCCTAAACTGTTGTGTTTAGAAGTCAAACTCCGTTGAAGTACGGGTCCTGAACAGATTTATTCAGAAGCCTCAGTTCATTGAAGCACGGGTTCTGAACTAATTTATTCAGAAACCTAGCATCGGTTCTCTTACTCCCCCCTTGACTTGAGGTGCCTGCAACACAGAATCATCCTTTGGCTTTGGTACCCACTTGTATTTGGGTCCATATTTGTTAGTTGCAGTTCTAATAGGAGTAATTGAATAAGAACCATACCAGTAATGATCACTAGACTTATGAACAAAATCATTTGTATGACAGTAAGAACAATACCCATTTCTATACAACCTGATCAATTGATCTCTCGAGTAAGCAAAATCAGGTTTACCTTTCAGTACTTTGTTCTTCTTAGCTTTTGATGCTTGTACAGATGATTTGTTACTTGTCTTCTCTTCCTTCTTTCCTTTCTTTTCTTCTTTCTTCTCATCATTCTTTTCATCGTCAGCTAGTTTCACCTTCCAGACCAGTTTTTCTTCTTTATATCTCCTTATTCTCCTTCTTTGTGTACCTGAACCAACTACATTTTGATCATAGAAAATGTTAGTAGTACGAATCTGATCAAATGAATCAACTGACCTTCTTGAAGAAACAGTTTTCTGATGTGAGTTTGCAGTTGTCTTGAATGAACATTCAGAATCAGCTGAATCATCTCTAGGTTTGTGGATTTTTGACTCTGGAGTCGTTTGCTCAGTCACCACCACCTTTGAAATAATACTTTCAAGCTCTTTTATCCTTGAAGTGAAACTGTCTCTTTCTTTGACAAGTTGGTCAATCTTCTCTTGGAATTCAGACTTCGTTTTCTGTTCTTTCTGTGCACTTTCAGATAGTTCAGATAACTTCTCTGTCAGCTTCTTTATCTCTGCTTCAAATATGTTTCTTTCTTCTTCAAAGCCTTTTACAGCATTTGTTCTCTGACCGGATATCTCTTTAAAGATTCCCACATTCTTCTATTCTATGGTCTTCTTGTCTTTGTCAAACTTTTCTCTTTCCAAAATGATCACTTTCTCAAAGTCAGAAACTTGTTGAGAAAGCTTTATACATTTGAGCTCAACTGTCTTCTTCTCTTCACAACTCTTTCTTGAAAAGTCTGAGAATTTCTTTGCAAATGCTTTCTTTTCAATATCAAAATTATCTCTGTCTTTGACTATCTGCAGTTCCAGATCAGTAATCTTCTTGTTCAACTCTTCATTAGCATCCTCTAGATTCTTAATCTTCTCCTTATTACTGTCAACAGATGCTGCTTGCTGGATTTGCACAATCTGATTTTCAAAGTCAGAGATCTTTCTTTTCAGCTCAGCATTCTCAGTCTTTAATTTCTCATATTCCAATCATTTGTCTTCTTTCAAAGCATGAAGAACTTCTCTTTCAAGTTGAGTTATATGTTCTTTATATGCAGCAAAGAAATCTGAAAATTTTCCTGAACTAGTTGCCTTTTTCAGTAAGCCCATATGTGAATGCATCCATTCTTTAAGACTAATAAAAGTAGCAACTTGATAATTTTCTTTCTCCTTATAGTACTCAATATTTTCTTTAGACACAACAACTTCAATATATAACTTTTCAAGTTTCTCATTTTTTTGTACAATCTTCTTTTCAAGAGAGGCAATCTTGGCTTTCAGATTAGTAATCTCTTCTTTTGATGACATCTTGATCTTTATACCTGTTATCACAAAAAGAACTTGAATTTGACCGTTAGTCCAAATGAAATCTCAAAAATACTGAAAACTTTGAAACAAAATTAGAAATTTAAGTTTCCAAAAATTCACCAAGTCAAGAATTCGCAAGCAAACTAGAATTCGCACAAACTATAACTTCAGAATTCGTAACCAAGAGAAATCCAATAAGAATTCGCAGGTCACTCCACAATGTTAACAAGAATTCGCACATAACATAGACCAACTTCAGAATTCGCAAGTAAAGAAATCAGAATTCGTAAACAAGAGATCTGCGAATTCTGTCCTTCAAAGAATTTTCCTGAATACCTTTTCGCAAAAGAGATATATGTGAATTTTGTCCTTGAAGTTTTTCTAAAAACACTTTTTGTACACACACTTATACAAATTCTGAAAATTCGCACAAATCAACTCTGCGAATCTTTAGCTTTTCTTAAAACACACAAGTACGAATCCTATGAAATTCGCATAAGACACGTATGCGAATCCTATACAATTCGCAATACACACTGATGTGAATCCTATGAAATTCACAAGAAACTCCTCTGCGAATTTTATACTTGAAACATTTTCAGAAAACACAATCTGCGAAATCCTCTATGAACTCTGCGAGACCTAATAAATCTGCGAATTCTTCACACTTTCTGCAAAACCCTTTGATTTAGCGAGTTCTTCTTGCAATCCTGCGAGTTCTTGAAGACTCTGCGAGTTCTTGAAGACTCTGCGAGTTCTTGAAGGACTTGCGAGTTCTTCAGATCTGGAACAAAATATCTTCTGATTTTCTCAAAAACCCATCTAATCTCCAAATTTCGAACTGTAACTTTGAATAATTGCTCTCTAACACATTAAGAACCAATTCCTTTCAAAGAATTACAACACAAATCACTCATAATTACAAATTGATTCAATTACAGTATCGACAGATTCGTGAAGTTCAAAACTCAAAATCATCAAATTTGATTACAAAATACAGTGCAATACTCCAATTAATCTATACAAGATTGATCTAGAACTCTATACGAATACAATAAAATTGATTACAAACTGAATTTCACCCAAAAATTCAAAAATTGAATTTGGACTTCGATGAAATAGTGTCGAAACAAATTTTCTTGATTTCACTCTGGATCTGCTCTGATACCAATTGATAATGTCCCTAATTCAATTTCTAATCACTACAAACAATCAAGATGAACAATTCCATAAGTCATATGTCATTGATTCAAATTCACAAAGATTACAGTCTCACTTTCTCTCTCTACACTCTCTCACTTGAATGATATTCAATCTATTCTTCTCTAATCTGCTCCGTGTAACTTTCTAACAATGACTTACTTACAATCTTACTTACTTACACAAAGACAAGGTGTTGATCCAAACTCTCTCAGTGATTTGATAAAGACCATCTTCTATACTTAGTGAAAATTACGTTTAAATAATATGTAATAGTGTTTCATCATCAGCGATCAGACTGAGTATGTTCAGTTATCACTGATGATCCTTCTTGTAAACATTCATATGTATTAGTGTTTCACTATCAGCGATTCAATACTGAGTATGTTCATTATCGCTGATGTTTTCTAATGTAAACAGTTATACGTAATCCCTGAAGACAAGTTTTACGTCAACAGATGTTCATAGCTGAATCGAAAATGAAGCTGTTGAACAAAGACAAGTCTACTAGTGACCTGATGTGGATATCAGTGAAGCAAGAAAAATCTACACACGCGAAGAAACCTGAGGAAAAGCATCAGCGATAGCTGAACTCCTTTGAATCTCTGAAGGAAGAGATATTCAGCGATCGATGATCACTTAGCTTATACCTCAAGTCTCTTTTGTCTTTCCCTTACACACCTAGTACGATGTGTCAGAACGGACATACCTCTGCCATAAATCCTACAACAACTCTGTCAACTACATTGTTCATGATACGGCCAAAAGCTTGTCTCCCAAAGTCAGACCCTCTCTACCAATCAATGAAGGACACGTGTAAAGTGTCATGCCATGTATTTAATGCATAGGGTATAAATAGAAAGATCACCTCTCTATCTGAAGAGAGCACTTCTAGCCTTCATCTTTCTAAATATATTGAAACCCTTGTTTTCTATATTCTCTCAATTCCCCATTCTCTATATTCTTGTGCAACCATCTTAGTGTTTTCTTAAGTTTGTTTAGATTGAGTTTTACTTAATCTAATTCCGCAACAGACTTGTAAATTGTGTTTGATTTATCAATAAACAATTTATTAAACTTTAAATTATGTGTTTGTATTCAACCCCCCCCCCCTTCAAAAAACTTGTTAAGCATCTTCGGGATCAACAAGTGGTATCAAAGCAGGTCACGGGTTCGAATCCCATGGAGTGCATTTAAATGCCAAAGGCATGTTGTGCAGCCATTGACTTCTAGCGAATATCTTGTTAGTGCTGGAAGATGCTAGAGGGGGGGGGGGGTTGTTGGGTCATTGACCAGCATCTTCCTAAATCGAAACGTGGCACTGGCTGCTACGCTATAAGGAAATAAAGTTGTGCCTTCTCCATCAGCAATTGCTTTTGGCGTAGTGGTAAGCGCTTGATCCTAACATGTGGTATCAGCGTTCCTAAATGGAAAGTTGAATGAAGAAGTCTATGTAGAACAACCTCCAGGGTTCTATGACCCTAAGCATCCAAATTATGTTTATAAATTAGATAAGGCTCTCTATGGTCTAAAACAAGCCCCTCGTGCTTGGTATGACACTCTCTCATCTTTTCTTATCTCTGAAAATTTTGAACGTGGTAAGATCGATAACACCTTATTTTTCAGAAAGATAAAAGGTCATATTATTCTTGTGTAAATATATGTCGATGACACAATATTTGGTTCTACTAACCCATCTCTATGTACTCGCTTCGCTGAAAGAATGAAGAAAGAATACAAGATGAGTATGATGGGCGAACTAACTTACTTTCTTGGTCTTCAGATTAAACAATCTGAAAAAGGTGCTTTTATCAGCCAAGGTAAGTATGTTAAAGATATGTTGAAGAAGTTTGATATAACTCAAACTTCAGCGATGAAAACTCCTATGGCACCTCCTCTGACATTAAACAAGGAATCCCATCTGATCGCTGTCAAGCGAATCTTCATATATCTGAAAGGAAGTCCTAACCTCGGTCTTTGGTATCCCAAAGACTCAGGGTTCGATCTAATTGGATATTCAGATAGTGATTTTGCAGGTTGTAAACTCGATAGAAAGAGCACCACTGGTGGATGTCAACTCCTAGGAGGAAAGCTGGTAAGTTGGACAAGAAAAAAGCAAAATTATGTGTCCACTTCCACAGCTGAAGCTGAATATGTAGCCGCTCGAAGTTTTTGTGCTCAAGTCTTATGGATGAGAAATCAACTATTAGACTATGACCTACAGCTATCAAAAATTCCAATCTATTGCGACAGCACTAGTGCTATCGCTATAGCAAATAATCCAGTGCTACATTCAAAGACAAAACACATAGAGATCAGATATCATTTTATCAGAGATCATGTGATGAATGGTGATATTGAACTTCACTTTATGCCCACTGACTATCAGCTAGCTTATTTATTCACCAAACTTCTTGATGAGACAAGGTTCAACTTTCTTATCAGTGAGCTTCGAATGTTGAATCTTGAAGAGTGATTCTTCATCTTTCATGCATTATGTCAGTGACTCTAAGTTCCCCTTTATCACTTACTCTCTGAACAATTATCTCTGACTCTCAGGTATGTTCTCTCACTCTCAATCATTGAATATTCATTCAGTAAGACGTCTTTCAAAATCAAGACTTTAATCACTGATTTCTCTTCACATGATTAAAAGATTTTTGATAAACAAAATTTATCACTGACATTTCTCATCAGTGATCCTTCTGAAAAGAAAAACCAATCTCTGAATTATATCAGAGATTCTTTCAAAAAGAAAACCTATCTCTGACTTTTCTTCAGAGATAATTTCAAAAATGACAAATGAAACTTTTTTTCTCTCTCCTATGACGTCATTTGAACCGACAATCCACGACATGCCTTTTTCTCTGACACGTTCGTCCGTTGCCCTTCTATCCAATCAACTTCGTAAGACGTGTCCATGTCATGATGAGCATTTGTTTTCCCGCCTCACTCATTCTCTTTCATTCTTCTCTCTCTCTCTCCTCCATATAAAAAGAATGTTTTTTCAATTCTTATCTTTTTACGCTTTCTGCAAAACCTCTCAAGCAAAAAAAACTCTCAAGGCATTCAAGCAAACAAAAACTCATTCATATCTTTGGATCTTCATCTTCTTCAGATCAACAGGTTTTTGTTTCACATCTTCTTATCTTCTTATCCTTCATATTTCTTTATAATGGATTTTTCAAAAACATTAAAATCATTTTTTTTGATTTTATCTTGTTTAAAAACTTTTGGTTTTCTTCATGTTCTTTATTCTTCACAAAGAACATTGCTTTAATCTGAAAATAACTTGGTTTTTCTATGTTTCTTTCTAAATACAGAAATTGGTAAAAACTTTATTTATTTTTGGACTCTAAACCTTTCTTTCTATTCTATTCTCCTTTCTATATTCAGAAATGGCTCAAGCTACACTCATTGCCTCCAAAAATGTCAAATTCGCTATCACTGAATCTGAGGTCCCAAAGAACAACCACCTCGCAAGATTGGACTTTGAAGATGCCAAATACCCACACCTAGTGGATGCAGCTGCATTTTTGAAGCAGTCCTGCTTAGCCTACGCTCTAAACGTGGATCCTAAACCATCCAAGACTCTTCTCCAACTGTTTTGGTTCACCGTTGATATCACCACCATCACCAACAAGAAGGGTGAAGTGGTTCCCGCTATCTCGTTCTCAACTAAACTAGGATCAGGCATGCTCACTGCCTATGGCCTCAGGAAAGCACTTCGCCTCCCTGAGAAGACGAAACATGGTTTCGATGCCCTCCCCACTGACGCTGAACTCATCCAGTTCCTGGATGACATGGAGTACTCCTGGGATAACAAGCCCCGTTCCACCATCCCCAACAAGCGCCTCACAAAAATCCAGAAGGAAAACATGCCTTCTCAACAAAACTACATCTTCTCACACATCATTCAAAGCATGAGTGGGAAGATTGTCTCCTTGGATCAGGCGAGCAAAGTTCATCTTCAGATGGGCTATTCTGTAATCGCTTGCAAGCATTTTGATTACGTTGGCGCTATCTTTGATGACCTTAAGTCAAAGATAGAGAAGACAGAGAGGGATCCCAAGATCCTTTATGTACGCTTTATCTGTGTGTACCTAAAGTTTCTATACGCTGACAAGTACCCAACTTCTCAAGATGGTACTTTTTCAAAAGTTGGTCAGCGATCTCTGGAAGTCAAGGTGGTTGCCAATGAGGCCAGTCTTTCAACTCTGCGCACTTGTCTCTCTCTCTCTCTCCACTCTTCGACTTCAGTGGCCACGCAGGAGGTTCCTTCTCCTGCTATCCCTACCGCTACCATCGCTCAAAAATGACCATCAACTAGTCTTCATGGTCCTTCTAAAAAGTCCAAAAAGACTAAGGAGACCGCCCCTAGTGGTTCAATACCTAAAGTAGTTTCTCAACAAACGCCTGCCACAACAACTGTGATGCCACCCATCACCTCAATTCTTCAACAACCTCCTGAGGTAATTTCCACTATCCAAACTTCTTCTATCCCTATTACTCTTCCTTCTATTTATTTGGTCTCTAACCCTCCATCTCTTTCACAGCAACCTCAGTTTGCACCTATAGGACCTGATAATCAAACGTTTGAAGAATCTATGCATTTCTACAATATGTTTGAAAACTCATGTACTCCTATAACCCTAAACACTACTCCCATCTCACCATATAAGCCTGAGCATCGTTGTGCTCATCTGCTAACTTTACTTGCAGGTCCTACTTTGGCCACTGTTGACGCTCACGTCAACACACTTGCTGAGAAGGTGGAGTCTCTCACCACCTCGGTCAACGAATCCGCTAGCACTGTTAATATCGCTGGTGTTGAGCTAAATAAATTGACTGATGCCTCCTCCTCCAAAGTTGATTCTTCTCAGCTATCAATTGTTCAGGAGGACATCATCAAGATCAAGGACGACCTGGTCAGGACTCACCAACAGGTCACTCTTATTCAGGAATCGCAGAACACCTTCAGAGATGACTTTAGGGATCTATCTCTCAAGGTTGATTCCTGTACCTCCATGCTACAACAAGTACTTCTGAAGCTGAATGAAGCAGCTCCAATGCCAACACCTTCCTTTACAGAGAATGATCGCACCTCTCTGAACGTAGCCATTGAATTTATTCATCTAGCTACTTCAGACATTCCTAAAATCGAGGGTCGTCTCGCACATTTGGAGGCTGAAGTCCAGTCCCTGGAAACTGCAAAAGCTACTCCTTCAACCTCTGAAGTCCCCCAAACTGATAATGACAAAAAGGGGGAGAAGGATCTGAACGAAGAAGAAAATGAGGAAGTTGTTGCCGAAGTCCAGACGGAAGAATCTCCCTCTCATGTTGAGGGGGAGAAGGTTGCTGACAAAACTCCTCCCTCTGCTTCTCTCGCTCAAATTCTTGATGAAGAAGAAGAGGAAGAGGATGAAAAAGATGATGAAGAACTTGATCTTCAAGATCAAGAGAAAGAGCAACAAGCTGACGACGACGACGATGAAGAGGATCAATCTCTTTGGTTCTCAGCAGCGAATGTCTCTTCAACGATAGCTTCGAAAGAAGTTGTCACATCAGGGGGGAGAAGTGGAACTTCTTCAAGTGCTCCTTCCCAAGGCAAGCAGAAGGGTATAGCTGCCGAGGGAAACCTGAACATAGTTTCACAATCTGAGGGGGAGCATCCTTCTCAGGTATGTCTTTCTATTGTACCCATATCCTTCTATACCTCTCCCACCCCTATTTCTTTCTAAGCCTTTATCTTTCTCCTTCCTAAAATAAACACTAACTCCTTTTTCACTTCTTGACCAGACAGTTCTCTCCCCTACTTAAGGGAACTGAACTCCAAATAATCCCAGCTTCTACAGCTGAAGAACAAATAATCCCAATCTCATTCAGTGATATTGATGAATAAGAAGAAGAAGCCCTGCTCCACCCAGGAAGGCCTTCCAGACCAGCTCATTGGTCAGAGGAAGAAATGAACAGAAGAACAGTGATGATCTCTTATCTGGAGAGTCAACGGCTGAAGATCCCTCTTCACCCTCCATCTACAGAGCTCGACTTCTTGACTGAAGATGAAATTGAAGAATCTGTCAGAGTTGAGAAATTGATCGCTGAATGTAAAAAAGATGATTCTCTAGCTCTCAAGGTTCAGTCTTCTCAAGTCAAAGACAAGAAGCTAAAGAAAAATCCAGTGGAAGTTCAGGATGCTCTACTCAAAGAAATTGAAGAGGAGCGCTCAAAAGAACAAAAGGTCAGGGATAATAATGTCGAATGGTGTAAGCATAAATTCGACTATCGCTCCGAGCCATTGAAGATAACAACCGTTGTCGTCTTTGGAAGAAAGAAGAAGGACCGAACTTCTGTAACAATGGAGATAACCAGAGAAGATGGATGCTCAAAGGAAATGTTCGTCTCAAGACTTAAAAGCTTCGGCTACATGGAATGGTTAGAGTTTAAGGATGCACTGAAGAAATCAAAGTCAACTTACAAAGGTTATGTTGAAGGGATCAATGATGCTCTCATCAACAGAGTCGCTGCTATATTAAAAGTGCTATCTGTTCTTCCTTCTAAGACAAGGCAATTCAAAAGAAAGCCTACCTCCTCCTCTGAGAATGTCGTTGTTATCAGAAATGACACCTCCATCAAATTCTCAAAGGAAGCATAGTTTGGTCCTCCTCCTGATCTCTAAGTTCTAGATCTATCTCTGCCTCCTGGTGGACCATATATTCCTGGGCAAGTACTTAAAGATCCTCATGGAATCTTCTTCAGAGATGATGATGAACAGCTCAGATTCCATAGAGTCTCTAAGATTCATATTTGTCCTCTAAGTCATCTAAAGGATCTCTTATGCTTATGGTATGACTTTTCTCCTTTAGTTGAATCGATCAAGACAATCATTAGTCAAGAATCTTCAGATCGAAGGCAAAGAAGAGAAGAAATACCTGACTATATGATCAATCCTCCAAAGTCTTCTCTAGATAGTTGATAGATTAGTTTCTTAATTCTTGTAATCTATTAGTTAGACTTACAGTAGTTAGTTCTTCACTTGTACTTTATATTTTCATATCTTGTAATTCTTTCTTTGAATTAATGAAAATTTCAATGAAGTACTTAACCCTATCAGTACTGTAAAAGATCCCTCAAAATAGTAATTGGGACATGTATGTTATGAGTCCTGATTATTCCACATTTTGAATTATAATGTAATTTTCTTCAGTTACTTTGTCATTATCAAATAGGGGGAGATTGTTGATCCAAACTCTCTCAGTGATTTGATAAAGACCCTCTTCTATACTTAGTAAAAATTACGTTTAAATAATATGTATTAGTGTTTCATCATCAGCGATCAGACTGAGTATGTTCAGTTATCACTGATGATCCTTCTTGTAAACATTCATATGTATTAGTGTTTCACTATCAGCGATTCAATACAGAGTATGTTCAGTATCGCTGATGTTTTCTAACGTAAACAGTTATATGTAATCCCTGAAGACAAGTTTCGCGTCAACAGATGTTCATAGCTGAATCGAAGATGAAGCTGCTGACCAAAAACAAGTCTACTAGTGACCTGATGCGGATATCAGTGAAGCAAGACAAATCTACACACGCGAAGAAACCTGAGGAAAAGCTTCAGCGATAGCTGAACTCCTTTGTATCTCTAAAGGAAGATATATTCAGCGATCGATGATCACTTATCTTATGCCTCAAGTCTCTTTTGTCTTTCCCTTGCACACCCAGTACGATGTGTCATAATGGACATACCTCTGCCATAAATCGTACAACAACTCTGTCAACTACATTGTTCATGATAAGGCCGAAAGCTTGTCTCCCAAAGTCAGACCCTCTCTGCCAATCAATGAAGGACACGTGCAAAGTGCCCTGCCATGCATTTAATGCATAGGGTATAAATAGAAAGATCACCTCTCTATCTGAAGAGAGCACTTCTAGCCTTAATCTTTCTAAATATATAGAAACCATTGTTTTCTATATTCTCCCAATCCCCCATTATCTATATTCTTGTGCAACCATCTTAGTGTTTTCTTAAGTTTGTTTAGATTGAGTTTTACTTAATCTTATTCCGCAACAGACTTGTAAATTATGTTTGATTTATCAATAAAAAATTTATTAAACTTTAAATTATGTGTTTGTATTCAACCCCCCCCCCTTCAACAAACATGTTAAGCACCTTCGGGACCAACACAAGGCTATTTATACTAGCAACAAATACAAAGAAACAAAACACATACTATGACTTTGACTTTTATTACATTTGACTTTGACATTCTTGCTTGAGAGTTGAATTTGAGGCTTTGACTTGCTTGACTTTCATCTTCAGTATTAATGATCTTGTATCCAACAAATATGTGCTCTAACAGTCAACATTTTGACCCAAAATTATGTCATTGTATATTGTAACACCCGTAATTTTTGGTAAGTGAAAATCAACCCGTATGTAGTTGCAACTTTTAAATGATGGGATTCATGTTAAGAAATAACTACTTTAAGTCCCTAAGAGTTTCAGGAATGTTGGCATAGAAAAAGTCGAGTTTCGGGGCTTGGTACGGGTCTGGCTACAATGTCCGGTGACTATGACAGTTTCATAGTTGCACTGGCAAATTAGCAGCCAAGGGGGAGCACTCTGGACACCTTGTGTGACTATGCCATGAGACAATTCCATGGAAAATTCGTATGCCAATGTAGCACAGCAGTACCAGACAACTTAAAAGTCGTATTTTATGCCTCATTCTTCGTTTCTTCATAACTCTCTCATTTCTACTCCGCTTTTGGTGATTCAAAGTGCTATGGTTTTGTTTTTGAGAGTTTTTCAAAGATAGATTGTTAGTTTTGGGAATATCCAATAGTTTTTGGTGGTGGAGTGGAAGCAAAGATCAAATGATCGTCATCATCACCTCTATTTCAAGAAATTTAGGGTTTTCTAGGTTTTCACCAAAACCTAAGTGGTGACTTCATTCTCCTAGTTTCTAAACCTTGTTATGAGTTATAAATTCTCCATTGATGACTTCCTAGTGTTTATGTTTCTCAAATTTTGGTTTGGAGGATTTTGGGGAGTTAGGTCAAAACTAGAGTTTTGGTCAAAATGGAAATCTTGATATAAGATGTTTAGGGAATGATTCTAAGTGTTTGGATATGTATATTTTTGTTTGGAAAACTTGTGAATCTGGGGTTTAGAGGAATTGCTTGTGGATTCAAGTTTCTTCAAGGAGATCATATTGGGATAAAATATAGATTTAGCCTAAATTTAACAATGTGAGTTCAAGTTGATTTGTGAAAACTTTGTACATGCCAAAATGACCATTTTAGGGTGATTATGTGTTTACATCGTTTTTATTAAAAGTTGGAAGATTTGAAGAGTTTTACTCATTTGGGTTATTTGGTTTTATAAATCTTGTGAAACACCTTTGGGGATATTTGGACACTTTGATAAATAAATCATGTTGATATGCTTCCTTGATGATTTAATATATAAATGGAGCCATTTGATGTAAATGTCCTTTTAGTGTAGTTGATCTTATAAATAGTTTGGAAAATGCATATTATTGTGTTGTGACTTGTGAGGTATTTTGGAAATATAAGGGTATGAGTTCATTTGGAAAATGGTTTGTCTCAACTAATGATGAGTTTGGGGTTAATCATACTTTTGGTCGTTGTGCTTGAATAACCGTTGGTTAATGCGTTTTATTGTTTACATTGACTTTTATTGTACGATAAAGTAAATTGTTGAGCTTTTGGCTCAATTTTGACTAAGCTAAGTCTTGGGGACATATGTTCGGTTTTAATAGTCCGTTATGGAGTTTTGAGTATGATTGCGTTTATTGCGCATCATTTGAGAATTACATGTTTTGAGTGCTTTGGTCATTCAATTGGAGTCATGTAATGTTATAGACTGTAATGCAATGGATCTATAGGCATAGGAGTCAGTCTTTATTATTTTAAATGGGACGGTTGTTTTCATGTGGGGACCAGGATTAGTCATGGGGTCATTGAGGGCCTTATGGTGCGGGGTCTTGGAGTCAAACATCTGCCATTGACTCTGTGATGTAATTTCTGAGTCAATTTTTATAGGATAGTTATTTCCCATTTGTAACTAGTTGAGACATTGGGTCCTTGGAGGCAACTTGGTACGGTTATGTGGAGTCATATACTAGCCATGGGCCGTAAATGTAATCCTAGTGAATGAGTATAATTAGGATCCTTGGGTGCCCTCATTCACATCTTAGTACGAGTTGGTGAGCTTGTGGCCATGGGTCCTAGTATGATGAGCTCAATAACTTGGAAAGTGGCCTACTTTTGTGTTCTGCCACTAACCATGGAAATCGGGTCTCCCCCGTCACCGAAAGGTGTTGTTTTGGGTATTCAGTTTTATCCAGATTTTTTTGTGACGTTTTGTGTATGGGTTGTTCTTCATAAGTTATAGTTTTGGGCTTGAGTCTTACTCATATTTTGGTAGTTTGGATGATAAATTTTTATCCGAATTTCAATATTTGAGCATTTATTGATTTTCCCTGAAAGATCAAGTTTATTATCACAATAACAGATATATATTCACAAAGAAGAGATTAATCAAACCTGTTTTAGATTTCTCAATCAAAGGTTACAAGGTTTCTCTCTTGAAAGGATATTTTCTCTCTCTAAGCTCTCTCTCTAACTTTTGCGGCTGGTGTATTCCAAAAGAGCACACCCTTGCACCCTAACCCTAGAGCCTAATAGGCCCACACACCTATTTTAGGAAAAAGCCATAAAGGCCCAAAATACAAGGAAAAACATTCTTTGACATTTATTACAAAATAACCTAGACTATTTAATGAGAGTTGACTTTTCCAGCTATGACTTCAGATTTCCGTCTTCAATATTGATGATCTTGAATCCAATAAATCTGTGATCTAACAATCTCCCCCTTTGGATCAAGATCATTACAGAAAAAGGATTTAGCAATCCAATCTTCTCTTTAAGCTCAGAAGACGCAATCTTCCTCTTTGTCTTCAAAATATAACAATCTCCCCAAAAGATGTAGATAAACTCTCTTTCATATGATGGAAAGAAATTATCTACCGATTTAGCACAGAATGCTTTAGCATATTATCTTCAAAGAAAAATTCTCAAAAACTTTGAAACTTTCTGACTTGGACATTTCTTTAATCTTGATATTTCTTGATTAGCTCTCCCCCTTTTTGATGAATTGAGCATCGATATCATCAAAACTTCTTCAGAACAAGAAATGTCTTTGACCATGTTGATCTTCCACGAGCCTCTGATTCACCGTCAATTCGAACAATGTATTCATCCAGATCTTTTCAAATCTAGACAAAATAGAAATGTAACACCTGAATCAACAAATGAATCAGTTAAAGATGCCTGTTAGTAACACGAAGTCACTGTGTGTAACGAATACACATTGGAAAGGAGCTTTTATGAAGTTCACTCCCCCAGGGCTTCCATTCAATCATCGAAATACCACAAAGGCAATTTCTATGAACATTATGACAAAGAAACAAATTCCTTGTGTGTTCGTGCATGTGATAGAAAGAATTAAGCACGCGATGATTGCTTATATAGGCTCAATATTGTGTAAACCACTGAGACAACAGTTAGTTAAAAACAGACTCAATGTGCATTAGTGAAGTGTGAAGGTGGGGCAGACTTCCTTCTTTTCAATATCCAGATTTTCCAAATGAAAACCAGATAGTATATATGTTGCGTCCCCTTTGAAAATGAAACATTTTCTAGTTAAGAAGAAAATGAGTGGCTGGTGGGGTACTGTCAAGAGTTGGCTTTGGGCTAGTTTCCTGTTTCAATAACGTTCACCAAATAATTGTGAAACATTAGAAATGTGGTTGCCCGGCTCAGAAAGTAGTTGGTGCAGAGTCTGATATTCTTTTACTCTGATCTCACACCCTCTTTCTTTTTATCATTAAGCTCACATCTAACCAAACTCTCTTTTACATTTTCACCTCCACGCACGTCCCACACTCATTTCTTTTGACTCCTCACACTCAATCACTATGGATTAACTTCTTGGGTAGGAAACACTGGTTAATGTGAATCCATAGAAGTTCAATTTAGTCCTAGCACAATGAAATCCCATGTTTTCCCATAAAGCATGTGTTGCTCAGATGATTTAACTTTATCAGTTAAAGCTCAAAAACAGGTCAAATGTATGTATGCTCAGAAAACATTTAAAATCACACTTCCAATTCATTAAATCCATTTGAGAATCGGGAAGTGGTTTGAACATTTAAGAACAGGTTTTTCTTATGATTGAAAGTTGTCTTTCTTTCAACCATAGATGAGATGAAGATAAAGAATTATACCTTTTGCGTGCAGTCTCACATCTCATGAAGTCAAGCTTAAAGTCATAAAGATATGATCTTGTAAGCATCTCTCAAACTGCAAAAGTCTTAAGGTCATAGTCAAAGCAACTTTATTCACAGAAATTAAAAGACATAAAGCAGTAAAACAATGAAAGTACGAGTTCTAATCTAAAATAATCAGAAGTCATCACCTTTACTCCCCCTGAAATTATGCATCAGAAAAATTATCAGAGGAAAATATAAGCATTAACTCCCACTCAGATATTGATCATCATATATGTTGGATGCATAAAATTTCAGACAAAGATGTACTCCCCCTTGATGGTTGATTTTCTCAATCGAGTATTGGAATACAATTCTCATATCAGCACAGGAGTAAGGTCTTTTGATCACTGAAGTACGAGTCCTAAACTGTTGTGTTTAGAAGTCAAACTTCATTGACGTACGGGTCTTAAGCTGATTTACTTAGAAGCCTTTGTTCTCTTAATTCCCCTTGACAGTAGGTGCCTGTAACACAGATTCATCCTTTTTCTTTGGTACCCATTTGTATTTGGGTCCAACTGTGTTAGCACATGATTTTGGTACCCATTGAAATTTGGGTCCGCTTTTCTTTTGAAAACTATATGAAGAATTGGAACGATAAGAATATGCATGATAATTTCCAAACCAAACATCATAATATTTACGAGAAGCATAATCATATCTATCATAATTTGAAAACTTTCTAGCAGACGGAGATAACTGGAATAATTGCCGTATGGAATATTTCTTGTGAGAATCAACAAGTTTTGGTTTAAAATTAGCAACATCCACAATCAAATCATCTTTACTAGAAGTCTTTCTATTACAATCAAAACTACAAAATGATTTAGCATTCTCGTCTATCTTCTGTTTCGGTTGCCATTCAGACTTAACTTCATGCATTTTCTTTCTCAGATCTGAAACATTTGAAACTTTAGAGTTAGAATGGTGAGAATCAAACAAATGTTTCTTCTTTGACTTACCAGTGTTGATTTGTTTCTGTGAATGCCCAGATTTCTTCTTTTTACCTTTGGAAACTTTGGATTTCACAGAAACTGATTTATCAACTTTCGTTGATGTTTCACCTTTTTCATACACACTTGGTACTCCAAAAGAATTAACAACAAAAGAAGAATGACTAGGAAGTTTTGCATTAAAGTCAAAATCACCAACACAATCATCTAAACCACCATCAGAGTTTAGAAAATCAAACTCATTATCAAGTAAACCAGACCTATCATCAGATTTTAAAGCCTTGGAAGATTTAGAAAAATCAGAATATTTAAACACAGTAGAAAAAATAGTTTGTTCTAAGTCCATCAAAATCCTTTCTTCTGCGAGAGTATTCTCGAGTTCAGAAATTTTAGTTTCCAAAATGAGAGGAGGAACATAAAGCTTACCTTCGATGGGCTTAGCCTCCATTTCTTTTACAGAATAACTCTCAAAATAGTCATTAGAAAGAGATTTTGATTTATCAGAACTATAACTGTTATTCAACTTCTCATAACGAAACGGAAGTTGAACTTTAGTTGTGTTCTTTCTTTTGGCATATTCCTTGTTTATCCTCTTCAGACAGACTAGTCCATAAAGCTTTGAGTTCAGGGTATTGAGGTGCCAGTTTCATAAATCCGAAATCATAAAGAGAAGGCACTTCAGAAATACCCTTTTTGAGGTGGTGTGGGTTCTTGTAACCAAGTCCCCAACACTCAGGATTCTCTTTAGGTTTGTTCAGATGAATGGTTTGTTTTGTTTGACCCAAAGTATATAATTTTCCTTCCAAAGCATTCACCTTTTCAATTAAAGATTTCTTTTCTTTTGAAATCGAAGAATACATTTTAGAAAGCTCTTTAGACTTAAACTCACACTCTCTATATTTTGAAACAGTTTCAGATAACTCTTTATGAATTATAGTCTTCCCTTTCGTGCTGGTGTCAATGCTTTTGTGCAAAGTTTCAATCAGTACATTTTTCTCAGCAAGATCGTTGCTAAGTTTATGTATAGATTGATTTTTATCATTAATGACACCTTTTTCAAGCTTAAGTTTAGACTCTAATTCTTGGAGTTTAGTCATCATGGCATGCATTTGTTTCAGGAAATCTGATTCGGTTAAATCACATACCTCATCAGTTTCTTCTTCAACTAACTCAGCTTTATCTTCAGCTTCATCCACCATCCTTCCCATCAGGCAGATATGAGTTGTCTCTTCCTTCTCTTCTTCCTTAATAGAATTCTCAATATGTTCCCATAACAGCTTTCCTGTAGCCTTTTTGCATTCTATCTTGATAGAAATCTCCTTTAAAATCTCCTCAGAAATTCCTTGCAATATAAAAGATCTGGCTAAACAGTCAGCTTGATGTCTTTTTCTTTGCTCGTCTGAGTACATATCAAGTGGTAAAGGAAGCTCTTGTTTTTCTATATCTCCATTCTTCTTTATGACAGTAAAAACTTTCCTTCAAGTTGTCTCATACTCCCTTCTCTCAGAGATAGTCTAATAAGATTCCTTAATTCATGTCTATCAATGAAATCCAGGAACTGATTTTTTCATTTTTCATACTCTCCTTTGAAGAGTACTGGTGGCTTTGTGTCAGTTCCGATGGCGAGAGCTTCTCTGAAAGTCATCCTGTTTCTATTTTAGATATGCAATAAGAAACTCGAAATTGATCGTTAGTCCAGATAAAATCAAACAATACTGAAAAACTTAGAATGAAATTCAGAAAATTTTGATCACGAACAGAACTTTGTCCCCCACCGCAGACTTAGCACGGGGCAAAAATTTAAGTATAAATTTGTCTAAGTATAAATTTGACATTTAGAGGCCATATTACAGTTTGCAAAAATTTGTCTAAGTATAAATTTCGCAAGCTATACAGAATTAGCACAAAATTCGCAAAACCCCGAAATGCGCTAAGGCAGAATTGCGGTAAGTACGGTTGGCGCAAAAGATAAGTTTTCGCTACAAGGAGTTGGCGCAAAAGAGGTTTTTGCGCGAGGAATGGGTCGCGCGAAGAAGGACTTTGCGCGAACCGAAGGTGGCGCAAAGATAGTTTTGCGCGAGGAGTTGATGGCACAAAGGAGGGTTTTGCGCGAGGAGCTGTTGGCGCAAAAATGAACTTTGCGCTATGATGAGTTGGCGCAAAAGACCCTTGAATCTGGCGAGAAAGTATCGATGAACTGGCACAAATGTGATGAACTGGCGCAAACTTGTTGTTCTTCACTGTTCCTTCGAAAAATGACCTGATAATCCTAAAAACCTATCTAGGCTTCGATTTACAACCCCAAATTTTGACAATTTGACCTCCTAAACATCTAGAATCGATTACAATCAAGTAATTTCAATAAAAAGCACTCTAAGTGAAGAACCAGTGTCGACTCATGAAAACTGAAAAACACCAAAATCATCAAATAGATGATTGATTACAGTGCAATACTCGATAAAATCGATACAAACTCACTCTAAAACTGATTTCGACCATTAACCAAATGATTTGAACTCAAAAAATACACAAATACTCAAAAATCAAATCTGGAAGATGATGAACAGTGTCGAACAGTATTTTTCTGAAAAAAAAATTGATTTCAATCTGGTTTGGCTCTGATACCAATTGATTGTCCCTGAAAGATCAAGTTTCTTATCACAATAACAGATATATATTCACAAACAAGAGATTAATCAAACCTGTTTTAGATTTCTCAATCAAAGGTTACAAGGTTTCTCTCTTGAAAGGATATTTTCTCTCTCTAAGCTCTCTCTCTAACTTTTGCGGCTGGTGTATTCCAAAAGAGCACACCCTTGCACCCTAACCCTAGAGCCTAATAGGCCCACACACCTATTTTAGGAAAAAGCCATAAAGGCCCAAAATACAAGGAAAACATTATTTGACATTTATTACAAAATAACCTAGACTATTTAATGAGAGTTGACTTTTCCAGCTATGACTTCAGATTTCCGTCTTCAATATTGATGATCTTGAATCCAATAAATCTGTGATCTAACATTTATCATTATTCATGTTTTGTGTGAGTATTGGGTTTTGAACTCATATTAGAAAGAATGTTTTGTATTGGGGTTTTCATCACGAAAATAGTGGGTTTTGGGAAAGGTGTTACTTTCATATTTTTGTACATTCCGTTTTAGAAACCATGATTTAAAAAGCATTCTTCAGTTTACCGTTTCATTTAAATGTTGAAAACTCTTGAACTCACTAGGCGTTAAGCCTAACCCTTTTTATTTGTCGGCATGTGCATCAGGTCATTGTTGGGAGTGGTAGTAGCGACACCGTGAAGAGTTGAGTGCTAGTTAGACGCACGAGAAGGATATAGTTAATGGGTGATGTCTTCCGCACATTTGGAGATAGCAATTGTTGATGGGTTTAGTAACACTCGACCTTTATTTACTCTTTATATAAGACTTGCTTTATTATTTGTTGAGGTTAAATCTAGAATTCCATTTTAAGTATTTCAAGTATTAATTTGTAGAAAGAGATTTTATCCGTCAATTGATGTATTATTGAAGATTTTAAATTAGTTGTTCGTTCCAAAATTGAGGGTGTGACATATATTTTAAATCAACATCATAAGAATGTTTTTGATGGAAATAATATTGATCTTCAGCATCCAGTCCATAATTATCTTCAACATTATCTTCAGCTCCTAGTCTTTCCCTTTAAGCAATCAATCCACCTTTATCTTCATAAGCCGCATTAACTTCATCCTCAGCAGTACTAACCATGCTTGCAGTAGTAATTCTTCAAGCAGTACTAACTACTAGCAGTATTAACTTTCAAGCAGTATTAATACCTCTAGCAGTAGTAATCCTACAAGCAGTAGTAATACCTTTGAATAGCAATACTAAAGTCTTCAGCAGTATTAATTCTTTCAGCACTTAGCAGAACTAACTGGACTTAGCATATTTTAGACCCAACAATCTCCCCCTAACTTAACTTTTCAAAACAAGAAGTTAAGTTCTTCAAAATGTGGTCTTCATGATGCTTTCAAAATAACTTCTCAATTTCCTAGATTAGGATCCAATCCTACACTTTGATTGATGGTTCTTCTTATCACTATTATTGCCATTTCTGAACCTTTAGGGCAGACCAACTTTGCTTTCAGCATCCTTTCCAACTTCACTTTCTTGTGGTCATACACCTTATGAACCAAGTAGTATTCATGGAAACTTTTGTCAATTGTAATGACATAGACTCCAGATCTTTCAAAGAGCATCCAGTTGTCAATACTTTTAAAACCATTCTCATGATGCACATCTTTGATAATATGTTCAATCTTAACAGGATCAAACATCATGCGTAAGTACTCCATGGCCATCTTTATTAGACTCATCCCAGCTCCTTTCAATACTTCACCATGTAAGCTTAACCTAACTTTGTACATTTCTTCTAGATCAGCTCTGGTACAGCTCCTGATTATCTTTCCCCAAGTTGAATATACTTCATATTTGTCACCCATTCTCTTTATTCTGAAGTATTCTGTTCTTTTATACAAGAGTGTATCCCAATGAATGATTTCAGGAGCATTCACTGAAATAGGATCAACCTTCAGAGGTTATTCTCTTGATTTTCAACCTGCTCAGCTTGTTTCTGCTGCTCTACATGAGGTGCAGCAGTGGATTTTGATGATTTTGCTTCCATGCTTTCACTTTCCTTTTCTTCCTCAACTTCCTCAATCCTTGGCCTTTTTGCCTGTTTCTTTGAAGCAATAGACTTCATTCTCTTAACAGCTCTGATCTACTGGGCTAGTGTTTCTTCTTTCTTGACTTCTGCCCTTTCTTTTGTAGGAGTACCTTCTTCACTGTCAGGGAAAGGTTGTTGAATATTCAGATCATGCCTTTCTTTCATCTTTCTTTCAAACTCAACCCTCTGACTGAAGTCTCCTTGAAGTTTGGCCATCTCCTTCTTGTACAACTCTTCTATTCTACCAAAAGGCATTTTGGTAAACATCACTTCAGGGACTCCAATAGACCCTTTCAGGAAGTTTATCATCTTTCTCCTTTCCTGTGCAGCCAGAAAGGTCTTAGAAGGCTGTCTTTGTCTTGTCTTTAATGGCTGTCTTTGCCTAGATGCTTTCATAGTAACTTTCTTAGCAGCAAGCTTTAAACTTTTCTGATATTCTTCATTGAGCTTTGTAGCCAAATCTAATGCAATCTTTCTATCTTTCGCAGTTTGGGTCTCTTCCTCCTTTTCAAGCTCTTCTTGCAACTTCTTAGCTAACTCTTCATCCAGTTCTATTTGTGAGGATTTCTTTGATGGTTTCACAGGTTCAATTACTTTTTCTTTCCCTTTCTTTTTGACCTCTACCTCACTTATCTTCTTCTTTTTCTGTTCTGAGCCTCCTTCATTGATCACCACTCCCTTAGCCTTTTGAGTGGCCTTAGGAGTGTCATTCTTTGCTTTGACCAAAGTTTCAGCAATCTCAATCTCTTCCACAGACATACCAGTTTCTGCTACTGCTTGCTTTGTTTTTACTGCTGTAGTTGTTTCTACTGCAGGTTCAGTGGTTGTTGCTGCCTTTACATTTTCTACTGTTGTTTCTGCTACTGACTGAGTTTCTGCTGCTTTCACAATTTCCTTCTCACCCTTCTTTTCAGATTCAGCATCAAACTCCCCCTCTGAACTCTCCTCCTTTTTGGAAGCATCATGTGCACTTCCTCTTCCCTTTAAAACAAACTGGGTTCTCTTCTTTTTGTGCACTAGTTTCAACACCAGCTTCTTGAGATGGGCTATCTGCTCCTGTTCAGAGATTATCACCTTTTGCATTGCCTTTATCTCAGAACCCTGTCTGAGTACATCCAGGTTGACATTGCCGATTGTTTCCATCAATTCATCATAGTTATATCTTATCCTCACCTCCTTTAGGTGTGTTGACCACCCTTGAAGGATCCTTGGATCTTTTAGTAGAGGTCTTCTGCCTAGCAGAAGCACCTGCTACTCCCTTGGTTTCTTGGCACCTGGGACCCTTAGATGATTTCTCATCTAAAGTTGTCGTGGGGAAGGTCTTAGAGATGTTCACACTGTCCTGATCCACACCTTGTGTAGAATCAGTACTGTGAGCCTTACTGCCCACATGCTCTTCCTTCTCCTTAGAGAGCACCTTCTTGGGGTTGGGAGACACCCCTATGGTTTCCCTTTTGATATTCTCTAATGAAGAATGCTCCATTAGAAGGCTTGCAGGCTGTTGGGGTGAAGATACAGGAAGGGAAGGAACCTTCTGTACCTTTTTCCTTATATATGTTTTGGTGATGGGGGAAATTGGCTTCACAGTAGGGATCTGAGGAGGATCATTAGAAATGAATGGTGTGGGTAGGTCATCAGTGGGTTGGTCAGATGTGAGCTTTGACCCTGATGCCTCACCATGGGAATGAGACACACCCATCATTGTAGAGAACAATGGAGTGTCTTGTCCAGAAAAGTCCTTACTAGGCCTTTTCATGTTATAGAACACCTTCTCTTTGGTAGGTTTAGGTACATACACCTCTTGAAAAGAGGGTAAATCCATCAATTCTTTGTTAAGTACTTCTTGTACAAACCTTGGATACATATTAAATCTCTTTGTTTTGGTTTTGGTATCCAGGTTTGACAGTAAATCATTTAAAATCATTTGTGAAAAATTAAACTTTCTAGAGGTTGCTAAGCAGACCAGTGCATAAGCTATGGTACTGCTGAACTCACTCCATCCAATTGTTTTGCGGGAAATACAATGCTGAAGGGTATGAACAAAAAATCTCCACTGAGGTGAAAATTTGCTCTTGAAGAACTTAAAGACCTCATTGGGACCTTCATACCCCATTCGACCAATTTCAAGAAATAGGTCTTCCTTTGGGAGAGAAGATATACCTGTGGCATCATCTAGACGTAGATGAGTGCGAATGCAGCCTTCTGTGATTGTGATGGATTTATCACAGACCCTGGATTGGATGACCTGATTGCCATTGATAGTCTGAACGGAGGCATTAGTCCATAATTAACGCAGATGTTCCACATAGATTGTGGGATTGACTGTGAGTGCATAGGCAATGTGGGATGCTTTCAGGAAATCTACAATTTCTTCAAAACCCACTGCTTGTTTGGGTTTCTGTAGCATTGCGAGTTCATTGTGATCGTCCACAAATTCCAGTCCTTCCATCGTTCTTGGGATCGAAGCAATACTAGGGTTTATGCACTAGAAAGCAAGAATTAGAGAGAGAGAGAGAGAGAGAGAGAGAGAGAGAGAGAGAAAGAACACTCGTAGGAAATTCAAAGAGTCGTTTGGATTTTGGCGGTCAGAGAGGGTATTTATAGGTGGAGGGTTTCAGTTAGAAGCAGTACTAAGTACCCTAGCAGCATTAACAAGCCCGCAATACTAACCCATATAAGCAGTAGTAACACATACCAGCAGCATTAACACAGACTAGCAGTATTAACATAGACTAGCAGTAGTAACACACACCAGCAGCATTAACACAGACTAGCAGTATTAACACATACCAGCAGTATTAACACTGGCTGGCAGTAGAAATAAGGTAAGCAGTAGTAACTTTGCACTGGCAGTATAAACCACCAAGCAGTATTAACCACACTTAACCATATTTGAACTGTCAGTAGGATTAATAGTGAGAGCAGTATTAACTTAACCAAAGGTACTAAGTTTCTAATCAGTAAGGTAATCTAAAACACTTAAACACATATAGTTAGCAGCACCATGCACACTACAATATGAGAAAGTAAGCAGGAAGGAATCTATACAGAAATGGTACATAAAGAAAATCAAGAGGCTTATTCGGTGTTTATCATGCCTACACTTGTGACCAAGAATGTGAATCTACCCACATCAAAAGCTTTGGTGAATAGATCAGCAAATTGGTTACTTGTGTGTACCTTCAAAACCTGAATTAACTTATTTTGATTGCAATCTCTAATAAAATGGTACTTGAGTTCTATATGATTGGTTTTAGAGTGCTTGACTGGATTGTTAACAATGCTTATAGCACTGTTGTTATCAATGAAGATTGGAGTGTGAAGTAAAGTAACACCATAGTCCAACATCTGATTCTGAATCCATAGCACCTGTGAGCAGCAGCTTGCAACATTTATATACTCTGCTTCTGTTGTAGAGGTGGACACTGTGGTTTGCTTTTTCCACTGCCATGAAACTAGTCTTGCACCCAAAAACTGACATCCTCCTAATGTAGACTTTCTATCCAAGTTTGCACCACCCAAATCACTATCAGAATATGCAAGTAGATCAAATGGTGAGTCATGAGGATACCAAAGACCCAACCTAGGTTGTCCTTTGAGATATCTGAAGATCCTCTTGACTACTTGAAAATTAGATTGCTTAGGTCTTACTTGAAATCTGGCACACACACAGACAGCAAACATAATATCTGGCCTTGAAGCTGTTAGATACATGAGGGAGCCTATCATAGATCTATAATGATGAACATCTACATCCTGCCCATCAAGATCTGCAGTGATCTGTTTGTGTGTTTCCATAGGTGTGCTTGCAGGCTTTGAATCTGAAAATTCAAACTTTGTAAGTATATCCTGCACATACTTGGATTGGATGATGAAGAGACCATCTTTCTTCTGTTTAACTTGTAGCCCAAGGAAGAATGTAAGTTCACCCATAGAGCTCATCTTGAATATTTTGTGCAGCTCCTCAAACTCCTTGCACATATAATCTTTTATGGATCCAAAGATGATGTCATCCACATAGATTTGCACAAGAAGGATGTCCTTCTTCTTCCTTTTGATGAATAGAGTCTTGTCAATTATTCCCCTTTCAAAACCATTTTCCAAGAGATAGGTAGACAGAGTGTCATACCATGCTCTTGGTGCTTGATGTAGCCTATAGAGTGCCTTCTTTAATTTGTATACTTTATCAGGAAAGGTAGGATTCTCAAACCCTGGATGCTGACAAACATACACTTCTTCATCAATTTTCCCTGTTAGATCTGTTTTTATAGTAATCATTGTATTTATTTTCTAGCCTAGTTTGTTCTTAATGTTCTATCTGTTTTGTAAAGGCTTGGGGTATTTAAGTCCCCTTAGAGCCTTTGTTTTGTAACTTTGGCACTCACACTTTAATTGATCTGATTACTTTGCGCTTCCATACTTTCTCTCTCTACTTTCTCTCTCTAAAGATTTAGAGATTCTTGGACTCTCAATTGGTATCAGAGCAATCTGAATCTTGAGAGAATTGAGAGATTAGTGATTTAGTTTCTGGATTTGTGAATTGAAGCAGAAAACTCGATCGATTTTCTTGATTTTTCAAGAAAATCTCATTTTTTGCTTCTTCATCAAATTTGGACAGGATTTTGATCAATTTGTGTTGAAATTGGACTTAATTGATTCGTTTTTGCTAATCGATCATAATTGCTTCATGTTATTTTGCATAAAAATCATCATTTGATCATCAATTTTGTGTTTAAAAGTTTTCTGGAAAAACACGAGTTCGGTACTGTTTCATTCTAGATTTTTAGATTTTGTTGATTTTAATCGATATTGTTGATCAAAAGGTGTTAGAAAGGTGTTTTCGATATTAAGTGTGTGTTTTTCATGCATAAATTTCTTGGTTTGATCTGATCTTGCGAAAATTTTGTGAGTTGTTAAAGTTTGCGCTTCATTCATAATTCTTTGCGCCTCATTCATATATGTTTGCGCCTCATTCATAATGCTTTGCGCCTCATTCATATATTTTGCTTAAAGTTCTTTGTGTTCTAACTAGTGTGTTAGTGAATTTTCAGGTTTGCGGTTCACGTTGGAAACGCAAAGCTTCTAGTTTCTCGGCTCGAGTTTAATACGCAAACCATCAGTTTGCGTTTCACTCTGTATACGCAAAGTATACTTCGCGATTCTCTCTTCAATCGCAAAGTTCAACAAACGCAAAGTTCTTCGTGCATCAAGTTTTCGCTTCTCTCACAAACGCAAAGTCTCAACCCGCAAAGTCTACTCACGCAAAGCATCATCTTGCGTTTCACTTAGCAAACGCGAAGTTCAGTTCGCGGTTCTCTCTTGAAACGCAAATCTCTAGTTTGCGCGTCTCCTATACTTAGAAAATTTTCTAAATTTTCTGATTTTTTCACAAGATGTCTTTGCAAGCACAACTCTACAAGAATGACCTCATGATGTCTTTGCGGTCTGATACTCGTCCACCTGTACTCATCAATGAGAAAGAATTCGAACAGTGGCAGGATCGGTTTATCAATTTTATTGAAAGACAACCGAATGGGGAAAACATGATGAAATCTCTGAATGAGGGTCCTATGGAGAGGCCAATGAAAGTGATCCCAGCTACTGCTGCTACTCCAGCTACAACAGTTGAGAAAGCTTTAAGAGATTATGAAGCTGAAGAGCTCTTAAGATATCAAGCAGACAGTCAGGCTAAGTCAAATCTGATCCTTGCTCTTCCCAACTCCATCTATAACAGAATCGATTGCTTCAAACATAACCCAATGCTGATGTGGACACAACTTGAGAAGATTATACTTGGTACTACAATGTCTACTCAGTTACGACAGACCAGGTACATGAACAACTTTGAAAAGTTCAAGGCCAAGGATGGGGAAAGTTTGAAAAATGTTTTTGATCGATTATGGGTTGTTATCAATGATCTCTACAAGATTAAAGTTACCAAGACTGAGTTGGAGGCTAACTTGAAGTTTCTGAACGCTTTACAACCTGAGTGGAACAAGTCATGCCACAGAATGAGAAACGATGTCAGAATCTCAACCATGCCAATTCAAGAGTTATACGAAATCTTGATGACAGATGAATCTATGGTAATGGAGAAGAAGGCAAAAATGGATAAGAAGAACAAACCTCTGTCAGTAGATCCCATTGCTCTTATAGCTAGCCAACTGGCTGAGCAAGCTTTGACCGAATCGGCTTATGATGGATCTACAGATGATGATGGCGAAGCACTCGAAAAGGCCATGATACTTTTGACTCAGCACTATCAGAAGAGATTCAAGCACAGATCTGATTCAAACAACCTGCGGTTTACTTCTGATGATGGTGCTCCTTCAAAGACATACACTCCAAAGTATGAACCAGCTAAGGTGGTTTAACAGAAGAAGGATGAGAAAAAGGTGATGAATTGCTTTAACTGTGGAAAGCCTGGACATATGGTTAAGGATTGCAGAGTCAAAGTGGTAAAGGATGTTGCTTTTTACCGAAAGAAATTGGCTCTAGCTGAAAAGAAGGAAAGTGGAACCATCCTGTTGGCCGAAGAAGAATAGTGGTTGGATCATTCGGACAACGAGGCTAAAAATGAGAAAACAGCGGCTATGTGCTTTATAGGTGATGACAAATCTGATGATGAGGAAGAGGATACCTCATCTGATGGTTCTGAGGTAATATCAGAGTTTAACTATAATTTCTTTTTATCTCAAATGAATGTTTTTATCACTGCTTTGCATGAATTGCGCTCAAAGTTCGTTTCTGAAAAGTTTAAAAATCAAGAAAAGTCTGATTTAATCGAAAAACTGCAAATTTCTTTAAAAGATGAAAAGTCAATTTTAATTGACACAAAAGAGAAATTTAATAAGCAGTTGGTCGAGTTAGAAAATTCAAATCAGACTTATCGTGATTCGTTGACTGAACTGACTTCTTCAAATAAAATTCTTTCTGACAAAATAATTGTTTTAGAAAGGAAATTGTATAAAAGAGAACAGTCTGAGCAAACCATTTACATGAATAAACCTAGGAGTGAAGAAGCCATAAAAGAAAAGTGGGGACTTGGTTTTGAAAACCCGCATCTTTTAAATCATGCTAAAAATGAAGTTCCTACTTTATACGAATATGATCATTTTACTCTTGCAAAATATGCTCCTCAGTTTAAATTCTTTTGGACAACTGAGAAACAAATTTTGGAAAAAGAAAATGTGAAAAGAATGAAAAACAAGAGGATGGAAATGCCATTTGTTTACACCTCTGAAAATGCAAAGTATTTTCCTGATCAATCTAAGAAATCCATAAAATTTCAAAATATTTTAAATATCAAATCTTCCAATAAATCTTCATTATCAACAGATTTTGTTGATATTTTTGATAACACTGATAACGAAAATGTATCTCCGGTGTCTTATGATACTAAGAAATACATTCCCCCATTAGTGTTAGAAGAAAAGATTGTTGACCTTGAAGATAGATTGGAAGAACAAAATCTTCAAACTTGTTTAGAAAATGATTTATTTCTTTTTATAATGAAAATAAGTTTTGAAGATAAAATTTCTTCTGGATTGTCAAAAGATTCTAAGGAAAATTCTAAAGTTTTACAAAATAATGGCCATTTGCGTTCCACGTTGGAAACGCAAACTGATGGTTTGCGCATGCAGTTGGACGCGCAAAGCTCAGTTTGCGCCTCCAAACGGAAGCGCAAACCTCCTCCAGACTTGCACAATTTTGAAAATTTTCACTCCGTGGCTAGTTCTTCAATGTTAAATGCTAAGACTGACTTCTTTGATAAATTTTCTTCTTCTGATTCAATTATTGATGATTCTTTACTGCTAAATGCTCAATTTTATAAAAACAAGCGTAAAAGAAGAAGATCAAAGAAGTCAAAGAAACATGATACTGTCTTATTTGAAAATTCTAATGTTTCTGATTCTTCTTCTTCAGATCGGACTGTGAGGAAGTAGGAAGATTTGGAGGATGAAACAGCAAATTTTAGAATCTGAACTGTTAGGAGTTAACTGTGTAGACAATCTTTGTGATACTGATACATTTGCTACATGTAATAAAAATCCAAAATATTCTTTTCAGCAAATGTTTGATATATCAAAGAATATCTCATATGCTTCTTCTAGTTCTGATTCTGATAATTGTGTTTTATCTTCTATTGATAATTGCTTTCATTCTTGCATGAAAATTAAATCTGTGAAAAATAAAAGACATAAATCTAACAAGGGACCCATAAGCATATGGGTACCTAAAAAGGTGTAGTTTATGTGTGTGCAGCTAAGTAGATTATGGTATCTGGACTCGGGATGTTCAAAACATATGACTGGCAACAAATCACTTCTGTCTAATTTTAAAGATAAATGTTGCGGTCGTGTGAAATTTGGCAACTGTGAGACAGCTCCGATTCTTGGTTATGGTGATTTAGTTCAAGGAAACATAACTGTCAAAAGAGTAAGCTACGTCGAGGGTCTAAGTCACAACCTTTTCAGCATAGGACAGTTCTGCGATAAAGACCTTGAAGTCATCTTCAAATCCAAAAGAGTTGCAGTGAAGAATGATAATGGCAAGGATCTTCTGGTGGGAAAAAGACACTCAAATTTGTATACCATTGATCTTTCCAAGATCAAAATTCCTTTAGATATCTGCTTGCTTTCTAAAGCTTCAGTTCAAGAAAGTTGGATTTGGCACAGACGTTTAGCTCACCTCAATTTTAAGTATATGGATCGTCTGGTCAAGAATGATTCAGTGAGAGGTCTTCCAGTTCTCCGTTTCCAGAAAGACCATCTATGCCAGGATTGTGAGAAAGGAAAAATGAAGAAAGCTCCTCACAAGCCTAAACCTGAACACTGCACGTCGGCTATTCTTGATCTTTTGCATGTTGATTTGTGTGGTCCGATGAAGAAGAAGAGTTTAGGACATAAGAAATATGTTTTGGTGATTGTTGATGATTACTCCAGATATACTTGGGTAAAATTTCTGAAGTCAAAAGACGAGACTCCTGAAGTACTCATCAACCTCATCAAAACAACTCAGACAAATAAGCAGAAGCAAGTGAAAGTGGTAAGATCTGACAATGGCACTGAATTCAAAAACAGTACTCTTCAGGCATTCTATGAATCTCAAGGAATACAACAACAATTTTCTGCTGCACGTACTCCGCAACAGAACGGTGTTGTTGAAAGAAGAAACAGAACGCTCGTTGAGTCCGCCAGATCAATGCTCGCTTATTCAGGTCTACCTTTGTCTTACTGGGCTGAAGCAGTATCAACTGCCTGTCATACACAGAACAGATCAATTCTGCATCGTCATTTCAACAAAACACCGTATGAACTTATGAACGGGATCAAACCAAACATCAAGTATTTCAAGTCATTCGGGTGTAAATGCTTCGTTCTGAATGACAGGGAGAATCTCAACAAGTTTAGTCCAAAGGCAGACGAGGGTGTATTCGTGGGTTATTCTTCAAACTCTGCAGCTTATAGAGTTTTTCTGATCTCTGCAAGAAAGGTCATAGAGAGTGTCAATGTAAAATTTGACGAAGCTGCTGATTTGGTTTCTAGTCACTCAGACTCAGAACCCGCTATTACTGAAAATTCAGTTTCTGAACAAATCAGTTCAGAACCTGCTCTTTCACCAGATAACCAGGATTCTTCTACTCCCTCTCCTAATCTTTCTGATCTTGATTTTCTGTTTAAAATTTTTTAAGATGATGCGCCTAGATCTAACTCTGAAAATGTTTCTAATGTTTTGAATCAGGAAACTGAGAGCTCATCTATTCCAAATTCCGCTGCATCTATCTCTGACAATGATGCTGCTACAGTCTCTCCTATTCAACAAGAACCGGCACAACAAGATTTTGTTCAATCAGACAATGTTCAATCAGAAACTGAGCTTATTCATGAAGAACATACTCAAGAAGAGTCAATTCAAGATCAACTTGTTCAAGAGGAATCACTTCAGGAAGAAGTACAGAATGATGTTATTCAACAAACTGTTCCCGAATCTGATTCAGAGATTGTTGAGATACCTCCTCCTCAAGTTGAAACTATTTCTATCTCTTCATCTGATGTAGAAGTTTCTGAACCTCCCTCTCTTCAATTAGAAGTGGTTCAAGATGTAATTGATCCTCTCCCTCATACAACAAAATGGACAAGATCTCATCCAATTCATCAAATTATTGGAGATCCTCAAGCCAGTGTTTCTACACGCTCCAAGTCGGCTACTTCCAATGAATGTCTCTTCACTTGCTTCCTAAGAAAGATTGAACCTTCAAAAGTTTCTGAAGCATTGGAGGACCCGGATTGGATTATTGCTATACAAGAGGAACTTAATCAATTTGATGCGCTCAAAGTGTGGAGACTTGTACCAAGGCCGAAAGGAAAAAGTGTTATTGGCACTAAGTGGATTTTTAAGAACAAAAAGGATAAAGATGGTATCGTCGTGCGGAACAAAGCAAGGTTGGTAGCCAAAAGATATCGACAAGAAGAAGGTATTGACTACGATGAAACATTTGCACCCGTTGCCAGATTGGAAGCTATCCGAATGTTTCTTGCCTTTGCTGCTTATCGCAACTTCACAGTATATCAAATGGACGTCAAGACAGCATTTCTCAATGGCAAGCTAAAAGAAGAAGTATATGTATCTCAGCCAGAAGGATTTGTTGATAAAGATCGTCCAGATTATGTATATTTTCTCGATAAAGCACTGTATGGTTTGAAACAAGCTCCACGGGCGTGGTATGACGAATTGTCAGCTTTCTTAGTCAAATCCAGCTTCACCAAAGGGTCTATCGATACTACTCTTTTCATTTATAGAACTAATCTTGATATCTGCTTAGTACAAATATACGTAGATGATATTATTTTCGGTGCGACTAACAAATCTTTGTGTACATGGTTTTCTGATCTTATGACCTCTAGATTCCAGATGAGCATGATGGGAGAAATCAATTTCTTCCTCGGCTTACAAGTGAAGCAGCTTCCTGATGGTATCTTCATCAACCAGTCAAAGTATGTATTTGACATCTTGAAGAAATTCAAGATGGACAAATCTACTTCAATCGGAACACCGATGGCTCACGGTGCCAAACTCAGACTCGATCCAGATGGAAAAGTTGTGGATCAAAAGACATACAGAGGGATGATCGGATCACTGATGTATCTAACTGCCAGTCGCCCGGACATAATGTTCTCCACATGCTTATGTGCCCGATTCCAAGCTAAACCAAAAGAATCTCATCTTTTAGCAGTCAAACGCATTTTTAGATATATTAAAGGAACTCCTTATTTAGGATAATGGTGTCCTAAAAGTTCTGACTATAATTTGATTGCTTATTCAGATGCAGATTTTGGTGGTAATCAATTGGACAGGAAGAGTACTTCTGGTCATCTTGAGTTTTCAGGTGATAGACTGATAAGTTGGGCGTCGAAAAAGCAAAACTGTGTTTCAATATCAACAACCGAAGCTGAATACGTCGCTGCAGCTAGTTGCTGTGCTCAAGTGCTCTGGATGAAAACGCAACTTCGTGATTACAGAATGCTATACAAGACAGTGCCGATATATTGTGACAGCAAGTCTGCAATTGCGATATCAGTCCAGCACACCAAGACCAAGCACATAGACATGAGATACCATTTTATAAAGCATCACGTGGAAGAAGGTACTATTGAATTGTATTTTGTACCAACTTAATATCAACTTGCTGATATCTTTACAAAAGCCTTAGATGAAAACCGTTTCAATTTTTTGCTTTCAAAATTAGGCATGTTGAATTTAAAAGTTTAAATCTTTACAAATTTTATTCTATAAAGTAAAATTTTACAGATTTTCTTTCTTTTGAATAAAACGTATGTCTAGGATCTTTTACAAGTTATTTGTTTATATTAAAGTTTTATATGTTCAACTTTCAAGTCTTACAAAAGTCGAAAAGTCAGCAACATGTTTGTAGCTTTTGATTTTGCTTTAAAGATATGTGAGTCGGAATTTTTATAGTTTACTTTGCTTAGACTACCTAAATGATCAGAATTATAGATCGGAATGAAAATATGGGCTAAGCATTTAGACGTTGATCTGAGTGATTGAGATGAATAATAAATTCTTAAAATACAGAAATCTCTGGGTTTAAAAGTTTGTACCTGTGACCTTTCTGGTTTGGGAAAGTAAGTTCCGTGGGATGCTCGACATCTGGTCCCCTAAGGTCATTTGGTCTGGGAGTGATCGAACAGAAATCCTTCTATAGAATCAGATTGAAAGTCATGTTTTACTGGTATGAATGGGTTTAGAATATGTCGATGTAGCCTTTCTGATCCGGGAAAGTAAGTTCCAAGGGGTACTTGACACCTAGTCCCCTAAGGCCAACTGGTCTGGAAGTGGCTGACTCAAATCCTGCAATAGGGTCAGATAGAAAGTTACGTTTACGGCATGTTCTTTACTTAATTAACTCTCTGATTAAAAGATGCCAAAGTGCACAACGCTTAAAAGATGCCAAAGAGCACACTCATGTGAACATTCCAATGTGCACACTGCTAAAAAGATGCCAATGAGCACACATCTCATGATACTTGGTGAAATGTTTGAGTTGTGATAAACCTGCAAATTTGTGAAAGTCTTAATTTTTGATGAATTAGTGTCAGTACATGCAAAGTTTTCTATAATAATTTTAGAACTGCATTTTTCTTGAAGTTAATTGAAGTTCACATGCGAGCACACTGAATAGACAAATGGAAGTTTTTGAAACTGAACATGTCTTAACTTGATATGCAATTATACTTGGTCTTGCATCCAACAACATATGCTTGATTTCAACTGATTGATAAATCTGTGAAATTTTACCGAGTAGATTTTAATTTGTTTAGTGTTTAAATTTTTATATGTTCAGTTGTTACAAATTTTATATTCAATATGATCATCTTTCATACTAATGTCTTTATGTTTGAGTATCTGTATTTTTTTGTATATGGTATGTGCATATTTCTAGGGGGAGAGATCATCTGCTTGTCAAATATGACAACATTCTGTGTTTAAGGGGGAGTAAGTAAGAAAATTATTTGTGCTGATCAAAAGTTAAACAGGTATGTTTCTCAGATTTTTCTACACATTTGCTATACTAACAGTTAAATTTTTTGTGCATTTGTGTAGGGGGAGTAAAAGGATTTCAGGTATATTTTTACAATTTTTTTATTTTTATTTTTTTTTATGTTATGTTTTTTAGCTTTAGTTTTGTTTTAGTTTTTCTTGGTTTAAATAGTGCTTTTCTATTTCATTTCTTTTTCCCGCTTGTTTGTTCCTTCTATCTGACCTTCGGCCTTCTACTCTCTCTCGGTCAAATTTTTTCTTGTGCTAAACCCTAATCTGATTTCTTTCAGATTTTGATACTCGAACTCAAGGTATGTTTTTGATTCTTCGTTTTTTATTTGGTTTATATTGTATGTTTTCTCGACTTGAATGCTCTTAATCTGCTACTCATTGTTTTTCGAACTGTTCTTATTCTCATATTCATTTTGTGTTTGATTGTGGTTTGAATTGGATATTGGTTTTGCTTAGAACTGATAATCGATCATCAGGTCTATTATGTCTTCTAAAACAAATACAGATCCAATGATTCAAGACGAGAATGCCATTCTCGATGATCCGTCTGATCGAGCTTCTCATGATACTCCCATGTCGTCTCATCCTTCTGTTGGAGCCGATCTTTCTGCTTCTCGTCGTACACCAAATGATGTGTTCCCAACCATCATGTACATGCCTTACAAGCCGAACAACTATTTTGTGGACTTTGATAGAATAAAGATCCATCCAGTTATTCGATCTATTCTTCGAGGACATCCAATTGCTCAAGCTCTGTCTTCTGTTGTTGATGTTCCGGAGGTCTACATTCAACAGGCTTGGAATTCTATAACAAAGAATGAAATGGCTCGTCCGCATCACTTTGATCTTCAAATTGATCAATTTGAATCTTTTCTTTCCTACAAGCGACTGAGATTGATACTGGAGCTTCCTGAGCCGAATTCCAGACCAGGTCGTACTACCTATGACAGTTTTCCATCAGAAGAGGAAGTATTTGAGGGAATCAAACAGCTTGGATATGTTGGTCAACTAAACAAAGTTACAGACTTTGACAAGTCTAATCTACCTCCATTATGGTATGCACTATTCTCAGTAATCATCAGGTGCCTGACATCGAAGCATTCTGGCACAGACAGTGCAAGTCTAATGTATCTCTGATTGTTCCATGTCGTCGTCTATGACTTGCATGTCGACTACACTTTTATTTTTTGGACCGAACTCTCGGAGGTGGTACATGACAAGTTCACCAACAAGAAACGGAATTTCATTCCGTTCATTAGATTTCTGAAACTTATTGTTCGAAGCATGCTTCGCAGCAATCCAGCCATTCCTCGCAGGTTATCTTGGCCTCAGGTTCCAGACTCTGAAATGACTTATATTTAGAAGCAGAAGAGGTCTTTCAACTATTCTATGACCATTCCGTATGCTCTTATTGCCAACTATGTTGATGTTACAGATGAGGATGTCATAGAATATTGCATGGAGAATGAGTTTATGGAAGTTGTACAAGATGAGCCTTCTCATGACAATCAAGCTGTTGAAAAAGATGTTGAAGTTGAAGCAGCTATTCCTGAACAAAAGCCTGAAGTTGAAAAAGAGGCTGAAGATGAGCAAGAAGTTGCGGTATTTGTTGAAAAAGAAATAGTTCAAGAGGATGTTGCTTCTCAACAAATTGAGAATGTTCTAACTGAAATTGTTACTGAGTCTCCTATTCATGTTACTTCTGATGATGCTTATGATGCTGATGATGGTGATGTTCATGTTAGTGATATTGATGGGGATGATGATGATGAAGATTCTGATCATGATGATGATGATGATAGTGATAAACCAAGTCTTAAGGTTTATGAAAGGAAGGTTAGGACACCGGAAGTGGTTGTTTCAACAGAAGTTCTCTCTGAAGATGATTTTGTTCCTATTAATCCTTCTGTTGCACATCTTCAAGTAGATGAATTGGATACAGCATTTGATCAAGCCTCAGCTCCGGTACAAAGTCAAGCTCCAGCAACTTCGCTTGCGGCCATTCAGTCTTCTGATCAAGTTCCAGCTGTAGAGCTTTCTTCTGATCAAGCTCGGGTATCTTCTGACAAATTCTCTACTTTGAATGATGTTATTCGTCAGTTATCAGAGAAAATGGATGCAGAAAAGGAAGCTCAAATTCTGAAGTTGAAGACTTTCTTCAAAGGCAAGATGCCTGAGATTGATACATCTGTCATTCCTCCAGAGATTCCTTTCAGACGACCAACTGGGGTAGTTCTTCGTGAACCTTATAGTGTTGTGACTTCAAATACTTCTTCGATTGTTACTCTTCCGTTTCCTTCGGTGGTTTCTATGTCTGCGGGACTTTCTATGTCTGCTCCTTCTGGTACATCTTCAAGGTCTTCTCTTCATGATCTTCCCATTTCTGAATTGATTGATCTACTGTATGCGCGTCTACTGTCTATGTCACCGCCACAACATCAGGATCAAGATCTTCTTTCTTTGCTACGGAACTTCCAACCTATGCCGCCTCCGGTTCCTTCTTCTGAATCTGACCGGATTACCGCTTTATCTGATGAGTTTCATGCATTCAGATCAGAAGTTCGTACAAGTTTTTCTGATCTCAAATCTTTTATGTCTCAAGCCTTCTCTGATTTATCTTCCAGGCTTGATTTTCATGAGCAAAGTTGCAGAACTGAGGTCGACCCGTCTCTTAAGCGCCGACATGACCAAGATGATCCTGATCATCAAGGCCATGAGGGGGAGATGGCAAAGAGACCGAGAGTTGAAGGATCTTCTGAAGCTAGAGAAGATATTCAAGAAGAAGTGGCTAGTGATAAAGGAAAGAGTGGTGAATCTGTTCAAGAATGAAACATTCAGGATTTAGTGAATGTTATGATTGAAAATGTTGATCTGTCTTCCTTGCATAATGAACTGAATATTTCTGAGAGTAATATTAACAATAATATGCAAATTGTTGTTTATATGGATCCAGATGTTTCTGCAAATGTTCATGAAGTTGAAGAATCTGAAGCTGCAAATGACATGAGGACATTCTTTGCTAACTTCATAGAGATTAATTCTGATGATGATGAAGATGTCAGATTTGAAAAGATATGTCAAGTCAATGAAGAAGACTGTGATGATATCGTTATCATATCAGATACAGAAGATGACTCAGTGTTCATGGATGCGAAAGATGAAGAAGAAGCAGATTTGTTATACAGTGATCTTCCTGCTCATGATGAGATTCCTGAATCAGCTGATGTCACATCTATTCCTGTTGCTAGTTCAGCTCCGACTACCACTATTCCTTCAAGATCATTTGAAGTTGGTCAGTCGTCAAGAACAGAAGCTGATGTTCCACCTTCTGATCCTGTAATTCCACCATCTATTCTAGAAGAAGGACCAGCTTTATCTAGACGTCAAAGACAAAGGAATTTGCAACGTAGATATTTGGCATCATGGCAAAGATCAGCCTTTCTAGAAGACACTCAGAGAAACATCTTTGTCTCTAGAAGAAGGCCGATTAACATCTATGCAATCCTTGGAGTTGAGAAAGAGTCAGATGCCTATCAATATGAATACTTAATGTTCATTAAGTGCCAGCGCAAAAGGAATAATATCGTGTCTTCTCAACACTTGTTTGTTCGAGTCATCAGTGTCACAATCAACAAGTTTGTGAATATATGGTATCCTGATTTTGAAGTTGAAAGAAGAGACTGCAAGCGGTCTAAATTTTCAGAGGCAGACTTCACTGACCTTTCTATAGATGATATTGAATTCTTATATGATCACTTCAGGAATCTGTATCATAGATCTCAGGATATTTCACAAGCTTTGTTCGTCATTAAAAGATTCATTCGACGACAAATCCAATTCTTCAGGGTTTTTGATTTCCAGATGGCTGTTGAAAGCCTCCAACCGGTTGTTAATCTTCTCAGGCCCAACCGAAGCTTACCAAACTTAGAGTCTTATCCTCTTCTCACCATTGTTGAATATCCATATGGACTTGTGTACAAGAATAGCTCTAATCAAAAATGTTTTCTCAAGTTTGAAGAAATTGCTCACTACTCCGATGGAACATTAAAGGTGATCAAGCTTCAGTTGGAGCAACGCCTGAAGGAGGCTAAAAGAAGGTTTTTGGAAACAAGATAAAATGCATTCCTGGTTGATAATGATGAAATCCGACTTATCCTGAAGACTTTAGATTCAATTCAAGAGAGATTGAATCTCCGCTCAACTCTAAGACGACTGGAAGTTTTAGTTGGTTTGAATAGACTTCGTCAACGAGAAGAGCGTCAGTGATTCTCCAAAGTCGCCTGGATGGTCTATGCTGTTTTTGAATATTGTTTTTGAAGACCACGGCGCCAATGATTACTAAGGGGGAGATTGTTAGATCTGTTTTTATAGTAATCATTGTATTTATTTTCTAGCCTAGTATGTTCTTAATGTTCTATCTGTTTTGTAAAGGCTTGGGGTATTTAAGTCCCCTTAGAGCCTTTGTTTTGTAACTTTGGCACTCACACTTTAATTGATCTGATTACTTTGCGCTTCCATACTTTCTCTCTCTACTTTCTCTCTCTAAAGATTTAGAGATTCTTGGACTCTCATTCCCATATAGAAATGCACTCTTGACATCCATCTGAAATACTCTAAACTGCATGAAACAAGCATAGGCTAGAAACAGCCTAATTGCCTCAATTCTGGCTACTGGTGCAAATACTTCTTCATAATCTATCCCCTCTTCTTGTATATACCCTTGTGCCACAAGCCTGGCCTTATTCTTTATCACAATTCCTCTCTTATCTTTCTTATTCCTGAAAACCCATTTAGTACCAATTGCCTTTGTCCTTGTGGAAGATCAACCAGATCCCACACATTTTGCAGCTCAAACTGCAGCAGCTCCTCTTGCATTGCTTCAATCCAGCTTGGTTCTTTCATTGCATCATAGTCCTTCTTGGGTTCAATCTGAGATAGAAAACAAGATAACAACCCTGATTGCAAGTCTTTCAATCCTGCTATCTTACTTTGATGCCTTGTGATCCTAGGAGAATTGATGTCACCAATCACCAACTGAGGAGGATGATTTTTCTGAGTTCTTGTTTGATGTGCAGCCTCCTCATTGATATTAGCATCCAGATTAGAGTCATTCTTCTCAGGAGTGCTTCCACCAAATACTGAAGAATTTTCTTCATCAGTATCATCTTCTGATAGTATGGGCATCTCAGGACCTGTGTTTCCTGAAAGATGAGCATCCTCTTTATCACTCTTATTCTCTTCATTCTGTTCTGGTTCAGACTCCTCTTTTTCTGAATCATCCTTCTGTTCTTCTTGACAAAAGTCAACAGGATCAACTGTAGGTATAGGAAACAGCACAAACTCTGGTTTCTGTGCTTGTTTCTCTTCTGAACTTGTTCCTTCAATTTGTACATCACTGAAACCCAAAGAGTTAGTTAGTGAATCAATGTCAAACAGCCAATCAGGACCTGCACCAATTGGATTTGGTGTGTTCTCATTGCATTTGACATTGTCACTTTCCTCTATAATCCTTGAAGAACTATTGAAAACTCTATATGCCTTACTCTGAGAGGAGTATCCAACAAGGAATCCATCATCAGCTTTGCTTTCAAACTTGCCTAAATGAGATTTGGTATTGAGGATTGTACAAGGACACCCAAAAGGTTTGAAAAATTCAATAAATGGTTTCTTCTTTTTGAAAAGTTCATAAGGTGTTTTTCCTTGGGATTTGACTACTAGAACTCTGTTTTGGACATAACAAGCAGTATTAACTGCTTCTGCCCAAAAAGTAATTGGTAATTTTGAATCTGCCAACAGAGATCTAGCAGCCTCAATCAATGTCCTATTTCTCCTCTCAGCAACACCATTCTGTTGAGGAGTTCTAGGAGCACTGAATTGTCTCTCAATACCTTTAGTCTCACAAAAGCTGTTTAAGTCACTGTTTTTAAATTCAGTTCCATTATCAGATCTAATGACTTTAACTCTTAGATTTTTTTGGTTTTCAACCCTAAGAACAAAGGATTTGATCAGTCCACTTGTCTCATCCTTAGTCCTTAGAAAATATACCCAAGTGAATCTAGAGAAGTCATCAACAATGACTAAGCAGTAGGATTTCTTACCAATACTCATCACATTTGTAGGACCAAAGAGATCCATATGCAATAACTGAAGAGGTGAAGAGATTGAGTTTATTTCTTTGGACTTATGAGAAGTTTTGTGCTGCTTGCCTTTAAGACATGCAACACAATGATCATCACATGAAAATACTTTTTGAGGCAAACCTCTTACAAGGTTGTTTTTCACAAGATTGATCATAGTTTTAAAGTTCATGTGACACATCCTTCTGTGCCAAAGAGATGATTCATCTAAAGAAGCTTTTGAAAACAGACATTTTAGTGATGAATCAGATGAAACAATCTCTAAGTCCAAACAATAAACATTGTCCTTTCTAGGATTTCTAAGTAGTATCATATTTTCATCAACTACCTTGAATCCTGGAGCAAGGATAATACATTCAGTATCATTAAATAATATACTATGTTTCTTGTCACAGGCCTGTGATACACTTAACAGGTTGTATCTCAATTGCTCAACATAGTACACATCTTCAAATGACATCTTACCTTTTGATACCATACCTTTACCACTTATTTTATCTCCTGCTGGATTGTCACCAAAAGCAACACGTCCTCCATCAAACCTTTTGAAATTTTGAAGGCAGGACATGTTACCTGTCATGTGCCTAGAGCCACCACTATCTATATGCCAAATGCTCTTTCCCTTGAGCTGTTGGTTACCCTGCACATAAGATAAAACGGTTAGTTTCTTGAGGGAACCCAAGCCAAAGTGGTCTTGGGTTGCCCTTTCTCATCAACATACTCATATTCATTAAGCTTAGTCTTGATAAGTTGATCAGAGTCAGGAATTTCATGGCTGGAATACTTTGTCTTAATTATAGGCTTGGCAGTATTAACACTGGTAGCAGAACTATCCTTGTTAGCAGTATTAAATTGGTCAGCAGCACCAACTTTGTTAGCAGTACGAACCTCATTAGCAGTACTAATTTGGTCAGCAGTACTAACTTTATTAATAGTACTAACTTGGTCAGCAGTAGTATTGCTATCAGTAGCATTATTTCTGTTAGCAGTACTGTTTGAGGTAGCAGTACTAACAGGTTTAATTTCTTTTGGGGCCCAAATTAAGACACATTTGTTTGCTCTCTTATTCTTTGTGTTACTCCTTTATTTGCTTGGATTATTTTCTTTTGCTTTAACAAACTTATTCTGAATATGAGATTTTGCAGTACCAGTTTTCACTGGTGCTGTTCTCACATTCTCAGCCATGTGGTTCCTTGATCTTCTTGATTGCTTCCTATAACCAACAGAATTTTGATGTTGTCTTTGAAAAGTTAATCTTTGGTTAATAGGATTGAAATAACAGTGTTTAGCTAGATGATTCAACTTGCCACAAATAAAACAAGGCTTTGGTCTATTGACGTTGCTTAGATAAATTCCCTGTTTTTGAGCCCACTAGTTATTTCTGTTTCTCTGATTTCCCCTTATTTTATCATGTTGATGGGGCTTGATCTGTTGACAAGTACAGGGATTTAAAACAGTAGTTTGCATATAGTGATCTCCCTGTACCTTTTCCTTTCCTTTCCTAGAGGTCTCAGCTTTCTCACTCTTAACAGTCTCTTCCCCAGTCTTGCACTTCTCTACTTTCTCACTCTTGACAAATGGTTTACCTCCCCTCTCATTTGTCATAATATGGTTTTCTAGGGGAATTTCTTTCTGGTCTACCTTGTTCTCTTCTTCAGATTCTGCCTCAACCACTACAGTGTTTAAAGGATCTACTTATGTGGCTCCTTCAGGTAAGTCATTCTTATCCTGCCTTTCTAAGAGGTCAGAAGTGGGTGGAATATAGTTGTTGTTGTAAGGTGGGGGGTGTTATTATATACAATACCTCTCTTCAGTTTGTCATGAACTTGAGATTTGAGTAAAGTATCCATTGCTTTAGAGGCATTGGAAAATTTCTCAATGTCTAGTTTGGCCTTCTCAAATTCACTTCTGACTTTCTCACATTCTTCTCTAGCCTTCTCTAGCTTAATCTCTAATTCCTTCTTCTCCCACTTTCAATAATTTTGATCATATGAATGTTGAAGTTCATTATCCTGATATGCCTTAATTTGTTCTTCAAAATTCACAATGATCAAATTGTACTCTCTCCTATGTTTCTCCAGTCTTTTAAGGTCATCACACATGCTCTGATTGTGATCCCTGTACTTCTTAACAGTTTCAAGACAGGCTTTAGAGCATAATTTAGATTTTACCTCTGTGGGTGTTAGTGCATTAATTGTATACAAGATTTAATTAGGAAAGTCTTGTAAAAAGCCTTTATAATTGCATAGTCAATGGAAGTCAATGAAAGTCAAATAGTGAGAAGTCAACATAAGTTTTAGAGGGTGCTTAAGTACTTGAGAGTTTAAGTACTTGAGAGTTTGAGTGGATAGTTATTCAAGTTACTTGAGAGTTTAGTTGGATTACTTGAGAGTTTATTAGTTCATATAAATAGGTTTGTTACTTGTAATTGGTGTAAGAGCTTAATTGTAATATGAATATTTCTCTCTCTACTCTCTCTCTAAGATCTTATACACTGTTATATCATATTCTTAATTGAGAGTACTTGATTGCTTGATAATTGAATATGGGAATACAATTTTAGTGGGGATTGCAGTGCTTGAAGACTCTGAAACCTCAGCCATCAATGCTTGATTCTGGATTGCCTCTTCTGCTTGATCACTCTAATCAAATCTCATTCCATCTTGTGAGACAAGTGCTTGAGATGGGTTCCAGTTGTTGGTGGACTTTGATTGTTGATTGTTGCTCACATGCTGTTGAGAGATTCCCCCTCTTCATTCTCTTGCAAAATGCCCCAATTTATGACACTTGTAGCATTCCACTTTGGATTTGTCAAATCCAGCACCATCTTCTCTTTTCATGGAAAAATTGTTTCTTCCAGTCCTTTTAATGAATCTTTTGATTCTCATGGTGAGCATTGCCATTTGCCACTTGATGTCCATCTCCTCAAGATCATCAACATTAATTTGCTCCAGATCATCATTAATAAGAGAAGATTTTGCAAGACTAGCAAGGAAGGCTTCCAAAACAGAATCATTGGGTCCATCCTGTTTTGAGCCATAAGCAGTACTAATTGATTATGTATTAGCAGAAGAATCAGTAGTAGATGATAAGAGAGCAGCATTATGAGAGTATCCAGATGGCTTCTTCTTAGATTCAACCTCTGCTTCAAACACCCTGAGATCATTGTAGAGATCATCAAGTTCCTTGTCCTCCAGATTATCATTCTGCCTGAATGATACTGTATACATCACCCATTCTTCACCAAGAGATCTTAGAAACTTTCTGTTGACATCATCCTGGTCCATCTTGATACCAACAGTGGCCAATTCTCCAATCAACTTGTTGAATCTATCAAAAGTTTGAGTCATAGACTCGTTCTTTGTAGACATAAAGTTTTCATATTGTTGCTTGAGAATAGCTTTTTGATTTCTCTTAGTGCTTTTAGTACCTGAAAATCTCTTCTCCAACGCATTCCACAAGATTATGGCGTCAGTACAGTTGCAAAACTGATGTTGGTATTCATTAGGAATAGCCAAGAGCAGAGTGCTCAAGGCCTTCATCTCAGTCTGCCTCATCTTTCTTTCTCCATCAGTCTTTGGTGGAGGTCTTTTTCCATCTGCTCCCATATCTCCTTCATTGGAGGGACCATTCTCAATGATATCCCACATTGAGTAATCTGTAAGAAGGATATATTGCCTGATCCTGATTTTCCACATGTCAAACTCATTGGGTTTGAGCATGGGAACCTTTGAAACAAGAACACTGTCATGTGATCCGTCCATGATGATTATAGCTTTCTGAGTTCCTTGGCTCTGATACCACTTGTCAAGATCGAAATTCTAAACAAGAATTTAATTAAACACTCAGAAGCTATGTTAAAGAAGTTTGCGGAATAACACTTTAACAGTAAATCAATGAAACAGTATATGGATCAAATCACAAGTTATATTGAATTAACTTAATGATTACAACCACAACCTCAATCTGTTGAACAGGCTCAACAGACGTTCAATACTTCTCTATTGAAAGGACTACAAAGAACCTTGAGGCTAATTCTCTCTAGAACAAAAACAATACGTATTCTCTGTATATTCTATCAAAAACTATATCTCTATGCTAAGACTTCTAGACTATATATATACAAATCAGATTACAAGATAAATATGAAAATAATATTGATCTTCAGCATCCAGTCCATAATTATCTTCAACATTATCTTCAACTCCTAGTCTTTCGCTTTAAGCAATCAATCCATCTTTATCTTCATAAGCCGCATTAACTTCATCCCTCAGCAGTACTAACCATGCTTGCAGTAGTAATTCTTCAAGCAGTACTAACTACTAGCAGTATTAACTTTCAAGCAGTATTAATACCTCTAGCAGTAGTAATCCTACAAGCAGTAGTAATACCTTTGAATAGCAGTACTAAAGTCTTCAGCAGTATTAATTCTTTCAGTACTTAGCAGCACTAACTGGACTTAGCACGTTTTAGACCCAACAGTGGAACAGATTATGTTAAAGCACATATTTATTGGATTCAAGATCATAATTATCTGGAGATAGAAGACTGAAGTTAAAGCTGATAAAGTCGTCTCAACAAATAGTCTAGGGTCTTTTTGTAGTAATTAGTCAAAGTTTGTTTCCTTTATTTAATTTGTTTTAGTTGTTGGGCCTAAGCAAGCCAAGCCCATTAGTCTAATTAGCCTAAGTATAAATTTGTTTAATTTAGTGGTAATTAGGTCAGAGAGGTTAAGAAAGGGAGCTTAATTAGAAAATTAATTATTGGAGGCTGGCTTGTGGTGGTGGTGCGCCGTTTACAGAAGAAAAGCAGAGAGAAAGGTCGATTTCTTGTCAAGAACAATTGTAACTGTTCGATTAATCAATATCAGGTTTGCATTATTGTGTTGTTTATTGATTTACTTAATTGAATGATTACATATTGGGACACACAATTGGTATCAGAGCTGGTTACAGATTGAATTGAATAAGTTTTTGTTCGGTTCTGTTTTCTGTCAAAGATTCATAATTTTTATTGTGTGATTAATCTTTCAAGTTATTATTGGTTAGATTGTGTTTGTTTTATCTATTATAGTGATTGGGTATTGTTTGATTTGAGTATTGCATCGATCGTGTTTGCTTATTTGATGATTTTGGATATGTTCGGTCGTTCGAGCACAGCACTGGTCCATTCAAAGTGCTAATTACTGAAATTATTTGAAAGCAATAAGTTCTAGTTGGTTAATCAATCGTTTTGGCAAAGTTTGGTTGTTTAATTCGTGATTTCGAGTGATTTCTGGGTTGATTTTGATTTCTGGGTCGATACAGTTTCAAGAACATATCGGTCTTTGTTAGTATCGGTCTTTGTGTTTTTCTGGTCGAAGACCTCTATCGGTCTTTGATTACTTCCGGTCAAATACCTCTTATCGGTCCATAGCATTCGACCGGTACACTCACAGTCCACCCCGGTCTAAGTGAATACCGGTCTAAGGGACTCTATCGGTCGAAGCCTTATACCGGCACAAGTCAATATCGGTCGAAGCTTCAAACTCTCTTTATCGGTCTTCTCCAATACCGGTCAATCTTTGGTTTGCTCTTTACCGGTCGAATTCTTTTTACCGGTCAAGTAAAGTACCGGTCGTATCATCTTACCGGTCGTTGCAATTCCCCGGTCGAACAAGTATACCGGTCGAGCATTCCATTGTTTGCGCCAATCACTGTTCCTATCTTAGAATTTTTTTTTTTTGAGAATTTTGCAAACTGTAATATGGCCTCTAAATGTCCAAATTTTTTTTCTCTAGGGGCGCTGCCCCCATACCCCCGCAAGGGTGTTGCCCCTTGACCCCACCCGCTAACCGGGTAGCGGGACCCCCGTGCTAAGTCTGCGGAGGGGGACAAAGTTCTGTTCGTGATCAAAATTTTCTGAATTTCATTCTAAGATTTTTAGTATTGTTTGATTTTATCTGGACTGACAGTCATTTTTCAAGTTCTTATCTTATATCTATCAGAATGAATTCTAGGGAAACTCCTTCAATCAGTACGGATGAGAATCCACCAGTACTTTTTAGAGGAGAGTATGAAAAATGGAAAAATCAGTTCCTGGATTTCATTGACAGACATGCATTAAGGGATCTTATTAGACTATCTCTGAGGGAAGGGAGTATGACAACTCCAAGGAAAGTTTTTACTGTTATAAAGAAGAATGGAGAAAGAGAAGAAAAAGAGCTTCCATTACCACTTGATATGTACTCAGACGAGCAAAGAAAAAGATATGAAGTTGACAGATTAGCTCGATCTTTCCTAATGAAAGGAATGTCAGAAGAGATTTCAAAAGAGATCTTTTCTACATTAGACAGTAAAAAGGCTACAGGAAAACTGTTATGGGAACATATTGAGAAGATTGAGACAGGGCCAAAGTTGTCTTCAAGAGTAAAGTTTCTGGAATTTGAGAACTCTGAACTAAAAGAAAAGATTTATGTCTTGGAAGCTCAAATCCAGAAACTAGATTCTGTTGAGAATAATGAGAAAGTTAATGATTTGGAGAGTGCAAATGCTGATCTTCAAAAGAAGATATATGATCTGGAGAAAAAGATGGCCAAAGAAAGATCTGTTTTTGAGATTGATAAGAAAGAATTTGTAAAGAAATTCTCAGATTTTTCGAGAAAATGTGCTGATGAGAAGAAAGAAGTTGAGCTGAAATGCATAAAACTTTCTCAGTAAGTTTCTGATTTTCAGAAAGTAATCTTCCTTGAAAGAGAAAAGTGTGCAAAAGAAAAGAAGGCCATTGAACAAAAGAATGTGGGATTCTTTAAAGAAATATCCGGCCAGAGAAATAATGCTGAGAAGGGATTTGAAGAAGAAAGAAGCATGTTTGAGGCCGAAATCAAAAAGCTTACTGAAAAGCTATCTGAACTATCTGCTAAGGCACTGAAAGAGCAACAAACGAAGTCTGAGTTCACGAAGAAGATTGATCTGCTTGTTAAAGAAAGAGACAACTTTGCTTCGACGATTAAAGTTCTTGAAAAGACTGTATCAAGTTCAAATCAGAAATCTGTCTCTTCACAAAGGTCAGTTAAATCTTTTGATCAGATTCGTAAAACTAACCTTTTCTATGATTGCAATATAGATGGTTCAGGTACACATCAAAGAAGAAGGAGATACAAAGAAGAGGACCTGGTCTGGAAGAAGAAAGCAGTTGAAGATGAGCTGAAAGAAAGAGAATCATGTGTACATGCGTCTAATGCCAAAAGGAACAATGTGCGTAAAGGTAAACCTGATCATGTCTACTCGAGAGATCAATTACTCAGGTTATCAGGTAAGAAATACTATTGTTCTTATTGTCGTACACATGATCACATTCACAAAACCAGTGATCATTTCTGGTATGGTTCTTATTCTATCACCCCCCCACAAGAACTGCAACTAACATTCATGGACCCAAATACCAGTGGATACCAAAGCCGAAAATTGATTCTATGTTGCATGCACCTACTGTCAAGGGGGAGTAGAAGAACAGAGGCTTCTAAGTACATCAGCTTAGGACCCGTACTTCAACGAAGTTTGACTTCTACACACAACAGCTTAGGACTCGTACTTCAATGATCAAAAGACCTTACTCCTGTGCTGATAAGAGATTGTACTCCAATACTCCAATGAGGAAATCAACCATCAAGGGGGAGTGCATACTTTTCTGAAATTTTATGCATCTGTCAGATATGATAATCAACATTTGAGGGGGAGTCAATGTTTATATTTTTCATTGATAATTTTTCTGATGCATAATTTCAGGGGGAGTAAAGGTGATGACTTCTGATTATTTCTGATCAGAACTCGTACATTAAGTGTTTTACTACTTTATGTCATTTCAATTTCAGTGAATAAAGTTACTTTGACTAGACTTTTAGACTTTTGTAGATTGAGAGATGCTTCAAAGATCATATCTTTATGACTTTAAGCTTGACTTCGCGAGATGTGAGACTGTACTCGAAAGGTATAATTTCTTTTCTTCATCTCATCTATGGTTGAAGAAGAATAACTTTCGATCATAAGAAAACATGTTATTAAATGTTCAAACCACATCCAGATTCTCAAACAGATTTCTTGAATTGGAAGTGTGATTTTAAATGTTTTCTGCTTCATCTATGCACTTTAACTGCTAAAGTTAAATCACCTGAGCATCATATGCTTCATAGGAAAACATGGGATCAGTGTGCTAGGACTCACAAGAAACTTCTATGGATTCACGTTAACCAGTGTTTCCTACCCAAGAAGTTAATCCTGTAGTGATTGAATGTGAGGAGTTCAAAAGAAATGAGTGTGGGATGTGTGATGAGAGAATATGTCAAAAGAGAGTTCGGTTAGCTGTGAGCTTAAAGATTAAAAGAAAGAGGGTGTGCGATCAGAGTAAAAGAATTTTCAAACTCTGCACCAACTACTTTCTGAGCCGGGCAGCCACATTTCTAATGCTTTACATTTCTTTGGTGAACATTATTGAAACAGGCACTTAGCCCATGCCAACTCTTGACATTACCCCACCAGCTACTCATTTTCTTCTCAACAAGAAAATGTTTCATTTTCAAAAGGGAACGCAGCACATATGTTATCTGATTTTCATTTGGAAAATCTGGATATTGAAAAGAAGGAAGTCTGCCCCACCTTCACACTTCACTAATGCACATTGAGTCTGTGTTTAACTAACTGTTGTCTCAGTGCTTTACACTTTTTGAGCCTTATAAGCAATCATCTTATGCTTAATTTATTCTATCACTTGCACGAACACACAAAGAATTTGTTTCTTTGTCATAAAGTTCATAGAAATTGCCTTTATGGTGTTTCGATGATTGAATGGAAGCCCTTGGGGAGTGAACATCATAAAAGCTCCTTTATATTGTGTATTTGTTACACACAGTGACTTTGTGTTACTGACAGGCATTGTTAACTGATTCCATTTGTTGATTCAGGTGTTACACTTCATTTACTAACTTGTCTAGATTTGCAAAGATCTGGATGAACATCTTAATGAATTGACGGATACTCAGTGGTTCTGTTTGCAAGATCAATGGTGCAAGAAATTTCTTGAAGACACGTTTTGATGAACTATTTGCTCTTTTCATCAAAAAGGGGGAGAAGCGTCAATCAAGAAATGGAAGATATTCTGAAGATATGCTGAAATGAAGAAATTTTCCTTGAAGATGATTTGCTAAAGCATTCCGAGCTGAATCTGGAGATAATTTCTTTCCAAAAGATATTCTCATCGATTGGGGAGATTGCTACTTTCTGAAGACAAAGAGAAAGATTAAATTTTCTGAGCTTAGAGAATGATCTTGATCCAAAGGGGGAGATTGTTAAAGCACATATTTATTGGATTCAAGATCATAATTATATGAAGATAGAAGACTGAAGTTAAAGCTGATAAAGTCGTCTCAACAAATAGTCTAGGATCTTTTTGTAATAATTAGTCAAAGTTTGTTTCCTTTATTTAATTTGTTTTAGTTGTTGGGCCTAAGCAAGCCAAGCCCATTAGTAGCCTAAGTATAAATTTGTTTAATTTAGTGGTAATTAGGTCAGAGAGGTTAAGAAAGGGAGCTTAATTAGAAAATTAATTATTGGAGGCTGGCTTGTAGTGGTGGTGCGCCGTTTACAGAAGAAAAGCAGAGAGAAAGGTCGATTTCTTGTCAAGAACAATTGTAACTGTTTGATTAATCAATATCAGGTTTGCATTATTGTGTTGTTTATTGATTTACTTGATTGAATGATTACATATTAAGACACACAGATTAACGATGCTATATAAAATTGATATGGCGGATAAAGTTAATTTAGAAATAATTATTGATTGATTTTACGTCTAGGAATACTCGGAAAAACTATTATATGAATTATTAGTATTTCTTGAATTCAATTTTATTTCTTGCAATAAAAACCAATATATCAAGTATTTTTTTTTTACATAATTATCGAAGGCCCTTTTCTACATCTCACCTAGAGCTTATAAAATGTCAGGAACGGGTCTGACCCTACTAACAAACACATACTTAAGAGTGATTTTTGACCACAAACCAAATGTGATCTAAAAGTTTGGATAAAATAATGAGGTGTGGGGTAGCAACAACGACGAAACAGGGGGTTGTGAGACAAGCAAGGGGGAGAGGGAGGGGGTGGAAATGCCATGACGGGGTTGGGAAGCGGGCAATCTATGGGGTTGCAGAAGGGAGGGTCAGTGGTGGCAATAGGGTTGTTAACTTGTGTAGTACAAGTTATCAATGAATAAAACATTAAATAAGTTTATTATATGTTAAGGTTAGGGGTGTAAATGAGACGAGACAACTCGTAAGTTACTCGAGATCGACTCGGTCAAAACTCGGTCAACACTCGACTCGAATAGGTTTGACTCGAACTCGAGCTCAACTCGATATTCTAACGAGTCGAGTCGAGCGACCTGATACTCGACTCGATAAGCTCGTAAGATACTCGATAAGCAAAAGAATAATAATAATTAGTAATATTATTTTAATTTAATTGATAATAATAATAATAATAATAATAATAATAATAATAAACTCAATTTTTTTTATTTTTTTTGGAAAATGATGGTATAATAGACATGGGTAAACTCTTGATGGTGTGTCTAATTCATCCCACATTGGCGGGATATAGAACTCAATGCTTTGAACTCCACTATATATAGATCTTTCTCCTCCCTTGTTTTACATCTTTTGTCTTTGTTAAATGGCTTGAGCCTATATAGGGGGTGTAAATGAGACGAGACAACTCGCGAGCTACTCGAGATCGACTCACTTCAGATCGACTCGGTCAACACTCGACTCGAATAGGCTCGACTCGATATACTAACGAGTCGAGTCGAGTATAATGATACTCGAACTCGACTCGCATCATTTACACCCCTAGTTAAGGTTGTTCAAGAAGCTTTATAAAACGATTTTAGTTTTCTAAAAATACAAATATTTTTCAAACACTATGTCCCAACATTGGCTCCCGATCTTAGGCCTACGTTCTCTACATCGTATGAAAAAAGTTTCATAAAATGTCGTTCTAAAGAAACGATAGCCAATCATAGTTATGACAAATTGTGACCATATTATCCTAAAAAACATAAGCTATTACTTTATTTTCACACAATATTTTCATGTAATCACATTATTTATGTTTTAATTTCAATCGAATTAGTTTGCATAAATAAATATTAATAGTTAATTGTTAGCGTCCTCTGATCCTCTCTCCAAAAGTATTATTTTTGTTATTACTTTCGATAAATAATAAATTAAAAGTAATTCACTTCATTGAGATAATGAAAAAAATTTAAAAAATTAAAAAAAAAGATAAAATTCAAATAAATTAGTTCTAATTAATTTATTTTATCTATACTATAATTACTTTTATTTTACAATTAGTTTATTTGTATTATTATCTATACTATCTTATAAAGATGACATTAAAAACTCTTAAAAACAAGTCTTAAAGCTTAATGTACCGCTATTTAATGTTAATTACTTAAAAAACAATCATTAAAGCTGTATGTACTACATTTAATGTTATTTATTAATTTTCAATCATTATCTCTAATCATTTTAACTCCCCTAAAATCATTTCCCACTTTAACTCCCCTAAAATAACTCTCAGCATAATTAAATATAAAATAAAAATCAAATTTTAAATATAAAAAATCTAAAATATAATTAAAAAAATCTAACAAAATATTTTATAAAAGAATTATATTATTAAACCAAAATAATTTACATTATATTATTAAGTCTAAATTAAACAAATTTATATAAAAAAAATCATTATCACTCTCTCACAACCATCCAAAATCGTAATGTAAATCGACAAAAAACAGAAAATAAAATGAAACATTAAAATCGTGATGTATGTAGCTGCATTGCGCAAGTACACTTCTAGTATCAATTAATAAGCTAATATTTTTGTATTAATTATGGTAACAAATATTTTTCGAATAGATTTTCCATATGCCACAGAGGTCTCTAATTTGGGGATATCCCATAGAAAACAATCGAATCGAGATTCTAAAGGAGAATTGGCCATTCAATTTTGTGAACTACTCGTAATTTAAGATTTTATAATTATATTTGGATTAGATATAGTTTTTTATATTAATTTGACATTTTAAAATTTAGGTTGAAATTACGGACATCAGAATAACTATAACCAATCTTCCTAATCAACTTTTTTTAACCACTTTTGAAACTAAATTCCTAATTTTACCAGAGTTTAAGCAAATAAAGTCTAATTTCATATTAAAAAAAATAACGCAAATATTGGAGAACCATATGCAAACAAAAATTCTTTTTTTTTTAAATGAAAATTGAGTCTACATAAATGCATTAGACATTTATTGAAATCGGGCTAAAATGATATTTCATTTAAAAAAATTGGTAAAAAATGATTTGATCGGGTAAATTGACTATTTTAGTCAATTTCAATAATTTAAAAGTAATTATTATTATGATAGCTCATATTAACATACGAAGTTGTATTGATAATTTCATTGTAATGGTAATCAAATAATGTTATTGTAAGACTAAATTGCTGTAACGACACAAAACTCGCAGAAATAAAGCTTACTTGACTTTAATATAAATCAAGGCCAAACAACCCCAAATCAAAAATTCAAATAACATAGTTCGCGGAAACAACCAATTACACAACTGAGAATTTAGAATAACGACTAAAACTAGAGAACTAAAATTAGCAATCTTCTATAGTACGCCCCGGTAACACAACTTCTCGTTCTTCTTTCGAATCCTCCTACTTCTCGATCTCCTGAAAAGGTTTTTAGTTTTGAAATAGCGAGGGTTAGACCGAACGGTCTAATGAGTAACCTCTAATACAGTTCACGCCAAAGCCATATAAAAGATTTATCGAAATATATAAACCAATTCAGCTTTTAACAAAATAAACATCATACATACAAACACGCTTCTGGCACACACTACTGTCACACATGGATAACAACGTGTTTGACTCATACTGCCTTATTTGGGACACACACCCCAATGGCATATACGGGACACCCCCCCGGTATGAGCACAGGCGGGACACACCCCCCGACTTGATCACACGCGGGATACACCCTCGACTTGATCATCTCGCTAACAACAATGTATGCATACATTTCCACATATCAAGCACGATAAAAACATAACTCGCATTGAATAATAAACATAACTCGCTTTTAACAAAATCTCGCATTTATATAAAATGTCATGTAATCATCGTCGGGGATTGGGTTAGAAAGACTCACCTGTTGTCCCCCGCTAGAGACCTCTTACGCGCTCCTTACAATTGGCCTACAACCTACCAATCAAAACGATAAAAGAAACTGATAAGGGTTTTATCCTCCTCGCAACACCTTACGACTCACAAACCCGCGATACGAGGCAAGAGCACTAATAACACTGGGGTCACGGCACTAGGCTGACCCACTTACCTAAACGCCCCGGGTCGGCTTGCCACCGCCCGGGGCTGAGATTGGTCACCGCCCGGGATGGGATGGCTTGCCCGGGGTCACCAACGACCGGGGCCAAGCCGCCCGGTGTGGACTCCCCCGGTGCCCGGTATGGACTCCCCCGGTGCCCGGTGTGGACTCCCCCGGTGCGAGCCCGTGGTTCCACTCCCCTGCACATAATCGAACGGTATTCGACAGAAAGTTCGATACCGCCGATTCTCTTTTCGATGGGCTACAAATCCAAACCGACAAGGGAGATGAACCAAAACCAAAATGCCTCTTACTAACATAATGAAGGCTCGATACATCAACCGATTAGCAACATGTTAACGTTAATCTAAATCCTTATGGCTAAAACTTTCATACGATCAATAAAATCCTTTCTAGGGTTTTCATCCATTTCTTACTACAAGAGCTCAACTAAAGAAATTAAACCATCATAAGGGAATAAGTTGAATAAGAGGGAGATTACCTGATTGATTGATGAGGTTAGAATACAAGAGCAAAGCTTCCTTTGATTTCTTCTCCGAATCACCCTCTCCTCCTTCTCCAATATCTCCAGCCGCCAACAATACCAAAATGAAATTAGGGTAGAGTAATAGAGTTAAATCATCTTTCTACTCAAATTACATCTAGCCCCTCTTACTTAAGGTTTTGACCAACAAACCCCCACACTCTCCACTTTAATAATTAAAACACGGTTGTTACAATTGCATGTTTTGTCCTTACGGTTTAATAATTTTAATGGGTCAAGTCTCTAAATGAGAAAAGTAATGGATCTCATGGATCTCACAAAAGTTAGGCCTAAAAAGTAAAACCCCACTTCCCACTCTGATTTCCTATCCCTCTCACTCTGTCCCAAGCAAACCCTAGCCCTCATTCTGACTATTTTAGACAATATATTTTTTGCATTTTAATAGAAAATGAGACAAAAACTTACACATTCAAAATACCACTCATTCTAATAAACATTTTTAACAGAGTTAAGATGATGTATCCAAACCGCTAAATATGCAAATCACAAAGACACAATCCGTTAATATCTTCAAACTGGAGGGACAAAACATATAATTTACTCTTGTTAGAAAGTGTTCTTTAAATAGAAAAAGAAAATATAAAAAAAATGATACAAATATGACATGATAGGACGTATGCAATCTTACAAGTGTTCCGTCCCTTTTCCACCATTGGATGAATCGTCGGTGATGAGAGAGTGTGAGATTAACGGCTGAGAATAATTGTAGGTTTGTTGAGGAGGCGTGTGTGGTGCGTGTTCGTAGCGCGTAGATGCTTTTCACTACTCGTTCCTCGCATAAAAACACCCCTCAAAGTTTTCTGTTGGCTTCGATTGGTATTCGGTCGTATCATTTATCTCATTTCCAATATATATCTTATAATTTTTTACTAATCTATACTATTATTATAAAGTACGGATAAAAAATTATTAAATACAAACTATTAGACACAAGGTATCATTATTTTATACAAGATTTTAAAAATCTCTTAATTTACAAGTATCAAAGCACAATATAAATATTACTACTGGAGACTTTTAACATCCACCAATTTGGTATGTGTAGGGTCTTCCTTTTATGTAGACATTTCCATGTATCACTATTAATTAATCAATATATTATATTACTATAATTTTGTTTTAATTATATTATTAAATATGTAATTGGTTATTTTTTTAGAAGTCATCAAAATATATAAGATAATAATTGAATTCTAACAAAATACTTAATTTTTTATGTAAAAAAACATTATATTATTAAGACTAAATTAAACAAATTTATAAAAAAAACATTATAATTTTCTCAAAATCATCCAAAATCGTACTGTAAATCGAAAAAAAAATAAAATAAAACATTAAAATCGTGATGTATCTCGCTTCATTGCGCGAGTACGCTTCTAATAAAATATAATATATTAAAATATTTTAAATAAGAGTAAATTACATTTTTGGTCCTTGTAGTTATTACTCACTATCAGGTTTGGCCCCTCTTATAAACTAATTACAATTTTAGTCATTGTGGTTGTTATTTTATTTCACTTTTGGTCCTTTTGTCTAACCTTAGTTAAAAATACTAGTTAACTATTTTTGTTTTTTTCCCTCTTTTGTTTCATTAGATCACATGGTAATTGTAATTTTAGTCCCTGTGGTTTTGTCTTTTTTCAATTTTATGTTTTCTATCATTTTATTTTTCATTTTATATACCCCTTATTATAGTAATGATAATTTTAACTAAAAATACATTAAAAATATGTATTTTATTTTGTAAATTACACTTTTAGAAAAGTTATGTCGCTACCTTTAAAATGAGTTAAATATTAAATATTTTTTAAATTTATATGCAATTTATCCGATATATATTTTCAAATCCATCTACACTAATCCACAAAAACATTTTCTATTTTAAGTTGGGTTTGAACAATGTGCCCTTTTTTTCTTATTTATGTAGAAAAAAAGGATACATTTTTCGAATCCAACTTATAATAGAAAAATGTTTTTTTGGATTAATGTAGATGGATTTGCAAATATATATCGGATAAATTGCATATTAATTTAAAAAACATTTAATATTTAACTCATTTTAAAGGTAGCGACATAACTTTTCTAAAAGTGTAATTTACAAAATAAAATACATATTTTTAATGTATTTTTAGTTAAAATTATTATTACTATAATAAGGGGTATAAAATGAAAAATAAAATGATACAAAACATAAAATTGAAAAGGACAAAACCACATGGACTAAAATTACAATTACTATAAGATCTAATGAAACAAAAGATGGAAAAAGACAAAAATAGTTAACTAGTATTTTCAACTAAAGTTAGACAAAAGGATCAAAAGTGAAACAAAATGACAACCATAATGATTAAAAATATAATTAATTTATAAGAGGGACCAAACCTGATAATGAGTAATAACCACAATGACCAAAAATGTAATTTACTCTTAAAATAATTTAGAGAGTGAATTACATTGATGGTTCCTGTAATTTGCTTAAATTTTAGATTTGATCCCTAAAACAAACTATCTATATTGATGGTCCCTAATTTTTCAATTTTATAATACTCATGGTCTCTAGAATTAAGACTTAACCCCATCAATTAACAATCATTATAAATGACTAATCAGCTTTTACACAATCTAAATAGACAAAAATGTAATTCACTCAAAATTTATTACATTTCAGTATTTCACTTATTCACGATTTTTTTATAATTATTAAAAGTCTTTTATATATTTAATTACAAATTAAATTTCTTAAATTAAACTTTGTATTAAATAAAAATATTTATAATTATTCTGAAACCTTTAAATTAACAAAATAATTTGTGTTAGAAAATTTGTGATTTACGTTTTATTAATTAAATTGTTTTGTTAAAAAAAATATTTTAAATTATCAATTAGAAATTAAATTTCTTAAATTAAGTTACATATTAAATAAAAATCTCTATATTTATTTAAATACTATTAAATTAATAAATTGACTTTTGCATTAGAAAATACCAAGTTTGGAAAAAATTTAAAAAAATCAAGAAAAATTCACATAATTTTTTGGTTGGGCATTATTTTACAAATAAAATACTACAAATCAAGTACGCTTAACGTGGATTACTTATATATATTCAAACTACAAATAATTAAAGTAATAAAAAATAAAAAATACAAATTGTAAATTAAAATAAAAATAAAAAATCCAACGATTGTTCAAACAAGCAAGAAAAACTGTCGCAAAATCTTACAAGAATAATGTTTAATTATATGAGTAACTATAAAGAAAACGTTTGTTATCTAAAAATATAAAAAGCTGCAATATATTAACTTTAAAATGTCACACAAACAATTCTAAGGATATGACGTTGATATGACACAACTTTTTTTATTTAGACAACAAAAATTTTCTTAATATTTGCTCATATAATTAATCTCACTTTAACCGTACTTGATTTCTAATATTTTGTTTGCATATTTGATAGTGGAAGGTCGTATAGGTCCACAATGTGGCCACTATGTTGCCACAATGGATGTGCAAGTGCACACCGGACACTATGATCGCTATAAGTAATAAAGTGGTAAAAATACCGAGATCGTATCCACAGGGATCGGACTTCAAAGTTTCGAGTAGTAGGTCAGGAATACAATGGTTTCAATTAGAGAAGAAGAAAATATCTTTAAGCGAAATTGGTGCTTTTAACAATTAACAAATACTTTAAAGAAAAGGGGATGGGTGTAGGCTTTATCTAAAACATTTGTAGTAACCTCGTGGTCAGAAACAAAATGACACACAATATCTTTAAAAACCCCTTTCTCTCGAAAGTGAGCTTCCTCGGAACGTGGCCACGTTGCACCCACAAAGTCACCACTTTCGCCAACTCAAGACTTGCCGACTTAACTAAGTAAACCTCTAAGGATTTCAGTTCCACCAGTATGGATATAGAAGCCCAAATCTCTTTGTGACACCTATATCGACCGACATTTTGAACCTTAGTTAAAGTCATGCAAAAACCCGTATCTCTACGTGGTTATAAAAGACTTTCTCAAATCTTCTTTGCATCACTCAAGCCGTATTTCGGATCCGCCCCTCTCGAGGTCTAAGATCTAATATTAACACTAACAACTTATCGACTTGTCCGCGTTGAGTTGAAATCCCGACTCGAGCGACCAAGTCTAAGAGTTAGCAAAGATGGCAACACCCAAGTGTCGCCTACTAGTCTTAGCCTTGGCTCATACCCACACCCAAGGGTGCTTAACTCATAATACAAGTAAAAGACATGAAGGAAGAAGGAGAGAACATAAACTTAAATTGCATAAATGAAACTTAAAAGTTGCTGCCAACGTGGTGACAAAGTGGCCACTTTGGCGACATCTGTTACAAGGAAATTAAATACTAGAAAATAAATTACAACTACAAATACAACTACAACTATCTAAAAAAAAGGAACAATAGCTGAATTATGCTACATGTTGGAGCTCCCTTTCAAATGACATCCATGGCTTCAATTTATAGTGGAAGATGAAAAGGGTGGTGGAGGATTTTACCCATAAAACCTTTCAATGAGTTCAAGCCTTCTTTGACCCAAAGGCTCCTTGCCTTTTTCATCTATTTTCTCATGAAAGCTCATATTTTGCTTTATCTCATTTAGGCATTTAGATAGGCATTTTTGGCATTGATATCTTTCCACCAAGATTTTGCTTTTATCTTTTGTCTTCTCTTCATCCCCTTGGTTTCTAAAGCTTAGCCTTTAAGAATGCCATTATGCAGCTGAAATGGGCATAAAAATACATGCAAAATATGATATTTTTCAGCTGTCCTCGGATTTACATCGTTCACCAACGTGGCGACAAAGTGGCCACTTTCTGCAGTCCAACATTTAGCTAAAAAATGATGCGTTCAACCATTAAAACACAAACTTTTATCCTCAACACCTCCAAATGAAAATAAATAAATAAAAAAGAGAAACATGAACACGTAAAGGGAAAACACACACTAAAATTAAAGATAAATACACACAAACAATGTGTAAATAACACTCAAAATGAGAGTTATCAATATTTTAACCTCAAACTGAAAAGATATATAAATTTCTCTTAATTTCTTTTACTTTTCCAAACTTCGGATTTTTTTAATGTAAAAGTCATTTTATTAATTTAATAGTTTTTAAATAAATACTAGAAGCGTACTCGCTCAATGCAGCGAGATACATCACGATTTTAATGTTTCATTTTATTTTTTTGTCGATTTACAGTGCGGTTTTGGATGGTTTTAAGAAAGTGATAATGTTTTTTTATAAATTTTTTTAATTTAGGATTAATAATATAATGTTTTTTATATAAAAAAATTAAGTATTTTGTTAGAATTCAATGATTATCTTATATATTTTAATGACATCTAGAAAAATAACCAATTACATATTTAATAATATAATTAAAACAAATTTATAGTAATATAATGTATTAATTAATAGTGATACATGGAAATGTCTGCATAAAATGAAGGCTCTGCACATACCAAATTGGTGGGTGTTAAAATCATGCAGTAGTAATAGGTATCTTGTGCTTTGATACTTGTAAATTAAGAGATTTTTAAAATTTTGCATAAAATGATGGTAACTTATGCCTAATAATTTGTATTTAAGAGTTTTTTTTTCCGTGCTTTATAATATAGTTTAGATAAATAGTTTTATTTAATATTTACTTTAATTTAGAAAATTTGATTTATAATTGGTTGTATAAAGTATATTTTTAGCGAAGGAATTTAACTAAAAAAACGTGAATCACAAAAAATAAAATGGGATTTTTAAAATAAAATTTTATTTTTTTTATTTAATATTTTTAGAATAAATATAAAAATATTTATTTAATATGTAGTTTCATTTAAAAATTTAATTTGTGATTAAATACAAAAATTGTTTCAATAATTGTTTTTTTTAAAAGACATGATTCAAAAAATCTAATGTTTTTAATAATTGTTTTAGAGCGAATTACATTTTTGTCCATGTAGTTTGTGTAAAGGTAGATTAGTCATTCATAATGATTGTTAACTGATGGGGTTAAGTTAGGGACCATCAACATAGATAGTTTGTTTTAGGAACCAAATCCAAAATTTAAGCAAACTACAAGGACCACCAATGTAATTCACTCTAATTAATATTTTCACTGCAACAACTCCTCTACTTTAATAATTTTAAGAGTAAACTACATTCTTGCTTCATGTGGTTTATGTGTTTTAACACTTTGGGTCCCTACATTGAAATATTTATGAATTACATCACTATGATTTGCATTTTATAACCTGTTGGGTCCCTAAATTAACTTTATTCAAAAAATTCTGTTAACTTCATTAGTTTAGAGGGGTATTTTAGTCATTTAATATATTTTTTATTTTGAATTAATTTTACTCTATTTATTTATTAAACCACAGGGACCAATAATGTAATTTACTCAATCTTCATCATCTTTTTTTTTTGAGAGGGTATCCCAGACCACATTGGGCCCAGACTAATCCCTGGCAATATGGGCCGAAGCCCGACTGCTAAAGCATGCAGCCCGGGGTCGAAGCCCCCGTACCTCCAGGATGCGTCCCCCAGGGTTCGAACATGAGACCGCTACTAGCTAGTCCACATGCCTTACCACTAGGCTAACACCCTTTTGGTTTCATCATCTTTTTCGGTAAAATACCCCACCCTTTCCATTCTTCGATCATCTTCTCTGACCACTACCATCCATATCTCCGACCACCGTATACTAGATCACAAACCAAACAATCGAACATAACAAACTATCGAAATCCAAACACTAATAACTAAAACTAAAAATCAAAATCAAAATAAAAAAAACCCACATGAAAATCAAAATTAAAATCAAACTCAAACAAATCCATATTCAAATCAGATCAAATTCATGAACCTATAGAGAACTTTCCTTATTGAAGAACAAACAAATCAAATGCAACAAAATCAATTACAAACTCAACTTTCGAAGACTAAATAAACTGCAAAAAAATGAAAATTAAAACCCTAGAAAAAATTGAAACCCTGTTGAAGAAGAAATCGAAGCTTCATCGGAGAAGAAGGTGAGGGCCGGTGGATCTGCCAGAGTGGTCGATCCCCCTTTCAGTCTCTTTGTCTAGCGACCTAACATCGATCTCCATTCCCCAAACCTGTAAAAAATATGTCACCCCTGCTGAAATCTGGCCTCGATTATGTTGCAGCGATGGAGGTGCGAAGGGGAAAGGGGGTCACTGAGAGAAGGAGAAGAAGAAGTGGGGGAATGGGTCTTCGTTGCTTGATCTGTATTCGCTGGAGAATGGTCCCTGTGTTTGCCGGAGAATGGTCCCTGTCTCAGCGGCTTGGGTTTCACAGTCTCGGTGGCGTACAGTAAAGGTGACGATGGTGATGGAAGGTGGAGGCGAGCGGTGATGGAAGGTGGAGGCGGGCGGTGGTGCAGACGATGTGGAGGTGGGCGGTGGTCTTAGATCTAGATCTGGATATAAACCAGTTCCATCTCTTGACTTTGAAGATGAAGCCAGATGGGTTTAGGAATATGAAGTGCAGGTGTAGGTGGGAGGTCCCGTGGTGGAATACAAGGGATAGAGTAAAATTACATGTTTGGTCCCTATTGTTTTAAAAGAAAACAAAAAAATAAAATGACAAAAATACCCTTTTACTTAACCTATTTAACAAATTTTATAACGAAGTTAGTTTTAGGGACCCAGGGCGTTAAAATGCAAACCATGAGGATGCAATCCATAGATATTTCAAAGTAGGGACCCAGACTGTTAAAATACATAAACCATAGGGACCAAATGTAATTTACTCTAATTCTAATATTAACAAAATATTTAATATATTTCATAAATATATTATTTTTTTTCTCTTATACATTTTGTTTCATTAGCTTTTATTGGTGAAAAAGAACTAAAATATTATTTCTCTACCTTTTATAAAATTTAGAGTTTTCTTTAAATTTAGAAATTTCTATCTTATCTTTTTTAGTTTTTCTATTTTACCATATCATTTAGCATAACTATTGGAGTAAAAAAAATTCAAAATCTTCAAGATAGCTGTTGGAGATGATCTAAGTACAAGATTTTTAAGGAAATTGTCTAAGATAGTAATTTTAGCCTCCCTTCTATATTTTATGGCCATCTTTTCAATCAATTGATCGAAATAACCAAGATTTTTTAAGTAGCACTTTAACAACTTGCAAAATCCATTGTTTTTTTTATTTATAGAATAACAATTTTGCAAGTTGGTGAAGTGTTACTTGAGAAATGTTGATATGGAAGTGCCACTTACGCACTTGCTAAAGTGCTACATGCCTTGTCAGCATTTCGTAAGTAACACTTATACAACTTGCTAACTTTGTACTTAATGAATTTTAAATTCATGAAAATTAGATTCCACAAGTTGTTAAAATTAGGGGTGGCAAAAAGTGATCCAACCCGTCAACCTAACCCGAACCCAACCCAAAATTAGCAGGTTGGGTTGAAAATTTCAACCCATTTAAGTAAATGGGTCAACCCACCTACCCCATTTATTTAAATGAGTTGGGTTAAGTTGAAATTTCTGACCTGTTTTTAACCCAATTTCAACCTATTTTCAACCCATTTAAAATAATGTATAAGTTTATTTTATTTTAATTAAATATCATTATTAAATTATAATATCTATTTAAAATATTATTCGATTCAAATATGAAAATATGATGTCAAATCCTAGCCGCTTCCTTTGCAAACGTCCATACCTGATATCTGTGTATACATTTTTTGTTTACATTTACTGTTTTTCTGTTTATACATTGATAGTATATACATCTACTGTTTTCTGTGTATACACTTTTTGTTTTTCTGTTGATTCAATTGTTTATCAGGACTTCAATAACTTTTCAACTAAGGTGACTTCTCAAGCTATAAAATCTGAACTTGAATGTTATTTAGAGGAGAAGCTCATGTCTCGCATGAACAATCTAAACATTTTGGACTATTGGAGAACTCATGAGATTCGATATCGAACTCTTGCAGGATGGACAGCGACATCTTAGTTATTCCAATATCAAAGTGTCATCTGAATCTGCTTTTAGCATTGGCGGTAGGGTCCTTAATCCTTATAGAAGTTCATTGAAGTCTTCTACAGTTGAGACTATTATTTGTCTAAGAGATTGGGTATATGGAGAAGGTTTGTTCTAACTTTTTATTTGTATATTTCATATTATGTTATAAAACCATGTACTTGTTACAAACTAAGTTAATTAATTTATTTGTATAACACATATGGAATCGCATCTTGAGGCCCTATGTGGAGCAATCATGACAGAGAAGATAGATGTGTGTCCCACAATCAATATAGATCAAGATTTATGACAAAGAATTATCAAATCAATTACCTTTATTGATCTTGATTAAACAATTACAATTTTCTCTCTCTAAAAATCTCTTTCTCTCTCTACAATTCTCTCTGAAAAAATGCAATCTCAAATTCTAACCATCTATCTATTAAACAACAAATAAAGCTATTTATACCCACTACTAAAAACAAAGAAACTAAAAACAAATACAATTGACTTTGAATTTATTACACAATGACTTTGACTTTCAATGAGAGTTGACTTTCAGCTTTGACTTCTTGTACATTGACCTTTAGTCTTCATGATCTTGTATCCAACATATTTCTCCTCTAACAATCTCCCTCTTTGGATTCAAGATCATCTTTGAAAGATTTAGCAGATCAATCTCCCCCTTTGGTTCAATCTCGACAATCTCTTCCTTTTGTTTAACTTTATTCTTCCCAAGTCTGTCTTTGAACAAAATTAACAATCTCCTCAAATATGGTAGAAGCAAAATTATCACAAGACTCTTTCAGACTTCGAAAAGAAATTATCTTCAGATTTAGCTCGACTTGCTTCAGCAAATAATCTTCAAAGAAAATTTTCAGAAAATCAACACATCTTCAAACAACTTTGACTTTGCTTGAACAATCTTTCAAACTTTGAACTTTATCTTCTTCATCTCTTTATCCAAACTTTCAAATTTTTGAAATTTCTGATCCGGACATTTCTTTAAATCATCTCCCCCTTTTTGATGAAACGAGCATCGATATCATCAAAACTATCATCAAGAAATGTCGTTGACCATTCTGATTTATCCAATAGCCTCTGATTCGTTGATCCGTAACCATGTATTTATCTAGATCTTTTCAAATCCAGACAAAATATTCGTGTAACACCTGAATCAACAAATGAATCAGTTAATATACCTGTCAGTAACACGAAGTTACTGTGTGTAACGAATACACATAGGAAAGGAGCTTTTTGATGTTCACTCCCCCAGGGCTTCCATCCAATCATCGAAACACCACAAAGGAAATTTCTATGAATGTTATGACAAGAAAACAAATTCCTTGTGTGTTCGTGCAAGTGTTGAAAGAATTAAGCACTTGATGATTGCTTATAAAGGCTCAAAATTGTGTAAATCACTGAGACAACAGTAGATAAACACAGACTCGATGTGCATGATTGAAGTGCGAAGGTGGGGCAGACTTCCTTCTTTTTCAATATCCAGATTTTCCAAATGAAAAACAGATAGATTATGTGTTGCGTCCCCTGAAAAATATGAAACATTTTCTTTTTAAGAAGAAAATGAGTGGTTGGTGGGATTTTATCAAGAGTTGGCATGGGCTATTTGCCTGTTTCAATAATGTTCATCAAGAATTGTGAAACATTAGTAATGTGGCTGCCCGGGTCAGAAAGTAGTTGGTGCAGAGTTTGATATTCTTTTACTCTGTTCTCACACCCTCTTTCTTTTAATTCAATAAGCTCACATCTAACCAAACTCTCTTTTCCATTTTACCTCAACGCACAACCCACACTCATTTCTTTTCGACTCCTCACACTCAATCACTACGGATTAACTTCTTGGGTAGGAAACACTGGTTATCGTGAATCCATAGAAGTTCATTTAAGTCCTAGCACAAAGAACCCATATTCCTATGAAGCAAATGTTGCTCAAAAAATGGTTTAACTTGAACAATTAAAGCTCAAATACAAGTCAGATATGTGTATGCTCAGAAATATAATCATGAAGATATGAACATTTTTAAACATTGAAGATATTTTCAAACAAGTATATTGAATGAATGAACATGAATGCAAGAAACTTGTTTGAAAATCTGACATTGTATGAAAATGATCAGAAATAAAATGATGTATCAATCAAGGATTATGATCAAGAATAATGGATATTGTCTATATGAAACAAAATATAGACATTCTTGAAAAACGTTTCAAAATGAATTAAAGCTCAATTATTCATTGAAATACAAGCGGGGTGTCTTACCATCGAAAAATATGTTTCAAAATTTGAGACATGGTAAGAACATTTTGAACAAAAAGTCAAACCGGTGTGTGTGAATACTTGAAAGTATATAGAAAAGACAATACGCAAGTACTTATCTTTGGAAACACACGGTTTGTAATCATGTAAGCACATGTAAATTTTGAAAAACATTTAAAATCTCACTTCCAATTCATGAAATCTGTTTAAGAATCGTGAAGTGGTTTGAACATTTAATAAAATGTTTTCTATAATTGAAAGTTGTTCTTCTTTCAACCATATATGAGATTAAGATAAGAAATTAACCTTTCTATGCAGTCTTAAATCTCATGAAGTCAGCGGAAAATCATAAAGATATGATCTTGATAGCTTTTCTCATTCTGCACAAGTCTCAAAGTCATGTCAAAGCAACTTTATTCACAAAATTTATTGAAAAATTAAAAGACATAAAGCAGTAAAACGATTAAAGTAGGAGTTCTGATCTTAAATAATCAAAAATCTTATCCTTACTCCTTTTGTTGTACTCATAGACTCCCCCTAAAAATATGCATCACAAAAATTTAGCAGTTAAGAAATGCATAAAGTTCTAGAAACTCCCCCTCAAAATAATATTGATCATCTTATAAGCTTGTCTCACTTCCCTAAGATCATGAACAACATGTTAAAGTGCAGACATCATTTCATAAATAATTATAATGAAATGATGAAAAATTACAATAAAAGAAACTTTAATAGGTAACTACTGATTAGATATTGAGATTTAGCATACCAAGTTTAGATACAAGAAAATTGAATCTCTTTTCATCTAAAGGTTTGGTAAACAAATCTGCAAGTTGATAATCAGTTTTTACAAAGTAAAGTTCTATTGTACCTTTTTCTACATTATCTTTAATAAAATGATACCTGACATCAATGTGCTTTGTTTTAGTGTGTTGCACAGGATTAGCTGATATGCCGATAGCACTCTTCGAGTCACAATAGATCGGTATTTTGTCAAACTTGAATCCATAGTCTCGAAGCTGTGTGCGCATCCACAAGACCTGAGAGCAGCAACTGGCAGCAGCTACATACTCTGCTTCAGCAGTCGATGTGGAAACACATAATTGTTTCTTTGACGCCCAGCTAACGAGTTTGTCTCCAAGAAATTGAATATGACCTGAAGTGCTCTTCCTGTCCAACATGCACCCTGCATGATCTGCATCTGAATAAGCAGTTAGTTCAAACCCTGTATCCTTAGGATACCACAGACCAAGATCTGCAGTCCCCTTCAGATATCTAAAAATCCGTTTGACAGCAGCCAAATGGAATTCTTTAGGATCAGCCTGATATCTTGCACACAAGCATGTTGAAAACATTATATCTGGTCTACTTGAAGTAAAATACATTAAAGACCCTATCATACCTCTATAAGTCCTAACATCAACAACTTTTCCCAAAGGATCAGTGTTAATCTTAGTACCTAGTGCCATTGGGGTTCCGATTGATTTGCAATTTACCATTTTGAATTTCCGAAGAATATCAAAAATGTACTTAGATTGATTTATGAAAATCCCCGTTTAAAACTGTTTGACTTGTAATCCGAGAAAGAAATTCATCTCTCGCATCATACTCATCTGAAAACGTGACACCATGAGATTTGAAAAGTTCTTACAGTATTTAGGATTTGTAGAACCAAATATAATATCATCTACATATATCTGAATAAGAATGATATCAACTTTCTCCTTTTTAATAAACAAAGTGATAATCCCTAACAATCAAGCAATATCTCAATCAATCAAGATACAACAATCAAAGTCTAGAGAGAGAGAGAGTAGTGAGAGAAAGTAAATCTGTCATATATCTCTTAAACTGAATGTGTACAATTAAGTTCTTACAACAAACAAGGCACTAAGCCTATTTATACCACAAGCTAAACACAAAGACTAAACTTGACATGGAACTTATACAGACTTAACCAATATTGACTAAGACATGACAAAGACTTTGTTGACTTTACACCATTGACTTAACACATTAAATCTTGGATACAATATAATTCACTAACAATCTCCCCCTTTGTATTCAAGATTTAATAAAAATTTGACACTAGTCTTCTGCTCTTGATTCTTCAACTTTTATCTCTGACAGTCTTGGACTTTGAAACTTTAACAATCTTCAGTCTTTCAGCCTTTGAAGAATCTTTAAAAGTCTTTTTCACTTTGCATCTTTGAAAGTCAACATGTCTTGAACACGAATCAGAATTCTTGAAATTCTTAAAACTTCTTTGATCTTTGAAAATTCTTTGAAAACTTCATCTTTGAAATTTGATACAGCTTTAAGGAATCTCTGATCTTGTATCTTCATCTCTTGTGATCTCTGGACCATCTTCGGAAAAGCAAACTTTCACGAATCTTGATTTATCTTTGAATCATCTTCAGAACTTTCTCAAATCATCTTTATTCAGAATCTTTTAAATTATTTGACAGAACTTTCAGAATTTCTTTCCAAGTCTATTTTTACTTTGAAATTGAACTTTGTAAATTTCTCCCTCTTTTTGATGATTGTGAGCATCATGATCATCAAAACTTCTTCAATTTCAGCACTTTCTTTGATTTCCCCCTTTGTGATGAACTAACAATCTCCCCTTCATGATAATTTGACATTCTCCGCCCTTTGATCTGAGTATCCGTCAATTCATAAGAAATGAATATACCTGAATCTTTTCAAATTCAGATATATTAAACTTGGTAACCCTGAGTCAACAAATGAAACAGTTAGTATGCCTGTAAGTAGCACGGAGACACTTTGTACAACAGATGTACATTGGAAAGGAGTTTTTGTAATGTTCACTCCCCCAGGGCTTCCATTCAATCATCGAAAAACCACGAAGGAATTTTCTATGAATGTTATGACAAGAAAACATATTCCTTATGTGTACGTGTAAGTGTAGAAATGATTGAAGCTACTTAGCTTGATCAGGCTCAAATTGTGTAAACTGTTGAGACAACAACAAGTATTACACGGACTCAATGTGCATGAAAGAGGTGCGAAGGTGGGGCAACTTTCCTTCTTTTTCAATATCTAAATCTTCCGAGTGAAGACTAGATAGCAGATGTGCTGCGTCACCAATGAAAATGAAACATTTCTTTTTCAGGAAAGAAATGAGTGGTTGGTGGGGTAATTGCAAGAGTTGGCATGGGCTCACTGCCTTTTTCAATGATAGTCACCAAAGAATGTGAACCAATCAGAAGATGTGGTTGCCCAACTCAGAAAGTGGTTGGTGCAGAGTTTTGATATTCTTTTAACTCTGTTCTCACACCCTCTTTCTTTTTAACATTAAAGCTCACTTCTAACCAAACTCTCTTTTCCATTTTTCCGCTCAGTACAATGAGAAAAACTCAACCGGATGAGTTATCTCCCCCACTCTTTGATTTATGACCCCTCACCCCTCAATCACTCAAGGATAACTTCCTGGGTAGGAAACACTGGCTAACGTGAATCCATGGAAGTTCTGTTTAAGCTCTCACACGAATCCCATGTAAGTCCTAAAAAGAATGGTTGCTCAACAGTTTAACTGAACAGTTAAGCATAAAAATGTATGATAACATTGTCAAAATGTATGGTCATGAGATTTGAGCAATTGAACTTTGAAGATTTCTCAAAACAAAGATATTGAATGAATGAAATGAAATCAAGAGAATTGTTTTGAGAATCTGACAATGTATCAATCAGATCAAATAAAATGAGATTTGAACGTGAAATGATTAGGGTATCAAAGAAATTGATTGTTTGTTTATATGAACGAATATAAACAATTTTGCAATGAACGCTCAAGTTGAAATGATGATTGTTGCTCAACAACAGTGAATTGCAAACGGGGGTATTACCATCGAAAAATTGATTCATTATGAGACATGGTAATAACAGATTCAAATGAAATAATGAACCGGTGTGTATGAATACTTTACAGTATAAAGATAAGATAATATGCAAGTATTGATCTTTGGAAACACACGGTCAGTTAAACATTAAAGCTCAAAATTGAAAAACATTTAAAATCACACTTCTAAATTCATAAAATCTTTTGAGAACCAGAAGTGGTTTGAACATTTCAGAAAACGTTTTTCATGCTTGAAAGTTGTTCTTCTTTCAAACAATCAGAGATCTAGATTAGAAGATATTTACCTTTAAGCTCCCTCTTAAATCATGATAGAATGATTTAGGTCTATTTAGCTCCCCCTGGATATTTGCATAATATCCAAGTCTGAACATTGAAGTGCGGGTCCTAATCTGTCATTTGATCAGAAGCCACCACCTTTACTCCCCCTATAAATTATGCATCTAAAATATGTCAATGAAAAAGCACAAGATAGAGATCAGATACAACTCCCTTTAGAATTGTAGATCGTCATATCCTTCAAATATATTGTCAACGAAAAAGCACATGATAGAGATCAGATACAACTCCCTTGTGAATTGTAGATTGTCATATTTATCAAATGCAAAGTATTTCAGAAAAGAATGTACTCCCCCTTGATGGTTGATTTCCTCATTCGAGTATTTGAGTACAATCTCTTATCAGGACAGGAGTAAGGTCTTTTGATCACTGAAGTACGAGTCCTAAATTGTTGTGTTTAAAAGTCAAACTCCGTTGAAGTACGGGTTCTAAGCTGATTTACTTAGAAGCCTTGGTTCTCTTACTCCCCCTTGACAGTAGGTGCCTGCAACACAGAATCAACTTTAGAATTTGGTACCCACTGGTATTTGGGTCCATGAATGTTAGTTGCAGTTCGAATGGGAGTGATTGAATAAGAACCATACCAGAAATGATCACTGGTCTTATGAATAGGATCATGTGTACGACAATAAGAACAATAGTATTTCTTACTTGACAACCTGATTAATTGATCTCTCGAGTAGATATGATCAGGTTTACCTTTACGCGCATTGTTCTTCTTGGCTTTGTGTGTGTACACATAATTTCTTTCCTTTCAGCTCATCTTTCTTCACATCTTCAACTGGTTTCTTCTTCCAGACCAGTTCCTCTTCTTTATATCTTCTTCTTCTCCTTCTTCTTCTTTGTGTACCTGAACCATCTACATTTTCATCAAAGAAAATGTTAATACTACGAATCTGATCAAAATATTTAACTGACCTTTTTGAAGAAACAATTTTCTGATTTGAACTTGAGGCTGTTTTTTCAAGCTCTTTAATCTTTGAAAAAAAGTTGTCTCTTTCTTTGACGAGAAGGTCAATCTTCTTCTTAAATTCAGACTTCGTTTTCTTCTCATTCAGTACACTCTCAGACAGTTCAGATAGCTTGTCAGTAAGCTTCTTTATCTCTTCTTCAAATAATTTTCTTTCTTCTTCAAAATCCTTCTCGACACTCTTTCTTCCATCAGATATTTCTTTAAAAAATCCAACATTCTTCTGTTCTATTGCATTCTTCTCTTTGGCAAACTTTTCCCTTTCCAGAATGATTACTTTCTCAAAATCAGAAACTTGCTGAGAAAGTTTTATACACTTAAGCTCAACAGTCTTCTTTTCTTCAAAACTCTTCTTGGAAAACTCTGAAAATTTCTTAGCAAACTCTTTCTTTTTATTCTCAAAATCATATTTGTCTTTAGCAAGCTTTTGCTCCAAATCCGATATTCTTTTTTGAAGATCAGCATTAGCTTCTTCCAGACTTTTAATCTTCTCTTCATAACTTTCAACAGATGTTGCTAGCTGGATTTGCTCAATCTGTTTTTCAAAATCAGAGATTTTTCTTTTTAGCTTAGAATTCACAGATTCCAAAACTTTTACTTTTTCTTTTGAAGACAACTTTGATTTATTTTCAAGCTGATCCCATATCTGTTTTGCAATAGCATATGTGTAATCTAATTGAATAGAAATCTCATCTGAAATTCCTTGCAAAACAAAAACTTTGGCAAATTTATCAGCTTCATGTCTCTTTCTCTGTTCATCTGTATATTCGTTAAGATATATTGGAACCTCTTTCCTTTGCAATAGTCCATAAGCTCCTGGATAAGATTAAAACTTTGTCGGAATTTTCATCAATCCTTCCTGCAAAGATAATCTGATATAATCACTCAACTCATGTTGGTTAATGAAGTCTAAGAAATGGTCTTTCCACTTCTCATATTCTCCTCTGACTAAAACAGGAAGTTTCACACAAGTTTTAGTACATAAAACTTCTTTGACAAAAGACATCTGATCTAGTTTATATTTTTTTTGAAGTTCGAAAATTTGTTGTGCCAGAATTTTCTCTCTAGGCTTTGTACAATAATAATCATCCATGATTCCTGTAACAAAAAGAATTTGAGATTAGCTTGATAAGAATGATCGTTCCCAAACAATTTAGAAAAAATTTGACTGAAAGTCACTTGAATCAGATCACTTGGAATTGAAACTTCTCAAATCACATGAACTTGGCACACCAGAACTTGCAGATTTAATGATCTTGAACTTGAATTAACATATTAAGTGAAGTGTGAACTTGCAGATCACTTGAACTGGAATTCGCAAACCATGAAATTTTAGCATCAAAATTCACAAACCAGATGGTTTAAAACAGATCACATGAATTTGAAACACACAGATCACTTTACAGATCATATAACCATGTACTCGCAGGCTTCTTGAAATTTCAGCATGAAAGCTTGCAAATCAAACAGATTAGTAACACTAAAACTCGCAAGCTATGTGACCTGAAACTTAGAATTGTGTTAAAGGTAATAGCGCAAAACTAGAAATGTGATAAAGGAAGCTGTCGCAAAACACATGAACAAGATGATGCAAATTCAAATGATCATGAAACTCTCAAAGCTTAAAATTGGAACTCGCAGATCCTGTGAATTTGAAACATTAGAACTTGCAAACTATGTTGAACTCACAGATCAATATCCTGAAACTCGCAAATAATCATAAACACACAAACCACTTAGCCTGAAACTCACAGAATGAAATGAATTAAAACTTGCAGACAACTTGAAGTTTCAGCATTAAACATGCAGACCACACAGATTAAAATTCGCAAACCATGTGTACTATAAACTTGCAGACTGAGTTACTCAAAACTCGCAGATTACTTGAGTTAGAAACGTGCAGAACAAACAACTCATTAACTTGAAACCATGAAATCTCAAACTTTGATTGCCTGTTTCTCATAAATGCATATAGCAAATTGGACTGAAAATCACAAATCAAATGAATTGGAACTCGAAAGTCAAATGGAACTTCAAATGGAATCTGCAAATCAAATAAAATTGAAAATTACATATTAATTGGATGAAGAATCGTGAACTTTCAGATTGAACAATTTGAAACATGCAAATCACTTGTCCTGAATGCGCATATCAATTGAGTTTGAATCGCGCAAATTAAATGGAATGGAATGAGCCTTGAACGCGCAAATCGAATGAGCCTTTATAGCGCAAAACCAATTAACCTAGATAGTGCAAATCAAGTTGAATTTTGAAATTCGCACGTCAAGTTTGCGTGTTCTTCATGAATTCACAGGTTGTTTGATGATGAAATATCTTAGCGACCGGGGTCATTTTTACTCCGGGGACCGGGGTCATGAGAGGACCGGTGTCATGAGCAACTTGATCGGGGTCATTAGCAATTTCGGGTTTGCAGAAGACCTGAAATCGCGCAAATCGAACAACCTGGAATCACCAAATGAACTGGCGCAAATTTGATAATGTTTGAAGAAAGTAGCGCAAATCAATTGGCTTGGTCTGTATGATCTGTATAGCTCGCAGATTGTGAAGGTGGTAGCGCAAAACTCAAAGATTCACAGATTGCTTCAATTGAAACCTGCAAATCAATTAGAAATCACAGATTAATCGAATCAGAACTAGAAAATCAATTTCAATTTTGAAATTTCAACAGTTAGAACTCGCAGGCCATGTTTGCATGTTCTTCATGAACTTGCTTTCACAGATTGATCCAAGACATTTTAATCCTGCAAATTAAAACTTGATAATGCACAACAATGATCGATTCATCATTTAGAATACTTCTCCAATGGAAATTTCAGATTAAAATCAACACATCAAACTAATTTGATTCAACAAAAAAAACTCAAATATCGTTCTGCTCGTTCTTGAATATTCAGAATTCAATCCAAAATTTCCTGCAATTTGATTAAAAAGATTGTATCACTATGATCAAAAACATATTTAGAACACGAATCCAATACTAATTTCAGGTTAACAACATCAAAGCACAAGAAATCGAATTAGAATAGTAAAAAAAAACTTTTCTATGCATGTTCTTGAGAATTTCGAGAAAATTGATCAAATTTAATTTGATAATCTTTCTGAATTTGTTTGGTACGACTCTGATACCAATTGATAATCCCTAACAATCAAGCAATATCTCAATCAATCAAGATACAACAATCAAAGTCTAGAGAGAGAGAGTAGTGAGAGAAAGTAAATCTGTCATATATCTCGTAAACTGAATGTATACAATTAAGTTCTTACAACAACCAAGGCACTAAGCCTATTTATACCACAAGCTAAACACAAAGACTAAACTTGACATGGAACTTATACAGACTTAACCAACATTGACTAAGACATGACAAAGACTTTGTTGACTTTACACCATTGACTTAACACATTAAATATTGGATACAATATAATGCACTAACACAAAGTGGTATCAACTTTACCTTTTGAAAAACCTGACTTGACCAAGAATTGAGATTGAACATCATACCAGGCGCGAGGGGCTTGTTTCAGACCATAAAGAGCTTTATCCAAGATGTAGACGTGATTTGGCTTATCTGTATTTACAAACCCTTCTGGCTGAGAGACGTAGACTTCCTCCTTAAGTATGCCATTCAGAAAAGCAGTCTTCACGTCCATTTGATAGACAGTGAAGTTCTTGTGAGCTGTGTAGGCTAGAAACATTCGGATTGCCTCTATACGCGCTACTGGAGCATACGTCTTGTCGTAATCTATGCCTTCCTCTTGCCTATATCCCTTGGCAACAAGTCTTGCTTTGTTCCTTATAACAATACCATCTTTGTCCTTTTTATTCTTGAACACCTACTTAGTGCCGATAACGATTTTTCCTTCTGGTTTTGGCACTAGTCTCCAGACCTTCAGGGCTTCGAACTGGTTTAACTCTTCTTGCATAGCAGACACCCAATCCGAATCAGCTAGAGCCTCTGATATACGAGTGGCCTATATCTTGCTGAGGAATGAGTCATGCAGACATTGATTCAAAGTTGCTGACCTAGTTTTCACTGGTTTGTTAAGATCTCCAATTACTTGGCGAAGAGGGTGCTCTTTGGTCCAACGATGTTCATGAGGGAGTGGAGTAGATGAAGATTGATCATGATTATCATCCAAAAATCCATTATCAACTTCTTCAATTTGAACATCATGAGGGAGGGATTCAGTTGAAGTAATTGGTGCAAAAGCCTTAGTAGGTACAACTTGTTCAGTCTGTTGATCTGTCCTTACAGCACATCCTACTGACTCAGCAACTTCTGGCTCATTATTAGTATATACAACTTCAACTATAAGAGTAGGCATTTGAACTGGAATATCTTGCTGAATCGGAAAATTTAATTCAGTAGAAACAACTGAAGTGGTTGGATGAGTAGCAGTTGAATCTTCCATCCTGTCAACCACAACAGGTTTATGCACATTAGATCCAAGATATTCATCATAAAACAGTTCAAATAAAAGATCTAAATCAGATAAATGAGAAGTAGATCATGATGCTTCATCTGATTTGTCCTTTTCAGGTACAGGTTCTGAACGAAATTGTCCAGAAGCTAATACTCCAGTTATCACGGGTTCTGAACTGACTTGTTCAGAAGCCATTTCCTCATCGAATGTGACATTTACGCTCGCGGTAACAGTCTTTGACTTCTTCAAATAAACTTGATATGCAGCAGATGTAGAAGAATATCCAATGAAGATGCCCTCATCTGCCTTATCACTGAACTTGTTCAGACTCTCTCTGTCGTTTAGCACAAAACACTTACACCCAAATATATGAAAATATTTGATAGACGGTGTTCGGTTGTTGATCAAAGCATATGGAGTCTTTTGAAATTTGTGGTGTATCATGGAACGGTAACGAGTGTAACACGCAGTCGAAATAGCTTCTGCCCACAGAAATAGAGGTAAGTCTGATTGACTGAGCATAGTGCGAGCGACCTCGACTAGCGTTCAATTTCGCCTTTCGACTACTCCATTTTGTTCGGGCGTACGAGCAGCAGAGTATTAATGTGATACCTCGACCGATTCGAGATACTCTTCAACAGTTCTGTTTTTGAACTCTGTGCCGTTATCAGTTCTAAGAAGCTTGACTGGTTTCTTCAAATTCACCTGGGTCTTCTTCAGAAATGTAATGAGTACTTCGGGCGTCTCATCTTTTGACCGTAGAAATTTGACCCATGTGTATCGCGAATAATCGTCCACGATAACAAGAACATATTTCTTTCCGCCTAAGATTTGCGTTCGCATCGGACCACAAAGATCCATATGCAACAACTCTAATAGAGAACTAGTACTAGGTTCAGGCTTCGGTTTATGTGGAGCTCTCTTCATCTTCCCTTTTTCACACGCTGCACACAAGTATTCCTTTTCATATCTCAACTCAGGAAGTCCATTCACCAATCTGCCTTTGACCAATTTGTTGATATAACGAAAATTCAGGTGTGACAGCCGTCGGTGCCAAAGCCAACTTTGCTGCATCGAAGCTTTTGTCAGTAAGCAAACTTGATTGTCAGTCTGGACCTTTGAAAGATTGATGGTATAGAGGTTTGACTTTCGAGTGCCAACTAAGAGTTCTTTGCCATCTTCAGTACGCACCGAACAACTCTTAGCTTTGAAATTAACCTCTAAGTCTTTGTCGCAGAACTAGCCAATACTAAACAGGCTGTGCCCTAAGCCTTCAACATAACTCACCTTCGTAATCATTATATTATCTTGAATGATGTCACCAAATCCTAAGATGGGTGAAAACTGGTCGTTCCCAAATCGTACATTGCCACTGAATTTCTCTGTATAATTAGACAATAAATCTTTTTGCCCGATCATATGCTTGGAACAGCCGCTATCCAAGTACCACATATGCCGGGTCTGCAAGAGAAATCAGAAAACAACAATTTTAGGTACCCATTTAAAAACGAGTCCTAACAGATTAGTACAAGATTTTGGCATCCATTTGAATATGGGTTCTCTTTTCTTTTGAAAACTTTTGAAAACATTTGGTTTAGAAGAATAAACATGATAATATCCAAACCAATCATTAGAATTATGATGATAAGCAAAATCATTCCACTGATAAGAATAAGATTTAGTAGTAGGACGAGATAATTGGAACAATTGCTTTATTGAGTATCTCTTGTAAGATGTTACAAGGTTTTTATTTGAAGAAGCAATAGAACCAACTACATCACACATACTACTAGTTGATCTATTACAAGAACTATCAGTAATTGATTCTGCCTTTTCATCACTCTTCCTTTTAGGTCGCCATTCAGATCTCTCTTCTGACCTTTTCTTTCTTATATCTGAAACACATAATTTAGATTTATTAGGAAAATCAGATTTCTGAAATTGATTTTTCTTGTGTTTACCAGTGTTATTCTGTTTCTGTGAGCGCTGTTTCTTATACTTCTTACCCTTTGCATAGTAATCAGCATTCACAGAAACTGATTCACCAACCTTAGTTGATGATTCACCTTTTTCATGAACACTTGGTAAATCTTGTCCATTTATCACAAAAGTAGAATGATTTGGAAGTGGAGCATTAAAGTCAAACATATCAATTTCCTCTATACACCCTTCATCATAATTTAGGAAATCATTTACAGACTCAAATAAATCATCAAAATCAGTCTCAGAAGTTTGAAGTACTTTAGAAGATGGAGAACACACTTTAGATTTAAAATGAAAATTTTTGTTCTTCAACACTGTAGAAAACACATCTAGTGTTAGATCACCCAAAATTATTTCATCATATATTTTAAAGAAATTTAACTTGACTGACAGTTCAGTGATGAAAACACCGATGGCAACGGGCACACTTTTGGATGCAGATCTTTCTAGCAAATCAGTAGATCAAAAAGTGTACCGTAGCATGATTGGTTCACTGCTGTATCTAACTCCAAGTAGACCGAATATTATGTTTGCTACATGTTTCTGTGCTAGATATCAGGCCAACCCGAAGGAATCACACCTGGTCGCTGTTAAACGGATTCTTAGGTATCTTAAAGGTACTACCGAGTTAGGCCTTTGGTATCCTAAGGGTTCGTCTTTTGATCTAACTGCTTACACAGATGCTGATCATGCAGGTTGTAAGCTGGATAGAAAGAGCACCTCTGGTTCATGTCAGTTCTTAGGTGATAAGTTGGTTAGTTGGATGTCTAAGAAACAAAATTGTGTTTCTACATCCACTGCCGAGGCTGAATATGTAGCTGCCGCAAGTTGCTGTTCACAAGTCCTTTGGATGAGAACACAGTTAAAAGATTTCAGATATACTTACCAACGAGTCCCTATCTATTGTGACTCCAAGAGTGCAATTGCGATAACAGCTAATCCAGTGCAACATTCCAAGACGAAACACATCGACGTGCGTTATCATTTTATAAAGGATCATGTTGAGAAGGGTGATATCGAGATGCACTTCGTGACTACAGACTACCAGTTGGCTGACCTTTTCACCAAGCCGTTGGATGAGAAGAGGTTTAACTTTTTAGTAAGCAAACTTGGTATGTTAAAGGCCAATTCATGATTCTAGGGGGAGTTTTCTAGTCTTATTCTTTATTTGAAGATATCTTGGATATTTCATCACATGCTGACTGACTAAAGCAGAATCATTTTTATAATGATTACCAAAATCTTTTTCTTGCAGGATATTTTATGTGACAATGGCTTTTGGACAATTCAGTTCAAAACCCGTATTCAAATATTTTCTTCTGAAGGATGCTTTCATGATTATATCTTTTCAGGAAGTTTTTCGTTTGAAAGGGAGTTTAGAAATTATATTGTTATATTTTTTTTCTGATAAGTTGACTGTTTCAGATATCAAGGGGGAGGATATCTATTGTTTGACTAGGATGCTTTAAATGCTATATTCATTCTAGAGGGAGTTAAGGATTCTGATCTACAGGTATATCATTCTAATCCTTATACTCTAACACTTGTGAAAGAAGAACAACTTTCACTTGTGAAAAATGTTTTTAAAATGTTCAAATCACTTCACATTCTTAAACTGTTTTTTTTATGATTTGAGAAGTGTGAATTTTAAATGATTTTTGCTTAACTGTCTTTCTGACCGTGTGTTCTTTAAAGAATAATACTTGTGTATTTTCTTTTCTATATACTTTGTCAAGTATTCATACACACACTGGTTCAGTACATTCTTTTGACTTTGTTATTACCATGTATCAAAAGTTATATCTTTATTTGGTAATACTCCCGTTTGATATTCACAGTTGTTTGAATCAAACGTTATTTCATTTTTAATGTGCTTTCATTGATAATATGTTTATATATTGTTCATATAAACAACATACGTCTTTGAATTCCCAAATATTTTTTTCTTCATGATAATTTGATCTAATCTAAATCATTGTCAGATTCTCAAAACATTTCTATTCTTTCTTGGTTATTCATTCATATAAAGTTTTGAGAAATCTTAAATGTTTAAAAATGCTCAAATTTCATTTCTGATTTTTGATGACCATACATACACTGACATATGTTTCTTGTGCTTAAAACGTCAAGAAAATCATTGACTAGCATGTACTTTTAGGAACATGGGATTCAGTGTGAGTGCTTAATATATCTTCCATGGATTCACATTAACCAGTGTTTCCTACCCCGGAAGAAATCCTTTGAGTGATTGAGGGGAAAGAGGTCTAAAAGAATTGAGTGTGGGAGTGAGCTGAGGTAACATGGAAATGAGATATTGGTTAGATGTGAGCTTATATGCTTAAAAGAAAGAGGGTGTGAGAACAGAGTTAAAAGAATATCAGAACTCTGCACCAAACATCTTTCTGAGCCGGGCAGCCACATTACTGATTGGTTCACATTTCTTTGGTGACCATCATTGAAATAGGCAAATAACCCATGCCATCTCTTGCATACAACCCCACCAGCTACTCATTCTTTTCTTAAAAATAGAATGTTTCACATTTTCTGTAGAAACAACACATAATCTATTGGTTCTTCACTTGGAAGATACTGGTATTGAAAAAGAAGGAAAGTTTCCCCACCTTCGACCCTTTCTCATGCACATTGAGTCCATGTACAATCATTGTTGTCTCAGTGATTTACATACTTTGAGCCTTATGAAACACAATCATTGTGCTAATTCTTTCAAACACAAGCATTAGCACACATATAATTTGTTTTTCTGTCAGAACATTCATAGAATTACCTTGTATTTTTCAATGATTAAATGGAAGTCCTGGGGAGTCAACATTAAACCAGCTTCTTAAATTATACATTCGTTATACACAGTAACTTCGTTTTACTGACAGGCATTTATAACTGTTTCATTTGTTGATTCAGGGTTACAACTTATATTTGTTTGAATTTGAAAAGATTCCGATGAATACATTCGTGAATCAAAGGCCAATCCAGATCAGATGTCAGATTGTCTATTTCTTCACAAAGGGGGAATTTGTTCTCATATTATCATAAGGGGGAGATGAAAGCTCATGAAGACTATACTAATTGGTTATTTGGGGGAGATCATTCAACGACAGATCTGACCTTGAAATGTTTTAATGATTTTGATTCTTACAAATCATTAAAAATGGGGAGATTAATCAAAGTTCAAGATCAGATTGAAGTTTTAAAGATTTCAGGAGAGATAAATATTTTTCAGATGATCAAAGTCAAAGGTTAAAGAAAGCTTGTCAAAGAGATAGTGAAAGAAAGTCAGAGTTTGAAAGTAAAGGTGACTATTCAGAATATTCAAAAGTTAATCCAAAGGGAAAGACAAGTTTGAAGAATTGTCAAAGATTCTACAAAAGTGTAAAAAGACTTGAAGATGTCAATGTTAAGAAAGAGCAAAAGCTGAAAGCTGAAGACATTTCTGAAGAAAAAGAAGACCTGAAGATTATTGCCAATTTTTTTTTAATCTTGAATCCAAAGGGGGAGATTGTTAGACTGAAATTGTATTCAAGATTAAATGAGCGTCATTATTGTATTTGTTGTAAGTGTGAGTGTGTGTCTTGTAAATGTGTTTAGAAGGCTTGACCTTGCTTGGTCATGTTGACCTATATATAAGCTTGTCATAGTGTTGAGTAGTGGTTGTAATTGTTGAGAGAGATAGAACATATAGTTGCACACCTTGAGAACACACACAAACACTCTGTCTTGAAAGGATTATCACAAATAGGTATATGGATTTATGTAATTTGTGTGATTAATCAATAAAAGTGTTTTGTGTCAATCTGTATGTGTTTATGCTAGTAATTGTTGGACCACAAGATAAAATATTTTCTAATTCAATTATTTTGCTTTCTAAAACGAGTGGAGGTACATAAATTTTAGCTTGAACAGGTTTTGCCTCCATCTGAGTAGAATAATAACTAGCAAAATAATCATTTGAAAGAAATTTTGATGTTTTAGAAAGATAACTATCATTCAGTCTTTCATAACAGAATGGTAGTTGCATTTTCTTTAAATTCATTCTTTTCTCATCTTCTTTTGCTTCAACTTCTTTAGATGATTTGGTGATAAATTTGGGTTTCAAATGAGGATATTTATCAGTAGCATACATATAATTTGCATTATATATAGCTGGCTGTTTTCTGATAGCTTTTTCTAGGTAATGAGGATTATCATAACCTAGTCCCCATTTTTCTTTAAAATCAACTTTTTCATTAGGTGTATTCAAGAAAATCGTTTGATCTGTTTGGCCTCGAACATATAGTTTTGCTTCCAGACCATTTACCTTTTGCTCTAAAGTCTTGTTCTCAACCTGCAGTTTAAATGCTTTTAGAACACATTCTTGTTTTTTAGAATCAGACTTAGACAATTGTTTTTCAATATCAGAAATCTTATTTTCAAAACAATCCTTTTCATTTTTAAAAACAGAGGCAAATTTGCTTAGAGAATCAATTAAATCTTTGTTCCCAATAACTGGTTTATTAAGTTTAAAGATCTGTTGATTTCTCCTAGCAACTCTGTCTTTTTCCTTTTTCAGTTTGGATTGAAGGTCTTGAAGTTCGACCATCATGGCTTCTATTTTGGTCATGAAATCATTTTCAGTTAAGTTCATTACCTCGTCAGCAGTCTCATCATCAGAATCATCATCTTTCACCTCTTTTCCCATCAAGCATAAGTGAGCTGACTCTTTTGGTTCTTCCTCCACATCAGAATGATCCAACCAGAATTCGTCTTCTGCCATTAATGCCTTGCCAGCTTCCTGTTGCTTGGCCAAGAGCATTTTGTTCTTATAGTACTCTAAGTTGCGAACTTTTGGCTTTCGACACTCTTTTGCGTAATGTCCGACCTTGCCACAGTTGTAGCATTTGATCAGATCATCACCTTTCTTTTCAGTACTGGTGTAGTCATTCACAAACTTTTTCTTTTCTTCCGGCTTCTTCTCAACAAATCTACTTCCTTCCACTCTTTCTCTATGCTCGTGGTTCTTTGAGCTTGATGAAGAATATCTCTGAGAATTAGAACCCGGTTTCTTGTAGAATTTCTTTTGAAAAGCACGGGTCAGTAAAAGCATCGCTTGCTTAAGATTCTCTCCATCATCTCCATCAGATTCAAATTCTGATTCAGAACTGGACATCACTATCTTCTTCTTTTTCTTCTTCTCTTTCTTTTCCTTCTCCTTCTCTCCAGCCACCAATGCTATGGGATCAACGACCTTCTCAATTTTCTTTTTCTCAGATCTTTTCTCTTCCACCTCTTCCTCATTTTGCCGTAGAGTCTCGTAGACTTCATGTAGTGGAATCTCACTTAAATCTTTCATCTGCTTCATACGACGAGTATGCTTTTTCCACTCGGGTTGTAAGATACTGAGAAACTTAACATTGTTCTCAATCTGTTGCTTCTTAACCTTGTTCTTGGAAAGCTCATTTAGAAGCAGAACAAACCTTTCATATGTATCCTCCAAACTTTCATTCTCCTTAGCTTTAAACTCTTCATAGTTATTTATACAGTTAGCTACCTTCATCTGGTTACCTACTTTTGAACCCAACATCATCTTCTGAAGCTGATCCCACATAGATTTTGCAGATGCATTGTAGCTGTCTATTTTCACATAAATCTCATTGGTCATACTTTGTAAAAGCAAAGATCTGGCCTTTTTATCAGCATCAAACCGATTCTTTTGTTCATCAGAGAATTTTGCGTAATCCTTCTCAACTCTCTTTGTTTTCGGAGCTCCATCTGAATCATTACCTTCAGCAGGAATCTCCTAAAATTTTTTTGGCATTGGACCAACTTCTATTGATGCTAGAATATTCTTTCCATTCGTTTGCCGATCAATAAAATCGAGAAATCTGTCTTTCCATTGCTCATATTCCCCTTTAAACAATACTGGGGGCTTGACATCTGTGCCAATTGAAAGAGGGTCTCTGGAAGTCATCTTGATCTACACTATTTACTTGATCGTCAAAATTTCAGAAAGTAAAGCTGGATCTACAAAAATCAAACCCAGTTAAATTTCAGAAAAGTTCAGAAAAATTTTCTAAGTATAAAACTCGCAAACCAAATAAACTTTAACAAAACGCGCAAATGCCTGTATGCGAGTTTGAGAAACGCGCAAGAGCCTACCTGCGAGTTTGAGAAACACGCAAGAGCTTATCTGCGAGTTTGAGAAAACATTCAAGAGCCTATCTGCGAGTTTCAGAAAATACACAAGAGCCTATCTGCGAGTTTGAGAAACACGCAAGACCCTATATGCGAGTTTCAGAAACGCGCACAATGTACTCTGCGAGTTTTGACACTTAGAATATTTTTGAAATTCAACTTCGCGCTAAATGTAAACGCGCAAGATTCAAAACTTGTGAGTTCTAGACTTAGGAAAAATAATGCAAAGATACTTCACCAAACGCGCAAACACCAAACGCGCACGACACTATTTCTCGCAGATGAAACTTCACACACAACAATGATGTTGAACAGTAGAAACTCGCACCTAGTTATGTGCGAGTTTTAGTTTCTCGCACGACTCAATTAGCGAGTTCCTCACTTCAAATAGTTCTTTGTGAGTTCTTCGAAGCTTGCGAGTTCTACCTTCTGCGAGTTCTTCCTTAGCGAGTTTTGTGGATCTTGCGAGTTCTTAACTTGTTGAACTCGAAACTTGATTTTTCCATTGAAATAGATTGAAACCTGTTAGATCACAGATTTATTGGATTCAAGATCATCAAGATTGAAGAAGAAAGATTTCAAGAAGTCAAGGTTAAAAAGTCACTCTCAATAAAAGTCTAGGTCCTTTGTAATAAATAGTGAAAGTTATTTTTATTTGTATTTTATTTATTTATTTTAGTGTTTTTCCTATAATAGGTATATGGCCTATTACTTGCTAGGGTTGTGTAAGCAAGGGTGTGCATATTCAGTATTATTCAGCCTCCAAAGTAAGAGAGAGAGCTTAGAGAGAGAAAATATCCTTTCAAGAGAAAAACCTTGTAACCATTTGGATTGAATATCAAAAACAGGTTTGTTTAATCTCTTGATTGTGATTACATTGTTTATGTGATAAGAAACTGAATCTACAGGGACAATCAATTGGTATCAGAGCTAAACCAGATTAAAATCAAAGTTTTTCAGAAAAATATTTTCAGTCGGCACTGTTCATCATCTTCCAAAATCGATTTTCGATTTTTTGTGCGTTTTTCACTTAGAAATCTATTGGGTTTTGTTCGAAAACAGTTTTAGAGTGAGTTTGTATCGATTTTATCGAGTATTGCACTGTAATCGATCATCTATTTGATGATTTTGGTTTTTTTCAGTTTTCACGAGTTGTACACTGGTTCTTCAATCGATTCTCATTTAGAGTGTTTTTTTTATTGAAATTACTTGTTTGTAATCGATTCTAGATGTTTAGGAGGTCAAAATGTCAAAGTTTAGGGTTGTAAATCGAAGCCTAGATAGGTTTTTGGAATTATCAGGTCGTTTTTCGAAGGAACAATGAAGAACAGAAAGTTTGCGCCAGTTCATACGTCTTTGCGCCAGTTCATAAGGACCTTTGCGCCAACTCACCATAGCGCAAAGGTCATTTTTGCGCCAACAGTTTCTCGCGCAAAACAAAGTTTGCGCAACCAGCTATTCGCGCAAAGTTTCTCACCAGTTTCTCGCCATCAGTTCATCGCGCAAAGTCCTTCTTGTGCCACCCTCGTCTCGCGCAAAACTCCAGATCTCGCAAATCTCAAAAGCGCAAGATAACTTTTGCGCCAGACTCCATTAGCGCAAACTTGGCTTTTGCGCTAGACTCCATTAGCGCAAACTTGGCTTTTGCGCCTGGCTCTTGTAGCGCAAAACTTCTTTTGCGCCACTGTGCTTAACGCATTTCTGAGTTTTGCGCCAATTTCACACTTTTTCATACTTAGACAAATTTTTGCAAACTGTAATATGGCCTCTAAATGTCAAAAAAATTTCTCTAGGGGCGCTGCCCCCATACCCCTGCAAGGGCGTTGCCCCTTGACCCCACCCGGTTAGCGAGACCCCCGTGTTAAGTCTGTGGAGGGGGACAAAGTTTTGTTCTTGATCAAAATTTTCTGAATTTCATTCTAAGATTTTCAGTATTGTTTGATTTTATCTGGACTAACGATCAATTTTAAGTTTCTTATTGCATATCTTTCAAAACAGGATGACTTCCAGAGAAGCTCTCGCCATCGGAACCGATGTAAAGCCACCTGTTCTCTTCAAAGGAGAGTACGAACAATGGAAGGACAGTGTAACATCCCATACTAACTCCATATTCGCTTAAACACATACAGAGCAACTAAGTAAAACTTTATAGCAAAATAGTACTAGTTATTGACACCCGGACATTAAGGTACATATATATACAATCCCAAAAGTATCTATTAACAAAATAAGGTTGTCCGGTAAGTTAGTATTCAAAATATCCACTCTTGGTCTCTCAACCCGGATATTCCCCAAGTCTGTCTTTAGAACCTGCCACGGAATAACAAACGTGGCTGAGCAATAACTCAGTGAACAGATCAATGAAATCAACAATAAACAATATAGGGTAAGTACAAATTATCCCTATAATCATGAAACGATAAAATAAGCAATCGAATATCACAAAGATATAACAAAGGGTTCACGTATTCACCCGTTCCGTGTTTCGTGTTATTCAAGTTCACATAAATCACCCGAATACACTAAACTCGTTGTTCCCAAAGAATGTACGGTTCTATGGGCATAAGTGAGAACTAGCGGTGTGGGCACGACACCCACTAGCCCTCGACTACTATTAAAGCAGTCCTGGTTCTGTTCTGTTCCTAGGATATCCATTCGCCCCTATGGTCGGATCAGGGCCAGCGCACTTTCCACGCATACACAAGGACGCCATAGTGATTATAGCCACCATGGAAGCATCACAAAGTCGGTGCCCCCGACTAAGTGTCTGGGTAAAGGATCACAACGTATGTGATCTAACCGGATCACAAAGATATAACAACAATTAATGAACAAGTCAATATGGCTTGACTCTATCTAGTTGTGCCATTCTCAATATGATAATATCACGGTCATTGTACCAATTCAACAAATCATATTTATTCCATTCCATTCGCACCTCAGCATTCAGAGTAGAACTGAAGAACCGGGCCAACGGTCCCTATTAGGGGCAACAAACTTTAGAACAGTCCTAAGTCGTGCTCAACTATTGGAACACCAATGTACAAAGCAATAACCAACTCTAAACACTAACTTTTCACATAAAGTTCGATATGAAATGTCCGGTTATTATAGACAGATTCTTGGACTTCATTGATAGAAATGAATTGGGAGACTATATCCGATTATCCCTAAAGGAAGGTATTATGACACGTCCTACCAAGGTTCTAACAGTAGCCGGAGAGAACGGAGTAGAAGAACAAATAGAGTATCCATTACCACTCGATGAATACTCTGACAAGCAGAAGAGAAGACACAAGGGCGACAAATTGGCAAGGTCTTTCATTCTTCAAGGCATACCAAACGAGATATATGTCAAGATTAACAACTACAATGCCACTGGAAAACAAATGTGGGATCAGCTGAAGAAAATGATGCTAGGATCAAAAGTTGGGAACCAGCTCAAAATATCCAATTGTCTCAATAACTGTGAAGAGTTCAAGGCTAAGAAAGGTGAATCACTGGAGTCTACTTATGACCGATTTGTAACTTTGTTGATTGAACTTATCAAGAACAAAGTGAATAAGTCACAAGTTGAGCTTAATGTCAAGTTCCTGAGTATCTTGCAGCCTGAGTGGAAGAGATTTGCTAGGCAAATGAAGCAAATGAAGGACTTGAATGACATACCTTTCCATGAAGTCTATGAAACTCTTAGACAGAATGAAGAATAGGTTGATGAGATTTTGGATGAGAAGAGAAAGGCTGAGAAGGCAGTTGTAGATCCAGTTGCTTTGGTTGTGAAACAAAAGAATGTAAGCCTTAAGAAGAAGATGAAGATGATAGTTTCTGAGTCGGATGAGGATGAAAGAGAGATTAAATCTGATTCTGATGACTGTGACTACCTGAAGCAGGCTATGCTTTTGCTAACAAAGGCTTTTCAAAAGAAATTTTACAAAAAGCCTAGCTCAAACAGTCAGAGGTATTCATCTGGCTCAAGTAACTACAACCACAAAGAGAAAATTGAAGGAAAGAGAATTGAAGAAAGGAGACCAGAAGAGAAGAAATACAGAGCTGAAGAGACCAAACCGGTAGAACCTCTAAAGTGCTACAACTGCGGCAAATTTGGTCATTTTGCTAAGAACTGCAGCAAGCCCAAAGTCAGAAACTCTGAGTATTACAAGAATAAACTGCTGTTGGCCAAGCAACAAGAGGTAGGTAAAGCATTAATGGCCGAGGATGAATTTTGGCTTGATCATTCTGAAAGTGAGGAAGAAGAGAAGGATGAGACAACACACTTGTGCTTGATGGGTCATATGGAAGCTGAAGCTGATTCAGATGAAGAAGATAACGATGAGGTATGTGATTGTTGATCCAAACTCTCTCAGTGATTTGATAACGACCCTCTTTTATACTTAGTGAAAATTACGTTATTATATGTATTAATGTTTCATCATCAGCGATCAGACTGAGTCTGTTCAGTTATCGCTGATGACCTTTCTGTAAACATTAATATGTATGTGTTTCACTTTCAGCGATCAAACTGAGTCTGTTCAGTCATCACTGATCGTTTCCTATGTAACACAGTTAACGTAATCCCTGAAGACAAGTCTCGCGTCAACATAGTTCATAGCTGAATCGAAGACGAAGCCACTGAACAATAGATAAGTCTACTAGTGACCTGATGCGGATATCAGCGAAGACCAGACGAATCTACTTACGCGAAGAAGCCTGAGGAAAAGCTTCAGTGATAGCTGAACTTCTTTATCTCTGGAAGAAGAGATACTCAGCGATCAACGATCACAAAGCTTATGCCTCAAGTTTTCTTTTGTCTTACCTTGCACAACCAGTACAATGTGTCAGAACGGACACGTCTCTGCCACAAATCGTACACCAACTCTGTCAACTACACTGTTCATAAAGCGGCCAAAAGCATGTCTCCAAAAGTGAGACTACCAAAGCCAATCTATGAATGCCACGTGTAAAGTACCCTGCCATGCATTTAATGCATAGGGTATAAATAGGAAGCTCACTCCTTCATCTGAAGGTGTGCTCAATCCTTGAACTCCAAAATAGAAACCCTTGTTTTCTATCTCTCTAAAAATCCCCCATTCTCTGAATTTCTTGTGCAACCATCTTAGTGTTTCTTAAGTTTGTTTAGATTAAGTCTGTCTTAATCTTATTCCGCAACAAACTTGTAAATTGTATTTTGATTTATCAATAAACAATTTATTAAACTTTAATTTCTGAGTTTGTATTCAACCCCCCCCCCTTCTACAAACTTGTTAAGCACCTTCGGGACCAACAAGTGGTATCAGAGCAGTTTGTTTAATCTAATAAACAAGATCTTGCTGTATACTCTTCCTTGCTATTCTAAAATGGCACTAAACACAAAAACAAACTACTATGATAATGGTTCACTTTCTAAACCTCCTCGATTTAGCAGAGATAACTTTTCTCTATGGAAAAATCGAATGATGCTATTTCTTGAAGGTGCGGATCCTACTATACCTGAATATATAGAAAACGGACCCTATGAACCTGTTAGAATTATAGCTGCAGTTCCCGCTACTGCCACCACTGAAGCTGTCCCTGAACGATATGTCGTTAAGGAAATAAGACAGTGGAGTGATGAAGATAAAAAGAAGGTAGGCATAGATGCAAGAGCAAAGACCATTATATCAATGGCTCTGCCTGATGAAGTTTTCCATTCCATCATGCATCTAAAAACTTCTAAAGAAATGTGGGAAACCATATGTGTTCAATATGAGGGCACCACTGAAATCCAAGAGACCCGAAAGATTAACTTGGTAAGACAGTATGAAAGTTTTATCGCTGGTAAGAATGAATCTCTTTCTGACATTCATCAGCGGTTTAACTGCCTGATCATTGACCTAAGAACTGTTGGAAGGACCTATTCTAATTCTGAGGTCCTAACAAAATTCTTGGAAAGTCTTCCTGAAAGCTGGGACAGTTATTCAATATGTCTTAAGCTGACAAAGGACTTACATACTCTCTCTCTAAGCACTCTGTATGGAATATTGCTCAACTATGAGCAATCTAATCTCCTGAAGAAGAATCTTGTAAAAGATTCTAAAGACTCCAAAAGCACTGCTGTTGCTTTAGTCTCATCAGAGATAATTCCATCCCAGCGATCTACTCTCACCATCACTGAGTTAGATTCTGAATCTGAGGATTTATCAGACCCTGATCTTTCAGAGTTTAATGAGTCCTTAGCACTCTTGACAAACTCTTTTAAGAGATTTGCAAGAAAGAGTAACTTCCGAAGAAGTAAACCTCTCTCTCTTACTGAAAAGCCAAAATCAACTCCGGTTGATAAGGCTACAGCCACTTGCTATAACTGCGAAAAAATTGGACATTTTGCTAGTGAGTGCAGGTCTAAAAAGGTCTTCAAACCTTCTACCTCAAGAAGATCCAGTGATGACAAATACCATAAGCTGAAAAACAAATATCAAAACCTGAAAAGCTATCAGCAAAAAGGTAAAGGTCTCATCGCTGAAGAACATGACTGGGCTGAATCAGAAGAATCATCTTCTGATGAAGAAGAAGTCACTAATCTTTGCCTCATGGCTGAGATTAAAGAAGAAGTAGAAGAACCATCTGAACGTTCTATGAGCTACATATCATCTCAGGTATCTATCTCAACAAATCCCTCTCTGCCTGAAGCTGAGAGAAGTCGCGCTGTTGATGTGCTGACGATTGACCTTTATAATGCTCTAAACGACAAAACTCAAGCTGAAAATAAAAATGTTTATTTAACACAAGAGCTAGAGAAATGTCATGAAAAGATCAGTGAACTAAATCTTTTAGAAGAAAAGCTAAAAGATCAAGTCATTATAAATGAAATCATCAGCATTGAACGCGAACAAGCCATCGCTGCTCTAAAAGCAGAAAAGGCTCATGTTGAAAAATGGTGCAAATCATCAACAAAGATCTCTGAGATAATAAATTCTCAAACTCCTGAAAGTGATAAAACTGGTCTTGGTTTTTGGACACCACAGGATGATCCTAAAGAAGAAAGTTCCTCGCTTAAGTTTGGAACTTTTGTCACATCTTTCTTTGACACTTCTTATAATCAATTCTATCCCTGTTCTTCTTCTAATCCCATCCCTGAGGAGATATCTGCAAAATCTAAGCCTGCAGATAAAGGAAAGTCTATTCTCCCTCAGAAGGCTTCCAAGAAAACCAAACTGAAAGTTCCCTCCAAACCTTCAGTGGATAAACCTTCTAGCTCAGTGACAGAAATCTTTGATATCTGTCCTCCAAAGCTGAAGGTTGATCTAAAGCCCGTGAAATCTGAAGAAATAAAAATTCCTCCCAGATCTCGTGCTAAAGGCATTCTTGGAGCTGGACCTGCTCATCTTAAGTTTTCAAAACCTTTTGGTTATAAAACCACCATCAGATATAGAAAATGTTATCACTGTGGATTCACTGACCATATTGCGAGCAAGTGTCCAAATACCACCGAAGCTGATAAAACAGCCAAAGTGAAGAAAAATGCCTCTAAGGCAAATAAAGTCACCAAAGTGAAAAATACCACTAAGGTTAAGAAATTAACCAAAGTGAAGATTACCACTGAAGCTGAATCTTCCTTATCCACTAACTCTGAAGGACCCATTGAAAAGTGGGTACCAAACAAAGCTTAATCTTCCTTATGTATGCAGGGATCAAAGGGCATCTGGTATCTCGATAGCGGATGTTCTCGTCATATGACTGGACAAAGAGACCTGCTCACTGAATACAAGGAAGAGAAAGGTCCCTCTGTGACCTTTGGTGGAAATGGAAAAGGATTTACCCGTGGGTTTGGTGTCCTCAGCAATGGGACAACTACCTTTCGAAGAGTCGCTTATGTAGATGGACTGAAGCACAATCTTCTAAGCATCAGTCAGCTATGTGACAAAGACTACGAAGTTCGCTTTTCTAAGAAAGCATGTTCAGTGGTAGATGAAAAAGGAAAACTTGCTCTCAGTGGTTATAGAAGAGAAAATGTCTATGTAATAGATATGGACTCTACTATCACTGATAACTTATGTTTTCTCTCTAAGGCCTCTTCTGATGTCAACTGGCTATGGCATAAAAGGCTCTCTCATCTAAACTTCAAAACCCTGAATTCTCTCTCGTCTAAGGAACTGGTTTCTGGTCTTCCTCAGCACTCATATGCTAAAGAATCTCTCTGCTCAGCATGTGAAAAAGGAAAACAAACAAAAGCTAGTTTCAAGTCGAAACAAGTTTCCTCAGTAACAAGTCCTCTTCAGCTCTTGCATATGGATCTATTTGGCCCTGTCAATATCCAATCAATAGCTGGAAAGAAATATACGCTTGTCATTGTAGATGAATATTCTCGCTACACCTGGGTTATTTTTCTTCGTTGTAAGAATGATACTCCAGAAGAACTAATATCTTTTGTCAAAAAGATGGAAGTGCTGAATAATCTTACTGTTCGATCAATAAGGAGTGATCATGGAACTGAATTCAAAAACAGTTCCCTGAACAATTTCTTTGAGAACAAGGGAATCTCTCACAACTTCTCCTCAGTAAGAACACCTCAGCAAAATGGAGTCGCTGAAAGAAGAAACAGAACGATCATAGAAGCTGCTATATCAATGCTCAGCGATTCTCACCTCCCTACTCAATTTTGGGCAGAAGCTGTAAACACTGCATGTTTTACTCAAAACAGATCGCTGATAATAAAGCGATTTGGGAAGACAGCTTATGAACTCTTTCTTGGAAGGAAGCCTTCTATCAGCTTTCTTCATATCTTTGGTTGTCAGTGCTTTATCTTAAACAACAAAGATCAACTTGGAAAGTTCGACCCAAAAGCCGATGATGGAATATTTTTAGGATATTCCTCCATCTCCAAAGCCTACAGAGTTTTCAACAAAAGAAGACAAACCGTAGAAGAAACTATTCATGTCACGTTTGATGAAACGCGCTCAGCGAACTCTAAACCAATCGCTGACAATGAAGAACTGAATACTTGGATGATCTCTTACTATAGAGGAACTGAACCTTTCTTCTCAAACCAACAGCACACTGAAACTCCATCTGCTGATGAAGAACCAAGTATCATACCTCCCACCGCTGAATCCAACTCATGGATTTCAGCTGAACCTCTAAACACACTTCTACCATCAAATCCATCTACGTCTGAAAACCCTTCTAAAAGCATTGGTGTATCTAATGTTCAACAATTACTAGCTGATGAACCTCAAGCATCTTCATCAGCGACTGCTCCTATTGTTGATCCTATCGCTGAAATAAGCAATCTTGCTCCTGCTCAGCGATGGACCAGAGATCACCCCATAGATCAAATTCTTGGTGATCCAGATGCAGGTATTCAGACACGACGAAGCTCAGGTAATATCTGTCTCTTTGTAAACTTTCTCTCCTTAATAGAACCAAAGAAGACTGATGATGCCCTCAGAGATCCAAATGGGTCAGCGCTATGCAAGAAGAGCTGACTGAATTCTCTCGAAACAAAGTTTGGAATCTCGTTCCTAGACCATCTGATAAAACTGTAATAGGCACCAAATGGGTGTTTAGAAACAAGTTAGATGAACATGGAACTGTAACCCGCAACAAGGCTCGACTTGTTGCTCAGGGATACAGACAAGAGGAAGGCATAGACTATGATGAAACCTTTGCCCCTGTGTCCAGGCTCGAAGCAATTCGACTATTCTTAGCTTATGAAGTCTATAAAGACTTCATCGTTTATCAAATGGACGTAAAATCAGCTTTTCTGAATGGAAAGCTGAATGAAGAAGTTTATGTAGAACAACCACCAGGGTTCTATGACCCTAAGCATCCAAATTATGTTTATAAATTGGATAAGGCTCTCTATGGTCTAAAACAAGCCCCTCGTGCTTGGTATGACACTCTCTCATCTTTTCTTATCTCTGAAAATTTTGAACGTGGCAAGATTGATAACACGTTATTTTTCAGGAAGATAAAAGGTCATATAATTCTTGTACAAATATATGTCGATGACATAATATTTGGTTCTACTAACCCATCTCTATGTACTCGCTTCGCTGAAAGAATGAAGAAAGAATATAAAATGAGTATGATGGGTGAGCTGACATATTTTCTTGGTCTTCAGATTAAACAATCTGACAAAGGTACTTTTATCTGCCAAAGTAAGTATGTTAAAGATATGCTAAAGAAGTTTGAACTCACACAAACTTCAGCGATGAAAACTCCTATGGCACCACCGCTGATACTTAACAAGGATCCATCTGGAAAACCTGTTAATGTCACTGCCTATAGAGGAATGATAGGCTCATTGCTGTATCTTACAGCAAGCCGACCTGACATCATGTACTCTACTTGTTTATGTGAGGGCTTCAAGGAGTCCTGAGTATATGATCAATCCTCCTAAATCTTCTTTTAATAGCTGATAGATTAGTTTTCTTCTCTGTAATCTGTTAGTTGTACTTACAGTAGTTAGTTACTCACTTGTAATGTTTTTCACATCTTGTAATTCCATCCCTGAATTAAATGAAAATAGCAGTGATGTACTTAACCCTATCAGTACTGTAAAAGATCCCTCAAAATAGTAATTGGGACATGCATTCTATGAGTCCTTTTTATTCCTATATTTTGAATCAAAGTAATTTTCTTTTGTTACTTTGTCATTATCAAATAGGGGGAGATTGTTGATCCAAACTCTCTCAGTGATTTGATAACGACCCTCTTTTATACTTAGTGAAAATTACGTTATTATATGTATTAATGTTTCATCATCAGCGATCAGACTGAGTCTGTTCAGTTATCGCTGATGACCTTTCTGTAAACATTAATATGTATGTGTTTCACTTTCAGCGATCAAACTGAGTCTGTTCAGTCATCACTGATCGTTTCCTATGTAACACAGTTAACGTAATCCCTGAAGACAAGTCTCGCGTCAACATAGTTCATAGCTGAATCGAAGACGAAGCCACTGAACAATAGATAAGTCTACTAGTGACCTGATGCGGATATCAGCGAAGACCAGACGAATCTACTTACGCGAAGAAGCCTGAGGAAAAGCTTCAGCGATAGCTGAACTTCTTTATCTCTGGAAGAAGAGATACTCAGCGATCAACGATCACAAAGCTTATGCCTCAAGTTTTCTTTTGTCTTACCTTGCACAACCAGTACAATGTGTCAGAACGGACACGTCTCTGCCACAAATCGTACACCAACTCTGTCAACTACACTGTTCATAAAGCGGCCAAAAGCATGTCTCCAAAAGTGAGACTACCAAAGCCAATCTATGAATGCCACGTGTAAAGTACCCTGCCATGCATTTAATGCATAGGGTATAAATAGGAAGCTCACTCCTTCATCTGAAGGTGTGCTCAATCCTTGAACTCCAAAATAGAAACCCTTGTTTTCTATCTCTCTAAAAATCCCCCATTCTCTGAATTTCTTGTGCAACCATCTTAGTGTTTCTTAAGTTTGTTTAGATTAAGTCTGTCTTAATCTTATTCCGCAACAAACTTGTAAATTGTATTTTGATTTATCAATAAACAATTTATTAAACTTTAATTTCTGAGTTTGTATTCAACCCCCCCCCCCCTTCTACAAACTTGTTAAGCACCTTCGGGACCAACAGTGATTTAACCGAATCAGATTTCTTGAATCAAATGCATGCCATGATGACTAAACTCCAAGAATTAGAGTCTAAACTTAAGCGTGAAAAATGTGTCATTAATGATAAAAATCAATCTATACAGAAACTTAGCAATGATATTGTTGAGAAAAATGTATTGATTGAAACTTTGCACAAAAACATTGACACCAGCGCGAAAGAGAAGACTATAATTCATAAAGAGTTATCTGAAACTGTTTCAAAGTATAGAGAGTGTGAGTTTAAATCTAAAGATCTTTCTAAAATGTATTCTTCGACTTCAAAAGAAAACAAATCTTTAATTGAAAAGGTGAATGCTTTGGAAGGAAAATTACATACTTTGGGTCAAACTGAACAAACCATTCATCTAAACAAACCTAAAGAGAAACCCGACTGTTGGGGACTTGGTTACAAGAACCCACACCATCTCAAAAAGGGTATACCTGAAGCGCCTGCTCTTTATGATTTTGGATTTATGAAACTGGCACCTCAATACCCAGAACTCAAAGTTTTCTGGACTAGTCTGTCTAAAGTGGATAAAGCCAAGGAATATGCTAAAAGAAAGAACACAACTAAAGTTCAACTTCCATTTCGTTATGAGAAGTTGAATAATAGTTATAGTTCTGATAAATCAAAATCTCTTTGAAATGACTATTTTGAGAGTTATTCTGTAAAAGAAATGGAGGCTAAGCCCATCGAAGGTAAGATTTACGTTCCTCCTCTCATTTTGGAAACTAAAATTTCTGAACTCGAGAATACTCTCACAGGAGAAAGGATTTTGATGGACTTAGAACAAACTATTTTTTTCTACTGTGTTCAAATATACTGAGTTTTCTAAATCTTCCAAGGCTTTAAAATCTGATGATAGGTCTGGTTTTCTTGACAATGAGTTTGATTTTCTAAACTCTGATGGTTGTGTAGCTGACTGTGTTGGTGATTTTGACTTTAATGCTAAACTTCCTAATCATTCCTCCTTTGTTGTTAATTCTTTTGGATTACCAAGTGTGTTTGAAAAAGGTGAAACTTCAACGAAAGTTGATAAATCAGTTTATGTGAAATCCAAAGTTGCCAAAGGTAAGAAGAAGAAATCCGGGAATTCACAGAAACAGATCACCACTGATAAGTCAAAGAAGAAGCATTTGGTTGATTCTCACATTTCTAACTCTAAAGTTTCAAATGTTTCAGATTTGAGAAAGAAAAAGCTTGGAGTTAAGTCGGAATGGCTACCGAAACAGAAGATAGACGAGAATGCTAAATCATTTTCTAGTTTTGATTGTAATTGAAAGACTGCTAGTAAAGATGATTTGATTATGGATGTTGCTAATTTTAAACCAAAACTTGTTGATTCTCGCAAGAAATATTCCAGACGGAAATTATTCCAGTTATCTCCGTCTGCTAGAAAGTTTTCAAATTATGATAGATATGATTATGCTTCTCGTAAATATTCTGATGTTTGGTTTGGAAATTATCATGCATATTCTTATCGTTCCAATTCTTCATATAGTTTTCAAAAGAAAAGCGGACCGAAATTTCAATGGGTACCAAAATCATGTGCTAACACAGTTGGACCCAAATACAAATGGGTACCAAAGAAAAAGGCTGAATCTGTGTTACAGGAATGTCAAGTCAATGTTGAGTGAAAGAAACGATGGCTCTTGAATACTACAGTTCAAGACCCGCACTTCAATGCTCAAAAGTCTTTACTCCCAGTTTTTATATGGATATCTAAACCTCGTGTTTCTTAATTTCTCTTGTGTAGACCCGTCATATGTGGTACATGGATAGCGGATGTTCCAAGCATATGACCGGGCAGAAAAGTTTGTTGACTAACTTTACAGAGAAATACTGCGGCACAGTTCGCTTTGGTAACGATCAGTTTTCACCAATTATGGGTTATGGTGATGTGGTACATGAAAATGTCACGATTAAGAAGTTGAGCTATGTTGAAGGCTTAGGACACAACCTTTTTAGTATTGGGCAGTTCTGTGACAAAGACTTAGAGGTTAATTTCAAGGCCAAGAAGTGTTCAGTACGCACTAAGGACGGGAAAGAACTCTTGGTCGGCACTCGCAAGTCAAACCTCTACACCATCAACTTGTCAAAGGTCTAGACTGACAATCAAGTGTGTCTACTCTCAAAAGCCTCGATGCAACAAAGCTGGCTATGGTATCGACGGCTCTCTCACCTCAACTTTCTGTACATCAATAAACTGGTCAGTAAAAAGCTAGTAAAAGGACTTCCTGAACTCAAGTACGAAAAAGAACACTTGTGTGCAGCGTGTGAAAAAGGGAAGATGAAGAGAGCTCCACACAAACCGAAGCCTGAACCGAGTACCAACTCTTCTTTAGTGTTGTTGCATATGGATCTCTGTGGTCCTATGCGAACGTAAAGCTTAGGCGGAAAGAAATACGTGTTAGTTATTGTGGACGATTATTCGCGATACACGTGGGTCAAATTTCTACGGTCTAAAGATGAGACACCCGAAGTTCTCATTACATTTCTAAAGACGATCCAGGTGAATCTGCAGAAACCAGTCAAGATTCTTCGAATTGACAACGACACAAAGTTTAAGAACAAGACAGTTGAAGAGTATCTCGAATCGGTCGGGATAACACATCAATACTCTGCTACACGTACGCCTGAATAGAATGGAGTAGTCGAAAAGCGAAACCGTACACTAGTCGAGGCCGCTCGTACTATGCTCAGTCAATCCGACTTACCTCTATTCCTGTGGGATGAAGTGTGTCGACTGCGTGTTACACTCAAAATCGGTTCATGATACACTGCCGATTTCAGAAGACTCCGTATGCGTTGATCAACAACCGAACACCAACCATTAAATATTTTCATGTTTTTGGTTGTAAGTGTTTTGTGCTAAATGACAGAAAGGGTCTGAATAAGTTCAGCGCTAAGGCGGATGAGGGCATCTTTATCGGCTATTCTTCGACATCTGCTGCATACCGTGTATACCTGAAGAAGTCAAAGAATGTGGTTGAGAGCGTCAATGTTACATTCGACGAATATATGGCTTCTGAACACTTCAGTTCAGAACCCGTGATAACAGGAGCATTAGCTTCTGGACAAATCAGTCCAGAACTTGTGTCTCAATCGAACAAATCAGATGAAGCATCATCGTCTTCTAATCATTTATTTGATTTAGATCTTTTATTTGAACTGTTTTATGATGAATATCTTAGATCTAATGTGAATAAACCTGTTGTGGTTGACAGGATTGAAGATTCAACGATTGATCATCCAACCACTTCAGATGTTTCTACTGAACCAAATTCCCCGATTCAGCAAGATATTCCAGTTCAAATGCCTACTCCAATAGTTGAAGTTGTATCTACTAATGATGAGTCAGAAGTTGTTGAGTCAGTAGGATGTGATGTAAGAACAGATCAATAGACTGGACAAGTTGTACCTACTAAAGCTTCTGCACCAATTACTTCAATTGAATCCCTTCCTCATGATGTTCAAACTGAAGAACCTGAAAGTGGATTTTTAGATGACAACCATGATCAATCTTCATCTACTCCACTCCTTCATGAACATTGCTGGACCAAAGAGCACCCTATTCACCAAGTAATTGGAGATCTTAACAAGCCGGTGCAAAGTAGGTCAGCAACTTTGAATCAATGAATGCATGACTCATTCCTCAGCAAAATAGAGCCTACTCGAGTATCAGAAGCTCTTGCTGATTCGGATTGGGTGTCTGCCATGCAAGAAGAGTTAAACCAGTTTGAAGCCCTGAAGGTTTGGAGGCTAGTGCCAAAACCAGAAGGAAAGACCGTGATTGGAACTAAATGGGTATTCAAAAAAAAGAAGGACGAAGATGGTATTGTTATAAGGAACAAAGCCATACTTGTTGCCAAGGGATATAGGCAAGAGGAAGGCATATATTATGATGAGACGTATGCTCCAGTAGCGCGTATAGAGGCAATACGCATGTTTCTAGCCTACGCAGCTCATAAGAATTTCACTGTCTACCATATGGACGTGAATATTGCCTTTCTAAATGGCATACTTAAGGAAGAAGTTTACGTCTCTCAGCCAGAAGGGTTTGTAAATCCAGACAAGCCTAATCACGTCTACATCTTGAATAAAGCCTTGTATGGTCTAAAACAAGCACCTCGCGCCTGGTATGATGTTCTATCTCAATTCTTGGTCAAGTCAGGTTTTTCAAAAGGTAAAGTCGATACCACTTTGTTTATTAAAAAGGAGAAAGCTGATATCATTCTTATTCAGATATATGTATATGATATTATATTTGGTTATACAAATCCCAAATACTGTAAGAACTTTTCAAATCTCATGGTGTCACGGTTTCAAATGAGTACAATGGGAGAGATGAATTTCTTTCTCGGATTACAAATAAAACAGTTTTCAACAGAGATTTTCATTAATCAATCTAAGTACATTTTTGATATTCTTCAGAGATTCAAAATGGAAAATTGTAAACCGATTGGAACCCCAATGGCACAAGGTACTAAGATTAGCACTGATTCTTCAGGAAAAAATGTTGATGTTAGGACTTATAGAGGTATGATAGGGTCTTTAATGTATCTTACTTCAAGTAGACCAGATATAATGTTTTTCAACATGCTTGTGTGCAAGATATCAGGCTGACCCTAATGAATTCCATTTAGCTGCTGTCAAACGGATCTTTCAATATCTGAAGGGGACTGCAGATCTTGGTCTGTGGTATCCTAAGGATACAGGGTTTGAACTAACTGCTTATTCAGACGCAGATCATGTAGGGTGCATGTTGGACAGGAAGAGCACTTCAGGTCACATTCAATTTCTTGGAGACAAGCTCGTTAGCTGGGCGTCAAAGAAACAATTATGTGTTTCCACATCGACTGCTGAAGCAGAGTATGTAGCTGCTGCCAGTTGCTGCTCTCAGGTCTTGTGGATGCAAACACAACTTCGAGAATTTGGATTCAAGTTTGATAAAATACCGATCTATTGTGACTCGAAGAGCGCTATCGCCATATTAGCTAATCCTGTGCACCAAACTAAAACAAAGCACATTGATGTCAGGTATCACTTTATAAAAGATAATGTAGAAAAAGGTATAATAGAACTTTACTTTGTAAAAACTGATTACCAACTTGCTGATTTGTTTACCAAACCTTTAGATGAAAAGAGATTCAATTTTCTTGTATCTAAGCTTGGGATGCTAAATCTCAAGGTCTAATCAGTAATTACCTATTAAAGTTTCTTTTATTGTAATTTTCATCATTTCTTTATCATTATTTCTGAAAGATATCTGCACTTTAATTGTTTGTTCATGATCTCAGGAGGAGTGTGAGAAGTACTTCATAAATGATCATTGTTATCTTGAGGGGGAGCATATCTAATTTCTGCATTTACTTATCTGTCAAATTTTAGTGATGCATGATTTTAGGGGGAGCTTTACAAGTCAAAGGAGTATGGATAGGATTTCTGATTACTTCATATCAGAACTCGTACTTTAATTGTTTTACTGCTTTATGTCATTTTAATTTATGTGAATAAAGTTGCTTTGACTATGACCTTAAGACTTTTGCAGTTTGAGAGATGTTTACAAGATCATATCTTTATGACTTTAAGCTTGACTTCATGAGATGTAAGATTGCACGCAAAAGGTATAATTCTTTATCTTCATCTCATCTATGGTTGAAAGAAGGACAACTTTCAATAATAAGAAAAAACTGTTCTTAAATGTTCAAACCACTTCCCGATTCTCAAACGGATTTCATGAATTGGAAGTGTGATTTTAAATGTTTTCTGAGCATACACACATTTGACCTATTTTTGAGCTTTAACTGATAAAGTTAAATCATCTGAGCAACACATGCTTTATAGGAAAACATGGGATTTCATTGTGCTAGGATTAAATTGAACTTATATGGATTCACATTAACCAGTGTTTCCTACCCAAGAAGTTAATCCATAGTGATTGAGTGTGAGGAGTCAAAAGAAATGAGTGTGGGACATGCGTGGAGGTGAAAATGTAAAAGAGAGTTTGGTTAGATGTGAGCTTAATGATAAAAAGAAAGAGGGTGTGAGATCAGAGTAAAAGAATATCAGACTCTGCACCAACTACTTTCTGAGCCGGGCAACCACATTTCTAATGTTTCACAATTCTTTGGTGAACGTTATTGAAACAGGCAACTATCCCAAGCCAACTCTTGATAATACGCCACCAGCCACTCATTTTCTTCTTAACAAGAAAGCGTTTCATTTTCAAAGGGGACGCAACACATATACTATCTGGTTTTCATTTGGAAAATATGGATATTGAAAAGAAGGAAGTCTACCCCACCTTCACACTTCACTAATGCCCATTGAGTCTGTGTTTAACTAACTGTTGTCTCAGTGGTTTACACAATGTTGAGCCTATATAAGCAATCATCCGTGCTTAATTCTTTCAATCCTTTGCACGAACACACAAGGAATTTGTTTCTTTGTCATAACGTTCATAGAAATTGCCTTTGTGGTGTTTCGATGATTGAATGGAAGCCCTAGGGGAGTGAACATCAAAAAGCTCCTTTCCAATGTGTATTCGTTACACACAGTGACTTCGTGTTACTGACAGGCATTTTTAACTGATTCATTTATTGATTCAGGTGTTACATTCCTATTCTGTCTAGATTTGAAAAGATCTGGATGAATACATTGTTCGAATTGACGGTGAATCAGAGGCTCGTGGAAGATCAGCATGGTCAAAGACATTTCTTGTTCTAAAGAAGTTTTGATGATATCGATGCTCAATTCATCAAAAAGGGGGAGAGCTAATCAAGAAATGGGAGAATACAATTCTTAAAGAAATGTCCAAGTCAGAAAGTTTAAAGTTTTTGAGAATTTTTCTTTGAAGATACTTTGTTAAAGCATTCTGCGCTAAATCGGGAGATAATTCCTTTCCATCATATGAAAGAGATTTTATCTACATCTGTTGGGAGATTGCTACATTTTGAAGACAAAAAGGGACATTCTTTCTGAAAGTTATTTTTATTTGTATTTTTTATTTATTTTAGTGTTTTTCCTAAAATAGGTATATAACCTATTCCTTGCTAGGGTTGTGTAAGCAAGGGTGTGCATATTCAGTATTATTCAGCCGCCAAAGTAAGAGAGAGAAAATATCCTTTCAAGAGAAAAACCTTGTAACCATTTGGATTGAATATCAAAAACAGGTTTGTTTAATCTCTTGATTGTGATTACATTGTTTATGTGATAAGAAACTGAATCTACAGGGAGTCAGGGACAATCAAAACCTTTATCAATTGGCTTGAAAATTTACAGATGGCTTCTAATACACGATTCGAATACAAACCTATCAATCAATTACAACAAGAAACACAAATTGATACATTTTCGAACCAAATTCAGTGCGTACAGACTCAAGTTCGAAATACAAACAACAATCCAAAATTCACCCTAATCCAATACGAATTAGCCTAAGTGAATCAAACACAAACTGTTCTAGCTATCAATTCGATTCTATTACAAACAAATTTGCATTCAAAACAATTGAAAATCTATAAAATCAAATCCAACAGTACATTTAGCGAGTTCGTCCACTTTCAATCTGAAATTCACAAAATCGATCCAATCTTTCTGAATTTGATTTGCTCTGATACCAATTGTGTGTCCCACAATCAGTATAGATCAAGATTTATCACAAAGAATTATCAAATCAATTACCTCTATTGATCTTGATTAAACGATTACAATTTTCTCTCTCTAAAAATCTCTTTCTCTCTCTACAATTCTCTCTGAAAAAATGTAATCTCAAATTCTAACAATCTATCTATTAAACAGCAAATAAAGCTATTTATACCCACTACTAAAAACAAAGAAACTAAAAACAAATACAATTGACTTTGAATTTATTACACAATGACTTTGACTTTTAATGAGAGTTGACTTTCAGCTTTGACTTCTTGTACATTGACCTTTAGTCTTCATGATCTTGTATCCAACATATTTATGCTCTAACAATAGGGGATCAAGAGGAAAGTAATATCAAGAGTGAAATTAAAGTTGGTGAAAGTGGAAGTCAAGTTACTTAGAAATTAAAGGTTTCCGATAATATTTGAACAATTTATTTGTATTTGTCAATTAAATAGTCTAATCCTTTTTATTTTATTAAAAAAATTCAAATTAAATGGGTCAACCCAGGTTCAAGCCATTTATTTAATAGGTTGGGTTGAGAAAATCATAAACAAGTCAACCCGTTGTCAACCCATTTACGTAACATGTTGGGTTGGGTTAAAAATCTCAACCCATTTAATTAAACATGTTGGATTGGGTTGAAATTTTAACCCATTTAAGTAAATGGGTCAAAATGAACCCAACCTGACCCATTGTCACCCCTAGTTAAAATGTTAATTACGAAATTTCAGTTATTTCGATCAATTGAGTAGAAAAATGGCTATAAAATGAATTTAGGAGTTCAGAATGGTTATTTTGAACCGATTCTCCATTTTTTTTTATATAAAATGAAACAAAATTTGTCCTAGTTTTTATTTAATGCAATAAAAATTAATTCTCTTTGATGTAATAAAGTCTTAAAATTTTATATTTAATATAAAAGTAAATTACAGATTTGGTCCCTATGATTTGGTGGTTTTTATGAAAATGGTCCTCAAACTTCATTTATTACAGAATAGGACTCGTCGTATGTCATCCAGTTCCTCTGTTATCCTTGAGGACATTTTCGTCTTTTTTCCCTTTTTTTATTTACTCAAGGAACCAATATCGTAATAACCACACAAACCACATAGACCAAATCCATAAATTTAGTCTAAAAAATAAAAATTATTAAAAAATATTCATACGTTAAGTTTATTAAATAAATTAATTATTATACTTTAATTTATATAAATTATTATATTTTAAGTTTAATTTCAATTAATATATTCTCTTCAAAAAAAATACTACCTAATGTACATACATGCATATACATACACTGATGTTCATGGGAAAATCACCTTCATCAACCATTAGTTTAGTTGATTTTATGGATATAATTAAATGAACATTTACAACAATATTTTTTAAATTTTAAAAACCCTCACCCATTATTTTTTATTCGGAAAAAAACGAAATACAATAAAACATCGAGTGAAATAAATTACACCAAAAAACAATCATTAATTTTCTCAAACAAGTTTTTTAAAGTAAAAAAACCTCAATATAATTGCATCAAAAAACAATAGAGAGAAATAAATTGCATCAAAAAACAATCACAAGTTTTCTCGTTTTTCATATATTTTGCGTTCAAAGAGAGATAGAGAGAGTTGAGTTCAAGGAAAAAAATACTAAATAAATGAAATTATGCATGAAAAAAATATATCAATATAATGTAATTATTGTGCATGAATTTTTATTATATTTCGTTTTTTTTTTCTGAATAAAAATAGGGGGTGAGGATTTTTAAAATTTAAAAAATATATCAATATAATGTCTATTTAATCACATCAACTAATCTAATGGTTGATAAAGGTTGAACCTCAGTATGTATGTGTGTATGTATGTGTGCGTGTACATACATAGATATTATATTTTTCTGGAAGAGGATATATTAATTAAAATTAAAATTAAACATAAAATATAATAATTGATATATATTAAGTATAATAATTAACTAATTTAATAAACTTAAATTATGAAAATTTTTAATGATTTTTATTTTTCAAACTTATTTATAGATTTGGTCTTTGTGGCTTGTGTGGTTATTACGATATTGGTTCTTAGAGTAAAGACAAAAAAAGAAAAAGGACAAAAATGCCCTCAAGAATAACGGAGAAACTGGATGACCGTTAGAGTGAGGGACCAATTCGTTACAAAACGACATACGACGAGTCCTAATCTGTAATAAATGAAGTTCAAGGACTATTTTCGTAAAAATAGAAAACCATGGGGACCAAATCCGTAATTTACTCTTAATATAACAAAGTTTCAAAATTTTAAATAAATACAACGAATATCAAAAATTACTTATTTAGTGTAATGTTTGATGACGTGAAGGGTGTTGTTATCCCTACCCCCTCCTCACTCACAAAACCCCCATAAGGCACCTAATCTCACTCTCATACCCCCTCCTATCTCACTCACTTACCCCTTATAGAAAGGAGGTATGGATAGAATTCATCTAAGTTTATCATCTAATTTTCAGTAACTATTTTGTAAATATTTCATAAACTTTTTATAAATAGGATTCACGTAACTAGATGTTATAAAATTCTAAGATTACTCATCTAAAAAAATAGGTAGAAAAATAAAGAGTAAACTACGATTTTTGTCTCTATGGTTTGTAGTTTATTGCTGTTTTCTCCCTGAGATTAAATATTTTAGTCTATTTGATTTATTTTTCTTTTTTGGTTTATTAAATATATTTTTTGGTTTCTTTTTGGTATTTTAGTCTTAGATTTAATAAAACAATATATTTTTTGATTAAAAAAATTATATTATTTTGTTATTGTATATGATAATATAATTAAATATTTTAATACAATTGGTATTTTCATATTTTTCATCATTATAGTTTTAGTTTCTTATGAGTTCGATTGCTGCCATTAACATAGTTCAAGTGCATGCCGTTGAGTACCTCTCACATAAGAATATTTTAATTTTTTTCTTCGTTAGAATCCAAATGATTATATTTTTTATAGGACCAAGCATTAACTATTTTAAGGCTATTTTTACCAAGAAAATAAATATGACTATTAAAAGATGTACCATTGTTTGATCTCATAAGTAATTCAATGATACCAAACAAGTAGGCGAGGGTGCTCAAAGTTCCGACCAACTGGGCCAACCCAACCCGAAAAAAACGCAAAAAACTTCAAACCGAGGTAACCTGATACATAATCGATAGAAAATTTTCCCAAACCGCATCTATTGGGTTGGAAACGGGTTGGGTTCAAAGTAACCCGACCAACCCGACCAAAACGCTTTTACTTTTTTTTTAATGGTTTTAGACTTTTAGCGACTCTTTTTTCTATCAATTCTCAAGTCTTCATATCTTAGCCGTAGTTTAGATTTGTCAACGAGACCACGCCGATTAAAAGTCGCACAAATCAAACCTCAAGTCTACAAAAATCTTCAACATCGATAGAATCAAGAGACATGAGATGAGTACTTTTCTCTTCTCTTATTATCCTTATTTTAATATTTTCATTTTGATTTTAGTTTTTTTAAACGGAATCACTTAGTTAGACTGTAAAATGATGTATTAAAGTTTCAACCTGACCAACCCAACCCAACCTGCACGGTTTGGGTTGGGTTGCACTTTTGATTGAGTTGAGTTGGATTGAAAATTTACAAACCGCAAACATTTGATTGAGTTGTTCAAGTGTCTTCAACCTGGTCAACCCAACCCATGAGCACCCCTACTAACAAGTACTTCTATTAAACATTTTTTAAATAAAGTGTCCAATATGAACAATAACAAAATAATATATTATTAGTAAATCAAAAAGACTAAAGTACCTAAACAATAAACCAAAATAGTTATTTAATAAACCAAAAAGAAAAAAAAGACTAATACTCCTAAATTAAATGGAGGATTTTTAATTGATTTAGTCTCAGGGAGGAAAATAGAAATAAATTACAAATCATAGGGACGGAATCAATATCAATATATATATATATATATATATATATATATATATATATATATATATATATATATTAAAGAAGAAACTACGAGTGTTTGACGTGACCTCTCCTAAAGCCTAGAACCTCATTTTTCTATTTTCTCCTTAATTATCTCAATATTCACTAATATCATTTTTGTCAATTTCTGTTTTTTTTTTGTTAAATTTATGCATTCAATTCCAAACCATTCATCTTCTTCTAGGGGTGTAAATAGGTCAGGTTGGGTTCGAGTTCAACCCATTTATTAATTGGGTTGAAAATCTCAACCCAACCCAACCTGTTTAATTAAATGGGTTGAAATTTTCAACCCAACCTGTTGGGTTGATGGGTTGGTAGCGGGTTGACCCGTTTATGATTATCTCAACCCAACCTGTTAAATAAATGGGTTGAACTTGGGTTGACCCACTTAATTTTAAAATTGTAAATGAAATAAAAATGCTTAAACTACTTCATTCCACGACAAATACACAACAACAAAGTCAAATAAATTGTTCGAAGTTTAATAAAACACAACCATAAAGTAAAATAAATAGCTCAAAGTTTCCCTCAACCACAAAGTTAAATAAATCAAAGTTCCAAAAATGTTTCTAAGTAACTCGACTTGCACTTTCATCGACTCCAATTTCATTCTCGGTATTACTTTCCTCTCGATATTCTATCTTCTCCGTCATGATTGCTCCACATAATGTCGGCGACGTATTAGGGAAGAGGAAGGAGAGGAGGCTGGAGGCGTTTGGCGTTTCAAATTAGGAATAAGATTTACTAATTTAGTCGATTAGGGTTTTCAACTTTCAAATTTCAATATAGAAATTATTTTTTAATCTTTAAGAATTATATTAAAATATTAATTGTATTAAATATTGATTAATAATTAAAAATAAAATATTAGATAATATTATAAATGGGTTAGAAGCAGGTTGTAAATGAGTTAGAAACATGTTGTAAATGGGTCGAAATCAGGTTGTAAATGAGTCGAAATCAGGTTGAAAACATGTTGAAAATTTCAACCCAACCCAAACCCAATTAATAAATGGGTTAGGCGGGTTGATCCATTTAACTTAAATGGGTTGAAATTCTCAACCCAACCTGCTAATTTTGGGTTGGGTTGGTTGGGTTAGCGGGTTGGGTCACTTTTTGTCACCCCTATCTTCTTCTATATTAATTCAATTAACATAACTCGAAACCATTAATCCCTTCCAACTATTGATCTTATCTTACATTAAAACTGCATAACTCCAAAAGTTCCTATTTAAGGATGTTGATAGCAACCTTGAAGAACAACATTTCCGAGAACACGATCATGGAAATCGTGTACAAAGGGTCGTGTACAATAATAAATTGTAGTTTGTTATTTTCACATATCATGATTTTCGGTTTGTTTTATTTGATGAAATGTGGAATGTTTTTCTCTTGATTTGTGTTTTTAGTTGGATCATGTATATTATGATTTTTGATAATATGATGAATTGAGTGTTTTTGTTTGTTTGAAATTAACAACTAAAATATTTGCATAGTTCCGAGAACACGATCGTGGAAATTGTGTATAAAGGGTCGTGTACAATAATAAATTGTAGTTTGTTCTTTTGATATATCATGATCTTGGGTTTGTTTTATTTGATAAAATTTAAAATGTTTTTCTCTTGATTTTTATGTTTTTAGTTGGATCATGTGTATTATGATTTTTGATATATGATGAGTTGAGTGTTTTTGTTTGTTTGAAATTAACAACTAAAATATTTGCATAGTAGTAAAGACTTTGATGACCTTCGAGAATACATGCTAGAGTTTCAACAACATCATTTAACAACAAAGGTACCGTATATATTTGATTTCTTCATCTTTTTTTAATTCACAAATTTGGTCTTGTTCATTTAATAAATTATAAACTGTGGTTTGTGTTTTTGATGAATCGTGGTGTTAGGTTCGTTTCAGTTGATGAACGTTGAAATATTTTTTATTGATTTTGTGTTATAGTTGCATCATGGACCATGTATTATGACTTTACCATTGATGAGTTGTGTGGGTCCACAATACTATATCAAGTTTTATAGATTACAACACATAAACGATTACCAACCTGTTTGATTAATAACAACGATTACAAGGTTTGATATTTGATCTTTGAAGCTCTCAACTTTTACACCGTGGTTGTGTGTGTTGTTGTGTGTGTCTGATAGTTTCTTAGAGTGTTGAACACACTTGCTTCAACCAACATACATAATATCTAGAAAAACAATATCTAGATATTATATCTAACTAATATCTAGATATTATAGTTAAACTAATATAATATCTAAACTAATTAAACTAATTACTTAAACAATAAAATACAATTCAAACTAACTTTGACTATTTTATTACAAACGACTTAGACTAATATTAATGAGACGACTTTTCTGCTTTAACTTCAGATTGCGATCTTCGTATTGTATGATCTTGAATCCAATGAGACTATGTCCTAACAATCTCCCCCTTTGGATCAATATCATTATGAAAATGATTTAGCAATACGATCTTCTCTTTCAGCACAGAAGATGCAATCTCTCTCTTAGTCTTCAAGATATAGTAAACTCCCCAAAATATGTAGATTATCTTTCTTGGATGTTGGGAAGAAATTATCTCTAGTTTCAATTCATGGGAAGAAATTATCTCTAGTTTCAGCTCGAAATTCTTCATCAAAGTATCTTCAAAAGAAAATTTCTCTCGGATCAGTATATCTTCAGAATACTTGCTCTTTGAAGAATTCAATCTTGGACGTGATTCTTGAAACATGATTTCTTGGTTAGCTCTTCTCCATTTCTTGGGTAGATATTCTCCCCCTTTTTTATGAGAAGTGTAACGATTTCATCAAAACTTGATGACAAGAAATGTTGGTCATTAGTAGCCGCTGATTCGTCAATGCAATAGATATTTATCCAGATCTTTGCAAATCTAGACAAAATAGTCATGTAACACCTGTAGCAATAAACAAATCAGTTAGAAACGCCTGTCAGTAACACTAAGTCACTGTGTGTAACAAATACACTTTGGAAAGGAGCTGTTTTGATGTTGACTCCCCCAGGGCTTCCATTTAATCATCGAAACACCACAAAGGTTATTTCTATAAACGTTATGACAAAGAAACAAATTCCTTGTGTGTTCGTGCTTGTGATAGAAAGAATTAAGCACTTGATGATTGCTTATAGGATCAAAATTTGTGTAAACCACTGAGACAACAGTAAGTTAAACACAGACTCAATGTGCATGAGTGAAGTGCGAAGGTGGGGCAGATTTCCTTCTTTTCAATATCTAGATTTTCCAAATGAAAATCAGATAGCATATGTGTTGCTTCCCCTTTGAAAATGAAACATTTTCCTGTTAAGAAGTAAATGAGTAGTTGGTGGGGTAATTTCAGGAGTTGGCATGGGCTAGTTGCCTGTTTCAATAATGATCACCAAAGAATTGTGAAACATTAGAAATGTGGCTGCCCGGCTCAGAAAGTAGTTGGTGCAGAGTTGTGATATTCTTTAAACTCTGTTCTCACACCCTCTTTCTTTTAATCATTTAGCTCACTGCTAACCGAACTCTATTTTTCATGATAGCTCATTATCCAATCCACACTCATTTCTTTTGACTCCTCACACCCAATCACTATGGATTAACTTCATGGGTAGAAATCACTGGTTAACGTGATTCCATAGAAGTTGTGTTAAGTCCTAGCACATTGGTCCCGTATATCCTATACAAAATATGTTGCTCAAAATGATTTATAATCATGTAAGCTCATGTAGAACATTTAAAGTACACTCCCGAAATATAAAATCTTATGAAAAATCAGGAAGTGGTTTGAACGTTTAAGAATATGTTTTCAATGATTGAAAGTTGTCCTTCTTTCAATCACATATGAGATTAAGATAAAGGAATATACCTTTAAGTGTGATCTTACATCTCATGAAGCTTAGCTTAAAGTCATAAACATATGATCGTGTAAGCTCTTCTCAAAAATTCTGCAAAAGTCTTAAGTCAAGTCAAAGAAACTTTATTCACTAATATTGAAAAGACAAAAAGCAGTAAAACAAATAACTTCTCTTACTCCCCCTGAAATTATGCATTTGAAAAAAATTATCATTTGAAAAGATATGCATTTAAAATTTCAGAAATAAATATGTACTCCCCCTTGAAGGCTGATTTATTCTTTTGAGTATCTGAGTACAATCTCTCATATCAGCATTGGAGTAAGGTCTTTTGATCATTGAAGTGCGAGTCCTAAACTGTTGTGTTTAGAAGTCAACTTCATTGAAGTCCGGGTTCTAAGCTGATTTACTTAGAAACCTTAGTCTTGACATTTAAGTCCGGGTTCTGATCTGTCGTAATCAGAAGCCTTTGTTCTTCTACTCCCCCTTGACAGTAGGTTCCTGCAACATATAATTAGTTTTCTTTGGTACCCACTGGTATTTGGGTCCATATGTGTTAGTTGCAGTTCGTATGGGGGTTATGGAATAAGAACCATACCAGTAATGATCACTAGTCTTGTGAACAGGATCATGTGTACGACAATAAGAACAAGAATTTTCCTTACCTGATAACCTGGTCATTTGATCTCTCGTGTAAACATGAGCAGGTTTACTTTTCAGCGCATTGTTCTTCTTTTCATTAAGCGTATATACACATGAGCTTTCATCTTTAACTAGTTTATTCTTCCAGAAAAGATTTTCTTCCTTGTAGCTCCCTTTCCTTTGAAGTGAACCTGAACCATCTAACTTTCTGTGAAAAGGAAGGTTAGTAGCACGAATCTGATTTGAAGATTTAGATTTATTAGGAAAATCAGATTTCTGAGATTGGCTTTTCTTGCATTTACCAGAGGTGTTCTGTTTCGGTGAAAGCTGATTTTTATAAACACTTGGTAAAGCCTTTCCTTTTACAAGAAAAATAGAATGATATGAAAGTGAAGCATTGAAATCAACCATATTTACTCCTTTTATACACCCTTCTTTTGAATTTAAAAAATCATTTATAGACTCAAATAAGTCATCAAAGAAATAAGTAGAAGTGTGAGGTGCTTTTGAAACTATAGAACACTTTGTAGATTTAGAATGAAAAACAGTGTTCTTCAAAACAGTAGAAAACACATTTTGTTCTATATTCACCAAAATTCTTTCGTCAGACAGGACATTTTCTAACTCAATTATTTTGCTTTCTAATACGAGTGGAGGTAGATAAGTTTTAGCTCGAACAGGTTTTGTCTCCATTTCAGTAGAAGAATATGTAGCAAAAAATTCTTTTGAAAGAACTTTTGGTTTTTCCGAAAGATAACTATCATTCAGTCTTGCATAACAGAATGGTAGTTGCATTTTCTTCAAATTCTTTCTATTTGTATCTTCTCTTGCCTCGACTTCTTCTGATGCTTTGGTAACAAATTTGGGTTTCAAATGAGAAAGTTTACGAGCAACATACATATAGTCTGCATTATATAAACCAGGTTGTTTTCTGATAACATGTTTCAGGTAATGAGGATTATTACAACCTAATCCCCATTTTGCTTTAAAATCAGCCTCTTCATTTGGTGTATTCATGAAAATAGTTTGATATGTTTGGCCTATTGAGTAAAGTTTGATTTCCAGACCATTTACCTTCTTGTTTAGATTCTTGTTCTCAAACTGCAGCTTATAAACAATTAAGGCAGTTTGTTTCTTTTCTAAATCAGACTTAGAAATTTGAGAAACAAAATCAGAAATCTTCTTTTCTAAACAAACCTTTTCAAGATTAAAATCAGAAGCAGATTTGCGTAGGGAATCCATGAGATTTTTGTTCCCAATAACTGACGTATTTAGCTCAAAGATCTTTTGATTACGCCTAGCAACTCTGCCTTTTTCTCTTTTCAGTTTTGACTGAAGGTCTTGAAGTTCGACCATCATTGCATCCATTTTGATCATAAAAGTATTTTCTGATAAGTTAATTACCTCTTCAGCTGCTTCATTATCTGAATCATCATACTTTGCATGATTGGCCATCAAGCACATATTAGCAGCTTCTTCATTCTCTTCTTCTTCTTCCTCTTCAGAATGATCTAACCAGAATTCGTCTTCAGCCATTAACGCTTTGCCGGCTTCCTTTTGTTTGGCTAACATTAGTTTGTTCTGGTAATACGCCGTATTGCGAACCTTTGGCTTTCGACAGTTTGAGGCGTAATGGCCAGTCATGCCACAGTTGTAGCATATGATTGGGACATCAGTTTTCTTGTCTGTACTGGTGTAGTCATTCCCAAATTGCTTCCTTTCTATTGGTTTCTTCTCTTGAGATCTACTTCCTTCTACTCTTTCTCTATGCTCACGGTTCTTGGAGCTTGTTGAAGAATATCTTTGTGTATTTGATCCCGGTTTCTTATAGAATTTCTTTTGGAATGCACGGGTCAGTAATTGCAGTGCTTGCTTGAGACTTTCTCCATCATCTCCATCAGATTCAGTTTCTGATTCAGAACTTGTAATTACTTTCTTCTTTTTCTTCTTATCTTTCACAACAAGTGCAACGGAATCAGGAACTTTCTCAACTTCCTTTTTCTTTCCATTCCTTTTCTCTTCTACCTTCTCTTCGTTCTGCCTTAGTGTCTCATACACCTCGTGGAGTGGAATGTCACTCAGATCTTTCATCTGTTTCATTCTTCGTGTATGCTTTTTCCATTCAGGTTGAAGGACACTAAGAAACTTGACGTTGTTCTCAATCTGTTTCTTTTTTACTTTATTCTTTGACAACTCGTTCAGAAGCAGAACATATCGTTCATAAGTGTCTGTCAGGCTTTCATCTTCAAAGGCTTTGAATTCTTCATAACTGTTTATACAGTTTGCTACTTTCATCTGGTTTCCAACCTTAGATACCATCATCATATTTTGAAGTTGATCCCACATCTTCTTAGCAGTAGCTTTGTAGCTGTCTATTTTGATGTAGATATCATTCGGGATACTTTGAAGAAGTAAATATGTTGCTTGCTTATCAGCTTTAAAACGGTTCTTTTGTTCTTCAGAAAATTGGGTATACTCTACTGTAACAGTTTTCATCTTCTGTTATCTTTCCACGTTCCCATCCTCACTGTCAGAAGAATCATCTTCAGCATCATCATCATCATCATCATCATCAGGTACTTGGACAGAAAGAGGTGCCATGGGACCTTATTTTATTGATAAAAGAATGTTATCTCCGCTTACGTGTCGATCCACAAAGTCAAGAAATCTGTCTTTCCATTGTTCGTAATCCCCTTTAAACAGAACTGGGGGTTTGACATCCGTGCCAATGGAAAGAGCGTCTTTTGAAGTCATCCTTTTCGAAAAATTCTCAGAAAAAAAAATTCCAAGGTTGCTGGCGCGTAGTAAGATTTGCGCGAGATGTTGGTTAGAGGGTTGCGCAAACTGAGGTTTGCGTGACTAGAAGGTTGCGCAAACTGAGGTTTGCGTATTACGTGGGTCGCGCAAACTGGGGTTTGCGTTTGCTTGTTGATGCGAGAAGTGAGGTTCGCGTAAGCTTTGAGTTGCGCAAAGTTGAAGTTTGCGTTTGAAGTAGGTTGCGCAAAGTTGAAGTTTGTGTTTGAAGTAGGTTGCGCAAAGTTGAGGTTTGCGCAAGAAGTTGGTTGCGCAAAGTTGAGGTTTGCGCGAGTTCGTCCTTGCAACTTCAAATTTCAACTAAAAAACCTTTCTAAACTTTGAATTAGCAGTCCCAACTTTGACAAATCGATCACTAACAGTTCTAGAACAGTTTGTTACCACTCGATTTCGATAAAATCACTTTTTGAAGAAAAAATCGATGGCATAGTGACTTTTTGGTCGTGAAAAGTTTTGCACTAAAATCCCAAAATTTGAATCGATTGAAGTTCTAAATTGAAACCAAAAACTACCAACTCGATTTAGCACACAAATCGATCAAGACCTGATCGATTTCTAACCCAAAAACACACTAAATCACGAAAATGATTTTGAAATGAAGAACGCAGAGTCGTTTTTATATAAACTTGATTTTGATCTATTATCAGGCTCTGATAGCAATTGTGGGTCCACAATACTATATCAAGTTTTATAGATTACAACACATAAATGATTACCAACCTGTTTGATTAATAACAACGATTACAAGGTTTGATATTTGATCTTTGAAGCTCTCAACTTTTACACCGTGGTTGTGTGTGTTGTTGTGTGTGTATGATAGTTTCTTAGAGTGTTGAACACACTTGCTTCAACCAACATACATAATATCTAGAAAAACAATATCTAGATATTATAGTTAAACTAATTACTTAAACAATAAAATACAATTCAGACTAACTTTGACTAATTTATTACAAACGACTTAGACTAATATTAATGAGACGACTTTTCTGCTTTAGCTTCAGATTGCGATCTTCGTATTGTATGATCTTGAATCCAATAGACTGTGTCCTAACAATGTATTTTTTATTGAAATATTTTTTTATTGATTTTGTGTTATAGTTGCATCATGGACCATGTATTATGACTTTATCATTGATGAGTTGGGTGTTTTTTTTGTTTGTTTTCTATGCATAAAAGGGAGGTGTATTTATAGAGAAATATGAAGGTTTTATTGTTTGTATTTTATGTTTTTTGCTAATTGATTATGTAAAGTTGGAAGATTTGAAAGACGTAAATGATTATTGGATGTTAAGATATGTTTGTGTTTGTAAATGGATCAATATCCAATCAAAAGTTTAAATTACAACATTATATATAATGGCTTTATTATGACTTACTTCATTTTTTTCACTTTTTTTAAAGTAACCCTAATGGCTACAACAATCATGTGGAATATGTGTGTCCAAATTCAAGCATTTGTTGAAGCAATGTGAAAATATTTAAAGTTGTTGTGAGTTTTGAAAGTTGTAGGGTTGTTAATTCAAAGTTTAAAATTATAACTGAAGATATGCACATTCTTGATCCATTATGTGGATAATTTGTTCTAAAAAGAAACATCAATAATTTTGAATGTATTTTAATTTCATTTGAAGTTTGGCCAGTATGAACTGTGTGTATTTGTTTGATAATTTTGTTGGTCTCAAAAAGTAATGACAACAATAAACAAGTATTATAGAAGGGGGTTGAATACAATACACAATTTTTTTCACTTAATTTAATTCTTTATCGATATAAAATCAAGAATTACACATAGAAAACTTTTAAGATTGTTGCGAAAAGAACACGTAAAATTATTCTAACAATCTTTCACAAAGAAACAATAACACAACTTAAAACACAAAGATTAAAGCTATGGAAATGAGAGAGCAAGTTTGCCAACTTTTGGTTGAGTGCATTAAGATCTCTTTTCAAAAGCGTAACCTTGCATGGGATGAATCTTCACTTTTATATACCACCATGTGCATTAAATGTTGAGGACACTTGTCATCTTGGGATTGAATGTCAGAGATGTCATTCAAAAAGACTAGTTTCCTTTTTGTCTTAACATGGAACATAGTTGACCTTAGGATCTTGTTGTAGATAACACCTGAAAATGATGTAAACGACAAACATCCCTTTTTTGAACCTTTGGAGAATGTCCCTATCATTCCTTGATTTGTGAGAGGAAAGTTGGCAGATAGAGAACCAACCGATTTGTGAGGATGAAATCGGCAGGTTCGATCCAACCGATAAGAGGAAATCGGCTGAAAGGGATCCTGCCGATTTGAAGAGTTCCACATTGGCAGGAAGGATACCAGCCGATTGATGAGACTCACATCGGTAGGTAGATAACTTAGTTAAGGTTGGAAGTTTATCTTGATCCACATTTGAAGATTTACTTCTTGCTGATTTCGGTTGGTCTTCGACTTCACCGATCCATTGAAGCATGACTAAGTATTACAAAGAATCTTAAAATAATCTAAGTACAAAAGATGTTCAAATAATACAAATAGGAGGTGATGATCCGAAAAGGAGGTCATCTTCAAATCCTTGATGACCCAACAATCTCCCCTTATTTGATGAAGACATCCCATACTTAAAATAAAAGAGTAAGTAAATGACTAGTGCACTTTGACCCTATTTTAATCTTTTGGGTTATTTTTCACATAGTCCATTATTTTTGTTTCTTTTTGGGATTCTTTAAGATATCCGACATTTACAAGTATAAATGAATGAAAGAATAAACTATTTAAATACATACTAAAAGAAAATTGCACTTGTATTAATCTCAAAAGTTTGAGTACACAATAAGGAAAATTACAAGTACAATTCAAAAGAGATAGAAAATATACGAAGATTCTTCAAAAGGATATTCCTGAATGTATTCCCTCTTCTTAAACTCATCGGTGACTGCTTTGAAGATAGGAACTGCATGAGGCCTTATTGGAATGATTTGAAGAATCCCAGCAAGGAAGAGGCTGTCAGCCATATGTATCTGTTCGACTATAAAGAAGCGGATGTGGCCGAAGCCATCATTGAAGAAGATACCATATGTCGGCTGGAGGATGACTGTGGTTGAGGGTTGAGCCACAAGAGTAGGCAAGGAAAGATCAATATTGGACACTTTTGGGACTTTTCTTTCCTTTGCCATTTCTTGGAAGACAGATTCCTTCTTCACCGATTTGGGCTTGGATTTGGAGGAGGAAGATGAGGAATGATGTTCGGATTTGAGCTTCTAGATGAACTCACCTTTGGCAACCAAGTGTTGAATCTGGTACTTGCTTCGGTAAGTCCTCATCTTGTTCTCAAGGGAGTTGATGTGTTCCACGACTTGGTCTTTGAAGACACTCATACTCTTCTTCAAAATGTTAATGATTTCGAACCATTCACTGAGACCATAAGCTCTTAACCACTCCAGCTTGTCAGTTTGGCTCGTACCGTTCTCTCGAGTTATGATTAGCCATATAGGATCCTTTGTAGATTTTGGCCCTGAAATCCTAACACTTGAGATTGGGGAGCTGTCGTGTCGGTCGGTCCAGGTCTTCTTGTACCATCGGATACACTTTACTTTCTGCTCATCTATCTCCCTACCCGAATTCTCCAAACTCCCAAGCTCAAATTTCTGAGCTTCAATCGGATCATCAGAAAGTTTAGCCTCCTTGGCCTCTTCTTCGGCCAACTTTCGGATGAGTTCTTGGTTATCGTCGTACGCTCTTTGAGCGAGTTCGGCAACCTTGATCTCATCTGCAAACATCTCCAGCTGGGATACAATATTTGGGGGAGGTTGAAGCTTTAGAACATCCGACCCCGAACCACGTTTGTTTTGTTCTTCTTTCCTTCGCTTTAAGTGGGATGCCTCTTCTTCGGGATTTATTGGCAACTTCCCTTTATTTTTCTGATCTTTCCCTGCAGATTCTTCGGCTCGATCGGTAGGAGCCGATCGACCTGTGCCTTCCCCTTTGGTTCAGACGCTGTAAATAATGACTTGAGGGGTTGGCTTCTCCCCCTCAATAGGTTTCTTTCCCTCAGTGGCCGAAGGAGAAGAAACCCCAAGATGGTTCGACACACGACCCACCCACCGATCTACTCGACGGAGGCAATCCCGATCATCGTCACCAAAAACTACATCTCTAAGATCAATGTCCCACTTCTCCGTCCAGATTTGGAGACAGAGGCAGGGAGACCATCAATTTTCTGATGAAGGCTGGTGAGAGAAGCCAATATCTGAGAATTTACCAAGTTGTAGGAGAGGACCTTGGTCTTCAAGAATTGGAGCTTCTTATCCCTTGCATTTGAATAAGCCTTGAGGGCTACAATGGATAAGGTGAGGTCGAGGTTTGAAGAGAGAAGCCGCTCTAGCCGAGTGTTCACCACACCGACTGAAGAAAGAAGAGGTTCGGCCATATCAGAAACATCATGGCCCATGCCATCCATGCACCAAAAGAAATTGGTTTGTATCCGTTGGACCTTAGTATTTTTCTCCTTGATGATCCGAAGTAGATCATCAATAGAGGAGTTGTTGTGGTCGAGATCTAGAGCGATCTGTGCTTCCCGAATAACATTCTGCTCCAAGACGGTTACTCGATGGCCAGTTGTAAATCAATCAAATTTGGCTGTGAGAGAGGCCACATGGGCACCAAGTAATTGGTCTTGCCGGTTTGTGTCAAGAATATCGGCCAACACATCTCCAGGAAAATTTATTGGGTTTTGGAAGGTAGGAAGGGAAGGGGTGGTCGATGAGGTAGAGGGTTGGGTTGGGGTCGACGGGTTGTGAGGGAGAATTCGGATAAGGGAAAGAGGTCGGCAGGTAGGAGGGAGATCGGGTGAAGAGTTGGAGGAAGAGGTGTCGGATGGTGAGGCCTTTGGAAAGGGGATTTGTTTCGATGAGGGCTTCGGTGAGGTTTTCGGTGGGGGGGAGGAAGAAATTTTTGTTAGAGTGGCTTGGGATATCGGTGATTTAGGTGGGGTGGTTTGGGATTTTGGTGAGGGAAGCCGAGATGGAGAAACCTCTTTGCATTTAGCCGGGAAGGGATCCCGTTCTTCAAGAAGATGCAGGTCAAGTTTGGGAGAGGGTTTGAAGCCTATATCAAATAGAAGAAAATACAGAAAGTGTTTCGGATCCTCCAAATCGGCCCCTGGAATGGCCGATCCTTCCTTGGATCGTGCAAAGTCATCAGGACTATGAGTCCCGGGTGTTAGGCAATGCGGTGTTGAAGAGGGGCCCTGAACTAGGGAGGTGTCCAAGTCATCCTCATCGACTAAAGAGTAAGCGAGGAGAGTTTGGTGAGGGTCCTCGTTTTTAAAATCGCACCCTTTTGAGTAGGTACGAATGAGGTGGCTTCGGGCTTAGTAGATTCCCCTGGCCCGGTTGGGACAATTTCAACACCTACCGATTTTTGAGAATCGGTTGGTGGAGTGTGGGGCTTGGCCACGAGAAGTTTCCTAAGTCTCTTTAGATGAGACTTAGGAGGGGATGGGGAGCCACTGAAGGTTGTTTCGGTGGCATAGTCATAGAAGCAAGGGCGGAGGCACTGATGACCTTGGTTTTCTTCTTCTTTTTGGTCATCGATTTTGCTCGGGAAGGGGACTTGGGGGCCACCGAAGGGAGAGCATCCAACGGAACCCTTGACTGAGTAGCCGATAAGGTTGTGGCTTCTCCCCACTTTGTATTGGGAGCAAGAATGAAAGAAACCATACCTGGGAGTAGTGGCCGATCGGTGGAGGAGGGACCCTTCTTGAGAATCTGCTTCCTATCTTTGGGAGTAGAGAAATCAAAGATGATCTTCAACTTAGGTAAAAGGCAATCAACCAACAAGGCATCCTTGAGTTTGTGGTTGATGGTCGGTGAGAGAAAACGGGGAAGAGCCACCTATGGACACCGAGGAGGAGAGATCACCGCGATGATGTCGTTGAAGAAGTATCGAGCAAAGTCGATCTTTCGTTGGAACATCAGTACGTGAGTCAGCTGGGTAACGTATGAAGGAGACTGATCCAAGCCTCCGGTCTTCCAAGAAATACAGTGAATGATATTGGAGAAATTCCAAACTCCCCCCATATGTTTGCGGAGGAGAGTCTCGGTACCTTTATCCTTGCCCTCAGAGAGGTAGTGAGGGCAGTAACCACCTCCTCGTGCTCCTTTCCGGTGGGGAACTCATCATACGAAGAGAATGTAAGGAGTTTGAGAGCCTCCCTAACATCCTCACAACCAAACGTCAGGTCCTAATCCTTCGTATCAGAAAGAATGGAGTCCAAGACGGAGTCATTCGTAGGATCATAGACGCAGGTGAGCCAGAAGTTCCCGAGGAGCAGTTTGCTCATTTTGGGAGTGGCAGTGAAAGAGTATTGGAGAGGGAAGCGTTCAAGGAAGATGGACACTTGGTTAAATTCTAGGTGAGTCGGATCGAGCTCGAAACAAGCCATGTGGTTGCAGTGATTGAAAACCAATGAATCGCAGGTGAGAGGCTCATTGTTGCTTGACTTAGAGCCTTTGGTGGGAGTAGTTGAAGATGCCATTGATGAACAAGAGAGGATGAATTTGCAGGTTGCAGAAGTGCTTGAAGTTGAAAAATGGTGGTAAAGAGCAAATGAGAGGGGTGAAGTGGGTTTATATAGTTCGAGGAATAAAAAAGGTGTTAAAAAAATAGGGGTTATAGGGTTATAAGGTGATTGGGTTTTATGGAAAAAAGTAGAAATAATTATGAGGGCAATCGAAATGACAGAAGTTGGCCGACCGTTTTTGAGAACGAGGGTTAGTGGGATGGTCACGTCCCTGACACATGACGTGGAATACGTCATGACATAACCGCGAATGGGCAAGGACAAAAAGAATTTGAAAATCAGAGTGGAATCGGATAGTCATTAGCCGAAATGTAACTAGCCGAACAATGATGGCCTAAAGGTTAAGAATCGGTTAGTGGGAACTAGCCGAAACGGGTTCGGATAATAGGGACAAGCCGAAGAGGTAGTGTCCGAAAAGTGAGGAGCGGACAATCCGAGAGTGGCTGAAGGATGACCATCTGAACAAGAGTAGCCGAAAGTGGACTAGCCGAAACATGTTCTAGAAGTGATTGAACGTGCCAAAAGGGATACTTGCCGAATGTCAAGGGCTAGCCGAATGATGGAGTAGCCGAAAAGAGTTCGATTAGTAGGGACTCCACAAAGATCGACTAGGAACGAGTAGCCGAAAAGAGATGGCTTGGCCGAAAAGTGATATGTCCTAATTTTATCAAGTTCTAATTACAAACACAATAACAAGAGAATCAAACAATTACTCAACCTGTTTCTTCAATTCAATTCACAGATTTCGTACAAAATTCTCTCTGTGTCACTTTCTCTCTCTAGAACAAGATACAGTCTCAACTTCTAATTGTTAACTTCTAAGACTTGTTACACCAAAGCTTCTAGTCACATGTCTATTAAAACAAAGACACACGCACAAAACAAAACAACACAAAAACTTTGACTTTATTACAATGTGACTTTGACTTTGCTTTAATAGTTGAGTTGGCTTGACTTTGACCTTCAGACTTCATGATCTTGTATCCAACAAATATATGCTCTAACAATCTCTCCCTTTGGATTCAAGATCATCTCTAAAAGATTTTGCAAATCAATCTTCCTCTTTAAGCTTAATTTGTGCAATCTCCCCTTTTTCTATACAACACAAACTATCTCCCCTTGTAGACTTCTTATCAACTCGGATCAAAAACAAATCTGTATTCTTCCTAAAGTCTGTCTTCAAGAATATTAACAATCTCCCTAAGGTTGTAAAACCTCTTTCGGACATTGGAAAGAAATTATCTTCAGTTTCAGCTTAGTTTGCTTCAGCAAATTGTCTTCAAAGAAAATTTCAGAAAACTCTGCTCATATTCTAAAATCTTTGAACTTTTCTCTTTCTGCTTTCAACAAACTTCAACAATCTTAGCAAAACCATCTTGATTGTCCCTATAAAATCAGTTTCTTATCGCATAAACATATATATTCACAATCAAAAGATTAGCAAACCTGATATTGATTTCTCAAACAAAGATTACAAATCTCTCTTGAATGGATTTTCTCTCTCTAAGCTCTCTCTCTCTCTCTCTCTCTCTAGAATATGAGAATGGTGGCTGATAATTCTATTCTTGCCCACCTGACATTCTCATAACCCTAGCACCTATAAAACCTTATACCTATTTAGGGAAAAGACAAAAATAACAAAAAAAATACAAGGAAATAACTTTAACTATTTATTACAAAGGACCTAGACTTTTATTGAGTTTGACTTTGGAGCTTAGACTTCTTGAATCTTTCATCTTCAATCTTGATGATCTTGAATCCAATAAATCTGTGATCTAACAATCTCCCCCTTTAGATCAAGATCATTACTAAAAAGATTTAGCAATCCAATCTCCTCTTTAATCTCAGAAGATACAATCTCCCTCTTTGTCTTTAACACATCTTGTAATCTTCCCAAGAGACGTAGAAAAATTCTAGAAAAATTCTCTTTTCAGATGATGGAAAGAAATTATCTCCAGATTCAGCTTATAATGCTTTAGAAGAATATTTCTGACTTTGACATTTCTTTAAAATTGTATTCTCCCATTTCTTGGTTAACTTTTCTTCTCCAATGTCTCTTGAAACACAACTTGTAATGGACATTTCTTCAAACATTATGTTCTCCCCCTTTTTGATGAATAAAGCATCGACAACATCAAAACTTCTTCCAAGAAATGTCTTTGACCATGCTGATCTGTTGAACTGAGCCACTGATTCACCATCAACCTGCCAAGATATTCATCTAGATCTTTGCAAATCCAGACAAATTAGAAATGTAACCCCTGAGTCAACAAAAAAATCAGTTAAAAATGCCTGTCAGTAACACGAAGTCACTGTGTGTAACAAATACACATTATAAAGGAGCTCTTATGATGTTTACTCCCCCAGGGCTTCCATTCAATCATAGAAACACCACAATGGCAATTTCTATTACCGTTATGGCAAGAAAACAAATTCCTTGTGTGTTCGTGCAAGTGATAGAAAGAATTAAGCATGAATGATTGCTTTTTGTTTTGACATGACTGCAAGTGGTCCACTTAAAGAGGTTTTTGATTTTTGTTTAACAATTTCTTTTTCCTGTGCAACCAGGGTGCCATAAATGTCAGTCAATGACCATGATTCAAGATTTTGATTGGCTTGTATTGACATGGACAGTTGTGACCATTCTTCATTTAGACTTTTAAGAAAAAGAACATTATTTTCTTCTTTTGTCCTCATCACTCCAAATTTTCTGCATTTGTTGATGAGAATGTTGAACCTTGTGTATGTTTGGTGTAAGGTTTCTTCGGGTAATACATGAAAATCATGATATTCATTGATACAAAGATTTCTCCTGTTCTTTTGAGTTTGTAGGCCACCTTCAAGTTGATTTAACAACTGATCCCATATCTCTTTTGCAGTTACACAAAAAATCAAGTTCTTGGAAGATATCATTGGGAATGACCATTATAAGTAATCTAACAGCTTTTGAATCATTTTCCATCATGTTAGTTTCTTCATCCGTAAAGTTTGAAGTTTTCTTTTCATAGTAAGCAAGGATTTCAGCAGTATCTGTTGTTGCTGGAACTCTTGGTGTTGGTCCCGAAGGTGCTTAACAAGTTTGTAGAAGGGGGGGGGGGGTTGAATACAAACACAGAAATTAAAGTTTAATAAATTGTTTATTGATAAATCAAAATACAATTTACAAGTTTGTTGCGGAATAAGATTAAGACAGACTCAATCTAAACAAACTTAAGAAACACTAAGATGGTTGCACAAGAAATTCAGAGAATGGGGGATTTTTAGAGAGATAGAAAACAAGGGTTTCTATTTTTGGAGTTCAAGGATTGAGCACACCTTCAGATGAAGGAGTGAGCTTCCTATTTATACCCTATGCATTAAATGCATGGCAGGGTACTTTACACGTGGCATTCATAGATTGGCTTTGGTAGTCTCACTTTTGGAGACATGCTTTTGGCCACTTTATGAACAGTGTAGTTGACAGAGTTGTTGTACGATTTGTGGCAGAGACTTGTCCGTTCTGACACATCGTACTGGTTGTGCAAGGTAAGACAAAAGAAAACTTGAGGCATAAGCTTGGTGATCGTTGATCGCTGAGTATCTCTTCTTCCAGAGATAAAGTTCAGCTATCGCTGAAGCTTTTCCTCAGGCTTCTTCGCGTAAGTAGATTTGTCTGGTCTTCGCTGATATCCGCATCAGGTCACTAGTAGACTTATCTATTGTTCAGTGGCTTCGTCTTCGATTCAGCTATGAACTATGTTGACGCGAGACTTGTCTTCAGGGATTACGTTAACTGTGTTACATAGGAAACTATCAGTGATAACTGAACAGACTCAGTTTGATCGCTGAAAGTGAAACACATACATATTAAATGTTTACAGAAAGGTCATCAGCGATAACTGAACAGACTCAGTCTGATCGCTGATGATGAAACACTAATACATATAATAACGTAATTTTCACTAAGTATAAAAGAGGGTCGTTATCAAATCACTGAGAGAGTTTGGATCAACAATCTCCCCCTATTTGATAATGACAAAGTAACAAAAGAAAATTACTTTTTAATTCAAAATATAGGAATAAAAAGGACTCATAGAATGCATGTCCCAATTACTATTTTGAGGGATCTTTTACAGTACTGATAGGGTTAAGTACATCACTGCAATTTTCATTTAATTCAGGGATAGAATTACAAGATATGAAAATCATAAGTACAAGTGACTAACTAACTACTGTAAGTATAACTAACAGATTGCAGATAAGAAAACTAATCTATCAGCTATAAGAAGATTTGGGAGGATTGATCATATACTCAGGTATTTCTTCTCCTTTCTGTCTTCGTTCCAAAGATTCTTGACTGATAATTTCTTTAATTTTTTCAGCAGCAGGGAAGAAGTCACACCATAAGCATAAGAGATCCTTGAGATGATTCAGAGGACAGATAGGAATCTCAGAGATTCTTTGAAATCTGAGTTCCTCATCATCATCTCTGAAGAATATTCCATAAGGCTTGTCGATTACTTGACCAGCTTGGAAGGGACCACCAGGAGGCAGAGATAAGTCCAGAACTGAAAGATCAGGAGGAGGACCAAACAGTGCATCTCTTGAAAATTTGATAGAAGTTTCATTCCTGATGATGGCGACATCTTCAGAGGAGGAGGACCCAATTTTTCTCTTGAGTTTCAAAGATTTAGGAGGAAGAGGAGATGGCAGCTTTAGTACAGAAACGACTCTATTTATGAGGGCTTCAAGGAGTCCTTCAACGTAGCCTCTGTATGTAGATTTGGATTTCTTCAGCGCATCCCAGAACTCTAACCATTCCGTAAATCCGAAGCTTTCAAGTTTTGATACGTACATTGCTTTTTGGGTTCCATCCTCTCTGGTAATCTCCATGGTCACTGAGAGTTGATCTTTCTTCTTGCGACCAGAGATAGTCACGGCTGATATTGGAAGAAGATCAGAACGATAATCCATCTTTTGTTTGCACCATTCGATAGACTTATCGTTGATCTCTTGTTCTTTGAAGCGTTCCTCTTCAATTTCTTTCAGTAGTGCTGCTTGAACTTCCACAGGTTTGCTTTTTAGCTTTTTGTCCCTAACTTGAGAGGATTGAATCTTTAAAGCGAGTTGGGCATCTCGTTTGCATTCAGCGATCAGCTTCTCAGCTTTGGCAGATTCTTCTCTTTCAGCTTCAGTAAGGAAGTCGAGCTCTGTGGATATTTGAAGAGGGATTTTCAGCCGTTGACTTTCTAGTTGAGCGATCATTTCAACTCTTTTCTTCACCACTTCCTCTGACCAATGAGATGGTCGAGAGGGCCTTCCTGGATGGACCAGGGAATCTTCTTCTTCTTCATCAATCTCAGTGATAGAGATTGGGATTATTTCTTCAGCGATAGTCGCTGGTATTATTTGTAGTTCAGAACCCTTAAGCAGGGGTGAGAACTGAGAAGGATGCTCCCCCTCAGATTGTGATCCAGTCCTCAAGCATTCTTCAGCGATTGGTTGCTTGTCTTTGCTTTGCGAAGGAACACTTGAAGATGTATCACCTCTCACCCCTGTTTTGACAACCTCTTGCGAAGTTGTCCCTGATACGACGTTCGGCTTAGAGAACCACATAGATTGGTCTTCATCGTCGTCGTCGTCATCGGAGGGCTGATCCTTTTCTTGATCAACAAGATCTAGATCATCTTCCTCTTCATCGTCTTCTTCCTCATCCTCTTCAAAGAGAATGGAGTGAATCGATGAGGATTCTTTTGCCTTCTCCCCCTCAGATTGAGAGGGAGGTTCCTTAGCTTCCCCAGCAGCAATAGAGGTTTCTTCAGTTTTCTCCCCCACTTTGTCATTATCAGCGGTAGGGGATTGTTCAGCTGCTGGAGTAGCTGTTGAAGCTTTTAGCACTTGAACGTCAGCCTCCAGACGCTTAACCCGGTCTTCAACCGCAGGTATGTCGCATGTGGCATCATGAATGAATTCCACAGCGATGTTGAGGTTGGTACGATCATCTTCAGTGAAGGAGGGAGGCAGCGCTGGAGCTGGTTCATTCACTTTCTGTAGAACTTGCTGAAGAAGGGACGTGCAGAGGTCAACCTTGGAAGAGAGACCCTGAACTTCAGCTGTAAGAGACTCAAATCGTCCTTGAAAGAGTCGAGAGGACTCTCTGAGTTGGACGACTTGTTCTTCAAGAGCTGAAAGTTGAGAGTTCTCAGCTTTAGATGAGCAAGTGGCGGTCAACTTCTTCAGCTCCTCACCAGCCTGATTGACGGCGTTGGTGGTTTCATTGATGGTGTTGGTGAGAGCATCCACCTTTTCTCCTAGACTGTTGACATGCGTGTCAACAGTCGCCAAGCTAGGACCTGAAAATAATGTTAGTTCAGATATGGGCTTATTTGGAGAGGGGGGGAGAGAAGTGTTTAGGAGTATAGGTGTACCTGACGTATCAAACATTTTGTAGAACTGCATAGATTCCTCAAAAGTTTGATGCTCAGGTCCTATAGGGAAAGAAGAGGTGGCAGGTTCAGAGACCAAATGAGGAGAGAAGGGAAGAGTTTTGGGGATAGAAGTAGGGATGGGGTTAATCTCAGGGAATGAGATAGTAGGTGGGGTTACTGATGATGTGACAGCGAGTGAGATCGCTGACACGGCAGTATGAGTGACTGCTGAAGTTGTGGAGGAAAGACCCACAAAAGCATCTAAGGTAGCTTGTTGAGAAGCTCCCTCAGGTATAGTACTAGAAGGTGTACTTTCCTTAGTCTTTTTGGCCTTTTTGGAAGGACCAATTGGACTAGCTGATGGTCTTTTAGAAGTAGTGGTAGCGACAGGGATAGCAGACGAAGGAACCGTCTGCGTGGTCGCTGAAGATGAAGAAGAATGGAGAGAGAGACGAGAGCGAAGGAGAGAGATACTTACCTCGTCGGCGAGTGGCTTGACCTCCAGTGATCGTTGACCAACCCTGGCAAAGGTGCCATCATCTTTGGTGGGATAGGTGTTGGGATAGAGGAACTTGATGTACGTACATATGAAACGTACGTACGAGATCTTGGGATCTCGTTCAGGCTTCTCTAATCTCGACCTCAGATCTTCAAAGATGGCTGTGGCGTAGTCAAAGTTTTGACCAGCGATAACGGAGTATGCCATCTGCAGTTGTGTTTTGCTGGCTTGATCCAGCGAACCACTCTTCCCACTCATGCACTGAATTATGTGCGAGAAGATAAAGTTCAGTTGTGATGGCATCTGAGCTTTAAGAATCTTGGTGAGCTTCTTGTTAGGAATAGACGATCTTGGTTTGTTTTCCCAACAATAGCCCATTGCGTCCAGGAAGAATATCAGCTCATCATCAGTGGGGAGTGCGTCGAATCCACTCTTTGGTTTGTCAGGGAATCTTAAAGATTTCCTGAGGCTAAGAGCGGTCATGCTCCCTGGCCCTAATTCCGTGCTGAACGAGATAGCAGGGACTCGTTCGCCTTTCCTGTTTGTAAGTTCAGTAGCATCAGCAGTGAACCAGAACTGCTGAAGTAGAGTCTTGGAGGGCTTAGGATCCACAGTGATCGCGTAAGCTATGCATGACTGCTTGAGGAATTCAGCAGCTTCCACCAGATGTGGGTATTTGTCAGCTTTGAAGTCGAGTCTGGCCAAATGATTACATTTAGTAATCTCAACTTCAGTGAGAGCGAATCGTACATGCTTGGAAGCAACGATTGAAGACTGTGTCATTTCTGTTATGGAAAGAGGCATAATAGAAGAAATGATTTAGATTAAAAATAATATGATTACCAGTTTCCATAGAAGAAGGGAAACTGGAAAATTATCAAGTTATTTTTAAGAGAGAAAAAATAGTGTTCTGGGTAGAAAGAATGAAGAACACTTTAAAACCAAAAGGTTTTTATTTAAAAACATAAAATCAGAAGGAATGATCTTTAGTTTTAAAAAAAACGTTTTATAAAATCCATAGAAAGCGAGTAGGATTTTAAAAGAATAAAAAGCATATGAACAAAGCATATAAACATGAAATAAACCTGTGTATCTTGAAGAAAAAGAGTTGCAGATTCAATATTCTGGGTTTACTTGCTTGAGTGTTCTTGAGAGAATGTTTCTTGCTTTGAAAGTTTTGAAAGCGTAAACCGTATAAAGGAGAGAAGAATTCCTTTTATACGAAGAGAGAGAAGAGAGATAAGAGAGAGAATGAAGCGGGAAAAGAAATCATCATGACATTGACACGTTCCACGAAGTTGATTGGATAGGAGGGCAACGGACGAACGTGTCAGAAAAGGCATGTCGTGGATTGTCGGTTCAAATGACGTCATAGAGGAGAGAGACTGTTCATTTGTCCGTTCAAATGATCACTGAAGAAAAGTCAGTGATAGATTTTCCTTTTTAAAAGTATCCCTGATTGTAAAGATAGGGATAGATTTTCCTTTTAAAAGATCACTGATTGGAAATATCAGTGATTAATGTATTTTTCAAAAAAAAACTTTTAATCATTTGAAGAAAGTTCAGTGATTAAAGTTTATATTTTGAAGAAAAACATCTTTGAGGGAGAGAGAACATACCTGAGAGTCAGAATGTTTATCAGAGAGAATGATGAGGGGAACTTTTGATTACTGACACAATACATGAACGCTGAAGAATTATTCTTCGAGGTTCAGCATTCCAAGCTCACTGATGAGAAAGTTGAACCTTGTCTCATCAAGAGGTTTGGTGAATATATCAGCAAGCTGAAAGTCAGTAGGGATAAAGTGAAGTTCAATATCACCATTCATCACATGATCTCTGATAAAATGATATCTGATCTCTATGTGTTTTGTCTTTGAATGTAGCACTGGATTATTTGCTATAGCGATAGCACTAGTGCTGTCGCAATAGATAGGAATCTTTGACAGCTGAAGGTCATAATCTAATAGTTGATTTCTCATCCATAGGATTTGTGAACAACAGCTTCCAGCGGCTACGTATTCAGCTTCAGCTGTGGAAGTGGACACAGAATTTTGCTTCTTGCTTGTCCAGCTTACTAGCTTTCCTCCCAAGAGTTGACATCCACCAGTGGTACTTTTTCTGTCAAGTTTACAGCCTGCAAAATCACTATCAGAATAACCAGTTAGATCGAACCCTGAGTCTTTGGGATACCAAAGACCGAGGTTAGGAGTTCCTTTCAGATATCTGAAAATTCGCTTTACAGCGATCAGATGGGATTCCTTGGGTTCAGATTGATAGCGTGCACATAAACAAGTAGAGTACATGATGTCAGGTCGGCTTGCTGTAAGATACAACAATGAGCCTATCATTCCTCTATAGGCAGTGACATTAACAGGTTTTCCAGATGGATCCTTGTTAAGTGTCAGTGGTGGTGCCATAGGAGTTTTCATCGCTGAAGTTTGTGTTAAATCAAACTTCTTCAGCATGTCTTTAACATACTTACCTTGGCAGATAAAAGTACCTTTGTCAGATTGTTTAATCTGAAGACCAAGAAAATATGTCAGCTCACCCATCATACTCATTTTATATTCTTTCTTCATTCTTTCAGCGAAGCGAGTACATAGAGATGGGTTAGTAGAACCAAATATTATGTCATCGACATATATTTGTACAAGAATTATATGACCTTTTATCTTCCTGAAAAATAACGTATTATCAATCTTGCCACGTTCAAAATTTTCAGAGATAAGAAAAGATGAGAGAGTGTCATACCAAGCACGAGGGGCTTGTTTTAAACCATAGAGAGCCTTATCCAATTTATAAACATAATTTGGATGCTTAGGGTCATAGAACCCTGGTGGTTGTTCTACATAAACTTCTTCATTCAGTTTTCCATTCAGAAAAGCTGATTTTACGTCCATTTGATAAACGATGAAGTCTTTATAGACTGCATAAGCTAAGAATAGTCGAATTGCTTCGAGCCTGGCCACAGGGGCAAAGGTTTCATCATAGTCTATGCCTTCCTCTTGTCTGTATCCCTGAGCAACAAGTCGAGCCTTGTTGCGGGTTACAATTCCATGTTCATCTAACTTGTTTCTAAACACCCATTTGGTGCCTATTACAGTTTTATCAGATGGTCTAGGAACGAGATTCCAAACTTTGTTTCGAGAGAATTCAGTCAGCTCTTCTTGCATAGCGCTGACCCAGTTTGGATCTCTGAGGGCATCATCAGTCTTCTTTGGTTCAATTAAGGAGAGAAAGTTTACAAAGAGACAGATATTACCTGAGCTTCGTCGTGTCTGAATACCTGCATCTGGATTACCAAGAATTTGATCTATGGGGTGATCTCTGGTCCATCTCTGAGCAGGAGCAAGATTGCTTATTTCAGCGATAGGATCAACAATAGGAGCAGTCACTGATGAAGATGCTTGAGGTTCATCAGCTAGTAATTGTTGAACATTAGATACACCAATACTTTCAGAAGGGTTTTCAGACGTATGAGGATTTGATGGTAGAAGTGTGTTTAGAGGTTCAGCTGAAATCCATGAGTTGGATTCAGCGGTGGGAGGTATGATACTTGGTTCTTCATCAGCAGCTGGAGTTTCAGTGTGCTGTTGGTTTGAGAAGAAAGGTTCAGTTCCTTTATAGTGAGAGATCATCCAAGTATTCAGTTCTTCATTGTCAGCGATTGGTTTAGAGTTTGCTGAGCGCGTTTCATCAAACGTGACATGAATGGTTTCTTCTACGGTTTGTCTTCTTTTGTTGAAAACTCTGTAGGCTTTTGAGATGGAGGAATATCCTAAAAATATTCCATCATCGGCTTTTGGGTCGAACTTTCCAAGTTGATCTTTGTTGTTTAAGATAAAGCATTGACAACCAAAGATATGAAGAAAACTGATAGAAGGCTTCCTTCCAAGAAAGAGTTCATAAGCTGTCTTCCCAAATCGCTTTATTATCAGCGATCTGTTTTGAGTAAAACATGCAGTGTTTACAGCTTCTGCCCAAAATTGAGTAGGGAGGTGAGAATCGCTGAGCATTGATCTAGCAGGTTCTATGATCGTTCTGTTTCTTCTTTCAGCGACTCCATTTTGCTGAGGTGTTCTTACTGAAGAGAAGTTGTGAGAGATTCCCTTGTTCTCAAAGAAATTGTTCAGGGAACTATTTTTGAATTCAGTTCCATGATCACTCCTTATTGATCGAACAGTAAGATTATTCAGCACTTCCATCTTTTTGACAAAAGATATTAGTTCTTCTGGAGTATCATTCTTGCAGCGAAGAAAAATAACCCAGGTGTAGCGAGAATATTCATCTACAATGACAAGCGTATATTTCTTTCCAGCTATTGATTGGATATTGACAGGGCCAAATAGATCCATATGCAAGAGCTGAAGAGGACTTGTTACTGAGGAAACTTGTTTCGACTTGAAACTAGCTCTTGTTTGTTTTCCTTTTTCACATGCTGAGCAGAGAGATTCTTTAGCATATGAGTGCTGAGGAAGACCAGAAACCAGTTCCTTAGATGAGAGAGAATTCAGGGTTTTGAAGTTTAGATGAGAGAGCCTTTTATGCCATAGCCAGTTGACATCAGAAGAGGCCTTAGAGAGAAAACATAAGTTATCAGTGATAGTAGAGTCCATATCTATTACATAGACATTTTCTCTTCTATAACCACTGAGAGCAAGTTTTCCTTTTTCATCTACCACTGAACATGCTTTCTTAGAAAAGCGAACTTCGTAGTCTTTGTCACATAGCTGACTGATGCTTAGAAGATTGTGCTTCAGTCCATCTACATAAGCGACTCTTCGAAAGGTAGTTGTCCCATTGCTGAGGACACCAAACCCACGGGTAAATCCTTTTCCATTTCCACCAAAGGTTACAGAGGGACCTTTCTCTTCCTTGTATTCAGTGAGCAGGTCTCTTTGTCCAGTCATATGACGAGAACATCCGCTATCGAGATACCAGATGCCCTTTGATCCCTGCATACATAAGGAAGATTAAGCTTTGTTTGGTACCCACTTTTCAATGGGTCCTTCAGAGTTAGTGGATAAGGAAGATTCAGCTTCAGTGGTAATCTTCACTTTGGTTAATTTCTTAACCTTAGTGGTATTTTTCACTTTGGTGACTTTATTTGCCTTAGAGGCATTTTTCTTCACTTTGGCTGTTTTATCAGCTTCGGTGGTATTTGGACACTTGCTCGCAATATGGTCAGTGAATCCACAGTGATAACATTTTCTATATCTGATGGTGGATTTATAACCAAAAGGTTTTGAAAACTTAAGATGAGCAGGTCCAGCTCCAAGAATGCCTTTAGCACGAGATCTGGGAGGAATTTTTATTTCTTCAGATTTCACGGGCTTTAGATCAACCTTCAGCTTTGGAGGACAGATATCAAAGATTTCTGTCACTGAGCTAAAAGGTTTATCCACTGAAGGTTTGGAGGGAACTTTCAGTTTGGTTTTCTTGGAAGCCTTCTGAGAGAGAATAGACTTTCCTTTATCTGCAGGCTTAGATTTTGCAGATATCTCCTCAGGGATGGGATTAGAAGAAGAACAGGGATAGAATTGATTATAAGAAGTGTCAAAGAAAGATGTGACAAAAGTTCCAAACTTAAGCGAGGAACTTTCTTCTTTAGGATCATCCTGTGGTGTCCAAAAACCAAGACCAGTTTTATCACTTTCAGGAGTTTGAGCATTTATTATCTCAGAGATCTTTGTTGATGATTTGCACCATTTTTCAACATGAGCCTTTTCTGCTTTTAGAGCAGCGATGGCTTGTTCGCGTTCAATGCTGATGATTTCATTTATAATGACTTGATCTTTTAGCTTTTCTTCTAAAAGATTTAGTTCACTGATCTTTTCATGACATTTCTCTAGCTCTTGTGTTAAATAAACATTTTTATTTTCAGCTTGAGTTTTGTCGTTTAGAGCATTATAAAGGTCAATCGTCAGCACATCAACAGCGCGACTTCTCTCAGCTTCAGGCAGAGAGGGATTTGTAGAGATGGATACCTGAGATGATATGTAGCTCATAGAAGGTTCAGATGGTTCTTCTACTTCTTCTTTAATCTCAGCCATGAGGCAAAGATTAGCGACTTCTTCTTCATCAGAAGATGATTCTTCTGATTCAGCCCAGTCATGTTCTTCAGCGATGAGACCTTTACCTTTTTGCTGATAGCTTTTCAGCTTTTGATATTTGTTTTTCAGCTTATGGTATTTGTCATCACTGGATCTTCTTGAGGTAGAAGGTTTGAAGACCTTTTTAGACCTGCACTCACTAGCAAAATGTCCAATTTTTTCGCAGTTATAGCAAGTGGCTGTAGCCTTATCAACCGGAGTTGATTTTGGCTTTTCAGTAAGAGAGAGAGGTTTACTTCTTCGGAAGTTACTCTTTCTTGCAAATCTCTTAAAAGAGTTTGTCAAGAGTGCTAAGGACTCATTAAACTCTGAAAGATCAGGGTCTGATAAATCCTCAGATTCAGAATCTAACTCAGTGATGGTGAGAGTAGATCGCTGAGATGGAATTATCTCTGATGAGACTAAAGCAACAGCAGTGCTTTTGGAGTCTTTAGAATCTTTTACAAGATTCTTCTTCAGGAGATTAGATTGCTCATAGTTGAGCAATATTCCATACAGAGTGCTTAGAGAGAGAGTATGTAAGTCCTTTGTCAGCTTAAGACATATTGAATAACTGTCCCAGCTTTCAGGAAGACTTTCCAAGAATTTTGTTAGGACCTCAGAATTAGAATAGGTCCTTCCAACAGTTCTTAGATCAATGATCAGGCAGTTAAACCGCTGATGAATGTCAGAAAGAGATTCATTCTTACCAGCGATAAAACTTTCATACTGTCTTACCAAGTTAATCTTTCGGGTCTCTTGGATTTCAGTGGTGCCCTCATATTGAACACATATGGTTTCCCACATTTCTTTAGAAGTTTTTAGATGCATGATGGAATGGAAAACTTCATCAGGCAGAGCCATTGATATAATGGTCTTTGCTCTTGCATCTATGCCTACCTTCTTTTTATCTTCATCACTCCACTGTCTTATTTCCTTAACAAAATATCGTTCAGGGACAGCTTCAGTGGTGGCAGTAGCAGGAACCGCAGCTATAATTCTAACAGGTTCATAGGGTCCGTTTTCTATATATTCAGGTATAGTAGGATCCGCACCTTCAAGAAATAGCATCATTCGATTTTTCCATAGAGAAAAGTTATCTCTGCTAAATCGAGGAGGTTTAGAAAGTGAACCATTATCATAGTAGTTTGTGTTTGTGTTTAGTGCCATTTTAGAATAGCAAGGAAAAGTATACAGCAAGATCTTGTTTATTAGATTAAACAAACTGCTTTGATACCACTTGTTGGTCCCGAAGGTGCTTAACAAGTTTGTAGAAGGGGGGGGGGGGGTTGAATACAAACACAGAAATTAAAGTTTAATAAATTGTTTATTGATAAATCAAAATACAATTTACAAGTTTGTTGCGGAATAAGATTAAGACAGACTCAATCTAAACAAACTTAAGAAACACTAAGATGGTTGCACAAGAAATTCAGAGAATGGGGGATTTTTAGAGAGATAGAAAACAAGGGTTTCTATTTTTGGAGTTCAAGGATTGAGCACACCTTCAGATGAAGGAGTGAGCTTCCTATTTATACCCTATGCATTAAATGCATGGCAGGGTACTTTACACGTGGCATTCATAGATTGGCTTTGGTAGTCTCACTTTTGGAGACATGCTTTTGGCCACTTTATGAACAGTGTAGTTGACAGAGTTGTTGTACGATTTGTGGCAGAGACTTGTCCGTTCTGACACATCGTACTGGTTGTGCAAGGTAAGACAAAAGAAAACTTGAGGCATAAGCTTGGTGATCGTTGATCGCTGAGTATCTCTTCTTCCAGAGATAAAGTTCAGCTATCGCTGAAGCTTTTCCTCAGGCTTCTTCGCGTAAGTAGATTTGTCTGGTCTTCGCTGATATCCGCATCAGGTCACTAGTAGACTTATCTATTGTTCAGTGGCTTCGTCTTCGATTCAGCTATGAACTATGTTGACGCGAGACTTGTCTTCAGGGATTACGTTAACTGTGTTACATAGGAAACTATCAGTGATAACTGAACAGACTCAGTTTGATCGCTGAAAGTGAAACACATACATATTAAATGTTTACAGAAAGGTCATCAGCGATAACTGAACAGACTCAGTCTGATCGCTGATGATGAAACACTAATACATATAATAACGTAATTTTCACTAAGTATAAAAGAGGGTCGTTATCAAATCACTGAGAGAGTTTGGATCAACACTTGGTACCAACACCATTGGTTGGTGAGGTCCATCGTTCACTGATATTAACAGATCCCTGTCCATACCTTCTAAAAAGTTTACCATCCTTATCTTCCATTGAGGATATTCATCCCTTAGAAGTGTAGGAGGCTTGGTTAATGATCCAACTGTATAAATGGCACTTATACTTGAGTTTGCCATTTTGTGAAGAAAAGATGAAGATTTGTAGAACTGATGCTTTTCTTTGAAGATCTTTTATCAAAGGATGTAACTGTGATTTACTTTCAAATCTGGAGCATATGAAGTTCTTTTTAATAAACCAAGGTATATATTAACATGCACAAATTTTAAAAGCTTGTATCAGTAAGATTTAAATCTATCCGAGTATGCAGATATGATATTTCTTTGTTTAGAAAACAAAGGAAGCTCTGATACCAATTGTTGGATCCCAGATTTAATCTTACAATAATAATGATATAAACAACAAGAGTAATAACAACGGAAGCAATATAGTTTAATATCAAAACTAGATTCAAATATCACAGTTCATATATTAAGCAAGTAGAAAGAACAAGATCTTCTTTGAAATATATTCAATTGAATCTTCGAAAACAAGATATCAAAAAGCACACCCTTGTAAATGGAGTGATGGTCCTATTTATAGGACCATAAAGTAAACAATGTGCTTTCCTGACAATAGAAGCATGCTTGAACACTGACCTACTCTAGAAAGTAAATCTTATCACTAAGTGATGTGTCATCTGTTAGGTTCAATGTATCTTGATCTTCAGAGATAACATCTTCAGAGCTCTGAGGAAGTCTTCAGAGCCTCTGATGAAGCCATCTCTAATGTCTTCAGCTGAGAAGTCCCTATCTCTGGAATGTGCTTCAGAGGCAGTCACGTCCTCTGAATCCTGACTCTGGCAGTCCTCTGAAGTAGGACTTGGATATTTTCAACACTTTTACAAATTGAGATTTGGGGCTAACACAAGGTATATTGGACCTCCGTATTTTAGACTTTATATTGCCAAAATTTCGAATTTTCAATTGCCCAAATTTTAAGGTGTTACAAGTTAGTATCAGCGTTGTAGTTTAAGTGAACTAGGTATGTAATCTCAATGCCTAGACTTAAGCTAAGACCACTTGTAACACCTCAAAAATCAGAGTAAATTAAAACCTGAAAATCTGACAATATAACGAATGTAAAACCATAACTTTTCATAAATGGGATCAGTCCTCCAGACTATACAATCCTATACAAGGATTTCATCAAAAGAATGGGACTTAACAATGCCCAGCAATAATACTAATCAATCCCAAAAACCTCGAGACTCAAAACTCGTCTCTCCAAAAACCCCGGCAACCCACCGCTAATGGAAACCTGATACACATACCATTTGAGAAAAAGTGTCAGACTTAAAGCCTGGTGAGAACATACAGTTTATGAAGCTCAAAAGATAAAACATTTGCATCAAGATAACATTTCCAAAGAGATTAAGTTTACAATTTAGGTCCTCGCCACAATCGGGCTTTTTCGTTATAAACATACCACAAAAGGACCGAAAACAAAATATTTTACCAAGGATCGTGACGTAACACAAAGTTAGGCCAACAATCCGAGTTACGAGCTAAACCAATTGGAGTCCGCGGATACGAATCACAAAGTCCGTGCTTCAACGTGAGATCAAGCCCCAAGCGCAAAACCAAGGTATACTCCTTCACTAGGATCACTATGAACCATGGCTAGTATCCGGCCTCACATAACCGTACCAAGTTGCCCCCGAGGAACAAGTGATCCATAGCTACAATTCTGGGGAATGTAACATCCCAACAATACAGTCTACTCCAAAACGTAGGGATCCACTAGTAATGGTAAGGACTCGTCACAACAACATATGTGACCAACCATAAATAAACATATGGTATAAATACATTTTATAAACAAAATGTTATTTCCAGTTCAACTTCTGGTAAGAATGAAAATCATTAAAAAGGGCTTTTAATCATTCTTTTTTTGCATAATCACATAACGTGCAAGTAAAACATCATTTTACTTTAATAAGATAAGATCCAAAAGGTAACTTTTGATATGTATATAGTTTAAAATGATAGTAAGAACTCACCTCTGTTTCCTTCTTCTTAACGAGCGCTATCTATGATAACACCGAAAGAATCGGTAAGTCGAAATACAGATAAACCTCTCGTTACGTGAATAGGACTCAAAGACACAGAAGCTAACAACTTACCAGAACCTAAATTGGTCAAAGGACCACACCGGTCGAACAACTACCCCGGTCGAACAACCCCCGGTCGAACGACCCCCGGTCGGGCACAACCCCCCGGTCGAACACCCTCCGATCGAACAAGCTCCGGTCGAACACAACCATTCGGTCGAACGACCATTCGGTCGAACAACCATTCGGTCGAACGACCATCGCCATGTTCATCAAGAACAGTACGATGCAGAACCCAGATTCAACCCAGATCCAAATGAGAAATACTCAGATCTCAAAATGGAACGGTTCAAAACCTTCACAACGAGATTCTACACGGCTAAAAGCATTCAGATCAAAGCATTAAGCTAGATTCGTACCTCGATTTGCCCGAAACGATCGACCCTTTACAAAGCTTCTTCCTGCCTTTCTTCCTCTCTCTCTGACTTCTCAAAACCAAAAACTGATATTTGTGATATTTTTCAAAACATCTAATTTGATTTTGTATATATATAACCCAAGTTACATTTAACCCCCCTGAACTTTGGGTAACGGTCAACTTCTCACCCAATCCCAAAATTCAGGGTGTTACAATCCTCCCCAACTTGGGAATGATTTCGTCCCCGAAATCCAACTATATAAAGAGATGAGGATATCTACGCTTCATATCCTCTTCAGATTCCCAAGTCACATTTGCTCCTCGGTGATGCTTCCACTGCACCTTGACCAAAGTGACTTCTTTATGACGCAACTTCTTAGACTTTCTCTCCAAGATGGCGTCGGATTCTTCCACACAACGGTTACCTTCGTCAACCCTTAACTCTGAGAGGGGAATGACGCTGTCTTCTACCGCCAAACACTTCCGGAGGTAGCAGACATGAAACGTGTTGTGTATTCTACTCAACTCCGGTGGCAGTTCCAACTGGTAGGCCTGCAACCCTACACGCTTAAGTACTTTGAAAGGTCCGAGGAAACGAGGACTCAGCTTCCCACGTTTTCCGAACCGTATGATGCCCTTCCATGGCGATACCTTAAGCATAACGCGATCGCCTACTTGGAATTCCATCGGTCGCCTCTTCTTATCGGCATAGCTCTTCTGACGATCTTGAGCCGCTTTCATCCTCTCTCTAATACACTTGACCTTATCGGCAGTCTCTTGCACGATTTCAGGTCCGGCGAACTGCTTCTCTCCTGCTTCCAGCCAACACACGGGAGTCCGACACTTTCGCCCATACAGTGCTTCAAAAGGTGCCATCCCAATACTCGAGTGGCAGCTATTGTTGTAAGCGAACTCCACCAAAGGCAGGTGAGAGTCCCAAATACCCCCGAAATCGATGACACAAGACCTCAACATGTCTTCCAAGGTTTGGATTGTTCGTTCGCTCTGCCCGTTAGTCTGCGGATGGTAAGCCGTACTCAACTTAACTCGCGTACCAAGCTCTTTCTGAAACCCATCCCAGAAGTTCGAAGTGAACCGGCTGTCACGATCCGACACGATCGACAACGGTATTCCATGCCTCGAGACCACCTCATCGATATAAAGCTTCGCCAACTTATCCATCGGTAAAGTCTCGCGCATAGGCAGAAAGTGAGCGCTCTTCTTCAATCTATCCACTATCACCCAGATGGTATCGTGTCCCCGAAGAGTTTTAGGCAACTTCGTCACGAAGTCCATGGTGATATGCTCCCACTTCCACTCGGGAATCTCTAAGGACTGAATACTCCCATACGGTCGCTGATGTTCGGCTTTGACTTGCGAACACGTCACACAACGCTCAACGTAACGCGCCACATCAAGCTTCATCACCGGCCACCAATAGTGCAACTTCAAGTCCCTGTACATCTTCGTACTTCCCGGGTGAATGGAATACTTGGACTTGTGTGCGTCTTCTAGCAACAGCTCACGGTTTCCCCCAACCTTTGGCACCCACACACGACCACTGAATAGTTTCACTCCGCGGCTATCCTCCGTTAAGAGTAAACGTTGTTTTGTCATGACTTCCTCTTTGAGATTCTCTTCTAACAATGCTTCCATCTGAGATGTCTTGATCTTCTCAACAAGACTAGACACTAGTTCGATTCTTGAATGGGTAGCCCGAATACTCCCGCTATAGTCCTTCCGACTTAGCGCATCGGCCACCACGTTTGCCTTACCGGGATGGTAAAGCAATTCACAGTCGTAGTCTTTCAACAACTCGAGCCACCGCCTTTGCCTCATATTCAGCTCTTTCTGACCAAAGACATACTTCAGGCTCTTGTGATCCGTGTAAAGAGTACACTTCGTGCCGTAGAGGTAATGTCGCCAAAGCTTCAAAGCGAACACCACCGCTGCTAACTCCAGATCATGGGTTGGATAATTCTGCTCGTGTATCTTAAGCTGCCTCGAGGCATAAGCGATTACCTTGCCTCGTTGCATCAACACGCAACCCAATCCCATCTTTGAAGCGTCGCTGTACACCACGAAATCTTCCGACCCTTCAGGTAACTTCAAGATCGGAGCTTCACACAACTTCTTTTGAAGGATCCGGAACGCCTTCTCTTGGGTTTCGGTCCATTCAAACTTCACATTCTTCCGAGTCAGAACTGTCAAGGAAGAAGCGATCTTGGAAAAGTCTTGAATGAATCTCCTGTAGTATCCCGCCAGACCCAAGAAACTTCGGATCTCTGACGGACTCTTAGGAGGCTCCCAATTCATCATAGCTTCAATCTTGGAGGGATCTACTTTCACTCCGTCCCGAGTGACTACGTGCCCCAGAAATTGTACTTCCTTAAGCCAAAAGTCGCACTTGGAAAACTTGGCGTACAATCTCTCTTTTCTCAACACTTCCAGAACTTCACGAAGATGTTGCTCGTGCTCTGTCTCATTCTTGGAGTACACGAGTATGTCGTCAATGAATACAATGACCGACTTGTCGAGGAATGGTCGGCACACTCTATTCATCAAGTCCATAAACACCGCTGGTGCGTTCGTCAGACCAAAAGGCATTACAAGGAACTCGTAATGGTCGTAACGCGTTCTGAAAGCCGTCTTCGGAACATCTTCTTCTCTCACCTTCACTTGGTGATAGCCTGATCGTAAGTCGACTTTGGAGAAACAACCCGCTCCTTGAAGTTGATCGAACAAGTCGTCTATTCTCGGAAGCGGATACCTGTTCTTCACTGTAGCTTTGTTCAACTCACGATAGTCGATGCACATTCTCATTGTGCCATCCTTCTTCTTAACAAATAAGACCGAAGCTCCCCAAGGTGACGAACTCGGTCTTATGAATCCTTTATCAAAAAGCTCTTGGAGTTGTGCCACCATCTCTTGCATCTCCGATGGCGCTAAACGATAAGGTGCTTTAGCGATCGGTGCAGCGCCTGGCACAAGATCAATCCGAAACTCTACCTGACGATCGGGCGGCAACCCGGGCAAGTCGTCCGGAAAGACATCCGGATACTCCCGCACGATCTTCACATCTTCCAGCTTGGACTTCTCTAACTTGGCATCGATCACATAGGCTAGGAAGGACGAACATCCTTTTACTAAACACTTGCGTGCTTTTGCCATTGTGATTATTGCCACTTCACCCTTTCTCTTTTCGCCATAGATGACCACGACCTCTCCAGAGTGGTTGGGAAGTCGAATCATCTTCTTGGAACACACGAACTCGGCCTGATTGTTTGACAACCAATCCATACCGATTACAACATCAAAACCCCCGATTGACATTGGTAGCAGATCGATCGGGAATTCTCTCCCTTCGATGCTAAGAGCACACTGCTTCAGAATTTCGTGGATCAGAACTTGCCTACCATCTGCTATTTCTACTACTAATGCATACTCAAAACTAGTAGTGGGCATAGCAATTTTCTGACGGAATAATTCAGATACGAAAGAGAAACTAGCACCCGTATCGAACAAAATACGAGCAGGTACAGAGTTTATAAGAAAAGTACCCGATACCACATCAGCGGATGCTCTAGCCTCTTCGGCCGTCATCTGAAATGCTCGACTCTGAACCTTAGGAGGGTTCTCTTTCCTTGCTGGCGCGCTACCCGACACAAGCTTCGGGCAATCTCTCTTTACATGCCCTGGTGCCTTACACTCGTAACAGACGATTCCGCTGACCGGGCAATCTCTGAAAGTATGACCGGGCTTCCCACACTTATAGCAAACTTGAGAATTGTTGTAACAGTTACCGTGATGCTTAGTTCGACACCTCGGGCACCACTTAGCTTCCTGATAATTGCTGAAGTTGCGGTTCCCAACAAAAGGTCGGGTCCGCTTGGGAGGTACTGAACTGTTCTCCCACTTTCTCTTTTCAGGCACCACCACTGCCTTCTCAGATTTGCCCTTCGCGAACATCTCTTCCATAAATTGAGCTTCTTCCACCATCTCTCGGAGGTTAGAAGCCTTGAAATTATGGACCATAGATTGCATGTCCGCTGGCAAGCCGTTGAGATAAGCTTTCATCTTGTCTTTCTCTGTTGGGGCAGCGTGCCCCACCAGACCAAGTTTCTCCATAAACTGACGGGTATACTCCCTCACCGTCAGGCTCCCTTTCACCAAAGACCGGAATTCTTTCTCAATTCGGTACATTGTCCTCTCGTTGCAAAACTCCTCTAGCAGCTTCTTCTTGAACTCGGCCCACGACAACTGAGCCAGTACTTCCAGAGATAGAGTGGATTGGATGATATTCCACCAGATGAGTGCAGTGTCCCTCAGCAGTTGGGTACCAAACCGCACCCTCTGATCATCACCACATTCGGAAGAGCCAAAAGCTTGCTCAACCGCTCGGATCCACTTAACGCACACCACCGGGTCGTCAGAACCGAAGAATTCTGGCGGTCCGCAGCCCAGAAAGGACTTATAGGAACAACTCTTCCTGTTCCCCGGAGCTTCAGAACTCCTGCGCTCTACTGCCGTGACCCTTATACCATCATCACCAGAACCTACTACGACGTTCTCCACCACCGTCTCACTTCTCCGATGGTTCACGTCGCGGTCCTCCATCGCTTTTAGCAGAAACTCTTGCTGCTTGGCCATCTCTTCTCTCATTGCCAACATCACGCTGGCCAACAACTCTGACTGGAGATTAGCATCCCCGATAACTGGGTGAGACGAAGCCAGGTCCACACGCGGAATGACCTCTAGCCCCCCACCTAGTATTTGTTGAACTGGCGGACGCACGACAACCTCAACTCCTTCCGGCTGATCAGCTGTGGAGGCTGTCGCTTCCAGACCGTCAACACGAGTACGCGGTCTACCACGCGTATTCACCATGCTGAACAACTTCACAGAACAAGAAAGAGATAAGAGAGAGATAGGAAAAACACGAAAGGAAAACGTACTATCACATTATCAATTGTCATAACAACAGCAAATCAAGGACTCTTACGTACAATATCCTCATAATAACATTAGCTAAGTGAAATTATGAACATACAACACATAACGGTTCTTGTCACCACCATTACAACGCCTGATAAACGTACTTTCCGTTGACTCTAAGACTAACCCATCTTAGGAGCTCTACCCAAATCTCGCGGATCAATTCTTAGCATACGCAGTCTAAGTCTAGACATCTTACATTCATGCCTAGTTCGCTTAAACTAGAGCTCTGATACCAACTTGTAACACCTCAAAAATCAGAGTAAATTAAAACCTGAAAATCTGACAATATAACGAATGTAAAACCATAACTTTTCATAAATGGGATCAGTCCTCCAGACTATACAATCCTATACAAGGATTTCATCAAAAGAATGGAACTTAACAATGCCCAGCAATAATACTAATCAATCGCAAAAACCTCGAGACTCAAAACTCGTCTCTCCAAAAACCCCGACAACCCAACGCTAATGGAAACCTGATACACATACCATTTGAGAAAAAGTGTCAGACTTAAAGCCTGGTGAGAACATACAGTTTATGAAGCTCAAAAGATAAAACATTTGCATCAAGATAACATTTCCAAAGAGATTAAGTTTACAATTTAGGTCCTCGCCACAATCGGGCTTTTTCGTTATAAACATACCACAAAAGGACCGAAAACAAAATATTTTACCAAGGATCGTGACGTAACACAAAGTTAGGCCAACAATCCGAGTTACGAGCTAAACCAATTGGAGTCCGCGGATACGAATCACAAAGTCCGTGCTTCAACGTGAGATCAAGCCCCAAGCGCAAAACCAAGGTATACTCCTTCACTAGGATCACTATGAACCATGGCTAGTATCCGGCCTCACATAACCGTACCAAGTTGCCCCTGAGGAACAAGTGATCCATAGCTACAATTCTGGGGAATGTAACATCCCAACAATACAGTCTACTCCAAAACCTAGGGATCCACTAGTAATGGTAAGGACTCGTCACAACAACATATGTGACCAACCATAAATAAACATATGGTATCAATACATTTTATAAACAAAATGTTATTTCCAGTTCAACTTCTGGTAAGAATGAAAATCATTAAAAAGGGCTTTTAATCATTCTTTTTTTGCATAATCACATAACGTGCAAGTAAAACATCATTTTACTTTAATAAGATAAGATCCAAAAGGTAACTTTTGATATGTATATAGTTTAAAATGATAGTAAGAACTCACCTCTGTTTCCTTCTTCTTAACGAGCGCTACCTATGATAACACCGAAAGAATCGGTAAGTCGAAATACAGATAAACCTCTCGTTACTTGAATAGGACTCAAAGACACAGAAGCTAACAACTTAACAGAACCTAAATCGGTCAAAGGACCACACCGGTCGAACAACCCCCCCGGTCGAACAACCCCCGGTCGGGCACAACCCCCCGGTCGAACAAGCTCCGGTCGAACACAACCATTCGGTCGAACGACCATTCGGTCGAACGACCATTCGGTCGAACAACCATTCGGTCGAACGACCATCGCCATGTTCGTCAAGAACAGTACGATGCAGAACCCAGATTCAACCCAGATCCAAATGAGAAATACTCAGATCTCAAAATGGAACGGTTCAAAACCTTCACAACGAAATTCTACACGGCTAAAAGCATTCAGATCAAAGCATTAAGCTAGATTCGTACCTCGATTTGCCCGAAACGATCGACCCTTTACAAAGCTTCTTCCTGCCTTTCTTCCTCTCTCTCTGACTTCTCAAAACCAAAAACTGATATTTGTGATATTTTTCAAAACATCTAATTTGATTTTGTATATATATAACCCAAGTTACATTTAACCCCCCTGAACTTTGGGTAACGGTCAACTTCTCACCCAATCCCAAAATTCAGGGTGTTACACCACTAGGTAATGAATTGTGAGAATCGGGTAGAACTCCTAAGATGGGACTGTCTTAGAGTCGACGGAAACTACGCCATTGAGAATTGTAAGAATTGGTTGCGAGAATTTTTATCTAAATTATGTTCATAATCGCACTTATCTGTTGTTATTATGATTATAATGATCGATGAACTGTATTAGTACATTTCTGGTGTATAATCTTGTGTAGCCTATCTCTTACCCTCTCTTGATTGTGTGACAGACGAAAATGGTAAATACTCGGAGTCACCTTCTATCATCTCCGGAGGGCCAAGCCGTGACCAAATCCATGGCCGATAGGCCAAATGAAACTGTAAGGGTTGTACCTCTACTTTCGCCCTTGCTTAGCGGGAGGGTAGAGCAAATACCATGGTCAGCAACTCCAAAGCCTCAAACCTTCGTGAAACAATCGAGGAGGCCAAAGTTATGGAGAGAGTCTAAGCACGAGAGAAGGAAGAGAAGTCAAAGGTGATGGAGAAGAGAAGGTGGGAGAGCCCGCCAAGTTCGTACAAGAAGCCGAGGTTCCAACCGGAAAGTAAAATCTTTGACAACCGCCACGAGGCGAAATGGTGTCCTAAATGTAAAAGCAAGCATTTTGGGTTTTGCAAAACCAACCCCAACCTGGTCTCATGTTTCAAATGCGGTAAACCGGGTCATATTAGCTCCGAGTGTCCCATTAGAGGGACAATTTGCTATGAGTGTAAGGAGATGGGGCACGTGAGGAGGGAGTGCCCCAAGCTGAAGGGAATTACGAGAGGAAATAGCTCAGGGAATCAACCAAAGAAGAAGGCCATTCCTAGGGCTCAAAGGAGAGCCTTCCAAATGACGAAAGAGGAAGCAAAGGAAACCTCCGATGTGGTGTCGTGTATGTTCTTACTCAACTCCATACCCGCTAGAGTTTTGTTTGATTCTAGTGCAAATTTCTCCTTTGTGTCGAATATATTTTACAAGTCTTTGAACGTGCCTACTAGTATTCTTCATGATGCCTTAGTCATAGAGGTAGCTAATGGGGACCGAGTAGTTCTAAGGGACTTTCTAAGGGATTGTTGTCTAGAAATCAGTGGTGAATCGTTTAAAGTGGAATTACTTCCCATGTCCATTGGAAGTTTCGACGTGGTAATTGGGATGGACTGGTTGGCAAAGCATCACTCGGAGATTTTGTGTTCCAAGAAACTCCTCTGAATACCCGTCCGGGAAGGGGACTTCATTTTTGTGTATGGAGAAAAGCGAAAAGGCAAGGTGGCCATCATCTCATCTATTAAAGCAAGAATGTATTTGATGAAGAAATACCCTTCGTATATAACCTTTGTGATAGATGCCAAGGCAGAGAAAAAGAAGGTGGAAGACGTGAGGATTGTCAACGAGTTTCCGGATGTGTTTCCCGACGAATTACCAAGCTTGCCACCCGACCGACAAGTGAAGTTCCGGATCGATTTTGTTACGGGGGCGGCACTGATAGCTCGCGCACCGTATCGTCTTGTGCCAACAGAGATGCAGAAAATGATGACCCAACTTCAAGCGTTGTTAGAGAAGGGGTTCGTCAGGCCGAGCTCTTCACCGTAGGGAGCTCCGGTGCTTTTTGTGAAGAAGAAAGATGGGTTGTTGCGTATGTGCATCAATTACCGAGAGTTGAACAAGGTGACCGTAGAGAACAAATACTCGTTACCCCGAATAGATGATCTCTTCGATCAATTGCGAGGGGTTGAATGCTTTTCCAAGATTGATCTTCGATTGGGATACCATCAAGTGAAGGTTCGAGAGGAGGATGTTCCGAAGACGACATTTAGGACTCGTTACAGGAACTACAAGTTCCTAGTCATGCCTTTTGGGTTGACGAATGCGCCGACGATATTTATGGACTTGATGAACCATGTGTGTCGACCATTCTTAGACCGGTCGGTCATAGTGTTTATCGATGACATCTTAGTATACTCCAAGGATGAGGAGGAACATGAGCAACACTTGAGAGAAGTGCTAGAGGTGCTAAGAAGGGAGAAGTTATATGCCAAATTCTCCAAGTGTGAATTTTGGTTGCGGGAAGTTCAATTTCTCGGCCATGTGGTGACCCAAGAAGGAGTGAAAGTAGATCCAGCGAAGATTGAGGCAATGATGAACTGGGAGCCTCTAAAGAGCCCAACCGAAATCTGAAGCTTTTTGGGACTTGCCAGGTACTACCGAAGGTTCATTCAAGACTTTCCAAAATTGCTTCATCATTGACCGTGTTGACTCGGAAGAACGTGAAGTTTGTGTGGACCGAAGCTCAAGAGAAAGCGTTCCGTACCTTGAAATAGAAACTATGTGAAACCCCAATCTTATCCCTACCCGAGGGAACGGAATACTTCGTCATCTATAGCAACGCCTCCAAGATGGGACTAGGTTGCGTCCTAATGCAGAGAGGTAAAGTTATAGCGTATGCATCAAGACAATTGAAGGAGCACGAAAAGAATTACCCAACACAATACCTCGAATTGGCGGTGGTAGTGTTTGCTTTGAAGCTATGGCGACACTACTTATATGGTACAAAGTGCACACTCTACACCGACCACAAAAGCTTGAAGTACGTTTTTGATCAAAAAGAGTTGAATATGCAGCAATGAAGATGGTTAGAATTGTTGAAAAATTATGACTGTGAACTTCAATACCACCCGGGCAAGGCAATGTAGTGGCGGACGCGTTAAGCCGGAAAGAGTATAGTGGAACGGTGCGAACCTCTTTAGCAAGGATTGAGATTATTTCAAACCTTATGAATATGATAAAGACCACTCAAGCCAAAGCGTTACTCGAAGCAAACCTCAAGGATGAAGCTATGTCAAAGCAAGGTCTTAGCTTGAAGGAAGATGGTAGGGGATTGAAACTTTTCTAAGGACGAGTTTGGGTACCCAAGTTAGGAGGATGCCGGAAGTTACTCTTAGAAGAAGCACACAAGTCCAGTTATTTCATTCATCCCGGGAGCACAAAGATGTATAGGGATCTAAAGTTGAACTACTGGTGGCCGGTTTTGAAGCTTGATGTGGCGACCTTCGTGGAGAGATCCTCACTTGTTCTTTTGTGAAGGCCGAGCATCAACGACCATATGGGAGCTTGAAATCCTTAGAGATACCGGAGTGGAAATGAGATCATATCACGATGGATTTCGTGACGAAACTACCGAAGACGTTGAAGGGTCACGACACCATTTGGATAATAGTAGATCAGTTAACGAAAAGCACGCACTTCTTGGCTATGAGGGAAACGTTACCATTGGACAAGCTAGCAAGGTTATACATAAATGAAGTGGTCTCGAGACATGGGGTACCGCTATCCATCATTTCCGATCGGGATAGTCGTTTCACCTCCCATTTTGGAATGCCTTTCAAAGAAAGTTGGGAACAAGAGTAGAGTTGAGTACGACGTATCATCCTCAAACGGATGGACAAAGTGAGCGAACTATTCAAACACTAGAAGACATGTTGAGGTAGTGCGTCATTGACTTTGGGGGAAATTGGGACTCTCATCTTCCGTTGGTAAAATTCGCCTACAACAATAGTTATCACTCAAGTTTGGGCATGGCCCCGTTTGAAGCCTTGTATGGCCGGAAGTGTAGAACGCCAACTTGTTGGCTAGAAGCGGGTGAGAAGCAATTTTCCGGACTGGAAGTGGTGCAAGAAACAGCTGACAAAGTAAAGTGTATTCGAGAATGGTTGAAGGCGACCCAAGATTGTCAAAAGAGTTACGTGAACAAGAAAAGACGACCGATGGAATTTCAATTGGGTGATCGAGTAATGTTGAAGGTGTCGCCTTGGAAAGGAATTATAACGTTTGGAAAGCGAGGGAAGCTTATCCCTCGTTTTCTCGGGCCTTTTCCTATCATCGAGCGTGTGGGACTTCAAGCCTACAAACTAGAGCTACCGCCCGAGATGAGTGGGATTCACCCCACGTTCCATGTATGTTACCTACGGAAGTATCTGGAGGAACAGGAAAACATCATTCCATTATCAGAAATGCGAGTTGACAATAATCGTTGTGTAGAAGAACCCGAAACCATTTTAGGGAGAGAAACGAAGAAACTGCGCCATAAGGAGGTAGTCATAGTGAAAGTACAATGGAAGCACCACCGGGGTGCAAATGTAAATTGGGAAGTGGAGGAAGACATGAAGAGACGGTATCCCCATTTATTTGAGTAGTGTGATATTTTGAGGACAAAATCTATTCCTAGTGGGGGAGGATTGTAACACCCCGTTTCTTCGATGTACGTCATCATCACCCACTATGACTTCTCTCTTAGGACCTTGGCAACTTCATTTTCAAGTCTAATGAAACGTTTGAACAATCATAAACCCTCTTTTAATAAGTTTGCATGTTAAAGCCTAGGTGTTAAAGTATGCATGTATGAGTATGTATATAAATATCCGTTTCGTGTGTGCATGTTTATGTGCTCCTATTTGCCTATGTGTGCATGGGCCATTTTAACAACATAAATATAAGTATTTACGTCGGTCTTCGCAAGGTTCACACTTTAGGATTACCACCCTCAACCTTTAGGCATGTCATCCCGAGACTTTGGAGACCGAAAGAAACTCAAAGCGGGTCGAGATTTGGACAGATCGACTATGCCCGACGACAATGTCGTGGCATAGCCGTTGTTGGCATTACCTCTCAGAGAAAATAGTAGGCTGGATGAAGGGCGCGACTATACCCGACGATAATGCATAGCATAGCCGTCGATGGCACTATCGCCACTCTAGTACCGTAGCTGGGTGGGACGGGCGAAAATGTCGTGGCAAAGTTGTCGGGACATTGTCGCATGAAGGGGACATGAGGATGTGCTTTTAAGCCGATTGTGAGACTAATTAAAGTGATTTATTCCCCTAAAAAATCTACAGATCTACTCTCTCTCCCTCTAGGAGATTTTCATCCTCTCCTCTCTTCTCCCTCCTCATTTAATGATCTAAGTTTAACCTAGCATTTATTAACCTTAAGAAGGGTTGTTGAAGCCAAGTGGGTAATCTTTGTGCCTTAAAGTTTCAAGTGAAGCAAGTTTCTCCCAAGTCCATCAATTTTAGGGTTTTCTCCATACAAACCCTAGTTGGTGAGTTTTCACCTATAAACCTTGATTTCCTCCACTTTTATGCTTATTAAATGGTTGTAGATCCCAACTTACTTACTTGCATGATTAACCTATATATATATGTATATATATATATATATATATATATCCATATTCCTATTTATGTAATGACCCAATATTTAGGGTTTTATAAGAAAAGGTGAAAAGAGTAATGAAATCATCATCTCTTGCATTTAATAAAATTATGGTGGATAAATTATTTGGTGAATGTAAATGTGTGGCATATGTATGGAATAGACTAGTTGTGGAATAATGAAACTTCCTATGATAAATATCGTACTCATAAAGGAAATGTGAAACTTGTCTAAAGATGCATATTTGACTTGTATGTGATGATATGTTGATATTGTTGGCTCCTACTTCCTTGTGCACGAGGATGTAGTTTGCATATCTAATAGGCCTATAATTGTTTGTCACTATGGATTACTAGCGAGTAGGCAATGGGGGACGCAAGTCCTTGAGGTGTAACTCGTCTAGATTTGGATAGACAATAATGTCCCGTAAGACCTTGAGGTGTAACTCGACGGAGTAGGCAATAAAGGCAATATTGGGGTTTGAGGTTGTGATGTCTTGATGGCATAGGAACTAGGACAGGGATATAAGGTGTTATCCAATAACATCATGGGTGACTCCACTCACGTGTACATGTCACCCCGATGGAAACGGGTCTCCCCCGTATTTCAAGAGTTATCTCTTGTGTGTTCATCTTCAGGTTTAGGAACATCTTGCAAGTGGGAATAACATTGAAACGCAAAGGGATTCGGTAACACAAGTCTTATAATATAATATTATTGTTTGTTAACTTTTTAATTTATGAGATCTAACTAGGCTTCGTCCTAACACTTGTTATGGTTGTTGATTATCTCACTGGTCCCACTAGCGGTGGAATCTAGGATGTCGGGTTTGTCAATCGCGCACGTAGGAGATCTTGAAGTGCCAGTCTTTTTGGGAAACCTTTAAGAAGAGAGATTTTTGGTGGAATAGCAACATCCATTTTAATCTAGTTTGAATTAATTCTAGATTAAGTAGATTGTTTTAACTTATATGTCCCATTCTTTTGCAAACTCTATGGTGCAAACTAACCCAACTTAATTTGGGTTTTTAGTTGTCGTGAATTTGGGATTTGCTTTTATTAAGACGTTTATATTTACAGGGTATATTGGACTTCCGTATTTTAGACGTTATATTGCCAAAATTTCGAATTATCAATTGGCCAATTTTTAGGCTGTTACATCTTCTCTGAATATCGTCCTTATCGTTTGCGCCGGATATCATCTCTGTCGTCTGTTGTTCGTCGCCATAGTTACTACCACCTTCTGCCCCTGTATATTTGTTTGGTCGTCGATGGTTGCTGCCCCACCCCTGTAATTTGATCCCCGAGATTTTTTCCTACAATTTTCCCCATGTGATCATCTCCACTCATCTACTGTGATCGGCCCTATGATAATATCAAAGAAGATACCCACCCTTGTGGTTTCGTTCCTGTGGTCGTGGGTTATGATGGTCATGGGGACGATGATCCCTATGGGATCTTCATCATTACTGTAAAAGTTGGATCCTTAAACCCACACACACAACGATCACACCCACAAACCCCACCAAATCCCGTGATCTTCAACCTCTCTATCCCCATATATGCACAAAGACGTTGGGTATATCATGTTTTTTTAGGGGAGGATGATGATTATTATGAGGATCTTTATGACGATGTTAATGTTGGCGAGGATGATGATGATTACGAAGGTTTAAGAATGAGGAAGAATTTGGAGTCGGTCCCTGTGTTAGTTATATATACATATATGTGTGTGTATATATTAGAGTTAATTACCTATTTGGTCCCTACAGTTTGATATATTTTATAAATATAAGAAAACAAAAGAAACTTGCAAAAAGGGGGACAAAACATGGTTGGACGAAAATATCGTTGGGTCTAACGGAGCTTTTTAACGGAGTTAGTGGTCAGATCCCACTTTCAAAGAAAAATCAATACCTGGAGGACGAAATCTTGAATTATGAAAGTATAGGTCCCACTTTCAAAGAAATCCAGAAACGCCAAGGACAAAAATTGGAGTTTACTCTAATTTTTATTATTACAGTATTTTGGATAGGTCCATGATTGTGTAAAAGGTTTATGAAATATGTATGAAATAGAAAAATGATGTGACAGAAAGAAATTTGATATAACAAAGTCATACACCTCTTAGGAGATTCAAGACTACATATGCTTTATAAGTACCTTTCATAAAGATTTTTTCTTAAATTATTATATTTTATCATCAATTATAATAACAAGTATAAACTGATTAATTTAAAAAAACTAGATACGTACCTGGTCGCAATGCGGCGAAACATCTCGAATCTATAGCCAAGATCTCAAAAGAATAATAATTTTGTTCATGTTCAGTTTTATTCTCTATCACATGGTGACAATTTTATTGTTTTATGTGTTTTTAAATCGCATATTAGTTGTATAAAATTACAGGTCAATATGGTCAATTGGTCAAAAAAAATTGAAAAATATTCGCTCGATAGTGGAGTCTTCAAACCCAAAACATTTTAGCTAATTTTGAAAGTTTTGGCGAGACGATTATAATGGTATAATTTAAAAAAAAATACTTGTTTAATGTATTTTAGTTTATATACGATTATGTATATATGCTAATATGATAAAAATGTAAAATGAAAATAGAAGAAAAGATATAAAATTAATTAAACAACTAATAATAATGTATAAAGTGTAATTTAAAAGTAAATAATAATTTAATTTTTAATTATCATGTTGAACGTGAGAGGTTTTGAAGCTTTGAAACTTGTACACGGTGTATTGATATTTGTACCTTTTATAAATTTAAGAATAACTGTAAATAACTTTTTTAAAGGAGTATAGATTGATAAATATAGATAAGAGTATAAAATACAAGTTTAAAAAAATCTTGACACGTCATTCTTCAAAAATCTCGATACGTATTTAATAAAATGATTAAATCCAAACATACTCAATATTGGGTTAATTTTGAAGGTATTGACGAGACGATTACAATGATATAACTTGTAAAAAGAATAATTTTTTTTGAAAAAGAATAAATGCATTTTTAATGCATTTTAGTTCATATACGATTATTTATTTTAATATGATAAGAGTTTATAATGAAAGATGAAAAAGTAAGAGATTGAAAGTAAACTAACTAAATAACTAATTCTAAGGGTGTGAAATGTAATCTTGAAAATAACCATTATAGTAGTATACATATAGATTATATATACTATATTATAAAGCACGAATAAAAAACTCTTAAATACAAATTATTAGTTATAAGGTACCATCATTTTATGAAAGATTTTAAAAATCTCTTAATTTACAAGTATCAAAGCACAAGATACATATTACTATTGCAGGCTTCTAACACCCACCAATTTGGTATGTGCAGGGCCTTCCTTTTATGCAGTAATTTTCATGTATCACTATTAATTAATATATTATATGTTAGTCCCAAAGAAGTAAACAAGTATTGTAGAAGGGGGGGGGGTGAATACAATAACACAAAATTACTTAATTTTAATTCTTTTATTGATAATGAATATCAAGAATTACATAAAGAGAAAATAAAGATTGTTGCGGAATAAGAATAGATGAGAACTACTCTAAACAATCTAACACTTAGAAGATATTAAGAACACAAAGACTTAAACCTTAAGAAAAAGAAAGACAACTATCAACCTGCTTGAAATATTGTGAATGCCAAAACTTGAGCTGAAAGCGTAAGTAGCAAGGTGTTACTTCCATCCTTTATATACTATCCAATGTAATGAGTGCAAAGGACAAGTAGGAGTAAAGACTTTGGTGGTTGAGAGGTTGACAATAAATTATAAGATATTTGATGTGACTTGTCACAATACAAAAGGTAACTTTTGTACTATGAAAGTACAATATCTAAATAAAATATTCTTGGAAAAATCTTTTTGAGATCTATTAGAAAATAAACATCTAATCAAATTAAGACTAAATGCAAATCTTCTAAAGGAAGAAAGAAGCTTCCATTCTCATTGTCAGAAGATCATTGGGAAAGAGGAAGTATGTCAAATCATGAGGATTTAACATAAATGCTCGTACTAGATAAAGAAGCAATCTGTACGAGGAAAGTTACTGAAGAATGAATTCGGTAACTTAGGTATGTGCCAAAAGAGGAACTCGGCACAGAAGGAATGAATGCCGAACAGGTGAAGGTTCGGCAGAAGAGAGTTCTGCCGAACATGAGAAGATTCGGTACAGGGATATGATCTGCCGAATTGGAATCGGCAGATTATGCTTAGTTCACTCTTGAAGTCCATCTCAATCCGCATTGTAGACTTCCTTCATGTTGGATTCGGTTTATCTTCGACTCACCGATCTGTTAAACTAACTAAGCTATTATAAAGAACCATAGATCAAAATACAAGGTTCAATCATCAATAAAGACTAAGGAGAGGTTATCTTTAAATCTTAGATGACCCAACAATCTCCCCCTATTTGATGATAACATCTCATACAACATAGAAGTTAATGAATAATGCATTTTGACCCTTTTTCATATTCTTTTGGGTTCTTTTTCACATAGACCATTCTTTTTGTTTATATTTGGATTTTCTAGAGTATCCGACATTTACAAGTATAAAAGAATGAAATAAATATTTGTACAAATTATTTACAATAAGACATAAAAGCTCAATGTATTAATCTTTTTAAGAAGATTACAATACAGAGGAAAACAAAATAAACTATACCGAATTTATTCAAAAGAAAAATGCGGTTCAGCATCCCTCTTTTTTAGGTCGTCGGTAGTAGCCACATAGAAATCCTTAGCCGACATTGGAATTATTTGAATAATCCCGTGGAGAAAGTTTGTGTCGGCAATAGGGATTTGGCTTGATCTGAAGAAGGAGATCTGCCCAAGTGCGTTGTTGAAGAAGATACCATGAGTCGGCTCAGAAATCACAGTTGTTGAAGGATGAGGAACCGGAATAGGTAAAGAGAGATCAAGATTTGAAGTATCCGGGACCTTTCCTTCTCTAGCCATTTGGGCAAACACGTCTTCCTTTTTGGATTTCGACTTTGATTTGGGAGGAGGACGACCAGACATTAGATTGTTGATAATCTCTTCTTCGGCAGGAGTATGGACAATGTTGTATCTTTTTCGGTAGGTTCTGAACTTGGTTTGAAGATCTGCAATGTATTTATCAACCTCAGCTTTTGCAGAGCTTTGGCTTTTTAACAAGCAGATACCAATTTCTACCCATTCTGATACTCCAAACCGAACAAGAGAGTTTAGTCGGTCCATAGACAAAGAAGCATCATCCCTGATAATCTTTAGCCGAATAACCTTGCAGCTTGCAGACGGTTTGATTATTTTGACATCTGTGATTTTGGCAGAGCACCGACGTCTGTTGAGGGTTTTTCGGTACCAATCGATACACATAGTCTTTATTTCCTCATTTCTATTCGCCGAGTCCTCTAGAGCGCTCATCTGAGTTTTAATTGTATTGGTAGGATCTTCTTCAGCAGCTATCTCCAACGCTAGCTCGACATCTCTGTCACGAGCAATCTGGGCAAGCTTTGCAGCTTTCAGTTCTTCTTCAGACAGGCCTAGATCAGAAGAGGTAACCTTTGGAGGAGGAAGATGAAGACCAACACCATCCACAGCTTTCTTTAAAAGAGCATCTTTACGACGCTTTTCTTCAGCAGCTATTTCATCCGGTGACATAATAGATTTGCCCTTATCCTTTTTGGGCAGTTTCTCCCCCTTAGGTTCTTCGACCACCTTGGGGTGATCGGTTCCCTTCTCTTTGGTAGCAGAAGGTTCGGTAGAAGCAGATGGTTTGGTTTCGGCAGTAGAGGGTTTTTCCTGACTCGTACTGATATGAACTTGAGAACGGAGTTGCTCCCCCTCAGTTTGTTTCTCCCCCTCAGTACGAGCCGGGGAAGAAATACTGGATCTGGACGACACACGGCCTACTCGCCGATCAATACGTTCCAAAACATTGCGATCGGCAGGAGTGAATGCAGACTCAGTGATATCAATATCAAGAGACTGAGCACAATACTGAGCCATATCGGCAGGCAGAGAGTCAAGACGTCGATTTAAATTCTGCAGGGTACTGAGAATGTTAGAATTAATAGACTCCTGAGCCGAAGTCTGCTGCCGTAGACGGATAAGATCCTGATCCCGAGCATCCGAGGCGGCCTTGAGAGCAGCCATCGATAAGGTCAAGGAGGTATTTTTATCATTAAGTCTGACCACCTCATTGAGAATAGAATCCATAACTGCAGATAGAGGAGAACGAAGACCAGCAATCTGGTTGTGCATGACATCCAAACATTGAAAGACGTCGCGATTAAGAGCTACAACCTCAGAATTTTGCTCCTTGACGAGTTTCAGAAGTTCTGCCAAAGAGATGTTGTTGGTGTTCAGAGAGTCGAGGAGCGCCGGTTCACGCAAAGACTGGCGAAGCTTTTCGAACTGGGTACCAAGCATTCGTACCTGCCGATTTGTGTCACTGATGTCGGCAAGGAAATCGGCAGATATTGTGACCGGTACTTGGGTAGAAGACCCAGCCATTTTTGCAGGGGATGGTTTGGGTGAGGGAGATCTCTTTGGTGGTGAGTTTTTCGGCGATTGTTGAGGGGAAGGGGAGTTCATCAGTGAGGAGGTGGGAGAGAATAGCCGTCGGTACATATCTTGGGACGAAACCCCAGTTTGTGCAATATCAACGGGACTGACCCCGGGTGATAGGCTGTGCGGTGAGGAAGCAGAATGTCGGTCCGGAGAGAAGACCAACTCATCTTCAACCTCCACAAAAAAAGGAGGAGGAGAAGGAATATTTGGGGACTCCTTTTGTACATCCAAATCTTGTTGAGAAGGTTTGTAGAAGGTGGGAGTGGGTTTAGCAGATCCCCGTGGCCCTGGAGAGGAAAGTTCAACATCTACCGATTGTTGAGAATCGGTAGATGGAGTGTGAGTTTCGGCCGAAGGTTTCCTAAGTTTCTTAGAACGAGACTTAGGAGGGGATTTTGAGCTCCGTCGCTTAACAGAAATAGAAGGGGGTATGACTGGGGTAGCCACCGAAGGATTCGTCGGTGGCAGAGTCATGATAGAAAGTGCGACGTTGCCGGTGGCCTTTTTCTTTTTAATAGCCACCGACTTAGCTCGGGAAGGTTTTGGGGGAGAAGGGACCACCGATTTGGATGGCTTAGGAGAAGATGAAGGCCTTTCGGATTCACCTGCGGCAAGCATTCCCCAAATCGGATTGGGAGAAGAGATGAAAGAGAGCATACCTGAGGTGAGCGTAGAGTCGGTAGGCTTTATCGGTTTGAAAATAGATTGCTTGCTAATTTGAGAAATTGGCAAGTCAAACTTGATCATCGGTTCGGGGAGAGCAGCATCGGCACGCAGATGTGCAGATAGCTTGTGGTTGATGATGAGAGAGATGAAGCGGGGAAGTGCCACATTGTGATTTCTGGGAGGAGAGATGGCGGTGATCAAGGAGTCGAAGAATACCTGAGCAAAGTCGATCCTCCTCATAAAAATAAGGGCATGAGCAAGACGAGTGATAGCTGCCGGAGATTGATCCCATCCCGAAGTTTTGTGGGAAAGACAGTATAGGAGGTGAGAAAAGAAGTAGTTCCATAGTGCACCCATATTCTTTCGAAGGAGAGTGCCGGAACCCTTGGTTTTGCCTTCGTGCACATACTGGAGAGCGGTAACAACTTCATCATGCTCTTGATGAGTAGGGAATGGAGCATATACATTAAACTCTGGTATTTGGAGAACCGAGCGAATATCATCCACCCCAAAAGAGAGATCGGGGTGTTCTTCAGAGGATAGAACGGAAGCAGACACCTGGTGAGTAGTAGAGTCATACTTACAGGTCAACCAAAAGTTACCAAGGAGCATTTTACTCATCTTGGTGGATGAAGTGAGAGCATGGCATATTGGAGATCTTTGGAGAAAGATGGAGACTTGGTTGAACTCTGGGTGATCAGCATCCGCAGAGAGACGAGCAACTTGGTTGCAAGCAGGAAAAGTGAGAGAGTCACGAGTGAGAGGAGTATCCTTGGAAGCCTTAGTTGATTTGGAGGATGCCATTGAGATAGAAGGAGCAGGTTTAGGAAGTCTTGAAAGAGAAGAAGAGTAAAACAGGGAAGAAAAAAAAATGAAAAGAGAAGAAGTATTTATAGGTTTGAAAAAGAAGACGGAAAGGTGAGAATTCAAAAGCCAAAAAAAATAATGGTAATGATGGTACGACGCAAACGTGCGTTATTGAGAAGTGTAAGGGCCGAAAAACGGCTAAGTGTCAGGTCGTGGACGTCCCATCAACTGACGCACGAACCCTGTAGTGCCACGTGGCATAAGCCCATAGAGTAAAGAGAAGGTGCCGAAGATATTCGGTATGAGAGAAGTGGATAAGGATGACACATCATACAAGATATCGAAATTTTCGGTATGAGAGAAATTTTCGGTACTGAAAAGAGAGATATACCGAAAAGAGATAGTTGCCGAAATATGAGAGATATTTCGGTAAGAAGTAGAGAAGTACCGAAGTATGAGAGATAATTCGGTAAGTGGTATAACGAGCAAAGGCATACCGAAATAAGACATATACCGAAAGGAAATCTTCGGTAGAGGAGGTACCGTCAATTATTGGAAAAAATAGATTTTTTTTTTTACGATAAATTTAACATACCTAAGGATCCCACAAGGAAGTTGAAACATGCCTCATCCAGTGGTTTTGTAAAGAGCTCTGCAAGTTGAAGATCTGTAGGAATGAAGTGAAGTTCAATATCACCTTTAGAGATATGATCTCTTATAAAGTGATACCGAATATCAATGTGTTTAGATCTGGAATGCAGCACTGGATTGTTGGCAATGGCTATGGCACTAGAATTGTCACATAGAATCGGTATATGAGAATAAACTTTGGCATAATCTTGTAGTTGGTTCTTCATCCACAAGATTTGGGCACAGCAACTTCCAGCTGCAACATATTCGGCTTCGGCAGTGGAGGTGGATACCGAATTTTGCTTCTTACTAGACCAACTGACTAAGTTTCCACCTAGTAATTGACAGCTGCCAGTTGTACTTTTTCTGTCAACCTTAGACCCTGCAAAGTCAGAATCTGAATAGCCAATTAGATCAAAACCTGAGTCCTTGGGATACCGAAGACCCAGATTCATGGTACCTTTTAGGTACCGAAAAATACGTTTCACAGCCGCCAAGTGAGATTCCTTGGGATTGGCTTGATAACGTGCACACAGACACGTAGCATACATGATGTCAGGTCTACTGGCAGTAAGATAAAGAAGAGACCCTATCATTCCTCTATAATTCGTGATATCTACCGACTTGCCGGTGGAATCTGCATGAATTTTTAGAGGTGGTGCCATTGGAGTTTTCATGGGAGAACAATTTTCAAAATCAAACTTTTTCAAAAGATCACGAATATATTTATTCTGACAAATGAAAATACCTTCAGAGAATTGTTTAATTTGAAGACCAAGAAAGAAAGTAAGTTCACCCATCATACTCATCTCATATTTACTTTTCATGAGAGAGGCAAACTCTTGACAAAGAATTTCATCAGTGGCACCGAAAATGATATCATCCACATAGATTTGAACAAGAATGATATTACTGTTTGTTTTCTTGAGAAAGAGAGTATTATCAATTTTACCTCTGGTATATCGGTTGGATAGAAGAAAATCAGACAAGGTGTCATACCAAGCACGAGGAGCTTGTTTCAGACCATAGAGAGCTTTGTCAAGTCTGAACACATGGTACGGATGAGCTGAATCTTCAAAGCCAGGTGGTTGTTTCACATAGACTTCTTCAGCAAGTTCTCCATTGAGAAAAGCACTCTTAACATCCATTTGAAAGACCCGGAAGTTTTTGTGAGCAGCATGAGCAAGAAAGATTCTTATTGCCTCAAGTCTAGCAACAGGAGCAAAGGTTTCATCATAATCAATACCTTCCTCCTGCCTATATCCTTGAGCAACAAGCCTGGCTTTATTCCGGATTACAGTACCGACTTCGTCCATTTTGTTTCGGAAAACCCACTTAGTACCTATAATGGTTTTGCCGAAAGGTCTTGGCACAAGTCTCCAGACTTTGTTTCTCTCAAATTGAGACAACTCTTCTTGCATGGCAGTGACCCAACAAGAATCTGCTAGAGCTTCTTCAATTTTCTTGGGTTCGATAACTGATAGAAAATTCACATAGAGACAAATGTTTCCAATACCTCTTCTAGTTTGGACACCTGCTAGCTGATCTCCTATAATTTGATTTATCGGATGATCTTTGGTCCATTTTAAAGTTGGGGGAAGAGGTGCAAGAACTGTGTTTGGAAAGTATGAAGGTGAAGGATCAGTAGGTATAGGATGAATATGATGAAGAGAAGAAGTATGTAAGGTAGTTTCGGTAGGAGCTATGGATTCGGTAGTAGCTGTGAGTTCGGTAGAAGCTGTGGGTTCGGCAGTTGGTAAAGATTCTGTCGAATCATGATGGAGAGTAGTAGAGGATACTGAAAATGGGACATATGGAGGTCCTGAAGAGAGAATATTTGGAGACTCTTCTCCAACACAGGAAATAATCCATTCATGAAGTTCAGTGTCATCACAAGATAGTGAGGATGTCTTATGATCATCAAACTTCACATGTATTGACTCATCAATACATTTTCGTCTTAGATTATATACTCTGTAGGCTTTAGAGGAGAGAGAATAACCCACAAAAATACCTTTATTAGCTTTGGGATCAAATTTCCCAAGATGCTCTCGATCATTTAAGATAAAGCAAAGGCAGCCGAAAACATGAAGAAAACCAATGTTTGGTTTTCGGCCATAGAAGACTTCATAGGAAGTCTTGTTGTGCCTTTTCACAATGATAGATCGATTTTGAGTGAAACATGTTGTATTGACAGCTTCAGCCCAAAAATAGGTTGGAAGATTTGATTCACTTAGCATGGATCTTGCAGCTTCACATAGCGTACGATTCTTTCTTTCCACAACACCATTTTGTTGTGGAGATCTTACTGCTGCAAAGTTTTGAGAAATATCTTTGTCACAAAGAAAGGTATCTAAAGTAGCATTTCTGAATTCGGTTCCATTGTCACTTCTGATAGATCTGACTAATTGACCGTTGAGAACTTCAGATTTCTTGATAAAGTTGATGATTTCTTCAGGTGTATCACTTTTGTACCTGAGAAAGAATACCCAAGTGTAACGTGTGTATTCATCAATAATTACAAGAATGTACCTTTTTCCACCTAGGCTAGGTGTGCTAACAGGCCCACAAAGATCCATATGCAGCATCTGTAGAGGAGTAGAAATAGAAAAACACTGTTTTGATTTGAAAGAAGATTTTGTCAGTTTGCCTTTCTCACAAGCTGCACAAAGCTTCTCTTTTGAGAAAGAAATTTTCGGCAAGCCAACAACAAGCTCTTTGTTGGAGAGAGCATTTAACGTTTTGAAGTTGAGATGAGAAAGACGTTTATGCCAGAGCCAGTTTTTCTTTTCAGAGTCTTCAGAAATGAAACAGATGCTTTCCTTTTCAGTTGATTTGTCATTCATATTGATGACGTACACATTATCCTTTCTAAAACCAGATAGGACAGTGTGAAACTGTTTATCAGTGATGAGACAATCAATTTCTCTGAAAATTACATAGAAACCTAAATCACATAGCTGACTAATGCTTAAAAGATTATGCATCAGTCCCTCCACATAGGCAACTTTGTTAAAAGTAATGGAACCGTTAGAAAGAGTTCCATAACCTTTAGTGGAACCGCGAGAGTTATCACCAAAAGTTACAGTTGGTCCCTTTTCTTTCACAAAGTTTAGAAGAAGAGATTTATTCCCAGTCATATGTCGTGAGCATCCGCTATCAAGATACCATGTTTGATGATGCTCATAGACCTGCAGATAAGAACAAATTAGTCTTTTGGAACCCGTTTTGAGGTGGGTCTTTTAGGGTTAGAAGAGGAAGAAGAAGGATTGGTCGGATGATATCTTTCGATACGGTCCTTTGGACAGTCTTTGGCCAAGTGAAAAGTATCACCGCAGTTGTAACACTTTCGGTAAATAAATTTCTTCATTGGATCAAGAGAAGCAGCTTTTACCTTTCCTTGAGTTTTAGATTTAGGAGGTTTGGAAAGGTGAGAGGGAATGGGATAGCTGTACGGAACGTGAGGGTTATGGGGAGCCGGTCCAAGGATTCCTTTGTAAATGGAAGATGAAGAAATGTTTGAAATTCCTTTGGACTTCTTTATTTTTAGGGCTCTTGGGATGAAGTCCGTTGTGTTCATGAGAGATTTACCTTTTGAAGAAGGTGTAATCTTTCTTTTGTTAGGAGTATTAACGACAACGGATTTTCCTTTAGAGAGGAGATGGGCCTTTTTCGAAGAATGGGAAGAAGAAGAAGAAGAGTCGTTGTTTAAATTTAATGACATAAGAAGATCATTTACAGGTTTGACCAACTCATTTGAGTCTTGATCTTCTGTTAGAATAGGTTTGGAAGATTTAGCAGACACAAAGTGGCCAAATTTTCTTGAATCGCGAAGATCCATTGAATATACAGAATTAGATTCTTCTGACATAGAATCATCCCAGCCAGTAGAATAAGAAGGTAATTTAGAAGACAGAGGAATATCCTGAGTAGGAGAGGATATGTTTTCAGAAGGGAGGCACAAAGAATTTTCTTTCCAGTACCCTAGACCATAAGTTTCACCAACAACTTGATCTTGAAAGATTTTCTCAAGATTTTTGGAAGAGGTGTTCCATTTGTTTAGGGTTTCTTGTTCCTTCTGAAGCTTCTTTAGAAGCTTGTTCTTCTCCTTGGCAAGCACAAAGTTTATAGTCTTTAAGTCATCTAACTCAGCTTTTAGTTTGTTAAACTGTTCCAGCTGGGATAGAGACTCATGAAGTTGGGATGAGAGAGATTTGACTTGAGCATTTGCTCTTTTCTTTGCATCTTTTTCATTGTGAAAAAGTACAGTTAAAGAGTCAAAAGCCTCAATCTTTTCTTCATTAGTGAGAGAGAGGAAGGGATGTACCTGAGAAGAAGAGGAAGAACACTCAGCAATGAAGTCCATCCTAGAACAGGAGTCTTTAGGTTCTTTATCAAGTTTGGCCATAAGACATTTACTTGACACTTCTTTCTCACTGTCGGAAGTGGGTTCGTCTGTCCAATCTAGAGTTTCAGCCATCAAGCCTTTGCCTTTTCGTTGAGAGTTGAAATTTCTTTCTTTCTCTCTTCTATATTTGGCTTTGTATTTGTCGGCTTTGTTGGTAAGTTCTTTGAAGGAAGAAGATGGAGAAGGTTTTCTTGGATGCGATCTACCTGTAGAATTAGATCGAAGATGTCTTCCTTTAGAAGAGTTAGAAGAATTCGATATGGAAATCCTAGAAGAATTGCTTCTACATTCAGATGCAAAATGGCCTTTCTTACCACATGCATAGCAATCCTCCTTGGATTTGTTCAAGGAGTTTCTAGAAGAAGAAAAATTTCTGTTTCTTTGAAATTTATTAGAAGAATTCTTTCAAAATTTAGAGAAATTTGCAAGCATACCCATTTCCTCTGTTAATAGATTGACAGAGGGATTTTCTCCTTCATCATCAGCTTCACTTAGATAAGCTTCCGAGGAGTGATTCAGATTTTCATGACTTTCTCTATCTGAATCATCAGAAGGGTAGGTTATACGAGGAATACACGCAGATTTCTTGGAGCCATCACTGATAAGAGCCATAGAGGGGGATCTTATTTCTTTATAGATGGTTTTCCTTTGAAGTTGGGTTTGTTCGTGATTAAGAAACATACCATAGAGAGAAGTGAGAGGAAGGCTTTCCAAGTCCCTGGAAGTCTTAATGCAAGTGGAAAGGGTATTCCAGAAATCTGGAAGACCATCCATGAATTTGCATATGATTTCCTCGTTGTCATAAAGTTTTCCAACAAGTTTTAACTCATTTAAGAGACTGTTAAAACGGTTGTAATAGGAGGGAAGAGATTCTCCCTTTTCATGAGAGAAAAATTCGTATCTACGTACGAGAGAGATCTTTTTAGATTTTTTTACTTCATTTGTACCTTCGTACAAAACACATAGAGTTGACCACATATAGTTTGCCGTTTTAAGACTGACAAGAGATTGGTATACTTCATCAGGAAGGGATTGAGCAATGATGGTTTGCACTTTGGAATCAAGTCCAACCGTGCGCTTATCTTCATCATTGTATTCTTTGGTCGTTTTTAAGACATATCGACCAGTTGCAGAAGTTCTTTCCTCCTCTGATGAGTCATCGGAAACTTGAAAGAGATTGTCCTTTTTCTTTTCTTTATCCTTAGGAGTTTTGACAAATCTATCCCAGACTTTTGGGATAAGAGGACCGTCACTAAGGATGGTAAGATACCGACTGTCAGCTCCTTCAAGGAAGAGCATCATCCTACTTTTCCATAAGGAGAAGTTGTTCGAGTTGAACTTTGGAGGTTTAACAGTAGATCCATTGTCAGAGTAAAAAGAATTTTGAGAAGAAAACTCAGGTTTTGTAGAAGGAGAAGTCATTACGGATCTGGTTTATTAGATTAAACCAACTGCTCTGATACCACTTGTTAGTCCCAAAGAAGTAAACAAGTATTGTAGAAGGGGGGGGGGGGGGTTGAATACAATAACACAAAATTACTTAATTTTAATTCTTTTATTGATAATGAATATCAAGAATTACACAAAGAGAAAATAAAGATTGTTGCGGAATAAGAATAGATGAGAACTACTCTAAACAATCTAACACTTAGAAGATATTAAGAACACAAAGACTTAAACCTTAAGAAAAAGAAAGACAACTATCAACCTGCTTGAAATATTGTGAATGCCAAAACTTGAGCTGAAAGCGTAAGTAGCAAGGTGCTACTTCCATCCTTTATATACTATCCAATGTAATGAGTGCAAAGGACAAGTAGGAGTAAAGGCTTTGGTGGTTGAGAGGTTGACAATAAATTATAAGATATTTGATGTGACTTGTCACAATACAAAAGGTAACTTTTGTACTATGAAAGTACAATATCTAAATAAAATATTCTTGGAAAAATCTTTTTGAGATCTATTAGAAAATAAACATCTAATCAAATTAAGACTAAATGCAAATCTTCTAAAGGAAGAAAGAAGCTTCCATTCTCATTGTCAGAAGATCATTGGGAAAGAGGAAGTATGTCAAATCATGAGGATTTAACATAAATGCTCGTACTAGATAAAGAAGCAATCTGTACGAGGAAAGTTACTGAAGAATGAATTCGGTAACTTAGGTATGTGCCAAAAGAGGAACTCGGCACAGAAGGAATGAATGCCGAACAGGTGAAGGTTCGGCAGAAGAGAGTTCTGCCGAACATGAGAAGATTCGGTACAGGGATATGATCTGCCGAATTGGAATCGGCAGATTATGCTTAGTTCACTCTTGAAGTCCATCTCAATCCGCATTGTAGACTTCCTTCATGTTGGATTCGGTTTATCTTCGACTCACCGATTTGTTAAACTAACTAAGCTATTATAAAGAACCATAGATCAAAATACAAGGTTCAATCATCAATAAAGACTAAGGAGAGGTTATCTTTAAATCTTAGATGACCCAACATTATATTACTATAAATTTGTTTTAATTATATTATTAAATATGTAATTGGTTATTTTTTCTATATGTCATTAAAATATAATTAAAATAATCATTGAATTCTAAAAAAATACTTAATTTTTTATATAAAAAATATTATATTATTATGCCTAAATTAAACAAATTTATAAAAAATAACATTATCACTTTCTCAAAACCATCGAAATCGTACTGTAAATCAACAAAAAAACAAAAAATAAAATGAAACATAAAATTATGATGTATCTCGCTGAATCGCACGAGTACGCTTCTAATATAGTATAAAACATAAGTTATAGAAATAATTCACTACGTATTTATGATATTTAATAATAAGATTAAATTAAAAAATATTCGATATTAGTCTCATTTTAAAAGTATTGATAAGACGATTACAATGGTATAATTTATAAAAGATGAAATGTATTTTTTAAATGCATTTTAGTTCATATACGATTATCTATGTTAATAAATAAGAGTGTAAAATGAAAAGTTACGGGATATAAAATAAACTAAATAACTAATTATAAGGATATAAAATATAATTTAAAAATTAAAAGTAATTTAATTTTGAAGATGATAGTGAAAAATAGAGGTTATTAAAGTTTTAACATTTGTACATGTATAAGAAAATTTTTATACAGAAATATAGATAATGATGATAAAGACATAAAGGAAAATAGAAAAGGTCCCCGTTTCCCTTTCAACACACCACAAAATACGCGGTCCATATCGCTCCATCGTATAAAAGCCACTCCATCCTCTAGGGTTTCAAACATTCCTTACAACTCTCCTCTTCCATTTTCACCTGTTCTTCAGCTCAATTTTCGATTTTTACCATCTGGGATTACAAGATTCTTGCTTCTTCCTAAAACCCATTTCTTCATTCTCAAAAAATTTCTGAGGTCAGTTCAGTTGGGTCGTTTCCCCTGTGTCATCACTCAAAAAAGCTTCACTTTTGTGTTTTATAGTTGTTGAGTACTTTCACCAAACTTGTGGGACTATCTTTTTTGGATGTGAGAAGAAAAATGCGAACAGATTATCAAGGCTCTTCGTCTCCAAATTTCACAAGTTTTGGGCGTTCAATCCTTGGTATGAAACACGATCCAATGGTTCATTCCATAGACCATGAAAACCCAAATCAAGAAAAAGAAATCGAAGCTTTTCAACGGCAGGTAACTCAAAGATTTCATGATCTATCTTCAGTTGATTCACATGAAGTCTTGTCTGTCTCTTGGATTTCCAAGCTCCTTGATGTTTTCCTATGTTGTCAAGAGGAATTCAAAGCTATATTGTTCAATAACAAGTCCTTTTTGAGTAAACAACCCATGGATAAACTTGTTTCTGATTATTTCGAAAGGAGTGTTAAGGGTTTGGATGTTTGTAACGCCATTAGAGATGGGATTGAGCAGATCAGACAATGGCAGAAACAATTGGAGATTGTTTTATGTGCTTTAGATAATCAGAAAAGTCTTGGAGAAGGTCAGCTTCGAAGGGCGAAAAAGGCTTTGATCGATTTAGCAATTGGGATGCTTGATGAGAAAGAATCATCAAGCACGAATCTTTCTCACAGAAACCGATCCTTTGGCCGGTATCAAAAGGATTCACAACGACACAAGTCTTTGAAGCATTTCAGATCATTATCTTGGAGTGTTTCAAGATCTTGGTCAGCTTCAAAACAACTTCATGCAATTGGGTACAACATTGTTCCCCCGAAAACTAATGAAATCATAGCCACTAATGGACTTTCGGTGGCTGTTTATACAATGAGTCACGTTTTCTTATTCGTGATGTGGGCTTTAGTGGCTGCGATTCCTTGCCAAGACCGTGGGTTACAATCCCATTTCAACGTGCCCAAGAATTTCATCTGGGGTGTGCCAATTCTCTCGTTGCACGAAAGGATTTTGGACGAATCCAAGAAAAGGGAAAGGAGAAACACTTGTGGGCTTTTGAAGGAGATTCATGGGATTGAAAAATCAGCTCGTTATATGAACGAATTGACTGATTCAATTCAGTTTCCGTTAGGGGAAGAAAAGGAACAAGAGGTCAAGAAACGAGTAGAGGAATTGAGGATCGTTTATAGAGATTTAAAGAATGGATTGGATCCATTGGAAAAACAAGTGAGGGAAGTATTTCATCGGATTGTAAGAAGTAGAACCGAAGGACTTGATTCGATTGCAAGAGGAAGTGATTGATCAATGGTTTGAGTTCTTCAATCCATTTGTATTTGGTCTTTCTTGTTGTAGATCATTGTGTTGTGAAAATACAAATAAAGAACAAAGTCTTTTTGTGCAACAAGTAGGGATCTTGAACAAATTATGAATATGTAAATGTTAAAAACCACCATATATTTGGCATCTTGTTCAAAGTGTAGTGTTTTCTTTTTGCAACAACGATGGTTTGTTTTCGGGTAAAAAGCCAAGCATAACGGTTGAAAAGGTTATCAATCGGGCGTTTTTGGACCTTCTTGCTCCATGGTCGCCCTCGTTTGTCTTGTCTTTCTATCGAGTATTTGAATCATGTGTTTCCTATCAACATTATTCATCGTATATTTCATGTATAGTATATGGTAAGTTGTTGTTGGTCATTGTATAAAATTTTGGCAACAATCATTTTTATCTGATATGATATATATATATATATATATATATATATATATATATATATATATATAGGGTTCTTTCAAGTGAGATCCTAGTATTTTGTGGTAACTATGAGATCCAATCTCATCCATCCATCTAAATAATCAAGGGTTTAAAATAATTAAGATAAATATTAATTAAAAACAGAATTTTAGGCCACTAAAATAGGTAAAAAGGGTAAAAATGTCAAAACAAATTGAAATTAAGTGTTATCTAATTTAGGCACATACCGATAATTTAGGCAATGAATCAGATGTGATAACCTCACAATATTGAAACATATCAATCAAATTCGATTACACTATTTCGACTACACTATATATCACAACAATCTACAACGATTTTAACCCTAGTTACACATTGTATCACGTAAGATAACACAATGTATCACATTGTGTGACACTGTGTGGCAACCTTGTATCACGAAGGAGGTAAGTCTTTCGGTTACACATTGTATCACGTAAGATAACACAATGTATCACATTGTGTGACACTGTGTATCACGTCAGATAGCATGCACCGGTATTATTGTTTTAGCTGTAAGATAACACACTGTATCACACTGTGTGACACCTATTTGCAACACAGATCACAATGAGATATCAACGAGATGAAGCAAGTATGGTGAAAGGAAGCATGCTTCGGTACAAAAGAAAATGATGGAGCATGGATGCAGGCTTCGACATCAAGAATGAAGATTTCATACGATTGAATTTCAAACCCAAACATGGAGAATATCTCAAAATCAATTTGTTGAGATATTCAAGGAAACTCAATATTTAATTGATAAGGGATTGATATTTTCAGTTAATAAAAAAAATAATAAATTAAGATGGATGGATGAGATTATCTCATAGTTACCACAAAATACTAGGATCTCATATGATTAGACTAGTTTTCTTCCATATATGTTGGAACCTCATTTTTTCCCCTTAGGAACTTCTTTGAAGGGTAAATTAAATCTGGAGGTTTTATGTATTCTTGTATTTATGAATTTGAATGGTTTTTTGAGTTATTATATACAAAATTGAAATTAATTTAATTTATGGAAATTGATTGTGAAAGAAGGTTTGTTTTGTACGTGAGAATTTTGAAAGTAAAATTCTTGGTTGGGTTGAAGGTGGCAAAAGAAAATTTCGTTAAATACAAAATTCCATGGAAATTAGGGAAGTTGATGCATCCCCATCTTCAAACTTTGACAAGAAGCCTTCTTTACTCACCCATTTTGACCAATTCTTCGAAGCTTCTATGGAATTCAAACTTTTGTAAAGTTGACTTTGACTTTAGACATCCATAAATTAAGGGATAGAGTAAACCCAATTTTGGTCTTTAGTGAAAAGTTTAAAAATGGACCTGAATTTTGTAAGTTTATACATTATTTTTAGAGTAAATTACGTTTTTAGTCCTTATGGTTTGTTGAAAATTTTTATTTTTGTTCTTATGGTTTTAAAATTATAATTTTCATCCCTATGCTTTATAATTCATTACCTTTTTTCTCCTTATGGTTTAATTTTTATTGTTTTTTTCATCCCTATGGTTTACAATTTATTTCTATTTTAGTTTTTCTTACTTAAAACTAGTGTTTTGGCCTTAGAGACGAAAATAGAAATAAATTGCAAACCATAGAAATGAAAATTGAAATGTCAAAACCACAGGGATGAAATTCGCAATTTTTAATAAACCACAAGGACTAAATACGTAATTTACTCTTATTTTTATGGTTTTTATTTTGTTCTAAAAGGATTATTGGTTACTAACTTAGTTAACAATGTCCATTAAAGTGGGGATGTTTTAGTTATTTCCTCCATTTTCTTATTTTTTAAATAATCATTATATATATATATATATATATACTAGGTTCGACCTCGTGTATTACATGGGGTAATTTAAAAAATTAAATTATGCCAGAAAACTTATCTTAAAGATATGAATGATCATCGAAAGTACGATGCTACTTTTTCAAGCTTTTTTCTCCTTTAGAGTTGTTTTTTTGCAGTTGGTTACAAAATGTTCTTGTTTTAGGCAGTTTTCACAAATGATGTTTTTCAAAAAATTAATAAAAAATATGAATAAATATTAAGAATTTATAAAACAAAATTTATAATATAACGTAAATGAAATTATGAAAAAAATACATAGTTAAAATTGATATGAAATTGCAAAAAGAAAATCATGACAATTTAGTGATTATTTGTATCAAATCTCATACTAATTTTAACAAATCTCATACTAATCACGACACATTAATTCGTATATATTTATGATATTTAATAATATAATTAAATCCAAAAGTATTCAATATTGGACTCATTGTGAAAGTATTGACGAAGCGATTACAATAGTATAATTTATAAAAAATAAAAATGTTTTTTTAATGCATTTTAGTTCATATATATTATTTATGTTAATATGATAAGAGTTTAAAATGAAAAATAAAAAAAATAAAGAATTAAAATTAAACTACATATCTAATTATAAGAGTAGTAAATATAAGGTATAAATTAAAAAAATTGAATTAAAGAAAGATTTAAGAAAGAATGAATATGGATGTGTTAAATGAACTTATAATATAAATGCGTCCAGATACATGTTTAGGCGGAAAAATTAAAAAATTGGCTCACCAGAAGGCGACACGTGTCCTTCTAGTTACTTATTTATTATATGTATATAATAGATTTAATTTAATATAAATGTCAATAATAATAATAATAATATATTACTTTCATATATTTAATATATTACTCCATATATTATCTTATTATATTTAATATATAAATAATGATAATTATGTTTTTAAATGAAAATTAGTAAAAAGAGTAAAAGGACGAAAACACCTCTCACTTAACCGACAATTTTTTTTTAAGGAAATTAATGACTAGAGGTCATTTTTAGAGTAAAATGCAAATCATAAGGATAATATCCAAACTAATCAAAGGTCAGGTTCCATTTTTAAACTTTTCACTAAATTTCAAGAACCAAAATTGGAGTTTACTCTTAAAGGGATATCATCTAATTCATTCATCTATATATTTTGGAGTTTACTTTTAAAGGGATATCATCTAACTCATTCATCTATATATTCAAAACCACAATATTAAGGAGGCTAAATAGACACTTGTTATCTCTTAAACATACACTTATTTATTTATGAGAATATACAATTGCAATTTTCATTTCTTTTAACTTAAAAATATATTTATCCTTTAACAAGAATATGAATCATCTTAAATAAATTATTTTTAATCAACTAAATTATATGAAAAAAACGAATCTTTATTCTGTTTAATTTGATACATATATATATATATATATATATATATATATATATATATATATATATATTTGTACAGCAACTTGGGCTACGTCCACACACACGCACCCGCGGTATCCGGACATCCAATTGGGCAGCACCAACTAATACGCGACGACCCGGCCCAGCCCAAATGGACTGGACCCGCCCAGGTACGACTAAGCTCGGTCAAGACCGAACCCGCATACCCATAGACTGGTATGCCCGTAAACCTGGACCCGAACCGACCCGAAGGCCGACCCAAGGTCTGGGTATCGCCGATGTGCATCCCCCAGGATTCGAACCCTGGTAGATAGACATACCATGCACTATCCCCCCAGGGTCTTACCACTAGGCTAGCACCTCTTTGATAATCTGATACATATATTAATATAGTTTTTTCGTTTACTTTTTAACTGAAATTTTCATATTTTATAGTCACATGTGATTGTGAAGTGTATGGTGACACCTTAGAGCCGAAAGGTATGTTCTCCCCTGGTTGAAAGTTTAAAATTAAAAATTGAGTAAATTACATTTTTGATCATTATGGTTTTTACTCATTATCAAGTTCGGTTCCTCTTTTAAATTAATTATAATTTTGGTCGTCGTGGTGGTCATTTTGTTTCACTTTTGGTCCCTATGACTAACTGTAGTTAAAAAGATTGGTTAAATTTTTGACTTTTTCCTTGTTTTGTTTTATTAGATCATGAAGTCAATTACAATTTTAGTCCATGTGGTTTGTATTTTTTTTGTTTTTGTCTTTCCTACAATTTCATTTTTCATTTTATACCCCTTATTATATTAATTAATGATAATTTTAACCAAAAATACATTAAAAATATGTATTTTGTTGTAGGATAAGTGTGTCATCGTCTAAAGGATATGACGATAGAGATAGAGATAAGTATATCAGAGATAGATTAATACAGAAATATCTCATAGCTATCTACTTGTAATTCATCCCTATTTAAAGAGATTTTGATTAATGATAATTACAGATTCATTCTTTCCATTCTATTGTTGTTCTATTCGTTTTTCCCTTTAACACGTTATCAGCACGTAGCTCGTTTGCGCTATCGCTCCCTCAGATCGTTTCGATCGCTACTAAACGATCGTTCACAATCCGTCACCATTAGAAGGTCTGTTTTTTTCTAATATTGCAATTCAAGTATCTCTACAAAAAGTTACAATTTTTTTCTCTATTATTTGTCATTAATCGTGATTAACTCTTTTAGCCACGATAATTCAATGTACCCTTATTTAATTTTGCATCTACTTGACTATGCATTTAATTTCTTTTTAATAGAATCACTATAAATCTAATTGTACATGTTTATATTTTATTCTCTAAGAATTCGTTTGTTGTTGTTCTAATTTTTCTTTACATATTAATAGAAAATTCTATGTATTTTTAGAATTTACTTGTAGCTTATTATGAATAACAACACACAAAACCACCCACCATAGATTTATGGGTTTATATTTTTTTTGAGATCATATTTATAAATCTTATACATATTTGAATATGTTATCTTCTTTTCCATATATATGTATAATCATATTGAAGCTTTTTTTCTTTGTGTGTGACGATGAATGTAAAAAAAAGGGTGAGGGTGTTATTTTCCTAATTTTCATCTACTTATAATTATTAATTTAAAAAGAGAAAATTATTATGTTTGGGTTTATTAAGATTATTCGCTTTACACTTGGACTTATTAATATTTAATTTGTTTTTAATTTGTATTTAAAAGTAATAATTGATTTAAAACTTATCATTATCTATTGAACCATTATCCCCTCTTTTTAAATTGACTAATATGATTTATTTTATATGAGTTTATTTTAGCATATTGTTATTTATATTGTATATTAAATTATGCTATAATTTTAAACATATCATTGTTTATCTATGCATCATCAATTAGTTGCAATTTTGACATGTTTAGTTGGTTAATTTAATTACGTTAATATTATTTTATTTAGATCAATTATCGTTTAATTATGGGTTTGATAATATTTATGTTTTGAACTATTATTATTTATTAATGTTTATCAAATTAGATTACAATATCCATATATTTAGATGGTTATCCAATTAGTTTACAATATTATTTATTATTTATTTGTTTATGTTAATATTCAAATGTCTATCACAATTAATAATTGTTATAATTCAAATGTTTATCTTGATTATGAGTTCCTACTCATTAATCTCAATCTTATAAAATATCTTTGGAATTTACAATTCCAACCCCTATAACTTTTGTTATTTTGTCAAAAGGTCCAAAAATAACATGAAAATGTTAAAATCAAACATTTATCTTGATTGTGAGTTCCTAGTTCCTACTCATAATTTTAAACTATATAATTAAATTTTGGAAGTTACACTTTCAAGCCCATATATTTTGATCTTTACCAAAAGCTAAAAAAAAAAATACTATTAAGGAATTAAAATTGGTTTCATATGCCAAACTCATAGTCACTTTGGTCTCATATCAAATGCTCTATAATTAACAATGTTATATTTAAATTAAATAAATCACAAGATATCGACTGGATTTTGTCAAACTGGTGTAAACAACCCTAAGGTTTGTAGAGACTTAAGAAATCCATGTGATTCCCCTACTACCTGAAAATCCAATAGATTGAGTGATTTCTTTTTCACAAATTGAAATATTGATGTAGTATTATCAACAAAATATAAGCATACAAAAATCCAACATTGTTATGATAATGAAATTTCATAACCATAATCCATTTTCTTATAAAAAAGAAAATCATATATTATTCTTTATATATGTAAATGGTTGAAACAACTCATCCCAAAGTTAACGCCGTAAACTCAAAAGAATCTGAGTATCATAAATGAGTATATAAACCTCCTTTTGAAAAGGTACAAGAAAATACCTAAAGTCCATCAACTCCCCATTGACTATAAAACCAACCTCTTGAAAAGGTACAAGCAAATACCCTCATGTTTTAAGACGACATATAAATCCTAAGTTTCATAGGAATACCTTTACTAGAAACCTCTAAAAAAATGTGGGATGTCCCGAAAGGGATAATCGGGAGTACTCATGAATATGTACTTCCCGAACTAATCGTACAGTGAAATGAAACCCACTTACTCGATTACAAAAAGGTAACTGATCTCAACAAAGAAATGTTATATCCAAAACGCGTCTCAATCTCTGTGGCAAGGAACTCACAGAAGATGACATGATTCCTAACATTATTTCCACCTTTCATATATAAGTAAATACTAATATAAGTTGGAATTTAACCTTTAGACAAACTCATCAACCTACTTCAAGTGGTTGAGAGACATAACAAGGTTCTTTCAAATAACAACACCACATATGTCGAGACAAAAAAAATTCTGAGATTAATAATGAAAGCATTAAAGGTGGAAACAACTCCAAAGAATAGAGAATTAAAAACAATTTCACACATGTGACGTTTATGCACTATGTGGATGAAACCCTAGAACGGGTCAGGGTCTCGGTAAGAGTCGGGAATGATTTTTCAACATCTAGAGTAGAGATACAACTACTACCCCAGGTGATAATGGACAGTCAAATAAGAAATGCAATAAAGAGTGCCCCTGTCGAAAAGGAAATACGTTGAAAATGAACTATAACATATTAATTTAATATTTAATATTGATTAAACATATGTTTATTTGAAATTAATTTTAAGTATCGAAGTTAAGTTATTTGCCTAAGTAATCGAATATGTAACCATTATAGATGTAAAGTAATACATCGTAACAAATGCAAAAAATTTCAATATTCTCCGTTCCGTGTAGGAATGTATCGAGGAGAATTGATTTTTTGACCTCTCACACAATCTAAAAAAGATAGACTAATACTTATTCCAACCAAAATACTTAGATGATGGACTGTCACTTTCTTGTTGGTACAAGATTAATAGAAACTTTGTAAAGATATTCGTATCAAATGGAAATGGAAGTGAGCATATATACATAAGTTCTAATGAATATGAAAGTAAACATATATCATGGAAACTAATGTATCAAACTAGTAGATTATTGGGTTATCAAAACATATTTTGTCACCAATAAAGAACTTTGGGGGCAATGACACATATATGTTTCGACATGACCATGTGGGACACCATGGTTATGACATTGTGATCAGTGTATTGCAAAATACACATAGACACATTCTCTTTCAAGTGAAAGGCAGAATGAGGAAAATTGCAATTGTTGACTTCTGCAACATAAGAAACAACATTGCTATCATAATATGCCCTCTCGAATACCTAAAACTTTTGTATATACCCTAATCCTTAGCCAAGACAGGAATGAGACCATCCTAAAGCTAAGGACATAATATAAAAATATTCCATTGTTACAACGAATACAAGGTGATATTTATGGACATAAACATCCAGAATGCGAGCCATTAAAGTACTTTATGGTTTTGGTTTCAACACGATGAACACATGTCGTATTATTGTCCCCATAAAATACTGCACTCTTAGCACTAGCTATACGTTTAAGGGCTCACCACCCTGAAGTCTACATGACTTGGAATGCTGGAGAATTTACATCATAAGGATTTGATGTTAATTGCATATGTGTTAGGATCAATGTAGAGTTTCCTATACCCTATGTGTATATATAAAATGGTCTCATAGAAGTTGTTATCAAAAGAATATGATGACATCTAGGGTATTAGTAATGCGCACCAATTTACCCACATCTACCTGGGGTTATGCAATTATTATATGCAGTTTTTTTTTCATTTTTAGACCCACTGTTTGCTAATCAGCCTCATGCATACCAGTTGGTAACTGGATATAAGCCTGATAGTTTACATTTACACATGTTTGGTTCTATAGTATATGTGCCAATTGCGCCCCCACAGCGCATCGAAATGGGCCCATAAAGACGACTTAGTATATGTTGGATATGAATCCCCAACAATTATCCGCTAATTAGAATATTTGACTAGTGATCTCTTTACCGCTAGATTTGCGGGTTGTCACTTTCATGAGACAATCTTCCCGTCGTTAGGGGGAGATAGGAAAAAGGATTTTCCATGGGAACGACAGGAAGTGTCATTGAATATTCCCACTCTGTCTCATTTTGATCCCCAAAACTTCATAACGTAATGTTGAAGTCAAACGAGTCAGACTCGATACCTGATACGTTTAATGTTATTCCAAAAGTGACAAGATCACATATACGAGTTGCAAATATACTCGCAAGGTTAAAAAGTCCCCAACAGGGGCACAACGCCATTGGAAAGTGCGTTGCAATCACACATAGTGGAGGTGTGGTTGAGGTCGTAGCTACCAAATGGAAGTGGTGGAAGCTACTTGGTTCGATGGATACTATTCTAAAGGAAGAGAATAGTTAGGCACATTCATTTATCATCAATACATAAAACTCTCATGAGATTGTCTCTAATTATAATTATGTCCATGAATCATCACTGGAGGACGCTCCGAAGTTAATATTGATTCTAGAGATGAATATTAATCTCAAATGAACTATGAGAGTACATATGAGTCGATGGATAGATCATATATAATCATTGATGATTTATTCGCATATACGATGGCTCATAAGATGATCGAGCACGACGACATCGAACCAGGCTCAGTTGAATAATATCAACAAAGAGCATATTGGCCTAAATGTAAAGAAACAATCCAGAACGAATTATATTCTTTGACAAAGGATCGGGTATTTGGTCAGGTAGTGCTAACCTACCAAGGGTAAAGCCCGTAGGACATAACTGAGTCTTAGTCAGAAATCGTAACGAGAATAATGAAGTCCTAATGTATAAGGCTATACTTTGGAGCAAGGTTTATCACAACGCCCTGGATTGACCATGAGAAGACTTACTCTCCCGTGATGGACGTTATAACGTTCTGCTAATTAATTAGCCTAATAGTTTCCGAAAGACTGGAAATGTAGCTCATGAATGTGATTACCACATATCTCTACGGGGATCTAGATTTAGAGATATATAAAAGTGCTTGATGATATTACATTACCAAAATCAAGTAACTTTAAACCACGAAATGCGTTTGCAATAAAATTGAAACGCCCACTTTATAGATTAAAATAATCTAAGCGGATGTGGTATACCCGCCTAATGGAATACTTGATTGGGAAAGGATATATAAGAACGATGAATTGTTCCCTTGCGTATTTATTATGGAAAACAAGTTCCAGATTTTCAAAGTAGCTCTATATGCCAAGGTTATGGACATAATAGGCACTCTTGATGAAATAAGAGGAACCACAAGCTACTTGAAATCTGATTTTGAGAGGAAAGATCTTGGGAAAACATGGTTTTGTCTAGATATTTGAGCTAGGACACCGAGTTTGTGAAATATTAATTCACCGATCGCATATGTCTAGAAAATAATCAGGCAATTTAATATGGACAAAGTGCATCCGTTTAGCACTCCTATGATCGGCTGAAGTGTCAGATATAAGGAAAGATCCATTTCATCTAAAGGATGATGACGAAAAATGTTGGGAGCTGGTATTCCCTATCTAAGTACAATATGCGCATATACACTTAGCATAATACACTTGACCATATATTATATTTCATAGTGAATTTGTTAGCTAGATTTAGCTCAACGCCAACGCAAAGTCATTGGAATGATTTCAAATTAATCTTTTGGAACCATTGACATGGGCTTATATTTCCCCATAGAAAGAAAAATTGGATTGATAATGAAACTTCAATACCTACTTAAAATGTAAGTAGCAAAAGTACTAGCTCTTATAGAAAAACACCAAACAATGTCTTGGTATGTAAGCTAAGCAAACCTTTGTAACTACCTCCTTGAACTAATCCAATAATATTACTCTTCATGAGATAATTAAAGAATGTTTATGATTAAGGACTATCATTACATATATTAGGGGAGCTAGTAATTTTGGGTTCAACCAGTATCCTACTTGCATATATGGAAATAATGCATCATGTATCGAAGAAATGAACATAAGATACATCAAGGGTGATAATACAAAGCATATTCTGCTTAAGTTTCTATACAATCAACAATAAAATACTCTCCTTTAGATTCAAGTGAATCAAGTAAGGTGTCAAAAGAATGTGACATATTTTACCAAGTCATTACCTAAAACCATATATTGGGAAACATGTAGAAAGTAAATGCAAATATTTTCCAAACTTCCTTGATTAATGCACGAATCAGGGGGAGTAGTAGACAAAAGGGGGAGTCTACTATATTTGTGATATTGGTATATTGTGCTCTTTCCTTCAACCATGGTTTTATTTTTACCATTGGGTTTTGTTCCTTGGTGTATGGTTTTAGTGAAGCAACGGTTTATATACCATAATGTTTTCCTAACTCATGATTAATGTACGAATCTAAGAGAATACTAGACTGAAGGATAAGTCTATGTATTGCAAAGAAGTTGGTGCGTTGTACTCTTTCCTTCGTCAGACTTTTATTTTTTCCCACTGGGTTTTTATTTTGGCGTAAGGTTTTAACGAGGCAACAATTGTGCACCATCACTCTTTTAACTCGGCACAAGAGGGAGTGTTGTAGGATAAGTGTGCCATCGTCTAAAGGATATGACGATAGAGATAAAGATAAAGATAGAGATAAGTATATCAGAGTTAGATTAGTACAAACATATCTCATAGCCATCTACTTGTAACTCATCCCTATTTAAAGGGCTTTTGATTAATGAGAATTACAGATTCATTCTTTCCATTCTATTGTTTCTATTCATTTTTCCCTTTAACATATTTTATTTTGTAGGTTACACTTTTAAAAAAGTTTTGTCGATACCTTTACAATGAGTTTAAGTTATATTTTTAAATATATATGCAATTTATCCAATATATCTCAAATCCGTCTATGCTAATCTAAGAAAACATTTTCTATTTGACGTTGGGTTCAGAAAATATATTGCTTTTTTCTTATTTATGTATGATGGAAATCGAAATTTATCCATGTCTATTAATAAAAATGTATCGTCTCAGATATTTTATTTAATTAAATGTTTTTTAAATGTGTATCAAATAAAAAACTTTATAATATAATTAATAAATTTTTTTAGAGTATCAACTTAAATTTATCATAATGAAAAATAAATAACCAATTAACAACCACGCATTTTCATAAACTTAATCTTTAGTAATAGAAAATATAGTTTTAATAATGAAAATGTGTGGTTGTTAGTTGATTATTTATTTTTTCATTACGATAATTGTTATCCCCAACTCTGATTTGTAAAAGTATTGAAAATATTCTAAGTTCTACTTCAGAGGACTTCTAGAGATAGCCATCAGAGAGAAAACCTATCTCTGAAGAACATTCCAGAGATAGAGTATTCAGTAAGAAGATATCAGAGATAGCTTCATCAGAGGTCTACATCAGAGCTATGAAGAATTCTCTCTAAAGATCGAGCTGAAGATTTCTACAAGTGTTGACACAAGATCAGAAGACACGTCACCTAGTGATAAGATTTACCTTTTAGGTAGATTCAATGTTCCAAAAAACTCGCCGCACAGCCGCCATGGCGCGACATGGCACCAAGGCTTGTGTGTCACGCCACATTAAACCCATGGCACGCCATGGCCTAATGCGCAGTTATCGTAATGAGATAGTTGATTTTTCTTTACGTTTTTAATATCTTATTTACAAGTTTTTAATATGTAACCTAATTTAACTTGCTTATTACTATTGACTCATTGAGTAACACTACAAAACATATGTTTTATATATAATATTATATATGAATTGGAAATTTCCTGCCATAAGTCACGCCTTGAAAACGCCATGGCTTCGTCGTGGCTCCTAAAGCTTGAGGCTTGGCCTCACCGCCCCGCCCCGCGTCACGCCATTTAGAACCTTGGGTAGATTACTGTTCAAGCATGGCTTAAGCTTGCCTGGTAGGTAAGTTACTGTTCAAGCATGTCTTGTGTGTCAGGAAAGTACACTGTTCACCTTTTGAGTCCTATAAATAGGACGTGCAACTCATAGCTCAGGGTGTGCTTTTCCTTTATTTACTTGTAAAAGAATTATTTCTTTATGTACTGAGAATTGTACAAGAAGATCTTGTAAGATTAATCCACCTTTTTGGCGTTCTTCATAATCTACATTGCATTATCCAATGAATATTTTTTTTCATTATTTACTCTATTGGATATATCTTCTTTACTATGAGTACGAATCGAACTTGGTTTAAACATTATTTGTTTCCGCTATTATTGTTAAATGTTTATTTGTTTAAATAATTGTTAAGACAAGGATCTGGGATCAAACAATTGGTATCAGAGCTTCTTTGTTTTTCTTAAAACAAATAAGATCAAGTCTGCTTACTTGGATTGATTCATGTCTTTTTGATTCAATTTTTCATATATGTGCATGTTCATATAAACTTTTGTTTATTTAAGAACATCATATGCTCTGGGTTTGAAAACTACTCACAATACTTTAGTTTGTTGAAAGATCTAATCTCAAGCTTCATCTTTTCAAAACTTCATCTTCTTCTTTGAAAAAATGGCAAACTCTAGTATAAGTGCCATATATACCGTTGGATCTTTGACAAAACCTCCTACTCTTCTGAGAGATGAATATCCTCAATGGAAGATCAGGATGGTCAACTTTTTGGAAGGGATGGACAAAGATCTCCTTAGATCTGCCACTCAAGGACCTCACCAACCAATGGTTTTGGTTCCTAGAGTTTCTGCCACAACAACAACTGCATAAATACCTGCATTCTTTGAAAGAAGACATCTAACTTCACTGATGAAGAACTAACTAAAATGGGAAATGATTCCAAAGATGTTAGACTGTTGATCATAGCCATCCCCAATGATATCTTTCAAGAACTTGACTCTTGTGTGACAACAAAAGAGATTTGGGACCAATTGTTAAATCAACTTGAAGGTGGTGTTAAAACTCAGAAAAACAGAAGGACACAATGCATAAATGAGTATCATGACTTTAAAGCACTACCTGAAGAAACACTACAACAAACATATTCCAGGTTTAATGTCTTGATAAACAAATGCAAAAAGTGTGGAGTCATAAGATCCAAAGAGGAGAATAATGTTCTTTTTCTGAAAAGTTTAAATGAAGAATGTCTGCAACTATCTATGTCACTTCAAGCCAATCAAATTCTTGAATCATGGTCACTAACAGACATTTATGGCACACTTGTTGCCCAAAAAAAAGTTGTCAAGAAAAAAACCAAAACCTCTTTGGGTAGACCTCTTGGCCTGGTGTCAACAGAAAAAGGAGTTTTAGAAGAAAACAGATCCAGAAGAGCAAAAGCTTCAAAAGAAAAGTTTTCAGAAAATGAGCCCAAAAGAAAATCAAAAAGGGCCATGATAGCTGAAGATGACAAGGATTCAGATTCAGACTCAGACTCAGACTCAGATGAAGATAAAAAAGATTTTGCTCAATCCCTTGCTTTAATAACTCATCAATTTAACAAGAGATTTGGAAAGAAAGTATTTGAAAGAAGAAGAGATGAAGGAGATAGTAAAGGAGAAAGAAGATTTCAGAAGGAAGGATATCACCAAGAGCCAAGATCTACTCTACATAGTAATCAAATGACTGTTCAAAACATCCACCATGAACCTGCTCAACATTCCAGACCTCAACAACATTTTCAACAACAGAATCCCCAACCTCAGAGATACTACCAACATCAACCTCAAAAGACAGAAGGAAATGTTGCTCTTCCAACAAATCAGAATGATGGAAGATGCTTCAGATGTGGCAAGCCAGGCCACTTCTCTGCCAACTGCAAAGGTAGATTGATCAAAGATCAGGACTACTACAAGAACAAGTACAACTATAATATCAAGGAAAGGGTACTCGTAGCAGAGATGGAAGACTGGCTTTCAGACTCAACCACTGATGGAGAAGAAGAGCCAACCAACCATTGTGGCATGGCTATAGCAAATGGTGATCAATCAGATGGATCATGGCTGGACTACTATGAAAAGGTAAATTCTCCATCCACTTATGAATCTGAACTTGAAATAGATGTGCTCAAACTCACAGATGAATTTTAGAGCTTAAAGCAAAAACTTTTTGAAGAAAAAGAACAGAGAAAACAAGTTCTAAAAGATTAAATCATTTATAAAAGAGAGAAAGATCTCTTAGAGGATGAAAAGAAATAAATATTTGATGAAAAATCTAAGCTTGAAAAATCTTAGAGAACAAAAGAAGACTTTTTCTGAGAAATACAAAGAACTTGAAAAGGTTTTAAAGGCAAAAGAAGAAGAAGTTAAAAAAATCAGTGTATGAAAGACTCAACTCTGTTGCTTTAACCAACTTTTTTCAAAAAGAAAGGGAAGTTTTACATCAATCTCTGGAGAGAAAAGAACTTTAAATCAAAAGCTACTAAGAAACTTGAAATTGACCGTTAGTCCAAATGAAATCACAAAAATACAAGAAATCTTGAAATATAAAAAATTCAGAAACTCATAAATTTTGACTAAGTGTTAAAACTAGCAAAGCACTATAGAAGCTTAAAACTCGCAGATGCCTATACTCGCAACACACTGTTTACTGAGAAACTCGCAGGCTTAAGCTTGCGCGTTTATGAAACTCGCAAGCAAAGGTTTGCGTGTTTTGGAAAACTCGCAGATCGCTGAAACTCGCAGGAGCCTAAACTCGCAAGTGACTGTTCCTTAGAAACTCGCAGATATAGGTGTGCACGTTCCCTGAACTTGCAAAGCACTACTTGCGTGTTTGAACAAACTCGCAGATCGATCTAATCTCTTAAACTCGCTAATGGTAGCATGAGCGTTTTCTGAAACTCGCAGATTGAATAAACTCGCAGATTACTGTTCCCGAAGAAACTCGCAAGCTTAGACTTGCGCGTTTGTAGAACTCGCTAATAACGCCTTGCTCGTTCTATGAACTCGCTAAAAACACCTTGCGCGTTTGAGACCAAATTCTTCAACTTGCGCGTTCTTGCGAAGAACTTGTGCGTTTTTCGGATCTTGCGTGTTCTTCACTTTTTCTTGCGTATTCTTGATCTGATCGATCAAAAAATCAAGTAAACTTGATTTCTGACTCTAAAATTTGTACAATTTCATCCCCACACTATACGAAATACATTTACAATTCTCAAATTTCAAATACAAGTGAAAATTACAATGATTAATTGAAATTACAGTGTTCGACTCATGAAACTCAAAAACTCAACAAAACTCAAAATTATCAATCAATTACAGTGCAATTCGTGAAATTACCTATACAAACTCGATCGATTATACTCAGCAAACAAAACCTAATCGATTACAACTCAAAATTCGCACTAAAACTCAAAATTTGATCTGACTTCGAAGAACACAGAGTCGAACTAATTTCTTGATTTGATTTCAAATGGATTTGCTCTGATACCAATTGTGTGTCCTGAAATCTAGATTCCTATTGCATTTTCACAAACAAAACAAACAAGATTATCAATTACCTGTTTTGATTTCAGTTTCAATTCAAACGATTACAACTGTTTTCTCACTTTCTCTCTCTAGACAATTCTCTCTCTCTCTAAAACTTTCTCTGAATCTTCAACTACGGTTGGTGAATCAGTTTCTGTAACTGTTGATTACTATGCTCAGGGTAAGAAACATAAGAAACAACGATCACAGAAACAGAACAACACTGGTAAACACAAGAAAAATCAATTTCAGAAATCTGATTTTCCTAATCAATATTTTCCTAATCAATCTAAATCTTTTGTTTCAGATTTAAGAAAGAAAAGGTCGGAAGCAAGAACTGAATGGCGACCAAAAAGGAAGAATGATGAGACAGCTGAATCAATTTCTGATAATTCATGTAATAGATCTGATAGTAGTGATAATGCTGTAGTTGGTCAACTTGCTTCTCCTAAACAAAACCCTTGTAACTTCTTACAAGCGTTATTCAATAAAGCAATTGATCCAATTATTTCCTACTAATACTAAATCTTATCATTATCGGAGAAATGATTTTGCTTATTATCATAATTCTAACGATTGGTTTGGATCTTATCATGTTTATTCTTCTAAATCAAAAGTTTTTAAAAGTTTTCAAAAGAAAAACGGATCCATATTCAAATGGATGCCAAAATCATGTGCTAATCTGTTAGGACCCGTGTTTAAATGGGTACCTAAATCTATTGTTTCCTGATTTCTCTTGCAGACCCGGCATATGTGGTACTTGGATAGCGGCTGTTCCAAGCATATGACCGGGTAGAAAGCTTTATTGTCTAATTATACAGAGAAATTCAGCGGCAATGTGCGATTTGGGAACAACCAGTTTTCACCGATCTTAGGATATGGTGACATCATTCAAGACAACATAACGATTAGGAAGGTGAGCTACGTCGAAGGCTTAGGGCACAACTTGTTTAGCATCGGTCAATTCTACGACAAAGGGTTAGAGGTCAACTTCAAAGCTAAGAAATGTTCGGTTCGTACTGAAGACGGCAAAGAACTTTTAGTCGGGAATCAAAAGACAAATCTCTATACCATCAATCTTTCACAAGTCTAGAATGACAATCAAGTTTGCTTACTAACAAAAGCTTCTATGCAGCAAAGTTGGCTTTGGCACAGACGTTTATCGCACCTGAATTTTCGTTACATAAACAAGCTGGTCAAAGGAAAGTTAGTCAATGGACTTCCTGAACTGAGATATGAGAAAGAACACTTGTGTGCAGCATGTGAAAAAGGAAAGATGAAGAGAGCTCCACATAAACCAAAGCCTGAACCTAGTACCAGTTCTCCAATAGAGTTGTTGCATATGGATCTTTGTGGTCCGATGCGAACGCAAAGCTTAGGCGGAAAGAAATACGTGTTGGTTATCGTGGACGACTATTCGCGATACACGTGGGTCAAATTTCTACGATCAAAAGATGAGATGCCCGAAGTTCTCATTACATTTCTGAAGACGACCCAGGTGAATCTATAGAAACCAGTCAAGCTTCTCAAATCTGATAACGACACAAAGTTCAAGAACAAAACTGTTGAAGAATATCTCGAATCGGTCGGGATATCACATCAATACTCTGCTGCTCGTACGCCCGAACAAAATGGAGTAGTCGAAAGGCGAAATCGAACGCTAGTCGAGGCCACTCGCACTATGCTTAGCCAATCTGACTTACATCTATTTATGTGGGCATAAGCTATTTCGACTGCGTGCTACACTCAGAACCGTTCCATGATACACCGCAGATTTCAAAAGACTCTGTATGCTTTGATCAACAACCGAACACCAACCATTAAATATTTTCATGTTTTTGGTTGTAAATGTTTTGTGCTCAACGACAGAGAGAGTCTGAACATGTTCAGTGCTAAGGCAGATGAGGGCATCTTCATTGGTTATTCTTCTACATCTGCTGCATATCGTGTCTATCTGAAGAAGTCAAAGACCGTAGCCGAGAGCGTAAACATCACATTTGATGAAAATATGGCTTCTGAACAACTCAGTTCAGAACCCGTGATAACTGGAGTTCTAGCTTCTGGGTCAATCAGTTCAGAACCTGTACCTGAACAGAACAAATCAGATGGCGCTTCTTTGTCTACTAGTCATTTATCTGATTTAGATTTGTTGTTTGAATTTTTCTATGATGAGTTTCTAGGATCTAAATTTCCTAATTCTGTTGTGGTTGACAGGTCTGATGATTCAATGACAAATCCTCCAACTACTTCAGATGTTTTAACTGAACTTTTACCCCCGGTTAAGATAGAAGCTCAAGTTCAAACACATATTCCTTCAGTTGAAGCTGAATCTGTTAATGAAGAACCAGAAGTTACTGCATCAGTAGGGTGTATGATAAGGACATATCAACAGACTGAACAAACTGTTCCTACTGAAACTTCTGCACCACTTCCTTCAACTGAACAACTCCCTCCTACTGTACAAACTGAAGAAGTTGATAGTGGATTTTTAGATGATGACCATGATCAATCTTCATCTACTCCACTCGCTCATGAGCATCGCTGGACCAAAGAGCACCCTTTACACCAAGTAATTGGAGATCTTAACAAGCCGGTGCAAACTAGGTCAGCAACTTTAAACCAGTGTCTGCATGACTCATTCCTCAGCAAAATAAAGCCTACTCGAGTATAAGAATCTCTTGCTGATTCGGATTGGGTGTCTGCTATGCAAGAAGAATTAAATCAGTTTGAAGCCTGAAGGTCTGGAGATTAGTTCCAAAACCAGAAGGAAAGACCGTGATAGGAACTAAATGGGTATTCAAGAATAAAAAGGACGAAGATGGTATTGTTATAAGGAACAAAGCTAGACTTGTTGCCAAAGGTTACCGGCAAGAGGAAGGCATAGACTACGATGAGACATATGCTCCAGTAGCGCGTATAGAGGCAATCCGCATGTTTCTAGCCTACGCAGCTCACAAGAACTTCACTGTCTATCAAATGGACGTAAAGACTGCCTTCTAAATGGCATACTTAAGGAGGAAGTCTACGTGTCTCAACCAGAAGGTTTTGTAAATCCAGATAAGCCAAATCACGTCTACATCTTGGATAAAGCCTTGTATGGTTTGAAACAAGCCCCTCGCGCATGGTATGATGTTCTATCTAACTTCTTGGTCAAGTCAGGTTTTTCGAAAGGTAAAATCGATACCACTTTGTTTATTAAAAACGAGAAAGCTGATATCATTCTTATTCAAATATATGTAGATGATATTATATTTGGTTCTACAAATCCTAAATACTGTAAGAACTTTTCAAACCTTATGGTGTCACGTTTTCAAATGAGTATGATGGGAGAGATGAATTTTTTTCTCGGATTACAAGTAAAACAATTTTCAACAGGGATTTTCATTAACCAATCTATGTACATTTTTGATATTCTTCGGAAATTCAAAATGGAAAATTGCAAAACTATTGGAACCCCAATGGCACCAGGTACTAAGATTAACACTGATTCTTTAGGAAAAAGTGTTGATGTTAGGACTTATAGAGGTATGATAGGTTCTTTAATGTATCTTACTTCATGTAGACCAGATATAATGTTTTCAACATGTTTGTGTGCACGATATCAGGCTGATCCTAAAGAATCCCATTTGGCTGCTGTCAAACGGATCTTTAGATATCTGAAGGGGATTGCCGATCTTGGTCTGTGGTATCCTAAAGATACAGGATTTCAACTGACTTCTTATTCAGATGCAGATCATGCTGGGTGTATGTTAGACAGAAAGAGCACTTCTGGTCACATTCAATTTCTTGGGGACAAGCTCGTTAGCTGGGCGTCAAAGAAACAATTATGCGTTTCCACATCGACTGCTGAAGCAGAGTATGTAGCTGCTGCCAGTTGCTGCTCTCAGGTCTTGTGGATGCGAACACAGCTGCGAGACTATGGACTCAAGTTTGATAAAATTCCGATATATTGTGACTCGAAGAGCGCAATCACGATATCTGCTAATCCTGTACAGCATACGAAAACCAAACACATTGATGTCAGGTATCATTTTATAAAAGATAATGTAGAAAAAGGTACAATAGAACTTTACTTTGTAAAAACTGATTATCAACTTGCAGATTTGTTTGCTAAAGCTTTAGATGAAAAGGGATTTAATTTTCTTGTATCTAAGCTTGGTATGCTAAATCTGAAGGTCTAATCAGTAATTACCTATTAAAGATTCTTTTATTGTCATTTTTCTTCATTTCTTTATTATTATTATTTCTGAAGGATATCTGCACTTTAATAGTTTGTTCATGATCTCAGGGGGAGAGTGAGAAGAACTTTAAGATGATCTACATTCTTTTGAGGGGGAGTTTATCTAATTTCTGCATTTTACTAAACTGACAAATTTTTGTGATGCATGAATTTAGGGGGAGTGTACAAGTCAAATGAGTAAGACTATGATTTCTGATTATTTCAGATCAGAACTCGTACTTTAATCGTTTTACTGCTTTATGTCATTTACTTTTTAATAAATTTTTGTGAATAAAATTTGCTTTGACTAGACTTTGAGACTTGTGCAGAATGAGAGAAGCTATCAAGATCATATCTTTATGACTTCAGCTGACTTTATGAGAATTAAGATTGAGCGAAAAGGTAAATTTCTTATCTTAATCTCAAATGTATCTGAAAGAAGGACAACTTTCAGCTATAGAAAAACATGTTCTTAAATGTTCAAACCACTTCCCGATTCTTAAACAGATTTCATGAGTTGGAAGTGTGATTTTAAATGATTTTCATTTTATTTGTGCTTACATGATTATAAACCGTGTGTTTCCAAAGATAATTACTTGTGTATTGTCTTTTCTATATACTTTCAAGTATTCACACACACCGGTTTAATTTTTGTTGATATTGTTCTTACCATTTCTCAAATTTGAAACATATTTTTCGATGGTAAGACACCCCACTTGTATTCAAAGAATTTTGAGCGTAATTTTCGAAGCGTTCATTTCAAGAATGTCTGTATTTTGGTTCATATAGACAATATCCATTATTCTTGACCATAAGCTTTGATTGTTATATCATTCATTTCTGATCATTTTCATACAATGTCAGATTTTCAAACAAGTCTTTTGCATTCATATTCATTCATTCAATATACTTGTTTGAAAATACTTCAATGTTTAAAAATGCTCAAATCTTCATGATTATATTCTGAGCATATAAATATCTGACTTGTATTTGAGCTTTAACTGATAAAGTTAAACCATATTGAGCAACATATGCTTCATAGGAAAATTCGGGTTTCTTTGTGCTAGGACTTAAATGAAAACTTCTATGGATTCACGATTACCAGTGTTTCCTACCCAAGAAGTTAACCTATAGTGATTGAGTGTGAGGAGTCAAAAAGAAATGAGTGTGGGTTGTGCGTTGAGGTAAAATGGAAAAGAGAGTTTGGTTAGATGTGAGCTTAATGATTAAAAGAAAGAGGGTGTGAGATCAGAGTAAAAGAATATCAAACTCTGCACCAACTACTTTCTGAGCCGGGCAACCACATTACTAATGTTTCACAATTCTTGGTGAACATTATTGAAACAGGAAACTATCCAATGCTAACTCTTGATACTACCCCACCAACCACTCATTTTCTTCTAAAAAAGAAAGTGTTTCATATTTCAAAGGGGACGCAACATATAATCTATCTGGTTTTTCATTTGGAAAATCTGGATATTGAAAAAGAAGGAAGTCTGCCCCACCTTCGCACTTCAATCATGCACATTGAGTCTGTGTTTATATACTGTTGACTCAGTGGTTTACACAATTTTGAGCCTTATAAGCAATCATCATATGCTTAATTCTTTCTATCACAAGCACGAACACACAAGGAATTCGTTTCTTTGTCATAACGTTCATAGAAATTACCTTTGTGGTGTTTCGATGATTGGATGGAAGCCCTGGGGGAGTGAACATCAAAAAGCTCCTTTCTTATGTGTATCCATTACACACAGTGACTTAGTGTTACTGATAGGCATATTAACTGATTCATTTGTTGATTCAGATGTTACATGAATATTTTGTCTAGATTTGCAAAGATCTAGATGAATACATGGTTATGGATCACAAAATCAGAGGCTCTTGGACATATCAGAATGGTCAAATACATTTCTTGGTGAAAGTTTTGATGATACCGATGCTCAAATCATCAAAAAGGGGGAGATGGTATCAAGAAATGTTAAAGTTTTGGAGTTTTGGGAGATGATTTAAAGAAATGTCAGAGTCAGAAATTTCAAAGTGAAAGATTTGTAGAAGATAAAGTTCAAAGTTTGAAAGTTTGAAAGATTGTTCAAGCAAAGTCAAAGATGTTTGAAGATGTGCTGATTTTCTGAAATTTTCTTTGAAGAGTTAAATCTGAAGATAATTTCTTTCCGAAGTCTGAAAGAGTTTTGTGATAATTTTGGAAGACTATTGAAGATCGTTTCTATCATTTTTGGGAAGATTGTTATATCTTTTGGCAGACAGATTTTGGAAGAACTCAAACAGTTTTTGAAGATAAAGATATAAAGAAAATGGGAGATTGTACTGACAGAGGTTAAAGAGGAGATTGATTTGCTAAATCTTTTTATGATGATCTTGAATCCAAAGGGGGATATTGTTAGAGCATAAATCTGTTGAATACAAGATCATGAAGACTGAAGGTCAAAGTACAAGAAGTCAAATCTAAGAAAGTCAACTCTCATTAAAGTCAAAGTCTTTGTAATAAATTTTCATTGTCAAAGTCTTTGTATTGTTTTTGTATTTCCTTGTATTTTAGTTGTAGGTATAAATACCTTTGTTTTTCTTGTTATTAGGTGCATGACTAGTTGAAGATCCAGAGAGAGTTTTAGAGAGAGAGAATTGTCTTGAGAGAGAAAGTGAGAAAACAGTTGTAATCGTTTGAATTGAAACTGAAATCAAAACAGGTAATTGATAATCTTGTTTGTTTTGTTTGTGAAAATGCAATAGGAATCTAGATTTCAGGACACACAAAAATCAACTCACAGATGGATACTCAGGGATTGGGATTCAATGAAATGGATCCATTCACTGGAAAGAAGAAAACAACTATGTCTTCTACTTTCTGTGTTGGAAAAGTTCAGAACCCTAACTTTCCATCTCTGGACAACTTAAATGTCTTCAAAATAGTTCAAATTTCTGAGGGATCAAAACTCAGAAACTTGAAGTTTAAAAACATTTCCTACTCTGAAGCAAAAACAAACTCAAAATATTTTCAAAATTCTACCAGAGAGTCTTTAGAAGTTCCTCAAACTTAGAGTAATGATCCTAAAGAAATCTTTAGATTTGATTCTTTTCTTATTAAAACACCAGAGGTCTCTGAAGCAAGTACCTCTGAACTTCAGAGCCTACTTAACTCTGAAGCACCTCTGTTTTCACCAAACTTTGAAGAAAAGATCAGAATCACTATTGAAGAAGACATTAGACGAACTTTTGAAGAAAATGTTGTTTCTGACTTACAAAAGAAAACTAGCATGAAAAAGATCATTAAAATTTCAAAACCCAGAGAAGTTGTTAAAACTTCAGAGAAAGTTACCTCTGAAAGAATCAAGAAAGATTTTCTTGACTCTGACTCTGATTCTGATTCAGAGATTGATGGACAAATCTTTTTCACTCCAGAAAAAGTCATTCACAAAAAAAAATAGATTGTGGGCTCTGGTATTCTAAACAAGTCAATTCAAATTTCCAAACCAAAACCTAGAGTGCCAATCTATCATGACTTTCTGAACATGTGTCTAAAGGCCAAGTCATCTCTTGAATTAGAAAAAGAATTGAAGGAAAAAGTAAAGAGTAAAACTTACACTTCACAATTCTATGCCTACAAACCCATAAAATTCACTCCTGAACAAAAAGGCAAATGGCAAGCAATTAACCATTCTGTTCGTGATTGTGCAGTGAGCACAAGGGAAAAGAAGATGTTTTGGGCCAAGAAAATGCAACTTCAAAAGAAGGCCAATTCCCAAGCCAAGAAGTCTGACGTAGATAGGAATACTTGTAATGTTCCTAGTGCTAGATCAGGCAGATTTCAAAAGAAACATGTATCAAATGTGATTAATGAAATCAAAATCTTTGCTCAAACTTCATCTTGTTTAGTTAATTGCAATTGCATCAATCTCATGATTAAGTTGAAAAATCATTTCAATGGTTCCCATTGCTTTCTGAATAAATCTCTGAAGAAGAAAGCTTCAGAGACTAAACTACAGAAGCAAAAGAAAGAAAAATCTAATAAAGCATCAAAGAATAGAATGCCAAACATAGAAAAGAAAACTCTAAAGCCTAACGAGAATGGACCCATTATGAGATGGGTACCTAAAAGCCTTTAATCTGTCTTGCAGAAACAACATGTGCCCATTTGGTATTTAGATTCTGGATGCTCAAGGCATATGACTGGAGATGAGAAGTTACTATCCTCTTTCGAAGAAAAACTTGGAGGAGCAGTAACTTTTGGGGATAACAAACAAGGTCAGATTAGGGGATATGGGGAGTTATCAAGAGGAAATGTCTCTGTTTCCAAAGTTGCTTGTGTTGATGGACTTAAGCATAACTTGCTCAACATAAGTCAACTTTGTGACCATGGATTTGATATCAAATTTCAAGAGAGATATTGTTCATTATTACATTCAAAAATAGGTCAAGAAATGCTTAGAGCTGACAGGAAAGGTAATATGTATCTCATGAACTTTTTCAAACACACAAATACTGGTTTAGAGAAGCTCTATCTAGTCTCTCTGAACAATGAGGATGTCTGGCTCTGGCATAAGAAGTTCTCACACTTGAACTTCTCATCACTTGATAAGTTGGTAAAAATTAATTTGGTTAAAGGTCTGCCATCTCTGAAGTTTGACAAAGACCATCTTTGTTCTGCTTGTGAGATGGGAAAATTGAAAAGATCATCACACAAACCCAAAAGTGATAACAACTGTCCTAGACCTTTGCACATGTTTCATGTTGACCTCTGTGGTCCAATCTATGTGGAAAGTCTGTCTGGTAAAAAGTATATACTTGGATTGAGTTCATCAGAGCTAGGTCTGATGTACCACATATTCTGATAAATTTGTTGAAAAGATTACAGGTTCTGTTCAACTGCAAAGTTCAAAAGCTGAGAAATGATAATGGAACAGAGTTCAGAAATGCCAAAATCAACTTTTATCTTTCAGAAGAGGGCATTACACCAAACTTCTCTGCAGCAAGAACACCTCAACAAAATGGTGTTGTTGAAAGGAAAAAAAAGAACACTTGTTGAGGCTGCAAGAACAATGCTTGCAGCATCTGATCTTTCTACAAACTTTTGGGCTGAAGCAGTATCAACAACATGCTTTACTCAAAATAGAGCCACTATAGTCGAAAGATTAAAGAAGACTGCATATGAACTCATTAACAACAAAAAACCAAATGTCAAATATTTTCATGTTTTTGGGTGCAGGTGCTTTATCCTAAATGACAGAGATCATCTTGGAAAGTTTGACAAGAAGGCAGATGAAGGGAAATTCATTGGGTATTCATTAACCTCAAAAGCTTTTAGAGTGTTCAACCTCATAACCAGGACTATCCAAGAAAGCATCAATGTCTCTTTTGATGAAAAGGAATCCAAAAGCTCTGACATTCAGAATTCTCAATCAAAATCCAAAGAATCCTCTGACTCATCAAAGCTCAAAGAGTCTGAACTTAACAAAATATTTGAAGACTTCTTTGATGATGATAATATTATTCCCAAATTTTATCAAGTTCTCATTACTAATTTCAAACACAAACAAGATTACAACAATCCAAAGTAACAATTAACCTGTTTATGTATTTCAATTCAAGATCTCGTATACACAGTAAAGTTTTTCTCTCTAGAACACTTTCTCTCTCTAACTTGCAACTGCTAATCTAACAGCTAACTCCTAGTCATATATTTATTAAAGAGAAAACAAAGTAACACGCGCTTACAAGCTTACAAACACAAAGACACTTTGACTTTTATTAGAATGACTTTGACTTTCACTTGAGAGTTGACTTTTGAGCTTTGACTTGCTTGAACTTTGACCTTCAGTCTTCATGATCTTGTATCCAACAAATATATGCACTAACAATCTCCCCCTTTGGATTCAAGATCATCTCTAAAAAGTTTTGCAATACAATCTACCTCTTTAAGCTCAAAAATTACAATCTCCTAATTTGTAGAACTTTAGAAAAATAGTCTTCACAATTTTCTGTAATCTCCCTAACGTCTGTCTTAAAAAATATTAACAATCTCCCCCAAAGATGGTTAAAACCCTCTTTCAGATAGTGGAAAAAATTATCTTCAGATTTAGCTCAGATTGCTTTAGAATATTATCTTCAAAGAAAATTTTAGTAAAATCTGCTTGCTTTCGGAAATCTTTGAATTTATCTCTTTCAGCTTTCAACAATTCTTCAACAATCTTTCTTCAGCTTGACATAAGTTTCTCCTTTAAGCTCCAAATTTTCTTTATCAGACCACATTTCTTGAATATCTCTCCCTTCTTTAACATTTCTTGATACTGTCTCCCCCTTTTTGATGATTGGAGCATTGAAATCATCAAAACTTTGCAAGAAATGTCTTTAATCAAATATGATCTGGCCAATGATCTTTTACAAGAGCCTCTGATTATCTGTCGATCCAAAGAATATATTCATCCGAATCTTTGCAAATTCAGACAAATTATGAGTGTAACACCTGAATCAACGCATGAATCAGTTAGAAATGCCTATCAGTAACACGAAGTCACTGTGTGTAACGAATACACATTGGAAAGGAGACTTTGTGATGTTCACTCCCCCAGGTCTTCCATTCAATCATCGAATAACACAAGTTTATTCTATGAACGTTTAGACAGAAAAAGGAATTCTCTGTGTGTACGTGCTTGTGTTTGAAAGAATTAAGTACAGACGATTGCTTTTATAAGGCTCAAAATTGTGTAAACCATTGAGACAACAATAGTTAAACACAAACTCGATTGTGCATGATCGAAGTGCGAAGGTGGGGCAAACTTCCTTCTTTTTCAATATCCAGATTTTCCAAATGAAAACCAGATAGATTATGCGTTGCGTCCCCTTGAAATATGAAACATTTTCTTTTTAAGAAGAAAATGAGTAGCTGGTGGAGTTTTTATGAAGAGTTGGCATGGGGTAGTTGCCTGTTTCAATAATGTTCATGAAGAATTGTGAAACACTAGAAATGTGGTTGCCCGACTCAGAAAAAGTTGGTGCAGAGTTTGATTTTCTTTTACTCTGTTCGCTCACCCTCTTTCTTTTTTAAATATTGAGCGCACTTCTAACCAAACTCTTATTTACATTTTACCTCATCACTCAACCCACACTCAGTATTTTGACTCCTCACACATTCGATCACTCAAGCATTAACTTCTTGGGTAGGAAACACTAGTTAACGTGAATCCATAGAAGTTTCATTTAAGCTCACACAATAAGCCCATGTAATCCTATAAGTATATGTTGCTCAACTGGTTTAACTTTGCAGTTAAAACACAAAAATATACAAGTCAGATGTCTGTATGCGCACAGATATAATCATGAATATCTGAGCATTTTAAACATTGAAGACTTTTCAAACAAGATAATTGAATAAATGAAATGAATACAAGAATCTTGTTTGAAAATATGACATTGTATGAAAAAGATCATCAAAATCGGAATGATTTATCAATTAAGGCTTAGGTCAGCTAAAATTGGATAATGTCTATACGAATCAAGATATAGACTAGTCTTGAAAGAACATTTCAAAATGAAATAACGCTCAAAATTTGAATATCAATCGGGGTGTATCACCATCGAAAAATTTGTTCAATTTGAGACATGGTGATAACATATTCAACAAAAGTTAAACCGGTGTGTGTGAATACTTGACCATATATAGAAAATACAATACACAAGTATTTATCTTTAGAAACACACGGTTTATATCTTTTAAGCACAAATAACATGAAAACATTTAAAATCACACTTCTATATTCATGAAATCATTTAAGAATCAGAAGTGGTTTGATCATTTAAAAAACATGTTTTCATATCTGAAAGTCGTCCGTCTTTCAGACACGTATGAGATTAAGATTAGAAATAAACTTTTTCACTTAGTCTTAAATCTCATCAAGTCAGCTCTAAGTCATATAAAATATGATCGTGTAAGCTTCCTCTCAAATCTGCAAATGTCACAAACTCGTCATAGAGCAAAGCTTTATTCACAAAATTTATTGAAAAGTAAACGACAGAAAGCAGTAAAACTTTGAATGTACGAGTTCTGATCAGATATAATCAGAAATCATATACCTTACTCCTTTTCTCTTACTCCCCCTGCAATTATGCATCAGAAAATTTATCAGTGATAAATAAATACATAAATTATGAACTCCCCCTCAAATGTATGTAGATCATCTAAACATCTTCTCACACTGCCCCTGAAATCATGAACAAATATTACGTGCAAATATCTTTCAGACTAAAAATAATAAAATGAAGAAAAAAATAACAATAACAAAAACTTTAGTAGGTAATCACTGATTATGTCTTGAGATTTAACATACCAAGTTTAGAAACGAGAAAATTAAAGTGTCTCATCAGAACTTCAGATCCATAGCTAAGCTAAAGAGACAAGGTCTGGTCAAAGTTCTACCAGAAATGAGGTTTGAGAAAGACTCACTATGTTCTGCATGTGAGATGGGCAAAATGAAGCGAAGCTCATTCAAATCTAAATCTGAATCCTCAACCTCATCTGCACTGGAACTTATTCATATTGACCTTTGCAGCCCAATGCGAACAACATCTATCAACGGCAAGAAATACATATTAGTAATGATAGATGACTATTCAAGATATACATGGCTCACGTTTCTTCGCAACAAGTCAGATGCGCCAAAACTGATTATCGATTTTATTAAGCGAATTCAAGTACGTCTTCAATTGCCAGTCAGAACTCTTCACAGTGATAACGACACGGAGTTCAAGAATGACACCTTGCAGAGTTATCTTATCTCTGTGGGCATTTCACACAACTTCTCCGCAGCCTACACTCCACAGCAGAATGGCATTGTTGAACGGAAGAACTGCACTTGTCAGGATCGTTTTCTTAACAAGAATAAAATCTCAGAAACAATATCAAAGAAGTTGCGGAATAACACTTTGATATTCAATAAAACAGTAAATAAACAGTATATAATAAACACTTTGCAAACTTGTATTAAAATCACAAGATTACACACTCAACCTCAATCTTGAAGAACAAACTCTTTCAAGACGAATTCTACTTCTCTAGAATTAGGAACTATGCCTTGAGGTTGATTCTCTCTAGAACAAAAACTTAGAATTAAACTCTTTCAATCTATCAATCTGTCTCTAAGCTATTCTATCAAAACTATATATATACTGAACAAAAAGATAATTACAAATAAATAAAATATCTTCAGTATATCTTCCATGTTTATCTTCAGAATATCCTTGTTTATCTTTTCCCACGATCTCTTCATCATTATCTTCAAAATATCTTATAAGCAGCATTAAGTCTTGGCAGCATTAACTACTAAGCAGCACTAACCACTAGCAGTACTAACTAGCTAATCAGTACTAACTTTGTTCAAGCAGCACTAACTTTGACTAGCAGTATTAATTCTACTAGCAGTAGTAATACTCAGCAGTATTAACTTTGAATTCTTCTAGCAGTATTAACTCTGAACTAGCAGCATTAATCACTTGAGTTATTCTTCAGTTCCCAACAGCACTCTTGTTGAAGCTGCTCGTACTATGCTTGCCTATGCTGATCTACCCATGTATCTTTGGGCTGAGGCAGTCGCGACAACTTGCTTCACTCAGAATCGTACCATTGTGGTCAAACGCTTTGATAAACCAGCATATGAGTTGATCAACAATCGTAAACCTAATATCAAGTTCCTTCGTGTGTTTGGTTGCAGGTGTTACATTCTACGAGAGCGTCAAGGACTATCAAAATTTGATAAGAAAGCGGATGAAGGATATCTCGTTGGATACTCCCTGACATCCAAAGCTTATCGAATCTAAATTATTCGAACCAAGACGATTGTTGAAAGCATGAATGTATCCTTTGATGAGAATTCTACTCGGACTTCTGGACACAACTGTTCAGAACTCGGACTCAAGAACAAAGCTTCTATTCACTCCAGAATATAACCAGCGTCTAAAGTATCTACTTCTTCTATAACTAACTCTATCACATCTGAGTTAGATTTGTTGTTTATTGATGCCTTCGATGATATTTGTGCAGACTTTGACAAAGGCATATCAACATCAACACCAAGCTCGGAGGTCCCTACTCTTTCTGTAGACATGTTTGGACCGTCCGAAGAAGTCATTGAAACTGCATCTCCATCAGGTACAACTAAACCGTTAGTTTCTGACTCTATTAATGCTGAATCTGTATCTGCAGATATTCCTTCTGGAAATGAAGTCACGAGTACTTCAGCTGCCATTCTAGAAGCTTCAGTATCAGAAACACCTGTACAAGATGTCCCAAGCACATCTGTGGATCTACCTACCGTGCATGATGAATACAATGCATCAAATACGCAACAAACAGTTGAATCCTTACCAAGCACACATCGTTGGACTAAGGATCATCCCCTGCATAACGTGATAGGTGACGTACAATCTGGTGTCACGACACGGTCAGTGTCAGCAAATTTCTACATGTTTTCAACCTTCCTTAGTTCCCTAGAACCAAAGAAAGCATCCGAAGCTCTACGTGATCCCTTCTAGATTTCTGCTATGCAAGACGAGCTTCAGAAATTCGAACGGAACAAGGTTTGGCGCTTGATCCCACTACCTAAAGGTAAAATTGTCATTGGAACTAAGTGGGTATTTAGAAACAAGAAAGATGAGGCTGGAGTAGTTGTGAGAAACAAAGCTCGACTGGTTGCAAGAGGGTACTATCAATAGGAGGGTATTGACTATGACGAAACATTCGCCCCTGTTGCAAGGATCGAAGCCATCAGAATCTTCTTAGCATATGCAACGCACAAAAACTTTACAGTCTATCAAATGGACGTAAAGTCAGCTTTCCTAAATGGCGTTCTGCATGAGGAGGTCTACGTTGCACAACCTGAAGGTTTCATTGATCCTCATTACCCTGATCACGTCTATGTGCTATACAAAGCGTTGTATGGTCTTAAACAAGCACCAATAGCCTGGTATGAAACTCTAACTAAATTTCTCCTAACTTCTGGTTTCAAGAAAGGTACGGTTGACACCACCTTATATCTCAAAAGGCAAGGTGAGGACTTGATTCTCATTCAGATTTATGTTGACGACATAATATTTGGGTCGATGTTAGACTATAATTGTATTCAAGATTAAATGAGGGTCATGGTTGTAATAGTTGTTTGTGTGTGTTGTAAGAGAGCTTAGATGGTTTGACCTTGCTTGGTCATGTTGACCTATATATAAGCAAGTCCTTGTATTGTTTCTAGAAGACGTGTGTAAGCAAGAGTTTAAGTGTGTGAAAGTGAAGGTGTAATATTGGTGGTAGTTGAGAGAAACACATAGTTGCACACATTGAGTACACACACAAACACAATCTATCTTGAAAGGTTAATCACTATAGATCTATGACTTGATGTAATTCTTGTGATTAATAAACAAAGTGTTTTGTGTTAATTGGTATGTGTTTATGCTAGTAAATCTTGGGCCACAATTGGTATCAGAGCCAAATCCGTTTGAAAATCAAGAAAATGTTTTGAGTCGTACTGTTCACGTCACTGTTCATAAAAGTTCAAATCGATTTTGAGTTTTAGTGGAAATTTTGAGTTGAAATCGATTAGGTTATGTTCGTTTTGTGAAATCGATCGAGTTAGTATGTTTTAATTCTTGAAATGCATGTGATTTGATCATCAATTTGAAGATTTGGTGTTTTTCGAGTTTTTGAGTTTCACGTACTGTTCTTGAATTAAATGTGATGATTTGTGTGTTGTTAATCGAAATTGCTTGTTATGATTGTGTTCGAAATGTGTTTGTGAATGAATTGTAAAACTTTCAGATCGAAATTCGAGGTCTAGATAAGTTTTTGGTGCAAATTTGTTGATTTTATAGGTTTGCGTTTCATTCATCAGATGTGCGTTTGATTCATCTGAGGTTTGCGTTTGATTCATCCAGGTTTGCGTGTGATCATCAGAGTTTGCGGGTGTTCATCTTGGTTTGCATGTGATTCATACTGGTTTGCATATCGAATGTTTTTTTTGTGCTTGATTTGTATTTTGCGTATCACTTCACAAACGCAAAGTATCATTTGCGTTTCACGACACAAACGCACATTGAGTCTTGCGTTTCACACTACACACGCAAAGTGTAGGTTTGCACTTCTCGACACAAACGCAAAGTGTCGTTTGCGTTCCACTCTATAAACACAAAGTGGCATTTGCGTTTCACAAACTGAACACGCAAAGTAAACCACATCACAAACGCAAAGGATCATTTGCGTTTCACAGCACAAACGCAAAGCTAAGGTTTGTGGGTCACTCGACAAACACAAACTAAGGTTTGCGGGTCACTCTACAAACGCAAACTAAGGTTTGCGGTTCACACTACAAACGCAAAGTCTGGTTTGCGTTCCACACTTGACACGCAAAGCTTGGCATACTTAGATGTAACACGCCCTTTAAATGTCAATTTTTTTTTCTCTAGGGGCACTGCCCCCATACCCCCGCAAGGGCGTTGCCCCTTGACCCCACCCGCTAAGTCTGCGGAGGGGGACAAAAGTTTATTCTGTGATCAAAATCTCTGAATTTTTTTTAAGATTTCTGTAATTTTCTTGATTTGATTGGATTTAAAGATCTTTACTAGCTAATATTTTTCATCTTTTGAAGGTACATACATATTTCAATCATGGCAAATGAATTTCTCTCTATGGGATCTCATATAAAGCCTCCGGTCTTATCTGTTGGAGATTATTCACAATGGAAGAAAAGAATGATTCAGTTCCTAAATCTAAAGAATAGAGATTATATGATATCTATCATAGATGGTCCGGGAAATCCACAATCATTTGTACCTGGACAAGCAGCCACAGCTACATCTCCAGCAATCGCAGATCGATACGTGCCAAAACCATATCAATTCTTTACTGATGTGGAAAAGGCAAGACATTAGATAGATGAAGAGGCACTTATCTATCTTACTATGGCAATCCCTAATGACATCTACAATCACGTAGATAGTAGGGAATCTGCAAAAGATTTATGGGATGAATTGGAGAGACAGTTTCAAGGATCAAAGAAGTCAATTCAGACAAAGTTGAATCAGAGTATAAATGCATATGAAGGCTTCCATGCAAAAGAAGGAGAGACTTTGTTGGAAACATACAATCATTTCAATGTGATACTGAATGATCTAAGGAGAAATGGGATGAACAAGTCAGAATCAGAGATCAATTATAAGTTCATCAAGAACTTGAACCCAGAATGGAAAAGCTATGCTATCAACATTCAGATGACCAAGGACATGGCACAAGAAGACGTCAATGATATCTTCACAACTTTATCTCAGCATGAGGATGAAGTAAAGCAGCTTGGTGCTGAAAAGAAGATGGTCAAAGATTCTTTAGCCTTTATGTCTGAACGTAAGAAAGGGTCAAGTTCCAAGTCCAATTCTTCTTACAAGTCAAAGTCAAGGAAATCCAGAGCTCTCCTAACTGAAGTCACTGATTCAAGCACTGATCACTCTTCTACTGAAAGTGAAGAATATTCAGATGAGGATATGCAACGATTCGCTGAAAATCTGGCTCTTCTCACAAAGCAGTTCAAAAGCTTTGGAAAGAACAAGTACAAGCCGAAATATGAGAGTTACAAGAAAGACAAGTACAAACCGAGATCTGAAAAGAAGTATGAGAAAAGAGGAGAGAAAAGAGATGAAAAGCGAGAAGAGAAGAGAGAAGGAAAGAACGAAGAGACTGAGCCGAAATATGGAAGATGCTATAACTGTGGAAAACCAGGTCATTTTTCCAAGGATTGCAAGTTCAAGCGTACAAAGAATTCTGAATATTATGCTCGGAAAACACTGTTAGCAAAGAAGGTGGAAGAAGGTCAGAACTTAATGGCGGAAGAAGAAAATTGGTTGTACAAGAATTCTGATGACGAATCTGCACACTTTACTCAGGTGTGTATGATGGCCAAAGTAGATGAGAACATTGGATCATCTTCTGATCATTCTGACTGTGGTTCCGATGTACGTATTCAATCCTTAAAGGCTCAAGTTAAGTTCATGAAAGAAGAATTTAAATCTTTAAAAGGCAAACTTAGTTATGAAAGACAAACAATGTTGAATTTTCGTGATGAAAATTCAATGTTGAAAGATGTGGTTAAGGAAAAGGAATCTGAAAAAGATTGTTTGAAAAAGGAAAAAGATGTTTTAAATTCAAAGATATCTGAGCTTGAAAAAGATCTTGTAAACTTAAATGCTGAAAAAGGTGATTTTCAACTAAAATTTGAAGCATGTTTTCAAGAAAGAAACGAGGCATATTGTAAAATCAAGCAACTGGAGGATTTAAATCTGAAAAGAGGACAAACTGAGCAAACATTAAATCTTTTAACAAACAAACTCCAAGATGTCAGATTTTATAATGTTAAAAAAGGTTTAGGTTTTGAACCAAATACTGTTTTGAAAAGAGCACCAGAAAATTTGTATAATTTTGATAAAATGGGCTCTAATTCTACAAAACTTGATATTCATGATACTTTTGTAAAAGGTAAAGTTGTGAATGATGATGACATTTCATCTTGCGCTGATTCTATTTCAAGTTTAAAATCTGTTGGTTTTGCTTATAAAGATTTAAATGAAAGTTACAAAACAAGAAAGATAGAATTTAGTGAATTTACTTCTCTATTTTCTCCTTGTTTACCAACAGAATCAGCCAAGGTTGAAGAAAATAATACTGAATCTCAGTGTCAGTTTGATGAATCTGATTTAGAAACTGATGTTGAGAATCAAGTGTTATCATCTGATTTATTCACGTCAAATTCCTCAAATGGTTCAGAAAGTGAAAATATCATGAATCAAAACCTTACTTCTGATTTTTCAAAAATTATGACTGAGGAGATTTTTACAGAAATGATGAATGCTTCAGATCCTGTTCCAATTATAGAGAAGATGGAATCAAACTCTGAGGTAAATCAAACATCTAATTTTGAGAAACAAATCATAGATCTTCAAAAGACAATTGAAGAATTAGAAGATGAGAATGTTGATCTCAAATTTAAACTTGACAAGTCTTCTGAAGAAAACAAAGAACTCTCTAAAGAGTTAAATATTTTAAAAAATGATTTGTTTCAACAAAATCTAAAGGAGAAAAAGATGTTTGACTCTACAAACTGGAATGTTCATTCTAATCTAGAGTTTGATACTGTTAATTCTAAATCTTCAGTTGTTTATACTTCTACTCCTGAATATCCTCCGAGTATTTTTGAAAAAGGAGAAACATCTTGTAATTCAAAGGCAAAATCATCTTCTTCAAAGAACACTAACAAGATTCTGTTTCCTGTTTCAGATGTAAAAAGGCAGAATGGTAAAGGAGAAAGGGTGAAGAATGTGAAGGAAAATAAAGTTGCTATAAATAAATGTAAAATCAGTGATAGTGGTAGTTTGATGTGTAAAAATTCAAACGTTTTCAAATGTCAAAGTTGTATGAATGATTGTACTTCATTGGATAAATCGAAGCTTTTGACATTTGCACGTAAGAATTTTATTTGCAAACACTGTCATGATAATGCATTTATCATTCCTTCTATTCATCCTAAATCTAAAGTTGCCAGAAAAACATCTCATGTCAATTCAGCTTCAAAATCCTTAACTCATCAGGATAAAAAATTTCATGCTAAATTTGATCATTTTTCGAAAAAGAAAACATTTCATGAGCTTAATGTTAAAATGGTATGGAAATGGGTACCTAAGCCTCGCTATGAGTGGCGAATTAAGGCTAAGGTAGATGATGTTGATGAGTTGCGAAAAGCTAACAAGAAAGGACCCATCTGGATATGGGTACCTAAACAGAAATGAGTTGTTCTTTTTGCAGGCCTCACATACATGGTATATAGATTCAGGATGCTCGCGTCATATGACAGGATTTAAGCATCTACTTCACAATTATGTTGAGGAACCTGCCGGTACTGTAAGTTATGCAAATTCTGAGGTTACTGGATACATTCGAGGACACAGACCGTTAACAAATGGCATAGTGACGATCAAAAGAGTACTATATGTAGAAGGACTTGATCATAATCTTTTCAGTACAAGTCAATTCTGTGATAGTAAATTTCAAGTTCGGTTTACGGATAAATGCTGTTACATTGAAGATAAAGATGGTCGTGCAGTTTTTAAAGCTAAGCGGAATGCAAATCTTTATTCTGTGAATTTTCCAACACTTTCTGCATCAAGACTTGTTTGTCTGATTGCAAAAGCTTCACGAGCTGAAAGTTGGATATGGCATCGGCGTCTGTCTCATCAAAACTTTGATGCAATTAATCAATTGGTGAGACAAGGTATTGTCAAAGGTCTACCAGAACTAAGGTTTGAGAAGAATTCTCTTTGTCCCGCTTGTGAAATAGGAAAGATGAAGCGAACATCTCATAAAGCAAAGACAGAATTCTCATCCTCAACACCTCTTGAATTGATACATATGGACCTTTGCGGCCCAATGAGGACTCAGTCTATCAATGGTAAGAAATATATTTTGGTCATGATAGATGAGTACTCCAGATATACTTGGCTGGAATTCTTAAGGAACAAATCAGATGCAGCAGAGCTGATCATTGAGTTTTTAAAGAAGATTCAGGTTCGACTACAACTACCGATTATATCTTTGAGAAGTGACAATGACACGGAATTCAAGAATGAAAAGCTTCAGAGTTATCTCGTATCTGTTGGGATCTCTCACAACTTTTCTGCTGCCTACACTCCTCAGCAAAACGGTGTAGTTGAAAGGAAGAATCGAACACTGGTGGAAGCTGCAAGGACAATGTTAGCCTATTCCGAATTGCCAATGTTTCTGTGGGCTGAAGTCGTAGCCACTGCGTGTTTTACACAAAACCGCACGATTGTCATCAAAAGACATAAAAAGACAGCGTATGAACTTATTAATCATCGAAAACCGAATATTAAATTTTTTCGTACTTTTGGTTGCAGGTGTTACATTCTCAATGATCGAGACAATCTTGGTAAATTTTACAAGAAGGCTGACGAAGGTTATTTCATTGGTTATTCGTTAACATCTAAAGCCTATCGGATCTACAATAGACGAACCAAGACGATCATGGAGAGCATTAATGTGTCATTCGATGAATCATCAATGTTGACTTTTGAACAAAACAGTTCAGAACTCAAGCTTAAACAGAAAGTTTCTATTCAAGACGGAATAGAACCTGAAGTCAAACAGAATAAGTCTTCTAATTCAAATAACATTACAGCTGAATTAGACTTATTATTTTTTGATGCTTTTATGGATATTTGTGCAGATTTTGAAAAATCAAGCATATCCGCATCAACTTCAGAGGTTCCAATTATAATCTGAAAATGTCACAATATCAACCACATCAGGTACATCTACACATATACATTCTGAAGATACTAATGTTGATTCTGTGCATGCAGATCCAAATTCTACAACAAAATTTCCGAGTGATTCTTCTATTGCTCCGGAAATATTTACTTCAGAAGAGACTGTACAAGATGTCCCGAGCATATCTGGGGTTGATAAAGACTTACCTGCAGTATATGATGAATATGAGGAAGATAATACTCAAGCTGAAATTCATTTGATTCCAAGTACAATGAAATGGACAAGAAATCACCCACTTCATAATATCATTGGTGATGCACAGTCTGGTGTACAAACGCGTGCAGCATCGGCTAATTTTTGTCTGTTTTCAAGTTTTTTAAGTTCTCTCGAGCCAAAGAAAGCTTCAGAAGCCTTGCGCGATCCAGATTGGATACTGGCAATGCAAGATGAACTTCTGCAATTTGAGAGGAACAAAGTTTGGCGACTTATACCACTTCCAGAAGGAAAATCCGTTATTGGAACAAAGTGAGTTTTCAGAAATAAGAGAGATGAATCTGGAGTTGTAGTTCGAAATAAAGCTCGCCTTGTTGCAAAGGGTTATTGTCAACAAGAGGGGATTGATTATGACAAAACGTTTGCTCCTGTGGCACGACTGGAAGCCATACGTATCTTCTTATCTTATGCAGCACATAAAAATTTTACGGTCTTCCAAATGGACGTAAAATCAGCATTTTTAAATGGGATATTGCATGAAGAAGTATATGTTGCTCAACCAGAAGGATTCGTTGATCCAAAGAACCCTGATCATGTCTATGTCTTAGACAAAGCCTTGTATGGACTCAAACAGGCACCAAGAGCTTGGTATGAAACTCTAACTCAATTCTTACTCGCTTCAGGATTCAAGAAAGGTACAATTGATACTACTCTCTTTCTGAAAAAGCAAGGTGATGATATGATTCTGATCCAGATTTATGTAGATGACAATTTTCGGTTCTACAAATCCAAAGTTTTGTAAAAATTTTTCAAGAATTATGGAATCTCGTTTTGAAATGTCAATGATGGGTGAACTAAATTTTTTCCTTGGTCTTCAAGTGAAACAGTTACCCAAAGGCATTTTCATCAATCAGTCAAAATATATTTGAGATATTTTAAAGAAATTTAACATGAGTGATAGTTCAGTGATGAAAACATCGATGGCAACGGGCACACTTTTAGATGCAGATCTTTCTGGCAAATCAGTAAATCAAAAAGTGTACCATAGCATGATTGGTTCACTGCTGTACTTAACTGCGAGTAGACCAAATATTATGTTTGTTACATGTTTCTGTGCGAGATATCAAGCTAATCCGAAGGAATCACACCTGGTCGCTGTAAAACGGATTCTTAGGTATCTTAAAGGTTCTACTGAGTTAGGCCTTTGGTATCCTAAGGGTTCGTCTTTTGATTTAACTGCCTATACTGATGCTGATCATGCAGGTTGCAAACTGGATAGAAAGAGCACCTCTGGTTCTTGTCAGTTCTTAGGTGACAAGTTGGTTAGTTGGACATCTAAGAAACAAAATTGTGTTTCTACATCCACCGCCGAGGCTGAATACGTAGCTGCCGCAAGCTGCTGTTCACAAGTCCTCTGGATGCGAACACAGTTAAAAGATTTCGGATATACTTACCAACGAGTCCCTATCTACTGTGAATCTAAGAGTGCGATTGCTATAACAGCTAATCCAGTGCAGCATTCCAAGACAAAACACATCGACGTGCGTTATCATTTTATAAAGGATCATGTCGAAAAGGGCGATATCGAGATGCACTTCGTGACTACAGACTACCAGTTGGCTGAACTTTTCACCAAGCCGTTGGATGAAAAGAGATTTACCTTTTTAGTTAGTAAACTTGGTATGTTAAACGCCACTTCATGATTCTAGGGGGAGTTTTTCTAATCTTGTACTTTATTTGAATATATTTTGGATATTTCATCATATGTTGTCTGACTAAAGCGGAATCATTTGTATAATGATTACCAAAATCTTTTTCTTGCAGGATATTTTATGTGACAATGGCTTTTGGACAATTCAGTTCAGAACCCGTAATCAAATGTTTTCTTATAAAGGATGCTTTCTTGATTATATCTTTTCAGGAAGTTTTTCATTTGAAAGGGAGTTTAGAAATTATATTGCTATATCTTTTATAAAAATATTTCTAAAAAGATTGATGTTTTACAGATATCAAGGGGGAGGATATCTAGTCAAGGATATTTTAATTGCTATATTCATTTCAGGGGGAGTTAAGGATTCTAATCTACAGGTATAACATTCAAATCCTTATACTTTAACACTTGTAAAAGAAGAACAACTTTTACTTGTGAAAAATGTTTTTTAAAATGTTCAAACCACTTCACGATCTTAAAATATTTTTATGATTTGAGAAGTGTGAATTTTAAATTTTTTTTGGATACATCATTGTTTATCTGACCGTGTGTTCTTTTAAAGAATAATACTTGTGTATTTTCTTTTCTATATACTTTGTCAAGTATTCATACACACACTGGTTCGGTATTTTCAAATTGATTATGTTATTACCATGTATCAAATGATATATCTTTCTATGGTAATACTCCCGTCGTTTGGTATTCACAGTTGTTTGAATCAAACGTCATTTCATTTTTTTTAATGTGTTTTCATTGATAATATGTTTATATATTGTTCATATAAACAACATACGTCTTTGAATTCCCAAATATTTTTTCTTCATGATAATTTGATCTGATCTTAATCATTATTAGATTCTCAAAACATTTCTATTCTTTTCATTCATATAAAGTTTTGAGAAATTTTAAATGCTTAAAATGCTCATCAAAACTCAGAGAGCATATATACACTGACATATGATTTCTTGCGCTTTACATGTCAAACAACATGTACTTTTAGGAACATGGGATTCAGTGTGAGTGCTTAATAGATCTTCCATGGATTCACAATAACCAGTGTTTCCTACCCCGGAAGAAATCCTTTGAGTGATTGAGGGGAGAGGGGTCTAAAAGAATTGAGTGTGGGAGTGAGCTGAGGTAAAATGGAAATGAGAGATTGGTTAGATGTGAGCTTAAATGTTTAAAAGAAAGAGGGTGAGAGAACAGAGTTAAAAGAATATTAGAACTCTGCACCAAACATCTTTCTGAGCCGGGCAGCCACATTACTGATTGGTTCACATTCCTTTGGTGACCATCATTGAAATAGGCAAATAGCCCATGCCATTTCTTGCATACAACCCCACAAGCTACTCATTCTTTTCTTAAAAAGAGAATGTTTCATATTTTCTGGGGAAGCAGCACATAATCTATCGGATCTTCACTTGGAAGATACTGATATTGAAAAAGAAGGAAAGTTGCCCTACCTTCGAACCTTTCTCATGCACGTTGAGTCCATGTATAATCATTGCTATCTCAGTGATTTACATATTTTGAGCCTTATGAAACACAATCATTGTGCTAATTTTTTCAAAACACAAGCACAAGCACACAGAGAATATGTTTTTCTGTCAGAACATTCATAGAATTACCTTGTGTTTTTCAATGATTGAATGGAAGTCCTGGGGAGTCAACATCAAACCAGCTCCTTATATTGTACATTCGTTGTACACAGTAACTTCGTGTTACTGACAGGCACTTCTAACTGTTTCATATGTTGATTCAGGGTTACCATTCCTATTTCGTTTGAATTTGAAAAGATTCAAATGAATATGTTCGTGAATCAAAGGCCAATCCAGATCAGATGTGAGAATGATTTTTCTATATGGGGAGATTGTTTATTATCATAAAGAGGAGATGAAAGTTCATGAAGATTGTGCTTATCAGACAGTGAGAAGTTTATTCAATGACGGATCTGACCTTGAAGTGTTTTAATGATTTTGATTCTTACAAATCATTAAAAAGGGGGAGAATAATCAAAGTTCAAAATCAGATTGAAGAGGAGATAAAGTATTCAGATGATTGTAGTCAAAGGTTAAAGAAAGCTTATCAAAAAAGAAAGTCAGAGTTTGAAAGAAAGTCAGAGTTTATGTAAAAGTTAATTCAAAGGAAGAGACAAGTTTGAAGAATTGTGAAAGTTTTCAAGATGTCAAAGCCAGAAAAGATTTGAAGTTGAAGATCAATTCTGAAGATATGAAGACCTGAAGATTATTGCCAAATTTTTTTAATCTTGAATCCAAAGGGGGAGATTGTTAGACTATAATTGTATTCAAGATTAAATGAGGGTCATTGTTGTAATAGTTGTTTTTGTGTGTTGTAAGAGAGCTTAGATGGTTTGACCTTGCTTGGTCATGTTGACCTATATATAAGCAAGTCCTTGTATTGTTTCTAGAAGACGTGTGTAAGCAAGAGTTTAAGTGTGTGAAAGTGAATGTGTAATATTGGTGGTAGTTGAGAGAAACACATAGTTGCACACATTGAGTACACACACAAACACAATCTATCTTGAAAGGTTAATCACTATAGATCTATGACTTGATGTAATTCTTGTGATTAATAAACAAAGTGTTTTGTGTTAATTGGTATGTGTTTATGCTAGTAAATCTTGGGCCACAGTCGACAAATCAGAAATTCTGCAAGAACTTTTCTAAAATCATGGAAACAAAGTTTGAAATGTCGATGATGGGTCAATTAAATTTCTTTCTTGGTTTACAAGTAAAGAAATTACCTGATGGCATTTTCATTAATCAATCCAAATACATAAAAGACATGTTAAGAAATTTCAATATGTCAGATAGTTCTGTCATGAAAACACCAATGGCTACTGGTACACTCTTGGATGCAGATTTCTCTGGTAAACCTGCAGATCAAAAGGTGTATCGTAGCATGATTGGTTCTTTACTTTATCTGACTGCCAGTCGCCCAGATATAATGTTTGCCACATGTTTTTGTGCGAGATATCAATCTAATCCTAAAGAGTCGTACTTTAATGTTGTTAAGCGAATCCTTAGATATCTCAAAGGCACTCCTAATTTAGGCCTTTGGTATCCAAAGGATTCTCGTTTTGATCTAACTGCCTTTACAGATGCTGACCATGTAGGATGTAAGCTAGACTGGAAAAGCACCTCTGGATCATGTCAATTTATAGGTGACAAACTTGTAAGTTGGACCTCAAAGAAACAAAACTTTGTTTCAACATCCACCGCTGAGGCATAATATGTAGCTGCTACTAGTTGCTGTTCGCAAGTCCTTTGGATGAAGACACAGTTAAGGGACTTTGGGTACAACTACAAGCGTGTTCCTATTTATTGTGATTCTAAGAGCGCAATCGCCATAACAGCTAACCCAGTTCAGCATTCAAAGACCAAGCATATAGATGTACGCTATCACTTCATCAAAGATCATGTAGAAAAAGGTGATATCGAAATGCACTTTGTTCAAACTGATTTCCAGTTAGCTGACCTTTTCACCAAGCCGTTGGATGAAAAGAGGTTCCAGTTTCTAATCAACAAACTTGGAATGTTGAACATGTATTCTTAGACCTTACTCATGATTCGAGAGGGAGTATTCTGAATCTTAATCTTGCGTTTTATATATTTATTTGTCCAACTTTTGCTAATGATAGAGGAATCATTTTCACAAATGATTACCACAATTTCTTTTGTGTGCAGGATAGTTCAAGTGACAATGGATTCTAATCATATCTGATTAGAACCCGTACTTTAATGTTTTGCTTTCTATTTCATTTGATTTGAAAAAAAATATTATTATTAAGTTGAGGGGGAGCTTAATTGTCAAAGAGCTTAATTGCCAACCACTTTTAGTTTGAGGGGGAGAGTTGTACTGTCAAACACGAAATGTCTTTGACTTCTCCAAATATTTATTCTTCATGTTTATTTGTGTTCCTTTGTGCTTTCATGTACAAAAGGTTATTGCACAACACATTCTTTTAGGAAAATACGTGGGATTTGATGTATGAGCTTAACTGAACTTCCATGGATTCACGATAACCAGTGTTTCCTACCTAGGAAGTATTCCCTGAGTGATTGAGGGGAGAGGGGTCAAAAGATTTGAGTATTGGTGTGTGAAGAGGTAAAATGAAAAGAGAGATTGGTTAGAAGTGAGATTTAATGTTTAAAAGAAAGAGGGTGAGAGATGAGAGTAAAAGACTATCAGACTCTGCACCAAATTCTCTCTGAGCCGGGCAGCCACATTATCTGACTGGTTCACATTCTTTGGTGACCATCATTGAAAAAGGCACCTAGTCCATGCCATCTCTTGCATACAACCCCACCAGCTACTCATTCTTTTCTCAAAAAGAGAATGTTTCATATTTTTTGGGGACGCAACACATACGCTATTGGTTCTTCATTTGGAAGATACTAATATTGAACAAGAAGGAAAGTTGCCCCACCTTCGACCCTTTCTCATGCACATTGAGTCCTTGTATAATTTGTTGTTGTCTCAACAAGTTTACATATTTTGAGCCTACGCTGAAAAAGCAATCATCAGTGCTTAATTTATTATCATACACATGCACGAGCACACAGAAATTTGTTTTCTGTCAGAACGTTCATAGATAACCATGTGTTATTCGATGATTGAATGGAAGTCCTGGGGAGCCAACATCAAAACCAGCTCCTTATATAGTAACTTTGTGTTACTCAATGATTGTGTGTTACTGACAGGCATTACAAACTGAGTCATTTGTTGATTCAGGGTTACCAGTTTTCTTATTTGAATCTGCAAAGATTGAAATAATCACTCTCTATCTGGGGAGACTGCTCTTATTTCCACACAGGGATCTATACATGAAGACTGCGCTTAATTGTTGATCTGGGGGAGAAAATTCTTACATTGTTTTGAAATGTTTTGATGATGCTGATTCTCACCACTCATCAAAAAGGGGGAGAATACACAAAGGAGGAGAATACAAGAATTTTTGAAAAGAAGACTGCTGAAGAATTTAAAGATATCAAAGTGTCTGAACTTATCGACTGAAGATGATCGTCAGAAGGACACTTCATTTAAAGAAAGAGGAAGATGAAGACTGTGTAAAGCTACAAGCTTTGAAGCTGTCAACGTCATATCAGATCCAGTTTTCAAGAGAAGTGAAGACCCGAAGATAATTGATTTTTTTACAGAGAATACGGTCTCCTTAATCTTCAATACTATATGCCGAAATCTAGAGAATAATACCTTTTATACGTAGGTCAACATGACCTAATCAATTTCTAGATATCAGCTAAAATACCCCCTAAGGTATTAAACACTATTACAAACTAGACCCCTTTTATAATTTAATCTTGAATACAATTACTGATCCAACACTTTGCGTACGCATAGGACCACAGAGATCCATATGCAGCAAAATCCAAAGATGAACTTGTACTGGGTTCAGGCTTTGGCTTATGAGGGGCTCTCTTTATCTTATCTTTCTCGCATGTTGCGCATAGATGTTTTTTCATGTATTTAAGCTCAGGAAGTCCTTTTACCAGTTTTCCCGTGACCAGTTTGTTGATATAACGAAAATTCAGGTGAGAAAGCCTTCGGTGCCATAACCAGCTTTGTTGCAGCGAGGCTTTTGATAGTAGACACACCTCATTGTCAGTCTGGACTTTTGATAGATTAATCGTATAGAGGTTTGACTTTCTAGTGTCGACCAAGAGTTCTTTACCGTCTTAAGTATGCATAGAACATCTCTTGGCCTTGAAATTTACCTCTAGATCTTTGTCACAGAACTGGCCAATGCTGAACAGGTTGTGTCCTAAACCTTCAACGTAGCTCACCTTTGTAATCGTCACATTGTCTTGAATCACATCACTGTAGCCCAAAACTGGTGAAAACTGGTCATTTCCAAAATGTACTGTTCCGCAATATTTCTCTGTATAATTAGATAATAAATCTTTCCGCCCGGTGATATGCTTGGAGCAACCAGAATCCAAGTACCACATATGACGGGTCTGCACAAGATAAATCACGAAACAATAGCTTTTGGTACCCATTTATATATGGGTCCTATAGTGTTAGCACAAGATTTTGGCACCCATTTAAATTTGGGTCCTCTTTTCTTTTGAAAATCACTTGAAGCATGAGAATAATAAGAATATACATGATATGTGCCAAACCAAACATCAGAATATTGTCGAGACACACAATCATTTCTTTTATAATTAGAAGACTTTCTAGCAGATGGAGATAATTGGAACAATTGTTTTATTGAATATTTCTTGTAAGAAGATACAAGTTTTTGTTTATTGAAAGCAATATTCTCAACTATATCATGAGTACTAGATGTTCCTTTATTACAAGTAGAATCAGAAAATGATTTAGCAGTCTCTTCAATCTTCTGCTTTGGTAGGCATGCTGATTCCACTCCAGTTCGTTTCTTTCTCACATATGAAACATTTGAATCTATAGAGTTAGAACTGTGAGTTTTGAGAGATTGCTTTTTCTTTGTCTTACTAGTGGTGTTTTGTTTCTGTAAATACCTAGATTTCTTCTTTTTACCTTTGGCACTCTTGGAATTCACAGAAACTGATTTATCAACTTTCGTTGATGTTTCACCCTTTTCATACACACTAGGTAACCCGAAAGAGTTTATAACAAACTGTGAATGATCAGGAAGTTTAGCATTAAAATCAAATTGACCAAAACAATCATCTAAATCACCTTCAGAGTTTAAAAAATCAAACTCTTCATTAAACAGATCAGAAATATCATCAGATTTTGAAGCTTTAGAAGATTTAGAAAAATCAGAATTTTTAAACACAATGGAGAACACAGTTTGTTCTAAATCCATCAAAATTCTTTCTTTGACTAGAGTATTCTCGAGTTCATAAATTTTACTTTCCAACACGAGAAGAGGTACATAAATCTTACCTTCGATAGGTTTAGCCTCCAACTCTTTTGAAGAATAACTCTCAAAATAGTCATTAGAAAGGAATTTTGATTTATCAGAACTATAATTACAATTCAACTTCTCATAACGGAATGGAAGATGCATTTTAGTTGTGTTCTTCCGTTTCTCTTTTTTCTTAGCTTCATCCTCGTTAGATAATTTGATCCACTTAACTTTGAATTCAGGGTATTGTGGTGCCAGTTTTAAAAATCCAAAGTCATAAAGCGCAGGCACTTTAGAAATACCCTTTTTGAGGTAGTGTGGGTTCTCGTAACCAAGTCCCCAACACTCACTACTCTCTTTAGGTTTGTTCAAATGAATGGTGTGTTCAGTTTGACCTAAACTGTAAAGTTTTTCCTGCAAAACATTCACCTTATCAGTTAAAGATTTTTTTTCTTTTGAAAGAAATGAACACTTTTTAGCAATCTCTTTAGAATCAAATTGACACAGTTTATATTTAGAAGTAGTTTCAGCTAATTCATTGTGAATTATCGTCTTCTCTTTCTCGCTGGTATCAATATTTTTATGTAAGGCCTCAGTCAATACGTTATTCTCAGCAATATTCTTGCTAATTTTGAGTATTGATTGGTTGTTTTTTTTATTGATACCTCTTTCACGCTTAAGTTTAGACTCTAATTCTTGGAGTTTAATCATCATGGCATGCATTTCATTTAAAACTCTTGGTTCAGTCATATCACATACCTCTTCAGTTTCTTCTCCATCTGAATCAGCCTCATCTTCAGTCATCTGTTTACCCATAAAGCACAAATTGGCTTTCTCTTCTTTCTCTTCCTCATCTTCAGAATGATCAATCCAGAACTCATCCTCTACCATAAGTGCCTTTCCAGCCTCCTGTTGCTTGGCCAATAACATCTTGTTCTTATAGTACTCTGAGTTTCGGACTTTGGGCTTTCGGTAGTCCTTCGCAAAATGTCCGAGTTTTTCACAATTGTAGCACTTAGTTGGTTCTGGCTCTATCTTCTATTCAGTTCTGTACTTCTTTTCTTCAGGCCTCGCCTCTTCTGTTCTCTTTCCTTCAATCCTCTCCTTGTGTTCATAGTTTCTGGAACCAGAAGAATACCTCTGACTGTTTGAGCTAGGCTTTTTATAAAACTTTTTATGAAAGGCTTTGGTCAGCATCAACATAGTCTGCTTCAAGTTCTCACAGTCGTCGGAGTCAGAATTTTCTTCACTATCAGCCTCTTCGGACTCAGAAACTATGACCTTCTTCTTCTTTTTCAAGCTCACTGACTTTTTCTTCACCACCAGGGCAATAGGATCAGAAGTCACTCTTTTAGCCTTTTCCTTTTCCTCTTTTATCTCCTCCACCTCATCCTCGTTTTGCCTCAGAGTTTCATATACCTCGTGGAGTAGAATCTCGTTTAGATCTTTCATCTGCTTTATTTGTCTAGTGAACCTTTTCCACGCAGGCTGGAGGATGATGAGAAACTTGACGTTAAGCTCAATTTGTGACTTCTTTACTTTGTTCTTACTGAGCTCATTCAGTAAAGTCACAAATCTATCATATGTAGTCTCCAGAGTTTCACCCTCCTTGGCCTTGAACTCTTCATAGTTGTTAAGGCAATTGGAGACTTTGAGCAGGTTTCCGATCTTTGATTCGAGCATCATCTTCTCTAACTGATCCCACATTTGCTTGCCAGTGGCGTTATAGCTATCAATCTTTACATAGATCTCATTTGGGACGCCTTGTAGAATAAATGACTTCACCAGTCTATCAGCTTTTACTCTTTTTCTCTGCTCTTCAGTGTATTCCTCGGGTGGTAGTGGGTAATCTCTCTGTTCCTCTTCTCCATGTTCTCCTACAGTATAAGTCTTTGTTGGAAGTTTCATGACACCTTCCTTCAAAGATATTCTGATATAATCCCCCAAATCAAGTCGGTCAATGAAGTCTAGAAAGCGATCTTTCCACTGTTCGTACTCTCCTTTGAAGAGTACCGGTGGTTTTACATCAGTTCCGATCGCAAGTGCTTCCCTTGATGTCATCCTGTTTTCAAAATATTCAATAGAACTTGACAAACAATAGTTAGTCCAATAGAAATCAAGCGATACAGAAAAACTTAGAAAGAAAATCAGAAATAAAATTTCCAAAATTCTCTAAGTATGGAATTCGCAGGATATAGTGAAGTATAAGGAATTCGCACACATAATTCGTATGCTACTTAAACTTCAGAATTCACACACAATAAAGATAACCAAGAATTCGCACAACAACAAGAAATCAGAATTCGCAAGCAATCAGAATTCGCATGAAGTGTTATGCGAGTTCTAAGAATTCGCATATAACCTTATGCGAGTTCTAGACTTGTAAAAAATTTTGGAAGTCAAACTTTTTGCATGAAACACTTTTCGCACAAAACCCTTATACGAATTCTGAATTTGGAAATTTTGAGAAACAAGAATTCGTATATTACCCTTATGCGAATTCTTATCAATTCTCACAAGACACGATGCGAATTCTAGGAATTCGTAAGTAACTATCTGCGAATTCATTCACTTTTCGCACAAAGGCACCTGCGAATTCTTTCCTTAGAAAATTTCACAAAACTTTTCGCACAAAACTCTTATGCGAATTCTGGCAATTCGCATGAAAACTTATACGAATTCTAAGAAAACTCAACACACACACATGCGAATTCTACGAATTTCGCACATCTCACATCTGCGAATTCTACACTTGAATTTTCAGAAACACAAAATATTATGCGAAAACTAATGTTTGCGAGTTCTTTCTGCGAGTTCTTGAAAGATCTGCGAGTTCTTCAGATCTTCGATGAAAATACTCTCTGATCGACTGAAAAATCCATATATCCTTTGAATTTCGATATGTAACTTCGCCAAAATGACCACTATCACTTTTAGAACCAATTACAATCAAAATTTTCTATAAAGAACACTAACACTTACAATTTGAACCAATTACAGTGCGTATGAACTCGTGAAACTTCGAATGACCAAAATTTCAAAATTCACGAAAATTACAGTGCAATTCAATCTAAACCCTATACAAGATTGATCTATTTACTTATACGCACACAATGAACTCAATTACAACTTGAATTACACAACAAAAATTCAAGATTCGATCCGAACTCAACGAACACAGTACGACTCCATATTTTTCTTGATTTCTACTTGGATTTGCTCTGATACAAATTATTATTCCCAGATTTTATCAAGTTCACATTACTAATTTCAAACACAAACAAGATTACAACAATTCAATGTAACAATTAACCTGTTTATGTATTTCAATTCAAGATCTCGTATACACAGGAAAGTTTTTCTCTCTGGAACACTTTATCTCTCTAACCTGCAACTGCTAATCTAACAACTAACTCCTAGTCATATATCTATTAAAGAGAAAACAATGTAACACACACTTACAAGCTTACAAACAAAAAGACACTTTGACTTTGACTTTTATTACAATGGCTTTAACTTTCACTTGAGAGTTAACTTTTGAGCTTTGACTTGCTTGAACTTTGACCTTCAGTCTTCATGATTTTGTATCCAACAAATATATGCACTAACAGATATTACCTCTGAATTTATCTTCAGAGATATTCACAGAGCACCATCAGAAGAACCACAAACTTCAGGCACTACTCTTTCTAGTCCTTCTGATACCACACCTTCTACTTCAATAAATGTAGGTCTAAATGAAACATCAAGACCAATTATTGAAAAAGAACAAGAATCTTCTGAAGAAGAAGGTGAACCAGAGACATCTGTTGAAGCATCTCTAGAGACACCATCACCATCTCTGGAGATTTCCTCAGAGCCTCTGAACAACACATTAGAGATTCCAGAACCTGCCATCTTTGAAGCTCAAACTCCACCACACATTCATGCTCCAATCTCAAGATGGACAAAGAATCACCCCCATGATTTAATCATAAGATATTCCTCTGATGGTGTCAAAACCATATCTGCCACCATCAATGCATGCTTCTTTGTCAATTTCTTAAGCATAATTGAACCTAAAAAGGTAAATGAAGCACTTGTAGATCCAAATTGGATTAATGTTATGCAAGAAGAGCTTCAAGAATTTGAAAGAAATAAGGTCTGGACCCTGGTTCCACATCTCAAAGGCAAATTTGCAATTGGAACCAAATGGGTTTTTAGAAACAAAAAGGATGAAAATGGCATTATCATCAGAAACAAAGCCAGATTGGTTGCTAAGGGATATTTCCAAGAAGAACGAAATGATTATGATGAACCTTTCCACCTGTGGCTCGGCTAGAAGCAATCAGAATCTTATTAGCCTATGATGCACATAAAGGGTTCAAAGTATATCAAATGGATGTTAAATCTACCTTTCTTAATGGTAAACTAAATGAGGAAGTATATGTCTAGTAACCACCTGGATTTGAATGTTTAGAGTTTCCAAACCATGTATACCATCTTGATAAAGCTCTGTATGGCCTTAAACAAGCTCCCAGAGCATGGTATGCAACTCTGTCAACCTTTCTGATTGATAATGGTTTTGAAAAAGGAACTATTAATACCACTATGTTCATCAAGAAGTACAAAAATGAGCTACTTCTGGTACATATATGTGTTGATGATATTATCTTTGGGTCTACAAATCAAAAGTATCGTGACAAGTTTTTGGAGTTGATGAAGAGTTAAATTGAAATGAGTCTCATGGGAGAACTAACCTTCTTCCCAGGACTGCAAGTTAAACAAATTTCAGAGGGCACTTTCATAAATCAAGCCAAGCATGTCTCTGATATTTTGAAAAAGTACAAACTTAATGATTCAACTCCTATGAAAACTCCTATTGCCACAAGAGTCAAACATGACTCTGATCCTTTAGGGAAATCTATGGATGTTAAAACCTACAGAGGCATGATAGGTTCACTTTTATACTTAACTACAAGTTGACCTGATTTAATGTTTGCAACCTGTCTCTGTGCTAGATATCAAGCTAATCCAAAGGAATCTCACTTATCTGTTGTAAAGAGAGTGTTTAGATACCTCAGAGGCACACCATCTCCTGGTCTTTGGTATCCAAAACTCTCTGGTTTTGAACTAACAACTTACACTAATGCAGACCATGCAAGATGCAAGTTGGATAGAAAAAGTACATCTGGATATTGTCAACTTTTGGGAAATAAGTTAGTAAGTTGGTCATCTAAGAAGTAAAACTGTGTGTCCACTTCCACAACAGAAGCATAATATGTTGTTGCTGCTAGTTGTTGTTCACAAGTGATATGGATGAGAACTTAACTCAGAGACTATGGTCTTGAATTGGATAGAATTCCCATATTGTGTGACTCCAGAAGTGCTATTGCCATCTCTGCTAATCCAATACAACATTCCAAGACAAAGCACATTGATGTCAGGTATCATTTCCTTAAAGATCATGTTGAAAAAGGCACAATATAGATGTATTTTGTTCCTACTGAAATTATATTTCCCAATTAATCAAGCAATTCAATCTCTAATCAAGATGTAACAATGTTAATTCTAGAGAGAGAGTAGAGAGAGAAAGTAATATGATGTGTATTGATAACAGTGTAATACAATGATTCTAGTTCTATGATTATTACAAGACCATATGTATTTATACCACAAGTCTATACAAGATACAAACACTCACATGACTAAACACCATATTGACTTAACTAACTTTGACTTAGTTGACTTTACATGCTTTGACTTTTCCTATTAAATCTTGGATACAATAAAATACACTAACAATCTCCCCCTTTGTATTCAAGATTTAAAAAAATTTGACACTAGTCTTCAGCGCTTTATTCTTCAACCTTTAACTCTGACGGCTTTGAACTTTGAAGCTCTTTCTGAAGTTGTTGAAGAATCTTGAAAAATCTTTAACACTTTGCAGCTTTGGAAAGTCAACAAGTCTTGAACAAATCTTTGAAACTCTTAATCTTTGAAACTTCTTTAAACTTCTTTGGAACTTTGAGGAATCTTTGACAAATATGTATCTTCATCTCTTGTAATCTCTGATCAGTCTTCAAGCAAACAAACTTTCTCGAATCATCTTTCTTCAGAAATCATCTTCAGAATATTCTGAATTCTTTGACAAAACATTCATCTGATTTAATCTTTCAGAATTATCTTCACCTTTTGATATCTCCATTGATGATTTTGAAATTGATCTTTGTAAATGTCTCCCCCTTTTTGATGATTGTGAGCACCATAAATCCATAATCATCAAAACATCTTCAATTTCAACATTCTCTTTGATCATCCCCCTTTGTATTCAACGTAACAATCTCCTCCTTTATGATAATTTGACATTTTCCATCCTTTGATCTGAATAGCTGAATCATGAACTGTATATACCCGAATCTTTTCAAATTCAGATATAATGAACTTGGTAACCCTGATTCAACAGATGAAACAGTTAGGAGTGCCTGTCAGTAACATGGAGTTACTGTGTACAACGAATGTACAATTTAAGGAGCTGGCTTGATGATGAATCCCCAGGACTTCCATTCAATCATTGAAAAACACAAGGTTTATCTATGAATGTTCTTACAGAAAAACAAATTTTCTGTGTGCTCGTGCTTGTATATGAAAGAATTTAGCACAATGATTGTGTTTCATAAGGCTCAAATTGTGTAAACTGTTGAGACAGCAACAAGTATTACACGAACTCAATGTGCATGAAAGAGGTGCGAAGGTGGGGCAACGTTCCTTCTTTTTCAATATCTAAATCTTCCGAGTGAAGATTAGATAGCAGATATGCTGCGTCCCCAAAGAAAATGAAACATTTCTTTGTTAAGAAAAGAAACGAGTGGCTGGTGGGGTAATTGCAAGAGTTGGCATGGGCTCACTGCCTTTTTCAATGATGGTCACCAAAGAATGTGAACCAATCAGATTTTGTGGCTGCCCGACTTAGAAAGTGGTTGGTGCAGAGTTCTGATATTCTTTTAACTCTGTTCTCACACCCTCATTCTTTTTAACATTTAAGCTCACTTCTAACCAAACTCTGTTTTCCATTTTTCCGCTCCACACAATGAGAAAAACTCAACCGGATGAGTTATCTCCCCCACTCTTTGATTTTGACCCCTCACCCCTCAATCACTCTAGGATAACTTCCTGGGTAGGAAACACTGGTTAACGTGAAACCATGGAAGTTTTGTTTAAGCTCACACATGAATCCCATGTAAGTCCTAAAAAGAATAGTTGCTCAACAGTTTAACTTGAACAATGAAGCACAAATAAGATAACACTGTCAGAATGTATACTCATGAGATTTGAGCAATTGAACTTTGAAGATTTCTCAAAACAAAGATGTTGAATGAATGAAATGAAATCAAGAGAATTGTTTTGAGAATCTGACAATGTATCAATCAGATCAAATGAAATGGTTAGGGTATCAAAAAATTGGATAGTTTGTTTATATGAACGAATATAAACAATTTAGCAATGAAAGCACAAATCTAGAAATGATGAATGATGCTCAACAACATTTGAAAGCAAACGAGAGTATTACCATCGAAAAATTATTTCTTTATGAGACATGGTAATAACAATTTCAAATGAAGTACTTAACCGATGTGTGTGAATACTTGACAGTATATAGAAAAGATAATACGCAAGTATTGATCTTTGGAAACACACGGCCAGTTAAACATTAACGCTCAATTTTGAAAAACATTTAAAAGCACACTTCTAAATTCATGAAATCTTTTGAGAACCAGAAGTGGTTAGAACATTTCAGACAGCGTTTTTCATGTTTGAAAGTTGTTCTTCTTCCAAACAATCAAAGATCTAAGATCAGAAGATATTTACTGTTATCCCAGTTTAATCTAGTTGATTAACAATCACAGAACACAATAATAATCAACAGATAAAGATTAAGAATAACATACCAATCCCTTGAATAAACAGTTAACCCTTGTGTGTTCTTGATACCCTTGAATACAGAGAAAAAATGTACGGCCTCCTCTCTACAAATTATGATTATGAAATTATGAGAGGTTAACCTAAAAACTAATTAACTAAAACTATTTATACTTAGGCTTTTAAGGCCTAATGGGCTTGGGCCCAATAGCTAATAAACTATTAACTTATTACAACTTAAATTCTCTAACTTTAACTATAAAATAAATACAGTTTAGACCCTCTAATTTAACTTTAATCTTGAATACAATTTATGATCCAACAATCTCCCCCATTGGATTCAAGATTAAAAAAAAATTGTCAATAATCTTCAGGTCTTCACTTGTCTTCTCTTTTCTTCAGATATGACGTTGATAGCTTCAAAACTTGATATCTTTAAATAATCTTCAAATCTTCAAAACTTTTGAAAATCTTCAGCAGTCTTCAGATTGTATTCTCCCCCTTAATATAGTCTCCCCCTTTTTGATGAGTGGTGAGAATCATCATCATCAAAACTTGTCAAAACAATCTCCCCCTTTATGAAAAAATCTCCCCCTTTGTCTTTATAGACTTCAATGTAGCACCATCTTCATGTAACGAGCCCTGTGTGGAAATAAGAGCAGTCTTCCCAGATGGAAAGAGTGATTATTTCAATCTTTTCAGATTAAAATAGAAAGTAGTAACCATTCGAATCTTTGCAAATTCAAATAGTTTAATAGGTGTAACCCTGAATCAACAAATGACTCAGTTAAAATGTCTGTTAGTAACACAAAGTCACTGAGTAACACAAAGTTACTATATAAGGAGCTGGTTTAATGTTGGCTCCCCAGGTCTTCCATTCAATCATCGAATAACACATGGTTATCTATGAACGTTCTGACAGAAAACAAATTTCTGTGTGCTCGTGCATGTGTATGAAAGAAATAAGCATAGATGATTGCTTTTCAATATAGGCTCAAAGTATGTAAACTTGTTAAGACAACAACAAATTATACAAAGACTCAATGTGCATGAGAAAGGGTTCGAAGGTGGGGTAACTTTCCTTCTTTTTCAATATTAGTATCTTCCAAATGAAGAACCAATAGTGTATGTGCTGCGTCCCCAGAAAATGTGAAACATTCTCTTTTTGAGAAAAGAATGAGTAGCTGGTGGGGTTGTATGCAAGAGATGGCATGGGCTAGTTGCCTATTTCAATGATAGTCACCAAAGAATGTGAACCAATCAGATTATGTGGCTACCCGGCTCAGAAAGTGGTTTGGTGCAGAGTCTAGTATTCTTTTACTCTGATCTCTCACCCTCTTTCTTTTAATGCTCACTTCTAACCAATCTCTCTTTTCCATTTTACCTCTTCACACACCATCACTCAATTCTTTTGACCCCTCTCCCCTCAATGACTCAGGGAATACTTCCTGGGTAGGAAACACTGGTTATCGTGAATCCATGGAAGTTCTGTTAAGTACTCACACTGAATCCCATGTATTTTCCTAAAAGAACATGTTGTTCAACAGGCGTTTTATACATGTAAGCACAAATACCACTTGTTACATGAAGCATAAATTTTTTGGGGAAGTCAAAACAGTTGTGTTTGACGATGCAATTCTCCCCCTCAACCTAAAAGTGGTTGGCAATAAGCTCATATCAATTTGTCATGAAGAATAATATGCTGGAGAATCAAAAACGAATTTTGTTTATATGAACAATATATAAACTTATTTTCAATGAATGCACATGAAATGACGTTTGATTCAATCAACAGTGAATACAAAGAACGTGAGTATTACTATAGAAAGATTTAACTTTTGATACATGGTAATAACAAAGTCAAATAGAATGTTCTGAACCGTTATGTGTATGAATACTTGACAAAGTATATTGACAAGATAAAACGCAAGTATATATCTTTAAGAACACACGGTCAAATAATCTTTTAAAATCACAGATAGTCTCCCCCTTAACTGATAATTTTTTTTATATAGATTAAGCAGGAAAAATAAAGCACTGAAGTGCGGGTCCTAATCGGATGTGATTAGAAGCCACAGTCACTTGAACAATCCTGCATAAATAAAAGAAAATTGGTAATCATTTGTGAAAATGATTCCTCTCTTGTTAGCAACAGTTGAAGAATAAGACACAAGATCAAGATTTAGAATGCTCCCCCTAGAATCATGAGTAAGGTCTAAGACATGTTCAACATACCAAGTTTGCTGATTAGAAAATGGAATCGCTTTTCATCCAACGGCTTGGTGAAAAGATCAGCTAACTTGAAGTCAGTTTGAACAAAGTGCATTTCAATATCACCTTTTTCTACATGATCCTTGATGAAGTGATAGCGTACATCGATATGCTTGGTCTTTGAATGTTGTACCGGGTTAGCAGTTATAGCAATTGCGCTCTTGGAATCACAATAAATAGGAACAAGCTTGTAGTTGTATCCAAAGTCCCTTAACTGTGTTTTCATCCAGAGGACTTGAGAACATCAGCTAGCAACAGCTACATATTCAGCCTCGGCAGTGGATGTTGAAACACAGTTTTATTTCTTTGAAGTCCAACTTACAAGTTTGTCACCTACAAATTGACATGACCCAGAGGTGCTTTTCCGGTCTAGCTTACATCCTGCATGATCAGCATCTGTAAAGGCAGTTAGTTCAAAACGAGAATCCTTTGGATACCAAAGGCCTAGATTAGGAGAACCTTTGAGATATCTAAGGATTCGCTTAACAGCAGTTAAATGCGACTCTTTAGGATTAGACTGATATCTCGCACAAAAGCATGTGGCAAACATTATATCTGGGCGACTGGAAGTCAGATAAAGTAAAGAACCAATCATGCTACGATACACCTTTTGATCAACAGGTTTCCCGGAGGGATCTGCGTCTAAGAGTGTACCAGTAGCCATTGGTGTTTTCATGACTGAGCTATCTGACATATTGAACTTTTTCAAAATATCCTTTATGTATTTAGCTTGATTTATAAATATGCCGTCGGGTAATTGCTTAACTTGTAAACCAAGAAAGAATTCAATTCACCCATCATCGACATTTCAAACTTTGTTTCCATTATCTTTGAAAAGTTCTTACAAAATTTCTGATTTGTCGACCCAAATATTATGTCGTCAACATAAATATGAATGAGAATCAAGTCCTCACCTTGCCTTTTAAGAAATAAGGTAGTATCAACTGTACCTTTCTTGAAACCAGAAGCAAGTAGAAGTTTAGTGAGAGTTTCATACCAGGCTCGCGGTACTTGTTTAAGAACATACAGTGCTTTGTCTAAAACATAGACATGATCAGGGTGATGAGGATCAACGAAAGCTTCAGGTTGAGCCACGTAGACCTCCTCATGCAGAACGCCATTTAGGAAAGCTGACTTTACATCCATTTGATAGACTGTAATGTTTTTGTGCGTTGCATAGGCTAAGAAGATTCTGATGGCTTTGATCCTTGCAACCGGGGCGAATGTTTCGTCATAGTCAATACCCTCTTATTGACAATACCCTTTGGCGACCAAACGAGCTTTGTTTCTCACAACTACTCCGGCTTCGTCTTTCTTGTTTCTGAAAACCCACTTTGTTCCTATAACAGATTTACCTTTAGGTAGTGGGATCAAGCACCATACCTTGTTCCTTTCGAATTGTAGAAGCTCGTCTTGCATAGCAGAAATCCAGAAGGGATCACGTAGAGCTTCAGACTCTTTCTTTGGCTCTAAGGAACTAAGGAAGCTTGAAAACATGCAGAAGTTGGCAGATGCAGATCTTATCGTGACACCGGTTTGTACGTCACCTATCACGTTGTCCAGGGGATGATCCTTAGTCCAACGATGTGTGCTTGGTAAGGCTTCAACTGTTTGTTGCGTATTTGACGCATCGTTGTCATCATGCACTGCAGGTTGCTCCATAGATGTACTCGGGACATCTTGTACTGGTGTTTCTGATACTGAAGCTTCTGGACTATCAGTTGAAGTACTCGTGACTTCCTTTCCAGAGGAGCTATCTGTAGAGACAGATTCAACATTAGTAGAGTCAGAAACTAATGGTTGAGTTGTACCTGATGGAGATGAAGTTTCAGTGACTTCTTCTTCGGACGGTCCATACATGTCTTCAGAAATAGTTGGGACCTCCGAACTTGTTATTGATGTAGATATGCCTTTATCAAAATCTGCACAAATATCATCAAAGGAATCAATAAACAATAAATCTAACTCAGATGAAGTAGAGTTAGAGTTAGAAGAAGTAGATCTTTGAGAAGCTGGTTCTATTCTGGATTGAATAGAAGCTTTGTCCTTAATTTCGAGTTCTGAACTGTTGTGTCCATAAGTCCTTGTAGAATTCTCATCACAGGAGACATTCATGCTCTCAACAACCGTCTTAGTTCGAATAATGTAAATTCGATAAGCTTTGGATGTCAGAGAGTATCCAACGAGATATCCTTCATCCGCTTTCTTATCAAATTTTGATAGTCCTTGACGCTCTCGTAGAATGTAACACCTACAACCAAACACTTGTTATCCTACGCACCGGTCAACTCTGATACCATCGGTCAACTTTGACTTGTAGAGGCCATATTACAGTTTGCAAAATTTTGTCTAAGTATTCAAAAAGACAAATTTTGCTCGACCGATGTGCTTAACCGGTGTTATCTTCGACCGGTAAATTCGACCGGTATCTAGCCGACCGGAAATGTGTCGACCGATATCTAGAGTTGATCGGGGTGGTGCGGTCGACCGGTAAGAAGCATCAACCGGGAAACTTTTTGACCGGTATTGGTCTTGACCGGTAAGTTTCTATGACTGGTAAAGTGTAAAGACCGGTATTATGCTCGACCGGTAACTTGCAATGACCGGTATTGGTGCTTCGACCGGTAAAAGACTAAGACCGAAACCAAAAATGGACCGATATACCTTTCGACCGGTGTTAATGTGAACCGATATAATCTATGGACCGGTAATGGTCTTCGACCAGAATTGGTCTTCGACTGATAAGATAGACCGATAGAAAGCGGTCGACCGGTATTGGCTTTGACCGATACAAAGTATTGACCGATAACAGATATAGACCGATAAACTACCTTCGACCGATAATGATTATTCGACCGATATGTTCTTGAACCAGCCCAGAACATCGATGAACAGAAGCAATAATCAACCCAGAAAATCAATCAAGAACTCAAAATCAAATGCAAAAATCAGACTTTGGTACTCATCAACCCGTATCGATCACAACCCAATTAACAATAATGATTAAAGAACACTTTTGATTACTCAATTTTCCAACCACAGTGTTCGACCGGCTTATTGAGTTTGTCGAACCCAGATTCCAACAATCATCAAAAACCAATCAATTGATGATTCATAATGCAATTGAACTATCGGATAGCATTCAATACCACAAAACACACCTAATTAGATTGATTTTAATCATAAAAACACACAGATTCAAGAAATCAAATATCACACAGTAAGGTGTTGATGAACAATAAAATCGATGAACACAGAATAATCGATAAACTTGATTTTAATCCACAAACTTGATTCTTTTGGCTTTGATACCACTTATTATCCCAGTTTAATCTAGTTGATTAACAATCACATAACACAATAATAATCAAGAGATAAAGATTAAGAATAACATACCAATCCCTTGAATAATCAATGTAAACCTTGAGTGTTCTTGATACCCTTGAATACAAAGAATACATACGGCTATTAACTAGAATATTATCAGAGTTAAACCTAAAAACTAATTAAACAAAACTTTAAATACCTAGGCCATATGGGCTTTAAGCTTAATGGGCTTTCTAACAGGCTTTAGGCCCATTTACAAATAACTATTAACATATTACACTTTAAACCCTCTAATCTTTAACTATCAAACAAATACGGTTTAGACCCTCTAATTTAACTTTAATCTTGAATACAATTATTTGATCCAACATTTACCTTTAAGGCTCCTCCTCAAATCATGATAAAATGATTTAGGACAGATAAGCTCCCCCTAGATATTTGCAAAATATCCTTATCTGAACATTGAAGAACGGGTCCTGATCTGTCATGTGATCAGAAGCCACAGTTCTTAACATTAAAGTCGGGGTTCTAAACTAAAGTGTTTAGAAGCCATACTCTTTGACTTTGAGGTCCGGGTTTTGAACTGTTGTGTTCAAAAGCCTTTGTTCTATGCTCCCCCTTAAACCTTGGGTGCTTGCAACACAGTTTTAGCTTTTGGTACCCACTGGTATTTGGGTCCTGATGAGTTAGTTGCAGTTCTTGTAGGGGTAACATAATATGAACCATACCAGTAATTTACAAAATTCTTACTTACAAAGTCATGTGCACCACAGTAAGAACAACAGATTTTCTTCTGAGCAACCCTGGTCAAGTGATTAGTAGAGTAAAACATATCAGGATTATCAAAAGATTTACCTTTATGCACTCTGTTCTTTTTGGCATTGGTTGTGGATGCAGATGCTTTATCTTTCTTCTTCTCTTCTGAAGAATCCTTCACTCGCCAGACCATCTGATTTTTCTTAGATTGATTTCCAAGAGATTTAACATAGAAGTTTGTTGAACCATCAATAGATTTATCATAAAACAGATTTGATGGTCTGATCTGACTTGATTTGACAATGATTGGTTTGACACTTTTCTTTTTGAAAACATTTTTGTCATGAATAGAACTTGAAGCTGTTTTGAAAGAACAAACTGATTCTGTTGAGTTATCAACAGGTGATTGACTAATCACATTAGCTGTAATCTTTTATGATAAATTGACGTTTGCAGCTTCTAAACTTTTTATATTTTCAGATAAAATGTTTCTTTCTGAAGTAAGTGTGTCAAACTTTATTTTCAAATCAGATCTAGGCATCTGTTCTTTAAGAATATCTGATGATAGAACAGAGATTTTGGATATGAGCTTAGATATTTCAGATTCAAAATATGAACGTTCTTGTTCAAAATCTTTTTGTAAGTCCTTGGTTTTATCAGAAATTTCATTGAAGATCCCAACATTTCTCTTTTCAGAATTTTTCTTTTCAGACTCAAAAGACTTTTTCTTTTCTTTGAAAATTTGTCTTTCTTTTTCTAATAAGTCTTGTAAAACTGAGATCTGTTTGGGAAATTCAGTGTTTTTATCTTCAAGAACTTTTCTTTTTTTAGCAAAAGTGTCTCTTTCAGTGATTATAACTTTTTCAAAATCAGATACTTGCTTTGAAAGTTTGAGGCATCTAAGCTCCAAATCCTTCTTCTCTTGGTTAGTTTTCTTAGAAAGTTCAAACATCTGTTGAGTAGAAGATGTCTTCACACTAGATTTTTCTTTTTCTGCTTGGAGACTTGTATTCAATTCAACATTCTTCTTCTCCAGAGCATATATCTTCTCTTCGAAAGCCTTAAACTTGTTTTGAAGCTTGACTGATTCATCTTGCAGCTCAGATGATTTCTGTTCAGTCGTCTTCAGTTGGCTTTGAAGATTTGCTTTGACTTTATCTTCTTTAATGCTTTTTATCAACTCAGCATTTTTCACTTTCAATGTATATACATTTTCTTCAGAAGCCATATACTTTTGTTGAAGCTTAACTGATTCATCTTGTAGATCTGATGATCTTTGTTCAGTTCTCTTCAATTGGCTCAGAAGACTTTCAACATAAGACTCCTTCAGCTTGATTACTTCTTCAAGACACTGAATAGTATTATCTTTTATTCCCTTCATTTTCTCTCTATCTTTAATCTCTTTCTCTTTCTCACTGATGATACCTGCAAAATAAGATTTATCCATATTAGCACACTTTTTACAGTCAGGAGTTTTATCAGAGTTTGACAAATTAAATTTCAACTCCTGAATCTGCTTTAGAAGCACTGAATTATGATTTTTCAGTTGATTTCGTTCAGCTTCTATTTTCGGTATCTCAGGCATGTACAAGACTGCCATATGTCTAGCTGAAAGTACAGTATTTCCTCTCTCGTCTCTCTTTGGCATCTTGAATAGAATGTTAGCTTAAAAAAATGATCGTCAAAAATTAGAAAATTATGACCACTATCAAAATATATCCCCCTCCGCAGACTTAGCACGGGGGTCCCGCTACCCAGTTAGCGGGTGGGGTTAAGGGGCAACGCCCTTGCGGGGGTATGGGGGCAGCGTCCCTAGAGAAAATTTTTCTGACATATTTTTCTCTTGAAAGAAATGCTTGAATAAAATGATTGTTCCCAAACCAATTCAGAAAAGTTGACTGAAAGTCAAACTTGGATCACCACTTGAAAAAAAATTTCAGAAATTTTCTATCTCTGGAACTCGTAAAGTACTGTTCACTGAGAAACTCGCTAGACGTTATGTGCACGTTTCAAAAACTCGCAGGCCACCGTGTGCGCGTTTCGAGAACTCGCAAGCCTCTTCTAGCGTGTTTCGCTCAAACTCGCAAGCTTTTCCTTGCGCGTTTATGAAACTCGCTTGCCTCTTTTAGCGCATTTTACCCAAACTCGCACGTTTTGCTTGCGCGTTCTTCAGACACTTCTTAGAACTCGCAGGCTTTGCTTGCGCGTACTTCACATGGACGTTGCGCGTTCTACGGATGAACTTGCGCGTTTCATGAATCTAGCGCGTTCTTGGGTTTTCTTGCGCGTTCTTCACCTGTTCGATCAAAAATCAAATAAATCTTGATTTTGGATTCTGAAAATCTCACAAATAGTCCACGATACAATTCGAAACAAGATTACAAAACTGAATTTATAACAGAAATCGAAAATTACAGTGATTGAATCGAATTACAGTGTAAGACTTTCAACTTTTCACGAAATCAACATTTTGATCAAATTGATCAATCTAAAGTTGAAATTAGCCTATGTGATCTGAATGAAACTTGATCCTAGTGATAATATGTACACAATCAAATCAATATCTTGATTTAATTGTGAAAAAACAATATGAATTGAAATCAAACAGTAAGTTTCAAGAAACAAATTCGTGAAAACCAAAAATCTCAAATCTATCCAATCTGATTAATCTGTTCCTTCTGAATTGATTTGGTTTGATCTGATACCAATTGAAATTGTATTTCCCAATCAATCAAGCAATTCAATCTCTAATCAAGATGTAACAATGTTAATTCTAGAGAGAGAGTAGAGAGATAAAGTAATATGATGTGTATTGATATAACATTGTAATACAATGATTCTAGTTCTATGATTGTTACAAGACCATAGGTATTTATGCCACAATTCTATACAAGATACAAACACTCACATGACTAAACACCATATTGACTTAACTAACTTTGACTTAGTTGACTTTACATGCTTTGACTTTTCCTATTAAATCTTGGATACAATAAAATACACTAACACCTACTGATTACCAACTTACTGATATCTTCACAAAAGCTTTGGATGAACGAAGGTTCAATTTCTTGATCAGCAAGTTGGGCATGCTAAATATGTCTACTTGATCTTAACACAGATCAGAGCCTCTGATATCCTAAGGTAGCATATTTGAGATTAGGACCTCTGAAACACTTATCAGAGCATTTGAGTCTCTATAGCATGGTCACAAATCATCTCATTTTGTTCACCTATGCACATTTAAAGGGGGAGAGAAAACAAATGAAATCAATCATCTGTTAAGGGGGAGAAAACTGCCCTTATATGTCGAGGGGGAGTAAGAACTATTTGAAGGTAATGAAGTTAAACATCAGAGCTTCTAATACTAATATAAGAGCCTCTGCTCTTGATTTTGATACTCATATCAGAGTCTCTGATCTTGCCTCTGATATTCATAACAGAGCCTCTGATCTTTCATCATAGGATCTTTACAAGGTATGCACTTCATTCTTATCTTTAAAACATATCCTTTCTGAAAACCAATAATTGATTCAAAATTTTTAAACATATCCCAGAATCTATTACTTAGTCTCTGACAATACTCTTCAGAGCCTCTGATTTCATCTGCTCTGAAGATACACCAGAGCACTAAATCTTAGTGTTCTTAGATATTCCTTCAATCAAGTTTTGGATTTTTTTTAAAAAGGGGGAAATATTTTTTTTTGCCATGAAAGAAATATTAAATGTTTGAGAAATTAAAAAAAAGGAATTGGCTTGTGTGGGTTATTTACTTAGATAACTGTCATTTTTAAATAGATTATCCAGAATGACAACTGTCTGACGTATGTGTCCTTTCACTCTTACTCTCCACGTGTCGATAATTGAGTTGACGGACGATGGAATGTTTCTGACATGGGTACTCACAAACGCCGTTTCCATTTCTGACATGGGTACTCAATTACGCCGCTTCCATAGCCCCCTATCCCATATCCATAAAAACCCATTTCAAATCCCATTTCACCTTTACGCTCTCAAATCTTTTGCTCTCAGAATTCTTTCTCTCTCAAGTCTTCAAAAGCTTAAGAACTCTCAAAAACCTTCAAAAATGGCGCAAACCCATGCTAGTTCTGATGACTCAAGCCTAATTGTTCCAAGCGTCAATCTCGTATAGTTTGATGTTCCTATCAAAGGAAACAACTTCCATCACGATCTCACCCATTCAAAGTTTGACGAACAATATCGCCTTGTCCTTGATTTCTTTTGATCTTGTGAACTACATGATGCCCTCACTGCTTTTTACTCAAATGTACCTTTAAGCTATGTCCAACAATGGTGGTACTCCAGTGAGTACAACTGTCAGGATCGAATTCTCAACAAGAATTAATTCTCAGAAACAATATCAAAGAAGTTTGCGGAATAACACTTTGATATTTAATCAAACAGAAAATCAACACAGTAGATATGAAGAACAAACTGTAAACTTGTATTGAATGCTTTGGAGTTACAAGATTACACACTCAACCTCAATATTGATGAACAGGCTCACCAATACGAATTCTACTTCTCTAGAATTAGGATCTATGTCTTGAGGTTGATTTTCTCTCTAAAAGAATAAAAAAAACTTAGAATGAATGAATTAATCTATTCTATACATATACTAGTCAAAAGATAATTACAATAATTAAACAAATCTTCAGTATATCTTCCATGTATATCTCAAAGCTTCCATAAACTTCAGATTATCCAGCTGTCATTCTTTCCATCCGAATCTCTTAAGCAATATTAATCTTCAGCAGCATTAAATTCCTTCTAGCAGCATTAACTACTAAGCAGCACTAACCACTAGCAGTACTAACTAGCTAAGCAGTACTAACTAGCTAAGCAGTACTAACTTTGTTCAAGCAGCACTAACTTTGACTAGCAGTATTAATAGTACTAGCAGTAGTAACTTTGAACCAACAGCATTAACCATACTTGATAAATTCTTCAGTTCCCAACAACAACGAAGACGCTGTTGGCCAGGTAGGATCTATTGACCTCGGAGATAGAGCTATAAATATTCGAATTCAACCTAACACTCTTTGTCGTCGACTTTTTCTCCTAAAACCAACTACCTTCAACTTCCTAGGTTTGAAAAACCCTTTCCCAGACTGTTCTTCTTCAATTCCTTCAACATTTGGGATACAACAAGGACATTACTCGATTGAGTGAGTTCAGGAAACAACACCTCCCTCCAGTATGGACCTTTATGTTTAGCGTCCAAAACCGAACCATGACTTGCAAAATTGGCAGTCAAGATTATACAAATCCCACTCTCTTAGCCATCATGTATGCCCTTTTTATCAATCGAAGTATAGATATGGCAGGACTACTTTTTGCTGAAATGTACACAACTATTGATCGCAAGAACAAGGCATTGGCCAAATGGAAACCCCCAGTCTCAGTACTTTTCCCAAGGTTCATATCATTGGTTATCAGAAGGGCCATGACGAAGTTCACTTTACTAGAGGAAGGCCCCAAGACTCCTCTCTACATGATGAACTCTTTCAAGGCCACTACTATGCCACCATACCCATATGCATGAAGGTTTCCTCAGAGCATGATCAGGTATATTCCAGCACAACACCCAATTCTCACCTATCTTAGTAGTGTTGTGCAACCATCAGAGCCGATGGAGGGATACCCAATACACTTAGGGTATAAGCCTAAATTAGAATAAGAGAATAGTGAGGATCTGAGGCTATACAAGTAGAGACAGAGGGCAACCAAAGGGTGCCTCTGAAGAGATAAGAATAGAGGGTCCCTCTCACTCTGGCGAAGAGATTAGCTCTGCCAGAGTAGAGGAGAGTGAGGAAGAGAGTCCTAGAGAGAGAGAGAGTGCTTCTTGATCCTCTAGGAGCCGAGAGCAGAGAGGTAGGAAAAGATGCCACTGAAGGCACAACTGAGAGATTTCCAAGCCCATTGAAACAGAGGTGCACACCTCGATCCCTACCCATTGTTCTAAAAAAACTCGCCGCACAGCCGCCATGGCGCGCCATGGCACCAAGGCTTGTGTGTCACGTCACGTTAAGCCCATGGCACGCCATGGCCTAATGCGCAATTATCGTAATGAGATATTTGATTTTTCTTTATGTTTTTAATGTCTTATTTGCAAGTTTTTAATATATAACCTAAATTTAACTTTCTTATTACTATTGACTCATTGAGTAACACTATAAAACATACGTTTTATATATAATATTATATATGAATTAGAAATTTGACGCCATAAGTCACACCTTGAAAACGCCATGGATTCGCCGTGGCTCCTAAGGCTTGAGGCTTGGCCTCGCCGCCACGCTACACCTCACGCCATTTAGAACCTTGTCCCTACCCAAACCAACCGCTCAGAGGCACATCCTTTTGCCTCTGATGCACACAGCCTTGGGGAAGCCACACATCTGAATAAGTCCTCTCAAAAGGACTTAATCGTTGAAAATATAAGTACTCATTCGCCTCAGAGTACGTCACCACCCCCCACACCACATGATGCCTCTGTGGCTCATGATTTAGAGGACTGTCCCTTAGTTTCAGAGATCTTTAAGATCTCACGTAAAGAGCCTTACTGAGGGGCAATGGTATGACCTAGTGGCACAAGGGTTGACATGCATAGATAGCAGGTCAACTCATCACATCAGATTCTCTTCCCCTGAACCTCAGTCAGAGGAGTAAGAATTGGTCATAATTGCTGTAGAGATATCCGCTCAAAAGGATTCTCAAGGATCGGCGGGAAGTCCTTCCAGAGACAACATCGATCAATCTCTAATAGAAGGCCCCTCTAGACTCGAGGGTAAATTGGATCCATGTGTTGGATCCAAGGTCACCATCTCTGATTATGTCACTAAAGAGGAGTTCAAGCTCTTTAGTGATGAAGTTAGAGGATCCTTGAAAGATCTAAAACTTCAATTAGAGAAGACTTTAGAGGCCTCTGCCTCATACTCTGAAGTTCAAAACTAACTTCTGAGGTCTCTGAGCTACGATCTCAACTTACCTCAACCAACTCAAGGATTGCTTCTCTAGAGAAGATTGCAGAAAACAGCTCTGCAACACTATCAAAGGAGATCTCAGAGGCCAGGACAGATATTCTTAAGGCAATTCCAGAGCATCCAGCTCCAACACCCTCTGTCACTCCTGCGGATTTCGATAACTTAAAGACTGATATGGTGAAGATAATCACTGAAGCCCTTGTTGCAATACCCAGCTCTGCTACTGCTCAACCTTCAGGCCAAACACCCACAAATGTAGCAGAGTTGGTCACCAAAGCCGATCTTCAGGAATTCTCAAAGCTGGTGACAATCAAAATGCTTAAAGTATCGAGAAAGTTTGTTGCCAAAGCAGGACAACAGACGAAATTTGTGCAGAACTTGCTTCAGAGTGCTCTCTCTCCCGAGACTGAGTGCAAGGTGAAAAGGAAGGTTCCAGAGACTTCCTACACAGAGGAGGCTAAGAAGAAGGCATGATTTGATGACTCTGATGATCAGAATAATAATGATAAGTCACAAGGGTCATTAGCTCATCAAAAAGGGAAGAAGCAAGGAACCATCAGAGCAGAGGAAGCTAGTGCCTCTGCTCCCCCTTCCTCCTTTGCACCAAGACAATCTGGAGGAGCACAAGACATGAATGAACCAGAGAGGAATCCCACCTCTGCTGAAGACAAACACTCAACTATTTTAAGCTCTCCAGTACCAGTCATTCTGTTAGCACCTTCAACCTCATAGACTCCACTCGTTCCTGTGATAAATGTCATCCCAGAGACAATTGATGCTCTTGATGATAGTGAACTTGTGGATTACTCCAAGTCCCCTTTCAGAGGACGCTTTCTCCTCCCTAGAACGCCCAACGATAATAATAAAAGATGCATTTGGGAGTGATTCTGAAGATGAAAAAGATGCTGAAATGGTGGAGTATGCTTATCTGAATGCTCAACCTCACCAAATAAATACATCAGAGGCAGAGCAACAGACTGAAGACCAACTGCAGATGGATGTGATGATTACTTCTGCAATCAATGAAACTCCACCAACAACTCCAACAATCCAAAGAATAGAACCAGAGACAACTCATCAACAACCGTATGCTTTAGACACAATAATGGTTGATGATGAACAAGTACCTCACATTTCTGAAGTTGAAAGATCAACCTCAGAGGTACCTGTTCAGAGATTAAGCATTGGAATTCCTGCATTCTCCGCATTCACAAAGTCCCTAGAGTTCCTTACCACTGAAGAGAAGGCATCGATAGAAGACACTTTCAGATACTTATACTGTGAGTTCAACACAGAGGAAAGACTTGCTTTTACCCTGAACCCAAGAATTAGAGAAGGCATGGATAAAATAGAGAAGAGATTTATCAAAGATAAAACAAGCCGCAAAAGAGATGTCCTCTCAGAACTACCCATCATTGAAATCAACAAGATCTTTGAGAATAAGTATGGTTATAACAAAATCATCTATAGACATTATGAAGTCATTCGTTCAGATCATAAAGTTTACCAACTCAATGATAATGATTTGGTAAATCTGAATCCTTATGACTTGACTCATCTTTATGACTTTTGCTCTGCTAAATCAGAAAAGGGAAGAGTTTTTAGAATGGCTGAATATGAAGTGAAGAGAGCAATGGAAGTTCACATCAATTCAGAGCCAGACTAGACATTCAAATCGCCCTGAACCTTGGAGTTGACAGATTAGGGGTCACTGATCCAATAGAAATGATTGAAGACTTGAAGAAATTTAAGACTGGTTCGATCACAGCAGAGCCTCTGGGATTCGTGTTCAGAGTATCAAATGTGAAGAAGATCTTCCTTGCATCTAAAGTGGCCAAATACTCAGATGAGACTCTAAAAGGGATGATGCGGATGCTGAATATGAAGAAGGAAAGACACGAAGGAGACTTATTTGAATCCTTGTACACAAAGATTAACTCAATGATTCAGTCCAGAGAGTTGATCATGAAATTCCATAGGATCTGTTCTGATGTTAGGTTGTAATTTTCTTTTATGTAATTTTTGTTTGTTATCTTCTTTTATTATGTAACTTAAGCGTTTAGTGAGAAGTAACATTTAACAGAGGATGATTTTCTTCTCTTTGCTTTCTAGTTAATATCTCAGCTATTTTGTAAATTTTTATTTTCAATACTTAGGGGGAGATTGTTAACCCCAACTCTGATTTGTAAAAGTATTGAAAATATTTTAAGTCCTATTTCAGAGGACTTCTAGAGATAGCCATCAGAGAGCAAACCTATCTTTGAAGAACATTCCAGAGATAGAGTATTTAGTAAGAAGATATCAGAGATAGCTTCATCAGAGGTCTACACCAGAGCTCTGAAGACATTCTCTCTGAAGATCGAGCTGAAGATTTCTACAAGTGTTGACACAAGATTAGAAGACACGTCACCTAGTGTTAAGATTTACCTTTTAGGTAGATTACTGTTCAAGCATGCCTTAAGCTTACCTGGTAGGTAAGTTACTGTTCAAGCATGTCTTGTGTGTCAAAAAAATACATTGTTCACCTTTTGAGTCTTATAAATAGGACGTGCAACCTATTGCTCAAAGTGTGCTTTTACTTTTTTACTTGCAAAAGAATTATTTCTTTATCTACTGAGAATTGTACAAGAACATCTTGTAAGATTAATCCACCTTTTTGATGTTCTTCATAATCTACATTGCATTATCCATTGAATATTTGTTTTTCATTATTTACTCTATTGGATATATCTTCTTTACTGTGAGTACAAATCAAACCTGGTTTAAACATTATTTGCTTCCACTATTATTGTTAAATGTTTATTTGTTTAAATTATTGTTAAGACAAGGATCTGGGATCAAACAATAATTTTATGTTGATATTTTGAATAAAATTAATAATTATATTGTAATTTTTTTATTTGATGCATATTTAGAAAAAACATATAATTAAATAAAATACCTGAAAGCGGTACATTTTTTATTAATGGAAATAGATATATTTCAATTTTCATCTTACATTAATAAGAAAAAAATGATACATTTTTTGAATCCAACCTAGATAGAAAATATTTTTTTATTAGTGTAGATGGATTTACACACACACACACACACATATATATATATATATATATATCGGATAAATTTCATAAAAGTTTAAAAATATTTAATACTTAAACTCATTTTAAAGTTATATTTTATAAAATAAAAAATACATATTTCTAATATGTTTTTAGTTAAAATTATCATTAGTTAATTATGATAATAAAGGTTATAAAATAAAAAATAAAATATAAACTGATGTGCATACAAAAATGCAAAAGGACAAACTACAGGGACTAAAACCGTAGCTTACTCTATGATCTAATAAAATAGAATAGGAAAAAAACAAAAAAGTTAACTAATATTTTTAAATAAAGTTAGTCAGAAGGACCAAAACTGAAATAAAATGGCAACCATAATGACCAAAATTGTAATTAGTTTAAAAAAAGGACCAAACTTGATAATGAACGATAACCACAAAGACCAAAAAAATGTAATTTACTCTTAAAAATTGATATAGGCCCAAACTCTATTATCTCAATTACCCCTTCAAACTTTATTTATTCATATCAAATTGTTATTTTTTCTTCCTTTTAATATGTCAAAAAGTTTAAATGTCCTAAATTAAACATGTCTTGTTTTATTAAATAAACAAAAAATTTTACGATAATTTCGTGTATTTTCCAAAAGTTTTTCTTGTTTACATGTTTATCTATACTTGTGAACACATCTTATGCTTCTTTATGTAAATTTAAACATAGTTATGTTGTTTAACTGACTCATGATTTTCAATTCTTTTTACATCTATATTGATGATTAAAAGAACATATATATTTTAAACGGGTCTTTCTAGCTTTAAAATCATAGATTTTCTTACAATGTTAATTTCTAGGCTCCCTTTAGATAAAATTTCTAGCTCTAACTCTTGACTATATACATGTAATTGTGAATCAATGAATTGTATCATATATATGACGTTTAAAAATAATATTATCTTTGATTTCAAAGTGTATCAACAAAATGCACTTGAAGTATATGATTTTTTTCCATTCTTATTGAATTAATTTTTTTAAGAGTAAATTACGTTTTTAGTCCCTGTGGTTGGTTAAAAATTTCAGATTTCGTCCCTGTGGTTTTAAATTTTGGTTTTCGTCCCTATGGTTTACAATTCATTTCTATTTTTGTCCCTGAGGCCAAAACACTAGTTTTAAGTATGAAGGACTAAAATGAAAATGAATTGTACATCATAGGGATGAAAAAAGCAATAAAGTTTAAATCATAAGGACGAAAGAGGTAAAGATAATAAACCATAGGGATGGAAATTATAATTTCAAAACCATAGGGACGAAACTAGAAATTTTCAACAAACTAATATATGTTTTGGTTTGTTTAAAGAAATAAAAATTAATATTATGAGTTACCCGAAGAAATCTATTGTTGTAAAATTTGAAGTCATATTGGGGAGGATTGGTTTGGTCAAAGTTTGACCAGTCTTGTTGACAAAGATTCCAAGACAGAAGTAAGTATTGCAAATGGCAACCCATAAACTCAATTATTACTATTTTATAGTATTTTAACATTATACATTTAATTCAAGTGTCTTCAGTCCTTGTCTTCTAATCTTGATTGGCATCAAGACAATTAACCCTTGGACCATTGTTTGTTTATATAATCTCATATATAGAATGATACATATTTAAAAGAATTAAAGAATAATTCTAAGCAATTATTTTATTAAATAATATTTTAAATAAAAAATTTTTAAAAATCGCCTAAAAGAGCATATGTGTCATTTGTTGTATATATATTATATATGAAAACTCATTTATTTATATGTAGATTATGTAACAAATTTAATTAAGGTATTTATTTATGATTTTTTTATATAATTTTTTACGACATTCAAATAAATGTGATTTAGTTTTTCATTTTAAATGTTTATTTTTATTGAATTAGTTTATTTAAGAATTTTTTACAATTTTTCTCAAAAATCACATGTGATATCCACAATTAATCGTCATTTTTTTTTCTTAAAAAAGACTCACTAATTTTTTTTATGTATCATTATGTGATCTTATACATTTTAAATGTGTTGTGCTACAGATTACATATGATTATGTTTTTTTAATGTTAATTTGAATCATTGTTCTTCAAATTTTAAATCATATATGATTAGGAAAATATTTTGAAAAAAAAATTAATTCAATGTGAATCACATGTTATTTTCATTAAAATTATGAATTACGTTTTGAAGTACATGTAATCTTATACATTAATTTTACTTGTTTTTTGCTACAGATCACATATGATTTTGTTTTCATTATTTTTTTTCAATTTCTAATTTGAATAATTATTTTTCAAATTTTAAATCACATATGATTAAGAAAACATTTTGAAAAAAAAAATAATTCATTATGAATCACATGTGATTTTAATGAAAAATTATGAATTACGTTTTAAAGTACATGTGATCTTATACATTAATTTTAATTGTGTTTTGCTACACATCACATATGATTATGTTTTTATTATTTTTTCTTTTCAATGTTTAATTTGAATTATTGTTTTTCAAATTTTAAATCACATACGATTAGAAAAAGATTATGAAAAAAAATTAATTTATTATGAATCACATGTGATTTTTATGAAAATTCTAATTTTTTAAATATTACTTTAAATAAAAAAAGAATTCTTTAGATGAAAATTAAATATGTGTTAAAGGAAAAACATAATAGAACAACAATATATGGAGAGAATGAATCTGTAATTCTCATTAATCAAAAGCCCTTTAAATATGGATGAGATACAAGTAGATAACCACGAGATATTTTAGTTATAATCTAACTCTGATATATTTATCTCTATCTCTATCTTTATCTTTATCGTCATATCCTTTAGACGATGACACACTTATCCTACAACACTCCCCCTTATGCCGAGTTAAAGGAGTGATGGTGCTGTTATTCCCAGATTCTAGTTCCTATTCACAATCAAACAAACACAAACAAGATTTCAATCAAATTACCTGTTTGATTAATCTTTCAAATCCAACGTTTACACTTTCTCTCTCTAGAACTCTCTCTCTCTCTCTAACGTATTCTCTCTCTGAATATAACTCTCAGATTCTCAAATACTTGTTACAACTAAAAACAGAAATACAAGGCTATTTAAACCTACATCTAAAATACAAATAAATTAAAAATAAATACAAATGTTAACTTTGACTTTTATTACAAAGACTTTGACTTTCATTTAAGAGTTGACTTTCTTAGCTTTGACTTATTGATCTTTTGTCTTCACTCTTTATGATCTTGAATCCAACAATTATGTGCTCTAACATTCTCCCCCTTTGGGTCAAGATCATTACTAAAAGACTTAGCAATGCGATCTTTTCTCTTTAAGCTCGATTTGATTAAGCTCCCCCTTTTACAATCTTTATATTCTCTTGTAATCTCCCCTTTTATACAAACACGATATACAAACTCCCCCTTAACACGATGAAATTCTTCTTTGATAAGCTTTGTTTTCAAAAACTTTCAGCAATCTTCCCAACGTCTGATCTTCAAAAATAGTAACAATCTCCCCCAAGATTATAAACAAACCTCTTTCAGACATTGAAAGAAATTATCTTCATTTTCAGCTCTGAATGATTTATCCAACTTTCTTCAAATAAACTTTCTCCAAAATCTGCTTGCTTTCGAAATTCTTTAACTTTCGCTTATCAACTTTGAACAAACTTCAATTCTGAAATATCTCTCTCCATATCCAATACAAATATTTCTTTCCGGACAATTCTTTCAACTTTAACATTTCTTTGAAATACACATTTCTTGATATCTTCTCCCCCTTTTTGATGATTAAAGCATCGATATCATCAAAACATTCTTTAAGAAATGTCATTGACCATTCTGATCTGTCAAACTGAGCCTCTGATTCTGTGATCCATAACCAAGTATTCATCTAGATCTTTGCAAATCCAGACAAAATAAGAACATGTAACTTCTGAATCAACAACTGAATCAGTTAAAATGCCTGTCAGTAACACGAAGTCACTGTGTGTAACGAATACACAATATAAAGGAGCTTTTTGATGTTCACTCCCCCAGGGCTTCCATCCAATCATCGAAATACCACAAAGGCAATTTCTATGAATGTTATGAGAAGAAAACAAATTCCTTGTGTGTTCGTGCAAGTGTAGAAAGAATTAAGCACGAATGATTGCTTTAAGTAAGGCTCAACATTGTGTAAACCACTGAGACAACAGTAGATAAACACAGACTCAATGTGCATGATTGAAGTGAGAAGGTGGGGCAGAGTTCCTTCTTTTTCAATATTCAGATTTTCCAAATGAAAACCAGATAGCATATGTGTTGCGTCCCCTTAAAAATGTGAAACATTTTCTTTTTGAGAAAAAAATGAGAAGCTAGTGGGGTTTAGTCAAGAGTTGGCATGGGCTAGTTGCCTGTTTCAATAATGTTCACGAAAGAATTGTGAAGCATTAGTAATGTGGCTGCCCGGCTCAGAAAGTAGTTAGTGTAGAGTTTAATATTCTTTTACTCTGTTCTCACACCCTCTTTCTTTTGATCAATAAGCTCACTACTAACCGAACTCTCTTTTCCATTTTACCTCATCACACCCACACTCATTTCTTTTAGACTCCTCACACTCAATCTCTATGGATTAATTTCTTGGGTAGAAATCACTGGTTAACATGATTTCATAGAAGTTCATGTAAGTCCTAGCACAAAGAACCCATATAATCCTATGAAAACATAATGTTGCTCAAATGGTTTAACTATAGCAGTTAAAGCTCATATACAAATATCAGATGTAAATATGCTCAGAAATATAATCATGAAGATATGAGCATTTTTTAAACATTGAAGTATTTTCAAACAAGTATATTGAAAGAATAGATATGAATGCAAAAGACTTGTTTGAAAATCTGACATGGTATGAAAAATGATCAGAAAATGAATGATATAACAATCAAAGCTTAAGGTCAAGAATAATGGATATTGTCTATACGAAACAAAAATATAGACATTCTTGAAATGACGTTTCGAAATGAAATGACGCTCAATATACATTGAAGTACAAGCGGGGTGTCTTACCATAAAAAAAATTGTTTCAATTTAGAGACATGGTAAGAACAATTTGAACAAAAAATCAAACCAGTGTTTGTGAATACTTGAAAGTATAAATAAAAGACAATATGCAAGTATTTATCGTTGGTAACACACGGTTTGTTTATCAATTAAGCACAAAAAAAAAATGAAAAACATTTAAAATCACACTTCCAAATTATAAAATCTGTTTAAGAATCGGAAAGTGGTTTGAACATTTCAGAACATGTTTTCTATATCTGAAAGTTGTCCTTCTTTCAGATATATTTGAGATTAAGATAAGAAATTTACCTTTTCTATGCAATCTTAGATCTCATGAAGTCAAGCTGAAGTCATTAAGATATGATCTTGTCAGCTTCTCTCATCCTGCAAAAATCTCAAAGTCTAGTCAAACCAACTTTATTCACAAATTTATTCTAATGTAAAAGACATAAAGCAGTAAAACGATTAAAGTACGAGTTATGATTTGAAATAATCAGAAATCATAGTCTTACTTCTTTTGACTTGGCTTATATGCTCCCCCTAAAATCATGCATTACAAAAATTTTGTCAGTGAAATAAAATGCAGAAATTAGTTATGCTCCCCCTCAAATGTATGCAAATCATCTAAAATTCTTCTCTTACTCCCCCTGAGATCATGAGCAAACAATTAAAATGCAGATATCATTCAGACATAAAGATAAAAAAATGATGAAAAATAACAATACGTAACTTTATTAGGTAACAACCGATTATGTCTTAAGATTTAACATACCAAGCTTAGAGACAAGAAAATTAAATCTCTTTTCATCTAAGGGTTTGGTAAATAAATCTGCAAGTTGATAATCTGTTTTTACAAAATAAAGTTCAATTGTTCCTTTTTCTACATTATCCTTAATAAAATGATACCTGACATCAATGTGTTTGGTTTCGTATGCTGGACAGGATTAGCAGATATCGCGATTGCACTCTTCGAGTCACAATATATTGGAATTTTATCAAACTTGAATCCATAGTCTCGCAGCTGTGTTCGCATCCACAGGACTTGAGAGCAGCAACTGGCAGCAACTACATACTCTGCTTCAGCAGTTGATGTGGAAACGCATAATTGTTTCTTTGATGCCCAGCTAACGAGCTTGTCTCCAAGGAATTGAATGTGACCTGAAGTACTCTTTCTGTCCAACATGCAACCTGCATGATCTGCATCTGAATAAGCAGTCAGTTGAAAACCAGTATGCTTAGGATACCACAGACCAAGATCTGCAGTCCCCTTAAGATACCTAAAAATCATTTTAACAGCAGCCAAATGGGATTCTTTAGGAGCAGCCTGATATCTAGAACATAAGCATGTTGAAAACATAATATCTGGCCTACTTGAAGTAAGATACATTAACGATCCTATCATACCTCTACAAGTTCTAACATCAACACTTTTACCCGAAAGATCAGTGCTGATCTTAGTACCTGGTGCCATCGGGGTTCCAATTGGTTTGCAATTTTCCATTTTGTATATCCGAAGAATATCCAAAATGTACTTAGATTGGTTAATGAAAATCCCCGTTGAAAATTGTTTAACTTGGAATCCGAGAAAGAAATTCATCTCTCCCATCATACTCATTTGAAAACGTGACACCATGAGATTAGAAAAGTTTTTTCAAAATTTTGGATTAGTAGAACCAAATATTATATCATCAACATATATTTGAATAAGGATAATATTAGCTTTTTCCTTTTTGATGAATAAAGTGGTATCAACCTTACCTTTAGAAAAACCGGACTTGACCAAAAATTTAGATAAAACATCATACCATGCTCGAGGGGCTTGTTTTAAACCATAGAGGGCTTTATCCAAGATGTAGACATGATCTGATTTCTCTGGATTGACGAACCCTTCTGGTTGAGACACGTACATTTCCTCTTTAAGAATGCCATTCAGAAAGGATGTTTTCACATCCATCTGAAAGACTGTGAAATTCTTATTCGCTGCGTAGGCTAGAAACATGCGGATTGCTTCTATACACGCTACTGGAGCATACGTCTCATCGTAGTCTATGCCTTCCTCTTGCCGGTAACCTTTGGCAACAAGTCTAGCTTTATTTCTAATGACGATACCATCTTCATCCTTTTTATTCTTGAATACCCATTTAGTGCCAATTACAGATTTTCCTTCCGGTTTAGGAACTAATCTACAGACCTTCAGGGCTTCAAACTGATTTAATTCTTCTTGCATGGCAGATACCCAATCCGAATCAGCTAAAGCCTCTGATACTCGGTGGGCTCTATCTTGTTGAGGAATGAGTCATGCATACATTGATTCAAAGTCGCTGACCTGGTTTGCACAGGCTTGTTAAGATCTTCAATTACTTGATGTAAAGGATGCTCTTTGGTCCAGTGATGCTCATGAGGGAGAGGAGTAGATACTGATTGAACATGATCATCATCTTGAAATCCACTATCAGACTCTTCAGTTTGAATAATAGGAAGGGGGTTTGCAGTTGAAGTTTCAGGTGCAGAAGTATCAGTTGGAACAACATAATCTGGCTGTTGAGTAGACAATGTATGACACCCAACTAAAACAGTTACTTCTGGCTCAGCAGTTTCTTGTATATCTTCAACTGTAAGAGTAATTGTAGGAATGTAAGTTTCTGACAGAACGGAGGATTCTTGTTCAGTTATGACTTCTGAAGTGACTGGATGATTGCAACTTGTGTCTTCAGACCTGTCAGTCACAGCAGATTTAGATACATTAGAACCTAGAAACTCATCATAAAAGAATTCAAATAACAAATCTAAATCAGATAAATGTGAAATAGAAGTAGAAGCGTTATTCGAATTATTCGCTGTAGAAGCAGGTTCTGGACTGATCTGCCCAGAAGCTAATACTCCAGTGATAACGGGTTCTGAAATGAGTTGTTCAGAAGCCATATCTTCATCAAATGTAACATTAACGCTCTCGACAACTGTCTTTGACTTTTTCAGATAAACACGATATGCTGCCGATGTTGAAGAATAACCAATGAAGATACCCTCGTCCGCCTTAGCACTGAATTTATTCAGACTCTCTCTGTCGTTAAGCACAAAACATTTACACCCAAATATGTGAAAACGACGGTGTATCATGGATCGATTTTGAGTATGACATGCAGTCGACACAACTTCTGCCCACAAAAATAGAGGTAGATCGGATTGGCTGAGCATAGTACGAGCGACCTCGACTAGCGTTCGATTTCGCCTTTCGACTACTCCATTTTGTTCAGGCGTACGAGCAACAGAGTATTGATGTGATATCCCAACCGATTCGAGATATTCTTTAACGATTTTGTTTTTGAACCCTGTGCCGTTGTCAGTTCGAAGAAACTTGACTTGTCTCTGCATATTCACCTAGGTCGTCTTTAAGAAAGTAATGAGAACTTCGGGCGTCTCATCTTTTGATCGAAGAAATTTGACCCACGTGTATCTTGAGTAATCATCCACAATAACCAACACGTATTTCTTTCCACCCAAGCTTTGTGTTCTCATCGGACCACATAAATCCATATGTAACAATTCTAATGGAGAACTAGTGCTTGGTTCAGGCTTCGGTTTATGCAGAGCTCTCTTCATCTTACCCTTCGCACATGCAGCACATAAGTGTTCTTTCTCATATTTCAGCTCAGGAAGTCCTTTTACCAATTTTCCACTAACCAGCTTGTTGATATAACGAAAATTCAGATGTGATAGTCGTCGGTGCCAAAGCCAACTTTGCTGCATCGAAGCTTTTGACAATAAGCAAACATGACTGTCATTCTGTACCTTTGAAAGATTGATGGTATAAAGGTTCGTCTTTCGATTTCTGACTAAGAGTTCATTGCCGTCTTCAGAACGAACAGAACACTTCTTAGCTTTGAAGTTGACCTCTAACCCTTTGTCGCAGAATTTACCTATGCTAAACAAGTTGTGCCCTAAACCTTCGACATAACTCACCTTCCTAATCGTTATGTTGTCTTGAATGATATCACCATATCCTAAGATTGGTGAAACTTGGTCGTTCCCAAATTGAACATTGCCGCTGAATTTCTCTGTATAATTAGACAATAAAGCTTTCTGCCCAGTCATATGCTTGGAACATCCACTGTCCAAGTACCACATATGCCGGGTCTGCAAGAGAATTCAGGAAACAACAATTTTAGGTACCCATTTAAAAACGGGTCCTAACAGATTAGCACAAGTTTTTGGTATCCATTTGAATATGGATCCTCTTTTCTTTTCAATACCTCTAAAAACATTTGATCTTGAAGAATAAACATGATAAGATCCAAACCAATCATTAGATTTATGATGATAAGCAAAATCATTTCTCCGATAATGATAAGATTTAGTAGTAGTAGGAGATAATTGAATCAATTGCTTTATTGAATAACGATTGTAAGAAGTTACAAGGTTTTGTTTATGAGAAGCATGTTGACCAACTACAACACTATCACTACTATCAGATCTATTACATGAATTATCATAAATTGATTCAGTATACTCATCATTCTTCCTTTTTGGTCGCCATTCGGTTCTTGCTTCCGACCTTTTCTTTCTTAAATCTAAAACAAAAGATTTAGATTTATTAGGAAAGTCAGATTTCTGAGATTGATTTTTCTTGCGTTTACCAGTGTTATTCTTGTTCTGTGAATGCTGTTTCTTATGTTTCTAACCATTAGCATAGTAATCAGCATTCCCAGAAACTGATTCACCAACCTTAGTTGATGATTCACCTTTCTCATGTACACTTGGTAAAAATTTTCCATTTATGATAAAAGTAGAATGATTTGGAAGTTGAGCAGTAAAGTCAAACATATCAATTTCCTCGATACACCCTTCATCAGAATTTAGAAAATCATTTGCAGACTTAAATAGATCATCAAAATCAGTCTTAGAAGTTTGAGGTACTTTTGAAGATGTAGAACACACTTTAGATTTGCAAATAAAATCTGTGTTCTTTAATACTGTAGAAAATACGTTTTGTGTTAGATCACTCAAAATTCTTTCATCAGATAAAATATTTTCTAACTCAATTATTTTTCTCTCTAAGACAAGTGGAGGTACATAAATTTTGGCTTGAACAGGTTTTGCCTCCATCTTAGTCGAAGAATAACTAGCAAAATAATCAGTTGAAAGAAATTTTGGTGTTTTAGAAAGATAACTATCATTCAGTCTTTCATAATAGAATGGTAGTTGCATTTTCTTCAAATTCATTCTTTTCTCATCTTCTTTTTCCTCAACTTCTTTTGATGCTTTGGTGATAAATTTGGGTTTCAAATGAGGATATTCTTCAGCTGCATACATATAATTTGCATTATATAGACCTGGCTGTTTTCTGATAGCTTTTTCTAAGTAATGAGGATTATCAAACCCTAATCCCCATTTTTCTTTAAAATCAGCATCTTCATCAGGTGTATTCAAAAAAATAGTTTGATCTGTTTGGCCTCTAAGATACAATTTTGCTTCCAAACCATTTACCTTTTTCTCTAGAGTCTTGTTCTCAATCTGCAGTTTAAACGATTTTAGAACACATTCTTGTTTTCCAAAATCAGACTTAAACAATTGTTTTTGCAATTCAGAAATCTTACATTCAAAACAATCTTTTTCATTTTGAAAAACAGAAGCAGATTTGCGTAGAGAATGAATTAAATCTTTGTTCTCAATAACTGACGTGTTGAGCTCAAAGACCTTTTCATTTCTTCTAGCAACTCTGTCTTTTTCCTTTTTCAATTTATTTTGAAGATCTTGAAGTTCGACCCTCATGGCTTCCATTTTGGTCATGAAATCATTTTCAGTTAAGTTCATTACCTCATCAGCAGTCTCATCATCTGAATCATCATCTTTCACTTCTTTTCCCATCAAGCATAGATGAGCAGTCTCTTCTTGTTCTTCCTCATCAGAATGATCCAACCAGTATTCATCTTCAACTATTAATGCCTTGCCAGCTTCTTGTTGTTTGGCCAAGAGCAATTTGTTTTGATAATATTCTGAGTTGCGAACCTTTGGCTTCCGACATTCTTTTGCATAATGTCCGAACTTGCCACAGTTGTAGCATTTGATCAGATCATTAGCCGTCTTCTTTTCAGTACTTGTGTAATCATTTACATACTTCTTCTTTTCTTCTGGCTTTTTCTCAATCATTCTATTTCCTTCCACTCTTTCTCTATGCTCGTGGTTCTTTGAGCTTGATGAAGAATATCTCTGAGAATTGGATCCCGGCTTCTTGTAGAACTTCTTTTGGAAAGCACGGGTTAACAGTAGCATAGCCTGCTTGAGACTTTCTCCATCATCTCCATCAGATTCAAACTCTGATTCAGAACTAAATACCACTGTCTTCTTCTTATTCTTCTTCTCTTTCTTTTCTTTCTCTTTCTCTCCAGCCATTAATGCTATAGTATCAACAGCTTTCTCAACTTCCTTTTTCTCAGCTCTTTTCTCTTCTACCTCTTCTTCATTCTGTCGCAGAGTCTCGTAGACTTCATGTAGAGGTATTTCGCTCAAATCCTTCATTTGTTTCATTCTTCACGCGTGCTCTTTCCATTCAGGTTGCAATATGCTGAGAAACTTTACATTGTTCTCAATCTGTTGCTTGTTGACCTTGTTCTTGGAAAGCTCATTTAGAAGCAGCACAAACCTATCATATGTTTCCTCCAAGCTTTCATTTTCTTTTGCTCTAAATTCTTCGTAGCTGTTTATGTAGTTAGCTACCTTCATTTGGTTTCCAACTCTAGAACCCAACATCATTTTTCTTAATTGACCCCACATTGATTTGGCAGTTTCATTATAGCTATCCATTTTCACATATATCTCATTTGTCATGCTTTGTAAAAGCAAAGATCTGGCTTGTTTATCAGCATCAAACCTTTTCTTTTGTTCATCAGAAAAACTAACATACTTTTTATCCACTCTCCTTATTCTCGGAGCTCCATCTGAATCATTACCACCAGCAGGAATCTCCTCAGTAGGTTTCTTCATTGGGCCTTCTGTGATAGATTTCAGAATGTTCTCTCCATTTGATTGTCTATTAACAAAGTCCAAAAATCTATCTCTCCATTGTTCATATTCTCCTTTGAACAGCACCGGAGGCTTGACATCAGTTCCAATTGAGAGAGCATCTCTGGAAGTCATCCTGTATGTACCTGTTTGAACAAATATGCAATAAGAATCTAGAAACTGATCGTTAGTCCAAATATGAAATCACAAGAATATAGAAATGACTCTGAAAACAAAATTAAGAAATTTTGATCACAATCAGAATTTTGTCCCCCTCCGCAGACTTAGCACGGGGGTCCCACTACCCAGTTAGCAGGTGGGGTCAAGGGGCAGCTCCCCTAGAGAAAAAATTTTCACTATTGAAAGCCATATTACAGATTTGAAAAACTCTCAGAAAATATTCTAAGTATGGAAACTCTCTAATCACTGTAACTCGTAGATCGTTGAAACTCGCAAGTGACTATTCACTATGAAACTCGCAGACACCTAAAACTCGCATATCACTATTCACAGATAAACTCGCAGGCTGAGGCGTGCGCGTTTAAGAAACTCGCAAGCAAAAGGTTGTGCGTTTTGACAAATTCGCAAATCGAAAGAACTCGCAGGTTACTATTCCTGAAGAAACTCGCTAATACCTAAAACTCGCAAGTAACTATTCACTTTGAAACGCGCTAATAGAGATGTGCACGTTTCCAAAACTCGCTAGACACTACTTGCGCGTTTGAGTAAACTCGCTAACCACAACTTACGCATTCCAACACTTAGAAAATTTTCTTAGATTTTCAAACTCGCACGACGAACAAACTCGCAGAACCCTGTTCCTGATAAAACTCGGAGACTTCAACCTGTGAGTTTCTAGAACTCGCTAATAACGCCTTGCGCGTTTTGACCAAAACTGAGATTCTTCAGCTTGCGCGTTCTAACGAAGAACTTGCGCGTTTTGCAGATCTAGCGCGTTCTTCAGAAATCCTTGCGTGTTCTTGACTTTTTCGAGCCTTTCGTTTTGAAATCGATCAAATTCTTCAAATTTGATCTTAAAACTTTGCAATTATACTCAATTTCAACACACGAACAGGTTACAATGCTTGAAATTTACAATCAAATACACATTAAACCAAAATGATTCAATTTACAGTGATAAAGACTCGTGAACTTGAAAACATACAAAATCATCAAATTTACGAAAATTACAGTGCAATACTGAAATTAAACCATACAAACTCGATCTAATTCAATTAACAATCATAACCTGATCAATTACAATACCTAATTCACACTAAAACTCAGAATTCGATTCTCAACTCAAGAACACAGTGTCGAACCACACTTTTTCTATTTCTTGATCTGATTTCACTATTGGATCTGCTCTGATACCAATTGTTATTCCTAGATTCTAGTTCTATTCACAATGAAACAAACACAAACAAGATTTCAATCAAATTACCTGTATGATTAATCTTTCAAATCCAACGTTTACACTTTCTCTCTCTAGAACTCTCTCTCTCTCTCTAACGTATTCTCTCTCTGAATATAACTCTCAGATTCTCAAATACTTGTTACAACTAAAAACAGAAATACAAGGCTATTTAAACCTACATCTAAAATACAAAGAAATTAAAAACAAATACAAATGTTGACTTTGACTTTTATTACAAAGACTTTGACTTTCACTTAAGAGTTGACTTTCTTAGCTTTGACTTATTGATCTTTTGTCTTCAATCTTTATGATCTTGAATCCAACAATTATGTGCTCTAACAGGTGCACAGTTGTTGCCTCGTTAAAACCTTACGCCAAAATAAAACCCAGTGGGAAAAAATAAAAATATGACGAAGGAAAGAGTACAACGCACCAGCTTCTTTGCAATACATAGACTTATCCTTCAGTCTAGTTTTCTCTTAGATTCATACTTTAATCTTGAGAGTTAGGAAAGCATGATGGTATATAAATAGTTGCCTCACTAAAACCTTACACCAAGGAACAAAACCCAATGGGAAAAATAAAACCTTGGTTGAAGGAAAGAGCACAACATACCAATATCACAAATATAGTAGACTCCCCCTTTTGTCTACTACTCCCCTGATTCGTGCATTAATCAAAGGAGTTTGGAAAACATTTCCATTTACTTTCTACACGTTTTCCAATATATGGTTTTATGGTAATGAATTGGTAAAATATGTCACATTCTTTTGACACCTTACTTGATTCACTTGAATCTAAAAGAGAGTATTTTATTGTTGATTGTATATAAACTTAAGCAGAATATGCTTTGTGTTATTACCTTGATGTATCTTATGTTCATTTCTTCAATATATGATGCATCATTTCCATATATGCAAGTAGGATAATGGTTGAACCCAAAATTACTAACTCCTCTAATATATGTAATGATAGTCCTTAATCATATACATTATTTTATTATCTCATGGAGAGTAATATTCTTGGATTAGTTTAAGGAGATAGTTACAAAGGATTGCTTAGTTTACTTCCAAGCAATCGACGTGTTCCTTGTGGTAATTCTTTATCCAGTTTGGGAACAACCTTTGTATGGGTCAGACAGATACCTAATATCAGCAAACACATACCAAGACATTGTTTGGTGTTTTTCTATAAGAGCTAGTACTTTTGTTGCTTACATTCTAAGTAGGTATTGAAATTCCATTATCAATCCAATTTTTCTTTCTATAGGGAAAGTATAAACCCATGTCAATGGTTCCAAAATATTAATTTGATATCATTCCAATGACTTTGCGTTGGCGCTGAGCTAAATCTAGCTAACAAGTTCATTGAGAAATATAATGTATGGTCAAGTATATTATGCTAAGTACGATAATGCGCATATTGTACTTAGATAGGGAATTCCAGCTCCCAACATTTTTCGTCATCATCCTTTAGACGAAATGGATTTTTCCTTATATCCGACACTTCAACCGATCATGGGAGTGCTAACCGAATGCGCTTTGTCCATATTAAATTGCCTGATTATTTTCTGGACATATGCGATCGATGAATTAATATTTCACAAACTCGGTGTCCTAGCTCAAATATCTAGACAAAACCAAGTCTTCCCAAGATCTTTCCTCTCAAAATCAGAGTTTAAGTAGCTTGTGGTTCCTCTTATTTCATCAAGAGTGCCTATTATGTTCATAACATTGACATATAGAGCTACTTTGAAAATCTGGAACTTGTTTTCCATAATAAATACGCAAGAGAACAGTTCATCGTTCTTATATATCCTTTCCCAATCAAGTATTCCATTAGGCGGGTATACCACATCCGCTTAGATTGCTTTAATCTATAAAGTGGGCGTTTCAATTTTATTGCAAACGCATTTCGTGGTTTAGAGTTACTTGATTTTGGTAATGTAATATCATCAAGTACTTTTATATATCTCTAAATCTAGATCCCCGTAGAGATATGTGGTAACCACATTCATGAGCTACATTTCCAGTCCTTCGGAAACTATTAGGTTAGTTATTTAGCAGAACATTATAACGTCCATCACGAGAGAGTAAGTCTTCTCATGGTTAATCCAGGGCGTTGTGAGAAACCTTGCGCCAAAGGAGAGCCTTACATATTAGGACTTCATTATTCTCGTTACGTTTTCTATCAAAGACTCATTTATGTCCTACGGGCTTTACACTTGGTAGGTTAGCACTACCTGACCAAATACCCGGTCCTTTGTCAAATAATAGAATTCTTTCTGGATTGTTTGTTTACATTTAGGCCAATATGCTATTTGTTGATATTATTCAACTGAGCCTGGTTCGATATCGTCGTGCTCGATCATTTTATGAGCCATTGTATATGCGAATAAATCATCAATGATTATATATGATCTGTCCATCGACTCATATGTACTCTCATAGTTCATTTGAGATTAATATTCATCTCTCAAATCAATATTAACTTCGGAGCGTCCTCCAGTGATGATTCATGAACATAATTATAATTAGAGACAATCTCATGAGAGTTTTATGTATTGATGATAAATGGATGTGCCTAACTATTCTGTTCCTTTAGAATACTATCCATCGAACCAAGTAGCTTCCACCACTTCCATTTGGTAGCTACGACCTCAACCACACCTCCACTATGTGTGATTGCAACGCACTTTCCAGTGGCGTTGTGCCCCTGTTGGGGACTTTTTAACCTTGCGAGTATATTTGCAGCTCGTATATGTGATCTTGTCACTTTTGGAATATTAAACGTATCAGGTATCAAGTCTGATTCGTTTGACTTCAACATTACGTTGTGAAGTTTTGGGGATCAAAATGAGACAGAGTGAGAATATTCAATGACACTTCCTGTCGTTCCCATGGAAAATCCTTTTTCCTATCTCCCCCTAACGACGGGAAGACTGTCTCATGAAAGTGACAACCCCCAAATCTAGCGGTAAAGAGATCACTAGTCAAATATTCTATTTAGCGGGTAATTGTTGGGGGTTCATATCCAACATTTACCAAATCGTCTTTAAGGACCCATTTCGATGCGCTGTGGGGGCGCAATTGGCACATATAATCAAACATGCGTAAATGTAAAGTATCAGGCTTATATCCAGTTACCAACTGGTACGCATGAGACTGGTTAGCAAGCAGTGGGTCTAAAAATGAAAAAAAAAACTGCATATAATAATTGCATAATCCCAGGTAGATGTGGGTAAATTGGTGCGCATTACTAATACCCTAGATGTCATCATATTCTTTTGATAACAACTTCTATGAGACCATTTTATATATACACATGGGGTATAGGAAACTCTACATTGATCCTAATACATATGCAATTAACATCAAATCCTTATGATGTAAATTCTCCAGCATTCCAAGTCATGTAGACTTGATGAAATAATAAGGGTGTTGAGCCCTTAAATGTATAACTAATGCTAGGAGTGCAGTATTTCATGTGGACAATAATACGACATGCGTTCATCGTGTCGAAACCAGAACCATAAAGTACTTTAATGGTCCGCATTCTGGATGTTTATGTCCATAAATATCACCTTGTATTCATTGTAACAATGGAATATTTTTGTATAATGTCCTTAGCTTTAGTACGATCTCATTCCTGTATTGACTAAGGATTAGGGTATATACAAAAGTTTTATGTATTCGAGAGGACATATTATGATAGCAATGTTGTTTCTTATGTTGCAGAAGTCAACAGTTGCAATTTGCCTTGTTTTGCCTTTCACTCGAAAGAGAATGTGTCTATGTGTATTTTGCAATACACGGATCACTATGTCATAACCACGGTGTCCCACATGGTTATGTCGAAACATATATGTGTTATTGCCCCCAAAATTACTTTATTGGTGACAAAATATGTTTCGATGACCCAATAATCTACTAGTTTGAGACATTAGTTTCCATGATATATGTTTCCTTTCATATTCATTGGAATTTATGTATATATGCTCATTTTCATTTCCATTTGATACAAATATCTTTACAAGGTTCCTATTAAAGTTGTTCCACCAAGAAAGTGACAGTCCATCGTCTAAGTAATTTGGTTGGATGTATTATAAAACAAGTATTAGTCTATCTTTTTTTTTCCGATTATGTGATAGGTCAAAAAAAATCAATTCTCCTCGATACATTCCTAAGCGGAACGAAGAATATTGAATTTTTTTGTATTTGTTTTGATGTATTTATTTACATCTATAATGGTTACATATTCGATTTTACTTTAGCAAAGAAATTAATTTTGGTACTTAAAATTAATTTCAAAGAAACATATGCATAATCAATATTAAATATTAAAACAAATATGTTATATTTCATTTTCAACGTGTTCCCTTTTTGATAGAAGCACTTTTTAGTGCATATCTTATTTGATTGTCCATTATCACCTGGGTAGTAGTTGTATCCTACTCCAGGTGTTGAAAAATCCTTCCTGACTCTTACCAATACCCTGACCCTTTATAGGGTCTCGTCCACATGGTGCAGAAATGTCACATGTGTGAAATTGTTTTTAACTCACAATCCTTTGGAGTTGTTTCCACCTCTAACACTTTCACTATCGATATCGGGAATTTTCTTTATCCTGACATATGTGGTGTTATTCGAAAGAACCTTGTTATGTCTCTCAACCACTTTCATTAGGTTGATGAGTTTGTCTAAAGGTTGCATTCCAACTTATATTTATATTTACTTATATATGAAAGGTGGAAATAATGTTAAAAATCATGTCATCTTCTGTGAGTTCCTTGCCACAGAGATTGAGATGCGTTTTGGAAATATTTCTTTGTTGACATCAGTTACCTTTTTTGTAATCGAGTAAGTGGGTTTCATTCCAATGTACGATTAGTTCGGTAAGTACATATTCATGAGTACTCCCGATTATCCCTTTCGGGACATCCCACGTTTCTTTGGGGGTTTCTAGTAAAAATATTCCTATGAAATTTAGGATTTATATGTCGTCTCAAAACATGAAGGTATTTGCTTGTACCTTTTCAAGAGGTTGGTTTTAGAGTCAATAGGGAGTTGGATTTTAGGTATTTTCTTGTACCTTTACAAAAGGAGGTTTATATACTCATTCAGATTCTTTTGAGTTTACGACGTTGATTTTTGGATGAGTTGTTTCAACCATTTACATATATAAAGGATAATATATATTTTCTTTTTGATAAGAAAATGGATTATGGTTATGAAATTTCATTATCATAACAATATTGGATTTTGTATGCTTTAATTTTATTGATAATACTTCATCAATATTTCAATTTGCGAAAAAGAAATCACTCAATCTATTGGATTTCCAGGTAGTAGGGGAATCACATGGATTTCTTAAATCCCTACAAACCTTAAGGCTGTTTACACCCGTTTGACAAAATCCAGTCGATATCTTGTGATTTAGTTAATTTAAATATAACATTTATTATAGAGCATTTAGAAAGATGCCAAAATGACTATGAGTTTGGCATAGAAGCCAATTTTAATATTTTAATACCTTAATAGTATTTTTGGAGCTTTTGGTAAAAACCAAAATATATGGGGTTGGAAGTGTAACTTCCAAAGATTAATTATATAGTTTAAAAATAATGAGTAGGAACCCATAATCAAGATAAACATTTGAATATTATGTGGATAAGGCATAAAAATCTATAAAAGAATTACTAAACATTTTAATACCAAATTAAAACAATTGATTTAGATAAATAAATACAAATTAAGTTGTCCACTTCAATGTACATTATCAATAACAATAGGATAAAATAGAATCATATATAAAACAATTAAAATAATAATGATCCGATAGATAATGACAAATTTTAGGTTCAAATGCAAATTAAACAAATAACAAAATTAAATGTTGATAAGTCCAAGAAAAAATTAGATAAGAGATAATTCTAACAAATCCAATAATAACTTTTTTTTGAGGGTTCAGAACTAAATCTACGAATATTAATTTCAACTATAAGATTGATTTGAAATTGAAATTTACAACATCGAAGATTACTAACATATTAATCGTTATAATAATGAGTTGTAACAAATTAATTTATGTAAGTAAGTAAATAATAATAACATGATTAAGTTAACTAACTAAATATATGCAATATTATAAACTTATTTAAGAATACCTAAATTAATAACTATAACAAAAATTGAGTCAGTAATTAATTGTTTAAAATATATAAAATACGATTCCAAATCCACATGAAAGGTTAAAACACACACAAAAAAAAATAAAGTGTGTATTTTCCTTTTAAATAAATAAAAAAATAACGAAACTAAGGTGACCAAATCCATACGAAGGGCAAAAAAGCAAAATAAATCATTAAAACAAATTCATCCACATCATTAGCACAATTATTTAATTGTTCATATGTATAAAGAGTTGAAGAATGTGTACTTGTATTTGGTAGGAGGATGCGAGTTGTCCAACAGTGGAAACCGGATATATCTGAGCTTACGTGTTGATAACGTGTTAAAGGAAAAACATAATAGAACAACAATATATGGAGAGAATGAATCTGTAATTCTCATTAATCAAAAGCCCTTTAAATAGGGATGAGATACAAGTAGATAACCACGAGATATTTTAGTTCTAATCTAACTCTGATATATTTATCTCTATCTTTATCTCTATGGTCATATCCTTTAGACAATGGCACACTTATCCTACAACAATATGCTTATTTTAAATGAATTAAATAAAAACTTTTATTTAATAAAAAATTAAATTATATTAAATTTATAAATGTAGTAAAAGTAGAATCTTAAATAAATACCTAAAATAATTTTTATATAACTAAATTACTTTTATACCCTTATTTATTTATTTTCAGAATTAATTATTTAAGGTATTATTTAATAAAATTATTATCCTAGAATTATTCTCTTATTCTTTTAAATAGTTAGTATTCTCCTTTGATCCTCCCTCTCTCTCTCTCTCTCTCTCTCTCTCTCTATATATATATATATATATATATATATATATGCCTTAGGTTCATTTGAGAAATGGTAAATGTTTGAGAAATAGAGAAGAAATCCTAGCCTTTCATACGGTTAAGATCGGATTTGACTGGTCAAATATTGCGTCTTTGACTGGTCAACAATTGCAGCTTTGACGGGTCAAAAGTTACGGCTATTCCAAAAATAGAATGACAGTTTCGTAATTTTTACAAATACACGGGACAATTTCATATATGAACTTGTATGATTCACATATGAACTATATGTTCATATGTGAACCAATGCAATTCACATATGAACTATTTAACTGATTCATATATGAACATTTGTGATTCACATAAGAACTAATTAACTGTAGGTTTATATGTGAATCAGTTGAACTAATTAACATATTCATATATGAACCTTTGTGATTCACATATGAACTAATTAATCGATTCTCATATGAACTAACTAAATGATTCACATATGAATGTATAGTTCCTATATGAATCGCATAGGTTCACATATGAACTCGTCCCACGTATTTTACGAAACTACCCCTCTATCTTCTACATACCACACAAGGAATTATCCGGTGCTTCACGGTCAAAGCCGCAAATGTTGACCAGATAAAGGGCTAGGATCATTTCTCTATTTCTCATACATTTAGCATTTCTCAAATGAATATCTCCCTTTATATATATATAGGGGCAAGTTCAAACGAGAAGCTAAACATTTTGTGAGAAGGCGAAAGTGTTTAATCATATATGATACACAAGCATAATCATATATGATTACACACATGTTATATTGGCAATACATAGACGTTTAATCATATATGATTAAACACACCTACAGGTCGTGTAATCATATATGATATCACACTTCTCGCCTTCTTGTAAAATGTTTAACTTCTCGCATGATCCTTCCTATATATATATATATAGGGTTGGGTTCACATTAGACCAACATGTTTTCAAGAGATCCGTAATACTACATTTTTACACTTCAATTTCACAGCAAAACATTGTGAAGGTAAAAAAAAGTCTGAACCTTCACAACAAAAACACTGTGAAGGTTACCTTCACAGTGTTTTACTATGAAGTTTAAAGTGTTAGTTCTAGAATCAAGTGCAAATCATACTAACATAAACACAAGATCAAGATCAACGAAGTAAGTCATATGACTATTTGAAGTATGAATACGTGTACACTCTCAATGTAAGCTCTCAAATATTATCTCTCTAGATCTCGTCTCACAATTACAAAATGATCTCCAAAATCTAACAAAATACAAAGAAACTAAAGTATTTATACTTGGTCAACACTTTGACCTTTTAAGCAATTTTACAAGAATTATACATTAGACCCTTAAATCTTGAATACAATCATTTTGCACCTAACAATCTCTCTTTTGGATTCAAGATTTAGAAAAAATTTGACAGCAGTCTTAAGCAACTTTATCTTCAATACTTTAACTCTTTCTTCATTAATCTTTGACTTTTAGCAATCTCCCTCATTTTTTTGAAATAGAAATGTCTTCAACTATCAATCTTCTGAATAAGCTCTGAAGGGTTGTTGATGCAAACTCTCTCAGTGATTTAATGATGTCCCTTGTACTTAGTGAAAATTACATTAACAAATAAATAGTCATTTTAGCATCAACGATAAGCCACTAAGTTTGTTCAGTGATCGCTGAGTACATAATATGTAAAACCGTTATATGTAATTCATGAAGACAAAGCCTCACGATGAAAAGAAACTCATCAACAGAAGTCAAATATCAAGTTGATGATAAAGACAAGTCTACTCATGATCTGAAGCGGTACTCAGTGAAACCAAGACAAGCCTACAACGCGTGGCAAATTAAGATCAAGCTTCAGCGATATCTGATCATCAACCATCAGCTATAAGTTAATCATGAATCTTGGGAAACAAGATTTGTTTGTCTTATCCTCTGCACAAAATCATACGAAGGTACAAAAGCAAAGTTGGCTTTTGTCCTTGGTCGTACACTTTCTCTCTGTCTCCACTGATCATAGTTACTACTAAAAGCATTGAAAGGATAAAGTCAATATTATGAAGCCTATGACTAATGGACATGTGGATTATATCTTCTGGCATGCATTAAATGCATATGGTATAAATAGAAGTGAAACCCTTCATTTTGAAGTAGATCTAAAAATCTCTCTATCCTTATCTTCTTCTTGGAGCTTCTTTGTAGAAACTCTCTGCTGCAAACTCTCTTATCTCTATCTTCTAAGTGCAAGAAAATCTTTGTGATTCTTAGTTTGTTTAGACTAGGTTTACATTATCTATTTCCACAAGAAACTGTAAATTGTGTTTTTGATTTTATCTGTAATTAATAGACAAATTTGAAAAAGATATAAAACTTGTGTTTGTATACAATCCCCCATCTACAAATTTAACCATTGTAGAACCCCCTTTGGGACCAACAAGTGGTATCAAAGTCGGTTGTTTAAACTCATAAACAAGATCTTGCTTATATCTCTCTTCCTTGCTATTCTAATCATGGCTTTTAATACAAATAGTAACTATTATGATAATGGTTCTCTTGCAAAACCTCCTCGATTCAACAAAGATAATTTTGCTCTTTGGAAAAATCTATTGATTCTCTTTCTAGAAGGTGTAGACCCTATTAGAGCATAAATATGTTGGATACAAGATCAAGAAGACAAAAGTCAAGGTTTAAGAAGTTAAAATTGAGAAAGTAAACTTTCATGAAAGTCAAAGTCTTTGTAATAAAAGTCAAAGTCAATATTTGTATTAGTTTTAGTTTCCTTGTATTAGGAGTTGATATAAATACATCTCAATTTTAACTTCTTAAACCTTGACTTTTGTCTTCTTGATCTTGTATCCAACATATTTATGTTCTAACAATCTCCCCCTTTGGATTCAAGATCACTGTTTAAAGATCTAGCAATTCAGTCTTCACTTGTAATCTCTGTCAGTACAATCTCCCCTTTTTCTTTGATGGTATTCTTTCCAAAACTGTCTTCAAACGACTAACAATCTCCCCAAAACTTTACAAGACACTTTTAGACTTTGGAAAGAAATTATCTTCAGAATAAGCTCGGATTGCTTTAGCAAATAAACTTCAAAGAAAATTTCCTCAAATCTTCAGAAATTCTTTGATCTTCTTCAAATCTTCAAATCTTCAAATCTTCAAATCTTTACTTTGAACTTTTTTGACTTGGACATTTCTGAAAATCATCTGTCAAAACTTTATCATTTCTTGATACCATCTCCCCCTTTTTGATGATTTGAGCATCTATATTATCAAAAATTTTCTTCCAAGAAATGTCTTTGACCATTCTGATTTGTCAAATTGAGCCTCTGATTATGTGATCCATAACCAAGTATTCATCTAGATCTTTGCAAATACAGACAAAATAAGAACATGTAACTCCTGAATCAGCAAATGAATCAGTTAATATGCCTGTCAGTAACACGAAGTCACTGTGTGTAACGAATACACAATATAAAGAAGCTTTTTGATGTTCACTCCCCCAGGGCTTCCATCCAATCATCGAAATACCACAAAGGCAATTTCTATGAATGTTATGACAAAGAAACGAATTCCTTGTGTGTTTGTGCATGTGTAGAAAGAATTAAGCACGAATGATTGCTTTTTAAAGGCTCAACATTGTGTAAACCACTAAAACAACAATAGTATAAACACATACTCAATGTGCATGATTGAAGTGCGAAGGTGGGGCAGATTTCCTTCCTTTTCAATATCCAGATTTTCCAAATGAAAACCAGATAGCATATATGCTGCGTCCCCTTGAAAATGTGAAACATTTTCTTTTTGAGAAGAAAATGAGTGGCTGGTGGGGTTTAGTCAAGAGTTGGCATGGGCTAGTTGCCTGTTTCAATAATGTTCACCAAAGAGTTGTGAAACGCTAGTAATGTGGCTACCCGACTCAGAAAGTATTTGGTGCATAGTTTGATATTCTTTTACTCTGATCGCACACCCTCTTTCTTTTAATCATTAAGCTCACTACTAACCAAACTCTCTTTTCCATTTTACCTCATCACACCCACACTCATTTATTTTCGACTCCTCACACTCAATCACTAAAGGATTAACTTCTTGGGTAGAAATCACTGGTTAACGTGATTTCATAGAAGTTTCAATTAAGTCCTAGCACAAAGAACCCATATAATCCTATGAAAGCATATTGTTGCTCAAATGGTTTAACTTTATTAGTTAAAACTCATATACAAATATCAGATGTATGCTCATAAAATAAAATCATGAAGATTTGAGCATTTGAAACATTGAAGTGTTTTCAAACAAGTATATTGAATGAATGAACATGAATGCAAAAGGCTTGTTTGAAAATCTTACATTGTATGAAAATGATTAGAAATGAATGATATAACAATCAAAGCTTAAGGTCAAGAATAATGGATATTGTCTATACGAAACAAAATATAGACATTCTTGAAATGACGTTTCGAAATGAAATATCGCTCAAAATTCTTTAAAGTACAAGCGGAGTGTCTTACCATCGAAAAATTGTTTCAATTTAGAGACATGGTAAGAACAATTTGATCAAAAATTAAACTGATGTGTGTGAATACTTGAGAGTATGTAGAAAAGACAATACACAAGTATTTATCTTTGGAAACACACGGTTTATTAATCATTGAAGCTCAAAATGAAAAATGAAAACATTTAAAATCACACTTCCAATTCATGAAATCTGTTTAAGAATCGGGAAGTGGTTTGAACATTTAAGAACATGTTTTCTATACCTGAAAGTTGTCCTTCTTTCAGATACATTTGAGATTAAGATAAGAATTTTACCTTTTCGCTTAATCTTAATTCTCATAAAGTTAGCTATAGTCATTAAGATATGATCGTGTAAGCTTCTCTCATCCTCAAAAGTCTCAAAGTCTAGTCAAAGCAACTTTATTCACAAAGTTTATTCAAAAGTAAAAAAAAAAAATAAATCAATAAAACGATTAAAGTACGAGTTCTGATTTGAAATAATCAGAAATCATAGTCTTACTCCTTTTGATATTATATGCTCCCCCTAAAATCATGCATCACAAAAATTTTGACAGTGAAATAAAATGCATAAATTAGATATGCTCCCCCTCAAAAAAATAATGATTCATCTTTAGTCTTCTCTTACTCCCCCTGAGATCATGAGCAAACAATTAAAGTGCAGATATCCTTCAGACATAAAGATAAAAAAAATGAAGAAAAATAACAATACGTAACTTTAGTAGGTAACAACCGATTATGTTTTCAGATTTAACATACCAAGCTTAGAAACAAGAAAATTAAATCTCTTTTCATCTAAGGGTTTGGTAAATAAATCTGCAAGTTGATAATCTGTTTTTACAAAATAAAGTTCAATTGTTCCTTTTTCTACATTATCTTTGATAAAATGATATCTGACATCAATGTGTTTGGTTTTCGTATGTTGGACAGGATTAGCAGATATCGCGATTGCACTCTTCGAGTCACAATATATTGGAATTTTATCAAACTTGAATCCATAGTCTCGCGATTGTGTTCGCATCCACAAGACTTGAGAGTAGCAACTGGCAGCAACTACGTACTCTGCTTCAGCAGTTGATGTGGAAACGCATAATTGTTTCTTTGATGTCCAGCTAACGAGCTTGTCTCCAAGGAATTGAATGTGACCTGAAGTACTCTTTCTGTCCAACATGCAACCTGCATGATCTGCATCTGAATAGGCAGTCAGTTGAAACCCAGTATCCTTAGGATACCACAGACCAAGATCTGCAGTCCCCTTAAGATACCTAAAAATCCTTTTGACAGCAGCCAAATGGGATTCTTTAGGAGCAGCCTGATATCTAGAACATAAACATGTTGAAAACATAATATCTGGCCTACTTGAAGTAAGATACATTAACGATCCTATCATACCTCTATAAGTTCTAACATCAACACTTTTATCCGAAAGATCAGTGCTAATTTTAGTACCTGGTGCCATCAGGGTTCCAATTGGTTTACAATTTTCCATTTTGTACTTCCGAAGAATATCGAAAATATACTTAGATTGGTTAATGAAAATCCTCGTTGAAACTGTTTAACTTGTAATCCAAGAAAGAAATTCATCTCTCCCATCATACTCATTTGAAAACGTGACACCATGAGGTTAGAAAAGTTTTTGCAATATTTATAATTAGTAGAACCAAATATTATATCATCAACATATATTTGAATAAGGATGATATCGGCTTTTTCCTTTTTGATGAACAAAGTGGTATCAACCTTACCTTTGGAAAAACCGGACTTGACCAAGAATTTAGATAAAACGTCATACCATGCTCGAGGGGCTTGTTTGAAACCATATAGGGCTTTGTCCAAGATATAAACATGATCTGGCTTATCTGGATTGACGAATCCTTCTGCTTGAGACACATATACTTCCTCTTTAAGAATGTCGTTCAGAAAGGCTGTTTTCACATCCATCTGAAAGACTGTGAAATTCTTATGAGCTTCGTAGGCTAGAAACATGCGGATTGCCTCTATACGCGCTACTGGAGCATACGTCTCATCGTAATCTATGCCTTCCTTTTGCCGGTAACCTTTGGCAACAAGTCTAGCTTTGTTCCTTATGACGATACCATCTTCATCATTCTTGTTTTTGAATACCCATTTAGTGCCAATCACGGATTTACCTTCCGGTTTTGGAACTAATCTCCAGACCTTTAGGGCTTCAAACTAATTGATCTCTTCTTGCATGGCAGATACCCAGTCCGAATCAACAACAGCCTCTGATACTCGCGTGGGCTCTATCTTGCTGAGGAATGAGTCATGCATACATTGATTAAGAGTCGCTGACCTAGTTTGTACAGGCTTGTTAAGATCTCCAATTACTTGATGTAAAGGATGTTCTTTGGTCCAGCGATGTTTCATGAGGGAGTGGATTAGATACTGATTGAACATGATCATCATCTTGAAATCCACTATCAGGCTCTTCAGTTTGAATAATAGAAGGGAGGTTTGCAGTTGAAGTTTCAGGTGAAGAAGCATCAGTTGGAACAGCAGACTCTGGCTGTTGAGTAGACATTGTATCACACCCAACTGATATAGATACTTCTGGATCAACAATTACTTGTATATCTTCAACTGTAGGAGTAGTTGACGAAATGTGAGTTTCTGACTGAACGGGGGATACAAGTTCAGTTAAAACTTCTGAAGTGACTGGATGATTGCAACTTGTGTCTTCAGACCTGTCAGTCACAACAGATTTAGATACATTAGAACCTAGAAACTCATCATAAAAGAATTCAAATAACAAATCTAAATCAGATAAATGAGAAACTGAAGTAGAAGCGTTATTCGAATTATTTGCTGTAGAAACAGGTTCTGGACTGATCTGCCCAGAAGCTAATACTCCAGTGATAACGGGTTCTGAACTGAGTTGTTCAGAAGCCATGTCTTCATCAAATATTACATTGACGCTCTCGACAACTGTCTTTGACTTTTTCAGATAAACACGATATGCTGCCGATGTTGAGGAATAACCAATGAAGATACCCTCGTCCGCCTTAGCACTGAATTTATTCAGACTCTCCCTGTCATTAAGCACAAAACACTTACACCCAAATACGTGAAAATACTTGATTGTCGGTGTTCTGTTGTTGATCAGCTCATATGGAGTCTTTTGAAAACGACGATGTATCATGGATCGATTTTAAGTATGACATGCAGTCGACAAAGCTTCTGCCCACAAAAATAGAGGTAGATCGGATTGGCTGAGCATAGTACGAGCGGCGTCGACTAGCATCCGATTTCGCCTTTCGACTACTCCATTTTGTTCAGGCGTACGAGCAGCAGAGTACTGATGTGATATCCCGACCGATTCGAGATAATCTTCAACTATCTTGTTTTTGAACTCTGTGCCATTGTTATTACGAAGAAACTTGACTTGTCGCTGCATTTTCACCTGGGTCGTCTTTAAGAAATTAATGAGAACTTCCGGAGTCTCATCTTTTGATCGAAGAAATTTGACCCACGTGTATCTTGAGTAACGTCCACAATAACCAACACGTATTTCTTTCCACCCAAGCTTTGTGTTCTCATCGGACCACACAAATCCATATGTAACAATTCTAATAGAGAACTAGTGCTTGATTCAGGCTTCGGTTTGTGCGGAGCTCTCTTCATCTTACCCTTCTTATGTGCAACACATAAGTGTTCTTTCTCGTATTTCAGCTTAGGAAGTCATTTTACCAATTTCCCATTGACTAGCTTGTTGATATAACGAAAGTTCAGGTGTGATAAACGTCTGTGCCAGAGCCAACTTTGTTGCATTGAAGCTTTTGTCATTAAGCAAACTTGGTTGTCAATCTGAACCTTGGATAGGTTGATGGTATAGAGGTTTGTCTTACGATTTCCAGCTAAGAGTTCTATGCCATCTTCAGTACGAACCGAACATCTCTTAGCTTTGAAGTTGACCTCTAACCCTTTATCGCAGAATTGACCAATGCTAAATAAGTTGTGCCCTAAGCCTTCGACATAACTCACCTTACTGATCGTTATGTTGTCTTGAATGATGTCACCATATCCTAAGATTGGTGAAAGCTGATCGTTTCCAAATCTGACATTTCCACTGAATTTCTCTGTATAATTATACAATAAAGCTTTTTGCCCAGTCATATGCTTGGAACATCCACTGTCCAAGTACCACATATGCCGGGTCTGCAAGAGAAATCAGGAAACAATAGATTTAGGTACCCATTTAAAAACGGGTCCTAACAGATTAGCACATGATTTTGGTATCCATTTGAAAATGGACCCTCTATCCTTTTGAAAACCTTTAAAAATATTTGATCTCGAAGAATAAACATGATAAGATCCATACCAATCAGAAGAATTATGAGAATAAGCAAAATCATTTCTCCGATAATGATAAGATTTAGTAGACATAGGAGATAATTGAATCAATTGCTTTATTGAATACCGCTTGTAAGAAGTTACAAGGTTTTGTTTATTTGATGCAAATTGATCAACTACATCAGTATCACTACTAACTGATCTATTACAAGAGTTATCAGAAACTGATTCAGCTTTCTCATCATCCTTCCTTTTTGGTCGCCATTCAGTTCGAGCTTTCGACCTTTTCTTGCTTATATCTGAAACAAAAGATTTAGATCTATTAGGAAAAGAAGATTTATGAGACTGAGTTTTCTTTTGTGTACCAGTGTGTTTCTGTTTCTGTAATCGCTGTTTCTTATGTTTCTTACCTTGAGAATAATAATCAGCAGTTACAGAAACCGATTCACCAACCTTAGTTGATGATTTAGCAGTTTTAAGAACACTTGGTAACACCTTTTCATTTTTAAGACAAGTAGAATGATCAGGAAGATGAGCATTGAAATCAAACATATCAATTTCTTCTATGCACCCATCATCAGAATTAAGAAAATCATTTGTAGACTCAAATAAGTCATCAAAATTATCAGACGAAGTTTGAGATGCCTTAGAAACTTTAGAACACTTTGTAGATGTGGATTGAAAAACCGTGTTCTTTAATACAGTAGAAAATACACTTTGTTGAATATCAACCAAAAGTTTTTCATCAGATAAAACATTTTCCAACTCAACTATTTTGCTTTCAAGAATGAGTGGAGGAACATAAACCTTTGCAACTCCAGGTTTTGCCTTCATCTCAGAAACAGTATAACTAGCAAAATAGTCATTTGAAAGAACTTTTGGTGTTTCTGCAATATAACTATCATTTAACTTGGCATAGTTAAATGGTAGTTGCATTTTCTTTACATTCTTTCTATTTTCAGTTTCTTTGACCTCAACTTCTTCTTGTAATTTGGTAACAAATTTGGGTTTTAAATGAGTATGTTTACCAGCACAAGCAAGAAAATCAAAATTATATAATGCTGGTTGTTTTCTGATGGCTTTCTTTAAGTAATGGGGATTTTGAAAACCAAGACCCCATTTTTCTTTAACATCAGCCTCTTCATTAGGTGCATTAAGAAAAAAATAGTTTGATCTGTTTGTCCTCTTGCATAAAATTTGGCTTCCAGACCATTTACATTCTTATTCAAAAGCTTGTTTTCAACCTGCAATTTATGAACAGTTAGAGCAGATTCTCTTTTCTCAAACTCATACTTAGAAATTTTAACTTCAAAATCAGAAATCTTCTTTTCAAAACAATCTACTTGAAGTTTAGAATCAGAAGCAGACTTGCGTAAAGAATCAATTAGATCTTTGTTCCCAATAACAGACTTATTAAGCTCAAAGATCTTGTTGTTTCTTTTAGCAACTCTGTCTTTTTCTTTCTTCAGTTTTACTTGAAGATCATTAAGCTCAACCATCATAGCTTCCATTTTGGTTATGAAATCTTTTTCAGTTAAGTTTAATACCTCATCAGCAGTCTCGTCATCTGACTCATCATACTTGACCTCTTTTCCCATTAGACAGAGATGAGCAGTTTCTTCCTTCTCTTCCTCTTCACCTTCTGAATGATCCAACCAAAATTCGTCTTCAGCCATTAATGCTATGCCAACTTCTTGCTGTTTGGCCAATAGCAACTTATTCTGATAGTACTGAGAATTACGAACTTTTGGCTTTCTACAATCTTTTGCAAAATGACCAATCTTGCCACAGTTGTAGCATTTGACTGGATCACTTGCTGGCTTTTCGGCAACAGTGTAGTCATTCACGAACTTCTTCCTTTCATCATGTTTCTTCTCAACATATCTGTTCTCTTCATATCTCCTTCCTTCCACCCTCTCTCGGTGCTCATGATTCTTTGAACTTGATGAAGAATACCTTTGAGAATTTGATCACGACTTCTTGTAGAATTTCTTTTGAAAAGAACGGGTCAGTAACATCATGGCTTATTTCAGACTTTCTCCATCATCACCATCTGATTCAGATTCTGACTCAGAACTCGTAAGCACTTTCTTCTTTTTCTTCTTCTCTGCCTTTTCTTTCTTTTCTTTCTTCTTCTCTCCATCAACCAAAGCAATTGGATCAGGAACCTTTTCAGCCTTCTTCTTTTCAGCTCTTTTCTCCTCAACTTCCTCTTCATTTTGCCTCAGAGTCTCATAGACTTCGTGAAGAGGTATTTCACTCAAGTCTTTCATCTGCTTTATCCTACGTGTATGTTTCTTCCATTCAGGTCGTAGGATACTCAGGAATTTGACATTGTTTTCCAGCTGCTTCTTTGTCACTTTGTTCTTCGTTAGTTCATTCAGAAGCAAAGTAAACCGTTCATATGTGTCTTCCAAACTCTCTTTCTCTTTGGCTTTGAATTGCTCGTAGCTATTGATGCAGTTAGCCACTTTCATCTGATTCCCGACCTTGGATCCCATCATCATCTTTTGTAATTGATCCCACATCTTTTTAGCATCATCCTTGTAGCTATCAATCTTGATGTAAATCTCATTAGGAATGCTTTGAAGTAGAAGAGATCTTGCTTGCTTGTCTGCTTTGTAACGGCTTTTCTGTTCTTCAGAATACTGTGAGACATCCACTTTAACTGGTTTTGTCTTTTGTTCTTTTTCTTCATCACCATGTCCACTATCAGATGAATCATCATCAGCAGGTACTTGAACTATGATTGGTTTCATAGGACCATCTGTAATTGACTGCATAATATTTTCCCCATTTGCATCGGTCTATGAAATCCAGGAATATATCCTTCCACTGCTCATACTCTCCTTTAAACAGAACAGGAGGCTTGACATCAGTACCAATTGAAAGTGCATCTTTTGAAGTCATCTTGTTTAAACCTATATTGAAAATATATCAATAAGAAACTAGAACTGATCGTTAGTCCAAAATATGAAATCACAAGAAAAATCTTGAAATTTAGAAAAAATCAGAAATTATGAAAAATTTGACTAAGTATCAAAACTCGCAAGTCACTATTGAACTCGCAGGCGCTAAAACTCGCAAATCCCTATTCTCTGATAAACACGCAAACCAAATAAACTCGCTGAAACTCGCAGATCGACCAAACTCGCTTGATATTGAAACTCGCAAGTGACTATTCCCTCTGAAACTCGCTAACGCCTAAACGCGCAGAATACTATTCACGACGAAACTCGCTAACTGAGGCGTGCGCGTTTCCAAAACTCGCTCGTCAAAGCTTGCGCGTTTTGAATCAAACTCGCTAGCTATACTTGCGCGTTTCCACACTTAGAAATTTTTCCTGAAATTTCAAACTCGAATGTTGAGTGAACTCGCAGATCAATGTTTCTCTTCAAACTCGCACCCTTCGATTAGCGCGTTTGAAGAACTCGCTAACCACTACGTGCGCGTTCTGATCCTTAGAAAAATTTCCAACTTTTCCAAACTTCCAGACTTCGATCAGCGAGTTTCTAGAACTCGCAGATAACTCCTTGCGCGTTTGAGACCAAAATCAATCCTTCGACTTGCGCGTTCTTGCGGATGAATCTTGTGCGTTTGATCGATGAACTTGCGCGTTCTGGAGATCTAGCGCGTTCTTTAGAATATCGACCAAATATCAACTTTTCTCACTGAAATCGATCCAAACCCTGTCCAATTGTCATGAAACTTTGTATTGATACTCGATTACAATATTAGAACCGATTACAACTTAAGAATTTCACAAGCAAACATTCACACTACAAAATGAATGATGAAACAGTGTGTTAACTCGTGAAAAAAAATCGACAAAAACCAAAATTACAAGTCAATTACAGTGCAATTCTGAAATTAAAGTACATAGACTCGATCTATTACACTTTTCGAACAAATCCTAATCAAATTCTGCTCCAAAAACACATTAAAAATCAAAAACTTGATTCTCTGCTCAAGAACAGTGACGAGCCAACACTTTCTTTGATTTCATGATCTGATTTCACTTTGGATCTCCTCTGATACCAATTGTATGTTCCAGATTCTAGTTTCTAAACAAGATTAATCAAAAACAAAGAAGATATCTCAATCAATTACCTGTTTTGATTTCACTTTTAATATCTCAATTACAAACTTTCTCTCTCAAGAAATTTCTGTCTCTCTCTACAAATCTCTCTCTCTCTCTCAGATACGTATTTTTTCAAAATAAGCTTCCTACTTTTCAAAATAGAAAATACCAGGTATTTATATCAACTCCTAATACAAGGAAACTAAAACTAATACAAATATTGACTTTGACTTTTATTACAAAGACTTTGACTTTGATGAAAGTTGACTTTCTCAATTTTAACTTCTTAAACCTTGACTTTTTTCTTCTTGACTATACCTCACTACGTTGAAAATGGACCCTTTGTTCCATCTGTCATCACTGTTGTTGTTCTTGCCACTGCCACAACCGCATCAATCCCTGAAAGAGAAGTTCCTAAACAACCACACCAGTGGAAAGATGAAGACATAAAGAAGATGGCTATAGACATTAAAGCCAGAACCATAATCTCTATGGCGCTTCCTGATGAGGTTTATCACTTTGTTATGAACCTTAAAACTTCTAAAGCCATATGGGACACTATATGTGTTTAATATGAAGGTACGTCTGAAGTACAAGAATCTAAAAAGATAAATCTAGTAAATCAATATGAAAGTTTCATTTGTTCTGTTTAGAACATAAATGTTTTGTTTAAAAGTTTAGTAAAGTAATCAATTGTAATTGTAGTTGGGCCTTATACTTTGGGTTTGGGCTTAAATGTGTACAAGGGTATTGGGGTATAAATAGGGACATGTTTGTAGTTGTTTGTAAGTAAGTTTTCAAAATGTAGCCGTATACGAGTTCTTAGTTTTCTAGAGAGAGAAAGCTTGTAACTCTCTCTAGACTGTGTGAATAAAACAAATATGTTCCTCCCAATCTTTTGTTCATCTTAATCATCAATCAAACCTTGATCAATGTGACCTAACAATTGGTATCAGAGCTAAAACAAAATCATTCAGATTATTTGGATTGAATTTGATTTAATCAATTTTCAATTTCTTGAAAAACTCGTATGAATTGTTTTTAAAAAATCACTGTTTCATTCAATTTTTCATGAGAGGTTGTTTTTAGTGCAAGAAATTTGTTGTTTGGTGATCGATTTGCATAATAAAACATTTCTTGTTTAGCTTTCAATGTCAAAATCACACTAATTCATACTCAATTTTGAATTCTTGAAAGGTTTTGGTTTTGGACATAGTCGAACACTGTTCTTGATTGATTCTTAGTGATTTTGTTGTTTTTAATCAAAATTTTGTACTACAAAAGTGTTCAATATCAATAATCAACCAACCCTGTGCATTTTCAAATGTTAATTGCAGGTTTTGAAGTTTTTGAATCGAATTCGTGAACACAGATGAAGAACACGCTAGATTTGAAATACGCGAAAGATTCTAAGTGAAGAACATGCACGACGAAGAATACTTTTATTGTTAAGAACACGCAGAAAGAAGAATGTTTATGTTTGTTTGTGTCCTACGAGTTTTTGTCTAAAACGCGCAAGCTTTGTTCTGCGGGAAGTGAAAACACGCACAAAGCTGCTTGCGAGTTTTGTTTTTTTGTTTTCAGTGTTATGCGAGTTTTGTGATCTGCGAAGTTAATTTGTCAAAAAGTTTCTAAGTATAGAACGCGCTAAGTCATTGCGAGAATCTGAAGTTCAAAACGCACACGTCCTTGTTTGCGCGAACCAGAAAAGCCAACATAGTGTTCTACGCGAACTAGAAACACGCATAAGGCAGTTTGCACGAAGTTCAATCCACAGTGTTTTGCGAGTTTTTGCCTTAGAAATTTTTTTCTAATCTTTTCAAGTTTATTTTTAAGTTTAATTTTTTAATCAAATTTTATCTGAATATTTTGGGAACGATTATTTCAAGCTTAACATTCAAGATGTCTAATGTTTTGTCAGGGAGAGATTGTGCGATCATGTACATGCCTGAGATACCTATCATAGAAGTTGAATGTGATAAACAGAAGATTCAGAATTCAGTTCTTCTAAATCAGATTCAGGAGTTTAAAGCTAAATTGTTAAATTTTGACAAACCTTCTGCATGTGCTAAATATATTGATCATTCTAAATCTGATTTTGCAGGTATCATCAGAGCAAGAGAGAAAGAAATTAAAGAGAAAGAGGAAGAAATTAAAAGGAAAGATGATATTATTGAGGCTAATGAGAAAGAAATCAAACTGAAAGAGAGAAATATAACAAATTTTCAAAGCAAGCTAAAGACAACTGAACAAAATTCATCAGAACTTAAAGCTGAATCAGTTGATCTACACATCAAGTTCAAAGCGTTTGAAGATCAAATTTCTGCATTGGAAGCCAAAAATGTTGATTTGATGAAAAGCCTCCAAGCAGATAAAGACAAAGTAAATATGGAGAATGCTTCTACTCAAAAGCTATCTGACTTTTCAAAGAAAGTTTCTCAGGAGAAGAAGGATTTAGAGCTAAGATGCATAAAACTCTCGAAGCAAGTATCAAAATTTGAAAAGATTTTGATTATTGAAAGAGATACTTTTGCAAGAGAGAGAAAAGTTCTTGAGAATAAAACAATTGAACTTCTCAAGCAAATTTCTACATTACAAGACGTACTTGAAAAAGAAAGAAAATCTTTTCAAGAGAAGAAAAAGTCTTTTGATGCGGAAAAGAAAATTTTTGAAAAGAAAAATGCTGGGATTTTCAAAGAAATATTTGAGAAAAACAAGAACTTGGGAAAAGATTTTGAGCAAGAACGTCTAATCTTTGAATCTGAAATATCTAAGCTCACATCCAAGATATCTGTTCTATAAATAGACATTCAAAAAGAACAGATGACTAGATCTGATTTGAAATAGAAGTTTGACACACTTTTTGAGGAAAAAAACATTTTATCTAAAATGATAAAGGACTTGGAAGTTGCAAATGTTAAATTGTCAGAAAAGATTTCTGTGGATGTGATTAGTCAATCACCTTATGACAATTCAACGGAATCAGTTTCTTATTTTAAAACTGCTTCAAGTTCAATTCATGAGAATGTTTTCAAAAAAGAAAAGTGTCAAATCTAACATATTCAAATCAAATCAGATTCTCCCGTATAACTTATTCTATGACAAATCTGTTGATAGTCCAACAAACTTTTATGTTAAATCTCTTGAGAAGAACTTTTCTAAGAAAGGAAAGATGGTCTGGAGAGTGAAAGGTTCTCTGGATGAAAAGAAGGTTGACAAATCATCAGCTTCCACATCAAATGCCAACAAGAACATAACTCATAAAGATAATTTTGCGCGATTTACTGGTGGCGCAAACTGCATTTTGCGCTACCAGCTGCTGGCGCAAACTGTCAGTTTGCTCTACCAGTGGTTGGCGCAAACTATCACTTGTTGGAACTTTTTGCGTATTTTCCTTAAAAACAGATGAAAATCCAGAAACAAAATCTTTGATTAAATCTTGTTTTTGATAAATTAATTTTTCCTCAAGACTTGATGTTAGGAAAGAAAAAATTAAATCTTTTTCAAATTCTTTTGCAAGATTTTGTTCTTCTATTTTATCCTCAAGTTCAACGATTTTTCCCTCAAGCACCAATGGAGGAATATATTTCTTAGTATCATAAGAAACTTGAGAAATATTTTCCTTATTAGCATCAATGGCATATATATCGAAATAGTCATTGGATAATGAGGACTTAACAGAAGAAACACTTTTTAAATCTTTTCTGGATTTTCGATTTTTCTTTAAAACTTCCGAAAAATATTTAGCATTTTCATGAGTATAAACAAACGGTAGTTCCATTTTAGTGTTGTTCATCCTTTTCTCATTTTCGATATCTAAAATTTGCTTTTCATTCATCCAATCAATTTTGAATTGAGGAGCATATTTTGCAAGATTTAGATAATCGAATTCATATAAAGTGGGGGAGTTTTCTATAGCTTGATTTAAAAAACGCGGATTTTCAAAACCAAGACCCCATTTTTCTTTTATGGAATCATAACTCCTCGGTTTATTCATATAAATAGTTTGCTTAGTTTGATCTCGCAGATATAATTTTCTTCCAACTTATTTATTTTATCCGAAGAATTTTATTTTAATTTGGTCATTTCCGTCAAAGAATCAAGATAAGTCATATTTAAATTTTCTAAATCATTTAATTTCTTTTGAAAGTTTTCTTTTGTATGAGCCAAAATGGATTTTTCATCTTTCAAAGAAATTTGCAATTTTTCAATCAAATTTGACTTTTCTTGATTAATATGCTTTTCAGATAAAAATTTTGAACGTAAGTTATGTAAGGCAGTTATAATGACGTTCATTTGCGAAGATATAAATTTCTAATCAAATTCTGAAGGTACCTGTTTATGCCAAAAATCTCTCAAGGAAAATTTAAGGTAAACGTGAAGCTTGATCCAACCAAAGAAAGTAACACCGATAATCGTACGATTATAAGAAAGATAAAGTAAATGAGACGAGAGAATTGGTGACGCGGAAAACCCCTGAAATGGGTAAAAACCGCGGACGAGTGTGAGTCGTCGTGCACTATGGACGTCAATTAGGGACGTCGTCCTTTATAACAAGTGTTACAAGTGTAATACAATGTAAAACAATACAATAAAGTAAAGTCGGTCGTGCGTCGTGTGTAATTAAACTTCGGTCGTGCGTCGCGCAACAAACTGTAGTAGGCTTTATGAACTTCGAGAGAGACTGAGCGAGCTCGAGAACGTAATTCGTGAGCTTGTAAGGTCTGAGAATCAGTTGTCCCGAATGTGAGGTTTTATCTTCGTATTTATAATCTATTTTTCCGTTGGCACGTCTTAAATGCGTATCTTGCTCATTAATAGAATGACCGTTTGACATTGATAATAGCGTTCGTTATGTCCGTTGTTATTGATGATGGCTTCCGTTATAATCTTTGGTCATAAATGTTTTTGAATCCTGCATTAAACATGATATAACGTATGTCGTAGGTTAGTAACTGAAATCAGGTTGTACGACAGAATTTGTCAGACGGGTTATTAGTCGTTTAGTCGAGGTCGCCCAAAGGAAGGGCGTCGTTATCGTTGGTCGTACGACGATGGACTATTGGAATTTCTACCCAAACAGTTTGCCCTCAAATTTAAAATTCAAGCGGCAACTTTTTGAAATTTAAAATCAGGACACGTGTCATAAAAGAACGCGGGTAGTTCGCATGGAACTGAATTGGTTTGTTTCGAACTGAACAATGACGTCATTTCCTGCAGAATAAACGGTTAGACAGCTAATATTGGACAAGTGTCATGCATCCGACGGATGTGTTAGAAAGGTTGCCTGACATAGACGACACGTGTCAATTTTGTCGACCGGCGATTCGATTTTTTGGCGATTTGTTTTTCGATTTTCAGTATAAATAGGGATTGTCCTCAATCTTTTCCTTTTTTACGCTTACCCTTTTTAGAGATCATATACCTCCGGCAAGATATACTTTCCTAGCGATCAGAATCCTTTCCATTCAAAGTTCGAGGTTTAGAGTTCGATTTAAGGTACGACTTCCTGTTTTCCCTTTGTGTCGATTATATGCGTAAGAAGTCCATAGCTAGAAAGCCTAGGAGAGCTTGGGATATCCTTAGTTACTGGTGTGCGACCTTAAATATCCCAGACTTTCAGATGTCGACCGAACCCGTGAGTGTGTATAGGTAAGAGGAATACTTAGATTATTTTAAAAAATTGGCCGGGATTCCAGATGAAATGAATCTGATGATGCCGGAAGATTTAAGGCCGGACGAGGTTTCGAAGGGGTACTGCGTTTTGTACAAGTATCCCCTCAAGATAGGATTTATTTGGCCAGGGAGTTTTTGTATGTATTCGACTTGACGCCTAGACAGTTAATGCCTCAGTTCTGGTGGATTGTCCAGGTTATCGGGTGTCTCACGGCCGATTGGGAGGTTCCGTTCAACTTGAACGACCTCTTGACTGCTTACAGCGTTCGGGCAGATTACTATCACCGGCATAGTCTATTCCTTCGAACGACGGGAGATAATGTACTGGTACATAATACTGCGGTGAACGACCGTGGTTGGAAACACCAGTACGTTTTCATCCAAGTGGCGTCCGTGAACGATGAGGACAACCAATGGTTGTCGTCTGGATGGAATGAATCGGGTAGGTTTGCCGCTTTTCCGTGGGTTTATTTATTTTTTATTTTTTATAATATCTATTTTGATGGTTTCTTTTTCCGTTTGACAGCAATCGACTTTACTAAGGTGAAGCCAAATAGCGATTCCCACGACAAGATTTAGAGGATCTTGGAAAGAAGTATCACTGATCGTTCGTTTTTTGCTCGGTCGAACGACGAAGAAGACGAGGTCGTTTTTGAAGCGACGTTTGTTGAGGGTTCTCGTCGAGAAGAAGAGAGAAGAAGAGAAGAAGAGAGGAAAGAAGAGGAAAAAGAGAGGAGAGAAGAGGAAAAAAGGGAAGAAGAGAGAGAAGACGAGAGGGAAGAAGAAAGAGAAGAAGAGATGTCTGGTATGTCGTTCGACAATGTTTTTCGTTTTTGTATCGTATGTCATTTCTTTTCTAACTTGCTTATTTTATTCAGGGGACGCAGCTGCAAAATCGTTCGCCCCTAGCCGAGCCGAGCTACTGGAGCTTGCCCGCCAACACAGGGAAAAAACGAAGAAGAGATCTGCCCCTTCTGCGGGGGTAGACACAAGACGCGTCCGAGGAAAATCTTGGGTCTAGCCCAAGAAGACGGGTGATGCTACTCTGTCGTCCCTTGTAGGGATGACACCATCGAAGGGAACCGTTGCTGGGGTTGAGCTCGGAGGCTCGACCAAAGTGATGAAGGACGCCCCAACGTCGTGGGTGTCGGGCATTGATAAGCCCTTCCTTGCATCTTCTTTCTCCTCCAAGAGTGAGGAGAAGAACAAGGAGAAAGTGGGAGAGACGACGTTTAAAGTCACTCTCCCATCTGACTTCATGGTCAATGACGTCCTTGAGAGGGACGTCATTTTTCCATACCTGGGGAAATTCCTCCTCCCAGCCTTCTATGAACGATACAAGGAGTCTCGGGTCGAGGACACTGGGGCGCACGCCGATGGTCTCTCTTTTATGGTAAGTCTTACTCATTTTCTATTTTATTTGTTACTCATTTTTCTTGTTATTAACTCTTTCCCTTCTTTCGTATAGGCTTTCCAAGCCTGTTTGAGCTTCTTTGCTCAGATGGAAGGTCTTAGGGCGACCTTCCCTGACGTCGAGAAAAGGGCCGATGAGGCTCTTGAAAGGGAGAAGGTCGCCCTGAAGGCGGTCGAGGCTGAGAAGGTGAAGGTCGAAGGCCTCAAGACTGAGCTCACCGATGCCCGGAGTCTACTAGAGATTTCGGATCGTGAGAAGATTAAACTCAGGGATCGTCTCTTTGATCTTGAAGCATCGTCGACCAAACTGGAGGTCGAGAAGATCAAGGCCGTCACTGCTGCTGCTGCTGCTTCTACTGACGAAGTCGCGTCCCTCAAGAAGAGGGTCGAGGAGTTGGAGGGCGACATCAAGGACCTGGAGAAGGAGAATAGGCAAATCGAAGCCTTCTCTCGTTTCATGACCTGAGCCGCTTTGATGAGGCGTCATCTGAATGGGAAGAATCCCATGGTGTCGGCCGCTGAGGAGCTCAAAACCTACCTCGACACCGTGGGGACCGAAAGGGACCTTGATGAAGAGGATGAATTAGAGGGGAGCGATGGCGGAGAAGAGGCGGCGGCAGCAGAGACTATAGTAGCTGATGTCGTGGAGGAACAATCTGACGTTCCTCCTTCTTAGCTTAGTTTCTTTTGATTTTTACTATTTGGGGTCGGCCGTCTGTGGTCGTCCCTTGTCCTTGTAATTTTCTTTTAAATATCTAATGGAAAAGTTTCTTTTGTCTGTCGATGCTTGTTACTTGCTTTTCTTTTTCAAACTTATATCTTATCGTATGTCGAGTAATTTAAGAGGATATATAATCACGGTATATCATACGTTTGATCACACCATCATTCATTAACGTGCTATACTGAAATCAACTGAGATCTATGATCGACCAAGTGCAATTGTAATAATGGTTCTTGGATCTAAATATCGAACATCAAGTGCAGAAATTAACCTTTGTCAACAATTACGACCGACCGTATACGTGTGATCGTATGAGTATTACCCGACATAAACGTTTTAACTAAGTCGTGCGTCCCTGCGAAAAACAACGTTAGTGGGTTGGTCGTCGGTCTGACCAACGACCCTCCGATGCTTAAGTCAGTAATCTTTCTTAAGAAACAATCAAAGGAAATGAATTCGGAATTTAAAAGAAATACCTCTTTAAATAAACTGCATTCCAACTTCGTGGGATATCTCGACCGTCGAGGGTTTGGATTTTATAAGCTCCCTTACCTACGACGCCAGAGATTTGGTAAGGGCCTTCCGACTTAGTGGAAAATTTACCTGCATTGAGCTCTTGAGTGTTTTGAAACACTCGACGTAGGATGTAGTCGCCTTCTTGGAAAACTTTGATTTGGACATTTTTGTTGAAATGTCGCTCGACTGCTTGTTTCTGTGACGCCATGCGGATGTGTGCTGCTTCTCTAAGTTCTTCTAAGGCGTCGAGGTCATAGCTCAGGTCGACTAAGTTATGCTCAAAGGACTTATTTCTTGAAGTCGGTAGTCGTACCTCAATAGGTAACACAACTTCACATCCATAGACTAAGGAAAAGGGAGTTTGTCCTGTGGACGTACGTGGTGTCGTACGATTAGCCCATAGAACGAAAGGTAATTCTTCCACCCACTTTCCTTTGGTAGCTTTGAGTCTTTTCTTGATCGAATTGATGATAGTTTTATTACTTGACTCGGCTAGGCCATTTGACTGTGGATATCGAGGTGTCGATGTTACCAACTTGATGTTCCTTTCTTCACAAAATCTTCGCGTCCGATCACTGACGAATTGTGTCCCATTGTCGCATGTTATTTCGGATGGAATTCCAAACCTGCAAATGATGTTAGTTTGGATGAAAGAAACGACTTCTTTGTCCCGAACCTAGGAGAAAGTCGCTGCTTCTACCCACTTAGAGAAATAATCTGTTAAAACTAGAAGGAATACCTTTTGCCCGGGGGCAGGTGGTAGTTTCCCAACTATGTCCATTCCCCATTTCATAAAGGGCCATGGAATCAAAGTCGAGTGTAAGGGTTCAGACGGTTTATGAGACATACCTACGTGTCGCTGACATGCGTCGCACGACTGTACATACCTGATCGCATCTTGCCTTAATGTCGCCCAATAGTAACCTTGTCGTGATATCCTGTTGGCTAGACTGCGACTTCCTGAGTGACTTCCGCATTCACCATCATGCATATCTTGTAGGATTTTCTGGACTTGCGTCTTGCTAGTAATACATCGTAGATTCAAACCAGTCGAAGATCTTCGATATAATTGTCTTCTGATCATGACATACCTTGATGCTTTAAATCTGACCTTTCTTGCTTCCATTCTGTCATCAGGCAGTTGATCGTTCTCTAGATAATTTTTAATGTCGTCCGACCAAGAGTTTTCTTCCTCAATTGATGCGACCAAAGTATTACTGTCGTCTTTGATGGATGGTGTTGCAAGGTGGATTATTGGGATACTCTCGAATGTCGTTTGATTAAGTGCTGACCCCAAATTGGCTAGTGCATCAGCTTGAGTGTTCTGATCTCTTGGTATCTGCTCGATTACGAAGAAACTGAACTTCTTTGCTTCTTCTTTTACTATTTTATAATAGGCAATCATCCTCGAATCTTTTGCTGCGAACTCTCCATTGATTTGGTTAACAACTAGAGACGAGTCGCTTCGGACATGCAAATGTGTTGCCCCCAAGTCATGAGCAATTTTGATTCCCGCAATCAGTGCTTCGTACTCTGCCTCATTATTTGTTGCCTTGAAGTCGCACCGTATGGAGTACACTATCTTGCCCCCTTGTGGGGACTGTAGGACGACACCCAGGCCTGTTCCTCGTATGTTCGACGAACCATCGACGTCGAGCGTCCAAGTGGTGTCGTGCAAAGTCGCCACAATTAACTCGTTGGACGTCGTCGCTTCATCTTGTTCTGGACTGAAATCTGTAACAAAATCTGCCAAGACCTGTGATTTGATCGTCGTTTTAGGCTTAAAATCCAGATCATAACTACTGAGGTAGATGCTCAATTTAGCTAGTCGTCCTGTTAGTTCGGGTTTTCTTAACACAGACTTCAATGGAAAGTTAGTTACAACAGTTATGGGATGCGATTCGAAATAATGCCGTAACTTCTTAGTGGCCATAACTAACGAAATCAAGAGTTTTTCCATAGACAAGTACATGGTTTCAGCGTCTAATAGAGTTTTACTTACATAGTAGATCAACAATTGTCGCCCGTCGGTTCCTCGTGTAAGGACTGCACTCACCGAATTAACACTGACGGCTAGATAGAGTTGAAGAATTTCACCTTTCTCGGGTTTGGAGAGGAAGGGAGGTGATGTCATGTATTCCTTAAGTTGCTGCAACGCCTCCTCATGCTTATCAGTCCATTTGAATTCTTTGTTTTTTCCCAGGACGTTGTAGAATAGGTGACATCTGTCGGACGACCGAGAGATGAATCTGTTTAATGCTGCTACACGTCCTGTTAGGCGTTGGACTTCTTTAAAATTTCTGGGCGATTTTAGCTCGATAATTGCTTTGATTTGATCTGGGTTAGCTTCGATTCCTCGTCGTGTGACCATGTAACCGAGGAATTTGCCAGCTCGAACTCCAAAAGAACACTTTGTTGGATTTAACTTCATTTTGTATTCATGCAGAATGTCGAACGACTGCTTCAAATGTTTTATATGATCGTCCGTATTTTTCGATTTGACGAGCATGTCGTCGATGTATACCTCCAAATTTTCTTTGAACATCATATTCACTAGCCGCTGATACGTCGAACCTGCATTCTTAAGACAAAAAGGCATTACTTTATAACAATAAATACCTTTATCTGTCATGAAGGCCGTTTTTTCCTGATCGTCGGAATGCATCAATATCTGGTTATATCCAGAATATGCGTCCATGAAGGTGAGCAATTCGTGTCCAGCTGTAGCGTCAACCATAGAATCGATGTGTGGCAACGGAAATAGGTCTTTTGAACAGGCCTTGTTAAGGTCTGTGAAATCAATGCACATTCTCCATTTGCCATTTTTGTTTTGATCTACAACAACGTTGGCGAGCCAATCTGGATATTTGACTTCTCGTATCTTTCCTATTTTAAGTAGATTATCAACTTCGTCGTTGATAACTTTATTTCTTTCAGCAGCAAATTTTCGTCTTTTCTGCTGACCGGGTTTGAATGATGGATCGACGTTGAGTTTATGAGAAATAATACTTGGATCGATACCCACCATGTCTTCGTGCGTCCATGCGAAGCAATCATAGTGGTCCTGCAAAAAAGAAATTAGTCTCTTTTTAAAGGATGGACCGAGTGTCGAACCTATGTAGACAATCTGATCAGGCTTATCCTGGTTTAGGACGACAGCTTCCAAGCGATAATCGTCATCAGTTCCAGGAACGTTCTGGCTCTGTAATTGCTATACTGTCTGTTTCGGGGGCTTCAAAGAGACTTTGTAACATTCCCTAGCAACTTTTCTTTCGCCTTTGATCTCCTGTACTCCCCATTGCGTAGGGAATTTCATGGTTTGGTCGTACGTCGAGGGTACGACTTTCATATCGTGGATCCATGGTCGCCCAAGGATAACGTTATAAGCCGATGAACAGTCGACGGCGTTGAACTTCGTCTGCCTGTTGATTCCTTTAGCATATACTGGTAGTGTGATTTCCCCCATGGTATTTGTCGTTCCTCCGTTAAATCCAACGAGTGTAGTCGAGCGTCGGGTAATCTCAGATTTATCGATCCCCATAGCTTTTACTGCATCAAAAAAGATAATGTTAGCGGAACTACCTCCGTCGACGAGTATCCTCTTTGTCAGACAATTTCCAATACTCAATTGGATAATTTGTCCATCATGATGTTTGTGGTGTACGTCATCGAGATCTGCTTGGTCGAACGTCAAGGGCATAGCTTCTAATTCTGCGTCCTCCTTGGGTCTTGCCTCCTTTGGAATTGGTCGGTCGTCGGGACCGCGACTAGCATGTCTCTTAGCAGCTGAATATGTGGTCCCACAAACATCAGAACCTCCGGTGATACAATTAATCACCTTGGCATGCTCTGGGGATGTGGGACGCACATCCTTCTTTCCCGTCAATTCTTGTAAATAACCTTTCGAGTTAAGCCAGGACAGTTCTTTCATCAGGGCGATGCAATCATCCGTTACATGACCGAAGTCATTATGGAAATCGCACCATTTTGTTTTGTCTTTCTTATCACTGTCTTTATCGCTTTTCTTTGGCCATCGAATGTTTTGCTGGAGCTGTTTCAGGGACGCGACGACGTCCTTGGCTGATCCAGGGAAGCCATAAGATGATACCTTAGGATACTGGACAGATTTGGAAGTCGTCGGCCCTTTCTTTTCAAATCTGACATTTGAAATCTGTCTGGCAGGCTCTGATCGACCAGTCTGCTTCGGTTTGAAGTCTGGCTTTTTAAAACCTAGGCCTTTCCTGTCGCTCGAGTGTTTATTTCTGAAAGCGAGGTCATCCTCGACCCTCATATGAGCGAGCGTCCTTGCTCGTACGTCTTCAAAGGTTTCTGGAGGATATTTCGTAAGGTCGAGATACAACCCTGAACTATCGTCCAGACCCCGTTTGTATGCTTCAATGGCTGTTTTTACGTCGCAATTTCGGATACCGATCATCTCCGCGTTGAATCAGTTAAAATAGTCCCCGATGGACTCTCCATTTTTCTGTACGACATAGTAAAGGTCGCTCGTCTGTTTTTCCATTTTTCGGCTGCTGGCGAATTGTTGAGAAAATTGGTTCACCAACTCTACAAAAGACCCGATGGTTTTGAGTTTGAGATTGATCAACCATTGTAACGCTGCTCCAGTCAAGGATGCTCCAAAACTCTTGCACATGCAGACTTCTTGAAACTGATGCGGTATCGAGACAGTCCACATAAGCTGTTTGTATTGGGCGACGTGTTCTGTCGGATCAGTGACACCTGAATATTTTGGGGTGAAGGTCGGGATGCTATACTTCTTTGGGACGTCCACCAACGCGATCTCATCAACGAACGACGACGCCTGAAATCCTGTACATGGCTCGACATCAACTGGGACTGCTGCCCCCGAAAATTTGGCCAACATCGGCAAGACACGCTCATTCTGCTCTTCCAGAAGCTTCAATCGTTGCGCAACGGGATCTATCGGGATACCCCCTGGGACACCCAATGGAGCATAACCTGATCTGTTGAAGCTAGTCTGCTGCGAGGAATCAGAGGCATATCCATTGAATGGCATAGAGGCCATAGGCATGGTTGGGATTAGGAAGGTCGCAGGATTAACTGGTGGTGGACGAGGATAATTAGACAATGGAGGGGGCACGTTCCAAGCACCGGCATAAGAATTCGTAGTCCCCGCCACATTGCTTCCACTCTGGTTTCATAGATGCTCGATGGTTTCTGCCGCTTGTCGAGCCTGGGATGTTTGGGCGTCAATACGGGCACGGGCAGCAGTCAGTTCCATGTTCATCTGGGCCACAACATGATCTTGAGTTCCTTGGAATGCCATTATCCTGAATAAATGCAAAAGAGAAACACTCGAAGGAAAACGTTAGTACGTCGTAAGATTATCGAAGATTTTCTTTGGATGGGGCCCCACGGTGGGCACCAAACTGTTTATGCCAAAAATCTCCCAAGGAAAATTTAAGGTAAATGTGAAGCTTGATCCAACCAAAGAAAGTAACACCGATAATCGTACGATTATAATAAAAATAAGTAAATGAGACGAGAGAATTGGTGACGCGGAAAAACCCTGAAATGGGTAAAAACCGCGGATGAGTGTGAGTCGTCGTGCACTATGGACGTCAATTAGGGACGTCGTCCTTTATAACAAGTGTTACAAGTGTAATAAAATGTAAAACAATACAATAAAGTAAAGTCGGTCGTGCGTCGCGCAACAAACGGTAGTAGGCTTTATGAACTTCGAGAGAGACTGAGCGAGCTCGAGAACGTAATTCGTGAGCTTGTAAGGTCTGAGAATCAGCTGTCCCGAATGTGAGGTTCTATCTTGGTATTTATAATCTATTTTTCCGTTGACACGTCTTAAATGCGTATCTTGCTCATTAATAGAATGACCGTTTGACATTGATAATAACGTTCGTTATGTCCGTTGTTATTGACGATGGCTTCCGTTATAATCTTTGGTCATAAATGTTTTTGAATCCTGCATTAAACATGATATAACGTATGTCGTAGGTTAGTAACTGATATCAGGTCGTACGACAGAATTTGTCAGAAGGGTTATTAGTCGTTTAGTCGAGGTCGCCCAAAGGAAGGGCGTCGGTTATCGTTGGTCGTACGACGATGCACTATTGGAATTTCTACCCAAACAGTACCTCAGATTCATCAGTAGAAGAATCATCATCATCATCATCACTGTCATCATCTCCGATAAAGCACATAGCGGCAGTTTCCTCATTTTATGCATCGTTATCGGAGTGATCTAGCCAGTATTCATCTTCAGCTAGCAGAACGATTTCATTCTCTCTCTTTTCGGATAGTTCCATCTTCTTCCGGTAATATGCCGAATCCCGAACCACCTTTACTCGACAGGCCTTTGCGATGTGACCCGACTTTCCACAGTTGAAGCACACAGTAGCTTTCTTAGGCTCGGGTACTTTGGCAGGCTCGTACTTTTTAGACCCCGAAGTGAAGCGAAGGTTGTTGGAACCCGACCGATGCTGGAACTTTTTGTTGTAGTGCTGGGAGAGAAGAATCATTGCTTTTTGTAGTGCCTCACCATCGTCATCAGTGGCCCCGTCATAAGCATTCTCAGACAATGCTTGTTCAGCCAATTGGTTTGTGAGGAGTGCAACCGGGTCCACTGTCTTTGGCTTGTTCTTCTTATCAAGCTTGGCTTTCTTCTCCTTGACGATGCTCTCATCTGTCATCAAAATCTCATAAATCTCTTGAATTTGCATGGTAGAGACCCGAACATCATTTCTCAAATGGTGGCATGATTTGTTCCATTCTGGTTGAAGAGCGTTGAGGAACATCAGATTAGTCTCTAACTCAGTCTTGGTCACTTTGGTCTTTTGCAAATCGTTCAGCACTACCCAGAACCTTTCGAAAACACTCTTCAAAGACTCATCATCCTTGGCTTTGAACTCCTCAAAGTTGTTCATGTAGCGCATTTGTCGGAGTTGAGTTGCAACAGCTGATCCAAGCATAATCTTCTCTAACTGAATCCACATCTGCTTTGGATTGTTTTTGTAACAGTCAATCCGGTTGTAGACAGAATTTGGCAAGGCTAGGATCAGATTAGAATTTAGCTCACGATCGGCTTTATATCGCAAAAGCTCTTCGGGTGTGTATTCGTCGGTAGGTTTCAAATTCGTAGAAGCCAGTGTATTTGCAGTTGCGTGAATCTCTTTGAAGGCCTTTTCGAAAGGTCCTTGAGTAAGTGACTTTGTCATGTTTTCTCCGTTTGCTTGACGCTCGATAAAGTTGATGAACCGATCTTGCCATTGTGTAAACTCGTTCTCGTTAATCAAAACCGGAGGACGAGTATCCGTTCCCAACGACATTATGATGTCGTTCTTGTAGATTTGATCTTGAAGAGAAAACTTTGAAGTATCCATAATGTCAGTAAAACTCAGAAAAAATGTCGAGTCTGGAAGCAGAGAAACTATCGCAAACTAGAGATTTGCGCTAACAGTAACTGACGCAAACTTGTTTTTTGCGCAAGACGTAGGTGGCGCAAACTGGAGATTTGCGCGGGACGAAGATGGCACAAAGAAGACTTTTCACGAAGAACTGATGGCGAGATTCTGAACTTGGCGAAAAACTAAAGAACTCGGCGCAAAGTGAGATTTTCGCTAATATGTAGAGGCGCAGATTTGAGATTTGCGCTACTGAAGATGACGAAATACTAACTTTTACTCCAGAACCTGAATCCGTGATGAACTGAATGATGTTGGCGCAAAAACCAAACTTGAGTGAACCTAAACACTTGAACCCGCAAAAGAAGCTTTGCGTTAATAGAAGCTGGCGAGAAGTTTAACTTGCGTGATCCTTATAACACGAGAGATGCTGAACTGATGAATTTGGTTCAGAACTCAGATAATCTGGCGCATAACTCAGATAATCTGGCGCAAATGCTGAAGAGAACCTCAAACAGAGGACTTTGGATGATTTTGGCGCAGAACAGATGAAGATGGTGCAAAATATAGATCTGGCACAATACCAAGAAAATCAAGAAAAACTTCTAAAATTTGATTCTTGACTCGAATCTGATGAAATTTGCTCACACAGATATGTTCAAAAACAGTTTTCTAACCACAAAGAATCAATCAATTCGAACAATTTTCACCAAATCGTGAAATTGTGAATCGAACAGTGACTTTATCGAACTTTTCCAGAAACCACAAAAATCTTAAAAATGATCTCCAAAAAGTAATTTTCTTGCAATTTGATGTGAATCAACAATGATCTATCAAAGAAAACGAATCCAACGAACCAAATTACAAGACAAATCGATCAAATTTCAGTAAGAATTTGTGAAAAATTCAGAAAATGATATTTTCTTGATCGAGATCAAGAAAATCGATCAAATTCTCTGAATTGATAACGAATTCAGGTTGAAAAGATGAATCTCTCAATTCTCTCAGATTTATATTCAGCTCTGATACCAATTGTTAATTCAAGATCGATCTAATCTTAGAGAGAGAAAGTAGAGTGAGAAAGTATGAAACGCAAATAATCTGTGTTACCAAGAATGTGTGCTAATGTCTTACAAACACAAAGGCCACAAGGGACTTAAATACCCTTGGCCAATACAAGATAGAAAAGCTCTTAGAACATAGTATTAGCACAAGACTATAAATACAATGATTACTATAAAATCTTACTTAACACTTTTGGTAAATCTGATATGTTTTATTCTGCTAAACATCTTATCAGGATTGCTCAGAAGAAAATTTGTTGTTCTTACTGTGGAGAGAATGATTTTGTACAAAGAGAATCTGCTCATAACTGGTACGGAACTTACATGATTACTTCTCAGAAAAGTATACATAAAAGTTTTAAATCTAATGAGAAGTGGATTCCTAAATCTAACCTACTAAGACCCAAATACCAGTGGGTACCAAAACCTGTCAAATCTGTTTTGCAGGTACCACAGGTTTAGGGGGAGTAAGATTGATGACTTCTAAGTACTACAACTTAGGACTCACTCTTCAATGTTTAAAGATTTCGACTTCTGATTATGTACAGATCAGGACTCGTTCTTCCATGTTAAAGAATATAGACTTCTAAACACATCAGTTTAGGACTCAGTCTTCAATGTTTAAGGATAAGGATATTATGCAAATATCCAAGGGGAGCTTATTAGAATTTAAATCATTTTATCATGATTTGAGGGGGAACTTAAATGTAAGTATCTTATGATCTAGATCTCTGATTGTTTTAAAGTAGAACAACTTTCGAGCATGAAAAATATTTTCTTAAATGTTCAAACCACTTCTTGTTCTCAAAAGATCTCATGAATTTAGAAGTGTGATTTTCAAATGTTTTTCATTATTGAGAATTAATGTTTACCTGACCGTGTGTTTCCAAAGATCAATACTTGTGTATTATCTTTTTTATATACTGCCAAGTATTCATACACACCGGTTCAATATTTAATTTGAATTAGTTATTATTGTTATTCCCAGATTCTAGTTTCTAATCACAATTAATCAAACAAACAAGATTTATCAATCAATTACCTGTTTGATTTCTCTTTCAGATTCCACAATTACAACTTTCTCTCTCTAGAACTCTCTCTCTCACTACAGATCTCTCTCCAATGAATTCTCTCTCTCTCAGATTCTCTATCAGACTTGTTATTACAACTAAAAACAGAAATACAAGGTATTTATACCTACATCTAAAATACAAAGAAATTAAAAACAAATACAAATGTTGACTTTGACTTTTAATAACAAATAGACTTTGACTTTGATGAGTGTTGACTTTCTCAGCTTTGACTTCTTACACTTTGACCTTCAGTCTTCTTGATCTTGTATCCAATATATTTATGCTCTAACAATCTCCCCCTTTGGATTCAAGATCACTATTAAAAGATTTAGCAATTCAATCTTCACTTGTAAGTTCTATCAGTACAATCTCCCCTTTTCCTTTGACTGTCTTCTTTCCAATAACTGTCTTCAAAAGATTAACAATCTTCCCAAAACTTTCACAAAAACACTTTCAGACTTTGGAAAGAATTTTTTTTCAGAATCAGCTCGGAATGTTTTAGCAAATAATCTTCAAAGAAAATTTCTCAAAAATCAGCATATCTTCATAAATTCTTTGATCTTCTTCAAATCTTTACTTTGAATCTTCTGATTTGGCCATCTCTATAAAAATCATCTCTCAAAACTTTATCATTTTTTGATACCATCTCCCCCTTTTTGATGATTTGAGCATCTATATCATCAAAACTTTCAGCAAGAAATGTCATTGACCATTCTGATCTGTCCAAGAGCCTCTGATTCTGTGATCCATAACCAACTATTCATCTAGATATTTGCAAATCCAGACAAAAGAAGAACATGTAACTCCTGAATCAACAAATGAATCAGTTAAAATGCCTGTCAGTAACACGAAGTCACTGTGTATAACGAATACACAATATAAAGGAGCTTTTTGATGTTCACTCCCCCAGAGCTTCCATCCAATCATCGAAATACCACAAAGGCAATTTCTATGAATGTTATGACAAGAAAACAAATTTCTTGTGTGCTCGTGCAAGTGTAGAAAGAATTAAGCATGAAAAATTGCTTTTTAAGGCTCAACATAGTGTAAACCACTGAGACAACAGTAGATAAACACAGACTCAATGTGCATGATTGAAGTGCGAAGGTGGGGCAGACTTCCTTCTTTTTCAATATCCAGATTTTCCAAATGAAAATCAGATAGCATATGTGTTGTGTCCCCTTAAAAATATGAAACATGTTCTTTTTGAGAAGAAAATGACTGGTTGGTGGGGTTTAAGCAGGAGTTGGCATGGGCTATTTGCCTGTTTCAATAATGTTCATGAAAGAATTTTAGTAATGTGGCTGCCCAGCTCAGAAAGTATTTGGTGCAGAGTTTGATATTCTTTTACTCTGATCCGACACCCTATTTCTTTTAATCATTAAGCTCACTACTAACCAAACTCTCTTTTCCATTTTACCTCATCACACCCACACTCATTTCTTTTCGACTCCTCACACTCAATCACTAAAGGATTAACTTCTTGGGTAGAAATCACTGGTTAACGTGATTTCATAGAAGTTTCAATTAAGTCCTAGCACAAAGAACCCATATAATCCTAGAAAGCATGTGTTGCTCAAATGGGTTAACTATAACAGTTAAAGCTCATATACAAATGTCAGATGTAAATATGCTCAGAAATATAATCATGAAGATATGAGCATTTTAAAACATTGAAGATATTTCAAACAAGTTAATTAAATGAATGAACATGAATGCAAGAGACTTGTCTGAAAATCTGACATTGTATGAAAATGATCAGAAAATGAATGATATAACAATCAAAGCTTATGGTCAGGAATAAAAGATAGGTGTCTATATGAAACAAAATATAGACATTCTTGAACTAAACGCTTCGAAATGAAAATACGCTCAAATTTCTTTGAAGTACAAGCGGGGTGTATTACCATCGAAAATATGTTTCAATATGAGACATGGTAAGAACAATGTGAACAAAAAGTCAAACCGGTGTGTGTGATTAGTTGAAAGTATAAAGAAAAGACAATACACAAGTATTTATCTTTGGAAACACACGGTTTGTAAACATTTAAGCACAAATAAAATGAAAACATTTAAAATCACACTTCCAATTCATGAAAAACTGTTTAAGAATCGGGAAGTGGTTTGAACATTTAAGAATATGTTTTCTATGATTGAAAGTTGTCCTTCTTTCAACCATATATGAGATTAAGATAAGAAATTAACCTTTTCACACAATCTTAAATCTCATGAAGTCAAGCTGAAAGTCATAAAGATATGATCTTGTCAGCTTCTCTCATCCTGCATAAGTCTCAAAGTCTAGTCAAAGCAAATTTATTCACACATTTATTTGAAAAATAAAAGACATAAAGCAGTAAAACGATTAAGGTACGAGTTCTGATTTGAAATAATCAGAAATCATAGTCTTACTCCTTTTGGTATGACATATAAGCTCCCCCTAAAATCATGCATTACAAAATTTTTGTCAATTAATCAAAATGCAGAAATTAGTTATGCTCCCCTTCAAATGAATGTAGATCATCTAAAATCTTCTCTTACTCCTCCTGAGATCATGAGCAAACAATTAAAATGCAGATATCCTTCAGACATAAAGATAAAGAAAATGATGAAAAATAACAATACGTAACTTTATTAGGTAACAACCGATTATGTCTTAAGATTTAACATACCAAGCTTAGAGACAAGAAAATTAAATCTCTTTTCATCTAATGGTTTGGTAAATAAATCTGCAAGCTGATAATCTGTTTTTACAAAATAAAGTTCAATTGTTCCTTTTTCGACATTATCTTTTATAAAATGATACCTGACGTCAATGTGTTTGGTTTTCATATGTTGGACAGGATTAACAGATTTTGCGATTGCACTCTTCGAGTCACAATAGATTGGAATTTTGTCAAACTTGAATCCATAGTCTCGTAGCTGTGTTCGCATCCACAGGACTTGAGAGCAGCAACTAGCAGTAGCTACGTACTCTGCTTCAGTAGTCGATGTGGAAACGCATAATTGTTTCTTTGATGCCCAGCTAACGAGCTTGTCTCCAAGAAATTGAACATGACCTGAAGTACTCTTTCTGTCCAACATGCAACCTGCATGATCTGCATCTGAATAGGCAGTCAGTTGAAACCCAGTATCCTTAGGATACCACAGACCAAGGTCTGCAGTCCCCTTCAGATATCTAAAGATCCGTTTGAGAGCAGCCAAATGGGATTCTTTAGGAGCAGCCTGATATCTAAAACATAAACATGTTGAAAACATAATATCTGGTCTACTAGATGTAAGATACATTAACGATCCTATCATACCTCTATAAATTCTAACATCAACACTTTTACCCGAAGGATTAGTGCTAATTTTAGTACCTGGTGCCATCGGGGTTCCAATAGGTTTACAATTTTCCATATTGAACTTCCGAAGAATGTCCAAAATGTACTTAGATTGGTTAATGAAAATCCCCTTAGAAAACTGTTTAACTTGTAATCCGAGAAATAAATTCATCTCTCCCATCATACTCATTTGAAAACATGACACCATGAGATTAGAAAAGTTTTTGAAATATTTAGGATTAGTAGAACCAAATATTATATCATCAACATAAATCTGAATAAGAATAATATCAGCTTTTTCCTTTTTGATGAATAAAGTGGTATCAACCTTACCTTTAGAAAAACCGGACTTGACCAAGAATTTGGATAGAACGTCATACCATGCTCGAGGGGCTTGTTTTAAACCATATAGGGCTTTGTCCAAGATGTAGACATGATCTGGCTTATCTGGATTGATGAACCCTTCTGGTTGAGACACATATACTTCCTCCATAAGAATGCCATTCAGAAAGGCTGTTTTCACATCCATCTGAAAGACTGTGAAATTCTTATGAGCTGCGTAGGCTAGAAACATGCGGATTGATTCTATACGCGCTACTGGAGCATACGTCTCATCGTAGTCTATGCCTTCCTGTTGCCGGTAACCTTTGGCAACAAGTCTAGCTTTGTTTCTTATGACGATACCATCTTCATCCTTTTTATTCTTGAATACCCATTTAGTTCCTATTACGATTTTACCTTCTGGTTTTGGAACTAATCTCCAAACCTTTAGGGCTTCAAACTGATTGATCTCTTCTTGCATAGCAGATACCCAGTCCGAATCAGCAAGAGCCTCTGATACTCACGTTGGCTCAATCTTACTGAGGAATGAGTCATGCATACATTGATTAAGAGTCGCGGACCTAGTTTGTACAGGGTTGTTGAGATCTCCAATTACTTGATGTAAAGGATGGTCTTTGGTCCAGCGATGCTCATAAGGTAGTGGAGTAGATGAAGTTTGAACATGATCATCATCTATAAATCCACTATCAGGCTCTTCAGTTTGAATAATATGAGGGGGGTTTGCAGTTGAAGTTTCTGGTGCAGAAGCATCAGTTGGAACAACAGACTCTGGCTGTTGAGTAGACATGATATCACATCCAACTGAAACAGTTACTTCTGGCTTATCAGTTACTTGTGTATCTTCAACTGTAGGAGTAGTTGATGGAATGTGAGTTTTTGACTGAACGGGGGATACAAGTTCAGTTATAACTTCTGAAGTGACTGGATGATTGCAACTTGTGTCTTCAGACCTGTCAGTCACAACAGATTTAGATACATTAGATCCTAGAAACTCATCATAAAAGAATTCAAATAACAAATCTAAATTAGATAAATGTGAAATTGAAGTAGAAGTGTTATTCGAATTATTGGCTGTAGAAACAGGTTCAGGACTGATCTGCCCAGAAGCTAATACTCCAGTGATAACGGGTTCTGAACTGAGTTGTTCAGAAGCCATGTCTTCATCAAATGTTACATTAACGCTCTCAACGACTGTCTTTGACTTCTTCAGATAAACACGATATGCTGCAGATGTTGAAGAATAGACAATGAAGATGCCTTCGTCCGCGTTAGCACTGAATTTATTCAGACTCTCTCTGTCGTTAAGTAGAAAAGATTTACACCCAAATATGTGAAAATACTTGATTGTTGGTGTTCTGTTATCGATCAGCTCATATGGAGTGTTTTGAAAACGGCAGTGTATTATGGACCGATTTTGAGTATGACATGCAGTCGACACAGCTTCTGCCCACAAAAATAGAGGTAGATCGAATTGGCTGAGCATAGTACGAGCGGCCTCGACTAGCTTTCGATTTCGCCTTTCGACTACTCTATTTTGTTCAGGAGTACGAGCAGCAGAGTATTGATGTGATATCCCAACCGATTCGAGATATTCTTCAACGATTTTGTTTTTGAACTCTGTGCCGTTGTCAGTTCGAAGAAACTTAACTTGTCTCTGCATATTCACCTGGGTCGTCTTTAAGAAAGTAATGAGAACTTCGGGCGTCTCATCTTTTGATCGAAGAAATTTAACCCACTTGTATCTTGAGTAATCATCCACAATAACCAACACGTATTTCTTTCCACCCAAGCTCTGAGTTCTCATTGGACCACACAAATCCATATGTAACAATTCTAATGGAGAACTAGTGCTTGGTTCAGGATTCGATTTATGAGGAGCTCTCTTCATCTTACCCTTCTCACATGCAACACATAAATGTTCTTTCTCATATTTCAGCTCAGGAAGTCCTTTTACCAATTTCCCACTAACCAACTTGTTGATATAACGAAAGTTCAGGTGTGATAAACGTCTGTGCCAGAGCCAACTTTGCTGCATTGAAGCTTTTGTCATTAAGCAAACTTGATTGTCATTCTGTACCTTTGAAAGATTGATGGTATAGAGGTTTGTCTTTCGATTTCCGACTAAGAGTTCATTGTCGTCTTTAGTACGAATCGAACATCTCTTAGCTTTGAAGTTGACCTCTAACCCTTTATCACAGAATTGACCGATGCTAAACAAGTTGTGCCCCAAGCCTTCGATATAACTCACCATATCCTAAGATAGGTGAAAGCTGATCATTTCCAAATCTGACATTTCCACTGAATTTCACTGTATAATTAGACAATAAAGCATTTTGCTCAGTCATATTCTTGGAACATCCACTGTCCAAGTACCACATATGCCGGGTCTGCAAGAGAAATAAGGAAACAATAGATTTAGGTACCCATTTAAAAACGGGTCCTAACAGATTAGCACAAGATTTTGGTATCCACTTGAAAATGAACCCTCTGTCCTTTTGAAAACCTTTAAAAATATTTGATCTCGAAGAATAAACATAATAAGATCCATACCAATCAGAAGAATTATGAGAATAAGCAAAATCATTTCTCCGATAATGATAAGATTTAGTAGTAATAGGAGATAATTGAATCAATTGCTTTATTGAATAACGCTTGTAAGAAGTTACATGGTTTTGTTTATGAGAAACATATTGACCAACTACATCAGAATCACTACTATCAGATCTAGTACAAGAATTATCAGAAACTGATTCAGTTATCTCATCATCCTTCCTTTTTGGTCGCCATTCGGTTCTCGCTTTCGACCTTTTCTTCCTTATATCTGAAACAAAAGATTTAGATTTATTAGGAAAATCAAATTTTTGAGATTGATTTTTCTTGCGTTTACCAGTGTTATTCTTGTTTTGTGAATGTTGTTTCTTATGTTTCTTACCATTAGCATAGTAATCAGCATTCCGAGAAACTGATTCACCAACCTTAGTTGATGATTCACCTTTCTCATGTACACTTGGTAAAAATTTTCCATTTATGATAAAAGTAGAATGATTTGGAAGTTGAGCAGTAAAGTCAAACATATCAATTTCCTCGATACACCCTTCATCAGAATTTAGAAAATCATTTGCAGACTCAAATAGATCATCAAAATCAGTCTTAGAAGTTTGAGGTACTTTTGAAGATGTAGAACACACTTTAGATTTGCAAATAAAATCTGTGTTCTTTAATACTGTAGAAAATACGTTTTGTGTTAGATCACTCAAAATTCTTTCATCAGATAAAATATTTTCTAACTCAATTATTTTTCTCTCTAAGATAAGTGGAGGTACATAAATTTGGGCTTGAACAGGTTTTGCCTCCATCTCAGTCGAAGAATAACTAGCAAAATAATCAGTTGAAAGAAATTTTGGTGTTTTAGAAAGATAACTATCATTCAGTCTTTCATAACAGAATGGTAGTTGCATTTTCTTCAAATTCATTCTTTTCTCATCTTCTTTTTCCTTAACTTCTTTTGATGCTTTGGTGATAAATTTGGGTTTCAAATGAGGATATTCATCAGCTGCATACATATAATTTGCATTATATAGACCTGGCTGTTTTCTGATAGCTTTTTCTAAGTAATGAGGATTATCAAACCCTAATCCCTATTTTTCTTTAAAATCAGCATCTTCATCAGGTGTATTCAAAAAAATAGTTTGATCTGTTTGGCCTCTAAGATACAATTTTGCTTCCAAACCATTTACCTTTTTCTCTAAAGTCTTGTTCTCAACCTGCAGTTTAAACGATTTTAGAACACATTCTTGTTTTTCAGAATCAGACTTAAACAATTGTTTTTGTAATTCAGAAATCTTACTTTCAAAACAATCTTTTTCATTTTGAAAAACAGAAGCAGATTTGCGTAGAGAATTAATTAAATCTTTGTTCTCAATAACTGAAGTGTTGAGCTCAAAGACCTTTTCATTTCTCCTAGCAACTCTGTCTTTTTCCTTTTTCAATTTATTTTTAAGATCTTGAAGTTCGACCCTCATGGCTTCCATTTTAGTCATGAAATCATTTTCAGTTAAGTTCATTACCTCATCAGCAGTCTCATCATCTGAATCATCATCTTTCACTTCTTTTCCCATCAAGCATAGATGAGCAGTCTCTTCTTGTTCTTCCTCATCAGAATGATCCAACCAGTATTCATCTTCAGCCATTAATGCCCTGCCAGCTTCTTGTTGTTTGGCCAAGAGCAATTTGTTTTGATAATATTCGGATTTGCGAACCTTTGGCTTTCGACATTCTTTTGCATAATGTCCGAACTTGCCACAGTTGTAGCATTTGATCAGATCATTAGTTGTCTTCTTTTCAGTACTTATGTAATCATTTACATACTTCTTCTTTTCTTCTGGCTTTTTCTCAATCATTCTATTTCCTTCCACTCTTTCTCTATGCTCGTGGTTCTTTGAGCTTGATGAAGAATATCTCTGAGAATTGGATCTCGGCTTCTTGTAGAACTTCTTTTGGAAAGCACGGGTTAACAATAGCATAGCCTGCTTGAGACTTTCTCCATCATCTCCATCAGATTCAGACTTTGATTCAGAACTAAATACCACTGTCTTGTTCTTATTCTTCTTCTCTTTGTTTTCTTTCTCTTTCTCTCCAGCCACTAATGCTATAGGATCAACAGCTTTCTCAACTCTCATTTTCTCAGCCCTTTCTCTTCTACCTCTTCTTCATTCTGTCGCAGAGTCTCGTAGACTTCATGTAGAGGTATTTCGCTCAAATACTTCATTTGTTTCATCCTTTGCTTGTGCTCTTTCCATTCAGGTTGCAATATGCTGAGAAACTTTACATTGTTCTCAATCTGTTGCTTGTTGACCTTGTTCTTGGAAAGCTCATTCAGAAGCAGCACAAACCTCTCATAGGTTTCCTTCAAGCTTTCATTTTCTTTTGCTCTAAATTCTTCGTAGCTGTTTATGCAGTTAGCTACCTTCATTTGGTTTCCAACTCTAGAACCCAACATCATTTTTCTTTATTGATCCCACATTGATTTGGCAGTTTCATTGTAGCTATCCATTTTCACATATATCTCATTTGTCATGCTTTGTAAAAGCAAAGATCTGGCTTGTTTATCAGCATCAAACCTTTTCTTCTGTTCATCAGAAAAACTAGCATACTTTTTATCCACTCTTCTTGTTCTCGGAGCTCCATCTGAATCATTACCACCAGCAGGAATCTCCTCAGTAGGTTTCTTCATTGGGCCTTCTGTGAGAAATTTCAGAATGTTCTCTCCATTTGATTGTCTATCAACAAAGTCCAAAAATCTATCTCTCCATTGTTCATATTCTCCTTTGAACAGCACCGGAGGCTTGACATCAGTTCCAATTGAGAGAGCGTCTCTGGAAGTCATCCTGTATGTACCTGATTGAACAAATATGCAATAAGAATCTAGAAACTGATCGTTAGTCCAATTATGAAATCACAAGAATATAGAAATGACTCTGAAAATAAAATTCAGAAATTTTGATCACAATCAGAATTTTGTCCCCCTCCGCAGACTTAGCACGGGGGTCCCGCTAGAGAAAAAGGGGAAACGCCCTTGCGGGGTCGAGGGGCAGCGCCCCTAGAGAAAAAAATTTTACTTTTAAAAAGCATATTACAGTTTTGAAAATTTTGACTAAGTATAGAAACTCGCAAGTCACTGTTAAAGCTTAAAACTCGCAGGCGCTGAAACTCGCAAACCACTATTCAAAGTGAAACTCGCAGATCAAAAGAACTCGCTGAAACTCGCAGATAGCAGCGTGCACGTTTCCTGAACTCGCAAGTGCCTACTTGCGTGTTTTGAACAAACTCGCAGATCGAAAGAACTCGCAGATCACTATTCACGATGAAACGCGCTAAATGAGACGTGCGCTTTTCCAAAACTCGCTAGTCAATACTTGCGCATTCCAACACTTAGAAACTTTTCTTGAAATTCCAAACTCGCACGGTGAATAAACTCGCAGATCACTGTTCCTTTCAAACTCGCACCCTTCGATTAGCGCGTTTGTAGAACTCGCTAACCACTACGTGCTCGTTCTAATCCTTAGTAAATTTTCCAACTTTTCCAAACTCGCAGACTTCGATCAGCGAGTTTCTAGAACTCGCTAACAATGCCTTGCGCGTTTTGACCAATACTGATGTTCTTTAGCTTGCGCGTTCTAACGAAGAACTTGCGCGTTTTGCAGATCTAGCGCGTTCTTCAGAAATCCTTGCGTGTTCTTGACTTTTTCGAGCCTTTCGTCTTGAAATCGATCAAATTCTTCAAATTTAATCTTAAAACTTTGCAATTATACTCAATTTCAACTCAAGAACAGGTTACAATGCTTGAAATTTACAATCAAATACACATTAAACCAAAATGATTCAATTTACAGTGATAAAGACTCGTGAACTTAAAAACATACAAAATCATCAAATTTACGAAAATTACAGTGCAATACTGAAATTAAACCATACAAACTCGATCTAATTCAATTAACAATCATAACCTGATCAATTACAACACCTAATTCGCACTAAAACTCAGAATTCAATTCTCAACTCAAGAACACAATGTCGAACCACACTTTTTCTATTTCTTGATCTGATTTCACTATTGGATCTGCTCTGATACCAATTGTTATTAACAGATTCTAGTTTCTAATCACAATTAATCAAACAAACAAGATTTATCAATCAATTACCTGTTTAATTTCTCTTTCAGATTCCACAATTACAACTTTCTCTCTCTAGAACTCTCTCTCTCTCTACAGATCTCTCTCCAACGAATTCTCTCTCTCTCTCTTAGATTCTCTATCAGACTTGTTATTACAACTAAAAACAGAAATACAAGGTGTTTATACCTACATCTAAAATACAAAGAAATTAAAAACAAATACAAATGTTGACTTTGACTTTTAATAACAAATAGACTTTGACTTTGATGAGTGTTGACTTTCTCAGCTTTGACTTCTTACACTTTGACCTTCAGTCTTCTTGATCTTATATCCAACATATTTATGCTCTAACAATTACCATGTCTCATAATGAAACAATTTTTCGATGTTAATACCCTTGTTTGTAATTCAATGTTGTTGAGCATCATTCATCATTTCAATTATTCTACGTTCATTGTTAAATTGTTGATATTCGTTCATATAAACAAACTGTCAAGTTATTTGGTACCCCAACCATTTCACGTTTATATCTCATGATATTTGATCTGATAGATACATTGTCAGATTCTCAAAACAATTCTCTTGATTTCATTTCATTCATTCAATATCCTTGTTTTGAGAAATCTTCAAAGTTCAATTGCTCAAATTTCATTCATATTCTTGATGAGCATACATTTATATGACAATGATATCATGTGCTTAACTGTTTAAGTTAAATTGTTGAGCAACTATTCTTTTTAGGAAAAATTACATGAGATTCGTATGAGAGCTTAAATAGAACTTCCATGGATTCACGTTAACCAGTGTTTCCTACCCAAGAAGTTATCCTAGAGTGAGTGAGGGGTGAGGGGTTTTTAAATCAAAGAGTGAGGGAGATAACTTATCCGATTCAGTTTTTCTCAGTGTGTGGGGCGGAAAAATATAAAAGAGAGTTTGGTTAGAAGTGAGCTTAAATGTTTAAAAGAAAGAGGGTGTAAGATGAGAGTTAAAAGAATATCAAAACTCTGTACCAACCACTTTCTGAGCCGGGCAACCACATCTACTGATTGGTTCACATTCTTTGGTGACCATCATTGAAAATGGCAGTGAGCCCATGCCAACTCTTGCATTAACCCCACCAACCAATCGTTTCTTTCTTAACAAAGAAATGTTTCATTTTCTTTGGGGACGCAACACATATGCTATCTAATCTTCACTCAGAAGATTTGGATATTGGAAAAGAAGGAAATTTGGCCCAACTTCGCACCTCTTTCATGCACATTGAGTCCGTGTAATACTTGTTGCTGTCTCAACAATTTACACATTTTGAGCCTGAAAAAGCTTAAGTAGCTTCAAGCATTCTACACTTTCACGTACACACAAGGAATATGTTTTCTTGTCATAACATTCATAGAAAATTCCTTTGTAGTTTTTCAATGATTGAATGGAAGTCCTGGGGGAGTGAATATCTCAAAAGCTCATTTCCGATGTACATCCGTTGTACAAAGTGGCTCCGTGCTACTTACAGGCATACTAACTATATCATTTCTTATGAATTAACGGATACACGGATCAAAAGAGCGAAGATTGTCATTTTATAATGGGGGAGATTGTTATTATATCATAATGGGGGAGAATGTTAGAAGATCATAAAGGGAAAGATAAATATTCAAAGACTGTGATGACTTAAAAAGGTTTTGATGATTTTGCTGCTCACAACTCATCAAAAAGGGGGAGATATTTAGAATTTTCAAGTCAAATCTGAAAGCATTGTGAAGTTTGAAAGATCATTGTGAGGTTTGAAAGATCATTGTGAAGTTTGAAAGATCATTCTCACAAAAAAGAGAAGATTCAAAAAGATTCTGACGAAAATGTTTCAAAGATGATTCACGAATGTTTGTTTTCCAAAGACAATTCAGAAATCACAGAGATGAAGATACAAGCACTGAAAGATTTCTCAAAGTTTCGAAGAAGTTTCAAAGTTAAAAGAAGTTTCAAGAATTTCAATTTTTGTTCAAGACTTGATGATTGTTCAAAACAAATATGAAAGACTTTTCAAGATTCTTCAAACGATGAAAGATTGAAGATTGTCAGAGCTTCAAAGTTTTAAGCCATAAGAGTCAAAGTTTTGAAGAATCAAGAGCTGAAGACTATTGTCAAATTTTTATTAAATCTTGAATACAAAGGGGGAGAATGTTAGTGTATAATTGTATACAAGATTTAAGTAGAAAAGTCAAAGTCTTGTAAAGTCAAGTTTAGTCAAAGTTAGCTAGTTTACTTTGAGTGAATATGGTCATTGACCATATATAAGGCTTTTGAGAGTTTCTGTTTGGTAAGACTTCTAAAGATTGAAACATTCAACATTGTAAGATATACGATTTCGTATATTATCTCTGTACTCTCTCGCTAGAATATTGTTCTTAATTGTCATATCTAGTAGATCTTGATTGAATTGCTTGAAAACTTGGACTAACATGTGGTAAGAATGAATCTCTGTCTAAAGTACACCAATGCTTTAATTTCTTATTAAATGATTTAAGGAATGTTGGTAGGACATACTCTAACTCCGAGACTTTGATAAAATTCTTGGAATGTCTTCCTGAAAGCTGGGACAGTTATTCAATGTGTCTCAAGCTATCAAAGGATCTAAAGAATCTTTCCTTAAACACTATTTATGGCATTTTTCTCAATCATGAGCAATCTTGTCAACTTAAGAAGAATCTGGTAAAAGATTCAAAAGATTCCAAAAGCACCCATGTTGCTTTAGCATCTTCAGAGATTACTCCATCTCAGTAAACTTCTGTCACTATCACTAAGTTGGAATTTGACTCAGATGACTTATCAGACACTGATCTTTTAAAGTTTGATGAATCTCTAGAATTATTGACAAACTCCTTTAGGAGATTTTCAAGAAAGAGTAATTTCAGAAGAAATAAACCACTTGCTATCACTAACAAGCCAAAATCAACTCCTGTTGACAAGACAATTGCCACTTGCTATAACTGTGAAAAGAAAGGACATTTTTCCAGTGAGTGCATGTCAAAGAAAGTGTCCAAGCCTTTTTCATCATCTAAACTCAGAGATGACAAATACCTAAAGCTGAAAGAAAAATATCAAAAGCTGAAAATTTACAAGAGAAAAGGTAAAGGTCTAATCGCTGAAGAATATGATTGGTTGAATCTGAGGAAGAATCAAATTATGATGAAGAAGAGGCAACCATCCTATGTCTGATGGCCAACATCTCAGAAGTAAAGGAAGAAGCCATTGACACTTCTTCCTCTCCTACTACTTCTCAGGTATAATCTTTTCTGATCTGGTTCTACAAAGAAGATTTTTACAAAGTTTCAGGCTATTTGGCAAAGTTTTGGATTGGAATCAGTTGGAAAATTCGAGTTTTTGTTCAACAAGTCAAGAACTCGCTAGATTCAAAGAACACGCAAGTGAAGAACACGGAAAATTAAAGAACTCACAGAAGTCTAAACTAGCATAGAAATGAAGATCTCGAAAGCTTTGTCGTGCGAGGAGTAGAAACGCGTATAAGCCAGTGTGCGTGTTTCTACTGTTCATCCCTTTTTGTCTGCACGAAGTGTAACCTATGAGAAGTGATATGTTTTACGCGTTTCCATTTAGCGAGAAGTAAAGTTTTCGAATTTTGTCTAAGTCCAAAACTCGCAAGCCCCTGTTTTTGTGAGTTTACATTTAGCGAGAACCTATTTTATGAAAAATATTCTAAGTCTTGAACTCGCAAGTATCTGCGAGAAGTGACAAGAACTCGCACATCTTATTGCGTGAGAATCAAGAACTCGCATCCAGTGTCTTGCGCGAACCACAAACTCGCACAACCCTGTGTGCGAGAAGTGGAGGTCTATTGATTCTTCTTTGTGCGCGAACTTCAAACATGCATAAAGAGTCTTGCATGAAGTGTTTGTTTTTATGTCTTATGCTCTTTCTATACTTAGTATTTTTCTGAAATTTGACTAAGTTTGATTTTTGTAGATACAACCTTTATTTCTGAATTTTGACGGTCATAAAAAGCAGTGTAAAGCCAAAGATGACTTCCTGAGAAGATCTCGCGATCGGAACAGACGTAAAGCCACCGATACTCTCCAAAACGAGCAGTGGAAGGACCATTTTCTGGACTTCATAGACAGACACAATTTCGGAGATTATATTAGAATTTCTCTTAAAGAAGGAATTATGAAACCTATTGCCTTGGTGGTCAAGAAGAAGTATGTAAGATTGAAATAGAAGAAGAAGGTCATACTTTCTGAGTCGGAAGAGGCTGATAGTGAAGATAATTCTGATTCTGATGACTGTGAGAACTTAAAGCAGGCCATGTTGATGCTGATCAAAGCCTTTAAGAAGAAGTTCTACAAAAAGCCTGGTTTAAACAATCAGAGGTATTCGTCGGGCTCGCGAAACGATGAACACAATGAGAGGATTGAAGGAAAGATAATAAAAGAGATAAGGCCTGAAGAGAAGAAGTACAGAGATGAATAGAAGAAAGAGCCAGAACCGACTAAGTGCTACAATTGTGGCAAACTCGGACACTTTGCTAAAGATTGTAGAAAGCCCAAAGTCCAAAACTCAGAGTACTATAAGAAAAAGATGCTCTTGGACAAGCAACAAGAGGCTGGATAGGCACTTATGGCGGAGGATGAGTTCTGGATTGATTATTCAGAGGAAGAAGAGGGGAAAGAAGAGAAAGCTCATATGTGCTTTATGGGCAATATAGAGTTTGAAGCCAAAGCGGATTCTAACTGTGAAGAGGACAACGAAGAGGTATGTGATATGTCTAAGTCAGACATTCTTAGTGCTATGCAAGCTATGATGATTGACCTCCAGTAATTAAAGTCTAAATATGAACAAGAAAAATGTATCAATAAAGAAAACAAACAATCAATACTGAAACTTAGCAAGGATCTTGCTGATAGAACATATTGATTGAAGCCTTACATAAAAATATCGATACCAGCGCAAAAGAAAAGACTATACTTCATAATGAATTATCTTAAACTACTTCAAAGTATAAACTGTGTCAATTTGAATCAAAAGAGATTACTAAAAAGTGTTCATTTCTTTCAAACTGAACAAACCATTCATCTAAAAAAACCTAAAGAGAGTAGTGAGTGTTGGGGACTTGGTTATGAGAACCCACATTACCTCAAAAAGGGTATTTCAAAAGTGTATGCGCTTTACAATTTCGGATTTTTAATCTATAGAGATTGAGTGTGAGGAGTCTAAAAGAAATGAGTGTGGGTGTGATGAGGTAAAATGGAAAAGAGAGTTTGGTTAGGAGTGAGCTTAATGATTAAAAGAAAGAGGGTGTGAGATCAGAGTAAAAGAATATCAAACTCTGCACCAACTACTTTCTGAGCCGGGAATCCATATTACTAGCGTTTAACAACTCTTTGGTGAACGTTATTGAAACAGGCAACTAGGCCATGCCAACTCTTGACTAAACCCCACCAACCACTCATTTTCTTCTCAAAAAGAAAATGTTTCATATTATTCTGGGGACGCAGCATATAATCTATCTGGTTTTCATTTGGAAATCTGGATATTGAAAAAGAAGGAAGTCTGCCCTACCTTCGCACTTCAATCATGCACATTGAGTCTGTGTTTATCTACTGTTGTCTCAGTGGTTTATACTATGTTGAGCCTTTATAAAAGCAATCATCGTGCTTAATTCTTTCTACATATGCACGAACACACAAAGAATTTGTTTCTTTGTCATAACATTCATAGAAATTTCCTTTGTGGTGTTTCGATGATTGGATGGAAGCCCTGGGGGAGTGAACATCACAAAAGCTCCTTTATATTATGTATTTGTTACACACAGTGACTTCGTGTTACTGACAGGCATCTTAACTGATTCATTTGTTGATTCAGGGGTTACATGTTCTTATTTTGTCTGGATTTGCAAAGATCTAGATGAATACTTGGTTATGGATCACATAATCAGAGGCTCTTGGACATATCAGAATGGTCAATGACATTTCTTGCTGAAAGTTTTGATGATATAGATGCTCGAATCATCAAAAAGGGGGAGATGGTATCAAGAAATGATAAAGTTTTGAGAAATGATTGTCAGAAATATCCAAGTCAGAAAAGTTCAAAGTAAAGATTTGAAGATTTGATGAAGATCAAAGAATTTCTGAAAATTTGAGGAAATTTTCTTTGAAGATTATTTGCTAAAGCAATTCGAGTTGATTCCGAAGAAAATATCTTTCCAAAGTCTGAAAGTGTTTTGTTAATGTTTTGAGGAGATTGTTAATAGTTTGAAGACAGTTTTGGAAAGAATGTCTTTAAAGAAAAAGGGGAGATTGTACTGAAAGAGCTTAAAAGTGAAAATTGAATTGCTAGATTTTTCAACAGTGATCTTAAATCCAAAGGGGGAGATTGTTAGAGTATAAATATGTTGGATACAAGATCCTGAAGACTGAAGGTTAAAGTTCAAGAAAGTCAAAGCTGAAGAAAGTCAACTCTTATTAAAGTCAAAATCTTTTGTAATAAAAGTCAAATGTATTTGTATTTTTTGTATTTTAGTTTTCTTGTATTAGGAGTTGGTATAAATAGTCTTTTAATTTCTATTTTAGTAGTAGAGTTCAAGTGTGTGAATTGAACCGTGTGATTTAGAGAGAGAGAATACGTTTGAGAGAGAAATCTTGTAGAGAGAGAGAGAAAGAGTTTTAGAGAGAGAAAGTGTAATTGTTGAATTGAGAAGATTAATCAAAACAGGTAATTGTTTGAATTGTTTGTTTGATTACTTGTTAGTGATTAGAAACTAGAATATGGGAATAACAGAGCTTTGTCCAGACCATAAACATGATTCGGCTTTTCTGGATTGACAAAGCCTTCAGGCTGCGAGACGTAGACTTCCTCCTTTAGAATGCCAATTAGAAAGGCAATCTTCACGTCGATTTGGTAGACGGTGAAGTTCTTGTGAGCGCATATGCAAGAAACATACAGATAGCTTCAATGCGTGCCACTGGAGAATAAGTCTCATCATAGTCAATACCTTCCTCTTGTCTATATTCCTTAGCCACTAGTCTTGCTTTATTTTTGATCACGATACCATCTTTGTCCTTTTTGTTCTTGAATACCCATTTCGTGTCGATAATTGTTTTACCTTCTGGCTTAGGCACGAGTCTCCAGACTTTGAGTGCTTCGAACTGATTCAACTCATATTGCATTGCAGTTACCTAATCCGAGTCGGCTAGAGCTTCAGATACGAGAGTTGGCTCTATCTTACTCAGGAATGAGTCATGCATATACATGTTCAATGTAGCAGACCTAGTTTGCACCGGTTTAGATGGAACTCCAATGATCTGGCTTATCAGGTGCTTTTTGGTCCCCTTATGTTCATGAGGGAGTGGATTTGATGTAGATTGATCATGAATTTCATCTAGAAATCCACTATCTTCTTCTTGTTCAGGGAGTGGTTCAGTTGAAGTATGTTGTGCAGAAGTTTCAGTTGGGACAACATTTTCTGATTGTTGATTAGTCGTTACAATGCAACCAATTGATTCAACAACTTCTGTCTCCTCGTTAACGTTCACAACTTCAACTGTTGGGGTAGGCGTTTGAATTGGAATCTCTTGCTGAATCGGGGAACTTGATTCAGTAGATATATCTGAAGTGGTTGGTTGATTTCTTTGTGAATTTTCTGATCTGTCAACCACAACAGGTTTAGAAACTTTAGTTCCAAGAAATTCATCATAAAATAATTCAAACAAAAGATCTAAATCAGATAAATGTGAATTAGACGATGACGCTTCATCTGATTTGTTCGTTGTAGGCACAAGTTCTGAACTGGTCTGCCCAGAAGCTAGTACACCAGTTATAACGGGTTCTGAACTGTCTTGAACAGAAGCCATCTCTTCGTCGAATGTAACGTTTAAACTCTCTACAACGATCTTTGACGTCTTCAGATAAACTCTGTTAGCTACAGATGTTTGAGAGTAGCCGATAAAGATGCCTTCTTCAGCCTTAGGACTGAACTTGTTTAAGTTCTCCTTGTCATTTCGTACAAAGCATCTGCATCCAAAAATATGGAAATGTTTAATGCTAGGTGTACGATGATTGAATAAAGCATATGGTGTTTTACCAAACCGACGGTGTATTATAGAGCGATTCTGCGTGTAGTAAGCAATCGACACAACTTCGGCCCATAGAAACAGAGGTAGATCCGCTTGACTCAGCATAGTTTGAGAGGCCTCGACTAGCATTCGGTTCCGTCTCTTTACTACTCCGTTCTGTTCTGGCATTCTGGCAAAAGAGTATTGATGTGTTATCCTGACCGATTCGAGATAATCTTCAACAATTCTGTTCTTGAATTATGTGCCATTGTCTGTTCGTAGAAGCTTGATTGTCTTTTGCAGATTGACTTGGGTAGTCTTTAAGAATGTGATGATGACTTCGGGTGTCTCATCCTTTGTCTACAATCACTAAAACGTACTTTTTTACGTTTATGCTCTGTGTACGCATAGGACCGTAGAGATCCATATGCAAAAGTTCCAAGGATGAACTTGTACTCGGCTCAGGTTTCGTCTTATGAGCGACTCTCTTCATCTTTCGCTTCTCGCATGTTGCACACAGATGTTCTTTCACATATGTAAGCTCAGAAAGTCCTTTGACTAACTTTCCGGTGACCAGTTTGTTGATGTAATGAAAATTCAGGTAAGAAAGCCTTCGGTGCCATAATCAACTTTGTTGCAGCGAGGCTTTTGACAGTAGAAACACCTCATTGTCAGTCTGGACTTTTGACAGATTAATTGTGTAGAGGTTTAACTTTGTCGTTCCGACCAAGAGTTCTTTACCGTCTTCAGTATGCAAAGAACATCTCTTGGCCTTGAAATTAACCTCTAGATCTTTGTCACAGAACTGGCCAATGCTGAACAGGTTATGCCCTAATCCTTCAACGTAGCTCACCTTCGTAATCGTCACGTTGTCTTGAATGATGTCACCATAACCCAGAATTGGTGAAAATTGGTCGTTCCCGAATCTCACTGTTCCGCAATATTTCTCTGTATAATTAGATAATAAATCTTTCCGCTCAGTCATATGCTTGGAGCAACCAGAATCCAAGTACCACATATGATGGGTCTGCATAGGAGAAATCACGAAACAATAGATTTAGGTACCCATTTATAGATGGGTCCTACAGTGTTAGCACAAGATTTTGGCATCCATTTGTATATGGACCCTTTGATCTTTTAAAAACCATTTGAAGCATGAGAATGATAAGAATATACATGATATGTTCCAAACCGAAGATCATAATATTTACGAGAAGCATAATCATTTCTTTTATAATTAGAAGACTTTCTAGCAGACGGAGATAATTGGAACAATTGATTTATTGAATATTTCTTGTAAGAAGTTACAAGTTTTTGTTTATTGAAAGAAACATTCACAACTACATCAGTTTGACTAGTAGTTCTCTATTACAATCAAAATCAGAATATGATTTAGCAGTCTCGTCAATTTTCTGCTTTGGTTGCCTTTCTGATCTAACTCTAGTCTTTCTTTTATTCACATCTGAAACATTTGAAACTTTAGAGTTATAACTGTGAGATTTTAAAGATTGCTTTTTCTTTGGCTTACCAGTGGGTTTATGTTTCTGTGAATGCCTAGATTTCTTCTTCTTACCTTTGACCTTCTTGGGATTCACAGAAACTAGTTCATCAACTTTCGTTGATGTTTCACCCTTTTCATACACACTAGGTAGACCAAAAGAATTAATCACGAATTTGGAATGACCAGGAAGTTTAGCATTAAAATCAAATTGAGCAACACACTCATCTAAACTACCTTCAGAGTTTAAGAAATCAAACTCTTCATCAAGTAGACCATTAAAGTCATCAGGGTTTGAAGCTTTGGAGATTTTAAAAAAATTAGAATTTTTAAGTACAGTGGAAAACACAGTTTGTTCTAGATCAATAAAAATCCTTTCTTCCGCTAGAGTATTCTCGAGTTCCGAAATTTTACTTTCTGACACGAGAGGAGGTACATAAATCTTACCTTCAATAGGCTTAGCCTCCAACTCTTTTGAAGAATAACTTTCGAAATAGTCATTGGAAAGAAATTTTGATTTATCAGAACAGTAACTATTATTCAATTTCTCATAACGAAATGGAAGTTGCATTTTAGTTGTGTTCTTCCTTTTCTATTTTTCTTTCGCTTCATCCTCTTCAGATAATTTAGTCCACTTAACTTTGAGTTCAGGGTATTGTGGTGCCAGTTTTAAAAATCCAAAGTCATAAAGCGCAGGCACTTTAGAAATACCCTTTTTGAGGTAGTGTGGGTTCTCGTAACCAAGATCCCAACACTCACTACTCTCTTTAGGTTTATTCAAATGAATGGTCTGTTCAGTTTGACCTAAAGTGTAAAGTTTTTCTTCCAAAACATTCACTTTATCAGTTAAAGATTTGTTTTCTTTTGAAAGAAACGAACATTTTTTAGCAATCTCTTTGGAATCAAACTGACACAAGCAATCTCTTTAGAAGTAGTTTCAGCTAATTCATTATGAATTATAGTCTTCTCTTTATTGCTTGTATCAATGTTTTTATGTATGGCCTCAATCAATATGTTCTTCTCAACAATATCCTTGCTAAGTTTCAGTATTGATTGGTTTTTCTCTATATTGATACCTTTTTTCGTGTTTAAATTTAGACTTTAATTCCCGGAGTTCAACCATCATAGCTTGCATTGCAGTAAGAATGTCTGATTTAGACATATCACATACCTCTTCAGTGTCTTCTCCATCTGAATCAACTTCATCTTCAGTCACTGTCTTGCCCATAAAACATAAATGAGCTTTTTCTTCTTTCTCTTCTTCATCCTCTGAATGGTCAAGCCATAACTCATCCTCTTCCATAAGAGCCTTGCCATCCTCCTGCTGCTTGGCCAAGAGAATCTTATTTTTGTAGTACTCGAAATATCGGACTTTAGGCTTTCGACAATCCTTTGCAAAATGTCCGAGTTGGCCACAGTTGTAGCACTTTGTCGGTTCTGGCTCTTTCTTCTCTTCAGTTTTGTATCTCTTCTCATCAGGCCTTTTCTCTTCCATTCTCATTCCTTCTACCCTCTCCTTATGTTCATAGTTTCGTGAACCTGTAGAATACCTCTGACTGTTTGTACCAGGCTTTTTGTAGAACTTATTCTGAAAGGCTTTTATCAGCATGAACATAGCCTGCTTCAAGTTCTCACATTCATCGGAGTCAGAGTTATCATCACTGTCCACTTCCTCGGATTTAGAAACTACTACTTTCTTCTTCTTTTTGAGGCTCAATGACTTCTTCTTAACAACCAGGGCAATTGGACCAGTAACCACCTTCTCAGCCTTTTTCTTTTCCTCTTTGATCTCCTCCACCTATTCTTCATTTTGTCTAAGAGTCTCATAGACTTCATGAAGTGGAATCTCGTTCAAATATTGCATCTGTTTCATTTGCCTAGTGAACCTCTTCCACACAGGCTGCAAGATGCTGAGAAACTTGACATTGAGTTCAATTTGTGACTTTATGACTTTGTTCTTGCTTAGCTCATTTAATAAAGTCACAAATCTGTCGTATGTTGCCTCAAGAGATTCTCCCTCCTTGGCTTTGAACTCTTCGTAGTTGTTGAGGCAGTTGGAGACTCTGAGTTGGTTGCCGATCTTTGATCCGAGCGTCATCTTTTCTAATTGATCCCACATTTGTTTTCCCGTGGCATTGTAACTATCAATCTTGACATAGGTCTCATTAGGAATGCTTTGTAGAATGAAAGATCTACCCAATCTATCAGCTTTATGTCTTCTTCTTTGTTCATCTTTATACTCCTCAAGTGGTAGAGGGTACTCTCTTTGTTCTTCTTCTCCAGTCTCTCCTACAACTGTGTGAGTCTTTGTTGGAGTTTTCATTAGTCCTTCCTTTAGAGATATTCTGATGTAGTCTCCCAAGTCATTGCGGTCGATGAAGTCTAGAAAGTGATCTTTCCACTGTTCGTACTCTCCTTTAAAGAGTACCGGTGGTTTTACGTCAGTTCCCATTGCAAGGGCTTCCCTTGATTTCATGTTGTTTCAAAATATTCAATAAGAACTTTACAAATGACCGTTAGTCCAAATTGTTAGAGCATAAATCTGTTGGATACAAGATCAATAATACTGAAGGTCAAAGTTCAAGAGGTCAAAGGCTGAAAGTCAACTCTCATGGAAAGTCAAAGTCTTTGTTAATAAAAGTCACTGTTCTAAAAAACTCACCGCACAGCCGTCATGGCACCAAGGCTTGTGTCTCACGCCACGTTAAGCTCATGGCACACCATGGCCTAATGCGTGGTTTTTATAATGCAATATTTGGTATTTTTTTTGTTTTTAATGTCTTATTTGCGGATTTTTAATATATATAACCTAATTTAACTTGTTTATTACTATTGACTCATTGAATAACATGCCAAAACATATGTTTTTATATATAATATTATATATAAACTAGAAATTTGATGCCATAAGTCACACCTTGAAAAAGCCAAGGCTTCGCCATGGCTCCTAAGGCTTGAGGCTTGGCATCGCCGCCACGCCACGCCTCACGCCATTTAGAACCTTGATAAAAGTCAAAGTCAATATATTGTTTTGTAATTGTTTTTGTTTCCTTGTATTTTAGTTGCTAGGTATAAATAGGTTTTCTTTTCAATAGATAGATGACTAGTTGAAGAGTTCAGTTTCATAAAGAAAATTCGTAGAGAGAGAAAGAGCATATCTAGAGAGAGAAAGTTGTAATACTTTGGATTTTGGAATTGTAATCAAAACAGGTAGTTGTTAAATCTTGTTTGATTGTTTAATTGTGATAAGAATCTTGAATCAGGGACACATAATTGGTATCAGAGCAAATCCAGACGAAATCAAGAAAATATAGAAAGTCGACACTGTTTCATTAGAGTTCAGATTCAATTTTGAAATTGAGTTTGTTTTTCGTCGTGTAATTGATTGTTTTGTGATCGATTTATGTTTTAGATTGAGTCTCTATGATTTGATTTGTCAATTGCACTGTAATTGTTCGTAATTTTTGAAATTTAGAAGTTTGAGTTCACGAGTTTTTCTACGCACTGTATTTGAATTGATTTGTATCAGTATGAGTTTTAGATCGAAATTCATTGCTAGAATGAGTTTCTAGATGTTTAGGTGAAGAAATTGTGCATGTTTCGTAATCAGAAATCAAGAGTTAGTTGATTTTGAACGATCAGGTGAAGAACACGCAAGTAAACCCAAGAACACGCAAGATCTATAAAACGCGCAAGGTTCATTGGAAGAACGTGCAAGCTGAAGAATTTTGTTTCTGGACGAAAAACGCGCAAAGGGTTGTTTGCGAGTTCTAGAAATGCGCAAATCGAAGTCTGCGAGTTTGGTCTTCAATCTACGAGTTTAATCTTTTGCGAGTTTGAAATTTGGGAAAAATTTTCTAAGTATTGAAACACGCAACCATTGCGAGTTTCATCTTGCGAGTTTAGTTTGAGAGTTTGTTAAAACGCGCAAGAAGACCTTTGCGAGTTCTCTAAACGCGCAAGACTAAGCTTGCGATTTTCTTCGGAATAGTTATCTGCGAGTTCCTTCGTTCTACGAGTTTTTCAAAACACACAAGCTTTTGCTTTCGAGTTACATAAACACGCACGCCTAAGCCTGCGAGTTTCTCAGTAAACAGTATTTTGCGACTTTAGGTGTCTGCGTGTTTCATGCTTCTTTAGTGATTTGCGAGTTTCAGTACTTAGTCAAATTTTTTTGTTTTTTTATCTTTTGATTTCATTTGGACTAACGGTCAATTTCAAGTTTCTTATTGCATATTTTTACAAAAACAGGATGACTTCAAGAGACGCTCTCTCGATTGGAACAGATGTCAAGCCCCCAGTATTGTTTAAAGGGGAATATGAGCAATGGAAAGACAGATTTCTCGATTTTATTGATCGGCAAACGAATGGAAAGAACATTCTAACATCAATAGAAGATGGTCCAATGCCAAAAATTTTTGAGGAGATTCCTGCTGAAGGTAATGATTCAGATGGAGCTCCGAAAACAAAGAAAATTGAGAAAGAATATGCAAAATTCTCTGATGAACAAAAGAATTGGTTTGATGCTGATAAAAAGGCCAGATCTTTGCTTTTACAAAGTATGACAAATGAGATCTATGTGAAAATAGAAAGCTACAATGCATCTGCAAAATCAATGTGGGATCAACTTCAGAAGATGATGTTGGGTTCAAAGATAGGAAATAATATGAAGGTGGCCAACTGTATCAACAATTATGAAGAATTAAAGGCTAAAGAGAATGAAAGTTTGGAGGATATTTATGAAAGATTTGTACTGCTTCTCAATGAGCTTTCCAAGAATAAAGTCACAAAGAAGCAGATTGAGAACAACGTCAAGTTTCTCAGTATCTTACAACCCGAGTGGAAAAATCATACCCGTCGTATGAAGCAGATGAAAGATTTGAGAGAGATTCCACTACATGAAGTCTACGAGACTCTACGACAGAATGAGGAAGAGGTTGAGGAGAAAAGATCTGAGTAAAAGAAAGTTGAGAAGGCTGTTGATCCCATAGCATTGGTGGCTGGAAAAAAAGAGAAGGAAAAGAAAGAGAAGAAGAAAAAGAAGAAGATAGTGATGTTCAGTTCTGAATCAGAGTCTGAATCTGATGGAGATGATGGAGAGAATCTTAAGCAAGCAATGCTTTTACTGACCCGTGCTTTTCAAAAGAAATTCTACAAGAAACTGGGGTCTAATTCTTAGAGATACTCTTCATCAAGCTCAAAGAACCACGAGCATAGAGAAAGAGTGGAAGGCAGTAGATTTGTTGAGAAGAAGCCGGAAGAAAAGAAAAAGTTTGTAAATGACTACACCAGTACGGAAAAGAAAGGTGATGATCTGATCAAATGTTACAACTGTGGCAAGGTCGGACATTACACAAAAGAGTGTCAGAAGCCAAAGGTTCGCAATTCGGAGTACGACAAAAACAAAATGCTCTTGGCCAAGTAACAAGAGGCAGGCAAGGCATTAATGGCAGAAGACGAATACTGGTTGGATCATTCTGATGTAGATGAAGAACAAGAAGAGACTGCTCATTTATGCTTGATGGGAAAAGAGGAGAAAGATGATGATTCTGATGATGAGACTGCTGATGAGGTAATGAACTTAACTGAAAATGATTTCATGACCAAAATGGAAGCCATGATGGTCGAACTTCAAGACCTTCAAATCAAACTGAAAAAGGAAAAAGACAGAGTTGCTAGGAGAAATCAACAGATCTTTGAACTTAATAAATCAATTATTGGGAACAAAGATTTAATTGATTTTCTACGCAAATCTGATTCTATTTTTAAAAATGAAAAAGATTGTTTTGAAAGTAAGATTTCTGAGTGGCAAAAACAATTGTTCAAGTCTGATTCTGAAAAACAAGATTGTGTTCTAAAAGCGTTTAAACTGCAGGTTGAGAACAAGACTTTAGAGCAAAAGGTAAATGGTCTGGAAGCAAAATTGTATATTTGAGGCCAAACAGATCAAACAATTTTCTTGAATACACCTAATGAAGAGGCTGATGTTAAAGAAAAATGGGGACTAGGTTATGATAATCCTCATTACTTAGAAAAAGCTATCAGAAAACAGCCAGCGTTATATAATGCAAATTATATGTATGCTGCTGATAAATATCCTCATTTGAAACCCAAATTTATCACCAAATCATCAAAGGAGGTTGAGGCCAAAGAAGATGAGAATAAAATGAATTTAAAGAAAATGCAACTACCATTCTATTATGAAAGATTGAATGATAGTTATCTTTCTAAAACATCAAAATTTCTTTCAAATGATTATTTTGCTAGTTATTCTTCTACTGAGATGGAGGCAAAACCTATTCAAGAAAAAAATTATGTTCCTCCACTAGTATTAGAAAGCAAAATAATTGAGTTAGAAAATATTTTACCTGATGAAAGAATTTTGAGTGATCTAACACAAGATATATTTTCTACAGTGTTGAAGAACACAAATTTTCATGTTAAATCTAAAGTGTGTTCTCCATCTTCTAAAGTACCTCAAACTTCTAAGACTGATTTTGATGATTTATTTGAGTATGCAAATGATTTCCTAAATTCTGATGAAGGGTGTATAGAGGAAATTGATATGTTTGACTTTAATGCTCCACTTCCAAATCATTCTACTTTTGTGATAAATGGACAAACTTTACCAAGTATTCATGAAAAAGGTGAATCATCAACTAAGGTTGGTGAATCAGTTTCTGTGAATGCTGATTACTATGCAAAGGGTAAGAAACATAAGAAACAGTGTTCACAGAAACAAAACAACACTGGTAAACATAAGAAAAATCAATTTCAGAAATCTGATTTTCCTAATAAATCTAAATTCTTTGTTTCAGATGTAAGAAAGAAAAGGTCAGAAGATAGATCTGAATGGCGACCTAAAAGGAAGAGTGATGAAAAGACAGAATCAATTACTGATAGTTCTTGTAATAGATCAACTAGTAGTGTGTGTGATGTAGTTGGTTCTATTGCTTCTCATAATAAAATCCTTGTAACTTCTTACAAGAGATATTCTATAAAGCAATTGTTCTGATTATCTCCTACTACTACTAAATCTTATTCTTATCAGTGGAATGATTTTGCTTCTCATCATAATTCTAATGATTGGTTTGGATATTATCATGCTTATTATTCTAGATCAAATGTTTTCAAAAGATTTCAAAAGAAAAGAGGATCCATATTCAAATGGATGCCAAAATCTTGTACTAATCTGTTAGGACCCGTTTTTAAATGGGTACCTAAAATTGTTGTTTCCTGATTTCTCTTGCAGACCCGACATATGTGGTACTTGGATAGCGGCTGTTCTAAGCATATGACCGGGCAGAAAGCTTTATTGTCTAATTATACAGAGAAATTCAGCGGAAATGTACGATTTAGAAACGACCAGTTTTCACCGATCTTAGGATATGGTGACATCATTCAAGATAATATAACGATTATGAATGTGAGCTATGTCGAAGGCTTAGGGCACAACCTGTTTAGTATTGGTCAATTCTGCGACAAAGGGTTAGAGGTCAACTTCAAATCTAAGAGTTGCTCAGTGTGTACTGAAGACGACAAAGAACTTTTAGTTGGTACTCGCAAGTCAAACCTCTACACCACCAATCTTTCAAAGGTTCAAACTGACAATCAGGTTTGCTTACTGACAAAAGCCTCGATGCAGCAAAGTTGGCTTTGGCACTGAAGGTTATTTCATCTGAATTTTCGCTACATAAACAAGTTGGTCAGTGGAAAGTTAGTGAATGGACTTCCTGAGCTCAATTATGTGAAAGAACACTTGTGTGCAGCGTGTGAAAAAGTGAAGATGAAGAGAGATCCACATAAACCGAAGCCTGAACCTAGTACCAGTTCACCACTAGAGTTTTTGCATATGGATCTTTGTGGTTCGATGCGAAGGCAAAGCTGAGGCGGAAAGAAATATGTGTTGGTTATTGTGGACGATTATTCGCGATACACGTGGGTCAAATTTCTACGTTTAAAAGATGAGACACCCGAAGTACTCATTATATTTCTGAAGACGACCTAGGTGAATTTGCAGAAATCAGTCAAGCTTCTCAGAACTGATAACGGAACAGAGATTAAGAACAAGACTGTTGAAGAATATCTCGAATCGGTCAGGATATCACATCAATACTCTGCTGCTCGTACGCCTGAACAGAATGGAGTAGTCGAAAGGCGAAATTGAATGCTAGTCGAGGCAGCTCGTACTATGCTCAGCCAATCAGCAGAAGCTATTTCGACTGCGTGTTACACTCAGAATCGTTCCATGATACACCGAAGATTTCAAAAGACTCCGTATGCTTTTATCAACAACCGAACACCTACTATCAAATATTTTCATATATTTGGGTGTAAGTGTTTTGTGCTAAATGACAGAGAGAATCTCAACAAGTTCAGTGCTAAGGCAGATGAGGGCATCTTTATTGGATATTCTTCAACATCTGCTGCATATCGAGTATACTTGAAGAAGTCGAAGATTGTTATCGAAAGCGTAAACGTCACATTCGATGAGGAAATGGCTTCTGAACATGTCAGTTCATAACCCATAATAACTGGAGTATTAGCTTATGGGCAATTCCGTTCAGAACCTGTACCTGAAAAGAACAAATCAGATGAAGCATAAACGTCTACTAATCATTTATCTGATTTAGATCTTTTATTTGAATTGTTTTATGATGAATATCTTGGATCTAATGTGAATAAACCTGTTGTGATTGATAGGATTGAAGATTCAATGATTAATCATCCAACCACTTCAGATGTTTCAACTGAATCAAATTCCCCGATTCAGCATGATATTCCAGTTCAGATGCCTACTCCTATTGTTGAAGTTGTATCTACTAATGATGAGTCAGAAGTTGCTGAGACTGTAGGATGTGATGTAAGAACAGATCAACAGACTGAACAAGCTGAACCTACTAAAACTTCTGCACCGATTACATCAACTGAAACCCCTCCTCCTACTGTTCAAATTGAAGAACCTGAAAGTGGATTTTTAGATGATAACCATGATCAATATTCATCTATTCCACTCCTTCATGAACATCGCTGGACCAAAGAGCACCCTCTTCACCAAGTAATTGGAGATGTCAACAAGCCGGTGCAAACAAGGTCAACAACTTTGAATCAATGTATGCACGACTCATTCCTCAGCAAAATAGAGCCTACTCGAGTATCAGAAGCTCTAGGTGATTCGGATTGGGTGTCTGCTATGCAAGAAGAGTTAAACCAGTTCGAAGCCCTGAAAGTCTGGAGACTAGTGCCAAAACCAGAAGGAAAAAACGTTATTGGTACTAAATGGGTGTTCAAGAATAAAAAGGACGAAGATGGTATTGTTATAAGGAACAAAGCAAGACTTGTTGCCAAGGGATATAGACAAGAGGAAGGCATAGATTACGACGAGACGTATGCTCCAGTAGTGCGTATAGAGGCAATCCACATGTTTCTAGCCTACGCAGATAACAAAAACTTCACTGTCTATCAAATGGAAGTGAAGACTGCTTTTCTGAATGGCATACTTAAGGAGGAAGTCTACGTCTCTCAAATAGAAGGCTTTGTAAATCCAGATAAGCCAAACTACGTCTACATCTTCGATAAAGCTCTTTATGGTTTGAAACAAGCACCTCGCGCCTGGTATGATGTTCTATCTCAATTCTTGGTCAAGTCAGGGTTTTCAAAAGGTAAAGTTGATACCACTTTGTTTATTAAAAAGGAAAAGGCCGATATCATTCTTATTCAGATATATGTAGATGATATTATATTTGGTTCTACAAATCCTAAATACTGTAAAAACTTTTCTAACCTCATGGTGTCACGTTTTCAAATGAGTATGATGGGAGAGATGAATTTCTTTCTCGGATTACAAGTGAAACAGTTTTCAACGGGGATTTTCATAAATCAATCTAAGTACATTTTTGATATTCTTCGGAAGTTCAAAATGGAAAATTGCAAACCAATTGGAACCCCAATGGCACCAGGTACTAAGATTGGCACTGATCCTTCGGGAAAAAAGTGTTGATGTTAGGACTTATAGAGGTATGATAGGTTCTTTAATGTATCTTACTTCAAGTAGGCCAGATATAATGTTTTCAACATGCTTATGTGCAAGATATCAGGCTGACCCTAAAGAATCCCATTTGGCTGTTGTCAAACGGATCTTTAGATATCTGAAGGGGACTGCAGATCTTGGTCTGTGGTATCCTAAAGATTGGGTTTGAACTAACTGCTTATTCAGACGCAGATCATGCTGGGTGTATGCTGGACAGGAAGAGCACTTCAGGTCGTATTGAATTTCTTGGAGACAAACTCGTTAGTTGGGCATCGAAGAAACAATTCTGTGTTTCCACATCGACTGCTAAAGTAGAGTATGTAGCTGCTGCCAGTTGCTGCTCTCAAGTCTTGTGGATGCGAACAAAGCTTCGAGACTATGGATTCAAGTTTGATAAAATACCCATCTATTGTGACTCGAAGAGCGCTATCGCAATATCAGCTAATCCTGTGTAGCACACTAAAACAAAGCATATTGATGTCAGGTATCATTTTATTAAAGAAAATGTAGAAAAAGATACAATAGAACTTTACTTTGTAAAAACTGATTACCAACTTGCAGATTTGTTTACCAAACCTTTAGATGAAAAGAGATTCAATTTTCTTGTATCTAAACTTGGTATGCTAAATCTCAAGATCTAATCAGTAATTACCTACTAAAGTTTCTTTTATTGTAATTTTTCATTATTTCTTTATAATTATTTCTGAAAGGATATATGTACTTTAACATGTTGTTCACGATCTCAGGGGGAGTGAGACAAGCTTATAAGATGATCAACATTATTTTGAGGGGGAGTTTCTAGAATTTTATGCATTTTTTAACTGCTAAATTTTTGTGATGCATATTTTTAGGGGGAGTTTATGCGTACAACAAAAGGAGTAAGGATATGACTTCTGATTATTTCAGATCAGAACTCCTACTTTAATCGTTTTACTGCTTTATGTCTTTTAATTTTGAATAAATTTGTGAATAAAATTTGCTTTGACATGATTTTGAGACTTGTGCAGAATGAGAGAAGTTATCAAGATCATATCTTAATGACTTAAGCATGACTTCATGAGATTTAAGACGAAGCGAAAAGGTTAATTTCTTATCTTAATCTCATATATGGTTGAAAGAAGGACAACTTTCAATCATAGAAAACATGTTCTTAAATGTTCAAACCACTTCCCGATTCTTAAAATGATTTCATAAATTGGAAGTGTGATTTTTAAATGTTTTCAAGATTTATTTGTGCTTACATGATTACAAACCGTGTGTTTCCAAAGATAAATAATTGTGTATTGTCTTTTCTATATACCTTCAAGTATTCACACACACCGGCTTGAATTTTTAATCAATATGTTCTTACCATGTCTCAAATTTGAAACATATTTTTCGATGGTAAGACATCCCGCTTGTACTTCAAAGAATTTTGAGCGTCATTTCATATCGAAACGTTTTTCAAGAATGTCTGTATTTTGATTCATATGGACAATATCTATTATTCTTGACCATAAGCTTTAATTGCTATATCATTTTATTTCTGATCATTTTTCATACAATGTCAGATTTTCAAACAAGTTTCTTGCATTCATATTCATTCATTCAATTTACTTGTTTGAAAATACTTCAATGTTTAAAATTGCTCATATATTCATGATTATATTCTGAGCATATCAACATCTGACATTTGTATTTGAGCTTTAACTGTTCCAGTTAAACTATTTTTGAGCAACATATGCTTCATAGGAAATTATGGGTTCTTTGTGCTAGAACTTAAATGAACTTCTATGGATTCACGTTAACCAGTGTTTCCTACCCAAGAAGTTAATCCATAGTGATTGAGTGTGAGGAGTCGAAAAGAAATGAGTGTGGGTTATGTGTTGAGGTAAAATGGAAATGAGAGTTTGGTTAGATGTGAGCTTAATGGTTAAAAAGAAAGAGGGTGTGAGATCAGAGTAAAAGAATATCAAACTTTGCATCAACTACTTTCTGAGTCGGGCAGCCACATTACTAATGTTTCCCAATTCTTGGTGAACATTATTGAAACAGGCAAATAGCTCATGCCAACTCTTGCTTACACTCCACCAACCACTCATTTTCTTCTTAAAAAAAAGTGTTTCATATTTTAAGGGGACGCAACATATAATCTATCTGGTTTTCATTTGGAAAATCTGGATATTGAAACAGAAGGAAGTCTGCCCCACCTTCGCACTTCAATCATGCACATTGAGTCTGTGTTTATCTATTATTGTCTCAGTGGTTTACACAATGTTGAGCCTTATTAAAAGGAATGATCAAGTTCTTAATTCTTTCTATCACTTGCACGAACACACAAGGAATTTGTTTTCTTGTCATAACATTCATACAATATGCCTTTGTGGTGTTTCGATGATTGGATGGAAGCCCTGGGGGAGTGAACATCAAAAAGCTCATTTCCAATGTGTATCCGTTACACACAGTAACTTCGTGTTACTGACAGACATATTAACTAATTCATTTGTTGATTCAGGTGTTACATTCCTATTTTGTCTAGATTTGAAAAGATCTGGATGAATACATTGTTCAAATTGGCAACGAATCAGAGGCTCTTGGACAGATCAGAATGGTCAAAGACATTTATTGGTGAAAGTTTTGATGTTATAGATACTCTATTCATCAAAAAGGGGGAGATGATTTAAAGAAATGTCAGAATCAGAAACTTCAAAGTGAAAGATTTGAAGAAGATAAAGTTTGAAAGATTGTTCAAGAAGAGTCAAAGTTGTTTGAAGATGTGCTGATTTTCAGAAATTTTCTTTGAAGATTGTTTGCTGAAGCATTCCATGCTAAATCTGAAGATAATTTCTTTCCGAAGTCTGAAAGAGTCTGGTGATCATTCTGGAGAGTATTGAAGATTGTTATATCATTTGAAGACAGACTTTGGGAGAATACAAACAGTTTTTGAAGATAAAGATGTTATAAAGAAAAAGAGGAGATTGTATTGACAGAGCTTAAAGAGATGACTGAAATGCAAATTGTTTCAAAGTTGATCTTGAATCCAAAGGGGGAGATTGTTAGAGCACAAATTTGTTGGATACAAGATCAATAATACTGAAGGTCAAAGTTCAAGAGGTCAAAGGCTGACAGTCAACTCTCATGGAAAGTCAAAGTCTTTGTTAATAAAAGTCAAAGTCAATGTATTGTTTTGTAATTGTTTTTGTTTCCTTGTATTTTAGTTGCTAGGTATAAATAGTTTTTCTTTTCAATAGATAGATGACTAGTTGAAGAATTCAGTTTCATAAAGAAAATTCGTAGAGAGAGAAAGAGCATATCTAGAGAGAGAAAGTTGTAATACTTTGGATTTTGGAATTGTAATCAAAACAGGTTGTTGTTAAATCTTGTTTGATTGTTTAATTGTGATAAGAATCTTGAATCAGGGACACACACAAGTGAAATCAGAAAAAAATACAGAAAACTTAGAAAGAAATTCAGAAATGAAATTTCTGAAAACCTCTAAGTATGGAATTCGCATGACAGAATGAAGTACAAGGAATTCGCACACAGAATTCGCACACTTATAGAATTCGCACAAACAAATTTTCAGAATTCGTATGCAAACACTTAAGAATTCGCACACTTAAAAGAAATCATAATTCGCATGCAACCAAAATTCGCATGAAGTGTTATGCGAGTTCTAGGAATTCGCATACAACACTATGCGAGTTTTAGACTTGGAAAATTTTGAAAATCAAACTTTTCGCATAAAAACTTTTTGCACAACATACTAATACGAATTCTAGAATTAGAAAATTATTTGAAAAACAAGAATTCGTATAATATCTCTATGCGAATTCTGAGAATTCGTATGAAGTTAGATGCGAATTCTAAGGAATTTGTATCCTACTTTATGCGAAATCTATCCTTGAAAGATATTTCACAAAAGCTTTTCGCACAAATGACTTATGCGAATTCTGACAATTCGCACAAAACAAATATGCGAATTCTAGGCAATTCTTAATACACACACATGAAAATTCTATGCAATTCGCACAACACCCATCTGCGAATTCTACACTTGAATATTTTCAGAATCAAAATTATGCGAAAACAAATGATTCAAGCAAAATCCAATGAGTCTGCGAGTTCTTGAGGAATCTGCGAGTTCTTCAGATCTTCGACACAAATACACACCGATGTATTCAAAAATCCATTTAACCTTCGAATTTCGATCCGAAATTTAAACAAAATGACCAGTAGCACATCTAGAAACAATTACAACCAAGAAATTTCAATAAAGAACACTTAAAGATACAAATTGATCTGTTACAGTGCTTACGAACTCGTGTATACAAAATTCGAAAAAAATCAAAATTGATGATCAATTATAGTGCAAGACTCCAATTAACCAATACAAGAACAATCTATTACACTATAAAAACATCATTTGACCAATTACAACTCGAAAAACTCACAAAGATTCGAAATTCGATTTAAGACTCAATGAACAGTGTCGACTCCATATTTTCTTGATTTCACCTTGGATTTGCTCTGATACCAATTGTTATTTCCCAATTATGTCAAGTTCTAATTTAATTGCAATCACAAAGAAGATCACAAACAGTTTCAATCAAACTACTTGTTTCAATTAATCACAAGATTCGTATACAATGAACTATGTTACTTTCTCTCTCTAAAACTCCACAACTGTTAACCGCTTGTTACACCTACAACTATTAGTCACAAGTCTATTAAACACAAAACAAAAGACATGCTTACAAGCACACTACAACACAAAGACTTTGACTTTTGACTTTTATTACAATGACTTGGACTTTGACTTTGAGAGTTGACTTGCTTGACTTTGACCTTCAGTCTTCATGATATTGTATCTAACAAATATATGTTCTAACAGAGTCCTATAAATTGGGCGTGCTCTCCATTGTTTTAAAGTGTGCCTTTTCTACTACTTTTGTATGGTGAACAATGTAAGAAGATATTGTAAGATTTGTTCAACCACCTTTAGAGTGTTCTTGATACTCTTCAGTTTATCGAGTGAATATATGACATATCTTTTGTCTATCCTTTGGATATATCTTTTTTACTTTCAGTACTGATCTTAAATATGATTTAAACAATATTTGCTTCTGCTTTAATTCTATATATCTGCTTGTTTAATCATTTAAAGAAGAATTTAGGATCCTACAATGTTCCTACATCATAATAACTTCCTTCTGCAGACATTCCTAGACCGCTTCAAGGATGTATCGGTTGACGACATGGGGCCTAACTTCGCAGGCCTTTCTTTCATGGTAAGAAAAGATATTTATTATTAAGTGTTTGTTTTTCTAATCGTACGATCTAGCTTCTTACTTGTTATATGTTTTCAGGCGTTTCAAGCCTCCTTGATTCTTCACTCGCGTCTTGACGACGTAAGGAGGTTAGTACCCAAGGCTTTAGAGAGGAAAAAAAGAGCCCTTGCCAAGAACAAGGAGGCGATTGCCAAGTGTGTGGAGTATTCTAACTAACTTGACGATGCTCTAAATCATCTAGAGGTCACGGGGCATGAAAAGGAGGAGCTTAAGGGACACCCAAAGAGGCTCTTGACAAGGCGACGAGTCTGAGGCGGAAGTCGTGGCAACTAAGGCCACCTTGACCATGAATGAAAAAGAGGTCGAGTCCCTTAGGTCGAAGTTTGGTGCGGCCGAAGAGCAAGTCGCAACTTTGGAGGAGAAGCTGGTGGCTATTGAGGCGTTCATGTGTCTCAAAGTCCGAGCAGCTATCATGCAACGCCACATCGCGGGGAGAAACCACATGGTGTTAGCTGAAGAGGAGTTGACCTACTTCCTCCGAAGCGTTGGGGTCAAGAGAGATCTTGACTCTAAAGACGAGCTGGAGGAGGCTGAAGTCGGGGAGGAGGCCCCTAAGGAGGTGATGCTGTGGTCACGCCATAGCAACAAGAACATCAAGCTCCTTAGGCTTTTTTTAATTTTATTTTAGTTTTTCACCAGGGCGAAAGTTGGTGGTCGTGCCCTTCACTTGTAATTTTTTGACATAGGGGCTATTTGGCAGTTGCTAAATGATTTGGTGTAAAATGATTAGGTGGTCAGAATGATTAAGAGGCTCTTATGATATAGTGCAAAATGAAATACGATTGTTTGATAATTGTTCAAAATGAAATTAGGACTCTGAATGGTTAAGGGAGGGCCAAAATACAAACTCATTCAGAGGGTTTTGGAACCATTACGAGGGAAATATTTTTTTTTTTGCCAAACAAGATTCACCTCTTAATGATTCAGCGGTTGCCTCTTAATGGAACTATTAAGAGGTAAACAAACACTCCTTATTAATACAATTGACTTTTCTTCATCGCAACTTATTTCGTATGTTTTATCATAAATTGATCACAAGTTTTATAGAGTAATCGATGTACTACAATCCCATAGAAAAATTATAAGTTACTATTGTTAAGTCTAAATATTGTATCCAAGATCTAATAAGAAAGTCAATGTTGTAAAAGTCAACAATGTCTTTGTCATAGCTTTGTGTAGTTTCCTTAGCCTTTAAGGCTTTGTAATAGATAGTATATATAGGGTTTGCCTTGTAATCATGTAACTACGTCTAGTGCATTACATTGTAATATTCAAAGACATGTGATTGGAATTCAAGATCTACTTTCTCTCTCTATATTTTCTCTCTCTAGTTGTTGATATATTTTGAGTAATTGATATAATATTCAATTTCAAATTCAAAGTTTAAGTCAGAATTTCAAAATGCTTCCGCTAATTTAAAGTTCAAGTCTGATAAAGAAATTCAAAGCCAAAAGATTCTGAAGGAAGAATGTTCAAAGTTTAATCAAGATGGTTTGTGAAAGTTTGTTCTTCCAAAGATGATTCAGAGATCACAAGTGATGAAGATACATGTTTCTCCAAGTTTACTCAATGTTCAACTATTCAAAGTTTTTCAAAGATGATTCAATTTCAAAACAATGAAGAGATGTCAAAAGTGAGAAATCCGCTGATCCAAAATCAAAAGACTTGTGAAGAATGTTTGTTCAAAGCTAAATCAAGATAGTCCAGAGATCTGAATGATGAAGATACAATTTTCAGAAGTTTCAAAGTTTGTTTCAAAGATGTTCAAAGATTGTGAAAGATTTTTCAAGTCAAAGTTTCAAATGTTTCAAGAATTATGTTTCTCGTTCAAGGCTTGTTGACTTTCAAAGCTTCAAAGAGAAAAAGACTTTCCAAAGATTCTTCAAGAGCTGAAAGATTAAAGATTGTGAAAACTTCAAAGAGACAAAAGCTGAAGAATCAAGAGCTGAAGATTTGTATCAAATTTTTATTAAATCTTGAATACAAAGGGGGAGATTGTTAAGTCTAAATATTGTATCCAAGATTTAATAGGAAAGTCAATGTTGTAAAAGTCAACAATGTCTTTGTCATAGCTTTGTTTAGTTTCCTTAGCCTTTAAGGCTTTGTAATAGATAGTATATATAGGGTTTGTCTTGTAATCATGTAACTACGTCTAGTGCATTGCATTGTAATATTCAGAGACATGTGATTGGAATTCAAGATCTACTTTCTCTCTCTAGATTTTCTCTCTCTAGTTCTTGATCTTTATTACTTAATCTTGAGTAATTAGCTTGATTGATTGGGATTTTATTGATTATCAACTAACGACAGTCGTGATGATGATAATTGCGACAAAACTTGTCAATTTTATAAGTCCTTGGAAAGCTAAGTGATCGTGCGATATTGCAACAAAATAACGTTAGCCAACGACCCTCCGATGCTTAAGTCAATAATCGTCGAAAGTAAAATCTTTACATAAGAAATTTACAAGAAGTATTTTTTTCAAATGTACCACATTCCAAGTACGTGGGATGTCTTGGTGGATAACCTACCTGTGTTTGATTCTTTTGTATTTGGGAAGACGCGTCATAAGATGTAATCGCCTTCTTGGAACACTTTGGTCTTTACATTTTTGTTGAAATGTCGTGCGACCGATTATTGTTGGGATGCCATTTTAATTAGTGCCAATTATCTTAATTCTTCGCGTGCTTATCGAGATCGTAACTTAGGTCAACAAAGTTGTGATCTACGGACGTATGTCGTGCAGTCGACGGTTTAGTTTCGACAGGTAGTACAACTTCACATCCATAAACTAAGGAGAAAGGGTTTGTCTCGTGGATGTACGAGGGTTCATACGATTTGCCCACATGACCCTCGGGAGTTCTTCAACCCATTTTCCTTTTGTGGTCTTGAGTCGTTTCATTATCGAGTTAATGATAACTTTGTTTCTCTATTATGCAAGTCCGTTCGATTGTGTATATCGAGGCGTCGACATCGTAAGTTTTATATTGCGATCTTCGCAGAATTGGCGAGTCATGTCACTTATAAACTGTGACCCATTGTTGCATACGATTTTAGATGGGACAAAAAATCTACAGATAATGTTAGTCTGGATAAAAGAGACAACCTCTTTGTCCCCGATTTGGGAGAAGGCAACAACTTCTATCCATTTTGAGAAATAATCAGTGTGGACTACTAAAAATACCTTCTGTCCAGGGGCTGGTGGTAATTTACCAACTATGTACATGCCCCATCGCATGAAGGACCATGGAGTTAATGTCATGTGCAGGGGTTCTGAGGGTTGGTGAGACTTACCTGCGTGTCGCTGACATGCGTTGCAACTTTGAACGTACCTTTTGGCATCTCGTCGCAAAGTTAGCCAATAATAGCCCTGTCGAGAGATTCGATTTGCTAGACTTCGACTGCCGGAATGATTGCCACATTCTCTATCGTGCATTTCTTTAAGGTTTGTTAGTGCACATATTTGTTGGATACAAGATCATGGAAACTGAAGACTAAAGTCAAGAAAGTCAATGCTCAAGTCAACTCTCATTGTCAAAGTCAAAGTCTTTTGTAAATAAGTCAAAAGTCAAAGTTGTGTTCTTATAAGCGTGTTTGTTTTCTTCTTAATAGATATGTAGTTAGGAGTTGGTGTGTAAGCAAGTGTGGAACTAGATTATGAGATTCATTGTAGGTGAACAGAGAGAGTTCTAGAGAGAGAAAGTCTGTATACGAATCTTTGTTGAAATTGAATAATAGGTTGAACATTAATCTTGTTATAATCATCTTGTTTTGTGATTGTAATAATGTTTAGAACTTGATAGATTGGGACATTTTCAATTATTATCAGAGCAAATACAAATTGAAATCAAGAAAAATATGAGTTCGGCACTGTGTTCATCGAGTTTTGATCGATTTTGAGTTTTTGTGCGAATTTGTAGGTGTAATTGATTTGATTGTACTCTTATTATAGTCTAGAACAATATTGAATAGGTTTGTGATTTCATTGCACTGTAATTGATCATCAAAATTTGAAATTTGTTGAGTTTTGTGTTCACGAGTTCTGTGCACTATAATTGGATCAAATTGTAAAATTGGTGAGTAAATTTTCAAATTTTCTAGTCGAAATTTGTAGGTTTGATAGGATTTTGAGTCGACCATAGAGTATTTTTCATCGAGATCCCAAGAACTCGCAGACACATGACGAACTCACATCCTTCTTACGAACTCGCATCCTGAACTCGCACAACTCTTGGATTTCGCATAATCATTAGTTTTGGCATAGAAATTGATTCTAAAAAAAAATTCTCAAGTGTTAAATTTGCATCTGTATGAAATGCGAATTGAGAAGAATTCGCATATGTGTGTGATCACAGTTTTGTAGAATTCGCATATGTTCACGTGCGAATTGATAGAATTTTTATCTGTATTTATACAAAAAAAAATCAGAAAATTCTTTCAAGGACAAAATTTGCATATCTCTTGTATGCGAAAAAGAAAGAACTCGCAAAAGGCTCATATGCGAATTCCTTAGAATTCGCAGAATAGTATCTTACGAATTCTTGTGTTTTCGCATAAAAGTTTTTAGATTTTTCTAAGTGATGAATTCGTGTGAGTGTTTCAAGCAAAAAGTTTATGTGAATTTTGAAAACATCTTTCATACGAATTCTGTAGTGTGAGTTGTGTGCGAATTCAGTTTGATTATTGATTGCATGCGAATTGTTTATGTGAATTCTATGTCTTTCACTCTTATGTGTGAATTCCAGACTTAGAGAATTTTGGATATTTCATTTATAATTTTCTTTCTAAGTTTTTTTTTCTGATTTACTTGTTTTCTATTGGACTAACGATCATTTGTCAAGTTCTTATTGAATATTTTCCTAACAGGATGACTTCAAAAGACGCGCTCTCGATTGGTACGGATGTCAAGCCCCCTGTTTTGTTTAAAGGGGAGTACGAGCAATGGAAAGATAGGTTCCTAGACTTCGTTGATCGGCACGCAAATGGAGAGAACATACTACAGTATATTTTGGAAGGTCCTATGGTACCACCCACCATGGAGATACCTGATGATGAATCCTCCGACAGTGAAGATGGAGATGAGAACAGAGTAAGAAATACAAAGATGAGCAGAGAAACAGATATAAGGCCGAAAAACAAGCTAGATCTCTACTTTTACAGAGTATTCCGAATGAGATCTATATCAAGATTGACAACTACAAAGCAAATGCCAAAAAGATGTGGGATCAACTACAGAAAATGATGATGGGTTCTAAGGTCGGAAACCAGATGAAAGTTGCCAACTGCATCAACAGTTACGAAGAGTTTAAGGCAAAAAACAATGAGAGCTTGGAGGACACATATGATAGATTTGTACTTCTTCTGGATGAGCTGTCAAAGAACAAGGTTAAGAAGAAGAAAATCGAGAACAATGTCAAGTTCCTCAGCATACTGCAGCTTGAATGGAAAAAGCATACCAGGAGAATGAAGAAGATGAAAGACCTTAGTGATATCCAACTTCATGAGGTCTATGAGACTCTAAGGCAAAATGAGGAAGAGGTCGAAGAGAAAAGAGCTGAGAAGAAAAAGAATGAGAAACCAACTGACCTAATTGCTTTGGTAGCCGGACAGAAAGAGAAAGAGAAGAAAGAGAAGAAAAATAAGAAGAAGATTCTGCTCCCAAGTTCAGATGATTCTAGTTCTAATTCTGACAGTGATTACGGGGAGAATCTCAAACAAGCAATTCTATTGCTGACCCGTGCTTTTCAGAAAAAGTTTTACAAGAAGCCGGGGTCAAACTCTCAGAGATACTCGTCTGGATCGAAGAATCATGAACATCGGGAGAGAGTTGAAGGAAAAAGATTTGAGGAGAAAAGATATGTGGAAAGATAGCCCGATGAGAAGAAGAAGTATCTGAATGATTATGGGTCTGAGAAGAAAACAGATGACCTAATTAAGTGCTATAATTGTGGAAAGATTGGTCATTACGCCAAGGACTGTCGAAAGCCTAAAGTTCGAAATTCTGAATACTATAAGAAGAAGATGCTCTTGGCCAAGCAGCAGGAGGCTGGCAAGGCTCTTATGGCTGAAGATGAGTTCTGGCTGGATCATTCGAATGAAGAAGAAAAAGAAGAGACAACACACATGTGCTTGATGGGCGATACGGTGAAGTATGATGATTCAGAGGAAGAGACATCTGACGAGGTACTTAACTTTACTAAAATTGATTTTATATCCAAAATAGAAGCCATGATGGTCGAACTTCAAGACTTACAATCTAAACTGAAAAAGGAAAAGAACAGAGTTGTGAAGAAAAGTCAAAAGATCTTTGAACTTAACAAGGAACTTGTTGGGAACAAAGATCTGATTGATTCTCTAAACAAATCTGCTTTTGATTTTAAACTGCAAAAAGATGGTTTTGAAAGTAAGATTTCTGAATTTGTTTCTAAACTTTCTCAGTCTGATATTGAAAAGCAAGAATCTGTACTAAAAGCTTATAAACTGCAGGTTGAGAACAAGAACTTAGAGAAAAAGGTAAATGGTTTGGAAGCCAAACTTTATGCACGAGGACAAACAGATCAAAAATTTTTCTTAAACACCCCAAACGAGGAGGTTGATTTCAAAGAGAAGTGGGGACTCGGTTATGATAACCCCCACTACTTAAAGAAAGCCATAAGAAAACAACTAGCATTGTATAATTTTGATTTTCTTTTTGCTGCTGGTAAATATCCTCATTGGAACCCAAATTTGTTACCAAGTCACAGGATGAGGTTGAGCCAAAAGAAGATGAGAAAATAAAGAATTTAAAGAAACTGCAACTACCATTCTGTTATAAAAAATTGAATGATAGTCATCTTACTGAAAAACCAAAGTTTCTTTCAAACGATTATTTTGCTAGCAATTCTACTACAGAGATGGAGGCAAAACCAATTAAACCTAAAATTTATGTTCCTCCACTCATTCTAGAAAGCAAAATTGTTGAACTTGAAAATGTTTTATCTGATGAAAGAATTTTGATTGATATTGAACAAAATGTTTTTTTAACTGTAATGAATTACACTGTGTTCAAAGCTGAATCTGAAAAGTGTTCTAATTCTTCTAAGGTACCTCAAATCTCTGAACCTGATTTTGATGACTTATTTGCGTCTGCAAATGATTTTTCAAATTCTGATGATGGGTGTGTTGATAAGATTGATATGTTTGACTTTAATGTTCAACTTCCAGATCATTCAACTTTTATCATTAATGGTGAAGCTTTACCAAGTGTGTATGAAATTGGTGAATCATCAACTAAGGTTGGTGAACCAGTTTTTGTGAGTACTGATTACTATTAGACAGGTAAGAAGCAAAAGAAACAGCGCTCACAGAAACGGAACAAGACTAGTAAGCTTAAGAAAAGACAATTTCAGAAATCTAATTTTCCTAACAAATCTAAATCTTTTGTTTCAGATTTAAGAAAAGGTCAGAAGGTCGAACTGAATGGCGACCAACAAGGAAGATTGATGAGAGTTCTTAATCATGTACTTATATGGATTGTAATAGATTTACTGGTAGTAATTCTAATGTAATTGGTAATGTTGGTTCGAATAAACAAAACCTTGTAACTTCTTACAAGAGATATACAATAAAGCAATTACTCCAATTATCTCGGTCTGCTACTAAGTCATCTAATTATAGACGAAATGATTTTGTTTCTCACCGATATTCTGATGATTGGTTTGGTACTTATCATGTTTATTTTTATAATCCATATGTTTCAAAGATTTTTCAAAAGTTCAGAGGATCCATACACAAATGGATACCAAAATCTTGTGCTAATCCGAAAGGACCCACTTTTAAATGGGTACCTAAAGTTGTTATTCCCTGATTTCTCTTATGCAGACCCGTCATATGTGGTACTTGGATTCTGGTTGCTCCAAATATATGACCGGGAAAAAGGATTTATTGTCTAATTATACAGAGAAATTATGTGGGAATGTGAGATTTGGAAACGACCAGTTTTCACCGATTTTAGGCTATGGTGATGTGGTTAATGACAATGTGACGATTACAAAGGTGAGCTACATGGAAGGATTAGGACATAACCTGTTCAGCATTGGACAGTTCTGCGACAAAGATTTAGAGTTAAATTTCAAGGCCAAGAGATGTTTTGTGCATACTGAAGACGGTAAGGAACTCTTGGTCGGCACGCGAAAGTCCATCCTCTACACGATAAATCTATCAAAAGTCCAGACTGACAATGAGGTTTGTCTACTGTCAAAAGCCTCGCTGCAACAAAGCTGGTTATGGAACCAAAGGCTTTCTCACCTGAATTTTCGTTACATTAATAAACTGGTCACGGGCAAACTAGTCAAAGGACTTCCTGATCTAAAATACGAGAAAGAACATCTGTGTGCAGCGTGTGAGAAAGGTAAGATGAAGAGAACCGCTCAAAAGCCGAAGCCTAAACAAAGTACAAGTTCTCCACTTGAACTGTTGCATATGGATCTCTGCGGTCCTATGCGTACTCAAAGAATTAGTGACAAGAAATATGTTTTAGTTATTCTGGACGATTATTTGCGATATACTTGGGTCAAATTTATGAGATCAAAGGATGAGACGCACGAAGTCATCATCAGTTTCTTAAAGACTACCCAAGTTAATCTGTAAAAGCCAGTCAAGCTTCTACGTACAGATAACGGCACAAAATTCAAGAACAAAACCGTAGAAGATTATCTCCAATCGGTCGGGATAACACATCAATATTCTGCTTCCAGAACGCCAGAATAGAACAACGTAGTAGAAAGACGAAACCGAACGCTAGTCGAGGTCGCTCATACTATGCTAAGTCAATCCGATCTACCTCTATTTCTGTGGGCCAAAGTTGTGTCTACTGCGTGCTATACACAGAATCGTTCCATAATACACCGTCGGTTTGGTAAAACTCCTTATGCTTTGATAAATAATCGTACACCTAGCATTAAAAACTTCCATATTTTTGGATGCAGGTGCTTCGTACTAAACGACAGAGAGAACTTGAACAAGTTCGGACCAAAGGCTGACGAAGGCATCTTTTAACAAACAAACTCCAAGATGTCAGATTTTATAATGTTAAAAAAGGTTTAGGTTTTGAACCAAATACTGTTTTGAAAAGAGCACCAGAAAATTTGTATAATTTTGATAAAATGGGCTCTACTTCTACAAAACCTGATATTCATGATACTTTTGTAAAAGGTAAAGTTGTGAATGATGATGACATTTCATCTTGCGCTGATTCCATTTCAAGTTTAAAATCTGTTGGTTTTGCTTATAAAGATTTAAATGAAAGTTACAAAACAAGAAAGATAGAATTTAGTGAATTTACTTCTCTATTTTCTCCTTGTTTACCAACAGAATCAGCCAAGGTTGAAGAAAATAATACTGAATCTCAGTGTCAGTTTGATGAATCTGATTTAGAAACTGATGTTGAGAATCAAGTGTTATCATCTGATTTATTCACGACAAATTTCTCAAATGGTTCAGAAAGTGAAAATATCGTGAATCAAAACCTTAATTCTGATTTTTCAAATATTATGACTGAGGAGATTTTTACAGAAATGATGAATGCTTCAGATCCTGTTCCTATTATAGAGAAGATGGAATCAAACTCTGAGGTAAATCAAACATCTAATTTTGAGAAACAAATCACAGATCTTCAAAAGACAATTGAAGAGTTAGAAGATGAGAATGTTGATCTCAAATTTAAACTTGACAAATCTTCTGAAGAAAACAAAGAACTCTCTAAAGAGTTAAATATTTTAAAAAATGATTTGTTTCAACAAAATCTAAAGGAGAAAAAGATGTTTGACTATACAAACTGGAATGTTCATTTTAATCCAGAGTTTGATACTGTTAATTCTAAATCTTCAGTTGTTTATACTTCTACTCCTGAATATCCTCCGAGTATTTTTGAAAAAGGAGAAACATCTTGTAATTCAAAGGCAAAATCATCTTCTTCAAAAAACATTAACAAGATTCTGTTTCCTGTTTCAGATGTAAAATGGAAAAATGGTAAAGGAGAAAGGGTGAAGAATGTGAAGGATAATAAAGTTGTTATAAATAAATGTAAAATAAGTGATAGTGATAGTTTGATGTGTAGAAATTCAAACGTTTCCAAATGTCAAAGTTGTATGAATGATTGTACTTCATTGGGTAAATCGAAGCTTTTGACATTTGCACGTAAGAATTTTATTTGCAAACACTGTCATGATAATGCATTTATCATTCCTTCTATCCATCCTAAATCTAAAGTTGCCAGAAAAACATCACATGTCAAATCAGTTTCTAAATCCTTAACTCATCAGGCTAAAATTTTTCATGCTAAGATCGATCATTTTTCGAAAAAGAAAACATTTCATGAGCTTAATGTTAAAATGGTATGGAAATGGGTACCTAAGCCTCGCTATGAGTGGCGAATTAAGGCTAAGGTAGATGATGTTGATGAGTTGCGAAAAGCTAACAAGAAAGGACCCATCTGGATATGAGTACCTAAACAGAAATGAGTTGTTCTTTTTGCAGGCCTCACATACATGGTCTATAGATTCAGGATGCTCGCGCCATATGACAGGATTTAAGCATCTACTTCACAATTATGTTGAGGAACCTGCCGGTACTGTAAGTTATGCAAATTCTGAGGTTACTGGATACATTCGAGGACACAGATCTTTAACAAATGGCACCGTGTCGATCAAAAGAGTAATATACGTAGAAGGACTTGATCATAATCTTTTCAGTACAAGTCAATTTTGCGATAGTAAATTTCAAGTTCGGTTTACGGATAAATGTTGTTACATTGAAGATAAAGATGGTCGTGCAGTTTTTAAAGCTAATCGGAATGCAAATCTTTATTCTGTGAATTTTCCAACACTTTCTGCATCAAGACCTGTTTGTCTGATTGCAAAAGCTACACGAGCTGAAAGTTGGATATGGCATCGGCGTCTGTCTCATCAAAACTTTGATGCAATTAATCAATTGGCGAGACAAGGTATTGTCAAAGGTGTACCAGAACTAAGGTTTGAGAAGAATTCTCTTTGTCCAGCTTGTGAAATGGGAAAGATGAAGCGAACATCTCATAAAGCAAAGACAGACTTCTCATCCTCAACACCTCTTGAATTGATACATATGGACCTTTGCGGCCCGATGAGGACTCAGTCTATCAATGGTAAGAAATATATTTTGGTCATGATAGATGAGTACTCCAGATATACTTGGCTGGAATTCTTAAGGAACAAATCAGATGCAGCAGAGCTGATCATTGAGTTTTTAAAGAAGATTCAGGTTCGACTACAACTACCGATTATATCTTTGAGAAGTGACAATGGCACGGAATTCAAGAATGAAAAGCTTCAGAGTTATCTCATATCTGTTGGGATCTCTCACAACTTTTCTGCTGCCTACACTCCTCAGCAAAACGGTGTAGTTGAAAGGAAAAATCGAACACTGGTGGAAGCTGCAAGGACAATGTTAGCCTATTCCGAATTGCCAATGTTTCTGTGGGCTGAAGCCGTATCCACTGCGTGTTTCACACAAAACCGCACGATTGTCATCAAAAGACATAAAAAGACAGCGTATGAACTTATTAATCATCGAAAACCGAATATTAATTTTTTTCGTACTTTTGGTTGCAGGTGTTACATTCTCAATGATCGAGACAATCTTGGTAAATTTGACAAGAAGGCTGACGAAGGCTATTTCATTGGTTATTCATTCACATCTAAAGCCTATCGGATCTACAATAGACGAACCAAGACGATCATGGAAAGCATTAATGTGTCATTCGATGAATCATCAACGTTGATTTCTGAACACAACAGTTCAGAACTCAAGCTTAAACAGAAAGTTTCTATTCAAGACGGAATAGAATCTGACCAAAATCTTTTTCTTGCAGGATATTTTATGTGACAATGGCTTTTGGACAATTCCGTTCAAAACCCGTATTCAAATGTTTTCTTCTGAAGGATGCTTTCAAGATTACATCTTTTCAGGAAGTTTTTCGTTTGAAAGGAAGTTTGGAAATTATATTGCTATATCTTTTATAAAAATATCTCTAAAAAGATTGTTGTTTTACAGATATCAAGGGGGAGGATATCTAGTCAAGGATACTTTAATTGCTATATTCATTTCAGGGGGAGTTAAGGATTCTGATTCACAGGTATAATATTCTAATCCTTATACTCTAACACTTGTGAAAGAAGAACAACTTTCATTTGTGAAAATTGTTTTTCAAATGTTCAAACCACTTCACGATCTTAAAATGTTTTCTGATTTGAGAAGTGTGAATTTAAATGATTTTTGGATACTTAAGAGTCTTATATGTTTATCTGACAGTGTGTTCTTTAAAGAATAATACTTATGTATTTTCTTTTCTATATACTTTGTCAAGTATTCCTACACACACTGGTTCAGTATTTTCAAATTTGATTATGTTATTACCATGTATCAAATGATATATCTTTCTATGGTAATACTCCCATTTGGTATTCACTTTTGTTTGAATCAAACTTCATTTCATGATTAAATGTGCTTTCATTAATAATATGTTTATATATTGTTCATATAAACAACATACGTCTTTGAATTCCCAAATATTTTTTTTCATGATAATTTGATCTGATCTTAATCATTGTCAGATTCTCAAAACATTTCTATTCTTTTCATTCATAAAAAGTTTTGAGATATCTTAAATGTTCAAAATGCTCAAATTTCATTTTTGATTTTTGGAATGAGCATACAAACACTGACATATGATTTCTTGTGCTTTACATGTCAAGAAAATCATTGAATAGCATGTACTTTTAGGAACATGGGATTCAGTGTGAGTGCTTACTAGATTTTCCATGGATTCACAATAACCATTGTTTCCTACCCCGGAAGAAATCCTTTGAGTGATTGAGGGGAGAGGGGTCTAAAAGAATTGAGTGTGGGAGTAAGCTGAGGTAAAATGGAAATGAGAGATTGGTTAGATGTGAGCTTAAATGTTTAAAAGAAAGAGGGTGAGAGAACAGAGTTAAAAGAATATCAGAACTCTGCACCAAACATCTTTCTGAGCCAGGCAGCCACATTACTGATTGGTTCATATTTTTTTTGGTGACCATCATTGAAATAGGCAAATAGCCCATGCCATCTCTTACATACAACCCCACTAGCTACTCATTCTTTTCTCAAAAAGAGAATGTTTCACATTTTCTGGGGATGCAGTACATACTCTATCAGGTCTTCACTTGGAAGATACTGATATTGAAAAAGAAGGAAAGTTTCCCCACCTTCGACCCTTTCTCATGCACTTTGAGTCCATGTACAATCATTGTTGTCTCAGTGATTTACATATGTTGAGCCTTATGAAACACAATCATTTGTGCTAATTCTTTCAAACACAAGCACGAGCACACAGAGAATTTGTTTTTCTGTCAGAACATTCATAGAATTACCTTGTGTTCTTCAATGATTGAATGGAAGTCCTGGGGAGTCAACATCAAACCAGCTCCTTATATTGTACATTTGTTGTACATAGTAACTTTGTGTTACTGACAGGCACGTTTAACTGTTTCATATGTTGATTCAGGGTTACCATTCTTATTTCGTTTGAATTTGAAAATATTCAAATGAATATGTTCGTGAATCAAAGGCCAATCTAGATCAGATGTGAGAATGATTTTCCTATATGGGGGAGATTGTCTATTATCCAAAGGAGGAGATGAAAGTTCTTGAAGAATGTGCTTATTATATGGTGGGAAGTTCTTTCAATGACGGATCTGACCTTGAAGTGTTTTAATGATTTTGATTCTTACAAATCATTAAAAGGGGGAGAATAATCAAAGTTCAAGATCAGATTGAAGTTTTAAAGATTTCAGAGGAGATAAAGTTTTCAGATGATTAAAGTCAAAGGATAAAGAAAGCTTGTCATAGAAAAAGTGGAAGGAAGTCAGAGTTTGAAAGAAAGATTGTTTATTCAGATTTTGTAAAAGCTAATTCAAAGGGAGACAAGTTTGAAGAATTGTCAAAGTTTTCAAGATGTCAAAGTGCAAAAAAAAAAAAAAAAAAAAAAAAAAAAAAAAAGATTTGAAGTTGAAGATAAATTCTGAAGATATGAAGACCTGAAGATTATTGCCAAATTTTTTTTTTATCTTGAATCCAAAGGGGGAGATTGTTAGACTATAATTGTATTCAAGATTAAATGAGGGCCTTTGTTGTACTTGTGTTTGTGTGTGAGGTGTAATTGTTTCTAGAAGGTTTGACCTTGCTTGGTCATGTTGACCTATATATAAGCAAGTCTTTGTGTTAGATGTAAGTGTGACATAGAGAGTGAAAGTAAGTAAGTGTGTGAAAGTGAAGGTGAAAAGGTAGTGGTGATTGAGAGAGTTGAACACATAGTTGCACACATTGGTTACACACACAAACACATTCTATCTTGATGTAATACTTGTGATTAATAAACAATAATGTTTGTGTAGATTTATATGTGTTTTATGCTAGTAATTCTTAGGCCACAACTCTCAAACATCTGATGCCTACCGGGTGTACTTAAAGAAGTCCAAAACAGTAATTGAAAGTGTAAACGTGACATTTGACGAGGAGTTGGCTTCTAAACAAAGCAGTTCAGAACCCGTAATTACAGGAGTTTTAGCTTCTAGACAAATCAGTCCAGAACCTGTAGTTAATGTTACAGGAGTTCATTCATTCAATATACTTGTTTTGAAATATCCTCAATGTTTAAAATGCTCAAATCTTCATGGTTACATTCAAGAGCATACGTTTATCTGACTTGTACTTCACTTTATGCTTTAACTGCAAAGTTAAACCATTTTGAGCAACATGTTCTTTCAGGAAAAACGTGGGTTCATTGTGAGGACTTAACTAAAACTTCTATGGATTCACGTTAACCAGTGTTTCCTATCCAAGAAGTTAATCCTTGAGTGATCGAGTGTGAGGAGTCAAAATAACTGAGTGTCGGTTGTGTGATGAGGTAAAATGGAAAAGAGAGTTTGGTTAGATGTGAGATCAATGATTAAAAGAAAGAGGGTGTGAGAACAGAGTAAAAGAATATCAAACTCTGCACCAACTTTTTCTGAGCCGGGAAACCACATTACTAGTGTTTCACAATTTTTCATGAACATTATTGAAACAGACAACTAGCCCATGCCAACTCTTGATAAAAACCCCACCAACCACTCATTTTTTTTCTTAAAAACAAGTGTTTCATATTTCAAGGGGACGCAACACATATAATATCTGATTTTCATTTGGAAAATCTGGATATTGAAAAAGAAGGAAGTATGCCCCACCTTCGCACTTCGATCATGCACAATAGAGTATGTGTTATACTACTGTTGTCTTAGTGGTTTACACAATTTTGAGCCTTATAAAAAGCAATCATTTGTGCTTAATTCTTTCTAACACTTGCACGAACACACAAGGAATATGTTTTCTTGTCATAACGTTCATAGAAATATCTTTGTGGTGTTTTGATGATTGAATGGAAGCCCTGGGAGATTAAACATCAAAAAGCTCCTTTCCAATGTGTATTCGTTACACATAGTGACTTCGTGTTACTGACAGACATTTTAATTGATTCAGGTGTTACACTATTAATTTTTCTGAATTTGCAAAGATTCAGATCAATATTTCTTTGGATCGTCAGATAATCCGAGGCTCTTGGTACAGATCAATGGTCAGTTCAGATATTCAGAGACATTTCTTGTTAAAGTTTTGATGATTTCATGTTGCATTTATCAAAAAGGGGGAGAAAACAAAGTTAAAGAAATGTCTGGAAATAACAGTTTGTATCATATATAGGTAGACAGAATCAAGAAATATTTGTTTCAGAAATGTTGTAGATGGGGGAGAAGAAATTTTCTTTGCTAAAGTAGTCTGAGCTAAATCTAAAGATAATTTCTTTCTGAAGTTTGAAAGAGGTTTGAGATAACCTTGGGAAGATTGGTGAAGAGCATATCTACCATCTTTGGGGGAGATTGTTATATTCTTGGAGAACAAACTTTGGGAATACTGCTGAAAGTATAAAGACAGAGTTGATCAAAGAGGGAGATTACATTATCTGAGCTTAAAGAGAAATGATTATTCTGCAAAAATTTTTTGAGATGATCTTGAATCCAAAGGGGGAGATTGTTAGAGTAGAAATATGTTGGATACAAGATCATAGAAGACAGAAGATCAGAGTCAAGCAAGTCAAAGATGAAAGTCAACTTTCAAGCAACAAAGTCAAAGTCAACTTGTTAATAAATGTAAAAGTCAATGTTTTGTTTCTCTTAGTTTTGCAAGCATGTAGTTTAGTTTTGCTTTAATAGACTTGTGGTTAGAAGTCTTGGAGTAGTTTTTTTGTAACTTGTAACTAGAACATTCGCAGAGAGAGAGTTAGAGAGAGAAAGAGATTTGTAGAGAGAGAAAGTGATTCGAATTCTTTTGTAATCAAATTTTGTGATCAATTAAAACAGGTAATTTGATAATTCTTGTTTGTAGTTTGATTTTAGTAATAGGAACTTGATCAGATTGGGACTATCAATGAGTCAACCAGGTTCAACCCATTTATTTAACAGGTCGGGTTGAGATAATCATAAACAGGTCAACCCGCTACCAACCTATTTAACTAACAGGTTGGGTGGGATTGAAAATCTCAACCCATTTAATTAAACAGGTTCCGTTGGGTTGAGATTTTCAACCCAATTAATAAATGGGTTAAACCCGAACCCGACCCAACCTGACCTATTGCCACCCCTACTAGAAACTATCTGATTTTTCTAAGAAAGCATTTCCAGAGAAAAAAGACCTTAAGCTTAGATGCAGGAAACTCTCCAAGCAAGTCTCAGAATTTGAAAAGATTTTAATTATTGAAAGAGACATGTTTTCAAAAGAGAGAAAAGTTCTTGAAGAAAAATCCATTGAATTTCCCAAGCAAATTTCAACTATACAAGATTTACTTGAAAAAGAAAGACAAAATTTTCAAGAAAAGAAAAAGTCCTTTGATACTGAAAAGAAATTTTTTGAGAAAAAGAATGTTGGGATTTTCAAAGAAATTTCTAACAATAACAAGAACTTAGAAAAAGACTTTGAACAAGAGCGTCAAATCTTTGAAAGTGAAATATCTAAGCTCATAAAAATGTTATCTGTTCTATCCTCAGATGTTAGCGCATAAATATCTTGGATACAAGATCATAGAAGACTGAAGATCAAGAAGGTGAAAGTTGAAAGTCAACTCTCAAGCAAAGTCAAAGTCAATTTTATTAAAAGCCAAAATATTAGTTTGTTAGTTTAGTTTTGTCTTGTTAGACTTGTGGCTAGTTTAAATATTTTGTTTCTTGTGTTGTTTTTGAGATATATGACTTGAAGAAGTATTGTACGTATTCTGAGAGAGAAAGTTTTAGAGAGAGAGAAAATATTGTTCTAGAGAGAGAAAGGGAGAAACATATTGTAATCGTTTGTTTTGTGAATTGAAATGAAAACAGGTAGTTTACTAATCTTGTTTGTGTTAATTGTTTGTAATTAGAAACTTGAATCAGGGACACACAATTGGTATCATAGCATATCCAGATTGAAATCAAATCAAGAAAATGCTGTCGACACTGTTTCATTGAAGTCCAGATTCGATTTTGAGTGTTTGTGTATTTTAGAGTTTGTAATTGATTGAAATGAGTTTGTTTAGTGTACTATAACGAGTTTGTATAGTTTGATTAGTCAATAGCACTGTAATGTTCTTGAATTTTCGAAATCTGTTAAGTTTGAGTTTCACGAGTTCGTCGTACACTGTAATGGATCAAATTGTATCGATTGTTGATTTTTGTTGAAATTCTTTGATTGGATTTTGTTTTAGGTGTATAAGTGATCAATCTGTCAAAGTTTCAGATCGAAAATTTGAGGTCTGGGTGGTTCTTTAGTCGATTCAGAGGTGTTTTTCTTCGAAAAAATCAAGAACTTGCAATACTCAATTCAAGAACTCGCAGAGTGTCAAGAATTCGTATATCTTGAAGAATTTATAAAAAGGCTTGAAGAATTCGTTGAGATCATCAGAATTCGCATTGTTATTTCTGAAAATTCTTAAGGATAGAATTCGCAGTACTCTGTATTGCGAAAACCAAAGAATTCGTTGTTGTGTCTCTTTCGAATTTCATAGAATTCGCAGAGTTATTTCTGAAAAAAGTTTCAAGTATAGAATTCGCAGAAGGCTTAGAATTCGTATATGTGTGTATTACTAATTGCTTAGAATTCTCTTATCTATGTGATGCGAAAACTGTGTGTCCCAATACGCAATCATTCAATCAAGTAAACAAATAATTAACACAATAATTCAAACCTGATATTGATTAAGCAAGCGATTACAAGTGTTCTTGATAAACTGAAATTGAAATCTCTCTGCTTTCCTCTTGTTCACGGCGCACCAAGCAGCACTGCAGCCTTCTCACAAAGTTAATTCTCAAATTAAGATCTCTAACCTCTCATTAACCCTAAACAAAACTATTTAAACAAAGGCTTAAGAACCTAATGGGCTTGACAAGGTTTAGGCCCAACAACTAAATCTAAACTTATAATTAAATATAAATCCTAATAAATGAAATACGGAAGCATACTTTTGACTATTTATTACAAAAGGACCCTAGACTATTTGTTGAGACGACTTTATCAGCTTTAACTTCAGATTTCCATCTTCAGATAGTTATGATCTTGAATCCAATAAATATGTGCTTTAACAATCTCCCCCTTTGGATCAAGATCATTCTTTAAGCTCAGAAAATGTAATCTTCCTCTTTGTCTTCAGAATGTAGCAATCTCCCCAATCGATGAGAATATCTCTTGGAAAGAAATTATCTCCAGTTTCAGCTTGGAATGCTTTAGCAAATCATCTTCAAAGAAAATTTCTTCAAAGCAGCAAATCTTCAGAATATCTCCAGAAATTCTTTCAAACACTTTTTATCTCCGCATTTCTTGATTGACGCTTCTCCCCCTTTTTGATGAAAAGAGCAAAGAGTTCATCAAAACGTGTCTTCAAGAAATTCTTCCACCATTGATCTTGCAAACAGAATCACTGATTATCCGTCAATTCATAAAGATGCGTATCCAGATCTTTGCAAATCCAGACAAAATAGATAGATATGAAGGTAACACCTGAATCAACAAATGAACCAGTTAAAAATTGCCTGTCAGTAACACAAAGTCACTGTGTGTAACGAATACACAATATAAAGGAGCTTTTATGATGTTCACTCCCCCAGGGCTTCCATTCAATTATCGAAATACCACAAAGGCAATTTCTATGAACGTTATAACAAAGAAACAAATTCTTTGTGTGTTCGTGCAAGTGATAGAATAGATTAAGCATATGATGATTGTTGATAAGGCTCAAAATGTGTAAACCACTGAGACAACAGTTAGTTAAACACATTCTCAATGTGCATGAATGAAGTTTGAAGGTGGGGCAGACGTCCTTCTTTTCAATATCCAGATTTTCCAAATGAAAATCAGATAGCATATTTGTTGCGTCCCCTTTGAAAATGAAACATTTTCTTGTTGAGAAGAAAATGAGTGGCTGGTGAGGTAAAGTCAAGAGTTGGCATGGGCTAGTTGCCTGTTTCAATAATGTTCACCAAGAATTTTGAAACATTAGAAATGTGGCTGCCCGACTCAGAAAGTAGTTGGTCCAGAGTTTGATATTCTTTTACTCTGATCTCTCACCCGCTTTCTTTTAATCTTTAAGCTCACAGCTAACCGAACTCTCTTTTGACATATTCTCTCATCACACATCCCACACTCATTTCTTTTGACTCCTCACATTCAATCACTAAAGGATTAACTTCTTGGGTAGGAAACACTGGTTAACGTGAATCCATAGAAGTTCAATGAAGTCCTAGCACACTGATCCCATGTTTTCCTATGAAGCATATGATGCTCAGATAGTTTAACTTTATCAGTTACGGCTCAAAGATGAATCAGAAACATTTAAAATCACACTTCCAATTCAAGAAATCTGTTTGAGAATCGGGAAGTGGTTTGAACATTTAAGAACATGTTTTCTTATGATTGAAAGTTGTCCTTCTTTCAACCATAAATGAGATGAAGATAAGGAATTATACCTTTTGAGTGCAGTCTTACATCTCACGAAGTCAAGCTTAAAGTCATAAAGATATGATCTTTGAAGCATCTCTCAACCTACAAAAGTCTAAAAATCTAGTCAAAGTAACTTTATTCACTGAAAATGAAAGGACATAACGCAGTAAAACACTTAGTGTACGAGTTCTGATTAGAAGTAATCAGAAGTCATAGCCATACTCTTTACTTGTATGCTCCCCCTAGAATCATGCATCACTAACAATTATCAGTAAGCACAATGTATTTAAATATGCTCCCCCTCAAACTAACATTGACCATCAATGAAATACTTCTCATACTCCCCCTGAGATCATGAACAAACTATTAAAGAGAAGGTATCATGCGGAAATAATAATAAGAAATGATAAAGAGATACAATAAGAAACTTTAATAGGTAACTACCGATTAGGTCTTAAGATTTAGCATACCAAGTCTTGTGACAAGAAAATTAAATCTCTTTTCGTCTAAAGGTTTGGTAAACAAATCTGCAAGCTGATAATCGGTTTTTACAAAGTAAAGTTCAATTGTCCCCTTTTCTACATTATCTTTTATAAAATGATACCGGACATCTATGTGTTTGGTCTTAGTATGATGAACAGGGTTAGCGGTAATCGCAATAGCGCTCTTCGAATCACAATAGATCGGGATTCTATTGAAATGAAATCCGTAGTCTCGCAGTTGTGTTCTCATCCACAAGACCTGAGAACAACAGCTAGCAGCAGCTACATATTCCGCTTCGACCGTTGATGTGGAGACACATAATTGCTTCTTCGAAGCCCAACTGACGAGTTTATCTCCGAGGAATTATATATGACCCGAGGTGCTTTTCCTGTCTAACATGCAACCAGCATGATCTACGTCTGAATAAGATGTTAGTTCAAAGCTTGTATCCTTAGGATACCACAGACCAAGATCTGCAGTCCCCTTCAGATACCTGAAAATCCGCTTTGCAGCAGACAAATGGGATTCTTTAGGATTGGCCTGATATCTAGCACATAAGCATGTAGAAAACATTATATCCGACCTACTTGAAGTGAGATACATTAAGGAACCTATCATACCTCTATAAGTCCTAACATCAACAGCCTTTCCCAAAAGATCGGTGCCAATCTTAGTACCAGGTGCCATTGGGGTACCAATCGGTTTACAATTTTCCATTTTGAACTTCCGAAGAATATCCAGAATGTATTTAGATTGATTGATAAAGATCCCCGTTGAAAATTGTTTGACATGCAATCCGAGAAAGAAATTCATCTTTCCCATCATGCTCATTTAAAAACGAGACACCATGAGGTTTGCAAAGTTCCTACAGTACTTAGGATTTGTAGAACCAAAAATAATATCATCCACATATATTTGAATAAGAATGATATCGCCTTTATCCTTTTTAATGAAAAGAGTGGTATCAACCGTACCTTTTGTGAAACCCGACTTAACCAAGAATTGAGATAGAATATCATACCAGGCGCGAGGAGGTTGTTTTAGTCCATAAAGAGCTTTATACAAGATGTAGACGTGGTTCGGCTTATCTGGAATTACAAACCCTTCTGGCTGTGAGACGTAGACTTCTTCCTTGAGTACTCCATTCAGAAAAGCTGTCTTCACGTCCATTTGATAGACGGTGAAGTTCTTGTGGGCTGCGTAGGCTAAGAACATCCGAATTGCCTCTATACGTACCACTGGAGCATAAGTCTCGTCGTAGTCTATCCCTTCCTCTTGCCTATAGCCCTTGGCAACAAGTCGTGCTTTGTTTCTGATAACGGTGCCATCCTCATCTTTCTTGTTTTTGAACACCCATTTCGTACCAATGATGGTTTTACCTTGCGGTTTGGGTACGAGTCTCCAGAGTTTCAGTGCTTCAAACTGATTCAGCTTATCTTGCATCGCAGTTACCCAATCTGAATCGGTAAGGGCCTCAGATACGCGTGTAGGCTCGATCTTTCTCAGAAAGGATTCATACATACATAGATTTGATGTTGCAGACCTAGTTAGCACCGGTGCAGAAGGATCTCCAATAATTTGATGTACCAGGTCCTCTTTGGTCCACTTATGTTCATGAGGGAGTGGATTAGATGCATGTTGATCATTGTCCGCATCTAGGAATCCACTAGTATCTCCTTCAGTTGGTTCAAAATTAACGGGGGCTTCAGTTGAAGTAGTCGTTGCAGAAGTTGCAGTAGGTACAGCTTGGTCAATCTGTTGATCAGTCCTTATAGTACATCCTACGGAGTCAGCTACTTCTGTCTCGGCATTGTTGGTCACAACTTCAACTGTCGGAGTAGGCTTTTGAACTGGAACTTCTTGCTGAATCGGGGAATTTGATTCAGTGGAGATATCGGAAGTGGTCGGATAAGTAGTCATCGAGTCTTCTATCCTGTCAACCACAACAGAGTTAGGCAACTTAGATCCAAGAAATTCATCATAGAACAGTTCAAATAATAAATCCAAATCATATAAATTAGAAGTAGACGACGAAGCGCCATCTGATTTGTTCTCTTGAGGTGCAGGTCCTGGACTGGTTGGTCCAGAACCTAGTACTCCGGTAATGACGGGTTCTGAACTGATGTTCTCAGAAGCCATTTCCTCATCGAATGTAACATTAACGCTCTCGATCACAGTCCTCGACTTCTTTAGGTAAACACGGTATGCATTAGGTGTAGAGGAATAACCAACGAAGATGCCTTCATCTGCCTTAGCACTGAACTTGTTCAGATTCTCTCTGTCATTTAGAACAAAACATTTACAACCAAAAACATGAAAATATTTAATGGTTGGTGTTTGGTTGTTGATCAACGCATACGGAGTCTTCTGAAATCGGCGGTGTATCATGGAGCGATTCTGAGTGTGACACGCAGTCGATACAGCTTCAGGCCACAAAGATAAAGGTAATGCAGATTGGTTGAGCATTGTCCGTGAGGCCTCGACAAGTGTACGATTTCGCCTTTCTACGACTCCGTTCTGTTGAGGCGTGCGAGCAGCAGAGTATTGATGTGAGATCCCGACCGACTCGAGATATTCTTCAACTATCTTGTTCTTGAACTCTGTGCCGTTGTCAGTCCTGAGAATCTTGACTTGTTTTTGCAGATTGACTTGAGTCGTCTTCAGAAACGTAATGAGAACATCGGGAGTCTCATCTTTAGACCGTAGAAACTTAACCCAAGTGTATCGCGTATAGTCGTCCACGATAACTAGCACATACTTCTTTCCTTCTAAGCTTTGCGTTCGCATAGGACCGCATAGATCCATATGCAACAACTCTAATGGTGAGCTGGTACTCGGTTTAGGCTTTGGTTTGTGTGGGGCTCTTGTCATCTTTCCCTTTTCGCACGCTGCACATAGATGTTCTCTTTCGTACTTCAGTTCTGGAAGACCTTTCACTAGCTTACCACTGACCAGCTTGTTGATGTACCGAAAGTTGAGGTGAGAAAGTCGTCGATGCCATAACCAGCTTTGTTGCATCGAGGCCTTTGATAGTAGACAGACCTGATTGTCAGCCTGGACGTTTGACAAGTTGATGGTGTAGAGGTTTGACTTGCGAGTGCCGACCAAGAGTTCTTTTCCTTCTTCAGTGCGTACTGAACATGTCTTGGCCTTGAAATTAACCTCTAAGTCTTTGTCGCAGAACTGGCCAATGCTGAACAGGTTGTCCCTAAGCCTTCAACGTAGCTCACCTTCTTGATCGTAAGATTTTCATGTACAAAATCACCATATCACAGAATAGGTGAAAACTGATCATTCCCAAAACGAACTGTGCCGCAGTATTTGTCCATATAATTAGACAACATACTCTTCTGCCCGGTCATATGTTTGGAACACCCGCTATCCAAATACCACATATGACGGGTCTGCACAACACAAATCAAGAAAGAAGAGGTTTAGGAACCCATTTAAAAATGGGACCTCCACTGTTAGTACTTGATTTTGGCACCCAGTTAAATTTGGGTCCGCTTTTTCTTTGAAAACCATAATCATGATAGGATGAATGATAACGATAAGATGAAACATCAGAATATTTACGAGAAGCATAATCACATTCACCATATTTTAAAAACTTTTTAGTACTAGATGGAGCTAACTGAAATAATTGCTTTATAGAGTATTTCTTGCGAGAATCAACAAGATTATTTTTGAAAGTAGCAACATTCACACTCAAATCATCTTTACTAGAAGTCTTTTTATTCAAAATAAAACTAGAACTAGATTTAGCTTTCTCGTCTATCTTCTATTTCGGTATCCATGCAGTCTTAACTTCAACCCTTTGCTTTCTCAAATCTGAAACATTTGAAACTTTAGAGTTAGAATGATGAGAATTAAGAGAATGCTTCTTCTTTGGCTTACCAGTGAGGATCGGTTTCTGTGAAAGCTGAGATTTTTGTTTCTTACCCTTTGTTTTCTTAGATTTCACAGAGACTGATTTATCAACTTTCGTTGATGTTTCACCTTTTTCATGCACACTGGGTAATCCAAAGGAATTAACAACACAAAATGAATGATCAGGAAGTTTAGAAGAAAAATCAAACTGAGAAACACACTTATTTAAAACACCTTCAGAGTTTAAGAAATTAAGCTCATTATCAAGTGAACCAGATCTGTCATCCGAATTTAAAGCTTTGGATAGTTTAGGAAAATTAGTATTTTTGAACACTGTTGAAAATACAGTTTGTTCTAAGTCCATCAAAAGTCTTTCTTCTGTAAGAGTATTCTCAAGTTCAGAAATTTTACTTTCCAAAACTAGAGGAGGTACGTAAAGCTTACCTTCGATGGGTTTAGCCTCCAACTCTTTTACAGAATAACTCTCAAAATTATCATTTGAAAGAAATTTTGATTTACTAGAACGATAACTATTATTCAACTTCTCATAGCGAAATGGGGGTTGAACTTTAGTTGTGTTCTTTCTTTTATCATATTCCTTGGCTTTATCTTTTTTCGACAGATTAGTCCAAAAGGGTTTGAGTTCTTGATGTTGAGGAGCCAACAACATAAACCCAAAGTCATAAAGTGCAGGCACTTCAGATATACCCTTTTTGAGATGATGTGGGTTCTTGTAACCAAGTCCCCAAGTATCAGGTTTCTCTTTAGGTTTGTTCAAATGAATAGTATGTTCAGTTTGACCCAAAGAGTGTAATTTTTCTTCCAAATCATTCACCTTTTCTATTAAAGATTTATTCTCTTTTGAAGTAGAAAAGTACCTTTTAGCAATCTCTCTAGATTTAAACTCACATTCTTTAAACTTTGAAACAGTTTCAGATAACTCTTTATGAATAATAGTCTTTTCTTTAGCGTTGGTGTCTATATTTTTGTGCAAAGTTTCAATTAATACATTTTTCTCAGCAATATCATTACTAAGTTTATGTATAGATTGATTTTTCTCATTTATGACACCTTTCTCACGCTTCAGTTTCGACTCTAACTCTTGGAGTTTAGACATCATGGCATTCATTTGGTTCAGTAAATCAAATTCAGTTAAGTTACATACCTCATCATTTTCTCCATCATCAGAATCAGCTTCAGCTTCTGACTGGTTCTTTCCCATCAAGCACAAATGTGCTGTCTCGTCCTTCTCTCCTTCTTCAGATTCGTCGTCCGAATGGTCGAGCCAGTATTCATCTTCGGCCATTAATGTTTTTCCAGCCTCTTGTTGCTTGGCTAGAAGCATCTTATTCTTGTAATAGTCGGAGTTTCGGACTTTTGATTTGCGACAGTCCTTGGCAAAATGACCGAGTCTCCCACAATTGTAGCACTTAATCGGTTCTTCTTTCTTGGTCTCTTCAGCTCCATCCTTCTTCTTGTCTTCTGATCTCCTTTCTTCAACTTTCTCTTTATGCTTGTAGTTGTTCGAACCAGACGAGTATCTCTGACTATTGGAGTTTGGCTTTTTATATAACTTCTTTTGGAAAGCCTTGGTTGACATTAGCATGGTTTCCATCAGTTGTTCACAATCGTCAGATTCAAACTTTGCCTCGCAATCAGCTTCTTCAGAATCAGATGCTATCATCTTCTTCTTCTTAGACTTCTTCACCACAAGAGCAACTGGATCAGCAACTGCTTTGTCAGCCTTTCTCATCTCAGCCTTGATCTCTTCTACCTCTTCCTCGTTCTGTTTAAGGATTTCATAAACTTCATGAAGAGGGATGTCGTTCAGATCTTTCAACTGCCTCATCTATCGGGTGAACCTCTTCCACTCAAGCTGAAAATTGGTGAGAAATTTCACATTCAGCTCCACGTGAGATTTGTTGATCTTGTTCTTGCTGAGCTCATTCAGCAATGTGACAAATCTATCATAAGTGGCTTCAAGTGACTCTCCAGCTTTGGCTTTGAACTCTTCATAATTATTCAAGCAGGTGGACACTTTGAGCTGGGTGCCAAATTTTGATCCGATCATCATCTTTTCCAACTGATCCCACATTTGCTTACCGATAGCGTTGTAGCTGTCAATCTTGACATATATTTCATTCGTATTACCTTGGAGAATAAATGATCTTGCCAGCTTGTCACCCTTGTGTCTGTTCAACTGATCTTCCGAATATTCAGCAATCGGTAATTTGTACATTCTCTTCTTCTTGACCATTTTCTCCAACTACAGTGAGAACCTTGGTCAGAGGTGTCATGATCCCTTCTTTCAGAGATTTTCTGATTTCATCTCCCAAATCATGTCGATCTATGAAGTGCAAAAATCTGTCCTTCCATTGCTCGTACTCCCCCTTGAAGAGTACTGGTGGCTTCACATCTGTTCCAATAGCAAGAGCTTCCCGAGACATCTTTACTTATACGATTAGTATCAAACTTATCTGATATTGAGACAATCAACTTGATGAGATCGTTAGAAATGAAGATAAAATCACACAATACTGAAAGTCTTAGAATGAAATTCAGAAAAAACTGATCACGAACAGAAGTTTGTCCCCCTTCGCAAACTTAGCACGGGGGTCCCATGCGAGGGTATGGGGGCAGCACCCCTAGAGAAAAAATGTTGACATTTAGATGCCCTGTTATAGTTTGCAAAAATCGACCGGGGATGTGCTTCGACCGGTATTGAGTCGAACGGTAAGTGAAAGGACCGATATTATGTTCGACCGGGAACTTGTAAAGTCCGGTCGAGTGATTTGACCGATATAGTGTTCGACCGGGAACTTGTAAAGTCCGGTCGTATGATTTGACCGATATAGATGCTTAGACCGGTGTTACTCGACCGATATACCCTTAGACCGATAGAATGCAAGACCGGATGGATGTTCGACCGACACTAGACAAGACCGATATGTTCGACCGATAAAATCTTAGATCGGGTGAACTGTGAGTGTACCGGTCGAATGCAATAGACCGATAGAATAGAATTCGACCGGAAGAGCAAATACCGATATGTTCTTCGACCCAGAAACCAAAATTCAACCCAGAAACAAATCAATACTTAAAATTAAACTTCAAGACTTTGCCATAACAATCGAATAAACAACTAGAATAGATTCCAACAATTAATTTTAATAATAAGCACTCTATGAAGAATTCGATTGAAAAGTCAGTGAGTTTTTGAGAACAAACCCAGAATTTCCAATTCAACAAATTGATAACCACAATCGATGCAATAATCAAATCAAACAATACCCAATCACTATAATAGATAAAACAAACATAATCCAACCAATAATAACTTGAATGAACAATACACAATAAAAAATTTGAATCTTTGACAGATAACAGAACCAAAAACAAAAATTCCAATTCAATCTGTACTGAGCTCTGATACCAATTGTGTGTCCCAATACGCAATCATTCAATCAAGTAAACAAATAATTAACAAAATAATTCAAACCTGATATTGATTAAGCAAGCGATTACAAGTGTTCTTGATAAACTGAAATTGAAATCTCTCTGCTTTCCTCTTGTTCACGGCGCACCAAGCAGCACTGCAGCCTTCTCACAAAGTTAATTCTCTAATTAAGATCTCTAACCACTCATTAACCCTAAACAAAACTATTTAAACAAAGGCTTAAGAACCTAATGGGCTTGACAAAGTTTAGGCCCAACAACTAAATCTAAACTTATAATTAAATATAAATCCTAATAAATGAAATACGGAAACATACTTTTGACTATTTATTACAAAAGGACCCTAGACTATTTGTTGAGACAACTTTATCAGCTTTAACTTCAGATTTCCATCTTCAGATAATTATGATCTTGAATCCAATAAATATGTGCTTTAACAAAAACAATAAGAATTCGCATAAGTGTTCTTTGCAAAAAGTGATTTCTAAATTTTTCTAATGGAAGAATTCGCAGAAGTCATTCTTGAGAAATTTTTTTCTTAATTCTTTCAAAGGATAGAATTCGTATCAAGAATTCGTATAAGACTAGTCTACGAATTTCTTGGAATTCGCAGAAGAGTAGTTTACAAATTCTTAGTATTTTTCAAAAAGTTTTTAAAATTTTCAAAGTGTAGGATTCGTAAGTCTTTGTCTTGCGAATTCTATCACATTCTTGCTTGCGAATTATGTTTGTTTCTTTTAGTTTGCGAATTCTAATTCCAATCTTGAGAATTCCTTGTGTTTTATGTGAATTCTACGAATTCTTTGTGATTCTAGTGTACCTTGCGAATTCTTTGTACTTATAAGTGTACCCTTCGAATTCTAGACTTAGTGAATTTCAGAAATTCCATTGTCTAGTTCATTTCAGTGTTATTCAATATTCTTGTGATTTCTATTGGACTAACGGTCAATTTCTTATTGCATATTTTTTAAAACAGGATGACTTCAAGAGAAGCATTGGCTATTGGATCTGATGTCAAACCTCCTGTTCTATTCCGTGGTGAATACGAACAGTGGAAGGATCGATTCCTTGATTTTGTGGACCAGCGCGCAAATGGAGAAAACATTAAGCTGTCTATCACAGATGGTCCTTTCAAGATTCCTACTACTGAAATTCCTACTACTGAAATTCCTGCTCCAAAGCTGATAAACAAGCCAGATCTCTTCTGCTACAGAGTATCCCAAATGAGATCTATATCATGATTGACAGCTACAAAGATAATGCCAAGTCTATGTGGGATCAGCTACAGAAAATGATGATGGGTTCAAAGGTAGGTAACCAGATGAAGGTAGCTAACTGTATAAACAGCTACGAAGAGTTCAAAGCGAAGGATAATGAGAGATTAGAGGACACGTATGAATGGTTTGTTCTGCTTCTGAATGAGATGTCAAAGAACAAGGTTAAAAAGAAGAAGATTGAGAATAACGTGAAGTTTCTCAGCATCCTGCAACCAGAATGGAAGAAACATACACGCAGGATGAAACAGATGAAAGACTTGAGTGATATACCTCTTCATGAAGTCTACGAGACTTTACGACAGAATGAGGAAGAGGTGGAAGAGAAAAGAGCTGAGAAAAAGAGAGTTGAGAAGGTTGCCGATCCCATAGCACTTGTAGCTGGAGAGAAGGAGAAAGAAAATAAAGAGAAGAAGAAAAAGAAGAAGATAGTTATTTCTAGCTCTGAGTCTGATTCTGAATCCGATGGTCATGACGAGGAGAACCTCAAGCAGGCAATGCTTTTACTGACCCGAGCTTTCCAGAAAAAGTTCTACAAGAAACCAGGGTCAAACTCACTGAGGTATTCTTCTACGGGATCAAAGAATCATGAGCACAGAGAAAGAGTTGAGGGTAGAAGATTTGAAGAAACAAGATTTGTTGAGAAGAAGCCAGATGAGAAGAAGAAGTATGTGAATGACTACACCAGTACTGAAAAGAAAGATGATGATCTGATCAAATGCTACAACTGTGGCAAAGTTGGACATTACGAAAAAGATTGTCGGAAGCCGAATGTTCGGAATTCGGAATACTACAAGAACAAAATGCTCTTGGCCAAGAAAGAGGAAGCTGGCAAGGCATTAATGGCTGAAGACGAACATTGGTTAGATCATTCGGACTTTGAGGAAGAGAAAGAAGAGTCAGCTCATTTATGCTTAATGGGTAAAGAAGATAAGCATGATGATTTTGAAGATGAGGCAGCTGATGAGGTAATGCACTTAACCGAAAATGATTTTATGACCAAAATGGAAGCCATGATGGTCGAACTTCAAGACCTTCAATCTAAACTGAAAAAGGAAAAAGACAGAGTTGCTAGGAGAAATCAAAAGATCTTTGAACTTAATAAATCAGTTATTGGGAACAAAGATTTAATTGATTCTCTACGCAAATCTGCTTCTGATTTTAAACATGAAAAAGATTGTTTTGAAAATAAGATTTCTGATTTTGAATCTAAACTTTCTAAGTCTGATTTAGAAAATAAAGAAGTTGTACTAAAAGCTCTTAAATTGCAGGCTGAAAACAAGAGTTTGACTAAGAAGGTAAATGGTTTGGAAGCTAAACTTCATGCTATAGGCCAAACAGATCAATCTATTTTTCTAAATACACCCATTGAAGAGGCTGATATTAAAGAGAAATGGGGACTTGGTTACGATAACCCCCATTACTTAAAGAAAGCCATAAGAAAACAACCAACATTATATAACTTTGATTTTCTTGTTGCTGCTGGTAAATATCCTCATTTAAAACCCAAATTTGTTACCAAATTACTAGATGAAGTTGAGGCAGAAGAAACTGAAAATATAAAGGATGTGAAGAAAATGCAACTACCATTTCGCTATGAAAAGCTGAATGATAGTTACCTTTTTGAAACACCAAAAGTTCTTTCAAATGATTATTTTGCTAGCTATTCTGTTTCAGAGATGGAGGCAAAACCTGGAACTACAAAAGTTTATGTTCCTCCACTCATTCTCGAAAGAAAAATAATTGAGCTTGAAAACGTTTTATCTGAAGAAAGAATTTTGGTAGATATAGAACAAAGTGTATTTTTAACTGTGTTAAAGAACACTGTTTTTCAAAATAAATCTACAAAGTGTTCTAATTTTTCGGAAGCCCCTCAAACTTCAACTGATAATTTTGATGACTTATTTGCGTCTGCAAATGATTTTCTTAATTCTGATGATGGGTGTGTAGAGGAAATTGATATGTTTGACTTCAATGCTCCACATCCAGATCATTCTACTTTTGTGATTAATGGAGAAGCTTTACCAAGTGTTTATGAAAAAGGTGAATCATCAACTAAGGTTGGTGAATCAATTTATGTGAATGCTGATTACTATGCTAAGGGTAAGAAACATCAGAAACAACGCTCACAGAAACGGAACAACACCGGTAAACACAAGAAAAGCCAATATCAGATATCTGATTTTCCTAATAAATCTGAATTCTTTTTTTCAGATTTAAGAAAGAAAAGGTCAGAAGAGTGAACTGAATGGCGAACTAAAAGGAAGATTGATGACAAGGCAGAATAAATTCCTGATAATTCTTGTAATAGATCAAATAGTAGTGTGTCTGATGTAATTGGTTCTGTTGCTTCTATTAATAAAAGTCTTGTAACTTCTTACAAGAGATATTCCATAAAGCAATTGTTCCAATTATTTCCTACTACTACTAAATCTTATACTTATCGATGGAATGATTTTGCTTATCATCATTATTCTAATGATTGGTTTGGATCATATCATGTATATTCTTCTAAACCAAATGTTTCAAAGATTTTTCAAAAGAAAACAGGATCCATATTCAAATGGATACCAAAATCTTGCGCTAATCCGTTAGGACCCGTTTTTAAACGGGTACCTAAAATTATTGTTTCCTGATTTCTCTTGCAGACCCGTCATATGTGGTACTTGGATAGCGGCTGTTCCAAGCATATGACTGGGCAAAAGGATTTATCGACTAATTATACAAAGAAGTTTTGCGGGAATGTAAGGTTTGGGAATGACCAGTTCTCACCGATCTTAGGATTTGGTGATGTTATTCAAGACAACGTAACGATTACAAAGGTGAGCTATGTTGAAGGACTATGACACAATCTATTCAGTATTGGCCAGTTATGTGACAAAAACTTAGAGGTGAATTTCAAGGCCAAGCGGTGTTCTGTACGAACTGAAGACGGCAAGGAACTCTTGGTTGACACTCGCAAGTCAAACCTCTACACAATCAATTTGTCAAAGGTCCAGACTGACAATCAGGTGTGTCTACTCTCAAAAGCCTCGATGCAACGAAGTTGGCTATGGCATCGACGACTTTCTCATCTGAATTTTCGCTACATAAACAAACTGGTCAGTGGAAAGTTTGTGAATGCACTTCCTGAGCTCCAGTACGTGAAAGAACACTTGTGTGCAACATGTGAAAAAGGAAAGATGAAGAGAGGTCTACATAAACTGAATCCTGAACCTAGTACCAATTCTCCACTTGAATTGTTGCATATGGATCTCTATGGGCCTATGCAAATGTAAATCTTAGGCAGAAAGAAATATGTTCTAGTTATCGTGGACGACTATTCGCGATACACGTGGGTCAAATTTCTACGATCAAAAGATGAGACTCCCGAAGTACTCATCACATTTCTGAAGACAACCTAGGTGAATATGCAGAAACCAGTCAAGCTTCTCAGAACTAATAACGACATAGAGTTTAAAAACAGAACTGTTGAAGAGTATCTCGAATCAGTCGGGATATCACATCAATAATCTGCTACTCGTAAACCAGAACATAATGGAGTAGTCGAAAGGCGGAATCGAACGCTAGTCGATGCCGCTCGCACTATGCTTAGCCAATCAGACCTACCTCTATTTCTGTGGGCAGAAGTTGTTTCGAATGCGTTCTACACTCAAAATCGTTCCATGATACATCGCAGATTTCAAAAGACTCTGTATACTTTGATCAACAATCGAACACCAACCATCAAATATTTTCATATTTTTGGTTGTAAGTGTTTTGTGCTAAACGACAGAGAGAGTTTGAACAAGTTCAGTGCAAAGGCAGATGAGGGCATTTTCATTGGAAATTCTTCTACATCTGCTGCATACCGAGTGTACTTAAAGAAGTCGTAGACTGTTATCGAGAGCGTAAACGTCAAATTCGATGAGGATATGGCTTCTGAACAAGTCAGTTCAGAACACGTGATAACCGAAGTGCTAGCTTCTAGGCAAATCAGTCCAGAATCTGTATCTACAGTGAATAAATCAGATGTTGCATCATCGTCTACTACTCATTTATCTGATTTAGATCTTTTATTTGAACTATTTTATGATGAATTTCTTGGATCTAAAGTGACTAAACCTCATGTGGTTGACATGATGGAATATTCAACGACTAATCATCCAACCACATCAGATGTTTCCACTGAATCAAATTCCCCGATTCAGCAAGAAATTCCAGTTCGTATGCCTACTCCGATAGTTGAATCTGTAACTACTAACGAAGAGCCAGAAGTTGCTGAGTCAGTAAGGTGTACTGTAAGGACAGATCAACAGACTGAACACGTTGTACCTACTGAAACTTCTGCACCAATTACTTCAACTAAATCCCTCCCTCATAATGTATAAACTGAAGAAGCTGATAGTAGATTCTTAGATGACAACCATGATCAATATTCATCTAATCCACTCCCTCATGAACATCGTTGGACCAAAGAGCACTCTCTTCACCAAATCATTGGAGATCTAAACAAACCGGTGCAAACTAGGTCAATAACTTTAAATCAATGTCTGCATGACTCATTCCTGAGTAAGATAGAGCCCACTCGTGTATCAGAGGCTCTAGCTGACTCGAATTGGGTGTCTGTTATGCAAGAAGAGTTAAACCAGTTCGAAGCCTTAAAGGTTTGGATACTGCTTTATGTTCTTTACTTTTCAATAAATTTGTGAATAAAGTTGCTTTGACATAACTTTGAGATTTTTTGCAGATTGAGAGAAGCTATCAAGATCATATCATTACGACTTTTATGTGTGACTTCATGAGATTTTAGACAGAACGGCAAGATTACATTTCTTATCTTAATCTCATATATGGTTTAAAGAAGGTCGACTTTCAATCATAGATTTCATGAATTGGAAGTGTGATTTTCAATGTTTTCATTTTATTTGAGTTTGAATGTTATACAACCCGTATGTTTCCAAAGATAAATACTTGTGTATTGTATTTTCTATATACTTTCAAGTATTCATGCACACGGTTTGACTTCTTGTTTAAAATGTTCTTACCATGTCTCAAATTTGAAACATATTTTTCGATGGTACGACACCCCGCTTGAACTTCAACGAATATTGAGCGTTAATTAATTTCTAAATGTTCCATTCAAGAATGTCTATATTTTGTGTCATATAGACAATATCCATTATTTTTTACCATAAACCTAAACAGCTATATCATTTCTTTCTGATCATTTTCATACAATGTCAGATTTTTCAAACAAGTCTCTTGCATTCATGTCTATTCATTCAATTTACTTGTTTGAAATATCTTCAATGTTTAATATTCTCATATCTTCATGATTATATTCTAAGCATACAAATATCTGACTTGTATTTGAGCTTTAACTATTCAAGTTATATCATTTTGAGCAACATATGTTTCATAGGACAATATGGGTTCTTTGTGCTAGGAATTAAATGAAACTTCTATGGATTCACGTTAACCAGTGTTTCCTATCCAAGAAGTTAATCCATAGTGATTGAGTGTGAGGAGTCAAAAAGAAATGAGTGTGGGTTGTGCGTTGAGGTAAAATGGAAAAAAGAGTTTGGTTAGATGTGAGCTTAATGTTTAAAAAGAAAGAGGGTGTGATAACAAAGTAAAAGAATATCAAACTCTGCACCAACTACGTTCTGAGCCGGGCAACCATATTACTAATTTTTCACAATTCTTCATGAACATTATTGAAATAGGCAAATAGCCCATGCCAACTCTTGACAAACCCCACCAGCCACTCATTTTCTTCTTAACAAGAAAATGTTTCATATTTTTTTTCTGGGGACGCAACACATAATCTATCTGATTTTCATTTTGAAAATTTGGATATTGAAAAAGAAAGAAGTTTGCCCCACCTTCACACTTCAATCATGCACATTGAGTCTGTGTTTATCTACTGTTGTCTCAGTGGTTTACACAATGTTGAGCCTTTTATAAAAGCAATCATCATATGCTTAATTCTTTCTACACTTGCACGAACACACAAGGTATTTGTTTTCTTGTTATAACATTCATAGAAATTTCCTTTGTGGTGTTTCGATGATTGGATGGAAGCCCTGGGGGAGTGAACATCAAAAAGCTCCTTTTCTATGTGTATCTGTTACACAGTAACTTCGTGTTACTGACAGGCGTATTAACTGATTCATTTGTTGATTCAGGGGTTACCTTCATAGTTTGTCTGGATTTGAAAAGATCTAGATGAATACTTTGTTCGAATTGACAACGAATCAGAGGCTCCGTATGTAAGATCAGTGGTCAGAACATATAAAGACATTTCTTGGGAAAGTTTTGATGTTATAGATGCTCTATTCATCAAAAAGGGGGAGATGAATTAAAGAAATGTCTGTGTCAGAAATTTCAATGTTAAAGAATTGTTTGAGATCAAAGGTTAATTGTGAAAGAAGAATGCAAAGTTGAAAATTTATGAAGATGTGCCGAGACTTTACAGAAATTTTCTTCGATGGTTATTTTGCTAAAGCAATCCGAGCTAAATCTGAAGATAATTTCTACCATATTTGGGGGAGATTGTTAATATTTGTTTCAAAGACAGACTTGGGAAGAATACAATCAAAGAAATGAGAATTTACAAATATTTGTGCTTAAAGAAGAAATTTGTTACAAAAGGAAGAGATTGTCCAGATTGAACCAAAAGGAGAGATTGATTTGCTAAATCTTTCAAACATGATCTTGAATCCAAAGGGGGAGATTGTTAGCGCATAAGTATGTTGGATACAAGATCATAGAAGACTGAAGATCAAGAAGGTCAAAGCAGAAAGTCAACTCTCAAGCAAAGCCAAAGTCAATTTTAATAAAAGTCAAAGTATTAGTTTGTTATTTTAGTTTTGTCTTGTTAGACTTGTGGCTAGTTTAAATAGTTTTTTTCTTGTGTTGTTTTTGAGATATATGACTTGAAGAAGTATTGTACGTATTCTGAGAGAGAAAGTTTTAGAGAGAGAGAATATTGTTCTAGAGAGAGAAAGGGAGAAACAGATTGTAATCGTTTGTTTTGTGAATTGAAATTAAAACAGGTAGTTTACTAATCTTGTTTGTGTTAATTGTTTGTAATTAGAAACTTGAATCAGGGACACACATCAGATATTATGAAAGAATAGATGGTCAAGTCTGATTTGCCAAAGAAAATTGACACGATTTTCGAAGAAATAAATATTTTGTCTGAAAAGATAAAATAACTTGAAGTTGCAAATGTTGAATTATCTGATAAGATTTCCGCTGATGTGATTAATCAATCACCTTATGGTAATTCAAATGAATCAGCTTGTTCTTTCAAAACTTCTTCAAGTTCTATTCATGAAAATGTTTCCAACATGAACAGTGTCAAATCAAAGATTGTTAATTCAAATTAGATTCGTCCTTCTAATCTGTTTTATAATAAATCTGTTGATTGTTCAAATAACTATAATTCTAAAGGAAAATATGCTTCTAAGAGAGAGCAGATGGTTTGGAGAGTGAAGGATTCTTCTGATGAACAGAAGATTGATAAATCATCTGCATCCACATCAAACACCATGAAGAACAATGTACATAAAGGTAAATCTTTTGGCAAACCTGAAAAGATTTATTCTGCTAATCATCTTTTTAGGTTGGCTTAAAAGAAGATTTGTTGTTCTTACTGTGGAGCAAATGATTTTGTAAGTCAAAATTTTGTTAATTACTGGTATGGCATATACTATATTACTCCCAAAAGAACTGCAATTAACAAACATGGACCAAATACAAGTGGGTACCAAAAGGGACTGAATCTGTTTTGCAGGCACCACAAGTGAAGGGGCAGTAAGGGCAAAGACTTCTAAACACGTTTGTTTAGGATCGTTCTTCAATGATTTTGGCTTTTGAACAACACTGTTCAAAACCCATACCTCAGCGATTAGTTTTTTGGTTTCTGAATACAACAGTTCAGAACCCGGTCTTAAATGTCAAAGAATATTTTATTCAGATAAAGTTATTTTGCAAATATCAAGGGGGGCTTATCTGAATCTAACGCAGTTTATCATGATTTGAGGGGGAGCTAAAATCGTTTGTAAGTATCTTCTGATCTAGATCTCTGATTGTTTGAAAGAAGAACAACTTTCGAACATGAAAAATATTTTCTTAAATGTTCAAACCATTTCTCTATTCTCAACAAGATTTTAAGAATTTAGAAGTGTGATTTTAAATGTTTACATGTCGATCTCGGATTACATCATTATTTCTGACCGTGTGTTTCTAAAAAGATCAATACTTGTGTATTATCTTGTCTATATACTGTCAAGTATTCACACACATCGGTTCAGTACTTCATTTGAATTTGTTATTACCATGTCTCTAAAGATTCATATTTTGATGGTAATACTCCCGATTGTATTTAAATATTGTTGAGTTTCAAACGTCATTTCAAATTTATGCGTTGATTGCCAAAATTTGTTTATATTTGTTCATATAAACAAGCATCACGTTCTTTGATATCCAATCCCTAAATGCTCATATATTTCATTCTATTCGATCTGTTGATACATTGTCAGATTCTCTAAACAATTATCTTGATTTCATTTCATTCATTCATAAATCTTGTTTCGAGAGATCTTCAAAGTTTAAATGCTCAATTATCATTCATATTCTTAAGGAGCATACATTTGTGTGACAATGTTATCATATTTCAAGTGCTTATTTGTTTAAGCTAAACTGTTGAACAACATATCTTTTTAGGACAACATTTCATGGGATCAATGTGTGAGCTTAAAGAACTTCTATGGATTCACGTTAACCCGTGTTTCCTACCCAAGAAGTTAACCTTGAGTGATTGAGGGGTGAGGGGTTTTAAATCAAAGAGTGGGGGAGATAACTCATACTATTGAGTTATTCTCATTGTGTTGAGCGGTAAAATGGAAAGAGAGTTTGGTTAGAAGTGAGCATAATGATAAAAAGAAAGAGGGTGTGAGAACAAAGTTAAAAGAATATAAAATTCTGCACCAACTACTTTCTGAGTCGGGTAGCCACATCTTCTGATTGGTTAACATTCTTTGGTGACCATCATTGAAAAAGGCAGTAAGCCCATGCCAACTCTTGCTATAACCCCACCAACCACCCATTTCTTTATCAACAAAGAAATGTTTCAATTTTCTTGGGGATGCAGCACATATTGTATCTAATCTTCACTCGAAAGATTTGGATATTGAAAAGAAAGAAGTTTGCCCCACCTTCGCACGTCATTCATGCACATAGAGTTCGTGTAATAATTGTTGATGTCTCAACATTTACACACTTTGAGCCTGAAAAGCTAAATAGGTTAAATCATTCTACACTTGCATGAGCACACAAGGAATGAGTTTTCTTGTCATAACATTCATAGAAAATTCCTTTGTGGTTTTTCAATGATTGAATGGAAGCCCTAGGGGAGTGAACATTAAAAAGCTCATTTCCAAAGTACATCTGTTGTACTAAGTGGCTTTGTGCTACTTACAGGCATACTAACTGTATCATTTGTTGATTCAGGGTTATACTTCTTATTTTGTCTGAATTTGAAAAGATTCGGATGAATACATTTATGAATTGATGGATACTAAGATCAAAAGGGCGGAGATTGCTATTTTATCATAAAGGGGGAGATTAGTTTTCAAAGACAGTGATGAAATTGAAATGTTCTGATGATCATTATGCTCACAGTCATCAAAAAGGGGGAGAAATAGAATAAAGAAGAAAAAGGGAGATAATTCAATTTCAAAGTTAAAAGATTTGTCAAAGTCAAAAAATTTGTTCCGAGAAGATTCCTTGTTCAAATACAGACAGTTCATAGATCAAAGAGATGAAGATACAAGCATTGAAAGATTCCTCAAAGTTTAATGTTGCACAGATTAACGTTTCAAAGATTTCATGTTCAAGAGTTGATGACTTTTCAAAGTGAAAGGCAATGACTTTTCAAAGAGAAGGTGGAAGATTGTTCAAGTTTATCTGAAGATTCTACAAAAGCTAAATGATTGAAGATTGTCAGAGCTTCAAAGTTTAAAGATGTCAGAGTTAAAGTTTTGAAGATCAAGAGCTGAAGACTGCTGTCAATTTTTTTTAAATCTTGAATCCAAAGGGGGAGATTGTTAGGACATTTATTGTCTTCAAGATTTGAATATAAAACAATTATAAAGTCATGGATTGTAAAAGTCTTGTAAAGTTAAATAAAGTCAAAAGTTAAAGTAATGTTAGTGAAAGTCAAAGTAGTTTACTTTGTAATGGTCATTGTGTTGTAATTAGAAGGTATATTATGTTGCTTTGTCTTTAAGCTTTAGGTTAGAAGCTTTGATATTGTCATATCTTAGAGAGAGAAAGTAAAAGATTCATTGAGAGAGAAAGCTTAATTTCATGTAATTCTTCAAGATCAATGAAATTCATGTCAATTACCTAATAGATCTGGAGTTTACATAGAGATCGTCAGTCGCCTAAATGTTTTCGTCAGAAGGTGGCATCGTTTTCGACCCTCATACGAGCCAATGTCCTTTCCCTGACGTCCTCGAAAGTCTCAGGGGGATGCTTGGTTAAGTCGAGATACAATTCTGAGTTGTCGTCTAAACCACGTTTATAGGCTTCGATCGTGGTCTTAATGCCGCAATTCCGAACGCTAATCATTTCAGAATTGAAACGATTGAAGTAGCTGCGAACTGATTCTCTAAACTTCTGCATGATGTAGTAGAGATCTCTAGTTTGTTTCTCCATCTTAGGACTGTTTGCAAATTGCTGGAAGAACTGCTTGACAAGTTTCGAGAACATATCATTGGATTTAGGCTTGAGGTTTATTAATCACTAGAGGGCTGCCCCTCTGAGTGTGGCTCCAAAGCTTTTGCTCATGCATACATATTGATATTGATGTAGGATCAAAACCGTCCATATTAATTGTTTATACTGTGCTATATCTTCTGTCAGATCTGTTATCCTTGAATACTTGGGTGAAAAAGTTGGACTATTGTATGTTGTTGCAGATTCAAGCATACAAGATAAAAAACAATTAAGAATTCAATCAAAAACACATCAATTAGAGAGACAAAATGTAGAGAGAGAAAGTTGTTGTCATATCACTCTTAGTCAAAGATCTCACAACACAGAGTTACAAGAGTTACAAGTTGTTACAAAACACAAGGAAATAAGAGTCTTATATATGGTTCAAACAAGCCTTGACCTCATACAAAGCAATACATGATTTAAAGCAAAGTAAAGATACAAATTGATTCAAACTATGTCTTAACAATCTTCCCCTTTTGGATCAATTTGTAAATATTCTAACACGATTATCTCTGATCCCCAAAAGAGATTCAAAACGCCTGATACCATTATTGAATTCAATTCTACCATCCAAAACATCTAAATCTCTTTCCATGACAATTTTATCTCTCCTTGGCAAACGGTCACCAGCGGCAAATCTTTGCCTTGCAATCTCATCATGCATGCTTTTGAGTTGAAGCCTTATCACCTTAAGCGTTTGATCAGAATATCTTGCAACTTCAGAAAATCTAAGGAACCTCTTCTCATTCTGCCCATTCTTGTAGACAACTCCAAACTCAGGTTGCTCAGTTCTCTAAGTCTGGAAGAGTCATATTTGGCTTTGTCATATTCACCCTTCTTTGGTTAGTTTCTATTCCTAGTTGGAAGTCATAATAGTAAATATCGTAGATATACCTTCTAAAAAATCTCTTGATAGTTTCTAGAGCAAAGGTAATATTCTCCTTCCGAATGACCATTTTCTGAACTCATGGTACATATACTCCAGATCATCCACATTTAGATGGTGAAAGTCAGCTTCAGAAAAGGTATATTCTTTCATATCTCTTCTCTAGACAATAAAGACTGGATTCCAAAGCTTGATGAACTTCTTTCACCACAACTATCTTTGATTCGCTCTTAACTACTCTTTGTGCTTGCCTCAGAAAATTAAGCATATCAACATACTCTTGCTGAAATTCTTTAGGCTTTTCTTTGACTACCAATATTCTAAAGATGTCCATTGGTCTAATATGATGTACAAAAACTTTCTTCTTTTCTTCTTAAAGAAATGGATCCCTCATAGCATGTCTCATTTGCCTTAGCTCATCTTCTATGGGACCAAACTCTGCTTTAGGTGCATTGACATTAGAAGGACCGACTTCATCTGTATTGGGCATATCAGAAATGTGAACAACTTCATCTGGTTGATCAGTACTGTTTGGTGGAGCAAATTGACTTTGAGGACTAGGTTATCTTGGAGGACTTGGTTAAGTAGCATGAACTTCAGAAACATCTGGAAAATTGAATTCTTGGAAAGTAGGAATCTCAGGCACTTCAGACAGGTTCGGCTCAGGAATCTCATTGTGAATAGAACTAAGTTGAATATCCTTAGGATTACCCCGTTCAAACATTTCTTGTAAAAGATCAGTATCTTGATTAGCTTCTAACAGACTGTCGAGAACACTGGCTTCATTCTCTGGTATGGGTTCATCATTAACATTACCATCATTAACATTACCATCATCAACAAATTTTCTTTCTCTTCTTCGTTGACCTTCCAAATTTTTTCATACAGCTCATCTTCATCATCATCTGATGTAAGGTCAATAATGTCAACAGAAGATATGCCAATTATCAAAAAAAATTCTACTCTTATAGCTACCTTAGGCTTTTCAATCATTGGTACTACATCCGGATCAACATACAAAACAAGCTCTCTTCCACTTATAACTCCTTGATCACTTAGACTTTCCGTTGTCATAACAATTGATGAAACAACCGAATGGCCTGTGTTCATAGCTGGCAAAGGGTTAACTATGATATGACTTCCACCCGGTCCTTGTATTCCAGATTGTGGAGCTACTCTGGGTGTTCCGGTCAGGTCACTAAGACTTCTGACAAATAGAAATATATCAAGATGTGTCCTAGGAATGAAAATAGGTCACTCAAGTGGTACTAGACTCGATTGTGCACTAAAAGGAATTGAGAACCGGGGTCGTGGCCCTCTATTTTCAATATCTATGATCTACGAATGAAAGCTAGATAGATTATGTGCTAAGTCCCCGTGCGTATCTGAGACTATCACCAATTGGGAGGTGGTAGAATGGCTGGCTAGGGTGTGTAGTTGCATCAGTGGGCTACTTATGTCTTGTCCAATATCGGCAAACAATACATGTGGCCTGGTAGTGGATGTGGCTGCCCTTCTGGAAATGTAGGTTCGGGTGCACTCCCTCTCAACATATTCTTTTTCTCTCCCATCACTCAAGCTCACATTCAAATTTTCAACTAAATCTCCCTCAATTCTTCTTATATCTCCCACCACATTACTCATAGTGATATCAACATCAATCTCCATGGAATCATTGTTGAAGTCATTGCAATCATTATTATCATCATCATATTGATCATCATTGTCATCATTGATATCCATAGAAGTATCATCAGTTGCAAATGGAACAGATTCACTATCATCATCTTGAGCTTGATCCGATTCAGTTACAGAAACTGAACTATCCTCGGCGTTCTCTCCCTGACTGCCCGATTGAGAAATAACGGCAGGACTAGGTCGAGATGTGGAACCCACATGATGTGTGGCATGTGCCTGGGAACCCTACAGCCTCAAGTCCAGAATGTTGTCCCCCTCCAGTTCCCCTCCTAGGATTTTCTCTCTGCTCTTCCCGTTCTTCTAGCCCCTGGGTAACAGGAACCCTCACAAACAACATTCGCCTAGGGTTTGAGCCTGGGGTAGGGGCAACTGGTGTTGGTCGTCCCGTAAGCTCTCTATAATCTCTAACACACTCTGAGTGCAAATCAGCATAAGCTAAAAGTGCTTCAGGGACTGGCATGTTGTAATTGAATGTCTTCTTTTGCCTCATAAGATATCTCATTGAATATTTAGGTGCATATGGATGTGTGCTTCTCCTTGGGATATCTTTGTTACATATGATCATGCTATGGATAATCAAAGCCAAGAATCTCTGATATGGCATAAAGATTGGAGCCTTTGAAGTTTTCTTTGACATCACCCTTTCATAGAGTTCATTCCAAAATACAAAGGAGTAGTCCACATGCAGATCATACACAACAACATGAAATAGCTCCAGTATAAAAATATTTGCATTATCAGTTCCCTGGTGCTTTGCTGTAAGACACCTGTTGATGACTGAGAACAAAGTGTAGTAGAATGGAGGCAAGTTATTCTTCTTGAAGTCATTAACTTGAGTTAGTTAGCCAACATAAACCATAACTCTTATTCCCTTAAAAACTTCAGTATCAGTTGGGTATAGACCATATGAAGTTCTGCCTTCTCTTGAATCAACATCTGGTAACCTCAAGATGTACCTCAGTCTTTGATAATCCAAGATTGACTTGTAGTGATCAATCTGGATTTCAAATTGTGGAACTTCAGCATTACCGATGAATCTGATGGTGTTCCATGCTTGCTCCAAGTATATGAGAGGCACTACCGCAGATCCAGCCATTGAGTACCAGAAATTGAAAAATTATGGACAGGTGTCCATTTTGTGAGTTAAAATCCAAAATTTCATTTTTGAAATTTTTTCCTGAAATTCACTAAGTATAGAATGTGCTTTTCGCATGACACACAAAAAATGGCACTTTTCGCATGAGTGAATATGCAAAATCTGTACTTAAACAAAATTTGACACTTGAAGAAATTCGCATGAAACTTGATTTTGAATTTAATCCCGAAAATTTTGACTAAGTCATGAATTCAACCCAAGAACTCTCACGAGTCTTCAAATCCATGAAGAACTCGCAGAGTTCATGTATTAAAAAAATCATATTTCCATATTCAAAAACCAAAATTTTCGATTAACATCCAAAAATTTCATCCACAAAACATGTCAAAATCCTCATTACAACATTAATCGAAGATCAATTTCCACTTTTAAGTTCATTTAGTCCATTTAAATCCAATCTCAGTTCAAGAACAGTTCAAAGAATTTATGAAGTTAGAAACCTCACAGTTGAAGTCAAGTCCAAAATCAGTTCATGATATTTCAATAAAATCTAAATTAATTGTTTGAAATCAACATTCAAACACCATTAACAAGGTTTAATCCATTAAGAAATTCATTAAGTCCAATCATCAAGGTTTCGGTTCGAGAGGGATTATGAAGATGAACAGTCCTTAAGATAATCAAAACCCTAAATCGAAAAGAGAACCTGAAAAGAATCTATACAAGTTACAGAATACAGGAATCAAACATAAATCAATACACATAATCAACAATAACCTACCCTTGAATTGAAATCGAGGTCTGGAAAATGGAAATCGCAAAGGAGGGTTTTTGAGAGAAATGCTAAGTGAGAAACTCGTATAAGAAATGCCTTTGAGAAAAGTGATTTGAAAACTGAGAACACTTGTATTTATACCCAAGAGTAAAGGTGACAAGTGGCATGAATATATTGGGCAATCACTTTTCGCAGGCAAAATGAAAAATCAGACTTGTCTTGAAAAATGACAAGTTGTGTGTGAACTTTTCGCATGAAACGAGGTGCGAAAAGTTGTGCTTATGGAAGAATTTGCATACCACTATGTGAGAATTGTGACTTTTCGCAGACCGAACGATGCGAAATGGTCACTTTTCGCAGACCATAGGGTGCAAAATGCTCACTTTTCCAAGACATAGGGTTCGAAATGTGACTTTTCGCAGACCAAAGGTGGGAATTGTACACTTTTCTCATACCACTATGTGACAAAAGTAGACTTAGCAAAAAGTTTCAAAATTTCCAAATATGGCAATTTGACATTTTAAAGTTTTCCAAAAACAGAAACTTGCCAAACATGGAAAATTTTCCAAAAATAAAAACTTTCCCAAAAAGGAAACTTTCCAAAAATGGAAGCATTTAAGCTCCAAAATGATTTTTCACATTTTAAAAAAAAGTACTCACACACACACTTACAGACATGCAGATACTCCCCCTTGACCTTTGATCAATATTTTTTGTAAAACAGAAATTTTCTTGGTATTCATAGAACATGAATTCTGATTGGTTAGAAGTATCATTTTCATTTACTCCCCCTTAACAAATGTTTTATAAAACTTGAACTGATAAGAAACACTTACACTCCCCCTTGATGTAAGCATGGACTATTTGATTGTGTAAATGTAATATTCCCAGATTCAAGCACAATTAAATCAAGATTGATATGACAGTTATGTTATAGAGAGAGAGTAGTGAGAGAAAGTCACAAGAATATTCAATGATATGAAAGTTACAAGTCTTCTCGTTACAAACACTCATAACACTATGACTATTTATACCAAAGCTACTTCTCTCACAAGCTTACATACTTAAAATATACAAACACTTACAACACAAACAAACTAGACTAGACTTAGCTGACTTTGCTGACTTTGACTTTCCACATTAAATCTTGGATACAATTTATACACTAACATTCTCCCCCTTTGTATTCAAGATTTAATAAAAATTTGTCAATTGTCTTCAGCGCTTGATTCTTCAAACTTTGACTCTTACAACTTTAAACTTTGTAGCTCTGACAGTCTTTAGTCTCTGATGCTTTGAAGAATCTTGAAAAGTCTTTCACATTTAGCATCTTTGAAAGTCAATCATGTCTTAAACACGAATCTGAATTCTTGAAATTCCTTTGAATCTTTATATTTAAGATAACTTTGAAATATCTTCGAAATCTTCATCTTTGAACTTTGAGGAATCTTTGATCTCATATCTTCATCTGTCTGATCTCTGGATTGTCTTCAGAAAACCAACTTTCTCAAATCATCTTGACTTGTCTTTGAATCATCTCAGAATGATTTCTTTTCATCATACTTGAATGAATTGAACTTTCAGAATTTCTCCACGTCTTTTCACTTTGACATCTCTTCATGACTTTGAAATTTAACTTTGTAAAATTTCTCCCCCTTTTTGATGAATTGTGATAATCAAAATCATCAAAACTCATTTCAAAGTCAGCTTGGTCTTTGAAACTTCTCCCTCAAGTAAACAATGTAGAACAGTCTTCATGATCTCGTCTGGTAATATTTGAACATTCTCCCCCATTTGATTTGATAATGAGCCATCAATTCATGAATGTATTTATCTGAATCTTTCCAAATTCAGACAAATTAGAATGATAACCCTAAATCAACAGATGAAACAGTTAGGAATGCCTGTCAGTAACACAAAGTTACTGTGTACAACGAATGTACAATGTAAGGAACTGGTTTGAGGTTGACACCCTAGGACTCCCATTCAATCATTGAAAAACACAAGGTATTTTCTATGAATGTTCTGACAGAAAAACAGATTTTCTGTGTACTCATGCTTGTGTTATGAAAGAATTAAGCACAATGATTGTGTTTCATAAGGCTCAAAGTATGTAAACCATTGATACAACAATGATAATACATAGACTCAATTGTGCATGATGAAGGGTCTAAGGTGGGGCAACTTTCCTTCTATTTCAATATCAGTATCTTCCAAGTAAGGAACCAATAGCGTATGTGTTGCATCCCCAGAAAATGTGAAACATTCTCATTTTGAGAAAAGAATGAGTAGTTGGTGGGGTAATTGCAAGAGATGGCATGGGCTAGGTGCCTTTTTCAATGACGTTCACGAAGAATTGTGAAACAACAGTTTATGCGGTTGCCCGACTTAGAAAGAAGTTTGGTGCAGAGTTTAATATTCTTTTACTCTAATCTCTCACCCTCCTTCTTTTAACCATGTAAGCTCACTTCTAACCAATCTCTCTTTTCCATTTTACCTCATCACATACCACTCTCAATCTTTTGACCCCTCTCCCCTCAATCACTCAAAGGATTACTTCCTGGGTAGGAAACACTGGTTATCGTGAATCCATGGAAGTTCTGTTAAGCTCTCACACTGAATCCCATGCATTTTCCTAAGAGCATGTATTGCCTCAATGATTTTCTTGACATTAAAGCACAAGAAATCATTTGTCAGTGTATGTATGCTCATAAAGATAAGAATGAAATTTGAACATTTTAAGCATTTAAGATTTCTCAAAACTTTCTATGAATGAATAATCATGAAAAAATAGAAATGTTTTGAGAATCTGACAATGATTAAGATCAGATCAAAATTCATGAAGAATAATATTTTGGGAAATCAAAGACAAATGTTGTTTATATGAACAATATATAAACATTTTAACAATGAAGGCACAGATAATGATGAAATGACGTTTGATTCAAACAATAGTGAATAGCAAATGGGAGTATTACCTTAGAAAGATTAAACGTTTGATATATGGTAATAACAAATTCAGATGAATTACTAAACCGGTGTGTGTGTATACTTGACAATAATAGACAAGATAATACATAAGTATTGATCTTTGGAAACACACTATTAGTAAACTTTAAAGCTCAATTATGAAAAACCTTTAAAATCACACTTCTAGATTCATGAAATCTTTTGAGAATAGAGAAGTGGTTTGAACATTTAAGAAAACTTTTTTCATGATTGAAAGTTGTTCTTCTTTCAGACAATCAAAGATTAAGATCAGAAGATACTTACCTTTAAGCTCCCCCTTAAATCATGATAAAATGATTTATATTCTGATAAGCTCCCCCTGGATATTTGCATAATATCCTTGTTCTTAAACTTTTAAGAACGGGTCCTGATCTGTTATAATCAGAAGCCATAATTATTGACATTGAAGTACGGGTCTTGAACTGTGTTATTCAAGAGCCAAAGTTCTTGACATTAAAGTCCGGGTTTTGAACTGTTTTGTTCAAAAGCTTTTGTTCTTGCCCCCCCTTAAACTTTGGGTGTTTGCAACACAGATTTAGCTTTTGGTACCCACTGGTATTTGGGTCCTGATATGTTAGTTGAAGTTCTTGTAGGGGTAACATAATAACAACCATATCAGTAATTAACAAAATTATTACTTACAAAGTCATGCGCTCAACAGTAAGAACAACATATTTTCTTCTGAGCAATCCTGATCAAATGATTAGTAGAATAAAACATATCAGAATTACCAAAAGATTTACTTTTGTGTGCACTGTTCTTTTTGGCATTTGATGTGGAAGCATATGCTTTGTCTTTCTTCTTCTCATCCGAAGAACCTTTAACTCTCCAGACCATCTGTTCTTTCTTAGATTTGTTTCCAAGAGATTTAACATTGCAGCTCGCTGGACTATCTACAGACTTGTCATAAAACAGATTAGATGGTCGAATCTGATTTGATATTACATTTTTTAGTTTGACACTTTTCTTTTTAAAAACATTTTTCTCATGAATGGAACATGAATCAGTTTTAAAAGAACAAGTTGATTCGGTTGAATTGTCATAAGGTGATTTATTACTCACATCAGCTGAAATCTTTTCTGACAATTCAACATTTGCAGCTTCCAAGTCCTTTAATTTTCCAGTCAAAATGTTTCTTTCAACAATAATTGTGTCAAACTTTTGTTTTAAATCGGATTTAGCCATCTATTCTTTAAGAATGTCTGAGGATAGAACAGTTAACTTGGATGTGAGCTTAGATATTTTTGATTCAAAGATTTGACTCTCTTGCTCAAAATCTTTTTCTAAGTTCTTGTTTTGTTCAGAAATATCTTTGAAAATCCCAACATTTCTCTTCTCATCATCTTTCTTTTCAAGCTCAAAAGACTTTTTCTTTTCTTGAAAACATTTCCTTTCTTTTTCAAGTAAGTCTTGTAATGCAGAGATCTTTTTGGGAAGTTCAACAGTTTTTTCTTCAAGAACTTTTCTCTCTTCGGCAAAAGTGCCTCTTTATGTAATTAAAATCATTTCAAACTCAGACACTTGCTTAGAGAGTTTAATGCATCTAAGCTCAAGATCCTTTTTCTCTTGTAAAGTTTTCTTAGAAAGATCAGACAGCTGTTGAGTAGAAGATTTCTCTGAATCAACTTTAACTTTATCTGCTTGGAGGCTTTTCTTCAGTTCAGCATTCTTTAACTCCAACGCAAACATCTTGTCTTCAAAAGCCTTAAACTTTTGTTGAAGCTCAACTGATTCAACTTGTAGTACTAATGATCTTTGTTCAGTTGTCTTTAGTTGGCTTTGAAGATTCACAATCTTTCTCTCTTTCAGCTTTAACTCTTTCTCACATGTCACAATAATATTCTCTTTTAATACAATATACTTCTCTTTCTCTTTAATCTCTTTCTCTTTTGCACTTATGATACCTGCAAAATTTGATTTAGCATAATTAGCACATTTTTCACAATCAAAAGTTTAATCAGAATTTGACAATTTAAATTTCAACTCCTGAATTTGTTTTTAAAGAACTGAATTCTGATTCTTTAGTTTGTCCCTTTCATCTTCAATTGTCGGTATCTCAGGCATGTACATAATAGCACATTATCTCCCTGATAAAATTGTAGACATCTTGATCAATAAGTTGGCTTGATATGAATGATCGTTCCCAAACAATTCAGAAAATTTGACTGAAAGTCAAACACAGATCACCACTTGAAAAATAGTAAAAAAAAATTCTAACTTCAGAACTCGCAGGCCACAAGAACTCGCAAACGACTAAACTCGCAAGTAACTGTTCACACTGCTTCTCGCTAAACGTGTTATGTGCGAACAAGAAACTCGCAGACCACTATGTGCGCGAAGTAGCTTCTCGCAAGTTGATTCGTGCGTGAAGTAGCTTAGAAAAATTAAAAACATGAACATCTCGCAAACGAATGGAAACTCGCACGTCAAAGGATCCTTGCGCGTTCCATACTTAGCAAATTTTGACAATTATAGAATTCGCTAAGTAGAAAACTCGCAGAATGAAAGAACTCGCACGTCACTGTTCATAAACTTCTCGCTAGATGGCTTGTGCGTGAACGAGAAACTCCCAACAAGTGTTGTGCACGTTTTGTCACTACACGTAAGCACTTTTTGCGTGAACTAACTAGAACTCGCAGAAAGCTTGACAAAAGTCCATCTTGCGCGTTCTTTGTCTTTGTGTGTTCTTGCTTTACGCGAAGAGTAGATCTAGCGTGTTCTTGCCTCTGTACACACAAATTCTATCCAAAATCAATATAAACCTGCAAATTGATTAACAAACTGAACCACTATGATCGAATTTCGATTTAGAACACATTTCTAATACTAATTTCAAATTAAAAACAACAAAGCACAATGAATTGATTCACAACAGTGTTCGATGAACATTTTTCAAGTAAAATAAAATTTCAAAAATTAAAATCGATTAACTGATAAATTGGTGATCGAATTTAAACAAGAAACATTTTAAAATAGTATTCGAACACAATGAACTCCATTTCACACAAAAACAACAACTAATCAAAGAAAAATCGATTCAACAGTGAAAATCCAAATCGACTATGCGTGTTCTTGAAATTTCCAGAAATCGATCCAATATGATAATGTGATCTTTCTGAATATGAATGTGTTCAACTCTGATACCAATTGTAAATGTAATATTTCTAGATTCAAGCACAATTAAATCAAGATTGATATGACAGTTATGTTCTAGAGAGAGAGTATTGAGAGAAAGTCACAAGTATATTCAATGATATGAAAGTTACAAGTCTTCTCGTTACAAACACTCATAACTGAAAGTCCAAGATCTCTAAATCTTAGAGAGAGAAAGTAGAGAGAGAAAGTAAGAGCGCCAAAAGTAATCTGATATTCAATATGTGTTCCAAAGTTTTTAAAACAAAAGAACCAAGGGGACTTAAATACCCCAAGGTCTAAACAGAACAGATAAGCAAACTAAACACTGTTTAAACAACAAATAATTAATACATTGATTACTATTCAAAATAGACTTAACAATCTCCCCCTTAGTAATCAATGACCCTATTCTCTTTGACGAAGTCTATTTAGTCCAAGCAATACTTCTAGGCGTCTTAGAGTTGAGCAGAAAATCAACTTCTCACCAATAATATTCAATGTCTTCTTTAGAAGTTGAATTTCATCATTTTCAAGCTGGAATGTATTTCTTCCTGTCTCTAAAAATCTTCTTTCAGCATCTTTTAAACGTTGCTCCAATTGTAGCTTGATCACCTTCAAGGTTCCATCTAAGTAATGACTTATCTCTTCAAATATGAGGAAGCATTTTTGACTTGAACCATTCCTGTAAATAACTCCAAATGGATCTTGAAGAATGGTGAAAAGAGGATAAGAATCTAAGTTCGGCAAGCTACGATTGGGCTTTAGAAGATTAACCACCGGCTGAAAGCTTTCAGCAGCCATTTGAAAATCAAACACTCTACAGAATCTAATTTGGCGCCGAATAAACCTTTTGATCACAAACAGTCTTGAGAGACATCTTGTGTTCTGTGATAAAGATCCCTGAAATGATTATACAGAAATTCAATGTCATCAATAGATAGATCACTAAAATCTGCCTCCGAGAAAGTATATAACTTGCAGTCTCTTCTTTCCACTTCAAAGTCCGGATACCAGATATTAACAAATTTATTTATCGTGACGCTCATAACTCGGACAATCAGATGCGGAGAAGAAACGAGATTCTTTCCACGACGCTGGCACTTGATGAACATTAAGTATTCATACTGATAATCAGCAAACTCCTTTTCAACTCCAAGAATTGCATGAATGTTGACTTGCCTTCTTCTAGAAACAAAAATATTACTCTGAGAGTCTTCTAGAAAAGCAAATCTTAGTCTTGAAGCCATATGCCGAAGATGCAAACTTCTTTGTCTCTGCTGTCTAGATAAAGTTGGTCCTTCTTCTAGGATAGACGGTGGAATCACAGGTTCAGAAGGAAGAACATCAGCTTGTGATCTGGACGACTGACCAACTTCAAATGTGCTAGAAGGAGCAGTGGTAGTCAGAGCAGAATCAGCAGGGATAGAAGTAACTGGAGAAGTTTTAGGAATTTGAGTCACTTCAGGAATCTCATCTTGAGAAGGAAGATCACTGTACAGGATGTTTGAAATTTCTTCATCCTTAGCATCCATAAAAACAGTATCATCTTCAGTATCAGATAATACAATGATATCCTCATACTCTTCTTCCTTTACTTTGCAAAGCTTCTCATATCTGATGTCATCGTCATCATCTGAGATAATCTCTATGAAGTTTGCGAAGAAGGATCTCATATCATTAGCTGCTTCAGAATCATCTAGCTCATTTGCCCTTGTTGCAATGTCAGGATCAATGTAAACGACAATCTGCAAATTGTTCTCAATATTCTACTCAGAAATGTTCAAAGAATTAGACATCGCAGACAAATCTATATTTTCTATCATAATGTTCAGAATATCTTCAACACATCAGTCTTGGACATTGTCAGCACTCTTTTCTTTGTCAGCTGCCTCTTCTTGTGTTTGATCTTCTCTAACTGACGAATCCTTCACCCTCTGTCTCTTAGTCATCTCCCCCTCATGACCTTGATTATCTGTCTCTGGATCATCCTGGTCATGTCTTCGTTTAAGATACAGACCTGCTTCAGTTCTGCAGTCCAGTTCATGACGATCAAATCGGTCAGAGAGAGCGATTAGAGCTTGAGTCATGAGAGATATGCCTTCCTTGATCTCTGAAAAATTCGTCCGAGCTTTAGTACGGAAAGAAGTGAATTCCTCGTATAGCGTAGAAACCCTGTCAGATGCAGAAGTAGAAGCTGGAGTCGGAGGCAGAGGCGGATTCGGTTGAAAAGTCCGTAACAAAGAGATGAAATCTTGATTTTGCTGTTCTGGCGGTGACATAGATAGAAGACAAGCATAGAGCAGATCAGTCAATTATGTAACCGGAAGATCTTGAACTATAGGTCGTGAAGTAGAAACAAGAGGGACTGAAGTTGATACGCTAACAGATTTTTGTAAATGGTGGAGGAAGCGGAATAGAAACAATCACAGGTGTAGTAGAAATAGTAGAAGACGATTCTCAGATAACTACCCCAGATGGTCTTCTGAAAGGAATCTCTTATGGAATCGAAGGAGCATCAATCTCTGGTATCTTACCTTTGAAGAGAGCCCGCAACTTCTGAATTTCTGCATGCTTTTGTTCTTCATATCGTTCGCGCATTTGTCGGATTACCTCATTCAGAGTTGTAAATTTCTCCATCGTATCACGTACTACAACTGAAGAAGTATCGACAGTAGAAGTAATCTCAGGTGAAGAATGAAAACATGTTGTACCTTGAACTCGATGGTGAGTTTTAGCATTAGCAAAAGCTAGATCAAACTCATCAACTTGAATATTAGCCACTTTAGGATTCATTGATACAGATTCTTCTTCAGACAAAATATCTTCTTGAACGTGCACTCCTGGTTCCCTTGACTTCCTTTCATAAACAAAAATACCAGGATGGTCACCATCATTACCACCATTACCACCATTACCATCAGTGTCATCATCATTCCCATCTTCATCTCCAGCAATATCATCACCAGCAACATCTTCATCATCAATATCATTACCAGCAGGGTCAGTGTCGATAGAGGCAAGAACATCACCTATTTGTTGATTGGCAACAACTGCTTCAACCTCTTGATCGACAACAACTACTTCAACCTCTTGATCGGCATGAAAAGAAGCAGCTTGTTCATCATGAGACGATTCAACTTGGTCAACTTCCAAAAAGAGATCATTTTCCAGACAATATTGAATTATGCTATCATCAGATGGATCAGCATAATTCACAACGAGCTCATGAGGAATCGACATGGAATAGTTGAAAGTCTGCTTCGGTCTCTGAATATATGTCATCTCAGTATCCGGAACTTGAGGCCAAGACAATCGACGAGGAATAGCAAGATTACTTCTGAGCATACTGCGAACAATCAACTTCATATATCGGACAAACGGAATAAACATGCACTTCTTATGCGTCAGTTTGTCTTGCACTCTCTCTGAAAGTTCGGTCTAGAAGATATACGTATAGTCGACATGCAGGTCATAGACAACTTTGTTGATTCCAGTTATGATGTTCTTTAACTTGATTTAACCTTTTACTACACACAGATTAATAAAGTAGAGTGTTGAAGTATTTAAGATGTGTAGAAGAGATTGAACATGCAAGGTAGTAAACACACAAGTAATTAATGAACAGGAAGTAAAGTATTATATGAAAGTTACTCAAAGACCTGTTTCATTAATTACTCAAGAATACCAAGAACACGCACTGGTATGTGCAAATATGCTCAAGGATTATACAGACTGCTATTTTTGTGTGTGATCTCGTTTTTTGTTCTCTAAGGTGGTGCTCCCTTAATATAGCAGAGGGATGCACCCCTTAGTACAAGACAAAAACTGACATTCCATAAACGGAATGCCACCTGTAAAGTAAACATCGTGAGACACCCATTACTTTGATCTTGAGGATCTTCGTACAGCAGTCCTCACGTGTTCTGCACGTGGTCTTGTCTTGAACTCTAAGAAAAGCTTCAATATTGATCTCTAGAGGTTAGCCTTCACAGAGGCTTTGTGAGTGATCACAGAGGCTCTGTGATCTGAGTATCATTATCAGATTTGTCCTCTGGCGCGTCTTCTGCGGAGTGGTCTTCTGAGCTTTGTATCTTCTACGGTGACTTTCGAGATAGCAGGGGTTTCTATACTTAGCCTATTTTTCAACACTTCTAAACATGGTAGATGGAGCTAACAATCTCCCCCTAAGTGTTGAAAAATAAAAATTTGGAATTTGGAGTGATGGCTAAGCTAGAAACAAAAGAGGTGAAAGGAACTCAACCTCTGAATCTTGATTTTCAATTAAAATAAAATAATACCAGAAGGCAATTACATTTGACAGTGGATACACAAAAAAAAATTACAAGACATCAGAGCCTATACTTTGGCGTCTGGGAAATCATTGATCTTCTTTCCAAACCCACCTTCTTTCTTCAGTTCTCTATAGTAGTACACACACAGGTCTCTGAAGCTTAAGGTAGCACCTATGTCTGTCAGAAGGACATCTGCAGCTTCTGTGGGTACGAGTGGGTTGCCTCTGTGCTTGATAAGTAGATATTGAATGAGCAGCAGAGATTCTGTTGAGTACTTTTGGCTTTCTATCCCCGTGAATAATTTATTTTCTCCTTTGGGGTTTAAGTACACAAGACCAAAAGAAGGTGAAGTGATGATGGAGTTCGGCAGAATATTGGCAGAGGGAGGTAAGCTATCTTCTGGTGGAGGGAAGTTGACCTTTTTGACTCCCAAGTCAAGTGCCACTTGAAAGTCAACTATACTGTAGAACAACAACTTTTCTCTCATGACCCTCTTCATGGTGAGATGTGCTTCTTGGTATTGCTTCTTCCAGCCAAACTTATCCTCTGTCCATTTGAATAGCTCCGGAAGATCATGAGGATGAAGATTCGGTAGATCTGCGTCTGTGAAAGTCAATATCTCCTTATCTTCCCTTTTCATGGCGTATTCACTGAACCAGAAGTTCTTACACTTTGTGTGTCCAAGCTTGATTGCCACAACCTCTGTGATCTTGGCTATGTTGAAGACTTTGGATTTTGGCTTGGCTTTATCTTTATAGAATCTCCTTCTCTCATCTGATACAACTTCCTCTCAGAGTCTGACAGTTGGAAGGTCTTGAGCTCCACGGCTATAGAGGTATTTATACACTTCTTCTTCGATGTCCTTCTTTGGTGGAACAGGGAAGGGTCTTCTTAGGCTCTCAAAACCTTGGATAACCTCTGCAACTCTATCCTTTGATGGTTTGTCAAGTGGTTATAGGATGGGGAGTTCCGACAGAGGTTGCAGATCAAAGGCCCAGTCTTCCTCTTCAGGTTTTACTCTTTTGAAAGCATCAAAAGAGCTCTTTAGTAGTTTCTCAGAGGTGGGAGGAGGAGACTTGACCTTCTTCAGAGGTTCTATAGCTATTGCCTTGCCTTTATCTTTGGAAGTTGGTGGGGATTCTGTGATTTGGATTATGGTGGTAGAGGGGGCTGCAGAGACCTTTTGTTTAGTTGTTCTCTGTGGTTCAGGTTCTGAGATCATAGGGACTTGGTTTAGGGGAGCCACTGATATTGGTGCTTCTTTTGTGTAATGCACATTCTCCCCCTCATGAGGACCACGACCGGAGGCATCAGGATCTTGGTCCTCATGTCGTGCCCTCTTCTGTCCTACTTGGGTTTGGCAGGTGACAGGTTCCTTCCTCTTCTTTGGCTTACAGAGGTTGTTATCGACATGTTTTGTGATCTTCTTGATTGCGTTCTCTGCAGCCAATGACAGAGTGTTGATTTCGATGTCTGACTTGAAACGAAATGTGGCTAAGGATCGCTTCAAGTCTGCTGTCACCTTCTGCCCTTGGTCGTTGAAGTTGGATCGAAGGAGGTTTTGGTTTCGCAGAAACTGATTTCCCATAGCTTCCAAGTCGACTTTTGTTGCAAACGCAGAGGGGTCTGGGGCAGAGGTTGATGCCTGTGTGTGAAAGGGAACCATAACACTGTGAATTCTGTCCTTTATTTCCTCTCTGAGCCTGGCCATTTCGTTCACTCCGGTCTGGACTCCTTGCGTAGCATATTTTGGGAACTCTTCTGTGCAAATATCCTCTAGAACTTGAATCTGATTGGAGTGGGCGATGATGGTTTGACCGCAGACTTGAAGGTCAGCTTTGGTCGCGCACTTTGTTTTGAGGGCGTGCATAGCTTCAGTATTGGCTTTTAGGGCCTCTACAAGGGTTTGAGAGTTGGCTTGGAACTCTCTGGAGATAGAGCTTTGCAACTCGTCAAGTTTTGTGAGCACCATGTCAGCAAAGGCTTTAAACTCGCCCTTTGTGACAAAAGTGTCAGCGGTAACCTCTGGAACAACACATGTTCCAGATTTAACCAACGAGTCTATGGCACCTACAGAGCATGATATTATGACGAGCTCTGGAGGATTTCCTTCCAATCCTCGATGTTCCACAGAGGAAGCATCTATGGAAGTTCTGTCAATATGTTCTTTGAGGGAGGGTTCAGAGACTCCCTTAAGAACTATGTTGAAAGGATCCTGTGGTTGTTCTAGAGGCACAATATCATCGTGTTCTCGCACCACCAACTCTGAAGTGGTTTGGGTGTCCCTCTTGTGTGTGACAGAGGTAACAAATACCTCTGTGTGTGGAAGAGACGTGTCCTAGGGCGAATGGACACAGGAAACAATACTTTCACCCTTTTGAGAGGGTGACGTGGGTTTGGTTTCGCCGGATTGTGGTACAGAGGAAGAAGGGATATCCTCTGTCCGGATGGCATGGGTAGGGTTTGGACTGTGCGGTCCTGTTTCAATACCCCTATGCACTAGAACTGCAGGGGTAGAAGTGTGGGTTGCACTGGGAGTTGGTTTTGGTGGTGTGCCAAAGGCATCTTTTGTTTCCCTCTCCTCCAACGATTTTTTACTTGGTTCTTCTTCTTCATCTTCGCTCTGTGACCTTCCTGTCACATCTTCTATTTCCATTTCCACGGTTTCCCCTAATCCTTCAGAGTATTGGAGAGAGACCTCTTGTGCTATTGCAGAGGCTACTTGGATTGGGCTCTGAGGTATATTCTCAGGGGACTCTTCAAGGACTAGGGCTCTTTTTTCCTTCTGCAGAGGTTCTGCCGGACCCTCTGCAGGTTCAGTTCTTGCAGCAAGGTACTCAACCAGATCTTTCCTTTTCTGCCGGAGGGCTTCCAATAATTGTTCTTTTTCGGCAAGCGTCCTCAATTTTCCTTTCTTTTTCTCATAGACTTTGATCGCAATAGTTTCGTCTGTGGCTTTCTCTTCTGGCACCTTTTCTTCGATGGTCCTCTAGGATTTCTTAGGCTTTGAAACCTCTACGTCTACGGTTCTCTTCTTTTTGCTTTTCTTTTTTGCCTTTTTCTCACTCCCCTCCCCTCTAACTGTTGGTCTCTCTTTCTCACTCACTTGAGCCTCTGCGGCTTCAACTTCTGTCCCTACTCCCTCGTCTCTCAAGTAAACTACAATGTCTCCTACTTTGAATCCTACGCGAGGGGGGGTTACAGGACCTGGTTTTGGTGTCCTGTTCCATCGTATGTATTCCCTAACAGCCTCTTCACTACCCAAATAAGTCAACATCTTTGTTGACAGAGGTCTGGCTTCTGGATATCCTATTTTTATGGTGGTGGGTTTATGAGACTTCATCTCGTGGAGTTTCATTGTCTTACCCTCTGCTGACAGCTTTCCTTCCCCTATTAGGTCATCGCCTAGAAGCAGTCCTAGGAAACGTCCAAATGCAATGTTCTTTGGTTCTGTCCCTCTGTCTTGGTCCTGCTGTTTGGTAATCATGGCATTTTGGATCTCCCTGAAAATGAGTCCAGCGTAGTCCAGTGGGAGATCGTAGTAAATCCCATACATGAAGGCCAAAATTGTATGGCTTGATTGATCCGGGCTTCCAACCTTCGATGTTAGGCATCGGTTCAGAATCGAGAAGAGTACGTTCCATAAGGAGGGAGATTCTGTCGTCTGAAGTTTGTTCTTTTGGTGATTGGAACTGCATAGCTAATGATCCTCAGAAACTCTAGTATCTCTTCCTCTGTGGGATCCTCTGAGAATTTACGCAGGTTGAGATCTAATTTGGTGGGAAGTCCAAAGACATCGGAGAGTTTCCTACGATTGATCCCTAAGTCCATAATCTTTTCAGTTGATGGATGGGTTGCATAGCCAATGATACAGTGTCCATATTTATCCATCTTGGCATGGCGAGCACTTAGCCAAAACTGTTGGATGTAAGATTCAGGGATTTCATTTCGCTTCATCATTAGAGCTTTAACCAGGATATGATTCTTGAGGAGTTGAATCAATGGTGCAGCTTCAGTGGGGAAACCAGAGGGATTGAGGGTGACAAAATGGTTGTTCGGTTTGTTGTTCATTTGGGTCAAGTGATAGTCATGCCTGGTGAAGGACAACATTCTGCTTGTAAGAACATGTTCTTGGCCAACGGAGTCTGAATCAGCCTTTTGAACCATCGAGTGATGAGAGTTGTTGGATTTCTTGGATCCATTAGAGTTCTTGGAGGAAGTTCAGGGAGAAGCCATTGATAGAATATAGAGGAGAAGAAGAAAAGCTTTTTCGCAGGAAGCTCTTGAGGGAAAATGATGTAGGTAAAAAGAAATGAAGAGAGGCAAAAGGGATTTTATACAGAGGGAGGTAAAAAAAATTAAGCGGTAAAAAATAAAATTTTCAAATCCGTGATGAGTGGAAACGGATAAGTAGCCGTTTCTGTGAAACGACGATAGAGATGTAGGCCAATCAAATGTTGCCACGTCAGATAATGGCGGTGCACGATCTAGGACGTGCGCCACCCTATTCTCACGTGCGTGGCTTTCACTATTCTTACATGACTGTGATGTTTAAGAAATAACCCGCAGGAAGTGACCTTAATTTCTCAAGTGATGGGAATGACAGAAACTCTGTGGGTAAGAGGCTTCTGAGGTTACAGATAAGGTTGTTATCAGAAGAGCTTTTTAAGAGGGAGAAAAGAGCGATGAAATGATCGAGTTCCTTTTAAAGTGCATTTGGTCAGACGTCCTCATTTTAAAGGTGCAGAGGCTCTGTGATAGATCGCAGAGGCTCTGTGGTCGACCTTAGAGGTTCTGAGACCAAAAATTTCCTTTTTAGGAAATATTTTCAAAGATTTGATCATTTCAAAGTTTTGACAGAAAATTTGGTAAAAGAGGTATCTTTCTGAGGGTATAGTGCTCGAGAAAGAGTTTTGACCCTTGGTTCAGATGGACTAACCTCACTCTGTAGTCTATTACGCAGAACTGTCTTGCTCCCCCTTGAATAGTCAAGATTTGTCTTTGATGGTTCGGTCTGCTCCCCCTTCAACTATGCTTGGATCATATAAAGATAATACTAGTACAGAAAAATAAACTTAAGAAACTAATTTGCAGAGGCACAAAAGTAAATATGTACAGCAGAGGTAAATATGTACAACAGAGGCTCTGTGGTCAACTCATGTTGAGCATACCAATCTTGCCAACTAGAAAAGTGAATATTTTCTCATCAAATGCCTTCGTGAAAAGGTCGGCAAGATGGTAGTCTGTGGGCACAAAGTACATCTCTATTGTTCCATGCTCCACATGATGTTTCAAAAAGTGATACCTGATATCGATATGTTTGGTCTTAGAGTGCTGCACAGGATTGGCAGAGATCGCAATGACACTTTTGTAGTCACAGAGGATGGGGATTTTTCGATATCAAATCCATATTCTCCAAGTTGGGTCCTCATCCACAGAACTTGGGAACAACAACTTGTAGCAGCAACATATTCTGCTTTTGTCGTAGAGATCGAGACACAGTTCTGTTTCTTGGAAGTCCAACTTACTAGTTTCCCTCCTAGGAATTGGAAACTCCCAGAGGTACTCTTCCTGTCAAGCTTGCATCCTCCGTAATCTGAATCTGTATAAGCCATGAGATCAAAGCCAGAGTTCTCCGGATACCAGAGGCCGAGATTCTTGGTCCCTTTTAGGTATCTGAAGATCCTCTTGACAACATAAAGATGAGATTCTTTGGGGTTAGCTTGAAATCTTGCACATAGACATGTGGCAAACATTATATCTGGTCTAGTCGCGGTTAAGTACAGCAGAGATCCTATCATCCCTCTGTAGAGTTTACACTCCACAGATTTGCCCTCTGGATCTGCATGGAGCTTGGATCCAGTGACCATAGGAGTTTTCATTGGTGAAGAGTCAGAGATCTTGTATTTTTCAAGTATGTCAGAGACATATTTTGATTGGTTTATGAAAATACCCTCTGTGGTTTGTTTGACTTGCAATCCTAAGAAGAATGTAAGTTCTCCCATCATGCTCATCTCAAACTCACTTTTCATCAATGACTCGAACTTCTTGCAATATAAATCATTTGTAGACCCAAAAATAATGTCATCAACATAAATTTGTACAAGCAGAATCTCACCTTTTCTCTTCTTATAGAATAAAGTCGTATCAGTAGTACCTCTTTCAAAACCATTTGCAAGGAGGAAATTTGAAAGTTTGTCGTACCATGCTCTGGGGGCTAGTTTCTGTCCATACAGAGACTTGTCCAGAAAATAGACGTGATTTGGGTACTTAGAGTTCTCAAACCCTGGTGGTTGTTGGACATACACTTCTTCTTGAATCTGCCCATTCAGAAAGGCTGACTTGACATCCATTTGATATACTTTGAAACCTCTGTGGGCTGCGAAGGCAAGAAAGATTCTTATTGATTCTATTCGTGCCACAGGGGCAAAGGTTTCTTCATAGTCAATGCCTTCTTTTTGACAGTATCCCTTGGCCACCAGTCTTGCTTTGTTTCTGATGACCACACCTTCTTCATCTTTTTTGTTCCTGAAGACCCATTTGGTCCCTATTGCGGTTTTGCCTTTCGGCAGAGGCACTAGGGTTCATACTTTGTTTCTTTCAAACTGCAGAAGCTCATCTTGCATAGATTCTACCCAGTTTGGGTCTTCAAGAGCTTCAGATATCTTTTTGGGTTCGATGATACTCACAAAATTTGTATAGTAACAAAAATTTGTAGTACTCGATCGAGTTTGGACCTTGTCAGAAGCGTCACCAAAGATTTGGCTCTGTGGGTGACTCTTGGTCCACTTTGACATGCGGGGCAGGTGATCATTGGAAACTTCAGTGGTTAGTTCAGGAGCACGTTCGTCCTGATGTAGATCATTTTCTGTTAAGAGAAATTGATCATTTGTACTTGCCACAGGGCTTGGTTGTTCATTATGAGTTGAGGTAGAGAGCTCTGTAGAGCCTTGATCTGGTGTTGACCCTTCAGAGAGATTTTGAAGATGACCATGATCTTGATTGAGCTTGGGGCCTTGATTCGTATTGTCCTCTGTGTGCTCCCCCTCTATGGTTGCACCTGCAGCATTATTGGAAGAGGGTGAAGCATTACTTGGACGAGTTAGAGAAGTACTTGTTTGGTCCTCAGAGGGTTCGACTTCAGAGGCTCTACGGTCACCTTTAGAGGGTTCATCATCATTGAACATCTCTTCAAACAGATGATGAAGATCATTTGTTCTTGATGATCCACCAGAATCTTCATCTTGAAGTTTGAGTCCTGAGCTGATTTGCTCAGAAGTCACCTGAAAAGAATCATCAAATGAAACATTAAAACTTTCGAGTATAAGCTTGGATTTGAGTACATAGATTCTGTATGCCTTGGAATTTGATGAATAGCCAACAAATTTGGCTTCATCGGCTTTGGGACTGAATTTCCCTATCTGGTCTATGTCGTTCAGTACAAAGCACCTGCAGCCAAAGACATGTAAGTATTTAATGTTCGGCTTCCTCTGGTGTAGTAAGTGATATGGTGTCTTTGCATGTCTCTTTACGATCAAGGATCGGTTTTGGGTGAAGCATGCAGTTGAAATGGCTTCTGCCCAGAAAGAAATAGAGAGCCCTGAAGCAGTGAGCATAGTTCTTGCGGCTTCCACTAGTGTTCTGTTCTTTCGTTCAACAACACCATTTTGTTGTGGAGTCCTTGCAGCAGAGAAGTTCTGTGATATGCCTTCTGTCGAAAGATAGGCTTCAATGGTTGAATTCTTAAACTCTGTCGCATTGTCACTTCGGAATCTCTGTACCCTGTAGTCATAAAGAACTTGTATTCTCTTAATAAGACTGATTAGTACTTCAGGAACATCTGATTTCTTTCGAACGAATTCAACCCAAGTATATCTAGAGAATTCATCTATGTGTACATGGATGTACTTCTTGCCACCAAGACTTTGCACAGATATAGGACCACAGAGGTCAACATGAAGCATCTGCAGAGGTCTGGTGCAAGATATGTCAGATTTAGTTTTGTGGGCAGCCCTTTTGAGTTTGCCCATCTCACAAGCTGAGCATAGATGATCCTTGTCGAATCTAATACTTGGTAGACCACTTACTAGTTCTAGTTTCACAAGTTTGTTAAGTGTGTGAAAGTTTAGATGACAGAACCTGTTATGCCAGAGCCGAGCTTCTTCATTCTTACTTGAGACTAAGCAAAGTTTTTCTTCTCTGTTAGTTGATTTAAAGTCCATGAGGTATAAATCACCTCGTCTTTTGGCTCCCAGAAGCTCTGTGGTTGTATCTTCCTTCAACAGAGAGCAGTACTGTCTTTTGAACATCACACCGAGTCCATTGACACAGAGTTGACTTACACTCAGAAGGTTGTGCTTGAGGCCATCCACATAGGCAACTCTGTTGAAATCGATGTCTCATTTGGCAATGACTCCATAGCCTTTTATTTGTCCCTTTTTGTTATCTCCAAAAGTCACAGATCCTCCACCAAGTTTTTCTTTGTAAGAGGAAAGCAACCCTCTGTCGCCAGTCATGTGTCTAGAGCACCCGGAGTCTAGGTACCAAATGGGCACATGCTGTTTTTTTTGTGGACAGATTAGAGAGATTTAGGTACCCATTTCCAAATGGGTCCATTTTTGTTAGGAGACTGTGAGGCAAACTTCTTGAAAATCTCATTAAATTTGTCAAAGGAGGGTACAGAGCAAATTTTACTACAACCCATTTTAGATTTGGGTTTCTTTTTACAGAAAGCTTTGTCTAATCTAGGTTGAGTCTTTTCAAAAACTCCTCTTGAGTGGCTCTGTTGTTGTACTCTCCCTTGATTTTCTTTCCTTGCTTTCACTACAACAGAAGCATCAAGTTTATCAATTTTAGGCCATTTATCCTTCTGTTGCCAAGTGATTTTTTCTTGAAAAGGTTTTAATGGTCTTGGAGCTTTTGATATATGATAGATCTTGTTCTTTTTAGAATTTTTAAGCTCAAGAGAAGTCTTTGCTTGTAAGCACATGTCCAGGAAATCAGGACAGATAGTTACACCTGTGGTTTTCCTTTTGGGAAGAACTGTTCTATTAAGAATGCCAGAGGTAAGCTTAATCTTCTCTGGACCACAGGGGAGTATCTCAAGTTCCACAGAACTTGTCTAATTATTGACGGAGAACTCTGATTCTGACTCAGAGTCTGAATCGAGAAAGTCTCTGTGAATGAGAGCCTGACCTGTTAGTGCCTTGCTTTGTCCATTGGTGTCCTCTGAAGTATTTAGAATTTTTGAAATACAAGGAATGACCATAGGAACGTTAAGACAGTTTTGTAGATCTTGCTTAAAGATTTCTCTTATTTCAGAGGTTAAATCAGGATGGTTGAGAAAATGATTTTCATAAGTTCTTCTCAAATCGCTTTCCAAAAATCTTTTAAATAGTTTTTCTTCCACAGAGGCTGGAACAAACTCTGGTGCTTCAGAGGACAGTTCCTTTTCAGAAATCAGCATGCACACAAAGGCCATTTGAGTTTGCGTTTCTGGGTGACCAAATCTGAAGACCCCTATCTGTTTTTGAGACAGATATTTCTTTGGTATAGATTTTCCTTTTGATGAAGGTGCAGATGGTAAATCATTGTTTTCATACCATACATTTGCCATCTGCAGAGGTTTCCTCAGATGTGGTTCTTCAGAAATTCTGTGCCTCTTAAATGTGGATAAAAGTTTTGGAAAACTTGGTTTTAAAAATTGTCCAGGGCGGAAGATGTTTGATAAAGATTTGTTTCTTTTATTTCCTGTGTAAGGGTCAATGTCCTCCAACCCTAATCCTCTTCTGCCGATCTGGGTGTTTACCTTTTCATGAACTTTTTGAGCATCCTGATACCTCTTAATTTGGAGATCTCTGTCGAATAGATCTTGATGAAGGACTTCTCTTTCTTTTTGAAAAAAGTTTTTCAAAGAAATGGCATTTAAACGATCACTCTCACATTTCTTTACCTATTTGACCTTATCTTTCAAAGCTTTGTCAAGACTTGTGATTTTCTCCTTGAAACCCTTTTTTGTTGAAATATGCTCAGAGATAAGAGATTTGTTTTCAAGGTAAATCTTGTCCTTCTCCTCTGTGAGAAGCCTAGTTTCTCTTTCAAAGAAGGCTAGCTTTTTCTCAAGATCCGAGCATGTATTTTTATAAGCTAGAAGATCATTTTGTATTTCAAGAAGCTTGTTTTCAAAGTCCGAGTTACAAGAATTAGAAGTGGATACCTCACTCTCATTGTCAGAAGAGTGGACTTCTGCCATTCTACAGAAGAGTGCGTTGTCTTCTTCATCAGAGGATTCATCGGTTACAAGGTTCTCTTGTTCTGCCATTAGGGATCTCTGAGTGTAGTACTCTGCTTTCTTTTTATAGAAAGCAGCGTCCCTTGTGGGTTTCCCTTTATTGGCAGAGGACCTGCACTCTGCGGCGAAGTGGCCTGGTTTTCCGCATTTGAAGCACCCATCAGTTTGCTTTGGGAATTTTTCACCAGCTCTGCCGTCTGACCTCTGTCCATTCCTCTCTTCTTGCCTTGGCTCTCCAGACTTTTCTCTTTCTTGTCTTCTTGCTTCACCATATCCTCTGCTTCTATCATCTCTTTCTTCTCTCCTTCTGTACTCCGGCTTCTTGAGACCACGATTGAATTGTCGGGTCATAAGTGCAAGTGTTTTGGTCAGAGCAGCCATGTCAATCTCCTCCTCAGAATCTTCTTCACTTTCACTCTCTGCTACAAGTACATTCTTCTTCTTCTTCCTCTGTGCCTCCTCAGCTGCCTTATCCTTCTTTCCTTTGTCTTTGCCTTCTGAGACATTTCCCACAAGAGCCAGAGGACCTCCAATAGAGGTTGTCAGTTTGGAAATTCTGTTCTCTTGGCCGATCAGTGTTCCAAAGAGATCAGATATGGACCATACATCAAAATCCAATATGGCTTGCATGGACATGGTTAGATGAAGCCATTCATCATTCAGGCTCTGTAGAAATCTGACATTGTTTTCTTCGGAGGTTCTGTGGATCCCATACCTCTTACACTTGTTTATCAAAGAATTGCATAAGGCTCTGTTGTTCTTGAGGGTTTTGGCACCACCCTCAAGTTATTTCTCTAGCTCTAACCAAAAGTCCTTTGAAGTTTCACATGAGTCAAGAGATTGAAAGATATCGTTTGGGATAGCCATTATGATTAGTCTTTTGGCTTTCTTTGCAAGCTCATGTTGTGCCTTTTCTTCTTCACTCCATTCAAGGACAGGTTTGGGGTGTTGATATTCAGGGATTTCAGGAGTATAGGCAGTGGCTGGAACACGAGGAACAGTTGTTATTGGGATGAAAGGAGGATTGTGAAGAAACTCAACCAGACCAGGATCCACACCTTCAAGGAAGTGAACCATCCTGATCTTCCACTGAGGATATTCATCCCTTAGAAGAGTGGGAGGTTTAGACTGAGATCCAGCACTGAAGTAGTTAACAGTGTTTGCCATTTTAGTTTAGAGAGGAAAAGCAGAGTATGGTACGAACCAGAAAGAGTATAACAGTAATGGTTTTAGAAATGATGAGAATATGAATCAATAAGAACAGATGACCAATCCAACTAGCTTTGAATCTGTCTTTGAATGAAGGACACACTTGTACCTGTTTCTATACCAAACAGGTTGATATAGCTTCAGAAAACCAGATGTGTCACTGTGAGTGGAGTTTGGGACGAAGAACAGACTCAAACTACTACCTTGAGTACTGGAAACAAGTATAGAACAAGATCCTTTGATATTGAAAATCAAAGTTGGTTCTGATACCAATTGTTGATCCCAGTTACGATGTTCTTTAACTTGATTTAACCTTTTACTACACACAGATTAATAAAGTAGAGTGCGGAAGCGTTTAAGATGTGTAGAAGAGATTGTACATGCAAGGTAGTAAACACACAAGTAATTAATGAAGAGGAAGTAAAGTATTATATGAAAGTTACTCAAAGAACTGTTTCATTAATTACTCAAGAACACCAAGAACACGCACTGGTATGTGCAAATATGGTCAAGGATTATACAGACTGCTATTTTTGTGTGTGCTCTCGTTTTTTGTGCTCTAAGGTGGTGCTCCCTTAATATAGTAGAGGGATGCACCCCTTAGTACAAGACAAAAACTGACATTCCATAAACGGAATGCCACCTGTAAAGTAAACATCGTGGGACGCCCATTACTTTGATCTTGAGGATCTTCGTACAGCAGGCCTCACGTGTTCTGCACGTGGTCTTGTCTTGAACTCTAAGAAAAGCTTCAATATTGATCTCCAGAGGTTAGCCTTCACAGAGGCTCTGTGATCTGAGTATCATTATCAGAGTTGTCCTCTGGCGCGTCTTCTGCGGAGTGGTCTTCTGAGCTTTGTATCTTCTGCGGTGACTTTCGAGATAGCAAGGGTTTCTATACGTAGCCTATTTTTCAACACTTCTAAACATGGTAGATGGAGCTAACAAACTTCATGGAATAATCTGAGATAATGAAGACTCGCATTGTCCGTGCCAGAATGTTTTGACGTGAGGCATCTGTTGAGGACGGAGAATAGAGCATACCATACTGGAGGTAGATTGGACTTGTCAAAGTCACTTACTCTGTTCAAACCACCAAAATATCCAAGATTTCGGATACCCTCTAAGACATCCACTTCCGAAGGAAAGATATCGTAAGATGTACGACCAGGTCTGGAATTAGGCTCAAGAAGCTCCAGAATAAGTCTTAGTCGCTTGTAAGATAAAAATGAATCGAACTGATCGATTTGCAAGTCGAATCTGTGAGGACGAGCGACCTCATTCTTTGTAATTGAATGCCATGCCTGCTGAAGATAGACCTCAGGAACATCTGCGCAATAAGATAGAGTCGGAGCTAGAGGATGTCCTTTTAGAATAGCTCGTATAACTGGATGTATTTTGATCCTGTCAAAATCCACGAAGTAGTTGTTGGGCTTGTAAGGCAAAATATACATCATCGTGGGAAACACATCATTCGGTGATCGGCGTGAAGCAGAAAGATTTGCCCCAACAGAAGGGACATACGGCATAGGCGTCTCATGAGAAGCACGGTCAGAAGGATCATCGAGAATAACATTCTCATCTTGGATCACTGGATCAGTGTTGGTTTGAGAAGCCATAGAATTACCTGATGACTATCTGATCAGTACGTGAGGTATTTTATCAACTATATATCTGACCACTTTATTCACTCCCCCTCAAAAACAGAAGATTATCAATTTTCATTCTGATGTTCTCTCCCCCTCGAAAAATGCACAGACCAATTTAACAAAAAAATATGGATACACAAACATGAAGACATCAGTGTACAAAGAAAAATATACTGAATATAAATTTTGAAACAACTTAACATATAAAGTTTTAAATACTAAACAAATTAAATTCTACTCAGTAAAATATCACAGATTTATCAATCAGTTAAAATCAAGTGTGTGTTTTTGGATACAAACCCAAGTTTCATTGCATATCAAGTTAAAACATGTTCAGTTTCAAAAACTTTCAACAATCTATTCAGTATGCTCGCATGCGAACTTCGATTAGTTTCAAGAAAATGCAATTCTAAAAATATAATAGAGAACTTTGCATGTACTCACACTAAGCCACCAAAAATTAAGATTTTCACAAATTTACAGGTTTATCGCAACTCAAACATATCATCAAGTATCATGAGATGTGTGCACATTGGCATCTTTTAGCATTGTGCACATTGGCATCTTCACATGAGTGTGCTCTTTGGCATCTTTTAAGCTTGTGCACTTTGGTATCTTTTTAATCAAAAAGTTCAATAAGTAAAGATCATGCCGTAAACGTAACTTTCTATCTGACCCTATTGCAGGATTTGGGTCAGCCACTCCCAGACCAGTTGGCCTTAGGGGATTAGGTGTCAAGCACCCCTTGGAACTTACTCTCCCAGATCAGAAAGGCTACATCGACACATTCTAAACCCATTCATATCAGTAGAACATGACTTTCAATCTGATTCTATAGAAGGATTTAGGTTCGATCACTCCCAGACCAATTGACCTTAGGGGACCAGATGACAAGCATCACACAGAACTTACTTTCCCAAACCAGAAAGGCCACAGGTACAAACTTTTAAACTTAGAGATTTCTGTATTTTATATATAAAATATTCATCTCAATTACTCAGTTTTACATCTAAGTGCTTAGCCCATATTTTCATTACGATCCATAATTCTAACTTTTTAGGTTTTCTAAGCATTGTAAACTATAAATATTCCGAATCGCATATCTTTAAATTTGACCATATAAAACTTTAATATAACAAAGCAACTTGAAAATTTATCCTAGACACACATCTTATTCAAAAGAAAGAAAAAATCTGTAAAGCTTTTACTTTATAGAATAAAATTTGTAAGGATTTAAACTTTTAAATTCAACATGCCGAGTTTTGAAAGCAAAAAATTAAAACGTTTTTTCATCTAAAGCTTTTGTAATGATATCAGCAAGTTGATATTCAGTTGGGACAAAATATAATTCAATAGTACCTTCTTCCACATGATGCTTTATGAAATGGTACCGCATATCTATGTGTTTGGTCTTTGTGTGTTGGACCGGATTAACTGATATCGCAATTGCGGATTTGCTGTGAAAATAGATAGGAACTGTTTTGTATAGCATCTCGTAATCACGAAGTTGTGTCTTCATCCAAAGCACTTGAGCGCAACAACTAGCTGCGGCGACGTATTCTTCCTCTGCAGTTGAGATAGAAACACAATTCTGTTTCTTCGATGCCCAACTTATCAGTCTATCACCAAGAAATTGAAGGCGACCTGGTGTGCTTTTCCGGTCTAAATGATTTCCACCAAAATCTGCATCAGAGTAAGCAGTTAGTTTATAATCCGAACTCTTAGGATACCACAAACCTTAATATGGAGTTCCTTTGATGTATCGAAATATGCGCTTGACTGCAAACAGATGCGATTCCTTTGGCTTAGCTTGAAATCTGGCACATAAGCAAGTAGAGAACATGATATCCGGCCAACTTGCAGTTAGATACATTAGTGATCCGATCATTCTTCGATAAGTCTTGACGTCCACAGCTTTTCCATCTAGATCGAGTCCAATTTTAGCACCATGAGCCATCGACGTGCCAATTGAAGAAGATTTGTCCATCTTGAATTTCTTCAGGATGTCAAAAACGTACTTTGACTAGTTAATAAAAATTCCATCTGGAAGTTGTTTCACTTGTAAGCCAAGGAAGAAATTAATTTCTCCCATCATGCTCATTTGAAACCTGGAGGTCATAAGATCAGAAAACCAAGTACATAATGATTTATTAGTCGCACCAAATATAATATCATTTACATATATTTGAACTAAGAAGATATCCAAGTTAGAATGATAGATAAAAAGTAGACATGATCAGGACGGTCTTTGTCAACAAAAGGTCGACAACTCATCATACCACGCCCTCGGCGCTTGTTTCTGGCCATACAATGCTTTATCGAGAAAGTAGACATGATCAGGACGGTCTTTGTCAACAAACCCCTATGGTTGAGAAACATAAACTTCTTCTTTCAGTTTACCATTGAGGAATGTTGTTTTGACAACCATCTGATACACAGTGAAATTGCGATAAGCAGCAAAAGCGAGAAACATACGAATAGCTTCTAGTCTTGCAACCGGTGCGAACGTTTCATCGTAGTCGATTCCTTCTTTTTGTCTATAACCCTTGGCAACCAGTCTAGCTTTGTTACGAACGACTATACCATCTTTGTCTTTCTTGTTCTTGAATATCCACTTTGTGCCAAGTATGCTTTTTCCTTTTGGTCGTGGAACAAGTCTCCAAACTTTTAGCGCGTCAAATTGATTGAGCTCTTCTTGCATCGCAATTATCTAATCCGGATCCTCCAACGCTTCAGATACTTTTGTTGGTTCAATCTTGCTTAGAAAACAAGTGAAGAGACATTCGTTAGGAGTAGCCGTCTTGGAACGTGTAGACACACTTGCTTGAGGATCACCAATAATTTGATGAATAGGATGAGATCTTGTCCATTTGGTGGTGTGAGGGAGAGGATCAATACTTTCTTGTACAACTTATAATTGTTGAGAAGGAGGTTCAGAAGCTTCTATGTCAGATGATGAAACATCAACAATTTCAACTGGAGGGGGAGTTATTTCAACAACTTCTGAATCAGATTCTGGAATTGTTGATAGAATATCAGCAGCTTGTTCTGCTTCTTGAACTGGTTCTGCTTGGATAGATATTTCTTGAACAGATGCTTCTTGCCCAGATTCAGTATTCACATGCTCAGATTCTGATTGATCTTGAGGGAATTCAGAAATAACTTGAACAACATCAGTGTCAGAGATAGATGAAGCGGAATTAGGAGTAGATGCGTTCATAGTTTCCTGATTCGCAGATGAAGCATTTTCAGAATTAAATTTAGGTACATCATCATAAAAATTCTCAAAAAGAAAATCCAGATCAGAAAGATTAATCAAGGAAGAAGAATGATCCTGATTTGACTGTTGTATTGCAGGTTCTGAACTGACTTGTCCAGAAACTAAATTCCCTGTATGTACGGGTTCTGAGCCTGATTGACCAGAAACCAAATCGACAGCTTCGTCAAATTTGACATTGACATTCTCTATCACTTTTCTTGCAGAAGTAAGAAATACTCTGTAAGCTGCAGAAGTAGAAGAATACCCAAGAAAAATACCCTCATCTGCCTTTGGACTAAACTTGTTGAGATTGTCTCGGTCATTCAGAACATAACATTTACACCCAAATGACTTGAAATATTTGACATTCGGTTTGATACCGTTCATAAGCTCATATGGTGTTTTGTTGAATCGGTGATGCAGAATTGATCTGTTCTGGGTATGACACGTAGTTGAGACGGCTTCAGCCCAATGAGACAAAGGAAGACCAGAATAAGCAAGCATTGATCTGGCTGCCTCGACAAGCGTTCTGTTTCTTCGTTCAACAACCCCATTCTGTTGCGGTGTTCGAGCAACAGAAAACTGTTGTTGAATACCTTGATCTTCATAGAAAGCTTGAAGAGTTCTTGAATTCAGTACCATTGTCTGATCTGACAACTTTGACTGCTTTTTGCTTATTGATCTGAATTGTTTTGATGAGGTTGATGAGAATGTCGGGAGTTTCATCTTTAGACTTAAGAAACTTAACCCATGTATACCGTGAGTAATCATCAATAACCACCAAGACATATCTTTTCCTTCCGATAATCTTTGTTTTCATCGGTCCGCATAAATCAACATGTAGTAAATCAAGAATGTCTGAAGTGCAGGGTTCAGGCTTTGGCTTATGAGAAGCTTTCTTCATCTTTCCTTTCTCACAATCTTGACAGAGGTGGTCTTTCTGAAAACGAAGTACTGGGAGACCTCTCACTGAATCAGTATTGACAAGGCGATCCATGTATTTAAAGTTGAGATGAGCTAGTCGTCGGTGCCATATCCAACTTTCATGAACAGAGGCTTTAGAAAGCAAGCAGATATCTGATGGGATTTTAACCTTGGAAAGATCAATGGTATATAAATTGGATCTTCTTTTTCCAACCATTAAATCACTACCACTGTCATTCTTCACAGCAACATGTTTAGATTTGAAGCTAACTTCAAGATCTTTATCACAAAATTGTCCGATGCTGAATAAGTTGTGGCTAAGACCTTCAACATAGCTGACTCGCTCGACAGTAATATTTCCTTGAACAAGATCACCATAACCTAGAATGGGAGAAGTCTCGCAGTTTCCAAACTTAACACGACCGCAACATTTTTATTTAAAATTTGAAAGCAATGATTTGTTGCCCGTCATGTGTTTGGAACACCCCGAATCCAGATACCATAAATGACTAAGTTGCACATACAGAAACTACACAGATTTAGGTACAAATATGATTATGGGTCCGTTCTTGTTAGATTTGTGTCTTTTATTTTTCGAACATTTATTTTTAGAAATCTCATGAAAGCAATCATCAATAGAGGAAGAAACATAACCATCAGAATCATAACTAGAAGAAGAATATGAGACATTCTTTGCAATGTGAATCATTTGTTGAATTAAATATTTTGTATTTTTATTACAAAAGGCAAATGTATGAGTATGACAAAGATTCTCTACACATTTATCCACTAACAGTTCAGATTCTATTGATTTCTGCTTAACCCTCCATATCAGCTTAGTTGATCTCTTAACAGTCCGATCTGAAACAGAAAAATCAGAAGAATTAGAATTTTCAGACAAGATTATCTTGTTTCCTTGACTTCTTTGATCTTCTTCTTTTACGCTTTGGTTTATAATACTGATCATTTAGCATAAAAGAATCATCAACAATTGAATTAGAAGAAGAAATTTTATCTAAGAAATCAAGCTGAGCATTCGACATTTTTGAACTTGCCTTGGAGTGAGAACTTTCAGAAAAACACAAGTCTGGAAGAGGTTTGCGCGACCCTTTGGTGGCCCAAACTGAACTTTGCGCTACTAACGGCTGGCGCAAGTTGTAAGTTTGCGCGACCAACGGTTGGCGCAAATGCACACTGTTTTGTACTTTGTGAGTATTTTCCTTGGAATCGACAAAAAATCCAGAAGTAATTTTGTTTTCAAAACTTGGTTTCATTATAAAAAGAAATAAATCGTTTTCTAAATCAGTTTGAAGACATTGTTCTTCCAATTTATCTTCAAGATCAACTATTTTACCATCTAACACAAATGGGGGAATATATCTCCTAGAATCATAAGAAACCGGAGATACAATTTCCTTATTAGTATTGTTGGCATATATATCAACTAAATCAGTTGATAATGAAGATTTATTAGAAGAATTGACATTTAAAACATTTTTGGATTTTCTAGACTTCTTTAATTTCTCAGAAAAATATTTGGCATTTTCACTAGTATAAACAAATGGCATTTCCATTTTCTTGTTGTTCATTCTTTTCTGATTTTCAATTTCTAATTCTTGCTTTGCATTCATCCACTCAATTTTAAATTGAGGAGCATAATGTGCAAGATTTAGATAATCAAAATTATACAAAGTGGGGGTTTTTGTGATAACATTGCTTAAACAATGTGGATTTTCAAAACCGAGCCCCCATCTTTCTTTGATTGCCTCATATCTCCTTGGTTTATTCATATATATGGTCTACTCAGTTTGTTTTCTCTTATATAATTTTCCTTCTAAAACAATTATTTTATCAGAAAGATTTTGATTTAAAGAAGTCAGTTCAGTCAAAGAATCACGATAAGTCTGATTTGAATTTTCTAAATCATCCAACTGCTTTTGAAATTCCTCTTTTGTATCTATTAAAATAGATTTTTCATCTTTCAGAGAAATTTGCAGTTTTTCCATCAAAACAGACTTTTCTTGATTATCAAGCTTTTCAGATACGACTTTGAACGTAAATCATGTAAAGCATTAATAATAACGTTCATTTGAGATGATATAAAATTGTAATCAAACTCAGAAGGTACCTCAGATTCATCAGTGGAGGTGTCGTCTTCTTCATCATCACTCTTGTCATCCCTAATAAATCACATTGCAGTCGTTTCCTCATTCTCGGCTTAATTATCTGAATGGTCAAGCCAATATTCTTCTTCAGCAAGAAGAATTGTCCCATTTTCTCTCTTTTCTGCTAGTTCCAGCTTCTTCCTGTAGAAAGACGAATCCTTGATCACCTTCACACGACATTCCTTAGCTATGTGTCCCGGTTTTCCACAGTTAAAGCAATTCATTGCTTTCTTTTCCTCCTTTTTAGGTTCAGCCACATGGAACGAATGGCTTTGACAGAGCACCGAGTTCCACTTTCTTTGAGCCAGAAGTGAAGCGGAGGTTGTTTGATCCTGATCTATGCTGGAACTTTTTCTGATAATGCTGAGAGAGAAGGATCATGGATTTTTCAAGAGTTTCACCATCATCTTCAGTTGACCCATTATAGGCACTTTCAGATAAAGCTTGTTCAGCCACCTGACTAGCTAGAAGAGCAATCGGATCAACAGTCTTTGGTTTATTCTTATTATCCATCTTTGCTTTCTTTTCCTGAACCATGTTCTCATCAGTCATCAATATTTCGTAAAGTTCTTGAATTGGAATTGTGGAAATTCTGACATCATCAATATTTCGTAAAGTTCTTGAATTGGCATTGTGGAAACTTCAGATTGGCTTCCAGTTCAGTCTTTGTGACCTTTATCTTGTACAAATCATTTATTGCTGCCCAAAATCTATCAAACATGCTTTTCAGACTTTCTCCTTCTTTAGCTTTGAACTCCTCAAAATTGTTCATATATCTAGTCTGACGGAGTTGAGTAGCAACAACTGATCCAAGCATTATCTTTTCTAACTGAGTCCACATGAGCATAGGATTCTGCTTGAAACAGTCAATTCTGTTGTTGATTGAATTAGGCAGAGCAAGAATCAGATTAGACTTTGCTTGACTATCATCTTGATATCGCAAAAACTCGTCAGCATCATACTCTCTTATAGACTTCTCAACTCTTGTAGCCAAAGTAGTTGCAGTAGCTGGTATTTCTTTCATGAGCCTCTTCATAGGACCTTTAGTCAGAGACTTCATCATATTATCACCATTTGGTTGTCTCTCTATGAAATTGATAAATCTGTCCTTCCATTGCTGAAATTCATTCTCATTTATCAGAACAGGAGGGCGAGTATCAGATCCTAAAGACATCATTATATCGTTCTTGTAAATCTGTGCTTGTAGAGACATCTTGACAGAAGCAGAAAGTCAGAAAATGCTAAGTCTGAACACTAGAAAACTGGCTCAAACTGAAGGTTTGCATGAGCAGAGAGTGACACAAACACAGATTTGCGTGAGCAGTGGATGACACAAACACAGATTTTGCGTTAGATGCTGAAGGCGCAAATGTAACTTTGCGTGATATGAATATGGCGTAAACCAAGCTTTGCGCGAGAAGAGAGTAACGCAAACTAAAACTTTGCGTTAGTCAAAAGTGATGCGAACTGAACTTCGCGTGAGATCATGATGGCGCAAAGGAAACTATTTCTCGTAACTGTAGGAAATGCAATCTGTACTTTGCGTGAAGAACCCAAAGCGAATATCTGAACTTCTCGATACGAAAACCTGAAGACGCACAAGGAACTGGATGAACTCACGCAAATCTAGATGAACTCGCGTAAACCTGTGATGAACTAGCGCAAAGTTCAGATCTAGCGCAAAGTTCATAGAATCAAGAAAAAACCTTCTAAAAACAATTTCTGAAACAAAACTAATGAAATATTTTCACTCACACTCGATCGAAAACTGTTTTCTAACACCATTCAAACAACCAAATCGATCAAAAATCAGAAAATCGAAATTTTTTGAATCAAACAGTACGTGAAAACGGTTTTTCCAGAAAATCAACAAATTCCAAAATTGATGATCAAAAACTGCTTTTCTTGCAAAATGATGTGAATTAAAAGTGTTTTACTAACAAAACTGAATTCAACGAATCAAATTACAACAAAATTCGACCAAAATCTAGATTGAATTTGATGAAAAATCAAAATATGAGATTTTCTTGAAAAAATTTCAAGAAAATCGATCAAATACTCTGATTCAAACACAAATTCAGAAAAAAAAACTTGATTCTCTCAATCCTCTCAGATTCAGAATGGCTCTGATACCAATTGAAAGTCCAAGATCTCTAAGTCTTAGAGAGGGAAAGTAGAGAGAGAAAGTAAGAGCGCCAAAAGTAATCTGATATTCAATATGTGTTCTTAAGTTTTTAAAACAAAAGAACCAAGGGGACTTAAATACCCCAAGGTCTAAACAGAACAAATAAGCAAACTAAACACTGTTTAAACAACAGATAATTAATACATTGATTACTATTCAAAATAGACTTAACAATAACACTATGACTATTTATACCAAAGCTACTTCTCTCACAAGCTTACATACTCAAAATATACAAACACTTACAACACAAACAAACTAGACTAGACTTATTTGACTTTAATGACTTTGACTTTTCACATTAAATCTTGGATACAATTTATACACTAACAGATTGAAAATCATATACCTTCATATCTTTGAAAGATGTGACATTCAGAGTATCCTTCTTTCTTGATCTTTGAAGTATTAGTCCTGAACTGCTTTACTTAGAAGTAAATTTTATACTTTGAAGCATGAGTTCTGAACTTTTGTATTCAGAAGTCTATGTCCTTACTCCCCCTATGCAGTTGATTCTTGCACTACAAATTTAATAGGTTTTGGTACCCAGATGAACTTGGGTCTAGACTGGTTAGTCCTTGAAATTCCCTTAGGATTAATTCCTGATATGTTATATGCAAAATCAGAGGAAGTAACTCTATAGGATCCATACCAGTGTTTAGTGTAGGCTTTATGCACAAAATAATGAGTACCACAATATGAACAACAAATTTTCTTTTTATCTAATCTGATTAAATGATTTGCAGAATATGTAAATCAGATTTAGCAAAAGATTTACCTTTTGGAGCTTTGTTCTTCTTTACCTTTGAAGTGGAAGCCAATGATTTCTGGTATGCTATAACATCAGATGAAGCAAAAAGTGTAATAGTTATAAAGTTGTGGATGTTTTGTGTGAATAGTGTTAAGGGTTGACTTTGCTAATAGGTCATGTTGACCACATATAAATATCAAGTCTTTGTGTTTTCTATCATAAGTCGTGCGCAGAAGTTTGGTAAGATTACACACAGTAGGACACACACAGATACACACAGTACGTTAGAGTATTAATCACAAATAGGGATATGGCTATATGTAAATCTTGTGATTAAATGAATAAACTTGTTTTGTGTTAATCTGTGATTAAATGGATGCTTTATTTCTAAGAGATTTTGAAAAATAGCTAACTGATCTATCAGCAGATTTATCATAAAAGAGGTTTGAAGGTCTAATCTGATTTGTCTTAGAAACATTTGATTTGACATTTTTATTTTTAAAATCAACCTTTTTAAATGAATTGTAAACAAATTTAAATGAACATACTGATTCATTTAAGTCATCACCATAAGAAGATAGATCAATTGTATCAGCTGTTATTTTGTCTGATAAATCAACATTTGCTATTTCAAGTTGTTTTATCTTTTTAGACAATTTGGTTTTCTCATTAAAAATCTTGTCAAATTTACTTTGCAAATCATATTTAATCCTCTGTTCTTTCATAATGTATGCAGATAAAGCAGATAGCTTCTTTGTCAGTTTAGAAATCTCATTTTCAAAGATTTTTTTATCTTGCTCAAAATCTTTTTCTAAGTCCTTGTTTTTAGCAGAAATCTCTTTGAAAATCCCAACATTTTTATTTTCAAAAGAAGTTTTCTTTTCTTGAAAAAACATTCTTTCTTTTTCCAGTAAATCCTGTAGAGTGCAAATCTGCTTTGAAAGTTCAACAAATTTTTCTTCAAGGGTTTTCTTTTCTTTTTAGAAAATGTGTCTTTCAGATATTAAAATCTTTTCAAAATCAAAGACTTGTTTTGAAAGTTTGAAGCATTTATGCTCAATATCTTTCTTTTCTCTAGAAAGATCAGATAGTTTCTGGTTGAAAGTTTTCTCCATATCAGCTTTCTCATAATTACTTTTCTCTTCATACATCTTTATCTAATCAACACCTTTGGATTTGAATGTGTATACCTGTTTCTCAGCTTTCTTCAGTTTGCTCTGAAGCTCAACATTCTCAGCTTTAAGCTCTGAGTTCTGAATTTTCAGTTGTTCATTTTCAGCTTCCAATGAAGGTATCTCTGGTATATAAGCTATTGCACGGTGTCTCTTTGTCAATACAATGTTGCCCTTTTCATCTGTGTAAGGCATCTTGAATCAAATTCTGAATATATGCTTGAAATAATCATTCGGAAAAATTTAGATGAATTTTGACCTGAAAAAGTCAACTTTGAGTAAAACTTGAAAAACTTGAAAAAATATTCTAAGGTAAGAATTCGCAAACAACTAAAAATAATAATTCACAGAGTAAAGTAATAAGAATCCACAGGCTGAAGGACAAAGAATTCACAGAACAAGAATTTGTATACAACTATAATTCATAGAAGATTATGCGAAATCTATACTTAGCCGCAAAATAGTAAAATAACAATTTGCAGAAGCCTAGAATTTGCAAAATATTTAGCAAATTCTGGACTTAATCAAAAATCCAAGAAATAATCTTTTCGCAGCCTCAGAATTTGCAAACTCCTTGATAAGAAATCCACACTTATCGCAGAACGAGGTGTACGAAATCTTCACTTTTCGCATGCTGTAGTGTGGGAATTCTGAACTTTTCACACGTAAAGCTATGCGAAATCTAGCTTTTCTTATGACTCTTCGTGCGAAATCTTATCTTTTCTTAGGTTGCTTTATGCGAAATCTGAACATAGAAGATCAACAATTCTGAATCATGGGAAATCTCCAAATCTTGGGAGTTCTTCATTTTCATTTGATCAAATCTGCAAAATCTTCAATTCTTCGAATTTCCTTATGAAATTTTACAGATATTCTTTAAATGTGATCATGAACAAATCTTTATTACAAAGATTAAGATTTGTCTAAAAATCACTATAAATGACAATTCAATCTAGATACAATGAGTTCAACTTTCGAACTAAAATTTCAAGAAATTCACAAATCAACCCACAATTCTATGAATTTGGCCTAATAATCTGAAAAAGAAATGATTTCTATCTATAGGCAATACTAGTTCGTATGAAATTTGAATCCCAATTTCACCAATTTCATAATCAAATTGATGAAACAATGAACATTCTAAATTTGGATGCAAGTTCTTCAAATCTTCCAAAATTCGATCAAATCAATGCAATCTTCTGAATCTGAATTTGACGTTAAGCACTGATACCAATTGTTGTTCCAGATTCAGGCTCACAAGATAAAAAACAATCAAGAAATCAATCAAGAACACATCAATTATAGAGACAAAATGTAGAGAGAGAAAGTTGTTGTCATATCACTCTTAGTCAAAGATCTCACAACACAAAGTTACAAGAGTTACAAGTTGTTACAAAACACAAGGAAATAAGAGGCTTATATATGGGTCAAACAAGCCTTGACCTCATACAAAGCAATGCATGATTTAAAGCAAGGTAAAGATACAAATTGATTCAAACTATGTCTTAACATTTTACTTCTTCGAGACGTCGACCAAAGCTATTATGTCGACGAAAGGTGATGCTTGGTATCCCGCTGGAGGTTCCACGTCAAATGGAACTACAGTACCTGGTAGTTTAGTAATCAACGACAACATCTTTTCATTCGGTTCTTCCAATAGTTTCAATCGTTGTGAGACTGGATCATCAAGACCATTCCCATTTACTGTTATAGGATTCGTTGTGTTCAATGGGACAATTCCTGAATCTTGGGTGTCGTCACTACCCATGGTAAGACTCGTGGTCGGGAACGTAGGGGGTATATGGAATGATATTGACAAGAACGATATCAATGGGACTGGCATCGATGGTATTGACAATGATGGAATTGGCATTTTCGGCAATGACAATGTGGGAATCGACATTGTCAGTATTGGCATTGACAGAATCGGTATTGTCAGAATCGGATTTAATGGAGCAGGAATCGTCGTGACGACCGTTGATAGATGTGACATGTGAAGTTGTTTGGCGGTGGCCTAGGGAAAGTGAACTACAAAGGTGGACGCATCGACGACTGGCCCATAAAGTTTATTCCAAAAGGTGGCATGTGAGCATGTTGAGGTGGTTGATTTTCCATGGTTCCTCTTGTATTTTGTTTCCGCAGGTGCGCAATTTCATGGGATGCTTTACGATTTTGTTAGTCTAATACATTAATTCGTTGACGAGCTGCTTCCAATCACATGTGCTTTTGAGTGAGAGCATTGTGATTTGCTCCTTGTACTAACATGTTCCTGTCAATAAAAACTTCCAGGAGAAATCGTTAGCAGGACGTACACTTGTCGAAGTTTTTCCTTAGTTGGGGCCCCATGGTGGGCGCAAAACTGTTAATGCCAAAAATCATCCTTTAGAATGACTTAAGGTCGGTGTGGAGCTTTAACAACTAAAGAAAGATATATTGGAAAATTCGTACGAAAATTAAAGAAAAGTAAATAAGACGCAGAAATTTGGTGATGTGGACAACCCCGTCGAGGGTAAAAACCACGGACGACAGATTAGGTCATCGGTGTACTATGGACGTCAAATAGGGACGTCATCCTTTAGAAATAACGATCGAGGGTACAATTAGTTACAAAAGTATAAGAAAATGAACTAATTGTAAGATTGCTTCATATGTCGTGAATTTGATCAAAGTGTCCTAAGTTTCTTCAAAGGAGAGTAACTTTGCTTGCTTTCTACGTGGTAAGGTGCTTTGGCATTCGCTTGATGTCACCAAATGAGCTCTCGTTGCTTGTTTATATAGCATTCTTCGTCATAAATGATTTTTAAAGAGAACTGCTCATAGTCGATCGAAAAGGTGATTTATACCTTATGAACTTCAATGCCATGAGCAATACAGAGAAACTTTGACTTGTCTCTAAAAAGAATGAAGAAGCTTGGCTCTGGCATAACAGGTTTTCCCATCTGAGTTTTCATACCATAGACCAAATGGTAAACAACAATATTGTAAATGGTCTTCTGTTAGTGCATAAATATGTTGGATACAAGATCATAGAAGACTGAAGTTTGAAGTCAAAGTTGAACTCAACTCTCAAGCATCAAAGTCAAAATCTTGTGTAATAAAAGTCAAAGTCAAACATTGTATTTTGTGTTTTCTAGTTTTGTGCGAGTACAGTAGTTTGCGCGTTTCTGTTTAGTTAATGGTGTGCGTGTTTCTAGGTTGGTATAAATAGGTTGTGTTGTGCGTTTTAGACTTGTAGAACAAACATAGAGCATCATACGAGTTTATATTGTTAGAGAGATAAAGTGTTGAGAGAACTTTGTAATTCAAATTTGAGTTTAAATAAAAATGAGATTTGTGTGAAGTTGATTGTCATCGTTTGATTTACATTGTTATCTGGATAACAATTGGTATAAGAGCAAGCTTAATTCAGAAAAACAAGGATTTAATTCGAAATTTCTTGATCAATTTTGGACGAACTCGCTATTCACTGTTCAGAATCAAATTTTGAGTTCTAGTGATGTATCTGATCTGATTTTAATATCATTGTAGTCGATTTTAAGTATAGAACAGATTCCATTTGTATTACATAGGCTAATTCACACTTGATAGGGTGAATTTTTGAATTTTCTTGATTTGTTGGTTCGAAATTGGATACGTACTGTTTCATAGATTGATTTTGTATTTTTAGTGTTTGATTTTGTAATTCACTAATTCGAATCTGTTCGAAATCAGTTCTTGAACGAATCTACGAAATTTCAAGCAAATTGAAGATGGTTTGAATCGAAATCATTTCAAACATCGAGTTTTTGGAACCGCAAGTCAAGAACTCGCTAGATCCATAGAACTCATAGATGAAGAACTCGCAAAGGCTTGGTTTGTTGGTTGAAGTGAAGAACTCGCAAACTGTTGTGTGCGTGAAGCAAGAACTCGCACAACACTAGGTGCGAGTTTATACTGTTCATCACCTTTGGCGTGCGCGAATTGAATGTTACTAGAAGTGGTTGGTGTGCGAGTTCCCATTTAGCGAGAAGTATCCTTGTTCAAATGTTTTCTAAGTCTCAAACTCGCAAGCCCTGTTCTTGCGCATTTGCATTTAGCGCGATCCAAGTTTCTGAAAATTTTTCTAAGTCTTGATCTCCCAAGGTTTTGTACGAAGTTCCAAAACTTGCACATAGTGGTGTGCGAGATCTAAGAACTTGCATAAGCCTTCGTGCGCGAACTTTGATTCACGCAACCTTTGTTGTGCGCGAACTTCAGTTCTTGCATACAGTGTCTTGTGCGAACCACAAACTCGCATAACCGAGTATGCGAGAAGTGAGTTCACTTGAGTCTTTTGTGTGCGCGAAGTTCAATACTCGCATAGAGTGTTTTGCGCGAAGTGTTTCCTTTTAAGTGTCATGCGAGTTTTGTACTTAGTCAATTTTTCTGATTTTTCTGAAATTTAACTGAGTTTGATTTTTGTAGATCCAGTTTGTTTTCTGAATTTTGACGATCACAGTAGGTAGTGTAGATCAAGATGACTTCAAAAGACGCTCTCTCTATCGGAGCGGATGTAAAGCCTCCTGTTCTATTCAAAGGTGAATACGAACAGTGGAATGATCGATTTCTGGACTTCGTCGATAGGCACGGAAATGGGGAAAACATTCTGCTATCAATTACAGAACGTCCCATGATACCACCTACTGTCCAAATACCTGATGATGAATCTTCAGTCAGTGAGGATGGTGATGAGGACAAAGTAAGAGAGATGAAAACTGTTCCGAAGGACTTTGCCCAATATTCTGATGAGCAGAAAAGTCGTTTCAAAGCATACAAACAAGCATGATCTCTTTTGTTACAAAGTATCCCGAATGAGATATACATAAAGATAGACAACTACAAAGCGAATGCAAAGAAGATATGGGATCAGTTGCAAAAGATGATGATGGGCTCTAAGGTGGGAAATCAGATGAAGGTGGCCAATTGTATCAACAGCTATGAAGAGTTTAAGGCCAAAGAAATTGAGAGTCTAGAGGAAACTTATGAGCGATGCTTGCTTCTTCTGAACGAACTATCCAAGAACAAAGTCAAGAAGAAGCATATCGAGAACAATGTTAAGTTTCTCAGCATCCTACAGCCGGAATGGAAAAAGCATACCCGCCGGATGAAATAAATGAAAGATTTGAGCGACATACCCCTCCACGAAGTTTACGAGACTTTGAGATAGAATGAGGAGGAGGTTGAAGAGAAAAGATCTGAGAAGAAGAAAACTGAGAAAGTTTCTGACCCCATAGCCTTAGTAGCTGGAGAGAAGAAGAAAGAGATGAAAAAGAAGAAGAAGATAGTTATTCCCAGTTCTGATTCTGAGTCTGATTCAGATAGTGACGATGGAAAAAATCTCAAGCAAGTTATGCTTCTTTTGACCCATGCAATTCAGAAGAAATTCTACAAGAAACCGGGTTCAAACACACAGAGTTACTCTTCGTCAGGTTCAAAGAATCATGAACATAAGGAAAGAGTTGAAGGCAAAAGATATGAAGAGAACCGGTATGTGGACAGAAAGCCGGAAGAAAAGAAAAAGTATCTGAATGACTATACTGGTGCTGAAAAGAAGATAGATGATCTGATCAAGTGCTACAACTGTGGTAAGGTCGGTCATTATGCAAAGCACTGTCGAAAGCCAAAAGTCAGAAACTCGGAATATTACAAGAACAAGATGCTCTTAGCCAAGCAACAAGAAGTTGGCAAGGCACTCTTTGTTGAAGACGAGTTCTGGCTAGATAATTCAGATGAGGAGGAAAGAGAAGAAACAACTCACATGTGTTTGATGGGCAACACTGTGAAGTATGATGATTCTGATGAAGATACAGCTGATTAGGTAATTCATCTTTCCAAGTCGAATTTTCTAACCAAAATGGAAGCCATGATGGTCGAACTTCAATATCTTCAATCTAAACTGAAAAAGGAAAAGAGCAGAGTTGCAAAGAAAAATCAAAAGATCTTTGACCTTAACAAATAAGTTGTTGGGAACAAAGATTTGATTGATTCTCTACGCAAATCTGTTTCTGATTTTAAACAAGAAAAAGATTATTTTGAAAGAAAGATTTCTGATTTTGAATCTAAGATTTCTAAATCTGTTTCAGAAAAGCAAGAAAGTGTTCTAAAAGTTTTTAAACTACAGATTCAGAACAAGACTTTAGAGAAAAAGGTAAATGGTTTGGAAGCAAAATTATGTGCCAGAGGCCAAACAGATCAAACCATTTTCTTAAACACACCTAATGAGGAAACTGGTGTTAGAGAGAAGTGGGGTCTCAGTTCCGAAAACCCACACTATCTAAAGAAAGCTATTAGAAAATAGCCAGCTCTGTATAATTTTGATTTTCTTTTTGTGGATGGTAAATATCCTCATTTGAAACCCAAATTTGTTACCAAGTCACCTGAAGAGGTAGAGGCTAAAGAGGATGAGAAAAGAAAGAACTTAAAGAAAATGCAACTACCATTCTGCTATCAAAAACTGAATGATAATTATATTTCAGATCAACCAAAATGTCTTTCAAATGATTATTTTGAAAGTTATTCAACAAAAGAGTTGGAGGCAAAACCTTTAAAAGCAAAAATTTATGTACCTCCACTCATTTTAGAAAGCAAAATAACCGAGCTTGAAAATATTTTATCTGATGAAAGAATATTGGCTGACATTGAACAAAATGTATTTTCTACTGTCTTAAAGACCACAACTTTAAATGTTGAATCTCAAAAGTGTTCTAAATCTTCTAAAGCACCTCACACCTCTGAAGTTGATCTTGATGACTTATTTGCATCTGCAAATGATTTTTAAATTCTGATGAAGGGTATGTAGATGAAATTGATATGTTTGACTTCCATGCTAAACTTCCAGATCATTCTACTTTTGTCATTAATGGTCAAGCTTTACCATGTGTGCATGAAGTTGGTGAATCATCAACTAAGGTTGGTGAAACAATTTATGTGAATACTGATTATTATGCTAAAGGTAAGACAAAAATACAATCTCAGAAATCTGACTTTCCTAACAAATCTAAATCTTATGTTTCAGTGAAAAGTAAAAGATCTGAAGAACGAAAGAAATGGCGACCAAAAAAGAAGATCGATGAGAGTTCTGAATCATCTCCTGATATGGATTGTAATAGGTATACTAGTAGTTCTTCTGATGTAATTGGTAGTGTTGCTTCAAATAAACAAAACTTTGTAATTTCTTTCAAGCGATATTCAATAAAGCAATTACTCCGATTATCTCAATCTACTACTATGTCATCTAATTATAGACGGAATGATTTTAGTTCTCACCGATTTTCTGATGATTGGTTTGGTACTTATCATGTTGGTTCTTATAAATCTCTTACATCAAAAGTTTTTGAAAAGGTCAGAGGATCCATTTATAAATGGATACCAAAATCTTGTGCTAAACTGAAAGGACCCGTTTTTAAATGGGTACATAAATATGTTATTCCCTGATTTCTCTTATGCAGACCCGTCATATGTGGTACTTGGATAGCGGGTGTTCCAAGCATATGACTAGGCAAAAGGATTTATTGTCTAATTATACAGAGAAATTCTGCGGGAATGTTCGTTTTGGCAATGACCAATTTTCACCGATTCTCGGCTACGGTGACGTGATACAAGAGAATGTAACGATAACGAAGGTGAGTTATGTAGAAGGATTAGGGCGTAACCTATTCAGTATTGGCCAGTTCTGCGACAATGGATTAGAGGTAAATTTCAAGGATAAGAGTTGCTCGGTGCGTAATGAAGATGGCAAAGAACTCTTGGTCGGCACTCGAAAGTCCAACCTCTATACGATAAATCTGTCAAAGGTCCATACTGACAATCAGGTTTGCTTATTGACAAAAGCCTCGATGCAACAAAGTTGGCTTTGGCAGCGAAGGCTGTCGCACCTGAATTTTTGCTACATCAATAAATTGGTCAAAGGCAGATTGGTGAAAGGTCTTCCTGAGCTTCATTATGAAAAAGAATATTTGTGTGCAGCATGTGAAAAGGGTAAAATGAAGAGGGCAACTCACAAGCTGAAACCCGAACCGACTACAAGTTCTGCACTTGAGTTGTTACACATGGATCTTTGTGGTCCGATAAGAACTCAGAGCATTGGAGGAAAGAAGTATATTTTGGTAATAGTGGACGAATTTTCGCGTTACACATGGGTAAAGTTTCTAAGGACAAAAGATGAGACACCCAAAGTACTCATCAACTTTTTAAAGACTTCCTAGGTGAACTTGCAGAAGACAGTAAAGCTTTTAAGGACGGATAACGACACATAGCTTAAGAACAAAACTGTTGAAGATTATCTCGAATATGTTAGGATAACACATCAATTCTCTGCTGCTAGGACGCCGGAACAGAATGGAGTAGTAGAAAGACGCAATTGAACACTAGTCGAGGTCGCTCGTACTATGCTCAGTCAGTCCGATCTACCCCTATTTCTGTGAGTAGAAGTTGTCTCTACTGCATGTTATACGCAGAACCGCTCCATTGTTCATAGACGGTTTGGTAAAACTCATTATGCATTGATTAACAATCGTACACCTAGTATTAAAAACCTTCATGTTTTTGGATGCAGGTGCTTCGTATTGAATGATAGAGAGAATTTGAACAAGTTCGGACCGAATGCTAAAGAAGGAATCTTCATTGGATACTCCCAGACATCTGCTGCATATAGGATATATATGAAGAGTTCAAAGACTGTTATAGAAAGCGTTAACGTAACATTCGCTGAGGAGGTGGCTTTTGAATAGAGAAGTTCAGAACCCATACTTACCGGAGTTTTAGCTTCTGGACAATTCAGTCCAGAACCTGTGTCTAAAGAGACTAATTCGGATACAACTTCAACTTCTACTTCACTTTTATCTGAATTGGATTTATTGTTTGATTTTTTCTATGATGAGTTTCTAGGATCTAAACTTCCTAAATCTGTTGTGGTTGATAGGTCAAAAGATTTAATGACTCATCATCCAACCACTTCGAACGTACCTACTGAACTAGTTCCCCGGTTCAGAAAGAAATTCAGATTCAAACACATACTCCTACAGTTGAAGTTGCACCTGAAAATGTTGAACCAGAGGTTACTACTTCAGTTAGTTGTACTGTGATGGATAATCAACAAGCTGTTCCAATTGAATCTTCTGTACAAGAAACTTCGACGGCACCCCCAACAAATGTTGAACAAGAAGAAGTTGATAGTGGATACCTAGATGAGAATTATGATCAATCTACATCGAATCTGCTCCCTCACGAACACAAGTGGACCAAAGAGCACCTGATAACCAGATTATTGGAGATATATCTTTACCAGTGCAAACTAGGTCTGCAAGTTTGAACATGTGTATGCATGATTCCTTTATGAGTAAAATAGAGCCAACTTGAGTATCTGAAGCTCTATCTGACTCGGATTGGTTTACTGCAATGCAAGAGGAGTTGAACCAGTTTGAAGCGTTAAAAGTCTGTAGACTTGTACCACGTCCTGAAGGAAAATCTATAATTGGTACAAAATGGGTTTTCAAAGACAAGAAGGATGAAGATGGTATCGTAATTTGAAACAAAGCACGACTTGTCGCAAAAGGCTACCGGCAAGAGGAAGGCATTGATTATGATGAGACTTACGCTCCAGTAGCGCGTATTGAAGCAATAAGGATGTTCCTTGCTTACGCCGCTCACAAAAACTTCATAGTCTACGAGATGGACGTGAAGACTGCTTTTATAAATGGCATACTTATGGAGGAAGTATACGTATCACAACCAGAAGGCTTTGTGAATCTAGATAAACCATATCAAGTCTACATCCTGGATAAAGCACTTTATGGTCTTAAACAAGCACCTCGAGCCTGGTATGAGGTATTATCAAAGTTTTTAGTCAAGTCAGGCTTCACAAAAGGTAAAAATCGAACTACTTTATTCATTAAAAAAGAAAAAGTTGATATCATTCTTATTCAAATATATGTGCATGACATTATATTTGGCTCAACTAATCCTAAATATTGTAAAAAAAATTCAAACCTCATGGTGTACAGATTTCAAATGAGTATGATGGGAGAGATTAACTTCTTTCTCGGATTACAAGTAAAGCAATTTTCCACATGGATTTTTATAAATCAAGCTAAGTACATTTTTGATATTCTTTAGAAATTCAAAATGGAAACTTGTAAACCAATTGTACCCCGATGGCACCAGAAAATAAGATCGGCATGGATCCTTTGGGATAACCTGTTAATGTTAGAACCTATAGAGGAATGATTGGTTCTTTAATGTATCTTACTTCAAGTAGGCCATATATTATGTTCTCTACATGTTTATGTGCAAGATATCAGGCTAATCCAAAAGAATCCCATATGTCTGCAGTAAAGCGCATATTTAGATATCTGAAGGGGACTGCAGATCTTGGTATGTGGTATCCTAAAGATACTGGTTTTGAACTGACAACTTACTCAGATGCAGATCATGCTGGTTGTATGTTAGACAGGAAGAGCACATCGGCTCATATACAGTTTCTTGGATAAAAACTCGTTAGTTGGGCATCAAAGAAACAACTGTGTGTTTCTACATCAATGGCTGAGGCAGAGTATGTTGCTGCTGCAAGCTGCTGCTCTCAGGTGTTGTGGATGAGGACGAAACTACGAAATTATGGCTTCAAATTTGACAAGATTCCAATTTATTGTGACTCTAAAAGCGCCATTGCAATATACGCAAATCCTGTACAGCATGCAAAGACAAAACACATAGACGTTCGCTATCATTTTATAAAAGAAAATGTCGAAAAAGGTACAATAGAACTTTATTTTGTAAACATTGATTATCAGCTTGCTAATTTGTTTACCAAGCCTCTCGACGAAAAGAGATTTAATTTTCTTATCTCGAAACTTGGTATGCTTAATCTCAAGTCATAATCTGTGCTTACTTATTAAAGTTTTTCTTATTGTTATTTTTCTTCATTTCTTTATCTTTATTCTGAAAAGATATTTGCACTGAAGGGTATTCGTGTTTTCAGGGTGAGTGAGAGCAGATGATTAAATGATCAACATTTATTTGAAGGGGAGTTCACAATTTCTGCATATGTTTAATTGGTAAAAAAAAATTCTGATGCATAAATGCAAGTGGAGTTAGATTATGAAAGATAAGGAGTAAGAATTATGACTTCTGATTATTTCAGATCAGAACTCGTACATTCAATGTTTTACTAATTTATGTCATTTTCTTTTTCAATAAATGTTGTGTATAAAGTTGCTTTGACGGATTTTTTGACGGATGAAGATTGAGAGGATGCTTACAAGATCATATCATTATGACTTTAAGCTGACTTCATGAGATTTAAGACAGATTGAAAAGGTTTATTTCTATTCTTAATCTCATATATGGTTGAAAGAAGAACGACTTTCAATCATAGAAAACATGTTTTTAAATGTTCAAACCACTTCTGATTCTTAAACGATTTCATGAATATATGTTAGGTCTGATTTTATAGTAATCATTGTATTTATAGGGCTTTGTCAAATACTGTGTCTATTGTCTATCTGTGTTTTATCTGACCAAGGGTATTTAAGTCCATTTGGTCTTTGTTCCTTGTAAGAATTTTAACGCACACATTAATAGAATTCTGTTTTTTGCGCATCCTTGCTCTCTCTCTACTTTCTCTCTCTTCAGATTCATTGATCTTGGACTATCAATTGGTATCAGAGCCATCTGAATTTTGAGAGGATTGAGAGATTGATTTTTGTTATCTGCATTTATGATTGAAATCGAAAATTTGATCGATTTTCTTGAATTTTTCAAGAAAATCTCGTTTTCTTGATTTCTCATAAAATTTGGATGTGTTTGTGATCGAATTGTGTTGTTTTTGGACTCTTTAGCTTCGTTTTTGATAATCGATCATAATTGTTTCATATCAATTTGCATAAAAACCATGTTTTAATCATCAATTTTGAAATTTTTGTTTTTCTGGAAACTCGTATTTTCACGTACTGTTCTATTCTCAAAATTTCAATTTTGTGGTTTTTAATCATTTTTGGTGATTGAATTGTGATAGAAAGTTGTTTTCGTTCATTATTGTGTGATTTACTTGCTTTAATTGCATTGTTTGAATTGATCTTATGAATTTTTCTTGATTTGCTTCGGTTTGCGCATGTTCTTATTGGTTTGTGCAAGATTCATACTACTTTGTGCAACGTTCTTGGTGTTCTAATTCTTGTGTTAGTATTTTTTAGGTTTTCGCATCAAGCCACATACGCAAAGTTCAGTTTGCGTATCAAGTGCAATCCGAAAAGATCACTTCTCGTATCATTCATCATATGCAAAGTATAGTTTGCGTATCCTTCGACATACGCAAACCCTAGTTTGCACATCCAACAACTTACGCAAAACTCGTTTGCGTATCCTCGTTATAACGCAAAGCTCACTTTGCGTACCCTCCTTATAACGCAAAGCTCACTTTGCGTATCAGGCTCAGCATACGCAAAGATCATTTTGCGCAACCTTCTGGACCCGAAAAGTTTGGTTCTCGTATAGCTAAGCTTACACAAACCTCAAGTTTGCGCAAGTCTTTAAAAAAAAAAAAGTCTGGAATTTTGTTTTGTTATCCATGGATTCTGTAAAATTTGCTTTTCAAGCTAAGTTCTACACGAGTGACCTCATGATGTCATTGGGCACAGAAACTCGTCCTCCGGTCCTAGTTGACGAAAACGAATTCACTCAATGGCAAGATAGGTTCCTGAACTTCATTGAGCGTCAAGCTAATGGAGATAACATGATGAAGTCTCTAACTGAAGGACCTTTCGTAAAGCCTAATAAAGAGACTCCTCCAACATCTGAAGAGACTTCACGAATGAAAGCTGACCGAGAGCTGAAAGCTAATCTGATGCTTGCCTTACCTAACTCTGTCTATAACCGAGTTGATCATTGCAAAGATTATCCAAATCTGTTATGGGAACAATTGGAAAAGATCATGCTTGGTTCATCCGTTGCAACTCAACTCAGACATACTCGGTTTATGAACAACTTTGAGGAGTTCAAGGCCAAAGACAGTGAATCTATAAAGAGTGTTTTCGACAGATTCTGTGCAGTGTTGAATGATCTGCGAAAGATAAATGTGATCAAGACAGAGCTTGAGACGAATCTGAAATTCCTTAATGCTCTTCAGCCTGAATGGAACAAAACTTGTCATAGACTGAGGAACGATGTTCGGATCTCCACTATGCAAATACAAGAATTATATGAGATTCTTATGACTGATGAGAGCTTGGTGCTAGAGAAAAAGGCCAAACTGGATATAAAGAATAAGAAGTCAGTGGACCCGGTTGCTCTTCTCACGAGCCAACTGGCTGAACAAGCGTTGTCTGATAACGCTTACAACGGGTCAACTGAGGATGATGGTGAGGCACTGCAGAAAGCAATGATCCTTCTCTCTCAGTATTACCAGAAAAAGTTCCAACCTCGATCGGGTTCCAACACTTCTTGCTTCACTTCTGGTTCAACAGTCAAAGTGCCCGAGCCAAAGTCTACTGCCTATTATAACTGTGGAAAGGCGGGCCACTACTCAAAGGAATGTCGAGCTAAGAAGGTTAGGGACTCAGCTTACTACCGGAAGAAAATGGAACTGGCTGAAAAGAGAGAGAATTCTGGATGGATCACTCTGACGACGAAGCTGCAAACGTAGAGATCGCTCAGATGTGCTTGGTTGGAGTTGATCAGTCAGAAGATTCTGAAACCGATGAAGATGAGGTATATTCTGAATTTGATTATAATTTCATTACCTCTCAGATGAATATCATAATTAATGCTTTGTCTGATTTACGTTCAAAGATTTTATCTGAAAAGAATTTAAATTCTGAAAAGTCAGATTTGATTGACAAACTGAAAATTTCCTTGAAAGATGAAAAATCTATTTTAGAAAATAATAAAGAAATCTTTCAAAAGAAATTGGATGATTTGGAAAATTCAAATAAAACTTATCTTGAATCTTTGACTACTATGACCAATTTAAAAGATGAATTTTCGGATAAAATAAATAAGTTAGAAGAAAAGCTTTATCGAAGGAACCAATCTGAACAAACATTTTTTATGAATAAACCACGAAGTGAAGAAGCTTTAAAACAAAGATGGGGACTTGGTTTTGACAATCCTCATTGTTTAAACAAAGTGATAAACGAAGTTCGCACTTTATATAAATACGATTATCTAACTCTTGCACACTATGCTCCTCAGTTCAAATTTCATTGGACAAGTGAAAAGCAAGTATTAGATATTGAAAATGAGAAAAGAACAAATAACAAGAAAAAGGAAATTCCTTTTGTTTACACAAGTGAAAATGCAAAATATTTTCCTGAAAAATCAAGGAGAGGAAGAAGAGTTTTAAATGATATATCTCCTATCAAATCTTCAATGTCTGATGATTTTATTGCTCCTTATGCTTCTGATTCTGACAAGGAAAATATTTCTCCAATCATTTATGATTCAAAGAAATATACTCCTCCGTTAATATTAGAAAGCAAAGTCATAGATCTTGAAGATCTGATAGAAGATCAAAATATTTTGAAAAAAATTGAATCTGATATTATTCTTTCTTTCATGACGTCTAGTCTTGAAGAAAATTTATTTTCTCAAAAATCAGATTCTATTTCTAGCCTTTCTTCTGATTCTAAGGAAAACAAAAAGGAACTTTCTAATTTTAAAATTTTTTCTCAAAATAATTCAGACTCCGAGGCAAATTCAGAATTATTAGTTGATCAGATTGGTTGCTTGGATAAATTTATTTCTTCTGATTTAAATATTTCGTCTAAAATTCTTGATGATTCTTTTACGCTAAATGATCAATATTATAAACCTAAGTGTAAAAGAAGACGGTCAAAGAAGTCAAAGAAACAAGATAAAGTTATTTCTGACAGTTCTAATTCTACCGATTCAGTTATTACAGATAGGACTTTGAGCACTCGATCAAAGAGGCAGATCTGGAGAAAGAAGCGGACATCTGATGAACATATTTTTGAAGGGGATAAATGTGTAGACAAACTTTATAACAGTGATTCATTTGCTAAATGTAATAAAATTTCAAAATACTCTATAAAACAAATGATTCGAATTTCAAAACATGTCTCATGTTCTTCCTCAGATTCTAGTTCTGATGATTATGCTTTCTCTTCTGATGATTGTGATTATTTTTCTGATCATATTCCTCGTGCTTTAAATGTTAAATCTAACAATTATTTCCCCATAAGAACTGCAACTAACAAATAAGGGCCCAAATACAAGTGGGTACACAAATCTTTATCTGATTATAAGTTGTAGGCATCTCACGTTAAGGGGGAGTAAAACAATTTTGGCTTCTGAGTACTTCAGCTCAGGACCCGTACTTCATAGACTACGACTTCTAAACAAATCAGTTTAGAACTCGTTCTTCAAAGATTTTAAGCTTCTGACTATATGAGATACTGTGAGTACATCAATTTTAATTTCGCTGCATTTTATCTCTGATAATGATGTGTTCCAGTTTTTCTCTTTATTCTTTTCTAGAATCTGAGCTTGTTCATTTTTTTCTTGATTTTGTATAACCCAAATTATTTTTTAATTTGAGACACAAATTATTTTTATAATGTGAAAGATGAAATAATTGAATTTTATTTTGTTCCAACTAAATAATAATTTGCTGAATTTTTTATACTTGTCATTAATGAAAATTTTCATTATCAGCATATTTTATTCTATAAAGTAAAGTTTTACTTTTTTTCTTTCTTTTCAATAAAATATGTATCTAGGATAAAATTTCAAGTTCTTTTGTTTATTTTAAAGTTTTTATATGGTCAAATTTCAAGTCTTACAAAAGTCGAAAAGTCAGCAACATGTTTCAAACTTTTATTACTGCTTTAAAGTTGTGTCATTCGGAATATTTATAGTTTACAATGCTTGGAAAATTCTAAAAAGTCAAAATTATGGATCGTAATGAAAATATGGGCTAAGTACTTTTACGTAAAACTGAGTGATTGAGATGAATTTTAAATTCTTAAAATTCAGAAATCTCTAAGTTTAAAAGTTTGTACCTGTGGCCTTTCTGGTTTGGGAAAGTAAGTTCCTCGGGATGCTTGTCATCTGGTCCCCTAAGGTCAATTGATCTGGGAGTGATCGAACCCAAATCCTTCAATAGAACCAGATCGAAAGTCATGTTCTACTGGTATGAATGGGTTTAGGATATGTCGATGTAGCCTTTCTGATCTGGGAAAGTAAGTTCCAAGGGGTGCTTGACACCTAGTCCCCTAAGGCCAAATGGTCTGTGAGCGGCTGACCCAAATCCTGCAATAGGGTCAGATAGAAAGTTACGTTTACGGCATGTTCTTTACTTAATAAACTTTTTGATCAAAAGATGCCAAAGTGCACGCGCTTAAAAGAGGCCAAAGAGCACACTCATGTTAAGATGCCAATGTGCACACTGCTAAAAGATGCCAATGAGCACACATCTCATGATTCTTGGTGATATGTTTGAGTTGCGATAAACCTATAAATTTGTGAAAATCTTAATTTTTGATGGATTAGTGTGAGTACATATAAAGTTCTCTATTATATTTTTAGAATTGCATTTTCTTGAAGCTAATCGAAGATTCTCATGTGAGCACACTGAATAGATTGCTGGAAGTTTTTGAAACTGAACATGTTTTAACTTGATATGCAATGAAAATTGTTTTTGTATCCAACAACATATATTTGATTTCAACTTATTGATAAATCTGTGATATTTTACTTAGTAGAATTTAATTTGTTTAGTGTTTAAAATTTTAAATGTTTAGTTGTTTCAAAATTTATATTCAGTATATTTTTCTTTTGCATTGATATTAGATCATTGTGTTCTCATAAATATATTTTAATGGGTTAATGCATTATTCAAGGGGGGTGAACAAAGAGAATATTTTTCAAAGATTATATCTGTTTTTGAGGGGCAGTATCTGATTCTTTATATGAATGCTAACTTGAATTGTCAAATTTAGTGCATTTGTGTAGGGGGAGTCACGCAAACCTTGTTTTGCGCATCCTGCGTGGTACGCAAACCTCAGTTTGCGCATCCTTCGTGAAGCGCAAACCTCCCTTGTTTTCTTTGTTTTTTTGATTTTGCAGATCTTAAGCCGTCTTGTCTCCAACATTTGCATGACCAAGTTGATCAAGATCATCAAGGTCATGAGGGGGAGAAGTCAAGGAGAAGTTAACGAGACAAAGAGCTAAAATGTTTATCTGCAGATCAAGATTCGCTCAAAGATTCTATTCTCTTAGCTACAACTGATTCTTTTGCTGTTCCTGCTCCGAACACCACAGTTCATTCAAGATCATTCAAAAGAGGTGTATCGTTTAGAGCTCAAGCAGCAAAGACAATTTCAATTTGAAAGATGCTGAGAAGAATTTTTTCTTTAAAAAGTCAGATAGCTTCACAAAGTCGCTTTGTTGGTCCATGCTGTTTTTGAAGATGATTTTTGAAGACCAAAGCGCCAATGATTACTAAGGGGGAGATTGTTAGGTCTGATTTTATAGTAATCATTGTATTTATAGGGCTTGGTCAAATACTGTGTCTATTGTCTATCTGTGTTGTATCTGACCAAGGGTATTTAAGTCCATATGTTCTTTGTTCCTTGTAAGAATTTTAACGCACACATTAATAGAATTCTGTTTTTTGCGCATCCTTGCTCTCTCTCTACTTTCTCTCTCTTCAGATTCATTGATCTTGGACTATCAATATAGAAGTGTGATTTTTAAATGTTTTCATGTTTAGATGTGCTTACATGTCTATAAACCGTGTGTTTCCAAATATTAATACTTGTGTATTATCTTTTCCATATACTTTCAAGTATTCATACCATGTCCCTAAATTGAAACAAATTTTCGATGGTAAGACACCCTGATTCTACTTCAAAGAATTTTTAGCATGATTTCATTTTGAAACGTTCTTTCAAGAATGTCTATATTTTTTATTCGTATAGACAAAATCCGATTTTTGCTGACCTAAGCCTTAATCGATAAATCATTTCGATATTGATCTTTTTGATACAATGTCAGATTTTTAAACAAGTTTCTTGTATTCATTTTATTCTTTCAATATACTTGTTTGAAATACCTTCAATGATCAAAATGCTCAAATATTCATGATTATATCTCATTGAGCATACAAACATCTGACTTGTATATTTTGTGCTTTAACTGATATAGTTAAACCATTTGAGAAACAAGTTCTTATAGGACAATACATGGGTTCTTTGTGTGAGCTTAATTGCAACTTCTATTGGCTCACGTTAACCAGTGTTTCCTACCCAAGAAGTTAATCTTTAGTGATCGAGTGTGAGGAGTCAAAAAGAAATGAGTGTGGGTTGTGTGAAGAGGTAAAATGTAAATGAGAGTTTGGTTAGATGTGAGCTCAATGATTTAAAAGAAAGGGGGTGAGAGATCAGAGTAAAATAATATTAAACTCTGCACCAACTTTTTCTGAGTCGGGCAACCACATTACTAGTGTTTCACAATTCTTTGTGAGCATTATTGAAACAGACAACTAGCCCATGCCAACTCTTGGTAAAAACCCCACTAGCTACTCATTTTCTTCTTAAAAAGAAAATGTTTCATATTTTCTGGGGATGCAACATTTAATCTATCTGATTTTCATTTGGAAAATCTGGATATTGAAAAAGAAGGAATTCTGCCCCACCTTCGCACTTCGATCATGCACAATTGAGTCTGTGTTATACTATTGTTGTCTCAGTGGTTTACACAATTTTGAGCCTTATATAAAGCAATCATCATGTGCTTAATTCTTTCTAACACTTGCACGAACACACAAGGAATTTGTTTTCTTTTCTTAACGTTCATAGAAATATCTTTGTGGTGTTTCGATGATTGAATGGATGACCATGGGGGAATGAACATCACAAAATCTCATTTCCAATGTGTATCCGTTACATACAGTAGCTTTGTGTTACTAACAGGCATATTAACTGATTCAGGTGTTACACTCTAATTTGTTTGGATTTGAAAAGATCTAGATAAATATCTTAATGGGTTGACGGTGAATCAAAGGCTCAATTCAAAAGATCAGTGGTCAGAATTGATGATGACATTTCTTGTTGAAAGTTATGATGATCTCAATGCCGCCATCATCAAAAAAGGGGAGACAGAATCAAGAAATGTTTGTTTCAGAAATGTTATAGATAGGGGAAAAGTTCAAGAAATAGTTGTGTTCAAGAGTTATTTGTTTGAAGTTTGACAAAGATTGAAAGACTGAAAGAGAAAAGTTCAAAGATTTCTGAAATTTTCTTTGAAGATTATTTGCTAAAGCAGTCTGAGAAAATTTTGAAGATAATTTCTTTCTGAAGTCTGAAAGAGGTTTGAGATAACCTTGGGAAGATTGGTGAAGAGCATATCTACCATCTTTGGGGAAGATTGTTATTTGTTTGCAGACAAACTTTGAGAAGATTACAGATTGTTAAAGATCAAAGAAAGAAGATATTGTTTCAGGCATAAATAGAAGACTATTTTTCAAATGCTAAAGTTGATCAAAGGAGGAGATTACATTTACTGAGCTTAAAGAGAGTAGATTGTTCTGCAAAATCTTTTTGAGATGATCTTGAATCCAAAGGGGGAGATTGTTAGTGCATAAATATGTTGGATACAAGACCATAGAAGACTGAAGTTTGAAGTCAAAATGTTGTGTAATAAAAGTCAAAGTCAAACATTCTATTTTGTGTTTTCTAGTTTTGTGTGTGTACAGTAGTTTGCACGTTTCTGTTTAGTTAATGGTGTGCGTGTTTCTAGGTTGGTATAAATAGGCTATGTTGTACGTTTTAGATTTGTAGCATAAACATAGAGCATCATATGAGTTTATACTGTTAGAGAGAGAAAGTGTTGAGAGAACTTAGTAATTCAAATCTGAGTTCAAATAAAAATGAGATTTGTGTGAAATTGATTGTCATCGTTTGATTTACATTGTTATCTGGGATAACATCTTCCTTCTCTAAAATTTGACAAAGATCAATTGTGCTTTGCGCATGAATTTAGCAAATTAAAAGAGGCCACACATAGAACCAAATCTGATATTTCTTGCACAAGACCTCTACATATGCTACATGTCGACCTCTGTGGTCCCATTGCAGTGCAGAGCTTGTCAGGAAAAAGTATATTCTGGTACTAATAGATGAATTCTATAGATATACTTGGATAGAGTTTGTTTGAAAGAAGTCTGATGACCCTGATTTACTACTCAATTTGTTAAAGAAAAATCCAGGTTACGTATGATTGCGAGGTTCAAAAGCTGAGGAGTGACAATGGGACTGAAATAAAAAAATGCCAAGATAGATGCTTATCTAATCAATGAAGGAATCTCCTAGAATTTCTCTACAGCAAGATCACCTCAAAAGAATAGGGTAGTTGAGCGAATAAATAGAACACTTGTTGAAGCTACCAGAACCATGCTTCCAGCATCTGGATTCCCTACTTGTTTTTGGGCAGAAGCAGTTTCCACTGCATGCTTTACCCAAAACAGATATCTGATAGTAAAGAGACACATAAAGACTTCTTATGAGCTTCTCAATCAAAGAAGACCTAACATAAATTTTTTCCTTGTCTTTGGTTGCAGATGCTTTGTGCCCAATGACAGAGATGAACTAGGCAAATTCGACAAGAAGGCTAATGAGGCTAAACTTGTTGGATATTCTTTGACCTAAATATCCTTACAGAGTCTTTAACCTAAAGACGAATATGCCCTTGAGAGCATAAATGTCTCTTTTGTAGACATTACAGCAGAGACTTCTGAGCACTTCAACTCAGGATGTTAGACTGTAATTGTATTCAAGATTAAATGAGGGTCATTGTTGTAATTAGTGTTTGGATGTGTGTTGTAAGAGAGCTTAGATGGTTTGACCTTGCTTGGTCATGTTGACCTATATATAAGCAAGTCCTTCTATTGTTTCTAGTAAGACTTATGTAAGCAAGAGATTAAGTGTGTGAAAGAGAAGGTGTAATATTGGTGGTAGTTGAGAGAGTAAGAACACACACAAAGAACACACACATACGTGAGATCTGTGACTAGATGTTAGATCTGTGATTAATTGTAATTCATGTGATTGATCTAATAAAAGTGTTTGTGTCAATCGAAATGTGTTAATGCTAGTAATCACTGGGCCACAATTGGTATCAGAGCCAAATCCGTTTGAAAATCAAGAAAATGTTTTGAGTCGTACTGTTCACGTCACTGTTCATAAAAGTTCAAATCGAATTTGAGTTTTAGTGGAAATTCTGAGTTGAAATCGATTAGGTTATGTTCGTTTTGTGAAATCGATCGAGTTAGTATCTTTTAATTCTTGAAATCCATGTGATTTGATCATCAATTTGAAGATTTGGTGTTTTTCGAGTTCTTGAGTTTCACGTACTGTTCTTGTATTAAATGTGATGATGTGTGTGTTGTTAATCGAAATTGCTTGTTATGATTGTGTTCGAAATGTGTTTGTGAATGAATTGTAAAACTTTCAGATCGAAAGTCGAGGTCAAGATGAGTTTTTGGTGCAAATTTGTTGGTTTTATAGGTTTGCGTTTCATTCATCAGGTTTGCGTTTCATTCATCTGAAGTTTGCGTTTCATTCATCCAGGTTTGCGTGTGATCATCAGAGTTTACGGGTGTTCATCTTGGTTTGCGTGTGATTCATACTGGTTTGCATATCGAATGTTTCTTTGTGCTTGATTTGTATTTTGCGTATCACTTCACAAACGCAAACTGAGTCTTGCGATTCACGGCACAAACGCAAAGTGGTGTTTGCGTTCCATATTACACACGCAAAGTGTAGGTTTGCACTTCTCGGCACAAACGCAAACTTCTCGACACAAACGCAAATTGTCGTTTGCGTTCCACTCTATAAACGCAAAGTGGCATTTGCGTTTCACAAACTGAAAACGCAAAGTAAACCACATCACAAACGCAAAGTATCGTTTGCGTTTCACAGGACAAACGCAAACTAAGGTTTGCGGGTCACTCTACAAACGCAAACTAAGGTTTGCGGTTCACACTACGAACGCAAAGTCTGGTTTGCGTTCCACACTTGACACGCAAAGCTTGGCATACTTAGAATTTTTTTTCTAAGAAATTTTCAAAACTGTAACATGCCCTTTAAATGTCAAAAAAAAATTCTCTAGGGGCGCTGCCCCCATACCCCCTCAAGGGCGTTGCCCCTTGACCCGTGCTAAGTCTGCGGAGGGGGACAAAAGTTCTTTCTGTGATCAAAATCTCTGAATTTTTTTTTAAGATTTCTGTAATTTTCTTGATTTGATTGGATTTAAAGATCTTTACTAGCTAATATTTTTCATCTTGTGAAGGTACATACATCTTTCAATCATGGAAAATGAATCTCTCTATGGGATCTCATATAAAGCCTCCGGTCTTATCTGTTGGAGATTATTCACAATGGAAGAAAAGAATGATTCAGTTCTTAAATCTAAAGAACAGAGATTATATGACATCTATCATAGATGGTCCGGGAAATCCACAATCATTTGTACCTGGACAAGCAGCCACAGCTACATCTCCAGCAATCGCAGATCGATACGTGCCAAAACCATATCAATTCTTTACTGATGTGGAAAAGGCAAGACATAAGATAGATGAAGAGGCACTTATCTATCTTACTATGGCAATTCCTAATGACATCTACAATCGCGTAGATAGTAGGGAATCTGCAAAAGACTTATGGGATGAATTGGAGAGACAGTTTCAAGGATCAAAGAAGTCAATTCAGACAAACTGAATCAGAGTATAAATGCATATGAAGGTTTCCATGCAAAAGAAGGAGAGACTTTGTTGGAAACATACAATCGTTTCAATGTGATACTGAATGATCTAAGGAGAAATGGGATGAACAAGTCAGAATCAGAGATCAATTATAAGTTCATCAAGAACTTGAACCCAGAATGGAAAAGCTATGCTATCAACATTCAGATGACCAAGGACATGGCACAAGAAGACGTCAATGATATCTTCACAACTTTATCTCAGCATGAGGATGAAGTAAAGCAGCTTGGTGCTGAAAAGAAGATGGTCAAAGATTCTTTAGCCTTAATGTCTGAACGTAAGAAAGGGTCAAGTTCCAAGTCCAGTTCTTCTTACAAGTCAAAGTCGAGGAAATCCAGAGCTCTCCTAACTGAAGTTACTGATTCAAGCACTGATAAATCTTCTACTGAAAGTGAAGAATATTCAGATGAGGATATGCAACGATTCGCTGAAAAGCTGGCTCTTCTCATAAAGCAGTTCAAAAGCTTTGGAAAGAACAAGTACAAGCCGAAATATGAGAGCTACAAGAAAGACAAGTACAAACCGAGATCTGAAAAGAAGTATGAGAAAAGAGGAGAGAAAAGAGATGAAAAGCGAGAAGAGAAACGAGAAGAGAAGAGAGAAGAAAAGAAAGAAGAGATTGAGCCGAAATATGGACGATGCTACAATTGTGGAAAACCAGATCATTTTTCCCAGGATTTCAAGTTCAAGCGTACAAAGAATTCTGAATATTATGCTCGAAAAACACTGTTAGCAAAGAAGGTGGAAGAAGGTCAGAACTTAATGGCGGAAGAAGAAAATTGGTTGTACAAGAGTTCTGATGACGAATTTGCACACTTTACTCAGGTGTGTATGATGGCCAAAGTAGATGAGGACATTAGATCATCTTCTGATCATTCTGACTGTGGTTCCGAGGTACGTATTCAATCCTTATAGGCTCAAGTTAAGTTCATGAAAGAAGAATTTAAATCTTTAAAAGGCAAACTTAGTCATGAAAGACAAACAATGTTGAATTTTCGTGATGAAAATTCAATGTTGAAAGATGTGGTTAAGGAAAAGGAATCTGAAAAAGATTGTTTGAAAAAGGACAAAGATGTTTCAAATTCAAAGATATCTGAGCTTGAAAAAGATCTTGTAAACTTAAATGCTGAAAAAGGTGATTTTCAACTAAAATTTGAAGCGTGTTTTCAAGAAAGAAACGAGGCATATTGTAAAATCAAGCAACTGGAGGATTTAAATCTGAAAAGAGGACAGACTGAGCAAACATTAAATCTTTTAACAAACAAACTCCAAGATGTCAGATTTTATAATGTTAAAAAAGGTTTAGGTTTTGAACCAAATACTGTTTTGAAAAGAGCGCCAGAAAATTTGTATAATTTTGATAAAATGGGCTCTACTTCTACAAAACCTGATATTCATGATACTTTTGTAAAAGGTAAAATCGTGAATGATGATGACACTTCATCTTGTTCTGATTCAATTTCAAGTTTAAAATCTGTTGGTTTTGCTTATAAAGATTTAAATGAAAGTTACAAAACAAGAAAAATAGAATTTAGTGAATTTACGTCACTATTTTCTCCTTGTTTACCAACAGAATCACCCAAGGTTGAAGAAAATAATACTGAATCTCAGTGTCAGTTTGATGAATCTGATTCAGAAAATGTTGTTGAGAATTACGTATTAACTGATTTATTCACTTCTAATTCCTCAAATGCTTCAAAAGATGAAAATATCATGAATCAAAATCTTAAGTCTGATTTTTCAAAAACTATGACTGAGGAGATTTTTACAGAAATGATGAATGCTTCAGATCCTGTTCCTATAATAGAAAAGATGGAATCAAACTCTGAGAAACAAGCATCTATTTTTGAGAAACAAATCATAGATATTCAAAAGACAGTTGAAGAGTTAGAAGATGAGAACGTTGATCTCAAATTCAAACTTGACAAGTCTTTTGAAGAAAACAAAGAACTCTCTAAAGAGTTAAATATTTTGAAAGATGATTTGTTTAAACGAAATCTTCAAGATAAAAAGATGTTTGAGTCTCCAAACTGGAATGTTCATTCTAATCCAGAGTTTGATACTGTTAATTTTAAAACTTCAGTTGTTTATACTACTAATCCTCAATATCCTCCGAGTATTTTTGAAAAAGGAGAAGCTTCCTGTACTTCAAAGCCAAAATCATCTTCTTCAAAGAAAACTAACAAGATTTTGTTTCCTGTTTCAGATGTAAAAAGGCAGAATGGTAAAGAAGAAAGGATGAAGAATGTGAAGGAAAATAAAGTTGTTAAAAATAAATGTAATATCAGTGATAGTGGTAGTTTGATATGTAAAAATTCAAACGTTTTCAAATGTCAAAGTTGTATGGATGGTTGTACTTCATTGGATAAATCTAAGCTTTTGACATTTGCACGTAAGAATTTTATCTGCAAACACTGTCATGATAATACATTTATCATTCCTTCCATTTATCCTAAATCTAAAGTTGTCAAGAAAACATCACATGTCAAATCAGTTTCTAAATTCTTAACACATCAGGCTAAAATTTTTCATTCTAAGATTGATCATTTTTCTAAAAAGAAAACATTTCATGAGCCTAATGTTAAAATGATATGGAAATGGGTACCTAAGCCTCGCTATGAATGGCGAATCAAGGCTAAGGTAAATGATGTTGATGAATTGCGAAAAGCTAACAAGGAAGGACCCATATGGATATGGGTACCTAAGCAGAAGTAATTTGTTGTTTTTGCAGGCCTCACATACATGGTATATCGATTCAGGATGCTCGCGCCATATGACAGGATTTAAGCATCTACTTCATAATTATGTTGAGGAACCTGCCGGTACTGTAAGTTATGCAAATTCTAAGGTTACTGGATACATTCGAGGACACAGATCGTTAACAAATGGCATCGTGACGATCAAAAGATTACTATACGTAGAAGGACTTGATCATAATCTTTTCAGTACAAGTCAATTCTGCGATAGTAAATTTGAAGTTCGGTTTACGGATAAATGCTGTTACATTGAAGATAAAGATGGTCGTGCAGTTTTTAAAGCTAAGCGGAATGCAAATCTTTATTCTGTGAATTTTCCAACACTTTCTGCATCAAGACCTGTTTGTCTGATTGCAAAAGCTTCACGAGCTGAAAGTTGGATATGGCATCGGCGTCTGCCTCATCAAAACTTTGATGCGATTAACCAGTTGGCGAGACAAGGTATTGTCAAAGGTCTACCAGAACTAAGGTTTGAGAAGAATTCTCTTTGTCCCGCTTGTGAAATGGGAAAGATGAAGCGAACATCTCATAAAGCAAAGACAGAATTCTCATCTTCAACACCTTTTGAATTGATACATATGGACCTTTGCGGCCCGATGAGGACTCAGTCTATCAATGGTAAGAAATATATTTTGGTCATGATAGATGAGTACTCCAGATATACTTGGCTGGAATTCTTAAGGAACAAATCAGATGCAGCAGAGCTGATCATTGAGTTTTTAAAGAAGATTCAGGTTCGACTACAACTACCGATTATATCTTTGAGAAGTGACAATGGCACGGAATTCAAGAATGAAAAGTTTCAGAGTTATCTCATATCTGTTGGGATCTCTCACAACTTTTATGCTGCCTACACTCCTCAGCAAAACGGTGTAGTTGAAAGGAAGAATTGAACACTGGTGGAAGTTGCAAGGACAATGATAGCCTATTCCGAATTGCCAATGTTTCTGTGGGCTGAAGCCGTAGCCACTGCGTGTTTTACACAAAACCGCACGATTGTCATCAAAAGACATAAAAAGACAGCGTATGAACTTATTAATCATCGAAAACCGAATATTAAATTTTTTCGTACTTTTGGTTACAGGTGTTATATTCTCAATGATCGAGACAATCTTGGTAAATTCGACAAGAAGGCTGACGAAGGCTATTTCATTGGTTATTCGTTAACATCTAAAGCCTATCGGATCTACAATAGACGAACCAAGACGATCATGGAGAGCATTAATGTGTCAATCGACGAATCATTAACGTTGACTTCTGAACACAACAGTTCAGAACTCAAGCTTAAACAGAAAGTTTCTATTCAAGACGGAATAGAACCTGAAGTCAAACAGAATAAGTCTTCTAATTCAAATAAAATTACATCTGAATTAGACTTATTATTTTTTGATGCTTTTATGGATATTTGTGCAGATTTTGAAAAATCAAGCATATCCGCATCAACTTCAGAGGTTCCAATTATAATAGCAGATATTTCAGGACCTTCTGAAAATGTCACAATATCAACCACATCAGGTACATCTACACATATACATTCTGAAGATACTAATGTTGATTCTGTGCATGCAGATTCAAATTCTGCAACAGAAGTTCCGAGTGATTCTTCTATTGCTCCGAAAATATTTACTTCAGAAGAGGTTGTACAAGATGTCCCGAGCACATCTGGGATTGATAAAGACTTACCTACAGTATATGATGAATATGAGGAAGATAATACTCAAGCTGAAATTCATCCGATTCCAAGTACAATGAAATGGACAAGAGATCACCCACTTCATAATATCATAGGTGATGCACAGTCGGGTGTACAAACGCGTGCAGCATCGGCTAATTTTTGTCTGTATTCAAGTTTTTTAAGTTCCATCGAGCCAAAGAAAGCTTCAGAAGCCTTGCGCGATTCAGATTGGATACTGGCGATGCATGATGAACTTCTGCAATTTGAGAGGAACAAAGTTTGGCGACTTATACCACTTCCAAAAGGAAAATCTGTTATTGGAACAAAGTGGGTTTTCAGAAATAAGAGAGATGAATCTGGAGTTGTAGTTCGAAAGGGTTATTGTCAACAGGAGGGGATTGATTATGATGAAACATTTGCTCCTGTGGCACGACTGGAAGCGATACGAATCTTCTTATCCTATGCAGCGCATAAAAAATTTACGGTCTTCCAAATGGACGTAAAATCAACATTCTTAAATGGGATATTGCATGAAGAAGTATATGTTGCTCAACCAGAAGGATTCGTTGATCCAAAGAACCCTGATTATGTCTATGTCTTAGACAAAGCCTTGTATGGACTCAAACAGGCACCAAGAGCTTGGTACGAAACTTTAACTCAATTCTTACTTGCTTCAGGTTTCAAGAAAGGTACAATTGATACTACTCTCTTTCTGAAAAAGCAAGGTGATGATATGATTATGATCCAGATTTATGTAGATGACATAATTTTCGGTTCTACAAATCCAAAGTTTCGTAAATTTTTTTCAAGAATCATGGAATCTCGTTTTGAAATGTCAATGATGGGTGAACTAAATTTTTTCCTTGGTCTTCAAGTGAAACAGTTACCCGAAGGCATTTTCATCAATCAGTCAAAATATATTCGAGATATTTTAAAGAAATTTAACATGAGTGACAGTTCAGTGATGAAAACACCGATGGCAACGGGCACACTTTTAGATGCAGATTGGTTCACTGCTGTACTTAACTGCGAGTAGATCGGATATTATGTTTGCTACATGTTTCTGTGCTAGATATCAAGCTAATCCAAAGGAATCACACCTGGTCGCTTTAAAACGGATTCTTAGGTATCTTAAAGGTTCTACTGAGTTAGGCCTTTGGTATCCTAAGGGTTCGTCTTTTGATTTAATTGCCTATACTGATGCTGATCATGCAGGTTGCAAACTGGATAGAAAGAGCACCTCTGGTTCTTGTCAGTTCTTAGGTGATAAGTTGGTTAGCTGGATATCTAAGAAACAAAATTGTGTTTCTACATCCACCGCCGAGGCTGAATACGTAGCTGTCGCAAGCTGCTGTTCACAATTCCTCTGGATGAAAACACAGTTAAAAGATTTCGGATATACTTACCAACGAGTCCCTATCTACTGTGATTCTAAGAGTGCGATTGCGATAACAGCTAATCCAGTACATCATTCCAAGACGAAATACATCGATGTGCGTTATCATTTTATAAAGGATCATGTTGAAAAGGGCGATATCGAGATGCACTTTGTGACTACAGACTACCAGTTGGCTGACCTTTTCACCAAGCCATTGGATGAAAAGAGGTTTACCTTTTTAGTTAGCAAACTTGGTATGTTAAACGCCAATTCATGATTCTAGGGGGAGTTTTCTAATCTTGTGCTTTATTTGAATATATTTTGGATATTTCATCATATGTTGACTGACTAAAGTAGAATCATTTTTATAATGATTACCAAAATCTTTTTCTTGCAAGATATGTTTTGTGACAGAGGCTTCTGAACAAATTTGTTCAGAACCCGTGCTTCAAAGCATAATGGCTTTTGGACAATTCAGTTCAAAACCCGTATTCAAATGTTTTCTTCTGAAGGATGTTTTCAAGATTACATCTTTTCAAGAAGTTTTTGTTTGAAAGGGAGTTTAGATATTATATTGCTATATCTTTTACAATAATATTTCTAAAAAGACTGGCGTTTTACAGATATCAAGGGGGAGGATATCTAGTCAAGGATATTTTAATTGCTATATTCATTCCAGGGAGAGTTAAGGATTTTGATTTACAGGTATATCATTCTAATCCTTATACTCTAACACTTGTGAAAGAAGAACAACTTTCACTTGTGATTTTTTTTTAAAAAATGTTCAAACCACTTCACGATCTTAAAATGTTTTTCTGATTTGAGAAGTGTGAATTTTAAATGATTTTTGGTTACTTGTGAATTTTATTGTTTATCTGACCGTGTGTTCTTTAAAGAATAATACTTGTGTATTTTCTTTTCTATATACTTTGTCAAGTATTCATACACATACTGGTTCAGTATTTTCAAATTTGATTATGTTATTACCATGTATCAAATGATATATCTTTCTATGGTAATACTCCCGTCGTTTGGTATTCACAGTTGTTTGAATCAAACGTCATTTCATTTTTTAATGTGCTTTCATTGATAATATGTTTATATATTGTTCATATAAACAACATACGTCTTTGAATTCCCAAAAATTTTTCTTCATGATAATTTGATCTGATCTTAATCATTGTCAGATTCTCAAAACATTTCTATTCTTTTCATTCATATAAAGTTTTGAGAAATTTTAAATGCTTAAAATGCTCATCAAAACTCAGAGAGCATACAAACACTGACATATGATTTCTTGTGCTTTACATGTCAAGAAAATCATTGAACAACATGTACTTTTTAGGAACATGGGATTCAGTGTGAGTGCTTAATAGATCTTCCATGGATTCACAATAACCAGTGTTTCCTACCCCGGAAGAAATCCTTTGAGTGATTGAGGGGAGAGGGGTCTAAAAGAATTGAGTGTGGGAGTGCGCTGAGATAAAATGGAAATGAGAGATTGGTTAGATGTGAGCTTATATGTTTAAAAGAAAGAGAGTGAGAGAACAGAGTTAAAAGAATATTAGAACTCTGCACCAAACATCTTTCTGAGCCGGACAGCCACATTATTGATTGGTTCACATTTCTTTGGTGACCATCATTGAAATAGGCAAATAGCCCATGCCATCTCTTGCATTCAACCCCACTAGCTACTCATTCTTTTCTTAAAAAGAGAATGTTTCACATTTTCTGGGGAAGCAACACATAATCTATCGGATCTTTATTTGGAAGATGCTGATATTGAAAAAGAAGGAAAGTTGCCCCACCTTCGACCCTTTCTCATGCACGTTGAGTCCATGTATAATCATTGCTGTCTCAGTGATTTACATACTTTGAGCCTTATGAAACACAATCATTTGTGCTAATTCTTTCAAACACAAGCACGTACACACAGAGAATATGTTTTTCTGTCAGAACATTCATAGAATTACCTTGTGTTTTTCAATGATTGAATGGAAGTCCTGGGGAGTCAACATCAAACCAGCTCCTTATATTGTACATTCGTTGTACACAGTAACTTCGTGTTACTGACAGGCATTTCTAACTGTTTCATATGTTGATTTAGGGTTACAACTTTTATTTCGTTTGAATTTGAAAAGATTCAGATGAATACATTTATGGTTCAACGGCTCTTTCAGATCAGATGACAGATTTTATCACATCATGTTTTGGAGATTTATAATTTTTCTATATGGGGGAGATTGTCTATTATTAAAAGGAGGAGATGAAAGTTCATGAAGAATGTGCTTATAAGACGATGGGAAGTTCATTCAATGACGAATCTGACCTTGAAGTGTTTTAATGATTTTGATTCTTACAAATCATTAAAAAGGGGGAGAATAATCAAAGTTCAAGATCAGATTGAAGTTTTAAAGATTTCAGAGGAGATAAAGTTGTCAGATGATCAAAGTCAAAGAATAAAGAAAGATTGTCAAAGAGAAAGTGAAAGAAAGTCAGATTTTATGCAAAAGTTAATTCAAAGGGAGAGACAAGTTTGAAGAATTGTCAAAGTTTTCAAGATGTCAAAGCCAGAAAAGATTTGAAGTTGAAGTTAATACTGAAGATATAAAGACCTGAAGATTATTGCCAAATTTTTTTTTTAATCTTGAATCCAAAGGGGGAGATTGTTAGACTGTAATTGTATTCAAGATTAAATGAGGGTCATTGTCGTAATTAGTGTTTGGATGTGTGTTGTAAGAGAGCTTAGATGGTTTGACCTTGCTTGGTCATGTTGACCTATATATAAGCAAGTCCTTCTATTGTTTCTAGTAAGACTTATGTAAGCAAGAGATTAAGTGTGTGAAAGAGAAGGTGTAATATTGGTGGTAGTTGAGAGAGGAAGAACACACACAAAGAACACACACATACGTGAGATCTGTGACTAGATGTTAGATCTGTGATTAATTGTAATTCATGTGATTGATCTAATAAAAGTGTTTGTGTCAATCTAAATGTGTTAATGCTAGTAATCACTGGGCCACACAGGACTCGATCCTCAAAGGAATACAATTGGCTCATCGTCATCAAGAGAAGGAGAACTTGCAACATTATTTGAAGTTGTCTTTGATGATGAAGAAGGCTCTGTAGAACAACACAAAAGCTTTTGCGGTAGAAACTTCTCCGGCTTCAGAGTCAGAAACATTAACTGGACCATCTATTGACTCACCCTCTACGACTACTTATGTAGGTCATTTTGTCGAGGGGGAGTGAGCAGAAACTACCATGCCAATTGAGAGCTCAACGATGAACATAACTATTACTACACCAACAGAGGTTGAAGCTCCCTCTGCAGACCTACCCCGTATGACTAAATGGGTAAGAGACCATCCCTCAAGCCAAATCCTTGGCAATCCTTCTGATTGTGTCAAAACTAGATCAACTACTGCTAACGAGTGTTTCTTTGTAAACTTTCTTAGAATTTTTAAACCTAAGAAGGTTACTGAAGCCCTAAAAGATCCAAGCTAGTAGAATCATGCAAGAAGAGCTTCTGCAATTCGAGCAAAATAAAGTGTGTTCCTTAGTCCCCTTGCCTAAATGTAAAACTGCTATTGGGACTAAGTGGGTGTTCATAAACAAGAATGATGAGCATGGTATTGTGATTACGAATAATGCAAGGTTGGTTGCCAAGGGATACTGCCAGGCATAAGGTGTAGACTATGATGAAACCTTTGCACCCGTGGTAAGGCTAGAAACAATCAAAATCTTTCTGAGCTTTGCTACACACAAAGGCATCAGAGTCTACAAAATGGATGTTAAATCTACCTTCTTAAATGGTAAATTATAAGAACAGGTATATGTCCAACAGCCACTTGGATTTGAGAGCTTTGTGCATCCCACTCATGTGTATTATCTTGACAAGGCTCTGTATGGGTTGAAGCAAGCACCATGATCATGGTACTAGCGTCTCTCTTCCTTTTTTACATAAGAACACGTGTGAAAAAGGTACCATCGATACTACTTTGTTTTTTAAGTGGCATAAAAATGATATACTTCTGGTGCAAATTTATGTGGATGATATAATTTTTGGTTCTACAAATCAATTTTTTTTGTGATAAGTTTTCCAAACTAATGAAGAGTGTGTTTAAAATGAGTATGATGGGGGAATTAACATTCTTACTCAGACTTCAAGTTAAACAAACCACAGAGGGCATCTTTATCAATCAGTCTAAGTATGTCTCTAACATCTTGACAAACAGGGTCAAAGCTTGACTATAATCCCTTATGGAAACCTGTAGAGGAAAAGCTCTACAGAGGCATTATTGGTTCACTCTTATACTTAACTTTAAGTAGACCGAACATTATGTTCACAACCTGTCTTTGTGCCAGGTTTTCGTCTAAACCAAAAGAGTCTCACCTTATTGCTTTTAAGAGGATCTTTAGGTATCTCAAGGTGACCCAACATCTTGGACTCTGGTACCCTAAAGATTATAGCTTCGATCTAATAGCTTATATAGATGCAGATCATGGAGGATGCAGATTTGAACAAAAGAGCACTTCTGGGAGCCGTCCACTTCTTGGCAAGAAGCTAATGAGTTGTACCTCTAAGAAACAAAACTATGTGTAAACATCAACCGCAGAAGCTGAATATGTATTTGGTGCAAACTGTTGCTCACAATTTATATGGATGAAAACTCAAGTCAAGGACTACGACTTTGAGTTTGACAAGATACCCATCCTCTGTGACTCTAAGAGTGCAATAGCTATTTCTGCCAATCTGGTGCAACACTCTAAAACAAAGCATATCGATGTGAAGTACCATTTTATAATAGATAACATAGAGAAAGGCACAATAGAGATGTATTTTGTGCCTACAGATTACCAACTTGTTGATATATTCACAAAAGCTCTCGATGAAAAGATATTCAATTTCTTTATTAGCAAGTTGGGAATGCTTAACATGGTTGGATGAGTTTAAGGTGATCAGAGCCTCTGCACCATTGTATAGAGACTCTGATTCGAATAAATAGAGCTCTGCTCTACACCTTACTTTTCAGCATGGTCTTCATTTCAAAAGAGCTTATTATGTTTGTTTGTCTTTAGTCATAAGAGACTCTGCATTCCTAGTCAGAACCTATGTACTAGTGTACAGAGTCTTTTTTTACTTGTTCTATGTCTTATGCACTACTTATCTCACTTGATCTAAACATAGTTCAAGGGGGAGCAGAGATGTCCTATATTCGAGGGGGAGCTGATTCTTATAAATAGAGCTTCTGCATGGGTAGCACAAAACTTCTACTGCACAGATAAGTTGTTTTTTGTTAGGTCCGAGATCTAGACATTCATGTATATGTGTATGTAACTAGGTAGGATAGGAGTAGACTTTATTATTCTTGAGAGAGAAAGTAAACTAATCTAGAGAGATAATGCTTTAAGGCTACATCTTGAATTATGATTTCATGAAATGAATTATTACAGAGACTAAGCTATTTATAGTCAACTAACTACTCACTACCTTGTTATATCATTAAGCACAAGCCCATACACTACATAAGCCCAATAGGCCCAAGGCCTTTTACAAAATAATTACTTTACAAAACTTTCTAAAATAATACATTAACATTCTCCCTCTAAAGTTTTGGAAAGTAAAATGTTGATCCAAACTCTCTCAGTGATTTGATAAAGACCCACTTCTATACTTAGTGAAAATTACGTTTAAACATTATGTATTAGTGTTTCATCATCAACGATTAGACTGAATATGTTCATTTATCACTGATGATCTTTCTTGTAAACATTCATATGTATTAGTGTTTCACTATCAGCGATTCAATACTGAGTATGTTCAGTATCGCTGATAATTTCTGATGTAAAAGTTAGACGTAGTCCCTGAAGACAACTTTTGCGTCAATAAATGTTCATAGTTGAATCGAAGACGAAGCTGCTGAACAAAGACAAGTCTACTAGTGACCTGATGCGGATATCAGTGAAGCAAAGACGACTCTACTCATACGCGAAAAAACCTGAGGAAAAGCTTCAGCGATAGCTGAACTTCTTTGTATCTCTGAAGGAAGAGATATTCAGCGATCGATGATCACTTAGCTTATGCCTCAAGTCTCTTTTGTTTTTCCCTTGCACACCCAATACGATGTGTCAAAACGGACATACCTCTGCCACAAATCGTACAACAGCTCTGTCAATTACACTATTCATGATACGGCCGAAAGCATGTCTCCCAAAGTCAGAACCTCTCTGCCAATCAATGAATGACACGTGTAAAGTATCCTGCCATGCATTTAATGCATAGGGTATAAATAGAAAGATTACCTCTCCATCTGAAGACACTCTCTAGAAGCCTTCATCTTTCAAAAATATAGAAACCCTTGCTTTCTATATCTCTCATATCTCTCATTCTTTATATTCTTGTGCAACCATCTTAGTGTTTTCTTAAGTTTGTTTAGATTTAGTTTCACTTAATCTTATTCCACAACATACTTGGAAATTGTATTTGATTTATCAATAAACAATTTATTAAACTTTAAATTCTGTGTTTGTATTCATCACCCCCCCCCCTCTACAAACTTGTTAAGTACTTTCGGGACCAACAAGTGGTATCAGAGCAGACTGTTTAATCTAATAAAGAAGATCTTGCTTTATTCTCTTCCTTGCTATTCTAAATGGCACTTAACACAAACACAAACTACTAAGATAATGGTTCAATCTCTAAACCTCCTCGATTTAGTAGAGATAACTTTTCCCTCTAGAAAAATCGAATGATGCTATTTCTAGAAGGTGTAGACCCCACTATACCTAATTATGTAGCAAATGGACCCAATGAACCTTTCACAATCATAGTTGTCCTTCCCACTACTACCACCACTCCTGCTATCCCTGAGCGTTATGCTCTTAAAGAAATAAGACAGTGGAGTGATGAAGACAAAAAGAAAGTAGGTCTAGATGCAAAGGAAAAAACCATTATCTCTATGGCTTTGCTTGATGAAGCTTTCCATTTCATCATGCATCTTAAAACTTCCAAGGAAATGTGGGACACTATATGTGTTCAATATGAAGGCACCACTAAAGTCCAAGAAACTCGAAAGATTAACTTGGTACGTCAGTATAAAAGTTTCATCTCTGGTAAGAACAAATCTTTCTCCGATGTTCACCAGAGGTTTAACTACTTAATCATTGATCTAAGAACTACTGGCAGGACCAATTCTAATTCTGAGGTCTTGACTAAATTTTTAGAATGTCTACCTGAAAGCTGGGACAGTTATTCAATGTGTCTCAAGCTGACAAAAGACTTAAATTCTCTCTCCCTTAGTACCTTGTATGGAATATTGCTCAACTATGAGCAATCAATTCTCCTGAAGAAGAATCTTGTAAAAGATTCTAAAGATTCCAAAAGTACTCATGTTGCTTTAGTCTCTTCAGAGAAAATTCCATCTCAACGATCTACTCTTGATCACTATCACTGAGTTCGATTCTGAATCTGAGGAACTATCAGACACTGATCTTTCAGAGTTTGATGAGTCCTTAACACTCTTGACAAACTCTTTTAAGAGATTTGCAAGAAAGAGCAATTTCGGAAGAAATAAGCCTCTCTCTCTCTCACTGACAAGCCAAAATCAACCCCCGTTGATAAGGCTACTGCTACTTCCTTTAACTGCGAAAAAATTGGACAATTTGCAAGTGAGTGCAGGTGAAAGAAAGTCTTCAAACCTTCTACCTCAAGAAGATACAACGATGGAAAATACCTTAAACTGAAAGAAAAATATCAAAAGTGGAAAAACTATAAGCGAAAAGGTAAAGGTCTCATCGCTGAAGAACATGACTGGGCTAAATCAGAAAAATCAAGTTCTGATGAAGAAGAAGTCGCTAATCTCTGTCTCATAGCCGAGATTAAAGAAGAAATGGAAGAATGTCCAGAAACTTCCATGATCTATATATCATCTTAGATATCTATCTCTACTAATCCCTCTCTATCTGAAGCAGAGAGAAGTCACGTTGTTGATGTGCTGATGATTGATCTATACAATGCTCTAAACGGCAAAACTCTAGTTGAGAACAAAAACATTGATTTAACTGAACAACTAGAGAAATGTCATGAAAAAATTAGAGAACTGACTCTTTTAGAGGAAAGTTTGAAAGATCAAGTTATTGTTAATGAAATCATCAGCATAGAACTCGAACAAGCTATCGCTGCTCTAAAAGCAGAGAAGGCTACTGTTTAAGGATGGTGTAAATCCTCAACAAAGATCACTGAGATTATAAGTGCTCAGATCCCTGCCAGTGATAGAACTGGTCTTGGTTTTTGGAAACCACAGGATGAGCCTAAAGAAGACAGTTCCAGGCTTTAGTTTGGAATGTTCGTCTCTTCAATCCCTGACACTTCTTATGCTCAGTGCTCTTCTTCATCTTCTGCTAATCCCATCCCTGAGGAAATATCTAAAGGATCTAAGCCTGCAGATAAAGGAAAATCCATTCTCCATCCTCAGAAGGCTACCAAGAAAGCAAAGCTGAAACTTCCTTCTAAACCTTTAGCAAATCAATTTTCTAGCTCTGTCAAAGAAATCTTTGATCTCTGTCCTCCAAAGTTGAAGATTGATCTTAAGCCTAAGAGATCGGAAGAAATGCAAGTTCCTCCCAGATCTCATGCTAAACGAATTCTTGGAGCTGGCCCTGCTCATTTTAAATTCTCAAAATCTACTACTAATGGTCCTAAAACCACCTTCAAATATAGAAAATGCTATCATTGTGGGTTTACTGACCATATTACTAGTAAATGTACAACTGCCACTAAAGCTGATAAAACAACTAAAGTGAAGATGAATGCCTCCAAGGCTGATAAGGTCACCAAAGCTGAGAAATCGACCAAGGTGAAGAATACCACTAAGATTAAGAAATTAACCAAAGTGAAGGTTACCATTGAAGCTGAATCTTCATCTGCTGTGAAGATTGTTGAACCTTCTATCTCCACTAACCCTAAAGGACCCATTGAAAAGTGGGTACCAACAAAGCTTAATCTTCCTTATGTTTGCAGGGATCAAAGGGCATCTGGTATCTTGATAGTGGATGCTCTCGTCACATGACAGGACAAAAAGACCTTCTCACTGAATACAACGAAGAGAAAGTTCCCTCAGTAACCTTTGGTGGAAATGGAAAAGGATATAACCGAGGGTTTGGTGTCCTTAGCAATGGGACAACTACCTTCAGAAGAGTCGCGTACGTAGATGGACTGAAGCACAATCTTCTGAGCATCAGTCAACTATGTGACAAAGACTATGAAGTTCGCTTTACCAAGAAAGCATGTTCAGTGGTAAATGAGAATGGAAAACTTGCTCTCAGTGGTTATCGTAAGGAAAATGTCTATGTAATTGATATGGACTCTACTACCACTGAAAATGTATGTTTTCTTTCTAAAGCCTCCTCTGATGTCAATTGGCTATGGCACAAAAGACTCTCTCATCTAAACATCAAAACCCTGAATTCTCTCTCAACTAAGGAACTGGTTTCTGGTCTTCCTCAGCAATCATATGCTAAGGAATCTCTATGTTCAACATGTGAAAAAGGAAAACAGACAAAAGCTAGTTTCAAATCTAAACAAGTCTCCTCAGTGACAAATCCTCTTCAACTCTTGCATATGGATTTATTTGGCCCTGTCAACATACAATCTATAGCTGGAAAGAAATATACACATGTCATTGTTGATGAATACTCTCGCTACACTTGGGTTATCTTTCTTCGCTGCAAAAATGATACTCCAAAAAAAGCTAATATCCTTCGTTAAGAAGATGGAAGTGCTGAATAATCTTACTGTTCGTTCAATAAGAAGTCATCATGGAACTGAATTCAAAAACAATTCTCTAAACAATTTCTTTCAGAACAAAGGAATTTCTCACAGTTTCTCCTCAGTAAGAACACCTCAGCAAAACGGAGTCGCTGAAAGAAGAAACAGAACGATCATTGAAGCTGCTAGATCAATGCTCATCGATTCTCACCTCCCTACTCAATTTTGGGCTGAAGCTGTGAATACTGCATGCTTTCCTCAAAACAGATCGCTGATAGTAAAGCGATTTGGAAAGACAGCTTATGAACTATTTCATGGAAGAAATCCCTCTATCAATTTTCTTCATATCTTTGGTTGTCAATGCTTCATTCTAAATAACATAGATCTACTTGGAAAATTCGATCCAAAAGCTAGTGACAGAATATTTCTTGGATATTCCTCTATCTCCAAAGCCTATAAAGTTTTCAATGAACGAAGACAAACTGTAGAAGAAACAATTCATGTCACATTTGATGAAACTCTCTCAGCGAACTCTTAGCCAATCGCTGACAATGAAGAACTGAATGCATGGATGTTTTCTCATTACAGAGAAACAGAACCTTTCTTCTCAAACCATTAGTACTCAGATCCTCCAATTGCTGATGATGATCCAAACATCATACATCCTAACGTTGAATCCACCTCATGGGTTTCAGCTGAGCCTCTCAACACACTCCATCCATTAGATTCATCTTCGTCTGAAAACCTCTCAGAAAATAATGGTCTGTCTAACACTCAATAGTTAATAGCTGATGAACCTCAAGCTTCTTCATCAGTGAACATTCCTATTGTTGATCCAACTCCTGAAGTGAGCGATCATACTCATGCTCAGCGATGGACAAAAGATCACCCTATAGATCAAATTCTTGGTGATCCCGATGCAGGTATTCAGACTCGATGAAGTTTAGCTAATATCTGTCCCTTTGTCAACTTTAATTGTCTAGTAGAGCCAAAGAAGACTGATGATGCCCTCAGAGATCCAAACTGGGTCAGTGCTATGCAAGAAGAGCTGACTGAGTTTACTCGAAACAAAGTTTGGAATCTCGTTCCTAGACCATCTGATAAAACTATTATAGGCACCAAATGGGTGTTTAGAAACAAGTTAGATGAACAAGGAACTGTAACAGTAACAAGGCTAGACTTGTTTCTCAGGGATACAGACAATAGGAAGGCATAGACTATGATGAAACTTTTGCCCCTGTGGCTAGGCTCGAAGCAATTCGACTCTTCTTAGCTTTTGCAATTTACAAAGACTTCATTGTATATCAAATGGATGTAAAATCAGCGTTCCTAAATGGAAAGCTGAATGAGGAAGTCTATATAGAATAACCTTCAGAGTACTATGACCCTAAGCATCCAAATTATGTTTATAAATCGGATAAGGCTCTCTATGGTCTAAAACAAGCCCCTCGTGCTTGGTATGACACTCTCTTATCTTATCTTATCTCTGAAAATTTTGAACGTGGTAAAATTGATAATAATTTGTTTTTCAGAAAGATAAAAGGTAATATTATCCTTGTTCAAATATATGTCGATGACATAATATTTGGTTATACTAACCCATCTCTATGTACTCATTTCGCTGAAAGAATGAAAAAAGAATACAAGATCAGTATGATGGGTGAACCAACGTATTTTCTTGGTCTTCAGATTAAACAATCTGAAAAAGGTACTTTTATCAACCAAGGTAAGTATGTTAAAGATATGCTTAAGAAGTTTGATTTACCTCAAACTTCAGCGATGAAAAATCCTATGTCACCTCCTCTGACATTAAACAAGGATCCATCTGGAAAACCTGTTAATGTCACTGCCTATAGAGGAATGATAGGCTCCCAGCTGTATCTAACAGCGAGCCGACCTAACATCATTTATGTGCATGCTATCAATCTGAAACTAAGGAATCCTATCTGATCGCTGTCAAGCGAATTTTCAGACATGTGAAAGGAACTCCTAACCTGAGTCTTTGGTATCCCAAAGACTCAGGGTTCGATCCAATTGGATATTGAGATAGTGATTTTGCAGGTTGTAAACTCGATAGAAAGAGCACTACTGGTGGATGTCAACTTCTAGGAGGAAAGCTGGTAAGCTGGACAAGCAAAAAGCAAAATTCATTGTCCACTTCCACAGCTGAAGCTGAATACGTAGCCGCTGGAAGCTGTTGTGCTCAGGTCTAGTGAATGAGAAATCAACTATTAGACTATGACCTTCATCTATAAAAAATTCTAATCTATTGCGACAACACTAGTGCTATCGCTATAGCAAATAATCCAGTGCTACATCCAAAGACAAAACACATATAGATCATATATCATTTTATCAGAGATCATGTGATGAATGGTGATATTGAACTTCACTTTATCCCCACTGACTATCAGCTAGCTAAATTATTCACCAAACCTCTTGATGAGACAAGGTTCAACTTTCTCATCAGCGAGCATGGAATGCTGAATCTTGAAGAGTGATTATTCATCTTTCACGCATTATGACAGTGATTCTAAGTTCCCCTTTATCACTTAATCTTTGAACAAATCTCTGACTCTCAGGTATGTTCTCTCATTCTCAATCACTGAATGTCCATTCAGTAAGACATTTTTCAAAATCAAAACTTTAATCACTGATTATTCTTCAAATGATTAAAAGCTTTTTGATAAACCAAAATATATCACTGAAATTTCTCATCAGTGATCCTTTTGAAAAAAAAATCAATCTCTAACTTTTATCAGAGGTTCTTTCAAAAATAAAATTTATCTCTGACTTTTCTTCAGAGATAATTTCAAAAAGGACAAATGAAACATTTTTTTTCTCTCTCCTATGACATGATTTGAACCGACAATCCACGACATGCCTTTTTCTCTGACACGTTCGTCCATTTCCCTTCTATCTAATCAACTTCATAAAACGTGTCCATGTCATGATGAGCATTTGTTTTCCCGCCTCACTCATTCTCTTTAATTCTCTGTCTCTCTCTTTCATATAAAAAGAATACCTTTTCATTCTTATCTTTTTTACGTTTTCTAAAGAACTTCTCAAAGCAAGAAAAAACCCTCAAGGCATTTAAGCAAAAAAAAAAACACATTCAAGTCGTTGGATCTTCATCTTCTCAAGATCAACAGGTTTTTGTTTCTCATGTTCTTAACTTATTCTTAAAATCCTGCATATTTATTTGTCATGGATTTTTCAAGTTTTCTCAAACATTAAAATCATTTATTTTGATTTTATCTTGTTTAAAAACTTTTGATTTTCTTCATGTTCTTTATTCTTCACAAAGAACACTGCTTTACTCTGAAAACTGGTAATTTTTTTATTTATTTTTGGACTCTAAACCTTTCATTCTATTCTATTTTATTTTTCTTTCAATATTCAGAAATGGCCTAAGCTTCGCTTATTGCTTCAAAGAACGTTAAGTTCAACATCTCTGAATCAGAGGCTCCAAATAACAACCATCTCGTAAGGTTGGACTTTGAAGCTGACAAATACCCACACTTGGTGGAAGTTGCTGCATTTATGAAGCAGTCTTGCTTGGCCTACGTTCTCAATATGGACCCAAAACCTTACAAGACTCCCCTGCAAAAGTTTTGGTTCACAGCTAATGAAACCACCATCACCAACAAGAAGGGTGAAAGTGGTTCCTGCTATCTCATTCTCTAATGAACTAGGATCAGGCATGCTCACTGCCTATGGTATCAGGAAGGCACTAAGACTCCCTGAGAAGACAAAAGCTAGATTTGATGCCCTTGCTACTGATGCTGAACTCATCCAGTTCTTGGATGACATGCAGTACTGCTGGGATAACAAGCCCCACTCCCCCATCCCCAACAAACGACTGACAAAGATCTAAAAGGCCAACATGCCTTCTCAACTTAACTACATCTTCTCACACATCATTCAAAGAATGAGTGGGAAGATTGGTTCCTTGGATCAGGCGAGCAAAGTTCAGCTCCAGATGGACTATTCAGTCATTGCTGGCAAGCATTTCGACTACGCTGGTGCTATCTTCGATGACCTTAAGTCAAAGATAGAGAAGATGGAGAGGGATCCCAAGATCCCATATGTACGCTTTATCTGCGTGTACCTACACTTTCTCTACCCTACCAAGTACCCAACTTCTTAAGATGGTACTTTTTCAAAAGTTGGTCAACGATCACTGGAGATCAAGCCGGTCGCAAACGAGGTAACTCTCTTAACTCTACGGACTCGTCTCTCTCTCCACTCTTCGCTTTTAGCGGTCATGCAGGAGGTTCCTTCTCCTACTATCCCTACCACTACCACCTCTCACAAACAACAATCAACTAGTCTTCATGGTCCTTCTAAGAAGGCCCAAAAGACTAAGGAGACCGCCACTATTGGTTCAATGCCTGAAGTAGTTTCTCAATAAACTACTTTGGATGCTTTTGTTGGTATCTCCTCCACAACTTCAGTAGCCACCACATCATTCGTGTCAATGATGACAATCGCTATCACAACAATAGTGACGCCACCGATCACCTTAGTTCTTCAACCACCCCCTGAGGTAACTTCCACTATCCTAATTTCTTCTATCCCCATTACTCATCCTTCTATTTCTTTGGTCACTGAACCTCCATCTCTTTCACAGCAACCTCTGTTTGCACCATTAGGACCTGATAATCAAACGTTTGAAGAATCTATACACTTCTACAACATGTTTGAAAACTCAGGTACTCTTACACCCCTAAACACCACTCCCATCTTACCATATAAGCCTAAGCATCGTTATACTCATTCGCTAACTTTACCTGCAGGCCTTACTTTGGCGCTCTCAATCTCGCTGGTGCTGAGCTAAAGAAGTTGACTGATGCCTCCTCCTCCAAAGATAACTCTTCTCAGCTCACAACTGTTCAGGAGACATCGTTAAGATCAAGGACGACCTTGGTGGAACTCATCAACAGGTACAACTCTTTCAGGGACTCTGTGGCAATCTCCAAAATGATGTCTGAGACCTGACAAAGAAATTTGACACCTGAACCTCAATGCTTCAACAAGTGCTTGTGAAATTGAGTGCACTAGCTCCAACGCCACCAACTTCCTTTACAGAGAATGATCGCACATCTCTGAACATAGCCGTTGAATTTATTCATCATGCTACATCAGACATTTCTGTCATCGAGGGTCGTCTCAAGTGTTTGGAGGCTGAAATCCGATCTCTGGAAACTGCAAAAGCTACGCCTTCAACCGCTGAAGTCCCCCAAGCTGATAAAGACAAAGAAGGGGAGAAAGAGCTTCATGAAGAAAATATGGAGCAAGCTGCTGCCGAAGTCTAGACGGAAGAACCTCCTTCTCATGTTGAGGGGGAGAAGGTTGCTGACCAAGCCCCTCCATCTTCAGTACTTGATCAAGTTCTTGAAGAAGAAAAGGAGGAGGACAAAGAAGATGAAGAAGATCTTGATATGCAGGATCAAGGAAAAGAGCAACAAGCTGATGACGATGACGACGATGAGGAAGACCAATCTCTCTGGTTCTCAGCGACGAACATCACTTCAGCGACAACTTCAAAAGAAGTTGTCACAACATGGGGGAGAAGTGGAACTTCTTCAGTTACTCCTTCCCAAGGCAAGCAGAAGGGTATAACTGCCGAGGGAAACCTGAACATGGTCTCACAATTTGAGGGGTAGCATCCTTCTCAGGCATGTCTTTCTATTATACCCATATCTTTCTATACCTACCACTCTCCTGTCTCTTTCTAAGCCTTTATCTATCTATTCCTTAAATATACACTAACTCCTTTCACTTCTTGACCAGACAGTTCTCTCCTCTGCTTAAGGAAACAGAACTTCAAATAATCCCAGTCTCTAGAGCTGAAGATCAAATAATCCCAATCTCATTCAGTGAGATTGATGAGCAAGAAGAAGAAGAAGAAGAAGCCCTGCTCCACCCAGGAAGGCCCTCCAGACCAGCTCATTGGTCAGAGGAAGAACTGAACAGAAGAACAGAGATGATATCTCATCTGGAGAGTCAACGGCAAAAGATCCCTCTTCAAACTCCATCTACAGAACTTGACTTCCTTACTGAAGCTGAAATTGAAGAATCTGTTAGAGCTGAGAAACTGATCGCTGAATGCCAAAAGGATGCAAATCTAGCTCTCAAGATTCAGTCCTCTCAGGTCAAAGACAAGAAACTAAAGAAAAATCCAGTGGAAGTTCAAGTTGTTCGTTTAAAAGAAATTGAAGAGGAATGCTCAAAAGAACAAGCAGTCAGCGATAACACTGTCGATTGGTGTAAGCATAAAGTCAACTATCGTTCCGACCCATTGAAGATAACAACCGTTTTCATCAATTGAAGAAAGAAGAAGGACCAAATTTCTGTCACCATGGAGGTAATCAGAGAGGATGCAAGCTCAAACGCTATGTTCGTTTGAAAGCTTGAAAGTTTTGGCTACATGGAATGGCTAGAGTTCAAAGATGCACTGAAGAAATCCAAGTCAACCTACAGAGGCTATGTCGAAGGTATCCTAGAATCCCTCATCAACAGAGTCTCTATAGTCTTAAACGTGCCATCTGCTCTTTCTTCTAAGCCAATACAAATCAAAAGAAAGCCTGCTTCTTCCTCCTCTGAATTTTTAAAGGAAGCATTGCTCGGACCTCCTCATGATCTCTCTGTTCTAGACCTATCCCTGCCTCCTGGTGGACCATATATTCCAGGGCAAGTACTTAATGATCCACATGGAATCTTCTTCAGAGATGATGAAGGGGTACTCAGATTTCAAAGAGTCTCTGAGATTCCCACCTGCCCCCTAAGTCATCTCAAAGATCTTTTGTGTCTTTGGTGCGACTTCTCTATATTAGCTGAACCAATCAAGATAATCATTCGTCAAGAATCAGCAGATCGAAGGCAAAGAGGAGAAGTAGTACCTGACTATAAGATAAAGGCTCTAAAATCCTATCTAGATAGCTTATAGATTAATTTCTTAATTCTTGTAATCTATTAGTTAGACTTACAGTAGTTAGTCCTTCACTTGTACTTTATATTTTCATATCTTGTAATTCTTTCCTTGAATTAATGAAAATTTCAGTGAAGTACTTAACCCTATCAGTACTGTAAAAGATACCTCAAAATAGTAATTGGGACATGTATGTTATGAGTACTGATTATTCCTCATTTTGAATTAAAAGTAATTTTCTTCAGTTACTTTGTCATTATCAAATAGGGGGAGATTGTTGATCCAAACTCTTTCAGTGATTTGATAAAGACCCACTTTTATACTTTGTGAAACTTACGTTTAAACATTATGTATTAGTGTTTCGTCATCAGCGATCAGACTGAATATGTTAAGTTATCACTGATGATCTTTCTTGTAAACATTCATATGTATTAGTGTTTCACTATCAGCGATTCAATATTGATTATGTTCAGTATCGCTGATAATTTTTGATGTAAACAGTTAGACGTAATCCCTAAAGACAAGTTTCGCGTCAACAAATGTTCATAGCGGAATCGAAGACGAAGCTGCTAAACAATGACAAGTCTACTAGTGACCTGATGCGGATATCAGTGAAGCAAAGACGACTCTACTCATGCGCGAAGAAACCTGAGGAAAAGTGATATTCCCAGATTCTAGTTTCTAACAAGATTAATCAAACAAACAAGATTAACAATCAAATTACCTGTTTGATTTCAATTCAATTCCAAGATTACACTTTCTCTCTCTACAATCTCTCTCTAACGAACTCTCTCTCTCTGATATTTCTCTCTCTAAAATACAACTGAATAATGATTCAATTAAGTTCTCTTCTAATTACCAAAGGAAAGGAAACTATTTATACCTACAACTAAAACAAGGAAACTAAAATACAATACAAAAATGTTGACTTTTATTACAAAAGACTTTGACTTTGATGAAAGTTGACTTTCTTCAGCTTTGACTTTCTTGAACTTTGACCTTCAGTCTTCTTGATCTTGTATCCAACATATTTATGCTCTAACAAAAACCTTCAACGATAGGTGAACTTCTTTGTATCTCTGAAGGAAAAGATATTCAGCGATCGATGATCACTTAGCTTATGCCTCAAGTCTCTTTTGTTTTTCCCTTGAACACCCAACACGATGTGTCAGGACGAACATACCTCTGCTACAAATCGTACAACAACTCTGTCAACTACATTGTTCATGATATGGCCGAAAGCATGTCTCCCAAAGTCAGACCCTCTCTGCCAATCAATGAAGGACACGTGTAAAGTGCCCTGCCATGCATTTAATGCATAGGGTATAAATAGAAAGATTACCTCTCCATTTGAAGACACTCTCTGGAAGCCTTCATCTTTCAGAAATATAGAAACCCTTGCTTTCTATATCTCTCTTATCTCTCATTCTCTATATTCTTGTGCAACCATCTTAGTGTTTTCTTAAGTTTGTTTAGATTGAGTTTCACTTAATCTTATTCCGCAACAGACTTGTAAATTGTATTTGATTTATCAATTAACAATTTATTAAACTTTAAATTATGTGTTTGTATTCATCCCCCCCCCCCCTTCTACAAACTTGTTAAGAACCTTCGGCACGAACATAAATCATCTTCAACTCTTTAAGCTCCTCTCCCCCTTGATTTTTTTAAAAAATCTTTAGAGATGCATCTTCAATTGTAGGCTCGGCTCCCCCTTGAAATTTGCTCTCATTCTTCATATTTTCGACTTTAAAACCGGATCCAATGTACACCGTAACCTCGACTAAGTGCACGAACATCATCTCGAAATGTAGAAACCCAACTCGTTCCGATAAGCCCACAAGAATGATAACGACTGAATTTGACGTGACAAACAGAGTGCATTCTTAGTTTATAACAAAGAATCCATCAAATAGCTGCGAGTCGAGTAGGAATTCGGCTTGAAAGTCATAAACGTTACGCATGAAGGAGGAACAATAGGGCACACACTACATGGTAGGGGTTGAGGAACAATTTTGGACCAAACTAAAAAGTTTTGGGCCAAAAATGTTAGAAAAACTAACGGAACACTAATGGTCCGTTAAGTTCACTATTCATCATCTCTTTAATCACATAAAATCACAATCTGCTTCTTTTTGCTTCATGAAGTTACAATTGAAAAACTTGTTTGTTGCATCTAAATGACTTCAATAATCATTAAGTAATCGTTTTCCGCCACCAAACAGATTCATGCATCGAGAAACAAATAACAGTGAGATTCTGGCGATGAAAGAGAAACATTTCGGCGAGCCAAAAAACTTTTCCGGCGAGCTTTCAAACATCAAAACATCTCAATTTCTTTCTGGAAATTGGAAACAACTTGCATATCAATCGAGATGAGCAATCAATCAGTTCTAAATCGAGGATACAGTGAAAATTCTGGCGACACAATTGATTTTCTGATCAGATCACTTTTCCGGCGAGACTTGTTACAATCAGCTCAAAATTCTCGAATTCATGCTTGAAATCGTGTAAACAACTTGGAAATTGATCAACATGAACAATAAACCAGATCTGGAATGAAGATGCATAAGAATTCTGGCAAAACAGTAAATTTTCCGGTCATCTGCGTTTATCCGGCTAGATTTTTAACAGATCATAGATTTTTCGATTTTCATGCTCAAACTACATCAAACAACTAATAATCGATAGAGATAAGCATTATAGAACATATATGTCATGAAGTTTTGACAATATCACAACTTGAATATCGATTTTCTGGCAATGAATAGTGACAATGCCTGCAACTCGTTTTTCCGACGAGGAGCATTTCACATACCATAGATCGTAATCTCATGCCCAATTTTTCATCAATCAACTGAGAATCGATCAATATAAACGTTAATAACATATTTGGAACATAATTTGACAGTATCTAAGCTCAAACCTCGAACTCCGGCGAGAACTCCGGTCAGATGCATTTTTTCGGTGAACGATCTTTCGAAGCTCGTATCTCACTCATTTTTCTACGAAAATCAAATCTAAAAGATGTAGAATGCTCTATTTTCAATAACAAACAAATCTAGTCACATTATATCGACTTATGCACAAAACTTTTGGATCTAAAATTAAACGCGAAGAACACCGAAAATTTCGAATGAAAATTCAAAAAACATCAAAAAATTGTCGATCTTCGAATCTAAAAATTGTAGTAGATCTGGAATCTAATCATGAGAAAATCTTCAAGAGCATATGGGTTTTGAACAAACTTACTTGTAGATCGGGCTAAATCACATGAAATGTCGAGATCCGATAATCGTTTCGATAAAAAATTCATCGTTTGGCTCTGATACCACTTGTTAGGTCCGAGATCTAGACATTCATGTATATGTGTATGTAACTAGGTAGGATAGGAGTAGAATTTATTATTCTTGAGAGAGAAAGTAAACTAATCTAGAGAGAGATAATGCTTTAAGGCTACATCTTGAATTATGATTTCATGGAATGAATTATTACAAAGACTAAGCTATTTATAGTCCACTAACTACTCACTACCTTGTTACATCATTAAGCCCATAAGCCCAAAACCCCATTTTCCCTCATTTTTCCACTTTACTTTCATCTTCTCCAAGTTCTCTCAAGTAAGAAACCTGCAAAAACTCACAAGCACAAATGGCTTCACATTCAGAGAACTCCGTTGAGAAACCCCCCCCCCCCCACGAAACGATGAAGAACAACACTCCAACAATGACCAATCACACAACCAAGGAACTGCTAGCCGACTTTGATCATTCGAAGCTTTGGGTTATCATCTCTCCCATCTTCCTCTAAAACAAAACAACCATTACATTGTTCTAAACACCCATACTTTATCTAGGGAATATGAACCCCTCATTCTTCTATTCAAAACTAGTTTATGAACAAAGACCTAACTCTGAACCGTAACGATATCCCTCAAAGATACATACACCAGTACTGGAAGAGTAGCCAATTTGATGAGGACCCTAATGCCGTAATAGGTTATGTCTCTACAACTGATGGAGAGCATGTGTTGGAACTAGGAATCAATCGACTGTTGATTTCCACTATTTTGTGAACTTCCCACAATAACATAACTAGGAATCGTTAATTATGCTGAAGAACCCACTGATGATGAACTGGTAGAATTCTTGAGGTTTCTAGGGTACAACAAGCAAATCACCAAGAGGACAGAGTTCATAAGACAACACTTACCCCCAATGCTTAGAAGGACGATTCAGAAGACGACAGGTTTTGTGAGAGTCCAAGAGGCACCTGCTCTACAGATGATTGAAGAGATCGATGTTAGTATTAGATTTAGATATTTGATTATGTATATGAATAAAACTCTAGATGATAGTTTCATTTCTTCTATGGATGATTTCCCAAAATAGGCTCTGTACTTCAATTTATATACTTTCCAATTTTATCAATGTATGTCATTTAACAGAGGTTATTTAACACCTCTTGCTTTCTATAGGTGATGTACATAATTTAAATTCTTATTTTTCAATACTTAGGGGGAGATTATTAGCCCTACTTTTTCAGATTGTAGAAAGTATTGTAAAAGAAGACAAGTCCTCAGAGCCAAAGGACCTCTGCTGAAGAAAGTTTTGACTTCAGAGCTTCTGCTGAATGCTCTACACAGAGAAGCCTAACCTGAAGATAGGCTTTGGACCATGGAGCATCTGTAGAAGCCACCTCTATGCTATCTATACTTTGGAGATCAACTTTGGAAAACTTCTCTCCTACCTCAAGTCATCCTATGATGAAGTGCCACGTCTATAAGAAGCGGTTACTACACTTTTTTAGGTGGCAATACCTTATTAGCTCTAGGATTGACTTTGTGTAATATTCTCTTATAAATAGGGAGATTGTAGATCCCAAAAACAGTGCAAACACAATAATAATCAATAAGAAATGAAGATTTAATCACAACTGCTGGTCATATGATTAGATTTATCAGTAAAGGGTTTAAGGTTTACAGAGAGAATTTCAATAGGATTAGGTAAACCTTTTAATCACCATTAACCTAGAAAACTAGGTTAAGAAAATATTATAAATGAGGCGTGCAAGCTTTATGGGCCCAAAAGCCCATTAACAAGATAACTTTAAATTAATTATAGTTCACACCCCGAACTTCTATTTAACAAATAATTCAACCTAACAATCTCCCCCTTTAAATTGAAGTTCGTAATCTCGCCAGTTGGAAACATGTGTCTTCCGAAATCCGTAACTGATCTCGAAATGTCTCATTGACATCCGTAACTGAGAACCAGTCATTTGTAATTCGGATCCAAAGGCTGGATTTCTTTGTCATCCTGATCCATAGCGCGCTTTAGCTTGTCTCAAAGTAACATCAGTGTACCATCGCATAACCGTGCAATCTGACTAAATCAGAAGAATCGTGTATCACCTTTACCATTTACGTAAGTCATGCCGAGTTCTGTAAATTTTACCAACGTATACGCAGGTACATTCTGAATATCTAAAGGAAGACTGAGATCAGGCTTGAGCAGATTTATCTTTGTTAGATTGCTTTCCAACCCAATCTGGAAGTCTTCAATTGATGCAAGTTTCATAGCACTCTTAATGTATCTCTTAACATCTTTCAGTGCATCTGTAACTTCTCTTGGTCGAATGGTTCTGGTCTTCAAGGCTCGGAGCATAAATAGAAGATCTGGTAACTCAAGACTTCCAAAGTCAGCTTCAGAAAACTGCCATTTACTGCCATCTTCTCTGGTTACCTCAAAGTACGAATATTGTATGCTCATGAAGCGGCAAGAGTAAATCTGATCAACAGATCTAATTCTGATCTTTGTCTTGTCAATGCCTTTTCTGAGAATTTTGTACATAAAAACATGCTCGCGTTGCTTATTTCTGTCTGTCATTGACTGAAGACCATGCAAGACGACCTCATCATATGGGCGGATCCAATGGGTAAAGAGCTTTTTTTGGCTTTCTTCAAGAAATGGAACATTAATTCTGACCCTTTCCCATTTCAATGGAGGAACTGGCTGAGTACCTTCTATTTCGTGAACTGATGAGGCTGGCAGAAATCGTCTGGGTTATTGTTAGAGCACATATTTGTTGGATTCAAGATCATAAAGATTGAAGATCAAAAGTCAAGAAGTCAAAGGCTAAAAGTTAACTCTCACTTAAAGTCAAAGTCTTTTGTTAATAAATTCAAAGTCAATGTAATTGTATTTTGTTTCTTTGTATTTGTTGTAGGTATAAATAGTTTTTGTTAGTTGTTCTTGGTTATAGTGTGACACTCATAATAAGAATCAGAGAAGAATTGTATAGAACATATCATTCTAGTGAGAGAGTGTGTTTGTAGAGAGAGAAAGTGAGTTTGATTGTAATTTGATTCATCAATGACATGTGATTTCACGATTTGATTCATCTTGATTATTTGTTATTGATTAGAACTTGAATATTGGAATAACAATTGGTATCAGAGCAGATCCAAAAGTGAAATCAAATCAAGAAATGGTCGACACTGTGTTCTTGAATATCCAGATCGATTTCTGAGTTTTTGTGCAATTTTTGAGTTGTAAACGATTAGAATTTGTATGTTAAGTGAATTCGATCGAGTCTGTATAGTTTAATTTAGAAATTGCATTGTATTTGATCTTGATTTGGTGATTTTGTATGTTTCGAGTTCACGAGTTTCAAATTCACTGTAAATCGAGTCAAAGTGTATCATTTTGTGTTTGTTTTTGGAATTCTTGCATTGTAATCTGTTCTAGAGTTGAATTCGAGGATTTCTGCAAAGTTTCGAAACAATTGAAGAAAATTTGAGTCGAAAACAGATGGAAAAATCAAGTATTGGGCCTACAGACTGAAGAACACGCTATATCGGCAAAACGCGCAAGTTCATCCGCAAGAACGCGCAAGATGAAAATTTAGGTCTCAAACGCGCAAGGCGTTATTAGCGAATTATACAAACGCGCAAGTCTAAGCGTGCGAGTTTTATCAGGAACAGTGGTCTGCGAGTTCGTTCATCTACGAGTTTGAAAATCTAAGAAATTTTTTCTAAGTGTTGGAACGCGCAAGTCGTGGTTAGCGAGTTTACTCAAACGCGCAAGTAGTATCTAGCGAGTTTTGGGAACGCGCACGCCTCAGTTAGCGAGTTTCAACGTGAATAGTTACTTGCGTGTTTAGGCATTAGCGAGTTTCATCGAGAACAATATTTTGCGAGTTTCAACGATTAGCGAGGGGGACATAGTTCTTTTTGTGATCAAAATCTCTGAATTTCTATTTCAAGTATTTCTATATTCTTGAGATTTCATGTTGGACTAACGATCATTTTTTTTGTCAAGTTCTTTGTGTAACAGATAATTGAAGATGAGTTTTTCAGCAGAAGAGGTAAAGGATTTCACTTTAAATGATTTCATGACTACAATGAAAGCTATGATGGTTAAATTTGAAGATCTTCAAGATAAATTGGTAAAGGAAAAGGACAGAGTTACTAGAAGAAATGAGAAGATCTTTGAGCTTAATAAGACTGTAATTGAAAACAAAGATCAGATTGATTCTCTACGAAAATCTGCTTCAGTTTTTAAACATGAAAAAGATTGTTTTGAAAAGAAGATTTTTGATGTTGAATCTAAATTTTCAATGTCTGATTTAGAAAATAAAAAATCTGTACTAACCGTTTATAAATTGCAGGTTGAGAACGAGAGTCGAACGAAAAAGGTAAATGATTTGGAAGCTAAACTTCATGTGATTGGTCAAACAGATCATACCATTTTTCTAAATACACCCATTGAAGAGTCTGATGTTAAAGAAAAATGGGGAATATGTTATGATAATCCCCATTACTTACAAAAAGCTATCAGAAAACAGCCAGGTCTATATAATGCAAATTATATGTATGCTGCTAAAAATAATCCTCATTTGAAACCCAATTTTATCACCAAAGCATCAAAAGAAGTTGAGGACAAAGAAGATGAGAAAAGAATGAATTTGAAGAAAATGCAACTACTATTCTGTTATGAAAGACTGAATGATAGTTATCTTTCTAAAACACCAAAAGTTCTTTCAGATGACTATTTTGTTAGCTATTCTGTTACTGAGATGGAGGCAAAACCTGCAACTACAAAAGTTTATATTCCTCCACTCATTCTAGAAAGCAAAATAGTTGAGCTTGAAAATGTTTTATCTGAAAAAAGAATTTTGGTTGATATAGAACAAGCTGTGTTTTCTACAGTGTTGAAGAACACAGATTTTAATTTTAAATCTAAAGTGTGTTCTCCATATTCTAAAGAACCTCAATCTTCAATTGATGATTTTGATGATTTATTTGAGTCTGAAAATGATTTTCTTAATTCTGATAGTGGGTGTGTTAAGGAAATTGATATGTTTGACTTCAATGGACCATTTCCAGATCATTATTCTTCTATCTTTAATGATGAAAGCTTTGAAGACAAGGAACAGAGTCTTATAACTGAGAACTCTGAGCTTAAGAAGAAAATATCAGAATTGGAGATAAAAATGGCTAAGGACAAAGATGAGTTTGAAAAGAAGTTCTCAGAGCTTTCCAGGCAGAGTTGTGAAGAGAAGAAGGTGATTGAGCTTAAATGTTCTAAGCTTTCTCAACAGATTTCTGATTTTGAGAAAGTGATCATTTTAGAAAGAGAAAAGTTTGCCAAGGAAAAGAAGGCTATTGAGCAAAAGAATGTTGGATTCATTAAGGAGATATCAGATGGAAGAGTGGATGCTGAGAAGGGTTTTGAAGATGAAAGAAGTATTTTTGAGGAGGAGATAAGGAAATTAACTGCAAAGCTATCTGAGCTATCTACAAATGCATCGAAAGAGCAGAAAGAGAAGTCTGAGTTCAAGACGAAGATTGACCAACTTATCAAAGAAAAACACAATTATTCTTCAAAGATAAAACAGCTTGAGAAAGTTATTTCTAAGATGGTGGTGGTAACTGAGTTTAAGACTCCAGAGTCAAATATCCACACACCTAGAGATGATTCAGATGATTCGGAATGCTCATTCAAGACAGCTGCAAGCTTATTTCATAAGACTGTTTCTTCCAAAAGGTCAGTTAAATCTTCTGATCAGATTCGTACAACTAACATTTTCTATGATTGGTACATAGATGGTTCAGGTACACATAGAAGGAGAGAAGAAAAAGATATGAAAAAGAGAAACTGGTTTGGAAGGTGAAACCAGTTAAAGATGAGAAGAAAGGAAAGAAATCATGTGTACATGAGACGAAAGCAAAGAAGAACAAAGCACGTAAAGGTAAACCTGATCTTGCTTATTCGAGAGATCAATTGATCAGGTTATCTAAAAAGAGGTATTTTTCTTATTGTCGTACTTATGATTTTGTTCATAAATCTAGTGATCATTACTGGTATGGTTCTTAGTCGATTACTCCCATTGGAACTGCAACTAACATACATGGACCTAAATACCAGTGGGTACCAAAACCGAAAAATGAATTTGTGTTGCAGGCACCTATTGTCAAAGGGGAGTAAGAGAACCAAGGCTTCTAAGTAAATCAGCTTAGGACCCGTACTTCAACGGAGTTTTACTTCTAAACACAGCAGTTTAGGACTCGTACTTAAAAGTTGAAAAAAGATATGGTACTCTTGGGCTGAGAAGAGATTGTACTCCGATACTCGAATGAAGAAATCAACCGTCAAGGGGGAGTACATTATTTTTCTGAACATTATGCATTAGAAAGATATGACGAACTACATTCCAGAAGGAGTTGTAGATCTCTATCATGTGCTTTTCACTGATAAATTTCTTGATGCATAATTTCAGGGGGAGTAAAAGGATTATGATTTCTGATTATTTTAGATCAGAACTCGTACATTAATCGTTTTACTGCTTTTTGTCTTTTATATTTGAATAAATTTTGTGAATAAAGTTGCTTTGACTAGACTTTGAGACTTATGCAGGATGAGAGGAAGATATGAAGATCATATTTTTATGACTTCAGCTGACTTCATGAGATCTAAGATTGCACAGAAAGGTTAAAATTCTTATCTTAATCTCATATATGGTTGAAAGAAGGACAACTTTCAATCATAGAAAACATGTTCTTAAATGTTCAAACCACTTCTTGATTCTTAAACCGATTTCATGAATTGGAAGTGTGATTTTTTAAATGTTTTCATTTTATTTTGTGCTTCAAAGTTTACAAACCGTGTGTTTCCAAAGATAAATACTTGCGTATTGTCTTTTCATATACTTTCAAGTATTCACACACACTGGTTTCATTTCTTGTTCAAATTGTTCTTACCATGTCTCATATTTGAAACATAATTTCGATGGTAAGACACCCCGCTTGTACTTTAATGTATATTAAGCGTCATTTCATTTAGAAGCGTTTAGTTCAAGAATGTCTATATTTTTGTTTCATATGGACAATATCTGTTATTTTTGACCATAAGCCTTAATTGCTATATCATTTCATTTCAGATCATTTTCATACGATGTCAGATTTTTGAACAAGTCTTTTGCATTCATGTTCATTCATTCAATATCCTTGTTTGAAAATACTTCAATGTTTCAAATGCTCAAATCTTCATGATTATATTTTATGAGCATACATTCATCTGACATTTGTATTTGAGCTTTAACTGTTCAAGTTAAATCATTTGAGCAACACATGCTTTCTAGGACTTCATGGGTTCTTTGTGCTAGGAATTAACTGAACTTCTATGAAATCACGTTAACCAGTGATTTCTACCCAAGAAGTTAATCCTTAGTGATTGAGTGTGAGGAGTCTAAAAAGAAATGAGTGTGGATTGTGTGTTGAGGTAAAATGGAAATGAGAGTTTGGTTAGAAGTGAGCATAATGATTAAAAGAAAGAAGGTGTGCGATCAGAGTAAAAGAATATCAAACTCTGCACTAACTACTTTCTGAACCGGGCAGCCACATTACTAGCGTTTCACAATTCTTTGGTGAACGTTATTGAAACAAGCAACTAACCCATGCCAACTCTTGACTAAACCCCACCAGCTACTTATTTTCTTCTCAAAAAGAAAATGTTTCACATTTTCAAAGGGACGCAACATATAATCTATCTGGTTTTCATTTGGAAAATCTGGATATTGAAAAATAAGGAAGTTTGCCCCACCTTCGCACTTCAATCATGCACATTGAGTCTGTGTTTATCTACAGTTGTCTTAGTGGTTTACACAATGTTGAGCCTTATTAAAAGCAATTATTCGTGCTTAATTCTTTCTACACATGCACGAACACATAAGGAAATTTGTTTTTCTTGTCATAACGTTCATAGAAATTGCCTTTGTGGTGTTTCGATGATTGGATGGAAGCCCTGGGGGAGTGAACATCAAAAAGCTACTTTATATTGTGTATTCGTTACACACAGTGACTTCGTGTTACTGACAGGCATATTAACTGATTTATTTGTTGATTCAGGTGTTACACGATTATTTTGTCTAGATTTGAAAAGATATGGATGAATACATTGTTCGGATTGACGGTGAATCAGAGGCTCAGTTTGAAAGATCAGTGGTTAGAAAGTTTTCAAAGACATTTCTTGGAGAAAGTTTTGATGATATCGATGCTCAAATCATCAAAAAGGAGGAGAAGAGTTCAAGAAATGTTTGAAAGAGTTTGAATGAAAAAGAAATGTCCGAATCAAGAGTTTGTGTTAAAGGTGGGTGAAAATATTCAAGATTGTTGAAAGATCAAAGCAATAGAATTGTTGAAGATAATTTTTGCTGGAGCAAAGTGTGCTATGTCTAAAAGAGGTATGGTTACAACCTTTAGGAGATAATGTTACTATTTTTGAAGATCAGACGTTGGGAAGATTGTTGAATGTTTTTGAAGAACAAAGCTTATCAAAGAAGAATTTCATTGTGTTAAGGGGGAGTTTGTAAATAATGTTTGTATCAAAGGAGAGATTACAAGAGAAGATAAAGGGTGATCAAAGGGGGAGCTTAATCAAATCGAGCTTAAAGAGAGAAGATCGCATTGCTAAATCTTTTTGTAATGATCTTGATCCAAAGGGGAAGATTGTTAGAGCACATATTTGTTGAATTCAAGATCATAAAGATTGAAGATCAAAAGTCAAGAAGTCAAAGGCTAAAAGTCAACTCTCACTTAAAGTCAAAGTCTTTTGTTAATAAATTCAAAGTCAATGTAATTGTATTTTGTTTCTTTGTATTTGTTGTAGGTATAAATAGTTTTTGTTAGTTGTTCTTGGTTAGAGTGTGACACTCATAATACGAATCAGAGAAGAATTGTATAGAACATATCATTCTAGTGAGGGAGAGTGTTTGTAGAGAGAGAAAGTGAGTTTGATTATAATTTGATTCATCAATGACATGTGATTTCACGATTTGATTCATCTTGATTATTTGTTATTGATTAGAACTTGAATATTGGGAATAACAGTGATCTATCTAAGATAACAGAAGGGGCATACCGAAAGAAGATTGTTCGGCTGAATGGTGATCTTGAGTCACATTTTCGAAATTTAACAACTCATCGATTTCGGCTAGAAAGACTACCAAAGCTTTTTTTTTCACCGGTTCTTCTGTCGGATGTAGATCTGAATAAGGATCAACAATAATTACCCAACTATCTGGATTGTAATATGAACCTCTATCATATTCTTCAGGCTTTTCAACCGTTGGATTGACGTCGTATGGCAATAAATTCATTACCTGATCCTGGGCCTGACCCTATCCTTCGTTTGGATAAGAGTTTGCCAAGGATCATGGATTTGAGGTCATCTATGGATAAATCGGTGGGTGTATGTGGTGTTGGTGGTGGTGGAGGTAGTGTTTCAGGTTCAGGCATAGGGGATTTACCTTTGATCATTCGCTTCAGAGCATCTACCTCCTCCTTCATTTGTGACCGCATGATAGAATGGACAACCTTTAGGGCGCCGCCCAGAAATTCCCTTGAGACAAACTCGGGAAAACTAACACCTGGGCCACTCAGACTTCCAGTTGTGGTAATGACTGTAGAATTCGTACTGCCTACGTTCACAACTGGCGTAATGATAGCTGTGGTAGGACTTCCACCCAATCCTCGTAATCCACCAATAGGTAGATTTACTATGGGTATTCCGGCTGAGTCACTAAGACGTCATGCAGTAGCCGAAGTAGGGACTCGTGTCCTAGTCAAAGAAATAATTTCATCAATCGGCTTTAGACGCTGTGCACTGAAAGAAGGCGAGGGTTGGAGCAGTTGTCCTCTAGTTTCAATACCAGAACTCTACAAGTGAGAGACAGGTAGAGTATGTGTTGATCCCACATGAGAAACTAAAACCAACATCTGTTGAGAGACGTCGGAGTGGTTGGGTGGGGTGTGTAGTTGCGTCGCTAGGTCCACGACGGCTTCTTCAATACCCTTTCTCAACACATGAGACTGGGTAGCAGGTGTGGCTACCTGGCTAATAATGGGTAGGGGAGGTTCAACCTGAGGTGTTTGCCTCATCCCTTGTGTACGCTCAAAGTTATGTTTACTTTTTCTTTCCCTATCTCTATTTACCTCTTCATTTTCGACTTGAACCCGCTCCACTCCCCTTATGTCTCCAGGTGAGGGCTGGTCATCATCACCATTAGATTCAGAAGACTCGTCACTTGGTTCCATTGACTCGGTTTGAGATTCAGATGGGGTGGTGGACAGGTCATCGGCAGCGCCAGATTTAGTGTGGTAAGAGGAATGGATCTGATCGGTGTCTGTCTCGGTATCCTCTTCCGAAATCTGAGAATTTGCCTGTGGTGGGGTAGGCGACTGGAGAGAAGTGCTAGCTTCTCTTGGTCTAACGGAACTGCCCGCTTCATTTCCCCTTGCAATATTTTCTCTCAACACACCCGGTCCGGGAGCCCCAGCTCTCCGGACTCTTCCTCCTCTCGTGCATGGACCCTCACGCGTCTCAGGTTGTGCTCCCTGGGGTGGTCCTTCCGGTTCTGGATGAACCATGGGAGCAGGTATACCATGTGTGCGTCTATATTCTATCACACTCAGTGCCGTTGGACTAGCATATGCCAGTAAACCATCAGGGATTCGTCTAGCGACTATGTTGGTGATTTCAGTTCTAGTCGGAAGACGATGTGTGGGATGGTGAGGACATACCGGATGAGAAGATCGTCGAGCTATCGTGGGATTGATTTGCATGTAGTTCCTGATGTAGAATTGAAGAAAACGCAAAAACGGGATGAAGTTCCGTCGTTTTGTTGCGTTGTCTCGGACCTTTTGGTCTAGCTCGAACCATTGAATATCGACGTATTTAGCATGTCGGTGGAATGTAACACTATGAAAGAGGCGCAATAAGTTGGCACTAGTCTGATCTATGCCCTTGGTGATAGCAGATAAACATCTGTTGAGGAACATGAAGAGAGTGTACCATAATGGTGTTAAATGTCGTCGGTTGAATGTTGAAGGGAAAGGGAGAGGAACCGCATATCCCAGAGAATGGATATCTGCACACAGTCTGGAGTCTAAGACGATAGGGTCGAAACTGTCTCTGCCCGGAAAGGAGTCAGCGGTTGGTAACCGAAGAAATTTTCGAAAGAGCTCCTGTGTGAGAAGTACCTGCGTGTTGTCAATTCTGGCCTCCAGATGGAATCCATCTTCTTCTTCTATATGCGTGAGAGATTGCCAGAACTGCTGGAGATACAGCTGAGGAACATCGACAGATTTCGTGAGAGCATAAGAGAGCGGGCGTCCTCTTAGGATCTCAAGGATCACTTGGTGTTGGCCTTAGAGCTGGGAGAAGTCCAAATGGAAGTTGTTTGAAGTGAGCAAGAGGTATTGAGAAGGAAGGATCAATGTGGCATCAGCGATTGGATCAGTTTCCGGATTCGGATTCTGAGCCATGGTACCTGTTAAGATTAAGCACATTATTACTTTGGTACAGTTAAAAGCACATAATCCCGATATATTTAGCTGGTTCCTGGGTTAAAATCCATGTCAGATCGAAACTCCAAACCCAAATGGGAATCTAACTCTTATATGAAACCAAATTAACAATTCCTAGTCTAAAAGGATTTAAACACATAAGCATATTCTAAAAACAAACTTGATGAGACCCTGATGTAACTTGGAATGTGGTTGGATTGAGGTCCGGGAGTTGGTATGTCCTGGGCTACCATGGCCCCGGGAATAGTGAAACCGGGAGTGGAGGACCTCGGGAACTCGTGGACCAGGAGATGGTCACGTCCCGGGTTGGTAGGTGCTGGTAACCCCAGGGGGCTTAAGACCCCGGGCGCACGGTGCATAGGAGAGTCAGGGCCTGTTATGGACCGAGAGGGGCCGGGATTTAAGGGATTAAGACACGGGGGCATGATCCGGGGTCGTCATGTCCTGGGAGGGTAATAACAGGGCAGTACCGGGAGTTTCGAACTGGGGATTCAATGGATCGGGAGTTAAGGCCTCGGGTGATAGGCCCCGGGAGTTTATTGGTCCGGGCGATTCACGGCCCAGGAGCGGTCCGAGAGTTCAACACCCTGGGTGAGTACGGGCGGTCCCGGTATTGCCAATCCCCAAACAAACACAAATAATAGTTGTAAAAAAATCGATTAACTCTTCGATTTCAGACACTAGAACGTAACCATAACCAATCAAATCAATTCTGAATCGACGAAATAGATAAACAATTTAGCATATTCCTAAAATCAGAAATCATCAAACACAATCAATTATTGAAATCAAACTCACATTCATATTCGATGAACGAGACACAAAGTGTGGACCAGTGATTACTAGCATTAACACATTTAGATTGACACAAACACTTTTATTAGATCAATCACATGAATTACAATTAATCACAGATCTAACATCTAGTCACAGATCTCACGTATGTATGTGTTCTTTGTGTGTTCTTACTCTCTCAACTACCACCAATATTACACCTTTACTTTCACACACTTACTATCTTGCACCTACTTAAAACAACACAAGGACTTGCTTATATAAAGGTCAACATGACCAAGCAAGGTCAAACCATCTAAGCTCATTACAACACACATCCAAACACTAATTACAACAATGACCCTCATTTAATCTTGAATACAATTATAGTCTAACAATCTCCCCCTTTGGATTCAAGATTAAAAAAAATTTGGCAATAATCTTCATGTCTTCATATCTTCAGAATTAACTTCAACTTCAAATCTTTTCTGGCTTTGACATCTTGAAAACTTTGACAATTCTTCAAACTTGTCTCTCCCTTTGAATTAACTTTTGCATAAACTCTGACTTTCTTTCAAACTCTGACTTTCTTTCAAACTCTGACTTTCTTTCACTTTCTCTTTGATTAGCTTTCTTTAACCTTTGACTTTGATCATCTGAAAAATATTTATCTCCTCTGAAATCTTTAACCTTCAATTTGATCTTGAACTTTGATTAATCTCCCCCTTTTTAATGATTTGTAAGAATCAAAATTATTAAAACACTTCAAGGTCAGATCTGTCATTGAATAAACTTCCCAACATCTGATAAGCACATTCTTCAAGAACTTTCATCTCCTCCTTTGGATAATAGACAATCTCCGCATATAGGAAAATCATTCTCACATCTGATCTGGATTGGCATTTGATTCACGAACATATTCATTTGAATCTTTTCAAATTCAAACGAAATAAGAATGGTAACCCTGAATTAACATATGAAACAGTTAGAAGTGCCTGTCAGTAACACGAAGTTACTGTGTACAACGAATGTACAATATAAGGAGCTTGTTTGATGTTGACTCCCCAGGACTTCCATTCAATCATTGAAAAACACAAGGTAATTCTATGAATGTTCTGACAGAAAAACATATTCTCTGTGTACTCTTGCTTGTGTTTTGAGAGAATTATCACAATGATTGTGTTCCATAAGGCTCAAAGTATGTAAATCACTGAGACAACAATGATTATACATGGACTCAACATGCATGAGAAAGGGTCGAAGCTGGGGCAACTTTCCTTCTTTTTCAATATCAGCATCTTCCAAGTGAAGAACCGATAGATTATTTGTTGCTTCCCTAGAAAATGTGAAACATTCTCTTTTTAAGAAAAGAATGAGTAGCTAGTGGGGTTGTATGCAAGAGATGGCATGGGCTATTTGCCTATTTCAACGATGGTTACAAAATAAATGTGAACCAATTAGTAATGTGGCTGCCCGAATCAGAAAGATGTTTGGTGCAGAGTTCTGATATTCTTTTAACTCTGTTCTCTTACCCTCTGTCTTTTAAACATATAAGCTCACATCTAACCAATCTCTCATTTCCATTTTACCTCAGCTCACTCCCACACTCAATTCTTTTAAACCCATCTCCCCTCAATCACTTAAAGGATTTCTTCCGGGGTAGAAAACACTGGTTATCGTGAATCCATGGAAGATCTATTAAGCACTCACACTGAATCCCATGTTCCTAAAAGTACATGTTGTTCAATGATTTACTTGACATATAAAGCACAAGAAATCATATGTCAGTGTATGTATGCTCTTTGAGTTTTGATGAGCATTTTAAGCATTTAAGATTTCTCAAAACTTTATGTGAATGAAAAGAATAGAAATGTTTTGAGAATCTAATGATGATTAAGATCAGATCAAATTTTCATGTAGAAAAATATTTGGGAATTCAAAGACGTATGTTGTTTATATGAACAATATATAAACATATTATCAATGAAAGCACATTTAAAAATGAAATGACGTTTGATTCAAACAACTGTGAATACCAAACGGGAGTATTACCATAGAAAGATATATCATTTGATACATGGTAATAACATAATCAAATTTGAAAATACTGAACCAGTGTGTGTATGAATACTTGACAAAGTATATAGAAAAGAAAATACACAAGTATTATTCTTTAAAGAACACACGGCCAGATAAACAATAAAATTCACAAATAACCAAAAATCATTTAAAATTCACACTTCTCAAATCAGAAAAACATTTTAAGATTGTGAAGTGGTTTGAACATTTTAAAAACATTTTTTTACAAGTGAAAGTTGTTCTTCTTTCACAAGTGTTAGAGTATAAGAATTAGAATGATATACCTGTAAATCAGAATCCTTAACTCCCCTTGGAATGAATATAGAAATTAAAATATCCTTGACTAGATATCCTCCCCCTTGATATCTGTAAAACATCAATCTTTTTAGAAATATTTTTATAAAAGATATAACAATATAATTTCTAAACTCCCTTTCAAACGAAAAACTTCTTGAAAAGATATAATCTTGAAAGCATCCTTCAGAAGAAAACATTTGAATACGGGTTTTGAACTGAATTGTCCAAAAGCCAATGTCACATAAAATATCCTGCAAGAAAAAGATTTTGGTAATCATAATAAAAATGATTCCACTTTAGTCAGACAACATATGATGAAATATCCAAAATATATTCAAATAAAGTACAAGATTTGAAAACTCCCCCTAGAATCATAAATTGGCGTTTAACATACCAAGTTTACTAACTAAAAAGGTAAACCTCTTTTCATCCAACGACTTGGTGAAAAGGTCAGCCAACTGGTAGTCTGTAGTCACGAAGTGCATCTCGATATCGCCCTTTTCAACATGATCCTTTATAAAATGATAACACACGTCGATATGTTTCGTCTTGGAATGCTGCACTAGATTAGCAGTTATCGCAATTGCACTCTTAGAATCACAGTAGATAGGGACTCGTTGGTAAGTATATCCGAAATCTTTTAACTGTGTTCACATCCAGAGGACTTGTGAACAGCAGCTTGCGGCAGCTACGTATTCAGCCTCAGCGGTGGATGTAGAAACACAATTTTGTTTATTAGATGTCCAACTAACCAACTTATCACCTAAGAACTGACAAGAACCAGAGGTGCTCTTTCTATCCAGTTTGCATCCTGCATGATCAGCATCAGTATAGGCAGTTAAATCAAAAGACGAACCCTTAGGATACCAAAGGCCTAACTCAGTAGAACCTTTAAGATACCTAAAAATCCGTTTTACAGCGACCAGGTGTGATTCCTTCGGATTAGCTTGATATCTCGCACAGAAACATGTAGCAAACATAATATCCGGTCTACTCGCAGTTAAGTACAACAGTGAACCAATCATGCTACGGTACACTTTTTGATCTACTGATTTGCCAGAAAGATCTGCATCTAAAAGTGTGCCAGTTGCCATCGGTGTTTTCATCACTCATGTTCGCCCATGTTAAATTTCTTTAAAATATCTCGAATATATTTTGATAGATTAATGAAAATGCCTTCGGGTAACTGTTCACTTGAAGACCAAGGAAAAAATTCAGTTCGCCCATCATTGACATTTCAAAACGAGATTCCATAATTCTTGAAAAGTTTTTACAAAACTTTGGATTTGTAGAACCGAAAATTATGTCATCTACATAAATCTGAATCAGAATCATATCATCACCTTGCTTTTTCAGAAAGAGAGTAGTATCAATTGTACCTTTCTTGAATCCTGAAGCGAGTAAAAATTGAGTTAGAGTTTCGTACCAAGCTCTTGGTGCCTGTTTGAGTCCATACAAGGATTTGTCTAAGACATAGACATGATCAGGATTCTTTGGATCAATGAATCCTTCTGGTTGAGCAACATATACTTCTTCATGCAGTATCCCATTTAAGAATGCTGATTTTACGTCCATTTGGAAGACTGTAAATTTTTATGCGCTGCATAGGATAAGAAGATTCGTATCGCTTCCAGACGTGCCACAGGAGCAAATGTTTCTTCATAATCAATCCCCTCCTGTTGACAATAACCCTTTGCAACAAGGCGAGATTTGTTTCGAACTATAACTCCAGATTCATCTCTCTTGTTTCTGAAAACCCACTTTGTTCCAATAACAGATTTTCCTTTTGGAAGTGGTATAAGTCGCCACACTTTGTTCCTCTCAAATTGCAGAAGTTCATCTTGCATCGCCAGTATCCAATCTGGATCACGCAAGGCTTCTAAAGCTTTCTTTGGCTCGAGAGACCTTAAAAAACTTGAATATAGACAAAAATTTGCCGATGCTGCACGCGTTTGTACACCAGACTGTGCATCACCAATGATATTATGAAGTGGGTGATTTCTTATCCATTTCATTGTACTTGGAATCGGATGAATTTCAGCTTGAGTATTATCTTCCTCATATTCATCATATACTGCAGGTAAGTTTTTATCAACCACAGATGTGCTCGGGACATCTTGTAAAGCCTCTTCTGAAGTAAATATTTCCGGAGCAATAGAAGAATCACTCGGAACTTCTGTTGCAGAATTTGAATATGCATGCACAGAATCAACATTAGTATCTTCAGAATGTATATATGTAGATGTACCTGATGTGGTTGAAATTGTGACATTTTCAGAAGGTCCTGAAATATCTGCGACAATAATTGGAACCTCTGAAGTTGATGCGGATATGTTTGATTTTTCAAAATTTGCACATATATCCAGAAAAGCATCAAAAAATAATAAGTCTAATTCAGCTGTAATTTTATTTGAATTAGAAGACTTATTCCGTTTGACTTCAGGTTCTATTCCATCTTGAATAGAAACTTTCTGTTTAAGCTTGAGTTCTGAACTGTTGTATTCAGAAGTCAACGTTGATGATTCGTCGAATGACACATTAATGTTCTCCATGATCGTCTTGGTTCGTCTATTGTAGATCCGATAGGCTTTAGACGTTAACGAATAACCAATGAAATAGCCTTCGTCAGCCTTCTTGTCAAATTTACGAAGATTGTCTCGATCATTGAGAATATAACACCTACAACCAAAAGTACGAAAAAATTTAATATTCGGTTTTCGACTATTAATAAGTTCATACGCTGTCTTTTTATGTCTTTTGATGACAATCGTGCGGTTTTGTGTGAAACACGCAGTGGCTACGGCTTCAGCCCAATGAAACATTGGCAATTCGGAATAGGCTAACATTGTCCTTGCAGCTTCCACCAGTGTTCGATTCTTCCTTTCAACTACTTCGTTTTGTTGAGGAGTGTAGGCAGCAGAAAGGTTGTGAGAGATCCCAACAGATATGAGATAACTCTGAAGCTTTTCATTCTTGAATTTCGTGCCATTGTCACTTCTCAAAGATATAACCGACAATTGTAGTCGAACCTGGATCTTCTTTAAAAACTAAATGATCACCTCTGCTGCATCTGATTTGTTCCTTAAAAATTCCAGCCAAGTATATCTGGAGTACTCATCTATCATGACCAAAATATATTTCTTACCATTGATAGACTGAGTCCTCATCGGGCCGCAAAGGTCCATATGTATTAATTCAAGAGGTGTTAAGGATGAGAATTTTGTCTTTGCTTTATGAGATGTTCGCTTCATCTTTCCCATTTCACAAGCGGGAGAAAGAGAAATATTCTCAAACCTTAGTTCTGGTAGACCTTTGACAATGCCTTGTCTCGCCAATTGATTAATCGCATCAAAGTTTTGATGAGACAGACGCCGATGCCAAATCCAACTTTCAGTTCTTGAAGCTTTTGCAATTAGACAAACAGGTCTTGATGCAGAAAGTGTTGGAAAATTCAGAGAATAAAGATTTGCATGCCACTTAGCCTTAAAAACTGCACGACCATCTTTATCTTCAATATAACAACATTTATCAGTAAACCGAACTTGAAATTTACTATCGCAGAATTGACTTGTACTGAAAAGATTATGATCAAGTCCTTCTACGTATAGTACTCTTTTGATCGTCACGGTGCCATTTGTTAAAGATCCGTGTCCTCGAATGTATCCAGTAACCTCAGAATTTGCATAACTTACAGTACCGGCAGGTTCCTCAACATAATTATGAAGTAGATGCTTAAATCCTGTCATATGGCGCGAACATCGTGAATCGATATACCATGTATGTGAGGCCTGCAAAAAGAACAAATTACTTCTGCTTAGGTACCCATATCCATATGGGTCCTTCCTTGTTAGCTTTTCGCAATTCATCAACATCATTTACCTTAGCCTTGATTCGCCATTCATAACGAGGCTTAGGTACCCATTTCCATATCATTTTAACATTAAGCTCATGAAATGTTTTCTTTTTAGAAAAATGATCAATCTTAGCATGAAAAATTTTATCCTGATGAGTTAAGGATTTAGAAACTGATTTGACATGTGATGTTTTCTTGACAAATTTAGATTTAGGATAAATGGAAGGAATGATAAATGCATTATCATGACAGTGATTGCAGATAAAATTCTTACGTGAAAATGTCAAAAGCTTAGATTTATCCAATGAAGTACAACCATCCATACAAGTTTGACATTTGAAAACGTTTGAATTTTTACATATCAAACTACCACTATCACTGATATTACATTTATTTTTAACAACTTTATTTTCCTTCACATTCTTCATCCTTTCTTCTTTACCATTCTGCCTTTTTACATCTGAAACAGGAAACATAATCTTGTTAGTTTTCTTTGAAGAAGATGATTTTGACTTTGAAGTACAAGAAGCTTCTCCTTTTTCAAAAATACTCGGAGGATATTCAGGATTAGTAGTATAAACAACTAATTGTGATCAATCACCTAGTGATTACTAGCATTAACACATTTAGATTGACACAAACACTTTTATTAGATCAATCACATGAATTACAATTAATCACAGATCTAACATCTAGTCACAGATCTCACGTATGTGTGTGTTCTTTGTGTGTGTTCTTACTCTCTCAACTACCACCAATATTACACCTTTACTTTCACACACTTACTATCTTGTACCTACTTAAAACAACACAAGGACTTGCTTATATAAAGGTCAACATGACCAAGCAAGGTCAAACCATCTAAGCTCATTACCACACACATCCAAACACTAATTACAACAATGCCCCTCATTTAATCTTGAATACAATTATAGTCTAACACAAAGCACAGAACTATCGACTAAATGTCGATAGAGGGAACTTCTAACCCAGGATCGATTGATTCCACAAACTAGTTCACAGACCGTTGGTTAGATATTCAATCGAACTCAAAAAAAATTGATTCCCTAACAACCCCAATCGATATATCAAACTATCGATGTTGCCTCAAACGGACTTGCCGCTAGCCATGGTGGCGGCGGCTGTCGACTGTAACTCTAAACATAGTCGATCGAGACATGGGGCCGATAAGGCATTTCCCCGGGAGATCGACGGAGTCGATTTGGGGAACGAATTTCTTAACCCTAAGTTGTTGGGGAAGGTCAAGGGAGAGGGAGATGGAGAGTTAGAGACATACCTGTTGTCGATCGAGATGGAGTTCGATTGATCGATGGTGCGAGAGAGAGAGAGAGAGAGATGACAGATGAGATCGATTTAGAGAGGATACTCTGAGAGATAGAGAGTTAAGATAGATAGAAGAGGGAAGTAAGGAGAGCCTGGGGTCTTAATCACCGGGTTATGGTATTTTGTAGGACCGACTTATGTCGGTCCTGGTTTGGACCGGGTTTAGTTGGTTCGAGTGATAATATATATATATATATAAATATATATTTAGTCAAGAAAAATTAAAGTTTAAGAAAAACTTTAATGCTCCCCCTTGAATGGAAAACCGGTATTCCACATACGTGGCTTTCCCCTTGACGTTTGCTGAGCAGAAACGAAATGCAAGAAAACTTACCTGCTCCCCCTCAAATGGAGATTGGTGGAATACTTACTGAATGTCATGCGGTGTTGCTTCCCCAAGCCACATGAACAAACTGGTAACTTTACCACAAACGACCGAAGATTTAACAACTGAACTAACGAACTTAAAGATAAAATGAAATACAACGAAACGAAAAACAAATGAATCACACAAAAATAGAAACGAACGAAATCTAACTCATTAATATAAAAGTTTGAAACTAGCACATAACTTGACGAGTAAATGCAAAAACCAATGAGTGTTGACTTGAGCATCCAGAGACGAATCACTGGATCATTAAGTCACAGTCATTCGTTATTGAATGAGACTCGTATAGGTCTGTAGAAGGGTCAAACATTCAGATTAAGCATGCCTAGCTTAGACACTAGATATTGAAAGTGTTTTTCGTCCAAGGCTTTGGTAAACAGGTCTGCTATCTGATGTTCTATAATAACAAAGTAGAGTTCGATTGTACCTCTTTCCACATGATCTTTGATGAAATGATAGCGCATATCTATGTGTTTCGTCTTCGTGTGTTGGACGGGATTGCTATATATAGCAATTGTGCTCTTCGAGTCGCAGTATATGGGTATCTTCGCGTAGTGGAATCCGTAGTATTTTAGCTAGGTTCACATCCATATCACATGGGAGCAGCAACTAGCGGCTGCTACATACTCGACCTCAGCGGTAGAGGTTGAAACGCATTTTTGTTTCTTTGATGCCCAACTGACTAGTCGATATCCCAAGAACTGGACATGCCCGACGTGCTTTTCTGATCTAGCATATTTTCGGCATGGTCAGTGATATGCATTGAGAATTCAATGCATAAGAACACCTTTTCTTTTTTTTAGATAGATCATTTTGTTTAATCCCAACTTTGAGTCCATTTTTCTTATCTTATTTTCCCTTTTCTGTTATATGGAGCTAAGTTTATGATTTTCTTGTCTTTTACTACTTATGGAAGCTAACTTAGGTTTTATGCTGATTTCGTTGCTACCAGTCAATGCTACAACATCCCGATCTGCTTGTTGGAAGAGCTATGGACGAATTGTATGAAGATGGCCAACGAAATAAATTCAAATCCAAGCTCTTTTTATAATGAAACCAGATCTGTTGCTGGTTAGATTTTAATTGGGAAAAATGACATCTTTAGCTTTTTGTTGGGAGAAAAGACAATCTAGTTACTTTTTGCTTTATGTACTTTCATTGACTTTGGTTATTGTACTTTTATCTTGCTTGTTAAGTTTTATTATTTACTAGTTTGCCACTCTCTTTTTGTATAAATAGAAGTGGTTAGGAGCTCATTTGGGGCAAGACCCAATCGGTCAAAAAACCGATTGTTACATTTCCTCTCTCAAATATTTTCATGTTTTAATTAAAGTCTTGAAATTACTTTACTTATTGTTCGTCATCGCTTTCTCGTATTTACTTTCTTTACTATATTACGCTTATCGCATTTACATTCCGTCATTTAATTATTGTCATTTACATTACGCCATTTACATTATGCCTTTAATTTCCGTTCTTTACATTTCTCACACTTTACTTTCCGTAATGAGTAGCTAATTTTATTATCCTGGGTATGAGGAAAATGGTGAGTTTTTAAACCAAAAGAAAGTGGACATCGTTTCTCAATAATGATGTTCCACCATTTCATTCTAAGTTTTACAAATCCAAACGCACTTCTTGACGAATTGATCACTTTGAAAGTGGTAAAGTGTAGTGGACTTAGGCATGAGCCACATGAATACACGTCAATTTGAATGATATGGGAAGTATACTTGGAAGAGTTGCTAACAAGGGTACTTGTTATCTATGTTTTTCAAACTGATTGATTTTTGACGGGTTGATCACTAGTCAAAGTGTTAAAGTGTGGTGGACTCAGGAATGAGCCACTTGGAACACGTCAACTTGGATGATATGGGAATCGACTCGGAAGAGTGATTTTTAACAAAGGAATTTGTTTATCCATATACTTTGAAGACACCGTTGGCACTATCACTGGTTCTGATACTGCACAGGAATGTGTCTAGTAGAAGCTAAATACAAGTGTCACAGTGAGAATTCGGAAGGATCACTTTCAAAGTAGATGGTGGAACTAGTTGTTAAAAAACACAATGCTGTAGCATTCCTACAGCATTGGTCCATAGAAACTTGTGTTTAATACTCACCAAAAGTCTTACACCCTTGCTTTCTTTATTCTCTGTTATTTCAATTAATTGTCCGCTCAACCCAAGCAAAGTCTTCAAACTCGCCATCTGAAGTTAGTTTTTCATCTCGAGATCTTGCAACATAAGATACCTATCCCTGTGGAATACGATACTTGGTTCTTACCATTTTATTACTTGAAAAGACGATATTCGATCCCATTGTATACTTGCTTTGAGATTCAATTATCACATGTTTAGAGGTGTGCAAACATCCGTATCAAGTTTTTGGCGCCGTTGCCGGGGATAGGCGTAAATCTATTGTTGTTGAGAGATTGAGTTTTGTTAAGCTAATTTTTCTACCATCTTTGTTGCTTGTCATACGTCTCCATGTATGTCCGAGTAACAAATCTTTGAGTTTTTCTTTCTGTGAATATGGATTCCATGGCACATTCGTTTGGGCCGTATGAAACTGTTTTCTGTGACTATTGTGGCGGAGATCATTTCTCGTACAGTTGTCCTTCGAACCCCGAATCCCATTATTTCATGGGAGATAGTAATTGGGATACGTTACACTTTAATGATTACAATCAATCATGGGAGGATCATCCTAATTTGTTTTTAAGTGGTCAAGCTCATGGCACGTTCACATCACCAATACCTCCCTACCAATATTGGAGTAACACCTATTCAAATACTTTTGACCAATCTTGGGAGGAACAAGTTGATTTTTCTGGGAGTTTTCAAGGGGATGATTTTAACAACTCATTTTTACCCCCTACACCCTCTTTAGAACAAACTGAAAACTTCGAATCTCTTGAAGCTTTGATGAATGATTTCTTACAGAACATAAATGGAGTTGTTATTAACATAACGACCTGTGTTGGAGAGATCATTAGTGAGCGTAATAGACAAATCCAAAATCCTATACCAAGTGAGATTGAAAATTTTGAGAATATTAGTAAGGATAAGGATCAGGTCAATACTTTGGAAAATAGTCAAGAGATAGATAGTTCCAAGGAAGAATCTGAGCATTTGAGCAGTTCCTCTTCACTTCAAAATAGTGAAGAGGTGCAACAAAATGTCAAGATTGTCATTAACCCATGCTTTGAATATATGCAGAACAACCATATTATTGTAGATGTTGCAGCATCCTTGCAGCAAAGTTGTGCAGAAAGTCTTCAAGTTGTTTTGAAAAGGGGATGTGACGATCAATCTAAGGGATCAGGAAGCTTCAGAAAATCAAGTTCTAGTGTTGGTGAGGTGGTGTGGAAAAATCATGATGGTATGAAATACTCCCCCATATGTGACATCGAAGTCTTGTGCCATGATCAAGGAGTGAAGGAAGTGATAAGGGAAGTATATAAGCATAAGTGGAAAGAGAAACACCAAAATGAGTTGGTGAGGATCGTTCAGGCTGAGGAGCATACTGATGTTCTCCAACAAATTCCAGCATTCCATAAGAAGTTGTCAACAAGTGATCCATCAGTTGAAGAAGGATAACACCTTACTAAAAAAATGCAGAGCTTGGTACCGCAACATGCAACATCAGCAACAGAGGCTTCACAGCCTACTCCTAAGGAGTAGGACAGGTTCAAATCATTTCACTTAGTCTCCATTTTTATTTATTTATCTCTTTTGTTTTGTGTCTGGGATTAATTTGCTGATTTATAGGTTTATTTTCATGTTAAGGTCATCACATGTTACTTGCATATCTTTTGAATTCATAGCCTAAATAATTTTTTGGAACACATCATTGCACCTAGTCTATGTTTGATATGGATTAGCTTTCACTTTTTTGGGACACATTGGAAATAAACATTCTGTTTGGGACATGATCTAGGCCATCTTTCACTCACCATAAACCACTTGTAGCCATTATACACCAAAGCACATTGTTTCCTCACAATGAGGACATTGTGAATTTCAAAGTTTAAGGTTGTAAAGTTTGGGGATATGAAAGTTGCACAATGGCAAAACAAGGCATGAACATCAATACAAAAGAGCATAGCTCTAACTTGATGCCTTGACAAACACCCAAAAATACCCCATAGGGGTAAGGTGCACACAAATGTTCCATAGGGGCAAGGTGCAAAAAAAAAAAAAAAAAAAAAAAAAACAGAAAAAAGAGCACAAAAGTGCCAAAATTGAAAAAATGTTGGGAATTTATGTGGAAAAAGGCTAGGTGAGACAAAAATTGCCAAAAATGAGTGACCCTACCAAAGCCTTTTTGATCCTAAATTTGATTGTGATAAGTTGAGAAAGAAGAAAGTGGATACTAGCTTATGAATCATGCACATACCTAGGCTAGTAATGTATGACTAGGAATTTATGAAAGGCTATGGATTTTATATGGTATCTTTTCGCAATGTGTATGCATCTAATGCCATGATCTTGCATATCTTTTAATTGAGTCATTTTCTTTCTTTTATTTTATTTGCTTGGGGACAAGCAAAATTTCAAGTTTGAGGTTGTGATATGCATTGAGTATTCAATGCATAAGAACACCTTTTCTTTCTTTTTAGATAGATCATTTTGTTTAATTCCAAATTTGAGTCCATTTTTCTTATCTTATTTTCCCTTTTCTGTTATATGGAGCTAAGTTTATGATTTTCTTGTCTTTTACTACTTATGGAAGCTAACTTAGGTTTTATGCTGATTTCGTTGCTACCAGTCAATGCTACAACATCCCGATCTGCTTGTTGGAAGAGCTATGGACGAATTGTATGAAGATGGCCAACGAAATAAATTCAAATCCAAGCTCTTTTTATAATGAAACCAGATCTGTTGCTGGTTAGATTTTAATTGGGAAAAATGACATCTTTAGCTTTTTGTTGGGAAAAAAGACAATCTAGTTACTTTTTGCTTTATGTACTTTCATTGACTTTGGTTATTGTACTTTTATCTTGCTTGTTAAGTTTTATTATTTACTAGTTTGCCACTCTCTTTTTGTATAAATAGAAGTGGTTAGGAGCTCATTTGGGGCAAGACCCAATCGGTCCAAAAACCGATTGTTACATTTCCTCTCTCAAATATTTTCATGTTTTAATTAAAGTCTTGAACTTACTTTACTTATTGTTCGTCATCGCTTTCTCGTATTTACTTTCTTTACTATATTACGCTTATCGCATTTACATTCCGTCATTTAATTATTGTCATTTACATTACGCCATTTTCATTATGCCTTTAATTTCCGTTCTTTACATTTCTCACACTTTACTTTCCGTAATGAGTAGCTAATTTTATTAGCTTGGGTGTGAGGAAAATGGTGAGTTTTTAAACCAAAAGAAAGTGGACATCGTTTCTCAATAATGATGTTCCACCATTTCATTCTAAGTTTTATAAATCCAAATGCACTTCTTGACGAATTGATCACTTTGAAAGTGGTAAAGTGTAGTGGACTCAGGCATGAGCCACATGAATACACGTCAATTTGAATGATATGGGAAGTATACTTGGAAGAGTTTCTAACAAGGGAACTTGTTATCTATGTTTTTCAAACTGATTGATTTTTGACGGGTTGATCACTAGTCAAAGTGTTAAAGTGTGGTGGACTCAGGAATGAGCCACTTGGAACACGTCAACTTGGATGATATGGGAATCGACTCGGAAGAGTGATTTTTAACAAAGGAATTTGTTTATCCATATACTTTGAAGACACCGTTGGCACTATCACTGGTTCTGATACTGCACAGGAATGTGTCTAGTAGAAGCTAAATACAAGTGTCACGGTGAGAATTCGGAAGGATCACTTTCAAAGTAGATGGTGGAACTAGTTGTTGAAAAACACAATGCTGTAGCATTCCTACAGCATTGGTCCACAGAAACTTGTGTTTAATACTCACCAAAAGTCTTACACCCTTGCTTTCTTTATTCTCTGTTATTTTAATTAATTGTCCGCTCAACCCAAGCAAAGTCTTCAAACTCGCCATCTGAAGTTAGTTTTTCATCTCGAGATCTTGCAACATAAGATACCTATCCCTGTGGAATACGATACTTGGTTCTTACCATTTTATTACTTGAAAAGACGATATTGGATCCCATTGTATACTTGCTTTGAGATTCAATTATCACATGTTTAGAGGTGTGCAAACATCCGTATCAGTCAGCGTCTGAATAAGACATCAGCTCAAAACCTGTCTCTTTCAAGTACCACAAGCCAAGATCAACATTACCTTTTAAGTAACGAAATATACGCTTAACAGTTATTAAATGAGATTCTTTTGGTTTTAACTGAAATCTTGCACACAAGAATGTCGAAAACATAATGTCTGGCCTGCTAGCCATCAATTACATCAGGGAACCAATCATACCTCTATAAATCTTAGCATACACGTCCTTTCCATCAGGATCGGAGTGTAGCTTAGTACTTGTAGACATGGGCGTATTCATTGGTGCAAAATTTTCCATCTGGTATTTTCGAAGAATATCTGAGATGTACTTAGATTGATTTATGAAAATTCTGGTGGCTAATTGTTTAACTTGATGACCCAGGAAAAAATTCATTTGACCCATCATACTCATTTGAAAATGTTTGCTCATGAGGGCTGAGAAGTTATGACAATACTTGGGGTTTGTTGAGCCAAAGATTATATCGTCGACATAGATTTGTACAAGAATGATATCATGCTTCTCCTTTTTAATAAACAAGGTGGTATCGATCTTACCTTTGGAAAATCCATCTTTAATTAAAAATGAGGAGAGTGCATCATACCAGGCTCGTGGTGCTTACTTGAGACCATGCAAGGCCTTGTCAAGAATGTAGGCGTGATGTGGTTTGTCAGAACTCACGAAGCCTTCGGGTTGCGATACATAAACATCTTCCTTAAGAACGCCATTCAGAAAAGCAGTCTTCACATTCATTTGAAACACAATGAAGTTCATGTGTGCGGCGTAGGCAAGGAACATTCGAATCACTTCAATGCGAGCAACCGATGTGAACGTCTCATCATAATCAATTCCTTCATGCTGGCGATATCCTTTGGCTACCAGATGCACTTTTTTCGTACTACAATTCCATCTTCGTCCTTCTTATTCTTGAGGATCCATTTCGTCCCAATCACCGTCTTGATCTTTGGCCTCTGAACAAGTCGCCACACTTTGAGGCTCTCGAATTGATTGAGCTCCTCTTGCATAGCTATCACCCACTCTGGATCATTTAGCGCTTCGGAGATGGTTGGGGGTTCGATGCGGCTAAGGAACGAAGAGAAGAGGCAATCATTCGTGGTAGCAGATCGAGTCTTAACAGGTGCGTTAGGGTCGCCTATGATCTGATGTAGGGGGTGAGCTCGTGTTCACTTGGTGGTATGTGGGAGAGGTTGATATGTCTGTTGGGAGGTATCGAGATCTACATAACCATACGAGGGTAGATCTTGAACTCAGCAGGTGATGTATCTGTAACGGTTTCCGGGATTGTCGAATATAGAGATTCTTGTACAGCTTCAGTAGGGGTTGGTTCAAGAGTTGCTGCTGTTGCCGGTGCTTCAGTAGTAGCTTGAGAGATCGGAGGGGGATCACACGAGATTGGTGATTCTGATTCAGTGACAGTAGGAGTGGCAATATCAGACGAGGTTAAGTCACTTGATGTGGATGGACCAGTGACAATTGTTACATCATGTGCTTGAGCTGCAATCCTATTACACAGTATATCATTAGGCTTTGGATTAAAATATTCATCATAAAAATTCTCAAAAAGTAAATCCAAATCTGAAAGATTGGCTTGTAATGTAGACGCTTGATTTGAATTTACTGGAGATTGTGTAGATCCTGGACGAAGTTGTCCAGAAGATAATACACCAATTAAAGTGGGTTCTGAACTGAGGTGTTCAGAAGCCATATTAGCGGTCTCGTCAAAAGTCACATTCACACTTTCTACGACGGTCTTCGTCAGTTTGTTGTAGACTCTGTAGGCTTGTGCTTGAGATGAGTAGCCGATAAACACTCCTTCATCCGCCTTTGGGCTGAACATGTCGAGATCGTCCTTGTCATTCAATACAAAATACGTGCACCCGAATGCATGGAAATATTTGATGTTCAGGATGTGTTGGGAACTGAAGATGTGAACAAGTCTTTAATGTTGCTAGTTCAGAATTACTACTGCCAGAGGACTTCAAAGTTAATACTGCTGAGTATTACTACTGCTAGTAGAATTAATACTGTTAGTCAAAGTTAGTGATCCTTGAACAAAGTTAGTACTGCTTAGATAGTTAGTACTGCTATAAGTTAGTGCTGCTTAGTAGTTAATGCTGCCAAGACTCAGTTAATGCTGCTTCTAAGATAATGTGAAGATAATGATGAAGAGATCGTGGTTAAAGATAAACATGAAAAGCTGAAGATATTCATGGAAGATATTCTGGAGATATTGTATAAACTGTAATTATCTTTTATCTTCAGTATATATATTGTATAGTTTAGAATAGTGAGATAACTTTTAATTATTATTCATTCTAAGTTTTATTCTAGAGAAAAAATCAACCTCAAGGCATAGTTCCTAATTCTAGAGAAGTAGAATTCGTCTTGAAAGAGTCTGTTCTTCAAGATTGAGGTTGAGTGTGTAATCTTGTGATTTTAATCATTCAATACAAGTTTACAATTTGTTAATCATATACTGTTTGTTTACTGATACATTGAATATCAAAGTGTTTTTCCGCAACTTCTTTGATATTGTTTCTGAGTATTCATAATTCTTGTTGAGAATTCGATCCTGACAAGTGGTATCAGAGCAAGTTCTCTCAGAAACACCTATTCATTCATCATGGAAAACTTTGCAGAATCAAACATTACTCTGGTCTCAAAGGTTCCAATGCTCAGACCCAATGAATTCGATATGTGGAAGATCAGAATCAAGCAGTACATACTCCTCACTGACTATTCTATGTGGGACATCATTGAGAATGGCCCTTCTGGAGCAGGAAAGATTGGTGCAGATGGAAAGAGAACTCCACCAAAAACTGATGCTGAAAGAAAGACTAGACAGACAGAGATGAAAGCCTTGAGCACTTTGCTCTTGGCATTTCCCAATGAATATCAACATCAGTTCTGCAACTGCACTGATGCAGAGATGCTCTGGAATGCTCTAGAGAAGAGATTCTCAGGTAACAAAAGTACCAAGAGAAATCAGAAAGCCATTCTGAAGCAACAATATGAGAACTTTATGTCAACCAAGAATGAGTCCATGACTCAAACTTTTGACAGGTTCAACAAGCTTATTGGTGAACTAGCTACAGTGGGAGTACAAATTGATCAAGATGATCTAAACAGGAAGTTCCTAAGGTCCCTGAGTGATGAAAGGACCATGTATACTGTGTCTTTCAGACAGAATGATCAACTGGAAGAAAAGGAACTTGATGATCTATATAATGATCTAAGAGTTTTTGAATCTGAGGTAGAGGCTAAGAAGAAGCCTTCTGGATATGTTCACAATGTTGCACTCCTTTCAGCATCAATTGATTCTACTTCCAATCCTGAATCAGTTAGTGCTGCCAATGGAGCAAATCAAGAGAAAGGCACTGAAACTGTATTTGAAGCCTTTCTGTCCAATCATGGAAACTCTTCTCTTATTAATGATGACTTGGAACAACTCCATCCAGATGATCTTGAAGAGATGGACATTAAATGGCAGATGGCCATGCTCTCTATGAGAGTTAAGAAGTTCATCAAAAGAACTGGGAGGAACAACTTCTCCCAAAGAAGAGAAGATGGAGCAGGATTTGACAAGTCAAAGGTGGAATGCTATAAATGCCATCAGAATGGACACTTTGCTAGAGAATGCAGAAGTGGAATGTCTCAAAATAATAACCACCAACAAGCTCAATCTGGAAGCTTCAATAATAACAGAAACTCTGCACAAGCCCTTGTCTCTCAACAAGGTATGGGGTTTGACTGGAGTGATCAAGCTGAAGAGGTCATTCAAAACCAAGCTCTAATGGCAGAGGTGTCTGATCTCCCAACAGAGGTAACCTCCAATCTTTGTTCTCCAAATTGCATTAACACTGTTAAAAGGTATAGGGATCACAACAAGAACATGAGTGATGACCTTAAAAGATTGGAAAAGGACTTAAAAGATTATGTGAGGATTGTTGAGAGATTTGAAGACCAAATTAAGGGTTTTCAAGCCAATGAGCTTCAACACTCTTATGACACAAACTACTGGAAGTGGGAGAAGAATGACTTAGAAATTCAACTGACCAGATCTAAAGAGGAGAGTGAAAAGTTAAGAGGAGAACTAGCTAAAGTCAAGCTAGATGTAGAAAAGTTTTCCAATGCCTCTAAAGCAATGGATTCTTTACTACAATCTCAGATTCATGATAAAATGAGAAGAGAAATCGGGTACAATACCACACCACCACCCTATAACAACAACTACATTCCTCCTAGTTCAGATTTGTTAGAAACAAAGGATAGGAAGGACCTACCTGAGGGAGCCACTGAGATTGATCCCTTAGATGAAGTAGTTGTTAAAGATAAATCTGAGAAAGAAGTTGTCAAAAATAAGAACAACACTGTGAGTGGTGAGATTCCTATAGAAAACCACATAATCACCAATGAGGGATGTGGAAAGAATTGGGTCAAGTCCAATGAGATAGAGAAGACTGAGGGAAAGAACAAGAAGGTTCACTATAAGCAGACCACTGTTGTGAACCCTATCCCTTGCAAGCAGTGTGCATGCAATAAATCTAAGCCCCAAAAACATGATAAACCAAGGGGAAATCAGAGAAACTGGAATAACCAATGGGCACAAAAACAAGGCATTGATCTGAGTAAAATCAATAGACCAAAGCCTTGTTTCATATGTGGAAAGTTAAACCATTTGGCTAAGTACTGTTTCTTTAACCCTATTAACCAACAGATGAACTTTCAAAGATTTGTGCAAAACCCTGTTGGTTATAGGAAGGCTGGAAAGAAACATGTGGTTAAGAAATCTGTTGAAACCAAAGGCCCCATGAAGAAAAAGGTTTTAAAAGAAAGTATTAAAATGTGGGTGCCTAGAAGCACTAAAACTGTTAGTACTGCTGATAGGGATAGTGCTGCTGGAAGCATTACTGCTGCTACCAGTGTTAGTACTGCTGAAAATATTAATGCTGCTAATACTGTTAGTACCTCTTCAAAGGTTAATACTGCCAACACAGTTACTGCTGCTAACACAGTTACTACTTCTAACAAGGTTAGTACTGCTACACATGCAAGTGCTGCTAAGGCAGTTAGTACTTCTAAAACCAGTACTGCTTCTAGCAAAAGTGTTTCCAAACCCATCATTGTGACAAAGTACTCCAGAAATGAGGAGTCAAAGTTTAAAAATCTTGTCAAGAAAGAATGTAAATATTTTGATGATAAAGGGGTACCCAAGACCACTTTGGCTTGGGTTCCTATTTCATATTAACTGATTTATCTTATGTGCAGGGCAACCAACAGCTCAAGGGGAAGAGCATATGGCATGTTGATAGTGGTTGCTCTAGGCACATGACAGGCAACATGTCATGCATTCAGGATTTCAAGCATATCAATGGAGGACATGTTGCTTTTGGAGATAATCTTACTGGTGGTAAAATAAGTGGAAAAGGTAATGTTACAAAAGGTAAGATAACATTTGAGGATGTCTACTATGTTGATCAGTTGAAGTACAACCTGTTAAGTGTATCACAGGTTTGTGACAAACAACATAGCATATTATTTACTAATACAGAGTGTATGATCCTTGCTCCAGGGTTCAAGGTAGTTGATGAAAGCATGATACTACTTAGAACTCCAAGAAAGGACAATGTTTATTGTCTAGATATGGACAATGTTTCTAGTGATTCATCCCTGAACTGTCTTGTTTCTAAAGCTTCTGTGGATGAATCCTCTCTTTGGCACAGAAGGATGTGTCACATGAACTTCAAGACAATGAACAAACTTGTTAAAAACAACCTTGTAAGAGGTCTACCATCAAAAGTCTTTCCATGTGATGATCATTGTGTTGCTTGTCTTAAAGGCAAACAACACAAAACTTCTCATAAGACCAAAGAGTTAAATACTATTTCTTCTTGCCTCCAGTTATTACATATGGATCTGTTTGGTCCTACAAATGTTATGAGTATAGGCAAGAAATCTTATTGCTTAGTTATTGTTGATGATTACTCTAGATTTACCTGGGTATATTTTCTAAGGACTAAGGATGAGACAAGTAGACTAATCAAATCCTTTATCCTAAGAATTGAAAACCAAACTAATCAAAAAGTAAAAGTCATTAGATCAGACAATGGGACTGAATTTAAAAATCTTGATCTAAACACCTTTTGTGAAGAGAAAGGCATTGAGAGACAATATAGTGCCCCTAGGACTCCTCAACAGAATGGAGTTGCTGAGAGGAGAAATAGGACACTAATAGAGGCTGCTAGATCTCTGTTGGCTGAATCAAAACTGCCAATTACCTTCTGGGCTGAAGCAGTTAATACTGCCTGTTTTGTCCAAAACAGAGTTCTAGTGGTCAAGCCAAAGAACAAGACCCCATATGAGCTTTTAAATAAAAGAAAACCATTTATTGGATTTTTCAAACCTTTTGGGTGTCCTTGTACTATTCTCAATACCAAATCTCACTTAGGTAAGTTTGATAGCAAAGCAGATGATGGATTTCTTGTTGGCTACTCATCTCAGAGTAAGGCTTACAGAGTTTTTAACTCTTCTTCTAGAATAATTGAAGAAAGTGACAATGTCAAATGCAATGAGAATACACCAAATCCTATTGGGTCTGGTCCTCAGTGGCTGTTTGACATTGATTCACTAACTAACTCTTTTGGTTTCAGTAGTAATGACTATGCAGGTTCAGGGTGTGAAGGATCAGGAACTACACAAGTTCAAGACAGTATATCTCAATCTGTGATCTTTCCCATACCTACAGTGGATTCTATTGAAGACTGTGACAAGGAACCATCTACTGGACCAAATCAGAGTGAAGAAGAAAGTAAAGAAGAAGAGAGTCAAGAAGATAAATACCCAGAAGTAGCTGCTGAAAACACCTCAGTGGAGTTGAATGACTCTAATCTAGAGGTGGGACTTAATGAAGAACCTAGTCATCACACCAGAACTCAAAAGAATCATCCTCCACAGCTGGTAATAGGAGATCTATCTTCTCCTATGATGACTAGAAATCAAAGCAGGCTGCAAGAAATGCAAGACCAACAGCATACAGTGCTCTCTTGTTTTTTATCCCAGCTTGAGCCTAAGAAGGCACATGATGCTATGAAATAGTCCAGTTGGATAGAAGCAAAGCAAGAAGAGCTACTGCAATTCAAGCTGCAAGATGTTTGGGATCTGGTAGACCTTCCTAAAGGCCATAGAGCAATAGGAACAAAATGGGTCTTCAGGAATAAGAGAGATGAAAGAGGCATAGTAATAAGGAATAAAGCAAGGCTGGTGGCTCAAGGGTATACACAAGAAGAGGGAATAGATTATGAAGAAGTATTTGCACCTGTAGCCAGGATAGAAGCAATTAGATTATTCCTGGCTTATGCTTCTTATATGAAATTCAAAGTCTATCAAATGGATGTAAAAAGTGCATTTCTCTATGGCTCGATTGAAGAAGAGGTATATGTCTGTCAACCACCAGGGTTTGAGAACCCAAGCTATCCAGACAAAGTATACAAACTAAAGAAAGCACTTTATGGACTGCATCAAGCACCAAGAGCATGGTATAACACTCTGTCATCCTATCTCTTGGAAAATGGCTTTGAAAGAGGAGTCATTGATAAGACTTTATTCATCAAGAGAAAGAAGAAGGATATCTTGCTGGTCCAAATATATGTTGATGATATTATCTTTGGATCCACAAAAGACAATATGTGCAAGGAGTTTGAGGAACTAATGCATCAAAGATTCAAAATGAGTTCCATGGGGTAACTTACTTTCTTCCTTGGACTCCAAGTTCAACAGAAGTCAGATGGTATTTTTATCAGTCAGTCAAAGTATGTGCAGGATATTCTAACCAAGTTTGGTTTCTCAGATTCAAAACCTGCCAGCACACCTATGGAGACACACAAGCAAATAACAGCCGATCTTGAGGGGGAGGATATGGATGTTCATCATTATAGATCCATGATTGGCTCTCTCATGTATCTTACAGCCTCTAGGCCAGATATAATGTTTCCAGTCTGTGTATGTGCAAGATTCCAAGTTAGGCCAAAGCAATCTCACTATCAAGGTGTTAAGAGGATATTCAGATATCTCAAAGGGCAACCCAGATTGGGGCTTTGGTATCCTCATGACTCATCTTTTGACTTGCTTGCATACTCAGACAGTGATCTAGGTGGAGCAAACTTGGACAGAAAATCTACTTCTGGAGGATGTCAGTTTTTGGGTGCAAGACTAGTGTCATGGCAGTGCAAGAAACAAACCACAGTGTCCACATCTACAACAGAGGCAGAGTATATAGCAGCTGCAAGTTGCTGTTCTCAAGTCTTATGGAATCAGAATCAAATGCTGGACTATGGGTAACCTTTCTACACACTCCAATTTTTATTGATAATAGCAGTGCTATTAGCATTGTTAATAATCCTGTCAAGCACTCAAAGACAAAACACATTGAAATCAGGTATCACTTTATAAGAGACTGCAATGAAAAGAAATTTATTCAAGTTGTAAAAGTTCATACTGCTAACCAGTTTGCTGATCTATTCACCAAAGCATTTGATGTGGGTAGATTCACTTTCTTGGTAACAAGTGTGGGAATGATCAACTCTGAATAAGCTCCTACTTAAAAAGTGGTTCAATACCTGTATATTGTTTATTCTTGGTGGTCCTAATCTTCTTTTTCAGGAAAAGTATAGCAATACTCAGTCCTTCACAAAGCTTAAAAGTGTAAGTATGATTAATACTGGCAGTACAGTTTTAGTACTGCCAGTACAATTTTAATACTGCTAGTTAGTTAATACTGCTAGTGGTTAATACTGCTCTCAGTTAATACTGCTAGTTAGTTAATACTGCTAGTGGTTAATACTGCTCTCAGTTAATACTGCTAGTTAGTTAATACTGCTAGTGGTTAATACTGCTCTCAGTTAATACTGCTAGTTAGTTAATACTGCTAGTGGTTAATACTGCTCTCAGTTAATACTGCTAGTTAGTTAATACTGCTAGTGGTTAATACTGCTGTTAGTTACTACTGCTCTAGGTTAATACTGCTTATATCCCGAATACTATAATACCCTTTGCCCGCCTAAAAGTTCATAACGACTCTTTGCATACTGTTCACTTGCGCTCTAAACCCTTTCTCTCTCAAGTTCCAAGTTTTCAGGCAAGACCTTCAAGATCAATGGCATCAATGGCATTCATAGACGAGCACAATGAAATCGCGATGTTAAAGAAGCCCAAACAGGCCGCTGGTTTCCACCAGATTGTGGATTTCCTCAAGACAAGCCATATTGCCCATGCTCTCACTGTATCGCCATCCATCTATATCGAGCATCAAAGGCAATTCTGGGCAAATGCCACCATTGTTACTGAGAATGGTGTGCAAATGATCAAGACAAGGGTGTGTGACAAACCCTTGACAGTTACTGAAGAAGTAATTCGCATCAGTCTACGTCTAGACGATGCCTCTGGTATAACTTCTATCTCTAATGATGAACTGTTTTCTACTCTTACAAGAATGGGGTATGGAGGCTCATTGGGTGTGTTCAAGTTCTCAAAAGCAAAATTTTCACCTCAATGGCGTTTCTTTGTCCATACCCTTATGCACTGTATCTCTAAAAAGACTACTGGCTGGAGTGAGTTCAGTAGCACCATTGCTTATGCTTTGGTATGCTTAGCCACTGCCAGAAAGTATAATTTTTCCCAAATGATCTTTAATGATCTTGTCTCAAACCTGGGAAGTAAAAAGAGTTTTTATATGTACCCCAGGTTTGTACAAGAAGTAATAACCCATGAATTGACGGATATACCTCATTTTGATGGGGTATATGTACCAAAAATTCCCAAAGGTAAGGTCTTTTCAAACATGAAAAGATCCCCTCTGGACTCGGAAGGAGTTGACACCCCATTGTTCTCTACAATGATGGTGGTGTCCCACACTGAAGAAGGTATGGCAGCAGGGTCAAGTCCGTCATTAGATCATCCCACTGCTAGCCAATCCCAACCTTGACATTCTAAATCAATTCCCCAGTCTCTTCTTGATAAACCAACTTCACCAATCACCCAAACTTACAAAAGGAAACAGGTAAAGAAGGCTCCTTCCCTTCTTGTACCATCAACCCCTAAGCCTTTAAGCCCTCTAAGGGAGGATTCTCCCTTAGAGAATATCTACAGGGAAACCACAAGGGTGTCTCCCAACCCCAAGGAGGTGCTCTCTGAGGAGGAGGAAGAGCATATGGGTGAGAAGGCTGCCACTACTTCTGCTAGCACAGAGAAGGTCAGTGGTAACATCTCTAAGACCTTCCCCATGGCAACTTTGGGTGAGAAATCAACCAAAGGACCCCGGTGCCAAGAAACCAAGGGGGTAGCTGGTGCTTCTGCTAGGCAGAAGGCCACTATGAAAAGATCCAAGGATCCCTCAAGGATGGGCAAAACATCCAAAAAGGGTGAGGACAGAACTGACACTGATGAATTGATGGCAAAACTTTCCAAGGATCCTTCAAGGGTGGGTAAAACACCTAAAGAAGGTGAGGATAGATATACTTACTGGGAATTGATTGAAGCATTAGCCAACATTAATGTTGATGTGGTTAATCAAGGAAAGGATATCAAAGAATTGCAGCAAGTTGTTCTCTCCCAACAATAGCAGATTTCCAAACTCAAACAAATGGTGGGAAAGCTCATGACCAAGAAAAGAAGAGGTCAGTTTGTTCTCAGAAGGAGAAAGGAGGCAACCAACATAGAAAATGTCCATGCTTCCAAAAAGGGGGAGAATTCTAGCTCAGAACAGATAGATCAACAGTTTGAGAGGGAGTTTGTTGAAGAAAAGAAATCTGCAGAAACAACACCAGCAGCAGTTACAACTAAAGAAGCAGAAATGGTTACTACTGCTGAGCCAAAACAAGCATCAGTAACAGAGTTAACACCAACAGAGATTGAAGTAGCTGAAATGCTCATCAAAGCAAAGAATGACACTCCCAAAGCAAAGGGAGTGGTCATAAATGAAGGGGGAGCAAAGAAAATAGAGAAGAAAGAAATGGCTGCAGATGCAAGGAAAAAGGGAAAAGCAAAGATGATAGAATCTGATCAACCATCTAAAAAGCAAAAGAGGATTGAGTCAGATGAAGCATTAGCAAAGAAAGTACAAGAAGAGTTAGATCAAGCAGAAAAGGAGTAGGTTGAAAAAGACAGAGAAATGGCCAGAGCACTTGCAAATGAGTTAAATGAAGCATTCCAGAAAGGGCTGGAAACAGAGAAGGCAAAGCAAAGAGCAATGAGCTTGAGAAAGGCTATGATGCCAGAACAAGTGCTAAGAAGAGAAGACCTTCACAAACTTACCTTGCCACTCAGGAAAGAAACAAAATGATAACTTTCTTGAGGAGTGCAATTGGTGTAAAGAAAGAAATGTTTGTGAAGATGACTTTTGATCGAATCAAGGATCTCTATGAGAAAGAAATGGGGAAGCTGAAGAGTAATGAAAAGGATAGAGTGGAGTTTGAAAAGAAGGCCAAGGAGAGACATGATGTGAATATTAATCAACCATTCCCTGAAAGTGAAGAGGGAACTCCTATCAAAGAAAAGGCAGAGAAAAAGGAAGAAAAGAAGAAGGAAGCTACTTTAGGGCAAGTTCAAAAGACTCTGAAGAGAACTAAAATGATGGCTAAAAGAAAGAAGATTGTAAAGAAGCCTAGAGTAGAAGAAGAGCAAAAGGTTGCTGAAGAAGAAGAGGCACCTAAGAATGAGGTTGAAACTCAGGAAGTACCACAGAGTTCAGATGTAAACATGTACATGGTGGTAATGGATAAAATTCCAAAGCCTATTTCAGCTGAACCTGTTGGATTCAAACCTCCTGAAGTTATCCACTGGGATACTATGGAGGTGGATGGCAAGGAGTACATTAGATTGAAAAGAAAGGATGAGAAGTATGAAGTCTACAGCACCTGGAACAAAATTGTCAGAGAGTGTTCAAGATCTGATTTGGAAGAAATGTTTGAAGTAGGGATGAAAGTTCATGCAGATCAGTTGACAGCTCCAGGGTTATCAATTGTGAAGTTAGTTATGGAATATTTGTGTATGTTGTTCAAACCAGAAGCAGTAAAGCATTTGATAAGAGATGTATTTAAAGCTGTTAGAGGATGGACTCTATATGAAAGGAGTGGAGTCTACGAACTGGCATTGGATACTTTTCACATGGAGTATTACTTGGTGGATAGGGTATACAACCATACAAATCTAAAGCTTCATGCCATGTTAAATAAGAAGTTGGGTTCTGCACCAAATTCAGAAATGGCAAAGTACTTAATTCAGAGAACTATAAATCAGAGTATGGGACTAGATCCTAACATTGGAGTAGATCAATGAAGATTTTGGAAGCATTTGAAGAACTTGACTTCTATTTCTAAAAGTCAAGTTAGGGGGAGATTGTTGGTACTGAAGATGTGAACAAGTCTTTAATGCTGGTAGTTCAGAATTACTACTGCCAGAGGACTTCAAAGTTAATAGTGCTGAGTATTACTACTGCTAGTAGAATTAATACTGCTAGTCAAAGTTAGTGCTGCTTGAACAAAGTTAGTACTGCTTAGATAGTTAGTACTGCTAGAAGTTAGTGCTGCTTAGTAGTTAATGCTGCCAAGACTCAGTTAATGCTGCTTCTAAGATAATGTGAAGATAATGATGAAGAGATCGTGGTTAAAGATAAACATGGAAAGCTGAAGATATTCATGGAAGATATTCTGGAGATATTGTATAAACTGTAATTATCTTTTATCTTCAGTATATATATTGTATAGTTTAGAATAGTGAGATAACTTTTAATTATTATTCATTCTAAGTTTTATTCTAGAGAGAAAATCAACCTCAAGGCATAGTTCCTAATTCTAGAGAAGTAGAATTCGTCTTGAAAGAGTCTGTTCTTCAAGATTGAGGTTGAGTGTGTAATCTTGTGATTTTAATCATTCAATACAAGTTTACAAGTTGTTAATCATATACTGTTTGTTTACTGATACATTGAATATCAAAGTGTTTTTCCGCAACTTCTTTGATATTGTTTCTGAGTATTCATAATTCTTGTTGAGAATTCGATCCTGACAGGATGCGATTGTTGATGACCTCATATGGTGTCTTGTTGAACCGCTTGTTGATGATAGAATGGTTTTGAGTGTAGCTTGCGGTTACAGCTGCTTTTGCCCATAAGAAAAGCGGGAGATTGGACTGGGATAACATCGTACGAGTGGCTTCTACGAGAGTTTGATTTCGGCGCTCTACTACCCCGTTTTGCTGAGGAGTACGATCAACCGAGAAGTTGTGGGTGATGCCCACTGAGTTTAGGTAGCCGTCAATCACTTGATTCTTGAACTCTGTGTCGTTATCTGTCCTGATGGTCTGAACTGATTGATTGAGATTGACTTGAACGCTCTTCAAATATGAGATGATCAGTTCGGGAGTCCATCCTTGGATCGAAGGAAATTGACCCACGTGTAACGAGAAAAGTCATCAACCATGACTAGAACGTACTTCTTATGGTTGATACTCTGAACACGCATCGGTCCACATAAATCCATGTGGAGGAGTTAATGGGACCGTGAATTACATGGAGTGGCTTTAGGCTTGTGAGAAGCCTTCTTCATCTTCTCCATTTCTCAAGCGGCACATAGGTGATCCTTTTTGAACTTGAGATCTGGCATACCTTTCACATGTCCGCTGAGCACCAAGTTATTGATATTCTTGAAGTTCAGGTGCGAGAGTCTATGATGCCATAACCAATTTTGTTCAGTTAAAGCTTTGGACATCAAACAAACTTCCTTTTCTTCTTTTAGAGACGAGAGATCAATCATGTAGAGATTTGTGCGACGCATTCAAGCAAGTAATTATTTTCCATCTTCAGTCCGGACGCTGCACTGTTTGGCTTTGAAGTTGTCCTCCAGGTTCTTGTCGCAGAATTAACCGATGTTGAATAAGTTGTGACCAAGACCTTCGGCGTAGGAAACCTTATTGATGGTGAGGTTTTCCTTAATTATGTCTCCATATCCCAAGATTGGAGAGTGTTGATCATACCCAAAACGTACATTCCCATAATTTGGAACTCTCGCCCTTGTAAAAATTTATCGGAGGCTCACAAGTTGAATTCAGAAAATCAACATGACTTGGAAGTAAAGGATTGAAATCATATTGGTCTAACTGACTGTCTAGACACACCTCAGAATTAAGAAATGTTGAAAATTCCATTTCCTCATCAGAAGGAACTTTATCAGAATGGTGATCCTTTTGGAAAAATTGTAACTGAGGCTCTTTTCCATTATCAGAAGAATTTGGTTAAGAATCACCAAAAAGACTTTAAAGGAAGAGGTGTCTGAGGGTGGGTAGGAATTTTCTGACAGATTAATTTTCTCATCTTGGAATATGTCAGGCTCAACTTGAATATCAACTTTCTGAAGTTGTACTTTCACCAGATCTGCTACCAAGGCAGACAGCTGTGAAGTAAGCTTGTTTATCTATGTCTAAAGATGTTCCTTTTCCTTCTTAGATCCAGATTCCTTTTGATCGGAATTGAGGCACTCAAGTTTGGATAATAACTCTTGTTTTTCCTTTTGAAAAATGAGTCTTTCTTGTGCAAATGACTCTTCTAGCTGAACGATTTTATTTTCTAAAATCAGAGGTGGAACATAGACTTTGTGGTCCATTTATTCCTTCACGACAGGTTTTGAATCAAGTTCAGCCTGAAAATAGTTGTGAAAGTAGTCACTTGACAGAAAAGTGGGTTTATCGGTATGATATGATGCATTCAATGAGTCATATACAAAAGGAAGTTGCATAGTGACAATATTTTTCCTCCTCAAAGTTTCCAGTTCTGGATCCTTATCATTAAGTTACCTGATCCATCTAATTTTGTACTCTGGATAAGTCTTGTCCAAACCCAAAAATTCGAAAGCATATAAAGTGGGCACATTGGACAAAGATTTTTTCAGATAATGCGGGTTATCGTAACCGAGACCCTTCTCTTGATTAGAGTGCTGGAATTCTTTAGGTGCATTAAGATGAATCGTGTGTTCAGATTGACCAATTTTATACAGTTTCAGTTCAAGATCCTTTAACTTTTCAGTTAAGTTTTTAATTTTCTTTTCACACGAAACACGTTGACTAACAATATCAATTTTCTCATTTTCTGACATACAAAGTTTATCAGTAAGTTCATCTACTTTGGTCTTTAACTCCTTGGACTCTTTTGAAAAATCCTCACATTGATCCTTTAGACATGAAATTTCACACAATTGTCCAACATTTTCTGTGAGAAGTTCCTCTAGGGTCTTTTTCTGTTTCGACACTTGTGTTTCTAAAGTTGAAATTTGGTGAGATTTTTCTTTTGAGGTTCTCTTGTAGGAGTCTAACTTTTGCATGGTGATTTCCATCTGATTAATTAAGGTTTTATGGATAGGAGCACATACCTGACATGTGGAATCGCGATCATCGTCGTCTGTATCAGACTGTGTCGAGTGCTTACCCATGAAACACATGTGAACTTCTGCATCATCTTCTTCTTCATCAGACAGATTGAGCCAACGGTCATCTTCTGCTATGAGAGTCTTACCAGCTTCCTTTTCATTGGCCAATAACATCTTGGCCTTGTAGTATTTGGATTGCGAATGACTGTCTTTCGACATTCTTTGGCAAAGTGGCCCAGATGACCACAGTTGTAGCATTTGATCGACTTATCCTTAGTTTTCTCATCATGCTTCTTTTCGACCTTCTTTCCTTCATCAAATCGTTTCTTGCCTTCATTCTTCTCCTTAGGATCATGTCACTTGTGAGGTGTAGTGAAGTACCTTTGATTGTTTGAAGAAGGCTTTTTGAAGAACTTCTTTTTCTGAAACGCTTGAGATAGGAACAACACAACTTCCTTGATATGGGTGTATCCTGGATCTGAATCGCTGTCAGTATCTTATGGTTCAGAATCACTTTTTACCGGTTCCTTTTGGGAGGCTCGACTGTAAGAACGATTTCTTTTGTATGAGACGAGTGCTAAGGGTTTAGCCACTTGCTTTTCGTTTGACTTTTGATTTCCCATAAGTTCGGGAACTTCATCTTCATCCTGTAGAAGCATTTCAAACAGTTCATGCAGGGGAAGATTCTCCAGGGTTTGAGTATGGCGGATATGTGAAACAAACGTCTTCCATTCAAGCTGGAGGCTGTTCATGAACTTGATGTTGTTCTCAGTGTTAATTTTGCTGATTTTATTTTTATGTAGCTCGTTCAGAAGGTGGTTGAACCGTTCATATGTTTCAGTGAGTGTCTCCCCTTTTCTCGCCTTGAAGCTGTCATATCGGGCAATGCAGCTAGTGACATTCAACTGATCCTTATTCTACTGCCTATCATCATTTTGCGAATCTGGTCCCACATTCCTTTTGATGTGTCCTTGTAGCTATCGATGCTTGCGAATACATCGTTTGTCAAGCTTTGGAGAATGTACATTTTTGTGAGATGTTCCCCTTCATAGAATTTCTTTTCTAGACCCGTCATTTGAGCGACTGTCTTTGGGACCGTACGAGCAGCTGCACCAGTAATCTCATTTGCAGGTATTTCAGTCATTAGAGTACGAGGTGGTCCTTCTGTCAGGGACTTGTGTATCTCCAGATAAGCGTCCTTTGATTCAATAAAGATTATGAATCTGTCGTACCATTGCTGGTATTCCCATGATAAAGTACAAGAGGTTTGTTATCGGTCTCGTTGGCTAGAGCGTATCTGGAATTCATCTTAAATGCACTTTTGGATAAAAATTGTTGTCTCTTCGCTCTAATACCAATTGTAGATCCCAGAAACAGTGTAAACACAATAATAATCAATAAGCAATGAATATTTAATCACAACTGCTGGTCATAAAGGGTTTATAGTTTACAAAGAGAATTTCAATAGGATTAGGTAAACCTTCTAATGACCATTAACCTTGAAAACTAGGTTAAGAAACTATTATAAATGAGGCATGCAAGCCTTATGGGCCCAAAAGCCCATTAACAATATAACTTTAAATCAATTACAGTTCACACCCCGAACTTCTATTTAACAAATAATTCACCCTAACATAGATTTACTTTGTGAATGAAACGCTTAACATATTTCACACACTTCACATAGTGAAAACACACAATATCTAGAGAGAGAAAAGTGAGTTAGGGAGAATTTCACTCATATCAGTAGGTGTTCTTGGTGTTCAAGCTATAACTTCTCAGATTCTAATACAAATCATATGATGATGATGGCTCAATTCTTCTGTTGTGTATGCTATAAGTTTTCTCTCTAGTGAGTTCACTGTTTCTACCTTATTTAGTCAAGCTATTTGAAGCTTCCGCACCTAACTCTGTTTTTGCTTGATTATTCAATATGAGTTAATCTGGGACAACACGACTGTCTTCGGTTATAGTCATTGGATCATAAATAACATGAGACTTGCATTTAATAGTCAAAGAGAAACATCCATTGCATATTAAATGATTAATGTCGTAAGTAGACTTACGAAGGTCGATAGTTGTTATTGAGAGCTGGTCTAAGCACAACTGGTCGCTACTTATGAGTCGCGAGTAATCTTGTGACCGATATTAAAAGAAATATTATGTCCCAAAATAAAGTTCTAATTGCAATTCAATTAACAACAAGATGATTACAAATGAAATACTCAACCTGTTTCAATTTCAATCACTGGAATTCGTACAATGATGTTTTTTGTCTCAAACTTTCTCTCTCTACAATTTCAGTCTGTGTACAATCAACTTCTAAACTTCTAACCAGCAACTCAAAACTAGTCATATGTCTATTAAAGGAAAACACATGCTTACAACAACACATAAAACAAATACAAGACTTTGACTTTGACTTTATTACAAATTGACTTTAACTTTGCTTTGAGAGTTGACTTTGGCTTTAACTTGCTTTGACTTTTAGTCTTCAAACTTCATGATCTTGTATCCAACAAATATATGCTCTAACAATCTCCCCCTTTGGATTCAAGATCGTCTCTAAAAAGATTTTGCAATTCAATCTCTCCCTTTGACGAAGGTTACAAAATAATCTCCTCCTTGTAGATTTCTTTCAACAAGAATTATCTTCAAAAAAAATAAACATTTGAGCAATCTCCCCTTTATTTGATAAATTTGTCTTCAAAAACTTTTGTAATCTCCCCAAACTTTGTTTTCAAGAACACTAACAATCTCCCCAAGGTTGTAAAAACGAAAGAAATTATCTTTAGATTCAGCTCAGTTTGCTTCAGCAAATTGTCTTCAAAGAAAATTTCAGTAAAATTCAGCAACCTTTCAGAAATCTTTGAACTTTCTCTTTCACATTCTACAATATTTCTTCAAATTAATTGTCTTGACATAAATTTCTTTTTTAAGCTCCAACTTTTCTTTATCATATCCCACATTTCTTGATCACTTCTCAAACATTTCTTGATCCTCTCCCCCTTTTTGATGATTGAAGCATTGAAATCATCAAAACTTGTCACAAGAAATGTCATTGATCTGATCTGACCACTGATCTTTTGCACTGAGCCTCTGACTATTCATCGATTCAAAAGATATTCATCTGAATCTTTGCAAATTCAGACAAATTATTAGTGTAACCTGAATCAACAAATGAATAAGTTAAAGTGCCTGTCAGTAACACAAAGTCACTATGTGTAACGAATATACATTGGAAAGGAGCTTTTTGATGTTCACTCCCCCAGGTCTTCCATTCAATCATCGAATAAAACAAGGTTAAACTATAAACGTTTTGACAGAAAAATGAATTTTCTATGTGTACGTGCTTGTGTTTGAAAGAATTAATCATAGATGATTGCTTTGTATAGGCTCAAAATTATGTAAACCATTGAGATAACCATAATTAAACACAGATTCGATTGTGCATGATCGAAGTGCGAAGGTGGGGCAAACTTCCTTCTTTTTCAATATCCAGATTTTCTAAATGAAAACCACATAGACTATGTGTTGCGTCCCCTTTAAATATGAAACATCTTCTTTTTGAGAAGAAAATGAGTAGTTGGTGAGGTTTTATCAAGAGTTGGCATGGGCTAGTTGCCTGTTTCAATGATGTTCACGAAAAATTGTGAAACACCAGCAATGTGGTTGCCCGTCTCAGAAAAATTTGGTGTAGAGTTTGAAATTATTTTACTCTGTTCTCTCACCCTCTTTCTTTTTATTATTAAGCTTACGTCTAACCAAACTCTCCTTCTCATTTTACCTCATCACACAACCCACACTCAGTTATTTCGATTCCTCACTCTTCGATCACTCAAGTTTAACTTCTTGGGTAGAAAACACTGGTTAACGTGAATCCATAGAAGTTCTGTTAAATTCTCACACAATGAACCCATGTAATCCTAGCAGCACATGTTGCTCAAAATGGTTTAACGATAAAATATACAAGTCAGATGATTGCATGCTTAATGAAGTAATCATGAAGATAAGAGCATTTTAAACATTGATGATTATTCAAAACAAGTATATTGAAATGAATACAAGAAACTTGTTTGAAAATCTGACATTGTATGAAAAAGATCAAATAGAATGATTTATCAAGTAAAGCTTAGGTCAACAAAAATTGAATATTGTCTATACGAATCAAAATATAGACACTCTTGAGAGAAATGTTTTGAAATGAAATCAACGCTCAAAATTTGAATATCAAGCGGGGTGTCTTACCATCGAAAATTGATTTCTATATGAGACATGGTAAGAACTTGTCCAACAAAATAGTAAACATACGCTTTATTAAACAATGAAGCACATATAACATGAAAAGATAATACACAAATATTTATCTTTGGAAACATACGGTTTATTAAACAATGAAGCACATATAACATGAAAACATTTAAAATCACACTTTGTTATCCCAGATAACAATGTAATTCACAAGATGACAATCAAATTCAACAAATCTTACTTATTATTTCAATCACAAGTTTCAATTACAAACATTCTCAACACTTTCTCTCTCTAACTGTGAAACTTGTATGACTCTCTTATGAAGCTATATCTCTATTACACGCACAAAACTATTTTTACCAACACAATAAAACGCGGACACCCCTAATACACGCAAAACAACTAAAACAAAAGCAAACTACAAAACTCTTACAACACATTGTGATTACAAGTTTGACTTTGACTTTTATTACATAGACTTTGACTTTGATGCTTGAGAGTTGACTTCAGCTTTGACTTAAATCTTCAGTATTATATGATCTTGTATCGAACATAATTATGCTCTAACAATTTCCCCCTTTGGATTCAAGATCATCTGTAAAAATTTTAGCAATTCAATATTTCTCTTTAAGCTCAGAAAATGTAATCTCCCCTTTGATCAACTTTAGCATTGAAAATTCAGTCTTCTATTTATGCTTGAAATAATATCTTCTTTCATTGATCTATAACAATCTGTAATCTTCCCAAAGTCTGTCTTTAACCAAATAACAATCTCTCCCAAAGATTAACAAAACCTCTTTCAGACTCCAAAAAGAAATTTGTTGGGTCAGAATATGCTAAGGATGGATACCACTGCTAGTTGAAAGGTATCACTACTGCTTGTACTTTTAATACTGCTAGTAGAATTAATACTGCTTGAAAAGTTAGTGCTGCTACTTGAATAGTTAGTACTGCTTGGAGAGTTAGTACTGCTAGTAGTTAGTACTGTTGAAGATTACTACTGCAAGCATGGTTAATACTGCTCAAGGATTAATACTGCTGAGGATGTTTATGCTGCTCAATGATTAATACTGCTAAAAGAAGGTTAGTGTTGCTTCTAAAGATAAAGAAGACTTGAAGATAAAGATGAGCTGGAGATAAGGTTGAAGATAATTATGGTATTGATACTAAAGATCAATTTTATTTTCATAATTATCTTGTAATCAACTTTGTATATATAGTTTAGAAGTCTTTGTTAGAATCAACAACTATTCATACGTTTTGTTTAGAGAGAATTAACCTCAAGAATAGTTTAGATCCTTTCTATAGAGAAGTATAGAACATCTATTTAGTCTGTTAAACAGATTGAGGTTTTGTGTGTAATCATCAAGTTGAATTAATATAACTTGTCATTTGAGTTCTATATACTGTTCCATTGATTTTATGTTAAAGTGTTTTTCCGCAACTTCTTTAACATAATTTTCTGAGTGTGTTATTTAAATTCTTGTTTTGAATTTCGATCCTGACAAGTGGTATCAGAGCTAGAAAATTCAGAAACCTTTAATCATGGACAGTTCAAGTGACAGTGTTTTGGTATCAAAGGTTCCCATGCTCAAACCCAGTGAGTTTGACATGTGGAAGATCATAATCAAGCAGTACATTCTTCTCACAGACTTCTCAATGTGGGACATCATTGAGAATGGTCCTTCTGATGGAGGAAAGATGGATGCAGAACGAAAGAGACCTCCACCAAAAACAGATGGAGAGAGAAAGTTGAGGCAGACAGAGATGAAAGCTTTGAGCACTCTGCTTTTGGCTATACCTAATGAGTACCAACATCAATTCTGCAACTGTTCTGATGCACAAATTCTTTGGAATTCTCTGGAGAAAAGATTTTCTGGTACCAAAAGTACCAAGAGAAATCAGAAGGCTATCCTAAAGCAGCAGTATGAAAACTTCATGTCTACAAAGAATGAGTCCATGACTCAAACTTTTGATTGATTTAATAAGCTAATTGGTGAATTGGCTACTGTTGGCGTCCAGATAGATCAAGATGATGTTAACAAAAAAATTCTAAGATCTCTTGGTGATGAATGGACTATGTACACTGTCTCCTTCAGACAGAATGACCAATTGGAGGACAAGGAATTAGATGACCTCTATAATGACCTTAGGGTGTTTGAAGCAGAGGTAGAAGCAAAGAAGAGGCCCTCAGGATACTCATACAATGTTGCTCTTTTATCATCCTCTACTGATTCTGTTGCTAATACAGAATCAGTTAGTGTTGCCCATGGATCAAAGCAAGATGGATCCAAGGACACAGTTTTAGAAGCTTTTCTAGGCAGTCATGCTAATTCCTCCCTAATTAATGATGACTTAGAACAGATAAATGCTGATAATCTGGAAGAGATGGACATCAAGTGGCAGATGGCTATGCTGACTATGAGGGTAAAAAGATTCATCAAAAGGACTGAAAGGAACAACTTTGCTCAGAAAAGAGAAGATGGGGTTGGATTTGATAAATCCAAGGTTAAATGTTACATGTGTCACAAGCTGGGGCACTTTGCAAGAGAATGCAGAAGTGGAATGCCTCATCAGCATACTAGCAGCCATCAACCATCACAGTCCACTAGCTTCAACAGTAGGAACTCTTCTCAAGCTCTTGTTTCCCAAGAAGGAATGGGATTTGATTGGAGTGACCAAGCAGAAGAAGAAGTTCAGAATCAAGATTTAATGGCTAAAGTTTCAGAGGCAGCAAGCACTGATATTCCCACATAGGTAACTTCTAATCTTTGCTCTAAAACCTGTATTGAAACTGTTAAAAAGTAAAGGGATCACAATCAGAGTATGTGTGATGACCTTAAAAGGTTAGAGAAAGATAGAAGAGAGTATGTTATGATAGTTGAGAGGTTTGAAGAACAAATTAAGTCTTACCAGACTAATGAACTTCAACATTCCTATGATACAAACTACTGGAAGTGGGAGAAAAATCAGTTAGAGGTTAAGCTTAAAAAGTCTGAAGAGGAATGTGAGAAGATAAGAAGTGATTTTGAGAAATCAAAGCTGGACATTGAGAAATATTCCAATGCTTCTAAAGCAATGGACTCACTTTTAAAAACTCAAGTCCATGACAAACTTAGAAGAGGAATAGGTTACAACACCACACCTCCACCATACAACAATAACTATATTCCTCCCACCTCTGATCTATTAGAAAGACAAGACAAGAAGGAATTATCTGAAGGAGCCACTGAAGTAGATCCTTTAGACAAAGTAGTTGTTGAGGCAGAGTATGAAGAAGAGGAATCTGAGAGTAAGAAGGAGAAAGACCAAAAAGATATTCCCCTAGCAAACCACATACTAAAAAATGAAAGAGGGGGTAAACCTTTTGTCAAGAGTGAGAAAGTAAAGTCTGGGGAAGAGACTATTAAGAATGTAAAAGTTGAGACCTCTGAGAGAGGGAAGGGAAAGGCACAGGGAGTTCATTACATACAAACTACTGTTGTTAATCCATGTACGTGTAAACAGAATCAGCCCCAAAAACATGATAAAACAAGGAGAAATCAAAGAAATAGAAATAATCAGTGGGCATATAAACAAGGAATTGATCTGAGAAAAATTAACAGACCAAAACCATGTTTTATCTATGGCAAGCTAAATCATCTAGCCAAACACTGTTATTTCAATCCTATTAGCCAAAGGATCAGTTTTCAAAGAAATATACAAAATCCTGTTGGTTGTAGGAAGCAAATAAGGAATCATATGGCTGAGAATGTGAGAAGGGCACCTATAAAATCTCATGTTCAGAATAAGTTTGCTAATTCAAAGAAAAACACTCCAAATAAGCCAAGGAGTAACTTAAAGAAAAAGACAACAAACAACTTTGTCCAGGTTTGGGTTCCAAAAGTAAAGAAATCGGTTAGTACTGCTACTTCTAATAGTACTACTGACAGAAATAATGTTGCTGCAAGCAATACTACTGCTAACTCAGTTAGTACTGCTAACAAAATTAGTACTGCTAACCCAATCAGTACTACTAATGATGTTAGTACTGCTAACAAAGTTAGTACTGCCAATCAGGTTAGTACTACTTCCAGTAACAGACCCATTATTGTGACAAAGTATTCAAGCAATAAGATTTCTCAATGTGATAATCTCATCCAGTCTGAATATGAATATGTTGATGAGAATGGGAAACCCAAGAACACTTTGGCTTGGGTTCCTATTAAAAACTAACTGCTTTATTAAAACTGCAGGGCAATAGCTCAAGGGAAGGAGCATATGGCATGTTGATAGTGGTTGTTCCAGGCACATGACAGGTAACATGGCCTGCCTTCAAAACTTCAAAAGAATTGATGGAGGACATGTTGATTTTGGTGATAATCTAGCAGGTGGTAAGATAAGTGGAAAACGTAATGTGTCAAAAGGTAAGATGATCTTTGAGGATGTATACTATGTTGAGCAATTGAGATACAACCTATTAAGTGTATCACACGTCTGTGACAAGAAACATAGCATATTATTCAATGATACTAAATGTATTATCCTTGCTCCAAAGTTTAAGGTTGTTGATGATAGTATGATACTACTTAGAACTCCTAGAAAGGACAATGTTTATTGCTTAGACTTGGAGAGTGTAGTTTCTGATTCATCTCTAAATTGTTTATTTTCAAAAGCATCAGTAGATGAATCATCCCTTTGGCACAGAAGGATGTCTCACATGAACTTTAAAACAATGAACAAACTTGTGAAAAACAACCTTGTAAGAGGTTTGCCACAAAAGGTATTTTCATGTTATGATCATTGCGTTGCATGTCTTAAAGGCAAACAGCACAAAACTTCTCATAAGCCCAAAGAGATAAATACAATTTATTCACCTCTAAATTTACTGCATATGGATCTGTTTGGTCCTACTAATGTGATGAGTATTGGTAAGAAATCCTACTGCTTAGTTATTGTTGATGATTTCTCTAGATTCACTTGGGTCTATTTTCTGAGGACAAAGGATGAGACAAGTGGACTGATCAAATCCTTTGTTCTTAGAGTTGAAAACCAAACAAATCTAAGAGTTAAAGTCATTAGGTCTGATAATGGAACTGAATTCAAAAATAATGACCTAAACAGCTTCTGTAAGGAAAAAGGCATTGAGAGACAATACAGTACTCCTAGAACTCCTCCACAGAATGGTGTTGCTGAAAGGAGAAATAGGACTCTGATAGAAGCTGCTAGATCTCTGTTGGCAGATTCAAAATTTCCAATTACTTTTTGGGCAGAAGAAGTTAATACTGCCTGCTATGTTCAAAACAGAGTTCTAGTAGTAAAATCTCAAGACAAGACACCCTATGAGCTTTTTAAAAAGAAGAAACCTTTTATTGGATTTTTCAAACCATTTGGGTGTCCTTGAACAATTCTCAATACCAAAATTCACCTAGGCAAGTTTGATAGCAAAGTTTAGGATGGGTTTCTTGTTGGTTACTCATCTCAAAGTAAAGCCTACAGAGTCTTTAACACCTCTTCTAGGATTATTGAGGAAAGTGACAATGTCAAATGCAATGAGAGCACACCAAATCAACTTGGTTCAAGTCCTGATTGGCTATTTGACATTGATTCACTGACTAATTCTTTGGGTTTCAGTGATGAGCATAATGCAGGAACAGGGACAGAAAAGGCACAAGTACAAATACAAGAGTTTGTGTTGTTCCCAACACCTACTGCTGATCCTGTTGAATTCTGTGACCAAGATAAGAAAGATAATTCAGATTCAAAGGACACTGAATCTTAGCTACCTCTAGAAAGTTTAATTTCGCACAAATGATTTTCAATGATTTTATGTCAAATCTGGATACCAAATCCAAAAGCTTTTATATGTATCCCAGGTTTGTACAAGAGATTATACTACAGGAATTGACGGATCTACCCTCTTTTCAAGAGGTGTATGTACCAAAACCTCCCAAAGTGAAGGTATTCTCAAACATGAAAAGGCCCTCCAAACACTTTTCTGGCCAAGACACCCCATTGTTCTCTACAATGATGGGTGTGTCACATTCCCATGGTGAGGAAACAGTGTCAAAGCCCTCATATGACAACCAAACTGATGACCTACCCACACCACTCATTTCTAGTAATCCTCCTCAGATTCCTATTGAAAAACCCACATCCCCCATCACCAAAATCTATATAAGGAAAAAGGTAAAGAAGGTTCCTTCCCTTCTTGTACCTTCACCCCCACAGCCTTCAAGCCCTGTAATGGAGCATTCTCCATTAGAGAATATCGATAGGGAAACCACAGGGGTATCTCCCAACCCCAAGAAGGTGCTCACTAAGGAGCAGGTTGAGCATGTGGGCAGTGAGGCTCACACTACTGACTTTGCACAAAGTGCAAAGCAGGACAGTGTGAACATCCCTAAGACCTTCCCCACGACAACTTTGGGTGAGCAATAATCCAAAGGTCCCAGGTACCAAGAAACCAAGGGGGTAGAGGTTGCTTCTGCTAGGCAGAAGACCTCTACTAAAAGTTCCAAGGATCCTTCAAGGGTGGTCAACACACCCAAAGGAGGTGAGGACAGATATAACTATGATGAATTGATGGAAACTATGGGAAATATCAATCTTGATGTCATAAAACAGGGTGCTGATATAGAGGAATTAAAACTGGTGATTCTATCTCAACAAGTGCAGATTACCAAACTAAAGAAGATGGTTCAGAGGTTGGTGCAGAAAAAGAGAAGAAAGCAGTATGTTTTAAAGAAAAGGGGAGATGCTTTCAACAAGGCGGAGAGACAAGCTGAAGGGGAGAAACAAAGCCCTGGTAGCATGGAAGCTCATTTTGAGGGGGAGTTGAATAGGGAAACAGAAAAAGCAAATGCAGCAGAAAATACAAAAGAAGCAGTAACTGAGCCAGCAACAATAACTGCAAAAGAAGTAGAAACAGAGAAAACTGTAGCAAAAACAACATTGTCCAGAGAGGAAATTGAAATTGCAGAAATCCCTTGTAAAAGCTAAGAATGACACTCCCAAAGACACTCAAAAGGCTAAGGGAGTAATGATCAAAGGAGGATTAGAGAAGAAACTAAAAGAAGTCAGTGTGGAGGATGCAAAGAAGAAGGGAAAGGAAAAGATGGTTAAGTCTGAGCTACCAGTGAAGAAACAGACACAGATAGAGTTAGATGAAGAATTGGCCAAAAAGCTTCAAGAAGAGTTGGAAAAGGAGGAACAAATCCAATCTGCCAAAGACAGAGATATTGCATTGGATATGGATAAAAAGTTGAATGAAGAATATCAAAGGAGTTTAAAGCCTACTGGTGTTAAGAAAGTAATAAAGAAAGATGTTATACAAAGGCAAAGACAACCTTCCAAGACACACTTAGCAAACCAAGAAAGAAGGAAAATGATAAACTTCCTGAAAGGAGCCATTGGAGTTCCTGAGGGAATGTTTACAAGTATGTCCTTTGGAAAGCTTCAAGAACTCTACCAAAAGGAGATGGCCAAACTGAAAGGGGACTCCACTCAAAGGGAGGAAGCTGAAAGGAAGATGAAAGAGAGGCATGATCTCAACATCCAACAACCCTTCCCAGAAAGTGAAGAAGGAACTCCTGTCAAGGAAAAGAAAGAAGAAAAGAAAGAAGAGACATTGGCTCATCAAATTGGAGTAATCAAAATAAAGAAAACTATTGCCACCAAGCCAAAGGCAAAAAGGGCAAGAATTGAAGAAGAAAGAGCAGAAGCAGAAGCATAACCTATTGATGAACCTTTAGCAGTGCCAGAGCAGAATCTATAGTAGTCCAATCCGCAATCAAATGAGCAATTTGACTTGTACATGACAGTGACAGATAAAGATCCAGTATAAGCTGACCCAATATCAGTCCAAGCTCCTAAAATTATCCATTGGGATATCCTGGAAGATCAAAGGAAGAAATACTTCAGGATTAAAAGGATGGGAGACAAGTATGAGGTTTATTCTACTTGGGGAAAATTCATCAGAAGTTGTTCCAGATCGGACCTAGAGGAAATGTTTAAGGTTGGAATGAGCTTGTATGAAGAGGAATTGACAAAAGCAGGAATGAGCTTAATAAAACTAAGCCACAGAGTACTTGTGTATGATGTTTGATCCTAGAAAAGTTCAACATGTGATCAGAGATCTGCATCTGGAGAATAAATTCCAAATAATAGAAAATTGGATGTTGTTTGAAAGGTGTGGAGTCTATGTCATCACTGTAGACAAAGCTTATCATGAGTACTACCTTGTGGATAAAATATATGATCACAGCAAAGTCAAGTTGCAAGGAATGTTGAATGCAAAGCTTATATGTTCAAAAGATTCAGAAATGGCCAAGATAATAGTCAGAAGAATTATTAATCAAAGTCTGGGACTGGATCCAAATCTGGGCAACTGAGTTGAAGTGTTGAAAGCATTATGAAGACCCTATGCTGAAGAACTTAACTTCTCATTCTGAAAAGTTAAGTTAGGGGGAGATTGTTGGGTCTGAATATGCTAAGGATGGATACTACTGCTAGTTGAAAGGTATTACTACTGCTTGTACTTTTAATACTGCTAGTAGAATTAATACTGCTTGAAAAGTTAGTGCTGCTACTTGAATAGTTAGTACTGCTTAGAGAGTTAGTACTGCTAGTAGTTAGTACTTTTGAAGATTACTACTGCAAGCATGGTTAATACTGCTCAAGGATTAATACTGCTGAGGATGTTTATGCTGCTCAATGATTAATACTGCTAAAAGAAGGTTAGTGCTGCTTCTAAAGATAAAGAAGACTTGAAGATAAAGATGAGCTGGAGATAAGGTTGAAGATAATTATGGTATTGATACTGAAGATCAATTTTATTTTGATAATTATCTTGTAATCAACTTTGTATATATAGTTTAGAAGTCTTTGTTAGAATCAACAATTATTCATACGTTTTGTTTAGAGAGAATTAACCTCAAGAATAGTTTAGATCCTTTCTATAGAGAAGTATTGAACGTCTGTTTAGCCTGTTAAACAGATTGAGGTTTTGTGTTTAATCATAAAGTCGAATTAATATAACTTGTGATTTGAGTTCTATATATTGTTCCATTGATTTTATGTTAAAGTGTTTTTCCGCAACTTCTTTAACATAATTTTCTGAGTGTGTTATTTAAATTCTTGTTTTGAATTTCGATCCTGACAAAATTATCTTCAGAATTCGCTAAGAATTTTTCAGCAAAATATTTTCAAAGAAAATTTCAGTAAAATCTGCTTTCTTTCAGAATTCTTTGAACTTTTGCTTTTAGCTTTCAACAGTCTTCAACAAACTTTCATTAAATTGACATAAGTTTCTCTTTTCAGATCCAAACTTTCTTTATCAGACCACATTTCTTGAATATCTTCTCTCATATCTGATACAAACTTTTGATTTCAAACGTTTATTAAACTATATCATCTCCCCCTTTTTGATGATTACAACATCGAGATCATCAAAACTTTCAACAAGAAATGTCTCTGAAATCTGTTCTGACCACTGATCTTTCAACAAGAGCCTCTGATTCCCCATTGATCCAAAAGATATTTATCCCAATCTTTGCAAATTCAGACAAATTAGGAAGGTAACACCTTAATCAACAAATGAATCAGTTATAATGTCTGTTAGTAACACGAAGTCACTATGTGTAACAAATACACTTTGGAAAGGAACTTTTGTGATGTTCACTCCCCCAGGGCTTCCATTAAATCATCGAAACACCACAAAGGAATTTCTATGAACGTTATGACAAGAAAATATATTCCTTGTATGTTTGTGCAAGTGTTTGAAAGAATTAAGCACATGATGATTGCTTTTGATAAGGCTCAAAATTGTGTAAACCATTGAGACAACAACAGTTAAACACAGACTCAATTGTGCATGATCGAATGCGAAGGTGGGGCAGACTTCCTTCTTTTTCAATATCCAGATTTTTCAAATGAAAATCAGATAGATTATGTGCTTCGTCCCCTTGAAATATGAAACATTCTCTTGTTAAGAAGAAAATGAGTAGCTAGTGGGGTTGTTAACAAGAGTTGGCATGGGCTAGTTACCTGTTTCAATAATGTTCACGAAGAATTGTGAAACACTAGTAATGTGGCTGCCCGACTCAGAAAAAGTTGGTGCAGGGTTTAATATTCTGTTACTCCGATCTTTCACCCTCTTTTTTTTAAATTTTAGCTCACATCTAACCAAACTCTCATTTACATTTTACCTCATCACTCAACCCACACTCAGTATTTTGACTCCTTACACATTCGATCACTCAAGGATTAACTTCTTGGGTAGGAAACACTGGTTAATGTGAATCCATAAAAGTTTCATTGAAGCTCACACAAAGAAACCCATGTAATCCTAAATGCACAAAGTTGCACAAATGGTTTAACTATATCAGTTAAAGCACAATATACATGTCAGATGTCTGCATGCTGAATGAGATAATCATGAATATTTGAGCATTTTAAATATTTAAGACTTTTCAAACAAGATAATTGAATGAATGAAATGAATACAAGAAACTTGTTTGAAAATCTGACATTGTATGACAAAGATCAAATTGCATGATTTTGCAATTAAGGCTTAGGTCAATAAAAATTAAATATTGTCTATACGATTCAAGATATAGACACTCTAGAAAGAATGTTTCGAAATGAAATCAACGCTCAAACTTTGAAGTTCAATCGGGGTGTCTTGCCATCAAAAATTGGTTTCAATTTAGAGACATGCTAAGAACATATTTAACAAAAATTCTAAATCGGTGTGTGTGAATACTTGACAGTATATGGAAAAGATAATACACAAGTATTAATCTTTGCAAACACACGGTTTATAGACATATAAGCACATCTAAAAGTAAAAACATTTAAAATCACACTTCCAAATTATGAAATCTATTTAAGAATCGGGAAGTGGTTTCAACGTTTAAGAACATATTTTCTATGATTGAAAGTCGTTCTTCTTTCAACCATATATGAGATTAAGAATAGAAATAAACCTTTTTGACCTGTCTTAAATATCATGAAGTCAGCTTAAAGTCATATAAAATATGATCTTGTAAGTATCCTCTCAATCTGCATCAGTCAGAAAGTCTGTCAAAGCAACTTTATTCACAACATTATTGAAAAATAAGATGACAAAAAGCAGTAAAACATTGAATATACGAGTTCTGATCTGAAATAATTAGAAGTCATTATTCACCCTCCTTAGTCTTATACTCTTACTCCCCCTGCATTTATGCATCAGAAAAATATGCCAGTGACAAATATATGCAAAAATGTTTAACTCCCCCTCAAATAGATATAGATCATCTAAACATCTTCTCTAACTCCCCCTGAAACCACGAATACCTTTCTAGTGTAGATATCCTGCAGATTAAAAATAAAGAAATGAAGAAAAATAACAATAAGAAAAACTTCAGTAGGTAATCACTGATTATGTCTTAAGATTTAACATACCATGTTTAGAGATAAGAAAATTAAATCTCTTTTCGTCTAAAGGATTGATGAATAAATCTGCAAGTTGATAATCAGTGTTTACAAAATAAAGTTCTATTGTAACTTTTTCAACGTTGTCTTTTATAAAATGATATCCTACGTCTATATGTTTGGTCTTTGTATGATGTACAGGATTTGCTGATATTGCAATACCGCTCTTAGAGTCACAGCAAATCGGTATTTTGTCGAATTTGAAGCCATAACCTCGCAGTTGTGTTCTCATCCACAACATCTGAGAGCAGCAACTTGCAGCAACAACATACTCCGTCTCAGCCGTTGATGTGGAATGTCAGGATCGAAATTCAAATCAAGAATTTAAATAGACACTCAGAAACTTTGTTAAAGAAGTTGCGGAATAACACTTTAACAAGAAATCAATAGAACAGTATATGAATTCAAATCACAAGTTATATTGAATTTACTTAATGATTACAACCAAAGACTCAATCTGTTGAACATGCTCAATAGAGGTTCAATACTTCTCTAATGAAAGGATCACTAAGAATATTGAGGCTAATTCTCTCTTTGAAAACAAAAGACGTATATTCTATAATCTAATACTTCTAGACTATATATACAAAATAGATTACAAGATAATTATTAAAATAACAATGATCTTCAGCATCCATTCCATAATTATCTTCATCTCCTTGTCTTTTGCTTTAAGTAACCAACCATCCTTATCAATATAAACAACATTAATTCCTCTAGCAGCATCTTCTTATCATCATCAGTACTAACATGCTAGCAGTAGTAACTCTGTTAGCAGTACTAACTCTCCAAGTAGTACTAATACCACTAGCAGTAGTAATCTCTTTAAGTAGCAGCACAAATATCTTCAGCAGTAGTAATCATTCAGACTCAGCAGCACTATCCAAACTTAGTATATTTCAGACCCAACAATCTCCCTCTAACTTAACTTTTGAAATCAATAAGTTAAGTTCTTCAAAATAGGAACTTCATGATGCTTTCAAAGCTATTGCTCAAATTCCTATATTAGGATCCAGACCTACACTTTGATTGATAGTTCTTCTAATCACAATTCTGGCCATTTCTGAACCTGTAGGGCAGACTAACTTAGCTTTCAGCATCCCTTGCAACTTTTCTTTGTTGTGGTCATACACCTTATCAACCAGATAGTACTAATGAAAGCTTTTATCAATGGTTATGACATATACTCCAGATCTTTCAATAAGCATCCAGTGATCAATGCTTTTAAATCCTTCTTTGTGATGCAAGTCTTTGATAAGATATTCAACTTTATCAGGGTTGAACATCAAACACAAATACTCCAGAGCCATCTTTGTTAAGCTCATCCTTGCTCCGTTCAACAAGTCACTATGCAAGTTCAATCCAACCTTGTACATTTCTTCCAAATCAACTCTGGTACAACTTCTTATGATCTTACCCCAAGTTGAGTAGATCTCATACTTGTCACCCATTCTTTTGATTCTGAATTATTCTTTGCCTTTATCCATCATAGTATCCCAATGAATGATTTCTGGGGCTTTCACTGACATAGGATCAACATTCAATGATTCTCATCTTTCACTGTCATATACACATCAAACTTCTTATCAAATTGTCTTGGCTTTTCTGAAGGTTGTTGACTTGATTGTTCTTGACTCTGCTCTTGAGTTTCAACATGCTCTGCTTGTTTCTGTTGCTCTTGTTGTTTATGCTCTTTCTCACCTTCCTCAGTTCTAGGCCTTTTTGCCTTTCTTTTTGTAGAAATTGATTTCATTTTCTTGGCGGCTCCAATCTTCTGAGCTAGAGTCTCTTCTTTCTTCACTTCTACCTTCTCTTTAGTAGGAGTGCCTTCTCCACTGTCAGGAAAAGGCTATTGAATGTTCAGATCATGTCTTTCTTTCATCTCTCTGTCAAATTCAACCCTCTGATTGAAGTCTCCTTACAGTTTAGCCATCTCCTTTTTGTATAAGTCTTCTATCCTACTAAAAGACATTTTTGTAAACATCCCTTCAGGAACTCCAACAGATCCTTTCAAGAAATTTATCATCTTTCTTCTTTCCTGTGCAGCTAGAAAGGTCTTTCAAGGCTGCCTTTGTTTGGTTGCTTTCATTGTAATCCTCTTTGCAGCAGTTTTCAAACTCTTCTGATATTCTTCATTTAGACTTGTTGCCAAATCTCTTGCAATCTTTCTGTCTTTGGCCTTTTGAATATCATCCTCCTTTTCAAACTCCTTTTTAAACTGTGCATTTAACTCCTTTGCCAATTCTGCATCCAAATCTGTTTGCTTCTGCTTCTTTAATGGTTTCACAAGCTCAACCATCTTCTCTTTCCCTTTCTTCTTGGCCTCTAACACACAGATCTCTTCCTTTTTCTTCTCTGAGCCTCCTTCTTTAATCACTACTCCCTTAGCCTTTTGAGTGGCCTTAGGAGTGTCATTCTTTGCCTTCACCAAAGTCTCTGCAATCCCTATTTCTTCTATAGACATTCTAGTTTCTGCTGCTTCTTTCTCTGTTTCTACTTCTTTAGCAGTTTCTACTGCTGGTTTAGTATTTACTGCTGCTGCTTCAGTTTCTGTTGCTTTCACATCTTCCTTCTTCTTCTCCTCAACATTATTTTCAGCTTCTCCACCAATCTCCCCCTCAAATTGGAATTCCATACTGTCCTTCTCAACTTCAGCTTCTTGATTCTCCCCCTTTTTGGAAGCATCATTAGCTCTTCCCCTTTTCTTCAAGATAAATTGGTTTCTCTTCTTTTTGTGCACCAAATTCAACAACATCTTCTTGAGTTTGTCTATCTGGCCTTGTTGATAAATGATCACCTTTTTCAGCGCCTTTATCTCTGAACCCTGATTGAGGACATCCAGGTTCACATTACCAATGGTTTCCATCAATTCATCATAGTTATATTTGTCCTCACCTCTTTTAGGTGTGTTTACCACCCGTGAAGGATCATGGGATCTTTTAGTAGAGGCCTTTTTCCAAGCAGAAGCACATACTACCCCCTTGGTTTCTTGGTACCCGGGTCCCTTAGATGATTTCTCATCCAAGGTTGCCGTGGGGAAGGTCTTAGTCATGTTGACACTATCTTGATCCACACCTTGTGCAGAATCAGTACTGTGAGCCTTGCTGCCCACATGCTCATCCTTCTCCTTAGAGAGCACCTTCTTGGGGTTTGGAGACACCCCTGTGGATTCCCTTTGGATATTCTCTGATGGAGAATGCTCCAGTAGAGGGCTTGTAGGCTTTTGGGGTGTAGATACATGAAGGGAAGGAACCTTCTGTACCTTTTTCCTTGCATATTGTTGAGTGATTGGGGGAATTGGCTTATTAACAGGGAGATGAGGATGAATATTTGAAGTGAATGGTGTGGGTAGGTCATCAGTGGGTTGGTCAGATAGGGGCTGTGACCCTGATGCCTCACCATGTGGGTGGGACACAACCATCATTGTAGAGAACAATGGTGTTTATTTTCTAGAAAAATCCTCACTAGGCCTTTTCATATTTGAAAATACCTTCCCTTTGGGAGGTTTAGCTACATATACCTCTTTAAAAGAGGGTAAATCCGTCAATTCCATATTTAGTACTTCTTGTACAAACCTTGGATACATATAAAATCTATTGGTTTTGGTTTTGGTATCCAGGTTTCACAGTAAATCATTTAAGATCATTTGGTAAAAATTGAACTTTCTTGAGGTAGCTAAGCATACAAGAGCATAAGCTATTGTACTGCTAAACTCACTCCATCCAGTTGTCTTGCGAGATATACAGTGTTGAAGAGTATGAACAAAGAATCTCCACTGAGTTGAAAATTTTCTTTTGTAAAACTTGTAAACATTAGTAGGACTTTCATACCCCATTCTACCAATTTCTTGAAATAGATCTTCTTTTGAAAGTGTATAAATACCTGAGGCATCATCTAGATGTAGATGAGTGCGAATGCAGCCTTCTGTGATTGTGATAGGTTTATCACAGACCCTTGATTGAATGACCTGATTGCCATCAACAGTCTGAATGGATGCATTGGCCCAGAACTGTCGCATATGTTCCACATAAATGGGAGGATTTACCGTTAGCGCATAAGCAATATGTGATTTGGATAAGAACTCCACAATTTCATGAAAACCCTCAACTTGTTTGGGTTTTTGTAACATTGCAAGCTCATTGTGGTCATCAACGAAATCAAGTTCGGCCATTTTTCTGATTGATTCTAGGGTTCGAAACACAACAAGTGTTTACACACTGGTAATCAAGAATGCTAGAGAGAAAGAGAGAGGATGAGAACTTAATGGCAATTCAAAGAGCCGTTTGGGTTTTGGCGGTCAGAGAGGGTATATATAGGTTAAGGAATTCAGTTAAAAGCAGTATTAAGTACCCTAGCAGCATTAACAAACCCGTAGTATTAACCCATATAAGCAGTAGTAACACATACCAACAGTATTAACACAGACTAGCAGTATTAACACAGACTAGCAGTATTAACACAGACCAGCAGTATTAACATTGTCTGGCAGTAGAAATAAGGAATGCAGTAGTAACTTTGCACTGGCAGTATAAACTACCTAGCAGTAGTAACCATACTTAACCATATTTGAACTGTTAGTAGGAATAATAGTGAGAGTAGTATTAGTTTAGCCAGAAGTACCAAGTATCTAATCAGCAAAGCAATCTGAAACACTTAAACACAAATGGTTAGCAGCACCATGCTCAATGAAATATGAGAAAGTAAGCATTAAAGAATCTATACAAAAATGGTACATAAAGAAAATCAAAAGAGGCTTATTCAGTGTTTATCATGCCTACACTTGTGACCAAGAATGTGAATCTACCCACATCAAAAGCTTTGGTGAATAGATCAGCAAATTGGTTACTTGTGTATACTTTCAAAATCTGAATTAACTTCTTTTCATTGCAATGTCTAATAAAATGGTACCTGATTTCTATATGCTTGGTTTTTGAGTGCTTCACTGGATTATGAACAATGCTTATAGCATTGTAGTTATCAATGAAGATGGGAGTGTGAAGAAAAGTAATACCATAGTCCAACATCTGATTCTGAATCCATAGCACTTGTGAGAAACAGCTTGCAGCAGCTATATACTCTGCTTCTGTTGTAGAGGTGGACACTGTGGTTTGCTTTTTAGACTGCCATGAAACTAGCCTTGCACCCAAAAACTAACATCCCCCTGATGTAGACTTTCTATCCAAGTTTGCACCACCCAAATCACTATCAGAATATGCAAGCAAATCAAATGGTGAGTCATGAGGATACCAAAGACCTAATCTAGGTTGTCCTTTGAGATATCTGAAGACACTTTTGACTGCTTGAAAGTGGGATTTCTTAGGCCTCACTTGAAATCTGGCACATACACATACATCAAACATAAAGTCTAGTCTTGAAGCTGTTAGATACATGAGGGAGCCTATCATGGATCTATAATGATGAACATCCACATCCTCCCCCTCAAGATCTGAGTGATCTGTTTGTGTGTTTCCATATGTGTGCTTGCAGGCTTTGCTTCTGAAAATCCAAACTTTGTAAGTATATCCTACACATACTTGGATTGACTTATGAAAATGCCATCTTTCTTCTGTTTAACCTGTAGCCCAAGGAAGAATGTGAGTTCACCCATAGAGCTCATCTTGAATCTTTTCTGCATCAACTCCTCAAACTCCTTGGACAGATAAACTTTTATGGATCCAAAGATGATATCATCCACATAGATTTGAACAAGCAGGATGTTCTTCTTCTTCTTTTTAATGAAAAGGGTCTTGTCAATGATTCCCTTTTCAAAACCATTTTCCAAGAGATAGGTAGACAGAGTGTCATACATTGCTCTTGGTGCTTGATGTAACCCATAGAGTGCCTTCTTTAATTTGTATACTTTGTCAGGAAAGTTAGGATTCTCAAACCCTGGAGGCTGACAAACATAAACTTTTTCCTCAATTTTTCCATAGAGAAATGCACTCTTAACATCTATCTGAAATCATCTGAACTTCATGAAAGAAGCATAGGCTAGAAATAGCCTAATTACCTCAATTATGGCTACTGGTGCAAACACTTCTTCATAATCTATTCCCTCTTCTTGTGTGTACCCTTGTGCCACAAGTTTGGTCTTATTCTTTATCACTATTTCTCTCTCATGTTTCTTATTCCTGAAAATTCATTTAGTTCCAATTGCCCTGTGTCCTTGTGGAAGGTCAACCAGATCCCACACTTTTTGCAGCTCAAACTGCAACAGTTCCTCTTGCATTGCTTCTATCCAGCTTGGGTCTTTCATTGCATCAAAAGCCTTCTTGGGTTCAATCTGGGATAGAAAACAAGACAACAGACCTGACTGTAAGTCTTCAAATCATCCTAACTTACTTTGATGCCTTGTGATCCTAGGAGAATTGATATCACCAATCACCAACTGAGGAGGATGATTCTTCTGAATTCTAGTTTGATTGACCGCCTCCTCATTAATATTTACATCAAGATTGGAGTTATTCTTTTCAGGAGTGTTTCCACCAAAAACTGAAGAATTTTCATCATCAGTATCATCTCCTGACAATATTGGCATTTCAGGACCTGTGTTTCCCGAACCTGGAGATGAGCACCCTCTTTTTCACATTTATCCTCTTCATCACCTTGATTATCTTCATCCTGTTCTGGTTCAGAATCCTCTGTTTCTGAATCATCCTTCTTTTCTTGTTGACAAAATTCAATAGGATCAACTGTAGGTGTAAGGAATAGCACAAACTCTTGTATCTGTTCTTGTACCTTTTCTGAACTTGTTCCTGCAATTTGCACATTGCTAAAACTCAAAGAGTTAGTTAGTGAATCAATGTCAAACATCCAATCAGGACCTGTACCAATTTGATTTGGTGTTTTCTCATTGCATTTGACATTGTCACTTTCCTCTATAATCCTGGAAGAACTATTGAATACTCTGTATGCCTTGCTCTGAGAGGAGTATCCAACAAAAAATCCATCCTCAGCTTTGCTTTCAAACTTGCCTAAATGAGATTTAGTGTTGAGGATTGTGCAAGGAAACCCAAAAGGATTGAAAAATCCAATAAAAGGTTTCTTCTTGTTGAAAAGTTCATACGGTGTCTTTCCTTGGGTTTTAACTACTAGAACTTTGTTTTTGACATAACAAGCAGTATTAACTGCTTCTGCCCAGAAAGTAATGGGAAGCTTTGAATCTGCCAACAGAGATCTAGCAGCCTCAATCAATGTCCTATTTCTCCTCTCAGTAACACCATTCTGTTGAGGAGTCCTAGGAGCACATAATTGTCTCTCAATACCTTTAGTTTCACAAAAGATGTTTAAATCACTGTTTTTAAACTCAGTTCCATTATCAGATCTGATGACTTTAACTCTTAGATTTGTTTGGTTTTCAATCCTAAGGACAAAGGATTTGATCAGTCCACTTGTCTCATCTTTATTCCTCAGAAAATATACCCAAGTAAATCTATAGAAGTCATCAACAATGACTAAGCAATAGGATTTCTTACCAATACTCATCACATTTGTAGGACCAAAAAGATCCATATGCAAAAATTGAAGGGGTGAAGAGATTTTGTTTATTTCTTTGGACTTATGAGAGGTTTTGTGTTGCTTGCCTTTAAGACATGCAACACAATGATCATCACATGAAAACACTTTTTGAGGCAAACCTCTCACAAGGTTGTTTTTCACAAGTTTGTTCATAGTTTTAAAATTCATGTGACACATCCTCTTGTGCCAAAGAGATGATTCATCTAAAGAGGCTTTTGAAAACAGACAGTTTAGTGATGAATCAGATGAAACACTCTCTAAGTCTAAACAATAAACATTATCCTTTCTAGGAGTTCTAAGTAGTATCATATTTTCATCAACTATCTTGAATCCTGGAGCAAGGATAATACATTCAGTATCACTAAATAATATACTATGTTTCTTGTCACAGACCTGTGATATACTTAACATGTTGTATCTCAATTGTTCAACATAGTAATCATCATCAAAAGTCATCTTACCTTTTGAAACCATACCTTTACCACTTATCTTACCTCCTGCTGTATTGTCACCAAAAGCAACACGTCCTCCATCAAACCTTTTGAAATTTTGAAGGCAGGACATGTTACCTGTCATGTTCCTAGAGCAACCACTATCTACATGCCAAATGCTCTTCCCCTTGAGTTGTTGGTTGCCCTGCACATAAGATAAAACAGTTAGTGTCTTGAGGGAACCCAAGCCAAAGTGGTCTTGGGTTGCCCTTTCTCATCAACATACTCATATTCATGAAGCTTAGTCTTGATGATATGATCACAATTAGTAATCTCATGGCTAGAATACTTTGTCTTAACTATAGGCTTGTCAGTATTAACATTGATAGTAGTACTATCCTTGTTAGCAGTATTAACTTGGTCAGCAGTACTAACTTTGTTAGCAGTACTAACTTTATTAGCAGTTCTAACTTGGTCAGCAGTAGTATTGCTATCAGCAGCAATATTTCTGTTAGCAGTACTATTTGAGGTAGCAGTACTAACAGGTTTAGTGTCTTTTGGAACCCAAATTTTGACAAAGTTGTTTGCTTTCCTATTATTTGAGTTACTCCTTGATTTGCTTGGAGTATTTTCTTTTGCTTCAACAAACTTATTCTGAATATGAGATTTTGCAGTACCAGTTTTCATTGGTGCTGTTCTCACATTATCATCCATGTGGTTCCTTGATTGTTTTGATTTCTTCCTATAACCAACAGAATTTCGTGTTCGTCTTTGAAAAGTAATTCTTTGGTTAACAGGATTGAAATTACAGTGTTTGGCTAAATGATTCAACTTGCCACAAATAAAACAAGGCTTTGGTCTATTGATTTTGCTTAGATTAATTCCTTGTTTTTGAGCCCACTGGTTATTTATGTTTCTCTGATTTCCTCTAATTTTATCATGTTGATGGGGCGTGTTCTGTTGACAAGTACAGGGATTTACAACAGTAGTTTGCATATAGTGAACTCCCTGTACTTTTTCCTTCTCTGTCTTAGAGGTCTCAACTTTCTCACTCTTGACAAATGGTTTACCCCCCTTCTCATTTGTAAGAATATGGTTTTCTAAGGGAATTTCTTTCTGGTCTTCCTTATTCTTATCCTCAGTGTTTTCTTCTTCAGACTCTACTTCAACCACTACATTGTCTGGTGGATCTACTTCTGTGGCTCCTGCAGGTAAGTCATTCTCATCTTTCCTTTCTAAGAGGTCTGAGGTGGGTGGAATATAGTTGTTATTGTAAGGTGGAGGGGTGTTGTTGTAGCCTATACCTCTCTTCAGTTTGTCATGAACTTGATATTTGAGTAAAGTGTTCATTGCTTTAGAAGCATTGGAAAATTTCTCAATGTCTAATTTGGCCTTCTCAAATTCACTCCTAACTTTCTCACATTCTTCTCTAGCCTTCTCTAGCTTAATCTCTAACTCCTTCTTCTCCCACTTCCAATAGTTGTGATCATATGAATGTTGAAGTTCATTGGCTTAATATGCCTTAATTTGTTCTTCAAAATTCACAATGATCAAATTAGACTCTCTCCTATGTTTCTCCAACCTTTTAACATCATCACATATGCTATGATTGTGATCCATGTACTTTCTAACAGTTTCAAGACAAGCTTTAGAGCAAAGTTTAGATTTTACCTCTGTGGGGATTGTTGTGCTTGAAGACTCTGAAACCTCAGCCATCAATGCTTGATTCTGGATTGCCTCGTCTGATTGATCACTCCAATCAAATCCCATTCCATCTTGTGAGACAAGTGCTTGAGATGAGTTCCTGTTGTTGTTGTAGTTTGTGGACTTTTGTTGTTGATTGTTGCTACCATGTTGTTGAGTGTTGGGAACTGAAGAAAAGCTTAAGTATGGTTAATGCTGCTAGTTCAGAATTACTACTGCTAGAGGACTTCAAAAGTTAATACTGCTAGGTATTACTACTTCTAGTACTTTACCTGGTTTATAAAAATCCCCGTTGAAAATTGCTTTACTTGTAATCCGAGAAAGAAGTTCATCTCTCCTATCATACTCATTTGAAATCTAGACACCATTAGATTAGAAAAGTTCTTACAGTATTTTGAATTCGTTGAGCCAAATATAATGTCATCTACATATATTTGATTAATAATGATATCGGATTTTTCTTTCTTAATGAATAAAGTAGTATCGTTTTTACCTTTAGTGAAGCCCGACTTAACCAAAAACTTTGATAAAACTTCGTATCAGGCTCGAGGCGCTTGTTGTAATCCTTAAAGTGCTTTATCCAGAATATATACGTGATCTCGTTTATCTGGATTCACAAAGACTTTTGGTTATGGTACGTAGAATTCCTCCTTAAGAATGCCATTTAGAAAGGCAGTCTTCACGTCCATCTGATAGACAGTGAAGTTTTTGTGAGCAGCATACGCAAGAAACATTCTGATTGTTTCAATACGTGCTACTAGAGCGTATGTCTCATCATAATCAATGCCTTCCTCTTGCCGGTAGCCTTTTGCAACAAGTCGTTCTTTGTTTCTAATTAGGATACCATCTTCATCCTTTTTGTTCTTGAATACCCATTTGGTGCCTATTATAGATTTACCTTCCGGTTTTGGTACAAATCTCCATACCTTTAAGGCTTCGAACTGGTTTAGCTCCTCTTGCATTGCAGTCACCCAATCAGAGTCAGCTAGAGCTTCTGATACTCGGGTAGGCTCTATCTTACTCAAGAATAAGTCATGCATACACATATTCAAAGTAGCAGACCTAGTTTGCACCGGTATATTTGGATTTCCAATAATTTGGCTTATCGGGTGCTCTTTGGTCCATTTATGCTCGTGAGGGAGTGGATTCGATGTAGATTGATCATAAAGCTCATCTAAGTATCCACTTTCAACTTCTTCTTGTTCAGCATTTGTTGGGGGTACTGTCGAAGTTTCTTGTATAGAAGTTTCAGTTGGGACAACTTGTTCAGTCTGTTGATTATCCATAACAATGCAACCAACTGAAGAAGTAACTTCTGGTTCAACATTTTCAGGTGCAACTTCAACTGAAGGAGTATTTGTTTGAACTGGAGTTTCTGTCTGAACCGGGGGAACTAGTTCTGTAGATACATCTGAAGTAGTTGGATGATTAGGCATTAAATCTCTTGACCTATCAACCACAACAGATTTAGGAAGTTTAGATCATAGAAACTCATCATAGAAAAATTCATACAATAAATCTAATTCAGATAAATGTGATGTAGAAGTTGAAGCTTTATCAGAATTAGTTTGTTTAACCGCAGGTTCTGGACTGATTTGTCCAGAAGCTAAAACTCCTGTAAGCACGGGTTCTGAACTGCTTTGTTCAGAAGCCACCTCCTCATCAAATGATACATTAACGCTTTCTATCACAGTCTTGGACTTCATCAAGTACACCCGGTATGCAACAAATGTTTAAGAATATCCAATGAAGATGCCTTCATCAGCTTTCCGTCCAAACTTGTTCAAGTTCTCTCTGTCGTTTAATACGAAGCACCTGCATCCAAAAACATGAAAGTGTTTAATGCTAGGTGTATGGTTATTTATCAAAGCATAAGGTGTTTTATTGAACCGGCAATATATTATGGACCGATTCTTTGTATAGCACACAGTCGAAACAACTTCTGCCCACAGAAACAGAGGTAGATAGGACTGACTGAGCATACTACGAGTGGCCTCGACTAGCGTTCGATTTCGTCTTTCAACTACTCCGTTCTGTTCTGGCGTTCTAGCAGCAGAGAATTGATGTGTTATCCCGACCGATTTGAGATAATCTTCAACAGTTTTGTTCTTAAACTCTGTGTTGTTGTCTGTTCTGAGAAGCTTGACTAGCTTTTGTAGATTTACTTGGGTAGTCTTTAAGAAACTAATGATGAAATCGGACGTCTCATCTTTAGATCTCATAAATTTGACCCATGTATATATGGAATAATCGTCCACAATAACTAATACATATTTCTTGCCGCCTATGTTTTGCGTTCACATCGGACCACTGAGATCCATATGTAACAATTCCAGTGGATAACTAGTACTCTATTCAGGCTTCGGCTTGTGAGCAGCTCTCTTCATTTTACCTTTTTCACATGCCGCACACAGATGTTCTTTCTCATATTTTAGCTCAGGAAGTCCATTGACTAATTTGCCCGCGACCAGTTTATTGATGTAGCGAAAATTCAGGTGACCATAACCAGCTTTGTTGCAGCGAGGCTTTTGATAGTAGACAAATCTGATTGTCAGTCTGGACTTTTGACAAATTAATGGTGTAAAGATTTGACTTTCTCGTGTCGACCAAGAGTTCATTTGAAATTTACCTCTAATCCTTTGTCGCAGAATTGGTCAATACTGAATAGGTTGTGTCCTAAACACTCCACATAACTCACCTTCGTAATCGTCACATTATCTTGTATTACATCACCGTAGCCTAGAATCGGTGAAAACTGATCGTTGCCAAAAAGTACATTCCCGCAGAATTTCTCTTTATAATTAGACAATAAATCCTTTTACCCGGTCATATGCTTAGAACACCCGCTATCCAACTACCACATATGACGGGTCTGCATAAGAGAAATCATGGAATAACAACTTTAGGTACCCATTTAAAAGTGGGTCCTAACGGATTAGCACAAGATTTTGATATCCATTTGTATATGGATCCTCTGACTTTTTGAAAAATCTTTGAAACATAAGTCTTATAAGAACAAACATGATAAGTACCAAACCAATCATCATAAAATCGGTGAGAAACAAAATCATTCCATCTAGAATTAGATAACATAGTAGTAGGTCGAGATAATTGGAGTAATTGCTTTATTGAATATCTCTTGTAAGAAGTTACAAGGTTTTTATTATTGAAATCAATACTACCAACTACATCAGAAGAACTACCAAACGATCTATTACAATCTATATCAGGAATAAACTCTACTTTCTCATCAACTTTCCGTTTTGGTCGCCATTCAGTTCGACCTTCTGATCTTTTCTTTCTTAAATCTAAAACAAAAGATTTAGATTTGTTAGGAAAGTCAAATTTCTGGGAATGTCTTTTCTTTAGCTTACCAGTGTTAGTCTGTTTCTGTAAGCACCATTTCTTTTGCTTCTTACCTTTAGCATAATAATCAGTACTCACATAAACTGTTTCACCAACCTTAGTTGATGAGTCACCAATTACATGCACACTTGGTAAAGCTTGACCATTAATGACAAAAGTAGAATGATTTGGAAGTTTAGCATTAAAATCAAACATATCAATCTCATCTACACACCCTTCATCAGAATTTAAAAAATCATTTGCAGACGCAAATAAGTCATCAAAGTCAGTTTCAATGGTTTGAGGGACTTTAGAAGATGTAGAACACTTTTGGGATTCAACTTTGAAAACTGTGTTCTTTAGAACAGTTGAAAATACAACTTTTTCATTGTCAGCCAATATTCTTTCATCAGATAAAACATTTTCAAGCTCAATTATTTTGTTTTCAAAAATGAGTGAAGGAACATAAATTTTAGCTTTTAAAGGTTTTGCCTCCAACTCTTTTGTCGAATAGCTTTCAAAATAATCATTTGAAAGACATTTTGGCTGATCTGAAATATAACTATAATTCAGCTTTTGATAGCAGAATGGTAGTTACATTTTCTATAAATTCTTTCTTTTCTCATCTTCTTTTGCCTCTACCACTTTCGATGATTTGGTAACAAATTTGGGTTTCAAATGAGGATATTTAGCAGCCGCATATAGGAAATCAAATTTATATAAAGCAAGTTGTTTTCTGATGGCTTTCTTAAGATAATGTGGGTTTTCATAACCGAGACCCCACTTCTCTTTAAAATCAGTTTCCTCATGAGAAGTGTTTAAGAAGATGGTTTGATCTGTTTGGCCTCGTGCATATAATTTTGCTTCCAAACCATTTACCTTTTTCTCTAATTTCTTGTTTTCAACCTGCAGTTTAAAAGCTTTTAGAGTACATTCTTGCTTTTCATAATCAGACTTAGAAATCTTAAAAACAAAATCAGAAATCTTATTTTCAAAACATTCTTTTTCTTGTTTAAGATTAGAGACATATTTGTTTAGAGAATCAATTAGATTGTTGTTCCCAACAACTTCTTTGTTAAGGTCAAAGATCTTCTGATTTTTCTTTACAACTCTGCTTTTTCCTTTTTCAGTTTATTTTGAAGATCTTGAAGTTCAACCATCATGGCATCCATTTTGGTCATAAAATCAGATTTGGAAAGATTAAGTACCTCATCAGCTGTTTCTTCATCATTGTCATCATACTTCACTGTATCTCCCATCAAGCACATATGGGTAGTTTCTTCTCTTTCCTCTTCATCCGAATGATCCAACCAAAACTCATCTTCAGCCATGAGTGCCTTGTCATCTTCTTATTGCCTGGCCAAGAGCATCTTGTTCTTATAATACTCTGAGTTTCTGACTTTTGGTTTCCGACAGTCCTTAGCGTAGTGACCGACCTTAACACAATTGTAGCATTTGATCTGGACGTCTATCTTCTTTTCATCATTATAATCATTCAGATAATTCTTCTTCTCATCCGTCTTTCTCTCCACATATCTTTTCTTTTCAAATATTTTACCTTCTATTCTTTCCCGGTGTTCATGATTCTTTGATCCAGACGAAGAGTACATCTGTGAGTTTGTTAGAGCATAAATCTGTTGGATACAAGATAAAGAATACTGAAGGTCAAAGTTGAGAAAGTCAAAGCTGCTAAAGTCAAATCTCATTAAAAGTCAAAGTTTATTTGTAATAAGTCAATGTATTTTGTATTTGTATTTTCCTTGTAATTAGTAGTTAGTATAAATAGTTTGTTTTCTTTGTATTTTGTAAGATACGATTTAGAGAGTACTGAAGTGTGAGAAGTCAGATTGTAGAGAGAGAAAGAGAGAGTTCTAGAGAGAGAAAGTGTAAAGATTGAATTTGAAAGAAATCAAACAGGTAATTGATTTGTTTTATCTTGTTTGTTTGATTGTTTGATTAGAAACTAGATTCTGGAACACACAATTGGTATCAGAGCAGATCCAAATCAAGAAAAATCAAGAAATACGTTCGTTCGTACTGTTCATCAAAGTCCAGAATCGATTTCGAGTTTAATTGAGTTTTTGGTGTTGTAATTGATTAGGTAATGTTAGGAATGTGAATTCGATCGAGTCTGTATAGGTGTTATAAAGAATTGCACTGTATTGAATTCGAATTTTCGAATTTTTGTGTTTTTTGTAAACACGAGTTCTTGACACTGTTCTTATTCAAAATTGTAATTTTTGTGTTTTTGATCGAAAATTAGTGTTAGCTTTGTATTCGATTTGTTGAAAAGACCAAATTGTCGAAGTTTTGAGTCTGAATTCAAGGTGTAAATGAATTTTTAGAGTGATTCTGTTCGATTCAGAGGAATGCGGGTGTTCATCGAGGAATGCGTCTGATTCATCAAGGATTGCGGGTCCATCATCAAGGAATGCGGGTCATTCATAGCTGAATGTTGCGGGTTTAATAACAAACGCATAGTTTGATATGCGGGTGCATCTTGACACGCATTTTGAGTAATGCGTTTGCTTAGTGACATGCATAACAGAAATCTACGACTCCTTGTGACACTCATAGTAGAGACTTGATATTCTTTGTGACACGCAAAGCAAAGAATGCGGTTCATACCTGACACGCATTTTGGAGAAATTCGGGTCAAGTGTGACACGTATTGTGAGAATTTCAGGTCAAGTGTGACAAGCATTTTGAGGAATGCGTTTCAAGTTTCACACGCATTGTTGAGGAATGCGGTTCAAGTGTGACACGCTTTGCTGATGAATGCGTTTCCTGAGTGACGCGCATAGTATAAAAGACTTGACCCCGCAAGGGCGTTGCCCCTTGACCCCACCCGCTAACCGGGTAGCGGGACCCCCATGCTAAGTCTGCCTAGGGGGACATAGTTCTTTTAGTGATTAAAATTTTTGATTTTATATTTCAAGTTTTCTGTATTTTCTTGATTGTTTCATTTGGACTAACGATCAGTTCTAGTTTCTTATTGATATATTTTTCAAACAGGGTTATACAAGATGACTTCCAAAGATGCACTTTCAATTGGAACTGATTTGAAACCTCCAGTTTTATTCAAAGGCGAATATGAGCAATGGAAAGACAGATTCCTGGATTTCATAGATCGGCATTCAAATGGAGAGAATATTCTACTGTCTATCACCGAAGGTCCAATGGTTCCAATAACAGTTCAAGTACCTGATGTTGACTCTTCTGATAGTGAAGATGGAACTGAAGAAAGAGAGAAAAAGATGAAAACAGTGACAGTAGATATTTCTCAATATTCTGAAGAGCAGAAAAGCCGATACAAAGAAGATAAACAAGCGAGATCTTTACTTCTTCAAAGCATCCCAAACGAGATCTACATCAAGATTGACAGTTATAAAGCCAATGCAAAGAAGATGTGGGATCAATTACAAAAGATGATGATGGGATCAAAGGTCGGAAACCAGATGAAAGTGGCAAACTGCATAAATAGCTATGAGGAGTTCAAAGCCAAGGAGAATGAGAGTCTGGAAGATACTTATGAGAGGTTTGTGTTGCTTCTGAACGAGTTAACAAAGAACAAAGTTAAGAAGAAGCAACTGGAAAACAATGTCAAATTCTTGAGTATCTTACGTCCAGAATGGAAGAAGCATACAAGAAGAATGAAGCAGATGAAGGATTTAAATGAAATTCCACTACATGAGGTATTTGAATCCTTAAAGAAGAATGAAGAAGAGGTTGAAGAGAAAAGAGCTGAAAAGAAGAAAGCAGTACAAGCTTCTGATCCTATTGCCTTAATAGCTGGAGAGAAGTTGAAAGAAAAGAAAGTGAAGAAAGAAAAGAAAAAGAAGATAGCTCTTACAACTTCTGAGTCAGATTCTGTTTCAGATAGTGATGATGGCGAGAGTCTGAAACAAGCTATGATTTTGCTGACCCGTGCCTTTCAGAAGAAATTTTATAAGAAGCCGGGATCAAATTCTCAACGGTATTCTTCATCGAGTTCAAAGAACCATGAACACCGGGAAAGGGTGGAAGGAAAAAGGTGTGAAGAGCAAAGATATATGGAAAAGAAACCGGATGAGAAGAAAAAGTTTGCGAATGACTACACCGCTGTTGAAAAGCAAGCAACTGACTCAATCAAATGCTACAATTGCGGGAAGATGGGTCATTATGCCAAAGATTGTCGGAAGCCGAAAGTACGCAACTCTCAGTATTATCAAAACAAGTTGCTTTTGGCAAGACAACAAGAAGCTGGTGTAGCTTTGATGGCCGAGGATGAGTTTTGGTTGGATCATTCCGAGGATGAAGGTGAAGAGAAAGAGGAAAATGCTCATATCTGTCTCATGGGCAAAGAAGTAAAAGATGACGAGTCAGATGATGAGGCAGTTAATGAGGTATTAAACTTAACTCCAAAAGATTTCATTACCAAATTGGAAACCATGGTGATTGAGCTTCAAAATTTACAAGATAATCTGAAAAACGAAAAAGAAAGAGTTGTTAAAAGGAACAAGAAGATCTTTGAACTTAAAACTTCTGTTATTTCAAATAAAGATCTGATTGATTCTTTACGCAAGTCTGATTTTGATTCTAAATCTAAAGTAGATGAATTTGAAAAGAAGATTTCTGAGTTTGAAGTTAAGATTTCTAAATATGAGTTTGAGAAAAATGAATCTGCACTAATTATTTATAAATTGCAGGTTGAAAACAAGAATTTGAACAAGAAGGTAAATGATCTGGAAGTTAAACTTTATAAAAGAGGTCAAACAGATCAAACCATTTTTCTTAATGCTCCTGATGAAGAGGCTGATGTTAAGCAAAGATGGGGACTTGGTTTTAACAACCCCAATTATCTTAAGAAAGCCATCAGAAAACAACCGGCACTTTATAACTATGATTTTCTTGCATGTGCTGGTAAACATATTCATTTGAAACCCAAATTTGTTACCAAATTGCCAGACGAAGTAGAGGCCAAAGAAACTGAAAACAGAAAGAATAAAAAGAAAATGCAACTACCATTTAACTATGTAAAGTTAAATGATAGTTATCTTTCCGAAACACCAAAAGTATTTTCAAACGACTATTTTGTTAGTTATTCCGCATCTGAGATGAAGGCAAAACCTGAAATTGCAAAGGTTTATGTTCCTACATCTATCCTTGAAAACAAAATAGTCGAGCTTGAAAATGTTTTATTTGATGAAAAGCTTTTGGTGGATATTCAACAAAATGTATTTTCTACCGTATTAAAGAACATTGTTTTTCACATTAATTCAACAAAGTGTTCTACAGTTTCAATGGCATCTCAATTTTTTTCTGACAATTCTGATGACTTATTTGAATCTGCAAATGATTCTTTTAATTCTGATGATGGGAGCATGGAAGAATCTGATATGTTTGACATTCATTCTAAACTTCCTGATCATTCTACTTGTCTTGAAAATGACAAAGTGTTACCAAGTGGTGTAAATACTGTTGAATCATCAACTAAGGTTGATAAATCAGTTTCTGTAACTGCTGATTACTATGCCCATGGTAAGAAACATAAGAAACAGCGATTACAGAAACAGAAAAACACTGGTACACAACATAAAACTCAATCTTTGAAATATGCTTTTCCTAATTCATCTATCTCTTATCTTTCAGATTTAAGGAAGAAAAAGTTGAAAGCTCAATCTGAATGGAGACCAAAAAGGAGGGATGATGAGATAGTAGAATCAGTTTCTGATAATAATTGTAATAGAACAGTTAGTAGTGATACTGATGTGATTGATCAAATTGCTTTTAATCAAAACCTTGTAACTTCTTACAAGAGATATTCAATACAGCAATTGATTCAATTGTCTCCTATTACTACTACATCTTATCCTTATCAGAGAAATGATTTTGATTATTCTCATAATTCTTCTAATTGGTATGGATCTTATCATGTTAATTCTTCAAGATCAAATGTTTTTCAAAGCTTTCAAAATAAAAGAGGGTCCATTTTCAAGTGGATGCCAAAATCTAGTGCTAATCTGTTAGGGCCCGTTTTTAAATGGGTACCTAAATCTATTATTGCCTGATTTCTCTTGCAGACCCGGCATATGTGGTACTTGGATAGTGGATGTTCCAAGCATATGACTGGGCAAAAAGCTTTATTGTCTAACTTTACAGAGAAATTCAGTGGAAATGTCAGATTTGGAAACGATCAGCTTTCACCTATTCTAGGATATGGTGACATCATTCAAGATAAGATAACGATCAGTAAAGTGAGCTATGTCGAAGGCTTGGGGCACAATTTATTCAGCATAGGTCAATTCTGCGATAAAGGGTTAGAGGTTAATTTCAAGTCTAAGAGTTGCTCGGTTCGTACTGAAGACGGAACAGAACTCTTGGGTGGACATAGAAAGACAAACCTCTACACCATCAACTTGTCCAAAGTTCAGATTGACAATCAGGTATGCTTGATGACAAAAGCTTCAACGCAACAAAGTTGGCTCTGGCATAGACGGTTATCTCACTTGAACTTTCGTTACATCAACAAGCTGGTTCGTGGGAAATTGGTAAAGGGACTTCCTGAGCTGAAATACGAGAAAGAACACTTATGCGCAGCTTGTGAGAAGGGTAAGATGAAGAGAGCCGCACATAAACCGAAGCCTGAACCAAGCACTAGTTAATGGTTATTTTTCATCATTTTCTTTATTTTTATTTCTGAAAGAAACCTGCACTTTAATGGTTTGCTCATCATCTCAGGGGGAGTATGAGAAGATTGTTAGATGATCTACATTCATTTGAAGGGGAGTAAAACTAATTTCTGCATTTTGCTTAACTGACAAAATTTTTGTGATGCATGATTTTAGGGGGAGCCTATAAGTCAAAAGGAGTAAGACTATGATTTCTGATTACTTCAAATCAGAACTCGTATATTAATCGTTTTATTGTTTTATGTCATTTTTCTTTTAGAATAAATTTTGTGAATAAATTTTTTACTAGACTTTGAGACTTGCAGGATGAGAGAAGCTGACAAGATCATATCTAAATGACTACAGCTTGACATTCTGAGAATTAAGATTGCACGAAAAGGTAAATTTCTTATCTTAATCTCAAATATATCTGAAAGAAGAACAACTTTTAGGTATAGAAAACATGTTTTTTAAATGTTCAAACCACTTCCTAATTCTTAAACAGATTTTATAATTTGGAAGTGTGATTTTAAATGTTTTCATTTTATTTTTGTGCTTCATTGATAAACAAACCGTGTGTTTCCAAAGATAAATACTTGCGTATTGTCTTTTCTATATACTTTCAATTATTCACACACAATGGTTTGAATTTTTTCTTCAAAATGTTCTTACCACATCTCTAAATTGAAACTATTTTTCTTTGATGGTAAGACACCCCGTTTGTATTTCAAATAATTTTGAGCGATATTTCATTTCAAAGCGTTTCATTCAAGAATGTCTGTATATTGTTTCATATAGACAAATATCCATTATTCTTGACCATAAGCCTTAATTGTTATATCATTCATTTCTGATCATTTTATACAATGTCAGATTTTCAAACAAGTTTCTTGCATTCATGTTTATTCATTCAATATACTTGTTTGAAAATACTTCAATGTTTAAAAATGCTCATATCTTTATGATTACTTTCTGAGCATACATTAATCTGATATTTGTATATGCGCTTTAACTGTTAAAGTTAAACCATTTGAGCAACTCATGCTTTATAGGAAATATGGGTTCTTTGTGCTAGGACTTATCTGAAACTCTTATGGATTCACGTTAACCAGTGTTTCCTACCCAAGAAGTTAATCCTTTAGTGATTGAGTGTGAGGAGTCTAAAAGAAATGAGTGTGGGTGTGATGAGGTAAAATGGAAAAGAGAGTTTGGTTAGTAGTGAGCTTAATGATTAAAAAGAAAGAGGGTGTGAGATCAGAGTAAAAGAATATCAAACTCTGCACCAACTACTTTCTGAGCCGGGCAGCCACATTACTAGCATTTCACAATTCTTTGGTGAATGTTATTGAATTAGGCAAATAGCCCATGCCAACTCTTGCTTAATACCCCACCAACTACTCATTTTCTTCTCAAAAAGAAGATGTTTCACATTTTCAAGAGGACGCAGCATATAATCTATCTGGTTTTCATTTGGAAAATCTGGATATTGAAAGAGAAGGAAGTCTGCCCCACCTTCGCACTTCAATCATGCACAATTGAGTCTATGTTTATCTACTGTTGTCTCAGTGGTTTACATAACTTTGAGCCTTATTAAAAAGCAATCATCGTGCTTAATTCTTTCTACACATGCACGAACACACAAAGAATTCGTTTCTTTGTCATAACATTCATAGAAATTGCCTTTGTGGTATTTCGATGATTGGATGGAAGCCCTGGGGGAGTGAACATCAAAAAGCTCTTTTATATTGTGTATTCGTTACACACAGTGACTTTGTGTTACTGACAGGCATATTATTTGATTCATATGTTGATTCAGGAGTTACATGTTTTTATTTTGTCTAGATTTGAAAAGATCTGGATGAATACATTGTTTGGATTGACGGTGACTCAGAGGCTCTTGAACAAATCAGAGTGATCAAAGACATTTCTTGAAAGCAAAGTTTTGATGATATAGATGCTCAAATCATCAAAAAGGGGGAGACGATATGAAGAAATGTTAAAGTTTTGAAGTTTGGAAGAGATGATATCAAGATCTGATAAAGTTTTGTGAAGTTGATTTCCTGAAATGTTCAAGTCAGAAAGTTCAAAGGGAAGATTTGAAGACAATCAAAGAATTTCTGAAGTTTTGAGGAATTTTTCTTTGAAGATTATTTGCTGAAAAGCAATTTAAGCTGATTCTGAAGATAATTTCTTTCCAAAGTCTGAAAGCGTTCTATGAGAGCTTTGGGGAGATTGGTCATCATTTGAAGACAGTTTTGGAAAGAAGACTATCAATGAAAAAGGGGAGATTATTTTGACAGAGCTTAAAGTGAAGATTTAATTGCTAAATCTTTCAACAATGATCTTGAATCCAAAGGGGGAGATTGTTAGAGCATAAATCTGTTGGATACAAGATCAAGAATACTGAAGGTCAAAGTTGAGAAAGTCAAAGCTGCTAAAGTCAAATCTCATTAAAAGTCAAAGTTTATTTGTAATAAGTCAATGTATTTTGTATTTGTATTTTCCTTGTAATTAGTAGTTAGTATAAATAGTTTGTTTTCTTTGTATTTTGTAAGATACGATTTAGAGAGTACTGAAGTGTGAGAAGACAGATTGTAGAGAGAGAAAGAGAGAGTTCTAGAGAGAGAAAGTGTAAAGATTGAATTTGAAAGAAATCAAACAGGTAATTGATTTGTTTTATCTTGTTTGTTTGATTGTTTGATTAGAAACTAGATTCTGGAACACACAGAGTTCGAACCCAGTTTCTTGTAGAATTTCTTCTGAAATGCACGAGTCAGTAGAAGCATAGATTGCTTGAGGTTTTCACCATCGTCACTATCCGAATTAGAACTAGAATCAGAATTGGGAATCACTATCTTCTTCTTTTGCTTCTTTTCTTTCTCTTTGTCACAACCTACTAAGGCAATGGGATCTGACACTTTCTCATTTTTCTTCTTTTCAACTCTTTTCTCTTCAACCTTCTCTTCAGTTTCCCTTAATGTCTCATAAACTTCGTGAAGAGGTATGTCACTCAAGTCCTTCATTTGTTTCATCCTACGAGTATGCTTCTTCCACTAGGGTTGTAGAATGCTAAGGAACTTGACGTTGTTCTCGATATGTTTCTTTTTAACTTTGTTCTTTGAGAGTTCATTCAGAAGAAGCACGAATCTCTCATAAGTTTCCTCCAGGCTCTCATTTTTCTTGGCTTTAAATTCCTCATAGCTGTTGATGCAGTTGGCTACTTTCATTTGATTTCCCACCTTGGAGCCCATCATCATCTTCTGTAACTGATCCCACATCTTTTTCGCGTTCACTTTGTAGATGTCGATCTTAATATATATCTCATTCGGGATATTCTGAAGTAGAAGAGATCTGGCTTGTTTGTCAGCTTTGAATCTACTTTTCTGCTCATCAGAATATTGTGCAAATTCCTTCAGAACTGTCTTCATTTTTCTCACTCTGTCCTCGTCTGCATCCTCACTGTTTGATGATTCATCATCAGGTATTTCGACAGTAGGTGGTATCATGGGACCTTCTGTAATTAACAGCAGGATGTTTTCCCCATTTACGTGTCAGTCGATGAAGTCGAGAAAATGATCCTTCCACTATTTATATTCACCCTTGAATAGAACAAGAGGCTTTATGTGTGCCAATACGTAATCATTCAATCAAGTAAATCAATAAACAACACAATAATGCAAACCTGATATTGATTATCTCAAAGATTCAATCGATTACAAGCTTTCTTGATGATGAAATCAAACTCTCCTTCTATCTTTCTCTCTGTATACGGCACAGGAACCACCACCACACTCTATAATTATTTTTCTCTAATTAGCTCCAATAACCTATCTAACCTAATTACCACTAAACAAAGTTAATTTATACTTAGGCTAACTAAGCCTTATGGGCTTGGCTTGCTTGGGCCCAACAACTAAAACAATTTAAAATAAAGGAAACAAACTTTGACTAATTATTACAAAAGGACCCTAGACTATTTGTTGAGACGACTTTATCAGCTTTGACTTCAGTTTTCCATCTTCAGATAATTATGATCTTGAATCCAATAAATATGTGCTTTAACAATCTCCCCATTTGGATCAAGATCATTCTTTAATCTCAGAAAATTCAATTTTCCTCTTTTTCTTCAGAAAGTAGCAATCTTCCCAATCGATGAGAATATCTCTTGGAAAGAAATTATCTCCAGTTTCAGCTCAGAATGCTTTAGCAAATCATCTTCAAAGAAAATTTCTTCAAAGCAGCATATCTTCAGAATATCTTCAGAAATGCTTTCAAAAACTTTTTATCTCCGCATTTCTTGATTGACGCTTCTCCCCTTTTTTGATGAAAAGAGCAAAGAGGCCATCAAAACTTTTCTTCAAGAAATGTCTTCCATCACTGATCTTGCAAATAGAACCACTGATTATCCGTCAATTCATAAAGATGTGCATCCAGATCTTTGCAAATCTAGACAAAATAGAAAATGAAGTGTAACACCTGAATCAACACATGAATCAGTTGAAATTGCCTGTCAGTAACACAAAGTCACTGTGTGTAACGAATACACAATATAAAGGAGCTTATATGATGTTCACTCCCCCAGGGCTTCCATTCAATCATCGAAACACCACAAAGGCAATTTCTATGAACGTTATGACAAAGAAACAAATTCTTTGTGTGTTCGTGCAAGTGATAGAATAAATTAAGCATAAGATGATTGCTTATAAGGCTCAAAAAGTGTAAACCACTGAGACAAGTAGTTAAACACAGACTCAATGTGCATGAACGAAGTGCGAAGGTGGGGCAGACTTCCTTCTTTTCAATATCTAGATTTTCCAAATGAAAATCAGATAGCATATGTGCTGCGTCCCGTTTGAAAATGAAACATTTTCTTGTTGAGAAGAAAATGAGTAGCTGGTGGGGTAATGTCAAGAGTTGGCATGGGCTAGTTGCCTGTTTCAATAATGTTCACCAAGAATTGTGAAGCATTAGAAATGTGGCTGCCCGGCTCAGAAAGTAGTTGGTGCAGAGTTTGAAAATTCTTTTACTCTGATCTCACACCCTCTTTCTTTTAATCTTTAAGCTCACAGCTAACCGAACTCTCTTTTGACATATTCTCTCATCACACATCCCACACTCATTTCTTTTGACTCCTCACATGCAATCACTAAAGGATTAACTTCTTGGGTAGGAAACACTGGTTAACGTAAATCCATAGAAGTTTCTTTTAAGTCCTAGCACACTGATCCCATATTTTCCTATGAAGCACATGATGCTCAGATAGTTTAACTTTATCAGTTAAAGCTCAAAGATGAATCAGAAAACATTTAAAATCACACATCCAAATCACGAAATATGTTTGAGAATCGGGAAGTGGTTTGAACATTTAAGAACATGTTTTCTTATGATTGAAAGTTTCCTTACATCTCACGAAGTCAAGCTTAAAGTCATAAATATATGATCTTTGAAGCATCTCTCAACCTACAAAAGTTCTTTTGACTTGAACGCTCCCCCTAAAATCATGCATTACGAACAAATTATCATTAAGTACAATGCATTCAGTTTGGCTCCCCCTCAAAATAACATTGACCATCTATAAGATACTTCTCACACTCCCCCTGAGATCATAAACAAACTATTAAAGAACAGGTATCAGGCGGAAATAATAATAAAGAAATGATAAAGAGACACAATAAGAAACTTTAATAGCTAACCACCGATTAGGTCTTAAGATTTAGCATACCAAGTCTTGAGACAAGAAAATTAAATCTCTTTTCGTCTAAAGGTTTGGTAAACAAATATGCAAGCTGATAATCAGTTTTTACAAAGTAAAGTTCAATTGTCCCCTTTTTCTACATTATCTTTTATAAAATGATACCGGACATCTATGTGTTTGGTCTTAGTATGCTAAACAGGGTTAGCGGTAATCGCAATAGCGCTCTTCAAATCACAATAGATCGGGATTCTATTGAATTGAAATCCATAGTCTCACAGTTGTGTTCTCATCCACAAGACTTGAGAATAGCAGCTAGCAGCAGCTACATATTCCGCTTCGGCCGTTGATGTGGATACACATAATTGCTTCTTCGAAGCCCAACTGACGAGTTTATCTCCGAGGAATTGTATATGACCCGAGGTGCTTTTCCTCTCTAACATGCAACCAGCATGATCTGCGTCTGAATAAGATGTTAGTTCAAAGCTTGTATCCTTAGGATACCATAGACCAAGATCTGCGGTCCCCTTGAGATACCTGAAAATCCGCTTTATAGCAGACAAATGGGATTTTTTAGGATTGGCCTGATATCTAGCACATAAGCATGTAGAAAACATTATATCCGACCTACTAGAAGTAAGATACATTAAGGAACCTATCATCCCTCTATAATTCCTAACATCAACATCCTTTCCCGAAAGATCGGTGCCAATCTTAGTATCAGGTGCCATTGGGGTACCAATCGGTTTACAATTTTCCATTTTGAACTTCCGAAGAATATCCATAATGTATTTCGATTGATTGATAAAATTCCCCATTGAAAATTGTTTGACTTGCACTCCGAGAAAGAAGTTCATCTCTCCCATCATGCTCATCTGAAAACGTGACACCATGAGGTTTGCAAAGTTCTTACAGTACTTAGGATTTGTAGAACCAAAAATAATATCATCCATATATATTTGAATAAGAATGATATCGCCTTTATCCTTTTTAATGAAAAGAGTGGTATCAACCATACCAGGCGCGAGGAGCTTGTTTCAGTCCACAAAGAGCTTTATCCAAGATGTAGACGTGGTTCGGCTTATCTGGATTTACAAACCCTTCTGGCTGTGAGACGTAGACTTCTTCCTTGAGTACTCCATTCAGAAAAGTTGTCTTCACATCCATTTGATAGACGGTGAAGTTCTTGTGGGTTGCGTAGGCTAAGAACATCCAAATCGCCTCTATACGTGCCACTGGAGCATAAGTCTCATCACAGTCTATCCTTTCCTCTTGCCTATATCCCTTGGCGACAAGTCGTGCTTTGTTTCGGATAATGGTACCATCTTCATCTTTCTTGTTTTTGAACACCCATTTCGTACCAATGATGGTTTTACCTTGCGGTTTGGGTACGAGTCTCCAGACTTTTACTGCTTCAAACTGATTCAGATCATCTTGCATCGCAGTTACTCCATCTGAATCGGCAAGGGCCTCAGATACGCGAGTAGGCTCGATCTTGCTCAGAAAGGATTCATACATACATAGATTTGATGTGGCAGACCTAGTTTACACCGGTGCAGATGGATCTCCAATAATTTGATGTACCGGGTGCTCTTTGGTCCACTTATGTTCATGAGGGAGTGGATTAGATGCATGTTGATCATTGTCAGCATCTAGAAATCCACTGTTATCGCCTTCAGATGGTTCAGAATCAATGGGGGTTTCAGTTGAAGGAGTCGCTGCAGAAGTGGCAGTAGGTACAGCTTGGGCAGTCTGTTGAACAGTCCTTACAGTACATCCTACAGAGTCAGCTACTTCTGTCTCATCAGTGTTGCTCACAACTTCAACTATTGGAGTAGGCTTTTGAACTGGAACTTCTTGCCGAATCGGGGAATTTGATTCAGTAGAGATATCGGAAGTGGTCGGATGAGTAGTCATCGAGTCTTCTATCATGTCAACCACAACAGAGTTAGGCAACTTAGATCCAATAAATTCATCATAGAACAGTTCAAATAATAAATCCAAATCAGATAAATTAGAAGTAGACGACGAAGCGCCATCTGATTTGTTCTCTTGAGGTGCAGGTCCTGGACTGGTTGGCCCAGAAGCTAATACTCCTGTTATTACGGATTCTGAACTGACGTGCTCAGAAGCCATTTCCTCATCGAATGTAACATTAACGCTCTCGATCACAGTCTTCGACTTCTTCAGGTAAACCCGATATGCAGTAGATGTAGAGGAATAACCAACGAAGATGCCTTCATCCGCCTTAGCACTGAACTTGTTCAGATTCTCTCTGTCGTTTAGAACAAAACACTTACAACCAAAAACATGAAAATATTTAATGGTTGGTGTTCGGTTGTTGATCAACACATACGAAGTCTTCTGAAATCGGTGGTGTATCATGGAGCGATTCTGAGTGTGACACGCAGTCGATACAACTTCAGCCTACAAAAATAAAGGTAAGTCAGATTGATTGAGCATTGTCCGTGCGGCCTCGACAAGTGTACGATTTCGCCTTTCGACGACTCCGTTCTGTTGAGGCGTGCGAGCAGCAGAGTATTTATGTGATATCCCGACCGATTCGAGATATTCTTCAACTATCTTATTCTTGAACTCTGTGCCATTGTCAGTCCTGAGAATCTTGACTTGTTTTTGCAGATTGACTTGGGTCGTCTTCAGAAACGTAATGAGAACATCGGGAGTCTCATCTTTAGACCATAGAAACTTAACCCAAGTGTATCGCGTATAGTCGTCCACGATAACTAGCACATACTTCTTTCCTCCTAAGCTTTGCATTCGCATAGGACCGCACAAGTCCATATGCAACAACTCTAAAGGAGAGTTGGTACTCGGTTCAGGCTTTGGTTTGTGTGGGGCTCTCTTCATCTTGCTCTTTTCACATGCTGCACACAGGTGTTCTCTTTCATACTTCAGCTCTGGAAGTCCTTTCACTAGCTTTCTACTGACCAGCTTGTTGATGTACCGAAAGTTGAGGTGAGAAAGCCGTCGATGCCATAACCAGCTTTGTTGCATCGAGGCCTTTGATAGTAGACAGACCTAATTGTCAGCCTGGACCTTTGACAAGTTGATGGTGTAGAGGTTTGACTTGGGAGTACCGACCAATAGTTCTTTCCCTTCTTCAGTGCGTACTGAACATGTCTTGGCCTTGAAATTAACCTCTAAGTCTTTGTCATAGAATTGGCCAATGCTGAATAGGTTGTACCCTAAGCCTTCAACGTAACTCACCTTCTTGATCGTAAGATTGTCATGTACAACATCACCATATCCCAGAATTGGTGAGAACTGATCATTCCCAAAACGAACGGTGCCTCAGTATTTGTCCGTAAAATTAGACAACATACTCTTCTGCCCGGTCTTATGCTTGGAACACCCGCTATCCAAGTACCACATATGACGGGTCTGCACAACACAGATCAAGAAAGAAGAGGTTTAGGAACCCATTTAAAAGTGGGACCTCCACTGTTAGTACTTGATTTTGGCACCCATTTAAACTTGGGTCCGCTTTTTCTTTGAAAACCAGAAGCATAATAAGACGAATGATAATGATAAGGTGAAACATTATATGAACCATACCAAACATCAGAATATTTACGAGAAGCATAATCACATTCACCATAATTTAAAAACTTTTTATTTGATGGTGCTAACTGGAATAATTGCTTTATAGAGTACTTCTTGCGAGAATCAACAAGATTAGATTTAAAAGTAGCAACATTCACAATCACATCATCTTTACTATAAGTCTTTTTATTCAAAATAAAACTAGAACTAGATTTAGCTTTCTCGTCTATCTTCTGTTTCGGTATCCATGCAGTCTTAACTCCAACCCTTTGCTTTCTCAAATCTGAAACATGTGAAACTTTAGAGTTAGAATGATGAGAATTAAGAGAATGCTTCTTCTTTGGCTTACCAGTGTGGATCGGTTTCTGGAAAGCTGAGATTTTTGTTTCTTACCTTTTGCTTTCATTGATTTCACAGAAACTGATTTATCAACTTTCGTTGATGTTTCACCTTTGTCAAAAACACTGGGTAATCCAAACGAATTAACAACACAAGATGAATGATCAGGAAGTTTATAAGTAAAATCAAATTGAGCAACACAATCATTCAAAATACCTTCAGAGTTTAAGAAATTAAGATCATTCTCAAGTGAACCAGACCTGTCATAAGAATTTAAAGCCTTGGAGTTTTTAGAAAAATTAGAAGTTTTGAACACTGTTGAAAATACAGTTTGTTCTAAGTCCATCAAAAGTTTTTCTTCTGTAAGAGTATTCTCGAGTTCAGAAATTTTACTTTCCAAAACTAGAGGAGGTACGTAAAGCTTACCTTCGATGGGTTTAGTCTCCAACTCTTTGACAGAATAACTCTCAAAATAATCATTTGAAAGAAATTTTGATTTATTAGAACTATAACTGTTATTCAACTTTTCATAGCGAAATGGAAGTTGAACTTTAGTTGTGTTCTTTCTTTTATCATATTCCTTGGCTTTATCTTTTTCCGACAGACTAGTCCAAAAGGGTTTGAGTTCTTGATGTTGAGGAGCCAATAACATAAACCCAAAGTCATAAAGTGCAGGCACTTCAGATATATCCTTTTTGAGATGATGTAGGTTCTTGTAACCAAGTCCCCAAGTATCAGGTTTCTCTTTAGGTTTGTTCAAATGAATAGTGTGTTCAGTTTGACCTAAAGAATGTAATTTCTCTTCCAAAGCATTCACCTTGTCTATTAAAGAATTCTTTTCTTTTGAAGTAGAAAAATATCTTTTAGAAATCTCTATAGACTTAAACTCACATTCTTTATATTTACAAACAGTTTCAGATAACTCTTTATGAATTATAGTCTTTTCTTTAGCGCATGTGTCTATATTTTTGTGCAAAGTTTCAATTAATACATTTTTCTCAGCAATATCATTACTAAGTTTATGTATAGATTGATTTTTCTCATTGATGACACCTTTCTCACGTTTCAGTTTAGACTCTAATTCTTGGAGTTTAGACATCATGGCATGCATTTGGTTCAGAAAATCAGATTTAGTCAAGTTACATACCTCATCATTGTCTCCATCGTCAGAATCAGCTTCAGCTTCTGACTGGTTCTTCCCCATTAAGCACAAATGTGCTGTCTCATCCTTCCCTCCTTCTTCAGACTCTTGATCCGAATGGTCGAGCCAGTATTCATCCTCCGCCATTAATGCTTTTCCAGCCTCTTGTTGCTTGGCTAGAAGCATCTTATTCTTGTAATATTCGGAGTTGCAGACTTTAGGTTTTCGGCAGTCCTTGGCAAAATGACCGATTCTGCCACAGTTGTAGCACTTCATCGGTTCTTCCTTCTTGAACCCTTCGGCTCCATCCTTCATCTTCTCTTCTGGTCTCTTTTTTTCAACTTTCTCCTTATGCTTGTAGTTATTCGGACCAGACGAGTACCTCTGACTGTTGGAGTTTGGCTTTTTATAGAACTTCTTTTGGAAAGCCTTGGTTAACATTAGCATGGCTTCCTTCAGTTGTTCACAATCGTCAGAGTCAGACTTTGCCTCACTATCAGCTTCTTCAGATTCAGATTCTATCACCTTCTTCTTCTTGGACTTTTTCTTGACCACAAGAGCAACTGGATCAACAACTTCTTTGTCAGCCTTCTTCATCTCAGCCTTGATTTCATCCACCTCTTCCTCATTCTGTTTGAGGATTTCATAAACTTCATGATGTGGAATGTCGTTCAGATCTTTCAGCTGCCTCATCTGTCTAGTGAATCTCTTCCACTCTGCCTGAAGTTTGCTGAGAAATTTCACATTCAGCTCAACTTGAGATTTGTTGATCTTGTTCTTGCTGAGCTCATTCAGCAATGTGACATATCTGTCATAAGTGGCTTCGAGTGATTCTCCATCTTTGGCTTTGAATTCTTCATAATTATTCAAGCAGTTGGAAACTTTAAGTTGATTGCCGACTTTTGATCCAATCATCATCTTCTCCAATTGATCCCACATTTGCTTGCCGGTAGCATTGTAGCTATCAATTTTGACATATATTTCGTTCGGTATGCCTTGGAGAATAAATGATCTTGCCAGCTTGTCACCCTTGTGTCTCTTCAGTTGATCTTCCGTATATTCACCAATCGATAACTTATACTCAGTCTCTTCTTCTTCACCATTTTCTCCGTCTACAGTGAGAACCTTGGTTGGAGGTGTCATGATTCCTTCTTTCAGAGATTTTCTGATATAATCTCCCAAATCATGTCGATCGATGAAGTCCAAGAATCTGTCCTTCCACTTCTCGTACTCCCTTTTGAAGAGTACTGGAGGCTTCACATGTGTTCCAATAGCAAGAGCTTCCCGAGACATCTTTACTTATATGATTAGAAATCAAACTTATCTGATATGAATAAATCAACTGGATGAGATCGTTAGAAGTCAAGATAAAAATCACACAATACTGAAAATCTTAGAATGAAATTCAGAAAAATCTGATCACGAACAGAACTTTGTCCCTCTTCGCAGACTTAGCACGGGGGTCCCGCTACCCGGTTAGCGGGTGGGGTCAAGGGGCAACGCCCTTGCGGGTTCGAGGGGCAGCACCCATAGAGAAAAAAATTCCACTATTAAAAGCCATATTACAGTTTTGAAAAATTCTCACAAAAAAAAAATTATAAGATAGGAACAGTGATTGGCGCAAACAGTGGAGTGCTCGACCGGTATACTTGTTCGACCGGGGAATTGCAACGACCGGTAAGATGATAAGACCGGTACTTTGCTCGACCGATAAAATGTATGAACCGGTATTAGCTTAGACCGATAGAGGTCTTCGACCGGTAAACTTCCTTATACCGGTATTCAAATAGACCGATATACACTTAGACCGAGAGAGGTCTGTGACCGGTAATGGTCTTCGACCGGACTTGGTCTTCGACCGGTAAGAAAGACCGATAGAATGCGGTCGACCGATAAAACACATAGACCGATATGCTCTTAGACCGGGGTGGACTGTGTGTGTACCGGTCGACCGATAAGGTGTGGTCGACCGATAGTGAAAGACCGATAAAGTTCGATCGATATTGTTCGACCGATATATGCTTAGACTGATATGTTCTTGATACTTATCGACCCAGAAACACAGAAATCAACCCAGAAACTAATCAATACTCAAAATTGAACAACCAAACTTTGCAAAAACGATCGATTAAACGATTAGAACTGATTGCTACCAATTAATTTCAACAAAAATTACTCTAAGTGAGACTTGGTTGATTAACCAGTGTCGACTCGTGAACGCATCTAGACCAGCAAAAATCATCAAATAATCAAATTAAAACGATGCAATACTCAAATCAAATAGTACCCAATCAACATAAAAAGCAAATCGATCACAAATCAATCAAAAATTACTTGAATAGCAATCACACAATAATAAAATTTTGAATCATTGACAGATAACATAACCGTAAAACAAAAATTCATTTCAATCTGTACTAGCTCTGATACCAATTGTGTGTCCCAATACATAATCATTCAATCAAGTAAATCAATAAAGAACACAATAATGCAAACCTGATATTGATTATCTAAAAGATTCAATCGATTACAATCTTTCTTGATGATGAAATCAAACTTTGCTTCTATCTTTCTCTTTGTATACGACGCAGGAACCACCACCACACTCTATAATTATTTTTCTCAAATTAGCTCCAATAACCTATCTAACCTAATTACCACTAAACAAAGTTAATTTATACTTAGGCTAACTAAGCCTAATGGGCTTGGCTTGCTTGGGCCCAACAACTAAAACAATTTAAAATAAAGGAAACAAACTTTGACTAATTATTACAAAAGGACCCTAGACTATTTGTTGAGACGACTTTATCAGCTTTGACTTCAGTTTTCCATCTTCAGATAATTATGATCTTGAATCCAACAAATATGTGCTTTAACAAGCGTCCTTTGAAAATGTAATATCCCAATCAATCAAGCATAATCAATTCAAGAATATGACAATTACAATTCTAGAGAGAGAGTAGAGAGAGAAATCGTATGTGTTATTGATATTACAATATTAAGTCCTTCAAACTCTTACAACCCATATCCCTATTTATACAAGGATATAAAACTCTCACATCACTAAACTCTTATGACACTAAACTCTCAAAGTAAAGAAACTCTCAAGACACTAAGTTTGACTATGTTGACTTTACATTCTTGACTTTTCTCATTAAATCTTGGATACAATAAAATACACTAACAATCTCCCCCTTTGTATTCAAGATTTAACAAAATAATTGACAATAATCTTCAGCGCTTTGATTCTTCAAACATTGACTTTGACAGCTTTGAACTTTGCAACTCTGACAGTCATTAATCTCTGAAGTTGTTGAAGAATCTTGAAAAGTCATTCACGTTGCTTTGAATAGTCATCAAGTCTTGAACAAACATTTTAAAAACTTTGGAACATCTTTAATAATTTCATCTTTGAACTTTGAGGAATCTCTGATCTCTTATCTTCGTCTCTCTGATCTCTGGATCGTCTTTAGAAAACAAACTTTCTCAATCATCTTGAATTAACTTTGAATCATCTTGGAATGATTTCTTTTCAACAGATTTGAACTTTCAGAATTTCTCCACAAGTCTTTTTACTTTGAACTTTCTTCATACTTTGAAATTGATTTTGAAATTGAACTCTGTAAATTTCTCCCCCTTTTTGATGAATGTGAGAATCAAAATCATCAAAACTCATTTCAATTTCAGCTCAGTCTTTGAAACTTCTCCCCCTTTTAAACAATGTAGAACGGTCTTCATGATCTGAACATTCTCCGCCAATTGATCTGATAAAGAGCCGTCAATTCATAAATGTATTTATCCGAATCTTTTCAAATTCAGACAAATTATGAGTTGTAACCCTGAATCAACAAATGAAACAGTTAGAAATGCCTGTCAGTAACACAAAGTTACTGTGTACAACGAATGTACAATTTAAGGAGTTGGTTTGATGTTGACTCCCCAGGACTTCCATTCAATCATTGAAAAAACACAAGGTATTTTCTATGAATGTTCTGACAGAAAAACAAATTTTCTGTGTGCTCGTGCTTGTGTATGAAAGAATTAGCGCAATTATTGTGTTTCATAAGGCTCAAAGTATGTAAACCATTGAGACAGCAATGATTATACATAGACTCAATTGTGCATGATAAAGGGTCGAAGGTGGGGCAACTTTCCTTCTTTTTCAATATCAGTATCTTCCGAATGAAGAACCAATAGAGTATGTGTTGCATCCCCAGAAAATGTGAAACATTCTCTTTTTGAGAAAAGAATGAGTAGCTGGTGGGGTATTTGCAAGAGATGGCATGGGGTAGGTGCCTTTTTCAATGTCGTTCACGAAGAAATGTGAAACAACAGTTTATGTGGCTGCCCAGCTCAGAAAGAAGTTTGGTGCAGAGTTTGATATTTTTTTACTCTGATCTCTCACCCTCATTCTTTTAAACATCAAAGCTCACTTCTAACCAATCTCTCTTTTCCATTTTACCTCATCACACACCACTCTCAATCTTTTGACCCCTCTCCCCTCAATCACTCTAAGGAATTACTTTCGGGGCAGGAAACACTGGTTATCGTGAATCCATGGAAGTTCTGTTAAGCTCACACATTGAATCCCATGTATTTTCCTACAAGAATGTGTTGCTCAATGATTTTCTTGATATTGAAGAGCAAGAAATCATTTGTCAGTATATGTATGCTCATAAACATAAGAATGAAATTTGAGCATTTTAAGCAATTAAGATTTCTCAAAACTTTGTATGAATGAATGAACATGAAAGAATAGAAATGTTTTGAGAATCTAACAATGATTAAAATCAGATCAAAATTCATGAAGAATAATATTTCGAGAAATCAAAGACGAATGTTGTATATATGAACAATATATAAACATTGTATTAATGAAAGCACATTTCAGTATAGAAATGATGTTTGATTCAAACAACTTTGAATAGTGTAACACCCGTAATTTGGAGACTTCCTTTAGTGATAGTTCGGGAGTCTTTTGGTTTTTGGAACGTAAAGGTGTTGAGAAATCAGATCGGTTTTTCTATGGAATCTTCGAGGATCGAATCCGGTGAGAAGACGCGAGAAAACCGAGAATTGGGCTGCCGCGAGTTGTGGCGCGACTTGGGGTCGCGACACAAGTCGCGTAACTCACTAGAAGGAAACGGGCGACTTATGTCGCGACTTGAAGTCGCGGCATAACCCGCGTGACGAACTGGTTGAGCTAAAAACCGATTTTTCAGCCATTTGCCTCATTCTTTTTCAACCCCAAACCCTAAACCTCTTTCCCTTTCTCTCCCAAACGCCAAATGTCGAACCCTATCTTTTTTATTTATTGCACGTGTTGTGGTGTTAGTGTAAAATGTTGCACATGTTTTATTATTGTCTTTATTAACGTACGTATTGAACAAATGAGTTTTGGAAATGACTTCCTATGCGCTGTGTTGATAATCAACTTTGAAACCTGTCGAATGAACGGTAGTGTATTTTTACCGTACATTTAATCGCTAAAAAGCCTATGTACTTGGAAGTTTTATAAATTTCAAATTGGCGTAATGGTTTAAAAACCTTGAACTCATTAGGCCTATAGATTTAAACCCCTGTCGTAAGAGAAGTTGTAATTAGAGACTAAGGGAGTCCTTGGGATTTGAAACGTCGGATGATCCGACTTGCGGTCAGTCTCGAATTTTGGGTTTTAGTTTTGAATATGTGCGCACTTGATTAATGGAGGTAGTAGATTTAAGCCTTCCCAATTAATTAAGGTGTGATTATCTGCGCGTAAATAGGGTTCGATTTGGTGGATTGCTCGTCGGTGTGACATCATGGGTTATGTTTTTGGTGTAACGTTTTAGCGATTTCCACGATTAAAAACTTTTTTGGTGATAGGTCTGTTAGAAATGTAAGACTTGGAGTTCTAGCTTTCTGTTAGAAGTCAACCTTGGTGCGACAATCCGTATGGATTGAAATTTTGGGTGGGATGCCCACGTCTTCGAGGTCACCGTTTAGTCCTAGGTGTCGACTTGTTTTCTTGAAGTCAAAAGATCGTGGAATGTTCGGAAGTATCCCGGTTGGATCATGGGAAATATTAACATTTCGGTGATGGAAATTTGAAAGAAGATTGGGTGTCGATGAGCAAGTACCGATGGGTACAAGCATTCCTGTGATGATAAAGGTTCTATTAAAGGAACGTTGTAAGGTTGTGATTGGAATCGGAGTTGAGTGATAGCCAACTCTGGGGTAACCAGTGGCTTGAAGGACGCATTAGTGCGCCTTGGGAGGACAACTTTATTAGCATTAGGTTTGGATTAGTTGAAAATTACGGATTTTAAGAGTTCGTTGACGATTCTTGGCTTGAAGTTCAGAATCGTGCAAATTCGAAGTGGCTTGGGTGTTGATAAGTTGAGTTCACAAACTACCCTGAAGATGGTAATTGTCCTCTAAGGTTGGGAGACAGCTGAAATCTTGGGGGTGGTAAAGTGGTCGATAAGGACTCGACGTTCGTCCCATCATCGGCAAGACATTAAGGATTTCGAGATGTAGTTATGCTCGGGTCGTGCATAAGTCAAGTATGGTGGAGGCCTTCCGGTTGGGTGGAGAATCAATCCATCTCGTTGAAAGCAGGTGTTGGGTGTTTAGTCGGTGTCAGATTTCGAGGACAAAATCTCTTTTAAGGTTGGGAGGATTGTAACACCCGTAATTTGGAGACTTCCTTTAGTGATAGTTCGGGAGTCTTTTGGTTTTTGGAACGTAAAGGTGTTGAGAAATCAGATGGTTTTTTCTATAGCATCTTCGGGGATCGAATCAGGTGAGAAGACGCGAGAAAACCGAGAATTGGGCTTCCGCGAGTTGTGGCACGACTTGGGGTCGCGGCAAAAGTCGCGTAACTCACTAGAAGGAAACGGGAGACTTATGGCGCGACTTGAAGTCGCGGCATAACCCGCGTGACGCATTGGTTGAGCTAAAAACCGATTTTTCAGCCATTTGCCTCATTCTTTTTCAATACCAAACCCTAAACCTCTTCCCCTTTCTCTCCCAAACCCCAAATGTCGAACCCTAACCTATTTTGAGTGTTTCTCATCCTCAAAACACCATGATTCTTCTTCATCTAGCTAGTTGGGATGATAACCCACAAAACCCCCATCTTCATCTTCCTCATCAAGTTCATCGGTTGGGAGCTCGGGTTGAAGAGTTGGATTGGGTGTCCTCAGAAAGTCTCGTCATATTTAATGGTAAGCTTCTTTGATTTAAGGTTATAAATGTTCTTTGGATGTTTCTCTAGTGTTTGGTTTATCAGATCTCGGATTTGTTAGTTTTGGAGAAACTAGGGTTTCGATCTCGTTTAGGGATTTTGGTATATAATGTTGGGAAATGTTTCTATGTGGTTGATTGGGGATATTTATGGTTTGGAGTGTTTGGATCTAGGTTTTGGAAGTTTTCGTCTTGAGGATTCAAACGTTCTTCAAAAGAGCTCGTTGGGTAAAATCTAGATTTAGCCTAAATCTAGCAAGGTGAGTTCAAGTTGATTTGTGAAAACGGTGTACATGCCAAAATGTTTATTTTAAAATATTTGTGTGTTTAACATGAAATTATCATTTGAGAAGTTACTTGATGAGTTTTGGTTAAATGAGAATTTTAGTTTTATAAACCTTGTAAAACACCCATATTGGGGATTTTTAGGCATTTTGATAAATGAGTCATAAATGGGTGTGTTTGGTAATTTATTTCATACGTGATATTATTTGGTTAAAAGGAGTTTTGGTGGGTGTTTGAGTAAAAGGTTTAATTTTGTGTTATGAGGTGTTTTGAAAGGATAAAGAGTATTAACCTATTTGGAAAACCTTTTGTTCTGACTTAAACTGTGTTAGAGTCCATTCAAGTGTTTTGGAGTATGTGATTTCATAGTATGAGTCGAGTATGTTTATGATTTGAAAAGCGTCAATCATTGGTCAAAAATAGGTTTTGAGTATTATGGATCGATGTCGTTTTAAAGGAGTCTTCAGGACACTTGTCCGAGTTTTCTATGGCTCAATGTGGAGTACATTTATGACGTACGTACAAATGCGTCGTGTTGCGTATTGAGGTTGATTTCGGGCTCGAGTGCTTTGGTCATTCATGTTTAGTCCGGTAAGGTTAGACTGTGTTGCATTGGATCTATAGGCACGTAGTCAGTCTGTTTTGGATAGTCGATTGGGTATTGTTCGGTGATGGGCTTCAGTATTCCGTGTTTTATGACCGGAAACTTTACAAGCGATCGCTAGGAGGGTTGAGTCTGTTAGTGCTGCCGGGATGGTAGGCACTAGGACCTACGCCACTTGAAATGCCTGTGACAGGTAACCTTTAAGTGTGCCGAGCCTTTGGGGTGGGATTTTTCGGAAGACCCATCAAGCGTCAACTAACTTGGGGTGACGATTGTAAAGAAGTCGTAAGGACACCTGGCTGTGATGTCGTGAGGTGTCATGCGATTAACGTTGTATGGGTAGTATACTTTTGTGTTTCCTCCACTCTCAACGGATACGGGTATCCCCCGTTGTCGGCGATCAGTAATTTAAATAAAGATGTTTTACTGTAGTGTCATTTGTTCTATGGTCGACAATGAATGAGGACCTTAATATTGGACCTTCCTCCTCGTATACTAAGGTTTGAATGAAATATGTTGTCCCCGTATTTTGGTATTTAGATTCCTTTTGATGTGGTCGTGTGAGTTTTGGGCCTAGTGCCGGTGTTTTCGGACGTACGGTATATATATGGTTTTGAAGTTGATTTTTGGGTGTTTTGGAATATAACGTTTTATCCACGTTTCTTAAATGGGAGTCGGTTCACATGCATGTTTCGAGTTAATTTCAGTTGCAATTAATTTATAAAGCATGTTCGAAATAAGGTGTCTATCTTTGAAAGTGCATGACATTGAAAAGAGTTGTTTCTATGTTTTAAAGTGCATCAATTGAAAGATCATGTTTTAAGAGAAGTCTATCTTTTAAAAGTATTTACTCATGTTAAAACTCTTGAGCTCACTAGGCATTAAGCCTAACCTTTTTATTTGTCGGCATGTGCATCAGGTTCCAGTTGGGGGTATGGTTCTAGCTGTATTGAAGAGATATGCCTTAGTGTTCGCAAGTGTAAGGGTTTGGAGAAGTCTTCCGCAGTTTGGAGACAGTGACTGTTATTGGGTTTTAGTAGCACCCGTCCTTATTATAGACTGTATGTATAGAATGAATGTGTATATGGAGGTTAAATCTTAAATTGTGATTGTAGATGAATCATTTATTGATGTATTTAGAAAATTTTAAATTAGTTGCTTTTTCCAGTTTTGAGGGTGTTACAAATAGCAAACGGGAGTATTACCATAGAAAGATTTATCTTTTGATAGATGGTAATAACGAAATCAAAATGAAATACCGAACCGTTGTGTATGAATACTTGACAGTATATAGATAAGATAATACACAAGTATTTATTTTTAAGAACACACAGCCAGTTAAACTTTAAAGCTCAATGATGAAAAACCTTTAAAATCACACTTCTAGATTCATAAAATCTTTTGAGAATAAAGAAGTGGTTTAAACATTTAAGAAAACGTTTTTCATGCTTGAAAGTTGTTCTTCTTTCAAACAATCAGAGATTAAGATCAGAGATGAACTCGCAGACCAATAAGCTTGATGTGTGTGTTATGTATAACTCGCAGACTGCTTGATGTATGTTTCTCAAGAACTCGCAGATGAATTGAACTGAAAATCGCAGATCACATGAACTGAAACTCGCAAGTAACTTGCTCAAAATCACTTCATGCAATATCCTTTATGCTTGAAAGATGAACTCGAATGCTTTGTTTACGTGTTTCTCATGAACTCGCAGATCAAACACCAATCTTGTGCGTTTGTTCTTTATGATCACATATTCAATCCAAATCGATTCAAACCTGAAAACTGATTTTTGAAAATACACCAATATACTCGAAATACAGATTAGTACATTTTTCTATCAATCCAAACTAGCTAAAAACATCAAAGTACAGTGCATTGATCAAAATACAGTGTTCGAGTGGTTTTCAAGAAAATTTGAACGAAATCCAAAATTCGATCTATTCTAGTGATTGAATCATGAAATTGTGAGAATGCAAACTGTTCTAAATCAAAAGTCGATCATCCTTTAAGCATTTTACAATCAAATAACAACAAACAAATGCGAATTTTGATTCAGCAGTAAAAACTCAGAAGTCGACTGCGTGTTTTTGATATTCCAGAAATCGATCCATAATTTCAATTCAACCTGCAATTTTATTTCAAAAAATGTATCATTATGAATAACAAGTAATCTATTACACTAATCGATTGGACCTAATTCATTTTAACAATCTAAGAACAACAAGTCAAGATGAATTTGGTCAAAATTTCAAAAACACAGAAAAGTCGACTGTGTGATCCAAAATTTTATAAATTGATCCAAATTTGTTGTGAAAATCTTTCTGAATTTGTTTGGTCTTGCTCTGATACCAATTGAAAATGTAATATCCCAATCAATCAAGCACAATCAATTCAAGAATATGACAATTACAATTCTAGAGAGAGAGAGTAGAGAGAGAAATCGTATGTGTTATTGATATTACAATATTAAGTCCTTCAAACTCTTACAACCCATATCCCTATTTATACAAGGATATAAACTCTCACATCACTAAACTCTTATGACACTAAACTCTCAAAGTAAAGAAACTCTCAAGACACTAAGTTTGACTATGTTGACTTTACATCCTTGACTTTTCTCATTAAATCTTGGATACAATAAAATAGACTAACAAAAACAAAGATTCCGGCGAATCCCGTTTTTCTGGTGAGGTCTCCGGCGAAGCTTTAATCGATGATGTCTCAGTGAATACTCGACCAAAACGATTCTGAAACTTGCTATGAACTCTAAAACAACAGAGGAAGGGGTTAGATGTAATGAAATCTATTAAAAGCAACATATTCAAAGACCCACTTGTTTGTCATCGTAAAAAAAATCAGAAAACTTTTGAAAAACTAAGTTAAGAATTTGTATTGATGCGTATTCCTTGATCAACTCTCAAAAACTAAGTATGAAATTCGTATAGGGTCAGGCGAAATGCTTAACTGAAGCCTCACGTGAATTTATTTATCATGTATCATGCGAATTTTGATCTAGCAGTGTGCGAAATTCTTTTTAAAAAAAATCATGCGAATTTCTTGAACACTGCCTCATGCGAATTTTTCACTGCTTTGAATATCATGTGAGTTCTTCAACTACAGTAGCATGCGAGTTCTGTAACAAGTAGCACCATGTGTGTTCTTCATTCAGAAGCATGTGTGTTCTTCCATGATCCAAACCCAGATGATCCACTCTCAATAATATAGCACAACACTGGAAATCTAATGAAGTTGAAGTTAGTTAGGTCTTGAGATTGAAAACTTGAATGATTCTGTTGAACGAACGATCAATGTTGTTCAATTTCTTCATACCGTTGTGTTCTTCGATTCCTTTCACCTGCATATATGAATCCTCACAAACAAAAAGTTGTCACTTGAATTATGGATTAAAAACAATCACAAACACATTTTTGAAATGTTTCATCAACTTTTCAGATCAAAATCTCATATTTGAAACTTTTCACCAAGAACACTCAAGAACACTATAATTTGAAAATTTTCAAACACTTCGATTTGGAGATCAAAACTTGAAATCAATGATAAAAACATTTCTAAAACATGTTTCTAGAAAAAAATTCATATACAATTTGATCAAAACAACACTAATTCTCAAAAACAAGTTTCAAAAATTTTCACAGAACACTTTTCTTCAATAACACAAAACTTTTCAAAAATCATCAAATTCCTCAAATATTGATAAGTTTTTGAAAATTTTTTGATGCAAACACGAAATATAACATTGAAGAGACGTTTTGCAATCAAACTCAAAAACAAACAAGAAATGTGTAACCCATTTGAGATCTTCCAATCTTCAAAAATGGAGAATTTCTTCAATTTTCTTCAAATCTTGATCAATTTTGGACGAATTCTCTATAAATTATTTCACAAATCTTTCACCCAAGCTCTTATACCAATTGAAAGGTCCATACAAACAAGATTGAATCACAAATCTGACTTTTATTCCATGAATCTTGAACGTTTGTCTCTCTACAACATGTTTCTCTCTCTAGAATCTTTCTGAACGTATATGACAATATCTAAGCTCTTAACCTAATGTTTAACAACAAATCAACATAATATACTCTCTAATTACAGAGACATTAAACAAACTAACTACTTTGACATCCTTGACTTTGACCCTTTTAATGTTCTTTGACTTTTAACATTCTTTGACTATTACAATGACTTTGACAAACTTTGATTTTACAAGCAAATACAACTATGACCTTTTAATCTTGAATACAATATTTGACTCAACAACACAGTTGAGCTTGAGCACTGCCTATCATCCTCAAACTGACGAGCAAAGTGAACGAACTATTCAGACTTTAGAAGATATGCTTCGAGCATGTGCGATAGACTTTGGAGGGAGTTGGGATACTCACCTAAATTTGTTCGAGTTTTCCTATAACAATAGCTATCACACGAGCATTCAGTGTGCACCATATGAAGCCTTGTGTGGGCGTAACCATCGTTCGCCACTTTGTTAGATAGAAATTGGATATAGACACTTAACTAGACCCGACATTGTGTAAGAGACTACTGACAAGATCTCGATCATCAGAGATAGACTTAAAGCAGCCAGGGATTTTCAGAAAAGTTAGGTGTCGTTTGTTTTTTAAGAGGTCTAAAATCTGAAGTCTTATTTTAGTTATGATTAATTAGAGATGATGTGTAAAAAGGTATGAATGATTCAGACTTAAGAGCCATTAAGAGGTTTTTTTTAAAAAAAAACAAACAACCCCTTATGCGGATAACCGTAGAAAGCCTTTAGAAATTCAAGTTGGTGATAAAGTGCTTCTAAAGGTATCACCCTAGAAAGGATTAGTACGTTTCGGGAAGAGAGTTAAGTTGAGCCCCAGGTATATTGGGCCATTTGAGATCACTGAAAGGATTGGTCTAGTGGCATACAAACTTAAGTTACCTCAAGAGTTAAGTGTTATCCCTGATACATTTCATGTGTCGAACCTCAAGAAGTGTCTAGTTGATGACTACTTAGTCATACCTCTAGAAGAAGTTCGGATCAAAGATAAATTGTACATCGTAGAAGAACCCATCAAAGTTCTTGATAGAGAGATTAAACAACTTAGGCAAAGTAAAATTCCGATTATAAAAGTTCATTGGAACACAAAGCATGGGCCTGAGTACACATGGGAATGTGAGGATTATATGAAGAACAAATATCCTCACCTCTTTGCTAAAGAACTAGTTAAAGATGCCAATCCTTGAATTTTGTGACGAAATTCTTTTAACTGGGGGGAGACTGTGACATCTGTCAAAATAACGTTTCAGGTTAGAACTGGACTGAACATGTTAGCGTCATATGTTAAAAATGTCACATACTAGGATTTGTATTTGAGGCCATGTTATTAGAAAAGTCCAAAAAATTTTCTTAGCATTCACTTAGATGAGTGAATTATTCACAAATCTCATAAAATCCCAATCTTAACATTTTATATAGATGTGTGTGTGTATATATATATATATATTCAATCTTGATAAAAATAAAATGATAACACAACCTAAACAAAATTACCTAAATAAGTCGTATGTTGGTAAATAAAACATATGCAAAAAGACAAAAGAAGACAAAATCAAATATTCTTTAAGTTTTCTAGAAACACAATCATTTTACCCAAAATAACACTCCATCTCTCTCTTTCTCTCTCTCTCTCTCTTTTTCTCCCCTTTGGCCGGCCACCCCACCCCCTCCCCTCTCTCATTTAACTCATTTCTTTCTCTCATTTTCTCTCATTCTAACAAATTCACTTCTTTCTCTAACTTCTCTCTAGACTTTTTCTCTCTATTTTCTCTCTATTTTCTTCTTCTTTTCTCTTTAAAACCATCCATATTTAATCAACAAAATTAAAGTTTTAAGGCATTAAAGGTGTTCTTCAAGGTAAGAACATGAAATAATACTCACTTTTCTTTTAAGTTTCATGCATTCTTTAATTTTTCTTCTTCTCTTTTTAATTTTCAAGGTTGTTTGCTAGAAAACAATCTTTGATACTTAATGTTTGTAAATTTATCCCTAAAAACATGTTGAATCTTCTTAAAAGGGGATAAAATCCATTATCAAACCAAAGTTTCAGGTCAAAGAAAGAACTTTTGAAAGTTCTAACTAGCATGCATGTGTTTTATTCAAACTTCGTTCTACTTCATGGATTCTTAAAAGTTGCATGAAATCATTCCTACATATCAAATACATACTTTAAACTTCGTGCATGTGATTTAAACTTTATATTTTATGTGCTAGAAATCAAGCTCAAAGCTTAGATTTCAAAGAATTTCAAATAAAATTCATAATGGTCATTTTTAGAGTTTTTTTTTTTATTTTTATTTTTTTTTGCAAGATAACTTTGTTTAGCTTGCATGCATGTAACTTTTGACGGTTAAAAACAATTTTTCATCTGAATATTATTTATTTGATGTGATAAAATCGTGTTCTAAGCAAAAGAAGCAAAAATCATTTCAAGAATCAAGAGATTGGACACGTTTCCTTGAACTCATTTTCAAATAGCATGCTGACAGATTTCTACACCTGACTTTAAAAGAACCATAACTCTCTCAATTTTTAACTAAATGAGGTGAAATTTCTTCTAGAATTTAGTTCTGTGTGTTAGGTTTCAATCCCAAGTGGACTTACCTAAAAACACTAAGAATTCGACCTCCAAACAGTGGTTACAAAACAAGTGCGCACACAGCTATACTTTCTGTTGTAGTCCTTAATGTAAGAATGATTTTAAGGACCTAAATATCTTCAAAAATTATGGTTTTTATGCCAAAAGTTTCCTAACACAATATATCATCTTGGGTAAAATGCTTATGACCTAAAGAACCTTGGAAAACAACTAAAAATGGACATAGAGTGACAACAAAATTCTGGACAGCAAAGGGAATTTACAAACCTTGTTTAAAAATCAACTTTTAAACCCTTTTATCATTTTATGTTATGAGATTGAGGTTTGTGTCAAATAAACAAGATAAAAATAACACATGCACAAAATGTTAATGATAAATATAATAAACTATAAAGTTTCACAAAATGAAACTTTAAACAAAGTTAATATAATAAAGGCATTTTATGACATTTTGGATAAGTAAGCGTTACCGAAACCATAAGATTTAAGCTTGAATCTTACTAGTGTCCTTACGTTCGTAGGCTTGAAGTAGGATCAGACCTTGGTTTGCATTCAGTGCACGTCTTGAATTCGTCTTCGTTTATCACAGTGAGTTTTCACAACCCCTTTTTACCGTTTTCATATATTTTGGAGTGAAAAAGCATGTTACTATTATTATTACGCACCGGTTGTGTCGTTTACATTGAAAATGTTAAATCTTTCTATGATTGCTTATGCTCTATGGTATGTATGCTTATGTTAGTTGATTTTGAGTTCTTGCTATCGTACAATAAGTCCCTGTTTACTCATGCATTACCCATTTAACTCAAGTATTCAGCCGTTGGTAATTATGGATAGCGCTATTTGGTTGACACCCCACTCACATTGAATAATGCATGAGTGCATAATTATTGTTTCAGTTACGCATGTTAGCGATAGAACATGCACCTTGGGGCATTCAAGTCAATTACGTTTGGGTAATGGGCTTATGGCTTCAACATTTATGCATAAAACAATATACCTTGGGCAAGTTTTACAACCGGAATTACATATCCACTGTGCGGATTTTATATCCACTGTGTGGATTTTATAGACACTATGCGGATTCAAAAAATTTCTATGTCAAAGATTTTATTGCATTCTGAAAACCAGTGATCTGACTAACTATTTCAATAGTTGACTTCTCATTGACATGATTTTCAAGTGTATGTCAGTAAAGTTGTGTTGTTCCAGTTTCTAACAATCAATTGATACACAGATTATCAAGAACACTCTCTTTTATTAATCACAACACCTACAACAATCCATATCCCTATTTAGTGCATTTTACAATCAAGCTCTGTGTGTGTGTGTGTGTGTGTGTTTGTATGGTGTTTCTTACTCTGATATGTGTGTGTTCTTATGTCTTATCAACACTATGACCTGCTATTTATATGGTCAACATGACCATAGCATTTTGGTCAACACTTTACTCTATTTACAATGTACACCTACACACTTTACAAAAAATACAATACAAACCCTCCTTTTTAATCTTGAATACAATTTACATCTAACAATCTCCCCCTTTGGATTCAAGATTAAAAAAAATTTACACGAATCTTCAGGTCTTCTTTTCCTTGAAAATATCCTCAGTAAACAGTCTTTCACAACTTTGACATCTTCAAATCTTTGACATTTTGATCAAACTTTGATATCGCTTTCAGTAAATCTCACCTTTTGAATTACTGAAATGCAATAATCTCTTCAGAAACATCATAAGCTTTTCAACATTCTTTAATCATTGCTTTGACAAACTTTTCTCCCTTTAATCACTTCTTGCTTGACTTTGCTTTCTCATTCTTGTATTCTCCCCCTTTGTAACATCTTACTTGACTTTCGCTTTAAAATGGATCTGACTTTGAAATCTTGAACTCTCTCCCCCTTTTTGATGAATTTTGAGAATCAGAATCATCAAAACATTTCACGGTCAGTTCTGTCTTTGAAGTATCTCCCCCAAATAACAATTTAAGCGCATTCTTCATGAAAAATATCTCCCAAATAGTAAAATAGATAATCTCTCCCAATCTGATTTGATAAAATGATTATGTCGTCAATTAATAAATGTATTCATCTGAATTATTTCAAATTCAGACAAATTTGGAATGGTAACCCTGAATCAACGAATGAAACAGTTATGATGCCTGTAAGTAACATAAAGTTACTTAGTACAACATATGTACTGTATAAGGAGCTTGAGTGATGTTCACTCCCCAGGACTTCCATTCAATCATTGAAAAACACAAGGTTAATCTATGAACGTTCTGACAGAAAAAAAAAATTTATGTGTGTATGTGCTTGTGTATGAAAGAATTAAGAATAATGATTGCTTTTATAAGGCTCAAAATTATGTAAACCATTGAGACATCAATAGTTATACATAGACTCAATGAAGATCCAATAGAGTATGTGTTGCTTCCCCTTTAAAATTGAAACATTCTTTTGTTAAGAAAAGAATGAGTAGCAGGTGTGGTTGTTTGCAAGAGTTGGCATGGGTTAGTTGATTATTTCAATGAAGGTCATGAAGAAGTGTGAACCAACAGATTATGTGGCTGCCCGGCTCATAAAAAGTTTAGTGCAGAGTTTGATATTCTTTTACTTTGTTCTCACACCCTCTTTCTTTTTAACATTTGAGCTCACATCTAACCAATCTCTCTTTTACATTTTACCTCTGCACACTCCCACACTCAATTCTTTTGACTCTTCTCTCCTCAATCACTCAAGGATTAGTAGGAAACACTGGTTAACGTGAATCCATGGAAGTCTTTTAAGTACTCACACTTAGTCCCATGTAATTTGTCCTGAAAAGAATGTATTGCTCAACAATTTATGTTGATAGTTAAGCATAAGAAATCATTATCAGAAATGTATGCTCATAAATAATATGAATGAAATTTGAGCAATTTGAACATTTAAGATATCTCAAAACTTTGAACATTTATGATCATTCAATTTCATTGTTTTAAGAATCTGACAATGATTTAATCAGATCAAATATCATGAAGAAAAATAATTTGGGATATCAAAGAACGAAAGTTGTTTATATGAACAAGATATAAACAATTTAACAATGAAAGCACATTTAACGTAAAAATGGCGTCTGATCTCAAGCAACATTGAATACAACCGGGAGTATTACCATCGAAAGATTAAACTTTTGAGACATGGTAATAACAAAGTCAAAAATAATGTGTTGAATCGATGTGTGTAAAAATACTTGACAGTATATAGAGAAGATAATACACAAGTATTGATCTTTTCGAAACACATGGTCAGATAATCATCAAAGTATCCAAAAAAAACATTTAAAAGAACACTTCTCAATTCATGAAACATTTTAAGAATAGGAAGTGGTTTGAACATATAAGAAACCATTTTTCACACTTGAAAGTTGTTCTTCTTTCAAAGTATGGTAGAGTTTGATATTCAGAAAAATATACCTGTAGTTACAAAAAGTCAACTCCCCCTAAAATGAATATAATCTTGTAAGCATCCTTGACAAAAACATCAAATACTCCCCCTACGTATCTATAAAAAAAATCAATTCATTATAAAACATGACAATTAAAGTATAAGTAACTTTTCTTATATCTTCCTTAAAGATATAACAGTGAAATCTTATAAACTCCCCCTCAAAGTAAAAACTCCTTATGAAAGATGTTATCTATTAAGCACCCTGAAGAAGAAAAACTCTTAAGAACGGGTTCTGAACTAAGTCATCCAGAAGCCATCATTACGTATTCTCTAGTGAGAATAGTAACTTTTTATCTTTATCATTGAAGACCGGGTACTTATATGTTTTAATCAGAAACCATGCTTTGATGTTTGAAGTTAGAGTCATGATCTGTATATGATCAGAAGTCATTGTTCTTTAACATTGAGGATCAGGTCCTGATCTGTTGTAATCAGAAACCAATGTTCTTTAAAGTACGAATTATGAACTGTTGTATTTAGAAGTATACTTGATCTCTGAAGTACAAGTCCTAGACTGCTTTGTCTAGAAGTCATTGTTCTTTCTCCCCTTAGTCTTTTGGTGCCTGCAACACAAATTTAGCTTTTGGTACCCACTGGTATTTGGGTCCTGGTTTGTTAGTTACAATTCTATTAGGAGAGATGTAGTAAGAACCATACCAGTAATCCATATAATCTTTGCTAACAAAATCATTTGTACCACAGTAAGAACAATTAAATTTCTTCTGTGCTAACCTGATCAATTGATTAACAGTATAAACAAGATCAGGTTTTCCAAAAGTTTTACCTTTATGAGCATTGTTCTTCTTTTCAATCGGTGTATGCACAGATGATTTTTGTTCCTTCTTCTCATTTGTAGATCCTTTTACACTCCAAATCCACTTTTCTTTTTCTTTCTCATCTTTCCTTCTCCAAAACGTTTTCTGCTGAGACTTGTTCTTCTTGATGTTACCTGAACCATTAATAGATTTGTCATAGAAATGGTTAGAAGGACGAATATGTTCTTTATGTTTAGAAGTATGATTATCATTTGCATCAAACAAAGGATTATTAGAAACATTTGTAAAAATTGAACTTGCAACTAATTTAAATGAACATTCAGATGTAGTTGGATCATCTCTCAGTGATTGACTAATTGATTCAGGTGACTTTTGCTCAGTCAACTTCACCTTGAACATGATCTCTTCAAGTTCTTTTATCTTTTATGACAAACTGTTTCTTTCCTTTGACAAATTGTGTATATGTGTGTGTGTGTTTGTATATTGTTTCTTACTCTAATATGTGCGTGTTCTTATGTCTTATCAACACTATGACCTCTATTTATATGGTCAATATGACCTTAGCATTTTGGTCAACACTTTAATCTATTTACAATGTACACCTACACACTTTACAACAAATACAATACATACCCTCCTTTTTAATCTTGAATACAATTTACATCTAACAAGTTGGCATCTAGGAAGAGACCGCGTGTGGCGGCATTTTGCATGTGTTTCAACTATGTTATTTCCTTTTGTAAAACTCTTTTTCAAGACTATGTGTCCCAATTTGTGCAATTTAATCAAGATAACAACAAGATTTAGATGCCAAATGCCATTTCATAAATCTTGAATTCGATAGAATACAAATCCTCTTGGTACAAATATTTCTCTCTCTAAACTCACTCTGTAATAGAACCTAATGATTCTATTAACATAAAAAAAGATATTTATACCTACAAGGTTACAAAGACAAAACTAGCTAAACTAAACTATTTGGCTTTTGAAGACTTTGACAATTTATTCCTTGAGCTTTGATTTTGACTTTGCATTTGAAGGCCTTGCCTTGGAACTTTGACTTTTAATTCCCATGATCTTGGATACAACATATTTCTGCACTAACAATCTCCCCCTTTTGATTCAAGATCATCTTTAAAAAGAAATTTTACATTAACGAACAATCTCCCCTTGTTTGATCTTTAACAACTTCAATCTCCCACTTTAGCATCCTTACAAAGATAAACCTTTAAACTCCTCCTTTTGATTCAAAAATGAATTTCAGCATCTCAGAACAATCTCTCTCTTTATGTCTTGACAAACAATCTTTAGAATTACAGTATTCTCCCCCAAAAGTCTATGAATGTCTTTTTCAAGAACTGTAACAATCTCTTCCAATGTTATAAAAACCTCTTTTAGACTTCAGAAGCGAAATTATCTTCAGACATAGCTCACTTTGCTTCCGTAAATACGCTTCAAAGAATTTTTCAGCAAATTTTCAACCAACTTTCTAAAGTTTTGAACTTTCTCTTTCATTCTGTATTTTCTTTCCATAACATCTTATCTATTTCTTCACTTCCTCCCCAAGACTATTACAAACTGTTCACCATACAACATTTCTTGAAAATATTTTTCCCCCTTTTGATGATGTAGAGCATAGAAATCATCAAAACTTTCTTAAATAAATGTCACCATTTTCTGACCACTAATCTTTGCATATAAGCCTCTGAGCGTCCGTCAATTCATAATATATTCATCTGAATCTTTTCAAATTTAGACAAATAGAAATGTAACCCTGAATCAACAAACGAATCAGTTAAAATGTTTGTAGTAGAACATAGCCACTTTGTACAACAAATGTACTTTGGAAAGGAGCTTTTTGATGTTCACTCCCCTAGGGCTTCCATTCAATCATCGAATGACTCAAGGTTATTCTATGGACGTTATGACAAGAAAATGTATTCCTTGTCTGCTCGTAGATAGTTTAGAATGATTGAAGCTACTTAGGCTTTTCAAATAGGCTCAAAATGTGTAAACAATTGAGACAACAATAGTAATACACAAACTCAATTGTGCATGATCGAAATGCGAAGGTGGGGCAACTTTCCTTCTTTTTCAATATCCACATCTTCCAAATGAAGATGAGATAGATTATGTGGTGCATCCCCAATAAAATATGAAACATCTTCTTGTTGAGAAAAAGATGAGTAGCTGGTGGGGTATAAAGCAAGAGTTGGCATGGGCTAGTGCCTTTTTCAATGAAGTTCACGAAAGAATTGTGAAACAACAGTAATGTGGTTGTCCGGCTTAGAAAAAGTTGGTGCAGAGTTCTGATATTCTTTTAACTCTGTTCTCACACCCCCATTCTTTTTATCATTTAAGCTCACTTCTAACCAAACTCTCTTTTCATTTAATCATAGCACACACCCACACTCAGATATTCACAACTCGCCTCTCGATCACTCAGGATAACTTCTTGGGTAGGAAATATTGGTTATCGTGAATCCATAAAAGTTCATTAAAGTCCTCACACTGACCCCATGTATTTGTCCTAAAAGCATTATGTTGCTCAGTAGTTTAACTTTAGCAGTTAAAGAACAATAGTATGGAACACATGTCAGGTAGATGTATGCTCAGGAATATAATCATGAAGATTTGAGCATTTTAATCATGGAAGATTTTCTCAAAAACAAGTAGATTGAAAGAATGAAATGAATATAAAAGACTAGTTTCAGAATCTGACAGTGTATTGAAAAAATCAAATATGAATGAATTATCATTGAAAGCTTAGGTCATGAAAAATTAGATGTTGTCTATATGAACAAGTATAGACAAGTCTTCAAAGAAACACTTTGAATGAGTTAACGCTCAACAAACTTTGAATATCAAACAGAGTTTATTACCACTGAAACATTGTTTCATTTTGAGGCATGGTAATAATAACGTCAACAAAAATACTAAACCAGTGTGTATGAATACTTGACAGTATATAGAAAAGATAATACACAAGTATTTATCTTTGAAAACACACGGTTTGTTAAACATTGAAGTTCATAAAATGAAAAAACATTTAAAATCGCACTTTTGAATTCATGAAAACTTTTTGAGAATCGAGAAGTGGTTAGATCATTTAAGAAACATGTTTTCATGTTTGAAAGTCATTCATTGTTAGAGCATAAATATGTTGGATACAAGATCATAGAAGAATGAAGACTGAAGACTGAAGGTCAAAGCTAAAGTCAACTCTCAGCATCAAAGTCAAAGTCTTTGTTAATAATGTCAAAGTCAATGCTATTGTTTTGTTTCTTGTATTTATTTGTAGGTAATAATAGGTTCCTTGTTCTTGTAATCTTTAGGGTAACAATCAGAAAGTAAGTCATTGTGAGAATACAGAGCATATGAGAGAAGAGCAGATTAGAACATCATTCTAGAGAGAGAATGTAGTGAGAGAAAGTTGAGTTTGTAATCTGTGATTGAATCAATGATGTTAAGTCAAATTTTATAGTAATCATTGTATTTATAGGCTTGGTCTAATACGGTGTTTAGAGTGCTTTTATATCTGATGTTAAGTCAGATTTTATAGTAATCATTGTATTTATCCCTTGTGGCTTTGTTCCTTGTAAGACATTCACGCATATCTCAATACATACTTACTTCTGCGCTTCAAACTCTCTCTCTCTACTTTCTCTCACTAGATTTAGAACGATCTTGCATTATCAATTGGTATCAGAGCCTAATCTGAATCTGAGAGGATTGGACAAACATATTGAATTTGTGTTTGGATCAGAAATTTTGATCGATTTTCATGATTTTTTCAAGAAAATCTCATTTTTTGATTTTTCATCAAATTTGGACTGGTTTTTGAAAGATTTCTTTTGAAAATTGATTCGTTGGATCCGTTTTTAATAGTAGAATACTTTTGATTCACATCATTTTCCAAGAAATTCAATTTTTAAAGATCAATTTTGAGATTTTTCAATTTTCTAGAAAAGTTCAATTGAACGTACTGTTAGTTTCTTGATTTCACGATTTTGCAAAATTCGATAGATTTAAGTGTGTCAAAGTTGTTAGAAAACTGTTTTTGATCACTTCTGTGTGAGAAAATTCAATCAATTTTCGTTTCTGTAATCGAATTTTAGTTGTTTCTTGATTTTCTCACGTTTTGCGCCAGATTTGGATTTTGCACGAGTTCATCAAGACTTTGCGCCAGTTCATTCAGATTCATCGAGTTTTGCGCCAGTTTCATATGAATTTTACGCTAGTTGATCTAAAATTTGCGCTAGTTTATCAGGTTTTCATCAAGTTCAGATCTCATCTCACGAAAAGTTCAAGTTTACTTCATCAGTTCATCGCGCAAAGAGAAATTTGCGCCATCTTAGCTTCACGCAAATCATTTTTGCGCCATTTCTGACTCGCAAGGAAAGTTTGCGTTACATACTTCTCGCGCAAAGCCTAAGTTTGTGCTACATACATATCACGCAAATATCAGTTTTCTCCATCAGTGCATCGCGCAAAGTTACTTTTGCGCCATCTATATCTCGCGCAAAGTGAACATTTACGTCATCTTAGTCTCGCGCAAGTTATTTTTGCGCCACCTTCTGCTCAAGCAAAGACAGGTTCTCGCCACCAACATCTCGCGTAAAACTAATTTGCGCCACCATCGTCTAACGCAAAGTATAGTTTGCGCCACCAACGCTTCATGAAAAACAAGTTTGCACCATCCTCAGTTCGCGCAAAATTTTAGTTTGCGCCAGTCACTGTTCACGCAAATCTCTTATTTGTGCTAGACTATCTACTTCCAGACTTGGACTTTATCTGAACTTTCTGTCTCTATGGATTCTTCAAAGTTTTCTCTTCAAGCGCAGTTCTACAAAAATGATATCATGATGTCATTGGGAACAGATACTCGTCCTCCAGTCTTGATCAATGAGAATGAGTTCACTCAATGGCAAGACCGATTTATTAACTTCATTGAGCGTCAAGCAAACGGAGATAAAATGATGAAGATACTCACTCAAGGACCTTTCGAAACACCCTTGAAAGAGATTCTCGCAACTGAAAATTCATTGGCTACTAGGGTGATAAAGCCTACCAATGAATACACTGCCGAAGAGTCTTCACAACATAAAGTTGATCGTGAATTAAAGGCTAATCTGATGCTAGCCTTGCCAAATTCTATCTATAACCGGATTGATTGTTACAAGAACAATCCAATGCAAATGTGGGCACAGCTAGAGAAGGTTATGCTTGGGTCTACAGTTGCAACACAACTTCGGCATACGCGTTTTATGAACAATTTTGAAGAGTTCAAAGCCAAAGACGGTGAGTCTCTGAAAAGTATTTTTGACAGGTTCTGTGCTGTGATAAATAATCTGCGAAAGATTAAAGTGACCAAGACTGAGCTAGAGACCAATCTGAAGTTCCTCAATTCTCTTCAACCGGAATGGAATAAATCTTGCCACCGATTGAGGAATGATGTCCGAATCTCTACCATGCAAATCCAAGAGATGTATGAGATTTTGATGACAGGTGAGTGCATTGTCAACGATAAGATGGCCAAACTTGACAAGAAAAACAAAAACACATTGGATTCGGTTGCACTTCTCACAAGCAAACTAGCTGAATAAGCATTGACTGAGAATGCTTATGATGGTGCAACTGATGACAATGGTAAAGCTCTTCAGAAAGCGATGATTCTTCTCTCTCAACACTATAATAAGAAGTTCCAACATCGTTCGGGTTCCAACAATCTTCACTTCACTTCAGGGTCTAAGAAGAATGAGCCAGCCAAAGTGCCCGAGACTACGAAAGCTACTCTGTGCTTCAACTGTGGAAAGTCAGGTCACATTGTGTTATCCCAGTTTAATCTAGTTGGTAAATAATCACAGAAACAAGTAATCAAGCAACACAATAATAATCAAGAGATATATAAATCAGAGTAACATACCAATCCCTTTAATAAACAATGAAACCCTTGAGTGTTCTTGATACCCTTGAATACAGAGAATAATATGGCTACTTTTCTCTATGAACAATGATTATGAAATTATGAAAGGTTTCTTACTCTAAAACTAAACAAAACATAACTTTAAATACCCAGGCCATATGGGCTTCCTAATGCTTAATGGGCTTGGGCCCAATAGCTAATAACTATTAAACTATTACGATTTAAACCCTGAACTGTAACTATCAAATAAATACAGTTTAGACCCTCTAATTTAACTTTGACACAATTGCAGTTTAAACCCTGAACTTTAACTTTAATCTTGAATACAATTATTTGATCCAACAATATCCCCCTTTGGATTCAAGATTAAAAAAAAATTTGCAATTGTCTTCGGGTCTTCACTTGTATTCTCTTTTCTTCAGATATGACGTTGATTGCTTCAAAACTTGATATCTTTAAAATCTTTAAAATCTTTGAAACTTTGATATCTTTGAAAATCTTCAGCAGTCTTCAGATTATATTCTCCTTCTTTGATAATTCTCCATTTTTGTATCTTCTCCCCCTTTTTGATGAGTGGTGAGAATCATCATCATCAAAACTTTGCAAAACAATCTCCCCCTTTTCAAGACAATCTCTCCTATTGTGTATGATCACGTAAGCACAGTCTTCATGTAACAAGCCCTGTATGGAAATAAGAGCAGTCTCTCCAAATGGAGAAAGTGATTATTTCAATCTTTTCAGATTAAAATAGAAAGTAGTAACCATTCGAATCTTTTCAAATTCAAACTGTTTAATAAGTGTAAACCTGAATCAACAAATGACTCAGTTAGAATGCCTGTCAATGACACAAAGTCACTGAGTAACACAAAGTTACTATATAAGGACCTGGTTTGATGTAGACTCCCCAGGTCTTCCATTCAATCATCGAATAACACATGGTTATCTATGAACGTTCTGACAGAAAACAAATTTCTGTGTGCTCGTGCATGTGTTAGAAAAAAAATTAAGCATAGATGATTGCTTTTTCAATATAGGCTCAAAGTATGTAAACTTGTTGAGACAGCAACAAATTATACAAAGACTCAATGTGCATGAGAAAGGGTTCGAAGGTGGGGCAACTTTCCTTTTTTTTCAATATTAGTATCTTCCAAATGAAGAACCAATAGCGTATGTGTTGCGTCCCCAAAAAATGTGAAACATTCTCTTTTTGAGAAAAGAATGAGTAGCTGGTGGGGTTGTATGCAAGAGATGACATGGGCTAGTTGCCTATTTCAATGATGGTCACCAAAGAATGTGAACCAATCAGATTATGTGGCTGCCCGACTCAGAAAGAAGTTTGGTGCAGAGTCTAATATTCATTTACTCTGTTCACTCACCCTATTTCTTTTAATGCTCACGTCTAACCAATCTCTCTTTTTCATTTTACCTCTTCACACACCATCACTCAATTCTTTTTGACCCTTCTCCCCTCAATCACTCAGGGAATACTTCCTGGGTAGGAAACACTGGTTATCGTGAATCCATGGAAGTTCTGTTAAGTTCTCACACTGAATCCCATGTATTTTCCTAAAAGAACATGTTGTTCAACAGGCGTTTTGTACATGTAAGCACAAATACCACTTGTTACATGAAGAATAAAAATTTTGGAGAAGTCAAAACAGTTGGAAAATAACACACAAGATCAAAACTTGGAATACTCCCCCTAGAATCATGAGTAAGGTTTAAGACATGTTCAACATTCCAAGTTTGCTGATGAGAAATTGAAAACGCTTTTCATCTAATGGCTTGGTGAAAAGGTCAGCTAACTAGAAGTCAGTTTGAACAAAGTGCATTTCAACATTACCTTTTTCTACATGATCCTTGATGAAATGATAGCGTACGTCGATATGCTTGGTCTTGGAATGTTGTACCGGATTAGCAGTTATAGATATTGCGCTCTTGGAATCACAATAAATAGGAACACGCTTGTAGTTGTATCCAAAGTCCCTTAACTGTGTCGTCATCCAGAGGACTTGAGAACAACAGCTAGCAGCAGCTACATACTCAGCCTCGGCAGTGAATGTTGAAACACAATTTTGTTTCTTTGAAGTCCAACTCACAAGTTTGTCACCTATGAATTGACATGATCCAGAGGTGCTCTTCCGGTCTAGCTTACATCCTGCATGATCAGCATCTGTAAAGGCAGTTAGTTCAAAACGAGAATCCTTTGGATACCAAAGGCCTAGATTAGGCGAGCCTTTGAGATATCTAAGGATTCGCTTAACAGCAGATAAGTGCGACTCTTTAGGATTAGACTGATATCTCGCACAAAAACATGTGGCAAACATTATATCCGGGCGACTGGTAGTCAGATAAAGTAAAGAACCAATCATGCTACGATACACCTTTTGATCAACAGGTTTCCCGGAGGGATCCGTGTCTAAGAGTGTACCAGTAGCCATTGGTGTTTTCATGACTGAACTATCTGACATATTGCACTTTTTCAAAATATCGTTTATATATTTAGCTTGATTAATAAATATGCCTTCGGGTAATTGCTTTACTTGTAGACCAAGAAAGAAATTCAATTCACCCATCATCGACATTTCAAACTTTGTTTCCATTATCTTTGAAAAGTTCTTGCAAAATTTCGGATTTGTCGACCCAAATATTATGTCGTCAACATAAATCTTAATAAGAATCAAGTCCTCACCTTGCCTTGTAAGAAATAAGGTTGTATCAACAGTACCTTTCTTGAAATTAGAAGCAAGTAGAAATTTAGTGAGAGTTTCATACCAGGCTCGCGGTGCTTCTTTAAGACCATAAAGTGCTTTGTCTAAAACATAGACATGATCAGGGTGATGAGGATCAACGAAACCTTCAGGTTGAGCCACGTAAACCTCCTCATGCAAAACGTCGTTTAGAAAAGCCGACTTTACGTCCATTTGATAAACAGTAAAGTTTTTGTGTGCTGCATATGCTAGAAAGATTCTGATGGCTTCGATCCTTGCAACCGGGGCGAATGTTTCATCATAGTCAATGCCCTCTTGTTGACAATACCCTTTGGCGACCAGTCGAGCTTTGTTTCTCACGACTACTCCAGCTTCGTCTTTCTTATTTCTGAACACCCACTTTGTTCCAATAACGGATTTTCCTTTAGGTAGTGGGATCAAGCGCCATACCTTGTTCCTTTCGAATTGTAGAAGCTCGTCTTGAATAGCAGAAATCCAGAATGGATCACGTAGAGCTTCAGACGCTTTCTTTGGTTCTAGGGAACTAAGGAAGCTTGAAAACATGCAGAAGTTCGCTGTTGCAGATCTTGTCGTGACACCAGATTGTACGTCACCTATCACATTGGTCAGGGGATGATCCTTAGTCCAACGATGTGTGCTTGGTAGAGCTTCAACTGTTTGTTGCGTATTCGACGCATCGTTTTCATCATGCACGGCAGGTTGCTCCATAGATGTACTCGGGACATCTTGTACTGGTGTTTCTGATACTAAAGCTTCTGGACTAACAGTTGAAGTGCTCGGGACTTCGTTTCCAGAAGAACTATCTGTAGAGACAGATTCAACATTAGTAGAGTCAGAAACTAACTTTGTACTCGTACCTGATGGAGATGAAGTGTCAGTGACTTCTTCGGAAGGTCCAGACATGTCTTCAGAAATAGTAGGGACCTCTGAGCTTGTACCACTTGTTATTGATGTGGATATGCCTTTTTCAAAATCTGCACATATATCATCAAAGGCATCAATAAACAATAAATCTAACTCAGATGAAGTAGAGTTAGAGTTAGAAGAAGTGAATCCTTTAGGTGTTGGTTCTATTCTTGATTGAATAGAAGCTTTGTCGTTAAGACCGAGTTCTGAACTGTAGTGTCCAGAAGTCCTTGTAGAATTCACATCAAAGGAGACATTCATGCTCTCAACAACCGTCTTGGTTCGAATAATGTAAATTCGATAAGCTTTTGATGTCAGAGAGTATCCAACGAGATATCCTTCATCCGCTTTCTTATCAAATTTTGATAATCCTTGACGCTCTTTTAGAATGTAACACCTGCAACCAAATACACGAAGGAACTTGATGTTAGGTGTACGATTGTTGATCAACTCATATGTTGTCTTATTAAAGCGCTTGACCACAATGGTACGGTTCTGTGTAAAACATGCTGTAGCGACTGCCTCAGCCCAAAGGTACATGGGTAGATTCGAGTAAGCAAGCATAGTACGAGCTGCTTCAACCAGAGTGCGGTTCTACCGTTCAACAATGCCGTTTTGTTGTGGAGTGTAAGCGGCGGAGAAATTATGTGAAATACCCACGGAAGTAAGATAACTCTTCAGGGTGTCATTCTTGAACTCCGTGCCATTATCACTGTGAATGGTTCTGACTGGCAGTTGAAGACGTACTTGAATGCGCTTGATGAAAGCGATAATCAACTCTGGAGCATCTGACTTGTTACGAAGAAACTCGAGCCATGTATACCTTGAGTAGTCATCTATCATTACCAACACATTTCTTTCCGTTGATAGATGTTGTGCGCATTGGGCCACAAAGGTCCATATGAAGAAGTTCCAGTGCAGATGAGGTCGATGATTCAACTTTGGACTTGAAGGAGCTTCGCTTCATTTTGCCCAACTCACATGCAGAACACAATGAGTCTTTTTCAAACCTCATTTCTGGTAGACCTTTGACCAGACCTTGTCTCTGTAGCTTTGCTATAGATCTGAAAATTTGATGAGACAAGCGTCGATGCCACGTCCACGATTGTGCTTTGGAAGCTTTGGCTAGTAGGCATACTGGACGTGTGGCAGACAGTGTAGGAAAATCTACATAGTATAGATTTCCATGGCGCTCAGCCTTGAAGACTTCGTAACCATCTGGATCCTCTAGATAGCAATGAGTTGTTGTGAAGCGGACTTGATATTTCATGTCACAGAAGTGACTGGTACTGAATAGGTTGTGATCAAGTCCTTCAACATATAGCACTTTTTTAATCTTCACAACACCGTTATCGAGCATTCCATATCCTCTGACGTGGCCTTCGGCTTCAGAATTGGCAAATCTAACTGCTCCGGTAGGCTCCTCCACATAGTTATGCAAGAGGTGCTTGAATCCTGTCATGTGGCGTGAACATCCGGAATCTATTACCCACAATCGACAGGCCTGCAAAAGAGACTATTAGTTTTGCTTAGGCACCCATATCAGGATGGGTCCTTCGCGGTTAGCATCAAGCACCTCAGGAATATCATCTGGTTTGACTTTCACTCTCCATTCATAACGCGGTTTTGGAACCCATTTCCAAACCATCTTAACATTTAATTCCTGATAGTACTTTTTAGATGTAGGTTTGGCAACCTTAGCTCGATACACTTTGGGATGTGTAGAAGAATCAGAATTAGAATTAGACTTAGAGTTTAGCTTTGCTTTGCTTTTATTCTTTTTGGACTTAGGTGGGGAGTAGTATTTGAATGAATTATCCCAACAGTGTTTGCAATAATGATTCTTTCGAGCAAAATTCATAAACTTAGATTTATCGGAACAAATCTTACATTCATGTTTATCAAAAGAAGTACTATTCAAAATAACACTGTCTGTAGGACAACTACTAGAATTCAAACTATTCTTTTTATTCAAACTAAGATCTTTATTCTTCTTACTCTTCCCAACTCCATTTCCTCTTATATCTGAAACAGAAATTGGAATCTCATTAGTCTTAGTCTTAGAAGGTGATTCCTTTCTAGAATTAGTTGAAGTTTCACCCTTCTCAAAGATGCTCGGTGGATATTCAGGACAATTAGAGTAAACAACTGAAGGTTTTGTAGGAGCATCAAATTCTGGATTGGTTCTTACCTTCCACTCCTTTCAGCACATCTTCATACAGAGTCAGTCCAACTTTGTATATTTCTTCCAGATCAGCCCTTGTATAACTTCTCACTATCTTTCCTCAGGTTGGATACACCTCATACTAATCACCCATTCTTTTGAATCTGAAATATTCTGTTCTGTTGTCCCTCAGAGTATCCCAGTGAATGATCTCTGGTGCCTGCATTGAGATAGGGTCATCTTGCACTGGTTCTTCATCTGTCAAACCCATGTACAAATGGAACTGCTCATTAGCTTGTTTATTGGACTGCTCTTGACTCTTCTTTTCCTTGTCAAACTGTTCACCCTGTTTCTGCTGCTCTGAAGATTCTGTTTCCATTTTCTCACTTTTATGTTCTTGCTTTCCTTCTTCAGTTCTAGGCCTTTTTGCCTTTGACTTGGTAGCTATAGATTTCTTTCTTTTTATAGCTCCAATTTTCTGAGCGAGGGTCTCTTCTTCCTTTACTTTTGCCTTTTCTTTGATAGGAGTGCCTTCTTCACTGTCAGGGAAGGGCTGTTGTATGTTGAGGTCATGCCTTTGTTTCATCTTTCTTTCAACCTCTACCCTTTGAGTGAAATCCCCTTTCAGCTTGGCCATCTCCTTCTTATATAGCTCCTGTATTCTTCCAAATGACATGCTGGTAAACATTCCTTCAGGAACTCCAATAGCTCCTTTCAGAAAGTTTATCATTTTCCTTCTTTCTTGATTGGCTAGGAATGTTTTAGATGGTTGTCTTTGTCTTGTCTTTAATAACAGCCTTTACCTTGATGCCTTCTTTGTAACTTTCTTAGCAGCAGCAACAATTTTCATACTCCTTTGAAATTCCTCATTAAGCTTTGTAGAAAATTCTAAAGCAATCTCTCTGTCTTTTGCAGATTGGATTTCTTCCTCCTTTGCCATCTCTTCTTGCAGCTTCTTTGCTAACTCTTCATCCAGAGCTATTTGAGATGATTTCTTTGATGGCTTCACAGATTCAACCACCTTTTATTTCCCTTTCCTCTTGATTTTTGCCTCACTAATCTTCTTCTTTTTCTGTTCTGATCCTCCTTCTTTGATTACCACTCCTTTAGCCTTTTGAGTGGCTTTAGGAGTGTCATGTTTTGCTTTAACTAGAGTTTCTGCAATTTCTAGTTCTTCTACTGTTAGATCAGTTTCTGCTGCTGGTTGTTCTGTTTCTGTTTCTGGTGTAGTTACTGCTGCTGACTCTGTTACTGCTTCTTTCATACTTGTTTATGCTGCTTTACCTATTTCTGCTGCTTTAACAAAGGTTTCTGCTTCTGTACCAATCTCCTTTTCTTTTTCAGCACCAGTCTCCCCCTCAAACTGAAATTCCATCTCACTTGTACTCTCCTTTTCTATTTCAGCTTCTGACCTCTCCCCCTTTTTGGAAGCATCATTAGTCCTTCTCTTCTTTAATACAAACTAAGTTTTCTTCTTCTTGTGCACCAGTTTGAGCACCAGCTTCTTGAGATGGGCTATCTGCTCTTGTTGAAACAAAATCACCTTTGCATATCTTTTATCTCCAAGTTTTGATTGTGAACTTCCAGACTTAATGTACCAAGAGTATCCATCAATTCTTCATAAGTATATCTGTCCTCACCTCCTTTAGGTGTTTTTACCACCCTTGAAGGATCCTTGGATCTTTTAATAAAGGCCTTCTGCCTAGCAGAAGCACCTGCTACCCCCGTGGTTTCTTGGCACCTGGGACCTTTAGATGATTGCTCATCTAAAGTTTCCGTGGGGAAGGTCTTAGATATGTTCACACTGTCCTGTCCTACACCTTGTGCAGAAACAGTAGTGTGAGCCTTACTGCCCACATGCTCATCCTTCTCCTTAGAGAGCACCTTCTTGGGGTTGGGAGACACCCCTGTAGTTTCCTTTTGGATATTCTCTAATGGAGAATGCTCCATTAGAGGGCTTGCAGGCTGTTGGGGTGAAGATACAGACAGGGAAGGAACCTTCTGTACCTTTTTCCTTTGATATGTTTTGGTGATGGGGGAAGTTGGCTTGACAATAGGGATCTGAGGAGTATCAATTGAACTGAATGGTGTGGGTAGGTCATCAGTTGGGTGGTCAGATGTGGGCTTTGACACTGATGCCTCCCCATGGGAATGAGACATAACCATCATTGTAGAGAATAATGGTGTCTCTTGTCCAGAAAAGTCCTTGCTTGGTCTTTTCATGTTTGAGAAAACCTTCCCTTTGGGAGGTTTTGGTACATACACCTCTTGTAAAGAGGGTAGATCCGTCAATTCATTTAGTAGAATCTCTTGTACAAACCTAGAATACATATAAAAGCTTTTGGTTTTGGTATCCAGGTTTGACATTAAATCATTGAAAATCATTTGAGAAAAATTAAACTTTCTAGAGGTGGCTAAGCATGCTAGAGCATAAGTTAAGGTACTGCTGAACTCACTCCGTCCAGTTGTTTTTTCTAGAAATACAATGCTGAAGGGTATGAACAAGGAATCTCCACTGAGGTGAAAATTTGCTCTTGAAGAACTTGTAAACCTCAGTGGGACCTTCATACCCCATACGACTAATAGACTGGAAGAGATCTTCCTTGGACAGAGAGGTAATACCTGAGGCATGATCTAGTCGTAGATGAATGCGAATACAATCCTCTGTGATGGTGATGGGTTTGTCACAAACTCTTGAGTGAATAACCTGGTTTGCTTCCACAGTCTAAATTGAGGCATTTGCCAGAACTGTCGCAAGTGTTCCACATAGATTGTGCGATTGACAGTGAGTGCGTAGGCAATGTGCGACGATTTGAGGAAATCCACTATCTGATGAAAACCTTCTGTTTGCTTAGGTTTCTGTAGCATTGCCAACTCATTGTGATCATCAACAAACACCAATCATGCCATCTACTTAATTGAAACTAGGGTTACGCACTGGTAAGAAAGAAGTCGAGAGAAAGAGAGTGAAATAACACTCGTAGGAAATTCAAAGAGTCGTTTGGATTTTGGCGGTCAAAGAGGGTATTTATAGGTGGAGGGTTTCAGTTAGAAGCAGTACTAAGTACCCTAGCAGTATTAACAAGCCCGCAGTACTAACCCATATTAGCAGTAGTAACACATACTAGCAGCATTAACACAGACTAGCAGTATTAACACAGACTAGCAGTATTAACACAGACTAGCAGTAGTAACACACACTAGCAGCATTAATATAAACTAGCAGTATTAACACAGACTGGCAGTAGTAACACTGTCTGGCAGTAGAAATAAGGTAAGCAGTAGTAACTTTGCATTAGCAGTATAAACCACCAAGCAGTACTAACCATACTTTAACCCTATTTGAATTGGCAGCAGGATTAATAGTGAGAGCAATATTAACTTAACTAGAAGTACCAAGTTCCCAATTCAGCAATGTAATCTGAAACACTTAAACACACATAGTTAGCAGCACCATGCACAATCTATTATGAAAAAGTAAGCAAGAAGGAATTTATATAGACATGGTACATAAAGAAAATCAAAAGATGCTTATTCAGTGTTTATCATGCCCACACTTGTGACCAAGAATGTGAATCTACCAACATCAAAAGCTTTGGTGAATAGATCAGCAAATTGGTTACTTGTGTGTACTTTCAAAACCTGAATTAGCTTCTTTTCATTGCAGTCTCTAATAAAATGGTACCTTATTTCTATATGCTTGGTTTTAGAGTGCTTGACTGGATTATTAACAATGCTTATGGCACTGTTGTTGTCTATGAGGATTGGAGTGTGCAGAAAGGTAACACCATAGTCCAGCATCTGATTCTGAATCCATAGCACTTGTGAGCAGCAGCTTGCAGTTGTTATGTACTCTGCTTCTATTGTAGAGGTGGACACTGTGGTTTGCTTTTTACACTGCCATGACACTAGTCTTGCACCTAAAAACTGACATCATCCTGATGTAGACTTTCTATCCAAGTTTGCACCACCCAAATCACTATCAGAATAAGCAAGTAGATCAAATGGTGAGTCATGAGGATACCAAAGACCCAACCTAGGTTGTCCTTTGAGATATCTGAAGATCCTCTTGACTGCTTGAAAATGAGATTGCTTAGGTCTTACTTGAAATCTGGCACACACACAGACAACAAACATAATATCTGGCCTTGAAGCTGTTAGATACATGAGGGAGCCAATCATAGATCTATAGTGATGAACATCTACATCCTCCCCCTCAAGATCTGCAGTGATCTGTTTGTGTTTTTCCATGGGTGTGCTTGCAGGCTTTGAATCTGAAAATCCAAATTTTGTAAGTATATCCTGCACATACTTGGATTGACTGATGAAGATACCATCTTTCTTCTGTTTAACCTGTAACCCAAGGAAGAATGTAAGTTCACCCATAGAGCTCATCTTGAATCTTTTGTGCATCAGTTCCTCAAACTCCTTGCACAAATAATCTTTTGTGGATCCAAAGATGATGTCATCCACATAGATCTGCACAAGTAGGATGTCCTTCTTCTTCCTTTTGATGAACAAAGTCTTGTCTATTATTCCCCTTTCAAAACCATTTCCCAAGAGATAGGTAGATAGAGTGTCATACCATGCTCTTGGTGCTTGATGTAGCCCATAGAGTGCCTTCTTTAATTTGTATACTCTGTCAGGAAAGTTAGGATTTTCAAACCCTGGAGGCTGACAAACATATACTTCTTCATCAATTGTCCCATATAGGAATGCACTCTTGACATCCATCTGATAAACTCTGAACTTCATGAAAGAAGCATAGGCTAGAAACAGCCTAATGGTCTCAATTCTGGCAACTGGAGCAAATACTTCTTCATAGTCTATTCCCTCTTCTTGTGTGTACCCTTGTGCCACAAGTCTGTCCTTGTTCTTTATTACTATTCCTCTCTCATCTTTCTTATTCCTGAAGATCCATCTTATTCTAATTGCTCTGTGTCCTTTTGGAATATCAACCAGATCCCATACATCTTGCATCACAAACTGCAGTAGCTCCTCTTGCATTTATTCTATCCATCTTGGGTCTTTCATTGCATCATAGGCCTTCTTGGGTTCAATCTGGGATAGAAAGCAAGATAACAAGCCCGTCTGTATGTCTTTCAATCCCCCTAACTTGCTTTGTTGCCTTGTGATCATTGGGGAATTGATGTCACCAATCACCAATTGAGGAGGATGATTCTTCTGAGTTCTTGTATGAATGACAACCTCCTCATTAAGATTTGCTTCGAGATTGGAGTCATTCTTCTCTGGAGTGCTTCCACCATACACTGAAGAATTTTCTTCATCAGTATCATCTTCTGACAGTATGGGCATGTCAGGTCCGGTGTTTCCTGGATTATGATCATCCTCTTTATCACTCTTATTCTCTTCATCACCTTTGTCCTCTTCATCTGGATCAGATTCTTCTGAATCATCTTTATTTTCTTGCTGGCAAAATTCAACAGGATCAACAATAGGTATGGGGAACATCACAAACTCTTGTTTCTGTGCTTGTACCTGTTCTGAAGTTGTTCCTGCAGTTTGCACATTACTAAAACCCAAAGCATTACTTAGTGAGTCAATGTCAAACAACCAATCAGAACATGTACCAATTTGATTTGGTGTGTTCTCATTGCATTTGACATTGTCATTTTCCTCTATAATCCTTGAAGAACTATTAAAAACTCTATATGCCTTACTCTGAGATGATTATCCAACAAGAAATCCATCTTCAGCTTTGCTTTCAAACTTACCTAAGTGAGATTTGGTGTTGAGAATTGTGCAAGGACACCCAAAAGGTTTGAAAAAGCAAATAAAAGGTTTCTTCTTGTTTAAAAGTTCATAAGGTGTCTTGCCTTCAGATTTGACTACTAGAACCCTGTTTTGGACATAACAAGCAGTATTAACTGCTTCTGCCCAAAAAGTGATGGGTAGCTTTGAATCTGCCAACAGAGATCTAGCAACCTCAATTAGAGTCCTATTTCTCCTCCTAGCAACACCATTTTGTTGAGGAGTTCTAGGAGCACTATATTGTCTCTCAATACCTTTAGTCTCACAAAAGCTGTTTAAGTCATTGTTTTTAATATTTGTTCCATTATCAGATCTAATGACTTTAACTCTTAGATTAGTTTGGTTTTCAATCCTAAGAACAAAGGATTTGATCAGTCCACTTGTCTCATCCTTAATCCTTAGAAAATATACCCAAGTAAATCTAGAGAAGTCATCAACAATGACTAAGCAATAGGATTTCTTTCCAATACTCATCACATTAGTAGGACCAAATAGATCCATATGCAATAATTGAAGAGGTGAAGAGATTGTATTTATTTCTTTGGACTTATCAGAGTTTTTGTGCTGCTTGCCTTTAAGAAAAGCAAGACAGTGATCATCACATGAAAACACTTTTTGAGGTAAACCTCTTACAAGGTTGTTTTTCACAAGAAAGTTCATTGTTTTAAAATTCATGTGACACATCCTTCTGTGCCAAAGAGATGATTCATCTACATAAGCTTTTGAAAATAGACAGTTTAATGATGAATCAGATGATACATTCTCTAAGTCCAAACAATAAACATTATCCTTCCTAGGAGTTCTAAGTAGTATCATATTTTCATCAACTACCTTGAATCCTGGAGCAAGAATAATACATTCAGTCTTTGTAAATAATATACTATGTTTCTTGTCACAGACCTGTGATACACTTAACAGGCTGTATCTCAATTGCTCAACTTAGTACACATCTTCAAAGGACATCTTACCTTTTGATACCATACCTTTTCCACTGATCTTACCACCTGCTGGATTGTCACCAAAAGCAGCATGTCCTCCATCAAACTTTTTGAAGTTTTGAAGGCAGGCCATGTTACTTGTCATGTGCCTAGAGCAACCACTGTCTACATGCCAAATGCTCTTCTTCTTGAGTTGTTGGTTGCCCTGCACATAAGATAAAACAGTTAGTTTTTAGAGGGAACCCAAGCCAAAGTGGTCTTAGGTTGCCCTTTCTCATCAGCATATTTATAATCAGTAATCTTAGTCTGGATGAGATGATTATATTTAGGAATCTTATGGCTGGAATACTTTTTCAAAATTATGGGCTTGGCAGCAGCACTATCCTTGGTAGTAGTACTAACTTCGTTAGCAGTACTAACTTGGTTAGCAGTACTCACTTGGTTAGCAGTACTCACTTGGTTAGCAGTACTAACTTGGTCAGTAGTAGTATTGCTATCAGCAACACTATTTCTGTTAGCAGTACTATTTGAGGTAGCATTACTAACGGATTTTTTGACTTTTGGAACCCAAATCTTGACAGAGGTGTTTGCTTTCTTGTTCTGTGAGTTACTCCTTGACTTGCTTGGAGTATTTTCTTTTGATTTAGCAAACTTATTCTGAATATGAGATTTTGCAGTCCCAGTTTTCATTGGTTCTGTTCTCATATTAGCAGCCATGTGATTTCTTGATTGCTTCCTATAACCAACTGAATTTTGTGTTTGTCTTTGAAAAGAAAATCTTTGGTTAATAGGATTGAAATAACAGTGTTTGGCTAGATGATTTAACTTGCCACAAATAAAACAAGGCTTTGGTCTATTGACTTTGCTTAGATCAATTCTCTGTTTTTGAGCCCGCTGATTATTTCTGTTTCTCTGATTTCCCCTTATTTTATCATGTTTATGGGGCTTGTTCTGTTGGCAAGTACAGGGATTTACAATAGAGGTTTGCATGTAGTGAACTCCCTGAACCTTTTCTTTTCCTTTCCTGGAGGTCTCTGTTTTCTCACTCTTAACAGTCTCTTTCTCTGTCTTGGACATCTCCACTTTATCACTCTTGATAAATGGTTTACCTCCTTTTTCATTTGTAAGAATGTGGTTTTCTAAGGGAATATCTTTATGGTCTTCCTCATTCTACTCTCAGAATTCTCTTCTTCAGAGTCTGCCTCAACCATTACTTTGTTTAAAGGATCTACTTCTGTGGCTCCTGGAGGTAAGTCATTCCTATCCTGTCTTTCTAAGAGGTCTGTGGTGGGAGGAATGTAGTTATTATTGTAAGGTGGAGGGGTGTTGTTGTAGCCTATACCTCTTTTTCGTTTGTCATGAATTTGAATTTTAAGTAAAGAGTCCATTGCTTTAGAAGCATTGGAATATTTCTCAATGTCTAGTTTGGCCTTCTCAAATTCACTCTTAACTTTTTCACACTCCTCTCTAGACTTTTCTAGCTCAATCTCTAACTGATTCTTCTCCCACTTCTAGCAGTTGAGATCATATGAATGTTGAAGTTCATTAGCTTGATATGCCTTTATTTGTTCTTCAAACTTCTCAACAATCACAACATACTCTCTTCTATCTTTCTCTAACCTTTTAAGGTCATCACACATGCTCTGATTGTGATCCCTGTACTTTTTAACAGTTTCAATACAGGTTTTAGAGCAAAGGTTAGATTTTACCTCTGTGGGAAGTTCAGTGCTTGATGACTCTGAAACCTCTGCCATCAATGCTTGGTTCTGAATGGCCTCCTCTGCTTGATCACTCCAATCAAAGCCCATTCCTTCTTGTGAGACAAAAGCTTGAGATGAATTCCTGTTATAGTTAGTGGACTTTGGTTATTGATTATTGCTTCCATGTTGTTGAGCAGTTCCTCCTCTGCACTCTCTTGCAAAGTGTCCCAAATTATGGCATTTGTAGCATTCCACCTTGGATTTATCAAAGCCAGCACCATCTTCTCTTCTCATGGCAAAATTGTTTCTACCTGTTCTTTTGATGAATCTTTTGACTCTCATGGTGAGCATTGCCATCTGCCACTTGATATCCATCTCTTCAAGGTCATCTACATTGATATGCTCCAGATCATCATTGATAAGAGCAAATTTAGCATGACTAGCGAGGAATGCTTACAAAACATAATCATTGGATCCATCCTGTTTTGAGCCATAAGAAGTACTAATTGATTCTGTATTAGTAGTAGAATCAGTAGTGGATGATAGGAGGGCATCATTATGAGAATATCTAGATGGCCTTTTCTTAGATTCAACTTCTGCTTCAAACACCCTTAGATCATTGTAGAGATCATCAAGCTCCTTATACTCCAGATTATCATTCTGTCTAAAGGATACAATGTACATCACCCATTCTTCACCAAGAGATCTTAGAAATTTTCTGTTGACATCATCCTGGTCCATCTTGACACCAACAGTGGCCAACTCTCCAATCAACTTGTTAAATCTATCAAAAGTTTGAGTCATGGACTCATTCTTTGTAGACATAAAATTCTCATACTGTTGTTTGAGAATAGCCTTCTGATTTCTCTTAGTGCTTTTAGTACCTGAAAATCTCTTCTCCAATGCATTCCACATGATTTGAGCATCAGAACAGTTGCAGAATTGATGTTGGTATCCATTAGGAATTGCCAAGAGCAGAGTACTCAAGGCTTTCATCTCAGTCTGCCTCATCTTTTTTTCTCCATCAGTCTTTGGTGGAGTTCTCTTTTCATCTGCTCCCATCTTTCCTCCATCAGAGGGGCCATTCTCAATGATGTCCCACATTGAGTAGTCTGTAAGAAGAATGTACTGCCTGATTCTGATTTTCCACATGTCAAACTCATTGAGTTTGAGCATGGGAACTTTTGAAACCAAAACACTGTCATGAGATCCGCCCATGATGATTTTTGATTTCTGATTTGGAGGCTCTGATACCACTTGTCAGGATCGAAATTCTAAACAAGAATTTAAACTAAACACTCAGAAACTATGTTAAAGAAGTCGCGGAAAAACACTTTAACAGTAAATCAATCAAATAGTGTATAAACTCAAATCACAAGTTATATTGATTTAACTTAATGATTACAAACAAAGCCTCAATCTGTTGAATAAGCTCAACAGACGTTCAATACTTCTCTATTGAAAGGACTACAAAGAACCTTGGGGTTAATTCTCTAAACAAACGTATTCTATATGAATTCTATGTCACCAACTAATCAATACTTCTAGACTATATACAGAACTGATTACAAGATAATTACAAAATAAATATTTATCTTCAACATCCATTCCATAATTATCTTCAACATTATCTTCAGCTCCTAGTCTTTCGTATCAATCCATCTTTATCTCCAAGATCATCAGAAGCAGCATTAATCTTCTAGCAGTACTAACCATGCTTGCAGCATTAATCATGTTGGCAGCATTAATCTTTAAGCAGTACTAACTACTAGCAGTACTAACTACTAGCAGTACTAACTCTTCAAGCAGTAGTAATTCTACTAGCAGTAGTAAAATCTTCAACTAGCAGTATTAATATACTCAGCAGTATTAATCTTTATGCCCAGCAGTAGTATTCATCCTTAGCACTTTTCAGACCCAACAAATCTTCATTATCTGATGATTATTTTGATATATGTGCTACTAACACTAATAAAGAAAATATATCTCCAGTTTCTTATGATTCTAAGAGATATATTCCTCCATTAGTGTTAGAAAGCAAAATCATTGATCTTGAAGATAAAATGGAAGAACAAAATATTCAAAGAAAAATTGAATCAGATGTTATTCTTTCTTTCATGACGACAAGTCTTGAAGAAAAATTAATTTTTCAAAAACAAGATTTACTTACAAATTCTGTTTCTGGTCTTTCTTCTGCTTTTAAAGAAAACAAAAAGGCAGTTCTAAAATCTGAAAATTTTTCTCAAAATTTTTCTGACTCTGAGGTAAGTTCAGGTTTATTGTCTGATCAGTTTGGATTCATAGATAAAATTGTTCCTTCAGATTTAAATCATAAATCGAAAATTCTTGATGAATCTTTTACGCTAAATGATAATTATTATAAACCAAAGCGTAAAAGAAGAAGGTCAAAGAAGTCAAAGAAACAAGCTAAAGTCATTTCTGTCAGTTCTAATTCTTGTGATTGAAATATTTTAGATAGGACTTTGAGCACTCCTACAAGGCAGATATGGAGGGTCAAGCGGACATCTGATGAATCTACGACTGATGAGGATAGATATGTAGACAAAATCTATAAAAGTGATTCATTTGTTGTTTGTAATAAAATTTCAAAATACTCAATAAAGCAAATGATTCGAATTTCAAAAGATGTCTCATATTCTTCTTCTGATTCTTGTTCAGATGATTATGCTTTGTCTTCTACTAATGAATATGTTCATTTCTCTGATAATATTTCTCATGCTTTATTTGTCAAATCTAACAAATATTCTCCATTTAGAACTGCAACTAACAAATATGGACCCAAATTCAAGTGGGTACCAAAAAAAAAGATTAATTCTGAGTTGCAGGCATCTAATGTCAAGGGGGAGTAAGAGAAAGATGGCTTCTGAGTAAATCAACTCAGAACCCGTACTTCAATGGACTTTGACTTCTAAACATATCAGTTTAGGACTCGTTCTTCAATGCATTTAAGCTTCTGGACAAATAAGAAACTGTGAGTGCATTTACTTTATTCCGCTGCATTTATTTCTGAATGTGATGTTGTTCCAGTTATCTCAATTTTTTTTTCAAGAATCTGAGCAAGTTCGACCAGATCCAAAATTTTGATATGAGACACCAATTCATTATACATTATGTGGAAGAAGGTTTTATTGAATTTTATTTTGTTCCGACTAAATATCAATTTGCCGAATTTTTTATAATAGTCTTAAATGAAAAATGTTTTTTTAAAACTCTCCATGTTGAATTTAAAAGTTTAAATCTTTACAAATTTTATTCTATAAAGTAAAAGTTTTACAGTTTTTCTTTCTTTCGAATAAAATGTGTGCCTAGGATAAATTTTCAAGTTACTTTGTTTATATCGAAGTTTTATATGTTCAACTTTCAAGTCTTACAAAAGTCGAAAGGCCAGCAACATGTTTGAAACTTTTGATATTGCTTTAAAGTTATGTGATTCGGAATATTTATAGTTTACAATGCTTAGAAATCCTAAAAAGTCAGAATTATGGATTGTAATGAAAATATGTGCTAAGTACTTAGATGTAAAACTGAGTGATTGAGATGAAAAATTATATATATAAAATACAGAAATCTCTAAGTTTAAAAGTTTGTACCTGTGACCTTTCTGGTTTGGGAAAGTAAGTTCCGTGGGATGCTTGTCATTTGGTCCCCTAAGATCAATTGGTCTGGGAGTGATCGAACCCAAATCCTTCTATAGATTCAGATCGAAAGTCATGTTCTACTGATATGAATGGGTTTAGGATGTGTCGATGTAGCCTTTCTGATCTGGGAGAGTAAGTTCCAAGGGGTTCTTGACACCTAGTCCCTTAAGGCCAACTGGTCTGGGAGCGGCTGACCTAAATCCTGCAATAGGGTCAGATAGAAAGTTACGTTTACGGCATGTTCCTTACTTACCAAACTTTTTGATTAAAAGATGCCAATATGCACAAGCTTAAAAGATGCCAAAGAGCATACTCATGTGAAGATGCCAATGTGCACAATGCTAAAAGATGCCAATGAGCACACATCTCTTGATACTTGGTGATATGTTTGAGTTGTGATAAACCTATAAATTTGTGAAAGTCTTAATTCTTGACAGCTTAGTGTGAGTAAAGGCAAAGTTCTCTATTATATTTTTAGAATTGCATTTTCTTGAAGCTAATCGAAGTTCGCATGATAGCACACTGAATAGATTGATGAAAGTTTTTTGAAACTGAACATGTCTTAACTTGATATGCAATGAAACTTGTATCTGTATCCAATGACATACACTTGATTTCATTTGATAGATTAATCTGTGATATTTTACTAAGTATAATTTAATTTGCATAGTGTTTAAAATTTTATATGTTTAGTTGTTTCAAAATTTATATTCAGTATATTTTTCTGTTTACACTGATGTTTTTATGTTTGTGTATCCATATCTCTGTAAATTGGTCTGTGCATTTTTCAAGGGGGAGTGAATAAGGAGAATATTCTGAAAGATCATATCTCAGTTCGAGGGGGAGTATCTGATTTTCTATATGAATGCTAACTTGAATTGTCATATTTAGTGCATTTCTGTAGGGGGAGTCAAAGATCTTAACAGGTGAAATTTTTCAGATTTCAAGTCATATTTGCGCCAACAGTTGGTAGCGCAAAACTCAACTTTGCGCCTCCTTCAGGTAGCGCAAAACTAAGTTTGTGCCATCAACATGTAGCGCAAATCTTCCCTTTTTCTCCTTTACTCTGAATTTTGTAGATCTGAAGCTGTCTCGTCTCCAAAGTAGGCATGACCAAGTTGATCCAGATTATCAAGGTCATGAGGGGGAGAAGTTAAGAAGAAGTTAAAGAGACAAATAGTTCAAAAGTTTATCTGCTGCTCAAGATTCGCTCAAGATTCTATTTTTTCTCAGCCATACTAGTCCTTCTACTTTTCCAGCTCCGACCACCACAGCTTATTCGAGTACATTTGAAAGTGGTGTGTCGTTTAGAGCACAAGCTGATGAACCAATTGTTCTTTCAAGTTTATTACAAACAGGTCCAGTCTTGTCAATGCAAGACAATATAAATTGAAAGATGCTAAGAAGAAATTTTTTTTAGTCAAGAAGCTACACTAAGACGCTTAGCAGGTCTGATTAGAGTTCGAAGATGGATATATCCGTTTATATTGAAGACCGGGGCGCCAATGATTACTAAGGGGGAGATTGTTAAGTCAGAGTTTATAGTAATCATTGTATTTATAGGTTTGGTCTAATACTGTGTTTAGAGTTCTTTTATATCTGGTTTTAGACAAGGGTATTTAAGTCCCTAATGGCTTTGTTCCTTGTAAGACATTCACACATATCTCAATACATACTTACTTCTGCGCTTCAAACTCTCTCTCTCTCTCTACTTTCTCTCACTAGATTTAGAACGATCTTGCATTATCAAATGACATGTGATTTAGTTTAATTCTCATCTTGATTGTTTGTATACGATTAGAACTTAAATTATTGGGATTAACAATTGGTATCAGAGCAAATCCGATTGAAATCAAGAAAATTCAGAGTCCACACTGTGTTCATAGAATTCAGATTGAAATTTGAGTGTTTGTGCGAATTAGAGTTTGTAATTGATCGAAATGAGTTCGTATATTGTATTCGATTGAGTTTGTATAGTCTGATTTGTGTTTTGCACTGTAATTGAGATTTAATTGTTGAATTTGTTGAGTTCGAGTTACACGAGTTCGTCTAGAACTGTATTGAATCAATTTGTACTTCTTGATGTATTTTGTTGAAATTCATTGGTAGGATTCAGTTCTAGATGTTTTGGTGAACGTTCTGTTAAAATCTCAAATCGAAATTCGATGTCTAGGTTGGTTTTTGATTGATTTAGAGGAGTTTTTCTTCGATGTCTGAAGAACTCGCAAACCCTCGTGAAGAACTTGTAAGATCAACTCTAGAACTCGCAAAGTGTCAAGAATTCGTAGAAAATTTGAAGAATTCGTAGAAAATTTGAAGAATTCGCAGAAAGTCCCAAGAATTCGCAAATTTCATAAGATTTCGCATAGTTGATTTTCTGAAAACACAAGGATAGAATTCGCATGCCTGATTGTTGCGAATTGTAAAGAATTCGCAGGCCTGATTGTTGCGAATTGTAAAGAATTTGCAAGCCTGAGTGTTGCGAATTGTAAAGAATTCGCAGGCCTGAGTGTTTACGAGTTCCATGTATTTGCATGAGTGTGATTGCGAAATCTAAGGTTTAAAAGTTTTTCTAAATGTAGAATTCGCTAGTGTGAGTATTGCGAAAAATTTAGGATTCATAGGTGTGTGACTTGCGAATTCTAAATTGTTTTACTTACGAATTCTGTTGTTTAGGATTTCTAGGTGTGGGACCCCCGTGCTAAGTCTGCGAAGGGGAACATATTCCTTTTTTTGTGATCAAAATTTCTGAATTCCTATTTCAAGTTTTCTATATTTTTTGGAGATTTCATTTGGACTAACGATCAAATTCAAGTTCTTTTTGTAACAGAATGACTTCCAGTGAAGCTCCTGCAATCAGTAACGATGAGAATCCACCAGTACTTTTCAGAGGAGAGTATGAACAATGGAAAAATCAGTTTCTGGATTTCATTGATAGACATGACTTAGGGGATCTTATTAGAATATCTCTGAGGGAAGGACGTATGACAACTCCAAGGAAAGTTTTTATTGTTGTAAAGAATGAAAAAAGAGAAAGAGAAGAGCTTCCATTACCACTTGAGATGTACTCAGACGAGCAAAGAAAAAGATATACAACTGACAAATTAGCCAAAACTTTTATATTGCAAGGAATTTCAGATGAGATTTCAAAAGAAATTTCTATCAAATTAGAAAGTAAAAAGGCTACAGGAAAAACAGTTGTGGGAACATATTTAGAAAATAATGGTAGGACCAAAGATGTCCTCAAGAGTAAAGTTTTTAGAAGCTGAGAACTCTGAACTAAAAGGAAAGATTTCTGATCTGGAAGTTCAAATCCAGAAGCAAGATTTTGTTGAGAATAATGAGAAGAAAGTTAAGAATTTGGAGAGTGCAAATGTTGATGTTCATAAAAAGATTTCTGATCTGGAAGATGCTAATGCTAAACTTCAACAGACAATATCAGATTTGGATCGAAAGATGGTCAAAGATAAATCTGATTTTGAGAAAGAAAAGAAAGAGTTTGATCAGAAATTCTCAGAACTTTCCAAGAAGAGTTGTGAAGAAAAGAAGATGGTTGAGCTTAAATGCATCAAGCTTTCTCAACAAGTGTTTGACTTTGAGAAAGTAATCATTTTGGAAAGAGAAAAGTTTGCAAAAGAAAAGAAGTTAATTGAACAAAAGAATGTTGGATTCTTTAAAGAGATATCGGATGGAAGAAAGAATGTTGAGCTTAAATGCATCAAGCTTTCTCAACAAGTGTTTGACTTTGAGAAAGTAATCATTTTGGAAAGAGAAAAGTTTGCAAAAGAAAAGAAGTTAATTGAACAAAAGAATGTTGGATTCTTTAAAGAGATATCGGATGGAAGAAAGAATGCTGAGAATGGATTTGAAGAAGAAAGAAGTATATTTGAGATAGAAATCAAGAAGCTAAATGAGAAGCTATCTGAACTATCTGAAAGTGCACGGAAAGATCAAAATACGAAGTCTGAATTCGAGTTGAAGATTGACCTACTCATCAAAGAAAGAGACAATTATTCTTCAAGGATAAAAGAGCTTGAATACATTATTTCATAGGTTGTGGTGACTGAGCACACGAATCCAGAGTCACAACAGTTTGACTTCTAAACACAACAGTTTAGAACTCGTACTTCAACGATGAAAGAAATGATACTCCCGGGCTGATATGAGAATGTACTCCAATACACAAATGAGGAAATCAACCTTCAAGGCGGAGTACATATTTTTCTGAAAATATGCATTCGGAATATATGATGATCTACACTTCAGCGAGAGTTACAGATCTCTATCATGTGCTTTTTCACTGACAAATTACAGATGCATATTTTCAGGGGGAGTATGAATTATGATTTCTGATTACTTCAGATTAGAACTCGTTTACTCAATGTTTTACTGCTTTCTGTTGTTTACTTTTCAATAAATTTGTGAATAAAGTTGCTTTGACATCACTTTGAGACTTTTGCAGATTGAGAGAAGCTATCAAGATCATATCATTATGATTTTTAAGCTTGACTTCATGAGATTTAAGACTGAACGACAAAGGTTGAATTTCTTATCTTAATCTCATATATGGTTGAAAGAAGGACGACTTTCAATCATAGAAAACATATTCTTAAATGTTCAAAACACTTCCCGATTCTTAAACAGATTTCATGAATTGGAAGTGTGATTTTAAATGTTTTAATTTTATTTCAATTTGAATGTTTTACAAACCGTGTGTTTCCGTAGATAAATACTTGCTTATTTTCTTTTATATATACTTTCAAGTGTTCACACACACCAGTTTGATTTCTTGTTTAAAATGTTTTTGGTTCTGAAGTATGCTAAGTCTGGATAGTGCTGCTGAGAATTGAAGATTACTACTACTGAAGACATTTGTACTTCTACTCGAAGAGATTACTACTGCTAGCTAGTAGTATTAGTACTGCTTGAAGGGTTAGTACTGCTTGGAGAGTTAGTACTGCCAGTTGAAAATTACTACTGCTAGCATGTTAGTACTGCTGATGATGAGAAGATACTGCTAGAAGAATTAATGTTGTTGATGTTGATAAGGGTGGTTTGTGACTTGAAGCGAAAGATAAGGAGTTGAAGATAATCATGGAATGGATGCTGAAGGTCAACTTACTTTCATAATTATCTTGTAATCTGTTTTGTATATATAGTCTAAAAGTCTTAGATTTTTTAACATATACGTCTTTTGTGTTTCAGAGAGAATTAGACCCAAGATTCTTAGTGATCCTTTCATTAGAGAAGTTTTGAACGTCTGTTGAGCTTGTTCAACAGATTGAGGCTTTGTTTGTAATATTCAAGCTAATTCAATAAGACTTGTGATTTGAATTCATACATTGTTTCATTGATTTCTTGTTAAAGTGTTATTCCGCAACTTCTTTAATAAAGTTTCTGAGTGTTCATTTAAATTCTTGTTTTGAATTTCGATCCTCACAAGTGGTATCAGAGCTTTAGGAACTCAGAAATCAATAATCATCATGAACGGATCAAATGACAATGTTCTTGTTTCAAATGTTCCCATGCTCAAATCTAATCAGTTTGACATGTGGAAAATCAGGATCAGGCAGTATATACTTCTTACAGACTACTAAATGTGGGAAATCATTGAGAATGGTCCCTCCAGTGAAGGAGAGATGGGAGCAGATGGCAAGAGACCTCCAACAAAGACTGATGGAGAAAGAAAGATGAGGCAAACTGAGATGAAAGCCTTGAGCACTCTGCTCTTGGCAATTCCTAATGAATATCAACATCAGTTTTGCAACTGTGATGATTCCAAAATCTTGTGGAATACCTTGGAGAAGAGGTTTTCAGGTACCAAAAGCACTAAGAGAAATCAGAAAGCAATTCTCAAGCAACAATATGAAAATTTTATGTCTACAAAGAATCAGTCTATGACTCAAACCTTTGATAGGTTCAACAAGTTGATTTGAGAATTGGCAACTGTTGGTGTCAAGATGGACCAGGATGATATCAACAGAAAGTTTCTAAGATCTCTTGGTGAATAATGGATAATGTATACAACATCCTTCAGGCAGAATGATAATCTGGAGGATAAGGAACTTCATGACCTCTACAATGATCTCAGGGTGTTTGAAGTAGAGGTTGAATCAAAGAAGAAGCCATCTGGATATTCTCACAATGTTGCTCTCCTATCATCTACTACTGATTCTTCTGCTAATACAGAATCAGTTAGTGCTGCTTATGGCTCAAAACAGGATGGACTTAATGATTCTGTCTTGGAAGCTTTCCTTGCTAGTCATGCTCAATCTTCTCTTATCAATGATGATCTGGAGCAGATCAATGTAGATGATCTTGAAGAGATGGACATCAAGTGGCAAATGGCAATGCTCACCATGAGAATCAAAAGATTCATTAAAAGAACAGGAAGAAACAACTTTGCCAATAGAAGAGAAGATGGTGTTGGATTTGACAAATCCAAGGTGGAATTTCTCAACAACATAAAAACAACAATCAACAATCAAAGTCTACAAACTACAACAACAACAAGAACTCATCTCAATCACTTGTCTCACAAGAAGGAATGGGCTTTGATTGGAGTGATCAAGTAGACGAGGCAATCCAGAATCAAGCATTGATGTCTCAGGTTTCAGAGTCTTCAAGCACAACAATCCCCACAGAGGTAAAATCTAAACTTTGCTCTAAATCCTGTCTTGAAACTGTTAAAAAGTACAGGGATCACAATCAGAGCATGTGTGATGATCTTAAAAGGTTGGAGAAATATAGGAGAGAGTCTAGTTTGATCATTGTGAATTTTGAAGAACAGATCAAGGCCTATCAGGCCAATGAACTTCAACATTCATATGATCACAACTATTGGAAGTGGGAGAAGAAGGAGTTAGAGATTAAGCTAGAGAAGGCTAGAGAGGAATGTGAGAAAGTTAGGAGTGAATTTGAGAAGGCCAAATTAGACATTGAGAAATTTTCCAATGCTTGTAAAGTAATGGACACTTTACTCAAATCTCAAGTTCATGACAAACTGAAGAGAGGTATAGGCTACAACAACACCCCTCCACCTTACAATAACAACTATATTCCACCCACCTCAGACCTCTTAGAAAGACAAGATAAGAAGGACTTACCTGCAGGAGCCACAGAAGTAGATCCACTAGACAAAGTAGTGGCTAAGGTAGAGTCTGAAGAAGAAGACACTGAGGATAAGAATAAGGAAGACCAGAAAAAAATTCCCCTAGAAAACCAAATTCTTACAAATGAGAGGGAGGGTAAACCATTTGTCAAGAGTGAGAAAGTGGAGATGTCTAAGATAGGGAAAGAGAATGTTAAGAGTGAGAGAGTTGAGACCTCTAGGAAAGAGAAAAAGAGTAAGAATGAAGAAACTTCCAGGAAAGGGAAGGAAAAGGTACAGGGAGTTCACTATATGCAAACTACTATTGTAAATCCCTGTACTTGTCAACAGAACAAGCCCCATCAACATGATAAAATAAGGGGAAATCAGAGAAACAGAAATCACCAGTGGGCTCAAAAACAAGAATTGATCTAAGCTAAATCAATAAACCAAAGCCTTGTTTTATTTGTGGCAAGTTGAATCATTTAGCCAAACACTGTTATTTCAATCCAGTTAACCAAAGAATTACTTTTCAAAGACAAACACGAAATGTTGTTGGTTATAGGAAGCAATCAAGACTATCAAGGAACCGCATGGCTGATAATGTGAGAACAACACCAATGAAAACTGGCACTGCAAAATCTCACATTCAGAATAAGTTTGCTAAAACAAAATAAAATACTCCAAGCAAATCAAGGAGTAACTTAAAGAATAGGAAAGCAAACTACGCTGTCAAAATTTGGGTTCCAAAAGGAACTAAACCTGTTAGTACTGCTACCTCAAATAGTAATGCTAACAGAAATAGTGCTGCTGATAGCAATACTACTGCTAACCAAGTTAGTACTGCTGACAAAGTTAGTACTGCTGACAAAGTTAGTACTGCTGACAAAGTTAGTACTGCTGACAAAGTTAGTACTGCTGACCAAGTTAGTACTGCTAACAATGATAGTACTGCTACTAGTGTTAATACTGTCAAGCCTATAATTATGACAAAGTATTCCAACCATGAGATTCCTAATTCTGATCATCTCATCAAGACTAAGCCTACTGAGTATGAGTATGTTGATAAGAAAGGGCAACCCAAGACCATTTTGGCTTGGGTTCCCTCAAGACACTAATTGTTTTATCTTATGTGCAGGGCAACCAATAGGTCAAGAGGAAGAGCATTTGGCATGTAGATAGTGGCTGCTCTAGGCACATGACAGGTAACATGGCCTGCCTTCAAAATTTCAAAAAGGTTTGATGGAGGACGTGTTGCTTTTGGTGACAATCCAGTAGAAGGTAAGATAAGTGGTAAAGGTATGGTTTCAAAAGGTAAGATGATTTTTGAAGATGTTTACTATGTTGAGCAATTGAGATACAACCTGTTAAGTGTATCACAGGTTTGTGACAAGAAACATAGTATATTATTTAGTGATACTGAATGTATTATCCTTGCTCCAGTATTCAAGGTAGTTGATGAAAATATGATACTACTTAGAACTCCTAGAAAGGATAATGTTTATTGTTTGGACTTAGAGAGTGTTTCATCTGATTCATCGCTAAACTGTCTGTTTTTAAAAGCTTCTTTAGATGAATCATCTCTTTGGCACAAAAGGATGTGTCACATGAATTTTAAAACTATGAACAAACTTGTGAAAAACAATAATGTGAGAGGCTTGCCTCAAAAAGTGGTTTCATGTGATGATCATTGTGTTGCATGTCTTAAAGGCAAGAGCACAAAACTTCTCATAAGTCCAAAGAAATAAACACAATCTCTTCAACCTTTCAGTTATTGCATATGGATCTTTTTGGTTCTACAAATGTGATGAGTATTGGTAAGAAATTCTATTGCTTAGTCATTGTTGACGACTTCTCTAGATTTACTTGGGTATATTTTCTGAGGACTAAGGATGAGACAAGTGGACTGATCAAATCCTTTGTCCTTAGAATTGAAAACCAAACAAATGTAAGAGTTAAAGTCATTAGATCTGATAATGGAACTGAGTTTAAAAACAGTGACTTAAACAGCTTTTGTGAGACGAAAGGTATTGAGAGACAATTTAGTGCTCCTAGGACTCCTCAACAGAATGGTGTTGCTGAGAGGAGAAATATGACATTGATTGAGGCTGCTAGATCTCTGTTGGCAGATTCAAAGCTACCCATTACTTTTTGGACAGAAGCAGTTAATACTGCTTGTTATGTCCAAAACAGAGTTCTAGTAGTCAAATCCCAAGGAAAGACACCTTATGAACTTTTCAAAAAGAAGAAACCTTTTATTGGATTTTTCAAACCTTTTGGGTGTCCTTGCACAATTCTCAGCACCAAATCTCATTTAGGCAAGTTTGAAAGCAAAGCTGAGGATGGATTTCTTGTTCGATACTCCTCTCAGAGCAAGGCATACAGAGTATTCAACAGTTCTTCCAGGATTATAGAGGAAAGTGACAATGTCAAATGCAATGAGAACACACCAAATCAGATTGGTACAGGTCCTGATTGGCTGTTTGACATTGATTCACTAACTAATTCTTTGGTTTTAGTAATGAGCAAAATGCAGGAACAAGTTCAAAAAAGGTACAAGAACAGAGACAAGAGTTTGTGTTGTTCCCTATACCTACAGTTGATCCTGTTGAATTTTGTCAACAAGAAAAGAGAGATGATAAAGGTGATGAAGAGGATGAAGAGGATAAAGGTGAAAAAGAGGATGCTCATCCTTTAGGTTCAGGAAACACAGGTCCTGAAATGCCCACATTGTCAGAGAATGATACTGATGATGAAAATTCTTCAGTTTTTTGTGGAAACACTCCTGAAAAGAATGACTCCAATCATGATGCAAATATTAATCAGGAGGTTGTCCATCAAACAAGAACTCAGAAGAATCATCCTCCTCAGTTGGTGATTGGTGATATCAATTCCCCCCGGATTACAAGGCATCAAAGTAAGTTAGGAGGATTAAAAGACTTACACTCAGGTTTATTGTCTTGTTTTCTATCCCAGATTGAACCCAAGAAGGCTTATGATGCAATGAAAGACCCAAGCTGGATAGAAGCAATGTAAGAGGAGTTGCTGCAGTTTGTGCTGCAACATGTGTGGGATCTGGTTGACCTTCCACAAGGACACAGGGCAATTGGAACTAAATGGATTTTCAGGAATAAGAAAGATGAGAGAGGGATAGTGATAAAGAATAAGGCCAGACTTGTGGCACAATGGTACAGACAAGAAGAGGGGATAAACTATGAAGAAGTGTTTGCACCAGTAGCCAGAATTGAGGCAATTAGGCTGTTTCTAGCCTATGCTTCTTTCATGAAGTTTAGAGTAAATCAGATGGATGTTAAGAGTGCATTCCTAAATGGGAAAATTGATGAAGAAGTGTACGTTTGTCAGCCTCCAGGGTTTGAGAATCCTAACTTTCTTGACAAAGTATACAAATTAAAGAAGGCACTCTATGGGCTACATCAAGCACCAAGAGCATGGTATGACACTCTGTCTACCTATCTCTTGGAAAATGATTTTGAAAGGGGAATCATTGACAAGACCCTTTTCATTCAAAGGAAGAAGAAGGGCAACCTTCTTGTACAAATCTATGTGGATGATATCATCTTTGGATCCACAAAAGATCATATGTGCAAGGAGTTTGAGGAGTTGATGCACAAAAGATTCAAGATGAGCTCTATGGGTGAACTCACATTCTTCCTTGGGCTACAGGTTAAACAGAAGAAAGATGGCATTTTCATAAGTCAATCCAAGTATGTGGATGATATACTTACAAAGTTTGGATTTTCAGAAGCAAAGCCTGCAAGCACACCTATGGAAACACACAAACAGTTCACTGCAGATCTTGAGGGGGAGGATGTGGATGTTCATCATTATAGATCCATGATAGGCTCCCTCATGTATATAACATCTTCAAGACCAGACATTATGTTTGTTGTATGTGTGTGTGCAAGATTTCAAGTGAGGCCTAAGCAATCTTACTTTCAAGTAGTCAAAAGGATCTTCAGATATCTCAAAGGACAACCTAGGTTGGGTCTTTGGTATCCTCATGACTCACCATTTGATTTGCTTGCATATTCTGATAGTGATTTGGGTGGTGCAAACTTGGATAGAAAGTCTACATCAGGAGGATGTCAGTTTTTGGGTGCAAGGCTAGTTTCATAGCAGTGTAAAAACCAAACCACAGTGTCCACCTCCACAACAGAAGCAGAGTATATAGCTGCTGCAAGCTGTTGCTCACAAGTGATATGGATTCAGAATCAGATGTTGGACTATGGTATTACTTTTCTTCACACTCCCATCTTCATTGATAACTACAATGCTATAAGCATTGTTCATAATTCAGTGAAGCACTCAAAAACCAAGCATATAGAAATCAGGTACCATTTTATTAGAGATTGCAATGAAGTTAATTCAGGTTTTGAAAGAACACACTAGTAACCAGTTTGCTGATCTATTCACCAAAGCTTTTGATGTGGGTAGATTCAAATTCTTGGTCACAAGTGTGGGCATGATAAACACTGAATAAGCCTCTTTTGATTTCTTCATGTACCTTTTTTTAGTATCGATTCTTCAATGTTTACTTTCTCATACTTCATTGTGCATGGTGCTGCTAACCATTTGTGTTTAAGTGTTTCAGATTGCTTTGTAGATTAGATACTTGGTACTTCTGTTTAAGTTAATACTTCTCTCACTATTACTCCTGCTGACAGTTCAAATATAGTTAAGTATGGTTACTACTGCTAGGTGGTTTATACTACCAGTGCAAAGTTACTACTGCTTGCCTTATTTCTACTTTCCGGCAGTGTTAATACTGCTAGTATGTGTTAATACTATTGGTATGTGTTACTACTCCTGATATGGGTTAATACTGCGGGTATGTGTTAATGCTACTAGGGTCCTTAGTACTGCTCTTAACTGAATCCCCTACCCTATAAATACCCTCTCTGACCGCCAAAACCCAAACGGCTCTTTGAATTTCCATTGAGTTTTCATCCTCTCTCACTCTCTAGAATTCTTGATTACCGGAGTGTAAACCCTAGTTTTGATTCGAACCCTATCCTCGATCAGAAAGATGGCAGAACTTGATTTCGTTGATGACCACAATGAACTTGCAATGTTACAAAACCCCAAACAAGCTGAGGGTTTTCATGAAATTCTGGATTTCTTAAAATCATCACATATTGCATATGCGTTAACTGTAAATCCTACCATCTATGTGGAACATATGCGACAGTTCTGGGCAAATGCATCCATTCAGACTGTTGATGGCAATCAGTTCATTCAATCAAGGGTCTGTGATAAACCTATCACAATCATAGAAGGATGCATAAGCACTCATCTTCATCTAGATGATGCCTCAGGTATTTCTACTCTCTCAAAGGAAGATCTATTTCAAGAAATTGGTAGAATGGGGTATGAAGGTTCTACTAAGGTTTTCACATTTTACAAAAGCAAATTTTCACCTCAGTGGAGATTTTTTGCTCATACTCTTCAACACTGTATATGTCGCAAGACAACTGGATGGAGTGAGTTTAGTAGTACAATAGCCTATGCTCTTGTATGCTTAGCTACCTCCAGAAAGTTCAATTTTTCACAAATGATTTTAAATGATTTGCTGTCGAACTTGGATATGAAAACCAAAACCAAAAGATTTTATATGTATCCAAGGTTTGTACAAGAGGTACTAAACATGGAATTGACGGATTTATCCTCTTTTGAAGAGGTAAATGTACCTAAACCTCCCGAAGGGAAGGTATTTTCCAATATGAGAAGGCCTAGTAAGGACTTTTCTGGAAATGACACACCATTGTTCTCTACAATGATGGTTGTGTCCCACCCACATGATGAGGCATCAGGGTCACAACCCACATCTGACCAACCCAATGATGATCTACCCACACCATTCACTTCTAATGTTCTTCCTCAGACCCTTGTTGATAAGCCAATTTCCCCAATCACTCAAAAATATACAAAGAAAAAGGTACATAAGGTTCCTTCCCTTGATGTATCTACAGCCCAAAAGCCTACAAGCCCACTGATGGAGCATTCTCCATCAGAGAATATCCAAAGGGCATCCATAGGGGTGTCTCCCAACCCCAAGAAGGTGCTCTCTCAGGAGAAGGATGAGCATGTGGGCCACAAGGCTCACACTACTGACTTTGCACAAGGTGTGGGTCAGGACAGTGTGAACATGGCTAAGACCTTCCCCACGGTAACTTTAGATGAGAAATCATCTAAGGGACCTAGGTGCCAAGATACCAAGGGGGTAGTAGGAGCTTCTGCTAGGCAGAAGGCCTCTACTAAAAGATCCCATGATCCTTCAAGGGTGGTCAACACACCTAAAGGAGGTGAGGACAGATATACCTATGACGAATTGATGGATACCATTGGCATGGTGAACCTGGATGTACACAATCAGGGTTTGGAGATAAAGGCAATGAACAAGGTGATCATTTCTCAATAGGGGCAGATAGACAAACTCAAGAAGATGGTGCTTAATTTGGTGCATAAGAAGAAGAGAAAGCAATTTGTCTTGAAGAAAAGGGGAACTGCTCATGATGCTTCCAAAAAGGGGGAGAATCAAGAAGCTGAAGTTGAGAAGGAAAGTTCAGTTGGAATGGAATTTCAATTTGAGGGGGAGATTGGTGGTGATGCTGAAAAGAATGTTGAGGAGAATAAGAAGGATCAAGGTGTGAAAGCAGCAGAAACAATAGTGAAAGAAGCAATAATCCAGCCAGCAGTAGAAACTGAAGAAGCAGCAGTAACTACTGAGCCAGCAGTAGAAACTGAAGAAACAGCAGTAACTACTGAACTAGCAGTAGAAACTGCTAAAGCAGTAGAAACAAAGAAAGCAGCAGCAGAAACATGAATGTCTATGGAAGAAATGGAGATTGCAGAGACTTTGGATAATGCAAAGAATGACACTCCTAAGGCTACTCAAAAGGCTAAGGGAGTGGTGATTAAAGAAGGAGGCACAGAGAAGAAAAAGAAAGAGATTAGTATGACAGAGGACAATAAGAGAGGGAAAGAAAAGATGGTTGAGCCTGTGAAACCATTAAAGAAGCAGAAACAAATAGAATTGGATGCAGAATTGGCTAAGAAAATGCAAGAAGAGTTAACTACAGTTGAGCAAAAAGCTTTTTCTTTGAAAGTAGCAAAAGAGTTGAATGCACAGTTTGAGAAGGAGTTTGAAAAGCAGGATGAGATCCAAAAGGCAAAGACGGAAAGCTTGCAATGGATTTGGCAACAAGGCTTAATGAAGAATACCAGAAGAGTTTGAAGACTGCTGCAAAGAGGGTTACAATGAATGCAACTAGACAAAGGCAGCCTTCAAAGACCTCTCTAGCTACACAGGAAAGAAGAAAGATGATAAACTTATTGAAAGGATCTGTTGGAGTTCCTGAAGGAATGTTTACTAAAATGTCTTTTATCAGGATAGAATATTTGTACAAAAAAAGAGATGGCAAAGCTGCAAGGAGATTCCAATCAGAGGGTTGAAGTTGAAAGAAAGATGAAAGAAAGACATGATCTAAACATTCAACAGTCTTTTCCTGAAAGTGAAGAAGGCACTCCAACTAAAGAAAAGGTAGAAGTTAATAAGGAAGAGACTCTAGCTCAAAAGATTGGAGCTGCCAAGAGAAAGAAGTCAATTGCTACAAAACCAAAGGCAAAAAGGCCAAGAACCGAGGAAGGTGAGAAAGAGCAGGGCAGTGAAAGAATGGAAGTTGAATCATCAAGAACTACAGATGCACCTCCTGTGCCTGCTACTCCAGTCAGCTCAATGCTTCCAAAGATTATCTTTTGGGATGTATATGTGGAGAAAGACAAGCACCTTATCAGAATCAAAAGAGCAAATAACATATTTGAGATCTATACAAGTTTTCATCAGTTCATGCAAAAGTGCTCAAGAAGTGACTTGGAAGAAATGTATTATGTTGGGATGAAGTTGTATGAAGACAGAATTCAGCAAGGAGCTCAGGATGATACAAGGCTGATCATGGACTGGATATGTCTTATGTTTGAACCTGACAGAATACAACTTGAAAAGCAGAATGTGTTGAGATGGCATTTGGTTAAGCAATGTAGAGTGTATGCTTTGTTTATGTCAAAGGCAAAGATAGAGTATTATCTGGTGGAAAAGCAATATAAGCATGATGTGATCAGATTGAAAGGTATGCTGCAATTAAAGTTGAGTAGTGGAAGAGGATCAGAAATGGAGAAGGATCTAATCTAGTTACTCAAAGAGCAGAATCAACAAGAGCAGCATAAACCACAAGAGCAGCAAACACAAGCAGAGTATGTTGAAACTCAAGAGCAGAGTCAAGAGCAATCAAGTCAACATCCTTTAGAACAGCTAAGTCAATCTCCTGTGCAGTTTGATTTGTATTTAACAGTGACAGATGAAGAACCATTGAAAATTGATCCTATCTCAGTGAGAGCTACATAAATCATTCATTGGGATACTGTGGTGGATAAAGGCACAAAATTCTACAGGATCAAAAGAATGGGTGACAAGTATGAGGTCTATTCAACATGGAATAAGATCATCAGAAGTTGTACCAGATTTGATTTGGAATACATGTACAGGGTTGGATTGGAATTGTATGGTGACTTGTTGAGAGGAGCAAGAATGAGTTTAACAAAGATGGGTCTGGAGTATTTGTGTATGATGTTTGACCCTGATAAAGTTGAATATCTTATCAAAGACTTGCATCACAGAGAAGAATTTAACAGCATTGATCATTGGGTGCTTGTTGAAAAATCTGGAGTATATGTCATAACTATTGATAACAGCTTTCATGAGTACTATCTGGTTGATAGGGTGTATGATCACAGCAAAGAAAAGTTGCAGGGGATGTTGAAGGCTAAGTTGGTATGCACTACAGGTTCAGAAATGGCAAGAATTTTGATTAGAAGAGCAATCAATCAATATGCAGGATTGGATCCTGATCTGTGAATTTGAGCAGTAATTTTGAAAGCATCATGAAGACCTTATTCTGTAGAACTTAACTTCTTAATTTCATAAGTTAAGTTAGGGGAGATTATTGGGTCTGAAATATGTTAAGTCTGGATAGTGCTGCTGAGAATTGAAGATTACTACTGCTGAAGACATTTGTACTGCTACTTGAAGAGATTACTACTGCTAGTAGTATTAGTACTGCTTGAAGGGTTAGTACTGCTTGGAGAGTTAGTACTGCCAGTTGAAAGTTACTACTACTAGCATGTTAGTACTGCTGATGATGAGAAGATACTGCTAGAAGAATTAATGCTTTTGATGTTGATAAGGGTGGTTTGTGACTTGAAGCGAAAGATAAGGAGTTGAAGATAATCATGGAATGGATGCTGAAGATCAACTTACTTTCATAATTATCTTGTAATATGTTTTGTATATATAGTCTAGAAGTCTTAGATTTTTAAACATATACATCTTTTGTGTTTCAGAGAGAATTAGCCACAAGATTCTTAGTGATCCTTTCATTAGAGAAGTTTTGAACGTCTGTTGAGCTTGTTCAACAGATTAAGGCTTTGTTTGTAATCTTCAAGATAATTCAATAAGACTTGTGAATTGAATTCATACACTGTTTCATTGATTTCTTGTTAAAGTGTTATTCTGCAACTTATTCAAATTGATTGATCTGTTCTTGCTAGAGCTTCAGATACTTGGGTAGGCTCTATCTTTCTCAGAAAAGAATCAACCATGAACTCATTTGCTGTCGCAGACCAAGTTTGCACCGGCTTTGACGGATCTCCAATAATTTTGTAACACCCCGAATTTCGTTATGAATCCTTGGTATTCTATTGTTAAGCTTTTGTTGTTAGCACCCCGTTTAGTATATCGTTCGAGTTTATGGTTTTCGGTGAAAATGTGAACTTCTAGTGAGTTTCGCGACTTGCTCGCGACTAGGAGTCGCGGCATAGGTCGCGAAGTCCGCTGTTGGTTTTGGGGTTTGAGAACACGGGCGAGTTATGCCGCGAGTTGAGGTCGCGGCATAACCCGCGAAGTTGCCTGGCCGACTTAAGGGTTTTTAACCCAAAATATCTTCATTTTTCTCAGAATCTTTCTCTCTCTCTCTCTTCAAGTCGCTCTCTCTCTAAAGTTTCTTTGGATCTTCAAGGGTTCGTTAATCGCTAGTATTAAGTGCATTGCTCGGGGTTTCGGTGTATAAAGCTTCACTTCTACGTCGTGATCGTTATCTGGTTTTCCGGGTTTTATTAACCTACTGGTGAGTTCCTACTATCATTTTACACTTTATACATATCAAAAGTTACCTTTTGGAACTCCTATATATCTCAATGGTTTCAGATTTAAGTTTTCTACATATTTGATATAACTTGAGTTTTGGGAGATTTTAGGGTTCCCGATCATTGTGTTTACTAAAATGATGGATCTTATCTTAATAAAGTAAAATGATGTTTTACTTGTACATTATGTGGATATATGAAAAGAATGTTTAAGAACTCATTTTAATGATTTTCATTCTTACCAGAAGTTGAACTGGAAATGACATTTTGTTTATAAAATGTGTTTATACCATATGTTTATTTATGGTTGGTCACATGTGTTGTTGTGACGAGTCTGTACCATGACTAGCGGATCCCTAGGTTTTGAGTCGACTGTATTGTTGGGATGTCACATTCCCTATTTTGTATCAATGGATGCATATGATCCTCGGGGGCAACTTGGTACGGTTATGTGAGGCCGGATACTAGCCATGGTTCATAGTGATCCTAGAGAAGGAGTATACATTGGTTTTGCTTGGGGCTAGATCTCACGTTGTAGCACGGACTTATGTGTTCGTATCCTTGGATTCCAATTGTTTAGCTCATAACTCGGATTGGTGGTCTACTTTGTGTTACACCACAATCCTTGGTAAAATGGTTCTTTTGTCATCGTATGATGAGTTTTGGACCGAAAAGGCCCGGTTGTGGCGAAATGTTATCTTTTATAAATTAAACCTTTATGAAAAGATTTCCTTAAGATACTGATGTTTATATTTCAGCAAGTTTATAAAAGAACTACTTGTGCATTAAATTGTGAGGTTCTGGAAAGAAGGTTTGTGGTCTCATTTTAATGGATTTCATTCTTATCAACAGTTAACTTGGAAAAGCTTATTTGAAAAGATTCCCTTTGATACAAAAGTTTATATCTCTTGAAATTTATAAACTGTATGTTCTCACTAGGCTTTAAGCCTAACACTTTTTCTAAAATGATGTGTATAACAGGTTTCCCTTAGCGGTGGGTTGCACTGGGTTTTGAGAGAGGAGATGGGTCTCGAGGCATTTTGAGATGACTAAAGTGTTGATAGTTGGGCATTGTTAAGTCCCATTCTTTTTGTGAGATATGGATCGTCAACTGATGTAATCTATATAGTTATGTTTAGATTAGTTTGTTGATGAATTCTATATCCGTTCAGATTTTGTATAGTCTTAAGGACTGATCCCCTTTATGGGAAGTTTATATCAATACGGATGTCTTGTTGCCATATTTCCAAGTTTTAATTTACTCTTAATTTTAGAGTGTTACAAGTTGGTATCAGAGCTCTAGTTTAAGCGAACTAGGCATGAATGTAAGATGTCTAGACTTAGACTGAGTTTGATAGGCACTGATTGTGAAATTTGGGTAGAACTTCTAAGATGGGTTAGTCTTAGAATCGACGGAGGTTATGTTAATCAAGCGTTGTGATGATGGTAACAAGAACCCTTATGTGTTATATGTTCATAATCTCACTTAGCTAATGTGATTATGAGGATATTTTACTTGAGTGTAATTGGTTACTAATGTTATGACAATTGGTAGACGTAGCGGTACGTCTCTTTCGTGCGTGTTTCAGTTAAACTCTTCATTACCCTTTCTCGTGATTGTGTTTACCTGCTCTACCTTGGTATGTTAACCGTTAGAATAGTGCGAAAGTTTCTAAGCGAGTAAGCCAAGGAATGATTGTTGTTTATAGCAATGTCTCTTTGAGATGATAGTAAGTGTGTGGAACACGTTAAGTTAATCATCTGGAGCCAGATTCGTTGGTGGAATTAGAACTATATCTTGTTAGATCGATTCTATTTTGAGGAGATTGTAAGTTAATTAATGGGTTGGTTGCCCTATGATGCCTGAGGCATCCGGTTGATTATAGTACGTCGGGATGTTGGGAAGCGTAGTATTAAGATGTGAGTGCCGACCGAATTCATGCATTAAATTTATTTCTAAAATAAGGTTGCATAAATTGCTTTTCATGATCGCCAACCATGAAGTAAATTACCTTATAACGTTTTGGCAAAACATTTAGCACTCAGCATACTTTAAACTATGAGCATAAGCATGCTTAAAATGGTTTTGTTGCACCTGATTTCAAATTGTTATCAAAACTCTCTTTATTCACGTCTTGTGTTTAAATGCTATTTTTGGATGTCGAAATATCTGTGTTTTAATGCTTTTTGAGTTAAGTGGGCAAGTAGCTGTGGAATTTTTGACCCTGACGTTGGATCTCTTCCACGTACGTCAATGGTTTTAAAAGACAAGTTATTCCCATGCTTTGAGTCGAAGTTTCTTAGAGATTTTAGTTTGTACGAGTTTTGTTGAATTTCATGGAGTTTTATTTTACGGATTCTTTTGGTCACGTGCGTATATTTAGAGATGCGTGAGTTTAATTTCATTGCATGCAAGTTATGACTTCTTTGGGCGTCGTGTCTCATCAATAATCTTGTCAAAATGGTCGCCTTACCTTGTGTTGAAAAATGGAAATTTGGACACCACTTGATTTTAGCGTTAATGAGTTTTATGAAGATCCAGTTGGATTATGGGGTCTCATCTTACGACTTTTGTGTCGCGTAAATAACTTTGGGAGGGCATGTGCATGGTATCATTGTGTGCGTTAATTTCGGGGTTTTGTTATCATAGGTCAACTGTCGTATACTATGTGCATTGGATTTAAGTATAAAGTTTGTGTGAATGATTGCATAAACGATTTATGTTAGTTTTAAAGCAGGATTTTCATTCTGATTGTATCTCCATCATTAACTCTTACTGTTAAAATTTCTGCAAAGCATTTAGCGAGTTAACGGTATTTTGTCGTTGTAGTTTTTATTATTGGTCAAATGTGTTTATCTTTACAACGTGAAGCTTTTAAACTCGATTTGAAATTTTATTTGTATCCCCGTTATTTTACCGCCCTTTGGGGAATGAATTGTTGCATATGGGGTGAGTTGGAAATTCTTTTGCTGCAACGTCTCTTGGTTATAGAGGAGGAATTTTAAAGATAAAATTGTGATTTTTACTTTTGGAGTTGTACAAACAATTGTTGCACATGTTGAAGTGCAAGAACCTATTTTCACGATTATAGCGTAAATTATTGCGTATGTTTTACTCGGTATTTCGCAAGGTGCGAGTATTTTGTTAAGTTTTCGTATTCGGTAACTTGGATTGTTTTAACATCATAAATTGCTCATGCCGAGCTTGAATATTTCAGCAAGTAAATAGCGTGATTTACATATTCTGGGTGATTTTGTACACGTAAAATCTACATTATGATTTATGCATCTTTGATGATTTTGTGCAAACAAAATTCTATTTCATGACATATGCATCTTAGTATATTTGCATTCATAAAACCTTTGGAAAATCTTTGGTCCCAATACGTGTTGAGTTTTGAGAAAGCATGTCTTTGAGGTGTGGGTTTTCATAAGCATTGTTTAAAGACATTTCATTATTCGGGGAAACGTTAAATGTCGGTTAAATGTGTTTTAAGGTTTACGAGGCTTCCGTTGGAAATTTACGTGAGGTGTTGGGCCTTTGGCTCGGGTTTTGACTAAATGAGTCGTGTGGACATTTGTCCGAAATTATAACCGTAATGAAAGATTTGAGTATGATGGTGTTTATTCATGTCATTTGAGAGTTACATGCTTTGAGTGCGCTGGTCATTCATTTGGAGTCATGTAGCGTTTTAGACTGTAATGTTGTAGGTCCATAGACAGTCTGTCTGTTTTGTAAAGCTTGAGGTTTTGGGTTACACTTAGTGACCGCTCGGGTTGGCTAGCGAGTAAACAATAGGTGGCACGAGTTGCTGAGTTGGAACTCGTCTGGATTGGATAGGCACCCGTGTCCGTAAGCCCTTGAGGTGGAACTCGACGGAGTATGGCTAGAAGCAATAAACGGTTTGAAGTTGTGATGTCTGGTATGGCATGGGAACTAAGACCGGGATACATGGTGAAATCCAATAACATCACGGGTGGCCCCATTCATTTGTTCTCGCCACCCAAGATGGAAACGTTTAGAGGTCATGCGAGGAAGTTGTATGGGCGGCCTACTTGCGTGTCCTATTCTCTTTGTGTTCGGGTCTCCCCATCGTAGACTCGGGGTATTTTAAACACTAATGTTATATTTTTACCAGCTTTGGTTATGTGGAGTTGATGGTAAATGATGGCTTTAATATTGGGTTCTCCCCACATATATTAATGTTTGAATGAAATGGGTTATTCCTGCATGTTGGTATTTAGTTTTCTTTCGTTCTTGGTCGTGTGAGTATTGGGCCTAGTGTCCATGTTTTCGGACGTACGATGTGGATGGTGTTACTAATGTTTCATACTTCGAGTTAGTACAAGTTGTGTCAATTTATAAAGCATCGTTGAAATGAAGGATCCATATTTGAAATCGCATAACTTTGAAAAGGAGTTGTTCCATGTTTTTAAAATTCATCATTTGAAAGATTATGTTTTAAAGAGAAGGTCATCAATTTAATTACTTTTACTTATGTAAAACTCTTTGGCTCTCTAGGCATTAATCCTAATCCTATATATTTTTCAGCATGTGCATCAAATTCCTGTTGTGGGTTTTATTAGCGCCCGTCCTCTATAGTCCGAATGTATAGATTGGTGGTATGTTTAGAGGTTAATCCTTATAATGTGGTTGTAGACGAAGTATTTATGGAAGTATTAAGAATTTTGAATAAGGGCTAATTCCAGATTTAGAGTCGGATCGGAGTTGAGTGATAACAGAATCTGTGTTAACCGATTACCGGAAAGACGCATTAGTGCGCCTTGTAAGAATATCTTTATCGATATTAGGAATGGATCAGTGAAACCTGAGAGTTTTGGGAAGATTAGCGTCGACCGTTGGCTTTGAGTTCGGAATCGTGCAGTTCGAAAGAAATAGGTAGATGGAAAGTTGAGGTCGCTAATTTCCTGGAGATAGTAATTGTCACCTAAGGTTTGGAGGCAAGCGTAACCTTATGAGTAAAGGTTACTTTAGAGAGTTGAGTGTTCCCTCGGTTAGGAGTGAAATGTATCCAAGAAGGGTAGCTAATTCGGGTGTCGATATTAAGATCTCGTTAATGATTCTGGCAATTGGGTTAAGAACGATATTCTCTGCGGACAGTGTTCCATTAAGAAGAGTAGATTTCGAGGACGAAATCATTCTAAGGTTGGGAGGATTGTAACACCCCAAATTTCGTTATGAATCCTTGGTAATCTAGTGTTAAGCTTTTTTCATTAGCACCCTGTTTAGTATATCGTTCGAGTTTATGGTTTTCGGTGAAAATGTGAACTTCCAGTGAGTTTCGCGACTTGCTCGCGACTAGGAGTCGCGGCATAGGTCGCGAAGTCCGCTGTTGGTTTTGGGCTTTGAGAACACGGGCAAGTTATGCCGCGAGTTGAGGTCGCGGCATAACCCGCGAAGTTGCCTGGCCGACTTAAGGGTTTTTAACCCAAAATATCTTCATTTTTCTAAGAATCTTTCTCTCTCTCCCTTCAAATCTCTCTCTCTCTAAAGTTTGTTTGGATCTTCAAGGGTTCGTTAATCGCTAGTATTAAGTGCATTGCTCGGGGTTTCGGTGTATAAAGCTTCACTTCTACGTCGTGATCGTTATCTGGTTTTCCGGGTTTTATTCTAAAACCTACTGGTGAGTTCCTACTATCATTTTAAACTTTATACATATCAAAAGTTACCTTTTGGAACTCCTATATATCTCAATGGTTTCAGATTTAAGTTTTCTACATATTTGATATAACTTGAGTTTTGGGAGATTTTAGGGTTCCCGATCATTGTGTTTACTAAAATGATGGATCTTATCTTAATAAAGTAAAATGATGTTTTACTTGTACATTATGTGGATATATGAAAATAATGTATAAGAACTCATTTTAATGATTTTCATTCTTACCAGAAGTTGAACTGGAAATGATATTTTGTTTATAAAATGTATTTATACCATATGTTTATTTATGGTTGGTCACATATGTTGTTGTGACGAGTCTGTACCATTACTAGCGGATCCCTAGGTTTTGAGTCGACTATATTGTTGGGATGTCACATTCCTTATTTTGTAGCTATGCATGCATATGATCCTCGGGGGCAACTTGGTACGATTATGTGAGGTCGGATACTAGCCATGGTTCATAGTGATCCTAGTGAAGGAGTATACATTGGTTTTGCTTGGGGCTAGATCTCACGTTGTAGCACGGACTTATGTGTTCGTATCCTTGGATTCCAATTGTTTAGCTCATAACTCGGATTGGTGGTCTACTTTGTGTTACACCACAATCCTTGGTAAAATGGTTCTTTTGTCATCGTATGATGAGTTTTGGACCGAAAAGGCCCGGTTGTGGAGAAATGTTATCTTTTATAACTTAAACCTTTATGAAAAGATTTCCTTAAGATACTGATGTTTATATTTCGGGAAGTTTATAAAAGAACTACTTGTGCATTAAATTGTGAGGTTCTGGAAAGAAGGTTTGTGGTCTCATTTTAATGGATTTCATTCTTATCAACAGTTAACTTGGAAAAGCTTATTTGAAAAGATCCCCTTTGATACAAAAGTTTATATCTCTTGAAATTTATAAACTGTATGTTCTCACTAAGCTTTAAGCCTAACACTTTTTCTAAAATGATGTGTATAACAGGTTTCCCTTAGCGGTGGGTTGCACTGGGTTTTGAGAGAGGAGATGGGTCTCGAGGCATTTTAGGATGACTAAAGTGTTGATAGTTGGGCATTGTTAAGTCCCATTCTTTTGGTGAGATATGGATCGTCAACTGATGTAATCTATATAGTTATGTTTAGATTAGTTTGTTGATGAATTCTATATCCGTTCAGATTTTGTATAGTCTTAAGGACTGATCCCCTTTATGGGAAGTTTATATCAATACGGATGTCTTGTTGCCATATTTCCATGTTTTAATTACTCTGAATTTTAGAGTGTTACAAATTTGATGAACTCTTTGGTCCACTTATGTACATGAGCGAGTGGAATAGATGTAGATTGATCATGTTGATCATCTAAATATCCAATATCTCTTTGTTGGGGTTCAGTTGAAGGAACTTGTACATAAATCTCATCTGGTTGAACACGTGATGTCTGTTGAGTAGGCAATATAGTACATCCAACTGAATGAATAACTTTTGTTTCTGCATTATCGCGTGCAACTTCAACTGACTGAGTAGGTGTTTGAACTTGAGTTTCGTCTTGAATCAGGGAATCTGGTTCAGTCGATACGTCTGTTGTGATTGGATAATGATTACTTGAATCTTCAGATCCGTCAATCACAACAGGTTTAGCCACTTTTTAACCAAGAAACTCATCATAAAAATATTAAAAACTCTTAAATGAGACGTAGACGTTGACTCTTTATCAAAATTAGAAACTTTAACCGCAGATTCTAGACTGATCTGTCCAGAAGCTAATACTCCTGTTATCACGGGTTCTGAACTGAGTTGCTCAGAAGCCATTTCTTCATCAAATGTAACGTTGATGCTCTCAACCATAATCTTCGACTTATTCAAATAAACCCTGTATGTAGCAGATTTCTGAGAATAACCTATGAAAATGCCTTCATCATCCTTGGGACTAAACTTGTTCAAGTTCTCCTTATCATTCAGGATAAAACACCTGCATCCAAAAATATGAAAATGTTTAATGTTAGGTATTCTATTGTTTATACCAAACCGGCGATGAATAATTGAACGCTTTTAAGTATAACATGCACTTGATACAACTTCGGCCCACAAAAATAAAGGTAGATCAGATTGGCTCAGAATCGTTCGTGCAGCCTCAACAAGAGTCCGATTACGACGTTCAACTACCCCATGTTGTTCTGGCGTTCTGGCAGCAGAAAACTGATGAGTTATCCCGACCGATTCGAGATAATCGTCAACTGTTTTGTTCTTGAATTATGTGCCATTATCAATTATGAGAAGCTTAACTGTCTTCTTCAAGTTCACTTGAATGGTCTTCAAAAATGAAATAATGATCTCCGGAGTTTCGTCCTTAGATCGTAGAAACTTGACCAAGTGTATCTTGAAAAATCATCCACTATTACTAGCACGTAACACTTACCATTTATGCTTTGTGTTCTCATAGGACCACAGAGATCCATATGTAACAATTCTAAACGAGCACTTGTACTGGGTTCAGGCTTTGGCTTATGTGAAGCTCTCTTTATTTTGCCTTTCTCACACGCATCACACAAATGTTCTTTTTCGTATTTGAGCTCAAGAAGTCCTTTCACTAAATTCCCAGTCACTAATTTGTTAATATATCTAAAGTTAAGGTGAGATAGCCTTCTATGCCATAACCAACTTTGTTGCATAAAGGCCTTAGACAGTAGACACACAACATTATCTAGCTTGACATTCGACAGATTGATCGTGTAGAGGTTTGACTTTCGCATCGCGACCAAGAGTTCTTTGTCGTCTTTAGTTCTAACACAACATCTCTTGGCCTTAAATTTCACCTCTAAATCTTTGTCGCAAAATTGACTAATGCTGAACAGATTGTGTCCTAATCCTTCAACATTGCTCACCTTCTTTATCGTTTCAATCTTCTGCACTACATCTCCATATCCAAGTATTGGTGAAAACTGGTCATTCCCGAAGCACACATTTCCGTAAAATTTCTATGTATACTTGGAATATCCTAAATCCAAGTACCACATATGACTGGTCTGCACAAAAGAAATCAAGCAACAATAAGTTTAGGTACCCATTTATAGATGGGTATTTTCGTGTTACCATAAGATTTTGGCACCCATATGAATTTGGGTCCTCTTTGTTTTTCAAAAACATTAGAATGATGTATATAATAAGTACCAAACCAACAATCTAAATATTGTCGAGTCACAAAATCATTTCGACCGTATGTGGAACACTGACTAGGCAAATGAGATAATTGGGTCAATTACTTTATTGTATAAGTCTTGTAAGAAGTTCCAAGTTTTGTTTTTTGAGAAACAATATGACCAAGTTCATCAGAATGACTAACAGTAGTCCTATTACAATCTGTATCAGAAAATGATTTTGTAGTCTCTTCAATCTTCCTTTTTGGTTTCCATTCCAGTCTTGTTTCAGACTTTTTCCATCTTAATTCTGAAACACAAGATTTAGGCTTGTTAGAAACATTAGATTTAAGAGTTTGTATTTTCTTGTGCTTACCTGTGTTGGTCCATTTCTGTGAGCCCCTTTTCTTTTGCTTCTTTCCTTTAGAGTAATAGGTACTCACCGGAACTGATTCATCAACCTTAGTTGATGTTTCACCTTTCTCAAAGACACTAGGTAAAGCATCATTATTAATCACAAAAGGAGAATGATCTGGAAGTTTAGCATTGAAATCAAACTTATCAACACTTTCATCAAAACATCCATCATAATTTAAAAAATCATTTTCATCCACAAATAAGTCATCGACATCATCATCAAATAGTTGTGCCTTGGAAGAATTTGAAAAGCTGAAATAATTAAACTTTTAAGAACACTTCTTTTGATAAGACTTTTGATCACAATCTAAAGATTTAGAATTACCAAAAACATTGCCCATGAAAACTTTTCAAGATGATGTATCAGAATCAGTGGAGTTGTTTACACTAACTCTTTCTGATTCAGACTTATCATCTGTAATTACAGATTTAAAATCAATGTTCAACATAACAGTAGAAAACACAATTTTCTCAAGATCAGCCAAAATTCATTCTTCTACTAAGGTGTTCTCAAGCTCAGAAATTTTACTTTCCAAAATGAGTGGAGGAACATAAATCTTTGCTTTAACTGGTTTTGCCTCCATATCCTCAGTAGAGTAGCTTTGAAAATATTCGTTTGATAGAAACTTTGGTTGCTCAGAAAGATAACTATCATTCAGCTTTTTATAGCAAAATGGTAGTTGAATTTTTGTTGTGTTCTTTCTGTTCTCATCTTCCTTAGCCTCATCCTCATCAGATGATTTTGTAACAAATTTGGGTTTCAAATGAGGATTTTTGTCAGCCACTTGTAAGAAATTAAAATTATATAAAGTTGGCTGCTTTCGAATAGCTTTCTTCAAATAATGTGGGTTATCGTAACCAATACCCCAATTATCTTTAAAATCTGTAACTTCCTTTGGTTTGTTTAGATAAATGGTTTGATCCATTTGACCTCGAGCATAAAGCTTGACTTCCAAACCATTAACCTTTTTCTGCAAATTTTTATTATCAGTCTGCAAATTGTGAACTTTTAAAATAAACTCTTGTTTCTCACGTTCACACATGTTAAACTTGGAAACTGCCTCAGAAATTTGAGTTTCAAAACAAGCTTTTTGTTTTTCAAAAACCGTAGCAACTTTGTTCAAAGAATCAATGAAGTTTTTGTTCCCAACAATTTCCTTATTGAGATCAAAAATTGTTTGACGTTTTTTCGCAACTCTACTTTTCTCCTTTTTAAGCTTAGCTTATATGTCTTGAAGCTCGACCATCATGGTTTCCATTTTCTTTAAGAAATCAGATACAGAAAAATTGTTTACCTATTCTGATGTCTCCTCATCTGATTCATCATATTTCACCTCTTTTCCCATCAGGCACATGTGAGCTATATCCTCTTTGTCCCTTTCAGACCCAGAAAAATATAGCAAGTGGTCATCCTCGACCATTAAAGTTTTTCCAGCCTCTTTCTGCTTAGCCAATTTCCAAAAATCACCTCAAAACTAAAAATCAACCATAAATATAGGAAACCATCCAATATGCGATCCAGAAAGGGTCGACTAATTTTTTTTCCCAGAATCATCCCAAATACAACGACGGTAAGAATATTTCTAACCGCAATAATAAGTACAATATTTTCTAATCCGCAGCAACGGAAGTAAATAAATCAGTCTTACCAATCTATAATCACCACAACCTTTACCCGAAAATATAATTAACCTGACAAAATTAATAAACCGATTAATAGAGAAAACCTTCACCACAATAATTACCGATTACCCTTTTTTTCCCAAACAAGCAATCCTGATAAAAATTCACCTGAAATGCATATTTTTTAAAACAAAATGAGATTTAGACCATATGGTCTAGTGAGTAAATCTCTGCCAGATAAATAATTCAGAAAAATCTCTTTGACATAATGTCATAATAAATCATTTAGTCATAAAGTAGGCTCTCAGGCACCACGAACCAGTTAATCATAAACTAGCATTCAGGCACAACATCCCTCCTAGATAACTAACCACAACAGTCGCTTTTAAAAATAATGCACACCCCGATAAGACCGAAGTCAATGTCGGCGGTGGCTCACTACACGAAACATTTCCACGAGCATAAACACGCACACTCCGATAAGACCGCAATCAATATCGACAGTGGCTCACCACGCGAAAACATATTCGCAGGCCAAAAGTATAAATATAACACCCTGTGCGGACCATTACAGTCTCACATGCACACGAGCTTCTGTTGTGAAAGTCCCTTGAACCCAAAAATATATAATAATCAAGCCACATGTTTTAATAATAAACAACATGTATTAAAAACTATATCACAGTTAACGGTAATAATTCAAAAATACCAATCTGGTATAACATCGAAATAATAACTACTTTATAATATATGCATTTCGGTTCGAAAATGATTAAACGAAAAACTCACCTCAGTTCCAAAATATTCCACCCCGAGTAATAACGGTTAAAATATTCCCAAACCGAGCACTTTGAAAGAAATAACCCACGCCGAATTTCTTGAAGTTCCTTCCCAAAAATCTTAACTAAAATCAATTCCTCCAAATATTTCACTCCCAAAAAGACACACTAAAGGTGAAGCTCGATATGGACAAAAAAGAGATAATATAATTTCCATCCTCCAAAAACTCCCATAACACTTAAATATGAGAGACATAGGTCGGCTAAACCAAATGATAAGGATAAGATCTTCAAAATTTACTCTTTAACCCTCTAATGAATAAAAAGTTCACATTTACATCTTAACCTTTTTATAACACAACCCATAAATTTCCATTTAAATCAAAACAACCATTTTCGGTTATTACAAACTTTCCCCCTTAACTGAATTCCGTCCCGGAATTCATTCAAAATAAGACCCGATGGTAACTAATAATCAAAATCACTTCCAAATTCTTGCAACACCTCTTTTCTTTTGGGGAAATTCCTTATGAACCTTCATATGACCAACCTCTTTATTTCTCAAAAGAAAACTCTTATTCCTACTTGAAACAATATTTCAAATTACAACACGATACAACATCTTGCCACGCTTTTGGTGCGCAACTCTGATTAAACTCACAAAACACACGATCCTTAATAAATTTAATCTCCATCTTAATAAGGAATTTAAAATCACCTTATTTTTCCATCTTCAAATAACTCAATACCCTAAATCTAGAAATTCAAAACCGGTCTAAACTCGGGTACCATAAATAACTGCAATTATTTAAAAGAATAAATTTTTAGTAAGGTTTACACCACAACATACATAAAACCTTCTAAGTAAACATAACGACCACAAAATCCGCTATCTTAATGTAAGATAATCCTTGCCCTTTCACTTAGATTACACCAAAGAATTCTTAACAAACAAACATGCAATTCTTAGTGCATCCAATCATTACAAATTAAAATTTTACTCAGTTAGCGTTGCATCCTTAATTCATCAAGGATCACTAATTCATTAACAAGAATAAACAAAATTCATACTTAAAACCACTTAAATGTGATCTCGTAAGAACACATTCCGTATGGATATCTAGCACCGGTAAACTCATAAATCACATAACATAATTGGGTAATCATTCTGTTGATGTCGTATTGAAGATCGGCAATTTAACCACATATAAATCACTCATCCTCAATTGGACCGATACAAACTCACACCCATTATTCCTACCTAGAAACTTAACCAACTCAACATTTCAATTCAAAATTCTTAAATAAATATTGAACACCATTAACCAACCAAATTTGACATTTTCAATGTCTAATCGGAACAAAATAAACTCATCCATAATTATAATCCAATCAAACAAAAACATATGTTCTCCGTTAAGAAAGTCATCAGTTACCACCAAAGCCTTCAATTCTCAAAATAACAATAGAATAACACCGTCTAAAAATCCATACACTTTTAATCGATTAATCTAATCACTTTTAAATACCACCCAAGAGACATCCCAAATGAGATTCACATAATCAACTTACATGAATCATACGCACAAATCATTACGATAACTCTTAGATATTCACTAGCCAAAACTTTTCTTCCCACCAACCAAGAAACCAATAATAAAATAAAATTAAGCCATAACACGGCTTAGTTTTTTCAAATTTAGATGAACCACAAATCGCAAATACTTCTTTCACTTAAACCACTAACTCACAACTACCAAACTCCTATAATCTTTACTGATAAAATCGATCAATAAATATTGTCCCCAACTTAAGTCTAGGCTATCAACAACCTAGTTCACTTAAACTAATGCTCTGATACCATCTGTAACGACCCAATTTCTAAAAATCACCTCAAAACTAAAAATCAACCATAAATATAGGAAACCATCCAATATGCGATCCAGAAAGGGTCGACTAAATTTTTTTTTCCAGAATCATCCCAAATACAACGACGGTAAGAATATTTCTAACCGCAATAATAAGTACAATATTTTCTAATCCGCAACAACGGAAGTAAATAAATCAGTCTTACCAATCTATAATCACCACAAACTTTACCCGAAAATATAATTAACCTGACAAAATTAATAAACCGGTTAATAGAGACAACCTTCACCACAATAAATACTGATTACCCTTTTTTTTCCCAGGCAAGCAATCCTGATAAAAATTCACCTGAAATGCATATTTTTTTAAAACAAAATGAGAGTTAGACCATACGATCAAGTAAGTAAATCTCTGCCAGATAAATAATTCAGAAAAATCTCTTTGACATAATGTCATAAATCATTTAGTCATAAAGTAGGCTCTCACGCACTACGAACCAGTTAATCATAAAATAGCATTCAGGCACAACATCCCTCCCAGGTAACTAACCACAACAATTGCTTTTCAAAATAACGCACACCCCGATAAGACCAAAGTCAATGTCGGCGGTGGCTCACTACACGAAACATATCCGCGAGCATAAACACGCACACTTCGATAAGATCGCAATCAATATCGGCAGTGGCTCACCACGCGAAACATATTTGCAGGCCAAAAGTATAAATATAACCCCCTGCACGGACCATTACAGTCTCACACGCACACGAGCTTCTGTTGTGAAAGTCCCTTAAACCCAAAAATATATAATAATCAAGCCACATGTTTTAATAATAAACAACATATATTAAAAACTATATCACAGTTAATGGTACTAATTCAAACATACCAATCTGGTATAACATCGAAATAATAACTACTTTATAATATATGCATTTCGGTTCGAAAATGATTAACCGAAAAACTCACCTCAATTCCAAAATATTCCACCTCGAGTAATAACGGTTAAAATATTCCCAAACCGAACACTTTGAAAGAAATAACCCACGCCGAACTTCTTGAAGTTCCTTCCCAAAAATCTTAACTAAATCAATTCCTCCAAATATTTCACTCCCAAAAACACACAATAAAGGTGAAGCTCGATATGGACAAAAAAGATATAATATAATTTCCATCCTCCAAAAACTCCCATAACACTTAAATATGAGAGACATAGGTCGGCTAAACCAAATGATAAGAATAAGATCTTCAAAATTTACTCTTTAACCCCCTAAAGAATAAAAAGTTCACATTTACATCTTAATCTTTTTATAAAACAACCCATGAATTTCCATTTAAATCAAAACAACCATTTTGGGTTATTACAACTAATCATACTTTGACTAGGTTTAACTTTACATGCTTTGACTTTTAATCTTAAATCTTGGATACAATAATACCCTAACACTCGGGTAAGCAATCACATGGCTTGCTTTAAATTCTCTCCATCATTAGAATCTGAGTCAACACTATCAGTCTCATCAAACTCAGTCATCACAACTTTCTACTTTTTCTTCTTATCTTTCTTCTCTTTCTCTTTCTTCTTCTCTACTTCCAAGGCAACTGGATCAGTTACTTTCTCACTCTTCTTTTTCTCTTCTCTCACTTCTTCTACTTCCTCCTCATTCTGACGGAATGTCTCATTCACTTCATGTAAAGGAGCCTCACTCAAATCTTTCATCTGTTTCATCCTCCGAGTGTGCTTCTTCCACTCAGCTCCGAGTGTGCTTCTTCCACTCAGGCTGCAAAACACTCAGAAACTTCACATTATTTTCAATATGCTTCTTCTTCACCTTGTTCTTTGCCATTTCATTAAGCAAAGATACAAATCTTTCATAAGTGTTCTCAAGACTTTCTCCTACCTTAGCTTTAAACTCTTCATAATTGTTAATGCAGTTAGCCACTTTCATCTGATTCCCAACTTTTGATCCAATCATCATCTTCTCTAGTTGATCCCACATTTTCTTAGTTATGGCTTTTTAGCTATCAATCTTGATATATATCTCATTTGGTATGCTCTATAGAAGTAGAGATCTTGCCTGTTTATCTGCCTTATATCTCTTCTTTTGTTCAGGAGAATAACTTGAAAAATCAATAACAATCTCTTTGGTTTTAGGCTCTCGGGGCTTCGTACCATCTCCGCTGTTAGAACTCTCATTTTCCTCGTCCGATACAATAGCTGTAACTGGTTTCATAAGACCCTCATCAATAGACTGTTTGATGAATTTTCCATTTTCATGTTGATCTATGAAATCCAGAAACCTATCTTTCTACAGCTCGTATTCCCCTTTGAATAGAACAGGTGGTTTAACATCAGTTCCAATAGAAAGAGCATCCCATGAAGTCATTTTGAACTTGCACTGATCTTTAAACACAAAATCAGAAAAATTTCCAAAAACTTGAAAATAGACAAAAATTGACTAAGTATAGAATTCTTAGATCACTTTTCGCACCACACGGGAGTAAACAACACAATTCGCATATACTTCCTTGCGAAATCCTGCTTTTCGAATGCAAAAATGTGCGAAAATGAGCTTTTCGCATGAAGTTATGTGTGAATTCTGGAGCTTTTCACACTTTGAGGTGTGTGAATTATTGAATTAGTAAAACTCCACAAGATTCCCTTTTCGCAACAGAATATTGTGAGAAATCCACACTTAGAAATATTTTCAAACAAACTTCAGCTTGAGAGTCCTATAACTTTTTGAAGATCGAAGCTTATCGCACCCTAAGGATAAGAACAATAACTTTCTGCACAACACTAAAGTGAGAATTCTTGACTTTTCGCATAAAGAAGCGTGGGAAATCTTACTTTTCGCACAATGCTCTATGCAAAAACCTCTTTTTTCGTATGAAGAGGCCAGCAAAATCCTTTTTTTCTCACGAAGCTATGTGCGAATTCTTGAGTTTTCGCACCATGCTTTATACGAAATCTAAACTTGAAATTTTCACCAACTCAAAAGCAAAGAACTATGTCTTAGATGTAAATTGTATTCAAGATTAAAAGGGTCTTTTTGTAAATGTTTGTAATAGTCTAAGGGTTTGTGTTGTAAAGTCAACTTGTGTTGACGAAGTATATATAGTTTGTGTCTTTGTAAACTTTAGGCATGCACATTCAAAGAACACCTTAGAACACACACACACAGTGAGTTTACATAGAATATCCAAGAAATAGGGATATGACTTGATGTAGATTGATTGATCAATAAACAAAAGTTTCCTACATTGATTGTGTATTAATCGTGTGAGCTATAATCTGGGATCACATTTGATATCAGAGCTTAATTCGACAGAAAATGTTTACGCACTGAGTTTTTAGAGTTCTTGATTGATTTTTGAATTCTAAAGTGTTTTTGATCAAATTTTTGGTTTGATAGTGATCGATATACATCATAGAATGAATTTGTATGGTTAAATTTCTTTTTTAAACTGTTTTTGATCACTCAATTTGGATTTTCAAGAATTTTTGAGTCGAACGAGTTCAAGTACTGATTGATTATGAAAATATGTGATTGAGTTGATTTTAGTGAAATTCATTGATTGTGTTTTGTTCTAACACTAATCTTGATTGATCTTGTGAAGTTTCAGCGCCTAATTCAAATTATCGAATCAATTTGAGGCTGAATTTTGCATTTTTGGACCGTATCTTGGAAGAACTCGCAAGATCCACACTTTTTGTATGAAGAACTCGCACAAGCTTTAGAATTCGCATAGATCTATTGGAATTGTGTTTAAGTGTTGAATTCGCATGAGTGTTATATGCGAAATCCTTAGAATTCGCACATGCCTTTATACGAAAAGTAGGAATTCGCATAACACTAGTATACGAAAAGTTGAATCAAAATTAATCTAAGCACAATATTCGTATATGCCTGCGTGCGAAAAGTGCAGAATTCGCATATAAGAGTGATACGAATTGCCAAGAATTCGCATATTTTGTTGAAAAATTTTCTAAGTACGGAATTCGTATTGATGCAAAAAGTTTAGTGTTTTTGAAAAAATTTCTAAGTGAATATTTCGCATCTCCCACTGATACGAATTGTTTATGCGAAAAGTTTGAAAGACCAAAATTTTCTAAGTCAAGAATTCGCATAACTCTCTTGTGCGAATTGTGAGAACTCGCATATAACTACATACGAATTCCTTAGATTTTGCATATAGTTGCATGCGAATTGCATTGTTTTCGTATATCTCTTGCATGTGAATTGTGTCAGGCGTGTGAATTCTAGACTTGTTTTTATTGTGCATGCGAACTCCTCAGGTCCTGCGAATTCTGGTGATTGTCTTTTTGTGCGAATTGTTTCAAATCTCAGTTGTGTAATTTCCTAAACTTAGAAATTTTTGGGAAAAAAAATTCTGAAAATTTTTAAGTGGGTTATCTGTTGATTCTTTTTTGTCAAACTAACGATCAATTCTTGCTTAATTCTTTTGCAAAGTCTTAAAGATGTCTAAAGATCTTCTTTCGATGGGGTCTCAATCTAAGCCTCCGGTATTGTCAATCGGAGAGTACGCTCAATGGAAAAGACGAATGACTCAGTTTCTAAACCACAAGAACTGTGAGTACATGAAATCCATAACTGATGGACCCGTAAATCCTGAAGTCATTGTTCCAGGCCAAGCAGCTACTGAAACTTCTCCAGAAATACCAGTTCGGTATGTACCAAAACTGTATCAATATTATAGTGAGAGGGAGAAGGAGCTTGCCAAAATAGATGAGGAAGCCCTCATATACTTAACGATGGCAATCCTAAATGATATCTACAATCGCGTAGACAGTCATGAATCCGCGAAAGCGATGTGGGAAGAACTTGAGAGGCAATTCAAAGGAACAGAGAGGTCTATTCAGGCAAAGCTGAATCAGAGCATAAATACTTACGAGGGTTTTCATGCCAAAGAAGGAGAAGCTTTGATAGATACTTACAACCGATTCAATGTGATTTTGAATGATCTGAGAAGAAACGGGATGAACAAGTCAGTATCTGAGATCAATTACAAGTTCATCAAGAACTTGAACCCAGAGTGGAAGAGTTATGACATAAACTTGCAGGTGTCAAAGAATATGGCACAAGAAGATGTGAATGGTATCTTTGCCACCTTATCTCAACATAAGGATGAGGTAAAGTTACTGAGCGAGGAGAGAAGATTGTCAAAGATTCATTAGCTCTACTTGTTGAACGAAAGAAGGGTTCTATTTCTAACTCCGTTTCTGCGTCAAAGTCAAAGCTGAAAAAATCCAAAGCTTTTCTCACCGAACATAGCGAATCCAGTTCCGAGTCATCTGTCGAAGAAGTTTAAGTTCACTCTGACGATGATATCCAGAGATTTGCTAACAATCTTGCCTTCATAACCAAGCAATTTAACAAGAGCTTCGAAAAGAAAAAGTACTATTCAAAGATGAAATATGAAGGATATAAGAAGGAGAAGTTAGAAAAGTATAAGACCCGATCCGGAAAGAGAGAAGAGAAGAGAGAAGAGAAGAAGGATGAGAAGAAAGAGGATAAGATTGATCCTAAATCTGGACGGTGCTTTAACTGTGGCAAAGTTGGCCATTTTTCTAAAGATTGCAAGTTCAAGCGTGTCAAGAACTCGGAGTACTATGCTAAAAAGTCACTGATTGCCAAGAAGCAAGAAGAAGGAAAGGTGTTAATGGAAGAAGAGGAAAACGGGGACTATCAAAGCTCAGATGATGAGTCAGCACATTTCACTCAGGTATGCATGATGGCTGATGTTGATGTAATGCTGAAGCCGCTTCTGAACAATCTGAAGGTGATTCTGAGGTAAGTACTAACTCTGAAAACCCTGAACTTGTTGAATCTCTAATGGCATAGATCCAACACATGGAAAAGGAATTTGAGACTTTAAAGAGTAAACTTAGCTATGAACGACAAACAATGATGAGTTTTCGTGACGAAAACACATTGTTGAAAGTTGTCGTTGAGGACAATGAACAAGAAAACAAATGCTTTAAAGAAAGAAAGAGAAACTTTGAAAACAAAGATTTCGGAACTTGAAAAGGACTTGGTTAATTAAAATTCTGAAAAGGGTGAATTCAAAATTAAATTTGAAGTTTGCTTTCAAGAGAGAAATGAGGCTTAATGTAAGCTTAAACAACTAGAAGACCTTAACTTCAAAAGAGGACAGACTGAGCAGACGTTAAACTTCTTAATAAACAAACTCCAAGACGTCAGATTTTATAATGCTAAAACGGGATTAGGTTTACCTGAAAATGATGTTTTAAAGAAAGCCCCGGAAAACTTATATAATTTTGATAAATTGGGCTCAAAAGTAAAGAAAATCCCAGATATTCATGACACTTTCGTCAAAGCTGAAACTCCAAAATCTAACACTTCATTCAAAGGTAAAGAGATAATAGATGATGATACTTCAAGTTGTGCTGATTCACAAAACAGTTTTAAATCAGTTGGATTTAAATGCAATGATTTAAACAAGAGTTAGAAAAATAGAAAACTTGAATTTGTTGAGTTTGAATCATAGTTTTCCACACCATCTTCTACTGAATCAGTCAACGATGACAAAGTTATTCCGGAGACTGCATGTCAGTACGATGAGTATGAATCGGACACTGATGTTTGTGCTCAGACTCCAATATCTGAATCTGTTACTTCTGAATCTTCAAGTGAAGTTAAGATAGAAGAGAATTCAAATGTCATGAATTCAAGCATTCAAAAAGAGTTTGTTAATAAAATGACTGAGGAGATTTTTGATGACATGATTAATTCCTCAGATCCTGTTCCAATCTTGAAAAACAAATTAAAGGTTTACAAAAGACTCTTGATAAGATAGAAGATGAAAATTGTGATCTAAGATTTAAATTGGATAAATCTTTTGAAGAGAACAAAGAGCTTTGTAAAGAACTAAATGATTTGAAAAATGATTTGTTCAAAAAGAATTTAACTGATAAAAAGATGTTTGATGATCAAACGTGGAATGTTCGATCAAATCCAGAGTTTGAGACTTCAACAAAGCCTACAGTTTTTTATTCTGATTGTCCTGAATACTTACCAAGCATTTATGAAAAAGGCGAAACTTCTGGTATTTTGAAAAAGAATTCATCCTTGAAGAAGAAAACTAATAAAGTTTCTTTTCATGTTTCAGATCTGAGTAACGAAGTTTGTAAAGGAGAATGGAGAAAGAAAGACAGTGATAAGAAAGCTTGTAAAGATTTTGTTGAAAAATATTGTATTGTACCCAATAGTATTGATTTGACATGTAAAAGTTTGAACGCAAATAAATGTCAAGATTGTTTGAATAAATATAATTCTTTTGATAAATCAAAGATATTGACATTTGCTCGAAAGAACTTAATATGTAAACATTGTGGTGACAATGCTTTTTCACTGTACTCCATTCCTCCTAAGTCAAAAGTTGTTAAAAGAACATTTAAAATTAAAATTGTCTCCAAGTCCTCAACACAACACATTAAAGTGTTTCAAACTAAATCTACTAATCTTTCTAAGAAACAGTAGTTTCATGATATTAATGTGAATATGGTCTGGAAATGGTTGCCCAAACCTAAATATGAGTGGAGAGTCAAAGGCAAAGTAGATTATTTAAAGAAACTACATGATGCTAACAAAACAGGACCCATCTGGATATGGGTGCCTAAAAAGAAGTGATTTGTTCGTTTTTGCAGGCCTGTCTTTGTGGTTCGTTGATTCTGGATGCTCTCGACATATGACGGGGTATAAGCACTTATTGCACAACTTTGTTGAAGAACCTGCAGGAACAGTCAGTTTTGCTAGTTCTGAGCTTCAAGGATTCATTAGAGGATACGGTTCCCTAAACAATGGCATTGTAACCATCAAGAAAGTAATTTACGTGGAAGGACTTGATCATAACCTGTTTAGTACCAGTCATTTCTGCGATAGTATGTATCAAGTTCGGTTTACAATCACTCACTGTTATATTGAAGATTCGGACGGTAATGAGATTTTTCGAGTTGAACGCTATGGAAATCTTTATGTGGTAAATTTCCCAACGCTTTTGGCCACACGTCCTGTATGCTTACTTGCAAAAGCATCAAAAGCTCAAAGTTGGATATGGCATCGACGCTTGTCTCATCAGAACTTCAAGGCTATTGATAAGTTAGCGAGACAAGGAATTGTGAAAGGTCTACCGGAGATGAGCTTTGAGAAGGATTCACTTTGTCCCGCATGCGAAATGGGGAAGATGAAACAAAGTTCACAAAAATCAAAGACTGAATCTTTTTGCTCAACGCCCCTGGAATTAATTCATATGGACCTTTGTGGCCCTATGCGTACTCAGTCTATAAATGGCAAAAAGTACATTCTTGTGATGATAGACGAGTATTCAAGGTAAACTTGGTTGGAATTTCTGTGAAACAAATCTGATGCACCAGATCTGATCATTGCCTTCATTATGAAAATCCAAGTCTGCCTTCAACTGCCAATAAAGACATTGCGTAGTGACAACGGCACAGAGTTCAAAAATGATACTCTTCAAAGTTATCTCACTTATGTTGGGATTTCATACAATTTTTTTGTTGCCTACACACCGCAACAAAATGGCGTGGTTGAAAGGAAAAATAGATCTTTGGTCGAAGCAGCATGAACAATGTTGGCATATTCTGTTTTATCAATGTACCTATGGGAAAAATCCATTGCAACCGCCTATTTCACTCAAAACCGGACGATTGTGATTAAGAGATTTAACAAAAAAGCATATGAACTGATTAATAATCGAAAACCGAATATTAAATTTTTGCGTGTCTTTGGTTGCATGTGCTATATTCTGAATGATCGTGATAACCTTCGGAAGTTTGACAAGAAAGCTGACGAAGGCTACCTTGTTGGATATTCACTCAGGTCAAAAGCCTATCGTGTGTATAATGGACGGACCAAGTGTATCATGGAAAGCGTTAATGTATCGTTTGATGAAAATAGAACATTGAATTCTGAACAAAACAGTTCAGAACTCAAGCTTAAGGGAAAGGCTTCTATTCAAAGTAGAATAGAACCCGAATCTAAACAGACTAAGTCTTCTAACTCATCAACTGTTATATGTGAATTAGATATGCTATTTCTTGATGCTTTTATGGACATATGTGCAGATTTTGACAAATCAAGCGTGTCCGTATCATCTTCAGAGGTCCTAGTAGTTACTGAAGACATATCTGGATCTTCTGAACCATTCATAACAACAACCTCTTTAGGTATGTCTACACCGAATGTTTCTGACAATACTAATACAGATTCTGCTTCTGCAGATACAAATTCTGGATGAGAAGTCCCGAGCACTTCCTCTGTCACTCCCGAATTACCTGCATCAGAAACACCTATACAAGATGTTCCATCTACATCTGAGGTTGTACCTGTTATTATTGATGAATACAATGAGCAAAATACGCAAGTATTTGTTCAATCACTTCCAAGCACAACTAGTTGGGCGAAAGATCACCCCCTGCACAATGTTATTAGAGACGTACACAGTGGTGTAAAAATGCGTGCAACATCAGCTAACTTTTGTCTATACTCAAGTTTCCTTAGTTCCTTAGAGCCGAAAAAGATTTCTGAAGCTTTATGCGATCCTGATTGGATATTAGCAATGCAAGATGAGCTTCTACAATTCGAAAGAAATAAGGTATCACGACTGATCCCACTATCGAAAGGTAAATCAGTGATAGGCACAAAGTGGGTCTTTTGGAACAAGAGGGATGAGGTTGGAGTTGTGGTAAGAAACAAAGCTTGCCTGGTAGCAAAGGGTTATTGTCAACAGGAAGGCATCGACTATGATGAGACGTTTACACCTGTTGCTTGGATCAAAGCCATCATAATCTTTTTATCTTACGCAGCATATAAGAACTTTGTTGTCTATCACATAGACGTAAAGTCGGCATTTTTTAATGGTATTTTGCATGAGGAAGTCTATGTGGCTCAACCTGAAGGTTTCATTGATCCGTGTCACCCTGATCATGTCTACGTTCTAGACAAAGCACTTTATGGTTTAAAACAGGCACCACGAGCTTGGTATGAAACTCTTACACAGTTCTTACTCGCCTCAGGTTTTAAAAAGGGTTCAATTGATACAACCCTGTTCCTTAAAAAGCAAGGTGAGGATTTAATACTAATCCAGATTTATGTAGATGATATTATATTTGGGTCTACTAATCCAAAATTTTGCAAGAACTTTTCAAAAATCATGGAGTCTCGGTTTGAAATGTCTATGATGGATGAGTTAACATTTTTTCTTGGACTTCATGTCAAACAGTCACCCAGAGGTATTTTTATAAACCAATCGAAGTATATACGAGACATTTTGAAAAAGTTTAACATGACTGATAGTTTGGTAATGAAAACGCCTATGGCTATCGGAACACTTGTAGACGCGGATTTCTCTGGAAAATCTATTGATCAGAAAGTGTACCGAAGTATGATTGGTTCATTACTGTATCTAACAGCTAGCAGACCTAATATAATGTTTGCTACATGTTTCTGTGCTAGATATCAGGCAAATCTTAAGGAATCTCACCTGATCGCCATTGAAAGAATACTTAGATACCTCAAAGGCACTCCCGAGTTAGGCCTTTGGTATCCTAAGGATTCTAGTTTTGAGTTAACTTCATATACTGACGCTGATCATGCAGGTTGTAAACTGGATAGAAAGAGTACCTCTGGATCATGTCAATTTTTAGGAGATAAGCTTGTTAGCTGGTCATCGAAGAAACAAAATTGTGTTTCTACATCGACTACCGAGGCAGAATACGTAGTTGCAGCTAGTTGTTGTTTGCAAGTCCTCTTGATGAATACTTAGTTGAAGGATTTTGGATATTCGTACAAGCGTGTTGCAATAACCACTAATACAGTTCAGCACTCCAAAACAAAGCATATTGATGTGCGCTACCATTTTACTAAAGATCATGTGGATAAAGGAGATGTTGAAATGCATTTCGTTCAAACAGACTATCTATTAGCTGATCTTTTTTTACTAAGTCGTTAGATGAAAAGCGTTTTAACTTCTTAATCAGCAAATTAGGTATGTTGAATATGTCTGCTTGAATACTTATCCATTATCTGAGGGGGAGTGTATCTTACTTTTTCTTACTTATCTATGTCTTTGGGAATTCTGAACAGTTGTTGATATTCATCAAATACTGACTAAAGCGGAATCATTTCTATAATGATTACCAATATCTTTTGTTTTGCAGGTTATTTCATGCGACTATGGCTTCTGGATATTTTAGTTCAGAATTCGTTCTCAAAAGTTTTTCTTCTTCAGGATGCTTAATAGATAACATCTTCTAAAGGAGTTTTTACTTTGAGTGGGAGTTTATAAGATTTCACTATTATATCTTTAAGGGGGAGATAAGAATAGTTACTTATACTTTCACTGTCATATTTTTCTAATAAATTGACTTTTTACATATACATAAAGGGAGTATCTGATGTTTTTGTTAAAGGAAGCTTAAAAGATAAAATATTCATTTTAGGGGGAGTTTAGATTTCTGCACTGAAGGTATATCTTTCTACATCTCAAACTCTACCATACTTTGAAAGAAGAATAACTTTCAAGTGTGAAAAATGATTTCTTAAATGTTCAAACCACTTCCTATTCTTAAAATGTTTTCATGAATGGAGAAGTGTGCTTTTAAATGTTTTTTTTGGATACTTTGATGATTATCTGACCGTGTGTTTCCAAAATCTCAATACTTGTGTATTATCTTGTCTATATATTGTCAAGTATTCTTACACACATCGGTTCAGTACCTTTTTATTAACTTTGTTATTACCATGTCTCAAAAGAGAAATCTTTCGATGGTAAAACTCCCGTTTGAAATTCAATGTTATTTGAGATCAGACGTCATTTCTACTCTAAATGTGCTTTCATTGTTCAATTGTTTATATTTTGTTCATATAAACAAATGTTCGTTCTTTGATACCCCATTACATTTTTCTTCATGATATTCGATGCGATTGAATCATTGTCATATTCTCAAAACAATGAAATTGAATGATCATAAATGTTCAAAGTTTTGAGAGATCTTAAATGTTCAAAATGCTCAAATTTCATTCTTATTATTCATGAGCATACATTTTCTGACAAGTGATTTCTTGTGCTTAACTGTCAAGTTAAACTGTTGAGCAACACATTGCTTTTAAGACAAAATACATGGAATTCAGTGTGAGTGCTTAAAAGACTTCTATGGATTCACGTTAAACAGTGTTTCCTACCCCGGAAGTAATCCTTGAGTGATTGAGGGGAGAGGGGTCAAAAGAATTGAGAGTGGGTGTGTGCTGAGGTAAAATGTAAAAGAGAGATTGGTTAGAAGTGAGCTCAAATGTTTAAAAGAAAGAGGGTGAGAGATCAGAGTAAAAGAATATCAAACTTTGCACCAAACTTTTTTCTGAGTCGGGGAGCCACATAATCTGTTGGTTCACACTTCTTCATGACCTTCATTGAAAAAGGCAACTAACCCATGCCAACTCTTGCATATAACCCCACCAGCCACTTATTCTTTTCTCGACAAAAGAATATTTCCATTTTAAAGGGGAAGCAACACATGCTCTATCTGATCTTCATTTGGATGCTTCAGATATTAAAACAGAAGAAAAGTTTCCCCACCTTCGACCCTTTCTCATGTACATTGAGTCTGTGTATAACTATTGTTGTCTCAATGGTTTACATTATTTTGAGCCTTAAAGCATTCATTATGCTTAATTCTTTCATATACAAGCACGAACACATAGAAAATTCGTTTTTCTGTCAGAATGTTCATAGATTAACCGTGTGTTATTCGATGATTGAATAGAAGTCCTGGGGAGTGAACATCACACAAGATCCTTATACAGTACATGCGTTGTACTAAGTACTTTGTGTTACTTATAGGGATCATAACTGTTTCATTCGTTGATTCAGGTTTACCATTCTTAACTTGTCTGAATTTGAAAAGATTTGGATGAATACATTAATGAATTGACGGAAGAATCTTATCAGATAAGACAAATTTCTCATACTCATGGGGAGATTGTGCCTACTCTTTCAAAAGATATTTTCCTACATGGGGGAGATTGTTCCTATTCTCATGAAGATGGTGCTTAAATTGCTATTTGGGGGAGATTTTTCAAAAGCTGACCTTGAAATGTTTTGATGATTCTGATTCTTAAAATTCATCAAAAAGGGGGAGAGAATTCAAGATTTCAAAGTCGGATTCATTTCAAAGCGAAAGTCAAGCAAGATGTGATAAAGGGGAAGGATTAGAAGTCAGAAGATTAAAGTCAAGAAATGTTTCAAAATGAAGTCTGAAGATTCTCAAGTTGTTAAGCTTATCTGAAATTGCATTTTTAATCAAAGAGAGAGACTAAAAGTGTTAAAGTTTTGAAGACTTCAAACTTTTGTGAAGATTGTCAAATGTGTTCAAGAAATCCAAAGGGAAAGTTACTTAAAGTGCTATCAAAGGATAATCAAATCTTCAAAGATTTGAAGGTGTCAAAGTCGTTAAAGATTCTTTCTTGAAGACTTTTCTGAAGGAAGAAGACCTGGAGATTAGTGTCAAAAATAATTTAATCTTGAATCCAAAGGGAGAGATTGTTAGATGTAAATTGTATTCAAGATTAAAAGGGTCTTTTTGTAAATGTTTGTAATAGTCTAAGGGTTTGTGTTGGAAAGTCAACTTGTGTTGAATAAGAATATATATAGTTTGTGTCTTTGTAAACATTAGGCACGCACATTCAAAGAACACCTTAGAACACACACACAGTGAGCTTACAGAGAATATCCAAGAAATAGAGATATGACTTGATATAGATTGATTGATCAATAAACAAAAGTATCCTACATTGATTGTGTATTAATCGTGTGAGCTAGAATCTGGGATCACACTTATGAGCTCAGTACTTCTGTGGTTTATCTTGGTGTATGCAGCAGTCTTCTGAAGTTCCTATACTTAGCCTATTTTTCAATACCTTCTATACAATGAATTGGAGCCAACAATCTCCCCCTAAGTATTGAAAAATTAAAAATTGGAATGATGAGTGTATGGCTAAGTAAGAAACGTAAGAGGTGAAAGGAACTCAACCTCTGAAGACTTATTTTTCATTCATATAAAAAGAAATGTCATAAGGCAAGTACATGGAATTGAAATTACATATGAATGAAAACTAAACTATACAAAATCACTTAGGGAAATCATTAATCGGTTGAGTGAAACTCTCAGCTAATGTTTTGTGCATGCTTAGAATGAGATCCCTATACTTCAGTTGTGCATTAATGCTATCGATCATCCGCTCTACATGTCCACTTTGCACTGTCTCTGTGCCGATCTTCCTTAGAATGGTATGTTTTATCTTCGACAGAGTACTGTTGGAGTATTTGTGGCTCTGATGAAGCTTGAAGATTTTCTTTTTGCCATCATCATCTCTATAGACAAAGCCATTTTCAGGTTCCACGATCAGAGAGTTGGAGGGTATGTCTTCTATGCCCGGGATCTAGTCATCAGGTCTTGTAATCAACAGCTTCTCGACTCCAAGTTGCAGAGCAACTTCAAAACCATCTTGCTTTGATACTTGATATGCTCACTCATGACCTCTTTGATGCAATCATTGGTGATCATAAACTCTTTCCTTTTCTCCAACCTCTGCTCTGTGTAGGCATGAAGTTGAGGTAGATCGTAGGCACAGAGGTTCTTCAAGTCTGCATCTGTGAAAGTGTACCTCTGTCCATCCTTTCTTTCGACCAAGTACTTCACGTACATTATTGCTTTGTTGGCAAATGAATGTAGTGAAAGTCCTAGAACCTGCTTTATGTCTGACAGAGACCAAACCTTGGATTTCTCTTTATCAGTTTCACGGAATCTTCTTCTGACATCCTCATTTATCAAGGGATGCATGTTTGGCTCAAGCAACACCGTCTCAGGTGTTGCGGTGTACAATACGTTGTAGATGTTTTCGTGAAATTTTAGCTCCTTTTGTGGTTGCCTTGGAATTGGAATCCGCATAGCGTCCAAAGATTGAACTATTTCTTTCGGTCGGTCATCTGTTGGCTTTAATTCAGAAGTAGCAGCAGCAGAGGGTGTCTTGGCTTTGACTTTAGGCTCTGACGATTCTTTTGGCAAGGTCTGATTTGGAATCTCTACAGCATATTCTTTGGTATTTATTGGCTCAAGGGATGAGAATTGGACAGAGGGTGTTGGTGCAATGGGCATAAGCTCAGGGCTTAATGGTTCAACGAACTTCTCAAGTCCCTCTACTAATGTTTCAGTGCCAACATTGACCTTCACCTTCTTTGTTGGTTCTGCAAAGTGGATTGTTGGGATGGTAGTGAACTAATTTTTCATCTCAGAGGCATAAGAATCTGAGCATTGTGTTGTGCCCTCTGAGGTTCCCTTCAGTGGAATGGCTCTAAGAGGGGTGGCTACTATTGGTGCATAGGTAGGTGTCTTAGCCTTCTCCCCCTCATGATGCCCAGGACTAGAGCCATTGGGATCCTGGTCATCGTGCTTTCTCTTCTTCTGCTCTTCCTCAGCTTGGCAAGTAGCAGGTTCCTTTCTCTTCTTCTTTTTACAGAGGTTGGACTCTGCGTGATGTTTGATCATTTGAACTACATCATTGGCCGCCATTCAAGTTTTGTTGATCTCGTAGTCAAATTTGAACTGCAGAAGGGCCACAATTTTCTTCAGATCCTCTGCGATAGATTGGCCCTTCGAGTTCATGTCATCACCAATCAGATTCATTTGTCTGAGAAGCATTGCCCATTGCTTGAAGCTCATCTTTAGTCGCAAGGTTTGAAGGATGATTGGCGGCAGCAAGAGTTTGAGGAGTTGAAGGGGATGAATCTTGCAGAGGGACCATGACACTGCGAGTCATGTACTTTATTTCATTTTTCAACGTTGTAAGATCTTCAACTGCAGAGGTTGTTGTCTCTGTTGCGGCCTTTAGGGCATCATCCATGACAATTTGACCAAGCACTTTTATGGCTTCTATTTGTTTGTCAACGGCAGAGATAACCTTCTTTGAATCTTCATGTGTAGCATAGGTGGCAGAGGCTTCAAGTAGCTTCTTGATGTCCGCAGAGTTTTGATCAACTACCCTTTTAAGATTGACCAAAGCCTCTATATTCTCTTGCGGAGCCTCTGTAATAAACTTCATATCGGTTGTTGAAGTGGAAGGGGTTGTGGGAATAGAGATTTTTAACTCCTCAATCCTTCTAAACATGTTTTCCTCAAAGGTTTTGAGCTCATCCTTCGTGACATACATGTTCGGGGTAACCTCAGGACCAACACATGGTCCAGATTTAGCCATTGAGCCTATGGCACCTAAAGAGCCAGTTTTGATGTTGAGCTCATCAGGATTTCCCTCTAATCCTCAAATTTCCATAGAGGAATCATCTATAGAGGTTATGTCATCAAGTTTCTTAGGAGAAGATTTAGAGTCTTTCCTTAGATTCTCGATGAGTGGACTCTGTAGGGGATCTAGACCCGCAGAGTCAGTGTTTGTACTCACCAACACCTCTGAAGTATTTTAGATCTCGCTCGTGTGTGGAGCAGAGGCAACAAATACCTCTGCAGAGGGTGGTGGCATATTCTAGGGCAAGAGAACACTTATAACTTTACCACCATCCTTTTGAGAGGATGGGGTTGTTTGGGCTTCCCCGGCTATAAATGTTGCAGAGGAGGAAAAAGTTTACTCTGGCCGGCTAGTAAGGGTTAGGATCGGAGTGTGCACTCCTTCTTCAACATCCCTCTACACTAGATCTGTAGGGATGGAAATGTGGCTTGCACTGGGATTGGTTTAGAATGTGTTCCCTCGGCATCTTTAACTCCCTCAGTCTCCTCCAACGATCTTTCTTTTCTCTCATCCTCACCTTTGTCTTCCTCATCACTGCTAGAAAGACCATCCAAGTCCTCGACTTCAAACATTGTGTCTTGAATCCCTAGACCCTCTGAGGCTATTTGTTGTACTACCTCTTTGGCAATTTCAGCATCCACTTTCAGAGGGCTCTGAGGCTTGATGATTTTGACTTCTTTGACCTCAGTAGCGATGGGAGAGTCTTCTAGGATGACCTTTCTCTTCTTCCTCTGCAGAGGACTCTCCTTCTCCTCTACAGGTTCCTTCAATGGAACTTTAGGGTCAGCTTTTGTAGAGGCTTTCTTGGCTTTGTCGGCCTGTGATCCCAGAATTCAAGCAATCATATCAAACAATTAACAATCAAAGATTAAGATGAGAGAGAATTTGAGTCACAAGTCTGCCGTATTCATATGTCTAACATGGAAAATTACAAAGACTCAATGCGTAGACAAAGCTTCTTACAAAACAAGACAAAACAAGGCTTTATATAGGGTCAAACATAGACTTGACCTCTACACAAGCATACATGAAAAGTCAATCATTACAAAGTAAACACACTTACAAATTGACTCAAAACTATGATCTAACAATCTCCCCCTTTTTGAGCAATTTGAAAGTCTTCAACTCGTCCATTTCTTCATGCAAGTTCTCCTTATTCCCATATACCCTTCAAACCTTCTAATTGCTTGCCTGAATCTGATTCTGTCCTTGATAGCATCAATAACATTCTCAGTAAAGATCCTCTCCAATCTTGGCATATGATCATTCTCAGCTAATCTCTGCTTTTCACTTTCCTCATACTTGGCTTGCAGCTTTTTAACAACATCTTCAAAAGTACCATTAGAATACTTTAGAATTTCATCAGCTTTCATGAATCTTTTCTCCTTTTTGTAAACATTCTCATACACAACTCCAAGTTCTAGCTCTCTTAGAACTGTGTAGAGTGGAGTATCTTCAAGCAGAGGATGTGTCATATCAGGCTTAAGCAAATTGATTCTCTTCTAGTTTGTCTCTATGGCCAACTAGAAATCATAGAGATATGTTGAGTAGATGTGCCTTTTGATAAATCTCTTAATAGTATCTAAAGCAAATACTATCTTAGGGTGCCTAATGGTTCTGTCTCTGAAATCATGGTTGAAAATGTACAATTCAAGCAATTACATCAAGATTTGACAATTTGAAACATGATCTAGAGAGAGAGTAGAGAGAGAAATATCCACAGTCGTATATCTCACTTATGATGAATGTTACAAGCTTCACAAGAACTCTCATACCACTATATCCTCATATGCTTGCTAACTACATATTTAACAAAATACTCACACTAATACAAGGGAACATTACAAGACTTTGACAATACATGACTTTGACTTTGACTTTTCACACTTAAATCTTGGATACAATTATACACTAACAATCTCCCCCTTTGTATTCATGATTTAAAAAATTTTGACAATCGTCTTCAGCTCTTGATTCTTCAAACTTTTACTCTGACATCTTTACTCGTTGAAGCTCTGACAATCTTTAAACTCTGACACTTTTGAAGAATCTAAAAAAGTCTTAAACAAAGTTTTTGAAAAGTCACCAAGTCTTGAACAAACATTTTAAATCGAATTTGAAATTCTTGAAACTTCTTTGATTCTCTTTAAACTTTGAGAATTCTTTCAACTCTGAGGAATCTTTAAGTTCTCGTATCTTCATCTCTTGTGATCTCTGAATTGTCTTTAAGAAAACAAACTTTCTTGAATCATCTTGAATTGTCTTTGAATCATCTCTGAATAATTTATTTTCATCAGAATTGATTGAATTGAACTTTCAAAATTTCTCCACAAGTCTTTTCCACTTTGACATCTCTTTAAGACTTTGAAATTGAACATTTATAATTTCTCCCCCTTTTTGATGATTGTGAGCATCATGATCATCAAAATTCTTTTTTAATTTCATCACCGTCTTTGAATAATAATCTCCCTTTTTGTGAAAAACTAACAATCTCCGCCCTTTTTGATCTATGTATCTGTCAATTCAAAAATGTATATACCCGAATATTTTCAAATTCAGATATAATAAGAATTGTAAACCTGAATCAACAAATGATGCAGTTAAAATTTCCTGTAAGTAGCATGGAGCCACTTTGTACAACATATGTACATTGGAAAGGAGCTTTTGTGATGTTCACTCCCCCAGGGCTTCTATTCAATCATCGAAAAACACGAAGAAATTTCTATGAATGTTATGACAAGAAAACTTATTCCTTGTGTGTACGTAAAAGTGTGGAATATTTGAAGCTACTCAAGCTTTTTCAGGTTGAAAATGTGTAAACTGTTGAGACAGCAACAAGTATTACACGGACTCAGTGTGCATGAAAGAGGTGCGAAGGTAGGGCAACTTTCCTTCTATTTCAATATCTAAATCTTCGAGTGAAGAATAGATAGCAGATGTGTTGCGTCCCCAAAGAAAATGAAACATTTCTTTTTCGAGAAAGAAACGAGTGGCTAGTGGGGTAATTGCAAGAGTTGGCATGGGCTCACTGTCTGTTTCAATGATGGTCACCAAAGAATGTGAACCAATCAGTAGATGTGGCTGCCCGGCTCAGAAAGTGGTTGGTGTAGAGTTTCCATATTCTTTTAACTTTGTTCTCACACCCTCTTTCTTTTTAACATTAAACTCACTTCTAACCAAACTCTCATTTCCATTTTTCCACTCTACACACTGAGAAAAACTCAATCGGATGAGTTATCTCCCCCAGTCTTTGATTTAAGACCCCTCACCCCTCAATCACTCAAGGATAACTTACGGGGTAGGAAACACTGGCTAACGTGAATCCATGGAAGTTCTGTTTAAGCTCTCACACTGATCCCATGTAATTTGTCCTATAAAGAATAGTTGCTCAACAGTTTAACTTGAACAATGAAGCACAAATATGATAACATTGTCAAAATGTATGCTCATCAAATATAAGAATGAAATTTGAGCATTTGAATAATGAAGATCTCTCAAAACAAGGAAATTGAATGATTGAAATGAAATCAAGAGAATTGTTTTGAGAATCTGACAATATATCAATCAGATCAAATATCATGTATTTGAACATGAAATGGTTGGGGTATCAAAGAACTTGATAGTTTGTTTATATGAATGAATATAAACAATTTAGCAATGAACGCACAATGAATGAAGTGATGACTGATGCTCAACAATAGTGAAATCAAACGAGGGTATTACCATCGAAAAATTGTTTCTTTATGAGACATGGTAATAACAAAGTCAAATGAAGTACTGAACCGGTGTGTATAAATACTTGACAGTACATAGACAAGATAATACACAAGTATTGATCTTTGGAAACACACGTTCAGGTAAACATTAACTCTCAATTATGAAAAACATTTAAAATCACACTTCTTAATTCATGAAATCTTTTGAAAACCAGAAGTGGTTTGAACATTTACTCAAACATTTTTCATGCTCGAAAGTTTTTCTTCTTTCAAACAATCAGAGATCTAGATCAGAAGATACTTACCATTTAACTCCCCCTCAAATCATGATAAAATGATTTAGTTTTAGATAAGCTCCCCCTGGATATTTGCATAATATCCTTATCCTTAAACATTGAAGACCGAGTCCTAAACTGTCATGTTTAGAAGTCATAGTCCTTTAACATTGTAGTTTGAGTTCTAAGTTGTAGTACTTAGAAGTCAATATCTTTGACATTAAAGTCCGAGTTCTGATCTGTTGTAATCAGAAGTCTATGTTTCTGCTCCCCCTAAACATGTGGTACCTGCAAATCAGATTTAATAGGTTTTGGTACCCACTGGTATTTGGGTCCTGGTAGGTTAGATTTAGGAATCCACTTCTCAATAGATTTAAATCTTTTAAAATCATATTTCTGAGAAGTTATTCTGTAAGATTCGTATCAGTGATGAGCAGTTTCTCTTTGAACAAAGTCATTCTCACCATTGTAAGAACAACATATTTTCTTTTGAGCAACCCTGATCAAATAATTAGTAGAATAACACATATCAGGTTTACCAAAAGATTAACTTTTATGCGCATTGTTCTTTTTGGCGTTTGTTGTGGATACGAATGATTTTTCCTTCTTCTTCTCATTAAGAGAACCTTTCACACTCCACACCATTTGTCCTTTCTTAGAACTCTTTCCAAGAGATTTGACTTAGAAGCTTGTTGAACTCATCAACAGATTTGTCATAAAATAGATTAGATGGACGAATCTGATTTAATTTGACAATGTTTGGTTTGACACTGTTCTTTTTGAAAACATTTTTCATGAATGGAACTTGAAGCTGTTTTAAAAGAACAAATTGATTCGGTTGAATTGTCATAAGGTTATTGAGTAATCTCATCAACATAAATCTTTTTAGACAATTCAACATTTGAAGCTTCCAAGTCCTTTATTTTTTTGGATAGAATGTTTCTTTCTTCAGAAATAGTGTCAAACTTTTTCTTCAAATCAGATCTAACCATCTCTTCTTTTTGTATGTCTACTGATAGAACAAATATTTTGGATGTGAGCTTAGATATTTCGTTTTCAAAGATTTGACGCTCTTGCTCAAATTCCTTTTCTAAGTTATTGGTTTTCTTAGAAATTTCTTTGAAAATCCCAACATTTCTCTTTTCAGCATTTTTCTTTTCAACAGCATAAGACTTTTTCTTCTCTTGAAAATATTTTCTATCTTTTTCAAGTAAGTCTTGCAATGTAGAAATCTGTTTGGGAAGTTCAATTACTTTATCTTCAAGAACTTTTCTCTCCTTTGCAAAAGTATCTCTTTTAGTAATAACAATCTTTTCAAACGCTGATACTTGCTTGGAGAGTTTAATGCATCTTAGCTCCAAATCTTTCTTCTCTTGGATAGCTTTCTTAGAAAATTCAGATAGCTTTTGAGTGGAAGCATTCTCCATATTTGCTTTGTCTTTATCTGCTTGGAGGCTTTTCATCATATCAGCATTTTTTAGCTTCCAATGCAGAAATTTGATCTTCAAAAGCTTTAAACTTGATGTGTAAATCAACTGATTCAACTTTAAGTTTTGATGAATTTTGTTCAGTTGTCTTCAGCTTGCTTTGAAGATTGGTTATCTTTCTCTCTTTCAATTTGATTTCTTTCTCAATAGTCACAATCAAATCCTCTTTCATCTAAATTTCTTCCTCTCTTGCTCTGATGATACCTGCAAAATCAGATTTAGAATGATCAATGCATTTAGCACATACAAAAGTTTTATCAAAATTTAATTGTTAGATCACAGATTTATTGGATTCAAGATCATCAAGATTAAAGATGAAAGTCACAAGAAATCTAAGCTGAAAAGTCAATCTCAATAAAAGTCTAGGTCCTTTGTAATAAATAGTTAAAAGTTATTTTCCTTGTATTTTATATTTTAGTCTTTTTCCTAAAATAGGTATAAGGCATTTTAGTGTGCTAGGGTTGTTTGTGTGCTAGGTGTGCCAAAATAGAATATTGCAGACGCCAACTAGAGCGAGAGAGAGCTTAGAGAGAAAAACCTTCAAGAGAGAAAACCTTGTAATCCTTTGATTGAGAAATCTAAAACAAGTTTGATTAATCTCTTGTTGTGTGATTATATCTTTTATTGTGATAATAAACTTGATTTTCAGGGACAATCAAACAATTTAGCTTTAAACTCCTAAATCTGATTTAGAAGATCTGAATTCTGAATCTTCAGTTTATCCCGTTCAATTTCTATAACAAGTATTTCATGCATGTATATGATTGCAACATCTCTCCCTGCTAAAACATCTTTAGACATCTTGATATCTGAAAAAATTTACTTCAAAATGATAGTCAAAAATCAAAAAATTATGATCACTATCAGAAATATGTCCCCCTCTGCAGACTTAGCACGGGGGTCCCGCTAAGTGACCGTTCCCAAAATATTGAATGTATGCTTGAAATGATCGTTCCCAAAATATTCAGATAAAAATTTGACTTCAAAACCAAACTTGAATAACACTTGAAATTTTTTCTAAGGCACAAACTCGCAGATCACATAAACTCGCAAATCACTGTGGAATGAACTTCACTTCGCGCAAACAAGGGTGTGCGTGTTTCAGGTTCACGCATAACACTACGTGCGTGTTTCTCGGTTCGCGCAAACAATAGTTTGCGCGTTTTTGTTTCTCGCAAAGAACCACGTGCGCGTTCTTGAGCGTGCACGTTCTATACTTCGAAAGTTTTTGACACTTTAAGTTCGCGCAAAATGAATTCTCACAAACTACAAGAACTCGCAGATTACTGTGGCAATCACTTCGCGCAAGTAAGCTCGTGCGTGTTTCCACTTTGCGCAGACAACTACGTGCGTGTTCTTCAGGATGAATCTTGCGTGAAGTCTGGATCTTGCATGTTCTTCATCTTAAACTCACATTTCGATCAAAATATTAACTACCTGCAATCAAAGCTTGAAAATCTACATAGTTGATTGAAATATGATTTAGAACACTTTTCTAATGCATGATTTTGATTAAAAACAACAAAATTTGAGTGAATTGATCAAACACAGTGTTCTAACTTTTTCAAGCAAAACTTCACAAAAATTCAAAATTGATTATGATTCGGTGTAAATTTCAAGATCAAAACTAAACAAGAAAGATCCACAAACAAGAATCGAACATCATGAACCCATTTTCTTACATTAAAAATGTTTAAGCATAAGAAATTCGTTTGAACAGTGTTTTCTGAAAAAAAATGTTTGTGCGTGTTCTTGAAAACTCATTAAAATCGATCAACTCAAGTGAATTCCAACAATCTGAATATGATCGGTAGGCTCTGATACCAATTGAAAATGTACAATTCAAGCAATTACATCAACATTTGACAATTTGAAACATTATCTAGAGAGAGAGTAGAGAGACAAATATCCACAATCGTATATCTCACTTATGATGAATGTTACAAGCTTCACAAGAACTCTCATACCACTATATCCGCATATGCTTTCTAACTACATATTTAACAAAACACTCACATTAATACAAGGGAACATTACAAGACTTTGACATTACATGACTTTGACTTTTCACACTTAAATCTTGGATACAATTATACACTAACAATGGTACATGAATTCAATATATCTGAAGTTTATATTAGCAAAATCAGCTTCATTGAAAGTATACATCTCCAAATTCTTTCTCTGAACAATAAACTCAGGATACGAAATTCTCTTGTATTGCTTCATAGTCACCCTCGTAACTTCCAGAATTTCAGACTTGCTTCTAACATCCTTGCATGTTCTCCCCATAATTTAAAGCATTCTGATGTAATCTTTCTGATACTCTGGAGACTTATCTTGAATCCTCATAAGTTGAGCTTGATCAATCTATCTAATGTAGCTCACAAAGATTTTGACTCCTTCCTCAAGATATGGAACACGTAATGCTCGTCTGATTCTTTTGATCTCTTCAATAGTAGGACCAAATTCATCATATCCAGTGAAAGGAGTAGAACCCACCACAGGAGTATCTGAAGGACCTGCTTCAGTTTGTGGAAACTCTGGCACAAGTGGTGGTTCTCTGACAAACTCTGTTTGATGTTCAGGACTTCCAGGCTTTTTCTGGTATGGCAACTCTTCTTCAGCATGGACATCAGAATCAAGATTAACAGTTTCATCAGCATTCAGATTGACATTTTGATCAGCATCATCAGATTGAAGAACATTGGCATCAGGAAATTCAAACTCGCTAAAAGATGGAACAGTTGGAACAACACTTGGTTCATGCAGTTGAACATGAACAGGACTTAGATGAAGTTCCTCAGGAGTGCTCTGAGAAAACATAACATTCAAAACTTCTGTGTCTTTGTCCTCAAACAGATCATCCAAAACACTTGCCTCATGAACTGGTATCCCCTCAACTCTCTTTACAATCTCAGTAACTTCTACAACTTCATCATCAGAAGGAATTTCAACAAAATCACTTTTCTGTCCTTCTTCTTTTATCTTCCAATACATCTCATACTTTGCATTAACTTCATCAAAAGAATCATCTTCAAGAGCAATGATATCAGGATTTGGCAAACCTGTTATCTCCAAAATTTCTTGCCTTGTTGCAATCATAGGCTTTTCAACCCCTGATTCAACACTTTCTCTAGCATACAACACCAACTCTAACTGATCATTTTGCTCAGTACCTTGATCAGCTCCCCTTCCCACACTTTCAACATTTTCAGCTCTTTCTTCCACCAATATTGTTTCACCAAAACCTCCAGCAGCTGTTTGTTTCACCCTTATCTCCCCCTCATGATCATTATCTGGATCATGATCATGCTCTTTAGTAGAAACAGTTACCTGGGCTTTGCAAGATGTTTGAACTACCTGTTTAAGATCAGATAGAGCAAACAAAATGTCAGATTTAAAAGAATTAAACTCAGTGGCACTGACCAAATCTGTTGGTTGAACAGATTGTGGCGGTTGACTTTGATGGTGGAATTGCAGAAGGGTTAGAAGATCTGCATTCTGCTGAGTATCCGGAGCTTGGGATAGAAGTTTTGCAAACAAAAAAGACTTAAGCTCATCGATGGATAGGTCAGCAGGTTGAGTGTATGGAGTTTGCTGGCTTTGTTGGGTAGGCTCAGGTTGAGATACTAGGTCTTTCCCTTTCAATAGACGTTTTACAGCTCCTATCTCCTCCTCTACCTCCTCAAAAATACGGGATTCAACAGCCTTTAAGACGCCGTCGAAGAATTCCTTTGACATGAAGTCTGGGTTAGTAACTCTGGTATCACTTAGATTAACCGTTTGCATGTCAGCTGTAGAAACAACTGCATGGCCTGTGTTCATTGTTGGCATAGACGTGGCAATGATAGGACTTCCATCTGGTCCTCGTAGTCCGGATTGCGGATCTACTCGGGATGTTCCAATCAGGCCACTAAGACTTCTGATGGTAGATGTAGCAAATAGTGTCCTAGGAATAACAATCGGTAAACGATATGGCACTAGACTCAATTGTACAGGAAATGAAGACGAGACTTGGGGTTGTGGTTCTCTTGTTTCTATACCTTGATCCTCCAAATGAGAACCCGGTAGATTATGTGCAAAATCCCCGTGAGAATTTGAAACTAAAGCCGGTTGAGAGGCAATAAAGTGGTTGGCTTCGGTGTGCAATTGCATAAGTGGGCTACTTATGTTGAAGTTCGTATGCTACTCACAACACAAAAAGGTTTATACTGTTTTCTATCAGGTTTATTATTTTTATTATCTTGTTTTCTATCACAGGTTGAACCCAAAAAGGCATTTGATGCAATGAAGGATCCAAGCTGGATAGAAGCAATGCAAGAGGAGCTACTGCAGTTTGTACTGCAAGATGTATGGGATCTGGTGGATCTTCCAAAAGGACATAGAGCAATTGGCACAAGATGGATCTTCAGGAACAAGAAAGATAAGAGAGGAATTGTAATAAAGAACAAGGCCAGATTAGTGGCACAAGGGTATACTCAAGAAGAAGGTATTGACTATGAAGAAGTATTTGCACCAGTGGCTAGGATAGAGGCAATCAGGCTATTTTTAGCCTATGCCTCTTTCATGAAGTTCAAAGTCTACCAAAAGGATGTAAAGAGTGCTTTAAAAGGATGTAAAGAGTGTTTTTCTGTATGGAAGAATAGAAGAAGAAGTGTATGTCTGTTACCCTCTAGGATTTGAGAATCCAAATTATCCTGACAGAGTATACAAATTGAAGAAGGCACTCTATGGGCTACATCAAGCACCAAGGGCATGGTATGACACTCTGTCTACCTATCTCTTGGAAAATGGGTTTCAAAGAGGAATCATAGACAAGAATCTGTTCATTCAGAGGAAGAAGAAGGATAGCCTAATAGTGCAAATCTATGTGGATGATATTATCTTTGGATCCACAAAAGATCAAATGTGCAGAGATTTTGAAGATTTGATGCACAAGAGATTCAAGATGAGTTATATGGGTGAACTTACCTTCTTCCTAGGGCTACAAGTTCAGCAGAAGAAAGTGGGATATTTATAAGTCAATCCAAATATGTGCAGGACATTCTTAATAAGTTTGGTTTCTCAGACTCAAAGCCTGCAAGCACACCCATGGAGACACACAAACAGGTCACTGCAGATCTTAAGGGGGAGGATGTGGATGTTCATCACTACAGATCCATGATTGGCTCCCTCATGTATCTCACTGCTTGAAGACCAGATATCATGTTTCCTGTTTGTGTGTGTGCAAGATTTCAAGTAAGGCCTAAGCAGTCACACTTTCAAGCAGTCAAGAGGATATTCAGATATCTCAAAGGCCAACCTAGATTAGGTCTTTGGTATCCTCATGACTCCCCATTTGACCTACTTGCTTATTCAGACAGTGACTTGGGTGGTGCAAATTTGGATAGAAAGTCAACTTCAGGGGGATGTCAGTTTTTGGGTGCAAGAATAGTATCATGGCAGTGCAAGAAACAAACCACAGTGTCCACATCTACAACAGAAGCAGAGTACATAGCTGCTGCAAGCTGCTGTTCTCAAGTACTCTAGATTCAGAATCAAATGTTGGACTATGGTATGACCTTTCTTCACACTCCAATCTTCATATATAACAACAGTGCTATTAGCATTGTTAATAATCCAGTCAAGCACTCCAAAACAAAGCATATAGAAATCAGGTATCATTTTATCAGAGACTGTAATGAAAAGAAGCTAATTCAGGTTGTGAATGTTCATACAAGTAACCAATTTGCTGATCTATTCACTAAAGCTTTTGATGTGGGTAGATTTACATTTTTGGTCACAAGTGTGGGCATGATAAACTCTGAATAAGCCTATTATCTTTTGTCTCATGTACCTGTATAGATTCCATCTTGTCTACTTTCTTATATTATATTGTGCATGGTGCTACTAACCTTGTGTGTTTCAGTGTTTCAGATTGCTTCAAATGGATACTTGGTACCTCTAAATCAGTTAATATTACTCGCTATATTACTCATGATAACTTTTCAAAAATGGTCAAGTATGGTTACTACTGCTAGGTGGTTTATACTGCCAGTGCAAAGTTACTACTACTTGCCTTTGTTTTTATACTGCTAATCATTGTTACTACTACTGGTAAGTGTTAATACTGCTAGTCTGTGTTAATACTGCTAGTCCGTGTTAGTACTGCCAGTAGGGGTTACTACTGCTAATATGAGTTAATACTACGAGTTAGTTAATACTGCTAGGGTACTTAGTACTGCTTGTAACTGAAACCCTCCACCTATAAATACCCTTTGTGACCGCCAAAATACAAACGGATCTTTGAACTTCCATTGCTTCCTCTTCTCTCTCTCGATTTCTTGCTTACCAGTGTCAACCCTAGGAACGATTCGAACGCTATATTTAACCAGAACGATGGCAGGACGAGCATTCTTTGATGAACACAATGAGCTCTCCATGTTGCAGAAACCAAATCAAGCTGAAGGTTTCCATGCCATAGTGGATTTCCTCAAATCCTCACACATCGCCAACGCTCTTACTGTCAATCCCACAATCTATGTGGAACATCAAAGACAGTTCTGGGCCAATGCTACCATTCACACTGGAGAAGGGACTCAGGTCATTCAAACCAGGGTGTGTGATAAACCCCTGACCATCTCAGAGGAATGTATCCGCATCCATCTATGCTTAAATGATGCCTCAGGTATAACCTCCTTACCTAAGGAAGATCTCTTCCACACTCTTAGTAATATGGGGTATGAAGGTCCCACTTATGTATTCAAGTTTTTCAAGAACAGATTTTCACCACGGTGGAGTTTTTTGTTCATACCCTCCAACATTGCATTTCAAGAAAAACAACTGGATGGAGTGAGTTTAGCAGTACCTTAGCTTATGCTTTGGTCTGCTTAGCTACCTCTAGAAAGTTCAATTTCTCTCAAATGATTTTCAATGATTTTATGTCAAACCTGGATACCAAATCCAAAAGCTATTACAAGTATCCCAGGTTTGTACAAGAGATTATACTGAAGGAATTGACGGATCTACCCTCTTTTCAAGAGGTGTATGTACCAAAACCTCCCAAAGGGAAGGTATTGCCAAACATGAAAAGGCCCTCCAAGGAATTTTCTGGCCAAGACACCCCATTGTTCTCTACAATGATGGGTGTGTCACATTCCCATGGTGAGGCATCAGTCTCAAAGCCCTCATTAGACAACCAAACTGATGACCTACCCACACCACTCATTTCTAGTAATCCTCCTCAGATTCCTATTGAAAAGCCCACATCCCCCATCACCAAAATCTATATAAGGAAAAAGGTAAAGAACGTTCCTTCCCTTCTTGTACCTTCACCCCCACAGCCTTCAAGCCCATTCTCCATTAGAGAATATCGATAGGGAAACCACAGGGGTGTCTCCCAACCCCAAGAAGGTGCTCAATAAGAAGAGGGAAGAGCATATGGGTAGTACGGCTCACACTACTGACTTTGCACAATGTGTAGGGCAGGACAGTGTGAACATATCTAAGACCTTCCCCATGGAAACTTTGGGTGAGCAATCATCCAAAGGTCCCAAGTGCCAAGAAACCAAGGGGGTAGAGGCTGCTTCTGCTAGGCAGAAGACCTCTAGTAAAAGATCCAAGGATCCTTCAAGGGTGGTCAACACACCCAAAGGAGGTGAGGACATATATAACTATGATGAATTGATGGAAACTATGGGAAATATCAATCTTGATGTCATCAAACAGGGTGCTGATATAGAGGAATTGAAACTGGTGATTCTGTCTCAACAAGTGCAGATTACCAAACTAAAGAAGATGGTTCAGAGGTTGTTGCAGAAAAAGAGAAGAAAGCAGTATGTTTTAAAGAAAAGGGGAGATGTTTTCAACAAGGGGGAGAGACAAGCTGAAGGGGAGAAACAAAGACCTGTTAGCATGGAAGCTCATTTTGAGGGGGAGTTGAATAGGGAAACAGAAAAAGCAAATGCAGTAGAAAATACAAAAGAAGCAGTAACTGAGCCAGCAGCAGTAACTGCAAAAGAAGTAGAAATAGAGAAAACTGCAGCAGAAACAACATTGTCCAGAAAGGAAATTTAAATTGCAGAAACCCTTGTAAAAGCTAAGAATGACACTCCCAAAGCCACTCAAAAGGCTAAGGGAGTAATGATTAAAGAAGGAGGATTAGAGAAGAAACTAAAAGAAGTCAGTGTGGAGGATGCAAAGAAGAAGGGAAAGGAAAAGATGGTTGAGTCTGAGCAACCAGTGAAGAAATAGAAACAGATACAGTTGGATGAAGAATTGGCCAAAAAGCTTCAAGAAGAGTTGGAAAAGGAGGAACAAATCCAATCTGCAAAAGACAGAGAGATAGCTTTGGAATTGGATACTAAGTTGAATGAGGAATATCAAAGGAGTTTAAAGCCTACTGGTGTTAAGAAAGTAATAAAGAAAGCTGATGTGCAAAGGCAAAGACAACCTTCCAAGACATACTTAGCAAACCAAGAAAGAAGGAAGATGACAAACTTCCTGAAAGGAGCTATTGGAGTTCCTGAGGGAATGTTTACAAGTATGTCCTTTGGAAAGCTTGAAGAACTCTACCAGAAGGAGATGGCCAAACTGAAAGGGGACTCCACTCAAAGGGAAGAAGCTGAAAGGAAGTTGAAAGAGAGGCATGATCTCAACATCCAACAACCCTTCCCAAAAAGTGAAGAAGAAACTCCTGTCAAGGAAAAGAAAGAAGAAACGAAAGAAGAGACTTTGGCTCATCAAATTGGAGTAATTAAGAGAAAGAAATCCATTGCCACCAAGCCAAAGGTAAAAAGAGCAAGAATTGAAGAAGAAAGAGCAGAAGCAGAAGTAGAACCTACTGATGAACCTTTAGCAGAGCCAGAGCAGTCCAATCAACAATTCCAATTGTACATGACTCTGACAAATGAAGAACCTGTGCAAGCTGATCCTATTTCAATGAATGCTCCTGAAATCATTCATTGGGATATTTTGAAAGATAAAGGCAAAGAATACTTCAGGATCAAGAGACTGGGAGATTACTATGAAGTGTATGCTACATGGGGTAAAATTATCAGAAGCTGCTCCAGGTCTGATTTGGAAGAAATGCACAAAGTTGGGATGAGATTATATGGTAAAGTGTTGGAAGAAGCTGGAATGAGTCTAATCAAGATAGGTGTAGAGTACCTATACATGATGTTTGATCCTGACAGGGTTAAGCATATTATCAGAGATATGAATCATGAAAGGGTTTTCAGAAGCATTGACCATTGGATGTTAATTGAAAGATGTGGAGTATATGTTCTGACCATAGACAAAAGCTACCATGAGTACTACTTGGTGGAAAAAGTGTATGATCATAGCAGAGCTAAGATACAAGGAATGGTGAGAGCAAAGATGGTATGTTCTACAGGTTCTGAAATGGCAAAGATTGTAATCAGAAGAATCATAAATCAAAGTCTGGGTCTGGATCCTAATTTGGGGAACTAAACTGAAGTGTTGAAAGCATCATGAAGACTCTAAATTGAAGAACTTAACTTCTCATCCTAAAAAGTTAAGTTAGGGGGAGATTGTTGGGTTAGAATATGCTAAGGATGGATACTACTGCTAGTTGAAAGGTATTACTACTGCTTGTAATTTTAATACTGCTAGTAGAATTAATACTGCTTGAAAAGTTAGTACTGCTGCTTGGATAGTTAGTACTGCTAGTAGTTAGTACTGTTGAAGATTACTACTGCAAGCATGGTTAATACTGCTCAAGGATTAATACTGTTGAGGATGTTTATGCTGCTCAATGATTAATACTGCTAAAAGAAGGTTAGTGTTGCTTCTAAAGATAAAGAAGAATTGAAGATAAAGATGGGCTGGAGATAAGGTTGAAGATAATTATGGTATTGATACTGAAGATCAATTTTATTTTGATAATTATCTTGTAATCAACTTTGTATATATAGTATAGAAGTCTTTGTTAGAATAACAATTATTCATACATTTTTGTTTAGAGAGAATTAACCTCAAGAATAGTTTAGATCCTTTCTATAGATAAGTATAGAACGTCTGTTTAGCCTGTTAAACAGATTGAGGTTTTGTGTATAATCATCAAGTTGAATTAATATAACTTGTGATTTGAGTTCTATATATTGTTCCATTGATTTTCTGTTAAAGTGTTTTTCCGCAACTTCTTTAACATTGTTTCTGAGTTTGTGGTAAATTCTTGTTTGAGTTTTGATCCTGTTATAATAGATCTCAAAAATATTTTCCCGTGAATATTTTATATAGATATTGTACTTTCATAGTACAAAATTTAGCTCTTGTATTGTGATAAGTCACATCAAATATCTTATAATTTATTGACAATATCTCAACCACCCATGCCTTTACTGCTCTATGTCCTTTGTACTCATTACATTGGATAGTATATAAAGGATGGAGGTAGCACCTTGCTACTCAAGCAGGTTGATAGTTTTTCTTTTCTGTCTAAGATTTAGTCTATGTGTTCTTTAAAGTCTTCTTAGTGTTAGATTGTTTTTGTGTAGTTCTTAGTGTTAATCAATAAATCCCAATCAAATCAAGCAATTACTCAATATTATGAACAAGAACTAGAGAGAGCGTAGAGAGAGAAAGTAGATCTTGATTAGCCACACGTCTCACAAATCTGGTTCTACGTAATTACAAGCTTTAGAAAGCAAACACCTATTTATACTACCACACTATAACAAGACTTAAAGGCTAAGGAAAAGCTAAACAAGCTTTGACTTTTACAAAACAAAGACTATGTTGACTTTTACATCTTTGACTTTCCTATTAAATCTTGGATACAATATTTAGACTTAACAGTCTCCCCCTTTGTATTCAAGATTTAATAAAAATTTGATACAGATATTCAACTCTTGATTCTTCAGCTTTTGTGACTTTAACTTTGAACTTTGAAGCTTTCACAGTCTTTACTCTTTCAGCTCTTGAAGAATCTTGGAAAGTCTTTTGCACTTTGTAGTTTTGAAAGTCAACATGCCTTGAACGCGAAACTGAATACTTTAAACTTTTTTGAACTTGAAACTTCATCTTTGAAACAACTTTGTATCTTCATCACTCAGATCTCTGGACTGTCTTGATTTAGCTTTGAACAAATCATCTTGATATATCTTTGAACATTCTTTCTTTAGAAACTTTTGTTTTTGAATCAGCGGAAGCATTTTGAACTTTGACAAATCAGCTTTGAAATTGATCTTTGTAAAATTCTCCCCCTTTTTGATGATTTGAGAGCATCATGATCATCAAAACATCATCAATTTCAGCACAGTCTTTGATTTCCCCCTTTGAAAACAAATAGCAATCTCCCCTTTGACAGTTGATGCGCTTTGATCTGAGATCCATCAATCCATGAAAGATATATATCCGAATCTTTTCAAATTCAGACATAATGAACGTGGTAACCCTGAATCAACAAATGAAACAGTTAGAAGTGTCTGTCAGTAACACAAAGTTATTGTGTACAACAAATGTACAATATAAGGAGTTGGTTTGATGTTGAATCCCCAGGACTTCCATTCAATCATTGAAAAACACAAGGTAATTCTATGAATGTTATGACAGAAAAACAGATTTTCTGTGTGCCCGTGCTTATGTTTGAAAGAATTAGCACAATGATTGTGTTTTATAAGGCTCGAAGTATATAAATCACTGAGACAGCAATGATTGTACAGGGACTCAATGTGCATGAGAAAGGGTCGAAGGTGGAGCAACTTTCCTTCTTTTTCAATATCAGTATCTTCCAAGAGAAGAACCAATAGATTATGTGTTGCTTCCCCAGAAAATGTGAAACATTCTCTTTTTAAGAAAAGAATGAGTAGCTGGTGGGGTTAATGCAAGAGATGGCATGGGCTATTTGCCTATTTCAATGATGGTCACCAAAGAAATGTGAACCAATCAGTAATGTGGCTGCCCGGCTCAGAAAGATGTTTGGTGCAGAATTCTGATATTCTTTTAACTCTGATCTCACACCCTCTTTCTTTTAAACATATAATCTCACATCTAACAAATCTCTCATTTCCATTTTACCTGATCTCACACCCTCTTTCTTTTAAACATATAATCTCACATCTAACAAAACTCTCATTTCCATTTTACCTCAGTTCACTCCCACACTCAATTCTTTTAGACCCCTCTCCCCTCAATCACTCAAAGGATTTCTTCCGGGGTAGGAAACACTGGTTATCGTGAATCCATGGAAGATCTATTAAGCACTCACACTGAATCCCATGTTCCAAAAAGTACATTATGGTCAATGATTTTCTTGATATGAAAAGCACAAAAAATCATATGTCAGTGTATGTATGCTCATCAAAAATCAGAAATGAAATTTGAGCATTTTTAAACATTTAAGATTTCTCAAAACTTTATGTGAATGAATAATCAAGAAAGAATAGAAATGTTTTGAGAATCTGACAATGATTAAAATCAGATCAAATGAAATAGCTAGGGTATCAAAGAACTGGATATTTTGTTTATATGAACAAATATAAACAATTTAGCAATAAAGGCACAAATTTTGAAAAAGATGAATGATGCTCAACAACTTTGAAAGCAAACGGGGGTATTACCATCGAAAAATTGGTTCGTTTAGAGACATGGTAATAACAAATTCAAATATAATACTGAACCGGTGTGTGTGAATACTTGACAGTATATGGAGAAGATAATACACAAGTATTAATCTTTGGAAACACACGGTCAGTTAAACATTAAGCTCAAAATTTGAAAAACATTTAAAAGCACACTTCTAAATTCATGAAATCTTTTGAGAATAAGAAGTGGTTTGAACATTTAAGAAACTGTTTTTCATGCTTGAAAGTTGTTCTTCTTTCAAACAATCAGAGATCTAGTGATCAGAAGATATTTACCTTTTCAGCTCTCCCTCAAATCATGATATAATGATTTAAATCTTTTAAGCTCCCCCTGGATATTAGCAGAATATCCTTCTCTGATCATTGAAAAACGGGTCCTGATCTGTCATGTGATCAGAAGCCACTTTATTCACATTATTTAAAAAAAAATAAAAGGACAGAAAGCAGTAAAACATTTTATAGTATGAGTTCTGATCTGAAATAATCAGAAGTCATCACCTTTACTCCCCCTTAAATTAAGCATCTGAAATATGTCAGTTAAAACAGGATAGAGATCAGACACTCCCTTTTGAATTGTAGACCATCATATCAGTAAAATCTATCAGTGAAAAAGTACAGGATATAGATCAGATCAATTCTCCTGGGATGTAGACCATCATATCCATCGGATGCAAAAACAGGAGTAAGGTCTTTTGATCGCTGAGGTCCGAGTCCTAAACTGTTGTGTTTAGAAGTCAAACTCCTTTAAAGAATGGGTCCTCAGCTATGTACTTAGAAGTCATAATCTTGACATTGAGGTACGGGTCTTGAACTGTGTTATTCAAGAGCCATAATCTTGACATTGAAGTCCGTGTTTTGAACTGTTATGTTCAAAAGCCATTGTTCTTTTACTCCCCCTTAACTTGAGGTGCCTGCAACACAGAATCAGTTTTCTTCTTTGGTACCCACTGGAATTTGGGTCCAGAAAAGTTAGTTGCAGTTTATGTGGGGGTTACAGAATAAGAACCATACCAGAAATGATCACTGGTCTTGTGGATATGATCATGTGTACAGCAGAAAGAACAATAAAATTTATTACCTAAAAACCTGAGTAATTGATCTTTTGAGTATATAAAGTCAGGTTTACCTTTATTCTCTTTGTTCTTCTTTGCTTTGTGTACATGTACACATGATGTCTTTCCATTCAGCTCATCTTTCTTGTCATCTTTGACAGATTTCTTCATCCAGATCAGTTTCTCTTTCTTGTTACTTCTTCTCTTCGGATATGTATCTGAACCATCTACATATTCATCATAGAAAATGTTAGATCGACGAATCTGATCAAAAGATTTCACTGACCTTTGTGAAGAGACAGATTTCTGATGTGATTTTGAGACAGACTTCTCAAGCTCTTTGATCTTTAAAGCATAGTTGTCTCTTTCTTTCACAAGCTGGTCAATCTTCTTTGAGAACTCAGACTTCGTCTTCTGATCTTTCAGTGCAGTAGCAGATAGTTCAGATAATTTTGAAGTCAGCTTTTTTATTTCAGACTCAAATATTGATCTTTCTTCTTCAAATCCTTTCTCTGAATCATTTCTCTGTCCAGATAGTTCTTTGAAGAATCCCACACTTTTCTGTTATATGGCCTTCTTTTCCTTAGTAAACTTCTCTCTTTCTAATATAAGTACTTTCTCAAAATCGGAAATTTGTTGAGAAAGCTTTATGCATTTAAGATCCACTATCTTCTTTTCTTCAAAGCACTTCCTTGAGAAATCTGAGAACTTAGTTGAAAATCCTTTCTTTTCTTTCTCAAAAACAGCTTTTTCTTCAACAAGCTTTTGCTCAAAATCAGATATATTCTTTCTGAGTTCTGCATTCTCATATTCCAATCTCTTTATCTTCTCATCATTCAACCCAGAAGATCTTTTCAGAAGATCTTCATTGAGAGTCTTTAAAACACTAATTTCTTCTTTCAGTCTTATGCTTTCTTCATAATGCTCTTTTGACTTTTGTGAATGAAAGTCGACTGAATGACCCAGATTAATTTTCTCTAAATTCAGCTTTCTAATCTTCTCTTCAAGTTCTGCAAAATATCTCATTTTGAATGAGTTCATTAGCTTGATATGAATGATCGTTCCAAACTATATATCAGAAAATCAAAAATCAGATTAAATTGAAATCTAGCACAAAATAAAATTTGAACAACACTTGATATTGCGCAAAGTTGAGTTTCTCGTATGCAGTGTGTTGCGCAAAGTAGGATTCTCGTAATCAACGTGATACGCAAAGTCAGGTTCTCGTGATAAGTGTAACGCGCAAAGTAGATTCTTGCAAGCAGTGTGTTGCGCAAAGTACACTTCTCGGAACTTTGCGTAATGGCCTTGATGCGCAAAGGAGACTTTGCGTAATGGCCTTGATGCGCAAAGGATACTTTGCGTAATGGCCTTGATGCGCAAAGGATGTTTGCGTAATCCAAGAGATGCGCAAATCTGACTTTACATGATAGCCTTGTAACGCAAATGGAAATTCTTCTTAAAGCTCAGATAAGCATGCGCAAACGTCTATGAATCTTGCGCAAAGTGTATGAACTTGCGCAAATCGAAAATGAACTTGCGCAAAACGAGTTCTTTGACTGATTATTTCTCAAATCGACTCAAACATGCAAATTTGATCTCAAAAATATATCACAAACATCGACAAACAATGCTAAACACAAATTTACAATTAATTTTCGATTAAAAAACAACAATTCACACAAAATGATCAAGAACAGAGTTCGAACGATATTTCAAGAAAACTTCAAAATTCAAAAATTGACATTGATTTAGTTCGAATTATGAGATGAAATCAATACAAGAATCAATCCTAAACACAAATCGAGTCTAATAATTCCATTTTCTTGCAACAAAAACAATTTTTCACACAAATTCGAATGAACAGTACCAAAAACTCGAGTTCTTGAAAAAAAAATTCGAAAAAATCAGATTTTCGATCTTAATCTTCAGATTTCAACTCAAATCATGATCAAATCATTTCTGAAAAGTTTGGTTCAGCTTTGATACCAATTGTTAATCAATAAATCCCAATCAAATCAAGCAATTACTCAATATTATGAACAAGAACTAGAGAGAGAGTAGAGAGAGAAAGTAGGTCTTGATTAGCCACACGTCTCACAAATATGGTTTTACGTAATTACAAGCTTTAGAAAGCAAACACCTATTTATACTACCACACTATAACAAGACTTAAAGGCTAAGGAAAAGCTAAACAAGCTTTGACTTTTACAAAACAAAGACTATGTTGACTTTTACAAAACAAAGACTATGTTGACTTTTACATCTTTGACTTTCCTATTAAATCTTGGATACAATATTTAGACTTAACACTTAGCTATTCTTTTCCGCAAACAATCTTTATTTCTCTTTGTGTAATTCTTGATATTTTATATCAATAAAAGAATTAAAATTAAGTAATTTTGTGTGTATTGTATTCAACCCCCCCCCCCCTTCTACAATACTTGTTTTACTTCTTTGGGACTAACAAGTGGTATCAGAGCGGTTGGTTTAACTTAATAAACCAGATCCGTAATGGCTTCTCCTTCTACAAAACCTGAGTCCTCTTCTCAAAATTCTTTTCATTCTGACAATGGATCTACTATCAAACCTCCTAAGTTCAATTCGAACAACTTCTCCTTATGGAAAAGTAGGATGATGCTCTTCTTGGAAGGAGTTGATAGTCGTTATCTAACTATACTTAGTGAAGGTCCTTTAATTCCAAAAGTCTGGGATAAATTTGTCAAAACCCCTAAGGATAAAGAAAAAGAAAAAGACTCTCTTTTTCAATTTTCCGATCTCGTCAGAGGAGGAAAGAACTTCTGCCAATGGTCGATATGTTCTGAAAAGAACAAAAGAATACACGGATGAAGATAAACGCACTATTGGACTCGACTCCAAAGTACAAGCCATTATCACTCAATCTCTTCCAGATGAAGTGTATAAATCTCTTGTCAGCCTTAAAACTGCAAAAGATATGTGGGCGACCCTATGTGTTTTGTATGAAGGTACAAATGAAGTAAAGAAATCTAAGAAAATCTCTCTTGTTCGTAGATACGAATTCTTTTCTCATGAAAAGGGAGAATCTCTTCCCTCCTACTACAACCGTTTTAATAGTCTCTTAAACGAGTTAAAACTTGTTGGAAAACTTTATGACAATGAGGAAGTCGTATGCAAATTTATGGATGGTCTTCCAGATTTCTGGAATAACCTTTCCACTTGCATTAAGACATCCAAGGACTTGGAAAGTCTTCCTCTCACTTCTCTCTATGGTATGTTCCATAATCATGAACAAACCCATCTTCAAAGGAAGACCATCTTCAAAGAGATAAGAGCCCCCTCTATGGCTCTTATCAGTGATGGCTCCAAGAAATCTATGTGTGTTCCTCGTATAACCTATCCTTCTGATGATTCAGATAGAGAAAGTCATGAAAATCTAAATCACTCCTCGGAGGCTTATCTTAGTGAAGTTGATGATGAAGGAGAAGACCCCTCTGTCGATCATTTGACGGAGGAGATGAGTATGCTTGGGAATTTCTCTAAGTTCAGAAAGAACTCCTCTAACAATTTTCAAAGCAACAGAAAAATTTCTTCTTCTTCTAGAAACTCCTTGAACAAATCCAAGGAGGATTGCTATGCATATGGTCAGAAAGGCCATTTTGCATCTGAGTGTAGAAGCAATCCTTCTAGGATCTCTAAATCTAATTCTTCTAACTCTTCTAAAAGAAGAAATCTCATATATATTTCTACAGGTAGATCGCATCCAAGAAAACCTTCTCCTTCTTCATCATTCAAAGATCTCTCCGATAAAGCTGACAAATATAAAGCCAAGTACAAAAGATAGAAAGAAAGAAATTTCAACTCTCAAAGAAGAGGCAAAGGCTTAATGGCAAAAACTCTAGACTGGGCAGACGAACCGACTTCCGACAGCGAGAAGGAAGTATCAAGTAAATGCCTAATGGCTAAACTTTATGAAGAACCAAAAGACTTCTGCTCAAGGATGGACTTCACAGCTGAGTGCTCTTCTTCTTTTTCTCAGGTACATACCTTCTACTCTCTCTCTAATGAAGAGAAGATTGAGGCATTTGACTCTCTAACTGTACTTTTTCATAACGAAAAAGATGCAAAGAAAAGAGCCAATGCTCAAGTCAAGTCTCTCTCCTCTCAACTCCAGGATTCTCTATCCCAGCTAAAACAGTTTGATAAACTAAAAGCTGAGCTAGAGGACTTGAAGACTATAAACTATGTGCTAGCCAAAGAGAAGAACAAGCTTCTAAAGAAACTTCAGAAAGAACAAGAAACCGTAAACAAATGGAACACCTCTTCTAAAAACCTTGAGAAAATTTTTCAAGATCAAGTTGTTGGTGAAACTTTTGGCATAGGTTACTGGAAAGAAGATATTGTTGTGACTCCTTCTGAAATTGTTCCTTCTCCTTCTCAAAATCTTCCTCTGTCTTCTAAACTGCCCTCATATTCTTCTGATTGGAATGATTCTAATTCAGAAGATTCTAACTCGGTATATTCCATGGATCTTCGTGATTCACGGAAATTTGGCATCTTTGTGTCCGCCAAATCATCCAAGCCGTTTCTAACAGAAGATCAAGACTCTAATGAGTTTGTCAAGCATGTAAATGATCTTCTTATGTCTTTAAAACTAAAAGAGGTTTCTTCTTCTTCTTCTTCTTCTTCTCATTCTTCTAAAAAGGCTCCTCTCCTCTATAAAGGAAAATCCGTTGTTGTTGACCTTCCCAACAAAAGAAAGATTAAACCTTCTTCAAAAGGTAAATCTCCCATGAACACAACTGATTTCATCCCGAGAGCCTTAAAGATAAAGAATTCCAAAAGAATATCTATCAACCCTTATTCTTCTTATGAAAAGGGAATCCTTGGACCAGTTCCCCATAACCCTCACGTTTCGTTCATCTATTATGTTCCTCCTTCCTCTAAACCTCTAAAATCCAAACCTCAAGAAAAGGTAAAAGCTGCCTCTCTTGAACCAAAGAAAAGATTCATCAACAGAAAGTGTTACAACTGTGGTGACACTTTTCATTTGGCCAAAGACTGTCCAAAGGACCGTATCGAAAGATATAGTCAGATTAATCCTTCTTCTTCTTCTTCTTCTAACCCTAAAGGACCCACATCAAAACGGGTTCCAAAGGACTAATTTGTTCATGTCTGCAGGTCTATGGGCATCATCAAACATGGTATCTCGATAGTGGATGCTCAAGACATATGACTGGGAACAAATATCTTCTTCTAGACTTTGTGAAAGAAAAGGGACCATCCGTAACTTTGGGTGACAACTCTCGTGGTTCCACTAAAGGTTATGGGACTCTTTCTAATGGTTCCATTACTTTCAACAAAGTTGCCTATGTGGAAGGACTAATGCATAATCTTTTGAGCATTAGTCAACTATGTGACTTAGGATACTATATGATTTTCAGAGAAAATGATTGCCTCATTACCGATAAAAGCTTTCACACTGTCCTATCTGGATTTAGAAAGGACAATGTGTACGTCATCAATATGAGTGTCAAATCATCTGAAAATGAAGGCATCTGCTTCATCTCTGAAGACTCTGACAAGAAGAATTAGCTCTAACATAAACGTCTTTCCCATCTTAACTTCAAAACATTGAATGCTCTCTCCAACAAAGATGAAAATATATTCCCCTGATTCAATCAAGCAATTCAAACACTCTCAATCAAGATTATGATATAACAGTGTATATATTCTAGAGAGAGAGTAGAGAGAGAAAGTAAATCTTGATATAACAATGAAAGCTCTTACACAATTACAAGACAAAAACCTATTTATATGATCTAAGAAACTCTCAAGTAACTTGAATATGGATCCACTCAAACTCTCAAGTACTTAAACTCCTCTAAGACTAATGTTGACTTTCCACTATTTGACTTACATTGACTTCCTTTGACTATTAAATTACAAAGGCTTTAAACAAGACTTTCCTAATTAAATCTTGTATACAATTAATGCACTAACATTCTCCCCCTTTGTATTCAAGATTTTAAAAAAATTTGACACTAGTCTTCAGCGCTTGATTCTTCAACTTTTGTCTCTGACATTCTTTAAAACTTTGAAGCTTGAAAAGTCTTTTATACTTTGTATCTTCGGAATGTCAACAAGTCTTGAACAAAAACACGAATCTGAATTCTTAAAACTTGAAATTCCTTCGATCTTTGAAACGTCTTTGAGAACATCTTTGAACTTTGAAACTCTTTAAAACTTCTTTGAAATCTTTGAAAATTGTATCTTCATCTCTTGTGATCTCTGGACCGTCTTCGGAAAAACAAACTTTCTCGAATCATCAGTCTGAATTGTCTTCAATCATCTCTTGATAATCATCAGGCTTTAAAACTTTAAAACTTCTTCACAAATCTTTTCAACAAACTTTTCCATATCTTTATCTTTGAAATTGAACTTTGTAAATGTCTCCCCCTTTTTGATGATTGTGAACTTCATAATCATCAAAACATCTTCAATTTCAACATTCTCTTTGATCATCCCCCTTTGTATTCAACGTAACAATCTCCTCCTTTATGATAATTTGACATTTTCCATTCTTTGATCTGAGTATCTGAATCATGAACTGTATATACCCGAATCTTTTCAAATTTAGATATAATGAACTTGGTAACCCTGATTCAACAAATGAAACAGTTAGCATGCCTGTAAGTAGCACGGAGCCACTTTGTACAACAGATGTACATTGGAAAGGAGCTTTTGTGATGTTCACACACCCAGGGCGTCCATTCAATCATCGAAAAATCACGAAGGAATTTTCTATGAATGTTATGACAAGAAAACGTATTCCTTGTGTGTACATGCAAGTGTATGAATGATTGAAGCTACTTAGCTTTTTTCAGACTCAAATTGTGTAAACTGTTGAGACAGCAACAGATATTACACGGACTCAATGTGCATGAAAGAGGTGCGAAGGTGGGGCAACTTTCATTCTTTTTCAATATCTAAATCTTCCGAGTGAAGACTAGATAGCAAATATGTTGCGTCCCCAAAGAAAATGAAACATTTCTTTGTTAAGAAAGAAACGAGTGGCTGGTGGGGTAATTGCAAGAGTTGGCATGGGCTCACTGTCTGTTTCAATGATGGTCACCAAAGAATGTGAACCAACAGAAGATGTGGTTGCCCAGCTCAGAAAGTAGTTGGTACAGAGTTTTCATATTCTTTTGACTCTGTTCTAACACCCACTTTCTTTTTAACATTTTGCTCACTTCTAACCAAACTCTCATTTACATTTTACCGCTCCACACATTGAGAAAAACTCAACCAGATGAGTTATCTCCCCCACTCTTTGATTTTATGACCCCTTACCCCTCAATCACTCTAAGGATAACTTCCTGGGTAGGAAACACTGGTTTACGTGAATCCATGGAAGTTCTGTTTAAGCTCTCACACGAATCCCATTTAATTTGACCTAAAGGAATGGTTGTTCAACAGTTTATTTTGAACGGTTAAGCACAAAATATGATGACATTGTCAAAATGTATGCTCATTTTAAAAATATGAATGGAATTTGAGCATTTGTACTTTGAAGATCTCTCAAAACAAAGATATTGAATGAATGAAATGAAATTAAGAGAATTGTTTTGAGAATCTGACAATGTATCAATCAGATCAAATGAAATGGTTAGGTAATCAAAGAATTGGATGATTTGTTTATATGAACGAATATAAACAATTTAGCAATGAACTCTCAAGTTGAAATGATGAATGATGCTCAATAACAGTGAAATCAAACGAGGGTATTACCATCGAAAAATAGGTTCGTTTAGAGACATGGTAATAACAAATTCAAATAAAGTACTGAACCGATGTGTGTGAAAACTTGATGGTATATAGAAAAGATAATACACAAGTATTGATTTTTGGAAACACACGACCAGTTAAACATTAAAGTTCAACAATGAAAAACATTTAAAGTCACACTTCTTAATTCATGAAATCTTTTGAGAATAGAGAAGTGGTTTGAACATTTAAGAAACTGTTTTTCATGCTTGAAAGTTGTTCTTCTTTCAAACAATCAGAAATCTAGATTAGAAAATATTTACCTTTTAACTCCCCCTCAAATCATGATAGAATGATTTAGATTCAAGTAAGCTCCCCCCGGATATCCTTATCTGAACATGGAAGAACGGGTCCTGATCTGTCATGTGATTAGAAGCCACAATCTTGACATTGAGGTGCGGGTTTTGAACTGTTGTGTTCAAAAGCCACCGTTCTTTGAGATACGAGTCCTAGACTGATTTGTCTAGAAGTCAATGACTTATAACTTTGAAACCGGGTCTTGAACTGAATTATTCAAGAGCCATTGTCTTTGACAATGAAGTCCGAGTTCTAAGTTGTAGTACTTAGAAGTCAAACATCTTGCTCCCTCTATACCTGTGGTACCTGCGAAACAAGTTTAACAGGCTTTGGTAACCACTGGTATTTGGGTCCTGGTATGTTAGATTTAGAAATCCACCTCTCATTAGATTTATATCTTTTAAAATCCGAAATCTGAGAAGTAATTCTGTAAGATCCATACCAGTTATGAGCAGATTCTTGTTAGACGAAATCATTCTCTCCACAGTAAGAACAACAGATTTTCCTTTGAGCAATCTTGATCAAATGATTAGTCGAGTAATACATATCAGGATTATCAAAAGATTTACCTTTGTGTGCTCTGTTCTTTTTGGCATTGGATGTGGATGCATATGCTTTGTCATTCTTCTTCTCTTCATCAGAAGAACTCTTCACTCTCCAGACCATCTGACTTTTCTTAGATTGATTTCCAAGAGATTTAACATAAAAGTTTGTTGAACCAACAACAGATTTGTCATAGAATAGATTAGATGGTCTGATCCGACTTGATTTGACAGTTTGTGATTTGATACTTTTCTTTTTTAAAACATTTTTCTCATGAATAGAACTTGAAGTTGTTTTGAAAGAACAGACTGATTCTATTGAATTATCAATAGGTGATTGAATAATCACATCAGCTATTACTTTATCTGACAATTCAATATTTGCAGCTTCTAAGTCATTTATCTTTTTAGTCAAAATGTTTCTTTCATCTGAAAGTGTGTCAAATTTCTGTTTCAAATCAGATTTGTTGGGAACTGAAGATTCTACTAAGTGTAGTTACTACTGCTAGTACAAGAGTAGTTACTACTGCCAGAACAAGTTGAAGATTAATACTGCTAAGTGTTACTACTGCTAGTAGAATTACTACTGCTAGTTAAAGTTAGTACTGCTTGAACAAAGTTAGTACTGCTTAGCTAGTTAGTACTGCTAGTAGTTAGTACTGCTTGAAGTTAATGCTGCTAGTTGAAGTTAATGCTGCTGAGCATTATTAGTGCTGCTAAAGAGATCCGGATGGAATGTACTACAGCTGGATATACTGAAGATATACTTAGAAGATATACATGGAAGATATACTGAAGATTTGTTTATTCTTTGTAATTATCTTTTTATCAGTATATGTATAGAATGTTTAGAATAGATAATATATAACTTTAGTTTTCATTCTTTTAGAAAAAAAAAACAACCTCAAGGCATAGATCCTAATTCTAGAGAAGTAGAATTCGTATTGGTGAGCATGTTCATCAATATTGAGGTTGAGTGTGTAATCTTGTAGTTTTAAGCATTTAATACAAGTTTACTGTTTGATAAGTATATACTGTTTTTTTGATTACTGTTTTATCAAATATCAAAGTGTTTTTCCGCAACTTCTTTGATATTAGTTTCTGAGTATTAATTCTTGTTAAGAATTCGATCCTGACAAGTGGTATCAGAGCTAAATTCTCTCAGAAACAGTTATTCATCATGGAAAATCTTACAGAATCAAGCAGTACTTTGGTCTCAAAAGTTCCAATGCTCAGATCCAATGAATTTGACATGTGGAAAATCAGAATCAAGCAATATATTCTCCTCACAGATTACTCTATGTGGGACATCATTGAGAATGGCCCATCTGATGGAGGAAAGATTGGTGAAGATGGCAAAAGAACTCCTCCAAAGACAGATACAGACAGGAAATCAAGACAGACAGAGATGAAAGCCTTGAGCACACTGCTCTTGGCCATTCCAAATGAGTATCAACACCAATTCTGCAATTGTACTGATGCACAGATGCTCTGGAATGCTCTAGAGAAGAGATTCTCAGGTACTAAAAGTACCAAGAGAAATCAAAAGGCAATCTTAAAACAACAGTATGAAAACTTCATCTCAACTAAGAATGAGTCCATGACTCAAACTTTTGACAGGTTTAATAAACTAATTGGTGAACTAGCTACTATGGGAGTACAGATTGATCAAGATGATGTGAACAGAAAGTTCTTAAGGTCCCTTGGAGATGAATGGACCATGTACACTGTGTCATTCAGACAGAATGATCAGTTGGAAGACAAAGAACTTGATGATCTGTACAATGATCTTAGAGTATTTGAAGCTGAGGTGGAGGCAAAGAAGAAGCCTTCTGGATATGTTCATAATGCTGCACTCCTATCAGCATCAATTGATTCTACTGCTAACCCTGAATCAGTTAATGCTGCTAATGGATCAAATTTAGATAAAGGCACTGATTATGTATTTGAAGCTCTTCTTTCTAATCATGGAAATTCTTCTCTGATCAATGATGACTTAGAACAACTTCATCCTGATGATCTGGAAGAGATGGATATTAAATGGCAGATGGCCATGCTCTCCATGAGGGTTAAGAAGTTTATAAAGAGGACTGGAAGAAACAACTTCTCACAAAGAAGAGAAGATGGAGCAGGGTTTGATAAATCAAAGGTAGAATGCTACAAATGCCATCTGAAGGGACATTTTGCTAGAGAATGCAGAAGTGGAATGTCTCACAACAACAACCATCAACAAGCTCAATCTGGAAGCTTCAATAACAATAGAAACTCTGCTCAAGCCCTTGTTTCTCAACAAGGAATGGGGTTTGATTGGAGTGATCAAGCAGAAGAAGCTATTCAGAATCAAGCTCTTATGGCTAAAGTATCTGATCTCCCATCTGAGGTAAATTCTAATCTCTGTTCTAAAACTTGCATAGACACTGTTAAAAGGTACAGGGATCACAATCAGAAGATGAGTGATGACCTGAAGAGACTAGAAAAGGATATAAAAGACTATGTGAGGATAGTAGAGAGATTTGAAGATCAAATCAAAGGTTTTCAAGCCAATGAACTACAACACTCATATGACACAAATTACTGGCAGTGGGAGAAAAAGGATTTAGAACTTAAACTGACCAAATCTAAAGAGGAGAGTGAAAAACTGAAAGAGGAATTAACCAAGGTTAAGCTTGATGTAGAAAAGTTTTCCAATGCTTCTAAAGCAATGGACTCCTTACTGCAAAATCAGATTCATGATAAGTTGAGAAGAGGAATTGGGTATAATGCCACACCTCCACCATATAACAACAATTACATTCCTCCTACTTCAGACCTATTAGACACCAAAGATAGGAAGGACTTGCATGAGGGAGCCACTGAAATAGATCCCTTAGATGAGGTAATTGTTGAGGATAAGACTGAGAAAGAGGTTGGCAAGAGTAAGGAGAACAAGGTAAGTGGTGAGATTTCTATAGAAAACAACATTATCACCAATGAGGATTGTGGAAGGGCTTGGATCAAATCCAAGAACATAGAGAAGACAGAGGAAAAGTTTGGTAAGGTCCATTATAAACAGACCACAGTTGTGAATCCAGGTCCTTGCAAACAGTGTGCTTGTAAGAAGAATGAGCCCCAAAAACAGGACAAAAAGAGGGGAAATCAAAGAAACTGGAATAATCAATGGGCACATAAACAAGGGGTTGATCTGAGTAAAATCAATAGACCAAAACCTTGTTTTATCTGTGGCAAATTGAATCATCTTGCAAAATTCTGTTATTTCAATCCTATGAACCAAAGAATGAATTTCCAAAGATCCATGCAAAAACCCTTTGGTTATAAGAAAATTGAAAAGAATCATGTGGCTAAGAAAACTGTTAAAACTAAAAGCCACATGAAGAAAAAGTATTCTGTTAAAGAAAGTGTCAATATGTGGATTCCTAAAAGCACTAAAACTGTTAGTAATGCTATCACAAGTAGTGCTGCTGACAATGATAGTGCTGCTAGAAGTAATACTACTGCTAACAATGTTAATGCTGCTAACAAGGTTAGTACTGCTAAACCTGTTAGTACTGCTACACCTGTTAGTACTGCTAACTCTGTTAGTACTTCTAAGGTTAGTACTGCTTCCAGTGTTGATCCTGCTAAGCCAATCATATTGACAAAGTACTCTAATAAAGAGTGCTCTGAGTTTAAAAACCTCATTAAAAAGGAATGTAAATACTTTGATGAGAAAGGAAGACCCAAGATCACTTTGGCTTGGGTCCCCAATCATACTAATTGATTTATTTAATGTGCAGGGCAACCAACAGCTCAAGGGAAAGAGCATATGGCATGTTGATAGTGGTTGCTCTAGGCACATGACTGGCAACATGTCATGCCTTCAAGATTTCAAGTTAGGCCAAAGCAATCTCACTTTCAAGCTGTTAAGAGGATATTCAGATATCTCAAAGGGCAACCCAGATTGGGACTTTGGTATCCTCATAACTCCCCTTTTGACCTAATAGCATACTCAGACAGTGATCTAGGTGGGGCAAACTTGGACAGAAAATCTACTTCTGGAGGATGTCAGTTCTTGGGTGCTAGACTAGTCTCATGGCAGTGCAAGAAACAAACCACAGTATCCACATCTACAACAGAGGCAGAGTACATAGCAGCTGCAAGTTGCTGTTCTCAAGTCTTATGGATTCAGAATCAAATGTTGGACTATGGGGTAACCTTTCTACACACTCCAATCTTTATTGACAACAGCAGTGCTATTAGCATTGTAAATAATCCAGTCAAGCACTCAAAGACAAAGCACATTGAAATCAGGTATCACTTTATAAGAGATTGTAATGAAAAGAAACTCATTCAAGTTGTCAAAGTTCACACTGATAATCAGTTTGCTGATCTATTCACTAAAGCTTTTGATGTGGGTAGATTCACTTTCTTGGTAACAAGTGTGGGAATGATAAACTCTGAATAATCTTCTTCTTAAAAAGTGGTTTTATACCTGTATATTTTTATTCTTGGTGTTACTAATCTTCTTTTTCAGGATATGCATAGCAGTACTCAGTGTTTAGCAAAGTTTAAAAGGAGTAAGTATAGTTAATACTGCTAGTGGTTAATACTGCTTTCAGTTAATACTGCTTTCAGTTAATACTGCTAGTGGTTAATACTGCTTTCAGTTAATACTGCTTTCAGTTAATACTGCTAGTGGTTAATACTGCTTTCAGTTAATACTGCTTTCAGTTAATACTGCTAGTGGTTAATACTGCTTTCAGTTAATACTGCTATTGGTTAATACTGCTTTCAGTTAATACTGCTAGTGGTTAATACTGCTTTCAGTTAATACTGCTAGTGGTTAATACTGCTTTCAGTTAATACTGCTTTCAGTTAATACTGCTAGTGGTTAAAACTGCTTTCAGTTAATACTGCTAGTTAGTTAATACTGCTAGCCGTTACTACTGCTAGTAGTTAATACTGCTCTAGGTTAATACTGCTTATATTCCGAATACTATAAATACTCTTTGCCCGCCTAAAAGTTCATAACGACTCTTTGCATACTGTTCCCTTGCGCTCTAAACCCTTTCTCTCTCAAAGTTCAAAGTTTTCAGGCAAAAATCTTCAAGGTCAATGGCATCAATGGCATTCATTGACGAGCACAATGAAATCGCAATGCTCCAAAAGCCAAAACAAGCAGAAGGCTTTCATCAGATTGTGGATTTCCTCAAGTCAAGCCACATTGCTCATGCTCTTACTGTATCCCCTACAATCTACATTGAGCATCAAAGGCAGTTCTGGGCCAATGCAACCATTGTTGTGGAAAATGGTGTGCAAATGATCAAGACAAGAATCTGTGATCACTCACTTACAGTTACTGAAGAAATCATTCGCATCAGTCTACGTCTAGAAGATGCCTCTGGTATAACGTCTATCTCTAATGATGAACTGTTTTCTAATCTTACTAGAATGGGGTATGGAGGCCCATTGGGTGTTTTCAAATTCTCAAAAGCAAAGTTTTCACCCCAATGGCGTTTTCTTGTTCATACCCTGATGCATTGCATCTCCAAAAAGACCACTGGATGGAGTGAGTTCAGCAGTCCAATTGCATATGCTTTGGTATGCTTGGCTACATCCAGAGGGTACAATTTCTCAAAGATGATTTTCAGTGATCTTGTATCAAATATGGGAAACAAAAAGAGTTTCTTTATGTATCCCAGATTTGTTCAGGAAGTAATTAACCATGAATTGACGGATATACCTCAACCTGTTGGGGTATATGTACCTAAACCCCCAAAAGGCAAGGTTTTCTCAAATATGAGAAGATCTGCTGGGGACTCGGAAGGAGTTGACACCCCATTGTTCTCTACAATGATGGTGGTGTCCCAAAACACTGAAGGTATGGCAGCAGGGTCAAGGCCCTCATTAGACCATCCCACTGCTAGCCAAGCCCAACCTTCCCTCTCAAAATCAATTCCACAGTCCCTTCTGAATAAGCCCACTTCTACAATTACCCAAACTTATCAAAGAAAACAGGTAAAGAAGGCTCCTTCCCTTCTTGTACCATCACCCACACAGCCTTTAAGCCCTCTAAGGGAGAATTCTCCCCTAGAGAATATCCAAAGGGAAACCACAAGGGTATCTCCCAACCCAAAGGAGGTGCTCTCTGAGGAGGAGGTAGAGCATATGGGTGATGAGGCTGCCACTACTCCTGCTAGCACAGAGGAGGAAAGTGGTAACATCAATAAGACCTCCCCCATGGCAACTTTGAATGAGCAATCATTTGAAGGTCCCTGGTGCCAAGAAACCACAGGGGTGGATAGTGCTTCTGCTAGGCAGAAGACTTCCACTACTAAAAGATCCAATGATCCTTCAATAGGGGGTAACACTCCTGGAGAAGGTGAGGACAGATATAACTATGATGAATTGATGGAGGCAATGGGCAACATCAACATGGATGTACTCAAACAGGGCAAAGATATAGAAGAGCTAAAACTCATTGTACTGTCACAACAAGAACAAATCATCAAGTTGAAGCAAATGGTAAGGAAACGGATTCTGCAAAAGAAGAAGAAACAATTTGTGCTCAGAAGGAGGGAACCAGTGACTGATGCTCCCAAAAAGGGGGAGTCAGAAGCTGATGCCAAAGCTAAGGGGGAGCAAGAGGAAAAACATAATGTTGAGGGGGAAAATGAGCAAGCAGCAGAAACAGAGCCAGCAGCAGAAACCATTAATACTGCCAGTTCAAGTAAAGCAGCAGAAATGGTTAATACTGCTGAGCTGAAAGAAGCAGCAGAACAAGTAAAAGAGGTCCTTACAGAGCTAGAGGTTGCAGAAACACTCATCAAAGCAAAACATGATACTCCCAAGGTCACCTCAAAGGCCAAAGGAGTTGTCATAAAAGAAAGAGGTGATGCAGCAAAGAACTATAGCATTGAGAAGGAGATGGGTAAAGATAAAGGTAAGGCAAAGTTAGTGGAATCTGATCAACCAATCAAGAAGCAAAGGTTGGTTGAATCAGATGAAGCTTTAGCAAGGAAAATGCAGAAGGAGATGGAAAAAGAAGAAAGAGCTCAGGTGGAGAAGGACAGGGAAATGGCAAAGGCTTTAGCTGCTGAGCTAAATAAAGCCTATCAAAAGGGGCTTGAAACTGAAAAGGCTAAACAAAGGGCTATAAGTCTGAGAAAAGCTATGATGGCTAATACAAGTGCAAAGAAAAGAAGACCTTCACAAACTTACCAAGCCACTCAGGAAAGAAACAAAATGATAACTTTCTTGAGGAGTGCAATTGGGGTAAAGAAAGAAATGTTTGTGAAGATGAGTTTTGATCAGATCAGAGAGCTCTATGAAAAAGAAATGGGGAATCTGAAGAGCAATGAAAAGAAAAGAGTAGAGTTTGAAAGGAAGGCCAAGGAGAGTAATGATATAGATATGAATCAACCATTCCCTGAAAGTGAAGAGGGAACTCCTATCAAAGAAATGGCAAGGGAAAAGGAAGAAAAGAAGAAGGAAGTTACTCTAGTACAGGTTCAAAAGATTTTGAAAAGAACCAAGATGATGGCCAAAAGAAAGAAAGATAAGAAGCCCAGAATAGAAGAAGAACAAAATGTTGTTGAAGAAGAAGGGGCACCTGAGTCATCAAGTCAGCAAGGGTCATCAATCAAAGATGATGTAAGCTTATATATGGTAGTGATGGACAAAGTGCCTGAACCAATTTCTGCAGAACCTGTTGGAGTTAAGCCACCTGAGATCATTCACTGGGATGTACTGACAATGGATGGGAAAGATTACATCAGACTCAAGAGGAAGGGTGATAAGTATGAAGTATTCAACACTTGGGTCAAGATTGTCAGAACATGCTCTAGATCTGATATAGAAGAGATGTTTGACATAGGAATTAAGCTGTATGCAGATCATCTGAATACTCCAGGAATTTCTCTTACAAAACTGGTGATGGAGTATCTATGCATGATGTTCAAACCTGAAGAAGTGGACCAGGTCATCAAGAGTGTGTTTAAAGAAGTCACAAGTTGGACTCTATATGAAACTAGTGGAGTATATGCAGTGACTTTGGATAGAAATCACACAGAATACTTCCTAGTGGATAGAGTATATAATCACACCAGACTGAAGGTTCATGCCATGCTAAAGAAGAAGTTGGGTTGTGCACCAAATTCAGAAATGGCCAAGTATCTAATTCAGAGGATAATCAATCAGAGTTTGGGACTGAATCCAGACTTAGGAGCATGATCTTGGAAGTTTTGGGAGCATCAAAAAGAGCATCTGGAAGAATATCTGAAGAACTTGACTTCTCTTCTAAAAGTCAAGTTAGGGGGAGATTGTTGGGAACTGAAGATTCTACTAAGTGTAGTTACTACTGCTAGTACAAGAGTAGTTACTACTGCCAGAACAAGTTGAAGATTAATACTGCTAAGTGTTACTACTGCTAGTAGAATTACTACTGCTAGTTAAAGTTAGTACTGCTTGAACAAAGTTAGTACTGCTTAGCTAGTTAGTACTGCTAGTAGTTAGTACTGCTTGAAGTTAATGCTGCTAGTTGAAGTTAATGCTGCTGAGCATTATTAGTGCTGCTAAAGAGATCCGGATGGAATGTACTACAGCTGGATATACTGAAGATATACTTAGAAGATATACATGGAAGATATACTGAAGATTTGTTTATTCTTTGTAATTATCTTTTTATCAGTATATGTATAGAATGTTTAGAATAGATAATATATAACTTTAGTTTTCATTCTTTTAGAAAAAAAAAACAACCTCAAGGCATAGATCCTAATTCTAGAGAAGTAGAATTCGTATTGGTGAGCCTGTTCATCAATATTGAGGTTGAGTGTGTAATCTTGTAGTTTTAAGCATTTAATACAAGTTTACTGTTTGATAAGTATATACTGTTTTTTTGATTACTGTTTTATCAAATATCAAAGTGTTTTTCCGCAACTTCTTTGATATTAGTTTCTGAGTATTAATTCTTGTTAAGAATTCGATCCTGACAAGATTTGGCCTTCTGTTCTTTTTGATAATCTGATGACAGAATAGTTAATTTGGATATGAGCTTAGATATTTCTGTGTGTCCCTGAATCTAGTTTTTAAACAAGATTAATCAAACAAGATACAAATACGAATCAATTACCTGTTTGATTTTACTTTCAATCTCAAGATTACACTTTCTCTCTCTACAATCTCTCTCTAACGAACTATCTTTCTCTCTGATATTTGTCTCTCTAAAATACAACTGAATAATGCTTCAATTAAGTTCTCTCCTAATTACAAAGAAAAGAAAAACTATTTATACCTATAACTAATTACAACAAGGAAACAAACAAATACAATACTTTGACTTTTATTACAAAAGACTTTGACTTTGATGAAATTTGACTTTCTCAGCTTTGACTTCTTGAACTTTGACCTTCAGTCTTCTTGATCTTGTATCCAACAGATTTATGCTCTAACAATCTCCCCCTTTGGATTCAAGATCATTGTTGAAAGATCTAGCAATTCAGTCTTCACTTTAAGCTCTGTCAAAACAATCTCCCATTTTTCTTTGACGGTCTTCTTTCCAAAACTGTCTTCAAACGAGTAACAATCTCCTCAAAACTTTCACATAAAACTTTCAGTCTTTGGAAAGAAATTGTCTTCAGAATCAGCTCAAATTGCTTTAGCAAATAATCTTTAAAGAAAATTTCCTCAAATCTTCAGAAATTCTTTGATCTTCTTTAAATCTTTCCTTTGAACTTTCTGACTTGAACATTTCAGAAAATCAACTCACAAATCTTTATCAGATCTTGATATCATCTCCAACAAACTTCAAAACTTTAATATTTCTTGATACCATCTCCCCCTTTTTATGATTTGAGCATCGATATCATCAAAACTTTCTCCAATAAATGTCTTTGACCAATCTAATATGTCAAACTGAGCCTCTGATTCTATGATCCATAACCAAGTATTCATCTAGATCTTTGCAAATCCAGACAAAATAAGAATAGGTAACTTCTGAATCAACAGATGAATCAGTTAAAATACCTGTCAGTAACATAAAGCCACTGTGTGTAACGAATACACAATATAAAGGAGCTTTTGTGATGTTCACTCCCCCAGGGCTTCCATCCAATCATCGAAATACCACAAAGGCAATTTCTATGAATGTTATGACAAAGAAACAAATTATTTGTGTGCTCGTGCATGTGTAGAAACAATTAAGCACAAATAATTGCTTTTTAATAAGGCTCAACATTGTGTAAACCACTGAGACAACAGTAGATAAACACAGACTCTAAGTGCATGATTGAAATGCGAAGGTGGGGCAGACTTCCTTCTTTTTCAATATCCAGATTTTCCAAATGAAAACCAGATAGATTATATGTTGCATCCCCAGAAAAATATGAAACATTTTCTTTTTGAGAAGAAAATGAGTGGTTGGTGGGGTTTAAGCAAGAGTTGGCATGGGCTATTTGCCTGTTTCAATAATGTTCACGAAAGAATTGTGAAACATTAGTAATGTGGCTACCCGACTCAGAAAGTATTTGGTGCAGAGTTCGATATTCTTTTACTCTGATCTCACACCCTCTTTCTTTTAATCATTAAGCTCACTACTAACCAATCTCTCATTTCCATTTTACCTCGTCACACCCACACTCATTTCTTTTGACTCCTCACACTCAATCACTAAGAGATTAACTTCTTGGGTAGAAATCACTGGTTAACGTGATTTCATAGAAGTTCAGTTAATTCCTAGCACAAAGAACCCATATAATCCTAATAAGCATGTGTTGCTCAAGATGGTTTAACTATATCAGTTAAAGCACAATAATACAAATGTCAGATGAATATATGCTCATAAAATATAATCATGAAGGTATGAGCATTTAAAAGCATTGAAGATATTTCAAACAAGTTAATTGAATGAATGAACATGAATGCAAGAGACTTGTTTGAAAATCTGACATTGTATGAAAATGATCATAAATGAATGATATAACAATCAAGGCTTTATGGTCAAGAATAATTGATATTTGTCTATACGAAACAAAATATAGACATTTTTGAAATGATCGTTTCGAAATGAAATATCGCTCAAAATTCATTGAATACAAGCGGAGTGTCTTACCATCGAAGAAAAATTGTTTCAATTTTGAGACATGGTAAGAACATATTGAACAAAGATTCAAACCGGTGTGTATGAATACTTGAAAGTATAGAGAAAACACAATACACAAGTATTTATCTTTGGATACACACAGTTTATTTATCAATTAAGCACAAAAATAAAATGAAAACATTTAAAATCACACTTCCAATTCATGAAATCTTTTTAAAGAATCGGGAAGTGGTTTGAACATTTAAAAATATGTTTTCTATACCTGAAAGTTGTCCTTATTTCAGATATATTTGAGATTAAGATAAGAAATTTACCTTTTCGCGCAATCTTAATTCTCAGAAAGTCAAGTTGTAGTCATTTAGATATGATCTTGTCAGCTTCTCTCATCCTGCAAGTCTCAAAGTCTAGTCAAAAATTTATTCACAAAATTTATTCTAAAAGAAAATGACATAAAGCAATAGAACGATTAATGTACGAGTTCTGATTTGAAGTAATCATAAATCATAGTCTTACTCCTTTTGACTTATAGGCTCCCCCTAAAATCATGCATCACAAAAATTTTGTCAATTAAAATGTATAATGCAGAAATTAGTTTTGCTCCCCCTTAAAATAATGTAGATCATCTAAAATCTTCTCTTACTCCCCCTGAGATCATGAGCAACCAATTAAAGTGTAGATATCCTTCAGACATAAAGATAAAGAAAATGATGAAAAATAACAATACGTAACTTTTATGAGGTAATGACCGATTATGTCTTAAGATTTAACATACCAAGCTTAGAGACAAGAAAATTAAATCTCTTTTCATCTAAGGGTTTGGTAAATAAATCTGCAAGTTGATAATCTGTTTTTACAAAATAAAGTTCAATTGTTCCTTTTTCAACATTATCTTTAATAAAATGATACCTTACATCAATGTGTTTGGTTTTCGTATGCTGGACAGGATTAGCAGATATGGCACTCGCACTCTTCGAGTCACAGTAGATTGGAATTTTGTCATACTTGAATCCATAGTCTCGTAGTTGTGTTCGCATCCACAAGACTTGAGAGCAGCAACTTGCAGCAGCTACGTATTCTGCTTCAGCAGTCGATGTGGAAACGCATAATTGTTTCTTTGATGCCCAGCTAACGAGCTTGTCTCCAAGAAATTGAACGTGACCAGAAGTACTCTTTCTGTCCAACATGCAACCTGCATGATCTGCATCTGAATATGCAGTCAGTTGAAACCCTGTATCCTTAGGATACCACAGACCAAGGTCTGCAGTCCCCTTCAGATATCTAAAAATCCGTTTGACAGCAGCCAAATGGGATTCTTTGGGAGCAGCTTGATATCTAGAACATAAACATGTTGAAAACATAATATCTGGTCTACTAGATGTAAGATACATTAATGAACCTATCATACCTCTATAGGTTCTAACATTAACACTTTTACCCAAAGGATCAGTGTGAATCTTAGTACCTGGTGCCATCGGGGTTCCAATAAGTTTACAATTTTCCATTTTGTACTTCCGAAGAATATCCAAAATGTACTTAGATTGATTTATGAAAATCCCCGTAGAAAACTGTTTAACTTGTAATCCGAGAAAGAAATTCATCTCTCCCATCATACTCATTTGAAAACGTGACACCATGAGGTTAGAAAAGTTTTTTCAATATTTTGGATTAGTAGAACCAAATATTATATCATCAACATATATCTGAATAAGAATAATATCAGCTTTTTCTTTCTTGATGAATAAAGTGGTATCAATCTTACCTTTGGAGAAACCAGACTTGACCAAGAATTTGGATAAGACGTCATACCATGCTCGAGGGGATTGTTTTAATCCATAAAGGGCTTTGTCCAAGATGTAGACATGATCTGGCTTATCTGGATTGACGAACCCTTCTGGTTGAGACACGTACACTTCCTCTTTAAGAATGTCGTTCAGAAAAGCTGTTTTCACATCCATCTGAAAGACTGTGAAGTTTTTATGAGCTGCGTAGGCAAGAAACATTCTGATTGCCTCTATACGTGCTACTGGAGCATACGTCTCATCATAGCCGATGCCTTCCTCTTGCCGGTAGCCTTTGGCAACAAGTCTAGCTTTGTTTCTTATAACAATACCATCCTCATCCTTTTTATTCTTGAATACCCATTTAGTTCCTATCACGGTCTTTCCTTCTGGCTTAGGAACTAATCTCCAAACCTTTAGGGCTTCAAACTGATTGATCTCTTCTTGCATAGCAGATACCCAGTCCGAATCAGCAAGAGCCTCAGATACTCGTGTTGGCTCAATCTTGCTGAGGAACGAGTCATGCATACATTGGTTAAGAGTCGCTGACCTAGTCTGTACAGGCTTGTTGAGATCTCCAATTACTTGATGTAATGGATGCTCTTTGGTCCAGCGATGCTCATGCGGAAGTGGAGTAGATATTGATTGAATTTGATCATCATCTAGAAATCCACTTTCAGAATCTTCTGTTTGAATAACAGGAGGAGGGTTCTCAGTTGAAGTTTCATGTGCAGAAGTATCCGTTGGAACAGCAGAATAAGGCTGTTGAGTTGACAGTGTATTACACCCAACTGAAACTATTACTTCTGGCTCAGCATTTGCTTGTACATCTTCAACTGTAGGAGTAACAGTAGGAATGTGAGTTTCTGACTGAACGGGGAGTTCTTGTTCAGTTATGACTTCTGAAGTGACTGGATGATTGTAACTTGTGTCTTCAGACCTGTCAGTCACAGCAGATTTAGATACATTAGAACCTATAAACTCATCATAAAAGAATTCAAATAACAAATCTAAATCAGTTAAATGTGAAGTAGAAGTAGAAGCGTTATTCGAATTTGTCGATGTAGAAATAGGTTCTGGACTGATCTTCCCAGAAGCTAATACTCCAGTAATAACGGGTTCTGAACTGATTTGATCAAAAGCCATATCTTCATCAAATGTGACATTAACGCTCTCAACAACTGATTTTGACTTCTTCAGATAAACACGATATGCTGCAGATGTTGAAGAATAACCGATAAAGATGCCTTCGTCCGCCTTAGCACTGAATTTATTCAGACTCGCTCTGTCATTAAGTACAAAACATTTACACCCAAATACGTGAAAATATTTGATAGTTGGTGTTCTGTTGTTGATCAACTCATATGGAGCCTTTTGAAACCAGCGGTGTATCATGGAACGATTTTGAGTATGGCATGCAGTCGACACAGCTTCTGCCCACAAGAATAGAGGTAAGTCCAATTGGCTAAGCATAGTCCGAGCAGCCTCGACTAGCGCTCGATTTCGCCTTTCGACTACTCCATTTTGTTCAGGCGTTCTAGCAACAGAATACTGATGTGAAATCCCAACTGATTCGAGATATTCATCAACAATCTTGTTCTTGAATTCTGTGCCATTATCAGTACGAAGAAAGTTGACTGGTCGCTGCATTTTCACCTGGGTCGTCTTTAAGAAAGTAATGAGAACTTCCGGTGTCTCATCTTTTGAACGAAGAAATTTGACCCACGTGTATCTTGAATAATCATCTACAATAACCAGCACGTATTTCTTTCCTCCCAAACTCTGAGTTCTCATTGGACCACATAAATCCATGTGTAACAGTTCTAACAGAGAACTAGTGCTTGGTTCAGGCTTCGGTTTATGTGCGACTCTCTTCATCTTACCCTTCTCACATGCAGCACATAATTGTTCTCGTTCATATTTCAGCTCAGGAAGACCTTTGACCAACTTCCCACGAACCAGCTTGTTGATGTAACGAAAGTTTAGATGAGATAAACGTTTGTGCCAGAGCCAACTTTGTTGCGTTGAAGCTTTTGACAATAAGCATACTTGACTGTCAATCTGAACTTTTGAAAGATTGATGGTGTAGAGGTTTGTCTTTCGATTTCCAGATAAGAGTTCTGTTCCATCTTCAGTGCGAACTAAGCAACTCTTAGACTTGAAGTTGACCTCTAACCCTTTATCGCAGAATTGACCTATGCTGAATAAGTTGTGCCCCAAGCCTTCAACATAACTCACCTTACTTATCGTTATGTTGTCTTGAGTGACGTCACCATATCCTAAGATTGGTGAAAGCTGATCGTTTCCAAATCTGACATTTCCACTGAATTTCTCTGTATAGTTAGACAATAAAGCTTTTTGCCCAGTCATATGCTTGGAACATCCACTATCCAAGTACCACATATGTCGGGTCTGCAAGAGAAATCAGGCAACAATAGATTTAGGTACCCATTTAAAAACGGGTCCTAACAGTTTAGCACAAGATTTTGGTATCCATTTAAATATGGATCCTCCTTTTCTTTGAAAAACATTTGATCTCGAAGAATTAACATGATAAGATCCATACCAATCAGAAGAATTATGAGAATAAGCAAAATCATTTCTCTGATAAGGATAAGATGTAGTAGTAATAGGAGACAATTGAATCAATTGCTTTATTGAATATCTCTTGTAAAAAGTTACAAGGTTTTGATTATTAGAAGCAATTTGATCAATCACATCAGTATCACTACTCACTGATCTATTACAAGTATTATCAGAAACTGATTCCACTATCTCATCCTCCTTCCATTTTGGTCTCCATTCGGATTGAGCTTTCAACTTTTTCTTCCTTAAATCTGAAACATAAGATATAGATTTATTAGGAAAAGCAGATTTCCGAGACTGAATATTCTTTCGTGTACCAGTGTATTTCTGTTTCTGTAATCGCTGTTTCTTATGTTTCTTACCTTGAGCATAGTAATCAGCAGTTACAGAAACTGATTCACCAACCTTAGTTGATGATTCAACAATATGAACATCACTTGGTAACACTCTTTTATTTTTAAGACAAGTAGAATGATCAGGCAGTGTAGAATTGACATCAAACATATCAAATTCTTCCATGCACCCATCATCAGAATTTAGAAAATCATTTGCAGACTCAAATAAGTCATCAGAATTATCAGATGAAGATTGACATGCCTTAGAAACTGTAGAACACTTTGTAGATTTAGTTTGAAAAACAGTGTTCTTTATAACTATAGAAAATACATTTTGTTGTATATCAGCCAAAAGTTTTTCATCAGATAAAACATTTTCAAGCTCGACTATTTTGCTTTCAAGAATAGATGGAGGAACATAAACCTTTGCAATCACAGGTTTTGCCTTCATCTCAGAAGCGGAATAACTAACAAAATAGTCAGTTGAAAGAACTTTTGGTGTTTTTGAAAGATAACTATCATTTAACTTTTCATAGTTAAACGGTAGTTGCATTTTCTTTTTATTCTTTCTATTTTCAGTTTATTGGTCCTCAACTTCTTTTGACAATTTGGTAACAAATTTGGGTTTTAAATGAGTATGTTTATCAGCACAAGCAAGAAAATCATAGTTATAAAGTGCCGGCTGTTTTCTGATAGCTTTCTTAAGATAATGGGGGTTTTCAAAACCAAGTCCCCATTTCTCTTTGACATCAGCCTCTTCATTAGGTGCATTGAGAAAAATGGTTTGATCTGTTTGACCTCTCGCATAAAGTTTTGCTTCCAGACCATTTACCTTCTTATTCAAATTCTTATTTTCAACCTGCAATTTATAAACAGTTAGTGCAGATTCATTTTTCTCAAACTCATATTTAGACACTTTACCTTCAAACTCAGAAATCCTCTTTTCAAAACAATCTACTTTAGATTTAGAATCAAAATCAGACTTGCGTAAAGAATCAATCAGATCTTTGTTTGAAATAACAGACGTATTAAGCTCAAAGATCTTCTTATTCTTTTTAGCAACTTTTTCTTTTTCCTTTTCCAGATTATTTTGTAAATTTTGTAGCTCAACCACCATGGTTTCCATTTTGGTAATAAAATCTTTTTCAGATAATTTTAATACCTCATTAACTGCCTCATCATCTGACTCGTCATCCTTTACTTCTTTGCCCATGAGACAGATATGAGTTGTTTCTTCTTTCACTTCTTCTTCTCCTTCTGAGTAATCCAGCCAAAACTCATCTTCAGCCATTAGAGCGACACCCGCTTCTTGCTGTCTTGCCAAAAGCAACTTGTTCTGATAGTACTGAGAGTTGCGAACTTTCGGCTTTCGACAATCTTTTGCAAAATGACCCATCTATCCGCAATTGTAGCATTTGATGGAATCTGTTACTGGCTTCTCGGCAACTGTGTAGTCATTCACGAACTTCTTCTTCTCATCCGGTTTCTTCTCCACATATATATCCTCTTCATACCTTTTTCCTTCCACTTTCTGTCGATGCTCGTGGTTCTTTGAACTAGATGAAGAATACCTTTGAGAATTTGATCCCGCCTTCTTGTAAAATTTCTTCTGGAATGCACGGGTCATCAATATCATGGCTTGTTTCAGACTTTCGCCATCATCACTATCTGTAACTGAATCTGACTCAGAACTGGTAAGAACTATCTTCTTTTTCTTCTCTTTCTTTTCTTTCTTTTCTTTCTTCTTCTCTCCAGCTATTAAGGCAATAGGATCAGGAACTTGTGCTGCCTTCTTCTTCTCAGCTCTTTTCTCTTCAACCTCTTCCTCATTCTGCCTCAAGGTCTCAAATACCTCATGTAGTGGTATTTCATTCAAATCCTTCATCTGTTTCATCCTTCTTGTATGCTTTTTCCATTCCGGACGTAGGATACTCAGAAATTTGACATTGTTTTCCAACTGCTTCTTTTTGACTTTATTCTTTGTCAGCTCATTCAGAAGCAATACAAATCTCTCATATGTATCTTCCAGACTCTCATTCTCCTTAGCTTTGAATTCCTCATAACTATTGATGCAGTTTGCCACTTTCATCTGATTTCCAACCTTGGATCCCATCATCATCTTTTGCAATTGATCCCACATCTTCTTAGCATTGGCTTTATAGCTATCAATCTTGATGTAGATCTCGTTTGGAATGCTTTGAAGAAGTAATGATCTCGCTTGTTTATCTGCTTTGTATCGGCTTTTGTGATCTTCAGAATATTGAGAAATATCCACTGTCACTGTTTTCATCTTTTGCTCTCTTTCCTCAGTCCTATCTTCACTATCAGAAGAATCAACATCAGGTACTTGAACTGTTATTGAAGCCATTGGACCTTTAGTGATAGACAGAAGAATATTCTCTCCATTTGAATGTCGATCTATGAAATCCAAGAATCTGTCCTTCCATTGTTCATACTCGCCTTTGAATAGAACTGAAGGCTTAACATCAGTACCAATCGAAAGTGCATCTTTGGAAGTCATCTTGTATAACCTGTTTGAAAAATATATCAATAAGAAACTAGAACTGATCGTTAGTCCAAATGAAACAATCAAGAAAATACAGAAAACTTGAAATATAAAATCAGAAATTTTTATGACAATCAGAAATATGTCCCCCTACGCAGACTTAGCGGGTGGGGTCAAGGGGTAACGCCCTTGCGGGGTCGAGGGGCAGCGCCCCTAGAGAAAAAAATTTCACTATTATAGGCCATATTACTATTTTGAAAAATTTGTCTAAGTCTTCCACACTTTGCGTCTCTAGTGGGAAACGCAAATCTTGACTTTGCGTGTCATACGGGGAACACAAACCTATACTTTGCGGTTCATGTGGGAAACGCAAACCACCACTTCGCGGTTCAAGAAGGAAACGCAAACCACTACTTTGCAATTCAAGATATACTTCTTCTTTGCGTTTGACAACTTTGCGTTTATCACTTTGCGTTTGTCATGAACTTTGCGTGTCAACGGTACATAAACAGTAAACTTTGCGTTTCACATTACAAACGCAAAACCAACTTTGTGTTTGTAGATACACCCGCAAAGCTCGCTTCTCGGATGTTGTTGAAAACGCAAATATCACTTTGCGTATCTCGTTGAATACACCCGCAAACTTTGAATGACCCGCAAACCTCTGAAGAACTTACTCAAAACTGGATGAATGACCCGCAAACCTGTTTGAATGAAACGCAAACTTGAAGAACACCCGCAAACCTCTAAAACCGAACAAAATCACACCAAAAACTCATTTAAACTTAGAAATACAACTCTATACTTCTACAATTCACACGTCTAACCAATTCGAACACAAAACTAACACTGATTTTCGATCAAATACATAAAAATTGAAAAATTGAAACAGATACAGTGTCAAGAACTCGTGAACACAAAAACCACAAAAATTCGAAAATTCGAATTGATTACAGTGCAATTGATAAATCTTTCTATGCAAACTCGATCGATTTCACTTTCCTAATAAAACCTAATCGATTACAACTCCAAAAACTCACTAAAACTCAAAATCAAATCTGAACATCGAAGAACACAGATACGAACATTCTGACTTTTCTTGAAATTTCGATTTGGATCTGCTCTGATACCAATTGTGTGTCCCTGAATCTAGTTTTTAAACAAGATTAATCAAACAAGATACAAATACGAATCAATTACCTGTTTGATTTTACTTTCAATCTCAAGATTACACTTTCTCTCTCTACAATCTCTCTCTAACGAACTATCTTTCTCTCTGATATTTGTCTCTCTAAAATACAACTGAATAATGCTTCAATTAAGTTCTCTCCTAATTACAAAGAAAAGAAAAACTATTTATACCTATAACTAATTACAACAAGGAAACAAACAAATACAATACTTTGACTTTTATTACAAAAGACTTTGACTTTGATGAAATTTGACTTTCTCAGCTTTGACTTCTTGAACTTTGACCTTCAGTCTTCTTGATCTTGTATCCAACAGATTTATGCTCTAACAATTTCAGATTCAAAATTTAAATGTTCAAGCTCAAAATCCTTTTCCAAGTTCTTGGTCTTCTCTGAAATATCCTTGAAAATCCCAGTATTTCTCTTTTCCGTGTTTTTCTTTTCAAGCTCATAAGACATTTTGTTTTCTTTGAAAATTTGTCTTTCTTTTTCGAGCAAGTCTTGTAAAGTAGAAATCTGTGTGGGAAGTTCAGTTGTTTTAGCTTCAAGAACTTGTCTTTCCTTAGCAAAAGTATCCCGTTCAGTTATCAAAATCTTTTCAAAGTCGGATACTTGCTTGGAAAGTTTTATGCATCTAAGCTCCAAATCCTTTTTCTCTTGGTGAGCTTTCTTTGAAAAATCAGAAAGCTTTTGAGCATAGGAAGTCTCCAAATTTGATTTTTCTTTTTCTGCTTGGATGCTTTTTAACAATTCTGCATTTTTAGCTTCCAAAGCAGAAATTTTGTCTTCAAAAGTCGTAAACTTTTGTTGAAGCTCAATTGATTCAGCTTGGAGATCTGATGATTTTCGTTCAGTTGTCTTCAGTTGACTTTTGAGATATACAATCTTTTTGTCTTTCAGATCACTCTTTCTCACATGACTGAATAGTCTTTTCTTTTAAATTAATCATTTTCTCTCTTTCTTTAATCTCTTCCTCTTTTGCACTGATGATACCTGCAATTGCAAAAGTAGATTTAACATTATCAGTACATTTTGCACAAACAGAAGATTTATCAGAATTTGACAATTTAAATTTCAACTCCTGAATCTGTTTAAGAAGTTCGGAATTCTGATCTTTCAGTCTATCCCGTTCAGCTTCTATTGCCGGTATCTCAGGCACAGTTTCATTTCCATCCACTATAATTGGACATGAAATTATTATTTCAGATGAATCAGAAACGAGTGATGTAGTATTAGATTCATTTCCTGATGTTACTGAGGTAGTCCCTGTTTCACCATACGTCTCAATTATACGTGGAATTAAAACGATAGGCTCCAAATCTTTGTTGTTGATCATCAGCTTTCTCTCTGTAAAATGTTTGCCTGTAGAATACATCTTGAATGATTAGCTTGATTATGAAAGATCGTTCCCAAACAGTTCAGAAGTTTTGACTGAAATTCAAACTTAGATCAGCACAAAAAAAATAATCTCTGAAAAATTTTCTGTCTCTGAAACTTTCAAAGCAATGAAACTCTCAGATCACAGAACTGAAATTCGCAAACCAAGTGAATAATTTCAAAACTGCACATAAACTATGAATTCTCATATTGATTGTGTGAATTAAAAGTGCAGATGCTTGCAGATTATTTAAACATGAGACTGCAGACTGTGTGAATTGAATTCTCTATAAGAATTTGCAGACTAATGAATTGTAATGTGCAGATTACTTTCAAAAAGAAACTCACAAACTACTTGAATTATCAGTCTGTGTTCACTAAAACACACATTTGATAATAAACACACTCACAGATTACTCAAACTGGACCTCACAGATTACACAAACCAAGTTGAAATTCACAGATTACAACACTGCATAATCACAGATTATTTGAACTCACAAATGCTTGTTTGAATTATAGCTCACAGAACACTTTTATACAGCATATGCAGACTGTGAATTGAGATGTGCAAATCAAGTGAAAATATCCAAACCAAGTCCTATTATGAACTATGCAAGATAAAAACTTTATCAGATTTCAAACTATGAAAATGTGTTTAGACTGTGAAAATCAACACAAATCAAGTGAAAATATGTTCAAACTGTGAATTGAGACTGTGCAGATCAATTTCAAACTATGCAACACAGATCCTTTAAACTTGCAAGTCACACAAAAACACACAGATCCTTTAAATGTGCAAATTAAATGAATCTACTGCTTTAAAACTCTCAAATCACACAGATTAAGTAAACAAGAAATTTGTAAAACTTGCAGATTCACAGACTGATTCACAGAATGTGTTCATGAACTTGAAAATGCTATGAATCATGAATTCACAAATCAAGTATGAATGATTGAACTGAAACCTGCAAAACAGAAAATTCGCAAATCAGATCAATTTAAATTGACAGATCAATTACAAACTTAAAAACACACAGAAGCTTTGATCAATTGATTATTGAAACTGAAGCTTTGAGCATTGATATTTGAAACAGAAGCTTGAAACACAGAAGTTGAAATTGTGTTGTGTGTTCCACAAATCTTCACACATCTCTTCGAACTTCTGATGAGTTATTGTGCTCCTAAAATCACAGTCATCGAGAAGTGCTTCAACTGAAATTGGTGCTACAGTATTTGCACTTAGAATTTCTTTTGTACGCTTAACCTGCTCCTTCAATTTGGCCATTGCCTTCGGGGACTTCCTGACATCAACCCCATTCCCAACCTGTTTGTTAAACTCATCTGTTTCTTCAATAACCTGTTTGATTATTCAACTGAAATTGTGTTTGTTAAGCGCAAACCAAATGATCTAGAACTCGACCTGCAGATTGAAAATGAGATTGCAAGTCAATTGAAATTGAACAAGTCAATTGAAATTGAAATGCAAGTCGATTGAAATTTGAACAGGTCAATTTGAATTTGAAATCGCAAATCAAGTGAAATTGAAAATCACAAAACGAGCAGACTGTAAAACGCACAAATCAATGAGATGAAACGCGTAAACTCAATTTATGAATCAAACGCGCAAATCGTTTGAATTAAACGCGCAAACGAAATTGGATTTCAGAAATGCGCAAGTCGAATGGTTCAAACGCGCAAACTGAATTGATTTCAGAAACGCGCAAGTCAAATGGATGAAACGCGCAGACTGAAATTTATTTCAAAAAACGCGCAAGCCAAGTCGATTTAAACAATGGAACTCGCAGATAAGGTCTTGCGGGTTTGCAGAACTCGCAGAAGCCTGTCTGCGTGTTTTCTCAAACTCGCAGATCAAAGTGACCTTGTGCTTTGCGTGTTCTTCAGACGAGTTTTGCCAATCGATCCAAATTTATTCAATCTGAAAATTTGAAAGTAGATACTGCACAACAATAATCAATTAAGCATTTAGAATACATTTCCAGAGTCAATTTCAGATTAAAATCAACAAATCCTAGTGCATGATCAAAATACAGTATTCGACATTTTTCAACAACCAGATTTGAAAATTCCAAAATTCAAACTGATCTTGTGATTTATATGTGAAATTGTGTGAACGAAAGTGATTCTACAACATCAAACGAGTCCAATGGAATCAGTTTTACAATCTAATCACAACTAATGAGTGGAAATTCAATCTATCAGTGAATAACCAAGAACGTCTGTATGTTCTTGAAATTTTTCAGAAAATCCAACAATTCAATTCAACCTTGTTTCATTGATTAATCTGTGAATTCCAAGAACAAATTAATCAAAAAATATGAATCATGTGAACCATTTTCCCAATTAATCCAGAAAATTTTCAACAGTGACCGTCTCTGTGTTCTTGAAAAATTCTAGAAATTTTCAGAAAATTAATTCAATTTTCTGTGCAAATCTCTCTGAAACAATTTGGTACAACTCTGATACCAATTGAAAATGTATTCCCCTGATTCAATCAAGCAATTCAAACAGTCTCAATCAAGATTATGATATAACAGTGTATATATTCTAGAGAGAGTAGAGAGAGAAAGTAAATCTTGATATAACAATGAAAGCTCTTACACAATTACAAGACAAAAACCTATTTATATGATCTAAGAAACTCTCAAGTAACTTGAATATGGATCCACTCAAACTCTCAAGTACTTAAACACTCAATTACTTAAACTCCTCTAAGACTAATGTTGACTTTCCACTATTTGACTTACATTGACTTCCTTTGACTATTCAATTACAAAGGCTTTAAACAAGACTTTCCTAATTAAATCTTGTATACAATTAATGCACTAACAAAAGAGCTTGTTGTCGGCTTGCCGAAAATCTCTTTCTCAAAAGAGAAGCTATGTGCAACTTGTGAGAAAGGCAAACTGACAAAATCTTCTTTCAAGTCAAAACAGTGTTTCTCAATCTCTACTCCTCTTCAGATGCTGCATATGGATCTTTGTGGGCCTGTCAGCACACCCAACCTAGGTGGAAAAAGATACATTCTTGTCATTATTGATGAATACACACGTTACACTTGGGTATTCTTTCTCAGGTACAAAAGTGATACACCTAAAGAAATCATCAATTTTATCAAGAAATCTGAAGTTCTCAACGGTCAACTAGTCAGATCTATCAAAAGTGACAATGGGACCGAATTCAGAAATGCTACCTTGAATTCCTTTCTCTGTGACAAAGATATTTCTCAAAACATTGCAGCAGTAAGAACTCCACAACAAAATGGTGTTGTGGAAAGGAAGAATCGTACGCTATGTGAAGCTGCAAGATCCATGCTAAGTGAATCAAACCTACCAACCTATTTTTGGGCTGAGGCTGTCAATACAGCTTGTTTCACTCAAAATCGGTCTATTATTGTGAAAAGACACAACAAGACTTCCTATGAAGTCTTTTATGGCCGAAAAACAAACATTGGTTTTCTTCATGTTTTCGGCTTTCTGTGTTTTATCTTGAATGATCGAGATCATCTTGGGAAATTTGATCCCAAGGCTGATGAAGGTATATTTGTGGGTTATTCTCTCTCTTCTAAAGCCTACATAGTATACAATCTAAGGAGAAAATGTATTGATGAGTCAATACATGTGAAGTTCGATGATCACAAGACGTCTTCCTTATCTTGTGATGATACTGAGCTTCATGAATGGATTATTTCTTGTGTTGGAGAAGATTCTCCAAATCTTCTGTCTTCAGGACCTTCATATGTTCCATTCTCGGTATCATCTACTTCCTTCATCATAGTTCGGCAGATCCCTCTCCTGCTACCGAACCCACAACTCCTACTGAATCCATATCTCCCACCAAACCTACCTTACATACTTCACATTTTCATCACACTCATCCTATACCCACCGATCCTTCACCTTCATACTCTCCAAACACATTTCCTGCACCTCTTCTCCCAGCTCTAAAATAGACCAAAGATCATCCGATTAATCAAATTATCGGTGATCAACAAGCAGGTGTCCAAACTAGAAGAGGTGTTGGAAATATTTGTCTCTATGTGAATTTTCTCTCTATTGTTGAGCCCAAGAAAATTGAGGAAGCTCTAGCAGACTCTTGTTGGGTCACTGCCATGCAAGAAGAGTTGTCTCAATTCGAAAGAAACAAAGTGTGGAGACTTGTGCCTTTACCTTTCGGTAAGACCATTATCGGTACTTAGTGGGTTTTCCGAAATAAAATGGATGAAGTGGGTACTGTTATCCGGAACAAAGCCAGACTTGTTTCTCAAGGATATGGGCAGGAGGACGGTATCGATTATGATGAAACCTTTGCTCCTGTTTCTAGACTTGAAGCAATAAGAATATTTCTTGCTCGTGTTGCTCACAAAAACTTCCGGGTCTTTCAAATGGATGTTAAGAGTGCATTTCTCAATGGAGAACTTGCTGAAGAAGTCTATGTGAAACAACCTTCTGGTTTTGAAGATCCAACTCATCCTTACCATGTGTTCAGACTTGACAAGGCTCTCTATGGTGGTAAAATTGATAATACTATTTTTCTCAAGAAAACTAAAGGTAATATCATTCTTGTTCAAATCTATGTCGATGATATCATTTTTGGTGCCACTGATGAAAATCTTTGTCAGGATTTTGCCTCTCTCATGAAAAGTAAATATGAGATGAGCATGATGGGTGAGCTTATTTTCTTTCTTGCTCTTCAAATTAAACAATCTTCTGAAGGTATTTTCATAAGTCAAAGTAAATATGTTCTTGATCTTTTGAAAAAGTTTGATTTTGAAAATTGCTCTTCCATGAAAACTCTAATGGCACCTCCTCTTAAGATTCATGTTGATTCAGCTGGCAAGTCGGTTGATATCACGAATTATAGAGGAATGAAAGGGTATCTTCTTTATCTAACTGCTAGTAGACCTGATATCATGTATGCTACGTGTTTGTGTGCGCGTTATCAAGCCAATCCCAAGGAATCTCACTTGGCGGCTGTGAAACGTATTTTTCGGTACCTAAAAGGTACTATGAATCTGGGTCTTTGGTATCCCAAGGACTCAGGTTTTGATCTAATTGGCTATTCATATTCTGACCTTGCAGGGTCTAAAGTTGATAGAAAGAGTACAACTGGCAGTTATCAATTACTAGGTGGAAACTTGGTTAGCTGGTCCAGTAAGAAGCAGAATTCGGTATCTACCTCTACTGCCGAAGCTGAATATGTTGCAGCTGGAAGTTGTTGCACTCAGATCTTGTGGATGAAAAATCAACTACAAGATTATAACAAGTTCTATTCTCATATATCGATTCTATGTGACAATTCCAGTGTTATAGCCATTGCCAACAATCCAGTGCTGCACTCCAGATCTAAACATATTGATATTCGGTATCACTTTATAAGAGATCATATCTCTAAGGGTGATATTGAACTTCACATATTTCGGCACTTCTCCTTTTCGGCACTTTCTCCTTTTCGGCACTTTCTTACGTGTCATCCTTATCCCCATTTCTTTACTGAAAATTTCTTCGGCACCTCTCTGTGGTCCAATACAAGTTTGACACGTGTCACTTCAGGGTTCGTGTGTCAGAAAAAGGACGATTGGACGTCCCACGTCTCTGACATGAGTCATTTTCGGCCCTTCCACTTCTCAATGACGCACGATTGCGTCGTACCATCATTACCTTTTATATTTTTTTATTTGTTTTTGAAATTACCTTTCCCTATCATTTCTTACCTATATATATTTCCACTTCGATTTCTTTTCATTTTTTTACCTTCGCTTTCATCTTCTTCCTCTATTATTCTCTGAAACCTGCAACTCTCTCTTTTCAATGGCGTCCTCAAAATCATCCAAGGCTTCCAAGGTTACTGCTCTTACTCGGGAATCTCTTACCTTCCCTCCATGCAACCAAGTTGCTCGTCTCTCTACGGATGTCAATCATCCTGAGTTCAACCAAGTGTCTATCTTCTCCCAAAGATCACCATTACGCCATGCTCTCACTGAATCAACCAAGATGAGCAAAATGATTCTTGGTAACTTTTGGCTTACCTGTAAGTATGACTCTGATACTCACCAGGTTTCAGCCTCCATTCTATCTTCTAAAGAGCATCCCGACCTTTCCTTTGGGGTGCATGACGTTCGCACGGTTCTAAAAATTCCAGAATTTAATGTGTATGCTCCATTCCCTGCTCATCAAGAACACGATGAGGTAGTTGCAACCCTCAACTATGTGTACGAGGGAAAATCCAAGGGTTCCGGCACTCTTCTCCGAAAAAATATGGGTGCGCTTTGGAACTACTTCTTTTCTCACCTCATCTACTGTCTTTCTCACAAGACTTCGGGGTGGGATCAATCCCCGGTTGCCATCACTCGTCTGGCTCATGCCCTCATCTTTATGAGGCAAATCGATTTTGCTCAGGTATTTTTTGATTCTTTGGTTACTGCCATGACACCTCCACGAACTCACAACGTTGCTCTTCCCCGTTTTATCTCTCTAATCATCAACCACAAGCTCTCTGCTCAACTACGTGTCGATGCAGCACTACCTGAGCCGACGATTACGTTTGACTTGCCTAATTCTCAAATAAGCAAGAAAACAATTTTTAAGACGATCAAGCCTACCGACGCTCCCCTCACCCCAGGTATGATCTCTTTCATCTCCTCTCCCAATCCGATTTGGGGAACACTTTTTGAAAGTGGTACCGAAGGGGCCTCACTTTCTCAAGGTGCTTCCAAATTGGTGGACCCTTTTGCCCCCAAATCTTCCCGAACCAAATCGGTGGCCACTAAAAAGAAGAAGGGCACCGGTAACGTCGCACTTGCTTTGGTGACTCTGTCACCGACCAAACCTTCGGTGGCTACCCCGGTCATTTCCCTTCTATTAAGCGACGGGGCTCAAAATCCCCTCCTAGGTCTCGTTCTAAGAGGCTTAGGAAACCTTCGGCCGATCCTCACAGTCCATCTACCGATTCTCAAAAATCGGCAGATGTTGAACTTCCCCCTCCTGGGCCACGGGGATCTGCAAAAACCACACCCACCTCCTCCAAATCCTCTCAAAAGGGTTTGGTTGTACAAACGGAGTCCTATAATATCCCTTCTTCTCCTTTTCTTTTGGAGGTTGAAGATGAGTTGGTCTCCTCTCTGGGCCAACATTCTGTTTCTTCCTTCTCCCTCAATTCTCTCTTCTCGTTTTTTTTCTTTCCCGTAAAAAAAAGACCCACTGAATTTATAAGTTCTTTGAGTCTTGTAATTTTTCTGGGTGTCAATACCATTTTTTTCTTTGTGTTGGCGTCATCATCAAATAAGGGAGAAAAATTATTGGGTCACAAATTGATTTGGTGATGACTCTCCTACCAACACTTAGAAAGACAATAAGACTTCTCTCAAGGGCTCTCTATCCTCCAATCGATCTCTCACCCCAGGTATGTTTTCCTTCCTAAATCCTCCCGATCTACAATGGGTTGATGCTCTTGACACTCCGGTGTCCAAGGCTCCCTCATCTGTAGTAACCCCGATCTACAATGGGTTGATGCTCCGCACTTGCTTCGATGACCATACGACCGAAAGAACCTTCGGTTGTTGCCCAGGTCACGTATCCCTCTCCAAAGCGGAGGCACTCATCATCTTCCCCTCCCTCTCCTCTCAAGAGGCTAAGGAAGGTTTCAAGGGCCAAGCCACCTACTCCATCCACCAATTCTTCACAATCGACAGGTGTTGAAATTTTCCCATCCGGGCCCGGGGACTCTGCTAAACCTAAAGCCACCTCCTTTGTATCCTCCCAAAGGAATACAATTGTAAAATCGGGGACCTCTATTATTCCCTTATTAATCTTTTCCTTGGTTGATAAGGATGACTTGGACTCCTCCCCAATCCAAGATGCTTCTTCTCCACCTTACAGCCTATCACCCGGGATTCTCAGTCCCGATGTTTCTGCACGATCCAATGATGAATCTGTTTTTCCTGAAAGCAAGTTCGGAGTATCCCGAAAATCTTTCTGACTTCTTACCTTCCGACCCGTGAATTAGTTGAGGGGGAGTATGAGTTGAGGAGGGGCTTCTTACCACCCATGCTTAAACTCTGCTAAAACCTATTTTGTGATGGACTGTGTGATCAAACTCACCAGACATTAGTTGAGGGAGAGTATGAATTAAGGGAGAGCATCCACCCACTCAAGTTCAAACAATTCCCGACAATTGTCTTTTGAATATATGTATATATTTTTTTTCTTCTCATTCTTTATTCTTTGTATTTATTTATTCGTTTGTATAGCTATACTCATTCTTTTATTCTTTTGTAAATGTCGTTTATATTTAAAAAAAATACAAAAATAATGGTCTATGTGAAAAAGAACCCAAAAGAGTATGAAAAAGGGTCAAAATGCATTATTCATTTACTTTCTATTATATGAGATGTTATCATCAAATAGGGGGAGATTGTTGGGTCATCTTAGATTTAAAGATAACCTCTTCTTAGTCTTTATTGATGTTTGTACTCTGTACTATGGTTCTTTGTAATAGCTTAGTTATGGTTAAACAGATCGGTGAGTCGAAGACAAACTGAAATCAACATGAAGGAAGTCTACAATGCAGATTGAGATGAACTTTAAAGTGAACTAAGCCTGGCCTGCCGATTCCTATTCCACAGATCATCTCTATGCCGATTTCTATTCGGCAAATCACCCCATGCCGATTTCCTATTCGGCACATTCTTTCTTTGTTGCCGAATCTCCTTTGCTCGCCACAACCCTCATCTGTCGAACTCTTTGTTCGGCATCACTGCCACTTCTTCAGCAGTTTTCCTTCTTGCTGATTGCTTCTTTATCGGTAAGATCATTTATGTCAACCCCTCTTGATTTGACATACTTCCTCATTCCCAATGATCTTCTGACAATGGGAATGGAAGCTTCCTTCTTTGAGAAGATATACACTTGTTCTAAATATGATTGAGACGTTTATTTTCTAATAGATCTCAAAAAGATTTTCCCATGAATATTTTATATAGATATTGTACTTTCATAGTACAAAAGTTACCTTTTGTATTGTGATAAGTCATATCAAATATCTTATAATTTATTGACAATATCTCAACCACCCATGCCTTTACTGCTCTATGTCCTTTGTACTCATTACATTGGATAGTATATAAAGGATGGAGGTAGCACCTTGCTACTCACGCTTTCAGCTCAAGACTTCTCATTTGCAAGATTTCAAGCAGGTTGATAGTTTTCCTTTTCTCTCTAAGATTTAGTCTATGTGTTCTTTAAAGTCTTCTTAGTGTTAGATTGTTTTTGAGTAGTTCTTAGCTATTCTTTTCCGCAAACAATCTTTATTTCTCTTTGTGTAATTCTTGATATTTTATATCAATAAAAGAATTAAACTTAAGTAATTTTGTGTGTATTGTATTCAACCCCCCCTTCTACAATACTTGTTTTACTTCTTTGGGACTAACAACTTGTAATCCTAGGAAGAATCTGAATTCTCCCATCATACTCCTCTCAAACTCACTCTTCATCAAAGTTTCGAACTTTTTACAGCAAGATTCATTTGTAGACCCAAAAATAATATCATCTACATAAATTTGCACAAGTAGAATCTCACCTTTTCTCTTTTTAAATAATAGAGTTATATCAGTTGTACCTCTTTCGAAACCATTTGCTAGCAAGAAGTTGGAGAGTCTATCATACCAGGCTATGGGGGCTTGCCTCAGTCCATACAGAGCCTTATCCAAGAAGTAGACATGATTAGGGTACTTAGAGCTTTCAAACCCTAGTGATTGTTGGACATACACTTCTTCTTGAATTTTCCCATTTAGAAAGGTCAACTTGACATCCATTTGATAAACTTTGAAACCTCAGTGGGCTGCGAAGACAAGGAAGAACCTTATAGCTTCGAGCCTTGCCATAGGGGCAAAAGTGTCTTCATAGGCGATCCCTTCTTCTTGGCAATATCCCTTTGCCACCAGTCTTGCCTTGTTTCTGACCACCCCATCTTCATCCTTCTTGTTCCAAAAGACCCATTTGGTCCCTATTGCAGTTTTCCTTTTCGGCAGAGGCACTAGGGTCCATAATTCATTTCTTTCAAACTACAGAAGCTCCTCTTGCATATCTTCTACCTAGTTTGGGTCTTTTAGGGCTTCAGATATTTTCTTTGGCTCGATGATAATAACAAAGTTTGTAAAGAAACAAAAATTGGCAATAGCATAGTGAGTCTTTATTCTGTCAGAAGGGTCACGTATAATTTGGCTCTGTGGGTGCCTTTTTGTCCACTTCGTCATTCGGGGAAGATGGTCATTGGAACCTTCTAGCTGAACATCTGGAGAGGTTTCTTGTTCTTGATCAGCTTTTGTCGCAGAAGGTTGATCATTTGTACTTACCACAGGACTTGATTGAGCTCCTTGAGTTGATGTAGAGATCTCTACGGTTTCTTGGTTTGAGTTCCGTGATTGCTCTGGTGTTGACTCCTCTGAGATTGTAGGAAGATGATCCACAACTTGATTGAGCATGAAGCCTTGGTTGTCATTTGTCTCTGTGTGCTCCCCCTCGATATTTGGACCTACAAAAGTAGTGGAAGAGGGTGAAGTGTTACTAGGACCAGTTAGGGATGTACCTGTTTGGTCCTCAGAGGCCTCGGCTTCAGAGGCTCTGTGATCATCTTCAGAGGGTTCATCATCGTTGAACATTTCTTCAAATAAATGATGTAAATCATTTGCTTTACTTGATGATTCACCAGAGTCTTGCATTTTGAGCTTGAGTCCTGAGCTGATTTGCTCAGAAGTCACTTGAAATGAGTCGTCAAAAGAAACATTAATACTTTCCAGTATATGTTTTGAATTCAGCATGTAGACTCTATATGCCTTGGAGGTAGATGAATATCCAATGAATTTGGCTTCATCTCCTTTTCGATCAAACTTTCCAATTCTCTCTCTGTCGTTTAGGATGAAACATCTACAGCCAAATACATGAAAATACTTGGTGTTTGGCTTCCTCTGGTTGAGTAGGTGGTAGGGGGTCTTGGAATGCTTCTTCACTATTAATGATCTATTATGTGTGAAGCACGCCGTAGAAATAGCTTCTGCCCAAAAAGAAGTTGGCAATCCTGAAGCAGTGAGCATGGTTCTTACGGCCTCCACAAGTGTTTTGTTCTTTCGTTCAACAACACCATTTTGTTGTGGAGTCCTCGCAACCGAGAAGTTCTGTGAAATGCCTTCTCTAGTTAGATAGGCTTCAATGGTTGAATTCTTGAACTCAGTACCATTGTCACTTCGAATTCTCTACACTCGGCAATCGTAAAGAACCTGTATTCTCTTCAAAAGATTGATTAGTAATATGGGAACGTCAGACTTCTTAAGGAAAAACTCTACCTAAGTGTATCAAGAGAACTCATCTATCAGCACAAGAATGTACTTCTTGCCACCTAGGCTCTGCACAGAGATGGCACCATAGAGGTCAACATGCAGTATCTACAGAGGCCTAGTGCAAGATATGTCTGACTTACTCTTATGGGCAGCCCTTTTGAGTTTGCCCATCTCACAAGCAAAGCATAGATGGTCTCTATCAAACTTAATACTTGGAAGACTACTTACCAAATTTAATTTTACAAGCTTGTCAAGAGTGTGAAAATTTAAATGACAAAACTTGTTATGCCAAAGCCAAGTCTCCTCATTCTTACTAGATACCAGGCAGAGCTTTTTTTCTCTATTGGTGGCCTTGAAGTTCATGAGGTAAATATCACCCCTTTTATTGGCTCGTAGAAGTTCTGTTCCAGTGTCTTCTTTCAAGAGAGAGCAGTATTATCGTTTGAACATTACATCTAATCCATTATCACAAAGTTGGCTGACACTTAGTAGGTTGTGCTTAAGGCCATCAACATAAGCCACTTTGCACACATCGATGTCCTTCTTGGCAATGACTCCATAGCCTTTAATTTTCCCTTTCTTGTTGTCTCTAAAGGTTACAGAACCACCTCCTAATTTTTCTTGGTACAAGGTGAGTAACCCTCTGTCGCCAGTCATACGCCTCGAGAACCCAGATTCTAGGTACCATATTGGCACATGTTGCTTCTTCTGCGATCAGATTAAGGAGATTTAGGTACCTATTTCCAAATGGGTCAATTTTTGTTAGGGGTCTTAAGAGTAGCCTTAGCACTCTTTGGTTTGGCATTACCCTCTTTCATAGAGGTACCATTTTGCCCTTTCTCACCCTTGAATTTTGCATTCTTGGGCATGATGTGAGAAATAAGACAGTGTGGGCTAGAGAAATGTTGATTAAGAGCATGCATGAGATCAAAACATTTGCAATATGAGACTTTAGAAGCAAACTTCTTGAACTTTTCATTAAAAGCAGTAAAGGAGTATACAAAGCATTTTTCATTACAATCCTTCCTAGCATAAGGTTTCTTTTTACAGAAGGTCTTATCTAGTCTAGATTGATTTTTCACAAAATTTCCCCGCGGATTGCTCTTGGATTGTACTCTCCTTCTGTGGTTTTCCTCCTTTGAAGTCATTGCCACAGAAGAAAAAGATTTATCATTTTTGAGCCATTTTCCCTTCTGTTGCCATGTGAATTTCTCTTGAAAAGGTTTTGCAGGTTTTAGAGCTTTGGGCTTCTGAGATGATAAAACCTTTTCCTTTTTTAATTTTTCTAGCTCAAGAGAAGTCTTGGCTTGCAAGCACATGTCAAGGAAATCAGGGCAAATAGGTATCCCCGCAGATCTCCTTTTAGGAGCAACCATTCTGTTAAGAATGCCAGAGGATAATTTACAATCCTCTAGTGTGCAGGGAGCTATTTCTGGCTCCAAAGAGACAGCCTCAGCATCGACAGAGAATGACTCAGCTTTTGATTCAGAGTCCGAATCAAGAAAGTCTCTGTGGATGGAGGCATGGTTTTCTTGACATGTATTGCTCTTTCCATCATTAGTGACCTCTGAAGTATTTAAATTTTTAAGAATACAAGGGACCACTTCAGGAACACTTAAACTTTCCATCAAATCTTGCTCAAAGATTTCTTGCAGGAGAGAGGTCATATCAGGATGGTTGAAAAAGTGGTTTTCATATGTTCTTTTCAAATCATTTTCCAAAAATATCTTGAACAATTTCTCTTCCACAGAGGTTGGCACAAACTCTAGTGCCTCAAGGGACAACTCCTTTTCAGGAATCATCATGCATACAAAGGCCATTTGAGTTTGAGTCTCTGGATGACCAAATTTGAAGAGTCCCATCTGTTTCTGAGACAGATATTTCCTTGGAATGGATTTCCTCTATACAAAGGATGATGATGACAAGTCACTGTTTTCATACCAAACACTAGTCATCACAAGAGGATTACTCTCATGTGGTCCTTCAGATGTTCTGCGCCTCTTAAATGTAGAAATCAGATTTGGAAGACTTGGTTTTAAAAACTTCCCAGGACAGAAGATATTTGTCAAATATTTGTTTCTTTTATTTCTAGTATAGGGGTCAGTAAGAAGGTCTTATAAAAGATTTGTTTCTTTTAAAAACAATCTTTCCTATGTTCTTTTCAAATCATTTTCTAAAAATATCTTGAATAATTTCTCTTCCACAGAGGTTGGCACAAACTCTAGTGCCTCAGGGAACAACTCCTTTTCAGGAATCATCATGCATACAAAGGCCATTTGAGTTTGAGTCTCTGGATGACCAAATTTGAAGAGTCCAATCTGTTTCTGAGACAAATATTTCCTTAGAATTGATTTCCTCAATACAAAGGATGATGATGACAAGTCACTGTTTTCATACCAAACACTAGTCATCACCAGAGGATTCCTCTCATGTGGTCCTTCAGATGTTCTGCGCCTCTTAAATGTAGAAATCAGATTTGGAAGACTTGGTTTTAAAAACTTCCCAGGACAGAAGATATTTGCCAAAGATTTGTTTCTTTTATTTCCAGTATAGGGGTCAATGTCAGTGAACCCTATACCTCTTCTACCAACTTGGGTATTTACCTTTTCATGCACCTTCTGTGCATCCTGATATTTCCTTATTGAGAGATCTCTGTCGAGCAAGTCTTGGTGAAGGACTTCTCTCTCTTTTTGAAAAAAGTTCTTTAATGAAACAGCATTTAATTGGTCACTCTCATTATCCCTTAGCTCTTTAATATTTTCTTTTAAAGTTGTATCTAGTGAGATAACCTTTTCTTTCAAAGATTTCTTTTCAAAAATGTGCTCAGTTACAAGTGAATTCTTTTCAAGATAAAGCTTATCCTTATCTTGAGTAAGAAGTCTAACTTCTCGCTCATAGAAGGCAAGTTTCTTCTCTAGCTCTGAGCATGTGTTTTTACAAGCAAGGAATTCCTCTTGAAGTTCAAAAAATTTGTATTAAGAGTCATAAGAGATAGAGTCAGATGTGGATACCTCACTATCGGCCTTAGAAGAGTTGACTTCTACCATCCCACAGAAGAGTGCATTTGTGTCCCCTTCGTCAGAGGATTCATCGGTCACGAGATTGTCTTGTTCGACCATCATTGACCTTTGCGTGTAGTACTCTGCCTTTTTCTTGAAAAAGACAGCGTCTCTGACCGACTTGCTTCTGTTGGCATTGGTTCTGCACTCGGCTGCAAAGTGTCCAGATTTTCCACACTTGAAGCAACCCTCGTTCTGCTGGGCATTGGTTGCAGTCTTCTCACCTCCTCTGACGTCCGTCCTCTGAGCACCCCACTGCAGATACTCAACTACCTTCTGGTGCCCCACGTATCTCCTAACATCTCCTCTCTTCTCTGGTTGTCTCTGCTCATCAAACTCTTCTCTTCCAAACTTCCTCTGCTCATACCCATCGTGTCCTTTTCTTTCATCCCTCTCATCTCTTCCTCTGTTGAACATGGGCTTCTTTTTCAGACCTTTGGTCATAAGAGCTGTTAGAGCATAAATATGTTGGATTTGTTGGATCCCAGATTTAATCTTATAACAATAATGATATAAACAACAAGGGTATTAACAGCGGAAGCAATATAGTTTAATATCAAAAGCAGATTCAAATATCACAGTTCATATATATAAAGCAAGTAGAAAGAACAAGATCTTCGTAAGATATATTCAGTTGATTCTTCTTATACAAGATATCAAAAAGCACACTTTTGTCAAAGGAGTGATGGTCCTATTTATAGGACCATAAAATAAACAGTGTACTATTCTGACAAATAGAAGCATGCTTGAACAGTGTCTTACCTAAAAGGTAAACACAAGACATGCTTGAACAGTAACCTACTCTATAAAGTAAATCTTATCACTAAGTGATTGGTTATTTGTTCTGATACTTTCAGGAAAATGTCTTCAGCGCCTTCTTCAGAGAGAATGTCTTCAGAGCTCTGATGTAGTCTTCAGAGCCTCTGTTAAGTCTAATTTTGTAGTAATCATTGTATTTATTTTCATTCTCTAACTGTGCTTAAAAGTTGTATTATGTATTGTTAAGGCAAGGGGTATTTAAGTCCCCTTTGTCCTTTGTTTTGTAATTTTGGAACATACTTTTGAATATCAGTTTACTTTGGAGCGTATACTTTCTCTCTCTACTTTCTCTCTCTAGAAGATTTAGTGATTCTTGGACTTTCAATTGGTATCAAAGCTTTCTAGATCTTGAGAGGATTGAGAGAAATCGTTTTTCGATACTGAATTTGTAGATTAAGCGGAAAATTTGATTGATTTTCTTGAGTTTTCAAGATAATCTCGTTTTTTGCTTGATTCATCAAATTTGGATAGGTTTGTGATCGAATTGTATTGAATTTGGTTTTATTAGATTCGTTGTTGATTATCGATCATATTTGTTTCAGATTGTTTTGCAAGAAAACCAAGATTTGATCTTCAATTTTGAGTTTTAAAGATTTTCTGGAAAACTCGTTTTCACGTACTGTTCCTTTTTCGAATTTGTGATTTAGTGTTTTTTAATCGATGTTGTTAGTTGAAAGTTGTTAGAAAGTTGTTTTCGATAATCAGAGTGTGTTTTTCTTGCATAAATTTCTTGATTTCACTTGATCTTACGAGTTATATTTGATTTTCTGTGGTTTGCGCAAGTTCATGTAGATTTGTGCAAGATTCATGTAGATTTGCGCAAGATTCATATAGGTTTGCGCAAGTTCTTACTACTTTGCGCAATTTTTTGTTGTACTAATCCATGTGTTAGTGTTTCAGGGTTTTTCGCATCGAGTTATATACGCAAAGTTCATTTTGCGTATCCTGTGGTTTCCAAGAATTAAGGTTCTCGTATCATCAAGCTTTCGAAAAGCTCAGTCTTCGTATCTCAGTTCGAGGTCTAGTTCACGTTTCGAGCTATATACGCAAAGTTCATTTTGTGTATCAAGTGAAATCCGAAAAGCTCACTTCTCGCATCGTCAAGCTTTCGAAAAGCTTAGTTTTCGTTGCATCCGTCTCACGCAAAGTTGGAGTTCAGTTTGCAATTTAAGCTTGTTATGCAAAGCTTAGTTTGTGTATCCTTCTGCATACGCAAAGATTAGTTTGTGTATCCTTCTTCTTGCGCAAAGACTAGTTTGCGCATCCTTCTTGTTCCGAAAGGTTCTCGCATCATTCTTCATACGCAAAGCTCATTTGCGGATCTCTCTATTCACGCAAACCTTCTGTTTGCGCAAGTTCCAGACTTAGTGAACTATTCTGACTTTCTGATTTTTTAAAGATGTCTTTGCAAGCTCAAGTGTACAAGAATGATCTGATGATGTCATTGGGGTCTGACACACGTCCTCCTGTACTAATCAACGAAAATGAATTTGAACAGTGGCAGGACCGATTCATCAAGTTCATTGAAAGACAACCGAATGGGGATAACATGATGAAATCTCTGAATGAAGGTCCTATGATAAAGCCAATGAAAGAAATTCCAGGTATAGGAAGTATACAGGCTACATGGGTTGAGAAGTCTATCAGAGAATATGATGCTGATGAACTTCTGAGATATCAAGCTGACAGTCAGGAAAAATCGAATCTGATTCTCGCACTGCCAAACTCCATTTACAACAGAATTGACTGTTTCAAGCATAATCCTAGGCTTATATGGACTCAATTGGAAGAGATCATGCTTGGTACAGTTGTGTCAACTCAACTGCGTCAGACCAGATACGTGAATAATTTTGAAGAATTCAAGGCAAAAGATGGAGAAAGTCTGAAGAACACATTTGACAGATTTTGGGCAGTCATCAATGATCTGTACAAAATCAAAATTACTGATAGTCCAAAATCAATGAATCTGTAGAGAGAGAAAGTAGAGAGAGAGCTTTGATGCGCAAAACAGAGAATGTGATTAATGTGCGTGAAAGTTCTTACAAGGAACAAAGACCAAAGGGACTTAAATACCCTTGGTCAGATACAACACAGAAAGACTCTAAAAACAGTATTTGACCAAGCCCTATAAATACAATGATTACTATAAAATCAGACCTAACAATCTCCCCCTTAGTAATCATTGGCGCTTTGGTCTTCACAAATCATCTTCTAAAACAGCACAGACCATTAAAGCGACTTTGAGAAGCTTTCTGACTTTTAAGAAAAAAATTCTTCTCAGCATCTTTCAGATTAAGTTGTCTTTGCTGCCTTGAGCTCTAGACGACACACCTTTTTGAATGATCTTGAATGAACGGTGGTGGTCGGAGCAGAAACAGCAAAAGAATTAGTTGTAGCTGAGAGAATAGAATCTTTGAGCGAATCTTGATCAGCAGATAAACGTTTGTGCTCTTTGTCTCTTTATCATCTCCTTAACATCTCTTAATTCTCCCCCTCATGACCTTGATGATCAGGATCAACTTGGTCATGAAAATGTTGGAAACGAGACAGTTTAAGATCTGCAAAATCAAAGAAACAAAGAAAAACAGGGAAGGTTTGCGCATCACGTTGGTTGCGCAAAGTGAGGTTTGCGCGTCACGCTAGATGCGCAAAGTGAGGTTTGCGTGACCAACTGATTACGCAAATCTGACTTGGAGTCCGAAAAATTTTACCTGATTAGCTCTTTGACTCCCCCTACACAAATGCACTAAATTTGACAATTCAAGTTAGCATTCATATAAGGGAAAATCATATACTCCCCCTCAAAAACAGATATAGTCTTTGAAAAACATTCTCTTTGTTCACTCCCCCTTGAATAATGCATAAACCCATTAAAATATATTTATGAGAACACAATGATCAAATATTAATGTATAAAGAAAAATATACTGAATGTAAATTTTGAAACGACTAAACATATAAAATTTTAAACACTAAACAAATTAAAGTCTACTCAGTAAAATTTCACAGATTTATCAATCAGTTGAAATCAAGCGTGTGTTGTTGGATACAAGAACAAGTTTTATTGCATATCAAGTTAAAACATGTTCAGTTTCAAAATTTCCAGCAATCTATTCAGTGTGCTCACATGCGAATTTTCGATTAGCTTCAAGAAAATGCAATTCTAAAAATATAATAGAGAACTTTGCATGTACTCACACTAATCCATCAAAAATTAAGATTATCACAAATTTATAGGTTTATCGCAACTTAAACATATCACCAAGTATCATGAGATGTGTGCTCATTGGCATCTTTTTAGCAGTGTGCACATTGGCATCTTAACATGAGTGTGCTCTTTGGCATCTTTTAAGCTTGTGCACTTTGGCATCTTTTGATCAAAAACTTTATTAAGTAAAGAACATGTCGTAAACGTAACTTTCTATCTGACCCTATTGCAGGATTTGGGTCAACCGCTCCCAGACCAGTTGGCCTTAGGGGACTAGGTGTCAAGCACCCCTTGGAACTTACTCTCCCAGATCAGAAAGGCTACATCGACATATCCTAAACCCATTCATACCAGTAGAACATGACTTTCGATCTGATTCTATTGAAGGATTTGGGTTCGATCACTCCCAGATCAATTGACCTTAGGGGACCAGATGACAAGCATCCCGAAGAACTTACTTTCCCAAACCAGAAATGCCACAGGTACAAACTTTTAAACTTAGAGATTTCTGTATTTTAAGAATTTAATATTCATCTCAATCACTCAGTTTTACATAAAAGTACTTAGCCCATATTTTCATTACAGTCAAAATTTTGACTTTTTAGAATTTTCCAAGCATTGTAAACTATAAATATTCCGAATCACACAACTTTAAAACAGTAATAAAAGTTTCAAACATGTTGCTGACTTTTCGACTTTTGAAGACTTGAAATTTGATCATATAAAAACTTTAATATAAACAAAAGAACTTGAAAATTTATCCTGGACACATATTTTATTCAAAAGAAAGAAAAAATGTAAAACTTTACTTTATAGAATAAAATTTGTAAAGATTTAAACTTTTAAACTCAATATGCCAATGTTAAAAATTTTCATTAAAGACAAAATGTAAAGAATTCGGCAAATTAATATTTAGTTGGAACAAAATGAAATTCAGTTATTTCATCTTTCACAGTATAAAAATAATTTGTGTCTCAAATTAAAAAATTGGGTTATACAAAATTAAGAAATAGTTGAACAAGCTCAGATTCTTGAAAAATAATGAGAAAAACTGGAACACATCATAATCAGAGATAAAATGCAGCGGAAATAAAATTGATGTACTCACAGTTTCTCATTTAGTCAGAAGCTTAAATCATTGAAGAACGAGTTCTAAACTGATTTGTTTAAAAGTCGTAGTCTATGAAGTACGGGTCCTGAGCTGAAGTACGCAGAAACCAATTTCCCTTACTCCCCCTTAACATGTGATGCTTACAACTTTAAATCAGATAAAGATTTGGGTACCCACTTAAATTTGGGCCCATGTTTGTTAATTACAGTTCTTATGGGAAATAATTGAAAGTATTGAAATTAGAAGCACAAGAAAGATAATCATCAGAAGATAAAGCATAATCATCTGAACTAGAATTAGAAGACGAATATGAGACATTTTTGGAAATCTGAATCATTTGCTTAATAGAGTATTTAGAAATCTTATTACAATAATCAAATGAATCACTTTTATAATATTTGTCTACATATAAATCCTCATCAATCATAGAATCAGTACATGTCAGGTTCATTCTCCAGATCTGCTTCTTTGACCGGCTCAAAGTCCTATCTGTAAGAATTGAATCGGAAGAATTAGAACAGTCAGAAATAACTTTATCTTGTTTCTTCGACTTCTTTGACCGTCTTCTTTTACGCTTACGTTTATAATATTGATCATTGAGCGTAAAAGAATCATCAAGAATTTTAGACTTAATATTTAAATTAGAAGAAATAAATTTATCTAAGCAACCAATCTAATCAACTAATAAATCTGAATGAGCCTCGGAGTCTGAATTATTTTGAGAAAAGATTTTAAAATTAGAAATTTCCTTTTCGTTTTCCTTAGAATCAGAAGAAAGGATGGAAATAGAAGCTGATTTTTGAGAAAATAATTTTTCTTCAAGACTAGATGTCATGAAAGAAAGAATAATATCAGATTCAATTCTCTTCAAAATATTTTGATCTCCTATCTTATCTTCAAGATCGATGATTTTGCCTTCTAAAACTAATGGATGAGTATATTTCTTCGAATCATAAATGATTGGAGAAATATTTTCCTTATCAGAATCAGGGGCATAAGAAGGAACAAAATCATCAGATACTGAAGATTTGACGGGAGATATATCATTTAAAACTCTTCTTCCTCTCCTTGATTTTTCAGGAAAATATTTGGCATTTTCATACGTTTAAACAAAAGGAATTTCATTTTTCTTGTTATTTATCCTTTTCTCATTTTCAACTTCTAAAATTTGCTTTTCACTAGTCCAAAAGAATTTAAACTAAGGAGCGTAGTGTGCAAGAGTTAGATAGTCGTATTTATATAAAGTAGGAACTTCGTTTATCACTTTGTTTAAACAATGAGGATTGTCAAAACCAAGTCCCCACCTTTGTTTTAAAACTTCTTCACTACTTGGCTTGTTTATAAAAATTGTTTGTTCAGATTGGTTTCTTCGATAAATCTTTTCTTCTAACTTATTTATTTTATCTGAAAATTCATCTTTTAAAGAAGTCATTTTAGTCAAAGACTCAAGATAAGTCTTATTTGAATTTTCCAAATCATCCAATTTCTTTTGAAAGATGTCTTTAGTATTTTCTAAAATTGATTTTTCATCTTTCAAAGAAATTTTCAGTTTGTCAATCAAATCTGATTTTTCTGAATTTAAATTCTTTTCAGATAATAACTTTAAACGTAAATCAGATAAAGCAGTTATCATGATATTCAACTGAGAGGTAATAAAATTGTAATCAAATTCAGAATATACCTCATCTTCATCAGTTTCAGAATCGTCTGACTGATCAACTCCAACCAAGCACATATGAGCGATCTCTATGTTTGCAGCTTCGTCATCAGAGTGATCCAGCCAGAATTCTTCTTCAACCAGCAGAGCAGTTCCGTTCTCTCTCTTCCAATCCAATTCCATTTTCTTCCGGTAGTAAGCTGAGTCTTTAACCTTCTTTGCTCGACACTCCTTTGAGTAGTGGCCCGGCTTTCCACAGCTATAACAGGTAGTAGATTTTGGCTCAGGCACTTTGACTGTTGAACCAGTAGTGATGCGAGAAGAGTTGGAACCCGTTCTTGGTTGGAACTTTTTCTGGTAATGCTGAGAGAGAAGGATCATAGCTTTCTGCAATGCCTCACCATCGTCATCAATTGACCCGTTGTAAGCGTTATCAGACAACGCTTGTTCAGTTAATTGCTTTGTGAGGAGAGCAATCGGGTCCACTGATTTCTTCTTTTTCTCAAGTTTTTCCTTTTTCTCTATCACGAAGATCTCATCAGTTAGCAAGATCTCAAACATCTCTTGGATCTGCATTGTAGAGATTCTGACATCATTCCTCAATCTGTGGCATGATTTATTCCATTCAGGTTGCAATATGTTGAGGAATTTCATATTTAATTCAAGCTCAGTCTTTTCAACCTTTATCTTCCGAAGATCATTGATCACGGCACAGAACCGATCAAACACAGTCTTTAGTGGCTCCCCGTCCTTCGCTTTGAATTCCTCAAAATTATTCATGTAGCGTGTATGCCTGAGTTGAATTGCTACTGAAAAACCAAGCATAATCTTTTCCACCTGTTGCCACATCAGATTAGGATGAGTTTTGAAATAATCAATCCTATTATATACAGAGTTTGGCAAGGCCAGCATTAGATTTGCTTTAATATCCCGATCAACTTGATATGCTGACAACTCATTCTGTGAATATTCTTTAGTAGGCTTGTATAATCCAAAAGCCAATTTGGGTCTTTCGAACGGTCCTTCAGATAAAATGATCATCATGTCATTTCCATTCTTTTGTCGTTCAATGAAGTTCAGGAACCGATCTTGCCACTGTGTAAATTCATTTTCGTCAATCAGCACCGGAGGACGATTTTCAGTACCCAATGACATCATGAGGTCATTCTTGTAGAACTGAGCTTGATAAGCTAACTTGGCAGAATCCATGGATAACAAAAAAAAAATTCAGACTCTTTTTTTTTTTTAAACTTGCGCAAACTTGAGGTTTGCGTAAACTGAGCGATACGAGAACCAAACTTTTCGGAATAAGAAGGTTGCGCAAACTGGACTTTGCGTACGAAGTAGGTTGCGCAAACTGAGCTTTGCGTGTAGAAGGTTGCGCAAACTGAGCTTTGCGTGTGTAGAAGGTTGCGCAAACTGAGCTTTGCGTAACACGGAGGATACGCAAACTGGACTTTGCGTGATATGTTGAATACGCAAAGTAGCTTTGCGATATGCAGAGGAGACGTAAACGAGGTTTGCGTAAGCTAAGAGATACGCAAACTAAGCTTTGATTAAGCTGTTGGATGCGCAAAATTGAACTCCTTGATACGAAAACCTGAAATACATGAACAAGATTAGTAGAACACGCAAATCAAACCAAGAACTTGCGCAAAGTAGGAAGAACTTGCGCAAAGTTGAGATCTTGCGCAAACCGAAGAAAAAACACAAAAACTTCTAAAAAATCGATTTCAACACCGATTTTGATGAAATTTTCTTATACAAATACGATCGAAAACACCTTTTCAACACATTTCAATCAAAAATTTCGATTAAATCCACAAAATCTAAATTTCGTAAATCACACAGTTCGTTAAAAACGGTTTTTCAGAAAATCACAAAACCTCAAAATCAACCTTCAAAACTCGAATTTCTTGAAAAACAATGTGAATCAAAAATTTTCTACTATCAAAATTGTCACACCCCGCTAAAGCGGAAACACGGGGCATAACAGCTCGATACGCATAGCACAAGATTAAAGTTCATACCATCATACAATTTAATTATTTAAAACATTACAATTAAAAATATATATATATATATATATCATCGTTTACAATTCCCAAAATCTTAAACATAACGGAATATATTCGTAAAGGTAGGCTTGCTTCAAAACGTTATTCATGTAGCTTAAACATCGTTGCCTACCTTCTTGACTCCTGAAAAGCATGTACAAAACAAGGTCAACTACAAAAAGTTGGTGAGTTCACAGGTTTTAATTATGCACAACATATTTCATATGCAAAGTTTGATAAACGGAACTTTATCGAATAATTCGATATCTTAATTTTGAAAGCGATTCATGGGTGTTGCCAATTCAACAATTGTATGACTTGAGTCGGTATTTATTAAACCACGTTGAGCCACTACTAAACCGTCCTTGACTTAAACTTTCAACGCCCCACGTGAGTTACCTCAGCGGTGGTCAAGCCACATGGATAATCACTTCTCTAGCATAGTGCACCCTTACTCGTCAGCATAAGGTAGGTTTGTCAGACCAAATAGCGCTATCCACTAATACTATAGGCCCATTTTCAGATGAGTTAATAGTAGTGTACCAAGGGGAATTTACTTCACTTAGACTCAACATACCAACCATTTCAACGTCATACCGTTATAATTCAAAGTGCTTATAAATAAGCCTTAACGATTTTAATAAACGCAACACATTATAACCAATCATGAATCTTAATGAACTTAATTAAGCATGCTTTCCACCCCAAATCAATTAAAACGATTAAAACGGGGTTGTGATTACTCACTTGCAGCGTAAAGTATACATACCATAGTGCATAAACAATTTAATTCAAAATTCGCCAATTTTAACGAACAATCATTCAGTAATAACAATTTGTAAATTTACATGCTTTTCACCCCAAAACGTATAAAAACGGTAAAAGAGGAGTTGTGAATACTCACCTCAAATGATGACGCAAGATACACAATAGTGATATCTCAAGCCCGGAGCTCCTAGGTCCCTATAGAGGAAGATGCATAGAGAAGTGCTAAACGTCAATTCCCAACCTTAGGTCTAACTAACTAATCCCACGTCTTATAAAATGCCAATATATAGTTTGTTGTTTAAAAATAAGAATTGATGATCAATATAACATCCTTATACCATAATACATAAGTTTGAGGTTGTTAGAACCAACCTTCTGGATTCAGCACTTGCTGTCCAGAAATTATATCCACATAATGGCTTTCAAAATACAACTTCCCATTTAACAATCTTAACCATTTTTTCATATGAGCTAATATACTGAATTAAGAACTCTAAGGTAAAATTTCATAGATTTTGGAAGTGTTTTGATGTCCCAAATAATTTCTACAAAACAGTAGGTCACTGATTTTTGAATCAGTTGCGCACTTCTGTTGTAGCATGCTTTTGGAGGGTCAAAACTCAACATTAATCAGTGATTCATATATGGATGTAAAGCTAAGACATAAATCTTCTATATATGAAAAGATTCACCGCTTTAAGATGATTTTTGAGGGATTTATGGTCGTTAGAAGTAGGGTATACCAATCTGTCAGCCTGGGACAGATTGTACCACTTTCTTCTAAAATTCAAATGAGTGACCTAAACCCCATTATTTTGAGTGATTCATAATGCGTTGGAAAGCTAACTCAGTAAACTAAAGTTTAGAAGCAAAAAGCCCAAATTTTATGGTGTAAATAATGAGATACACAGCTTGGAATTGGGGGTTTCATTCTTGACAGCAAGCTGTGTGCTACAAATTTTTGTATTAAGCATTAAGAGGTCAAAATTCCATGGTTACTTGTGAAACCACTTGGATTAAAACCTCTTTTCACTAAATAATGAACTAAGAAGGAAATTATACATTTTGGACACATTTATAAATACAAAATTTTCGTCCAAAATGGGTTGCATGTGACTATGAAAACTAAATAAGTGATTTTTCATCACTAACAAACTACAAAGCTCTTTATCCCACAAGTTTGCACAATCTTGTCATAAGAGTTTGTTTAAGCATGAATTTACAACATGAAATTAGTTTTCTAAACCAACTAAAACATCAAAATTTTCTTACAAAAAAGTGTACCATGATATAAACAATTGGTTCAACAAGAAACCTCAAAATTTATCTCTTAATAGTGGTTTATAATGGAAGATCATCATATGACATCACTTTTTGGATGTTTTTAACCATAATTGATGTCCATTCACTTCTAAAACCATAGATGGAGTATCTCCATACATGCATGAGTTATTTTGTGGAATTTAGCATCAAATTTGTCAAAAATGTGAAGAAATGGAGAAATAGGGTTTGTACCTTGATTAGATGATGATGAAAACTTGATATTCTTGCTATGGAGATGATTACAACCTTGTTTGATGGTTGAATTTTCTGGAAATTTTTGAGTTGAAGATGTGTGTGTGTGTGTGTGTGAACCGTATGTAGGGAGAGAGAGAGGAGATGAGGAGTCAAAACTTTTGAAGTGGGATAATGAGTATTCAAAAGTAAATTTTTGTTTTTAATAATAAGAGAGGGAAAGGGTGTGGGCCGGCCAAGTGGCCTCTCCAAGCCCAACTCATATATATATTTTTTTTTTAAATTGAAATGTAACCTAAGCCCAGAAGTTAAATCAGTTAAATTGAGAACCAACAACTCTAGTTCTCAAACCTTCTCTAAATTGAGTAAATTTTTATAAATAAATATATATTCACCTAAATAATATAAACCTCATTATTTTATGTATTTTAGACATGTGACATAATATTTGGCATTTTATGGGACGTTTTAGTCAGTTACTGGTCCGAACCGGGCTTTCTAAACGACTACCAAAATTTTTCGGGAAAATTCTAATCTAACCAATCTAATTAGATTCCAGAGGAGTAAATTCTATGAACTACTCTCTAATAGCTCGATGGATTCTAACCTTGAAGATTTTGATTTTTGACGGATGTCACAAAAATCGAATCCAACAAACTGATTTTCAATGAAATTCGTTCAAAAACACATCTGAATTTGATCAAAATCATGAAAACAAGATTTTCTTGAAAGAATTCAAGAAAATCGATCAAATTTTCGATTTAAACCACAAATTCAGATTCTAAAAATCAATCTCTCAATGCTCTCAAGATTCAAATGGCTCTGATACCAATTGATAGTCCAAGATCAATGAATCTGTAGAGAGAGAAAGTAGAGAGAGAGATTTGATGCGCAAAACAGAGAATGTGATTAATGTGCGTGAAAGTTCTTACAAGGAACAAAGACCAAAGGGACTTAAATACCCTTGGTCAGATACAACACAGAAAGACTCTAAACACAGTATTTGACCAAGCCCTATAAATACAATGATTACTATAAAATCAGACCTAACAATTACCAAGACTGAATTGGAGGCCAACTTGAAGTTCCTGAATGCACTCCAACCTGAATGGAGCAAATCCTGTCATCGGATGAGGAATGATGTCAGGATATCCACAATGCCCATTCAAGAATTGTATGAAATTTTGATGACAGATGAATCTATGGTGTTGGAAAAGAAGGCAAAGTTGGATAAGAAGAATAAGCCTAAGCCAGTAGATTCAATTGCTCTTCTGGCTAGCCAACTGGCTGAGCAAGCTTTAACTGAATCTGCTTATGATGGATCAATGGATGATGATGGCGAAGCTTTATAAAAGGCCATGATACTTCTCTCGCAACATTATCAGAAAAAGTTTCGGCGTAAAACAGGATCCAACAATCTCCGTTTCTCTTCTGGCTCTAAGAAGGTTGAACCTGGTGCTCCATCAAAGCCTTATGTACCAAAGTTTGAGCCTGCAAAAGTAGTAGAACCGAAAAAGGATGACAAGAAGGTTATGAACTGCTACAACTGTGGGAAACCTGTCATATAGCCAAAGATTGTCGGGTAAAGGTGGTTAAGGATTCAACTTTTTATCGGAAGAAGTTGGAACTGGCTGAGAAGAGAGAAAATGGAACTATTTTGTTGGCTGAGGAGGAGTATTGGTTGGATCATTCAGACAATGAAGCTGAAAATGAGGAGACAGCTGCTATGTGCTTCATCGGGGATGACAAAAGCGATGGTGAAGACGAGGACACCTCTACAGATGAATCTGAGGTAATTTTTGAGTTTGACTATAATTTCATCTTATCTCAAATGAACGTTATTATCACTGCTTTATATGATTTACGTTCAAAGTTCTCATCTGAAAATTTTGAAAATCAAGAAAAGTCTGTTTTAATTGATAAACTGTGAATTTCTCTGAAAGATGAAAAGACTATTTTAACTAACACAAAAGAGAAATTTCAAAAGCAGTTGGATGAGTTGGAAAATTCCAATCAGACTTATCGTGATTCGTTGACTGAACTGACTTCTTCAAATCAAAATCTTACTAATAAAATAATTGTTCTAGAAAGGAAATTATATAAGAGAGAACAATCTGAGCAAACCATTTACATGAATAAACCAAGGAGTGAAGAAGCTATAAAAGAAAAGTGGGGACTCGGTTTTGAAAATCCGCATTATTTAAATCTTGGTAAAACAGAAGTTCCTACTTTATATGAATATGATTATCTTGGTCTTGCAAGATATGCCCCTCAATTTAAATTCTTCTGGACTAGTGAAAAACAAATTTCAGATGAAGAAAATGAGAGAAGAATTACAAACAAGAGGATGGAAGTGCCATTTGTTTACACTTCTGAAAATGCCAAGTATTTTCCTGACCAATCAAAGAAATCCAGAAAATCTCAAAATATTTTAAATGTCAAGTCTTCAAATAAATCTTCATTACCAACTGAATTTGTTGATATATTTGCTAATGCTAATAAGGAAAATGCATCTCCGGTGTCTTATGATTCTAGGAGATACATTCCCCCATTAGTGTTAGAAGGTAAGATAGTTGATCTTGAAGATAAATTGGAAGAACAAAGTCTTCAAAATGATTTAGAAAATGACTTATTCCTTTTTATAATGAAAACAAGTTTTGAAGACAAAATTTCTACTGGATTTTCTAAATATTCTAAGGAAAATACTCAAGTTTCTAAAAATAATGTGCATTTGCGCAACCAGTTGGTTACGCAAACCGACACTTTGCGCAAGCCGTTGATAGCGCAAAGTTCAGTTTGCGCAACTAATGGGATACGCAAACCTCTTCCTGACTTGTGTTTTTCTGAAAATTCTCACTCCAAAGCAAGTTCATCTATGTCAAATGCTCAGGTTGATTTCTTAGATAAAGTTTCTTCTTCTACTTCAATTGTTGATGATTCTTTAACGCTAAATGATCAGTATTATAAAACAAAAACAAAGCGTAAAAGAAGAAGGTCAAAGAAGTCTAGGAAACATGATAGTGTCTTGTCTGAAAATTCTAATTCTTCTGATTCTTCTGTTTCAGATCGGACTTTGAAGAGATCACAAAAGCTGATATGGAGGATAAAGCATAAATCTATAGAATCTGAATTTTTAGAAGATACTTGTGTAGTGAATCTTTGTGACAATGATACATTTGCTTTTTGTAATAAAAATACAAAATATTCAATTTCGCAAATGATTCACATTGCAAAGCATGTTTCATCTTCTTCTAGTTATGATTCTGATGATTATGTTTATTCCTATATTGATGATTGCTTTCATGAGAATTATAAAAATATTTTTTCAAAAAGTAAAAGAAACAAATCTAACAAGAAGGGACCCATAAGCATATGGGTACCTAAATCTGTGTAGTTTCTGTATGTGCAGCCTAGTCATTTATGGTATCTGGATTCGGGGTGCTCCAAACACATGACTAGCAACAAATCATTACTTTCCAATTTTAAAGAAAAATGTTACGGTCGTGTTAAGTTTGGAAACTGTGAGACAGCTCCGATTCTTGGTTATGGTGATCTTGTTCAAGGTAATATAACTGTCAAGAGAGTCAGCTACGTCGAAGGTCTAAGCCACAACTTATTCAGCATCGGACAGTTCTGTGATAAAGATCTTGAAGTTAGCTTCAAATCTAAAAGAGTTGCTGTGAAGAATGATAGTGGCCGAGATCTACTAGTTGGAAAGAGAAGATCCAATATGTATACTATTGATCTTTCCAAAGTCAACATCCCATCAGACATATGTCTACTGTCTAAAGCTTCAGCTCATGAAAGTTGGATTTGGCATCGTCGACTAGCTCATCTCAACTTCAAGTATATGGATCGCCTAGTCAAGAATGATTCAGTGAGAGGTCTTCCAGTACTTCGTTTTCAGAAAGACCATCTCTGTCAGGATTGTGAGAAAGGAAAGATGAAGAAAGCTCCTCACAAGCCAAAGCCTGAACCCTGCACTTTAGACATACTTGATCTACTGCATGTTGATTTATGCGGACTGATGAAGACAAAGAGTATTGGTAAGAAAAGATATGTCTTGGTGGTTGTTGATGATTTTTCAAGATATACATGGGTGAAGTTTCTCAAATCCAAAGATGAAACCCCAGACATACTCATCAACCTCATCAAAACAATTCAGACCAACAAGCAAAAGAAAGTCAAGGTTGTCAGATCAGACAATGGCACTGAATTCAAGAACAGTACTCTTCAAGCTTTTTACGAGGATCAAGGAATTCAACAACAGTTTTCTGCTGCCCGAACACCGCAACAGAATAGAGTTGTTGAAAGAAGAAACAGAACGCTTGTCGAGGCTGCAAGATCTATGCTTGCTTTTTCTGGTCTTCCTTTGTCTCATTGGGCTGAAGCTGTTTCAACTGCATGTTATACTCATAACAGATCAATTCTACATCGCCGATTCAACAAAACACCATATGATCTGATGAACGGTATCAAACCGAATGTCAAATATTTCAAGTCTTTTGGGTGTAAGTGTTACGTTCTTAATGACAGGGATAATCTGAACAAGTTTAGTCCGAAGGCAGATGAGGGTATTTTTCTGGGTTATTCTTCTAACTCTGTTGCTTATAGAGTCTTTCTGATCTTAGCAAGAAAAGTGATAGAGAGTGTAAATGTCAAATTTGACGAAGCTGCTGATTTGATTTCTGGTCAATCAGATTCAGAACCGGCACTTACTGGAAATTCAGCTTCTGAACAACTCAGTTCAGAACCTTCGCCACAACCGTCAAATCATGATTCTTCTTCTTCTTCACTTAATATTTCTGATCTTGATTTTCTGTTTGAAAATTTTTACGATGATGTGCCTAGATCTAACTCTGAAAATATCTCAAATGTTTTGAATCAGGAAACTGAGAACACATCTACTTCCAATTCCGCTGCATCTATCTCTGAACCTGATGCTGTTCCAGTTCATCCTGTTGATCAGACACAATCAGAAACTGAGCATATTCATGAAGAACATATTCATACAGAATCTGAACATGAACAATATGTTCAAGAGGAATCAGTTCAGGAAGAAGAACAGAATGATGTTATTCAACAAACTCTTCCAGAATCTGATCCAGATGTTGTTCAGTTACCTCCTCCTCCAGTTGAAACTGTGTCTATCTCTTCAACTGACTTAGAAGCTTCTGAACCTCCCTCTCAACAATTAGAAGTGGTTCAAGACATTATTGATCCTCTCCCTCACACCACAAAATGGACAAGATCTCATCCAATTCATCAAATTATTGGAGATCCTCAAGCCAGTGTGTCTACACGTTCTAGGACGGCCACTTCCAACGAATGTCTTTTCACTTGCTTCTTAAGCAAGATTGAACCAACAAAAGTTTCTAAAGCGTTGAAGGATCCGGATTGGATTATACCAATGCAAGAGGAGCTCAATCAATTTGACGCACTCAAAGTTTGGAGACTTGTACCACGGCCAAAAGGAAAGAGCATAATTGGAACAAAATGGATATTCAAGAATAAGAAAGACAAAGATGATATCGTTATTCGGAACAAAGAAAGATTGGTAGCCAAGGGTTATTGACAAGAAGAAGGAATTGACTACGACGAAACATTCGCGCCGGTTTCCAGATTAGAAGCTATTCGGATGTTTCTTGCCTTCGCTGCTTATCGTAATTTTACTGTCTATCAGATGGATGTCAATACAGCTTTCCTCAATGGCAAACTGAAAGAAGAAGTCTATGTCTCTCATCCAGAGGGGTTTGTTGACAAAGATCGTCCTGATCATGTCTATTTTCTCGATAAAGCGTTGTATGGACTGAAACAAGCACCGCGCGCATGGTATGATGAGCTGTCAGCCTTCTTAATCAAATCCGGCTTCACCAAAGGATCCATAGATACCACTCTTTTCATTTTTAGATCAAACTTGGATATCTGCTTAGTTCAAATATACGTAGATTATATTATCTTTGGTGCGACTAACAAATCGTTATGTACTTGGTTTTCTGATCTAATGACTTCTAGGTTTCAGATGAGCATGATGGGAGAACTCAATTTCTTCCTCGGCTTACAAGTGAAGCAGCTTCCAGATGGAATCTTCATCAACCAGTCAAAGTATGTATTTGACATCTTGAAGAAATTCAAGATGGACAAATTTACTTCAATCGGAACGCCGATGGCTCATGGTGCCAAAATCGGACTTGATCCAGATGGAAAAGCCATAGATCAAAAGACATATCGAGGAATGATCGGTTCACTAATGTATCTCACTGCAAGTCGCCCGGATATAATGTTCTCCACGTGCCTATGTGCTAGATTCCAAGCCAAACCAAAAGAATCTCATCTATTAGCAGTCAAGCGTATTTTTAGATATATTAAAGGAACTACTTGTTTAGGTTTATGGTATCCTAAAAGTTCTGATTATAAGTTGATTGCTTATTCAGATACAGATTTTGGTGGTAATCAATTGGACCGGAAGAGTACCTCAGGACATCTTCAATTCTTGGGAGACAGACTGATTAGCTGGGCGTCGAAGAAGCAGAATTGTGTTTCTATATCAACTGCCGAGGCAGAGTACGTCGCCGCAGCCAGTTGTTGTGCTCAAGTGCTTTGGATGAAGACACAACTACGGGATTACGGGATGCTATACAAAGCAGTACCTATCTATTGTGACAGCAAGTCCGCAATTGCCATTTCAGTCAATCCGGTCCAGCACACTAAGACCAAGCACATAGATATGTGGTACCATTTCATAAAGCATCATGTGGAAGAAGGTACTATTGAATTATATTTTGTACCAACTAAATATCAACTTGCTGATATCTTTACTAAAGCCTTAGATGAAAAACGTTTTAACTTTTTGCTTTCAAAACTTGGCATGTTGAATTTAAAAGTTTAAATCTTTACAAATTTTATTCTATAAAGTAGAATTTTACAGATTTTCTTTCTTTTGAATAAAATGTGTCTAGGATCTTTTACAAGTTTTTTGTTTATATTAAAGTTTTATATGTTCAACTTTCAAGTCTTACAAAAGTCGAAAAGTCAGCAACATGTTTGTAGCTTTTGATATTGCTTTAAAGATATGTGAATCGGAATTTTTATTGTTTACTTTGCTTAAACTACATAAATAATCAGAATTATAGATCGGAATGAAAATATGGGCTAAGCACTTAGATGTTGACATGAGTGATTGAGATGGTTTATAATTTCATAAAATACAGAAATCTCTGAGTTTAAAAGTTTGTACCTGTGACCTTTCTGGTTTGGGAAAGTAAGTTCCGAGGGATGCTCGTCATCTGGTCCCCTAAGATCCATTGGTCTGGGAGTGATCGAACCCAAATCCTTCTATAGAATCAGATCGAAAGTCATGTTCTACTGGTATGAATGGGTTTAGGATATGTCGATGTAGCCTTTCTAATCCGGGAAAGTAAGTTCCAAGGGGTGCTTGACACCTAGTCCCCTAAGGCCAACTGGTCTGGGAGCGGCTGACCCAAATCCTGCAATAGGGTCAGATAGAAAGTTACGTTTACGACATGTTCTTTACTTAATGAACTCTTTGATTAAAAGATGTCAAAGTGCACATTGCTTAAAAGATGCCAAAGAGCACACTCATGTGAAGATGCCAATGTGCACACTGCTAAAAAGATGCCAATGAGTACACATCTCATGATACTTGGTGATATGTTTGAGTTGCGATAAACCTGTAAATTTGTGAAAGTCTTAATTTTTTGATGACTTAGTGTCAATACATGCAAAGTTCTCTATAAGATTTTTAGAATTGCATTTTTTTTCTTGAAGCTAATCGAAGTTCACATGCGAGCACACTAAATAGATAGATGGAAGTTTTTGAAACTGAACATGTCTTAACTTGATATGCAATTAAACTTGTTCTTGTATCCAACAACATAGGTTTGATTTCAACTGATTGATAAATGTGTGAAATTTTTCTGAGTAGCCTTTAATTTGTTTAGTGTTTAAAATTTTATATGTTCAGTTGTTTCAAAATTTATATTCAGTATTATTTTCTTTTTTCACTAATGTTTATATGGTTGTGTATCCATATTTTTGTTAAATGGTCTGTGCATATTTCGAGGGGGAGTGCCAATCTGAAAAGATTTTATGAACCAGTCTGTTTTTGAGGAGGAGTGAACCAAGCTGATAAAAATACTTCTCGAACTGATCAGATTTTAATCAGGTAAGTATTTCTGATATTTTTGTGCAAATGTTGATCTGCTTTGATAAATTCTGTGCATTTAGGGGGAGTAACAGAGCTTGACAGGTATGTTATCTGATTTTTTTTAGTAGTATTCAGTTTACTATTTTTTTAGAATTTTTTTTAGTGCTTATTTTTTTTTTCTTTGAATAGTATAAATAGTTTTGAAATGTTTGTTTTTCTCTTTTTCGCTCTATTTTTTTAATGAAATAGCATTGTTCATCTTCTTCCCTCTCTCTCACTATGTGCACCGATTTCTCTCCTCTTCTTTGATTTCAGTTTGATTGTGCTTCGATTCAGGTGTGTTTTCATAAAATTTACTTTGTTTGTTTGTAGTTTTGTTTAGCATTACATTGTTTGTCGTTGATTTCGATTTTATAGTTCGGTTTCTTACTGTGTTTCTCGTTTTTTACTGTTCATCATCTCTAAAATCATCAGATTCGAGCTTATTTGCTCATATTGGGTATTGGGTTTCAATTAGATAACATTTTCGAACCTCAAGTATGATTTCTTACACTCTGATTTTACGTTTAATATAATTAATTTTGAGTTTTTATGTTTTTCGTTTCGTCTTCCCGAAAACCTAGGGTTTTCGGATCAAGTGTGTTTTACGCAAAGTCTATTTTGCGCATCCAACAGGACACGCAAAGTCCAGTTTGCGTATCCCGTTGGTTACGCAAAGCGTACTTTGCGTATCTAATTTTGGATACGCAAACCTCAGTGCTTTAGTGTGTTTGTTCAAGTTTTGTTTGTGTAACACTTTGGATACGCAAAGTCTACTTTGCGTAACCTGTTGGATACGCAGTGTAACCTTGTGACCCGCAAACCTTGTGTTGTGTTGAAAATTTTTCAGGTCTAGTTTTCGTATCACGTTCAACACGCAAACCTTAGTTTGCGTAATGAACTGCATACGCAAACTGAACTTCAGTTTGCGTATCATGCATGATGCGCAAACTGTCCTTTGCGTATCTAACTAGATGCGTAAACCAGACTTAGAAAATTTTTCAATTTTTCAGTTTTCTTACTTTGTTTAATTCTTCTTCGTTTTTGTTCTACAGGTCTTCAAATGTCTTCTCATACCCTTACTGATCCCATGATCCAAGACGAGAATGTCATTCTCGAGGATCCGTCTGATCAAGCATCACATGATACGCCGATGCCATTTGTTCCTTCCGTCGGGGCGAATCTTTCTGATTCACGTCGCACTCCGAACGACGTCTTTCCATCATTGATGTACATCCTACCTAACAAGTTGAACAACTACTATGTGGACTTTGACAGAATCAAAATTCATCCAATCATTCGTGCTATTCTCAGAGGTCATCCACTTGCACAGGCTCTTACATCATGTGCTGAAGTCCCAGAGGTATACATTCAGCAGGCCTGGCACACTATTACAAAGAATGAGCTAGCTCGTCCGCACCGATTTGATCTACAAATTGACCAGTATGATTCATTTCTTTCATACAAGCGTCTACGACTGATACTGGAGCTTCCTAAGCCCAACTCCAGATCGGGCCGAACATCTTATGACAGCTTTCCGTCTGAAGAGGAAGTGTTTGAAGGAATTCGTAATCTCGGCTATGTTGGTACTTTTAACAGAGTTCGTGATTTTGATAAGTCTAATCTTCCTCCGGTTTGGTATGCTCTCTTTTCTGTTATTATCAGGTGCCTTTCGGCCAAACATTCTGGAACGGACAGCGCCAGTCTACTCTATCTCCGATTGTTTCATGCAATCATCTATGATTTGCATGTCGACTACACTTTCATTTTCTGGACAGAACTCTCGGAGAGGGTACAAGACAAGCTTACAAACAAGAAGTGCAAATTCATTCCTTTTATCAGATTCTTGAAGTTGATCGTTCGTAGTATGCTTAGAAGCAATCCATCTATTCCACGAAGATTATCTTGGCCTCAGGTTCCAGACACCGAAATGACTTATATTCAGAAGTTGAAGAGGTCTTTCAACTATTCCATGCCTATTCCTGCTGATCTTATTACGAAGTATGCAGATCCATCTGATGTAAGTATCATTGAGTATTGTCTGGACAATGATATCTTTTTGGAAGCTGATCAAGATGAACCGGCTAGTGCTGATCGAACAGAACGGTCGCATGCAGAACATGAGGTTGAAATTGACACAGATGCTGAAAAAGAGGTTGAAACAGCTGCTAAACAAGAGGTTGAAACAATTGCTGAAACAGAGGTTGACATAGTTGTTGAACAAGAAGTTGAAGTCTCTGCCGCACAAGAAGTTGAGGCAGCAGTTGCAACTCAACAAAATGGTGTTGTTTTATCTGAAGCTGCTACTGATGCTGCTATTGATCTTGAGGATGTTGATGATGATACTACTGTTGATGTAGATGCTGATGAAGATGGTGATAGAGATGCCAATATTGGTGATGATTTTCCTAGAGATGAAGATGTGCATGATGATGATTCTGAGGGTGATGATGGTGATGATGTTGATCAACCAAGTCTTCGGGTCTATGCAAGACATTCCAAGGAACCAGAAGTTGGTGTTTCAACAGAAGTTGTTTCTGAAGATGATTATGTTCCTGTTAATCCTTCTGTAGCTCATCTTCAAGTAGATGAATTGGATACAGCATTTGATCAAGCCTCAGCTTTGGTACAAAGTCAAGCTCCAGCAACTTCGCTTGTGTCTATTCAGTATACAACAGTTTCAGCCGTAGAGCTTTCTTCTGTTCAAGCTCGGGTTTCTTCTAAGAAATTTTCTACTTTGAACGAAGTCATTCGTCAGTTATCAGAGAGAATGGATGCAGAAAAGTAAGCACAAATTCAGAAGTTGAAGACATTCTTTAAAGGCAAGATGCCTGAGATTGATCCGTCTCTCATTCCTCCAGAAATTCCCTCCAGAAAACCTACTGGCGTTATTATCAGAGATTCTTCGTCTGTCCCAGTTTCTACAGCTTCACCAATAGTTTCTCTACCGACTCCTCCCGTATTCACTATGTCTGTTGGTCTCTCCACATCAATTCCTTCTGCTACAGCTTTCAGGTCTTCTTTGCATGATCTGCCTATTTCTGAATTATCTGATCTGTTGTATGCACGTCTTCTTTCCATATCTCCGCCGGAACATCAATATCAGGATCTGCTTTCTCTGCTGAGAAATTTCCAACCTCAAGCACCTTCATATGATTCTGACAGGATTACAGCGTTATCTGAAGAATTCCATTCTTTCATATCAGAAGTTCGAACCAGTTTTGCAGATTTAAGGTCTTTCATGACTCAATCTTTTTTTGATCTTGCTAACCGGTTTAATATTCTTCAACAAAGTTGCAGAACAGAGGTCGGCCCGTCTCTTAAGCGCCGACATGACCAAGATGATCCCGATCATCAAGGCCATGAGGGGTAGATGGCTAAGAGACCAAGAATGGAAGGAACTTCTTCAGTGAGAGCTAATCAAACTCAAGAAGAAGCGGTTGGTGGATCTGAACAGAGTGCTGAAAATGTTGAAGATTGCAACGTTAATGACTTGGTGAATTTGTTGATCGATAGGGTTGATTCTTCTTCAATGTCTGACTTTGTCAAAGTTTTTGAACAGAACAAAGAGAAAAACTGGCAGATTGTGGTTTATGAAGATCCACACATTGCTTCTAATCGAGTTGTAGTTGCTAATGCTGAAATTGTATATGATATGAAGTCTTTCTTTTCGAACATTATTGAAATTAATTCAGATGATGATGATGATTCTAAGTATGAAAAAGTCTGTAAAGTGAATATAGAAGATTGTGATTAGGCATGGAAATGGCCCCCGCCCCGTTGGGGAACCCGGTTCACCCGCCCCGAACGGGGACGGGGATTCCCCGCTAAGCCGGGGATGGGGACGGGGATCCCCGTTTGTCTCAAACTGGGGATGGGGACGGGGACGGGTATTGTACTCCCCGCCCCGCCCTTCCCCGTACCCGTTATATATTGATTAATAAATTAAATATATTATTTATTTCAACTAAATCGGTAATTCATAATTTTGTATTTTCTAACTAGTTTAGAATCTAAAATTGTCATTTTGTGGATGTTAGTATGTAATCTTTTGGATGTCAAGTCAAAATAAAATTAGTCGATATGTTTAGGATGTGTGATGTTAAGTTTTTTTTTTATTAAACTGGATTTATATTGGTTTTAGCTAATTAAGTATTATATGATGTGATTGTTTGTATAAAATTAAATTCCTTTTGATTTTAGGTTTATTGGAAATTTGTGAAATTTAAAGATGTGTTGTGTCTCACATATTTGATTTAAAATAGTTTATATAAACGAGAAAAAATCCTTGTTTCCCCGTTGGGGATCCCCGTTGGGGATGGGGATGGGGATGTGATCATATTCCCCGGCGGGGATGGGGACGGGGACGGGGATAGAGATGAGGATCGGGGACGGGGATGGGGATTGAGGTCCCCGCCCCATTTCCATGCCTAATTGTGATGACATCATTATCATTTATGATACAGAAGATGATTCAGTGTTCATGGATGCAAAAGATGAAGAAGAGGCAGAATTGTTATACAGTGATCTTCCTGCTCATGGTGAGGTTCCTGAAACTGCTAAAGCTACATCTACTCATGCTACTAGTTCAGCTCCGACTACCACTATTCCTTCAAGTTCATTTGAAGTTGGTCAGTCGTCAAGAGCACAAGCTGATGTTCCACCTTCTGATCCTATGATTCCACCGTCTATTCTAGAAGAAGGACCAGCTTTATCTAGACAACAGAGACAGAGGAGTTTGCAACATAGGTACATGGCTTCAAGACTAAGATCAGCTTTTCTAGAAGACACTTAGAGTAATATCTTTGTTTCTAGAAGAAGGACAATTAATATCTATGCAATTCTTGGAGTATAGAAAGAATCAGATGCCTATCAATATGAATACTTAATGTTCATTAAGTGCCAGCGCAAAAAGAATAATACCGTTTCTTTTCCACACTTAATTGTTCGAGTCATCAGTGTCACAATAAACAAGTTTGTGAATATCTGGTATCCTGACTTTGAAGTTCAAAGAAGAGACTGCAGGCGGTATAAATTCTCAGAGGCAGACTTCACTGACCTTTCTATAGATGACATTGAGTTCTTATATGATCATTTCAGGAATCTCTATCATAGATCACATGATGTTTCACAAGCTTTGTTCGTCATCAAAAGATTCATTCGACGGCAAATCCGATTCTTTCGAGTTTTTGATTTCCAGATGGCCATTGAAAGTTTTCAGCCGGTTGTTAATCTTCAAAGGCCCAACCGAAGCTTGCCAAACATAGAGTCTTATCCTCTTCTCACCATAGTTGAAGATCCATATGGAGTTGTGTACAAGAATGGCTCAAATGAAAAATGCTTTCTCAGATTTGAAGAAATTGCTCATTACTCTGATGGAACTTTGAAAGTGATCAAGCTTCAGTTGGAGCAACGTCTGAAGGAGGCTAAAAGAAGATTTTTGGAAACAATATGTAATGCATTTCTGGTTGATAATGATGAAATTCGACTTCTCTAGAAGACATTAAATACAATTCAAGAGAGATTGAATTTCCGCTCCACTCTGCGACGCTTAGAAGTTTTAATTGGTCTGAATCAACTTCGTCAAAGAGAGGAGCGTCAATGATTACTAAGGGGGAGATTGTTAAGTCTAATTTTGTAGTAATCATTGTATTTATTTTCATTGTCTAACTGTGCTTAAAAGTTGTATTCTGTATTATTAAGGCAAGGGGTATTTAAGTCCCCTTTGTCCTTTGTTTTGTAATTTTGGAACATACTTTTGAATATCAGTTTACTTTGGAGCGTATACTTTCTCTCTCTACTTTCTCTCTCTAGAAGATTTAGTGATTCTTGGACTTTCAGCCTCTGATGAAGCCATCTCTGATGTCTTCTGCTGAAAGTGTTCCTCTGATGTGTACTTCAGAGGCAGGTATGTCCTCTGAAGTCTATGTCCTCTGAAGTAGGACTTGGATATTTTCAACACTTTAACAAATGAAGATTTGGAGCTAACAATCTCCCCCTAAGTGTTGAAAATAAAAGATGCAAGAATAGCAGAGAACATAACTTAAACTAGAAAGCATAGAGGAGAAAATCATCCTCTTAAATATTACTTCTTAAACATTTGGAAGTTTAATACAGAGAGAGTAATATTCAAAAATAAAGAAACAAACTAAAATTTGTCACTTGAACAGATTCCATGGAACTTCATGATTAGAGCTCTGAAGTTGATCATCGACCCAATCTCCAAGTCAAGTTTCGCCAGTAGATCTGCTATGTGCCTTTCTTCCTTCACATGGATCATTTTCTGTATTCCTCTTAAAGTGTCATCATAGTACTTCGATACTTCTGAGGCAAGAAAGATCTTCTTCACTTGATTGACTCTGTACACGAAACCCAGAGGTTCTGCTATAATTGATCCAGTCTTCTGTTCCTCAAGTTTATCGAACGACTCCACAGGTTCAGTTACCTCCAGCTTTTCTTCTCCCAGGTTCAGAGCAATTTGGAAGTCACGTTTTGCTCTGTGTTTGACATAGGCTTCCATTGCCCGTCTGACTTCAACCATGCCCATTCTGATTTCTCTTCTTCCATGATCATACCTGGCAGAGCAATAGGCATATAAATGTGGTAAATCATATAGATTTAGATTTACGAGATCATTATCATTGAACTCATAAATCTTCTTATCAGATCGAGTTACCACATAATGCCTATAGATGATCTTGTTGTAAGCAAAGGTCTTCTCTGAGATTTTGTTGATCTTGATGATTGGATCATCAAAGAGGACTTGTGCTCTGGGTGAGGTTTTATCTCTGAAAAATCTTCGCTCATAGTCCGGCATGTTCTCTTTGATCCTTGGATTCAGAGGAATGACTAGAGTGTCTGCCATATTAAACTCACAGTAGATGTATCTGAAGTGGACTTCTATGGAAGCTTCGGGATTTGATGCAAGGAAGGTAGGAGGTTGAGTAAACACTTTGGCTGGTAAACCAATGCTTGCCTTCTGAACAGGATTCTCTGAAGGAGCCTGTTCATCAGCAACCATGGTCTCTGGTTCCTTTGTCTGTGGAGGATCTTCTGTTGTAGGTTCAGAGATGTAGCCATCTATCTCTGGTGAATCCCTCAGCTCTGTTGCTGTTGAAGTATAATGTGGTTAAGCATTCTTGAATACATACTCTTCAACATCAATTACTTCAATCTGTTCTTCAGCAACTTCTTTTCTAGAATCTGATTTTTCTTCTTTTTCAGATTCTGGTTCTGCTCTTTCAGCCTCTGATTCGTAAGCATCTCTCATCACATAAGTTGGTCTTTCTGGTGATGAGAATACATCTTCTGATGTAGAGAAGTCTACTAGTTACTCGTCTTCATCTTCTTCCAGAGCTCCAATAGTTTCTGGAGTTGCAGCTATTATTGGAACTATTGGAGCACTCGAAGTAGATGGTGCTAGAAAGATAATAGGTACTGGTGACTTTAGAGTGGTCTGGTTATCTTCAGCAGAGGTTGAGGTTGAACGTCTCTCTGTTCCTTTTTCCTTGCTTTGGTTTCTTGCAGAGGGAGTGGACTCCTTTTGTGTTTCAACAGTTTTTGGTGTAGGAGTCTTCTCCCCCTTATGAAGATCGGATGACCCCTGAGGTTGGTCATCATGGTCATCAGAGTCTTCATATCTGGCCTTCTTCCGGGCCTCCTCAGATCATGCGACCTCTGGTTCCTTCCTCTTCAATGATCCCTCTGAAGATTTCACATCCTTCAAAGGTCTTCAATCCTTTTGTTTTGCTGATTGGCTTTGGAGACGAACTTGCTGAAGATATTCATTACATTGTTGGTGATCTTCTTGGAGAAGTTGTTGAGGTCAGCCTTTGTAATGAATTCAGAGGTAGCAGGAGCAGCAACAGAGGAGGTAGGGATCTTTGCAATCACCTCTGCCAAAGACTTCAAGACTTCCTTTTTGAATTGAGAGAAGTCTGCTTGTGTTGGAGTTGGGGCAGAAGGAGTTGGAATCATCTTGAGAATCTCTGTTGTGGAGTTCTGAATTTCTCTGGATAGAACCGAGTCATTTTTGATGACCAGGCTTTCTAGAGCATCCATTTTAGCATTCTGAGAGATAATGGTCATGCGCAGCTCAGAGACCTCTGAAGTGAGCTTTTCAACTTCAGAGTTAGAGGCAGAGGCATCTGAGGTCTTCTTCATTTGAAGTTTAATCTCCTTCAGAGATTCTCTGACTTCATCACCAAAGATTTTGAACTCCTCTTTGGTAACGTAATCAGAGGGGGTGACCTTAGGATCAACACATAATTCTAAGTTTCCCTCGAGTTCAGAGGGGCCTTCCTTCAGAGTTGGCTTGATATTGACTCCGGAAGGACTTCCCATTAATCCTTGGGGACCCTTTTTCAAGGATTTCCCTATAATGGTTCCGATTGGTCTCTGATCATCAGAGTCAGAATCTGATGATGATGAGAACCGAATGTGGGTGGAAACCTTGCTGTCCAGGCTAAAGAGTCCATGTGCAAGAAGGTCGTGCCATTCTTTTTCTGACAGGTAATCCTTACGAGAGATCTTAGGTCTCTCCTGATCTAAGGGACGGTCTAACTTTTTATGAGCCACAAAGGCATCATGTGTGTGAGGAGGTGACATACTCTAGGGTGAATGAGTATTTTTATCTTGTTCTAAGTCCTATTGGGAGGACTTAGCCGTATCAGAGGTTTCCCCTTTGGTGCGTGCTTCAGAGGCAGAAGAAGATGCCTCTGAGCGGCTAGGATGGGAAGGGTTCGAGGTGTGCACCTCTGATTCAATGTCCACTGATGCTGGACCACCTTGGACAGTAAATGTGTTTGCACGGGTATTTGGGCTTTGGAATCGCTCATGTGTGCCAACAAAGGCATCTTTTCCTACCTCACCGCTCTCGGATCCTAAGTTCAGAAACTCACCCTCTGAAATTCTCTCTTCCTCACCTTCCTCTGCTCTGACAGAGTTATTCTCTTCGTTAGAGGGAGGGTTCTCTTGTTTTCTCTCCCTTACTCTTATAGAGCCACCCTCTGGTTGCGCTCTGTTAACGTTTTAAGCAGTATCAGAGATGTCACTCTCTGATTCAGGCTCAGTCTCAGAACCTAAGTGTGTTGGGGATCCCATCATCGGTTCTGATGATTGGGCAACACCACTAATTAGAAGGTGGGTAGTAGAGTCAGCAGGAATTACCTCAATCATGGTGTGTGGGAAACGTCGATCATTTGGATAGGGAGGAACCTCTGTTGCTTTGAATGAGTTCATGATAAACAGAGGTGTCCTTGGACCCTCCTCAGTGATGGAGAATTTCTCCATTGCTCGTTGAATGACCACAGAGATGAATCTGGGAAACAGTACCGAAATTGGTTGTTTTCCTTTGGCAAAGTCTTTGTTCTTCTTGTCCACCGCCGTCAGCATCTCACAGAAGAGAATGTGAGTCATATTTATGCTTTTATTGAAGAAGATAGCATACATTATGGCTAGAATCGCTGGATAGGTCTGATCCTGGCTTCCAATCTTGCAGGTAATTGTTCGGTTGAGAACACTAAACATAAAGTTCCACTTGGGAGGCAGGTACTGACGTCTGAATTAACTTAGGCGTGTGATCTCCCTGTTGTAGCCTAAGTGGTGGAGGAACTGAAGAAGGACTTCTTGAGTTGGTGGTTTCTATTTGAAGATCAGTTTTCGTGAGCAGGTTGAATCGGCGAGTTAGGGTTTGTGGGGTGATTCTTATGTTCATGCTTTGTTCACCTAGGTCAATGTACCCAACCAGTCCTTCCTTTTCATCATCGTATTCACTTGAATACCACCATTGCTGGACAAAGCGTAGAGGAATATCTGAAGCATGTTTGGTGAGGACATCGTTGAGTTTGCAGTTGGTCAAAAAGTCTACTATTGGGCGAAACTGCTCATCGTATTTGGTAGGGGTGACGTCCAGAAAGTAGTTGTTACCTTTCACTGGAACGTCAAACTGTGCCATATTCAAGCTTGGAACAAGTTTGCTGGAGTTATCTGAGGTTTGCGAATGAGCCGCCATTGTTGCAGGTTTTGAGAAAGATGAGAGCTTAGAAAGAGAGATTTGGGATTTTGGATTCTGAGAGCGTAAAGAATAATGAGAAGAGAAAAAGGGTTTTTATGGACAAAAGGTAGAGGGAGAGGTTATGGAAACGGCGATTGAGTGTTCCAATGTCAGAAAGGACGTTCCATCATCCCCTAATTAATAGGTGACACGTTGAGGGGTGTAGGGGAGAGTCGCTTGGTGTCAGAAAATCGCCAGTTGGGTTTTTAAAAAGAAACGAATGGTTATCCAAAAGATTTATTATTAAAAGAATTTCCTGGAATATTCGTTTAATGAGAAAAGATCAGAGGCTCTGATATAAATATCATAGTCAAGATCAGAGGCTCTGATATAAATATCAGAGACAAGATCAGAGGCTCTGATATGAGTATCAGAGAAGCTCACTTTCTCCCCCTTGAAAGATGAAAGGTTCTTTGTCTCCCCCTTGACCAAATAATAATGTCTCTATCTTCTCCCCCCTTGACACATGCTTGGAGATACAAAAGAATGATTTTTACCATTTGTGAAAAAGTCCAGAGGCTCTGAAATTAGTTTCAGAAGCTCTGGTTGAACATGCTACGCATGTCAGAGGCTCTGATGAATGGATCAGAGACTCTGATGTTTTCCTATGTTAGGCAAACATGTTCAACATACCCAACTTGCTAATTAAGAAATTGAACCTTCGTTCATCTAAAGCTTTTGTGAAAATATCAGCAAGTTGAAGTTCAGTTGGTACAAAATACATCTCTATTGTTCCTTTTTCAACATGATCTTTCAGAAATATTACCTCTTGATAGCTCACCATAACCTTTAATCTGTCCTTGCATATTGTCTCCAAAAGTTACTGCTCTCCCAGATTTAGCTTTGAAAGAGGATAGTAACTTTTTTATCTCCAGTCATATGCCTTGAACATCCAGAATCTAAGTACCAGATCGTCATAGACTGTTTCTGCAAGACAGATTAGATTTTCTTAGGTACCCATCTTATTATGGGTCCTATTTTGTTAGACTTCTGATTATCTTTTTGAAATTTTGCCTTCTCATCTTTTGATGTTATGGCAGTATTGTCCTTTTTCTTTTGAGGCTTTGTCTCTGAATTTTTATTCAGAGATTGATGAAGAAAACAGTGAGAACCTCTGAAGTGATTTTTTAGTTTTATCAAGAGTTGGATGCAATTGCACTTTACAGAACAAGAAGAAGTAGAGGCAAAGGAATTCATTTCATTAAATGCATTCGTTACATTATGATTCCTTTTTGAATTAGTACTAGGAATATTACAAGTATTCCTAACTACTTTTCTACTAGCTTGAGAGATAGCCTTGTTTTCAAGTTGTCTTCTCTTGTTCAGAAACATCCTCTTCTCTTTGTTGCTCACTGCACAAACAGGATCAGAATGGTTAATTTCTTGCCATTTTCCTTTTTGTCCAGGAGTAAACTTGATTGGTTTATAAGTGTAGAGTTGAGAAGTGATAGTTTTATTCTTTGCCTTTTCTTGTAATTCTTTTTCAAGTTCCAGAGAAGTTTTTGCTTTAAGACACATTTCTGCAAAGTCAGGACATATTGGTATTCTGGGTTTATTTTTCAAAAAAGAAATAGGAATGTTCAAAATTCCAGAACCAATAGTATCCATCTTTTTATGAATTACTTCCTCTGGTCTGTAGAAAATATGTTCATCTACCTCTGGATCAGAATCAGAGTCAAGAAAGTCTCTTTCAGCCTTACCAGAGATAACTACCTCTGATGGTTTCTCAATTTTCTTGGGTCTTGAGACTTTGATGATCCTTTTCATGATTTCTTTCCTTTTTAAATCAGCTATGATATTTTCTTGATTTATTCTCTTGATGTCTTCTTCGAATGTAGTTCTGATGCATTCATCAGAGAATGGTGAATACAGAGGGGCATCTGGATTAAGTGAACTCTGAGGTTCATCTTCAGAAGTACTTGCTTCAGAGGTACTTTGTTCAGATGTCTCTGACTCATCTTTGATAAATGCATTGAACATGAAAATCTCTTTAGGATCATTGCTCTGAGGTTTTGTGAAAAATACCTCTGAAGTTTCTTTTTCTAATATTAAGATAGAATTTGGAAAGTTTTGAACTTTAGAGTATGCAACATTTTTAAAGTTCAGAGCCCTAGTTTTTGATCTCTCTGAGGTTTTTATTCTCTTGAAATTGTTCAGTGATGGACAGTCAGAGCTCTCGACCTTTCCTTTACAAAAAGTGGAAGAAAGTGAAGTTTTCTTCAATCCAGTGAATGGATCCAATTCATTGAATCCAAGCCCTTGAGTATCCATTTGAGAGTTTATCTTTATATGAACATCCTGAGCATCAAGATAGCTTTTGATTTGAAGCTCTTTCCTTTCCAGAGATTGATGTAAGATTTCTCTTTCTTTTTGGAAAAAATTGGTTAAGGCAACAGAATTGAGTCTTTCATACTCAGATTTTTTTACTTCTTCTTCTTTAACTTTTAAAACTTTCTCAAGTTCTTTGAATTTTTCTGAAAATGATTTTTCTTTTTGTTTCTGAGCTTTTTCAAGATCAGATTTTTCAACAAAAATATCTCTCTTTTCTGATTCAAGAAGATCTTTTTCCCTTTTGTAAAAAATGAGATCTTTTGTCATTTGTTTTGCTTTTTCTTTTTCCTCAACAAGTTTTTGCTTTAAGATTTGAAATTCATCTGTTAGCTTAATAACATCCAATTCAAGTTCACTGTCAGAGGTGGAAGGAGAGTTTACCTTTTCAGAGTAGTCCTCTGATGATCCGTCACTTTGATCATCTGTGAACGCCATACCACAGAGATTGGTAGGTTCTTCCTCTCCATCGCTTGTTGAGTCTGACAGCCAGTCTTCCAACTCTGCTACAAGTACTCTTTCTTTGACATTGTATTTGTACTTGTTTTTGTAGTAGTCTTCATCCTTGATGAGTCTACCTCTGCAGTTGGCGGAGTAATGGCCTGGCTTTCCACATTTAAAACATCTTCCATCGTTTTGGTTTGATGGAAGAGCAGTGTCTGATTCTGTCTTTTGTGCTTGTACTTGTGGTTGTGGCTTGAAGTACCTCTGAGGTTGAGGATACCTTGGCAGGAATGATTGTTGAGATCTTGATTGTTGAGTAGAATCATGATTGGTGAAATGAACGCCCTTCTGATCACTATGCAGAGTAGATCTGGGCTCTTGTTGATAGTCAGTTTTCTGAAATCTCCTTTATGGATTTCCTCTTCTTTCTTCATCCTCTCTTCTTCCTTCAAAAACTTTCTTTCTAAACTTCTTGTTAAATTGATGGGTGATTAATGCAAGAGATTTGGCAAAGGCATTGATGTCATCATCTGAGTCAGAATCTGAGTGTTCAACTTCTTCAGACATCAGAACCTTCTTGGATTTTCTTTTAGATTCTTTCTTTGAACAGATGTCTTTTTCTGGATTTTTGCATTCTTGTGATACACCCTTTTGTTTTGACATGAGTGCAAGTGGTCCACCTAAAGAAGTTTTTGCTTTTTGTTTAACTACTTCTTTTTCTTGTGCAACCAGGGTGCCATAAATGTCAGTCAATGACCATGATTCAAGATTTTGATTGGCTTGTATTGACATTGACAGTTGTGACCATTCCTCATTTAAACTTTTAAGAAAGAGAACATTGTTTTCTTCTTTTGTTCTCATGACCCCAAATTTTCTGCATTTGTTGATGAGGATGTTAAACCTTGAGTATGTTTGATGTAAGGTTTCTTCGGGTGATGCATGGAAATCATGATATTCATTGATACAAAGATTTCTCCTGTTCTTTTAAGTTTGTAGGCCTCCTTCAAGTTGATTTAACAACTGATCCCATATATCTTTTGCAGTTACACAAGAATCAAGTTTTTTGGAAGATATCATTGAGAATGGCCATTATAAGTAATCTAACATCTTTTGAATCATTATCCATCATGTTAGTTTCTTCATCCGTAAAGTTTGAAGTTTTATTTTCATAGTAAGCAGGGATTTCAGCAGTATCTGTTGTTGCTGGAACTCTTGGTACCAACACCATTGGTTGGTGAGGTCCGTCGTTCACTGATCTTAACAGATCCCTGTCCATGCCTTCTAAGAAATTTACCATCCTTATCTTCCATTGAGGATATTCATCCCTTAGAAGTGTATGAGGTTTGGTTAATGATCCGGCTGTATAAATGGCACTTATGCTTGAGTTTGCCATTTTTGTGAAGAAAAGATGAAGATTTGAAGAACTGATGCTTTTCTATGAAGATCTTTCTATTAAATGATGTAACTGTGATTTACTTTTAAATCTGGAACATATGAATTTTAATAAACCAGGGTTTATATAAGCATGCACAGATGTTAAAAGCTTGAATCAATAAGAAATAAATCTATCCGAGTAAGCAGATATGATCTTTCTTTGTTTTACAAAACAAAGGAAGCTCTGATACCAATTGTTGGATCCCAGATTTAATCTTATAACAATAATGATATAAACAACAAGAGTATTAACAGCGGAAGCAATATAGTTTAATATCAAAAGCAGATTCAAATATCACAGTTCATATATATAAAGCAAGTTGAAAGAACAAGATCTTCGTACGATATATTCAGTTGATTCTTCTTATACAAGGTATCAAAAAGCACACTTTTGTCAAAGGAGTGATGGTCCTATTTATAGGACCATAAAGTAAACAGTGTACTATTCTGACAAATAGAAGCATGCTTGAACAGTGTCTTACCTAAAAGGTAAACTCAAGACATGCTTGAACAGTAACCTACTCTATAAAGTAAATCTTATCACTAAGTGATTGGTTATCTGTTCTGATACTTTCAGGAAAATGTCTTCAGCACCTTCTTCAGAGAGAATGTCTTCAGAGCTCTGATGTAGTCTTCAAAGCCTCTGATGAAGCCATCTCGGATGTCTTCTGCTGAAAGTGTTCCTCTGATGTGTACTTCAGAGGCAGGTATGTCCTCTGAAGTCTATGTCCTCTGAAGTAGGACTTAGATATTTTCAACACTTTAACAAATGAAGATTTGGAGATAACAAGATACGAGATCAAGATTGTTGAAGGTCAAAGATACAATAAGTCAAAGCTGAAAGTCAACTCTCATTAAAGTCAAAGTCTTTGTAATAAAATGTCAATGTCAAAGTCTTTGTATTGTATTTGTATTTCCTTGCTTTTTGTAATAGATATAAATAGTTTTTCTTTTGTTGTAATAGGTAGAGTTCTAATTTTCAGATACGTTCTAGAGAGAATTGTAGAGAGAGAAAGATAAGTCTAGAGAGAGAAAGTTGTAATCTTGTGATTTTATGAATTGAATCAAACAGGTAGTTAATTCATTCTTGTTTGTATGATTAATTACAATAGGAATCTTGAATTTAGGGACACTCAATTGGTATCAGAGCAAATCCATTTGAGATCAAATCAAGAAACTGAGTTTGTATCTGTTTTCGTTGAAGTCAGATTCATTTTCGAATTTTTTGTGCGAATTAGGAGTTGAAATCGATAAGGTTTTGTTCGTATAGTATAATCGATCGTGTTTGTATGGTTTGATTTGAAAATCGCACTGTAATTGATCGATAATTGTTGAGATTTTTGAGTTTTGTATTTCACGAGTTCAACACACTGTATTCGAATCAATTTGTATCTTTTTGTGTTTTAGATCGAAATTAGTTGTTTGTAATGGGTTCTAGATGATTAGGCGAGCAAATTCTCAAAGTTTCAATTTGAAATTTGAGGTCTAGATGAGTTTTTGATGCAGATTTGATCGATTTTAGAACTTTGCGCTAGATCTAAAGTTTGCGCTAGTTCATCATGGTTTGCGCCAGTTCGTCACGGTTTGCGCCAGTTCATCGAGAGATTCACCAAGTGATTGTTCTGTGCTTTGCGCCATCAACAAGAAGCGAAATCTATCGTTTGCGCCAAAGTCTATTAGCGCAAACTGAAGTTTGTGTCAAGCACACTTAACGCAAAGTTGGTTTTTCTTGAGAAGTTATTCTTTTGCGCCTTCTTCACGTCGCGCAAAGTTAGCTTTGTGTCAGCAACGTGTCACGCAAAGTGTGTCTTGCGCTATCCTCTAGTAGCGCAAAGTTTGTTTTGCGTCAGCTTCACGTAGCGCGAATATTCTTTTGCGTCACACTCTATTAGCGCAAACTACCATCTTGCGCCAGCAATTTTTAGCGCAAACAGTCTTTTTCATACTTAGTCAAATTTTTCTTAACTGCAATATGCTCTTTAAGTGTGAAAAAATTTTCTCTAGGGGCGTTGCCCCTCGACCCCGCAAGGGTGTTGCCCCTTGACCCCACCCGCTAACCGGGTAGCGGGACCCCCGTGCTAAGTCTGCGGAGGGGGAACATAGTTTTAATTTGTAATCAAAATTCCTGAATTTCTATTCCAAGATTTCTTGTATTCTTGTTGTTTCATTTGTACTAACGATCAGTTTCTAGTTTCTTATTGCATATATTTTTCAAACAGGTTCATTCAAGATGACTTCCAAAGATGCTCTTTCTATTGGCACTGATGTCAAGCCTCCAGTACTGTTCAAAGGAGAATATGAACAGTAGAAAGATAGATTTCTGGATTTTGTGGATAGACATGCGAATGGGGAGAACATAATACTATCAATTACAGAAGGTCCAATGATTCCACCTACTGTTCAAATCCCTGATGATGAATCCTCAGACAGTGAGGATGGAGATGAGGATAGAGTACAAAAGATGAGAACAGTTCCAATGGATTTTGCCCAGTATTCTGAGGAGCAGAAAAGCCGATTTAAAGCTGATAAACAAGCAAGGTCCTTACTTCTTCAAAGCATTCCGAACGAGATATACATCAAGATTGATAGTTACAAGGGAAATGCTAAGAAGATGTGGAATCAACTGCAAAAGATGATGATGGGATCCAAGGTCGGGAATCAGATGAAAGTGGCTAATTGCATTAACAGTTATGAAGAGTTTAAAGCCAAAGAGAATGAAAGCTTGGAAGATACTTATGAACGTTTTGTCTTGCTTCTGAATGAGTTGTCAAAGAATAAGGTGAAAAAGAAGCAACTAGAGAACAATGTCAAGTTTCTGAGCATTCTGCAACCTGAGTGGAAAAAGCACACTCGTCGCATGAAACAGATGAAGGATCTAAGTGACATACCGTTGCATGAGGTATACGAGACTTTGCGACAAAATGAAGAAGAAGTAGAAGAGAAAAGAAGTGAGAAGAAGAAAACAGAAAAAGTTGTAGATCCCATTGCACTAGTGGCCCGAAAGAAGGAGAAAGAAAAGAAAGAGAAGAAGAAAAAGAAGAAAGTTATTACCAGTTCTGAATCCGAATCTGAATCTGATGGAGATGACGGAGAAAGTCTCAAGCAAGCAATGCTATTACTGACCCGAGCATTCCATAAGAAATTTTACAAGAAGTCGGGATCCAATTCTCAGAGATACTCTTCATCCAGCTCCAAGAACCATGAGCATCGAGAAAGGGTAGAAGGAAACAGATTTGTAGAGAAGAAACCAGAAGAAAAGAAGAGGTTTGTGAATGACTACACCGGTACTGAAAAGAACACTGCTAATGATCTGATCAAATGCTACAACTGTGGCAAGTTCGGACATTATGCAAAAGAATGTCGAAAGCCAAAGGTTCGTAACTCAGAATATTATTAGAACAAATTGCTCTTAGCCAAGCAACAAGAGGCTGGCAGGACATTAATGAATGAAGATGAATATTGGTTGGATCATTCTGATCAAGAGGAAGAAAATGAGAAGGAAGAAACTGCTCATCTATGCTTAATGGGAAAAGAGGTCAAATATGATGATTCAGATGATGAAGCGGCTGATGAGGTAATAAACTTAACTGAAAAAGATTTCATAACCAAATTGGAAGCCATGATGGTTGAGCTTAATGACCTTCAAACAAAACTGAAAAAGGAAAAAGACAGAGTTGCTAAAAGAAACAACAAGATCTTTGAGCTTAATAAGTCTGTTATTGGGAACAAAGATCTAATTGATTCTTTACGCAAGTCTGCTTCTGATTCTAAAATTCAAGTAGATTGTTTTGAAAAGAAGATTTCTGATTTTGAAGTTAAAATTTCTAAGTCTGAGTTAGAAAAGAAAGAATCTGCACTAACTGTTTATAAATTGCAGGTTGAAAACAAGCTCTTAAATAAGAAGGTAAATGGTCTGGAAGCCAAACTTTATGCAAGAGGCCAAACAGATCAAAATATTTTTCTCAATGCACCTAACGAAGAGGCTAATGTTAAAGAAAAATGGGGACTTGGTTTTGAAAACCCCCATTACTTAAAGAAAGCCATCAGAAAACAACCAACATTATATAATTTTGATTTTCTTGTTGTTGCTGGTAAACATGCTCATTTAAAACCCAAATTTGTTACCAAATTACCAGAAGAAGTTGAGGCCAAGGAAACTGAAAATAGAAAGAATATTAAGAAAATGCAACTACCATTTAACTATGCAAAGTTAAATGATAGTTATCTTTCTAAAACACCAAAAGTTCTTTCAAACGATTATTTTGCTAGTTATTCTGTTTCTGAGATGGAGGCAAAACCTTCTATTGCAAAAGTTTATGTTCCTCCACTCATTCTTGAAATCAAAATAGTTGAGCTTGAAAATATTTTATCTGATGAAAGACTTTTGGTAGATATTGAACAAAGTGTATTTTCTACAGTATTAAAGAACACTGTTTTTCAATCTAAATCTCCAAAGTGTTCTAAAGTTTCAAAGGCACCTCAAACTTCGACTGATAATTTTGATGACTTATTTGCGTCTGCAAATGATTTTCTAAACTTTGATGATGGGTGCATAAATGAAATTGATATGTTTGACTTCAATGCTCCACTTCCGGATCATTCTACTTGTCTTATAAATGAAAAAGTGTTACCAAGTGTTTTTAATATTGGTGAATCATCAGCTAAGGTTGGTGAATCAGTTTATGTAACTGCTAATTATTATGCTCAAGGTAAGAAACATAAGAAACAGCGATTACAGAAACAGAAATACACTGGTATACAAAAGAAAAATCAATCTCAGAAATCTGATTTTCCTAATAAATCTAACTCTTCTGTTTCAGATTTAAGAAAGAAAAGGTCAAAAGCAAGATCTGAATGGAGACCAAAAAGGAAGAATGATGAGACTGCTGAATCAATTTCTGATAATTCATGTAATAGATTTGATAGTAGTGATATTGCTGTAGTTGGTCAACTTGCTTCTCCTAAACAAAACCTTGTAACCTCTTACAAGCGTTATTCAATAAAGCAATTGATCCAATTATCTTCTACTACTACTAAATCTTATCATTATCGGAGAAATGATTTTGTTTCTCATCATAATTCTAGTGATTGGTTTGGATCTTATCATGTTTATTATTCAAGATCAAATGTTTTTAGAGGTTTTCAAAAGAACAGAGGGTCCATTTTCAAATGGATACCAAAATCTTGTGCTAATCTGTTAGGACCCGTTTTTAAATGGGTACCTAAAATTGTTGTTTCCTGATTTCTCTTGCAGACCCGGCATATGTTATACTTGGATAGCGATTGTTCCAAGCATATGACCGGGCAGAAAGCTTTATTGTCTATGTATACAGAGAAATTCAGTGGCAATGTCAGATTTGGGAACAACCAATTTCCACCGATCTTAGGATATGGTGACATCATTCAAGATAACATAACGATTAAGAAGGTAAGCTATGTCGAAGGCTTAGGGAACAACTTGTTTAGCATCAGTCAATTCTGTGATAAAGGGTTAGAGGTCAACTTCAAAGCTAAGAGATGTTCGGTTCATACTGAAGACGGCAATGAACTCTTAGTCGGCAATCGAAAGACAAATCTCTACACCATCAATCTTTCAAAGGTTCAGATTGACAGTCACATTTGCTTATTGACTAAAGCTTCGATGCAACAAAGTTGGCTTTGGCACCGACGACTATCACACCTGAATTTTCGTTATATCAACAAGTTGGTCAATGATAAGTTGGTAAAAGGACTTCCTGAGCTGAGATATGAGAAAGAACACTTGTGTGTTGCATGTGAAAAGGGTAAGATGAAGAGAGGTGCACATTAACCGAAGCCTGAACCAAGCACCAGTTCTCCACTAGAGTTGTTGCATATGGATTTATGCGGTCCGATGAGAACACAAAGCTTAGGCGAAAATAGATATGTGTTGGTTATTGTGGACGATTATTCAAGATACACGTGGGTCAAATTTTTACGATCAAAAGATGAGACGCCCGAAGTTCTCATTACCTTCTTAAAGACGACCCAGGTGAATATGCAGAGACAAGTCAAGCTTCTTCGAACTGACAATGGCACAGAGTTCAAAAACAAAACAGTTGAAGAATATCTCGAATCGGTCGGGATATCACATCAATACTCTGTTGCACGTACACCTGAACAGAATGGAGTAGTCGAAAAACAAAATCGAACGCTAGTCGAGGCCGCTCGTACTATGCTTAGCCATTCGGACTTACCTCTATTTCTGTGGGCAGAAGTTGTGTCAACTGCATGTCATACTCAGAATCGATCCATGATACACCGCCGTTTTCAAAAGACTCCATATGAGCTGATCAACAACAGAACACCGACAATCAAGTATTTTCATATATTTGGATGTAAGTGTTTTGTGCTTAACGATAGAGAGAATCTAAACAAATTTAGTGCTAAGGCGGACGAAGGCATATTCATTGGCTACTCTTCAACATCTGCAGCATACCGTGTCTATCTGAAGGAGTCAAAGACAGTCATTGAGAGCGTAAATGTTACATTTGATGAAGATATGGCTTCTGAACAACTCAGTTCAGAACCCGTGATCACTGGAGTATTAGCTTCTAGGCAGATCAGTCCAGAACCTGTTTCTACAAAGAACAATTCGGATAACGCTTCTACTTCACTTTCACATTTATCTGATTTAGATTTGTTATTTGAATTCTTTTATGATGAGTTTCTAGGATCTAATTTGCCTAAATTTGTTGTGACTGACAGGTCTGAAGACACAAGTTGCAATCATCCAGTCACTTCAGAAGTTATAACTGAAATAGTATCCCCCGTTCAGTCAGAAACTCACATTCCAAAATCTACTCCTACAGTTGAAGATGTACAAGTAACTGTTGAGCAAGAAGTAACTATATCAGTTGGGTGTGATACACTGTCTACTCAACAGCCAAAGTCTGTTGTTCCAACTGATGCTTCTGTACCTGAAATTTCAACTGCAAACCCCCCTCCAACTATTCAAACTGAGGAGCCTAATAATGGATTTCAAGATGACAATCATGATCAATCAGTATCTAATCCACTCCCTCATGAGCATCGTTGGACCAAAGAGCACCCTTTACACCAAGTAATTGGAGATCTAAACAAACCAGTGCAAACTAGGTCAGCGACTTTGAATCAATGTATGCATGACTCACTCCTCAGTAAGATAGAGCCCACGCGTGTATCAGAGGCTTTAGCTGATTCGGATTGAGTGTCTGCTATGCAAGAAGAATTAAATCAGTTTGAAGCCCTGAAGGTCTGGAGATTAGTTCCAAAACCAGAAGGAAAGACCGTGATAGGAACTAAATGGGTATTTAAAAACAAGAAGGACGAAGATGGTATTGTCATAAGGAATAAAGCAAGACTTGTTGCCAAAGGTTACCGGCAAGAGGAAGGCATAGACTACGATGAAACATATGCTCCAGTAGCGCGTATAGAGGCAATCCGCATGTTTTTAGCCTATGCAGCTCACAAGAATTTCACAGTCTATCAGATGGACGTGAAAACGGCCTTTCTGAATGGCATTCTTAAGGAGGAAGTATATGTGTCTCAACCAGAAGGGTTCGTGAATCCAGATAAGCCAGATCACGTCTATATTTTGGATAAAGCCCTGTATGGTTTGAAACAAGCCCCTCGAGCATGGTATGATGTTCTATCTAAATTTTTGGTCAAGTCAGGTTTTTCCAAAGGTAAAGTTGATACCACTTTATTCATCAAAAAGGAAAAATCCGATATCATCCTTATTCAGATATATGTTGATGATATAATATTTGGCTCTACAAATCCTAAATACTGCAAAAACTTTTCTAACCTCATGGTGTCACGTTTTCAAATGAGTATGATGGGAGAGATGAATTTCTTTCTCGGATTACAAGTAAAACAGTTTTCAACGGGGATTTTCATTAACTAATCTAAGTACATTTTGGATATTCTTCGGAAGTTCAAAATGGAAAATTGCAAACCAATTGGAACCCCATGGCACCAGGTACTAATATTAGCACTGATCCTTCGGGTAAAAGTGTTGATGTTAGGACTTATAGAGGTATGATAGGTTCTTTAATGTATCTTACTTCAAGTAGGCCAGATATTATGTTTTCAACATGCTTATGTTCTAGGTATCAGGCTGCTCCTAAAGAATCTCATTTGGCTGCTGTCAAACGGATTTTTAGATATCTGAAGGGGACTGCAGATCTTGGTCTGTGGTATCCTAAGGATATTGGGTTTCAACTGACTGCTTATTCAGATTCAGATCATGCAGGTTGCATGTTGGACAGAAAGAGCACTTCAGGTCACATTCAATTTCTTGGAGATAAGCCCGTTAGCTGGGCATCAAAGAAACAATTATGCGTTTTCACATCGACTGCTGAAGCAGAGTATGTAGCTGTTGCCAGTTGCTGCTCTCAAGTCTTGTGGATGCGAACACAGCTGCGAGACTATGGATTCAAATTTGAGAAAATATCGATCTACTGTGACTCGAAGAGTGCAATCGCGATATCTGCTAATCCTGTCCAGCATACGAAAACCAAACATATTGATGTCAGGTATCATTTTGTCAAAGATAATGTAGAAAAAGGAACAATTGAACTTTATTTTGTAAACACAGATTATCAGCTTGCAGATTTATTTACCAAACCCTTAGATGAAAAGAGATTTAATTTTCTTGTCTCTAAGCTTGGTATGCTAAATCTTAAGACATAATCGGTTGTTACCTAATAAAGTTAAGTATTGTTATTTTTCATCATTTTCTTTATCATTATTTCTGAAAGATATCTGCACTTTAATAGTTTGTTCATGATCTCAGGGGGAGAGTGAGATGCACTTTAAGATGATCTACATTATTTTGAGGGGGAGCATATCTAATTTCTACATTTTCCTTAACTGACAAATTTTTGTGATGCATGAATTTAGGGGGAGCATATAAGTCATATCAAAAAGAGTAAGACTATGATTTCTGATTACTTCTGATCAGAACTCGTACTTTAATTGTTTTATTGTTTTATGTCTTTTACATTTGAATAAACTTTGTGAATAAAAGTTGCTTTGACATGACTTTGAGACTTGTGCAGGATGAGAGGAAACTATCAAGATCATATCTTTATGACTTCAGCTGACTTCATGAGATTCAAGACGAAGCGAAAAGGTTTAAAATTCTTATCTTAATCTCATATATGGTTGAAAGAAGGACAACTTTCAATCATAGAAAACATGTTCTTAAATGTTCAAACCACTTCGTGATTCTTAAACATATTTCATGAGTTGGAAGTGTGATTTTAAATGTTTTCATTTTTATTTGTGCTTCAAAGTTTACAAACCGTGTGTTTCCAAAGATAAATACTTGCGTATTGTCTTTTCTATATACTTTCAAGTATTCACACACACCGGTTTGATTGTTTTTTTTTGTTCAAATTGTTCTTACCATGTCTCATATTGAAACATATTTTCGATGGTAAGACACCCCGCTTGTACTTCAATGTATCTTGAGCGTCATTTCATTTCGAAGCGTTCATTTCAAGAAAGTCTATATTTTTGTTTCATATGGACAATATTTGTTATTTTGACAATAAGCCTTAATTGATATATATCATTTCATTTCTGATCATTTTCATACAATGTCAGATTTTCGAACAAGTCTTTTGCATTCATGTTCATTCATTCAATATACTTGTTTGAAAATACTTCAATGTTTAAACATGCTCATATCTTCATGATTATATCATCTGAGCATACACTTTATCTGACATTTGTATATGAGATTTAACTGATAAAGTTAATTCATCTGAGCAACACATGCTTTCTAGGACAATATGGGTTCTTTGTGCTAGGACTTAAATGAACTTCTATGGATTCACGATTACCAGTGTCTCCTACCCAATAAGTTACTCCATAGTGATTGAGTGTGAGGAGTTGAAAAGAAATGAGTGTGGGTTGTGTGTTGAGGTAAAATGGAAAAGAGAGTTTGGTTAGATGTGAGCATAATGATAAAAGAAAGAGGGTGTGAGAGATCAGAGTAAAAGAATATCAGACTCTGCACCAACTACTTTCTGAGTCGGGCAACCACATTACTAGCGTTTCACAATTCTTTGGTGAACGTTATTGAAACAGGCAACTAGCCCATGCCAACTCTTGACTTTAACCCCACTAGCCACTCATTTTCTTCTCAAAAAGAAAATGTTTCACATTTTTCTGGGGACGCAACACATATGTTATCTGATTTTCATTTGGAAAATCTGGATATTGAAAAAGAAGGAAGTCTGCCCCACCTTCGCACTTCAATCATGCACTTAGAGTCTGTGTTTTTCTACTGTTGTATCAGTGGTTTACACAATGTTGTGCCTTAAAAAGAAATAATCAAGTGCTTAATTCTTTCTACACTTGCACGAACACACAAGGAATTCGTTTCTTTGTCATAACATTCATAGAAATTGCCTTTGTGGTGTTTCGATTATTGGATGGAAGCCCTGGGGGAGTGAACATCAAAAAGCTCATTTATATTGTGTATCCGTTACACACAGTAACTTTGTGTTACTGACAGACATATTAACTGATTCATTTGTTGATTCAGGTGTTCCATTCTTATTTTGTCTAGATTTGAAAAGATCTTGATGAATACATTGTTCAAATTGGCAACGAATCAGAGGCTCAGTTTGAAAGATCAGTGGTCAGATCGGATAAAGACATTTCTTGGAGAAAGTTTTGATGATACCAATGCTCGTTTCATCAAAAAGGGGGAGATGATTTTAAAGAAATGTCAGTGTCAGAAATTTCAGAGTTAAAGATTTGAAGAAGACAAAGTTCAAAGTTTGAGAGCAAAGTCAAAGATGTTTGAAGATATGCTGATTTCACTGAAATTTTCTTTGAAGATTATTTGCTGAAGCAAGTTGAGCTAATTCTGAAGATAATTTCTTTCCAAAGTATGAAAGAGTCTGAAGACAGATTTGGAAAGAATACCGTCAAAGAAAGGGGAGATTATAATGCTTAGATTGAACTAAAAGGGGAGATTGTTTTGCTAAATCTTTTTGTGATGATCTTGAATTCAAAGGGGGAGATTGTTAGAGCATAAATCTGTTGTATACAAGATCAAGATTGCTGAAGGTCAAAGATACAAGAAGTCAAAGCTGAAAGTCAACTCTCATTAAAGTCAAAGTCTTTGTAATAAAATGTCAAAGTCAAAGTCTTTGTATTGTATTTGTATTTCCTTGCTTTTTGTAATAGATATAAATAGTTTTTCTTTTGTTGTAATAGGTAGAGTTCTAATTTTCAGATACGTTCTAGAGAGAATTGTAGAGAGAGAAAAAGAAGTCTAGAGAGAGAAAGTTGTAATCTTGTGATTTTGTGAATTGAATCAAACAGGTAGTTAATTCATTCTTGTTTGTCTGATTAATTGCAATAGGAATCTTGAATTTAGGGACACTCAAGAGCCAAAGTCTTGGCCATCGAAGCCATGTCCATCTCTTCTTCTGAACTGTCATCTTGTTCACTTTCAGCCACTAGCAGCTTCTTCTTCTTTTTCTTCAGACTTTCCTCCACAGTCATCTCCTTCTTTCCCTTTTCTTGAACCTCTACGATTTTACCTACCAACGCAAGAGGTCCTCCAACTTGGGTTTTGACCCTAGAGATGCAATTTTCTTGGCTAACCAGTGTCCCAAAGAGGTCATATAGGGACCAAACATCAAGATCCAAAGTTGCTTGGAGTGACATGGTCAAGTGCAACCATTCATCATTGAGGCTCTGAAGAAACATAACATTGTTTTCTTCAGGGGTTCTGTGGACGTCATATCTCTTGCATTTGTTGATCAGGGAGTTAAACCTATCATATGTGCTCTGAATGGTTTCATTTCGCAGAGCTTTGAAAGCATAGTACTCATTAATGCATAAAGCCTTGTTGTTCTTTTGGGTCTTGGCACCACCTTCAAGCTGTTTTTCAAGCTCCAGCCATAGATCCTTTGATGTTTCACATGAGTCTAATGATTGGAAAATATCATTATGAATAGCCATGATGAGTAGCCTTTTAGCTTTCTTTGTAAGCTCATGCAACTCTTGCTCACTCCACTCTATGATGGGCTTGGGTTTTTGGTATTCAGGGACCTCTGGAGTGGTAGCAGTAGCAGGTACTCTAGGAACAATGGTCATGGAAACATATAGAGGATTATGAAGAAACTCAACAAGTCCTGGATCCACCCGTTCAAGAAAGTGAACCATTCTGATCTTCCACTGGGGATATTCATCCCTGAGTAGAGTTGGGGGTTTGGATTGAGATCCAACACTAAAGAAGTTCACTATGTTTGCCATTTTCAAATAAATGAAAATGATGACTGAAACAGAGTATAACTTGAGCAAATGAAATGGAATGAAATAGGACGTGAAATGGTGAGAATAAGGTCAAAGGGGGTATATTGACACAACTCTCAAGCTTTGAACTATTCTAGAATAAGAAACTATCCTATTACTGAGTCTAAATCAAACTGGTTGAAGAAAACTCAGAAAACAGGGACTGTTCTATTGAAAATGAAAGACATAGCTAAGAAACAGTTCAAAGTACTACCAAACATAAAGGAATCATTGATAGAACAGGATCCTTTGATATTAATGATCAAAGTTTGCTCTAATACCAATTGTTGATCCCAAAATGGTGTTCTAACAGATGATTAACCAACACAAACTACACAAAACATAATATTATGAGTGCGAAAGCGATTTAAATGTAGTAAGATGGTTTGGTTTGGTAGTAGACACAAAATCAGTAATGAAGAAATAAGTAGACATGTATGAGTTAGTCACAGGAATATCTACTTCATTAATCTTGAATAAATACACCAAGAACACACACAACTATGTGCAAATATGCTCTCAAAGATAATACTACTAAAAACAAGGTGTAAAGATTTGTGTGTGCTCGCATATTAATTCTATAGGAGGTGCTCCCTTCATATACAAGGGGGAGCACACAATAGTACAAGACAAAGGCTAACATTCCATGTAAGGAACGTCACCTGGAAAGTAAAACCATCGTGGTGTGTATGAATGATCTTGATAATCTTCGTACAGTAGGGTCACGTGATCTGCATACGTTGTTGTCTTGTCCATTGCATCCTGTAATCTTCAAGTCTTCCAATGTCCAGAGCTTAGCCACACATAGGCTCTGTGAGTCATCACAGAGGCTCTGTGGTCTGAAAGTGATCTTCAGGTTAAGAGCTTCTTTGGTAGATGGTTGACAGAGCTTCTGAGTTCGGCATTTCTATAGTGTATCTTGGTGTATGTAGCAGTCTTCTGAAGTTCCTATACTTAGCCTATTTTTTAATACTTTCTATACAATGGATTGGAGCTAACAAAATGGTTCTGCCCAAATCAAACAACCTAACCCAACCCGATGAGGCCGATCAATTTTAATCTATTATATTTACATATGAGCTCAAATCGAAGACAACATCGAAGGCAGGGAGTTCCAAAACCATTTTGTTGATTGAAAAATTCAATTCAAACTTTCTTTTATTTTGTTTGAATTTCTCACCTGTTGGCATTTTGGATTATTAAATTTTACTTTTTATTTTAGATTTTAATTTAACATTTTTCTTAAATATGTTCAAACCAAGCCAATCTGGTAGGGTTGTGTCATAAATTTAAAAGTTTTAAATATGTTCGGATTTTTAAGACTGAAATAGTTATATTAAGTTGTTCAATCTTCTCAACTGACCAACTCAATCTATGTGCACCTCTATGTGTTTTGTGCAAAATTTTGGCTTTTCGAAACTGAGCAAAACTGGACGAGGGTGGAACTAGATATGACCCGTTAGGCGAGAGTGAGGTAGATGGTTGAAAGAATTGTGGATTGTTTTAGGGTTTTAATTTGACATGAGTAGTTTAGTAATTTACTGATTTTATCCTATCTACTTTGTGAGTCCAAGATCACTAAATCTAGAGAGAGAAGGTAGAGAGAGAAAGTAGAGAGAGAGCAATAAGAAGCGCAAAGTAATGTGAATTGAATAGAATGTGTGAAGTTCTTACAAGGAACAAAGACCAAAGGGACTTAAATACCCTGGTCCAATACAACACAGAATAAGACTCTAAACACAGTATTTGACCAAGCCTATAAATACAATGATTACTATAAAATCAGACTTAACAATCTCCCCCTTAGTAATCATTGGCGCTTTGGTCTTCAAAATTCATCTTCTAAATCAGCACGAACCAACTAAGCGACTTTGCGAAGCATTCTGACTTTTTGAAGAAATTTCTTCTCATCATCTTTTAGGCTCTGTTGTCTTTATTGCCTTGACAAGACTGGACCAGATTGAAATAAACTTGAAAGAACAGTCGGTTCATCAGCTTGTGCTCTAGACAACACACCTCTTTTAAATGATCTTGAATGAACTGTGGTGGTCGGAGCAGGAACAGCGAAAGACAAGTAAAGTTGAAAATTTTTGAATCTTTGAGCGAATCTTGATCAGCAGATAAACTTTTGAGCTCTTTGTCTCTTTATCATCTCCTTAACTTCTTTTAACTTCTCCCCCTCATGACCTTGATGATCTGGATCAACTTGGTCATGCATATGTTGGAGATGAGACAGCTTAAGATCTGTAAAATCAAAGAAACGGAGAAAACATGAGAGGTTTGCGCGACACGCATGTGGCGCAAAGCAAGGTTTGCGTTACACCAATGTTGCGCAAAGTGAAGTTTGCGTTACACCAAGGTGGCGCAAAGTGAGGTTTACGTTACACCAAGGTTGCGCAAAGTGAGGTTTGCGTTACACCAAGGTGGCGCAAATTTGACTTGAAGTCTGAAAAAAAAATTATGTTGAGCTCTTTGACTCCCCCTACACAAATGCAATAAATTTGACAATTCAAGTTAGCATTCATATAGAGAATCAGATACTCCCCCTCAAAAACAGATATGATCATTAAGAAAATTTCTCCTATTTCACTCCCCCTTGAATAATGCTCAAACCCATTTGTAAAGACATATGAGAACACAATGAATGTAAACATCAATGTAGAAAGAAAAATATACTGAATATGTATTTTGAAACGACTAAATATATAAAAATTTAAACAGAAACAAATAAAATTCTACTTAGTAAACTATCACAATAAAATCCATCAGATGAAATCAAATGTATGTGTTTGGATACAGAAACAAATTTTATTGCATATCAAGTTAAGACATGTTCCGTTTCAAAAACTTTCATCAATCTATTCAGTGTGCTCGCATGTGAACTTCGACTAGCTTCAAGAAAATGCAATTCTAAAAATATAATAGAGAACTTTGCATGTAATCACACTAATTCATCAAGAATTTAGACTTTCACAAATTTACAGGTTTATTGCAACTCAAACATATCACCAAGTATTATGAGATGTGTGCTCATTGGCATCTTTTAGCATTGTGCTCTATGACATCTTTACATGAGTGTGCTATTTGGCATCTTTTAAGCTTGTGCACTTTGGCATCTTTTAATCAAAAAGTTTATTAAGTAAAGAACATGCCGTAAACGTAACTTTCTATCTGATCCTATTGCAGGATTTGAGTCAGCCGCTCCCAGACCAGTTGGCCTTAGGGGACTAGGTGTCAAGCACCCCTTGGAACTTACTTTCCCAGATCAGAAATGCTACATCGACACATCCTAAACCCATTCATACCAGTAGAACATGACTTTCTATCTGATTCTATAGAAGGATTTGGGTTCGATCACTCCAAGATCAAATGACCTTAGGGGACCAGATGACAAGCATCCCACATAACTTACTTTCCCAAACCAGAAAGGTCACAGGTACAAACTTTTAAACTTAGAGATTTCTGATTTATAAGAATTTAATAATCATCTCAAACACAAGGTTTTACGTCTAAAAGCTTAGCCCATATTTTCATTACAATCCAAAATTTCGACTTTTTAGGTTTTCTAAGCATTGTAAACTATAAATATTCAGAATCACACAACTTTAAAGCAGAGTCAAAAGCTACAAACATGTTGCTGACTTTTCGACTTTTGTTAGAGTTGAAAAATGAACATACAAAAACTTTAATATAAACAAAGCAACTTGAAAATTTATCCTAAACACACCTTTTATTCAAAAGAAAGAAAAATTGTAAAACTTTTACTTTATAGAATAAAATTTGTAAAGGTTTAAACTTTTAAAACAACATGCCAAGATTTAAAAAAAGAAAAATTTGATCAGCAAGTTTATATTCAGTTGAAACAAAATATAATTCAATAATCTCATCTTCCACATAATGTAAAATGAAATTTGTGTCTCTTTTGGAAAAAATTTGGGTTGAACAAAATCAGGAGTTGAATTGAAATGCTCAGATTCTTTTAAAACATTTGAGAAAACTGGAACAACATCATTATCAGATATAAATGCAGCAGAATAGAATAGATGCACTCACAGTTTCTCATTAGTCAGAAGCTTAAAACATTGAATAACGAGTCCTAGACTGACATGTCTAGAAGTCATATTCTTTGAAACACGGGTTCTGAGCTAAGTTACTCAGAAGCCAACTTTCTCTTACTCCCCCTTAACGTGAGGTGCTGCAACATTGAATCAGATTTAAATTTGGGAATCCACTTGAATTTGGGCCCGTGTTTGTTAGTTGCAATTCGTATGAGGAAGTACTTATTAGATTTGACAGTTAAAGCATGAGAAATATGATCAGAATGATAAGCACAATCATCAGAAAAGAAAGCATAATCATCAGAACTAGAATCTGAGGAAGAACGTGAGACATGTTTTGAAATTCGAATCATTTGCTTTATAGAATATTTTGAAATTTTATTACATGTAACAAATGAATCACTTTTATAAAGTTTGTCTACACATTTATCCCCATCAAAAGCAGGTTCATCAGATGTCCGCTTTGTTCTCCAGATCTGCTTCGTTGACTTGCTCAAAGGCCTATCTGAAAAATTAGAATCGGAAGAATTAGAATTGTCAGAAATAACTTTATCTTGTTTCTTTGACTTCTTTGACCGTCTTCTTTTACGCTTAGGTTTATAATACTGATCATTGAGCATAAAAAAAATCATCAAAAATTTTAGACGAAATATTTAAATCAGAAGAAATAATTTTATCCAAACAACCAATCTGATCAACTAATAAATCTGAATTTACTTCGGAGTTTGAAGAATTTTGAGAAAATATTTTAAAATTTGAAACTTCCTTTTTATTTTCCTTAGAATCAGAAGAAATATCAGAAATAGAAACTGATTCTTGTTTTTGAGAAAATAAATTTTCTTCAAGACTAGAAGTCATGAAAGAAAGAATAATATCAGATTCAATTTCCTTTAAAATATTTTGATCTTCTATCTTATCTTCAAGATTGATGATTGTACTCTCTAATACTAATGGAGGAGTATATTTCTTAGAATCATAAATGATTGGAGAAATATTTTCCTTATCAGAATTAGAAGTATAAGAATCAATAAAATCATCAGATATTGAAGATTTGACAGGAGATATATCATTTAAAAATCTTCTTCCTCTCCTTGATTTTTCAGGAAAATATTTTGCATTTTCGCTTGTGTAAACAAAAGGAATTTCCTTTTTCTTGTTATTTGTCTTTTTCTCATTTTCGAGTTCTAACACTTGCTTTTCACTAGTCCATTGAAATTTGAACTGAGGAGCATAATGTGCAAGAGTTAGATAATCGTATTTATATAAAGTAGGAACTTCATTTATCACTTTGTTTAAACAATGAGGATTGTCAAAACCAAGTCCCCACCTTTGTTTTAAAGCTTCTTCACTCCTCGGTTTGTTCATAAAAATTGTTTGTTCAGATTGATTTTTTCGATAAAGCTTTTCTTCTAACTTATTTATTTTATCTGAAAAATCATCTTTTAAAGTAGTCATTTTAGTCAAAGACTCAAGATAAGTCTTATTTGAATTTTCCAAATCTTCCAATTTCTTTTGAAAGATGTCTTTTGTGTTTTCCAAAATAGATTTTTCATCTTTCAAAGAAATTTTCAGTTTGTCAATCAAATCTGACTTTTCAGAATTTAAATTCTTTTCAGATAAGAGTTGTGAACGCAAATCAGATAAAGCAGATATAATGATATTCATCTGAGATGATATAAAATTGTAATCAAATTCTGAATATACCTCATCTTCATCAGTATCAGAATCGTCTGACTGATCATCTCCAACCAAGCACATCTGAGCGATCTCTACGTTTGCAGCTTCATCGTCAGAATGATCCAGCCAGAATTCTTCTTCTGCTAGCAAACTTGTTCCATTCTCTCTCTTCTCAGCAAGTTCCAGTTTCTTTCTATAGTAAGCTGAGTCCCGAACTTTCTTCACTTTACACTCCTTAGATATGTGACCCGACTTTCCACAATTGTAACAGGAAGCAGTCTTTGGCTCGGGCACTTTGACTTTTGAACCGGATGTGAAACGAAGATTGTTGGAACCTGACCGTGGTTGGAACTTTTTCTGGTAATGTTGTGAGAGAAGGATCATTACTTTCTGCAGTGCCTCACCATCGTCATCAGTTGACCCGTTGTAAGCGTTATCAAACAACGCTTGTTCAGCCAGTTGGCTCGTGAGGAGTGCAACCGGGTCTACTGATTTCTTGTTCTTCTTATCCAGTTTGGTCTTCTTCTCAAGCACCAAGCTCTCATCAGTCATTAGAATCTCATATAATTCCTGGATCTGCATAGTTGAGACCCGAACATCGTTCCTCAATCTGTGACAAGTTTTGTTCCATTCAGGCTGAAGAGCATTGAGAAATTTCAAATTCGTCTCAAGCTCAGTCTTTTCCACTTTTATTTTTCTTAGGTCATTGATCACGGCACAGAATATGTCGAAAACACTCTTTAAAGACTCACTGTCTTTGGCCTTGAACTCCTCAAAGTTGTTCATGAAGCGTGTATGTCTAAGTTGAGTTGCAACTGATGAGCCAAGCATAATCTTTTCCAACTGTGTCCACATCTGATTTGGATAATTCTTGTAATGATCAACAGGGTTGTATACAGAATTTGGCAATGCTAGCATTAGATTAGCAGATAATTCTCGATCAGCTTTCATTCTCAAAACCTCTTCAGGTGTTGCTGGAGTCTCTTTGTTAGTCTCCATTAACTTGTCGTTCAATGAAGTTGAGAAACCGATCTTGCCACTGAGTGAATTCGTTTTCATCTATCAGTACCGGAGGACGAGTGTCTGTACCCAATGACATCATGAGGTCATTCTTGTAGAACTGAGCTTGAAAGGCTAACTTTGTAGAATCCATGTTTCAGATAATCCAGAAAAAAAATTCAAGTCTGTGACTGGCGCAAAGTTGATGTTTGCGTGAGAGTCAGAAAGCGCAAACTGAGCTTTGCGTGATAAGACTGAAGCGCAAACTATGATTCTCGTAAGCAAGGGAAGACGCAAACTTAGGTTTGCGTGAGGCACTTAAGACGCAAATTGTTCTTTGCATGACAAATAGAAGACGCAAATTGACTTTGCGTGAGCAGACCAAGACGAGAACTTAACTTCTCGTCAGCTGTTGGAAACGCAAACCAACTTTGCGTGAGTAGTGGGAGACGCAAACTGAGCTTTGCGTTAGTCGTTTAAGACGCAAAGTAAGCTTTGCGTGAGCTGTATCATACGCAAACGTTACTTTTCTTGAAGAACTGGAGACGCAAAGTTAGCTTTGCGTGATTGGAGAGAGACGCCAAGTTTGAGCTTTGCGTGAGTAACCCAATGCGATAACCTGAAACACTAGCACAACGATTAGAACAATGAAACTAATGCAAACTGATATGAACTCACGCAAACTTTAGATCTAGCGCAAAGTTCACAAAATCAAGAAAACATTGCAGAAATCGAATGCAGACATGAAATTAATGAAACTTTTCACACTCAATATGAACAAAAACATTTTTCTAACACATTTTAATGAACAAACTCGATCAAAAACACCAAAATCATGATTTCGAAAATAGAACAGTTCGTGAAAGCTCGTTTTCAGAAAATTCGAAATTTTTCAAAATTAACCTTCAAATCATGAAATTCTTGAAAGATGATATGAATATGAAATGATCCTCGACCAAAATCGAAATCAACAAGCTGGTTTTCAAAGAAATTAGATAAAAAAACAAAGCCGAATTTGATGAAAAATCTGAAAATGAGATTTTCTTGAAAAATTCAAGAAAATCGATCAAATTTTCGATTTAATCCACAAATTCAGAATCGAAAAATCAATCTCTCAATTCTCTCAAGATCTAGAACAACTCTGATACCAATTGTGAGTCCAAGATCACTAAATCTAGAGAGAGAAAGTAGAGAGAGCAATGAGAAGCGCAAAGTAATGTGAATTGAATAGAATGCGTGAAGTTCTTACAAGGAACAAATACCAAAGGGACTTAAATACCCTGGTCCAATACAACACAGAATAAGACTCTAAACACAGTATTTGACCAAGTCTATAAATACAATGATTACTATAAAATCAGACTTAACATACTTGTTTTTTGTTCACCTATTTTGGTAGGGCAAAAAATGGCACTTTTGTCCCAATCGATAGTGAGGTGTCCCAACCTAATGTCGTGTTAAACGTGATAACAAATTTTTGTTTTGTCCAATCCCGTACTATCTCATGCAACAAACTCGTCCTAAATAAAATGTTTATTGAAACGTAAAAGTTGTTGACCAAATTAATTTAATTAATGTCTCATAATAGTTACTAAATGACAAAATAAATAACATTTAATGTTGAATTTTGCGAGAGAAAAAAAAATTATTAAGGGTAAAAACAATAAGATTTGTTTTAGAGCATCTCCAACTCCAAGGGGGCGTTTGGTTCGCAGATTCTGATGGAATCTGATGGAATTGGAATGTTGAATTTCGTTGACCAGATTCCATTACATCGTTTGGTTCATTCTTTTTAAGGAATTGGAATGTTGAATTCCAATGAATTCCACAAATGAAGGAATTCAACATTCCTTGGGGGGGGAGGTGGTATTTCATTGGAATGGAATGTCATATTTTTTTTGGACAAAATTGCCCCTCATCCTAATATGCACCACCACCTCCAGCCACCATTGACCACCACCTCCGGCTGCCAACACCGGCCACCACGTCTGGCCCGGCCACCACCACCTCCGGCCACCATTGACCACCACTGACCACCACCACCTCTGGCTACCAACACCGGCCACCATCACCATCACCACCTCCGGCCACCGCCACCGGCCACCACTACCGTTCAACATTATCAGCAGACACCAACTCTCTCTCTCCCTCTCTCTCTCCTCTCTCTCTCTCTCCTCTCTCTACTCTCTCTCTCCTCTCTCTACTCTCTCTCTCCTCTCTCCTTCCCTCTCCTCTCTCTCTCCCCCTCTCTCCTCTCTCTCTCCTTTCTCTCTCCTCTCCTCTCCCCTCTCTCTCCTATCCCTCTCTCTCTCTCCTATCCTCTCTCACTCCTCTCTCTCCCTCTCCCTCTCTCCTCTCATCTCTCTCTAATCTCTCTCTCCCCTCTCTATCTCTCTCTCTCTCTCTCCTCATCATTTGTGTGCTAAAATAATCAAAGCAATTTTAGTTAAAAATTAAATTATTTAATGACTATTTCATTAAAGTAATTTTTGTTGAAAAAAATTAAAATAAACAAAAAGGGTATTTTGGTCATTTACCAAAATTCCATTCCAATTCTAAAGCTACAATCTGTGAACCAAACAGAAAATTTTCAATTCATTTAACAGATTACATTCCAATTCTGTCAACCAAACAGGTGGTCAAACCTCCATTCCAATTCCTTCAAAGTCAAATTCCTTTGACATATTCCATTTCATCAAAAAACATTCTGCGAACCAAACGCCCCCAAGAGATTCTCTAGAATTAAAAGTCAAAATTTTAAAGAAAATATATCTTCATCTTCAACTTCTTTTTTATTTTGAAGATTACAATATTAATTATATTATTAAAATATTCAATACCTTTTATAAAATATTATTTATTTGTTCCATATTTTTAATTTCAAGGATTCTTATTGATAAAAAGAATAAAAAATAATCTCTTTTATAGTTAATAACTTTTGGATAGTAAATATATTCTCCAAATTTGATTAAACTTTTCAAAAATTATTACTTATGAAAGAGAATTTTTTTTTCTACCAATAAATATACAGGGGAGTAAATATATTTTAGAGACGAGCATAAATTTTCCTTCGGAACATTTTGACTTTTAATTCAACATTTTAAAGAACCTTTTAGAAACGTTTTTAGTTTTCATTTAACAATATCTTTTTCTCACTCAATAAACTAAAGTTTCAATTTTTCTATTTAATATCCATTTTAATCATATTTTGTTTTTCTCCTAATATTTAATAATGTGAATGCCAAATTTTGAATCAATATATTTTTTAATGGTAACCTGCTCATTAATTATTATATATTTATTTCAATCAATACAGATTAAAAAGTTAACATCCATTCCATGTTATCAAATATATTATCGATTTATTAAAATAAAAAATGTTAAAACTGTATTATATTGATTTGTTAAGAAAAATTTATTCATAAGCAAAATAAATATTGTTATATTTTAATGTATTTTGTCTTTTAAGTATCATGTTTATTTTTAGACATACTAGAAGCGTACTCGCGCAATGCAGCGAGATACATCACGATTTTAATGTTTCATTTTTTTTTTTTTTTTTTTTGTCGATTTACAGTACGATTTTTGATAGTTTTGAGAAAGTGATAACGCTTTTTTTATAAATTTGTTTAATTTAGGCTTAATAATATAATGTTGTTTATATAAAAAAAATTAAGTATTTTGTTAGAATTCAATGATTATCTTATATATTTTAATGACATCTAAAAAAATAACCAATTACATATTTAATAATATAATTAAAACAAATTTATATTAATATAATATATTAATTAATAGTGATACATGGAAATGTCTGCATAAAAAGAATGTCTTGCACATACCAAATTGGTGGGTGTTAGAAATCTGCAGTAGTAATATGTATCTTGTGCTTTGATACTTGTAAATTAAGAGATTTTAAAATCTAGCATAAAATGATGGTACCTTGTGCCTAATAATTTGTATTTAAGAGTTTTTTATTTGTGCTTTATAATATAGTATAGATAAAGTAATAAAATATTTGTAAATGCTGTTTATATATTATGTCTTGTACCTTATGCATGTCTAATAGTACTACTTTATTTTCCCTAATAAATACATTCAATTAAAATTTAATTCCTCAATAATCCTTTGTTTCAATATCTCTCTCTCTCTCTCTCTCTCTATATATATATATATATACTAGCATCATGCCCGTGCAATGCATCGGGTGAGTAAGGTGTAAAATTTTATCGTAAATGAAAAATTAAAATCCCTCGAGGGTGTAACTCCGTTGGTAAATGGGATGACTGTTGAGAAACTTTGTTAACCATCCAAACAAAGAAATAGATATGTAGAAATGAAGGAAAGACAAACATATGAAGGAAATCAGTAACAAATACACACTCAAGCAAGTCAAACAAAAACGAAAAAGAAGACAAAACCTGATACATAAACACCTCAAAGAAATCAAGAAGAAATCAAGAAGGACGGTAATAACAAATACACACTCAAACAAGTCAAACAAAAACGAAAAAGAAGACAAAACCTGATACAGAAACACCTCAAAGAAATCAAGAAGAAATCAAGAAGGACGGTAATAACAAATACACACTCAAACAAGTCAAACAAAAACGAAAAAGAAGACAAAACCTGATACAGTTGTTTGAAAAAAGGCGCTACTCGATCGATCTTTTCGATTTCATCCTCATCTTCTCCATTCAAAATTCATGTTTAAATAAGGATATAAATAGGAGGAAGAGGGCGTGTTCAGATATAGAGATACATGAAAATGATGATAACAATGGTTTTGAATTTTGATTTTTTATATAAAAATAAATAAGTAGTTTGTTAAAATTAATTAATTATCTTATATATTTTAAATTTTTTATATTTAAATTGAGATGTTTATCCTATTTTGATCATGTTTATCACAATTCAAATTTCATAATTTTAGGGTTTGGGGATTAGAGATAAAGAATTTTGGGGGATAAGGATGAAATTTATTAAGTAGGGTTAAAAGCATTTAAAAGTAGTACATATTGCTTCATTAGTTGTTTTTTAAGAGATTTTAAGTAGATTAACATTAAATAATAATACATAATGCTTAATGGTTGTTTTTAAGAGATTTTTATATCTCTTTTATAATATAGTATAGATATACTATATTATAAAGTATAGATAAAAAACTCTTAAATACAAATTATTAGGCATAAGGTATCATCATTTTATGCAAGATTTTAAAAATCTCTTAATTTACAAGTTTCAAATTACAAGATATCCATACTTGTAGCAATAAAATACTATCGTTCCTACCCCAAGTGATAAATGATGACGAAGACGTAGAACAAAAATTCGTTTATTTGCATCAGGCCGACTTTCGTCCCTGCTCGACGGGTGGATTGGATTGGTATTAGTTTGGATACGGAAAAATCGATCCATTCAACTTGCTCCTACGGAACCAAGATCGAAAAGATTGAAAAAATCAGTCATGGGGCGATTCAGGTGAGATCCAAACGGTCCTAAGGTAGTGAAATTCCTTGTCGGGTAAGTTCCGAAGACTTCTAACACTCATCAATTTGGTATGTATATGACCTTCCTTTTATGTAGACTTTTTCATGTATCATAATATATTATATTACTATAAATTTGTTTTAATTATCTTATTAAATATATAATTGGTTATTTTTTCTAGATGTCATTAAAATATATAAGATAATCATTGAATTCTAACAAAATACTTAATTTTTTTTATATAAAAAACATTATATTATTAAGCCTGAATTAAACAAATTTATAAAAAAAAAACATTATCACATTCTCAAAACATCCAAGATCGTACTGTAAATCAACAAAAAAAACAAAAAATAAAATGAAATATTAAAATCGTGATGTATCTCTAGTATATATATATATATATATATATATTTGCACAGTAAAATCAATTTTAATTAATAATATGTAATTATTATCATTTTTAAATAACTGAAAAACAATCTTATTTTTAATAATAAAAAGAGAATTTTTCTATATAATAAATAAACGATAAAAATAGGAATATAATATTTGATATTTAATTGATTAAATATAAAAATCTGATTTTATTGTCATATATATTTGAATCACATAAATATTATTGACAACAAAAATACATAATTAGGGTACTAAAAAATAAGCACATAAATCAATTCTAGTTGAGAAGAAGCAACACGTGACCATCTGCCAAACCCTTAACCTGTTTGACAGTCGAAAGTGAATGTGAGTTTTAAGTGGTGAACCCCCACCTTCTATCATCATCATTCTTCAAAGATTCAACAGCAGCAGCATCACCTTCTTCTTTCAATCTAAAAAGAAAGTCTCCGGCTCTCCTCCACCGTACGTACCTCCCTCCCTGGTGGGGCCCGCCTTCCACCACCACCACATCCGGGCCCCACTTCCGTTGATTACTTCTTTCTCACTGGAATTGAAGATCCATCAAACCTATCTGTTTGTTACGTACGCATTAATTAAACTTTCTCTCTAAAAGCTGTTACTTAATCTTACTCTCTAACCCAACCCAACCCAACCAAACCAAAAGGGTTTTTCTTTTTCACTATTAACAAAGGAATAACACCACTTGATTATAATAATAATTATTATTATTTATATCTGGGGCTGGGGTTTTATATATTTTTGGGTGTTTTTTTTTTGTGAATGTGGGTTTTAGGGATTCCTGCCTGTATTTGAAGACAAGTGAGGGAAAAGAAAGAAGTTTGTTGTTTACATTTCGATTAATGTGGGTTTTAGGGATTCCTTATTTTGAAGATAGCGAGTAAAAAGAGGGAAAGCAAGAAATAGACAACTTTCTTGTTGGGTTTTGACTGTTTGAAGTTCATTCAAGATTTCATTCAATAAGTTTGTGTGTGCTCTGATGGATACAAAAGGACGATTAATTGCGGGTTCACACAACAGAAATGAGTTTGTTCTTATCAATGCGGATGAAGTTGGAAGAGTAAGTAAGTTATGTTGCAAACATTTCTTCATCTTTTCTTTTGCAGTGCTTATCTTGTTTTTTGTTTGAAGCTGAAAAGTTTCATCAATCTGTTGGTGGGTTAATGAACATTTGAATGCATCTTGAATCACTCAACTCATCTTGCATTTCAACCACAGTCACTTCAATTCACACACATTCACTACTCTTTCATTGAGTTCAGGAACCATTTTGTAATGCTATTTTTCCATATCAAATACCATCATCATAACACATCCCCATTGCTTTAAAGTTCCAAACTTTTTTTTATTTTTATTTTTTGTTTTGCTAGATTTGATGGTGAATGGTGTCTCAGTTAACTTTAGGTGAAAAAGGTAATTGATTTAAAACTAGTTTTTTCATCAACAGGTGACTTGTGTAAAAGAATTGAGTGGGCAGATTTGCCAAATTTGTCAAGATGAGATTGAAATAACTGTGGATGGGGAGCCATTTGTTGCTTGCAATGAATGTGCATTCCCTGTTTGCAGACCTTGTTATGAATATGAAAGAAGAGAAGGAAGTCAAGCCTGCCCTCAATGCAAAACCAGATACAAACGAATCAAAGGTATCCATCCATAATCACCAATTCTTGCTGCTGGTTTTAGGTTAGGGGCTGTTTACTAGACACTTTAAGGGGTTGTTTGGTAAGTGAGGGTAAACGGTCCCTTACAGAAAACAAAAGAGAAATGAGTTGAAACTTTTAATATCAGGGAGTCCAAGAGTGGATGGTGATGAAGAAGAGGATGAATTTGATGATTTGGATAATGAATTTGATCTTGGAAGCAATGATCGGAGGGGCCCACATAGTTATGCTGAGGCGGTGCTTTCCTCCCGCCTCAATTTCGGCCATGGTGCATCCAATGGTTCTGGCTTTGCCACCCCATCGCAGATGGATGCAGCCGCTCTAGATCCCGAGATCCCTCTTCTTACTTACGGTCAAGAGGTAATAATTCTGCTTGCTTTGAAGCTTAAAAATGGAGATCCGTCGACTTTCTAACAATATAATCAACTTGCAATCGAAGGATGATGGAATCTCAGCTGATAGGCATGCTTTAATCATCCCTCTATTCATGGGTCGTTCAAACAGAGTCCATCCGGTGCAGTTCTTTGACACTGCTTCATCAGTTTCTTGTAAGTGTTTGGCTTCTTGATATTTGCGATAGTTTTCCGTAATTTTTTGGCTTAATTTCGGTCTGATTGTTGGTGTTTGCGTTTCAGTGCCACCAAGGCCAATGGATCCTAAGAAAGATTTAGCGGTTTATGGGTATGGAACAGTTGCATGGAAGGTTCGAATGGAGGAATGGAGAAAAAGACAGACTGATAAACTCAAGATGGTTAAGCACCATGGGAATGGTGGCGGTGGCGGTGGCGGCCATGGTGACGGAGATCTAGATGATGCCGATTTACCCAAGTAGGTGCTTTCTTTTATTATACCAAATAGTTGTTCGAATAAATATGTAATTCATATTTCGTTTCAATTCATTACTCTAAAGAATGCAATGAAGGGAATATATAAGTTTTTAACGTAGAAATTTATAATTATTTTAATTTGATATAGGATGGATGAGGGGAGGCAACCACTTTCAAGAAAGTTACCGATTCCTTCAAGCAAGATTAATCCATACCGAATGGTCATTTTAATGCGAATGGCTATTCTTGGTCTCTTCTTTCACTATAGAATCTTGCACCCTGTCAATGATGCATACGGTTTGTGGCTCACATCGATTATTTGTGAGATATGGTTTGCCGTTTCATGGATCTTGGATCAATTCCCAAAATGGTTCCCGATTGAACGAGAAACATATTTGGACCGATTGTCACTAAGGTATATGCATCCCTACCTCTTCTCTAACCAAACCAAACAAACTCAGTATATCCCACCTGAAGAAGATAAGGTCTCACCCACCCCCGCCCCTCCAAAAAAAAAAAAGTATAGATCCCAGTAGGGGGGGGTAAGATGTATGCATACCTCTGCCTCCTGAGACAAAGAGGTTAGCCCCCCCCCCCCCCCCGGGGCGGCTTTCGGTTATCTATATGTAACAGAGCGGTTGTTTCAAGACCCGTGGCTTTTGGTCCCCTATCTCTCAAAGTGTTTAAAGTTGGTTTCTTTTGTTTTCAGGTATGAGAAAGATGGGAAGGCTTCAGAGCTAGCTCCTATAGATGTGTATGTGAGTACGGTGGATCCACTGAAGGAACCGCCGCTCATTACTGCAAACACGGTGTTATCCATCCTTGCGGTGGATTATCCCGTGGACAAGGTCGCTTGCTATGTTTCTGACGATGGTGCCGCTATGCTTACATTTGAAGCACTCTCGGAAACATCCGAGTTTGCAAGGAAGTGGGTTCCGTTTTGCAAGAAGTTTAATATAGAGCCACGTGCTCCCGAGTGGTATTTTTCCGAAAAGGTTGATTATCTTAAAGACAAAGTACATCCGGCGTTTGTCCGAGAACGCCGTGCTATGAAGGTCGGTAAAAAATCTCTCTTGTTCATTCCTTTTTATTTTAAAAAGCAATACTTTTTTGGATAAATGTCAAGTCTGCATACATCTTACCCCGGACCCCACCTTCGGTTGGGATATACCGGGTTCGTCTGGTTTGGTTCTTATATTCAACTATTTGAAATGCAGAGGGACTATGAGGAGTTTAAGATTCGGATAAATGGGCTTGTGTCCATGGCTCAGAAGGTTCCGGAAGAAGGATGGACGATGCAGGATGGTACTCCATGGCCCGGAAACAATGTTAGGGATCATCCCGGAATGATCCAGGTGTGTGCATGATTTCTATCTTTCGATTTTTATCATTCTATACATGTGCTTCTAGGAAATAAATTGAATATATATATATAGGGATAAGTTCTGTTAAGAACCTAGAATTGATTAGGAACTCGAGAACTGCAAACAATGCGACATGTGGCATATTCATCAGGAATATGGACATGTTATTCATGGTGCATGTGTGATTCATGATGAATAACACTTCCATATTCATTATTCATGATGCATATTCATCCTCAATAGGGACATGTGGCGTGTAGGGTGTAAATGAGACGAGACAACTCGTAAGCTACTCGAGATCGACTCGGTCAACACTCAGACTCGAATAAGCTCGACTCGAACTCCACTATATATAGATCTTTCTCCTCCCTTGTTTTACATCTTTTGCCTTTGTTAAATGGCTTGAGCCTATGTAGGGGTGTAAATGAGACGAGACAACTCGCGAGCTACTCGAGATCGACTCATTTGAGATCGACTCGGTCAACACTCGACTCGAATAGGCTCGACTCGATATACTAACGAGTCGAGTCGAGTATAATGATACTCGAGCTCGACTCACATCATTTACACCCGCGTGTTGTAGGCAGTTCCCGGTCCCTAATCAATTTTAGGTTCCTAACGGAACTTCCCCCCCCCCCTCTCTTTCTCTCAATATATATATATATATATATATATATATAGCCATAGGTTCAAATGATGCTAGATGTATAAGAAGTAGAGAAGTGATCCTAGCCCTTCATCTAAAAAAATGGTCAAAATTTGCGGCTTTCACCAGAGCACCGGATAATTTGGTCGCATGGTAACAGCTATGCGGAAGATAAAGAGGTTTCGTAACTTATACAAAATAGGCGGCAAACAAGTGCATATGTGAACCTATGTGATTCACACATGAACTATAGTTCATATGTGAACTCGTGTAATTCATATATGAACATATAGTTCATATGTGAATCCGTGTAATTCATATATGAATTATTTTTTCTGATTCACATATGAACTATTTATTTGATTCACATATGAACTATTTAACCTATTTATATTTGAACCCGAATGATTTACCATATATTACCCTTCCTTTAAAAAAATGATCAACAATTGCGGCTTGGACTGTGAAGTGGGGGACCGTCATGGCTCCTGATTATTTGATCTTAGGATCACTTCTCTACTTCTCATACACTTAGCACTTCTCATTTGAATCTCTCCCTATATATGTATGTGTGTATGTATATATATATATTAAGAAGGTAGTATCAACATTTTTAACCACATCTGTTGGATCATCTCAATCTAACAGTTTGGATGAGTTCTTCGGTTCTTTATTTCAGGTTTCTCTCTGGATTTTTGCCAATACACACACATATATGTTTTTTACTATAAATGATATTGAACAATGTAAATTCAAATAAAAAGAAGAAAAATCATATATTGATATACATAGCTCACAAAAAGTGTTATATCAAGAGGTCATAACAAGGTAAAAAGGAAAATTTAAAGTCATATTACGCTTTAAAAAAAAACATCAAGACGCGTTAGCGTGGCATGGTGACGTTTCTCGTGCCATGGTGCCCCGCCTTTTAGAACCCTGATAGTGAATTACGATATGTCTTCTTCCATCAATAACACCTTTCTTTCTTTTTAATAAATTGTATTAAACAGGTTTTCCTCGGAAACAATGGCGTCCGAGATGTTTCAGGAAACGAATTACCACGCCTTGTTTATGTTTCTCGAGAGAAAAGGCTTGGATTCGACCACCACAAGAAAGCCGGTGCCATGAATGCTTTGGTTAGTACCAACTTATCCTCATCATCATGTATCGTACTTCCAAATTTATTTTTCTTGTTTGCTTTTAACGTAATTATCTTTTCTTTTTCTTTTCTTTTTTTTGTTTCTTGAAGATTCGAGTGTCGGCCGTTATTACAAACGCTCCTTTCATGCTCAATGTAGATTGTGATCATTATATAAACAATAGTAAAGCCCTTCGGGAGTCTATGTGCTTCATGATGGACCCTATATCCGGAAAGAAAATCTGTTACGTTCAATTTCCTCAAAGATTCGACGGGATTGATCGTCATGATCGATACTCAAATCGAAACGTTGTCTTCTTTGATGTACGTCACCTCTTCGTATCTGTAGGCGTTACAATAAGTTGTTAAAGACAAGTACTATCTACGAAATTGGACAACCTAATAGGACACAAAAATTAAATGAATTGTTCTATTAGTCTTTTTATATGACACTTTTGAAGAGTGTAGTATATATGAAGGACTAATAGGACACTTTTCAAAAGTATCATATGATTTATTTTTTGTGTCCAGTTATCTAATTTTGTGGATAGAACTTCACCCTAACAACTTATTGTAATGCCTTTAGAGAGGACACATAGTTTTTGGTCCTATAAGTTTAAGGTTCCGTTAAATACTCTATTAGTATTAGGATGGTTTTGTTGTTGTGATATCTTTCGAAGTATTCTTCTGAAACATCGTATCTCTCTTTTGTGATCTTTTTTTTTTAATGTTATAACAGATTAATATGAAAGGATTGGATGGAATCCAAGGACCGATATACGTTGGAACCGGTTGCGTGTTCAGGAGACAAGCGTTGTATGGATACGATGCTCCGATCAAGAAGAAAACCCCCGGAAAAACCTGCAACTGCTTGCCGAAATGGTGTTGCTGTTGTTTCTCATCGAGAAAGAAGAAAAGAAAAGGGAACTCAAAGAAGAAGATGAAGAAAATTAGGGAAGCTTCGACTCAAATACATGCACTAGAGAATATCGAAGAAGGAATCGAAGGTACGTGATTGGTCTCGAGAGGGTTTTTCTATTTGTTTTCTTTTATTTCGGAAGTATATATATATATATATATATACGGGCAAATACTCGCACTAACTAGCCTGTTGAAGGTTGGGCTGGGCCAATGACCCTTTGGAAACTTGCATTTGTTGCAGGAATGGATAGTGAAAAGTCGTTGCTCATGCCTCAGGTGAAGTTTGAAAAAAAATTCGGACAATCTCCGGTGTTTATCGCTTCAACGCTTTTGGAAGAAGGCGGCATTCCTCCCGGAGCTAGCTCCGCGTCTCTTTTGAAAGAAGCGATTCATGTCATAAGTTGCGGTTATGAAGACAAAACCGAATGGGGAAAAGAGGTTTGTGATTCTCTCCACAACCTCCTGGGATTGTTTCCTTTGGTTTTTTAGGTTTTGTGAAAACATAAGTAGCCGATTTCATATTTCTTTCCCTTTTTACTTGAATGCTTTTTGGAAAACAGGTTGGATGGATTTATGGTTCGGTTACGGAAGATATTTTGACGGGATTCAAGATGCATTGTCACGGGTGGCGGTCGGTGTATTGCATTCCAAAGAGGCCGGCATTCAAGGGTTCGGCTCCGATCAATCTTTCGGATCGTCTTCACCAAGTTCTTAGGTGGGCTTTGGGGTCGGTTGAGATCTTGTTGAGCCGGCATTGTCCAATATGGTACGGTTATGGCTGCGGATTGAAGCCTTTGGAGCGGTTTTCGTATGTAAACTCTGTCGTATATCCTTTGACCTCTGTTCCGTTGGTTGCTTATTGCACGCTTCCGGCCGTCTGTCTCCTTACAGGGAAATTCATCGTTCCTGAGGTAAGAACAAACTTTGCATCTATAGATACGTCATGATAAGAAACATAATTTGCGTGTTTATTTTAGTGAATGTGTATATTCATATATGAATAAACACCGTCAAATAGCTGTATAAACTACTATATTCATGTTTATGTGTATATTCATATAATGAATATACAATATATTCTTGTTTGTGTTTATATTCATATATGAATAAACACTGTCAAATAAGTTTATACACTATATTTATATGATTGTCAAATAACCGTCATATTTCATCTTCTTGCAGATAAGCAATTACGCTAGCATTCTTTTCATGCTCATGTTTTTGTCGATTGCGGTAACGAGTGTGTTAGAAATTCAATGGGGCGGTGTTGGTATTGATGATTTTTGGCGGAACGAGCAGTTTTGGGTCATCGGTGGCGTCTCCTCCCATCTGTTTGCTCTCTTCCAAGGTCTCCTAAAAGTCTTGGCTGGTGTCAACACAAACTTCACCGTTACCTCAAAAGGAAGCGACGATGGGGATTTCGCCGAGCTCTATCTCTTCAAATGGACGAGTCTCTTGATCCCGCCGTTGACTCTACTGATCTTCAACATCATCGGCGTAGTCGTTGGGATCTCGGACGCGATCAGTAACGGATACGAGTCGTGGGGTCCGCTTTTCGGCAAACTGTTCTTTGCAATATGGGTGATTCTTCATCTCTACCCTTTCCTCAAGGGTATGATGGGAAAACAGAGCAATGTTCCCACCATCATCATAGTTTGGTCAATCCTTCTAGCTTCGATCCTCTCGCTTTTGTGGGTCCGGGTCAACCCGTTTGTTAGCAAAGACGGGATCGTGTTAGAAGTTTGTGGGTTGGATTGTGATTAAAAGAATGGAAGAAGCAAACCGGATCGATATCGGGAGCTGGTGATATGAAACATCTATGAGGAGTAGTAGTAGTAGTAGTAATAATAATAGTATAGAATGAAAGAAAAGAGGTTTGGTTGGTGTTTGTAGATAGAGAAAGGCATGGACTTGTGCTAGATTGAGGCTTTGACTTTGAAAAGTCTTGTTTTGACCTTTTGACTTTTGATTCTTTTAGGGTTAAGGAGTTTTTTCAGAAATTTTATCTGATTGTAACCCCTAGGGAACATTAAATCTTTAGAGGCCGTTTATTGGGTAAACATTTAGAGTCATTACTTACTTTACGGTGCAAGATTCTTGGTCATCAAATATAATATAATACAAGTGTTTCTTATTCAGTAAGCGTTAACCTCACGACCCTCAAGGTAAGATTCTTGATCGAGGAAATGACATAGTTAAAATTGTATTACTAGTCAAGGACAATAAATGTTTAATCATTTGGTAAAAGGCTGCAGTAAACAACCTTTAATGTTCATTTTTATTAAACGGTAAAACACCCGAATTAAAACTACAATGACCGACAAGTCCAATGGCTATTCAAGCAGAAGTTGGTGAAGATGTACATGGATCGATTTGGATGAAGGTTATTGTGTTTGGGATCGGTCCAAGTAGAGATGGTCTAGGTCTTCCTAACGTCAAATGTGCGTGACTTGAATTTTTCATATTTAACGTCGCATATATAAACGTCATTCAAATATCTTTTATTTAAACTAGTAGAATAACCCAATGTATTTTTATTTAGACCCTCAATTAATCCTTCCACATAGACCATGTTTTTATCATGGGATTCAAACCCATGCCACTTGTGAAATATTCTTTCTAACATTTGAGTAAATTTGCGTTTATTTTCTTAACCGTATCAAATCACATTTGTAATTTTATCGCTTCCATTTTCAATAGATTCCCCAAAAATTATTAAAATAAAAGAAAATTACATTATACTCTAACAACTTCTCAACATTAATTATATTATTAATATATTCAATACATTTGATAACATATTGTTCCTTCATCCCGAAATGATTGGCCATAATTCTGTTTTAATTTGTCCTAAAATAAATATCTATCTTTAAAAATAAATGTTTAATTTCCCAATTCTTTCCTTAATTATGAGATTAATAAGAATAAAATTATTCTTTATTTATTACATATTTCTAAAATTGCATGCATTTTACAAACAATTTGGAACGGACAAGAGTATTTCTTTCTACTAAATAGTTCATTTTAGTTACTCTTATTTGTTAAAATAAATTAAAAAAAAAAAAAAAAAAAAAAAAACTATTTCCCTGTGTCGGCAATTATTTTTGGAGATTTTCTCTAAATTTGGAGAAACTTGCATTCTATCATACTATCTCTGTTTTTTAAAGAAATCCAATAAAGAAATCCAAAAATCTTCACTCTCCCTTTTGGAGAAGATGTCGAAAATACAATCCCATAAGTTTTGATAACAAATCAAACCCAACATAAAAATTTGCAGGATAATAATACCTAGGGGCCGTTTGTTTACCTCTTAATGGTTCCATTAAGAGGCAATATCTGAATCGTTAAGAGGCAATCTCTGAATCGTTAAGAGGTAAATCTTGTTTGGCAAAAAAAAAGTTTGCCTCTTAATGGTTCCAAAACCCTCTGAATGATTTAGTGTCTCCACCCTGTCTTAACCATTCAGAGCCCTGATTTCATCCTGAACAATTAGCAAACAACCATATTTCATTTCTCATTATATCATAAGAGCCTCTTAATCATTCTGCACCTAACCATTCAGCAACTGCCAAACAGCTCCCTAGTTTACATTAAAAAAAATGATTAGAAAGTGATGCTAAAAGCCCCACAGCTTTTTTGTTCATCAATATTCCCCACAACACAAAGACATAAAATTTGTATTACAAAATAAGTCTGAGAAATGTCATTAACAATTAAAAGAACCAACAAACCAACCACAAGTAATTACAAAGTTAGCCTTTTCACGTACTCACAAATGCTCCCCTATCTAATTCATCTAAATAAACTATAACCCGTTTATTACTAACCCGTCGCTGTTTTCCTTCACGTCACTTGTCACAATAATAATGCGCTGCTTGCAAAACCAATGTCGTTAGCTGACAGGCAAATACTTTAAAATTAAAATTAATTTGCAACATAAACGACCGGTCATCTCCAACCGCTGTACTAAAGTGTCATAGTCATTTCTAACCGATGTGTTACAATGCTAAAATATCCCAGGATAAAGTACACGAGCACAAATTGCAAGACAAAGATGAACCCCATTCTAAATCGATGTTTATAATTTTGTTTCATGTTTTATTTTAATTGGTAGAAAATTTAACAAACTAAAAGAAATTCTAAAACTAAATACCAAAAATTGTTGAGTTAATGTTAAATAAGATATAAATATTTAACTAATCTGCAAAAACTAATTAATATTCACAAAATTATTAGTAAACGAGGTGGGATTAATGTCCGCGCGTTGCTGCGGATGGAAAGAAATATTAAGACCATAAATTTGAGCATGACCAATTATGAGAACAAAACATTTTGTGTCTGTTAGCAGCATGACTATAATTTACAAAATGCCCTATCAGGATGATGTGTGTGTATGATAGGAAGCGAAAATAAATTGGCAAATGGTACATTACATCATTAAACCTAAAAAAAGTTACATTGTTATTAAACCTAAATTAAATTATAATAAAAATATGAATTAAACAAATTTTACATCATTATTAAACATAAAATAAATTATGATAAATTACTTTATTAATAAATAAAAAATTGGTGCGTGAATCACCTACGACTATGTGCTTGGATTACGACTATGTGCTTGGATTGATGGGGAAGGCGGAAGGTTTTGGGTTGGAGAACACAGTCATTGAGATGCGATGCATGTTAAGGGATCTTTATTTTATGCTTATAAAATAAAAATAACTTTTATAATATAACTTTTATTTATTTAAATTAGAAAATGAAAAAGTTATAAATGATCGAAATGTCATTTACTTAACGGTCAGGAGCTAACAACTTTTAGTTTCGAGGACCAAAACGTTACGCAAATGCAAAATCGAAAGTCTATTTTGGAATCAACAAATTATGGAGACTAAATCCAAGAGGAAAATAAAACTATAGGGACCAAATCTGTAGCTCTACAAACATAGGACTAAATCTAACAGGAAGATAAAACCTCAAGGACCAAATCTGTAATTTACTAAAAACCTCAAGGACCAAATCTGTAATTTACCAGTACTGTTCATGAACAGTACTGGTAAATGTTAGTATTTATAAATAATATAATAAGATATAAAAATATAAATTTGAGTAATTAATATACACTAAAAATGATTATAAATTAAATGACAAATTGATAAACATATGTCATATATAAAGGTGCAATAATTTAGCACAAACCGGTTCGAGATTGATAAATTAATGTTACTGAGTGCTAAAAATTAACCACACTTAAATTAGTGTATTTCTATTAAATAATGAAAATTTGAGTGCTAAAATTCAACACAAATGCTATCTTTAGCACTTTTGGTTGGAGATGGCCTAAAGAAACATTAGTTAGACAAAGGTATTTTTCTTTAGAGCAAATTGCATGAAAATACAACATATTTTGATATGGTTTCTAACGTAAATTCAGAACTTCCATTTTGGTATGACATCTCAAAACATTTAGGCCAAGACTCATATGTAAACTAGATACCTAAATGTTTAAGATGTCATATCCGAGATATCAAAATGAAGATTTTCAAAGTAGGTTGCATTTTTCTATACAATTTGCTCTTTTCTTTACCAAAGTCATAATAATATTAAGATTTAAGACAAAGGGAAAAGGATGTATCATATACCTTTATCATAGGCAAAATCATGGCTTGTTTTCCTTTTTCTTCTCCATGGACGTGTCACTTGAACCATCTACTTCATCATTAAAATATTTATGAGAAAACTCTTCAAAGTTTGAAACTCCTCCATACATCTCGTTACTCTGTGTTGCAGTGGGATCTTGGGTTTTGTCTACAAAATGATGATAAAAAGAATTACTCAAAAGTAAGTGCATATAAATTCGAACCAAATGATGAATAGGTGAATAACTCACCATCAAACGGTTCACTCTCCCATTGACCATCAAAATCATGAGCTCCGCTTCCCCTTATCTCAATATCATCACAAGACCTACTTTCATCAGGAAAAGTAAAACGGACTGCATTCTCCTGATCGTGTTTTACATTACTGCTTCTGTTAGTGGTTGGTGTTGTAAATAATGCTTTCAGACACGAATCTGCACTTGCGCAAAATAGCAACCATCACATTTCATTTGCAGAACAGATTAACAATGTTGGTAAGCAAAAACCATAGATATAACAATTTATGGTGACACAATTCTCAGAATATGTGGAACCCCTTTGAACCACAGCCCAAGGTTGCATTTGGGTATGTGGGATAGCACAGAACAAAAAACTTCGTCTTATGTTTGAAAGGACAGGATTGAGTGGGAAGAAATGAATTTTTTTCTGTTCCACCAAAACTGGTATTAAGAATGAAGATGGCCAAGATTGGTAAGTTGCTAAATAAACTACCCATGTCTGAACCCTAAAACCTTGCAATTTTCTTTCACCTCACTCTCCCCGTCCAATTCAGTCCAGTGTGTCCACTCACTTCTGCATACCAAACGCACCCTAAAAGACCCTTTATAAAGAGATGAAAAGTTTCTACATACATACTTGTATAAACATATATAAAAGGTTGGGTTCCGGTAGCAAATCAGAATTTTGTAAGAAGCATAGGAAGTACTTTGTTACCGGAGGTTCACATGTATTAACGTTTCATATTAACCTTCGTTAACATTTTCTATAATGTACCTACCATTCTCACCAAAATTTGATTTCCTGCACGATCCTAATTCTCTCTCTCTCTCTCTCTCTCTATATATATATATATATATATACACACACACACAAGCTTGATGGTCGATGTCTAACCAGTGTAGGACTTTGGATCAATGATATTTGTTGGCAAGGTACAAAAATTGAACTCACCAGACCAGTTAAAAAATTCTTCAGTACTGAATTTTCCATCAGCTTCATTTCTAGAAGCTTTTTCCAAATTGGTTACTGAATTGATGAATCCGGCTGCAGAATTAGAACTTTTTTCCATGGAAGAACTTGCTCTAGCAGAGGTTTGGAGATCTGAAACTCGGTCATCTATTGATTAACAATCATACAACAATTTTAAGGATTTTTATTTTACGTATACATAATGCAACAAAAAATTAGTCCACAGTATCCACCTTTCATGATTTCAGCCAGTACATCATCACTTTCGTTTGATGAAACTGGTTTCTGATATTCATCTATTCCAGAACTATGATTCCCCCAATCCACAGAAGTACTTGCTTGTTGAATTTCTTCTGTCAAAGTATCCAATTCATTTGCTAAGGAATTATAAATCATACTACAAGACTGAGAAAATATGCAACTACCTTGCTTTTTTATATCATCGTCTTTAAAGGAAGTAGGTGGATCTGAAACTGTATCATCAACTGGAGGTGGATTACAAAAATTGAAATTAATTCAAATGAATAATAACATAAATAAAATAAAATAGAAACTAACGACTAACCAAATTATAAAAAATATTAAATAGTCTCACATTCTTCCTTTTTATATGTGATTGGCAAGCTTTCTTCTGGAATTGGACTTTCATGAACTCCAATATCTTCCGTAAATCGATCTGAACCCAAGTCATCAACAGTAGCTGAGGATAAAAATAAAACAAATAACCAAGTTAAAAACAGCAAAAACTAAAAACCATAAAAAAAACACTAAGAAATTTACAACATTCGCACGTTTTTCTTTTGTATACACAATCTGTGAGGTTTCTTCTCCGGTTGGATTATCAGGAGTTTTTATATTTTCTTCATCTACACCATGATTTGAACAATCTTCCATGACTTTGTCAGTATCCATAGAATGAGCAACGGTTGCTACTGTCTGCTCCTTTCCATCACCAAAAGCAAGATCATTCTCTGGGATCGTTTCAGCCTCTTTTGTTCTCTGTTCATTGTTCATACCAGGAGAAATACTTTCACTTCCCTTTGATTTCTGCTCAGTCCCACAAAAACAGATGTCATTTTTGGTATCAATGACTCCTGTTGCATTTGCACGCCCATCTGCACAATTAAAAAACATATGGTATGTCTAAAGCATTTCTAAGAGACAGTTACTATGATCAGCAGCCAAATAACGTACCAATATCACCCAAAGTTTTAATGACAACATCCTGATTGATTTCTATGATTGAATCCCTGATGTCATTTTCATTTGTAGCAGGAGTTTGTGGTGTCTCTTCGTGTGTTGATAAATCAGGTTGTCCAACTGAAGCACATACATTAACATTATCACATGGAACTTCATCTAGAGCAACATTCAACACGGGCTCTGCTTTTTTGTCAGAAGACCTGATTGAAACTTCAAGCTCCACAGGCATATTTTCATTTTGGGTTAGCTCTGGTTCATCATCTCCAACATCCTGTTCATCCATGGCAGGACTATCATTGCTTGTTAATCGTCCCTGTTCAGATTCTCCGTCCTGCCCATCAGTTTTGTCATCTACAACACACTCACTGTCGACGCCATTACCTGAGACAGAAACCTCAACAGTGTTCCTGGTGTTTGATGGCTCTAAACCAGGTTCAAGCTCCTTAGGCACATTAATACTGTCATCTTCAACATCATCCTTGCTTATCACAGAAGTGCCTAACAGATCATCGCCAGTTGATGGCTTCAGATAGGATTTAAGAGCATCACTAGCATTATCACACTCACCCTCGATACCATTGCCTGAGATAGGAGTCTCAAGTATGTCGTTGGTAGTAGATGGCTTTGAAATAGGTTCAAGCTCCATAGTAATGTTAAAGTCATCATCAGCGTCAGTTGACAGCTTTGAGTTAGATTCATGTTCCTTGTTAGCATTAACACCCTCACCTTCACCATCACCATCACCATCACCACTAGTCAACACAGAATCTTGAAGTATATTGCCAGCAGTTGACGGCATTAAATCAGTTTCACACCCCTTAGTAGCATTAACTGTGCCATCTTCGCCATCAGATTTGTTCAAAATAGGCATCTGGAATACATCATTACCAGTAGATGGCATTACCTCAGATTTAAGCTCCTTTCCATTATCCACTTCATCATCTGTAACATAAGTAGTATTTTTGCCAATTGACAGCTCACTTTGTTCGGCTAAACTATCCTGAGTAGCAACCACGTCGTCTTTAATATCATTTTCATCCATGGCAAAACCCTGAAGCACATCATCACCAATTGATTGCTCCAGAGGATCATCTCCATTAGATTTGGCATCATGTTCCTCCTCTACTGGAGTCTGACAGGCATACTTGTTGGTTGATTGCTCCCACACAGAATCCATTGCTTGTGCCTCCACTCCAGCTGCAACACCTCTACTGCCTGTGTCAGGACTCCGAAGCATGTCAATGCTACCATGAACCCCATTATCCTCAGAAACAGACTCATCCATCAATTGTTTCTGAGCACTAGCCCTCTTGTCATCATCATTGTGTGCATCATTATCAGCAACTTCATGTTTGCCGCCAGAAGGATTCTGAAGTGAGTCATTAACGGTTAACACCTCCTGGTCATACCCCTTCTCAATCTGAGCATAAGATCCCTCATCTGCAATAAATTGCTCGACACCTTCAGCTCTTGATGGCTCCAGCAGAGCTTCCATCTCTTTCAATTTGCCTGCGAGTTAGAACATAAAATTGTACTCAAATCACTCATGTCAGACAGTAATAATTCAACAAAAGCTAACTTACTCTTATCATATGACTGTTCGAATGACGCCTGGCAAACAGAAGGAGGACCGGCCTCGTAAGAAACGGAATCACAGTTAATGTCAGCATCAACATTGTTTCCCTTGGTGATGACTCCAGGTGATATATCAACACCCAGAACAGAAACCGCTGGTTCCTCAACCATCACATCAGTTTGCAGCCTCTTTGACATGGATCCTGATATGGTCAATTCCATTTCCTTTCCGCACGCATCTAGTCTTGCAGACTTCACAACTGATTCCTCTATATCTACAGCTACCTGAACTTGAGCTTCACTAAATGTTGCAGATTTCACATAAACCTCCTGATTCTGATTCTGCACATCAGCCATGGTCTCTGAAACTTCAGCCATTGGAAAAGGTGACCTTTTAGTATCAGAATAAGTTGCCCCTGAGGGAGTTTCATCTTCAAAATTTGGCAAGCCCACATAGCTTCGCTGCTTTCCGCTAAGCAAATTTTCAGTCAAATAGGGTGTTGCACCTGTCTCATTTTCAGCCGCACTGCATGTCACCTGTACAGGAGATTTTTCAATATCGGCACCTGCAACTTCCATAACTTCCCCAGGAGCTCTTCCAGAAGCATTCTCTGCAGATACCAAACTTGCATTTTCCTTGACAATGGCAGCTTCACTCATAGAAGCCCTGTTTTCCTCCATGACGTTGGTTGGCAACCTCACAGATTCCGAAACTGATAAATCATCCGAGTGTTCCAATATCTGATCCTCGGCTTCTTTAGAAAATTCAGATGGAACACCGATGGTGTCAGCAAGTACTGTTTTCTGAACGGTACGAGGGGTTTTTTTCTTCTTTCTGAAGTTGCTGTTCTTAATAGCTCTACTGTTGGTCACATCGGGATGGGCCCCGACTCCTGTAACTTCAGGTGACAACATCTGGGCATCAGCAAGAGGTTGTCTTTGATGTGCTGACTGACTTTGCTGCTTCTCTTTATCAACCATTTCAAACAACTTGCTTCCTGCATTTTCTCTATGTTTGATTCCACTGCGTGTAAATCTCCCTGGTGTTGTATTGACGGCAGCATTGCTCTCACCTCTGATTGCACTCCGTGTAAGCCGCCTAATAGATTCTTCAATGGCAGGTGTGCGCCCAATCTCGGTAACTTCCTCATCAAGTTCAAAGTTCTCCGACTTCGAAACTGGTGCCCCCTCTGCATTCAATTTTTCAGCATGCTCCTCTGAATCACTTGGCTTTGATTCACTCAACTTTGCTCTTCTTTTAGAACTATTATCTTTAATTATTGCACCACTTGATATTGTCAGGCTCGCACTTTGGTGTCCTTCAGGAAGTGCATTTTCTACAGCTAGCTGATTATCCAGTCTTAATGCAGGTGTCTTTACACTACTCCCTTGCTGTTTTTCCGCAATAAAGTTTTGGCGTGGATACGAAACTGCTTTCCCTTCACTTTTACTAGTACTACGTGTAGAACGTCTTTGAGATTCATCAACAGGAGAAACATACACAGTCCCAATAGTATGATCTTCAATAACAGGGTTTCCTCTTTTTTTCTTAGATTTGTGACTCCCGGTAACACTATCTACAGCTTTCATACCATCTTCAGAAGCATCTTTTCCTGATCTGGTAGCATTTTCTTCATTTTCTAAACCTTCATCAAGCACGGAAAGATTGCCAGATTGCTCTTTTGACTTCCTTTTTCCAACAATTTTACGTGTTCCAACATGAGGTGATTTAACCATCTCAATTTCTTTTACCATGTCCCTCTTTTTAACCAAAGGTTTGTCAATTCCCTTCCCCTTCACTTTTTGCATGACAAGTTTTTGTCTGGTGTCCTTTCTAGCCGGACGATTCATATGTTCTTCCAGATGAAGAACCACTTCAGTATTGTCAGGCTGCATAACAGATTTTCTTCTGTTGATATTTTTCCTACCTGCATGCTCTAACGGTTCCTCAAGCTGTTGAACCATCTTAGACTCCCTTTGAACCTCAGCCTTGTTCTTGGCTCTGTTTTTATTATTCCCTTCAGAAGATTTCATCGCCAAAAGAGCCTTGGACCTTGTAACTTTCCTGTCAACAACCATTTCCACTTTACTGACACTCGGATTCAAGACTGTAGAATCTTCAACCTTCGCCCTGTTTCTCCTTGACTGCCTTGATTCCTTGTCAGTGTGATGTTGACTTTCAGAAACTTCAGCAGTGCTTTCTTCACTTCTCTTCTTTCGCTTCCCATGCCCCAATTTCTCACTTCCTTCTTCAGTAGCAATCTCTACCCCTCTAGTCCTCAACGTTTTCCTCCTAGGAAGTTCTTGGTTACTTTCTGAAGGAACATTGATCAAATTATTACTCAGATCAGAAACCTTTGTATCCCTTCTAGTTATTTTCTTCACAGCTTGGGTAATTGCAACCGTGTTTGCAACATCATCTGTTAATGTTTGTCCTCTAGATCTTGTAACTCTAACTGGGACATTCATAATATCTTTAGAAGGCTCAACATTGTCCACATCGTTTACCAGTCGTCTGCCACTCATTTTCTTAACTTGAGGATTTAAATTAGGACCAATACCATCCTCCATCAAGGTTTGTGCCTTTGACCTTGTAACTCTAACACGACCAACCACAGTTCCCTCAACTGACTCACCAGCCTTTTCAACATCTTTAACTGCCCCTTTGTTTTGCTTATTTTCATCAAGTTGAACACCACCACCTTTCCCTAATGTGTGCACCTTCGACCTCGTAACTTTACCAAGATTAACATCAAGTTCTTTAACTGCATCAGTTTCCTTTTTGACATCTTTTACTGCCCTTCTATCTTGCTTCTTTTCATTAATTAGAATGGCATCATCCTTCCCTTGCACCCTTGACCTAGTAAGCCTAACCGGAACTTGTACACCATCATCAGTTAACTCAACAGTATTAATATTATCTACAACTGGTTTAGCAACCTTCTTCGCCACCGATTTCCTCCTATGTTTCGTCTCTGTAACCATATCCTTCTCTTTTTTGCCAGATCGCAGTTCATACTCAACCAAGTCATTATTTGGACTAAACCTGACTTTCTTTGCTTGCCTTCTCGACACTGCAGGTTCACTCTCATCTGTGGTTTCAACAGCACCTTTCATACAAGTCCGTTGTCGTGATGTTGGTTTCTTCTTTTCCTAAATTTAATATTGTCGAGCATAAACAGAGAATGATTAGCTGTTTCAGAAATATTTTTCCTAAACTTAACATAACATGACCATTCAGTCTATAAGACACCTCCATGTCTGTGTATGTAACTAGTACTCCCTGTATTCTATAAAAAGCATCAAAATCTTTATTTATTATGTTCAATCTGCTTTCTGAAAGACATTTATCAGGGTTTTTTTTTCTCAATTTGCCAATTACCAACTATAAATTTCTATTTCTAGAACTGGTTCCAGAAGAAGAAAACCTTTGAGCAATGGGAAAAGACTAGTACAAAGACCCCCCTGTATAACCAAGGAACTTTAGTGCAAAACATTGATATTTTTCGAAGTTCAATGTAATTATCAATTTTTCTGAGTCACTTTAGCATAAAAAAATAAAGTTAAAACTGTCACCATCATAGTACTCAAATTCAAGTGTAGCTCTTATTTACGGTAACCGAGAGAACATCATATCACTGAGTATAAAGCATGAAAAAAAAAGAGGGCAAAGAAGACATGAAAATTACGTTGAGAAGTTCAGAAAGCTTATCAGCCAAAACGGAGTTGGCAGAATTCGCAGGAATATTATGTTCCTTGCATAGAGCTTGAAGCTCTCTTCTTTTCATACTGTGATAATCCATCTCTGTAAAAAATAACATCCCCAAATCAGTAACCAACAACCAAAACAAGTATAATCCTCCAAGGACCAAAAAAACACAACGAAAAAGCGTCAAACCAAACCGGAAAACACAAAAATCAAATAGTTTACGATAGACCAAGTTAAATCAGAAAGCAGAAACAGTACCTGAGTTGGAGATGAAGTGTTGTCCCGATTAATTCAACCGTGGAAGAAGCATAGATTAGATCATAGATAGAGAAAGAAGATAGGCGAGAGGAAGAGAGATCTGGGATTTAAATTTTGAAAAAGTGAAATTAGGGTTCCCGCTCTTGAGAAAAAGAAAAGGGGGAAATTGATTTTGGGAAAGGTGAAATCTGGTGAGTCTGTTGTTGGTGTGTTCATTCGTCTATTTTTGTACCAGAGAGGTGCGCGTGGAGTGGGGTTACCGTCATAGAACCGCCACGCGCTTTTCATGACTGGTCATTAAATCGATTTTGGCTACGAAATATAAAATGATGTTGGATCATTGACGACAAAATGTAAATTAATTAATATATTATATGTCAAAATAAAAAATAATTAGTCATCGTGTAAAAATTAGGTATATCATAATTAGATTAGAACTAAAATATCTTATAGTTATCTACTTGTAATGATTAATGAGAATTACAGATCTTGTTCTATTGATTTACCGTTTTTCTATTTCGTTTTTCCTATAACATGTTATCAACACGAAAAGCTCAAACCGTTTTTCACCGTCTCTAAACGGTTGTTTTGCTCGTTGTCCACCGCTATTGAACGGCTTGTTACAAATTGCATTGTTACTCTATTATCCCTTTGCTCATTGTCATGCCTGTCAAAATTTCAAGCAAGTATTCTACCAACTTTTTCATAAGTGAACATTATGAAATCATGTTAGAAGACTAGTATAATTTATGATTTGATCTATATTTTTGTTATATTTGTTGGAAAATTTTTAGTAAAACATGGATTTTTACTAACTTTGGACACATTTAAATACATGTATATATATAGTATATATCTAACTCTTTGTGGGTTTGTATTCTCCTATATGAGAGCTTCAAATCGATATATTATGTGTCCAAAACGAAATATATGTGAATGAGATATCGATGCTCAAAGTTGAGTGTTTGGGATGAAATTGACAAAAATCAAGTTAGTGTGGGAATGTGTCCCACATAGGAAGGAGGAACAAATTTTTTGTGGTTTATAACCATGAAGATTGGAGGGGCTTACAAGCTCTTGTTTGGTTTTACTCCAACACCTACCCGCGCGCAGGGGGGTGCTGATTGGGGCTCTCGTAAGCTATAAAATCAACGTACTTGTGCATGGACGCGACATGCGGACACGAATGCAGCTCCGAAATCTTGTGCAAACACTGGAATGTGAACCCAAACAGTGACTCGTGCGACCACTGGAATGTTTTCGAAACAGTGTCCCGCGCGGAGTTTTGTTTCAGTTTATTCTGTAACTCCATAATCAAATATATTGAATAAGAAATTTAATATTTTTATTACCAATTAATTAAAATATTAAGTGTGGCGGTTTCGATTTTCAATATAAAATGAAGGGACTGGTTGCATTCGATACACACATATCGAACACATCGAAAACTGATATCTCTCTAAAAGCTTCTGTATACAAGATTCCGGCGATTTTTCAGGCAAGTGGTCATCTCCGGCAGTTCAACTGTTTTGACTGTTATACCCTGGGAACAGACGGCAAATCTGTTTAAGGGAATCGTGTTACACACGAGCCTCAGCTTCGTTTAATTCATCGGTTTAGTCGTTTATATATTTTATCTGTTGATTCGTCAAGTTTCATTTGTATTCGTATTATTATTACTAATAATTCGTTGTTTGTAGTTTATTACATTTTGTTGTAATATTATATGTACAAAAATACATATAGTGAAAACCAACAATATTTTCATGGTTGATATTAATTGAATTTTTAACTAAATTGAATTTGTAATTATTTAATTTTTCTATTCAAATGATTAAAATAAATAAAGGTAGATATTGACGTAAAAATATTACATTAAAAGATAATTGTTTTAATTTATAAGCCTTGATAAAATTATCCGAGTTTTATAATTATGTAATCTTGTTTTAGTTTTTTTTAAGTCTTAAAAAATCGAGATCCGCATCTAAATACTAAATAAGGGTCAAATAAAGTCATGGAGTTTTTTAATTGATTAAATAAAGATTTAAGTTATTCTCTTTATTAGTTACTAGAAGCGTACTCGTGTAATGCAACGAGATACATCACGATTTTAATGTTTCATTTTGTTTTTTTGTCGATTTACAGTACGATTTTGGATGGTTTTGAAAAAGTGATAATGTTTTTTTTATAAATTTGTTTAATTTAGGCTTAATAATATAATGTTTTTTATATAAAAAAAATTAAGTATTTTGTTAGAATTCAATGATTATTTTATATATTTTAATGACATCTAGAAAAAATAACCAATTACATATTTAATAATATAATTAAAACAAAATTATAGTAATATAATATATTAACTAGAAGCGTACTCGCGCAATGCAGCGAGATACATCACGATTTTAATGTTTATTTTATTTTTATTTTTTTGTCGATTTACAGTACGATTTTGGATGGTTTTAAGAAAATGATGATGTCTTTTTATAAATTTGTTTAATTCAGGCTTAATAATATAACTTTTTTTATATAAAAAAATTAAGTATTTTGTTAGAATTTAATGATTATCTTATATATTTTAATGACATCTAGAAAAAATAACCAATTAAAAATATATATATATAAAACTCATATCAACCTTCTTTTTTCTTTTTTTAATGATTGTGAAAAAAAAATACGTGTAGATTTTATATTATCAAAAAAATACGTGTAGATTTTATATTATGCTAATATAAAATACGTGTAGATTTTATAAAATAAAATAGATTTTATATGAGCAAAAAAAATATGGAAGAAAATATTACATCTCATTATGTAAAAAGATTTTATAAAATAAAATATGGAAAAATATTTTATAAAATAAAATATGGAAAAATCATTATGAGATGTAATATAAAAAAAATACGGAAGAAAAAAGATTTTATATTACATCTCATTAATATAGATTTAAATGTAAAATCTACATTTAAGATAAATTATGTTAATATAAAATCTATTTTATAAAATCCTCCACCAAAAAAACAAATAGTTATATTAATAAATGAGTATTCATTCCACAAATAGATGATTATGTGAGATATTGTGCTTGGAAATGTTATACTAAAACATTAAGAAATTGTAAATTAAGTAATTGGCTTTAATTAGTTATAACTTGTGCTTAAAATGTTGTAATTAAGAGTTTTTTATGTCGTTTTTATAATATAGTATAGATTAATAGTGATACATGGAAATGTTTGTATAAAAGCAAAGCCCTACACATACCAAATTGGTGGGTGTTAGAAGCCTATAGTAGTAATATGTATCTTGTGTTTTGATACTTGTAAATTAAGAGATTTTTAAAATATTGCATAAAATGATGATACCTTGTGCCTAATAATTTGTATTTAAGAGTTTTTTATCCATGCTTTATAATATAGTATAGATTTATTAAGTTTTTCATTTAATATATATTTATGATATTAATATTATTCTAGCTCAATATCTGTTAAATAATATTTGTTTGCTTATTTTATTGGGTTGTGTGGATAATCTGTGGATGCATTTCTAAAATCATGTATTGGATCATTGTTATTTATTATTAGTTACATACCCGTGCGCGATGCGGCGCAAAACATCTCGAAATCGAAACCAAAAACTCGAAACAGCAATCATGTTTCATTTTTTTTGTTCTATTTTCCTTCCTTCTTGATGTTAATTTCATGGATCTATGTGGTTTTATATCGCAAAATGATAGTATATAAATTGAAGGTTAATATGGATTTTGAAATGGAATAGATGGATAATGGGATTTTCAAACTCTAGACATTGGTTGTTCTATCTTTTAACGACCGGCTTATGCATTAATAGTTTGTACTTTTTGTAACTTGTAATTAAAAATAAAAAATTAGAAATTTATGTTTATACATACTCGAAAGTAAAGAACATTTGTAACAATCAAGATAATACTTCTACCTAAGTACAAGGACCATCAACATGAAAGGGAACATCCGAAGGAAAAGAATAAAATGCATGAAAAAGATGAAACATACAAACAAAATTCGATTGCATGAGTTGAGTGAGATGAATTAGTGCATTATCCCTTTATGCTTGTTGAAAGCAAACTATTTAATTTAGGAAATGAACTGAGAAGAGGCTCCTACACATAACATAATAAATTAATCACACACTAAAGAAGCTCACAATAAATGATTTGCTTTTATTTACCTTATTTATTCGTTGACCAATCATGCTAGTTGATTCTATCAATATTTCATTTGGCCTCACTTGAAGTAACTATAAAATCTTTCAAACATCAGTATCATTTTTGTAAACAAAAATCAGAACTTGAGAAAGTTAACATACCTTAGCAAGGGTATTTGAACAATCTATTACATCTTGGTAACCTGCATCCCTCCTAGAAGTTATACAAAGGTCTCTTAGGCAATTCTCTATGAAAGTCCTAGTTGTCAATTAGTGACTTGAATCAAAAATCAACATACAAATTTCATGATTCATCAACTGAATCAAACTAAACCGAACGAGACCTTACGCCATTTCTATAAAACATATTTAGCAGACAACAAGAAATTAAATCCCAAGTCTCGTATGAAAGTTACCGTGGCTGCATTTGCTTGACAAACATTTATCAACACTGCACAAGCCTAAGAGGTTGCATAACTGAAGTTAGAAGAAACGTTTAAGAGACTTGGTAGCGAAAAACATACTAAGAGAGAAAACCCACCGTTGTAAAATTTTCTAACGTACTTCTGCAATAAAGAACGGGTGCAGCTGCAACCACATTTTTAGTAAATTCCCCTGAAGAAAGTTTGACATAACAAAGTCAAAATATGATATTACATAGGTTAATAACAAGTAACAACACATGTTTGCTAGATTCTCATGTCTAATTGACCAAGCCTTTTAAAGTCATAAAAGGTCAACCTAAGTACATTGGAACGAACCTGCAACTACGACATCTACATCACAAGTCACAAGTGCAAGATCAGGCTTCTATCCACAACTCGTAATCCTCCATACATCCCTGCAACCTTGAATCCCTCAGCAGCAGTAACTCCACCAGGAATCTTCACAATTAAGATTCTTTAGTCAAGATCATATCAATACAAAAGATGCAAAAGGTCAACATGTATAAACACCATTATTTGAGGAGCATTTAAGCCTTGTGGAGTGTTATGTTGCACAAGGAAAAGGTACTAATGTATGAATTAACTTCACTTTGAATATGTAAACTTAGAATAAAACATTAATTACAACTTCAAAAGAAAGCTAAGTTAATTTCTTCAATTCCCACTTCCTCCTTTCCAAAATGCACCAATACAAACACCCCTTTGGTTTTATTTGTCTTCTAATTCCATTACTCACGCTTCTATCAAGTTTGAATTTCTAATTTCTATACATATTTATATGATTCGTCTAAAACCTTCAATTTCTAGCCTACAATTAAATCCAAGTTATCTACTCCACAACAACAACAAAAAAACCCTCCATAACAAACATTTAAATAAGCATCATATGTCTATTAAAAGTGTGTTATACAAGTATAACTATCAAAACAACACATACATAAAGCACACTTTCCAAAGTTTCAAAAGTATCCAAGAGCTTTTAGCCTACAATACTTTTATGGTTGGGAATCCTTATGAATCTAGTTTATTATGCAACAAACATTGCTCGATTGAAGTATTCTACAACAAGGTATGGTTTTATGAAACTCAACAAATAAACAATAACCAACATAAGCAATTACACAAACAACATAGACAAATAACAATAGTTGATAGAAGCACAAACATGCATAAAAACAAATAGAAATACAAACATATATAAAATAGAAATAATCAATAGAAGCACAAGTAGATGACAATGATCAACAGAAGCAACTAGAATAGCAAGCTCACGAGCATGAAAGTTAAAGTTTAAAATTGTTGTCTATGGATTACTTAAGCGCAGATAGAGACCGCAATTGCCAACAGTCTTGTACCTTGGTGCCAAATAAAAAAACTACGAAGAAGAATCAATAGGGGAAAATGAAGGGAGTTAGTCATTACAAATTTTATTCTCTAATACAGTTGCTTAATATATTATAGGTCTTTATTATCTACCACATTATTTTTGAACTCTTATTATATACTAATAATATTTCGATCTCTTTTATCTACTATTTTTATTTAAAATTTTAAACTACTATTTATATTTGAACTATTACTTTTTATGCCAAAAGTACTAAATATAAATTAAGATTTATTTATAGAACCCTTACAACTGAAGACAAACTACCTTGAAATTAGGGGTGTTCGTGGTCCGGTTTGGGCGGTTTAACCCCTCAGATCACAAACCAAACCGCAAGTGGCGGTTTATTAAATTTTCAAACCGAGCGGTTTGACATCAAGTGCCTAGACCGGTCAAACCGGACCGTGGTTTAGGCGGTTTGGTCCGACCGGTTTAGGCGGTTTGGGCCTTTTGTGGGTTTTAAAGTTTAAACTTAAAAAAGTACATATAATATCGAATTTTAAAGCTTCGTTAGCTTGAGTCCACAAAATAGTAAACAAAATCCAAAAAAATTAACAAAGTCCACAAAAAAAGTAAACAAAATATCCCAACAAAACACTAAAAATCAAAGTCCACAAAAAAAGTTAACAAAGTCCACAAAAAAGGTGAACACAGTGAGTCCGCCGATGTTAGTGAATAGTAGTCATTTAAGTTGTCAAGTTTCAAATTTTAAAAATTAAAATAGATTTTATGTTTGAGTTGGATTTAAGATAACATTGAGCCTAACCAAATATATTTAAGATAACATTGGGCTAGATAATGGATATAAAGACATATATAAAAAAATAAAATATATATGAATTTGGCGGTTGGTTTGGTCCAAACCGTCCAAAAAAACCTCCAGACCGCAGACTAGACCGGACCGCCCAGTTTGACAATTTTTCAGACTAGACTAGACCGCTCAAACCGCCAATTCTAAATCCTATCATATCCAACAAACCAAATGAATTGCGGAACTTGAAATGATATTCAAATCTTGGTTTAAAGAAATACTTAGATTTAAAATCCGGGATTTTATTGAAATTCTACAAACATAAGATTTTAAAAACTTATAGAGATATTTTGGCATTTTACGAAATTCCATAAGATTTATTTGTAATAATAGTAAAAACTTGTTTTGTAATAATTAGTTACTTTTTACACATTATTTATAATGAGTTGAAAAAATAAGACTTCTATTAGCTTCTCATTTTCCAAATCTTACAACCAATCATTTTCTACATATACCACAATGGGATATCAACACACACAAGATTCAAGATTTGTTTCCAACTTTCGACCACCTAAACCCACGACTCTACAAATTGGCAGCATATGATCAAACACAAAAAGCAGTTGTTGAGCCATGTGGAGATGTGGGTTGTTGCACGGGAGAAAGCATGATTTCCATGGAAAATATAAAAAAATTATATGATGGAGAAAAGAGGGAAAATATCGATGGAGGAGCAAACTTCAAACTTGGCCAAACCAAAGCAAAATATCGATGGAGGAGCAATGTCGTAACTTACGGCGGGTTTCAGCTAGAGAGTATAAATTAGAGTTTCATCGTGGGGGAGAGATATTAGGGAGGTTTTGTGAGGACCGTGGAGAAAGGAGCGGTAGTTAAGAATATCACAAACCTTTCAATAACAAACAGCAGTGTGAACCCAGCCTTCTGCCTATTTGTCTAAGCAACCTGCACTAATACCCAACGATCAACGCCTTATCTGCTTCGAATGCCAAATCTAGTACATACCACCTTTTGGTACACACACCAAAACAACTCATTGGCAACAGAAAAAGGAATCAACAATATTTTTTACATTCTTGGGGTTGCTAGGATTTTTTTATTGATTCTTTATTTAAGATAAAAGTAAATTAATATAAAAAATGTTCATCCCTTTCTAAAGGAAAAAATTAAACAAAGTTTCGGATAAGACAGAAAAACTTATCTTTCGTCAATTGTATTCCTACTAACCATTGTTACCGAGAAATAACCAATTTAATTTATCCAAAAAAGACACTTATATAGCATAATCATAATTTACTTTGTTTCTTCCATGCCAGATAAAGATACATGAGCCTTACCAAATACTGGAACGATAATATATATCAATCAGTGGTCGTGATTATGTGCCCTTCGGCTGCAACGAGCGCCAACATAACATCATGACATTGCTAGCACACATTCCAGGGCCAATAGCAGGATTGATTCAGCTCCCTCAAGCGCACTATTTTCACAAGTCACATACCTTAATTGGGTCAACACTTATCTCTCAATAACATTAAGTTTTATAGTAGAAAAACAAATTCGAAAATAAACAACATTACCTTGTCTTTTCCTCCGCAACGACAGTAGCAGGATTCCCATAACGCCCGTACTCAAAGCTCGTGTGTCGTTTTTCCTATTTCAATATCAAAGATTCAAAAGATTATGTCAATAAAATGTCAAAATGATCTCAATTAGCAAGCTAATGCAATATAATAGCAGTATCACCGAATAAACTAAACCGAGCTGGTTATGAACCAACGTATAATATTTCAGATTAACATGAATTATACCTTGATAAGAATGATAAAAGAAGAAACCATAAACCTTAGGGGGTGTTTGGTTCGCAGAATTGGATGAAATTCAATGGAATTGGAATGTCCAAATCCATTGACCAAATTCCAAAGTCTTGTTTGGTTCACATAATTAAAACTAAGGAATCCTGCGGATTCCATCAAATTCCTTCAAACACGGATTTCACAATTCCACGGGGTATCCTATGGAATTCATTTTCTTTCCAACAGATTCCAATTCCAATTCCAATTCCATCCAACCAAACGCGGCCAAAATGTGTGGTCAAATTCCATCAAATTCCAATTCCAATTCATTCAAAGTCAAATTCCTTGATGAATTCCAATTCCATCGAATTCCATTCCACGAACCAAACGCCACCTTAGAGAACAAATAATCTGCTTTGGAGCACTGTTATCATATAGCTAAAGACTAAATCATATTGTACATTTAAAAGTAAAACATTAGATGAATTGTAGAGAGTAGACACATTGAAATGTGACAGCCAAAATTTACACACAATTCCGAGACAGAAACTAAAAGAACGCAACCATAGAAGAATAATATTTCAATCCCCACTTCCAATTTCCCAATCGTATTGTCATAGCGATGTTTTTTTGCATATATGTAAATGAAGGAAATGATGATTATCATGTTAACAATTCAAAATAGATAAGCTATATGTCGGGGATCTAAATCAATCAAACTCCAATTTAACATGGAGCACATTGTTGGACCGAAAGTTCTAAAAAGTAAATACAACTATTCACCCAGTGAATTGTGTTTTGAAGACTGTTTTGACAACACAAGTCTATTGAGTTAAAGCACTTTGAATGTTGTTCAACATTATAGACTCTAGCTCACCACAATTGCACATTGTTTCATGATACACAACTATCATCACCAAATAACAATTTGGTTGAAAAAGAGAAACTCATTGGATTAAGAGAGCACAAATATACTTGCCATGTACATGATACACACATCAAATATTTGCACTCATATACTAATGCTCTACATTGGTTCCATTTGAAAACTCAAACTCTAAGACAGTGACATCACTGTCATCACAAACAGAATTTCCATTTTATTCATAGGTAACCAACTTATTGAACTCCAAAGTCCAAACTACACTCGTGACAAAATGCAGGGCAAGTAAAGACAAGAAAATAAAGCAACCAACATCGATAAGAATAGAAAACCAAGTTTAAACATATTTCATAGTATGCAATGAAATGCCAATGACATTAATAAGCATAAATTAGAGATATATAACAAATGAAATAATGTACCTGGCAAGTGAGGTTTCCAATTGGGAAGGAGAGAGTAAATTATTCTGATTAAGTGTAAGCGTATATAGTATATCTGACTATACTGTTGACCCTTGTACATCTCCTTTTGAATCTCAAACATCTCATCCTGTTAATAATACCATGTACATAACACCACAACACAATACAAACTTGTAAATATATATAAACATGTAGTAAGCAGGTTTTAAACAAGATTACTAAGTGAACTTTCATCAAAAAAATAAACTCATAAAGCAAAAGGTACCATGGATTGATAGAAGGATTGTTTTATTTGAATGATCTTCACTTTCATATCCATGGATGGCATAGTTGTTGCAGGTCTTGCAACTATAAATAGAGAAATGTAGGTGTATGATCTGTAACAAAAAACAATTCTATTTCTTCTTATCTTTCTGGAACAGAGAAAATCATTCAAATAACTTGTAGTACATTACCTCAGCCTTGGAGTCGGTATCTGAAAGTCGTTGCTTGATATCCTTTGCGATTGAAAAGAAAACTTGCTCCACATTTAGATTTGTTTTTGCACTCTCCACAAAACATAAGATAATCAACTTCACTTCATCTTAGGGGGTGTTTGGGATTGCTTATTTAAAACAACTTATGCTTATTTTAAAAAGTGCTTATCAACTTATGTGGTGTCAAACCGGAGTTTTTAAAAAAATGTTTGGATTAGCTTATTGTAGTACCAAAACGTAATAAGCTAATAAATTGTTATTTAAAGGTGTTTGGGATTGCTTATACATATAAAATAACCAAAAAAGTGATGAGCACTTTTCAAATAAGTTGATAAGTTAAAACCAAATGACTTATCAAAAAGTGCTTTTCAGCGGTTTGACACCGCTATAAAGCCATTTTAATTTTTTCTCATCCAAACACTCAAAAGTGCTTATCTCCGGTGCCAAATCGCAATAAGCTAAAAAGCACTTCAAATAAGCAATCCCAAACACCCCCTTAAAGAAGAAAATGAGACCTTGATGAATAAAGGCATCATTTAATTGTTTACTTACAGTTTCAAAGAATTTAATCCCATACTCATCGGCAAGTGCTTGGCCCTTCGCGGTAGGCACAACCTGTCAAGAAAAGATTGTCATTTGTTAAAATTTCCAATTTCTTGAGGTTAGTAATCTGGCTCCATGTACATCAAAAGCAGAATTATGCAGTTTGAAAACTAAAGAATACCCTTTTCATCCATATCAGCTTTGTTTCCGACCAGGATCTTGTTAACATTGTCGGAGGCATGCTGCTCGATGTTGCGAATCCAGTTTCTTATGTCTGGCAACACAACAAAGCAAAAAAGAACAAAACAATATCAGTAAACCACAAGGACATAATGTGCATAAGAAGGAAGATAGTGGGTCCAGAAAGATTCTTCCGTGTGACTAATATACATTAAAAGCTTCAATTTGTGGTGCGTTTCGACTTCGTATATAGACAGGACTGGACAAGCGAGAGTGAGGTAGTTAGTGGAAGAACTTTGAAATGTAGTAGGGTTGGGTAGTTTAGTAATTTACCAAGCTTGTCCCAAAGTCCTATCTCCCTAACTTTTGTTCCACCTATTTTGGTTTTGTCCCACTCAGTCTTGTCTTGTCAAAGTCAAATGTAGCGCCAAACATGGGAAAATAAGTTTTTGTTCTTAAGTCACATAACCTTAATGGTGCTATATATCCTTTATAAAAAGATTATTTACACACCAACATTGTGTCTATGAAATATATGAAGTTGTACCCAATAAATGGTACTTTAGATGACACCACACCATAGACAATAACTCCAACAGTGATTATTAATCATCAATTAACCAACTAAACGAAGAAGAAAACCAGAGGAACAAAGTGATATGTCAGTGATCAAAGTGGAGGGAAGAAAACCTTACTATTGAAAGATGATTCGTCTGTAACATCGTACACCAACAATATACCCATAACTCCTCTGTAATAAGCTGAAGTTTTGGAGAAAAAGTGTGTAAATTAGATATTACTCTAATCTGGAATACAACATAACAAATTAAGATGCTTTAAAGATGAAATAAAGCAATTCTCAGGGGTACAACGCTTCTTTCCTATCTTAAATCCGGTATCCAACCCTCAGAGGTTGAACGGATCAACACTATAATCCAGTAACATATTTTTTATGATGAATTTGTATATGATATGTCAAGCCATGTTAACATGATCAACAAAAAGAAAGATAAAGCATACTAGTTGTAATTGTCCGAAAGCATTCCTGACCAGCTGTGTCCTAAATTTGGAGTTTGATTCATTTGCCATCAAGTTCAATGGTTCTTATCTTAAAATCAATACTGCAATTTCATATTATAGCCTTCACAATGTCAACATTTATCATCAAAAATATAAAACCAACTGCTAATGCAAAAATTATGAGATTTACTCACCCGATGGTAGTGATTCTTAAAAATGGTAAACGAGTTACCTTTTTATAACTGTTCCTGAGACTCGTCTTTTGAAAATGGTTGATTACATCTTCATTTGTAACATTGGAAAGCGATCCTTTTTCTATCGCACAAATTAGTGCAACATTAAAAAATTAATCACCAATTCTAGCAATGGCAAACAAAATCATAGCTGTCGAGAGTGGTTTACCAACAATCAAATTAAAACAAAGCATTACCAACAAAGTAGGTAATCAAACAATCAATATTACCACACAAAATCAAATCAAGTGATTCAACAGTGGTTTATCAATAGTGATTCAACAGTGGTTTATGAAAACATTACCAACAAAGTAGCAAATCAACTAATCAACATTACCATCAAAATCAAAAACATAAAAATCAGATTGCAAGTACCAACAGTGGTTTACAGAAGCAAATCAACAATGATTCAGCAAAATCAAGTAATCAGAACTACAAACAAAATGAGATTACCACATTACCAAGTAACAAAAATGGCTTTATCAAATGGATAACATTATGGCAAAGAAAATTAGAGAAATCAGACTCTGAAATCAATATAAACAAGAACTCGAGAGGTGTTTAATGTTTTACCGAGAATGGAGATATGAGAAATCGCGAATGAAGACGGGATATTTGCAGTTGGAGATGCGAGAGTGGAATCGAGAATGGAGAATCGGACCGAGATATGGAATCAAGAATGAAGTGTACTCTGTCTGATGTACTACCCCTGAATCGAGAAATCAGAATTGAGATGTCGGTTCTAAGGTTGAGTTGGGATCGGGGCATTTGAGAGGAGACATGGGAGGAAGTTGTGGAGCGATAAAAATGGCTTTCAAAGAAACTCAATAACCGATTTAGAATTTTAATAATATAGTAGAGATTATTTTACTATTATTGGCATAATTTAATTATTTTAGATATGTCGTTATTTATTTTAGAGTGAATTGTGGATTTGGTAATGTGGTTTTGTGTTTTCTTTGCCCACGATTCTCATACTATGTTTATTGTGGATATAGTCCCTGTGGTATGCAATATATTGTGGCTAGGGTCCCTGAACACTAACACCGTTAACTTTGAAAGGTTAAAGGCATTATGTGTCTTGCACACTATGGGTATATTTGTCAATTTATTTTTCTCTTTCAATTTAATCTATACACCTTTAAAACAAAGAATACTAAATTATGGATTTGATCTCTATGCATCACTCATCATCTTTAAAACCCATCTATCATCTCTCTTGTTTTTTTTTCCATCCATTCTTCATTGTCAAAGTACAAGAAAAACTAATTTGTTAAAGTGCAAAAAAAGTTATTTGCATTTAAAAATAACAGTTGTTTGAAACCAACACTACATCCCAAGAAAGACAACCCAATTGTTTGAAACCCATCAAAATAATAATTGTTATTTTGAAAATAACACTACTATGTTGATTTCAAACAACACTACTATGTTGGTTTCAAACAATTGTTATTTTTAACAATAAAAAAATATATAAATTGTTTCGTAAAAAAGATAGAATAACACTACTATGTTGGTTTCAAACAATTGTTATTTTGATGGGTTGTCTTTTTTGGAATGTAGTGTTGGTTTTAAACAATTGTTATTTTTAAATGCAAGTAACTTTTTTTGCACTTTAACAAATTAGTTTTCCTTTTACTTTGACAATGGAGAATGGATGAAAAAAATTAAGAGAGATAATAGATGGGTTTTAAAGATGATGAGTGATGCATAGGGACCAAATCCACAATTTAGTATTCTTTGTTTTAAAGGTGTACAGGTTAACTTGAAATGGAAAAGTAAATTGACAATTATACCCATAGTGTGCAAGACACATGATGCTTTTAACCTTTCAAAGTTAACGATGTTAGTGTTCAGGGACCCGAGACACAATATATTGAATACCACAAAGACTATATTCACAATAAACATAAAATGAGAACCATAGTCAAAGAAAACACAAAATCACATGACCAAATCCACAATTCACTCTTTATTTTATATTTTTTATCATGTTATAACTATATATTTAGAATATTGTAAATATAGATAATCATTATTTAAAATTTCATTTAAAAAAACCTAAATTACGAGCATGTTGTTATATGTGATTCCTCTTATTTGAATATTAGTTTATGTGCTAGATTCATAATCTCCTATGATATTGAGAATATTGGTTAACATCTTACTTAGGGGCAGTTTACCTAAGCGTTTACCCGGTAAGTGTTTACGGATAAAAATCGACACTCTAACTTATTTTATCGGATGAGATTGTAGTCCATCAAAAAGCTATCGTATGCAATAATTTACCCGGTAAGCACTTACCGGGTAAGACTCTCCATCTTTATATCGCTCTTACCGGATAAGATTCTCGGCCCTTGAGATGTTCATCCGGTAAGGTAAATGAGCTGGTAAGCACTTGCCGGAGTAAGCGTTTAATAAACAACCCCTTAATCGATTAGACAATTTATAGTATTCCTATTTTAAATCGGGATAAGTTAGATTAAAAATATTTTAGGATATGATAAATTCATTTAATTTAGGACGATCTTTATTATAAAAGAAATAAATGTGAATATTTGAATAAAATAGATTTGTAGTATTTATATTGCTTTGAGTTATTTATTTCTTATTAATTATATTTTCGATTTAGGATCATATGATCATTAAAAATGCTTTAATTAAGATATTTTAAGACTAGTAATTTATTTCAAATGTTTATCTTAATTCATAGTTGTTATAATTAAATTCAAATATTTTATTAAGAGTTCTTACGCATAATTTTCAATTTTATTATTAATATTTGAAAGTTATACTTTCGACCATATATTTTTGGCCCCTTGTCAAAAGTTATTAAAATCTTAGAACTTATAATATAAAAATGTTATTAAATACATAAATTCAAATGTTTGCCTTGATCATAAATCGTAATATTTTTTGGCATCTTGCCAAAAACTCCCAAAATACCAATATGGTATTAATTTTTTTTGACCTCATGTCAAAATTTACCAAATAAATAAATGTTATTTATGTATTTCATTAATGAATTAATTGCAATACATTAAAGGATTTTGTCAAATGAGTGTAAATAGCCCTAAAGGTTTGTATGAACTTAAGTAATCTATGTGATTCCCTCTTAACTGGAAATTCAAAAATGTTTGAACGATTTATTTTAAATATTGAAATACTAATATTGAACAATTCAATACAACCATGATAATGAAATTTCACATGTATCATAATTTATTGTCTTATGGAAAAAAAAGTTCACATATTATTCTTTATTTATATAAATGGTTGAAACAACTCATTCGTCATTCAATGTCGTAAACTTAAAAGAAATTGAGTACACATATGAATACACAATGTAAATACTACTTTTGTCGGAAAGGGACAAAAATATACCTAAAACCCATCAAGTCCCTATTGACCCTAAAAACCAACCTCCTAAAAAGGTACAAGCAAACCATCATGTTTTGACACGACATATAAGTCATAAGTTTCATGTGAATAGCTTTACTAGAAACCTACAAAGAACTGTGGGATGCCCCGAAATGGAAAATCGATTCATGAACTGTGGGATACCTTCACTCTCAATGGATACAGGTCTTCCCCGTTGTTGTTAAACATAATTTTTAGATATTTTAATATCTATGCTTAAAATTGTTTGGCCTTTGGCGAGTAACCGCATAAAAGAATTACTTCCATGTTTTGGTATTTGGATTTTAACCTTATGATATTTCATGTGACTATTGAGTTTGGTTCCATGATTATGGGGTGTCTCTATTCAAGTCTTTTATCACAAAAATGGGGTTTTGGGAAAGATATCACTTTCTATTCTAATTACTTTGCATATTGAGAAATGTGATTTAAATAATATTTTTTCCGTTTTTCCGTCTTATTCAATTGATAAAACTCTTGAACTCAATAGGCGTTAAGCCTAACCCTTCTTATTTGTCGACATGTGCATCAGGTCCTAGTTGGGAATGGTACTAGTGACACCGTGAAGAGTTAAGGGCTACTTAGATGCATGGGAAGAATGTAACTATTGGGTGATGTCTTCCGTACAATTGGAGATAACAATCGTTTATGGTAACACCCAACCTTTATCTAGTCTTTATATAAGACTTGGTTTATTAGTTGTTGAGGTTAAATCTAGAATTTTATTTGAGGTATTTCAAGTATTGATTTGTAGAAAGAGATTTTATCCTTTATTTGATGTATTGTTGAAAATTTTAAATTAGTTGTTCTTTTCGAAGAGTGTTACATATTTAGTTTGGTATATCACTTATAAATGGGTGAATTTGTGTTTGTTTGTGTTTGTCATCTTTACTTAAGAAATTATAACTTTATGGTTTACTTTTTTGTGTACTCAAGCCAATGAAGCTTTAAAGTTCCAAATTATATATGTTTTTTAAGTTTAAGCTTTAAAACCCATAAAAGACCCAAACCGCCTAAACCGCGGTTCGGTTTGACCGGTCTGGGAACTTGATGTTGAAAATTTAATAAACTGCCACTTGCGGTTTGGTTTGTGGTCTGAGGGGTTAAACCGCCCAAACCGGATCGCGAACACCTCTACTTTTTGTACAATATTTATAATCACTAAATTAATCAAACATTGTTAAGATTCGTTCTAAACGAAAATCATATTATCATAATGGAAATGGGTATACGTACAAGCTCTAATGGATATGAAAGGAAGCATGTCATAGAACTAATATATCAAACTAGTGGATTATTTGAGTCATTGAAACGTATTTTGTCACCAATAAAGAACGTTGGGACAATCACACATATATATTTCAACATGAGCGTGGGACACCATGGACATGCCATAATGATCTGTGTGTTGAAAAATACACATAGACATTCTCTTTCGAGTGAAATCCAAAATGATGAAATTATCCAATTGCAACTGTTGACTTTTGCAGCACAAAAAACACCACCACCATCGCAATATGTCCTCTCAAAGTACTTAGAACTTTTGAAAACCCTTCTCCTTAGCCAAAATAGGAACGAGGCCATCCTAAGTTAAGAACATAATACAAAATATTTCATTCTTACAACGAATACAAGGTGATATTTATGGACCTATACATCCAGAATACAGGCCATTCAAGTACTTTATGGTTTTGGTTGAAGTTTTGACACAATGAACACAGGTCGCATTATTGTCCACACGAAACGCTGCACTCTTAGCACCAACTATACATATAAGGTCTCGCCACCCTAATTATGTCATAAAGTCTATATGACTTGGTGATACTAGAGAATTTACATCATAAGGATTTGATGGTTATTTCATGTGTATTGGGATCAATGTAGATTATTTTATACCCCCATGTGTATATATAAAAGTGGTCTCACGAAAGTTGTCATCAAAAGGGCATAGATGGTAACTAGGGGCATTGGTTATGCACACCAATTTACCCACATCTTCTTGGCGTTATGCAAATTTACATGCAACTTTACTTATTTGTTTTTAGACCTACTACTAGCCAACCAGTATCATGCGTACTAGTTGGTAACTGGATAGAAGTCTGATCTTTTACATTTACGCATGTTTGATTGTGTAGTATATGTGTCAATTGTGCCCTCGAAGCGCACCAAAATGGGTCCTTAAAAACGACTAAGTATATATATGTTAGATATAAATATCCAACAATTATCCGCTATTTAGAACCTTTGACGGTGATCCTTATACCACTTGATTTGCGGATTATCACTTTGATGACAATATTCCCATTGTTAAGGGGAGATAGGAAAAAGTATTTTCCAAGGGAACGATAGAAAATGTCATGGAATGTTCCCAATCTATCTCATTTTGATCCCCAAAACTTTACAATGTAAAGTTGAACTCAAACAAATCAGAGTCGATACCTGATACGTTTAATGTTATTCTAGAAGTGACAAGATCACATATACGAGTTGCAAATATAGGCGCAAGTCAAAAGTCCCTAAACAAGGGCACAACACCGCTGGAAAATGCATTGTAATCACACATAGTGGAGATATGGTTGAGGTTGTGGCTCCCAAAAGGAAAGTGGGGGAATCTACTTGGTCGATAAGATACTCATCTAAAGGAAGAGAAGAGTAAGACACAACCATTTATCATCAAATACACAACATCTTATAAGATTGTCTTTGATTATAACTATGTATATGAATCATTACTGGAGGATGCTCTGAAGCTAATATTAATTCTAGAGAACAAAGAAATCTCAAATGAATATGAGTCAATGGACAGATCATAGATACTTAATGATGATATATTCACATATACCCTTGCTTATGAGATGATAGAGCACGATGACATCGAACCATGCTCAGTTGAAGAATGTCAACGAAGAGCAAATTGGCCTACATTAAAGAAGCAATCCAAGAGAATTATATTATTTGGTCTAGTAGTGCTAACCCACCAAGTGTACATCCCGTAGGACATAGATAAATCATTTTTCATAAAGCCTAATGAGAATAATAAATTCATAATATATGAGGCTCTCTTTTGGCGCAAGGTTTCTCACAACGCCTTGGATTAACCACAAGAAGACTTACTCTCCCATGATGGATATTATCACATTCTGCTTATTAATTAGCCTAGTAGTTTCCGAAGGACTGAAAATGCAGCTCATGGATGTGGTTACTGCATGTCTCTATGGGGATTTAGATTTAGAGATATATAAAAGTGCTTGATGACTTTACAACACCCAAATCAAGAAACTTTAAATCACGAAGTGCGTTTGCAATAACATTGAAACGCTTACTTTATAGATCAAAGCAATCTAGGTGGATATGGTATACCCGCCTAAGTAAATACTTAATTTGGAAGGGATATAAGAGTTAACTGTGTCCTTGTGTATTTATAAAGAAAACGAGTTCTAGATTTTCAATTATAGCTCTATATGTCGATGTTATGAACATAATATGCACTCTTGATGAAATAAGAGAAACCACAAGCTACTTAAAATCTAATTTTGAGATGAAAGATCTTGGGAAAATTGGTTTTGTCTAGCTACTTGAGCTAGGACACCGAGTTTGTGGAATATTAATCCACCAACCCACATATGTCCAGAAAGTGATCAGGCAATTTAATATGGACATTTGGCTAGCACTCCCATGATCAATCAAAGTGTTGGATATAAGGAAATATCTATTTCGTCTAAAAGATGATGACGAAGAGTTGTTGGGAGCTGGAATTATATACTTAAGTACAAAGGGGCATTGTGGTACTTAGCACAATACACTTGACCGTATATTGTATTTCTCAATGAACTTGTTAGCTAGATTTAGCTCAGCGCCAATGCAATGTCATTGGAATGATATCACATTGGAACCATTGAAGTGGGCTAATACATTCCATTTAGAGAGAAAATTGAGATTGATAATGGAACTTCAATGCCTACTTAGATAGTGAGCGACAAAAGTACTAGCTCTTGTAGAAAACACAAAACAATGCCTTGGTATATATTTGTTGATATTAGGTATCTATTTGACCCATACAAACGTTGTTGCCAAACTGGATAAGGAATTATCATACAAAACATGTCAATTGATTGGAAGTAAACTAAGCAAACCCTTATAGCTACCTTTTTAAATTATAAAGAATATTACTCTCCATGAGACAATTCAATAGTGTATATGGTTGAGGACTATCATCACACATATTAGAGAAGTTAGTAATTTTGAGTTCAATCACTATCCTACTTGCATATATGGAAATAAAACATCATGTATCGAAGAAATGAAAGTAAGATATATCAAGGGTTATAACACAAAGCATATCCCGCTTAAGTTTTTATACAATCAGCAATAACACACTCTCCTCAAGATTCAAGTGAATTAAATAATATTCGAGGAGAATGTGATATATTTGTTTACCAAATCATTACCCAAAACCATATTCGGGAAACATGTAGAAGTATTAAAATGCAAATGTTTTCCAAACTACCTTGATTAATGCACGAATCCCGGGGGAGTAGTAGACAAAAGGGGAGTCTACTATATGTATAATATTGGTATGTTGTGCTATTTCCTTCACCCAAGGTTTTATTTTTTGTGTTTTGTTCCTTGGTGTAAGGTTTTAGTGAGGCAACAATTAATATACCATCTTGCTTTTCTAACTCTCATGATTAATGTATGAATCTGAGAGAATATTAGACGAAAGGAAAAATCTATGTATTGCAAAGAAATTGGTTTGTTGTACTCTTTCCTTCGTCCTATTTTTTCCACTGGGTTTTTATTTTGGCGTAAGGTTTTAACGAGACAACAATTGTGCACCACCATTTTTTTGACTCGGTACAAAGGGGAGTGTTATAGGATAAGTGTGTCATCGTCTAAAAGATATGAATATAGAGATAGAGATAAATATATCAGAGTTAGATTAGAACTGAAATATCTCCTAGTTATCTACTTATAACTCATCCTTATATAATGATTAATGAGAATTACATACTTCGTTCTATCTATTTACCGTTGTTCTATTTCGTTTTTCCTATAATATTTGTTTATATTTAAAAAAAATTAAAACTTTTATTGTTTGGTTTCTATTATAAGTGTTCATATAAACCGTCAAACCTCACAAAATGCTCACATCGCACCGCATCGCAAAGTGCGGTTTAGAATTTCTACGGGCAGTTTGTTGCTTGCATTTTTACCACACCGTACTATACGGTGTTGTTTACAATTTTGAGTTATCAAACCGCGGTTCAAACCGCATCGTACATGATGGGAAAAGCTCACGATTATGCCAGGCGGTAGTGCCATAGGGCATAGTCGTTGGTCACAATCGCGGGGAGGAGGTGAGCTTCGGTACACTTAAGGCGATAGTGCCAGGAGATAGTGCCATAGGGCACAATCGCTAGTCACTGTGATGGAGGAGCTATAGGCTTCGATACAAGCTAGGCGATTGTGCCCTGCATTAGTGCCATGGGCACAGTCGCTGGGCACTCTCACGGTCGGGGTCCAAAGGCTTAAATGTCGATTTTCCACCCTTTTTCCTCATAACTCTTTCACCCAACTTCTCTTCACCTCATTTCATCTCCTTTAACTTCATTCAATACGATCATAAGGTCTTCAGGAGCATTTATTGCTCATCTCAAGAGTTTGTTGGCATTAAGGAGTGAAGAGTCTCAAGTATGGATCAAGCTTTAAGTGTTAGCAACCATCTCCTAGGGTTTCACCAACATTTTTAGGTTTTTATACAAAACCTAGTATTGTGAGTTCATTCTACAACTCTTCTAAACAATATACATGTTAAAATGCTATTTCTATGTTTCCTTAAAGCTTTTATCACATTTCTTCTCATTTGATTGAATTTGGAAAAGTTAGGTCAAAACTAGGTTTTGATGATTTTTGGGTATTATGGTGAAATGATAATGCAAATTAGTTTTACATACATAAATGATAATTACTTCTAGTTTGGATGAGCTTTTGGAATCCTAATGGGTTATGGTGATATTTATGATTTTGATAACAAATTGTGGAATTTGCTCATTTGATGGATTACGTAGGCAAGTGTTTATTATGTTGGGCATATTGGTATATCTTGAAGTGTCATTATATTAGACTATAATGTAATGGATCCATAGGCATAAAGTCGACTTTGACGATGGAATGGGGTAATTATCCCCACATCTTGGCTAGATATGAGAATTATATCACTGGGGGACTCGAACTATAGATCGTGTGACCCATGACATAGTTGTATATATATATATAGTATATATATATAAGTGTTTATTGTAAGAAATAAATATGTACATAAGCATTTAAGGAGTAAGAACTCGCAAACTAGGGTTTGTAAGGAGAAAACCCTAAATAGTTGTATGAGCTTGGAAAGAACTTGAGTAACTTGAAGCTTTTATATCACCAAGATCCCAATACTAGCACCCAACAACCTCTAATGCTAGGGTATGATTTAGAGCTTTTAATGAGGAGGGAGAAGAGAGGAGGGTAGAAGAAATCGCCAAAGTGAGGGAGAGAAATTGATCTGCAGAAAGTTGGGTTTTGTGTGTGTGTTTTGTCCCTAAAATCGACTTAAATCACAACCCCCTCGTCCCTCTGTGCGACCTTGACCCCGCGACTATGCCACGGCAATGTCGTTGGGCATAGTCGCCCCTTGTTCCCCCACTACGGTACGTTGGCAGTGATATTGCCACCAACAACTATGCCACAACAATGTCGCCGGGCATAGTCGCACCTGCTCCCCGTGCTGCTGTTCGAAATGTGCGACGACCCCTACCTGCGACAGTGACGACCGCGACTATGCCTTAGACAAGGTCGTCGGGCATAGTCGCCGGACATCCAGTCTTTCGAAAACTCGATTTTGACTCACGACAAGCTCCAATCCAAATGGTCTAGGAATGTAACGGGTTTACGTAGAGCATGAACACGAAATTGACCATTTTAAGACCACCTAGGTAGCGTATGTATATATACACACACATATTTGCACACATACAATATCATATATATAGCTACTCACATTTACATACGTAAAACACTACCTCTACGCTTTAATAAGAAAAAATGAGGTCGCGATGTATGGATTTGACTTTTAGAAGGAAGAATAGGTGGTGGGGCTTACGAAGAAAATAAGGGTTTTACCACATGCTTGAACAGTAATCTACCTGAAAGGTAAATCTTATCACTAGGTGACGTGTCTTCTGAGCTTGTGTCTTGACTTGTAGAAATCTTTAGCTTGAACTTCAGAGAGGATGTCTTCAGAGCTCTGATAGAGTACCTCTGATGAAGCTATCTATGAAGTCTTCTTTGCTGAATACTCTATCTCTGAAATTATTTCAGAGGAAGCTTGCTGTCTCTGATGGATATCTCTAGAAGTCCTCTGGAAAGGACTTAGAATATTTTCAATACTTTTACATTTCAGAATTGGGGCTAATACTCCCCCCCTAAGTATTGAAAATAAAAAATTGTTAGAACATAAAATGTTTTAAGTTTGGAAGTTTTGTAAAGTCATCATTTATTTGTATTTGGGCCTTGTCATTAGCATTGGGTTTGGGCTTTAAATGTACAAGGGTGATAGGGTATAAATAGGGAAATGTGTTGTAATTGTTTGTAACTTTCATTCTCAAAATGTAGTCATACATGAACTTTGTGTTTATAGAGAGAGAAACATTTGCTCTCTCTAGATTGTGAATAAACAATCATTTCCCTCCCAATTCATCTCTTGTTTCTATCAATTTACATTGATTTAATTATGATCTACTGGACTAACAAAAATTATAAACTAGCAGAGACATTAATCTAGAAAGCAAAGAGGAGAAAGTCATCATCTGTTAAATGTTACTTCTCACTAAATAGTTGAATTACATCACATGAGAAGTTATAAAAAAATAACAAAAATCAAACTACAATCTATTTCCAGAGCAGATTATGTGGAACTTCATGAGTAACTCTCTGAACTGGATCATGGAACTGATCTCTGAATACAGAAGTTCACACAGATTTGCTGGAAACTTGTCTTTCTTGATGTTCAACAATCTTATCATCCCCTTTAGAGTCTCATCAGAATATTTTGCCACTTCAGAGGCTAAGAAGATCTACTTTTCATTGAACACCCTGTATACAAATCCCAGAGGCTCTGCCACGATTGATCCAATCTTGTACTTGTCCAAAATATCTATAACGTCAATCGGAGCAGTGACCCCTAGCTTATCAACTCCAAGATTCAGGGCGATCTAGAAGTCTATCTTTGCTCTGAGCTTGATGTGGGCTTCCATGGCAAGTTTCACTTCGTACTCTCCCATTCTGTAGACTCTTCCTCTATCTGACTTCGCGGAGAAGTACACACATAAATGAGGTAAGTCATAAGGATTTAGATTTACCAAGTCATTGTCATTGAACTAGTAAACCTTGTTGTCAGCGCATATGACCTCATAATGTCGATAGATTAGTTTGTCATAACTGAATTTCCTCTCTGAGATTTTGTTGACTTCAGTGATTGGCTCATTCGAGAAGACATCTCTGCGACTTCTAGTCTTATCTTTGACAAACATCTTCTCAATTTTAGTTATTCCAGGATTTAATCTTGGATTCAGAGGATAAGATAACCGATCTTCTGTATTGAACTCGCAATATAAGTATCGAAATATGTCTTCTACATATGCTCGTGCTTCTGTTGAGAGGAATTCTGGAGGTTGTACAAAAGTAGAGGATGATGGTATGCTTATGATTGTCCTCTGAAGAGGTACCTCTGAGGTTGTCTTTTCAGCTTCTGAAGGAGGTACTTGTTCAGATACAATCATGATTTCATCAGCAGACGACTGATTCACAGTTGTCTCTGGTTCAGTTCTTTGGATTGAGGGAGATGGTGTTAGAGTCTCAGTTGTAGCAAAGGAAATCATTGCTTCAATCTGCTATAGATTCTTTTCTTGATGCTCGGCTTCTGATGTGATTAGTTAGTGAGGTTGAGCATGTTGATATGCGTATTCTCCATCTTTTGGTTCATCTCCAAACGCATCCCTCATGATGATTGTTGGTCTTTCAGGAGAAGAGAAAGCATCATCTGATGAGGTGCTGGAGTAGTCTACCAGCTGTTCATCTTCAACATCAGCAAGGGGTTCAACAATGATGGTCTCTAGGATGATATTCTCTGGAATAGCAAAAACCACTGGAACGAGTGAGATCTCTGGTGTTGTGGCTGCAAGAAGAATGACAGAAAGTGATGACTTCAGAATTGTTGTGGATGGTTGGTCATCAGCAGAGGTGGAATGCCTCTCTGGTTCAGGTCTGCGTGTCTCTGAAGTCTCTTGAACATCTTCAGTTTGTTTTGGTGCAGAAGAGGAGGGAGCAGAGGCATTAGCTTCCTCTGTTCTGATGGTTTCATCCATGTTCTCCCCCTTTTGAGCATCTGATGACCCTTATGGCATATCATCATCTTTGTCGTCGTCAGAATCCTCAAACCTAGCCTTCTTAGAGGCCTCTTCTGCATAGGAAGTGTCACGAACCTTCCTCTTGAGTGGGGGTGCATCCTCTGCTTCCACAGTTGCTTTTCCAGGCTCCTTCAGCAGAGCCCCTTCAAATAAGGCCTTCACAACCTTCGTTGTCTCACCAGTTTTGGTCACAAACTTGCTCGATACAGTGAGCATGCGATTTGTGACTTGCTTTGAGAACTCCTATGGATCTAACTTTGTAACCAAGTCTTCTACAGTTCTTTGAGGTAGGACTTGAGTTGGAGGTGCTGCAGAGACTGGTATAGCTTTAATGGCTTTAGAGATCATTTTCATCATCTCTGACTTGAACTTGTCTAGGTCAGCATGGGTAACGGTTGGTGCGGCAGAAGGTAATTCTGGAATCGCCTTAATGATCTCAGCATTGGCAGAAGTGGGTTCCTCTGTGATTTTATCAGAGCGTCGACAAGCTGTTCCAGAGCAGAGATTCTGTTGTTGTTGGCCACCATATGGTTCTTTAACTCAGAGAGCTCTGAAGTTGCCATGCTGTGATGGATCCTTGATGGTTAGTTGCCTTGGCTTTGAAGCTACTAAACTGAGGATTGGGGATGCTATAAGTACCATACCAATTATTAACGTACCTTGGATGCACAAAGTCACTCTTTCCATAGTAAGTGCAACTGATCGTTTGTCGGCTCAGACTGATCAACTTTCCTATAGAATAGACATAAGTAGGTGAATCAGTCTTGGAAATAAATGACTTGGTATCAACTACAGGAGAATCATGAGACTTGTTTCCATCACTCCTTTCTATAGTTGGTTTCTTTCTCCAAACCATCTTGACTTTTCTAAACACTTGATTATTTTAATCATCAACAAGAGAATTATAGAAAAGATTTGAAGGACGAATCCGATCTTTTGAAAATTCATTTGATTTGACAAACTTCTTCGAAGAATTAGATGTAGAAGGTGAACTTGAAGAATAAGGAGACTGAACAACAGTATCGGGACTGGCTTGTTCAGATAAATCAACTTTAAGATTTATTTCTTCAAGTTTCTTGACTTTTGCGGATAAAACATTTCTTTCTTCTAGAATCAAGTCAAATTGTTTTTGTAAATCGGATTTTACCTTCTGTGCTTTCAAAATCTCTGTTGCTAATCCAGATAATTTCTTTGAAAGCTTATGAATCTCAGATTCGAAAATCTTTCTTTCAGTTTCAAAATCCTTTTCTATATTGTTGCGTTTATCAGATATCTCTTTAAAAACCCCAACATTCTTCTTTTCAAGCATTTTCTTTTCACTCTCATAAACTTTTCGCTCTTTCTCAAAAGAATCTCTCTCAATTATCAAAACGTTTTCAAAATCAGAAATCTGTTTTGAAAGTTTCGCATTTTGAGCCTCAAAAACCTTTCTTTCATCGAAAACTTTCTTTGAAAGCTCGAGAATCTTTCTTTCCAGATTCTTCCTTTCATTTGAGAAATCGACTTTTTCTTGTTCAAAAACAGCAAGTCTTTTCTTCAGATCCAGGTTTTCACTCTCCACATCTTTATGTTTCTCTTCAAGTTCCAATGTCTTCTCTTCTCGTGCTTCAAAATCTGCAACTTTTCGTTCGAGTTCATATATTTTTTTTGAAGCTTCAGTAGTTGTTGGATCACTTTTCTTCATCTTCTCTTCTTTCAAAGTTTCAATCAACTCTTCCTGTTCTACAATGATTGAATTATAGTTACGAACATAATTCTGAACATAAGCATCGTGCTCACTCTCTGATTTTTTAAACTTTTTCGAGAGTTCGGATAATTGATTTCTCAAAGAATCCTTTTCTTCAACAAGTTTTTTCTTTTCTCCTTTTAATCCTTGTGCCCAACTCAGAATGTCAGCATTTTCACGCTTAACATTTGCAGAAGCACTTTGTAATTGTTGTCCAATCTGGCTTCAAGAACTGCAATCTTAGATTTGAGGTCAGAAATTTCTTGTTAAGAATCAGATAAGACATTGTTACCTGAAAAACTTGAAGTCTAGGGGTTAAACTTGACAAGAGATGAAACTTTAAAGTGCAGGGACCAAAAGTGAAAACGAGTGAAACTTGAAAGTTCAGGGATCAAAAATGACAAACTTTGAAACTAATGAAGTACGGGGACTAGAAGTGACACAAAGTGAAACTTAAAACAAGAGGGACTAAAAAAGATAGAAAGTGAAACTTAAAGGTAGAAGGACCAAGAATGACATAAAATAAAACTACTAACTAGAGGGACTAAAAGTGTAAAATTTAAAGCTTCTAACAGACTTAACTGGACTCTAATTGAAAATGGACTAGAAATGAAATAAAACTAACCAAGCTAACAAACTAATTGGACTAACGGAGACTTAACGGAAAAGGACCAAAATGTAAGAAGTTTAACGGTCACTTAACGGAAACACTATTCATCATCCCCTTCGTTGAGACGACCCTTAAAAAACTCGAAAACGATTAGAAATAATCAATGCAAATCGATTGATAAAGCATCCTGATCACTCCTTAACAGATTAAAACTCAAACGGTCAACCCACGATCACAAACGAACCAACCGAAAATGTTTCGGAAAACGATCAAAAACTAAAAAAATCGGCATGGGTTAAAACCTTTCGACCAAAAATGATCGTTTATGTTTCGTGAACACGCCTTAACAGTTTATAGTCCAAATAATCAACCCACGATAAAAAACGAAGCAACCAAAAGTTTTTTTTTTTCAGAAAACGAACGAAACCTTAAAAACTCAACATGGGTTGAATTTTTTCGATAAAAATGTTTGTGTAAGCACCGTAAACACTCCTAACACTTTAAAATCCAAAAAACTTCGTTTACAATTTCAACCGAACCAACCGAAAATCTTTTCGACAAACCAATTGAAACTTCGTAAATTTTTGTGATGACTGCAGATTCGATCGATGAGGGACGAGGGTTACCAGATGAGTGTTAGAGACGATGAGGGACGAGGGTTACCAGATTCGATCGATGATGAGGGAGACGTGAGAGAAGAAAAACCTTAGAGTCTGAGAGGGAAGACGTTTTGCGTGAGGGAGGATTTTATCGTTGTGTAAATAAAAAAAAAATTAAACGTCCCACTACTTGGTACCGTCCCACGATCTTGGGATTATCCAATCACAAATTTGACAACAAACTCCAAGGTTCCACTCAAAATGAAAATGTTCATGGGCCCGGGAGAAGACGGGAGCTCTAGACCCCGGGAGAGGCCGGGAGGCTTTAGAGCCCGGGAGATGCTTGAACCCGGGAAAGATGGGTACTGGGAGACTCTTGGTACCGGGAAAACTTGATACCGGGAAATATAAACTAGAAGAACTCAGGAGATTGGGTAGTACTGGGAGATAGAACCCGGGAGGGCAGGTACCGGGAGATCGGGTTTCTTACTGTTCTACGGAAAAAATTGGCGATAACTCAAACAACCCAACAAAATCAACCTTTTAGCATAAAAGTTAATCAAAGATTTTACTTAATAACCTCAAACTCATATTTAATTTCAAGAAAAACCACTAAAATCACACACTAACGACTTCAATTTTGATGAACCAACAGGAACACGACGTAAAAACCAAAAAAAATCTAGGTTTAGTCGATGGCAGCGATTAACTCAGAAATTGACCCAGACAACCTTTTAACACAAAAAAAAATTAATTGATGAGTTTGTTTATCAACCACAGATTTAATTTCGATAGAAAAAAACAACTGAAACCTCAAACAAAAACTTGATTTTGATGAACACCAAGAGCGACCGTAACCCCTAAGTTGATAAACAGAAAAATCAATAGAAGAGGGTTTTAGACAAACCTTTTGATCGTATCGAATAAAAATTAATTCGATCCTACTCTGATACCAATTGTAGATCCCATATATAGTGCAATCACGATATAATAATCAATCAACAATAAGAATCAATCACAACTGCTGGTCATATGATTAGATTTATCAGTAAAGGGTTTAGGTTTACAGAGAGAATTTCTGATAAGGGTAAACCTAGCTTATGACCATTAACCTCCAACCCTAAAACTCAACTAAACAAACCTTTAAATACTAGGGATAAAACCCTAAGGGCCCAAGGCCCATTAACCAAACAAGCCTAATTACAATTAAAGGATTTTTACAATGCTTTAGAATAAAACAATTAAACTCTATAAATGTGTTATACAACTTTCCACGCACTAGGACTTTCAGTCCTAACATCTTCTATCTCTGCTACAAGTACCCTTTCCTTCACATTGTATTTGTATTTGTTTTTGTAGTAGTCTTGATCTTTGATCAATCTATCTTTGCAGTTAGCAGAGAAGTGGCCTGGCTTGCCACATCTGAAGCATCTTCCGTCATTTTGGTTTGTTGGAAGAGCAACACCTTCTGGTTTCTGAGATGACTGTTGAAATAATCTCTGAGGTTGTTAGAACTGTTGTTGTGGTCTTTGATATTGGACAGGTTCTTGGTAGGCGTACTGAATGGCCTTCTGATCACTATACAGAGTTGATCTTGGCTCTAAATGGTGTTCTTCCTTTTAGAACCTTCTTCTGTCTCCTATGCTATCTCCTTCTTCTCTTATCTTCTCAAATATTTTCTTGCCAAATCTCTCGTTAAATTGATGAGTGATTAAAGCAAGAGATTGAGCAAAAGCGTTGATGTCTTCATCTTCTTCGTCTTTTGATTCAAATTCTTTGGATTCATTTTCAATCATGGCTCTTTTTGATTTCCTTTTTGACTCTTTTTTAGAAAACTTTTCCTTTGATCCTTTTGATCTTTTGACTTTACTTTCTCTTAAACTTTCTTCAGAAATGTTTTTATCTTTGGACATCAAAGCAAGAGGTACACCCAAGGAAGTTTTGCTCTTTTGTTTAACAACCTCCTTTTCTTGAGCAACAAGAGTACCATAAATGTATGTAAGTGTCCATGATTCAAGATTTTGATTTGCTTGAAGTGACATAGACAGTTGCAACCATTCATCATTTAAGCTCTTCAAGAAAAGTACATTATTTTCCTCTTTGGATCTTATGACCCCACACTTTCTGCATTTATTGATCAAGACATTAAACCTGGTATATGTTTGTTGTAAAGTTTCTCCAGGTAGAGCTTTAAAGTCATGATATTCATTAATGCACTGTGTCCATCTATTCTTTTGAGTTTTAATGCCACCTTCAAGTTGATTTAACAACTGATCCCATATTTCTTTTGCAGTGACACATGAGTCAAGTTCTTGAAAGATGTCATTTGGGATGGCCATGATTAAAAGTCTGACAACTTTTGAGTCATTCTCCATTTTTGTCAGTTCTTCATCAGTAAATCCAGTTGTCTTTTTCTCAAAATAAGCAGAAATTTCTGTAGTTGTTGTTGACTTGTTGTAGCAGGAACTCTTGGAACCAAAACCATTGGTCGGAAAGGTACATGAGTGACATATCTCATAAGATATTTGTCCATTCCTCAAGAAAATTAACCATCCTAATCTTCCATTGAGGATATTCATCTCTCAGAAGAGTAGGAGGTTTTGTTAAAGATCTAGCAGTATAAATGGCACTAATAATTGAGTTTGCCATTTTTGAAAAAAAAATGAAGATAGTTTTGAAAGAGATGAAGCTTGAGATTTTGAAGCTAAAGTTGTTAGCTTCCAACAAGATAAAGTACTATGAGTAGCTTTGAAACCTGGAGCATATAATTTTCTTGAGTAAACAACAGTTTAAATGAACATGCACAGAAATGAAAACTGAATCATAAGACAAGAATCAATCCGAATAAACCAGATTTGATCTTATTTGTTTTAAGAAAAACAAATCAGCTCTGATACCAATTGTTGGATCCCATATTCTTGTCTAGAATGATTTAAAAAAACAAACATATGACAATAATAATAGCGGAAGCAAATATTGTTTAAACCAAGTTGTTTGATTCGTACTCACAGTAAAGAAGATATATCCAAAGTAAGATAATAAACAAGCAAATATTCACTGGATAATAATGTAGATTATCAAGAACACCATAAAGGTGGTGTAAATCTTACACAATCTTCTTGTACAATTCACAGTACAAAAGAGTAATTCTTTTTACAAGTAGGTAAAGGAAAATCACACTTTTGAGCAATGGCTTGCACGTCCTATTTATAGGACGAAAAAGGTGAACAATGTACTTTCCTGACACATAAGACATGCTTGAACAGTAATCTACCTAAAAGGTAAATCTTATCACTAGGTGACGTGTCTTCTGAGCTTGTGTCTTGACTTGTAGAAATCTTTAGCTTGAACTTCAGAAAGAATGTCTTCAGAGATCTGATAGAGTGCCTCTGATGAAGCTATCTCTGAAGTCTTCTTTGCTAAATACTCTATCTCTGAAATTACTTCAGAGGAAGCTTGTTGTCTCTGATGGCTATCTCTAGAAGTCCTCTGAAAAGGACTTTGAATATTTTCAATACTTTTACATTTCAGAATTGGGGCTAACATCAGCAGCTTAGTCTTCGATGTCAGCGGTGAACGTTTTTGTCACGAAACTTGTCTTCAGGGATTACATTTGATCGTTGATGGTGAAACACTAATACATACAGATGTTAAACATAATTTTCACTAAGTATTTCAAAGGGTCGTCATCAAATCACTGAGAGAGTTTGGATCAACAAGTTGCTTGCATGAACTGGATTCAAGAGATTGAACAAGAATTTGATTCTAGTGAATGCAAGAAGGGTCAGAAGGTGAAATTCGCCTCTCAGACGTTAAGAGGCCCATCTCTTAGATGGTGTAACGTCACTAAGTCTACCCTCGATGCTACTATTTTGCAACTGACGTTGGTTACGCTAAAAAAGAAGACAATGGACGAATATTGTAATGAGCGAGCAATCAACCTTATCGAGGAGGAGTTCCGGGATCTCAAGAAGGGGAACAAGACTGTGAGGGAATACTCCAACCTTTTCATGGAGAAGCTTGATCTTGTGGGTCCCATGTATTTTTTTCAACTTCAATAATTATTATTTATAAATAAATATTTAATTATAAGGTCAAGAAAATAAAAAGAAAACTAGAAAATATGTCACTTCACACCAACATCAAGGTAAGAGCCAAAGTTCTTATTTAAAAACCTAAAACTCTCCACAATGGTAGTTCCTACAAGACATTTCACTTTTTGCTTGTAAGAACCTTACATTGGAGATGCTCTAACATCCTTCATAATTAAATAAAGTAGATTTAGGGGTTGTTCGATAACGACTTAATAAGTTTAATGATTTGTTTGACTAATTTGGTAAGTCATATGTGGCTGTTCGGTAATGACTTATTTGGTATGACAATGGCTTATTCAATAAGCCAAAAACGAGTCCTATACACTTACCATTTATTCATCCATATATTCCCCTTCCCCATGTTACATTTTCTTCTCCATCTCAATTCAGATATACTTAACCTAGAAAACAAATCGGTTTCTCTTTTTCTTCATACCTCTTATTCTCTATTTCTAGATCCATAAACCAAATCGATTTCTCGTTTCCACTTGCTTCTTTTACCTTCTCCTCCTTTCCTTTACGTCTTCCTGCATTGTACCACCACCACCACCTTAGAAATCCCCCACGTCTAAATCACTCTCATTTGTACTTCCTTCGTCGAGACTTGCACTCCCCTCCCCTCTCGCTCCGACCTGGCTCCGGTTTGCACTTATGTATCACTCCAAAATCTAAAGAAGAAGTATTAAGATAAATCATTTGGAAAACACCAAAAATTACACAAGACCTTGCAAAAGACATTGCTTACTTACAAGGCAAAATAAGGTTAAAAGTCAACACCCTTAGATCCAATTCCTTATGAGTTCCTCTATGTAAGGATTTTAAACTCAAATATACATATGAGATGTGAGATTCAATCGGCCTCCAATATTCCTACCAATATCACCGTTATCATTTTTATAAATTTTTAGAGTTAATTACGGATTTGGTTCTTATGGTTTGGTGGTTTTTACGAAATTAGTTCTTAAACTTCATTTATTACAGAGTTGGTCCCTCCCTCTAACGACCATCCAATTCCTCCGTTAACCTTGAGGGCATTTTCGTGCTTTTTTTTGTCTTTTCTTGAGGGACCAAATTTGTAATTAAGTCTAAAAAATATATTAAATTTTAATATATTTTAATTAGGGAAAATTGCATGAAATGGAACCAACTTTCACCTGATTCCTATTTTGGAGAACCAACTTTTAAAAACATCATTTAAGGGTCTATATCAAACTTTATGTTTATTTAAGGGTCTGGTTAACCTGTTTAAGAGGTAACCGATAATTTTTTATATGACGTGACAAATAATTAAGTTAAAAATAATGAGGTGGAATATTGATTTGCCAAATCATTACTATTATTAAAAAATATTTTACAAAAACAAATCAAATTTAGAACATCAGAAGTCGTCTTCCTCGTCAGGTTCCAATCCCTTCGTCGAACCCTAGCTAGCACTCCTCCCTCCCTCCATCGCTTCCTCTTTTCGTTGCTCACTGCCTTCTCCGGCTCCGACAGGCTCTACCACTGCACCGTCCGGCAGGCGCTGCCACTCCCCGTCCAGCAGGCTCTGCCGACACAACAGCCATCCCCTCTGGCAGGCGCTGCCGACACAGAAAGAAAGAAACCATTATTAATGTTGAGATTAGGTTTTTGATCTTCATCCTCCAATTTGACTTGTTTTGTAGGGTTTGTGGGTTGATCTGTTTTGGAAAGAGGATAAAGTATCTCTGATCCGGTTGCATTGAATATATAGTGACACTGAATATCGAAAAGCCTTGATATTGGAACATGAAGAAATGGCCAAACTTTAAACCGTAATGGTCTGCAAATTCCCACCATCCATTTTTGAGCCAAATCTCACCTCTTGAGGATCACCCTGCCTAACAGCTCCTTTCCATGGTCCTGTGTAAACTTGTTGGGTATCTTCTGTATTAAAATGAAATAGAAAATGAAATAAAAATGGATAGTAATATGTTGTTGTATATAGAGAATGAGAATGTGAACTTACGATGCCTGTAGATTGAGTGTGGTGGGAGACAATGAGTTTGATAAAATTGGATTTCATTGTCTAGTAAAGAAGCTTTGGCATGACACTGGAGGTTTAAAATAAGTATTGCATTTAAGTAAAACAAGTTAAGTGTGCCATGTAAACATTTTTGATTTATTTTTATAATTATAATAATGACGTGGAATCTTAGTTGGCAAAAGTTTTGGACGATGTCATCATTAGCAGGTCAATATGTTAACCAGACCCTTAAATAAACATAAAGTTTGATATAGACCCTTAAATGATATTTTTAAAAGTTGGTTCCCCAAAATAGGAATCAGGTGAAAGTTGGTTCCATTTTCATGCAATTTTCCCTTTTAATTATTATACTTTAAGTTTTATATTCTCTTTCAATATATATATATATATATATATATATATATATATAGGGAGATGTTCATTTGAGAAATGCTAAATATATAAGAAATAGAGAAATAATCATAGCCTTTCATTCGGTCAAGATCGGCTTTGATCGGTCAAATATTGCATCTTTAACTGGTCAACAATTACAACTTTGACTAGTTAAAAGTTGTAGCTATTCTAAAAATAGAAGGATAATTTCGTAATTTTTATAAATACACGGGACGAGTTCATATATGAACCTGTATGATTCACATATGAAATATATGTTCATATGTGAACCCGTGTAATTCACATATGAACTCTTTTAACTGATTCATATATGAACCAATTAATTGAATCACATATGAACTAATTAACTATATGTTCATATGTGAATCAGTTGAACTAATTAACAGATTCATATATGAACTAATTAACTGATTCATATATGAACGTATAGTTCATATATGAATCACAAAGGTTCATATATGAATCAGTTAAAATAGTTCATATGTGAATTACATTGGTTCATATATGAACATATAATTCGTATGTGAATCATACAGGTTCATATATGAATTTGTCCTACGTATTTTACGAAACTACCCCTTTATCTTCTACATACCATACAAGGAATTATCCGGTGTTTCACGGTCAAAGCCGCAAATGTTGACCAGATAAAGGGTTAGGATCATTTCTTTATTTCTCATATTTTTAACATTTCTCAAATGAACCTAATCCTATATATATCCTTAGGTTCATTTAGTGATGGCCAAATGGGCTCGACCCGACCCGATCGATTAACCGAAGTCCGGTCCGCTCAAAGCCCGGTCCGGCCCGACCCGGTAGTAAACCGATTTAGGGCCCGAAAAACCAAACCGGTCTAGGATTTTGGAGGTTTTGCCGGCCGGCCAGGCCCGGGACCGGTTCAAGGCCCGACCCGACTCGATTCGATGGTTTCAAAAAAAATAGCCGTTTGTTACCGTTTATAGCCGTTGGGAGATGATTTTTGACCGTTTTTTTGGTGTTTTTTAGCTCTCCAAACCCATATAAATATTTGTGTTGGTTATGGATAGTGACATCAACTTACAAAACGCAAAAAACGCATATAATTATCATTTCTCGGCTCTCGCGATATTCGTTTCTCGTAAGTTCTAGTATAATATCTCTACTTTTCTACTCTCTACTCTCAAAATAGCCGAACAAAATTACCAAATTATTACCGAGCATGGACGAAAACGTATTTTTAAAGTGTATTTTAGTGATTTATTATAAATAAAACGTATTTTTAAAGTGTATTTTAGCGATCCAATCAAATCCAATTTTTATTTTTTAAAGTTTAGTAATTAATTATTATATAAAGAAATTATTTTAAAAAAAATACGAAAAAAATCATCGGCCCGATCACGGCTCGGTTTTGGGCCCGACCCAACCCGACCCGATTTTTATATAACTGGTTTATTCCCACCTTAAACGGGCCGAACATTTTCGGGTGAAGCCCCGCCCAGCCCAGCCCGATTGACCCGACTTTTAAAATCATTGTTTGGGCCCGAAGCCCGTTTTGGCCCGACCCGGCCCAACCCGAGCCCGATTTTTGGCCATCACTAGGTTAATTTGAGCCCGATTTTTGGCCATCACATGGTCAAGATCAGATTTGACTAGTCAAATATTGCGTCTTTGACTTGTCAAGAATTGCGGCTTTGACTGGTCAAAAGTTGCGGCTATTCCAAAAATAGAAGGACAATTTCGTAATTTTTACAAATATACGGGACGAGTACATATATGAACTTGTATGATTCATATATTAACTATATGTTCATATGTGAATCAATGTAATTCACATATGAACTATTTTAACTGATTCATATATGAACCTTTGTGATTCATATATTAATTAATTAACTGATTCACATATGAACTAATTAACTGTAGGTTCATATGTGAATCAGTTGAACTAACAGATTCACATATGAACCTTTGTGATTCATATATGAACTAATTAACTGATTCACGTATGAACATATAGTTCATATATGAATCACATAGGTTCACATATAAACTTGTCTCGCGTATTTTACGAAACTTTCCCTCCATCTTCTACAGACCATATAAGAAATTATCCGATGTTTCACGGTTAAAGCCGCAAATGTTGACCAGATAAAGGGCTAGGATCATTTCTCTAATTCTCATACATTTAGCATTTCTCAAATGAATCTCTCCCTAATTATATTATATGTATATATATATGGAAAAGATCAAGGGAGAACCTTGAAAAAAATAACAAGAGAACCAAGAGGAAATGAATGAAAAAATATATAAAAATGGATGTCAAATTATAGATAATAAAATGATCATTTTTTTAGGTTGTAATTTGTTTCACTCCAAATTTTGTTATATTTCGTCGATTTTTGATTTAAAAAATGGTAGGTGATATTTTATTTTTTTAAACCTTTTAACCATATCTATTGGATCATCTCAATCTAATGATTTGGATGAGTTTTTTGGTTCTTTTTTTTTTCCGGGGTTCTCTCCTCATCTCACCCATTTATATATATAAATATATATATATATATATATATATATATATATATATATAATATTATGTACGCACAGACATGTGTGCAGGCACACACACACACATATAGTGAGGTTCAGGGGAAAACCACAAATAAATGAAAAAACGAAAAACACTTCCATCAATTATTAGATTAATTGATTCAATGGATGTGACTAAATGGACGGTTACTACATTTTTAAATTAAACGCATCACCTCAATATTTGTTATTTGAAAAAAATCGAAATATAAACAAAAATCGAGTGGAAAATTTAACCAAAAATCAATCATATTTTCTCGTTAATTTTTCATCCATATTAATATATTTTTTCATCAATTTTTTTTTTGTGATTTTCCAGATAATGGCAAAAATGGATGGAAAAAAATAGAGATATGGAGAGAGAGAGAGAGAGTTAAGGTCCGGGGAAAACGCTAAATAAATGAAAAACCGGAAAACCACGAAAAAACTGAAAAAATATATTAATATGATGTCAAATTAACGAGAAAAATATGATTGTTTTTTGGTCAAAATTTTCGCTCGATTTTTGTTCATATATTCTTCTTTTTCGAATAAAAGATAGGAGGTGAGGTTATTATTAATTTAAAAAATATTGTTGTAATCATCCATTTAATCATATTCGTTGATTAATTAATTTAATAATTTATGGAGGTGTTTTCCTGTTTTTCATTTAGTTGTGGTTTTCTCCTAAACCTCACCATATATATATATATATATATATATATATATATATATATATATATATATATATATATATATATATATATATATGTATGTATATGTGTGTGTACGTAATATATGTTTTTCTGCAAGAAAATATATAATATATTACAGTTAAATTAAAGTATAATATATATTAAAATTTAATTTCTTTTTTACTTAATTTTGGATTTGCTTCCTCAAGAAAAGACAAAAAAGAATAAAGGACGAAAATTCCCTCAAGGTTAATGGAGGAATTGGATGGTTGTTAAGAGTGAGGGGTCAACTCGTTATAAAAACAACATACGACAAATCATCTTCTATAATAAATGAAATTTAGGGACCAATTTTGTAAAAACCATCAAACCACAGGAACCAAATCCGTAATTAACTCTTCTGTTTTTTTAGTAGCCAGGGATAGAAAATTTTCTTTTGTTCCTACCGGCTAAAGATGGCCAAATGGGCCCGTTCAGACCCTGGAACGGTAGGGTCCGGCGGTTAGTAACTGGTTACACATTTGGAGCGATACGTTGGACCGACCTGGCTCGGGATCAAAATCTTCAAAAAAAAGTAGTCGTTGCTTTTCCGTTGGTAAACGATCATGAGGTCGTTGGAATCGAAAAAATAGCCATTTTTTTGTGTTTTTACCCTCCAAACACTATATATAAGTCATATGGTGTATGAGGGAAAATACCAACTCACAACCGCCAAAAACGTTCACAATTCTCGGTATAATTCTTGTTTTTTGCTCGAATTCGATTCTCGCAAAAAACGTTCACACTCCTACTTCTCAATTCTCATCTCTTTCTCTTCCAAAATGGTCAGTGAACAACATGATGCATCAAAGGAAAAAATTGCCAAAGTTCTCACTAAGCACGGACGAAAGTCCAATATTTGGAATTCCTACAACACGGTGATCCTCACAAATGGGAAAAGAAATGCACAATGCAAAATGTGACAAGCTCTCCTTACGGCGAAAGGAAATTCAACCTTACGGCGACACACCGAAAAAACATGCCCATGGTTGAGGTCCGCGGAAGGCGATTCAAGTCAATTGATACTTGACTATCAAGGTTAAATATGGTCGTTCGATGCCGATTTGAATCAAAAAATGACAACACAATGTGTCATTCAAGTCGGACTGCCGTTCGGACATTTGGACAACCCTCACATTATGAAGACGATACAAATAACGCTACAACCACGCTACAAGCTGGTAAGTCGTCAAACTCTTAGACGTGATGCAATTAAAATGTGAAAAATGTGTCAAAATGAAATGCGAAATGTTCTCTTTTGCCTAATTTCGTTTATTTAGCGTGTGATGTATAGAACGCACCACACCGATTGCCAGATTCTTATATATGCATAACGTCACATTGGATTGAGTCACAATTGTGGCAATTATTCAAACATGTAATCACGTTTGAACCGTTTGGTACGCCACATTCAGGTGATCGCCAATTTTCAATTATTAAAACAAGTCTTAGATTTTATTATTTATATTCTAAAATCATTAGCATTTTATTTGGTAACACTAGTAATAATAATCGATGTGTGGAGAAATTAAAGTTGTCTTTGATCCCTGTTGGTCCCGAAGGTGCTTAACAAGTTTGTAGAAGGGGGGGGGGGGGTTGAATACAAACACAGAAATTAAAGTTTAATAAATTGTTTATTGATAAATCAAAATACAATTTACAAGTTTGTTGCGGAATAAGATTAAGACAGACTCAATCTAAACAAACTTAAGAAACACTAAGATGGTTGCACAAGAAATTCAGAGAATGGGGGATTTTAGAGAGATAGAAAACAAGGGTTTCTATTTTGGAGTTCAAGGATTGAGCACACCTTCAGATGAAGGAGTGAGCTTCCTATTTATACCCTATGCATTAAATGCATGGCAGGGTACTTTACACGTGGTATTCATAGATTGGCTTTGGTAGTCTCACTTTTGGAGACATGCTTTTGGCCACTTTATGAACAGTGTAGTTGACAGAGTTGGTGTACGATTTGTGGCAGAGACTTGTCCGTTCTGACACATCGTACTGGTTGTGCAAGGTAAGACAAAAGAAAACTTGAGGCATAAGCTTTGTGATCGTTGATCGCTGAGTATCTCTTCTTCCAGAGATAAAGAAGTTCAGCTATCGCTGAAGCTTTTCCTCAGGCTTCTTCGCGTAAGTAGATTTGTCTGGTCTTCGCTGATATCCGCATCAGGTCACTAGTAGACTTATCTATTGTTCAGTGGCTTCGTCTTCGATTCAGCTATGAACTATGTTGACGCGAGACTTGTCTTCAGGGATTACGTTAACTGTGTTACATAGGAAACTATCAGTGACAACTGAACAGACTCAGTTTGATCGCTGAAAGTGAAACACTAATACATATTAAATGTTTACAGAAAGGTCATCAGCGATAACTGAACAGACTCAGTCTGATCGCTGATGATGAAACACTAATACATATAATAACGTAACTTTCACTAAGTATAAAAGAGGGTCGTTATCAAATCACTGAGAGAGTTTGGATCAACAATCTCCCCCTATTTGATAATGACAAAGTAACAAAAGAAAATTACTTTATGATTCAAAATATAGGAATAAAAAGGACTCATAGAATGCATGTCCCAATTACTATTTTGAGGGATCTTTTACAGTACTGATAGGGTTAAGTACATCACTGCAATTTTCATTTAATTCAGGGATAGAATTACAAGATATGAAAATCATAAGTACAAGTGACTAACTAACTACTGTAAGTATAACTAACAGATTACAGATAAGAAAACTAATCTATCAGCTATAAGAAGATTTGGGAGGATTGATCATATACTCAGGTATTTCTTCTCCTTTCTGTCTTCGTTCCAAAGATTCTTGACTGATAATTTCTTTAATTTTTTCAGCAGCAGGGAAGAAGTCACACCATAAGCATAAGAGATCCTTGAGATGATTCAGAGGACAGATAGGAATCTCAGAGATTCTTTGAAATCTGAGTTCCTCATCATCATCTCTGAAGAATATTCCATAAGGCTTGTCGATTACTTGACCAGCTTGGAAGGGACCACCAGGAGGCAGAGATAAGTCCAGAACTGAAAGATCAGGAGGAGGACCAAACAGTGCATCTCTTGAAAATTTGATAGAAGTTTCATTCCTGATGATGGCGACATCTTCAGAGGAGGAGGACCCAATTTTTCTCTTGAGTTTCAAAGATTTGGGAGGAAGAGGAGATGGCAGCTTTAGTACAGAAACGACTCTATTTATGAGGGCTTCAAGGAGTCCTTCAACGTAGCCTCTGTATGTAGATTTGGATTTCTTCAGCGCATCCCAGAACTCTAACCATTCCGTAAATCCGAAGCTTTCAAGTTTTGATACGTACATTGCTTTTTGGGTTCCATCCTCTCTGGTAATCTCCATGGTCACTGAGAGTTGATCTTTCTTCTTGCGACCAGAGATAGTCACGGCTGATATTGGAAGAAGATCAGAACGATAATCCATCTTTTGTTTGCACCATTCGATAGACTTATCGTTGATCTCTTGTTCTTTGAAGCGTTCCTCTTCAATTTCTTTCAGTAGTGCAGCTTGAACTTCCACAGGTTTGCTTTTCAGCTTTTTGTCCTTGACTTGAGAAGATTGAATCTTTAAAGCGAGTTGGGCATCTCGTTTGCATTCAGCGATCAGCTTCTCAGCTTTGGCAGATTCTTCTCTTTCAGCTTCAGTAAGGAAGTCGAGCTCTGTGGATATTTGAAGAGGGATTTTCAGCCGTTGACTTTCTAGTTGAGCGATCATTTCAACTCTTTTCTTCAGCACTTCCTCTGACCAATGAGATGGTCGAGAGGGCCTTCCTGGATGGACCAGGGAATCTTCTTCTTCTTCATCAATCTCAGCGATAGAGATTGGGATTATTTCTTCAGCGATAGCCGCTGGTATTATTTGTAGTTCAGAACCCTTAAGCAGGGGTGAGAACTGTCTGGTTAGAAAAAGAAGGAAAGAAGGGATAAGTGTATTTTTAGAACGAGAGAGATAAAGGCTAGAAAGACATAGGGGTTTGGAAAGAGTAGAAAAGTGGTACAATTGAAAGACATACCTGAGAAGGATGCTCCCCCTCAGATTGTGATCCAGTCCTCAAGCATTCTTCAGCGATTGGTTGCTTGTCTTTGCTTTGCGAAGGAACACTTGAAGATGTATCACCTCTCACCCCTGTTTTGACAACCTCTTGCGAAGTTGTCCCTGATACGACGTTCGGCTTAGAGAACCACATAGATTGGTCTTCATCGTCGTCGTCGTCATCGGAGGGCTGATCCTTTTCTTGATCATCAAGATCTAGATCATCTTCCTCTTCATCGTCTTCTTCCTCATCCTCTTCAAAGAGAATGGAGTGAATCGATGAGGATTCTTTTGCCTTCTCCCCCTCAGATTGAGAGGGAGGTTCCTTTGGAGTCTCAGCATCCCCAGCAGCAGCGATAGAAGTTTCTTCAGCTTTCTCCCCCACTTTGTCATTATCAGCGGTAGGGGATTGTTCAGCTGCTGGAGTAGCTGTTGAAGCTTTTAGCACTTGAACGTCAGCCTCCAGACGCTTAACTCGGTCTTCAACCGCAGGTATGTCGCATGTGGCATCATGAATGAATTCCACAGCGATGTTGAGGTTGGTACGATCATCTTCAGTGAAGGAGGGAGGCAGCGCTGGAGCTGGTTCATTCACTTTCTGGAGAACTTGCTGAAGAAGGGACGTGCAGAGGTCAACCTTGGAAGAGAGACCCTGAACGTCAGCTGTAAGAGACTCAAATCGTCCTTGAAAAAGTCGAGAGGACTCTCTGAGTTGGACGACTTGTTCTTCGAGAGCTGAAAGTTGAGAGTTCTCAGCTTTGGATGAGCAAGTGGCGGTCAACTTCTTCAGCTCCTCACCAGCCTGATTGACGGCGTTGGTGGTTTCATTGATGGTGTTGGTGAGAGCATCCACCTTTTCTCCTAGACTGTTGACATGCGTGTCAACAGTCGCCAAGCTAGGACCTGAAAATAATGTTAGTTCAGATATGGGCTTATTTGGAGAGGGGGGTAGAGAAGTGTTTAGGATTATAGGTGTACCTGACGTATCAAACATTTTGTAGAACTGCATAGATTCCTCAAAAGTTTGATGCTCAGGTCCTATAGGGAAAGAAGAGGTGGCAGGTTCAGAGACCAAATGAGGAGAGAAGGGAAGAGTTTTGGGGATAGAAGTAGGGATGGGGTTAATCTCAGGGAATGAGATAGTAGGTGGGGTTACTGATGATGTGACAGCGAGTGAGATCGCTGACACGGCAGTATGAGTGACTGCTGAAGTTGTGGAGGAAAGACCCACAAAAGCATCTAAGGTAGCTTGTTGAGAAGCTCCCTCAGGTATAGTACTAGAAGGTGTACTTTCCTTAGTCTTTTTGGCCTTTTTGGAAGGACCAATTGGACTAGCTGATGGTCTTTTGGAAGTAGTGGTAGCGACAGGGATAGCAGACGAAGGAACCGTCTGCGTGGTCGCTGAAGATGAAGAAGAATGGAGAGAGAGACGAGAGCGAAGGAGAGAAATACTTACCTCGTCGGCAAGTGGCTTGACCTCCAGTGATCGTTGACCAACCCTGGCAAAGGTGCCATCATCTTTGGTGGGATAGGTGTTGGGATAGAGGAACTTGATGTACGTACATATGAAACGTACGTACGAGATCTTGGGATCTCGTTCAGGCTTCTCTAATCTCGACCTCAGATCTTCAAAGATGGCTGTGGCGTAGTCAAAGTTTTGACCAGCGATAACGGAGTATGCCATCTGCAGTTGTGTTTTGCTGGCTTGATCCAGCGAACCACTCTTCCCACTCATGCACTGAATTATGTGCGAGAAGATAAAGTTCAGTTGTGATGGCATCTGAGCTTTAAGAATCTTGGTGAGCTTCTTGTTAGGAATAGAGGATCTTGGGTTGTTTTCCCAACAATAGCCCATTGCGTCCAGGAAGAATATCAGCTCATCATCAGTGGGGAGTGCGTCAAATCCACTCTTTGGTTTGTCAGGGAATCGTAAAGATTTCCTGAGGCTAAGAGCGGTCATGCTCCCTGGCCCTAATTCCGTGCTGAACGAGATAGCAGGGACTCGTTCGCCTTTCCTGTTTGTAAGTTCAGTAGCATCAGCAGTGAACCAGAACTGCTGAAGTAGAGTCTTGGAGGGCTTAGGATCCACAGTGATCGCGTAAGCTATGCATGACTGCTTGAGGAATTCAGCAGCTTCCACCAGATGTGGGTATTTGTCAGCTTTGAAGTCGAGTCTGGCCAAATGATTACATTTAGTAATCTCAACTTCAGTGAGAGCGAATCGTACATGCTTGGAAGCAACGATTGAAGACTGTGTCATTTCTGTTATGGAAAGAGGCATAATAGAAGAAATGATTTAGATTAAAAATAATATGATTACCAGTTTCCATAGATGAAGGGAAACTGGAAAATTATCAAGTTATTTTTAAGAGAAAAAATAGTGTTCTGGGTAGAAAGAAGGAAGAACACTTTAAAACCAAAAGGTTTTTATTTAAAAACATAAAATCAGAAAGAATGATCTTTAGTTTTAAAAAACGTTTTATAAAATCCATAGAAAGCGAGTAGGATTTTAAAAGAATAAAAAGCATATGAACAAAGCATATAAACATGAAATAAACCTGTGTATCTTGAAGAAAAAGAGTTGCAGATTCAATATTCTGGGTTTACTTGCTTGAGTGTTCTTGAGAGAATGTTTCTTGCTTTGAAAGTTTTGAAAGCGTAAACCGTATAAAGGAGAGAAGAATTCCTTTTATACGAAGAGAGAGAAGAGAGATAAGAGAGAGAATGAAGCGGGAAAAGAAATCATCATGACATTGACACGTTCCACGAAGTTGATTGGATAGGAGGGCAACGGACGAACGTGTCAGAAAAGGCATGTCGTGGATTGTCGGTTCAAATGACGTCATAGAGGAGAGAGACTGTTCATTTGTCCGTTCAAATGATCACTGAAGAAAAGTCAGTGATAGATTTTCCTTTTTAAAAGTATCCCTGATTGTAAGGATAGGGATAGATTTTCCTTTTAAAAGATCACTGATTGGAAATATCAGTGATTAATGTATTTTTCAAAAAAAAGCTTTTAATCATTTGAAGAAAGTTCAGTGATTAAAGTTTATATTTTGAAGAAAAACATCTTTGAGGGAGAGAGAACATACCTGAGAGTCAGAATGTTTATCAGAGAGAATGATGAGGGGAACTTTTGATTACTGACACAATACATGAACGCTGAAGAATTATTCTTCGAGGTTCAGCATTCCAAGCTCACTGATGAGAAAGTTGAACCTTGTCTCATCAAGAGGTTTGGTGAAAATATCAGCAAGCTGAAAGTCAGTAGGGATAAAGTGAAGTTCAATATCACCATTCATCACATGATCTCTGATAAAGTGATATCTGATCTCTATGTGTTTTGTCTTTGAATGTAGCACTGGATTATTTGCTATAGCGATAGCACTAGTGCTGTCGCAATAGATAGGAATCTTTGACAGCTGAAGATCATAATCTAATAGTTGATTTCTCATCCATAGGATTTGTGAACAACAGCTTCCAGCGGCTACGTATTCAGCTTCAGCTGTGGAAGTGGACACAGAATTTTGCTTCTTGCTTGTCCAGCTTACTAGCTTTCCTCCCAAGAGTTGACATCCACCAGTGGTACTTTTTCTGTCAAGTTTACAGCCTGCAAAATCACTATCAGAATAACCAGTTAGATCGAACCCTGAGTCTTTGGGATACCAAAGACCGAGGTTAGGAGTTCCTTTCAGATATCTGAAAATTCGCTTTACAGCGATCAGATGGGATTCCTTGGGTTCAGATTGATAGCGTGCACATAAACAAGTAGAGTACATGATGTCAGGTCGGCTTGCTGTAAGATACAACAATGAGCCTATCATTCCTCTATAGGCAGTGACATTAACAGGTTTTCCAGATGGATCCTTGTTAAGTGTCAGTGGTGGTGCCATAGGAGTTTTCATCGCTGAAGTTTGAGTTAAATCAAACTTCTTCAGCATGTCTTTAACATACTTACCTTGGCAGATAAAAGTACCTTTGTCAGATTGTTTAATCTGAAGACCAAGAAAATATGTCAGCTCACCCATCATACTCATTTTATATTCTTTCTTCATTCTTTCAGCGAAGCGAGTACATAGAGATGGGTTAGTAGAACCAAATATTATGTCATCGACATATATTTGTACAAGAATTATATGACCTTTTATCTTCCTGAAAAATAACGTATTATCAATCTTGCCACGTTCAAAATTTTCAGAGATAAGAAAAGATGAGAGAGTGTCATACCAAGCACGAGGGGCTTGTTTTAAACCATAGAGAGCCTTATCCAATTTATAAACATAATTTGGATGCTTAGGGTCATAGAACCCTGGTGGTTGTTCTACATAAACTTCTTCATTCAGCTTTCCATTCAGAAAAGCTGATTTTACGTCCATTTGATAAACGATGAAGTCTTTATAGACTGCATAAGCTAAGAATAGTCGAATTGCTTCGAGCCTGGCCACAGGGGCAAAGGTTTCATCATAGTCTATGCCTTCCTCTTGTCTGTATCCCTGAGCAACAAGTCGAGCCTTGTTGCGGGTTACAATTCCATGTTCATCTAACTTGTTTCTAAACACCCATTTGGTGCCTATTACAGTTTTATCAGATGGTCTAGGAACGAGATTCCAAACTTTGTTTCGAGAGAATTCAGTCAGCTCTTCTTGCATAGCGCTGACCCAGTTTGGATCTCTGAGGGCATCATCAGTCTTCTTTGGTTCAATTAAGGAGAGAAAGTTTACAAAGAGACAGATATTACCTGAGCTTTGTCGTGTCTGAATACCTGCATCTGGATTACCAAGAATTTGATCTATGGGGTGATCTCTGGTCCATCGCTGAGCAGGAGCAAGATTGCTTATTTCAGCGATAGGATCAACAATAGGAGCAGCCGCTGATGAAGATGCTTGAGGTTCATCAGCTAGTAATTGTTGAACATTAGATACACCAATGCTTTCAGAAGGGTTTTCAGACGTAGATGGATTTGATGGTAGAAGTGTGTTTAGAGGTTCAGCTGAAATCCATGAGTTGGATTCAGCGGTGGGAGGTATGATACTTGGTTCTTCATCAGCAGCTGGAGTTTCAGTGTGCTGTTGGTTTGAGAAGAAAGGTTCAGTTTCTCTATAGTGAGAGATCATCCAAGTATTCAGTTCTTCATTGTCAGCGATTGGTTTAGAGTTCGCTGAGCGCGTTTCATCAAACGTGACATGAATGGTTTCTTCTACGGTTTGTCTTCTTTTGTTGAAAACTCTGTAGGCTTTTGAGATGGAGGAATATCCTAAAAATATTCCATCATCGGCTTTTGGGTCGAACTTTCCAAGTTGATCTTTGTTGTTTAAGATAAAGCACTGACAACCAAAGATATGAAGAAAACTGATAGAAGGCTTCCTTCCAAGAAAGAGTTCATAAGCTGTCTTCCCAAATCGCTTTATTATCAGCGATCTGTTTTGAGTAAAACATGCAGTGTTTACAGCTTCTGCCCAAAATTGAGTAGGGAGGTGAGAATCGCTGAGCATTGATCTAGCAGCTTCTATGATCGTTCTGTTTCTTCTTTCAGCGACTCCATTTTGCTGAGGTGTTCTTACTGAAGAGAAGTTGTGAGAGATTCCCTTGTTCTCAAAGAAATTGTTCAGGGAACTATTTTTGAATTCAGTTCCATGATCACTCCTTATTGATCGAACAGTAAGATTATTCAGCACTTCCATCTTTTTGACAAAAGATATTAGTTCTTCTGGAGTATCATTCTTGCAGCGAAGAAAAATAACCCAGGTGTAGCGAGAATATTCATCTACAATGACAAGCGTATATTTCTTTCCAGCTATTGATTGGATATTGACAGGGCCAAATAGATCCATATGCAAGAGCTGAAGAGGACTTGTTACTGAGGAAACTTGTTTCGACTTGAAACTAGCTCTTGTTTGTTTTCCTTTTTCACATGCTGAGCAGAGAGATTCTTTAGCATATGAGTGCTGAGGAAGACCAGAAACCAGTTCCTTAGATGAGAGAGAATTCAGGGTTTTGAAGTTTAGATGAGAGAGCCTTTTATGCCATAGCCAGTTGACATCAGAAGAGGCCTTAGAGAGAAAACATAAGTTATCAGTGATAGTAGAGTCCATATCTATTACATAGACATTTTCTCTTCTATAACCACTGAGAGCAAGTTTTCCTTTTTCATCTACCACTGAACATGCTTTCTTAGAAAAGCGAACTTCGTAGTCTTTGTCACATAGCTGACTGATGCTTAGAAGATTGTGCTTCAGTCCATCTACATAAGCGACTCTTCGAAAGGTAGTTGTCCCATTGCTGAGGACACCAAACCCTCGGGTAAATCCTTTTCCATTTCCACCAAAGGTCACAGAGGGACCTTTCTCTTCCTTGTATTCAGTGAGCAGGTCTCTTTGTCCAGTCATATGACGAGAACATCCGCTATCGAGATACCAGATGCCCTTTGATCCCTGCATACATAAGGAAGATTAAGCTTTGTTTGGTACCCACTTTTCAATGGGTCCTTCAGAGTTAGTGGATAAGGAAGATTCAGCAGTCTTCACCGCTGATGAAGATTCAGCTTCAGTGGTAATCTTCACTTTGGTTAATTTCTTAACCTTAGTGGTATTTTTCTTCACTTTGGCTGTTTTATCAGCTTCGGTGGTATTTGGACACTTGCTCGCAATATGGTCAGTGAATCCACAGTGATAACATTTTCTATATCTGATGGTGGATTTATAGCCAGAAGGTTTTGAAAACTTAAGATGAGCAGGTCCAGCTCCAAGAATACCTTTAGCACGAGATCTGGGAGGAATTTTTATTTCTTCAGATTTCACGGGCTTTAGATCAACCTTCAGCTTTGGAGGACAGATATCAAAGATTTCTGTCACTGAGCTAAAAGGTTTATCCACTGAAGGTTTGGAAGGAACTTTCAGTTTGGTTTTCTTGGAAGCCTTCTGAGGAGGGAGAATAGACTTTCCTTTATCTGCAGGCTTAGATCTTGCAGATATCTCCTCAGGGATGGGATTAGAAGAAGAACAGGGATAGAATTGATTATAAGAAGTGTCAAAGAAAGATGTGACAAAAGTTCCAAACTTAAGCGAGGAACTTTCTTCTTTAGGATCATCCTGTGGTGACCAAAAACCAAGACCAGTTTTATCACTTTCAGGAGTTTGAGCATTTATTATCTCAGAGATCTTTGTTGATGATTTGCACCATTTTTCAACATGAGCCTTTTCTGCTTTTAGAGCAGCGATGGCTTGTTCGCGTTCAATGCTGATGATTTCATTTATAATGACTTGATCTTTTAGCTTTTCTTCTAAAAGATTTAGTTCACTGATCTTTTCATGACATTTCTCTAGCTCTTGTGTTAAATAAACATTTTTATTTTCAGCTTGAGTTTTGTCGTTTAAAGCATTATAAAGGTCAATCGTCAGCACATCAACAGCGCGACTTCTCTCAGCTTCAGGCAGAGAGGGATTTGTAGAGATGGATACCTGAGATGATATGTAGCTCATAGAAGGTTCAGATGGTTCTTCTACTTCTTCTTTAATCTCAGCCATGAGGCAAAGATTAGCGACTTCTTCTTCATCAGAAGATGATTCTTCTGATTCAGCCCAGTCATGTTCTTCAGCGATGAGACCTTTACCTTTTTGCTGATAGCTTTTCAGCTTTTGATATTTGTTTTTCAGCTTATGGTATTTGTCATCACTGGATCTTCTTGAGGTAGAAGGTTTGAAGACCTTTTTAGACCTGCACTCACTAGCAAAATGTCCAATTTTTTCGCAGTTATAGCAAGTGGCTGTAGCCTTATCAACCGGAGTTGATTTTGGCTTTTCAGTAAGAGAGAGAGGTTTACTTCTTCGGAAGTTACTCTTTCTTGCAAATCTCTTAAAAGAGTTTGTCAAGAGTGCTAAGGACTCATTAAACTCTGAAAGATCAGGGTCTGATAAATCCTCAGATTCAGAATCTAACTCAGTGATGGTGAGAGTAGATCGCTGAGATGGAATTATCTCTGATGAGACTAAAGCAACAGCAGTGCTTTTGGAGTCTTTAGAATCTTTTACAAGATTCTTCTTCAGGAGATTAGATTGCTCATAGTTGAGCAATATTCCATACAGAGTGCTTAGAGAGAGAGTATGTAAGTCCTTTGTCAGCTTGAGACATATTGAATAACTGTCCCAGCTTTCAGGAAGACTTTCCAAGAATTTTGTTAGGACCTCAGAATTAGAATAGGTCCTTCCAACAGTTCTTAGGTCAATGATCAGGCAGTTAAACCGCTGATGAATGTCAGAAAGGGATTCATTCTTACCAGCGATAAAACTTTCATACTGTCTTACCAAGTTAATCTTTCGGGTCTCTTGGATTTCAGTGGTGCCCTCATATTGAACACATATGGTTTCCCACATTTCTTTAGAAGTTTTTAGATGCATGATGGAATGGAAAACTTCATCAGGCAGAGCCATTGATATAATGGTCTTTGCTCTTGCATCTATGCCTACCTTCTTTTTATCTTCATCACTCCACTGTCTTATTTCCTTAACGACATATCGTTCAGGGACAGCTTCAGTGGTGGCAGTAGCAGGAACAGCAGCTATAATTCTAACAGGTTCATAGGGTCCGTTTTCTATATATTCAGGTATAGTAGGATCCGCACCTTCAAGAAATAGCATCATTCGATTTTTCCATAGAGAAAAGTTATCTCTGCTAAATCGAGGAGGTTTAGAAAGTGAACCATTATCATAGTAGTTTGTGTTTGTGTTTAGTGCCATTTTAGAATAGCAAAGAAGAGTATACAGCAAGATCTTGTTTATTAGATTAAACAAACTGCTCTGATACCACTTGTTGGTCCCGAAGGTGCTTAACAAGTTTGTAGAAGGGGGGGGGGGTTGAATACAAACACAGAAATTAAAGTTTAATAAATTGTTTATTGATAAATCAAAATACAATTTACAAGTTTGTTGCGGAATAAGATTAAGACAGACTCAATCTAAACAAACTTAAGAAACACTAAGATGGTTGCACAAGAAATTCAGAGAATGGGGGATTTTAGAGAGATAGAAAACAAGGGTTTCTATTTTGGAGTTCAAGGATTGAGCACACCTTCAGATGAAGGAGTGAGCTTCCTATTTATACCCTATGCATTAAATGCATGGCAGGGTACTTTACACGTGGTATTCATAGATTGGCTTTGGTAGTCTCACTTTTGGAGACATGCTTTTGGCCACTTTATGAACAGTGTAGTTGACAGAGTTGGTGTACGATTTGTGGCAGAGACTTGTCCGTTCTGACACATCGTACTGGTTGTGCAAGGTAAGACAAAAGAAAACTTGAGGCATAAGCTTTGTGATCGTTGATCGCTGAGTATCTCTTCTTCCAGAGATAAAGAAGTTCAGCTATCGCTGAAGCTTTTCCTCAGGCTTCTTCGCGTAAGTAGATTTGTCTGGTCTTCGCTGATATCCGCATCAGGTCACTAGTAGACTTATCTATTGTTCAGTGGCTTCGTCTTCGATTCAGCTATGAACTATGTTGACGCGAGACTTGTCTTCAGGGATTACGTTAACTGTGTTACATAGGAAACTATCAGTGACAACTGAACAGACTCAGTTTGATCGCTGAAAGTGAAACACTAATACATATTAAATGTTTACAGAAAGGTCATCAGCGATAACTGAACAGACTCAGTCTGATCGCTGATGATGAAACACTAATACATATAATAACGTAACTTTCACTAAGTATAAAAGAGGGTCGTTATCAAATCACTGAGAGAGTTTGGATCAACAATCCCTAATAAAGGCATTTTGGTCTTTTAACCTTTAAGTTAACTAGGTTAACAAACTCTGTTAATCGAGTATCTGAATGTTAGCTATGATTTTTGATATATCACATAGACCAAATCTACAATTCATTCTTTAAATCAATTTCCTTTTTCATATTTATTTTGGATGCCATTGTAGACGAACTGGATATATTTATTAAACTGTTTAATATTTTAGTCCAAAAATGTCACATTTTAAGTTACATAATAATTATTATGGAATATGGTATTCTAAATTATGATTTATATCATTTTATAAAATAATTAGCTCGTTAAACACGAATTCTTAGAATTTAGACATATCTTTATTTTGTTTAAATATACGAATTTAATTCAGTTTTCATATTACTACTATGGCGAATTAATTATATGTGCACATGATGAATGACTTTTATGATTATAGGAAGCCTCTAAGGGATAATTTACTAAACACTTAGGTGGCGTTTATTTTTTAAGAGGTCTGAAGTCTTATTTCACTTCTGATTAATAAGAGGTGTTGTGGCAGTCTGAAATCTGAATCAATAAGACTGTTTGTTTTTTGTAATGTCTGGCGGCGTCATGAGAGAAAGAAGAGCATATGAAATGAGGCGGCGATAAGAGATTTTAAGAAGTTAGGTCACCACTTCTTATTTCAGATGTATTTAAGAGTCATTAAGAGGTTCTGAAAACTGGAAAAAAACAAACAGTCTGAATGTCAAAAAGTCTGAACGATTCAGACTTAAGAGCTATTAAGAGGTCTTTTTAAAAAAAAACAAATATCCCCTTACTGATTCTTACCGGCTAAGTGAATAACTGAATACTTAGGGACCGTTTACCAAATTCTTACCCGGTAAGCGCTTATCGGCAAAAGATTCACCTTCATTTACTTCATCATGTAACATCTTTGGTCATGAAAATGGATTGTTGATAAGCATCTTAAACCCCGTAAGCGCTTATCAGGTAAGAGTCCTTTCCCACACTTACCGAGTAAGACTTTTGGTCCTTGCCTTACCTCTTACGGGGTAAGCTTCTCGATCCTTTCCATGTTCAATCAATAAGATAAATGCTACTGGTAAGCGCTTACCCGGTAAACGTATAGTCTACGACATCTTATTGTGTCTTATCAGATAAGAGAGAGATGGTGATTATCACCAACAACTTTAATGTGTGATTTTCCTAACCGAAAATCTTAACAGGTAAGTGAGGATGATGATTCTTACATAATAAGTGCTTATTGAATTTGTGTTGGTAGACAATCCCTAAAAAAATGATTATTAAAATTTGTTTAAAACAAGTTTGTGAGGAGCACAATATATATAGAAACCATTGTGTAGTAGGCTCACTAGAAAAAGTGTATAAATTTAGATTTTTATTGGAATTGGATATGCAAATAATCAAAGTTAGTTTGAAATCAATTTGTCGGTTAAAAACTCAGAAAGAGTGATGCGTCCAAAAACTTTAAAAGTCGCATGTTGACTGTTGACATAAAAAGGTCAATTGTGTTAAACTGAGCTAAAAAGTACAACTTTTCATATGGAATCGACCTTCTGAACAAAACGTAAGCCTTCGCCTTGCGACAATGGAATTTTAGCCGAATTCCAACGTTAAGGGCCCAAATCGGATGTTTTCAGTTTCTCGAGCTTATTTAGTCTTTTTTCCATAGTTTAAAATTTGAATGTTAGGACTGATTTAGGATTCTACTTTTCTTTTCTTGTTAGAATTTTGTCTTTAAATAGGTTGATAGTATTTATTTTTGATGGATTTGCTTGGTTTGTAAGATCTGGCACCTTTCGAGGTATTTCTGTAAGTCCTCGAAATGGGATGATGACGGACATAATCTTGAGTTCTTTTTGAATTCTCTCCTTCCATATTCTTTCAAATCAACGACATCCTAGTTTACCGATCATCTTTGGCATTCTACGAAATCAACGAAGGTTTGAACCAGCGTGATCCACCACTCACGATGCATCAAAGAGGATGGAACAATAGCATTTAAGATTCAAACCAAGGAGTTGATAGACTCAACTAAGATGATCACAGTGTGTTTTTGTTTTTAGTTGTGGTACATGTTACTTTTTTTGATTATTGCATCTTGGATTTGAATGTCTATATACGTATTCCCTTTGTTTTATATGACATTAAAATCTAGTGATTTATCAAGCCATTAGAGTTGATATTATGAAAGGACAATAGATATGAGGTTCAATCGAACAATTCCTTTTTGATAAACACGGGTGATCATACAATTTATGATCGATAAATTGAACCGTCGGAGTTGGCACCGTGAATGGGCAGTTGAAAACAATAGACCATAAATCGTGGCATGAGGTTGTGAAAAAAAATTTGGTCCTTTGACAAAGGGTTCCAAAAATAAGCGAGTATCGCGTATTGATGGTGCATACATAATTTGTATATTGCACATATATATATAGAGAGACAGAAACCCATTCATTTGCTAATCGTGACATTGGTGCTAACCAATCTCAACCATCCATTGTGATGATCCACGACTCATATTTAATTGAATTTTCATTTAATTAATTATTATACATTGGGATTGATTAAAAACAATGCACAAGTGCACAGGGTTAATTTGGTAAAATAACAATCCAACTTTATTTACGGAAACACGTTTTAAATTCGTAAAATCCCTAACATTTAGGGATTTCTTCCCCTAGAATCCGATCTTTCCTTTCTCGATTCAATCCAACACCACCTTCTCTACGATTCCCAAATCTCCAACCTTTTTCGGGCGAATGGATCCATCAGCAGCAGCGGTGCACCGCTAGGGCAAGTGGTGGTTTCCGGTGGAGGAGGTTTGGTGGTGGTGAAGCATGAGAATTTAATTACAGAAGAGGTGGAAAACCCACGTGGGAACCATGCGCCACAAGAGTTTAGGGAGTTTCGTGGCGTCCGGCGGCGACCGTGGGGGAAGTACGCGACGGAGATAAGGGATCAGGCAAAGCGTGGCGCGAGGGTGTGGCTTGGGACGTACGAGACGCCGGAGGATGCGACATTGGCTTATGATCAAGCTGCGTATAAGATTCGTGGGTCTCGGGCTTTGTTAAACTTTCCGCACCTGATCGGAACAGACATGGCAAAGCCGGTGAGGGTGACTCCACGGCGATAAATCCTCCGCAAGGGCAAAACCAGATCGGAGTATCGTTTCAATTCCCTTGAGAAAAAAATGATTTCTTGATTATATTCTTTTTAACACCTTTTTCGGTATCCAAATTTGTTGTTTGTAGCTTATTTTCAACCATGAAACAATGTAGAAGTGTAAATGTTATATTCATATATGCAAACTGTGCATATATGCAGTTCAATGTAAATGGTATATTCATATATGCAACTTGTCCATATATGCATTTGTGCATCTTTTAAGATTGCATGTGTATATGGGTTATATGTTAAGTTTCAAACTTAATGTTTAAAATGTTTTTGTTTTCTGTTGTTAAGTCTTGATGTGCATATATGCATTTTGAATATGCATATGAAAATGGTGTAAGAATTGTGGATATGCATTTGTGCATGTTCTAAGAGTATTGAATCTAGAAAATGCATATATGTATTTGTTCATCTTTTAAGAGTTGTTAATGTGGACATAAGTTAAGTATCTAATAAAATATGTTTAAAATGTTTGGTCTGTGCATATGTGCCTTGTTCTAAGAGTACGCAATCTTATAAAATGCATATATGCATTTGTGTATCTTTTAAGAGTAGAAAATGCATATATGCATTTGTGCATCTTTTAAGATTGCATTTGTGTATATGGTTATATGTTAAGTTTCAAACTTAATGTTTAAAATGTTTTTGTTTTCTGTACATGTGTGCATTGTTCAAATTATTAAAGTCTTGATGTGCATATATGCATTTTGAATAAGCTAGAAACGATAAATTATTATTTATACTATATTATAAAGCACGGATAAAAACTCTTAAATACAAATTATTAGGCACAAGGTATCATCATTTTATGCAAAATTTTAAAAATCAGTTAATTTACAAGTATCAAAGCACAAGATACATATTACTACTGCATACTTCTAACACCCAATTTGGTATGTATAGGACATTCCTTTTAGGCAGACCTTTCCATGTATCACCATTTAATTAATATATTATATTACTATAAATTTGTTTTAATTATATTATTAAATATGTAATTGGTTATTTTTTCTAGATGTCATTAAAATATATAAAATAATCATTGAATTCTAACAAAATACTTAATTTTTTTATATAATAAACATTATATTATTAAGCCTAAATTAAACAAATTTATTAAAAAAAACATTATCATTTTCTCAAAACCATCCAAAATCGTCCTGTAAATCGACAAAAAAACAAAAAATAAAACAAAACATTAAAATCGTGATGTATCTCGCGCATTGCGCGAGTACGCTTCTAGTATTCCAAAATGAAGATAACTACCAATTTAAAAAAATCTTTGAACTATGGAAACAAGATAAGTGTGGCGTGAATTAGGATAGATGTGGCGTGAATTAGAAAATTACCAATTTTAATTTAAAAATATTATATTTAATATTAAGATAACTACCAAATTAAAAATCTCCTTAAAATAAGGAAAAATTTTAAATGGCCGAAAATTGTAAAATTCCAATAATACCCTTTGAGATTTAATAGCATTGAGTGAATGACATAAACTCTAGGAAGCTTTTGATTGGTCTAAAATTGGTTAGCACGATTAACACCAATTATGTGGTTAGCAAATGAAGGGGACCCTATATAGATATATATGTGTGTGTGAATGTGTTTGTTTGTGTGTGTACGCCTAATATCATGAAATTAGCATACATATTATGTTTATATAATGAGGGTCGGTCACGATATTTCAGAGGCCTTGTGCTAAAAATAAAGGTGAACTTATAAATAGTTTTATTTTGTTTAAATAATCATAAATCAAACTTCAAGTGAAGTGTAATTTACAAAGTGATTGTTAAATAGTTAAATTTATGCTCACATATCTATATCTATACTATATTAGTGTTGGGCTCGTACATTGCACGGGAGGATAAATTTTTTGTTGGAATATTGAACCGAGTTAAAATGAAACGTAATTTATCTGTTAACAGTTAATGAAATACAATGTGAAAAACGAATGTATTTTCATAAGTGGATAACTTGCATATATTCTTAATCGTTTGTTGTTATGAGTTTGTGCAATAATATTGGTAATAATTTTGTATTATATTATTTAAAACTCAAACGACATGTCTCACAACATATTTATCTGACTATTGAATTCAAGACCTCATAGTATTAATCGATAAAAATAAAGATATGTATATATATCTTATTCCCCTACTTCGATTTTACAAAAATATAGTGGAATACCTTTTTGTTCAGTTGCAGGTTCCGCTATTGACACCCGACCGTTCGTCTTCTTCTTGTACTCGGATGATACATAGAGAAACTATATATATTTATAGTGAATGTAGAGAATATTTTAAAATCTTTTATTTTCATTTTCGATTTTACATTTAAATGTAAATATATTAAAAATATGGAAGAATATTTTTATATTTACATTGTTTCTATTTTATTTTCTTTACACTTGGTTAATTTGGAAAGTATTGCGAAATATTTTTATTTTAAAGAATACGATAATTTATTAGTGTATCTCGTTATTTTTTATTTTTAATTCATATCAACCTTCTTTTTTCTTCTTTTAATGCTCGTGAAAAAAAAATACGTGTAGATTTTATATTATCAAAAAAAAATACGTGTAGATTTTATATTATGCCAATACGTGTAGATTTTATATTACACTTGGTTAATTTGGAAAGTACTGCGGAATATTTTTATTTTAAAGAGTTTATATTACATCTCATTATGTAAAAAGATTTTATAAAATAAAATATGGAAAAAGATTTTATAAAATAAAATATGGAAAAATCATTATGAGATGTAATATAAAAAAATACGGAAGAAAAAAGATTTTATATTACATCTCATTAATATAGATTTAAATATAAAATCTACATTTAAAATAGATTATGCTAATATAAAATCTATTTTATAAAATCCTCCACCAAAAAACAAATAGTTATATTAATAAATGAGTATCCATTCCACAAATAGATGATTATGTGAGATATTGTGCTTGGAAGGTTGTACCAAAACATTAAGAAATTGTAAATTAAGTAATTGACTTTAATTAGTTGTAACTTGTGCTTAAAATGTTGTAATTAAGAGTTTTTTATACCGTTTTTATAATATAGTATATAGATTATAAAGAAGGGATAAAAAACTCTTAAATACAAATTATTAGGCACAATGTACCATCATTTTATGCAAGATTTTAAAAATCTCTTAATTTACAAGTATCAAAGCATAAGATACATATTACTAACACCCACCAATTTGGTATGTGCAGAGTCTTCCTTTTATACAGACTTTTCCATGTATCACTATTAATTAATATATTATATTAGTATAAATTTGTTTTAATTATAGTATTAAATATGTAATTGGTTATTTTTTCTAGATGTCATTAAAATATATAAGATAATCATTAAATTTTAACAAAATTTATAAAAAAACATTATCACTTTCTCAAAACCATCCAAAATCATACTGTAAATCGACAGAAAAACAAAAAATAAAATGAAACATTAAATTAAATGAACTACGTTTTTAAAGCTTGTTGAAGAATTATTAAATATGTATATTCGACTGAACTTTTGTGGGATACTGGGAATTTTGGATTATAAAGAGATAACAAGGTTTAATATGAATTTGGAAGGAAATGATCAAAACCTTAAATTGTAAAAGGAAACACCTAAATTATAAAGAACAAAATAAGACATAAGCTCTAGAAATACATTTAGAAAATTAAATAAGTAATCATTTTAAGTTTATTGATAAACGATTGAATATTTTTGTTTCATTGAACATTTGTGGAATATTGTCAACTCGAATTATAGAGAAATAAAAAAGTTTAATACGGATTAAAAAAAAGAAAACGACCATCACGCTTTACTGTAAAAAGAAGTAAAGAACTACCTTATAAAGAATGAAATATAATATCTTTAAGCTAAAGGGAAATTGACTCAAATAGCCACATTACATTACTCTATCAATGACGGATCTGTAGGTCCTCTGTTGTCGTTGAGTGAGATCGTGACACGTGACGAAATGGCGGACCTGGGTCCAAGGGCGAAGCCAGGATTTTTGACGAGGGTGGTCCTTTTGTTTTAACCATATTTTCTCACAAGATTATCAAACACTTTTAGAATGTGTCAAGTCTCTAGATGTGGTAGATCCTAACTTTGATATAATCTGAGTATATGTGAAACCTCTTTATATCTATTTATAAAATTGTTCTTAAATAGGAGATATATTTAGAGAGAGAGAGAGAGAGAGAGAGAGAGAGAGAGGAGTTGGTCAAGTTAAAAGAAGTACGATATGGGCTAAATCACATGTGATACATGTCTAGAAGGCACGACCAAGGTCGTGTGAAAACTCACACTTGCAAGGCTCGATGTGTGTGTATCACATGTGATTTTACTCTAAAATCACTTGTTATTTGTTTTTTCTCGTAAGTTGACCGTCTTCTTGTTTAACTCGTTATATATATATATATAGAGAGAGAGAGAGAGAGAGAGAGAGAGAGAGAGAGAGCGATAATCAAATGAAAACCAAAAATATGTTACAAACCCTTGAGAATCGATATAAAAATATTTTTTTACATGATTTTTTTTATCAAAACCTATGATTTAAGATATTGTTTCACCTATATTTTTGTTCACCTTGTGAAAAGATTGCACATGAAATTTGATTTTTGATTCACCTAGTGAAATGAAAAATACAGGTAAAAAATATTCATGTGGTGAAACAAATACATGTGAAACTATCATATTATGAAACAAATATATATGAAGCAATATCTTAAATTCAAACATTTGGTGAAAATGTATCATGTGAAAAAATATTTTTATATCGGTTCTCACATGTTTGTAACATAATTTTGGTTTTCATTTGATTTAACCCCTATAAATCACATGTTTCAATAAATACAGATTATGAAAATATCACGCTTTTATCAAAACATTCTATCATCCAACATAGGCAAAAATATAAGTTTATGCATATAGGATTAGTTCAAGTTGCTGTCAAACCACTCTTTAGATTAGGAATAGATGTCCTAGTACTTTTAGTATTAAGAGATGTTAGGCATACAAATTTTCAAAATTCAATTTTAGCTATGGCTGAAACAAATATATCAAATGGTCCTATATATTTTAATTGTTATCCAAATTTTTCAGTAGGATTGTTTGATCCAAATATCTTAGACACTTTAGTTTTAACTATTAAGACTAAGAATTTAGAATTTACTTTAGACACAAAAGCGATAGCAGTTATTTATAGAGTTTGTTACAAAACTGTGTCAACCACTATTGAGCCTAAAACAAAATTAGTTAGCCCAAAAGATGTCACAATAGTATTTGAATCAAATCCAAAACATACTCAAATTAAGACTCTAAAAAGATTAAAATGAAATGAAATTACTCAGTCCTGTAATTGAAATCTTCAAGATATAGGTACACCTAAATCTATAGGAGAATCTAAACAAATATCAAATATCGTTGAACATGAAGATGGTTCAGTCGATATTAATTTTCAAAATGCTCATTCAATACCTTCAAGATTTTCTACAGGATCAACTAGCAGTACTATTAATTTAGGAAATCCTCAAATTGCAAAATCAAAATCATTAAAATTTGTAGATTTTAATAAATCAGTTCCTCAACCGCTATATCAATATGATGATCAAAATGAAGATAATAATAGTACCTATAGTCCAACTCAATCAGATTTCCAATCAGAAGTAAATCGATCATCTCTATAGGTAAAACGAAACACAGGGACGTGATGATCGATTTACTTCTGATTGGAAATCTGATTGAGTTGGACTATAGGTACTATTATTATCTTCATTTTGATCATCATATTGATATAGCGGTTGAGGAACTGATTTATTAAAATCTACAAATTTTAATGATTTTGATTTTGCAATTTGAGGATTTCCTAAATTAATAGTACTGCTAGTTGATCCTGTAGAAAATCTTGAAGGTATTGAATGAGCATTTTGAAAATTAATATCGACTGAACCATCTTCATGTTCAACGATATTTGTTCAGATTCTCCTATAGATTTAGGTGTACCTATATCTTGAAGATTCCAATTACAGGACTGAGTAATTTCATTCCATTTTAATATTTTTAGAGTCTTAATTTGAGTATGTTTTGGATTTGATTCAAATACTATTGTGACATCTTTTGGGCTAACTAATTTTGTTTTAGGCTCAATAGTGGTTGACACAGTTTTGTAACAAACTCTATAAATAACTGCTATCGCTTTTGTGTCTAAAGTAAATTCTAAATTCTTAGTCTTAATAGTTAAAACTAAAGTGTCTAAGATATTTGGATCAAACAATCCAACTGAAAAATTTGGATAACAATTAAAATATATAGGACCATTTGATATATTTGTTTCAGCCATAGCTAAAATTGAATTTTGAAAATTTGTATGTCTAGCATCTCTTAATACTAAAAGTATTGGGGCATCTATTCCTAATCTAAAGAGTGGTTTGACAGCAACTTGAACTAATCCTATATGCATAAACTTATATTTTTGCCTATGTTGGATGATAGAATGTTTTGATAAAAGCGTGATATTTTCATAATCTGTATTTATCGAAACTGTTTGTTCATTTGCTTTAATTGAATAACCTTGTAAAAAGTCAAAAGTTCCAATTTGATAAATCGTACTGAAACTTTGTTTTGGAATCGTCCAATTTGAAAGACTTCGTTCGATATCTGAGATATGAACTTCAGAAGAATTCATATGAAGATCATGTTCTTCATTGATTTCTTTGTTTGAATTATGTTTTTTAGAAAATAAACTCATCATCTTTTTGTTAAATAAAAGTATAGATAGAGATAATCTTGATTTGTAAGAAAACTTGGTTGTCAAATGATTCTTTGGTTCTTAACTGGACCACCACAACTGGACCACCTTTATCCGGGTATGGTTGCGCGTCTTACGCCTCTAGAGCACGCCTTACACCACTCCCACAAGGCTAAACCAACGTCGGGCTAAACCAACGCTAAGAGCACAATTATCATTTGATAACTGCGTTTTCTTATAAACTTTGATTATATCTAAACAACTTTGATTTATACAAGCAAGGTATGATTTCATTTTGCTAAAATAGAGATAACTCAAACTCTAAAATGCAATAAATACATAATAACCATAATCAAATGAGAACAAAAAATAGGTTGAGAACCGTGAGGACCGATCTAAGCCATAATTTGGTTTTGATCCTATGGTTTTAATTAAAAGTTATTTCACTTTCAACTTATTTCAAACTTGCATTGCCTTTAATGACAATGGATTAAAATTAATCAATGGTTTAGATTGGTTCTCACGGTTCTCAATATTTTTTTGGTTCTCACATGATTTAACCCCTATATATATATATATGTATATGGTGGATATATAAAAACGAAATAGTTGTTGAAACTTCGTCTATTCCTCGATAAAGAGAAATATGACCAAGAGTGGTTCGAATACAATAGATGAAAATAAGCAACTTCATGTTAAACTTAGTAAAATGATTTTCTAATTCCAAAAATATAAATACATGTATATTGTAACTTATTATAAACTAAAATATCAAATTTATATATAACAACTATAGATAGAAAAAGAGAGTGACTAAGTAATAAATGAAGTGGGTATCAATTATATAGTTCATCACTCATCATTCCCAAGAACAGTAGTGGCTTTTTCTTCACTAAATATAAGAAGACTTTTAAAAGGGTGAGGGTGATCTTGTGATGACCCTAGGCCAACATTGGCTCCGCCCTTGCCTGGGTCGGGTGGCGGACCTACCCATTGCAGACCTGGCTTGGACCGACAACTTTTTTTGTCTTTTTCTGGAGGTAGAGGACCTGCAGGTCCGCCATTGCGGACCTAGGTCTATTTTAGTAAATCATGGAGAGAAATGGCTAGGTAATATGGTTATTTCAGCCAATTTCCCTAAGCTAAATCAACAATCCTCTTAAATTTTGTATATGTTTCTTTGATTTAATTAACATTTGTGAAAGATTGTGAGTTTGAATTTTAGAGAAATAACCATGTTTAATAGGGATTAGGGATTTTTTTTTTTTTTTACCATTAGCCCTAAACAATAACACTAAATTATAGACCTAAAAAACAATCTCTTAAATTATATTTAAAAAATATAAAAATGTAAATTATATAGATAAAAAGAATCTCTTACATTTAGAGAAACATAAAAATCTAAATTATATAAATAAAATACACGCTTACATTAGATTTGAAAAAAATCATTAAAAACTAAGGGGTGTTTGGGATTGCTTATTTAAAACAACTTATGCTTATTTTAAAAAGTGTTTATCCATTTATGCGGTGTCAAACCGGAGTTTTTAAAAAAGTGTTTGGATTAGCTTATTGTGGTACCAAAACGTAATAAGCTAATAAGTTGTTATTTAAAGGTGTTTGGGATTGCTTATACATATAAAATAACCAAAAAAATGATAAACACTTTTCAAATAAGTTGATAAGTTAAAACCAAATGACTTATCAAAAAGTGATTTTCAGCGGTGCCACATTTTAATTTTTCCTCATCAAAACACTCAAAAGTGCTTATCTCCGGTGCCAAATCGCAATAAGCTAAAAGGCACCTCAAATAAGTAATCCCAAACACCCCCTAAATGAAGGTATAGAGGCTCTAACTCGGGCCTGTAAAATTTTGTTGTCAATCGCCTTAAACTAGGGGTGTTCACGGGTTGGGATAATTGGGTTGAAGACATTTGAACAACCTAACTCAATATTTGCGGTTTGAAAAATCTCAACTTAACCCTACCTAAACCGTACGGGTTAATCGGGTTTGATACTTTGGTACATCAAAATATTCTTCTAACTTGTTTTCTCTAGCCTACTCATAATTTCTTTTTCATCTCTCGCACACACACACACACACGCGCAGAGAGAGAGAGAGAGAGAGTCAGGTTCAAATAAGTTATGTATATATATATATACATAACTTATTTGAACCTGACTCTCTCTCTCTCTATATATATATAGAGAGAGAGGTGGTTTCAATTGAAAACCATATTAGATTGGAAACTTTGGAAACCGTCAATTTCATTGGTTAAATTAATGAAATTGGTTCATAAAGTTGTTTAATATGATCAAGTTGTTTCATATAATTCTTTTGTTAATGAAATTGTTTTATATATTCGCGTTCTTATGTAGTTTCATCTATTTTTCTCATTCTGATGAAATTGTTTCATGTATTTCCGCGGTCTGATAAAACTTTTTCATTTTTACATAAAAAACACAAATATATGCAACAATTTTATCAATAAAAAAATTATATGAAACAATTTCATCAAATTAAACGATTTCATGAAACAATTTCATTAACTTAACGAATGAAATCGAGAGTTTCCACGGTTATCAAAATTAGAGTGGTTTCCATTTGATCGCTCCCCTATATATATACACATATACTAGTTACATACCCGCACGCGATGCGGCGCGAAAAATCGTGAAATCGAAGAAACATTTGACAAAGGTATGTATCCGCTCGCGAAACATCTCGAAATCAAAATGACAACAATGTTTCATGTTAAGTTTGTATGTTTCGTCCTTATCGATACTTTATCCTATGAAGACATGGTGCTTGAGTCATTTGATGCACATATATGTGAATCATGCATCGACTTTGAAGTACTTTGGTATGCATTTTCAATCATATTTCATTTTTGTTTTATTTTTGTCTATATTGATGTTAGTTGTATACCTTTATAATTTACTTGATTATAAATTTTGAATTAATTTAATTAAATGAATACCTAATATAGATATGTATAGATTTGTATACCTCGTTTTTTTTCTACAATGGTCGTTACAAATATTTACCGGTATGCTATCTTCTATATATATATATATATATATATATATATATATATATATATATATATATATATATATATATATATAATAAAATTGATACGTATCTATTCTATTTTATAATAGTACTAAATCAATAAATATTCAAAAATGAACTTATTTTGAAAATATTGACGAACAAATAATAGTGGAGTAATTTATATAAAAAAAATTAAACGCGTTTTTTAAATATTTTAGTTGATCTATGATTATGTGTTTTTAATATGCTAAAGATGAAAAATTAAACGCTAAAGATTATAGTGGTGTAATTTATAGTGGTGTAAATATTTTAGTTGATCTATGATTATAGTGGTGTAATTTATATAAAAAAAATTAAACGCTAAAGATGTTTTTAATTCGTAGATATTCCTGATATTTAATAGTACGGTTAAATTAAAAAATATTCAATATTGGACTCGTTTTGAAGGTATTGATGAGACGATTATAATGGAATAACTTGTAAAAAAGAAACGTAAATTTTCATTGCATTTTTTTTCATATACGATTATTTGTGTTAACATGATAAGGGTGTAAAATGAAAAAACAAGGGATATAAAGTAAATTGAATAACTAATTATAAGAGTGTTAAATGTAACTTTGAATAGGAGGAAACGTGGAACTAAAATTTTGGCTTTCAAAACTTTCCAAAAAACTAATTAACCATATTAGAACTTTAATTAACCATAAATAAACTTAACATTTTCCATATATATCACAATCATTATTAATGAATCATAATCATTATCCATAAATATATCTATTGTTTTCTAATATAGTGGTTTGCATAGTTTGTACAAATTGTTTGGTTTGCAAAAGAAACGCACCATATATATATATATATATATATATATATATATATATATATATATATATATATATATATATATATATATATACAACCTTTAAAAATGTTGCAACCCTTGCAACCTACATCTTAACCGTTGGATTCATGATCGACGGTTATTTTATTTTTATTTTTTTTTAATTAAAAATATTGGGGCCCATATCTATTGTAACCGCCGATCATGAATCCGACAGTTAATATGAGGGTTGCAAGGTTTGCAACCTTTTTAAGAGTTGCAAATTAAACAACCCCTAAAATATAGGGAGAAATATATATAGGGAGAGGTTCATTTGAGAAATGGTAAATGTATGAGAAATAGAGAAGTAATCTTAGTCATTCATCTGGTCAACATTTGCGGCTTTGACCGCGAAACACCAGATAATTCCTTGCATGGTGTATAGAATGTAGAGGGATAATTTCGTAAAATACGCGGGATGGGTTTATATATGAACGATATGTGAATCAGTTAATTAGTTCATATGAGAATCACAAAAGTTCATATATGAATCTGTTAATTAGTTCAACTGATTCATATATGAATTTACAGTTAATTAGTTCATATGTGAATCAGTTAATTAGTTCATATATGAATCACAAAGGTTCATATATGAATCAGTTAAAAGAGTTCAGATGTGAATTACACTTATTCACATATGAACATCATATATGAACACAGCCCGTGTATTTTGTAAAAATTACGAAAGTGTCCTTATATTTTTTGAATAGCCGCAACTTTTGACCAGTCAAAGCCGAAATATTTGACCAGTCAAATCCGATCTTGACCGGATGAATGACTAGGATTACTTCTTTATTTCTCATATATTTACCATTTCTCAAATGAACCTAAGGCTAGATATATATATATGTGTGTGTGTGTACGCGTATGCACACGCATGTGTGTTCACAGTTATTGAACATATATACAAATAAGTTATATAGAGATGGAGAATAGATTGAAAATATCTGTATATGAAGAGAGTACGTGATGGTGCAATTGTCTAATGTTCATCGGGTTGGGTTGGGTTCAAATAAAAGTAACATAATATGGTTTGAAAATTTTACAACTCGATTAGACATCGGGTTACTTCACGTTAAGTTATTTAGCGTTAGATTTGGTTGATTCCTACCTTAAACACCTCCACTTCTATGAGTTTGCTATTAGGTTATGTATTTTTTATATCATATTTATATTATTATACATAACATTAATAAAAATTACAACTAGCACAACCCCATGATAATTGTTATGTGATTATAATATAATCTATGATCACTCGATTTAATTGCTTAAATAGGTAACATGCTGACCTTGGAGAAGTTGGAGTGCCAATAAAGTGTTTGGGTTTATGCATAATACGTAGTATTTAGTTAGCATTTGTAACAAGTAGTCAGTTCCCTGCTCTTAATTGCGGTGCAATAACGGTTATCGGTCATAAGCAAAATCGTTAAATTGCGGTTTCGATAATAGCGGCACAATTTACCGATATTTGAGGTAAAATAGCGGTCTGCAATACTCAGTTGGGCCTGTTTTGAATCTAATGCTTACATTAATGCATATAATATGTTAAGTCAAGTATAATATATCTTATATATATATATATAATTCTAAAAAATATTATATGAACCTCTACTTTTGGACCACCATACCACCGTGATAACCACTATTTCAAATCTTAGTCTTTAGTCTTGATCGCTATTTTGTATTTTGACCATTGTTGGTCGTTGTTGCACGTGACTTTATATATTGCGTTTTGAATCAAATCTTATGCAACTGTTAAAGAAAGGAGTTGTTACATTTCCCCACTATTAAAGCGGGCATTTCTTAAGATAAGATTCCAGACATCTACGTATACAAAAGTAGCAACAATATGCGTCAAGACTTACCCGAGGTGTTCGTTTGGTTCATGAAATCAATTGGATTTCACCAAATTACAATTCTTTTGTTTGGTTCACTTCTTAGAACGGAATGATTTCATCATTCCTTGGCATCATAAGTAACAAATTTTATAAAGGTTTTAAAAATACAAAAATAACCTTTACATCCCAATTTAACCAACAACACCACCCACCCCTATCCTATCGCCACCACTGTTCGCCTTCACAACACCAACCCTACCCCCACCCCCACCACGAACACGCTACTATTGTCACCCCACCGTACCCACACATCTAATATCGATTAGAACTACAATGTATTTCGTCAACCCTATTCGAATTTTGCATGTGATCCTAAAGAATTCAAGATCATGAACCCTGCCTATATATCCATATAGCAAAAACTAATTTATACCATCTCAACACAAATTTCTTTCATCATTTTAAAATAAAAAGTGAAAGAAACACACATCCAACTCTTGAGTATTCTGCGATAAAACTAACAATCTATCCATATTGATCGATTTTGTTCGTCTACCTTTGTACAATATACTACAAACATGAGATGTGATAATCAATTAGTCATTTGAATATGGCATACAAAACAGAAACCAGACAGACAAAACCATAGAGATACATACGCCTTTGCATATATAAAACACTAACCTCAAGCCTTTCCATCCGAGCTTCAACCCGACTTATCCTTGCTTCCAAACGTGCAATTTGCGTTTGGATTTGTGGATCCATGCGCACATTTTCATTTACGGTGCTTTGATGGTGATCTACTTCACCACCTGAATCGTCTTCACCAGCAACCAATCTACACATTATACAGACTGAAAACAAATGACAAAAAATTAAAAGTGGAAACGTTTCTATACATAAAACAAACGGGCTGTTTACTAAACACTCATTGCCTCTTATCGGGTAACTAAACACATACTTATCGGGTAAGATACAGATATTATGGTCTTTACCAACAAGGCAACAATCTTACTTAGCCATTTTTTTGACCGAGAAGCTTCTTACCCAATAAGCGAGGGTGCTGACTCTTATCCAGTAAGCGACGGCAGTTTATACTATGTTATTTTGACCCCGAGAATCTTACCCAAGTAAGAGTGGTGAGGCTTATCGGTAAGCGTTTACCGGGTTTGTGTTGGTAAATGGCCCCTAAATCTTAACCAAAATAGAGGGACATATTAGAATCAGTTCATCAGAACTCCATGTCCATGTCTAGAGATACGGAAAGAAATACAGACTATGGTTAAATTCCAATTTCCCCACCTCAAATTTATTGTTCCCATATGCTACCAAACTGGAGGCAAAGTATATATACATATATATAGGGGAGGAAATCAAATGAGAACCAAAAATAATGTTGAGAATCATTTCCACATGTGAAACATACAGTTTGACAGAATTGTTTCACATGTGAAACAAAACATATCCATACGTTTCACGCGTGAAACAAACACACAGTAATACCATCTTGAATCATAACCTAAAATAGAACTCATTGAATAGTTGGGATGGTTCTCACGAGCTCAACAAAAACATATATGCAAACCAACACACAAACTAGTGACTACTAGTCAACTGAAATTGAAATCCAGAACTTGCAAATGAATGAACAAAAGCTAGCAGCTGTTAGTGTAAGAAATCTTTAGGACAAACACATAACAAAAATTGAAATAGTGGCTAACAAATGGGCATATTAAATCATGTTAAGGTGTTGTTTGTTTTTAATTAAAAAAAAAAAAACTCTTTACCACTTATGTGTTACTGGAGAAGAGGTTAGACTTAGAAGACTGTTTTGTTTTCTTTATGTGATGAGAGCTGAAAACCTCTTATCGTCCTCTTAGGGTGCCTATGGTACACAGGACAGGATAAAACATAACAAAACAGGGATCACTGTTTCACGTTTGGCAGAACTTTTATGTGGAACAAACAGAAAGAGAGTGGAACAAACTGGAATAGGGGATCACTGGTCCACGTTTGGCAGAACTTTTATGTGGAACAAACAGGAACAGAGTGGAACAAACTGGAATAGACTTATATTTTGCTAATATAACCTCAAAATAAAACCTAATTTTCTTCTAAAACATCAAATATGCATCCCTTTTTACATTTTATTCGTTATTTAAATTTTATTTATTGTATTTTATGTTATTTAATATTTCACTTATTGTCCTCAAAATATTATTTTTACATGGTTCTATATTTTGGTAAATTTATGTAATTTATTAAATATTAATAATAATAAAAAATAATATAGAAAAGGTATAAAAAATTGGAAATTACATAAACTTTTTATTTTGGTGTCATTTTAATCGTCCTAACGAAAATATTTAATGACATATTTTGTTATAAAAATATTTATTTTATTATAAATAACTAACTTAAAATATGAAAAAGATATAAACAACTTATTATTTGTCATGTGCAGTTCTGCTAGTGTCCTGTCCGGTTCTGTCTTACCAAACGTTGCATAGTTGTTCTGTCCTAGCTCCTGTTCTGTCTGGATACCAAACGCACCCTTATTGGACAAGAGGCAAACCTTGTGTTATATATTAGCTTCTTACCATTTACTTCCCTAGACCAAAAACAAAAAAATGGGAACCCTAAAAAACAAAGAGATTTACAACTAGTACCATGACAATGGAACATTTGAAAATTGAAAACATCCAAGATGTACAAGTCTCAATAACATAAAACTTAGTACTTTTAAAAATATCAACACTTTTTATTTCAATTTTTAAATATTAATTTTGATAAGTTTTAATTAGCATCTATGTTTTACATTATAGTTTCTTCATATCATTAACTTTGATTTGCTTACATATTAAGACATGCATCCTCTATATAATAACAAAGGGTCTTATTGATTTCAGTTCAGAACCATCTTTTATAAATCAAAAGTGAAATAAGACTTCCGATTTCGCACTCTTGCTACAAAAACTGTCATCAAGAAGGGGCCAAATTTTCACACTCTCGTGGATAATTAATTAATTCAAAGGAGAAAAAAGAATCATGGCATAGTTCCTAAAATACCTAACATATGCAACAAGAAATAACCAAAAATTCCTCGAGTTCCATGAATGCTTAGATGGAAACCAAGAAATCATAACCCTAACTAAAATTGTACGATTCTAAACGAACAAAAACGATGCTTTTATCATCAGTTCGAGTACGAAACGAGAATTACAAATTAGGGTTGCAAAAAGTAACAAACCGATCTCCGATCGAACAATTGAAAAGTAAATGACGATGGAATATGGAAAGTATACTTCACCTGTAAGAAAATGGTTTGATTCCTTTTGAAATTGTTCAAATCGAAACCCTAATTCTCGTGGAATTTGGGGAAATTGTCGAGATTTCCTCCCCTTTTCTCTTTCCCCTTTTCTTTAATTTAAAGTTTGAACAAATTTATGGGCTTTAAATGGCAGGTAACAAGTAGGGTAAGGGTTAATTGTTATCCAATCTATTTAAAATCGTCGGTAATGAAACGGGTAATTATTCATCTCATAAAATTCTTATCTGAATCTTACCCTACCCATTAAAAGTTGTTGGTAACAAAACAGGTAATGGATAAATGGTAAAACAAAATTTTATTTTGGACTACAATTGATATTGTTAAACCTCAAACATATAAATAAAACGCAAGTTCATAAATATAGTTATTATTTTATATCTAATTTGTTGTAGTAAACATTTTATTACTCTAAATATAATAATAGTATAATATTTTTAAAAACAATATGAAAATTGTAAGACTAACACTTTTCGTTTTATTTATTTTTCTAAATCCGTTTTGTTTCTCATTTAATCAGCATGAAATCTTATACTCGATAAATATAAAAAATAAATTAAAATACACGTTAATATACGACAACATTATAAAAAAGTATTAATAATTAACTTAATATAATTACGTGTATATACACTAATATTTAGTTTTATATAATTATACATACATGTATATTAGATCGTAATGGGTAATGGATAACGAAAAACCGTTTATCCATACCCTACCCACTAAAATTTTGGGTAACAGATAATGGATAAAATTTTCTTTATACATACTCTTATCCAACGGGTCGAAACATAACGGGTAACGGGTTTACCCTTACCCATTGTCAGCCCATTGTTGATCTTGGAAATATTTTGCTAATAGCCCCCTATGTTATCATGAGTTGGCAATAACACTCCTCGTCTTTCGTTTATTTGCAAAACTTTTCATAATCTTTTATTAATTGTCATACTTTAACTTTGAACTTTTATTTTTAGGATATGTTCAGTCGAATAGAGTAAAATTACAAGTGAATATATAACTTTCATAAGTGCAAGATAACAATTTCTATTGTCGTACATCTTGCACCGCGAGACCTTACATACGAGTGGTATATAATGAGTATTTTAAACAATAAAGTATACACAAGAATGTAAAACGATAATAAGGATACATTTTAAACCTTATAAAGCCCTTATTGAATACAAAAACGTGCATAGTGACAACCTAGTGGACTAATGCGATTATATGAATATTGTTATTGTACATCAACGTAGTTCTTCCTTTGACCCAAGATCATAATGATCTTCCTCTTCAACCAAATACGAGAAATACCCTTTATTATCGGTATTCCTGATCGAACAATGTGCACGGATCTCGCCTTTTGCTCCCGTCAACACTTCCAATTGTCCCATTTTGATCATGGCTTGCGTAAACTTCTCAAAGAACAACTTCTCATCGTGTGCAAAACTTTCCACAATCGGTTTAGTATCTTTGTGAGTATACAAATCTTGATCAGATGTAAAAAGCCCTTGTCGATTTATTAGATCGACGTAATACTTGTTATCGAACTTGATCGGAGAGTAAATGTCCATTACGGTGGTGGCATTGGTGGTGTTGGTGGGACAAACCTCTTTGAGTCCATGAGCAAAGGTTTTGTCCATGGTGGGGTCTTGCGTAGGGTAGAGACGAGGGGTGAAGGATGAACAGTGGCTAACACCAATGGTGTGGCCTCCAGACAACGCCACCACGTCTGTGGGGGTAAGGTTTTTACTCGCGAGGGCCGAGAGGATGGCACTGGCATTACTTGTTGGTGCGGGAAGGTTATCTAGGGTTGCGTTTTGCGTGGCAAACGTAAGTCCATCTTTTCTACCCAATGGAACATCATAGTCAGGCCCACCTGACTATAATAATGTCAACAAATATAAAATAAGATATTTTCTTGAGTTTCATGTACAATCAAACTTTTTACTTCAGTAAAACAAAAGAAATATTGGTTAAATACTTTTTCGTTAATATTACAAATCTTTTTACATACCAGATGAACAGCATCACGAGCCGCGAGCGCTACAATATCAGCACAAGACACAACTCTACCGCATTCTCTATGGACTAGACCTCGAAGATCTTCGATGATGTTAAATGCTTGTTTTCTAAGACTTTGGTTTGGAGGTGCAGTTTGCTCGCTTGGTCCACCATGTGATCCATCTAGCAATACCGAACCGTCACAACCCTACGCCAATGTAACAATAAATAATAAAAACCCAATTATACATAATATATTCAAGCATTTGTGTTTATTAGCTCTATTCCAAACTAATTGCTATACATGTTGATATGCAAAAAGAATACTAAGATACTGTCACATTGTGCGATTTTAACCGTCATACTTATATTTATGTTGCAACATAACATAACTATTGCATACCGTCTAAAAATAACATATTTCAATGTATTTTTATCAGTTTTCTTTCATTTTAGCAAGTATTATGATTAATTTGTAAAGGAAAACATGCATAAGAAATTACCTGAACGAAGCAATCGTGGAAATGAAGACGAAGCAAGCCAGCGGCTTGACCGATATCCTCCTTGAACACTTTCTTGAGATGTTTACGAACAATTTTTTCGACCTTTTGACAACTCTTATGATGAAAATCCCATGACAACCCTTTCTTAATAGGTGCCGAGTAATCGGCCTCGGATACGTAACAAAGAGAAGCGAAGATCAAGAATGAAGAGAAAACAAGAAACAAAGTGGTTGAAGAAGAAGAAGCCCCCATGGATGGATAAAGTTGAGAGCTTGATGAAGAAGATGGTGTGGTTCTATGGCAAACTTGAAAAATATTTATAGGGACATCAAGCATTGACCAAGACTTATGTTATGATTAAAGGTTAGTTTGGTCTTTTATCAATTAAATGAAAAAGTTTTAAGTTCAAATATCACATCTATATATTGTTTAAAAGATTATCAGTGATAATATCAACGTCCATGTGATGAAAGATTCAATCTTTTGAAAGTGGTTTTCGGTAATACTATCAACATCCCAAAAATTGTATTATTAAAAAATGTTTGATTATTAATCATATATCTTTGATGTTTCTAATTACGAAGGGTAAAATAAAGAAAATTTATGGGTAAAAAATGAAAACTACGAACTTAAAATAACGACTCCTAATAATATTTAAAAATTAAAACACGATCTAGAAATGACATTAAGATCGTTGGATCACTGTAATATTCGTAAACATAACAGTTGTGTTATATATATCAAATATAAATCATATAATAACACCATAAGATTCAATTATTATGTTCAATTTGAAAAACTTTTGAAAATAATATAAAAAATGACCAACTTTTTCTATAGTTGACATAACAAACCATATAAATAATATTCAAAACGTAAAGTATTACAAAAACCATATAAGTATTTGATCAGATTAGAAATAAACAAGCTAAAAACGAATATACAATAAAAAAACACAGAATTAAATTATGGACGACTTTATATTTCTTGGATGTATCCTAAACACATTCTTCGGGTTATTAGGTTGAGTGATGAAATCAATTTCATTCGTTTAAAATTTTTTATTATAACATTTAATTTGACATATAATTATTTAAGAAACAATGAAAAACCCATAAATCAAATTTAATCAAATATTGTATTTACTTCTTAAAAAGTAATATTTGGTCCATATAAATGGTTGAACATAAATGTCCTTCATGTTGTAGCCCACTGGTAAGGTAACATCCTAGGGGGTCAGTGGATGGTATCCCTGACTACCCAGGTTCGAACCCCGTGGTGAGCATCCTGTGATATCCATGATCATGGGTCTGCCACATAGTGGTACCCTTAATTGGGCTGGGTCGTGATCGACGTGGATTAGTTGGGTGGCACCCTTAAGTGGGAGCCCGGATACCCCGGGAACGTGTACGTGTGTTAACTTGTCGTTCAAAAAAAAATGGTTGAACATAAGTCTAGATGCATGCTTGCCTATGTTTGAATAACTTTTTACAATATGAAAATCATTAATATTTGGTGGGTGTGAATATGATCGATCAAAAAGTGATGGATAATTATCTAAATAATACATATTATGTATGCAAAGCAAACCACTCCATTCAAGTTGCATCTTTAAGAGCATTTTTAATAACACTACTTTTAAAATGAAGATTTTGAATATATTTTTATTTTAATAAAATTTTCAAAACTTTCTTCTGAATGGAGCAAGCATGGGGCTATTCATCGGTTGACATCCAATGGATGTGAAGGAACCGAACCGATCCAATCATTAATTGGATGTTGGATTTTTCTAATCAAATGGATGATTGGATTGGTTCGGTTCCATCCATTAGATGTTATTATTGGATATCCATTGGATCAAATTAGATATCAATTGGATATTCTTATTGGATATCCATTGGATCGGATTGGATCCATCCAACATCCAATGAATGATCAGATCGGATCAGGTCTATCCAATGCATTAATTTAATGCAATTTTCTAACAATGAAACAAATTGATTAATCACTTTTAATTTGTGTTAAACCAACACAAGTGAGACTAAGGCGCCGTTTGTTTTTTTAAGAGGTCTAATGTCTGAAGTCTTATTTTAGTTATGATTAATAAGAGGTGGTGTGTAAAAAGGTCTGAACGATTAAGATTTAAGAGTCATTAAGAGTTTTTTTTTTTAAAAAACAAACAACCCCTAAGAATTCAAAAACCAACAAAAAACAAATTTAGATTTAAGCAAATTGCAACAAAAAAAAAATGGATGATAGTTGGATGAAAAACTGGATGCTAATCGGATGGTTAATTAAATGTTGGTCGGTTCGGTTCGGTCGGTTTTGGTCAGTTCTGGACTGTCATCCAAGAACCGACCGATCTAAATTGGATGTTGAGATTTCCATCCGATCCGATCCAATTACAATTAGATATCCAATTATGGCCGATCGGTTCTAATTGGATCGGTCGGTTTCTATTGGATCGGTTGACTTTCTGCACACCCCTAAGCATGAGAGAGTATGTGACTTTTTTCAAATTTGAAGAATTCCCCAAAACTGATTACTATGAGAGAGGAACATTTTTTTTAATTATATTCTCCCAATAGAACACATAGATGTTAAATAGGTATAAGAAATAAATAATACTTACTACATGTATAAATTATTTTAGGGTTCTTTAATATAAATGAGGAGAGAAATAATTAAAAAAAATTAAAGGATTCTCTAATTTATGCTACATAATATATATATATATATATATATATATATATATATATATATATATATATATATATATATATATATATATATATATATATATATGACGTGTCATCCACGTCACCTCATTTAAACCATGTAAGCAAAAAAATGGTTTAACCGGTTAAAAGGTAACAGTTATACATTATTATAATGGGTAAATATTTCAAATTACAATGCCTTAATAAAAAATAATTTGAAAATACATTACTGCAATAATAAAAAAATGAAAGTACAATGCTATAATAAGAAATTTTTTCTGAAAATAGGTTGTTATTTTACATATTTAGCCTTTAATATTTTACTTTCTAAAATAGAGAATTTGTTAGAGATGAATGTAACTTTTTTTTTTTTTTTTTGAGATTTTGAGTTTTAATTATCATTTTAGAGAAGTTATTGGAGATGCTCTAATTGACCAACAAAGTACAATTTTAAGAGAGAAAGATAAAGGGAGTTAGGTTCAAACGAGAACATAATTAAAATAAAAAATTACAATAAACATTTATATTATATGTAAATTGGACTAATAATCATATATAATTCAGGTTCGATCAAATCTTAAGCATCCAACACCCCCAGGTTGATAATATTTAAAAGAATTGAATATAAGTATTAAAATGACGATTGATTGAATTCAAAATGGATTAGGTGAAAATTTAAAAAAGAAAAACCTTCAAAAAGTAGAGGCTGCTGAATACACTTTAAGTGAAATACAAAAATAGTCCCTTGACTATTTATGATTTCATAATTTTAATCCCTAAAGATTTTTCTGCATGTGTTTTTAGTCGGGATTACTAATTTTAAAATGAATAAGTTTTTTGAGTAAATTAGAAATTTCGTCCTTGTGGTTTGATTTGATTATCATGAGGGTCGCTGAATCCTAAAGTTTATGGATGGGTCCTTGTGGTTTTACTTTCGTCATGGAGGAGGTTCCTGAAGCTAACTTTCGTTAAAAAACTCTGTTAAATTAGGATTATTTTGGTCCATTTACAATTAAATTCATTTTATATTATATATATATATATATATATATATATATATATATATATATATATATATATGAAACGCAACAACACGTGGACATCCCAAAAAAAATTCCCTTGCCCTTTCTGGCAAAAGCAATGTCGCATCCTTCATCCTTTCTTAGTTTTTACACGGTACAACCCTCGTTTCCCGATAAACCTACTCCGACAACATAGTCGTCTCCTGTGAAGGACGGTGAGACCCTCCATCCTAACTCCCTAACCTTGCCGACACCCTCTCCCTTTTTCCAGTGAACGCCTTCCTCCCCTTCTTTCCGACGACCCCGTCCCCCACCCCCTCCCTCTACCTTTCTTAGTAACCAACACTCACTACCATCATTCCTATCACCCCTTTCTCAACCATCACCATCGTCACCGTCCTAACAAACCCTTCCAAAAATCCCTATTCGCCCTCAGAAAATCTAAAAACTTTCCTCATTCGTATCTGTTGATTCTGCAACAATGCTCCCAAAGAAATTAAGCCTCAAACAACAATCGCTGAAGCTAAATGCGTCCAAAGCAATCATCCTTTCAACCACCACAAGTTTCTGAAACCGTCCTCTCTCTCACCTCCCAACAACTTAAACAAATCAGAGTTTCTGGGAGTAAGGCAGGTTTCTAAAACCGCCATCTATCTCTCTCTCTCTCTCTCTCACCACAACTTGTACAAGATGGGTTCAAAGTTGTAAACCAAAAAATATATTAAAGAAATGAGTAAAATGACTAAAATACTCTTGATTTAACTGAGCCTTTTTAATGGAAGTTAGGGCAATGAACCCAATCCATAACAAAAATGAAACCATGAGGACCCAATCCACACGAAACTAAAACCATAAAGACCATATCCATGAATTTTAGGGTTCAGGGATCCTCATCGTAATCATCATCAAACCACAGGGATGAAATTTGTAATTTACTCAAGTTTTTTTTTTTTTTTTGTTATTGTTATTTAGCCATTATCGATTGAAAGGGTAAATGGGTCAAACGTCATAACTTATAATTTTTTATTTATTTTAGTTTTTAGAACAAAAAAACATGCTTGTGTTTTAGGATCAAGAAAATTTTCGTTTACTATGAACATCCAAATCAACAATCATGACAAAATCAAAATCATCAAAAACAATTCGTGTTACACATATTTGAAAACCATCGAGTTGTTTGGTCCTTAGGAGTTTGATATATACACAAGACATGATGGTTAAAGATATATTGTCTCACGTTTAACAAACAATCGATCTAAGACATGACGAGGGTGTGGCAATTTTGTGCTTTTTTGTCTCACAAGATACCTTGAAACAAGGTAGAGCAAAAATTCACAGATAATTCTATCCTAAAATAAGCCGTTCTTTTTTATTTTAATCGTAATGTATGTGTATATAATTACATATAATAGTATAGGGTTGGGTTTCGATGAGAAGTTGAGGTTAACGTGAGAAGCGGTTATCAATCGTTGGATGAAAAATGGATTCACATTAGGATGAGATGCACACGATCAATTCCCTTAACCCAACATTTAGTGTTAACTTTGTTAACCACTTTAGACCAATAGGATTGCAAAGAAGTTTTTGGTTTATTAATTTAGAGTAAGGGTAAATTTGTAATTTGTAATTTGGAAATTTAAATTTTTTTTAATATTATATTGTTTCTCTCCATCACGTGGAGATAAATACGGAGAAAGATTTTTTAGGGATTTTATTCCTTTAATTTTAAACCATTTTACCATTTTAATGATCTGATTTTTTTTTCCTTATATCACATCATCTTCTTCCTATAATATAGAACAATTTTATGTAAATTCCCTCCTTTTAGCATATATGAACAAAAAACGTAAACCCACTCTTATAAGATTGTCACATATATGAACAAGAAAACTATAAACCCACACTTAAACATGATTACATATATGAACCCAAAATCATAGAAGCAATCCTTCTAAGATGTTCACATATATGAACGAAAAACAATAAACTCAGACTTGAACATATTTCACATATATGAACCAAAAACATAAACCCACACTTGGAAAAGATTCACATACATGAACAAAAACCATAAACCCACTATTCTAAGATTGTCACATATATGAACAACAAACCATAAACCCACAATTAAACATTTTTCACATATATGAACCCAAAAACATAAACCCACTCTTATAAGATTTCCAGATATATGAACAAAAAGCATAAACCCACAATTGTAAAATTTTAGCATATATGAACAAAAACCATAAACCCACTCTTATAAGATTGTCACATATATGAACAAAAATCATAAATCCACCCTTGTAAAATAATCACATGTTAACATATATGAACCAAAAACCAAGATCTCAATCGAACAAGAAATCAAGTTCAGATCTCAAAAGTACAATGTTCAAAGTCAAGACAGTTGAGAGTTTCGATTAGGTTCGTAAAGAGATGAACAGAAAAGAGAAATCAAAAGCACAACGATGAACTGCATCTGCTCACGGTTGCCTCCTCACGGTCGCTCCACCTCTGCCCAGAGAAAACCCTACGGTTGCTCCGCCTTTCTCCGTCGCCGCCGCTGCCTAGAAACAACCCGATAGCAACCTCAATCTCTGTTGGAAAATCCTCAACTGATCTCTTGAGGAAGAAGAAGAGAGTTAAGGGTGTTTCACTGTCAAGAGAAGAAGAGAGTTAAGGGTGTTGGCAAATCCTCAATCGAATAAGGGCGTTTCACTTTCAAGAGAAGGAAGCATGCCGTGTCGATCGTACATCCGAAGGAGTATGAATCAATCGATTTCTTGATCGATTTCATATTTCTTGATCGATTTCACTTTAATAGATCGATATAATTATTTCTTGATCGATTTCCCTGAATTGACGCCATTTGTTGTTGAAATTGGTTTCGATGAAGTTATCAGAGTTGGAGTATTGAGGAAGAAGACGTGATCCCGAGAATTTTGGGATTTGATACCTTTCCTTGATTATCAACAAATACAATTTTACCTTTTCACCCTTGTTCATATAGGAACATCAAATTTGAACCAATTTTTTTTCCCTTTTTTTAATTTAAAAAACTGTTTTAATCACAACCATTAATTTTCAAGATTAAGGGTCCAGATTAGTTAATAAGGTTAACACTAAATTTTGGGTTAACAAAAGAATGACCCTCTCTCTCTCTCTCTCTCTATATATATATATATATATATATATATATATATATATATATATATATATATATAGGGGTGGTATCAATTGTAAACCAAGTTTCATCGGAAACTTTGGAAACCAAATTTCAGCCATTGATTTTTATAATCAATGGTTAAGATTCATTTGAACTATATATGGTAGTAAATTAATTAATTTATTAATAATAAATAAAAATAATAGATGAAAATGGTAAATATGTCTTTTGATTTTGTGTCTCAAATATGGCAAGAAAGGTTTATTTTATTTAGATTACTTGAAACCAAAAATAAAATTTCCCACGCAATATAAATTTTGTTATTTTTTTTACTATGAAAACGAGGAGCATTTGTCTTTTCATCAAAAAAAATTATTTTTCTTTTAAAATGTAAGAAAATATTTTTTTTTAATTTCATTTTATTATAAAATTTTCCACGCAATCTAATATTGTGATGAAACAGAATGAATTTGTGGATTACAGATTTCATTGGATGATAGATTTCATCAGGTTCATCGTGTTAGCATTATTGTTTCATAATTAAAATAGATTCATTAGGTTCATCGTGTTAGCATTATTGTTTCATAATGAAAATGATGAATTTGTGCCATTTTTGTTAACTTCCCATTTTTGTTTCATTACCTGTTCAGTTGCATATCCGTATATGAAAATAGATTCATCAGGTTCATCGTGTTAGTATTATTGTTTCATAATGAAAATAGATTCATCAGGTTCATCGTGTTAGCATTATTGTTTCATTATTACCATATATAAGCTAAATTAAAATTAAATAATTTACCTAAATTAAATATCTCATTTTTAAATTAATCAATGATTATTATTACCATATATAAGCTAAATTAAAATTAAATAATTATTAATATAATAATAATAATAGTTACCATATATATTATGAAATAATGTAAAAGACAAAAATAACCTTTTCAATTAAAAATAAAAATAAAAAAAAGAAATTCACTGATTGGTTGATTTCGGTTTCCAAAGTTTCCAATGTAATATTGGTTTCCAATTGATCGCTCCCCTATATATATATAGGGCCATTCATTTGCTAACCAACGCATTAGTGCTAACCGGATTTCGACCAATCAGAATGCTCCTAGAGGTTTGGTAATGCCTTTGATTATATTAAATATACCAGGGTAATATTGTAATTTACCTAATATCCGCCCATCACATTTAAATCATTAAAATGAATAATTTCCATATTTACATCAAAGTTTGTTATGGTAATGATATTCTATATTAAATACAATTATTTGAAATTCAAATTTGTTGATGATTATCATAAATCTTTGCATATCTTTTACAATTTTTTTTTCATTCTATCATTTTTTTATTTAGTTAGCAATCGGATCAGTCAATAGTTTTTTTTTTCCAGATTTCTTGGTTATTAGGTTCGTGAGTTAAAAAAATTTCGTTTGTCCGTAACATCACAATGAGCGATAATCCAACTACGTATGTTGTTGATAACGAGAGTTTATTGATAACGAGAGTTTATTGGAATCGATATTTGAAAGTGATGAAGTTGCTCTGTGCACACGACTTGATGAGAATGTTCAACCGCTGAATACCGGATTAGTGATAGAGTACGGTAATTCTACAGGTCTTGATGACATCTCCCTCGAGACCAATTTCCAGAATTTCCCGTCTTCTAGTACAATGCATACATAATTTAATTCAGGTAAGATGAACTGCAATTTATTTTTGAAGATGACAATGTTCATATAAATTACACAGCTTCATGTCGTGGTAAAAAATGCACATAAACTTGCTGCACATATGCACGTGTTATTGCATATATGCAAAAAACATTTATTACTATGTATTGACTTTAAGTCATATAAATTTCTCTATTTTATAGAATTTGTTTGTTTTATATCGTCCCTTTTGTGAGAGATGTGCATACTTTGTGAAATTGCGTACATATGCACATGTGCACATACTCAAGTCATACTGAAAATATTTATTTGTAATTTGTAAAGCATGTACAATTGCTAAATATGGATGAGGGCATACATATGCACATGTGCATATACTCAAGTCATAATGAAAATAGTTATTTTTGTAATTTGTAAAACATGTACAATTTCTAAATATTGATGAGGGCATACATATGCACATGTGCATGTACTGTTAATTGATATTTAAATGATTGTAAGGGGTTTTGTTTGAGGAAGCTGATTTTTGGGGATAAAATCCCTAATTTCTTGGGCTAATTAGATTACACCGACTTACCAAGTTAAAAGATTAGGGTAGTTGGACAAAATTACCCTTGTGCATAGATGCAAGTTATTTTTATAAAACATTTTCCATATTTTAGATAAATAGAAAATCAATTAAATCTGGACCATTGATCTAGTTAATATACGATTGAGATTGGTTAGCACGGTTAATACTAATGCGTTGGTTAGCAAATGAATGAGACCCTATATATATATATATATATATATATATATATATATATATATATATATATATATATATAGGGGAGCGATCATATGAAAACCGTCCTTAGTTTACAAACTTTACAAACCCCAATCAACCAATCACATAATTTTCTTTTCTTTTTTATTTTTAATATCTACAAGGGTATCTTGGTCATTTGATGTAAACGATTTATTAATGAAAATTATTATTTTTTGCCACCATCCGTTTTATCATATGTATTTAATGCAGGTGTATATTATAAATTATAATAATCAATCACAATTATGAGAAGTCTTTATTACATGGATTTAAGTTTTTTTTTCGTTGAAATACATATTCGTTTAATTAATGAGAATATTCTTCTTTATGCATAGTATGAATTAGGGAAAGTGTATGGAATGATCTAACACCGATAAATTGTTTATTATGGGTTTTTCTTCTTCTTATTATTTTTGGATATATACCAAATTGCGACGTTTTGATTTTTTTTTCAAAAGTAAACACCGATTTCATTGTTTTTGATTTTCTTTTATAATTATGATTTCACAATGGTTTCTATAAAGTTTCATTATATTTTATCATGGTTTCATCACGGTTTTATTATGATTCACTATGGTTGCAATAAGGTTTCATCTAGATGATGAAATGTGTTTTAGAGCTTACATTGGAGGTAAAACTGTTTCATTATGTTTCAATATGATTTTAATAAGGTTTCACTATGTTTCACAATGGTTTTAATAAAGTTTCATCATGGTTTCCATACTGTTTCACTATGCCAATGATGAATTAAGGTTTTATTATGTTAAACTATTTTTTAAATAATATATTGATGATTTTTTATAATATATTAAAAAATAATTTATGATAAAATAATTTGGTTTCCTTTTATAAAAAAAGGAATCATCTGATTTCCTTATTTGAATTTGGAATTGAAATGTACTATTATGCCATTCTCTCCTATTTTTATTAATTTATTATATTAAATTAATTAATTTATTAACATAAATAACTCAAATGAATCTCAACCCTTGATTGATGATATCAATGGTATTTAGAAGGGTTGCAAAATTTGCATCATAAGAGTGGTTTGCAAATGAAACCATATATATAGGGTTAGGTTTTTTTGTTGACCTTAGTTTTGTTGTTAACTATATGAACTAATCTAAACCATCCATCTTAACATTGAATGGTTGAGATTAAAACTAGATTTTTAATTAATAAAATATGTTTCATTTATTAAATGGATATGTGAACATTTGTGGTTAAGGGTAGTTTGGGAAATAAAACATTCATTCTTTTAAAACCCATTAAACGACTCATTAATGTTCCCTAAAACAAAAGTTGTAACCGAAGATTCTTGGACGAATTTGTAGATCCCAGTACAGTGCAATAACGAACAATAGCAATCAATCAATGAAGAACAAATATGCCACAACTTCTAGTCATATGATTAATATTCAATAAAGGGTTTAGGTTTACAGAGAGAATATCTGATAAGCAAAGTAAACCTATTGACTAGAAGAATTATGAATGAGATCTAAACTCTAAAACTCTAAACTAAAACATGCCTTATATATGACACGCATAGGGCTAATGGGCTTGAGGCCCAATAACAAATAACTTTTAAACAAATACAATTCAAACCCTTATAAATGCTTTATACAACTTTCAACACACAGGACTTTCAGTCCTAACAATCTCCCCCTAGAGTTGAATAAGGCATTTATCATCTTGAAAACTTCAGGTATAGATCTTCTTTCCCTCTTGAATCTTTGAAGAACTTTGGTGTTGCTTGTCTTCATGTCTTTCCACGCTCCCCCTTTAATAAAGCTCTTGTCTTCATAGTTTCAACTTTGTAACCAGATTCAATGTACAATAACATCGACTGAATGCACTATCAAGCAGCTTTCAACTGTAGAAACTCAACACATCGGATCAACACACAAGAAAGATAATGTGCGAGTTACTTGACATTCCACGGTGCATCTTCAGTTTAATAACTAAGAATCTGTCTTTGAATCGCGAGCTGAATTGACTTTCAACTTAAGAACTTGCTTCAATTAGCTCGTAGGAGGTACAAACTTGTAGCAGACACCACATGATACGGGATAGAAGAAATGCAATAAAATATTTTCCTGCTGCAATCTTTGAATCCAAATGCTTTTCACCCTCAGATTTAAGATTTGACTTGACTTTGAAATTGAACTTTGTAAATCTCTCCCCCTTTTTGATGAGTGTGAACATCATGATCATCAAAACTCTTCAATTTCAACACATTCTTTGATCTCCTCCTTTGTGATGAACTAACAATCTCCCCTTTATGATAATTTGACATTCTCCGCCCTTTGATCTGAGTATTCGTCAATTCATGAAATGTATATATCCGAATCTTTTCAAATTCAGATATAATAGGAATTGTAAACCTGAATCAACAAATGATACAGTTAGTATGCCTGTAAGTAGCACGGAGCCACTTTGTACAACAGATGTACTTTGGAAAGGAGCTTTTGTGATATTCACTCCCCCAGGGCTTCCATTCAATCATCGAAAAACCACAAATGAATTTTCTATGAATGTTATGACAAGAAAACTCATTCCTTGTGTGTACGTGCAAATGTAGAATGATTGAAGCTACTTAGCTTTCTCAGGCTCAAAAATGTGTAAACTGTTGAGACAACAACAAATATTACATGGACTCAATGTGCATGAAAGAGGTGCAAAGGTGGGGCAACTTTCCTTCTTTTTCAATATCTAAATCTTTCGATTGAAGACTAGATAGCAGATATGCTGCGTCCCCAAAGAAAATGAAACATTTCTTTGTTAAGAAAGAAAGGAGTGGTTGGTGGGCTAAAACAAGAGTTAGCGTGGGCTCACTGCCTGTTTCACTGATGGTCACCAAAGAATGTGAACCAATCAGTAGATGTGGCTGCCCGACTCAGAAAGTGTTTGGTGCAGAGTTTTCATATTCTTTTAACTCTGTTCTCACACCCTCTTTCTTTTTGTCATTAAAACTCACTTCTAACCAAACTCTCATTTACATTTTACCGCTCATCACAATGAGAAAAACTCAACCAGATGAGTTATCTCCCCCACTCTTTGATTTAAGACCCCTTACCCCTCAATCACTCAAGGATAACTTCCGGGGTAGGAAACACTGGTTAACGTGAATCCATCTGTTTAACTTCTCACACAAATCCCATGTAAGTCCTAAAAAGAATAGTTGCTCAAAAGTTTAACTTGTACAATTAGGCACAAACTGTATGATAACATTGTCAAAATGTATGCTCATTAGATTTGAGCAATTGAACTTTGAAGATTTCTCAAAACAAAGATATTGAATGAATGAAATGAAATCAAGAGAATTGTTTTGAGAATCTGACAATGTATTAATCAGATCAAATAAAATTGTTAGGGTATCAAAGAACTGGATATTTTGTTTATATGAACAAATATAAACAATTTAGCAATAAAAGCACAAATTTGGAAATGATGATTGATGCTCAACAATATTTGAAAACAAACGGGAGTATTACTATCGAAAAATTGGTTCGTTATGAGACATGGTAATAACAATTTCAAATGAAGTACTGAACCGGTGTGTATGAATACTTGACAGTATATTGAAAAGATAATACACAAATATTTATCTTTGGAAACACACAGTCAGTTAAACATTAATGCTCCAAAATTGAAAAACATTTAAAATCACACTTCTAAATTCATAAAGTCTTTTGAGAACCAGAAGTGGTTTGAACATTTCAAAAAACGTTTTCAGTTCGAAAGTTGTTCTTCTTTCAAACAATCAGAGATCTAAAGCAGAAGATAATTACCTTTAAGCTCCCCCTCAAATCATGATAAAATGATTTAGGTCAGATAAGCTCCCCCTGGATATTTACAAAATATCCTTATCTGAACATTGAAGAACGGGTCCTGATATGTTATAATCAGAAACCATAATCTTGACACTTAAGTCCGGGTTTTGAACTGATTTGTTTAGAAGTCAAACTCGGTTAAAGTACGGGTTCTAATCTGATTTACTTAGAAGCCTTAGTTCTTCTACTCCCCCTTGACAGTAGGTGCCTGCAACACATAATCAATTTTAGGCTTTGGTACCCACTGGTATTTGGGTCCATGAATGTTAGTTGCAGTTCGAATGGGAGTAATGGAATAAGAACCATACCGGTAATGATCACTAGACTTGTGAATATGATCATGTGTACGACAATAAGAACAATAGTATTTCTTACCTGACAACCTGATTAGTTGATCTCTCGAGTAGATATGATCAGGTTTACCTTTACGCGCATTGTTCTTTTTGGCTTTGTGTGTATGTACACATGATTTCTTTCCTTTCAGCTCATCTTTCTTCCCATCTTCAACTGGTTTCTTCTTCCAGACCAGTTCCTCTTCTTTATATCTTCTTCTTCTTAGATGTGTACCTGAACCGTCTATATTTCTATCATAGAAAATGTTAGTACTACGAATTTGATCAGAAGATTTAAATGACCTTTTTGAAGAAACAGTTTTCTGATTTCAACTTGATGCTGTCTTTTCAAGCTCTTTAATCTTTGAAGCAAATCTGTCTCTCTCTTTGACAAGAAGGGCAATCTTCGTCTCGCATTCAGACTTCGTTTTCTTTTCTTTCAGCACACTTTCAGATAGTTCAGATAACTTGACAGTAAGCTTTTTGATCTCGGCCTCAAACATGCTTCTTTCTTCTTCAAATCCCTTTTCAGCATCCTTTCTCTGACCTGATATTTCCTTAAAGAGTTCAACGTTCTTCTGTTCAATTTTCTTCTTCTCCTTGACGAACTTTTCTCTTTCCAAGATTATTACTTTCTCAAAATCAGAAACTTTCTGAGAAAGCTTGGTACATTTCAGCTCAACTGCTTTCTTTTCTTCACAACTATTTCTGGAAAAAGCTGAGAACTTCTTTGCAAATGATTTCTCTTTAGTCTCAAAATCGTATTTGTCATTTGCAATCTTTTGCTCCAAATCATATATTTTCTTTTGAAGCTTACCATTAGTATCCTCTAGACTCTCAGTCTTCTCATCATACTTTTCAACAGATACTGCTTGCTGGATTTGCACAATCTGATATTCAACATCAGAGATCTTTCTTTTCAGCTCAGAGTTCTCAGATTCCAATTCTCTTCCTTTTAAAATCACATTTGGCCCTAACATCAACCATTCAGTACAATCCCACAACTCTTTTCCTGTCATTTTGTAAGTATTTATTTGACCAGAAATTTCACTAAAAATGTCACGAAAAAGGTCACAAGAAATACTATTTGTCATAAAATATCGAGCTATATTATTAGCCCTCTGTCTTTTCTCCTGTTCCTCAGAAGAAGCTTTTGTTGGAATTTGGGATTGCATCTCTCCTTCAGTCAATGATAACCTGATATAATAACCCATCTCATATTTATCCACAAAATTCAAAAAATTAACTTTCCACTCTTCATATTTTTCTTTGAACAACAGCCTTGGTGGGTTCATCCCTTTTGATTGTATCGAATAGAATTAATTCGATCCGACTCTGAAAAGCTTGATATCCAGGGACTGAACTTGACAAGAGATGAAACTTGAATGGGTTTAAACTTTAGTCTTCACTGCACTGTAGCGATCGTGAGACAAACAAGATGATCCAAAAACAATAAATAAACAGGACAGGGACAAGGACCCGGTCGAGCAAGGACCCGGTCGAAAAATCAGAAGAGAAAGAAAGAAAATAGCCAAGTAAACTTTGCGCTACAAGAGGGTGGCGCAAACCTAGGTTTGCGCTTCGTACAGGTGGCGCAAAGTGAACTTTGCGTTACTTGTGTGTGGCGCAAAAACTAGGTTTGTGCTTCGTACAGGTGGCGCAAAGTGAACTTTGCGTTACGTGAGTATGGCGCAAAAACTAGGTTTGCGCTATTCACTTGAGACGCAAATTACACTTGAAAAAAACGCAAGACACCGGTCACAAGGGGTCCGGTCGAATAAGTAAGCCAGACACCGGTCCTTTACAAGGCACCGGTCGAAGTAAGGACCCGGTCGATGCAAGGACCCGGTCGAGACAAGAGTCCGGTCGACACGAGTCCGGTCAACAGGACACCGGGCGCAAGCACCGGTCAACAAGGTACCGGTTGCGGTACCGGTCGAGAAAAGTCCGGTCAACCAAAGTACCGGTCGCCCAAAGCGATCCGGTCGACTCAAGGCACCGGTCAAAGACAGGCACCGGTCAAAGACAAGACACCGGTCCACTACAAGGATCCGGTCGAACGAGTTCGGTCAAGAAACCAGTCCGGTCAAGAGGATCCGGTCGATAGGGTCCGGTCGATATCAGTAACAGATAAACACAAATTGATAACAGATAATCACCGAAAAAATTGATGAATCTGAAAATCGATCGTAATCAAACAATCGACCCAGAAAATCAATTAATCGATCAAATAATCAACCAAGCAACAATTGAACCCAGAAAACTCAATCGATAGCAAACTAACTTAACCCAGAAATCGATTTCAATAAAAAAAATATGCAGACTTATCACCACTGAAAAAATAAAAATCGATTTGCAGATATGATTCTTAAACAAAATCGAGTCTTTAGAAAAAATCAATTTGCAGCAGATTAAGATTTTAAGCAGTTAGATAACACATATATGAACAATCTTAACCCTGACTCAAATAAGCAGATATGCAAACCGAACTCAAAATTTATAAACTCAGAAAAATCGATTTCAGAAAAAAATTTCAATCAATTTTGACAGAATCACAGATCAATCGATTATCAACTCAGATAAAAAAAAACACTTGATTTTCCAGAAAATCGACAGAAATCTAAGAAACTCAGATGGATCAGAATAACGATTAAGAGTTTTAGACAAACCTTTTTGGATCAAAACTTCAGTCTCTTTGCTCTGATACCAATTGTAGATCCCAGTACAGTGCAATCACGGACAATAGTAATCAATCAATGAAGAACAAATATGCCACAACTTCTAGTCATATGATTAATATTCAATAAAGGGTTTAGGTTTACAGAGAGAATATCTGATAAGCAAAGTAAACCTATTGACTAGAAGAAGTATGAATGAGATCTAAACTCTAAAACTCTAAACTAAAACATGCCTTATATATGGCACGCATAGGGCTAATGGGCTTGAGGCCCAATAACAAATAACTTTTAAACAAATACAATTCAAACCCTTATAAATGCTTTATACAACTTTCAACACACAGGACTTTCAGTCCTAACAGAATTTAATACATTGTTCATACAAATTTAATTTTTACTACATGAACACGTGTCTTCATACATCTGCCTTTCAAGAACCCAACATATGAACATCTATGTGTTCACACATACATGCAATATTGTTCGTCTCTATTCGTTCGTTTATGTTTATCTACGTTTATTTATGTTCGTTCGTTTAGCATTTTAACGAAATAACATGAATGAACACACAAACACATGCTTTAATGAACGAACATAAACACAAAAAAGTTTGTTCGTTTACTCTTCGTGTTTGTTCGTTTGTTTGATTAATTTAAAAAAATGAATATGAACAAATATCTGTTCATATTCGTTCGATTCATTTACAGTCCTAAATTTTATACAACCGTATATTTTAAATCTTCCAAGGGCTAAACTTGTTGATAGTTATTTTAATTACGTAAAAACAAGTATTCAGTAATTAAAACACCAAGTTTGAAAAAGGAAGAATTTGAGAAACAAAAAAAACTAAAGTCAAATTCATATTGTTAGAACATATTTTATGTTCACTTTAGAAGTTTTATAAAGTAATCAATATTATTGTATTGGGCCTTGTAATGGGTTTGAGCTTATAGTGTTTACAAGGGACTTGGGGTATATATAGGAATCTTGTAGTTAGGTTTTAGGTTAACCTTTCATTTTGTAATTCTGAAATCAGTAACAATGTAGACAATACGGCTGCCTTGTTCTTGGTAGTGTAGTTTACATTTCCATTGAATAAATCTACAGATTTCTATCAAAAAAAATGTTAGAACATATTTTATGTTCACTTTAGAAGTTTTATAAAGTAATCAATATTATTGTATTGGGCCTTGTAATGGGTTTGGGCTTATAGTGTTTACAAGGGACTTGGGGTATATATAGGAATCTTGTAGTTAGGTTTTAGGTTAACCTTTCATTTTGTAATTCTAAAATCAGTAACAATGTAGACAATACGGTTGCCTTGTTCTTGGTAGTGTAGTTTACATTTGCTTTCAATAAACCTACTGATTTCTATCCTTAAAAAAAAAAAAAACTGAACTTGGAGCTGATCAGAGTGATTACTTTACAAAACTTAGGGGGAGAATGTTAGAACATATTTTATGTTCACTTTAGAAGTTTTGTAAAGTAATCATTCTCTGATCAGCTCCAGCTTCAGCTCCTCTCCCCCTTGATTTCTTTATAAAACTTAGTGATGCATAAACTTCAAAGCTCCTCTTGCTCCCCCTAGAAAGTAGCTCTTATCCTTGAAGTATCAACTGAAATATCAGATCTGATGCAGACGACTGAGTGCACATAAAGACAACTTTTGAGTCTAGTAAACCCAACACATTCCTTAACGCCCACAAGAATGATATGTGTGAATTATGGAATGACAACCAAGTACATCTTTAGTGTATAACATCTGATATGTCTTTGAACCATGAGTTGAATTTAGAATTCAACTTAAGAACTTCATTTGATAAATATACGGGCGGTAACATCCGGTAGCAACACTACAAGGCAAGGGTTAGAAGGCAAGCTCTGTTCAACAACTGATAGAATATGCTCATACTGACTTCTCTCCAGAAAACTGAATAATCAAATCCAGAACTCCTTTCTTCACGAATCAGCTGGATGATTATAAGCGCTCAGGATTCTGAATTACAACTCAAATAGCAGAACAATGATTGCAGTCGCTCACACTACTGAGTGATCAAGTCAGAAGAATGATAAAGTGCTCTTAACGGTCTAACCACAAAAGAAGCTTTCCAGACTGATGATTGCAGATGCTCAGGCAGCTAACTCAATCCAAGTAGAGACCAAATCATCAAATCTAGAATCTGAAAATCTTGACAGGCATGAGCACTCGTGTAAGAATAGATCAATTGCTAATGATATGAGACCAACATATGATAAGAGTGATGTCACATATGCATTCCGCGTATAAAGCTCAGGAACATGGCAAACTTGTATGAAATAGGGTTCAGAACAGTCAGAATTCTCAAAAAGTTCATCAACTTTCGCAAACAACTAAAATTCGCAGATCCCTATTGACAATGGAGCACAATTCGCAAGATGGCATAAGCCTGAACCACAATTCGCAGAGGCTTGCATTGCGAATTCCCAACTTTCGTAAGACTCATATAAGCGAATTCTCGCATTTCGCAGACCTTTAATTCACGAAACCTCAGAATTCGCAACATACTAACCTACGAATTCTGGACTTCTCGCAGCTCTCTCACTTGCGAATCCTATACTTAGAACATTTTTGTAATTTGGAAGCCACTTTTCGCATACATATAACCTGCGAAATCTTTGACATTTTGTAAGTAGTGGCCTGCGAATCCTTAGAATTCGCACACAACATATAGCACAGTAGTCTGCGAATCCTTCAACTTTCGCATATAACTACTTGGGAAATCCTCCCTTGTAATTTTGTTGTGTCCAATGTTCCATCTGCGAATTCTTCACACAAAAACTTCATTTCTGCTAGTTCTATCAACATTTGCGAGTTCTTCATCAGATCTTGCGAATCTTATGGATCTGGAATGATTTTTCACACTTTCTTCAATCAAACCTTCAAAATTTCGATTCTTGAGTTGAGCTTTTATCCACAGGTTCGAAAACTATTTTGGAGTACATTTGTAGTTGATCAATTTGTTCAAATCTGACTCTAAGACATACTTCGATCCAACCACAGTGAATGTATATTTTCGAACAAAATAACTCGGAAATCGATCTATTCGACTTTCTGGAGTGAAATTGATACAAGCAAATGATTCAATAATGATCTATATTAACCTCTGAATCAATTAAACAACTAAGAACAATCAATTTCACAATAAATCACAGAAATCGAAAATTCAACAGGACAATTCTATCAAATACCAGATCAGTCTCGATCGTGCAGAAAAATACATCTCTGTTAGGCTCTGATACCACTTGATAGATCCAATTTAGATCATTATTGGTATTGATGAATGATAAACAAGAGATTAAGGATAGAAATCAGTAGGTTTAGTGAAAGCAAATGTAAACTACACTACCAAGAACAAGGCAACCGTATTGTCTACATTGTTGCTGATTGAGAATTACACAAATGAAAAGTTAACCTAAAACCTAACTACAAGATTCCTATATATGCCCCAAGTCCCTTATAAACACTATAAGCCCAAACCCATTACAAGGCCCAATACAATAATATTGATTACTTTATAAAACTTCTAAAGTGAACATAAAATATGTTCTAACATTCTCCCCCTAAAATGTTATGAGGGGTCTTAATTGTAAATGTTTATATTTTCCTAGGGAGTATTTTAGTAGTAATTAGGTTGGGACTTGACTTGATCATGTGGACCTATATAAGGCATAGTTTCTTTGTTAGTCCCTAGGTCAATCATTGTTGAATCATACGTACAAGGTAGAGTATTGCACCAAGAACACACACACATTGAGCATTAGACGACTACAAGAGATATATGACTATATTGATCGATTCTTCTTTATCTCTTACCTTTATTGTGTTGTGATGTTATTAAACAACTAATTACTGGGTTTAACATTTGGTATCAGAGCCTAAGAATCAAGTTTTTGCATTGAATTTTTTTTTGAAAACTTCACTGTGTGAAGATCGATTTCTGTGATTTATTGTGTTTTTGAGCATAAAAGTGATTTGATTAGGTGCGTTTTATGTTATAAAACATCTTCAGATTGCCTATTCTTATTGAAAAACACCAACAGATTGCCATTTTGATGATTTTTGAAGGTTTTTGTTCTTATCGAAGTTGAACACCGTTCTATTAGATCCAGTGCACATGAGTTGTTATTTGTGATTTATGTTGATTAGGGTATGCTCGAAATACATTAGTGAGTGTATTGTGTGAGTTTTACATTGTATTTTAACCATTTTCTATGTTTTTGGATCAAAAGTCGAAGTACAAGGACATACAGGTGATGAACTCGCAAGTTCTTTGAAGAACTCGCAAAACCCCTAATTCTCGCAGGGTGTTGAATGTGTTTAAGTATAATATTCGCACGTGTTTACATTGCAAAAACCTCGAGACTCGCAAGAACCTTATTCATGAAAGTTTAGGATTCGCAGGATATTTGTAATTTGAATATTTGATTAAGTACAGGTTTCGCAGATACGTTGTCTGCGAATGCTAAAGAACTCGCAGACCATTAGCTTACGAATTCCCTAAGATTCTTGAGTAGTGTTTACGAATCCTTGAACCTTAACTTCTAAATCTTTCACCAAGTATAGAACTCGCAGGTTCTTAAAATCAATACATAATCAGGTTGCGAAAGTTAATCTACGAAAGTTGAAGTGAAAAGTTCAAAATATTCTAAGTCTAGGATTCGTGAATCAATAGTTTGCGAATTCTTGCTTACGAATTCTTTGTTGTGCGAATTGTGAAAAGTTGTAATCTGAATTTTTTTTAAGTATAGAACTCGCTAGCCTATACTCTGTGAATTCTACTTGTGAAGACTTGCATTCTGAAAATATTCTAAGGGAAGGATTCGCTGACTACTGCTTTGCGAATTGTCAAGATTTCGCAGGTTCTCTGTTTGCGAATTCTAGGTTTCTCAGTTATATTGTTTGCGAATTCTACCTATCTACGAATTCTATTTATCTCATTTGCGAATCTCTCTGTGTTTGCGAATCTCTCTGTGTTCCTTGTAGCTTGCGAACTCTGCACTTGAGCATTTTTAGAAAATTATTTTTCTGGAAATTTTTGAGTGTAGATTATAATCGAATTCTTGATTAAAAGATCTTATTAGTTGATTTAAATCGTACAAGATAAGTTTGGTTACTAATCCAACTGCTAAAGATGCCATACACAGATGAGAAAGGAAATCTGGTGCTTACAAACAGAGATTGTGCTTTAGCGTACATGCCAGAGATTCCAGCACTGGAAGCTGAGAATAAAGATCTGAAGATTCAAAACTCATCTCTTCAAGCTCAGATTAATAGATTGAAAGATGATAAAGATTTAACGAAAAATCTTGTTTGCTCAGAATGTATTTCTAATTCTAAAATTGATTCTGCAGGAATAATTGAATCTAAAGAGAAGGAGATTTCAAATCTACAAGCAAAGCTGAAGAGATCTGAAAGTCTTAATTCTAGCTCAAACTGGTCAAAGAAGGAATCAATGCAAAGAGAGCTAGATGAACTAAGAAGAAGAGCAAACATCTCAAGTGAAACTTGTGAAGGGATGAAAAAAATGAATTCTCAAATATTTGTTGGAAGAGATTCTTTGAAAGACAAAGTCTTTAGTCTTGAGGTTGAGATTAATATGATGAAAGAAAAAGCAACTCAAGGCAGAGACAACACAAAAGCCCAAGATGAAGAGAAGAGTGAGAAAGAAAGAAAAGAATTTGATAAGAAGTTTTCTAAATTCTCTAGAAAAGCATTTGAGGAGAAGAAATCAGTGGAGCTTAAATGTGTGAAGCTTTCTCAACAAGTGACAGATTTCGAGAAAGTTATCATTCTTGAAAGAAATAAATTTGAGAAAGAAAAGAAGAAGATAGTTGAGAAAAGGAGTTTAGAGAAAGATTTTACTAAAGAAAAGAAAGTATTTGAAACTGAGATTGCTAAGATGACAAGAAAGTTATCTGAGCTGTCAACAAACATCTTGAAGGAGAAGAATGCAAAATTTGAGTTGCATAAGAAGTTTGATCTGATGTCAAAGGAAAGAAACTATTTGTCATCAAAGATAAAAGAACTTGAAGAGATCATGTTCAAGGTGAAGCTGACTGAGTCAAAGACTCCAGAATCAATTGTCCAATCACCAAGAGATGATCAAACTGATTCAGAATGTTCATTCAAAACAACTTCAAGTTCACGTTTTTCAAATGTTTCTAATAATCCTTTATTTGATTCATATGATAGTCTTACTTCTAAATCTAAAGATCAGATTCGTCCTTCTAATCTTTTCTATGACAAAAATGTTGATGGTTCAGGTAACTTCAAGAAGAACAAGTCTCAGAAGAAAAGATTATGGAGAAGGAAATATGAGAAAGTTAAAGAAAATTGGATTTGGAGAATTAAAGGATCTTCAGAGGAAAAGAAGAAAGAAGAATCATTTGTGCATACATCAAATGCTAAATGGAACTATGCTTCGAAAGGTAAAACTTTTAGCAAACCTGATATGGTTTACACTATCAATCAATTGATCAGGTTAGCACATAAGAAAATTAGTTGTTCATATTGTGGTACAAATGATTTTGTAAGAAAAGATTATATGAATAACTGGTATGGTTCTTATTTTATCTCTCCCATTCGAATTGCAACTAACCCATCAGGACCCAATTACCAGTGGGTACCAAAAGCTAAATCTGTGTTGCAGGCAACCAATGTTTAAGGGGGAGAAAGAACTTTGACTTCTAAGTACAACAGCTTAGGACTCGATCTTCAATGACAAGAATAATGACTTCTAGACAAAGAAGTCTAGGACTCGTACTTCAGAGAAAGAACTATGGCTTCTAATCATATCCTATTAGAACCCGTACTTCAAATATTTTCTTCAAACAGGGGGAGCTTACCTGTCAAACACTTTTGTTTTGAGGGGGAGAATTGTTTTGTCAAACACCTTATGTCTTTGATCTCTCCAAATCTTTATTCTTCATGTGTATCTGTGCTCCTTTGTGCTTTCATGTACAAATGACTGTTGAACAGCGTGTTCTCTTAGGATAATACGGGATTCGAAGTAAGCTTAACAGAACTTCCATGGATTCACAATAACTAGTGTTTCCTACCCAGGAAGTTATCCTTTGCATGTTTGAGGGGAGAGGGGTCAAAATATTGAGTGTTGGTGAGTGAAGAGGCAAACTGCAAATGAGAGTTTGGCTAAAAGTGAGCTAAATTGATTTAAAAAGAATGAGGGTGAGAGATCAGAGTAAAAGAAACATACACTCTGCACCAAAACCTTTCTGAGTCGGGCAACCACATAATCTATTGCTTCACAATCCTTGGTGAACAATATTGAAACAGGCAACTAGCCCATGCCACCTCTTGCTTATAACCCCACCAGCTACTCATCTTTTTCTCAACAAGAAGAGGTTTCATATTTGAACGGGGAAGCAACACATACTCTATCCGATTATCACTTGGATAACTCAGATATTGAACAAGAAGGAAAGTTGCCCCACCTTCGACCTTTTCTCATGCACATTGAGTCTTTGAATAATTTGTTGTTGTCTAAACAAGTTTACATACTTTGAGCCAAAATTTAAAAAACAATCATCTGTGCTTAATTCTTTCATACACATGCACAAGCACACATAAATTTGTTTTCTGTTAGAACATTCATAGATAACCATGTGTTATTCGATGATTGAATGGAAGTCCTGGGGAGTCTATGTCACAACCAACTCGTTATACAGTAATTTTGTGTTACTCAGTAACTGTGTGTTACTGACAGACACTTCGAACTGAGTCATTTGTTGATTTAGGGTTACCACACCTAAATTGTTTGAATTTGCAAAGATTCAAACAATTCCATTTTCTTTATCTGGGGAGATTGTTCTTATTTCCAAAGAGGGAGCTATACATGAAGACGAAGCTTGATTGTTGCTTTGGGGGAAAAAATACCAAGACTATTTTGAAATGTTTTGATGATGCTGATTCTCATCACTCATCAAAAAGGGGGAGAATATTCAAGGATTTCAAAGATCCAAGTTTGTTTGTTCAAGAAAGAAAGGCTGTTGAAGATTGCTGAAGAATTCAAGTTTTTCAAAAATTACAAAGTGTCTGAACCTATCTGAATTATCAAAAGCTTGACTGAAGATGATCGTCAGAAGGACACTTCATTCAAATTTCAGCAGAAAGAGGAAGATATCCGTTTCCTCAATGCTGTGAAGACAGTGTAAAGCTACAAGCTTTGAAGCTATTAACGTCATATCTGATACAATTTTCAAGAGATGTGAAGACCCGAAGAATTTGCCAAATTTTTTTAATCTTGAATCCAAAGGGGGAGATTGTTGGATCAGTAATTGTATTCAAGATTAAAATGTTATGAGGGGTCTTAATTGTAAATGTTTATATTTTCCTAGGGAGTATTTTAGTAGTAATTAGGTTGGGCCTTGCCTTGGTCATGTGGACCTATATAAGGCATAGTTTCTTTGTTAGTCCCTAGGTCAATCATTGTTGAATCATGCGTACAAGGTAGAGTATGGCACCAAGAACACACACACATTGAGCATTAGACGGCTACAAGAGATATATGACTATATTGATCGATTCTTCTTTATCTCTTATCTTTATTGTGTTGTGATGTTATTAATCAACTAATTACTGGGTTTAACACATATGAGGTATTCTCTACATGAACATGTGTGTTCATACCCACATGCATTTCAAGAACACAACATTGTAACATATGTGTGTTCACACGTTTATTCATACGTTTTCCAATTTTGTGCAGTGTGTTCACATATGTTCAGTGCCCACATTTAACAAGGATGAAGACATGGATGACCACTGGGAAAAAACCCCACATTTAACAACGATTCACGATTGTAAATTGCAGGTGGAATTTTTTGTTTTAATGAAAAAATTGATGAACTAAATAATGAAAACATTGATGAACTAAATAATGAAAACAACTCAAAAACATTAAAAAAAACTAACCAATACAATTTTTGTTGTTTGATTTGAATACATCCATGGTGCATATACCGTTGCTCTCATTTTCATGGTTTACGAGTTGGTTTTGAATTCCTTCATCCATATTCTGTGTTTCCTGATTCGACAAAGTTTCATCAATCGCACTTCCATCGACGTCGTTATGGAGGACTCTGCACAGAGATAGGACCACAGAGGTCCACATGAAGCATATGCAGAGGTCTAGGACAATTATTATCACTTTTGGTTTTATGGGAAGATCTTTTCATTTTTCCCATTTCACAAGCAGAACAAAGATGATATTTGTTGAATTTCAGAGATGGTAATCCTTTAACCAGATTAAGTTTGACTAACTTATCTAGTGATGAAAAGTTCAAATGAGAGAACTTTTTATGCCAGAGCCAGGCATCTTCACTGGTCAGAGATACTAAACAAAGTTTCTCTGAGCCAGTGTTGATTTCCTTGGTAAAATTCATTTTATATAAGTTACCCTTTCTGTCTGCTCTCATAATTTCTTGACCTGTTTTTGAGTGAAGAAGTGAACAATGTTTTTCTTGAAATTTCACATCAAAACCATGGTCATACAGTTGACTTATGCTAATTAAATTATGCTTTAGTCCATCAACATAAGCAACTTTTGAAATAGATACATTACCTCTTGTTAATTCACCATAACCTTTAATCTGACCTTGCATATTATCTCCAAAAGTTACTGCTCCTCCATATTTTGCTTTGAAAGAGGATAGCAACTTTTTATCTCCAGTCATATGTGATAAACCAAGAACACTCTAAATCTTAGAGAGAGAAAGTAGAGAGAGAAAGTGTAATGCGCCAAAGTCTGATGTATTCAAAATATGCAATCCAAAGTTACAAACAACCAAGCCACAAGGGACTTAAATACCCCTTGGCTAAACATAAAAGGTAGAGTAAATCTAAGCACTATTAGCTACAAGGTATAAATACAATGATTACTATAAAATATGAATTAACAATCTCCCCCTTAGTAATCATTGGCGCTCCGGTCTTCAATGCAAGCTGTTACATCCATCTTCGAACTTTAATCAGACCTGCTAAGCGTCTTAGCGAAGCTTCTTGACTAAATTTTTTTTTCTTCTCAGCATCTTTCAATCTATGTTGCCTTTTGCTGCCTTGACAAGACTATACATGTTTGTAATAAACTTGGAGGAACAATCGGTTCATCAGCTTGTGCTCTAGACAACGCACCTATTTCAAATGTACTCGAAGAACCTGTGGTGGTCGGAGTTGGAATAGCAGAAGGACTAGTATAGATGAGAAAATAGAATCTTGAGCATTCAACTCTTTGTCTTTTTAACTTCTCGAATCTTGAGCAGATAAACTTTGAAATCTTTGTCTCTTTACTTCTCCCCCTCATGACCTTGATGATCTGGATCAACTTGGTCATGTCTATGTTGAAGACAAGACAACTTTAGATCTGCAAAACTGATTTGAAAAAGCTAGCAAGAGATTTGACTATCAAAGAATGAGAGTTGAAACATAAGTCGAACCAGAGAATAAAGGATAAAGGAAGTTTTGCGCTACATGTTGGTGGCGCGAAAAGAGTTTTGGCTACCTAAAGAAGGCGCAAATATGAGTTTTGCGCTACCAACTGTTGGCGCAAAATCAGCGTTGAGAGTTGAAATGTTTCACCTGTTGAGCTCTTTTACTCCCCCTACACAAATGCACTAAATATGACACTTCAATTTAGCATTCGTATAGAAAATCATTTACTCCCCCTCGAAATCTAAACCACTTTCAGAATATTCTCCTTAGTCACTCCCCCTCGAAATATGCACAAACCACTTACACAGATGTGAGAGTACAAGCATCGAAACATCAACTTAGAAAGAAAAATATACTGAATATGTATTTTGAATCAACTAAATATTTAAACTTTTAAACACCATACAAATTAAATTCTACTTAGTAAAACATCACAGATTTATCCATCAATTGAAATCAAGTGTATGTTGTTGGATACAGATACAAGTTTCATTGCATATCAAGTTAAGACATGTTCAGGTTCAAAAACTTTCATCAATCTATTCAGTGTGCTAGCATGCGAACTTCGATTAGCTTCAAGAAAATGCAATTCTAAAAATATAATAGAGAACTTTGCCTTTACTCACACTAAGCTGTCAAGAATTAAGACTTTCACAAATTTATAGGTTTATTGCAACTCAAACATATCACCAAGTATCATGAGATGTGTTCTTATTGGCATCTTTTTAGCATTGTGCACATAGGCATCTTCACATGAGTGTGCTCTTTGGCATCTTTGAAGCTTGTGCACATTGGCATCTTTTAATCAAAAAGTTTGGTAAGTAAAGAACATGTCGTAAACGTAACTTTCTATCTGATCCTATTGCAGGATTTGGGTCAGCTGCTCCCAGACCAGTTGTCCTTTGGGGACTAGGTGTCAAGCACCCCTTGGAACTTACTCTCCCAGACCAGAAAGGCTACATCGACACATCCTAAACCCATTCATACCAGTAGAACATGACTTTCGATCTGATTCTGTAGAAGGATTTGGGTTCGATCACTCCCAGATCAATTGACCTTAGGGGACCAGATGACAAGCATCCCACAGAACTTACTTTCCCAAACCAGAAAGGTCACAGGTACAAACTTTTAAACTTAGAGATTTCTGTATTTTATATATGTAAATTTTCATCTCAATCACTCAGTTTTACATCTAAGTGCTTAGCCCATATTTTCATTATGATCCATAATTCTGACTTTTTAGGTTTTCTAAGCATTGTAAACTATACATATTCAGAATGGCACAACTTTAAAGCAGTATCAAAAGTTTCAAACATGTTGCTGACCTTTCGATTTTTGTAAGACTTGAAAATTGAACATATAAAACTAAGATATAAACAAAGCAACTTGAAAATTTATCCTAGACACACATTTTATTCAAAAGAAAGAAAAACTGTAAAACTTTTACTTTATAGAATAAAATTTGTTTAGATTTAAACTTTTAAATTCAACATGCCGAGTTTTGAAAGTAGAAAATTAAAACGTTTTTCATCTAGAGCTTTTATAAAAATATCGGCAAGTTGATATTCAGTTGGAACAAAATATAATTCAATAATACCTTCTTCCACATGATGCTTTATGAAGTGGTACGCCATATCAATGTTTTGGGTCTGGTCAAGCTTGCTCAGATTCTTGAAAATTTTGAGAAAACTGGAACAACATCACTATAAGAGATAGGTGCAACGGAATATAAAATAGATGCGCTCACAGTTTCTCATTTGTCCAGAAGTTAAATACATTGAAGTACAAATCCTGAGCTGCTTTACTCAGAAATCATTATCTTTGAAGAATGAGTCCTAAACTGATATGTTTAGAAGTCAAAGTCCATTGAAGTACGGGTTCTGAGCTGATATACTCAGAAGCCATCGTTCTCTTATTCCTTCTTGACTTGAGGTGCCTGCAACACAGAAACAGTTTTCGGCTTTGGTACCTACTGGTATTTGGGTCCAGGAATGTTAGTTGCAGTTCTTGTGGGGGATAATTTGTTAGATTTGACATACAATGCACGAGAAAAATAATCTGAATAATGAACATATGCATCAGTAGAGGACGAAGCATAATCATCTGAACTAGAACCAGAGGAAGAATATGAGACATCTTTTGCAATTCAAATCATTTGCTTTATTGAGTATTTTGAAATTTTATTACAAACAACAAATGAATCACTATGACAAATATTATCAACACATCAATCCTCAACAGTCGCAGATTCATCAGATTTTCGCTTGACCCTCCATATCTGCCTTGTAGGAGTCCTGAAATTCCTATCTGAAATATTCGAATCAAAAGAATTAGAATTTTCTGAAATAACAGTAGCTTGTTTCTTTGACTTCTTTGACCTTCTTCTTTTACGTTTTGGTTTATAATAATCATCATATAGCATAAAAGATTCATCAAGAATTTTCGATTTAAAATTTGAATTGGAAGAAACAATTTTACTTAAGAAGCCCAACTGATCAGACAATAAACCTGAACTTGCCTCGGAGTCAGAAAAATTTTCAGAAAAGTTTTCAGATTTTAGAACTTCCTTTTTGTTTTCTTCAAAATCAGAAGAAAAGCTAGAAACAAAATCTTGTTTTTGAGAAATTAATTTTTCTTCAAGACTTGACGTTAGGGGTGTGCAGAAATTCAACCGATCCAATAGGAACCGACCGATCCAATTAGAACCGACCGACCATAATTGGATATCCAATTGTAATTGGATCAGATCGGATTGAAAATCTCAACATCCAATTTGGATCGGTCGGTTCTTGGATGGCAGTCCAGAACCGACCAAAACCAACCGAACCGAACCGAACCGAACCGACCAACATCCAATTACCCATTCGATTACCATCCTGTTTTCCATCCAACTATCATCCAATTATTTTTTTTGCAATTTGCTTAAATCTAAATTTGTTTTGTGTTGGTTTTTGAATTTTTAGTCTCACTTATGTTGGTTTTAACACAAACTAAAAATAATTAATTAGAACATTGAATTAAATTAACAAGTTGGATGGATCCGATTTGATCATCCATTGGATGTCGGATGGATCCAATCCGATCCAATGGATATCCAATAAGAATATCCAATGGATATCCAATAAGAACATCCAATGGATGGAACCGAACCGATCTAATCATCCATTGGATTGGAAAAATCCAACATCCAATGGATGATTGGATCGGTTCGGTTGGGAAAATCCAACATCCAATGGATGATTGGATCGGTTCGGTTCCCTTCACATCCATTGGATGTCAACCGATGAACACCCCTACTTGACGTCATGAAAGAAAGAATTACATCTGTTTCAATTTCTCTTTGAATATTTTGTTCTTCGATTTTATCTTCAAGATCAATGATTTTGCTTTCTAACACTAATGGAGGAATATATCTCTTAAACTCATAAGAAACTGGAGATTTATTTTCCTTATCAGTGTTAGTGGCACATATATCAAAATAATCATTAGACAATGAAGATTTAATGGGAGATATGACATTTAAACTGTTTCTGCTCTTCTTTGATTTTTCGGGAAAATATTTAGCATTTTCGCGCGTGTAAACAAAAGGAATTTCCTTTTTCGTGTTGTTCATTCTTTTCTCATTTTCGATTTCTAAAACTTGCTTTTCACTTGTCCAATGAAATTTGAACTGAGGAGCATATCTTGCAAGATTTAGATAATCGTATTCATATAATGTGGGAACTTCAGTTTTAGCTTTATCTAAAAAATATGGATTTTCAAAACCCAGTCCCCATTTTTCCTTTATAGAATCATAACTCCGTGGTTTGTTCAAATAAATGGTTTATTCAGTTTGATTCCTTCGATATAATTTTTCTTCCAACTCATGTATTTTATCCGAAAAATTATCTTTTAATTTGGTCATTTCCGTCAAAGAATCAAGATAAGTCATATTTAAATTTTCTAAATCATCTAATTTCTTTTGAAAGATTTCTTTTGTATGGGTTAAAATTGATTTTTCATCTTTCAAAGAAATTTGCAATTTGTCAATCAAATTCGACTTTTCTATGTTTAATTGCTTTTCAGATAATAACTTTGAGCGTAAATCATGTAAAGCATTTATAATGATGTTCATTTGTGAAGAAATAAATGTGTAATCAAATTCAGAAGGCACCTCAGATTCATCAGTGGAAGTATCTTCATCTTCATCATCACTCTGATCATCTCCTATGAAGCACATAGTAGCAGTTTCCTCATTATCAGCTTCATTGTCAGAATGATCTTGCCAGTATTCTTCTTCAACTAGCATAGTAGTGCCGTTCTCTCTTTTCTCAGCTAGTTCCATTTTCTTCCGGTAATATGCCGAATCCCGAACCACCTTTGCTCGACACTCCTTTGCAATATGACCCGACTTTCCACAGTTAAAGCAAGCATTAGCTTTCTTATCCTCAGCCACTTTGGCATTTTTAGACCCCGAAGTGAAGCGAAGGTTGTTGGAACCCGAACGATGTTGGAACTTTTTGTTGTAGTGTTTAGAGAGAAGAATCATTGCTTTTTGTAGCGCTTCGCCATCATCATCAGTGACCCCGTCATAAGCATTTTCAGACAATGCTTGTTCAACCAATTGGCTCATGAGAAGTGCAATCGGGTCCACTGTCTTCTTGTTCTTCTTGTCAAGTTTAGCTTTCTTTTCTAGCACTAAGCATTCATCAGTCATCAAACTCTCATAAAGTTCCTGTATCTGTATGGTGGAGATCCGGACATCATTCCTCAATCTGTGGCAAGACTTGCTCCATTCAGGTTAAAGAGTATTAAGGAACTTGAGATTAACTTCCAATTCGGTGTTTTCCACCTTTATCTTATGCAGATCATTTATCACAGCACAAAACCTATCGAAAACACTCTTCAGAGATTCAATGTCTTTGGCTTTGATCTCTTCAAAGTTGTTCATGTAGCGCGTATGCCGGAGTTGTGTTGCAACCGTAGACCCAAGCATAATATTTTCTAGATGTGCCCACATTTGCATTGGATTGTTCTTGTAACAATCAATCCGGTTGTAGATAGTATTTGGAAAGGCTAGCATCAGATTTGCCTTTATTTCACGATCAGCTTTATATCGCAAAGACTCTTCGTCAGTGTATTCGTCGGTAGGCTTTAACACTCTAGAAGCCAGTGTAGTTGCAGTTGCGGGAATCTCTTTCAAGGGCTTTTCGAAAGGTCCTTGAGTGAGTATCTTCATCATGTTATCTCCATTTGCTTGACGCTCGATGAAATTAATGAATCTATCTTGCCATTGAGTGAACTCATTCTCATTGATCAAAACCGGAGGACGCGTATCTGTTCCCAATGACATCATGATATCATTTTTGTAGAACTGAGATTGAAGAGAAAACTTTGAAGAATCCATAATATTCTAAGTCTGGAACAGAGAGGCTGGCACAATCCTGGAGATTTGCGCGAGAAGAGGATAACGCAAACTAGAGATTTGCGCGAGACGTTGGTGGCGCGAACCTTTCCTTGCGTGAGATGTAGGTGGCGCAAAAGTAACTTGCGCGAGACTGAGATGGCGCAAGTATGTTTTCCTCGAAATTAAGGTGGCGCAAATATCTCTTTACGCGATGAACGGAAGGCGAAAACCTGAACTTTTCACAAAGACTTGAGCTTGATGAAAACCTGAAGAAACTAGCGTAAAACTTGATGAATCTGACGCAAAACTTGATGAACTGGCGCAAAATTCAGATGAATTTGGCACAAACTTCAGATGAACTGGCGCAAATTCTGGATCTGACGCAAAACGATGAAAAACTCAGAACTCTTCTAAATTTTGTTCACAAAAACGAATTTGATGTAAATTTCTTCACACAAATACTTTCAAAATCAGATTTCTAACAACTTTGATTCAATAAGTTCAATCAAAATCCGCAGAAACAAAAAATGAGAATCGAACAGAACTTGTTTAACGAACAACCAAAAAATACGAAAATCTTCAAATTGACCTTCAAATACTGATTTTCTTGCAATCTGATGTGAATCAAAAGTGATTTAGTAGTGAAACCGAATCCAACAAACTGAATTACAAGATTTTTTTTCCAGAAAACAGCAAGAATTTGACAAAATTCAGAAAACGATATTTTCTTGACCGAGATCAAGAAAATCAATCAAATGTTCTGAATTGTGTTTCAAAATCAGAATGAAAATAGATTCTCTCAAATCTCTCAGATTCAGATTAGGCTCTGATACCAATTGATAAACCAAGAACACTCTAAATCTTAGAGAGAGAAAGTGTAATGCGCCAAAGTTTGATGTATTCAAAATATGCAATCCAAAGTTACAAACAACCAAGCCACAAGGGACTTAAATACCCCTTGGCTAAACATAAAAGGTAGAGTAAATCTAAGCACTATTAGCTACAAGGTATAAATCCAATGATTACTATAAAATCTGACTTAACAATATGCCTTGAGCATCCAGAATCTAAGTACCAGATGGGCATATACTGTCTATACAAGACAGATTAGAGTTTCTTAGGTACCCATCTCATTATGGGTCCTTTCTTGTTAGGCTTTGAAGGATTTTTATCAACATTTGGCATTCCATCTTTTGATGCTTTGCTAGAATGATTTTTCTTTTGCTTCTGAGGCATTGTCTCTGAAGTCTTGATCAGAGATTGATTCAGAAAGCAATGAGAACCTCTGAAATGATTCTTCAGTTTAATCATGAGTTGAATGCAATTTCAATTTACAGAGCAAGATGAAGTAAAAGCAGAGTTTTTGATTTCATTCAAAACAATGGGTACATGTTTCTTTTGAACTTTCTTATAATTAGCACTAGAAATATTACAAGTATTCCAAACCATTTCTTTCTTTTTGGCTTGAGAAATGGCATTCTTTTCAACTTGCTTTTTCTTGGCCTAGAACATCTTCTTTTCTTTCTTGCTCATTGCACAAATAGGACCAGAATGGTTAATTTCTTTCCATTTGCCTTTTTGTTCAGGAGTAAATTTGATAGGTTTATAGGTGTAGAATTGAGAAGTGTTAGTTTTATTCTTGGCCTTTTCCTTCAACTCTTTTTCTAACTCTAGAGAGGTTTTTGCTTGTATACACATGTCTATAAAATCAGGACATATTGGAATTCTGGGTTTTTGTTTTGGAGTAGGAATAAGGATGTTCAAAATTCCAGAACCAATAGTCTATTTTGTTTTATGAATTACCTTCTCTGGTGTATAGAAAATTTGTTCATCTACATCTGTGTCAGATTCAGAATCAGAATCAGAATCAAGAAAGTCTTTCTTAACTTTGTCAGAGATGACTATCTCTGAAGTTTTCATAGGACTTTTTGGTCTGGAGACTTTGATTATCCTTTTCTTGTATGATTTTTTGATAACATCAGATATGAAATTTTCTTTGTAAATTCTTCTAATGTCATCTTCAAAGGTAGTTCTGATGCATTCATCTGTTTCAGGAGAGTACAAAGGTGCTTTTGGATTTAGTAAGCTATGGGGTTTTTTTTCCAGAGGTACTAGCTTCAGAGACCTCTGGTTCTTTGTTGATGAATGAGTCAAATCTAAAGATTTATTTGGGATCATTGATTTGAGGTTTTGTAAAATTAACATTTGAAGTTTTTTTTTCTATCTTTAAGATAGGTTTTGAAACTGTTTTTACTTCAGAGTATGAGGTATTTTTAAAATTTAGAGCTCTGATTTTTGATTCCTCTGAGGTTCTTATCCTTTTGAAAATGTTAGAATTGTTCAGAGATGAAAAGTCAAGCCTCTGGACCTTTACAATACAGAAAGTGGAAGAAAGTGAAGTTTTCTTCAATCTAGTGAATGGATCCAATTCATTGAATCCCAATCCTTGAGTATCCATCTGAGAATTGATTTTAATGTGCACATCTTGTGCATCTAGATAACTCTTGATCTGAAGTTCCTTTCTTTCCAGAGATTGATGTAAGATTTCTCTTTCCTTTTGAAAGAAATTAGTTAAGGCAACATAATTAAGCATTTCATACTCAGATTTTCTCACTTCTTCTTCTTTAACCTTTAAGACCTTTTCCAGTTCTTTGAATCTCTTAGAAAAAGAATTTTCTTTTTGTCTCTGAGATTTTTCAAGTTCAGATTTTTCATTAAAAATTTCTTTCTTTTCTGACTCAAGAAGATCCTTTTCTCTTTTATAAAAGTTTAGATCTTTTGTCATTTGCTTTCTCTTTTTTTTTTCTTCAAAGAGCTTTTGCTTTAAACACTGAAACTCATCTGTTAATTTAAGAACATCCATTTCTAGTTCACCTTCAGAGGTGGATGTACACTTTACCTTTTCAGAGCAGTCATATGATGATCCATCAGTCTGATCACCATCTGCAATAGCCATACCGCAGAGGTTGGTAGGCTCTTCTTCTCCATCACTTGTAGAGTCTGACAACCAGTCTTCCATTTTTGCAACAAGTACCCTTTCTCTGACATTGTATTTATACTTGTTTTTATAGTAGTCTTGACCTTTGACAAGTCTACCTCCATAGTTTGCAGAAAATGGCCTGGTTTTCCACATCTGAAACATCTTCCATCATTCTGGTTTGGTGGAAGAGCAACAACTGTTTCTGTCTTCTGAGCTTGTGGTTGGGGGTGGAAGTACCTTTGAGGTTGAGGATACTTTGGTTGAAATGGTTGATGAGTTCTTGATTGTTGAGCAACTTTATGATTGAGGAAATGAACACCCTTTTGATCACTATGCAGAGTGGATCTGGGCTCTTGTTGATAATCAGTTTTCTGAAATCTTATTTCTGGATTTTCTTTTCTTTCTTCATCATCTCTCCTCACTTCAAAAACTTTCTTTCGATACTTCTTGTTGAATTGATGAGTAATCAAGGCAAGAGATTTGGCAAAAGCATTAATGTCTTCATCTGAGTCTGAGTCTGAATGGTCATTTTCTTCAGCTATCATGGCCTTTTTGATTTTTCTTTTTGACTTTTCTCTAAAATTCTTTGATTTTTCATCATGGCTTTCTTTTGACCCACCTTTTTGTTTTGAAATGAGGGTAAGTGGTCCACCTAAAGAGGTTTTTGACTTTTGCTTAACAACTTCTTTTTCCTGAGAAATAAGAGTTCCATAAATATCAATCAATGACTAGGATTCAAGGTTTTGATTGGCCTGTATTGACATGGACAATTGTGACCATTCTTCATTTAAGCTTTTAAGGAAAAGAACATTGTTTTCTTCTTTTGTCCTCATAACTCCAAACTTTTTTCATTTATTGATGAGAATGTTGAATCTTGAGTATGTTTGGTGCACGGTTTCTTCAGGTAGTGCATGAAAGTCATGGTACTCATTAATGCAAATATTTCTTCTGTTTTTCTAAGTTTGTAGGCCACCTTCAAGTTGGTTTAATCTAACAGCTTTGGAGTTATTTTCCATCATTTTGTTTTCTTTTTCAGTGAAGTTGGAAGTTTTCTTTTCATAATATGCAGGTATTTCAACAGTATCTGCTGTTGCTGGAACTCTTGGTACCAACACCGTTGGTTGGTGAGGTCCATCATTCACTGATCTAAAAAGATCCCTGTCCATATCTTCCAAAAAATTTACCATCCTTATTTTCCATTGGGGATATTCATCCCTTAGAAGAGTATGAGGTTTGGTTAATGATCCAGCTGTATAAATGACACTTATACTGGAATTTGCCATTATGAAGAAAAGATGAATATTTGAAGAACTGATGCTTTTCTAAGAAGATATTTTATTAACAAGTGAAACTGTGAGTTACTTTCAAACCTGGAGCATATGGAGTTCTTTTAAATAAACCAAGGTTTATATGAACATGCACATATTTTGAAAGCTTGAATCAGTAAGATATAAATCTATCCGAGTATGCAAATATGATATTTCTTTGTTTAGAAAACAAAGTTAGCTCTGATACCAATTGTTGGATCCCAGATTTAATCTTATAACAATGATATAAACAATAATCATAATAATAATAAGAACAACGGAAGCAATACAGTTTAAATATCAAAGCATATTCAATATCACAGTTCAAATAAGATGTATAAATCATACTAGATCTTCTTTAGAATACTTTCCAATATATTAAAGATGAATCATATACAAGATATATGAAAAGCACACAGTTGTCAATGGAGTGATGGTCCTATTTATAGGACTATAAAGTGAACAGTGTACTATCCTGACATAAGAAGCGTGCTTGAACAGTGTCTTACCTAAAAGGTAAGCTCAAGACATGCTTGAACAGTGACCTACTCTATAAAGTAAATCTTATCACTAATGACATGTCATCTGTTCTTCTGTCAACACCTGTAGGAATTATCAATGCTTTCTTCAAAGAGGATGTCTTCAGAGCTCTGATGCAGGTACCTCTGATGAAGCCATCTCTGATGTCTTATGCTGAATTTCTCTAACTCTGGAATGTACATCAGAGGTAGGCTCACTCTCTGAAGTCTATCTCTGGAAGTCCTCTGAAATAAGACAGAGTATTTTCAATACTTTTACAGTTTAGAATTAGGGCTAACAACTTACCAAATCTGCAGGAATCGACCTAAGTTTTCCAAAATCTGATAAAATGACTGAAATTCGCGACCTCCTCAATATATACCCAGATTCCCCTTACGCAAAAGTGCCAAGGGATTGTGACACTTGTGACTTTAGCCAGGACAATCGCCTGCGGTACAAACCGCGTAGAAGTGCCAAACGATAGTGACCATAGCATACTCGCTTGGCACTATTGCCGAGATGGTACCGAGACTTCGTAGACCCTGGAGATATTGACAAGGCGATAGTGACCCTGTCACTATCGCAGGCATAATCGCCCAAAACTGTATCGACCCTAAAATGCTGATTTTTATCATTCGGAAGTTCCCGTTTCATGCAAGGGTAAAAACATAGCATAAAATCTACTGAAATCCAGAATTTGCGTATTGCCAAGTAATTCAAAAGTTGGAGATTTTCAACTGAATGTTTGGGTGTTACAATATGGGTAGCGAATCTAATATACAATTTTATTGTTCATACATGTGCACAATGGACGATGGTATCAATTTATGTTCAATACAGGTTCATTCGTACATCAAAACATAATCAATGGTTGATAGTGAATTGTAGGAGAGTTAATTGTTAGAGAGTTATCCGTTTAGGTAGTAAATGTAAAAGAAGGGTTAGTCTTAATCCTAAAATGACCCTATACACCTATGTTCAAAATGGTGTTCATCAGTTGACATCCAATGGATGTGAGGGGATCCGAACCGATCCAAACATCCATTGGATGTTGGAGTTTTCTAACCGAACCAATCCAATCATCCATTGGATGTTGGAATTTTCCAATCCAATGGATGATTGGATTGGTTCATTCCATCCAGGATCAGATTGGTTATCCATTGGATATTCTTATTGGATATCCATTGGTTCGGATTGATTCCATCGACATCCAATGGATGATCAGATCGGATCCAATCCATCCAATGTGTTAACTTAATGCAATTTTCTAACAATGAAACTGTGAATTACAAAATCCCAAACAATCAAGCACAATTCTCATAAAAGATATGACATTTATCAAGAACTAGAGAGAGAAACTAGATCTTGAATATATCTCACAAATCTGATTTTACAATGACGTGCTTACAACATTCTTACAAGACAACAAGACATAAAGCCTATTTATACCACAAGTCTATTACAAGACTTAAAGACAAAGGAAACTAATACAACTTTGACTATTTTGACTTTGACATTGTTGACTTTCCAAGTTTGACTTTCCTATTAAATCTTGGATACAATATTTAGACTTAACAATCTCCCCCTTTGTATTCAAGATTTAATAAAAATTTGACACTCGTCTTCAGCACTTTATTCTTCAGCTTTTGTCTCTGACAACTTTGAACTTTGAAACACTTTCAGCCTTTGAAGAATCTTGAAAAGTCTTTTTCACACTGCAGCTTTGGAAGTCAACAAGTCTTGAACAAGAAACTGAATTCTTGAAACACCTTTGAAACTTTGAACATTGAAACTTCTTTGGAAAACTTTGGAACTTTGAAACACCTTTGAAACTTTGAACATTGAAACTTCTTTGGAAAACTTTGGAACTTTGAGGGATCTTTGACAAATTGTATCTTCATCTCTTGTGATCTCTGGACTATCTTCAGAAAAGCAAACTTTCACGAATCTTGATTTATCTTTGAATCATATGAAGCATCTGAATTGACTTGAACTTTCAGAATTTCTTCACCAGTCTTTTCACTTTGACATCTCTTCATGACAATGAAATTGAATCTTTGTAAATGTCTCCCCCTTTTTGATGATTGTGAGCATCATGATCATCAAAACATCTTCAATTTCGACACAGTCTTTGATCACCCCCTTTGTATTCAAATAACAATCTCCCCTTTCAATGATAATTTTGACAGTCGCCGCTCTATGATCTGAATAGCTGAATCATGAACTGTATATACCCGAATCTTTTCAAATTCAGATAAAATGATCGTGGTAACCCTGATTCAACAAATGAAACAGTTAGGAATGCCTGTCAGTAACACAAAGTTACTGTGTACAACGAATGTACAATTTAAGGAGCTGGTTTGATGATGACTCCCCAGGACTTCCATTCAATCATTGAAAAACACAAGGTAATTCTATGAATGTTCTGATAGAAAAACAAATTTTCTGTGTGTTCGTGCTTGTGTTATGAAAGAATTTAGCACAATGATTGTGTTTCATAAGGCTGAAATTGTGTAAACTGTTGAGACAACAACAAATTGTACACGGAACTCAATGTGCATGAAAGAGGTGCGAAGGTGGGGCAACTTTCATTCTTTTTCAATATCTAAATCTTCCAAGTGAAGATCAGATAGCAGATGTGCTGCGTCCCCAATGAAAATGAAACATTTCTTTTTCGGTAAAGAAACGAGTGGCTGGTGGGGTTAATGCAAGAGTTGGCATGGGCTCACTGCCTGTTTCAATGATGGTCACCAAAGAATGTGAACCAATCAGTAGATGTGGCTGCCCGACTCAGAAAGTGGTTGGTGCAGAGTTCTGATATTCTTTTAACTCTGTTCTCACACCCTCTTTCTTTTTAACATTAAAGCTCACTTCTAACCATACCCTCTTTTCCATTTTACTACTCAGCACAATGAGAATAACTCAACCGGATGAGTTATCTCCCCCACTCTTTGATATTGACCCCTCACCCCTCAATCACTCAAGGATAACTTCCTGGATAGGAAACACAGGTTTATGTGAATCCATGGAAGTTCTGTTTAAGCTCACACACAAATCCCATGTAATTCCTAAGAAGAATCGTTGCTCAACAATTTAACTTGAACAGTGAAGATAAAAAAAATAACAGTGTCAGAATGTATGCTTATTTAAAAATATGAATAAAATTTTAGCATTTGAACTTTGAAGATTTCTCAAAACAAGAATATTGAATGAATGAAATGCAATCAAGAGAATTGTTTTGAGAATCTGACAATGTATCAATCAGATCAAATCAAATGGTTAGGGTATCAAAGAATTGGATATTTTGTTTATATGAACGAATATAAACAATTATAGCAATGAAAGCACAATAGTAGAAATGATGATTGATGCTCAACAACAATGAGTTTCAAACGAGGGTATTACCATCGAAAGATTGGTTCGATATGAGACATGGTAATAACAAATTGATAAAGTACTGAACCGGTGTGTATGAATACTTGACAGTATATGGACAAGATAATACACAAGTATTGATCTTTGGAAACGCACGGTCAGTTAAACAGTAAAGCTCAAAAATGAAAAACATTTAAAATCACACTTCTTAATTCATGAAATCTTTTGAGAACCATAAGTGGTTTGAACATTTCCGAAATTGTTTTTCATGCTTGAAAGTTGTTCTTCTTTCAAACAATCAGAGATCTAGATCAGAAGATATTTACCTTTAAAGCTCCCCCTCAAATCATAATATAATAATTTAGGTCTTTTAAGCTCCCCCTGGATATTTGCAAAATATCCAAGTCTGAACATTGAAGAACAGGTCCTGATCTGTCATGTGAACAGAAGCCATCACCTTTACTCCCCCTATAAATTATGCAACAATAAATTTATCAATGAAAACAAGATAGAGATCCACAATTCCTTCTGGAATGTAGTCCGTCATATCAGTAAGATTTATCAGTGAAAAAGTACAGGATAGAGATCTACAATTCCTTCGGGAATGTAGTTCGTCATATCTTTCTAATGCATATTTCAGAAAAGAAAGTACTCCCCCTTGATGGTTGATTTCCTCATTTGAGTATTGGAGTACAATCCTCATATCATGACAGGAGTAAAGGTCTTTAATCGTTGAGGTACGGGTCCTAAGCTGATGTGCTTAGAAGCCATAATCTTGACATTGAGGTGCGGGTCTTGAACTGTGTTATTCAAGAGCCATGGTTCTCTTACTCCCCCTTGACTTGAGGTGCCTGCAACACATAATCAGTTTTCGGCTTTGGTACCCACTGGTATTTGGGTCCATGAATGTTAGTTGCAGTTCTTGTGGGGTAAATGGAGTAAGAACCATACCAGAAATGATCACTAATCTTGTGAATATGATCATGTGTATGACAATAAGAACAATAATATTTCTTACCAGACAACCTGAGTAATTGATCTCTCGTGTAGATATGGTCAGGTTTACCTTTATATGCTTTGTTCTTCTTTGCGTTATGAGTATGTACACATGAATTCAGTCTTTTCAGCTCATCTTTCTTTTCATCTTTAACTGGTTTCTTCTTCCAAACCAGTTCCTCTGCCTTGTAACTTCTTCTTCTCGGATATGTACCTGAACCATCTAAATTTCTATCATAGAAAATGTTAGTTCTACTAATCTGATCAAAAGATTTAACTGACCTTTGTGAAGAGACAGATTTCTGATTTGAACTTGAAGCTGTCTTTTCAAGCTCTTTAATCTTTGAAGCAAAGCTGTCTCTTTCTTTAATAAGCAGGTCAATCTTCTTCTTGCATTCAGACTTCGTTTTCTGCTCTTTCAGTGCATTAGTAGATAGTTCAGATAACTTGACAGTCAACTTTTTAATTTCAGTCTCAAAGATGCATCATTCTTCTTCAAATCCTTTATCAGCATCATTTCTTTGGTCGGATATTTCCTTAAAGAATCCAACGTTCTTCTGTTCAATGGCCTTCTTTTATTTAGCAAACTTCTCTCTTTCCAATATAAGTACTTTCTCAAAATCAGACACTTGTTGAGAAAGTTTTATGCATTTAAGCTCAACAATCTTCTTTTCTTCAAAACACTTTGTTGAAAAATCTGAGAACTTCTTTGAAAATCCTTTCTTTTCATTCTGAAAATCAGATTTATCTTCAGCAAGCTTTTGCTCCAAATCAGATATATTCTTTCTAAGCTCAGCATTCTCAGATTCCAATCTCATTATTTTCTCATCATTCAACTCAGAAGTCTTTTTCATAAGATCTTCATTAATTGTCTTTAAAGCACTAACTTCTTCTTTCAGAATGTTGCTTTCTTCATAATATTCTTTTGTCTTTTTCGAGTGAAAATCAACTGCTAAAGATAGATTTGCTTTCTCTAATTTAAGCTTTCTATTCTTCTCTTCAAGCTCAGTAAAATATCCCATAGATGTTAACTTTAATAATAAAATGGCTTGATATGAATGATCGTTCCCAAACAATTCAGAACAAATTTGACTGAAAGTCAAACTTGGATCACAACAAAATATTCTCAGAAAAAATTCAAATTATGGAACTCTCAGATTAATGAAACTTGCACTTGAAATTAATTGAAAACCTGCAAAACAAAAAATCGTAAAACGGATCAATTAAAATCTGGCGCAAAATAATGTTTTGCTCTATTAGAAGGTGGCGCAAAACTTTGATTTTCTCGAGTATAAGGTGGCGCAAATAAACTTTTCGCGAGTAAAGGGTGGCGCAAAACAACTACTTGAGTGGCGCAAATAAGATTTTTGCTAAGGGCATCTAGCGCAAATGTCAATTTTGCGCTAATTGAAGTTGGCGCAAAACACAATCTTAGCTAAGCAACTATGCGCTAAGAGGGTAAGGCGCAGAAGTCAGATTTGCGTGAAGTGAATATGGCGCAAAATATATTTTGCGCTATTTGTTGATGGCACAAAAATCAGAATATTCACTAAATGAAGTTGGCAAGAAACTCCTCTTGCGTAAAACATAGATCTGGCGTATATTAATGATGAACTGGCGCAAATCGTGATGAACTGGCGCAAATCTTAGATCTTGTGTGTTCTTTGTTGGGTCAGAATATGCTAAGGATGGATACTACTGCTAGTTGAAAGGTATTACTACTGCTTGTACTTTTAATACTGATAGTAGAATTAATATTGCTTGGAGAGTTAGTACTGCTAGTAGTTAGTACTGTTGAAGATTACTACTGCAAGCATGGTTAATACTGCTCAAGGATTAATACTGCTGAGGATGTTTATGCTGCTCAATGATTAATATTGCTAAAAGAAGGTTAGCGCTGCTTCTAAAGATAAAGAAGACTTGAAGATAAAGATGAGTTGGAAATAAGGTTGAAGATAATTATGGTATTGATACTGAAGATCAATTTTATTTTGATAATTATCTTGTAATCAACTTTGTATATATAGTTTAGAAGTCTTTGTTAGAATTAACAATTATTCATACGTTTTGTTTAGAGAGAATTAACCTCAAGAATAGTTTAGATCCTTTCTATAGAGAAGTATAGAACGTCTGTTTAGTCTGTTAAACAGATTGAGGTTTTGTGTGTAATCATCAAGTTGAATTAATATAACTTGTGATTTGAGTTCTATATACTGTTCCATTGATTTTATGTTAAAGTGTTTTTCCGCAACTTCTTTAACATAATTTTCTGAGTGTGTTATTTAAATTCTTGTTTTGAATTTCGATCCTGACAAGTGGTATCAGAGCTAGAAAATTCAGAAACCTTTAATCATGGACAGTTCAAGCGACAGTGTTTTGGTATCAAAGGTTCCCATGCTCAAACCCAATGAGTTTGACATGTGGAAGATCAAAATCAAGCAGTACATTCTTCTCACAGACTTCTCAATGTGGGACATCATTGAGAATGGTCCTTCTGATGGAGGAAAGATGGATGCAGAAGGAAAGAGACCTCCACCAAAAACAGATGGAGAGAGAAAGTTGAGGCAGACAGAGATGAAAGCTTTGAGCACTCTGCTTTTGGCTATACCTAATGAGTACCAATATCAATTATGCAATTGTTCTGATGCACAAATTCTTTGGAATTCTCTGGAGAAAAGTTTTTCTGGTACCAAAAGTACCAAGAGAAATCAGAAGGCTATCCTAAAGCAGCAGTATGAAAACTTCATGTCTACAAAGAATGAGTCCATGACTCAAAATTTTTATAGATTTAATAAGCTAATTGGTGAATTGGCTACTGTTGGTGTCCAGATATATCAAGATGATGTTAACAGAAAATTTCTAAGATCTCTTGGTGATGAATGGACTATGTACACTGTCTCCTTCAGACAGAATGACCAATTGGAGGACAAGGAACTAGATGACCTCTATAATGACCTTAGGGTGTTTGAAGCAGAGGTAGAAGCAAAGAAGAGGCCCTCAGGATACTCATACAATGCTGCTCTTTTATCATCCTCTACTGATTCTGCTGCTAATACAGAATCAGTTAGTGTTGCCCATGGATCAAAGCAAGATGGATCCAATGACTCAGTTTTAGAAGCTTTTCTAGCCAGTCATGCTAATTCCTCCCTAATTAATGATGACTTAGAACAGATAAATGCTGATGATCTGGAAGATATGGACATCAAGTGGCAGATGGCTATGCTGACTATGAGGGTAAAAAGATTCATCAAAAGGACTGGAAGGAACAACTTTGCTCATAAAAGAGAAGATGGGGTTGGATTTGATAAATCCAAGGTTGAATGTTACAAGTGTCACAAGCTGGGGCACTTTTCAAGAGAATGCATAAGTGGAATGCCTCATCAGCATACTAGCAACCATCAACCATCACAGTCCACTAGCTTCAACAGTAGGAACTCTTCTCAAGCTCTTGTTTCCCAATAAGGAATGAGATTTGATTGGAGTGACCAAGCAGAAGAAGCAGTTCAGAATCAAGCTTTAATGGTTAAAGTTTCAGAGGCAGCAAGCACTGATATTCCCACAGAGGTAACTTCTAATCTTTGCTCTAAAACCTGTATTGAAACTGTTAAAAAGTACAGGGATCACAATCAGAGTATGTGTGATGACCTTAAAATGTTAGAGAAAGATAGAAGAGAGTATGTTCTGATAGTTGAGAGGTTTGAAGAATAAATTAAGTCTTACCAGGCTAATGAACTTCAACATTCCTATGATACAAACTACTGGAAGTGGGAGAAAAATCAGTTAGAGGTTAAGCTTAAAAAGTCTGAAGAGGAATGTGAGAAGATAAGAAGTGATTTTGAGAAAGCAAAGCTGGACATTGAGAAATATTCCAATGCTTCTAAAGCAATGGACTCACTTTTAAAAACTTAAGTCCATGACAAACTTAGAAGAGGAATAGGTTACAACACCACACCTCTACCATACAACAATAACTATATTCCTCCCACCTCTGATATATTAGAAAGACAGGACAAGAAGGAATTATCTGAAGGAGCCACTGAAGTAGATCCTTTAGACAAAGTAGTGGTTGAGGCAGAGTCTGAAGAAGAGGACTCTAAGAGTAAGAAGGAGAAAGACCAAAAAGATATTCTCCTAGAAAACCACATACTAACAAATGAAAGAGGGGGTAAACCTTTTGTCAAGAGTGAGAAAGTAAAGTCTGGGGAAGAGACTGTTAAGAATGTAAAAGCTGAGACCTCTGAGAGAGGGAAGGGAAAAGCACATGGAGTTCATTACATACAAACTACTGTTGTTAATCCCTGTACTTGTAAACAGAATCAGCCCCAAAAACATGATAAAACAAGGGGAAATCAAAGAAATAGAAATAATCAATGGGCATTAAAACAAGGAATTGATCTGAGAAAAATTAACAGACCAAAACCTTGTTTTATCTGTGGCAAGCTAAATCATCTAGCCAAACACTGTTATTTCAATCCTATTAACCAACGGATCAGTTTTCAAAGAAATATACAAAATCCTGTTGGTTATAGGAAGCAAATAAGGAATCATATGGCTGAGAATGTGAGAAGGGCACCTATAAAATCTCATGTTCAGAATAAGTTTGCTAATTCAAAGAAAAACACTCCAAATAAGCCAAGGAGTAACTTAAAGAAAAAGACAGCAAACAACTTTGTCCAGGTTTGGGTTCCAAAAGTAAAGAAATCTGTTAGTACTGCTACTTCTAATAGTACTGCTGACAGAAATAATGCTGCTGCAAGCAATACTACTGCTAACTCAGTTAGTACTGCTAACAAAATTAGTACTACTAACCCAATTAGTACTGCTAACAAAGTTAGTACTGTCAATCGGGTTAGTACTGCTTCCAGTAACAGACCCATTATTGTGACAAAGTATTCAAGCAATAAGATTTCTCAATGTGATAATCTCATCCAGTCTGAATATGAATATGTTGATGAGAATGGGAAACCCAAGACCACTTTGGATTGGGTTCCTATTAAAAACTAACTGCTTTATTAAAAGTGCAGGGCAACCAACAACTCAAGGGAAGGAGCATATGTCATGTTGATAGTGGTTGTTCCAGGCACATGACAGGTAACATGGCCTGCCTTCAAAACTTCAAAAGAATTGATAGAGGACATGTTGCTTTTGGTGATAATCCAACAGGTGGTAAGATAAGTGGAAAAGGTAATGTGTCAAAAGGTAAGATGATCTTTGAGGATGTATACTATGTTGAGCAATTGAGATACAACCTGTTAAGTGTATTACAGGCCTGTGATAAGAAACATAGCATATTATTCAATGATACTGAATGTATTATCCTTGCTCCAGGGTTTAAGGTAGTTGATGATAGTATGATACTACTTAGAACTCCTAGAAAGGATAATGTTTATTGCTTAGACTTGGAGAGTGTAGTTTCTGATTCATCTCTAAATTGTTTATTTTCAAAAGCTTCAGTAGATTAATCATCCCTTTGGCACAGAAGGATGTGTCACATGAACGTTAAAACAATGAACAAACTTGTGAAAAACAACCTTGTAAGAGGTTTGCCACAGAAGGTATTTTCATGTGATGATCATTGCGTTGCATGTCTTAAAGGCAAACAACACAAAACTTCTCATAAGCCCAAAGAGATAAATACAATTTCTTCACCTCTAAATTTACTGCATATGGATCTGTTTGGTTCTACTAATGTGATGTGTATTGGTAAGAAATCCTACTGCTTAGTTATTGTTGTTGATTTCTCTAGATTCACTTGGGTCTGTTTTCTGAGGACAAAGGATGAGACAAGTGGACTGATCAAATCCTTTGTTCTTAGAGTTGAAAACCAAACAAATCTAAGAGTTAAAGTCATTAGGTCTGATAATGGAACTGAATTCAAAAATAATGACCTAAACAACTTCTGTGAGGAAAAAGGCATTGAGAGACAATACAGTGCTCCTAGAACTCCTCAACAGAATGGTGTTGCTGAAAGGAGAAATAGGACTCTGATAGAAGCTGCTAGATCTCTGTTGGCAGATTCAAAACTTCCAATTACTTTTTAGGCAGAAGCAGTTAATACTGCCTGCTATGTTCAAAACAGAGTTCTAGTAGTAAAATCTCAAGACAAGACACCCTATGAGCTTTTTATAAAGAAGAAACCTTTTATTGGATTTTTCAAACCATTTGGGTGTCCTTGCACAATTCTCAATACCAAAATTCACCTAGGCAAGTTTGATAGCAAAGCTGAGGATGGGTTTCTTGTTGGTTACTCATCTCAAAGTAAGGCCTACAGAGTCTTTAACACCTCTTCTAGGATTATTGAGGAAAGTGACAATGTCAAATGCAATAAGAACACACCAAATCAACTTGGTTCAGGTCCTGATTGGCTATTTGACATTGATTCACTGACTAATTCTTTGGGTTTCAGTGATGAACATAATGCAGTAACAGGGACAGAAAAGGCACAAGTACAAATACAAGAGTTTGTGCTGTTCCCAACACCTACTGCTGATCCTGTTGAATTCTGTGACCATGATAAGAAAGATAATTCAGATTTAAAGGACACTGAACCAACTCAAAATGAAGAGGACAGAGGTGAAAAGAAAGATCAACCCTCATATTCAAGAATCAAAGGTCCTGAGATGCCAGTTTTGGAAGAGGAAGACACAGATGATGATTCTTCAGTATATGGTGGAAGCACTCCAGAAAAGAATGACACCAATCTTGAAGTAAATCTTAATGAGGAGGCTGTCAATGCTACAAGAACTCAGAAGAATCATCCTCCTTAATTAGTGATTGGTGACATTAATTCTCCAATGATCACAAGGCAACAAAGTAAGATAGGGGGATTGAAAGATCTACAATCAGGTTTATTATCTTGCTTTCTATCACAGGTTGAACCCAAAAAGGCATTTGATGCAATGAAGGATCTAAGCTGGATAGAAGCAATGCAAGAGGAGCTACTGCAGTTTGTACTGCAAGATGTATGGGATATGGTGGATCTTCCAAAAGGACACAGAGCAATTGGCACAAGATGGATCTTCAGGAACAAGAAATATGAGAGAGGAATAGTAATAAAGAACAAAACCAGACTAGTGGCACAAGGGTATACTCAAGAAGAGGGTATTGATTATGAAGAAGTATTTGTACCAGTAGCCAGGATAGAGGCAATCAGACTGTTTTTAGCCTATGCTTCTTTCATGAAGTTCAAAGTCTATCAGATGGATGTAAAGAGTGCTTTTCTGTATGGAAAAATTGAAGAAGAAGTATATGTCTGTCAGCCTCCAGGATTTGAGAATCCAAATTATCCTGACAGAGTATACAAATTGAAGAAGGCACTCTATGGGATACATCAAGCACCAAGGGCATGATATGACACTCTGTCTACCTATCTCTTGGAAAATGGTTTTCAAAGAGGAATCATAGACAAGACTCTGTTCATTCAGAAGAAGAAGAAGGACATCCTAATAGTGCAAATCTATGTGGATGATATTATCTTTGGATCCACAAAAGATCAAATGTGCAGAGATTTTGAAGATTTAATGCACAAGAGATTCAAGATGAGTTTTATGGGTGAACTTACCTTCTTCCTAGGGATACAAGTTAAGCAGAAGAAAGATGGGATATTTATAAGTCAATCCAAATATGTGCAGGACATTCTTAATAAGTTTGGTTTCTTAGACTCAAAGCCTGCAAGCACACCCATGGAGACACACAAACAGATCACTGCAGATCTTGAGGGGGAGGATGTGGATGTTCATCACTACAGATCAATGATTGGCTCCCTCATGTATCTCACTGCTTCAAGACCAGATATCATGTTTCCTGTTTGTGTATGTGCAAGATTTCAAGTAAGGCCTAAGCAGTCACACTTTCAAGCAGTCAAGAGGATATTCAAATATCTCAAAGGCTAACCTAGATTAGGTCTTTGGTATCCTCATGACTCACCATTTGACCTACTTGCTTATTCAGACAGTGACTTGGGTGGTGCAAATTTGGATAGAAAGTCAACTTCAGGGGGATGTCAGTTTTTGGGTGCAAGACTAGTATCATGGCAGTGCAAGAAACAAACCACAGTTTCCACATCTACAACAGAAGCAAAGTACATAGCTGCTGCAAGCTGCTGTTCTCAAGTACTCTGGATTCAGAATCAAATGCTGGACTATGGTATGACCTTTCTTCACACTCCAATCTTCATAGATAACAACAGTGCTATTAGCATTGTTAATAATCTAGTCAAGCACTCCAAAACAAAGCATATAGAAATCAGGTATCATTTTATCAGAGACTGTAATGAAAAGAAGCTAATTCAGGTTGTGAAAGTTCATACAAGTAACCAATTTGCTGATCTATTCATTAAAGCTTTTGATGTGGGTAGATTCACATTTTTCGTCACAAGTGTGGGCATGATAAACTCTGAATAAGCCTATTATATTTTGTCTCATGTACCTGTATAGATTCCTTCCTGTCTACTTTCTCATATTGTATTGTGCAAGGTGCTACTAACCTTGTGTGTTTCTGTGTTTCAGATTGTTTCAAATAGATACTTGGTACTTCTAAATCAGTTAATACTACTCGCTATATTAATCATAATAAAATTTTAAAAATGGTCAAGTATGATTACTACTGCTAGGTGGTTTATACTGCCAGTACAAAGTTACTACTGCTTGCCTTATTTAATACTGCTAATCAGTGTTACTACTGCTGGTATGTGTTAATACTGCTAGTCTGTGTTAATACTGCTAGTCCGTGTTAGTATTGCCAGTATGTGTTACTACTGCTAATATGAGTTAATACTGCGAGTTTGTTAATACTGCTAGGCTACTTAGTACTGCTTCTAACTGAAACCCTCCTCCTATAAATACCCCTTGTGACCGCCAAAATACAAACGGATCTTTGAACTTCCATTGCTTCTTTTTTTCTCTCTCGATTTCTTGCTTACCAGTGTCAACCCCATTCACAATTCGAACGCTAGAATTATCTAGAACGATGGCAGGACGAGCATTCTTTGATGAACACAACGAGCTCGCCATGTTGTAGAAACCAAAGCAAGCTGAAGGTTTTCATGCCATAGTGGATTTCCTCAAATCCTCACACATCGCCCACGCTCTCACTGTCAATCCCACAATCTATGTGGAACATCAAAGGCAGTTCTGGGCCAATGCTGCTATTCAATCTGAAGAGGGCAATCAGGTCATCAAAACAAGGGTTTGTGATAAACCCCTGACCATCACAGAGGAGTGTATTCGCAACCATCTACGCTTAGATGATGCCGCAGGTATAACCTCTTTACCTAAGGAAGATCTTTTCCAAACTCTTAGTAATATGGGGTATGAAGGTCCCACTGATGTATTCAAGTTTTTCAAGAACAGATTCTCACCACAGTGGAGATTTTTTGTTCATACCCTACAACATTGCATTTAACGAAAAACAACTGGATGGAGTGAGTTTAGCAGTACCTTAGCTTATGCTTTGGTCTGCTTAGCTACCTCTAGAAAGTTTAATTTCTCACAAATGATTTTCAATGATTTTATGTCAAACCTGGATACCAAATCCAAAAGCTTTTATATGTATCCCAGGTTTGTACAAGAGATTATACTACAGGAATTGACGGATCTACCCTCTTTTCAAGAGGTGTATGTACCAAAACCTCCCAAAGGGAAGGTATTCTCAAACATGAAAAGGCCCTCCAAGGACTTTTCTGGCCAAGACACCCCATTGTTCTCTACAATGATGGGTGTGTCACATTCCCATGGTGAGGCATCAGTGTCAAAGCCCTCATCTGACAATCAAAATGATGACCTACCCACACCACTCATTTCTAGTAATCCTCCTTAGATTCCTATTGAAAAACCCACATCCCCCATCACCAAAATCTATATAAGGAAAAAGGTAAAGAAGGTTCCTTCCCTTTTTGTACCTTCACCCCCACAGCCTTCAAGCCCTCTAATGGAGCATTCTCCATTAGAGAATATCGATAGGGAAACCACAGGGGTGTCTCCCAACCCCAAGAAGGTTCTCACTAAGGAGTAGGTTGAGAATGTGAGCAGTGAGGCTCACACTACTGACTTTGCACAAAGTGCAGAGCAGGACAGTGTAAACATCCCTAAGACCTTCCCCACGGCAACTTTGGGTGAGCAATCATCCAAAGGTCCCAGGTGCCAAGAAACCAAGGGGGTAGAGGTTCCTTCTGCTAGGCAGAAGACGTCTACTAAAAGTTCCAAGGATCCTTCAAGGGTGGTCAACACACCCAAAGGAGGTGAGGACAAATATAACTATGATGAATTGATGGAAACTATGGGAAATATCAATCTTGATGTCATCAAACAGGGTGTTGATATAGAGGAATTGAAACTGGTGGTTCTGTCTCAACAAGTGCATATTACCAAACTAAAGAAGATGGTTCAGAGGTTGGTGCAGAAAAAGAGAAGAAAGCAGTATGTTTTAAGGAAAAGGGGAGATGCTTTCAACAAGGGGGAGAGACAAGCTGAAGGGGAGAAACAAAGCCCTGGTAGCATGGAAACTCATTTTGAGGGGGAGTTGAATAGGGAAACAGAAAAAGCAAATGCAATAGAAAATACAAAAGAAGCAGTAACTGAGCCAGCAGCAGTAACTGCAAAAGAAGTAGAAACAGAGAAAACTGCAGCAGAAACAACATTGTCCAGAGAGGAAATTGAAATTGCAGAAATCCTTGTAAAAGCTAAGAATGATACTCCCAAAGCCACTCAAAAGGCTAAGGGAGTAATGATCAAAGAAGGAGGATTAGAGAAGAAACTAAAAGAAGTCAGTGTGGAGGATGCAAAGAAGAAGGGAAAGGAAAAGATGGTTGAGTCTGAGCTACCAGTGAAGAAACAGAAACAGATAGAGTTAGATGAAGAATTGGCCAAAAAGCTTCAAGAAGAGTTGGAAAAGGAGGAAAAAATCCAATCTGCCAATAACAGAGAGCTTGCATTGGATATGGCTAAAAAGTTGAATGAAGAATATCAAAGGAGTTTAAAGCCTACTGGTGTTAAGAAAGTAATAAAGAAAGCTGCTGTACAAAGGCAAAGACAATCTTCCAAGACACACTTAGCAAACCAAGAAAGAAGGAAAATGATAAACTTCCTGAAAGGAGCCATTGGAGTTCCTGAGGGAATGTTTACAAGTATGTCCTTTGGAAAGCTTGAAGAACTCTACCAAAAGGAGATGGCTAAACTGAAAGGGGTCTCCAATCAAAGGGAAGAAGCTGAAAGGAAGATGAAAGAGAGACATGATCTCAACATCCAACAACCCTTCCCAGAAAGTGAAGAAGGAACTCCTGTCAAGGAAAAGAAAGAAGAAAAGAAAGAAGAGACATTGGCTCATCAAATTGGAGTAATCAAAAGAAATAAAACTATTGCCACCAAGCCAAAGGCAAAAAGGGAAAGAATTGAAGAAGAAAGAGCAGAAGCAGAAGCAGAACCTATTGATGAACCTTTAGCAGAGCCAGAGCAGAATCCAGAGCAGTCCAATCAGCAATCAAATGAGCAGTTTAACTTGTACATGACAGTGACAGATGAAGATCCAGTACAAGCTGACCCAATATCAGTCCAAGCTCCTGAAATTATCCATTGGGATATCCTGGAATATCAAAGGAAGAAATACTTCAGGATTAAAAGGACGGGAGACAAGTATGAGGTTTATTCTATATGGGGAAAATTCATCAGAAGCTGTTCCAGATCAGACCTAGAGGAAATGTTTAAGGTTGGAATGAGCTTGTATGAAGAGGAATTGACAAAAGCAGGAATGAGCTTAATAAAACTAGCCATGGAGTACTTGTGTATGATGTTTGATCCTAGCAAAGTTCAACATGTGATCAGAGATCTGCATCTGGAGAATAAATTCCAAAGAATAGAAAATTGGATGTTGTTTGAAAGGTGTGGAGTCTATGTTATCACTGTAGACAAAGCTTATCATGAGTACTACCTTGTGGATAAAATCTATGATCACAGCAAAGTCAAGTTGCAAGGAATGTTGAATGCAAAGCTTATATGTTCAAAAGATTCAGAAATGGCCAAGATAATAGTCAGAAGAATTATTAATCAAAGTCTGGGACTGGATCCAAATCCGGGCAACTGAGTTGAAGTATTGAAAGCATTATGATAACCCTATGTTGAAGAACTTAACTTCTCATTCTGAAAAGTTAAGTTAGGGGGAGATTGTTGGGTCAAAATACGCTAAGGATGGATACTACTGCTAGTTGAAAGGTATTACTACTGCTTGTACTTTTAATACTGCTAGTAGAATTAATACTTCTTGGAGAGTTAGTACTACTAGTAGTTAGTACTGTTGAAGATTACTACTGCAAGCATGGTTAATACTGCTCAAGGATTAATACTGCTGAGGATGTTTATGCTGCTCAATGATTAATATTGCTAAAAGAAGGTTAGTGCTGCTTCTAAAGATAAAGAAGACTTGAAGATAAAGATGAGCTGGAGATAAGGTTGAAGATAATTATGGTATTGATACTGAAGAACAATTTTATTTTGATAATTATCTTGTAATCAACTTTGTATATATAGTTTATAAGTCTTTGTTAGAATTAACAATTATTCATACGTTTTGTTTAGAGAGAATTAACCTCAAGAATAGTTTAGATCCTTTCTATAGAGAAGTATAGAACGTTTGTTTAGCCTGTTAAACAGATTGAGGTTTTGTGTGTAATCATCAAGTTGAATTAATATAACTTGTGATTTGAGTTCTATATACTGTTCCATTGATTTTATGTTAAAGTGTTTTTCCGCAACTTCTTTAACATAGTTTTCTGAGTGTGTTATTTAAATTCTTGTTTTGAATTTCGATCCTGACATTCTTGGCTCTGTTAACAAGACATCGATCCAAATCGATTCAAATATGCAAATTAAAACATGAGGTTGCATAGAGATGATCGATTAATCAATTAGAACACAATTCTATCACAAGATTTCGATTAAAATAACAAAATTCAACAATTTGATTCAAAACGAGTTCAGTTCTCAAGAAAATTCCAAAATTCAAAATTGAATCCGGTTTAGTGAAATATTTGTGGTCGAATCTAAACAAGAAACAATCTAAACAATTTTCGATCACAAAGGAATCAATTTCACAATCAATGACCAACAAATCAGAAAAAAAAATTGATTTAACAGAGATAAAACAATGTTCTTGAACTTTTCAAGAAAAATTCACTTTTCAATCAAAAAATTCCAGATTTCAATCCAATTTTCTGCTCAAATCATTTCTGAAAATGTTTGGTTTAGCTTTGATACCAATTGTGAACTACAAAATCCCAAACAATCAAGCACAATTCTCATAAAAGATATGACATTTATCAAGAACTAGAGAGAGAAACTAGAGAGAGAAAGTAGATCTTGAATATATCTCACAAATCTGATTTTACAATGACGTGCTTACAACATTCTTACAAGACAACAAGGCATAAAGCCTATTTATACCACAAGTCTATTATAAGACTTAAAGACAAAGGAAACTAATACAACTTTGACTATTTTGACTTTGACATTGTTGACTTTCCAAGTTTGACTTTCCTATGAAATCTTGGATACAATATTTAGACTTAACAGAAACAAATTGATTAATCACTTTTAATTTCTGTTAAAACCAACACAAGTGAGACTAAGAATTTAAAAACCAACATAAAACAAATTTAGATTTAAGTAAATTGCAAAAAAAAATAATTGGATGATAATCGGATGGTTAATTGGATAGGTAATTAGATGTTGGTCAGTTCGGTCCGGTCGATTTTGGTTGGTTCTGGACTGCCATCTAAGAACCGATCGATCCAAATTGGATGTTGAGATTTTCAATCCTATCCGATCCGATTACAATTGGATATCCAATTATGGTCGGTCGGTTCTAATTAGATCGGTCGGTTCCTATTGGATCGGTTGAATTTCTGCACACCCCTATGTTCAATGTCATTAATTATTACAAGGACCCTAATTCGTGATTAATGCTTCCTTGGTTTTGATCTCAACCATCCATTACAATATCAATGGTTGATATTTAGGTTCACAAAGTTAATACAAAATCTTGGGTTAACAAATGAACCCAACCCTATATATATATATATATATATATATATATATATATATATATATATATATATATATATATATGGGTCAGGTTTAGAGAAAAACCTAAAAAAAACAGAAAACTTAGGAATACCTAGGTAGCCCTTCATCTGGACGGTATGCACTTGTGCATACAAGTACTTTGTAACATGCACACATGCATAAAAAAATTTAATTTATATGTATGCACAAGTGCATCTAGATCAAGGGATGCCAGGGTGTTCCTCAGTTTTCCATTTTTTTGAGGTTTTCCTTGAACCTCCCTCACACACACACACACACACACACACACACACACACACACACACACACACACATATATATATATATACATATATGTAACACCCGAAACTTCCTTAAGATAAACAGAATATTCTCATGGACCTTGAAAAGTCGTGATTGAGGGTTAAGATTAGGTTAATGCTTTACGTAAGACACTCAGCGGATCGAGAACTTCCAGAATCGAAAAAGGTCGAATTTCTGGCCAGGAAGCATCTGACGATAGTGCCCAGGTATAGTCGCGGACCTGGAGGGGTGCTCGCTACCACTTCGGCGGGAATGCCCGTGATTGTGTCGCAGGTCGGGGTGAAGGAGCGGTACGCTTCAGATGATAGTGCCCGCACGAGAGTGCCAAGGGTACAATCACGGGGCATAGTCGCGGTCCGCCCCCAACAGGTTATAAGCTCGATTTTGACAACTTTTCTTCTTTATTTGGCTACCACTTCTTGGACTCCTCTATCTCAAAAACCCACCCACACCATATATGTCGATTTGAAGACTTTGAATACTTGGATTGGGAACTGTAAAGTGAACCTTTTCATTCTAGAAGGGATTAGTACAACCAAGGTGGGGAGCTCTTATTTTGGTTCTCATTTTCAGGAGTTTAAGTTTCTAGGGTTTCATCAACCCTCTCCAAACCCCCTTTCCTTTCTTTGAAGAATTAAAGCTTGAAGTCATATTAGTGACCTAGATTTATTTTGTTGGGGGATTCAAGTTGTAGTTGAGGTAATCTTCTTTTTCCCTTCACCTAAGAAATTAGAGTTTTATAGTTATCTTTCCTTTTCCATTTGTTGGAACTTGGTTTAACTTAGAAATGTTTGTAACTAAGGTTTGTTGTGGAAAACTTGGAGCTAGTGGAAGGATTCAAGATCTCATCTAAGGAACTCAAGTTTGTGGGTAAAACCTAGATTTAGTCTAAATCTAGCAAGATGAGTTCTAGTTGCTTTACAAAACTATATACATGTCAAAATATAAATGTTTGAGATTTTGAACCTATTTTATGGGCACTCTTCATATTTGATGAGTTTCATGGATAACCAAGTATTTAAACATATTTGAGATATCAAGTTTTATAAATGGTGTATTAAGTGTGAATCGTCGTTTTAGTCGCCAATGAGGGGATTTAATTTACTAAAAGAGATTTCTTGGATATTTGGAAAATTTGGACCAAACATGGATTTTATTTCTTATATGTACAATTTTAGATTTACAAATGATCTTATTTGGAAATGTCATATGAGTTTGGGTATTTATGGACCATTTTGAAGTTATGGTTATTTTTGGGATTTCACCCAATTTACAAGTTTTGAATATTGGCATATTTACGCTCTTTTGCTTTAAAAGTGTGAGTATTTGGAAACGATCATTCTTTGACCATATGTATATTTTGGAAAAATGTGAGTCTTATGGTTTGGGCCTTTGGCCAACTATACTTGGAGAAAATACCCGATTTGGGAAAGTTGTACATCGACTTATGTAGTCATATTGACTTTACTTATTTGCCAAACGTTTTACGATGCCGTATGGCTTGACGTATACTCTAAAGAGTTTTGGGACATTGTTCGGTCTAAATGGCTCATTATGGAGCATTTTATGGAAATGTAATTATTGTACAAATATTGGTTATTACTTGTTTTGAATGCATTAGTTCATTCATTTGGGGTCATGTAATGTTAAGACTATAATGCAATGGATCCATAGGCATAAGAGTCGTTTTGTTCATCATGGATTCTTGATGTCCATGTTTGAGTCTAGTGTTAGTGAATAAATGTTGGATCCAAGATCATTTGGATACAAAGTTAAAGCTCAAGTCAACTCTCTTTGCAAAACTCAAAGTGGAAAGTCAAAGTCTCCTAAAGTCAATGTGTTTTGTTTAGTTGTTAGTTAGTAGGTGTGTTTTGTCTTTGTATTTGTTGAGGGTATAAATAGGTTTTTCGTTTGTAGAATCCTTAGACACAATTAGAGAGTGAGCTTAGAGTGAGAAATATTTCATTTTGAGAGAATTGTATTATGTTGATTTCAAGTTTATTAGAAATGGAATTTGGCATCGTTTATTGTTAATTTTGATCTTGATTTGCACATAGTTTTGGACATACAATTGGTATCAGAGCAAGCATGATTTAGAAAATATTTAAGAATCTGAGATGTTTTGATCGATTTTTTGAAGAACTCGCAGAACACTGTTCCAGAATCGAATTTCGTGATTTCTTGTTGTTTTGATTGTAATTTTTGCAGCATTCTAATCATTTCATGTAATTGATCATATTTGATTTGATTTGTATCGTCCAATTCAACACTGTTTGTGTGAATTTTTGATTTCTTGAAATTTTTTTGTTCGAATACTGTACATACTGGTTTTTGATCGGGTTTGTGAATTTTATTGTTTTTCATTGTAATTGATCAATTGTAAAGTGTTCAGGTTGTTCTCGAGATCAAATTGTCAAAGATTCAGGATTGAATTTGAAGTTTTGAGTTGGTTTTGGCCGAATCAACGTGTTTTTCAGGCGACAACTGAAGAACTCGCAAGATCTTCAGATTTCGCAAGCATCCTAGATCAAGAATTCGCAGAGGCTTGTGTTTTTTTGGAAATGTTCTAAGTGAAGAATGTGATCCCAGAAATCAAGCAATCACAATTAATCATGCACAAAATATAACAATCAAAGAATCAAAGATGAGAGAGAAATGTGTTTGTCATATATCTCTTAGTCATACTGTTAGTGTATTATTGTATCCAAGATTTAATAGGAAAAGTCAAGTCAAGTCAAGTAAAGTCAACTAAGTCAAAGTATGTAAAGTCAATATGTTGTTTAGTATTGAAAGTGTTTGTATCTTGTGTTAGCATCCTTGGTATAAATACCTTAGGTGCTTTGTAATCTTGTAAACTAGAAGCATATTGTACGTATTCATTGTCACTTCAATATACATATGACTAGAGTCTTTCTCTCTCTACTCTCTCTACTCTCTCTCTAGAATCTTGATATTGTTAGATCATTAATTGAGAATTGCTTGATTGTGATTGGGAATACAATTTCAATTGGTAATTGGCTAAAATGTGTAACATAGGTGATTGGGGTATAAATAGGAGTATGTTTGTAATTTGTTTGTAACTTTTCATTCACAATGTAGCCTTCAATGTTGTAAGTGTTTTCTAGTGAGAGAAACTCTTTCTCTCTCTAGATTGTGAATAATACAATCATTTCCAACCCAATCTACTCTTGTTAAATCTTTCTTACATTGATTTAATTATGAATTCATGACCTAACATGTGGTATCAAAGCCTAATCAAAGAAATCATTCATCGAATTGATCGAATTCGTGATTTTTTCAATGGAACAGTACTGTAGTCGCATGAACAGTAACGAGATTTTCAAATTCTTCATTTTGGAGCTTAATCGATCGAGATTTGATGCTAGATTGATGATGTGATTAGAGTCGAACCATTTGTAATCAATCACTTTGTGTAATTTCAATTAGATTAGAAGAATTGTTCGATTTTGAGATTTTTTGGTTCGTAATATTTTTTTTACTGTGTTGTGATCGAATCCTTGTATCTAGATGTTTTTAGACAAGATCATCAACTACAAAGTTGTTTAGAAGTATATTTCGAACATGCTCACAAAGTTTCATCTCAGAAATCGAAGAAATGTGAAAGATTTGGTGTTTTCAAGATCTCAGACTCAAGAACACGCTAGCTGAAGAACGCGCAAGGATAGAGAGAAATGCTCTAAGGACGTCTGCGAGTTTGATATTGTCAAATTTTTCTAAGTCCTAAAACGCGCTAGATGAAGCGTGCGAGTTTGGGAAACGCACAACTCGAAGCTTGCGAATTTGAGCAAAAGCGCTAGATGCAGCGTGCGAGTTTACTAAACGCGCAAGTCGAAGCTTGCGAGTTTGGGCAATTATTTTCCTTCGGTCTGCGAGTTTCATGCTTAGCGAGTTTGGATTTTGTCAGATTTTTTCTATGGCATAAAACGCGCATGAAGAGGCCTGCGAGTTTCAAGAACACGCACATCACGTTTAGCGTGAAGCACATGAACAGTGCTTTGCGAGTTATATGTTCTGCGAGTTTAAATGGTCTGCGAGTTCTGAGCATTTGCGACAAGTTACTGTTCACACCCATTTTCGCGACAAGTTGCCTTGTGAGATTTAACTGTTAAATTTTTCCTCAGATATCTTCTACCCTGTGCAGTAGTGTTTGCTACAAGTTGCATCCTCCGACAAGCATACCAGATTAAGTTCTTAAGCTGAATTCCTATTCAACTCGCGGTAAAAGACAGATTTGATGTTATATACTGAAGATGCATTTTGAATGTCATGTCATAATCCACACATATCATTCTTGTGAGCGTTAAGGAATGTGTTGGGTTTACTAAAGTTAAAAGCTGTCTTTATGTGCACTCAGTCGAGGTTACTGTCCACATCAGATCTGACATTTCAGTTGATACTCCAAGAATAAGAGCTACTTTCAAGGGGGAGCCGCAGCTGTTTGAAGTTTAAGCAATGCTAAAGTTTTTCAAAGAAATCAAGGGGGAGAAGAGCTGAAGCTGATAAGTGATGATTTCTTTACAAAACTTTAGGGGGAGAATGTTAATGTACTATATTTAGAAAGTTTTGTAAAGTCATCCTTAGTTTAATAGGCTTTGTCATTAGCATAATGGGTTGGGCTAAAATGTGTGACATAGGTGATTGGGGTAAAAATAGGAGTATGTTTGTAATTTGTTTGTAATTTTTAATTCACAATGTAGCCATCAATGCTGTAAGTGTTTTCTAGTGAGAGAAACTCTTTCTCTCTCTAGATTGTGAATAATACAATCATTTCCAACCCAATCTACTCTTGTTAAATCTTTCTTACATTGATTTAATTACGAATTCATGACCTAACACATACGCTTACAAAGATTACACAAGCATTCTTACAAAAGTATTACAAAACATAAAGAAACAAAGACTTATATATGGTCACACAAGCATTGACCACACATAAAGTCAACAATACAAAAGACATCTAATTGACTCAAAACTAAAGGTCTAACAATCTCCCCCTTTTTGATCAATTAGACTTCCTTGAACCAGTCCATTTTCTCATGCTTGTCTTTCTCATCCCCATGTATCCTTCAAACCTTCTTATAGAGTCACACCCCGCTAAAGCGGAAACACGAGGCGTAACAGCTCCGATACACAGCACAAGATTATAAACATACCAACATTTATTTACAACCAAAATACATTACATTTTAGAGAACATAATATCGTTATCGTTTACAAAATCCAAGTCCTTTAAACATAAGATACGCTTAACGCGAAAATAGTCTTGTGCTTGAAAATACGAGTACGCTGATAAAGCATCATGGGATTACCTTCTAGATTCCTGAAAAGCATGAATAAAAACCAAGGTCAACTACAAAGAGTTGGTGAGTTCACAGGTTTTAAATATGCACAAATCATTTTATATGCAAGATTTGACAATCGCAGGGCGTACGTAAAAACCAATTTCAATTCTTTGATTCATGAGTACCACGAATTAAATTTCTTTATGATGAGTGTAAGCAAAGACGAATTTTACGTTGAGCCACTACTAAGCCGTCCCTGACCAATTACAACGCCCCCGATGGACTAACTCAGCGGTGGTTCATGCCACATGTTTAGCCATCTTCTCTAGTATAGTGCACCCCTGCTCGTCAGCATTAAAGTGGGCTTGTCACACCAAATAGCGCTATCCACTAATACTATAGGCCCGATTTTCTTCGAGTTAATAGTAGTGTCACGGGGTCTTAACATTAAAAACTCAACACATCAATTGCATACTCATCATATAGCTTAATTTTTCAAACGCTTTTAACAAAGCCTTATAAATTGCCAATTCGCAATTCTTTCAAACAATTCTCATGAATCCTTAAGTACGCAATTTAAACATGCTTTTCACCCCAAAATCAATTAAAACGATAAAAATGGGGCTGTGAATACTCACCTTGATGCAAGCAACGAGTGAAGCTTTACTTTAAACTTAATGAGTTTTGTCGCGCCTTAACTTTCCCTATATAAGAGTTGCCATAAGAAACACATTAATACCCTATTCCGATGTCCAACCAATATGTCCAATTGTCCCATGAAATGCCATCCAATAAGTTTCTTAGTCCATAATTATTTTGTCTAAACAAAGTTCCAACATATAAGAAGACATTACTTAATCTTGATACAACTACTTCTCTGGATTCAGCACATGCTGTCCAGAAAGTTATCCGATAATTTCAACACGGAAACTTAACTTCTCAAGAGAATTATTTAATCACAAATTTTGTGATGAAACTATAATATGTTTAGATTAAATCTGCACTTTTTCATAATTTTTGAATAACTTTTGGTACATCAAATCATTTTTATAAAATAAAGTGTCACTGATTTTCGGATCAGTGACATACCTCACTTGTAACAGATTTTTGAGGTATCAATTCTTGGAATTAGCTAGTGATCCATATATGGATGCAAACCTAACTCAAAATCCTAACATTTGGAAAAAGATTCACTTAATTTGGATACGTAGTGAGAGAGTTATGGCCTCTACAAAATAGGGGTACGAATCTGTCTTCACTGGACAGATTGCACCATTTTCTTATAAAATCCATTTAAGTGCTCAAATTATCTCCAAATTCTATGTTTTTGGACTTTTTAGAAAGCTAACACTCTAAACTGAAGTTTAGAAGCAAAAACCCCAAATTTGGACATGTGGTTTGTGAGTTGTGCAAGCTAGAAGTAGAGTCCATTTTCTGGACAGATTATGACATGATGCAAATACTATTTTAAACCAAAAATTAATGATCACTAGACATGGTTTTTGATTATAACCTATGTCTTCACTCTTCAACACATGAAAAACTAACACATGCATCTTGGATTCATTGCTATCAAAATGCTCATCCAAATGCATGCATGATCACAACATAAGAAAATATGACATTAACATTGTTACAAGTTCTTAATCATGTAGAACTTAGGAAATTCCTTCATAAGAACATTTTTATACTAACATTCATTGTATTAGCATAAACATAAATTCAATAACACCAATATTTTAGTGGTTTATGATACCAAAATTCCACATTTTCATCATAGACCCTAAACTTGATATTAAACAAGTTTTTCTTTTGAAAAACAAGAATCAAAACCTCAATTTTGAATATATGAACATAAATGTGAAAGCTATTTCATCAATAAAACCTAATTTATACAACATTTTGGATGAATCTTTTGTTATTCAAACTCAAAATCCAAAATATGAAGACATGCATAAGAAGAATGTAGTTTATGAGATTACCTTCACAATAGGAGATGAATACTTGGATTCTAACTTCAAAATGGTGATGGATTCTTGGTTGGATTTTTTTGATTCTTAGCAATGAGAAGACAAGAAGAAGAAAAAAAATTAAAAATGGTGATGGTGGTGGAGCTTTCGGCCGAAAGAGAGAGAGGAGAGGGAGAGGAGGTGAGGAGTTGTTCTTGAAAATGAAGAGTGATAAGTGGGTTTTAATTTGGTTTTTAATTAAAGAAAATAAATAAATTAAGTAGGTTTAGGACAAGTGTCCTAGTGACTCATCATTATATAAAAAAAAAAATTTATTTAATATTATTAATTGAATGACTAGCTTTAAACTATGGAATATCAGATATATTTGAGAACTGAAATACCTGATTCTCAATTCTTGCTAAATAAATGAAAATTTTGAAAATTTTGCAATGCAAGAGAAATTAAAATTCTGATTTTTATGATTTAAGAATTTTGGACTTTTATTCACTTATTTGGCATTTCTGGACAGTGACGGTCAGATGCGGAACTGTTCCGGGTCTTTAACGCAACTTCTAAATTTTTCGGGGAAACTTTTTATCTTAAAGGCTTTTAATAAAATTTAAAAAGTGACAAAACTTATAAATTATTCTGAGGGTGCTGACCTCATTAATCGAAATCAGACAGTTGTCACAGTCTCCCCTCCTAAAAAAAAAATTTCGTCCCGAAATTTATGACTGATATTTCTGGACAGGCTTATCATCAAACAACTTAGGATACTTGCGCTTCATGAAGTCTTCTCTTTCCCAGGTATATTCAGGTCCATGACGTGAATTCCAACGGACCTTTAAAATTGGAATTTTGCTGCGCCTAAGACGTTTAGTTTCGCGATCGAGAATCTCGATAGGTTCCTCTCTAAAACAAAGGCGCCCATCAACTTTTACCTCATCTGGGGACACAATCATTGATTTGTCTATCAGACATTTCTTTAAATTTGACACATGAAAAGTGTCGTGAATAGCACTTAACTCTTGAGGTAGACTCAGCTTATAGGCTACTGGTCCAATTCTTTCCAGAATCTCAAATGAACCAATATATCTCGGACCTAGCTTACCTCTTTTCCCAAATCTGATTAATCCCTTCCATGGTGATACTTTCAAAAGAACTTTGTCACCTTTCTGAAATTCTAATGGCTTTCTACGGTTATCCGCATAACTCTTTTGACGATCTCTTGCAGCTTTGAGTCTTTCCTTGATGATTGATATTTTATCGGTTGTTTCTTGTATAATGTCAGGCCCAATCAGTTGACTATCACCAATTTCCACCCAACTAAGTGGAGATCTACATTTACGTCCATAAAGAGCTTCATATGGCGCACATTGAATGCTTGTGTGATAGCTGTTATTGTAAGAGAATTCAACTAACGGCAGATGCTTATCCCAGCTTCCCCCAAAATCTATAGCACACGCGCGTAGCATATCTTCCAAAGTTTGAATGGTCCTTTCCGTTTGTCCGTCTGTCTGTGGATGATATGCAGTACTCAGATCCAACCTGGTACCCAATGCTTTCTGAAACGCTTGCCAAAATCGAGATGTGAAACGACTATCTCTATCAGAAATGATAGATAGAGGTACTCCATGCCGAGAGACAATTTCGTCTATGTACAACTGCGCCAACCTTTCTATTTTGAAGTCCTCTCTTATAGGGAGAAAATGCGCAGATTTCGTAAGTCGATCCACAATGACCCAAATTGCGTCGTTCCCTTTTCCAGTCCTAGGTAGTTTGGTGATAAAATCCATAGATACCTGATCCCATTTCCATTGTGGTATCTCAGGTTGTTGAAGAAGTCCAGAAGGCTTTTGATGCTCTGCTTTGACTTTGGCGCAAGTCAAACATTTACTCACAAATTCAGCAATGTCCTTCTTCATTCCCGGCCACCAATAATATTCCCTCAATCCTTTGTACATTTTGTCGGCTCCTGGGTGAACCGAATACCTTGATCCGTGAGCTTCTTCCAGAATAATTGATCGCAGATTATCAACCTTTGGTATCCAAACTTTATTCTTGAAATATCGTACTCCATCTGATCGTGATTCAAACTCTTTTTCCAAGTTATGCAAGGCTTCACAACAAAGATTTTCTGTTTTCAATGCTTTCTCTTGGGCTTCACGAACTTGTGTCTTAAGGCTTGATTGGACCAACATTCCCAAAGCTCGTGTCCTTAATGGTTTTACTCTTTCTTTCCTGCTTAATGCATCAGCTACCACATTAGCTTTACCAGGATGATACTTTATTTCGCATTCATAATCATTAAGCAGCTCGACCCATCTCCGTTGTCTCATGTTCAACATTTTCTGATCAAAAATATGCTGAAGACTTTTGTGATCAGTAAAGATGGTACATTTAGTACCGTAAAGGTAATGCCTCCAGATTTTTAATGCAAATACCACCGCACCCAATTCCAAGTCATGAGTGGTGTAGTTCTTTTCATGAACTTTTAGTTGCCTTGACGCATAAGCTATAACCTTATTCCTCTGCATTAATACACATCCTAAACCTTGATGTGATGCGTCACAATACACCACAAAGTCATCCGTACCTTCCGGTAACGCAAGAATTGGTGCGTCACACAACTTACGCTTAAGTACTTGAAATGCTTCCTCCTGTTTTTCTTCCCAGACAAATTTCTTATCCTTCTGCGTCAGTGCTGTCAGAGGTTGAGCGATTTTTGAAAAATTCGCTATGAACCTTCGATAGTAGCCCGCCAGACCAAGAAATTGACGAATTTCTGTTGGTGTCCTTGGGGTTTCCCATTTCTTGATGGCTTCAACTTTTGCCGGGTCAACATGAATTCCCTTTTCATTAACCACATGACCCAGAAAGTGTACCTCTCGGAGCCAAAATTCACATTTGGATAACTTAGCATACAACTTCTCATCTTTGAGAAGTTCTAAGATCAACTCCAAATGTTTCTTATGATCTTCCTTACTTCGCGAATAAATCAAGATGTCGTCTATGAAAACAATCACGAACTTGTCTAAATACGGCCGACAGACTCTATTCATTAAATCCATGAAAACTGCTGGTGCGTTCGTCAATCCAAAGGGCATAACTAGAAACTCATAATGTCCATAACGAGTTCTAAATGCCGTCTTATCAATATCCTCTTCGCGAACTCTCATTTGATGATATCCAGATCGTAAGTCAATCTTTGAGAAGTACGTTGCGCCTTGCAATTGATCAAACAGATCATCAATTCGAGGAAGTGGGTATCGATTCTTGAGGGTTAACTTATTCAGTTCTCTGTAATCGATACACATTCGGAATGTTCCATCTTTCTTCTTAACAAAAAGAACTGGAGCTCCCCATGGCGAAGAACTCGGTCTGATAAATCCTTTATCAAGCAGCTCTTGAAGTTGTTCAGACAGTTCTTGCATTTCGGATGGCGCCAAACGGTATGGTGTCTTAGCCACTGGTGCAGCTCCTGGAATTAAATCAATGCGAAATTCGACTTGTCTCTGTGGAGGTAGTCCAGGTAAGTCTTCAGGGAACACTTCAGGAAAGTCTCGAACTACAGGAATATCTTGCAAACACTTCTCCTTGGTCTCTTTATTGACTACATGTGCTAAAAACGCAATATATTCTTTCCTTAAATACTTCTGCATCTTCATGCAGGACACTATTCTTAACTTCCTTTTGGATTTTTCCCCATGTACTATAAGTACTTCTCCTTGAGGTAACGGAATTCGAAGAGTCTTTTCGGAGCAACATAATTCCGCTTGGTTATTAGACAACCAGTCCATGCCCACAACTACATCAAAGCTTCCTAACTTTATTGGAATTAGATCTATCTTAAATTCCTTTTCAGCTAGACTTAGGGTACAATTCGAAAATACATCTTCAACCCTAATCTCTTGTCCGTTAGCGTACTCAATAACATAAGTTTCTTTTAGCTTCTGGGGCATTTGATTAATTTTTGATCTAAAACTTAATGACACAAAGCTTCTATCTGCTCCGGAATCAAATAATACAGATGCACGATGATCATTTAAGAGAAACGTACCTGTGATCACATCCGGATCTTGTCTCGCTTCTTCCGCTCCAATTTCAAATACTCGGCCTCGTGCTTGCCCTTTTTGGTTCCTCTGGTTTGTCGGTCGAGTTCGATTTGCGTTTATCCTTCTGACAAACTTAGGACAGGCATTCCTAAAATGATCCTGACTCCCACATTCAAAACAGGCTCGCCTTCCTCCATTCTTACAATCTTTCGCATAATGGCCTCCTTTGTTACATTTGACACAAATAACACAATTTCCGAAATGTCGATTGTTGCACTTGTCGCATCTCGGGTATACTTCCTTTCCTTTATCAGCTGTTTGAGTTTGAATTCCATAATTACCCCTCGTTCTCTGTTCCTTCCCCCTTCTTCTGTCAAACGATCTCCTCGAAGTTTCCTCGACCTTCCTTTTTCCTTTCACAGAATCGCGAGAGAAAAGCCCCGATCGATTGGCATTATTGGTGAGCTTGGTTGCCAGACTTACCGCCTCCTGAATGGTTTTTGGATTACCCGAGGTCACATCACCTCGGATTTCTGGAGCTAAACCCCAGACATAACGGTCCACCCGATTCTCTTCTGGCGTAACCAGATGTGGCACCATCTTTGCCAGCTCATGGAATCGTGCCGTGTACGCTTCAATATCATTCCCTTTCATTTCATGCTCCCATAATTCTGCGTGTAGTTTCTGCATTTCGCTTCTTGAACAATATTCTTCCTTAAGCATTTCCTTAAATTCATCCCAAGTGAGTTTGTTAGCTACTTCTCTTCCTCGAGTCTGCACTTGAGTGTTCCACCACGTCAGTGCTCTCCCTTGTAGTAAGCAAGCTGCGAATTCTACTTTGTTTGCTTCAGAGCACTTACTTATGTGGAGAACGGATTCCATTCCTTCAATCCAAGATAATAACCCAACCGCTCCTTCGGTACCGTGGAATTCCTTTGGGTTACAAGACCTAAAAGTCTTATATGTACATTCTTTTTCTATATTGGCACCGGCTCTTGGTTGATTAGGTTGGTTAGCATTCAGGCCCGCTGCTATCTGACTAACTATGTTAGGAAGTGAAGCTAAGATTTGCTCGGATACGAGTCGTGCAATCTCAGGATCTTCTCTCCTTGGCGGCATAATTCTATTGCACAATTATTTTAAAGCCTCGTCAATAATTAATTCCAAATTCTTATTTCCCCTTATTTCTATCCTTAATCTTAATACAATATAATTTGTATTTGCTTGATCATACATCTAATATAAAAAAAAAATCAATCTTATGGAACTGAATTTCACAATTCTTAAGCATACATAAACAATATAACATAAACATATTCATTATCATTACAAAACTACGCCATACATTCAAACATTCATTCAAAAATAATAGTCAAGCTATTTAATAATGTACCAACATGACGAGTTACATGTCCAAAAAGAAAGTTAGTCACCCAAATCTCCAACCATGATTCGAACTACTGATGCCTGAAAAACAACATCATCGCCCATGCTATCACTATTACCAAAAGTCCCATCATCACGGATAAACAAGAGTGCAGCCATGCTACCATAGCCCTAGTTTCCATCAGTTCCCTCACAAACCCACTCATAGTTTGATCTCCCATACTTACCATTGATATAAGCCCATTTAAGATCTGATCACTTGAATTCATTATAGTCATGAGTGCATCAATGGAATGCTCGTGATGGTTTACCTCCATTCTAACTCTCTCCACTTCCCGGGCCATACCCGAAACCCAGTAGTTTTCTAATGTTGTCATACCGGCTGGCTGAGATGCTGGTATTCCAACACATGGTGGTGGCGATACCCTCCGACCCCTAAGTCGAGAAGGCCCCGCCTCGTCCCTACGTGGGACAGGTGTACTCTCTCGCTCAAAAGTGTCGGGTGGAGTTGGCTCCAAAGTGGGGGTGACCGATCTCTCCGGTGATCGCTCAGAATCAGAATATTCGTGCTCAGATGGGTCATAATCGTCAAGTGACTGATCTTGGTGCGAGGGTGATCGAGACATGATGACTGCGATAATTAATAAAGTTTTAATTGTCAATCATACTAAAATTTTTATTAAAAATCAAAAGTACCATGCAAACTCACATAACAATCATGCTTCTTATTTTTGTATCAAAAAGTTTCTATTTTTAGTAATTCCTAGTATAACTAATTCATGTCCCCTTTATACACACTTAAATTAAACAAAGGTGATCAAGCTCTGTTTAAGTTAAAATATGATAATGTGAAACACATTTTAGTTATACTACAGCGTACCTTAATTTTGAAAACTTTATTTGTAAAAGGTTATAGTGTGTGGTTTTTAAAATAAAACCGGTATTCTCTATAACCTATGGCTCTGATACCAAATCAGTCACACCCCGCTAAAGCGGAAACACGAGGCGTAACAGCTCCGATACACAGCACAAGATTATAAACATACCAACATTTATTTACAACCAAAATACATTACATTTTAGAGAACATAATATCGTTATCGTTTACAAAATCCAAGTCCTTTAAACATAAGATACGCTTAACGCGAAAATAGTCTTGTGCTTGAAAATACGAGTACGCTGATAAAGCATCATGGGATTACCTTCTAGATTCCTGAAAAGCATGAATAAAAACCAAGGTCAACTACAAAGAGTTGGTGAGTTCACAGGTTTTAAATATGCACAAATCATTTTATATGCAAGATTTGACAATCGCAGGGCGTACGTAAAAACCAATTTCAATTCTTTGATTCATGAGTACCACGACTTAAATTTCTTTATGATGAGTGTAAGCAAAGACGAATTTTACGTTGAGCCACTACTAAGCCGTCCCTGACCAATTACAACGCCCCCGATGGACTAACTCAGCGGTGGTTCATGCCACATGTTTAGCCATCTTCTCTAGTATAGTGCACCCCTGCTCGTCAGCATTAAAGTGGGCTTGTCACACCAAATAGCGCTATCCACTAATACTATAGGCCCGATTTTCTTCGAGTTAATAGTAGTGTCACGGGGTCTTAACATTAAAAACTCAACACATCAATTGCATACTCATCATATAGCTTAATTTTTCAAACGCTTTTAACAAAGCCTTATAAATTGCCAATTCGCAATTCTTTCAAACAATTCTCATGAATCCTTAAGTACGCAATTTAAACATGCTTTTCACCCCAAAATCAATTAAAACGATAAAAATGGGGCTGTGAATACTCACCTTGATGCAAGCAACGAGTGAAGCTTTACTTTAAACTTAATGAGTTTTGTCGCGCCTTAACTTTCCCTATATAAGAGTTGCCATAAGAAACACATTAATACCCTATTCCGATGTCCAACCAATATGTCCAATTGTCCCATGAAATGCCATCCAATAAGTTTCTTAGTCCATAATTATTTTGTCTAAACAAAGTTCCAACATATAAGAAGACATTACTTAATCTTGATACAACTACTTCTCTGGATTCAGCACATGCTGTCCAGAAAGTTATCCGATAATTTCAACACGGAAACTTAACTTCTCAAGAGAATTATTTAATCACAAATTTTGTGATGAAACTATAATATGTTTAGATTAAATCTGCACTTTTTCATAATTTTTTAATAACTTTTGGTACATCAAATCATTTTTATAAAATAAAGTGTCACTGATTTTCGGATCAGTGACATACCTCACTTGTAACAGATTTTTGAGGTATCAATTCTTGGAATTAGCTAGTGATACATATATGGATGCAAACCTAACTCAAAATCCTAACATTTGGAAAAAGATTCACTTAATTTGGATACGTAGTGAGAGAGTTATGGCCTCTACAAAATAGGGGTACGAATCTGTCTTCACTGGACAGATTGCACCATTTTCTTATAAAATCCATTTAAGTGCTCAAATTATCTCCAAATTCTATGTTTTTGGACTTTTTAGAAAGCTAACACTCTAAACTGAAGTTTAGAAGCAAAAACCCCAAATTTGGACATGTGGTTTGTGAGTTGTGCAAGCTAGAAGTAGAGTCCATTTTCTGGACAGATTATGACATGATGCAAATACTATTTTAAACCAAAAATTAATGATCACTAGACATGGTTTTTGATTATAACCTATGTCTTCACTCTTCAACACATGAAAAACTAACACATGCATCTTGGATTCATTGCTATCAAAATGCTCATCCAAATGCATGCATGATCACAACATAAGAAAATATGACATTAACATTGTTACAAGTTCTTAATCATGTAGAACTTAGGAAATTCCTTCATAAGAACATTTTTATACTAACATTCATTGTATTAGCATAAACATAAATTCAATAACACCAATATTTTAGTGGTTTATGATACCAAAATTCCACATTTTCATCATAAACCCTAAACTTGATATTAAACAAGTTTTTCTTTTGAAAAACAAGAATCAAAACCTCAATTTTGAATATATGAACATAAATGTGAAAGCTATTTCATCAATAAAACCTAATTTATACAACATTTTGGATGAATCTTTTGTTATTCAAACTCAAAATCCAAAATATGAAGACATGCATAAGAAGAATGTAGTTTATGAGATTACCTTCACAATAGGAGATGAATACTTGGATTCTAACTTCAAAATGGTGATGGATTCTTGGTTGGATTTTTTTGATTCTTAGCAATGAGAAGACAAGAAGAAGAAAAAAAATTAAAAATGGTGATGGTGGTGGAGCTTTCGGCCGAAAGAGAGAGAGGAGAGGGAGAGGAGGTGAGGAGTTGTTCTTGAAAATGAAGAGTGATAAGTGGGTTTTAATTTGGTTTTTAATTAAAGAAAATAAATAAATTAAGTAGGTTTAGGACAAGTGTCCTAGTGACTCATCATTATATAAAAAAAAAAATTTATTTAATATTATTAATTGAATGACTAGCTTTAAACTATGGAATATCAGATATATTTGAGAACTGAAATACCTGATTCTCAATTCTTGCTAAATAAATGAAAATTTTGAAAATTTTGCAATGCAAGAGAAATTAAAATTCTGATTTTTATGATTTAAGAATTTTGGACTTTTATTCACTTATTTGGCATTTCTGGACAGTGACGGTCAGATGCGGAACTGTTCCGGGTCTTTAACGCAACTTCTAAATTTTTCGGGGAAACTTTTTATCTTAAAGGCTTTTAATAAAATTTAAAAAGTGACAAAACTTATAAATTATTCTGAGGGTGCTGACCTCATTAATCGAAATCAGACAGTTGTCACATATAGCCAGCCTGAGTCTTAATCTGTCCTTGATGGCATCTATCACATTCTCTGTCCAAATTCTGTCTATCTGACGCCAATGATCATTTTCTGCTAATCTCTTCTTCTCACTTTCCTCATGTAACTCTTCCAACTTTTGTAACACATCTTCAAGAGTACCATCAGAGAACTTATGAATTTCAGCTGCTCTCATGAACCTCTTCTCCTTTTTGAACTCATTCTCATACACAACACCAAGTTCTGGCGTCCTTAGCACTTTATAGAGTGGTGTTTCTTCAAGCAATGGATGTGTAAAATCAGGCTTCAGAATATTAACTCTGTTATGATTTGTCTCAATGCCTAGTTGAAAGTCATGAAGATAAGTATGGTAGATATGCCTTCGGATGAATCTTTTGATAGTATCAAGACCAAAAACAATCTTTGGATGTCTGATAGTTCGGCTCCTGAAATCATGGTAAATGAACTCAATGTCTCTGAAATGAAGATTAGCAAAATCAGCTTCATTGAATGAGTAAAACTTCAGATTCTTTCTTTGCATAGTGAATGGAGGATAACAAATTTTTCCGATGTTGGGAACTAAAGAAAAACTCAAGTATGGTTAATGCTGCTAGTTCAGAATTACTACTGCTAGAGGACTTCAAAGTTAATACTGCTGAGTATTACTGCTTCTAGTAGAATTAATACTGCTAGTCAAAGTTAGTGCTGCTTGAACAAAGTTAGTACTGCTTAGCTAGTTAGTACTGCTAGAGGTTAGTGCTGCTTAGTAGTTAATACTGCTTATGATTAGTGCTGCTTATGTATTGAAGATTCGGATGGAGAGGATGACAGCTGTAAAGAATAAAGATATTATTGGAAGGATTGAAGATAACTATGCAAGATATACTGAAGATATTCTATTTTTTTGTAATTATCTTTTTGTTCAGTATATGTATAGATTTGACAGAATAGTTTAGATATAGATTCAATTATAAGTTTTTGTTCTAGAGAGAATTAACCTCAAGGCATAGTTCCTAATACTAGAGAAGTAGTATTCGTCTTGAAAGAGCTTGTTCTTCAAGATTGAGGTTGAGTGTGTAATCTTGTGATTTTAATACTAGTTTACAAGTTGTTAATCATACACTGTTTGTTTACTGTTACATTGAATATCAAAGTGTTATTCCGCAACTTCTTTGATATTTGTTTCTGAGACTTTATTCTTGTTGAGAATTTGATCCTGACAAGTGGTATCAGAGCCTGTTCTCTCAGAAACATCTATTCATTCATCATGGAAAACTTTGCAGAATCAAACAGTACTCTGGTCTCAAAGGTTCCAATGCTCAGACCCAATGAATTCGATATGTGGAAGATCAGAATCAAGCAGTACATACTGCTCACTGACTATTCTATGTGGGACATCATTGAGAATGGCCCTTTTGAAGAAGGAAAGATTGGTGCAGATGGAAAGAGAACTCCACCAAAAACTGATGCTGAAAGAAAGACTAGACAGACAGAGATGAAAGCCTTGAGCACTTTGCTCTTGGCTATCCCCAAAGAATATCAACATCAGTTCTGCAACTGCAGAGATGCTCTGGAATGCTCTAGAGAAGAGATTCTCAGGTACCAAAAGTACCAAGAGAAATCAGAAAGCCATTCTGAAGCAACAATATGAGAACTTTATGTCAACCAAGAATGAGTCCATGACTCAAACTTTTGACAGGTTCAATAAACTTATTGGTGAACTTGCTACAGTGGGAGTACAAATTGATCAAGATGATCTAAACAGAAAGTTTCTAAGGTCCCTGAGTGATGAATGGACTATGTATACTGTGTCTTTCAGACAGAATGATCAACTGGAAGAAAAGGAACTTGATGATCTATATAATGATCTAAGAGTTTTTGAATCTGAGGTAGAGGCTAAGAAGAGGCCTTCTGGGTTTGTTCACAATGCTGCACTCCTTTCAGCATCAACTGATTCTACTTCCAACCCTGAATCAGTTAGTGCTGCCAATGGAGCAAATCAAGAGAAAGGCAATGAAACTGTATTTAAAGCCTTTCTGGCAAGTCATGGAAACTCTTCTCTCATTAATGATGACTTGGAACAACTCCATCCAGATGATCTTGAAGAGATGGACATTAAATGGCAGATGGCCATGCTCTCTATGAGAGTTAAGAAGTTCATCAAAAGAACTGGAAGGAACAACTTCTCATAAAGAAGAGAAGATGGAGCAGGTTTTGACAAGTCAAAGGTAGAATGCTATAAATGCCATCAGAAGGGACACTTTGCTAGAGAATGCAGAAGTGGAATGCCTCAAAACAATAACCACCAACAAGCTCAATCTGGAAGCTTCAACAATAACAGAAAGTCTGTACAATCCCTTGTCTCTCAACAAGGTATGGGGTTTGATTGGAGTGATCAAGCTGAAGAGGCCATCCATAACCAAGCTCTAATGGCAGAGGTGTCTGATCTCCCAACAGAGGTAACTTCCAATCTTTGTTCTCAAAATTGCATTAACACTGTTAAAAGGTATAGGGATCACAATCAGAACATGAGTGATAACCTTAAGAGATTGGAAAAGGACATAAAAGATTATGTGAGGATAGTTGAGAGATTTGAAGAGCAGATTAAGGGTTTTCAAGCCAATGAGCTTCAACACTCTTATGACACAAACTACTGGAAGTGGGAGAAGAATGACTTAGAACTTCAACTGACCAGATCCAAAGAAGAGAGTGAAAAGCTAAGAGGAGAACTAGCTAAAGTCAAGCTAGATGTAGAAAAGTTTTCCACTGCCTCTAAAGCAATGGATTCTTTACTAAAATCTCAGATTCATGATAAACTGAGAAGAGGAATAGGGTACAATACCACACCACCACCCTATAACAACAACTACATTCCTCCGAGTTCAGATTTGTTAGAAACAAAGGATAGGAAGGACCTACCTAAGGGAGCCACTGAGATAGATCCCTTAGATGAAGTAGTTGTTAAGGATAAAACTGAGAAAGAAGTTGTCAAGGAAAAAGACAACATTGTGAGTGGTGAGATTCCTATAGAAAACCACATAATCACCAATGAGGGATGTGGAAAGAATTGGATCAAGTCCAATGAGATAGAGAAGACTGTGGGAAAGAACAAGAAGGTTCACTATAAGCAGACCACTGTTGTGAACCCTATCCCTTGCAAGCAGCGTGCATGCAATAAATCTAAGCCCCAAAAACATGATAAACCAAGGGGAAATCAGAGAAACTGGAATAACCAATGGGCACAAAAACAAGGCATTGATCTGAGTAAAATCAATAGACCAAATCCTTGTTTCATATGTGGAAAGTTAAACCATTTGGCTAAGCATTGTTTCTTTAACCCTATTAACCAACAGATGAATTTTCAAAGATTTGTGCAAAAACCTGTTGGTTATAGGAAGGCTGGACAGAAACATGTGGTGAAGAAATCTGTTGAAAACAAAGGCCTCATGAAGAAAAAGGTTTTGAAGGAAAGTATTAAAATGTGGGTGCCTAAAAGCACAAAAACTGTTAGTACTGCTGACAGAGATAGTGCTGCTAGAAGCATTACTGCTGCTACCAGTGTTAGTACTGCTGAAAATTTTAATACTGCTAATACTGTTAGTACCTCTTCAAAGGTTAATACTGCCAACACAGTTACTGCTGCTAACACAGTTACTACTTCTAACAAGGTTAGTACTGCTAAGCATGCAAGTGCTGCTAAGGCAGTCAGTACTTCTAAAATCAGTACTGCTTCTAGCAAATGTGTTTCCAAGCCTATCATTGTGACAAAGTACTCCAGAAATGAGGAGTCAAAGTTTAAAAATCTTGTCAAGAAAGAATGCAAGTATTTTGATGAGAAAGGGGTACCCAAGACCACTTTGGCTTGGGTTCCCAATTCATACTAACTGATTTATCTTATGTGCAGGGCAATCAACAGCTCAAGGGGAAGAGCATATGGCATGTTGATAGTGGTTGCTCTAGGCACATGACAGGCCACATGTCATGCCTTCAGGATTTCAAGCATATCAATGGAGGACATGTTGCTTTTGGAGATAATCTTACTGGTGGTAAAATAAGTGGCAAAGGTAATGTTACAAAAGGTAAGATGACATTTGAGGATGTCTACTATGTTGATCAGTTGAAGTACAACCTGTTAAGTGTATCACAGGTTTGTGACAAACAACATAGCATATTATTTACAGATACATAGTGTATAATCCTTGCTCCAGGGTTCAAGGTAGTTTATGAATGCATGATACTACTTAGAACTCCAAGAAAGGACAATGTTTATTGTCTAGATATGGACAATGTTGATAGTGATTCATCCATGAACTGTCTTGTTTCAAAAGCTTCTGTGGATGAATCCTCTCTTTGGCACAGAAGGATGTGTCACATGAATTTCAAGACTATAAACAAACTTGTTAAAAACAACCTTGTAAGAGGTTTACCATCAAAAGTCTTTTCATGTGATGATCATTGTGTTGCTTGTCTTAAAGGCAAACAACACAAAACTTCTCATAAGACCAAAGAGTTAAATACAATTTCTTCATGTCTCCAGTTATTGCATATGGATCTGTTTGGTCCTACAAATGTTATGAGTATAGGCAATAAATCTTACTGCTTGGTTATTGTTGATGATTACTCCAGATTTACTTGGGTATATTTTCTAAGGACTAAGGATGAGACAAGTGGACTGATCAAATCCTTTATCCTAAGAATTGAAAACCAAACTAATCAAAAAGTAAAAGTCATTAGATCAGATAATGGGACTGAATTTAAAAATCTTGATCTAAACACCTTTTGTGAAGAGAAAGGCATTGAGAGACAATATAGTGCTCCTAGGACTCCTCAACAGAATGGAGTTGCTGAGAGGAGAAATAGGACACTAATAGAGGCTGCTAGATCTCTGTTGGCTGATTCAAAACTGCCAATTACGTTCTGGGCTGAAGCAGTTAATACTGCCTGTTATGTCCAAAACAGAGTCCTAGTGGTCAAGCCAAAGAACAAGACCCCATATGAGCTTTTAAATAAAAGAAAACCCTTTATTGGATTTTTCAAACCTTTTGGGTGTCCTTGTACTATTCTCAATACCAAATCTCACTTAGGTAAGTTTGATAGCAAAGCAGATGATGGATTTCTTGTTGGTTACTCATCTCAGAGTAAGGCTTACAGAGTTTTTAACTCTTCTTCCAGAATAATTGAAGAAAGTGACAATGTCAAATGCAATGAGAACACACCAAATCCTATTGGGTCTGGTCCTCAGTGGCTATTTGACATTGATTCACTAACTAACTCTTTTGGTTTCAGTAGTGATGAGTATGCAGGTTCAGGGAGTGGAGGATCAGGAACTACCCAAGTCAAAAACAATTTATCTCAATCTGTGATCTTTCCCATACCCACAGTGGATCCTGTTGAAGACTGTGAAAAGGAATCATCCACTGAACCAAGTCAGAGTGAAGAAGAAAGTAGAGATGAGCAGACTCAAGACAATAAAGAATCAGAAGTACCTGCTGAAAACACCCCAGTTGAGTTGAATGACTCCAATCTAGAGGTGGGACTTAATGAAGAACCTAATCATCACACTAGAATTCAAAAGAATCATCCTCCACAGCTGGTAATAGGAGATATGTCCTCTCCTATGATGACTAGAAATCAAAGCAGGCTGTAAGAAATGCAAGACCAACAACATACAGTGCTTTCTTGCTTTTTATCCCAGCTTGAGCCTAAGAAGGCACATGATGCTATGAAAGAGTCCAGTTGGATAGAAGAAATGCAAGAAGAGCTACTGCAATTCAAGCTGCAAGATGTTTGGGATCTGGTAGACCTCCCTAAAGGCCAGAGAGCAATAGGAACAAAATGGGTCTTCAGGAATAAGAGAGATGAAAGAGGTATAGTGATAAGGAATAAAGCAAGGCTGGTGGCTCAAGGGTATACACAAGAAGAGGGAATAGACTATGATGAAGTATTTGCACCTGTGGCCAGGATAGAAGCAATTAGATTATTTCTGGCTTATGCTTCTTATATGAAATTCAAAGTCTATCAAATGGATGTGAAAAGTGCATTTCTTTATGGCTCAATTGAAGAAGAAGTATATGTCTGTCAACCACCAGGGTTTGAAAACCCAAGCTATCCAGACAGGGTATACAAATTGAAGAAAGCACTTTATGGACTGCATCAAGCTCCAAGAGCATGGTATGACACCCTGTCATCCTATCTCTTGGAAAATGGCTTTGAAAGAGGAGTCATTGATAAGACTTTATTCATCAAGAGAAAGAAGAAAGATATCTTGCTGGTCCAAATATATGTTGATGATATCATCTTTGGATCTACAAGAGACAACATGTGCAAGGAGTTTGAGGAACTAATGCATCAAAGGTTCAAAATGAGTTCCATGGGGGAACTTACTTTCTTCCTTGGACTCCAAGTTCAACAGAAGTCAGATGGAATCTTTATCTGTCAGTATAAGTATGTGCAGGACATTCTAACCAAGTTTGGTTTCTCAGATTCAAAACTTGCCAGCACACCTATGGAGACACACAAGCAGATAACAGCAGATCTTGAGGGGGAGGATATGGATGTTCATCACTATAGATCCATGATTGGATCTCTCATGTATCTTACAGCATCTAGGCCAGATATAATGTTTCCAGTCTTTGTATGTGCAAGATTCCAAGTTAGGCCAAAGCAATCTCACTATCAAGCTGTTAAGAGGATATTCAGATATCTCAAATGGCAACCCAGATTGGGACTTTGGTATCCTCATGACTCATCCTTTGACCTACTTGCATACTCAGATAGTGATCTAGGTGGAGCAAACTTGGACAGAAAATCTACTTCTGGAGGATGTCAGTTTTTGGGTGCAAGACTAGTGTCATGGCAGTGCAAGAAACAAACCACAGTGTCCACATCTACAACAGAGGCAGAGTATATAGCAGCTGCAAGTTGCTGTTCTCAAGTCTTATGGATTCAGAATCAAATGTTGGACTATGGGGTAACCTTTCTACACACTCCAATTTTTATTGATAATAGCAGTGCTATTAGCATTGTGAATAATCATGTCAAGCACTCAAAGACAAAGCACATTGAGATCAGGTATCACTTCATAAGAGACTGTAATGAAAAGAAACTTATTCAAGTTGTAAAGGTTCATACTGACAACCAGTTTGCTGATCTATTCACCAAAGCATTTGATGTGGGTAGATTCACTTTCTTGGTAACAAGTGTGGGAATGATCAACTCTGAATAAGCTTCTTCTTAAAAAGTGGTTCAATACCTGTATTTTGTTTATTCTTGGTGGTACTAATCTTCTTTTCAGGGAGTACATAGCAGTACTTAGTTCATCACAAGTTGCCAAGAGTAAGCATTGTTAATACTGCCAGTGCATTTTTAATACTGCCAGTGCATTGTTAATACTGCCAGTGCATTGTTAATACTGCCAGTGCATTTTTAATACTGCTTTCAGTTAATACTGCTAGTGGTTAATACTGCTCTCAGTTAATACTACTCTAAGTTAATAATGCTAGTAGTTAATACTGCTCTCAGTTAATACTGCTCTAGGTTAATACTGCTAGTGGTTAATACTGCTTTCAGTTAATACTGCTTTCAGTTAATACTTCTTTCAGTTAATACTGCTCTAGGTTAATACTGCTTATGTCCCGAATACTATAAATATCCTTTGCCCACCTAAAAGTTCATAACGACTCTTTGCATACTGTTCACCTGCGCTCTAAACCCTTTCTCTCTCGAGTTCCAAATTTTCAGGCAAGAACCTTCAAGGTCAATGGCATCCATGGCGTTCATTGACGAGCACAATGAAATCGCAATGCTCCAAAAGCCAAAACAAGCTGAAGGTTTTCACCAGATAGTCGACTTTCTGAAGTCCAGCCACATTGCCCATGCTCTCACTATATCTCCTACCATCTTCATAGAGCATCAGAGGCAATTCTGGGCAAATGCCACCATTGTTACTGAGAATGGTGTGCAAATGATCAAAACAAGGGTGTGTGACAAACCCTTGACAGTTACTGAAGAGGTACTTCGCATCAGTCTACGTCTAGACGATGCCTCTGGTATAACTTCTATCTCTAATGATGAACTGTTTGCTACTCTTACAAGAATGGGGTATGGAGGCCCATTGGGTGTGTTCAAGTTCTCAAAAGCCAAATTTTCACCCCAATGGCGTTTCTTTGTCCATACCCTTATGCACTGTATCTCTAAAAAGACTACTGGATGGAGTGAGTTCAGTAGCACCATTGCTTATGCTTTGGTATGCTTAGCCACTGCCAGAAAGTATAATTTTTCCCAAATGATTTTTAATGTTCTTGTTTCAAACCTGGGAAGTAAAAAGAGTTTTTATATGTACCCCAGGTTTGTCCAAGAAGTTATTACACATGAATTGACGGATATACCTCATTTTGATGGGGTATATGTACCAAAAATTCCCAAAGGTAAGGTCTTTTCAAACATGAAAAGATCCCCTCTGGACTCGGAAGGAGTTGACACCCCATTGTTCTCTACAATGATGGTGGTGTCCCAAACTGATGAAGGTATGGCAGCAGGGTCAAGGCCCCCATTAGACCAACCCACTGCTAGCCAATCCCAACCTTCCCACCCTAAATCAATTCCCCAGTCTCTTCTTGATAAACCAACTTCACCAATCACCCAAACATACAAAAGGAAACAGGTAAAGAAGGCTCCTTCCCTTCTTGTACCATCAACCCCTAAGCCTTTAAGCCCTCTAAGGGAGGATTCTCCCTTAGAGAATATATATAGGGAAACCACAAGGGTGTCTCCCAACCCTAAGGAGGTGCTCTCTGAGGTGGAGGTTGAGCATATGGGTACTGAGGCTGCCACTACTTCTGCTAGCACAGAGAAGGACAGTGGTAACATAAATAAGACCTCTCCCATGGCAACTTTGAATGAGCAATCATTCAAAGGTCCCCGGTGCCAAGAAACCAAGGGGGTGGATAGTGCTTCTGCTAGGCAGAAGGCTTCCACTACAAAAAGATCCCATGATCCTTCAATAGAGGGTAACACTTCTGGAGAAGGTGAGGACAAATATAACTACTATGAATTGATGGAAACAATGGGCAACATCAACCAAGATGTTCTCAAACAAAGGAAAGAAATTGAAGAGATGAAGCTGGTAATCTTGTCTCAACAAGTGCAAATTGCCAAACTAAAAAAGCTGGTGAAGAGGTTGGTACTTAAAAAGAAAAAGAAGCAATTTGTACTGAAAAAGAGGGCACATGTTCAAGATGCTTCCAACAAGGGGGAGAAAGAGGCTGAAACAGAGAAAGAAAGTACAACTAAGAGGGCATTTGAGGTTGAGGGGGAGGAAGAAGTAGAAAAAGAACCAGAATTTGTGAAGCAGTAGAAACTGTTAATGTTGCTAAAGCAGCAGAAACTGTTAATACTGCTGAAGCAGCAGTAACAGGGCTTTCTGTTGAAGAAATGGAAATTGCTGAAACATTAGTCAAAGAAAAGAATGACACTCCTAAGGCTACTCAAAAGGCCAAGGGAGTAGTCATCAATGAAGGAGAAGTTCAACAAAAGGCAACAGAAAAGGCAAAGGAGTCAAAAGGAAAAGGAAAGGAGAAGATGGTTGAAGCTGAAATGCCTGCAAAGAAAAAGAATCAAATTGAAATGGATGAGGCAATAGCAAAGCAGCTTCAAGACCAAATGGAAAAGGAGGAACAGTTGCAAACAGAAAAAGATAGAGAGCTTGCAAAGATCATGGCCAGAAAGTTGAATGCAGAATATCAGAAAAGCATCAAAGAAGCAGCTCAAGCAAAGAAACTTCAAGTCAAGAAGATGCCAATTCAAAAACAGAAAAGACAACCCTCCAAAACATTTTTGGCCAATCAGGAAAGAAGAAAGATGATAAATTTCCTGAAAGGTGCAATTGGTGTTAAGGGGGAGATGTTCAACAACATGGGATACACTCAGGTTGAGGAGTTGTATCAGAAAGAGATGCTCAAGCTTCAAGGGGATTTAGCCCAAAGGGAAGAGGCTGAGAGAAGAATGAAGGAAAGGCATGACCTGAACATTCAAAAACCATTCCCTGAGGAAGTTACACCTACAAAAGAGCATAAGGAAGAATCAGAGAATGTTGGTACAGAGGTTAAATCTGCAAAGAGGGTAAAGACTATAGCCTCCAAGAAGCAGAACAAAAGACCAAGAGTTGAAGAAACAGCAGAAACAGCAGAACCTTCAGTTACTTCTACAACTGAATCTGTAAAGAACCCAGAACAATCCAATAAGCAATATAATCTTGATCTATATCTTACTACAACAGCTGATGAACCAGTTTCAGCTGATCCCATTTCTATGAAAGCTCCAGAAGTCATCTTTTGGGATATTTTGGAAGATCAAAGGAAGAAATACTTCAGGCTTAAGAGAGTGGGAGATATATATGAAGTATACTCTACTTGGGGTAGACTCATATAAAGCTGTTCAAGATCAGATTTAGAAGAGATGTTTAAAGTTGGGTTGGAGATATATGAAAAGGAGCTGAAAGGAGAAGGAATGAGCTTAATCAGATTAGCTATGGAGTACTTATGCATGATGTTTGATCCTAGCAAAGTTCAACATGTGATCAGAGATTTGCATCTACAGAATAAATTCCAAAGAGTAGAAAACTGGATGATATTTGAAAGGTGTGGAGTCTATGTCATCACTGTAGACAGAGCTTATCATGAGTACTACTTAGTTGATAAAATCTATGATCACAGCAAGGCCAAATTACAAGCAATGTTAAATGCAAAGCTTACATGTTCAAAAGATTCAGAAATGGCAAAGATTGTGGTTAGCAGAATCATTAATCAAAGTTTGGGTTTGGATCCTAATCTAGGAGTGTGAACTGAAGTGTTGAAAGCATCTTGAAGAAGATCTGAAGAACTTGACTTCTCTTCCTAAAAGTCAAGTTAGGGGGAGATTGTTGGGAACTAAAGAAAAGCTCAAGTATGGTTAATGCTGCTAGTTCAGAATTACTACTGCTAGAGGACTTCAAAGTTAATACTGCTGAGTATTACTGCTTCTAGTAGAATTAATACTGCTAGTCAAAGTTAGTGCTGCTTGAACAAAGTTAGTACTGCTTAGCTAGTTAGTACTGCTAGAGGTTAGTGCTGCTTAGTAGTTAATACTGCTTATGATTAGTGCTGCTTATGTATTGAAGATTCGGATGGAGAGGATGACAGCTGTAAAGAATAAAGATATTATTGGAAGGATTGAAGATAACTATGCAAGATATATTGAAGATATTCTATTTTTTTGTAATTATCTTTTTGTTCAGTATATGTATAGATTTGATAGAATAGTTTAGATATAGATTCAATTATAAGTTTTTGTTCTAGAGAGAATTAACCTCAAGGCATAGTTCCTAATACTAGAGAAGTAGTATTCGTCTTGAAAGAGCTTGTTCTTCAAGATTGAGGTTGAGTGTGTAATCTTGTGATTTTAATACAAGTTTACAAGTTGTTAATCATACACTGTTTGTTTACTGTTACATTGAATATCAAAGTGTTATTCCGCAACTTCTTTGATATTTGTTTCTGAGACTTTATTCTTGTTGAGAATTTGATCCTGACATCCGAACTTCATCAAAGTTACTTTGACAACCTCCAGAATTTCATACTTGATCTTGACATCTTTTCTTGTTCCTATCATAGTCTGTAACATCTGAATATAATCTTTCTGATATTCTGGAGTTTTGTCTTGGATTCCCAAAAGTTGAGCTTCATCCAACTTTCTGATGTAGCTAACAAAGATCTTAACTCCTTCCTCAAGATGGGGAACAAGTAACATACGTCTAATCCTTTTAATTTCTTTCATGGACATTCTTTCTTCATCATATCCAATATAAGGAATAGAACTTTCAGCTTTAGAACTTGAAGACTCTTTTTCAGCTGGGAATTTTGGCACTATGGGAGGCTCTCTTTCAAACTCTTTTTGGACCAAAGGACTATCAGGCTTTTTCTGGTATGGCAACTCTTCTTCAATTTGAACATTAGCATCTGTACCAGTTTCCAGATTGACATTATGCTCAACCTCAGAAGTTTGAGATACAATAGGATCAGAAGCAAACTCATGAAATGATGGGATAGTCTGAACAACAGAAGGTTCTGGCATCTTCTCATGAACAAGACTTAGATGAAGTCCTTCAGGTGTACTCTGTTCAAACATGACATTCAGAGCATCTGAATCTTTATCTTCAAACAGATTATCCAGAACACTTGCTTCATTCAATGGAATTTCTTCAGATTTGTTGACAATATCATATATACTTTCTCCTACATTGTCATCTGAATCAAGATCAATACAAATATCCTTCTGATCTTCCTCTTTCATTTTCCAGTATAGATCATACTTGGCATGAACCTGATCAAGAGTATCATCATCCAAAACAATAGCAACAGGTTGAGACACACCTGTAAACTCCATGATCTCTTGTATAGTTGCAACCTTAGGCTTTTCAAACCTTTGTTCAACACTCTCCTTAGCATAAATCACTATCTGCAACTAATTTTGCCTTAACCTTTCAACATCATCAGCTCCCTTTTCACCACCTTCATCGGTTTCAACTCTGGTTTCCATTAACACAAGAGCTTTCTACAGCCTGTTTTCCTCTTATCTCCCCCTCATGATCATTATCAGAATCATGATCATGCTATTTAGTTGAAACAGCTGCCTGGGCTTTGCATGAAGTTTGAACTACCTGTTTAAGATCAGATAGAGCAAACATGACATCAGATTTAAAAGAACGAAACTCTGTGGCACTGACCAAATCTATTGGGTTTACAGATTGTGGCGGTTGATTATTTTGGTGGGCTTGCAGAAGGGTAAGAAGATCTGCATCATGTTGAGAATCCGGAGCTTGAGATAACAACTTGGCTAACAACAAAGATTTAAGCTCATCAACGGATAAATCAGCAGGTTGAGTGTATGGAATTTTCTGACTTGGAATAACATACTCAGGTTCAACAACCGGATCTTTTCCTTTCAAAAACCTCTTAAGATCTCGAACCTCCTTTTCAACTTTCTCCATAATCCTGGTTTCAACAGCCTTTAAGGCACCGTCGAAGATTTCCTTTGACACAAAGTCTGGGTTAGTCACTCCGGTATCACTTAGATTAACCGTTTTCATGACAACTGATGAATCAATTGCATGGCTTGTGTTCATCATTGTCAAAGACGTGTCGATGACAGGACTTCCAACCGATCCTTGTATTCCGGATTGCGGAGATACTACGTTTGTTCCGATCGGGTCACGAAGACTTCCGATGGTAGCTGTAAGAAATGTGACCTAAGAATAACAATTGGCAATTCAAAGGGCACTAGACTCGATTGTGAACAAAATGAAGTTGAGAACCGAGGCAATTGTTCTCTATTTTCAATACCTTGATTCTCTGAATGAGAACCCGGTAGACGTTGTGCTATATCCCCGTGAGAACTTGAAAATATTTCTTGCTGAGAAGAAATAGAGTGAGTGGCCTGGGTGTGCGAGTGCATAAGTGGACTACTTATGTCTTGTGCATCTGTACGCAACACATGCGACGGAGCACTTGATGTGGTTGTCCTTTTGGATAGGTAGGTTCGGGTATACACACGCTCACTCTCACCATGTTCTTTTCCTTCCCTTTCACTCTCTTTCTCAACATTTTCTACTTTATCTCCCTCAGTTCTCCTTACTTGAGCAACTACTGCATTTAAAATATAATCAACATGACGTTGCTCATCCATTTCCATGGCTTCAGTACCATAGAATGGAGTAAAGGCATCTACATCAACAAGTATATCAACTTGTGTTTCAACAAACTCTGTAGATTCATCATCATCAGCAACTTCAATAACCTTAGTATCAACAATCTTTGAGGTTTTAACAGTAACAGCAGTAGCAACATCAAGACCATGAGTATCATTACCATCATTGACATCATCATCCTCATCTTTATCACCAGCAGCTGATCCACCAACATAATCTAATTCAGTTTTCTCATCACCATCTTTTGAGCTTGAAGCAGATGGGATTGTACTTGATTCACTTTCATTTCCTGCCTCATCATCAGATGCAAGATCCATACCTCTCTCAGATTCAAGACTTTCATTGACAACTGATGTCACTATACATGGAGTAACAACCCGTGACCCATATGTCTCCAGTTTCTTTCTCTGACCCCCACCAGAACCCCTCTCGGAATTTTTCCTCTCCGTACCCCGTTTCTGAACCCCCTCGGTTGCAGAAACCCTCACAGACTCTACTCTCCTATGGGTTGAGCCTGGGGTAGGAATGACCGATTCTGATCTTTCCATAGACTCTCTATAGTTTGTTATACTCTCACCTTCTGGATCTGCATAGGCTAGAAGTGCTTCAGGAACATGCATACTTAATGGAAACTCTTTCTCCTGCCTCATCAAGTACCTCATCTCACTTACTTGAGCATCTGGATGATTAATTGCTTTTGGTATATTTCTGTTGCTTCTCAACATGGTTCGGACAATTAAAGTCATAAACCTCTGATACGTATGTAATTTGGTGCTTTGTGCATTTTCTTAGCAACAACCTTCTCATATAGTTCAGTCCAAAATACTTCAACATAATCAATGTGTAGATCATGAACTACTGAGTAGAATAACTTCAGAATATGACTGCTTGCATTATCTGATCCAAAATTCTTGGCAGTAAGGCACCGGTTTATCACAGAGAACAACGTGTAGTAGAATGGAGGTAGGTTGTTCTTCTTGAATTGACTGACTTGAACAAGCTCATCTACATACCCCATAACTCTGATGCCTCGGAGTACTTCAGCTTCAGAAGGCAACTCATCATAGATATTTCTACCTTCTCTTGCTGTCTCAGATCGAAGACTTAGGACAAATTTCAACCTTTCTTTTGTGAGAAAAGAAGTGAAATTATCAATCTTCAGCTTGAAAATCTGTATTCTGACTCCTTTTTCCATCACGTGAGAAACTTTGATAGTGTTCCAAGCTTGCTGTACATACAATTCCGGAACAGTAGCTTGGGCAGTAAGAGCATTACGAAGTGGATGATTCTTCAAGATATCCAGTACCAACGGATCAATACGGATAGTAAATTGAAGAAGTTGATTATTAGGCTGCTGTGGTTTCATTTCAGCTGGTGAAATCAAGAAGTGATCAGGATTCACATCTTGAGGAACATGGAAATCAGAACGGGATGATGGCATTGGGCATTGCTCAGAAGCTTCCTGTGTTTTTGGTGAATTTTCACCGGTCTAAACATGCTGATCAACTGTTTGATCCTCCATTTGTACCTGAAAAGATTTAACAGATTTGAACAAGGTTCAAATGGATTAGGGAAAAATAAAAAAAAATGATTTTTAGACTTGAAAAACACTTTTTGAAAATCACTAAGTGTAGAATTCGCTAGATAGGCATCTGCGAAATCTATACTTAGAAATTCATGGAAACAAACAAGAATTCTGTAGAAAGAAATTCGTGACTCAAGAATTCGTAAAGATCAAAGTTACGAATTCTGTACTTAGAAAAGAATTGACATTCAAATAACTCCAGAATTCGTAAGAACCAATGTTACGAATTCTATACTTAGCAGAAATATGAAATCCAGAATTCGTAAGGACACTGTATATTCAAGAATTCGTTAAATACTAAAAAATCAATTAAAATGAATTTTTAAGGTAAGAATTCGTAAGACACACACAAAATACAATTTGCAAAACAAGAATTCGTAAAACACACACAGAATAAAATTTTCAAGACAAGAATTCGTAAAACACACTTGGGACAAAATTCGCAAGGCAAGAATTCGTAAAAGGATATAAGTAGGATACAAATTTTGAACTTTTCGCAAGATGGCTTGTGCGAGTTCTTCATTTTTCGCAATAAGGCTTATGCGAGTTCTTTGAATTCGTAATAGAACACTTATACGAATTCTTCACTTAGCCATTTTTCTTCTTCACGAACACGAATTCTTCACTCTGCGAATTCTTTTACTCTGCGAATTCTCTCCTTAAGAATTATAGAAATATGTATTCTGCAAATTCTTTCACTCTGCGAGTTCTTCTTGCGAGTTCTTCTTGCGATTTCTTCATGAGTGTAGCAAATTCTTTAGATCTCGGCCTCATTTTTGAATTTTCTGCTAGAAATCCACCCGAAACTTGATGTTTGATCCTGAAACTTTGTAAAATCAATCTTTATACCATCGATGACAACCCTCTGAAAGGAATTTTCATACTAATCACGGATGAATTAGGAATTGATCTTCTACAGTCCGAACGTAGAAAGTTTCTTAAATTTGTTAGATCAATCAAATTAAGACATTATGTTGATCCAACTAGCAATCGACCAAAACAAGAACAAATCCTTTATCATGTACAAACACTGTGAATACAATTTTACATTAAGAGTTCCATTAAATCGAAAAATCAATTTCAATGAAACAGTATCTTGCCGAAAATGGAAACTGTGATCAATATGCCTTTGAATTCGATTCTTCAAATCTTTTTGTTGTTTCTTATTAAGCTCTGATACCAATTGTGACACCAGAAATCAAGCAATCACAATTAATCATGCACAAAATATAACAATCAAAGAATCAAAGATGAGACAGAAATGTGTTTGTCATATATCTCTTAGTCATACGCTTACAAAGATTACACAAGCATTCTTACAAAAGCATTACAAAACATAAAGAAACAAAGACTTATATATGGTCACACAAGCATTGACCACACATAAAGTCAACAATACAAAAGACATCTAATTGACTCAAAACTAAAGGTCTAACAAAGAATTCACAGGTATGAGATACGAAAAGTATAGAATTCGCATATAGTTGTGTGCAAAACGTGTAGAACTCGCACGCCTCACTCTGCGAAAAGTTTCTGTTCTCACTTCAGTCTGCGAAAAGTTCTAGATTTCACAAAGGTTGTCTGCGAAAAGCTTCAAAATTCGCATGCCATAGAAGTTTCTGAAATTTTTCTAAGTCTACTTTTTGCTAAATATTATGCGAAAAGTGAAACTTTTGGAATTTTTCTAAGGCTAGAATTCACACATCACCAGGTGAGAAAAGCTCAAGATTTCGCTCACCTCTGTTTGCGAAAAGTAGGGAATTCGCAATACTTTATTTGCGAAAAGTAGTGTCTTTGCTCTGCGAAAAGTGAGCATCTGTGGTCTGAGAATTCTGTACTTAGTCATTTTTGATTAATTTTCAGAAGTTTCGAAAATTTTCCGAGTTTGTATTTAAAGATCTGTGCAATCATCAAGATGGCTTCAAGAGATGCCTTATCCATCGGAACCGATGTCAAACCACCAGTACTATTCAAAGGAGAATATGAGTAGTGGAAAGACAGGTTTCTGGATTTTATTGATAGACATGAAAATGGAGAAAACATAAAGATCTCTATAGAAGAAGGGCCTATGATTCCTATCACTACTAAAATTCCAGATAATGAGTCATCAGAGAGTGAGGATGGAAATGAATCTTGGGAACAAAAGACAAAAGAAGTTCCACTTGATATCTCCAAATACAGTGATGAGCAGAAAAACAGATACAAGGCTGACAAACAGGCTAGATCTCTACTTCTTCAAAGCTGTGGCCCAAGAATTACTAGCATAAACACATACAAATCTACACAAAACACTTTTGTTTATTAATCACAAAGATTACATCAAACCATATACCTATTTGTGATAAACCTTTCAAGATAGAGTGTTTGTGTGTGTTCTCAAGGTGTGCAACTATGTGTTCTTACTCTCTCAATCAATACCACGCTTACACCTTCACTTTCACACACTTAATTGTTTTTCCCTTCTATTCCAACACTATGACTTGCTTATATATATGTCAACATGACCAAGCAAGGTCAAACCTTCTAAGCTTATTTACAACACACACACAAACAACAATTACAGTAATGACCCTCATTTAATCTTGAATACAATTTCAGTCTAACAATCTCCCCCTTTGAATTCAAGATTAAATTTTTTTTTGGAATAATCTTCAGGTCTTCTTATCTTCAGAATTGTCTTCAGCTTTCAGCTTTTATAACTTTGAATTCTTTAAGTCGTTTTTTACACTTTGTATGATCTTTCACAATTCTTCAAACTTGTCTTTCCCTTTGAATTAACTTTTGAATATTCTGAATAGACAACTTTACTTTCAAACTCTGACTTTCTTTCACATTCTTTTTGACAAGCTTTCTTTAACCTTTGACTTTGATCATCTGAAAACTTTATCTCCTCTGAAATCTTTAAAACTTCAATCTGATCTTGAACTTTTGATTAGTCTCCCCCTTTTTAATGATTTGTAAGAATCAAAATCATTAAAACACTTCAAGGTCAGATCTGTCATTGAATGAACTTCCCACCGTCTGATAAGCACATTCTTCATGAACTTTCATCTCCCCCTTATGATAATAGACAATCTCCCCCAGATAGGAAAATTATTAATCTCCCCAATACATGATGTGATAAAATCTGTCGTCTGATCTGAAAGAGCCGTTGAACCATGAATGTATTCATCTTAATCTTTTCAAATTCAAACGAAATAAGAGTTGTAACCCTGAATCAACATATGAAACAGTTACAAATGCCTGTCAGTAACACGAAGTTACTGTGTACAACACATGTACAATATAAGGAGCTGGTTTGATGTTGACTCCCAGGACTTCCATTCAATCATTGAAAAACATAAGGTAATTCTATGAATGTTCTGACAAAAAAACAAATTCTCTGTGTGCTCGTTCTTGTGTTTGAAAGAATTAGCATAATGATTGTGTTTCATAAGGCTCAAAGTATGTAAATCACTGACACAACAATGATTGTACATGGACTCAACGTGCATGAGAAAGAGTCGAAGGTGGGGCAACTTTCCTTTTTTTTCAATATCAGTATCTGCCAAGAGAAGATCCGATAGATTATGTGCTGCTTCCCCAGAAAATATGAAACATTCTCTTTTTGAGAAAAGAATGAGTATCTAGGGAGGTTTTATGCAAGAGATGGCATGGGCTATTTGCCTATTTCAATGATGGTCACCAAAGAAATGTGAACCAATCAGTAATGTGGCTTCCCGGCTTAGAAATATGTTTGGTGCAGAGTTCTGATATTCTTTTAACTCTGTTCTCTCACCCTCTTTCTTTTAAACATTTAAGCTCACATCTAACCAATCTCTCATTTCCATTTTACTTCTGCTCACTCCCATACTCAATTCTTTTAGACCCTTCTCCCCTCAATCACTCAAAGGATTTCTTCCGGAGTAGAAAAACTGGTTATCGTGAATCCATGGAAGATCTATTAAGCACTCACACTGAATCCCATGTTCCTAAAAGTACATGTTGTTCAATGATTTTCTTGACATGTAAAGCACAAAATATCATATGTCAGTGTATGTATGCTCATCAAAGATCAGAAATGAAATTTGAGCATTTTAAACATTTAAGATGTCTCAAAACTTTATATGAATGAAAAGAATAGAAATGTTTTGAGAATCTGACAATGATTAAGATCAGATCAAATTATCATGAAGAAAAATATTTGGGAATTCAAAAACGTATGTTGTTTATATGAACAATATATAAACATATTATCAATGAAAGCACATTTAAAAATGAAATGACGTTTGATTCAAACAACTGTGAATATCAAACGGGAGTATTACCATAGAAAGATATATCATTTGATACATGGTAATAACATAATCAATTTGAAAATACTGAACCAGTGTGTGTATGAATACTTGATAAAGTATATAGAAAAGAAAATACACAAGTATTATTCTTTAAAGAACACACGGCCAGATAAGCATAAAAGATTCACAAATATCCAAAAATCATTTAAAATTCACACTTCTCAAATCATAAAAACATGTTAAGATCGTGAAGTGGTTTGAACATTTTAACACCATTTTTCACAAGTGAAAGTTGTTCTTCTTTCACAAGTGTTAGAGTATAAGGATTAGAAAGAAATACCTGTAGATCAGAATCCTTAACTCCCCCTGGAATGAATATAGCAATTTAAAGTATCCGTGAATAGATATCCTCCCCCCCTTGATATCTGTAAAACATCAATCTTTTTAGAATTATTATTATTAAAGATATAGCAATATAAATTCTAAACTCTTGAAAAGATGTAATCATGACAAAATCTTTTGGAAGAAAACATTTGAATACGGGTTTTGAACTGAATTGTCCAAAAGCCAAAGTCACATAAAATATCCTGCAAGAAAAAGATTTTGGTAATCATTATAAAAATGATTCCGCTTTAGTCAGTTAACATATGATGAAATATTCAAAATATATGCAAATAAAGCACAAGTTTAGAAAACTCCCCCTAGAATCATGAAGTGGCGTTTAACATACCAAGTTTGCTAACTAAAAATTTAAACCTCTTTTCATCCAACGGCTTGGTGAAAAGGTCAGCCAACTGGTAGTCTGTAGTCACGAAGTGCATCTCGATATTGCCCTTCTCGACATGATCCTTTATAAAATGATAGCGCACGTCGATGTGTTTCGTCTTGGAATGCTGCACTGGATTGGCTGTTATCGGAATCGCACTCTTAGAATCGCAGTAGATAGGAACTCGTTGGTAAGTATAACCAAAATCTTTAAACTGTGTTTTCATCCAGAGGACTTGTGAACAGCAGCTTGCTGCAGCTACGTATTCAGCCTCGGCGGTGGATGTAGAAACACAATTTTGTTTCTTAGATGTCTAACTAACCAACTTATCACCTAAGATCTGACAAGAACCAGAGGTGCTCTTTCTATCCATTTGCATCCTTTCTTGAATCCTGAAGCAAGTAAGAATTGAGTTAGAGTTTCGTACCAAGCTCTTGGTGCCTGTTTGAGTCCATACAAGGCTTTGTCTAAGACATAGACATGATCAGGGTTCTTTGGATCAATAATCCTTTTGGTTGAGCAACATATACTTCTTCATGCAATATCCCATTTAAAAATGCAGATTTTACGTCCATTTGAAAGACAGTAAAATTTTTATGCGCTGCATAAGATAAGAAGATTCGTATAGCTTCCAGTCGTGCCACAGGAGCAAACGTTTCTTCATAATCAATCCCCTCCTGTTGACAATAACCCTATGCAACAAGGTGAGCTTTGTTTCGAACTACAACTCTAGATTCATCTCTCTTATTTCTGAAAACCCACTTTGTTCCAATAATAGATTTTCCTTCTGGAAGTGGTATAAGTCGCCAAACTTTGTTCCTCTCAAATTGCAGAAGTTCATCTTGTATCGCCAGTATCCAATCTGGATCACGCAAGGCTTCTGAAGCTTTCTTCGGCTCGAGAGAACTTAAAAAGTGTGAATATAGACAAAAATTAGCTGATGCTGCACGCGTTTGTACACCAGACTGTGCATCACCAATAATATTATGAAGTGGGTGAGCTCGTGTCCATTTCATGGTACTTAGAATCGGATGAATGTCAACTTGAGTATTATCTTCCTCATATTCATCATATACTGCAGGTAAGTCTTGATCAACCCCATATGTAATCGGGACATCTTGTACAACCTCTTCTGAAGTAAAAACTTTCGGAGCAATAGAAGAATCACTCGGAACTTCTGTTGCAGAATTTGGATCTGCATTCACAGAATCAACATTAGTACCTTCAGAATGTATATGTGTAGATGTACCTGATGTGGTTGATATTGTGACATTTTCAGAAGGTCCTGAAATATCTGCTATTATAATTGGAACCTCTGAAGTTGATGCGGATATGCTTGATTTTTCAAAATCTGCACAGATATCCAGAAAAGCATCAAAAAATAATAAGTCTAATTCAGCTATAATTTTATTTGAATTAGAAGACTTATCCTGTTTGACTTCGGTTTCTATTCCGTCTTGAATAGAAACCTTCTGCTTAAGCTTGAGTTCTGAACTGTTGTGATCAGAAGTCAACGATGATGATTCGTCAAATGACACATTAATGCTCTCCATGATCGTCTTGGTTCGTCTGTTGTAGATTCGATAGGCTTTAGACGTTAACGAATAACCAATGAAATAGCCTTCGTCAGCCTTCTTGTCCAATTTACCAAGATTGTCTAAATCATTGAGAATATAACACCTGCAACCAAAAGTACGAAAAAATTTAATATTCGGTTTTCGACGATTAATAAGTTCATACGCTGTCTTTTTATGTCTTTTGATGACAATCATGCGGTTTTGTGTGAAACACGCAGTGGCTACGGTTTCAGCCCACAGAAACATTGGCAACTCAAAATAGGCTAACATTGTCCTCGCAGCTTCCACCAGTGTTCGATTCTTCCTTTCAACTACACCGTTTTGCTAGGGAGTGTACGCAGCAGAAAAGTTGTGAGAGATCCCAACAGATATGAGATAACTCTGAAGCTTTTCATTCTTGAATTCCATGCCATTGTCACTTCTCAAAGATATAACCTGTTGGGAACTGAAGAATTCATCAAGTATGGTTAATGCTGCTGGATCAAAGTTACTACTGCTAGAAGACTTAAAGGTTAATACTGCTGAGTGTTACTACTGCTAGTAGAATTAATACTGCTAGTCAAAGTTAGTGCTGCTTGAACAAAGTTAGTACTGCTTAACTAGTTAGTACTGCTAGTGGTTAGTACTGCTTAGTAGTTAATGCTGCTAAGACCAAGTTAATGCTGCTTGAAGAGATTAATGCTGCTTATGATTAATACTGCTTATATGATGAAGATTTGCATGAAAGGATAACAGCTGGATAATCTGAAGATATACATGGAAGCTTAGAGATATACATGGAAGATATACTGAAGATATTTTTATTTCTTGTAATTATCTTTGTATTCAGTATATGTATAGATTTGATAGAATAGATTAATTGATTCATTCTAAGTTTTAGTTCTAGAGAGAAAATCAACCTCAAGGCATAGATCCTAATTCTAGAGAAGTAGAATTCGTATTGGTGAGCCTGTTCATCAATATTGAGGTTGAGTGTGTAATCTTGTAACTTCAAAGCATTCAATACAAGTTTACAGTTTGTTCTTTATATTTACTGTGTTGATTTACTGTTTCATTGAATATCAAAGTGTTATTCCGCAAACTTCTTTGATATTGTTTCTGAGAATTATTTCTTGTTGAGAATTCGATCCTGACAAGTGGTATCAGAGCCAAACTCTCTCAGAAACATCTATTCATCATGGAAAATCTTATAGAATCAAGCAGTACTTTGGTCTCTAAGGTTCCAATGCTCAAACCCAGTGAGTTTGACATGTGGAAGATCAGAATCAGACAATATATTCTTCTCACTGACTACTCAATGTGGGACATCATTGAGAATGGTCCTTCTGAAGCTGGAAGGATAGGAGCAGATGGGAAAAGACCTCCACCAAAGACAGATGGTGAGAGGAAGATCAGACAGACAGAGATGAAGGCCTTGAGCACTCTGCTCTTGGCCATTCCCAATGAATATCAGCATCAATTTTGCAACTGCACTGATGCTCAGATTCTCTGGAATGCTCTAGAGAAAAGATTTGCTGGAACTAAAAGCATCAAAAGAAATCAAAGAGATGTTCTAAAGCAGCAGTATGAGAACTTCACTTCCTCAAAGAATGAGTCTATGACTCAAACTTTTGATAGGTTCAACAAACTCATAGGTGAACTGGCTACTGTAGAAGTAAAGATGGAACAAGATGATATCAACAGAAAGTTCCTCAGATCTCTTGGGGATGAATGGACTATGTACACTGTCTCATATAGACAGAGTGACAATCTGGAAGAGAAAGAACTTGATGATCTATACAATGATCTAAGAGTTTTTGAAACTGAGGTAGAAACCAAGAAGAAGCCCTCTGGTTATATCCACAATGCTGCACTTCTCTCAGCATCCACTGATACTACTGCCAACCCTGAAGCAGTTAGTACTGCCAGTGGAGTAAGTTCAGAAAAAGGCACTGAAACTATCTTTGAAGCCTTTTTGTCCAGTCATAGCAACAATTCTTTGATTAATGATGATCTGGATCAAATTCACCCTGATGACCTGGAGGAGATGGATATTAAATGGCAGATGGCCATGTTATCAATGAGGGTGAAGAAGTTCATTAAAAGAACAGGAAGGAATAACTTCTCTCAAAGAAGAGAAGATGAAGCTGGTTTTGATAAGACCAAGGTAGAATGTTATAAGTGTCACATGAAAGGACACTTTGCTAGAGAATGCAGGAGTGCTGTTCCAAACAACAACCACCAACAAGCTCAGAATGGAGGCTACAATCAAAACAAGAATCCTGCTCAAGCCCTTGTTTCTCAACAAGGAATGGGATTTGACTGGAGTGATCAAGCTGAGGAAGCCATTCAGAATCAAGCTCTTATGGCAGAAGTGTCTGATCTTCCCTCTGAGGTAATTTCTAATCTTTGTACTAAATCTTGCATTGACACTGTCACAAGATACAGGGATCACAATCAAAGTATGTGTGATGACCTCAAAAGATTAGAAAAGGACAGAAGAGAGTATGTGTTGATAGTAGAGAGATTTGAAGAGCAAATCAAAGGCTTTCAAGCTAATGAACTTCAACACTCTTATGACACAAACTATTGGAAGTGGGAAAAGAATGAGTTAGAGACCAAACTGTCTAAATCCTTAGAAGAGAGTGATAGGCTGAAAGAGGAACTGTTAAAAGTTAAACTTGACATAGAAAAGTTTTCATATGCTTCAAAAGCAATGGATTCTCTTCTAAAGGCTCAGATTCATGACAAGATGAAGCCTGGTATTGGATACAACAATACACCTCCTCCTTACAACAACAATTATATCTCTCCTACTTCAGACTTGTTAGAAACCAAGGAGAAAAAGGACTTATCTGAGAAAGCCTTTAAGATAGATCCTTTGGATGAAGTAGTAATTAAGGATTTAACTGAGAAAGAAGCCAGTGAGTATAGGGATAATGATGTGAGTAAAGAGATCCCATTAGAAAACAACATTATCACCAATGAGGGATGTGAGAAAATCTGGGTCAAGTCCAAGGAGATAGAGAAGACAAAAGGAAAGGATAACAAGGTCCATTACAAACAAACCACAGTTGTGAATCCTGGATCTTGTAAACAGTGTGCTTGCAATACAACTAAGAGCCTAAATTCTGGTATAAATAGAGGTAATCAAAGAAACTGGAATAATCAATGGGCTCAGAAACAAGGAGTTGATCTGAATAAAATCAATAGACCAAAACCTTGTTTCATATGTGGCAAGTTGAATCATTTGGCTAAGTATTGTTACTTTAACCCTATTAACCAACAGATGAACTTTCAAAGATTTGTGCAAAAACCTGTTGGTTATAGGAAGGCTGGAAAGAAACATGTGATGAAGAAATCTGTTGAAAGTAAAGGCCTTTTGAAAAATAAGGTTTTAAAAGAAAGTATTTTACTATGGGTACCTAGAAGTACTAACAGTGTTAGTACTGCTAACAATATTAGTGCTGCTAACACAGTTACTACTGCTAACAGTGTTAGTACTGCTGAAAATATTAATGCTGCTAAAACAGTTACTACTGCTAACAAGGTTAGTACTGCTAAGCATGCAAGTACTGCTAAGGCAGTTAGTACTTCTAAAATCAGTATTGCTTCTAGCAAAAATGTTTCCAAGCCTATTATTGTAACAAAATACTCCAAGCATGAGGAATCAAAGTTTAAAAATCTTGTCAAGAAAGAATGCAAGTATTTTGATGAGAAAGGGGTACCCAAGACCACTTTGGCTTGGGTTCCTTATTCATACTAACTGATCTATCTAATGTGCAGGGCAACCAACAGCTCAAGGGAAAGAGCATATGGCATGTTGATGGTGGTTGCTCTAGGCACATGACAGGCAACATGTCATGCCTTCAGGATTTCAAGCATATCAATGGAGGACATGTTGCTTTTGGAAATGATCTTACTGGTGGTAAAATAAGTGGCAAAGGTAATGTCAAAAAAGGTAAGATGACATTTGAGGATGTCTACTATGTTGATCAATTGAAGTACAACCTATTAAGTGTATCACAGGTTTGTGACAAACAACATAGCATATTATTTACAAACACTAAGTGTATGATCCTTGCTCCAGGGTTCAAAGTAGTTGATGAAAGCATGATACTACTTAGAACTCCAAGAAAGAACAATGTTTACTGTCTAGATATGGACAATGTTGATAGTGATTCATCTCTAAATTGTCTTGTTTCAAAAGCTTCTGTAGATGAATCCTCTCTATGGCACAGAAGGATGTGTCACATGAATTTCAAGACTATGAATAAACTTGTTAAAAACAACCTTGTAAGAGGTTTACCTTCAAAAGTCTTTTCATGTGATGATCATTGTGTTGCCTGTCTTAAAGGCAAACAACACAAAACTTCTCATAAGACCAAAGAGTTAAATTCTGTTTCTTCTTGTCTCCAGTTACTGCATATGGATCTGTTTGGTCCTACAAATGTTATGAGTATAGGCAAGAAATCTTACTGCTTGGTTATTGTTGATGATTACTCCAGATTTACTTGGGTATATTTTCTAAGGACTAAGGATGAGACAAGTGGACTTATCAAATCCTTTATTCTAAGAATTGAAAACCAAACTAATCAAAGAGTAAAAGTCATTAGATCAGATAATGGAACTGAATTCAAAAATCTTGATCTAAACACCTTTTGTGAAAAAAAGGCATTGAGAGACAATATAGTGCTCCTAGGACTCCTCAACAGAATGGTGTTGCTGAAAGGAGAAATAGGACACTAATAGAGGCTGCTAGATCTCTGTTGGCTGATTCAAAATTGCCAATTACCTTCTGGGCTGAAGCAGTTAATACTGCTTGTTATGTCCAAAACAGAGTTCTAGTGGTCAAGCAAAAGAACAAGACCCCATATGAGCTTTTAAATAAAAGAAAACCTTTCATTGGTTTCTTCAAACCTTTTGGGTGTCCTTGTACAATTCTCAATACCAAATCTCACTTAGGTAAGTTTGATAGCAAAGCAGATGATGGATTTCTTGTTGGATATTCATCTCTGAGTAAGGCCTACAGAGTTTTTAACTCATCTTCTAGAATAATTGAAGAAAGTGACAATGTCAAATGCAATGAGAACACACCAAATCCTGTTGGGTCTGGACCTCAGTGGATATTTGACATTGATTCACTAACTAACTCTTTTGGTTTCAGTAATGAGTATGCAGGTTCAGGAAGTGGAGGATCAGGGATCACACAAGTTCAAGAAAGTATATCTAAATCTGTGATATTTCCCATACCCACAGTGAATTCTGTTGAAGACTGTGAAAAGGAATCATTTACTGGACCAAGTCAGAGTGAAGAAGAAACTAGAGATGAGGAGACTAAAGAAAATAAAGAATCAGAAGTGGCATCTGAAAATACTTCAGTTGAGTTGCATGACTCTAATCTAGAGGCTGGACTGAATGAAGAACCTAGTCATAACACCAGAGTTCAAAAGAATCATCCTCCACAGTTGGTAATAGGAGATATCTCTTCTCCTATGATGACTAGACATCAAAGCAGGCTTCAAGAAATGCAAGATCAACAGCATACAGTGCTTTCTTGTTTTCTATCCCAGCTTGAGCCTAAAAAGGCACATGATGCTATAAAAGAATCTAGCTGGATAGAAGAAATGCAAGAAGAACTGTTACAGTTCAAGCTACAAGATGTATGGGATCTAGTAGACCTTCCTAAAGGTCACAGAGCAATTGGCACAAAGTGGATTTTCAGAAACAAGAGAGATGAAAGAGGTATTGTCATAAGGAACAAAGCAAGGCTGGTGGCTCAAGGATATACTCAAGAAGAGGGTATAGATTATGAAGAAGTTTTTGCACCTGTGGCTAGGATAGAAGCAATCAGATTATTCCTAGCCTATGCTTCTTACATGAACTTCAAAGTCTATCAAATGGATGTAAAAAGTGCTTTTCTCTATGGCTCAATTGAAGAAGAGGTATATGTCTGTCAACCACCAGGGTTCGAAAACCCAAGCTATCCAGACAGGGTATACAAATTGAAGAAAGCTCTTTATGGACTGCATCAAGCTCCAAGAGCATGGTATGACACTCTGTCATCCTATCTCTTGAAAAATGACTTTGAAAGAGGAGTCATTGATAAGACTCTATTTATCAAGAGAAAGAAGAAGGATATCTTGCTGGTCCAAATCTATGTTGATGACATTATCTTTGGATCTACAAGAGACAACATGTGCAAGGAGTTTGAGGATCTAATGCATCAAAGGTTCAAAATGAGTTCCATGGGGGAACTTACTTTCTTCCTTGGACTCCAAGTTCAACAGAAGTCAGATGGAATCTTCATCTGTCAATCCAAGTATGTGCAGGACATTCTAACCAAGTTTGGTTTCTCAGAGTCAAAACCTGCCAGCACACCTATGGAAACACACAAGCAGATAACAACAGATCTTGAGGGGGAGGATATGGATGTGCATCATTATAGATCCATAATTGGCTCTCTCATGTATCTCACAGCATCAAGGCCAGATATAATGTTTCCAGTCTGTGTATGTGCAAGATTCCAAGTTAGGCCAAAGCAATCTCACTTTCAAGCTGTTAAGAGGATATTCAGATATCTCAAAGGGCAACCCAGATTGGGACTTTGGTATCCTCATGACTCACCCTTTGACTTAATAGCATACTCAGACAGTGATCTAGGTGGAGCAAACTTGGACAGAAAATCTACTTCTGGAGGATGTCAGTTTTTGGGTGCAAGACTAGTGTCTTGGCAGTGCAAGAAACAAACCACAGTATCCACATCTACAACAGAGGCAGAGTACATAGCAGCTGCAAGTTGCTGTTCTCAAGTCTTATGGATTCAGAATCAAATGTTGGATTATGGGGTAACCTTTCTACACACTCCAATTTTTATTGATAATAGCAGTGCTATTAGCATTGTGAATAATCCTGTCAAGCACTCTAAGACAAAGCACATTGAGATCAGGTATCACTTCATAAGAGACTGTAATGAAAAGAAACTTATTCAAGTTGTAAAAGTTCACACTGATAATCAGTTTGCTGATCTATTCACTAAAGCTTTTGATGTGGGTAGATTCACTTTCTTGGTAACAAGTGTGGGAATGATCAACTCTGAATAAGCCCCTTCTCAAAAAGTGGTTCTATACCTGTATATTATTTATTCTTGGTGTTACTAATCTTCTTTTTCAGGATATGCATAGCAGTACTCAGTGCTTCGCAAGTTTAAAGGAGTAAGTTAGTTAATACTGCTTTCAGTTAATACTGCTTTCAGTTAATACTGCTAGTAGTTAATACTGCTTTCAGTTAATACTGCTAGTAGTTAATACTGCTTTCAGTTAATACTGCTAGTAGTTAATACTGCTTTCAGTTAATACTGCTAGTAGTTAATACTGCTAGTAGTTAATACTGCTTTCAGTTAATACTGCTAGTAGTTAATACTGCTTTCAGTTAATACTGCTAGTAGTTAATACTGCTAGTAGTTAATACTGCTTTCAGTTAATACTGCTAGCAGTTAATACTGCTCTAGGTTAATACTGCTTATGACCCGAATACTATAAATGCCCTTTGCCCGCGTAAAAGTTCATAACGACTCTTTGTATACTGTTCACTTGCGCTCTAAACCCTTTCTCTCTCAAGTTCGAAGCTTTCAGGCACACTGTTCACTAAGATCAATGGCATCCATGGCATTCATCGACGAGCACAATGAGATCGCGATGCTACAAAAGCCAAAGCAAGCTGCAGGATTTCATCAGATTGTGGATTTCCTCAAGTCAAGCCATATTGCTCATGCTCTTACAGTATCTCCTACAATCTATATCGAGCATCAAAGGCAATTCTGGGCGAATGCCACCATTGTTGCTGAGAATGGTGTGCAAATGATCAAGACAAGGATATGTGAACAATCACTAACAGTTACTGAAGAGGTTATTCGCATCAGTCTACGTATAGACGATGCCTCTGGTATAACTTCTATCCCAAACGATGAACTGTTCTCCAATCTTACAAGAATGGGGTATGGAGGCCCATTGGGTGTATTCAAATTCTCAAAAGCCAAATTTTCACCCCAATGGCGTTTCTTTGTCCATACTCTTATGCACTGTATCTCCAAGAAGACTACTGGATGGAGTGAGTTCAACAGCACCATTGCTTATGCTTTGGTGTGCTTGGCCACTGCCAGAAAGTATAACTTTTCTAAAATGATTTTCAGTGATCTTGTCTCAAACATGGGAAACAAAAAGAGCTTCTTAATGTACCCCATGTTTGTCCAAGAAGTTATTACTCATGAATTGACGGATATACCTCAACCTGTTGGGGTATATGTACCTAAACCCCCCAAAGGCAAGGTTTTCTCAAATATGAGAAGATCTGCTGGGGACTCGGAAGGAGTTGACACCCCATTGTTCTCTACAATGATGGTGGTGTCCCAAACCAATGAAGGTATGGCAGCAGGGTCAAGGCCCCCATTAGACCATCCTACTGCTAGCCAATCCCAACCTTCCCACTCTAAATCAATTCCTCAGTCTCTTCTTGACAAACCAACTTCACCAATCACCCAAACTTATCAAAGAAAACAGGTAAAGAAGGCTCCTTCCCTTCTTGTACCATCACCCACTCAGCCTTTAAGCCCTCTATTGGAGCACTCACCAGTAGAGAATATCCAAAGGGAATCCACAAGGGTGTCTCCCAACCCAAAGGAGGTGCTCTCTGAGGAGGAGGTAGAGCATATGGGTACTGAGGCTGCCACTACTTCTGCTAGCACAGAGAAGGACAGTGGTACCATAAATAAGACCTCACCCATGGCAACTTTGAATGAGCAATCATTCAAAGGTCCCTGGTGCCAAGAAACCAAGGGGGTGGATAGTGCTTCTGCTAGGCAGAAGACTTTCACTACAAAAAGATCCAATGATTCTTCAAAAGAGGGTAACACTTCTAGAGAGGGTGAGGACAGATATACTTACTATGAATTGATGGAAACAATGGGGAACATCAATCAAGATGTTCTCAAACAAGGCAAAGAAATTAAAGAAATGAAGCTGGTCATTCTGTCACAACAAGTACAGATTGCTAAGCTGAAGAAGATGGTGATCAGTCTGGTACAGAGGAAGAAGAGAAAGCAATTCCAACTAAGGAGAAGGAAATCTGAGAATGATACTCCTAAAAAGGGGGAGATCAACATGGAAGAAGCCACAAGAGAGGGGGAGCTTGATGGAGAGAAATTTGATGTTGAGGGGGAGCAGGAAGCAGAAACAGAAAGAGATTCAGTGCCAATAGAAACACAAGAAGCAGCAGAAACGGTTACTACTGCTGACATAAATAAAGCAGCAGAAACAGTGAAAGAAGTATTAACAGATCTTGAGATTGCAGAAACCTTACTTAAAGCCAAGAATGATACTCCCAAGGTCACTTCAAAGACCAAAGGAGTAATCATCAAAGAACAAGGTGAAGTGATCAAGAAAGATAACAGTAAGAAGGCAATGAACAAAGACAAAGGAAAAGCAAAGATGGTGGAATCTGATCAACCAGTCAAGAAGCAAAGGTTGGTTGAATCAGATGAAGCCTTAGCCAGGAAGATGCAAGAGGATATTGAAAAGGAAGAAAGAGTTCAGGTGGAAAAGGACAGAGAGATGGCAAAGGTTCTAGCTGCTGAACTAAATGCAGCCTATCAACAAAGCCTGGAAACTGAAATTGCACAGAAGAAAGCTGAAATTCTGAAGAAATCAGTGGTAGTAAAAGCAGCTACAAAGAAGAGAAAACCCTCAAAGACTTACCTAGGTACCCAAGAGAGAAACAAGATGATTATATTTCTCAAAGGTGCTGTAGGAGTCAAAAAGGAGATGTTCTCAAAGATGTCTTTTGAGAAGATTAAAGAGCTATATGATTCAGAAATGAGAAAGCTTCAGGGAAATGAAACTGCTAGGGTGGAGATGGAGAAGAGGATGAAAGAAAGTAATGACTTTGATTGTCAAAAGCCATTTCCAGATGAGCAAGAAACACCCCCTAAGAAAGAGGCCACTCTAGGAGAAAGTCTAAGGACTTTAAAGAGAACAAAGATGATGGCTAGGAGAAAGTCAATCAAGAAGCCTAGAATAGCTGAAGGAGAGGCTGAAAAGGTTGCTGAAGAAGAAGAGGTACCTGAGTCATCTGAAAAGAAAGAATCTTCAAGTACTGATGATTTAAAGATGTACATGGTAGTGATGGACAAAGTTCCTGAACCAATTCCAGCAGAACCTGTTGGTATAAAGCCTCCTGAAGTTATTCACTGGGATACATTGACATTGGATGGAAAGGAGTACATTAGACTCAAGAGGAAGGATGATAAATATGAGGTATTCAACACTTGGGTCAAGATTGTCAGAACATGCTCTAGGTCAGATATTGAAGAAATGTTTGAGATAGGAATAAAGTTGTATGCAGATATACTGAAGGCTTCAGGGATTTGACTTACAAAACTGGTGATGGAGTATCTGTATATGATGTTCAAGCCTGATGAAGTAGAGCATGTGATCAAGAATGTGTTCAAATCAGTCAACAAGTGGACTCTATATGAAACTAGTGGAGTATATGCAGTGACTTTGGATTTAAATCACACTGAATACTTTCTAGTGGATAGAGTATACAACCATAGCAGATTAAAGCTTCATGCCATGCTGAAGAAGAAGCTAGTGTGTGTTCCAGATTCAGAAATGGCTAAATACTTGATTCAAAGAACCATCAATCAGAGTTTGGGATTGGATGCAAACACTGGAATTTAGGCCATGATAGAGTTTTGGGAGCATCTTGAAGAAAATTTGAAGAACTTGACTTCTCTTCCTAAAAGTCAAGTTAGAGGGAGATTGTTGGGAACTGAAGAATTCATCAAGTATGGTTAATGCTGCTGGATCAAAGTTACTACTGCTAGAAGACTTAAAGGTTAATACTGCTGAGTGTTACTACTGCTAGTAGAATTAATACTGCTAGTCAAAGTTAGTGCTGCTTGAACAAAGTTAGTACTGCTTAACTAGTTAGTACTGCTAGTGGTTAGTACTGCTTAGTAGTTAATGCTGCTAAGACCAAGTTAATGCTGCTTGAAGAGATTAATGCTGCTTATGATTAATACTGCTTATATGATGAAGATTTGCATGAAAGGATAACAGTTGGATAATCTGAAGATATACATGGAAGCTTAGAGATATACATGGAAGATATACTGAAGATATTTTTATTTCTTGTAATTATCTTTGTATTCAGTATATGTATAGATTTGATAGAATAGATTAATTGATTCATTCTAAGTTTTAGTTCTAGAGAGAAAATCAACCTCAAGGCATAGATCCTAATTCTAGAGAAGTAGAATTCGTATTGGTGAGCCTGTTCATCAATATTGAGGTTGAGTGTGTAATCTTGTAACTTCAAAGCATTCAATACAAGTTTACAGTTTGTTCTTTATATTTACTGTGTTGATTTACTGTTTCATTGAATATCAAAGTGTTATTCCGCAAACTTCTTTGATATTGTTTCTGAGAATTATTTCTTGTTGAGAATTCGATCCTGACATAACCGACAATTGTAGTCGAACCTGAATTTTCTTTATAAACTCAATGATCAGCTCTGCTGCATCTGATTTGTTCCTTAAAAATTCTAGCCAAGTATATCTGGAGTACTCATCTATCATGACCAAAATATATTTCTTACCGTTGATAGACTGAGTCCTCATCGGGCCACAAAGGTCCATATGTATTAATTCAAGAGGTGTTGAGGATGAGAATTCTGTCTTTGCTTTATGAGATGTTCTCTTCATCTTTCCCATTTCATAAGTGGGACAAAGAGAATTCTTCTCAAACCTTAGTTCTGGTAGACCTTTGACAATACCTTGTCTCACCAACTGATTTATCACATCAAAGTTTTGATGAGACAAACACCGATGCCATATCCAACTTTCAGCTCGTGAAGCTTTTGCAATAAGACAAACAGGTCTTGATGCAGAAAGTGTTGGAAAATTCACAGAATAAAGATTTGCATTCCGCTTAGCTTTAAAAACTGCACGACCATCTTTATCTTCAATATAACAACATTTATCAGTAAACCGAACTTGAAATTGACTATCACAGAATTGACTTGTACTGAAAAGATTATGATCAAGTCCTTCTACGTATAGTACTCTTTTGATCGTCACGATGCCATTTGTTAAAGATCCGTGTCCTCTAATGTATCCAGTAACCTCAGAATTTGCATAACTTACAGTACCAACATGTTCCTCAACAGATGCTTAAATCCTGTCATATAGCGCGAGCATCCTGAATATATATACCATAGATGTGAGGCCTGCAAAAATAGCAAATTACTTCTGCTTAGGTACCCATATCCATATGGGTCCTTCCTTGTTAGCTTTTTGCAATTCATCAACATCATTTACCTTAGCCTTAATTCGCCACTTATAGCGAGGCTTAGGTACTGTATGTTCCAGATTCTAGTTTCTAAACAAGATTAATCAAAAACAAACAAGATATCTCAATCAATTACCTGTTTTGATTTCACTTTTAATTCCTCAATTACAAACTTTCTCTCTCAAGAACTTTCTGTCTCTCTCTACAAATCTCTCTCTCTCTCAGATACGTATTTTTTCAAAATAAGCTTCCTACTTTTGAAAATAGAAAATACAAGGTTTTTATATCAACTCCTAATACAAGGAAACTAAAACTAATACAAATATTGACTTTGACTTTGATGAAAGTTGACTTTCTCAATTTTAACTTCTTAAACCTTGACTTTTGTCTTCTTGATCTTGTATCCAACATATTTATGCTCTAACAATCTCCCCCTTTGGATTCAAGATCACTGTTTAAAGATCTAGCAATTCAGTCTTCACTTGTAATCTCTGTCAGTACAATCTCCCCTTTTTCTTTGATGGTATTCTTTCCAAAACTATCTTCAAACGACTAACAATCTCCCCAAAACTTTCACAAGACACTTTTAGACTTTGGAAAGAAATTATCTTCAGAATAAGCTCGGATTTCTTTAGCAAATAAACTTCAAAGAAAATTTCCACAAATCTTCAAATATTATGTGATCTTCTTCAAATCTTCAAATCTTTACTTTGAACATTTCTGACTTGGACATTTCTGAAAATCATCTCTCAAAACTTTATCATTTCTTGATACCATCTCCCCCTTTTTGATGATTTGAGCATCTATATCATCAAAAAATTTCTTCCAAGAAATGTCTTTGACCATTCTGATTTGTCAAATTGAGCCTCTGATTCTGTGATCCATAACCAAGTATTCATTTAGATCTTTGCAAATCCAGACAAAACAAGAACATGTAACTCCTGAATCAGCAAATGAATCAGTTAATATGCCTGTCAGTAACACGAAGTCACTGTGTGTAACGAATACACAATATAAAGAAGCTTTTTGATGTTCACTCCCCCAAGGCTTCCATCCAATCATCGAAATATCACAAAGGCATTTTCTATGAATGTTATGACAAAGAAACGAATTCCTTGTGTGTTTGTGCATGTGTAGAAATAATTAAGCACGAATGATTGCTTTTTAAAGGCTCAACATTGTGTAAACCACTGAAACAACAATAGTATAAACACATACTCAATGTGCATGATTGAAGTGCGAAGGTGGGGTAGACTTCCTTCCTTTTCAATATCGAGATTTTCCAAATGAAAACCAGATAGCATATATGTTGCGTCCCCTTGAAAATGTGAAACATTTTCATTTTGAGAAGAAAATGAGTGGCTGGTGGGGTTTAGTCAAGAGTTGGCATGGGCTAGTTGCCTGTTTCAATAATGTTCACCAAAGAGTTGTGATACGCTAGTAATGTGGCCGCCCGACTCAGAAAGTATTTGGTGCAGAGTTTGATATTCTTTTACTCTGATCGCACACCCTCTTTCTTTTAATCATTAAGCTCACTACTAACCAAACTCTCTTTTCCATTTTACCTCATCACACCCACACTCATTTCTTTTCGACTCCTCACACTCAATCACTAAAGGATTAACTTCTTGGGTATAAATCACTGGTTAACGTGATTTCATAGAAGTTTCAATTAAGTCCTAGCACAAAGAACCCATATAATCCTATGAAAGCATAATGTTGCTCAAATGGTTTAACTTTATCAGTTAAAGCTCATATACAAATATCAGATGTATGCTCATAAAATAAAATCATGAAGATTTGAGCATTTGAAACATTGAAGTGTTTTCAAACAAGTATACTGAATGAATGGACATGAATGCAAAAGGCTTGTTTGAAAATCTTACATTGTATGAAAATGATCAGAAATGAATGATATAACAATCAAAGCTTAAGGTCAAGAATAATGGATAATGTCTATACGAAACAAAATATAGACATTCTTGAAATGACGTTTCGAAATGAAATATCGCTCAAAATTTTTTAAAGTACAAGCGGAGTGTCTTACCATCGAAAAATTGTTTCAATTTAGAGACATGGTAAGAACAATTTGATCAAAAATTAAACCGATGTGTGTGAATACTTGAAAGTATGTAGAAAAGACAATACGTAAGTATTTATCTTTGGAAACACACGGTTTATTAATCATTGAAGCTCAAAATGAAAAATGAAAACATTTAAAATCACACTTCCAATTCATGAAATCTGTTTAAGAATCGGGAAGTGGTTTGAACATTTAAGAACATGTTTTCTATACCTGAAAGTTGTCCTTCTTTCAGATACATTTGAGATTAAGATAAGAATTTTACCTTTTCACTTAATCTTAATTCTCATAAAGTCAGCTATAGTCATTAAGATATGATCGTGTAAGCTTCTCTCATCCTGCAAAAGTCTCAAAGTCTAGTCAAAGCAACTTTATTCACAAAATTTATTCAAAAGTAAAAAAAAAAACAGAAAGCAATAAAATGATTAAAGTACGGGTTCTGATTTGAAATAATCAGAAATCATAGTCTTACTCCTTTTGATATTATATGCTCCCCCTAAAAATCATGCATCACAAAAATTTTGTCAGTGAAATAAAATGCAGAAATTAGATATGCTCCCCCTCAAAAAAAAATAATGATTCATCTTTAATCTTCTCTTACTCCCCCTGAGATCATGAGCAAACAATTAAAGTGCAGATATCCTTCAGACATAAAGATAAAAAAAATGAAGAAAAATAACAATACGTAACTTTAGTAGGTAACAACCGATTATGTTTTCAGATTTAACATACCAAGCTTAGAGACAAAAAAATTAAATCTCTTTTCATCTAAGGGTTTGGTAAATAAATCTGCAAGTTGATAATCTGTTTTTACAAAATAAAGTTCAATTGTTCCTTTTTCTACATTATCTTTGATAAAATGATACATGACATCAATGCGTTTGGTTTTCGTATGTTGGACAGGATTAGCAGATATCGCGATTGCACTCTTCGAGTCACAATATATTGGAATTTTATCAAACTTGAATCCATAGTCTCGCAGTTGTGTTCGCATCCACAAGACTTGGGAGCATCGACTGGCAGCAGCTACGTACTCTGCTTCAGCAGTTGATGTGGAAACGCATAATTGTTTCTTTGATGCCCAACTAACGAGCTTGTCTCCAAGGAATTGAATGTGACCTGAAGTACTCTTTCTGTCCAACATGCAACCTGCATGATCTGCATCTGAATAGGCAGTCAGTTGAAACCCAGTATCCTTAGGATACCACAGACCAAGATCTGTAGTCCCCTTAAGATACCTAAAAATCCTTTTGACAGCAGCCAAATGAGATTCTTTAGGAGCATCCTGATATCTAGAACATAAACAAGTTGAAAACATAATATTTGGCCTACTTGAAGTAAGATACATTAACGATCCTATCATACCTCTATAAGTTCTAACATCAACACTTTTACCCAAAGGACCAGTGCTAATTTTAGTACCTGGTGCCATCGGGGTTCCAATTGGTTTACAATTTTCCATTTTGTACTTCCGAAGAATATCCAAAATGTACTTAGATTGGTTAATGAAAATCCCCATTGAAAACTGTTTAACTTGTAATCCAAGAAAAAATTCATCTCTCCCATCATACTCATTTGAAAACGTGACACCATGAGGTTAGAAAAGTTTTTGCAATATTTAGGATTAGTAGAACCAAATATTATATCATCAACATATATTTGAATAAGGATGATATCGGCTTTTTCCTTTTTGATGAACAAAGTGGTATCAACCTTACCTTTGGAAAAACCGCACTTGACCAAGAATTTAGATAAAACGTCATACCATGCTCGAGGGGCTTGTTTTAAACCATATAGGGCTTTGTCCAAGATATAAACATGATCTGGCTTATCTGGATTGACGAACCCTTCTGGTTGAGACACGTATACTTCCTCTTTAAGAATGCCGTTCAGAAAGGCTGTTTTCACATCCATCTGAAAGACTGTGAAATTCTTATGAGCTGCGTAGGCTAGAAACATGCGGATTGCCTCTATACGCGCTACTGGAGCATACGTCTCATCGTAATCTATGCCTTCCTCTTGCCGGTAACCTTTGGCAACAAGTCTAGCTTTGTTCCTTATGACGATACCATCTTCATCCTTCTTGTTTTTGAATACCCATTTAGTGCCAATCACGGATTTACCTTCCGGTTTTGGAACAAATCTACAGACCTTTAGGGCTTCAAACTGATTGATCTCTTCTTGCATGGCAGATACCCAGTCCGAATCAACAAGAGCCTCTGATACTTGCGTGGGCTCTATCTTGCTGAGGAATGAGTCATGTATACATTGATTAAGAGTCGCTGACCTAGTTTTTACAGGCTTGTTAAGATCTCCAATTACTTGATGTAAAGGATGTTCTTTGGTCCAGCGATGCTAATGAGGGAGTGGATTAGATACTTATTGAACATGATCATCATCTTGAAATCCACTATCAGGCTCTTCAGTTTGAATAATAGAAGGGAGGTTTGCAGTTGAAGTTTCAGGTCCAGAAGCATCAGTTGGAACATTAGACTCTGGCTGTTGAGTAGACATTGTATCACACCCAACTGATATAGATACTTCTGGCTCAACAATCACTTGTATATCTTCAACTGTAGGAGTAGTTGATGAAATGTGAGTTTCTGACTGAACGGGGGATACAAGTTCAGTTAAAACTTCTGAAGTGACTGGATGATTGCAACTTGTGTCTTCAGACCTGTCAGTCACAGCAGATTTAGATACATTAGAACCTAGAAACTCATCATAAAAGAATTCAAATAACAAATCTAAATCAGATAAATGAGAAACTGAAGTAGAAGCGTTATTCGAATTATTCGCTGTAGAAACAGGTTCTGGACTGATCTGCCCAGAAGCTAATACTCCAGTGATAACGGGTTCTGAACTGAGTTGTTCATAAGCCATGTCTTCATCAAATGTTACATTGACGCTCTCGACAACTGTCTTTGACTTTTTCAGATAAACACGATATGCTGCCGATGTTGAGGAATAACCAATGAAGATACCCTTGTCCGCCTTAGCACTGAATTTATTCAGACTCTCCCTGTCATTAAGCATGAAACACTTACACCCAAATACGTGAAAATACTTGATTGTCGGTGTTCTGTTGTTGATCAGCTTATATGGAGTCTTTTGAAAACGGCGGTGTATCATGGATCGATTTTGAGTATGACATGCAGTCGACACAGCTTCTGCCCACAAAAATAGAGGTAGATCGTATTGGATGAGCATAGTACGAGCGGCCTCGACTAGCGTCCGATTTCACCTTTCGACTACTCCATTTTGTTCAGGCGTACGAGCAACAGAGTACTGATGTGATATCCCGACCGATTCGAGATAATCTTCAACTATCTTTTTTTTGAACTCTATGCCGTTGTCAGTACGAAGAAACTTGACTTGTCGCTGCATTTTCACCTAGGTCGCCTTTAAGAAATTAATGAGAACTTCCGGCGTCTCATCTTTTGATCGAATAAATTTGACCCACGTATATCTTGAGTAATCGTCCACAATAACCAACACGTATTTCTTTCCACCCAAGCTTTGTGTTCTCATCGGACCACACAAATCCATATGTAACAATTCGAATGGAGAACTAGTGCTTGATTCAGGCTTCGGTTTGTGCGGAGCTCTCTTCATCTTACCCTTCTCACATGCAGCACATAAGTGTTCTTTCTCGTATTTCAGCTCAGGAAGTCCTTTTATCAATTTCCCACTGACCAACTTGTTGATATAACGAAAGTTCAGGTGTGATAAACGTTTGTGCCAGAGCCAACTTTGTTGCATTGAAGCTTTTGTCATTAAGCAAACTTGGTTGTCAATCTGAACCTTGGACAGGTTTATGGTATAGAGGTTTGTCTTACGATTTCCAGCTAAGAGTTCTGTGCCATCTTCAGTACGAACCGAACATCTTTTAGCTTTGAAGTTGACCTCTAACCCTTTATCGCAGAATTGACCAATGCTAAATAAGTTGTGCCCTAAGCCTTCGACATAACTCACCTTACTGATCGTTATGTTGTCTTGAATGATGTCACCATATCCTAAGATTGGTGAAAGCTGATCGTTTCCAAATCTGACATTTCCACTGAATTTCTCTGTATAATTAGACAATAACGCTTTTTTCCTAGTCATATGCTTGGAACATCCACTGTCCAAGTACCACATATGCCGGGTCTGCAAGAGAAATTAGGAAGCAATAGATTTAGGTACCCATTTAAAAACGGGTCCTAACAGATTAGCACATGATTTTGGTATCCATTTGAAAATGGACCCTCTATCCTTTTGAAAACCTTTAAAAATATTTGATCTCGAAGAATAAACATGATAAGATCCATACCAATAAGAAGAATTATGATAATAAGCAAAGTCATTTCTCCGATAATGATAAGATTTAGTAGAAATAGGAGATAATTGAATCAATTGCTTTATTGAATACCGCTTGTAAGAAGTTACAAGGTTTTGTTTATTTGAAGCAAATTGATCAACTACATCAGTATCACTACTAACTGATCTATTACAAGAGTTATCAGAAACTGATTCAGCTTTCTCATCATCCTTCCTTTTTGGTCGCCATTCAGTTCGAGCTTTCGACCTTTTCTTGCTTATATCTGAAACAAAAGATTTAGATCTATTAGGAAAAGCAGATTTCTGAGACTGAGTTTTCTTTTGTGTACCAGTGTGTTTCTGTTTCTGTAATTGCTGTTTCTTATGTTTCTTACCTTGAGAATAATAATCAACAGTTACAGAAACCGATTCACCAACCTTAGTTGATGATTTAGCAGTTTTAAGAACACTTGGTAACACCTTTTCATTTTTAAGACAAGTAGAATGATCAGGAAGATGAGCATTGAAATCAAACATATCAATTTCTTCTATGCACCCATCATCAGAATTAAGAAAATCATTTGCAGACTCAAATAAGTCATCAAAATTATCAAACGAAGTTGGAGATGCCTCAGAAACTTTAGAACACTTTGTAGATGTGGATTGAAAAACCGTGTTCTTTAATACGGTAGAAAATACACTTTGTTGAATATCAACCAAAAGTTTTTCATCAGATAAAACATTTTCCAACTCAACTATTTTGCTTTCAAGAATGAGTGGAGGAACATAAACCTTTGCAACTGCAGGTTTTTCCTTCATCTCAGAAACAGTATAACTAGCAAAATAGTCATTTGAAAGAACTTTTGGTGTTTCTGCAAGATAACTATCATTTAACTTGGCATAGTTAAATGGTAGTTGCATTTTCTTTACGTTCTTTCTATTTTCAGTTTCTTTGACCTTAACTTCTTCTGGTAATTTGGTAACAAATTTGGGTTTTAAATGAGTATGTTTACCAGCACAAGCAAGAAAATCAAAATTATATAATGCTGGTTGTTTTCTGATGGCTTTCTTTAAGTAATGGGGATTTTGAAAACCAAGACCCCATTTTTCTTTAACATCAGCCTCTTCATTAGGTGCATTAAGAAAAATAGTTTGATCTGTTTGTCCTCTTGCATAAAGTTTGGCTTCCAGACCATTTACCTTCTTATTCAAAAGCTTGTTCTCAACCTGCAATTTATGAACAGTTAGTGCAGATTCTCTTTTCTCAAACTCATACTTAGAAATTTTAACTTCAAAATCAGAAATCTTCTTTTGAAAACAATCTACTTGAAGTTTAGAATCAGAAGCAGACTTGCGTAAATAATCAATTAGATATTTGTTCCCAATAACAGACTTATTAAGCTCAAAGATCTTGTTGTTTCTTTTAGCAACTCTGTCTTTTTCTTTCTTCAGTTTTACTTGAAGATCATTAAGCTCAACCATCATAGCTTCCATTTTGGTTATGAAATCTTTTTCAGTTAAGTTTAATACCTCATCATCTGTCTCGTCATCTGACTCATCATACTTGACCTCTTTTCCCATTAGATAGAGATGAGCAGTTTCTTCCTTCTCTTCCTCTTCACCTTCTGAATGATCCAACCAAAATTCGTCTTCAGCCATTAATGCTATGCCAGCTTCTTGCTGTTTGGCCAATAGCAACTTATTCTGATAGTACTGAGAATTACGAACGTTTGGCTTTCTACAATCTTTTGCAAAATGACCAATCTTTCCACAGTTGTAGCATTTGACTGGACCACTTGCTGGCTTTTCGGTAACAGTGTAGTCATTCACGAACTTCTTCCTTTCAGGTCGTAGGATAATCAGGAATTTGACATTGTTTTCCAGCTGCTTCTTTGTCACTTTGTTCTTCGTTAGTTCATGCAGAAGCAAAGTAAACCGTTCATATGTGTCTTCCAAACTCTCATTCTCTTTGGCTTTGAATTCCTCGTAGCTATTGATGCAGTTAGCCACTTTCATCTGATTCCCGACCTTGGATCCCATCATCATCTTTTGTAATTGATCCCACATCTTTTTAGCATCATCCTTGTAGCTATCAATCTTGATGTAAATATCATTAGGAATACTTTGAAGTAGAAGAGATCTTGCTTCCTTGTCTGCTTTGTAACGGCTTTTTTGTTCTTCAGAATACTGTGAGACATCTACTTTAACTGGTTTTGTCTTTTGTTCCTTTTCTTCATCACCATGTCCACTATCAGATGAATCATCATCAGCAGGTACTTGAACTATGATTGGTTTCATAGGACCATCTGTAATTGACTGCAGAATATTTTCCCCATTTGCATGTCGGTCTATGAAATCCAGGAATCTATCCTTCCACTGCTCATACTCTCCTTTAAACAGAACAGGAGGCTTGACATCAGTACCAATTGAAAGTGCATCTTTTGAAGTCATCTTGTTTAAACCTATTTTGAAAATATATCAATAAGAAACTAGAACTGATCGTTAGTCCAAAATATGAAATCACAAGAAATATCTTGAAATTTAGAAAAAATCAGAAATTATGAAAAAATTGACTAAGTATCAAAACTCGCAAGTCACTATTGAACTCGCAGGCGCTAAAACTCGCAAATCCCTATTCTATGATAAACACGCAGACCAAATAAACTCGCTGAAACTCGCAGATCGACCAAACTAGCTTGATATTGAAACTCACAAGTGACTATTCCCTCTGAAACTCGCTAACGCCTAAATGCGCAGAATACTATTCACGACGAAACTCGCTAACTGAGGCGTGCGCGTTTCCAAAACTCGCTCGTCAAAGCTTGCGCGTTTTGAATCAAACTCGCTATCTATACTTGCGCGTTTCCACACTTAGAAAATTTTCCTGAAATTTCAAACTCGCACGTTGAGTGAACTCGCAGATCACTGTTTCTCTTCAAACTCGCACCCTTCGAATAGCGCTTTTGAAGAACTCGCTAACCACTACGTGCGCGTTCTGATCCTTAGAAAAATTTCCATCTTTTCCAAACTCGCAGATAACTCCTTGCGCGTTTGAGACCAAAATCAATCCTTCGACTTGCGCGTTCTTGCGGATGAATCTTGTGCGTTTGATCGATGAACTTGCGCGTTCTGGAGATCTAGCGTGTTCTTCAGAATATCGACCAAATATCAACTTTTCTCACTGAAATCGATCCAAACCCTGTCCAATTGTCTTGAAACTTTGTATTGATACTCGATTACAATATTAGAACCGATTACAACTTAAGAATTTCAAAAGCAAATATTCACACTACAAAATGAATGATGAAACATTGTGTTAACTCGTGAAAAAAAATCGACAAAATCCAAAATTACAAGTCAATTACAGTGCAATTCTGAAATTAAAGTACATAGACTCGATCTATTACACTTTTCGAACAAATCCTAATCAAATTCTGCTCCAAAAACACATTAAAAATCAAAAACTTGATTCTCTGCTCAAGAACAGTGACGAGCCAACACTTTCTTTGATTTCATGATCTGATTTCACTTTGGATCTACTCTGATACCAATTGTATGTTCCAGATTCTAGTTTCTAAACAAGATTAATGAAAAACAAACAAGATATCTCAATCAATTACCTGTTTTGATTTCACTTTTAATTCCTCAATTACAAACTTTCTCTCTCAAGAACTTTCTGTCTCTCTCTACAAATCTCTCTCTCTATCTCAAATACGTATTTTTTCAAAATAGAAAATACAAGGTATTTATATCAACTCCTAATACAAGGAAACTAAAACTAATACAAATATTGACTTTGACTTTTATTACAAAGACTTTGACTTTGATGAAAGTTGACTTTCTCAATTTTAACTTCTAAAACCTTGAATTTTGTCTTCTTGATCTTAAATCCAACATATTTATGCTCTAACAGGTACCCATTTCCATATCATTTTAACATTAAGCTCATGAAATGTTTTCTTTTTCGAAAAATGATCAATCTTAGCATGAAAATTTTTAGCCTGATGTGTTAAGGATTTGGAAACATATTTGACACGAGATGTTTTTCTGGCATCTTTAGATTTAGAATAAATGGAAGGAATGATAAATGCATTATCATGACAGTGTTTGCAGATAAAATTCTTATGTGCAAATGTCAAAAGCTTAGATTTATCCAATGAAGTACAAGCATTCATACAACTTTGACATTTGTAAACGTTTGAATTTTTACACATCAAACTACCACTATCACTGATATTACATTTATTTTTAGCAACTTTATTTTCATTCACATTCTTCATCCATTCTCCTTTACCATTCTGTCTTTTTATATCTGAAACAGGAAATAGAATCTTGTTAGCTTTCTTTGAAGAAGATGATTTTGGCTTTGAATTACAAGAAGCTTCTCCTTTTTCAAAAATACTCGGAGGATATTCAGGAGTATTAGTATAAACAACTGAAGTTTTAGAATTAATAGTCTCAAACTCTGGATTAGAATGAACATTCCAGTTTGGAGATTCAAACATCTTTTTATCTTTTAGATTTTGTTTAAACAAATCATCTTTCAAAACATTTAACTCTCAAGAGAGTTCTTTGTTTTCTTCAAAAGACTTGTCAAGTTTGAATTTGAGATCAACGTTCTCTTCTTCTAACTCTTCGATTGTCTTTTGAAGATTTGTGATTTGTTTCTCAAAATTAGATGCTTGATTCACCTCAGAGTTTGATTCCATCTTTTCTATTATAGGAATAGGATCTGGAGCATTCATCATTTCTGTAAAGATCTCCTCAATCATAATTTTTGAAAAATCAGAATTAAGGTTTTGGTTCATGATATTTTCATCTTTTGATTCTTTTGAGGAATTGGAAGTGAATGAATCAGGTAAAGAAATTTGATTCTCAACATCAGTTTCTGAATCAGATTCATCATACTGACACTGAGATTCAGTACTATTTGCTTCAACCTTGGCTGACTCTGTTGGTAAACAAGGAGAAAAGAGTGACGTAAATTCACTAAATTCTATCTTTCTTGTTTTGTAACTTTCATTCAAATCTTTATAAGCAAAACCAACAGACTTTAAACTTGAAATTGAATCAGCACAAGATGAAGTGTCATCATCATTCACGACTTTACCTTTTACAAAAGTATCATGAATATCTGGTTTTGTAGGAGTAGAGCCCATTTTATCAAAATTATACAAATTTTCTGGTGCTCTTTTCAAAACATTATTTGGTTCAAAACCTAAACCTTTTTTAACATTATAAAATCGGACATCTTGGAGTTTGTTTGTTAAAAGATTTAATGTTTGCTCAGTCTGTCCTCTTTTCAGATTTAAATCCTCTAGTTGCTTGATTTTACAATATGCCTCGTTTCTTTCTTGAAAACACGCTTCAAATTTTATTTTAAAATCACCTTTTTCAGCATTTAAATTTACAAGATCTCTTTCAAGCTCAGATATTTTTGAATTTAAAACATCTTTGTCCTTTTAAAAAAAATCTTTTTCAGATTCTTTTTCCTTAACAACATCTTTCAACATTGCATTTTCATCACGAAAATTCAACATTGTTTTCTTTCATGACTAAGTTTGACTTTCAAAGTTTTAAACTCTTCTTTCATGAATTTAACTTGAGCCTTTAAAGATTGAATACGTACCTCAGAACCACAGTCGGAATGATCAGAAGATGATCCAATGTCCTCATTCACTTTGGCCATCATACAGACCTGAGTAAAGTGTGCAGATTCATCATCAGAACTCTTGTAGAACCAATTTTCTTCTTCCGCCATTAAGTTTTGACCATCTTCCACCTTCTTTGCTATCAGTGATTTCCGAGTATAATATTCTGAATTCTTTATTCGCTTCTGCTTGCAGTCTTTGGAAAAATGACCTGGTTTTCCACAGTTATAACATCTTCCATATTTTGGCTCAGTCTCTTCTTTCTTTCCTTCTCTCTTCTCTTCTCTTTTCTCTTCTCGCTTTTCATCTCTTTTCTCTCCTCGTTTCTCATACTTCTTTTCAGACCTTGGTTTGTACTTGTCTTTCTTGTAACTCTCATATTTCGGCTTTGAGTATCTGTTCTTGCCAAAGCTTTTGTTAAACTGCTTTGTGAGGATAGCCAGATTTTCAGTAAATCGTTGAATATCCTCATCTGAATTTTCTTCAACTTCAGTAGAAGATTCATCAGTACTTGAATCAGTGATTTCAGTGAGGAGAGCTTTTGATTTCCTTGACTTTGTCTTATAAGAAGAACTAGTTTTGAAACTTGACCCTTTCTTACGTTCAGACATTAAGGCTAGAGAATCTTTGACCATCTTCTTTTCAGCACTCAGCTGTTTTACTTCATCCTCATGTTGAGACAAAGTTGTGAAGATATCATTGACGTCTTCTTGAGCCATGTCCTTAGTCATCTGAATGTTGATAGCATAGCTTTTCCACTCTGGGTTCAAGTTCTTAATGAACTTATAATTGATCTCTAAATCTGACTTGTTCATTCCATTTCTCCTTAGATCATTCAAAATCATTTTAAAACGATTGTACGTCTCCAACAAAGTCTCTCCTTCTTTTGCATGGAAGCCTTCATACGCATTTATACTGTGATTCAACTTTGTCTGAATTGACTTCTTTGTTCCCTGAAACTGTCTCCCCAGTTCATCCCATAAAGCTTTTGCAGATTCCCTATTGTCTACTCGATTGTAGATGTCATTAGGAATTGCCATAGTAAGATAGATAAGTGCCTCGTCATCTATCTTGTGTCTTGCCTATTCTGCATCACTGAAGAATTGATATGGTTTTGGCACATATCGATCTGGGATTTCTGGAGATGTAGCTGTGGCTGCTTGTCCAGGTACATGCGTTTGTGGCTCAGTTGGACCATGTATGATAGACTTCATATAATCTCTGTTCTTTAGATTCAAGAACTGAGTCATCCTTTTCTTCCATTGTGAGTAATCTCCGATAGACAAGACCGGAGGCTTTAGATGAGATCCCATAGAGAGTAATTCATTTGCCATGATTGAAAGATGTATAAACCTACATAAGATGAAAAATATTAGCTAGTAAAGATCTTTAAATCCAACAAATCAAGAAAACACAAAAAAAAAATCAAGTATAACATTGTATCTTGAATATCTGTTTCAAAGGAACTTGAAATATGATCGTTAGAAATTCAGAAATTTTGATCACAATAAGAACTTTGTTCCCCATCCGCAGACTTAGCACGGGGGTCCCGCTACCCGGTTAGCGGGTGGGGTCAAGGGGCAACGCCCTTGCGAGGTCGAGGGGAAACGCCCCTAGAAATTTCTACTCTTAAAGGCCATATTACAGTTTTGAAAATTTCTCAGAAAATATTCTAAGTATGGAAACTCGCAAATCACTGTTTACTAAGAAACTCGCAGGCTTAAGCTTGCGTGTTTGTGAAACTCGCACGCAAAGACTTGCGTGTTCTGATAAACTCGCAGATGGCTAAAACTCGCTAGTCGTTAAAACTCGCAAGAGACTGTTCTCGAAGAAACTCGCTAATGCCTAAACACGCAAGTTACTATTCACATTGAAACGCACTAATTGAGATGTGTGCATTTTCAAAACTCGCTAGGCACTACTTGCGTGTTTTGAACAAACTCGCTAACCATGCTTGCGCGTTCCAACACTTACAAAAATTTCTTAGAAAGTCAAACTCGCACGATGATTGAACTCGCAAATCCCTGTTCCTGATGAAACTCGCACACTTCGACTAGCGCGTTTGTAAAACTCGCTAACCACTACGTGCGCGTTTTGGTCCTTAGAAAAAATTTTCAATTCTCCAAAACAGATCTAGCGCGTTCTTCAGATTTCCGTGCGTGTTCTTCACTTTTTCATCGAATTTCGACTCAAAACTTCTTCAATTACTTCAAAACTTTGCAGAAATCCTCAAATTTAATACTCAAACTAGTTACAATGCAAGAATTTCAATAACAAACACAAAATTATACACTTTGACTCGATTTACAGTGCATATTAAATCGTGAACTCAAAAACACACAAAATCATCAAATTGATGATCAATTATAGTGCAATTTCTAAAATACACGATACAGACTCGATCTAATTCACTCCACGATCATAACCTGACCAATTTCAACTCGAAATTTCCACTAAAAATCGAAATCGATTTGAACTTCGTGAACAGTAACAGTGAACAGTACGACTCAAAATTTTTTCTTGATTTTGAAATGGATTTGGCTCTGATACCAATTGTGGCCCAAGAATTACTAGCATAAACACATACAAATCTACACAAAACACTTTTGTTTATTAATCACAAAGATTACATCAAACCATATACCTATTTGTGATAAACCTTTCAAGATAGAGTGTTTGTGTGTGTTCTCAAGGTGTGCAACTATGTGTTCTTACTCTCTCAATCAATACCACGCTTACACCTTCACTTTCACACACTTAATTATTTTCCCCTTCTATTCCAACACTATGACTTGCTTATATATAGGTCAACATGACCAAGCAAGGTCAAACCTTCTAAGCTTATTTACAACACACACACAAACAACAATTACAATAATGACCCTCATTTAATCTTGAATACAATTTCAGTCTAACAAAAGCATACCAAATGAGATATATATCAAGATTGGTAGCTACAAGGCAACAACAAAGAAAATGTCGGATCAATTGGAAAAGATGATAATGGGATCTAAAATTGGCAATTAGATGAAAGTAGCTAACTGCATCAATAACTATGAAGAGTTTAAAGCTAAAGCTGGAGAAAGATTAGAGGAGACTTATGAGAGATTTATTTCTTTGCTCAATGAGTTAGCTAAGAACATAGTGAAGAAGAAGCAGATAGAAAACAATGTGAAGTTTCTGAGTGTATTGCAACCAGAATGGAAAAAGCATACACGAATGATGAAACAAATGAAAGATCTGAGTGAGATTCCATTGCACGAAGTTTATGAAACACTCCGACAGAATGAAGAGGAAGTAGAAGAGGTAAGAGAAGGGAAAAAGAAGAGTGAGAAGTATGTGCCTGATCTAGTTGCCTTAGTAGTAGACAAGAAGAAAGGGAAAGAGAAGAAAGATAAGAAGAAGAAAAAGAAAGTTGTGGTATCTAGTTCTGATGGTACTAACAGTGATGATTCCGATTCTGATGATGGAGAAAGTCTGAAGCAAGCCATGATATTTCTAACTCGAGCCTTTCAGAAGAAATTTTATAAGAAGTCGGGTTCCAACAGACAGAGGTATTCATCAGGATCGAGGAATTATGAACAAAAGGAAAGGATTGAAGGTAGGAGATATGAAGAATGGAAGTATGAAGGTAGAAGGTACGACGAGAGATATCCAGATGAGAAGAAGTATATGAATAGTTATGACTCAAAGAAATCAGAAGAGCCAATCAAGTGCTATAATTGTGGCAAGATCGGTCATTTTGCTAAAGACTGCCGGAAGCTGAAAGTTAGGAATTCTGATTATTACAAGAACAAGATGCTTCTGGCCAAACAGAAGGAAGCATGTAAAGCATTGATAGCCGAGGACGATCATTGGTTGGATTTTTCTAAATCTGAGAGCAAGAGAGAAGAATCAACCTATATGTGCTTGATGGGAAAAGAGGTGAAATATGATGAATCAGACGATGAGACTTATGAGGAGGTAAATAATCTTTCCAAATGTGATTTTTTTAAAGAAAATGGAAACCATGATGGTTGAGCTTCAAGACTTATAAGCTAAACTGAAAAAGGAAAAAGGCCGAGTTGCTAAAAAGTGTCAAATCATTTTTGATCTCAACAAGGAAATTGTTGGGAACAAAAAGTTGATTGATTCTTTGAAGAAAGCTGCTACTAATTTTGAAAAATAGAAAGCTTGTCTTGTAAATCAAATTTCTGAAGCAGTTTCCAAGTTCAATATGTCTGAACTTGAGAAACAAGAGTTTTTCATTAAAAATAATAAATTGCAGTTTGAAAATAAAACTTTGCTGAAAAAGATAAATGGTTTGGAAGCTAAGCTTTATGCTAGTGGTCAAACAAATCAAACCATTCATCTAAACAAGTTGAAGTAATTTAAAGATTTTAATGATAATTGGGGCATTGGTTATGATAACCCACATTTTTTAAAGAAAGGTATTAGAAAACAACCAACTTTATACAACTTTGATTTCTTACAAGTGGCTGGCAAAAACCCTCATTTAAAACCCAAATTTGTCACCAAATCATCTGATGAAGTTGAAGCCAAGGAAGATGAAAACAGGAAAAATACAACTAAAATACAATTACCATTTGTCGGTCCCTATGATTTGAACACGATCTTACCAGATGATAACAAACACAAATATGATAGATAAACCAACCTGTTTGAATACAAACAACGTATTGCAGGATTGATGTCTTTGAAGCTCTCTCTGTGTTTTCTCTCTTTTTAGATGGGTCGATGATGATGATGAGAGTTGGGATGTGTGAGTGTTGTGTATGATCTGAGATATGTTGATATCTCACCTAACAACTAATACTAACATAATATCTAAACAAAGATATTATATCTAAACTAAATATCTAATATCCTAAATATCTATTATTAGATATTTAGGAATAATATTAAATACTATAATTAACACAATAATTAACTTTGACATTTATTACAAACTTAACATTAGACTAATATTGAGAGTGACTTTTCAGCTTTAGCTTCAGATTCCAGTCTTCAGATTGGATGATCTTGAATCCAATAAATCTGTGATCTAACAATCTCCCCATTTTGGATCAAGATCATTACTAAAATGATTTAGCAATTCAGTTTTCTCTTTCAACTCAGAAGATGCAATCTCTTTCTTTGTCTTCAATATGTAATAATCTCCAGTTTTAGCTCAGAATGCTTTAGCAAAGTATCTTCAAAGAAAATTTCTCTCAAATCAGCATATCTTCATAATACTTTGTCTTTGAATTCTCTAAACTTTTGATCTTTCCCATTTCTTGGTTTGCTCTTCCATTTCTTGATTTGCTCTTCTCCCCCTTTTTGATGAAAAGAGCAACGAATTCATCAAAACTTGTAGCAAGAAATGTCTTTCATAAGGAGCTTCTGATCCGTCAATTCAAAAGATATTCATCCAGATCTTTGCAAATCCAGACAAAATAATCGAGTAACACCTGAATCAACAAATGAATCAGTTAAAATGTCTGTTAGTAACACGAAGTCACTGTGTGTAACGAATACACATTTGGAAAGGAGCTTTTTGATGTTCACTCCCCCAGGGCTTCTATTTAATCATCGAAACAATACAAAGGTAAATTCTATGAACGTTTATGACAAAGAAACAAACTCCTTGTGTGTTCGTGCAAGTGATAGAAAGAATTAAGCACGAATGATTGCTTATAGGCTCAATATTGTGTAAACCACTGAGACAACAGTAAGTTAAACACAGACTCAATGTGCATGATTGAAGTGCGAAGGTGGGGCAGACTTCCTTCTTTTCAATATCCAGATTTTCCAAATGAAAATCAGATAGCAAATGTGTTGCTTCCCCTTTGAAAATGTGAAACACTTTCCTGTTAAGAAGAAAATGAGTAGTTGGTGAGGTTTGATCAAGAGTTGGCATGGGCTAGTTGCCTGTTTCAATAATGTTCACCAAAGAGTTGTGAAACATTAGAATTGTGGCTACCCGACTCAGAAAAAGTTGGTGCAGAGTTCTAATATTCTTTTAACTCTGTTCTCACACCCTCTTTCTTTTAATCATTAAGCTTACTCTAACCAAACTCTCTTTTTCTGTATACCTCATCACTCAATACACACTCATTTCTTTTCGACTTCTCACACTCAATCACTATGGATTAACCTCTTGGGTAGAAATCACTGGTTAACATGATTCCATAGAAGTTGTGTTAAGTCCTAGCACAATAAAATCCAATGTTTTCCTAGAAAGAATGTGATGCTCAAAATGGTTTAACTTTATCAGTTAAAGCATAAAGTAGATCTTGAAAACATTTAAAAGCACACTTCCAATTCATGAAATCGTTTTGAGATTCGGGAAGTGGTTTGAACTTTTAAGAACAATGTTTTCTATGATTGAAAGTTGTCCTCCTTTCAACCATATATGAGATGAAGATAAGGAATTATACCTTTTGAGTGCAATCTTACATGTCATGAAGTCAAGATTAAAGTCATAAAGATATGATCTTGTAAGCATCTCTCAAACTGCAAAAGTCCTATGTCATAGTCAAAGCAAATTTATTCACTGAAATTAAAAGACAAAAAGCAGTAAAACAATGAAAGTACAAGTTCTGATCTGAAGTAATCAGAAGTCATAGTTCTTTTACTCCCCCGGAAATTATGCATCTAAAATATGTCAGTGAAACAGATATGCATTAAAAATTTCAGACAAATATGTACTCCCCTTTGAAGGTTGATTTCCTCATTCGAGTATTGGAGTACAATCTCTTATTAGCACAGGAGTAAGATCTTTTGATCACTGAAGTACGATTCCTAAACTGTTGTGTTTAGAAGTCAAACTTCGTTGAAGTACGGGTCCTAAGCTGATGTACTTAGAAGCCTCTGTCTTGACATTTAAGTCCGGGTTTTGAATTGTTTTGTTCAAAAGCCTTGATTCTTGACATTGAAGTGCGGGTCTTGAACTGTATTATTCAAGAGCCTTGATTCTTGACATTGAAGTGCGGGTCTTGAACTGTATTATTCAAGATCCTTGATTCTTGACATTGAAGTGCGGGTCTTGAACTGTATTATTCAAGAGCCTTGATTCTTGACATTGAAGTACGGGTCTTGAACTGTATTATTCAAGAGCCTTGATTCTCCTACTCCCCCTTGACAGTAGGTGCCTGCAACACAGAATCATCCTTTTTCTTTGGTATCCATTTGTATTTGGATCCAACTGTGTTAGCACACGATTTTGGTACCCATTGAAATTTGGGTCCTCTTTGCTTTTGAGAATCAAATGAAGAATTAGAATGATAAGAGTGCACATGATATGTGCCAAACCAAACATCAGAATCTTGACAAGAAGCATAATCATGTTTATCATAATATGACGATTTTCTAGCAAATAAAGATAACTGGAATAATTGTTGTCTTGAATATTTCTTGCGAGAAACACCAAGATTAGGTTTAGAATTAGCAACATTCGCAATCAAAACATCTTTACAAGTCGTAGTCTTATTACAATCAAGACTAGAAAAAGATTTAGCAGTCTCGTCAATCTCCTGTTTTGGTTGCCACTTAGATTTAACTCCTAGCCTTTTTTTGCTCAGATCTGAAACATTTGAAATTTGTAGGCAATGATTTATCATATAGCCTATCCATTTCAAGTTGATATTGTTAATCTTGATACACAATTAAGCATCTTGACCACCATTAGAGGTTCATCTAGAGAGTTTCAAATAGTTGTTGAACCCTTACGGCTGGATTTCAAAGGAAAGATGCATTTTTCTGGTTATAGCTATTAACTGTTGGGCAAGGATGCCTTCTTTAGTGCTGCCAACAGATCTCTATCTGCTTGATTGCATGCCTTAATTATAGATTAACAATTCAATTAAACCTGCTAAAACATCACATCTATGTAGTATTTTTTTTTAGAAAAAATGGGCAGTTTGTCCCTGCTAAACTATTACTATTTATATTTGTATATAAGAATTTGTATGATTTGTTTATTGTTACATCCATCAACTTGTATATAAGAATTTGTATCATTTGTTTACTATTACTAAGAAGATGAACAACTCTTAAATCCTTCTTCCTTCCTCTGCAACTTCGAAATTCTAATGTTTGCACTTTAATTCAAGTTAGGGATTATTTCCATGATGATTTGCTAACACATTGATGAACTTCACTCTTTCGACATCATCCAGTTTTTCAGACCGATCCAGTATTCAATGTAAATCGTGGTCTATGATTAAAAAAATATTTTTAAATATCAGAAATAATCTTTTTAAATATTAGAAACTGCTATAGTATATCTGCGATTAACTTAAACCAACAGATACTTAGGGACCATTTATCAATTGTTGGCACTTGCTTGACTGGGTAAGAATGATAAGAACCCATAATCGACCCATTAGAAAGGAGGGAAACAACTATGATCTCTCTTTCTTGATCACCCCCACTGATGGCTCTATAAAGCATAAGCATGTACATGGTAGGTAAACCCTTTAGTGTCCAACAGCGCAAAGATACATTGAAATTTAAATTTGTGAGTTATGTGATATGAATTGATTCTCCAATTTCGAGCGAAAACAAAAACAATGGAACTTCGACTATGTCAAACGAAAAAGACCCTATAAATTTTTTGCTTAAGTTCACAACAGCTCCCTCCAATTGTCTATGGAATAATGTTTGGAGTTATAGATGGAAAGAGGATGCTCGAATAGGGTAATTGCAATGACGATGGCAGGGCATTATCTGCAACTAGCCTTCCAATTACATTCAGGTTTTAGGTCTTTGATGATGACATGGAGTAGATGAGAGGGTCAACAAGGGGCTTCCAATTTCTAAGGTTTATTATCAGACAAAAATATAAGACAACTGACATTGGGCAAGCCAATGGCATGAGTTGTGTCTAGCTTTTATGAGTTGGTAATGGTGTGTGCTAACTTTAATGACAACAAGATGACTGAAATGTGAAATTGCAGTCGACATGCAAAGTGCAAAATTTCACTCGAATATGTTCTCCTAAACAACTAATCAAAAGCAAGAAATTTGAAGTTAAGCTAAAGATAAAGCTAAAAATTCAAACTTGAATAATATGTTGACATGACATATCCTAAAGCCTGTACAAGAAAACAAAATGCATCAAGATACAACTACAGGTAGTGTTCAGTTATGGCCTACAAGGACCTATTTTATAAACAACCACTCATTAGCCAATACAAAGATGTAGTCTACTTTAGTGATATTGAATTACCTCATGCTATAGTCAAATTTAGCAGGAAAACCAACTTTGATCATAAATAGCTCAACAAACTCCCATCTCTACATTCATCAATACATCTGAGTGCTAATGCAGCCTTGTCTTGAAGCTGAAATTCACAGAGAACATTAGGGGAATATGGATTTTCTCGTTGGAGCATATCAAATGAAGTTTACTATGATAAGCCATAACTACCTCAATCAAACCACTCTTTGTCATGCGGTATGCTAAATTGAAATTAGCTGATAAATCACATATAACTGCCGGAAAATACTGTACATGTCTCTTCCTTTCTTGCAACAGAAACAGTCAAAGTATGGGTACAAGCACTGACGTAAAAAAAGTATTAGAAGTTGGTACACAAATAAAATAAAAGTCTACAATGAATAAAACAAGCAACCCCACAAGTGAATTGAATTGGGATCCTCATCGAACATACTCAACACAAATCTTCAGTAAAATTTGTAACTTTTGAGTTTAAATATATACCGCTTCCTCTTGAATATTCAATGCTAAATTTTTATCATCAAAATTTTGTCACAACAAACCTCCAACAAAAACCAACAGAATGTATACACTAAGAAAAATCTCAAGTACATGAGAGAACGGTCAATACCATACTTCCATATAGAGGTGTATGCGGCTTGGGTTGGGCGGTTTGGGAAAATTTTACAACCCAACCCAATTATGGCGGTTTGGGAAAACTCAACCCAACCCAACTCATTCAAAAGTATAACTCAACCCAACCCTTGCGGGTTATGGCGGGTTGGGCGGTTTAGTAGTATACATAAATTGTAGAATGAAATACAATAAATACTACTAACAATATACAAACGTTTAGCGAACCAAGACGTTATTTGGTTTGCACATAGCAATGCTAGGGGTGTAAATGAACCAAACGTTTGGCGAACCGTTCGGGGAGAATTTCGTTTATATTCGTTTATTTAAGAATTTATCGAACATGAATACATTTTTTTGTTCGTTTAGTTAAATGAACGAAAATGAACAATGAGGTCGTTCATTCATTTATGTTCGTTAATGTCTGTTTGTTTACGTTTGTTTATATATATATTATGATATTAATATGTAAAATCATTAATTATATTAAAATTTAGAACTCCTTTTTTATCATTCATAAATTTATCTGGTTTTTCATTTTGTTATGTTATTTTGGAACGAAATGTTGATTAATGATGTTGTTTTTTGTTCATTTGTGTTCGTTCGTTTATGTTCATCTGTTTACGTTCATTTAGCATCTTAACGAACAAAAGTAAATGAACACGAACAAACACATTTTCTTAATGAACGAATAAGAACACAAAAAATTCCGTTCTTTACCGTTTGTGTTCATTCATTTTTTTTGTTAAATTTAATGAACAAACGCGAACAAGACTCCATTAGTTTGTTTGGTTAAGTAAAATGTATTATATATAATGTATATAATATATTTTGGGCTACAAATAATTCTAAATAGACTAGTTGTTTTTTAATAGCGGCTGGTTGGCGGGTTGGGCGACAGGTTTCACGGGTTGAAGGTTTTTTGTACACCCCTACCTCCAGACATATCACTTCCACTCTGAGGCTTGAAAAATATACCACTTCCCCATAACTTCGAGGATGCTGCAAAATTTAATACCAGAAATTTCAGCAATATAACTTCTACAGTCATCATAACATATCAGCCTTTTGGAAACAAGTCCCCATCATTTACAAAAAACTACAACTTACCAATTAACATGAACCATTTAAGACTAAAATAAAAGATGCATGTCAAATAATGGGTAAACTACATCATTTAGATTGCAATGAACACATGCCATGTAGATTTGAACTAATATAAAGCCTCATTATCTAGCCTACTTAACTCCAATTAGAAAGGTACTGTAAGCACTAGATCATAGAATAGAAATTCAACTTCAACTAGACAAGTTATTTTAAGTTACATATACCGATACACGGTAAACCAACATCCTCAATAGGGATAAAAGAATCTCAAAATATCGATAAAAAGTAGCACTTAATAAACTCAATGAAGAATGTTTTTCCATAAAATAGAATATGAAGAGTAAGATTTGACATAAAATGGAAGATGAACAAATAAGATTCTAATGGAAGGTTATCATACTTTCAGCAAAATTAAAGCCTTTCATTCAATGAAAGCCTTTGTGACAAATTCTTCACCATTCTCCATATACATTTCCACTAACAAACTGTTGTTGTACACAGGGGTAGCTTGAGAAACACCTTAAGAGCACACAAGTTCATAAGGTGTAAACAATTGCAAAAGAAAAAAAAATGTACAAGAAGTCCTTTATAGCAAGCTAGTTGGTGGGAAGGCTAAAAATGAATAAGATGTATTTAAATAAGAAAAAGTACTACCTTGACTCGAAACATGAAGATTTTGCTCTCCATATTCAACTTTTGCACATTGAAAAGGGAATCCGCTGTTAGAATCAGCCTAATAGAAAACCCCAGAAGTCCAGCAGACTTCACAATTACAATATGTAGAGAACCTTTCAATAAAATATACGCATATCGGCATACGCTTGCCAGCAACAATAAACCTTGTTGACGGTTGAAAAGACAAAGAAGTTACAAAAAGACAGGAAATATAAAATCAAGTTATTGACCAGGATAGACAACAAGAATAGGTTTCCTTACCTCGTTCTGAAAGAAAGACCATTCTACTTTCTGAGCTATAGAGAAGAAGACTCCAAATACTTCTTGATTATGCAGAGATACAGGCATATTTTGCCATGGTATCGATGATTGAAAAAGTCTTTCTCATGGAAGCACTCTTGCAAAACCCAAAAACAATATGTTACCTAAAATGTAGAGCCGGATGTAATTTCCAAGAGTAGCAACTTCAGTTGGTAAGAACATATGAATTTGTAACTATTTGAACAATTTATGTAATTCAATTTCCTACATTTAGAAAATATGCATGCTATTATATGCTTGAAAGTGGGCAAAATTTGGCAGACTCATCGTTATTTGTCTCTAGAAATGAAGAAGACTTTTACAGCTGGTCTATGTAGAATATATTCTACTCACAGGAACAAACATTGGCTACATTGGTCAATACAATCAAATCCTTGAAAGGGGGCTCAACATTATAGACATTACACTAGTCACAGTCTGAGAATTGACGTTTTCTGAAATCATAGGCGTTCTTCTTAATCAAATAAGTATGTATTGGGAATGCTAAAAGAGGTAAAGTTATTGGATGTTAGACACTTGGCAGTGCCATTTGACAACAGTCAAGCTCACGTCCAATTTTACTTTCATTGCAAAATGGCTTGAGAGCTATTTAGCCATCATGAGACCTAACATTACATTTGTTGCACATTTACTAATCAAATTTCTAAAGGAACCTAGTGTTCCTTGTGTCCATGCCTCGATTAGAATTCAATTACCTAACAAATTTCACATTTGTTTCTAATTTCTAATCACAATCAAATCAATCTAACAAAATAAGATTTCAATTACTTGTTTGATTCAAATCAATTCAACAATTACAAACTCTCTCTCTCTCTCTAAAACTCCTCTTTCTCTCTCTACGATTCTTTCTCAAGAATGCGATCTCAGATTACCACACTCTAGATACTCTACTAACAAGAACAACTAACTAAACTATTTATACCAAGAACTAAAATACAAGGAAATACAAAATACAATGCACTTTGACTTTTATTACAAAATAGACTTTGACTTTAATGAGAATTGACTTTCAGCTTTGACTTCTTGTATCTTTAACCTTCAGTCTTCTTGATCTTGTATCCAACAGATTTATGCTCTAACAATCTCCCTTTTTGGATTAAATATCACTATTGAAAGATCTTACAAAGCAGTCTTCTCTTTTAAGCTCAGTCAAATACAATCTCACCCTTTAACATTGTAATCTTCCCAAGTCTGTCTTTGAAGAATATAACAATCTCCCCAAACTTTCACAAAACTCTTTCAGACTTCGGAAAGAAATTATCATCAGATTCAGCTCGGATTGCTTTAGCAAATAATCTTCAAAGAAAATTTCCTCAAAATCAACACATCTTCAGAAATTCTTTGATCTTTTTCAAATTTTTACTTTGAATCTTCTGACTTGGACATTTCTGTAAATCATCTCCCAAAACTTTAAAATTTCTTGATTCCATCTCCCCCTTTTTGATGATTTGAGCATCTGTATCATCAAAACTTTCCCAAGAAATGTCTTTGACCATTCTGATATGTCCAAGAGCCTCTGATTCACTGGTCAAATCACCATCTAGATCTTTTCAAATCCAGACAAAATAGGAAAATAACACCTGAATCAACAAATGAATCAGTTAATACGCCTGTCAGTAACCCAAAGTCACTGTGTGTAACGAATACACATTGGAAAGGAGCTTTTTGATGTTTACTCCCCCAGGGCTTCCATCCAATCATCGAAGTATCACAAAGGCAATTTCTATGAATGTTATGACAATAAAACAAATTCCTTGTGTGTTCGTGCAAGTGTAGAAAGAATTAAGCACGAATAGTTGCTTTTATAAAGGCTCAACATAGTGTAAACCACTGAGACAACAGTAGATAAACACAGACTCAATGTGCATGATTGAAGTGCGAAGGCAGGGCAGACTTCCTTCTTTTTCAATATCTAGATTTTCCAAATGAAAATCAGATAAATTATGTGCTGCGTCCCCTTAAAAATATGAAACACTTTCTTTTTGAGAAGAAAATCAGTAGCTAGTGGGGTATTGTCAAGAGTTGGCATGGGCTAATTGCCTGTTTCAATAATGTTCACCAAGAATTGTGAAACATTAGTAATGTGGCTGCCCGACTCAGAAAATAGTTGGTGCAGAGTTTGATATTCTTTTGCTCTGATTTCACACCCTCTTTCTTTTTAAGCATTAAGCTCACATCTAACCAAACTCTCTTTTTCATTTTACCTCAACGCACAACCCACACTCATTTCTTTTCGACTCCTCACACTCAATCACTAAAGGTTTAACTTCTTGGGTAGGAAACACTGGTGATCGTGAATCCATAGAAGTTTCAATTAAGTCCTACACAAAGAACCCATATTCCTATTAAAGCATATGTTGCTCAATATGGTTTAACTTCATCAGTTAAAGCTCAAATACAAGTCAAATATGTGTATGCTCAGAATATAATCATGAAGAAATGAGCATTTTTAAACATTGAAATATTTTCAAACAAGTATATTGAATGAATAAACATGAATGCAACAAACTTGTTTAAAAATCTGACATTGTATGAAAAATGATCAGATAAGAAATGATATATCAATCAAAGCTTATGGTCAAGAATAATGGATATTATCTATACGAACCATTGTTTTTCCCAATATTCAAGTTCTAATCAATACAAACACTCAAGATGAGAATCACAAATTATATGTCATTGATTCAAACAACAAAGATTACAATTTCACAACTTTCTCTCTCTAAACTCTCTCACTAGAATAATGTTCTAAGTAGCTCTTCTCTCATAAGCTCTCTCTACTTCTGATTGATAACTGATTTCAACAACAAGAAAACAAGGTATTTATACCTCACATACAAAATACAAAGAAACAAACAAATACAAATGTTAACTTTGACTTTATTAACAAAATGACTTTGACTTTCACTGAGAGTTGACTTTCAGCCTTTGACTTCTTGAACTTTTGTCTTCAATCTTTATGATCTTGAATCCAACAATTCTGTGCTCTAACAATCTCCCCCTTTGGATCAAGATCATTATTAAAAGATTTAGCAATACGATCTTCTCTCTTTAAGCTCTGTTTGATTAAGCCCCCCCTTTGAACAACCTTTATCTTCTCTTGTAATCTCCCCTTTGATACAAACATGATATACAAACTCCCCCTTAACACGATGAAATTCTTCTTTGATAAACTTTGTCTTCAAAAACATTCATCAATCTTCTAAACGTCTGATCTTTAAACAGAGTAGCATTCAGTCCCAAAGTTTGTAACCAAACCTCTTTTAGACACCAACCTGATTGCTTCAGCAAATTATCTTCAACAAACAAATTATCTTCAACAAACAAATTATCTTCAACAAACTGAAATCTTTGAACACTTTTCGTCTTTGAACAACAATCTTCCTTTAACAATCAATTCTTGAACATTTTTCTCTCAACTTTAACATATCTGACTCAAACATTTCTTGTATTCTTCTCCCCCTTTTTGATGATTTGAGCATCGATATCATCAAAACTCTCACCAAGAAATGTCGTTGAAAATTCTGATCTGTCAAACTGAGCCTCTGATTCGTTGATCCGTAACCATGTATTTATCTAGATCTTTTCAAATCCAGACAAGTTAGAAATGTGTAACACCTGAATCAACAAATGAATCAGTTAAAATGCCTGTCAGCAACACGAAGTCACTGTGTGTAACGGATACACAATATAAAGGAGCTTTTGTTATGTTCACTCCCCCAGGGCTTCAAATGTTAGAGCACAAAATTGTTGGATTCAAGATCATAAAGATTGAAGACAAAAGTTCAAGAATTCAAAGCTAGAAAAGTCAACTCTCATCAAAGTCAAAGTCTTTTGTTAATAAAGTCAAAGTCAATGTAATTGTATTTGTTTGTTTTCTTTGTAATTGTCAAGGGTATAAATAGTCTTTGTTTGTCTTTGTAATCAGATGTACACGAATCAGAGAGAGAGCATATTAGAGAAGAGTTCATTGAATATTATTCTAGAGTGAGATAGTAGTGAGAGAAAGTTGCAATTTGTAATCTTGATGATTGAATCAATGACATATGATTTCAAATTCTCATCTTGATTGTTTATGATAATTTAGAACTTGAAATCTAAGGACTAACAATTGGTATCAGAGCAGATCCAAAAGTGAAATCAATTTAAGAAAATGTTCGACACTGTGTTCTTGAATATCCAGATCGATTTTTGAGTTTTTGTGCAATTTTTGAGTTCTAAACGATTAGAATTTGTATGTTGAGTGAATTCGATCGAGTCTGTATAGTTTAATTTGGCAATTGCACTGTATTTGATCTTGATTTGGTGATTTTGTATGTTTTGAGTTCACGATTTTCAAATTCACTGTAAATCGAGTCAAAGTGTATCATTTTGTATTTGTTTTTTTTTAAATTCTTGCATTGTAATCTGTTCTAGAGTTGAATTCGAGGATTTCTGCAAAGTTTCGAAACAATTGAAGAAGATTTGAGTCGAAAATCGATGAAAAAGTGAAGTTTTGGTCGATATTCTGAAGAACGCGCAAGATCTACGAAACGCGCAAGTTCATCTGGAAGAACGCGCAAGTCGAAGGAAATTGATTTTTGGATAAAACGCGCAGAGGGTTATCTGCGAGTTCTAGAAATGCGCAGATCGAAGTCTGCGAGTTTGAAGAATTGGGAAATTTTTCTAAGTATTGAAACGCGCACGTAGCCATTAGCGAGTTATACAAACGCGCAAGTCTAAGATTGGGAGTTTATTCGGAAACAGTGATCTGCGAGTTTGTTCAATCTGCGAGTTTAAGAGTTAGATTGACCTGCGAGTTTGTTCAAACGCGCATCTAGGCTTCTGCGAGTTTCATAAACATGCATGCTTAAGCCTGCGAGTTTCACTTTGAATAGTGGTTTGCGAGTTTCACTTTGAATAGAGGGACCCCCGTGCTAAGTCTGCGAAGGGGGACATAGTTCTTTTTGTGATCAAAATCTCTGAATTTTTATTTCAAGTTTTTTCTGTATTCTTGTGATTTCATATTTATCGATCATTTTTGTCAAGTTCTTTTTGTAACAGATAATTCAAGATGGGATATTCTTCTGATGATGATGAAAAGAAGATTGAAAAGCTCAAATTAGAAAACCAAAATCTTGCTTCCTCAGTTGACTACTACTCAAAGAGATCAAAGAGATACAATGATGAAGGGAAGATACTGAGAGAAGAAGTTAGTGCTTTAAAGACTATTAATGAAGATCTTCTGAAACAGACTTTTGGGCTTAATGAAGAAAAGGTCTTGTTTTTGGAAGCTGAGAACACAAAGTTCACAAGTAAAATCTTTGACTTGGAATATCAGATTATCCAAATCCAGCAGCAAGCATCTGTTGAAACTTATGAGGACAAGATTAAGAGTTTGGAAGATGCTAATGCTGAGCTTCGAAAGAAAATATATGATTTAGAACAAAAGATGGTCAAAGATAGAGATGACTTTGAGAGTGAAAAGAAAACATTTGCAAAGAAGTTCTCGGAATTTTCTAGAAAATGTGCTGAAGAGAAGAAGACGGTGGAGCTTAAATGCATTAAGCTTTCTCAACAAGTTTCTGATTTTGAGAAAGTGATCATTATTGAAAGAGAAAAGTTTGCAAAGGATAAAAGGAAATTGAACAGAAGAACGTTAGATTTTTTAAAGAGATATCTGATGGACGAAAGAATGTGGAAAAAGATTTTGAAGAAGAAAGAAATATATTTGAGGAAGAAATCAAGAAGCTTACTAAGAAGTTATCTGAACTGTCTGAGAGTGCACTAAAAGAGCAGATAACGAAGTCTGAATTCAAGAAGAAGATTGACCTACTCATTGAAGAAATAGATAGTTTTTTTTAAAGATAAAAGAGCTTGAAAAGATTGTTTCAAAGGTGGTGGTGACTGAGCATACGACTCCAGAGTCCAAAATCCACTCACCTAGAAATAGTTCAGTTGGTTCTTTCAAGATAGATGCAAGCTCACATCAGAAAACTATTTCTTCAAGAAGGTTAATTAATTCATTTGATCAGATTCGTACAACTAACATTTTCTATGATTGTAAACTAGATGGTTCAGGTACACATAGAAGGAGAAGAAAAAGATGTGAAAAAGAGAAGCTGGTTTGGAAGGTAAAACCAGTTGAAGATAAGAAGAATGATGAGAAGAAGAAAGAAAAGAAAGGAAAGAAGGAAGAGAAGACAAGTAACAAATCATGTATACATGCATCAACAGTCAAGAAGAACAAAGTGCTAAAAGGTAAACCTGATCTTGCTTATTCGAGAGATCAATTGATCAGGTTATCTAAAAAGAGGTTTTGTTCTTGTTGTCGTACTTATGATTTTGTTCATAAAACGAATGATCATTACTGGTATGGTTCTTACTCTATTACTCCCATAAGAACTTCAACTAACATTTATGGACCCAAATACCAGTGGGTACCAAAACCAAAAGATGATTCTGTGTTGCAGGCACCTACAGTCAAGGGGGAGTAAGAGAACCAAGGCTTCTAAGTACATCAGCTTGGAACCCGTACTTCAACGGCGTTTGACTTCTAAACACAACAGTTTAGGACTCGTACTTCAGTGATCAAAAGAGATGCTACTCCCGGGATGATAAGAGATTGTACTCAGATACTCAAATGAGGAAATCAACCTTCAAGGGGGAGTACATAAGTTTTTCTGGAAATATGTTTTCGGAAGATATGATGAACTACACTTCAGGAGGAGTTGTAGATCTCTATCATGTGTCTTTTACTGACAAATTTCAGATGCATATTTTCAGGGGGAGTTAAGAATTTTGATTTCTGATTACTTCAGATCAGAACTCGTACTTTAATCGTTTTACTGCTTTATGTCATTTTAATTTTGAATAAATTTGTGAATAAAGTTGATTTGACATGACTTTGAGACTTGTGCAGAATGAGAGAAGCTATCAAGATCATATCTTAATGACTACAGCTGACTTTATGAGAATTAAGATTGAGCAAAAAGGTAAATTTCTTATCTTAATCTCAAATATATCTGAAATAAGTACAACTTTCAGATATAGAAAACATGTTCTGAAATGTTCAAACCACTTCCCGATTCTTAAACAGATTTCATGAATTGGAAGTGTGTTTTTAAATGTTTTCATTTTTATTTGGACTTAATTTTTTTTACAAACCGTGTGTTTCCAAAGATAAATACTTGCGTATTGTCTTTTCTATATACTTTAAAGTATTCACACACACCGGTTTCATTTTTCGTTCAAATTGTTCTTACCATGTCTCTAAATTGAAACAAATTTTTTTCGATGGTAAGACACTCCGCTTGTACTGTAAAGAATTTTGAGCGATATTTCATTTCTAAACGTCATTTCAAGAATGTCTATATTTTTGTTTCGTATAGACAATATCCATTATTCTTGACCTTAAGCTTTGATTGTTATATCATTCATTTATGATCATTTTCATACAATGTCAGATTTTCAAACAAGCCTTTTGCATTCATATTCATTCATTTCATATACTTGTTTGAAAATGCTTCAATGTCTAAAAATGCTCAAATCTTCATGATTATACTTTATGAGCATACATTAATCTGACATTTGTATATGAACTTTAACTGCTAAAGTTAAATCATTATGAGAAACACGTTCTTTTAGGATCATATATGGGTTCTTTGTGCTAGGACTTAAATAAACTTCTATGAAATCACATTAACCAGTGATTTCTACCCAAGAAGTTACTCCATAGTGATTGAGTGTGAGGAGTCAAAATGAAATGAGTGTGGGATATGTGACAAGGTAAAATGGAAATGAGAGTTTGGTTAGATGTGAGCTTAATGATAAAAAGAAAGAGGGTGTGAGATCAGAGTAAAAGAATATCAAACTCTGCACCAACTACTTTCTGAGCCGGGCAGCCACATTACTAATGTTTCACAATCCTTGGTGAACATTATTGAAACAGGCAAATAGCCCATGCCAACTCTTGTTATAAACCCCACCAACCACTCATTTTCTTCTAAAAAAGAAAGTGTTTCATATTTCAAAGGGGACGCAACATATATTCTATCTGATTTTCATTTGGAAAATCTGGATATTGAAAAAGAAGGAAGTCTGCCCCACCTTCACACTTTAATTATGCACATTGAGTTTGTGTTTATCTACTGTTGTCTCAGTGGTTTACACTATGTTGAGCCTTTATAAAAGTAACTATTCGTGCTTAACACACAAAGAATTTGTTTCTTTGTCATAAAATTCATAGAAATTGCCTTTGTGGTGTTTCGATAATTGGATGGAAGCCCTGGGGGAGTGAATATCAAAAAGCTCCTTTATATTGTGTATTCGTTACATACAGTGACTTCGTGTTACTTACAGGCATTTTAACTGATTCATTTGTTGATTCAGGAGTTACATGTTCTTATTTTGTCTGAATTTGCAAAGATCTAGATGAATACTTGGTTATGAATCACAGAATCAGAGGCTCTTGGATAGATCAGAATGGTCAAATACATTTCTTGGAGAAAAGTTTTGATGATATCAATGCTCTAATCATCAAAATGGGGGAGAAGAGTTCAAGAAATGTTTGAGAAAGCAAAGAAAAAGAAATGTCCAAAGTTCAAGATATGGGAGAGTTGTTCAAGATTTGTTTGAAAGCTGAAAGACTTTGAAGATTTTGTTGAAATTTTATTTGTGAAAGAGGTTTTATAACTTTGGGAGAGAATGTCAATTATTCTTGAAGGACAAAGTGTTGAAGATTGTGCTTATCAAAGAAGGGAGAATATTCTATGCACAAAAGGGGAGAATGAATTTTTCTGAGCTTATCAAAGAGGAATTTCATAGTGTTAAGGGGGAGAATGTTGATTTCTTGAGAAGATTTGTTTTTACATCAAAGGGGGAGATTCAAATTGAGCTTAAAAGAGAAGATTGATATGCTAAATGTTTTTAGTTATGATCTTGATCCAAAGGGGGAGAATGTTAGAGCACAAAATTGTTGGATTCAATATCATAAAGATTGAAGACAAAAGTTCAAGAATTCAAAGCTAGAAAAATCAACTCTCATCAAAGTCAAAGTCTTTTGTTAATAAAGTCAAAGTCAATGTAATTGTATTTGTTTGTTTTCTTTGTAATTGTCAAGGGTATAAATAGTCTTTGTTTGTCTTTGTAATCAGATGTACACGAATCAGAGAGAGAGCATATTAGAGAAGAGTTCATTGAATATTATTCTAGAGTGAGAGAGTAGTGAGAGAAGGTTGCAATTTGTAATCTTGATGATTGAATCAATGACATATGATTTCGAATTCTCATCTTGATTGTTTATGATCATTTAGAACTTGAAATCTAAGGACTAACAACCAAGATATAGACATTCTTGAAATAACGTTTCGAAATGAAATATCGCTCAAAATTCATTGAAGTACAAGCGGGGTGTCTTACCATCGAAAAATATGTTTCAAATTTGAGACATGGTAAGAACATTTTGAATAAAAATTAAACCGATGTGTGTGAATACTTGAAAAGTATATAGAAAAGATAATACACAAGTATTTATCTTTGGAAACACACGGTTTATTAATCATTTCAGCACATTTAACAATGAAAACATTTAAAATCACACTTCCAATTCATGAAATCTGTTTAAGAATCAGGAAGTGGTTTGAACATTTTAAGAAAATGTTTTCTTATGACTGAAAGTTGTCTTTCTTTCAACCATATATGAGATTAAGATAAGAAATTAACCTGTACGCTCAATCTTAATTCTCATAAAGTCAGCTGAAGTGATAAAGATATGATCTTGATAACTTCTCTCATTCTGCATAAGTCTCAAAGTCATGTCAAAGCAACTTTTATTCACAAAATTTATTCAAAAGTAAAAGACATAAAGCAGTAAAACAATTAAAGTACGAGTTCTGATTAGATGTAATCAGAAATCATAGTCTTACTCCTTTGACTTGTACACTCCCCCTAAATTCATGCATCACAAAAATTTGTCAGTTAAGTAAAATGCAGAAATTAGATAAACTCCTCCTCAAAAGAATAATAACCATCTTTAATCGTCTCTTACTCACTCCCCCTGAGAACAACAACAACATGTTAAAGTACAGGTATCCTTTCAGAATTAATGATAAAGAAATGATGAAAAATTACAATAAAAGAAACTTTAATAGGTAATTATTGATTAGACTTTGAGATTTAGCATACCAAGCTTAGATACAAGAAAATTAAATCGCTTTTCATCTAAAGCTTTGGTAAACAAATCCACAAGTTGATAATCAGTCTTTACAAAGTAAAGTTCTATTGTACCTTTTTCTACATTATCTTTGATAAAATGATACCTAACATCAATATGCTTTGTCTTAGTGTGTTGTACAGGATTAGCAGATATCGCGATTGCGCTCTTCGAGTCACAATATATCGGAATTTTATCAAACTTGAATCCATAGTCTCGCAACTGTGTTCGCATCCACAAGACTTGAGAGCAGCAACTGGCAGTAGCTACATACTCTGCTTCAGCAGTCGACGTGGAAACACATAATTGTTTCTTTGACACCCAGCTAACGAGTTTGTCTCCAAGGAATTGTATGTGTCCTGAAGTGCTCTTCATGTCAAGCATGCACCCAACATGATCTGCATCTGAATAAGCAGTCTGTTGAAACCCAGTATCCTTAGGATACCACAGACCAAGATCTGCAGTCCCCTTCAGATATCTAAAAATCCGTTTGACAGCAGCCAAATGGGATTCTTTAGAAGCAGCCTGATATTTAGAACATAAGCATGTTGAAAACATAATATCTGGCCTACTTGAAGTAAGATACATTAAAGCACCTATCATACCTCTATAAGTCCTAACATCAACACTTTTACCCGATGGATCAGTGCTAATCTTAGTACCTGGTGCCATCGGGGTGCCATCGGGGTTCCATCGGGGTTCCAATTGTGAGCTGCGTAGGCTAGAAACATACCGATTGCCTTTATACGCGCTACTGGAGCATATGTCTCATCGTAGTCTATGCCTTCCTCTTGCCGGTAACCTTTGGTAACAAGTATTGTTTTATTCCTTATGACAATACCATCTTCATCCTTTTTATTCTTGAATACCCATTTAGTGCCAATTACGGATTTTCCTTCCGGTTTTGGAACTAATCTCCAGACCTTCAGGGCTTCAAACTGATTTAATTCTTCTTGCATAGCAGACACCCAATCCGAATCAACTAATGCCTTTGATACACGCGTAGGCTCTATCTTGCTGAGGAATGAGTCATGCATACATTGATTCAAAGTCGCTGACCTAGTTTGCACCGGCTTGTTTAGATCTCCAATTACTTGGTGTAAAGGATGCTCTTTAGTCCAGCGATGCTCATGAGGGAGTGGAGTAGATACTGATTGATCATGATTATCATCTTGAAATCCACTATCAGGCTCTTCAGTTTGAATAGTTGGAGGAGGGTTTGCAGTTGAAATTTCAGGTGTAGAAGCATCAGTTGGAACAACATACTCTGGATGTTGAGTAGACAGTGTATCACACCCAACTGATACAATTAGTTCTGGATTAGTATTTACTTGTATATCGTCAACTGTAGGAGTAGATGTTGGATGTGAGTTTCTGACTGAACGGGGAATTCAGATTCTGTTATGACTTCTGAAGTGACTTGATGATTGCAACTTGTGTCTTCAAACCTGTCAGTCACAGCAGATTTAGGCAAATTAGATCCTAGAAACTCATCATAAAAGAATTCAAATAACAAATCTAAATCAGATAAATGACTAGTAGATGTAGAAGCGTTATTCGAATTGTTCTCTGTAGAAACAGGTTCTGGACTGATCTTCCCAGAAGCTAATACTCCAGTTATCACGGGTTCTGAATTGAGTTGTTCAAAATCCATATCTTCATCAAATGTGACGTTAACGCTCTCAACGACTGTCTTTGACTTCTTAAGGTAAACACGATATGCATTAGATGTCGAAGAATAACCAATGAAGATACCCTCATCCGCATTAGCACTGAATTTGTTCAGACTCTCTCTGTCGTTAAGCACGAAACACTTACACCCAAATATGTGAAAATATTTGATTGTCGGTGTTATGTTGTTGATCAACTCATATGGAGTCTTTTGAAAACGACGGTGTATCATGGACCGATTCTGAGTATGACATGCAGTCGACACAGCTTCTGCCCATAAAAATAGAGGTAAGTCCGATTGGCTAAGCATAGTACGAGCGACCTCGACTAGCGTCCGATTTCTGCTTTCGACTACCCCATTCTGTTCAGGCGTACGAGCAGCAGAGTATTGATGTGATATCCCAACCGATTCGAGATATTCTTCAACAATCTTGTTTTTGAACTCTTTGCCGTTGTCGCTTCTAAGAAGCTTGACTTGTTTCTGCAAATTCACCTGGGTCGTCTTCAGAAAATTGATCAGAACTTCGGGTGTCTCATCTTTTGATCGTAAAAATTTGACCCATATGTATCGCGAATAATCGTCCACGATAACCAGGACGTATATCTTTCCACCCAAGCTCTGCGTTTACATTGGACCACACAAATCCATATGTAACAATTCTAACAGAGAGCTGGTACTTGGTTCAGGCTTCGGTTTATTCGGAGCTCTCTTCATCTTTCCTTTTTCACATGCTGCACATAAGTGTTCTTTCTCATATTTCAGTTCAAGAAGTCTATTGACTAGCTTTCCACTAACCAACTTGTTGATATAACGAAAGTTCAGGTGTGATATTCGTCGATGCCAAAGCCAACTTTCCTGCATCGAGGCTTTTGTCAGTAAGCAAACCTGATTGTCATTCTGAACCTTTGAAAGATTGATGGTGTAGAGGTTTGTCTCTCGATTGCCGACTGAGATTTCATTACCGTCTTCAGTACGAACCGAACATCTCTTAGCTTTGAAGTTGACCTTTAACCCTTTGTCGCATAATTGACCGATGCTAAACAAGTTATGCCCTAAACCTTCGACATAGCTCACCTTCCTAATCGTTATGTTGTCTTGATTGATGTCACCATATCCTAAGATTGCTGAAAACTGGTCGTTTCCAAATCTCACATTGCCACTGAATTTCTCTGTATAATTAGACAATAAAGCTTTCTGCCTGGTCATATGCTTGGAATAGCTGCTATTCAAGTACCACATATGCCGGGTCTGCAAGAGAAATCAGGAAATAACAATTTTAGGAACCCATTTAAAAACGGGTTTTAATAGATTAGCACATGATTTTGGTATCCATTTGAAAATGGATCCTCCTTTTCATTGAAAACTTTTGAAAACATTTGATCTTGAAGAATAAACATGATAAGACCCAAACCAATCATTAGAAGTATGATGATAAGCAAAATCATATCTCCGATAATGAAAAGATTTATTAGTAGTAGGAGATAATTGAATCAATTGCTTTATTGAATAACACTTGTAAGAAGTTACAAGGTTTTGTTTAGGAGAAGCAAGTTGACCAACTACATCAGTATCACTACTATCAGATCTATTACATGAATTATCAGAAAATGATTTGGCTGTCTTATCATTCTTCCTCTTTGGTCGCCATTCAGACCTTGCTTTCGACTGTTTCTTTCTTAAATCTGAAACAGAAGATTTAGATCTATTAGGAAAATCAGATTTCTGAGATTGATTTTTCTTTTGTTTACCAGTGTTGATCCGTTTCTGTGATTGTTGTCTCTTACGTTTCTTACCCTTAGAATAATAATCAGCAGTCACAGAAACTGGTTCACCAACCTTAGTTGACGATACACCTACTTTAAAAACACTTGGTAACTCTTTTCCATTTATAATAAAAGTAGAATGATCTGGAAGAGAAGCATTAAAATTAAACATATCAATTTCCTCTATACACCTATCATCAGAATTGAGAAAATCATTTGCATACGCAAATAAGTCATCAAAGTTATCAGTCGAAGTTTGAGGTGCCTTTGAAACCTTAGAACACTTTTTAGATGTAGATTGAAAAACTGTGTTCTTTAAAACAGTATAAAATACACTTTGTTCAATATCTACCAAAAGTCTTTCATCAGATAAAACATTTTCAAGTTCAACTATTTTGCTTTCAAGAATGAGTAGAGGAACATAAAATTTTTGCAATTGTAGGTTTTGCCTCCATCTCAGAAACAAAATAACTAGCAAAATATTCGTTTGAGAGAACTTTTGGTGTTTCAGAAAGATAACTATCATTTAACTTTTCATAGTTAAATGGTAGTTGCATTTTCTTAATATTCTTTCTATTTTCAGTTTATCTAGCCTCAACTTCTTCTGGTAATTTGGTAACAAATTTGGGTTTTAAATGAGTATATTTACCAGCAACAGCAAGAAAATCAAAATTATATAATGCTGGTTGTTTTCTGATGGCTTTCTTTAAGTAATGAGGGTTTTCAAAACCAAGTCCCCATTTTTCCTTAACATCAGCCTCTTCATTGGGTGCATTAAGAAAAATAGTTTGATCTGTTTGACCTCTTGCATAAAGTTTGGCTGCCAGGCCATTTAACTTCTTATTTAAAAGCTTGTTTTCAACCTGCAATTTATAAGCAGTTAGTGCAGATTCTTTCTTCTCAAAATCAGACTTAGAAATTGTAGCTTCAAAATCAGAAATCTTGTTTTCAAAACAATCTACTTGAAATTTAGAATCAGAAGCAGACTTGCGTAAAGAATCAATTAGATCTTTGTTCCCAATAACAGATTTATTAAGCTCAAAGATCTTGTTGTTTCTTTTAGCAACCCTGTCTTTTTCCTTTTTCAGTTTTGTTTGTAAGTCGTGAAGCTCAATCATCATGGCTTCCATTTTGGTTAAGAAATATTTTTCAGTTAAGTGCAATACCTCATCAACTGCTTTATCATCTGAATCATCATATTTCACCTCTTTGCCCATTAAGCATAGGTGTGCAGCTTCTTCTCTTTCTTCATCCTCATCAGAATGATCTAACCAGTATTCGTCTTCAGTCATTAATGCCCTGCCAGATTCCTGTTGCTTGGCCAAGAGCAATTTGTTCTGATAATACTCTGAGTTGCGAACCTTTGGCTTCTGACATTCTTTTACATAATGTCCGAACTTGCCACAGTTGTAACATTTGATCAGATCATTAGCATTCTTCTTTTCAGTACTGGCGTAATCATTCACAAACTTCTTATTTTCTTCCGTCTTTCTCTCCACATGCCGGTTCTCTTCATATCTCTTTCCTTCAACTCTTTATCTGTGTTCATGGTTCTTGGAGCTGGAAGAAGAGTATCTCTGAGAATTTGATCCCGGCTTCTTGTAGAATTTCTTTTGGAAAGCACGGGTCAGTAAAAGTATAGCTTGTTTGAGACTTTCTCCGTCATCTCCATCAGATTCAGATTCTGATTCAGAACTGGTAATCACTTTCTTCTTTTTCTTCTTATTTGTCTTTTCTTTCTTCTTCTCTCTGGCTACCAATGCTATGGGATCGGGAACTTTCTCTGTCTTCTTTTTCTCAGCTCTTTTCTCTTCCACCTCTTCCTCATTTTGACGCAAAGTCTCGTAAACCTCATGTAACGGAATGCCATTTAGATCCTTCATCTGTTTCATCCTACGCGTATGCTTTTTCCATTCAGGTTGTAGGATGCTCAGGAACTTGACATTGTTCTCAAGATGATTCTTTTTCACTTTATTCTTTGACAATTCATTCAGAAGCAAGACAAACCGATCATAGGTGTCTTCTAAGCTTTCATCTTCTTTTGCTTTGAATTCTTCGTAGCTATTAATGCAGTTAGCTACTTTCATCTGATTGCCAACTTTGGAACCCATCGTCATCTTCTGAAGTTGATCCCACATCTTCTTTGCATTGGCCTTGTAGCTATCTATCTTGATGTAGATCTCATTCGGAATGCTCTGAAGTAAAGGAGATTTTGCTTGCTTATCTGCTTTAAACCGGCTTTTCTGTTCCTCAGAATAGTGTGAAAAATCCATTGGAACAGTCTTCATCTTTTGATCTTTGTCCTCATCACCATCCTCACTGTCAGATGAATCATCATCAGGAATATGAACAGTAGGTGGTACCATGGGACCTTCAGTTATTGAAAGAAGAATATTTTCCCCATTTGCATGCCTATCCACAAAATCCAGAAATTTGTCCTTCCACTGCTCGTATTCCCCTTTAAATAGAACCGGGGGCTTGACATCTGTGCCAATAGAAAGAGCGTCTTTGGAAGTCATCTTGTATGAACCTGTTTGAAAAAATATGCAATAAGAAACTAGAAACTGGTCGTTAGTCCAAATATGAAATCACAAGAAATGAGAAAAATTCAGAAACTCAGAAATTTTGACTAAGTAACAAAACACGCAAAGCACTATTTACTATTAAACTCCCAGGCTTTAGCTTTCGTGTTGATGAAACTCGCACGCAAAGGGTTGCGTGTTTTGGCAAACTCGCAAGGTACTGTAACTCGCAAATTGTTGAAACTCGCAGAAGCTTGAAACTCGCAAGTGACTGTCCACTATGAAACACGCTAATAAAGACGTGCGCTTTTGCTGAACACGCAAGACACTACTTGCGCGTTTAAGCAAACTCGCTAACCATGGCTTGCGCAAAACTTGAAACTCGCTAAACGAAGCTAGCGTGTTTCAACACTTAGAATATTTTTCTAAGATTTCAAACTCGCAGATGATAACATGCGCGTTTCCTGAAACTCGCTGACTGAATGAACTCGCAGATAACTGTTCCTAATGAAACTCGCACGCTTAGACTTGCGCGTTTGTAGAACTCGCTAATGTCTTTGTGCGCGTTTCCATACTTAGAAAAATTTCCCAAATCTTCAAACTCGCAGGCTTCGATCTATGCGTTTCTAGAACTCCCAGATAACTCTCTACGCGTTTTGTCCAAAAATACAATCATTCAGTTTGCGCTTTTCTCAGATGAACTAGCGCGTTTCTCGGATCTTGCGTGTTCTTCAGAAAGTCGACCAAAAACTTGATTTTTCCATCGATTTCGAATCAATTCTTCTTCAATTGATTCGAAACTTTGCATAACTCCTCTAAATCAACTTTAGAACAGATTACAATACATGAATTTCAAACACAAACATTCAAAATACAAATCAAATGATGATACAGTGCTTGTAAAACTTGTGAACAAAATTTCAACAAAATCCAAAAATTATCAAACAATTACAGTGCAATTGACAAATTTGACTATACCGACTCGATCGATTATACTTAGTAGATAAAACCTAATCGATTACAACTCCAGATTTGCACAAAAACTTGAATTTCGATTCTCGGTTCAAGAACACAGTGTCGAACAAATTCTTGATCTAATTTCAGTTTTGGATCTGCTCTGATACCAATTGTGAGTCCTGTTTCTAATTTCTAATCATAATCAAATCAATCTAACAAAATAAGATTTCAATTACCTGTTTGATTCAAATCAATTCAACAATTACAAACTCTCTCTCTCTATAACTCCTCTTTCTCTCTCTACGATTCTCTCTCAAGAATGCGATCTCAGATTACCACACTCTAGATACTCTACTAACAAGAACAACTAACTAAACTATTTATACCAAGAACTAAAATACAAGGAAATACAAAATACAATGCACTTTGACTTTTATTAAAAAATAGACTTTGACTTTAATGAGAATTGACTTTCAGCTTTGACTTCTTGTATCTTTAACCTTCAGTCTTCTTGATCTTGTATCCAACAGATTTATGCTCTAACATAAGGTATTGGAAATCTGCAACAGGTTAAAGCATATTTCAATCTTATTACGTCTTCTCCACAATTACATGCTTACCGTGATAGTGATTGAAAAACATGCAATAATTCAAGAAGACCAATATCACTATCTTGCATACTATTTGGTACTTCCCCTAAACCCTAGAACTCTAAAACCCTTTCGCATTTCCTAGCAACCAAGAAACCACTAGTGGTTTTTTGTTCATCAAGACATGCCGACTACCGACTTATTTTTAGGCCGAAGCAATTAACACTGCTTGTTTCACCCAAAATCGGTTAGTAGCTGTCAAAAGACATAACAAGACACCCTATGAAGTCTTCTATGGCCGAAATCCAAATATAGGCTTTTTCCATGTCTTTGGATGTGTATTCTTTATCATGAACGATAGACAAAATCTTGGAAAGTTCGATCCTAAGGATGATGAAGGAATATTTTTGGGCTACTCTCTTTCTTTAAAAACCTATCAGGTATACAATCTTTGGAGAAAATACATTGATGAATCCATTCATGTGAAATTTGATAATCATAAGTCATCATTTCTTTCATGTGATGATGATGAATTAAACAAGTGGATTTCATCATGTGTTGGCAATAGACCACAAAATTCTTCAATGAGTTATAATCCGTCAATTCCTTTCTCTCAAGATCCCTGTACTCAAAATGGTGATCTACCTATCTTCTCAACCATTATTCCTGATCATCAAATTGTCATTCCTGAAAATCAAAATCTTCTTGATCCTATTTTTCCAGATTTCTCTCAACCTGAACCTTTTTCCAGCATTCCTACCGATCTCCCATCCTCTTCTCAACCTCAACAAATTCTGCCTCTACCTCTTCCACCAGCCGCTAAGTGGACAAAAGATCACCCAATTGATCAAATCATCGGTGATCAACAAGTTGGGGTTCAAACTCGAAGAGAAATAGGAAACATCTGTCTCTATGTGAATTTCCTATCCATCATTGAACCAAAATGAATTGAAAAGGCTCTGGTCGATCCATGTTGGATCACAACCATGCAAACTCTCTCTATTCAAAACTAATAAAGTATGGAGACTTGTTACTCGACCTCCAAAGAGAACCATCATGGCACAAAATGGGTGTTTCAAAACAGGATAAATGGAGAAGGTATTGTGATTAGAAATAAAGCCAGACTCATGGCTCAAGGATATTGGCAGGAAGAAAGTATTGATTATGATGAAACCATTGCTCCTGTTTCCCGACTTGAAGCAATACGAATCTTTCCTGCTCATTGTTAGCTCCAAATCTTCATTTATTAAAGTGTTGAAAATATCTAAGTCCTATTTCAGAGGACGAAGACTTCAGAGGACAAACCTGCCTCTGAAGTACTTATCAGAGATGAACACTTTCAGCAGAAGACATCAGAGATGGCTTCATCAAAGGCTCTGAAGACTACATCAGAGCTCTGAAGACATTCTCTCTGAAGAAGGCGCTGAAGACATTTTTCCTGAAGTATCAGAACAGATAACCAATCACTTAGTGATAAGATTTACTTTATAGAGTAGGTTAGTGTTCAAGCATGTCTTGAGCTTACCTTTTAGGTAAGACACTGTTCAAGCATGCTTCTATTTGTCAGAATAGTACACTGTTTACTTTATGGTCCAATAAATAGGACCATCACTCCTTTGACAAAAGTGTGCTTTTTGAAATCTTGTATTAGAAGAATCAACAGAATATATCTTAAGAAGATCTTGTTCTTACTGCTTATTTTATTATATGAACTATGATATTTGAATCTGCTTTTGATATTAAACTATATTGCTTCCGCTGTTATTACTCTTATTGTTTATATCATTATTATCGTAAGGTTAAATCTGGGATCCAACAATTGGTATCAGAGCCTCCTTTGTTTTTAAAACAAAGAAAGATCATATCTGCATACTCGGATAGATTTATATCTTACTGATTCAAACTTTAAATATGTGCATGTTTATATAAACCCTGATTTATTAAACTTCATATGCTCCAGGTTTAAAAGAAAATCACAGTTTCATCTCTTGATAAAAGATCTTCATAGAAAAGCATCAGTTCTTCATATCTTCATCTTTTCTTCACAAAATGGCAAACTCAAGTATAAGTGCCATTTATACAGCTGGATCATTAACCAAGCCTCCTACACTTCTAAGGGATGAATATACTCAATGGAAGATAAGGATGGTAAACTTCTTAGAAGGCATGGACAAGGATCTGTTAAGATCAGTGAATGATGGACCTCACCAACCAATGGTGTTGGTACCAAGAGTTCCAGCAACAGCAGATACTGCTGAAATCCCTGCTTACTATGAAAAGAAAACTTCAAACTTTACGGCTGAAGAAACTAACATGATGGAAAATGATTCAAAAGCTGTTAGATTACTTATAATGGCCATTCCCAATGATATCTTCCAAGAACTTGATTCTTGTGTAACTGCAAAAGAGATATGGGATCAGTTGTTAAATCAAGTTGAAGGTGGCCTACAAACTCAAAAGAACAGGAGAAATCTTTGTATCAATGAATATCATGATTTTCATTCATTACCCGAAGAAACCTTACACCAAACATACTCAAGGTTTAACATCCTCATCAACAAATGCAAAAAATTTGGGGTCATGAAAACAAAAGAAGAAAACAATGTTCTTTTTCTTAAAAGTCTAAATGAAGAATGGTCATAACTGTCAATGTCAATACAAGTCAATCAAAATCTTGAATCATGGTTATTGACTGACATTTATGGCACCTTGGTAGCACAGGAAAAAGAATTTGTTAAACAAAAATCAAAAACCTCTTTAGGTGGTCCACTTGCACTCATGTCAAAACAGAAAGGTTCTGATGTCTAAAAGAAATACAAGAAAATCCAAGAAGGTTCTGATGTCACAAGAAAGCAGAAATACATAAACAAATAACTGTTTAAAAAGGGAATCTAAAAGAAAATCCAAGAAGGTTCTGATGTCTGAAGAAGTTGAACACTCAGATTCTGACTCAGATGATGACATCAATGCTTTTGCCAAATCTCTTGCATTAATCACCCATCAATTTAACAAGAAATTTGGCAAGAAAGTTTTTGAAGGAAGAAGAGAGGATGAAGAAAGAAGAGGAAATCCAGAAAGGAGATTTCAGAAAGCTGACTATCAACAAGAGCCCAGATCTACTCTGCATAGTGATCAAAAGGGCGTTCATTTCACCAATCATGATTCTACTCAACAATCAAGATCTCAACAATCATTTCAGCCAAGGTATCCTCAACCTTAGAGGTACTTCAAGCCACAACCACAAGCACAAAATACAGAATCAGACACTACTCTTCCATCAAACCAAAACGATGGAAGATGTTTTAGATGTGGAAAGCCAGTCCATTACTCTGCAAACTGCAGAGGCAGACTCATCAAAGATGAAGACTACTACAAAAACAAATACAAGTACAACGTCAAAGAGAGAGTACTTGTTGCAGAGATGGAAAACTGGCTGTCAGACTCAACAAGCGATGGAGAGGAAGAACCTACCAATCTCTGTGGTATGGCCTTTGAAGATGATCAGAATGATGGATCATCGGAGGACTACTCTGAAAAGGTAAACTCTCCTTCCACCTCTAACAGTGAACTTAAATTTGATGTTATTAAGCTAACAGATGAATTTCAAATCTTAAAGCAAAAACTTGTTGATGAAAAAGAAAAAAGAAAACAAATGTCAAAAGATCTTAGTTTTTACAAAAGGGAAAAAGATCTTCTTGAGTCAGAAAAGAAGGATATTTTTGTTGAGAAATCTAAACTTGAAAAAGCTCAGAAACAAAAAGAAAAATCTTTTTCTGAAAAATTCAAAGAACTTCAAATTCTGTTGCCTTAACCAATTTTTTCCAAAAAGAAAGAGAAATCCTACATCAATCTCTGGAAAGAAAAGAACTTCAAATCAAAAGCTATCTTGATGCTCAGGATGTCATTATAAAGATAAACTCTCAAATGGATACTCAAGGTTTGGGATTCAATGTATTGGATCCATTCACTGGATTGAAGAGAAGTTCACTTTCTTCCACTTTCTGTATAGGAAAGGTCCAAAGCTCTGACGGTCCATCTCTGAACAATTTCAAGAGAATAAAAACCTCAGAGGGATCAAAAGCAAGAACTCTAAACTTTAAAAATGTTGCATACTCTGAAGTGCAAAAGCTTTCCAGATTCTATCTTAAAAATAGAAAAAGAAACTTCAGAGGTATTTTTTCACAAAACCTCAGAGCAATGATCCCAAAGAGATTTTCAAGTTCGATGCATTTATCACAAATGAATCAGAGACATCTGAACAAAGTACCTCTGAAACAAGTACTTCTGAAGATGAACCTCAGAGTTCACTTAATCCTGATGCTCCTCTGTATTCACCAATCTCTGATGAATGCATCAGAACTACATTCGAGGATGACATCAAGAGAATAAATGAAGAAAATATCATAGCTGATTTGAAGAAGAAAGAAAGCATGAAAAGAATCATCAAAGTCTCTAAACCCAAAAAAATTGGGAAACCAGCAGAGGTAGTTATCTCTGGTACGACTGAACGAGACTTTCTTGACTCTGATTCTGAATTTGATCCAGAGGTAGATGAACAAATATTCTACAGACCAGAGGAAGTAATTCATAAAAAGATAGATACTGTTGGTTCTAGAATTTTGAACATTCCTATTTCTGTTTTGAAAAATAATCCCAGAATACCAATATGTCCTGACTTTGCAGAAATGTGTCTTCAAGCAAAAACTTCTCTGGATCTTGAAAAAGAATTAAAAGAAAATGCAAAGAATAAAACTATCACTTCTCAACTCTACACTTATAAACCAATCAATTTTACTCCTGGACAAAAAGGAAAATGGCAAGAAATTAACCATTCTGATCTTGTTTGTGCAATGAGCAACAAAGAGAAGAGGATGTTTTTAAACAAGAAAAGACAACTAGAAAAGAAGGCTGTCTTTCAAGCTAGAAGAAAGGAAGTAGTTAGGAATACTTGTAATATTCCTAGTACTAATTCAAAAAGAAATCATAATGTATCGAATGCATTTAATGAAATGAAAACCTTTGCTTCTACTTCTTCTTGTTCTGTAAAGTGCAATTGCATCCAACTCTTGATAAAACTGAAAAATCACTTCAGAGGTTCTCACTGTTTTCTTAATCAGTCTCTGAATAAAAATTCAGAGACAAAGCCTCAAAATAAAAAGGACAACTCTCCCAAAACATCAAAAGATGAAATGCCAAGTTTTCAGAGAAGTCATCAAAAACCTAACATGACAGGACCCATAATGAGATGGGTACCTAAGAAACTCTAATCTGTCTTGCAGAAACAGTCAATGCCAATCTGGTACTTGGATTCCGGATGCTCAAGGCATATGACTGGAAATAAAGAGTTACTATCCTCTTACAAAGCTAAATCTGGAGGAGCAGTAACTTTTGGAGACAATATACAAGGTCAGATTAAAGGTTATGGTGAGCTATCAAGAGGTAATGTTTCTGTATCAAGGGTTGCTTATGTTGATGGATTAAAACACAACTTAATCAACATAAGTCAACTTTATTACCATGGTTTTGATGTGAAATTTCAAAAAAAACTTTGTTCATTACTTCACTCAAAAACAGGTCAAGAAATGCTCAGAGCTGACAGAAAGGATAATCTATACAGAATGAATTTTTCCAAACACATAAAAACTGACTCAGAGAAACTCTGTGTAGTATCTCTGAACAATAAAGATGTCTGGCTCTGACATAAAAAGTTATCTCATCTGAACTTTTCTTCACTTAATAAATTGGTTAAACTAAATCTGGTTAAGGGTTTACCATCTCTGAAGTTTAACAAAGATCATCTTTGTTCTGCTTGTGAAATTGGAAAAATGAAAAGATCTTCCCACAAGAACAAAAGTGATAATAATTGTCCAAAACCTCTGCATATGCTTCATGTGGACCTCTGTGGTCCTATCTCTGTGCAGAGTTTATCAGGTAAAAAGTATATTATAATTTTAATTGACGAATACTCTAGATATACATGGATAGAATTCATCAGAGCCAAGTCTGATGTCCCTGATATTTTAATAAGATTGTTGAAAAGATTGCAGGTTCTGTTTGATAGCAAAGTTCAGAAGCTGAGAAGTGATAATCGGACAGAATTCAGAAATGCCAAAATCAACACATCTTTCAGAAGAAGGCATAACTCCAAAATTCTCTGCAGCAAGAACACCTCAACAAAATGGTGTTATTGAGAGGAAAAACATAACACTTGTTGAAGCTGCAAGAACTATGCTTGTAGGATCTGATCTTTCAACAAATTTTTGGCCAGAGGCAGTGGCAACAACCTGTTTTACTCAAAACAGAGCTACCATTATCAAGAGATTCAAGAAAACATCCTATGAACTAATTAACAATAGGAAACCTAATGTTAAATATTTCCATGTTTTTGGATGCAGATGTTATATTCTAAATGATAGAGAGTCTCTTGGAAAGTTTGACAAGAAAGCAGATGAAGGCAAATTCATTAAATATTCATTACCCTCAAAAGCTTTTAGAGTGTTCAATCAGAGAACAAGAACAATCCAATAGAGTATCAATGTGTCTTTTGATGATGACAGAAGTCTGGCCACTAATAATGTAAATCCAACTGTGTCACACCCCGTTAAAGCGGAAACACGGGGCATAACAGCTCGATACGCATAGCACAAGAATAAAGTCATACCACCATACATACACTTCGTAACATATTACAATATTCAAAGACATAATATTTATCAACAACTACAAACCCATGTCTTAAACAAGTTGGTTTATACAAAACAAAACATTCCAGCGTTTGACCAAGACGTATGCGGTATAAACTTTATGGCTTGCCCTCTTTGTTCCCTGAAAAGCATGTATAAAAACAAGGTCAACTACAAAGAGTTGGTGAGTTCACAGGTTTTAATTATGCACAAAATATTTCATATGCAAAGTTTGATAAACGGAACTTTATCGAATAATTCGATATCTTAATTTGAAAACGATTCATGGGTATTGCCAATTCAACAATTGTATGACTTGAGTCGATATTTATTAAACCACGTTGAGCCACTACTAAACCGTCCTTGACTTAAACTTTCAACGCCCCACGTGAGTTACCTCAGCGGTGGTCAAGCCACATAGATAATCACTTCTCTAGCATAGGTCACCCTTACTCGTCAGTATAAGGTGGGTTTGTCAGACCAAATAGCGCTATCCACTAATACTATAGGCCCATTTTCAGATGAGTTAATAGTAGTGTACCAAGGGGACTTTACTTCACTTAGACTCAATATACCAACCATTTCAACGTCATACCGTTATAATTCAAAGTGCTTATAAATAAGCCTTAACGATTTAATAAACGCAATACATTATAACCAATCATGAATCTTAATGAACTTAATTAAGCATGCTTTCCACCCCAAATCAATTAAAAAGATTAAAATGGGGCTGTGATTACTCACCTTGCGAAGTGAATGCGGATACTTTAGTAGCGCTATCCGACGGTTGTCAATCCCTAACTTTCCTATAACGAAAGTTGCCACAAGAATTTACATTAATACCCATCCCTAAGTCCAAGTAATCCGTCCAAGTGATTAATGAAATGCCGTTAAGTATTTGTTAATGTCCAAAACCATCCTTAAATCACTTTAAGTCGTTATATACCTTAATACAAGATTTAAGTTCATTAAGACCATTTTTTTTAAACCGCGAAGAATATCTCTGAATCCTTCAAGATAAAAGAATCTGAACAACTCTCAAAATACAGGTACAACTCTCTCTGGTCCCTCTGAAATCACAACTTCTGCTTCCTTCAATATAGGTTCAAGAAATGAGTCAAGACAAGGACAATTCACTTCAGAAGCAGAAGATGAACAAGAAACATCTGAAGAATTTTCAGAGACATCTCTTGAAGAAACTTCAGAGCATGCTTCACCATCTCTGGAACCTACTTCTGAGCCTCTGGAACCCACTTCAGAGCCTCTGAACAGCACAACAGAGATGTCTCCTCAAACTACACCTCATATTCATGCCCCACTCACAAGATGGACAAAGGATCATTCCCATGATCAGATCATTGGAGCACCTTCAGAGGGTGTCAAAACCAGATCAGCTACAATCAATGAATGCTTTTTTGTAAATTTTTTAAGCATCATTGAACCAAAGAAGGTAAACGATGATTATGATGAAACCTTTGCACCTGTAGCTAGGCTGGAAGCAATTACAATCTTCTTAGCCTATGTTGCACACAAAGGGTTCAAAGTATATCAGATGGATGTTAAATCTGCCTTTCTAAATGGTAAATTAAATGAAGAAGTTTATGTCCAGCAACCACCTAGATTTGAAAATACAGAGTTTCCTAACCATGTTTATTATCTTGATAAAACTCTATACGGACTTAAACAAGCTCCAAGAGCATGGTATGCTACTCTGTCCACATTTCTGATAAATAATGGTTTTGAAAAAGGTACAATAGATACAACTTTGTTCATAAAAAGGTACAAAAATGAGATGCTTCTAGTACAGATATATGTTGATGACATTATATTTGGCTCTACAAATCAAAAGTATTGTGATAAGTTTTCAGAGTTGATGAAGAATAAATTTGAGATAAGTCTCATGGGAGAATTAACATTCTTTCTAGGCTTACAAGTAAAGAAAACATCAGAGGGTACTTTTATAACTCAATCTAAGTATGTCTCTGACATTTTGAAAAAATACAGACTCAATCATTCAACCTCTATGAAAACACCTATTGCAACTGGAGTCAAGCTTGACTCTGATCTTTCGGGAAAATCTGTAGATGTCAAAACCTACAGAGGCATGATAGGATCACTTTTATAGTTAACTGCAAGCAAGCCTGATATAATGTTCGCAACATGTCTCTATGCTCGATATCAAGCAAATCCAAAAGAATCTCATTTGTCTGCAGTGAAAAGGATTTTTAGATACCTCAGAGGCACACCTTCTTTAGGTCTCTGGTATCAAAAACTGTCTAGCTTTGATTTAACAGCATACACTGATGCAGATCATGTTGGATGCAAACTCGACAGAAAGAGTACATCAGGATGCTGTCAATTAATGGAAAATAAGCTGGTAAGTTGGACATCCAAAGAGCAGAACTGTGTTTCAACTTCCACAACAGAGGCAGAATATGTTGCTACTGTTAGTTGTTGCTCTCAAGTCATATGGATGCAAACTCAACTCAAAGACTATGGCTTACAGTATGACAGAATTCCAATTCTGTGTGATTCAAAAAGTGCCATAGCCATCTCTGCCAATCCAGTGCAGCATTCCAAAACAAAGCACATTGATGTAAGGTACCACTTTCTGAAAGATCATGTTGAAAAGGGAACAATAGAGATGTATTTTGTACCAACTGAACTTCAACTTGCTGATATTTTCACAAAAGCTTTAGATGAACGAAGGTTCAATTTCTTAATTAGCAAGTTGGGTATGTTGAACATGTATACCTAAAATAGGAAAACATTAGAGTCTCTGATCCATTCATCAGAGCCTCTGACATACGTAGCATGTTCAACCAGAGCTTTTGAAACTATTTTCAGAGCCTCTAGACTTTTCACAAATGGTAAAAATCATTCTTTTGTATCTCTAAGCATCTGTCAAGGGGGAGAAGATAAAAATACATTGTTCTTTGGTCAAGGGGGAGTAAAAGCACCTTTCTTCTATCAAGGGGGAGAAAGAAAGTCTCAGAAATTGTCTCTGATACTCATATCAGAGCCTATGATCTTGTCTCTGATATTCATATAAGAGCCTCTGATCTTGTCTCTGATGTTCATATCAGGCCTCTGATCTTGTCTCTGATTCTAATATTAGAGCCTCTGATATTGTCTCTGATATTCATATCAGAGCCTCTGATCTTGTCTTTGATACTCATATCAGAGCCTCTGATCCTTTCTCGGTTTAAGAATATTTCAGGGAATTCTTTTGAAAACAAAAATAATTTAAAATAAAATACTCTTTTGGATAACCATTCGTTTCTTTTCAAAAACCCTACTGGCGGTTTTCTGACACCAAGAGTCTCACCCCTACACACCTTAACGTGTCACCTATTTATTAGGGGATGATGGAACGTCCTTTCTGACATTGGAACACTCAATCTCCGTTTCCATAACCTTTCACTCCACCTTTGTCCATAAATACCCTTTTTCCCTTCTCATTATTCTTTACGATCTCAGAATCCAAAATCCCAAAACTCTCTCTCTCTCTAAGCTCTCATCCTTCTCAAAATCTGCAACAATGGCCGCTCATTCTCAAAACCAAACAACTCAAGCAGACTTGTTCCAAGCTTGAACATGGCACAATTTGAAGTCCCAGTGAAAGGTAACAACTACTTTCTGGATGTCACCCCTACCAAATACGACGAGCAGTTTCGCCCCATACTGGACTTTTTGAGCAACTGCGAACTCAATGATGTCCTCACCAAACATGCTTCAGATGTTCCTCTACGCTATGTCCAACAATGGTGGTATTCAAGTGAATACAATGATGAAAAGGAAGGACTGGTTGGGTACATTAACCTAGGTGACCAAAGCATGAACATAACAATCACCCCACAAACCCTAACTCGCAGATTCAACCTGCTCACGACAAAAGATCTTCAAATAGAGAAATTTGAGAAACCACCCACTCAAGAAGTTCTTCTTCAGTTCCTCCACCACTTAGGCTACAACAAGGAAATCACACGCCTAAGTCAGTTCCGACGTCAGTTCCTGCCTCCCAAGTGGAACTTCATGTTTAGTGTGTTGAATCGCACAATTACCTGCAAAATTGGAAGCCAGGACCAGACACATCCAGCCATTCTTGCCATATTTATGCTTCTGTTGAGAAGACAAGAGAACCCTCCCTCTAACGAAGAAAATAACTCTGTCAGAGCAGAGGAAGGTGAGAAAGATAGAATACCAGAGGGTGAGTTCCTAAACCTAGAATCCGAGGGTAGCGAGGTAGAAAAAGATGCCCTTAAAGGCACGAATGACCAATTCCAAAACCCCAATCCCCGTGCAAACATATCATCTGTCCAAGGTGGTCCAGCATCAATGGACATTGAAACAGATGTGCACACCTCGAGCCCAACCCAAGACGACCGCTTAGAGGCATATTCTTAAGCCTCTGATGCAAGAACAACTTGGGAAACCTCTGATTCGGCTAAGTCCTCCCAAAAGGACTTAGATCAAAACATAAGTACTCCTTCGCCCTAGAGTATGTCACATCCACACACACATGATGCCTCTGTGGCTCATAATACAACTGACCGAACCTTAGATCCAGAGAAATTGAACATTTCTCGTAAGGATTGCCTGTTAGAGAAAGAATGGCACGACCTTCTTGCACATGGACTCCTTAGCCTGGACAACATGGTGTCCAAACATATTAGGTTCTCGTCATCACCAGACTCTGACTCTGATGATAACAGACCAATCAGAACCATTTTAGAGAGATCCTTGAAAAAGGGTCCTTAAGGATTAATGGGAAGTCCTTCCGGAGTCAAAACCAATCCAACTCCGAAAGAAGGCCCCCCTGAACTTGAGGGAAACTTAGCATCATGTGTTCATCCTAAGGTCACCCCCCTCTGATTATGTCACCAAAGAGGAGTTCAAAATCTTTGGTGATGAAATCAGAGAATCTCTGAAGGAGATTAAACTTCAACTGGAGAAGACCTCAAAGGCCTCTACCTCTCACTCTGAAGTTGCAAAGCTCACTTCAGAGGTCTCTGAGATGTGCACGACCATTCTCTCCTAGAACACCAAACTGGAGGATCTGGAAAACCTGGTTATCAAAAATGACTCGGTTCTATCTAGAGAAATTCAGAACTCCAGAACAGAGCTCCTCAAGGCGATTCCAACTCCCTCTGCCCCAACTCCAACCTCTGCAGACCTTTCTCAATTCAAAGAGGAAGTCTTGCGTTCTTTGGCAGAGGTGATTGCAAAGATCCCTACTTCCTCTGCTGCTACTGCCACATCAGAGTTCGTTACAAAGGGTGATCTCAACAATTTCTCCAAGAAGATCACCAGAAATGTAATGAACATCTACAACAAGTTCGTCTTCAAAGCCACTCATCAGAACAAGAAGATTGAAGACCTTCTGAAGAATGTCAAATCTTCAGAGGGATCACTGAAAAGGAAGGAACCAGAGGTCGCATACTCTGAGGAAGCCAGAAAGAAGGCAAGGTATGAAGACTCTGAAGACCGTGATGACCAACCTCAGGGGTCATCAGACCTTCATAAGGGGGAGAAGACTCAAGCATCCAGAACTGTTGAAACTCAAAAAGATTCCAAAGAGTCCAGTCCCTCTGGATCCAACAGAGGTAAAGAAAAAGAAGCAGAAAGGCGCTCAACTCAACCTCTGCTGAAGATAATCAGGCCACTCTTAAATCTCTAGTAACTGTCATCTTCCTAGCACCATCCACTTCAGATGCTCCAACAATACAAGTCATAGATGCAACTCCAGAAACAATTGGGGCTCTGGAAGAAAATGAAGATGAAGAACTGATAGATTTTTCTATTTCAGAAGATGCATTCTCATCACCAGAAAGACCAACTTATGTGATGAGAGATGCTTACGAATCAGAGTCTGAAAGAGCAGAACCAGAATCTGACAAGGAAGAAAAATCAGATTCTGGAAAAGAAGAAGAAACTGCTGAATAACAGATTGAAGTAGTTGATGTTTGTGAATCCAAGATCTCTAAATCCTAGAGAGAGAAAGTAGAGAGAAAGAGTTCAAGGCGCAAGGACCAAGGACCAAAGGGACTTAAATACCCTGGTCAGATACAACAGATTAAGACTCTAAACACAGTATTAGACCAAGCCTCTAAATACAATGATTACTATAAAATCAGACTTAACAATCTCCCCCTTAGTAATCATTGGCGTTGTGTTCTTCAAAATCCATCTTCTAAATCAGCATGGACCATCTAAGCGACTTTGCAAAGCTTTCTGACTTTAAAAAAAATTCTTCTCAACATCTTTTAAATTGAGTTGTTTTTGCTATCTTGACAAGACTGGACCAGTTTGAATAAGCTTGAAGGAACAAATGGTTTAACAACTTGTGCTCTAGACGATACACCTCTTTTAAATGAACTTGAAGAATTTGTGGTGATCGGAGCTTAAACAGCAAGAAGACAAATATTGTTGAAGAAATTAGAATCTTGAGCGAATCTTGATCAGCAGATAAACTTTTGAACTCTTTGTCTCTTTAACATCTCCTTAACTTCTCCCCCTCATGACCTTGATGATCAGGATCAACTTGGTCATGCAAATGTTGGAGACGAGACAACTTAAGATCTGCAAAATCAGAATAAAGGAAAAATAGAGGAGGTTTGCGCGACACGCTGGTGGCGCAAAGTAAGGTTTATGCTAGCCGAAGGTGGCGCAAATCTGACTTAAACTCAGAAATTTTTTACCTTTTTAAGCTCTTTGACTCCCCCTACACAAATGCACTAAATTTGACAATATAAGTTAGCATTTATATAGAAAGACAGAAACTCCCCCTCAAAAACATATATGATCTTTCATAACATTCTATTTTATTCACTCCCCCTTGAATAATGCTCAAACCCATTAAGATATAAATGAGAACACAATGATTGAAACATCAATGTAGAAAGAAAAAATATACTGAATATGTATTTTGAAACGACTAAATATATAAAAATTTAAACAGAAACAAATAAAATTCTACTTAGTAAAATATCACAATAAAATCCATAAGATGAAATCAAATATATGTATTTGGATACAAAAACAAGTTTTATTCCATATCAAGTTAAGACATGTTTAGTTTCAAAAACTTTCATCAATGTATTGAGTGTGCTCGCATGTGAACTCCGATTAGCTTCAAGAAAATGCAATTCTAAAAATATAATAGAGAACTTTGCATGTAATCACACTAATCCATCAAAAATTCAGACTTTCACACATTTACAGGTTTATTGCAACTCAAACATATCACCAAGTATCATAAGATGTGTTCTCATTGGCATTGTGCTTTATGGCATCTTTACATGAGTGTGCTCTTTGGCATCTTTTAAGCTTGTGCACATTGGCATCTTTTGAATCAACAAGTTTATTAAGTAAAGAACATGCCGTAAACGTAACTTTCTATCTGACCCTATTGCAGGATTTGGGTTAGCCGCTCCCAGACCAGTTGGCCTTAGGGGACTAGGTGTCAAGCACCCCTTGGAACTTACTTTCCCATATCAGAAAGGCTACATCGACACATCCTAAACCCATTCATACCAGTAGAACATGACTTTCGATCTGATTCTATAGAAGGATTTGGGTTCGATCACTCCCAGATCAATTGACCTTAGGGGACAAGATGACAAGCATCCCACAGAACTTACTTTCCCAAAGCAGAAAGCTCACAGGTACAAACTTTTAAACTTAGAGATTTCTGATTTATAAGAATTTAATAATCATCTCAAACACAAGATTTTATGTCTAAGTGCTTAGCCCATATTTTCATTACGATCCAAAATTCAAACTTTTAGGTTTTCTAAGCATTGTAAACTATAAATATTCCGAATCACACAACTTTAAAGCAATATCAAAAGCTACAAACATGTTGCTGATTTTTCGACTTTTGTTAGAGCTGAAATTTGAACATATAAGAACTTTAATATAAACAAACAAACTTGAAAATTTATCCTAGACACACATTTTATTCAAAAGAAAGAAAAATTGTAAAACTTTTACTTTATAGAATAAAATTTGTAAAGGTTTAAACTTTTAAAACAACATGCCGAGATTTAAAAAAATAGAAACATTTGATCGGCAAATTTGTATTTAGTTGAAACAAAATAGAATTCAATAAAATCATCTTGCACATAATGTAAAAAGAAAATTGTGTCTCTTTTGAAAATTTTGGGTTGAACAAAATCAGGGTTTGAATAAGATTGATCAGATTCTTTTAAAAGCACTTGAGAAAACTAGAACAACATCATTATCAGATATAAATGCAGCGGAAATTAAGTAGATGTACTCACAGTTTCTCATTAGTCAGAAGCTTAAAACATTGAAGAATGAGTCCTAGACTGACATGTATAGAAGTCAATGTGTCTTTGAAGCACGGGTTCTAAGCTGATGTACTTAGAAGCCAAAATGTTGACAATGAAGTCCGGGTCTTGAGCTGATTTACTCAAGAGCCATACTTTCTCTTACTCCCCCTTGACATGAGATGCCTGCAACTTTGAGTCAGATTGAGATTTTGGTACCCACTTGAATTTGGGCCCATGTTTGTTAGTTGCAGTTCGTATGGGGAAATAATGATTAGATTTAACACGAGAAGCACGAGAAAGATTATCAGAAAAATAAGCACAGTCATCAGATGAACACAAGGTATAATCATCTAAACTAGAATCAGAAGAAGAATATGAGACATTTTTGGAAATTTGAATCATTTGCTTTATTGAATATTTTGAAATTTTTTTACAAACAACAAATGAATCACTTTTATAATATCTGTCTACATATCTATCTTCATCAGTCTGAGATTCATCAGATATCCGCTTCGCTCTCCAAATCTGCTTCTTTGACTTGCTCAAAGTCCTATCTCAAATAATTGAATTAGACGAATTAGAACTGTCAGAAAGAACTTTATCTTGTTTCTTCGACTTCTTTGATCGTCTTCTTTTACGCTTTGGTTTATAAAACTGATTATTTAGCGTAAAAGATTCATCAAGAATTTGAGATTTAATATTTAAATCAGAAGAAATAATTTTACCTAAGCAACCAATCTGGTTAGACAATAAATCTGAATTTACCTCGGAGTCAGAATTATTTTGAGAAAGATTTTCAGATTTTGGAAATTCTTAAAGGTTTTCAGATTTTGGAAATTGTTTTTCATTTACCTGACAAACAGAAGAAAGGATAGAAATAGAATCTTGTTTTTGAGAAAAAAAAATTCTTCAAGACTAGATGTCATAAAAGAAAGAATAATATCAGATTCAATTTCATTTAAAAAAATTTGATCTTCCATCTTATCTTTAAGATCAATCATTTTGCTTTCTAAAATTAAAGGAGGTGTATATCTCTTAGAATCATAAATGATTGGAGATATATTTTCCTTATCAGATTTGTTAGCAAAAATATCAACAAAATCATCAGACACTAAAGATTTGACAGGAGATATATCATTTAAACCTTTTCTACCTCTTCTTTAATTGTCAGGAAAATATATTGCATTTTCAAATGTGTAAACAAAAGGAATTCCATTTTCTTGTTATTTGTCCTTTTCTCATTTTCGATTTCTAACACTTGCTTCTCATTCATCCAATCAATTTTAAATTGAGGAGCATATTGAGCAAGAGTTAAATAATCGTATTTATATAAAGTTGGGGATTTTTCAATCGCATTGTTTAAACAATGTGGATTTTTAAAACCAAGTCCCCATTTTTCTTTTAAAGCTTCCTCACTCCTTGGTTTATTCATAAAAATTGTTTGCTCAGATTGGTTTCTTCTAATTTATTTATTTTATCTGAAAGATTGTCTTTTAAATTGATCATAGTGGTCAAAGACTCAAGATAAGACTTATTTGATTTTTCCAAATCATCTAATTTCTTTTGAAAGATGTCTTTTGTATTTTCTAAAATAAAATTTTCATCTTTCAAAGAAAATTTTAATTTGTCAATCAAATCTGACTTTTCAGAATGTAAATTCTTTTCAGATAATAACTTTAAGCGAAGATCATGTAACGCAGTAATTATAACATTCATCTGTGAAGATATGAAATTAAAATCAAACTCAGAATATACCTCGTCTTCATCAGTGTCAGAATCATCACCTGACTGATCATCTCCAACAAAGCACATCTGAGCGATCTCGACATTTGCAGCTTCATCGTCAGAGTGATCCAGCCAGAATTCTTCTTCAGCAAGAAGAGCAGTTCCATTCTCTCTTTTCTCTGCCAGTTCCAGTTTCTTTCGATCATAAGCTGAGTCCCTAACTTTCTTCAGTTTACACTCCTTAAATATGTGACCCGTCTTTCCACAATTAAAGTAGGCAATAGTCATTGGCTCGGGCACTTGGACTCTTGAACCGGAAGTGAAGCGAGAAGTGTTGGAACTCGAACGTGGTTGGAACTTTTTCTGATAATGCTGTGAGAGCAGGATCATTGCTTTCTGCAGTGCGTCGCCATCATCATCAGTTGACTCGTCATAAGCATTATCAGACAATGCTTGTTCTGCCAGTTGTTTCGTGAGAAGAGAAACCGGGTCCACTAATTTCTTGTTCTTGTTTTCAAGCTTAGCCTTCTTCTCTAGTACAATGCTCTCGTCAGTCATCAAGATCTCGTATAGTTCCTGAATCTGCATTATGGAGATCCGAACATCGTTCCTCAGTCTGTGACAAGATTTGTTCCATTCAGGCTGAAGAGCATTGAGGAATTTTAGGTTCGTCTCAAGCTCTGTCTTGTTCACATTTAGTACTGTGCAGAATCTGTCAAAAACACTCTTCAAAGACTCAGTTTCTTTGGCTTTAAACTCCTCGAAGTTGTTCATGAAGCGTGTATGTCTAAGTTGAGTCGCAACTGAAGATCCAAGGATGATCTTTTCTAACTGTTCCCACATCTGATTTGGATAATTTTTGTAATGATCAACACGGTTATAGACAGAGTTTGGCAAAGCTAGCATCAGATTAGCACTTAATTCTCGATCAACTTTTATTCGTAAAACTTCGTCAGGTGTTGCGGGAATCTCTTTGTTAGTCTTTATGAACGGTCCTTCAGTTAGAGACTTCATCATGTTTGCTCCATTAGTTTGACCTTCAATGAAGTTGAGGAATCGATCTTGCCACTGAGTGAATTCGTTTTCATCTATCAGTACAGGAGGACGAGTGTCTGTACCCAATGACATCATGAGGTCATTCTTATAGAACTGAGCTTGAAAGGCTAACTTGGCAGAATCCATGGCAGAAATCCAGAAAAAATTCTAAGTCTGGACTGAGAACTGGCGCAAACTTGATGTTTGCATGAGAAGCAGAAGACGCAAACTGATACTTCTCGTTAGATGCTGGAGACGCAAACCTACATTTGCGTGAGTAAGAGAAAGCGCAAATCACTCTTTGCGTGAGCAACTGAAGGCGCAAACTGAGCTTTGCATTAGAAGCTTGTAACGCAAACAAAACTTCTCTCGAACAGAAGAAGACGCAAAGTAGCTTTGCGTGATATACTTGTGAAGAGAACTGAACTTCGCGTGAACTGAAGGCAATTACGAACTTGGTTTGCGTGATGAATTGAAGACGCAAAGTAAACTTTGTGTGATGCACGAGAAACGCAAATTACACTTTGCGTGAACTTGATAAAAACCTGAAACACAGACAAAATTAGTAAGATCGCACAAATCTAATGATGAACTCGCGCAAACTCATATGAACTAGCGCAAAGTTCAAATCTAGCGCAAACCGATGGAAAATCAAGAAATCTGCCAAAAAATCGATTTCAAAACTGAATTTGATGAAATTTTCTTACACGACCAAGTTCGAAAACTACTTTCTAACACAATTTTATCAAACTTTTCGATTAAAAAAAACACAATTTTGAAAAATCGGATATGAACAGTACGAGAAAAATCGTTTTCCAGATACTTCAAAAATCTCAAAATCGAACACCTAAACTTGTTTTTCTTGCAAATCAATGTGAATTAAAGGAGTTTAGCAATCAAAATCGAATCCAACAAACTAACTTTCAACGAAATTCGATCAAAAACACATCCGAATTTGATGAACAATCAAGAAAACGAGATTTTCTTGAATAAATTCAAGAAAATCAATCAAATTTTCGATTAATCTACAAATTCAGAAACGAAAAAACATGATCTCTCAATCCTCTCAAGATCTAGATTGGCTTTGATAACAATTGTGAATCCAAAATCTCTAAATCCTAGAGAGAGAAAGTAGAGAGTGAGAGAGAGTTCAAGGAGCAAACAGTAAACTGTATTGATATGGCGTGAAAGTGTTACAAGGAACAAGAATGTTGAAGAGTATGTATTCAAGAATGCTCAACCACATCATACTTCAACAGCAACAGAGTTGACAGAATCACCAGAGATAGATGGCTACATCTCTGAACCTGCAACAGAAGATCCTCCACAGGAAAAGGAACCAGAAAGCATGGTTGTTGATGAATAGGCTCCTCCAGAGAATCCTGTTCAGAAGGCAAGCATAGGTTTACCAGCCAAAGTTTTTACTCAACCTCCTACATTCCTAGCATCCAATCCCGAAGCCTCCATATAAGACCACTTCAGATACATCTACTGTGAGTTCAACTTGGCAGATACTCTAGTCATTCCTTTGAATCCACGGATCAGAGAGAACATGCCTGACTATGAGCGAAGATTCGTCAGAGATAAAACCACACCCAGAGCACATGTGATCTTTGATGATCCAATCATCAAAATCAACAAAATCTCTGAGAAGACTTTTGTTTACAACAAGATAATCTATAGGCACTATGTGGTAACTCGCTCTGATCAGAAGATTTACGAGTTCAATGATAATGATCTCGTAAATCTAAATCCATATGATTTACCTCATTTATATGCCTATTGCTCTGTTAGATATGATCAGGGAAGAAGAGAAATCAGAATGGGCATGGTTGAAGTCAGACGATCAATGGAGGCCTATGTCAAACATAGAGTAAAACGTGACTTCCAGATTGCTTTGAACATAGGAGAAGAAAAGCTGGAAGTAACTGAACCTGTTGAATCGATCGAGAATCTTGACCAACAGAAGACCATATCAATCATAGCAGAACCTATGGGTTTCGTCTTCAGAGTAAACCAAGTAAAGAAAATATCTCTAGCTTCTGAAGTTTCGAATTACTCTGATGAAACCTTGAGAGGAATACAGAAAATGATCCATGTAAAGAAAGAACGACACAAAGCAGACCTACAGGCGAAACTGTACTTAGATATTGTCTCGATGATTAACTTCAGAGAGCTTATCATGAAGTTTCATGGAATCTATTCGAGTGACAAGTGTTAGTTTAGCTTCTTTATTTTTGAATGTTACTTTCTCTGTATTGAATTTCCAAATGTTTTAGGAGTAATATTTAAGAGGATGATTTTCTCCTCTATGCTTTCTAGTTTAAATATTCTGTTCTCTGCTACTTTTGCATCTTTTATTTTCAACACTTAGGGGGAGATTGTTAGCTCCAAATCTTCATTTATTAAATTGTTGAAAATATCTAAGTCCTATTTCAGAGGACGAAGACTTCAGAGGACGAAGACTTCAGAGGACAAACCTGCCTCTGAAGTACTTATCAGAGATAAACACTTTCAGCAGAAGACATCAGAGATGGCTTCATCAGAGGCTCTGAAGACTACATCAGAGCTCTAAAGACATTGTCTCTGAAGAAGGCGCTGAAGATATTTTTCCTGAAGTATCAGAACAGATAACCAATCACTTAGTGATAAGATTTACTTTATAGAGTAGGTTACTGTTCAAGCATGTTTTGAGCTTACCTTTTAGGTAAGACACTGTTCAAGCATGCTTCTATTTGTCAGAATAGTACACTGTTTAATTTATGGTCCTATAAATAGGACCATCACTCTTTTGACAAAAGTGTGCTTTTTGAAATCTTGTATTAGAAGAATCAACTGAATATATCTTAAGAAGATCTTGTTCTTACTGCATATTTTATTATATGAACTGTGATATTTGAATCTGCTTTTGATATTAAACTATATTGCTTCCGCTGTTATTACTCTTGTTGTTTATATCATTATTATCGTAAGGTTAAATCTGGGATCCAACACTCATGTTGCTCATAAAAACTTCAGATTCTTCCAGATGTATGTTAAAAGTGCTTTTCTCAATGGAGAACTTGCTGAAGAAGTCTATGTGAAACAACCACATGGTTTTGAAGATCCTGATCATCCTGACTATGTGTACTGACTTGACAAAGCTCTTTATGGGCTCAAGCAAGCACCTCGTGCCTGTTATGACACCTTGTCCGATTTTCTCCTAGAAAACAAGTACTCCCGAGGTAAAATCGACAACACCATGTTTCTCAAGAAAACAACATATAATATCATTCTTGTTCAAATCTATTGGATGATATCATTTTTGGTTTCCCCGATGAATACCTTTGTCAGGAGTTTGCTTATCTCATGAAAAGTCGATGTGAAATGAGCATGATGGGAGAGCTTACATTTTTCTTAGGTCTTCAAGTAAAACAAATTTATGAAGGGATCTTTATAAATCAAAGTAAATATATTTGTGATCTTCTAAAGAAATTCATGTTTGAAAATTGCTCGCCTATGAAACCTCCCATGGCACCACCTCTGAAGATTCATATAGATCCTGATTGCAAATTGGTTGATGCAACGAATTTTTGGGGTATAGGATCTCTTCTTTATCTTACTACTAGTCGACTTGGTATATGTTTGCTAAGTGTCTTTGTGCGTGTTACCAAGCCAATCCAAAGGAATCTCACCTGGATGCTATGGCACGCATCTTTAGGTACCTCAAAGGTACCTTGCACTTGAGTCTTTAGTATCCTAAAGACTTCGGTTTTGAAATAATTGGGTATTTAGATTATGACTATGCAGGATCTAAAGTTGATAGAAAGAGTGCTACAGGGAGCTGCCAATTACTTGGTAGAAAGTTGGTCAGCTAGTCAAGCAAGAAGCAACACTCAATATCTACTTCTACTACCAATGTTGAATATGTTGTTGGAAGTTGTTGTGCTCAAATCCTATGGATGAAAAATCAACTTACAAACTACAATCAAATCTACACAAAAGTACTGTTTCTGTGTGACAACTCCAGTGAAATAGCTATTGCAAACAATCAGGTGCTTCATCCCCGATCAAAGCATATTGACATCAGATATCACTTCATCAGATATCATATTTGCAAATGTTATATTGAGACGCATTTTATACCTACCGATCTTTAGTTGGCCTATCTCTTCACCAAACTTCTAGATGAAGCTCGATTCAACTTTCTGATTGGAGAATTAGGTATGTTATACTTGGAGGAGTAAAAAAACATTACCGATTTTAATCGGTATCTCTCCCGATTTAAATATTGACAAGATCAGGGCAAACCTTTGATCTTCATATCGGATGTCTCCCTGGTTTCTCCAAATCGGGAGACGCCTCCACTCATCTTTTCGGTGTCATCCCCTCTACCGATTCTACCTTCGGTGACATCCCCGATTCCCCTGTTTCCTGATTACTTGTTTCCTGATTTCCCCGATCTTATGGTCTCTAATTTCCAAATTTCTTCCCGATTTCTTTTCTTGATTTTCATATTCCGGCATATAAAACTCCTAATCATTTCACTTTTACCATTTACCTTCCCCGTCCTTACCTCCAACGCACCTATAATTTTCTCTCAAACTTACCTGCAACTTTCCTTCCTCCTTTCTTCATCAATGGCGTCCATTCCAGTGAACTCCTCCAAGACCTCCAAAAACGTCCCATTGATTCGTGACTCCCTCACCTTTGCCTTATGCAACCACATTGCTCGTTTTGTGGTGGATCCTTCTCATCCGGAGTTCAACACTGTTTCGTCTTTTCTTCAACGATCTCCTTTGAGGTATGCCTTCACTAGATCTCCATAAATAAGCGAAATGCTCATTGGTAGTTTTTGGTTGACATGTGCCTACAATGAAGGCACAAGCAAAGTCTCGGCCACTATTCTCTCCTCCAACGATCTGTCGTTTACCTGTGAGGATATCCGTGAGATCGTTCAACTTCCCAAGTCTAATGTTTATAACCAATGCCCTCTTGGAAAGTAGAACGATGAAGTGATTCGATCCTTAAACTAAATTCCAGATGCCAAGGACAAGAGCCAAGACACTCTTTTACGCAAAAACTTTGGTGGAGTTTGGAAAATTTTCTTCTCTCGCATCATTCATTGTCTTAGTTGGAAGATCGGTGTCTATGATCAGTCTCCTTCTTACATCACCAACCTAGCTCATGTACTGATTTTTCAACGCAACATTGACTTCGCTGAGAACTTTTTCCATGAATTGGTCAAAATAATCACCCTCCTCACCGACATCAGGTGGCATACCAGCGATTTATATCAATGAGTATCCATCACAAGCAGGTCGATGCTCTCCTTACTGAAAAGAACTTCGATTCCCCCCTTTGTCATCTACAATCTCAATGCCTCCAAACTTGGGAAGCAAACTCTCATAAAGGAGCAAATGACACCGATTTTGTTTTTCCCATAGGTATGATTACTTTTGCCAACTCTCCCAATCTGAAGTGGGGAGATGCTGAGAAACCTTCTTTCTCTGCATCGTGGATTCCTCAGCTCCTCTCCCTTGAGTGGACCATGTTCCCCCGACCCGAGTGAAATCAGTGGCCATAATGAAGAAAACTAAGGCCACTAATACCTCTGCACCAACTTCTAAGAGTATGCCACCAAAAAAGCCTTCAATAATTTCCTATGTCTCCCACCCTTCTTAAAAGTGGAGGCACTCCAAATCCCCCCCTAAGTCCTCTCTAAAGAGACTTAAGAGACATTGTAAGGCCAAACCATCTAAACCGCCCACCGATTCTTAAAAATCAATGGACGTTGAAATTGTTGAAATTCTCCCCTCCGAGCCTGGGGAATGTGTTATTCCCAAAGCCACCTCCTCTATATCCTCTCAAAAGGATACAGTTGTAAAATCGGGGAGCCCCAATATTTCTTCTTCAATCTTTTCCTTGGTTGATGAGGATGACTTGGATTCCTTCATAATGCAAGGTGCCTCTTATCCACCACACGACCTATCACCCAAGATTCTAAGTCTCGATGTTTCTACACGATTCAAAGATAAATAAGCTTTACAGGGCAGGTTCGGAGGATCCTAAATATTTTCTGGAATTCTTATTACCAGACACATGATTAGGACCTTCTCCATGTTCTTTCTCCGATTTATTTGAAGAACGGGATCCCTCCCTGACTATATGCGAAGAGGTTGGCCCTCTTATGGCCAAGGAAGATGTTTAAGTTACTTCCACTCCCAAGAAGACCCCTCCCCTTCTCCAAAGATTTCCTTGATCCACTCCACCCCCTCACCAAAAACACCCCCTTCCCCGAAACCTAACACACCAGAAGACCTACCGAAAACACCCTCCCCTCCTCCAAAAACTCCCTTCCCTTCCCCGACCAAAACCTCCCCGATCAAAACCTTCCCGAATTCCTTATAGTTCCCCTCCCACCGATATACGCCCTCACCTTCCCAATTCCTACCCCACAACCCTCCTACTCCTTCTTACCCTTCTACCTCTTCAACCCCTACCCTCATTTCTCCCTCCCAGATCCCCATCCTCATTCCCCAAGACCTTTTAGCCGACATCACTGACACCAACTACCAACACCGGATGCTTGGTACTCAGATAGCCTCCCATCGAGAAGATTTTGATCGTTTCTCTACCAGCAATGGTCATCGGGTCACTCTCCTTGAAGAAAGGGTTGTTCATAAAGATTTGTACTGTTAGCGCACAGATCTATTGGATTCAAGATCATATAATCTGAAGATCCAATCTGAAGCTAAATCCGGAAAGTCAACTCTTAACATAAATCTAATGTCGTTTGTAATAAATATCAAAGTTGTTTTTAGTATTGTATTATTATCCTAAATATCTAGATATCATTATTTAGATATTAGTTTAGTTTAATATTATTATTAGTTTGCAAGTTGTTTTGCAAGTTGGTGATAGTGTGTAAAGGAAGCTGAGATCAATCAGATCTCATAATTGTGGAGAACACAGAACACTCACACAACACATAACCAAGGTGTAAAACACAGAGTGAACTTCAAGAGATCAAACCTTGTAATCGTCGTTTATTAATCAAACAGGTTGGTTAATCTTTTATGTGTTTGTGTTGATAAAAACTTGATAATATTGTGGACCGACAAGCACTCTCTGGACCTTGAGCATAACAATGACTCTCCTGATGATATTCTCAGGTTTCCCAGGGAAAAAAATTCTAAAGTCCAGAGGGTTCAGACCGACTTCTTCAGGAGCATGGATGGGATGGCTCAGGATGTTTAGAATCTGGACGATCCTCTTTTGTCTTCAGTTGCTTTGGTTAACTCGTACCTTGACCGATTGATCTCTTCCAACACCTATGTCACTCTCTCCATTGTCTCTCTCAAGGCATCCTCCGATGCTCGGGACAAGGAGGTTGTTAGGTCCTTTGATTTGTAATTGTTCATCTGTAAAATGTTTGTACATTCTTCATACTTAGAAAATTTAATGGTTTTTTGTAATATCTTAGTTATGCTCTAAAAGATCGGTGAATCGAAAACAAACCGAATTCAACATGAAGCAATTCTCTGATGCGGTTAAGATGAACTTCAAGATGACTGAGCTACATCTGTCGAAGAAGCAATATTTTCGGCAGATACTCCTTGTCCCAATGTTTCTTCTATTCGTCATAAGGATCCCTTGTCGAACCCCTTTCTTCGGCATCACTTTGCCAATCTTTCAGCAGAGATTTTTTCTACCGATCCTTCGGTGGAGTTTCTCTTTGACAATCACTTATTGATCGGCGAAAACCTCATTATGTTAAATCCTCATGATTTGACATACTTCCTCATTCGCAATATTCTTCTGACATAGGGAATGGAAACTTCTATTGCATAAAGGATATTCACTTATATTCTGATTTGATTGAGACTTTTTCTTTTGAAGATCTCAAAAAGATTTGTACCATGTATATTATATTAGGATATTGTCTTATCATAGTACAAAAGTTACCTTTTGTATCTTGATAAGTCATTTCGAATATCCAAAAATTTATTGAAGATATCCAAGGATCCACTCGCAAGTGTCTTTTGGAATCAATGCATTGGATATTATATAAAGGATGAAGGTGACTCCATGCAACTCACACTTTCAGCTCAAGAATTTACAAATGCAATTTTTAGCAAGTTGTTAGTTTGTATTCTCTCTAAGCTTTTTGTCTTTGTGTTGAAAAGTGTTCTAAGTGCAAGTGCTAGATTGTTAGAATAGTTTAGCTATTTTCTTCCGCAACAATCTTTGTTTTCCTAATTGTAATTCTTGATATTTATATCAATAAAGAATTAAAATTAAGTAAATTTTTGGGTTTTGTATTCAACCCCCCTTCTACAAAACCTTGTTTACATACTTTAGGACTAATAAGTGGTATTAGAGCGGTTGGTTTAATATAATAAACCAGATCCGTCATGGCATAACCTTCCAACACTAAAGTTGATTCTCTGTCTTCTTAAAACTCTTTTCACCTTGACAATGGTTCGACTGTCAAACCTGCTAGGTTCAATCCGAACAACTTTTTTTTATGGAAAAGTCGGATGATGCTATTCCTAGAGGGGGCCGACAGTCGTTATCTTACTGTTCTTCATGAAGGGCCCCTTGTCCCTAAACTCTGGGACAAATTTGTCAAAATTCCTAAAGACAAAGATAAAGAAAAATATTCTCTCTTTCAAGTTTCCGATGACTCTTCTGACGAGGAAAGAACATCTACTAGTGGTCGATATGTTCAGAAAAGGCCTAAGGACTACACTGAGGAAGACAAGCGCACTCACTATTGGGATTGACTCCAATGTTCGAGCAATTATCGCTCAATATCTTTCAGATGAATTGTATCACTCCCTGGTAAATCTTAACACTGCCAAGGAAATGTGGTCTACTCTATGTGTTCTGTACGAAGGTACAGATGAAGTAAAGAAAATGGAGAATCTCTCTCTGACTATTATAATCGTTTTAATAGTCTTCTTAATGACCTCAATCTGTTGGGAAAACTTTATGACAATGAGGAAATCTTGTGCAAATTCATGGACGGTCTTCCAGACTTCTGGGAAAACCTCAGTACTTGTATTAAGATAACTAGGGATTTGAAAGTCTTCCTCTTACTGCTCTCTATGGAACCTTCTTTAACTACGAGCAAACTCGCATTCAAAGGAAAACCATCATCAGAGAGATAAAAGCCCCTTCTATACCTTATATCAGTGATGTTTCCAAGAAATCTGTATGTATTCCCCGTATAACCTATTCTAAGAGAGAGTCATGATGACTCGGATCACCTTTTAGAGGCTTATCTGAGTGAAGCCAATGATGAAGGTGAAGATACCTCTGTCGATCAAATGACGGAGGAAATGAGCATGCTTGCTAACTTCTCCAAATTTAGAAACAACTCTTCTTCCAACCGATTCAAGGCCAACATAAAATTTATTTCTTCCTCTAGAAATTTTATAGACAAATCTAAGGAGGAATGCTATGTTTGTGGTAAGAAAGGCCACTTCGCTTCTGAGTGTTGAAGCAATCCTCCTAGGTAATCTAAGTCCAACATCTCCAACTCTTCTAAGGGAAGAAAGTTCAGATCTATCTTTACTGGTAGGTCTCATTGTTGGAACCCAGATTTAATCTTACGATAATAATGATATAAACAAAAAGAGTAATAACAGCGGAAGCAATATAGTTTAATATCAAAAGCAGATTCAAATATCATGGTTCATATAATAAGATAAGCAGTAAGAACAAGATATTCTCAACATATATTCAGTTGATTCTTCTAATACAAGATATCAAAAAGCACACTTTTCTCAAAGGAGTGATGGTCCTATTTATAGGACCATAAAGTAAACAGTGTACTATTCTGACAAATAGAAGCATGCTTGAACAGTGTCTTACCCAAAAGGTAAGCTCAAGACATGCTTGAACAGTAACCTACTCTAAAAAGTAAATCTTATCACTAAGTGCTTGGTTATTTGTTCTGATACTTCAGGAAAGTGTCTTCAACGCCTTCTTAAGAGAGAATGTCTTCAGAGCTCTGACGTTGTCTTCAGAGCCTCTGATGAAGCCATCTCTGATGTATTCTGCTGAAGGTGTTCATCTCTGTGTACTTCAGAGGCAGGTATGTCCTTTGAAGTCTTCGTCCTCTGAAATCTTTGTTCTCTGGTCTGTCACTGGAAGTCCTCTGAAGTAGGACTAGATATTTTCAACACTTTTAACAAATGAAGATTTGGAGCTAACAATCTCCCCCTAAGTGTTGAAAATAAAAGATGCAATAATAGCAGAGAACAGAAAACTTAAACTAGAAAGCATAGAGGAGAAAATCATCCTCTTAAATATTACTCAAAATGTTTGAAAATTCATTATAGAGAAAGTAATACTCAAAAATAAGGAAACACACTAAAATTTGTCACTAGAACAGTGAAGGATTACTTCCTGGGTAGTAAACACTGGTTTACGTGAATCCATGGAAGTTTTGTTTAAGTTCTCACACGAATCCCATGTAAGTCCTAGAAAGAATAGTTTCTCAACAATTTAAGTGAACAGTTAAGCACAAAATGTATGATAACATTGTCAAAATGTATGCTCATGAGATTTGAGCAATTGAACAATGAAGATCTCTCAAAACAAAGATATTGAATGAATGAAATGAAATCAAGAGAATTGTTTTGAGAATCTGACAATGTATCAATCAGATCAAAATGAAATGGTTAGGGTATCAAAGAATTGGATATTTTGTTTATATGAACAAATATAAACAATTTAGCAATGAAAGCACAAATTTTGAAATGATGAATGATGCTCAACAACATTTGAAAGCAAACGAGGGTATAACCATCGAAAAATTTGGTCGTTATGAGACATGGTAATAACAAATTCAAATGAAGTACTGAACCGATGTGTATGAATACTTTACAGTATATGGAGAAAATAATACACAAGTATTGATCTTTGGAAACACGCGGTCAGTTAAACCTTAATGCTCAAAATTGAAAAAAAACATTTAAAATCACACTTCTTTATTCATAAAATCTTTTGAGAATAAGAAGTGGTTTGAACATTTCAGAAATCGTTTTTCATGCTTGAAAGTTGTTCTTCCTTCAAACAATCAGAGATCTAGATTAGAAGATATTTACATTTAAGCTCTCCCTCAAATCATTATATCATGATTTGTTTTCTTTTAAGCTCCCCCTGGATATTTGCAAAATATCCATGCCTGAACATTAAAGAACGGGTCCTGATCTGTCATATGGTCAGAAGCCACAGTCTTGACACTTAAGTTTGGGTTTTGAACTGTTTTGTTCAAAAGCCTTTACTCTTTGACTTTAAGATCCGGGTCTTGAACTGAATTATTCAAGAACCATTGTCTTTGACATTAAAGTCCGAGTTCTAAGTTGTAGTACTTAGAAGTTAAAATTCTTTGCTCCCCTAATACCTGTGGTACCTGCGAAACAGATTTATCAGGCTTTGGTACCCACTGGTATTTGGGTCCTGGTATGTTAGATTTAGGAATCCACCCCTCATTAGATTTATATCTTTTAAAATCAGAAATCTGAGAAGTAATTCTGTAAGATCCGTACCAGTTATGAGCATATTTTTATTGAATGAAGTCATTCTTTCCACAGTAAGAACAACATATTTTCTTCTGAGCAATCCTGATCAAATGATTAGTAGAGTAAAACATATCAGAATTACCAAAATATTTACCTTTATGTGTTCTGTTCTTTTTAGCATTGGTTGTGGATTTGAATGCTTTGTCCTTCTTCTCTTCATCTGAAGAACTCTTCACTCTCCAGACCATCTGATTTTTCTTAGAATGCTTTCCAAGAGATTTTATATAAAAATTTGTTGAACCATGAACAAATTTATCATAGAATAGATTAGATGGTCTAATCTGATTTGACTTGACAGTTTGTGATTTGACACTTTTCTTTTTCAAAACATTTTTCTCATGAATAGAACTTGAAGCTATTTCGAAAGAACAGACTGATTCTGTTGAGTTATCAACAGGTGATTGACTAATCACATCAGCTGTTACTCTATCCGACAAATCAATATTTGCAGCTTCTAAGTCATTTATCTTTTTAGTCAAAATGTTTCTTTCAGAAGTTAGTGTGTCAAACTTTTGTTTCAAATCAGATTTAGCCTTCTTTTCATTTTGGACATCTGATGATAGAACAATTATTCTGGATGTGAGCTTAGATATTTCATATTCAAAATGTAAGCGTTCAAGCTCAAAATCTTTTTGTAAGTTCTTTGTTTTATCAGAAATTTCATTGAAGATCCCAACATTTCTGTTTTCATATTTCTTCTTTTCAATCGCCAAAGACTTTTTGTTTTCTTGAAAAGCTTTTCTTTCTTTCTCAAGTAAGTCTTGTAGAATAGAGATATGTTTGGGAAGTTCAGTTGATTTGTCTTCAAGAACTTTTCTTTCCTTAGCAAATGTGTCTCTTTCAGTAATCAAAACTTTTTCAAAATCAGACACTTGCTTTGAAAGTTTAAGGCATCTAAGCTCTAAATCCTTCTTCTCTTGGTTAGCTTTCTTGGAAAGTTCAGACATCTTTTGAGTATAAGATTTCTCAAAATTTGATTTTTCCTTATCTGCTTGGATGCTTTTTGACAGTTCAGCATTCTGTATCTCCAAGGCAGATATTTTGTCTTCAAAAGCCTTAACTGTCCAGTCGTCTTCAGTTGGCTTTGAAGATTTGCAATCATAGACTCTTTGACCTTGATTGCTCTCTCAACAGTCTTTATCTAATCATTTTTCCTTTGAATATCTTTCTCTTGCTCTGTAATCTCTTTTTCTCTAGCCTTGATGATACCTGCACAATTAGATTTAGCATGATTACCACACTTTATACAGTCAGGAGTTTTATCAGAGTTTGCAAATTAAATTTCAACTCCTGAATCTATTTAAGAAGCTTTGAATTCTGATTTTTCAGATTGTCTCTTTCTGCTTCTAATTTCGGTATCTCAGGCATGTACAAGACTGCCATATCTCTAGCTGAAAGTACAGTATTTCCTCTCTCGTCTGTCTTTGGCATCTTGAATAGAATGTTAGCTTAAAAGAAAATGATCGTCAAAAATCAGAAAATTATGACCACTAACAAAATATGTCCCCCTCCGCAGACTTAGCACGGGGGTCCTAGAGAAAAATTTTCTCTTGAAAGAAATGCTTGAATAAAATGATCGTTCCCTAGAGGGGCGACGCCCTTGCGGGGGGTATGGGGGCATCGCCCCTAGAGAAATTTTTTTTGACATATTTTTCTCTTGAAATAAATGCTTGAATAAAATGATCGTTCCCAAAACAATTCAGGAAAGTTGACTGAAAGTCAAACTTGGATCACCACTTGAAAAAAAAATTCAGAAATTTTCTATCTCTGGAACTCGCAAAGCACTAAACTCGCAGACCAAGTGAACTCGCAAAGTACTGTTCACTGAGAAACTCGCTAGACGTTATGTGCGCATTTGAAAAACTCGCAGGCCACTATGTGCGCGTTTTGTGAACTCGCAGACTTCTTCTTGGGCGTTTTGAGAACTCGCTATTCAATAAACTCGCACGATAATGAAACTCGCAAACACCTGTTCACCACAGAACTCGCAAGCCCTGTTTTGCGCGTTTCTCAAACTCGCAAGGCTTGAGTTGCACGTTTCTTAGACAACACTATACTCTGCGCGTTTTGTCCTTAGCGAGTTCTTGCCATGAAGCTTGCGCGTTCTTCATATGAATCTTGCGCGTTCTTGCGAAGAACTTGCGCGTTTCACAAATCTAGCGCGTTCTTGGGTTTTCCTTGCGAGTTCTAAGCCTGATCGATCAAATATCAAGTAAAACTTGATTTCTGAATTTGAAAATTACACCATTTGTCCACGATATAGAACGAAACAAGATTACAACACTGAAATTTCAAAAGAAATCGAAAATTACACTGCTCAATTCGAAATACAGTGTTCTTGAACTTTTTCAAGAAAATTCAAAAATCTCAAAATTTAAACAATCCAGTGGTTAATTCGTGTATAAGTGTGAATACAAAATGTTCAATTACACTAATCGATCACAATAAAATTGATTCAACAGTCTAAAAACAACAGATTAATGCAAATTCGATCTAAAGTCCGTTTTCAAGAAAAACGATCTGTGTGAAGCTAAAAATCTACAAATTGGATGAAATTTGGTAATACGATCTTTCTGAATATGATTTGGTTCAACTCTGATACCAATTGATATTTTATTTCCTAATCAATCAAGCAATCTCAAGATCAAGATTTGTTGTTGCTAGAACTCTTGGTACCAACACCATTGGTTGGTGAGGTCCATCGTTCACTGATCTTAACAGATCCCTGTCCATGCCTTCTAAAAATTTACCATCCTTATCTTCCATTGAGGATATTCATCCCTTAGAAGTGTAGGAGGTTTGGTTAATGATCCAACTGTATAAATGGCACTTATGCTTGAGTTTGCCATTTTTGTGAAGAAAAGATGAAGATTTGAAGAACTAATGCTTATGAAGATCTTCTATCAAATGATGTAACTGTGATTTACTTTTAAATCTGGAGCATATGAAGTTTAATAAACCAGGGTTTATATAAACATGCACATATAATAAAAGCTTGAATCAGTAAGAATTAAATCTATCCGAATATGCAGATATGATCTTTCTTTGTTTAGAAAACAAAGGAGGCTCTGATACCAATTGTTGGAACCCAAATTTAATCTTATGATAATAATGATATAAACAACAAGAGTAATAACAGCGGAAGCAATATAGTTTAATATAAAAAGCAGATTCAAATATCACAGTTCATATAATAAGATAAGTAGTAAGAACAAGATCTTCTCAAGATATATTCAGTTGATTCTTCTAATACAAGATATCAAAAAGCACACTTTTGTCAAAGGAGTTATGGTCCTATTTATAGGACCATAAAGTAAACAGTGTACTATTCTGACAAATAGAAGCATGCTTGAACAGTGTCTTACCCAAAAGGTAAGCTCAAGACATGTTTGAACTGTAACCTACTCTATAAAGTAAATCTTATCACTAAGTGCTTGGTTATCTGTTCTGATACTTCAGGAAAGTGTCTTCAGCGTCTTCTTCAAAGAGAATGTCTTAAGAGCTATGACGTTGTCTTCAGAGCCTCTGATGAAGCCATCTCTGATGTATTCTGCTGAAGGTGTTTATCTCTGTGTACTTTAGAGGCAGGTATGTCCTCTAAAGTCTTCGTCCTCTGAAATCTTTGTTCTCTGGTCTGTCTCTGGAAGTCCTCTAAAGTAGGACTAGATATTTTCGACACTTTTAACAAATGAAGATTTGGACCTAACACTCATCCTCGAAAATCCTCCTCTTCCTCATCTTTCAAAGATCTTTCTGACAAAGCTAAATACAAAAGGGAAACGGAAAGGAATGTAAATTCTCACCGAAAAGGGAAAGGGTTGATGGCTGAAGCTCTCGACTGGGCTGATGAGCCTACTTCGGACAGTGATAAAGATATTTCACGTAAATGTCTTATGGAAAAACTTGATGATGAGATCAAAGATTCCAGCTCAAGGATGGACTTCTCGACGGAGTGCTCCTCTACTCTCTCTCTCTCTCTCTCTCTCTATCTCTAACGACGAAAAGATTGAAGCATATGACTCGTTGACTGTACTTTATCATAACGAAAAAGATGCTATGAAAAGAGCCAATGCTCAAATCAAGTCTCTTTCTTCTCAACTTCAAGTTTGTCTTTCTAAGCTAAATCTTTTTGATAAAATGAAAGTTGAGCTAGAAGATTTAAAAACCATTAATTTCAAGACATTCCTTCTTCTTCTCAAAATCCTCCTTCGTTTTCTAAACTTCCCTCCTACTCTCTTGAGTGCACAGACACCGACTCAGGAAATTCTGGTTCTGTTTACTCTATGGATCTTCGTGACTCCAGAAAGTTTGGAATCATTGTTTCTACCAAGCAATCCAAACCTCTCCCTAAAGAAGATCCAAACTCAAATGATTTTGTTAAACCTGTCTATGATCTCTTTAAAACTTTGAATCTTGAAGAAGATTCTTCCTCTTCCTCTTCTTCTAAGAAACCTTCCTTACTTGAAAAAGGAAAGGTTGTTGTTGTTGACCTTCCCACGAAAAGAAAGATTACACCTTCTTCAAAAGGTAAATGTCGTATTCATCCAATAGAGTTAATTCCCAGATATGTGAAACTAAAAAAATCAAATAGAATCTCTATTTCTTCTCTTCCATCCTCTTAAAAGGAATTTTAGGACCTATGCCTAATATTCCTTCCAAGTCACCCATTCTTCTTAATACTTCCAAATCTCTCAAACCCAAGTTTCAAAGGAAAGTCAAAGCTCCTTCTCATGAACCTAAGATGAAGTTCATCTACCGAAAATGTTATAACTGTGGTGAAACTTTTCATTTAGCTAAGGATTGTCCAAAGGAACACATTGACATATATGGTCAAAATAATCCTTCTTCATTTTCTACTTCTAACCCTAAAGGACCCACCTCAGAATGGGTTCCAAAGGACATATTTGTTTCTGTTTGCAGGTCATTGGGCATCATCATACATGGTATCTTGATAGTGGATATTCACGACATATGACCGAGAACAAATATCTTCTTATAAACTATGTGAATGAAAAAGGACCAACCGTAACTTTTGGTGACAACTCTGGTGGTTCCACTAAAGGTTATGGAAATCTTTCTAATGGTTCTATCACCTTCAATAAATTCGCCTATGTGGAAGGACTAATGCACAATCTTTCTCAGTATTAGTCAGCTATGTGATTTGGGATATTATGTAATCTTCAGAATTGATGATTATCTCATCACTGACAGAAACTTTCACATTATCCTATCTATTTTCAGAAAGGAAAATGTATATGTCATTAACATGAGTCATAAATCAGCAGATGAAAAGAGCATATGTTTTATGTCTGGACATTCAGAAAAGAAGAATTGGCTCTAGCATAAATGTCTCTCTCATCTGAACTTTAAGACGTTAAATGCTCTTTCCAACAAAGAATTGGTTATAGGGCTGCCGAAAATTTCTTTTGCCAAAGAAAAACTATGTGTCGTCTGTGAAAAGGGCAACATGACAAAGTCCTCATACAAATCGAAGCAGTGTTTTTCTATCACTACCCCACTTCAGATGCTACATATGGATCTATGTGGGCCTGTCAGCACACCAAGTCTAGGTAGAAAAAGGTACATTCTTGTGATTATTGATGAGTTTACTCGTTACACTTGGGTATCTTTTCTCAGTTACAAAAGTGATACATCTGAAGAACTCATCAATTTCATCAAAAAGTCTGAAGTGCTTAATGGACAACTTGTTCGATCTATCCGAAGTGACAATGGCACTGAGTTCAAAAATGATACCTTAGATGCCTTTTTAAAAGATAAAGGCATCTCATAAAACTTTGTAGCTGTTAGAACTCTACAACAAAATGGTGTGGTGGAAAGAAAGAACCGAAATCTATGTGAAGCTGCAAGGTCTATGTTGAGTGAATCAAATCTTCCTACCTACTTCTGGGCTGAAGTTGTGAACACAACTTGCTTTACTCAAAACAGATCCATCATTATGAAAAGACACAACAAGATTTCTTATGAAGTTTTCCATGGCCGAAAACCTAATATCAGCTTTCTTCACGTTTTCGGCTGTGCGTGTTTTATCCTGAATGATCAAGAACATCTTGGGAAATTTGATCCCAAAGCAGATAAAGGAATCTTTATGGGCTATTCTTCTTCTTCTAAAGCCTATAGAGTCTACAATCTTAAAAGAAAATGTATTGATGAATCAATATATGTGAAGTTTGATGATCTCAAATTATCCTCTCTATCCTGTGATGATAATGAACTTCATGAATAGATCACCTCTTATGTAGGGAAAGATTCTTCAAACCTTATGACGACAGGATCTGCCCATATTCCATTTTCGGCAGCTGCATCTTCTTCTAACCATATTTCAGTAGGACTCTTACCTTCTGCCGAACCTGTTGCACCTGCCGAGCCAATTTTTCAGCCTAAAACTAATGCCGAACCTTCATCTCGTTCGACCCCTCTTCATCATACTCACAACATTCCCACTGATCCACCAACCTCGTATTCTCCAAGACCATTCCTTGCACCTCTCCCACCAGCTCTTAAATGGACCAAAGATCATCATATTGAGCAAATTATCGGTGATCAGCAAGCAGGTGTCCAAACCCGAAGAGGTGTTCGAAATTTCTACCTCTACGTAAACTTTCTATCTATAATCGAGCCTAAGAAAATTGAAGAAGCTCTAGCCGATCCATGTTCGATCAATGCTATGCAAGAGGAGTTTTCTCAATTTGAGAGAAACAAAGTGTGGATACTTATACCTGGTACTTCTGGAAAGACCATTTTTGGCACTAAGTGGGTCTTCAAAAACAAGATGGATGAAGAAGGTACTGTTATTCGAAACAAAGTCAGGCTTGTTGCTCAAGGATATCGACAGGAGGAAGGGATTGATTATGATGAAACTATCAATCCTTAGGTCATCTAAGATTTGAAGATGACCTCTCATTTGATTTGTAATTGTTCATCTGTAAAATTTTTATACATTCTTCATACTTAGAAAATTTAATGGTTCTTTGTAATAGCTTAGTTATGCTCTAAAAGATCGGTGAATCGAAGACCAACCGAATTCAACATAAAGCAAGTCTCTGATGCGAATCAAGATGAATTTCAAGAAGACTGAGCTACATCTTCCGAAGAAGCAATATTTTCGGCAGATACTCCTTGTGCCAATGTTTTTTCTATTCGACACAAGGATCCATTGCTGAACTCCTTTCTTCGGCATCACTTTGCCAATCCTTCGGCATAGATTCTTTCTACTGATCCTTCTGTGACAACCGTCCAATAACCAAAATTTTAAGGTTAGCAATCTCTGATCTTTTAGGATCTAATCATAAAGTTACTCCTTTAGAATTTAACTCGATTGATTAGATTAGAATTTTTCCCGAAAAATTTCGGTAATCGCGTAGAAATACCCGGTGTGGACTGATAACTGATCAATATATGTCAGAAATGCCAAAAATTATGTTGGAAGTCTAAAATACATAAAATAATGGGATTTTATTATTTTCAAAATAATATATATTTATCTGTTTATAATATATTCATTTTTAGCATGAACTGAGAATCGAGGATTACGATTCTCAAATTTATCTGATTATTTAACTAAATTTATATCAAAATCAACTCATTAATTTAATTTAAATTATATTTTGGTGAGTCATTAGGCCACTTGGCCGATTTTTATGACACCTCTCTCTCTTTTTATTTTAATTAAAACCAAATAAAATTAGGAGTAATCATCTCATTTTCAAATTTTCAAGAAAACCTCTCATCTTCCTCTCCTCTCTTTTTCCTCACGCCGGCCACCACACACACCACCACCCCCATCATCGATTTTTCAGAAAAATTCCAAGGGAGAAATCAAGATTTAAACATCATTTTACTTCAAGAAATCAAGTTTGCATCTTCAATTGAGAAGGTAATCACTTTATATCTTCATTTCTGAAGTTTTTATTCAAAAATGTGAATGTTTCACATCATTGCATGTAGAAGTTGTATAATCTTAGTTTTGGAAGTGAAATGGGATGCATTTGGTAAATAATACATTTGCAAATGAACCATTGAATGATCTTCCAATAAAATTTGGGAATTCAAGTAAATTTTTTGAGATTTTATCAAAATGTCAATTTTTATGAAGTATGGTTCTAAGGTTCATGAAATTCTGATAAATTTGGTTTGAAATTTATGTTATTTCAACAAATTAGAGTATAAGGAAACTCTTAGGATGAGATTACTCAAATCTCATATGATCAAGAGCTTCTAAGTGGTGAAATATCACTTAATTAGTGATTTTGGTTATCATGCATGGGATTGGATGAGCACTTGTAGTAGCTATGAATCCATGATGCATACTTGTCTCGTTAGAATCATTGTATATTGATTAAATTTGTGAAACCATATGGTATTATTAACAACCATGCCAAATGATCATCTTATTACATTATGCAAAGTTTCATTGTTATCACAGCTTGTTGTCATGGATTTTACATCCACTTTCAAGCTTCATAAATCATTTCCTACTCGATAAAATTTGGGCTTTTTGCTATCAAACTACAGTTTAAGGTGTTAGCTATTCAAAGAATCAAGAATCACTCAAAATTATGAAGTTTTGGTCATCCAATTGCATTTTAGAAGAAAGTAGTGCAATTTGTCTTGAGTTGACAGATTGGTACACTCAACTTCTAAAGGCCATAACTCCATAAATCATCCAAATTGGGTGAATATTTTTCCACATGATAGATTTTTGAATTATCTTTGTAACCATATATGGATCTATGAGTAATTTTTTTGGTATCCGAAATGCATGCTACAAAAGAAGTACGCAACTGATACAAAAATCAGTGACTTACTGATTGTAGAAATTATTTGGGGACATCAAAACATCTCCAAAATTCGTGAAAATTTGGCTTGATGTTCTAAACTCAGTATATTAGTTCCCATAAAAATGTGGTTATTTTTGGTATTTGGGAAGTGTCATTTTGAAGCTCATTTTGTGATCACAAATTATGGACAACAAGTGTTGAATCCAGAAAGTTGATCTTAAAAACTTAAGGTTTATGTTTTGGTGATCATTGTTGATATTTTCATCCTAAATTTCTATTTTAGACAATAAAATAAACATAAATGAATATATTGAGATGTAGGAATGGTTAAGTTAGGATTTTAGATAGATGTTTCTTGTCAAGATCGAAAATTCTAAACAAGAATTTAATGCAAACTCATAAACAATGTTAAAGAAGTCGCGGAATAACACTTTAAGAAATAATCAAAAACACAGAATATGAACTCAAATCATAAGTTTATATTGCATAAAACTTAATGATTACAAACACAACCTCAATCTGTTGAACAAGACTCAACAGACGTTCTATACTTCTCTATAGAAAGGATCAATACTAGTCTTGAGGTTAATTCTCTAAAACAACTCGTACTATAATCTACAATTATCTAGACTATATATACAAAACTGATTACAAGATAATTACAAAGGAAATATTATTCTTTAGAATCCAGTCCATAATTATCTTCAGCATTATCTCCAACTCCTATTCTTTCGTTCCAAGCAATCATTCCATCTTTATCTTCAGAAGCAGCATTAACTCATTAGCAGTATTAACTTTATCTCTGGCAGTACTAACCATGCTTGCAGTATTAACTTTTCCTTGCAATAGTAATCTTCAGCAGTACTAACTACTAGCAATACTAACTCTCCAAGCAGTACTAACTATTCAAGTAGCAGAACTAACTCTTCAAGTAGTATTAATTCTACTAGCTGTAGTAATCTTTCTTCACCTAGCAGTACTAACCAGACTTAGTTATTTCTGACCCAACAATCTCCCCCTAACTTAACTTTTCAAATTGAGAAGTTAAGTTCTTCAGCAAAAATTGTTGTCTTGATTATGCTTTCAGAACTGCTTCTCAGTTGCATAGATTAGGATCCAGACCCAAACTCTGATTGATATTCTTCTGACTACTATCTTAGCCATTTCTGAATCCTTAGAACACACCAGCTTAGCATTCAACATACCTTGCAATTTGGCTTTGCTGTGATCATAAATTCTATCGACCAGGTAGTACTCATGATAAGATTTGTCAATAGTGATGACATAGACTCCACACCTTTCAAATAGCATCCAAATGTCTATTCTTTGAAATTTATTCTCCAGATGTTGATCTCTGACAACATGTTAAACTTTGCTAGGATCAAACATCATGCATATGTACTCCATGTCTAACTTGATTAGACTCATTCCAGCTTCTTCCAACACTTTACCATACAAGCTCATCCCAACTTTGTGCATTTCTTCCAAATCAGATATGGAGCAGCTTCTGATAGTTTTACCCCATGTAGCATACACTTGATAGTGATCTCCCAATCTTTTGATCGTGAAGTATTCTTTGCCTTGATCTTTCAAAATATCCCAATGAATGATTTCAGGAGCATTCACTGAAATAGGATCAACCTTCATAGGTTCTTTATCAGATACTGTCATGTACAAATCAAATTCCACATCAGTTTGTCTTGATTGACTTGTATGATCTTGATTCTGCTTTTGTTCTGCTGGAGATTCATCTTCCTTTCTTTCACTTTCCTTTTCTGCTTCTTCAGTTCTAGTCCTCTTTGCTTTTGGTTTGGTAGCAATGGACTTCTTTCTTTTAATATCACCAATCTTTTGGGCTAATGTCTCTTCTTGTTTCACCTCTTCCTTGTCTTTGCTAGGAGTGCCTTCTTCACTGTCAGGGAAAGGCTGTTGTATGTTGAGGTCATGCCTCTCTTTCATCTTCCTTTCGGCCACTACCCTTTGAGTGGAGTCCCCTTTTAGATTGGTCATCTCCTTTGTATACAGCTCCTCTATCCTACTATAAGGCATGTTGGTAAACATTCCTTCAGGAACTCCAAGAGCTCCTTTCAGGAAGTTTATCATTTTCCTTCTTTCTTGATTGGCTAAGTATGTCTTGGAAGGCTGTGTTTGTCTAGTCTTCAGTGGTAGCCTTTGCCTTGAAGCCTTCTTTGTGACTTTCTTAGCAGCAGCTGTATACTTCAGACTCTTTTGCTATTCTTCATTAAGTTTAGCAGCCATCTCCAAAGCAATCTCTCTGTCTTTTGCAAATTGAGTCTCTTCCTCCTTTTTCAGTTCTTCTTGCATCTTCCTTGCCAATTCTTCATCTAGAGCTATTTGACTTTGTTTCTTTGATGCTTTTGCAGATTCAACCACCTTCTATTTGCCTTTACCCTTAATCTCAGCAATACTAGCTTCTTTTTTTTTCTTTGCTAGACCACCTTCTTGGATTTCCACTCCCTTAGCCTTTTGAGTAGCTTTGGGAGTGTCTTCTTTGGCCTTCACTAGAATTTCTGCAATTTGTATTTCCTCAATAGTCAGCCCTGTTTCTACTGCTCCTTTTTCAGTTTCTACTGCAGCATTCTCAATTACTGTTGCTTGACCTTTTTCTTTATCAGCTCCAGTCTCCCCCTCAAACTGGAATTCCATCTCACTTGTACTCTCCTTTTCATTTTGTTTTTCCTGACTCTCCCCCTTTTTGAAAGCAGCATGAACACTTCTCCTTTTCTTTAGAATGAATTGCTTCCTTCTCTTTTGGTGCACAAGTTTCAACACCATTTTCTTGAGCTTTACTATATGAGTTTGTTGAGATATAATAACCTTCTTCATCTCCTCTATTTCTGAGCCCTGCTTGATGACATCTAAGTTGACATTTGCAATGGTTTCCATCAATTCATTGTACGTATATCTGTCCTCACCTCCTTTAGGTGTTTTTACCACCTTTGAAGGATCCTTGGATCTTTTAGTAGAGGTCTTCTGCCTAGCAGAAGCACCTGCTACCCCCTTGGTTTCTTGGCACCTGGGACCTTTGGATGATTGCTCACCCAAAGTTGCCGTGGGGAAGGTCTTAAAGATGTTCACACTGTCCTGCCCTGCACTTTGTGCAAAGTCAGTAGTGTGAGCCTCACTGCCCATATGCTCTTCCACCTCCTTATTGAGCACCTTCTTGGTGTTGGGAGACACCCCTGTGGTTTCCCTTTGGATATTCTCTGATGGAGAATGCTCCATCAGGGGGCTTTTAAGCTTTGGGGGTGAAGATACTAGAGGGAAGGAACCTTCTATACCTTTTTCCTTGTGTAAGTTTTGGTGATGGGGGATTGTGGCTTGTCAATATGAATATGAGGGATATTGATAGAAATGAGTGGTGTGGGTAGGTCATCAGTTGGGTGGTCAGATGTGGGCTGTGACCCTGATGCCTCACCATGGGAATGAGACATACCCATGATTGTAGAGAAAAATGGAGTGTCTCTACCTGAGAAGTCCTTACTGGGCCTCTTCATGTTTGAGAACACCTTTCCCTTTGGGAGTTTTGGTACATATACCTCCTTGAAGGTAGGTAAATCCGTCAATTCCTTATCAAGTACTTCTTGTACAAACCTTGGATACATATAAAAGCTTTTTGAATTGGTATCCAAGTTTGACATTAAATCATTGAAAATCATTTGAGTAAAATTAAACTTTCTGGAGGTAGCTAAGTAGACTAGAGCATAAGCTAAGGTACTGCTAAACTCACTCCATCCAGTTGTTTTTCGTGAAATGCAGTGTTCTAGGGTATGAACAAAGAATCTCCACTGAGGTGAAAATATGTTCTTGAAGAACTTGAATACCTCTGTGGGACCTTCATACCCCATTCGATTAAGAGCATGGAAGAGATCTTCCATAGGAAGAGAGGTAATACCTGCGGCATCATCTAGTCGTAGATGAATGCGAATACAGCCATCTGAGATGGTTAGAGGTTTATCACAAACCCTTGTTTTGATGACTCGAGTGCCATCTTTTGTTTGAATAGCAGCATTGGCCCAGAACTGTCTTTGATGTTCCACATAGATTGTGGGATTGACAGTTAATGTGTGGGCGATGTGTGAGGATTTTAGAAAATCCACAATCTGATAAAAACCTTCAGCCTGTTTGGGTATTTTCAGCATAGCAACCTCATTGTGTTCATCAAAGAATTCTAGTCCTGCCATCTTCTGATTGATTCTAGGGTTCGAATCGCAACTAGTGGTTTACAATGGTGAGGAATAAATCGAGAGAGAGAGAGAGAGAGAGAAGCAATGGAAGTTCAAAGAGCCGTTTGTATTTTGGCGGTCACAAAGGGGTATTTATAGGTGGAGGGTTTCAGTTAGAAGCAGTACTAAGTACCCTAGCAGTATTAACCAACTTGCAGTATTAACTCATATTAGTAGTAGTAACACATACTGGCAGTAATAACACAGACTAGCAGTATTAACACATGCCAGCAGTAGTAACACTGATTAGCAGTAGAAACAAGGTAAGCAGTAGTAACTTTGCACTGGCAGTATAAACTACCGAGTAGTAGTAACCATACTTAACCATATTTGAATTGTCAACATGAGTAATATAGAGAGCAACATTAACTTAACTAGAAGTACCAAGTATTCAATTTGAGCAATCTGAAACACTTAAACACACAAGGTTAGCAGCACCATGCACAATACAATATGAGAAAGTAGATAGGAAGGAGTTTATACATAAATGGTACATAAAGCAGATCAAAGGAGGCTTATTCAGTGTTTATCATTCCCACACTTATGACCAAGAATGTGAATCTACCCACATCAAAAGCTTTGGTGAATAGATCAGAAAATTGGTTACTTGTATGGACTTTCACAACCTGAATTAGCTTCTTTTCATTACAGTCTCTGATAAAATGGTACCTGATTTCAATATGCTTTGTTTTGGAGTGCTTGACTGGGTTATTAACAATGCTAATAGCACTGTTATTGTCTGTGAAGATTGGAGTGTGAAGAAAAGTCATACCATAGTCCAACATTTGATTCTGAATCCAGAGCACTTGAGAACAACATCTTGCAGTAGTTATATACTCTGCTTCTGTTGTAGAGGTGGATACTGTGGTTTGTTTCTTGCACTGCCATGACACTATTCTTGCACCCAAAAACTGACATCCCCTGAAGTTGACTTTCTATCAAAATTTGCACCACCCAAGTCACTGTCTGAATAAGCAAGTAGGTCAAATGGTGAGTCATGAGGATACCAAAGACCTAATCTAGGTTGGCCTTTGAGATATCTGAATATCCTCTTGACTGCTTGAAAGTGTGACTTCTTAGGCCTTACTTGAAATCTGGCACATACACAAACAGGAAACATGATATCTAGTCTTGAAGCAGTGAGATACATGAGGGAGCCAATCATGGATCTATAGTGATGAACATCCACATCCTCCCCCTCAAGATCTGCAGTGATCTATTTGTGTGTCTCCATGGGTGTGCTTGCAGGCTTTGAATCTGAGAATCCAAACATAGTAAGAATGTCCTACACATACTTGGATTAGCTTATAAATATCCCATATTTCTTCTGCTTAACTTGTAGCCTAAGGAAGAAGGTAAGTTCACCTATAGAACTCATCTTGAATCTCTTGTGCATCAAATCTTCAAAATCTTTGCACATTTGATCTTTTGTGGATCCAAAGATAATATCATCCACATAGATTTGCACTATTAGGATGTCCTTCTTCTTCCTCTGAATGAACAGAGTCTTGTCTATGATTCCTCTTTGAAAACCATTTTCCAAGAGATAGGTAGACAAAGTGTCATACCATACCCTTGGTGCTTGATGTAGCCCATAGAGTGCCTTCCTCAATTTGTATACTCTGTCAGGATAATTTGGATTCTCAAACCCTGGAGGCTGACAGACATACACTTCTTCTTCAATTCTACCATACAGGAAAACACTCTTTACATCCATCTGATAGACCCTTAACTTCATGAAAGAAGCATAGGCTAAGAATAGCCCGATTGCCTCAATCCTGGCCACTGGTGCAAATACCTCTTCATAATCAATTCCTTCTTATTTAGTATACCCTTGTGCCACTAATATGGCCTTGTTCTTTATTACTATTCCTCTCTCATCTTTCTAGTTCCTGAAGATCCATCTTGTGCCAATTGCTCTGTGTCCTTTTGGAAGATCCACCAGATCCCATACATCATGCAGCACAAACTGCAGTAGCTCTTCTTGCATTGCTTCTATCCAGCTTAGATCCTTCATTGCATCATATGCCTTTTTGGATTCAACCTGAGATAGAAAGCAAGAAAGTAAACCTGATTGTATATCTTTCAATCCTCCCAACTTACTTTGATTCCTTGTGATTATAGGTGAATTGATGTCACCAAACACCAATTGAGGAGGATGATTTTTCTGAACTCTTGTTTGATGAACAACCTCTTCATTAATATCTGCTTCCAGATTAGAGTCATTCTTTTCAGGAGTGCTGCCACCAAAAACAGAAGAGTTATCATCATCTGTGTCATCTTCTTCCAAACATGGAATCTCAGGACCTTTGATTTCTGAATCTGAGGGTTGATCATCCTTTTCACCTCTGTCCTCTTCATTCTGAGCTGGTTCAGTGTCCTTTGAATCTGAAGTATCTTTCTTATCTTGGTCACAGAATTCAACAGGATCAACAGTAGGTGATGGGAACAGCACAAACTCTTGTCTTTGTACTTGTACCTTTTTTGTCCCTGTTCCTGCATTATGCTCATTACTGAAACCCAAAGAATTAGTCAGTGAATCAATGTCAAATAGCCAATTAGGACCTGAACCAAGTTTATTTGCTGTGTTCTCATTGCATTTGACATTGTCACTTTTCTCAATAATCCTAGAAGAGGTGTTGAAAACTCTGTAGGCCTTACTTTGAGATGAATATCCAACAAGAAACCCATCCTCAGCTTTGCTATCAAACTTGCCTAGGTGAGTTTTGATATTGAGAATTGTGCAAGGACACCCAAATGGTTTGAAAAATCCAATAAAAGGTTTCTTCTTTTTAAAAAGATCATAAGGTGTCTTGTCTTGAGATTTTACTACTAGAACTCTGTTTTGAACATAGCAGACAATATTAACTGCTTCTGCCCAAAAAGTGATTGGAAGTTTTGAATCTGCCAACAGAGATCTAACAGCTTCTATCAGAGTCCTATTTCTCCTTTCAGCAACACCATTATGTTGAGGAGTCCTAGGAGCACTGTATTGTCACTCAATGCCTTTTCCTTACAGAAGTTGTTTAGGTCATTGTTTTTAAATTCAGTTCCATTATCAGACCTTATAACTTTAACTCTTAGATTTGTTTGATTTTCAACTCTAAGAACAAAGGATTTAATCAGTCCACTTGTCTCATCCTTAGTCCTCAGAAAATAGACCTAAGTGAATCTAGAGAAATCATCAACAATTACCAAGCAATAAGATTTCTTGCCAATACTCATCACATTTGTAGGACCAAACAGATCCATATGCAGTAAATTAAGAGGTGAAGAGTTTGTATTTATCTCTTTGGACTTATGAGAAGTTTTGTGCTGTTTGCCTTTAAGACATGCAACACAATGATCATCACATAAAAATACCTTTTGTGGCAAACCTCTTACAAGGTTGTTTTTCACAAGTTTGTTCATTGTTTTAAAGTTCATGTGACACATCCTTCTGTGCCAAAGAGATGATTCATCCAATGAAGCTTTTGAAAATAAACAATTTAGAGATGAATCAGAAACTACACTCTCCAAGTCTAAGCAATAAACATTGTCCTTTCTAGGAGTTCTAAGTAGTATCATACTTTCATCAACTACCTTGAACCTTGGAGCAAGGATAATACATTCAGTATCATTGAATAATATGCTATGTTTCTTGTCACAGACCTGTGATACACTTAACAGGTTGTATCTCAATTGCTCAACATAGTATACGTCCTCAAAGGTCATCTTACCTTTTGACACATTACCTTTTCCACTTATCTTTCCACCTACTGGATTATCACCGAAAGCAACATGTCCTCCATCAATTCTTTTGAAGTTTTGAAGGCAGGTCATGTTACCTGTCATGTGCCTGGAACAACCACTATCAACATGCCAAATGCTCCTTCTCTAGAGCTGTTGGGTGCCCTGCACATATAATAAAGCAGTTAGTTTTTAATAGGAACCCAAGCCAAAGTGGTCTTGGTTTTCCCATTCTCATCAACATATTCATATTCAGACTTGGTGGGATTATCAAACTAAGGAATCTTATTGCTTGAATACTTTGTCAGAATAATGGGCCTTTCACTGGAAGCAATACTAACTTGATTGGCAGTACTAACTTTGTTAGCAGTACTAACTGGGTTAGCAGTAGTATTGCTTGCAGCAGCATTATTCTTTACTTTTGCAGTAGAAGTATTAACAAATTTCTTTACTTTTGGAACCCAAACCTGAACAAAGTTGTTTTCTTTGTTTTTATTTAATTTACTCCTTGGCTTATTTGGAGTATTTTTCTTTGAATTAGCAAACTTATTCTGAGCATGAGATTTTATAGGTGCCCTTCTCACATTCTCAGCCATATGATTCCTTATTTGCTTCCTATAACCAATAGGATTTTGTATATTTTTTTGAAAAGTGATCCTTTGGTTAATAGGATTGAAATAACAGTATTTGGCTAGATGATTTAACTTACCACAGATAAAACACGGCTTTGGTTTGTTAATTTTTCTCAGATCAATTCCTTGTTTTAAAGCCCACTGATTATTTCTGTTTCTTTGATTTCCCCTTGTTTTATCATGTTGTTGGGGTTGATTCTGTTTACAAGTACAGGGATTAACAACAGTAGTTTGCATGTAATGGACTCCCTGTACCTTTCCCTTCCCTCTCTCAGAGGTCTCAGCTTTTTCTTTCTTAACAGTCTCTGCCCCAGACTTCACTTTCTCACTCTTGAAAAAAGGTTTACCCCCCCCTTTTATTTGTCAGTATGTGGTTTTCTAAGGGAATATCTTTGTGGTCTTTCTCATTCTTACTCTCAGAGTCCTCTTCTTCAAAATCTGCCTCAACCACTACTTTTCCTAAAGGATCTACTTCAGTAGCTCCTTCAGTTAATTCCTTCTTGTCCTGTCTTTCTAACAGATCTGAGGTGGGAAGGATATAGTTATTGTTGTATGGTGGAGGGGTGGTGTTATAGCCTATACCTCTTCTCATCTTGTCATGAACTTGAGTTTTTAGAAGTGAGTCCATTGCTTTAGAGGCATTGGAATATTTCTCAATATCAAGTTTGGCTTTCTCAAACTCACTCTTGATTTTCTCACATTCTGTTTTGGCCTTCTCTAGTTCAGTCTCTAACTGATTCTTCTCCCACTTCCAGTAGTTGGTATCATAAGAGTGTTGAAGTTCATTAGCCTGGTATGACTTAATTTGTTCTTCAAACCTCTCAACAATCAAAACATACTCTCTTCTATCTTTCTCAAACCGTTTAAGGTCATCACACATGCTCTGATTGTGATCCCTGTACTTTTTAACAGTTTCAATACAGGTTTTAGAGCAAAGGTTAGATGTTACCTCTGTGGGAATATCAGTGCTTGCTGACTCAAAAACTTTATCCATTAAAGCTTGATTCTGGACTGCTTCTTCTTCTTGGTCACTCCAATCAAATCCCATTCCTTTTTGGGAAACAAGAGCTTGAGAAGAATTCCTGTTGTTGAAGCTAGTGGACTGTGATGGTTGTTGGTTGCTAGTATGCTGTTGAGGAATTCCACTTCTGCATTCTCTTGCAAAGTGCCACAGCTTGTGACACTTGTAACATTCAACCTTGGATTTATCAAATCCAACCCCATCTTCTCTTTTCTGAGTAAAGTTGTTCCTTCCTGTCCTTTTGATGAATCTTTTTACCCTCATTGTGAGCATAGCCATCTGCCACTTGATATCCATCTCTTCTAGATCATCAGCATTTATCTGTTCTAAGTCATCATTAATTAGAGTGGAATTAGCATGACTAGCTAAGAAAGCTTCTAAAACTGAGTCATTAGATCCATCTTGCTTTGATCCATATGCAGCACTAACTGATTCTGTATTCGCAGCAGAATCTGTAGAGGATGATAAAAGAGCAGCATTGTATGAGTATTCAGAGGGCATCTTCTTTGCTTCTACCTCTGCTTCAAACACCCTAAGGTCATTATAGAGGTCATCCAGTTCCTTGTCCTCTAGTTGGTCATTATGTCTGAAGAAGACAGTGTACATAGTCCATTCATCACCAAGAGATCTTAAAATTTTTCTGTTTACATCATCTTGATCTATCTGAACACCAACAGTAGCCAATTCACCAATTAACTTATTAAATCTATCAAAAGTTTGAGTCATGGACTCGTTCTTTGTAGACATGAAGTTTTCATATTGCTGCTTCAGGATGGCCTTCTGATTTCTCTTGGTACTTTTGGTACCAGCAAATCTTTTCTCCAGTGCATTCCAGAAAAAGTTTTACAAGAAGCCGAGATCTAACTCACAGAGGTACTCTTCATCAAGTTCCAAGAATCATGAGCACCGAGAAAGGGTGGAAGGAAGGATATATGAAGAGAACAGATATGTTGAGAAGAAACCTGATGAAAGGAAGAAGTTCGTGAATGACTACACTGTTGTAGAAAAGCCAGCAAGTGATCTAGTTAAATGCTACAACTGTGGCAAGATTGGTCATTTTGCAAAGGATTGTAGAAAGCCTAAAGTTCGAAACTCTCAGTATTATCAGAACAAGCTATTATTAGCCAAACAACAAGAAGCAGGCATCTATTTAATGGCTGAAGACGAATTTTGGCTAGATCATTCGGAAGGTGAAGAGGAAGAGAAGGAAGAAACTGCTCATGTCTGTCTCATGGGCAAGGAAGTAAAGTATGATGAGTCCGATGATGAGACATCTGATGAGACCCGGCATATGTGGTACTTGGACAGTGGATGTTCCAAGCATATGACTGGGCAAAAAGCTTTATTTTCTAACTATACAGAGAAATTCAGTGGAAATGTCAGATTTGGAAACGATCAGCTTTCACCTATCTTAGGATATGGTGACATTATTCAAGACAACATAACGATCAGTAAAGTGAGTTATGTCGAAGCCTTGGGGCACAACTTATTCAGCATTGGTCAATTCTGTGATAAAGGGTTAGAGGTCAACTTCAAAGCTAAGAGATGTTCGTTTCGTACGGAAGATGGCAATGAACTCTTAGTCGGAAATCGAAAGACGAACCTCTATACCATAAATCTTTCAAAGGTACAGAATGACAATCAAGTTTGCTTGATGACAAAGGCTTCATTGCAGCAAAGTTGGCTCTGGCACAGACGTTTATCTCACTTGAACTTTCGTTATATCAATAAGCTGGTTAGTGGGAAATTGGTAAAAGGACTTCCTGAGCTGAAATACGAGAAAGAATACTTATGTGCTGCATGTGAGAAGGGTAAGATGAAGAGAGCTCCGCATAAACCGAAGCCTGAACCAAGCACTAGTTCTCCGTTAGAATTGTTACATATGGATTTGTGTGGTCCAATGAGAACTCAGAGTTTGGGTGGAAAGAAATACGTGTTGGTTATTGTGGACGATTATTCAAGATACACGTGGGTCAAATTTCTTCGATCAAAAGATGAGACGCCGGAAGTTCTCATTACTTTCTTAAAGACGAACGAGGTGAAAATGCAGCGACAAGTCAAGTTTCTTTGAACGGACAACGACACAGAGTTCAAAAACAAGATAGTTGAAGAATATCTCGAATCGGTCGGGATATCACATCAGTACTCTGCTGCTCGTACGCCTGAACAAAATGGAATAGTCGAAAGGCGAAATCGGACGCCAGTCGAGGCCTCTCGGACTATGCTTAGCCAATCGGACTTACCTCTATTCTTGTGGGCAGAAGCTGTGTCGACTGCATGCCGTACTCAAAATCGGTCCATAATACACCGCCGTTTTCAAAAGACTCCATATGAACTGATCAACAACAAAACACCAACAATAAAGTATTTTCACATATTTGGGTGTAAATGTTTGTGCTTAATGACAGGGAGAGTCTAAATAAATTCAGTGCTAAGGCGGACGAGGGTATCTTCATTGGTTATTCTTCAACATCTGCAGCATATCGTGTTTATCTGAAGAAGTCAAAGATAGTTGTTGAGAGCGTCAATGTAACATTTGATGAAGAGATGGCTTCTGAACAACTAAGTTCAGAACCCGTGATCACTGGAGTATTAGCTTCTGGGCAGATCAGTACAGAACCTGCTTCAACAGGGAATAATCCAAATAACGATTCTACTTCTATTTCACATTTATCTGATTTAGATTTGTTATTTGAATTCTTTTATGATGAGTTTCTAGGTTCTAATGTATCTAAATCTGCCATGACTGACAGGTCTGAAGACATAAGTTGCAATCATCCAGTCACTTCAGATGTCATAACTGAACAAGCATCCCCCGTTCAGTCAGAAACTCACATTCCTACAATTACTCCTACAGTTGAAGATGTACAAGTAAATGTTGAGCCAGAAGTAATAGTTTCAGTTGGGTGTAACACACTGTCAACTCAACAGCCACAATCTGTTGTTCCAACTGATGCTTCTGCACCTGAAACTTCAACTGTAAACCCCCCTCCTGTTATTCAAACTGAAGATTCTGATAGTGGATTTCAAGATGATGATCATGTTCAATCAATATCTACTCCACTCCCTCATGAGCATCGCTGGACCAAAGAACATCCATTACATCAAGTAATTGGAGATCTCAACAAGCCTGTACAAACGAGGTCAGTGACTCTTAATCAATGTATGCATGACTCATTTCTCAGTAAGATTGATCCAACGCGAGTATCAGAGGCTCTTTCTGATTCGGACTGGGTATCTGCTATGCAAGAAGAGATCAATCAGTTTGAAGCCCTAAAAATTTGGAGATTAGTTCCAAAACCAGAAGGTAAAACAGTGATAGGAACTAAATGGGTATTCAAGAATAAAAAGAATGAAGATGGTATCGTCATAAGGAACAAAGCTAGACTTGTTGCCAAAGTTTACCGGCAAGAGGAAGGCATAGACTAAGATGAGACGTATGCTCCAGTAGCGCGTATAGTAGCAATACGCATGTTTCTAGCCTACGCAGCTCATAAGAATTTCACAGTCTTTCAGATGGATGTGAAAATAGCCTTTCTGAATGGCACTCTTAAAGAGGAAGTGTACGTGTCTCAACCAGAAGGTTTCGTCAATCCAGAGAAGCCAGATCATGTTTATATCTTGGATAAAGCCCTCTATGGTTTAAAATAAGCCCCTCGAGCATGGTATGATGTTTTATCTAAATTCTTGGTCAAGTTCGGTTTTTCTAAAGGTAAGGTTGATACTACTTTATTCATCAAAAAGGAAAAAGCTGATATTATTCTTATTCAAATATATGTTGATGATATAATATTTGGTTCTACAAATCCAAAATTTTGCAAAAACTTTTCTAACCTCATGGTGTCACGTTTTCAAATGAGTATGATGGGAGAGATGAATTTCTTTCTCGGATTACAAGTAAAACAGTTTTCAATGGGGATTTTCATTAACCAATCTAAGTACATTTTGGATATTCTTCGGAAGTACAAAATGGAAAATTGCAAACCAATTGGAACCCCGATGGCACCAGGTACTAAAATTAGCACTGATCCTTCGGGTAAAAGTGTTGATGTTAGAACTTATAGAGGCATGATAGGATCGTTAATCTATCTTACATCTAGTAGACCAGATATTATGTTTTCAACATGTTATGTTCTAGATATCAGGATGCTCCTAAAGAATCCCATTTGGCTGCTGTCAAAAGGATTTTTAGATATCTGAAGGGGACTGCAGATCTTGGTCTGTGGTATCCTAAGGATACTGGGTTTCAACTGACTGCCTATTCAGATGCAGATCATGCAGGTTGCATGTTGGACAGAAATAGTACTTCTGGTCACGTTCAATTTCTTGGAGACAAGCTCGTTAGCTGGGCATCAAAAAAACAATTATGCGTTTCCACATCGACTGCTGAAGCAGAGTACGTAGCTGCTGCCAGTTGCTGCTCTCAAGTCTTGTGGATGCGAACACAGCTGCGAGACTATGGATTCAATTTGATAAAATTCCAATCTATTGTGACTCGAAGAGTGCAATCGCGATATCTGCTAATCCTTTTCAACATATGAAAACCAAACACATTGATGTCAGGTATCATTTTATTAAAGATAATGTAGAAAAAGGAACAATTGAACTTTATTTTGTAAAAACAGATTATCAGCTTGCAGATTTATTTACCAAACCCTTAGATGAAAAGAGATTTAACTTTCTTCTCTCTAAGCTTGGTATGTTAAATCTTAAGACGTAATCGATTGTTACCTAATAACGTTATGTATTGTTATTTTTCATCATTTTCTTTATCTTTATGTCTGAAGGATATCTGCACTTTAATTGTTTGCTCATGATCTCAGGGGGAGTAAGAGAAGATTTTAGATGATCTACATTATTTTGAGGGGGAGCATAACTAATTTCTGCATTTTACTTAAATGATTAATTTTTGTGATGCATTTTACTTAAATGATTAAAAGGAGTAAGACTATGATTTCTGATTATTTCAAATCAGAACTCGTTCTTTAATTGTTTTACTGTTTTATGTTCTTTTATTTTTCGAATAAATTTTGTGAATAAATTTTTTACTAGACTTTGAGACTTATGCATGATGAGAGAGGATGACACGATCATATTATTTTGACTTAAGCATGACTTCATGAGATTTAAGACAAAGCTAAAAGGTAAATTTCTTATCTTAATCTCAAATGTATCTGAAAGAAGGAAAACTTTCAGATATAGAAAACATGTTCTGAAATGTTCAAACCACTTCCCGATTCTTAAACATATTTCATGAATTGAAAGTGTGATTTTTAAATGTTTTCATTTTATTTTTGTGCTTAATTGATAAACAAACCGTGTGTTTCCAAAGATTAATACTTGTGTATTGTCTTTTCTATATACTTTCAAGTATTCACACACATCGTTTTGACTTAGTTCAAATTTTTCTTACCATGTCTCATATTGAAACATATTTTCGATGGTAAGACACCCCGCTTGTACTTCAAAGAATTTTGAGTGATATTTCATTTCGAAAGGTCATTTCAAGAATGTCTGTATTTTGTTTCGTATGGACAATATCCGTTATTCTTGACCATAAGCTTTAATTGATATATCATTTCATTTCTGATCATTTTTCATACAATGTCAGATTATCAAACAAGTCTTTTGCATTCATGTTCATTCATTCAGTATACTTGTTTGAAAATACTTCAATGTCTAAAAATGTTCAAATCTTCATGATTATATTTTCTGAGCATACATTCGTCTGACATTTGTATATGAGCTTTAACTGATAAAGTTAAATCATTTTGAGCAACATTATGCTTTCATAGGATTACATGGGTTCTTTGTGCTAGGACTTAAATGAACTTCTATGGATTCACGTTAACCAGTGTTTCCTAGCCAAGAAGTTAAACCGTTAGTGATTGAGTGTGAGGAGTCGAAAAAGAATGAGTGTGGGTGTGATGAGGTAAAATGTAAAGGAGAGTTTGGTTAGTAGTGAGTTTAATGATTAAAAGAAAGAGGGTGTGAGATCAGAGTAAAAAATATCAAACTCTGCACCAACTACTTTCTGAGTCGGGCAACCACATTACTAATGTTTCACAATTCTTTTGTGAACATTATTGAAACAGGCAACTAGCCCATGCCAACTCTTGAAAATACCCCACCAGCCACTTATTTTCTTCTCAAAAAGAAAACGTTTCATATTTTCTGGGGACGCAGCACATAATCTATCTGATTTTCATTTGGAAAATCTGGATATTGAAAAAGAAGGAAGTCTGCCCCACCTTCGCACTTCAATCATGCACATTCAGTCTGTGTTTATCTACTGTTGTCTCAGTGGTTTACACAACTTTGAGCCTTATTGAAAAGCAATCATCGTGCTTAATTATTTCTACTCATGCAAGAACACACAAAGAATTTGTTTCTTTGTCATAACATTCATAGAAATTGCCTTTGTGGTGTTTCGATGATTGGATGGAATCCCTGGGAGAGTGAACATCAAAAAGCTCCTTTATATTGTGTATTCGTTACACACAGTGACTTCGTGTTACTGACAGACATTTTAACTGATTCATTTGTTGATTCAGGAGTTACATGTTCTTATTTTGTCTGGATTTGAAAAGATATGGATGATTACTTGGTTATGCATCACAGAATCAGAGGCTCAGGTTGACAGATCAGAATGGTCAAAGACATTTCTTGGCAGAAAAGTTTTGATGATATAGATGCTCAAATCATCAAAAAGGGGGAGATGATATCAAGAAATGTTAAAGTTTTAAAGTTTGGAAGATATGATATCAAGAAGTGATAAAGTTTTGAGAGATGATTTTCAGAAATATCCAAGTCAGAAAAGTTCAAAGTAAAGATTTGAAGATTTGAAGAAATTTTATTTGAAGATTATTTGCTAAAGCAATTCGAGCTGATTCTGAAGATAATTTCTTTCCAAAGTCTGAAAGTTTGTTGTGAAAGTTTTGGGGAGATTGTTCATTGTTTGAAGATATTTTTGGAAAGAATACAGTCAAAGAAAAAGGGGAGATTGTACTGACAGAGCTTAAAGTGAAGACTGAATTGTTAGATCTTTCAACAGTGATCTTGAATCCAAAGGAGAGATTGTTAGAGCATAAATCTGTTGGATACAAGATCAAGAAGACTGAAGGTCAAAGTACAAGAAGTCAAAGCTGAGAAAGTCAAATCTCATTAAAGTCAAAGTCTTTTGTAATGAAAGTCAACATCTTTGTATTGTATTTTAGTTTCCTTGTTTTAGTTGTAGGTATAAATAGTTTCCTTTCCTTTGGTAATTAGAACATAACTTAACTGAATCATTATTCAATTGTATTTTAGAGAGAGAAATATCAGAGAGAAAGAGAGAGTTCGTTAGAGAGAGATTGTAGAGATAGAAAGTGTAATCTTGGAATTGAATTGAAATCAAACAGGTAATTTGATTGTTAATCTTGTTTGTTTGATTAATCTTGATTAGAAACTAGAATCTGAGAATATCACATTCCATAGAATTTGTACATCAGAACAGTTGCAGAATTGATGTTGGTACTCATTAGGAATAGCCAAAAGCAGAGTGCTCAAGGCTTTCATCTCTGTCTGCCTCATCTTCCTTTCTCCATCAGTCTTTGGTGGAGGTCTCTTGCCATCTGCATCCATCTTTTTTCCATCAGAGGGACCATTCTCAATGATGTCCCACATTGAGAAGTCTGTGAGAAGAATGTACTACTTGATTCTGATCTTCCACATGTCAAACTCATTGGGTTTGACCATGGGAACCTTTGATACCAAAACGCTTTCGCTTGAACTGTCCATGATTATAGGTTTCTTAATTTTTTAGCACTGATACCACTTGTCAAGATCGAAAATTCTAAACAAGAATTTAATGCAAACTCAGAAACAATGTTAAAGAAGTCGCGGAATAACACTTTAACAAATAATCAAAAACACATAATATGAACTCAAATCATAAGTTTATATTGCATAAAACTTAATGATTACAAACACAACCTCAATCTGTTGAACAAGACTCAACAGACATTCTATACTTCTCTATAGAAAGGATTAATACTAGTCTTGTGGTTAATTCTCTAAAACAACTCGTAATATAATCTACAATTATCTAGACTATATATACAAAACTGATTACAAGATTATTACAAAGGAAATATTATTCTTTAGAATCCAGTCCATAATTATCTTCAGCATTATCTCCAACTCCTATTCTTTCGTTCCAAGCAATCATTCCATCTTTATCTTCAGAAGCCGCATTAAATCATTAGCAGTATTAACTTTATCTCCAACTCCTACAAAACTTGCAGTATTAACTTTTCCTTGCAGTAGTAATCTTCAGCAGTACTAACTAATAGCAGTACTAACTCTCCAAGCAGTACTAACTATTCAATTAGCAGCACTAACTCTTCAAGCAGTATTAATTCTACTAGCAGTAGTAATCTTTCTTCATCTAGAAGTACTAACCAGACTTAGTTATTTATGACCCAACATGTTGACATTTTGGCCCTTCTTTATGCAAATTTCTCTATAGGGATTTAGGGGCTCCGGACTAGAGATTTGCGTCATCGTGTTACCTAGCACCATCATATGAGGTGAGTATTCACAGCCCCACTTTTACTGTTAAAATTGATTTTGGGGTGGAAAGCATGTTTAAATTATGTATTTAAAGATTCATGAGAATGTTTATAAATTATTGTGTAATAACAATTTATAAGGCTTTGTTATAAGCGTTTGGAATCATAGTTATATGACATGTATGCTATTGATATGTTGAGTTTATCAAATGTTAAGTCCCCTTAAGCACTACTATTTAACTCAAAATTGGGCCTATAGTATTAGTGGATAGCGCTATTTGGTCTGACAAACCCACCTTATGCTGACGAGTAGGGGTGCACTATACTAGAGAATATGACTATCCATGTGGTATAGACCACTGCTGATGTAGTTCATGGGGCGTTGAAATTGGTCAGGCAAGGTTTAGTAGTGGCTCGACATAATTTTTATCATTGTATACCTCTTGTCATATAAACTAAATTGTGAAACTCATGAATCAAAGAATTGAAGTTTGGTTTATATGTATGTTTTACAAATGACAACTTGCATATAAATTTGATTTGTGCATATTTAAAACATGTGAATTCACTAACTCTTTGTAGTTGACCTTGTTTTATATACACTTTTCAGGAGTCAAGAAAGTAGGCAACAATGATTAAGCTTCATGAATGATGTTTTGAAGCAAGCTTACCTTTACAAATATATTCCGTTATGGTTAAGCTTTTGGGAATTGTAAACGATGATAAATATTTATTTTCTTTTTCTCTTTGAAATTGTAATGTTTCAATAATTATATTGAATGGTGGTATGAACTATAATCTTGTACTACGAGATCGAAACTGTTATGCCTCATGTTTCCGCTTTAACGGGGTGTGACAGATTTGGTATCAGAGCCACAGGTTATAGAGAATACCGGTTTTATTATGAAACCATACACTATAAGCACTATTTTCTAAAACTACTTTTGCAAACAAATCTCGAACTTGAGCATACTATAGTATAGCTAGGATAGGTGTCGACTTAGCATATTATAATTCGGCAAAGCTTGATCACCTATGTCTAATTTGATATGCATAAGGAGAGACTTGGAATGGTTATATTAGGAGTTGCTAAAAATAGAAACTTTTTGTTCAAGAATGAAAAGCATGATTTAGTATGTGAGTTCACATAAGCATTTCATGATTTCGACATTTATTTTAGTATAATAATGATTAAAAATTTGTTATTTATCGCAGTTGTCATGTCTTATTCATCGTCACACTCCGAGTCATCCCCAGATGAGTCCGGATATATTACCGGCCATCCTAGGAGGGCATCACATGACAGTGAAGATTATGATCCGTCCGAGCATAGTTACTCAAAGTCCGGACAGTCACCGGTCAGGTCATCTACCTCCGTGTCTGCACCCACACCGTAGTTGACGCCCCGATCAAGGGTTCGGGTGTCCACGCGGATTAATGTACCGTTACTAGTCAGAGAGACCTTCGTTATCCCACATAGGGATGAGGCGGTACCCTCTCGACCGAGGGCTATAAGAGTGTCGCCACCACCTCGAGCGGAGGAGCCGATAGTACGTGCAGCTAGTATGTCAGCGATCTAGAGTTTTTAGGTCTCGGGTATGTCCCGAGATATGGATTTGTTCAGGATGAGATCGAATCATCATGGAGACTGCATCGACAAGCTAATGTCGTTCTTGAGTATAAATGATTAGAATATGAATAGGATGATGGATGCATTAGCTGCTACTAGGATGACCGTGAGAAGGCTATACACTGGGTTAGCCATAGTTGTAGGACTTTTGATGATTGTGATGGGATGGTTTGTTTTGTTTTTCATGCGTCAGTAGTGTTGGTTTGGTGATGAATACTTTGGATTTTAAACTTTCTTTTGGTGGCATGTAGCCCATTGTTTTAAACAATTACTTTCTGTATGGTTACTACTTTTGGTTGGATATTAAACTTTTGATGTAGTATCTTTATAATTTTGAAAATATCTATGAAATGTTGACTATGATTATCTACAACATGTGGTTTTGAAATATATGTTGTTAATATTTGATGTATCGAATGCATGTTTAATCAATTACAATGAATATATATATTGTATTAAGAACGTAGAGTAGATATAAAATAAGTGCGGATATAGTAATAGATGATGATTAGATTTTAATTTGAAAATTTGCCTTAGAATTATGCCTCCAAGAAGGGAAGACCCCGAAATTGCACGACTCGTGTCTGAACAAATCTTAGTTGCACTTCCCAATATAGTTAGTCAGATAGCGGCAGGTTTGAATGCTAACCAAGTTGACAATCCAAGGGTCGGTACAAGAGGAGATAAAGAATGTACATATAAGACCTTTAGATCTTGTAACCCGAAAGAATTCCATGGTATTGAGGGAGTTGTTGGATTATTGACTTGGATTGAAGGAATGGAGTTCGTACTCCATATTAGTAAGTGTTCAGAAGCAAACATAGTGGAGTTTGCAGTTTGTCTACTGCAAGGGCGAGCGTTAACATGGTGGAATACTCAGGTTCAAACACGAGGACGGGATGCTGCTAACAAACTCACATGGGATGAATTTAAGGAGATGCTTAATGGGGAATATTGTCCGAGGAGTGAAATACAAAAGTTACAAGCAGAGTTGTGGGATCACGAAATGAAGGGAAATGATATAGTTGCGTACACAACACGATTTCATGAATTGGCAAAGATGGTACCACATTTGGTAACACCAGAGGAGAATCAGGTGGACAAGTATATCTGGGGTCTAGCTCTAGAAATCCGAGGGGATGTGACTTCGAGAAATCCAAAAACCCTCCAAGAAGCAGTAAACCTAGCAACCAGACTTACCAACAATGCCAACCGTTCGGGACTTTTCACTAATGATAGAGCTAAGGGAAAGACGAAGATTGAGGAAACTTCAAGGAGACAGTTTGACAAGAGAAGAGGAAAGGAGCAAAGAACAGTGGGGAATTATGGAATCCAGGCTCAGGCAACTGGCAAAGAAAAAGAAATGTATCCAAAATGTGACAAGTGTAACAACCATCACACTAGGAATTGTATTATTTGTCACAAATGCAACAGAGGAGGTCATTATGCAAAGGATTGTAAAAGTGGGGGAAGCCGAGTTTGTTTTGAGTGTGGAAGTCCGGATCACTTCAGGAACACCTGTCCCAAGATGAACAGGAGGCTGAATCTTAACTAGGCTCGACCGGCCAACCAAGGGAATCAAAGAGGTCAAGCACGGGGTCGGGTATTTGAAATTGGGGCAGAGGAAGCAAGGCAGAACCCAGATGTGATCACAGGTACGTTTCTCTTAAATAATCATTCTGCATATGTATTATTTGATTCCGGGGAGGATAGAAGTTTCGTATCACTAAATTTTAGATCAAAAATTAATCGAAAACCCCAAAAGTTAAAAGAAATTTATGTCATCGAATTTGCTAATGGACAAGAAGTTAGGGTCAAGGATGTAATTTCGAACTGTACCCTAAACCTAGCTGAAAAGGAATTTAGTATAGACTTAATTCCAATTAAGTTCGGAAGTTTTGATATAGTTTTGGGCATGGATTGGTTGTCTAAAAACCAAGCGGGAATATGTTGTTCTGAGAAGACTCTTCGAATTCCATTGTCGAAAGGAGAAGTACTTTTAGTACATAGAGAGAAGCCAAAAAGGAATTTAAAGATGGTCTCATGTATGAAGATGCGGAAATATCTGAGGAAAGAGTACGTTGCAATTCTGGCACATGTAGTAATTAAAGAGACTAAGGAAAAACGCATTCAATATGTTCCTATAGTCCGGGATTTTCCCGAAGTATTTCCTGATGAATTACCCGGATTACCCCCAACGAGACAAGTTGAATTCCGCAAAGATTAAATTCCAGGAGCTGCAACAGTGGCCAAAACACCATATCGATTGGCGCCATCAGAAATGCTAGAATTGTCTGAACAACTCCAGGAACTACTCGACAAGGGATTTATCAGACCCAGTTCTTCACCTTGGGGAGCTCCAATTCTATTTGTCAAAAAGAAAGACGGAACTTTCCGAATGTATATCGATTACAGAGAACTTAATAAGTTAACTCTCAAAAATCGATACCCTGTTCCTCGAATTGACGATTTGTTTGATCAATTACAATGCGCGACGTATTTCTCAAAGATCGATCTACGATCCGGATACCATCAAATGAGAGTCCGTGAAGAAGATATTGACAAGACAGTATTTAGAACTCGTTATGGTCATTACGAGTTTCTAGTTATGCCCTTTGGGTTGACAAACGCGCCAGCAGTCTTCATGGATCTGATGAACAGAGTCTGTCGACCGTATTTAGACAAATTCGTGATTGTATTCATAGATGATATTCTAATTTACTCTCGAAACAAGTAAGAACATGAACAACATTTGAGGTTGATGTTAGAATTACTCAAAAACCAGAAATTGTACGCCAAGTTCTCCAAATGTGAATTTTGGCTTCGTAAGGTACATTTTCTTGGTCATGTGGTTAATGAGAAAGGAATTCATGTTGACCCGGCAAAGGTAGAGGCCATCAAGAAATGGGGAACTCCAAAAACACCGACAAAAATTCGTCAATTTCTTGGCCTAGCGGGTTATTATCGGCGATTCATCGTGAACTTTTCCAAAATCGCGCAACCATTAACAACATTAACCTAGAAAGATAGGAAGTTTATCTGGGGAGAAACGCAAGAGGAGGCATTTCAAATGCTTAAACAGAAGCTATGTAACGCACCAATTTTAGCGTTGCCAGAAGGTACAGATAAATTTGTGGTGTATTGTGACGCATCACATCAAGGCTTGGGATGTGTATTAATGCAGAAAGATAAGGTCATATCTTATGCATCAAGACAACTCAAGGTTCATGAAAAGAATTATACCACCCATGATTTGGAATCGGGAGCAGTGGTATTCACACTTAAAATCTGGAGACATTATCTCTATGGCACTAGATGTACCATCTACACTGATCACAAAAGTCTTCAGCATATCTTTGATCAGAAATGTTGAATATGAGGCAGCGAAGATGGATGGAATTGCTTAATGATTATGATTGTGAAATAAAATACCATCCAGGAAAAGCTAATGTAGTAGTGGATGCGTTAAGCAGAAAGGAAAGAGTAAAACCAACAAGGACACAAGCTTTGGGGATGTTGGTTCAGACAAGCCTTAAGACACAAATTCGTGAAGCTCAAGAAGAAGCATTAAAAGCAGAGAATTTGAGTAGCGAGACCCTACATCACTTGGAAAAGGAATTTGAAACTCGATCTGATAGGGTGCGTTACTTTAGAGGTAAAGTTTGGGTACCAAAGGTTAACAACCTACGGTCAAAAATTTTGAAAGAAGCCCACCGATCAAGGTACTCAATCTAATCAGGAGATGATAAGATGTACAAGGATTTAAAAGGATATTATTGGTAGCCAAGGATGAAGAAAGATATTGCTACGTACGTAAACAAGTATTTGACATGTGCAAAAGTTAAAGTTGAACATCAAAAACCTTCCGGTCTTCTACAACAACCTGAGATACCACAATGGAAATGGGAGCAAGTATCAATGGATTTTATCACCAAGCTACCCAGGACTGGAAAAGGGCATGATGCAATTTGGGTCATAGTGGACCGACTTACGAAATATGCGCATTTTCTTCCGATAAGAGAGGACTTCAAAATGGAAATGCTTGCACAGTTATACATAGATGAGGTCGTTTCACATCATGGTATACCTGTTTCTATCATCTCTGATAGAGATAGCCGTTTTACTTCCCGATTTTGGCTAACATTTCAGAAAGCGTTGGGTACCAGATTAGATTTGAGTACAACATATCATCCTCAAACGGATGGACAAACGGAGAGGACCATTCAAACATTGGAAGATATGTTGCGCGCTTGTACTATAGATTTTGGAGGTAGTTGGGATAAGCATTTACCACTAGTGGAATTTTCTTACAACAACAGTTACCACACTAGCATCCAATGTGCGCCATATGAAGCCTTAAACGAACGTAAGTGTAGATTCCCACTCAGTTGGATGGAAACCGGTGATAGTCAATTGATCGGGCCTGATATTATACAAGAAACCACTGATAAGATATCTACTATCCGGGATAGACTCAAAGTTGTGAGAGACCGACAGAAAAGTTATGCAGATAACCGTAGAAAGCTGTTAGAGTTCCAAACGGGTGATAATGTCCTTCTGAAAGTGTCACCTTGGAAAGGATTAGTTCGATTCGGGAGAAGAGGTAAATTAAGCCCAAGATATATTGACCCATTCAAGATACAGGAAAGAATTGGACCAGTAGCTTATAAACTCAAATTACCACAAGAGTTGAGTGCTATCCATGACACTTTTCATGTGTCAAATCTAAAGAAATGTTTAACTGATGAATCATTGGTTATAAGTCCTGAAGAGGTTCAGATTGACGAGCGTTTGCGCTTTGTAGAAAAACCAATTGAAATTCTTGATCGTGAAATAAAAAGTCTAAGGCGCAGGAAAACTCCAATTTTAAAGGTCCGCTGGAATTCACGACATCGACCTGAGTACACTTGGGAACGAGAAGATTTTATGAAGCACAAGTACCCCTACCTCTTCGCAAGGAATCATCCCAAAGATAACATTCATTAATTTCGGGACGAAATTCTTCTAAGGAGGAGAGACTGTGACAACCGTCCAATAACCAGAATTTGAAGGTTAGCAATCTTTGATCTTTTAGGATCTAATCATAAAGTTACTACTTTAGAATTTAACTCGATTGATTAGATTAGAATTTTTCCCGAAAAATTTCGATAATCGCGTAGAAATACCCGGTGTGGACTGATAACTGATCATTACATCTCAGAAATGCCAAAAATTATGTTGGAAGTCTAAAATACATAAAATAATGGGATTTTATTATTTTCAAAATAATATATATTTATCTATTTATAATATATTCATTTTTAGCATGAAATGAGAATCGAGGGTTATGATTCTCAAATTTATCTGATTATTTAACTAAATTTATATCATAATCAACTTATTAATTTAATTTAAAATATATTTTGGTGAGTCATTAGGCCACTTGGCCGATTTTTATTACACCTCTCTCTCTTTTTATTTTAATTAAAACCAAATAAAATTAGAAATAATCATCTCATTTTCAAATTTTCAAGAAAACCTCTCATCTTCCTCTCCTCTCTTCTTCCTCATGCCGGCCACCACACACCACCACCACCACCATCATCGATTTTTCAGAAAAATTCCAAGGGAGAAATCAAGATTTAAACATCATTTTACTTCAAGAAATCAAGTTTGCATCTTCAATTGAGAAGGTAATCACTTTATATCTTCATTTCTTAAGTTTTTATTCAAAAATGTGAATGTTTCACATCATTGCATGTAGGAGTTGTATAATCTTAGTTTTGGAAGTGAAATGGGATGCATTTGGTAAATAGTACATTTGCATATGAACCATTGAATGATCTTCCAATAAAATTTGGGAATTCAAGTAAAATTTTTGAGATTTTATCAAAATGTCAATTTTTATGAAGTATGGTTCTAAGGTTCATGAAATTTTGATAAATTTGGGTTGAAATTTTTGTTATTTCAACAAATTAGAGTATAAGGAAACTCTTAGGATGAGATTACTCAAATCTCATATGATCAAGAGCTTCTAAGTGGTGAAATATCACTTAATTAGTAATTTTGCTTATCATGCAAGGGATTGGATGAGCACTTGTAGTAGCTATGAATCCATGATGCATACTTGTCTCGTTAGAATCATTGTATATTGATTAAAGATGTGAAACCATATGGTATTATTAACAACCATGCCAAATGATCATCTTATTACATTATGCAAAGTTTCATTTTTATCACAGTTTGCTGTCATGGATTTTACATCCACTTTCAAGCTTCATAAATCATTTCCTACATGATAAAATTTGGGCTTTTTACTATCAAACTTCAGTTTAAGGTGTTAGCTATTCAAAGAATCAATAATCACTCAAAATTATGAAGTTTGGGTCATCCAATTGCATTTTAGAAGAATGTAGTGCAATCTGTCTTGAGTTGACAGATTGGTACACTCAACTTCTAAAGGACATAACTCCTTCATAAATCATCCAAATTGGGTGAATCTTTTTCCATATGATATATTTTTGAATTATCTTTGCAACCATATATGGCTCTTTGAGTAATTTTGAGTTTTGGAATCCCAAATACATTCTACAAAAGATGTACGCAACTTATACAAAAATCAGTGACTTACTGATTGTAGAAATTATTTGGGGACATCAAAACATCTCCAAAATTCGTGAAAATTTGGATTGATGTTCTAAACTCAGTATATTAGTTCCCATAAAAAATTGGTTATTTTTGGTATTTGGGAAGTGTCATTTTGAAGCTCATTTTGTGATCACAAATTATGGACAGCAAGTGCTGAATCCAGAAAGTTGATCTTAAAAACTTAAGGTTTATGTTTTGGTGATCATTGTTGATATTTTAATCCTAAATTTCTATTTTAGACAACAAAATAAACATAAAGGAATATATTGAGATGTAGAAATGGTTAAGTTAGGATTTTAGATAGATGTTGACATTTTGGCACTTCTTTATGCAAATTTCTCTACAGGGATTTAGGGGCTCCGGACTAGAGATTTACGTCGTCGTGTTACCTAGCACCATCATCTGAGGTGAGTATTCACAACCCCACTTTTACTGTTAAATTTTATTTTGGGGTGTAAAGCATGTTTAAATTGTGTATTTAAAGATTCATGAGAATGTTTATAAAGTATTGTGTAATAACAATTTATAAGGCTTTGTTATAAGCGTTTGGAATCATAGTTATATGACATGTATGCTATTGATATGTTGAGTTTATCAAATGTTAAGTCCCCTTAAGCACTACTATTTAACCCAAAATTGGGCCTATAGTATTAGTGGATAGCGCTATTTGGTCTGACAAACCCACCTTATGCTGACGAGTAGGGGTGCACTATACTAGAGAATATGACTATCCATGTGGTATAGACCACCGCTGAGGAAGTTCATGGGGCGTTGAAATTGGTCAGGGATGGTTTAGTAGTGGCTCAACGTAATTTTTATCATTGCATACCTCTTGTCATATAAACTAAATTGTGATACTCATGAATCAAAGAATTGAAGTTTGGTTTATATGTATGTTTTGCAAATGACAACTTGCATATAAATTTGATTTGTGCATATTTAAAACCTGTGAACTCACCAACTCTTTGTAGTTGACCTTGTTTTATATACGCTTTTCAGGAGTCAAGAAAGTAGGCAACAATGATTAAGCTTCATGAATGATGTTTTGAAGCAAGCTTACCTTTACAAATATATTCCGTTATGGTTAAGCTTTTGGGAATTGTAAACGATGATAAATATTTATTTTCTTTTTCTCTTTGAAATTGTAATGTTTCAATAATTATCCTGAATGGTGGTATGAACTATAATCTTGTACTAGATCGGAACTGTTATGCCTCGTGTTTCCGCTTTAACGGGGTGTGACACCTTCGGTCAAATTTCTCGTGATTTGACATACTTCCTCATTCGCAATGTTCTTCTGACATAGGGAATGGAAACTTCTATTACGTAAAGGATATTCACTTATGTTCTGATTTGACTGAGACTTTTTCTTTTGAAGATCTCAAAAAGATTTGTACCAGGTATATTATATTAGGATATTGTCTTATCATAGTACAAAAGTTACCTTTTGTTTCTTGATAAGTCATTTCAAATATACAAAAATTTATTAAAGATATCCAAGGATCCACTCATCTGATGACAAGTGTCTTTTGCAAACAATGCATTAGATAGTATTAAAGGATGAAAGTGACTCCATGCAACTCACGCTTTCAGCTCAAGAATTTTCAAGTGCAATTTTTAGCAAGTTGTTAGTTTGTATTCTCTCTAAGCTTTTTGTCTTTGTGTTGAAAAGTGTTCTAAGTGCTAGATTGTTAGAATAGTTTAGCTATTTTCTTCTGCAACAATCTTTGTTTTCCTAAGTGTAATTCTTGATATTTATATCAATAAAGAATTAAAATTAATTAAATTTTTAGGTTTTGTATTCAACCCCCCTTCTACAAAACCTTATTTGCATACTTTGGGACTAACAAATGTATTATCTTTGAAGACCAAGGTCGACTCTCAAGACTTGGTCAACTCTCAAATTCTAGATTCTCTCAAAAAGCTACATGAAAAGGTGGACAGTCTTCTTGCTTTCTTATCGAAAGCACAAAATGGGGAGTGGGACATTGATCTGGGAGATGCTGTGTTTAGTGACGAAGATCGAGAGTGTCTTCGCGGGGTGGATCACAGGGTGGGTCGTATATTGACCACTTTATATGTTTCTTCCCCTTTGGTCCCTATGGGGGAGAAACGGGCTGAGGGGGAGCAACTGATACCTTATATTAGAATTATCAGCGTCTAAAGTGAAAAACACAAAGAGAAGGGAACTGAAAGATCATCCTAGGCGGAGCAAACCAATCTGGCCGATGAACCACAAGGAGAAGCTAAAAAGGACAAAGGCAAAGGGTTGATGAGCCCATAAGAGGAAGCTGCCAAACTTAAAAGGAGAAATGAGGAAAGATTATAAACGGCCTTCCAACTCTGATTTTCTCAAACTTCAGCCTCCCCCAAAGGTTGGGTTCCATATGGTGATGTGTATGAGGAGATTAAAGTTATCGAAGATGCTCAGAAGGCCATTGATGAAGATCAAAGGATGGTTCTTGAATTGGCCAAAGAGGAAGCTGCAAAGGCCAAACTTGCCGATCCGATTGAATCTCGTGTGGAGAATTCGGCAAAAGAGGCTGAGAAGCTCAAGGACATAAGTATTCGGTGGTACCAGAAAACTTAAACCAGTCACATGAATGAGTCCCCAATATTAAGTGTTCGCATCACACGGACCAAAATCTTCCAAATATTCGATCTGGTCGGGAATCACTAGGGAGAGTGGATTCACTCAGATGGACAAAATGAGTTGGCTAATGTCCTATGGTTTGGGTGAATGGTTTGAAACATTCCACTTCTGAAGAAGAGCAAAAGCTCGGTCAAGGATGATGTCCTGGACTACTTGAACTCTCTGATAAAAAATATGAATCAATCTGGACCAAGTACAAGATCAAGCACACCCCTACCGAACAAGACTTTATCAAGAATCTTCAAACCTCTTCTCGCACTCCTCCGAAGTCTAAGGCTAAATCGGGGAAACGGTAAGTTGTGTTCGAAAAAATGGCTAAGGACGGTAAGGTTCCTAACACTTCCAATCTTGACCTTTCTATACTAACCCTTGCAGCTCATCCCTCGGCAACCATCATCAATGAGCTCATCAATGGAATGTTCTTCCACGATAGATTTAGCTAGATCAGGTTGTTCAGAGCATCTCAAATTCCCATCACAGACAGTCTCTTCCTTGAAGGCATTCAGAAGATCATTCCTTTCGGTCTCGATGGTGCAACCTTTCAAAGCTCTGTGAGCAGTGTGCTTAAAGAAAGAAGTGACCTCCCGAAGGAACCATTTGAAGATGCCTAGTTCTATCTAACTTACTCATATTTTTCTTAAGTACTAGATGTCATCATCAAATAGGGGGAGATTGTTGAGTTACCGATAATTTGAAGATGATCTCTCAATTTCCTTTACAAATCTTGAAAATACATGTTATTATAATTGGACAAATTTAGTTCTTTGTATTAGCTTTGTCATACTCAACTTGTTCGGTAAAATCGAAGACTAGCCGAAATCAGCAAGAAATGAATCTTCAGATGTGGATCAAATATGAACTTCCAATCTTCAACTAAGCTATCTCTACCGATTTTGATGTACAAATCAGGAATCCTTAAAATCAGAGGATTTCCCCTTGTTCTATGTTGAGACCGATTTAGGAGTACAAATCGATGGATCCTCTAAATCAAAGGATATCCCCTTTTGTCCCTTGCTAAAGAAATCTTTGACAGAAGAACATACAATTTTTACCTGATGGAGACATTCTCTGATGAATCTGAATAAAAGACCTTTGTATTTTACACCCTTTCTAGATATGGTCTACATCAAGGTCTGCACATCTTCTATGTCCCATGTTGATACAAAAAGTGTAACACCCATAATTTTTTGTAAGTAAAGGTCACCCGGACGTTTTTGCAACTTGTAAATGGTGGGATTTATGTTGGGAAAACATTACTTAAAGTCCCTGAGAGTTTCGAGGGTCTTGGTGTTAAAAAAGTCGAGTTTCAGAGCTTGGTACGGGCATGGCTACAATGCCCATCATAGTCCCACCTGGCAATGTAGTAGGAAGAAATAGAAGGAGGGGTGCTAAGTGCGACAATGACCAGTGACATTGACTAGGGAATTGTAGCCTGTCAATGTCGCACAAAGGGTGCTAATTGTTGATAAATCCGATTTTTCAGCTCACTTCTTCATTTCTCATTCCCATTTGTTAATCAATAAATCCCAAAACAATCAAGAAATTACTCAAATATGATAAAGAACTAGAGATAGAAACTAGAGAAAGAAAGTAGATCTTGATTATTAACCACAAGTCTCAAAGATACAATACGTGCAACTCTAGTTCGTTACAACTCGTTACAAACCCTTACCACAACTGTAACAAAGTAAACCTATTTATACCACCTAACAATACAAGACATAACCATTAAGGAAAGCTAAACATACTTTGACTATTCTATTACAAAAACTATGTTGACTTTTACATCTTTGACTTTCCATATTAAATCTTGGATACAATATTTAGACTTAACAATCTCCCCCTTTGTATTCAAAATTTAATAAAAAATTGATACCGATCTTCAGCTCTTGATTCTTCGGCATATATCTCTTTATCATTGAACTTTGAAGCTATAACAAACTTTACTCTTTCAGCCTTTGAAGAATCTTGGAAAGTCTTTTGCACTTTGTAGCTTTGAAAGTCAACATGCCTTGAACGCGAATCTGAATTCTTGAAACTTTTTGAAACATCTCTTCGAAACATTGACTTTACACTTTGAAACAACTTTGATTATCTATCTTCATCTCTTTGATCTCTGGACTGTCTTCAGAAAACATATTTCACATATCATCTTGATTTATCTTTTACTTTGGAATCTTTCATCATAATCTTTTGAAACAGCGGAAGCTTTGAAATTGATCTTTCTAAAATTCTCCCCCTTTTTGATGATTGAGAGCATCATGATCATCAAAATTTCATCAATTTCAGCACTGTCTTTGATTTCTTCCTTTGTGAACAAATAACAATATCCCCTTTGATAGTTGGCGCACTTTGATCTGAGAGCCGTCAATTCATGAAATGTATATATCCGAATTCTTTCAAATTCAGACATAATGAACGTGGTAACCCTGAATCAACAAATGAAACAGTTAGGAATGCCTGTCAGTAACACAAAGTCACTGTGTACAATGAATGTACAATTTAAGGAGCTGGTTTGATGATGACTCCCCAGGACTTCCATTCAATCATTGAAAAACACAAGGTTTATCTATGAATGTTCTGACAGAAAAAAAAAATTCTGTGTGCTCGTGCTTGTGTATGAAAGAATTAGCACAATGATTGTGTTTCGTAAGGATCGAAGTATGGAAATCACTGATACAGCAATGATTGTACATGGACTCAATGTTCATGAGAAAGGGTCGAAGGTGGGGCAACTTTCTTTCTTTTTCAATATCAGTATCTTCCAAGAGAAGAACCAATAGATTATGTGCTGCTTCCCCAGAAAATGTGAAACATTCTCTTTTTAAGAAGAGAATGAGTAGCTGGTGGGGTTGTATGCAAGAGATGGCATGGGCTATTTACCTATTTCAATGATGGTCACCAAAGAAATGTGAACCAATCAGTAATGTGGCTGCTTGACTCAAAAAGATGTTTGGTGCAGAGTTCTGATATTCTTTTAACTCTGTTCTCACACCCTCTTTCTTTTAAACATATAAGCTCACATCTAACCAATCGCTCATTTCCATTTTACCTCAGATCACTCCCACACTCAATTCTTTTAGACCCCTCTCCCCTCAATCACTCAAAGAATTTCTTCCGGGGTAGGAAGCACTGGTTATCGTGAATCCATGGAAGATCTAGTAAGCACTCACACTGAATCCCATGTTCCTAAAAGTACATGTTGGTCAATGATTTTCTTGATATGAAAAGCACAAGAAATCATATGTCAGTGTATGTATGCTCATCAAAAATCAGAAATGAAATTTGAGCATTTTTAAACATTTAAGATTTCTCAAAACTTTATATGAATGAATAATCAAGAAAGAATAGAAATGTTTTGAGAATCTGACAATGATTAAAATCAAATCAAATGAAATGTCTAGGGTATCAAAGAACTCGATATTTTGTTTATATGAACAAATATAAACAATTTATCAATAAAGGCACAAAATTGAAAAAAATGAATGATGCTCAACAACTTTGAAAACAAACGGGGGTATTACCATCGAAAAAATGTTCGATATGAGACATGGTAATAACAAATTGATAAAGTACTGAATGGTGTGTATGAATACTTGACAGTATATGGATAAGATAATACACAAGTATTGATCTTTAGAAATACACGGTCAGTTAAACATTAATGCTCAAAATTTTGAAAAACATTTAAATGCACACTTCTAAATTCATGAAATCTTTTGAGAATAAGAAGTGGTTTGAACATTTAAGAAACTGTTTTTCATGTTTGAAAGTTGTTTTTCTTTTAAACAATCAGAGATCTAGGATCATAAGGTATTTACCTTTTCAGTTCCCCCTCAAATCATAGCAAAACGATTTAGGTCATTTAAGCTCCCCCTGGATATTAGCATAACATCCTTCTTTGATCATTGAAAAGCGGGTCCTGATCTGTCATTTGATCAGAAGCCATCACCTTTACTCCTCTTATAAATTAAGCATCTGAAATATGTTAGTTAAAACAGTATAGAGATCAGACACTCCCTTTTGAACTGTAGACCATCATATCAGTAAAATCTATCAGTGAAAAAGTATAGGATATAGATCAGATCAATTCTCTTGGGATGTAGACCATCATATCCATCGGATGCAAAAAGAGTATACTCCCCCTTGAAGGTTGATATCTTCATTTGAGTGTTGGAGTAATATCTCTTATTATCACAGGAGTAAGGTCTTTTGATCACTGAGGTTCGAGTCCTAAACTGTTGTGTTTAGAAGTCATATTCCGTTGAAGAACGGGTCCTAAGCTGTGTACTTAGAAGCCATAATCTTGACATTGAGGTGCGGGTTTTGAACTGTTGTGTTCAAAATCCATTGTCTTTCAACTTTGAAGTCCGGGTTTTGAACTGCTATGTTCAAAAGCCTTTGTCTTTTAACTTTGAAGTCCGGGTTTTGAACTACTATGTTCAAAAGCCTTTGTGCTCTTACTCCCCCTTTACTTGAGGTGCCTGCAACAAAGAATGAGTTTTCTTCTTTGGTACCCACTGGTATTTGGGTCCAGAAATGTTAGTAGCAGTTCGTGTGGGGGTTACAGAGTAAGAACCATACCAGAAATGATCCCTGGTCTTGTGGATATGATCATGTGTACAGCAGTAAGAACAATAAAATTTATTACCTGAAAACCTGAATAATTGATCTCTTGAGTATATAAGGTCAGGTTTACCTTTATGCTCTTTGTTCTTCTTTGCTTGATGTACATGTACACATGATGTGTTCCCTTTCAGCTCATTTGACATCTCATCTTTAACTGGTTTCTTCTGCCAGACCAGTTTCTCTTTCTTGTAACTTCTTCTCCTTGGATATGTATCTGAACCATCTAAAAATTGATCAAAGAAAATGTTAATTCGACGAATCTGACCAAAAGATTTATCTGACCTTTGTAAAGAGACAGATTTATGATTTGAACTTGAAACAGACTTTTCAAGCTCTTTGATCTTTGAAGCATAGTTTTCTCTTTCTTTCACAAGCTGGTAAATCTTCTTTGAGAACTCAGACTTCGTCGTCTGATCTTTTAGTGCAGTAGCAGATAGTTCAGATAACTTTGAAGTCAGCTTTTTTATTTCGGACTCAAATATGGATCTTTCTTCTTCAAATCCTTTCTCTGAATCATTTCTCTGGCCAGATAATTCTTTGAAGAATCCCACACTCTTCTGTTCTATGACCTTCTTTTCCTTAGCAAACTTCTCTCTTTCCAAAATAAGCACTTTCCCAAAATCGTAAACTTGTTGAGAAAGTTTTATGCATTTAAGCTCATCTGACTTCTTCTCTTCAAAACACTTCTTTGAGAAATCTGAGAATTTATTTGAAAAAATTTTCTTTTCAGTCTCAAAAATAGCTTTATGTTCAGCAAGCTCTGTTTCAAAATCAGATAAATTCTTTCTAAGCTCAGCATTCTCATATTTCAATTTCTTTATCTTCTCATCATTCTACCCAGAAGATCTTTTCAGAAGATCTTTTCAGAAGATCTTCATTGATATTCTTTAAAGCACTGATTTCTTCTTTCAGTCTTAAGCTTTCTTCATAATGCTCTTTTAACTTTTGTGAGTGAAAGTCAACAACATGACCCAGATTAATTTTCTCTAAATTCATCTTTCTAATCTTCTCTTCAAGCTCAGCAAAATATCCCATCTTGAATGAGTTCATCAGCTTGATATGAATGATCGTTCCAAACTGTATATCAGAAAATCAAAAATAAGATCAAATTGAAATCTAGCACAAAATATTTAAAATTTGAACAACACTTGTAAAGGCGCAAGATCGAGTTTTGCATGATCTGAGTGATGCGCAAATATAGCTTTTCGTGATCAGCGTGAAACGCAAATAGAGCTTTGCGCAAGCCAAGTGAAACGCAAGATGAGGTTTGCGTGAGGAGTTGATTGCGCAAACTGAGCTTTGCGTGAGGAGCGTGATACGTAAAGTACATTTCTCGTAATAAGTGTATTGCGCAAAGTAGAGTTCTCGCTTTCAGTGTAATGCGCAAACTATGGTTCTCGTGACCCGTGGAAGACGCAAAGTAGGTTTGCGTAAGCCGAAGGATGCGCAAAGGAGACTTTTCGTGATCAGTACAAGACGCAAATTCGATTTGCGTGATCAAGAGGATGCCCAATCTAAGCTTTGTGTGAATCAAAGGATACGCAAACCTGGCTTTGCATGATAGGCTTCAAACGCAAATGAAGCTTTGCGTGTGTCACACCCCGCTAAAGCGGAAACACGGGGCATAACAGCTCAATACGCATAGCACAAGATTAAAGTTCATACCACCATACAATTTAATTATTTAAAACATAAAAATAATAATATATTTATCATCGTTTACAATTCCCAAAATCTTAAACATAACGGAATATATTCGTAAAGGTAAGCTTACTGCAAAACATTATTCAAGTAGCTTAAACATCGTTGTCTACCTTCTTGACTTCCTGAAAAGCATGTATAAAACAAGGTCAACTACAAAGAGTTGGTGAGTTCACAGGTTTTAAATATGCACAAATCATTTTTATATGCAAGTTGTCATTTGTAAAACATACGTATAAACCAAACTTCAATTCTTTGATTCATGAGTATTATAACTTAGTTTATATGACAAGAGGTATGCAATGATAAAAATTACGTTGAGCCACTACTAATCCGTCCCTGACCAATTTCAACGCCCCCGATGAACTAACTCAGCGGTGGTTCGAGCCAGATGTTTAGTCATCTTCTCTAGTATAGTGCACCCCTGCTCGTCAGCATAAGGTGGGCTTGTCACACCAAATAGCGCTATCCACTAATACTATAGGCCCAATTTTCTTTGGGTTAATAGTAGTGCTTACGGGGTCTTAATCTTTAGAAACTCAACACATCAAGAGCATACATATCATATAGCTTATAATTCCAAACACTTTTAACAAAGCCTTATAAATTGCCAATTCGCAATACTTTAAAACCATTCTCATGAATCTTTAATATACGCAATTTAAACATGCTTTCCACCCCAAAATCAATTAAAACGATAAAAGTGGGGCTGTGAATACTCACCTTTTGGAGAAAGTGCGAAGATTTTGAGATAGTGATCACCGAAGGTTGTTACTCCCTATATTTCCTATAACGAAAGATGCCACAAGGAAAATACGTCATTACTCGTCCCTAAGTCCGAATAATCTTTCCGAGTGATTTATGAAATGCCAATAAGTGTATATTTTAGTCCAAAATCATTCAATTAGTTGTTTTAGTCTATTTACTAAATTATATACTATAATGTGATTTCAAGTACAAATATATAAATCTTTGAATAAATTATAAAGTTATAAAGTCCAAAAATCCTCTTTTTAACAAATCTGACCCTTGACTTAAGCTGTCAGAATTTTATGCCTACTTTTAATGATATTATAACCATTTTCCATATGTTATTATTTTACCAAATTTTTATAGTGTTTAATTCACTTCCTTGGTGAACTTTTGGCATAGGTAACACCCTTTTTGGAGTTGATTAGATAGGGCAATGATGTTCTTAAAGTTCATTGGTCATAGGGATCCATGCAGAGTACACCTTCTGCTTGTATCGATCATTTGAAGGGTCAAAACTTACTCTTTTCTGGTGATTCAAGTTGGGTTTTGTTCCTTATTCAAATAAGAAACTTCCAGAAAAGGATTCATCTTATTTGGACCAATAATGAGTGAGTTACATCCGTTTTAAGACAAGTGTCCCAATCTGATAGAAAGTTGCTTTTTGCACACTCAACTTGTTAATGATGGTTGAGTACTCAAATATTTATATTTTCAAGTGAATAAAATTTTGTTTGGTTTCCAGATCATTCAAGTTACTTCCAGAAAAACAATCATTAATTTTTATGGTTTTGAATGATGGTTATGGTTGATTGATTGCAAGATTTTGTCCAGCCGGATTCTGATTGCACCATAAACTTTAGAGGTAAGGTTGAGGGGTCAAAACTCAATATTTTTGAGTGATTCCAGTGGGGTTTGATTGGTATTTCATTATATTAAATTCTAGAAGAATATTCATAGCATTTGAGTCCATATTTGTCAAGTTATGCCCAAAATACTAACATGCAATGAATCTGACAGAATATAAAAATTGAAATAACTAAATTTTATGAACATTTTAACACCTTTTGACCCATATGTTGGGGTTTCTTGGTTGAAAACGTTTTTACAAAGCTTTTTATCATAAATTTTGTAAGACATCATTTATTAGATTATAAAGAAGGATATATATACATGCATAAAGTTTAGAGTAGGTATTTTAGTCTATATGTATATATATATATATATATACATATGATGGTTTTATGCATCTTTTGGAGAATCTAAGTAAGAAAATGTTTGTATCAAACACATGCATGTACACTAGATTTTTCAAAAGTTCTTCCTTTGATCTTAACTTTGGTTTGATCATGGATTTTATTCTCATTTTGACATATAACACGTTGTTGGGAACAATCTACAAACACTAAGATTCAAAGATGATAAAAAAAATATTTTAAGGAGAACAATAACACTTTTAAAAGTGTATGTATAAAAGAAAAGATGTAAGTTTTACCTCAAGACTCTTGGAAAACTTGAATCTTGATGAAGATGATGATGGTTTGATGATGTTCTTGAGAGAAAATGAAGGAGAGAAAGTAGAGTGAATTGTAGTGAGAAGTTAGAGTGAGAAAGTGAGTGGTGAAAAGTGAGTAGATTTGTGAAGGATTTGAAAATAAAAATGTGGAATAGGGGGGGGGGGGGGATAAACCGGCCACATGGCCAATTCTTTAAAAAGAAATATATATATTTTTTAATTTAAGTTTTATATATATATATAATGTAATTTTTATAAAAAGATAGGTTATGGGTAGGTGAATTCTCAATTATTTGCTTAAATTTTTGTTTTGATTGCTTAAAATTTAGAATTTATATTTGGTTAATTAAATTTTATAATTAACCCACTCATTATTATTACTATTAATAAAATAAAATGTTAATTTTATCGGATTGGCATTTTATAAGACTGTGTATCCCGTTACGCGCAGTGATCGGATATTCTAAGCGCACTGCCGGGAACCTTAGGAAACTAAAGCCCTTGCCTATAAAATTAGGTCGTAAAAGGGTGTTCCTATATATTTAATCGTGATTTACACAGATCGGGTGCTAACCTGGAGGTTCCGTAAGGCAGATGTCACAGTCTCCCCTCCTTAAAAGAATTTCGTCCCGAAATTAATGATTGCTATCTCTGGACTGATCCTTTGTGAAGAGGTGGGGATACTTGAGTTTCATATGATCTTCCGGCTCCCAGGTGTACTCGGGTCCAAGTCTCGAGTTCCAACGAATTTTCAATATTGGAATTTTACTACGCCACAGGCGTTTGACTTCCCGGTCAACGATTTCAATTGGTTTTTCTACGAAGCGCAAAAGCTCGACAATCTGAACCTCTTCAGGATTTATAACCAATGATTCATTAGATAAACATTTCTTTAAATTTGAATCATGAAAAGTGTCCTGCATAGCACTCAGCTCTTGTGGTAATTTGAGTTTATAAGCTACTGGTCCAATTCTTTCCAGTATCTCGAATGGGACAATATATCCTGGACTCAATTTACCTCTTTTCCCAAATCGAACCAATCCTTTCCAAGGTGACACATTCAGAAGGACTTATCACCCGATTGGAATTCTAACGACTTTCTACGGTTATCTGCATAACTTTTCTAACGGTCTCTCGCAGCTTTGAGTCTATCTCGGATAGTAGATATCTTATCAGTGGTTTCTTGTATAATATCAGGCCCGATTAATTGACTATCACTGGTTTCCATCCAACTGAGTGGGGATCTACACTTACGTCCGTATAAAGCTTCATATGGCGCACATTGGATACTGGTGCAGCTCCTGGAATTAAATCTATGCGGAATTCAACTTGTCTTGGTGGGGGTAATCCGGGTAATTCATCAGAAAATACTTCGGGAAAATCCTGGACTATAGGAATATCTTGAATGCGTTTTTCTTATTCTCTTTATTTACTACAAGCGCCAGAAATGCAATGTACTCTTTCCTCAGATAATTCTGCATCTTCATACATGATACCATCTTTAAATTCTTTTTGGGCTTCTCTCCATGTACAAAAAGTACTTCTCCTTCCGATAATGGAATTCGAAGAGTTTTCTCAGAACATCATATTTCCGCTTGCTTTTTAGACAACCAATCCATGCCCACAATTATGTCAAAACTTCCTAACTTAATTGGAATTAAGCCTATACTAAATTCCTTTTCAGCTAGGTTTAGGGTACAGTTCGAAATTACATCCTTGACCCTAACTTCTTGTCCATTATAAATTTCTTTTAACTTTTGGGGTTTTCGATTAATTTTTGATCTAAAATTTAGTGATACGAAACTTCTATCTACCCCAGAATCAAATAATACAGATTCAGGATGATTATTTAAGAGAAACGTACCTGTGATCACATCACATCTGGGTTTTTCCTTGCTTCCTCTGCCCCAATTTCAAATACCCGACCCCGTGCCTGACCTCTTTGATTCCCTTGGTTGGCCGGTTGAGCCTGATTAAGATTCAGCCTTCTGTTCATCTTGGGAAAGGTGTTCTTGAAGTGATCCGGACTTCCACACTCAAAACAAACTCGTCTTCCCCCAATCTTACAATCCTTCGCATAATGACCCCCTCTGTTGCATTTGTGACAAATAATACAATTCCCAGTGTGATGATTGTTACACTTGTCACATTTTGGATACGTTCCTTTTCCTTTGTCAGTTGCTTGAGCTTGGATTCCATAATTCCCCACTATTATTTGCTCCTTTCCTCGGCTCCTGTCAAACTGTCTCCCTGAAGTTTCCTCAATCTTCCTCTTTCCCTTAGCTCTGTCATTAGTGCAAAGTCCCGAACGGTTGGCATTGTTGGTAAGTTTGGTTGCTAAGTTTACTGCTTCTTGGAGGGTTTTTGGATTGCCCGAAGTCACATCCCCTTGGATTAATGAAGCTAAACCCCAGATATATTTGTCCACTCGATTCTCTTCTGGTGTTACCAAATGTGGTACCATCTTTGCCAATTCATGAAATCGTGCTGTGTATGAATCTATATCATTTCCCTTCATTTCGTGATCCCACAACTCCGCTTGTAACTTTTGCATTTCACTCCTCGGACAATATTCCTCTTTAAGCATCTCCTTAAATTCATCCCATGTGACTTTGTTAGCAGCATCCCGTCCTCGTGTTTGAACCTGAGTATTCCACCATGTCAGCGCTCTCCCTTGCAGTAGACAAGCTGCAAACTCCACCTTGTTTGCTTCTGTACACTTACTAATATGGAGTACGGACTCCATTCCTTCAATCCAAGTTAATAATCCAACAGCTCCTTCAGTACCATGGAATTCTTTCGGGTTACAAGATCTAAAGGTCTTATATGTACATTCTTTATCTCCGTTTGTACCGACCCTTGGATTGTCAACTTGGTTAGCATTCAAACCTGCCGCTACCTGACTAACTATATTGGGAAGTGCAGCTAAGATTTGTTCAGACACGAGTCGCGTAATTTCGGGGTTTTCCCTTCTTGGAGGCATAATTCTAAGGAAAAGTTTCAAATTAAAATCTAATCATCATCTATTACTATACCCGCACTCAATTTATATCTATTCTACATTCTTAATACAATATATATTCATTGCAATTGATTAAACATACATTCGATACATCATATATTAACAACATATATTTCAAAACCACACGTTGTAGGTAATCACAATCAGCATTTCATAGACATTTTCAAAATCATAAAGATACCACATCAAAAGTTTAATATCCAACCAAAAGTAGTAGCCATGCAAAAAGTAATTGTTCAAAACAACGGGTTACATGCTACCAAAAGAAAGTTTAACATCCCAAATATCCTTTATCAAACTAGACTACCGATGCATGAAAAACATCATCAACCATGCGATCACAACCACCACAAATCCCATCCCTAAGGATAAACATGCGTACAACCTTCTCACCGCCGCCCTAGTATCAACCAGCCCACGCATAATTCCATTCACCATCTGGTCACTCATGCTCATCATCGATATAACCCCATCCACAATCTGATCATTCGAATTTAAAATAGACAGGAGTGCGTCAATGGAATGCCCATGATGCTCTAACTCCATCCTAAACAGCTCTATGTCTCGGGACATGCCCGAAACCCAATAGCTCTCAGCTGTTTTCATACCAGCTGGACGTGGCACCGGTATCCCAACACATGGGGGTGGCGATACTCTCCTTCCTCTCGGTCGGGAGGGCCCAGCTTCATCCCTACGTGGGATGGTAAAGGTCTCCCGAACGGGTGGCCGCACACTCATCCGAGCGATGCCCCGGACTCTCGCTCTAGGTACAGACTGTGAAGATGAATCGGTCAAAGGTGTGACGGGTCTCTCAGGAGACTGACCAGACTCTGAAAAACCATGCTCGGATGGGTCAAAGTCCTCACTCCTAGAAGTATCCCCTCTAGGTATGTGAGTAAAATAGCCTGACTCGTCAGGTGACTGCTCTCGGTGAGGTGGTGTCCGTGACATAATGACTGCGGTAATTAACAAAGTTTAATTTGTTAAAACATGCTAAAATATTTATCAAAACCCAAAAATACCATGCAAACTCACATAACAACCATGCTTTTCATTTTCATGAACAAAAGTTTCTATTTTTAGTAACCCCTAGCATAACCGGTCCATGTCCCCATTATATACATCTAAATTAAACGAGGGTGATCATGCTTCGTTTAACTTAGAATATAATAATATGAAACATATTCTAGACATACTAGTAGTATACTCGAAATCGTAATTTTATTAGTAAAACAATTTTTGAAAATAGAAGTTATAGTGTATGGTTTTTAAAGTAAACCCGGTATTCTCTATAACTTGTGGCTCTGATACCAAATCTGTCACACCCCGCTAAAGTGGAAACACGGGGCATAACAGCTCGATACGCATAGCACAAGATTAAAGTTCATACCACCATACAATTTAATTATTTAAAACATAAAAAAAAAATATATTTATCATCGTTTACAATTCCCAAAATCTTAAACATAACGGAATATATTCGTAAAGGTAAGCTTGCTTCAAAACATTATTCAAGTAGCTTAAACATCGTTGTCTACCTTCTTGACTTCCTGAAAAGCATGTATAAAACAAGGTCAACTACAAAGAGTTGGTGAGTTCACAGGTTTTAAATATGCAAAAATCATTTTTATATGCAAGTTGTCATTTGTAAAACATACGTATAAACCAAACTTCAATTATTTGATTCATGAGTATTATAACTTAGTTTATATGACAAGAGGCATGCAATGATAAAAATTACGTTGAGCCACTACTAATCCGTCCCTGACCAATTTCAACGCCCCCGATGAACTAACTCAGCGGTGGTTCGAGCCACATGTTTAGTCATATTCTCTAGTATAGTGCACCCCTACTCGTCAGCATAAGGTGGGCTTGTCACACCAAATAGCGCTATCCACTAATACTATAGGCCCAATTTTCTTTGGGTTAATAGTAGTGCTTACGGGGTCTTAATCTTTAGAAACTCAACACATCAAGAGCATACATATCATATAGCTTATAATTCCAAACACTTTTAACAAAGCCTTATAAATTGCCAATTCGCAATACTTTAAAACCATTCCCATGAATCTTTAATATACGCAATTTAAACATGCTTTCCACCCCAAAATCAATTAAAACGATAAAAGTGGGGCTGTGAATACTCACCTTTTGGAGAAAGTGCGAAGATTTTGAGATAGTGATCACCGAAGGTTGTTACTCCCTATATTTCCTATAACGAAAGATGCCACAAGGAAAATACGTCATTACTCGTCCCTAAGTCCAAATAATCCTTCCGAGTGATTTATGAAATGCCAATAAGTGTATATTTTAGTCCAAAATCATTCAATTAGTTGTTTTAGTCTATTTACTAAATTATATACTATAATGTGATTTCAAGTACAAATATATAAATCTTTGAATAAATTATAAAGTTATAAAGTCCAAAAATCCTCTTTTTAACAAATCTGACCCTTGACTTAAGCTGTCAGAATTTTATGCCTACTTTTAATGATATCATAACCATTTTCCATATGTTATTATTTTACCAAATTTTTATAGTGTTTAATTCACTGCCTTGGTGAACTTTTGGCATAGGTAACACCCTTTTTGGAGTTGATTAGATAGGGCAATGATGTTCTTAAAGTTCATTGGTCACAGGGATCCATGCAGAGTACACCTTCTGCTTGTCTCGATCATTTGAAGGGTCAAAACTTACTCTTTTCTGGTGATTCAAGTTGGGTTTTGTTCCTTATTCAAAGAAGAAACTTCCAGAAAAAGATTCATCTTATTTGGACAAATAATGAGTGAGTTACATCCGTTTTAAGATAAGTGTCCCAATCTGACAGAAAGTTGCTTTTTGCACACTCAATTGTTAATGATGGTTGAGTACTCAAATCTTTATATTTTCAAGTGAATCAAATTTTGTTTGGTTCCCAGATCATTAAAGTTACTTCCAGAAAAATAATCATTAATTTTTATGGTTTTTCATGATGGTTATGGTTGATTGACTGCAAGATTTTGTCCAGCCGGATTCTGATTGCACCATAAACTTTAGAGGTAAGGTTGAGGGGTCAAAACTCAATATTTTTGAGTGATTCCAGTGGGGTTTGATTGGTATTTCATTATATTAAATTCTAGAAGACGATTAATAGCATTTGAGTCCATATTTGTCAAGTTATGCCCAAAATACTAACATGAAATGAATCTGACAGAATATAAAAATTGAAATAACTAAATTTCATGAACATTTTAACACCTTTTGACCCATATGTTGGGGTTTCTTGGTTGAAAACGTTTTTACAAAGCTTTTTATCATAAATTTTGTAATACATCATTTATTAGATTATAAAGAAGGATATATATACATGCATAAAGTTTAGAGTAGGTATTTTAGTCTATATGTATATATATATACATATGATGGTTTTATGCATCTTTTGGAGAATCTTAGTAAGAAAATGTTTGTATCAAACACATGCATGTACACTAGATTTTTCAAAAGTTCTTCCTTTGATCTTAACTTTGGTTTGATCATGGATTTTATTCTCATTTTGACATATAACACGTTGTTGGGAACAATCTACAAACACTAAGATTCAAAGATGATAAAAAAAAAATATTTTAAGGAGAACAATAACACTTTTAAAAGTGTATGTATAAAAGAAAAGATGTAGGTTTTACCTCAAGACTCTTGGAAAACTTGAATCTTGATGAAGATGATGATGGTTTGATGATGTTCTTGAGAGAAAATGAAGGAGAGAAAGTAGAGTGAATTGTAGTGAGAAGTTAGAGTGAGAAAGTGAGTGGTGAAAAGTGAGTAGATTTGTGAAGGATTTGAAAATAAAAATGTGGAATAGGGGGGGGGGGGGAGGGGAAACCGGCCACATGGCCAATTCTTTAAAAAGAAATATATATATTTTTTTAATTTAAGTTTTATATATATAATGTAATTTTTATAAAAAGATAGGTTATGGGTAGGTGAATTCTCAATTATTTGCTTAAAATTTTGTTTTGATTGCTTAAAATTTAGAATTTATATTTGGTTAATTAAATTTTATAATTAACTCACTCATTATTATTACTATTAATAAAATAAAATATTAATTTTATCGGATTGGCATTTTATAAGACTGTGTATCCCGTTACGCGCAGTGACCGGATATTCTAAGCGCACTGCCGGGAACCTTAGGAAACTAAAGCCCTTGTCTATAAAATTAGGTCGTAAAAGGGTGTTCCTATATATTTAATCGTGATTTACACAACTCGGGTGCTAACCTGGAGGTTCCGGAAGGCAGATGTCACAGCGTGACAAGAACAAAACGCAAACAGACTTTCTTCTTAAAGCTCGGATAATCTTACACAAACGTCTATGAATCTTGCGCACATCGTATGAACTCGAGCAAATCGTGTTCTTGGCTCTTTCTAACTCAAATCGATTCAAACCTGCAAATTTGATCTCAAAAAATATATCAGAATCATCGAAAAACACTTTGAAACATAAATTTATTATCAAATTTCGATTAAAAACAACAATTCACATGATTTCGTTCAAGAACAGTGTTCAAACTCAATATTTCAAGCAAGTTCAAAAATCAAAAATTGACAACGATTAATTCGAATTAAGAGATGAAATCAAAACAAGAAACAATCCTAAACACAATTCGAATCCAATGATTCCATTTTCTTGCACTAAAACCGATTTTTCAACAAAATTCGTATGAACAGTGAAAAACACGAGTTCTTGAAAAAATTTCAGAAAATCTCAATTTTCGATCTAAAAATTCCAGATTTCATTTCAAACTATGATCAAATCATTTCCGAAAAGTTTGGTTCAGCTCTGATACCAATTGTTAATCAATAAATCCTAAAACAATCAAGCAATTACTCAAATATGATCAAGAACTAGAGAGAGAAACTAGAGAAAGAAAGTAGATCTTGATTATTAACCACAAGTCTCAAAGATACAATACGTGCAACTCTAGTTCGTTACAACTCGTTACAAACCCTTACCACAACTCTAACAAAGTAAACCTATTTATACCACCTAACAATACAAGACATAACCATTAAGGAAAGCTAAACATACTTTGACTATTCTATTACAAAGACTCTGTTGACTTTTACATCTTTGACTTTCCATATTAAATCTTGGATACAATATTTAAACTTAACACAATTTCTTCCCAAACTCTCTCTAGAACATACCTAAACATATTTGGTGATTTTGGGTCATCTTTGGCTCAAATCTTTGGGTATTATGGAGGTAAACCATCAACAAGTTAAGGATTGGAAGCTATGATCAGGAGTTCACTATCTCCATCTCCATCTTCAACCTCAAGCTCTTTTTTAAGGTTTTCTAGGTTTTCACCAAACCTAAGTGGTAAGTTTATCCTCTCTATTTCTAAACCCTATTATAAGATATAAATGCTCTATTGATGATTTCCTAGTGTTTAATATCTTAAATTTCGGGTTTGATGATTTTGGAGAAATTAGGTCAAAAATTATGGTTTTGGCCAAATTGGGAATGCAGATGTAAAATGTTTTGAGATCGATTCTAGATGGTTGAATATGTATATTTATGGTTGAAAATTGTGAAACTAGTTTGTTAGATCACAGATTTATTGGATTCAAGATCATCCAATCCGAAGATTGTAATCGGAAGCTAAAGCTGAAAAGTCACTCTCAATATTAGTCTAATGTTCATTTGTAATAAAATGTCAAAGTTTGTTTTTAGTATTTTATATTATTCCTAAATATCTATTTTTTAGATATTTTAGGATATTATATTTTAAGATATTTTAGATGTTAGTTTTTAGATATTAGGTTGGTTAGTTTTTAGAGTAAGAAAGGAGATCAACAACAAGCCTAAGTTTTACTGTTCATCCATAGAGAAAGGTTGAGAGCTTAAAGAGAAAAACGCAAACATCATATCTGTAATCCGTGGTTTGTAATCTAACAGGTTGGTTAATCATATTTGTTTGTCATTGTCATTGTTTGATAAGAACTTGATTAAATAGGGACCGACAATTGGTATCAGAGCCTAAAACCAGATTAAAAAAAAAACTAGAACTCGACACTGTGTTCTTCATCTTTAAAATCCTTTTTGAGTTTTTAGTGTGTTATTGGTGTTGAAATTGATCAGGTTGTATTCGAAAAGTGTTTTAGATCGAGTTGGTATAGTTTAATTTCAGTATAGCATTTTAATCGATTCCCATTTTGTGATTTTGATGTCTATCAGTTCACGAGTTCAAACTCACTGTTCCATCGATCAAATCTTCAAAAAGTGTTTGTTTTTTAGATCAAAAGCTTGTAATCTGTTCTAGAAGTGTTAGTCGTCTATTTGTCAAAATTTGGGACTGCTAATCGAAGTCTAGATAGGTTTATTTGTGAATCAAAGTCGATTTTCAAAGCTGCAGGGAATAACTCGCGAGAGTGCAAGTTTCGCGCCAGATTCAAGATTCGTTTAACGCAAAGTTTACTTCTCTGCGAACTAAAGTCACAAGGCTCTTTTCCGCCAACTCCTCTTCACGAAAAGTTTGTATTTGCGCCAGCTCCTTGTAGCGCAAAGTGACTATTGCGCCAGCTTCTTTTAGCGCAAACTGAGTTTTGCGCTACAACCTAAGTATCTTGCGCCAAATTCTCTTAGCGCAAAATCCTTTTTACGTGTTCAAAGGTTTAAGTTCTCGCAAGTTGTCTTTTGCGCCAGCCTTGCTTAGCGCAAGTTGTCTTTTGCGCCAGGCTTGCTTAGCGCAGGTTGTCTTTTGCGTCACCTTCTCTTAGCGCAAATTTAACTATTGCTCTACCTCCTTTAGCGCAAATTGTGCTTTTGCGCCAGTACCTGACTTAGTCTTTCTGAATCGTATTATTCAGTATTCATTTGATTTTATCTAGACTAACGATCAAGTACAAGTTCTTATTGAACATCTAAATCAATCAGGATGACTTCAAGAGAAACTCTAGCTATCAGCACTGACACAAAGCCACCAGTACTCTTTAGGGGAGAGTATGAGCAGTGGAATGATCGGTTCATAGACTTCATAGAAAGACATGATTTGGGTGAATTTATCAGGAAGTCTTTAGAGGAAGGAGTTATGCCACCTGTTATGAAGACTCGTACGGTTGGGACTGAGGAGATAATATATCAACTTAAGATTGATGAACTCGATGGTGATGATATAAAGAGAGCAAGAGCTGATAGATTAGCAAAGTCTTTCATTCTTCAAGACATTCCTAATGAAATATATGAGAAGATTGACAGCTACAAAGCTACAGGCAAAGAGATGTTGGATCAACTGGAGAAAATGATGCTTGGTTCAAAAGTTAGAAACCAGCTCAAGATATCCAACTGCCTCAACAACTATGAAGTGTTCAAAGGTAGAGTTGGAGAATATCTAGCAGAAACATATGACAGATTTGTGACCTTGTTGAATGATTTAAGCAAGAACAAGGTCAATAAATCACAAATAGAGTTGATTGTCAAATTCCTCAGCAATCTCCATCCTGAATGGAAAAGGTTTACAAGACAGATGAAGCAAATAAAAGATCTGAACGATATTCCACTTCACGAGGTCTATGAAACCCTCAAGTAGAATGAGGAAGAGTTGGATGAGATCATGGATGAAAAGAGACAGTCTGAGAAGATAGTTGCTGATTCAATTGCTTTTGTTGTGAAGAAGAAGAAGAAGAAGAAGATGATGATTGTGTCTGAATCAGAAGAGGTTCAAAGTGAAGGGAACTCTGACTCTGAAGACTATGAAAAACTAAAGCAATCTATTCTTATGTTGACCAAGGCTTTTCAAAAGAAGTTCTACAAAAAGCCTCGCTCGAACAGTCAGAGGTATACATCTGGCCCAAGCAACTATGTTCACAAGGAGATATTTGAAGAAAAGAGGTTAGAGGAAAGGGGGCCAGAAGAGAAAAGGTATAAAGCTGAAGAGACCAATCATCCAGAACCTCCAACATGCTACAACTGTGGCAGACTTGGATATTTTGCCAAAGATTGCCGAAGACCCAAAGTCTGGAACTCCGACTACTACAAGAACAAAATGCTTCTAGCCAAGCAACAGGAATCTGGAAAGGCATTGATGGCAGAAGATGAGTTCTGGCTAGATCATTCAGACCAAGAAGATGAAAATGAAGAGAAGGACGAGACAACACACCTATGCTTTATGGGCAAGCTGGAAATAGAAGCTGGAGCTGATTCCGATGAAGAGGATAATGAAGAGGTATGTGATTTAACTAAATCAGATTTCATAAATCAAATGCATGCCGTAATGACAAAACTCCAAGAATTAGAGACGAAACTTAAGCGTGAAAAGGTTGTTATTAATGACAAAAACCAATCAATACAGAAACTTAGTGAGGATATTGCTGAGAAGAAAGTATTGATTGAGACTTTACATAGAAACATTGACACCAGCGCACAAGAAAATACCATAATTCTTAAAGAGATTGTTGAAACAAATTCTAAATTGAGAATGTGTGAGTTTGATTTCAAAGAGCTTACGAGAATGTATTCTCGTGTTCCGAAGGAAACAAACCTTTACTTGCAAAATTAAATGCTTTTGAAGGGAAGTTATACTCATTGGGTCAAACTAAACAAACCATTCATCTAAACAAACCCAAAGAGAATAAAGAGAGTTGGGGACATGGTTATGAGAATCCTCACTACCTTAAAAAGGGTATATATGAAGTGCCTGCACTTTATGATTTTACATTCTTAAGTCTCTCTCAACGATACCCTGACCTTAAAGTTTTCTGGACTGGACTTTCTAAAGAGGATGAAGCCAAGGAAACCGAAAAAAGAAAGAACAAATCTAAATTTCAACTTCCATTTCGTTATGAGAAGTTGAATGTTAGTTATAGTTCTGTTCAATCAAAATCTCTTTCAAATTAGTTCTTTGAGAGTTATTCTGTAAAAGAAATGGAGGCTAAGCCTATTCAAGGTAAACTTTACGTCCCTCCTCTCGTTTTGGAAAGTAAAATTTCTGAACTTGAGAAATCTTTAGCAAATGAAAGATTTTTGATTGATATTGAACAAAAAGTGTTTTCAACTGTGCTTAAGAATACTATTCTTTCTAAATCAACAAAGGCTTCAAAATCTGATGATATGTTTGGTTTAACTGATGGAGGGTTTGATTTTCTAAACTCAGATGGTGTTTTGGATGATTGTATTGATCAAGTTGATTTTAGTGCCAAACTTCCTAATCATTCGTCTTTTGTTGTGAATTCCTTTGGATTATCCAGTATGTTTGAGAAAGGTAAATCATCAACGAAAGTTGATGAAACAGTTTCTGTGAAAAATAAGAATGCAAAAGGTAAGAAGAAGAAATCTCAGCTTTCACAGAAACCGATCCCTATTGGCAAGCCAAAGAAGAAGCATTCATTTGTTTCTCAAAAATCTAACTCAAAAGTTTCAAATATTTCAGATATGAGCAAGAAAAGGCTTGGAGTTAAATGTGAGTGGCAACCAAAATAGGAGATTGACGAGACTGCTAAATCTTTTTATAGTATTGATGGTAATAAGACTACGACTAGTAAAGATGTTTTGATTGCGAATGTTGCTATTATAAAAACCAAATCTTGTCGTTTCTCGCAAGAAATATTCTATGCAGCAATTATTCCAGTTACGCCTGTCTGCTAGAAAGTCTTCATATTATAATAAACATGATTATGCTTCTTGTCAAGATTCTGATATTTGGTTTGGCACATATCATGTACACTCTTATCATTCTATATCTTCATTTGATTCTCAAAAGCAAAGCGGACCCAAATTTCAATGGGTACCAAAATCATGTGCTAACACAGTTGGACCCAAATACATATGGGTACCAAACAAAAGGGATGAATCTGTGTTGCAGGAACCTTTAGTCAAGGGGGAGTAAGAGAACAAAGGCTTCGAAGTAAATCAGCATAGAACTCGTACTTCAATGAAGTTTGACTTCTAAACACAACAGTTTAGGACTCGTACTTTAGTGATCAAAATACCTTACTCCTGTGTTGATAAGAGATTGTTCTCGAATACTCAAATTAGGAAATCAACCATCAAGGGGAAGTACATATTTGTCTGAAATTTTATGCATCCAACAGATATGATGGTCAACTTTTGTGGGGGAGTTAATGCTTATCTTTTACATTGATAATTTTTTGATGCATAATTTCAGGGGGGGTAAAAGAATTAAGACTTCTGATTACTTCAGTTCAGAACTAACACTTTAATTGTTTTACTACTATACGTATTTTAATTTATGTGAATAAATTTGTTTTGACTATGACTTAAGACTTTTCCAGTTTGAGAGATGCTTACAAGATCATATCTTTATGACTTCAAGTTTGACTTCATGAGATGTAAGATAGCACGTCAAGGTATAATTCTTTATCTTAATCTCATATATGGTTGAAAGAAGGACAACTTTCAATCATAGAAAACATTGTTCTTAAATATTTAAACCACTTCCCGATTCTCAAACCGATTTCATGAATTGGAAGTGTGATTTTAAATTTTTTCAAGATCTACTTTATGCTTTAACTGATATAGTTAAACCATTTTGAGCAACATATGCTTCATAGGAAAACATGGGATCATAGTGCTAGGACCTAACACAACTTCTACGGATACACGTTAACCAGTGTTTCCTACCCAAGAGGTTAATCCATAGTGATTGAGTGTGAGGAGTCGAAAAGAAATGAGTGTGGGTTGAGTGATGAGGTATAATGAAAAAGAGAGTTTGGTTAGAAGTGAGCTGAATGTTTAAAAGAAAGAGGGTGTGAGAATAGAGTTAAAATAATATCAGAACTCTGCACCAACTTTTTCTGAGCCGGGCAGCCACAATTCTAATGTTTCACAACTCTTTAGTGAACATTATTGAAACAAGCAACTAGCCCATGCCAACTGTTGATTAACCACACCAGCCACTCATTTTCTTCTTAACAGGAAAGTGTTTCACATTTTCAAAGGGGAAGCAGCACATTTGCTATCTGATTTTCATTTGGAAAATCTGGATATTGAAAAGAAGGAAGTTTGCCCCACCTTCGCACTTCAATTATGCACATTGAGTCTGTGTTTATACTTACTGTTGTCTCAGTGGTTTACCCATTGAGCCTATCAGCAATCATCAAGTGCTTAATTCTTTCTATCACATGCACGAACACACAAGGAATTTGTTTCTTTGTCATAACGTTCATAGAAATTTCCTTTGTGGTGTTTCGATGATTGAATGGAAGCCCTGGGGGAGTGACCATCAAAACGCTCCTTTCCAATGTGTATTCATTACACACAGTGACTTAGTGTTACTAACAGACATTTTAACTAATTCATTTGTTAATTCAAGTGTTACACGATTATTTTGTCTGGATTTGCAAAGATCTGGATAAATATCTTTTGGATTGACGAATCAGAGGCTCCGTATGAAAGACATTTCTTGCTAAAAGTTTTGATGAAATCGTTGATCTTTTCATCAAAAAGGGGTAGAAGAGCTAACCAAGAAATGGGAGAGATCAAAAGTTTAGAGAAATGTCCAAGATCAATTTCTTGCTAAATCTGGAGATTGTTATATATTGAAGACAAAGAGGGAGATTGCAACTTCTGAGCTGATAGAGAAGAATGAATTGCTAAATCCTTTTAGTAATGATCTTGATCCAAAGGGGGAGATTGTTAGATCACAAATTTATTGGATTCAAGATCATCCAATCTGAAGATTGGAATCTGAAGCTAAAGCTGAAAAGTCACTCTCAATATTAGTCTAATGTTCGTTTGTAATAAAATGTCAAAGTTTGTTTATAGTATTTTATATTATTCCTAAATATCTATTTATTAGATATTTTAGGATATTTTATTTTAAGATATTTTAGATGTTAGTTTTTAGATATTAGGTGGGTTAGTTGTTAGAGTAAGAAAGGAGATCAACAACAAGCCTAAGTTTTACTGTTCATCCAGAGTGAAAGGTTGAGAGCATAAAGAGAAAAACGCAAACATCATATCTGTAATATGTGGTTTCTAATCTAACAGGTTGGTTAATCATATTTGTTTGTGATTGTCATTGTTTGATAAGAACTTGATCAAAGATAAGGGACCGACATAGGTTTTTGGGAGTTTTGGCTTGAAAATTCGAATTTTTTCAAAGGAGCTCAAGTTGGGGGAAAATCTATATTTAGCCTAAGTCTAGCAAGGTGAGTTCAAGTTGATTTGTGAAAACGGTGTACATGCCAAAATGTCTACTTTTAAATGTTTATATATTTCACATGAAGTTATTAACTGTTGAATTATTTGGTGATTTTCGGTTATTCGAAGTGTCTAACTTTATAAATTTTACAAAACACCCATATTTAGGATTTGGGGAATTTTGATAAATAAATCATAAGTATTAGTATTTTAGTAATTTATTTTATGGGAGCAGACATTTTGAGTATACATGCATTTTTAGTGTTTGTTTTTGAGAAATGTTTAGTTTTGTGTTATGGGACGTTTTTGAAAGAATAAATGGTATAAATTCATTTGGAGAATAATTTGTCCCAATCTAAACCGTGTGGGATTTTATTCACGTATTTTGGAGAGTGTGTTTACATAACATGAGGTGATTGCGTTTTAGTGTTTGGAGGCCGTTATTTGTTGGTCAAAAATTGTGAGCACTTTAGCTCGATTTTCACTTAAAAGAGTCTTGGGGGACATTTGTCCAGTTTTAATGGCTCAATGCAGAGCCTATATATGATTCACATATTAATGCACCTTGTTGCATATTGATGATAATTGCATGCTCTAGTGTGTTGGTCATTCCTGTATAGTCATGTGATTTTCGATTGTGTTGCATTAGATCCATAGGCACGTAAGTCAGTCTTTATTTGATGGTCAATTGGATATTTTGGGGTTGGACTCCGGGATCCATGTTTTATGACTTGAACCTTTCAAGTGTACACTAGGAGGGTTGAGTCCGGTTGTGCCATTGTGTTGAAGGGCGATTGGGCCTCCGCCACTTTGAGGTAATGGCTTGGAGGTAGTCCTTAAGTGTGTCGAGCCTTTGGGATGGCATTCATGGTAATGATCACCAAAGTCAGCTGTCTTTTTGGGAGTAGCTTGAAAGGAATCGTAGGGACACTTGGGCTATTTTGTCGTGAAATGTCATACAATTAATGTTGTATAAGTGGCATACTTTTCTGTTCCTCCACTCTCAATGGATACGGGTCTCCCCCGTCGTCGGCCAACAGTATTTTGGATAATTAATTTGTCCATGCTTTAACATTTGGATTTCATTCCATTTTATGGTCGCGTGAGTATTGAACTTTAGTTTCATGTTTTCGGTGGCATATTATATTTATATAGAGTTTTTTCCATGATTTATGAGTTGAGTATTATGCCCCACCCGTGTTTTGGGTGTTTCGGGATATAAAGTTTTATCTGAGTTTTTACAATTGGAAGTCCATTTTCTATTCACGTTTGAGTGAGTTTTGGGTTGCATTACTTTATAAAGAATTTTTTGTATTGGGACGTTCATCCTTAAAAATGCATGTTATTAGAAAACTAGTCGTTTCCATATTTAAAGTAAATCATTTTGAAAGATTATGATTTAAATTGTATTCTTTTCTTTTAACAATATATTTACTCATGTTGAAAACTCTTGAACTCACTAGGCTTCAACCTAACCTTTTTTATTTGTCGGCATGCGCATCAGGTTCCGATTGGGGATGGGTACTAGAGACCTTGTGAAGAGATGGGTACTAGTTTAATGCACGAGGGTGAATTGCTTGGTGAAGTCTTCCACAATTATCTTGGAAAAAGCAACATGTTTTTTTGGGTTTTGTAGCACCCGACCTTTATTTAGTCTTCATATAAGATTTGAGTGGTTATTTGTTGAGGTTATGTCTATAATTATGTTTGAGGTATTCCAAGCATTAATTTGTAGAAAAGGATTTTTATCCTTCATGTGTTGTAATGATGAAAATTTTAAATTAGTTGCTTTTTCCAAATTGGAGGGTGTTACAAGTTGGTATCAGACCATAAGTTTGAGAGATTTAGGTGTTGATTTCGGATACCTAGACTGAAACTAGTGTTCTTATAAGTATATAAAGTGAGATTTCAATATTAGACACACTAATATAGGATATTTTGAGGTTATTAGAGGCACTTGGATCGGGAATTACGACAAGGTTTGCAAAGACAATCATGTACGGTAAGTTCATAATTGCACCTGGCTAGAGCCATGGTAAACTTAGATGTTACATGTGCGTGCTTGAATCAACTTATTGTGATGACCGAGGGGATAGTGGATGAATTTTTTAGGAGTAGTAGCTACAAGAAGTTGATGTCTATAGCATTGTCACTTGGAGTGACGGTAAAGCATGAGTAATACATTAAGTTGACCATTTTGGGGTCGTGGCAATTGGTTGAATTAGAACCATAGGCCTATTGAATCATTTTATTTCGAGAAGAAATTGTAAGGTTAACCAATTTAGTTGCCTTTCGTTACCCTAAGATGTTGAGCGCTCAGGGGTCGGTAGTGAATTGATGGGCTTGGTGAGCTAAGTCCTGAGACTTTGGATCTCGACCAAAATTCATGCACGAAATCTATTTCTAAATTAAGTTTGCATCAATTATTTCTCATATTTCTCAAATCATAAAGTGGGTTATATTATGAAATCTTGGAAAAATGGTTAGCACGAACCAAATTTTAAACTGTGAGTTTAATCATGCATGAAATTGTTTTATTGCACGTGGTTACAAATTTTTATTGAAGATCTCTTCATCCCCGTTTCTGGTCTAACACTATTTTCGGATATTGTAATATCCATGTTTTAATGTTATTTGGGGTATTAGGCAAGTAACTGCGAAATTTTAACCTTGACATTGGATGTCCTCCACGTATGTTAAGGTTTTAAAGGAAAACTTATTCCCATGTTTTTGTGTCTGAGTTTTCTTGGGAATTTTAGTCTATACGTGTTTTGTTGATTTTATAGGGTATTATTTTACGACGTTTTTCAACGCGTGCTATTCCCAGTGATGTGCAAATCAACATAAACAACACAAGAATTCAATCACAATTGTCATATTATTGATCTTGAATTCAATGATTACAAATGCTCTTTCTCTCACAATATTTCTCTCTCTAAACTCTTTCTATCAGCGTGTCATATGATTCTACAAACAGAAAAGGTATTTATACCTATTAGTTACATAGACAAAAACAACTAACTAAACTAGTTTGACATGCTTGACTTTGGCTTTCTTCTTTAAGCTCTTTGACTTTGGCTTTGACATTGCAATAAGGCTTTGACATGGACAATTAACTTTCAACCCCAATGATCTTGGATCCAACATATATGTGCACTAACAATCTCTCCCTTTGGATTCAAGATCATCTTCAAAAAGAAATTTGGCATTAACGAACAATTTCCCTTTTGTCTGATCGTTAACAAATTCAATCTCTCCCTTTATCATGAACACGAAAAATCTTCTTCTTTGTAAAACAGTCTCCCCTCTTCAAGAAATAACAAAGATCATCTTCAAAGTCTTTTTTTCTTTGGAAACTCCTCATATTCAACTCACTTTTGTTTTAGCAAATAATCTTCAAATAAAATTTCAGCAAATTTCATCAAGCTTTCAGATCTTTTTGAGCTTTATCTTGCATTCCAAACATTCTCCCCTTATTTCTAAAATATACCCTTCAAAACTATCATCTTTTGCTCACTTTATCCACGGAATTTTCACAATCTGATCTAAAGACACCATTTCTTGAAATTAATTTTCCAATAACTTCTTATCCATTTCTTGACCTTCCCCCCCTTTTTGATGATATAACAAAGAAATCATCAAAACTTCTTCAAGAAATGTCATGTACCATTTTCTGACCAATGATGTTTCCAAATGAACATCTGAACCATCCGTCAATTCATAATGTATTCATCGGAATCTTTTCAAATTCAGACAAATAAGAGTGAAAACATGAATCAACAAATGAATCAGTTAAAATGTCTGTAAGTAACACTAAGCCGCTTTGTGCAATGGATGCACATTGGAAATGAGCTTTTTGATGTTCACTCCTCCAGGGCTTCCATTCAATCATCGAAAATTCACAAAGAAATTTTCTATGAACGTTAAGACAAGAAAAATGTATTCCTTGTGTGTTCGTGCATAGTGTAGAATGAATGAAGCTACTTAGGCTTTTGAATTAGGCTTACAATGTATAAACCATTGAGACAACAATAGTAATACACATACTCAATTGTGCATGATCGAAGTGCCAAGGTGGGACATACTTCCTTCTGTTTCAATATCCACATCTTCCAAATGAAGATGAGATATATTATGTGTTGCGTCCCCAAGAAAAAATTGAAACATCTCTTTGTTGAAAAAGGAATGAGTAGTTGGTGGTGTTTAAACAAGAGTTGGGATGGGCTAGTGCCTGTTTCAATGAAGTTCACGAAAGAATTGTGAAACAACAGTATTGTGACTACCCGACTCAGAAAAAGTTGGTGTAGAGTTTGATATATTCTTTTACTCTGTTCTCACACCCTCTTTCTTTTTAACATTGAGCTCACTTCTAACCAATCTCTCTTTTCATTTTATCTCATCACACACCCACACTCAGATATTAACACCTTGCCTCTAGATCACTTGGGATAACTTATTGGGTAGGAAACACTGGTTATCGTGAATCCATAAAAGTTCATTAAAGTCCTCACACTGATCCCATGTTTTTGTCCTAAAAGCAAAAATATTGCTCAACGGTTTAGCTTTAATAGTTAAAGCATATTATGAAATACATGTCAGATATATGTATGCTCATTTTAATCATGTAAGATTCTCTCAAAACAAAGAAATTGAATGAATGAAGTGAAATCAATAGATATGTTTTGAGAATCTGACAATGTATTGAAAAGATCAAATATGAATGATATATTAATAAAAGCTTAGGTCATGAAAAATTGGATGTTGTCTATACGAACCAAATATAGACATTCTTCAAAGAAACGTTTTGAATCAATTCACGTTCAAATATCAATGAAGTACAAAACGGGGTGTCTTACCATCGAAAAAATTGTTTCATTTTTAGACATGGTAAGAACATAGTCAATAAAGTACTAAACCGGTGTGTATGAATACATGACAGTATATGGGAAATATAATACACAAGTATTTATCTTTGGAAACACACGGTTTTGTTAAACATGAAAGTTCAAAAAAATGAAAACATTTAAAATCACTCTTCTAAATTCATGAAATCTTTTTTAGAATAAGAAGTAGTTTGAATATTTTGAAACATGTTTTCCATGTTTGAAAGATGTCCATCTTCCAAAGACAATGAGATTAAGAGTAAAATAATCCTTACGCTCAACTTTAATATCATAAAGTCAGCTCCAAAGTCATGATTGATATGATCATGTAAGCTCCCCCTCAAAATATGCAAATAGTCATAAAGTCGTCAAAGCAACAAAGTCTTATTGAAATCAATAACATTTATTGAAAAAATAAAGACCTGAAAGAAGTAAAACTTATTAAGAACGAGTTATGATCTGACTTAATCAGAAATCAATGTCCTTACTCCCCCTAAAAATATGCATCATAAAATTTGTCAGTACAAAATATATGCAAAAAAATTTATGACTCTCCCTAGAAAGTATGATCATCTGATCTTTGTTCCACACTCCCCCTGAAACCATGAACAGACCCTTTAAGTGCAGATATCGTTCAGATTAAAGATAAAGAAATGAAAAAAAATAACAAAAATAAACTGTAGTAGGTAACTATAGATTATGTCTTGAGATTCAACATGCCATGTTCCGAAATGAGAAAACTAAATCTCTTTTCGTCCAACGACTTGGTAAACAAATCAGCAAGTTGATAATCTGTATTTATAAAGTAAAGTGAAATTGTACCTTTTTCGATATTATATTTGATAAAACGATATCGCACGTCAATATGTTTGGTCTTTCTGTGTTGAACAAGATTATATGATATTGCTATAGCGCTTTTTGAATCACAATATATAGTAATCTTGTTGAACTTGAATCCATAGTCTCGAAGTTGTGACCGCATCCACAATACCTGAGAACAGCAGCTAGCAGCAGCTACATATTCTGCTTCAGCAGTTGATGTGGAAACATACAGTTGTTTCATTGACGCCCAACTTACGAGCTTGTCTCCAAGAAATTGAATGTAACCCGATGTGCTTTTCTTGTCTAGCATACAACGTACATGACCTGCGTTTGAATACGCTGTTATCTCAAAACCTGTATCTTTAGGATACCACAAACCAAGATGTGTGGTTCCCTTCAGATATCTAAATATCCGCTTAACTGTCGAAAGATGGGGTTCTTTGGGCGAAGCTTGATATCTAGCACATAAGCATGCAGAAAACATAATATCTGGCAGACTAGCCATTTACTATATTAAAGAAAGTATCATACCTCTATAAGTCCTAAGATCAATAGATTTTCCCGAAGGATCGGCTCCGATTTTCGTACATGGTGCCATCGGGGTTGAAATTGGAGTACAATTTGACATATTAAATTTTCGCAAAATATCATAAATGTACATGTAGATCCCAGTTACAGTGCAATCACGAACAGTAATCAATGAATAACAATGAATATGCCACAACTTCTAGTCATATGATTAATATTCAATAAAGGATCAGGTTTACAGAGAGTATATCTGATAAGCAAAAGTAAACCTATTGACTAGAAGAATTATGAATGAGACTGAAAACTGAAAACTGAATAATGAAACTAAAATACGCCTTATATATGGCGCGAACAAGCTTAATGGGCTTTGGGCCCAACTATCAAATAAACTATTGAATAATTACAAAATGCACCCTGAACTTTTATTTAACATATAAATACCCTAACAATATCCCCCTTTAAATAGAAGTTCATAATCACACCAGTTAGGAACATATATTTTTCGAAACCCGAAACTGATCTTGAAATGGCGCATTGTCGTTTTATACTCCAGTCGTTCTATGATCACACTAGTGCTGTTGGGTCTGAAATGTGCTAAGGATGGTTAATACTGCTAGACATGACTATTACTACTGCCTGAGGAAGTTAGTACTGCCAGATCACAATTAATACTGCTTGAAGGAGTTAATACTGCTGAGACAAGATTAATACTGCTAGTTCAGAATTAATACTGCTCATGAAGATAGTGATGCTTATGAGATGAAGACTCCGTATGGGAATGAATACAGTTGTATAGATTGAAGCTAAAGTAAAGGATATAATTATGGACTGAAGATCAATTTTTTTTTGATAATTATCTTGTAATCAGTCTTGTATATATAGTATAGAAGTATTTGATAGATTAATTCAATATGTTTTGTTAGAGAGAATTAACCTCAAGATAAATAGAATCCTTTCTATAGAGAAGTATAGAACGTCTGTTGAGTCTGTTCAACAGATTGAGGTTTTGTATGTAATCATCAAGTTTAATCAATATAACTTGTGATTTAAGTGCATATACTATTTCATTGATTGTTAGTGTTAAAGTGTTTTTCCGCAACTTCTTTAGCATTGATTCTGAGTTTGTGTTAAATTCTTGTTGAGTTTCGATCCTGACAAGTGGTATCAGAGCTTTGTTAAACTCAGAAAAACAACAATCATCATGGACGGTTCAAGTGATAGCGTTCTGGTCTCAAAGGTTCCAATGCTCAGATCTAATGAGTTTGACATGTGGAAGATTAGGATCAGGCAATACATTCTTCTCACAGATTACTCCATGTGGGACATCATTGAGAATGACCCATCTAATGAAGGAAAGATTGCTGAAGTTGGAAAAAGAATCCCACCAAAGACGGATGGAGAGAGGAAGATAAGGCAGACATAGATGAAAGCCTTGAGCACACTGCTCTTGGCTATTCCTAATGAGTATCAACACTAATTCTGCAACTGCACTGATGCCCAGATGCTTTGGAATGCTCTAGAGAAGAGATTCTCTGGTACCAAAAGTACCAAGAGAAATCAGAAGGCAATATTGAAGCAACTGTATGAAAACTTCATGTCAACTAAGAATGAGTCCATGACTCAAACTTTTGACAGGTTTAACAAGATGATTGGTGAAAAAGCTACTGTTGGAGTGCAGATTGATCAAGATGATGTAAACAGAAAGTTTTTAAGGTCCCTTGGAGATGAATGGACCATGTATACTGTCTCCTTCAGACAGAATGACAAGCTGGAAGACAAAGAACTAGACGATCTTTATAATGACTTAACGGTGTTTGAGGCTGAAGTTGAAGCCAAGAAGAGACCATCTAGATACACTCATAATGCTGCTCTTTTATCATCTTCTTCTTCTACTGATTCTGCTACTAATACAGAATCAGTTAGTACTGCTTATGTATCTAAGCAGGATGTATCTAATGACTCTGTATTAGAAGCTTTTCTTGCTAGTCATGCTAATTCTGGTTTAATTAATGATGATCTTGAACAAATTAATGCAGATGACCTTGAGGAGATGGATATAAAGTGGCAGATGGCCATGCTAACCATGAGGGTCAAGGGATTCATAAAGAGGACTGGAAGGAACAACTTTTCTCAGAGGAGAGAAGATGGTTATGGGTTTGACAAGTAAAAGATGGAGTGCTACAAGTGTCACAAAATGGGACACTTTGCAAAAGAATGCAGAGGAGGAATTCCTCAACAACATGGCAACAACCATCAGCAAGCACATTCCTCAAGCTTCCAAAACAACAGAAACTCCACTCAAGATCTTGTTTCTCAAGAAGGAATGGGATTTGATTGGAGTGATCAAGCAGAAGAAGCTGTTCAGAATCAAGCCCTGATGGCAGAAGTCTCAGAATCTTCAAGCACAGATATTCCAACAGAGGTAAAAACTAAACTGTGCACTAAAGAGTGTCTTCAGACTATACAAAAGTAAAGGGATCACAACCAAAGCATGTGTGACAACCAAAGGTTAGAGAGAGATATAAGAGAGTATAAAGTGATTGTTGAGAAGTTTGAAGATCAAATCAAGGCTTATAAGGCCAATGAACTTCAGCACTACTATGACACAAATTACTGGAAGTGGGGGAAAAATCAATTAAAGATTCAAATAGAAGAGTCTAAAGAGGAGTGTGAGAAGATAAAAAGTGAGTATGAGAAATCTAAGCTTGACATTGAGAAGTTTTCTTATGCTTCCAAAGCAATGGACTCTTTGCTTAAAGCTCAAGTTCATGATAAGATCAAGAGTGGTATAGGATACAATGCAACACCTCCACCTTATAACAAAAATTACATCCCTACCTCTTTAGATCTCTTAGAAAACCAAAATAAGGAGGACTTACCTATAAGGGCAACAGAAGTATATCCTATAGATAGTGTGGTGGTTGAAGAAGAGAATGAGGAAGAGAATTCTGAGAGTAAGAATGCAGAAGAGATTCCTGTAGAAAATCATATTCTTACCAATGAAGGGGGGGTAAACCATTCATCAAGAGTGAAAAGGTGGTTAGCTCAAAGAGAGAACAGGGAAAGGTACAGGGAGTCCACTATATGCATACCACAGTTGTGAATCTCTGTACATGTAAACAGCATCAGCCCCAAAAACACAAAAATAAGGGGTTGATCTGAGTAAAATCAATAGACCAAAACCTTGTTTTATTTGTGGAAAGCTTAATCATATTGCAAAATACTGTTATTTCAATCCTATGAACCAAAGGATAAATTTTCAAAATCCTGTTATACAAAATCCTGTTGGTTATAGGAATCAAAGAAGGAATCATATGACTGAAAATGTAAAAAGAGCACCTATAAAATCTCATGCTCAAAACAAGTTTGCAAAATCAAAGAAAAATACTCCAAATAAGTCAAGGAGTAACTTAATGAAGAAGAAAGCAAACAACTTTGTCCAGGTATGGGTTCCAAAAATAAAGAAAGCTGTTAGTACTGCTACTTCAAATAGTACTACTGACAGAAATAATGCTGCTATAAGCAATAGTACTGCTAACCCAATTAGTACTGCTAATGATGTTAGTACTGCTAACAAAGTTAGTACTGCCAATCAAGTTAGTACTGCTTCCAGTATCAGACCCATTATTGTGACAAAGTATTCAAGCCATAAGATTATCTAGTCTGAAAAGCTCATCAAAACTGATTGTGAATATGTTGATGAGAATGGGAAACCCAAGACCACTTTGGCTTGGGTTCCTATTAAAAACTAACTGTTCTACTTTATGTGCAGGGCAACCAACAGCTAAAGGGGAAGAACATTTGGCATGTTGATAGTGGTTGCTCTAGGCACATGACATGCAATAAGTCCTGCCTGCAAAACTTCAAAAGAATTGATGGAGGACATGTTGCATTTGGTGATAATCCATCTGGAGGAAAGATTAGTGGAAAAGTTATGAGAATAATGCAGGAACAGGGACAGAATCAGTATAAGACAAAAGACAAGAGTTTGTGTTGTTCCCAATCTCTACAGCAGATCCTATTGAACTCTGTGTTCAAGAGAAGAAAGATGCTTCAGATTCAAAGGATACTGAAACTGCTCATAATGAAGAGGAGAGAGGTGAAAAGGAGGATCAACTTTTGACTTCAGAACATCTAGAACCTAAGATGCCTGCATTGGCAGAAGATGATACTGATGATGAGAACTCCTCAGTGTTTGGTGGCAGCTCTCCTGAAAAGAATGACTCTAATCTGGATGCAGAGATTATTGAAGAGGTTGAGCCCAAAAAGGCACATGAGGCAATGAAAGATCCAAGCTGGATAGAAGCAATGCAAGAGGAGCTACTGCAGTTTGTACTGCACAATGTATGGGATTTGGTAGAATTGCCTAAAGGATACAGAGCTATAGGTACAAAATGGATTTTCAGAAACAAGAAGGATGAGAGAGGGATAGTGATCAAGAACAAGGCTAGATTGGTAGCACAAGGGTACACTCAAGAAGAAGGAATTGATTATGAAGCGGTTTTTGCTCCAGTGGCTAGGATTGAGGTAATTAGGCTGTTTTTAGCCTATGCTTCTTTCATGAAGTTCAAAGTCTACCAAATGGATGTGAAAAGTTCTTTTCTATATTGAAAAATTGAAGAAGAAGTATATGTCTGTCAGCCTCCAGGGTTTGAAAAACCCAAATACCCTGACAGAGTATACAAATTGAAGAAAGCACTGTATGGAATACATGAAGCACCAAGTGCTTGGTATGACACATTGTCTACCTATCTCTTGGAAAATGGTTTTGAGAGAGGAATCATTGACAAGACTCTGTTCATTCAAAGGAAGAAGAAGGACATCCTGTTAGTTCAAATCTATGTAGATGACATCATCTTTGGATCCACAAAAGATCAACTATGCAGAGATTTTGAAGGATTAATGCATAAGAGATTCAAGATGAGTTCTATGGGTGAACTTACTTTCTTCCTTGGGCTACAGGTTAAGCAGAAAAAAATATAGAATCTTCATAAGACAATCCAAGTATGTGCAGGATATTGTTAATAAGTTTGGATTCTCAGACTCAAAACCTGCAAGCACACCCATGGAGACACACAAACAGATCACTGCAGATCTTGAGGGGGAGGATGTGGATGTTCATTATTACAGATCCATGATTGGCTCTCTCATGTATCTCACAGCTTCTAGACCAGATATCATGTTTCCTGTATGTGTGTGTGCAAGATTTCAAGTTAGGCCAAAGCAATCACATTTTCAAGCAGTCAAGAGGATATTCAGATATCTCAAAGGTCAACCCAGATTAGGCCTTTGGTATCCTCGTGACTCACCTTTTGACCTACTTGCATATTCAGATAGTGATTTAGGTGGGGCTAACTTGGACAAAAAGTCTACAACTGGGGGATGTCAGTTTTTGGGTGAAAGACTAGTATCATGGCAGTGTAAGAAGCAAACCACAGAGTCCACTTCAACAACAGAAGTAGAATACATAGCTATTGCAAGCTGCTGCTCACAAGTGCTATGGATTCAGAATCAAATGATGGACTTTGGTATGACATTTCTTCACACTTCTATCTTCATAGACAACAGTAGTGCTATTAGCATTGTTAATAATCCTGTCAAGCATTCAAAAACAAAGCATATAGAAATAAGGTACCATTTTATCAGAGACTGTAATGAGAAGAAGCTAATTCAGGTTCAGAAAGTACACACAAGTAACCAGTTTGCTGATCTATTCACAAAAGCTTTTGATGTGGGTAGATTCACATTCTTGGTCACAAGTGTGGGCATGATGAACAATGAATAAGTATATTCTCATTCTCTTTATGTACCTATTTAGATTCCTCCTTATTTACTTTCATTAAATTGGTGCTATTAACCCCCGTGTGTTTAAGTGTTTCAGGTTGTTTTGATTAGATACATGGTACTTCTAGTTCAGTTAATACTGCTCACTATATTACTCATGAAATTTTCTCAAAAATGGTTAAGTATGGTTACGACTGCTCGGTGGTTTATACTGCCAGTGTAAAGTTACTACTGATTGACTTATTTAATACTGCTAATCAGGGTTACTACTGCTGGTCTGTGTTAATACTGCTAGTCTGTGTTAATACTGCTAGTCTGTGTTAGTACTGCCAGTATGTGTTACTACTGCTAATATGAGTTAATACTGCGAGTTAGTTAATACTGCTAGTGTACTTACTACTGCTTCAAAGAATTACTATTGCGGAGGTCAGTTACTACTGCTAATGTAAATTAGTACTGCTCTTAACTGCTTTATTGGTTGTATAAATACCCCCTTACTCCGCCAAAAATCAAAACGACTCTTTGAATTTCTTGCACTTCTTTATCTTCTTTCTCTCTCGCTCTCGCTAACGTTCTTGCTCTTCAATCTCTTAAACCTAGTTCGCAGTCGAATCTCTCTCAAATGGCATGTCTTGTTTTTGTTGATGACCACAATGAGTTGGAAATGCTGAATAAACCCAACCAAGCCGAAGGATTTCATCAGATTGTGGACTTCCTAAACTCCACACATATCGCCCACGCTTTAACGGTCAATCCAACAATCTATGTCGAGCATCAAAGACAGTTCTGGGCAAATGCCACCATCTATAATGAAGAGGGTACTAAGGTTATCAAGTCAAGGGTTTGTGATAAACCCCTGACCATCTCGGAGGAGACCATTCACATGCATCTACTTTTAGATGATGCCTTAGGTATAACATCTCTACCCAAGGAAGATCTTTTTGAAAATGTAAGCAGAATGGGATATGGAGGTCCCACTGAGGTATATAAGTTCTTTAAGAATAAATTTTCTCCTCAGTGGAGATTTTTTGTTCATACCCTCCAGCACTGCATTTCAAAGAAAACAACTGGATGGAGTGAGTTCAGCAGTACCATTGCTTATGCTATGGTCTGCTTAGCAACCTCCAGGAAGTTCAATTTTTCGCAAATGATCTTAAATGACTTACTGTCAAACCTGGATACCAAAACAAAATCTTTTTATATGTATCCCAGGTTTGTACAAGCTATACTGAATAAGGAATTGACGGATTTACCTCATTTTAATGAGGTATATGTACCAAAGGTCCCAAAAGAGAAGGTGTTTTCTAATATGAAGAGGACTAGTAAGGACTCCTCAGGTATTGACACACCATTGTTCTCTACAATGATGGGTGTGTCTCCTTCCCATGGTGAGGCATCAGTGTCAAAGCCCTCATCTGACAACCAAACTGATGACCTACCAACACCACTCATTTCTATTACCATCCCTCAGTCCCTTCTTAAAAAGCCAACTTCACCCATCACCAAAATATATATAAGGAAAAAGGTAAAGAAGGTTCCTTCCCTTCTTGTACCTTCACCCCCACACCCTTCAAGCCCTCTAATGGAGCATTCTCCTTTAGAGAATATCGATAGGGAAACCACAGAGGTGTCTCCCAACCCCAAGAAGGTACTCACTAAGGAGTAGGTTGAGCATATGGGCTGTAAGGCTTACACTACTGACTTTGCACAATGTGCAGGGCAGGATAGTGTGAACATATTTAAGACCTTCCCCATGGAAACTTTGGGTGAGCCATCATCCAGAGGTCCCCGGTGCCAAAAAACCAAGGGGTAGAAGGTGCCTATGCTAGGCAGAGGACCCCTACTAAAAGTTCCAGTGATCCTCCAAGGGTGGTAAACACACCTAAAGGTGGTGAGGATAGATATACATACGATGAATTGATGGAAACTATTGCCAACATCAATAATGATGTCCTATCTCAGGGCAAACTTATTGAGAAGCTACAACAAGTGATCTTATCCCAACAAGTCCAGATTTCCAACCTCAAGAAAATGGTCCTCAAGCATGTGCAAAAGAAGAAGAGAACCAAATTCATACTGAAGAAGAGGAGCATTCCTCATGATGCTTCCAAAGAGGGAGAGAATAGAGTTGAATGTGAGAAACAGAGTCCTGTTGGAATGGACTCTACTTTTGAGGGGGAGAAGGGCAAAGAAGCAGAAACTAGTAAAGAAGTAGAAACCGAGCCAGCAGTAGAAACGTTCAAGAAAGCAGCATCAATTGGCTTAGCAACAGTAACAGAGGTAGCAGCAGTAACAGGGCTTTCTATTGAAGAAATAGAGATAGCATAAACCCTTCAAAAGGCCAAAACAGACACTCCTAAAGCCACTCAAAAGGCCAAGGGAGTGGAAAGAGGGAGGCCCTGAGCTAAAAGGAAATAAATCAGTGAGGCTGAACTGAAGAGGAAAGGAAAGGCAAAGGTGGATGAATCTGCAAAGCCACCAAAGAAGCTAAAACAGATTGAACTAGATGAGGAACTGGCTAAGAAGGTGCAGGCTGAGCTACAACAAGAAGAAGAAACTCAGAAGCCCAAAGATAGGCAGATTGCTCTAGATCTGTCCACTAAGCTGAATGAGGAATATCAAAAGAGCTTGAAAGCTGCAGCTGAGGCCAAGAAAAGCACAGTGAAAGCATCCAAGCACAGACTGCCAACAAAGATTCAGAAAAGACAACCTTCTAAGACCTATTTGGCCAATCAAGAAAGGAGAAAAATGATAAACTTTCTGAAAGGATCAATTGGTGTAAAAGAAGAGATGTTTGCTAGCATGTCATACAGCAGAGATGAAGAGCTATATAAAAGGGAAATGGCAAAGCTTCAAGGGGACTTCACTCAAAGGGTTGAGTTTGAAAGACAAATGAAAGAGAGACATGATCTCAATATCCAGCAACCCTTCCCTGAGAGTGAGGAAACTACTCCTTCAAAAGAAAAGGCTGAAGAAAAGAAGGAAGAACATGTTGTTGTGGAAGTCAAATCTGTCAAGAGAGTGAAAACTATAGCTTCCAAGAAACTGTCTAAGAAGCCAAGGGTTGCAGAAGCTGAGAAAGATACAGAACCACCTGTTACAGGTCTAGCTGAGGAATCAAGTCAAAGTGCACAGCAACCAAGTCAATCTAATGTGCATTTTGAACTTTACATGACTGTAACAGAAAATGATCCAGTGAAGGCAGATCCCATTTCAGTCCAAGCCCCTGAAATCATCCACTGGGATATTCTTGAAGATCAAGGCAAAGAATATTTCAGAATCAAAAGAATGGGTGATCATTTTGAAGTATATTCTACTTGGGGGAAGATAGTCAGATGTTGTTCAAGGTCAGACTTGGAAGAAATGTTTAAAGTGGGAATGAATCTGTATGGGGATGTGCTGAAGACTCCAAGGATGAACATCAAGAAACTAGCAATGGAGTATTTATGCATGATGTTCAGTCCAGATCTTGTCAAGCATGTCATCAAAGATGTCTTCAAGTTTGTGGACAACTAGATGCTTATTGAAAGGTGTGGGGTGTATATCTTGACCATAGATAAAAACTTTCATGAATATTATCTGGTGGATAAGATATATGACCATAGCCTAGACAAGCTACAGGGGATGCTGAAAGCCAAACTAATCTGTCCTCAAGGCTCAGAAATGGCATGGATTGTGGTTAGCAGGATCATCAATCAAAGCTTGGGTTTGGATCCTAATCTAGGGGTGTAAACTTAGGTTTTGAAAGCATCATGAAGACCAGTTTTTGAAGAACTTAACTTCTATATTTTAAAAGTTAAGTTAGGGGGAGATTGTTGGGTCTGAAATGTGCTAAGGATGGTTAATACTGCTAGACATGACTATTACTACTGCCTGAAGAAGTTAGTACTGCCAGATCACAATTAATACTGCTTGAAGGAGTTAATACTGCTGAGACAAGATTAATACTGCTAGTTCAGAATTAATATTGCTCATGAAGATAGTGCTGCTTATGAGATGAAGACTCCGTATGGGAATGAAGACAGTTGTATAGATTGAAGCTAAAGTAAAGGAGGTAATTATGGACTGAAGATCAATTTTATTTTGATAATTATCTTGTAATCAGTCTTGTATATATAGTATAGAAGTATTTGATAGATTAATTCAATATGTTTTGTTAGAGAGAATTAACCTCAAGATAAATAGAATCCTTTCTATAGACAAGTATAGAACGTCTGTTGAGCCTGTTCAACAGATTGAGGTTTTGTATGTAATCTTCATGTTTAATCAATATAACTTGTGATTTAAGTTCATATATTGTTTCATTGATTGTCAGTGTTAAAGTGTTTTTCCGCAACTTCTTTAGCATTGATTCTGAGTTTGTGTTAAATTCTTGTTGAGTTTCGATCCTGACAAGTGCTTCGAGAACAAGACTCTTGTAATTCGGATCCAGAAGTTGAATACATTTATCATATTGATCAACAGAGTTCCTCAACTTGTCTCTAAGCAGTAGCAAAGTACCATCGCAGAATCTAGCAATTTGACTGAATCGGATAAAACGCATATCACCTTTGTCGTTTACGTATGTCATGCCGAATTCTGGAAAATTTAGAACTTTGAAAGTTGGTACATTCTAGGCGTCTGATGGAATACTCAGATCAGGTTTAAGCAGATCGATCTTTTGTTGATTGCTTTCTAATCCAATCTGAAAATCTCCTACCGGGGCAAGCTTCATTGCACACTTCATGTATCTCTTTATGGCTTCAAGTGCTTCTGTAACTTCCCCTGGTCGGATAGTTCTGGTCTTTAAGTCTCTAAGCAGGAATAGAAGATCGCGTGGTTCAAGACGTGCAAAATTAGCTTCAGAAAAATGCCAATGTATATCATCTTCTCTTGTCACTATAAAGAAGGAATACTTTACACTCTTGAAGTAGCATGGGTGAATCTGATCGACAGATTTAATTCTGAGCTTTGTCTCTTTGAAACCGTCTTTGAAATGTTTGTACACGAACATAAGTTCTCGTTGCTTCTCCCTGCTTTTCATCGACTGAAGACCATGTGCTACGATTTCATCATACTTACGAATCCAATAGGCAAAGAGTTTCTTCTGGCTTTCTTCAAGAAATGGAACTTTAATTCTGACTCTTTCCCACTTGGACGGCTGAACTGTCGGAGTACGATCTGTTCCCAAAACTGGTGATACTGGTGATACAGGAAGAGATCGTTCAGGAACCTCTGATTGTGGAAGATCAGGGTGAACTGCTGTGTAGGTCAAAAGCGGTACCTCGACAAAAGTTTGTACATCTGACTGATAATCTTGAGCCATAAATTCGGAATTCAGAAGCTCATCAATGTTGGATTGAAAGACTTCCAGCGCTCTTTCAGTGTTAATCAGTTCTTCTTTCGGGTCTGTATCTGAATATGGATCAACTATTATAGCCCATCTTTCCGGATCTAACGATGAACCTTCAAATTGTTCCTCAGGCTTTTCAACCGTTGGAGTATCATAAAGTACCAAGTCCATCGTCTGTTCCTATTCTTTCCCTTCTGCTTGAGTCCCGGAACCCGAACCCCTTTCAGTTTGCACCTGTAGTGTTCCCACTGTCCGTTCTGTCTCCGGCTCGGATAATCTTTGGCGCTTCTCCCCCTCATGGTGATCAGGATCATCCTGGTCATCATGTTTGTGCTTGAGCCTCTCGGCCTGGCTGCGGCAGGTGTCTTCCAAGGATGATACTCATTCAGTCAATACAGATATTGAGTGCTGCAAAGACTGAAGGAGTGCTTGTTGGTGCTGGAAGGCTTCAGGAGATATAGTGGGTGGGGTGGTGGTGTTGGAGTAGATGCTTGGGCACGTAGTAAGGAAAGTGGTGTTGGATCCAGAACCTGAATACATTTATCATCTACTTTCCAAGAAAGAAATTCATCTCTTCCATCATACTCATTTGAAAACGTGACACCATGAGTGCAGAAAAATTCTTACAGTACTTTGAATTAGTAGAACCAAATATTATATCATCCACATATATTTGAATTAAAATGATATCAGTTTTTTCCCTTTTTATGAATAAGTAGGTGTCGATTTTACCTTTAGAAAAATCGGACTAGACAAGAAATTTAGATAACACGTCATACCAGGCTCGAGGGGCTTGTTTGAGTCTGTAAAGTGCTTTATCTAAAATATAGACATGATCTGCTTTTTCAGCACTTACGAATCCTTCAGGTTGAGAAACGTACACTCTCTTCTTTTAACAATCCATTTAGAAAGGATGTCTTGACATCCATGTAATAGACCGTAAAATTCTTATGTGCAGCATAAGCTAGAAACATCCTAATTGCCTCAATACGTGAAACTAGTGCATACGTCTCATCATAATCAATGTCTTCCTCTTGTCTGTATCCCTTGCCAAAAAGTCTTGCTTTATTTCGAATCACAACACCTTCCTCATCCCTTTTATTTTTGAATACCCACTTAGTGCCAATGATTGTTGTTAGCCCCAATTCCAGATTGTAAAAGTATTGAAAATATCCAAGTCCTATTTCAGAAGACTTCCAGAGACAGACTTAAGAGGACGAACCTGCCTCTGAAGTACATTCCAGAGATAGTGGATTTCAACAGAAGACATTAGAGATGGCTTCATCAGAGGTACCTACATCAGAGCTCTGAAGTATTCCTCTCTAAAGATAGTGCGCTGATCCTTTCTTTGAAGTATCAGAACAACAGAGGACACATCATTAGTGATAAGATTTACTTTCTAGAGTAGGTCACTATTCATGCATGTCTTGAACTTACCTTTTAGGTAAGACACTATTCAATCATGCTTCTATATGTCAGATTGTACATTGTACACTTTATAGTCCTATAAATAGGACCATCACTCCATTGTTAAAAGTGTGCTCTTTAAGATATCTTGTATCTGATAAATATTTTAATATATTTCAAAAGAAGATCTTGTACGTTCTACATACTTGTTTATGAACTGTGATATTTGAATCTGCTTTATATTAAACTGTATTGCTTTCGTTGTTCTTATCATTACTATTATTGTTTATCTCATTTTCATAAGATTAAATATGGGATCCAACATTTGGTATCAGAGCCTCCTTTGTTTTCTAAACAAAGAAAGATCATATCTGCATACTCGGATAGGTTTATATCTTACTGATTCAAGCTTTCAATATTTGTGCATGTTCATATAAACCTTGGTTTATTAAAAAGAACTTCAAATACTCAAGACTTGAAAGTAAATCAAAGTTTATTTGTTTGGTAAAAGATCTTCATAGAAAAGCATCATTTCTTCAAATCTTCATATTTACTTCACAAATGGCAAACTCAAGTATAAGTGCCATTTATACAGCTGGATCATTAAACAAACCTCCTACACTCCTAAGGGATGAATATCTCCAATGGAAGATAGGGATGGTAAATTTTTTGAAAGGTATGGACAGGGATCTTTTAATATCAGTGAACGATGGACCTCACCAACCAATGGTGTTGGTACGAAGAGTTCCAGTAACAACAGATACTGCTGAAATACCTGCATACTATGAAAAGAAAACTTCAAACTTCACTGATGAAGAATCTAGAATGATGGAAAATGACTCAAAAGTTGTTAGATTACTTATAATGGCCATTACCAATGATATCTTTCAAGAACTTGATTCTTGTGTAACTGCAAAAGAGATATGCCATCAGTTGTTAAACCAACTTGAAGGTGGCTTACAAACTCAGAAAAACAGAAGAAATATTTGCATTAATGAGTATCATGACTTTCATGCACTACCTGAAGAAACCTTGCAACAAACATACTCAAGGTTCAACATTCTCATCAATAAATGCAGAAAATTTGGAGTTATGAGAACAAAAGAAGAAAACAATGTTCTTTTCCTTAAAAGTTTAAATGAAGAATGGTCACAACTGTCCATGTCAATACAAGCCAATCAAAATCTTGAATCATGGTCATTGACTGACATTTATGGCACTCTAGTAGCACAAGAAAAAGAAGTTGTTAAACTAAGGTCAAAAAGCTCTTTAGGTGGACCACTTGCACTCATTTCAAATCAAAAAGGTGTATCACAAGAAGGCAGGAGTTCAGAAACAAAGAACTATTTGAAAAAGGAACCAAAAAGAAAATCTAAAAAGGTTTTAATGACTGAAGAAGTTGAACATTCAGACTCAGATGATGACATCAATGCCTTTGCCAAATCTATTGCATTAATTATTCATCAATTTAAAAAGAAAATTGGCAAGAAAGCTTTTGAAGGAAGAAGAAGAAATACAGAAAGAAGATTTCAACAAGAACCCAGATTCACTCCACATAGTGATCAAATGGGTACAAATTTCAACAATCATGATGCCTCACAACAATCAAGAACTCATCAACCATTCAAACCCAAGTATTCTCAACCTCAGAGATACTTTCAGCCCAAACCTCAAGATCAGAAAACAGAAATTGTTGTTGCTCTTCCACCAAACCAAAATGATGGAAGATGTTTCAGATGTACAAATCCAGGCCATTTCTCTGCAAATTGCAGAGGTAAGCTTGTCAAAGATCAAGACTACTACAAGAACAAATACAAGTACAATGTCAAAGAAAGAATACTTGTTGCAGAGATGGAAGATTGGCTGTCAGACTCTACAAGTGATGAAGAGGAAGAACCTACCAATCTCTATGGTATGGCCTTTCAGATTGATGAATCATTAGAGGACTGCTCTGAAAAGGTAAACTCTCCTTCCACCTCTGAAAGTGAACTTGAAATGGATGTTCTTAAGCTAACAGATGAGTTTCAAATTTTAAAGCAAAAACTTTTTGAGGAAAAAGAAAAGAGAAAGCAAATGACAAAAGATCTAAGTTTTTACAAAAGGGAAAAAGATCTTCTAGAGTCAGAAAAGAGAGACATTTTTGTTGAAAAATCTGAACTTGAAAAAGCTCAGAAGCAAAAGGAAAAATCTTTCTCAGAAAAATTCAAAGAACTTGGGAAAGTTTTAAAAGTTAAAGAAGAAGAAGTATGAAGATCTAAGTATGAAAGGCTCAATTCTGTTGCTTTATCTAACTTTTTTCAATAGGAAAGGGAAATTCTACATCAATCTCTGGAAAGGAACGAACTTCAAATCAAAAGCTATCTAGATGCTCAAGATGTACATATAAAGATAAATTCTCAAATGGACACTCAAGGGTTGGGATTCAATGAATTGGATCCATTCACTAGATTGAAGAAAAATTCACTATCTTCCACTTTCTGCATAGGAAAGGTTCAGAGCTCTGACTGCCCATCTCTGAATATTTTCTGTTAGTGTATTATTGTATCCAAGATTTAATAGGAAAAGTCAAATTTAGCAAAGTCAACAAAGTCAAAGTATGTTTAGTCAATATGTTGTTTAGTTACTTGTATGAGTTCATATCCTTGGTATAAATAGGGATATGACTTGTTAGTTTGAGTAAGTTCATTGTACGTATATTTGTAAGATCTATGACATGAACACTTTCTCTCTATACTCTCTCTCTCTAGAAATATACATTGTCAAATCTTGATTGGGTTTAATTGTTAGATTGCTTGATTTTAATCTGGGAAATACAATTTCAATTGGTATCAGAGCGAGACCAAACAAATTCAGAAAGATTTCATCACCAAATCAGATTCAAATTCTTGAAAAATTCAAGTAAGTACTCGTTTCTTGAAAAAGTCACTGTTGAATCGATTTTGCATTATTTTGTTGTTCTTAGATTGTTAAATTGTTTTAGTAGTGATCGATTAGGATCATTGATCACATTGTACTCAAATTTCTTTACGAATTACTCACTAAATCGTTTGAATTTTGGGTTTTCGTATTTTCTTGAAAACACAAAAAAAATGCACTGTAATCGATCAATCACTTGTAATCTTCATTGTTTTGATCATTATTGATTGATAAAAAGTGATCAATTTCACTTTTCGAGCCTATTGTGATTATTGGCAGAAGATTTGGAAGAGAAATTCGAAGTTTGGATCGATTTCGTGAACAAAACTGTCAAAACGCGCAAGATCTTCAAAAAGCGCCAGTGCATCTGAAGAACGCGCAAGATTCATCAGGTGAAGAACGCGCAAACTTCTTCTGCGAGTTCACCATCAAACGCACAAGTCAAAGGGATTTGATTTTTTGGCTAGAACGCGCAAGTATCTGAAGAACGCGCAAGCAAAACATGCGAGTTTGGGTAAAACGCGTTAACAGAAGCGAGCGAGTTTGCTAAAACGCACTAACAGAGGCTAGCGAGTTTCATAAAAGCGCAAGGCAAAACGTCCGAGTTTGAGCGAAACGAGCTTGCGAGTTTGAAATCCGTGAAAAATTTTCTAAGTGTTAAAACGCGCTAACAACAGTGTTCTGCGAGTTTTAGCAAAACGCGCTACTAATGTTCTGCGAGTTCTAGAAACGCGCACGTTACCACTTGCGAGTTTATTAGTGAACGGTACTTTACGAGTTCACTTGGTCTGCGAGTTTTAGTGTCTTGTGAGTTTCAAGAGATAGAAAATTTATGAATTTTTTTTTTCAAGTGGTGATCCATGTTTGACTTTCAGTCAACTTTTCTGAAGAAGGGGACATATTCTGATAGTGGTCATAATTTTCTGATTTTTGACGATCATTTTTTAAGCTAACTTTTTCTTTCAAGATGCCAAAGACAGATGAGAGAGGGAATACAGTACTGTCACCAAGAGACATGGTTGTATTGTACATGCCTGAGATACCTGTTCTAGAAGCATAAAGAGACAAACTGAAAAATCAGAATTCCGTACTTCTAAAGCAGATTCAGGAGTTGAAGTTTAATTTGTCAAACTCTAATAAAACTCCTGACTGTATAAAGTGTACTAATACTGTTAAATCTGATATTGCAGGTATCATCAGTGCAAAAGAGAAGGAGATTAAAGAAAGAGAGAAAATCATTGTTCTAAAAGAAAACACAATTATCACATGTGAGAAGGAATTAAAGTTGAAAGATAGAAAGATTGGAAAACTTCAAAGACAAATGAAGACGATTGAAAAGAAATCATCTGAGCTGAAAGATGAGTCAGTCAAGCTTCAACAGAAGTTTAAGGCTTTTGAAGATCAGATATCTGTTTTGGAGAAGAAAAATGCTGAACTGCAAACAAGTCTCCAAGAAGAAAAAGAAAAATCAAATATGAAGACATCTTCAACTCAACAATCATCTGAGATTTCCAAGAGAACTTTACAAGAGAAAAAGGATCTTGAGCTGAGATGCATTAAACTTCCAAGCAAGTGTCTGATTTTGAAAAAGTTAAAATTACTGAACGAGACACATTTTCTAAGGAAAGAAAAGTTCTTGAAGATAAAAACACTGAATTTCCCAAACAGATCTCAGTTTTACAAGACTTATTGGAAAAAGAAAGTCAAATTTTCAAAGAAAAGAAAAAGTCTTTTGAATCTGAAAAGAAAAATTCTGAAAAGAGAAATGTTGGGATTTTCAATGAAATTTCTGATAAATCCAAGAACTTACAAAAAGATTTTGAGCAAGAACGTTCATATTTTGAAACTGAAATATCCAAGCTCGTGTCCAAGATCTCTGCTCTATCATCAGATATTCTTAAAGAACAGAAGGCAAGATCTGATTTGAAAATAAAGTTTGACACACTTACTTCAGAAAGAAACATTTATACTGAAAAGATAAAGAGCTTAGAAACTGCAAACGTCAATTTGTCAGAAAAGATTACAGCTGATGTGATTAGCCAACCACCTGTTGATAACTCAACAAAATCAGTCTGTTCTTTTAAAACAACTTCTAGTTCTATCCATGACAAAAATGTTTTGAAAAAGAAAAGTGTCAAACCACAAACTGTCAAATCAACTCAGATCAGACCATCTAATCTATTTTATAACAAATCTGTTGATGGTTCAACAAATTTTTACATCAAATCTCTTGGAAAGTTTTCTAAGAAAAATCAGATGGTCTGGAGAGTGAAGAGTTCTTCAGATGATGAGAAGATGAAGGACAAAGCATTCAATTCCACATCCAAAGCCAAAAAGAATAGAACTTATAAAGTTAAATCTTTTGGTAATTCTGATATATATTACTCAACTAATCATTTGATCAGGGTTGCTCAGAAGAAAATATGTTGTTCTTACTGTGGAGAGAATGACTTCGTTTAGAGAAAAACTACTCATAACTGGTACGGTTCTTACAGAATAACTTCTCAGAATTATAGATTTAAAAGATATACATCTAATGAAAAGTGGATTCTTAAATCTAACATACCAGGACCGAAATACCAGTGGGTACCAAAGCCTGTTAAATCTGTTTCGCAGGTACCACAGGTGTAGGGGAGCAAGATGATTGACTTCTAAGTACTACAACTTAGGACTCGAACTTTAATGTAAAGAATTGTGGCTTCTGACCACATGACAAATCAGGACCAGTTCTTCAATGTTCAGATAAGGATATTATGCAAAATATCCAGGGGAAGCTTAAAAGAAAACAAATCATGATATAATGATTTGAGGGGGAGCTTAAAGGTAAATATCTTCTAATCTAGATCTCTGATTGTTTGAAAGAAGAAGAACTTTCAAGCATGAAAAATAGTTTCTTAAATGTTCAAACCACTTCTCTATTCTCAAAAGATTTCATGAATTAAGAAGTGTGATTTTAAATGTTTTCCAATATTGAACTTTAATGTTTAACTGACCGTGTGTTTCCATAGATCAATAATTGCGTATTATATTGTCTATATACTGTAAAGTATTCACACACATCGGTTCAGTATTTCATTGAATATGTTATTACCATGTCTCTAAACGAACCTATTTTTCGATGGTAATACCCTCGTTTGATTTCACTGTTGTTGAGTATCATTCATCATTTCAATATTTGTGCTTTCATTGCCAAATTGTTTATATTTGTTCATATAAACAAATTATCCAATTCTTTGATACCCTACCCTTTTTTGATGATTGTGAACATCATAATAATCAAAACTTTCTCAATTCTTCCCCTTTGATCTGATACAGAGCCGTCAATTTATGAATGTATTTATCCGAATCTTTTCAAATTCAGACAAATTATGGATTGTAACCCTGAATCAATAAATGAAACAGTTAGAAGTGCCTGTTAGTAACACGGAGTTACTGTGTACAACGAATGTACAATTTAAGGAGTTGGTTTGATGATGACTCCCCAAGACTTCCATTCAATCATTGAAAAACACAAGGTTTATCTATGAATGTTCTGACAGAAAAACAAATTTTCTATGTGCTCGTGCTTGTGTATGAAAGAATTTAGCACAATAATTGTGTTTCATAAGGCTCAAATGGTGTAAACTGTTAAGACAACAACAAGTATTACACGGACTCAATGTGCATGAAAGAGGTGCGAAGGTGGGGAAACTTTCCTTCTTGTTCAATATCTAAATCTTCCGAGCGAAGACCAGATAGCAGATATGCTGCGTCCCCAAAGAAAATGAAACATTTCTTTGTTAAGAAAGAAACTAGTGGCTGGTGGGGTAATTGCAATAGTTGGCATGGGCTCACTGCCTGTTTCAATGATGGTCACCAAAGAATGTGAACCAATCAGATTTTGTGGCTTCCCGGCTCAGAAAGTGGTTGTTGCAGAGTTCCGATATTCTTTTAACTATGTTCTCACACCCTCTTTCTTTTTATCATTATGATCACTTCTAACCAAACTCTCATTTCAATTTTACCACTCCACACAATGAGAAAAACTCAACCGGATGAGTTATCTCCCCCACTCTTTGATTTATGACCTCTCACCCCTTAATCACTCTAGAATAACTTCCTGGGTAGGAAACACAGGTTAACGTGAATCCATGGAAGTTTTATTTAAGCTCACTGTTGGGAATTAAAGAAATGCTTAAGTATGGTTAATGCTGTTAGCACAACTGATTACTACTGCTAGTGGATTTAATACTGCTTGACAAGTTAGTACTGCTATTTTAAATGTTAGTACTGCTTGAAGAGTTAGTACTGCTAGTAGTTAGTACTGTTGAAGTTAGTACTGTCAGATCAAAGTTAATACTGCTGAACACAATTATTACTGCTGAGAATTTTAATGCTGCTGAAGAAGGTTAGTGCTGCTTATGAGATGAAGACTCAGTATGGAAGGAAGAAAATTGTATAGAAGACTTTCCAAAGTATAGAAGATAATTATGGAGTGAAGATCAATTGTATTTTGATAATTATCTTGTAATGTGTCTTGTATAAATAGTATAGAAGTCTATGATAGAATTAACTTTTGATAATTCTAAATTTTTGTTTTCATAGAGAGAATTAACCTCAAGGTTTAGAACCCTAGTTCTAGAGAAGTAGAATTCGTATTGGTGAGCCTGTTCATCAATATTGAGGTTTTGTTTGAAATCTTGTAGCTTTAATTATTCAATAAAGTTTTACAAGTTGTGATTTCTGATTCACTGCTACATTGATTGTTGAATATTAAAGTGTTATTTCGCAAACTTCTTTAATATTGTTTCTGAGTTCATTATTCTTGTTGAAAATTAGATCCTGACAAGTGGTATCAGAGCAAGTAGTCTCAGAAACCTTCATTCATCATGGAAAACACAGTTGAATCAAACAGTACTCTTGTCTCAAAGGTTCCAATGCTCAGATCTAATGAGCTTGACATGTGGAATATTAGGATCAAGCAAGACATTCTCCTCACATATTACTCTATGTGGGACATCATTGAGAATGGCCCATCTGATGAAGGAAAGATTGGTGCAGATGGAAAAAGAATCCCACCAAAGACGGATGCAGAATGGATGACAAGGCAAACAGAGATGAAAGCCTTGAGTACACAGCTCTTGGATATTCCCAATGAGTATCAACACCAATTCTGCAATTGCACTGATGCACAGATGCTTTGGAATGCTCTAGAGAAGAGATTTTTAGGTACCAAAAGTACCAAGAGAAATCAGAAGGCAATATTGAAGCGACTGTATGAAAACTTTATGTCAACTAAGAATGAGTCCATGACTCAAACTTTTGACAGGTTTAACAAGATGATTGGTGAACTAGCTACCATGGGAGTACAAATTGATCAAGATGATGTAAACAAAAAGTTCATAAGGTCCCTTGGAGATGAATGGACCATGTATATTGTTTCATTCAGACAGAATGAACAATTGGAAGAAAAGGAACTGGATGATCTGTACAATGATCTGAGAGTGTTTGAATCTAAGGTGGAAGCAAAGAAGAAGCCTACTGGATATGTGCATAATGCTGCACTCCTATCAGCATCAATTGATTCTACTGCTAACCCTAAATCAGTTAATGCTGCTAATGGAGTAAATCAAGAAAAAGGCACTGAATCTGTTTTTGAAGCCTTTCTTTCCAGCCATGGAAACTCCTCTTTAATCAATGATGATTTGGAAGAACTTCATCCTGATGATCTTGAAGAGATGGATATTAAATGGCAAATGGCCATGCTTTCTATGAGGGTGAAGAAGTTCATCAAGAGGACTGGGAGGAACAACTTCTCCCAAAGAAGAGAAGTCAAGTTCTTCGATTATGGTCTTCAAGATGCTTTCAACACTATAGCTTAGTTGCCCAAATTTGGATTCAGACCCAGACTTTAATTAATTGTCTTTCTTACCACAATTCTGGCCATTTCTGATTCCTTTGCACACACTAGCTTAGCTTTCAGCATCCCATTCAGCTTCTCCTTGCTATGATCATATACTTTGTCCACCAGGTAGTATTCATGATAACAGTTATCTATTGTTATCATGTATACACCACAGTTTTCAAAGAGTATCCACTTATCAATATTCTTAAATACATACCCATGATGTAGATCCTTTATCCTGTGCACCACTTTTTCTGGTTCAAACATCATACACAAGTATTCCATTGCAATCTTGAGTATACTTTCTTCAGTTCCTTTCATCACAGGCTCATATAACTTCAATCCCGCTTTATGCATTTCTTCTAGGTCAGCCCTGGAACAACTTCTGATCACTTTTCCCCAAGTTGAGTAGACTTCAAACACATCACCAACTCTTTTGAGTCTGAAGTACTCCTTTCTGTTGTTCCTCAGAATATCCCAAAAGATGACTTCTGGTGCTTTTATAGAAATGGGAACAGCCTGTACTGGTTCTATTAAAGTCATATAAATCCCCATATGTTCATCAGACTGACTTGTTTGCTGTGCACATTGACTAGGTTGCTCTGTATGATCTGATTCTGGATTCTGCTCTGGTTCTGCTGAAGGTGGAACAAAATATTCTGCCTCTCTTTCTTATTCTTCAATCCTTGGATTCTTGGATTAATTCTTGGAGGCTATGGTCTTTACTCTTTTTGCAGATTTCATTTCCATTCCAACATTCTCTTGCTCTTCCTTCTTTTCTTCAACCTTTTCCTTTGATGTTGGGAACTGAAGAAAAGCTTAAGTATGGTTAATGCTGCTAGTTCAGAATTACTACTGCTAGAGGACTTCAAAAGTTAATACTGCTAGGTATTACTACTTCTAGTAGAATTAATACTGCTAGTCAAAGTTAGTGCTGCTTGATCAAAGTTAGTACTGCTTAGCTAGTTAGTACTGCTAGAGGTTAGTGCTGTTTAGTGGTTAATACTGCCAAGACTGAGTTAATACTTCCAAGATGATTAATGCTGCTTATGAGATGGAGATCAGAATTACAAGTGTGACAACTGGATATACTGAAGATATTCATGGAAGATATTCTGAAGATATTTTATTAATTGTAATTATCTGTTATCTTCAGTATATGTATAGAATTGATAGAATAGTTTAGAATAATTATTATTCATTCTAAGTTTTGTTCTAGAGAGAAAATCAACCTCAAGGAATAGTTTCTAATTCTAGAGAAGTAGAATTCGTCTTGAAAGAGTTTGTTCTTCAAGATTGAGGTTGAGTGTGTAATCTTGTGATTTTAATCATTCAATACAAGTTTACAAGTTGTTAATCATACTCACTGTTTGTTTACTGTTACATTGAATATCAAAGTGTTATTCCGCAACTTCTTTGATATTGTTTCTGAGTATTCATAATTCTTGTTGAGAACTCAATCCTGACAAGTGGTATCAGAGCAAGTTCTCTCAGAAACATCTATTCATTCATCATGGAAAACTTTGCAGAATCAAACAGTACTCTGGTCTCAAAGGTTCCAATGCTCAGACCCAATGAATTCGATATGTGGAAGATCAGAATCAAGCAGTACATACTCCTCACTGACTATTCTATGTGGGACATCATTGAGAATGGCCCTTCTGAAGCAGGAAAGATTGGTGCAGATGGAAAGAGAACTCCACCAAAAACTGATGCTGAAAGAAAGACTAGACAGACAGAGATGAAAGCCTTGAGCACTTTGGTCTTGGCTATTCCCAATGAATATCAACATCAGTTATGCAACTGCACTGATGCAGAGATGCTCTGGAATGCTCTAGAGAAGAGATTCTCAGGTACCAAAAGTACCAAGAGAAATCAGAAAGCCATTCTGAAGCAACAATATGAGAACTTTATGTCAACCAAGAATGAGTCCATGACTCAAACTTTTGACAGGTTCAACAAGCTTATTGGTGAACTAGCTACAGTGGGAGTACAAATTGATCAAGATGATCTAAACAGGAAGTTCCTAAGATCCCTGAGTGATGAATGGACCATGTATACTGTGTCTTTCAGACAGAATGATCAACTGGAAGAAAAGGAACTTGATGATCTATATAATGATCTAAGAGTTTTTGAATCTGAGGTAGAGGCTAAGAAGAAGCCTTCTGGATATGTTCACAATGCTGCACTCCTTTCAGTATCAATTGATTCTACTTCCAATCCTGAATCAGTTAGTGCTGCCAATGGAGCAAATCAAGAGAAAGGCACTGAAACTGTATTTGAAGCCTTTCTGTCCAATCATGGAAACTTTTCTCTTATTAATGATGACTTGGAACAACTCCATCCAGATGATCTTGAAGAGATGGACATTAAATGGCAGATGGCCATGCTCTCTATGAGAGTTAAGAAGTTCATCAAAAGAACTGGGAGGAACAACTTCTCCCAAAGAAGAGAAGATGGAGCAGGATTTGACAAGTCAAAGGTGGAATGCTATAAATGCCATCAGAAGGGACACTTTGCTAGAGAATACAGAAGTGGAATGTCTCAAAATAATAACCACCAACAAGCTCAAACTGGAAGCTTCAATAATAACAGAAACTCTGCACAAGCCCTTGTCTCTCAACAAGGTATGGGGTTTGACTGGAGTGATCAAGCTGAAGAGGCCATTCAAAACCAAGCTCTAATGGCAGAGGTGTCTGATCTCCCAACAGAGGTAACCTCCAATCTTTTTTCTCCAAATTGCATTAACACTGTTAAAAGGTATAGGGATCACAACAAGAACATGAGTGATGACCTTAAGAGATTGGAAAAGGACATAAAAGATTATGTGAGGATTGTTGAGAGATTTGAAGAGAAAATTAAGGGTTTTCAAGCCAATGAGCTTCAACACTCTTATGACACAAACTACTGGAAGTGGGAGAAGAATGACTTAGAAATTCAACTGACCAGATCCAAAGAGGAGAGTGAAAAGTTAAGAGGAGAACTAGCTAAAGTCAAGCTAGATGTAGAAAAGTTTTCCAATGCCTCTAAAGCAATGGATTCTTTACTACAATCTCAGATTCATGATAAACTGAGAAGAGGAATAGGGTACAATACCAAACCACCACCCTATAACAACAACTACATTCCTCCTAGTTCAGATTTGTTAGAAACAAAGGATAGGAAGGACCTACCTGAGGGAGCCACTGAGATTGATCCCTTAGATGAAGTAGTTGTTAAAGATAAATCTGAGAAAGAAGTTGTCAAGAATAAGAACAACACTGTGAGTGGTGAGATTCCTATAGAAAACCACATAATCACAAATGAGGGATGTGGAAAGAATTGGGTCAAGTCCAATGAGATAGAGAAGACTGAGGGAAAGAACAAGAAGGTTTACTATAAGCAGACCACTGTTGTGAACCCTATTTCTTGCAAACAGTGTGCATGTAATAAATCTGAGCCCCAAAAACATGATAAACCAAGGGGAAATTAGAGAAACTGGAACAATCAATGGGCTCAGAAACAAGGAGTTGATCTGAATAAAATAATCAGACCAAAACCTTGTTTCATATGTGGTATATTAAACCATTTGGCTAAGCATTGTTTCTTTAACCCTATTAACCAACATATGAACTATCAAAGATTTGTGCAAAAACCTGTTGGTTATAGGAAGGCTGGAAAGAAACATGTGGTTAAGAAATCTGTTGAAACCAAAGGCCCCATGAGGAAAAAGGTTTTAAAAGAAAGTATTAAAATGTGGGTGCCTAGAAGCACTAAAACTGTTAGTACTGCTGACAGGGATAGTGCTGCTGGAAGCATTACTGCTGCTACCAGTGTTAGTACTGCTGAAAATATTAATGCTGCTAATACTGTTAGTACCTCTTCAAAGGTTAATACTGCCAACACAGTTACTGCTGCTAACACAGTTACTACTTCTAACAAGGTTAGTACTGCTAAGCATGCAAGTGCTGCTAAGGCAGTTAGTACTTCTAAAACCAGTACTGCTTCTAGAAAAAGTGTTTCCAAACCCATCATTGTGACAAAGTACTCCAGAAATGAGGAGTCCAAGTTTAAAAATCTTGTCAAGAAAGAATGTAAATATTTTGATGAGAAAGGGGTACCCAAGACCACTTTGGCTTGGGTTCCTAATTCATACTAACTGATTTATCTTATATGCAGGGCAACTAACAGCTCAAGGGGAAGAGCATATGGCATGTTGATAGTGGTTGCTCTAGGCACATGACAGGCAACATGTCATGCCTTCAGGATTTCAAGCATATCAATGGAGGACATGTTGCTTTTGGAGATAATCTTACTGGTGGTAAAATAAGTGGAAAAGGTAATGTTACAAAAGGAAAGATAACATTTGAGGATGTCTACTATGTTGATCAGTTGAAGTACAACCTGTTAAGTGTATCACAGGTTTGTGACAAACAACATAGCATATTATTTACTAATACAGAGTGTATGATCCTTGCTCCAGGGTTCAAAGTAGTTGATGAAAGCATGATACTACTTAGAACTCCAAGAAAGAACAATGTTTATTGTCTAGATATGGACAATGTTTCTAGTGATTCATCCCTGAACTGTCTTGTTTCTAAAGCTTCTGTGGATGAATCCTCTCTTTCGCACAGAAGGATATGTCACATGAACTTCAAGACAATGAACAAACTTGTTAAAAACAACCTTGTAAGAGGTTTACCATCAAAAGTCTTTTCATGTGATGATCATTGTGTTGCTTGTCTTAAAGGCAAACAGCACAAAACTTCTCATAAGACCAAAGAGTTAAATACTATTTCTTCTTGCCTCCAGTTATTACATATGGATCTGTTTGGTCCTACAAATGTTATGAGTATAGGCAAGAAATCTTACTGCTTAGTTATTGTTGATGATTACTCTGGATTTACCTGGGTATATTTTCTAAGGACTAAGGATGAGACAAGTGGACTGATCAAATCGTTTATCCTAAGAATTGAAAACCAAACTAATCAAAAAGTAAAAGTCATTAGATCAGACAATGGTACTGAATTTAAAAATCTTGATCTAAACACCTTTTGTGAAGAGAAAGGCATTGAGAGACAATATAGTGCCCCTAGGACTCCTCAACAGAATGGAGTTGCTGAGAGGAGAAATTGGACACTAATAGAGGCTGCTAGATCTCTGTTGGCTGATTCAAAACTGCCAATTACCTTCTGGGATGAAGCAGTTAATACTGCCTGTTATGTCCAAAACAGAGTTCTAGTGGTCAAGCCAAAGAACAAGACCCCATATTCTCAATACCAAATCTCACTTAGGTAAGTTTGATAGCAAAGCAGATGATGGATTTCTTGTTGGTTACTCATCTCAGAGTAAGGCTTACAGAGTTTTTAACTCTTCTTCTAGAATAATTGAAGAAAGTGACAATGTCAAATGCAATGAGAATACACCAAATCCTATTGGGTCTGGTCCTCAGTGGCTGTTTGACATTGATTCACTAACTAACTCTTTTGGTTTCAATAGTAATGACTATGCAGGTTCAGGGTGTGAAGGATCAGGAACTACACAAGTTCAAGACAGTTTATCTCAATCTGTGATCTTTCCCATACCTACAGTGGATTCTATTGAAGACTGTGAAAAGGAACCATCTATTGGACCAAATCAGAGTGAAGAAGAAAGTAGAGAAGAGGAGAGTCAAGAAGATAAAGACCCAGAAGTAGCTGCTGAAAACACCTCAGTGGAGTTGAATGACTCTAATCTAGAGGTGGGACTTAATGAAGAACCTAGTAATCAAAGCAGGCTGCTAGAAATGCAAGACCAACAACATACAGTGCTCTCTTGTTTTTTATCCCAGCTTGAGCCTAAGAAGGCACATGATGCTATGAAAGAGTCCAGTTGGATAGAAGCCATGCAAGAAGAGCTACTGCAATTCAAGCTGCAAGATGTTTGGGATCTGGTAGACTTCCCTAAAGACCAAAGAGCAATAGGAACAAAATGAGTCTTCAAGAATAAGAGAGATGAAAGAGGCATAGTAATAAGGAATAAAGCAAGGTTGGTGGCTCAAGGGTATACACAAGAAGAGGGAATAGATTATGAAGAAGTATTTGCTCCTGTAGCCAGGATAGAAGCGATTAGATTATTCCTGGCTTATGCTTCTTATATGAAATTCAAAGTCTATCAAATGGATGTCAAAAGTGCATTTCTATATGGATCAATTGAAGAAGAAGTATATGTCTGTCAACCACCAGGGTTTGAGAACCCAAGCTATCCAGACAAAGTATACAAACTAAAGAAAGCACTTTATGGACTGCATCAAGCACCAAGAGCATGGTATGATACTCTGTCATCCTATCTCTTGGAAAATGGCTTTGAAAGAGGAATCATTGATAAGACTTTATTCATCAAGAGAAAGAAGAAGGACATCTTGCTGGTCCAAATATATGTTGATGATATTATCTTTGGATCCACAAAAGACAATATGTGCAAGGAGTTTGAGGAACTAATGCATCAAAGATTCAAAATGAGTTCCACGGGGGAACTTACTTTCTTCCTTGGACTCCAAGTTCAACAGAAGTCAGATGGTGTTTTTATCAGTCAGTCCAAGTATGTGCAGGATATTCTAACCAAGTTTGGTTTCTCAGATTCAAAACCTGCCAGCACACCTATGGAGACACACAAGCAGATAACAGCGGATCTTGAGGGGGAGGATATGGATGTTCATCACTATAGATCCATGATTGGCTCTCTCATGTATCTTACAGCATCTAGGCCAGATATAATGTTTCCAGTCTGTGTATGTGCAAGATTCCAAGTTAGGCCAAAGCAATCTCACTATCAAGCTGTTAAGAGGATATTCAGATATCTCAAAGGGCAACCCAGATTGGGGCTTTGGTATCCTCATGACTCATCTTTTGACTTGCTTGCATACTCAGATAGTGATCTAGGTGGAGCAAACTTGGACAGAAAATCTACTTCTAGAGAATGTCAGTTTTTGGGTGCAAGACTAGTGTCATGGCAGTGCAAGAAACAAACCACAGTGTCCACATCTACAACAGAGGCAGAGTACATAGCAGCTGCAAGTTGCTGTTCTCAAGTCTTATGGATTCAGAATCAAATGTTGGACTATGGGGTAACCTTTCTACACACTCCAATTTTTATTGATAATAGCAGTGATATTAGCATTGTTAATAATCCTGTCAAGCACTCAAAGACAAAGCACATTGAAATCAGGTACCACTTTATAAGAGACTGCAATGAAAAGAAACTTATTCAAGTTTTAAAAGTTCATACTGCTAACCAGTTTGCTGATCTATTCACCAAAGCATTTGATGTGGGTAGATTCACTTTCTTGGTAAATGTGTGGGAATGATCAACTCTGAATAAGCTCCTACTTAAAAAGTGGTTCAATACCTGTATATTGTTTATTCTTGGTGGTCCTAATCTTCTTTTTCAGGAAAAGTATAGAAGTACTCAGTCCTTCACAAAGCTTAAAAGTGTAAGTATGATTAATACTGCCAGTACAGTTTTAGTACTGCCAGTACAATTTTACTACTGCCAGTGTTCAGTTAATACTGCTAGTTAGTTAATACTGCTAGTGGTTAATACTGCTCTCAGTTAATACTGCTCTCAGTTAATACTGCTAGTTAGTTAATACTGCTAGTGGTTAATACTGCTCTCAGTTAATAATGCTAGTTGGTTAATACTGCTAGTGGTTAATACTGCTCTCAGTTAATACTGCTAGTTGGTTAATACTGCTAGTGGTTAATACTGCTCTCAGTTAATACTGCTAGTTAGTTAATACTGCTAGTGGTTAATACTGCTCTCAGTTAATACTGCTAGTTAGTTAATACTGCTAGTGGTTAATATTGCTGTTAGTTACTACTGCTCTAGGTTAATACTGCTTATATCCCGAATAATATAAATACCCTTTGCCCGCCTAAAAGTTCATAACGACTCTTTGCATACTGTTCACTTGCGCTCTAAACCCTTTCTCTCTCAAGTTCCAAGTTTTCAGGCAAGACCTTCAAGATCAATGGCATCAATGGCATTCATAGACGAGCACAATGAAATCGCGATGTTAAAGAAACCCAAACAGGCAGCTGGTTTCCACCAGATTGTGGATTTCCTCACGACAAGCCATATTGCCCATGCTCTCACTGTCTCGCCATCAATCTACATCGAGCATCAAAGGCAATTCTGGGCAAATGCCACCATTGTTACTGAGAATGGTGTGCAAATGATCAAGACAAGGGTCTGTGAAAAACCGTTGACAATTACTGAAGAGGTAATCCGCATCAGTCTACGTCTAGATGATGCCACTGGTATCTCATCTATCTCTGATGATGAATTGTTTTATACTCATACAAGAATGGGGTATGGAGGCCCATTGGGTGTGTTCAAGTTCTCCAAAGCTAAATTTTCACCCTAATGGCGTTTCTTTGTCCATACTCTTATGCATTGTATCTCCAAAAAGACTATTGGCTGGTGTGAGTTCAGTAGCACCATTGCTTATGCTTTGGTGTGCTTAGCCACTGCCAGAAAGTACAATTTTTCTAAAATGATTTTCAATGATCTTGTCTCAAACTTGGGAAGCAAAAAGAGCTTTTATATGTACCCCAGGTTTGTCCAAGAAGTTATCACCCACGAATTGACGGATATGCCTCATTTTCATGGGGTATATGTACCAAAAATCCCCAAAGGTAAGGTCTTTTCAAACATGAAAAGATCTCCATTGGACTCGGAAGGAGTTGACACCCCATTGTTTTCTACAATGGTGGTGGTGTCCCACACTGATGAAGGTATGGCAGCAAGGTCAAGGGCCCCATTAGACCATCCCACTGCTAGCAAATCTCAACCTTCCCACTCTAAATCAATTCCTCAGTCTCTTCTTGATAAACCAACTTCTCCAATTACCCAAACTTACAAAAGGAAACAGGTAAAGAAGGCTCCTTCCCTTCTTGTACCATCACCCATTGAGCCTTTAAGCCCTCTAATGGAGAATTCTCCATTAGAGAATATCCACAGGGAAACCACAGGGGTGTCTCCCAACCCCAAGGAGGTGCTCACTGAGGAGAGGGTTGAGTATATAGGTACTGAGGCTGCCACTACTTCTGCTAGCACAGAGGAGGACAGTGGTAACATAAATAAGACCTCCCCTATGGCAACTTTGAATGAGCAATCATTCAAAGGTCCCAGGTGCCAAGAAACCACGGGGGTGGAAAGTGCTTCTGCTAGGCAGAAGGCTTCTACTACTAAAAGATCCCATGATCCTTCAAAAGGGGGTAACACTCCTGGAGAAGGTGAGGACAGATATGACTATCTTGAATTGATGGATACAATGGCCAACATCAACAGGGATGTGATCAACCAAGGAAAATACATCGAAGAGCTGAAACTAATAGTCCTGTCTCAACAAGCTCATATTTCCAAACTGCAGACTATGGTAAAGAGATTGCTCCAGAAAAAGAAGAGGAGGCAATTTGTGCTTAAAAGGAGGGAACCAGTGACTGATGCTCCCAAAAAGGGGGAGTCAGAAGCTGATGTCAACAGGGAAGATGCTCCAGAAAAGGGAGAGAAACTTGATGTTGAGGGGGAGATAGCAGCAGTAACAGAGCAAGCAACAGAAACCATTAATGCTGCTAGTTCAAGTAAAGCAGCAGAAATGGTTAGTACTGCTGAAATAAGCAAAGAAGCAGTAACAGAGCAAGCAACAGAAACCATTAATGCTGCTAGTTCAAGTAAAGCAGCAGAAATGGTTAGTACTGCTAAAATATGCAAAGCAGCAGAAACAGTGAAAGAAGTTCTAACAGAGCTGGAGATTGCAGAAACCTTGCTTAAAGCCAAGCATGATACTCCCAAGGTCACCTCAAAGACCAAAGGAGTAGTCATCAAAGAACAAGGGGAATTGATCAAGAAAACAAATGTAGAAGAGAAGGTGATCAGCAAAGAAAAGGGTAAGGCAAAGCTAGTTGAATCTGATCAACCAAAGAAAAAGCAGAAGTTGATTGAAGCAGATGAGGCTCTGGCTAGGAAAATACAGGCTGAACTTGAAGAAGCAGAAAATGTGCAAGTGGCAAAGAATGGAGAAATAACTAAAGCAATGGCTACAGAGTTAAACAAAGTCTATCAACAGAGCTTAGCAACTGAGCAAGCCAAGCAGAAAGCCACATTTGTTAAGAAGCCTACCAAGATCAAAATGGCTGCAAGGAAAAGACAACCATCAAAGACATACCTGGGTGCTCAAGAGAGAAAGAAAATGATTACTTTCCTCAAAGGTGCAGTAGGTGTTAAGGTAGAGATGTTTTCAAAAATGTCTTTTGATAAACTCAAGAAGATGTATGATGCTGAGATGACAAAGCTTCAAGGAGATGATATTGCAAGGGTTGAAATGGAGAAAAGAATGAAAGAGAGCAATGATTTCTTACCAAAACCATTCCCTGATGAGCAAGAAACTCCATAAAAGGAAGTAACAATTGGTGAAAGTCTAAGGACTTTGAAAAGAACTAAGATGATTGCCAGGAGAAAGCCTACAAAGAAGCCTAGATTAATGAAAGAAGAGGCTGAAAAGGTTGTTGAAGAAGAAGAGGCACCTGAGTCATCTACAATACATGAACCTGCAAGTACTGAGGATGTTAAAATGTACATGGTAGTGATGCACAAAGTGCCTGAACCAATTTCAGCAGAACCTGTAGGGGTTAAACCTCGTGAAGTCATTCACTGGGATATATTGGAAGTGGATGGAAAGGAATATATCAGATTAAAGAGAAAGGATGAGAAGTATGAAGTGTACAGCACTTGGAACAAGATTGTCAGAACCTGCTCAAGATCTGATATTGAAGAAATGTTTGAGATAGGGATAAAGTTATATGCAGATGAACTGAAATCTCCAGTGATTTCAATTACAAAGCTGATAATGGAGTATCTGTGTATGATGTTCAAGCCTGATGCAGTGGAGGAGATCATAAGGAATGTGTTCAAATCAGTCAACAATTGGACTCTATATGAAACTAGTGGAGTATATGCAGTGACTTTGGATTTGAATCACACTGAATACTTTCTAGTGGATAGAGTGTATAACCATAGCAGATTAAAGCTTCATGCCATGCTGAAGAAGAAGCTAGGATGTATTCCAGATTCAGAAATGGCTAAATATTTGATCCAAAGAACAATAAATCAGAGTTTGGGGTTGGATGCAAATACTAGAATTTAGGCCATGATGGAGTTTTGGGAGCATCTTGAAGAAGATCTGAAGAACTTGACTTCTCTTCCTAAAAGTCAAGTTAGGGGGAGATTGTTGGGAACTGAAGAAAAGCTTAAGTATGGTTAATGCTGCTAGTTCAGAATTACTACTGCTAGAGGACTTCAAAAGTTAATACTGCTAGGTATTACTACTTCTAGTAGAATTAATACTGCTAGTCAAAGTTAGTGCTGCTTGATCAAAGTTAGTACTGCTTAGCTAGTTAATGCTGCCAAGACTGAGTTAATACTTCCAAGATGATTAATGCTGCTTATGAGATGGAGATCAGAATTACAAGAGTGACAACTGGATATACCGAAGATATTCATGGAAGATATTCTGAAGATATTTTATTAATTGTAATTATCTGTTATCTTCTGTATATGTATAGAATTGATAGAATAGTTTAGAATAATTATTATTCATTCTAAGTTTTGTTCTAGAGAGAAAATCAATCTCAAGGCATAGTTCCTAATTGTAGAGAAGTAGAATTCGTCTTGAAAGAGTTTGTTCTTCAAGATTAAGGTTGAGTGTGTAATCTTGTGATTTTAATCATTCAATACAAGTTTACAAGTTGTTAATCATACTCACTGTTTGTTTACTGTTACATTGAATATCAAAGTGTTATTCCGCAACTTCTTTGATATTGTTTCTGAGTATTCATAATTCTTGTTGAGAATTCGATCCTGACATTTGAAGGTGTGGTTTCCTCAGGGAATGGTTGTTGGATGTTGATATCATGTCTCTCTTTCATCCTTCTTTCTGATTCTTCCCTTTGAGAGGAATCCCCTTGAAGCTTTGTCATTTCCTTCTTATACAACTCCTCAACTTGACTGTATGCCATGTTAGTAAACATTTCTCCCTTTACACCAATTGAGCCTTTCAGAAAGTTGATCATTTTTCTCCTTTCTTGATTGGCTAAAAAGGTCTTGGAAGGTTGTCTTTTCTGCTTCTTGACTGGCATTCTTTGCTTGGATATTGTCACTGATCTCTTCTTGGCCTCAGCTGCAGTTTGCATGCTCTTTTAATACTCTTCATTTAGCTTTTTAGCCATCTCCAGTGCAAGCTCTCTGTTTTTTTTCATCTTGGAGTTGTTCTTCCTTTTCCATCTCAGCTTGCAGCTGTTTTGCCACTTCTGCATCTAACTCTATCTGAGTCTTCTTCTTTATGCGTTGTTCAGATTCAATCATCTTAGCTTTTCCCTTTGCATCCTTCAAATCTGCCTCACTCATTTCTTTTCTTTTCTTTTCAAGGCCTCCTTCTTTAATGAACACTCCCTTGGCCTTTTGAGTAGCCTTAGGAGTGTCATTCTTGGCTTTTACCAACGTTTCTGCAATTTCCAATTCTTCAACAGATAGCCCTGTTACTGCTGCTACCTGTTATGTTACTGCTGCTTGAACCTCATCTGTTTCTGCTGCTTGTGGTTCTATTTCTGCTACTTTCTCCCCCTCAAAATCAAATCCCATCTCAGATGTACTTTCCTTTTCTACTTCAGCCTCTTGATTCTCCCCCTTGTTGAAAGCATCATTAGCACTTGTTCTCTTCTTCAAAACAAACTGTCTTCTCCTCTTCTTGTGCACCAATCTTGTCACCATTTTCTTCAATTTGGTAATCTGTACTTTTTGAGACAGAATTACCAATTTCATCTATTCTATGTCTTTGCCTTGTTTGGTGACATCCATATTAATGTTGCCTATAGTTTCCATCAATTCATTGTAGTCATATCTGTCCTCACCTCCTTTAGGTGTGTTTACTACCTTTGGAGGATCATTGGATCTTTTTGTAGTGGAAGTCTTCTGCCTAGTAGAAGCACCCTCCACCTCCTTGGTTTCTTGGCACCTGGGACCTTTGGATGATTGCTCATCTAAAGTTGCCATGGGGAAGGTCTTATTGATGTTACCACTGGCCTTCTCTGTGCTAGCAGAAGTAGTGGCAGCCTTTGCACCCATATGCTCATGCATCTCCTCAGTGAGCACCTCCTTAGGGTTGGGAGACACCCCTATGGTTTCCTTATAGATATTCTCTAATGGAGAATTCTCCATTAGAGGGCTTGAAGGCTTGGAAGGTGACGGTACAAGAAGGGAAGGAGCCTTCTTTACCTTTTTCCTGATGTAAGTATTGGTGATTGGGGAAGTTGGTTTTTGAAGAAGGGACTGGGGGATTGATATACTGATTGAGTGTTGGGATTGGCTTTCAGTGGGATGGTCTAATGAGGGCCTTGACCCTGAAGCCATACCTTCTTGATTGGGGGACACCACCATCATTGTAGGGAACAATAGGGTGTCAACTCCTTCCGAGTCCATGGGAGATCTCTTCATATTTGAAAAAAACCTTGCCCTTGGGGATTTTAGGTACATATACCTCATCAAATTGAGGCATATCCGTCAATTCAGTGGTTATAACTGCCTGGACAAATCTTGGGTACATATAAAAACTCTTTTTGTTTCCCAAGTTTGACACAAGGTCATTGAAAATCATTTTTGAAAAATTAAACTTTCTGGCAGTGGCCAAGCAGACCAAAGCATAAGCAATGGTACTACTGAACTCACTCCATCCAGTAGTCTTTTTAGAAATACAATGCATAAGGGTATGGACAAAGAAACGCCATTGGGGTGAAAATTTAGCTTTTGAGAACTTGAAAACACCCAATGGGCCTCCATACCTCATTCTAGTTAGAGTGGAAAACAGATCATCATTAGAGATAGATGATATACCTGAGGCATCATCTAGACGTATACTGATGCGAATTACCTCTTCAGAAACTGTCAAGGGTTTGTCACACACCCTTGTCTTGATAACCTTTACACCATTTTCAGTAAGAGCAGTGGCATTGGCCCAAAATTGCTTCTGGTGCTCAATGTAGATGGATGGTGACACAGTAAGTGTTGGATCCCAGATTTAATCTCACAACAATGATATAAACAATAAGAGTAATAACAGCGGAAACAGTTTAATATCAAAGGAGATTCAAATATCACAGTTCATAAAGCAAATAATAGATAAACAAGATACTCTTCAATAAATTTTCAACTTATATTGTCAGTTATAAGACTTCTTAAGCACACTTTGAACAATAAGGTGATGGTCCTTTTTATAGGACCATAAAGTAAATAGTGTACTTATCTGACAAATAGAAGCATGGCTTGAACAGTATCTTACATAAGAGGTAAGATCAAGATATTGAACAGTGTCTTACCTAAGAGGTAAGATCAATACTTGCTTGAACAGTGACCTACTCTAGAAAGTAAATCTTATCACAAGGTGACGTGTCATCTGTTCTTCTTTGTCATCAATTCAGAGTGAACATCTTCAGAGCTCTGAAGTAGGATCTCTGATGAGGGGCTCTCTGATGTCTTTCTGAGAGACTTTCTCTGAACTGACTTCAGAGGCAGACATACTTTCTTCAGACTGACTCTGAACTGACATCAGAAACAGACTTGCTTTCTTCAGACTGACTCTGAACTGACTTCAGAGACAGACTTGCTTTCTTCAGACTGACTCTGAATTGACTTCAGAGACAAACTTGTTGATGTCCCTTGAATGTCTTTAGATGAAGACTTAGTTATTTTCAATACGTTCATTGGTTCAGATTTGGGGCTAACAATCTCCCCCTATGTACTGAAAATAAACAAAGAACACATTGAACATTTAAACTAGAAAGTGAAGAGGAGAAACTCATCCTCTGTAAATATTACTTCTCATAAGAATTTGGAATTACAAAAGAGAATAATATTCAACAAGTAATCAGAACCTATCACTAGAACATATCCTATGAAACTTCATGATGAGATCTCTGAAGTTAATCATTGAGCCAATTTCGGAGTCTAGTTTCGCCAGTAGGTCTGCTCTGTGCCGTTCTTGCTTTACATGAATCATCTTCTGTATTCCTTTCAAGGTTTCATCAGAATACTTTTCTACTTACGAAGCTAGAAAGATTTTCTTCTCTTGGTTCACTCTGTATATGAAACCCAAAGGTTCTTCAATGATTGATCCAGTCTTCTGTTTGTCCAGGTTTTCAATGGTTTCCTCTGGTTCAGTCACTTGGAGCTTTTCTTCACCCAAGTTCAGAGCAATCTGAAAGTCACGTTTGGCTCTGTGTTTCATGTAAGCTTCCATTGTCCGTCTGACTTCAACCATGCTCATTCTGATTTCCCTTCTTCCTGAATCGTATCTCGCAGAGCAATAGGCATATAGATGAGTGAGATCATACGGATTAAATTTACGAGATCATTATCATTGAACTCGTAAATCTTCTGATCAGATCCAGTCACCACATAATGCCTATATATGATTTTGTTGAAGGCGAATGTCTTTTCAGAGATTTTCTCAACTTTTACTATTAGAGCATCGTTGAGAACCTCCTTTCTTGGTGATGTCTTTGCCTGTATGAATCTTCGTTCGTAGTCTGGCATGTCCTCTATGATTCTTGGACTCAGAGGGATTACTTGAGTGTTTTCCATATTGAACTCACAGTAGATATGCCGAAAGTGATCTTCTATTGATGCTTCAGGAGTGGATTCTAAGAATATGGGAGGATGAGTGAATACCTTGGATGGTAAACCGATGCTTGTCTTCTGAACAAGATTCTCTTGAGGATCCTGTTCATCAACAAGCATGGTTTTTTTGTCCTTGGGCTGTGACTGAGTTATCTCTGAAGGTTGTTCAGAGATATATCCATCTATCTCTGGAGATTCTCTTAATTCTGAAGCTGTTGAGGTATGATGAGGTTGAGCGTTTTTTAAAACATATTCTTCGACATCAATTACTTCGATCTGATCTCCAGCAGCTTCTTCCTCTCTTTCAGAATCTTTCTGTTCTTTCTCAGACTCTAACTCAAAGGCATCTCTCATCACCATTGGTTGTCTTTCGGGTGATGAGAATGCATCTTCAGAGGATGTAGAGAAGTCTACAAGTTGTTGTTCTTCTTCTTCCAGAGCTCCAATTTTCTCTGGAGTTGCTTCAGTAACTGGAGTAATTGGAACACCTAGTGTTGATGAGGCGTAAAGTATGGCTGGTGTTGTGAATGATTGTAAAGTACAGTTTTCATTAGAAGAGGTGGTGTTCGTCTCTGGTTCCTTCTCTTGATCTTGTGCAGAGGAAGCAACTTTAAAGGTGTGTGCGGTTTTATCTCTGATCTCCCTATTTTGTGAGTCAGAGTGCTCATCATCATCTGAATCCTTAGAATCATCAAATCTGGCTTTCTTCACTGCATCGCTACAAGTCCCACCAGAAAACTTGCGTTTGTATTTGGGAGAGCTTGGTTCAGCGATTTCTTTTCCTTTGGGATCCAGAAGTGTCTTCTGAATGGATTTGATTGCCTCTGAAGCAGCAGTTCTGATTTCAGCAATCTGGTCCTCTGATTTATAGTTGTGAAGTTCCAGTGTAGCTTTGACTTGCTTCTGAGCAATTGTAGAGATCTTGGAAGAACAAGTGAGCATTCTGCTCATTATTGCTGATTTGAAAGAGGCCAGATCACTTTTGGTGATGAAGTCTTCAGAAGTCCGGGGTGGTGGTTGTGGTGTTGCTGATGGTGCGCTGACAGTTGGTACAAAAGCTTGAATTGTTGCTTTGATGAGGTCAGAGATAGAGGCCATTTGATCTGTTGAGAGTAATGCTGATCTGGTGGCTACTACCTCTTCCCTTAGTTCTTGTAGAGCTTTCTGAACATCGATGGTTGTAGATGCTTGATTTTGAGGAGCAACATTCTGAACATTAAGATCGGCTACCTCCAGGGATGATTCAGCCTTCTGTTTGAACAGTTCTTGTTCCAACTCTTGGATTCTGTTTGAGGAGTCCAAAAGTTGGGTCTTCAGAGTGGAAACCTCTGCTCTGAGGTTTGTGTTTTCAGAGCGAAGAGCAGAGGTCTCTGAACCGTCAATTCTCTGAAAGTTATGCTCATTCATGGAGCCTCTGACTTCCTCATAGAATCTCTGGAACTCAGATTTAGTGAGAAGTTCAGAGAGGGGTACATTGGTTATAACACATGTAGCCAATTTTTCCTCGAGTTCAGAGGAGCCTTCGTTCAGAGCTGTTTTGATGTTGTCTCTGGAAGGACTTCCACTCAATCCTTGATGTTCCGGAGAATCATCTCTGAGTGTTCTGTTCTCATCCAAGTCCTCCTCCTCAGATTCAGAGGATTGTAAGTGAATGTGGGAGTTGATCTTGCGATCCATGCAAGTCAATCCTTGGTTTTGTAAGTCAAGCCATTGTCCCTTAGTTGGACAGCTACTTCTTGATATCCTAAAGGGTGAGAGATGAGCCACAGAGGCAGCATCATGTGTAGGATTTTCTGATGTACTCTGAGGCAACTGAGTACTTAAAGTATTGACTAAGTCCTGTGAAGAGGGCTTATCCAGAAATTGAGTTTCCTCAGTTATGTGAACTTCAGAGGTGGAAAAAGGTACCTCTGAAGTGGCTTGCTGGTTTGGGTTCGAGGTGTGCACCTCTGATTCAATAACCATTACCTCTGGATCAGGTAGGTTGGATTGTTTGGTTTCACTGGGAGATGGGGTTGGTGTCCTAAAATATATGTTCCTTGAGGCATCTTTTTGTTTGGAAGGGGAAGAACTCTCAGGTTTCTCTAAGTCAGAAGACTTGCTCTCTTCGCTCTGAGAATTTTCAGAGCTAGTCTCTGAAGATTCATCCTCACTTTCCTCAGAGCTAGTCGAGCTATCCTCTACACTAGCAAATGAGGTTTCTTCCATTACTTCCTCATTGACAGCCCCTTCTGGTGCTCTGTCATCTCTCTCAACTTCGGTTTCTCAACCAAGAGTACCCTCTGGTTCACTCTTGCGAGAGCTATGTACTTCAGGGTCCTCAGATCCCTCTGAAGTCGAGATGCTCTTACTCTCCATTCCAGGTTCAGGACCAAAGTGTGTTGGGATTCCCAGAACTGGTTCTAGTCCTTGGGAAACACTAAGATAAGAAGCTAAGGCTACAGATTGAGGATTTACCTGATTCAGCATGTGGTGAGGGATCCTCCTTGCTTCTGGATAGCCTTCAGAAAGAATCGTCGGTTTGAAGTTGTTCATTATGTAGAATGGAGTTTTGGGTTGTTCAGGGGCAATCAAAATATGAAGATTCTCGATCGCATCATGGATGATTAGAGATAGAAATCATGGGAAAGTTATTGAAGGAACTTTGGATGATTGGGTCGTTTGTTCAGGGTCCTTTTCCAAGCATTTGTTCTTCTTCTCTATTGATGTCAGAATCATATCAAAGATTATGCCGGCCATGTTCAAGTTGCGATTGAAGAATAGGGCATACATGATTGACAGTATTTCTGGTGTTGCTTGATCCATGCTCCCCAGTTTGCAGGTTAGAGTGCGATTTAGGACAGAGAACATGAAATTCCAGATTGGTGGTAGGTGTTTTCGTCGGAAGTTGCTCAATCTGGTGATTTCAGTGTTGTAACCTAGTATTCGAATAAACTGTAGTGAGGTTTCAGAAGTTGGGCGTTTTTCAAAACGCGTGATTTGAAGTTCCTCAGCTGTTAGGAGTGGGAGAACTTCTCTTAGAACAGTAGGATTGATGAGTATCCTACATTTTACAACTTGAGATATGTCGAACTCGCCGATTATTCCGTTATGTGCATCGTTGTAGTGACTTGATGAATACCATTCTTGAACAAACGAAAGTGGACATTCATTTGTAAAAGCAGTTAGGGCTTGAGTCAGTTCACAGTTGGAGAAGAACTCGCAGATTACTCCGTATTGTTCCTCAAATTTGGGAGAATCAAGCTGAATCATATGATTGTTGTCTTTGATTGGAAAACGATACAATCTTGAAGGTTCACCAGATTTGGGAAAAAGCTTGCACCATTCATTTGAAGACGCCATTTTTGAGTTCAAGTGAAGAAGATGAAGTTCAAATTCTTTTTGGAGAGAAAGAGAGATTGTGCTCGAGAGTAATTTGTAAAAATGAATATCCGGGTTTTAAATTGGTTTTGTCTCCAAATTTTGAAAAAGGTACACTCGAGTACATAAGGTGAAACGGCGGTGATTTGACCTTTTGGATAAAGCCGTTTGGCCTTTCACTCACCCCTTTTTGTGACACGTGGCCTTGAAAATTGTTGTACCTACGAATGTAGGTTCCAAAAAAATAGGAAATGGGCGCCATTTTTTTCAATAAAAAATTGAATACCTTCTTTATGCTGACTAGACAAACCTTTCGCCTTAAGAAGTAATTTAAGATATTACTTGAAATAATAAGGTTCAGTTAAACTGAAATTTTAATTTCAAATGATATCAAAAATTGCTTATTTATTAAAAGGTTCTTGTTTGAGGAATGTCTTGGTCTGAAAGTTGTTGACTCCCCCTTGACAGATGATTTGTAAAAAAAATCCTCAATTTCAAAGACTCTGAAATTAATTTCAGAGACTCTGAGTAGACTTTAGAGACCATTTTCAGAAACTCTGAGAAAAATTTAATTTGATTCAGAGACAAAATTCAGAGATTATGAGTTGACATTTGAAAAATTCTGGAGACAAAATTCAGTGAATCTGAGATGAAATTCAGAGACTCTGAGTTGTCTTCTGAAAAGTTCTTTTTCTCAATTTCAGAGACTCTGAGATGAAATTCAGAGACTCTGAGATGAAATTCAGAGACTCTGATATGTCTTCTGAAAAAGTTCTTTTTCTCCCCCTTGACAAAAGAACAACTTTTTTTATTTTTCACCCTTTTGTTGTGTTTAGAGAACATTCAGAGACTGATATTGAAATATGCTACTTAGTTCAGAGGCTCTGATTATTTTATCAAGAGACTATGAGTTTCTTCCTTGTTAGGTGGACATATTCAACATTCCTAACTTGCTAATTAAAAAATAGAACCTTCGTTCATCTAAAGCTTTTGTGAAAATATCAACAATTTGGAGATCAGTTGGTACAAAATACATTTCTATTGTTCCCTTTTCAACATGATCTTTTAAGAAATGATACCTTACATCAATATGCTTTGTCTTTGAATGATGTACTGGATTTGCAGAGATGGCTATGGCACTTTTTGAATCACACAGAATGGGTATTCTTTCATATTGATGGCCATAATCTCTGAGCTGAGTTTTCATCCATATTACTTGAGAGTAACAACTAGCAGCAGCAACATATTCTGCCTCTGCAGTTGAAGTTGAAACACAGTTTTGTTTCTTGGATGACCAACTTACCAACTTATTGCCTAGTAACTGACAGCACCCAGAGGTACTTTTTCTGTCAAGCTTACATCCTGCATGATCTGCATCAGTGTAAGATGTTATATCAAAACTAGAAAGTTTTGGATACTAGAGGCCTAAAGATGGTGACCCTCTTAGGTATCTGAAAATTCTATTGACAACAGATAAATGAGATTCTTTTGGATTTGCTTGATATCTAGCACAAAGACATGTTGCAAACATTATGTCAGGCCTACTTACAGTTAAGTATAATAGTGAACCTATCATGCCTCTATAGGTTTTTATATCCACAGATTGTCCTAAAGGATCAGAGTCAAGTTTGACTCTGGTGGCAAGAGGCGTTTTCATAGTAGTTGAATCATTGAGTTTGTACTTTTTCAAAATTTCAGAAACATATTTAGTTTGACTTATGAAAGTGCCTTCTGAAGTTTGTTTTACTTGTAAGCCCAGAAAGAAAGTTAATTCTCCCATGAGGCTCATCTCAAATTCACTCTTCATCAACTCTGAAAACTTGTCACAATACTTTTGATTTGTAGAGCCAAATATAATGTCACCAACATAAATTTGTACTAATAGCATCTCATTTCTGTACCTTTTGATGAATAATGTTGTATCAATTGTGCCTTTGTCAAATCCATTTTTAATCAGAAAAGTGGACAGAGTTGCATACCAAGCTCTTGGAGCTTGTACAAGTCCATACAGAGCCTTATCCAAATAATAAACATGAGTTGGAAACTCTGTACTTTCAAATCCAGGTGGTTGTTGGACATAAACTTCTTCATTTAATTTACCATGTAGAAAGGCAGATTTAACATCAATCTGATAAACTTTGAATCCTTTGTGTGCAACATAGGCTAAGAAGATTCTGATTGCTTCTAGCCTAGCTACAGGTGCAAAGGTTTCATCATAATCAATACCTTCTTCTTGGCAATATCCTTTAGCAACCAACCTGGCTTTGTTCCTGATTATAATTCCATCCTTATCCTTTTTGTTTCTGAAAACCCATTTTGTTCCAATTGCAAATTTTCCTTTGGGAAGGGCAACAAGGGTCCAGACTTTGTTTCTTACAAACTCTTGAAGTTCATCCTGCATTGCAAAAATCCAATGAGGATCTTCAAGAGCTTCTTTTACTTTCTTTGGTTCAATAATGCTCAAAAAGTTTACGTAGAAACATTCATTTATTGTTGGAGATCTTGTTTTAACTCCTTCTGATGAGGATCCAATGATTTGATCAATTGGATGATCTTTTGTCCATCTAGAGATTGGAGCAAAGATTTGGGGTGGAGTTTGAGCTTCAGAGATGACAGTTGGTGACATCTCTGATGTGCTGTTCAGAGTCCCTGAAGTTGTTTCCCGAGATGGTGAAGCAGATTCTTGAATTTCTTCACTATTTGTTTCTAGATTTACTTCAGATACTCCTTGATCATCCTCTTTTTGATCTTCAACTTCTTCTGATTCACTTTGTTGATCTGAATTTGGTGAAACAGAAGGTGTTAATTCAGAGGGACCAGAAAGAGTTGTACCTGTTTCTTGGGGTCCTTCTGAATTCTCTCTTGGTCTATCTCTGAAGACTACTTCTGGGTTATCGTCATCAAAGAAATCTTCAAATATTCTGTTTAATTCAGATTCTTTTGATGATTCAGAGATAGGTGTTGAGAGACTTTCTTGTTGTTCAGAGCTTTTATTGTCATCAAAAGTGATATTGATGCTCTCTTGGATGGTCCTTGTTCTAAGATTGAACACTCTGAAAGCTTTTGAGGCTAAAGAATATCCAATGAATTTGCCCTCATCAGCTTTCTTGTCAAACTTTCCAAGAGATTCTCTATCGTTCAGAATGTGACACCTGCATCCAAAAACATGAAAATATTTAACATTAGGTTTCCTATTGTTAATGAGTTCATAGGATGTTTTCTGAAATCTTTTGACAATTGTAGCTCTGTTCTGAGTAAAACAGGCTGTTGCCACTGCTTCTGCCCAAAAATTTGTTGAAAGATCAGATCCAGCAAGCATTGTTCTTCCAGCTTCAACAAGTGTTCTGTTCTTCCTTTCATCTACTCCATTTTGCTGAGGGGTTCTTGCTGCAGAAAAGTTAGGAGTAATGCCTTCTTCTGATAGATATGAATTGACTTTGGCATTTTTGAACTCTGTTCCATTATCACTTCTTAGTTTCTGAACTTTGCTGCTGAATAGAACCTGTAATCTTTTCAACAATCTTATCAAAATATCAGGTACATCAGATTTGGCTCTGATGAATTCTATCCATGTGAATCTGGAAAATTCATCAACTAGAACCAGAATGTATTTCTTACCTGCTAGACTCTATACAGAGATAGGACCACAGAGGTCCACATGTATCATGTGCAGAGGTCTAGGACAGTTGTTTTCACTTTTGGTTTTATGGGAAGATCTTTTCATTTTTCCCATCTCACAAGCAGAACAAAGATGATCTTTGTTAAACTTCATAGATGGTAATCCATTAACCAAATTAAGTTTAACTAATTTATCAAGTGAGGAAAAGTTTAGGTGTGAAAACTTTTTATGCCAGAGCCAGACTTCTTCACTATTCAGAGACACAAGACAAAGTTTCTCGGAATCAGTGTCCTTTATTTTGGTAAAATTCATTCTGTAGAGGTTACCTTTTCTATCTGCTCTTAGTAATTCTTGACCTGATTCTGAGTGGAGAAGTGAACAATATTTTCTTTGAAATCTCACATCAAAACCATGATCACAAAGTTGACTTATGCTGATCAGATTGTGTTTTAATCCATCCACATAAGCAACCTTTGATACTAAAACATTTCCTCTTGACAACTCACCATATCCTTTAATCTGTCCTTGCACATTGTCTCCAAAAGTAACTGCTCCTCCAGATTTTGCTTTGAATGAGGATAGTAGTTCCTTATTTCCAGTCATATGCCTTGAACATCCAGAATCTAGGTACCAGATTGGCATTGACTGATTCTGCAAGACAGATTATTGTTTCTTAGGTACCCATCTCATTATGGGTCCTTTTTTGTTAGACTTTGGTGGATTTGTATGACTTTTTGGCATTTCGTCTTTTGATGTCTTGCCGTTTGTTGTCTTCTGTTGAAATTTTGTCTCTAAGATATTTTTCAGAGATTAAGATAGAAGACAATGTGATCCTCTGAAATGATTTTTCAGTTTGATCAAGAGATGAATGCAGTTGCAATTAATAGAACAAGAAGAAGTAGGAGCAAAGTTTTTCTTTTTATTAAAAGCATTTGTTACATTTTGATTTCTTTTGAAACTTGCATTAGGAATATTACATGTATCCCTAACTACTTCTTTCCTTTTTGCTTGAAAGACAGTCTTCTTTTCAAGTTGCTTTTTCTTGATCAAAAACATCTTCTTTTCTTTGCTCCTTACTGCACAAACAGGATCAATATGGTTAATTTTTGTCCATTTGCCTTTTTGTTCTGGAGATACCTTTATTGTTTTATAGGTGTAAGAATTAGAAGTGTTTGTTTTATTCTTTGCCTTTTCTTGTAATTATTTTTCAAGTTCCAGAGACGTTTTTGCATGTAAACACATATTTTCAAAATCGGGACTTATTGGAATTCTGGTTTTGGTTTTCAAAAATGAAACTGGAACATTCAAAATACCAGACCCAACACTCTCTATCTTTTTGTGAATTACATTCTCTGGTTTACAAAAAATATGTTCATCAATCTCTTGATCAGATTCTGAATCAAAATCAAGAAAGTCTCTCTTAGTTTTAATAGAGATAGCTACCTCTATTGGTTTTTCAATTTCTTTTGTTCTAGAGACTTTAATGATCCGTTTCATGCTTTCTTTTCTTTTTAAGTCCTCCATGACATTTTCTTTCCATATCTTTTTAACATCATCTTCAAATGTAGTTCTGATGTTTTCATTTGACTTTGGTGAATACATAGGGGCATACGGATTAAGTGAACTCTGAGATTCATTTTCAGAAGTACTTGTATCAGAGGTACTTGGTTCCGATGTCTCTGATTCATTTGAGATGAAAGCATCAAATCTGAAAATTTCTTTGGGATCATAGCTCTGAGGTTTTGTGAAGTGTACGTCTGAAGTTTCTTCTTTTATTTGTAACACAGATTCTTGAAAGTTTTTTACTTCAGAGTATGTAGTATTTTTGAAATTTAGAGCTCTTGCTTTTGATCCCTCTGATGTTTTCATTCTTTTGAAATTATTCAGAGATGGACCTTCAAAGCTTTGGACCTTTCCCATACGGAAAGTGGAAGAATATGAAGTTTTCTCCAATCCAGTGAATGAATTCAACTCATTGAATCCCAGCCCTTGAGAGTCCATTTGAGTTTTTATTTTGTCGAAAACAACTTGTGCACTAACATAGCTTTTGATTCGAAGATTTTTTCTATCTAGAGATTGATGTAGGATTTCTCTTTCCTTTTGAAAAAATTTGGTTAAGGCAATAGAATTGAGCCTTTCATACTCAGATTTCTTTACTTCTTCTTCTTTTCCTTTTAAAACTTTCTCAATTTTTCTTATTTCTTCTGAAAATGATTTTTCTTTTTGTTTGTGAGATTCTTCAAGTTTAGTCTTTTCAAGAAAAATTTCTTTCTTTTCTGATTCCAGAAGATTCTTTTCTCTTTTGAAAAAGATGAGCTATTTTGACAGTTGTTCTCTTTTCTTTTTCTCTTCAAGAAACTTTTGCTCTAGATCTTGAAGTTCATTAATTAGTTTAAAAGCATCTATTTCAGGATCACTATCAGAGGTGTAAAGAGAGTTTACCTTTTCAGAGTTGTCTTCTGATTCTCCATCAGTTTGATTTCCATCTGAAAAAGCCATACCACAGAGATTGGTAGGCTCTTCCTCGCCGTCGCTTGTTGAGTCAGATAGCCAGTCTTCCATTTCTGCTACAAGAACTCTTTCTTTTACCTTGTACTTGTATTTGTTCTTGTAGTAATCTTGATCTTTGACAAGTTTTCCTCTGCAGTTTGCAGAGAAATGGCCTATTTTTCCACATATGAAACATCTTCCATCATTTTGATTTGTTGGAAGAGTGGCAGTACTTGTCTCTGGCTTCTGTTCTTGAGGTTTGAAATATCTCTGTGGCTGTGGATATCTTGGTTGAAATGATTGTTGAGGTCTTGATTGTTGAGTTGCGTCATTGTTGTCGAAGTTTGTACCCTTTTGATCACTATATGGAGTGAATCTGGGTTCTTGTTGAAATCTGACACCATCTTGTTGAAGTCTTCTTTCAGGATTTCTTCTTTCTTCATTCTCTCTCCTTCCTTCAAATACTTTCTTGCCAAATTTCTTGTTAAACTGATGAGTGATTAATGCAAGAGATTTGGCGAAGGAATTGATATCTTCTTCTGAGTCTGAATCTGAATTATTTTCTTCTGCAATTAGGACCTTTTTGGATCTTCTTTTTGTTTCCAAACCTTTTTGTGACTCTTCACAGTTGTTTTCTTTCGAAATTTGTTTTGAAACAAGTGCAAGGGGTCCACATAAAGACAGTTTTGATTTTTGCTTCATAACTTCCTTTTCATGTGCATCTAGAGTGCCATAAATGTCAGTTAATGACCATGACTCAAGATCTTGATTGGCTTGTATAGACATGGACAGTTGTGACCATTCTTCATTTAAGCTTTTCAAGAAAACAACGTTGTTTTCCTCTTTTGTTCTTATAACTCCAAACTTTCTGCATTTGTTGATAAGAATATTGAATCTTGAGTAAGTTTGGTGTAATATTTCTTCTGGTAGAGCATGAAAATCATGATATTCATTGATGCATAGATTTCTTCTATTTTTCTGGGTTTGTAGGCCTCCGTCAAGTTGATTTAACAATTGATCCCATATTTCTTTTGCAGTTTTACAAGAATCAAGTTCTTGAAAGATATCATTGGGAATGGCCATTATCAGTAATCTAACAGCTTTTGAGTCATTATCCATCATATTAGTTTCTTCATCAGTGAAGTTTGTGGTTTTCTTTTCATAATATGCAGGGATTTCAGCAGTATCTGCTGTTGTAGGAACTCTTGGAACCAACACCATTGGAATGTGAGGTCCAACGTTCACTGATCTAAAGAGATCCTTGTCCATACCTTGTAAGAAATTTACCATCCTTATCTTCCATTGGGGATATTCATCCCTTAAAAGTGTAGGAGGTTTTGTTAAAGACCCAGCTGTATAAATGGCACTTATGCTTGAGTTTGCCATTTTTGAAGAAAAAGATGAAGATTTGAAGAACAGATGTTTTTTGTACTGAACAGTGATTTACTATCAAATCTTGAGCAAATGGTGTTCTTTAATAAACCAGGTTTATTTGAACATGCACAGATATTGAAAGTTAGAATCAATGAGATGTAAATCTATCCGAGTATGCAGATGCGATCTTACTTTGTTTAGAACACAAAGAAGGCTCTGATACCAATTGTTGGATCCCAGATTTAATCTCACAACAATGATATAAACAATAAGAGTAATAACAGCGGAAGTAGTTTAATATCAAAGGAGATTCAAATATCACAGTTCATAAAGCAAATAATAGATAAACAAGATATTCTTCAATAAAATATTCAACTTATATTATAAGTTATAAGACTTCTTAAGCACACTTTGAACAATAAGGTGATGGCTCTTTTTATAGGACCATAAAGTAAATAGTGTACTTATCTGACAAATAGAAGCATGGCTTGAACAGTATCTTACATAAGAGGTAAGATCAAGATATTGAACAGTGTCTTACCTAAAGGGTAAGATCAAGACATGCTTGAACAGTGACCTACTCTAGAAAGTAAATCTTATCACAAGGTGACGTGTCATCTGTTCTTCTTTGTTATCAATTCAGAGTGAACATCTTCAGAGCTCTGAAGTAGGATTTATGATGAGGGGCTCTCTGATATCTTTCTGAGAGACTGTCTCTGAACTGACTTCAGAGACAGACATACTTTCTTCAGACTGACTCTGAACTGACTTCAGAGACAAACTTGCTTTCTTCAGACTGACTCTGAACTGACTTCAGAGACAGACTTGCTTTCTTCAGACTAACTCTAAACTGACTTCAGAGACTGACTTGCTTTCTTCAGACTGACTCTGAATTGACTTCAGAGACAGACTTGTTGATGTCCCTTGAAAGTCTTTAGATGAAAACTTATTATTTTCAATACTTTCATTGGTTCAGATTTGGGGCTAACAGTAAGAGCATACGCGATATGGCTGGATTTGAGAAAATCCACTATTTGATGGAATCCAACAGCTTGCTTTGGCTTTTGAAGCATCGCGATCTCGTTGTGTTCATCAATAAACGCCATTGAAGCCATCGAGCTTGAGTAAACTGGACTGAAACTCAATAGGTGCTTGAGAGAAAAAGGTTAGAGAGAAGATGAACAATATTCAAAGATTCGTTATGAGCTTTTAGGCAGGCAAAAGGGGTATTTATATGATTTGGGAAAGAAGCAGTATTAACCACTAGCAGTATTAACTAACTAGCAGTATTAACTGTGAGCAGTATTAACCACTAGCAGTATTAACTAACTAGCAGTATTAACCACTAGAAGTATTAACTAATTAGCAGTATTAATTGTGAGCAGTATTAATCACTAGCAGTATTAACTAATTAGCAGTATTAACTGTGAGCAGTATTAACCACTAGCAGTATTAACTAATTAGCAGTATTAACTGAGAGCAATATTAATTACTAGCAGTATAAACTGCACTGGCAGTATTAACTACACTTACACTCTTGAATCTTGTGTTGGTCTGAACAAGGCAATATTCTTCCTGAGAAAGATGATTAGTAACACCAAAAACAACCAAATAACAGGTATACAATCACTTTTTAAACATGAGCTCATTTAGAGTTGATCATGCCCACACTTGTGATCAAGAAGGTGAATCTACCCACATCAAAAGCTTTGGTGAATAGTTCAGCAAACTGGTTGTCAGTAAGAACTTTAGCAACTTGAATAAGCTTCTTTTCATTACAGTCTCTAATAAAGTGATACCTGATCTCAATGTGCTTTGTTTTGGAGTGCTTGACTGGATTGTTAACAATGCCGATGGCACTGCTATTGTCAATGAAGATTGAAGTGTGAAGAAAGGTTACCCCATAGTCCAGCATTTGATTCTGAATCCATAGAACCTGAGAGCAGCAACTTGCAGCAGCAATGTACTTAGCTTCTGTTGTTGATAAGAACACTGTGGTTTGCTTCTTACACTTCCAAGATACTAGTCTTGAACCCAAAAGCTGATATTCCCCTGAAGTAGACTTTCTATCCATATTAGCACCTCCCAAGTCACTGTCTGAATATGCAATCAAGTCAAAGTTGGATTCATAAGGATACCAAAGACCTAATCTAGGTTGCCCTCTTAAGTATCTGAAAATCCTTTTAACTGCTTGTAGATGTGACTGCTTTGGGTTGACTTGGAATCTGGCACACACACACACTGGAAACATGATGTCTTGTCTTGAGGTTGTGAGATACATGAGATATCCAATCATTGATCTATATAGATGGACATCAACATCCTCCCCCTCAAGATCAGCAGTGATCTGTTTGTGAGTCTCCATTGGTGTGCTTGCTGGCTTTGAGTCTGTTAAACCATACTTATCCAGGATGTCTTTCACATACTTTGATTGACTTATGAAGATCCCATCTTTCTGCTATTTCACTTGAAGCCCAAGGAAGAAGGTGAGTTCACCCATTGAACTCGTTTTAAAGCTCTTGTGCATCAACTTTTCAAAGTCTCTACACATCTGTTCTTTTGTAGATCCAAAGATGATGTCATCCACATAGATCTGAACAAGTAGGATGTCCTTCTTACTTCTTCTAATGAAAAGGGTTTTGTCAATTATTCCTCTTTCAAACCCATTTTCCAAGAGATAGGTAGACAGAGTATCATACCATGCTCTTGGGGCTTAATGTAGACCATAAAGTGCTTTCTTAAGTTTGTACACTCTGTCAGGATATGATGGATTCTCAAATCCAGGGGGCTTACAGACATATACTTCTTCATCAATTGTTCCATAAAGAAAGGCACTCTTTACATCCATCTGATATACCTTGAACTTCATAAATGAGGCATAGGCTAGAAACAGCCTAATTGCCTCTACCCTTGCAACTGGAGCAAAGACTTCCTCATAGTCTATGCCTTCTTCCTGAGTGTACCCTTGTGCCACCAGCCTTGCTTTGTTTCTAATTACTATTCCTCTCTCATCCTTATTATTCCTGAAAATCCACTTGGTGCCAATTGCTCTATGACCTTTTGGAAGGTCCACCAAGTCCCAAACATCTTGCAACTTAAACTGTAGCAACTCTTCTTGCATGGCTTCAATCCAACATGAATCTTTCATTGCATCATAGGCCTTTTAGGCTCAATCTGAGATAGAAATCAAGAGAGTACTGTATGTTGATGATCCTGCATCTCTTGAAGTCTGCTTTGATTTCTAGTTATCATTGGAGAAGAGATGTCTCCTATTACCAGCTCAGGAGGATGGTTCTTTTGTGTTCTAGTCTGATGACTAGGTTCTTCATTGATTCCCACTTCTAGATTTGAATCATTTAAGTCAGCTGAGGGGATCTCATCAGCTACTTCTGGTTCTTCATGCTATGAATTCTCCTTATCTCTTCTTTCTTCTTCACTCTGAATTGGTTCAGTAACAGTTTCCTTTTCACAGATTTCAACAAGTTCCATTGTAGGTATGGGAAATATCACAGACTGAGGAATAATGTATTGTACTTGTACATCCCCTGATCCTCTACTTTCTGAACCTGCATGATCATCACTACTGAAACCCAAAGAGTTAGTTAGTGAATCAATGTCAAACAATCACTGAGGACCTGAACCAATAGGATTTGGTGTGTTCTCATTGCATTTGACATTGTCACTTTCCTCAATTATTCTAGAAGAAGAATTAAATACTCTGTAGGCCTTACTCTGAGATGAGTAACCAACAAGAAAACCATCATCTGCCTTGCTATCAAACTTTCCTAAGTGAGTTTTGGTATTGAGAATGGTACAAGGACACCTAAAAGGTTTGAAAAATCCAATAAATGGTTTCCTTTTATTTAAAAGCTCATATGGTGTCTTGTTCTTAGGCTTGACTACTAGAACTCTGTTTTGGACATAGCAAACAGTATTAACTGCTTCAGCCCAGAAAGTGATTGGAAGTTTGGAATCAGCTAACAGAGATCTAGCAACCTCAATCAGTGTCCTATTCCTTTTCTCAGCAACACCATTTTGTTGTGGAGTCCTAGGAGCACTGTATTGCCTCTCAATTCCTTTTTCCTCACAAAAGTTGTTTAGGTCATGATTTTTAAATTCAGTACCACTATCTGACCTAATGACTTTTACCTTTTGATTTGTTTGGTTTTCAATTCTTAGAATAAAGGATTTGATCAGTCCACTTGTCTCATCCTTAGTCCTAAGAAAATATACCCAAGTAAATCTAGAGTAATCATCAACAATAACTAAGCAGTATGATTTCTTACCTATACTCATAACATTTGTAGGACCAAACAGATCCATATGCAACAACTGAAGAGAATTAGAGATTGTGTTCAACTCTTTGGACTTATGAGAAGTTTTGTGTTGTTTGCCTTTGAGACAGGCAACACAATGATCATCACATGAAAAGACTTTTGAAGGCAAACCTCTTACAAGGTTGTTTTTAACAAGTTTATTCATTGTTTTGAAGTTCATGTGACACATCCTTCTGTGCCAAAGTGATGATTCATCCAAAGATGCTTTTGAAACAAGACAGTTTAGGGATGAATCAGTTGAAACATTTTCCATATCCAAACAATAGACATTATTCTTTCTGGGAGTTCTTAGTAGTATCATCTTTTCATCAACCACCTTGAATCTAGGAGCAAGGATAATGCATTCAGAATCAATGAATAATATAATATGCTTTTTGTCACAAACCTGTGATACACTTAACAGGTTGTACCTTAACTGATCAACATAGAAAACATCTTCAAAGGTCATTTTACCTTTTGTTACATCTCCCTTACCACTGATCTTACCTCCATCTGGAGTATTCCCAAAGGCAACATGTCCTCCATCAATTTTCTTGAAATTCTTGTGGCAAGCCATGTTCCCTGTCATTTGCCTAGAGCACTCATTACTGGAGTACTTTGTCAAGATAATAGGCCTAGCAGCACAAACACTAGAAGCAGTACTAATTTTAGAAGTACTAACAGAGTTAGCAGCACTAACAGGTTTAGCAGTACTAACCTTGTTAGCAGCACTAACAGAGTTAGCAGTATTAATGTTTGAAAAAATACTAATAATGTTAGCAGCACTAACATTGATAGCAGTAGTATTGCTTCTGGTAGCACTAACTTTGTTAGCAGCACTATTTGTCGTAGCAGTACTAACAGTTTTAGTGCTTTTAGGAATCCACATCTTGACACTTTCTTTCATAGTCTTTTTCTTCATGTGGCTTTTAGATTTAACAGGTTTCTTAGCCACATGGTTCCTTTCATCTTTCCTATAACCAAAGGGTTTTTGCATAGATCTTTGAAAATTCATCCTTTGGTTAATAGGATTAAAGTAACAGTGCTTGGCAAGATGATTCAATTTGCCACATATGAAACAAGGTTTTGGTCTGATGATTTTACTCAGATAAACTCCTTGTTTCTGAGCCCACTGATTATTCCAATTCCTTTGATTGCCCCTCTTTTTATCATGTTTTAGGGGCTCAACCTTATTACATGCACACTGTTTGCAAGGAACATGATTCACAACTGTAGTCTGCTTGTAATGGACCTTTTTGGACTTTCCCTCAGTCTTCTCTATGTCCTTAGATTTGACCCAGTTCCTTCCACAATCCTCATTCGTGATAATATTATTCTCTAAAGGAATCTCACTACTTACAGTATTATCCTTACCCTTACTAGCTTCTTTCTCAGTCTTGTCCTCAACAACTACTTCATCTAAAGGATCTATCTCAGTGGATCCCTCAGGTAAGTCCTTCCTATCCTTGGTCTCTAGCAGATTTGATTTAGGAGGGATGTAGTTGTTATTGTATGGTGGTGGTGTGGTATTGTACCCAATTCCTGGTTTAAGCTTATCACGGATTTGAACCTTTAGGATTGAATCCATTGCTTTAGAAGCATATGAAAATTTTTCCTCATCTAGCTTAACCTTGTCTAGTTCTCCTCTCAACTTTTCATTCTCCTCCTTGGACTTTGTCAGTTGGATTCCTAGATCATTCTTCTCCCACTTCCAGTAATTGGTATCATATGTGTGTTGCAATTCATTGGCTTGGAAACTTTTAATTTGTTCCTCAAACCTCTCAACAATTTTCACATAGTCTTTTATATCTTTTTCTAATCTCTTAAGGTCATCACTCATCTTCTGGTTGTGATCCTTGTACCTTTTAACAGTGTCAATGCAAGTTTGAGTACAGAGATTAGAAAGTACCTCAGTTGGGAGATCAGATACCTCTGCCATGAGAGCTTGATTTTGAATAGCCTCTTCTGCTTGATCACTCCAGTCAAACCCCATTCCTTGTTGAGAAACCAGGGCTTGAGCTGAGTTTCTGTTCTGGTTGAAGCTTCCAGTCTGAGCTTGTTGATGGTTGTTGTGAGACACTCCACTTCTGCATTCCCTGGCAAAGTGTCCCTTTAGATGACACTTATAACACTCCACCTTTGACTTATCAAAGCCTTCTGTTCCACCTTCAGCAGAACCAGAGCAGAATCCAGAATCATCTGTGGCAGATCATACAGAGCAACCTAGTCAAAGTGCACAGCAAACAAGTCAGTCTGATGAACATGTGGGGATTTATATGACTTTAATAGAACCAGTACAGGTTGTTCCCATTTCTGTAAAAGCACCATAAGTCATCTTTTGGGATATACTAAGGGACAACAGAAAGGAGTACTTCAGACTCAAAAGAGTTGGTGATGTGTTTGAAGTCTACTCAACTTGGGGCAAAGTGATCAGAAGTTGTTCAAGGGCTGACCTAGAAGAAATGCATAAAGTGGGAATGAAGTTATATGAGACTGTGATGAAAGGAACTGATGAAAGTATACTCAAGATTGCAATGGAATACTTGTGTATGATGTTTGAACCAGAAAAAGTGGTGCACAGGATAAAGGATCTACATCATGGGTATGTGTTTAAGAAGATTGATAAGTGGATACTCTTTGAAAACTGTGATATATACATGATCACAATAGATAACTGTTATCATGAATACTACCTGGTGGACAAAGTATATGATCATAGCAAGGAGAAGCTGAATGGGATGCAGAAAGCTAAGCTAGTATGTGCAAAGGAATCAGAAATGACCAGAATTGTGGTACGAAGGACAATCAATCAAAGTCTGGGTCTGAATCCAAATTTGGGAAACTAAGCTATAGTGTTGAAAGCATCTCGAAGACCATAATTGAAGAACTTGACTTCTCTTCTTTGGGAGAATTTGTTCCTCCCAGTCCTCTTGATGAACTTCTTCACCCTCATAGAAAGCATGGCCATTTGCCATTTAATATCCATCTCTTCAAGATCATCAGGATGAAGTTGTTCCAAATCATCATTGATTAAAGAGGAGTTTCCATGGCTGGAAAGAAAGGCTTCAAAAACAGATTCAGTGCCTTTTTCTTGATTTACTCCATTAGCAGCATTAAGTGATTTAGGGTTAGCAGTAGAATCAATTGATGCTGATAGGAGTGCAGCATTATGCACATATCCAACAGGCTTCTTCTTTGCTTCCACCTCAGATTCAAACACTCTCAGATCATTGTACAGATCATCTAGTTCCTTTTCTTCCAATTGTTCATTCTGTCTTAATGAAACAGTGTACATGGTCCATTCATATCAAAGGGACCTTAAGAACTTTCTGTTTACATCATCTTGATCAATCTGTACTCCCATAGTAGCTAGTTCACCAATCATCTTGTTAAACCTGTCAAAAGTTTGAGTCATGGACTCATTCTTAGTTGACATAAAGTTTTCATACAGTTGCTTCAATATTGCCTTCTGATTTGTCTTGGTACCTTTGGTACCATAAAATCTTTTCTCTAGAGCATTCCAAAGCATCTGTGCATCGGTGCAATTGTAGAATTGGTGTTGATACTCATTGGGAATAGCCAAGAGCAGTGTACTCAAGGCTTTCATCTCTGTCTGCCTTGTCTTCCTTTCTGCATCCGTCTTTGGTGGGATTCTTTTTCCATCTGCACCAATCTTTCCTTCATCAGATGGGCCATTCTCAATGATGTCTCACATAGAGTAATCTGTGAGGAGAATGTATTTCTTGATCCTAATCTTCCACATGTCAAACTCATTAGATCTGAGCATTGGAACCGAGTACTGTTTGATTCAACTGTGTTTTCCATGATGAATGAAGGTTTCTGAGACTACTAGCTCTGATACCACTTGTCAGGATCTAATTCTTAACAAGAATAATGAACTCAGAAACAATATTAAAGAAGTTTGCGGAATAACACTTTAATATTCAACAATCAATGAAGCAGTGAATCAGAAATCACAAGTTGTAAAACTTTATTGAATGATTAAAGCTACAAGATTTCAAACAAAACCTCAATATTGATGAACACGCTCACCAATACGAATTCTACTTCTCTAGAACTAGGGTTCTAAACCTTGAGGTTAATTCTCTCTATGAAAACAAAAATTTAGAATTATCAAAAGTTAATTCTATCATAGACTTCTATACTATTTATACAACACACATTACAAGATAATTATCAAAATATAATTGATCTTCAGTCCATAATTATCTTCTATACCTTGGCAAGTCTTCTATACAGCTGTCTTCCTTCCATACTGAGTCTTCATCTCATAAGCAGCACTAACCTTCTTCAGCAGCATTAAAATCCTCAGCAGTAGTAATTGTGTTCAGCAGTATTAACTTTGATCTGACAGTACTAACTTCAGTAGTACTAACTACTAGCAGTACTAACTCTCCAAGCAGTACTAACTTTTGAAATAGCAGTACTAACTTGTCAAGCAGTATTAAATCCACTAGTAGTAGTAATCAGTTGTGCTAGCAGCATTAACCATACTTAAGCAATTCTTTAATTCCCAACAGTGAGCTTAAATAGAACTTCCATGGATTAACGTTAACCTGTGTTTCCTACCCAGGAAGTTATCTAGAGTGATTGAGGGGTGAGGGGTCATAAATCAAAGAGTGGGGGAGATAACTCATCCGGTTGAGTTTTTCTCATTGTGTGGAGTGGTAAAATTGAAATGAGAGTTTGGTTAGAAGTGAGCATAATGATAAAAAGAAAGAGGGTGTGAGAACAGAGTTAAAAGAATATCAGAACTCTGCACCAACCACTTTCTGAGCCGGGCAGCCACAAAATCTGATTGGTTCACATTCTTTGGTGACCATCATTGAAACAGGCAGTGAGCCCATGCCAACTCTTGCAATTACCCCACCAGTCACTCGTTTATTTCTTAACAAATAAATGTTTCATTTTCTTTGGGGACGCAACATATCTGCTATCTGGTCTTCACTTAAAAGATTTAGATATTGAACAAGAAGGAAAGTTTCCCCACCTTCGCACCTCTTTCATGCACATTGAGTCCGTGTAATACTTGTTGCTGTCTCAACAGTTTACACAATTTGAGCCTTATGAAACACAATTATTGTGCTAAACTCTTTCATACACAAGCACGAGCACACAGAAAATTTGTTTTTCTGTCAGAACATTCATAGATAAACCTTGTGTTTTTCAATGATTGAATGGAAGTCCTGGGGAGTCATCATCAAACCAACTCCTTAAATTGTACATTCGTTGTACACAGTAACTCCGTGTTACTGACAGGCACTTCTAACTGTTTCATTTGTTAATTCAGGGTTACAATCCATAATTTGTCTGAATTTGAAAAGATTCGGATAAATACATTCATAAATTCACGGCTCTGTATCAGATCAAACGGGAAGAATGTTCTTACGAAGGGGGAGAATATTTGTAAAAGGGGGAGATTCAAAGAAGATGCTGAAATTGAGAATGTTTTGATGATTATGATGTTCACAATCATCAAAAAAGTGGGAGACATCTACAAAGATCAATTTCAAAGACAAATGGTGAAGATAATCCTGAAGAGATAATTCTGAAAGTTCAAGAAGAGCTAATTCTGAAAGTTTAAGACAATTCAGATGCCTACTATGTTTCAGAGACAGATTCTGAAGATGGTTCGTGAAAGTTTGTTTTTCCGAAGATGGTCAAGAGATCAAAGAGATGAAGATACAAAGTTCAAAGATTCCTCAAGTTTCTAGAAGTTTCAAAGAAGTTTCAAAGAAGTTTTCAAAGATTTCAAAGTTTTCAAGACTTGTTGACTTTCCAAAGCTGCAAAGTATTAAAGACTTTTCAAGATTCTTCAAAGATTGAAAGACTGAAGACTGTTAAAGCTTCAAAGTTCAAAGACGTTAGAGTTAAAGATTGAAGAATCAAGCGCTGAAGAATAATGTCAATTTTTTTTTAAATCTTGAATACAAAGGGGGAGAATGTTAGTGTATTATTGTATCCAAGATTTAATAGGAAAAGTCAAGTTTAGCAAAGTCAACAAAGTCAAAGTTTATTTAGTCAATATGTTTTTAGTTACTTGTATGAGTTCATATCCTTGGTATAAATAGGGATATGACTTGTTAGTTTGAGTAAGTTCCTTGTACGTATATTTGTAAGATCTATGACATGAACACTTTCTCTCTCTACTCTCTCTCTCTAGAAATATACATTGTCAAATCTTGATTGGGTTTAATTGTTAGATTGCTTGATTTTAATTTGGGAAATACAATTTCAACAAAAGAACAAAAACCTCAGAAGGATCAACAACAAGAGCTCTGAATTTTAAAAATATCTCATACTCTAAAGTCAAAACTTTTCCAAAGCCTATCTTAAAGATAGAAAAAGAGACTTCAGAGGTACTCTTTACAAAACCTCAGAGCAATGATCCCAGAGAAATTTTCAAGTTTGATGCTTTTATCACAAAAGAATCAGAGACATCTGAAACAAGTACCTCTGAAACAAGTACCTCTGAAACAAGTACTTCTGAAGTTGAACCTCAGAGTTCACTTAATCCAGATGCACCTCTGTATTCACCAATTTCAGATGAATGCATCAGAAGTACATTTGAGGATGACATTAAAAGAATCAATGAAGAAAATGTCATAGCTGATTTGAAAAAGAAAGAAAGCATGAAAAGAATCATTAAAGTCTGTAGACCTCAGGAAATTAAGAAAACTACAGAAATAGTTATTTCTGACATGGATAAAAGAGACTTCTTGACTCTGATTCTGAATTTGATCCAGAGGTAGATGAGCAGATATTCTATAGACCAGAGGAAGTAATTCATAAAAGCACAAAGACTGTTGGTTCTGTAATTTTGAACGTTCCTGTTTTGAAAAATAAAACCAGAATACCAATATTTCCTGATTCTGCAGACATGTGTCTACAGGAAAAAACTTCTCTGGATCTCGAGAAAGAGTTAAACGAAAAGGCCAAGAATAAAACTAACACTTCTCCACTCTACACTTATAAACCATTCTGATCCTGTTTGTGCAGTGAGCAATAAAGAGATGAAGATGTTTTTGAACAAGAAAAGATGTTAGTGTATAAAATTGTATCCAAGATTTAATAGGAAAAGTCAAAGTGTTGTAAAGTCAAATAATCAAAGTCAACAATGTACTTTGAGTGTTAAGCATGTGAGTGTTTTAGTACTTGGTATAAATACCTATAGCTTTGTAAGAGTCTAAGGTGGTCAAGCATTGTCATTGTCAGATTTGTGATATGTACGACTTGGATTGTTTCTCTCTACTCTCTCTCTAGAAACTAAAATGTCAAATCTTGAATGTTTGTGATTGATTGAATCTGGGAAATACATTTTCAAAAGACAACTTGAAAAGAAGGATGTCTTTCAAGCCAAAATGAAGGAAGTAGTTAGGAATACTTGTAATATTCCTAGTACTTGTTTGAAAAAGAATCAAAATGTATCAAATACATTTAATGAAATGAAAAATTTTGCTCCTTCTTCCTCTTGTTCTGTAAACTGCAATTGCATCCAACTCTTGATGAAACTGAAAAATCATTTCAGAGGTTCTCATTGTTTTCTGAATCAGTCTCTGAATAAAAATTCAGAGACAAAGCCTCAAAAGAAAAAGAACAACTTTGCCAAAACATCAAAAGATGAAAAGGAAAATATTCAAAGAAATCCTCATAAATCTAACAATATAAGACCCATAATGAGATGGGTACCTAAGAAACTCTAATCTGTCTTCCAGAAACAGTCTATGCCAATCTGGTACTTAGATTCTAGATATTCAAGACATATGACGGGAGATAAGAAGTTGTTATCCTCTTACAAAGCTAAATCAGGAGGAGCAGTAACTTTTGGAGACAATATGCAAGGTCAGATTAAGGGTTATGGTGAGCTAACAAGAGGTAATGTTTCTGTATCAAAGGTTGCTTATGTTGATGGGTTAAAACACAACTTAATCAGCATAAGTCAACTTTGTGACCATGGTTTTGATGTGAAATTTCAAGAAAAACATTGTTCATTTCTTCACGCAAAAACAGGTCCATAAATTCTCAGAGCAGACAGAAAGGGTAACCTATATAGAATGAATTTTACCAAACACATAAAAACTGACTCACAGAAACTTTGTCTAGTATCTCTGAACAGTGAAGATGTCTGGCTCTGGCATAAAAGGTTCTCTCATCTGAACTTTTCTTCACTTGATAAATTGGTCAAACTAAATCTGGTTAAGGGATTACCATCTCTGAAGTTTAACAAAGATCATATTTGTTCTGCTTGTGAAATGGGAAAAATGAAAAGATCTTCCCATAAGACCAAAAGTGATAATAACTATCCAAGACCTCTGCATATGCTTCATATGGACCTCTGTGGTCCTATTTCTGTACAAAATCTATCAGGTAAAAAGTATATTCTAGTTCTGATTGATGAATACTCTAGATATACTTGGATAGAATTCATCAGAGCCAAGTCTTATGTACCTGATATCTTAATAAGGTTGTTAAAAAGATTGCAGGTTATGTTCAACAATAAAGTTCAGAAGCTGAGAAGTGATAATGGGACAGAGTTCAGAAATGCCAAAATCAACTCATATCTTTCAGAAGAAGGCATAACTCCCAACTTCTCTGCAGGAAGAACCCCTCAACAAAATGGTGTTGTTGAGAGGAAAAACAGAACACTTGTTGAATCTGCAAGAACAATGCTTGCAAGATCTGATCTTCCAACAAACTTTTGGGCAGAAGCAGTAGCTACATCCTGTTTTACTCAAAACAGAGCTACCATTGTCAAAAGATTCAAGAAAACATCTTATGAACTCATTAACAATAGGAAACCTAATGTTAAATATTTTCATGTTTTTGGATACAGATGTTACATTTTGATTGATAGAGAGTCTCTTGGAAAGTTTGACAAGAAAGCAGATGAAGGCAGATTCATTGGTTATTCACTAGCCTCAAAAGCCTTCAGAGTGTTCAATCAAAGAACAAGAACAATCCAAGAGAGTATCAATGTGTCTTTTGATGATGACAAAAGCCTTGCTGACAAAGATATCAACTCAACTGCCAAAATTATCTCTGAATCATCAAAGTTGAGAGAATCTGAACTAAACAAAATACTCGAATATTTCTTTGATGATGAGAACTCAGAGTTCGTTTTCCGAGATATTTACAGAGTAACTTCAGAGAAACCACAAAATACAGGTACAACACTCTCTGGTCCCTCTGAAGTCACAACTTCTGCTTCCTTGAATGCAGGTCCAAGAAATGAATCAAGACAAACTGAAGGACAAACCTCTTCAGAAGTAGAAGATGAACAAGAGACATCTGAAGAATTTCTAGAGAAATCTCTTGAAAAGACTTCAGAGCCTGCTTCACCGTCTTTGGAACTAACTTCAGAGCCTCTGAACAGCACAACAGAGATGTCACCAACTACCATATCTGAAGCTCAAACTCCACCTTACATTCATGCTCTAATCACAAGATAGACAAAGGATCATCCCCATGATCTGATAATTGGATCACCTTCAGAAGGAGTCAAAACCAGATCTGCCACAATCAATGAATGCTATTTTGTAAACTTTTTGATCATCATTGAACCAAAGAAGGAAAATGAAGCTCTATAAGATCCTCATTGGATCTTTGCCATGCAGGATGAGCTTTAAGAGTTTGAAAGAATCAAAGTCTGGACCCTAGTTCCCCTTCCTAAAGGAAAATTTGCAATTTGAACTAAATGGGTTTTCAGAAATTAAATGGATGAGGATGGCATTATAATCAGAAATAAAGCTAGGTAGGTTGCTAAGGGATATTTCTAAGAAGAGGGTATTGATTATGTTGAAACCTTTGCACATGTGGCTAGACTAGAAGTAATTAGAATCTTCTTAGCCTATGTTGCATACAAAGGGTTCAAAGTATATCAGATGGATGTTAAATATGCCTTTCTAAATGGTAAATTAAATGAAGAAGTTTATGTCCAGCAACCACCTGGATTTGAGAGTACAGAGTTTCGTAACCATGTTTATTATCTTGATAAAACTCTGTACGAACTTAAACAAGCTCCAAGAGCCTGGTATGCTACTCTGTCTACATTTCTGATTAATAATGGTTTTGAAAAAGGAACAATTGATACTACTTTGTTCATCAAGAGGTACAAAAATGAGATGTTTTTAGTACATATATATGTTGATAACATTATCTTTGGCTCTATAAATCAAAAGTATTGTGACAGGTTTTCAGAATTGATGAAGAGTGAATTTGAGATGAGTCTCATGGGAGAATTAACATTTTTCTGGGCTTACAAGTAAAACAAAATTCAGAGGGTACTTTTATAAGTCAATCTAAGTATGTCTGTCATTTTGAAAAAGTACAAGCTCAATGATTCAACTTCTATGAAAACACCTATTGCCACAGGAGTCAAACTTGACTCTGAACCTTCAGGAAAATCTGTAGATGTCAAGACTTACAGAGGCATGATAGGATCACTTCTATACTTAACTGCCAGTAGGCCTAATATAATGTTTGCAACATGTCTATGTGCTAGATATCAAGCAAATCCAAGAGAGTCTCGTTTATTTGCAGTAAAGAGAATTTTTAGATACCTTAGAGGCACACCTTCTTTGGGTCTCTGGCATCCAAAACTCTGTAGTTTTTATTTAACAGCATACACCGATGCAGACCATGTAGGTGCAAACTTGACAGAAAAAGTACCTCTGGATGCTGTCAATTATTGGGTAACAAGCTAGTGAGTTGGTCATCCAAGAAGCAAAACTGGTTTCAACTTCTACCACAGAGGCAGAATATGTTGCTGCTGCTAGTTGTTGCTCCCAAGTCATGTGGATGAAAACTCAGATCAGAGACTATGGCTTACATTATGACAGAATTCCAATTCTGTGTCATTCCAAAAGTGCCATAGCCATCTCTGTGAATCCAGTACAACACTCCAAAACAAAGCACATTGATGTAAGGTATCATTTTCTGAAAGATCATGTTGAAAAGGAAACAATTGAGATGTATTTTGTACCAACTGGTCTCCAATTTGCTGATATTTTCACAAAAGCTTTAGATGAACAAATGTTCAATTTCTTAATTAGCGAGTTGGGAATGTTGAACATGTCTACCTAACAAAAAGTAGTATATCAGAGTCTCTGATCTACTCATTAGAGCCTTTGACATAAGTAGCATGTTTAACCCCAGAGCCTCTGAGACTAGTTTCAGAGACTCTGGACTTTTCACCAATGGTCAAAATCATTCTTTTGTGTTTCTAAGCATCTGTCAAGGGGGAGAAGATAAAAAAGAATACATTCTTTGGTCAAGGGGGAGCAAAAGAACCTTTCATCTATCAAGGGGGAGCTAGAGAAAATTGTCAGCTTCATAATCTCTAATAATCATATCTGAGTCTCTGATCTCATCTCTGATATTCATATCAGAGCCTCTGATCTCGTCTCTGATATTCATATCAGAGTCTCTGATCTCGTCTCTGATATTCATATCAGAGTCTTTGATCTTTTTCTCATTTTCTCAGTTTCTTAGTTTGGGAATATTCAAGCAAATGTTAATTTCTCAGAAAGAATTGATTTTCATTCTCATATTTTTCTAAATAATTTTAGAAAAGAAGAATTTCTTTTGAGAAAGTAAATACGTGTATAAGTTACACCTTTTTGTATAACCATTCAATTTAAATCAAAAATCCTACTGACGGTTATCTGACATCAAGCGTCCCTTGACTATTCACCTACACGCGTCACCTATTTATTAAGGGAATGATGGAACGTCTTTCTGACTTGGGAACACACAATCCCCGTTTCTGTTGGATCATAAATTGTATTCAAGATTAAAGTTAATGTTCAGGGTTTAATTTGTATTTACTTGATAGTTAAACTTTGGGGTTTAAGTTGTAATAAGTTAATAGTTTATTAGCTATTGGGCCCAAACCCATTAGGAAGTCCATTACGCTTAAAGCCCATATAGCCTAGGTATTTAATGTGTTAATTAGTTTAGTTTTAGGGTTAAGATACTTCATAGTTATTGTTTAGAGAGTATAGTAGCCGTACGTATTCTCTGTATTCATGGGTATCAAGAACACACAAGGTTTAACTGTTTATTCAAGGGATTGGTATGTTATTCTAATATTTATATCTCTTGATCTATATTGTGTTCTGTGATTGTTAATCAACTAGATTAAACTGGGATAACAAGTGGTATCAGAGCCTAAAGAATCAAGATTTTTGTTTGATATTACTGTTCATCGATTTAAATCTGTTCATCGATTTAAATTTGTTCATCGATTTAAATCTGTTCATCGATTTAAATATGTTCATCGATTTTTCTGGGTTCATAAAGTGAAAATCAAGTTCTTGAATTGATATGTTTTTATGCTTAAAATTGACTTGATTAAGATAAGTTTTATGCGATTGAACACTATCTGATTGGTTAATTGCATTATAAAGCATCAAGTGATTGAATTTATTGAATTTTTGGTTTTCTGGGTTCATAATATGTCGATGCCTGTGTTCTTAAAATTGATGCATGAAAGTTGGATTTGTCCTTTGATTTTGATTGTATGATAATTGATATATGTTATTAGATACCAAAATCTGATTTCTGCATTTGATTTTTTGTTCTCGATTTGATTTTTGGGTTGAATATCATCGTTTTGGGTCGATAACTTAAGAACATACCGGTTGACCACATCATATCGGTCCATATCGGTTTCGGTCTTAGTCACTTACCGGTCAATATACCTTATCGGTCCATACATAATATCGATCCAAGCCGTTTATCGGTCGCCAGGACAACTCACAATCACTATAGGTCAAAGCCATTGTCGGTCAAGACCAATACCGGTCAAAGTCACTATATCGGTCCATAGCATTATCGGTTTCACACTCATTATCGGTCAATATACTCTACCGTGTTATTGTATTTTTAGTTTAGATCATTTTATGTTGACTTTTGTAAGTTTACTTTGTACCCATCACATGTGACATCAATACACATATGATTTCCCCAATGATTCTCATTGTTCTTGCTTGTTATTTGATTGTGGTTTGATTGGACATCATCATTTGGTATCAGAGCAAACAAGAAGAAGCAGATTCGATCAGATTTGAAGTTTTTTTTTTGAAATGTTTTTTTGGCAGACTGATCTTCACTGTTTGATCTTTGTTTTTCTTGTTTTTGCACAATTAAATCAAGAAATTGATTTGTTTGTGTCAGTTTTGTTCATAGGATCAAGTTTTGTTCAGATCACATAGACTAATTCGTACTTTAGATTGATCATTTTGATCAAAATGTAGGTTTCTTGAATAGTTGATGTCGTTCACTGTATTTCGAATTGAGTATTGTAATTTTCAGTTTCTTTTGTAAATTGAGTGTTGTAATCTTGATTCGTTTGATATCGTGGACTAATTGTGTGATTTGCAGAATCAGAAATCAAGTTTTACTTGATTTTTGATCGAAAAGGTGAAGAACTCGCAAGGAAAACCCAAGAACGCGCTAGATCTCTGAAACGCACAAGTTCTTCCCAAGAACGCGCAGATTTTGTGAAACGCGCACGTTCATCGCTAGAACGCGCAAGTTGAAGATTCGGTTTCAAACGCGCAAGTCAAAGTTAGCGAGTTCATAGAACGCGCAAGTCAAAGTTAGAGATTTCATAGAACGCGCAAGTCGAAGTTAGCGAGTTCATAAAACGCGCACATCAAAGGTTGTGAGTTTAGCTCCTTGATCTGCGAGTTTCTTTGATATATCATCTGCGAGTTTTCCAAAACGCGTGAGTAAGCATCTGCGAGTTTCTTAAACACGCACGGTTTGGTCTGTGAGTTCATCAGGAACAGTGTTCTGGGAGTCGTTTGGTCTGCGAGTTTGTTCGAAACAGTGGTGTGCGATTTTTGTCGGTCTGCGAGTTTCAAGCAATTCTGTGATATGCGAGTTTGAGTACTTAGTCATTTTTGTCCGTTATTTCAAATTTGATCAGTTTTGAATTTTACACACCAAGTGTAATCTGCACTTCTTGAACGATCAGTTCAAATCACATTTCTGTTACAATCATGTCTAGAGATCTACTAAGTATGGGTTCGAAATCCAAACCTCCAGTTCTTCAAGCAGAAGAATATTCTCAATGGAGAAAGAGGATGATAAATTTTCTGAACAATCAAGATAAATCCTTGATGACTTCTATTCTGGAAGGACCCCATTATCCTCATGTCACAGCAGCAAGGATTCCTGGAAATGAAACTACACTAGATATTCCTGAGAGACATGTTGCTAAGAATCCAATACAGTACAATGAAAATGATAGGAAATTGGTTCAAAGAGATACTGATGCACTGACCTTTCTGATCATGGCAATTTCAAACGACATATTCAACCGAGTTGACAGCCGTGATTCAGCTAAAGACATCTGGGATGAATTGGAAAAACAGTTTCTTGGATCGGCCAAGTCTCAAAATACTAAAAGAAACCAAAGCATTATTGCTTATGAAGGTTTCAAGGCCAAGGATGGTGAATCGTTGAAGGATGCCTATGACAGGTATAACATCATACTGAATGAACTGAGGAAAAATGGAGTTCAGAAATCAGATTCAGAGATAAACTTCAAGTTTATTAAAAATCTTCAACCATAATGGGAAGTTTATACAATTCAGATGCAGATTAACAAAGACATTGATGAAGAAAAGCTACATGATCTGTTTTCTGCATTAAATCAACATGAGGATGTCATCAAGAAACAAGCTGCTGCTACAAAAGAACTGAGTCAGTTGAAAGAAAAGCACAAGAAAGTGGAAGACTCTCTAGCTCTACTGACACAAAATCTGGGATTGATTTTAAAAGCAGCATCTGGATCAAGCAAACCATTAAAAGCAAAAGCTATGGTGTCAAAGATTGTTGATTCTTCTGACAGTTCTGAGGAAGTGAGGATGCTGAACCTGAAAAAGTAGATGAGATTGTTGCTTTCACAGAAAAACTGGCTTTGTTAACTACAAGATTTCACAAGAAGTTTGTAAAGAAGAAATTCTACAGCAAACCCAAGCATGATGGTTACAAGTCAGGTAAATTCAAAGGCAAATTGTTGATTCAGAAAGAAAAGAAGGAAGAGAAGACAGAGCAAAAGAAGGATGAAAAAGAGAAAGAAAAGACAGACAAGTGCTTTAACTTTGGAAAGTCAGGTCACTTTGCTAGAGATTGTCCAGAGAAAAAGGTGAAAAACTATGAGTACTACAAGAAGAAAGCTCAACTTGCAAAGGCTGTTGAAAAAGGGCAAGCTCTGAAAGCTGAAGATGAAATATGGTTGTACTATTTAGATGAGGAGGAAAGTGAAGTAAAATCAAACCTGAATGAGGTCCACTACAACCTCATGGCTCATTTACAGGAAGATTCTTATACTGAGGTAACTTCAATATCTGATGAATCTGACTCTTCTGAAAATGAAGAGTTGATGAACTTGATGTCCCAACTAACTCAAGTGAATTCAGAATTTTTGAAACTAAAAGAAAAACTTGAAGTACAAAAATTCATCATACAGGGACATCAAGATCAAGTTTTGTTATACAAAACATTATCAGAAGATAAAGAAGAAGAGAAAAATGCTTTAAAAATGGACAAAGTAAAGCTTCAAAATGAAATATCTGATTTGCAAAAAGAAGTTTCAACTCTTAAAGATCAGAAACTGGACTTAACTCTTCAGTATGAACTTGTCATGAAAGACAGAATTGAGGCATATACCAGAATAAAAGAGTTAGAAGATTTAATTTTGAAAAGAGGTCAAACTGAATAGACACTAAAAATTTTAACAAGCGGCCAAAAGGAAAACAAATTTTATAAGGCCAAGTTTGGTCTAGGTCTTTCAGATGTGGATGTTTTAAAGAAGGCACGAGAAAAACTTTACAATTTAAACAAAAATGATTATCAGACTATTATTTTAGTTCCACTAATCCTTGAGACGTTTGTTAAAACAGAGACTATTTCAGAGACATCGACTAAAATAGAAACAGAACCTATTGTTGAAGATAAATCTGGAAATAAGATGGAGTATGAATCTCAAGGTCTAAAAAATGTCTATTTTAAATACGACGAATTGAATTCTTCTTATGAAAATAAAGAGAAAATTTTCGTTCAATTTGAAAATATCTTTCCAAAAGAAAATGGGATTCATACTACATCACATGTTTCTAATTCATCTGACATAATATTTACATGTCCTATTATAGTAGATGGAAATGAAAAGTCTTTAATTTTAAACAAACCTGTTCAGAAATGACTTCTAAGAATTTTGATCTTGAATATCAAGCAGCTTTAAACAAAATTTCTGTTCTTGAAAAAGAAATCTCAATTTTACAAAGTCAAAAAGCTGATCTTGAAAAGAAAACTTTCCAAGAAAAGAAAGATCTTAAGCTTAGATGCATGCAACTCTCAAAGTAAGTCTCTGAATTTGAAAAGATTTTGATAATAGAAAGAGACTCATTTGACAATTAACGTCAAAGCTTACAAAGTCAAATATCTAAGTATGTCAAAGATCTATCTGTTTTATCGTCAGATATTATGAAAGAAAAATTAATCAATTCTGATTTGAAAAGGAAAGTTGATATTACAAATTATAATTCATCTAATCTGGTAAATGACAAGATTCTTTCTAAAGTACCTGTTTCATCTGAAGAAGTATATTTAAATTCTGATTTGACTAACATGACTTCTGATTGTGTTTCAGATTGCTTACTGAAGAAAAATGTGTGCAAAGACAAGCAAAAGGTGGAAGAGATTCTGAGTACTTCTCATGACAGTTCATGTAATAGAGTAGTTTTGTTAAGTCTAATTTTGTAGTAATCATTGTATTTATTTTCTAGTCTGAATGTGCTTATTGTTCATATATGTTTTGTAAAGGCTAGGGGTTTTTAAGTCCCCTTAGAGACTTTGTTTTGTAACTTTGGCATTCACATTTTAATTGATCTGAATACTTTGCGCTTCCTTGCTCCCTCTCTCTCTCTACTTTCTCTCTCTAAAGATTTAGAGATCTTGGTTTCTCAATTGGTATCAGAGCATACTAGATCTTGAGTGGATTGAGAGAAATCGTTTTTAGTTACTGAATTTTTAGATTAAGCAGAAAATTTGATTGATTTTCTTGATTTTTCAAGAAAATCTCATTTTTTGTTTGATTCATCAAATTTGGATTGGTTTCTGGTTGAATTTGTACAAATTTGTTTGGTTTAGATTCGTTCTTAGTAGTTGATCATACTTGATTCATATATTTGTGCATAAAAACCATGATTTGATTCTCGATTTTGTGTTTTTGTGATTTTTCTGAAAAACTCATTAAACGTACTGTTACATTCTAGATTTTTAGATTTAGTGGTTTTTAATCGAGTTTAATAATCAAAAGTTGTTAGAAAGGTGTTATCGATATTCAATGTGTGTTTGCCATGCATAAATTTCTTGGTTTGAATTGATCTTGCGAAAATTTGTGAGTTTTTAAAGTTTTCGCTTCATTCATACAAGTTTGCGCCTCATTCATAATAGTTTGCGATTCATTCATATATTTTGCTTAAAGTTCTTTGTGGTCTAACTCGTGTATTAGTGAATTTTTAGGTTTGCTGTTCTAGTCGGAAACGCAAAGCTTCTAGTTTCTCGGCTCTAGTTTAATACGCAAACCATCAGTTTGCGAATCACTATGTATACGCAAAGTATACTTCGCGATTCTTTCTTCAAGCGAAAAGATCTTCTTCTTGCATAAAGTTTTCGCTTCTCTTACAAACGCAAAGTCTCAACCCGCAAAGTCACAGTTTGCGTATGATACTTTGTTAGCTCCAAATCATCTGTTAAAGTGTTGAAAATAAACGTCCTATTTTAGAGGACTTCAGAGGACGAAGACTTCAGAGGACAAACCTGCCTCTGAAGTACTTATCAGATTGCAACTCAGAAGACTTCAGAGGACGAAGACTTCAGAGGACAAACCTGCCTCTGAAGTACTTATCAGATTGCAACTCAGAAGACTTCAGAGGACGAAGACTTCAGAGGACAAACCTGCCTCTGAAGTACTTATCAGAGATTGCAACTTACATCAGAGATAACTTCATTAGAGGCTCTGAAGACAACGTCAGAGCTCTGAAGACATTCTCTCTGAATGCACAAGTTTTCTAATGAACAGAAGAACAGATGACACGTCACTTAGTGATAAGATTTACTTTCTAGAGTAGGTCACTGTTCAGCATGCTCTTTTTGTCATGCAAGTACACTGCTTACTTTATGGTCCTATAAATAGGACCATCACCTTATTGTTCAAGTGTGCTTAAGAAGATATATATCTGATAATATAAGTTGAATATTTTATTCTAAGAATATCTTGTTTATCTTTATCTGCTTTATAAACTGTGATATTTGAATCTCCTTTGATATTAAACTGTATTGCTTCCGCTGTCATTACTCTTATTGTTTATATCATTGTTACGAGATTAGATCTGGGATCCAACAATTGGTATCAGAGCTTCCTTTGTTTCTAAACAAAGAAAGATCATATCTGCATACTCGGATAGATTTACATCTCTTTGATTCTAAACTTTCATTATCTGTGCATGTTCATATAAACCCAGTTTATTAAAGAATATCATATGCTCTAGATTTGATAGTAAATCTCAGTTCATTACAAAAAAAAAAAACATCAGTTCTTCAAATCTTCATTTTTATAAATGGCAAACTCAAGCATAAGTGCCATTTATACAGCTGGGTCATTAACAAAACCTCCTACACTTTTAAGGGATGAATATCCCCAATGGAAAATAAGGATGGTAAATTTCCTAGAAGGTATGGACAGGGATCTTTTCAGATCTGTGAACATTGGACCTCACATTCCAATGGTGTTGGTGCCAAGAGTTCCTGCAACAGCAGATACTACCGAAATACCTGCATATTATGAAAAGAAAACCACAAACTTCACTGATGAAGAAAATAATATGATGGATAATGACTCAAAAGCTGTTAGATTACTCATAATGGCCATTCCCAATGATATCTTTCAAGAACTTGATTCTTGTAAAACTGCAAAAGAGATATGGGATCAGTTGTTAAATCAACTTGAAGGTGGCCTACAAACCCAGAAAAATAGAAGAAATCTATGCATCAATGAATATCATGATTTTCATGCTCTACCAGAAGAAACATTACACCAAACTTACTCAAGATTCAACATTCTAATAAACAAATGCAGAAAGTTTGGAGTAATGAGAACAAAAGAGGAAAACAATGTTCTTTTTTTGAAAAGCTTGAATGAAGAATGGTCACAACTGTCCATGTCTATACAGGCTAATCAAGATCTTGAGTCATGGTCATTAACTGACATTTATGGTACTCTTGTTGCACATGAAAAAGAAGTTATGAAGCAAAAATCAAAAACCTCTGTGGGTGGACCCCTTGCGCTTGTTTCAAAACAAATATCAAAAGAAAACAACTGTGAAGAGTCACAAAAATGTTTGGAAACAAAAAGAAGATCCAAAAAGGTCTTGATGGTAGAAGAAACTCATTCAGATTCAGACTCAGATGAAGATATAAATGCCTTTGCCAAATCTCTTGCATTAATCACTCATCAATTTAACAAGAAATTTGGTAAGAAGGTATTTGAAGGAAAGAGAGAGAAAGAAGAAAGAAGAAATTCGGAAAGAAGATTTCAACAAGAACCCAGATTCACTCCATATAGTGATAAAAAGGGTGCAAACTTCAATCATGATGATGCAACACAACAAACAAGACCACAACAACCATTCCAACCAAGGTATCCACAACCACAGAGATACTTCAAACCTCAAGAATAGAAGCCAGGGACAAGTACTGCCACTCTTCCAACAAATCAAAATGATGGAAGATGCTTCAGATGTGGAAAACCAGGCCACTTCTCTGCAAACTGCAGAGGAAAACTTGTCAAAGATCAAGATTACTACAAGAACAAATACAAATACAATGTAAAAGAAAGAGTTCTTGTAGCAGAAATGGAAGACTGGCTATCTGACTCGACAAGTGATGGTGAGGAAGAGCCTACCAATCTCTGTGGTATGGCTTTTTCAGATGGAAATCAAACTGATGAAGCATCCGAAGACAACTCTGAAAAGGTAAACTCTCTTTACACCTCTGACAGTGATCCTGAAATAGATGCTTTTAAACTAATTAATGAACTTCAGGATTTAGAGCAAAAATTTGTTGAAGAAAAACAGAAAAGAGAGCAAGCAACAAAAGAGCTCATCTTTTACAAAAGAGAAAAGAATCTTCTGGAATCAGAAAAGAAAGATATTTTTCTTGAAAAAACTAAACTTGAAGAAACCTTCAAGCAAAAAGAAAAATCATTTTCAGAAGAAATAAGAGAAATAGAGAAAGTTTTAAAAGGAAAAGAAGAAGAAGTAAAGAAATCTGAGTATGAAAGGCTCAATTCTATTGCCTTAACCAAATTTTTTCAAAAGGAAAGAGAAATCTTACATCAATCTCTAGATAGAAAAAATCTTCAAATCAAAAGCTATGTTAATGCACAAAGTGTCTTTGACAAAATCAAATCACAAATGGACTCTCAAGGACTAGGATTCAATGAGTTGAATTCATTCAATGGATTGGAGAAAACTTCACTTTCTTCCACTTTCTGTATGGGAAAGGTCCAAAGATTTGAAAGTCCATCTCTGAATAATTTCAAAAGAATGAAAACATCAGAGGGATCAAAAGCAAGAGCTTTGAATTTCAAAAATACTACGTACTCTGAAGTAAAAGACATTCAAGAGTCTGTGTTACAGGTAAAAGAAGAAACTTCAGAAGTACTCTTTACAAAACCTCAAAGCTATGATCCCAAAGAAATTTTCAGATTTGATGCCTTCATCTCAAGTGAATCAGAGACATTTGAACCAAGTACCTCTGATACAAGTACTTCTGAAAATGAATCTCAGAGTTCACTTAATCCAAATGCTCCTCTGTATTCACCAAAGTCAGATGAAAACATCAGAACCACGTTTGAAAATGATGTTCAAAGGATATGGAAAGAAAATGTCATGGAGGACTTAAAAAGAAAAGAAAGCATGAAACGGATCATCAAAGTCTCTATATCAAAAGAAATTAAAAAACCAATAGAGGTAGATATCTCTATCAAATCTAAGAGAGACTTTCTTGACTCTGATTCAGAATCTGATTTAGAGATTGATGAACAGATTTTTTGTAAACCAGGGAATGTAATTCACAAAAAGATAGAAACTGTTGGCTCTGGTATTTTGAATGTTCCAATTTCAGTATTGAAAACCAAAACCAGAATACCAATAAGTCCTGATTTTGCAAATATGTGTTTACAAGCAAAAACATCTCTGGAACTTGAAAAAGAGTTGCAAGAAAAGGCAAAGAATAAAACAAACACTTCTGGCTCTAACACCTATAAAACAATAAAATTCTCTCCTGAACAAAAGGGCAAATGGACAAAAACTAATCATATTGATCCTGTCTGTGCAGTAAGCAGCAAAGAAAAGAAGATGTTTTTGAACAAGAAAAAGCAACTTGAAAAGAAGACTGTCTTTCAAGCAAAAAGAAAAGAAGTAGTTAGGGATAAATGTAATATTCCTAGTGCTAGTTTCAAAAAAAGTCAAAATGTAACAAATGCTTTTAATAAAAAGAAAAACATTGCTCCTACTTCTTCTTGTTCTATTAATTGTAACTGCATTTATCTCCTGATGAAACTGAAGAATCATTTTAAAGGATCACACTGCCTTTTGAATCAATCTCTGAAAAATATCTCAGAGACAAAATCTCAAAAGAAGACACGTAAAGGCAAGACATCAAAAGATGAGATGCCAAAAAGTCATTCAAATCCACCAAAGTGTAACACAAAAGGACCCATAATGAGGTGGGTACCTAAGAAACAATAATCTGTCTTGCAGAAACAGTCAATGCCAATATGGTACCTAGATTCTGGATGTTCAAGGCATATGACTGGAGATAAAGAACTGCTATCCTCATTTAAAGCAAAATCTGGAGGAGCAGTTACTTTTGGAGACAACAAGCAAGGACAGATTAAAGGATATGGTGAGTTATCAAAAGGAAATGTTTCAGTATCAAAGGATGCTTATGTGGATGGATTAAAACACAATCTGATAAGCATAAGTCAACTTTGTGATCATGGTTTTGATGTGAAATTTCAAAGAAAATATTGTTCACTTCTTCACTCAAAATCGGGTCAAGAAATGCTAAGAGCAGACAGAAAAGGTAACCTCTACAGAATGAACTTTACCAAAATCACAAACACTGATTCAGAGAAACTTTGTCTTGTATCTCTGAATAGTGAGGAAATCTGGCTCTGGCATAAAAAGTTTTCACATCTAAACTTTTCCTCACTTGATAAGTTAGTTAAACTTAATTTGGTTAAGGGATTACCATCTCTAAAGTTTAACAAAGATCATCTTTGTTCTGCTTGTGAGATGGGAAAAATGAAAAGATCTTCCCATAAAACCAAAAGTGAAAACAACTGTCCTAGACCTCTGCACATGCTTCATGTGGACCTCTGTGGTCCTATCTCTGTACAGAGTCTAGCAGGTAAGAAATACATTCTGTTTCTGATTGATGAATTTTCCAGATACACATGGATAGAATTCATTAGAGCTAAATCTGATGTACCTGACATATTAATAAGGTTGTTAAAAAGATTACAGGTTCTATTCAGCAGCAAAGTTCAGAAACTAAGAAGTGATAATGGAACAAAGTTCAGAAATGCCAAAATCAATTCTTATCTATCAGAAGAAGGCATTACCCCTAACTTCTCTGCAGCAAGAACTCCTCAACAAAATGGAGTAGTTGAAAGGAAAAACAGAACACTTGTTGAAGCTGCCAGAACAATGCTTGCTGAATCTGATCTTTCAACAAATTTTTGGGCAGAAGCAGTAGCAACAACCTGCTTCACTCAGAATAGAGCTACAATTGTCAAGAGATTTCAGAAAACATCCTATGAACTCATTAACAATAGGAAACCTAATATTAAATATTTTCATGTTTTTGGATGCAGGTGTTATATTCTGAAAGATAGAGAATATCTTGGAAAGTTTGACAAGAAAGCTGATGAGGGCAAATTCATTGGATATTCATTAGCCTCAAAAGCTTTTAGAGTGTTCAATCTTAGAACAAGAACTATCCAAGAGAGCATCAATATCACTTTTGACGACAATAAAAGCTCTGAACAACAAGAAAGTTCATCACCAATCTTTGAATCATCAAGGGAATCTGAATTAAACAAAATATTTGAAGATTTCTTTGATGATGAAGATATCTCTGAAGTTATCTTCAGAGATAGACAGAGAGAGAATTCAGAACCTCAAGAAACAGGTACAACCCTTTCAGGGCCCTCTGAACCAACACCTTCTGTTTCACCAAATGCAGATCAGCAAAGTGAATCAAAAGATGATCAAGAAGTATCTGAAGCAACTCCAGAACCAAATGATGAACAAAAATCTGCATCTCCGGAACAAAACTCAGAGCCTCTGAACAGTACAACAGAGGCATCACCAACAGAGCCTCTGAACAATACAATAGAGGTGTCACCAACTGTCAGAGACTCTGAAGCTCAAACTCCACCCCAAATTTATGCTCCAATTACAAGATGGACAAAAGATCATCCAATTGATCAAATAATTGGATCCTCATCCGAAGGAGTTAAAACAAGATCTGCCACCATCAATGAATGCTTCTATGTAAACTTTTTGAGCATTATTGAACCAAAGAAGGTAAAAGAAGCTCTTGAAGATCCTCATTGGATTTTTGCAATGCAGGATGAACTTCAAGAGTTTGTATAAAACAAAGTCTGGACCCTAGTTCCCCTTCCCAAAGGAAAATTTGCAATTGGAACGAAATGGGTTTTCAGAAACAAAAAGGATGAGGATGGAATAATAATCAGAAACAAAGCCAGGTTGGTTGCAAAAGGATATTGCCAGGAAGAAGGCATTGATTATGATGAAACCTTTGCACCTGTAGCTAGGCTAGAAGCAATCAGAATCTTCTTGGCCTATGCTGCACACAAAGGATTCAAAGTTTATCAAATGGATGTTAAATCTGCCTTTCTTCATGGTAAATTAAATGAAGAAGTTTATGTCCAGCAACCACCTGGATTTGAAAGTACAGAGTATCCTAATCATGTTTATTATTTGGATAAAGCTCTGTATGGACTTAAACAAGCTCCAAGAGCCTGGTATGAAACTCTGTCCACCTTTCTAACTCAAAATGGATTTGAAAAAGGCACAATTGATACTACCTTATTCATCAAAAGGTACAAGAATGAGATGCTTTTAGTACAAATTTATGTTGATGACATTATATTTGGCTCTACAAATCAAAAGTATTGTGACAAGTTCTCAGAGTTGATGAAGAGTGAATTTAAGATGAGCCTCATGGGAGAATTAACTTTCTTTCTGGGCTTACAAGTAAAACAAACTTCAGAAGGTACATTCATAAGTCAATCTAAGTATGTCTCTGAAATTTTGCAAAAATACAAACTCAATGATTCAACTTCGATGAGAACTCCTCTATCCACCGGAGTCAAACTTGACTCTAATCCTTCAGGAGAATCTGTGGATATAAAAACCTACAGAGGTATGATAGGTTCACTATTATACTTAACTGCAAGTAGGCCTGACATAATGTTTGCAACATGTCTTTGTGCTAGATATCAAGCAAATCCAAAAGAATCTCATTTATCTGCTGTCAAGAGAATTTTCAGATACCTCAGAGGGTCACACTCATTAGGCCTCTGGTATCCAAAACTTTCTAGTTTTGATCTAACAGCTTACACTGATGCAGATCATGCCGGATGTAAGCTTGACAGAAAAAGTACCTGAGGATGCTGTCAGTTATTGGGCAATAAGCTGGTAAGTTGGTCATCCAAGAAGCAAAACTGTGTTTCAACTTCAACAGCAGAAGCAGAATATGTTGCTGCTGCTAGTTGCTGCTCACAAGTAATATGGATGAAAACTCAGCTCAGTGATTATGGCCAACAAATTGAAAGAATTCCAATTCTCTGTGATTCAAAAAGTGCCATAGCCATCTCTGCCAATCCAGTACAACACTCCAAAACCAAGCACATCGATGTAAGGTACCACTTTCTAAAAGATCATGTTGAAAAGGGAACAATAGAGATGTATTTTGTACCAACTGAACTACAACTTGCTGATATTTTCACAAAAGCTTTAGATGAACGAAGGTTCAATTTTTTAGTTAGCAAGTTGGGAATGTTGAATATGTCTACCTAACAAAAAATTGGTAAACTCAGTCTCTGATCAATTATCAGAGACTCTGAACCAAGCATGTCAACACAAGAAAACTTCAGAGTCTCTGATCCTTTCAATCAGAGCCTCTGGACTTTTTCACCAATGGTAAAAATCACTTGTTTTCTCCAAGCACGTGTCAAGGGGGAGAACATCAAAGACTTCTTTCTTTGGTCAATGGGGAGACAAAGTCCCTTTCAGCTTTTCAAGGGAAGAAAAGTCTCTGATATTTATATCAGAGCCTCTGATCTTGTCTGATATTTATATCAGAGCCTCTGATCTTGTCTCTGATATTTATATCAGAGCCTCTGATCTTCTCTGATATTTATATCAGAGCCTCTGATCTTGTCTCTGATGTTTATATCAGAGCCTCTGATCTTGTCTCTGATATTTATATCAGAGCCTCTGATCTTGTCTCTGATATTTATATCAGAGCCTCTGATCTTGTATGATATTTATATCAAAGCCACTGATCTTCTCTGATATTTATATCAGAGCTTCTGATCTTTTCTCATTAAACGAATATTCCAGGAAATTCGATTAATTAATAAATCTTTTTGGATAACCATTCGTTTCTTTTTAAACCCAACTGGCGGTTTTCTGACACAAAGCGGCTCTCCCCTACATACCTAAACGTGTCACCTATTAATTAGGGGATGATGGAACGTCCTTTCTGACATTAAGACTCTCATTCGCCGTTTCCATAACCTCTCCCTCTACCCTTTGTCTATAAAAACCCTGTTTCCTTTTTTTTTTATTATCCTTTACGCTCTCAAAATCCAAAATCCCAAATCTCTCTAAGCTTTCATCTTTATCAACCTGCAACAATGGCGGCTCATTCCCAAACTTCAGATAACTCAAGCAAACTTGCTCCAAGCTTGAATATGGTACAGTTCAATGTTCCAGTCAAAGGAAACAACTACTTTCTGGACGTCACCCCATCAAAATACGATGAACAGTTTCGCCCAATCCTCGACTTTTTTACCAACTGCGAACTCAATGATGTTCTAACCAAACATGCCTCACATATTCCCCTTCGCTTTGTCCAACAATGGTGGTATTCAAGTGAATACGACGATGACAAGAAAGGACTGGTTGGGCACATTGACCTAGGAGAACAAAGCCTGACAATAAGAATAACCCCACAAACCCTGACTCGTCAATTCAACCTCCTCACGACAACTGATCTTCAAATATATGCTTTTGAGAAACTACCAAGTCAAGAAGTCCTTCTTCAGTTCCTCCACCACTTGGGCTACAACAAAGAAATAACACGCCTAAGTCAATTCAGACGTCAGTACCTGCCTCCCAAATGGAACTTTATGTTTAGTGTTCTCAACCGAACAATAACCTACAAGATTGGAAGTCAGGATCAGACTCATCCAGCGATAATAGCCATAATGTATGCTCTCTTTTTCAAAAGAAGCATCAATATGGCTCACATTCTCTTCTGTGAGATGCTGACGGCGGTGGACAAGAAGAACAAGAACTTGGCCAAAGGAAAACAACCAATATCGATACTGTTTCCTCGATTCATCTCTGTGGTCATTCAACGAGCAATGGAGAAATTCTCCATCACTGAGGAGGGCCCAATGACACCTCTGTTTATGATGAACTCATTCAAAGCAACAAAGGTTCCTCCTTATCCACATGACCGACGATTCCCACACACCATGATTGAGGTAATTCCTACTGACTCTCCTACCCATCTCCTACTTAGTCGTGTTGCCCAATCATCAGAACCGATGATGGGATCCCCAACACACTTAGGTTCTGAGCCTGAGCCTGAATCAGAGAGTGATATCTCTGATACTGCTCAAAACATTAACAGAGCGCAACCAGAGGGTGGCTCTGAGAGGGTGAGGAAGAGAGGACATGAGAACCCTCCCTCTGACGAAGAGAATATCTCTGTCAGAGCAGAGGAAAGTGAGGAAGAGAGAATTCCAGAGGGTGAGTTTCTAAACTTAGAATCTGAGGGCGGTGAGGTAGAAAAAGATGTCCTTGACGACACAAATGAGAGAATCCAAAGCCCAAATCCCAGTGCAACCAAATTTACTGTCCAAGGTGGTCCAACATCTATGGACATTGAAACAGAGGTGCACACCTCGAACCCTACCCATCCTAACCGCTCAGAGGCATCTGTTTCTGCCTCTGAAGCATGCACCAGAGGGGAAACCTCTGATACGGCTAAGTCCTCCCAAAAGGACTTAGACCAAGATAAAAATACTCAATCACCCCAGAGTATGTCACCTCTACCTACACATGATGCCTTTGTGGCTCAAACTAAGTTGGACCGTCCCTTAGAACGTAAGCATTGCCTGTCAGAAAAAGAATGGCACGACCTTCTTGCACAAGGAATCCTTAGCCTGGACAGCAAGGTTTCCAAACACATTCGGTTCTCATCATCAGATTCTGACTCTGATGATCAGGGACCAATCGGAACCATTATAGGGAAATCCTTGAAAAAGGGTCCCCAAGGATTAATGGGAAGTCCTTCCGGAGAAAACATCAAACCACCTCCGAAAGAAGGCCCCTCTGAACTCGAGGGAAACTTAGAATCATGTGTTGATCCTAAGGTTACCCCCTCTGATTACGTTACCAAAGAAGAGTTCAAAATCTTTGGTGATGAAATCAGAGAATCTCTGAAGGAGATAAAACTTCAAATGGAGAAGACCTCAGAGGCCTCTGCCTCTAACTCTGAAGTTGAAAAGCTCACTTCAGAGGTCTCTGAGCTGCGCACGACGGTTCTCAATCAGAACGAAAAACTGGATGCTCTGGAAAGCTTGGTCATAAAAAATGACTCCGTATTGTCCAGGGAAATTCAGAACTCGAAAACAGAGCTCCTCCAGGCGATTCTACCTACCTCTGCCCCCACTCCAACAAATGCAGACTTTTCTCAATTCAAAGAGGAAGTCTTGCGTTCTTTGGCAGAGGTACTTGCAAAGATCCCTACCTCTACTGCTGCTCCTGCTACAGAGTTTATTACAAAGGCTGACCTGACCAACTTCTCCAAGAAGATCACCAGCAATGTAATGACTATATCCAGCAAGTTCGTCTCCAAGACCACTCATCAGAACAAGAAGATTGAAGACCTTCTGAAGAATGTCAAATCTTCAGAGGGAGTATTGAAGAGAAAGGAACCAGAGGTCGCATGCTCTGAGGAAGCGCGGAAGAAGGCTAGGTATGAAGATTCTGATGACGAAGATGACCAACCTCAGGGGTCATCCGATCTTCATAAGGGGGAGAAGACTCCTACTCCAAAACCTGTTGAAACACAAAAGGAGTCCACTCCCTCTGAATTAAACCAACACAAGGAGAAAGGAACAGAGAGACGTTCAACCTCCACCTCTGCTGAAGATATTCAGGCCACTCTAAAGTCGCCAGTACCTGTCATCTTTCTAGCACCATCCACTTCAGGTGCTCCAATAGTTCCAATCACAGCTGAACAAATCACAGCTGCATCTCAAGAAACTATTGGAGCTCTGGACGAAGAAGAAGATGAACAGCTCGTAGACTTCTCAACATCAGAAGATGCATTCTCATCACCAGAAAGAACAACTTATGTGATGAGAGATGCTTACGAATCAGAATCTGAAAAAGAAGAAAAAACAGATTCTGGAAAAGAGATTGAAGAAGAAGTTGAAGTAGTTAATGTCGAAGAATATGTCTTCAAGAATACTCAACCACATCATACGTCAACAACGTCAGAGCCAAGGGAATCACCAGAGATAGATGGCTACATCTCTGAACCCTCAAAAGAAGATCCTCCACAGACGAAGGAACCAGAAACCATGGTTGTTGATGAACAGGCTCCTTCAGAGAATCCTGTTCAGAAAACAAGCATCGGTCTTCCAGCAAAAGTGTTCAATAAACCTCCCACATTCCTCGAATCAAATCCCGAAGATTCCATAGAAGACCACTTCAGATACATCTACTGTGAGTTCAACATGGCAGACACACTAGTCATTCCTCTGAATCCAAGAATCAGAGAGGACATGCAGGACTATGAGCGAAGATTTATCAGAGATAAAACCAAACCAAGAGCACAGGTCCTCTCTGATGATCCAATCATCAAAATCAACAAAATCTCAGAAAAGACCTTTGCTTACAACAAGATTATCTATAGGAATTATGTGGTAACTCGATCTGATCAGAAGATTTACGAGTTCAATGACAATGATCTCGTAAATCTAAATCCATATGATTTACCACATCTATATGCCTATTGCTCTGCCAGGTATGATCATGGAAGAAGGGAAATCAGGATGGGCATGGTTGAAGTTCGACGGGCAATGGAGGCCTATGTCAAACACCGAGCAAAACGTGACTTTCAAATAGCTCTGAACCTAGGGGAAGAGAAGCTGGAGGTAACTGAACCTGTGGAGTCATTTGACAAACTTAAAGAACAGAAGACTGGATCAATCGTTGCAGAACCTCTGGGTTTCATCTTCAGAGTAAATCAAGAAAAGAAGATCTTTCTAGCTTCAGAAGTGTCGAAGTATTCTGATGAAACCTTGAGAGGTATAAAGAAATTGATCCATGCAAAAGAAGAAAGGCACAGAGCAGATTTACTGGCAAAGCTTGACTTAGAGATTGACTCGATGATCAACTTCAGAGCTCTGATCATCAAATTCCATAGAATCTGTTCAAGTGACAAATTGTAGTCTGTTTCTTTATTTTTTTGATATTACTTTGTATTAAACATCCAAATGTTTAAGGAGTAATACTTAAGAGGATGATTTTAAGGAGTAATACTTTGTATTACTTCGTTGAAGGATGCCTATGACAGGTATAACATCATACTGAATGAACTGAGGAAAAATGGAGTTCAGAAATCAGATTCAGAGATAAACTTCAAGTTTATTAAAAATCTTCAACCATAATGGGAAGTTTATACAATTCAGATGCAGATTAACAAAGATATGGATGAAGAAAAGCTACATGATCTGTTTTCTGCATTAAATCAACATGAGGATGTCATCAAGAAACAAGCTGCTGCTACAAAAGAACTGAGTCAGTTGAAAGAAAAGCACAAGAAAGTGGAAGACTCTCTAGCTCTACTGACACAAAATCTGGGATTGATTTTAAAAGCAGCATCTGGATCAAGCAAACCATTAAAAGCAAAAGCTATGGTGTCAAAGATTGTTGATTCTTCTGACAGTTCTGAGGAAGTGAGGATGCTGAACCTGAAAAAGTAGATGAGATTGTTGCTTTCACAGAAAAACTGGCTTTGTTAACTACAAGATTTCACAAGAAGTTTGTAAAGAAGAAATTCTACAGCAAACCCAAGCATGATGGTTACAAGTCAGGTAAATTCAAAGGCAAATTGTTGATTCAGAAAGAAAAGAAGGAAGAGAAGACAGAGGAAAAGAAGGATGAAAAAGAGAAAGAAAAGACAGACAAGTGCTTTAACTGTGGAAAGTCAGGTCACTTTGCTAGAGATTGTCCAGAGAAAAAGGTGAAAAACTATGAGTACTACAAGAAGAAAGCTCAACTTGCAAAGGCTGTTGAAAAAGGGCAAGCTCTGAAAGCTGAAGATGAAATATGGTTGTACTATTTAGATGAGGAGGAAAGTGAAGTAAAATCAAACCTGAATGAGGTCCACTACAACCTCATGGCTCATTTACAGGAAGATTCTTATACTGAGGTAACTTCAATATCTGATGAATCTGACTCTTCTGAAAATGAAGAGTTGATGAACTTGATGTCCCAACTAACTCAAGTGAATTCAGAATTTTTGAAACTAAAAGAAAAACTTGAAGTACAAAAATTCATCATACAGGGACATCAAGATCAAGTTTTGTTATACAAAACATTATCAGAAGATAAAGAAGAAGAGAAAAATGCTTTAAAAATGGACAAAGTAAAGCTTCAAAATGAAATATCTGATTTGCAAAAAGAAGTTTCAACTCTTAAAGATCAGAAACTGGACTTAACTCTTCAGTATGAACTTGTCATGAAAGACAGAATTGAGGCATATACCAGAATAAAAGAGTTAGAAGATTTAACTTTGAAAAGAGGTCAAACTGAATAGACACTAAAAATTTTAACAAGCGGCCAAAAGGAAAACAAATTTTATAAGGCCAAGTTTGGTCTAGGTCTTTCAGATGTGGATGTTTTAAAGAAGGCACGAGAAAAACTTTACAATTTAAACAAAAATGATTATCAGACTATTATTTTAGTTCCACTAATCCTTGAGACGTTTGTTAAAACAGAGACTATTTCAGAGACATCGACTAAAATAGAAACAGAACCTATTGTTGAAGATAAATCTGGAAATAAGATGGAGTATGAATCTCAAGGTCTAAAAAATGTCTATTTTAAATACGACGAATTGAATTCTTCTTATGAAAATAAAGAGAAAATTTTCGTTCAATTTGAAAATATCTTTCCAAAAGAAAATGGGATTCATACTACATCACATGTTTCTAATTCATCTGACATAATATTTACATGTCCTATTATAGTAGATGGAAATGAAAAGTCTTTAATTTTAAACAAACCTGTTCAGAAATGACTTCTAAGAATTTTGATCTTGAATATCAAGCAGCTTTAAACAAAATTTCTGTTCTTGAAAAAGAAATCTCAATTTTACAAAGTGAAAAAGCTGATCTTGAAAAGAAAACTTTCCAAGAAAAGAAAGATCTTAAGCTTAGATGCATGCAACTCTCAAAGTAAGTCTCTGAATTTGAAAAGATTTTGATAACAGAAAGAGACTCATTTGACAATTAACGTCAAAGCTTACAAAGTCAAATATCTAAGTATGTCAAAGATCTATCTGTTTTATCGTCAGATATTATGAAAGAAAAATTAATCAATTCTGATTTGAAAAGGAAAGTTGATATTACAAATTATAATTCTTCTAAGCTGGTAAATGACAAGATTCTTTCTAAAGTACCTGTTTCATCTGAAGAAGTATATTTAAATTCTGATTTGACTAACATGACTTCTGATTGTGTTTCAGATTGCTTACTGAAGAAAAATGTCTGCAAAGACAAGCAAAAGGTGGAAGAGATTCTGAGTACTTCTCATGACAGTTCATGTAATAGAGTAGTTTTGTTAAGTCTAATTTTGTAGTAATCATTGTATTTATTTTCTAGTCTGAATGTGCTTATTGTTCATATATGTTTTGTAAAGGCTAGGGGTATTTAAGTCCCCTTAGAGACTTTGTTTTGTAACTTTGGCACTCACATTTTAATTGATCTGAATACTTTGCGCTTCCTTGCTCTCTCTCTCTCTCTACTTTCTCTCTCTAAAGATTTAGAGATCTTGGTTTCTCAATTGGTATCAGAGGAAATCGTTTTTAGTTACTGAATTTTTAGATTAAGCAGAAAATTTGATTGATTTTCTTGATTTTTCAAGAAAATCTCATTTTTTGTTTGATTCATCAAATTTGGATAGGTTTCTGGTTGAATTTGTACAAATTTGTTTGGTTTAGATTCGTTCTTAGTAGTTGATCATACTTGATTCATATATTTGTGCATAAAAACCATGATTTGATTCTCGATTTTGTGTTTTTGTGATTTTTCTGAAAAACTCATTAAACGTACTGTTACATTCTAGATTTTTAGATTTAGTGGTTTTTAATCGAGTTTAATAATCAAAAGTTGTTAGAAAGGTGTTATCGATATTCAATGTGTGTTTGCCATGCATAAATTTCTTGGTTTGAATTGATCTTGCGAAAATTTGTGAGTTTTTAAAGTTTTCGCTTCATTAATACAAGTTTGCGCCTCATTCATAATAGTTTGCGATTCATTCATATATTTTGCTTAAAGTTCTTTGTGGTCTAACTCGTGTATTAGTGAATTTTTAGGTTTGCTGTTCTAGTTGGAAACGCAAAGCTTGTAGTTTCTCGGCTCTAGTTTAATACGCAAACCATCAGTTTGCGAATCACTATGTATACGCAAAGTATACTTCGCGATTCTTTCTTCAAGCGAAAAGATCTTCTTCTTGCATAAAGTTTTCGCTTCTCTTACAAACGCAAAGTCTCAACCCGCAAAGTCACAGTTTGCGTATCATACTTTGTTAGCTCCAAATCATCTGTTAAAGTGTTGAAAATAACCGTCCTATTTCAGAGGACTTCAGAGGACGAAGACTTCAGAGGACAAACATGCCTCTGAAGTACTTATCAGATTGCAACTCAGAAGACTTCAGAGGACGAAGACTTCAGAGGACAAACCTGCCTCTGAAGTACTTATCAGATTGCAACTCAGAAGACTTCAGAGGACGAAGACTTCAGAGGAAAAACCTGCCTCTAAAGTACTTATCAGAGATTGCAACTTACATCAGAGATAGCTTCATCAGAGGCTCTGAAGACAACGTCAGAGCTCTGAAGACATTCTCTCTGAATGCACAAGTTTTCTAATGAACAGAAGAACAGATGACACGTCACTTAGTGATAAGATTTACTTTCTAGAGTAGGTCATTGTTCAGCATGCTCTTTTTGTCATGCAAGTACACTGCTTACTTTATGGTCCTATAAATAGGACCATCACCTTATTGTTCAAGTGTGGTTAAGAAGATATATATCTGATAATATTAGTTGAATATTTTATTCTAAGAATATCTTGTTTATCTTTATCTGCTTTATGAACTGTGATATTTGAATCTCCTTTGATATTAAACTGTATTGCTTCCGCTGTCATTACTCTTATTGTTTATATCATTGTTACGAGATTAGATCTGGGATCCAACATACTTGCAACGCAAAGTACAACCCGCAAAGTTTTAATTCGCGTATCATACTTGAAATGCAAAGTTCACATTTGCGCGTCTTCTTGACTTAGACAAATTTTCTGAAATTTCTTATTTTGTCACAAGATTTCTTTACAAGCACAACTCTACAAGAATGACCTCATGATGTCTTTGGGGTCTGATACTCGTCCACCTGTACTCATCAATGAGAACGAATTCGAACAGTGGCAGGATCGGTTTATCAATTTTATTGAAAGGCAACCGAATGGGGACAATATGATGAAGTCTTTGACTAAAGGTCCAATGGTTAGGCCAATGAAGGTTATTCCTGCTACTGCAACCTCTGAAGCTTCAACAGTAGAAAAAGCATTAATAGAATATGATGCTGATGAGCTCCTTCGTTATCAAGCTGACAGTCAAGCTAAGTCAAATCTGATCCTTGCTCTTCCCAACTCCATTTATAACAGAATCGATTGCTTCAAACATAATCCAATGCTGATGTGGACTCAACTTGAGAAGATTATGCTTGGTACTGCAATGTCTACTCAGTTGCGACAGACTAGGTACATGAACAACTTTGAAAAGTTCAAGGCTAAGGATGGGGAAAGTTTGAAGAGTGTGTTTGATCGATTCTGGCATGTCATTAACGATCTTTACAAGATTAAAGTTATTAAGAATGAGTTGGAGGCTAACTTGAAATTCCTGAACGCGTTACAACTAGAGTGGAACAAGTCATGCCACATAATGAGAAACGATGTCAGAATCTCAACCATGCCAATTCAGGAGTTATACGAAATCTTGATGACAGATGAATCTATGGTAATGGAGAAGAAGGCTAAAATGGATAAGAAGAACAAGCCTCTGTCAGTAGATCCCATTGCTCTTATAGCTAGCCAACTAGCTGAGCAAGCTTTGACCGAATCGACTTATGATGGATCTACAGATGATGATGGCGAAGCTCTTGAAAAGGCCATGATTCTTCTAACTCAACATTATTAGAAACAATTCAAGCACAGATCTGGGTCGAACAACCTGCGGTTTACTTCTGGTTCTAAGAAGATAGAACCTGGTGCTCCTTCAAAGACTTACACTCCAAAGTATGAACCAGCTAAGGTAGTTGACCAAAAGAAAGATGACAAAAAGGTGATGAATTGTTTTAACTGTGGGAAGCCTGGTCATATGGTTAAGGATTGTAGAGTCAAAGTGGTAAAGGATGCTGCTTTTTACCGAAAGAAGTTGGCTCTAGCAGAAAAGAAGGAAAATGGAACCATCCTGTTGGCCGAAGAAGAATACTGGTTGGATCATTCGGATAACGAGGCTGAAAATGAGGAAACTGCGGCTATGTGCTTTATAGGTGATGACAAATCTGATGATGAGGAAGAGGATACCTCATCTGATGGTTCTGAGGTAATATCTTCGTTTAACTATATTTTTTTCTTATCTGAACTGAATGTTTTTATTACTGCTTTGCATGATTTGCGCTCAAAGTTCGTTTCTGAAAAGTTTAAAAATCAAGAAAAGTCTGATTTAATCGATAAACTGCAAATTTCTCTAAAAGATGAAAAGTCAATTTTAATTGATACAAAAAAGAAATTTCAAAAGCAGTTAGTTGATTTAGAAAATTCAAATCAGACTTATCGTGATTCGTTGACTGAACTGACTTCTTCAAATAAAATTCTTTCTGACAAAATAATTGTTTTAGAAAGGAAATTGTATAAAAGAGAACAGTCTGAGCAAACCATTTACATGAATAAACCAATGAGTGAACAAGCCATAAAAGAAAAGTGGGGACTTGGTTTTAAAAACCCGCATTTTTTAAATCATGCTAAAAATGAAGTTCCTACTTTATACGAATATGAACATTTTACTCTTGCAAGATGTGCTTCTCAGTTTAAATTCTTTTGGACAACTGAGAAACAAATTTTGGAAGAAGAAAATGTGAAAAGAATGAAAAACAAAAGGATGGAAATGCCATTTGTTTACACCTCTGAAAATGCAAAGTATTTTCCTGATAAATCTAAGAAATTTAGAAAATCTAAAAACATTTTAGATGTCAAATCTTCCAATAAATCTTCATTTTCAACAGATTTTGTTGATATTTTTACTAACACTGATAAGGAAAATGTATCTCCGGTGTCTTATGATACTAAGAAATACATTCCCCCATTAGTGTTAGAAGGTAAGATTGTTGATCTTGAAGATAGATTGGAAAAACAAAGTCTTCAAACTTGTTTAGAAAACGATTTATTTCTTTTTATAATGAAAACAAGTTTTGAAGATAAAATTTCTTCTGGAGTGTCAAAAGATTCCAAGGAAAATTCTAAAGTTTTACAAAATAATGGCCATTTGCATTCCACGTTGGAAACGCAAACTGATAGTTTGTGCATGCAGTTGGACGTGCAAAGCAGAGTTTGCGCCTCCAATGGGAAGCGCAAACCTCCTCCAGACTTGCGCAATTTTGAAAATTTTCACTCCGAGGCTAGTTCTTCAATGTCAAATGCTAAGACTGATTTCTTTGATAAAGTTTCTTCTTCTGATTCAATTATTGATTATTCTTTACTGCTAAATGCTCAATTTTATAAAAAAAAGCGTAAAAGAAGTCAAAGAAACATGATACTGTATTATCTGAAAATTCTAATGTTTCTGATTTTTCTTCTTCAGATCGGACTGTGAGGAAGTCACCAAGGCAGATTTGGAGGATGAAACAGCAAATTTTAGAATCTGAACTGTTAGGAGTTAACTGTGTAGACAATCTTTGTGATACTGATACATTTGCTACATGTAATAAAAACCCAAAATATTCTTTTCAGCAAATGTTTGATATATCAAAGAATATCTCATATGCTTCTTCTAGTTCTGATTCTGATAATTGTGTTTTATCTTCTATTGATAATTGCTTTCATTTTTGCATGAAAAATAAATCTGTGAAAAATAGAAGACATAAATCTAACAAGGGATCCATAAGCATATGGGTACCTAAAAAGGTGTAGTTTATGTGTGTGCAACTTAGTCAATTATGGTATCTGGACTCGGGATGTTCAAAACATATGACTGGCAACAAATCACTTCTGTCTAATTTTAAAGATAAATGTTGCGGTCGTGTGAAATTTGGCAACTGTGAGACAGCTCCGATTCTTGGTTATGGTGATCTAGTTCAGGGTAACATAACTGTAAAAAGAGTAAGCTACTTCGAGGGTCTAAGTCACAACCTTTTCAGCATAGGACAGTTCTGCGATAAAGACCTTGAAGTCAGCTTCAAATCCAAAAGAGTTGCAGTAAAGAATGATAATGGCAAGGATCTTCTGGTGGGAAAAAGACACTCAAATTTGTATACCATTGATCTTTCCAAGATCAAAATTCCTTTAGATATCTGCTTGCTTTCTAAAGCTTCAGTTCAAGAAAGTTGGATTTGGCACAGACGTTTAGCTCACCTCAACTTTAAGTATATGGATCGCCTGGTCAAGAATGATTCAGTGAGAGGTCTTCTAGTTCTCCGTTTCCAGAAAGACCATCTATGCCAGGATTGTGAGAAAGGAAAAATGAAGAAAGCTCCTCACAAGCCTAAACCTGAACACTGTACGTCGGCTATTCTTGATCTTTTGCATGTTGATTTTGTGTGGTCCGATGAAGACGAAGAGATTAGGACCTAAGAAATATGTTTTGGTTATTGTTGATGATTACTCCAGATATACTTGGGTAAAATTTCTGAAGTCAAAAGACGAGACTCCTGAAGTACTCATCAACCTCATCAAGACAACTCAGACAAATAAGCAGAAGCAAGTGAAAGTGGTAAGCAACTGAATTCAAAATAGTACTCTTCAGGCATTCTATGAATCTCAAGGAATACAACAACAATTTTCTGCTACACATACTCCGCAACAGAACGGTGTTGTTGAAAGAAGAAACAGAACGCTTGTTGAGTCCGCCAGATTAATGCTCGCTTATTCAGGTCTATCTTTGTCTTACTGGGCTGAAGCAATATCAACTGCCTGTCATACACATAACAGATCAATTTTGCACCGTCGTTTCAACAAAACACCGTATGAACTTATGAACGGGATCAAACCGAACATTAAGTATTTCAAGTCATTCGGGTGTAAATGCTACGTTCTGAATGACAGGGAGAATCTCTACAAGTTTAGTCCAAAGGTAGACGAGGGTGTATTCGTGGGTTATTCTTCAAACTCTGCCGCTTATAGAGTTTTTCTGATCTCTGCAAGAAAGGTCATAGAGAGTGTCAATGTAAAATTTGACGAAGCTGCTGATTTGGTTTCTAGTCACTCAGACTTAGAACCCGCTATTACTGAAAATTCAGTTTCTGAACAAATCAGTTCAGAACCTGCTCTTTCACCGGAAAACCAGGATTCTTCTACTCCCTCTCCTAATCTTTCTGATCTTGATTTTCTGTTTGAAAATTTTTATGATGATGTGCCTAGATCTAACTCTGAAAATGTTTCTAATGTTTTGAATCAGGAAACTGAGAGCTCATCTATTCTAAATTCCGCTGCATCTATCTCTGACAATGACGCTGCTCCAATCTCTCCTGTTCAACAAGAACTGGCACAACAAGATTTTGTTCAATCAGACAATGTTCAATCAGAAACTGAGCCTATTCATGAAGAACATACTCAAGAAGAGTCTATTCAAGATCAACCTGTTCAAGAGGAATCACTTCAGGAAGAAGTACAGAATGATGTTATTCAACAAACTGTTCCCGAATCTGATTTAGAGATTGTTGAGATACCTCCTCCTCAAGTTGAAACTATTTATATCTCTTCATCTGATGTAGAAGTTTCTGAACCTCCCTCTCTTCAATTAAAAGTGGTTCAAGATGTAATTGATCCTCTCCCTCATACAACAAAATGGACAAGATCTCATCCAATTCATCAAATTATTGGAGATCCTCAAGCCAGTGTTTCTACACGCTCTAAGTCGGCTACTTCCAACGAATGTCTCTTCACTTGCTTCCTAAGCAAGATTGAACCTACAAAAGTTTCTGAAGCGTTGGAGGACCGGGATTGGATTATTTCTATGCAAGAGGAACTAAATCAATTTGACGCGCTGAAAGTGTGGAGACTTGTACCAAGGCCTAAAGGAAAAAGCATAATTGGTACAAAGTGGATATTCAAGAATAAAAAGGATAAAGATGGTATCGTTGTGCGTAATAAAGCAAGATTGGTAGCCAAAGGATATCGACAAGAAGAAGGTATTGACTACGATGAAACATTTGCACCTGTTGCCAGATTGGAAGCTATCCGAATGTTTCTTGCCTTTGCTGCTTATCGCAACTTCACAGTATATCAAATGGACGTCAAGACGGCATTTCTCAATGGCAAGCTGAAAGAAGAAGTATATGTATCTCATCCAGAGGGATTTGTTGATAAAGATCGTCCAGATTATGTATATTTTCTCGATAAAGCATTGTATGGTTTGAAACAAGTTCCACGGGCGTGGTATGACGAGTTGTTAGCTTTCTTGGTCAAATCCGGCTTCACCAAAGGGTCTATCGATACTACTCTTTTCATTTATAGAACTAATCTTGATATCTGCTTAGTACAAATATACGTAGATGATATTATTTTCAATGCGACTAACAAATCTTTGTGTACTTGGTTTTCTGATTTAATGACCTCTAGATTTCAGATGAGCATGATGGGAGAAATCAACTTCTTCCTCGGTTTACAAGTGAAGCAGCTTCCAGATGGAATCTTCATAAATCAGTCAAAGTACGTATTTGACATTTTGAAGAAATTCAAGATGGACAAATCTACTTCAATCGGCACACCGATGGCTCACGGTGCCAAACTCGGACTCGATCCAGATGGAAAAGCTGTGGATCAAAAGACATACAGAGGGATGATCGGATCGCTGATGTATCTAACTGCCAGTTGCCCGGACATAATGTTCTCCACGTGCTTATATGCCCGATTCCAAGCTAAACCAAAAGAATCTCATCTTTTAGCAGTCAAACGCATTTTTAGATATATTAAAGGAACTCCTTATTTAGGATTATGGTATCCTAAAAGTTCTTACTATAATTTGATTGCTTATTCAGATGCAGATTTTGGTGGTAATCAATTGGACAGGAAGTGTACTTCTGGTCATCTTCAGTTTTTAGGTGACAGACTGATAAGCTGGGCGTCGAAAAAGCAAAACTGCGTTTCAATATCAATAGCCGAAGTTGAATACGTCGCTGCAGCTAGTTGTTGTGCTCAAGTGCTTTGGATGAAAACGCAACTTCGCGATTACGGGATGCTATACAAGACAGTGCCGATATATTGTGACAGCAAGTCCGCAATTTCCATCTCTGTCAATCCGGTCCAGCACACTAAGACCAAGCATATAGACATGGGATACCATTTTATAAAGCATCACGTGGAAGAAGGTACTATTGAGTTATATTTTGTCCCAACTAACTATCAATTTGCTGATATTTTTACAAAAGCTTTATGTTATTCCCAGATTCAAGTTCTAATTTCTACAAACAATTATGATGAGAAATCCATATGTCATTGATGAATCACAGCTATTACAAACTCACTCTTTCTCTCTCTATTTTCTCACTCTAGAAATGTTTACAATAGCCTCTTCTCTCATAAGCTCTCTCTACTTCTGATTGATAACTTGTTACAAAGACTTACAAAGGATACAAGGTATTTATACCCTTGACAATTACAAAGGAAAAACAAAATACAATTACATTGACTTTGACTTTATTAACAAAAGACTTTGACTTTGCTTGAGAGTTGACTTTTCCATCTTTGACTTCTTGATCTTTTGTCTTCAATCTTTATGATCTTGAATCCAACAATTATGTGCTCTAACATTCTCCCCCTTTGGATGAAGATCATTACTAAAAGATTTAGCAATGCGATCTTCTCTAATTAAGCTCGATTGAAGTAACTCCCCCTTTGATCAACCTTTATCTTCTCTTGTAATCTCCCCTTTTATACAAATATGATTTACAAACTCCCCCTTAACACAATGAAATTCTTCTTTGATAAGCTTTGTCTTCAAAAACATTCATCAAACTTCTAAACGTCTGATCTCTAAGAATATTAACATTCTCCCCCAAGGTTGTACACAAACCTCATTCAGAAAAAAATCTGACTGCTTCAGCAAATAATTCTATTGCTTTCATCTTTCAACAATCTTGAATAATTTCACCCAACTTTAACACAAACTCTTGATTCGGACATTTCTTTTTCATTCAAACTCTTTCAAACGTTTCTTGAACTCTTCTCCCCCTTTTTGATGATTTGAGCATCGATATCATCAAAACTTTCTCCAAGAAATGTCTTTGAAAACTTTCTGACCACTGAATTTTCAAACCGAGCCTCTGATTCATCGTCAATCTGAACAATGTATTCATCTAGATCTTTTCAAATCTAGACAAAATAATCGTGTAAAACCTGAATCAACAAATGAATCACTTAATATGACTGTCAGTAACACGAAGTCACTGTGTGTAACAGATACACAATATAAAGGATCTTTTTGATGTTCACTTCCCCAGGGCTTCCATCCAATCATCGAAATACCACAAAGGCAATTTATATGAACGTTTTGACAAAGAAACGAATTCCTTGTGTGTTTGTGCACGTGTAGAAAGAATTAAGCACAAATGATTGCTTTTAAGTAAGGCTCAACATTGTATAAACCACTGAGACTACAGTAGTATAAACACAGACTCAATGTGCATGATTGAAGTGCGAAGATGGGGCAGACTTCCTTCTTTTTCAATATCCAGATTTTCCAAATGAAAATCGGATAGATCATATGTTGCGTCCCCAGAAAAATATGAAAAATTTTCTTTTTGAGAAGAAAATGAGTGGCTGGTGGGGTTTTGAACAAGAGTTGGCATGGGCTAGTTGCCTGTTTCAATAATGTTCACCGAGAATTGTGAAACATTAGTAATGTGGCTGCCCGACTCAGAAAGTAGTTGGTGCAGAGTTTGATATTCTTTTACTCTGATCTCACACCCACTTTCTTTTTAATCATTAAGCTCACTACTAACCAAACTCTCATTTCCATTTTCCCTCAACACACAACCCACACTCATTTCTTTTAGACTCCTCACATTCAATCTCTATGGATTAACTTCTTGGGTAGAAATCACTGGTTAACGTGATTTCATAGAAGTTCAGTTAATTCCTAGCACAAAGAACCTATATAATCCTATGAAAGCATGTGTTGCTCAGATGATTTAACTTTATTAGTTAAAGCTCACATACAAATGTCAGATGAATGTATGCTCATAAAATATAATCATGAAGATTTGAGCATTTTTAGACATTGAAGTATTTTCAAACAAGTATACTGAATGAATGAACATGAATGCAAAATACTTGTTTGAAAATCTGACATTGTATGAAAATGATCAGAAATGAATGATATATCAATTAAGGCTTATGGTCAAGAATAATGGATATGTGTCTATACGGAACAAAAATATAGACTTTCTTGAAATGAACGCTTCGAAATGAAATTATGCTCAAGATACATTGAAGTACAAGCGGGGTGTCTTACCATCGAAAATATGTTTCAATATGATACATGGTAAGAACAATTTTAACAAGAAATGAAACCAGTGTGTGTGAATACTTGAAAGTATATGAAAAGATAATACGCAAGTATATATCTTTGGAAACACGCGGTTTGTAAACTTTGAAGCACAAAATAAAATGAAAACATTTAAAATCACACTTCCAATTTATGAAATTTGTTTAAGAATCGGAAAGTGGTTTGAACATTTACGAACATGTTTTCTATGATTGAAAGTTGTCCTTCTTTCAACCATATATGAGATTAAGATAAGAAAGTAACTTTTTTCGCTTTGTCTTAAATCTCATGAAGTCAACTGAAGTCATAAAGATATGATACTGTCATCTTCTCTTAATCCGCATAAGTCTCAAAGTCTAGTCAAAGCAAATTTATTCACAAAATTTATTCAAATGTAAAAGACATAAAGCAGTAAAACGATTAATGGTACGAGTTCTGATCTGAGTAATCAGAAGTCATAATTATGCATCTAAACTATGTGAGTTATAAAGCACATGATAGAGATCTACAACTCCTTTTGGAATGTAGTTCATCATATCTATCGGATGCAAAAATTTCAGAAAAATATGTACTCCCCCTTGAAGGTTGATATCCTCGTTTGATTGTCGGAGTACATCTTCATATCCGCCCGGGAGTATCACATCTTTTGATCACTGAAGTACGAGTCCTAAACTGTTGTGTTTAGAAGTCAAAATCCGTTGAAGTACGGGTCCTAAGCTGATTTACTTAGAAGCCTTGGTTCTCTTACTCCCCTTTGACTTGAGGTGCCTGCAACATAGAATCAATCTTCGGTTTTGGTACCCACTGGTATTTGGGTCCATGTGTGTTAGTTGCAGTTCTTATGGGAGTAACTGAATAAGAACCAGACCAGTAATGATCACTAGCTTTATAAACAAAATCATATGTATGACAATAAGAACAATACCTGTATTTAGATAACCTGATCAATTGATCTCTCGAATAAGCAAGATCAGGTTTTCCTTTCAGCACTTTGTTCTTCTTTGCATTTGAGACAGATACAAATGATTTGTTACCTGTCTTCTTTTCCTTCTTTCCTTTCTTTTCTTCCTTCTTCTCATCTTCAACTGGTTTTACCTTCCAAACCAGCTTCTCTTTTTCATATCTTCTTCTTCTCCTTCTTCTTTGTGTATTTGAACCATCTACATTTTGATCATAGAAAATGTTAGTAGTACGAATCTGATCAAATGAATTAACTAACCTTCTTGAAGAAACAGTTTTCTGATGTGAGCTTGCAGCTGTCTTGAAAGAATCAACTGAACTATTTCTAGGTAAGTGGATTTTTGACTCTGGACTCGTTTGCTCAGTCACCACCACCTTTGAAACAATCTTTTCAAGCTCTTTTACCTTTGAAAAGTAACTATCTATTTCTTTTACAAGAAGGTCAATCTTCTCCTTGAACTCAGACTTCGCTTGCTGCTCTATAAGCACACAAGTAGATAGCTCAGATAACTTCGCAGTTAGCTTCTTTATCTCTGCTTCAAATAAGCTTCTTTCTTCCTCAAAGCCCATTTCAGCATTTGTCCTCTGACCAGATATTTCTTTGAATATCCCAATATTCTTTTGCTCTATGGTCTTCTTCTCTTTATCAAATTTCTCTCTTTCCAGTATGATTACTTTCTCAAAGTCAGAAATTTGTTGAGAAAATTTTATACATTTCAGCTCAACCATCTTCTTCTCGTCAACACATTTTCTGGAAAAAACTGAGAACTTCTTAGCAAACTCTTTCTTTTCTTTCTCAAAAACTGATCTTTCTTCAACAATTTGAAATTCTAATTCAAAGATCTTCTTTTCATTAGCACACCCTGTTTGCTTAAACTTGACAATTTGATCTTTTAAGTTTGAGATCTTGCATTTTAACTCAGTATGTTCAGCTTCCAAAAACAAAACCTTTTCTTCATTAAGCCCAGAAATCTGTTTTAGCAGATCTTCATTAATAGTCTTTAAAGCACTAACTTCTTCTCTCAGTATCTTCCTTTCATCATTGTATCTCTTTGATCTCTTTGAGTAGTAATCAACTGAGGAAGCAATATTTTTGTTCTCTAATTTCAGCTTTTCAATCTTCTTTTCATCACCATCAGAAAGATATCCCATCTTGAATACCTATAAACAAAAAGAACTTGAACTTGATCGTTAATCCAAATGAAATCTCAAAAATACAGAAAATCTTGAAATAAAAATTCAGAAATTTTGATCACAAAAAGAACTATGCCCCCCTCCGCAGACTTAGCACGGTGGTCCCGCTACCCGGTTAGCGGGAGGGGTTAAGGGGCAACGCCCTTGCGGGGTCGAAGGGCAGCGCCCCTAGAGAAAAAAAATTCACTATTAAAGGCGATATTACTATTTTGAAAATTTTTTCTAAGTCCTCCAAACTTTGCGCTTCAAGTGCGATGCACAAACTTTTACTTTGCGTTTTAAGTGCGATGCGCAAACCTTTACTTTGCGTTTGAAGTACGAAGCGCAAACTTTTACTTTGCGTTTCAAGTGCGAAGCGCAAACGTTTACTTTGCGTTTCAAGAGGCGTACGCAAAGTATACTTGTCTGATTCCAACTTTCAGCTTTTCATTTCACTTTGAATACGCAAATCTTTCTTCTCGTTTCTTGTTGAAGACGCAAACATCACTTTGCGTTTCTCATTGAAGACGCGAACCTTGATGAATGAAACGCAAACCTTGATGAATGAAACGCAAACCTCGATGAATGAAACGTAAACCTCTAAAACAAACAAATTTTCACCAAAAAGACATCTAGACCTCGAAATCTAACTCGAAACTTCGACAATTTGATCGTTTAATCATCTAGAACACAATCTTAACAACTAATTTCGATCAAATACACAAAAATGTATAAATCGACTTAATTACAATGCACAGGACTCGTGAACTTTGAACTCAACTAACATCAAAATTAACGATCGATTACAGTGCAAATTAATCTAAAACTTATACAGACTCGATCGATAACACTTTTCTAACAAAACATAATCATTTACAACTCCAAAAACACACTAAAACTCAAAATAAACATAGACATCGAAGAACACAGATACGAACATTCTGATTTTCTTGATTTTCGATTTGGATCTGCTATGATACCAATTGTTATTCCCAATATTCAAGTTCTAATTTCTACAAACAATTAAGATGAGAAATCCATATGTCATTGATGAATCACAACTATTACAAACTCACTCTTTCTCTCTCTATTTTCTCACTCTAGAAATGTTTACAATAGCCTCTTCTCTAATAAACTCTCTCTAAGTGAGAGTTGACTTTTCAGCTTTGACTTCTTGATCTTTTGTGTTCAATCTTAATGATCTTGAATACAACATATTTATGCTCTAACACTTTAGATGAAAAAAGTTTTAATTTTTTGCTTTCTAAACTTGGCATGTTGAATTTAAAAGTTTCAATCTTTACAAATTTTATTCTATAAAGTAAAATCATTCAGTTTTTCTTTCTTTTGAATAAAATGTGTGTATAGGATCTTTTACAAGTCGCCTTGTTTATATTAAAGTTTTATATGGTCAACTTTCAAGTCTTACAAACATCGAAAAGTAAGCAACATGTTTGACGCTTTATATTATGCTTTAAAGATATGTGAGTCAGCATATTTATGGTTTACTTTGCTTGAGCAACCTAAGTGATCAAAATTATAGATCGTAATGAAAATATGAGCTAAGCGATTCAATATAGATCTGAGTTATTGAGATGATTATTTTTTTAAGCATATAAAATACAGAAATCTCTGAGTTTAAAAGTTTATACCTGTGGCCTTTCTGATTTGGGAAAGTAAGATCCGTTGGATGCTCGACATCTGGTCCCCTAAGGTCATTTGGTCTGGGAGTGATCGAACAGAAATTCTTCTATAGAATCAGATCAAAAGTCATGTTTTACTGGTATGAATGGGTTTAGAATATGTCGATGTACCCTTTCTGATCCGGGAAAGTAAGTTCCAAGGGGTGCTTGACACCTAGTCCCCTAAGGCCAACTAGTCTGGGAGCGGCTGACCCAAATCCTACAATAGGTTCAGATAGAAAGTTACGTTTAAGGCATGATCTTTACTTATCGAACTCTTTGATTAAAAGATGCCAAAGTGCACATCGCTTAACAGATTCCAAAGAGCACACTCATGTGAAGATGCCAATGTGCACACTGCTAAAAGATACCAATGAGCACACATCTCTTGATACTTGGTGATATATTTTGAGCTGCGATAAATCTGTAAATTTGTGAAAATCTTAATTCTTGATGATTTAGTGTCTGTACATGCAAAGTTCTCCATTTTATGTTTAGAATTGCATATTTCTTGAAGCTAATTAAAAGATCGCATGCGGGCACACTGAATAGATACCTGCAAGTGTTTGAAACTAAACATGTTTTAACTTGATATGCAATGAAACTTGTTCTGGTATCCAGCAACACATGCTTGATTTCAACTGATTGATAAAATCTGGGATATTTTACTGAGTAGACTTTAATTTGTTTAGTGTTTAAAAGTTTATATATTCAGTTGTTACAAAATTTATATTCAATATGATCATCTTTCATACTGATGTCTTTATGTTTGAGTATTTGTATTTTTTGTATATGGTCTGTGCATATTTCGAGGGGTAGAGATCATCTGCTTGTCAAATATGACAACATTCTGTTTTTGAGGGGGAGTGCTCATATCTGATAAAAACTTTCTCGTTCTAATCAGAAATTTATCAGGTAAGTTTTCTGATATTCCTACACATTTGTTATACTGATATGTTAATTTTTTATGCATTTGTGTAGGGGGAGTAAAGGAACCTGTCAGGTAAAATTTTCATTTAGCTGTATTTTTTTTAAGAATATTTTTTTAGGAATATTTTTTTAAGTGTATTTTTTTTAGTGTTATTTTTTTAAGTTTAGTATAAATAGAGGTTAGTATATGAATATTCTCTTTTATTGCTTCTTTTATCATTTTGAATTTTGAAGTACTGTTCATCTTCTTCCCTCCTACTCTCTGTGCGCCGAACTCCATTGATTTTGGATTGTTGTTCATTTTCAATCAGGTATGTGTTTTCGATTACTTCGCATTCGTTTATCGATCTTAAGTAATGTTTCATTATGCTTATTGTTGATTCAAGTGTTCATGAACCTGATGTTTGTTTTTTTTTCTCGAATTCTTCATCTTCCAAAATCTCAGATTGTGATTTCGTGAATTGTTACTTAAATCAAGTATTGGGTTTTGCTTAGAACCGATAATCGATCTTCAGGTATGCCTCTTTTATCTTTATTTTCTTGTATTCTTGCTTTAATTTTGGTTTTTGTGTTTTTCGGTTTATTTCTCGCGAAAAACTAGGTTTCTGTACAAGTATGATAGACCTGCAAAGTGAACTTTGCGCGTCCATCTAGAAACACAAAGTGAACTTTGCGCGTCTAACTAGAAACGCAAAGTGAACTTTGCGCGTCTAACTAGAAACGCAAAGTCAACTTTGTGCGTCTAACTAGAAACGCAATGTCTACTTTACGCTTCTAACTTGTTAAGCAAACTTATTGTTTTTGTTTTCTTTGTTCTTTCAATTTTAGTTTACGTATCAACTAGGACACGCAAAATCTACTTTGCGTCTCCTCTTTGACATGCAAACTCTCTTTGTATTTGTGTTTCTTCCTTTTATTTTGGGTTTACATATCAAGTATGTTTGTCCCACAAAGTGTACTTTGCGCAACCAACAGGAGACGCAAAGTCTAGTTTGCGTCTCCCGTTGGACACGCAAAGTGAACTTTGCGCATCACACTTGATACGCAAACCTCCCTTTGTGTTTTTGTTTGTCTTGTTTTGTTTTTCTAAGTATAGTTTTCGGACCATGTTAGATACGCAAACTTACCTTTGCGACTCATGACTGAAACGCAAACTTGGCTTTGCGTTTCACGTTCAACACGCAAACCTTGGTTTGCGCTTCTAACTTGGCACGCAAACCATACTTTTTTGTCTAATTCTTTTTCATTTTGTTTTCCAGGTCCATTATGTCTTCTAAAACAAATACATATCCAATGATTCAAGACGAGAATATCATTCTCGATGATCCGTCTGATCGAGCTTCTCATGAGACTCCCATGCCGTCGCACCCTTCTGTTGGGGCCGATCTTTCTGCTTCTCGTCATACACCAAATGATGTGTTCCCAACCATCATGTATATGCCTTACAAACCGAACAACTATTTTGTGGACTTTGATAGAATAAAGATCCATCCGGTTATTCGATCTATTCTTCGAGGACATCCAATTGCTCAAGCTCTGTCTTCTGTTGCTGAAGTTCCGGAGGTCTACATTCAACAGGCTTGGCATTCTATAACAAAGAATGAAATGGCTCGTCCGCATCACTTTGATCTTCAAATCAATCAATTTGAATCTTTTCTTTCCTACAAGCGACTGAGATTGATACTGGAGCTTCCTGAGCCGAACTCCAGACCAGGTCGTACTACCTATGACAGTTTTCCATCAGAAGAGGAAGTATTTGTGGGAATCAAACAGCTTGGATATGTTGGTCAACTAAACAAAGTTACAGACTTTGACAAGTCTAATCTACTTCCAGTATGGTATGCACTGTTCTCAGTTATCATCAGGTGCCTGACATCGAAGCATTCTGGCACAGACAGTGCAAGTCTAATGTATGTCCGATTGTTCCATGCAGTCGTGTATGACTTGCATGTCGACTACACTTTTATTTTTTGGACCGAACTCTCGGAGGTGGTACATGACAAGTTCACCAACAAGAAACGGATGTTCATTCCGTTATTTATATTTCTGAAACTTATTGTTCGAAGCATGCTACGCAGCAATCCAGCCATTCCTCGCAGGTTATCTTGGCCTCAGGTTCCAGACACCGAAATGACTTATATTCAGAATCAGAAGAGGTCTTTCAACTATTCTATGACCATTCTGTATGCTCTTATTGCCAACTACGCTGATGTTACAGATGAGAATGTCATAGAATATTGCATGGAGAATGAGTTTATGGAATCTGCACAGGATGAGCCTTCTCATGAAACTCAAGCTGTTGCTGAAACTGAAGTTGAAGTTGAAGTTGAAGCAGCTGTTGGTCAAGATATTGAAACAATTGCTGAAACTGAAGTTGAAGTTGAAGCAGCTGTTGATCAAGAAATTGAAACAATTGCTGAAACTGAAGTAGATATAGTTCTTAATCAAGAGGTTGATGTATCTGCCGCACAAGAAGTTGAGGAAGTTGTTGCATCTCAACAAATTGGATCTGTTATTGCTGATATTGGTACTGAAGCTACTAATGCTACTGCTTTTGATTTTGAAGATGAAGATGATTCTGCTGCTGATACTGCTCTTTCTGGTGATAAAGATGGTGAAGATGCATCTGATAATGATGATGATGATGATAGTGATAAACCAAGTCTTAAGGTTTATAAAAGGAAAGTTAGGACACCGGAAGTGGTTGTTTCAACAGAAGTTCTCTCTGAATATGATTCTGATCCTGTCAATCCTTCTGTTGCACATCTTCAAGTAGATGAATTGGATATAGCATTTGGTCAAGCCTCAGTTTCGGTACAAAGTCAAGCTCCAACAACTTCGCTTGCGGCTATTCAAGTTCCAGTTGTAGAGCTTTCTTCTGATCAAGCTCGGGTATCTTCTGACAAATTCTCTACTTTGAATGATGTCATTCGTCAGTTATCAGAGAAAATGAATGCAGAAAAGGAAGTACAGATTCTGAAGTTGAAGACTTTCTTCAAAGGCAAGATGCCTGAGATTGATACGTTTGTCATTCCTCCAGAGATTCCTTTCAGACGACCAACTGGGGTAGTTCTTCGTGAATCTTCTTCTGCTGTGACTTCAACTACTTCTCCGATTGTTTCTCTTCCGTTTCCTTCGGTGGTTTCTATGTCTGCAAGAATTTCTATGTCTGCTCCTTCTAGTACATCTTCAAGGTCTTCTCTTCATGAACTTCCTATTTCTGAGTTGACTGATCTACTATATGTGCGTCTACTGTCTATGTCACAGCCACAACATCAGGATCAATATCTTCTTTCTTTGCTACGGAACTTCCAACCTACGCCGCCTCCAGTTCCTTCTTCTGAATCTGACTGGATTACTGCTTTATCTGATGAGTTTCATGCATTCAGCTCAAAAATTCGATCAAGTTTTTCTGATCTCAAATCTTTTATGTCTCAAGCCTTCTCTGATTTATCTTCCAGGTTTGATTTTCATGAACAAAGTTGCAGAGCTGAGGTCGGCCCGTCTCTTAAGCGCCGACATGACCAAGATGATCCTGATCATCAAGGCCATGAGGGGGAGATGGCAAAGAGACCGAGAGTTGAAGGATCTTCTGAAGCTAGAGAAGATATTCAAGAAGAAGTGGCTGGTGATAAAGGAAAGAGTAGTGAATCTATTCAACACTGTAACATTCATGATTTAGTGAATGTTATGATTGAAAATGCTGATTTGTCTTCCCTGCATAATGAACTGAATATTTCTAAGAGCAATATTAACAATAATTTGCAAATTGTTGTTTATATGGATCCAGATGTTTCTGAAAATATTCATGAAGTTGAAGAATCTGAAGCTGCAAATGACATGAGGACATTCTTTGCTAATTTCATAGAGATTAATTCTGATGATGATGAAGATGTCAGATTTGAAAAGATATGTCAAGTCAATGAAGAAGACTGTGATGACATTGTTATCATATCAGATACAGAAGATGACTCAGTGTTTATGGATGCGAAAGACGAAGAAGAAGCAGATTTGTTATACAGTGATCTTCCTGCTCATGATGAGATTCCTAAATCAGCTAAAGACACATCTACTCCTGTTGCTAGTTTAGCTCCACCTACCACTATTCCTTGAAGATCATTTGAAGTTGGTCAGTCGTCAAGAGCAGAAGCTGATAGTCCACCTTCTGATCCTGTAATTCCACCATCTATTCTACAAGAAGGACCAGCTTTATCTAGACATCAAAGACAAAGAAATTTGCATCGTAGATATTTGGCATCAAGGCAAAGATCAGCCTTTCTAGAAGACACTCAGAGAAACATCTTTGTCTCTAGAAGAAGGTCGATTAACATCTATGCAATCCTCGGAGTAGAGAAAGAGTCAGATGCCTATCAATATGAACACTTAATGTTCATTAAGTGTCAGTGCAAAAGGAATAATACCGTGTCTTCTCAACACTGGTATCCTGATTTTGAAGTTGAAAGAAGAGACTGCAAGCGGTATAAATTTTTAGAGGCAAACTTCTCTGACCTTTCTATAGACGACATTGAATTCTTATATGACCATTTTAGGAATCTATATCATAGAACACAGGATGTTTCACAAGCTTTGTTCGTCATCAAAAGATTCATTCAACGGCAAATTCGATTCTTCAGAGTTTTTGATTTCCAGATGGCCGTTGAAAGCTTCCAACCAGTTGTAAATCTTCTAAGGCCTAACCAAAGCTTACCAAACTTAGAGTCTTATCCTCTTCTCACCATAGTTGAAGATCCATATGGAGTGGTGTATAAGAATGGGTCAAATGAAAAATACTTTCTCAGATTTGAAGAAATTGCACATTACTCTGATGGAACTTTAAAGGTAATTAAGCTTCAGTTGGAGCAACATCTGAAGGAGGCTAAAAGAAGATTTTTGGAAACAAGAGAAAATGCATTCCTGGTTGATAATGATGAAATCCGTCTTCTCCAGAAGACTTTAGATTCAATTCAAGAGAGATTGAATCTCCGCTCAACTCTACGACGACTGGAAGTTTTAGTTGGTTTAAATAGACTTCATCAAAGAGAAGAGCATCAGTGATTCTCCAAAGTCTCCTGGTTGGTCTATGCTGTTTTTGAAGACCACGGCGCCAATGATTACTAAGGGGGAGATTGTTAAGTCTAAGTTTGTAGTAATCATTGTTATTTATTTTCTAGTCTGAATGTGCTTATTGTTCATATTTGTTTTGTAAAGGCTAGGGGTATTTAAGTCCCCTTAGAGCCTTTGTTTTGTAACTTTGGCACTCACATTTTAATTGATCTAAATACTTTGTGCTTCCTTGCTCTCTCTCTCTACTTTCTCTCTCGAAAGCTTTAGAGATCTTGGTTTCTCAGTTCCAACTTGTAATAAATGTCAACAAAATGCTAATAAATCAAAATTTCTTTCAAAGAATGATTTGTTGACACAAGCTTCTACTAGATTGCAATGTTCATTCTGTTATGAAAGTTCATTCTCTCTTATACCTAAATCTTCAAAGAAAAGAAGAAAAGCTCATTTGAAAAACAATAAATCTTCTACTTCTTCTTCTGATAAATCAAAAGATGAAGTTTATACTGTCAAGTCTAAAAATCAAAAAGTTCAGTTAAAGAAAGTTGCTGAATTACAATATGTGCAAAGATGGATTCCTAAAGATATACTCAATGCACAAATTGTAAAAAGCAAAAGTTTAAAAGATAAGGATGCTACTAACAAAAAAGGACCCATTCCTATATGGGTACCTAAGTTGAAGTAACTGTTATTGCAGGCTTGTCATGTGTGGATTATAGACTCAGGAGCCTCGAGACACATGACAGCTTACAAACACCTGCTGCACGACTACGTAGAACATTATACAGGAACAGTTAACTTTGGGAATAAGATGAATGGTTATGTCAGAGGATACGGTGTTCTCAAGAACAGAATGATCTCTATCTCTAAAGTTCTGTATGTCGAGGGGTTACAATACAACTTGTTTTCTATCAGTCAATTTACTGAGAATAAGTGCAAAGTGGAATTTGATGAAGACTTCTGTTATATCAAGGATAAGTCAGGCACAGAGTTAATTAAAGGAGAAAGAATGGGATTACTATATGGTGTACATTTTCCAACTCTACAAGCATCAAAACCTGTATGTCTTATTTTAAAAGCTTCAGTAGATGAAAGTTGGTTATGGCATCGTCGGTTTTCTCATCAACATTTCAGAGAATTGAACAAGTTGAGGACTCAGAATCTTGTCACCGGGCTTCCAAAGCTGAAAATAAAACAAGACTCTCTTAGTTCTGCATGTCAAAAGGGCAAGATGAAAAAGAAGTTCTCACAAGTTAAAAATGCTATCTAACTGTTCAACGTGCTTGGAAATTATTCACATGGATTTATGCGGTCCAATGAGAACTCAGTCAATAAATGGCAAAAAGTATATGCTGGTCATGGTTGATGAATATTCCAGATATACGTGGCTAGAGTTCTTGAGACAAAAGTCGGACGCTCCAGATCTCATCATCAAGTTTATCAAGAAAATACAAGTTCTTCTTCAAAGTCAAGTGCAACAACTCAGAAGTGATAATGGCACTGAATTCAAGAATTCAACTCTTCAGTCGTATTTGGATTAAGTTGGTATTTCACACAACTTCTCAGCTGCAATGACACCACAACAAAATGGCGTTGTGGAAAGGAAGAACAGAACTTTGATGGAAGCGGCACGATCAATGCTTGCATATTCAGGTCTACCACATTTTCTTTGGGCTGAAGCAGTAGCAACTGCATGCCTCACACAAAATAGGACAATTATTAATAAGCGCTTAAATAAAAATGCTTATGAAATTATTAATTGTCATAAACCAAATGTTAAATTCTTTCGTGTGTTTGGATGCAAATGCTATGTGTTGAATGATAGAGAAAATCTAGCCAAATTCCAAGAGAAAGCTGATGAGGGAATTTTTATTGGTTACTCACTAACCTCCAAAGCATACAGAGTTTACAACACAAGAACGAGATCAGTGATTGAAAGAATCAACGTATCCTTTGATGAATCAAAGACAAGAATTTCTGAACAAAGCAGTTCACAACTAGGATCTAGTGATAAAGCTTCCACATCAACCAGTGTAGAACCTGCTTCAAAACAGACTGAGATTTCTAAATCTTTTACTGATTCAGATTTAGATTTACTATTTTATGATGCGCTTGATGACTTTCAGAACATACAAGGTCAATATGATATACCTACCACTAATACATCTACTACCACTTCAAATATATCAGGACCCTCTGAAGATAATGGAGAACTTTCTACAACTCAAGTACAAGAAGTTTCAGACAACACAACTTCAACAAATAATGAAGATATTCCATCTACATCTGAAGGAAATGTGTTGGAAACTCCCATTGCAGAAGCTATTCCATTGCAAAGCACATCAAGTCCAATTGTATCTTCTTCAGAAGGATCAGAAGTTCAAATTACCTCAACTCCTGAAGAACCAGCAATACAAGATGAGTTTGATTCTTCTAATAATCAAACAGAGGTTGATATATTACCAAGTTCACATAGATGGACAAGGAATCATCCTCTAGAAAATATAATTGGTGACCCGTCTGCTAGAGATACTACCAGATCTGCTTTTCCACCGACAACAACCAATTTCTGCATGTTTTCAAGTTTTCTGAGAAACATTGAACCAAAGAAGCCTTCAGAAGCTTTAAAGGATCCAGATTGGATTAATGCAATGCAGTATGAGCTGAATGAGTTCAAAAGAACAAAGTGTGGAGATTGATACCAAGACCCAAAGATAAATCAATTGTTGGAACAAAGTTGGTCTTCCGAAACAAAAAGGACGAGGCTGGAATTATCGTGAGGAACAAAGCAAGACTGGTTGCAAAAGGTTACAATCAACAAGAAGGGATTGATTATGACGAAACCTATGCACCAATTGCTCGGATTGAAGCCATAAGAATCTTTCTTTCTTATGCGGCTCACAAGAATATCAAAGTATTTCAAATGGACGTGAAGTCTGCTTTTCTCAACGGAATTCTTCATGAAGAAGTCTATGTGAGTCAACCAGAAGGCTTTGTGGATCTGAAGTTTCTAGATCATGTCTATGTTCTTGATAAGGCACTGTATGGATTAAAACAAGCACCAAGAGCATGGTATGAAACCTTATCAGTCTATCTAACCGAGTCAGGTTTTCGGAAAGGTACAATCGATACTACTTTATTTCTCAAAAAGAAAGGTGAGGATCTGATACTTGTACAAATTTATGTTGACGACATAATTTTTGGCTCTACTTCACAAGAATTGTGCGTAGAATTTGAAAATATCATGAAAAAGCGTTTTCAAATGTCAATGATGGGAGAACTCACATTTTTCTTAGGCCTACAAGTTAAGAAAACCCCAGAAGAAATTTTTATAAATCAGGCTAAATATATCAGAGATATGTTGAAGAAATTTGACATGAACTCTACTTAACCTATGAAAACTCCAATGATAGCTGGCAGTATGTTGGATGCTGATATCTTCGGAAAATCAGTAGACCAACATACTTACAGAAGTATAATTCGTTCTCTTCTTAATTTGACAGCAAGTGGGCCAGATATTATGTTTGCAACATGTTTTTGTGCCAGGTATCAGGCAAATCCTAAAGAGTCTCATCTCTCTGCTGTCAAAAGAATCTTGACGTATCTCAAAGGTACACCAAATCTGGGCCTTTGGTATCCAAAATATTCTATGTTTGAATTAATTGCATATACTGACGCAGATCATGCAGGAAATAAACTAGACAGGAAAAGTACATCAGGAGCATGTCACTATCTAGGAGATAAACTGGTCAGTTGGTCATCAAAGAAGCAGAATTGTGTATCCACATCTACAGCTGAAGCGGAATACGTTGCGGCTGCAAGCTGCTGTTCACAGGTTATGTGGATGAGAACCCAGATGAGAGATTATGGATATACTTTTCATAAGGTACCAATCTACTGTGATTCCAAGAGTGCAATAGCAATCACATCAAATCCTGTGCAGCACTAAAAAACGAAGCACATAGATATCAGGTATCACTTTATTAAAGACGATGTTGAAAAAGGTGATGTAGAAATGCATTTTGTCTCAACTGACCTTGAGGTTGCTGATTTGTTTACAAAACCTCTTGATTAAAATAGATTTAATTTTCTAGTCAGCAAACTAGGTATGTTGAACCTTAATGAATACTTACATCGTTCTATAAATTTATGAGGGGGAGCATTTCTTTATATCTGGTATGTTTTTGTAATTCATTTACTCAATTTCAAAAAGCTGGATATTATTAACAAACCTGGACTCATGTTCAATGAGTACCAAAGATTTATCTGTTTTACAGGTTTGTATACTGGACTATGACTTCTGATCACATCAGATCAGGACTCGTACTTAATGATTTGTACTTCACAGCAAAAATCAAGGGGGAGAAATCAAGATGTGTGCATACTTCAAGGGGGAGCTTAATACAAAAGTCTGTAAGTGTGTATATATATTTGGAAGATCTGAAAGGTTTGAAAAGTTTTTCCTGAGAAAAATACTGGTTTTGTGCTAAAAAGTCAATTTTGCAAAGTTGCTATTTTGGGAAAGTAAAAGTATGGAAACGCGCAAAGCACTATGCTTATGCTTAAACGCGCAAGGCATAGTCTGCGAGTTCACCAAATGCGCAAGGCATTGCTAGCGAGTTTGATAAACGCGCAAGGTGAAGCTAGCGAGTTTGATAAACGCGCAAGGTGAAGCTAGCGAGTTTGATAAACACGCAAGGTGAAGATATCGAGTTTGGTAAATGCGCAAGGTGAAGCTAGCGAGTTTGGGTAAACGCGCTAGTTGAGGCGTGCGAGTTTCAAAAACGCGCAAGGCGTTACTTGCGAGTTTGGGCGAGAAATTTTCTTTCAGCCTGCGAGTTTCAACTTTCTTACTCCTTAGGCTTGCGTGTTTCACGAATTTTTCACTTAAATTGTTTCTTGAGTGAAAAACACACACATATTTGTCAATGTTTGAGACAAATACCTTGTTTTCTTGATATGAGAGAAGAAAAACTCAATTCGTGCGTTGTGTGCGAGTTTTGTACAATAAACAGTGGCTTGCGAGTTCTGTGAATGAACAGTGACTTACGAGGGCTTTGACTTGCGAGTTCTGTGATTAGCGCGTTTTGTCGAGTATATAAATGTTCTATCTCTTTACTTCACTCATTATCAGTCTGCGACTTTCAACACTTAGCGATTTCTCTATGAAATTTTCTTGCGACTTTCATCTTTTCAGATCATCTCTTTCGAAGAATCAGTGTAGGTTAACTTGTATATGTGTTCTTTATTTCTGCTGATTCCTTCGAAGAACTAGGGTTTCAATTATTTTTTTTTTGGTTTGTCGATTCAGTTCTTCTTATTTGTTAATCTTCCTGATTCTTTGATGTTTTTAAAACGACAGACACTAATACTTTTGGGTTTATTCTTTCAAACTAATGCTTTGTATTTCGAAATCGAACTTGTTTGTAATCTGGGTTTTTGTTCAATAGAATGATAGCTTTTGGGATTCTGTACATGAACGACAGAACTGAACTGGACTTGAACTCATGTTCTAAAGTGGACTGTTCATCTCTTGGATTAAAGCCCTGAACTTTTGAACTGAACAAGAACTGGATTTGAATCTAAACCTGAACTTCTGGATTTGAACTGAACAAGAAATGGACTCCTGGAATTTATTCTATCAAATATGAACCTTTAATCTGTTATGAAGTTCATTTCTGGTTCTTATTTGTTAAAGATTGTTTTAAATCAGTTTCTTGAATTGAAAAAGTAATTTCATTTTGAATTTCAAAGTTTTCAAATGAACAGTTTTTTTTTAAAAGTGAAAATCCAAGTTTTGAAAAGTTCTAATTTGGTTTGATTTTTAAAATAATAAAAGTTCAATAGTCAAGAGTTTTGGTTATCTTTGCAGAATCAGTATTATAGGTAATTTCCAGATTTCAAATTTTTTTTTTAAAACATTATTTTGACAGAATAAATTCAAAGTGGTAAGTGTTGCTGTAATTTTTTGTGTCTTGTGTGTTGTTATTAAGTTGTTGTTCATCTGAATTAGCATTTTGTTTTCCTGCAACTTACTATGCTTTCAATTGTAATATCTCATAGTACATTGTTCTGTACTTCAAAATTGGTTTTCTGAAAACAAGTTTTTGGATTTATACTGACATGTTGGATTTTATCCAATACTTTTGATATTTTTCAGGAAATCAATGGCGGAGGAAAATATTCATGATCAAAGTGTTCAGATGGATGAACATGATCCTATTGTGTCACGGGAGATGACCATGCCTTCTTCCCGATCCCATTTTTCTAAAGTTGGTGCTGACCCAGATCTTCAATTGATCAATCCTCAAGATTATCTCTCTTTGTCGCCAAATAATCATCATGTGATATTTGACAATCTCATGGTCAAGCCATTGATAAAGGAGATACTGAAAAACCATCCAATTTGCACCCCCTTAACTACAACTGCTACTGTACCAATGATCTATATACAACAAGCATGGAGAACCATTGAGCATGTAGTGCAAGGCAACAGAAAGTATTTCACCATTCGCATCGATAACTTCACATCCATCCTAACCTATCAAAGACTTCGTCTGCATCTTGATCAACAAGTGCTTGACTTAACGACATTCTGGGCATGACAACACTAATATTCATACTCTAAGACTGTTCCATGCTATCATCTATGATTTGCATGTTGATTATGCTGTGGCCATCTGGACTGAGTTGTATGAGAAAGTTCTGAGCAAGAGACATTCAAAGAAGCCAAAATATGTGCCTTATCAGAGATTTTTACAACTTATTGTCCGAGGCATTTTGAGATCCAGCCGAGATGTTCCAAAGAGATTACATCATGAAAGTGCCCCAGAAAATGAAATGACACATCTTCAAAAGCAGAAGCAATCCTTCACTTTTGAGATGCCAGTTCCTGCTGCACTGCTTGCTTATGCCGATCCGAATGCTCCGAGTGTTAGGAAATATAGGGAGTCTGTTATTCCCATATTCTAGTTCCTAATCACAAACAAATCAAACATAAACAAGATTTCAATCAATTACCTGTTTGATTAACTTTCAAATCCAACGATTACAACTTTCTCTCTTTGGAACTCTCACTTTCTCTCTCTACAAAACTCTCTCTCGAATATAACTCTTTTCAAGACTTCTTACAACTGAATACCACTCTTACAAAACAGAAAATAGAAAGCTATTTATACCTACAACTAAAATACAAAACAATAAACTTTGACTTTATTACAAATAGACTTTGACTTTAATGAGAGTTGACTTTCTCAGCTTTGACTTCTTGAACTTTGACTTTTGACTTCTTGATCATGTATCCAACTATTTCATGCTCTAACAATCTCCCCTTTTGGATTCAAGATCACTGTTGAAAGATCTAGCAATTAAGTTGTCAGGATCGAATTCTTAACAAGAATAAATTCTCAGAAACTAATATCAAAGAAGTTGCGGAATAACACTTTGATATTCAATTAAGCAGTAAACCAAAACAGTGTATAATCAACAACTTGTAAACTTGTATTGAATGCTTGAAGTTACAAGATTAAACACACAACCTCAATATTGATGAACAGGCTCACCAATACGAATTCTACTTCTCTAGAATTAGGATCTATGCCTTGAGGTTGATTTTCTCTAAAACTTAGAATGAATAATTAATCTCTATCTAAACTATTCTATCAAATCTGTACATATACTGAATAAAAAGATAATTACAATAAATAAAATATCTTCAGTATATCTTCCATCATTATCTTCAAGCCTTCCATGAATATCTTGATTCTTTCCAGCTGTCATCCTTTCCATCCGGTTCTTTAAGTCAAAAGCAGTACTAACTATGCTCAGCAGCATTAATTTCTTCTAGCAGCATTAACTTGGTCTTAGCAGCATTAACTACTAAGCAGCACTAACCACTAGCAGTACTAACTAGCTAAGCAGTACTAACTTTGTTCAAGCAGCACTAACTTTGACTAGCAGTATTAATTCTACTAGCAGTAGTAATACTCAGCAGTATTAACTTTGAAGTCCTCTGGCAGTAGTAATTCTGAACTAGCAGCATTAAAGACTTGTTCACATCTTCAGTTCCCAACAATCTCCCCCTAACTTGACTTTTAGGAAAAGAAGTCAAGTTCTTCAAATGCTTCCAAAATCTTCATTGATCTACTCCAATGTTAGGATCCAGTCCCATGCTCTGATTAATAGTTCTTTGAATTAAGTACGTTGCCATTTCTGAATTTGGTGTACAACTCAACTTCTTATTTAACATGGCATGAAGCTTCAGATTTGTATGGTTGTATACCCTATCCACCAAGTAATACTCCCTGTGAAAAGTATCCAATGCTAGTTCGTAGACTCCACTCCTTTCATATAGAGTCCATCCTCTAACAGTCTTAAATACATCTTTTATCAAATGCTTTACTGCTTCTGGTTTGAACAACATGCACAAATATTCCATAACTAGCTTCACAATTGGTAACCCTGGAGCTGTCAACTGATCTGCATGAACTTTCATCCCTACTGCAAACATTTCTTCCAAATCAGATCTTGAACACTCTCTGACAATTTTGCTCCAGGTGCTGTAGACTTCATACCTCTCATCCTTTCTTTTCAATCTGATGTACTCTTTACCATCCACCTATACAGTATCCCAGAGGATAACTTCAGGAGGTTTGAATCCAACAGGTTCAGCTGAAATAGGCTTTGGAATTTTATCCATTACCACCATGTACATGTTTACATCTAAACTCTGTGGTATTTCTTCCTGAGATTCAACTTTCTTTGCTTCTTCTACTCTAGACTTCTTTTCAACTTTCTTTTTGTTGGCCATCATCTTGGTTCTCTTCAGTATCCTTTGCCCTTGTCCTATAGTAGCTTCTTTCTTCTTTTCTTCCTTTTTCCTTTTTTCTGATCTAGGGCCTTTAGAAGCAATGGACTTAACTCTTTTTATCTTCTTGATCTTCTGAGCTAGAGTCTCTTCTTCCTTAATCTCTACCTTTTTCTTTGTTGGAGTTCCCTCTTCACTTTCAGGGAAGGGTTTATTAATATTCACATCATGCCTCTCCTTAGCTTTCTTTTCAAACTCCACTCTGTTCTTTTCATTACTCTTCAGCTTCCCCATTTCTTTCTCATATAGCTCCTTGATTTGATCAAAATTCATCTTCACAAACATTTCTTTCTTTACACCAATTGCACTCCTCAAGAAAGTTATCATTTTGTTTCTTTCCTGAGTGGCAAGGTAAGTTTGTGAAGGTCTTCTCTTCTTAGCACTTGTTCTGGCCATCATAGCCTTTTTCAAGCACATTGCTCTTTGCTTTGCTTTCTCTGTTTCCAGCCTTTTCTGGAATGCTTCATTTAACTCATTTGCAAGTGCTCTGGCCATTTCTCTGTCTTTTTCAACCTGTTTCTTTTCTGCTAGATCTAACTCTTCTTGCATTTTCTTTGCTAATGCTTCATCTGACTCAATCATCTTTTGCTTTTTAGATGGTTGATCAGATTCTATCATCTTTGCTTTTCCCTTTTTCCTTGTATCTGCATCCATTTCTTTCTTCTCTATTTTCTCTGCTCCCCCTTCATTTATGACCACTCCCTTTGCTTTGGGAGTGTCATTCTTTGCTTTGATGAGCATTTCAGCTACTTCAATTTCTGTTGGTGTTAACTCTGGTACTGCTGCTTGTGAAGTTTCAGCAGCACTAACAGTTTCTGCTGCTTGTTTTGGCTTAGCAGTAGTAACAGTTTCTGCTGCTGGGGTTGTTACTGTTGCTGGTGTTGTTTCTGTTGCTGCCTTTTCTTCAACAAATTCAGCCCTTTCTTCAACAAACTCCCCCTCAAACTGTTGATCTATCTGTTCTGAGCTTGAATTCTCCCCCTTTTTGGAAGCATTTTTCTTATTTGACCTCTTCTTTAAAACAAATTGTTTTCTCCTCTGCTTATGCACCAACCTTGTGACCATTTTCTTTAATTTGGCAATCTGGATTTGTTGTGACAGGATGACCATCTTCATCCCTTCAATTTCTTTTCCTTGTTTGAGAACATCTTGGTTGATGTTCCCCATTGTTTCCATCAATTCATAGTAGGTATATCTGTCCTCACCCTCTCCAGATGTGTTACCCTCTTTTGAAGGATCATTGGATCTTTTTGTAGTGGAAGTCTTCTGCCTAGCAGAAGAACTATCCACCCCCTTGGTTTCTTGGCACCGGGGACCTTTGAATGATTGCTCATTCAAAGTTGCCATGGGGAATGTCTTATGGATGTTACCACTGACCTCCTCTGAGCTAGCAGGAGTAGTGGCAGCCTTCTCTCCCATATGCTCTTCCTCCTCCTCAGAGAGCACCTCCTTTGGGTTGGGAGACACCCTAGTGGATTCCCTTTGGATATTCTCTACTGGAGAATGCTCCAATAGAGGGCTTTGAGGCTCTTGGTTAATAGTAGGTACACCAAGGGAAGGAGCCTTGTGTACCTTTCTCTTGACATAGGTCTTGGATATTATGGTAGTGGGTTTAGCAGCAAAGGACTGAGGGTCTAATGGGGCCTTGACCCTGCTACCATACCTTCATTAGTTTGGGACACCACCATCATTGTAGAGAACAATGGGGTGTCTACTCCTTCCGAGTCCCCAGCAGATCTTCTCATATTTGAGAAAACCTTGCCTTTAGGGGGTTTTGGTACATATATTCCATCAGAATGAGGAATATCCGTCAATTCATGGTTGATTACTGCTTGAACAAACCTGGGATACATATAAAAGCTCTTTTTGTTTCCCATGTTTGAGACAAGATCATTGAAAATCATTTGTGAAAAATTGTACCTTCTGGCAGTGGCCAAACAGACCAAAGCATAAGCAGTGGGACTGCTGAACTCACTCCAGCCAATGGTCTTTTTAGAAATGCAGTGCATCAAGGTATGAACAAGAAAACGCCATTGGGGTGAGAATTTAGCTTTTGAGAACTTAAAAACACCCAATGGGCCTCCATACCCCATTTTTGTAAGAGTAGAAAACAGTTCATCATTAGGGATAGAAGTTATACCAGAGGCATCGTCTAGATGTAGACTGATGCAAATTACTTCTTCAGTAACTGTCAATGGCTTGCCACATACTGTCGTCTTGATCATTTGCACACCATCCTCAGTAACAATGGTGGCATGGGCCCAGAATTGCCTCTGATGCTCTATGAAGATAGTAGGAGACATAGTGAGAGCATGGGCAATGTGGCTAGACTTCAGAAAGTCGACTATCTGATGAAAACCTTCAGCTTGCTTTGGCTTTTGGAGCATCGCGATTTCATTGTTCTTGTCAATGAACGCCATTGATGCCATTGACCTTGTAGATTCTTGCCTGAAAACTTTGAGCTTTGAGTGAGAAAGGGTTTAGAGCGCAAGTGAACAGTATGCAAAGAGTCGTTATGAGCTTTTAGGCGGGCAAAGAGTATTTATAGTATTCGGGACATAAGCAGTATTAACCTAGAGCAGTATTAACTACTAGCAGTATTAACTGAGAGCAGTATTAACTACTAGCAGTATTAACTAAGAGCAGTATTAACTACTAGCAGTATTAACTACTAGCAGTATTAACTGAGAGCAGTATTAACTACTAGCAGTATTAACTACTAGCAGTATTAACTGAGAGCAGTATTAACTAAGAGCAGTATTAACTACTAGCAGTATTAACTGAACTTACTCCTTTAAACTTGCGAAACACTGAGTACTGCTATACATATCCTGAAAAAGAAGATTAGTAACACCAAGAATAAACAATATACAGGTATAGAACCACTTTTTGAGAAGGGGCTTATTCAGAGTTGATCATTCCCACACTTGTTACCAAGAAAGTGAATCTACCCACATCAAAAGCTTTAGTGAATAGATCAGCAAACTGATTATTAGTGTGACCTTTTACAACTTGAATAAGTTTCTTTTCATTACAGTCTCTTATGAAGTGATACCTGATTTCAATGTGCTTTGTCTTTGAGTGCTAGACAGGATTATTCACAATGCTAATAGCACTGCTGTTATCAATAAAAATTGGAGAGTGTAGAAAGGTTACCCCATAATCCAACATTTGATTCTGAATCCATAAGACTTGAGAACAGCAACTTGCAGCTGCTATGTACTCTGCCTCTGTTGTAGATGTGGATACTGTGGTTTGTTTCTTGCACTGCCAAGACACTAGTCTTGCACCCAAAAACTGACATCCTCCAGAAGTAGATTTTCTGTCCAAGTTTGCTCCACCTAGATCACTATATGAGTATGCAAGTAGGTCAAAGGATGAGTCATGAGGATACCAAAGTCCCAATTTGGGTTGCCCTTTGAGATATCTGAATATCCTCTTAACAGCTTGATAGTGAGATTGCTTTGGCCTAACTTGGAATCTTGCACACACACAGACTGGAAACATTATATCTGGCCTAGAGGCTGTAAGATACATGAGAGAGCCAATCATGGATCTATAATGATGAACATCCATATCCTCCCCCTCAAGATCTGCTGTTATCTGCTTGTGTGTCTCCATAGGTGTGCTAGCACGTTTTGAATCTGAGAAACCAAACTTGGTTAGAATGTCCTGCACATACTTGGACTGACATATGAAGATTCCATCTGTCTTCTGTTGAACTTGGAGTCCAAGGAAGAAAGTAAGTTCCCCCATGGAACTCATTTTGAACCTTTGATGCATTAGTTCCTCAAACTCCTTGCACATGTTGTCTCTTGTTGATCCAAAGATAATATCATCAACATAGATTTGGACCAACAAGATATCCTTCTTCTTTCTCTTGATAAATAGAGTCTTATCAATAACTCCTCTTTCAAAGCCATTTTCCAAGAGATAGGATGACAGAGTGTCATACCATGCTCTTGGAGCTTGATGTAGTCCATAAAATGCTTTCTTCAATTTGTATACTCTGTCTGGATAGCTTGGGTTTTCAAACCCTGGTGGTTGACAGACATATACTTCTTCTTCAATTGAACCATAAAGAAATGCACTTTTCACATCCATCTGATAGACTTTGAATTTCATGTAGGAAGCATAAGCCAGGAATAATTTAATTGCTTCTATCCTGGCCACAGGTGCAAATACTTCTTCATAGTCTATTCCTTCTTCTTGTGTATACCCTTGAGCCACCAGCCTTGCTTTATTCCTTATCACTATACCTCTCTCATCTCTCTTATTCCTGAAGACCCATTTAGTTCCTATTGCCCTTTGGCCTTTAGGAAGGTCTACCAGATCCCAAACATCTTGCAGCTTGAACTGCAGTAGCTCTTCTTGCATGGCTTCTATCCAACTGGATTCTTTCATAGCATCAAGTGCCTTTTTACGCTCAAGCTGGGATAAAAAGCAAGAAAGCACTGTGTGTTGTTGATCTTGGATTTCTTGAAGTTTACTTTGATTTCTAGTCATCATAGGCGAGGATATATCTCCTATTACCAGCTGTGGAGGATGATTCTTTTGTATTCTGGTGTGATGACTAGGTTCTTCATTAAGTCCCAACTTTAGATTAGAGTCATTCAACTCAACTGAAGTGTTTTCAGTAGCCACTTCTGGTTCTTTATTCTCTTGAGTCTCCTCATCTCTACTTTCTTCTTCACCTTGACTTGGTCCAGTAGATGGTTCCTTTTCACAGTCTTCAACAGGATTCACTGTAGGTATGGGAAATATCACAGATTGAGATATACTTTCTGAGACTTGTGTAGTCCCTGATTCTCCACTCCCTGTACCTGCATAATCATCACTACTGAAACCAAAAGAGTTAGTTAGTGAGTCAATGTCAAATAGCCACTGAGGACCAGACCCAATTGGATTTGGTGTGTTCTCATTGCATTTGACATTGTCACTTTCTTCAATTATTCTGGAAGAAGAGTTAAAGACTCTGTAAGCCTTACTCTGAGATGAGTAGCCAACAAGAAATCCATCATCTGCTTTGCTATCAAACTTACCTAAGTAAGATTTGGTATTGAGAATAGTACAAGGACACCCAAAAGGTTTGAAAAATCCAATAAATGGTTTTCTTTTATTTAAAAGCTCATAAGGAGTCTTGTTCTTTTGCTTGACCACTAGAACTCTGTTTTGGACATAACAAGCAGTATTAACTGCTTCAGCCCAGAAGGTAATTGGCATTTTTGAATCAGCCAACAAGGATCTAGCAGCCTCTATTAGTGTCCTATTTCTCCTTTCAGCAACTCCATTTTGTTGAGGAGTCCTAGGAGCACTATATTGTCTCTCAATGCCTTTCTCTTCACAAAAGGTGTTTAGATCAAGATTTTTAAACTCAATTCCATTATCTGATCTAATGACTTTTACTTTTTGATTAGTTTGGTTTTCAATTCTTAGAATAAAGGATTTGATAAGTCCACTTGTCTCATCCTTAGTCCTTAGAAAATATACCCAAGTAAATCTGGAGTAATCATCAACAATAACCAAGCAGTAAGATTTCTTGCCTATACTCATAACATTTGTAGGACCAAACAGATCCATATGCAGTAACTGGAGACAAGAAGAAATAGAATTTAACTCTTTGGTCTTATGAGAAGTTTTGTGCTGTTTGCCTTTAAGACAAGCAACACAATGATCATCACATGAAAAGACTTTTGAAGGTAAACCTCTTACAAGGTTGTTTTTAACAAGTTTGTTCATAGTCTTGAAATTCATATGACACATCCTTCTGTGCCATAGAGAGGATTCATCCACAGAAGCTTTTGAAACTAGACAGTTCAGGGATGAATCACTATTAACATTGTCCATATCTAGACAATAAACATTGTCCTTTCTTGGAGTTCTAAGTAGTATCATGCTTTCATCAACTACTTTGAACCCTAGAGCAAGGATCATACACTTTGTGTTTGTAAATAATATGCTATGTTGTTTGTCACAAACCTGTGATACACTTAAGAGGTTGTACTTCAATTGATCAACATAGTAGACATCCTCAAATGTCATCTTACCTTTTGTGACATTACCTTTGCCACTTATTTTACCACCAGTAAGATCATTTCCAAAAGCAACATGTCCTCCATTGATATACTTGAAATCCTGAAGGCATGACATGTTACCTGTCATGTGCCTAGAGCAACCACTATCAACATGCCAAATGCTCTTTGATTTGAGTTGTTGGTTACCCTGCACATTAGATGAATCAGTTAGTTTGAATAAGGAACCCAAGACAAAGTGGTCTTGGGTACCCCTTTCTCATCAAAATACTTGCATTCTTTCTTGACAAGATTTTTAAACTTTGATTCCTCATGCTTGGAGTATTTTGTCACAATAATAGGCTTGGAAACATTTTTGCTAGATGTAATAATGATTTTAGAAGTACTAACTGCCTTAGCAGCACTTGCATGCTTAGCAGTACTAACCTTGTTAGCAGTAGTAACTGTGTTTGCAGCATTAATATTTTCAGCAGTACTAACACTGTTAGCAGTAGTAACTGTGTTAGCAGTACTAATATTTTTAGCAGTACTAACACTGTTAGTACTTCTAGGTACCCATAGTAAAATACTTTCTTTTAAAACCTTATTTTTCATAGGGCCTTTACTTTCAACAGATTTCTTCATCACATGTTTCTTTCCAGCCTTCCTATAACCAACAGGTTTTTGCACAAATCTTTGAAAGTTTATCTGTTGATTAATAGGGTTAAAGAAGCAATACTTAGCCAAATGATTCAACTTGCCACATATGAAACAAGGTTTTGGTCTATTGATTTTATTCAGATCAACTCCTTGTTTCTGAGCCCATTGATTATTCCAGTTTCTTTGATTACCTCTTTTTATACCAGAATTTAGGCTCTTAGCTTTATTACAAGCACACTGTTTACAAGATCCACGATTCACAACCGTGGTTTGTTTGTAATGGACCTTGTTATCCTTTCCTTTGATCTTCTCTATCTCCTTGGACTTGACCCAGATTTTCCCACATCCCTCATTGGTGATGATATTTTTTTCTAATGGTATCTTTTTAGTCACAATATTATCCCTATTCTTACTAGCTTCTTTCTTAGTCAAATCCTTAACTACTACCTCATCCAAAGGATCTATCTTAAGAGCTTCCTCAGACAAGTCCTTTTTCTCCTTGGTTTCTAACAAGTCTGAAGTAGGAGAGATATAGTTGTTGTTGTAAGGAGGAGGTGTATTGTTGTATCCAATACCAGGCTTCATCTTATCATGAATCTGAGCCTTTAGAAGAGAAACCATTGCTTTTGAATCATATGAAAACTTTTCTATGTCAAGCTTAACTTTAGATAGTTCCTCTTTCAGCCTATCATTTTCTTCTAAGGACTTAGACAGTTTGGTCTCTAACTCATTCTTTTCCCACTTCCAATAGTTTGTGTCATAGGAGTGTTGAAGTTCATTAGCTTGAAAGCCTTTGATTTGCTCTTCAAATCTCTCTACTATCAACACATAATCTCTTCTGTCCTTTTCTAATCTTTTGAGGTCATCACACATACTTTGATTGTGATCCCTGTATCTTTTGACAATGTCTATGCAAGATTTAGTGCAAAGATTAGAAATTACCTCAGAGGGGAGATCAGACACTTCTGCCATAAGAGCTTGATTCTGAATGGCTTCCTCAGCTTGATCACTCCAGTCAAATCCCATTCCTTGTTGGGAAACAAGGGCTTGAGCAGGATTCTTGTTTTGATTGTAGCCTCCATTCTGAGCTTGTTGGTGGTTGTTGTTTGGAACAACACTCCTGCATTCTCTAGCAAAGTGTCCTTTCATGTGACACTTATAGCATTCCACCTTAGTCTTGTCAAAACTAGCTCCATCTTCTCTTCTTTGAGAGAAGTTGTTTCTTCCTGTTCTTTTAATAAACTTCTTCACTCTCATAGATAACATGGCCATCTGCCATTTAATGTCCATCTCCTCCAGATCATCAGGGTGAAGTTGATCTAGATCATCATTAATCAATGAATTGTTGCTATGACTGGACAAAAAGGCTTCAAAGATAGTTCCAGTGCCTTTTTCTGAATTTACTCCACTGGCAGTACTAACTGCTTCAGGGTTAGCAGTAGTATCAGTAGACGTTGAAAGAAGTGCAGCATTGTGGATATAGCCAGTGGGATTCTTCTTGGATTCTACCTCAGTTTCAAAAACTCTTAGATCATTATATAGATCATCAAGTTCCTTCTCTTCCAGATTGTCACTCTGTCTATATGAGACAGTGTACATAGTCCATTCATCCCCAAGAGATCTGAGGAACTTTCTGTTGATATCATCTTGTTCCATCTTCACTCCTACAGTAGCCAGTTCACCAATGAGCTTGTTGAATCTATCAAAAGTTTGAGTCATAGACTCATTCTTTGAAGAAGTGAAATTCTCATACTGCTGCTTTAGAACATCTCTTTGATTTCTTTTGATACTTTTAGTTCCAACAAATCTTTTCTCTAGAGCATTCCAGAGAATCTGAGCATCAGTGCAGTTGCAAAATTGATGCTGATATTCATTGGGAATGGCCAAGAGCAGAGTGCTCAAGGCCTTCATCTATGTCTGTCTGATCTTCCTCTCACCATCTGTCTTTAGTGGAGGTCTTTTTCCATCTGGTCCTATCTTTCCTGCTTCAGAAGGACCATTCTCAATGATATCCCACATTGAGTAGTCAGTGAGAAGAATGAATTGTCTAATTCTGATCTTCCACATGTCAAACTCACTGGGTTTGAGCATTGGAACCTTAGAGACCAGAGTACTGTTTGATTCTGCAAGGTTTTCCATGATGAATGAAAAGATGTTTCTGAGGGAGATAGGCTCTGATACCACTTGTCAGGATCGAATTCTTAACAAGAATAAATTCTCAGAAACTAATATCAAAGAAGTTGCGGAATAACACTTTGATATTCAATCAAGCAGTAAACCAAAACAGTATATAATCAACAACTTGTAAACTTGTATTGAATGCTTGAAGTTACAAGATTAAACACACAACCTCAATATTGATGAACAGGCTCACCAATACGAATTATACTTCTCTAGAATTAGGATCTATGCCTTGAGGTTGATTTTCTCTAAAACTTAGAATGAATAATTAATCTCTATCTAAACTATTCTATCAAATCTGTACATATACTGAATAAAAAGATAATTACAATAAATAAAATATCTTCAGTATATCTTCCATCATTATCTTCAAGCCTTCCATGAATATCTTGATTTTTTCCAGCTGTCATCCTTTCCATCCGGTTCTTTAAGTCAAAAGCAGTACTAACTATGCTCAGCAGCATTAATTTCTTCTAGCAGCATTAACTTGGTCTTAGCAGCATTAACTACTAAGCAGCACTAACCACTAGCAGTACTAACTATCTAAGCAGTACTACCTTTGTTCAAGCAGCACTAACTTTGACTAGCAGTATTAATTCTACTAGCAGTAGTAATACTCAGCAGTATTAACTTTGAAGTCCTCTGGCAGTAGTAATTCTGAACTAACAGCATTAAAAACTTGTTCACATCTTCAGTTCCCAACATAAGTCTTCACTTTTAAGCTCTGTCAGTACAATCTCCCCTTTTTCTTTAACGACATTCTTTCCAAAATTGTCTTTAAACTATTAACAATCTTCAGACTTTGGAAAGAAATTATCTTCAGAATCAGCTCGGATTGCTTTAGCAAATAATCTTCAAAGAAAATTTCCTCAAATCTTCAGAAATTCTTTAATCTTCTTCAAATCTTCAAATCTTTACTTTGAACTTTTCTGACTTGGACATTTCTGAAAATCATCTCTCAAAACTTTATCATTTCTTGATACCATCTCCCCCTTTTTGATGATTTGAGCATCTATATCATCAAAGCTTTTCTTCCAAAAAATGTCTTTGACCATTCTGATTTGTCAAACTGAGCCTCTGATTCTGTGATCCACAACCAAGTATTCATCTACATCTTTGCAAATCCAGACAAAATAAGAACATGTAACTCCTGAATCAACAAATGAATCAGTTAAAATGCCTGTCAGTACGGGGGCTTCGACCCCGGACTGCATGCTTTAGCAGTCGGGTTTCGGCCCATATTGCCAGGGATTAGTTTGGGTCCAATGTGGTCTGGGATACCCTCTCCAAAAAAAAAAAAAAAAAAAAACACAAAGTCACTGTGTGTAACGAATACACAATATAAAGGAGCTTTTTGATGTTCACTCCCCCAGTGCTTCCATCCAATCTTCGAAATACCACAAAGGCAATTTCTATGAATGTTATGACAAAGAAACAAATTCTTTCTGTGTCCGTGCATGTGTAGAAAGAATTAAGCACAAATAATTGCTTTTTAAGTCTCAACATAGTGTAAACCACTGAGACAACAGTATATAAACACATACTCAATGTGCATGATTGAAGTGCGAAGGTGAGGCAGACTTCCTTCTTTTTCAATATCCAGATTTTCCAAATGAAAACCAGATAGCATATGTGCTGCGTCCCCAGAAAAATATGAAACATTTTCTTTTTGAGAAGAAAATGAGTGGTTTGTGGGGTTTAAGCAAGAGTTGGCAAGGGCTAGTTGCCTGTTTCAATAACATTCACCAAAGAATTGTGAAACGCTAGTAATGTGGATGCCCGGTTCAGAAAGTAGTTGGTGCAGAATTTGATATTCTTTTACTCTGTTCTCTCACCCTCTTTCTTTTTACTCATTAAGCTCATTACTAACCAATCTCTCATTTCCATTTTACCTCGTCACACCCACACTCATTTCTTTATAGACTCCTCACACTCAATCACTAAGGATTAACTTCTTGGGTAGAAATCACTGGTTAACGTGATTTCATAGAAGTTCAGTTAATTCCTAGCACAAAGAACCCATATTTCCTATAAAGCATAATGTTGCTCAATATGGTTTAACTTGAAATAGTTAAAGCTCAAATACAAGTCAGATAAATGTATATGCTCAGAATATAGTCAATAAGATATGGGCATTTTAAACATTAAAGTATTTACGAACAAGTATATTGAATGAATAGATATGAATGCAAAAGATTTGTTTGAAAATATGACATTGTATGAAAATGATCAGAAATGAATGATATAACAATCAAAGCTTATGGTCAAGAATAATGGATATTGTCTATATGAATCAAAAATATAAACTTTCTTGAAATGAACGCTTCGAAATGAAATGACGCTCAATATACATTGAAGTACAAGCGGAGTGTCTTACCATCGAAATTATGTTTCAATATGAGACATGGTAAAAACAATTTGAACAAAAAATTAAACCGATGTGTGTGAATACTTGAAAGTATATGAAAAGACAATACGCAAGTATTTATCTTTAGAAACACACCGTTTGTTTATCAATTAAGCACAAAAATAAAATGTAAACATTTAAAATCACACTTCCAAATTATAAAATCTGTTTAAGAATCGGGAAGTGGTTTGAACATTTCAGAACATGTTTTCATATCTGAAAGTCGTCCTTCATTCAGATACATATGAGATTAAGATAAGAAATTAATCTTTCCGTGCAATCTTAATTCTCATGAAGTCAGTTGTAGTCAATAAGATATGATCGTGTCATCCTCTCTCAGCCTGCATAAGTCTCAAAGTCTAGTCAAAGCAAATTTATTCACAAACTTATTTGAAAAATAAAAGACATAAAGCAGTAAAACGATTAAAGTACGAGTTCTAATTTGAAATAATCAAAAATCATAGTCTTACTCCTTTTGACTTGGCTTATATGCTCCCCCTAAAATCATGCATTACAAAAATGTTGTCAGTGAAATAAAATGCAGAAATTAGTTATGCTCCCCCTCAAAATAATGTAGATTACTTTTAATCTTCTCTTACTCCCCCTGAGATTATGAGCAAACAATTAAAGTGCAAATATTATTCAGACATAAAAATAAAGAAAATGAAGAAAAATAACAATACGTAACTTTAGTAGGTAACAACCGATTATGTTTTCAGATTTAACATACAAAGCTTAGAGACAAGAAAATTAAATCACTTTTCATATAAGGGTTTGGTAAATAAATCTGCAAGTTTTTTTACAAAATAAAGTTCAATTGTTCCTTTTTCTACATTATGTTTGATAAAATGATACCTTACATCAATGTGTTGGTTTTCGTAGGTTGGACAGGATTAGCAGATATCGCGATTGCACTCTTCGAGTCACAATATATTGGAATTTTATCAAACTTGAATCCATAGTCTCGCAGCTGTGTTTGCATCCACAGGACTTGAGAGCAGCAACTGGCAGCAGCTACGTACTCTGCTTCAGCAGTTGATGCGGAAACGCATAATTGTTTCTTTGATGCCCAGCTAACGAGCTTGTCTCCAAGGAATTGAATGTGACCTGAAGTGCTCTTTCTGCCCAACATGCAACCTGCATGATTTGCATCTGAATAGGCAGTCAGTTGAAACCCAGTGTCCTTAGGATACCACAGACCAAGATCTGCAGTCTCCTTCAGATACCTAAAAATTCTTTTGACAGCAGTCAAATGGGATTGTTTAGGAGTAACCTGATATCTAGAACATAAGCATGTTGAAAACATAATATCTGGCCTACTTGAAGTAAGATACATTAACGATCCAATCATACCTCTATAAGTCCTAACATCAACACTTTTACCCGAAGGATCAGTGCTAATTTTAGTACCTGGTGCCATCGGGGTTCCAATTGGTTTTCAATTTTCCATTTTGTACTTCCAAAGAATATCCAAAATGTACTTAGAATGGTTAATGAAAATCCCCGTTGAAAACTATTTAACTTGTAATCCTAGAAAGAAATTCATCTCTCCCATCATACTCATTTGAAAACGTGACACCATGAGGTTAGAAAAGTGTTTACAATGTTTAGGATTACTAGAACCAAATATTATATCAACAACATATATTTGAATAAGGATGATATCGGCTTTTTCCTTTGTGATGAAAAAAGTGGTGTCAACTTTACCTTTGGAAAAACCTGACTTGAACAAGAATTTTGATAGAACATCATACCATGCTCGAGGGGCTTGTTTTAAACCATCAGGGCTTTGTCCAAGATGTAGACATGATCTGGCTTATCTGGATTTACGAACCCTTCTGGTTGAGACATGTATACTTCCTCCTTAAGAATGCCATTCAAAAAGGCTGTTTTCACATCCATCTGATAGACTGTGAAATTCTTATGAGCTGCGTAGGCTAGAAACATGCGGATTGCTTCTATACGCGCTACTGGAGTATACGTCTCATCGTAGTCTATGCCTTCCTTTTGCCGGTAACCTTTGGCTACAAGTCTAGCTTTGTTCCTAATGACGATACCATATTCATCCTTTTTATTCTTGAATACCCATTTAGTGCCAATCACGGATTTACCTTCCGGTTTTCTAACTAATCTCCAGACCTTCAGGGCTTCAAACTGATTTAATTCTTCTTGCATAGCAGATACCCAATCCGAATCAGCTAAAGCATCTGATACTCGCATGGGCTCTATCTTGCTGAGGAATGAGTCATGCAGACATTGATTCAAAGTCGCTGACCTAGTTTGTATAGGCTTGTTAAGATCTCCAATTACTTGATGTAATGGATGCTCTTTGGTCCAGCGTTGCTCCTGAGGGAGTGGAGTAGATGAAGTTTGAACATGATCATCATATATAAATCCACTATCAGGCTCTTCAGTTTGAATAATAGGAGGGGGGTTTGCAGTTGAAGTTTCAGGTCAAGAAGTATCAGTTGGAACAACAGACTCTGACTGTTGAATAGACAATGTATCACACCCAACTGAAATAGTTACTTCTGGCTTAGCAGGTACTTGTACATCTTCAATTGTAGGAGTAGTTGTTGGAATGTGAGTTTCTGACTGAACGGGGGATACAAGTTCAGTTAAAACTTCTGAGGTGACTGGATGATTGAAACTTGTGTCTTCAGACCTGTCAGTCACAGCATATTTAGATACATTAGATCCTAGAAACTCATCATAAAAGAATTCAAATAACAAATCTAAATCAGATAAATGTGAAACTGAAGTAGAAGCGTTATCCGAATTTTTCTCTGTAGAAACAGGTTCTAGACTTATCTGTCCAGAAGCTAATACTCCAGTGATAACGGGTTTTGAACTGAGTTGTTCAGAAGCCATTTCTTCATCAAATGTAACATTAACGCTCTCGACAACTGACTTGGAATTCTTCAGATAAACACGATATGCTGCCGATGTTGAAGAATAACCAATGAAGATACCCTCGTCCGCCTTAGCACTGAATTTATTCATACTCTCTCTGTCGTTAAGCATAAAACATTTACACCCAAATATGTGAAAATATTTGATTGTCGGTGTTCTGTTGTTGATCAGCTCATATGGAGTCTTTTGAAAACGGCGGTGTATCATGGACCGATTTTGAGTATGACATGCAGTCGACACAGCTTCTGCCCATAAGAATAGAGGTAGATCGGATTAGCTAAGCATAGTAAGAACGGCCTCGACTAGCGTCCTATTTCGCCTTTCGACTACTCCATTTTGTTCAGGTGTACGAGCAACAAAGTACTGATGTGATATCCCGACCGATTTGAGATATTCTTTAAATATCTTGTTTTTGAACTCTGTGTCGTTGTCCGTTCGAAGAAACTTGACGTGTCTTTGCATATTCAATTGAGTAGTTTTTAAGAAAGTAATGAGAACTTCGGGCGTCTCATCTTTTGATCGAAGAAATTTGACCCATGTGTATCTTGAGTAATCGTCCATAATGACCAACACATATTTCTTTCCACCCAAACTTTGAGTTCTCATTGGACCATACAAATCCATATGTAACAATTCTAATGGAGAACTAGTGCTTGGTTCAGGCTTCGGTTTATGCGGAGATCTCTTCATCTTACCCTTCTCACATGCAGCACATAAGTGTTCTTTCTCGTATTTCAGCTCAGGAAGTCCTTTTACCAATTTTCCACTAACCAGCTTGTTGATATAGCGAAAATTCAGATGTGATAGTCGTCGGTGCCAAAGCCAACTTTGCTGCATCGAAGCTTTTGACAATAAGCAAACATGACTGTCATTCTGTACCTTTGAAAGATTGATGGTATATAGGTTCGTCTTTCGATTTCTGACTAAGAGTTCATTGCCGTCTTCAGTACGAACAGAACACCTCTTAGCTTTGAAGTTGACCTCTAACCCTTTATCACAGAATTGACCGATGCTAAACAAGTTGTGCCCTAAACCTTCGACATAACTCACCTTCTTAATCGTTATGTTGTCTTGAATGATGTCACCATATCCTAAGATTGGTGAAAGCTGATCGTTTCCAAATCTGACATTTCCACTGAATTTCTCTGTATAATTAAACAATAAAGCTTTTTGCCCAGTCATATGCTTGGAACATCCACTGTCCAAGTACCATATATGCCGGGTCTGCAAGAGAAATCAGGAAACAATAACTTTAGGTACCCATTTAAAAACGGGTCCTAACAGATTAACACATGATTTTGGTATCCATTTGAAAATGGACCCTCTGTTCTTTTGAAAACCTTTAAAAATATTTAATCTTGAAGAATACACATGATAAGATCCATACCAATCAGAAGAATTATGAGAATAAGCAAAATCATTTCTCCGATAATGATAAGATTTAGTAGTAATAGGAAATAATTGAATCAATTGCTTTATTGAATAACGCTTGTAAGAAGTTACAAGGTTTTGTTTAGGTGAAGCAAGTTGACCAACTACATCATTATCACTACTAACTAATGTATTACAACAGTTATCAGAAACTGATTCAGCTATCTCATCATTTGTTCCTTTTTGGTCGCCATTCAGTTCGAGATTTCGACCTTTTCTTGCTTATATCTGAAACAAAAGATTTAGATTTATTAGGAAAATCAGATTTCTGAAAATGAGTTTTCTTTGTTTTACAGTATTAATCCGTTTTTGTGATTGCTGTTTCTTATGATTCTTACCTTTAGAATAATATTCAGCAGTCACAAAAACTGTAGATGATTCATCAGTTTTAAGAACACTTGGTAACACTTTTTCAGGTATAAGACAAGTAGAATGATCAGGAAGAGAAGCATTGAAGTCAAACATATCAATTTCTTCTATGCACCCACCATCAGAATTTAAAAAATCATTTGCAGGCGCAAATAAGTCATCAAAGTTATCAGTTGAGGTTTGAGGTGCCTTTGAAACTTTAGAACACTTTGTAGATTTAGTTTGAAAAACAGTGTTCTTTAAAACTGTAGAAAACACACTTTGTTCAATATCTACCAAAAGTTTTTCATCAAATAAAACATTTTCAATCTCAATTATTTTTCTTTCAAGAATGAGTGGAGGAACATAAACCTTTGCAATTGCAGGTTTTGCCTTCATCTCAGAAACAGAATAACTAGCAAAATAGTCATTCGTAAGAACTTTTTCTGTTTCTGCAAGATAACTTTCATTTAACTTGGCATAGTTAAATGGTAGTTGCATTTTCTTTACATTCTTTCTATTTTCAGTTTCTTTAACCTCAACTTCTTCTGGTAATTTGGTAACAAATTTGGGTTTTAAATGAGTATGTTTACCAGCACAAGCAAGAAAATAAAAATTATATAATGCTGGTTGTTTTCTGATGGCTTTCTTTAAGTAATGGGGGTTTTGAAAACCAAGACCCCATTTTTCTTTAACATCAGCCTCTTCGTTAGGTGCATTAAGAAAAATGGTTTGATCTGTTTGTCCACTTGCATAAAGTTTGGCTTCTAGACCATTTACCTTTTTATTCAAAAGCTTGTTATCAACCTGCAGTTTATGAACAGTTAGTGCATATTCTTTCTTCTCAAACTCATATTTAGAAATTTTAACTTCAAAATCAGAAATCTTCTTTTCAAAAGAATCTACTTGAAGTTTAGAATTAGAAGCAGACTTGCGTAAAGAATCAATTAGATCTTTGTTCCCAATAATAGACTTATTAAGCTCAAAGATCTTGTTGTTTCTTTTAGTAACTCTGTCTTTTTCTTTCTTTAGTTTTACTTGAAGATCATTAAGCTCAACCATCATAGCTTCCATTTTGATTATGAAATCATTTTCAGTTAAATTTAATACCTCATCAGCTGTCTCATCATCTGACTCATCATACTTGACCTCTTTTCCCATTAGACAGAGATGTGCAGTTTCTTCTTTCTCTTCCTCTTCATCCTCTGAATGATCCAGCCAAAATTCGTCTTCAGCCATTAATGCTATGCCAGCTTCTTGCTGTTTGTCCAATAGCAGTTTGTTCTGATAATACTGGGAGTTTCTAACCTTTGGCTTTCGACAATCTTTAGCAAAATGTCCAATCTTGTCACAGTTTTAGCATTTAATTGGATCATTTGCTGGTTTTTCAGCAACGGTGTAATGTCAGGATCGAAATTCAAACAAGAATTTAATTCACACACACCCAAATGGTTTGAAAAATCCAATAAAAGGTTTCTTCTTGTTAAAAAGTTCATATGGTGTCTTGCCTTGAGATTTAACTATTAGAACCCTGTTTTGAACATAACAAACAATATTAACTGCTTCTGCCCAAAATGTAACTGGCAGTTTTGAATCTGCCAACAGGGATCTTGCAGCTTCAATAAGTGTCCTATTTCTCCTCTCAGCAACTCCATTATGTTGAGGGGTCCTAGGAGCACTGTATTTTCTCTCAATACCTTTTTCCACACAGAAGTTGTTTAGATCATGGTTTTTGAATTCAGTTCCATTATCAGATCTGATGATTTTAACTCTTTGATTTGTTTGGTTTTCAACTCTGAGAATAAAGGATTTGATCAGTCAATTTGTCTCATCCTTTGTCCTCATAAAATAGACCCAAGTGAATCTAGAGAAATCATCAACAATAACTAAGCAGTAAGATTTCTTACCAATACTCATCACATTTGTTGGGCCAAACAGATCCATATACAGTAAGATAAGAGGTGAAGAGATTGTATTTATCTCTTTGGACTTATGAGAAGTTTTGTGTTGTTTGCCTTTAAGACATGCAACACAATGATCATCACATGAAAATACCTTTTGTGGTAAACCTCTTACAAGGTTGTTTTTCACAAGATTATTCATTGTTTTAAAGTTCATGTGACACATCCTTCTGTGCCATAGAGATGATTCATCATTAGAATCTTTTGAAAATAGACAATTAAATGATGAATCATTAGATACATTCTCTAAATCTAAGCAATAAACATTGTCCTTTCTTGGTGTTCTCAGTAGTATCATACTTTCATCAACTACCTTGAACCCTTTAGCAAGGATAATACATTCAGTATCAGTAAACAATATACTATGTTTCTTGTCACAAACCTGTGATATACTTAAAAGGTTGTATCTCAATTGCTCAACATAGTAGACATCCTCAAAGGTCATCTTACCCTTTGACACATTACCTTTTCCACTAATCTTTCCTCCAGATGGATTATCACCAAATGCAACATGTCCTCCATCAATTCTTTTGAAGTTTTGTAGGCAGGACTTGTTGCCTGTCATGTGCCTAGAGCAACCACTATCAATATGCCAAAAGCTCTTCCCTTTTTGCTGTTGGTTGCCCTGCACATAAAGTGGAACAGTTGGTTTTTAGTAGGAACCCAAGCCAAAGTGGTCTTGGGTTTCCCATTCTCATCAACATATTCACAATCAGTTTTGATGAGCTTTTCAGACTGGGGAATCTTATGGCTTGAATACTTTGTCACAATAATAGGTTTGTTACTGGAAGCAGTACTAACTTGATTGGTAGTACTAAATTTGTTAGCAGTACTAACATCATTAGCAATACTAATTGGATTTGCAGTACTAATTTTGTTAGCAGTACTAACTTCATTGGCAGTACTAAATGGATTAGCAGTATTAACATTGTTAGCAGTAGTATTGCTTGCAGCAGCATTATTTCTGTCAGCAGTACTATTTGAAGTAGCAGTACTAACAGATTTCTTTACTATTGGAACCCAAACCTGAACAAAATTGTTTGCTTTATTTTTCTTTAAGTTACTCCTTGACTTATTTGGAGTATTTTTCTTTGATTTTGCAAACTTGTTTTGAGCATGATCTTTTAAAGGTGCTCTTTTTACATTTTCAGCCATATGATTCCTTCTTTGATTCCTATAACCAACAGGATTTTGTATATGTCTTTGAAAGTTTATCCTTTGGTTCATAGGATTGAAATAACAGTATTTGGCAATATGGTTAAGCTTTCCACAAATAAAACAAGGTTTTGGTCTATTGATTTTACTCAGATCAACCCCTTGTTTTTGTGCCCACTGATTATTCCAGTTTCTTTGATTACCCCTTGTTTTATCATGTTTTTGGGGCTGATGCTGTTTACATGTACAGGGATTCACAACTGTGGTCTGCATTTAGTGGACTCCCTGTACCTTTCCCTTTTCTCTCTTTGAGCTTTCCATTTTTTCACTCGTTGAGCTATCCACCTTTTCACTCTTTGAGCTATCCACCTTTTCACTCTTTGAGCTATCCAACTTTTCACTCTTGATGAATGGTTTACCTCCCCCTTCATTAGTAAGAATATGATTTTCTACAGGAATATCTTCTGCATTCTTATTCTCAGAATTCTCTTTCTCATTCTCTTCTTCAACCACCACACTATCTATAGGATCTACTTCTGTTGCTCCTATAGGTAAGTCCTTCTTATTTTGGTTTTCTACGAGATCTAAAGAGGGAGGGATATAATTATTGTTATAAGGTGGAGGTGTTGCATTGTATCCTATACCACTCTTGATCTTATCAAGAACTTGAGCTTTAAGCAAAGAGTCCATTGCTTTGGAAGCATAAGAAAACTTCTCAATGTCAAGCTTAGCTTTCTCATACTCACTCTTTATCTTCTCACACTCCTCTTTAGATTTTTCTATTTGGATCTCTAATTGATCTTTCTCCCACTTCCAGTAATTTGTGTCATAGTAATGCTGAAGTTCATTGGCCTTGTAAGCCTTGATTTGATCTTCAAACTTCTCCACAATCACTTTATACTCTCTTATATCTCTCTCTAACCTTTTAAGGTCATCACACATGCTTTGGTTATGATCCCTGTACTTTTGAACAGTCTGAAGACACTCTTTAGTGCACAGTTTGGTTTTTACCTCTGTTGGAATATTTGTGCTTGAAGATTCTGAGACTTCTGCCATCAGGGCTTGATTCTGAATAGCTTCTTCTGCTTGATCACTCAAATCAAATCCCATTCCTTCTTGAGAAACAAGAGCTTGAGTGGAGTTTCAGTTATTTTGGAAGCTTGAGGAATGTGCTTGCTGGTGGTTGCTGCCATATTGTTGAGGAGTTCCTCCTCTGCATTCTTTTGCAAAGTGTCCCATCTTGTGACACTTGTAGCACTCCACCTTTGACTTGTCAAACCCAACACCATATTCTCTCCTCTGAGAAAAGTTGTTCCTCCAGTCCTTTTTATGAATCTCTTTACCCTCATAGTTAGCATGGCCATCTGCCACTTTATATCCATCTCCTCAAGGTCATCTGCATTAATTTGTTCAAGATCATCATTAATTAAACCAGAATTAGCATGACTAGCAAGAAAAGCTTCTAATACAGAGTCATTAGATACATCCTGCTTAGATACATAAGCAGTACTAACTGATTCTGTATTAGCAGCAGAAACAGTAGAAGAAGAAGAAGATGATAAAAGGGCAGCATTATGAGTGTATCCAGATGGTATTTTCTTGGCTTCAACTTCAGCCTCAAACACCCTTAAGTCATTATAAAGATCGTCTAGTTCTTTGTCCTCCAGCTTGTCATCCTGTCTGAAGGAGACAGTATACATGGTCCATTCATCTCCAAGGGACCTTATGAACATTCTGTTTACATTATCTTGATCAATCTGCACTCCAACAGTAGCTAGTTCACCTATCAGCTTGTTAAACCTGTCAAAAGTTTAAGTCATGGACTCATTCTTAGTTGACATGAAGTTTTCATATTGTTGATTCAGTATTGCCTTCTGATTTCTCTTGGTACTTTTGGTACCAGAGAATCTCTTCTCTAGAGCATTCCAAAGCATCTGTGCATCAGTACAGTTGCAGAATTGGTGTTGATACTCATTAGGAATAGCCAAGAGCAGTGTGCTAAAGCCTTTCATCTTGGTCTACCTTATCTTCCTCTCTCCATCTGTCTTTGGTGGGATTCTTTTTCCATCTGCTCCAATCTTTCCTTCATTAGATGGGCCATTCTCAATGATGTCCCACGTAGAGTAATCTGTGAGAAGGATGTATTTCCTGATCCTAATCTTCCACATGTCAAACTCATTAGATCTGAGCATTGGAACCTTTGAGACCATAACACTATCACTTGAACCGTCCATGATGATTGTTGTTTTTATGAGTTTAACAAAGCTCTGATACCACTTGTCAGGATCGAAATTCAAACAAGAATTTAATTCACACACACTCAGAAACAATGCTAAATAAGTTGCGAAAAAACACTTTAACACTAACAATCAATGAAACAGTATATCAAACTCAAATCACAAGTTTATATTGATTCAACTTGATGATTACACACAAAACCTCAATCTGTTGAACAGGCTCAACAGACGTTCTATACCTCTCTATAGAAAGGATCTAAACTAGTCTTGAGGTTAATTCTCTCTAAAAGAAAAACTTATGAATGAATTAATTCTTTTTACTATCAAATACTTCTATACTATATATACAAAACTGAATACAAGATAATTATCAAAATACAATTGATCTTCAGCATCAATACCATAATTATCTTCAGTCTTATCTCCAGCTTATCTTTATCTCCAAATCATCTTTATCTTTAGAAGCAACACTAATTATCTTCAGAAGTATTAACCATCTTCAGCAGCATTAATCTTCAGCAGCATTAATCTTCAGCAGTACTAACTTTCCAAGCAGTACTAACTATTGAAGCAATATTAATTCTACTAGCAGTAGTAATCTTGATAGTCTGGCAGTAGTAATTACTTAGCAACATTAATCAGCAGCATAAACCATACTTAGCATATTCAGACCCAACATGTAATCATTCAGAAACTTCTTCTTTTCTTCCGGCTTCCTTTCCATATACCGGTTCTCTTCATGTCGCTTTCCTTCAACTCTTTCTCGGTGCTCATGATTCTTGGAACTAGATGAAGAGTACCTTTGAGAATTGGTTCCCGACTTCTTGTAAAACTTCTTTTGAAAAGCTCGGGTCAATAATAGCATAGCCTGTTTGAGGCTTTCTCCATCATCTCCATCTGATTCTGATTCTGATTCTGATTCTGATTCAGAACTGGTAAGCACTTTCTTCTTTTTCTTCTTCTCTTTCTTTTCTTTCTTCTTCTCTCCAACAACCAGTGCAATGGGTTCAGGAACTGTCTCTGCCTTCTTTTTCTCAGCTCTTTTCTCTTCCACCTCCCCTTCATTCTGACGCAGAGTCTCAAAAACTTCATGTAAAGGAATATCATTCAGATCCTTCATCTGTTTCATCCTACGAGTATGCTTTTTCCACTCTGGTTGTAGGATGCTCAGGAATTTGACGTTGTTTTCTATTTGTTTCTTCTTCACTTTGTTCTTTGAGAGTTCGTTCAAAAGAAGCACAAACCTCTCATAGGTTTCCTCTAGGCTCTCATTTTCTTTGGCTTTGAATTCCTCGTAGCTATTGATGCAATTTGCTACTTTCATTTGATTGCCGACCTTGGAACCCATCATCATTTTTTGCAACTGATCCCTCATCTTCTTAGCATTTGCCTTGTAGCTGTCTATTTTGACGTAGATGTCATTCGCGATACTTTGAAGAAGAAGGGATCTTGCTTGTTTGTCTGCTTTGAAACGACTCTTTTGCTCTTTAGAATACTGAGCATATTCAACTGTAACTGTTTTCTTTTTCTGATCTCTTTCCTCAGTACCATCTTCACTATTTGATGAGTCATCATCGGGTATTTGAACTGTGATTGGTACCATAGGACCTCCCCATTCGCATGTCTATCCACAAAATCCAGAAATCTGTCTTTCCGTGCCAATAGAAAGAGCGTCTTTGGAAGTTATCTTGAATGTACCTGTTTGAAAAATATATGCAATAAGAAACTAGAATTGATCGTTAGTCCAAATGAAACAATCAAGAAAATACAGAAAACTTGAAATATAAAATCAGAAATTTTGATTACAAAAAGAAATATGTCCCCCTCCGCAGACTTAGCGGGTGGGGTCGAGGGGCAGCGCCCCTAGAGAAAAAAATTTCACTATTAAAGGGCATATTACAGTTTTAAAAATTTCTCAGAAAAAAATTCTAAGTATGAAAACTCGCAAATCACTATGGAACTCGCAAAAGCTCAAAACTCGCAGAACACTGAAACTCGCAGATTGTTGAAACTCGCAAGTCGCTGAAACTCGCAAGATACTATTCCTTTTGAATCGCTAACGTCTAAACATGCAGACCACTATTCACGATGAAACGCGCTAAATGAAACGTGCGCATTTCCAAAACTCGCTAGTCAAAACTTGCGCGTTCCAACACTTAGAAACTTTTCTTGAAATTCCAAACTCGCACGATGAAAGAACTAGTAGATCACTGTTCCTTGTCAAACTCGCACCCTCTGATTAACGCGTTTGTAGAACTCGCTAACCACTACGTGCGCGTTCTGATCCTTAGAAAAATTTCTCAATTTTCAATAACTCGCAGACTTCGATTAGCGCGTTTGTAGAACTCGCTAATCGTTACTTGCGCGTTTTGACCAAAATCTTCCACTTGCGCGTTCTAACGAAGAACTTGCGCATTCTTCAGATCTTGCCCGTTCTTCAGAAAGTCGACCAAATACCAACTTTTCTCACTGATTTCGATCCAAACATTGTCCAATTGACTTGAAACTTTGTATGGAAGCTCGATTACAATATTAGAACTGATTACAACACAAGAATTTCAAAAACAAACATTCACAATACAAAATGATTGATGATACAATGCGTATGAACTCGTGAACAAAAATTTCAACAAAAATTCGAAATTATCTATCAAATACAGTGCAAATGACAAATTTGACTATACAGACTCGATCAAATACACTCTGCTATCATAACCTGACCAAATTCAACACCTAATTTGCACTAAAACTCAGACTTGATCTGAACAATAAAGAACACAGTGACGATGAACAGTATCTCGATTTCTTGATCTGATTTCGATTTGGATTTGCTCTGATACCAATTGTTATTCCCATATTCTAGTTCCTAATCACAAACAAATCAAACATAAACAAGATTTCAATCAATTACCTGTTTGATTAACTTTCAAATCCAACGATTACAACTTTCTCTCTCTAGAACTCTCTGTTTCTCTCTCTACAAAACTCTCTCTCGAATATAACTCTTTTCAAGACTTCTTACAACTGAATACCACTCTTACAAAACAGAAAATAGAAAGCTATTTATACCTACAACTAAAATACAAAACAATAAACTTTGACTTTATTACAAATAGACTTTGACTTTAATGAGAGTTGACTTTCTCAGCTTTGACTTCTTGAACTTTGACTTTTGATTTCTTGATCTTGTATCCAACTATTTCATGCTCTAACAGAGTCCATGGGATTGCCAGAGCCGGAGATCCCTACCCAGGACTCAGAACCAGTTAGACGAGCAGAGTCGGTGAGGGTTTAACATACTACGGGAGTAGTTGAACGGGAAAGTGAGCAGAAAAAAAATATAGAGAGGGGTTCAGGAGTGGGTCAGATTTTTGTACTGGAGGGTGTGGGAACAAAGGCACAATCTGCCACACATTTAGTGATTCCTACATCTCAACCTGAGATTGCTATCATTCCTCAATTGGGCACTCAGGAAGAGAATCCCAATGAAAGTCAGAACTCTGAGAGAACTATATCGGTTGGACAAGCAAGCTCTTCTAGTACTTCGGTACCTTCGGTAACATCAGCACAGGATGCAGCAGATCAAGGAAATGATCAGAATGTTAATACTGATGATAACATGGGTCATAGTTTTAGATTTTTGAAGAATGTTTCATTACACCAAAGTCTTGGTTCTACTGCAAGAGATCTTGACTTGGAAGGTGTTGATTCAACAATCAGGAATATTGTTTGACTCTGGAGTTATAAGGCAGGAAGAGGGAGTATTAGTTGAAAACCTAGAAAATGTGAGGACTAGAGTGAATGTAGAAAAAGAACATGGTGAGCGTGTGTGTATACAAACTTAACATTCTAGAAGGGCAGCCACATCTACTACCTCGCCGCATGTGTTGCGAGCAGGAGGTATTGAAACAGACATTAGTCGCCCACTAATGCATATGCACACCTCAGCTAGCCATTCTATTGCCTCTCAACAGGCTATACTCTCATCTTTACACGTGGATTTAGCACATACTCTATCTGCCTTTCACTCGGAAATGGCATGTATTCAAACAAGAACTCAGTTTCCCCCGAGTTTGACTTCTTTCAGTGCACCTGTGAGTTTAGAGCCAATTGTTACAATTGTTTTTATTCCTAGGACACAACCAATTATATCTGCTATCACCGGTCGTCTTAGTGACTTGGTCGGAACATCTGTAGCAGATCCGCAATTCGGACTACGAGGATCAGGTGGAAGTCTTGTCATTGCTAACATTATGCCAGCTTTGAGAACAGGCCACACTGTTGTATCTTCAACAGCTGTGTTAACGGGAAGCTTGAGTAGCCCAGTGTTACTTTACCCGAATTCGTTTCAAGGGAATTTCTCAATGATGCCCTAAAGGTCGTTGAAACCTCGTTATCGCAAAAATTTCAGTCGGAGATGAATAAAGCAACTGCAAAGTTTGAGTAGGAGATTGGAAAGGTGTTGAGAATGTTCAAAGGGAAAAATCCAGTTGGTGAGGAGCCAGAGCAAACACTTCCACCACCATTTGTTCCACATCCACCAACAGTTCAATCCGTTTCTGAGCTGAAATTGTTAGAGCATGAAATAGTTAGATACAAGATCAAGAAGATAAAAGTCAAAGTTCAAGAAAGTCAAAGCTGAGAAAGTCAACTCTTATCAAAGTCAAAGTCAATTTGTAATAAAGTCAAAGTCAAAGTCAATATATTGTATTTGTATTTTAGTTTCCTTGTATTTTAGTTGTGGGTATATATACCATGTGCCTTGTATTTTCTGTTTAGTAGCAGTTGTCTAGTTGAGAATCTGAGAATACATTTTAGAGAGAGAAAGAGAGAGTTCTAGAGAGAGAAAGTTTGTAATCTTGGAATTTGAATTTGAAATCAAACAGGTAATTGAAATATGTTATTTATTTGATTGTTTGATTGTGATTAGGAACTAGAATCTGGGAATAACAATTGGTATCAGAGCCGATCCAAAAGTGAAATCAAATCAAGAAATTGTTCGACACTATGTTCTTGAGCCGAAGAATCAAATTCTGAGTTCTAATGCGAATTTTGTGTTGTAATCGATTAGGATTGGTATGTTGAGTGAATTCGATTGAGTCTGTAAATTTCATTTTGTTAATTGCACTGTAATTTTCACGAATTTTTGGATTTTGTTGAGTTTTATGTCACGAGTTCTTGAGCACTGTTTCATAGATCAAATTGTATTTTTGAGTGTTTGATTTTGTAATTCGTGAATTGTAAACTGTTCTAAAGTTGTTTTTGAGAAGTTCTGCAAAGTTTCGACTTAATTGAAGAAGAATTGAGTTGAAATCGAAGAAAAAGTAAAGTTTTTGGTCGATATACTGAAGAACACGCTAGATCCAAGAAACGCGCAAGTTCTTCGCAAGAACGTTGAAGTTGAAGAGTTTGGTCTTAAACGCGCAAGGCGTTATCTGTGAGTTCTAGAAACGCGCAGATCGAAGTCTGCGAGTTTGAAGATTTGGGAATTTTTTTCTAAGTGTTGGAACGCGCAAGTCTCGGTTAGCGAGTTTGCTCAAACGCGCTAGTAGTATCTTGCAAGTTTCTCAAACGCGCACGCCTCAGCTTGCGAGTTTATAAGAAAACAGTGGTTAACGAGTTTTATCAAAACGCGCTAGGAGTGCCTAGTGAGTTTCTCAAACACGCTCGCCTCAGCCTGCATGTTTATCAGTGAATAGTGATCTGCGTGTTCAGACATTAGCGAGTTTCGTCGAGAACAGTTACTTGCGAGTTTAAACAATCAGCGAGTTTCAGCGATCTGCGAGTTTCTCAAAACACGCAAGTCTTTGCGTGCGAGTTACACAAACACGGAAGCCTTAGTCTGCATATTTTTCAACAATAGTGACTTGGGAGTTCTATAGTGACTTGCGAGTTTTGTCACTTAGTCAAATTTTTCGAAATTTCTGATTGTTTTAAGATTTTTCTTGTGATTTCATATTTGGACTAACGATCAGTTCTAGGTTCTTATTGCATATATTTTTCAAACAGGTTTAATCAAGATGACTTCTAAAGATACTCTTTCCATTGGCACTGATGTCAAGCCTCCTGTTCTGTTCAAAGGAGAATACGAACAGTGGAAAGACAGATTTCTGGAATTTGTAGACAAACATGCAAATGGAGAAAACATTCTGCTTTCAATTACTGAAGGTCCCATGGTACCACCTGGTGTTCAAATACCTGATGATGATTCATCTGATAATGAAGATGGTACTGAGGAAAGAGAACAGAAGATGAAAATAGTTCAAGTAGAGTATGGTCAATATTCAGAGGAACAGAAAAGCCGGTATAAATCAGATAAACAAGCAAGATCCTTACTTCTTCAAAGTATCCCGAATGACATCTACATCAAGATTGATAGTTAGAAGGCAAATGCTAAGAAGATGTGGGATCAATTGAAAAAGATGATGATGGGATCCAAGGTCGGGAATCAGATGAAAGTGGCTAACTGCATCAATAACAATGAAGAATTCAAAGCCAAAGAGAATGAAAGCCTGGACGACACCTATGAGCGGTTTGTCTTGCTTCTAAATGAACTGACAAAGAACAAAGTGAAAAAGAAGAAGCTTGAGAACAATGTCAAATCCCTGAGCATCCTACAACCAGAATGGAAGAAGCATACACGTAGGATGAAACAGATGAAGGATCTGAATGACATACCGTTACATGAGGTTTATGAGACTCTGACGCAAAATGAAGAAGAAGTGGAAGAGAAAAGAGCTGAGAAAAAGAAGGCAGAAAAAGTTCCTGATCCTATTGCATTGGTGGCCGGAGAGAAAAAGAAAGAAAAGAAAGAGAAGAAGAAAAAGAAGAAAGTGCTTACAAGTTCTGAATCAGAATCTGAATCAGATGGTGATGATGGAGAAAGTCTCAAACAAGCAATGCTTTTACTGACCCAAGCTTTCCAAAAGAAATTCTACAAGAAGCCGGGATCAAATTCACAAAGATATTCTTCATCCAGCTCTAAGAAACACGAACACCGAGAAAAAGTTGAAGGAAAGCGACATGAAGAGAACCGGTATATGGAAAGGAAGCCGGAAGAAAAGAAGAAGTTTGTGAATGATTACACCATTGCTGAAAAGTCAGCAAATGATCCAATCAAATGCTACAACTGTGGCAAAATTGGACATTTTGCTAAAGAATGTCGAAAGCCGAAGGTTCATAACTCTCAGTATTATCAGAACAAACTGCTATTGGCCAAACAACAAGAAGCAGGCATAGCATTAATGGCTGAAGACAAATTTTGGTTGGATCATTCAGATGGTGAAGAGGAAGAGAAAGAAGAAGCTGCTCATATATGCTTAATGGGCAAGGCGGTGAAATATGATGAGTCAGATGATGAAGTGGCTGATGAGGTAATGAACATAACTGAAAAAGATTTCATAACCAAAATGGAAGACATGATGGTTGAGCTTAATGACCTTCAAGTAAAACTAAAAAACGAAAAAGACAGAGTTGCTAAAAGAAATAATAAGATCTTTCAGCTTAATAAGTCCGTTATTGGGAACAAAGATCTAATTGATTCTTTACGCAAGTCTGCTATTGATTCTAAACTTCAAGTAGATTGTTTTGAAAAGAAGAAAGAATCTACACTAACTTTTCATAAATTGCAGGTTGAGAACAAGCTTTTGAATAAGAAGGTAAATGGTCTGGAAGCCAAAATCTATGCAAGAGGCCAAACAGATCAAACCATTTTTCTCAATGCACCTAACGAAGAGGCTGATGTTAAGGAAAAATGGTAAACATACTCATTTAAAACAACCAGAAAACAACCAGCACTTTATTTAGAGAAAGCCATCAGAAAACAACCAGCACTTTATAATTTTGATTTTCTTGCTTGTGCTGGTAAACATACTCATTTAAAACCCAAATTTGTTACCAAATTACCAGAAGAAGTTGAGGCCAAAGAAACTGAAAATAGAAAGAATATAAAGAAAATGCAACTACCATTTAACTATGCAAAGTTAAATGATAGTTATCTTTCTGAGACACCAAAAGTTCTTTCAAATGACTATTTTGCTAGTTATTCTGTTTCTGAGATGAAGGCAAAACCTGCAACTGCAAAGGTTTATGTTCCTCCACTCATTCTTGAAAGCAAAATAGTTGAGCATGAAAATGTTGTTTCTGATGAAAGACTTTTGGTAGATATTGAACAAAGTGTGTTTACTATAGTTTTAAAGAACACTGTTTTTCAATCTAAATCTACAAAGTGTTCTACAGTTTCAAAGGCACCTCAAACTTTGTCTGATAATATTTATGACTTATTTGAGTCTGCAAATGACTTTCTTAATTCTGATGATGGGTGCATAGAAGAAATTGATATGTTTGACTTCAATGCTTCTCTTCCTGATCATTCTACTTGTCTTATAACTGGAAAAGTGTCACCAAGTGGTTTTAATATTGGTGAATCATCAACTAAGGTTGGTGAATCAGTTTCTGTAACTGCTGATTACTATGCTCAAGGTAAGAAACATAAGAAACAGTGATTACAGAAACATAAATACACTGGTACACAAAAGAAAACTCAATCTCAGAAATCTGTTTTTCCTAATAAATCTAAATCTTATGTTTCAGATTTAAGGAAGAAAAGGTCGAAAGCAAGATCTGAATGGAGACCAAAGAGGAAGAATGATGAGATAGCTGAATCAGTTTATGATAACTCATGTACTAGATCTGATAGTAGTGATAATGATGTAGTTGGTCAACTTGCTTCACCTAAACAAAACCTTGTAACTTCTTACAAGCGTTATTCAATAAAGCAATTGATTCAATTATCTCCTATTACTACTAAATCTTTTAATTATCGGAGACATGATTTTGCTTATTCTCATAATTCTACTGATTGGTTTGGATCTTATCATGTTTATTCTTCAAGATCAAATGTTATTAAAAGTTTTCAACGAAAAGGAGGATCCATATTCAAATGGATACCAAAATCATGTGCTAATCTGTTAGGACCCGTTTTTAAATGGGTACCTAAAGTTATTGTTTTCTGATTTCTCTTGCAGACCCGACATATGTGGTACTTGGATAGAGGTTGTTCCAAGCATATGACCGGGCATAAAGCTTTATTGTCTAATTATACAGAGAAATTCAGCGACAATGTCAGATTTGGGAACGACCAAGTTTCACCAATCTTAGGATACGGTGATATTATTCAAGACAAATAACGATTAGGAAGGTGAGTTATGTCGAAGTCTTAGGGCACAACTTGTTTAGCATCGGTAAATTCTGTGACAAAGGGTTAGAGGTCAACTTCAAAGCTAAGAGATGTTCAGTTCGTTCTGAAGACGGCACATAACTCTTAGTTGGCAAGCAAAAGACAAATCTCTACTCCATCAATCTTTCAAAGGTCTAGAATGACAGCCATGTTTGCTTTTTGACAAAAGCTTCGATGTAACAAAGTTGGCTTTGGCACAGAAGACTATGACATATGAACTTTCCTTATATCAACAAGTTGGTCAAAGATAAGTTAGTAAAAGGACTTCTTGAACTGAAATATGAAAAAGAACACTTGTGTGCTGCTTGTGAAAAGGGTAAGATGAAGAGAGCCGCACATAAACCGAAGCCTGAACCAAGCACTAGTTCTCCACTAGAGTTGTTACATATGGATCTCTGCGGTCCGATGAGAACACAAAGCTTAGGAGGAAAGAAATACGTGTTGGTTATTGTGGACGATTATTCAAGATACACGTGGGTTAAATTTCTTCGATCAAAAGATGAGACGCCCGAAGTTCTCATTACTTTCTTAAAGACGACCCAAGTGAATATGCAGAGACAAGTCAAGTTTCTTTGAACTGACAACGACACAGAGTTCAAAAACCAAACCGTTGAAGAATATCTCGAATCAGTCGGGATATCACATCAATACTCTAATGCTCGTACGCCTGAACAAAATGGAGTAGTCGAAAGGAGAAATCGGACGCTAGTCGAGGCCGCTCGGACTCTGTTGAGCCAGTCTGACTTACCTCTATTCTTGTGGGCAGAAGCTGTGTCAACTGCATGTCATACTCAAAATCGATCCATGATACACCGTCGTTTTCAAAAGACTCCATATGAGCTGATTAACAACAGAACACCAACAATCAAGTATTTTCATATATTTGGGTGTAAGTGTTTCGTGCTTAACGACAGAGAGAGTCTGAATAAATTCAGTGCTAAGGCGGATGAGGGTATCTTCATTGGTTATTCTTCAACATCTGCAGCATACCGTGTTTATCTGAAGAAGTCAAAGATAGTCGTAGAGAGCGTCAATATAACATTTGATGAAGAGATGGCTTCTGAACAACTTAGTTCAGAACCCGTGATCACTGGAGTATTAGCTTCTGGATAGATCAGTCCAGAACCTATTTCTATAGTGAACAATTCGGATAACGCTTCTACTTCACTTTCACATTTATCTGATTTAGATTTGTTATTTGAATTCTTTTATGATGAGTTTCTAGGATCTAATGTATCTAAATCTACTGTGACTGACAGGTCTGAAGACACAAGTTGCAATCATCCAGTCACTTCAGAAAATATAACTGAACTTGTATTCCCCGTTCAGTCAGAAACTCACATTCCAACATCTACTCCTACAGTTGAAGATATACAAGTAACTGATGAGCCAGAAGTAAGTGTTTCAGTTGGGTGTGATATATGGTCTACTCAAAAGCCAGAGTCTGTTGTTCCAACTGATACTTCTGCACCTGAAACTTCAACTGCAAAACCCCTCCTATTATTCAAACTGAAGAGCCTGATAGTGGATTTCAAGATGATGATCGTGTTCAATCAGTATCTAATCCACTCCCTCATGAGCATCGCTGGACCAAAGAGCACCCTTTATACCAAGTAATTGGAAATCTAAACAAGTCGGTGCAAACTAGGTCAACGACTTTGAATCAATGTCTACATGACTCATTCCTCAGCAAGATAGAGCCCACACGTGTATCAGAGGCTTTAGCTGATTCGGATTGGGTATCTGATATGCGAGAAGAATTAAATGAGTTTGAAGCCCTGAAGGTCTGGAGAATAGTTCCAAAACCGTAAGGAAAATCCGTAATTGGCACTAAATGGGTATTCAAGAATAAAAAGGACAAAGATGGTATCGTCGTAAGGAACAAAGCTAAACTTGTTGCCAAAGGTTACCGGCAAGAGGAAGGCATAGACTACGATGAGACGTATGCTCTAGTAGCGCATATAGAGGCAATCCTCATGTTTCTAGCCTAGGCAGCTCATAAGAATTTCAGAGTCTATCAGATGGACGTGAAAATGGCCTTTCTTAATGGCATTCTTAAAGAGGAAGTCTACGTGTCTCAACCAAAAGGGTTCGTCAATCCAGCTAAGCCAGATCATGTCTACATCTTGGACAAAACCCTGTATGGTTTGAAACAAGCCCCTCGAGCATGGTATGATGTTCTATCAAAATTCTTGGTCAAGTCAGGTTTTTCCAAAGGTAAAGTTGATACCACTTTGTTCATCAAAAAGGAAAAAGTCGATATCATCCGTATTCAAATATATGTTGATGATATAATATTTGGTTCTACAAATCCTAAATTCTGCAAAAACTTTTCTAACTTCATGGTGTCACGTTTTCAAATGAGTATGATGGGAGAGATGAATTTCTTTCTCGGATTACAAGTAAAACAGTTTTCAACGGGGATTTTCATTAACCAATCTAAGTGCATTTTGGATATTCTTTGGAAGTTCAATATGGAAAATTGCAAACCAATTGGAACCCCAACGGCACCGGGAACTAAGATTAGCACTGATCATTCGGGTAAAAGTGTTGATGTTAGAACTTATAGAGGTATGATAGGATCGTAAATGTATCTAACTTCAAGTAGGACATATATTATGTTTTCAACATGCTTATGTTCTAGATATCATTCAACTCCTAAAGAATCCCATTTGGCTGCTGTCAAAAGGATTTTTAGGTATCTGAAGGGGATTGCAGATCTTGGTCTGTGGTATCTTAAGGATACTGGGTTTCAACTGACTGCCTATTCAGATGCAGATCATGCAAGTTGCATGTTGGACAGAAAGAGCACTTCAGGTCACATTCAATTTCTTGGAGACAAGCTCGTTAGCTGGGCATCAAAGAAACAATTATGCGTTTCCACATCGACTGCTGAAGCAGAGTATGTAGCTGCTGCCAGTTGCTGCTCTCAAGTTCTGTGGATGCGAACACAGCTGCGAGACTATGGATTCAAGTTTGATAGAATACCAATATATTGTGACTCAAAGAGTGCAATAGCGATATCTTCTAATCTTGTCCAGCATACGAAAACCAAACACATTGACGTCAGGTATCATTTTATCAAAGATAATGTAGAAAAAGGTACAATAGAACTTTATTTAGTAAAGACTGATTATCAACTTGCGGATTTGTTTACTCAATCTTTAGATGAAAAGAGATTTAATTTTCTTGTATCTAAGCTTGGTATGCTAAATCTCAAAGTCTAATCAGTAATTACCTATTAAAGTTTCTGTTATTGTAATTTTTCATCATTTCTTTATCATTACTTCTAAAAGATATCTGCACTTTAATAGTTTGCTCATGATCTCAAGGGGAGAGTGAGATGCATTTTAAGATGATCTATATTCTTTTGAGGGGGAGCATATCTAATTTCTGCATTTTTTTGCTTAACTGACAAATTTTTGTGATGCATGATTTTAGGGGGAGCTTATAAGTCATATTAAAAGGAGTAAGACTTTGATTTCTGATTATTTTAGATTAGAACTCGTACTTTAATCGTTTTACTGCTTTATGTCATTTTATTTTTTGAATAATTTTGTGAATAAATTTACTTTGACTAGACTTTGAGACTTATGCAGGATGAGAGAACCTGACAAGATCATATCTTAATGACTTCAGCTTGACTTCATGAGATTTAAGATTGCGCGAAACGGTAAATTTATTATCTTAATCTCAAATGTATCTGAAAGAAGAACAACTTTCAGATATAGAAAACATATTCTTAAATGTTCAAACCACTTCCCGATTCTTAAACAGATTTCATGAATTGGAAGTGTGATTTTAAATGTTTTCATTTTTATTTTGAGCTTCAATGTTTAACAAACCGTGTGTTTCCAAAGATAAATACTTGCGTATTGTCTTTTCATATACTTTCAAGTATTCACACAGACCGGTTTCATTTCATGTTCAAATTGTTCTTACCATGTCTCTAAATTGAAACAATTTTTCGATGGTAAGACACCCCGCTTGTACTTTAAAGAATTTTGAGCGATATTTCATTTCGAAACGTCATTTCAAGAATGTCTATATTTTTTTTCATATAGACTATATCCGTTATTCTTGACCATAAGCCTAAATTGATATATCATTTCATTTTCTAATCATTTTCATACAATATCAGATTTTCAAACAAGTCTTTTGCATTCATATTCATTCATTTCATATACTTGTTTGAAAATACTTCAATGTTTCAAATGCTCAAATCTTCATGATTACATTTTATGAGCATACATTCATCTGACATTTGTATATGAGCTTTAACTGATAAAGTTAAATCATTATGAGCAACACGTTCTTTTAGGAAAATACATGGGTTCTTTGTGCTAGGAATTAACTGAACTTCTATGGAATCACGTTAACTAGTGATTTCTACCCAATAAATTAATCCAAAAAGATTGAGTGTGAGGAGTCTAAATGAAATGAGTGTGGGTTGTGTGTTGAGGTAAAATGGAAAAGAGAGTTTGGTTAGATGTGAGCTTCATGATTAAAAAGAAAGAGGGTTAGAGAACAGAGTAAAAGAATATCAAACTCTGCACCAACTACTTTCTGAGCCGGGCAGCCACATTACTAGCGTTTCACAATTCTTTGGTGAACGTTATTGAAACAGGCAACTAGCCCATGCCAACTCTTGACTAAACCCCACCAGCTACTAATTTTATTCTCAAAAAGAAATTGTTTCACATTTTCGAGGGGACGCAACACATAATCTATCTGATTTTCATTTGGAAAATTTGGATATTGAAACAGAAGGAAGTCTACCCCACCTTCGCACTTCAATCATGCACATTGAGTTTGTGTTTATCTACTATTGTCTCAGTGGTTTACACAATGTTGAGCCTTATTTAAAGCAATTATTCGTGCTTAATTCTTTCTACACTTACACGAACACACAAAGAATCCGTTTCTTTGTCATAACATTCATAGAAATTGCCTTTGTGGTATTTCGATGATTGGATGGAAGCCCTGTGGGAGTGAACATCAAAAAGCTCCTTTATATTGTGTATTCGTTACACACAGTGACTTTGTGTTACTGACATGCATTTTAACTGTTTCATTTGTTGATTCAGGAGTTACATATTCTTATTTTGTCTGGATTGGCAAAGATCTAGATGAATACTTGGTTATGGATCACAGAATCAGAGGCTCAGTCTGACAGATTGGAATGGTCAAAGACATTTCTTGGTAAAAGTTTTGATGATACAGATGCTCAAATAATCAAAAAGGGGGAGATGGAATCAAGAAATGATAAAGTTTTGAGAGATAATTTTCAGAAATGTCCAAGTCAGATGATTCAAAGTAAAGATTTGAAGAAGATCAAAGTATTTCTGAAGATGGGTTGATTTTTGAGGAAATTTTCTTTGAAGATTATTTGCTAAAGCAATCCGAGCTGATTCTGAAGATAATTTTCTTTCCAAAGTCTGAAAGTATTTTGTGAAAGTTTTGGGAAGATTGTTAATCGTTTGAAGACAGTTTTGGAAAGAATACCGTCAAAGAAAAAGGGGAGATTGTACTGACAGAGATTAAAAGATTAGACTGAATTGCTAAACTTTCAACAATGATCTTGAATCCAAAGGGGGAGATTGTTAGAGCATTAAATAGTTGGATACAAGATCAAGAAGACAAAAGTCAAAGTTCAAGAAAGTCAAAGATGAGAATGTCAACTCTTATCAAAGTTAAAGTCAATTTGTAATAAAGTCAAAGTCAATGTATTGTATTTGTATTTTATTTTCCTTGTATTTTAGTTGTGGGTATATATACCATGTGCCTTGTATTTTCTGTTTAGTAGCAGTTGTCTAGTTGAGAATCTAAGAATACATTTTAGAGAGAGAAATATGTAGAGAGAGAAAGAGAGAGTTCTAGAGAGAGAGTTTGTAATCTTGGAATTTGAATTTGAAATCAAACAGGTAATTGAAATATGTTATTTGTTTGATTGTGATTAGGAACTAGAATCTAGGAATAACAGAAATCTTTACTTCTAGCCCAACTGTTATCCAAAGCTCCAGCAGATCAAACCGAAGCAGATCTTATTGGTTTATTGAGACAACAATCCCAACCAATTGTTTCTCAAGTTCCAGTAGATTATGTTACACAATCTCAGTTCAACCAATTCAAAGATTCAGTTGAAAAGCACTTACAGGACCTAACCACAGCAGTACAACTTTCTTGCAAGGCTCAATCTGATGCAGTTTTAAAGAAAAGGCATGATCGTGATTCTGATCAAGATCCTGAGGGGGGAGATGAATAAGAGACAGAAAACTACAGAAGATACTGTTATTGCTACTGTTGAGGAGCAGGGGACTGAAGTAGCTGAAACTACACATGGAGAACAATCAGAAAAGGAACAGTTGAATGAGAATGTTCCAGAATCTGAAGTAGAGTTGATGATCTATGACAATACGGAATCAAGGGTTGAAAAGTCTGCAATTGCCACAGTTGAGGAAGTTATGGAGATGTTGGGAGTTACTGATGAAAACTTTGTCAACCTAGATGATTATGAAAGTGATGATGATGAACAGGCTTGTCAGGATCGAATTCTCAACAAAAATTAATTCTCAGAAACAATATCAAAGAAGTTTGCGGAATAACACTTTGATATTCAATGAAACAGTAAATCAACACAGTAAATATAAAGAACGAACTTGTAAACTTGTATTGAATGCTTTGAAGTTACAAGATTACACACTCAACCTCAATATTGATGAACAGGCTCACCAATACGAATTCTACTTCTCTAGAATTAGGATCTATGCCTTGAGGTTGATTTTCTCTCTAGAACTAAAACTTAGAATCAATCAATTAATCTATTATATCAAATCTATACATATACTGAATACAAAGATAATTACAAGAAATAAAAATATCTTCAGTATATCTTCCATGTATATATCTAAGCTTCCATGTATATCTTCAGATTATCCAGCTGTTATCCTTTTCATGCGAATCTTCATCATATAAGCAGTATTAATCTTCAGCAGCATTAATACTCTGAGCAGTATTAACTACTAGCAGTACTAACCATGCTCAGCAGCATTAATCTCTTCAAGCAGTACTAACCACTAGCAGTACTAACTAGTTAAGCAGTACTAACTTTGTTCAAGCAGCACTAACTTTGACTAGCAGTAGTAACACTGAACCAACAACATTAACCATACTTGATGAATTCTTCAGTTCCCAACAATCTCCCCCTAACTTGACTTTTAGGAAGAGAAGTCAAGTTCTTCAATTTTTCTTCAAGATGCTCCCAAAACTCTATCATGGCCTAAATTCCAGTGTTTGCATCCAATCCCAAACTCTGATTAATTGTTCTTTGAATCAAGTTTTTAGCCATTTCTGAATCTGGAACACATCTTAACTTTTTCTTCAGCATGGCATGAAGCTTCAATCTGCTATGATTGTACACTCTATCCACTCGGAAGTATTCAGTGTGATTTAAATCCAAAGTCACTGTATATACTCCACTAATTTCATATAGAGTCCAACTGTTGACTAACTTGAATACATTATTGATCACATGCTCTACTACTTCAGGTTTGAACATCATACACAGATACTCCATTACCAGTTTTGTAATTGAAATCTCTGGAGCCTTCAGTATATCTGCATACAACTTCATTCCTATCTCAAACATCTCTTCAAGATCTGACCTAGAGCATGTTCTTACAATCTTTGCCCAAGTATTGAACACCTCATACTTTTCATCCTTCCTTTTTAGCCTTATGTATTCCTTTCCATCCACTGTCAATGTATCCCAGAGAATGACCTCAGGAGGCTTAACTCCTACAGGTTCTGCTGAAATTGGTTAGGCACTTTGTCCATCACTACCATATACAAATTTACATCATCTGTGTTTGATGGCTCTTTCTGTTTAGATGACTCAGGTGCCCCTTCTTCTTCAGCAACTTTCTCATCCTCTCCTTCAGATACTCTAGGCTTCTTAGTTGACTTTCTCCTTGCCATCATCTTGGTTCTCTTTAAAGTCCTTAGACTTTCACCCAGAGTAACTTCTTTCTGTGATGGTGTTTCTTGCTCATTTGGAAAGGGCTTTTATATCAGAAGATCATTACTTTCTTTCATCCTCTTCTCCATCTCCACCCTTGCAATTTCATTTCCCTGAAGCTTTCTCATCTCTGAATCATATAGCTCTTTAATCTTCTCAAAAGACATCTTTGAGAACATCTCCTTTTTGACTCCTACAGCACCTTTGAGAAATATAATCATCTTGTTTCTCTCTTGGGTACCTAGGAAAGTCTTTGAGGGTTGTCTCTTCTTTACAACTGTTTTCACCACTGATTTCTTCATAGTTGCAGCTTTCTTCTGTGCAATTTCAGTTGCCAGACTCAGTTGATAAGCTTCATTCAGTTCAGCAGCTAGAGCTTTTGCCATCTCCCTGTCCTTTTCTATCTGAACTCTTTCTTCCTCTTCAATGTCATCTTGCATCTTTCTGGCTAAGGCTTCATCTGATTCAACCAACCTTTGCTTTTTGATTGGTTGATCAGATTCCACCATTTTTGATTTTCCTTTGTCTTTGTTCATTGTCTTCTTACTGTTATCTTTCTTGATCACTTCACCTTGTTCTTTGATGATTACTCCTTTGGTCTTTGAAGTGACCTTGGGAGTATCATTCTTGGCTTTAAGTAAGGTTTCTGCAATCTCAAGATCTGTTAATACTTCTTTCACTGTTTCTGCTGCTTTCTTTATGTCAGCAGTAGTAACCGTTTCTGCTGCTTCTTGTGTTTCTATTGGCACTGAATCTCTTTCTGTTTCTGCTTCCTGCTCCCCCTGAACATCAAATTTCTCTCCATCAAGCTCCCCCTCTCTTGTGGCTTCTTCCATGTTGATCTCCCCCTTTTTGGGAGCATCATTCTCAGATTTCCTTCTCTTTAGTTGGAATTGCTTTCTCTTCTTCCTCTGTACCAGACTAATCACCATCTTCTTCAGCTTAGCAATCTGTACTTGTTGTGACAGAATGACCAGCTTCATTTCTTCAATTTCTTTGCCTTGTTTGAGAACATCTTGATTGATGTTCCCCATTGTTTCCATCAATTCATAGTAAGTATATCTGTCCTCACCCTCTCCAGAAGTGTTACCCTCTTTTGAAGGATCATTGGATCTTTTTGTAGTGAAAGTCTTCTGCCTTGAAGAAGCACTATCCACCCCCTTGGTTTCTTGGCACCAGGGACCTTTGAATGATTGCTCATTCAAAGTTGCCATGGGGGAGGTCTTATTTTTGTTACCATTGTCCTTCTCTGTGCTAGCAGAAGTAGTGGCAACCTCAGTACCCATATGCTCTATCTCCTCCTCAGAGAGCACCTCCTTTGGGTTGGGAGACACCCTGTTGGTTTCCTTTTGGATATTCTCTAAGGAAGAAGTCTCCCTTAGAGGGCGTAAAGGCTGAGTGGGTGATGGTACAAGAAGGGAAGGAGCCTTCTTTACCTGTTTTCGTTGATAAGTTTGGGTGATTGGTGAAGTTGGCTTGTCAAGAAGAGACTGAGGAATTGATTTAGAGAGGGAAGGTTGGGATTGGCTAGCAGTGGGTTGGTCTAATGGGGGCCTTGACCCTGCTACCATACCTTCATTGGTTTGGGACACTACCATCATTGTAGAGAATAATGGGGTGTCAACTCCTTCCGAGTCCCCAACAGATCTTCTCATATTTGAGAAAACCTTGCCTTTGGGGGGTTTAGGTACATATACCCCAACAGGTTGAGGTATATCCGTCAATTCATGAGTAATGACTTCTTGGACAAACCTGGGGTACATAAAGAAGCTCTTTTTGTTGCCCATGTTTGAGACAAGATCACTGAAAATCATTTTAGAAAAGTTATACTTTCTGGCAGTGGCCAAGCACACCAAAGCATAAGCAATGGTGCTGCTGAACTCACTCCATCCAGTAGTCTTTTTGGAGATACAGTGCATAAGAGTATGGACAAAGAAACGCCATTGGGGTGAAAATTTGGCTTTTGAGAATTTGAATACACCCAATGGGCCTCCATACCCCATTCTTGTAAGATTGGAGAACAGTTCATCGTTTGGGATAGAAGTTATACCAGAGGCATCATCTAGACGTAGACTGATGCGAATAACCTCTTCAGTAACTGTTAGTGATTGTTCATAGATTCTTGTCTTGATCATTTGCACACCATTTTCAGCAACAATGGTGGCATTAGCCCAGAACTGCCTTTGATGCTCGATATAGATTGTAGGAGATACAGTAAGAGCATGAGCAATATGGCTTGACTTGAGGAAATCCACAATCTGATGAAATCCTGCAGCTTGCTTTAGCTTTTGTAGCATCGCGATCTCATTGTGCTCGTCGATGAATTCCATGGATGCCATTGATCTTAGTGAACAACGTGCCTGAAAGCTTCGAACTTTGAGAGAGAAAGGGTTTAGAGCGCAAGAGAACAGTATGTAAAGAGTCGTTATGAACTTTTAGGCGGGCAAAGAGTATTTATAGTATTCGGAACATAAGCAGTATTAACCTAGAGCAGTATTAACTATCTAGCAGTATTAACTACTAGCAGTATTAACTAACTAGCAGTATTAACTGAGAGCAGTATTAACTATCTAGCAGTATTAACTACTAGCAGTATCAACTAACTAGCAATATTAACTGAGAGCAGTATTAACCACTAGCAGTATTAACTATTAGCAGTATTAACTAACTAGCAGTATTAACTGAGAGCAGTATTAACCACTAGCAATATTAACTGAAAGCAGTATTAACTATCTAGCAGTATTAACTACTAGCAGTATTAACTAACTAGCAGTATTAACTGAGAGCAGTATTAATACTCTGAGCAGTATTAACTACTAGCAGTACTAACCATGCTCAGCAGCATTAATCTCTTCAAGCAGTACTAACCACTAGCAGTACTAACTAGTTAAGTAGTACTAACTTTGTTCAAGCAGCACTAACTTTGACTAGCAGTATTAATTCTACTAGCAGTAGTAACACTGAACCAGCAACATTAACCATACTTGATGAATTCTTCAGTTCCCAACACAGTAATGCTGCTAATACTATTAGTACCTCTTCAAAGATTAATACTGCCAACACAGTTACTGCTGCTAACACAGTTACTACTGCTAACAAGGTTAGTACTTCTAAGCATGCAAGTGCTGCTAAGGCAGTGAGTACTTCTAAAAACAGTACTGATTCTAGGAAAAATATTTCCAAGCCTATTATTGTAACAAAGTACTCCAAGAATGAGGAGTTAAAGTTCAAAAATCTTGTCAAGAAAGAATGTAAGTATTTTGATGAGAAAGGGGTACCCAAGACCACTTTGGCTTGGGTTCCTAATTCATACTAACTGATCTATCTTATGTGCAGGGCAACCAACAGCTCAAGGGAAAGAGCATATGGCATGTTGATAGTGGTTGCTCTAGGCACATGACAGGCAACATGTCATGCCTTCAGGATTTCAAGCATATCAATGGAGGACATGTTGCATTTGGAGATAATCTTACTGGTGGTAAGATAAGTGGAAAAGGTAATGTCACCAAAGGTAAGATGACATTTGAGGATGTCTACTATGTTGATCAATTAAAGTACAACCTGTTAAGTGTATCACAGGTATGTGACAAACAACATAGTATATTATTTACAAATACTGAGTGTATGATCCTTGCTCCAGGGTTCAAGGTAGTTGATGAAAGTATGATACTACTTAGAACTCCAAGAAAGGACAATGTTTACTGTCTAGATATGGACAATGTTGTTAGTGATTCATCTCTAAATTGTCTTGTTTCAAAAGCTTCTGTAGATGAATCCTCTCTTTGGCACAGAAGGATGTGTCACATGAATTTCAAGACTATGAACAAACTTGTTAAAAACAACCTTGTAAGAGGTTTACCTTCAAAAGTCTTTTCATGTGATGATCATTGTGTTGCTTGTCTTAAAGGCAAACAACACAAAACTTCTCATAAGACCAAAGAGTTAAATTCTGTTTCTTCTTGTCTCCAGTTACTGCATATGGATCTGTTTGGTCCTACAAATGTTATGAGTATAGGCAAGAAATCTTACTTCTTGGTTATTGTTGATGATTACTCCAGATTTACTTGGGTATATTTTCTAAGGACTAAGGATGAGACAAGTGGACTTATCAAATCCTTTATTCTAAGAATTGAAAACCAAACTAATCAAAGAGTAAAAGTCATTAGATCAGATAATGGAACTGAGTTTAAAAATCATGATCTAAACACCTTTTGTGAAGAGAAAGGTATTGAGAGGCAATATAGTGCTCCTAGGACTCCTCAACAGAATGGTGTTGCTGAAAGGAGAAATAGAACACTAATAGAGGCTGCTAGATCTCTGTTGGTTGATTCAAAATTGCCAATTACCTTTTGGGCTGAAGCAGTTAATACTGCTTGTTATGTCCAAAACAGAGTTCTAGTGGTCAAGCAAAAGAACAAGACCCCATATGAGCTTTTAAATAAAAGAAAACCTTTCATTGGTTTCTTCAAACCTTTTGGGTGTCCTTGTACAATTCTCAATACCAAATCTCACTTAGGTAAGTTTTATAGCAAAGCAGATGATGGATTTCTTGTTGGATATTCATCTCAGAGTAAGGCCTACAGAGTTTTTAACTCATCTTCTAGAATAATTGAAGAAAGTGACAATGTCAAATGCAATGAGAACACACCAAATCCTGTTGGGTCTGGACCTCAGTGGCTATTTGACATTGATTCACTAACTAACTCTTTTGGTTTCAGTAATGAGTTTGCAGGTTCAGGAAGTGGAGGATCAGGGATCACACAAGTTCAAGAAAGTATATCTAAATCTGTGATATTTCCCATACCCACAGTGAATTCTGTTGAAGACTGTGAAAAGGAATCATTTACTGGACCAAGTCAGAGTGAAGAAGAAACTAGATATGAGGAGACTCAAGAAAATAAAGAATCAGAAGTGGTGAAAACACTTCAGTTGAGTTGCATGACTCTAATCTAGAGGCTGGACTGATTGAAGAACGTAGTCATAACACCAGAGTTCAAAAGAATCATCCTCCACAGTTGGTATTAGGAGATATCTCTTCTACTATGATGAGTAGACATCAAAACAGGCTTCAAGAAATGCAAGATCAACAGCATACAGTGCTTTCTTGTTTTCTATCCCAGCTTGAGCCTAAAAAGGCACATGATGCTATGAAAGAATCTAGCTGGATAGAAGCAATGCAAGAAGAACTGTTACAGTTCAAGCTACAAGATGTATGGGATCTAGTAGACCTTCCTAAAGGTCACAGAGCAATTGGCACAAAGTGGATTTTCAGAAACAAGAGAGATGAAAGAGGTATTGTCATAAGGAACAAAGCAAGGCTGGTGGCTCAAGGATATACTCAAGAAGAGGGTATAGATTATGAAGAAGTTTTTGCACCTGTGGCTAGGATAGAAGCAATCAGACTATTCCTAGCCTATGCTTCTTACATGAACTTCAAAGTCTATCAAATGGATGTAAAAAGTGCTTTTCTCTATGGACCAATTGAAGAAGAGGTATATGTCTGTCAACCACCAGGGTTTGAAAACACAAGCTATCCAGACAGGGTATACAAATTGAAGAAAGCTCTTTATGGACTGCATCAAGCTCCAAGAGCATGGTATGACACTCTGTCATCCTATCTCTTGGAAAATGACTTTGAAAGAGGAGTCATTGATAAGACTCTATTTATCAAGAGAAAGAAGAAGGATATCTTGCTGGTCCAAATTTATGTTGATGACATTATCTTTGGATCTACAAGAGACAACATGTGCAAGGAGTTTGAGGATCTAATGCATCAATGGTTCAAAATGAGTTCCATGGGGGAACTTACTTTCTTCCTTGGACTCCAAGTTCAACAGAAGTCAGATGGCATCTTCATCTGTCAATCCAAGTATGTGCAGGACATTCTAACCAAGTTTGGTTTCTCAGAGTCAAAACCTGCCAGCACACCTACGGAAACACACAAGCAAATAACAGCAGATCTTGAGGGGGAGGATATGGATGTGCATCATTATAGATCCATGATTGGCTCTCTCATGTATCTCACAACATCTAGGCCAGATATAATGTTTCCAGTCTGTGTGTGTGCAAGATTCCAAGTTAGGCCAAAGCAATCTCACTATCAAGCTGTTAAGAGGATATTCAGATATCTCAAAGGGCAACCCAGATTGGGACTTTGGTATCCTCATGACTCATCCTTTGACCTACTTGCATACTCAGATAGTGATCTAGGTGGAGCAAACTTGGACAGAAAATCTACTTCTGGAGGATGTCAATTTTTGGGTGCAAGACTAGTCTCATGGCAGTGCAAGAAACAAACCATAGTATCCACATCTACAACAGAGGCAGAGTACATAGCAGCTGCAAGTTGCTGTTCTCAAGTCTTATGGATTCAGAATCAAATGTTGGATTATGGGGTAACCTTTCTACACACTCCAATTTTTATTGACAATAGCAGTGCTACTAGCATTGTGAATAATCCAGTCAAGCACTCAAAGACAAAGCACATTGAGATCAGGTATCACTTCATAAGAGACTGTAATGAAAAAAAACTTATTCAAGTTGTAAAAGTTCACACTGATAATCAGTTTGCTGATCTATTCACTAAAGCCTTTGATGTGGGTAGATTCACTTTCTTGGTAACAAGTGTGGGAATGATCAGCTCTGATACCACTTGTCAGGATCGAATTCTCAACAAGAATTAATTCTCAGAAACAATATCAAAGAAGTTTGCGGAATAACACTTTGATATTCAATGAAATAGTAAATCAACACAGTAAATATAAAGAACAAACTTGTAAACTTGTATTGAATGCTTTGAAGTTACAAGATTACACACTCAACCTCAATATTGATGAACAGGCTCACCAATACGAATTCTACTTCTCTAGAATTAGGATCTATGCCTTGAGGTTTATTTTCTCTCTAGAACTAAAACTTAGAATCAATCAATTAATCTATTCTATCAAATCTATACATATACTGAATACAAAGATAATTACAAGAAATAAAAATATCTTCAGTATATCTTCCATGTATATCTCTAAGCTTCCATGTATATCTTCAGATTATCCAGCTGTTATCCTTTTCATGCGAATCTTCATCATATAAGCAGTATTAATCTTTAGCAACATTAATACTCTGAGCAGTATTAACTACTAGCAGTACTAACCATGCTCAGCAGCATTAATCTCTTCAAGCAGTACTAACCACTAGCAGTACTAACTAGTTAAGCAGTACTAACATTGTTCAAGCAGCACTAACTTTGACTAGCAGTATTAATTCTACTAGCAGCAGTAACACTGAACCAGCAGCATTAACCATACTTGATGAATTCTTTAGTTCGCAACAAGGCTGCTGCTAGGTATGACAGTTATTGGAAAGTAAAGCAGGAAGGAATGAACGTTATTGAGCACAATATTCAAAGTGAAGGACCAGATCCATAGAATTCAGTTATAGTTGAAGAATTTGTACATAATTCAATTGCTCAAGGAAATCTGAGTCAAAGTGAGAATGTGCTGGATGATTTGTTTGGAGAAACTTTAGATGAGAATTTTGATGATCTTGACAGTCAAGATGAAGAGATTGCATATCTTGATCAAACTTTTCCAGTTCAACAAGCTGAAGTTGTGGAGGTTGCACAGATTGATAGTACAGTTGATTATGCTCCACCATCCTACAGACTGTTTGATGAAGATAAAATCTTGACTGCTATTCTTATTGCCTCTCCCACAAGAAACTTCTCTGTCCCTGAAAACCTTGATGCTTCTGAACCAAGAGTTGCTCTTCCTTTGCCTAAAGATTTTGATTCTGAACTACCAGCTGATCAACCCAAGCAGAAACCAAAAGCTGATAAGCCTAGAAAGTCAAAAAGATCAAGAATTCTTACCTCAAAGCCCAAACCAAAAGATCTAGAAGAAGAAAGGCCAATCATTATTGATATCTAAGACTTCAGGAATAAGCTATACAAAGAAAGAAAGCAAAGAGAAAAGAAGGAAAGACAGATAGTCCGAGAAGCTAAAGCTGAATTAAGAAAAGAAGAAGAGGAAGCATCTAGAGCAAAATCTAGTGCACTTCCTTACATTCGAAACCCAGATAGTCCAAAGATATTAAGTGCAGCTGAAACCTTTATACAGTTAAAGCCAAAACCTGTTTTTGTTACTCCTATGGAAGTGGAAGAATTCTCAAAAGCTCATGGTCCAGAACTTGAAACAATGCAAGCAGAAGAGCTCATCTCTTATGAAATCAGTGATATAGGGAAAGTTACTTTCAAAGGAGATGTTAGAGTTGGTGCTATTCCTTATACAGGATATGATGTTGAGGGAGATTCTTTGAAGTTCATTGAGATCATCAGAAAGTCTCTCAAAGTACCATTCCTGGAAGAGTCAACCAAAATCTTTGTTTCTTCTCTGCAGCCGATTGATGCAGCTTGTTTTTATGGTGTTGGAGATAGAGACAAAGTTTATCAAGCCAATTACGTCACATTCATGAAGACAATGTGTAGTCTTTCCCCTTATGCCAAAAGAGAAGAGATTTTGCAGGTTCAAAATGTTCACATATGCAAGATTCTTAATGTCTACTATCCAAACTTCACAGTTCAAAGAAAAAATATGCAGATCAGTACCTTTACAGAAGCTGATTTTGATAACTTGAACTTCTCAGACATCATGTTCATTGTGGATGAGTTCAGAGACAGGAGTAAGAGGAGGAGATCACAAGCTGTTGCTTATGCTTTGGATGCCATTAATAGATTCATGACAAGGAGTATCTACAATGCTTATTCTTTTGACTTTCAGCTTGGCATTGAAACCAATCAGAATAGAATAAACCTGCTGGCACTAAACTTCAATCATCATGAGATCAGAGTTCTAGAGCCTTTTCAGATCTCCAGATATCCAGAGTTGGGTGTGATGTATGTAAACACCAAGTCTCATAAGAAGCAGTTCATGAGAGCATCAGAATTGGCTAAGTTTTCAGATGGTACTTTGAAGTATGTGCGGAAAATGCTTGAAGATAAGTTGTTTCTGTCAGAGCAGGAAAGATTAAGAAAGAATGAAGTTGTAAGAACAGTTGAGTCTCTTAACATGGAAGCTATGCTAGAAGAGATTAACAAGAATATTGATTTCAGAGAGCACATCAGGAGGTTTGAAGCATACCTTGGGATAAGTAGAATCTGTTTTAGAAGATGGGACCAGAGCAAAATTGTAAAATGATCTAAAAAGGGGAGATTGTTATTGTATTTCATTTAGATCATTTTATGTTGACTTTTGTAAGTTTACCTTGTTCCTTGTTTGACCTATAAATAGGTCTTCCTTGTTTTTCTTTAGTAGTAACTAGCCTTTGATTGTAAACACTCTGAGAATCTAGAGAGAGAAACTTTGTACCCATCACATGTGACATCAATACACATATGATTTCCCCAATGATTCTCATTGTTCTTGCTTGTTATTTGATTGTGGTTTGATTGGACATCATCATACCGGTCACACACTTCATATCGGTCCACTTTCCATATCGGTCGCCCGATACACTCACAGACCACATCGGTCGACTTATCGATCCGTTCCTGGTCATCGTAATACCGGTCCAGTACAATATACCGGTCGAATACCCAATATCGGTCTACACTTTATTGATCCATACACGTTTACATGTCGAGCAAAATACCGGTCATTACATCTTACCGGTCAAACAAGTTCCCGGTCCAAACAAGTTTTCGGTCGTCAACAGTGTTTGCGCCACCCAAGGCTCACGCAAATCGTACTATGCGTGACACACTGCTCGCGAAAACCACACTTTTCCCGAACCAAGGCTCGCGCGAACCTCTGCTTTGCGTGACACACTGCTCGCGAGAACCTCACTTTGCACCAGTACCGTTCGCGTAAATCACTATTCACGCAAGTTACTGTTCACTTTGCGCCAAAAACATTTTCCCAGATTTTCACAGTTTGATTTTTCAGTATTGTTTGGGCTCTATACAGCGTGGGAGGACTACATTTAATTATTTTTGGAAATTTATTTTTCTGAAAATTTTTTAGTGTGGTTTTTATCTTGATTCTAACGATCTCATCTAGTTGGTTGTCTTGATACAAAAAAGTTTGATTACTAACCGTACAGCTAAGATGTCAAATCATCTTCTCTCAATGGGCTCTCAGTCCAAACCTCCTGTCCTCATGGCTAATGAGTATCAGCAATGGAAGACCAGAATGATCCAGTTCCTGAATCACAAGAACAGAGATTACATGGAAGCAATCATTAATGGTCTAGAAAATCCAATGATCACAATAAAGGGACAAGCTGCAACAGATACCTCTCTAGAAATCCCTGACAGATTCGTTCCTAAACCTTATCAGTTCTTTACTGAAAAGCAGAAAGCACAGTACAAGATAGAAGAAGAGGCTCTAATTTATCTGACTATGGCTATTCCAAACGACATATACAATCGTGTAGACAGTCAGAGCTCTGCTAAAGCAATCTGGGATGAACTAGCAAGACAGTTTGAAGGAAGTGAAGCCTCCATCCAAGCTAAGCAGAATCTTTGCATCAATGTATACGAGGGATTTCATGCAAAAGAAGGAGAGATGCTATTAGATACCTACAACAGATATAACATCATTCTCAATAACTTGCGGCGGAACAATATCTCTAAATCTGCTTCTGAGATAAATTACAAGTTCATCAAGAATCTGAATCCAGAATGGAAGAACTTTGCCATCAATCTCCAGATGTCCAAGAATATGGCTCAAGAAAATGTCACTGATATCTTCTCTACTCGTTCTCAACATGAGGATGAGGTGAGATCTATTAATAATGAGTCTAATAATCTAAAGGACTCCGTGGCTCTCATAGCTGGCAAAGGAAAGAGTTCAGTTTCTATACCCTCTGCAAGGTCAAAGAAAAAGATGTCTAAAGATCTTGTTACTGAGGTTACTGAGTCCGACTCTGCTTCAAGCGATGAAGAACAGGAAATTGATTCAGATCCAGATATTCAGAAGTTCTCGTAGGACTTGGCTATAATTTCACGACGATTCAAGAAGAGCTTTGGCAAGAAGAAATTCTACTCAAAACCAAAGTATGATGGATACAAGAAAGAGAAGTCTGAAATGCGATACAAGATGAGACATGGAAGGAGAGAGGAAGGACGAGAAGGGAGGAAGGAATATAGATGAGAAAGAAAGAGAGAGGAGAAGCGAGAAGAACGAAAGGATGAACCAGAGTATTACGCAAGAAAGTCACTCATTGCCAAGAAAGCTGAAGAAGGAAAAGTGTTGGTGGCTGAAGAAGAAAACTGGTTGTTCCAAAGCTCCGATGACGAGGAACAAGCACACTTCACCCAAGTATCTTATATGGCAAAGCTGGATGGTGACGATGAAGATTCTGAGGCACAATCCGAAGATGCAAACTCTGAGGTAAGTGATAATTCTGAACTTATTGAATCTTTAATGGCCCAAATACATAATATGAAAGATGAATTTGTTTTATGGAGAGGTAAACTTAGCTCTGCACATCAAGAAGTTTTGATTTTTCGTGATGAAAATGCTTTGCTAAAAGTTGTTGTGTAAGAAAAAGAAAACGAAAAAGATGGTTTAAAAGCTGAAAAAGAGTCTTTAAAAAGAAAAATATCTGATTTAGAAAAGGATCTTGTAAATCTTAATGCTGAAAAGGGTGAGTTTCAAATCAAATTTGAAATTTGTTATCAAGAATGAAATGAAGCTTTCACCAGAATCAAGCAATTGGAGGATATTAATATGAAACGAGGTCAGACTGAGCAGACATTAAATCTGCTGACCAATAAACTCCAGGATGAAAGGTTTTATAAACTTAAACCAGGTTTGGGTGTGCCAACTAATGAAATTTTGAAAAATTCACCGAAGCACTTATATAATTTTGATAAATTTGGCTCCGCAATCAGACCCATTCCTAATATTCGTGCATCCTCTATTGAAGCAAGTTCTGCTAAACCTTCTAAAGAGACCAAAGGTCAAGAAAAAATGGGAAAGAACAAATATGGTGATACTGATTCTCAAAAACTTTTTAAATCAATTGGTTTTAAATATGGTGATTTGAATAAAAGCTATGAGACTCAAAAGATCGAATTTACTGAGTTTGAATCACTATTTACCACACATTCCAAAGAATTAGTAAGCACCAACACAGTTCCACCTGAGACTGCATGCAAATATGATGAGTATGAATCGGATGTTGATCCATCTACTATACCATCAATATCAAATTCCATTGTTTCTAAACCTTTACTTGTTGAAGAGGTTGAAGAAGAACCTGTCATCACGAATGAATCTTGTGTTCAAAACGATAAAACGGAGTTTATTGAGTCCATGACTGAAGAGATATTTTCTGAAATGATGAATGCTTCAGACTCTGATCCTGTTTCTGATTTAAAGGAGTCAAATTCTGTGAATGATCATACATCTGAATTGATGAAGCAAATTGATATGTTGCAACGGTCTCTTGATGAGGTTGAAGATGAAAACTTTTATCTCAAATTTAATCTTGAAAAGTCTTTAAAAGAAAATCAAGAGCTTTGCACAGAGATCAATGTTTTGAAAATTACTTTGTTTAAAAATGCTTCAAATGATAAACAGATGTTCAATGATCCAAGCTGGAAGGTAAGAACCAATCTAGAATTTGATGCTCCAGCAAAACCTTCAGTTGTTTACTCTGATTGTCCTGAATATCCTCCGAGTATTTTTTAGAAGGGTGAGACATCAAATAGCTCTAGAAAAGAACCACCCTCTAAGTTAGAGACTAACAAGGTTCCTGTTTCTATTTCAGCTATAAAAGGAAATGGAGTTGGGAGGAGTAAGAAGAATAAAGATAATAGTTTGAATAAGGATGATAGGTTATCTAGTGAAACTTTTGCTTCAAATAGTTGTACTTCAGACAGTGTTATTCTGAAAAGTAATTCTTTTGATGAACATGAATGTAAGATTTGTTCCGATAAATCTAAGTTTATGAATTTTTCTAGAAAGAATCTATATTGCAAACACTGCTGGGATAACTCATTCAAATACTACTCCCTCCAAAGTCCAAACAGAGTAAGAGAAAAGCTAAACTGAACCTTAATTCTGATTCTAATTCTAATTCTTCCGCACAACCCAAAGTGTTTCGAGCTAAGGTTGCCAACCCTACTTCTAAAAAGCACTTTCAGGAATTAAATGTCAAGATGGTTTGGAAATGGGTTCCACAACCTTGTTATGAATGGCATGTAAAAGTTAAACCTACTGATATTCCTGAATACGTGAAGCTAACCGCGAAGGACCCATCTTGATATGGGTATGTTGGATGCCAGATTTAATCTCACAACAATGATATAAACAATAAGAGTAATAACAGCGGAAGGAGTATAGTTTAATATCAAAGGAGATTCAAAATATCACAGTTCATAAAGCAGATAATAGATAAACAAGATATTCTTGGAATAAAATATTCAACTTATATTATCAGTTATAAGACTTCTTAAGCACACTTTGAACAATAAGGTGATGGTCCTTTTTATAGGACCATAAAGTAAATAGTGTACTTATCTAACAAATAGAAGCATGACTTGAACAATATCTTACATAAGAGGTAAGATCAAGATACCAAGCTCTTGGAGCTTGTTTAAGTCCATACAGAGCCTTATCCAAATAATAAACATGATTAGGAAACTTTGTACCTTCAAATCCAGGTGGTTGCTGGACATAAACTTCTTCATTTAATTTACCATCTAGAAAGACAGATTTGACATCCATTTGATAAACTTTGAATCCTTTGTGTGTAGCATAGGCTAAGAAGATTCTGATTGCTTCTAGCCTAGGCTACAGGTGCAAAGGTTTCATCATAATCAATACCTTCTTCTTGGCAATATCCTTTAGCAACCAACCTGACTTTGTTTCTGATTATTACTCCATCCTCATCCTTTTTGTTTCTGAAAACCCATTTTGTTCCAATTCCAAATTTTCCTTTGGGAAGGGGAAAAAGGGTCCAGACTTTGTTTCTTACAAACTCTTGAAGTTCATCCTGCATTGCAAAAATCCAATGAGGATCTTCAAGAGCTACTTTTACCTTCTTTGGTTCAATAATGCTCAAAAAGTTTACGTAGAAGCATTCATTGATTGTGGCAGATCTTGTTTTAACTCCTTCTGATGAGGATCCAATGATTTGATCAATTGGATGATCTTTTGTCCATCTAGAGATTGGAGCAAAGATTTGGGGTGGAGTTTGAGCTTTAGAGATGACAGTTGGTGACATCTCTAATGTGCTGTTCAGAGTCTCTGAAGTTGTTTACCGAGATGGTGAAGCAGATTCTTGAATTTCTTCACTATTTGTTTCTGGATTTACTTCAGACACTCCTTGATCATCCTCTTTTTGATCTTCAGCTTCTTTTGATTCACTTTGTTAATCTGAATTTGGTGAAACAGAAGGTGTTAATTCAGAGGGACCAGAAAGAGTTGTACCTGTTTCTTGGGGTCCTTCTGAATTTTCTCTTGGTCTATCTCTGAAGACTACTTCTAGGTTATCTTCATCAAAGAAATCTACAAATATTCTGTTTAATTCAGATTCTCTTGATGATTCAGAGATAGGTGTTGAGAGACTTTCTTGTTGTTCAGAGCTTTTATCGTCATCAAAAGTGATATTGATGCTCTCTTGGATGGTCCTTGTTCTAAGATTGAACACTCTGAAAGCTTTTGAGGCTAAAGAATATCCAATGAATTTACCCTCATCAGCTTTCTTGTCAAACTTTCCAAGAGATTCTCTATCGTTCATAATGTAACACCTGCATCCAAAAACATGAAAATATTTAACATTAGGTTTCCTATTGTTAATGAGTTCATAGGATGTTTTCTGAAATCTTTTGACAATTGTAGCTCTGTTCTGAGTAAAACAGGCTGTTGCCACTGCTTCTGCCCAAAAATTTGTTGAAAGATCAGATCCAGCAAGCATTGTTCTTGCAGCTTCAACAAGTTTTCTGTTCTTCCTTTCAACTACTCCATTTTGCTAGGGAGTTCTTACTGCAGAAAAGTTAGGAGTAATGCCTTCTTTTGATAGATATGAATTGATTTTGGCATTTTTGATCTCTGTTCCATTATCACTTCTTATTTTCTGAACTTTGCTGCTGAATAGAACCTGTAATCTTTTCAACAATCTTATCAAAATATCAGGTACATCTGATTTTGCTCTGATGAATTCTATCCATGTGAATCTGGAAAATTCATCAATCAGAACCAGAATGTATTTCTTACCTGCTAGACTCTGTACAGAGATAGGACCACAGAGGTCCACATGTAGCATTTGCAGAGGTCTAGGACAGTTGTTTTCACTTTTGGTTTTATGGGAAGATCTTTTCATTTTTCCCATCTCACAAGCAGAACAAAGATGATCTTTGTTAAACTTCAGAGATGGTAATCCCTTAACCAAATTAAGTTTAACTAATTTATCAAGTGAGGAAAAATTTAGATGTGAAAACTTTTTATGCCAGAGCGAGACTTCCTCACTACTCAGAGATATAAGACAAAGTTTCTCTGAATCAGTGTCGTTGATTTTGGTAAAATTCATTCTGTAGAGGTTACCTTTTCTGTCTGCTCTGAGTAATTCTTGACCTGATTCTGAGTGGAGAAGTGAACAATATCTTCTTTGAAATTTCACATCAAAACCATGATCACAAAGTTGACTTATGCTGATCAGATTATGTTTTAATCCATCCACATAAGCAACCTTTGAAACTAAAACATTTCCTCTTGATAATTCACCATATCCTTTAATCTGTCCTTGTACATTGTCTCCAAAAGTAACTGCTCCTCCCGATTTTGCTTTGAATAAGGATAGCTGTTCCTTATTTCCAGTCATATGCCTTGAACATCCAGAATCTAGGTACCAGATTGGCATTGACTGATTCTGCAAGACAAATTACTGTTTCTTAGGTACCCATCTCATTATGGATCCTTTTATGTTAGACTTTGGTGGATTTGTATGACTTTTTGGCATCTCATCTTTTTATGTCTTGCCGTTATTTGTCTTCTGTTGAAATTTTGTCTCTGAGATATTTTTCAGAGATTGATTCAGAAGACAATGTGATCCTTTGAAATGATTTTTCAGTTTGATCAAGAGATGAATGCAGTTGCAATTAATAGAACAAGAAGAAGTAGGAGCAAAGTTTTTCTTTTTATTAAAAGCAGTTGTTAATTTTGACTTCTTTTTAAATTAGCATTAGGAATATTACATGTATCCCTAACTACTTCTTTCCTTTTTGCTTGAAAGACAGTCTTCTTTTCAAGTTGCTTTTTCTTGATCAAAAACATCTTCTTTTCTTTGCTGCTTACTACACAGACAGGATCAATATGGTTAATTTTTGTCCATTTGCCTTTTTATTCAGTACAAAATTTTATTGTTTTATAGGTATAAGAATTAGAAGTGTTTGTTTTATTCTTGACCTTTTATTGTAATTCTTTTTCAAGTTCCAGAGATGTTTTTGCTTGTAAACACATATTTGCAAAATCAGGACTTATTGGAATTATGGTTTTGTTTTTCAAAAATGAAATTGGAACATTCAAAATACCAGACCGAACGGTTTCTATCTTTTTGTGAATTACATTCTCTGGTTTACAAAAAATCTGTTCATCAATCTCTTGATCAGATTCTGAATCAGAATTAAGAAAGTCTCTCTTAGTTTTAATAGAGATAGCTACCTATATTGGTTTTTCAATTTGTTTTGTTCTAGAGACTTTAATGATCCGTTTCATGCTTTCTTTTCTTTTTAAATCTTCCAAGACATTTTCTTTCCATATCTTTTTAACATCATCTTCAAATGTAGTTCTGATGTTTTCATCTTACTTTGGTGAATACAGAGGGGCATTCGGATTTAGTGAACTCTAAGATTCATTTTCAGAAGTACTTGTATAAAAGGTACTTGGTTTCGATGTCTCTGTTTCATTTGAGATGAAAGCATCAAATCTGAAAAAAAAAAATTGGGATCATAGCTCTGAGGTTTTGTGAAGTGTACCTCTGAAGTTTCTTCTTTTATCTGTAACACAGATTCTTGAAAGTTTTTTCCTTCAGAGTATGTAGTATTTTTGAAATTCAGAGCTCTTGCTTTTGATCCCTCTGATGTTTTCATTCTTTTGAAATTATTCAAAGATGGACCTTCAAAGCTTTGGACCTTTCCCATACGGAAAGTTGAAAAAAGTGATGTTTTCTCCAATCCAGTGAATGAATTCAACTCATTGAATCCCAGCCCTTGAGAGTCCATTTGAGTTTTTATTTTATCGAAAACACCTTGTGCATTAACATAGCTTTTGATTCGAAGATTTTTTCTATCTAGAGATTGATGTAGGATTTCTCTTTCCTTTTGAAAAAATTTGGTTAAGGCAATAGAATTCAGCCTTTCATACTCAGATTTCTTTACTTCTTCTTCTTTTCCTTTTAAAATTTTCTCAATTTTTCTTATTTCTTCTGAAAATGAATTTTCTTTTTGTTTGTGAGATTCTTCAAGTTTGGTCTTTTTAAGAAAAATTTCTTTCTTTTTTGATTCCAGAAGATTCTTTTCTATTTTGAAAAAGATGAGCTCTTTTGACATTTGCTCTCTTTTCTTTTTCTCTTCAAGAAACTTTTGCTCTAGATCTTGAAGTTCATTAATTAGTTTAAAAGCATCTATTTCAGGATCACTATCAGAGGTGTAAAGAGAGTTTACCTTTTCAGAGTTGTCTTCTGATGCTCCATCAGTTTGATTTCCATCTCAAAAAGCCATACCACAGAGATTGATAGGCTCTTCCTCGCCATCGCTTGTTGAGTCAGATAGCCAGTCTTCCATTTCGGCTACAATAACTCTTTCTTTTACGTTGTACTTGTATTTGTTCTTGTAGTAATCTTGATCTTTGACAAGTTTTCCTCTGCAGTTTGCAGAGAAATGGCCTATTTTTCCACATCTGAAACATCTTCCATCATTTTGATTTGTTGGAAGAGTGGCAGTACTTGTCTCTGGCTTCTGTTCTTGAGGTTTGAAATATCTCTGTGGCTGTGGATACCTTGGTTGAAATGATTGTTGAGTTGCATCATTGTTGTCGAAGTTTGTACCCTTTTGATCACTATATGGAGTGAATCTGGGTTCTTGTTGAAATCTGACACCATCTTGTTGAAATCTTCTTTCAGGATTTCTTCTTTCTTCATTCTCTCTCCTTCCTTCAAATACTTTCTTGCCAAATTTCTTGTTAAACTGATGAGTGATTAATGCAAGAGATTTGGCGAAGGAATTGATATCTTCTTCTAAGTCTGAATCTGAATTATTTTCTTCTGCCATTAGGACCTTTTTGGATCTTCTTTTTGTTTCCAAACCTTTTTGTGACTCTTCACAGTTGTTTTCTTTCGAAATTTGTTTTGAAACAAGTGCAAGGGGTCCACATAAAGACAGTTTTGATTTTTGCTTCATAACTTCCTTTTCATGTGCATCTAGAGTGCCATAAATGTCAGTTAATGACCATGACTCAAGATCTTGATTGGATTGTATAGACATGGACAGTTGTGACCATTCTTCATTTAAGCTTTTCAAGAAAACAACGTTGTTTTCCTCTTTTGTTCTTATCACTCCAAACTTTCTGCATTTGTTGATAAGAATATTGAATCTTTAGTAAGTTTGGTGTAATATTTCTTCTGGTAGAGCATGAAAATCATGATATTCATTGATGCATAGATTTCTTCTATTTTTCTGGGTTTGTAGGCCTCCTTCAAGTTGATTTAACAACTGATCCCATATCTCTTTTGCAATTTTACAAGAATCAAGTTCTTGAAAGATATCATTGGGAATGGCCATTATCAGTAATCTAACAGCTTTTGAGTCATTATCCATCATATTAGTTTCTTCATCAGTGAAGTTTGTGGTTTTCTTTTCATAATATGCAGGGATTTCAGCAGTATCTGCTGTTGCAGGAACTCTTGGAACCAACACCATTGGAATGTGAGGTCCAACGTTTACTGATCTAAAGAGATCCTTGTCCATTCCTTCTAAGAAATTTACCATCCTTATCTTCCATTAGGGATATTCATCCCTTAAAAGTGTAGGAGGTTTTGTTAAAGACCCAACTGTATAAATGACACTTATGCTTGAGTTTGCCATTTTTGAAGAAAATGATGAAGATTTGAAGAACAAATGCTTTTTGTATTGAACAGTGATTTACTATCAAATCTTGAGCATATGGTGTTCTTTAATAAACCAGGTTTATTTGAACATGCAAAGATATTGAAAGTTAGAATCAATGAGATGTAAATCTATCCGAGTATGCAGATGCGATCTTACTTTGTTTAGGAAACAAAGAAGGCTTTGATACCAATTGTTGGATCCCAGATTTAATATCACAACAATGATATAAACAATAAGAGTAATAACAGCGGAAGCAGTATAGTTTAATATCAAAGGAGATTCAAAATATCACAGTTCATAAAGCAAATAATAGATAAACAAGATATTCTTGGAATAAAATATTCAACTATTATTATCAGTTATAAGACTTCTTAAGCACACTTTGAACAATAAGGTGATGGTCCTTTTTATAGGACCATAAAGTAAATAGTGTACTTATCTGACAAATAGAAGCATGGCTTGAACAGTATCTTACATAAGAGGTAAGATCAAGATATTGAATAGTGTCATACCTTAGAGGTAAGATCAAGACATTCTTGAACAGTGATCTACTCTAGAAATTAAATCTTATCACAAGGTGACGTGTCATCTGTTCTTCTTTGTCATCAATTCAGAGTGAACATCTTCAGAGCTCTGAAGTAGGATCTCTGATGAGGGGCTCTTTGATGTCTTTCTGAGAGACTGTCTCTGAACTGACTTCAGAGACAGACATACTTTCTTCAGACTGACTCTGAACTGACTTCAGAGACAGACTTGCTTTCTTCAGACTGACTCTGAACTGACTTCAGAGACAGACTTGCTTTCTTCAGGCTGACTCTGAACTGACTTCAGAGACAGACTTGTTGATGTTCCTTGAAAGTCTTTAGATGAAGACTTAGTTATTTTCAATACTTTCATTGGTTCAGATTTTGGGCTAACAGGGTACCTAAGAAAAACTAATTGTCTCTTTTGCAGGCATGTCGGCTGTGGGTGATAGATTCTGGATGCTCACGCCACATGACAGGATTCAAGCACCTCTTGCATAACTATGTGGAGGAGCCTGCCGGAGCAGTTAGATTTGCCAATTCTAAAGCTGAAGGACACGTCAGAGGATATGGAATGCTCGATAATGGTGTTGTGAAGACTCAAAGAGTGTTATATGTTGAAGGACTTAATCACAATCTGTTTAGTACCAGTCACTTCTATGACATGAAATATCAAGTCCGCTTCACAACCACTCATTGCTATATAGAGGATCCCGATGGTTACGTAATCTTCAAAGCTGAGCGCCATGGAAATCCATACTATGTAGATTTTCCTACACTGTCTGCCACACGTCCAGTATGTCTACTAGACAAAGATTATCGAATTTACATTATTCGAACTAAGACGATTGTTGAGAGCATGAATGTCTCCTTTGATGAGAATTCTACTAGGACTTCTGGACACAACAATTCAGAACTCGGAATTAAAGACAAAGCTTCTATTCAATCCAGAATAGAACCAACTTCTAAATGATCTACTTCTTCCAACTCTAACTCTACTTCATCTGAGTTAGATTTATTGTTTATTGATGCCTTTGATGATATTTGTGCAGATTTTGATCAAGGCATATCTACATCAATAACAAGCTCGGAGGTCCCTACCTTTTCTGAAGACATATCTGGACCTTCCGAAGAAATCACTGAAACTTCATCTCCATCAGGTACAACTAAATCGTTAGTTTTTGACTCTCCTCGTGCTGAATCAATCTCTGCAGATAGTTCTTCTGGAAACGAAGTCACGAGTACTTCAACTGCTACTCCAGAAGTCTCAGTATCAGAAACTACAATACAAGATGTCCTGAGTACATCTATGGAGCTACCTGTTGTGCACGATGAAAACGATGCGTCCAATACACAACAAACAGTTGAATCCTTACCAAGCACACATCGTTAGACTAAGGATCATCCCCTAAACAACGTGATAGGTGACGTACAATCTGGTGTCACAACACGGTCAACATCAGCGAAATTCTGCTTGTTTTCAAGCTTCCTAAGTTCCTTAGAACCAAAGAAAGCATCTGAAGCTCTACGTGATCCCTTCTGGATTTCTGCTATGCAAGACGAGCTTCGACAATTCGAAAGGAACAAGGTATGTCGCTTGATCCCACTACCTAAAGGTAAATTTGTTATAGGAACAAAGTGGGTTTTCAGAAACAAGAAAGACGAAGCCGGAATAGTTGTGAGAAACAAAGATCGTTTGGTCGCAAAAGGGTACTGTCAACAATAGTGCATTGACTATGATGAAACATTAGCCCCGGTTGCAAAGATCCAAGCCATCAGAATCTTCCTAGCCTATGCAGTGCACAAAAACTTTACAGTCTATCAAATGGATGTAAAGTCAGCTTTCCTGAATGGCGTTCTGCATGAGGAGGTCTATGTAGCATAACTTGAAGGTTTCGTTGATCCTCATCACCCTGATCATGTCTATGTTTTAGACAAAGCACTTTATGGTCTTAAACAAGCACCACGAGCCTGGTATGAAACTCTCACTAAATTTCTCTTAGCTTCTGGTTTCAAGAAAGGTGCGGTTGATACTACCTTATTTGTTAAAAGGCAAGGTGTGGACTTAATTCTCATTCAGATTTATGTTGACGACATAATATTTGGGTCGACAAATCAGAAATTTTGCAAGAACATTTCAAAGATAATGGAAACAAAGTTTGAAATGTCGATGATGGGTGAATTGAATTTCTTTCTTGGTTTACATGTAAAACAATTACCCGAAGGCATATTTCTTAATCAAGCTAAATACATAAAAGATGTTTTGAAAAAGTTCAATATGTCCGATTGTTCTGTCATGAAAACACCAATGGTTACTGGTACACTCTTAGACGCAGATCCCTCCGGGAAACCTGTTGATCAAAAGGTGTATCTTAGCATGATTGGTTCCTTACTTTATCTGACTGCCAGTCGCACAGATATAATGTTTGCCACATGTTTTTGTGCGACGTATCAGTCTAATCCTACAGAGTCGCACTATAATGCTGTTAAGCGAATCCTTATATATCTCAAAGGTTCTCCTAATCTAGGCCTTTGGTATCCAAAGGATTCTCGTTTTGATCTAACCGCCTTTACAGATGATGATCATGCAGGATGTAAGCTATACTGGAAAAGCACCTATGGATCATGTCAATTTATAGGTGACAAACTTGTGAGTTGGACCTCAAAGAAACAAAACTGTGTTTCCACATCCACTGCCGAGGCTGAATATGTAGCTGCTGCTAGCTACTGTTCTCAAGTCCTCTGGATGACGACACAATTAAGGGACTTTGGATACAACTACAAGCGTGTTCCTATTTATTGTGATTCCAAGAGCGCAATCGCCATAACTGCTAACCCGGTACAGTATTCGAAGACCAAGCATATAGATGTACGCTATCACTTCATCAAGGATCATGTAGAAAAAGGTGACATTGAAATGAACTTTGTTTAAACTGACTTCCAGTTAGCTGATCTTTTCACCAAACCGTTGGATGAAAAGCTATTCCAATTTCTAATCAGCAAACTTGGTATGTTGAACATGTCTTAGACCTTACTCATGATTCTAGGTGGAGTATTCTATGTTTGGATCTTGTGTTTTATTCTTCAACTTTTGCTAACAAGAGAGGAATCATTTTCACAAATGATTACCATTATTTTTTTTCTATGTAGATTTGGTCAAGTGACTATGGCTTCTAATCACTTCGTATTAGAACCCGCAGTTCAGTGCTTTATCTTTTTGCTTTCTGTTCATTTCTGTTTAAAAAAAATATTCAGTTGAGGGGGAGTTTAATCTCCTATAAGCTTATTTGAAAAAATCCTTAAGAGCTTAAATTGTTAAACTCTTTTTAGTTTGAGGGGGAGAATTGCATCGTCAAACACAACTGTTTTGACTTCTCCGAAATTTCTTATTCTTCATGTAACTTTGTGCTTATTTGTGCTTTCATGTACAAAATCTTGTTGAACAATATGTTCTTTTAGGAAAATAAATGGGATTCAGTGTGTGAGCTTAACAAAACTTCCATGGATTCACGATAACCAGTGTTTCCTACCCAGGAACTATTCCCTGAGTAATTGAGGGGAGAGGGGTCAAAACAATTGAGTGATGGTGTGTGAAGAGGTAAAATGGAAAAGACAGATTGGTTAGAAGTAAGCATTAAAAGAAAGAGGGTGAGTGAACAGAGTAAAAGAATATTAGACTCTGCACAAAACCACTTTATGCGCCGGGCAGCCACATTATCTGATTGGTTCACATTCTTTGGTGACCATCATTGAAAAAGGCAACTAGCCCATGCCATCTCTTGCATACAACCCCACCAGCTACTCATTCTTTTCTCAAAAAGAGAATGTTTCACATTTTCTAGGGACGCAGCACAAATACTATTAGTTCTTCATTTGGAAGATACTAATATTGAAAAAGAAGGAAATTTGCCCCACCTTCGAACCCTTTTCTCATGCACATTGAGTCTTTGTATAATTTGTTGATGTCTCAACAAGTTTACATACTTTGAGCCTATAATGAAAAGCAATCATCTATGCTTAATTCTTTCATACACATGCACGAGCACACAGAAATTTGTTTTCTGTCAGAACGTTCATAGATAACCGTGTGTTATTCGGTGATTGAATGGAAGACCTGGGGAGCCAACATCAAAACCAGCTCCTTATATAGTAACTTTGTGTTGCTCAGTGACTTTGTGTCATTGACAGACATTTCAACTGAGTCATTTGTTGATTCAGGGCTACACCTATTAAACTGTTTGAATTTGAAAAGATTCGAATGCTTACTACTTTTTATTGCAATATGCATAGATTGAAATAATAACTTTCTCCATTTGGAGAGACTGCTCTTACTTCACACAGGGCTCGGTACATGAAGACAGTGCTTATGATGATCATACTCAAAGGGGAAGATTGTTTTGACAAGTTTTGATGATGATGATTCTCACCACTCATCAAAAAGGGGGAGAATATTCAAAGAGGGAGAATACAAGAAGATTACAAGAAGAATTTTTGAAGTAAAGACTGCAGAAGAATTAAAAGATATCAAAGTATCTGAGCTAATTTGAAGATATCAAAGATAAAGATGAAAATTGTTTCTGAAGTTTTCAAGAAAAGTGAAGACCCGAAGACTATTGCAATTTTTTTTTTAATCTTGAATCCAAAGGGGGAGATTGTTGCATCACAAATTGTATTCAAGATTAAAGTTAAAGTTCAGGGTTTAATTTGTATTTACTTGATAGTTAAAGTTTGGGGTTTAAGTTGTAATAAGTTAATAGTTTATTAGCTATTGGGCCCAAGCCCATTAGGAAGTCCATTACGCATAAAGCCCATATGGCCTAAGTATTTAATGTATTAATTAGTTTAGTTTTAGGGTTAAGATACTTCATAATTATTGTTTAGAGAGTATAGTAGCCGTACGTATTCTCTGTATTCAAGGGTATCAAGAACACACAAGGTTTAACTGTTTATTCAAGGGATTGGTATGTTATTTTAATCTTTACATCTCTTGATCTATATTGTGTTATGTGATTGTTAATCAACTAGATTAAACTGGGATAAAAGTTTCCATAGCCTCTCTCTCTCACTTCCCTTGTCCATAAAAACCCATTTCTTCCTCACCTTATTTTTTACGCTCTCAGAAATTCATCCCCATTTCCTTTCTCTCTCTAAAATCTCTCAAACAAGCAAACCTGCAACTATGGCCACTCAAGCTTAAAACTCAGGCTACTCAAGCAAAATAGTTCCAAGTCTGAACATGGCCCAGTTCGATGTACCCGTAAATGGAAATAACTACCACCTTGACGTCACTCCTACCAAATACGACGAACAGTTTCGTCCTGTGCTAGAATTTCTTAGCAAATGTGAACTGAGTGATGCCCTCACAGATAACTCTTCAGATGTTCCTCTTTGATATGTTAAACAATGGTGGTATTCAAGTGAATACAATGATGAACATGTAGGTTTGGTAGGATACATTGACCTCGGGGAACAAGGAATAAACATCTGAATCACACCCAATACCTTGTCACGCAGATTCAGTCTACCAACAACTGGTGATCTTCAAATTCAACAGTTTGAGAAACCTCCTAATCAGGAAGTTCTTATTTAGTTTCTTCTTCATCTAGGCTACAATAAGGAGATCACATGCCTCAGCCAGTTCAGACGTCAATACCTGCCTCCCACCTGGAGTTTCATGTTTAGTGTGTTGAATCGCACAATGACCAGTAAGATTGGTAGGCGAGACCAAACTCATCCGACCATCCTTGCCATTATGTACGCTCTCTTCTTCAACCGGAGCATAAATATGGAGAATCTACTGTTTTGTGAAATGATGACAGCCATGGACAAGAAGAACAAGGATTTGGCCGGCCAAAGGAAAACAGCCAATTTCTGTTTTGTTCCCTCGTTTCATCTCTCTGGTCATTAAATGAGCCATGGTAAGAAATTCTTTCACTGAGGAGGGCCCAAGAACACCATTATTCATCATGAACTCCTTCAAACCAACGGTTGTTCCTCCTTACCCAAATGAAAGAAGATTCCCAAAAACCATGCTTCAATACATCCCTACTGACTCTGAATCCTGTCTCTTACTTAGTCGTGTTGCCCAATCATCAGAACCGATGGTGGGATCCCCAACACACTTAGGATCTGAGCCCGAGTTAGAATCAGAGAGTGACATCTCTGATACTACTAAAAATATTCATAGAGAGCAACCATAGGGTGGCTCTGTGAGAGTGAGTGAGAGAAAACAAGAGAGCCCTCCCTCTAAGGAAGAGCTTCACTCTGTCAGAGGCAAGGAAGGTGAGGCAGAGAGTACACCATAGGGTGAGTTTCTGAACCTAGAATCCGAGAGAGTTTGTAACACCCTAAAAACCAGAGTGAATTTAAAACGCGGAAACTGGACAAATAAGCATCAACACTTGGTATAAACCTCCCAAAAAGGGGAAATGTACTAAACCTTTACAAAACTTGAATACGGATATGGAATTCAACAACAAACTAATCTAAACATAACCTATCTAGATTACATCAGTTGTTAATACAATATCGCCAAAAGAATGGGACTTAAACAATTTCCCAACATCAATATTAGTCATCTCAAAAGCCCCCAAGACCATGCTTATCACACAAGCCCCTTGGCAACCCAGCGCTAATGGGAACATGTTATACATATCATTTGAGAAAAAGTGTTAGGCTTAAAGCCTAGTGAGAACATACAGTTTATAATTTCAAGAGATATAAACAATTGTATCAAAAGGAAATCTTTTCAATAAGTTTCGGTTTACAAAAGAAATCTTTTCCACATAAGGACTGATAGGTCCTAAAATTCATTTTGCGATGACGGGGGATACCCGATTTACCAAGGATTGCGGCGGAACACAAAAGTAGGCCACAATCCGAGTTGTGAGCTAAATACATGGAATCCATGGCCACGAACAACAAGGTCCGTACTAAGATGTGAGGGAGGGCCCTCGAGGAAACCAGTCATACTCGTTCACTAGGACTACATCATGACCCATAGCTAGTAACCGATCTCACATAACCGTACCAAATGGCCCCCGAGGATCATATGCATCCATAGCTACAGAAAGGGGAATAGACATCCCAATAATAAAAGCCGACTCAAAACCTAGGGATCCACTAGTAATGATACAGACTTGCCACAAATACATATGTGACCAACCATAGATAGTCATATGGTATAAAAACATTTTATAAACAAAATGCTTCTTTCAAGTTTAACTGCTGGTAAGAATAAATATCATAAAAATGACTTACATACATTCTTTCAAATATCCACATACATGTGCAAGTAAAAACTCCATTTTACTTCAAATAAGACGGAACCCATTATTTTAGTTGAAAAATGACCGGGAACCCTAAAATCTCCCAAAACTCAAGTTATGCCAAAATGTAATAAAAGTAGATCCAAAACCATGGAGATATATAGGAGTTCAAAATGTAACCTTTGACATGTATAAAGTTTATAAAAGGTAGTAGGAACTGACCAAATAGGTTTTAGAAATAAAATCCAAAAACCAAATATCGACCACCGACAGAAGACGAAGCTTTCTATACCGAACCCTTGCTAGATGCACTTAATACTAGCAACAAATGGTAGCTTGAAGCTAAACAAACAAAGAAATGAAGAGAGAGAGAGAGAGAGAGAGAAATATTTGAGATAATTAGAATTATCAACCCAAATGAGATATTTGTGAAGACCAACACTATGTCGGCCAGGCTACTTCGCGGGTCATGTCGCGACTTCAACTCGTGGCATAACTCGCCCGCTAACACAAAACCCACACAAACAGGGGGTTTCGTGGGTTGTGCCGCGACCTCAAGTCGCGGTGCAACTCGTGTGGTTCACTGTGGTTCGTCCAAAACCACCAAAATCCAAACTCAAACTCCCAACCAAACGCGGTGCTAACGACAACGCTTAAACACAAGAATAACAAGATTACATAACAAAAATCCGGGGTGTTACAATCCTCCCAAACTTGGGAATGATTTCGTCCGCAAAATCCCACTACTCGAAAAGATGAGGATATCTTCGCTACATATCCTCCTCAACTTACCACGTCACGTTGGCTCCCTGATGATGCTTCCACTGCACCTTGCCATAATGACCTCTTTGTGACGCAACTTCTTAGACTTTCTCTCAAAGATAGCGTCAGGTTCTTCTACAAAACGGTTACCCTCGAAGAGTTTTAGGAAACTTCGTCACGAAGTCCATGGTAATATGTTCCCACTTCCACTCGGGAATCTCTAAGGACTGAAGACTTCCATACGGAAGTTGATGTTCGGCCTTAACTTGCGAGCACGTCACACAACGCTCCACATAGCGTGGCACATCAAGCTTCATTATTGGCCACCAATAATGCAACTTCAAATCCCTGTACATCTTTGTACTTCCTGGATGAATGGAATACTTGGACTTGTGAGCATCCTCGAGAAAAAGATCTCGGTTACCCACAACTTTTGGCACCCACACACGACCGCTGAACAGTTTTACCCCACGACTATCTTCCATTAAGACCAAACGCAGTTTCGTCATGAATTCCTCCTTGAGGTTTTCTTCCAACAAAGCTTCAACCTGCGACGTCTTGCTCTTTTCAATAAGGCTAGACACTAACTCGATTCTCGAAAGTGTAGCTCGAATACTTCCGCAATTGTCCTTCCGACTTAACGCATCGGCTACAACGTTAGCCTTACCGGGATGGTAAAGCAATTCACAATCGTAATCCTTGAGCAACTCAAGCCACCGCCTTTGCCTCATGTTCAACTTCTTTTGATCAAAGACGTACTTCAAACTCTTATGATCAGTATAGAGCGTACATTTTGTGCCATAGAGGTAATGTCGCCAAAGCTTCAAGGCGAACACCACCGCTGCTATCTCCAAATCGTGGGTAGGATAGTTCTTCTCGTGTATCTTAAGTTGCCTCGTGGGTAGGATAGTTCTTCGAAGCGTCGCTATAGACCACGAATTCTTCCGACCCTTCAAGCAACGACATGATTGGAGCTTCACACAATTTCTTTTGCAGAATTCAGAACTCCTTCTCTTGCGTTTCGGTCCAATCGAACTTCACATTCTTTCGAGTTAAAACTGTCAAGGAAAAAGTGATTTTCGAAAAGTCTTGAATGAATCTCCGGTAGTACCATGCCAGACCCAAGAAACTGCGGATCTCTGACGGACTCTTGGGAGGCTCGCAATTCATCATAGCTTCAATGTTGGAGGGATCCACTTTCACTCCATCTCGAGTGACAACGTGACCCAAGAATTGCACTTCTTCAAGCCAAAATTCACATTTGGAAAACTTGGCGTACAATCTTTCTTTTCTCAACACATCAAGAAATTCGCGTAGGTGTTGCTCGTGCTCTAACTCGCTCTTAGAATACACGAGTATATCATCAATGAATACGATGACCGACTTGTCGAGGAATGTTCGGCACATCCTATTCATCAAATCCATAAATACCGCTGGTGCATTCGTTAGGCCAAAAGGCATTACAAGAAACTCAAAATGGCTGTAACGCGTTCTGAAAGCTATCTTCAGAACGTCTTCTTCTCTTACCTTCACTTGGTGGTAACCCGAACGTAAGTCGAACTTGGAAAAATACCCCGCTCCTTGAAGTTGATCGAACAAGTTGTCAATCCTGGGAAGCGGATACTTGTTCTTCACTGTTGCTTTGTTCAGTTCACGATAATCGATGCACATTCTCATTGTGCCATCCTTCTTCTTGACAAACAAGACCGGAGCTCCCCACGGAGACGAGCTAGGTCTTACGAAACCCTTCTCCAAAAGCACTTGGGGTTGTGCCATCATCTCCTGCATCTCTGCTGGTGCTAACCGATAAGGGGCTCTAGCAACAGGAGTTGCTCCCGGTACGAGATCAATCCGAAACTCTACTTGACGATCGGGTGGTAACCCGGGTAAGTCGTCCGGAAAGACGTCTGGAAACTCATGCACAATATTCACATCTTCAAGCTTTAACTTCTCTAGCTTGGCGTCGATCACGTAGGCTAGGAAAGACAAGCATCCTTTCACCAAACACTTGCGTGCTTTAGTCATGGTGATTATTGCCACATCTTGTTGGGTCTGAAATGAGCTAAGTCTGGATAGTTGTTAGAGCATATATATGTTGGATACAAGACCAACAAGACTGAAGGTCAAAGTTCAAGAAGTCAAAGCTAAGAAAAGTCAACTCTCATGTGAAAGTCAAAGTCTTTGTAAATAAAATGTCAAAGTCAATGTCTTTGTATTTTGTTTTTCCTTTGTAATTGGTTGGAGGTATAAATACCTTCTTGTATTTGTATTTCTTTAGATTTGTAACTAACAGAATTGAATTCAGAGAAAGAGAGAGAATACGTTAGAGAGAGAAAGGGAGTTCTAGAGAGAGAAAATTGTAATCGTTGGATTTGAAAGTTAATCAAACAGGTAATTGATTGAAATTATGTTTATGTTTGATTTGTTTGTAATTAGGGACTAGAATCTGGGAATAACAATTTGTATCAGAGCAGATCCAAAAGTGAAATCAAATCAAGAAAAGTGTCGACTATGTGTTCTTGAACGAGAGATTTGATTTTGGAGTGTTGGTGCAATTTTGTTGATGAAATTGATTAGGTTTTGTTAGAAAAGTGTAATAGATTGAGTTTGTATAGAAAGATTTGTGAATTGCACTGTAATCAATTCGAATTTTTCGAATTCTTGTGGTTTTTAGGTTCACGAGTTCTTGACACTGTGTTCAAATCAAATTTGTAATTTTTTGAGTTTTAGATCGAAATTTTTGCATAGTAATATGTTCTAGTATTGTAATCGAGCATCCATTCAAAGTATCAGACCATTTCACAAAGGTTTGATCGCAAAACAGATGGAAAAATCAATTTCTGGGTCGATATTCTAAAGAACGCGCTAGATCTGAAGAATGCGCAAGTTCGTCGTTAGAACGCGCAAGCTGAAGGAAATCGATTTTGGTCAAAACGCGCAAGTAACGATTAGAGAGCTTTAGAAACACGCTAGTTGAATTCTGCGAGTTTGGAAAAGTTGGATAAACTTCTAAGGACCAGAACGCGCACATAGTGGTTAGCGAGTTCTTCAAACGCGCTAATCAAAGGGTGCGAGTTTGAGCTGAAATAGTGGTTTGCGAGTTCATTCGACGTGCGAGTTTGAAATTTCAAGAAAAAGTTCTAAGTGTGGAAAAGCGCAAGTATAGCTACCGAGTTTGTTCAAAACGTGCAAGCATTGACGAGCGAGTTTTGAAAACGCGCACGCCTCAGTTACCGAGTTTCGTCGTGAATAGTAATCTGCGTGTTTAGGCGTTAGCGAGTTTCAGAGGGAATAGTCACTTGCGAGTTTCAGTGTCAAGCGAGTTTGGTCGATCTGGGAGTTTTTCAGATCACGCAAGCCAGTGTTTGCAAGTTTCCCAAACGCGCATGTTTTGATCTGCGTGTTTATCAGAGAATAGAGATTTGCGAGTTTAAGCACTTGCGAGTTCTATAGTGACTTGCGAGTTTTGATACTTAGTCAATATTTTCGAAATTTCTGATTTTTCTAAATTTCAAGATTTTTCTTGTGATTTCATATTTGGACTAACGATTAGTTTTAGTTTCTTATTGCATATATTTTTCAAACAGGTTTTAATCAAGATGACTTCTAAAGATGCACTTTCCATTGGCACTGATGTCAAGCCTCCTGTTTTGTTCAAAGGAGAGTATGAACAATGGAAGGATAGATTCCTGGATTTCGTGGACCGGCACACAAATGGAGAGAATATTTTTCTGTCAATTACAGAAGGACCTATGGCACCAATCATAGTTCAAGTACCTGCTGATGATGATTCATCTGATAGTGGACATGGGGATGAAGAAAGAGAACAAAATACAAAACTAGTTATAGTGGATTTATCTCAGTACTCTGAAGAACAGAAAAGTTGATATAAAGAAGACAAGCAAGCAAGATCTCTTCTACTTCAAATCATTCCTAATGAGATTTACATCAAGATTGATAGCTACAAGGATGATGCTAAGAAGATGTGGGATCAATTGCAAAAGATGATGATGGGATCCAAGGTCGGGAATCAGATGAAAGTGGCTAACTGGATCAATAGCTACGAGGAATTCAAAGCTAAATAGAATGAGAGTTTGGAAGATACTTATGAACGGTTTACTTTGCTTCTAAATGAACTAACGAAGAACAAAGTGACAAAGAAGCAGCTGGAAAACTATGTCAAATTCCTGAGTATCCTACGACCTGAATGGAAGAAACATACTTGTAGGATGAAGCAGATGAAAGAATTGAATGACATACCTCTTCACGAAGTCTATGAGACTCTACGACAGAATGAAGAAGAGGTTGAGGAGAAAAGAGCTGAAAAGAAGAAGGCTGAAAAGGTTCCTGATCCGATTGCTTTGGTCGTTGGAGAGAAGAAGAAAGAAAAGAAAGAAAAGGCAGAGAAGAAGAAAAAGAAGAAAGTGCTTACAAGTTCTGAGTCAGAATCTGAATCAGATGGTGATGGTGGAGAAAGTCTGAAACAAGCCATGATGTTACTGACCCGTGCTTTCAAAAGAAATTCTACAAAAAGCCGGGATCAAATTCTCAAAGGTATTCTTCATCAAGTTCAAAGAATCATGAGCACCGAGAAAGGGTGGAAGGAAAGAGATATGAAGAAAATAGATATGTTGAGAAGAAACCTGATGAAAGGAAGAAGCTCGTGAATGATTACACTGTTGCCGAAAAGCCAGCAAGTGATACAGTCAAATGCTACAACTGTGGCAAGATTGGACATTTTGCTAAATATTGTAGAAAGCCGAATGTTTGAAACTCTCAGTATTATCAGAACAAATTGCTATTGGACAAACAGCAAGAAGCGGGCATAGCATTAACGGCTGAGGACAAATTTTGGCTGGATCATTTAGATGGTGAAGAAGAAGAGAAAGAAGATGTTGCTCATCTCTGTCTAATGGGAAAAGAAGATGAGTATGATGAGTCAGATGACGAGACGACTGATGAGGTAATAAACTTAACTCAAAAAGATTTCATAACCAAAATGGAAGCTATGATGGTTGAGCTTAATGATCTTCAAGTAAAACTGAAGAAAGAAAAAGAAAGAGTTGCTAAAAGAAACAATAAGATCTTTGAGCTTAATAAGTCTGTTATTGGGAACAAAGATCTAATTGATTCTTTACGCAAGTCTACTTCTGATTCTAAACTTCAAGTAGATTGTTTTGAAAAGAAGATTTCTGAGTTTCAAGTTAAATTTTCTATGTCTGAGTTTGATAAGAAAGAATCTGCACTAACTATTCATAAATTGCAGGTTGAGAACAAGCTTTTGAATAAGAAGGTAAATGGTCTGGAAGCCAAACTTTATGAAAGAGGACAAACAGATCAAACCATTTTTCTTAATGCACCTAACGAAGAGGCTGATGTTAAAGAAAAATGGGGTCTTGGTTTTCAAAACCCCCATTACTTAAAGAAATCCATCAGAAAACAACCAATATTATATAATTTTGATTTTCTTGCTTGTGCTGGTAAACATACTCATTTAAAACCCAAATTTGTTACCAAATTACGAGAAGAAGTTGAGGCCAAAGAAACTGAAAATAGAAATAATGTAAATAAAATGCAGCTACCATTTAACTATGCAAAGTTAAATGATAGTTATCTTTCAGAAACAACAAAAGTTCTTTCAAATAACTATTTTGCTAGTTATTCTGTTTCTGAGATGAAGGAAAAACCTGCAACTACAAAGGTTTATGTTCCTCCCCTCATTATTGAAAGCAAAATAGTTGAGCTTGAAAATGCTATTTATGATGAAAGAATTTTGGTAGATATTGAACAAAGTGTGTTTTCTACAGTTTTAAAGAATACTGTTTTTCAATCTAAATCTACAAAGTGTTCTATAGTTTCAAAGGCACCTCAAACTTTGTCTGATAATTTTGATGACTTATTTGAGTCTGCAAATTGTTAGAGCATAAATCTGTTGGATACAAGATCAAGAATACTGAAGGTCAAAGTTGAAAAAAAGTCAAAGCTGCTAAAGTCAAATCTCATTCAAAGTCAAAGTTTATTTGTAATAAGTCAATGTATTTTGTATTTTGTATTTTCCTTGTATTAGGTGTTAGTATAAATAGTTTCCTTTCTTTGTAATTTGATAGAGATACGAATTAGAGAGAACATATTGTAATATCATTCAGTTGTATTCTAGAGAGAAAAAGCTTGAGAGAGAGAGAGTTCGTTAGAGAGAGATTGAAAAGAGAGATTTTGTAATCTTGGATTTCAAAATAATCAAACAGGTAATTGATTGTAAATCTTGTTGTGTTTGATTAATCTTGTTTAAAAACTAGAATCTGGAACACACAATTGGTATCAGAGCAAATCCAAATCGAGAAAAATCAAGAAATGTGTATGTTCGTACTGTTCATCGAAGTCCGGATTGATTGTCAGTTTTAGTGAGTTTTTGGAGTTGTAATTGATTAGGTTTTGTTAAGAAAGTGTAATCGATCGAGTCTGTATAGGTGTTATCAAGAATTGCACTGTAATTCATTCAAATTTTTGAATTTCTGTGGTTTTTCGAGTTCACGAGTCCACGCACTGTTCTTGATTCAAATTTGTAATTTTTGTGTTTTTGATCGAAAATTAGTGATAGTATTGTGTTCGAGTGGTATAGAAGATCAAATTGTCGAAGTTTCGAGTTAGAATTCCTGGCAGAAATGAGTTTTTGGTGAATTTGAAGGTATTTCAAGGTGTGCGGGTGTTCATCGAGGTATGTGGGTGATTCATAAGTTGTGCGTTTGATTCATCGGATTATGCGGGTCTATCATCAAGAAGTGGAAAAGCTATTCAGAAGAATACGGGTCATTCAAAGTTAGAAGAATCGGATTGTGCGGTTGTAAAGTCATTTGAGAATCGTGTAACGAGACACGCACAGTGTGTTGTGCGGGTGTAACTAGACACGCACAGTGTGTCTTGTAGGAGTAAAGTGACACGCACAGTTTGAAATGCGTTTGATTCTCGACACGCACAGTTTGATATACGGGTGAAAATTGACACGCATATTGTGTAATGCGTTTGCTTCTTGACACGCACAACAGAATAGGTGTTCCTTTGTGACACGCACAGATGAGGTGTGCGTTTGTCTTTGTGAAACGCATAGTTGACAAAGTAGAAGGATAAGCAAAGTGTGCGTTTCCTACCTGACACGCATAATGGAGGTTTACGATTCAAGTGTGACACGCATAGTTGAGGAATGCGTTTCCTGAGAGACTCACATATCACAAAAGACTTAGATTATTTTTTCTATTTTTCATATTTCAATTTTTTTTTCTTAATATTTTGTGTTTCTTGATTGTTTCATTTGGACTAACGATCAGTTCTAGTTTCTTATTTTTTATATTTTTCAAACAGGTTAAACAAGATGACTTCCAAAGATGCTCTTTCAATCGGTACTGATGTTAAGCCTCCAGTTCTATTCAAAGGCGAGTATGAACAATGGAAGGACAAATTCTTGGATTTCATAGATCGGCATTCAAATGGAGAGAATATTCTTTTGTCTATCACCGAAGGTCCAATGGCTCCAATAACAGTTCAAGTACCTAATGTTGACTCTTCTGATAGTGAAGATGGAACCGAGGAAAGAGAGCAAAAGATGAAAACAGTGACAGTGGATATTTCTCAATATTCTGAAGATCAGAAAAGCCGATACAAAGCAGATAAACAAGCAAGATCATTACTTCTTCAAAGCATTCCAAACGAGATCTACATCAAGATTGATAGCTATAAAGCCAATGCTAAGAAGATGTGGGATCAGTTGCAAAAGATGATGATGGGATCAAAGGTCGGAAATCAGATGAAAGTGGCAAACTGCATTAATAGTTATGAGGAATTCAAAGCTAAGGAGAATGAGAGTCTGGAAGATACCTATGAAAGGTTTGTATTGCTTCTGAATGAGCTGACAAAGAACAAAGTCAAAAAGAAGCAGCTAGAAAACAACGTCAAATTTCTGAGTATCTTACGTCCGGAATGGAAAAAGCATACAAGAAGAATGAAGCAGATGAAGGATTTGAATGAAATACCACTACATGAGGTATTTGAGACCTTGAGGCAGAATGAAGAAGAAGTATAAGAGAAAAGAGCTGAAAAGAAAAAGGCTGAAAAGGTTCCTGATCCGATTGCACTGGTAGCTGGAGAGAAGAAGAAAGAAAAGAAAGAGAAGAAAAAGAAGTTAATTCTTACCAGTTCTGAGTCAGATTCAGTTACAGATAGTGATGATGGCGAAAGTCTGAAACAAGCCATGATATTGCTGACCCGTGCGTTTCAAAAGAAGTTCTATAAGAAGTCGGGGTCAAATTCTCAAAGGTATTCTTCTTCGAGTTCTAAGAATCATGAACATCGGGAAAAAGTGGAAGGAAAGAGATATGAAGAGAAAAGATATGTGGAAAAGAAACCCGATGAGAAGAAGAAGTTTATGAATGACTACAAACTGACTCAATCAAATGCTACAATTGTGGCAAGATGGGTCATTTTGCAAAAGATTGTCGAAAGCCGAAAGTTCACAATTCTCAGTACTATCAGAACAAGTTGCTTTTGGCAAGACAGCAAGAAGCGGGTGTCGTTTTAATAGCTGAAGATGAGTTTTGGTTGGATTACTCAGAAGGAGAAGAAGAAGTGAAAGAAGAAACAACTCATATCTGTCTCATGGGCAAAGAAGTAAAGGATGACGAGTCAGATGATGAGGCAGTTAATGAGGTATTAAACTTATCTGAAAAGATTTTATTACCAAAATGGAAACCATGGTGGTTGAGCTACAAAATTTACAAAATAATCTGAAAAAGGAAAAAGAAAGAGTTGCTAAAAAGAACAAGAAGATCTTTGAACTTAATACGCTTGTTATTTCAAACAAAGATCTAATTGATTCTTTACGCAAGTCTAATTTTGATTCTAAATCTAAAGTAGATTGTTTTGAAAAGAAGATTTCTGAGTTTGAAGGTAAAGTGTCTAAATATGAGTTTCAGAAAAATGAATCTGCACTAACTGTTTATAAACTGCAGGTTGAAAACAAGAATTTGAATAAGAAGGTAAATGGTCTGAAAGCAAAACTTTATGCGAGAGGTCAAACAGATCAAACCATTTTTCTAAATGCACCAAATGAAGAGGCTGATGTTAAACAGAAATGGGGACTTGGTTATGAAAACCCTCATTATCTTAAGAAAGCAATCAGAAAACAGCCGACACTTTATAACTATGATTTTCTTGCTTGTGCTAGTAAACATACTCATTTAAAACCCATATTTGTTACCAAATTGCCAGAAGAAGTTGAGGACCAAGAAACTGAAAATAGAAAGAATAAAAAGAAAATGCAACTACCGTTTAACTATGAAAAGTTAAATGATAGTTATCTTTCCAAAACACCAAAAGTTCTTTCAACTGACTATTTTGTTAGTTATTCCGTTTCTGAGATGAAGGAAAACCTGCGATTGCAAAGGTTTATGTTCCTACATATATTCTTGAAAGCAAAATAGTCGAGCTTGAAAATGTTTTATCTGATGAAAAACTTTTGGTTGATATTCAACAAAATGTATTTTCTACAGTTTTAAAGAACACTGTTTTTCAAGATAAATCAACAAAGTGTTCTACAGTTTCTAAGGCATCTCATTCTTCATTTGATAATTCTGATTACTTATTTTCTGCAAATGATTATTTTAATTCTGATGATGGGTGCATGAAAAAATCTGATAATTTTGATGACTTATTTGAGTCTACAAAGTGTTACCAAGTGGTGTAAATACTGTTGAATCATCAACTAAGGTTGGTGAATCAGTTTCTGTAACTGCTGATTACTATGCTAATGGTAAGAAACATAAGAAATAGCGATTACAGAAACAGAAATACACTAGTACACGAAAGAATACTCAGTCTCGGAAATCTGCTTTTCCTAATAAATCTATATCTTATGTTTCAGATTTAAGGAAGAAAAAGTTGAAAGCTCAATCTGAATGGAGACCAAAAAGGAAGGATGATGAGATAGTCGAATCAGTTTCTGATAATACTTGTAATAGATCAGTGAGTAGTGATAATGATGTGATTGATCAAATTGCTTCTAATAATCAAAACCTTGTAACTTTTTACAAGAGATATTCAATAAAGCAATTGATTCAATTGTCTCCTATTACTACTACATCTTATTCTTATCAGAGAAATGATTTTGTTAATTCTCATAATTCTTCTGATTGGTATGGATCTTATCATGTTAGTTCTTCAAGATCAAATGTGTTTCAAAGTTTTCAAAAGAACAGAGGATCCATTTTCAAGTGGATACCAAAATCTTGTGCTAAAATGTTAGGACCCGTTTTTAAATGGGTACCTAAGTATATTGTTGTCTGATTTCTCTTGCAGACTCGGCATATGTGGTACTTCGATAGTAGATGTTCCAAGCATATGACTGGGCAAAAAGCTTTATTGTCTAACTATACAGAGAAATTCAGTGGTAATGTCAGATTTGGGAACGAGCAACTTTCACCTATCTTAGGATATGGTGATATCATTCAAGACAACATAACGATAAGTAAGGTGAGTTATGTCGAAGGCTTGGGGCAGCACAGCTTATTCAGCATAGGTCAATTCTGCGATAAAGGGTTTGAGGTCAACTTCAAGTCAAAGAGTTGCTCAATTCGCACTGAAGATGGAACAGAACTCTTATCTGGAAATCGAAAGACAAACCTCTACACCATCAATTTGTCCAAAGTTCAGATTGACAGTCAAGTATGCTTATTGTCAAAAGCTTCAACACAACAAAGTTGGCTCTCGCACAGACGTTTATCTCATTTGAACTTTCGTTACATCAACAAGCTGGTTCGTGGGAAATTGGTCAAAGGACTTCCTGAGCTGAAATATGAACGAGAACACTTATGTGCAGCATGTGAGAAGGGTAAGATGAAGAGAGCTCCACATAAACCAAAGCCTGAACCAAACACTAGTTCTCCGTTAGAATTGTTACATATAGATTTGTGTGGTCCAATGAGAACTCAGAGTTTGGGTGGAAAGAAATATGTGTTGGTCATTGTGGACGATTACTCAAGATACACGTGGGTCAAATTTCATCGATCAAAAGATGAGACGCCGGAAGTTCTCATTATTTTTTTAAAGACGACCCAGGTGAAACTGCAGCGACAAGTCAAGTTTCTTCGAACGGACAACGGCACAGAGTTCAAAAACAAGATAGTTGAAGAATATCTCGAATCGGTCGGGATATCACATCAGTACTCTGTTGCTCGTACGCCTGAACAAAATGGAGTAGTCGAAAGGCCAAATCGGACGCTAGTCGAGGCCGCTCAGACTATGCTTAGCCAATCAGACTTACCTCTATTCTTGTGGGCAGAAGCTGTGTCGACTGCATGTCATACTCAAATTCGGTCTATGATACATCGACGTTTTCAAAAGACTCCATATGAGTTGATCAACAACAGAACACCAACTATCAAATATTTTCACATATTTAGGTGTAAATGTTTTGTGCTTAATGACAGAGAGAGTCTGAATAAATTCAATGCTAAGGCGGATGAAGGCATCTTTATCGGTTATTCTTCAACATCTGCGGCATATCGTATTTATCTGAAAAAGTCAAAATCAGTTGTTGAGAGCGTTAATGTCACATTTAATGAAGAGTTGGCTTCTAAACAACTCAGTTCAGAACCCGTTATTACTGGAGTATTAGCTTCTGGGCAGATCAGTCCAGAACCTGCTTCTACAGCCAATAATTCGAATAATGCTTCTACATCTATTTCACATTTAACTGATTTAGATTTGTTATTTGAATTCTTTTATGATGAGTTTCTAGGTTCTAATATACCTAAATCTACTGTGACTGACAGGTCTGAAGACATAAGTTGCAATCATCCAGTCACTTCAGAAGTCATAACTGAACAAGAATTCCCTGTTCAGTCAGAAACTCACATTCCTACAATTACTGCTACAGTTGAAGATATACAAGAAACTGCTGAGCCAGAAGTAACTGTTTCAGTTGGGTGTCATACATTGTCTACTCAATAGCCACAGTCTGTTGTTCCAACTGATGTTTCTGCACCTGAAACTTCAACTGCAAAACCCCTCCTGTTATTCAAACTGAAGATTCTGATAGTGGATTTCTAGATGATGATCATGTTCAATCAGTATCTACTCCACTCCCTCATGAGCATTGCTGGACCAAAGAACATCCATTACATCAAGTAATTGGAGATCTCAACAAGCCTGTACAAACAAGGTCAGCGACTCTTAATCAATGTATGCATGACTCATTTCTCAGTAAGATTGAGCCACGCGAGTATCAGAGGCTCTTGTTGATTCGGACTGGGTATCTGCTATGCAAGAAGAGATCAATCAGTTTGAAGCCCTAAAGGTTTGGAGATTAGTTCCAAAACCAGAAGGTAAAACCCTGATAGGAACTAAACGGGTATTCAAGAATAAGAAGGATGAAGATGGTATCGTCATAAGAAACAAAGCTAGACTTGTTGCCAAAGGTTACCGGCAAGAGGAAGGCATAGATTATGATGAGACGTATGCTCCAGTAGCGTATAGAAGCAATCCGCATGTTTCTAGCCTACGCAGCTCATAAGAATTTCACAGACTTTCAGATGGATGTGAAAACAACCTTTCTGAATGGCATTCTTAAAGAGGAAGTGTACGTGTCTTAACCAGAAGGGTTCGTCAATCCAGATAAGCCATATCATGTCTACATCTTGGACAAAGCCCTTTATGGATTAAAACAAGCCCCTCGAGCATGGTATGACGTCTTATCCAAATTCTTGGTCAAGTCTGGTTTCTCCAAAGGTAAGGTTGATACTTCTTTATTCATCAAGAAAGAAAAAGTTGATATTATTCTTATTCAAATATATGTTGATGATATAATATTTGGTTCTACTAATCCAAAATTTTGTAAAAACTTTTCTAACCTCATGGTGTCACGTTTTCAAATGAGTATGATGGGAGAGATGAATTTCTTTCTCGGATTACAAGTAAAACAATTTTCTACGGGGATTTTCATTAACCAATCTAAGTACATTTTGGATATTCTTCGGAAGTACAAAATGGATAATTGTAAACCAATTGGAACCCCGATGGCACCAGGTACTACAATTAGCACGGATCCTTCGGGTAAAAGTGTTGATGTTAGGACTTATAGAGGTATGATAGGATCGTTAATGTATCTTACTTCCAGTAGACCAGATATTATGTTTTCAACATGTATATGTTCTAGATATCAGGCTGCTCCTAAAGAATTCCATTTGGCTGCTGTCAAACGGATTTTTAGATATCTGAAGGGGACTGCAGATCTTGGTCTGTGGTATCCTAAGGATACTGGGTTTCAACTGACTGCCTATTCAGATGCATGTTGGACAGAAAGAGTACTTCAGGTCATGTTCAATTTCTTGGAGACAAGCTCGTTAGCTGGGCATCAAAGAAACAATTATGCGTTTCCACATCGACTGCTGAAGCAGAGTACGTAGCTGCTGCCAGTTGCTGCTCTCAAGTCTTGTGGATGCGAACACAGCTGCGAGACTATGGATTCAAGTTTGATAAAATTCCAATCTATTGTGACTCGAAGAGTGCAATCGGGATATCTGCTAATCCTGTCCAGCATACGAAAACCAAACACATTGATGTCAGGTATCATTTTATAAAAGATAATGTAGAAAAAGGAACAATTGAACTTTATTTTGTAAAAACAGATTATCAACTTGCAGATTTATTTACCAAACCCTTAGATGAAAAGAGATTTAATTTTCTTGTCTCTAAGCTTGGTATGTTAAATCTTAAGACATAATCGGTTGTTACCTAATAAAGTTACATACTTTATTTTTCATCATTTTGTTTATCTTTATGTCTGAAGAATATCTGCACTTTAATTGTTTGCTCATGATCTCAGGGGGAGTAAGAGAAAATTTTAGATGATCTACATTATGTTAAGGGGGAGCATAACTGATTTCTGCATTTTACTTAACTGACAAAATTTTTGTAATGCATGATTTTAGGGGGTGCTTATCAAAAGGAGTAAGACTATGATTTATGATTGCTTAAGATCAGAACTCGTTCTTTAATTGTTTTACTGTTTTATGTTCTTTTATTGTTCGAATAAATTTTGTGAATAAAGTTTTGACTAGACTTTGAGACTTATGCAGGATGAGAGAGGATGACACGATCATATCATTTTTTACTTCAGTTGACTTTATGAGTATTAAGATTGAGCGAAAAGGTAAATTTCTTATCTTAATCTCAAATGTATCTGACAGAAGGACAACTTTCAGATATAGAAAACATGTTCTTAAATGTTCAAACCACTTCTCGAATTTTAAACAGATTTTATAATTTGGAAGTGTGATTTTAAATGTTTTCATTTTATTTTTGTGTTTCATTGATAAAAAAACCGTGTGTTATCCAAAGATTAATACTTGTGTATTTCTTTTCATATACTTTCAAGTATTCACACACACTGGTTTAATTTCTTGTTCAAATAGTTCTTACCATGTCTCATATTGAAACATAATTTTTCGATGGTAAGACACCCCGCATGTACTTCAAAGAATTTTGAGCGTCATTTCATTTCAAAACGTCATTTCAAGAATGTCTATATCTTGGTTCATATAGACAATATCTATTATTCTTGACCTTAAGCTTTGATTGATATATCATTTCATTTCTAATCATTTTCCTACAATGTCAGATTTTCAAACAAGTCTTTTGCATTCATGATCATTCATTCAGTATACTTGTTTGAAAATACTTCAATGTTTTTAAAATGCTCATATCTTCATGATTATATTCTGAGCATACATTCATCTGACATTTGTATATGAGCTTTAACTGTTATAGTTAAATCATCTGAGCAACATTATGTTTTTATAGGAAATATGGGTTCTTTGTGCTAGGAATTATCTGAACTTCTATGGAATCACGTTAACCAGTGATTTTTACCCAAGAAGTTAATCCATAGAGATTGAGTGTGAGGAGTCAAAAAGAAATGAGTGTGGGTTGCGTGATGAGGTAAAATGGAAAAGAGAGTTTGGTTAGTAGTGCGCCTAATGATTAAAAGAAAGAGGGTGTGAGATCAGAGTAAAAGAATATCAAACTCTGCACCAACTACTTTCTGAGCCGGGCAACCACATTACTAATGTTTCACATTTCTTCGTGAACGTTATTGAAACAGGCAACTAGCCCATGCCAACTCTTGACTAAACCCCACAAGCTACTCATTTTCTTCTCAAAAAGAAAATGTTTCACACTTTAAAGGGGACGCAACACATAATCTATCTGATTTTCATTTGGAAAATCTGGATATTGAAAAAGAAGGAAGTCTGCCCCACCTTCGCACTTAAATCATGCACATTGAGTCTGTGTTTATCTACTATTGTCTCAGTGGTTTACACAATTTTGCGCCTTAATAAAGCAATTATTCGTGCTTAATTCTTTCTACATATGCACGAACACACAAAGAATTTGTTTCTTTGTCATAACATTCATAGAAATTGCCTTTGTGGTATTTCGATGATTGGATGGAAGACCTGGGGGAGTGAACATCACAAAAGCTCCTTTATATTGTGTATTCGTTACACACAGTGACTTTGTGTTACTGACAGGCATTTTAACTGATTCATCTGTTGATTCAGGAGTTACATGTTCTTAGTTTGTCTGGATTTGAAAAGATCTAGATAAATACTTGTTATGAATCACTGAATCAGAGGCTCGGTATGACAGATCAGAATGGTCAATGACATTTCTTGACGAAAAGTTTTGATGATATAGATGCTCAAATCATCAAAAAGGGGGAGATGATATGAAGAAATGTTAAAGTTTTGAAGTTTGGAAGAGATGATATCAAGATTTGATAAAGTTTTGTGAAGTTGATTTTCTGAAATGTTCAAGTCAGAAAGTTCAAAGGGAAGATTTGAAGAAATCAAAGAATTTCTGAAGTTTTGAGGAAATTTTCTTTGAAGATTATTTTGTTAAAGCAAGGTGAGTTGAATCTGAAGATAATTTTCTTTCCAAAGTCTGAAAGTATTCTTTGAAAGATTTGGGGATATTGTTCATTGTTGAAGATATTTTTGGAAAGAAGACTGTCAAAAGAAAAAGGGGAGATTATTTTGACAGAGCTTAAAGTGAAGACTGATTTGCTAGATTTTTCAACAGTGATCTTGAATCCAAAGGGGGAGATTGTTAGAGCATAAATCTGTTGGATACAAGATCAAGAATACTGAAGGTCAAAGTTGAAAAAAAGTCAAAGCTGCTAAAGTCAAATCTCATTCAAAGTCAAAGTTTATTTGTAATAAGTCAATATATTTTGTATTTTGTATTTTCCTTGTATTAGGTGTTAGTATAAATAATTTCCTTTCTTTGTAATTTGATAGAGATACGAATTAGAGAGAACATATTGTAACATCATTCAATTGTATTCTAGAGAGAAAAAGATTGAGAGAGAGAGAGAGTTCGTTAGAGAGAGATTTGGTAATCTTGGATTTCAAAATAATCAAACAGGTAATTGATTGTAAATCTTGTTGTGTTTGATTAACCTTGTTTAAAAACTAGAATCTGGAACACACACAAATGACTTTCTTAACTCTGATGGTGGGTGCATAGAAGAAATTGATATGGTTGACTTTATTGCTTCTCTTCCTGATCATTCTACTTGTCTTATAAATGAAAAAGTGTTACCAAGTGTTCTTAAAATTGATGAATCATCAACTAATGTTGGTGAACCAGTTTCTGTAACTGCTGATTACTATGCTCAAGGTAAGAAACATAAGAAACAGCGATTACAGAAACAGAAATACACTGGTACACAAAAGAAAACTCAGTTTCAGAAATCTGATTTTCCTAATAAATCTAAATCTTTTGTTTCAGATATAAGGAAGAAAAGGTCGAAAGCGAGAACCGAATGGCGACCAAAAAGGAAGGACGATGAGATAACTGAATCAGTTTCTGATAATTCTTGTACTAGATCTGATAGTAGTGATTCTGATGTAGTTGGTCAATATGCTTCTCATAAACAAAACCTTGTAACTTCTTACAAGCGTTATTCAATAAAGGAATTGATTCAATTATCTCCTATTACTACAAAATCTTATCATTATCGGAGAAATGATTTTGCTTATTCTCATAATTCTTCTGATTGGTATGGATCTTATCATGTTTATTCTTCGAGATCAAATATTTTTAAAGGATTTCAAAAGGACAGAGGGTCCATTTTCAAATGGATACCAAAATCTTGTGTTAATCTGTTAGGACCCGTTTTTAAATGTGTACCTAAATCTATTGTTTCCTGATTTATCTTGCAGACCCGACATATGTGGTACTTGGATAGTGGATGTTCCAAGCATATGACTGGGCAAAAAGCTTTATTGTCTAATTATACAGAGAAATTCAGTGGAAATGTCAGATTTGGAAACGATCATCTTTCACCAATCTTAGGATATGGTGACATCATTCAAGACAACATAACGATAAGTAAGGTAAGTTATGTCGAAGGCTTGGGGAACAACTTATTTAGTATTGGTCAATTCTGCGATAAAGGGTTAGAGGTCAACTTCAAATCTAAGAGTTGCTCAGTTCGTACTGAAGACGACACAAAACTCTTAGCTGGAAATCGAAAGACAAACCTCTATACCATCAACCTGTCCAAGGTTCAGATTGACAACCAGGTATGCTTAATGACAAAAGTTTCACTGCAACAAAGTTGGTTCTGGCATAGACGTTTATCACACCTGAACTTTCGTTATATCAACAAGCTGGTTAGTGGAAAATTGGTAAAAGGACTTCCTGAGATGAAATACGAGAAAGAACACTTACGTGCTGCATGTGAGAAGGGTAAGATGAAGAGAGCTCCACACAAATCGAAGCCGGAACCAAGCACTAGTTCTCCGTTAGAATTGTTACATATGGATTTGTGTGGTCCGATGAGAACACAAAGCTTGGGTGGAAAGAAATATGTGTTGGTTATTGTGGACGATTACTCAAGATACACGTGGGTCAAATTTCTTCGATCAAAAGATGAGACGCCCGAAGTTCTCATTACTTTCTTAAAGACGACCCAGGTGAATATGCAAAGACAAGTCAAGTTTCTTCGAACGGACATCGGCACAGAGTTCAAAAACAAGATAGTTGAAGAATATCTCGAATCGGTCGGGATATCACATCAGTACTCTGCTGCTCGTACGCCTGAACAAAATGGAGTAGTCGAAAGGCGAAATCGGACTCTAGTCGAGGCCGCTCGTACTATGCTCAGTCAATCCGATTTACCTCTATTTCTGTGGGCAGAAGTTGTGTCAACTGCATGTCATACTCAAAATCGATCCATGATACACCGCCGTTTTCAAAAGACTCTATATGAGCTGATCAACAACAGAACACCAACAATAAAGTATTTTCACATATTTTGGTGTAAATGTTTTGTGCTTAACGACAGAGAGAGTCTGAATAAATTCAGTGCTAAGGCGGATGAAGGCATCTTCATATGGCTTCTGAACAACTCAGTTCAGAACCCGTGATAACTGGAGTATTAGTTTCTGGGTAGATCAGTCCAGAGCCTGCTTCTACATCCAATAATTCGAATAACGCTTCTACTTCTATTTCACATTTATCTGATTTAGATTTGTTATTTGAATTCTTTTATGATGAGTTTCTAGGGTCTAATTTGCCTATATTTGCTGTGACTGACAGCTTTGAAGACACAAGTTGCAATCATCCAGTCACTTCAGAAGTTTTAACTGAACTTTTATCCCCCGTTCAGTCATAAACTCATATTCCATCAACTACTCCTATAGTTGAATATATACAAGTAATTGTTGAGCCAGAAGTATCTATATCAGTTGGATGTGATACAATGTCTACTCAACATCCAGAGTCTGTTGTTCCAACTGATGCTTCTGCACCTGAAACTTCAACTGCAAACCGCCCTACTATTATTCAAACTGAAGAGCCTGATAGTGGATTTATAGATGATGATCATGTTCAAACTTCATCTACTCCACTCCCTCATGAGCATCGCTGGACCAAAGAGCATCCTTTACATCAAGTAATTGGAGATCTTAACAAGCCTGTAAAAACTAGGTCAGCGACTTTGAATCAATGTATGCATGACTCATTCCTCAGTAAGATTGAGCCCACGCGAGTATCAGAGGCTCTTGCTGATCGTATTAGGTATCTGCTATGCAAGAAGAGATCAATCAGTTTGAAGCCCTGAAGGTCTGGAGATTAGTTCCAAAACCGGAAGGAAAATCCATAATTGGCACTAAATGGGTATTCAAGAATAAATGCAGGTTGCATGTTGGACAGAAAGAATACTTCAGTTCACGTTCAATTTCTTGGAGACAAGCTCGTTAGCTGGGCATCAAAGAAACAATTATGCGTTTCCACATCGACTGCTGAAGCAGAGTATGTAGCTGCTGCCAGTTGCTGCTCTCAAGTCCTGTAGATGCGAACACAACTGCGAGACTATGAATTCAAGTTTGATAAAATTCCAATATATTGTGACTCGAAGAGTGCAATCGCAATATCTGCTAATCCTGTACATCATACGAAAACCAAACACATTGACGTTAGGTATCTTTTTATCAAAGATAATGTAGAAAAAGGAACAATTGAACTTTATTTTGTAAAAACAGATTATCAGCTTGCAGATTTATTTACCAAACCATTAGATGAAAAGAGATTTAATTTTCTTGTCTCTAAGCTTGGTATGTTAAATCTTAAGACATAATCGGTTGTTACCTAATAAAGTTATGTATTGTTATTTTTCATCATTTTCTTTATCATTATGTTTGAAGGATATTTGCACTTTAATTGTTTGCTCATGATCTCAGGGGGAGGAAGAAAAGATTTTAGATGATTTACATTCATTTGAGGGGGAGCATAACTATTTTATGCATTTTACTTACAAGACAAAATTTTTGTAATGCATGATTTTAGGGGGAGCTTATAAGCCAAGTCAAAAGGAGTAAGACTATGATTTCTGATTATTTCAAATCAGAACTCGTACAATCAATGTTTTATTACTTTTTGTCTTTTAATTTCTGTGAATAAAAGTTGTTTTGACTAGACTTTAAGACTTGTGCAGGATGAGAGAAGCGTAAAAGATCATATCATTTTGACTTAAGCATGACTTCATGAGATTTAAGACGAAGCTAAAAGGTAAATTTTTTATCTTAATCTCAAATGTATCTGAAAGAAGGACAACTTTCAGATATAGAAAACATGTTCTTAAATGTTCAAACCACTTCCCGATTCTTAAACAAATTTTATAATTTGGAAGTGTGATTTTAAATGTTTTCATTTTCTTTTTTTTTTGTGCTTAATTGATAAACAAACCGTGTGTTTCCAAAGATAAATACTTGTGTATTCTCTCTTTCATATACTTTCAAGTATTCACACACAACCGTTTGATTTTTTGTTCACATTGTTCTTACCATGTCTCATATTGAAACATATTATCGATGGTAAGACACCCCGCTTGTACTTTAAAGAATTTTGAGCGATATTTAATTTCGAAACGTCATTTCAAGAATGTCTATATTTTTGTTTCGTATAGACAATATCCATTATTGTTGACCTTAAGCTTTGATTGTTATATCATTCATTTCTAATCATTTTTCATACAATGTCAGATTTTCAAACAAGCCTTTTGCATTCATATTCATTCATTCAATATACTTGTTTGAAAATATTTCAATGTTTCAAATTCTCAAATATTCATGATTATATTTTATGAGCTTACATTCATCTGACATTTGTATATGAGCTTTAACTAATAAAGTTAAACCATCTTGAGCAACTTTATGCTTTCATAGGAAATATGGGTTCTTTGTGCTAGGACTTCAATGAACTTCTATGAAATCATGTTAACCAGTGATTTCTACCCAAGAAGTTAATCCATAGAGATTGAGTGTGAGGAGTCTAAAAGAAATGAGTGTGGGTGTGATGAGGTAAAATGTAAAAGAGAGTTTGGTTAGTAATAAGCTTAATGATCAAAAGAAAGAGGGTGTGAGATCAGAGTAAAAGAATATCAAACTCTGCACCAACTACTTTCTGAGTCGGGCAGCCACATTACTAATGTTTCACAATCCTTGGTGAACATTATTGAAACAGGCAAATAGCCCATGCCAACTCTTGACTAAACCCAACCATCTACTCAATTTCTTCTCAAAAAGAAAACGTTTCATATTTTCAAGGGGACGCAGCATTTAATCTATCTGGTTTTCATTTGGAAAATCTGGATATTGAAAAAGAAGGAAGTCTGCCCCACCTTCGCACTTCAATCATGCACATTGAGTCTGTGTTTATCTACTATTGTCTCAGTGGTTTACACTATGTTGAGCCTTAAAAAGCAATCTTGCGTGCTTAATTCTTTCTACACTTGCACGAACACACAAAGAATTTGTTTCTTTGTCATAATGTTCATAGAAATTGCCTTTGTGGTGTTTCGATGATTGGATGGAAGCCCTGGGGGAGTGAACATCGAAAAGCTCCTTTATATTGTGTATTCATTACACACAGTGACTTCGTGTTACTGACATGCATTTTAACTGATTCATCTGTTGATTCAGGAGTTACATGTTCTTATTTTGTCTGGATTTGCAAAGATCTAGATGAATACTTGGTTATGGATCACAGAATTAGAGGCTCAGTTTGACAGATCAAAATGGTCAATGACATTTCTTGGAAGAAAAGTTCTGATGATATAGATGCTCAAATCATCAAAAAGGGGGAGATGGTATCAATAAATGATAAAGTTTTGAGAAATGATTTTCAGAAATGTCCAAGTCAGAAAAGTTCAAAGTAAAGATTTGAAGATTTGAAGAAGATCAAAGAATTTCTGAAGATTTAAGGAAATTTTCTTTGAAGATTATTTGCTAAAGCAATCCGAGCTGATTCTGAAGATAATTTCTTTCCAAAGTCTGAAAGTATCTTGTGAAAGTTTTGGAGAGATTGTTAGTCGTTTGAAAACATGTTTTGGAAAGAATACCATTAAAGAAAAAGGGGAGATTGTACTGAAAGAGCTTAAAAGTGAAGACTGAATTCCTAGATATTTTAACAGTGATCTTGAATCCAAAGGCGGAGATTGTTAGAGCATATATATGTTGGATACAAGATCAAGAAGACTGAAGGTCAAAGTTCAAGAAGTCAAAGCTGAGAAAAGTCAACTCTCATGTGAAAGTCAAAGTCTTTGAAACAAAATGTCAAAGTCAATTTCTTTGTATTTTGTTTTTCCTTTGTAATTGTTTGGAGGTATAAATACCTTCTTGTATTTCTATTTCATTAGATTTGTAACTAACAGAATTGAATTCAGAGAAAGAGAGAATACGTTAGAGAGAGAAAGAGAGTTCTAGAGAGAGAAAGTTGTAATTGTTGGATTTGAAAGTTAATCAAACATGTAATTGATTGAAATTCTGTTTATGTTTGATTTGTTTGTAATTAGGGACTAGAATCTGGGAATAACAATAGTGCTGTTAAGTATAGAAGTATTACCACTGCTGAAGATTTTAGTACTGCTAATTGAAGATTATTACTGCTAGAGGTATTACTACTGCTAGTAGTTAGTACTGCTTGAAGAGTTAATACTGGAAGATGGAAGTTACTACTGCAAGCATGGTTAGTACTGCTATTGATTAGAAGATGCTGCTGAAGATTAATGTTGCTTATGATGATAAAGATGGATTGGTTGCTTAAAGCGAAAGACTAGGAGTTAAAGATAATCATGGAATGTATTCTGAAGATTATTGTTTCTTTTATGATTATCTTGTAATCTGTTTTGTATATATAGAGAGACAGATAGCATAGACAGATACATATAATACATATAGAGAATACGTTTTTGTTCTAGAGAGAATGGGCCTCAAGATTCTTAGAAATCCTTTCTTTAGAGAAGTATTGAACGTCTGTTGAGTCTGTTCAACAGATTGAGGCTGTGGTTGTAATCATTAAGTTAATTGAATATAACTTGTGATTTGATCTCATATACTGTTTCATTAATTTACTGTTAAAGTGTTATTCCGCAAACTTCTTTAACATAGTTTTTGAGTGTTTAAGTTTAATTCTTGTTTCGAATTTCGATCCTATCAAGTGGTATCAGAGCCAAGGAACTCAGAAATCAATAATCATCATGGACGGATCAAGCGACAGTGTTCTGGTTTCAAAGGTCCCCATGCTCAAACCAAAGGAGTTTGACATGTGGAAAATCAGGATCAGGCAGTACATTCTTCTTACAGACTACTCAAAGTGGGATATCATTGACAATGGTCCCTCAAGTGATGGAGAGATTGGAACAGATGGCAAGAGACCTCCACCGTAGACTGATGGAGAAAGAAAGATGAGGCAGACTGAGATGAAATCCTTGAACACTCTGCTCTTGGAAATTCCTAACGATTACCAACATCAATTTTCAACTGTGTTGATGCCAAAATCCTGTGGAATGCTTTAGGAAAGAGATTTTCAGGTACCAAAAGCACTAAGAGAAATCAGAAAGCAATTCTCAAACAACAATATGAAAACTTTATGTCCACAAAGAATGAGTCTATGACTCAAACCTTTGATAGATTCAACAAGTTGATTGGAGAATTGGCCACTGTTGGTGTCAATATGGACCAGGATGATGTCAACAGAAAGTTTTTAAGATCTCTTGGTGAATAATGGATAATGTATACAATATCATTCAGACATAATGATAATCTGGAGGATAAGGAACTTGATGATCTCTACAATGATCTAAGGGTGTTTGAAGTAGAAGTGGAATCTAACAAGAAGCCATCTGGATACTCTCACAATGCTGCTCTCTTATCATCTACTACTGATTCTGCTGCAAACACTGAATCAGTTAGTGCTGCTTATGGCTCAAAACAGGATGGACACAATGATTCTGTTTTGGAAGCCTTCCTTGCTAGTCATCCTAAATCTTCTCTTATCAATGATGATCTGGAGCAGATTAATGTTGATGATCTTGAAGAGATGGACATCAAATGGCAAATGGCAATGCTCACAATGAGAGTCAAAAGATTCATTAAAAGATCAGGAAGAAACAACTTTGCCATGAGAAGAGAAGATGGTGTTGGATTTGACAAATCCAATATGGAATGCTACAAGTGTCATAAACTGGGACACTTTGCAACAGAATGCAGAGGAGGAATTCCTCAACAACATGGGAGCAAGCAGATGAGGCAATTTAGAACTAAGCATTGATGGCTGAGGTTTTAGAGTCTTTAAGCACTGCAATTCCCACAGAGGAAAAATCTAAACTTTGCTCTAAAGCTTGTCTTGAAACTGTTAAGAAGTACAGGGATCACAATCAGAGAACGTGTGATGATCTTAAAAGGTTGGAGCAACACAGGAGAGAGTCTAATTTGATGATTGTGAATTTTGAAGAAGAAATTAAGGCATATCAGGATAATGAACTTCAACATTCATATGATCAAAACTATTGGAAGTGGGAGAAGAAGGAGTTAGAGATTAAGCTAGAGAGGGCTAGAGAAGAATTGAGAAAGTCAGAAGTGAATTTGAGAAGGCCAAATTAGACATTGAGAAATTTTCTAATATCTCTAAAGCAATGGACACTTTACTCAAATCTCATGTTCATGACAAACTGAAGAGAGGTATATGATATAATAACACCTCTCCACCTTACATTAACAACTACATTCCACCCACCTCAGACCTATTAGAAAGACAAGAAAAGAAGGACTTACCTGCAGCAGCCACTGAAGTAGATCCATTAGACAAAGTAGTGGTTTAGGCAGATTCTGAAGAAGAGAACACTGAGGATAACAATAAGGAAGACCAGAAAGTAATTCCCCTAGAAAACCATATTCTGACAAATGAAAGGGGGGGTAAACCATTTGTCAAGAGTAAGAAAGTAGAAAAGTCTAAAATTGGGGAAGAGACTGTTAAGAGTGAGAAAGCTGAGACCTCCAGGAAAGAGAAGAAGAAGGTACAGGAAGATCACTATATGCAAACTACTGTTGTAAATTCCTATACTTGTCAACAGAACAAGCTCCATCAACATGATAAAATAAGGGAAAATCAAAGAAACATAAATAGCCAGTGGGCTCAAAAACAGGGAATTGATCTAAGCAAAGTCAATAGACCAAAGCCTTGTTTTATTTGTGGCAAGTTGAATCATCTTGCCAAACACTGTTATTTCAATCCTATTAACCAAAGATTTACTTTTCAAAGACAAACACAAATAGGGCATCTAATTGTCAAAAAATTTTTCTCTAGGGGCGCTACCCCCATACCCCCACAAGGGCGTTGCCCCTTGACCCCACCCGCTAACCGGGTAGCGGGACCCCCGTGCTAAGTCTGCGAAGGGGGACAAAAGTTTTGCTCTTGATTAAAATCTTCTTAATTTTTCAGTATTTTATTCATAGATATTAGTGTTTTATACTGTGTGCGAGGACTGCATTTGATTATCTTTGGAAATTTATTTTTCTGAAAATTTTTTAGTGTAGTCTTTACTCTTGATTCTAACGATCTCATCTAGTTGGTTGTCTTGGTACAGATAAGTTTAATTACTAACCGTACAACTAAGATGTCGAACCAGCTTCTCTCGATGGGCTCTCAGTCCAAACCGCCTGTCCTTATGGCTGATGAATATCAGCAATGGAAGAAGAGAATGGTCCAGTTTCTGAATCATAAAAACAGAGACTACATGGAATCAATCATCAATGGTCCTGTCAATCCGATGATCAAAATTGATGGCCAAGCAGCAACTGACACCTCTCCAGAAATCCCAGACAGATATGTTCCTAAACCTTATCAGTAATTTACTGAAAATCAGAGGAACAGTACAAGACAGATGAAGAGGCTCTTATCTATCTGACCATGGCAATCCTGAACGACATCTACAACCGTGTAGACAGTCGGAACTCTGCAAAGGAAATATGGGATGAACTATCCAGACAGTTTGAAGGAAGTGAAGCCTCTATCAAGCTAAGCAGAATATATGCATAAATGCATATGAGGGGTTTCATGCAAAAGAAGGAGAGACGCTGCTAGAGACCTACAACAGATATAACATCATTCTCAATGACCTGCGGAGGAACAACATCTCTAAGTCTGCTTCGGAGATTAATTATAAGTTCATCAAGAACTTAAATCCATATTGGAAGAACTTTGCCATCAACCTTCAGATGTCAAAGAACATTGCTCAGGAAAACGTCACTGATATTTTCTCTACTCTTTCTCAGCATGAGGATAAGGTGAGAACCATCAATCTTGAGTCCAATAAACTGAAGGATTATGTGGCTCTCATAGCCGGCAAAAGTTCTGTATCTTTCGCAAGGTCAAAGAAAAAGGTGACAAAAGCTCTAGTTACTGAAGTTACCGACTCTGACTCTGCTTCAAGTGATGAAGAACTAGAGATTGATTCTGATCCAGATATTCTGAAGTTCTCTGAGGACTTGGCTCTTATTACTCGAAGATTCAAGAAGACCTTTGGCAAGAAGAAGTTTTATTCAAAGCCTAAGTACGAAGGTCACAAGAAAGAGAAGGCTGAATTAAGATACAAGCCAAGGCAAGGACGGCGAGAGGAAAGACAAGAAGAGAAAAAAGAAGACAGAAGAGAAGATAAGAGAGAAGAAAAGAAAGAAGACAGAGCTGATGAACCAGGAAGATGCTACAATTGTGGCAAATTTGGGCACTTCTCCAGAGACTGCAGATTCAAGAAGGTAAAGAACTCAGACTATTATGCAAGAAAGTCACTCATCGCCAAGAAAGCTGAAGAAGGAAAGGTGCTTATGGCCGAAGAAGAGAACTGGTTGTTCCAAAGTTCCGATGATGAGGAGCAAGCTCACTTCACCCAAGTATCTTATATGGCAAAGCTGGATGGTGACGATGAAGATTCTGAGGCACAATATGAAGATGCAAACTCTGAGGTAGGTCATAATTCTGAGCTTATTGAATCTCTTATGACGCAAATACATAGCATGAAAGATGAATTTAGATGAATTTGCTTTACTGAAAGGCAAACTTAGCTCTGCACAATAATCAATATTGAGTTTTCGTGATGAAAACGCTTTGCTGAAAGTTGTTGTGGATGAAAAAGAAAAGGAAAAAGACGGTTTAAAAGCTGAAAAGGATTATTTGAAAAGCAAAATATCTGATTTAGAAAAGGATCTTGTGAATATCAATGCTGAAAAAGGTGAGTTCAAAATAAAATTTGAAGTTTGTTATAAAGAAAGAAATGAAGCTTACACCAAAATTAAGCAACTGGAGGACATTAATATGAAACGAGGTCAGACTGAGCAAACATTAAATATGTTGACTAATAAACTCCAAGACGAAAGGTTTTATAAACTAAAAACAGGTTTGGGTGTGCCAACTAATGAGATTTTGAAAAAGGCACCGGAGCATTTATATAATTTTGATAAATTCGGCTCCGCAATCAGACCCATTCCTAACATTCGTGCAACTTTTGTTGAAGCAAGTACTCCTACACCTTTATCTGAGATCAAAGGTCAAGAAGAAATGGGAAAGAACAAGTCTGGTGACACCGATTCTCAAAATCTTTTTAAATCAGTTGGTTTTACATATGGTGATTTGAATAAAAGCTATGAGACTCGAAAGATCGAATGTACTGAATTTGAATCACTATTTACCACACCTTCCAAAGAATCAGTAAGCACCAACACAGTTCCACCTGAGACTGCATGCAAATATGATGAGTATGAATCGGATGTTGATCCATCTACTATACCATCAGTCTCAAATCCCATTGCTTCTAAACCTTTACTTGTTGAAGAGGTTGAAGAAGAAACTGCTATCACGAATGAATCTTGTGTACAAAATGATAAAACGGAGTTTATTGAGTCCATGACAGAAGAATTATTTTCTGAATTGATGAATGCTTCAGACTCTGATCCTGTTTCTATTCCAAAGGAGTCAAATTCTGTGAATGATAATACATCTGAATTGATGAAGCAAATTGATATGGTGCAACAGTCTCTTGATGAGGTTGAAGATGAAAACTTTGATCTCAAACATAAACTTGAAAAGTCTTTAAAAGTAAATCAAGAGCTTTGCACTGAGATCAATGATTTGAAAATTACTTTGTTTAAAAATGCTTCAAATGATAAATAGATGTTCAATGATCCAAGCTAGAAGGTAAGAACCAATCCAGAATTTGATGCTCCTACAAAACCTTCAGTTGTTTACTTTGACTGTCCTGAATATCCACCAAGCATTTTCGAGAAGGGTGAAACTTCAACTAATTCTAGAAAGGAATCACCTTCTAAGCATGTGACTAATGAGCTTCCTATTTCTGTTTCAGATATAAGAGGAAATGGAGTTGGGAAGAGTAAGAAGAATAAAGATCTTAGTTTGAATAAAAAGAATAGTTTGAATTCTAGTAGTTGTCCTACAAACAGTGTTATTTTGAATAGTACTTCTTTTGATAAACATGAATGTAAGATTTGTTCCGATAAATCTAAGTTTATGAATTTTGCTCGAAAGAATCTTTATTGCAAACACTGTTGGGATAATTCATTCAAATACTACTCCCCTCCTAAGTCCAAAAAGAATAAAAGCAAAGCTAAGCTGAACTCTAAGTCTAATTCTAATTCTGATTCTTCTACACAACCCAAAGTGTATCGAGCTAAGGTTGCCAATCCTACTTCTAAAAAGCACTTTCAGGAACTGAATGTTAAGATGGTTTGGAAATGGGTTCCAAAACCGCGTTATGAATGGAGAGGGAAAGTCAAACCAGATGATATTCCTGAGTTGCTTGATGCTAACCGTGAAGGACCCATCCTGATATGGGTGCCTAAGCAAAACTAATTGTCTCTTTTGCAGGCCTGCCGATGGTGGGTAATAGATTCCGGATGTTCACGCCACATGACAGGATTCAAGCACCTCTTGCATAACTATGTGGAGGAGCCTGCCGGAGCAGTTAGATTTGCCAATTCTGAAGCCGAAGGCCACGTTAGAGGATATGGAATACTCGATAACGGTGTTGTGAAGATTCAAAAAGTGCTATATGTTGAAGGACTTGATCACAACCTGTTCAGTACCAGTCACTTCTGTGACATGAAATATCAAGTCCGCTTCACAACAACTCATTGCTATCTAGAGGATCCAGATGGTTACGAAGTCTTCAAGGCTGAGCGCCATGGAAATCTATACTATGTAGATTTTCCTACACTGTCTGCCACACGTCCAGTATGCCTACTAGCCAAAGATTCCAAAGCACAATCGTGGACGTAGCATCGACGCTTGTCTCATCAAAATTTCAGATCTATAGCAAAGTTATAGAGACAAGGTCTGGTCAAAGGTCTACCAGAAATGAGGTTCGAAAAAGACTCATTGTGTTCTGCATGTGAGTTGGGCAAAATGAAGCGAAGCTCCTTCAAGTCCAAAGCTGAATCATCGACCTCATCTGCACTAGAACTTCTTCATATGGACCATTGTGGCCCAATTCGCACAACATCTATCAACAGAAAGAAATATGTGTTGGTAATGATAGATGACTACTCAAGGTATACATGGCTCGAGTTTCTTCGCAACAAGTCAGATGCGCCAGAGTTGATTATCGCTTTCATCAAGCGCATTCAAGTACGTCTTCAACTGCCAGTCAGAACCATTCACAGTGATAATGGCACGGAGTTCAAGAATGACACCCTAAAGAGTTATCTTACTTCCGTGGGTATTTCACATAATTTCTCCGCCGCCTACACTCTGCAGCAAAATGGCATTGTTGAACGGAAGAACCGCACTCTGGTTGAAGCAGCTCAGACTATACTTGCTCACTCAGATCTACCCATGTACCTTTGGGCCGAGGCAGTTGCTACAGCATGTTTTACACAGAACCGTACCATTGTGGTCAAGCGATTTAATAAAACAACATATGAGTTAATCAACAATCGTACACCTAATATCAAATTTCTTCGAGTCTTTGGTTGCAGGTGATACATTCTTAAAGAGCGTCAAGGATTATCAAAATTTGATAAGAAAGTGGATGAAGGATATCTCGTTGGATACTCTCTGACATCCAAAGCTTATCGAATTTACATTATTCGAACTAAGACGGTTGTTGAGAGCATCAATGTATCCTCTGATGAGAATTCAACTAGGACTTCTAGACACAACAGTTCAGAACTCGGTCTTAACGACAAAGCTTCTATTCAATCAAGAATAGAACCAGCACCTAAAGGATTCACTTCTTCTAACTCTAACTCTACTTCATCTGAGTTAGATTTATTGTTTATTGATGCCTTTGATGATATATGTGCAGATTTTGAAAAAGGCATATCCACATCAATAACAAGTGGTACAAGCTCGGAGGTCCCTACTATTTCTGAAGACATGTCTGGACCTTCCGAAGAAGTCACTTACACTTCATCTCTTTCAGGTACGATTACAAAGTTAGTTTCTGACTCTACTAATGCTGAATCTGTCTCTACAGATAGTTCTTCTAGAAACGAAGTCCCGAGCACTTCAACTGTTAGTCCAGAAGCTTCAGTATCAGAAACACCAGTACAAGATGTCACGAGTACATCTATGGAGCAACCTGCCGTGCATGATGAAAAAGATGCGTCGAATACGCAACAAACAGTTGAAGCTCTACTAAGCACACATCGTTGGACTAAGAATCATTCCCTAACCAATGTGATAGGTGACGTACAATATAGTGTCATGACAAGATCTGCAACAACCAACTTCTGCATGTTTTCAAGCTTCCTTAGTTCCCTAGAACCAAAGAAAGCGTCTGAAGCTCTACGTGACCCCTTCTGGATTTCTGCTATGCAAGACGAGCTTCTACAATTCGAAAGGAACAAGGTATGGCGCTTGATCCCACTACCTAAAGGTAAATACGTTATTGGAACAAAGTGGGTGTTCAGAAATAAGAAAGACGAAGCTGGAGTAGTAGTGAGAAACAAAGCTCGACTGGTCGCCAAAGGGTATTGTCAACAAGCGGGCATTCACTATGATGAAACATTCGCTCCGGTTGCAAGGATCGAATCCATCAGAATCTTTCTAGCATATGCAGCGCACAAAAACTTTACTGTCTATCAAATGGATGTAAAGTCGGCTTTTCTAAATGGCGTTTTGCATGAGGAGGTTTACGTGGCTCAACCTGAAGGTTTCGTTGATCCTCATCACCCTGATCATGTCTATTTTTAGACAAAGCGCTTTATGGTCTTAAACAAGCACCGCGAGCCTGGTATGAAACTCTCACTAAATTTCTACTTGCTTCTGGTTTCAAGAAAGGTACTGTTGATACAACCTTATTTCTTAAAAGGCGAGGTGAGGACTTGATTCTCATTCAGATTTATGTTGATGACATAATTTTTGGGTCGACAAATAAGAAATTTTGTAAGAACTTTTCAAAGATAATGGAAACAAAGTTTGAAATGTCGATGATGGGTGAATTGAATTTCTTTCTTGGTCTACAAGTAAAGCAATTACCCGAAGGCATATTCATTAATCAAGTTAAATACATAAACGATATTTTGAAAAAGTTCAATATGTCAGATAGTTCAGTCATGAAAACACCAATGGCTACTGGTACACTCTTAGACGCGGATCCCTCCGGGAAACCTGTTGATCAAAAGGTGTATCGTAGCATGATTGGTTCTTTACTTTATTTGACTGCTAGTCGCCCGGATATAATGTTTGCCACATGTTTTTGTGCGAGATATCAGTCTAATCCTAAAGAGTCGCACTTAACTGCTGTTAAGCGAATCCTTAGATATCTCAAAGAATCTCTTTATTTAGGCCTTTGGTATCCAAAGGATTCTCGTTTTGAACTAACTGCCTTTACAGATGCTGATCATGCAGGATGTAAGCTAGACCGGAAGAGCACCTCTGGGTCATGTCAATTTATAGGTGACAAACTTGTAGGTTGGACCTCAAAGAAACAAAACTGTGTTTCAACATCTACTGCTGAGGCTGAGTATGTAGCTGCTGCTAGCTGCTGTTCTCAAGTCCTCTGGATGACGACACAGTTAAGGGACTTTAGATACAACTACAAGCGTGTTCCTATTTATTGTGATTCCAAGAGCGCAATATCTATAACTGCTAATCCGGTACAGCATTCGAAGACCAAGCATATTGATGTACACTATCATTTCATTAAGGATCATGTAGAAAAAGGTAATATTGAAATGAATTTTGTTCAAACTGACTTCCAGTTAGCTGATCTTTTCACCAAGCCATTGGATGAAAAGCGTTTTCAATTTCTCATCAGCAAACTTGGTATGTTGAATATGTCTTAGACCTTACTCATGATTCTAGGGGGAGTATTCCAAGTTTTGATCTTCTGTGTTATTTTCCAACTGTTGTTAACGAGAGAGGAATCATTTTCATAAATGATTACCATTATTTCTTTTATTTATGCAGGTTTGGTCAAGTGACAATGGCTTCTAATCACATCGGATTAGAACCCGCACTTCAGTGCCTTATTTTTTCTGTTTTTTCTTAAACTCTGGAAAAAAAAATCTTTCAGTTAAGGGGGAGAATATCTGTGATATTAACAATTTTTTGGATACTTAAATGCTTATCTGACCATGTGTTCTTCAAAGATAAATACTTGTGTTTTATCTTGTCAATATACTTTGTCTACTATTCATACACATAACGGTTCGGAACATTTTATTTGACTTTGTTATTACCATGTATCAAAAGTTAAATCTTTCTATGGTAATACTCACGTTATTTGTATTCACTGTTAATTGAATCAAACGTCATTTCATGTGCTTTCATTGAAAATATGTTTATATATTTTTCATATAAACAACATTCGTTTTTGATTCTCCAAAATCTTATTCTTCATGACAAAATGATATGAGCTTAATTGTCAAACTCTTTTAGTTTGAGGGGAGAATTGCAACGTCATACATAACTGTTTTAACATTTCCGAAAGTCTTATTTCTCATGTAACAAGTGGTATTTGTGCTTACATGTACAATAGCCTGTTGAACAACATGTTTTTTTTAGGATCATACATGGGATTCAGTGTGAGAACTTAACAGAACTTCCATGGATTCACGATAACCAGTGTTTCCTACCCAGGAAGTATTCCCTGAGTGATTGAGGGGAGAGGGGTCAAAAGATTTGAGTGTTGGTGTGTGAAAAGAGGTAAAATGGAAAAGAGAGATTGGTTAGACGTGAGCATTAAATGAAAGAGGGTGAGAGAACAGAGTAAAAGAATATTAAACTCTGCACCAAACTTCTTTCTGAGCCGGGCAGCTACATAATCTGATTGGTTCACATTCTTTAGTGACCATCATTGAAAAAGGCAACTAGCCCATGCCATCTCTTGCATACAACCCCACCAGCTACTCATTCTTTTCTCAAAAAGAGAATGTTTCACATTTTCTGGGGACGCATCATATACGCTATTGGTTCTTCATTTGGAAGATACTAATATTGAAAAAGAAGGAAAGTTGCCCCACCTTCGAACCCTTTCTCATGCACATTGAGTCTTTGTATAATTTGTTGCTGTCTCAACAAATTTACATACTTTGAGCCTATATTGAAAAGCAATCATCTATGCTTAATTCTTTCATACACATGCACGAACACACAGAAATTTGTTTTCAGTGTCAGAACGTTCATAGATAACCATGTGTTATTCGATGATTGAATGGAAGACCTGGGGAGTCTACATCAAACCAGCTCCTTATATAGTAACTTTGTGTTACTCAGTGACTTTGTGTCATTGACAGGCATTCTAACTGAGTCATTTGTTGATTCAGGGTTACACTTATTAAACCGTTTGAATCTGAAAAGATTCGAATGGTTACTACTTTCTATTTTAATCTGAAAAGATTCAAATAATCACTCTTTCCATCTGGGAAGACTGCTCTTATTTCCATACAGGGCTCGTTACATGAAGATTGTGCTTACGTGATCATACACAATGGAGGAAATTGTCTTGAAAAGGGGGAGATTGTTTTGGTATGTTTTGATGATGATGCTTCTCACCATTCATCAAAAAGGGGGAGAAGATACAAAAAGGAAGAATACTGAAAGACGGAGAATATAATCTGAAGACTGCTGAAGATTATCAAAGTTTTGAAGTTTTGAAGACTGCTGAAGATTATCAAAGTTTTGAAGTTTTGAAGACTGCTGAAGATTATCAAAGTTTTGAATTTTGAAGTGTTGAATTTTTGAAGCTATCAACGTCATATCTGAAGAAAAGTGAAGACCCGAAGACAATTGCAAATTTTTTTTAATCTTGAATCCAAAGGGGGAGATTGTTGGATCAAATAACTGTATTCAAGATTAAAGTTAAAGTTCAGGGTTTAAACTGCAATTGTGTCAAAGTTAAATTAGAGGGTCTAAATTGTATTTACTTGATAGTTATAGTTCAGGGTTTAAATTGTAATAGTTTAATAGTTATTAGCTATTGGGCCCAAGCCCATTAAGCATTAGGAAGCCCATATGGCCTAGGTATTTAAAGTTTTGTTTAGTTTAGTTTTAGGTGAACTCTGATAATATTCTAGTTAATAGACGTAAGTTTTCTCTGTATTAAAAGGGTATCAAGAACACTCAAGAGTTTCATTGTTTATTCAAGGGATTGGTATGTTACTCTGATTTATATATCTCTTGATTATTATTGTGTTGCTTGATTACTTGATTGTTAATCAACTAGATTAAACTGGGATAACACAAGAGATGTTGCAAGCTAAGCTGGTATGTGCTAAAGGTTTAGAAATGGCCAGAATTGTGATCAAAAGAACAATCAATCAAAGCCTAAGTTTGAATCCTGATCTAGGAATCTGAGCATTTATTTTGAAAGCATCATGAAGACCATATTTTGAAGAACTTAACTTCTTGTTTAAAAAAGTTAAGTTAGGGGGAGATTGTTGGGTCTGAAATGTGCTAAGTCTGGATAGTGCTGCTAAGTATAGAAGTATTACTACTGCTGAAGATTTTAGTATTGCTAATTGAAGATTACTAATTCTAGAGGTGATAGTCCAAGATCAATGAATCTTAGAGAGAGAAAGTAGAGAGAGAGAGATCTTGGATGCGCAAAGTGTAAAATGTATTCATGTGTGCTTTAGTTTCTTACACGGAACAAAGACCAAAGGGACTTAAATACCCTTAGTCAATACAACACAGAATTAGACTAGAGACACAGTATTTGACCAAGCCTATAAATACAATGATTACTATAAAATCAGACTTAACAATCTCCCCCTTAGTAATCATTGACGCTTTGGTCTTCAAAATTCATCTTCTAAATCAGCACTGACCATTAAAGCGACTTTATGAAGCTTTCTGACTTTTAAAGAAAAATTTATTCTCAGCATCTTTCAGTTTGATTTGTCTTTGCTGCCTTTGACAAGTATGGACCAGATTGGAATAAACTTGAACGAACAGTTGATTCATCAGCTTGTGCTCAAGATGACACACCTCTTTTGAAAGACCTTGAATGAACTGTGGTGGTCGGAGCAGGATGTCAGGATCGAATTCTCAACAAGAAATAATTCTCAGAAACAATATCAAAGAAGTTTGCGGAATAACACTTTGATATTCAATGAAACAGTAAATCAACACAGTAAATATAAAGAACAAACTGTAACTTGTATTGAATGCTTTGAAGTTACAAGATTACACACTCAACCTCAATATTGATGAACAGGCTCACCAATACGAATTCTACTTCTCTAGAATTAGGATCTATGCCTTGAGGTTGATTTTCTCTCTAGAACTAAAACTTAGAATGAATGAATTAATCTCTATCTAAACTATTCTATCAAATCTGTACATATACTGAATAAAAAGATAATTATAATAAATAAAATATCTTCAGAATATCTTCCATCATTATCTCTAAGCTTCCATGAATATCTTCAGTTTATCCAGCTGTCATCCTTTCCATACAGATCTCCATCTTATAAGCAGTATTAATCATAAGCAGCATTAATACTTTGAGCAGTATTAACTCTAGCAGTACTAACCATGCTCAGCAGCATTAATCTCTTCAAGCAGTACAAACTTTGAACTAGCAGTACTAATCTTGTTGAGCAACATTAACCATCAACTAGCAGCATTAAAGAACATAAGTACTAACTAGAAGTATTAACTGTTTTCTTCTAGCAGCATTAACTAGCAGTATTAACTAGAAGTATTAACTGTTTTCTTCTAGCAGCATTAACTTTGTTCCAGCAGCATTAACTTTGTTCCAGCAACATTAACTACAACTGACAACATTAACCACAGAAGTAGTAACCTCAGAAGTATTAACCAAGTTCTTCTAGCAGCATTAACTTCAGAAGTAGTAACCATGTTGAATATTAACTTCAGAAGTAGTAACCATGTTGAATATTAACTTCAGAAGTAGTAACCATGATTGACATATTTCAGACCCAACAATCTCCCCCTAACTTAACTTTTCAAAACTGAGAAGTTAAGTTCTTCAGCATAAGGTCTTTATGATAATTTCAAAACTTTCTGCAACTTCTAGTTCTTCTTGATTCAGTTTATGCTGTTATCTTCTTTTTTGTTTCTGCTGTAGTTAATGCTATATTTCAGCTTCTTCACTTATCTCCCCCTCAAAATAAGATTTCATATCAACTTGATTCTCCTTCTCATGTCTTCTCAAGTTCAGTTGTTTAAGTCTCCCCCTTTTTGAAATAATCATGATCTGTGCTCCTTTTCATCTCTTTTATCTCCATAATTTGATTGTGAACTTTCAGACTAATTGTACCAAGTGTATCCATCAATTCTTTGTAGTTAAATCTGTCCTCACCTCCTTTAGGTGTGTTTACCACCTTTGAAGGATCCTTGGATCTTTTAGTAGAGATCTTCTGCCTAGCAGAAGCACCTTCTACTCCCTTGGTTTCTTGGCACCTGGGACCTTTAGATAATTACTCATCTAAAGTTGCCATGGGGAAGGTCTTAGATATGTTCACACTGTCCTGTCCTGCACTTTGAGCAAAGTCATTAGTGTGAGCCTTACAACCCATATGCTCTTGCATCTCCTTATTGAGCACCTTCTTGAGGTTGGGAGACACCCCTATGGTTTCCCTTTGGATATTCTCTGATGAAAAATGCTCCATCAGAGGGCTTGTAGGTTTTGAGGTTGAAGATACAAGAAGGGAAGGAACCTTCAGTATCTTTTCCTTATATAATATAGTAATGGGGAATGTTGGTTTGACAAAAGGAATCTGAAGATTTATGCTTGGTAGTGGAAGGTGTGGATAGGTCATCAGTGGGTTGGTCTAATGAGGGCTTTGACCCTGATGCCTTACCTTCTTGATTGTGGGACATCACCATCATTGTAGAGAACAATGGTATATCAACTCCTTCCGAGTCCCTAGCAGATCTTCTCATGTTTGAGAAAACCTTGCCTTTAGGGGGTTTAGGTACATATATCTCATTAAAATGAGGTTAATCCGTCAATTCCTTATTAAGTACTTCTTGTACAAACCTTGGATACAAATAAAAGCTTTTTGATTGATATCCAGGTTTGACATTAAATCATTGAAGATCATTTTTAGGTATAGAAAACTTACATTAGCAGTAGTAACACTTATCAGCAGCATTAACACAGACTGGCAGTAGTAACACATACCAGCAACATTAACACAGTCTGACAGTTTTCACTGAACTAGAAGTACTAACTACCTTTCAGTATTTGCAACCTGAAACACTTACAGACACAAGGTTAGTAGTACCATATACCATAAAATTTTCAAAAGTTACTTTATCTTTTGAAACTATACCTTTTTCACTTTTCTTACCTTCTGCTGGATCAAAAGAAACATGTCCTCCATCAAATCCTTTAAATAATTTGAAGGCAATCCATGTTCCTTGTTATGTGCCAAGAGCAATCATTCTCTTCATTCCAAATGCTCTTCCTCTTGAGCTTTTGATTGCCCTGCACACTTGATAAATCAGTTAGTCTTTGAGGGAACCCAAGCCAAAGTGATCTTCGGTTGTCCTTTCTCATTTATATAATCTGTCAGTTTGGTCTGGATGATTTTTTTAGGAATCTCATGGCTGGAATACTTTGTCAGGATTATAGGCTTTGCAACATTAATACTAGTAGAAGCACTATCCTTGTTAGCACTAGTATTGGTTGCAGCAACACTATTTCTGTTAGCAGTACTATCTGGGATAGCAGTACTAACAGGTTTCTTTACAATTGGAACCCAAACTTGAACAAAGTTGTTTGCTTTCTTTGTCTTTAAATTACTCTTTTGTTTATTTGAAGTATTTTTCTTAGTTTTAGCAAACTTGTTTTGAACATGAGACTTTTTAGGTGCTCTGTTCTCAGCCATTTGATTCCTTCCTTGCTTCCTATAACCAAAGGAGTTTTGAGTTTGTCTTTGAAAATTAACTCTTTGGTTGATAGGATTGAAATAACAGTATTTGGCAACATGATTAAGCTTTCCACAGATAAAACAAGGTTTTGGTCTATTGATTTTACTCAGATCAACCCCTTGTTTTTGTGCCCACTGATTATTCCAGTTTCTTTGATTTCCCCTCCTTTTATCATGTTTTTGGGGCTCAGATTTATTGCAAGTACACTGTTTGCAAGGGACAGGATTCACAACTGTTGTCTGTTTGTAGTGGACCTTACCAGACTTTCCCTCTGTCTTTTCTATGTCCTTAGATTTGACCCAAGTCTTTCCACATCCCTCATTGGTGATAATGTAATTTTCTAGGGGAATCTCACCACTCACAGTGTTCTCCTAACTCTTTTCACTAGAGTTCTCTTCTTCAGAGTCTGTTTCAACCACCACTTTGTCTAAAGGATCTACCTTAGTGGCTCCAACAGGCAATTCCTTCCTATACTTGGTCTCTAGTAAGTTTGATATAGGAGGAATGTAATTGTTGTTGTATGGTGGTGGTGTGGTGTTATAGCCTATTCCTCTTCTAAGTTTGTCATGGATTTGAGTTTGGAGCAAAGAGTCCATTGCTTTAGAAGCATTGGAAAATTTCTCAATATCCAGCTTGGCTTTCTCAAACTCACTCTTTATCTTCTCATTCTCCTCTTTAGACTTTTTCAGCTGAAGTTCTAGGTCATTCTTCTCCCACTTCCAGTAATTTGTATCATAAGAATGTTGAAGTTCATTGGCTTGGAAAACTTTGATCTGTTCCTCAAAACTCTCAACAATTCTTATATAGTCTTTTATATCTCTCTCTAATCTTTTAAGGTCATCACTCATTGTCTGGTTGTGATCCCTGTACCTTTTAACAGTTTCCATACAAGTTTTAGAGCAAAGATTTAGAGCAAAGATTAGACATACAGTTTCCATACAAGTTTTAACAGTTTCTGTGCTTGAAGAATCTGAAACTTTAGCCAGTGATGATTTCTGATTTCAAGGAAGAATGATGATTGCAGGTTTCTGAGAATACTGGCTCTGATACCACTTATCAGGATCGAATTCTCAACAAGAAATAATTCTCAGAAACAATATCAAAGAAGTTTGCGGAATAACACTTTGATATTCAATGAAACAGTAAATCAACATAGTAAATATAAAGAACAAACTGTAAACTTGTATTGAATGCTTTGAAGTTACAATATTACACACTCAACCTCAATATTGATGAACAGGCTCACCAATACGAATTCTACTTCTCTAGAATTAGGATCTATGCCTTGAGGTTGATTTTCTCTCTAGAACTAAAACTTAGAATGAATGAATTAATCTCTATCTAAACTATTCTATCAAATCTGTACATATACTGAATAAAAAGATAATTATAATAAATAAAATATCTTCAGAATATCTTCCATCATTATCTCTAAGCTTCCATGAATATCTTCAGTTTATCCAGCTGTCATCCTTTCCATACAGATCTCCATCTTATAAGCAGTATTAATCATAAGCAGCATTAATACTTTGAGCAATATTAACTCTAGCAGTACTAACCATGCTCAGCAGCATTAATCTCTTCAAGCAGTACTAACTTTGAACTAGCAGTACTAATCTTGTTGAGCAACATTAACCATCAACTAGCAGCATTAAAGAACAAAAGTACTAACTAGAAGTATTAACTGTTTTCTTCTAGCAGCATTAACTAGCAGTATTAACTAGAAGTATTAACTATTTTCTTCTAGCAGCATTAACTTTGTTCCAGCAGCATTAACTTTGTTCCAGCAACATTAACTACAACTGACAACATTAACCACAGAAGTAGTAACCTCAGAAGTATTAACCAAGTTCTTCTAGCAGCATTAACTTCAGAAGTAGTAACCATGTTGAATATTAACTTCAGAAGTAGTAACCATGTTGAATTAACTTCAGAAGTAGTAACCATGATTGACATATTTCAGACCCAACACGTTGAAGCTGAGAGAATAGAATCTTTGAGCGAATCTTGATCAGTAGATAAACTTTTGAGTTCTTTGTCTCTTTATCATCTCCTTGACTTCTCTGATTTCTCTCCCTCACGACCTGGATGAACTGATTCAACTAGGTCATGCCAATGTTAATTTTATAAAGATTCAATTTCAAAGCCATGAAGGGTTGTCAAAGTGAAAAGACTTGTGAAGAAATTCTGAAAGTTCAAAAGTCATTTCAAAATGCTTCCGCTGATACAAAGTCAAAAGATTCTGAAGAAAGTTTATTCAAAGATAAATCAAGATGATTTGTGAAAGTTTGTTTCTCTGAATCCAGTCTATAGATCAAAGAGATGAAGATTCAATATCAGAGATTCCTCAAAGTTGTTTCATTGTTCATAGACAGTTTTCAAAGAAGGCTTCAAAGATTTCAAAGATGTTTTAAAGATGAAGTTTCAAAGTTCATTGTTTCAGAAGTTTCAAGAATTCTGGTTCTTGTTCATGACATGTTGACTTTCAAAGATGCAAAGTGTAAAAGATATTTCAAGATTCTTCAAAGGCTGTAAGACTAAAGATTGTTAAAGCTTGAAAGTTCAAAGTTGTCATAGACAAAAGCTGAAGAATCAAGTGCTGAAGACTAGTGTCAATTTTTTATTAAATCTTGAATACAAAGGGGGAGATTGTTAAATCCAAATATTGTATCCAAGATTTAATTAGGAAAGTCAAAGTTAGAAGTCAACATTGTCAAAGTCAAAATTGTCAAAGTTGTATTAGTCTTTGTTTTGTTTACTTAGTTGTTAAGTTTTGTTAATAGATAGGTGGTATAAATAGGGATATGGCTCTTGTAAGCATGTAACTTTAGAACTCATTTGAATATTAGATTACATTTTGAAGTGTATAGACTTTCTCTCTCTACTTTCTCTCTCTATGATTTGGTAGATTCTTAGACTTAAAAGAGGTATTACTACTGCTAGTAGTTAGTACTGCTTGAAGAGTTAATACTGCAAGATGGAAGTTACTACTGCAAGCATGGTTAGTACTGCTATTGATTAGAAAATGTTGCTGAAGATTAATGTTGCTTATGATGATAAAGATGGATTAGAAGATTAAAGCGAAAGACTAGGAGTTGAAGATAATCATGGAATGTATTCTGAAGATTATTGTTTCTTTTACGATTATCTTGTAATCTGTTTTGTATATATAGAGGGACAGATAGCATAGACAGATACATAGAATACATATAGAGAATACATTTTTGTTCTAGAGAGAATTAGACTCAAGATTCTTAGAAATCCTTTCTTTAGAGAAGTATTGAACGTATGTTGAGTCTGTTCAATAGATTGAGGCTGTGGTTGTAATCATTAAGTTAATTCAATATAACTTGTGATTTGATCTCATATACTGTTTCATTGATTTACTGTTAAAGTGTTATTCCGCAAACTTCTTTAACATAGTTTCTGAGTGTTTAAGTTTAATTCTTCTTTCGAATTTCGATCCTGACACATCTCCCTTCCTCTTCTCACCATAAATCTGTTAGGTCTGAATGTGCTAAGGATGGATACTATTACTACTGCTAGTAGAATTAATACTGCTTGAAGAGTTAGTGCTGCTACTTGAATAGTTAGTACTGCTTGGAGAGTTAGTACTGCTAGTAGTTAGTACTGCTGAAGATTACTTCTGCAAGTGAGGAGTTAATACTGCAATCATGGTTAGTACTGCCAGAGACAAAGTTAATACTGCTATTGAGTTAATGCTGCTTCTGAAGATAAAGATGGATTGATGCGAAAGAATAGGAGATGAAGATAATTATGGACTGGATTTTAAAGAATAATATTTCTTTTGTAATTATCTTGTAATCTGTTTTGTATATATAGTCTAGATAATTGTAGATTATAATATGAGTTGTTTTAGAGAATTAACCTCAAGACTAGTATTGATCCTTTCTATAGAGAAGTATAGAACGTCTGTTGACTCTGTTCAACAGATTGAGGTTGTGTTTGTAATAATTGACTTTTGATTTGAGTTCATATTCTGTGTTTTGATTAATTGTTAAAGTGTTATTCCGTGACTTCTTTAACATTGTTTCTGAGTTTGTATTTAATTCTTGTTTAGAATTTTCGATCTTGACAAGTGGTATCAGAGCTAGAAAATTCAGAAACCTTTAATCATGGACAGTTCAAGCGACAGCGTTTTGGTATCAAAGGTTCCCATGCTCAAACCCAATGAGTTTGACATGTGGAAAATCAGAATCAAGCAATATATTCTTCTCACAGATTTCTCAATGTGGGACATCATTGAGAATGGTCCCTCTGATGGAGGAAAGATGGATGCAGATGGCAAGAGACCTCCACCAAACACTGATGGAGAGAGGAAGATGAGGCAGACAGAGATGAAAGCCTTGAGCACTCTGCTCTTGGATATACCTAATGAGTATCAACACCGGTTCTGCAACTGCACGGATGCACAAATTCTATGGAATGCATTGGAGAAAAGATTTTCTGGTACCAAAAGTACCAAGAGAAATCAGAAGGCCATCTTGAAGCAACAATATGAAAACTTCATGTCTACAAAGAATAAGTCCATGACTCAAACTTTTGATAGATTTAATAAGTTAATTGGTGAATTGGCTACTGTTGGTGTTCAGATAGATCAAGATGATGTCAACAGAAAATTTCTAAGATCTCTTGGTGATGAATGGACTATGTACACTGTCTCCTTTAGACAGAATGATCAACTTGAGTACAAGGAACTGGATGACCTCTATAATGACCTTAGAGTGTTTGAAGCAGAGGTAGAAGCAAAGAAGAGGCCCTCTAGATACTCATACAATGCTCCTCTTTTATCATCTTCTACTAATTCTGCTGCTAATACAGAATCAGTTAGTACTGCCTATGGATCAAAGCAAGATGGATCTAATGACTCAGTCTTAGAAGCTTTTCTAGCCATTCATGCTAATTCCACTCTAATTAATGATGACTTAGAAGAAATAAATGCTGATGATCTGGAAGAGATGGATATCAAGTGGCAGATGGCTATGCTCACAATGAGGGTAAAAAGATTCATCAAAAGGACTGGAAGGAACAACTTTGCTCAGAAAAGAGAAGATGGGGTTGGATTTGATAAATCCAAGGTTGAATGTTACAAGTGTCACAAGTTGGGGCACTTTGTAAAAGAATGCAGAAGTGGAATGCCTCAACAACATACTAGCAACCATCAACCATCACAGTCCACTAGCTTCAACAACAAGAACTCTTCTCAAGCTCTTGTTTCCCAAGAAGGAATGGGATTTGATTGGAGTGACCAAGCAGAAGAAGCAGTCCGGAATCAAGCTTTAATGGCTAAAGTTTCAGAGTCAGCAAGCACTGATATTCCCATAGAGGTAACATCTAACCTTTGCTCTAAAACCTGTATTGAAACTGTTAAAAAGTACAGGGATCACAATCAGAGCATGTGTGATGACCTAAAAAGGTTAGAGAAAGATAGAAGAGAGTATGTTTTGATTATTTAGAGGTTTGAAGAACAAATTAAGTCATACCAGGCTAATGAACTTCAACACTCTTATGATACCATCTACTGGAAGTGGGAGAAGAATCAGTTAGGACTGAACTAGAGAAGGCCAAAACAGAATGTGAGAAAATTAAGAGTGAGTTTGAGAAAGCTAAACTAGATATTGAGAAATATTCCAATGCCTCTAAAGCAATGGACTCACTTCTAAAAACTCAAGTTCATGACAAGCTGAGAAGAGGTATAGGCTATAACACCACCCCTCCACCATACAACAATAATTATATCCCTCCCACCTCAGATCTCTTAGAAAGACAGGACAAGAAGGAATTAACTGAAGGAGCCACTGAAGTAGATCCTTTAGACAAAGTAGTGGTTGAGGCAGATTTTGAAGAAGAGGATTCTGAGAGTAAGAATGAGGAAGACCACAAAGATATTCCTTTAGAAAACCACATACTTACAAATGAAAAGGGGGGTAAACCTTTTGTCAAGAGTGAGAAAGTGAAGTCTGGGGAAGAGACTGTTAAGAATGAAAAAGCTGAGACCTCTAAGAGAGGGAAGGGAAAGGTACAGGGAGTTCATGACATGCAAACTACTGTTGTTAATCCCTGTACTTGTAAACAGAATAAGCCCCAACAACATGATAAATAAGGGGAAATCAAAGAAATAGAAATAATCAGTGGGCTTTAAAACAAGGAATTGATCTGAGAAAAATTAACAAACCAAAGCCTTGTTTTATCTTTGGCAAGTTAAATCATCTAGCCAAACACTGTTATTTCAATCCTATTAACCAAAGGACCACTTTTCAAAGAAATATACAAAATCCTGTTGGTTATAGGAAGCAAATAAAGAAATCATATGGCTGAGGATAGGGCACCTATAAAATCTCATGTTCAGAATAAGCTTGCAAATTCAAAGAAAAATACTCCAAATAAGCCAAGGAGTAACTTAAAGAAAAATAAAGAAAACAACTTTTTCCAGGTTTGGGTTCCAAAAGTAAAGAAATCTGTTAGTACTGCTACTTCAAATAGTACTGCTGACAGAAATAATGCTGCTACAAGCAATACTACTGCTAACCCAGTTAGTACTGCTAACCCAGTTAGTACTGCTAACCCAGTTAGTACTGCTAATAATTTTAGTACTGCTAACAAAGTTAGTACTACCAATCAAGTTAGTACTGCTTCCAGTAACAGGCCCATTATTCTGACAAAGTATTCAAGCAATAAGATTCCTCAGTTTGATAATCTCATCAAGTCTGAATATGAATATGTTGATGAGAATGGGAAACCCAATACCACTTTGGCTTGGGTTCCTATTAAAAACTAACTGCTTTATTATATGTGCAGGGCAACCAACAGCAAAAGGGAAGGAGCATTTGGCATGTTGATAGTGGTTGTTCCAGTCACATGACATGTAACATGGACTGCCTTCAAAACTTCAAAAGAATTGATGGAGGACATGTTGCTTTTGGTGATAATCCAGCAGGTGGTAAGATAATTGGAAAAGGTAATGTGTCAAAAGGTAAGATGACCTTTGAGGATGTATACTATGTTGAGCAATTGAGATACAACCTGTTTAGTGTATCACAGGTCTGTGACAAGAAACATATCATATTATTCAATGATACTGAATGTATTATCCTTGCTCCATGGTTCAAGGTAGTTGATGAAACATTATACTACTTAGAACTCCTATAGAGGACAATGTTTATTGCTTAGACTTGGAGAGTGTAGTTTCTGATTCATCTCTAAATTGTTTATTTTCAAAAGCTTCATTGGATGAATATTCTCTTTGGCATAGAAGGATGTGTCAGATGAATTTAAAAACAATGAACAAACTTGTGAAAAACAACCTTGTAAGAGTTTTGCCACAAAAGGTATTTTCATATGATTATCATTGTGTTGCATATCTTAAAGGCAAACAGCACAAAACTTCTCATAAGTCCAAAGAGATAAATACAATCTCTTCACCTCTTAATTTACTTGGATTTGTTTGGTCCTACAAATGTGATGAGTATTGGCAAGAAATCTTATTGCTTGGTTATTGTTGATGATTTCTCTAGATTCACTTGGGTCTATTTTCTAAGGACTAAGGATGAGACAAGTGGACTGATCAAATCCTTTGTTCTTAGAGTTGAAAACGAAACAAATCTAATAGTTAAAGTCATCAGGTATGATAATGGAACTGAATTTAAAAACAATGACCTAAACAACTTCTGTGAGGAAAAAGGCATTGAGAGACAATACAGTGCTCCTAGAACTCCTCAACAGAATGGTGTTGCTGAAAGGAGAAATAGGACTCTGATAGAAGCTGCTAGATCTCTGTTGGCAGACTCAAAACTTCCAATTACTTTTTGGGCAGAAGCAGTTAATACTGCCTGCTATGTTCAAAACAGAGTTCTAGTAGTGAAATCCCAAGACAAGACACCTTATGAGCTTTTTAAAAAGAATAAACCTTTTTTTGGATTCTTCAAACCATTTGGGTGTCCTTGAACAATTCTCAATACCAAAACTCACCTAGGCAAGTTTGATACCAAAGCTGAGGATAGGTTTCTTGTTGGATATTCATCTCAAAGTAAGGCCTACAGAGTTTTCAACACCTCTTCTAGGATTATTGAGGAAAGTGACAATGTCAAATGCAATGAGAACACACCAAATCAAATTGGTTCAGGTCCTGATTGGCTATTTGACATTGATTCACTGACTAATTCTTTGGGTTTTAGTACTGAGCATAATGCAGGGACAGGGACAGAAAATGTACAAGTACAAAGACAAGAGTTTGTGCTGTTCCCAACACATACTGCTGATCCTGATGAATTATGTGACAAAGATAAGAAAGATACTTCAGAATCAAAGGACACTGAACCAGCTCAGAATGAAGAGGACAGATGTGAAAAGGAAGATCAACCCTCAAATTCAGGAATCAAAAGTCCTGAGATGCCATGTTTGGAAGAAGATGACACAAATGATGACAACTCTTCAGTTTTTGGTGGCAGTACTCCTGAAAAGAATGACTCTAATCTAGAAACAGATATTAATGAAGAGGTTGTTCATCGAACAAGATTTCAGAAAAATCATCCTCCTCAATTGGTGATTGGTGACATCAATTCACCTATAATCACAAGGAATCAAAATAAGTTGGGAGGATTGAAAGATATACAATCAGGTTTACTTTCTTGCTTTCTATCTCAGGTTGAACCCAAAAAGGCATATGATGCAATAAAGGATCCAAGATGAATAGAAGCAATGCAAGAGGAGCTACTGCAGTTTGTGCTGCAGGATGTATGGGATTTGGTTGACCTTCCTAAAGGACACAAAGCTATAGGCACTAAATAGATCTTCAGGAACAAGAAAGATGAGAGAGGAATAGTAACAAAGAACAAGGCAATATTAGTGGCACAAGGGTATACTCAAGAAGAGGGAATTGATTATGAAGAGTTATTTGCACCAGTGGCCAGGATTGAGGCAATCAGGCTATTCATTGCCTATGCTTCTTTCATGAAGTTCAGGGTCTACCAGATGGATGTAAAGAGTGCTTTCCTGTATGGGAGAATTGAAGAAGAAGTGTATGTCTGTCAGCCTCCAGGGTTTGAGAATCCAAATTATCCTGACAGAGTATACAAATTGAAGAAGACACTCTATGGGCTACATCAAGCACCAAGGGCATGGTATGACACTTTGTCTACCTATCACATGGAAAATGGTTTTCAAAGAGGAATCATAGACAAGACTCTGTTCATTCAGAGGAAGAAGAAGGACATCCTAATAGTGCAAATCTATGTGGTTGATATTATCTTTGGATCCACAAAAGATCAAATGTGCAGAGATTTTGAAGATTTGATGCACAAGAGATTGAAGATGAGTTCTATGGGTGAACATACCTTCTTCCTTGGGCTGCAAGTTAAGCAGAAGAAAGATGGGATATTCATAAGCCAATCCAAGTATGTGCAGAACATTCTTACTAAGTTTGGATTCTCAGATTCAAAGCCTGCAAGCACACCCATGGAGACACACAAACAGATCACTGGAGATCTTGCGGGGGAGGATGTGGATGTTCATCACTATAGATCCATGATTGGCTCCCTCATGTATCTAACTGCTTCAAGACCAGATATCATGTTTCCTATTTGTGTGTGTGCAAGATTTCAAGTAAGTCCTAAACAGTCACACTTTCAAGCAGTTAAGAGGATATTCAGATATCTCAAAGGCCAAGCTAGATTAGGTCTTTGGTATCCTCGTGACTCACCATTTGACCTTCTTTCTTATTCAGACAGTGACTTCGGTGGTGCAAATTTGGATAGAAAGTCAACTTCAAGGGGATGTCAGTTTTTGGGTGCAAGACTAGTGTCATGGCAGTGCAAGAAACGAACCATAGTGTCCACCTCTACAACAGAAGCAGAGTATATAGCTGCTGCAAGCTGCTGTTCACAAGTACTCTAGATTCAGAATCAAATGCTGGACTATGGTATGTCTTTTCTTCACACTCCAATCTTCATATACAATAATAGTGCTATAAGCATTGTTAATAATTCAGTCAAGCACTCCAAAACAAAGCAAATTGAAATCAGGTACCATTTTATCAGAGACTGTAATGAAAAGAAGCTAATTCAGGTTGTGAAAGTCCATACAAGTAACCAATTTTCTGATATATTCACCAAAGCTTTTGATGTGGGTAGATTCACATACTTGTTCACAAGTGTGGGCATGATAAACACTGAATAAGCCTCCTTTGATCTGCTTTATGTACCATTTCTGCATAAATTCCTTTCTGTCTACTTTCTCATATTATTTTGTGCATGGTGCTACTAACCTTGTGTGTTTAAGTGTTTCAGATTGCTTCAACTGAATACTTATTACTTCTAGTTCAGTTAATATTGCTCTGTATATTACTCATGCTGTCAGTTCCAATATGGTTAAGTATGGTTACTACTGCTAGGTGGTTTATACTACCAGTGCAAAGTTACTACTGCTTGCCTTATTTCTACTGCTAATCAGTGTTACTACTGCCGGTAAGTGTTAATACTGCTAGTATGTGTTAAAACTGCCAGTCTGTGTTAATATTGCTAGTCTGTGTTAGTACTGTCAGTATGTGTTACTACTGCTAATATGAGTTAATACTGCGAGTTGGTTAATACTGATAGGGTACTTAGTACTGCTTCTAACTGTAACCCTCCACCTATAAATACCCTTTGTGACCGCCAAAATACAAACGGCTCGTTGCACTTCCATTACTTCTCGTTCTCTCTCTTTCTCGATTTCTTGCTCACCAGTGTACACCCTCATTGCGATTCGAACCCTAGAATCAATCAGAACAATGGCAGGACTAGAATTCTTTGATGAACACAATGAGGTTGCTATGCTGCAAAAACCCAAACAGGCTGAAGGTTTTCATCAGATTGTGAATTTCCTCAAATCATCTCACATTGCCTATGCCCTCACTGTCAATCCTAAAATCTGTGTGGAACATCTACGACAATTTTGGGCAAATGCTACCATCCACACTAAAGATGGCACTCAAATCATCAAAACAAGGGTGTGTGATAAACCCCTGACCATCTCAGAAGAGTGTATTCGCATCCATCTACGCTGAGATGATGCCTTAGGTATTACCTCTCTTCCTAAGGAAGATCTCTTCCATGCTCTTAGTCAAATGAGGTATGAAGGTCCCACTGATGCCTATAAGTTTTACAAGAACAAATTTTCATCTCAGTGGAAATTTTTTGTTCATACTCTACAACACTGCATTTCAAGAAAAACAACTGGCTGGATTTAGTTCAGCAGCACCATAGCCTATGCTTTGGTCTGCTTAGCGACCTCTAGAAAGTTTAATTTCTCTCAAATGATTTTAAATGATTTACTGTCAAAACTGGATACCAAAACCAAAACAAAGATATTTTATATGTATCCTAGGTTTGTACAAGAGATTCTACTAAAGGAATTGACGGATCTACCTTCTCTTGAAGAGGTGTACGTACCAAAACCTCCCAAAGGGAAGGTGTTCTCAAACATGAAAAGGCTTTCAAGGACTTTTCTGGAAAAGACACTCCATTGTTCTCTACAATGATGGGTGTGTCTCATTCCCATGGTGAGGCATCAGGGTCACAGCCTACATCTGACCACCCAACTGATGACCTACCCACACCATTCAGTTCAATTGATACTCCTCTGATCCCTATTGTCAAACCAACTTCCCCCATCACCAAAACATATCAAAGGAAAAAGGTACAAAAGGTTCCTTTCCTGTCTGTATCTTTACCCCAACATCCTGAAAGCGCTCTGATGGAGCATTTTCCATCAGAGAATATCCAAAGGGAAACCATAGGGGTGTCTTCCAACCCCAAGAATGTGCTCAATAAGGACGAGGAAGAGCATGTGGGCAGTGAGGCTCACACTATTGTTTCTGCACAAGTTGTAGGACAGGACAGTGTGAACATACCTAAGACCTTCCCCACGACAACTTTAGATAAGCAATCATCTAAAGGTCCCAGGTGCTAAGAAATCATGGGGGTAGCAGGTGCTTCTGCTTCGAAGAAGACCTCTACTAAAAGATCCAAGGATCCTTCAAAGGTGGTAAAAACACCAAAAGGAGGTGAGGACAGATATACGTACAATGAATTGATAGAAACCATTGCAAATGTCAACCTGGATGTCATCAAGCAGGGCTCAGAAATAGAGGAGATGAAGAAGGTTATTATATCTCAACAAACTCAGATAGTAAAGCTCAAGAAAATGGTGTTGAAACTTGTGCACCAAAAGAGAAGAAAGCAATTCATTCTTAAGAAAAGGAGAAGTGTCAATGCTGCTTTCAAAAAGGGGGAGAGTCAGAAAAAACAGGATGAAAAGGAGAGTACACGTGAGATGGAATTCCAGTTTGAGGGGGAGACTGGTGCTGATAAAGAAGAGAAAGTTGGTTCAGAAGCAGAAACTTTTGAGAATGTAGCACATATTGCAAAAGCAGCAGTAACTGAGGCTGCAGCAGTAACAAATGAACCTGAAGCAGAAAACAGAATTGTCCAGAGAGGAAATTGAAATTCCAGAAACCCTAGTGAAAGCTAAGAATGACACTCCCAAAGCCATTCAAAAGGCTAAGGGAGTGATGATCAAAGAAAGAGGATTAGAGAAGAAAATAAAAGAGGTCAGTGTGGAGGATGCAAAAAAGAAGGGAAAGGAGAAGATGGTTGAGTCTGAGCAACCATTGAAGAAGAAGAAACAGATTGAGTTGGATGATGAAGTGGCCAAAAAGCTTCAAGAAGAGTTGGAAAAGGAGGAAGAAATTCAATCTGCCAAAGACAGAGAGCTTGCATTGGATATGGCTAAAAAGATAAATGAAGAATATCAAAGGAGTTTAAAGCCTGCTGCTGTTAAGAAAGTAACAAAGAGAGCTACTGTGGAAAGGCAAAGAAAGCCCTCAAAGACATTTTTGGCTAATCAAGAGAGAAGGAAAATGATAAACTTCCTGAAAGGAGCTCTTGGAGTTCCTGAAGGAATGTTTACCAACATGCCTTATGGTAGGATAGAGGAGTTGTATAAGAAGGAGATGTCCAATCTGAAAGGGGACTCCACTCAAAGGGTAGAGGTTGATAGGAAGATGAAAGAGAGGCATGACCTCAACATACAACAACCCTTCCCTGACAGTGAAGAAGGCACTCCTAGCAAAGACAAGGAAGAGGTGAAGCAAGAAGAGAAATTAGCCCAAAAGATTGGTGCTATTAAAAGAAAGAAGTCTATTGCTACCAAACCAAAAGCAAAGAGGCCTAGAACTGAAGAAGCAAAAAAGGAAAGTGAAAGAAGGGAAGATGAACCTCCAGCAGAATAAGAGCAGAATCAAGATCAACCTAGCCAACAAACTCAAGAGCAAACAAGTCAATCTAAGGTTGACTTGTACATGACAGTGACAGATGATGAACCAATGAAAGTTGATCCTATCTCAGTGAATGCTCCAGAAATCATTCATTGGGATATGATGATAGATCAGAGAAAAGAATACTTCAGGATAAAGAGAATGGGAGACAAATATGAGGTCTACTCAACCTGGGCAAAGATAATCAGAAGTTGTTCCAGATCTGATTTAGAAGAATTGTACAAGGTTGGAATGAACTTATTTGGTGAAGTGCTGAAAGGAACAGAGATGAACCTACTAAGGATAACCATGGAATACTTGTGCATGGTGTTTGATCCAGAGAGAGTGAAGCAAAGCATAAAAGACTTGCATCATGAGTATAGGTTTAAAAGGATTGATTATTGGATGTTGTATGAAAACTGTGGAGTGTATTTGATAACTATTGACAAGAGTTATCATGAATACTATCTGGTGGATAAAATCTATGACCACAGCAAGGCTAAACTGCAAGCAATGTTGAAAGCAAAGTTGGTATATCCAAAGAACTCAGAAATGGCAAGGATAGTAGTCAAGAGAACCATCAATCAAAGTCTAGCTCTGAAAAGTAGAGTACAAGTGAGATGGAATTCCAGTTTGAGGGGGAGACTGGTGCTGATAAAGAAGAGAAAGTTGTTTCAGAAGCAGAAACTTTTGAGAATGTAGCAGATATTGCAAAAGCAGCAGTAACTGAGGCTGCAGCAGTAACAAATGAACCTGAAGCAGAAACAGAATTGTCTAGAGAGGAAATTGAAATTGTAGAAACCCTTGTGAAAGCTAAGAATGACACTCCCAAAGCCACTCAAAAGGCTAAGGGAGTGATGATCAAAGAAAGAGGATTAGAGAAGAAAATAAAAGAGGTCAGTGTGGAGGATGCAAAAAAGAAGGGAAAGGAGAAGATGGTTGAGTCTGAGCAACCATTAAAGAAGAAGAAACAGATTGAGTTGGATGATAAAGTGGCCAAAAAGCTTCAAGAAGAGTTGGAAAAGGAGGAAGAAATTCAATCTGCCAAAGACAGAGAGCTTGCATTGGATATGGCTAAAAAGATAAATGAAGAATATCAAAGGAGTTTAAAGCCTGCTGCTGTTAAGAAAGTAACAAAGAGAGCTACTGTGCAAAGGCAAAGAAAGCCCTCAAAGACATTTTTGGATAATCAAGAGAGAAGGAAAATGATAAACTTCCTGAAAGGAGCTCTTGGAGTTCCTGAAGGAATGTTTACCAACATGCCTTATGGTAGGATAGAGGAGTTGTATAAGAAGGAGATGTCCAATCTGAAAGGGGACTCCACTCAAAGGGTAGAGGTTGATAGGAAGATGAAAGAGAGGCATGACCTCAACATACAACAGCCCTTCCCTGACAGTGAAGAAGGCACTCCTAGCAAAGACAAGGAAGAGGTGAAGCAAGAAGAGAAATTAGCCCAAAAGATTGGTGCTATTAAAAGAAAGAAGTCTATTGCTACCAAACCAAAAGCAAAGAGGCCAAGAACTGAAGAAGCAAAAAAGGAAAGTGAAAGAAGGGAAGATGAACCTCCAGCAGAATAAGAGCAGAATCAAGATCAACCTAGCCAACAATCTCAAGAGCAAACAAGTCAATCTAAGGTTGACTTGTACATGACAGTGACAGATGATGAACCAATGAAAGTTGATCCTATCTCAGTGAATGCTCCAGAAATCATTCATTGGGATATGATGATAGATCAGAGAAAAGAATACTTCAGGATAAAGAGAATGGGAGACAAATATGAGGTCTACTCAACCTGGGCAAAGATAATCAGAAGTTGTTCCAGATCTGATTTAGAAGAATTGTACAAGGTTGGAATGAACTTATTTGGTGAAGTGCTGAAAGGAACAGAGATGAACCTACTAAGGATAACCATGGAATACTTGTGCATGGTGTTTGATCCAGAGAGAGTGAAGCAAAGCATAAAAGACTTGCATCATGAGTATAGGTTTAAAAGGATTGATTATTGGATGTTGTATGAAAACTGTGGAGTGTATTTGATAACTATTGACAAGAGTTATCATGAATACTATCTGGTGGATAAAATCTATGACCACAGCAAGGCTAAACTGCAAGCAATGTTGAAAGCAAAGTTGGTATATCCAAAGAACTCAGAAATGACAAGGATAGTAGTCAAGAGAACCATCAATCAAAGTCTAGCACTGAAAAGTAGAGTACAAGTGAGATGGAATTCCAGTTTGAGGGGGAGACTGGTGCTGATAAATAAGAGAAAGTTGTTTCAGAAGCAGAAACTTTTGAGAATGTAGCAGATATTGCAAAAGCAGCAGTAACTGAGGCTGCAGCAGTAACAAATGAACCTGAAGCAGAAACAGAATTGTCTAGAGAGGAAATTGAAATTGTAGAAACCCTTGTGAAAGCTAAGAATGACACTCCCAAAGCCACTCAAAAGGCTAAGGGAGTGATGATCAAAGAAAGAGGATTAGAGAAGAAAATAAAAGAGGTCAGTGTGGAGGATGCAAAAAAGAAGGGAAAGGAGAAGATGGTTGAGTCTGAGCAACCATTAAAGAAGAAGAAACAGATTGAGTTGGATGATAAAGTGGCCAAAAAGCTTCAAGAAGAGTTGGAAAAGGAGGAAGAAATTCAATCTGCCAAAGACAGAGAGCTTGCATTGGATATGGCTAAAAAGATAAATGAAGAATATCAAAGGAGTTTAAAGCCTGCTGCTGTTAAGAAAGTAACAAAGAGAGCTAATGTGCAAAGGCAAAGAAAGCCCTCAAAGACATTTTTGGATAATCAAGAGAGAAGGAAAATGATAAACTTCCTGAAAGGAGCTCTTGGAGTTCCTGAAGGAATGTTTACCAACATGCCTTATGGTAGGATAGAGGAGTTGTATAAGAAGGAGATGTCCAATCTGAAAGGGGACTCCACTCAAAGGGTAGAGGTTGATAGGAAGATGAAAGAGAGGCATGACCTCAACATACAACAGCCCTTCCCTGACAGTGAAGAAGGCACTCCTAGCAAAGACAAGGAAGAGGTGAAGCAAGAAGAGAAATTAGCACAAAAGATTGGTGCTATTAAAAGAAAGAAGTCTATTGCTACCAAACCAAAAGCAAAGAGGCCTAGAACTGAAGAAGCAAAAAAGGAAAGTGAAAGAAGGGAAGATGAACCTCCAGCAGAATAAGAGCAGAATCAAGATCAACCTAGCCAACAAACTCAAGAGCAAACAAGTCAATCTAAGGTTGACTTGTACATGACAGTGACAGATGATGAACCAATGAAAGTTGATCCTATCTCAGTGAATGCTCCAGAAATCATTCATTGGGATATGATGATAGATCAGAGAAAAGAATACTTCAGGATAAAGAGAATGGGAGACAAATATGAGGTCTACTCAACCTGGGCAAAGATAATCAGAAGTTGTTTCAGATCTGATTTAGAAGAATTGTACAAGGTTGGAATGAACTTATTTGGTGAAGTGCTGAAAGGAACAGAGATGAACCTACTAAGGATAACCATGGAATACTTGTGCATGGTGTTTGATCCAGAGAGAGTGAAGCAAAGCATAAAAGACTTGCATCATGGGTATAGGTTTAAAAGGATTGATTATTGGATGTTGTATGAAAACTGTGGAGTGTATTTGATAACTATTGACAAGAGTTATCATGAATACTATCTGGTGGATAAAATCTATGACCACAGCAAGGCTAAACTGCAAGCAATGTTGAAAGCAAAGTTGGTATATCCAAAGAACTCAGAAATGGCAAGGATAGTAGTCAAGAGAACCATCAATCGAAGTCTAGCTCTGAAAAGTAGAGTACAAGTGAGATGGAATTCCAGTTTGAGGGGGAGACTGGTGCTGATAAAGAAAAGAAAGTTGTTTCAGAAGCAGAAACTTTTGAGAATGTAGCAGATATTGCAAAAGCAGCAGTAACTGAGGCTGCAGCAGTAACAAATGAACCTGAAGCAGAAACAGAATTGTCTAGAGAGGAAATTGAAATTGTAGAAACCCTTGTGAAAGCTAAGAATGACACTCCCAAAGCCACTCAAAAGGCTAAGGGAGTGATGATCAAAGAAAGAGGATTAGAGAAGAAAATAAAAGAGGTCAGTGTGGAGGATGCAAAAAAGAAGGGAAAGGAGAAGATGGTTGAGTCTGAGCAACCATTAAAGAAGAAGAAACAGATTGAGTTGGATGATGAAGTGGCCAAAAAGCTTCAAGAAGAGTTGGAAAAGGAGGAAGAAATTCAATCTGCCAAAGACAGAGAGCTTGCATTGGATATGGCTAAAAAGATAAATGAAGAATATCAAAGGAGTTTAAAGCCTGCTGCTGTTAAGAAAGTAACAAAGAGAGCTACTGTGCAAAGGCAAAGAAAGCCCTCAAAGACATTTTTGGCTAATCAAGAGAGAAGGAAAATGATAAACTTCCTGAAAGGAGCTCTTGGAGTTCCTGAAGGAATGTTTACCAACATGCCTTATGGTAGGATAGAGGAGTTGTATAAGAAGGAGATGTCCAATCTGAAAGGGGACTCCACTCAAAGGGTAGAGGTTGATAGGAAGATGAAAGAGAGGCATGACCTCAACATACAACAGCCCTTCCCTGACAGTGAAGAAGGCACTCCTAGCAAAGACAAGGAAGAGGGAAGCAAGAAGAGAAATTAGCCCAAAAGATTGGTGCTATTAAAAGAAAGAAGTCTATTGCTACCAAACCAAAAGCAAAGAGACCTAGAACTGAAGAAGCAAAAAATGAAAGTGAAAGAAGGGAAGATCAACCTCCAGCAGAATAAGAGCAGAATCAAGATCAACCTAGCCAACAAACTCAAGAGCAAACAAGTCAATCTAAGGTTGACTTGTACATGACAGTGACAGATGATGAACCAATGAAAGTTGATCCTATCTCAGTGAATGCTCCAGAAATCATTCATTGGGATATGATGATAGATCAGAGAAAAGAATACTTCAGGATAAAGAGAATGGGAGACAAATATGAGGTCTACTCAACCTGGGCAAAGATAATTAGAAGTTGTTCCAGATCTGATTTAGAAGAAATGTACAAGGTTGGAATGAACTTATTTGGTGAAGTGCTGAAAGGAACAGAGATGAACCTACTAAGGATAACCATGGAATACTTGTGCATGGTGTTTGATCTAGAGAGAGTGAAGCAAAGCATAAAAGACTTGCATCATGAGTATGGGTTTAAAAGGATTGATTATTGGATGTTGTATGAAAACTGTGGAGTGTATTTGATAACTATTGACAAAAGTTATCATGAATACTATCTGGTGGATAAAATCTATGACCACAGCAAGGCTAAACTGCAAGCAATGTTGAAAGCAAAGTTGGTATGTCCAAAGAACTCAGAAATGGCAAGGATAGTAGTCAAGAGAACCATCAATCAAAGTCTAGCACTGAAAAGTAGAGTACAAGTGAGATGGAATTCCAGTTTGAGGGGGAGACTGGTGTTGATAAAGAAGAGAAAGTTGTTTCAGAAGCAGAAACTTTTGAGAATGTAGCAGATATTGCAAAAGCAGCAGTAACTGAGGCTGCAGCAGTAACAAATGAACCTGAAGCAGAAACAGATTTGTCCAGAGAGGAAATTGAAATTGCAGAAACCCTTGTGAAAGCTAAGAATGACACTCCCAAAGCCACTCAAAAGGCTAAGGGAGTGATGATGAAAGAAAGAGGATTAGAGAAGAAAATAAAAGAGGTCAGTGTGGAGGATGCAAAGAAGAAGGGAAAGGAGAAGATGGTTGAGTTTGAGCAACCATTGAAGAAGAAGAAACAGAATGAATTGGATGAAGAAGTGGCCAAAAAGCTTCAAGAAGAGTTGGAAAAAGAGAAATAAATTCAATATGCCAAAGATAGAGAGCTTGCATTGGATATGGCTAAAAAGATAAATGAAGAATATCAAAGTAGTTTAAAGCCTGCTGCTGTTAAGAAAGTAACAAAGAGAGCTACTGTGCAAAGGCAAAGAAATCCACTCAAAGACATTTTTGGCTAATCAAGAGAGAAGGAAAATGATAAACTACCTGAAAGGAGCTCTTGGAGTTCCTGAAGGAATGTTTACCAACATGCCTTATGGTAGGATAGAGGAGCTGTATTAGAAGGAGATGGCCAATCTGAAAGGGGACTTCACTCAAAAGGTAGATGTTGAAAGGAAGATGAAGGACAGGCATGACCTCAACATACAACAGCCTTCCTTGACAGTGAAGAAGGCACTCCTGGCAATGACAAGGAAGAGGTGAAGCAAGAAGTGACATTAGCCCAAAAGATTGGTGCTATTAAAAGAAAGAAGTCTATTGCTACCAAACAAAAAGCAAAGAGGCCTAGAACTGAAGAAGCAGAAAAGGAAAGTGAAAGAAGGGAAGATGAAACTCCAGCAGAACAAGAGCAGAATCAAGATCAACCTAGCCAACAAACTTAAGAGCAAACAAGTCAATTTAAGGTTGACTTGTACATGACAGTGACAGATGATGAACCAATGATAGTTGATCCTATCTCAGTGAATGCTCCAGAAATCATTCATTGGGATATGATGATAGATTAGAGAAAAGAATACTTCAGGATAAAGAGAATGGGAGACAAATATGAGGTCTACTCAACGTGGGCAAAGATAATCAGAAGCTGTTCCAGATCTGATTTAGAAGAAATGTACAAGGTTGGAATGAACTTATATGGTGATGTGCTGAAAGGAACAGATATGAGCCTACTAAGGATAACCATGGAATACTTGTGCATGATGTTTGATCTAGAGAGAGTGAAGCAAAGGATAAAAGACTTGCATCATGAGTATGGGTTTAAAAGGATTGAATACTGGATGTTGTATGAAAACTGTGGAGTGTATATGATAACTATTGACAAGAGTTATTATGAATACTATCTGGTGGATAAGATCTATGACCACAACAAGGCTAAACTGCAAGCAATGTTGAAAGCAAAGTTGGTATGTCTAAAGAACTCAGAAATGGCAAGGATAGTAGTCAAGAGAACCAACAATCAAATTCTAGGTTTGAATCCTGATTAGGGAATCTAAATTGAAGTTTTGAAAGCATCATGAAGACTCTATGTTGAAGAACTTAACTTCTCTTTTTGAAAAGTTAAGTTAGGGGGAGATTGTTGGGTCTGAATGTGCTAAGGATGGATACTATTACTACTGCTAGTAGAATTAATACTGCTTGAAGAGTTAGTGTTGCTACTTGAATTGTTAATACTGCTTGGAGAGTTAGTACTGCTGAAGATTACTACTGCAAGTGAGGAGTTAATACTGCAAGCATGGTTAGTACTGCCAGAGACAAAGTTAATACTGCTATTGAGTTAATGCTGCTTCTGAAGATAAAGATGGATTGATGCGAAAGAATAGGAGATGAAGATAATTATGGACTGGATTCTAAAGAATAATATTTCTTTTGTAATTATCTTGTAATCTGTTTTGTATATATAGTCTAGATAATTGTAGATTATAATATGAGTTGTTTTAGAGAATTAACCTCAAGACTAGTATTGATCCTTTCTATAGAGAAGTATAGAATGTCTGTTGAGTTTGTTCAACAGATTGAGTTTGTGTTTGTAATCATTAAGTTTTATGTAACATAAACTTATGATTTGATTTCATATTTTGTGTTTTGATTAATTGTTAAAGTGTTATTCCGCGACTTCTTTAACATTGTTTCTGAGTTTGTATTAAATTCTTGTTTAGAATTTTCGATCTTGACAAAATCACAACAACTTCGCCACTGGCATTGGGAAGTCGAATTAATTTCTTGGAACATACGAACTCGGCATGATTGATCGCTAACCAATCCATGCCGACGACAACATCAAAACACCCTATTAACATCGGCAACAAATCGATTGGGAAATCTCTCCCTTCAATTCCGAGAATACACCTCTTCAGAACATCGCGAATCAGAACTTGACTACCATCTGCTATCTCAACTACTAACGCATCCTCAAGACTAGTAGTGGGCATAGCAATCTATGAACGGAACAACTCAGATATAAAAGAGAAACTGGTACCCTTATTGAATAAAACACGAGCAGGTACTGAGTTTATAAGAAATGTACCTGATACCACATCAGCTGATGCCTTGGCCTCATTGGCCGTCATCTGAAACGCTCGGCTCGGAACCCTAGATGGAATCTCTTTCTTCACTGGCGCGCTACCCGACATGAGCTTTGGGCAATCTCTCTTCATGTGCCCCGACGTCTTGCACTCATAACACACAAGTCCTTTGATCGGACAGTCGCGAGTGATGTGATCAGACTTACCACACTTGTAGCAAGATTGAGGAGTGGTGTTACAGTTACCGTGGTGCTTGATTCTGCACTTCTGGCACCACCTAGCTTCTTGATAACCGCCAAAGCTTTGGTTTCCGACAAAAGGTTGGGTTCTCTTGGGGGGTACTGAACTGCTCTCCCATTTCCTCTTCTCAACAACTGCTACAGCCTTCTCCGGTTTACCTCTCGTGTAAACCTCCTCCATAAAATGTGCCTCTTCAATAGTTACCCGAAGGTTAGAAGACTTCGAGTTTGGGACCATAGTCATCATGTCCGACGGTAGACCTTTTAGATAGACTTTAATCTTCTCCTTCTCAGTTGAGGCCACATGCCCCACTAACCCCAGCTTTTCCATGAACTGACGGGTATACTCTCTCACCGTCAAATTCCCTTTCTCCAGCGCTCGGAACTCTGCCTCGATTCATTCATGCCCCGAGTCAGTTGGGCCAAAACAGTAGGAGAGAGGGTGGAATGGATAACATTCCACCACGTCAGCGCTGTATCCCTGAGCAGTTGAGTACCGAACCTTACACTCTGGTCATCACCACACCTCGGATGAACCGAAGTCCTGTTCGACCGCTCGGATCCACTTAACACACACAACCGGATCTTCGAAACTAGAGAACTCTGGTGGTCTGCAACCCAGAAAAGACTTGTAGGAACAACTCTTCCCATTCTTCGGAGCACTCACAACCCTGTTCTCCTCCGTTCTGACTCTGTTCCCGGTGCCCCCAGAGCCAACCAACACATTCTCCTCCACTGCCTCATGCCTCCTGAGGCTCGTGTCCCGGTCCTCCAACATTTTCTGAAAAACCTCTTGTTGTTTCTCCATGACCGACATCACCATCTGTATGACGCTGGCCATCATATCAGCTTGAGGGTTTGCCACATGAACAATGGGGCTGGTGGATGCCAAATATACTCTTGGCCCCAACTCTACTTCCGCAGTAAATATCGGTGGCATGCCTGGCGGAACGACTGCTGACACTCTAACCACAGGATTCAGCTCACGTGAACTAACATCGCGAAGATCTCCACCACCCGACGGACGACCACGTGTGTTCACCATACCTAAATAATGGTTGCCACACAAGCACGAAAACAATGAGAGACAGATCAACAGAATAACACAAGGAACGTACTACTACATCACCAATTGTCACAGTAACGGATCTTCAAGCGCAATCACGTATAAATATTCTCATAATAACATTAGCTAAGTGAGATTATGAATATACAATACATAAAGGTTCTTAATACCGTCGTCACAACGTTCGATAACTATAATTTCCGTCGACTCTAAGACTAAACCATCTTAGAAGTTTTACCCAAACTAACGAATCCATGCTTAACATATTCAGTCTAAGTCTAGACATCTTACATTCATGCATAGATCACATAAACTAGATCTCTGATACTAACTTGTAACACTCTAAAAACCAGAGTGAATTTAAAACGCGGAAACTGGACAAATAAGCATCAACACTTGGTATAAACCTCCCAAAAATGGGAAATGTACTAAACCTTTACAAAACCTGAATACGGATATGGAATTCAACAACAAACTAATCTAAACATAACCTATCTAGATTACATCAGTTGTTAATCCAATATCGCCAAAAGAATGGGACTTAAACAATTGCCCAACATCAATACTAGTCATCTCAAAATCCCCCGAGACCAAACTCATCACACAAGCCCCTTAACAACCCACCGCTAATGGGAACCTGTTATACATATCATTTGAGAAAAAGTGTTAGGCTTAAAGCCTAGTGAGAACATACAGTTTATAATTTCAAGAGATACAAACAATTGTATCAAAAGGAAATCTTTTCAATAAGTTTTGGTTTACAAAAGAAATCTTTTCCACATAAGGACTGATCGGTCCTAAAACCCATTTTGCGATGACGGGGGATACCCGATTTACCAATGATTGACGCGGAACACAAAAGTAGGCCACAATCCGAGTTGTGAGCTAAATATATGGAATACATGGCCACGAACAACAAGGTCCGTACTAAGATGTGAGGGAGGGCCCTCAAGGAAACCAGTCATACTCGATCACTAGGACTACATCATGACCCATAGCTAGTAACCGGTCTCACATAACCGTACCAAATGGCCCCCGAGGATCATATGCTCCATAGCTACAGAAATGGGAATAGACATCCTAATAATAAAAGCTGACTCAAAACCTAGGGATCCACTAGTAATGGTACAGACTTGCCACAAATACATATGTGACCAACCATAGATAGTCATATGGTATAAAAACATTTTATAAACAAAATGCTTCTTTCAAGTTTAATTGCTAGTAAGAATAAATATCATAAAAATGACTTACATACATTCTTTCAAATATCCACATACATGTGCAAGTAAAAACTCCATTTTTCTTCAAATAAGACGGAACCCATTATTTTAGTTGAAAAATGATTGGGAACCCTAAAATCTCCCAAACTCAAGTTATGCCAAAATGTAGTAAAAGTAGATCCAAAACCATGGAGATATATAGGAGTTCAAAATGTAACCTTTGACATGTATAAAGTTTATAAAAGGTAGTAGGAACTCACCAAATAGGTTTTAGAAATGAAACCCGAAAACGAGATATCGACCACCGAGAGAAGACGAAGCTTTCTATACCGAACCCTTGCTAGATGCACTTAATACTAGCAACAAATGGTAGCTTGAAGATAACCAAACAAACAAATGAAGAAAGAGAGAGAGAGAGAGAGAGAAAGATTTGAGATAATTAGAATTATCAACCCAAATGGGATATTTGTGAAGACCAACACAATGTCGGCCAAGAGACTTCGCGGGTTATGCCGCAACTTCAACTCGCAGCATAACTCGCCCTCTAACACAAAACCCACACAAACAGGGGGTTTCACGGGTTGTGCCGCGACCTCAAGTCGCGGTGCAACTCGCGTGGTTCACTGTGGTTCGTCCAAAACCACCAAATTCCAAACTCAAACTCCCAACCAAACGCGGTGCTAACGACAACGCTTAAACACAATAATAACAAGATTACATAACGAAAATCCGGGGTGTTACAGAGTTAAGGTAGCAAAAGATGCCCTGGATGGCACACTTGAGAGAATCCCAAACCCAACTCCCCGTGCTACCAAATCTACTATCCAAGGTGGTCTAGCACCAATGGATATTGAAACAGAGGTACACACCTCAAACCCTTCCCAAGCCAGCCACCCAGAGGAATCTTCTTCTCCCTGTGAAGAATGCACAAAAGGGGAACCCTCTGATGTTGCTAAGTCCTCCCAACAAGACATAGACCAACACAAAAGTACTCATTCACCCTAGAGTACGCCACCTCCACACATACATGATGCCTCTGTGACTCATAATATAAAGGACCGTCCCTTAGTTCAAGAGAGACTTCAGATCTCTCGTAAGGATTGTCTGTTAGAGAAACAATGGCACGACCTTCTTGCATAAGGACTCCTTAGCCTGGACAACAAGGTGTCCACTCACGTTAGGTTCTCATCATCATATCCCTCTGGCTCTGATGATGGCAGACCTAATAGAACCCTTATAGAGAAATCCTTGAAAAATGATTCTCAAGGAAGGTCCCTCTGTTCTCGAGGGTAAATTAGAATCATGTGTTGATTCTAGGATCTCCCACTCTGAGTACGTTACCAAAGAAGACCTTAGAGGCCTCTGCCTCAAACTATGAAGTTGCAAAGCTCACTTCAGAGGTCTATGAGTTGCGCACTACCTTGAGTTCTCAAGGTTCAAGAATGGAAGCTCTGGAAAAGATCATCATTAGCAATTCATCTGTCCTATCCATAGAACTTAAAGCAGCCAAAGCAGAACTGCTAAAGGCTATCCCACCTCCCTCTACTCCTACACCTACCTCTGAAGACTTTTATCATTTCAAAGAGGAAGTCTTGAGGACATTAACAGAGACGATTTCCAGGATCCCTATTCCAATTGATGCTCCAACTCCTCCCATACCTTCAGGGCTCATAACCAAAGCTGACCTCCACAACTTCTCTAAATCCATCACCAGCAACATGATGACCATCTCCAGCAAGTTTGTCACTAAGACCAGTCAGCAGAACAAGAATATTAAAGACCTTCTTAAGCATGCCGTATCTTTAGAAGGACCGCTAAAAAGAAAGGCACCCGAGGTGGTTTGCTCTGAAGAGGATAGAAAGAAGGCAAGATTTGAAGACTATGATGACAAGGATGATCAACCTTAAGGGTCATCAGGCCTTCAAAAGGGGGAGAAGAATCCATCAACCAAAGCTGCTGAATCACAAAAAGAGTCAACTCCCTCTGGATTTAACAATAGAGCTCAAGAAAAAGAACCAGAGAAGCACACCACCTCTGCTGAAGACAATCAGACAATTCTTGCATCTCTAGTACCTATCATCTTATTAGTACCATCAACTTCAGAGCCCCAACCATTCAAGTTGTAAATGCTATACAAGAGAAAAATTGGGGCTCTGGAGGAAGATGAAGACGAGCAATTAGTAGACTTCTCAACATCCAAAGATGCATTCTCATCACCAGGAACACCACATTATGATGAGAGATGCTTTCGGATCAGAATCTGACAAAGAAGAAAAATCTGATTCTGAAAAGGAAGAAGAAGTTGTTGAAGAAGAACAAATTGAGGTTATTGATGTTGAATAATATGTCTACAAGAATGCCCAACCACATCATACTTCAATAGAAGCAGAACTAAGAGAATCCCAGAGATTGATGGTTATATCTCTGAAACCACTCTAGAAATTCCTCAATCAAAGGCAAAGGAACCAGAAACAAAAGAATTGTCCGCTGAAGAAACAACCATGGTTGTCGATGAGCAGGCTCCTCCAAAGGATCTTGTTCAGAAGGCAAGCATTGGTTTACCAGCAAAAGTTTTTACTCCACCTCCCACATTTCTTGCCTCAAAGCCAGAGGCTTCCATAGAATATCACTTCCGATATATTTACTGCGAGTTTAATCTGGAAGATACTCAAGCCATTCCTCTAAATCCAAGAATCAGAAAGAATATGCCAGACTACGAGCAGAGATTCATCAAAGATAAAACAACTCCAATAACAAAAGTCAGCAGAGTCTGAGAGGAAATTTGCCTACAATAAGATCATCTACAGGAACTACGAGGTAATTCGCTCTGATCAAAAGGTTTATGAGTTTAATGATAATGATCTCGTAAATCTAAATCCATATGATCTAGTTCATCTGTATGCTTACTGCTCTGCAAAATACGATCAAGGAAGGCAATTCAGAATGGGCCTGTATGAAGTCAAACGTGCAATGGAAGCTTATGTCAAACTTAGAGCAAGACTTGACTTTCAGATTTCTCTAAACCTGGGCGGAGAAAAATTCGGAGTGACTAAACCTGTGGAGACAATAGAAAATCTTGACAAGAAGAACACCGGATCAATAATTGCAGAGCCTCTGGGTTTTGTCTACAGAGTTAACCAAATCAAGAAAATATTTCTTGCTTAAGAAGTATCGAATTACTCTGATGAAACCTTAAGAGGTGTGCGGAAAATGATTCATGTGAAGGAAGAACGGCACAGATCATATCTTCTGGCGAAACTTGACTTAGAGATTGGCTCAATGATTAATTTAAGAGAGCTTATTATGAAGTTTCATGGAATCTGTTCTAGTGATAGATGTTGGTTCGTTTCCTTATTTTTGGTTGTTACTTTCTCTATTTTGAAATTCCAAATGTTTTGGGAATTAATATTTAAGAGGATGATTTTCTCCCTATGCTTTCTAGATTATTTTTTTCTGTTCTCTACTACTCTTGCATTTTTTATTTTCAATGCTTAAGGGAGATTGTTAGCCACAATTCCAGATTGTAAAAGTACTGAAAATATCTATGTCCTATTTAAGAAGACTTCCAGAGACAGACTTCATAGGACGAACCTGCCTCTGAAGTACATTTCAGAGATAGTGGATTTCAGCAAAAAACATCAGAGATGGCTTCATCAGAGGAACCTAAATCAGAGCTCTGAAGAATTCATATCTGAAGATAGTGCGTTGATCCTTTCTTTGAAGTATCAGAAGAACAGAGGACACATCAGTAGTGATAAGATTTACTTTCTAGAGTAGGTCACTGTTCATGCATGTCTTGAACTTACCTTTTAGGTAAGACACTATTCAAGCATGCTTCTATATGTCAGATTGTACAATGTACACTTTATGGTCCTATAAACAGAACCATCACTCCATTTTCAAAAGTGTGCTCTTTGAGATATCTTGTATCTAATAAATCTTTTAATATATTTCAAAAGAAGATCTTGTACGTTCTACATACTTGTTTATGAACTGTGATATTTGAATCTGCTTTGATATTAAACTGTATTGCTTCCGTTGTTCTTATCATTACTATTATTGTTTATATCATTGTCATAAGATTAAATCTGGGATCCAACAATTGTCTTTCATTCAGGTCGGGGCACCAATCGTCAGACTTTAAGTGCTTCAAATTGGTTGTACTCTTCTTGAATGGTTGTAACCCAAGCTGGATCCCAAAGTGCTTCTGAAAGTTTTTTCGGTTTTATTTTACTCAGTAATGAATCATACAAACACTCATTTACTGTTGCAGACCTAGTTTGCACCAGTTTTGAAGGATCTCCAATAATTTGATGAACCGGGTGCTCTTTGGTCCACTTATGTACATGAGGGAATGGTATAGATGTAGACTGATCATGTTGATCATATAGATATCCAAAATGTTCTTATTTTATGGGGTTCAGTTGAAGTAACTGGTGTAGAAGTTTCAGTTGATTGGACATTTGATGTCTGTTGGATAGACATGACAGTACATCCACCTGAATGAGTAACTTCTGTTTATGCATTCTCATGGGCAATTTCAACTGATTGAGTAGGTGTTTGAACTGGAGTTTCTTTTTGAATCGGGGAATTTGATTCAGTCGATACGTCTGATGTGATTGGATGATGACTACTTGAATCTTCAGATCTGTCAAACACAACAGATTTAGTCACTTTTGAACCAAGAAACTCATCGTAAAAATGTTCAAACAATAAATATAATTCTGTTAAATGAGATGTAAACGTTGATGCTTTATCAGAATTAGAAACTTTAACCGTAGGTTCTGGACTGATTTGTCCAGCAGCTAATACTCCTATTATCACTTGTTCTAAACTGAGTTGCTCAGAAGCCATCTCTTCATCAAATTTAACATTGACGCTTTCAACCACAATCTTCAATTTCTTCAAATAAACTCTGTATGCAGCAGATGTTTGAGAATATCCAATGAAAATGCCTTCATCAGCCTTGGGACTGAACTTGTTCAAATTCTCCTATCATTTAGCATAAAACACCTGCATCCAAAGATGTAAAAATGTTTAATGCTAGGTATTCTATTGTTTATCAAAGCATAAGGAGTTTTACCAAACTGGCGATGAATGATTAAACAATTTTGAGTATAACATGTAGTTGAGACAACTTCATCCCACAAAAATAAAGGTAGATCGAATTGGCTCAGCATCGTTCATGCAGCCTCAACAAGAGTCTAATTTCGTCGTTCAACTACCCCATTTTGGTCTAGCATTATGACAGGAGAGAACTGATGAGTTATCCCGACCGATTCGAGATAATTGTCAACTGTTTTGTTCTTGAATTATGTGTCGTTATCAGTTCTGAGTAGCTTGATTGTCTTCTACAAGTTCACTTGAATGGTCTTCAAATATGAAATAATGATCTCTGGAGTTTCGTCCTTTGATCTCAGAAATTTGACCCAAGTGTATCTTGAAAAATCATCCACCATAACAAGCACGTAACATTTTCCATTTATGCTTTGTGTTCTCATAGGACCGCAAAGATTCATATGCAACAACTCTAAAGGAGCGCTTGTACTGGGTTCAGGTTTTGGCTTATGTGAAGCTCTCTTCATCTTGCCTTTCTCACACGCCTGACACAGATCTTCTTTTACTTATTTGAGCTCAAGAAGTCCTTTCACCAAATTCCCAGTCACCAACTTGTTAATGTATCTAAAGTTAAGATGAGATAGCCTTCTATGCCATAACCAGCTTTGTTGCAAAGAGGCTTTAGACAGTAGACACACTGCATTATCAGTCTTGACATTTCCCAGATTGATCGTGTAGAGGTTTGACTTTCGCATCCCGACCAAGAGTTCTTTGTCGTCTTCAGTTCTAACACATCTCTTGGCCTTAAAGTTCACCTCTAAATCTTTGTCGCAAAACTGACCAATGTTGAAAATTTTTGTCCTAATCCTTCAACATAGCTCACCTTCTTAATCGGTAAGTTCTCTTGCACGACATCTCCATATCCAAGTATAGGTGAAAACTGGTCATTTCCAAATCTCACATTACCGCAAAGTTTCTATGTATAATTAGACAACATATATTTCTGCCTTTTCATATGATTGGAACAGCCTGAATCCATGTACCACATATGACGGGTCTGCACAGGAGAAATCAAGCAATAATAGGTTTAGGTAACCATTTATAGATGGGTCATGTCAAGTTAGCACAAGATTTTGGCATCCATTTAAATTTGGTTCCTCTGGTCTTTTGAAAAACTTTTGAAGCATAATTATGATAAACATGATATGAACCAAACCAATGATCAGAATATTGATGAGTAAAAAAATCATTTCTAGGAGGTGTGGAAGACTGAGTAGTAGACGGAGATAATTGGATCAATTGCTTTGTTGTATAAGACTTGTAAGGATGTTTAAGTTTTTGTTTATAAGAAGCACTTTGACCAACTACATCAGATACACTATCAGTAACCCTATTACATTCGAAATCAGAAAATGATTTTGTAGACTCATCAATCTTCTTCTTTGGACTCCATTCAGGTTTCACTTCAAACCTTTTCTTTTTTAGATCCGACACATATGAATATTGTAGGTTAGAAATGTGAGACTTGTGATATTGTTTCTTCTTTGATTTACTAGTGTTCGTCTATTTCTATGAGTGTTTATTCTTTCTTTTCTTACCCTTAGCATAATAGGTGCTCACAGGAACTGATTTATTAACATTCGTTGATGATTCACCTTTTTCATACACACTTGGTAAACCATTAGAAGAAATGACAAAATGAGAATGATTTGGAAGTTTTGCATTAAAATCAAATTGTTTAACACATTTATCAAAACAACCATCAAAGTTCAGAAAATCAATCTCTTCATCAAACAAAACATCATCATCATTAGATATAGGAGCTTTGGAAGTATTTGAGAATAACTTCTTATCCTTAGAAACATCCGATTTGAAGTCAGTGTTTATGAAAACAATGGAAAATATCATTTGTTCTAAATCAAGCAAAATTATCTCTTCTACTAAAGTATTTTCATGCTCAGAAATTTTACTTTATATGATGAGTGGAGGAACATATATCTTGCCTTCAATAGGTTTTTCCTCCATTTCCTTTGTAGAATAACTTTGAAAATAATCATTTGAAAGAAATTTTGACTGTTTAGAATTGTAACTAGAATTCAACTTTTCATAACGAAATGGTAGTTGTGTTTTAGTTTTAATTTTTCTGTTCTCATCTTCCTTAACTTCTACTTCATCTGATGATTTTTTCCATTTGACTTTGAGTTCAGAATGTTTATGTGCCAGTTTTAGAAAACCAAAATCATATAAAGCAAGCACTTTTCAAATACCCTTCTTCAAGTAATGAGGATTATCGTAATCAATACCCCAATACTCATTGAAAGATGTAACCTCTTTTGGTTTATTAAGATAAATGGTTTGATCAGTCTGACCTATAGTATAAAGTTTTTCTTCCAAACCACTTACCTTTTCAATCAAAGACTTATTTTCTTTCTTTAAAGATAAACACTTTTTAGCAACCTATTTTATTTCAAGTTCACACAATTTAAATTTTGAAGATGTTTCAGATAATTGATTATGAATTACAGTCTTTTCTCTAGCAAATGTATCAATATTTTTGTGTAAAGTCTGAATCAATACATTCTTCTCAACAATATCATTGTTGAGTTTCTGTATTGCTTGGTTTTTCTTTGCAATGACACCTTTATCACGTTTGAGTTTAGACTGTAAATCCTGGAGTTCAACCATCATGGATTGCATTTGAGTTAAAAAAATAAGATTCAGTTATATCATTTACCTCTTCAGAATCCTCTTTATCTGAATTCTCCTCGGAAACTTTTTGCCCCATTAAGCACATATGGGCAGTCTCCTCTTTCTCATCCTCATAATTAGTGTGATCCAGCCAGTGATCATCTTCAGCCATCAGATCTTTGCCTTCCTCTTTTTTCTTTGCCAGGCGCATCTTGTTCTTGTAATAATCAGAATTATTCACCTTAGGCTTCCTGCAATCTCTAGAAAAGTGACCGATCTTGTCACAGTTGTAGTACTTGACTGGTTCCTCTACTTTCTTCCCCACATATTGATTCACATACTTTCTTTCTTCCGACCTTTTCTCCTCAAATCTTTTCTTTCCTTCAACCCGTTCCTTATGCTCATAAATCTGTGAACCTGAGGAATACCGTTGATTGTTTGACCCGGGCTTCTTGTAAAACTTCTTTTGGAATGCCCTGGTCAATAAAAGCATTCCTTGCTTCAAATTCTCACCGTCATCAAAATCAGACTCATCACTATTCTCTTCCTCAGACTCAGAAACAATCACTTTCTTCTTTTTCAAACTAACCGATCTCTTTTCATTCCTCTTGACTACCAAAGCAACTGGATCAACCACTGGTTTCTCAACTTTCTTCTTCTCAGCTCTTATCTCATCAACCTCTTCTTCATTCTGTCATAGAGTCTCATAAACCTCATGTAATGGAATCTCATTGAGATCTTTCATTTGTTTCATCTATCGAGTAAATCTTTTCCATTCAGGTTGTAAGATACTCAGAAACGTTACATTCAGCTCAATTTCAGATTTATTTACTTTGTTCTTTCTCAACTCATTCAGACGAGTGACAAATCTGTCATAAGTTGTGTTAGAACATAAATGTTTTATTTTAGAAGTTTAGTAAAGTAATCTAATTGTATTTGTTATTGGTACTTGTACATGAGTTTGAGCTTTAGTGTGTACAAGGGGTGTGGGGTATAAATAGGAATCTTGTAGTTATTTGTTTGTAACTTTACTTTCACAATGTAGCTTGTATAAGAAATCTGCTCTCTGTAGTTAGTTTGTTTTCATGTGAATAAAATCTACAGATTCCATCCCAATAATCTCTTGTTAATTCTTTATCAATCAATCCAATCTTGATCTCAATGAACCTAACAAGTGTTATCAGAGCCTAACGAAGAATCATTCATCACACGATCGAGATCAGATTGAATTGAAGAACAGTCGTTGTGAAGAAATTTCAAATTATCCAATTTGTGCTAATTTGGATGTTCTTATATATTAAATTGATTCTGAGGTCATCGATGAATCACATGGAATCAATTACATTGTTTAATTTGAACAAATTTGGATGAATTTAATCGATTTTGAGAAATTTTGGTTCGAAAATGGAATACACTATGTTGAGATCGAATTTCTTTATAGAGTGCTTTTCAGAAAAGATCATCAACTACAAAGCTGATTAGAATCATTTTTCGAACATGTGTACAAAATCTCATCTCAAAATTCGAAGTATAGAAGGTGAATTCGAAGAAAATCTGGAAAAACAATCGAGATCCACAGAAATAGCATGATATTGAAGAACTCGCATAGAAGAACTCGCATGGTGAAATTGTTGAAGAATTCGCATAGAGAAATTCACATGTCAGAATTCGCATGTCAGAATTCGCATGGTCTTTGAAGATGAAATTTGTGTAAGTACAGAATTCGCATGAGAGACGTATGCGAAATGTACAGAATTCACATGACACATAGATGCAAAAGGTTCAGAATTCGCACGATGCAAGTCTTTGAAGATGAAATTTTCAAAAGTGTCGAATTCGCATGTTAGTAAGATGCGAAAAGCAAAGAATTCGCATGTGAGAAAAGTGAGAATTCATTTAAAGAGTCATGCGAGAAGTTAGGATTTCGCACATAGGCGCGTGCGAGAAGCTAGAATTCGCATGCAGGCCTATGTGAATTTTGAGGTTTTAGGCTAAGCCACATGCGAATTGTGCTAAATTGAATAGTGATTTGCGAATTGTTGATGTTATGCGAAAAGTTTTGTGAGTTTTGAGAAAAATGACTGTTCTGAACCCATTTTGCTACAAGTTTGCCCTGTTCATGAGGTTTTTACACGTAATGCATATGTGACATCACTCTTATCTTCTGTTGGTCACATATCTTTAGCAACTAATCTAATCTTTCACGAGTGCTAATTGTTGATCCCAGTTATGATGTTCTTTAACTTGAGTTAACCTTTTACTACACACAGATAAGTTAAATAGAGTGCGGAAGCGTTTAAGATGTGTAGAAAAGGTTGAACATACAAGGTAGTAAATACACAAGCAATTAATGAACAGAAAGTAAAGTATTACAAGAAAGTTACTCAAAGAACTGTTTCATTGATTACTCAAGAACACCAAGAACATGCACTGGTATGTGCAAAAATGCTCAAGGATTATACAGACTGCTATTTTTGTGTGTGTGCTCTTTTTTGTGCTCTAAGGTGGTGCTTCCTTAATATAGCAGAGAGAATGCACCCTTTAGTACAAGACAAAAACTAACATTCCATAAACGGAATGCCACCTGTAAAGTAAACATCGTGGGACACCCATTATTTTGATCTTGAGGATCTTCGTACAGCAGGCCTCAAGTGTTCTGTACGTGGTCTTGTCTTGAACTATCTAAGAGATGCTTCAACATTGATCTCCAGAGGTTAGCCTTCACAGAGGCTCTGTGAGTGATCACAGAGGCTCTGTGAGTGATCACATAGGCTCTGTGATCTGAGAATCATCATCAGGTTTGACCTCGTGTGCATCTTCTGCGGAGTAACCTCTAAGCTTTGCACCTTCTGTGGTGTACTTGGGTGTTCAGCGGCTGACTTCTGCGATTTCCATACTTAGCCTATTTTTCAATACTTCTATACAATGAGAGTGGAGCTAACAATCTCCCCCTAAGTATTGAAAAAATAAAATTTGAAAAGTGAGGTGTTGGCTAAGATGGAAACAAAAAGAGGTGAAAGAAACTCAACCTCTGAAAAGTGATATTCATTCATAAAAGAAAAATGCCAATAGGCAATTACATTAAGCATCGAAATACATGAATGAACAATAAAAGAATTACATTAAGTCATTGGGGAAAATCATTTATCGGGTTGGTAAAGCTTTCAGCTAGAGTTTTTCTCATCGATAGAATGAGTTCCCTGTACTTCAGTTGTGCATCAATCTATCCTATCATTGTCTCTGCAGGTCCTGCTTGCACAATCTCAGAGCCTTTCTTCCTCAGAATCATGTTCTTTATCTTCTGCAGAGTGTTGTTCGAATACTTGTGACTTTGATTTGGCCGATACATCTTTTTAAGCCCATCATCGTCTCTGTAGATGAATCCGAACTCAGGCTCTGTGATTAAGGAGTTGGAAGGAATGTTCTCGATTCCGTGGAATTGATCATGTGGTTTGGTGATCGACAGCTTTTCGACTCCGAGTTGTAGAGCTACCTCGAAGTCCATTTTGCTATGATATTTTACATGTTCGCACATCACCTCCTTGATGTTGCCATTCGCTATCATGTACTCCTTACGCTTTTCAAGTCTTTGCTCTGTGAAGGCATGTAGTTGAGGAAGATCGTAGGCACAGAGGTTCTTTAAGTCGGCATATGTGAACGTGTATTGCTTCCCATCTTTTCTCTCAACTAAGTATTTTGCATACATGATTGACTTGTTGGCGAAGGAGTGCAGAGAGATACTCATCACGTTTTGATGTCTTCTGTGGAGAACACTTCATTCCTTTCTAGTGCAGTTCGCTCGAAGCGTCTTCTGATGTCTTCTTTGATTAAGGGATGCAGATTTGGTGCTAAGAAGACGGTTTTGTTCTCTACGCTGTAAAGATTGGTATGAATGTTCTCTTGAAACTTAAGTTCTTTCGATGGAGGCCTTGGGATTGGAACTCTCATGGCGTCCATCAATTGGACTATCTCGTTTACTCTGTCCTCATGACGTTTCTGCTCTGAGGACTGTTCTGAGGGCTTTTTCTTGTCAAGTTTAGAGATGTTTTGATCTTTCTTCCGTGGAGAGGTCTCTAAAGTATCTGCAGCGTTAACAGGATCAAGGCTTTGAAACTGAACAGCGGGTGTGGTTGCAGTGGGCATAAGTTCAGGACTTGAAGGTTCTACAAATTTCGTGAGTCCTTCTGTGATTTGTTCAGAGACAACACTCACCTTCCCTTTTAGAGACACTGCAGAGGTTGATCCTTGGACAATTGGAGTTGGTATTTGGTCCTCAGAGGCATAGGGCATTAGATTTTGTGTTTTGTGTGCCTCTGAAGATGTTCTCTGTAGGGGTAGGGCTTGAAGAGTAGTGGCAGAGATGACAGGTGCTTTTGGTGTTAATGCCTTCTCCCCCTCATGATGGACAGGGCTAGAGGCATCTGGATCCTGGTCCTCATGCCTTGAAACCTTCTGTGAGGCCTCTGCTTGGCAAGTATCCGGGGCTTTTCTCTTTTTCCTTTTGTATAGGTGCTCATCAACAGGTTTATTGATCTTCTATAGAGCGTCCCCTGCGGCCATTGATAGCTCGTTGATTTCCATGTCAGATTTGAACCGAAATGTGGCTACGGTTTTCTTCAAGTCTGCAGCCACCTTTTCTCCTTGTTCATTGAAGTGGGATCGAAGGAGGTTGAGGTTGCTCAGAAACTGACTTCCCATTGCTTCTAGGTCGGCTTTTGTGGCAAAGGCAGAGGGGTCAGGCACAGAGGTTGATGCTTGGGGATGGAATGGGACCATAACACTGCGAGTTATGTCCTTTATTTCCTCTCAAAGCTTGGCCATTTCATTCACTCCAGTCTGAACTCCTTGTGTAGCATACTTTCGGAACTCTTCTGTGAAAAGATCCCCGAGTACCTGAATTTGATTGGAGTGTGCAATGATGGCTTGTCCACAAGCTTGAAGATCAGCCCTTTTCGCGCAGTTTGTGTTTAGATCATTGATCGCCGCCGAATGTTGAGTTGAGGATTGACGAAGAGCAGTCAAGGCGGCGGTGTTTGCTTGAAGAGCATCCGCGATGGATTAAGAATCCACAGAGACAGAGCTTTTCAACTCGTCAAGTTTTGTGAGCACCATGTGAGCAAAGGCTTTAAACTCGCCCTTTGTGACAAAAGTGTCAGAGGTAACCTCTGGAACAACACATGTTCCAGATTTAGCCAACGAGTTTTTGGCACCCATAGAGCCTGTGGGGATGTTGAGCTCTAAGGGATTTCCTTCCAATCCTTGATGTTCCACAGAGGAAGCACCTATGGAAGTTCTGTCAACACGTTCTTTGGGGGAGGGTTCAGAGACTCGCTTAAGACTTATGTTGAATAGATCCTGTGGTTGTTCTAGAGCCACAGAATCATCGTGTTCTTTCACCACAAACTCTGAGGTGGTTTGGGCGTCACTCTTGTGTGTGACAGAGGTAACGAATACCTCTGTGTGTGGAAGAGATATGTCCTGTGGCGAATGGACACGTAGAGGAACACTCTCACCCTTTTGAGAGGGTGAGGTGGGTTTGGTTTCCCCGAATGGTGGTACAGAGGATGAAGGAATATCCTCTGTCCGGATGGCTTGGGATGGGTTTGGACTGTGCGGTCCTGTTTCTATACCCCTCTGCACTAGAACTGCATGGGTAGAAGTGTGGGTTGCACTGGGAGTTGGTTTTGGTGGTGTGCCAAAGGCATCTTTTTCTCCTATATCCTCTGAGATTTTGTTACCCTCATCATCAGAGCTTGGAAGCCCCGTAACATCTTGCACTGTAAAATCTGCGAATTCCTCTAAGGTTCCAGAGTGCAGCTTCTGTATCTCCTCAGCTATGGCCATTGCGACTCGGAGAGGGCTGGATGGCCTTTCCTCAGAGCTTTCTCCTCTGCAGAGGTTGTTCGGACTCTGCAGGTTCACTCACGTCTGGAGAGGGTACAGGTTCAGAGGTTGCTGCCTTGGTCAATTTCTTAGCCTTCTTCTTTGGCTTGGCAACTTCTGTTGGGGATTTTGGAGCCTCTTCTTCTGCGACTCTCTTTTTGGGAGTTCTTTTCTTTTTAAGCTTCTTTTCTCGTTTCTCAACGACAGCTTCTGTTCGCACTTCAGCTCCTTCAGCCTCCTCTGTTCTAACTTCAGCTCCCTCACCTATCTCTGTCCTAAGGAAAACAGCTATCTCACCCACTTGGAATCCTACACGTGGGGGGGGGGGTTTCAGGACTCGGTTTAGGAGTCCTGTTCCTACGAATGTAAGTTTTCACCCCATCTTCACTGTTCAGGTAGGCCAAAACTCGGGCTGGCAGAGGTCTTGCTCCCGGATACCCAGATTTGAGAATTGTGGGTTTGTGCGACTTCATGTCATAGACCTTGATCATCTTACCCTCTGTAGGTAACTTCCCTTCTCCTATCAGAGCGTCTCCTAACAGAATGGCAAAAAATCTGTTGAAGACAAGGTTTTTGGGCTCTGTGCCTCGAGCTTGGTCCTCTTGCTTGGCTATGACCGCGTTTCTGATTTCCCTGAATATTAGAGTTGCATAGTCCAGAGGCAAATCGTAGTACATACCATACATTATTGCAAGTATGGTATGGCTAGATTGGTCAGGACTGCCTACCTTGCAAGTCAAGCAGCGATTTAGAATAGAGAAGAGAACGTTCCATAGAGGTGGAAGGTTCTGGCGTCTGAAGTCGGTTCTTTTGGAAATTGGTGCAGCGTACCTGATGAACCTAAGGAACTCCAGAATCTCATCGTCAGAAGGCTCGTCAGAGTATCTTTTTAGGTTTAGTTGGCTCTTGGTGGGAAGCTCGAATACCTCTGTGACCCGTCTACGGATTATACCAAGGTCGAGTATTTGAGTAGTCGAAGGATGGGTGGCATAGCCCATGACACAGTAGCCATAACGGTCCAGTTTTTCATGCTTAGCACTCAACCAGAATTGTTGAATGTAAGTTTCAGGAATATCAGTTCTTTTTAGGGTTAGGGCTTTTGTGAGAATGTGGTTCTTTAGGATTTGAATTAAAGGAGCAGCTTCCTCAGGATATCCCTTGGGTTCCAATACAACATAGTGATTGTTAGGCTTGATATTCAGTTGCCTGGAGTGATAATCATGGTGTGTGAAGGAGAGCATTCTGCTTGTTAGGACATGTTCTTGTTCAACAAAATGGAAATCGTCCTTTTTAGCTTCAGAATGCATCGAGTGGTTTGATGCAGAAGATCCCTTGGAGTTCTTGGAAGAAGCAGAATGAGATGCCATGGAATGATATGGAGAGCGAAAATTCTTTGCAAAGGAATTCTTGAAAGAGAGAAGATAGCAGGTAAAAAAGAATTCGGGGTATGAGAGGGGTTTATATATAAGGAGAGAGGGTAAAAAGAATGAGCGGTAAAAGATAAAACTTTCAAATCCGTGATGAGTGGTAAGGGATAAGAAGCCGTTTCTAAAAAACGACGGTACAGGTTACGAACCAATCAAATATTGCCACGTCAGATGATGGCGGTGCACGATCTAGGACGTGCGCCACCCTATTCTCACGCGCGTGGCATTTACTATTCTCACGTGACAGTGAGATTCAAAAAATAACCCGCAACACATGACCTGAATTTCTCAAGTGATGGGAATGACAGAAGCTCTGTGGATAAGAGGCTTCTGAGGTCATAGGCAAGGTTGTGATCAGAATAGCTTTTTATGAGGGAGGAAAGTGCGATGAAATGATCGAGTTCTTTTTAAAGGTCATTTGGTCGAACATCCTCAGTTTAGAGGTGCAAAGACTCTGTGATAGATCGCAGAGGCTCTGTGGTCGACCTCAGAGGTTCTGAGACCAAAAATTTCCTTTTTAGGAAAGATTTTCAAAGACTTGATCATTTCAAAGTTTTGACAGAAAATATGGTACAGAGGGTAATCTTTCTGAGGGCATAGTGCTCGAGAAAGAGTTTTGACCCTTGGTTCAGATGGACTAACCTCACTCTGTAGTCTGTGTTGCGCAGAACTGTCTTGCTCCCCCTTGAATAATCAAGATTGGTCTTTGATGGTTCGGTCTGCTCCCCCTTCCACTATGCTTGGATCAAGTAAAGATAAGATTTGCACAAGACATAGATTCGCAGAAAAGAATATACGATAAAGAAAGCAGAAGAGATTATTTGCAAACAAGGGATATGTTACATACAAATATGTACAACAGAGGCTCTGTGCGAGGGTACAGAGGCTCTGTGGTCAACACATGTTGAGCATACCAATCTTGCCAACTAGAAAAGTGAATCTTTTCTCATCCAATGCCTTCGTGAAAAGGTCGGCAAGTTGGTAGTCTGTGGGTACAAAGTATATTTCTATTGTCCCATGCTCCACATGATGTTTCAGAAAGTGATACCTGATATCGATATGTTTGGTCTTGGAGTGCTGCACTGGATTGGCAGAGATCGCAATGGCACTTTTGGAGTCACAGAGGATGGGATTTTTTCAATATCAAATCCATAGTCTCTGAATTGGGTCCTCGTCCACAGAACTTGTGAACAACAACTTGCAGCAGCAACATATTCTGCTTCTGCCGTAAAGGTCGAGACACAGTTCTGTTTCTTGGAAGTCCAACTTACTAGTTTCCCTCCTAGGAATTGGCAACTACCAGAGACCAAGATTTTTGGTCCCTTTTAGGTATCTGAAGATCCTCTTGACAGCATAAAGATGAGATTCTTTGGGGTTAGCTTGAAATCTTGCACATAGACATGTGACAAACATTATATCAGGTCTACTCGCGGTTAAGTACAGCAGAGATCCTATCATCCCTCTGTAGAGTTTACACTCCACAGATTTGCCCTCTGGATCTGCACGAAACTTGGATCCAGTGACCATAGGAGTTTTCATTGGTGAAGAGTCAGAGATCTTGTATTTTTCAAGTATGTCAGAGACATATTTTGATTGGTCTATGAAAATACCCTATGTGGTTTGTTTGACTTGCAATCCTAAGAAAAATGTAAGTTCTCCCATCATGCTCATCTCAAACTCACTTATCATCAATGACTCGAACTTTTTGCAATATAAATCATTTGTAGACCCAAAAATAATGTCATCAACATAAATTTGTATAAGCAGAATCTCACCTTTTCTCTTCTTATAGAAGAAAGTCGTATCAGTAGTACCTCTTTCGAAACCATTTGCAAGGAGGAAGTTTGAAAGTCTTTCGTACCATGCTCTGGGGGCTTGTTTCAGTCCATACAGAGCCTTGTCCAGAAAATAGACGTCATTTGGGTACTTAGAGTTTGAAACCCTGGTGGTTGTTGGACATATACTTCTTCTTGAATCTGCCCATTCAGAAAGGCTGACTTGACATCCATTTGATATACTTTGAAACTTCTGTGGGCAGCGAAGGCAAGAAAGATTCTTATTGCTTCGAGTCGTGCCACACGGGCAAAGGTTTCTTCATAATCAATGCCTTCTTCTTGACAGTATCCCTTGGCCACCAATCTTGCTTTGTTTCTGATCACCACACCGTCTTCATCCTTTTTGTTCTTGAAGACCCATTTGGTCCCTATTACGGTTTTGCCTTTCGGCAGAGGCACTAGTGTCCATACTTCGTTTCTTTCAAACTGCAGAAGCTCATCTTGCATAGCTTCTACCCAGTTTGGGTCTTCAAGAGCTTCAGATATCTTTTTGGGTTCGATGATACTCACAAAATTTGTATAGTAACAAAAAGTTGCAATACTCGATCGAGTTTGGACCTTGTCAGAAGTGTCACCAATGATTTGGCTCTGTGGGTGACTCTTGGTCCACTTTGTCATGCGGGGCAGGTGATCATTGGAAACTTCTGTGGTTAATTCAGGAGCACGTTCGTCTTGATGTAGATCATTTTCTGTTGAGAGAAATTGATCATTTGTACTTGCCACAGGGCTTGGTTGTTCATCATGAGTTGAGGTAGAGAGCTCTGTGGAGCCTTGATCTGGTGTTGACCCTTCAGTGAGATTTTGAGAATGACCATGATCTTGATTGAGCTTAGGGCCTTGATTCGTATTGTCCTCTGAGTGCTCCCCCTCAATGGTTGCACCTGCAGCATTACTGGAAGATGGTGAAGCATTACTAGGACAAGTTAGAGAAGTACCTGTTTGGTCCTCAGAGGGTTCGACATCAGAGGCTCTGTGGTCACCTTCAGAGGGTTCATCATCATTGAACATCTCTTCAAACAGATGATGAAGATCATTTGTTCGTGATGATCCACCAGAATCTTCATCTTGAAGTTTGAGTCCTGAGTTGAGTTTCTCAGAAGTCACCTGAAAAGAATCATCAAATGAAACATTAATACTTTCGAGTATATGCTTGGATTTGAGTACATAGATTATGTATGCCTTGGAGTTTGATGAATAGCCAACAAATTTGCCTTCATCGGCTTTAGGACTGAATTTCCCTATCTGGTCTCTATCGTTCAGTACAAAGCACCTGCATCCAAAGACATGGAAGTACTTAATGTTCGGCTTCCTCTGGTGTAGTAAGTGATATGGTGTCTTTGCATGTCTTTTCACAATCAAGGATCGATTATGGGTGAAGCATGCGGTTGAAATGGCTTCTGCCCAGAAAGAAATAGAGAGCCCTTAAGCAGTGAGCATAGTTCTTGCGGCTTCCACTAGTGTTCTGTTCTTTCGTTCAACAACACCGTTTTGTTGTGGAGTCCTTGCAGCAGAGAAGTTCTGTGATATGCCTTCTCTCGAAAGATAGGCTTCAATGGTTGAATTCTTAAACTCTGTCCCATTGTCACTTCGGATTCTCTGTACCTTGCAGTCATAAAGAACTTGTATTCTCTTGATAAGATTGAGTAGTACTTCAGGAACATCTGATTTCTTTCGAATGAATTCAACCCAAGTATATCTAGAGAATTCATCTATGAGTACAAGGATGTACTTCTTGCCACCAAGACTTTGCACAGATATAGGACCACAGAGGTCAACATGAAGCATCTGCAGATGTCTGGTGCAAGATATGTCAGATTTAGTTTTGTGGGCAGCCCTTTTGAGTTTGCCCATCTCACAAGCTCAACATAGATGATCCTTGTCGAATCTAATACTTGGTAGACCACTTACTAGTTCTAGTTTCACAAGTTTGTTAAGTGTGTGAAAGTTTAGATGACAGAACCTATTGTGCCAGAGCCAAGATTCTTCATTCTTACTTGAGACTAAGCAGAGCTTTTCTTCTCTATTAGTTGATTTAAAGTCCATGAGGTATAAATCACCTCGTCTTTTGGCTCGCAGAAGCACTGTGGTTGTATCTTCTTTCAACAGAGAGCAGTACTATCTTTTGAACATCACATCGAGTCCATTGTCAAAGAGTTGACTTACACTCAGAAGGTTGTGCTTGAGGCCATCCACATAGGCAACTCTGTTGACATCGATGTCTCCTTTGGCAATGATTCCATAGCCTTTTATTTGACCCTTTTTGTTATCTCCAAAAGTCACAGATCCTCCTCCATGTTTTTCTTTGTAAGAGGAAAGCAACCCTCTGTCGCCAGTCATGTGTCTTGAGTACCCGGAGTCTAGGTACCAGATAGGCACATGTTGTTTCTCCTATGGACAAATTAGAGAGATTTAGGTACCCATTTCCAAATAGGTCCATTTTTGTTAGGAGGCTGTGAAGATGCCTTAACACCTTTTGTTTTGGATTTATCCTCATTTGCAGAGGTACCAGATTATCTCTTCTCACCCTTGAATTTTGCATTATTGGGTTTGGGGTGAGATATAAGACAGGAGGGCCTCGAGAAATGTTGATTCAAAGCATGCATAAGATCAAAGCATTTACAATAAGGAACATTTGAGGCAAACTTCTTGAAAATCTCATTAAATTTGTCAAAGGAGGTACAGAGCAAATTTTACTACAACCCATTTTAGATTTGGGTTTCTTTTTACAGAAAGCTTTGTCTAATCTAGGTTGAGTTTTTTCAAAAACTCCTCTTGAGTGGCTCTGTGGTTGTACTCTCCCTTGATCTTCTTTCCTTGCTTTCACTGCAACAGAAGCATCAAGTTTATCAATTTTAGGCCATTTATCCTTTTTTGCCAAGTGAATTTTTCTTGAAAAGGTTTTAATGGTCTTGGAGCTTTTGAAATATGAGAGATCTTGTTCTTTTTAGAATTTTTAAGCTCAAGAGGAGTCTTCGCTTATAAGCACATGTCCAGGAAATCAGGACAAATAGGTACACCTGTGGTTTTCCTTTTGGGAAGAACTGATCTATTAAGAATGCCAGAAGTAAGTTTACTCTTTTCTGGACCACAGGGGAGTATCTCAAGTTCCACAGAGCTTGTCCTATTGTCGACAGAGGACTCTGACTCTGACTCTGACTGAGAGTCTGAATCGAGAAAGTCTCTGTGAATTAGAGCCTGACCTTCTGTTAGTGCCTTGTTTTGTCCATTGGTGTCCTTTGAAGTATTTAGAATTTTTGAGATACAAGGAATGACCATAGGAACGTTAAGACAGTTTCGTAGATCTTGCTCAAAGATTTCTCTTATTTCAGAAGTTAAATCAGGATGGTTGAGAAAATGATTTTCATAAGTTCTTCTTAAGTCGCTTTCCAAAAACCTTTGAAATAGTTTTTCTTCCATAGAGGTTGGAACAAACTCTGGTTCTTCAGAGGACAATTCCTTTTCAGGAATCATCATGCACACAAAAGCCATTTGAGTTTACGTTTCTAGGTGACCAATTCTAAAGACCCCTATCTGTTTTTGAGACAGATACTTCTTTGGTATAGATTTTCTTTTTGATGAAGGTGCAGATGGTAAATTATTGTTTTCATACCATACATTTGCCATCTGCAGAGGTTTCCTCAGATGTGGTCCTTCAGAGGTTCTGCGTCTCTTAAATGTGGACAAAAGGTTTGGAAGACTTGGTTTTAAAAATTGTCCAGGGCATAAGATGTTTGATAAAGTTTTGTTTCTTTTATTTCCTGTGTAAGGGTCAATATCCTCGAACCCAAATCCTCTTCTGCCGATCTGGGTGTTAACCTTTTCATGAACCTTTTGAGCATCCTGATACCTCTTAATTTGGAGATCTCTGTCAAACAGATCTTGATGAAGAACTTCTCTTTCTTTTTGAAAAAAGTTTTTCAAAGAAATGGCATTTAAACGATCACTCTCACATTTCTTTAGTTCTTTGACCTTTTCTTTCAAAGCTTTGTCGAGATTTGTGATTTTATCCTTGAAACCCCTTTTTGTTGAAATATGCTCAGAGGTAAGAGTTTTGTTTTCAAGGTAAAGCTTATCCTTCTCCTCTGTGAGAAGCCTACTTTCTCTTTCATAGAAGGCAAGCTTTTTCTCAAGATCCGAGCATGTGTTTTTATAAGCTAGAAGATCATTTTGTATTTCAAGAAGCTTGTTTTCAAAGTCTGAGTTGCAGGAATTAGAAGTGGATACCTCACTCTTGTTGTCAGAAGAGTGGACTTCTGCCATTCCATAGAAGAGTGCGTTGTCTTCTTAATCAGAGGATTCATCTGTTACAAGGTTCTCTTGTTCTGCCATTAGGGATCTCTGAGTGTAGTACTCTGCTTTCTTTTTATAGAAAGCAGCGTCCCTTGTGGGTTTCCCTTTGTTGGCAGAGTGAGTGTTCCAGATTCTAGTTTCTAAAACAAGATAATCAAACAAACAAGATTTAACAAATCAATAACCTGTTTGATTTCTTTCAAATTCAATGTTTACACTTTCTCTCTCTAGAACTCTCTCTTTCTCTCTCTACAAATCACTCTCCAACGTATTCTCTCTCTCTCTCTCTCTCTCTCACTATTATCAGATTTCAAAATTCTGTTAACCTTCTCTACAAAACAGAAATAGAAAGCTATTTATACCAACTTCTAAAACAACATGAGAATAAAAAAATACAAAAACAAATACAAATACAAAGACACTTTGACTTTTATTACAAAAGACTTTGACTTTAATGAGATTTGACTTTTCTTCAGCTTTGACTTTCTTGATCTTGACCTTCAGTCTTCTTGATCTTGTATCCAACAGATTTATGCTCTAACAATCTCCCCCTTTAGATTCAATATCACTGTTGAAAGATCTAGCAATTCAATCTTCACTTTTTAAGCTCTGTCAGTACAATCTCCCCTCTTTCTTTGATTTTATTCTTTCCAAAAATTGTCTTCAAATGATTAACAATCTCCCCAAAACTTTCACAAGACACTTTCAGATTTTGGAAAGAAATTATCTTCAGAATCAGCTCGGTTTGCTTTAGCAAGTAATCTTTAAAGAAAATTTCCTCAAATCTTCAGAAATTCTTTGATCCTCTTCGAATCTTTACTTTTGAATCTTCTGACTAAGACATTTCGGAAAATCTTCTCTCAAAACTTTATCATTTCTTAATACCATCTCCCCCAAACAACAAAACTTTAACATTTCTTGATATCATCTCCCCCTTTTTGATGATTTGAGCATCTATATCATCAAAACTTTTCTCCCAAGAAATGTCTTTGACCATTCTGATCTGTCCAAGAGCCTCTGATTCTGTGATCCATAACCAAGTAATCATCCAGATCTTTTCAAATCTTAGACAAAAAATAAGAACATGTAACTCCTGAATCAACAAATGAATCAGTTAAAATGCCTGTCAGTAACACAAAGTCACTGTGTGTAACGAATACACAATATAAAGGAGCTTTTTGATGTTCACCCCCCCAGGACTTCCATCCAATCATCGAAACAACACAAAGGCAATTTCTATGAATGTTATGACAAAGAAACAAATTCCTTGTGTGTTTGTGCACGTGTAGAAAGAATTAAGCACGAATAGTTGCTTTTATAAAGGCTCAACATAGTGTAAACCACTGAGACAACAGTAGATAAACACAGACTCAATGTGCATGATTGAAGTGCGAAGGTGGGGCAGACTTCCTTCTTTTTCAATATTCAGATTTTCCAAATGAAAACCAGATAGATTATATGCTGCGTCCCCTTTGAAATATGAAACACCTTCTTTTTTAGAAGAAAATGAGTAGCTTGTGGGGTTTAGTCAAGAGTTGGCATGGGCTAGTTGCATGTTTCAATAATGTTCACCAAAGTGTTGTGAAACGCTAGTAATGTGGCTGCCCGGCTCAGAAAGTAGTTGGTGCAGAGTTTAATATTCTTTTACTCTGTTCTCACACCCTCTTTCTTTTGAGTATTAAGCTCACTACTAACCAAACTCTCTTTTCCATTTTACCTCATCACACCCACACTCATTTCTTTTAGACTCCTCACACTCAATCTCTATGGATTAACTTCTTGGGTAGAAATCACTGGTTGACGTGATTTCATTGAAGTTCAGTTAATTCCTAGCACAAAGAACCCATATAATCCTATGAAAGCATAATGTTGCTCAAATGGTTTAACTTTAGCAGTTAAAACTCATATACAAATGTCAGATAAATTGAATGCTCAGATGATATAATCATGAAGATATGAGCATTTTTAAACATTGAAGTATTTTCAAACAAGTATACTGAATGAATGAACATGAATGCAAAAGACTTGTTTGAAAATTTGACATTGTATGAAAATGATCAGAAATGAAATGATATATCAATTTAGGCTTATGGTCAAGACTAATAGATATTGTCCATATGAAACAAAATATAGACATTCTTGAAATGACGTTTAGAAATGAAATATCACTCAAAATTCTTTAAAGTACAAGCGGAGTGTCTTACCATCGAAAAATTGTTTCAATTTAGAGTATTGGCCAGAACAATTGAATCAAAAATTAAATCGATGTGTGCGAATACTTGAAAGTATGTAGAAAAGACAATACACAAGTATTTTTCTTTGGAAACACATGGTTTATTTATCAATTAAGCACAAAAATAAAATAAAAACATTTAAAATCACACTTCCAAATTATAAAATCTGTTTAAGAATTGGGAAGTGGTTTGAACATTTAAGAAAATCATGTTTTCATATCTGAAAGTTGTCCTTCTTTCAGATATATTTGAAATTAAGATAAGAAATTTACCTGTTTGCTCAAACTTAATTCTCATACAGTCAAGCTGAAGTCAATAAGATATGATCGTGTCATCCTCTCTCATCCTGCATAAGTCTCAAAGTCTAGTCAAAGCAACTTTATTCACAAAGTTATTTGAATGTAAAATACATAAAGCAATAAAATGATTAAAGTACGAGTTCTGATTTGAAATAATCAGAAATCATAGTCTTACTCCTTTTGATATTATATGCTCCCCCTAAAATCATGCATCACAAAAATTTGTCAGTTAATCAAAATGAAGAAATTAGTTATGCTCCACCTCAAATGTATGTAAATCATCTAAAATTCTTCTCTTACTCCCCCTGAGATCATGAGCAAACAATTAAAGTGCAGATATCCTTCAAACATAAAGATAAAGAAAATGATGAAAAATAACAATTCGTAACTTTAGTAGGTAACAACCGATTACGTCTTAAGATTTAACATAGCAAGCTTAGAGAGAAGAAAATTAAATCTCTTTTCATCTAAGGGTTTGGTAAATAAATCTGCAAGTTGATAATTTGTTTTTACAAAATAAAGTTCAATTGTTCCTTTTTCTACATTATGCTTAATAAAATGATACCTGACATCAATGTATTTGGTTTTCGTATGCTGGACAGGATTAGCAGATATCGCGATTGCACTCTTCGAGTCACAATATATTGGAATTTTGTCAAACTTGAATCCATAGTCTCGTAGCTATGTTCGCATCTACAGGACTTGAGAGCAGCAACTAGCAGCAGCTACACTCTGTTTCAGCAGTCGATGTAGAAACGCATAATTGTTTCTTTGATGCCCAACTAACGAGCTTGTCTCCAAGAAATTGAACATGAACTGAAGTACTCTTTCTGTCCAACATGCAACCTGCATGATCTGCATCTGAATAGGCAGTCAGTTGAAACCCAGTATCCTTAGGATACCACAGACCAAGGTCTGCTGTCCCTTTAGATATCTAAAAATCCGTTTGACGTAAGATACCCATTTAGTTCCTATCACGGTCCAAGGTCTGCAGCCAAATGGGATTCTTTAGGAGCAGCCTGATATCTAGAACATAAACATGTTGAAAACATAATATCTGGCCTACTTGAAGTAAGATACATTAACGATCCTATCATACCTCTATATGTCCTAACATCAACACTTTTACCCAAAGGATCAGTGCTAATTTTAGTACCTGGTGCCATCGGGGTTCCAATTGGTTTACAATTTTCCATATTGAACTTCCGAAGAATATCCAAAATGTACTTAGATTGGTTAATGAAAATCCCCGTTGAAAACTGTTTTACTTGTAATCTGAGAAAGAAATTCATCTCTCCCATCATACTCATTTGAAAACGTGACACCATGAGGTTAGAAAAGTTTTTGCAAAATTTAGGATTAATAGAGCCAAATATTATATCATCAACATATATTTGAATAAGGATAATATCAGCTTTTTCCTTTTTGATGAATAAAGTGGTATCAACCTTACCTTTAGAAAAACCGGACTTGACCAAGAATTTAGATAAAACGTCATACCATGCTCGAGGGGTTTGTTTTAAACCATAGAGGGCTTTGTCCAAGATATAAACAAGATCTGTCTTATCTGGATTGACGAACCCTTCTGGTTGAGACACGTACACTTTCTCTTTAAGAATGCCATTCAGAAAAGCTGTTTTCACATCCATCTGAAAGACTGTGAAATTCTTATGAGCCGCGTATGCTAGAAACATGCGGATTACTTCTATACGCGCTACTGGAGCATACGTCTCATCGTAGTCTATGCCTTCCTCTTGCCGGTAACCTTTGGCAACAAGTCTAGCTTTGTTCCTTATGACGATACCATCTTCATCCTTTTTATTCTTGAATACCCATTTAGTTCCTATCACGGTCTTTCCTACCGGTTTTGGAACTAATCTCTAAACCTTTAGGGCTTTAAACTGATTGATCTCTTCCTGCAAAGCAGATACCCAGTCTGAATCATCAAGAGCCTCTGATACTCGCGTTTGCTCAATCTTACTGAGAAATGAGTCATGCATACATTGATTAAGAGTTGCTGACCTCGTTTGTACAAGCTTGTCAAAATCTCCAATTACTTGATGTAATGGATGATCTTTGGTCCAGCAATGCTCATGAGGTAATGGAATAGATGAAGTTTGAACATGATCATCATCTATAAATCCACTATCAGGCTCTTCAGTTTGAATAATATGAGGGGGGTTTGCAGTTGAAGTTTCAGGTGCAGAAGCATCAGTTGGAACAGGAGACTCTGGATGTTGAGTAAACATGATATCACATCCAACTGAAACAATTACTTCTGGCTTATCAGTTACTTGTGTATCTTCAACTGTAGGAGTAGTTGATGGAATGTGAGTTTTTGACTGAACGGGGGATACAAGTTCAGTTATAACTTCTGAAGTGACTGGATGATTGCAACTTGTGTCTTCAGACCTGTCAGTCACAGCAGATTTAGATACATTAGATCCTAGAAACTCATCATAAAAGAATTCAAATAACAAATCTAAATCAGATAAATGTGAAATTGAAGTAGAATCGTTATCCGAATTGTTCTTTATAGAAACAGGTTCTGGACTGATCTGCCCAGAAGCTCATACTCTAGTGATAACGGGTTCGGAACTGAGTTGTTCAGAAGCCATCTCTTCATCGAATGTTACATTCACGCTCTCGACAACTGTCTTTGACTTCTTCAAATAAACGCGATATGCTGCAGATGTTGAAGAATAACCAATGAAGATACCCTCGTCTGCCTTAGCACTGAATTTATTCAGACTCTCTCTGTCATTAAGCACAAAACTTTTACACCCAAATATGTGAAAATACTTGATTGTTGGTGTTCTAGTTGTTGATAATCTCATATGGAGTCTTTTGAAAACGGCGGTGTATTATGGACCGATTTTGAGTATGACATGCAGTTGATACAGCTTCTGCCCACAGAAATAGAGGTAGATCGGATTGGCTTAGCATAGTACGAGCGGCCTCGACTAGTGTTCGATTTCGCCTTTCGACTACTCCATTTTGTTCAGGCGTATGAGCAGCAGAGTACTGCTGTGATATCCCGACCGATTCGAGATATTCTTCAACTGTTTTTGTTTTTGAACTCTGTGCCGTTATCAGTTCGTAGAAACTTGACTTGTCTCTGCATATTCACCTGGGTCGTCTTTAAGAAAGTAATGAGAACTTCGGGTGTCTCATCTTTTGATCGAAGAAATTTGACCCATGTGTATCTTGAGTAAACGTCCACAATGACCAACACGTATTTCTTTCCACCCAAACTCTGAGTTCTCATTGGATCACACAAATCCATATGTAACAATTCTAACGGAGAACTAGTTCTTGGTTCAGACTTCGGTTTATGCGGAGCTCTCTTCATCTTACCCTTCTCACATGCAGCACATAAGTGTTCTTTCTCGTATTTCAGCTCAGGAAGTCCTTTTAACAATTTCCAACTAACCAGCTTGTTGATATAACGAAAGTTTAGGTGTGATAAACGTCTGTGCCAGAGCCAACTTTGCTGCATTGAAGCTTTGGTCATTAAGCAAACTTGATTGTCAATCTGAACTTTGGACAGGTTGATGGTATAGAGGTTTGTCTTGCGATGTCCACCTAAGAGTTCGGTGTCGTCTTCAGTATGAACTGAGCAACTCTTAGATTTAAAATTGACCTCTAACCCTTTATCACATAATTGACCGATGCTAAACAAGTTGTGCCCCAAGCCTTCGACATAACTCACCTTACTGATCGTTATGTTGTCTTGCATAATGTCACCATATCCTAAGATAGGTGAAAGCTGATCGTTTCCAAATCTGACATTTCCACTGAATTTCTCTGTATAATTAGACAATAAAGCTTTTTGCCCAGTCATATGCTTGGAACATCCACTGTCCAAGTACCACATATGCCGGGTCTGCAAGAGAAATCAGGAAACAATAACTTTAAGTACCCATTTAAAAACGGGTCCTAACAGATTAGCACAAGATTTTGGTATCCATTTGAAAATGGACCCTCTGTCCTTTTGAAAACCTTTAAAAATATTTGATCTTAAAAAATAAACACGCTTGTAAGAAGTTACAAGGTTTTGTTTATGAGAAGCATATTAACCAACTACATCAGAATCACTACTATCAGACCTAGTACAAGAATTGTCAGAAACTGATTCAGTTATCTCATCATCCTTCCTTTTTGGTCGCCATTCGGTTCTCGCTTTCGACCTTTTCTTCCTTATATCTGAAACAAAAGATTTTGATTTATTAGGAAAATCAGATTTCTGAGATTGATTTTTCTTGCGTTTACCAGTGTTATTCTTGTTCTGTGAATGTTGTTTCTTATGTTTCTTACCATTAGCATTGTAATCAGCATTCCCAGAAACTGATTCACCAACCTTAGTTGATGATTCACCTTTCTTATGTACACTTGGTAAAAAATTTCCATTTATGATAAAAGTAGAATGATTTGGAAGTTGAGCAGTAAAGTCAAACATATTAATTTCCTCGATTCACCCTTCATCAGAATTTAGAAAATCATTTGCAGACTCAAATAGATCATCAAAATCAGTCTTAGAAGTTTGAGGTACTTTTGAAGATGTAGAACACACTTTAGATTTGCAAATAAAATATGTGTTCTTTAATACTGTAGAAAATACGTTTTGTGTTAGATCACTCAAAATTCTTTGATCAGATAAAATATTTTGTAACTCAATTATTTTGCTCTCTAAGACAAGTGGAGGTACATAAATTTTGGCTTGAACAGGTTTTGCCTCCATCTCAGTCGAAGAATAACTAGCAAAATAATCAGTTGAAAGAAATTTTGGTGTTTTAGAAAGATAACTATCATTCAGTCTTTCATAACAGAATGGTAGTTGCATTTTCTTCAAATTCATTCTTTTCTCATCTTCTTTTTCCTCAACTTCTTTTGATGCTTTGGTGATAAATTTGGGTTTCAAATGAGGATATTCATCATCCGCATACATATAATTTGCATTATATAGACCTGGTTGTTTTCTGATAGCTTTTTCTAAGTAATGAGGATTATCAAACCCTAATCCCCATTTTTCTTTAAAATCAGCATTTTCATCAGGTGTATTCAAAAAAATAGTTTGATCTGTTTGGCCTCTAAGATATAATTTTGCTTCCAAACCATTTACCTTTTTCACTAAAGTCTTGTTCTCAACCTGCAGTTTAAACGATTTTAGAACACATTCTTGTTTTTCAGAATCAGATTTAAACAATTGGTTTTGCAATTCAGAAATCTTACATTCAAAACAATCTTTTTCATTTTGAAAAACAAAAGCAGATTTGCGTAGAGAATCAATTAAATCTTTGTGTTCAATAACTGACGTGTTGAGCTCAAAGACCTTTTCATTTCTCCTAGCAACTCTATCTTTTTCCTTTTTCAATTTATTTTGAAGATCTTGAAGTTCGACCCTCATGGCTTCCATTTTGGTCATGAAATCATTTTCAGTTAAGTTCATTACCTCATCAGCAGTCTCATCATTTGAATCATCATCTTTCACTTCTTTTCCCATCAAGCATACATGAGCAGTCTCTTCTTGTTCTTCCTCATCAGAATGATCCAACCAGTATTCATGTTCAGCCATTAATGCCCTGCCAGCTTCTTGTTGTTTGTCTAAGAGCAATTTGTTTTGATAATATTCTGAGTTGCGAACCTTTGGCTTCCAACATTCTTTTGCATAATGTCCGAACTTGCCACAGTTGTAGCATTTTATCAGATCATTATCCGTCGTCTTTTCAGTACTTGTGTAATCATTTACATACTTCTTCTTTTCTTCTGGCCTTTTCTCAATCATTCTATTTCCTTCCACTCTTTCTCTATGCTCGTGATTCTTTGAGCTTCATTAAGAATATCTTTGAGAATTGGATCCCGACTTCTTGTAGAACTTCTTTTGGAAAGCACGGGTTAACAGTAGCATAGCCTGCTTGAGACTTTCTGCATCATCTCCATCAGATTCAGACTCAGATTCAGAACTAAATACCACTGTCTTCTTCTTATTCTGCTTCTCCTTCTTTTCTTTCTCTTTCTCTCCAGCCACTAATGCTATAGGATCAACAACTTTCTCAACTTTCTTTTTCTCAACTCTTTTCTCTTCTACCTCTTCTTCATTCTGTCGCAGAGTCTCGTAGATTTCATGTAGAGGTAGTTCGCTCAAATCCTTCATATGTTTCATCCTTCGCGTGTGCTCTTTCCATTCAGGTTGCAATATGCTGAGAAACTTTACATTGTTCTCAATCTGTTGCTTGTTGACCTTATTCTTGGAAAGCTCATTCAAAAGCAGCACAAACCTATCATAGGTTTCCTCCAAGTTTTCATTTTCTTTTGCTCTAAATTCTTCGTAGCTGTTTATGCAGTTAGCTACCTTCATTTGGTTTCCAACTCTAGAACCCAACATCATTTTTCTTAATTGATCCCACATTGATTTGGCAGTTTCATTGTAGCTATCCATTTTCACATATATCTCATTTGTCACGCTTTATAAAAGCAAAGATCTGGCTTGTTTATCAGCATCAAACCTTTTCTTCTGTTCATCAGAGAAACTAGCATACTTTTTATCCACTCTCCTTGTTCTCGGAGCTCCATCTGAATCATTACCACCAACAGGAATCTCCTCAGTAGGTTTCTTCATTGGACCTTCTGTGATAGATTTCAGAATGTTCTCTCCATTTGATTGTCTATCAACAAAGTCCAAAAATCTATCTCTCCATTGTACATATTCTCCTTTGAACAGCACCGGAGGCTTGACATCAGTTCCAATTGAGAGAGCGTCTCTGGAAGTCATCCTGTATGTACCTGTTTGAAAAATATGCAATAAGAAACTAAAACTAAACGTTAGTCCAAAATATGAAATCACAAGAAAAATCTTGAAATTTAGAAAAAAATCAGAAATTCTGAAAAGTTTGACTAAGTATCAAAACTCGCAAGTCACTATATCACTCGCAATCGCTGAAACTCGCAGACACTGAGAAACACGCAGATCGAGACTTGCGCGTTTGAGAAACTCGCAAACAACTATTTAGAGTGAAACTCGCAAACTTAAGCTTGCGCGTTTGTGAAACTCGCACGCAAAGGGTTGCGTGTTCTGATAAACTCGCAGATCAACCAAACTCGCAAATTGATGAAACTCGCAGAGCTCAAACTCGCAGATTGTTGAAACTCGCAAAGTTCAAACTCGCAGATCGATGAAACTCGCTTGACACTGAAACTTGCAAGTGACTATTTCTTCTGAAACTCGCTAACGCCTAAACACGCTGATCACTATTCGCGATAAAACTCGCTAACAGAGGCGTGCGCGTTACCAAAACTCACTCGTCAAAGCTTGTGCGTTTTGAACAAACTCGCTAGCTATACTTGCGCGTTTCCACACTTAGAACTTTTTCTTAAAAAATCAAACTCGCACGTCGAATGAACTCGCAAACCACTGTTCCTCTTCAAACTCGCATCCTTCGATTAGCGCGTTTGAAGAACTCGCTAACCACTATGTGCACGTTCTGGTCCTTAGAAAATTTTTCTCACTTTTCCAAACTCGCAGACTTCGATCAGCGAGTTTCTAGAACTCGCAGATAATGCCTTGCGCATTTGAGACCAAAATCAATCCTTCGACTTGTGCGTTCTTGCGGATGAATCATGCACGTTTGATCGATGAACTTGCGCGTTCTGGAGATCTAGCGCGTTCTTCAGAATATCGACCCAGAAATTGATTTTTCCAGCTGTTTTGCGATCAAACCTTTACCAATTGACTTGAAATTTTGCAGAAATCTTCTAAATCATGATTCGAACCGATTACAGTGCAAAGATTACAAACAAAAACAATAAAAATACAAGATTGATCTATGTAACAATGCTTTAAAAACTCATGAACTAAAACTCAATAAAATCCAAAAATTCATGAAAATTACAATGCATTTCGTGAAATTTTCTATACAAACTCACTCTATTACATTCATCGATCACTAATACACCAATTACAACTCAAAAATCACACTAATACTCAAAAAGTAATCTAAACATTGAAAAACACAGTGACGATGAACAGTATCTTGATTTCTTGATATGATTTCGATTTTGGATCTGCTCTGATACCAATTGAGTGTTCCAGATTCTAGTTTCTAAAACAAGATAATCAAACAAACAAGATTTAACAAATCAATTACCTGTTTGATTTCTTTCAAATTCAATGTTTACACTTTCTCTCTCTAGAACTCTCTCATTCTCTCTCTACAAATCTCTCTCCAACGTATTCTCTCTCTCTCTCTCTCACTATTATCAGATTTCTAAATTCTGTTAAACTTCTCTACAAAACAGAAATAGAAATCTATTTATACCAACTTCTAAAACAACAAGAAAATAAAAAAATACAAAAACAAATACAAAGACACTTTGACTTTTGTTACAAAAGACTTTGACTTTAATGAGATTTGACTTTTCTTCAGCTTTGACTTTCTTGATCTTGACCTTCAGTCTTCTTGATCTTGTATCCAACAGATTTATGCTCTAACACGGAGGACCTGCACTCTGCGGCGAAGTGGCCTGGTTTTCCGCATTTGAAGCACCCTTCAGTTTGCTTTGGGAATTTTTCACCAGCTCTGCCGTCTGACCTCTGTCCATTTCTCTCTTCTTGCCTTGGCTCCCCAGACTTTTCTCTTTCATGTCTTCTCGCTTCACCATTTCCTCTGCTTCTGTCATCTCTTTCTTCTCTCCCTCTGTACTCCGGCTTCTTGAGACCACGATTGAATTGTCGGGTCATAAGTGCAAGTGTTTTGGCCAGAGCAGCCATGTCAATCTCCTCCTCAGAATCTTCTTCACTTTCACTCTCTGCTACAAGTACCTTCTTCTTCTTCTTCCTTTGTGCCTCCTCAGCTGCCTTATTCTTCTTTCCCTTGTCTTTGCCTTCTGAGGCACTTCCCACAATAGCCAGAGGACCTCCAACAGAGGTTGTCAGTTTGGAAATTCTGTTCTCTTGGCTGATTAGTGTTCCAAAGAGATCAGATATGGACCATACATCAAGATCCAATGTGGCTTGCATGGACATGGTTAGATGAAGCCATTCATCATTCAGGCTCTGTAGAAATCTGACATTGTTTTTTCGGAGGTTCTGTGGATCCCATACCTCTTACACTTGTTTATCAAAGAATTGTATCTATTGTAAGTGTTTTGAATGGATTCACCCGACAGAGCTTTGAATGGAAAATACTCATTTATGCATAAGGCTCTGTTGTTCTTGAGGGTTTTGGCACCACCCTCAAGTTGTTTCTCTAGCTCTAACCATAGGTCGTTTGAAGTTTCACATGAGTCAAGAGATTGAAAGATATCGTTTGGAATAGCCATTATGATTAATCTTTTGGCTTTCTTTGCAAGCTCATGTTGTGCCTTTTCATCTGCACTCCATTCAAGGACAGGTTTGGGATGTTGATATTTATGGATTTCAGGAGTATTGGCAGTAGCCGGAACACGAGGAACAGTTGTCATTCGGATGAAAGGAGGATTGTGAAGAAACTCAACCAGACCAGGATCCACACCTTCAAGGAAATGCACCATCCTAATCTTCCACTGAGGATATTCATCCCTTAGAAGAGTGGGAGGTTTAGACTGAGATCCAGCACTGAAGTAGTTAACAGTGTTTGCCATTTTAGTTTAGAGAGGAAAAACAGAGTATGGCACGAATCAGAAAAAGTATAACAGTAATGGTTTTATAAATGATGAGAATATGAATCAGTAAGAACAGATGACTAACCGACTAGCTTTTAATCTGTCTTTGACTGAAGGACACACTTGTACCTGTTTCTATACCAAACAGGTTGATATAGCTTCAGAAAACAGAGTGTGACTGTAAATGGAGTTTGGGATGAAGAACAGACTCAAACTACTACCTTGAATACTGGAAACATGTATAGAACAAGATCCTTTGATATTGAAAATCAAAGTTTGATCTGATACCAATTGTTGATCCCAGTTATGATGTTCTTTAACTTGAGTTAACCTTTTACTACACACATTTAAGTTAAATAGAGTGCAGAAGCGTTTAAGATGTGTAGAAAAGGTTGAACATACAAGGTAGTAAACACACATGCTATTAATGAACATAAAGTAAAGTATTACAAGAAAGTTACTCAAAGAACTGTTTCATTGATTACTCAAGAACACCAAGAACATGCACTGGTATATGCAGAAAATGCTCAAGGATTATACAGACTGCTATTTTTGTGTTTGTGCTCTTTTTTTGTGTTCTAAGGTGGTGCTCCCTTAATATAGCAGAGGGAATGCACCCCTTAGTACAAGACAAAATCTGACATTCCATAAACGGAATGCGACTTGTAAAGTAAACATTGTGGGACGCCCATTACTTTGATCTTGAGGATCTTCGTACAACAGGCCTCACGTGTTCTGCACGTGGTCTTGTCTTGAACTATCTAAGAGAAGCTTCAACATTGATCTCCAGAGGTTAGCCTTCACAGAGGCTTTGTGAGTGATCACAGAGGCTCTGTGATATGAGAATCATCATCAGGTTTGACCTCGTGTGCATCTTCTGGGGAGTAACCTCTGACCTTTGTACCTTCTGTGGTGTACTTGGGTGTTCAGCGGCTGACTTCTGCGATTTCCATACTTAGCCTATTTTTCAATACTTCTATACAATGATAGTGGCGCTAACACTCATGTTTGTCAAGATTTTTAGATATTGGATATGAGTATTTAGTCTCAAATTGGATTGATTTAGCAGTCTTAGTATCTGCAATCATCAGTCTGGAGTGTTTCTATTTGTTTTTAGACCGTTGAGCCTTGCCAGCCTCCTACTGCTTGGCCAAGAGAATCTTATTTTTGTAGTACTTGGAGTTTCGAACCTTATGCTTTGTGCAATCCTTAGCAAAGTGTTCGAGCTTTCCGTAGTTATAACACTTTGTTGGTTTTGGCTTTTTCTTCTCTTCACCTTTATATTTCTTCTCTTCAGGACTTTTTTCTTCAAATCTCTTCCCTTCAATCCGTTCTTTATGTTCATAGTTCCTCGAACCCGAAAAATATCTCTAACTGTTCGAACCAGGCTTCTTGTAGAATTTCTTCTGAAAGGCTTTTATCAACATCAGCATAACCTGGTTTAAATTCTCACAGTCATCTGAATTAGAATTTTCTTCACTATCTACTTCCTCAGACTCAGAAACTATAACTTTCTTCTTCTTCTTTAGGCTCACTGACTTCTTCTTCACTACCAGGGCAATTGGATCAGCAACCACTCTTTCGGCCTTCTTCTTTTCATCTTTTATCTCCCTACCTTTTGTTCATTTTGTCTCAAAGTCTCGTAGACCTCATGAAGTGGAATCTTGTTCAGTTCTTTCATTTGCTTCATCTTCCTTTTGAACCTTTTCCACTCACGGTGCAGGACATTGAGGAATTTGACATTGAGTTCAATCTGTGACTTTCTAACTTTATTCTTGCTAAGCTCATTCAACAAAGTAACAAATCTGTCGTAAGTAGCCTCCAGAGATTCACCCTCTTTAGCCTTGAACTCTTCATAGTTGTTGAGGCAATTTGAGACCTTGAGTTGGTTGCCGATCTTGGATCCGAGCATCATTTTCTCTAGTTGATCCAACATTTCCTTTCCCGTGGCATTATAACTGTCGATTTTGATGTAGATCTCCTTGTAGTATGAATGATCTAGCCAATCTATCAGCTTTGACTCTCTTTCTCTGCTCATCAGTATATTCTTCCAGAGACAGTGTGTATTCTTTGTTTACAATATCTTCCTTATTCTCTCCCTCAGGGGATAAGATCTTTGTAGGAGGTTTCATGACACCTTCCTTTGGAGATAGTCTGATGTAGTCTCCCAAGTCATTGCGATCAATAAAGTCTAAAAAGTGATCCTTCCACTGCTCGTACTCTTCTTTGAACAATACTGGTGGCTTTACGTCAGTGCCGATAGCAAGTGCTTCTCTTGAAGTCATCCTATTTCAAGAATGTACAATAAGAACTTGACAATGATCGTTAGTCCAAGTGAAATCTCAAAATACAGAAAAACTGAGAAACTTCAGAAAAATAAGATTTCCAAAAATTTCTCAAGTATGCAATTCGCACACTAGAGTGAAACACAAAGAATTCGCATACACAATTCGCACATAAGCACAAACAACCAAGAATTCACACACTACACACACTAACTTCAGAATCCGCATACAAAAACTATTTCAGAATTCGCATGCAAAAACACATCAGAATTCGCACACACACAAAATTCGCATGCAATTATATGTGAGTTCTAAGAATTCGCATATAACCTTATGCGAAAACTAGAATTAGAAACATTTTGAGAAATACTTTTCGCACACAACTTTTCGTATAAAACTTTTCGCACAAAGGGATTATACGAATTCTGTACTTGAAGAAATTTTAAAACCTTTTTATGCGAGTTCTGAAGAATTCGTATAACACACTCATGCGAATTCTTAATTTTTCGCACGAGACACAGATGCGAATTCTGTCTTTGAGATTTTTCAAGAAAACTTGTCAGGATCGAAATTCAAACAAGAATTTAATTCACACACACTCAGAATCAATGCTAAAGAAGTTGCGGAAAAACACTTTAACACTAACAATCAATGAAACAGTATATCAAACTCAAATCACAAGTTTGTATTGATTCAACTTGATGATTACACACAAAACCTCAATATGTTGAACAGACTCAACAGACGTTCTATACTTCTCTATAGAAAGGATCTAAACTAGTCTTGAGGTTAATTCTATCTAACAAAACATATGAATTAATTAAAAAAAATCATTACTATCAAATACTTCTATTCTATATATACAAGACTGAATACAAGATAATTATCAAAATACAATTGAGCTTCAGCATCAATACCATAATTATCTTCAGTTTTATCTCCAGCTTGTCTTTATCTCCAAATCATCTTTATCTTTAGAAGCAGCACTAATTATCTTCAGAAGTATTAACCATCTTCAGCAGTACTAACTACTAGCAGTACTAACTACTAGCAGTACTAACTCTACTAGCAGTAGTAATCTTGATAGTCTGGCAGTAGTAATCACTTAGCAACATTAATCAGCAGCATAAACCATACTTAGCATAATCAGACCCAACAATCTCCCCCTAACTTAACTTTTCAGAAAGAGAAGTTAAGTTCTTCATAATATGGTCTTCATGATGCTTTCAACACTTCAGCTCAGTTGCCTAAATTTGGATCCAGTCCCAGACTTTGATTGATGATCCTGCTAACCACAATCCTTGCCATTTCTAAGCCTTGAGGACAGATTAGTTTGGCTTTCAGCATCCTATGTAGCTTAGCTAGGCTGTGATCATATATCTTATCCACCAGATAATATTCATGAAAGCTTTTATCTATGGTCAAGATATACACCCCACACCTTTCTATGAGCATCCAGTTGTCCACAGACTTGAAGACATCTTTGATGACATGCTTGACAAGATCTGGACTGAACATCATGCATAAATAATCCATTGCTAGTTTCTTGATGTTCATCCCTGGAGTCTTCAGCACATCCCCATACAGATTCATTCCTACTTTAAACATTTCTTCCAAGTCTGACCTGGAACAACATCTGACTATCTTCCCCCAAGTAGATTAGACTTCAAAATGATCACCCATTCTTTTGATTCTGAAATATTCTTTGCCTTGATATTCAAGAATATCCCACTGGATGATTTCAGGGGCTTGGACTGAAATAGGATCTGCCTTCACTGGATCATTATCTGTTACAGTCATGTAAAGTTCAAAATGCACATTAGATTGACTTGGTTGCTGTGCACTTTGACTTGATTGCTCAGCTTGACTTGTAACAGATGTTTCTGTTTCTTTCTCAGCTTCTGCAACCCTTGGCTTCTTATATGTTTTTTGGAAGCTATTGTTTTCACTCTCTTGGCAGATTTGACTTCCACATCAGCATGTTCTTCCTTATTTTCTTCAGCCTTTTCTTTTAAAGGAGTGGTTTCTCACTCTCAGGAAAGGGTTGTTGGATATTGAGATCATGTCTCTCTTTCATTTGTCTTTCAAACTCAACCCTTTGAGTGAAGTCTCCTTTCAGATTTGCCATCTCCTTTGAATACAACTCCTCTATCCTACCATAGGCCATGTTAGTAAACATTCCTTCAGGAACTCCAAGAGCTCCTTTTAGGAAGTTTATCATTTTCCTCCTTTCTTGATTAGCCAGGAAGGTCTTTGAGGGTTGTCTCTGTCTTTGCTTTAATTCCAGCCTTTGCCTTGAAGCCTTCTTTGTAACTATCTTGGCAGCAGCTGCAGTCTTCAAACTCTTTTGAAACTCTTCATTCAACCTTTTAGCCATATCTAATGCGAGCTCTCTATCTTTGGCAGATTGAATTTCTTCTTCCTTTTCCAACTCTGCTTGAAGTTGTTTGGCCACTTCTTCATCTAACTTTATCTGATTATTTTTCTTTAAAGGTTGCTCAGATTCAACCATCTTCTCCTTTCCCTTCCTCTTTGCATCCTCCATACTGACCTCTTTTTCTTTCTTTTCTAAACCTCCTTCTTTGATTATTACTCCCTTAGCCTTTTGAGTGACTTTGGGAGTGTCATTCTTAGCTTTGACCAAGGTTTCTGCAATCTCCATTTCCTCTCTGGACAATGATGTTTCTGCTGCAGTTTTCTCTGTTTCTACTTCTTTCTCAGTTACTGCTGCTGGTTCAGTTTCTACTTCTTTTGCAGTTACTGCTGTTGGTTCTGTTTCTGCTGCTTTGCTATTTTCTATTTCCTTTTTCAGCTCCCCCTCAAATTGAGCTTCCATACCAATAGGACTGTGTTTCTCCCCTTCATCTTGTTTCTCCCTCTTGTTGAAAGCATCTCCCCTCTTCTTCAAGACATACTTCTTTCTTTTCTTTTTCTGTACCAACTTCATCACCCTCTTCTTCAATTTGGTAATCTGCACTTGTTGAGACAGAATTACCAATTTCATTTTCTCTATATCTGAGCCTTGCTTGATGACATCAAGATTAATGTTTCCCATAGTATCCATCAATTCCTGGTAGTTATATATGTCCTCACGTCCTTTGGGTGTGTTTACCACCCTTGAAGGATCCTTGGATCTTTTAGTAGTAAAGGTCTTCTGCCTAGCAGAAGCACCCTCTACCCCCTTGGTTTCTTAGCACCTGGGACCCTTTGGATGATTGCTCACCCAAACTTGCCATGGGGAAGGTCTTAGATATGTTCACACTGTCCTGCCCTGCACTTTGTGCAAAGTCAGTAGTGTGAGACTTACAGCCCATATGCTCTTCCTTCTCCTTATTGAGCACCTTCTTGGGGTTGGGAGACACCCCTGTGGTTTCCCTTTGGATATTCTCTAATGGAGAATGCTCCATTAGAGGACTTGAAGGCTTTGTGGGTGAAGGTACAAGAAGGGAAGGAACCATCTTTACCTTTTTCCTTATATAAGTGTGAGTGATGGGTGATGTTGGCTTTTTAATAAGGGACTGAGGGATGTTAATGGAAATGAGTGGTGTGGGTAGGTCATCAGTTTGGTTGTCAGATGAGGGCTTTGACACTGATGCCTCACCATGGGAAGGAGACACACCCATCATTGTAGAGAACAATGGTGTCTCAATACCTAAGAAGTCCTTACTAGGCCTCCTCATATTAGAAAACACCTTCCCTTTCAGGACCTTTGGTACATATACCTCACTAAAATGAGGTAAATCTGTCAATTCTTTATTCAGTAAAGCTTGCACAAACCTGGGATACATATAAAAAGATTTTGTTTTGGTATCCAGGTTTGACAGTAAGTCATTTAAGATCATTTGTGAAAAATTGAACTTCCTGGAGGTTGCTAAGCAGACCATAGAATAAGCAATGGTACTGCAGAACTCACTCCAGCCAGTTGTTTTCCTTGAAATACAGTGCTGAAGGGTATGAACAATTGAGATACAACTTGTTAAGTGTATCACTGGTTTGTGACAAGAAACATAGTAGACATCCTCAAAGGTCATCCTACCCTTTGACACAATACCTTTTCCACTAATCTTTCCTCCAGATGGATTATCACCAAATGCAACATGTCCTCCATCAATTCTTTTGAAGTTTTGTAGGCAGGACTTGTTGCCTGTTATGTGCCTAGAGAAACCACTATCAATATTCCAAATGCTCTTCCCTTTTTGTTGTTGGTTGCCCTGCACATAAAGTGGAACAGTTAGTTTTTAGTAGGAACCCAAGCCAAAGTGGTCTTAGGTTTCCCATTCTCATCAACATATTCACAATCAGTTTTGATGAGCTTTTCAGACTGGGGAATATTATGGCTTGAATACTTTGTCACAATAATGGGTTTGTTACTGGAAGCAGTACTAACTTGATTGGCAGTACTAACTTTGTTAGCAGTATTACTTGGATTAGCAGTACTAACATTGTTAGCAGTAGTATTGCTTGCAGCAACATTATTTCTGTCAGCAGTACTATTTGAAGTAGCAGTACTAACAGATTTCTTTACTATTGGAACCCAAACCTGAACAAAGTTGTTTGCTTTATTTTTCTTTAAGTTACTCCTTGGCTTATTTGGAGTATTTTTCTTTGATTTTGCAAACTTGTTTTGAGCATGAGCTTTTAAAGGTGCTCTTTTTGCATTTTCAGACATATGATTCCTTCTTTGATTCCTATAGCTAACAGGATTTTGTATATGTCTTTGAAAATTTATCCTCTAGTTCATAGGATTGAAATAACAGTATTTGGCAATATGGTTAAGCTTTCCACAAATAAAACAAGGTTTTGGTCTATTGATTTTACTCAGATCAACCCCTTGTTTTTGTGCCCACTGATTATTCCAGTTTCTTTGATTACACCTTGTTTTATCATGTTTTTGGGGCTGATGCTTTTTACATGTACAAGGATTCACAACTGTGGTCTGCATATAGTGGACTCCCTGTACCTTTCCCTTTTCTCTCTTTGAGCTATCCACCTTTTCAGTCTTGATGAATGGTTTAGGATATTATTTTCTACAGGAATCTGTTCTGCATTCTTATTCTCAGAATTCTCTTCCTCATTCTCTTTTGCAACCACCACACTATCTATAGGATCTACTTCCGTTGCTCCTATAGGTAAGTCCTCCTTATTTTTGTTTTTTAAGAGATCTGAAGAGGGAGGGATATAATTATTGTTATAAGGTGGAGGTGTTGCATTGTATCCTATACCACTCTTGATCTTATCATGAACTTGAGCTTTAAGCAAAGAGTCCATTGCTTTAGAAGCAAAAGAAAACTTCTCAATGTCAAGATTAGCTTTCTCATACTCACTCTTTATCTTCTCACACTCCTCTTTAGATTTTTCTATTTGAATCTCTAATTAATCTTTCTCCCACTTCCAGTAATTTGTGTCATAGTAATGCTGAAGTTCATTGGCCTTGTAAGCCTTGATTTGATCTTCAAACTTCTCAACAATCACTTTATACTCTCTTATATCTCTTTCTAACCTTTTAAGGTCGTCACACATGCTTTGGTTATGATCCCTGTACTTTTTAACAGTTTGAAGACACTCTTCAGTGCACAGTTTAGTTTTTACCTCTGTTGGAATATCTGTGCTTGAAGATTCTGAGACTTCTGCCATCAGGGCTTGATTCTGAACAACTTTTTCTGCTTGAATACTCCAATCAAATCCCATTCCTTCTTGAGAAACAAGAGCTTGAGTGGAGTTTCTGTTGTTTTGGAAGCTTGAGGAATGTGCTTGCTAGTGGTTGCTGCCATATTGTTGAGTAGTTCCTCCTCTGCATTCTTTTGCAAAGTGTCCCATCTTGTGACACTTGTAGCACTCCACCTTTGACTTGTCAAACCCAGCACCATCTTCTCTCCTCTGAGAAAAGTTGTTCCTTCCAGTCCTTTTTATGAATCTCTTTACCCTCATAGTTAGCATGGCCATCTGCCACTTTATATCCATCTCCTCAAGGTCATCTGCATTAATTTGTTCAAGATCATCATTAATTAAACCAGAATTAGCATGACTAGCAAGAAAAGCTTCTAATACAGAGTCATTAGATACATCATGCTTAGATACATAAGCAGTAGTAACTGATTCTGTATTAGCAGCAGAAACAGTAGAAGAAGATGATGATAAAAGGGCAGCATTATGAGTGTATCCAGATGGTCTTTTCTTGGCTTCAACTTCAGCCTCAAACACCCTTAAGTCATTATAAAGATCATCTAGTTCTTTGTCCTCCAGCTTGTCATCCTGTCTGAAGGAGACAATATACATGGTCCATTCATCTCCAAGGGACCTTAAGAACTTTCTCTTTACATCATCTTGATCAATCTGCACTCCAACAATAGCTAGTTCACCAATCAGCTTGTTAAACCTGTCAAAAGTTTGAGTCATGACTCATTCTTAGTTGACATGAAGTTTTCATACAGTTGCTTCAATATTGCCTTCTGATTTCTCTTGGTACTTTTGGTACCAGAGAATCTCTTCTCTAGAGCATTCCAAAGCATCTGGGCATCAGTGCATTTGCAGAATTGGTGTTGATACTCATTAGGAATAGCCAAGAGCAGTGTGCTCAAGGCTTTCATCTCTGTCTGCCTTATCTTTCTCTCTCCATCTGTCTTTGGTGGGATTCTTTTTCCATCTGCTCCAATCTTTCCTTCATTAGATGGGCCATTCTCAATGATGTCCCATATAGAGTAATCTGTGAGAAGGATGTATTGTCTGATCCTAATCTTCCACATGTCAAACTCATTAGATCTGAGCATTGGAACCTTTGAGACCAGAACACTATCACTTGAACCATCCATGATGATTGTTGTTTTTCTGAGTTTAACAATGCTCTGATACCACTTGTCAGGATCGAAATTCAAAAAAGAATTTAATTCACACACACTCAGAATCAATGCTAAAGAAGTTGCAGAAAAACACTTTAACACTAACAATCAATGAAACTGTATATCAAACTCAAATCACAAGTTTATATTGATTCAACTTGATGATTACACACAAAACCTCAATCTGTTGAACAGACTCAACAAACGTTCTATACTTCTCTAGAGAAAGGATCTAAACTAGTCTTGAGGTTATTTCTCTCTAACAAAACATATGATTAATTAAAAAAATCATTAATATCAAATACTTCTATACTATGTATACAAGACTGAATACAAGATAATTATCAAAATACAATTGATCTTCAGCATCAATACCATAATTATCTTCAGTCTTATCTCCACCTTGTCTGTATCTCCAAATCATCTTTATCTTTAGAAGCAACACGAATTATCTTCAGAAGTATTAACCATCTTCAGCAGTACTAACTACTAGCAGTACTAACTCTACTAGCAGTAGTAATCTTGATAGTCTGGCAGTAGTAATCACTTAGCAACATTAATCAGCAGCATAAACCATACTTAGCGTAATCAGACCCAACAAAACTTTTCGTATAAAATGCTATCCGAATTCTAACTTTTCGCAAATAAGCTTGTACGAATTCTGTGGTTTTCGTACTACACACATATGCGAATTCTCCTCATTTCGCACAACACACATGTGCAAATTCTTCACTTGTGAGATTTTTCAGATAAAAACAAATATGCGAAATCCTCTAAGATGCGAGTTCTTAGTGTGAGCTCTTCAGGGTTATGCGAGTTCTTGAGATCTCGATGAAAATCCACTTTGATTGGCTAAAAAATCCATCAATCCTTCGATTTTCAGTCTGTAACTTTGACAATTTGCTCACTAATACATCTAGAAACAATTGCAATCACTGAATTTCAACAAGATTCACTTAAAAGTACAAATTGATCCTTTCACAATGCGACTGAACTCGTGAACAAAAAAAAATCGTAAAATCCAAGAATTATCCAAAGTTACAGTGCAATACGATACCAAACATATACAAGATTATTCTAGACCCATATACGAATACAATTGAATCAAACAAACTCACAAAAACACAGAAAAAATTGAAATTCAGTCTAGACTCAGAACTCATTGCCGAAAACCATTTCTTGATCGATTTTCACATGGACTCTGCTTTGATGCCAATTATTATGTCCCAATTATCAAGTTCTAATTCACAAAGATTAATCAATATAACATGAATTCAGATTAACAATCAACCTTATTGATTCCAATTAATGAATTCGTATACACTTCTCTCTGGATACTTTCTCTCTCTACAATCTCAGTCTGTGTACAACTCTTCTAACTTGCAACTACTAACTTCTTATACATATTACACTAGTCATATGTCTCTTAAAAGAAACACACGTGCTACAAAGACAATTACAAACACAAAATACAAATAACTTTGACTTTGACTTTATTACAATTTGACTTTGATTTTGCTTTGAGAGTTGACTTTGAGCTTTGACTTGATTGACTTTCAGTCTTTAGTCTTCATGATCTTGTACCCAACAAATATATGCTCTAACAGTATTCAAGATTTCGATTTACTGTTATTCCAAGAGCGCCATTGTTATATCTGTGAATCCTGTTCAACATACAAAGACCAAACACATTGACATACGATATCACTTTATCAAAGATAATGTGGAAAAAGGTACAGTCGAAATTTATTTTGTAAACACAGATTACCAACTTGCTGATTTATTTACCAAGCCTCTAGATGAAAAGAGATTTAATTTTCTCGTTTCAAAACTTGGTATGTTAAATCTCAAGACTTAATCTATGATTACCTACTAAAGTTTTTGTTATTGTTATTTTTATTTATTTCTTTATTTTTATTCTGAAAGATATCTGCACTTAAGTTTGTTCATGATCTCAGAGGGAGTGAGAGAAGAAATTAAGTTGATTACATACATTTGAGGGAGAGTTTATAAGTTTTTGCATATATTATTAACTGATAAATTCTCTGATGCATAATGTTGGATCATAATTGTATTCAAGATTAAAGGGTCTAAACTGTATTTGTTTGATAGTTACAGTTCAGAGTTTAAACTGTAATATGTTAATAGTTATTAGCTATTGGGCCTCAAGCCCATAAGCCTATTAGGCCTAAAAGCCTGGGTATTTAAAGTTATGTTTAGTTTAGGTTTAGGTTAGAACCTTTCATATTTTTCATAATCATTGTTTAGAGAGAAAGGTAGCCATATTATTCTCTGTATTCAAAGGGTATCAAGAACACTCAAGGTTTCATTGTTTATTCAAGGGATTGGTATGTTACTCTGATTTATATATCTCTTGATTATTATTGTGTTGCTTGATTACTTGATTGATTATTTACCAACTAGATTAAACTGGGATAACAATTGGTATCAGAGCCAAAGAATCAAGTTAATTGGATTAAATTTGTGTTTATCGATTTATCACTGTGTTATTCGATATATATAAATCTGTGAAAATCAACCTCATGAATTAACTTGTTTTTAGGCTGGAAATTGATATGATTTGATGAGTTTTATGCTGCTGAAAGTTATCTAATTAGTTAATTGCAATTAAAATCTCAAATCGATTGGCTTTTTGGTTGATTTATGTTTACTGGGTTTGTATACAAGTCGCACTTTGTTCTTCAAATTGAATTCTTAAAAGTTGATTTTAATCTTCAAGTTTGATTGCATTATGTTCGATATATGTTATTTGGTGCAAAAGGTTGATATTTGGATTCAATTTTTGTGTTTATTGTGTTTTCTGGGGAAATCTTCATCGTTCTGGGTCGACTTAAGAACATATCGGTCGAAAGCATTAAGAACATATCGGTCGAAAGCATTAAGAACATATCGGTCGAATAGTTTTATCGGTCTTAACACCATTCAGGTCGAACACTATACCGGTCATATCACTCTATCGGTCGAAAAGTCCCCGGTCTATATTTCTTATCGGTCCTTAGTCTTACCGGTCGAGTCCACTTTATCGGTTGAATTCTCATTACCATTCAAAGCTTAGTATCAGTCGAATACACCCCTGTCATACTATCCCGGTCGACCAGTACACTCACATTACACCTCGGACGAATTAATACCGGTCGAATCAATACCGGTCAACCATATTCTCGGTTGAGCAAAGGACCGGTACAAGCATCATACCGGTCGAAGACCATTATCGGTCATAGCAGATTATCGGTCGAGTATTCATTATCGATCACCCGGACCCTTGCCTATACCGCTCGAAGGCAGTTTACCGGTCAAAGAAGTCTCTCGGTCTTGCAGCATACCGGTCGAACAAAGTACCGGTACAAGCAATATCCCGGTCGAATCAAGACACCGGTCTAAGCATTATCGGTCGAAGCACATTTTCCAGAGTTAGAAAATTTTTTGCAAACTGTAATATGGCCTCTCAAAGCCAGAAAAATTTTCTCTAGGGGCACTGCCCCTCGACCCCGCAAGGGCGTTGCTAAGTTTGCGAAGGGGGACAAAGTTCTGTTGGAGATCAACTTTTTCTTTTTGTTCAGTATTATTTGAAGCTTTATACTGATTGAGAGGACTGCATTTAATTATTTTTGGAAATTTATTTTTCTGAAAATTTTTTAGTGTAGTTTTTATTTTGATTCTAACGATCTCATCTAGTTGGTTATCTTGGTACAAATAAGTTTAATTACTAACAAGTGGTACAGCTAAGATGTCGAACCAGCTTCTCTCGATGGGCTCTCAGTCCAAACCGCCTGTCCTTATGGCTGATGAATATCAGCAATGGAAGAAGAGAATGGTCCAGTTTCTGAATCATAAAAACAGAGACTACATGGAATCAATCATCAATGGTCTGGTCAATCCGATGATCAAAGTTGATGGCCAAGCAGCAACTGACACCTCTCCAGAAATCCCAGACAGATATGTTCCTAAACCTTATCAGTACTTTACTGAAAAGCAGAAGGAACAGTACAAGACAGATGAACAGGCTCTTATCTATCTGACCATGGCAATCCCGAACGACATCTACAACCGTGTAGACAGTCGGAACTCTGCAAAGAAAATCTGGGATGAACTATCCAGACAGTTTGAAGGAAGTGAAGCCTCTATCCAAGCTAAGCAGAATATATTCGTAAATGCATACGAGGGGTTTCATGCAAAAGAAGGAGAAACGCTGCTAGAGACCTACAACAGATATAACATCATTCTCAATGACCTGCGGAGGAACAACATCTCTAAGTCTGCTTAGGAGATTAATTATAAGTTCATCAAGAACTTAAATCCAGAATGGAAGAACTTTGCCATCAACTTTCAGATGTCAAAGAACATGGCTCAGGAAAACGTCACTGCTATTTTCTCTACTCTTTCTCAGCATGAGGATGAGGTGAGAACCATCAATCTTGAGTCCAATAAACTGAAGGATTATGTGGCTCTCATAGCCGGCAAAAGTTCTGTATCTTCCGCAAGGTCAAAGAAAAAGGTGACAAAAGCTCTAGTTACTGAAGTTACCGACTCTGACTCTGCTTCAAGTGATGAAGAACTGGAGATTGATTCTGATCTAGATATTCAGAAGTTCTCTGAGGACTTGGCTCTTATTACTTGAAGATTCAAGAAGACCATTGGCAAGAACAAGTTTTATTCAAAGCCTAAGTACGAAGGTCACAAGAAAGAGAAGGCTGAATTAAGATACAAGCCAAGGCAAGGACGGCGAGAGGAAAGACGAGAAGAGAGAAAAGAAGACAGAAGAGAAGATAAGAGAGAAGAAAAGAAAGAAGACAGAGCTGATGAACCAGGAAGATGCTACAATTGTGGCAAATTTGGGCACTTCTCCAGAGACTACAGATTCAAGAAGGTAAAGAACTCAGACTATTATGCAAGAAAGTCACTCATCGCCAAAAAAGCTGAAGAAGGAAAGGTGCTTATGGCCGAAGAAGAGAACTGGTTGTTCCAAAGTTCCGATGACGAGGAGCAAGCTCACTTCACCCAAATATCTTATATGGCAAACTCTGAGGTAGGTGATAACTCTGAGCTTATTGAATCTCTTATGACCCAAATACATAGCATGAAAGATGAATTTGCTTTATTGAAAGGCAAACTTAGCTCTGTACAACAATCAATATTGAGTTTTCGTGATGAAAACGCTTTGCTGAAAGTTGTTGTGGACGAAAAAGAAAAGGAAAAAGACGGTTTAAAAGCTGAAAAGGATTCTTTGAAAAGCAAAATATCTGATTTAGAAAAGGATCTTGTGAATATCAATGCTGAAAAAGGTGAGTTCAAAATAAAATTTGAAGTTTGTTATAAAGAAAGAAATGAAGCTTACAACAAAATTAAGCAACTGGAGGACATTAATATGAAACGAGGTCAGACTGAGCAAACATTAAATCTGTTGACTAATAAACTCCAAGACGAAAGGTTTTATAAACTAAAACCAGGTTTGGGTGTGCCAACTAATGAGATTTTGAAAAAGGCACCGGAGCATTTATATAATTTTGATAAATTCGGCTCCGCAATCAGACCCATTCCTGACATTCGTGCAACTTTTGTTGAAGCAAGTACTCCTACACCTTTATCTGAGATCAAAGGTCAAGAAGAAATGGGAAAGAACAAGTCTGGTGACACTGATTCTCAAAATCTTTTTAAATCAGTTGATTTTACATATGGGGATTTGAATAAAAGCTATGAGACTCGAAAGATCGAATGTACTGAATTTGAATCACTATTTACCACACCTTCCAAAGAATCAGTAAGCACCAACACAGTTCCACCTGAGACTGCATGCAAATATGATGAGTATGAATCGGATGTTGATCCATCTACTATACCATCAGTCTCAAATCCCATTGCTTCTAAACCTTTTCTTGTTGAAGTGGTTGAAGAAGAAACTGCTATCACGAATGAATCTTGTGTACAAAATGATAAAACGGAGTTTATTGAGTCCATGACAGAAGAATTATTTTCTGAAATGATGAATGCTTCAGACTCTGATCCTGTTTCTATTCCAAAGGAGTCAAATTCTGTGAATGATAATACATCTGAATTGATGAAGCAAATTGATATGGTGCAACAGTCTCTTGATGAGGTTGAAGATGAAAACTTTGATCTCAAACATAAACTTGAAAAGTCTTTAAAAGTAAATCAAGAGCTTTGCACTGAGATCAATGATTTGAAAATTACTTTGTTTAAAAATGCTTTAAATGATAAATAGATGTTCAATGATCCAAGCTAGAAGGTAAGAACCAATCCAGAATTTGATGCTCCTACAAAACCTTCAGTTGTTTACTTTGACTGTCCTGAATATCCACCAAGCATCTTTGAGAAGGGTGAAACTTCAACTAATTCTAGAAAGGAATCACCTTCTAAGCATGAGACTAATGAGATTCCTATTTCTGTTTCAGATATAAGAGGAAATGGAGTTGGGAAGAGTAAGAAGAATAAAGATCTTATTTTGAATAAAAAGAATAGTTTGAATTCTAGTAGTTGTCCTACAAACAGTGTTATTTTGAATAGTACTTCTTTTGATAAACATGAATGTAAGATTTGTTCCGATAAATCTAAGTTTATGAATTTTGCTCGAAAGAATCTTTATTGCAAACACTGTTGGGATAATTCATTCAAATACTACTCCCCTCCTAAGTCCAAAAAGAATAAAAGCAAAGCTAAGCTGAACTCTAAGTCTAATTCTAATTCTGATTCTTCTACACAACCCAAAGTGTATCGAGCTAAGGTTGCCAATCTTACTTCTAAAAAGCACTTTCAGGAACTGAATGTTAAGATGGTTTGGAAATGGGTTCCAAAACCGCGTTATGAATGGAGAGTGAAAGTCAAACCAGATGATATTCCTGAGTTGCTTGATGGTAACCGCGAAGGACCCATCCTGATATGGGGGCCTAAGCAAAACTAATTGTCTCTTTTGCAGGCCTGTCGATTGTGGGTAATAGATTCTGGATGTTCACGCCACATGACAGGATTCAAGCACCTCTTGCATAACTATGTGGAGGAGCCTGCCGGAGCAGTAGATTTGCTAATTCTGAAGTCGAAGGCCACGTCAGAGGATATGGAATGCTCGATAACGGTGTTGTGAAGATTCAAAAAGTGTTATATGTTGAAGGACTTGATCACAACCTGTTCAGTACCAGTCACTTCTGTGACATGAAATATCAAGTCCGCTTCACAACAACTCATTGCTATCTAGAGGATCCAGATGGTTACGAAGTCTTCAAGGCTGAGCGCCATGGAAATCTATACTATGTATATTTTCCTACACTGTCTGCCACACGTCCAGTATGCCTACTAGCCAAAGCTTCCAAAGCACAATCGCGGACGTGGCATCAACACTTGTCTCATCAAAATTTCAGATCTATAGCAAAGCTACAAAGACAAGGTCTGGTCAAAGGTCTACCAGAAATGAGGTTCGAAAAAGACTCATTGTGTTCTGCATGTGAGTTGGGCAAAATGAAACGAAGCTCCTTCAAGTCCAAAGCTGAATCATCCACCTCATCTGCACTGGAACTTCTTCATATGGACCTTTGTAGCCCAATGTGCACAACATCTATCAACGGAAAGAAATATGTGTTGGTAATGATAGATGACTACTCAAGGTATACATGACTCGAGTTTCTTCGCAACAAGTCAGATGCGCCAGAGTTGATTATCGCTTTCATCAAACGCATTCAAGTACGTCTTTAACTGGCAGTCAGAACCATTCACAGTGATAATGGCACTGAGTTCAAGAATGACACCCTGAAGAGTTATCTTACTTCCGTGGGTATTTCACATAATTTCTCCGCCGCCTACACTCCGCAGCAAAATGGCATTGTTGAACGGAAGAACCGCACTCTGGTTGAAGCAGCTCGGACTATGCTTGCTTACTCAGATCTACCCATATACCTTTGGGCCGAGGCAGTCGCTACAACATGTTTTACATAGAACCGTACCATTGTGGTCAAGCGATTTAATAAAACAGCATATGAGTTAATCAACAATCGTACACCTAATATCAAATTTCTTCGAGTCTTTGGTTGCAGGTGCTACATTCTTAAAGAGCGTCAAGGATTATCAAAATTTGATAAGAAAGCGGATGAAGGATATCTCGTTGGATACTCTCTGACATCCAAAACTTATCGAATTTACATTATTCGAACTAACACGGTTGTTGAGAGCATGAATGTATCCTTTGATGAGAATTTAACTAGGACTTCTGGGCACAACAATTCAGAACTCGGTCTTAACGACAAAGCTTCTATTCAATCAAGAATAGAACCAGCACCTAAAGGATTCACTTCTTCTAACTCTAACTCTACTTCATCTGAGTTAGATTTATTGTTTATTGATGCCTTTGATGATAAATGTGCAGATTTTGAAAAAGGCATATCCACATCAATAATAAGTGGTACAAGCTCGGAGGTCCCTACTATTTCTGAAGACATGTCTGGACCTTCCGAAGAAGTCCCTGACACTTCATCTCCATCAGGTACGAGTACAAAGTTAGTTTCTGACTCTACTAATGCTGAATCTGTCTCTACAGATAGTTCTTCTGGAAACGAAGTCCCGAGCACTTCAACTGTTAGTCCAGAAGCTTCAGTATCAGAAACACCAGTATAAGATGTCCCAAGTACATCTATGGAGAAACCTGCCGTGCATGATGAAAACGATGCGTCGAATACGCAACAAACAGTTGAAGCTCTACCAAGCACACATCGTTGGACTAAGGATCATCCCCTGACCAATGTGATAGGTGACATACAATCTGGTGTCACGACAAGATCTGCAACAGCCAACTTCTGCATGTTTTCAAGCTTCCTTAATTCCCTAGAACCAAAGAAAGCGTCTGAAGCTCTACGTGATCCATTCTGGATTTCTGCTATGCAAGACGAGCTTCTACAATTCGAAAGGAACAAGGTATGGCGCTTGATCCCACTACCTAAAGGTAAATCCGTTATTGGAACAAAGTGGGTGTTCAGAAATAAGAAAGAAGAAGCTGGAGTAGTAGTGAGAAACAAAGCTCGACTGGTCGTCAAAGGGTATTTTCAACAAGAGGGCATTGACTATGATGAAACATTCGCCCCGGTTGCAAGGATCGAAGCCATCAGAATCTTTCTAGCATATGCAGCGCACAAAAACTTTACTGTCTATCAAATGGACGTAAAGTCGGCTTTTCTAAATGGCGTTTTGCATGAGGAGGTTTACGTGGCTCAACCTGAAGGTTTCGTTGATCCTCATCACCCTGATCATGTCTATGTTTTAGACAAAGCGCTTTATGGTCTTAAACAAGCACCGCGAGCCTGGTATGAAACTCTCACTAAATTTCTACTTGCTTCTGATTTCAAGAAAGGTACTGTTGATACAACCTTATTTCTTAAAAGGCAAGGTGAGGACTTGATTCTCATTCAGATTTATGTTGACGACATAATTTTTGGGTCGACAAATCAGAAATTTTGTAAGAACTTTTCAAAGATAATGGAAACAAAGTTTGAAATGTCGATGATGGGTGAATTGAATTTCTTTCTTGGTCTACAAGTAAAGCAATTACCCGAAGGCATATTCATTAATCAAGCTAAATACATAAACGATATTTTGAAAAAGTTCAATATGTCAGATAGTTCAGTCATGAAAACACCAATGGCTACTGGTACACTCTTAGACGCGGATCCCTCCGGGAAACCTGTTGATCAAAAGGTGTATCGTAGCATGATTGGTTATTTACTTTATCTGACTGCTAGTCGCCCGGATATAATGTTTGTCACATGTTTTTGTGCGAGATATCAGTCTAATCCTAAAGAGTCGCACTTAACTGTTGTTAAGAGAATCCTTAGATATCTCAAAGGCTCTCCTGATTTAGGCCTTTGGTATCCAAAGGATTCTCGTTTTGAACTAACTGCCTTTACAGATGCTGATCATGCAGGATGTAAGCTAGACCGAAAGAGCACCTCTAGGTCATGTCAATTTATAGGTGACAAACTTGTAAGTTGGACCTCAAAGAAACAAAATTGTGTTTCAACATCTACTGCTGAGGCTGAGTATGTAGTTGCTGCTAGCTGTTGTTCTCAAGTCCTCTGGATGACGACACAGTTAAGGGACTTTGGATACAATTACAAGCGTGTTTCTATTTATTGTGATTCCAAGAGGGCAATATCTATAACTGCTAATCCGGTACAGCATTCGAAGACCAAGCATATTGATATACGCTATCATTTCATTAAGGATCATGTAGAAAAAGGTAATATTGAAATGCATTTTGTTGAAACTGACTTCCAGTTAGATGATCTTTTCACCAAGCCATTGGATGAAAAGCGTTTTCAATTTCTCATCAGCAAACTTGGTATGTTGAACATGTCTTAAACCTTACTCATGATTTTAGGGGGAGTATTCCAAGTTTTGATCATATGTGTTATTTTCCAACTGTTGCTAATGATCAAGGAATCATTTTCACAAATGATTACTATAATTTTCTTTATGCAGGTTTGGACAAGTGACAATGGATTCTAATCACATCGGATTAGAACCCGCACTTCAGTGCCTTATCTTTTCTGTTTTTTCTTAAGCTTTAAAAAAAAAACTTTCAGTTAAGGAGGAGAATATCTGTGATATTAACAGATTTTTGGATACTTAAATGCTTATCTGACCATGTGTTCTTCAAAGATAAATACTTGTGTTTTATATTGTCAATATACTTTGTCTAGTATTCATACACATAACGGTTCGAAACATTCTATTTGACTTTGTTATTACCATGTATCAAAAGTTAAATCTTTCTATGGTAATACTCACGTTATTTGTATTCACTATTGATTGAATCAAACGTCATTTCATGTGCTTTCATTGAAAATATGTTTATATATTGTTCATATAAACAACATTCGTTTTTGATTCTCCAAAATCTTATTCTTCATGACAAAATGATATGATCTTAATTGTCAAACTCTTTTAGTTTGAGGGGGAGAATTGCATCGTCATACATAACTGTTTTGACATCTCCGAAAGTCTTATTTCTCATGTAACAAGTGGTATTTGTGCTTACATGTACAATAGCCTGTTGAACAACATGTTTTTTTTAGGATTATACATGGGATTCAGTGTGAGAACTTAACAGAACTTCCATGGATTCACGATAACCAGTGTTTCCTACCCAGGAAGTATTCCCTGAGTGATTGAGGGGAGAAGGGTCAAAAAGAATTGAGTGATGGTGTGTGAAGAGGTAAAATAGAAAAGAGAGATTGGTTAGAAGTGAGCATTAAAAGAAAGAGGGTGATAGAATAGAGTAAAAGAATATCAAACTCTGCACCAAACTTCTTTCTGAGCCGGGCAGCCACATAATCTGATTGGTTCACATTCTTTGGTGACCATCATTGAAAAAGGCAACTAGCCCATGCCATCTCTTGCATACAACCCCACCAGCTACTCATTCTTTTCTCAAAAAGAGAATGTTTCACATTTTCTGGGGACGCAGCACATACGCTATTGGTTCTTCATTTGGAAGATACTAATATTGAAAAAGAAGGAAAGTTGCCCCACCTTCGAACCCTTTCTCATGCACATTGAGTCTTTGTACAATTTGTTGCTGTCTCAACAAGTTTACATACTTTGAGCCTATATTGAAAAAGCAATCATCTATGCTTGATTTTTTTTTGTAACACATGCACGAGCACACAGAAATTTGTTTTCTGTTAGAACGTTCATAGATAACCATGTGTTATTCGATGATTGAATGGAAGACCTGGGGAGTCTACATCAAACCAGCTCCTTATATAGTAACTTTGTGTTACTCAGTGACTTTGTGTCATTGACAGACATTCTAACTGAGTCATTTGTTGATTCAGGGTTACACTTATTAAACTGTTTGAATTTGAAAAGATTCGAATGGTTACTACTTTCTATTTTAATCTGAAAATATTGAAATAATCACTCTTTCCATCTGGGAAGACTGCTCTTATTTCCATACAGGGCTCGTTACATGATGAAGACTGTGCTTACGTGATCATACACAATGGGGGAGATTGTGTTGAATAGGGGGAGATTGTTTTGCAAAGTTTTGATGATGATGATTCTCACCACTCATCAAAAAGGGGGAGAAGATAAAAAAAAGGGCGAATTATCAAAGAAGGAGAATATAATCTAGGAGAATATAATCTGAAGACTGACTGCTGAAGATTATTGACAATTTTTTTTTTAACCTTGAATCCAAAGGGGGAGATTATTGGATCATAATTGTATTCAAGATTAAAGGGTCTAAACTGTATTTGTTTGATAGTTACAGTTTAGGGTTTAAACTGTAATATGTTAATAGTTATTAGCTATTGGGCCTCAAGCCTATAAGCCCATTAGGCCTAAAAGCCTGGGTATTTAAAGTTATGTTTAGTTTAGGATTAGGTTAGAACCTTTCATATTTTTCATAATCATTGTTTAGAGAGAAAGGTAGCCATATTATTCTCTGTATTCAAAGGGTATCAAGAACACTCAAGGTTTCATTGTTTATTCAAGGGATTGTTATGTTACTCTGATTTATATATCTCTTGATTATTATTGTGTTGCTTGATTAGATTAAACTGGGATAACACATAATCGCAGGGGGAGTAAGAGATAAGGAGCATGGTATATGATTTCTGTTAGAGCATAAATATACGTTGGATGCAAGATCATGAAGACTGAAAGTCAAGGTTCAAGATGTCAAGACTGGAAAGTCAACTCTCATTGAAAGTAAAAGTCTAAGTGTAATAAAAGTCAAAGTCAATGTATTTGTTTATATTATTTTAGTTTTCTCTTGTTAGACTTATAGGTATAAATAGTTTTTCTTTTATTTAATAGATATATGACTATAGAGAGTAGTTCGCATTCTGAGAGAGAGAATTGTAGAGAGAGAAAGATACGTTTTGAGAGAGAAAGTGATAATCTGATTTGTAATCTTTGAGTTTGGAAATTGGAATTAAATAGGTAGTTAAAACAATCTTGTTTTGTTGATTAATTGCAATTAGAATCTTGAATCAGGGACACACAATTTCTGATTATATCTGATAAGAACTCGTACATTTAAACGTTTTATTGCTTTATGTCATTTACTTTTCAATAAATTTTGTGAATAAAGCTTTGTACTTTTCGACTTTTGATTTTTGCAGAATTGAGAGAGAGCTTACATGATCATATCATATATGACTTAGAGCTGACTTGATGAGATTTAAGACTGAGTGAAAAGGTTTATTTCTAATCTTAATCTCGTACGTGTCTGAAAGAAGGACAACTTTAAGATATGAAAACATGTTCTTAACTGTTCAAATCACTTCTGATTCTTAAAAAGATTTCATGAATATAGAAGTGTGATTTTAAATGTTTTCATGTTATATTTGTTTTAATGTTTAACAAAATCACTTGTGTTTTATCTTTTCCATATACTTTCAAGTATGCACACACAACGGTTTAATTTTTTTGTTGAATATGTTATCATCATGTCTCAAATTGAACAATTGTTTTCAATGGTGATACACTCCACTTGATATTCAAAAAATTTTGAGCGTTGAATCATTTCAAAACGTTTCTTTGAAGACTTGTCTATATTTTGATTCTTATAGACAATATCCAATTTTTGCTGACCTAAACTTTTCATGCTAAATCATTTCGATTTTGATATTTTTCATACAATGTCAGATTTTCAAACAAGTTTCTTTTATTCATTTCATTCATTCCAATATACTTGTTTGAAAATTCTTCAACGTTTAAAATGCTCTAATTTTCATGATTATCTTTATGAGCATACAAATATCTGACATGTATTTCATATTGTTTGTGCTTTAACTGCAAAGTTAAATTATTTTGAGCAACATATTCTTTTAGGACTACATGGGTTCATTGTGTGAGAATTTAACTGAACTTCTATGGATTCACGTTAACTAGTGTTTCCTACCCAAGAAGTTAATCCTTGAGTGATCGAAGAGTGAGGAGTCAAAATAACTGAGTGTGGGTTGTGTGATGAGGTAAAATGGAAATGAGAATTTGGTTAGAAGCGAGCTCAATGATAAAACGAAAGAGGGTGTCAGAACAGAGTAAAAGAATATCAAACTTTGCACCAACTTTTTCAGAGCCGGACAACCACATTGCTGGTGTTTCACAATTCTTCGTGAACATCACTGAAACAGGCAACTAGCCCATGCCAACTCTTGATAAAAACCCCACCAGCTACTCATTTTCTTCTCAACAAGAAGATGTTTCATATTTTCAAGGGGACGCAACATATAATCTATCTGGTTTTCATTTGGAAAATCTGGATATTGAAAAAGAAGGAAGTCTACCCCACTTTCGTACTTCGATCATGCACAATTGAGTCTGTGTTTAACTGTTGTTGTCTCAATGGTTTACACAAATTTGAGCCTATAAAAAGCAATCATCTGTGCTTAATCTTTCAAACACAAGCACGTACACACAGAAATTTTTTTTTTCTATCAAAACGTTCATAGAATAAACTTGTGTTATTCGATGATTGAATGGAAGACCTGGGGGAGTGAACGTCAAAATGCTCCTTTCCAATGTGTATTCGTTACACACCGTGACTTCGTGTTACTGACAGGCATTTTAACTGATTCATTTGTTGATTCAGGTGTTACACTCATAATTTGTCTGAATTTGCAAAGATTCAGATGTATATCTTTTGGATCGATGAATAGTCAGAGGCTCTTGTGAAAGATCAGTGGTCAGATTAGATTTATAAAGGACATTTCTTGTGCAAGTTTTGATGATTTCAATGCTCTAATCATCCAAAAAGGGGAGAGGTTCAAGAAATGTTATTGATGGGAGAAGCTAGTGATCAATAAATGGTTGTGATAGAAAGCTGTTAAAGAAGTTTATTGTGAATGTTTTTAAAGATTTGCTAAGATTGTTGAAGAATGTAGAAAGATGAAACAGAAAGTTCAAAGATTTCAGAATATGAGCAGATTTTACTGAAATTTTCTTTCAAGACAGTTTGCTAAAGCAAAGTGAGCTGAATTTGAAGATAATTTCTTTTCGATGTCTGAAAGAGGTTTTACAACCTTGGGAAGATTGTTATTGTTCTTAAAGACAGATTTTAGGGCGATTACAAAAGTGTTTGAAGACAGATTTATCAAATAAAGGGGAGATTGCTAAGTAAAAGAGGAGATTTAATCTGATGATATTCAAACAAAGTGGGAGATTGTATTTTGGTGCTTAAAGAGGAAGATTTTATTGCAAAATCTTTTAAAAATGATCTTGAATCCAAAGGGGGAGATTGTTAGAGCATATATTTGTTGGATACAAGATCATGAAGACTGAAAGTCAATCAAGTCAAAGCTCAAAGTCAACTCTCAAAGCAAAGTCAAAGTCAAATTGTAATAAAGTCAAAGTCAAAGTTATTTGTATTTTGTGTTTGTAATTGTCTTTGTAGCGCGTGCGTTTCTTTTAAGAGACATATGACTAGTGTAATTTGTGTAACAAGTTAGTAGTTGCAAGTTAGAAGAGTTGTACGTAGACTGAGATTGTATAGAGAGAAAGTATCCAGAGAGAAGTGTTTACGGATTCATTAATTGGAATCAAAACAGGTTGATAGTTAATCTGAATTCTTGTCATCTTGATTAATCTTTGTGAATTAGAACTAGATAATTGGGACATAATAAGTTGCCTCTAAATTCTCTCCTTCTTTTGCCTTAAATTCTTCATAGTTGTTAAGACAATTAGAAACCTTCAGTTGATTACCAATCTTTGAACCTAACATCATCTTTTCAAGCCGATCTCACATCTGTTTCCCAGTAGCTTTGTAGCTATCTATTTTCACATAAATCTCATTAGGAATTCCTTGAAGTAGAAAAGATCTTGCTAGTCTGTCAGCCTTGTGCCTCCTTATCTGTTCGTCAGAATATTCATCTATATTCATAAGATATTCTTTGGTAACTACCTCTACTCCTTCCTCTTATGTAGAAAGAAGCTTTCTTGGAGGTTTCATGAACCCTTCTTTCAAAGATAGTCTGATACACTCACCAAGTTCATGTCTGTTTATAAAATCCCAAAACTTTTCTTTCCATTGTTCATACTCTCCTTTGAACAGTACTAGTGGTTTAACATCAGTTCCTATTGCTAAAGCATCTCGAGAAGTCATCTTGATAATTGCACAAATCTTTAAACACATAATCATAAAATATCAAAAACACTTGAAAAATTTAGTCAGAAAAAGGACTAAGTATAGAATCCTCACGCCAAAGAAGTAAATTTTTGCACAACAAAGAAATTCGCACAAAGAAGAATTAATACAAAATTCTTGAATTCGCACACTGAAGGATGCGAGTTCTGAGCTTTTCGCATCCAGTTCGATGCGAATTTCAGACTTTGGATTTTCACCAATCCAGAAATCTTTTCGCACGAGCTTGTGATGCGAATTATGGACTTAGAATAATTCTCAAACCCAAACTTTTCGTATCGATGCGAATTCCTGCCTTAGAAAAATTTCAGACTTGAGATGCGAATTGCTCAGAATTCGTATGGCAAGTGAAACGAATTTCTCAGAATTCGTATGGTAAAGGATGCGAATTTCTCACTTTTCGCACACTTTGAGATGCGAATTTTGTCCTTAGATTTTCTTTGACCATAGTGCGATGCAAATTTCTTTCTTCTCGTACACTGCACGATGCGAGTTTCTGAGTTAGCAAATTTCAAACTTCAATTTCATGTGAGTTCCTCTTCATTATGCGAGTTCTTTAGATCACAATGCGAATTTCTTTGATCTCGGTCCAAAAACTTCAATTTTAACCCAAATTCGATCCAATACTTCAAATCAATCCATGAAACTTTGTCAATTTGATCTACATCACACTCTAAACAGATTACAAACAAATGATTTCAACAAAATCAATGATGTTTACAACTCGATCACAAACTCAGTACCTATACCATTCGAACCAAAAACCATCTCAAATCCAAAATTCACACCAACAGTTGTGAATTGGACGATGCAATACAAATCAAATGTGTTCTACTACATAAACTGAATGCAAATCAACAAAAATTACAGTCAAAACAACACAAAAACAAGATTTTGATTCTGGAACAGTAAATCGTGCGAGTTCTTGAAGTCGACCAAAAATTCAGATTTTGAACATGATTCTAATTCAATGCTTGCTCTAATACCAATTGTTATTCCCAGTGATGTGCCAATCAATATAAACAACACAAGAATTCAATCACAATTGTCATATTATTGATCTTGAATTCAATGATTACAAATGCTCTTTCTCTCTCTCAATATTTCTCTCTCAATATTTCTCTCTCTAAACTCTTTCTATCAGCGTCTCATATGATTCTATAAACATTAAAGGTATTTATACCTACTAGATACAAAAACATAAACAAAAACAACTAACTAAACTAGTTTGACATGCTTGACTTTGACATTCTTCTTTAAGCTCTTTGACTTTAACTTTGCAATGAGGCTTTGACTTGGACAATTAAACTTTCAATCCCAATGATCTTTGATCCAACATATTTGTGCACTAACAAAGCGTCATGTTTCATGCAAGTTTTCTTGAAAAGTGTCACTTTATATCACTTTACGATAAAAGGGAAATTCTTGGAATTATGACATCTTAGTCATAACTTCATCTTATTCTTTTATGTGGGAAACGGAAGATTTTGGCCCCCTTGATTTTTAGTGTCATTAAGTTTTATGAAAATTTTTAGTTGGGTCTTATGGAGTTTAATTTTATGACATTTTACGTCGCGTAGATGAATTTTGAAACACGTATACTGAATTTTTGTGTGCGTCAACTTACGAGTTGTTGTTTAACATTATTGTCTCCTGCGAGTTTTGCACATTTCTTTTCGCAACCGCAAGAGACGTCTTGAGAGTCTTGATGTTGCATTATTGAACTTTTAATTTTATATACAAGTGTATTTTGTTGTGCACTGCATGATAGTTGAGTTGATTTATACTTTGGTGTGAGTGAACATATGAAGGACCTATGATGGTTCGTGTTGAACTTTTGTTTTATAACTTCTTGGTTTGTTGATTTTGCTGTTATTGTTTCACGCAATACGTATTCTGGTTTATTGGCATGCATGACATTGTAGACACTATTTTAAAACGTAGAACATATTGGCGGACCGGTTTAAAGTTTAAAGCGGATCTAAATTATTTTACACTTCGACCAATCGCATGCACGTTTTGCCTTGTTAAATTTTTAGAAATGAACTCAGGCATGCAGGTCTTATTGACAAGTTTTCTTCCATGACATATTGTGGTTAAATGAGAAATTTCTGGAACATGATTTCATAAACTTCTTATTCGGGAGTTTTGTACAAACACTTTGTTGCACATTGTTTTAATGCATAAAAATTATTTCACGTATACGACATGAGTCGATGCATGTTAGGATCATAGTGGCTCATTTGAAAAGTTTGTAGCGCATCTTTTGTTATTTTCATTATTATCTTGGGTAATGGTCAAATGTTTTTCGAAATGGTTATGTATGTGTGGCGTTATGACCACTTTGCACAACTACTGAGTAAGTGGTAGTGAATTTTTACACGTATGATTAATTGTTATAAATATTTGTGTTTGAAAGTCTTATAAAATTTCAGTTGGCATATTTGTTAAGTCCTATAGTTGAAAAACCTTGAACTCATTAGAGCCATAGATTTAATTCCCTATTGTGAAATGAGTTGTAATTAAGGACTAGAGGAGTCTTTGGGAATTGAAGCGTCGGATGATCCGACTTGTGGCCAGTTTTTGAATTTTGGGTTTCAGTTTATGAACTGGTGCATCATGAATGATTGAGGTATTAGATTCATGCTCCCTCATAGTTAATTAGGTGGCGATCTTTCCATTTCGGTTAACCTTAGGGTTAAAGCCTGGCGTTGCAACTTGTGCATGGTTGGATTTGATTCGATGGACTATTCGTTTGACGGCATGTTGTGTGTTGGTGGTGTACCATCTTGAAGAACCTTCGCAAATAAAGGAAACATGTGGTTCGTTGTTAGAGATGTAAGATTGGAATTTTAGTGCCATGATAAGTGTCAACTTTAATTCGACAATGCACATCCAGGATGAAGTAATTAACGGAATGCCTACGGTTTCGGTATAGTCGTTTTGAGGATAGGTGTTGACACTAGAATTTGAGGACAATGACCGTTTGGGGTGCTTCAGTGCACCTCCGATGAATCCTGTGTGATCACAATTTATGTGGCAACTTTGAGGGTATTAGACGTTAGCAATTAAGTATTGATGATTAAGATTGTCTTGTTATGGTAAAGGTTTATAGCAGCTGAATATTGGATGTTTGAGTATCGTTTAGAGTTGCGCAACAGTCGAATTGGAATAAACGGGCTCCTTATAGATCGTATTGTGTTTTGAATCTCAATCTCCCCTAACATAACTTTTGTAAACAAGAAGTTAAGTTCTTCAGAATACGGTCTTCATGATGCTTTCAAAATTACTGCTCAGATTCCTAGATCAGGATTCAATCCCATACTTTGATTGATGGTTCTTTTAATCACAATCATTGCCATCTTTGAACCTTTATTGCAGACCAACTTAGCTTTCAACATCCCTTGCAACTTTTCTTTGCTGTGGTCATACACCTTATCAACTAAGTAGTACTCATGAAAACTTTTATCAATGGTTATGACATAGACTCCAGATCTTTCAAAAAGCATCCAATGATCAATACTTTTAAATCCATCTCTGTGATGTAAGTCTTTGATAAGATATTTAACTCTATCAGGGTCAAACATCATGCAAAAAAACTCCAGAGCCATCTTTGTTAGGCTCATCCCTGCTCCTTTCAACAAGTCACCATACAGTTTTAATCCAACCTTGTACATTTCTTCCAAATCAACTCTGGTACAGCTTCTGATTATCTTACCCCAAGTTGAATAGACCTCATACTTGTCACCCATTCTATTGATTCTGAAATATTCTATTCTTTTATCCATCAGAGTATCCCAATGAATAATTTCTGAAGCTTTCACTGACATAGGATCAACTTTCAATGGTTCTTCATCAGTCACTGTCATATACAAATAAAACTGCTCATTAGATTGTCTTGGTTGTTTGAAGATTGTTGACTTGATTGCTCTTGACTCTTCTCTTGAGTTTCAAAATGCTCTGCTTGTTTCTGCTGCTCTACAGGAGGTGCAACAGTAGGTCTTGATGGTGCAACTTCCATTCTTTCACTTTCCTGCTCTTTCTCACCTTCCTCAGTTCTTGGCCTTTTTCCCTTTTTCTTTGAAGCAATTGACTTCATTCTTTTAATAGCTCCATTCTTCTGAGCTAAAGTCTCTTTCTTCTTGACTTCTATCTTTTCTTTTGTAGGAGTGCCTTCTTCACTGTCAGGGAAAGGCTGTTGAATTTTCAGATCATGTCTTTATTTCATCTTTCTTTCAAATTCAACCCTCTGATTGAAGTCTCCTTTCAGCTTGGCCATCTCCTTGTTGTATAAGTCTTCTATTATACTAAAAGACATTTTTGTAAACATCCCTTCAGGAACTCCAACAGATCCTTTCAAGAAGTTTATCATTTTTCTTCTTTCTTGTGTACCTAGAAAGGTCTTTGAAGGTTTCCTTTGTCTTGTTGCTTTCATAGTAACCCTCTTTGCAGCAGTTTTCAAGCTCTTCTGATATTCTTCATTGAGCCTTTTTGCCAGATCTAAGGCGAGCTTTCTGTCTTTAGCTTTTTGGATTTCATTCTCCTTTTCAAGTTCCTTCTCAAACTGTACATTTAACTCCTTTGCCAATTCTGCATCCAAATCTATTTGTTTCTGCTTCTTTAAAGGTTTCACAAGCTCAACCATCTTCTCTTTCCCTTTCTTCTTCTTGGCCTCTGACATACTGACCTCTTTCTTTTTCTTCTCTGATCCTCCTTCTTTAATCACCACTCCCTTAGTGTGACACCTGTCAAATTCTGAATATTAAGGTTAGCACCCTTAGATTATATTATAAGTTTTGTCACTTCTAGATTTTAATTAAAAGCCTTTAAGATAAAAGTTTCCTGAAAAATTTAAAAGTTGCGTTAAAAACCCGGAACAGTTCCGCATCTGACCGTCACTGTCCAGAAATGCCAAAATAAGTGAGTAAAAGTCCAAAATCCATAAACTATAAAAATTAGTATGTTAATTTGTCTTGCATTGCTAAATTTTCAAATTTGACATTATTTTTTAGCAAATATTGAGAATCGAGTATTTCGGTTCTCAAGTATATCTGATATTTTATGGTTTAGGCTAACATTTTTATAAAAAAAAAATATAATATAGTTAAATTAATATTAAGGATTGATGAGTCACTTAGGACACTTGTCCTAATCTCATCTCATTTTAATTATATTTAATATCAAATTAAAAACAAAAATTACCTTCATTTTCAAAAATCAACTTTTCATCTCCTCTCTCCCTCCTCTCTCTTGTTCGGCCGAAGAACACACCACCACCACCACCATTTCATTTTTTTTTGTTACTCAAAATCAAATACAATCAAGAATCCATCAACAAATTGAAGATAGAATCAAGTTTCCTTCTCAAATCTCCAAGGTAATCTCAAAAACTACATTCTTTTTATGCATGTTATCATATTTCAAATTTTGGGTTTGAGGAGCAAAAGATTTCATCCAAATGTGGTATAAATTAGGTTTTGTTGATAAAATAGCTTTCAAATTTATGTTCATATATTCAAAAAAATGAGTTTTTGATTCTTGTTTTTCAAAGAAAACTTGTTATCATCAAGTTTAGAGTTTATGATGAAAATGTTGAATTTTGGTATCATAAACCACAAAAATGTTGGTATTATTGAAATTATGATTATGTTATCATAATGAAATGTTAGTATAAAAATGTTCTTATGAAGGAATTCCCCAAATTCCACATGATTAAGAACTTAGTAATAATATTAATGTCATTTATTTGGTGTTGTGTTCATGCATGCATTTCGATGAGCATTTTGATTTCAATGAATCCATGATGCATAAGTTAGTTTATCATGTAATGAGGAGTGAAGACATGGTTTATAATCAAAAACCATGTCTAATGATCATCATTTTTGGTTTAAAATAGTATTTTCTTCATTTTAGAATCTGTCCAGAAAATGGACTTCATTTCTAGCTTGCACAACTCACAAACCACATGTCCAAATTTGGGGTTTTTGCTTCTAAACTTTAATTTAGAGTGTTAGCTTTCTAAAAAGTCCGAAAACACTGAATTTGGAGTTGATTTGGGCACTCAAATGGAATTTATAAGAAAGGGGTGCAATCTGTCCAATGAGGACAGAATCATACACCCAACTTATAAAGACCATAATTCCCACATTATTCATCCAAAATAAGTGAATCTTTTTCCAAAAGATAGGATTTTTAGTTAGGTTTGCATCCATATAAGTATCACTGTCTAATTTCAAGAATTGATACCCCAAAAGCCTGTTACAAGTCAGGTATGTCACTGATCCGAAAATCAGTGACACTCTGTTTTGTAAAAATTATTTAAGGTATCAAAAGTTATACAAAAATTATAAAAAAATGCAGATTTACTCTAAACATATTATAGTATCATCAAAAAATTTGTGATTAAATAATTATCTTGGGAAGTTAAGCTTCCGTGTTGATTTTATCGAATAACCTTCTGGACAGCATATGCTGAATCCAGAAAGGTAATCTTATTAAGTCTAAATTTTGTTTTATTGCATTTTGGAACTTTGTATAGTTTAAAAATGGATATGGACTAAGGAATTTATATAATGGCATTTCATGGGACAATTGGACATATTGGTTGGACATCGGAATAGGGCATTAATGTGTTTCTCTATGACAACTCTTGTATAGGGAAACTAAGGGCGTGGCAAATTCCATAAGTATTAAAGTAAAGTTTCACCCGTTCCATTCGTTAAGGTGAGTATTCACAGCCCCACTTTTATCGTTTTAACTGATTTTGGGGTGAAAAGCATGCTTTAGTTGCGTATTTAAAGATTCATGAGAATTGTTTGAAAGTATTGCGAATTGGCAATTTATAAGGCTTTGTTAAAAGCGTTTGGAATTATAAGCTATATGATAAGTATGCAACTGATGTGTTGAGTATTAAATGTTAAGACCCCGTGACACTACTATTAACTCGAAGAAAATCGGGCCTATAGTATTAGTGGATAGCGCTATTTGGTGTGACAAACCCACCTTAATGCTGACGAGCAGGGGTGCACTATACTAGAGAAGATGACTAAACATGTGGCTCGAACCACCGCTGAGTTAGTTCATCGGGGGCGTTGAAATTGTTCAGGGACGGCTTAGTAGTGGCTCAACGTAATATTTATCATTGCATACCTCTTGTCATATAAACTAAGTTATGACACTCATGAATCAAAGAAATTGAAGTTTGGTTTAAACATATGTTTTACAAATGATAACTTGCATATAAATTGATTTGTGCATATCTAAAACCTGTGAACTCACCAACTCTTTGTAGTTGACCTTGGTTTTTATTCATGCTTTTCAAGAATCGAGAAGGTAATTCCATGATGTTTTAGCAGTGCACTTCATATTTTGAAGCAAGATTATTTTGCTTTATGCGTATCGTTATATTTTAAGTTTGGGAATTGTAAACAATGACAATACTATGTTCTTAAAAATGTAATGTATTTTGAAAGTTAAGTAAATGTTGGTATGTTTATAATCTTGTGCTATGACATCGGAGCTGTTATGCCTCGTGTTTCCGCTTTAGCGGGGTGTGACACTTAGCCTTTTGAGTGGCCTTAGAAGTGTCATTATTTGCAATCTCTATTTCTTCTATAGACATTCCAGTTTCTGTTGCTGCTTTCTCTGTTTCTACTGCTTTGGAGTGTCATTCTTTGCCTTCACCAAAGTTTTTGCAATCTCTATGTAACATCCCGCCTGCCTCGACAACAATATTGTCCGCTTTGCCCCTGGATTTAACCAACGTGTAGCGCACGGATTTGTTTCTGGCGACCTGGTGAGAAACTTCCCAGGGGGTCACCCATCCTGGGACTACTCCCACCCAAGCACGCTTAACCTCAGAGTTCCCAGAACCTGACGTGCTTGTGGCCCCAAAACGCGTTGTTGTTAGGAAGGCCAAGATATTAGTTATAACACCCAACATCACTCCTGTCCACGGCCGATATGGGATATGCCTAAGGTGTTACAAACACCTCCCTTGGGACTCATCGTCCTCGATGAGGTTTGCCCCATATCCCGAACGGCACAGGAGTGGCTCTGATACCATATTATGCCGCCAAGAAGAGAAGATCCTGATATTGCACGACTCGTATCCGAGCAGATCTTAGCCACACTTCCTAACATAGTTAGTCAGATAGCAGCAGGCCTAAATGCTAACCAACCTAATCAACCAAGAGCCGATGCAAATATAGAAAAAGAATGTACATATAAGACTTTTAGGTCTTGTAATCCAAAAGAATTTCACGGTACCGAAGGAGCGGTTGGGTTATTATCTTGGATTGAAGGAATGGAATCTGACGTGGTGGAACACTCAAGTGCAGACTCGAGGAAGAGAAGCAGCTAACAAACTTACTTGGGATGAGTTTAAAGAAATGCTTAAGGAAGAATATTGTTCAAGAAGCGAAATGCAGAAATTACAAGCAGAGTTATGGGAGCATGAAATGAAAGGAAACGACATTGATACGTACACGGCACGATTTCATGAGCTGGCGAAGATGGTGCCACATCTGGTTACACCATAAGAGAATCGGATAGACAGGTATGTCTGGGGTTTAGCTCCAGAAATCCGAGGGGATGTGACCTCGGGTAATCCAAAAACCATTCAGGAGGCGGTAAATTTGGCAACCAAGCTCACTAATAATGCCAATCGATCGGGACTTTTCATTCACGATAAAGTCAAAGGAAAAAGGAAGGTCGAGGAAATTTCAAGGAGACCGTTTGACAGAAGAAGAGGGAAGGAACAGAGAACAGTGGGTAATTATGGGATTCAGACTCAAACAGTCGATGAAGGAAAGGAAGTATATCCGAGATGCGGTAAGTGCAACAATCGTCATTTCGGAAACTGTGTTATTTGTCTCAAATGCAACAAAGGAGGTCATTATGCGAAAGATCGTAAGAATGGGGGAAAGCGAGATTGTTTTGAGTGTGGGAGTCAGGATCACATCAGAAATGCCTGTCCCAAATTTATCAGAAGGATGAACGTAAACCAGACTCGACCAGTCAATCAGAGGAATCAAAAAGGTCAAGCACGAGGTCGAGTATTTGAAATTGGAGCGGAAGAAGCGAGACAGGATCCGGATGTGATCACAGGTACGTTTCTTCTAAATAATCATCGTGCATCTGTATTGTTTGATTCCGGAGCAGATAGAAGCTTTGTGTCATTAAGTTTTAGATCAAAAATTAATCAAAAGCCCCAAAAGCTAAAAGAAACGTATGTCATTGAGTTCGCTAACGGACAAGAGATTAGGGTTAAAGATGTATTTTCGAATTGTACCCTAAGTCTAGCTGAAAAGGAATTTAAGATAGATCTAATTCCAATAAAGTTAGGAAGCTTTGACATAGTTGTGGGCATGGATTGGTTGTCTAATAACCAAGCGGAAATATGTTGCTCCGAAAAGACTCTTCGAATTCCGTTACCTAAAGGAGAAGTACTTATAGTACATGGAGAAAAATCCAAAAGGAAGTTAAGAATAGTGTCCTGCATAAAGATGCAGAAGTATTTAAGGAAGGAATATATTGCGTTTTTAGCTCATGTAGTCAATAAAGAGACCAAGGAGAAGTGCTTACAAGATATACCTGTGGTTCGAGACTTTCCCGAAGTATTTCCTGAAGATCTACCTGGGTTACCTCCACCAAGACAAGTAGAATTCCGCATTGATTTAATTCCGGGAGCTGCACCAGTGGCCAAGTCACCATACCGTTTGGCGCCATCCGAAATGCAAGAACTGTCTGAACAACTCCAAGAGTTGCTTGACAAAGGATTTATCAGACCCAGTTCTTCGCCATGGGGAGCTCCAGTTCTTTTTGTTAAGAAGAAAGATGGAACCTTCTGAATGTGTATCGATTACAGAGAACTCAATAAGTTAACCCTCAAGAATCGATACCCACTTCCTCGAATTGATGATCTGTTTGATCAACTGCAAGGCGCAACGTACTTCTCAAAGATTGACTTGCGATCGGGATATCATCAAATGAGAGTTCGTGAAGGGGATATTGATAAGACGGCATTTAGAACTCGTTATGGACATTATGAGTTTCTAGTTATGCCCTTTGGATTGACGAACGCACCGGCAGTTTTCATGGATTTAATGAATAGAGTCTGTCGGCCGTATTTAGACAAGTTCGTGATTGTATTCATAGACGACATTTTGATTTATTCACGAAGTAAGGAAGATCATAAGAAACATTTGAAGTTGATCTTAGAACTTCTCAAAGATCAGAAGTTGTATGCTAAGTTTTCCAAATGTGAATTTTGGCTTCAAGAGGTACACTTTCTGGGTCATGTGGTTAATGAAAAAGGAATTCATGTTGACCCGGCAAAAGTTGAAGCCATCAAGAAATGGGAAACTCCAAGGACACCAACGGAAATTCGTCAATTTCTTGGTCTGGCAGGTTACTACCGAAGATTCATAGCGAATTTTTCAAAAATCGCTCAACTACTGACAACACTGACTCAGAAAGATAAGAAAATTTATCTGCGAAGAAAAACAGGAGGAAGCATTTCAAATGCTTAAACGCAAGTTATGTGACGCACCAATTCTTGCGTTACCGGAAGGTACGAATGACTTTGTGGTGTATTGTGACGCATCACATCAAGGCTTGGGATGTGTATTAATGTAGAGGAATAAGGTTATAGCTTATGCGTCAAGACAACTCAAAGTTCATGAAAAGAACTACACCACTCATGATTTGGAATTGGGAGCAGTGGTATTTGCATTAAAAATCTGGAGGCATTACCTTTATGGCACTAAATGTACCATCTATACTGATCACAAAAGTCTTCAGCATATTTTTGATCAGAAAATGTTGAACATGAGGCAGCGGAGATGGGTTGAGCTGCTTAATGATTATGAATGCGAAATAAAGTATCATCCTGGTAAAGCTAATGTGGTAGCTGATGCATTAAGCAGGAAAGAAAGAGTAAGACCAATAAGGACACGAGCTTTGGGAATGTTGGTCCAATCAAGCCTTAAGACACAAGTTCGTGAAACTCAAGAGAAAGCATTGAAAGAAGAAAATCTTTGTTGCGAAGCTTTGCATAATTTGGAAAAACAGTTTGAATCACAATCAGATGGAGTACGATATTTCAAGAATAAAGTTTGGGTACCAAAGGTTGATGATCTGCGATCAACTATTTTGGAAGAAGCTCACCGATCAAGGTATTCGGTTCACCAGGAGCCGATAAAATGTACAAAGGATTGAAGGAATATTATTGGTGGCCAGGAATGAAGAAGGACATTGCTAAGTTTGTAAGCAAGTGTTTAACATGTGCGAAAGTTAAAGCAGAACATCAAAAACCTTCTGGACTTCTTCAACAACCTGAGATACCACAATGGAAATGGGATCAGGTATCTATGGATTTTATCACCAAACTACCCAGGACTGGAAAGAATTGGACCGGTCGCCTATAAGCTGAGTCTACCTCAAGAGTTAAATGCTATTCATGACACTTTTCATGTGTCAAATTTAAAGAAATGTCTGATAGACAAATCAAGGATTGTGTCCCCAGATGAAGTAAAGGTTGATGGGCGCCTATGTTTTAGAGAGGAACCTATCGAGATTCTTGATCGCGAAACTAAACGTCTTAGGCGCAGCAAAATTCCAATTTTAAAGGTCCGTTGGAATTCACGTCATGGACCTGAATATACATGGGAAAGAGAAGATTTCATGAAACGCAAGTATCCTAAGTTGTTTAATGAAAAGCCTGTCCAGAAATATCAGTCATAAATTTCGGGACGAAATTTTTTTGAAGGAGGGGAGACTGTGACACCTGTCAAATTCTGAATATTGAGGTTAGCACCCTCAGATTAATTTATAAGTTTTGTCACTTTTAAATTTTTATTAAAAGCCTTTAAGATAAAAAGTTTCCCGAAAAATTTAGAAGTTGCGTTAAAAACCCGGAACAGTTCCGCATCTGACCGTCACTGTCCAGAAATGCCAAATAAGTAAATAAAAGTCCAAAATCCTTAATCTATAAAAATCAGTATGTTAATTTCTCTTGCATTGCAAAATTTTCAAATTTGACAATTATTTAGCAAATATTGAGAATCGGGTATTTCGGTTCTCAAATATATCTGATATTTTATAAATTAGACTAGTAATTTAATTAATAATATTAAATTAAATGTTTTTTTTATGTTGGTGAGTCATAAAGGACACTTGTCTTGATCTTACTTATTTTATAATTAATCTATTAGTTAAAAACAAATTTAAAATCAAGACTTACCTCATTATCAATTTTAACCTTTCACCTCCTCATCTCCCTTCTCTCTCTCTTCTTCAACCGGCCACACACACACACACACCCTCACCATCGATTTTCATAAAAAAATTCAAGGAAGAATCAAGGTCTACAGTCCTCCTACTTCAAGAAATCTAGTTTACATCTCCAATTGAGAAGGTAACCATCTTTATACTCATTTTTTTTAGTTTATCTTCAAAGAAATTTGTATGTTTTTCATTATTTCATGTAGTGGTTGCATAACCTTGTTTTTGGAAATGAAATGGGATGCATTGGTAGATTATACCATTGTAAAGTAAAACCATTGTATGATTTTCCAAGTGAAAATTTGGGGATTTAAATGTAATCTTTGAGATTTTTACCAAATATTTCAATCTTGTGAAGTGTGGTTTTATGAATCACGAAATTTTGTTATTTTGGAGTGAATTTTATGTATTTACAACAATTTTGAGTGCAAAGAAACTTTTAGGATGAGATTACTCAAATCTCCTATGATTAAAGAGTTTCTAAATTGTGTAAAATCACTAATTTAGTGGTTATTTTGTCTTGCATGTGATTGGATGAACATTGGTTGTTGTTATGACTCCATGATGCAAAATTTGTTTTATAAGAATCATTGAATAATGATTTAAGATGTGAGGCCATGTGTTATTAGCAAAAACCATGGCAAATGATCATCATTTCATGTTAATATAAACCTCATCTTACTAACAGCTTGCTGTCATGGATTTGTATTCACTTTCAAGCTGTATAAGTTGGTTTATATTACTTAAGAATTTGGGGATTTTGCTTCTAAACATTAATTTAGAGTGTTAGCTTTCTAAAAATCCCAAAAACACTGAATTTGGAGTTGATTTGGGCACTTAAATGGATTTTACAAGAAAATGGTGCAATCTGTCCAGTGAAGACAGATTCATACACCTATCTTGTAGAGGCCATAACTCCCTCACTACTCATCCAAAATAAGTGAATCTTTTTCCAAATGTTAGTATTTTGAGTTAGGTTTGCATCCATATATGGATCACTGTCTAATTCCAAGAATTGATACCTCAAAAGCTTGTTACAAGTGAGGTATGTCACTGATCCGAAAATCAGTGACACTCTATTTTGTAAAAATTACTTGAAGTATCAAAAGTTATTCAAAAATTATAAAAAAATGCAGATTTACTCTAAACATATTATAGTATCATCACAAAATTTGTGATTAAATAATTCTCTTGGGAAATTAAGCTTCCGTGTTGATTTTATCGGATAACTTTCTGGACAGCATATGCTGAATCCAGAAAGGTAATTTTATTAAGTTTAAATTTTGTTTTATTGTATTTTGGAACTTTGTATAGTTAAAGATGGATATGGACTAAGAAACTTATATGATGCCATTTCATGGGACAATTGGACATATTGGTTGGACATCGGAATAGGGCATTAATGTGTTTCTTTATGGCAACTCTTGTATAGGGAAATTAAGGGCGTGACAAAATTCCATAAGTATTAAAGTAAAGCTTCACCGTTACTTTCGTTAAGGTGAGTATTCACAGCCCCACTTTTATCGTTTTAATTGATTTTGGGGTGGAAAGCATGTTTAAATTGCGTATTTAAATATTCACCTTTGGTTTCTTGGCACCTGGGACCCTTAGATGATTTCTCATCCAAAGTTGCCGTGGGGAAGGTCTTAGTCATGTTCACACTGTCCTGATCCACACCTTGTGCAGAATTAGTAGTGTGAGCCTTGCTGCCCATATGCTCATCATTCTCCTTAGATAGCACCTTCTTGGGGTTGGGAGACACCCCTGTACATTCCCTTTGGATATTCTCTGATGGAGAATGCTCCATCAAAGGCCTTGTAGGCTTTTGGGGTGTAGGTACATGAAGGGAAGGAACCTTCTGTACCTTTTTCCTTGCATATTTTTGAGTGATTGGGGGAATTGGCTTATCAACAGTGGTTTGAGGAAGAATATTTGAAGTGAATGGTGTGGGTAGGTCATCAGTGTGTTGGTAAGATATGGGCTGTGATCCTGATGCCTCACCATGGGAATGGGACACAACCATCATTGTAGAGAACAATGGTGTGTCTGTTCCAGAGAAGTCCTTACTAGGCCTTCTCATATTGGAAAATACCTTCCCTTTGGGAGGTTTAGGTACATACACCTCTTTAAAAGAGGGTAAATCCGTCAATTCCATGTTCAGTACTTCTTGTACAAACCTTGGATACATATAAAATCTTTTGGTTTTGGTTTTGGCATCCAAGTTTGACATCAAATCATTTAGAATCATTTGAGAAAAATTGAACTTTCTAGAGGTAGCTAAGTAGACAAGAGCATAAGCTATTGTACTGCTAAACTCACTCCATCCAGTTGTCTTGCGAGATAAGCATTGTTGAAGAGTATGAACAAAGAATATCCACTGAGGTGAAAATTTGCTTTTGAAAAACTTGTAAACCTCAGTAGGACCTTCATACCCCATTCTGCCAATTTCTTGGAAGAGATCTTCCTTTGAAAGAGTAGTAATACCTGAGGCATCATCTAGACGTAGATGAGTGCGAATGCAGGCTTCTGTGATTGTTATAGGTTTATCACAGACCCTTGATTGAATGACCTGATTGCCATCAACAGTCTGAATGGAGGCATTGGCCCAGAACTGTCTCATATGATTCACATAGATGGTGGGATTCACCGTTAGCGCATAGGCAATATGTGATTGTGATAAGAAATCCACAATTTCATGAAAACCCTCAACTTGTTTGGGTTTTTGTAACATTGCAAGCTCATTGTGGTCATCAACAAAATCAAGTTCTGCCATCTTTCTGATAGATTCTAGGGTTCGAAACTCAACTAGGTTTTATACACTGGTAATCAAGAATTCTAAAGAGAGAGAGAGGATGAAAACTCGCTGGAAATTCAAAGAGCCGTTTGGGTTTTGGCGGTCAGAGAGGGTATTTATAGGTTAGTGGTTTCAGTTAAAAGCAGTACTAAGGACCCTAGCAGCATTAACAAACCCGCAGTATTAACCCATATAAGCAGTAGTAATACATACCAGCAGTATTAACACAGACTAACAGTATTAACACTGTTTGGCAGTAGAAATAAGAAAAGCAGTAGTAACCATACTTAACCATATTTGAACTGTCAGTAGGTGTCAGGATCGAATTCTTAACAAGAATTAATTCTCAGAAACAATATCAAAGAAGTTTGCGGAATAACACTTTGATATTCAATCAAACAGTAAATCAATACAGAAAAATATGAAGAACAAACTGTAAACTTGTATTTAATGCTTTGAAGTTACAAGATTACTCACTCAACCTCAATATTGATGAACAGGCTCACCAATACGAATTCTACTTCTCTAGAATTAGGATCTATGCCTTGAGGTTGATTCTCTCTAAAAGAATGAAAACTGAAAGTTAAATTATAATTCTAAACTATACAATATATACTGAATACAAAGATAATTACAATAAATAAAATATCTTCAGTATATCTTCTATGTATATCTCTAAGCTTCCATGTATATCCTTTCATACGAATCTTCATAAGCAGTATTAATCTTCAGCAGCATTAACTACTAGCAGTATTAACTACAAGCAGTATTAACTGTAAGCAGTACTAACCACTAGCAGTACTAACTAGCTAAGCAGTACTAACTTTGTTCAAGCAGCACTAACTTTGACTAGCAGTAGTAACACTCAGTAGTATTAACCTTTATGTCTTCTAGCGGTATTAACTCTGAACCAGCAGTATTAACCATACTTGATGAATTCTTCAGTTCCCAACAATCTCCCCCTAACTTGACTTTTAGGGAAAGAAGTCAAGTTCTTCAGATCTTCTTCAAGATGCTCCCAAAACTCCATTATGGTCTAAATTCCTGTGTTTGCATCCAATCCCAAACTCTGATTGATGGTTCTTTGAATCAAGTATTTAGCCATTTCTGAATCTGGAACACACCTTAACTTTTTCTTCAACATGGCATGTAGCTTCAATCTGCTATGATTATACACTCTATCCACTAGGAAGTATTCAGTGTGATTTAAATCCAAAGTCACTGTATATACTCCACTAATTTCATATAGAGTCCAACTGTTTACTGATTTGAAGACATCCTTGATCAAGTGCTTTACTTCTTCAGGTTTGAACATCATACACAGATACTCTATCACCAGTTTTGTAATTGAAATCCCTGGAGCTTTCAACTGATCTGCATACAACTTCATCCCTATATCAAACATTTCTTCAATATCAGACCTTGAGCATGTTCTGACAATTTTAGCCCAAGCACTGTAGACTTCATACTTTTCATCTTTTCTCTTCAGTCTGATATACTTCTTGCCATCTACTTCCAAAACATCCCAGTGAATGACTTCAGGAGGTTTAACTCCTACAGGTTCTGCTGCAATTGGTTCAGGCACTTTGTCCATCACAACCATGTACATCTTGACATCCTCAGTACTTGTAGGTTCTTTCATTGTAGATGACTCAGGTGCCTCTTCTTCTTCAGCAACCTTTTCAGCCTCTTCTTCCACTAATCTAGGCTTCTTTGTAGGCTTTCTCCTGGCAATCATCTTTGTTCTTTTTAAAGTCCTTAGACTTTCACCAATTGTTGTTTCCTTCTCTGGAGTTTCTTGCTCATCAGGGAATGGTTTTTGTAAGAAATCATTGCTTTCTTTCATTCTTTTCTCCATTTCAACCCTTGCAAGATCATCCCCTTGAAGCTTTATCATCTCAGCATCATACATCTTCTTGAGCTTCTCAAATGACATCTTTGAAAACATCTCTACCTTGACACCTACTGCACCCTTGAGGAAAGTAATCATTTTCTTTCTCTCTTGAGCACCCAGGTATGTCTTTGAAGGTTGTCTTTTCCTTGTAGCCATTTTGATCTTTTCAGGCTTCCTCAAAGATGTGGCTTTCTGCTTGGCTTGTTATGTTGCTAAGCTTTGTTGATAGGCTTTGTTTAACTCTGCAGCCATTGCTTTAGCTATCTCTCTATCCTTTTGCACTTGCATGGTTTCTGCTTCTTCAAATTCAGCCTGTATCTTCCTAGCTAGAGCTTCATCTGATTCAATCAGCTTCTGCTTTTTCATTGGTTTATCAGATTCAACTAGCTTTGCCTTACCTTTATCTTTACCCATCTCCTTCTCAATGCTATAGTTCTTTGCTGCATCACCTCTTTCTTTTATGACAACTCCTTTGGCCTTTGAGGTGACCTTGGGAGTATCATGTTTTGCTTTGATGAGTGTTTCTGCAACCTCAAGCTCTGTAAGGACCTCTTTTACTGTTTCTGTTGCTTCTTTCAGCTCAGCAGTATTAACCATTTCTGCTGCTTTACTTGAACTGGCAGTATTAATGGTTTCTGCTGCTGGCTCTGTTTCTGCTGCTTGCTCATTCTCCCCCTCAACATCATGTTTTTCCTCTTGCTCCCCCTTAGCTTTGGCATCAGCTTCTGACTCCCCCTTTTTGGGAGCATCAGTCACTGGTTTCCTCCTTCTGAGCACAAATTGTTTCTTCTTCCTTTGCAGAATCAGTTTCCTTACCATTTGCTTCAACTTGATGATTTGTTCTTGTTGTGACAGAACTATGAGTTTAAGCTCTTCTATATCTTTGCCCTGTTTGAGTACATCCATGTTGATGTTGCCCATTGCCTCCATCAATTCATCATAGTTATATCTGTCCTCACCTTCTCCCGGAGTGTTACCTCCTATTGAAGGATCATTGGATCTTTTAGTAGTGGAAGTCTTCTGCCTAGCAGAAGCACTATCCACCCCTGTGGTTTCTTGGCACCAGGGACCTTCAAATGATTGCTCATTCAAAGTTGCCATGGGGGAGGTCTTATTGATGTTACCACTTTCCTCCTCTGTGCTAGCAGGAGTAGTGGCAGCCTCATCACCCATATGCTCTACCTCCTCCTCAGAGAGCACCTCCTTTGGGTTGGGAGACACCCTTGTGGTTTCCCTTTGGATATTCTCTAGGGGAGAATTCTCCCTTAGAGGGCTTATATGCTTAGTGGGTAATGGTACAAGAAGAGAAGGAGCCTTCTTTACCTGTTTTCTCTTGTAGGTTTGGGTGATGGGAGAGGTTGGTTTTTCAAGAAGGGACTGGGGAATTGATTTTGAGAGGGAAGGTTGGGCTTGGCTAGCAGTGGGTTGGTCTAATGGGGGCCTTGACCCTGCTTCCATACCTTCATTGGTTTGGGACACCACCATCATTGTAGAGAACAATGGGGTGTCAACTCCTTCAGAGTCCCCAGCAGATCTTCTCATATTTGAGAAAACCTTGCCTTTGGGGGGTTTAGGTACATATACCCCAACAGGTTGAGGTATATCCGTCAATTGATTAGTAATAACTTCTTGAACAAACCTGGGATACATAAAGAAGCTCTTTTTGTTTCCCATGTTTGAGACAAGATCATTGAAAATCATTTTAGAAAAATTGTACTTTCTGGCAGTGGCCAAGCACACCAAAGCATAGGCAATAGTGCTGCTGAACTCACTCCATCCAGTAGTCTTTTTGGATATGCAATGCATAAGAGTATGGACAAAGAAACGCCATTGGGGTGAGAATTTTGCTTTAGAAAATTTGAAAACACCCAATGGGCCTCCATACCCCATTCTTGTAAGATTTGAAAACAGTTCATCATTTGGGATAGAAGTTATACCAGATGCATCGTCTAGACGTAGACTGATGCGAATAACTTCTTCAGTAACTGTAAGAGATTGATCACAGATTCTTGTCTTGATCATTTGCACACCATTTTCCACAACAATGGTTGCATTAGCCCAGAACTGCCTTTGGTGCTCAATGTAGATTGTAGGGGATACAGTAAGAGCATGAGCAATGTGGCTTGACTTGAGGAAATCCACAATCTGATGAAATCCTGAAGCTTGCTTTGGCTTTTGTAGCATCGCAATCTCGTTGTGCTCGTCGATGAACGTCATGGATGCCATTGATCTTAGTGAAAACTTGCCTGAAAACTTCGAACTTGAGAGAGAAAAGGTTTTGAGCGCAAGAGAACAGTATGCAAAGAGTCGTTATGAACTTTTAGGCGGGCAAAAAGTATTTATAGTATTCGGAATATAAGCAGTATTAACCTAGAGCAGTATTAACTACTAGCAGTAGTAACGGCTAGCAGTATTAACTAACTAGCAGTATTAACTAGAAGCAGTATTAACCACTAGCAGTATTAACTGAAAGCAGTATTAACCACAAGCAGTATTAACTGAAAGCAGTATTAACTGAAAGCAGTATTAACCACTAGCAGTATTAACTGAAAGCAGTATTAACCACGAGCAGTATTAACTGAAAGCAGTATTAACCACAAGCAGTATTAACTGAAAGCCGTATTAACCACTAGCAGTATTAACTATACTTACTCCTTTTAAACTTGCTAAACACTGAGTACTGCTATGCATATCCTGAAAAAGAAGATTAGTAACACCAAGAATAAAAATATACAGGTATAAAACCACTTTTTGAGAAGAAGATTATTCAGAGTTTATCATTCCCACACTTGTTACCAAGAAAGTGAATCTACCCACATCAAAAGCTTTAGTGAATAGATCAGCAAACTGATTATCAGTGTGAACTTTGACAACTTGAATAAGTTTCTTTTCATTACAATCTCTTATAAAGTGATACCTGATTTCAATGTGCTTTGTCTTTGAGTGCTTGACTGGATTATTTACAATGCTAATAGCACTGCTGTTGTCAATAAAGATTGGAGTGTGTAGAAAGGTTACCCCATAATCCAACATTTGATTCTGAATCCATAAGACTTGAGAACAGCAACTTGCAGCTGCTATGTACTCTGCCTCTGTTGTAGATGTGGATACTGTGGTTTGTTTCTTGCACTGCCATGAGACTAGTCTAGCACCCAAAAACTGACATCCTCCAGAAGTAGATTTTCTGTCCAAGTTTGCCCCACCTAGATCACTGTCTGAGTATGCTATTAGGTCAAAAGGTGAGTTATGAGGATACCAAAGTCCCAATCTGGGTTGCCCTTTGAGATATCTGAATATCCTCTTAACAGCTTGAAAGTGAGATTGCTTTGGCCTAACTTGAAATCTTGCACATACACAGACTGGAAACATTATATCTGGCCTTGATGCTGTGAGATACATGAGAGAGCCAATCATGGATCTATAATGATGCACATCCATATCCTCTCCCTCAAGATCTGCTGTGATCTGTTTGTGTGTTTCCATAGGTGTGCTGGCAGGTTTTGATTCTGAGAAACCAAACTTGGTTAGAATATCCTGCACATACTTGGATTGACATATGAAAATGCCATCTGACTTCTGTTGAACTTGGAGTCCAAGAAAGAAAGTAAGTTCCCCCATGGAACTCATTTTGAACCTTTGATGCATTAAATCCTCAAACTCCTTGCACATGTTGTTTCTTGTAGAACCAAAAATAATGTCATCAACATATATTTGGACCAGCAAGATATCCTTCTTCTTTCTTTTGATAAATAGAGTCTTATCAATGACTCCTCTTTCAAAGTCATTTTCCAAGAGATAGGATGACAGAGTGTCATACCATGCTCTTGGGGCTTGATGTAGTCCATAAAGTGCTTTCTTTAATTTTGTATACCCTGTCTGGATAGCTTGGGTTTTCAAACCCTGGTGGTTGACAGACATATACTTCTTCTTCAATTGATCCATAGAGAAAAGCACTTTTTACATCCATTTGGTAGACTTTGAAGTTCATGTAAGAAGCATAGGCTAGAAATAGTCTGATTGCTTCTATCCTAGCCACAGGTGCAAAAACTTCTTCATAATCTATACCCTCTTCTTGAGTATAGCCTTGTGCCACCAGCCTTGCTTTGTTCCTTATGACAATACCTCTTTCATCTCTCTTGTTTCTGAAAATCCACTTTGTGCCAATTGCTCTGTGACCTTTAGGAAGGTCTACTAGATCCCATACATCTTGTAGCTTGAACTGTAACAGTTCTTCTTGCATTGCTTCTATCCAGCTAGATTCTTTCATAGCATCATGTGCCTTTTTAGGCTCAAGCTGGGATAAAAAGCAAGAAAGGACTGTATGCTGTTGATCTTTCATTTCTTGAAGCATGCTTTGATGTCTAGTCATCATAGGAGAAGAGATATCTCCTATTACCAGCTGTGGAGGATGATTCTTTTGAACTCTTGTGTTATGACTAGGTTCTTCATTCAGTCCAGCCTCTAGATTAGAGTCATGCAATTCAACTGGAGTGTTTTCAGATGTCACTTCTGATTCTTGAGTCTCATCATCTCTAGTGTCTTCTTCACTCTGACTTGGTTCAGTAAATGATTCCTTTTCACAGTCTTCATTTACTGTGGGTATGGGAAAAATCAAAGATTTAGATATACTTTCTTGAACTTGTGTGATCTCTGATTCTCCACTACCTGTTCCTGTATACTCATTACTGAAACCAAAAGAGTTAGTTAGTGAGTCAATGTCAAATAGCCACTGAGGTCCAGACCCAACAGGATTTGGTGTGTTCTCATTGCATTTGACATTGTCACTTTCTTCAATTATTCTAGAAGAAGAGTTAAAAACTCTGTAGGCCTTACTCTTAGATGAATATCCAACAAGAAATCCATCATCTGCTTTGCTATCAAACTTACCTAAGTGAGATTTGGTATTTAGAATTGTACAAGGACACCCAAAAGGTTTAAAGAAACCAATAAAAGGTTTTCTTTTATTTAAAAGCTCATATGGGGTCTTGTTCTTTTGCTTGACTATTAGAACTCTGTTTTGGACATAACAAGCAGTATTAACTGCTTCAGCCCAGAAGGTAATTGGCAATTTTGAATCAGCCAACAGAGATCTAGCAGCCTCTATTAGTGTCATATTTCTCCTTTCAGCAACACCATTCTGTTGAGGAGTCCTAGGAGCACTATATTGTCTCTCAATACCTTTTTCTTCACAAAAGGTGTTTAGATCATGATTTTTAAACTCAGTTCCATTATTTGATCTAATGACTTTTACTCTTTGATTAGTTTGGTTTTCAATTCTTAGAATAAAGGATTTGATAAGACCACTTGTTTCATTCTTAGTCCTTAGAAAATATACCCAAGTAAATCTAGAGTAATCATCAACAATAACCAAGCAGTAAGATTTCTTGCCTATACTCATAACATTTGTAGGACCAAACAGATCCATATGCAATAACTGGAGACAAGAAGAAACATAATTTAACTCTTTGGTCTTATGAGAAGTTTTGTGTTGTTTGCCTTTAAGACAAGCAACACAATGATCATCACATGAAAAGACTTTTGAAGGTAAACCTCTTACAAGGTTATTTTTAACAAGATTGTTCATAGTCTTGAAATTCATGTGACACATCCTTCTGTGCCAAAGGGAGGATTCATCTACAGAAGCTTTTGAAACAAGACAATTTAAAGATGAATCACTATCGACATTGTCCAAATCAAGACAGTAAACATTGTCCTTCCTTGGAGTTCTAAGTAGTATCATGCTTTCATCAACTACCTTGAACCCTGGAGCAAGAATCATACACTCAGAATTAGTAAATAATATACTATGTTGTTTGTCACAAACCTGTGATACACTTAACAGGTTGTACTTTAATTGATCAACATAGTAGACATCCTCAAATGTCATCTTACCTTTGGTGACATTACCTTTTCCACTTATCTTACCACCAGTAAGATTGTCTCCAAATGCAACATGTCCTCCATTAATTTGCTTGAAATCCTGAAGGCATGACATGTTGCCAGTCATGTGCCTAGAGCAACCACTATCAACATGCCATATGCTCTTTCCCTTGAGCTGTTGGTTGCCCTGCACATTAAATAAATCAATTAGTATGATTGGGGACCCAAGCAAAAGTGGTCTTGGGTCTCCCTTTCTCATCAAAGTATTTACATTCCTTTTTAATGAGGTTTTTAAACTCAGAGCACTCTTTATTAGAGTACTTTGTCAATATGATTGGCTTAGCAGAATCAACACTAGAAGCAGTACTAACCTTAGAAGTACTAACAGAGTTAGCAGTACTAACAGGTGTAGCAGTACTAACAGGTTTAGCAGTACTAACCTTGTTAGCAGCATTAACATTGTTAGCAGTAGTATTACTTCTAGCAGCACTATCATTGTCAGCAACACTATTTGTGGTAGCAGTACTAACAGTTTTAGTGCTTTTAGGAATCCACATATTGACACTTTCTTTAACAGAATACTTTTTCTTCATGTGGCTTTTAGTTTTAACAGTTTTCTTAGCCACATGGTTCTTTTCAATTTTCTTATAACCAAAGGGTTTTTGCATGGATCTTTGGAAATTCATCCTTTGTTTCATAGGATTGAAATAACAGAATTTTGCAAGATGATTCAATTTGCCACAGATAAAACAAGGTTTTGGTCTATTGATTTTACTCAAATCAACCCCTTGTTTTTGTGCCCACTGGTTATTCCAGTTTCTTTGATTTCCCCTCTTTTTGTCCTGTTTTTGGGGCTCATTCTTCTTACATGCACACTGTTTGCAAGGACCTGGATTCACAACAGTGGTCTGTTTGTAGTAAACCTTACCAGACTTTCCCTCTGTCTTCTCTATGTCCTTGGACTTGATCCAAGCCCTTCCACAATCATCATTGGTGATAATGTTATTTTCTAGAGGAATCTCACCACTCACCTTGTTCTCCTTACTCTTGCCAACCTCTTTCTCAGTCTTATCCTCAACAATTACCTCATCTAAGGGATCTATTTCAGTGGCTCCCTCAGGCAAGTCCTTCCTATCTTTGGTGTCTAACAGGTCTGAAGTAGGAGGAATGTAATTGTTGTTATATGGTGGAGGTATTGCATTGTACCCAATTCCTCTTCTCAGCTTATCATGAATCTGATTTTGTAGTAAAGAGTCCATTGCTTTAGAAGCATTGGAAAACTTTTCTACATCAAGCTTAACCTTGGTTAACTCCTCTTTCAGTTTTTCACTCTCCTCTTTAGATTTGGTCAGTTTAAGTTCTAAATCCTTTTTCTCCCACTGCCAGTAATTGGTGTCATATGAGTGTTGTAGTTCATTGGCTTGAAAACCTTTGATCTGATCTTCAAATCTCTCTACAATCCTTACATACTCTTTTATATCTTTTTCTAATCTCTTAAGGTCATCACTCATCTTCTGATTGTGATCCCTGTACCTTTTAACAGTGTCTATGCAAGTTTTAGAACAGAGATTAGAACTTACCTCAGATGGGAGATCAGATACTTTAGCCATAAGAGCTTGATTCTGAATAGTTTCTTCTGCTTGATCACTCCAATCAAACCCCATTCCTTGTTGAGAAACAAGGGCTTGAGCAGAGTTTCTGTTGTTATTGAAGCTTCCAGATTGAGCTTGTTGATGGTTGTTGTTGTGAGACATTCCACTTCTGCATTCTCTAGCAAAATGTCCCTTCAGATGGCATTTGTAGCATTCTACCTTTGATTTATCAAACCCTGCTCCATCTTCTCTTCTTTGGGAGAAGTTATTTCTTCCAGTCCTCTTTATAAACTTCTTAACCCTCATGGAGATCATGGCCATCTGCCATTTAATATCCATCTCTTCCAGATCATCAGGATGGAGTTGTTCTAAGTCATCATTGATCAAAGAGGAATTTCCATGATTAGAAAGAAAAGCTTCAAACACAAAATCAGTGCCTTTATCTTGATTTGATCCATTAGCAGCATTAACTGATTCAGGGTTAGCAGTAGAATCAATTGATGCTGATAGGAGTGCAGCATTATGAACATATCCAGAAGGCTTCTTCTTTGCCTCCACCTCAGCTTCAAATACTCTAAGATCATTGTACAGATCATCAAGTTCTTTTTCTTCCAACTGATCATTCTGTCTGAATGACACAGTGTACATGGTCCATTCATCTCCAAAGGACCTTAAGAACTTTCTGTTCACATCATCTTGATCAATCTGTACTCCCATAGTAGCTAGTTCACCAATTAGTTTATTAAACCTGTCAAAAGTTTGAGTCATGGACTCATTCTTAGTTGAGATGAAGTTTTCATACTGTTGCTTTAAGATTGCCTTTTGATTTCTCTTGGTACTTTTGGTACCTGAGAATCTCTTCTCTAGAGCATTCCAGAGCATCTGTGTATCAGTGCAATTGCAGAATTGGTGTTGATACTCATTTGGAATGGCCAAGAGCAGTGTGCTCAAGGCTTTCATCTCTGTCTGCCTTGTCTTCCTGTCTCCATCAGTCTTTGGAGGGATTCTTTTGCCATCTTCACCAATCTTTCCTTCATCAGATGGGCCATTCTCAATGATGTCCCACATAGAGTAATCTGTGAGGAGAATATATTGCTTGATTCTGATCTTCCACATGTCAAATTCATTGGATCTGAGCATTGGAACTTTTGAGACCAAAGTACTGCTTGATTCTGTAAGATTTTCCATGATGAATAACTGTTTCTAAGAGAGTTTAGCTCTGATACCACTTGTCAGGATCGAATTCTTAACAAGAATTAATTCTCAGAAACAATATCAAAGAAGTTTGCGGAATAACACTTTGATATTCAATCAAACAGTAAATCAATACAGAAAAATATGAAGAACAAACTGTAAACTTGTATTTAATGCTTTGAAGTTACAAGATTACTCACTCAACCTCAATATTGATGAACAGGCTCACCAATACGAATTCTACTTCTCTAGAATTAGGATCTATGCCTTGAGGTTGATTCTCTCTAAAAGAATGAAAACTGAAAGTTAAATTATAATTCTAAACTATACAATATATACTGAATACAAAGATAATTACAATAAATAAAATATCTTCAGTATATCTTCTATGTATATCTCTAAGCTTCCATGTATACCCTTTCATACGAATCTTCATAAGCAGTATTAATCTTCAGCAGCATTAACTACTAGCAGTATTAACTACAAGCAGTATTAACTGTAAGCAGTACTAACCACTAGCAGTACTAACTAGCTAAGCAGTACTAACTTTGTTCAAGCAGCACTAACTTTGACTAGCAGTAGTAATAATACTAGCAGTAGTAACACTCAGCAGTATTAACCTTTATGTCTTCTAGCAGTATTAACTCTGAACCAGCAGTATTAACCATACTTGATGAATTCTTCAGTTCCCAACAGTAGGAGTAATAGTGAGAGTAGTATTAACTTAACCAGAAGTACCAAGTATCTAATCAGCAAAGCAATCTGAAACACTGAAACACAAATGGTTAAGTATGAAATAGCAGTACCATGCACAATGAAATATGCAAAAGCAATCATTGAAGAATCTATACAGAAATGGTACATGAAGAAACTCAAAAGAGGCTAATTCAGTGTTTATCATGCCTACACTTGTGACCAAGAATGTGAATCTACCCACAACAAAAGCTTTGGTGTATAGATCAGCAAATTGGTTACTAGTGTGTACCTTCGAAAACTGAATTAACTTCTTTTCATTGCAATCTCTAATAAAATGGTACCTGATTTCTATATGCTTGGTTTTTGAATGTTTCACTGGATTATTAACAATCCTTATAGCATTGTTGTTATCAATGAAGATGGGAGTGTGAAGAAAAGTAATTCCATAGTCCAACATCTGGTTCTGAATCCCTAGCACTTGTGAGCAACAACTTGCAGCAACTATATACTCTGCTTCTGTTGTAGAGGTAAACACTGTGGTTTTCTTTTTGCACTGCCATGAAACTAGCCTTGCACCCAAAAATTGACATCCTCCTGATGTAGACTTTCTATCCAAGTTTGCACCACCCAAATCACTGTCAAAATATGTGTTAGCTCCAAATCATCTGTTAAAGTGTTGAAAATAACCGTCCTATTTCAGAGGACTTCAGAGGACGAAGACTTCAGAGGACAAACCTGCCTCTGAAGTACTTATCAGATTGCAACTCAGAAGACTTCAGAGGACGAAGACCAGAGGACAAACCTGCCTCTGAAGTACTTATCAGAGATTGCAACTTACATCAGAGATAGCTTCATCAGAGGCTCTGAAGACAACGTCAGAGCTCTGAAGACATTCTCTCTGAATGCACAAGTTTTCTAATGAACAGAAGAACAAATGACTCATCACTTAGTGATAAGATTTACTTTCTAGAGTAGGTCACTGTTCAGCATGCTCTTTTTGTCATGCAAGTACACTGCTTACTTTATGGTCCTATAAATAGGACCATCACCTTATTGTTCAAGCGTGCTTAAGAAGATATATATCTGATAATATAAGTTGAATATTTTATTCTAAGAATATCTTGTTTATCTTTATCTGCTTTATGAACTGTGATATTTGAATCTCCTTTGATATTAAACTGTATTGCTTCCGCTGTCATTACTCTTATTGTTTATATCATTGTTACGAGATTAGATCTGGGATCCAACAATTGGTATCAGAGCTTCCTTTGTTTCTAAACAAAGAAAGATCATATCTGCATACTCGGATAGATTTACATCTCATTGATTCTAAACTTTCATTATCTGTGCATGTTCATATAAACCCAGTTTATTAAAGAATATCATATGCTCTAGATTTGATAGTAAATCTCAGTTCATTACGAAAAAAAAACATCAGTTCTTCAAATCTTCATTTTTACAAATGGCAAACTCAAGCATAAGTGCCATTTATACAGCTGGGTCATTAACAAAACCTCCTACACTTTTAAGGGATGAATATCCCCAATGGAAAATAAGGATGGTAAATTTCCTAGAAGGTATGGACAGGGATCTTTTCAGATCTGTGAACATTGGACCTCACATTCCAATGGTGTTGGTGCCAAGAGTTCCTGCAACAGCAGATACTGCCGAAATACCTGCATATTATGAAAAGAAAACCACAAACTTCACTGATGAAGAAAATAATATGATGGATAATGACTCAAAAGCTGTTAGATTACTCATAATGGCCATTCCCAATGATATCTTTCAAGAACTTGATTCTTGTAAAACTGCAAAAGAGATATGGGATCAGTTGTTAAATCAACTTGAAGGTGGCCTACAAACCCAGAAAAATAGAAGAAATCTATGCATCAATGAATATCATGATTTTCATGCTCTACCAGAAGAAACATTACACCAAACTTACTCAAGATTCAACATTCTAATAAACAAATGCAGAAAGTTTGGAGTAATGAGAACAAAAGAGGAAAACAATGTTCTTTTTTTGAAAAGCTTGAATGAAGAATGGTCACAACTGTCCATGTCTATACAGGCTAATCAAGATCTTGAGTCATGGTCATTAACTGACATTTATGGTACTCTTGTTGCACATGAAAAAGAAGTTATGAAGCAAAAATCAAAAACCTCTTTGGGTGGACCCCTTGCGCTTGTTTCAAAACAAATATCAAAAGAAAACAACTGTGAAGAGTCACAAAAATGTTTGGAAACAAAAGGAAGATCCAAAAAGGTCTTGATGGCAGAAGAAACTCATTCAGATTCAGACTCAGATGAAGATATCAATGCCTTTGCCAAATCTCTTGCATTAATCACTCATCAATTTAACAAGAAATTTGGTAAGAAGGTATTTGAAGGAAAGAGAGAGAATGAAGAAAGAAGAAATCCGGAAAGAAGATTTCAACAAGAACCCAGATTCACTCCATATAATGATAAAAAGGGTGCAAACTTCAATCATGATGATGCAACACAACAAACAAGACCACAACAACCATTCCAACCAAGGTATCCACAACCACAGAGATACTTCAAACCTCAAGAACAGAAGCCAGGGACAAGTATTGCCACTCTTCCAACAAATCAAAATGATAGAAGATGCTTCAGATGTGGAAAACCAGGCCACTTCTCTGCAAACTGCAGAGGAAAACTTGTCAAAGATCAAGATTACTACAAGAACAAATACAAATACAATGTAAAAGAAAGAGTTCTTGTAGCATAAATGGAAGACTGGCTATCTGACTCGACAAGTGATGGTGAGGAAGAGCCTACCAATCTCTGTGGTATGGCTTTTTCAGATGGAAATCAAACTGATGAAGCATCCGAAGACAACTCTGAAAAGGTAAACTCTCTTTACACCTCTGACAGTGATCCTGAAATAGATGCTTTTAAACTAATTAATGAACTTCAGGATTTAGAGCAAAAATTTGTTGAAGAAAAACAGAAAAGAGAGCAAGCAACAAAAGAGCTCATCTTTTACAAAAGAGAAAAGAATCTTCTGGAATCAGAAAAGAAAGATATTTTTCTTGAAAAAACTAAACTTGAAGAAACCTTCAAGCAAAAAGAAAAATCATTTTCAGAAGAAATAAGAGAAATAGAGAAAGTTTTAAAAGGAAAAGAAGAAGAAGTAAAGAAATCTGAGTATGAAAGGCTCAATTCTATTGCCTTAACCAAATTTTTTCAAAAGGAAAGAGAAATCTTACATCAATATCTAGATAGAAAAAATCTTCAAATCAAAAGCTATGTTAATGCACAAAGTGTCTTTGACAAAATAAAATCACAAATGGACTCTCAAGGACTAGGATTCAATGAGTTGAATTCATTCAATGAATTGGAGAAAACTTCACTTTCTTCCACTTTCTGTATGGGAAAGGTCCAAAGATTTGAAAGTCCATCTCTGAATAATTTCAAAAGAATGAAAACATCAGAGGGATCAAAAGCAAGAGCTTTGAATTTCAAAAATACTACGTACTCTGAAGTAAAAGACATTCAAGAGTCTGTGTTACAGGTAAAAGAAGAAACTTCAGAAGTACTCTTTACAAAACCTCAAAGCTATGATCCCAAAGAAATTTTCAGATTTGATGCCTTCATCTCAAGTGAATCAGAGACATTTGAACCAAGTACCTCTGATACAAGTACTTCTGAAAATGAATCTCAGAGTTCACTTAATCCAAATGCTCCTCTGTATTCACCAAAGTCAGATGAAAACATCAGAACCACGTTTGAAGATGATGTTCAAAGGATATGGAAAGAAAATGTCATGGAGGACTTAAAAAGAAAAGAAAGCATGAAACGGATCATCAAAGTCTCTAGATCAAAAGAAATTAAAAAACCAATAGAGGTAGATATCTCTATCAAATCTAAGAGAGACTTTCTTGACTCTGATTCAGAATCTGATTTAGAGATTGATGAACAGATTTTTTGTAAACCAGGGAATGTAATTCACAAAAAGATAGAAACTGTTGGCTCTGGTATTTTGAATGTTCCAATTTCAGTATTGAAAACCAAAACCAGAATACCAATAAGTCCTGATTTTGCAAATATGTGTTTACAAGCAAAAACATCTCTGGAACTTGAAAAAGAGTTGCAAGAAAAGGCAAAGAATAAAACAAACACTTCTGGCTCTAACACCTATAAAACAATAAAATTCTCTCCTGAACAAAAGGGCAAATGGACAAAAACTAATCATATTGATCCTGTCTGTGCAGTAAGCAGCAAAGAAAAGAAGATGTTTTTGAACAAGAAAAAGCAACTTGAAAAGAAGACTGTCTTTCAAGCAAAAAGAAAAGAAGTAGTTAGGGATAAATGTAATATTCCTAGTGCTAGTTTCAAAAAAAGTCAAAATGTAACAAATGCTTTTAATAAAAAGAAAAACTTTGCTCCTACTTCTTCTTGTTCTATTAATTGTAACTGCATTTATCTCCTGATGAAACTGAAGAATCATTTTAAAGGATCACACTGCCTTTTGAATCAATCTCTGAAAAATATCTCAGAGACAAAATCTCAAAAGAAGACACGTAAAGGCAAGACATCAAAAGATGAGATGCCAAAAAGTCATTCAAATCCACCAAATTCTAACACAAAAGGACCCATAATGAGGTGGGTACCTAAGAAACAATAATCTGTCTTGCAGAAACAGTCAATGCCAATATGGTACCTAGATTCTGGATGTTCAAGGCATATGACTGGAGATAAAGAACTGCTATCCTCATTTAAAGCAAAATCTGGAGGAGCAGTTACTTTTGGAGACAACAAGCAAGGACAGATTAAAGGATATGGTGAGTTATCAAGAGGAAATGTTTCAGTATCAAAGGTTGCTTATGTGGATGGATTAAAACACAATCTGATAAGCATAAGTCAACTTTGTGATCATGGTTTTGATGTGAAATTTCAAAGAAAATATTGTTCACTTCTTCACTCAAAATCAGGTCAAGAAATGCTAAGAGCAGACAGAAAAGGTAACCTCTACAGAATGAACTTTACCAAAATCACAAACACTGATTCAGAGAAACTTTGTCTTGTATCTCTAAATAGTGAGGAAATCTGGCTCTGGCATAAAAAGTTTTCACATCTAAACTTTTCCTCACTTGATAAGTTAGTTAAACTTAATTTGGTTAAGGGATTACCATCTCTAAAGTTTAACAAAGATCATCTTTGTTCTGCTTGTGAGATGGGAAAAATGAAAAGATCTTCCCATAAAACCAAAAGTGAAAACAACTGTCCTAGACCTCTGCACATGCTTCATGTGGACCTCTGTGGTCCTATCTCTGTACAGAGTCTAGCAGGTAAGAAATACATTCTGGTTCTGATTGATGAATTTTCCAGATACACATGGATAGAATTCATTAGAGCTAAATCTGATGTACCTGACATATTAATAAGGTTGTTAAAAAGATTACAGGTTCTATTCAGCAGCAAAGTTCAGAAACTAAGAAGTGATAATGGAACAGAGTTCAGAAATGCCAAAATCAATTCTTATCTATCAGAAGAAGGCATTACCCCTAACTTCTCTGCAGCAAGAACTCCTCAACAAAATGGAGTAGTTGAAAGGAAAAACAGAACACTTGTTGAAGCTGCCAGAACAATGCTTGCGAAATCTGATCTTTCAACAAATTTTTGGGCAGAAGCAGTAGCAACAGCCTGCTTCACTCAGAATAGAGCTACAATTGTCAAGAGATTTCAGAAAACATCCTATGAACTCATTAACAATAGGAAACCTAATATTAAATATTTTCATGTTTTTGGATGCAGGTGTTATATTCTGAAAGATAGAGAATATCTTGGAAAGTTTGACAAGAAAGCTGATGAGGGCAAATTCATTGGATATTCATTAGCCTCAAAAGCTTTTAGAGTGTTCAATCTTAGAACAAGAACTATCCAAGAGAGCATCAATATCACTTTTGACGACAATAAAAGCTCTGAACAACAAGAAAGTTCATCACCAATCTTTGAATCATCAAGGGAATCTGAATTAAACAAAATATTTGAAGATTTCTTTGATGATGAAGATATCTCTGAAGTTATCTTCAGAGATAGACAGAGAGAGAATTCAGAACCTCAAGAAACAGGTACAACCCTTTCAGGGCCCTCTGAACCAACACCTTCTGTTTCACCAAATGCAGATCAACAAAGTGAATCAGAAGATGATCAAGAAGTATCTGAAGCAACTCCAGAACCAAATGATGAACAAAAATTTGCATCTCCGGAACAAAACTCAGAGCCTCTGAACAGTACAACAGAGGCATCACCAACAGAGCCTCTGAACAGTACAACAGAGGCATCACCAACAGAGCCTCTAAACAATACAACAGAGGTGTCACCAACTGTCAGAGACTCTGAAGCTCAAACTCCACCCCAAATTTATGCTCCAATTACAAGATGGACAAAAGATCATCCAATTGATCAAATAATTGGATCCTCATCCGAAGGAGTTAAAACAAGATCTGCCACCATCAATGAATGCTTCTATGTAAACTTTTTGAGCATTATTGAACCAAAGAAGGTAAAAGAAGCTCTTGAAGATCCTCATTGGATTCTTGCAATGCAGGATGAACTTCAAGAGTTTGTAAAAAACAAAGTCTGGACCCTAGTTCCCCTTCCCAAAGGAAAATTTGCAATTGGAACGAAATGGGTTTTCAGAAACAAAAAGGATGAGGATGGAATAATAATCAGAAACAAAGCCAGGTTGGTTGCAAAAGGATATTACCAGGAAGAAGGCATTGATTATGATGAAACCTTTGCACTTGTAGCTAGGCTAGAAGCAATCAGAATCTTCTTGGCCTATGCTGCACACAAAGGATTCAAAGTTTATCAAATGGATGTTAAATCTGCCTTTCTTCATGGTAAATTAAATGAAGAAGTTTATGTCCAGCAACCACCTGGATTTGAAAGTACAGAGTATCCTAATCATGTTTATTATTTGGATAAAGCTCTGTATGGACTTAAACAAGCTCCAAGAGCCTGGTATGAAACTCTGTCCACCTTTCTAACTCAAAATGGATTTGAAAAAGGCACAATTGATACTTCCTTATTCATCAAAAGGTACAAGAATGAGATGCTTTTAGTACAAATTTATGTTGATGACATTATATTTGGCTCTACAAATCAAAAGTATTGTGACAAGTTCTTAGAGTTGATGAAGAGTGAATTTGAGATGAGCCTCATGGGAGAATTAACTTTCTTTCTGGGCTTACAAGTAAAACAAACTTCAGAAGGTACATTCATAAGTCAATCTAAGTATGTCTCTGAAATTTTGCAAAAATACAAACTCAATGATTCAACTTCGATGAGAACTCCTCTATCCACCGGAGTCAAACTTGACTCTGATCCTTCAGGAGAATCTGTGGATATAAAAACCTACAGAGGTATGATAGGTTCACTATTATACTTAACTGCAAGTAGGCCTGACATAATGTTTGCAACATGTCTTTGTGCTAGATATCAAGCAAATCCAAAAGAATCTCATTTATCTGCTGTCAAGAGAATTTTCAGATACCTCAGAGGGTCACACTCATTAGGCCTCTGGTATCCAAAACTTTCTAGTTTTGATCTAACAGCTTACACTGATGCAGATCATGCCGGATGTAAGCTTGACAGAAAAAGTACCTCAGGATGCTGTCAGTTATTGGGCAATAAGCTGGTAAGTTGGTCATCCAAGAAGCAAAACTGTGTTTCAACTTCAACAGCAGAGGCAGAATATGTTGCTGCTGCTAGTTGCTGCTCACAAGTAATATGGATGAAAACTCAGCTCAGTGATTATGGCCAACAAATTGAAAGAATTCCAATTCTCTGTGATTCAAAAAGTGCCATAGCCAACTCTGCCAATCCAGTACAACACTCCAAAACCAAGCACATCGATATAAGGTACCACTTTCTAAAAGATCATGTTGAAAAGGGAACAATAGAGATGTATTTTGTACCAACTGAACTACAACTTGCTGATATTTTCACAAAAGCTTTAGATGAACGAAGGTTCAATTTTTTAGTTAGCAAATTGGGAATGTTGAATATGTCTACCTAACAAAAAATTGGTAAACTCAGTCTCTGATCAATTATCAGAGACTCTGAACCAAGCATGTCAACACAAGAAAACTTCAGAGTCTCTGATCCTTTCAATCAGAGCCTCTGGACTTTTTCACCAATGGTAAAAATCACTTGTTTTCTCCAAGCATGTGTCAAGGGGGAGAACATCAAAGACTTCTTTCTTTGGTCAAGGGGGAGACAAAGACCCTTTCAGCTTTTCAAGGGGAAGAAAAGTCTCTGATATTTATATCAGAGCCTCTGATCTTGTCTCTGATATTTATATCAGAGCCTCTGATCTTGTCTGATATTTATATCAGATCCTCTGATCTTGTCTCTGATATTTATATCAGAGCCTCTGATATTGTCTCTGATATTTATATCAGAGCCTCTGATCTTGTCTCTGATATTTATATCAGAGCCTCTGATCAAGTCTCTGATATTTATATCAGAGCCTCTGATCTTGTCTGATATTTATATCAGCCTCTGATCTTGTCTCTGATATTTATATCAGAGCCTCTGATCTTGTCTCTGATATTTATATCAGAGCCTCTGATCTTGTCTCTGATATTTATATCAGAGCCTCTGATCTTGTCTGATATTTATATCAAAGCCTCTGATCTTCTCTGATATTTATATCAGAGCTTCTGATCTTTTCTCATTAAACGAATATTCTAGGAAATTCGATTAAATAATAAATCTTTTTGGATAACCATTCGTTTCTTTTTAAACCCAACTGGCGGTTTTCTGACACAAAGCGGCTCTCCCCTACATACCTAAACGTGTCACCTATTAATTAGGGGATGATGGAACGTACTTTCTGACATTAGGACTCTCATTCGCCGTTTCCATAACCTCTCCCTCTACCCTTTGTCTATAAAAACCTGTTTTTTTTTTTTTTATTATCCTTTACGCTCTCAAAATCCAAAATCCCAAATCTCTCTAAGCTTTCATCTTTATCAACCTGCAACAATGGCGGCTCATTCCCAAACTTCAGATAACTCAAGCAAACTTGCTCCAAGCTTGAATATGGTACAGTTCGATGTTCCAGTCAAAGGAAACAACTACTTTCTGGACGTCACCCCATCAAAATACGATGAACAGTTTCGCCCAATCCTCGACTTTTTTACCAACTGCGAACTCAATGATGTTCTAACCAAACATGCCTGATATTCCCCTTCGCTTTGTCCAACAATGGTGGTATTCAAGTGAATACGACGATGAAAAGAAAGGACTGGTTGGGCACATTGACCTAGGAGAACAAAGCCTGACAATAAGAATAACCCCACAAACCTTGACTCGTCGATTCAACCTCCTCACGACAACTGATCTTCAAATATATGCTTTTGAGAAACTACCAAGTCAAGAAGTCCTTCTTCAGTTCCTCCACCACTTGGGCTACAACAAAGAAATAACACGCCTAAGTCAATTCAGACGTCAGTACCTGCCTCCCAAATGGAACTTTATGTTCAGTGTTCTCAACCAAACAATAACCTGCAAGATTGGAAGTCAGGATCAGACTCATCCAGCGATAATAGCCATAATGTATGCTCTCTTTTTCAACAGAAGCATCAATATGGCTCACATTCTCTTCTGTGAGATGCTGACGGCGGTGGACAAGAAGAACAAGGACTTGGCCAAAGGAAAACAACCAATATCGGTACTGTTTCCTCGATTCATCTCTGTGGTCATTCAACGAGCAATGGAGAAATTCTCCATCACTGAGGAGGGCCCAATGACACCTCTGTTTATGATGAACTCATTCAAAGCAACAGAGGTTCCTCCTTATCCACATGACCGACGATTCCCACACACCATGATTGAGGTAATTCCTACTGACTCTCCTACCCATCTCCTACTTAGTCGTGTTGCCCAATCATCAGAACCGATGATGGGATCCCCAACACACTTAGGTTCTGAGCCTAAGCCTGAATCAAAGAGTGATATCTCTGATACTGCTCAAAACATTAACAGAGCGCAACCAGAGGGTGGCTCTGAGAGGGTGAGGAAGAGAGAACATGAGAACCCTCCCTCTGACGAAGAGAATATCTCTGTCAGAGCAGAGGAAAGTAAGGAAGAAAGAATTCCAGAGGGTGAGTTTCTAAACTTAGAATCTGAGGGCGGTGAGGTAGAAAAAGATGTCCTTGACGACACAAATGAGAGAATCCAAAGCCCAAATCCCAGTGCAACCAAATTTACTGTCCAAGGTGGTCCAGCATCAATGGACATTGAAACAGAGGTGCACACCTCGAACCCTACCCATCCTAACCGCTCAGAGGCATCTGTTTCTGCCTCTGAAGCATGCACCAGAGGGGAAACCTCTGATACGGCTAAGTCCTCCCAAAAGGACTTGGACCAAGATAAAAATACTCAATCACCCCAGAGTATGTCACCTCTACCTACACATGATGCCTTTGTGGCTCAAACTAAGTTGGACCGTCCCTTAGAACGTAAGCATTGCCTGTCAGAAAAAGAATGGCACGACCTTCTTGCACAAGGAATCCTTAGCCTGGACAGCAAGGTTTCCAAACACATTCGGTTCTCATCATCAGATTCTGACTCTGATGATCAGGGACCAATCGGAACCATTATAGGGAAATCCTTGAAAAAGGGTCCCCAAGGATTAATGGGAAGTCCTTCCGGAGAAAACATCAAACCACCTCCGAAAGAAGGCCCCTCTGAACTCGAGGGAAACTTAGAATCATGTGTTGATCCTAAGGTTACCCCCTCTGATTACGTTACCAAAGAAGAGTTCAAAATCTTTGGTGATGAAATCAGAGAATCTCTGAAGGAGATAACACTTCAAATGGAGAAGACCTCAGAGGCCTCTGCCTCTAACTCTGAAGTTGAAAAGCTCACTTCAGAGGTCTCTGAGCTGCGCACGACGGTTCTCAATCAGAACGAAAAACTGGATGCTCTGGAAAGCTTGGTCATAAAAAATGACTCCGTATTGTCCAGGGAAATTCAGAACTCGAAAACAGAGCTCCTCCAGGCGATTCTACCTACCTCTGCCCCCACTCCGACAAATGCAGACTTTTCTCAATTCAAAGAGGAAGTCTTGCGTTCTTTGGCAGAGGTACTTGCAAAGATCCCTACCTCTACTGCTGCTCCTGCTACAGAGTTTATTACAAAGGCTGACCTGACCAACTTCTCCAAGAAGATCACCAGCAATGTAATGACTATATCCAGGAAGTTCGTCTCCAAGACCACTCAGCAGAACAAGAAGATTGAAGACCTTCTGAAGAATGTCAAATCTTCAGAGGGAGTATTGAAGAGAAAGGAACCAGAGGTCACATGCTCTGAGGAAGCGCGGAAGAAGGCTAGGTATGAAGATTCTGATGACGAAGATGACCAACCTCAAGGGTCATCCGATCTTCATAAGGGGGAGAAGACTCCTACTCCAAAACCTGTTGAAACACAAAAGGAGTCCACTCCCTCTGAATTAAACCAACACAAGGAGAAAGGAACAGAGAGACGTTCAACCTCCACCTCTGCTGAAGATATTCAGGCCACTCTAAAGTCGCCAGTACCTGTCATCTTTCTAGCACCATCCACTTCAGGTGCTCCAATAGTTCCAATCACAGCTGAACAAATCACAGCTGCATCTCAAGAAACTATTGGAGCTCTGGACGAAGAAGAAGATGAACAGCTCGTAGACTTCTCAACATCAGAAGATGCATTCTCATCACAAGAAAGAACAACTTATGTGATGAGAGATGCTTACGAATCAGAATCTGAAAAAGAAGAAAAAACAGATTCTGGAAAAGAGATTGAAGAAGAAGTTGAAGTAGTTAATGTCGAATAATATGTCTTCAAGAATGCTCAACCACATCATACTTCAACAACGTCAGAGCTAAGGGAATCACCAGAGATAGATGGCTACATCTCTGAACCCTCAAAAGAAGATCCTCCACAGACGAAGGAACCAGAAACCATGGTTGTTGATGAACAGGCTCCTTCAGAGAATCCTGTTCAGAAAACAAGCATCGGTCTTCCAGCAAAAGTGTTCAATAAACCTCCCACATTCCTCGAATCAAATCCCGAAGCTTCCATAGAAGACCACTTCAGATACATCTACTGTGAGTTCAACATGGCAGACACACTAGTCATTCCTCTGAATCCAAGAATCAGAGAGGACATGCCAGACTATGAGCGAAGATTTATCAGAGATAAAACCAAACCAAGAGCACAGGTCCTCTCTGATGATCCAATCATCAAAATCAACAAAATCTCAGAAAAGACCTTTGCTTACAACAAGATTATCTATAGGAATTATGTGGTAACTCGATCTGATCAGAAGATTTACGAGTTCAATGACAATGATCTCGTAAATCTAAATCCATATGATTTACCACATCTATATGCCTATTGCTCTGCCAGGTATGATCATGGAAGAAGGGAAATCAGGATGGGCATGGTTGAAGTCCGACGGGCAATGGAGGCCTATGTCAAACACCGAGCAAAACGTGACTTTCAAATAGCTCTGAACCTAGGGGAAGAGAAGCTGGAGGTAACTGAACCTGTGGAGTCATTTGACAAACTTAAAGAACAGAAGACTGGATCAATCGTTGCAGAACCTCTGGGTTTCGTCTTCAGAGTAAATCAAGAAAAGGAGATCTTTCTAGCTTCAGAAGTGTCGAAGTATTCTGATGAAACCTTGAGAGGTATAAAGAAATTGATCCATGTAAAAGAAGAAAGGCACAGAGCAGATTTACTGGCAAAGCTTGACTTAGAGATTGACTCGATGATCAACTTCAGAGCTCTGATCATGAAATTCCATAGAATATGTTCAAGTGACAAATTGTAGTCTGTTTCTTTATTTTTTTTGATATTACTTTGTATTAAACTTCCAAATGTTTAAGGAGTAATACTTAAGAGGATGATTTTCTCCTCTATGCTTTCTAGATTAAAATTCAATTCTCTGTTATTTTTGTATCTTTTATTTTCGACACTTAGGGGGAGATTGTTAGCTCCAAATCATCTGTTAAAGTGTTGAAAATAACCGTCCTATTTCAGAGGACTTCAGAGGACGAAGACTTCAGAGGACAAACCTGCCTCTGAAGTACTTATCAGATTGCAACTCAGAAGACTTCAGAGGACGAAGACCAGAGGACAAACCTGCCTCTGAAGTACTTATCAGAGATTGCAACTTACATCAGAGATAGCTTCATCAGAGGCTCTGAAGACAACGTCAGAGCTCTGAAGACATTCTCTCTGAATGCACAAGTTTTCTAATGAACAGAAGAACAGATGACTCGTCACTTAGTGATAAGATTTACTTTCTAGAGTAGGTCACTGTTCAGCATGCTCTTTTTGTCATGCAAGTACACTGCTTACTTTATGGTCCTATAAATAGGACCATCACCTTATTGTTCAAGCGTGCTTAAGAAGATATATATCTGATAATATAAGTTGAATATTTTATTCTAAGAATATCTTGTTTATCTTTATCTGCTTTATGAACTGTGATATTTGAATCTCCTTTGATATTAAACTGTATTGCTTCCGCTGTCATTACTCTTATTGTTTATATCATTGTTACGAGATTAGATCTGGGATCCAACAATATGCAAGCAGATCAAATGGTGAGTCATGAGGATACCAAAGACCCAATCTTGGTTGTCCTTTGAGATATCTGAAGATCCTTTTGACTGCTTGAAAGTGGGATTTCTTAGGCCTCACTTGAAATCTGGCACACACAGATACATCAAACATATTGCCTGGTCTTGAAGTTGTTAGATACATGAGGGAGCCTATCATGGATCTATAATGATGAACATCCACATCCTCCCCATCAAAATCTGAAGTGATCTGTTTGTGTGATTCCATAGGTGTGCTTGCAGGTTTTGCTTCTGAAAATCCAAACTTTGTAAGGATATCCTGCATATACTTGGATTGACTTATGAAAATGCCATCTTCCTTCTGTTTAACCTGTAGCCCAAGGAAGAATGTGAGTTCACCCATAGAGCTCATCTTGAATCTTTTATGCATCAACTCCTCAAACTCCTTGCACATATAATCTTTTGTGGATCCAAAGATGATATCATCCACATAAATTTGAACAAGCAGGATGTCCTTCTTCTTCCTTTTAATGAAAAGGGTCTTGTCAATGATTCCCCTTTCAAAATCATTTTCCAAGAGATGGGTAGACAGAGTGTCATACCATGCTCTTGGTGCTTGATGTAGCCCATAAAGTGCCTTCTTTAATTTGTATACTTTGTCAGGAATGTTAGGATTCTCAAACCCTAGAGGCTAACAAACATACACTTCTTCCTCAATTTTCCCATATAGAAATGCACTCTTAACATCCATCTGAAATACTCTGAACTTCATGAAAGAAGCATAGGCTAGAAACAGCCTAATTGCCTCAATTTTGGCTACTGGTGCAAACACTTCTTCATAATCTATCCCTTCTTCTTGTGTGTACCCTTGTGCCACAAGTCTGGCCTTATTCTTTATCACTATTCCTCTCTCGTCTTTATTATTCCTAAAAACCCATTTAGTTCCAATTGCCCTTTGTCCTTGTGGAAGGTCAACCAGATCCCACACATTTTGCAGCTCAAACAGCAGCAGCTCCTCTTGAATTGCTTCTATCCATCTTGGGTCTTTCATTGCATCATAGGCCTTCTTGGGTTCAATCTGAGATAGAAAACAAGATAACAAACCTGACTGCAAGTCTTTCAATCCTCCTAACTTACTTTAATGCCTTGTGATCCTGGGGGAATTGATCTCACCAATAACCAACCGAGGAGGATGATTCTTCTGAGTTCTTGTTTGAAGAAATCCTCCTCATTAATATTTGCATCAAGATTGGAGTCATTCTTTTCAGGAGTGTTTCCCCCAAAAACTGAAGAACTTTCATTATCAATATCATCCTCTTTTTCACATTTATCCTCTTTATCACCTTTATCATCTTCAGCCTGTTCTGGTTCAGAATCCTCTATTTCTGCATCATCCCTCTTTTCTTGTTGACAAAATTCAACAGGATCAACTGTAGGTATAGGGAACAACACAAACTCTGGTTTCTGTGCCTGTACCTTTTCTGAACTTGTTCCTGCAATTTGAACATTACTAAAACCCAAAGAATTAGTTAGTGAATCAATGTTAAACAGCCAATCAGGACCTGTACCAATCAGATTTGGTGTGTTCTCATTGCATTTGACATTGTCACTTTCCTCTATAATCCTGAAAGAACTGTTGAATACTCTATATGCCTTACTCTGAGAGGAGTATCCAATAAGAAAACCATCCTCAACTTTGCTTTCAAACTTACCTAAATGAGATTTGGTGTTGAGAATTTTGCAAGGACAACCAAAAGGTTTGAAAAATCCAATAAAAGGTTTCTTCTTTTTGAAAAGTTCATAAGGTGTCTTTCCTTGGGATTTGACTACTAGAACTATGTTTTGGACATAACAAGCAGTATTAACTGCTTCTGCCCAAAAAGTAATGGGTAATTTTGAATCTGCCAACAGAGATCTAGCAGCCTCAATCAATGTCCTATTTCTCCTCTCAGCAACACCATTTTGTTGAGGAGTCCTCGGAGCACTGAATTGTCTATCAATACCTTTAGTCTCACAAAAGTTGTTTAAGTCACTGTTTTTAAACTCAGTTCCATTATCAGATCTGATGACTTTGACTCTTAGATTTGTTTGGTTTTCAATCCTAATAACAAAGGATTTGATCAGTCCACTTGTCTCATCCTTAGTCCTCAGAAAATATACCCAAGTAAATCTAAAGAAATCATCAACAATGACCAAGCAATAGGTTTTCTTACCAATACTCATCACATTTGTAGGACCAAAAAGATCCATATGCAATAACTGAAGGGGTGAAGAGTTTGTGTTTATTTGTTGGGTCCGAAATATGATAAGTCTGGTTAGTATTGCTAAGTATTGAAGATTACCACTGCTGAAGACATTAGTACTGCTAGTTGAAGAAATTACTACTGCTAGTAGTATTAATACTGCTTGAAGAGTTAGTACTGCTAGAAGAATAGTTAGTACTGCTCGGAGGGTTAGTACTGCCAACAGAGTTACTACTGCTAGTATGTTAGTACTGCTGAAGATAAGGATACTACTAGAAGATTAATGCTGCTAATGTTGATAAGGATGATTTGTGCGAAAGACAAGGAGGTGCTGATAATTATGGAATGGATTCTGAAGATCAACGTTTCTTTAGTAATTATCTTGTAATTTGTTTTGTATATATAGTCTAGAAGTCTTAGATTATAATAGATATACAGAGATACATACGTTTTTGTTTTTAGAGAGAATTAGCCTCAAGATTATTAGTAGTCCTTTCATTAGAGAAGTATTGAACGTCTGTTGATCCTGTTCAACAGATTGAGGCTTTGGTTGTAATCATTAAGTTAATTCAATATAACGTGTGATTTGATTCATACACTGTTTCATTGGTTTATTGTTAAAGTGTTATTCCACAACTTCTTTAACAAAGTTTCTGAGTGTTTAATTAAATTCATGTTTAGAATCTCGATCTTGACAAGTGGTATAAGAGCTTTAGGAACTCAGAAATCAATAATCATCATGGACGGATCACACGACAGTGTTCTTGTTTCAAAGGTTCCCATGCTCAAACCTAATGAGTTTGACATGTGGAAAATCAGGATCAGGCAGTATATACTTCTTTCAGACTACTCAATGTGGGATATCATTGAGAATGGTCCCTCCAATGAAGGAGAGATAGGAGCAGATGGCAAGAGACCTCCACCAAAGACTGATGGAGAAAGAAAGATGAGGCAGACTGAGATGAAAGCCTTGACCACTCTGCTCTTGGCAATTCCTAATGAATACCAACATCAGTTTTGCAACTGTGCTGATGCCAAAATCTTGTGGAATGCTTTGGAGAAGAGGTTTTCAGGTACCAAAATCACAAAGAGAAATCAGAAAGCAATTCTCAAGCAACAATATGAAAATTTTATGTCTACAAAGAATGAGTCTATGACTCAAACCTTTGATAGATTCAACAAGTTGATTGGAGAATTGGCCACTGTTGGTGTCAAGATGGACCAGGATGATGTCAACCAAAAGTTTCTAAGATCCCTTGGTGAAGATTGGGTAATGTATACAATATCATTCAGGAAGAATGATAATCGGTAGGATAAGTAACTTGATGATCTCTACAATGATCTCAGGGTGTTTGAAGCAGAAATTGAATCTAAGAAGAAGCCATCTGGATACTCTCACAATGTTGCTCTCTTATCATCTACTACTGATTCTTCTGCAAACACAGAATCAGTTAGTGTTGCTTATGGCTCAAAACAGGATGGACTCAATGATTCCGTTTTGGAAGCCTTCCTTGCTAGTCATGCTAAATCTTCTCTTATTAATGATGATCTGGAGCAGATCAATGTTGATGACCTTGAAGAGATGGATATCAAGTGGCAAATGGCAATGCTCACCATGAGAATCAAAAGATTCATTAAAATAACAGGAAGAAACAACTTTGCCATGAGAAGAGAAGATGGTGATGGATTTGACAAATCCAAAGTTGAATGCTACAAGTGTCCTAAACTGGGGCACTTTGCAAAAGAATGTAGAGGAGGAATCTCTCAACAGCATGGGAGCAACAATCAAAGTCCACCAACTTCAACAACAACTGGAACCCATCTCAAGCACTTGTCTCACAAGATGGAATGGGATTTGATTGGAGTGATCAAGCAGATGAGGCAATTCAGAATCAAGCATTGATGGCTAAAGTTTTAGAGTCTTCAAGCACTGCAATTCCCACAGAGGTAAAATCTAAACTTTGCTCTAAAGCCTGTCTTGAACCTGTTAAGAAGTACAGGGATCACAATCAGAGCATGTGTGATGATCTTAAAAGGTTGGAGAAACATAGGAGAGAGTCTAATTTGATCATTGTGAATTTTGAAGAACAAATTAAGGCAAATCAGGCCAATGAACTTCAACATTCATATGATCAAAACTATTGGAAGTGGGAGAAGAAGGAGTTAGAGATTAAGCTAGAGAAGTCTAGAGAATAATGTTAGAAAGTCAGAAGTGAATTTGAGAATGCCAAATTAGAGATTGAGAAATTTTCCAATGCCTTTAAAGCAATGGACACTTTACTCAAATCTCATGTTCATGACAAACTGAAGAGAGGTATAGGATATAATAACACCCCTCTACCTTACAACAACAAATTTATTCCACCCACTTCAGACCTCTTAGAAAGGCAAGATAAGAATGACTTACCTGCAGGAGCCACAGAGGTAGATCCACTAGACATTGTAGTGGTAGAGGCAGAATTTGAAGAAGTGAACAATGAGGATAAGAATAAGGAAGACCAGAAAGAAATTCCCTTAGAAAACCATATTTTTACAAATGAAAGGGGAGGTAAACCATTTGTCAAGAGTGAGAAAGTGGAGAAGTCTAAGATTGGGGAAGAGACTGTTAAGAGTGAGAAAGCTGAGACCTCTAGGAAAGGGAAGGAAAAGGTATAGGGAGATCACTATATGCAAACTACTGTTGTAAATCTCTGTACTTGTCAACAAATCTAGCCCCATCAACATGATAAAATAAGGGGAAATCAGAGAAACAGAAATAACCAGTGGGCTCAAAAACAAGGAATTGATCTAAGCAAAATCAATAGACCAAAGCCTTGTTTTATTTGTGGCAAGTTGAATCATTTAGCCAAACACTGTTATTTCAATCTTGTTAACCAAAGAATTACTTTTCAAAGAAAAATACAAAATTCTGTTTGTTATAGGAAGCAATCAAGAAGATCAAGGAATCACATGACTGAAAATGTGAGAACAGCACTAATGAAGACTGGTACTGCAAAATCTCATATTCAGAATAAGTTTGCTAAAACAAAAGAAGATATTCAAAGCAAATCAAGGAGTAACACAAAGAATAGGAAAGCAAACAAATGTGTCTTAATTTGGGTCCCAAAAGAAACTAAACCTGTTAGTACTGCTACCTCAGATAGTACTGCTAACAGAAATAGTGCTGCTGATAGCAATACTACTGCTGACCAAGTTAGTACTGTTAATAAAGTTAGTACTGCTAACCAAATTAGTACTGCTAATAAGGATAGTACTGCTAACAAAGTTAGTATTGTTGACCAAGTTAATACTGCTAACAAGGATAGTACTGCTATCAGTGTTAATACTGACAAGCCTATAATTAAGACAAAGTATTCCAGCCATTAGATTCCTGACTCTGATCATCTCATCAAGACTAAGCTTAATGAATATGAGTATGTTGATGAGAAAGGGCAACCCAATACCACTTTGGCTTGGGTTCCCTCAAGAAACTAGTTGTTTTATTTTATGTGCAGGGTAACCAACAGCTCAAGGGGAACAACATTTGGCATGTAGATAGTGGTTGCTCTAGGCACATGACAGGTAACATGTCCTGCCTTCAAAATTTCAAAAGGTTTGATAGAGGACGTGTTGCTTTTGGTGACAATCCAGCAAGAGGTAAGATAAGTGGCAAAGGTATGGCTTCAAAAGGTAAAATGACTTTTGAAGATGTTTACTATGTTGAGCAATTAAGATACAACCTGTTAAGTGTATCACAGGTCTGTGACAAGAAACATAGTATATTATTTAGTGATACTGAATGTATTATCCTTGCTCCAGGATTCAAGGTAGTTGATGAAAATATGATACTACTTAGAACTCCTAGAAAGGATAATGTTTATTGTTTGGACTTAGAGAGTGTTTCATCTGATTCATCACTAAATTGTCTGTTTTCAAAAGCTTCTTTAGATGAATCATCTCTTTGGCACAGAAGGATGTGTCACATGAATTTTAAAACTATGAACAATCATGTGAAAAACAACCTTGTGAGAGGTTTGCCTCAAAAAGTGTTTTCATGTGATGATCATTGTGTTGCATGTCTTAAAGGGAAGCAGCAAAAAACTTCTCATAAGTCCAAAGAAATAAACACAATCTCTTCACCCCTTCAGTTATTGCATATGGATCTCTTTGGTCCTACAAATGTGATGAGTATTGGTAAGAAATCCTATTGCTTAGTCATTGTTGATGACTTCTCTAGATTTACTAGGGTATATTTTCTGAGGACTAAGGATGAGACAAGTGGACTGATCAAATCCTTTGTCCTTAGGATTGAAAACCAAACAAATCTAAGAGTTAAAGTCATCAGATCTGATAATGGAACTGAGTTTAAAAACAGTGACTTAAACAGCTTTTATGAGACTAAAGGTATTGAGAGACAATTCAGTGCTCCTAGGACTCCTCAACAAAATGGTGTTGCTGAGAGGCGAAATAGGACATTGATTGAGGCTGCTAGATCTCTGAGAAACATAAAATCCCAAACAATCCAGCTAAATTCACAATATATGACAATATGAACTAGAGAGAGAGAGAGAGAGAGTAGAGAGAGAAAGTAGATCTTGAATCTTCATCACATATATCTCCCGTATCTGATCTTACAATGAAAGGCTTAAGGAAAAAAACAAGACAAAACCTATTTATACTACAAGCTTAAAACCAAGACTTATCAACCAAGTAAAACAAATACAACTTTGACTTTTAATGACTTTGACATTGTTGACTTTCTAACATTGACTTTCTAATTAAATCTTGGATACAATATTTGGACTTAACAATCTCCCCCTTTGTATTCAAGATTTAATAAAAATTTGACACTAGTCTTCAGCTCTTGATTCTTCAGCCTTTTGTCTTTGACAACTTTGAACTTTGAAGCTTTAACAATCTTCAGTCTTTCAGCCTTTGAAGAATCTTGAAAAGTCTTTTTCACATTGAAGCTTTGAAAGTCAACATGTCTTGAACACGAAACAGATGTTTTGAAACTCCTTTGAAACTTAAACTTTGAAACATCTTTCACAAACTTTGAACACCTTTGAAACAACTTTGAGGAATCTTTGATCTTGTATCTTCTTCTGTTGTGATCACTGAACTGTCTTTAGAAAACAAACTTCTCAGAAATCTTGATTTATCTTTGAATAAACTTTCTTCAGAATCTTTTGACTTTGTATTAGCGGAAGCATTTTGAAATGACTTTTGAACTTTCAGAATTTCTTCACAAGTCTTTTCACTTTGACAACTCTTCATGGCTTTGAAATTAAATCTTTATAAAATTCTCCCCCTTTTTGATGATTGTGAGCATCATGATCATCAAAACATCTTCAATTTCAGCACAGTCTTTGATTTCCCCCTTTGTGAACAAATAACAATCTCCCCTTTGATAGTTGTCGCGCTTTGATCTGATTAGCCGAATCATGAACTGTATATACCCGAATCTTTTCAAATTCAGATATAATGAACGTGGTAACCCTGATTCAACAAATGAAACAGTTAGGAATGCCTGTCAGTAACACAAAGTTACTGTGTACAACGAATGTACAATTTAAGGAGATGGTTTGATGATGAATCCCCAGGACTTCCATTCAATCATTGAAAAACACAAGGTTTATCTATGAATGTTCTGACAGAAAAACAAATTTTCTGTGTGCTTGTGCTTGTGTATGAAAGAATTTAACACAATGATTGTGTTTCATAAGTTTCATAAGGCTCAAATTGTGTAAACTGTTGAGACAGCAACATGTATTACACGGACTCAATGTGCATGAAAGAGGTGCGAAGGTGGGGCAACTTTCCTTCTTTTTCAATATCTAAATCTTCTGAGTGAAGATTAGATAGCAGATGTGTTGCGTCCCCAATGAAAATGAAACATTTCTTTTTCGGGAAAGAAATGAGTGGTTGGTGGGGTAATAGCAAGAGTTGACATGGGCTCACTGCCTGTTTCAATGATGGTCACCAAAGAATGTGAACCAATCAGTAGATGTGCCTGCCCGGCTCAGAAAGTGGTTGGTGCAGAGTTCTGATATTCTTTTAACTCTGATCTCACACCCTCTTTCTTTTTATCATTAAAGCTCACTTCTAACCAAACTCTCATTTCCATTTTTCCGCTCCACACACTGAGAAAAACTCAACCGGATAAGTTATCTCCCCCACTCTTTGATTTTGACCCCTCACCCCTCAATCACTCAAGGATAACTTCCTGGGTAGGAAACACTGATTACGTGAATCCATGGAAGTTATGTTTAAGCTCACACATAAATCCCATGTAAGTCCTAAAAAAATATTTTTTCAACAGTTTAACTTGAACAATGAAGCACAAATATGAAAACATTGTCAAAAATGTATGCTCATGAGTTTTGAGCAATTGAGCTTTGAAGATTTCTCAAAACAAAGATATTGAATGAATGAAATGAAATCAAAAGAATTGTTTTGAGAATCTGACAATGTATCAAGCAGATCAAATGAAATTTTTAGGGTATCAAAGAACTGGATATTTTGTTTATATGAGAGAATATAAACAATTTATCAATGAAAACACAAATATGAAAAAAAATGAATGATGCTCAACAACTTTGAAATCAAACGAGGGTATTACCATCGAAAAATATGTTCGTTATGAGACATGGTAATAACAAATTCAAATGAAGTACTGAACCGGTGTGTGTGAATACTTTACAGTATAAAGACAAGATAATACGCAAGTAATGATTTTTGGAAACACACGGTCAGTTAAACATTAAAGCTCAAAACTTGAAAAACATTTAAAATCATACTTCTAAATTCATGAAACCTTTTGAGAATCAGAAGTGGTTTGAACATTACAAAAATTGTTTTTCATGCTTGAAAGTTGTTCTTCTTTCAAACACTCAGAGATCTAGATCAGAAGATATTTACCTTTTAGGATCCCCCTCAAATCATGATAAAATTATTTATGTCTTTTAAGCTCCCCCTGGATATTAGTAGAATATCCTTCTCTGATCATTGAAAAACGGGTCCTGGTCTGTTATTTGATCAGAAGCCATCACCTTTACTCCCCTTATAAATTATGCAACAGTAGATTTATCAATGAAAACAAGATAGAGATCCACAATTCCTTCTGGAATGTAGTCCGTCATATCAGTAAGATTTATCAGTGAAAAAGTACAGGATAGAGATCTACAATTCCTTCGGGAATGTAGTCCGTCATATCTCTCTGATGCATTTTTCAAGAATGTACTCCCCCTCGATGGTTGATTTCTTCATTTGAGTATTTGAGTACAATCTCTGATTATGACAGGAGTAAGGTCTTTTAATCGTTGAAGTACGGGTCCTAGGTTGATGTAATTAGAATCCATAATCTTGGCATTGAGGTGCGGGTCTTGAACTGTGTTATTCAAGAGCCATATTTCTCTTACTCCCCCTTGACTTGAGGTGCCTGCAACACAGAATCAGTTTTCGGTTTTGGTACCCACTGGTATTTGGGTCCATGAATGTTAGTTGCAGTTCTTGTGGGGGATATCGAGTAAGAACCATACCAGAAACGATCACTGGCCTTGTGGATATGATCATGTGTACAGCAGTAAGAACAATAAAATTTATTACCTGAAAACCTGAGTAATTGATATTTTGAGTATTTAAAGTCATGATTACCTTTATGCTCTGTGTTCTTCTTTGCTTGATATACATGTACACATGATGTTTTTCCTTTCAGCTCAACTGACATCTCATCTTTAACTGGTTTCTTCTGCCACACCAGTTTCTCTTTGTTGAAGCTTCTTCTTCTTGAAGATGTACCTGAACCATCTAAATATCCATCATAGAAGATGTTAGTTTGATGAAATCTGATCAAAAGATTTAGCTGACCTTTGTGAAGAGACAAATTTCTGATTTGATCTTGAGACAGACTTCTCAAGCTCTTTGATTTTTGAAGCAAAATTGTCTCTTTCTTTCACAAACTGGTCAATCTTCTTCGAGAATTCAGACTTCATTTTCTGCTCTTTCAGTGCATTAGCAGATAGTTCAGATAACTTTGCAGTTAGCTTTCTAATCTCGGTCTCAAATATTCTTCTTTCTTCTTCAAACCCCGTCTCAGCATCCTTTCTTTGGCCGGATATTTCTTTAAAGAATCCAACGTTCTTCTGTTCAATGGCCTTCTTTTCTTTAACAAACTTCTCTCTTTCCAAAATAAGTACTTTCTCAAAATCGGAAACTTGTTGAGAAAGCTTTATGCATTTAATCTCAACTGCTTTCTTCTCTTCAAAACACTTTCTTGAGAAATCTGAGAACTTCTTTGAAAAACCTTTCTTTTCATTCTCAAAATTAGCTTTATCTTCAGCAAGATTTTGCTCCAAATCAGATATATTATTTCTAAGCTCAGCATTCTCATATTCCAATTTCTTAACTTTCTGCTCATTGCTCTCAACAGAGACTGTCTGCTGAATTTTAGCTTCCAACTCAAAAATCTTTCCTTTTAGCTCAAACACAACCGTTGGCCCTAACATCGTCCATTCAAGATAGTCCCATATCTGCTTTCCTGTTGACTTGTATAAATCTTTTTCTGTCAACTGATAGGTATTTATGTGACCATTAATCTCATGACGAATACTATTCAACAGAATAGTTCGAGTCACATTATCAGCACTCTTTCTTTTCTCCCGATCCTCAGTACAATCTTCTGTTGGAGTACGAGATTTCATCTCTCCTTCAGTCAATGACAATTTGATATAGCAACTCAGCTCATGTGTATCTACAAATTTAAAAAAATCAGTTTTCCACTGCTCGTATCTTCCTCTGAACAAAATTGGAGATCTCATCTTGTTTCAAATAGAGTTTGAAAAAATGATCGTTAGTTGCAATGAATTCAGACAATCTAAAATTTTCTCTCTCAGAAAACTTTGAATAAGAAACAGCTTGATAAACAATGATCGTTCCCAAACATTTCAGAAATTTTGACTGAAAGTCAAAATCATATCAGAAAAAAAATAATCTCAGAAAAATACAATTTCTGGAACTTCTTCAAATCACTGAAACTTATCAAAACATAGAACTGAAATTCGCAAACCAAAAGAATCTTGAAAATTCTCAGATTAACTGGATAAGCTCAAAAACTACATAAAACGAACTAAAAATGAAAAAAATGAAAATAGGGACTAACATCGACAAAATACGAAACTAATACGAAAAACGAGGACTAAAATTAAAGAAATACTAAGACTTGACGAAAAACGAGAACTCAAAATGACAAAAACACAAAATATAAAATCTAGGGGCTAAAAACATAAAAACACAAAACTTATAAAACTAGATGGACTAAAAATGACAAAAGAACAAACTAAATACTAGAGGGACTGAAAAAGTAAAAACCTAAAAGATAAAAACTACAGGGACTAAATCTGCCAAAACTAAAAACTAATTAACAAAACTAACAAATTTAACGTAAAAGGACTAAAAATGTAACACATTTAACAGAAAACCTAACAAAGTTAACTATAGGGACCGAAAAAGACAAACTTTAAAAGATACTAACTAGCCTAACACTACTAACTGAGAAATAGACTAAAAATGTAATGAAAACTAACGAAACTAACAATCTAGGACCAAAATGTCATATTTCTAACGGAGATAAAGAGCTACTAATGGACTTCGTCCAATCACTATTCATCTTCTTCCAAAAACAATCTGTGAATTTCAATCGACGATATCTTCTTCGTTTTTCAACGAAAATCGATGAAACAAGTTGGACAATACTCCTTGTTCACTCCAAAATCGATTCCAACAAAAAATATTTGAACATGCAGTGATTTACAAGCTGTGGATAGCGACAAAGTTACTCCGGCGAGATGATTTTCCGGCGAGATCTTTCGTGATTTTAAACCTTTTAAACACCTGGAAATCGATAGAAATCAACTAACAAACACGATTAGAAGATAATATGTCCAAAACATTGCTCATAAATCCAGAAACATCATTTTCCGGCGAAACCCGTTTTTCCGGCGAGTTTTCCGGCGAAACTTCTAACACTCGTATCTCACTCGTTTCTTAACGAAAATCGAATCCGAAACTTGTTCTGGAATCCTTGTTACAAGTAGAAAAATTTAGGACCAATTAGTTCGATCAAAAATACCTTATATGAAGACCAACTTCGTGACTTTGCACGATGAAGTTTTCGTGAGAAGTTCTTTGCGAGAACCTGTGGTTTTCGTTAGAAACTATTTGCGCAAACGTATGGTTTGCGTGAGAAATGGTTTGCGTAAGGTATGGATTGCGAGAAGTATGATTTGCGTAAGGTATGGATTGCGAGAAGTATGGTTTGCGTAAGACAGTTGAAACGCAAAGTTGTGGTTTGCGTAAGACAGCTGAAACGCAAAGCTGTGGTTTGCTTGAAAGCTTCAATGCGAGAACCTGTGGTTTGCGTGAGTTCTTTAACCACAGCTGAAAAATGAATCTGGTGAAATTGTTATGAATGAAAGTGATGGCACAAATTTCAAAACCTGCAGATATGAAAATCAAGTGAAACAAATGTAAATGAAAGTGATGGTGCAAATTTCAAAATCTGCAGACATGAATGATTTCACCGATTGAAAGCAAATAGTGCAAAATCAATTTTATTTTCGCATGATCTTCAAGAACTCAAATTCAGTAAAAAAAAATTAAACCTGCAAATCACATTCAAGAATTGATCAATATTACAATTAAAACACATTTCTAATATCAAATTCAGATTAAAAACTACAAAACATATGAATTTGATCAAGAACAGACATCTTTAAACTGAAAAAAAAATATCGAATTTGCAAACTGATTTTGTGATTAATTTGTAAAATTGTGTGACTACAAATTGTTTCTTGACAAATATCGATCACAATGAAATCAAATTCACTCACAAACAACAAAAAATTTAGAAGATATTCGATTTAACATATTTGTGTTCTTGAAATTTTCAAGAAAATCAACTTTTCGATTCAAAAAAATTCCAGAAATTGATCCAACTTTTCTGTGATAATCTTTCTGAAAATGTTTGGTATGGCTCTGATACCAATTGAGAAACATAAAATCCCAAACAATCAAGCTAAATTCACAATATATGACAATATGAACTAGAGAGAGAGAGTAGAGAGAGAAAGTAGATCTTGAATCTTCATCACATATATCTCCCGTATCTGATTTTACAATGAAAGGCTTTAGGAAAACAACAAGACAAAACCTATTTATACTACAAGCTTAAAACCAAGACTTATCAACTAAATAACACAAATACAACTTTGACTTTTTAATGACTTTGACATTGTTGACTTTCTAACATTGACTTTCTAATTAAATCTTGGATACAATATTTGGACTTAACAATTGAAAGTTCAAGAATCACTAAATCTTCTGGAGAGAGAAAGTATACGCTCCAAAGTAAACTAATATTCAAAAGTGTGTTCCAAAGTTACAAAACAAAGACTAGAAAGGGACTTAAATACCCCTAGTCTTAACACAACAGATAACCCACTAAACATAATTTAGACAAGGGAAATAAATACAATGATTACTACAAAATTAGACTTAACAATCTCCCCCTTAGTAATCATTGGCGCAGTGGTCTTCAAAAAAAAATCTTCTGAATCAGCATTGACCGACTAAGCGACTTTGGTGAATCATTGACGCTCTTCTCTTTGACGAAGTCTATTCAGTCCAATTAACACTTCCAAACGTCGCAGAGTAGAGCGGAAATTCAATCTCTCTTGAATAGTATCCAAAGTCTTCTTGAGGAGACGAATTTCATCATTATCAACCAGAAATGCATTATTTCTTGTTTCCAAAAATCTTCTTTTAGCCTCTTTCAGATGTTGCTCCAACGGAAGCTTGATCACCTTTAAAGTTCCATCTGAGTAATGAGCAATTTCTTCAAATCTGAAAAAGCATTTTTCATTTGAGCCATTTTTGTAGACAATTCCATAAGGATATTGAACAATGGTGAGTAGAGGATAAGACTCTAAGTTTGGCAAGCTTCGATTTGGCCTTTGAAGATTTACAACCGGCTGAAAACTTTCAACGGACATCTGGAAATCAAAAACTCTGTAGAATCGGATTTGCCGTCGAATGAATCTTTTTATAACGAACATCGCCCGAGATACATCCTGATTTCTATGATAGAGATTCCTGAAATGATCATATAAGAACTCAATATCATCAATTGAAAGATCAGTAAAATCTGCCTCTGAGAATTTATACCGCCTGCAATCTCTTCTTTCAACTCCAAAGTCAGGATACCAGATATTCACAAACTTGTTGATCGTGACACTGATGACTTGAACAATCAAGTGTGGAGAAGAAACGGTATTATTCCTTTTGCGCTGGCACTTAATGAACATTAAGTATTCATACTGATAGGCATCTGACTCTTTCTCAACTCCAAAAATTGCATAAATGTTGATTGGTCTTCTTCTAGAAACAAAGATGTTACTCTGAGTATCTTCTAGAAAAGCTGATCTTTGTCTGGAAGCCAAATATCTTCGTTGTAAACTTCTTTGTCTCTGTTGTCTGGTCAAAGCTGGTCCTTCTTCCAGGATAGTCGGTGGAATCACTGGTTCAGAGAGAGTAACATCATCTTGTGCTCTAGACGACTGACCAACTTCAAATGAGCTTGAAGGAACGGTGGTAGTCGGAGCTGAACTAGTAGCAGGAGTAGATGTAGCTTTAGCAGTTTCAGGAACCTCACCATGAGCAGGAAGATCACTGTATAACAATTATGCCTCTTCTTCATGTTTTGCATCCATAAAAACTGAGTCATCTTTTGTATCAGAGATGATAATGATGTCATCACAATCTTCTTCTTTGACTTGGCTTATTTTCTCAAATCTGACATCTTCATCATCGTCTGAATTAATCTCTATGAAATTCGCAAAGAATGATCTCATGTCATTTGTCGCTTCTGAGTCTTCAATTTCATGAGCACTTGTAGAAACATCTGGATCCACATACACCACAATTTGCATATTATTGACAATATTACGCTCAGAAATATTCAGTTCATTAGGCAAAGAAGACAAGTCAGCATTTTCAATCATGACGTTCACGAGATCTTGAATGCTACAATCTTGAACGTTGTCACCATTTTTTCTGTACCACCAGCCACCTCTTCTTGAGATTGATCTTCTCTATCTGAAGAAGATCCTTCCACTCTCAGTCTCTTTACCATCTCCCCCTCATGGCCTTGATGATCTGGATCATCTTGGTCATGTCTGCGTTTAAGAGACGGACCGGCCTCAGTTCTGCAACTTTGTTCATGAACATCAAACCTGTTAGATAGTTCAGAGAAAGCTTGAAACATGAAAGACTTAAGATCATCAAAACTTGTTCGAACTTCATATCTGAAAGCATGGAACTCGTCAGATAAAGCAGTAATTCTCTCAGAATCAGACGAAAGAACTGGAGGCGGTGTAGACTGGAAATTCCTTAGAAGAGAGATCAAATCCTGATCTTGATGTTCTGGCGGTGACATCGAAAGAAGGCGAGCGTAGAGCAGATGTTGGTCTCGGAGGTGCTTAACAAGTTTGTAGAAGGGGGGGGTTGAATACAAACACAAAAATTTTAATTTTAATAAATTGTTTATTGATAAATCAAACACAATTTACAAGTTTGTTGCGAAATAAGATTAAGACAGACTCAATCTAAACAAACTTAAGAAACACTAAGATGATTGCACAAGAATTTCAGAGAATGGGGGATTAAGGAATATGGAAAACAAAGGTTTCTATTTGGGGTTCAAAGATTGACCACACCTTCAAATGGAGGGGTGATCTTCCTATTTATACCCTATGTATTAAATGCATGGCAGGGCACTTTACACGTGGCGTTCACTGATTGGCTTTGGAAGTCTGACTTTGGGAGACATGCTTTCGGTCGGATCATGAACAATGTAGTTGACAGAGTTGTTGTACGAATTGTGGTAGAGGCATGTCCTTTCTTACACATCGTACTGAGTTGTGCAAGGTAAGACAAAAGGAAACTTGAGGTATAAGCTTTGTGATCATTCGATCGCTGAATATCTCTTTCTTCAGAGACATCAAGACTTCAGCGATCGCTGAAGCTTTCCTCATGTTCCTTCGCGTATAAGTAGAGTTGTCTTTTCTTCACTGATATCCGCATCAGGTCACTAGTAGACTTCTCTTTGTTCAGCAGCTTCGTCTTTGATTCAGCTATGAACCTCTGTTGACGCGAGACTTGTCTGCAGGGATTACCTTACTGTTTACATTAGAACTATCAGCGATAACTGAATAGACTCAGTTTGATCACTGATAGTGAAACACTAATACATATTAAATGTTTATAAGAAAGACTATCAGTCAGTCTGATCGCTGATGGTGAAACACTAATACATATTAAACGTAATTTTCACTTAGTACAGAAAAAGGGTCGTTATCAAATCACTGAGAGAGTTTGGATCAACAATCTCCCCTATTTGATAATGACAAAGTAACTGAAGAAAGTTACTTTATAATTCAAAATGATGGAATAATCAGGACTCATAACATACATGTCCCAATTACTATTTTGAGGGATCTTTTACAGTACTGATAGAGTTAAGTACTTCACTGAAATTTTCATTAATCCAAGAAAAGAATTACAAGGTATGAAAATTACAAGTACAAGTGATGTAGTAACTACTGTAAGTTTAAACTAATAGATTACAAGAAGAAAACTAATCTATCAGCTATCTAAAGAGGGTTTAGGAGGATTGATCAAATACTCAGGTATATCTTCTCCTTTTTGCTTTCGCACTAAAGATTCTTTTCTAATGATCACTTTGATTTGCTCAGCAGCAGGAGAGAGGTCACACCATAAGCACATGAGATCCTTGAGAAGACCGAGGGGACAGATAGGGATTTCAGAGATTCTTTGAAATCTGAGCTGTTCCTCGTCATTTCTGAAGAAGATTCCAAAAGGTTCTTCAAGTACTTGTCCGACAACATATGGTCCACCAGGAGGCAGAGATAGATCCAGAACTGAAAGATCAGGAGGAGGACCGAACAGAGCTTCTCTTGAAAATTTGATTGAGGTTTCATTCCTAATCACCGTGACATTTTCAGAGGAGGAGGAGACAGGATTTCTTTTGATCTGCTTTGGCTTAGAAGGAAGAGCAGACGACACTTTTAGGATTGAAGCGACTCTGTTGATGAGAGCATCATTTATCCTTTCAACATAACCTCTGTAGATTGATTTTGATTTCTTCAGTGCGTCTTTGAACTCAAGCCATTCCATATAGCCGAGGCTTTCCAGCTTTGAAACAAACATCGCCTTGCAGCTTCCATCCTCTCTGGTAATCTCCATAGTGACAGGAACTTTGTCCTTCTTCTTTCTTCCAGAGATAGTAACAACTATGATCTTCATTGGGTCAGAGCGATAGTCAATTTTATGCTTGCACCAATCGACTGAGTTATCGCTGACCGCTTTTTCTTTTGAGCGTTCCTCTTCAATCTCTTTCAAAAGAGCAGCATGGACTTCAACTGGTTTCTTCTTCAGCTTCTTCTCTTTGACTTGAGAAGACTGAATTTTGAGAGCCAGAGAGGAATCTCTTTGACAATCAGCAATCAGCTTCTCAGCCCTGACGGATTCTTCAATTTCAGCTTCTGTCAGGAACTCTAGATCTGATGATTGAGAGGGGATCTTTCGCCATTGATTCTCTAGATAAGAGATGATATTTGTTCTTTTCTTCATCTCTTCCTCTGACCAGTGAAGTGGTCTAGACGGCCTTCGTGGATTTTGCAGGGACTCTTCTTCTTCATCCTCTTCATCAATCTCTCTTACAAAGATTGGGATTATCTGGTCATCAGCTTCAGCAGCTGGGATTATTTAGAGCTCCTTACCCTTAAGCAGGGGAGAGAACTGTCTGGTCAGAAAATGAGAGAGAAAAAAAGTTAGTTTATTTTTAGAGAAGAAGAGAGATAAAGGCTAGAAAGAAACAGGGGTGGGATTTTAATAGATGGATAAAGGAACGAGGGTAAGGCATACCTGAGAAGGATTCTCCTCAGATAGTGAGATCATCTTCACGCTTTCCTCAGCAGTTGCACCTTTGCTTTGGGAAGGGGTTCCTGAAGATGTCTCATGACTCCCCCCTGCTTTGATAACTTCTTTTGAAGCTATCGCTGATGAAGTGACGGCTGAAGAACACCATAGAGATTGATCTTCTTCATCGTCATCATCATCATCTTGTTGAGGTTCTTCCTCTTGATCTTCAAGATCAAGGGCTTCATCTTCATCGTCCTCCTCTTCCTCTTCATCGATGGTAGGAGGGGCTTTTTCAGCAGCTATCTCCACCTCAACATGAGAGGGAGTTTCCTTTAGTTGAACCTCGGCAGCAGCTTCTAACTCCGTATTTTATTCAGCTGCTTTCTCCCCCTCTTTGTCATTATCATGGAGGGAGAGATCTTTGGAAAGAGATGAAGTGTGTGCAGCGACCAACTTCTGAACTTCAGCATCCAAACTATCCAGACGGCCTTCAAGCACAGGGATATCTGACGTAGCTTGATGAATAAACTCCACAGCTATGTTCAGAGAGGTGCGATCGCTCTCTGTAAATGAAGGAGCAGGAATTGGAGCTGGTGCCTTCAGGTGAGTCAGGATTTGCTGAAGAAGAACTTCACAGGAATCAACCTTTGTAGACAGAGCCGAAAACTGTTGCTGTGAGTCTTCCCTGACTTTGACAATCGCTTCTTGGAGAGTAGCGATTTGAGAGACGTCAGCTTTGGAGGCGCATTTAGCTGTCAGCGTCTTCAGTGCGTCACCAGCGGTATGAACAGCGCTGGTGGTGTTGTTGAGAGAAGCAGTCAGAGACTCCACCTTTGCACTCAAACTGTTGACATTGGTTTCAACAGTCACTAAACTAGGACTTGAAATATAAGTTAGTTTTTGAGAAACAGGCTTATATGGTGAGTTGGGAGTAGTGTTTAAGGTTATAGGAGTGCCTGAATTATCAAACATTTTGTAGAATTGCATAGATTCCTCAAAAGATTGATGTTCAGGTCCTATGGGTCCAAAATGTGGTTGCGAAAAAGTAGATGAGGGGTCAGAGACCAAAGAAATAGAAGGATAAGAGATGGGGATAGAAGTAGTGATAGGGGTAGTTACCGTTGTGATCACCTCAGGATGTGGAGGAGCTGAGATGATGGGTGATGTCACTGTTGATGTGACAGCGATCGTAGTTGCTGGCATGGTTGACGTGGGTATTGCTGAGGATGTGAAGGAGAGACCCACGAATGCATCCAAGGAGGTTTGTTGAGAAACAACCCTAGGTATTGAGCTAGATGTACCTTTATCCTCGGTCACCTTGGTCTTCTTCGAAGGACCAAGGGAGCCAGTTGATGGTCGTTTGGAAGGGGTAGCGGTAAGGATAGCAGAAGAAGGAACCTCCTACGTGGCCGCTAAAGACGAAGAAGTGAGGAGAGAGAGTTGGGAGCGAAGTTCAGAGATACTTACCTCGTTGGGGAGCGTCTTAACCTCTAATGAGCGCTGAACCACTTTGGGAAAAGTTGCATCAGAATTAGTGGGGTAAGTAGCAGGGTAGAGGAACTTCAGGTACGCACAGATGAAGCGTACATAGGGAATCTTGGGATTCCTCTCGGTCTTCTCTATCTTTGACCTTAGATCGTCAAAGATAGCTGTTGCGTAGTCGAAATTTCTTCCGGCGATCACTGAGTAATCCATTTGGACCTGAATCTTGCTGGCCTGGTCCAGTGACCCACTCTTCCCACTCATACACTGAATGAAGTGAGAGAAGATGTAGTTAAGCTGAGAAGGCATGAGCTCCTTGTTCACAAGAGTCAGCTTCTTGTTGGGAATTGTTGTCCTCGCCTTTGGTTCCCAAGAGTATTCCATAGCATCCAGGAATTAGATGACTTCAGCATCAGTCGGCAAGGCATCGAATCCATTCCTGGATTTGTCAGGAAATCGCAGAGCTTTCCTTATCCCTAAGGCCGTCATCATCCATGGTCCAAGTTCAGTGCTGAAGGAAATAGCAGGAACCAGGTCACCCTTTTTGTTGGTGATATAGGTTTCTTCAGCGGTAAACCAGAATTGTTGGAGAAGAGCTTTTGAAGGTGTGGGATCCACAGTGATAGCATAGGCAATGCAGGATTGCTTTAGAAGTTTTGTGGCTTCCACCAGATGTGGGTATTTGACACCATCAAAATCAAGGCGAGCAAGATGATTGTTTTTCGGAAGCTCAGATTCAGTGATGGCGAACTTGACGTTCTTAGAGGCGACAAGTGCAGATTGAGCCATTCTGAATATGAACAGATAGAAGAATAGAAGAAAGGTTTTAGTCTAAAAATAAAGAAGGTTTTCCCAGTTTATATTTTGGGAAAGAAACATAGAAAAATCAATATATTTGAATATTAAAAAGGTGTTCTTAATATAAGATATAAGAACAAGAAGAAAAACCAAAGATTTTGAATGAAGATAATCAAAAGAAAATGGTTTTGAATGAATAAAATAAAAAAGAAAGATGATTTTATGAAAAAAATTCTTATAAACCCATAATGGCAGTCTATAAATGGAGTATTATGTAAAAAGATTTAGAACAAGAATAAGAAGAAGATCAAGAATAACCTGTTGATCTTGGAAGGAAACGATGCAAATGCTTGAGAATGCTATAATGCTTTTGAGAGAGTTTTCTTGCCTTGAAAGTATTTCCAGAAAGCGTAAAACGATAAGAATGGAAAAACATTCTTTTTATACGTGTGAGAGAAGGAGAGAGAGTGTGAGAGGAGGGAAAACAAATGTTCATCATGACATGGACACGTCCCACGAAGTTGATTGGATAGAAGGGCAACGGACGAACGTGTCAGAAAAAAGGCATGTTGTGGTTTGTCGGTTCAAATGACGTCATAGAAGAGAGAGAGAGAGAGACTATTCATTTGTCAGTTTTGAAATTATCGCTGAAGAAAAGTCAGCGATAAATTTTATCCCTGATGGTAAAGTTAGGGATGAATTTTCTTTTAAGAAGGATCACTGACTAGAAATATCAGTGATAAATTTATTTTTCAAAAAGCTTTTAATCATTTGAAGAAAGTTCAGTGATTAAAGTTTATATTTTGAAAAACATCTTAACTGAATGAAGATTTAGTTGTAGGGATGAAGAGAACATACCTGAGAGTCAGAATGTTTATCAGATAATGATAAAAAGGTGAACTTATGATTACTTGACACAATGCATGAACGCTGAAGAATTATTCTTCAAGATTCAGCATTCCAAGCTCACTGATGAGAAAGTTGAACCTTGTCTCATCAAGAGGTTTGGTGAATAAATCAGCAAGCTTAAAGTCAGTAGGGATGAAATGAAGTTCCATATCACCGTTAATCAGATGATCTCTGATAAAATGATATATGATCTCTATGTGTTTCGACTTTGAATGTAGCACTTGATTATTTGCTATAGCGATAGCACTAGTGCTGTCGCAATAGATTGGAATCTTGGATAGCTAAAGGTCATTGTCTAATAGTTGATTTCTCATCCATAAGATCTGAGAATAACAGCTTCCAGTGGCTACGTATTCATCTTCAGCTGTTGAAGTGGACACTGAATTTTGCTTTTTGCTTGTCCAGCTTACTAGCTTTCTTCCTAGGAGTTGACATCCACCTGTGGTACTCTTTCTGTCAAGTTTACAACCTGCAAAATCACTATCAGAATAACCAGTTAGATCGAACCCTGAGTCTTTGGGATACCAAAGACCGAGGTTAGGAGTTCCTTTCAGATATCTGAAAATTCGCTTAACAGCGATCAGATGGGATTTCTTGGGTTCAGATTGATAGCGTGCACATAAACAAGTACAGTACATAATATAAGGTCGGCTCACCGTAAGATACAGCAGGGAGCCTATCATTCCTCTATAGGCAGTTACATTAACACGTTTTCCAGAAGGATCTTTGTTAAGTGTCAGGGGAGGTGCCATGGGAGTTTTCATCGCTGAAGTTTGTGTAAGATCAAACTTCTTCAGCATATCTTTAACATACTTACCTTGGCTGATAAAAGTACCTTTGTCAGATTGTTTAATCTGAAGACCAAGAAAATATGTCAGCTCACCCATCATACTCATTTTGTATTCTTTCTTCATTCTTTCAGCGAAGCGAGTACACAGTGATGGGTTAGTAGAACCAAATATGATGTCATCGACATATATTTGTACAAGAATAATATGACCTTTTATCTTTCTGAAAAACAATGTATTATCAATTTTGCCACGTTCAAATTTTTCAGAGATAAGAAATGATGAGAGAGTGTCATACCAAGCACGAGGGGTTTGTTTTAGACCGTGGAGAGCCTTATCCAATTTATAAACATAATTTGGATACTTAGGGTCATAGAACCCTAGTGGTTGTTCTACATAGACTTCTTCATTCAGCTTTCCAATTAGGAATGCTGATTTTACATCCATTTGATAAACGATGAAGTCTTTATAGACTGCATAGGCTAAGAATAGTCGAATTGCTTCGAGCCTTGCCACAGGGGCAATGGTTTCATCATAGTCTATGCCTTCCTCTTGTCTGTATCCCTGAGCAACAAGTCGAGCTTTGTTGCGGGTTACAGTTCCATGTTCATCTAACTTGTTTCTAAACACCTATTTGGTGCCTATAATAGTTTTTGAGATGGTCTAGGAATGAGATTCCAAACATTGTTACGAGTAAACTCAGTCAGCTCTTCTTGCATAGCGCTGACCGAGTTTGGATCTCTGAGGGCATCATCAGTCTTCTTGGGTTCTAATAAAGAGAGAAAGTTAACAAAGAGATAGATATTACCTGAGCTTCGTCGTGTCTGAATACCTGCATCTGGATCACCAAGAATTTGATCTATTGGGTGATCTCTGGTCCATCACTGAGCAGGAGTATGATGACTTAACTCAGAGGTTGGATCAACAGTTGGGATGTTTACTGATGAGGACGTTAAACGTTCATTAGCAATTAACTGCTGAGTACTGGACAGACTATCGTTATCAGATAGATTTTCAGACGAAGGTAGATCTGATGGTCGCAGTGTGTTAAGAGGTTCAGCTGAAACCTATGAGTTGGATTCAGCGTTAGGATGTATGATGTTTGGATCATCATCAGCAGTAGGTGGTTCTGTTTGCTGATGGTTTGAAAGGAAAGGTTCTATTTCTCTGTAATGAGAAAACATCCAAGCATTTAACTCTTCATTGTCAGTGATTGGTTTAGAGTTCGCTGAACGAGTTTCATCAAATGTGTCATGAATTGTTTCTTCCACGGATTGTCTTCTTTTGTTGAAAACTCTGTAGGCTTTGGAGATGGAAGAATATCCTATAAATATTCCATCATCAGCTTTTGGGTCGAACTTTCCAAGTTGATCTTTGTTGTTTAAGATAAAGCACTGACAACCAAAGATATGAAGAAAACTGATACATGGTTTTCTTCCATGAAAGAGTTCATAAACTGTCTTTCCAAATCGCTTTACTATCAGCGATCTGTTTTGAGTAAAACATGCAATGTTTACAGCTTCCGCCCAAAATTGAGAAGGGAGATGAGAATCGCTGAGCATTGATCTAGCAGCTTAAATGATCGTTCTGTTTCTTTTTTCAGCGACTCCGTTTTGCTGAGGTGTTCTTACTGATGAGAAGTTATGAGAAATTCCCTTGTTCTCAAAGAAATTGTTCAGAGAGCTGTTTTTGAATTCAGTTCCATGATCACTTCTAATAGAGCGAACAGTAAGATTATTCAGCACTTCCATCTTTTTAACAAAAGATATTAGTTCTTCTGGAGTATCACTCTTGCAGCGAAGGAAGATAACCCAGGTATAGCGAGAGTATTCATCTATAATGACAAGTGTATATTTCTTTCTAGCTATTTATTAGATGTTGACAGGGCCAAACAGATCCATATGCAAGAGTTGAAGAGGACTTGTCACTGAGGAGACTTGTTTTGACTTGAAACTAGCTTTTGTTTGTTTTCCTTTTTCACATGCTGAGCAGAGGGATTCTTTAGCATATGAGTGCTGAGGAAGACCAGAAACCAGTTCCTTAGAAGAGAGAGAATTCAGGGTTTTGAAGTTTAGATGAGAGAGCCTTTTGCGCCATAGCCAATTGACATCAGAAGAGGCTTTAGGGAGAAAACATAAGTTTTCAGTGGTAGTAGAGTCCTTTTCTATTACATAGACATTTTCTCTGCGATAACCACTGAGAGCAAGTTTTCCTTTCTCATTCACCACTGAACATGCTTTTTTAGAAAAGCGAACTTCGTAGTCTTTGTCACATAGCTGACTGATGCTCAGAAGGTTATGCTTCAGTCCATCTACATAAGCGACTCTTCTGAAGGTAGTTGTCTCATTGCTGAGAACACCAAACCCTCGGGTATATCCTTTTCCATTTCCACCAAAGGTCACAGAGGGACCTTTTTCTTCCTTGTATTCAGTGAGCAGGTATTTTTGTCCAGTCATATGACGAGAACATCCACTATCGAGATACCAGATGCCCTTTGATCCCTGCACACATAAGGAAGATTAAGCGTTGTTTGGTACCCACTTTTCAATAGGTCCTTTTGGGTTAGTGGAGATGGAAAGTTCAGTAATCTTCACAGCAGATGAAGATTCAGCTTCAGTGATAACCTTCACCTTGGTTAATTTCTTAACCTTAGTGGTATTCTTCACCTTGGTCGACTTTTCAGCTTTAGTGACCTTTTCATCCTTAGAGGCATTCATCTTCACCTTAGCTGATTTATCAGATTTAGTGGCAGTTGGACATTTGCTTGCAATATGGTCAGTAAAACCACAGTGATAGCATTTTCTATATTTGAAAATGGTTTTAGGACCAGAAGTAGAAGGTTTTGCAAGTTTAAGATGAGCGGGGCCAGGTCCAAGAATGCTTTTCTCATGACATCTGGGCGGAATTTTCATTTCTTCATATCTCGTGGGTTTAAGGTCAATCTTTATCTTTGGAGGACAGAGATCGAAGATTTCTATCATAGAGCTAGAAGATTGATTCACTGAAGTTTTAGAAGGAACTTTTAGCTTTGCTTTCTTGGTAGCCTTCCGAGGACGAAGAATTGATTTTCCTTTATCCGCAGACTTAGAGTTTTTGGATATTTCCTCAGGGATAGAATTTGAAGAAGAAGGATAAAACTGATTATAATAAGTGTCAGAGATAGGAGTGACAAACGTTCCAAACTTAAGCATGGAACTTTCTTCTTTAGGCTCATCCTGTGGTGTCCAAAAACCAAGACCAGTTCTATCACTTTCAGGAGTTTGAGCATTTATTATCTCAGAGATCTTTGTTGATGATTTGCACCATTTTTCAACATGAGCCTTTTCTGCTTTTAGAGCAGCGATGGCTTGTTCGCGTTCAATGCTGATTATTTCATTTATAATGACTTGATCTTTCAACTTTTCTTCTAAAATAGTTAGTTATCTGATCTTTTCATGACATTTCTCTAGCTCTTGAGTTAAATGAACATTTTTATTTTCAGCTTGAGTTTTGTCGTTTAGAGCATTATAAAGATCAATTGTCAACACATCAACGGCGCGACTTCTCTCAGCTTCAGGCAGAGAGCGATTAGTAGAGATAGATACCTGAGATGATATGTAGCTCATGGAAGGTTCAGATGCTTCTACCACTTCTTCTTTAATCTCAGCCATGAGGCAAAGATTAGCGACATCTTCTTCATCAGAACTTGATTCTTCTGATTCAGCCCAGTCATGTTCTTCAGCGATGAGACCTTTACCTTTTCGCTTGTAGCTTTTCAACTTTTGATATTTGTTCTTCAACTTTAGGTATTTGTCATCACTGGATCTTCTTGAGGTGGAAGGCTTGAAGACCTTTTTAGACCTGCACTCACTAGCAAAGTGTCCAATCTTTTCACAGTTATAGCAAGTGGCAGTAGTCTTATCAATCGGGGTTGATTTTGGCTTATCAGTTAGAGAGAGAGACTTATTTCTTCGGAAATTGCTCTTTCTTGCAAATCTCTAAAAAGAGTTTGTCAAGAGTGCTAAGGACTCATCGAACTCTGAAAGATCAGGGTCTGATAGATCCTTAGATTCAGAATCTAACTCAGTGATGGTGAGATTAGATCACTGAGATGGAATTATCTCTTAAGAGACTAAAGCAACAGGAGTGCTTTTGGAGTCTTTAGAGTCTTTTACAAGATTCTTCTTCAAGAGATTTGATTGCTCATAATTGAGCAATATTCCATACAAAGTGCTTAGAGAAAGAGAATTTAAGTCTTTTGTCAGCTTAATACATATTGAATAACTGTCCCAGCTTTCAGGAAGACATTCTAAGAATTTTGTTAGGACCTTAGAATTAGAATAGGTCCTACCAACTGTTCTTAGATCAATGATTAAGCAGTTAAACCGCTGATGAACGTCAGAGAGAGATTCATTCTTACCAGCGATGAAACTTTCATACTGTCTTACCAAGTTAATCTTTGGAGTCTCTTGGATTTCAGTACTGCCTTCATATTGAACACATATGGTTTCCCACATTTCTTTAGAAGTTTTCAGATGCATGATGGAATGGAAAACATCATCAAGAAGAGCCATTGAGATAATGGTCTTTGCTCTTGCAACTATGCCTACCTTCTTTTTGTCTTCATCACTCCACTATCTTATTTCCTTAACGACATAACGTTCAGGGACAGCTTCAGTGGTGGCAGTAGCGGGAACTGCAGCTATAATTCTAACAGGTTCATAGGGTCCATTTTCTATATATTCAGGTATAGTACGATCAACACCTTCAAGAAATAGCATCATTCGATTTTTCCATAGAGAAAAGTTATCTCTGCTAAATCGAGGAGGTTTAGAAAGTGAACCATTATCATAGTAGTTTGTGTTTGTGTTAAGTTCCATTTAGAACAGCAAGGAAGAGAATAAAGCAAGATCTTGTTTATCAGATTAAACAGTCTGCTCTGATACCACTTGTTGGTCCCAGAGGTGCTTAACAAGTTTGTAGAAGAGGGGGATTGAATACAAACACAGAAATTTAAAGTTTAATAAATTGTTTATTGATAAATCAAACACAATTTACATGTTTGTTGCGGAATAAGATTAAGACAGACTCAATCTAAACAAACTTAAGAAACACTAAAATGATTGCACAAGAATTTCAGAGAATGGGGGATTAAGGAATATAGAAAACAAAGGTTTCTATTTGGGGTTCAAGGATTGAGCACACCTTCAGATGGAGGGGTGATCTTCCTATTTATACCCTATGCATTAAATGCACGGCAGGGCACTTTACACGTGGCGTTCACTGATTGGCATTGGAAGTCTGACTTTGGGAGACATGCTTTCGGCCGGATCATGAACAGTGTAGTTGACAGAGTTGTTGTACGAATTGTGGCAGAGGCATATCCTTTCTGACACATCATACTGAGTTGTGCAAGGTAAGACAAAAGGAAACTTGAGGTATAAGCTTTGTGATCATTCGATCGCTGAATATCTCTTTGTTCAGAGACATCAAGAGTTCAGCGATCGCTGAAGCTTTCCTCATGTTCCTTCGCGTATAAGTAGAGTTGTCTTTGCTTCACTGATATCCTCATCAGGTCACTAGTAGACTTCTCTTTGTTCTGCAGCTTCGTCTTTGATTCGGCTATGAACCTCTGTTGACGCGAGACTTGTCTTCAGGGATTACGTTACTGTTTACATCAGAACTATCAGCGATAACTGAACAGACACAGTTTGATCACTGATAGTGAAACACTAATACATATTAAATGTTTATAATAAAGACTATCAGCGATAACTGAACAGACTCAGTCTGATCGCTGATGGTGAAACACTAATACATATTAAACATAATTTTCACTAAGTACAGAAAAAGGGTCGTTATCAAATCACTAAGAGAGTTTGGATCAACAGCAGATCTGTCAACTCTGTAACCGGAAGATCATGAAGAGAAGATCGTGAGATGTACCAGTAGGAACTGAGGTAGAAATTCCCGTAGACATAGTAAATAATAGAGGAATCGGAAGAGATACGATTGGTGGAGCAGAAGATGATACATGAGTAGAAGACTGTTCTCTAATAATAACCCCAGATGGGCGTCTGAATGGAATAATTTCAGGGATAGAAGATGTATCAATTTTCGGCATTTTTCCCTTGAAGAAAGCATGCAATTTCTGAATATACACTTGCTTTTGCTCTTCAAACTGATCACTCATCTTTTGAATCAAGTCATTCAAAGTAGAGAATTTAGTAGAAGAAACCTGAGCTTGAACAGAAGAAAACTCTACAGCTGAAACGGTTGTAGACTGAATAGCTGCAAGAGAAGTTGTTGGAACTTGACTCTGTAACTGAGTTGAGGCTAGATCAAATGTTAGATCTAATTCATCCACTTGAAGACGAGCAGCTGAAGGATTGATAGATACAGATTCATCTTCAGATACAACCTCTTCTGATACATGCACTTCAGGTTCCTTAAATTGCCTTGAATATACTCGAAGACTTGGTTGATCAACATCATTACCATCATCACCATCATCACCATCACCATCAGAATCATCATTATTCACATCTTCATCTCTAACAAAATCATCACCAATATCGACATCTCTATCACCATCACCAGCAGAAGCATCATCAGCAGCATCAGAAGTATCAGAAATATCATGGACAGAAGCAGCAGGTTCAGAACGAATAGAAGCAAGTACATCATCAATATGTTGAGTAGCAACAGCTTCTTGAACATCTTGATCGGCAACTTCTACTTCAACTTCTTGTTCAACAGCTGTGTTGACTTCAACCTCTTGATCAGCAGGTTTTTCGATTTCATGAGCAGCAGCATTTGTATCATGAGATGGTTCATCGTGTGTAGCTTCCACAAAGTCATTCTCCATGCAATACTCTATGATGCTATCATTAGTCATGTCGGCGTAGTTGGCGATTAGAGCATATGGGATAGTCATGGAGTAGTTGAATGACTGCTTCTGTTTCTGAATGTAGAGCATCTCTGTGTCTGGAACCTACGGTCAAGATAATCTGCGAGGAATGGTTGGATTGCTTCTGAGTACACTTCTAACAATCAGCTTTAAGAATCTGATGAAAGGAATGAACTTGCGCTTCTTGTTTGTAAGCTTGTCTTGCACCCTTTCCAAGAGTTCAGTCCAGAAAATGTAAGTGTAGTCGACATGAAAATCATAGATGATTGCATGGAACAATCGGAGATAGAGTAGATTGGCGCTGTTCGTTCCAGAATGTTTGGCTGTAAGGCACCTGATAATAACAGAGAAGAGAGCATACCAAACTGGAGGAAGATTAGACTTATCAAAATAACGAACTCTGTTCAATGTACCAACATAGCCAAGATTTCTTATTCCTTCAAAAACTTACTCTTCAGACGGAAAGCTGTCATATGAAGTTCGGCCTGGTCTGGAGTTGGGCTCAGGAAGGTCCAGTATCAGTCGTAAACGCTTGTATGAAAGAAATGATTCATATTGATCAATATGCAAATCAAATCTGTGTGAACGAGCCAGCTCATTCTTTGTAATAGTGTGTCAGGCCTGCTGAATATAAACCTCTGGAACTTCAGCACATGAGGTAAGAGCCTGAGCAAGTGGATGACCTCGGAGAATAGCACGTATGACTGGATGAATTTTGATTCTATCAAAATCCACGTAGTAGTTATTCGGCTTGTAGGTCAAGATGTACATTAGTGATAGAAAGACGTCGTTCGAAGTGCGACGTGAAGCAGACAGATTCGCTCCAACCGAAGGAACAGACGGCATCGGTGTCTCATGTGAATCTTGATCAGATGGATCCTTGAGAATGACATTCTCGTCTTGGATCATGGGATCAGTATGGGTGTTAGAAGACATTCGAAGACCTGGAAAATAAAACGAAGAAGAATTAGACAAAATAAGAAAAACTGAAAATTGAAAAAATTTCTAAGTCTGGTTTGCGCATCAAGTTAGACGCGCAAAGTGAGGTTTGCGCAATGAGCGTGATACGCAAAGGACGGTTTGCGGATCATACATGATACGCAAACTGAAGTTTGTGTATTTAGATCATTACGCAAACTAAGGTTAGCGTGTTAATCATGTTACGAAAACTAGACCTGAAAAATTTTTCAACACAACACAAGGTTTGCGGAACATGAAGGTTACGCAAAGTATACTTTGCATGACCAACAGGTTACGCAAAGAAGACTTTGTGTATCCTAAGTGTTACGCAAACTAAACATTAAGCAAACAAACTAAAATAAGGTTTGCGGAACTAGAAGGTTAAGCAAAGTACACTTTGCGTGTCCAACAGGCTACGCAAAGTAGACTTTGCGTATCCTAAGAGTTACGCAAACTTAACTAAACGAACAAACTCAAAAACAACAAGGTTTGCGTATCAAGTAAGATACGCAAACTACACTTTGCGTGTCCAACGGGATACGCAAACTGGACTTTGCGTGTCATGTTGGTTGCGCAAAGTATACTTTGCGTACAACCACTTGATACGAAAACCCTAGGTTTTCGGGAGTTCGAAATGAAAAACACAAAAAACTGAAAATTAAAACTAAAAAACACAAAACACATACCTTGAGTTCGAAAATACGAACTAAACAAAAACCAATACCCAATTTTGAGCAAAAAAAGCTCAAATCTGAGATTTGAAGAACAATGAACAGTAAAAACGCGAGAAACACATAGTAAGAAATCGAACTATCAAAAACGAAAACAAACAATGTAATACTAAACTAACAATTCTACAAAACGAAGAACAAAATAAGAACACATACCTGATCGATGAACAACATTGAAATCACACAAGTAATCAGAGAGAAAGATGAACAGTTGAGAGAGGGAAGACGATGAACAGTGAAATAGGATATTCAAAATGAAAAAAAAAAAACGATAAAATAAAAAAATGAACTAGAACTTATTAAACACTATTTATACTAGACTAAATAAAATACTAAAGAACACATAAAAAAAATAACACTTCTTAAAAAAATAACACTAAAAAAATAGAAAACTAATACTACTAAAAAATAGACAACATACCTGTCGAACTCTGTTACTCCCCCTACACAAATGCGCAATATTTGACATATCAGTATAGCAATTGTATAGGAATATCAGAAATACTTACATGATGAAATCTGATCAGCACGTGAAGTATTTTATCAGCTTTATTCACTCCCCCTCAAACATAGAATAGTTCAGATATACTTTGCAGATTAGCTCTCCCCCTCGAAATATGCACAAACCATTTAACAAAAATATGGATACACAACCATATAAACATCAGTGTAAAAAGAAAAATAATACTGAATATAAATTTTGAAACAACTGAACATATAAAATTTTAAACACTAAACAAATTAAAGTCTACTCAGTAAAATTTCACAGATTTATCAATCAGTTGAAATCAAATGTATGTTGTTGGATACAAGAACATGTTTCATTGCATATCAAGTTAAGACATGTTCAGTTTCAAAAACTTCCAGCTATCTACTCAGTGTGCTCGCATGTGAACTTCGATTAGCTTCAAGAAAAATGCAATTGTAAAAATTTTATAGAAAACTTTGCATGTACTGACACTAAGTCATCAAAAATTAAGACTTTCAGAAATTTACAGGTTTATCGCAACTCAAACATATCACCAAGTATCATGAGATGTGTGCTCATTGGCATCTTTTTAGCAGTGTGCACATTGGCATCTTCACATGAGTGTGCTCTTTGGCATCTTTTAAGCGTTGTGCACTTTGGCAACTTTTAATCGAAAAGTTCGGTAAGTAAAGAACATGCCGTAAACGTAACTTTCTATCTGACCCTATTGCAGGATTTGGGTCAGCCACTCCCAGACCAGTTGGCCTTAGGGAACTAGGTGTCAAGCACCCCTTGGAACTTACTTTCCCGGATCAGAAAGGCTACATCGCCATATCCTAAACCCATTCATACCAGTAGAACATGACTTTCGATCTGGTTTTATAGAAAGATTTGGGTTCGATCACTCCCAAATCAATTGACCTTAGGGGACCAGATGACGAGCATCCCTCGGAACTTACTTTCCCAAACCAGAAAGGTCACAGGTACAAAATTTTAAACTCAGAGATTTATGTATTTTAAGAATTTATTATTCATCTCAATCACTCAAATCAACGTCTAAATGCTTAGTCCATATTTTCATTCCGATCTATAATTCTGATAATTTAGGTAGTCTAAGCAAAGTAAACTATAAAAACTCCGACTCACATATCTTTAAAGCAGAATCAAAAGCTACAAACATGTTGCTGACTTTTCGACTTTTGTAAGACTTGAAAGTTGAACATATAAAACTTTAATATAAACAAAGAACTTGTAAAAGATTCTAGACACACATTTTATTCAAAAGAAAGAAAATCTGTAAAATTCTACTTTATAGAATAAAATTTGTAAATTTTTAAACTTTTAAGTTCAACATGCCAAGTTTTGAAAGCAGAAAGTTAAAACGTTTTTCATCTAAGGCTTTTGTAAAGATATCAGCAAGTTGATATTCAGTTGGTACAAAATATAATTCAATAGTACCTTCTTCCACATGATGCTTTATGAAATGGTACCGCATATCTATGTGCTTGGTCTTGGTTTGCTGGACCGGATTGAATGAAATGGCAATTGCAGACTTGTTGTCACAATAAATTGGTACTATCTTGTATAGCATCCCGTAATCGCGAAGTTGCATTTTCATCCAAAGCACTTGAGCACAACAAATAGCTGCAGCGACGTATTCAGCTTCGGCTGTTGATATAGACACGCAGTTTTGCTTTTTCGACGCCCAACTTATCAGTCTGTCACCCAAAAATTGAAGGTGACCTGAAGTACTTTTCCGGTCCAATTGATTACCGCCAAAATCTGCATCAGAATAAGCAATCAATTTATAGTCAGAACTTTTAGGATACCATAAGCCTAAATAAGGATTTCCTTTAATATATCTAAAAATGCGCTTGACTGCTAGCAGATGAGATTCTGTCGGTTTGGCTTGGGATCTGGCACATAATCATGTAGAGAACATTATGTCCGGGCGACTTGCAGTTAGATACATCAGTAATCCAATCATTCCTCTATATGTCTTTTGATACACAGCTTTTCCATCTGGATCAAGTCCGATTTTGGCTCCATGAGCCATCGGCGTGCCGATTGAAGTAAATTTGTCCATCTTGAATTTCTTCAAAATGTCAAATACATACTTTGACTGATTGATGAAGATTCCATCTGGAAGCTGCTTCACTTGTAAGTCGAGGAAGAAATTGATTTCTCCCATCATGCTCATCTGAAATCTAGAAGTCATAAGAACAGAAAACCAAGTACATAAGGATTTGTTAGTCACACCAAAAATAATATCATCTACATATATTTGTACTAAGAAAATATCCAAGTTATATCTATATATGAAAAGAGTAGTATCGATGGTTCTTTTGGTGAAGCCGGATTTGATCAAGAAGGCTGACAGCTCATCATACCATGCGTGCGGTGCTTGTTTTAGGCCGTAAAGTGCTTTATCGAGAAAATAGACATGATCTGGATGATCTTTATCAACCAACCCCTCTGGCTAAGAAACGTAGACTTCTTCTTTCAATTTCCCATTCAGAAAAGCTGTCCTCACATCCATCTGATATACGGTGAAGTTTCGATAAGCAGCGAACGCCAAAAACATACGAATAGCTTCAAGTCGAGCTACCAGCGCGAATGTCTCGTTGTAGTCAATACCTTCTTTTTGTCTGTATCCTTTGGCTACCAGTCTTGCTTTGTTGCGAATCACTATACCATCTTTGTCTTTCTTATTCTTGAATATCCACTTGGTACCAATTATGCTTTTTCCTTTCGGCCTTGGTACAAGTCTCCAAACTTTGAGTGCGTCAAATTGATTGAGCTCCTCTTGCATTGCTATAATCCAGTCCGGGTCTTCCAACGCTTCAGAAACTTTTGTTGGTTCAATCTTGCTTAAGAAGCAAGTGAAGAGACATTCGTTGGATGTAGCCGTCCGGGAACGTGTAGACACACTAGCTTGAGGATCTCCAATAATTTGATGAATTGGATGAGATCTTGTCCATTTGGTTGTATGAGGGAAAGGATCAGTAGTTTCTTGAACAACTTCTAATTGATGAAGGAGAGGTTCATGAGCCTCTATTTCAGATGAAGATATGGATATTGTCTCAATAGGAGGAGGGGGAAGTTCAACAACTTCATAATCAGATTCTGGAAGTGATGGTTGGACATTAGCAAATTGATCTTCATTCTGAACTTGTTCTTCTTGAACAGATTGATCTTGAGCAGATTCTTCTTGAATAGGTTCAGTGTTCACATGATCCGATTCTGATTGCTTATTTTCTGATTGTACGGGATCAGATGCAGAAATACTGGTTTGAATGACAGAAGGGACTGGAACAACATCAATATCAGAGATAGTTGCAGCGGAATTGGATGTAGATGTGCTAGCAGTATCCTGATTCAAAGCATTTGAAACATTATCAGAATTAGACTTGGGAACATCATCATAAAAATTCTCAAAGAGAAAATCTAAATCAGAAAGATTAAGAATAGAAGAAGAAGAATCCTGATTTGACTGTTGAAGTGTAGGTTCTGAACTGTGTTGTTCAGAAGCTGAATTTCCTGTAAGAACGGGTTCTGAGCCTGGTTGACCAGAAACCAAATCAGCAGCTTCGTCAAATTTGACATTTACGCTCTCTATCACTTTTCTTGCAGAGATCAGAAAGACTCTGTAAGCAGCAGAGTTAGAAGAATAACACAGAAAGATACCCTCATCTGCCTTCGGACTAAACTTGTTCACAATGTCTCTGTCATTCAGAACGTAGCATTTACACCCAAATGACTTGAAATATTTTACGTTCGGTTTGATACCGTTCATCAGCTCTTATGGTGTTTTGTTGAAACGACGATGCAAAATTGATCGGTTCTGAGTATGACATGCAGTTGACACGGCTTCAGCCCAATGAGACAAAGGAAGACCTGAATAAGCAAGCATTGATCTGGCAGCCTCTACAAGCGTTCTGTTTCTTTTTTCAACAACCCCATTCTATTGCGGTGTTCTGGCAGCATAAAATTGTTGTTGTATACCTTGATCCTCGTAGAATGCTTGAAGAGTGTTGTTCTTGAATTTAGTACCATTGTCTGATCTAACAATCGTGACCTGCTTTTGCTTATTTGTCTGAATAGTTTTGATGAGGTTGATGAGAACTTCAGGAGTCTCGTCTTTTGACTTGAGAAACTTTACCCATGTATATCGAGAGTAATCATCAATAACAACAAATACATATATTTTCTTACCAATGCTCTTTGTCTTCATCGGTCCGCATAAATCAACATGCAAAATATCAAGAATGTCCGACGTGCAGGGTTCAGGCTTTGGTTTATGAGATGTTTTCTTCATCTTTCTTTTCTCACAATCCTGACAGAGGTGGTCTTTCTGAAAACGGAGAACTGGAAAACCTCTCACTGAATCATTCTTGACCAAGCGTTCCATATATTTAAAATTGAGGTGAGCTAGACGTCTGTGCCAAATCCAACTTTCATGAACAGAAGCTTTAGAAAGTAAGCAAATATCTGATGGGATTTTGATCTTGGAAAGATCAATGGTATATAAGTTGGATCTTCTTTTTCCCACCATTAAATCTCTGCCACTATCATTCTTCACAACAACTCTTTTAGATTTAAAGCTAACTTCAAGATCTTTATCACAGAACTGCCTGATGCTGAATAAGTTGTGACTTAAGCCATCGACGTAGCTGACTCTCTTGACAGTTATATTACTTTGAACAAGATCACCATAACCAAGAATCGGAACTGTCTCACAGTTTCCAAACATAACACGACGACAACATTTTTCTTTAAAATTGGAAAGTAATGATTTGTTGCCAGTCATGTGTTTGGAGCACCCCGAATCCAGATACCATAAATGACTAGGCTGCACATACAGAAACTACACATATTTAGGTACCCATATGCTTATGGGTCCCTTCTTGTTAGATTTGTGTTTTTTACTTTTTGAAAATTTATTTTTATAATTCTCATGAAAGCAATCATTAATAGAGGAATAAACATAATCATCAGAATCAGAACAAGAAGAAGATGAAACATGCTTTGCAATATGAATCATTTGCGGAATTGAATATTTTGTATTTTTATTACAAAAAGCAAATGTATTGATGTCACAAAGATTCACTACACAAGTATCTTCTAACAATTCAGACTCTATAGATTTCTGCTTTATCCTCCATATCAGCTTTTGTGATCTCTTCACAGTCCGATCTGAAACAAAAGAATCAGAATTTTCAGACAAAACACTATTATGTTTCCTTGACTTCTTTGACCTTCTTCTTTTACGCTTTGTTTTTGTTTTATAATACTGATCATTTAGCGTTAAAGAATTATCAACAATTGTAGTAGAAAAAGAAACTTTACCTAAAAAATCAACCTGAGCATTCGATATAGATGAACTTGCCTTGGAGTGAGAATTTTCAGAAAAACACAAGTCAGGAGGAGGTTTGCGCAACGCATTGGTTGCGCAAACTAAACTTTGTGTGATCAACTGCTTGTGCAAAGTGTCGGTTTGCGTAACCAACTGGTTGCGCAAATGCACATTATTTTTAGAAACTTGAGTATTTTCCTTAGAATCTTTAGAAAAACCAGAAGAAATTTTGTCTTCAAAACTTGTTTTTATTATAAAAAGAAATAAATCGTTTTCTAAATCAGTTTGAAGACTTTGTTCTTCCAATTTATCTTCAAGATCAACTATCTTACCTTCTAACACTAATGGGGGAATGTATCTCTTAGTATCATAAGACACCGGAGATGAATTTTCCTTATTAGAGTTAGCATATATATCAACAAATTCAGTTGATAATAAAGATTTATTGGAAGATTTTACATTTAAAACATTTTGAGATTTTCTGGATTTCCTTGATTGGTCAGGAAAATACTTGGCATTTTCAGCAGTGTAAACAAATGGCATTTCCATCCTCTTGTTTTTCATTCTTTTCTCATTTTCATCTTCTAAAATTTGCTTTTCAGTTGTCCAAAAGAATTTAATCTGAGGAGCATATCGTACAAGACCAAGATGATCATACTCATATACAGTAGGAACTTCTATTTTAGCATGATTTCAAAAATGCGGATTTTCAAAACCATGTCCCCACTTTTCCTTTATAGCTTCTTCACTCCTTGGTTTATTCATGTAAATGGTTTGCTCATATTGTTCTCTCTTATATAATTTCCTTTCTAGAACAATTATTTTATCAGAAAGATTTTGATTTGAAGAAGTCAGTTCAGTCAACGAATCACGATAAGTCTGATTTGAATTTTCCAACTCATCCAACTGCTTTTGAAATTTATCTTTTGTGTTAGTTAAAGTAGTCTTTTCATCTTTTAGAGAAATTCCCAGTTTATCAATTAAAACAGACTTTTCTTGATTTTAAAATTTTTCAGATGAGAACTTTGAACGTAAATCATGTAAAGCAGTGATAATAACGTTCATTTGAGATAAGATGAAATTATAGTCAAACTCAGAAATTACCTCAGATTCATCTGTGGAGGTGTCCTCGTCTTCATCATCGCTCTTGTCATCCCCGATGAAGCACATAGCTGCAGTCTCTTCATTCTCAGCCTCGTTATCAGAATGATCCAACCAATACTCTTCCTCAGCCATCAGAATAGTTCCGTTTTCTCTCTTCTCAGCTAGTTCCATCTTCTTTCTGTAGAAAGCTGAATCCTTTACCACTTTGACCCTACACTCCTTAGCTAAATGCCCGGGCTTTCCACAGTTGTAGCAGTTCATAACCTTCTTTTCATCCTTTTTCGGTTCTACTACTTTTGCATGCTCAAACTTTGGGACGTAAGGCTTTGATGGAGCACCAGGTTCAACCTTCTTAGAGCCAGAAGTGAAACGGAGATTGTTGGATCCTGTTTTACGCTGAAACTTTTTCTGATAGTGTTGCGAGAGAAGTATCATGGCCTTTTCTAAAGCTTCTCCATCATCATCCGTTGATCCATCATAAGCAGATTCAGTTAAAGCTTGCTCAGCCAGTTGTCTAGCCAGAAGAGCAATTGGATCTACTGGCTTAGGCTTATTCTTCTTATCCAGCTTTGCCTTCTTTTCCAACACCATAGATTCATTTGTCATCAGAATTTCATACAATTCCTGAATGGGCATTGTGGATATCCTGACATCATTCCTCATCCGATGACAGGATTTGCTCCATTTAGGTTGGAGTGCATTCAGAAACTTCAGGTTGGCCTCCAATTCAGTCTTGGTAATTTTGATTTTATACAGATCATTGATGACTGCCCAAAATCTGTCAAATGTGCTCTTCAGACTTTCTCCGTCTTTTGCCTTGAATTCTTCAAAATTATTCATGTATCTGGTCTGACGCAGTTGAGTTGACACAGTTGTACCAAGCATGATCTTTTTCAATTGAGTCCACATAAGCCTAGGATTATGCTTGAAACAATCAATTCTGTTGTAAATGGAGTTTGGCAGTGCGAGAATCAGATTCGATTTTGCCTGACTATCAGCTTGATATCTTAAGAGCTCATCAGCTTCATACTCTCTTAAAGCTTTTTCAACTGTTGTAGCTAGAGTAGTAGCAGTAGCTGGAATTACTTTCATCAGCCTCTCTATAGGACCCTCATTCAGAGATTTCATCATGTTTTAACCATTTGGTTGTCTTTCTATAAAGTTGATGAATCGGTCCTGCCATTATTCAAATTCATTTTCGTTGATCAGTACGGGAGGACGTGTGTCAGACCCCAATCACATCATCAGGTCATTCTTATACACTTGAGCTTGCAAAGACATCTTTGAGAAAATCAGAAAATTTCTAAGTCTGGAACACACGCAAACTGATGGTTTGCGTAACAAGAGAGATCCGCAAATTGAGCTTTGCGTATGTAGAGTCATGCGAGAATCGAGGTTGTTGTTCAGACTGAACTTTTTGGAACACGAAGGATACGCAAATTAAGCTTTGCGGAAGACGAACGATACGAGAATCAAACTTTGCGTAAGTCGAATGATACGCAAATGGAAGTTCTCTCAAGCAGAAGAATACGCAAATGATACTTTGCGCAATAAGCTTGAAACGTGAACTAGACCTACAACTGAGATACGAAGACTGAGCTTTTCGGAAGCTTGATGATACGAGAACCTTAATTCTCGGAAACCACAGAATTCGCAAAATGAGCTTTGCGTTTATAACTCGATGCGAAAAACCCTGAAACACTAACACATGGATTAGTACAACAAAAACTTGCGCAAAGTAATAAGAACTTGCGCAAACCTATATGAATCTTGCGCAAACCTATATGAATCTTGCGCAAATCTACATGAACTTGCGCAAACCACAGAAAATCAAATAGAACTCGCAAGATCAAATGAAATCAAGAAATTTATGCAAGAAATACACACACTGATTATCGAAAACAACTTTCTAACAACTTTCAACTAACAACATCGATTAAAAACCACTTAATCACAAATTTGAAAATGGAACAGTACGTGAAAACGAGTTTTCCATAAAATCTTTAAAACACAAAATTGAAGATCAAATCTTGGTTTTCTTGCAAAACAATCTGAAACAAAAATGATCGATAATCAACAACAAATCTAATAAATGCAAATTCAATACAATTCGATCACAAGACAATCCAAATTTGCCGAAAAATCAAGAAAACGAGATTTTCTTGAAAAATTCAATCGATCAAGTTTTCGATTAATCTACAAATTCAGAAAACAGAAAGCGAATTCTCTCAGTTCTCTCAAGATTCAGATTGCTCTGATACCAATTGAAAGTCCAAGAATCACTAAATCTTCTAGAGAGAGAAAGTAGAGAGAGAGAAAGTAGAGAGAGAAAGTATACGCTCCAAAGTAAACTGATATTCAAAAGTGTGTTCCAAAGTTACAAAACAAAGACTAGAAAGGGACTTAAATACCCCTAGTCTTAACACAACAGATAACCCACTAAACACAGTTTAGACAAGGGAAATAAATACAATGATTACTACAAAATTAGACTTAACAACAATCTCTATTTGCAGATTCAAAATTACCCATTACTTTTTGGGCAGAAGCAGTTAATACTGCTTGTTATGTCCAAAACAGAGTTCTAATAGCCAAATCCCAAGGTAAGACACCTTATGAACTTTTCAAAAAGAAGAAACCTTTTATTGGATTTTTCAAACCTTTTGGGTGTCCTTCCACAGTTCTCAATACCAAATCTCATTTAGGCAAGCTTGAAAGCAAAGTTGAGGATGGATTCCTTGTTGGATACTCCTCTCAGAGTAAGGCATATAGAGTATTCAATAGTTCTTCCAGGATTATAGAGGAAAGTGACAATGTCAAATGCAATGAGAACACACCAAATCCAATTGGTGCAGGTCCTGATTGGCTGTTTGACATTGATTCACTAACTAATTCTTTGGGTTTTAGAAATGTACAAATTGCCAGAACAAGTTCAGAAAAGGTACAAGCACAGAAACCAGAGTTTGTGTTGTTCCCTATACCTACAGTTGATCCTGTTGAATTCTGTCAACAAGAAAAGAAGGATGATTCAGAAACAGAGGATTCTGAACCAGAACAGGCTGAAGAGGATAAAAGTGATGAAAAGGATAAAGATGATGAAGAGGATAAAGGTGATAAAGAGTATGCTCATCCTTCAGGTACAGGAAACACAGGTCCTGAAATGCACACAGTGTCAGGAGATGATACTGATGAAGAAAATTCTTCAGTATTTGGTGGAAACACTCCTGAAAAGAATGACTCTAATCTGGATGCAAATATTAATGAGGAGGTTGCCCATCAAACAAGAACTCAGAAGAATCATCCTCCTCAGTTGGTGATTGGTGATATCAATTCTCCCAGGATCACTAGGCATCAAAGTAAGTTAGGAGGATTGAAAGACTTGCAGTCAGGTTTGTTATCTTGTTTTCTATCTCAGATTGAACCCAAGAAGGCCTATGATGCAATGAAAGAACCAAGATGGATAGAAGCAATGCAAGAGGAGTTGTTGCAGTTTGAGCTGCAAAATGTGTGGGATCTAGTTGACCTTCCACAAGGACAAAAAGCAATTGGAACTAAATGGGTTTTCAGGAATAAGAAAGATGAGAGAGGAATAGTGATAAAGAATAAGGTCAGACTTATGGCACAAGGGTACACACAAGAAGAGGGGATAGATTATGAAGAAGTGTTTGCACCAGTAGCCAGAATTGAGGCAATTAGGTTGTTTCTAGCCTATGCTTCTTTCATGAAGTTCAGAGTATTTCAGATGGATGTTAAGAGTGCATTTCTATATGGGAAAATTGAGGAAGAAGTGTATGTTTGTCAGCCTCCAGGGTTTGATAATCCTAACTTTCCTGACAAAGATACAAATTAAAGAAGGCACTCTATGGGGTACATCAAGCACCAAGAGCATGGTATGACACTCTGTCTACCCTTCTCTTGGAAAATGATTTTGAAAGGGGAGTCATTGACAAGACCCTTTTCATTAAAAGGAAGAAGAAGGACATCCTGCTTGTTCAAATCTATGTGGATGATATCATCTTTGGATCCACAAAAGATTATATGTGCAAGGAGTTTGAGGAGTTGATGCACAAAAGATTCAATATGAGCTCTTTGGGTGAACTCACATTCTTCCTTGGGCTACAGGTTAAACAGAAGGAAGATGGCATTTTCATAAGTCAATCCAAGTATATGCAGGATATCCTTACACAGTTTGGATTTTCAGAAGCAAAGCCTGCAAGCACACCTATGGAAACACACAAACAGATCACTGCAGATCTTGAGGGGGAGGATGTGGATGTTCATCATTATAGATCCATGATAGGCTCCCTCATGTATCTAACAGCCTCAAGACCAGGCACTATGTTTGTTGTATGTGTGTGTGCCAGATTTCAAGTGAGGCCTAAGCAATCCCACTTTCAAGCAGTCAAAAGGATCTTCAGATATCTCAAAGGACAACCTAGATTGGATCTTTGGTATCCTCATGACTCACCATTTGAACTGCTTGCATATTCTGATAGTGATTTGGGTGGTACAAATTTGGATAGAAAGTCTACATCAAGAGGATGTCAGTTTTTGGGTGCAAGACTAGTTTCATGGCAATGTAAAAAGCAAACCACAGTGTCCACCTCTACAACAGAAGCAGAGTATATAGCTGCTGCAAGCTGCTGCTCATAGGTGCGATGGATTCAGAATCAGATGTTGGACTATGGCATTACTTTTCTTCACACTACCATCTTCATTGATAACAACAGTGCTATAAGCATAGTTAATAATCCAGTGAAGCGCTCAAAAACCAAGCATATAGAAATCAGGTACCATTTTATTAGAGATTTCAATGAAAAGAAGTTAATTCAGGTTTTGAAAGTACACACAAGTAACCAATTTGCTGATCTATTCACCAAAGCTTTTGATGTGGGTAGATTCACATTCTTGGTCACAAGTGTAGGCATGATAAACACTGAATAAGCCTCTTTTGATTTTCTTTATGTACCATTTATGTATAGATTCTTTAATGCTTACTTTCTCATATTGTATTGTGCATGGTGTTGCTAACTATTTGTGTTTAAGTGTTTCAGATTACCTTGTTGATTAGAAACTTGGTACTTCTGGTTAAGTTAATACTGCTCTCACTATTAATCCTACTTACAGTTCAAATATGGTTAAGTATGGTTACTACTGCTAGGTCATTTATACTGCCATTGCAAAGTTACTACTGCTTTCCTTATTTCTACTGCCAGACAGTGTTAATACTGTTGGTATGTGTTAATACTGCTAGTCTGTGTTAATACTGCTGGTATGTGTTACTACTGCTTATATGGGTTAATACTGCGGGTTTGTTAATGCTGCTAGGGTACTTAGTACTGCTTTTAACTGAAACCCTCCACCTATAAATACCCTCTCTGACCGCCAAAACCCAAACGACTCTTTGAATTTCCAGCGAGTTTTCATCCTCTCTCTCTCTCTCTCAAATTCTTGCTTTCCAGTGCGTAATCCCTAGTGTTGATTCGAAAAACAAGCCTCGATCAAAACGATACCAGGACTGGATTTCGTTGATGACCACAATGAACTTGCAATGCTGCAGAAACCCAAACAAGCTGAGGGTTTTGATGAAATTGTAGATTTCCTGAAAGCATCATACATTGCCTATGCACTCACAGTCAATCCCACCATCTATGTGGAACACATGCGACAGTTCTGGGCAAACGCATCCATTCAGACCATTGATGGAACTCAGCTCATTCAATCACGGGTCTGTGATAAACCTATCCAAATCACAGAAGCCTGCATTCGCACTCATCTACGTCTAGATGATGCCTCATGTATTACTACTCTTTCAAAGGAATATCTCTTCCAAGAAATTGGCAGAATGGGGTATGAAGGTCCTACTGAGGTTTACAAGTTTTTCAAAAGCAAATTTTCACCTCAGTGGAAATTTTTTGTTCATACTCTTCAACATTGTTTATCTCGCAAGACAACTGGATGGAGTGAGTTTAGCAGTACAATAGCTTATGCTCTTGTCTGCATAGCTACCTCCAGAAAGTTCAATTTTTCTCAAATGATTTTCAATGATTTGATGTCAAACTTGGATACCAAAACCAAAACCAAAAGATTCTATATGTATCCAAGGTTTGTGCAAGAAGTACTGAACATTGAATTGACGGATTTACCCTCTTTTCAAGAGGTGTATGTACCTAAACCTCCCAAAGGGAAGGTATTTTCCAACATGAGAAGACCTAGTAAGGACTTCTCTGGAACATACACACCATTGTTCTCTACAATGATGGTTGTGTCCCATTCCCATGGTGAGGCATCAGGGTCACAGCCCATATCTGACCAACCCACTGATGACCAACCCACACCATTCATTTCAAATGATCCTCCTCAGATCCTTACTGATAAGTCAATTCCCTCAATCTCTCAAATCTATGTAAGGAAAAAGGTACAGAAGGTTCCTTCCCTTCATGTATCTACACCCCAAAAGCCTACAAGCTATCTGATGGAGCATTCTCCATCATAGAATATCCAAAAGGGAATCCACAGGGGTGTCTCCCAACCCCAAGAAGGTGCTCTCTAAGGAGAAGGATGAACATGTGGGCAGTAAGGCTCACACTACTGATTATGCACAAGGTGTGGATCAGTACAGTGTAAACATCACTAAGACCTTCCTCACGACAACTTTCGATGAGAAATCATCTAAGGGTCCCAGGTGCCAAGAAACCAAGGGGGTAGTAGGTGCTTCTACTAGGCAGAAGGCCTCTACTAAAAGATCCAAGGATCCTTCAAGGGTGCTCAACACACCTAAAGGAGGTGAGGACAAATATAACTATGATGAATTGATGGAAACCATTGGAAATGTGAACTTGGATGTCATCAATCAGGGATTGGAGATAAAGGAGCTGAAAAATGTGATCACTTCTCAACAAGTGCAGATAACCAAACTCAAGAAGATGGTACTCAGTTTGGTACACAAAAAGAAGACAAAGCAATATGTCCTGAAGAAAAAGGGAAGTGCTCATGATGCTTCCAAAAAGGGGGAGAATCAAGAAGCTGTATGTGAGAAGGAAAGCTCAGTTGGCATGGAATTTCAGTTTGAGGGGGAGAAGGTTGAAGCAGAAATAGAAAAAGCAACAGAAATAGAAACATTTGTTATAGCAGCAGAAACAACAGAGAAAGAAGCAGAAACTGTAGAAGCAGCAGTAACTACTGAACCAGCAGTAGAAACTGCTAAAGCAGTAGAATCAGAGACAGCAGTAGCTGAAACTGGAATGTCTAGAGAATAAATAGAGATTGCAGAGACTCTGATGAAGGCAAAGCATGACACTCCTAAGGCCACTCAAAAGGCTAAGGGAGTGGTGATCAAAAAAGGAGTCCTAGAGAAGAAAAAGGTCAGTATGTCAGAGGCCAAGAAGCAAGGCAAAGAGAAGATGGTTGAGCTTGTGAACCTGCAAAGAAGAAGAAACAAATAGATTTGGATGCAAAATTGGCAAAGGAGTTAAATGTACAGTTTGAGAAGGAACTTGAAAAGGAGAATGAAATCCAAAAAGCTAAAGACAGAAAGCTTGCCTTAGATCTGGCAAAAAGGCTCAATAAAGAATACTAGAAGAGCTTGAAAACTGCTGTAAAGAGGGTGACTATGAAAGCTTCAAAGAAAAGACAACCTTCAAAGACCTTTCTAGCTACACAAGAAAGAAGAAAAATGATAAACTTCTTGAAAGGATCTGTTGGAGTGCCTGAAGGGATGTTTACCAACATGTCTTTTGGCAGAATAGAAGACTTATACAAGAAGGATATGGCCAAGCTTCAAGGAGACTTCAGTCATAGGGTTGAATTTGAAAGGAAGATGAAAGAAAGACATGATCTGAACATTCAACAGCCTTTCCCTGACAGTGAAGAAGGCACTCCTACAAAAGAAAATATAGAAGTCAAGAAGAAAGAGACTTTAGCTCAGAAGATTGGAGCTATTAAAAGAATGAAGTCAATTGATCCAAAGAAAAAGGCAAAAAGGCCTAGAATTGAGGAAGGTGAGACAAAGCAAAAACAAGCAGAGCATGTTCAAACTCAAGAACAGAGTCAAGAGCAATCAAGTCAACAGCCTTCAGAATAGTCAAGACAATCTGATGAGCAGTGTGACTTGTATATGACTATGACAGATAAAGAACCAGTGAAAGCAGCTCCTATCTCAATGAAAGCCCCAAAGATCATTCATTTTGATACTTTGGTTGATAAAAGAACAGAATACTTCAGAATCAAAAGAATGGGTGACAAGTATGAAGTCTATTCAACTTGGGGAAAGATCATCAGAAGTTGTAACAGAGTTGATTTGGAAGAAATGTACAAAGTTGGTTTGAACTTATATGGTGACTTGTTGAAAGGAGCAGGGATGAGTCTAACAAAGATGGCTTTGGAATATTTGTGCATGATGTTTGATCCTGTTAAGGTTGAATATCTTATCAAAGATGTGCATCACGAAAATGGATTTAAAAGTATTGATAACTGGATGCTTGTTGAAAGATCTGGAGTGTATGTCATAACCAGTGACAAAAGCTTTCATGAGTATTATCTAGTTGATAAGGTGTATGACCACAACAAAGAAAAGTTGCAGAGGATGCTGAAAGCAAAGTTGGTCTGCTCTAAAGGTTCAGAAATGGCAAATATTGTGATCAGAAGAACCATTAATCAAAATGTAGGATTGGATCCTAATCTAGGAATCTGAGCAAAAACTTTGAAAGCATCCTGAAGACCATATTCTGAAGAACTTAACTTCTTGTTTACAAAACTTAAGTTAGGGGGAGATTGTTAGGTCTGATATATGCAAAGTCTAGTTAGTACTGCTTAGTATTGAAGATTACCACTGCTGAAGACATTAGTACTGCTACTTGAAGAAATTACTACTGCTAGTAGTATTAATACTGCTTGAAGAGTTAGTACTGCTAGAAAAATAGTTAGTACTGCTTGGAGAGTTAGTACTGCCAACAGAGTTACTACTGCTAGTATGTTAGTACTGCTGAAGATAAAGATACTGCTAGAAGATTAATGCTGCTAATGTTGATAAGAATGATTTGTGCGAAAGACAAGGAGGTGCTGATAATTATGGAATGGATTCTGAAGATCAACGTTTCTTTAGTAATTATCTTGTAATTTGTTTTGTATATATAGTCTAGAAGTCTTAGATTATAATAGATATACAGAGATACATACGTTTTTGTTTTTAGAGAGAATTAGCCTCAAGATTATTAGTAGTCCTTTCATTAGAGAAGTATTGAACGTCTGTTGATCCTGTTCAACAGATTGAGGCTTTGGTTGTAATCATTAAGTTAATTCAATATAACTTCTGATTTGATTCATACACTGTTTCATTGGTTTATTGTTAAAGTGTTATTCCGCAACTTCTTTAACAAAGTTTCTGAGTGTTTAATTAAATTCTTGTTTAGAATCTCGATCCTGACATTATTTCTTTGGACTTATGAGAAGTTTTGTGTTGTTTGACTTTAAGACATGCAACACAGTGATCATCACATGAAAATACTTTTTGAGGCAAACCTCTCACAAGGTTGTTTTTCACAAGATTGTTCATAGTTTTAAAATTCATGTGACACATCCTTTTGTGCCAAAGAGATGATTCATCTAAATAAGCTTTTGAAAACAAACAGTTTAGTGATGAATCAGATGAAACACTCTCTAAGTCCAAATAATAAACATTATCCTTTCTAGGAGTTCTAAGTAGTATCATATTTTCATCTACTACCTTGAATCCTGAAGCAAGGATAATACATTCAGTATCACTAAATAATATACTATGTTTCTTGTCAAAGACCTGTGATACACTTAACAAGTTGTATCTCAATTGCTCAACATATTAAACATCTTCAAAAGTCATCTTACCTTTTGATACCATACCTTTACCACTTATCTTACCTCCTTCTGGATTGTTACCAAAAGCAATACGTCCTCCATCAAACCTTTTAAAATTTTGAAGGCAGTTCATGTTACCTGTCATGTGCCTAGAGCAATCACTATCTACATGCCAAATGCTCTTCCTCTTGAGCTGTTGGTTGACCTGCACAGAAAATAAAACAGTTAGTGTTTTGAGGGAACCCAAGACAAAATGGCCTTGGGTTGCCCTTTCTCATCAACATACTCATAATCAGTAAGCTTAGTCTTGATGAGATGATCAGAATTAGGAATCTCATGGATGGAATACTTTGTCAGAATTATAGGCTTGACAGTATTAACACTGGTAGCAGTACTATCTTTGTTAGCAGTACTAACTTGATCAGCAGTACTAACCTTGTTAGCAGTACTAACTTGGTCAGCAGTACTAATTTTGTTAGCAGTAGTATTGCTATCAGCAGCACTATTTCTGTTAGCAGTACTATTTGAGGTAGCAGTACTAACAGGTTTAGTGTAATTTGGAACCCAAATTTTGGCAACGTTGTTTGCTTTTCTATTCTTTGTGTTACTCCTTGATTTGCTTGGATTATCTTCTTTTGTTTTAGCAAACTTATTCTGAATATGAGATTTTGCAGTACCAGTTTTCATTGGTGTTGTTCTCACATTCTCATCCATGTGGTTCCTTGATCTTCTTGATTGCTTCCTATAACCAACAGAACTTTGTATTTGTCTTTGAAAATTAGTTCTTTGGTTAACAGGATTGAAATAACAGTGTTTGGATAAATGATTCAACTTGCCATAAATAAAACAAGGCTTTGGTCTGTTGATTTTGCTATGATCAATTCCTTGTTTTTGAGCCCACTGGTTATTTATGTTTCTCTGATTTCCCCTTATGTTATCATGTTGATGGGGCTTGTTCTGTTGACAAGTACAGGGATTTACAACAGTAGTTTGCATATAGTGATCTCCCTGTACCTTTTCCTTCCCTTTCCTGGAGGTCTCAGCTTTCTCACTCTTAACAGTCTCTTCCCCAATCTTAGACTTCTCCACTTTCTCACTCTTAACAGTCTCTTCCCCAATCTTAGACTTCTCCACTTTCTCACTCTTGACAGATGGTTTACCCCCCCCCCCCCCTCATTTGTAAGAATATGGTTTTCTAGGGGAATTTCTTTCTAGTCTTCCTTATTCTTATCCTCAGTGTTCTCTTCTTCAGATTCTGCCTCAACCACTACTGTATCTAGTGGATCTACTTTTGTGGCTCCTGCAGGTAATTCTTTCTTATCTTGTCTTTCTAAGAGGTCTGAGGTGGGTGGAATAAAGTTATTATTGTAAGGTGGAGGGGTGTTATTGTAGCCTATACCTCTTCTTAGTTTGTCATGAACTTGAGATTTGAGTAAAGTATCCATTGCTTTAGAAGCATTGGAAAATTTCTCAATGTCTAATTTGGCCTTCTCAAATTCACTCCTAACTTTCTCACATTCCTCTCTAGACTTTTCTAGCTTAATCTCTAACTCCTTCTTCTCCAACTTCCAATAGTTGTGATCATATGAATGTTGAAGTTCATTGGCCTGATATGCCCTAATTTGTTCTTCAAAATTCACAATGATCAAATTAGACTCTCTCCTATGTTTATCCAATCTTCTAAGATCATCACACATGCTCTGATTGTGATCCCTGTACTTCTTAACAGTTTCAAGACAGGATTTAGAGCAAAGTTTAGATTTTACCTAATCCCATTCCATCTTGTGAGACAAGTGCTTGAGATGAGTTCCTGTTGTTGTTGTAGTTTGTGGACTTCGATTGTTGATTGTTGCTCCCATGCTGTTGAGAAATTCCTCCTCTGCATTCCCTTGCAAAGTGCCCTAGTTTATGACACTTGTAGCATTCCACTTTGGATTTGTCAAATCCAGCACCATCTTCTCTTCTCATGGCAAAGTTGTTTCTTCTTATTCTTTTAATGAATCTTTTGATTCTCATGGTGAGCATTGCCATTTGCCAATTGATATCCATCTCTTCAAGGTCATCAACATTGATCTGCTCCAGATCATCATTAATAAGAGAAGATTTTGCATGGCTAGCAAGAAAAGCTTCCAAAACAGAATCATTGAGTCCATCCTGTTTTGAGCCATAAGCAGCACTAACTAATTCTATATTTGCAGAAGAATCAGTAGTAGATGATAAGAGAGCAGCATTGTGAGAGTATCCAGATGGCTTCTTCTTAGATTCAACTTCTGCTTCAAACACCCTGAGATCATTGTAGAGATCATCAAGTTCCTTATCCTCCAGATTATCATTCTACCTGAATGATATTGTATACATTACCCGTTCTTCACCAAGAGATCTTAGAAACTTTCTGTTGACATCATCCTGGTCCATCTTGACACCAACAGTGGCCAAATCTCCAATCAACTTATTGAACCTATCAAAGGTTTGAGTCATAGACTCATTCTTTGTAGACATAAAATTTTCATATTGTTGCTTGAGAATTGCTTTTTGATTTCTCTTAGTGCTTTTGGTACCTGAAAACCTCTTCTCCAAAGCGTTCAACAGGATTTTGGCATCAACACAGTTGCAAAACTGATGTTGGTATTCATTAGGAATTGCCAAGAGCAGAGTGCTCAAGGCTTTCATCTCAGTCTGCCTCATCTTTCTTTCTCCATCAGTCATTGGTGGAGGTCTCTTGCCATTTGCTCCCATCTCTCCTTCATTGGAGGGACCATTCCCAATGATGTCCCACATTGAGTAGTCTGTAAGAAGTATATACTGCCTGATCCTGATTTTCCACATCTCAAACTCATTAGGTTTGAGCATGGGAACCTTTGAAACAAGAACACTGTCGTGTGATCCGTCCATGATGATTATTGATTTCTGAGTTCCTAATGCTTTGATACCACTTGTCAGGATCGAGATTCAAAAAAAATTTAAATAAACACTCAGAAACTTTGTTAAAGAAGTTGCGGAATAACACTTTAACAATAAATCAATGAAACAGTGTACGAATTCAAATCACAAGTTATATTGAATTAACTTGATGATTACAACCAAAGCCTCAATCTGTTGAACAGAGTCAACAGACGTTCAAAACTTCTCTAATGAAAGGATTACTAATAATCTTGAGGCTAATTCTCTCTTTGAAAACAAAAGACATATGTATCTCTGTATCTCTCATAATCTAAGACTTCTAGACTATATATACAAAACAAATTACAAGATAATTACTAAAGAAACGTTGATCTTTAGTATCCATTCATAATTATCTTCATCTCCTTGTCTTTCGCATAAATCATCCTTATCAACATTAGCAGCATTAATCTTCCAGCAATATCTTTATCTTCAGCAGTACTAACATACTAGCAGTAGTTTCCATCTTGCAATACTAACTCTTCAAGCAGTACTAACTATTCTTCTAGCAGTACTAACCTTTCAAACAGTATTAATACTACTAGCAGTAGTAATTTCTTCAAGTAGCAGTACTAATGTCTTCAGCAGTAGTAATCTTCAATACTCAGCAGTACTATCCAGACTTAGCATATTTCAGACCCAACATATTGGCATGTCCCTTGAAGGAAGGCTCTGCCAATAGCAAGGGCGAATTACTAAGGAATTTTGGGGATTCTTTGGATTTGTTGTCAACCATTGGAATTCGGATTCAGAATCGTGTTGAGGTATAATGAATTTGTGAGAGAGAAGTTGAGGTCACAAGCTACCCTAGAGGTAGTAGGTGTCACCTAAGGTTAGGAGGCAACCGAGGTTGCATGGTTGGAAATTGCCCCAGTAAATTTCAACATTCACTCAAGTAGGAGTGTAGCGTATCAAGACGGATATCGGATGTGAGAGTCTGCACGAAAATCAGTATGGCAGTTGCGTCAGGAAGTCATCAGGTTTTGGCAAAAGGATGAAGTGGATTAGAAACATTCCCTTGGGAAAGGAGACGGTCGATCTGGGAGAATAGCACCTTTGAGGTCTAGGATTAGTTCATTACCTTCTTGCGGACCGAGGAAACCCGATAAGTGCTAAGTGTGGTAATGAAATGCATTGGGTGAGAAATAGATTTCGAGGACGAAATCGTTCTAAGGTTAGGAGGATTGTAGCACCCGTAATTTTCAGTATGTAAAGGTCACCCAGACGTTTTTGAAACTTGTAAATGGTGAGATTTATGTTAGGAAAACATTACATAAATTCCCTGAGAGTGTCGAGAGTCTTGGTGTTGAAAAAGTCAAGTTTCAGAGCTTGGTACGGGCACGACTACAATGCCCGGTGACTATGACAGTGTGATAGTCGTACCTGGCAATGTAGCAGGAAGAAACAGAAGGAGGGGTGTTGAGTGCGACAATGACCAACGACATTGACGAGGGCATTGTAGCCTGTCAATGTCGCACAAAGGGTGTTGATTGCTGATAAATCCGATTTTTCAGCTCATTTCTTCATTTCTCATTCCCATTTCTTTCCTAACTCCCTCTACAACAAACCTAAACATATTTGGTGATTTGGGGTCATCTTTGGCTCAAATCTTTGGGTATTATGGAGGTAAACCATCAACAAGTTAAGGATAGGAAGCTATGATCAAGAGTTCACCATCTCCGTCTTCATCTTCAACCTCAAGCTCCATTTTAGGGTTTTCTAGGTTTTCACCAAACCTAAGTGGTAAGTTTATCCTCTCCATTTCTAAACCCTATTATAAGATATAAATTCTCCATTGATGATTTCTTAGCATTTGATTTCTCAAATTTCGGGTTTGATGATTTTGGAGAAATTAAGTCAAAAATTAGGGTTTTGGCCAAATTGGGAATGTTGATGTAAAATGTTTTGAGATCGATTCTAGATGGTTTAATATGTATATTTGTGGATGGAAATTGTGAATCTAGGTTTTTGGGAGTTTTGGCTTGAAGATTCGAATTTCTTCAAAGGAGTTGAAGTTGGTGAAAAATCTAGATTTAGCCTAAATCTAGCATGGTGAGTTCAAGTTGATTTGTGAAAATGGTGTACGTGCCAAAATGTCCATTTTTAAATGTTTATATATTTCACATGAAATTATTTACTGTTGAATTATTTGGTGAGTTTCGGTTATTCGAAGTGTCTAACTTTTAAACTTTGCAAAACACCCATATTTGGGATTTTGAACATTTTGATAAATAAATCATAAATATTAGTATTTTAGTAATTTATTTTATGGGAGTAGACATTTTGAGTATAAATGCACTTTTAGTGTTTGTTTTGGAGAAACATTTAATTTTGTGTCATGGGATGTTTTTGAAAGAATAAATGGTATAAATTCATTTGGAAAATAATTTGTCCCAATCTAAACTGTGTGGGAGTTTATTCACGTATTTTGGAGCGTGTGTTTGCATAACGTGAGTCGATTGCGTTTTATTGTTTGGAGATCGTTATTTGTTGGTCAAAAAGGATTGTGAGCACTTTAGCTCGTTTTTGACTTAAAAGAGTCTTGGGGGACATTTGTCTGGTTTTAATGGCTCAATGTAGAGCCCATTTATGATTCACATATTAATGCACCTTGTTGCATATTGATGATAATTACATGCTTGAGTGCGTTGGTCATTTCTTTGTAGTCATGTGATTTTAGACTGTGTTGCATTGGATCCATAGGCACGTAAGTTAGTCTTTATTTTATGGTCAATTTGGTATTTCGGAGTTGGACTCCGGGACCCATGTTTTATGACCTGAACCTTTCAAGTGTACACTAGGAGGGTTGAGTCCGGTTGTGCCGTTGTGTTGAAGGGCGTTTGGGCCTCCGCCACTTTGAGGTAATGCCTTGGAGGTAATCCTTAAGTGTGTCGGGCCTTCAGGGTGGTATTCATGGCAATGATCACCAAGGTCAGTTGTCTCTTTGGGTGTAGCTTGAAGGGAGTCGTAGGGAAACTTGGACTTTTATGTCGTGAAGTGTCATACGATTAACGTTGTATGAGTGGCATACTTTTGTGTTCTTCCACTCTCAATGGATACGGGTCTCCCCCGTCGTCGGCCAACAATATTTTGGATAATTAATTTGTCACGCTTTAACATTTGGATTTCATTCCATTTTATGGTCGCGTGAGTATTTATCTTTAGTTTCATGTTTTCGATGGCATGTTATACTTATATGAAGTGTTTTCCATGATTTATGAGTTGAGCATTATGCCCCACTCGTGTTTTGGGTGTTTCGGGATATAAAGTTTTATCCACGTTTTTATAATTGGAATTCCGTTTTCTATTCACGTTTGAGTGAGTTTTGTGTTGCAATACTTTGTGATGAATGTTTTGTATTGGGACGTTCGTCCTAAAAAATACATGTTATTGGAAAATGAGTCGTTTCCATATTTAAAGTAAATCATTTTGAAATATTATGATTTAAATTGTATTTTTTTTTTTCTTTTAACAATATATTTAATCATGTTGAAAGCTCTTGAACTCACTAGGCGTCAGCCTAACCCTTTTTATTTGTCGGCATGTGCATCAGGTGTTGGTTGGGGAAAAGGTACTAGCGACCCTGTGAAGAGATGGGTACTAGTTTAATGGACGAGAGTGAGTAGCTTGGTGAAGTATTCCGCAATTATCTTGGGAATAGAAACATGTTTTTTTGGGTTTTGTAGCACCCGACCTTTATTTAGTCTTCATATAAGATTTGAGTGGTTATTTGTTGAGTTTAAATCTATAATTATATTCGAGGTATTCCAAGCATTGATTTGTAGAAAATGATTTTGATCCTTCATATGTTGTAATGATGAAAATTTTAAATTAGTTGTTTTTTCCAAATTTGAGGGTGTTACAAAAAGGACATCTTGTCCTTTTTAGGTCAACTATGTGATTCAACCCTAAAATGAAAAATGACTCTTTCATTTAATGCACATGGTAGTATTTAAAGTTGAAGACACCTCTCATGTAAAGTTATGCTTTCAAGAGAATCCTCCTAAGAGCTCAAGCAAAAATCGGCAGATTTTCCTCTCTCCCTCAAGAACTTCTTAGCTTTTATCTTAGTGCTTTTATGTTGTGTTTAGTTTCTTGTTCTTCGTGAAATATTGTTAGAGTAGTTTTTTATCTGTTCTTTTCCTTAACAATCTTGTCTTTTACTCTTTCTATGTGTAATTCTTGATATTTATATAAATAAAAATTAAAATTAAGTAAAATTTTGTGTCTTATATTCAACCCCTCCCCTTTCTACAATATTTGTTACTTTTTGTCATTTCTTGTTAGGACTAACAACTAAGTATTTTAAAACTCCTCCATTAACTTAGGGGTATATTAGTCTTTTTGATTTAATTTTCTTTTTTGATTTATTAAATGTATTTTTTGGTATCTTTTTGATATTTTTGTCTTTTTGATTTAATAAAAATATATACTTTTTGATAATAAAAAAGTTAATACATAAATATTTATATTATTTACTTATTATTTATGATAAAATAATTAAAATATCTTTATTACAACTAGTTTTTTTTTATTTATATTTTTGGTTATTATAGCTTTAGTTTTTTATTAGTTTGATTTCTGCCACTAACATAGGACAAGTACAAGCCGTTGAGTACCCCTTACATAAGGGTATTATAATTCTTGATTCTTCATTAGAGACCAAATTATTTTATTTCTCATTAGACCAAATAATTAACTATTTTTAGCCTATTCTTACTAAAGAAATGTATGTAATTTTATTAATAGGACGTACAAGTGTTTGATCTCACAAGTCATTCATTTATACGACACAAATATAGGCCTTGTATAAATGTGTTACAATAAGTTTATAAAATTATACGTTTAATTAATAAAATTATATACATTTAATTGTTAAAAATGGCCTAATATAGTTAATTGTCTAGTCTAATGAAAAACTTAATCATTTGGTAGGGGTGGCAATTTTGTACCAAACCAAACTAGCCAACATATGTACCAACCGTACCAATTAAATCGGTACCAATAATAATTAGTTGATTGTACCGTACCAAGTGTTTGAACTTGGTTGGTACACGGTATTGAATGTTGTGTACCACGGTATTACCGTGGTACCAACTTATTTAATAATTTAATTAATTATTAATTTTATTAATCAATGATATTAATTTTGAGTTTAAAATTTGAAAATCCATAAATTTTCTAGTCTTCAACCTTATCGCCTAAAGGCCCAAACCTAATTTCTAACCCCAAACTCCAAATCGGCAAATCCCTAAACTCTTCAATCATCTACTGATATATTCATCTTCATCTCTCTTCTAGAACTCTTCTAATTCTTCATCGCATGTTACTTCATTCATCTCTCTTCTAGATCTATTTGTTGATCCAAACTCTCTTAGTGATTTGATAATGACTTTTTGAAATACTTTGTGAAAATTACATTTAATATTTGTATGTGTTAGTGTTTCACCATCAACGATCACATACTGAGTTTGTTCAGTATCGCTGATAATTCCTAATGTATTATGTTAAATATAATCCCTGAAGATAAGTTTTGCGACAAAGGCGTTCATCATTGACATCGAAGATAAAGCTGATGAACAAGTGACAAGTTTACTCATGATATCAGTGAAACCAAGACAAAGTCCACACACGTGAAGAACTGCGAAGAAAAGCTTCAGCGATAGCTGACCTTTATTCAGATTCCTGGAAGAAAGACTTCCTCAGCGATTGTTGATCATGAAGCATACTGTTAATCCAAGTTTGATGCAAGATTATCAAGATGAATGATCAATTCGATTCAAAACTCATATGTCATTGATATTGAAATTCACAGATTACAGACAATCTCTCTCTACTTTCTCTCTCTAGAATATGTAAAATGTGATCTTACAATACGCACACTAATAAGCTCCACACTCTCAACTACAAAGACAACGGGTATTTATACCTTGATACAAGCAAGTAACACTTAACTAAACTAACTAAACATGTTGACTTTGGTTGACTTTGACTTTCCACTTTAAACAGCTTTGACTTTGACTTCCAATCTTGAGGATTTGACTTGGTGTTAGAGCACAGATTTGTTGGATGCAAGATCATAATCATTGAAGCTAAAAGTCAAAGAAAGTCAAAGCTCAAAAGTCATCTTTCAAGCAAAGTCAAAGTCAAATGTAATAAACTCAAAGTCAAAGTCTTGTTATTTTAGCTTGTAAGCGTGTGTTTTGTTATTAGCTTTTGTTTTAATAGATAGTTGGCTAATTGTTGGTGTGAATCACTTGTATTTTGAGAACTAAACTTGTATTTGTTGAAGTAGAGAGAGAGTTGTTTTAGAGAGAGAAAGCAACAAACAGATTTGTAATCGTTTGATTCTTGAAGTGAAATTGAAACAGGTAGATTACATATATTGTTTGTGTGATTGTTTTGATAAGAACTTAATCAAATTTGGGATTAACACTTGGGCTTTAGACTTTCAATCTAGGTGATCTTGAAGACAGCAAACTCTGCTTTAACATTCTCCCCCTTGGGATTCAAGATCATCTTCAAAAACAAAGTTCATCTTCAAAACAAATTCTCCCCCGTTGATCCAGAAACAAGTGATCTCCCCCTTTAGATAAACTTGCACTTATCTTCAAATGAATTTCATCTTTAAAGCATGTTCTCCCCCTTTCAAGAACATTCTCCCCCTTTGGGACAAAAACTGACTTTCTCGGGTATTCAACATTCTCCCCTTATTGAGATGAAAATTGATAATCTTCACTTTTAAACTAATAATGATAGCAACAACTATCTTGAACATTGATCTCCCTTTCTTGTGATCTTAATATTCTCCCCCAAAGACTTTGATAAACATCATCATGTCTAACAAAGAAATTATCTTCGGTTGTAGCTCACTTTTCTCTTTCCAAAATAATCTTTAAATAAAATTTCTTGAACTTTCTTGACTTCTTAAAATTTCTCCTCATATATCTGAAAATGAACTTTCACAAACTTTCATTTCTTGACAATTTCTCCCGTATATAACATTTCTTGACTATTTCTCCCCACTTTTGATGATGAAGATCATAGAAATCATCAAAACTTCTTCAAGAAATGTCCCGAACCATTTTCTGACCACTAATCTTTCTAAAATGAGCCACCGAACATCAGTCAATTCATAACGTATTCATCCGAATCTTTTCAAATTCAGACAAATAAGAATATAACCCTGAATCAACAAATGAATCAGTTAAGATGCCTGTAAGCAGCACGAAGCTACTTAGTACAATGAATGTATAGTACAAGGATTTTTATTGATGTTCACTCCCCAGGTATTCCATTCAATCATCAAATAACACAAGATTATTTTATGAACGTTCCGATAGAAAAATGAATTTTCTGTGTGTTCGTGCTTGTGTATGAAAGAATTTAAACATGAATGTTATATAATAGGCTCAAAATGTGTAAACCATTGAGATAACAACAGTATTACACGGACTCAATTGTGCATGATCGAAGTGCGAAGTTGGGGCAGACTTCCTTCTTTTTCAATATCCACATCTGATGAGTAAAGACAAGCTACATTATGTGTTGCGTCCCCAAGAAAAATTGAAACATCTCTTTATTGAGAAAGAAATTAGTAGCAGGTGAGGTTTAAAGCAAGAGTTGTCATGAGCTAGTTGCCTATTTCAATGAAGTTCACGAAAGAATTGTGAAACAACAGTAATGTGGCTGCTCGGCTCAGAAATAGTTGGTGCATAGTTTGATATTATTTTACACTGATCTATCACCCTCTTTCTTTTTAACATTCTTCTAACCAATCTCTCTTTTCATTTCATCTAAGCACACACACACTCAGATATTGACCCCTCGCCTCTCGATCACTCAAGGATAACTTCATGGGTAGGAAACACTGGTTAATGTGAATCCATAGAAGTTCATTAAAATCTCACACAATGATCCCATGTAATTGTCCTAAAAGCATTATGTTGCTCAATCGTTTAACTTCAAGAGTTAAATCACATTACATATGTCAGATATATATATATATATATATATATATATATATATATATATATATGCTCATGAAGATTTGAGCATTTAAATCATGGAAGATTTTCTCATAACAAGTATATGGAAAGAATGAAGTGAATACAAACTGCTTGTTTGAGAATCTGACAATGTATGTAAAAGATCAAATAAGAATGAGTTATCATTAAAAGCTTAGGTCATGAAAAATTGGATGTTGTCTATACGAATCAAATATAGACATTCTCGAGAGAAACGCTTTGAATGAATCAACGCTCAACAAACTTTGAATAACAAATGGAGTTTATTACGATAGAAAAATTGTTTCAGTTTGAGACATGTTAATAATAAAATCAACAAAAATACTAAACCTGTGTGTGTGAATACTTGAAAATATATGGAAAAGATAATACACAAGTATTTATCTTTGGAAACACACGGTTAGTTAAACATTAAAATTCATAACAAGGTATCATTTAAAATCACATTTCTATATTCATGAAATTTGTTTAAGAATCGAGAAGTGGTTTGAACGTTTAAGAAAAATGTTTCCATGTCTGAAAGTCATCCTTCTTTCAAACACTATGAGATTAAGATTAGAATATGCCTTACGCTCATCATTAATCTCATAAAGTCAGCTCCAAATTCATGATTGATATGATCATGTAAGCCCCCCCTCAAAATGTGCATGTAGTCAAAAAGTTATTAAGGCAACAAAGTCTTATTGAAAAAATAAACATTTATTGAAATATTAAAAACATAAAAGCAGTAAAATGTTTAAAGAATGAGTTCTGATCAGATGTAATAAGAAGTCAATTACTCCCCCTGAAAATATGCATTCACAATATTATCAGTAGAAGTAATATGTAAACTCCCCCTTGAAGGTTGATAATCTCTTTTGATGCGTTGAAGTACACTTTCTTTTGATCATTGAAGTTTGAGTTCTAAACTGTTGTGTTTAGAAGTCAAACTCTTTGACATTGAAGTCCAAGTCCTGAGCTGATTTACTCAGAAGTCTAACTTCTCAACATTGAAGAACGGGTCTTGAACTGTGTTATCCAATAGCCATGGTTCCTTTACTCCCCCTAGACTTGAGGCGCTTGCAACACAGATGGATCTTTTGGCTCTGGTACCCACTGGTATTTGGGTCCAGGTTTGTTAGTTGTAGTTCTGTTAGGAGTAATATAATAAGAACCATATCGGTAATTAGCAAAATCTTTAGCAACAAAATCATTTGAGCCACAGTAAGAACAGTTAATTTTCCTTTTAGCTAACCTGATTAATTGATTTATCGAATAAACAAGATCAGGTTTACCTTTATGCACAATGTTCTTCTTGGCATTGAGTGTATGCCCAAATTATTTCTGCTCATTCTTCTCATCAGAAATGTTTTCACTCTCCATACAAACTTCTCATTACCATTTCTTCTTCTAAATGTAACTGAACTATCAACATTCCGATCATAGAAAAGGTTAGTAGTACGAATCTGATCATTTGAATTAACTGGCCTCTTTGTAGAAACAGTTGTATGAGGTGAACTTGATGTTATATCATCTGTAGGTATTTGCATAATTGACTCTGGAGTCATTTGCTCAATCAAAACCACCTTAGAGACAATTTCTTCAAGTTATGTTATCTTGGAAGATAAAATGTTTCTTTCCTTGATGAGTAGGTCAATCTTTTTCTGAAATTCAGACTTTGTGTTCTACTCTTTCATGGCCTTTGTTGATAGTTCAGATAATGACTCTGTAAGCTTCTTAATCTCGGTATCAAATATCTTCCTTTCTTCATCAAAATCTTTCTCAGCATTCTTTCTTTGATCAGATATTTCTTTGAAAATTCCAACATTTTTCTTCTCTAATCTTTTCTTATTCTTCTAAAACTCCTTTCTCTCTTTCTCCAACAGGCTTTCCAACTCAGAAATCTTTCCTTTGAGAGTTTTTCCTTCAGAACCAAACTCATCTTTCTCTTTCTCAAGCCTGTCTCTTTCAACAATTATTACCTTCTCAAAATCTGATACTTGTTTTGAAAGCTTTGCACACTTAAGCTCAACAACTTTCTTCTCTTCGAAAATCTTTCTTGAGAATTCAGAGAATTTATGTGTAAATCCTTTCTTTTCTTTTTCAAATTCATCTTTGTTTTTGGTAATCTTCTGTTCCAAATCTGAAATCTTTTTTTTTCAGTTCTGCATTAGCACTTTCCAAACTCTTAGTTGTCTCCTCATTCCTACTGACAGAATCTTCTTGCTGGATTTTGACAAATTGAGCTTCCATATCTAAAATCTTACTTTTCAACTCAATATTTTCTTTTTCCAAAGCCTTTGCTTTCTCTTGATTGGTCTTAACATCTTTTAATTGTTGAGAAACAGAAATCTACTTCAGAAGATCCTCATTAATCTTCTTTAACTCATTTACTTCTTCACGTAGCAATCTCTTTTCAGCATGATATTTCTTTAATCTCTTTGAATAATAATCAACAGATGAAATGAGATTTTCATTCTCTGTTTTTTGAGTTTAATAATTTATTCTTCATCGTCAAAATATCCCATCTTGATAACACTTGAACAAATGATCTTTAAACACATAATCATAAAATTTTGATCACAATCCAAAATATTTATCCCCCTCCGCAGACTTAGCCCTAGAGAAAAAAAAATTGACATTGAAAAATCATGTTTCGTCTTGAAAATTTCACCAAGTATGGAATTCGCATGCAACTAAGAAAACTTTTTGTACACTTTACAAAATTCGCACGCTAAAGGATGCAGATACCTAGAATTCGTACACTGAAGGGTGCGAATTTTAACTTTTCGCACGTAGAAGGGTGCGAATTTCTCACTTCATGTACGCTGAAGGGTGTGAATTCTGACTTATACGGATTCTATACTTAGCCAAATTTTCGATCTCAAACTTTCCGTATCGTTACGGATTATACACTTAGAAAAAATTTCGGCTTCCTTATGCGAAATCCTCATAATCCGTATGATATGGGATGCGAATTTTGAGCTTTCCACATACAGTGAGATGCGAATTTCTATCTTTTCGCACGATGTACTATGCGAATTTTGTCCTTAGATTTTCTTTAACTACTGTGTGAATTCCTCCTTTTCGCATATAACACGATGCGAAATCCTATCTTCTCATATACAGGCTCATGTGAATTCTTTTCTTATTTTTTCCAATTACAATGTGATGCGAATTCTTTCATGAACCATGCGAGTTCTTCATTTTCCATGCGAGTTCTTCATATCTCAACTTCGAAAATCACAAATTCAGCCTAAAATCGATCCAATACTTCAAATCAGTCCATGAAACTTTGTCAATTTGTCTTCGTTCAAGGTTTGAACACTTTACAAACAATCAATTACAAATAAATCAACTAAAAATTACAAATTGAACAATAACACAGTGCGTATTACAACTCGAATGAAATTGAACAAAAATCCAACATTCACACAATTTTGTTGTGAATTGGACAACCTAATCAACACAAAACATGTTTAGAACAAATTACGATTACAATACAACTTAAATTACAATAAAAACATATAAGAATAAGAAATCGATTGTAGAACAGTAGATTGTGCGAGTTCTTGAAGTATTCGATCAAATTCTCAGATTATGATCATGATTCTGATTCTGTGCGTGCCCTGATACCAATTTTTAATCCCAGTTTGATGTAAGATTATGAAAATGAATGATCAATTCGATTCAAAACTCATATGTCATTGATATTGAAATTCACAGATTACAAACAATCTCTCTCTACTTTCTCTCTCTATAATATGTAAAATGTGATCTTACAATACGCACACTAATAAGCTCCACACTCTCAACTACAAAGAAAACAGGTATTTATACCTTGATACAAGCATGTAACACTTAACTAAACTTACTAAACATGTTGACTTTGGTTGACTTTGACTTTCCACTTTAAGCAACTTTGACATTGACTTGCAATCTTGAGGATTTGACTTGAGCTTTAGACTTTCAATCTAGATGATCTTGAAGACAACAATCTGTGAAATTGTCAAGAAATGAAAGTTTGTGAAAGTTCATATTTAGAGATATGAGGTGAAATTTCAAGAGGTCAAGAAAGTTCAAGAAATTTTCTTTGAAGATTATTTTAGAAAGAGAAAAGTGAGCTACAACCGAAGTTAATTTCTTTGCTAGAGATGATGATGTTTATCAAAGTGTTTGGGGGAGAATATTAAGCTCACAAGAAGAGGAGATCAATGTTTGATATAGTCCTCTCAAATCACACACACAAATCAATCAAGAACAATGAGAATCATAGAGGAAATCACATGTGTATTGATGTCACAAGTGATAGGTACAAGGGTTTCTCTCTCAAGGATTCTCTCAAAATGTTTACAATCAGGCTAGTTCTTTAAAACAAAAGCAAGGAAGACCTATTTATAGGTCAAACAAGAAACAAAGGTAAACAAACAAAAGTCAAAATAAAATGATCTAAACTAAAATACAATAACAATCTCCCCCTTTTACATCATTTTACAATTTTGCTCTGGTCCCATCTTCTAAAACATATTCTTCTGATTCCAAGGTGTGCTTCAAATCTTCTGATGTGCTCCCTGAAATCAATCTTCTTGTTGATCTCTTCTAACATAGCTTCCATGTTAAGAGACTCAACTGTTCTTACAGCTTCATTCTTTCTTAATCTTTCCTGCTCTGACAAAAACAATTTATCTTCAAGCACTTTCCGCACATACTTAAAAGTACCATCTGAATACTTAGCCAATTCTGATGCTCTTATGAACTGCTTCTTATGAGACTTGGTGTTTACATACATCACACCCAACTCTGGATATCTAGAGATCTGAAAGGGCTCTAGAACTTTGATCTTAGGATGGTTGAAGTTTGGTGCCAGCAGGTTTACTCTGTTCTGATTGGTTTCAATGCCAAGCTGAAAATCAAACGAATAAGAAGTGTAGACACTCCTTGTCATGAATCTTTTAATAGCATCCAAAGCATAAGCAACAGCTTGTGACCTCCTTCTATTTCTCCTATCTCTGAACTCATTCACAATGAACATAATGTCTGAGAAGTTCAAGTTATCAAAATCAGCTTCTGTAAAGGTACTGATCTTCATATCTTTTCTTTGAACTGTGAACTTTGGATAGTGGACATTAAGAATCTTGCAAATATGAACATTTTGAACCTGCAGAATCTCTTTTCTTTTGGCATAAGGGGAAATACTACACATTGTCTTCATGAACCTGATGTAATTGGCTTGATAAACTTTATCTCTCTCTCCAACACCATAAAAACAAGCTTCATCAATCGGCTGTAGAGAAGAAACAAAGATTTTGGTTGACTCTTCCAGGAATGGTACTTTGAGAGACTTTCTGATGATCTCAATGAACTTCAAAGAATCTCCCTCAACATCATATCCTGTATAAGGAATAGCACCAACTCTAACATATCCTTTGAAAGTAACTTTCCCTATATCACTGATTTCATAAGAGATGAGCTCTTTTTCTTGCATTGATTCAAGTTCTGGATCATGAACTTTTGAGAATTCTTCCACTTCCATAGGAGTAGGAAAAACAGGATTTGGCTTTAACTGTATAGAGGTTTCAGCTTTGCTTAATATCTTTGGACTATCTGGGTTTCGAATGTAAGGAAGTGCACTAGCTTTTTCTCTGGCTTCTTCTTCTTCCTCTTTTCTTAAAGTCCAAATTAGTTTTGTACAGAAAATCAGTTTGAGACCAGAATATGAATCGAGTTCAGTTCAGTCCAGCGCTTGTTTAGCATTCAAAAGTTTCGAATCTTTAAGCCATGGATTCATAACTACAGTTCAAAAGATCGAATCTTTTATCCAAAAGATGAAGAGTTCAGTTCAGTTCAGTTTAATGTGTTCAAATGTCTAGAAGTCCAAAAGTTAAGGAAACCTGCAAAAATCAATATATCAAGCAAACCCAGATTTCATCAAGTATGATTTTCAATATCGAAACATTAGTTTGAAAGAACAAATTCAAACTATGTAGTGTCTGTTGGAACAGAACATTGACGACAAGAAGATGAACAGTTAACAATTGAATTGACAAAAAAAATAAACCCTAGAATCGATAAAAAAAACGAGAACAAACAATCAAACAATGAAAATAACAACCTACACTGAAATCTTCGAATGAAATTATCTGGAAATATGAAAATCGCAAGAAAGTTCAGAGAGAAAAACGCTAAGTGTTTGAAAGCCGCAGACTGATAATGAGAGAGAAAGAGACGGAACATATATATACTCGACAAAACTCGCAAGCCAAAGAACTCGCTGGCCACTGTTCATTCATAGAACTCGCAAGTCAAAGGACTCGCTAGCCACTGTTCATTCATAGAACTCGCAAGATACTGTTCATTGAACAAAATTCGCACACAACGCACGATTTGAGTTTTTCTTCTCTCATATCAAGAAAAAAAGGTATTCGTCTCAAAAATCGACAAATAGGTGTGTGATTTTCACTTAAGAAACAATTTAAGTGAAAAAATTAGTGAAACTCGCAAGCCTAGGAAATAAGAATGATGAAACTCGCAGGCTAAAAGATGATTCTCGACCAAACTCGCACGAAACGCCTTGCGCGTTTTTGAAACTCGCACGCTTCTTCAAGCGCGTTTTACTCAAACTCGCTAACTTCAGCTTGCGCGTTTTCCAAACTCGCTAGCTTCAGCTTGCGCGTTTTCAAAACTCGCTAGCTTCAGCTTGCACGTTTAGTGAACTCGCAGACTAGGCCTTGCGCGTTTAAGCGTAAGCATAGTGCTTTGCGCGTTTCCTGACTTAGAAAAATTTTGAGAAATATTTCCAAAAATGAAATCTTTTTAAAAATGGAAACTTTGGCTTTCCCAAACTAGCAACTTTTCATAGTTGACTTTTTAGCACAAAATCAGTATTTTTCTCCATAAAAACTTTGCAGACTTTTCAAAAACTTTTCAGACTTTTCAAAATTACATACACACTTACAGACTTTTCCATTGCGCTCCCCCTTGAAGTATGCACACATCTTTATTTCTCCCCCTTGATTTTTGCTGTTAAGCACAAATCATGAAGTACGAGTCCTGATCTGATTTGATCAGAAGTCACAATACAAAAACCTGTAAAACAGATAAAACTTTTGGTACTCATTGAACATGAGTCCAGGTTTGTTAACAGTATCCAGCTTTTTGAAATTGAGAAAATGAATTACTCAAGCATACCAGATATAGAGAAATGCTCCCCCTCAGAAAAATAAAGAATGATGTAACTATTCATTAAGGTTCAACATGCCAAGTTTACTGACTAGAAAATTAAATCTCTTTTCATCAAGAGGTTTTGTAAACAAATCAGCAACTTCAAGATCAGTTGAAACAAAATGCATTTCTACATCACCTTTTTCAACATGGTCTTTAATAAAGTGATACCTGATATCTATGTGCTTCGTCTTTGAGTGCTGCACAGGATTTGATGTGATGGCTATTGCACTCTTAGAATCACAGTAGATTGGTACCTTATGGAATGTGTATCCATAATTTCTCAGTTGGGTTCTCATCCACAAAACCTGTGAGCAGCAGCTTGCAGCCGCAACGTATTCCGCTTCAGCTGTAGATGTGGATACACAATTCTGCTTTTTTGATGACCAGCTGACCAATTTATCTCCTATATAATGACATGCTCCGGATGTACTTTTCCTGTCTAATTTATTTCCTGCATTGCATTTATCCAATCTGGATCTTTTAACACTTCTGATGGCTTCTTTGGTTCAATGCTGCTTAGAAAAGTTGAAAACATGCAGAAGTTTGCAGTTGCTGGTGGAAAAGCAAATCTAGTAGTCAGTCTAGCAGACGGGTCACCAATAATGTTTTCTGGAGGATGATTCCTTGTCCATCTGTGTGAGCTTGGTAAAACATCAACCTCTGTTTGATTGTTAGAAGAATCAAACTCATCTTATATTGCTGGTTCTTCAGGAGTTGAAATCACTTGAATTTCTGTTTCCTCTGAATTAGATACAATTGGACTTGATGTGCTTTGCAATGGAACAGCTTCTGCAGTGGGAGTTTCCAACACATTTTCTTCAGGTGTAGATGGAACATCTTCATTATTTGTTGAAGTTGTGTTGTCTGAAACTTCTTGTACTTGAGATGTAGAAGCTTCTCCATTTTCTTCAGAGGGTCCTGATATATCTGCAGTGGTAGTAGATGTATCAGTGATAGGTATATCATTTTGACTTTGTATGTTCCGAAAGTCGTCAAAAGAATCATAGAACAGTAAATCTAAATCTGAATCAGTGAAAGAGTTAGATGTCTCAGTCTGTTTTTGAACAGGTTCTACTCTTGATGAAGTATAAGCTTTGTCTTTTTCTTTAGATCCGAGTTCTGAACTGCTTTGTTCAGAAGTCCATGTCTTGCTTTCATCAAAGATTACATTTGCACTTTCGATCACCATCTTTGTACGAGTATTGTAGACTCTGTATGCTTTGGATTGGAGAGAATACCCAATGAATATCCCCTCATCAGCTTTTGGTTGAAACTTGGATAAGTTCTCTCGATCATTAAGAATATAACACCTGCATCCAAACACACGAAGAAATTTAATAGTAGGCTTACGACCATTAATCAATTCATACGAAGTTTTATTAAAGCGTTTATTGATAATAGTCCTGTTTTGTGTGAAGCATGCAGTTGCTACAGCCTCAGCCCATAGAAACATTGGTACTTCTGAATATGTCAACATTGTCCGTGCAGCCTCTACCAAAGTTCTATTTTTGCGCTCAACGACCCCATTTTGTTGAGGTGTCATCACAGCAGAAAAATTGTGTGATATGCCAACAGATTCTAGAAATGTTTGCAAAGTAGCATTCTTGAATTATGTTCCATTATCACTCCTCAGTTGCTTTACAGGGCTTTGCAGCAGAACTTGAATCTTCTTGATGAACTTGATGATTAGATCAGGAGCTTCAGATTTCTTTCGTAGAAACTCTAGCCAGGTATACCGAGAGTATTCATCCACCATCACTAATATTTATTTATTTTCGTTGATGGATTGAGTCCTCATTGGTCCACACAAGTCCATGTGAATTACCTCCAGACACTTGTTGCAGTTGGATAGCATCTTTAGTTTGTGTGAACTTCTATTCATCTTTCCTTTTGCACAAGCTGAACAAAGGGAATATTGTTCAATCTTTAATTCAGGAAGTCCAATAACTAACTGTTGTGTCCTCAGCTTATTCAAATCACGAAAATGTTAATGAGAAAGTCTCTGATGCCACAATCAGCTTTCTTCCGTTGATGTCTTTGAGATTAGACATACTGGCTTTGAAGCTTTCAGTGTTGGAAAGTGAACACCATATAACAATCCCATTCTACCGGCTTTAATGAGTTCTGCTCCACTTTGATCTTTAATGTAGCAAAAATCAGCATCAAATTCTATCTTGCATTTCTTTTCTGCAAATTGGCTTATGGAGAACAGATTGTAAACCAAGCCTTCCACATACAGAACCTTTGATATTGTGATCATACTGTTCTTTATAGTCCCGTAACCTCTGACATAGCCTTTCATCTCATTTCCATATGCCTAGAAGGATGTCTCAAAAAGTCAGAAGCATGCATCCAACCAGATGGTGACACGTATTGTTAGAGCATTAGTTTAGATCATTTGTAATAGTTTAAGTTTGACTTTTCTATGCTTTGCTTATATGAGGTCAAGGCTTGTTTGACCCATATATAAGCCTTTTGCTTTTGTCTTTCTTGTAAGCTTTTGTGAGACTTGTGATTTGATGTTAGATATATGACAAAAGCATTTTCTCTCCCTAAAATACTCACTCTATATTTTTCTTATTAGATTGATCTTAATTGTCATTTTTCTTGATTTATTGGACTTACAATTGGTATTAGAGCAAACCATTGAATTCAATATCATGGATTAGAGAATTAATTGGTCAAATTCATTGGAATTATTTTCCAAATTCAGAAGAACTCGCAAGTCGACTGTTGTGGTGTTGTAGAAGATCGAAATTACTCTTTTGATCAAATCAGAGTGCAAGATTGATTGTATTGGGTTCGCAAGATCAATTGGAACAAGGTTGCTTTGGATCATTCAATCAAATTAACAACTGATTATTGTGAATTTTGATTTTTAGGATTTCTTGAAACTTTTTGGTTCGAACTATGTTTTGTGATCATATCTGAATTTTTGGTTTTTTCTTGTTGAAAATTGTATTAGAAAGATTGATCTATTGTGTATTTCGAGCATAATTGTAAATTTTCAGAGTGTATTTTCAAGTTTTGATCCAAAAATGGCAGAATTTGCAAGTTTTATTGAAGAACTCGCAAGATTTGGAGAACTCGCAAGCTTCATCGTGAAGAACTCGCAAGGGCAAGAACTCGAAGATCAAGTTTCTTTTGTGTTTTTGTGTCCTCCACTGCGACTAAGGCAAGAACTAGCACAGGACCTTTTTGAAGTGTTTTTCTATTTCTTAGAATTTTTTCTAAGTATAGAACTCGCAAGGTTTGGTGTGCTTAAAGTAAGAACTAGCAAGCCTTTGTCTGCGACTTCTCAGTACTCTTAAGCTATACTATGTGACAACCTCTTCTGCGACAAGTTATTTGTTGAAATTTTTTCTAAGTACAAAACTCGCAAAGAAAGATTTTGTAAATTTTGTTGAAAATTTTTCTAAGTATAGAACTCGTAGACTCTTGCGACAAGTGATCTTGTGTTTCTCATATTTGCTACGTATCAGAACTCACAGGCTACACATTGTAACTTCTTAAAACTCGCAAGCCTTGACTTGCGACAAGTAGCAACTCGTAGGTTGTTGTTTGCGACTTCTAAGCTTTGTGACAAGCTTTGTACTCTGCAACTTTTACTCTCTGTGGTTTGCGACTTCCACACTTAGAATTTTTTTTGAATTTCTTTCTGAGTTTGACCAGTGTTGACTTTCAGAGTCAAGTTGTGTCTGAATTCTTTGGACGATCATATTCAAACATACTATTTGTTTTTCTTCTCAAAGTATCAGTATGTCTAGAGATTTGCTCAGCATGGGTTCCAAATCCAAGCCTCTAGTTCTGCAAGTTGACGAATATCCACAGTGGAAGAAACAAATGATCAATTTTTTGAACAATCAGGACAAAAGGCTGATGAACTCCATTCTCAATGGACCACACTTTTCACATGTTACTATTGACAGAATTCCAGCTACTGACACAAATCCGGAGATACCTGAGAGGATTGTAGCCCGAGATCCCATTCAGTACAGTGATAGAGACAGAGAATTAGTGAAGTTGGATACACAAGCTTTAACCTTTCTGATCATGGCTATTCCCAATGACATCTTCAATAGGGTAGATAGTCGGGACTCTGCAAGGGAGATATGGGATGAACTTGAAAGACAACTTCAAGGATCTGAAAAGTCCATGAAGACCAAAAGGAACCAAAGTATCAATGCATATGAGGGTTTCAAAGCCAAGGAAGGAGAGTCATTAAAGGATCCATACAACCGCTACAATATTATATTGAATGATCTGAGGAGAAATGGAGTAAAGAAATCTGAGTCTGAGATCAACTTCAATTCTCCAAAGTCTGTCTTCAAAAGTAATAGCATTCTCCCCAAAGATGGTATAAACCTCTTTCAGACATTCAGAAAGAAATTATCTTCAATTTCAGCTCAGCTCGCTTCAGCCAACTTATCTTTAAAGAAAATTTCTGTAAAATCAGCTCATCTTCAGAAATCTTTGAACTTTCTTCAAATTGACATTTCTTGAAACTGTCTCCCCATCTATAACATTTCTGAATTCTTTATTGTTAGAGCACATATTTGTTGGATGCAAGATCATAAAAAGTTGAAGGTCAAAGTTCAAGAAAGTCAAAGCTAAAAGTCAACTCTCATGTAAAAGTCAAAGCCTTGTAATAAAAGTCAAAGTCTTAGTTGTAGTTTACTTTTCTTATACGCGTTTTAATAGACTTGTGTTTAGTTAGTTGTGGTAATCTTGAGAAAAACGTACATGTAACTATTGCAGAGCTTTAGAGAGAGAAAGTGATTTGTACGAATTGTCATTTGAATTGAATCAACAGGTTGATTTGTTAATCTAAATTCATCTTGTTTTTGTTTGTGATTGTTAATCAGTAAGAACTTGATTAGATTGGTAATAACATCTTACTTGCTTATGGTTTTAAGAATGGTACGATCGATACTACTCTTTTTCTGTGAAGACTTGATTTTAATCCAGATTTATGTTGATGACATAATATTCGGTTCTACAAATCCTAAGTTTTGTAAAAACTTTTTCAAAAATCATGGAGACTCGATTCGAAATGAGTATGATGGATGAACTGAAATGTTTTCCTTGGTCTACAAGTGAAACAGTCACCTGAAGGCATATTCATAAATCAGTCCAAGTACATTAAAGACATTTTGAAAAAAGTTTAATATGGTTGACAGTTCTTCCTTGAAAATGCCAATGGCTACTGGAACGCTTTTGGACGTAAATTTATCCGGAAAATCTGTTGACCAAAAGAACTACAAGAGCATGATTGGTTCTTTATTATATTGTACAACCAGTAGACCAGATATAATGTTCGCTACATGTTTCTATGCTCGTTATCAAGCAAATCCTAAGGAGTCTCACCTTCCAGTCGTTAAACGGATCCCCCGATATCTTAAAGACACTCCCGAGCTAGGTCTTTGGTATCCAAAGGATTCGAGTTTGATCTTACAGCTTTCACTGATGCAGGTCGTGCAGGATGTAGGTTGGACTGGAAGAGAACTTCTGGGTCTTGTCAGTTTCTAGGTGACAAATTGGTGAGCTGGACATCTAAAAAGCAGAATTGTGTATCAACCTCGACAGCTGAAGCGGAGATATTTGTTGAGAAAGCTTAATGCATTTAAGCTCAACTGACTTATTTTCTTCAAAAGTCTTCCTGGAAAACTCTGAAAACTTCTTAGTGAACTCGTTCTTTTAAACTTGTCGATCAAATTTTTCTATTTTTTAAATCTCGGCATGTTGTTTTAAAAGTTTAAACCTTTACAAATTTTATTCTATAAAGTAAAAGTTTTACAATTTTTCTTTCTTTTGAATAAAATGTGTGTCTAGGATAAATTTTCAAGTTCCTTTGTTTATATTAAAGTTCTTATATGTTCAAATTTCAGTTCTAACAAAAGTCGAAAAGTCAGCAACATGTTTGTAACTTTTGATTTTGCTTTAAAGTTGTGTGATTCGGAATATTTATAGTTTTCAATGCTTAGAAAACCTAAAAAGTCGAAATTTTGGATCGTAATGAAAATATGGGCTAAACACTTAGACGTAAAACCTTGTGTTTGAGATGATTATTAAATTCTTATAAATCAGAAATCTCTTAGTTTAAAAGTTTGTACCTGTGACCTTTCTGGTTTGGGAAAGTAAGTTCTGTGGGATGCTTGTCATCTGGTCCCCTAAGGTCATTTGATCTGGGAGTGATCGAACCCAAATCCTTCCATAGAACTAGATCAAAAGTCATGTTTTACTGGTATGAATGGGTTTAGGATATGTCGATGTAGCCTTTCTGATCTGGGAAAGTAAGTTCCAAGAGGTGCTTGACACCTAGTCCCCTAAGGCCAACTGGTCTGGGAGTGGCTGACCCAAATCCTGCAATAGGGTCAGATAGAAAGTTACGTTTACGGCATGTTCTTTACTTAATAAACTTTTTGATTAAAAAGATGCCAAAAGTGCACACGCTTAAAATATGCCAAAGAGCACAATCATGTAAAGATGCCATAGTGCACAATGCTAAAAGATGCCAATGAGCACACATCTCATGATACTTAGTTATATATTTCTGAGTTGCAATAAACCTGTAAATTTGTGAAAATCTGAATTTTTGATGGCTTAGTGTGATTACATGCAAAGTTCTCTATTATATTTTTAGAATTGCATTTTCTTGACGCTAGTCGAATTTCACATGCGAGCACACTGAATAGATTGATGAAAGTTTTTGAAACTGAACATGTCTTAACTTGATATGCAATAACACTTGTTTCTGTATCCAAACACATACATTTGATTTCATTTGATGGATTTTATTGTGATATTTTACTAAGTAGAATTTTATTTGTTTCTGTTTAAATTTTTATATATTTAGTCGTTTCAAAATACATATTCAGTATATTTTTCTTTCTACAATTGATGTTTACATTCATTGTGTTCTCATATCTTTTTAAATGAGTTTGAGCATTATTCAAGGGGGAGTGAAAAAGGAGAATTTTTTCTTAATGATCATATCTGTTTTTGAGGGGGAGTATATGATTTTCTTTATATGAATGCTAACTTGAATTGTCATATCTAGTGCATTTGTGTAGGGGGAGTCAAAGAGCTTAAAAAGGTAAAATTTTCTGAGTTTAAGTCAGCTTTGCGCAATCAGTTGGTCGCGCAAACCTTAATTTGTGCAACCTGCGTGTAACGCAAACCTCTCTTTGCGCTTACTTCTGTTAGCGCAAATCAAACTTTGCGCCACCAACATGTAGCGCAAACCTCTTCTTTTCTCCTTTACTTTGATTTTGCAGATCTTAAGTTGTCTCGTCTCCAACATTTGCATGCCCAAGATGATCCAGATCATCAAGGTCATGAGGGGGAGAAGTTAAGGAGATGTTAAAGAGACAAAGAGCTCCAAAGTTTATCTGTTAATCAAGATTCGCTCAAGATTCTAATTTCTTCAACAATATTTGTCTTTTTGCTGTTCAAGCTCCGATCACCACAAATTTTTCAAGTTCATTTAAAAGAGGTGTATCGTCTAGAGCACAAGTTGTTGAACCAATTGTTCCTTCAAGCTTATTCAAAGTGGTCCAATCTTGTCAAGACAACAAAGACAACTCAATCTGAAAGATGCTGAGAAGAATTTTTTTTAAGTCAGAAAGCTGCTTCGACAAAGTCGCTTAGATGGTCCGTGCTGATTTAGAAGATTGATTTTGAAGACCACAACGCCAATGATTACTAAGGGGGAGATTGTTAAGTCTGATTTTATAGTAATCATTGTATTTATAGGTTTGGTCTTATACTGTGTTTAGAGTCACATACTGTGTTGTATTGACCAGGGTATTTAAGTCCCTTTGGTTCTTGTGTTTTGTAAGTAGTGTTTCACGCACATTCAATAGATCATCTTACTTTGCGCTTACTTGCTATATCTCTCTACTTTCTCTCTCTAAGATTTAGAGATCTTGAATTATCATTTACTAATCAAAATAGGTAAAAAAATGGAAAATTTTAAAACTTTGTTATATTAATTGAGATTTTTTTTATCGCTAAATACAAACTAAGACATATTTTACTTTATTTTGATACATTTTACATTTATTATTGTAATATGAGTTGGGAATTTTGCTTGGAATTTTATTCTTTACAATGTATAATACTTAGATACATCATTTTCAAGATAAACCGACAAAATCTCAAGAAGAAAAAAGGAAAAAAAAAACTACTCATAATTTTGAAATTCTAAAAAACCCAAATACTCTGTAAAAAGTTACTAAAATTCACTAATTTGTAGCTTTGTCTTGAACCCGATCCAACAATTCGACAACCTCGTTCATACTCGGGCGTAATTTGTGAGACTCGGTGGTACAAAACGTGGCAATCTTGAAAAACTCTAGAACCTCGGTATCTTTGAGTTCTGCTCTTGGTAGCCCAACATCGACCATTTCCATTTCTCGATTTTGAGACACCATTCTCGTAGCCCATTCAACGAGCCGAATCTCCTTCCCGTATTCGTCTTTCATCGGCCAATTCGGACGCTTAGACGTCGCAACCTCAAACATGAGTGTCCCAAAACTGTACACATCCCCCATAACAGTAGCAGCAGGTGCTCCGTAAAAATACTCCGGTGGCATATACCCCATGGTCCCAGCAACCTGAGTCGAGACATGTGAATGCGCACCGTCGATCGTTCGGGCGAGCCCAAAATCGGCAACATGGGCTTCAAAATTGGAGTCCAATAACACATTGCTAGCCTTAATATCTCTATGAATTATTGGTGTTTCCAAATTGTGCATGAATTGTAGCCCTTTAGCTACCCCTTTGATAATGTTGATTCTAGTCCGCCAAGATAATGATGACGTGTCGTTCTCAGATGACGTGTCGTAAAGCCATTGGTCCAGGCTCCCTTTTTCTATAAACTCATAAATAAGGATCCGATCCGAACCCGTAGCGCAGTAGCCGAAAAACTGGACGATGTTTTCGTGTCGGATCTTCCCAAGCGTCTCCATCTCGGCTCGAAACTCTCGGTAGCCTTGGAAGGCGTCGACGCCGAGCTTTTTAACGGCGACGGTGACTCCGGACGGGAGGTTGGCTTTGTAAACCAGGCCGAAGCTGCCGTCGCCAACGATTAGATCCGGCGAGAAATTTCGAGTCGCTTTGACCAGGTCGGACATCTCGATCTGGGTCAACGACGGGTCAAAGAGCTGGCTCTCGGCGACGCTGATGAAGGAGCTTGACGTAGCCAGATCGGGGACTGTGCGGATGGCTCTCGTTCGGTTGCGGGATTCGAGGTCCGGCCGGTGGTGTTTTCTGGTGGTCCGACAGATGAAGTAGATGAAGGAGAAGATGAGGGTGATGACGAAGAAGCTGGCTATGGCGGCCAAAACGGCTTGTATTGTTGAGTTCATGGTGGTTTAGAAAGTGAATGAGAGAGAGAGAGAGAGAGAGAGAGAGAGAGAAAAGAGGGTTTGAAGAAGGAACAGAAAGTGGGCCGCCATTAACGTGTAGAGGAAAAGTACAGAGTCAACGGGTGGGAAAGAAGACAATGATTGAATAACTTCGGATTGTGGCATACGGTGAAAAACAATAATACTTTCAAGAGTAAAGTTCACTTTTGGTCCTTAATGTTTGTCAATTTTAACGGTTTTCGTCCCTCAACTTAATTTTCTCATATTTGTCCCGAATAACGTTTGTCAATTCCCAACATATTGCGTCCCTTCTCTTAATGATCGTTAACTTTCTACATTAAGTCCAACTAAATGAGGGGTATTTCAGTCATTTTAAACATTTGTATTATTTTCTATTAAAATTAAAACTATTTATACACATATTAATAGAAAATTAAAGACCAAGGGCCAAAATTGTAATTTTCTTTTCGTTTTTAGGGGCCAAAACTGTAATTTTATTTAGATCATATTCTCCGGGAATGCCCTCATCTCCGATTATCTTCTCCGACTGATGTTCTATCTCCAGGCATCATACATCAAAAACATCTACACAAACAAATTAAATCAACACAAACTCAAACTTTAATTATAAAAACTCAACCAAAATCCAAATCCAACTTGAATCCAAAAAAACAAAAGCCTCAACTCGAATCTAAAAACAACAAAATCAACCCAAATCCAGAAACAAAAGAATAAAGCATAGATTTGTTCTTTAATCCCAAAATGACACAAAAATGAAACAAAAAATAAAGTGTCTATTCAAACTATGGTCTGCAATCTCCATCCAAACACAAACCTAATTTTACAAATCTAAACATAGAATCAAGATCGTCAAAAAACAAAACACTAAATCACTTTCTCAATCTCTGTCACTCTGTCAATTAAGTTACAAGAAACCATCAATATTTTCTTAAATCAATCGATAATTAACGTTTAAAACATAAATCAAACAAAACCCCTAAATCTAAAACAAATCCTTGGATGCTCCTTCACTATCAACCTCAGTTAACTACTCCTTCATATTTCTTTTGAGTTCAGTTATGGTCGAATCTGGAGCATAGGAGAACAAAACATGGTAACATAAGAACCCTGAACTCTCTGTTGCTCTTGATCTACGAAGGTTTATCCCCGCTACTCTTGAGTCACTCCATTAAAGGGGGAGGAGAGGTGGGCTTTGTAAAACCAGAGAGAGAGGTGGGAGTCGCCAAGAAAGGTTCACGCTAGGATGGAAACAGTGATTGGGATGATATAAATGAAGGGGGTGGGTCGTGGAGATCATTAACGGTGAAGGGAGTGAGCCAAGGTGGTCATCGACGGTGAAGGGGGTAGGCAACAAAGGGGTGAGACGATGAAGTCCGATTTGGTCTTGTGTATCTATCTATATATATTACATACCAAAATCTGGCTCTAGATGGGTGAAGGAGGCGGTGGCAGGTGGTGGCCGATGGTGGGGGTGTGAAAGGGATGAGATTTATCTAATATTGGGGCGGTCATCTGGGAAGACGACGACAAGGGGGTGGGGTGGTGAGGCCGTCAGGGTATTCTAGGCCGTCAGGGTATTCTAGAAAAAAAGGTAAAATAACTAAAATACCCCTCATTTAGTTTGACTTAACGGAGAAAGTTAAGGACCATTAAGAGGAGAAAATGAAGTTGAGGGGCGGAATCTGTTGGGAATTGACAAACGTTAGGGACACATATGAGAAAATGAAGTTGAGGGACGAAAACCGTTGAAATTGACAAACGTTAGGGACCAAAAGTAAACTTTACTCTACTTTCAAAGTAAGAGAAATTAAAAAACAATAATTTTTTGTTTTTTTCAAATTAAATTATTTATATCATTTTTTTTAATAGGTTATGAAGTGTAAAATCAAACACTTTCCTATATTCTGAGAAATGAAATATCACAATAAAATAAAAATAGGAATGAATTTTTATTTTAGGAATGGATTTTTATTTTTCCAAACTGGACTTGGAATAAAAATTTGAATCCTGTTAGAGAAAAGAATGGACTTCTATACCATATAAAATGAAGTGTTTTGTTCATTTAAAATTTTATTAATTACCAGTTAATACCTATAATCAAATACTCCTAAATAATAAACTCTATGTGTATGTTCGTATTTTTGTTGTTTTGTGACCTCAAATACGTAAGTTGAAAAGGTCTTATTAAAGAAAAACTAAAAAAATATATATTTTATTATGATACAACAAGTCATAATATGGAATTAATTTGTAATATATGAAGCACAAATAGTCAAAAACAAACAACTCGTTTTCAAAAATGAATTGTTTGATCAAATAATAGGTCGTCAAACAAAAAGATATTTGGAAAATATAGATGAAAGAAATGCGTATATTCATTATTCCCGATCAAAGACTTGAAGAGAAAATGTATGCCCAAAGGTACAAGTATATATCGAAGGTTTGCAATAAAAACAACAATAATGTTTTATATGATGTAAAAGTTTGCTTATTCTTCTCAGATTTTGTTACTTTATATGTCTTATATGATTCCATCATTGAATCATTTTCCGGATTGCACAGTTAAATAGTAGAATTGTTGGATAAGTAATGGTTTTAAACTACTTTTTTTTTAAATTAGGTTTTAATGTTCGAGCCATATCAATTTTTTAGGGTTAGGTTTTTTTTTTCTTTGAACATCTATTTGTCAGAGGTGGAGTTATGGATTTAAAATAGGCCGTCAGGTCGTCTGGATTCATACTTTATTGTAAAAATAACAACGATAAATATTGTTTCTGAACAAATTTATATAAGGTTCCATGATTTGTAAGAGAAATGAACAAAAAGATCTTTTATAATTGAAGAAACATACATCTCAAACTAACACATGAACTTACCAAAATCCAGTCTTTAAAAGTTTTTCAATGGTCATAAACAGAGTCGTATGAACTAATATGCTATGAATAATAAAAGAGCTAGAACTTGGACACGTATGCCAAAAAACTATATACTAAACCAAAAAAGGTTAGAAGTATAAGAAATTATATCTTGTGTATTTTAAGTTGGATATGATAGTTTCATGAAATAAAAATGCATTTATTATCTTATCTGTAGAAAAGGAAGCGATAATATCATTTACAATGTTAGGAATCAAGAAACTGTTAAGAAATTCATCATCCATGGTACTATGAAGTCTTGTTTTCACAATTTTCATAGACGGGAAAGTTCTTTCAATTATTGATTAAAAACAGGAAAAGTTAATGATAAACCAATCTATCAACAAAAAGATAAATATTTGACTTCCCCATTTCCTAGAAGCCTCTACACAACTTCGAAAATGTACAAACAATTTTCAGTTTTGGATGATTAAGCACATCTAGTTCATAATTGTTAATCCAAAGATCTCTAAATTCTAGAGAGAGAAAGTAGAGAGAGAGAGAGCAAGAAAGTGCAAAGTAAGATTTCTATTAGATTAATGCGTAAAGTGTTACAAACACAAAAGACCAAAGGGACTTAAATACCCTTGGTCAAAACAACACAGTATGAGACTTTAAACACAGTATTAGACCAAGCCTATAAATACAATGATTACTATAAAATCAGACTTAACAATCTCCCCCTTAGTAATCATTGGCGCTGTGGTCTTCAAAAACAATCTTCTAAATCAGCACGGACCATCCAAGCGACTTTATGAAGCAATCTGACTTTAAAAAAAAATTCTTCTCAGCATCTTTCAGTTTGAGATATCTTTGCTGCTTTGACAAGACTGGTCCAGTTTGAAATAAACTTGAAAGAACAGTCGGTTCATCAGCTTGTGCTCTAGACAACACACCTCTTTTAAATGACCTTGAATGAACTGTGGTGGTTGGAGCAGGAACAACAAAAGAATTAATAGTAGCTGAGAGAATAGAATCTTGAGTGAATCTTGATCAGCAGATAAACTTTGGAGCTCTTTGTCTCTTTGACTGTTAAAGCACATATTTATTGGATTCAAGATCATAATTATCTGAAGATGGAAATCTGAAGTCAAAGCTGATAAAGTCGTCTCAACAAATAGTCTAGGGTCCTTTTGTAATGAATAGTCAAAAGTGTGTTTTCGTATTTATTTTATTAGGCTTTAGATTTTAGTTATTTGTGTATTTGGGCCAAGCCTTGGAAAGCCCATTAGGCTTAATCTAGTCTAAGTATAAAATAGTTTTAGTTTTATGTTAATTAGGTTAAGAGAGGTTATTAGATGAGCTTAATTAGATAATATCATTATTGAGAGGAGGCTGTGTTGGTGGTGGTGCGCCGTGAAGAGAGAAACAGAGAGAGAGAGATCGATTTCAAGAACTTGTAACTCGTTGAATCGTTTGATTAATCAATATCAGGTTTGCATTATTGTGTTGATTATTTGTTTACTTGATTGAATGATTGCATATTGGGACACACAATTGGTATCAGAGCAGGACAGATTGAATTGAAAATTTTTGTTTTCGGTTCTGCTTTTTCTGTCAAAAGATTCATAATTTTTATTGTGTGATTGTTCTTTCAAGTTATTATTGGTTGGATTGTGTTTGTTTTACCTATTATAGTGATTGGGTATTGATTGATTTGATTATCGCATCGATTTTGATTATCAATTTGTTGAATTTGTTGTTCTGGGTTCGTTCACGAAGTCGACACTGTGTCATCAATCAATTTGTTCTTAAAGTGGTTTTTATTGAAATTAATTGATTGTAATCTGTTCTAGTTGGTAAATTGATCATATTGGCAAAGTTTGGTACTTTAATTCGTGGTATCGAGTGTTTTCTGGACTGATTTTGGTTTCTGGGTCGATACTGCTTCAAGAACATATCGGTCTTTGCACTTCCGGTCGAACTCTTTTCTATCGGTCTATTGCATTCGACCGATACACTCACAGTTCACCCGGTCTAAGATTTTATCGGTCGAACATATCGGTCTTGTTTAGTGTCGGTCGAATATCCATCCGGTCTTGCATTCTATCGGTCGAAGATTATATCGGTCGAACATATCGGTCCTTAGCATTCGACCGATACTCACACAACACACTATCGGTCTAAGGGTATATCGGTCGAGTAACACCGGTCTAAGAGTATATCGGTCGAACTCTATATCGGTCAAATCACTCGACCGGACTTTACAAGTTCCCGTGCTAAGTCTGCGAAGGGGGACAAAGTTCTGTTCGTGATCAGATTTTTCTGAATTTCATTCTACGATTTTCAGTATTGTGTGATTTTATCTTGATTTCTAACGATCTCATCCAGTTGATTGTCTCAATATCAGATAAGTTTGATACTAATCGTATAAGTAAAGATGTCTCGGGAAGCTCTTGCTATTGGAACAAATGTGAAGCCACCAGTACCCTTCAAGGGGGAGTACGAGCAATGGAAGGATAGATTTTTGGACTTCATTGATCGACATGATTTGGGAGATGAAATCATAAAATCTCTGAAAGACGGGATCATGACACCTCCGATCAAGGTTCTCAATGTAGCTGGAGAAAATGGTCAAGAAGAAGAGACAGTGTATAAATTACCGATTGGTGAATATTCGGAAGATCAGTTGAACAGACACAAGGGTGACAAGCTGGCAAGATCATTTATTCTCCAAGGCATACCGAATGAAATATATGTCAAGATTGACAGCTACAACGCTACCAGTAAGCAAATGTGGGATCAATTGGAGAAGATGATGATCGGATCTAAAGTCGGCAACCAGCTCAAAGTATCCACCTGCTTGAATAATTATGAAGAGTTCAAAGCCAAAGCTGGAGAGTCACTCGAAGCCACTTATGACAGATTTGTCACATTGCTGAACGAGCTCAGCAAGAACAAGATCAGCAAATCTCACGTGGAGCTGAATGTGAAATTTCTCAGCAATCTTCAGCCTGAGTGGAAGAGGTTCACCCGACAAATGAGGCAGTTGAAGGATCTGCATGACATTCCTCTTCATGAAGTTTATGAAATCCTCAGACAGAATGAGGAAGAAGTAGAAGAGATCAAGGCTGAGATGAAAAAGGCTGACAAAGCAGTTGCTGATCCAGTTGCTCTTGTGGTTAAGAAGTCTAAGAAGAAGAAGGTGATAGAATCTGAATCGGAAGAAGCTGATTGCGAGGCAAAGTCTGACTCTGACGATTGTAATGAACTGAAGGAAGCCATGTTGTTGATAACCAAGGCTCTCCAAAAGAAGTTCTATAAAAAGCCAAACTCCAATAGTCAGAGATACTCGTCTGGTCCTAATAACTACAAGCATAAGGAGAAAGTTGAAGAAAGGAGACCAGAAAACAAGAAGAAGGATGAAGCTGAAGAGACCAAGAAGGAAGAACCGATTAAGTGCTACAATTGTGGGAGAATCGGTCATTTTGCCAAGGAATGTCGCAAATCAAAAGTCCGAAACTCCGACTATTACAAGAATAAGATGCTTCTAGCCAAGCAACAAGAGGCTGGAAAAGCATTAATGGCCGAGGATGAATACTGGCTCGACCATTCGGACGACGAATCTGAAGAAGGAGAGAAGGACGAGACAGCACATCTGTGCTTGATGGGAAAGAACCAGTCAGAAGCTGAAGCTGATTCTGATGATGGAGATAATGAAGAGGTATGTAGCTTAACTGAATTTGATTTACTGGACCAAATGAATGCCATGATGTCTAAACTCCAAGAGTTAGAGTCGAAACTAAAGCGTGAGAAAGGTGTCATAAATGAGAAAAATCAATCTATACATAAACTTAGTAATGATATTGCTGAGAAAAATGTATTAATTGAAACTTTGCACAAAAATATAGACACCAGCGCTAAAGAAAAGACTATAATTCATAAAGAGTTATCTGAAACTGATTCAAAGTTTAAAGAATGTGAGTTTAAATCTAGAGAGATTGCTAAAAGGTACTTTTCTACTTCAAAAGAGAATAAATCTTTAATAGAAAAGGTGAATGCTTTGGAAGAGAAATTACATTCTTTAGGTCAAACTGAACACACTATTCATTTGAACAAACCTAAAGAGAAACCTGATACTTGGGGACTTGGTTACAAGAACCCACATCATCTCAAAAAGGGTATATCTGAAGTGCCTACACTTTATGACTTTGGGTTTATGTTGTTGGCTCCTCAACATCAGGAACTCAAACCCTTTTGGACTAGAATGTCTGAAAAAGATAAAGCCAAGGAATATGATAAAAGAAAGAACACAACTAAAGTTCAACTTCCATTTCGCTATGAGAAGTTGAATAATAGTTATAGTTCTAATAAATCAAAATTTCTTTCAAATGATTATTTTGAGAGTTATTCTATAAAAGAGTTGGAGGCTAAACCCATCGAAGGTAAGATTTACGTACCTCCTCTAGTTTTGGAAAGTAAAATTTCTGAACTCGAGAATACTCTTACAGAAGAAAGACTTTTGATGGACTTAGAACAAACTGTATTTTCAACAGTGTTCAAAGATACTGATTTTTCTAAATTCTCTAAGGCTTTAAATTCTGATGACAGATCTGGTTCACTTGAGAATGATCTTAATTTCTTAAACTCTGATGGTATTTTGAATGATTGTGTTGCTCAATTTGATTTTACCTCTAAACTTCCTGATCATTCATCTTGTGTTGTTAATTCTTTTGGATTACCCACTGTGTTTGAAAAAGGTGAAACATCAACGAAAGTTGATAAATCAGTTTCTGTGAAATCAAAGAAAGCAAAAGGTAAGAAACAAAAATCTCAGCTTTCACAGAAACCGATCCCCACTGGTAAGTAAAAGAAGAAGCATTCTCTTAATTCTCATCATTCTAACTCTAAAGTTTCACATGTTTCAGATTTGAGAAAGCAAAGGGTTGGAGTTAAGACTGCATGGATACCGAAACAGAAGATAGACGAGAAATCTAAATCTAGTTCTAGTTTTATTTTGAATGAAAAGACTTCTAGTAAAAATGATGTGATTGTGAATGTTGCTACTTTTAAATCTAATCTTGTTGATTCTCGCAAGAAGTACTCTATAAAGCAATTATTCCAGTTAGCACCATCAAATAAAAAGTTTTTAAATTATGGTGAATGTGATTATGCTTCTCGTAAATTTTCTGATGTTTGGTATGGTTCATATAATGTTTCATCTTATCATTATCATTCATCTTATCATGATTATGGTTTTCAAAGAAAAAGCGAGCCCAAATTTAAATGGGTGCCAAAATCAAGTACTAACAGTGGAGGTCCCATTTTTAAATGGGTTCCTAAACCTCTTCTTTCTTGATTTGTGTTGTGCAGACCCGTCATATGTGGTATTTGGATAGCGGGTGTTCCAAACATATGACCGGGCAGAAGAGTATGTTGTCTAATTATACGGACAAATACTGCGGCACAGTTCGTTTTGGGAATGATCAGTTTTCACCTATTCTGGGATATGGTGATGTTGTACATGAAAATCTTACGATCAAGAAGGTGAGTTACGTTGAAGGCTTAGGGCACAACCTGTTCAGCATTGGCCAGTTCTGCGACAAAGATTTAGAGGTTAATTTCAAGGCCAAGACATGTTCAGTACGTACTGAAGAAGGAAAATAACTCTTGGTCGACACTCGCAAGTCAAACCTCTACACCATCAACTTGTCAAAGGTCCATGCTGAAAATCAGGTATGTCTACTATCAAAGGCCTCAATGCAACTAAGCTGGTTATGGCATCGACGGCTTTCTCACCTCAACTTTCGGTACATCAACAAGCTGGTCAGTGGCAAGCTAGTGAAAGGACTTCCAGAGCTGAAATATGAAAGAGAACATCTATGTGCAGCGTGTGAAAAGGGAAAGATGAAGAGAGCCCCACACAAACCAAAGCCTGAACCTAGTACCAGCTCTCCTTTAGAGTTGTTGCATATGGACTTATGCGGTCCTATGCGAACGCAAAGCTTAGGAGGAAAGAAGTATGTGCTAGTTATCGTGGACGACTATACGCGATACACTTGGGTTATGTTTCTACGGTCTAAAGATGAGACTCCCGATGTTCTCATTACGTTTCTGAAGACGACCCAAGTCAATCTACAAAAACAAGTAAAGATTCTCTGGACTGACAACGGCACAGAGTTCAAGAACAAGATAGTTGAAGAATATCTCGAATCGGTCGGGATATCACATCAATACTCTGTTGCTCGCATGCCTCAACAGAACGGAGTCGTCGAAAGGCGAAATCGTACACTTGTCGAGGCCGCTCGGACAATGCTCAACCAATCTGAATTACCTTTATTTTTGTGGGCTGAAACTGTATCGACTGCATGTCACACTCAGAATCGTTCCATGATACATCGCCGATTTCAGAAGACTCCGTATGCATTGATCAACAACCGCACACCAACCATTAAATATTTTCATGTTTTTGGTTGTACGTGTTATGTTCTAAACGACCGAGAGAATCTGAACAAGTTCAGTGCTAAGGCGGATGAAGGCATCTTTGTTGGTTATTCCTCTACATCGTCTGCATATCGTGTTTATTTGAAGAAGTCGAAGACAGTGATCGAGAGCGTCAATGTTACATTCGATGAGGATATGGATTCTGAGCATGTCAGTTCAGAACCCGTAATTACCGGAGTTCTAGTTTCTGGACCAACCAGTCCAGGACCTGCACCTCAAGAGAACAAATCAGATGGCGCTTCGTCGTCTACTTCTAATTTATCTTATTTGGATTTATTATTTGAACTGTTCTATGATGAATTTCTTGGATCTAAGTTGCCTAACTCTGTTGTGGTTGACAGGATAGAAGACTCGATGACTACTCATCCGACCACTTCCGATATCTCTACTGAATCAAATTCCCCGATTTGGCAAGAAGTTCCAGTTCAAAAACCTACTCCGACAGTTGAAGTTGTGATCAACAACGTCGAGATAGAAGTAGCTGACTCTGTAGGATGTACTGTAAGGATTGATCAACAAACTGCCCAAGATGTACCTACTGCAACTTCTGCAACGACTACTTCAACTGAAACCCCCGTTAATTCTGAACCATCTGAAGGCGATAACAGTGGATTCCTAGATGCTGACAATGATCAACATGCATCTAATCCACTCCCTCATGAACATAAGTGGACCAAAGAGCACCCGGTACATCAAATTATTGGAGATCCTTCTGCACCGGTGCAAACTAGGTCTGCCACATCAAATCTATGTATGTATGAATCCTTTCTGAGCAAGATCGAGCCTACTCGTGTATCTAAGGCTCTTGCCGATTCAGATTGGGTAACTGCGATGCAACATGAGCTGAATCAGTTTGAAGCACTGAAAGTCTGGAGACTCGTACCCAAACCGCAAGGTAAAACCATCATTGGTACGAAATGGGTGTTCAAAAACAAGAAAGATGAAGATGGTACCGTTATTAGAAACAAAGCACGACTTGTCTCCAAGGGATATAGGCAAGAGGAAGGGATAGACTACGATGAGACTTATGCTCCAGTGGCGCGTATAGAGGCGATTCGGATGTTCTTAGCCTACGCAGCCCACAGGAACTTCACCGTCTATCAAATGGATGTGAAGACAACTTTTCTGAATGGAGTACTCAAGGAAGAAGTCTACGTCTCACAGCCAGAAGGGTTTGTAAATCCAGATAAGCCGAACCATGTCTACATCTTGGATAAAGCTCTTTATGGACTGAAACAAGCTCCTCGCGCCTGACGCAGATCATGCTGGTTGCATGTTAGACAGGAAGAGCACCTCGGGTCATATACAATTCCTCGGAGATAAACTTGTCAGTTGGGCTTCGAAGAAGCAATTATGTGTCTCCACATCAACGGCCGAAGCGGAATATGTAGCTGCTGCTAGCTGCTGTTCTCAGGTCTTGTGGATGAGAACACAACTGCGAGACTATGGATTTCATTTCAATAGAATTCCGATCTATTGTGATTCGAAGAGCGCTATTGCGATTACTGCTAACTCTGTTCAGCATACTAAGACCAAACACATAGATGTCCGGTATCATTTTATAAAAGATAATGTAGAAAAGGGGACAATTGAACTTTACTTTGTAAAAACCGATTATCAGCTTGCAGATTTGTTTACCAAACCTTTAGACGAAAAGAGATTTAATTTTCTTGTCTCAAGACTTGGTATGCTAAATCTTAAGACCTAATCGGTAGTTACCTATTAAAGTTTCTTATTGTATCTCTTTATCATTTCTTTATTATTATTTCCGCATGATACCTGCTCTTTAACAGTTTGTTCATGATCTCAGGGGGAGTGTGAGAAGTATTTCATTGATTTTCAATGTTAGTTTGTGGGGGAGCATATTTAAATGCATTGTGCTTACTGATAATTGTTAGAGATGCATGATTCTAGGGGGAGCATACAAGTAAAGAGTTGAGAGATGCTTCAAAGATCATATCTTTATGACTTTAAGCTTGACTTCGTGAGATGTAAGACTACACTCAAAAGGTATAATTCCTTATCTTCATATCATTTATGGTTGAAAGAAGGACAACTTTCAATCATAAGAAAACATGTTCTTAAATGTTCAAACCACTTCCCGATTCTCAAACAGATTTCTTGAATTGGAAGTGTGATTTTAAATGTTTTCTGATTCATCTTTGAGCTGTAACTGATAAAGTTAAATCACCTGAGCATCTTATGCTTCATAGGAAAACATGGGATCAGTGTGCTAGGACTTAATTGAACTTCTATGGATTCACGTTCACCAGTGTTTCCTACCCAAGAAGTTAATCCTGTAGTGAATGAATGTGAGGAGTCCAACAAGCAATGAGTGTGGGATGTGTGATGAGGGAAAATATTAAAAGAGAGTTTGGTTAGCTGTGAGCTTATCGATTAAAAGAAAGAGGGTGTGCGATCAGAGTAAAAGAATTTTATAAACTCTGAACCAACTACATTCTGAGTCGGGCAGCCACATTTCTAATGCTTCACAATTCTTGGTGAACATTATTGAAACAGGCAACTAGCCCATGCCAACTCTTGACATTACCCCACCAGCCACTCATTTTCTTCCCAACAAGAAAATGTTTCATTTTCAAAGGGGACGCAACACATATGCTATCTGATTTTCATTTGGAAAATCTGGATATTGAAAAGAAGGAAGTCTGCCCCACCTTCACACTTCGTTTATGCACATTGAGTCTGTGTTTCACTACTTGTCTCAGTGGTTTACACTTTTTGAGCCTTATAAGCAAACATCATATGCTTTATTTCTTTCTATCACTTGCACGAACACACAAAGAATTTGTTTCTTTGTCATAACGTTCATAGAAATTGCCTTTGTGGTGTTTCGATGATTGAATGGAAGCCCTGGGGGAGTGAACATCATAAAAGCTCCTTTATATTGTGTATTCGTTACACACAGTGACTATGTGTTACTGACAGGCAATTTTAACTGATTCATTTGTTGTTTCAGGTGTTACACTTCATTTACTATATTGTCTAGATTTGCACAGATCTGGATGAACATCTTAATGAATTGACGGATAATCAGTGGTTCTGTTTGCAAGATCAATGGTGGAAGATATTTCTTGAAGACACGTTTTGATGAACTCTTTGCTCTTTTCATCAAAAAGGGGGAGAAGCGTCAATCAAGAACTGAAAGATATAAGAAATGGAAGATATTCTGAAGATATGCTGAAATGAAGAATTTTTCTTGAAGATGCTTTACTGGAGATAATTTCTTTCCAAGAGATATTCTCATCGATTGGGGAGATTGCTACATTCTGAAGACAAAGAGGAAGATTACATTTTCTGAGCTTAAAGAATGATCTTGATCCAAAGGGGGAGATTGTTAAAGCACATATTTATTGGATTCAAGATCATAATTATCTGAAGATGGAAATCTGAAGTCAAAGCTGATAAAGTCGTCTCAACAAATAGTCTAGGGTCCTTTTGTAATAAATAGTCAAAAGTATGTTTTCGTATTTATTTTATTAGTCTTTAGATTTTAGTTATTTGTGTATTTGGGCCAAGCCTTGGAAAGCCCATTAGGCTTAATCTAACCTAAGTATAAAATAGTTTTAGTTTTATGTTAATTAGGTTAAGAGAGGTTATTAGATGATCTTAATTAGATAATATCATTATTGAGAGGAGGCTGTGTTGGTGGTGGTGCACCGTGAAGAGAGAAACAGAGAGAGAGATCGATTTCAAGAACTTGTAACTCGTTGAATCGTTTGATTAATCAATATCAGGTTTGCATTATTGTGTTGATTATTTGTTTACTTGATTGAATGATTGCATATTGGGACACACATTGACATCTCCTTAATCTTCTCCCCCTCATGACCTTGATGATCGGGATCAACTTGGTTATGCAAATGTTGGAGACGAGACAGCTTAAGATCTGCAAAATCAAAGTAAAGGAAAAACAGGGAAGGTTTGCGCTACACATTGGTGGCGCAAAGGGAGGTTTGCGCTAGCCGAAGGTGGTGCAAAATGAGGTTTGCGCGACCAACTGTTGGCGCAAATCTGACTTGAACTCAAAAAATTTTACCTTTTTAAGCTCTTTGACTCTCCCTACACAAATGCACTACATTTGACAATTCAAGGTAGCATTCATATAGAAAATTAGATACTCCCCCTCAAAAACAGATTATGATCTTTTCAGAAAAATCTCCTTATTCACTCCCCCTTGAATAATGCACAACCCCATTTATAAAGAAAATATGAGAACACAAGAATTGAAACATCAATGTAGAAAGAAAAATATACTGAATATGTATTTTGAAACGACTAAATATATAAAAATTTAAACAGAAACAAATAAAATTCTACTTAGTAAAATATCACAATAAAATCCATCAGATGAAATCAAATGTATGTTTTTGGATACAGAAACAAGTTTTATTGCATATCAAGTTAAAACATGTCCAGTTTCAAAAACTTTCATCAATCTATTCAGTCTGCTCGCATGTGAACTCCAATTAGCTTCAAGAAAATGAAATTCTAAAAATATAATAGAGAAATTTGTATGTAATCACACTAATCCATCAAGAATTCAGACTTTCACAAATTTATAGGTTTATTGCAACTCAAACATATCACCAAGTATCATGAGATGTGTGCTCATTGGCATCTTTTAGCATTGTGCACTATGTCATCTTTACATGAGTGTGCTCTTTGGCATCTTTTAAGCTTGTGCACTTTGACATCTTTTTAATCAAAAAGTTTATTAAGTAAAGAACATGCCGTAAACGTAACTTTCTATCTGACCCTATTGTAGGATTTGGGTCAGCCACTCCCAGACCAGATGGCCTTAGGGGACTAGGTGTCAAGCACCCCTTGGAACTTACTTTCCCATATCAGAAAGGCTACATCGACACATCCTAAACCCATTCATACCAGTAGAACATGACTTTCAATCTGATTCTATTGAAGGATTTGGGTTCGATCACTCCCAGATCAATTGACCTTAGGGGACCAGATGACAATCATCCCACAGAACTTACTTTCCCAAACCAGAAAGGTCACAGGTACAAACTTTTAAACTTAGAGATTTCTGATTTATAAGAATTTAATAATCATCTAAAACACTAGGTTTTACGTCTAAGTGCTTAGCCCATATTTTCATTACAATCCAAAATTCTGACTTTTTAGGTTTTGAAAGCATCGTAAACTATAAATATTCTGAATCACACAACTTTAAAGCATTATCAAAAGCTACAAACATGTTGCTGACTTTTCGACTTTTATTAGACTTGAAATTTGAACACATAAAAACTTTAATATAAACAAAGCAACTTGAAAATTTATTCTAGACACACATTTTATTCACAAGAAAGAAAATTGTAAAACTTTTACTTTATAGAATAAAATTTGTGAAGGTTTAAACTTTTAAATTCAATATGCCGAGAATTGAAAATAGAAACATTTGATCGGCAAGTTTATATTCAGTTGAAACAAAATATAATTCAATAATATTAGATTTCACATAATGTATAAAAAAAAATTGTGTCTCTTTCGGAAATTTTGGGTTGAACAAAATCAGGAGTTTGAATAAAATTGCTCAGATTCTTGAAAAATATTGGAGAAAACTGGAATAACATCATTATCAGAGATAAATGCAGCGGAATTAAAGTAGATGTACTTACAGTTTCTCTTTTAGTCAGAAGCTAAAAGATTTGAATAACGAGTTCTAAACTGATATGTTTAGAAATCATAGTCTTTGAAGCACGGGTTCTGAGCTGAATTACTCATAATCCATAATGTTGACAATGAAGTCTGGGTCTTGAGCTGATTTACTCAAGAGCCATTTTTCTCTTACTCCCCCTTGACATGAGGTGCCTGCAACTTTGAGTCAGATTGAGATTTTGGTACCCAATTGAATTTGGGCCCATGTTTGTTAGTTGCAGTTCGTATGGGGAAATATTTGTTAGATTTGACAGTTAAAGCATGAGAAAGATCATCAGAATAATAAGTACAATCATCAGACAAAGACATAGCATTATCATCAGAAAAAGACATATCATTATCATCTGAACTAGAATCCGAGGAAGAACATGAGACATGTTTTGAAATTCGAATCATTTGCTTTATAGAGTATTTTGAAATTTTATTACAAGTAGCAAATGAATCACTTTTATAAAGTTTGTCTACACATCTATCCTCATCAGTCGTAGAATCATCTGATATCCGCTTGGCTCTCCAAATCTGCTTGATAGATGTGCTCAAAGTCCTATCTGAAAAGTTTGAATCAGAAGAATTAGAACTGTCAGAAAGAACTTTATCTTGTTTCTTTGACTTCTTTGACCGTCTTCTTTTACGCTTTGGTTTATAATACTGATCATTTAGCGTAAAAGATTCATCAAGAATTTGGGATTTAATATTTAAATCAGAAGAAATAATTTTACCTAAGCAACCAATCTGATCAGACAATAAATCTGAACTTACCTCAGAAACATAATTATTTTGAGAAAAGATATCAGATTTAGAAACTTCCTTTTTGTTTAATTGACAATCAGAAGAAAGGCTAGAAATAGAATCTTGTTTTTGAGAAAATAATTTTTCTTCAAGACTAGACATAATGAAAGAAAGAATAATATCAAATTCAATTTCTTTTAAAATATTTTGATCTGCCATCTTATCTTCAAGATCAATGATTTTTCCTTCTAATATTAAAGGAGGAGTATATTTCTTAGAATCATATATGATTGGAGAAATATTTTCCTTATCAGAAATTTTAGCATAAACATCAACAAAATCATCAGATATTGAAGATTTGACAAGAGATATATCATTTAAAGCTTTTCTACCTTTCCTTGATTTATTAGGAAAATATTTTGCATTTTCATACGTGTAAACAAATGGAATTTCCTTTTTCTTGTTATTCGTCCTTTTCTCATTTTCGATTTCTAACACTTGCTTCTCATTCATCCAATCAATTTTAAATTGAGGAGCATATTGAGCAAGAGTTAGATAATCGTATTTATATAAAGTCGGGGATTTTTCGATCGCATTGTTTAAACAATGTGGATTTTCAAAACCAAGTCCCCATTTTTCTTTTAAAGCTTCATCACTCCTTGGTTTATTCATAAAAATTGTTTGCTAAGATTGGTTTTTCGATATAACTTTTCTTCTAATTTATTTATTTTATCCGAAAAACTGTCTTTTAAAGTGGTCATAGCAGTTAAAGATTCAAGATAAGTCTTATTTGATTTTTCCAAATCATCTATTTTTCTTTTGAAAGATGTCTTTTGTATTTTCCAAAATATATTTTTCATCTTTCAAAGAAATTTTCAATTTGTCAATCAAATCTGACTTTTCAGAATTTAAATTCTTTTCAGATAAGAGTTGTGAACGAAGATAATGTAAAGCAGAAATCATAATATTCAAATGTGAAGAAATAAAATTGTAATCAAACTCAGAGATTACCTCATCTTCATCAGCATCAGAATCATCATCATTTGACTGATCATCTCCGATGAAACACATGTGAGCGGTTTCCACATTTGCAGCTTCATCATCGGAGTGATCAAGCCAGAATTCTTCTTCTGCAAGCAACACAGTTCCATTCTCTCTCTTTTCAGCCAGTTCCAATTTCTTCATATAATAAGCCGAATCCTTAACCTTCTTTGCTTGACACTCCTTAGCTATATGACCTGGCTTTCCACAATTGTCGCAGGCAACAACTGTCTTTGGCTCAGGCACTTTGACTTTTGAACCAGAAGTGAAGCGAAGATTGTTAGAACCCGTCCTAGGTTGGAACTTCTTCTGATAATGTTGTGAGAGAAGGATCAGTGCTTTCTGAAGTGCCTCGCCATTATCATCAGTTGACCCGTCATAAGCATTATTAGACAATGCTTGATTAGCTAGATGGCTCGTTAGAAGTGCAACCGGGTCCACTGTTTTGTTGTTCTTCTTTTCCAGTTGGCCTTCTTCTCTATGACAACACACTCATCTGTCAGCAAGATCTCAAACATTTCTTGAATCTGCATTGAAGATATTCTAACATCATTCCTCAGTCTGTGGCAAGATTTGTTCCACTCTGGTTGAAGTGCATTGAGGAATTTTAGATTTGTCTCAAGCTCAGTCTTTTCCACTTTTATTTTTCTCAGATTATTGATCACGGCACAAAATCTGTCATACACAGTCTTCAATGGCTCCCCATCCTTGGCTTTGAATTCTTCAAAGTTGTTCATGTAACGAGTATGTCGGAGTTGAGTAGCAACTGAAGAACCAAGCATAATCATTTCAAGATGTTGCCACATAAGATTCGAATGATTTTTGAAACAATCAATCCTGTTGTAGATAGAGTTTGGCAATGCTAGCATCAAATTTGCCTTTATATCACGATCAGCTTGATACTCCGATAACTCATTAGGTGAATATTCTTTGGTAGGCTTATATAATCCAGAAGCCAACTTGGGTTTCTCAAAAGGTCCTTCTGATAGAATATTCATCATGTCATTTCCGTTCTTTTGACGCTCTATAAAGTTCAGAAACCTATCTTGCCACTGTGTAAACTCGTTTTCATCAATAAGCACCGGAGGACGATTTTCTGAACCCAATGACATCATGAGATCGTTCTTGTAAAACTGAGCTTGATATGCACACTTTGTAGAATCCATATCTGATAATCTTCAGAAAAAAATGCTAAGTCTGGACAGATTTGGCGCAAACTAGAGTTCTGCGTGAGATGCAGATAGCGCAAACTGAGATTGTCGCGAGCAGATGGAGATGCAAACTGAGCTTTGCGTGAGGAGAACGTGGCGAGAACTTGACTTTGCGTGAAGCTAACTTTGCGATACAAGAATATGGTGAGAACTTCTCTTTGCGTGAGAGGTTAAAGGCGTAAACTAGGTTTGCGTGATGAGCTGAAGACGTAAAGTATACTTTGCGTTATAAGAATGTGGTGCAAAGTTTGAACTTTGCGTGATGAACAGCTAGCGAAACTCTGAAACTTCTCAGGATGAACTTGTACAAAACAGGATAAACTCGCGCAAATGATGATGAAGTCGCGCAAAGCTGGAAAAACACAAAAAATTACAAAAAAAAAACGATTACAGATTAGAAAATAAGGACAATTCCTTTCACAGATATGATCGAAAACAACTTTATAACACTTTGATATCAAACTTTTCGATTAAAATCCACAAAATCAAGAACTCGTATACTTAACAGAACCGAAAAACGAGTTTTCCAGAAACATTTAAAATCTCAAAATTGATTATAAAAAACTGTTTTTCTTGAAATTTGGTGTGAATCAAGAGCGTTCTACTTGCAAAATCGAATCCAACAAACCAAAAATCAACGAAAATCAATCACAAACAAGGCCGGATTTGATGAAAAATCCAAAAACGAGATTTTCTTGAAAAAATTCAAGAAAATCAATCAAAATTTCGAATTAATGCACAAATTCAGATACGAAAATCAATTCTCTCAATTCTCTCAAGATCTAGATTGGCTCTGATACCAATTGTTAATCCAAAGATCTCTAAATCCTAGACAGAGAAAGTAGAGAGAGAGAGCAAAAAAGCGCAAAGTAAGATTTCTATTAGATGAATGCGTAAAGTGTTACAAACACAAAAGACCAAAGGGACTTAAATACCATTGGTCAAAACAACACAGTATGAGACTAGTTTACATATATCATCAATATTAAAGGACTTTGTTTGGATCCAAAGTAACATTCAGACAAAAAAAAGTTATGTTAGAAGCTCGTTAAATCTAGAGTTCAAATCTTGTATTTAACTATCAACAATAACAATGAATACATAAGCACGATAATGACAAACAATAGCAATGAATACATAAAATTAAATCTATGTAAGTTTCATTTATATAAGGGACCAAAATACTATTACAGTTACTGTTTGGGTAAAAATTCCAATAGTCTATCATCGTACGACCAGCGATAACTGACGCCCTTCCTTTAAGGCGACCTCGATTAAATGAACAAATATTCGTCCGATAAAGTTAGTCGTACGACAGGATTTCAGTTACTAACCTGAGGCATACGTTATGTCATGTTTAATACAGGATTCAAGAGACATTCATGACCAAAGATTGTAACGGTTGCCATCATATAAAACAACGGACATAACGGACGCTATCATCAATATCAAACGGTTATTCTATTAAAGATACGCATTCAAGACTTGCTAATGGACAATTGGAGTATAAATATAAAGATTGAACTTCACATTCGGACATCTGACTCTCAGACCTTATAAGCTCACAAATTACGTTCTCAAGTTCGCTCAGTTTCTCTCGAAGTTCATAAGATCCATTGCCGTTTGTCGTACGACGCACGACCATAGTCTAATTACACACGACGCACGACCGACTTTACTTTATTGTACTGTTTTACATTACATTTCACTTGTAACACTTTTTAACAAGGACGACGTCCCTGATTGACGTCCATAGTGCACGACGACTCATACTCGTCCGCGGTTTTTACCCATTTTAGGGGTTTTCCGCGTCATCAATTCCCTTGTCTCATTTATTTCACTTTTATTACTGTCGTGCGATTATTAGAGTTACTTTCTTTGGTTGGATTAAGCTCCACATTTACCTTAAATTTTCCTTGGGAGATTTTTGGCATAAACAGTTACAAAAAGAATTAAGTTTAGACCTAGACGTGACCGTTGTTTGGGTAAAAATCCCAAAGTCTCGGCCGACGTAAGATTCATACGACCAAACATATCTCTAGATTAGATATTAGTGACTAAAGACCATAAGATCAATAGATGTCACTTCTAACGACGGTCGTAAGTTACTCGCGACTCATGACTAGTGACCAGTTAGGACCAAACATTATTCCAATAATATCTAACAACCATCGTAAGTTTCCTTACGACCTTATTACTCTAGCATTCGATAAAGCGTTTCTCTTTATCTATTAAATGCAAGACTCGAGAGATTAATGGTCCAATGACTATAACTGAAGACAATCATCAAGATCATTAAAGGCGTGGACCGTTACTCATATTAAGGCTCATTTATGATGACGAAGACTATATAAGCAAGGATACGGAGCTCATTTGCACACATCAATCTGATACCGAAGCTCTCACAAGTACAAACAACAAGAAAGATTTATTCTTCTTTGAGGAATGTTGTGACACTTCAATCAAACTCACGACGCACGAAGCAATCTCACGATTAGTTTACTTTGTTATCTTGTTGTAATCAATTATACTCTCGATCACTATTTCTAAAGGATGACGTCTCTGTTTGACGTCCATACTATACTGACGACCTAATCTTTCGTCCATAGTTTTTACCCTCGATGGGGTTTTCCGCGTCACCAAATTCTTACGTCTTGTTTACTTTATGTTATATGTCATACATTTTGTCAAAGATACTTTTCATTAGTTATTAAAGCTCCACACCGACCTTAAGTTATCCTGATGGGTGCTTTTTGGTATTAACAGTTTGGCGCCTAGCATGGGGCCCCAACTAAAGAAAATATTCGATAAACGTACGTCTTACTAACTTTTTCTTCGAAATTTTTTTATCAACAACAACATGTCAGGACAAGGAGCAAATCATAATGCCCTTGCTCAGATGCGTATGGAGTTGGAAGCCACTCGTCAACGTATGAACACATTAGACAAGCAGAACCGCATATTATTCTTGACCTTAAGCTTTGATACCAATTGTGTGTCCCTGAATCTAGTTTCTAATCACAATTAAACAAACAAAACACAAACAAGAATCAATTACCTGTTTGATTTCTCTTTCAAATTCAAGATTACAAACTTTCTCTGTCTAGAACTCTCTTTCTCTCTCTAACGTATTCTCTCTCAACTATACAACTTCTTCCAATCTTACAACTGAATACCATCTCTACAAAACAGAAAAACAAAGTTATTTATACTTACAACTAAAACAAGGAAAGTAAAATACAAATACAATACTTTGACTTTTATTACAAAAGACTTTAACTTTAATGAGATTTGACTTTCTTCAACTTTGACTTTCTTGAACTTTGACCTTCAGTCTTCTTGATCTTGTATCCAACAGATTTATGCTCTAACACATAGCATCTCAAGAAATCGCACATTTGAGGGTCATAATGGGCCTATGGGAAATCAAGCATATCAGTATGGTCCCGTACCATATTTCAACGTAGGTAACTTTGTTGGTCAGTCAATGATGCGTCAACCTCTGCAATTCACCGTTCCTAGACCACCGTCGAACACCATGTAATATCCATCAACTGTCATCACGACGTTCTCATAGCTACTGTTTGGGTAAAAAGTCCAACAGTCCGTGGTCGTGCGACAAATGATGAATGGCGCCTTTCCTTTAGGCGACCTCGACTAAAAACGGTCAAATATCCGTCCAACAAATACCTTCGTACGACCTGATTTCAGTTACTAATTGGCAGCATACGTTGTATTATATTTAAATGCAGAATTCAAAGGCATTCATGACAAGAGATTGTAACGGAAGACATCATCAATAGCAATTAGCGTAATAGACGCTATCATCAATATCAGAAACGGTCCTGCGCATTCAATACTTGGGAAACGGAAAGATGGAGTATAAATACAAGGCTGGAAATTCACATTGGGACATCTGATGCTCATACCTTAGAAGCTCACAGATTATACTCTCAAGCTTGCTCAATCCCTCTCGAAGTTCATAAAGCATTCTACTGTTTGTTACACGACGCACGACCAAAGGACAACGCACGACCGAATTTACTTTGTTATATTACTTTACATTGTATTACACTTGTAACACTTGTTCTAAAGGACGACGTCCCTGATTGACGTCCATAGTGCACGACGACTCTCACTCGTCCGCGGTTTTTACCCATTTTAGGGGTTTTCCGCGTCACCAATTCTCTCGTCTTATTTACTTTATTTTTGTTATAGTCGTACGATTATTGTCGTTACTTTCTTTGGTTGGATTAAGCTTCACGTTTACCTTAAATTTTCCTTGGAAGATTTTTGGCATAAACAGTTTGGCGCCCACCGTGGGGCCCCATCCAAAGAAAATCTTCGATAATCTTACGACGGACTACCGTTTTCCTCCTAGTGTTCTTTTTTCCAGTTATTCAGAATAATGGCATTCTAGGGAACACAAGATCATGTCATGGCTCAAATGAACATGGAGCTGACCGCTGCCCGAGCTCGTATCGACGCCCTAACAGCTCAGGCTCGACAAGCAGCTGAAACCATCGAGCATCTAAGAAACCAGAATGGAAATAATGCTACGGGGACTACAAATGCTTATGTTGGTGCCTGGAATATGCCCCCTCCATTACCAAATTATCCCCGTCCACCATCAATTAATCCTGCGACCTTCGCAATTCCAACCATGCCTATGGCCTCTATTCCATTCAATGGATATGCCTCTGATACCTCGCAACAGACTAGCTTCCAAGGGTCAGGGTATGTTCCATTGGGTGTCCCAAGTGGTGTTCCGTTAGATCCTGTTGCACAAAGGTTGAAGCTTTTGGAAGAACAGAATGAACGTGTCTTGTCAATGTTGGCCAAATTGCCGGGGGCAGCAGTTCCAGTCGATGTCGAGCCACGTACAGGGTTTCAGGCGTCACCATTCATTGATGAGATCGCGTTAATAGACGTTCCAAAGAAATACAGCATCCCGACTTTCACTCCAAAGTATTCAGGCGTCACTGATCCAACAGAACACGTCGCCCAATACAAACAACTTATGTGGACTGTCTCAATACCGTACCAATTCCAAGAAGTCTGTATGTGCAAAAGTTTTGGGGCGACCTTGACTGGAGCAACTTTACAATGGTTGATTAACCTCAAACCTAAAACCGTCGGGTCTTTTGCAGAGTTAGTGAATCAATTCACTCAACAATTCGCTAGTAGCAGAAAAATGGAAAAGCAAACGAGCGACCTTTACTATGTCGTACAGAAGAATGGAGAGTCCATCCGAGACTACTTTAACCGGTTCAACGCGGAGATGATTAGTATTCGAAATTGTGACGTGAAAACAACAATTGAAGCGTACAAACGGGGTCTGGATGATAGTTTAGGGTTGTATCTCCACCTTACAAAGTATCCTCCAGAAACCTTTGAAGACGTACGAGCGAGGACACTTGCTCATATGAGGGTCGAGGATGACATCGCTTTCAGGAATAAACACTCGGGCGACCGGAAAAGCTTAGGTGTTAAAAAGCCAGACTTTAAACCAAAGTCAATCAATCGATCAGAGCCTACTAGACAAATTTCAAACGTCAGGTTCGAAAAGAAAGGATCGACGACTTCTAAATCTGTCCAGTATCCTAAGGTGTCATCTTATGGTTTTTCTGGATCAGCTAAGGACGTCGTCGTATCTTTGAAGCAATTACAGCAAAACGTTCGGTGGCCAAAGAAAAATGACAAAGACAGTGACAAGAAGGACAAAACTAAATGGTGCGACTTCCATAATGACTTCGGTCATATAACGGATGATTGCATTGCTTTAAAGAAAGAACTTTCTTGGCTCAACTCGAAAGGTTATTTACAAGAATTGACGGAAAAGAAAGACGCACGTCCCATATCCCCAGAGCATGCTAAGGTGATTAATTGTATCACCGGAGGTTCTGATATTTGTGGGACCACATATTCAGCTGCTAAGAGACATGCCAGTCGCGGTCCCGACGACCGACCAATTCCAAAGGAAGCACGACTCAAAGAGGACGCAGAGTTAGAGGCCATGTCCTTGACGTTCGACCAAGCGGATCTCGATGACGTACATCAGAAACATCATGACGGACTAATTATCCAATTGAACATTGGAAATTGTCTGACAAAAAGGATACTCGTCGATGGAGGTAGTTCAGCTAACATTATCTTTTTTGATGCAGTGAAAGCGATGGGCATTGAAAAATCCGAAATTACACGACGTTCGACCACACTCGTTGGATTTAATGGTGGAGCGACAAACACCATGGGAGAAATCACACTTCCAGTATATGCTAAAGGAATCAACAGACAGACGAAATTCAATGTCGTCGATTGCTCATCAGCTTATAATGTTATCCTTGGGCGACCTTGGATTCATGACATGAAAGCTGTACCTTCGACGTACCACCAAACTTTGAAATTTCCCACGCAATGGGGAGTACAGGAGATCAAAGGCGAAAGAAAGGTTGCTAGGGAATGTTACAAAGTTTCCTTAAAGCCCCTAAAGCAAACAGTATAGCAATTACAGAACCAGGACGTTCTTGGGACTGACGACGACTATTGCTTAGAAGCTGTCGTCCTAAACCAGGATAAGCCTGATCAGATGGTTTACATAGGTTCGACGCTCGACCCTTCCTTCAAAAAGCAACTAATTTCTTTTTTGTAGGACCACTATGATTGCTTCGCCTGGACGCACGAAGACATGGTGGGTATCGATCCGAGTATTATTTCTCATAAACTTAACATCGATCCATCATTCAAATCCGTTCAACAGAAAAGACGGAAATTTGCTCCTGAAAGAAATAAGGTTATCAATGACGAAGTTGATAATTTGCTTAAAACAGGAAAAATACGAGAAGTCAAGTATCCAGATTGGCTCGCCAACGTTGTTGTCGTCCAAAAGAAAAATGGTAAATGGAGAGTATGTATTGATTTCACCGACCTTAAAGCTTGCCCGAAGGATCCATTTCCATTGCCACATATCGACTCTATGGTCGACGCTACAGCAGGACATGAGTTACTCACGTTCATGGATGCATATTCTGGGTATAACCAGATATTGATGCATACTGACGACCAGGAAAAAACGGCCTTCATGACAGATAAAGGTATTTATTGTTATAAAGTAATGCCTTTTGGTCTTAAGAATGCAGGTTCGACATATCAACGATTGGTGAATATGATGTTCAAAGAACATTTGGGCGACACTATGGAGGTATACATCGATGACATGCTTGTCAAATCAAAGCATATGGACGATCATATAGGACATTTGAAGCAGTCGTTCGATATTTTACGCGAATATAAAATGAAGTTGAATCCAACAAAATGTTCTTTTGGAGTTCGAGCTGGCAAATTTCTCGGTTATATGGTCACACGACGAGGAATTGAAGCTAATCCAGATCAAATCAAAGCAATTGTCGAGTTAAAATCACCTAGAAATTTTAAAGAAGTCCAACGTCTCACAGGACGGATAGCAGCGCTGAACCGTTTCATCTCTCGATCGTCCGACAAATGTCATTTATTCTACAATGTCCTACGAAAAAATAAAGGTTTCGAGTGGACTGACAAGCACGAAGAAGCGTTACAGCAACTCAAAAAATACATGATGTCGCCTCCTTTCCTCTCTAAACCTGAAAAAGGTGAACCCTTCAACTCTACCTAGCCGTCAGCACTAATTCGGTAAGTGCAGTTCTTATACGAGAAACTGACGGACGACAATTGCCAATTTATTATGTAAGTAAAACTCTACTAGACGCTGAAACCAGGTATTCGTCTATAGAAAAACTTTTACTTTCGTTAGTCATGGCTGCTAAAAAGCTACGACATTATTTTGAATCACATCCTATAATTGTGGTAACTAACTTTCCATTAAAGTCGGTGTTAAGGAAACCTGAACTAATAGGACGACTAGCTAAATGGAGCATTTACCTCAGCAATTTTGATTTGGATTTCAAGCCCAAAACGGCGATCAAGTCACAGGTCCTGGCAGATTTTGTCTCAGATTTCAGTCCAGAAATGGAAAGCACAATGACATCCGACCAGTTAATTGTGGCGACTTTGCAGGACACTACTTGGACGCTCGACGTTGATGGTTCGGCGAATATACGCATCACGGGCCTGGGTGTCGTCCTACAGTCTCCACAAGGGGGAAAAATAGTACACTCCATACGATGTGATTTCGAAGCAACAAATAATGAGGCAGAATATGAAGCACTGATTGCAGGAATCAAAATAGCTCACAACTTGGGGGCAACACATTTGCACGTCCGAAGCGACTCGTCCCTAGTTGTTAACCAAGTTAATGGAGAATTTGCGGCAAAAGATTCAAGGATGATTGCTTACTATAAAATAGTAAAAGAAGAAGTGAAGAAGTTCAGTCGCTTTATAATTGAACAGATACCAAGAGATCAGAACACTCAAGCCAATGCACTAGCCAATTTGGGGTCAACACTTAATCGAACGACATTCGACAATATCCCAGTGGTTCACCTTGCAACCCCGTCCATCAAGGAAGATAATAATATTTCGGTCGCACCAATTGAAGAGGAAAATTCTTGGTCGGACGACATTAGAAATTATTTAGAGCACGATCAATTACCCGATGACAGAATGGAAGCGAGAAAAGTTAGATTTAAAGCATCAAGGTATGTTATGATCAGAGGACAATTGTATCGAAGGTCTTCGACTGGTCTGAATCTGCGATGTATCACCAACAAGGCTCAAGTACACAAAATCCTACAGGATATGCACGACGGTGAATGTGGAAATCATTCTGGAAGCCGCAGTTTAGCCAATCGGATATCACGACAAGGTTACTATTGGCCAACGTTAAGATAAGATACGACCAGGTATGTACAGTTATGCGACGCGTGTCAAAGACACACAGGTATGTCACATAAACCTTCTGAACCTTTGCACTCAACTTTGATCACATGGCCCTTTATGAAATGGGGGATGGATATTGTTGGGAAATTACCACCTGCCCCCGGGCAAAAGGTATTTCTTTTAGTTTTAACAGATTATTTCTCTAAATGGGTCGAAGCAGCGGCTTTCTCTCAGGTCCGAGACAAAGAGGTCGTTTCTTTTATCTAGACTAACATCATTTGTAGGTTTGGAGTTCCATCTGAAATAACGTGCGACAACGGGACACAATTCATCAGTGATCGAATGAGAAGATTTTGCGAAGAAAGGAACATCAAATTGGTAACATCAACACCTCGATATCCACAGTCGAATGGTTTAGCCGAGTCGAGTAATAAAACTATCATTAATTCACTCAAGAAACGACTCAAAGCTTCCAAAGGGAAGTGGGTGGAAGAATTGTCTTCCGTTCTATGGGCTAATCGTACGACACCTCGTACGTCCACAGGTCAGACTCCCTTTTCCTTAGTCTATGGATGTGAAGCTGTGTTACCTATTGAGGTACGTCTACCGACTTCAAGTCATACGTCCGTTGAGCATAATTTAGTCGACTTAAGTTATGACCTCGACGCCCTAGAGGAACTCCGAGAAGCTACTCACATTCGCATGGCGTCGCAAAAACAAACTGTCGAACGACATTTCTACAAAAATGTCCAGGTCAAAATTTTTAAAGAAGGCGACTACGTCCTACGACGAGTGTTTCAAAACACTCAAGCGCCTAATGCAGGTAAACTTTCCACTAAGTGGGAAGGTCCTTATCAAATCTCTAGTGTCGTGGGTAAAGGAGCTTATAGAATCCAAACCCTCGATGGTCAAGATATCCCACGAAGCTGGAATGCAGTTCATCTAAAGAGGTATTACTTTTAATTCTGTGAAATTAATTTCTTTGATTATTTTTTAAGCAAGATTACTGACTTAAGCATCGGAGGGTCGTTGGTCAAACCAACGACCACCCCACTAATATTGTTTTTCGCAGGGACGCGCGACTTATTTGAAATCTTTGTGTCGAGTGAAACTCATGTGATCACACGTATATATTCAATATTAATAAATGACAAAGGTTAAAGTTCTGCATTTGATATTCTTAGACCCAAGAACCATTATGAATTGCCTAAAGTCGATCGAAAGTTTCAGTTGATAATGATATGGTTGTATGACTAATGTAAATGTTTATTTACTTATTCGACGAGCGATTACTTATAAAGGTGAGTAATAAGTATTGACAAGCAAAAAGAGTTGTGTTTCATAGAAAGTCAAAAATACAGGACGACCACATACGGTCGACCTTCAGGTGAAAAATTTAAAAGAAGCTAAGTAGGAGGAGCGCCAGACTGTTCTTGTACGACGTCCGTCCTTGCTAACACCTCCTCTTCTCCGCCATCGCTCCCATCCAAATCTTCATCCTCGTCGAGGTCCCTTTCAGTCCCCACCTTCTCAAGATAAGTCTTGAGCTCTTCGGCAGCCGACGCCATGGGATTTTTTCCACTTAGATGACGTCTCATCAAAGCAGCCCTGGCTATAAGACGGGAGAAGGCTTCAAGTTGCTGATTTTCCTCCTCCAAATCTTTGACGTCGCCTTCCAAACCCTCGACTTTCTTTTGAAGAGACGCAACTTCATCAGCATGAGAAGCAGCATCGGTGGTGGCTTTTATTTTCTCGATCTCCAGTTTGGTTGTTAACGCCTCAAGCTCAAGGACGCGATCCCTAAACTCGACCTTCTCTTTTTGAGCTTCAACGAGTTTAGCCTTAAGGCTCTCAACCTTCATCTTCTCAGCCTCGATCGTCTTTAGGGAGACCTTCTCCTTTTCAAGAGCCTCATCAGCCCTCTTCTTTACTTCAGGAAAAGACGCCCTCAAACCTTTTGTTTGAGCATAAAAGCTCAAACAAGCTTGAAAAGCCTACAACAGTAGCAAAAGGATTAAAAACAGAATAAATAAATGAAGGAAGGGAAAGTAAAAAGTGATTACCATGAAAGATAGACCAGCGGCATGGGCTCCCGTGTCTTCCAACCTAGACTCCTTGTAACGATCGTAAAAGGTTGGAAGAAGGAATTTCGCCAAGTGGGGAAAAATGACGTCTCTTTCGAGAACGTCATTCGCCATGAAATCAGCTGGGAGAGTGGCTTTGAAAGTCATCTCTACCACTTTTTCCTTATTCTTCCCCTCACCTTTAGAGGAGGAAGGAGGCTTCTCAACGCCCGACATTCCCGACAAGGGAATGTCCTTCGTCGCCTTAGTCGAGCTTCCTAGCTCGACACCGGTAACAGTTTCTTTCGCCAGTGTCGCCCCTGAAAGGGACGACAAAGAAACTTCACCCGTCTTCTTTGGTGAAGTCCGGGGTTTGCCTCGAAGACGCTTTGGATCCACCCCCGCGGGAGGAGCATATCTCTTTTTCGATTTCTCTCTGCCCTGACGGGCAAGATCCAGTTGTTCGGCCCGTCTCTGAGCAGCCGACTTCGTAGATGAGTCTTCTGGACAAAATAAAAAATTTAGAAAAGACATGTGACCTCCGCAATAAAAGAGTTCGAACGACGTACCAGTCATCTCTTCTTCTCTCTTTTCTTCTCTTTCTTCTTCTCTCTCTTCTCCTTGATGAGAACCTTCGACAGATAGAAACTCCGCGACAAAGACGACTTCGTCTTCCTCGTCGTTCGACCGAACAGAAAAAGAACGGTCGACAATACTCTTCTCCAAGATCCTTTGAATCTTGTTTAGAGAATCCCTATTTGGCTTCACTTTAGTGAAGTCAATCACTGCCAAACAAAAGGAAAAACACCATTAGTAGACATTATAAAACGCACGACACACGACAAAAAACACCCGACAAAATAAGAAAACCTACCCGACTCGTTCCATCCAGAAGAAAACCATTGGCTATCCTCATCGTTCAAGGATGCCACCTGGAGGAAAACATAGTGGCGTTTCCAACCACGGTCGTTCACCGCAGTATTATGCACCAGTACGGTATCTCCTTTTGTTCGAGGGAATAAACTATATCTATGATAGTTATCCGATCGAACGCTATAAGCAGTTAGAAGGTCGTTCAAATTGAACGGAGCCCCCAGTCGGCCGTAAGACGATCGACCACCTGGACAATCCGCCAGAATTGAGGCATCAACTGTTCAGGCGATAAGTCAAATGCATCTAAAAACTCCCTGACCAAGGGAATAAATGGCCAAGAAAAGCCTATTTTGAAGGGATACTCGTATAAAACGCCATATCCCTTCGGAACTTCATCTGGTCGTAAATCTTCCGGCGTCACTAGATTGACACCCTCTGGAATCCTAGCTAATTTTTTAAGGTACTCTAGATTTTCTTCTTCCTTGTAAACACTAATAGGTTCGCTCGACATATTAAAATCAGGAACACTCACAGTCGCCTTCCAGTAACTAAGGCAATCCCAAGCTTTTCTAGGCTTCTTAGCTAAAGATTTCTTACGCATAAATTGATACAAAGGAAAAGAACTAGAAATCGTACCTTAAATAATGTTCTAAACCTTGAATCTAGAAATAGGAAAGGATTCTGGTCAATCGGAAACTGAATCTCGCCGGAGATGTGTATTCTTTGAAAAGGTAAGCGTAAAGAAGGAAAGGATTGAAAACAATCCTTATTTATACTGTAATTTTGAAAACCGAATCGTCAAGAAATCAAATCGTCAATTGACACGTGTCACCCGTGTCAGGCGAAGCGCTCGAGTACGTTCCTCCAATACGTGACACATGTCCCCAATTAGCTGTCTAAATGGTTATTTCTGCAGGGAATGACGTCACTATCTAGTTAGAAATGAACTTATTTAGTTATAGTTAAGTTACCCGCGTTTTTCCTTTTAGCACATGTCATGTTTTTAAAATTTAAATTTCAAAAAGTTGCCGCTTGAATTTTAAATTTGGGGGCAAACTGTTTGGGTAAAAAGTCCAACAGTCCGTGGTCGTGCGACAAATGATGAATGACGCCTTTCCTTTAGGCGACCTCGACTAAAAACGGTCAAATATCCGTCCAACAAATACCTTCGTACGATCTGATTTCAGTTACTAATTGGCAGCATACGTTGTATTATATTTAAATGCAGAATTCAAAGGCATTCATGACAAGAGATTGTAACGGAAGACATCATCAATAACAATTAGCGTAATAGACGCTATCATCAATATCAGAAACGGTCCTGCGCATTCAATACTTGGGAAACGGAAAGATGGAGTATAAATACAAGGCTGGAAATTCACATTGGGACATCTGATGCTCATACCTTAGAAGCTCACAGATTATACTCTCAAGCTTGCTCAATCCCTCTCGAAGTTCATAAAGCATTCTACTGTTTGTTACACGACGCACGACCAAAGGACAACGCACGACCGAATTTACTTTGTTATATTACTTTACATTGTATTACACTTGTAACACTTGTTCTAAAGGACGACGTCCCTAATTTACGTCCATAGTGCACGACGACTCTCACTCGTCCGCGGTTTTTACCCATTTTAGGGGTTTTCCGCGTCACCAATTCTCTCGTCTTATTTACTTTATTTTTGTTATAGTCGTACGATTATTGTCGTTACTTTCTTTGGTTGGATTAAGCTTCACGTTTACCTTAAACTTTCCATGGGAGATTTTTGGCATAAACAGCTACCGATCCCCTTGCTGTCGGATTCATCGTTTCCAATCTCCTCGCTGCCGATTCCATCATTGTCGATCCCGTCACTGCCAATTCCGTCAATGTCGATCTCATCAATGTCGAACCCGTCGATACAGTTCCACATACCCACAACATTCCCAACTATAAATTTCCCATGGTAGTGATGAAACCGAATCGTCTTTACGACACGGTCCTCAAGTAACTATTGGGATGATGACCCAAGACTCAGGATTCGTCCCTTTAAATACGGTGATCCGTACAAAGGCCAATGGGACCAATCTTGATGATCTAGTCTCGCGACAATTGAAGTTGTTGGAAGACCAAAACGAGAAGATGTTGTTGTTACTTACCAAGCTACCAGGTGCTGCTATCCCTCTACATGTAGAACCACCAACAGACTAGGCGTCACTTCTTGTTGACAAGATAGCCTTGGTTGACGTCCCCAAAAAGTATACCATCCCAACTTTTACGCCAAAATATTTGGGGGTGACAGACCCGACAGAGCATATAGCACAATACAAGCCAACATGTGGACTGTGTCGATCCTTCATCAATATCAAGAAGTCTGCATGTGTAAGAGTTTCAGAGCCACTCTTACAGGAGAAGCCCTCCAATGGTTGATTAACGTGAAACCCAAATCCATCAATATGTTCACTGAACTTGTCAATCAATTCTTTCATCAGTTTGCAAGTAGTCGCAAGATAGAAAAACAAACCAGCAACCTCTATTATATCACCCAGAAACTTGGAGAGTCGATTCGCAGATATTTTAGTCGTTTCAACTCTAAAATGTTTAGTATTCAAAACTGTGACATCAAGACCGCGATCGAAGCCTACAAATGTGTTCTAGACAACAGTTTATAGTTATATCTTGACCTGACCAAATATCATCCTAAAACTTTCGAAGACGTCAGGGCGAGGATATTGGGTTGCATGCCGGGCGAAGACGATGCTGCCTTTTGACGGAAACATTCAGGCGACAGACGATCCTTAGGCATAAAGAAACCTGAATTCAAAACCAAGGCAATTCCAAAACAAGAATCCTTGCGAATAATCTCGAACTTTCAGTTCGACAAGAAGAAAAATGTTCCGACGACGCCTAAGTTCCCCCAACATCCTTAGATTTCATCTTATGGGTTTAGAGGGACGACCAAGGAGCTAGTTGAATCCCTCAAGAATGTGCAGTCACCAGTTCGATGCCCAAAGAAAAATGCTAAGTTTGATGAGGAGGTGTCCTGGTTGTTCCGAAATGCCACCTGCAAGGTTTAATGGGTAAAAATGACGCAGATGAGGTGTGACCTCTAGAGCCCGTACTTGCAAAGGTCATCAATTGTACCACGAGAGGTTCTGACATATGTAGACTTACATATTCTGTAGCCAAAAGGCATGCTAGCCAACGATCAGACGATTCCCCGATTCTAAGATCGCATAGACCAAAAAAACAGAGTTAGAACTGGAAGTGATGGCAATAACGTTCGATCATGAAGATCTTAACGATCACTGGCAAAAACATCATGACGGGTTGGTTAACCAACTCACAATCGGGAATTATTCGACTAAGAGGGTATTAATCGACGGAGGAAGATTCACCAATAACATATTTTTCAGCACAATTAATGCTATGGGGATAGACAAAGCTAAAATCATACGACGCTCAACCGTCTTGGTCGGATTCAAAGAAGATGTGACCAATACAATTGGAGAGATTTTCTTCTTGGTCTATGTGAAAGGAATCGACAAGCAAACAAAATGTAATATCGTCGATTGCTCTTCGGATTACAACGCTATCCATGGACGCCCTTGGATTCACGATATGAAGGTTGTCCCCTCGACATTTCATCCAACCAAAAATTTTCCGACACCCTGGGGCGTCCAGGAGATTAAAAGTTAGCAAAAGATCGTACGTGCTTGTTATCGAACAACGTTAAAATCCCAAAAGCAGGACATCTAGTGTAGATCCCAGTACAGTGCAATCAGGAGCAAGTTATATCAAAGATGAACAGAATATGAATCACAGCAACTAGTCATATGATTGATATGAAATCAAAGGGTTACAGGTTTACAGAAAGAATTTCTGATCAGAGAGAGTAAACCTATAAACTAGTTGTTTGTAAATAATGAGACTCCACTTTCTAACCTAACAAATGAACTAAATAATAACTTTAAATACTTAGGCGCGCAGGCCTAATGGGCTTATGGGCTTGGGCCCATCTAATTAAACAACTATTAATGAATTACATTATGCACCCTTATAAATACTTTATTCCACTTTCAACACATAGGACTTTCAGTCCTAACAATCTCCCCCTAAAGTTGAATAAAGCATTTAACAACTTGAAAATCTTCAGGCCTTGATCTTCTTTCCCTCTTGATTCTTTGACGAACTTTGGTGTTGCTTGACTTCATGTCTTTCCACGCTCCCCCTTGAATAAAGCTCTTGGTCTTCATAGTTTCAACTTTGTAACCAGATTCAATGTATAGTAGCCTCGACTGAACGCACTATCAAGCAGCTTTCAGCTGTAAAAACTCAATCACATCGGATCAGCACACAAGAAAGATAATGTGAGAGTTACTTGACATTCCACGATGCATCTTCAGTTTAAAACAAAGAATCTGTCTTTGAACCGTGAGTTGAATAGGCTTTCAGTTTAAGAACTTGTTTCAATCAGTGCGTAGGAGGAATGATAAACAAATTTGTAGCAGACACCACATGATATGGGAAAGAAGAAATAAAATCTTTGAAATCTTCATCTTTGAATATTAAAACAACATCTTCATCTCTTTGATCTCTAGACTGTCTTCAGAAATAACTTTCTTTCTTTAAAACTTTGAAATTGAACTTGTCCTCCCCCTTTTTGATGATTGTGAGCAGCATGATCATCAAAACTTCTTCAATTTCAGCACTTTCTTTGATCTCCCCTTTATGATAAATTAACATTCTCCCACCTGTGATCTGAGTAGCCGTCAATTCATGAAATGTATATATCCGAATCTTTTCAAATTCAGATATATTAGGAATGGTAAACCTGAATCAACAAATGATACAGTTAGTATGCCTGTAAGTAGCATAGAGCCACTTTGTACAACAGATGTACATTGTAAAGGAGCTTTTGTGATGTTCACTCCCCCAGGGCTTCCATTCAATCATCGAAAAACCACAAAGAAATTTTCTATGAATGTTATTACAAGAAAACTCATTCCTTGTGTGCTCGTGCAAGTGTATGAATGATTGAATCTACTTAGCTTGATCAGGCTCAAATTGTGTAAATTGTTGAGACAACAAAAGATATTACACGGACTCAATGTGCATGAAAGAGGTGCGAAGGTGGGGCAACTTTCCTTCTTTTTCAATATCTAAATCTTCCGAGTGAAGACTAGATAGCAGATATGCTGCATCCCCAAAGAAAATGAAGCATTTCTTTGTTAAGAAAGAAACGAGTGGCTGGTGGGGTTATATCAAGAGTTGGCATGGGCTCACTGCCTGTTTCAATGATGGTCACCAAAGAATGTGAACCAATCAGAATATGTGGCTGCCCGGCTCAGAAAGTGGTTGGTGCAGAGTTCTGATATTCTTTTAACTCTGTTCTCACACCTTCTTTCTTTTTAACATTAAAACTCACTTCTAACCAAACTCTCTTTTTCTTTTTTTTTTCGCTCCACACAATGAGAAAAACTCAACCGGATGAGTTATCTCCCCCACTCTTTGAGTTAAGACCCCTCACCCCTCAATCACGCAAGGATAACTTCCGGGGTAGGAAACACTGGTTAACGTGAATCCCTGGAAGTTCTGTCTAAGTTCTCACACAAAACCCATGTAAGTCCTAAAAAGAATAGTAGCTCAACAGCTTAACTTGAACATTTAAGCTCAAATAAGATAACACTGTCAAAAAGTATGCTCAGGAGATTTGAGCAATTGATCTTTGACAAACTGACAATGTATCAATCAGATCAACTAAACTGGTTAGGGTATCAAAGAATTGGATATTTTGTTTATATGAACGAATATAAACAATTTTGCAATGAAAGCACAAGATTAGAAATAATGATTTATGCTCAACAATATTGAATTTCAAACAGGGGTATTACCATCGAAAAATTGGTTCATTATGAGACATGGTAATAACAAATACAAATGAAGTACTGAATATGTGTGTGTGAATACGTTACAGTATAAGGATAAGATAATACGCAAGTATTGATCTTTAGAAACACACAGTCAGTTAAACATTAAAGCTCAAGAATATAAAAACATTTTAAAATCACACTTCTTAATTCATAAAATCTTTTGAGAATCAGAAGTGGTTTGAACATTTCAGAAACTGTTTTTCATGCTTGAAAGTTGTTCTTCTTCCAAACAATCAGAGAACTAGATCAGAAGATATTTACCTTTCAGCTCCCTTTCAAATTATGATAAACAAATATATAACAGATAAGCTCCCCCTGGATATTTGCAGAATATCCAGGTCTGAACGTTGAAGAACGGGTCCTGGTCTGTCATGTGATCAGAAGCCAAACTTCGTTGAAGTCCGGGTTCTAAGCTGATTTACTTAGAAGCCATTTTTCTTCTACTCCCCCTTGACAGTAGGTGCCTGCAACAAAGAATCAGTTTTCGGCTTTGGTACCCACTGGTATTTGGGTCCTCGAATGTTAGTTGCAGTTCTTGCGGGGGATATAGAATAAGAACCATACCAGAAATGATCACTAGTTTTGTGAATATGATCATGTGTACGACAATAAGAACAATGGTATTTCTTACCTGACAACCTGAGTAATTGATCTCTCGAGTAGATATGATCAGGTTTACCTTTACTTGCTTTGTTCTTCTCGGCATTAGACGCATGTACACATGATTCTCTTTCTTTCAGCTCATCTTCAACTGGTTTCTTCTTCCAGACCAATTGCTCATCTTTGTATCTCCTCGTTCTATGACGTGTACCTGAACCATCTATATTTCTATCATAGAAAAGGTTAGTCTTACGAATCTGATCAAAAGATTTAACTGACCTTTGTGAAGAGACAGATTTCTGATTTGAACTTGATACAGACTTGTCAAGCACTTTAATCGTCGAAGCAAAGTTGTCTCTTTCTTTAACAAGCAGGTCAATCTTCTTCGTGAACTCAGACATCGTTTTCTGCTCTTCTAGTACCTTCTCAGATAGCTTGGCAGTCAGCTTTTTAATCTCAGTCTCAAAGATGCTTCGTTCTTCTTCAAATCCCTTCTCAGCATCATTTCTTTGGCCGGATATTTCTTTGAAGAATCCCACATTCTTCTGTTCAATGGCCTTCTTTTCTTTTTCAAACTTTTCTCTTTCAAGGATGATTACTTTCTCGAAAGCAGAAACTTGCTGAGAAAGTTTTATGCATTTCAGCTCAACTTCTTTCTTCTCATCAGCACAATTTCTGGAAAAATCTGAGAACTTATTTGCAAAAGATTTCTCTTTATTCTCAAAATAGGATTTTTCTTTTGCAATCTTTTGCTCCAAATCAGAGATCTTTCTTTTTAGCTCAGAGTTCTCAGATTCCAGTCTCAGAATTTTCTCATCATTCAGTCCAGAAGTCTTTGTCAGAAGATCTTCATTAATTGTCTTTAATGCACTAACTTCCTCTTTCAGTGTGTTGTTCTCATCAGCATATTGGTTTGCCCTCTTTACGTAAAAAGTTAAAGATGATTGGAGATTTGTGTTCTCCAATTTGAGTTCTTGAACTTCAGACAAAAATCCCATTTTTTCAATAGATGAAACTTGAAAGTGCAGGGACCAAAAGTGACAGAGTGTGAAACTTGAAAGTTTAGGGTCACTAATGACAAACTACTGAAACATTGAAATACGGGGGCTAAGAGAACTGCACTGCAAAATGATCGTGAGACAAAAAATTTGACCCTTTTTTACTTTTTTTCTTTCTTTTTTTTAAGCAACCCGGTCGAGCAAGGGTATCGGTCAAAGCAATCTACCGGTAAAGGCAATGTATCGGTCAAACAAAGGACCGGTATTGACAGAGTACCGGTCAAACAAAGGACCGGTATTGACAACGTATCGGTCGAACCAAAAGGACCGGTATCAACAATGTACCGGTCAAAACAAATCCGGTCGAACCAAAGGACCTGAAGAGACAAAATATCGGTCAAAGGACAAAGACCGGTAATCAGGGTACCGATCGAAGGAATGAGTCGGTCGAACAACGGACCGATAAAGTAAGGTACCGGTCGAATAAACGACCGATAATGACAATACACCGGTCGAACCAAAAGACCGGTAGAGACTATGTCCCGGTCTAACAACCTATCGGTCGAACCTGATTAATAACCACTTAAGAGATAGACCGATAAAATCAAACCCCGATAAACAGATAAGCCCGATAAAATTGAAGAACACCGATGAACACGATGAATCTGGAATTCGATCGAGATCAAATAGACCGATAATGATAACCCAGATATTCAATCGATTATTCTCAAATATGCAGGTCGAATAGAAGATTTCAACACAAAACAATCGACCGATAAGAATATCAAACACAAACACAGATCGATTCTCACTTTTTCCAGAAAAAAATAATAGACCGAATCTGATTTTTTTTTAAATAAAAATTCGATCGTTAAACCACATAAACAGATATCAATTGATAAAACTATTAATCGACCCAAATCAACCAAAAACTTAATAGATTAAGCAGATAATCGAATAGGGTTTTTAGACAAACCTTTTTCTGGATCAAACCTTTAGTCTCTTTGCTTTGATACCAATTGTAGATCCCAGTACAGTGCAATCAGCAGCAAGTTATATCAAAGATGAACAGAATATGAATCACAGCAACTAGTCATATGATTGATATGAAATCAAAGGGTTACAAGTTTACAGAAAGAATTTCTGATCAGAGAGAGTAAACCTATAAACTAGTTGTTTGTAAATAATGAGACTCCACTTTCTAACCTAACAAATGAACTAAATAATAACTTTAAATACTTAGGCGCGCAGGCCTAATGGGCTTATGGGCTTGGGCCCATCTAATTAAACAACTATTAATGAATTACATTATGCACCCTTATAAATACTTTATTCCACTTTCAACACATAGGACTTTCAGTCCTAACAAATGAACTTTCAACTCTTTGTCTCTTTAACATCTCCCCCTCATGACCTTGATGATCCGAATCATCTTGGTCATGTCTTCGTTTAAGAGACATGCCAGCTTCACATCTATAAGATTCTTCATGACGAGCAGTTCTTGAACATTGTTAAAGCACAAATTTATTGGATTCAAGATCATAATTATCTGAAGATGGAAATCTGAAGTCAAAGATGATAAAGTCGTCTCAACAAATAGTCTAGGGTCCTTTTGTAATAAATAGTCAAAAGTGTGTTTTTCGTATTTTATTTATTTGGTTTATTATTAAGTTAATAGGTTGTTTTAGTTGTTGGGTCCAAGCAAGCCAAGCCCATTAGGCTATATGGCCTAATTATTAATAAGATTAGTTTAGGGTTAATTAGGTTAGAGGGGTTAGAGATCTTAATTAGAAAATAATCATTGTGAGAGGAGGCTGCTGTGGTGCGCCGTGAACAAGAAGCAGAGAAAGATTTCTATTTCTTCAAGCTTGTAATTTGTTGAATCGTTTGATTAATCGTATCAGGTTTGCATGATTATATTGTTTATTGATTTACTTGATTGAATGATTATATACTGGGACACACAATTGGTATCAGAGCAGGACAGATTGAATTGAAATTTTTTGTTTTCGGTTCTGCTTTTTTCTGTCAAAAGATTCATAATTTTTATTGTGTGATTGTTCTTTCAAGTTATTAGTGGTTGGATTGTGTTTGTTTTACCTATTATAGTGATTGGGTATTGATTGATTTGATTATTGCATCGATTTTGATTATCAATTTGTTGAATTTGTTGTTCTGGGTTCGTTCACGAAGTCGGCACTGTGTCATCAATCAATTTGTTTTTAAAGTGGTTTTTATTGAAATTAATTGATTGTAATCTGTTCTAGTTGGTAAATTGATCATATTGGCAAAGTTTGGTACTTTAATTCGTGGTATCGAGTGTTTTTCTGGACTGATTTTGGTTTCTGGGTCGATACTGCATCAAGAACATATCGGTCTTTGCACTTCCGGTCGAACACTTTTTTATCGGTCTATTTCATTCGACCGGTACTCTCACAGTCCACCCGGTCGAAGATTATATCGGTCGAACATATCGGTCTTATTTAGTGTCGGTCGAACATCCATCCGGTCTTGCATTCTATCGGTCAAAGTTATATCGGTCCTTAGCATTCGACTGGAACTCACACAGCACACTATCGGTCTAAGGGTATATCGGTCGAGTAACACTGGTCTAAGAGTATATCGGTCGAGTCATATCGGTCAAAGCATCTATATCGGTCAAATCACACGACCGAACTTTACAAGTTCCCGGTCGAACTCTATATCGGTCAAATCACTCGACCGGACTTTACAAGTTCCCGGTCGAACATAATATCGGTCCTTTCACTTACCGGTCTTCACATATACCCGGTCGAAGCACATCCCCGGTCAGTATATCGGTCGATTTTTGCAAACTGTAATAGGGCTTTACAATTTTCAGTATTGTGTGATTTTATCTTGATTTCTAACGATCTCATCCAGTTGATTGTCTCATATCAGATAAGTTTGATACTAATCGTATAAGTAAAGATGTCCCGGGAAGCTCTTGCTATTGGAACAGATGTGAAGCCACCAGTACTCTTCAAGGGGAGTACGAGCAATGGAAGGATAGATTTTTGGACTTCATTGATCGACATGATTTGGGAGATGAAATCAGAAAATCTTTGAAAGACGAGATCATGACACCTCCGACCAAGGTTCTCACTGTAGCTGGAGAAAATGGTCAAGAAGAAGAGACAGTGTATAAATTACCGATTGGTGAATATTCCGAAGATCAGTTGAACAGACACAAGGGTGACAAGCTGGCAAGATCATTTATTCTCCAAGGCATACCGAATGAAATATATGTCAAGATTGACAGCTACAATGCTACCGGTAAGCAAATGTGGGATCAATTGGAGAAGATGATGATTGGATCTAAAGTCGGCAACCAGCTCAAAGTATCCACCTGCTTGAATAATTATGAAGAGTTCAAAGCCAAAGCTGGAGAGTCACTCGAAGCCACTTATGACAGATTTGTCACATTGCTGAACGAGCTCAGTAAGAACAAGATCAGAAAATCTCACGTGGAGCTGAATGTAAAATTTCTCAGCAATCTTCAGCCTGAGTGGAAGAGGTTCACCCGACAAATGAGGCAGTTGAAGGATCTGCATGACATTCCTCTTCATGAAGTTTATGAAATCCTCAGACAGAATGAGGAAGAAGTAGAAGAGATCAAGGCTGAGATGAAAAAGGCTGACAAAGCAGTTGCTGATCCAGTTGCTCTTGTGGTTAAGAAGTCTAAGAAGAAGAAGGTGATAGAATCTGAATCGGAAGAAGCTGATTGCGAGGCAAAGTCTGACTCTGACGATTGTAATGAACTGAAGGAAGCCATGCTGTTGATAACCAAGGCTCTCCAAAAGAAGTTCTATAAAAAGACAAACTCCAATACTCAGAGATACTCGTCTGGTCCTAATAACTACAAGCATAAGGAGAAAGTTGAAGAAAGGAGACCAGAAAATAAGAAGAAGGATGAAGCTGAAGAAACCAGGAAGGAAGAACCGATTAAGTGCTACAATTGTGGGAGACTCGGTCATTTTGCCAAGGACTGTCGCAAGACAAAAGTCCGAAACTCCGACTATTACAAGAATAAGATGCTTCTAGCCAAGCAACAAGAGGCTGGAAAAGCATTAATGGCCGAGGATGAATACTGGCTCGACCATTCGGACGACGAATCTGAAGAAGGAGAGAAGGACGAGACAACACATCTGTGCTTGATGGGAAAGAACCAGTCAGAAGCTGAAGATGATTCTGATGATAGAGATAATGATGAGGTATGTAACTTAACTGAATTTGATTTACTGAACCAAATGAATGCCATGATGTCTAAACTCCAAGAGTTAGAGTCGAAACTGAAGCGTGAGAAAGGTGTCATAAATGAGAAAAATCAATCTATACATAAACTTAGTAATGATATTGCTGAGAAAAATGTATTAATTGAAACTTTGCACAAAAATATAGACACCAGCGCTAAAGAAAAGACTATAATTCATAAAGAGTTATCTGAAACTGATTCAAAGTTTAAAGAATGTGAGTTTAAATCTAGAGAGATTGCTAAAAGGTACTTTTCTACTTCAAAAGAGAATAAATCTTTAATAGAAAAGGTGAATGCTTTGGAAGAGAAATTACATTCTTTAGGTCAAACAGAACACACTATTCATTTGAACAAACCTAAAGAGAAACCTGATACTTGGGGACTTGGTTACAATAACCCATATCATCTCAAAAAGGGTATATCTAAAGTGCCTGCACTTTATGACTTTGGGTTTATGTTGTTGGCTCCTCAACATCAGGAACTCAAACCCTTTTGGACTATTCTGTCTGAAAAAGATAAAGCCAAGGAATATGATAAAAGAAAGAACACAACTAAAGTTCAACTTCCATTTCGCTATGAGAAGTTGAATAACAGTTATAGTTCTAATAAATCAAAATTTCTTTCAAATGATTATTTTGAGAGTTATTCTGGCAAAGAGTTGGAGGCTAAACCCATCGAAGGTAAGATTTACATACCTCCTCTAGTTTTGGAAAGTAAAATTTCTGAACTCGAAAATACTCTTACAGAAGAAAGACTTTTGATGGACTTAGAACAAACTGTATTTTCAACAGTGTTCAAAGATACTGATTTTTCTAAATTCTCTAAGGCTTTAAATTCTGATGACAGATCTGGCTCACTTGAGAATGATCTTAATTTCTTAAACTCTGATGGTATTTTGAATGATTGTGTTGCTCAATTTGATTTTACCTCTAAACTTCCTGATCATTCATCTTGTGTTGTTCATTCTTTTGGATTACCCAGTGTGTTTGAAAAAAGTGAAACATCAACGAAAGTTGATAAATCAGTTTCTGTGAAATCAAAGAAAGCAAAAGGTAAGAAACAAAAATCTCAGCTTTCACAGAAACCGATCCCCACTGGTAAGCCAAAGAAGAAGCATTCTCTTAATTCTCATCATTCTAACTCTAAAGTTTCACATGTTTCAGATTTGAGAAAGCAAAGGGTTGGAGTTAAGACTGCATGGATACCGAAACAGAAGATAGACGAGAAAGTTAAATCTAGTTCTAGTTTTGTTTTGAATAAAAAGACTTCTAGTAAAGATGACGTGATTGTGAATGTTGCTACTTTTAAACCTAATCTTATTGATTCTCGCAAGAAATACTGTATAAAGCAATTATTCCAGTTAGCACCATCTAAGAATAAAAAGTTTTTCAATTATGGTGAATGTGATTATGCTTCTCGTAAATTTTCTGATGTTTGGTATGGTTCATATAATGTTTCATCTTATCGTTATCATTCATCTTATCATGATTATGGTTTTCAAAGAATAAGCGGGCCCAATTTTAAATGGGTGCCAAAATCAAGTACTAACAGTGGAGGTCCCATTTTTAAATGGGTGCCTAAACCTCTTCTTTCCTGATTTGTGTTGTGCAGACCCGTCATATGTGGTACTTGGATAGCGGGTGTTCCAAGCATATGACCGGACAGAAGAGTATGTTGTCTAATTTTACAGACAAATACTGTGGCACAGTTCGTTTTGGGAATGATCAGTTTTCACCTATTATGAGATATGGTGATGTTGTACATGAAAATCTTACGATCAAGAAGGTGAGTTACGTTGAAGACTTAGGGCACAATCTGTTCAGCATTGGCCAGTTCTGCGACAAAGATTTAGAGGTTAATTTCAAGGCCAAGACATGTTCAGTACGCACTGAAGAAGGAAAAGAACTCTTGGTCGGCACTTTCAAGTCCAACCTCTACACCATCAACTTGTCAAAGGTCCATGCTGAAAATCAGGTTTGTCTACTATCAAAGGCCTCGATGCAACTAAGTTGGCTATAGCATCGACGGATTTCTCACCTCAACTTTCGGTACATCAACAAGTTGGTCAGTGGCAAGCTAGTGAAAGGACTTCCAGAGCTGAAATATGAAAGAGAACGTCTATGTGCAGCGTGTGAAAAGGGAAAGATGAAGAGAGCCCCACACAAACCAAAGCCTGAACCTAGTACCAGCTCTCCTTTAGAGTTGTTGCATATGGACTTATGTGGTCCTATGCGAACGCAAAGCTTAGGAGGAAAGAAGTATGTGCTAGTTATCGTGGACGACTATACGCGATACACTTGGGTTAAGTTTCTACGGTCTAAAGATGAGACTCCCGATGTTCTCATTACGTTTCTGAAGACAACCCAAGTCAATCTGCAAAAACAAGTCAAGATTCTCAGAACTGACAACGGCACAGAGTTCAAGAACAAGATAGTTGAAGAATATCTCGAATCGGTCGAGATATCACATCAATACTCTGCTGCTTGCACGCCTCAACAGAACGGAGTCGTAGAAAGGCGAAATCGTACACTTGTTGAGGCCGCTCGAACAATGCTCAGCCAATCTGACTTACCTTTATTTTTGTGGGCTGAAGCTGTATCGACTGCATGTCACACTCAGAATCGCTCCATGATACACCGTCGATTTCAGAAGACTCCATATGCATTGATCAACAACCGCACACCAACCATTACATATTTTCATGTTTTTGGTTGTACGTGTTATGTTCTAAACGACCGAGAGAATCTGAACAAGTTCAGTGCTAAGGCGGATGAAGGCATCTTTGTTGGTTATTCCTCTACATCGTCTGCATATCGTGTTTATTTGAAGAAGTCGAAGACAGTGATCGAGAGCGTCAATGTTACATTGGATGAGGATATGGCTTCTGAGCACATCAGTTCAGAACCCGTCATTACCGGAGTATTAGCTTCTGGACCAACCAGTCCAGGACCTGCACCTCAAGAGAACAAATCAGATGGCGCTTCGTCGTCTACCTCTAATTTATCTGATTTGGATTTATTATTTGAACTGTTCTATGATGAATTTCTTGGTTCTAAATTGCCTAACTCTGTTATGGTTGATAGGATAGAAGACTCGATGACTACTCATCCAACCACTTCCGATATCTCTACTGAATTCGGTTCCCCTATTCAGCAAGAAGTTCCAGTTCAAAAGCCTACTTCGACAGTTGAAGTTGTGATCAACAACGTCGAGACAGAAGTAGCTGACTCTGTAGGATGTACTGTAAGGACTGATCAACAGACTGCCCAAGATGTACCTACTGCCACTTCTGCAACGACTACTTCAACTTAAACCCCTGTTAATTCTGAACCATCTGAAGGCGATAACAGTGGATTCCTAGATGCTGACAATGATCAACATGCATCTAATCCACTCCCTCATGAACATAAGTGGACCAAAGAGCACCCGATACATCAAATTATTGGAGATCCTTCTGCACCGGTGCAAACTAGGTCTGCCACATCAAATCTATGTATGTATGAATCCTTTCTGAGCAAGATCGAGCCTACTCGCGTATCTGAGGCTCTTGCCGATTCAGATTGGGTAACTGCGATGCAAGATGAGCTGAATCAGTTTGAAGCACTGAAAGTCTGGAGACTCGTACCCAAACCGCAAGGTAAGACCATCATTGGTACGAAATGGGTGTTCAAAAACAAGAAATATGTAGATGGTACCGTTATCCGAAACAAAGCACGACTTGTCGCCAAGGGATATAGGCAAGAGGAAGGAATAGACTACGATGAGACTTATGCTCCAGTGGCACGTATAGAGGCAATTCGGATGTTCTTAGCCTACGCAGCTCACAAGAACTTCACCGTCTATCAAATGGACGTGAAGACAGCTTTTCTGAATGGAGTACTTAAGGAAGAAGTCTACGTTTCTCAACCTGAAGGGTTTGTGAATCCAGATAAGCCTAATCACGTTTACATCTTGGATAAAGCTCTTTATGGACTGAAACAAGCTCCTCGCGCCTGATATGATATCTTATCTCAATTCTTGGTCAAGTCAGGTTTTACAAAAGGTACGGTCGATACCACTCTTTTTATTAAAAAGGATAAAGGCGATATCATTCTTATTCAAATATATGTGGATGATATTATTTTTGGTTCTACAAATCCTAAGTACTGTAAGAACTTTGCAAACCTCATGGTGTCTCATTTTCAAATGAGCATGATGGGAGAGATGAATTTCTTTCTCGGATTACAAGTCAAACAATTTTCAACGGGGATTTTTATCAATCAATCTAAATACATTCTGGATATTCTTCGGAAGTTCAAAATGGAAAATTGTAAACCGATTGGTACCCCAATGGCACCTGGTACTAAGACTGGCACAGATCTTTCGGGAAAGGCTGTTGATGTTAGGACTTATAGAGGGATGATAGGTTCTTTAATGTATCTTACTTCTAGTACATCGGATATAATGTCTGCTGTAAAGCGGATCTTCAGGTATCTGAAGGGGACTGCAGATCTTGGTCTGTGGTATCCTAAGGATACAAGTTTTGAACTAACATCTTATTCAGACGCAGATCATGCTGGTTGCATGTTAGACAGGAAAAGCACCTCGGGTCATATACAATTCCTTGGAGATAAACTCGTCAGTTGGGCTTCAAAGAAGCAATTATGTGTCTCCACATCAACAGCCGAAGCAGAATATGTAGCTTCTGCTAGCTGCTGTTCTCAAGTCTTGTGGATGAGAACACAACTGCGAGACTATGGATTTCAATTCAATAGAATCCCGATCTATTGTGATTCGAAGAGCGCTATTGCAATTACCGCTAACCCTGTTCAAAATACTAAGACCAAACACATAGATGTCCGGTATCATTTTATAAAAGATAATGTAGAAAAGGGGACAATTGAACTTTACTTTGTAAAAACCGATTATCAACTTGCAGATTTGTTTACCAAACCTTTAGACGAAAAGAGATTTAATTTTCTTGTCTCAAGACTTGGTATGCTAAATCTTAAGACCTAATCGGTAGTTACCTATTAAAGTATCTTATTGTATCTCTTTATCATTTCTTTATTATTATTTCCGCATGATACCTGCTCTTTAACAGTTTGTTCATGATCTCAGGGGGAGTGTGTGTAACATCCCGCCTGCCTCGACAACAATATTGTCCGCTTTGCCCCTTACAGATGGTATCAGAGACACTCCTGTGCCGTTCAGGATATGGGGCAAACCTCATCGAGGACGATGAGTCCCAAGGGGGGGTGTTTGTAACACCTTAGGCATATCCCATATCGGTCGTGGACAGGAGTGATGCTGGGTGTTATAAGTAATATCTTGGCCTTCCTAACAACAACGCGTTTTGGGGCCACAAGCACGTCAGGTTCTGGGAACTCTAAGGTTAAGCGTGCTTGGGTGGGAGTAGTCTCAGGATGGGTGATCCCCCTGGGAAGTTTCTCACCAGGTCGCCAGAAACTAATCCGTGCGCTACACGTTGGTTAAATCCAGGGGCAAAGCGGACAATATTGTTGTCGAGGCAGGCGGGATGTTACAAATTAATCTGTCACACCCCGCTAAAGCGGAAACACGAGATATGACAGCACACGGTTTCATTGCATTAAGTAATAGATAACACCAACCACAACATTGCATAAAATAGTACAAATATTGTTGTACAAGTCATAACCAAAAAGTTCTCAAAGTAAGCGACAATTACAAAAATTGACCAAATATTTTAATGTTCTTGCAGTTGATGATGTCACACAGATGCACCCTATATGCCACCACATACTTATCAGTACCTGAAAAGCATGGTAGAAGAAAAAGGGTCAACTACATTGAGTTGGTGAGTTCACAAGTTTTCGTATGCACAAAAGTAATTTGAATGCAGAAATTTTTATTGTGAAACGCTCGTTCACAAGACGCTTAAGAAACTGATTGTTCAATTATTTGCACGAGGTTAACTGTATACAATAATGCCTTAACATTGAGCCACTACCAAACCTTTCGACCAACCAATGCCCCTTAATTTACACGTCATTACCTCAGCGGTGGAATAAATCCACATATGTAAGACAATTATTGTTACGTCATTATAAATCATGCGTAAAAACCAAACTTCAAATCTTTGATTCATGAATACCACAATTTAATTTCTGTATGATAAGTGTATGCAAAGATAATATTACGTTGAGCCACTACTAAGCCGTCCCTGACCAATTTCAACGCCCCCGATGAACTAACTCAGCGGTGGTTCGAGCCACATGTTTAGTCATCTTCTCTAGTATAGTGCACCCCTGCTCGTCAGCATAAGGTGGGCTTGTCACACCAAATAGCGCTATCCACTAATACTATAGGCCCGATTTTCTTCGAGTTAATAGTAGTGTCACGGGGTCTTAACATTTAATACTCAACACATCAATTGCATACTTATCATATAGCTTATAATCCCAAATGCTTTTAACAAAGCCTTATAAATTGCCAATTCGCAATACTTTAAAACCATTCTCATGAATCTTTCAATACGCAATTTAAACATGTTTTCCACCCCAAAATCAATTAAAACGATAAAAGTGGGGCTATGAATACTCACTTGCAGCGTAAAGTATACATACCATAGTGCATAAACAATTTAATTCAAAATTCGACAATTTTAACGAACAATCATTCAGTAGAAACAATTTGTAAATTCACATGCTTTTCACCCCAAAACGTATAAAAAACGGTAAAAGAGGGGTTGTGAATACTCACTTGCTCAGTAGGATTTCCAGAAGTGGCCTCACGGTAGTACAAGACCCGGTGTTAAGTCCCTCCTATGAAAGTGAAACACACTATCAGTTCGGGACCTACTCTTAGCGTTAAAGTGTTACTTAGATCGCCATATCTTATAAAATGCCTTAAGTGACCTTTAATTGGTTTTTAAGTAATATTTTACGTTGCGAAATACACGGAAATTTTGGATTTTATATGATTTGAGAACCTTACCATTTTAAAAATTGACATTGTGACATACATATAGGAATTAATCCTTGAATTATGTCTTAAGAATGAATAGCGAGTAGTTACATTATTTATGTTTATAAACGTGCATCTCTTGGTCACCTTATATTTTAATCCAAGATTAAATTTTACATGTATACATTATTATTTGATGTTTTAACAAAAACTATAACTTATAAGCCTATTATTATTTTTAACAACCAAGAACTTATTTTTCTAGAACTAGAGTTTTACTTTTCTACTGGCAGAAATTTAGGTTCACTTATTGGCATATTTAAGCATTTTCCCAAATTCATTATTTAACCAAATTTTTATATATTTAAATTTGGTGTCTTAGAGAACTTTTGACATAAAAAGCACCATTTTTAGAGGTGCATAGGTAATATAATCATTACATGCAAGTTTAAGTGTCACAGTTATCAAGGCAGCCTGCACATGCTTTTTGTAACATCCATTTTACGGGTCTAAACTCATCATTTTTGAGTGAATCAAATTGGGTTCCACTCCTAACTCATAAATGTAACTTACAGAAAAAGATTCACCCTTTTTGGGTTAAAAATGAGTGAGTTATGCCTTTTTTAATCCAAGTGTTATAATCTGTCAGGTTTTTCTGTTTTGCACACTCAACTTGTCATGAGGGGTTGAACACCCAAATCTTCATATTTTTAATTGAAACCAATTTTGTTTGAATTCTAACTCATCAAAGTTACTTTCTGAAGAAAAAACATAAATTTTTATGGATTTAAAATATGGTTATGGTTGATTGAATGGAGGTTTCTGTCCAGACAGATTCATCTTGCGCACATAACTTTATAGGTGAGGATGAGGGGTCAAAACTCAATATTTTTGAGTGAAACCAGTTGGGTTAGATTTGTAACTCACTAAATAAAGTTCCAGAAGAAGATTCATAATATTTGGTTGAATATGTTTCAAGTTATGAGAAAAACAAGAACATGCATGCAATCTGCCAGATTCTAAAAATAGATTTCCTGACAATTTGAATGCTTTTTAACTTTTATTCTCACCCAAAGGGTGGTCTTTTTGTTTAAAAACGTTTTTACAATGATTTTTAACATAAGTTTTGTAAAAGAACATCCTTTAGATTACAAAGAAGGAGATACACATGCATGAACTTTACCATCTTAGATGGTCAGAAAAATAGCCATGCATGTCATCTAAGCTCCATTTTCTTGAGTTTTGATTACATGGATCATGGGTTATCACCATTTCTTGACATTTAACATGCCATTGGTGTATAACCTACCATTTTAAGACCTATGAAGGTCCTTTATTTCAGAAACTTCAAGAAAAGAATGAAGAAGGGATGAAGAAAGTAAGAAATGTAAGAATTTTTGAAAGAAAAAGTGAAGAAACAACATAGTAGAAGACTTACCCCCACTAGAGATGATTTTTATCTTCAAGTTTGAAATGTTTGAGGTGGTTTTTGGGGCTGAATTCGGCTGAGAAAGGAGAGGGAGAGAGAGAGAGATGAGAATTTCAAAATGAGAGTGATGGATGCAAATGAAAGTTTAGTCTTGAAAAAAGTAGTTTAATAATGAATGTTTTGGGAAGGGGGAGAGAGAGGTGGACGGTTCTCTCTCTCTCTAATCTTTTTTTTTTTTTTTATATATATACATAATATGTAATTTTTATAAAAAGAGAGATTAAAGGTAGGTAAATTCTCAATTATCTACTTAAATTTTTGGTTTGATTACTTAAAGTTTAGAATTTATATTTGATTAATTAAATTTATATTTAACCCACTTATTATTGTTATTAATATAATAAAATGTTAATTTTATTGGATTGGCATTTTATAAGACAGCGTATACCGTTACGCGCAGTAAACGGATATTCTAAGCGCACTGCCGGGAATCTTAGGAAACTAAAACCCTGGCCTACATAATTAGGTCATATTAGGGTGTTCCCACCTGATAAGACATGTATCATACTTTTCGGGCTCTAACCTGTACATTTTGGTTGACAGATGTCACAGTCTCCCCTTCTTAGAAGAATTTCGTCCCGAAATTAAATGATTGACACTCCCGGACTGATACTTCGCAAAGAGGTGAGGGTACTTAAGTTTCATGTAATCTTCTCGTTCCCAAGTATACTCAGGTCCACGCCTAGAATTCCAATGAACTTTTAGGATTCAGATCTTACTGCAACTAAAACGCTTGACTTCACGGTCAAGGATCTCATATGGTTCTTCTAAAAAGTTCAATCGATCATTGATCTCAACGTCCTCCAGAGGTAGAACCAATGATTCATCAGTTAGACATTTCTTAAGGTTTGACACGTAGAATGTGTCGTGGATGGCGCTCAATTCTTGCGGTAACTTGAGTTTATACGCTACTAGACCAACCCTTCCATCTATTTCAAATGGTCCAATATATCTCGTACTAGTCTACCTCTTTTTCCAAAGCGTACTAGTCCTTTCCAAGGTGACACCTTCAGGAGCACCCTATCACCTACTTGAAATTTCCAACGGCTTTCGACGGTTATCTGCATAACTCTTTTGACGATTACTTGCAACCTTGAGTCTATCCTTGATAATTGAGATCTTGTCTATGGTCTCTTGTACAATATCGGGCCTAGTCAATTGTCTGTCGCCAATCTCCAACCAACTAAGTGGGGATCTACACTTGCGTCCATATAAGGCCTCATACGGTGCACACTGAATGCTAGTGTGAAAGTTGTTGTTATAGGAGAATTCAACTAATGGTAGGTGAGTATCCCAACTTCCACCAAAATTTATCACACAGGCATGCAACATATCCTCTAGCGTCTGAATAGTCCTTTCCGTCTACCCATCCGCTTGTGGATGGTAGGACGTGCTTAAGTCCAAGCGCGTACCCAACGCTTTCTGGAGTGATTGCCAAAATCGTGATATAAATTGACTATCTCTATCTGAGATGATTGAAATGGGTACCCCATGACGCATTACGATTTTACTGATGTAAATTTGTGCAAGCCTTTCCATCTTGAAGTCTTCAACTTTAGATGTTGTGCATGATCCTCCTTGCTTAGTGAATAAATTAATTTATCATCTATGAACACGATCATGAACATATGCAAGTACGGTCTCAAACTCTGTTTATCAAGTCCATAAAGACAGTTGGTTCATTTGTTAGCTCGAAAGGTATAACCAGGAACTCGTAATGACCATATCGAGTCATGAACGTTGTCTTGGGAACATCCCCTTCATGGACCCTCATTTGATGATATCCAGATCGAAGATCAATCTTTAAAAAGTAAGTAGCACCTTGGAGTTGGTCGAACAGGTTGACGATTCGAGGAAGAGGGTAACTGTTTTTGATGGTTTGCTTATTGAGTTCTCTATAATCGATGCACATTCGCAATGATCCATCTTTCTTTTTTCTTTTTTAACGAAAAGAACTGGGGCTCCCCACGGCGAAGAGCTGGGTCTTAAGAATCCTTTGTCGAGCAACTCCTGGAGTTGTCCGGACAATTCTTGTATTTCCAATGGGGCTAAACGATAAGGTGATTTAGCCACTGGTGTAGCTCGAGGAATTAAGTCGATGTGGAATTCGACTTATCTTGGTGGTGGCAGTCCTAGTAGCTCATCCGGAAACATCTCGGGAAAATCCTAAACTATTTGAAAGTGCTGAATGCGTTTCTCTTCAATTCTCTTATCTATGACGTAAGCCAAAAACGTAATACTCTCCTTTTTCAAGCACTTTCGCATCTTCATACAGATATTATCTTAAAACTCTTTCCGGGCCTCTCTCCCTGAACGATGAGAGTTTCTCCTTCTGGTGACGGAATCCGGACGATCTTCTCGGAACAACATATTTCGGCTCGGTTTTTGGATAGCTAATCCATGCCCACAAACATGTCGAAGCTTCCTAGATCAATTGAGATAAGATCTATGCTAAAATTCTTATTAGCTAAGCTTAGATTGCAGTCCGAAATTATATCCTTAGCTCTAACTTCTTGCCCATTCGCAAATTCAATAGTGTAGACTTCTTTCAGCCTTTGGGGTTTCAAATTAATTTTTGGCTTAAACTTTAATAATACAAAGCTCCTATCCGCTCAAGAGTCAAACAATACTGATGCATAGTGAGTTGCGATATTATTAAACTTAATAACTAAGGGTGTTACGGGAAAAGGGAATGTCTAAGATATGCGATGTTTATGCATGCACACACAAAATTCATGCTCGACGCATTTAAATAGAAAAATCCTTTTGTACTCATAATACAACCAGTTCAAGTACCCCATTATGCATACCTAAATTAGACAGAGGTGATCAGGCTTTGTCTAAGTTATGGTATAATAATACGACACTCAGCCTAGTTATACTAGTGATACAGAATCATTTCGAAAAACCGTCTAGAAATTATGTTTATAATTTGTTATAGTTTGAGGTTTCCATAAGGAAACCGGCATTCTCTATAACCTTAGGCTCTGATACCATCTGTAACATCCCGCCTGCCTCGACAACAATATTGTCCGCTTTGCCCCTGGATTTAACCAACGTGTAGCGCACGGATTTGTTTCTGGCGACCTGGTGAGAAAATTCCCAGGGGGTCACCCATCCTGGGACTACTCCCACCCAAGCATGCTTAACCTCAGAGTTCCCAGAACCTGACGTACTTGTGGCCCCAAAACGCGTTGTTGTTAGGAAGACCAAGATATTACTTATAACACCCAGCATCAAAGCGGACAATATTGTTGTCGAGGCAGGCGGGATGTTACAGATGGTATCAGAGCCACTCCTGTGCCGTTCAGGATATGGGGCAAACCTCATCGAGGACGATGAGTCCCAAGGGGGGGTGTTTGTAACACCTTAGGCATATCCCATATCGGCCGTGGACAGGAGTGATGCTGGGTGTTATAAGTAATATCTTGGTCTTCCTAACAACAACGCGTTTTGGGGCCACAAGCACGTCAGGTTCTGGGAACTCTGAGGTTAAGTGTGCTTGGGTGGGAGTAGTCCCAGGATGGGTGACCCCCTGGGAAGTTTCTCACCAGGTCGCCAGAAACAAATCCGTGCGCTACACGTTGGTTAAATCCAGGGGCAAAGCGGACAATATTGTTGTCGAGGCAGGCGGGATGTTACAGTGTGAGAAGTATTTCATTGATGGTCAATGTTAGTTTGAGGGCGAGCATATTTAAATGTATTGTGCTTACTGATAATTGTTAGTGATGCATGATTCTAGGGGGAGCATACAAGTAACGAGTATGGCTATGACTTTTGATTATTTCTGATCAGAACTCGTACTCTAAGTGTTTTACTGTTTTATGTTATTTCAATTCCAGTGAATAAAGTTACTTTGACCAGACTTTTAGATTTTTGTAGGTTGAGAGATGCTTACAAGTTCATATCATTATGACTTTAAGCCTGACTTCGCGAGATGTAAGACTGTACTCGAAAGGTATAATTTCTTTTCTTCATCTCATATATGGTTGAAAGAAGGACAACTTTCAATCATAAGAAAACATGTTCTTAAATGTTCAAACCACTTCCCGATTCTCAAACTGATTTCTTGAATTGGAAGTGTGATTTTAAATGTTTTCTGATTCATCTTTGAGTTGTAACTGATAAAGTTAAACTATCTGAGCATCATATGCTTCATAGGAAAACATGGGATCAGTGTGCTAGGACTTCATTAAACTTCTATGGATTCACGTTAACCAGTGTTTCCTACCCCAGAAGTTAATCCTTTAGTGATTGAATGTGAGGAGTCAACAGAAATGAGAGTGGGATGTGTGATGAGAGAATATGTCAAAAGAGAGTTCGGTTAGCTGTGAGCTTAAAGATTAAAAGAAAGAGGGTGAGAGATCAGAGTAAAAGAATATCAAACTCTGCACCAAATACTTTCTGAGCCGGGCAGCCACATTTCTAATGCTTCACATTTCTTTGGTGAACATTATTGAAACAGGTACCTAGCCCATGCCAACTCTTGACATTACCCCACCAGCCACTCATTTTCTTCTCAACAAGAAAATGTTTCATTTTCAAAAGGGGACGCAGCACATATGCTATCTGATTTTCATTTGGAAAATCTGGATATTGAAAAGAAGGAAGTCTGCCCCACCTTCACACTTCACTCATGCACATTGAGTCTGTGTTTAACTAACTGTTGTCTCAGTGGTTTACATATTTTGAGTCTTATAAGCAATCATCATATGCTTTATTTCTTTCTATCACTTGCACGAACACACAAAGAATTTGTTTCTTTGTCATAACGTTCATAGAAATTACCTTTGTGGTGTTTCGATGATTGAATGGAAGCCCTGGGGGAGTGAACATCATAAAAGCTCCTTTATATTGTGTATTTGTTACACACGGTAACTTTGTGTTACTGACAGGTAATTTTAACTGATTCATTTGTTGATTCAGGTGTTACACTTCATTTTCTAATTTGTCTAGATTTGCAAAGATCTGGATGAACATCTTAATGAATTGACGGATACTCAGTGGTTCTGTTTGCAAGATCAATGGTGGAAGAAATTTCTTGAAGACATGTTTTGATGAACTCTTTGCTCTTTTCATCAAGAAATGGAAGATATTCTGAAGATATGCCGAAATGAAGAAATTTTCTTTGAAGATGATTTGCTGAAGCATTCCGAGCTGAAACTGGAGATAATTTCTTTCCAAAAGATATTCTCATCGATTGGGGAGATTGCTACATTCTGAAGACAAAGAGGAAGATTATTCATTTTCTGAGCTTAAAGAATGATCTTGATCCAAAGGGGGAGATTGTTAAAGCACATATTTATTGGATTCAATATCATAATTATCTGAAGATGGAAATCTGAAGTCAAAGCTGATAAAGTCGTCTCAACAAATAGTCTAGGGTCCTTTTATAATAAATAGTCAAAAAGTGTGTTTTTCGTATTTTATTTATTTGGTTTATTATTAAGTTAATAGGTTGTTTTAGTTGTTGGGCCCAAGCAAGCCAAGCCCATTAGGCTATATGGCCTAATTATTAATAAGATTAGTTTAGGGTTAATTAGGTTAGAGGGGTTAGAGATCTTAATTAGAAAATAATCATTGTGAGAGGAGGCTGTTGTGGTGCGCCGTGAACAAGAAGCAGAGAAAGATTTCGATTTCTTCATGCTTGTAATTTGTTGAATCGTTTGATTAATCGTATCAGGTTTGCATGATTATATTGTTTAATGATTTACTTGATTGAATGATTATATACTGGGACACACAAACATGTTGTTGAGCCGTAGCATTAGCAAAGTCTATATGCAGACATATTCGCTCCAGAAGAAGGATTTTGTATCTCATTCTCGTCTTGCTGAACAGATACGTGTTCTGAAGGCAAAAGTGAAAAATCAAAAGAGAATGAAAAAATTGCTAAGTATGTTTTGTTCTACAAGTGGGTGGCACAAAAATAAGTTTGCGCGTTACTTGTGAGTGACGCAAAATTATGTTTGCGCTATCCACTTGTGACGCAAACTTGTACTTAGAAAAAATTTCATTTTTCACCTGTTAAGATCTTTTACCCCCCTACACAAATGCACTGGATATAACAAATCAACTTAGCATTTGTATAGAAAAATCAGAAATACTTACCTGATAAACCTCTTATTTGGACTTTAATCACTGTTTCAGAAACGTACCTGTCCACTTTATTCACTTCCCCTCGAAATTAAATGTTGTCAGTTTTTCATTCAGATTTTCTCCCCCTCAAAATATGCAAATACCAATTTTCAAAGATATGGGAACACTAACATAGAAACATCAATGTAGAAAGAAAAATATACTGAATATAGATTTTGAAACAACTAAATATTTAAATTTTAAACACTATGCAAATTAAATTCTACTCAATAAAATATCACAGATTAATCAATCAATTGAAATCAAGTGTGTGTTTTTGGATGCAGAAGCAAGTTTTATTGCATATCAAGTTAATACATGTTCAGTTTCAAAAACTTTCATCAATCTATTCAGTGTGCTATCATGTGAACTTTGATTAGCTTCAAGTAAATGCAACTCTAAAAATATAATAGAGAACTTTGCTTTTACTCACACTAAGCTGTCAAGAATTAAGACTTTCACAAATTTATAGGTTTATCACAACTTAAAAATATCACCAAGTATCATGAGATGTGTGCCCATTGGCATCTTTCTATAATATGTGCATATTGGCATCTTCACATTATTGTGCTCTTTGGCATCTTTTAACTTTGTGCACATTGACATCTTTTAATCAAGAAGTTTTGTAAGTAAAAAACATGTTGTAAACGTAACTTTCTATCTGATCCTATTGCAGGATTTGGGTCAGCCTCTCCCAGACCAATTGGCCTTAGGGGACTAGGTGTCAAGCACCCCTTGGAACTTACTCTCCCAGATCAGAAAGGCTACATCGACACATCCTAAACCCATTTATACCAATAGAACATGACTTTCGATCTGGTTCTATAGAAGGATTTGGGTTCGATCACTCCCAGACCAATTGACCTTAGGGGACCAGATGACAAGAATCCCACGGAACTTACTTTCCCAAACCAGAAAGGTCACAGGTACAAACTTTTAAACTTAGTGATTTCTGTATTTTATATATTTAATTTTCATCTCAATCACTTGGTTTTACATCTAAGTGTTTGGCCTATATTTTCATTACGATCCATAATTCTGACTTTTTAGGTTTTCTAAGCATTGTAAACTATACATATTCCGAATGACATAACTTTAAAGCAGTCCTCAAAAGTTTCAAACATGTTGTGCTGACTTTTCAACTTTTGTAAGATTTGAAATATGTATCATATAAAACTTAGATATAAACAAAGCAACTTGAAAATTTATCCTAGACACACATTTTATTCAAAAGAAAGAAGAATTGTAAAAACTTTACTTTATAGAATAAAATTTGTGTAGGTTTAAACTTTTAAATTCAACATGCCGAGTTTTGAAAGCAGAAAATTAAATCGTTTTTCATCTAAGACTTTTGTAAAAATATCGGCAAGTTGATATTTAGTTGGAACAAAATATAATTCAATAGTACCTTCTTCCACGTGATGTTTAATGAAGTGGTACCGCATATCAATGTGATTGGTTCCATTGATTCGATCGCCGCTATTTCTTGTGAAGGGGATTCAGATTCTTGTTGCACTTGATCTGATTCTTGTTGCACTTGAGAAATTTGTTCAACTGCTTGAAGATACTGGAACAACATCATTTTCAGAGTTAGGTGCAGCGGAATTTGAGGTAGATGCGTTCACAGTTTCCTGATTCAATACATTTGAAACATTTTCAAGGCAAATCATCATAAAAATGTTCAAAAAGTAAATCAAGATCAGTGAAATTATTCAAATGAAAATTTGGATCATGATTTGACGATTGTGATGCAGGTTCTGAACTGATTTGTCCAGAAGCTAAAATCCCTGAAAATGCGGGTTCTAGACCTGCATGGCCAGAAACCGAATATGCAACTTCGTCAAATTTAAGATTGATGCTCTCCACCACTTTTCTGACGGATGTAAGAAAAACTCTGTAAGCTGCAGAATTAACTAGGCTGAACATTCAGAAACTAAAGAGATTTAGGTACCCATATGCTTATGGGTCCTTTCTTGTTAGTCCTTTTCTTTTTAAAACTCTTATTTGATTTAACGAATAATTCATGAACAAAATCCTCATTAGAGGAAGAAACATAATCATCTGAACTACAACTAGAGGAAGAATATGAGACATCGTTTGCAATCTGAACCATTTGTTTTATTGAATATTTGATGGATTTATTACAACCCGCAAATGAATCATTATTACAGATGTCGTCTATATATCTCTCCTCTTTTGTTGCAGATTCATCAGACTTCTGCTTTACCCTCCATATATGTCGTGGATGCTTCTTCAAAGTCCTATCTGAAACAATTGAACCGGATGAATTAGAAGATTTTTCAGATTTGACATTCTCTTGTTTCTTTGATTTTCTTGACCTTCTTCTTTTACGTTTTGGTTTATAATAATCAGTATTTATTGTAAAAGATTCATCAATAGTTCCCGATTTAATATTTGAATTTGAAGAAAAGATTTTATCTAAGAAACCAATCTGTTCAACAAATATATTTGAACTTGCCTCGGAGTTATACTCTTGCGTATTTTCAGAAAAATCAAAGTTTGAATCAGATTTGCGTGACCCATTAGTGGCGCAAATATCATTTTGCGCTACCAAAGGATGGCGCAAAGTTTCAGTTTGCGCTACCAACTGATGGCGTAAATTTTCAGATTGTGCTACCATATGATGGCGCAAAGTTTCAGATTGTGGAACTTCCTTTTTATTTTCCGTAAAATCAGAAGAAAATCCAGAATTAGTATTTTCAGAAAAATCTTGTTTTTGAAAATTTAATTTTTCTTCAAGACTTGATGTCATGAAAGAAAGAATTACATCTTTTTTAAATTCTTTTTCAAGATTTTGTTCTTCCATTTTATCTTCAAGATCAACGATTTTGCCTTCTAACACTAATGGAGGAATATATCTCTTAGAATCATAAGAAACTGGAGATATGTTTTCCTTATCAGTGTTAATGGCATATATATTAATATAATCGTTAGGCAATGAAGATTTAATGGAAGATTTGACATTTAAACTTTTTCTGGATTTTCTGCTCTTCTTTAATTTTTCTGGAAAATATTTGGCATTTTCGCGTGTGTAAACAAATGGAATTTCCATTCTCGTGTTGTTCATTCTTTTCTCATTTTCAATTTCTAAAACTTGCTTTTCATTCATCCAATCAATTTTGAATTGAGGAGCATATCTAGCAAGTTTTAGATAATCGAATTCATATAAAGTGGGGGCTTTCGTTTTAACATTGTTTAAACAATGTGGATTTTCAAAACCAAGTCCCCATCTTTCCTTTGTAGACGTATAACTCCTCGGTTTATTCATATATATTGTTTGTTCAGTTTGATTTCTCAAATATAATTTTTCTTCTAACTCATTTATTTTATCAGAAAAACTATCTTTTATATTTGTCATTTCAGTCAAAGATTCAAGATAAGTCTTGTTTAAACTTTCCAATTTATCCAATTTCTTTTGAAAACTTTCTTTTGTGTCCGTCAAAATTGATTTTTCATCTTTCAAAGAGATTTGTAATCTTTTAATCAAATTTGACTTTTCTTGATTAATTTGTTTTTCAGATAAGAGTTTTGATCGAACATCATGTATGGCAGTGATGATTATGTTCATTTGTGAAGAAATGAATTCGTAATCAAACTTAGAAAGTACCTCAGATTCATCCGTTGAGCTTTCCTCTTCATCCTCATCATCACTTGCATCATCACCAATAAAGCACATTGCGGAAGTTTCTTCATTATCAACTTCATTTTCGGAATGGTCAAGCCAATGCTCTTCTTCGACAAGCAAAATAGTTCCATTTTCTCTCTTCGCAACTAACTCCATTTTCTTCTTATAATAAGCTGAATCCCGAACAACCTTGACTCGACACTCTCTAGCCATGTGTCCCAGTTTACCACAATTGTAGCAAGTATTAACCTTCTTTTCGTCCTTCTTTGGTTCACTCGGTTTTGTAGGTTCATACTTGGGAACAAATGGTTTAGAAGAAGTACCACCGGTTTCTAGTTTCCTAGACCCAAAAGTGAATCGAAGATTGTTGGAACCAGATAGATGCTGAAATTTCTTGTTGTAGTGCTGAGAGAGTAAAATCATTGCCTTGTCTAATGCCTCACCATCATCCTCTGTATTCCCATCAAAATCATTTTCAGACAACGCTTGTTCCGCTAGTTGACTCGCTAAAAGAGCAATTGGGTCCATAGATTTTGGTTTATTTTCTTATACAGCTTCGCTTTCTTTTCTTTGACAATATTTTCATCAGTCATGAGTATCTCATACAATTCTTGAATCTGCATTGATGAGATTCGAACATCGTTCCTAAGCCGGTGGCAAGATTTGATCCACTCAGGTTGTAAAGCATTTAAAAACTTTAGATTTGCCTCTAACTCCTAGTCGCCTTTATCTTGTGAAGATCATTCATGACTGCCCAAGACCGATCAAACACACTTTTAAGAGATTCACTTTCTTTGGCTTTAAATTCTTCAAAATTGTTCATAAAGCGTGTTTGCCTAAGATGTGTGGCTACTGCTGATCCAAGCATTATTTTCTCCAATTGAGTCCATATCAACATCGGATTGTTTTTGTAACAATCTATCCGATTGTAGATGGGGTTTGGCAATGCGAGAATCAAGTTAGACTTTGCTTCACGATCGGCTTGATACCTTAAAGTCTCTTCGGCTGTATATTCATCTGTTGGCTTTAAAATTCTGGTAGCCGGTGTAGTGGGAGTAGCCGGAATCTCTTTCAGTGGTTTTTCAAACGATCCTTGAGTTAAGGATTTCATCATGTTTTCACCGTTAGCTTGTCGCTCGATGAAGTTGATGAACCGATCTTGCCATTGTGGGAATTCATTTTCGTTAACCAACACGGGTGGACGAGTATCAGTTCCCAATGACATCATAATGTCGTTCTTATAAATCTGAGCCTGAATAGACATTTTCAGAAAGTCAGAAAATCCAAGTATGAAAGTTTGAAACTGGCGCAAAAGATACTTTGCGCTAAGAGAAGCTGGCGAGAAACTCAGAACCGCGCAAAAGAGACTTTGCGCTAAACACGTTTATCACTTGAATTTGGCGAAAAAGAACAATAATCTGGCGCAGAACTAGATAACTTTGATGCTGAAGAAAACCTCAAACTGATGATGTTGGCGCAAAAAGTAGATCTGGCGCAAAAACAAAAAATACTTCTAATTCGATCACAAAATCGAATTTGATGAAATATGCCCACTTAGATTTGATCGAAATCTGATTTCTAACCACAAAGAACAACCAATTTGAACAAATTTTCGCAGAAACTTGAAATTGAGAATCGAACAGTATCTTTTATCGAATAGTTCAAAAACCACGAAAATTCTCAAATTGATCTTCAAACACTGAATTTCTTGCAATTTGATGTGAAACAAAAATGATCTAACACTGAATGCGAATCCAACAAATCAAATTTCAAGAAAAACGATCAAATTTCAGTACAAATTTGTGAAAAATTCAGGGAATGAGATTTTCTTGATCATGATCAAGAAAATCGATCAAATTCTCTGAATTAACAACAAATTAAGATTGAAAATTGTTTCTCTCAAATCTCTCAGAACTAGATTGGCTCTGATACCAATTGATAAACCAAGATCTATCTAAAACTATAGAGAGAAAGTAGAGAGAAAAGAATGAGACGCAAAAGCTTGATGTATTCAATATACAGCGCAAGTTCTTCTCTACAAGACAAGACAAAAGGGCCTTAAATACCCTTGGCCAAAACAGATACAAAAGACTAGCTAAACAACAGTTAAGTCCACAAGAGATAAATACATTGATTACTACAAAAACAGACTTAACAAAAACCGACATAAATAAATATCGCCGTGAACACGGACATTAGACCCAAAACTGTGACAACCGTCCGATAACCAGAATTTTAAGGTTAGCAATCTTTGATCTATTAGGATCTAATTATAAAGTTAAATTCTTTAAGTATTTAACTTGATTGGTTAGATTAGAATTTTACCCGAAAAATTTCAGTAGTCGCGTAGAATACCCGGTACGGACTGATAACTGACCATTACATCTCAGAAATGCCAAAAATTATGTTGGAAAGTCTAAAATACATAAAATAATAGGATTATATTATTTTCAAAATAAAATATATTTATTAATTTATAATATTCATTTTTAGCATAAACTGAGAATTTAGGGTTACGATTCTCAAATTTATCTGATTATTTAACTAGGTTTATATTATAATTACATTTTAATTTAATTTTAAAAATATTTGGTGAGTCACAAGGCCACTTGGCCAAAAATTTGTGACCTCTCTCTCTATTTTGATTTAATTAAAAACCTAAATTAAAGGTAATTACTTCATTTTTTTCAAATTCCAAGTAACCCCTCATCTCCCTCTCCTCTCTTCTCCTTCTCTCAACCGGCCACACACCACCACCATCTCCACCACCAAATTTTCAGAAAATTTCAAGGATAAAATCAAGTGTTTAGCATCTTTTTGCATCAAGAAATCAAGTTTGTATCTTTCTTTGAGAAGATAATCATCTTTATCCTCATTTCTCAAGTTTTTTTTCAAAAAGTTTGTATGTTTTACATCATTTCATGTAGTAGTTAATCTTGTTTTTGGAAGTGAAATGGGATGCATTTAGTGAATTATACATTTGCAACGTAAACAATTGAATGATCTTCCAATAAAATTTGGAATTTAAGCGAGATTTTTGAGATTTTTATCAAAATATTAATTTTATGAAGTGTGGTATTATGGTTCACGAAATTTTGATAATATTGGATTAAAATTTATGTATTTACAACAATTTTGAGTACAAAGAAACTTTTAGGATAAGATTACTCAAATCTCATATGACTAAGAGTTTCTAAGTGATGAATATCACTTAACTAGTGATTTTGGTTATCATGCATGGGATTGGATGAGCACACATAGTTGCTAAGACTCCAAGATGCATACTTGCTTATTAGAATCATTGTAAATTGATTAAAGATGTGAAACCATGTGGTATTACTACAAACCATGCCAAATGGTCATTTTATTACATTATACAAAGCCTATTTTCTTCACAGCTTGCTGTCATGAATTTTGTATCCACTTTCAAGCTTCATAAATCATTTCTTACTTCATAAAATTTGGGGATTTTTGCCACCAAACATTAATTTAAGGTGTTATCTATTCAAAGAATCTGGAATCACTCAAAGTTATGAAGTTTTGGTCATCCATTTGCATTTTAGAAGAAAGTAGTGCAATCTGTCCAGAGTTGACAGATTGGTACACTCAACTTCCAAAGACCATAACTCTTTCATAAATCTTCCAAATTGAGTGAATTTTTTTCCATATGTTATATTTTTGAGTTAGCTTTTCAACCATATATGTCTCACTGAGTAGTTTTGAGTTTGGTATCCCAAATGCATGCTACAATAGAAGTGTGCAACTGATACAAAACTCAGTGACCTACTGATTTGTGGGAATTCTTTTGGATATCAAAACATCTCCAAAATGCATGAAAATTTGACTTGATGTTTTTAACTCAGTATATTAGTTTCCATAAAAATTTGGTTATTTTTGGTATTTGTAAAGTGTCATTTTGAAGCTCATTTTTTGATCACAAATTCTGGACAGCAAGTGCTGAATCCAGAAGATTGATCTTAAAACCTAAAAGGTTATGTTTTGGTGATCATTATTGATATTTTAATCCTAAATTTCTATTTTAGACAACAAAATAAACATAAAGGCATATATATTGAGATGTAGGAATGGTTAAGTTAGGATTACAGATGGATGTTGACAATTGGTATTCATTTATGCAAATTACTCTTTAGGGAAGTAAAGACTCTGGATTAGAGATTTGTGTTGTTGCGTTATTTAGCATCATCATCATTTGAGGTGAGTAATCACAGCCCCTATTTTACTGTTTCTAATTGAATTTGGGGGAAAAGCATGTTAAAGTGTTTATTTTAATAATTCACGAGATTGCTTAAATACGATTGTTATGGATAATTTTGGTAGCTTTGATTATAAAGCGTTTGGTTTGGACATTATATGACATATATGCAAAAATGGTATGTTGGGTCGTTTCTTTAAGTCCCCGGCTGACTCTACTAGTTAACTCATAAAGGAGCCTATAGTTTTAGTGGATAGCGCTATTTGGTGTGACAAGCCCACCTTATACTGACGAGTAAAGGTGCACTAATTCTAGAGAAGTAGGGACTATCCATGTGATTCATGGCCACGTCGGTAGTTCTTTTTGGGGCATGTTTAAGGTCAGGGATGGACTAGTAGAGGTCCAACATACAAAAGTATTGGTTATTTTGAAGGCATAATTTCTGTCATATAATTTAAAGATTTGTACTCGTGAATTATTGGTTTTGAAAGTTTGGTCTAATATTTGATTTACGTTTGACAACTTGCATATAAAATGGTTTTGTGCATATTTTAAACCTGTGAACTCACCAACTCTCGTAGTTGACTCTTTTTATTTAAACATGCTTTTCAGGGAACAAGAAGGTTACGGGAAATGATTAAGAATTTTAGAATTATGTTACCGCGTACATTAACATTTAGTAGTGACTTTTGTAATCAAACTTTTGGATGTATTAAGTTTGTTTATTTTTGAGAACTTGATGTAATTTTTGGTTAAAATGTATGGTGGTATTTTATCATTTCCTAGTGCTATGTTTATTGAACTGTTATACTCCGTGTTTCCGCTTTAGCGGGGTGTGACAAAAACTCACGCAACCATAAAATGGACGAAATTAAATACCGACACGTGGAAAAGACGCATTCCATTCAAACCTTAATATACGTGGGAAAATCCCAATATTAAGGTCATCATTTATCGTCGGCCACACAAACCCGAGTTGGTAAAATACGATCATAACATTTAAAATACCACAGGTCTACAACGGAGAGACCCATATACAATGAGAATAGAGAAACACGCAAGTAGGCCGCCCATACAACTTCCTTGCGTGTCATCTAAACGTTTCCATCTTGGGTGGCGAGAACACGTGAATGGGGCCACCCGTGATGTTATTGGATTTCACCACACATACCGGTCCTAGTTCCCATGTCATGCAAGACATCACAATCCTCAGACCTATTATTTCCCCTTGCCATACTCCGTCGAGTTCCACTCCAGGGTCTTACGAACATGGGTGCCCATCCAATCTAAACGAGTTTCAACTCAGCAGCTCGAGCCACCTATTGCCTACTCGCTAGCAAACCCATGCGGTCACCACAGTAACCAAAAGCATAGGCTTTCCAAAACACCCAGACTTAAGTGCCTGTGGATCCATTACAACACTATCTAACGTTACATGACTCCAATTGAAAGACAAAAGCTCCCGAAACATGTAACTCACCAATGACAAGAATTAAGCGTCATCATACTCAAAACCCACGACGATTATAAATCCGGACAAATGTCCACACGACTCATTTAGTCAAAACCGAGCCAAAGACCCAACTCTTTACGTAAATACCCAAATAAAAGTATATATAAACATTGAAACACGTTTGACCCACTATTATGCAAACACGACCAAAAGTTTAACTAACTCAAAACTCATCATTGGTTGGGACCAAACCATTTTCCAAATGAACTCGTACCCTTATATTTTCAAAATGCCTCTTAATACAATAATATGCACTTTCCGAAAAGGTTTATAAGCTCAAATACACAAATTGACACTTACATTAAATGGACCCCATTTATATATGCAAAAATTATCAATGAAACATGTCAACATGGTTTATTCACCAAAATTTCCAAAAAATCCCAAACGGGGCAATTCATCAAGTTTATAAAACTAAACATTTCAAAATAATCAAAACTTATCAGGTGATCAACAGTTAACGAATTTCATGTAAAACACGAAACACTTTAAAATAAACATTTTGGCATGTACACCGTTTTCACAAATCAACTTGAACTCACCTTGCTAGATTTAGGCTAAATCTAGATTTTACCCCGCTTTAAGATTCCTTGAAGAATTCCGAGTCCACAAGCAAAGTCTTTCAAAACCTATATCCATAAATTTTCCACCATAAATATACATCCAAAACCATATAGAATCGATCCCCGAACATGTTACATCAAAACCTCCATTTTGGGCTAAACCCTAATTTTGGACCCAAATCTTCCAAAATCTTACAAACCGAAATTGAAGGAATCAAACACTAGGAAACCATAAATGGAGTATTTATATCACCTAACAAGGTTTAGAGATGGAGAAAGTAAACTTACCACATGGGTTTTGGTGAAAACCTAGAGAACCCAAAAATTCTTGAAGATGGAGGCGGTGATGATGAACTCTTGACCTTTACTTCCAATCCATCACCAAATACTCTTAAATCTTCCCAAAACTAACAATATATCCTTGAAAAGCCCTCAAATACGAAACCATAGCAAAAAGAATCGTCTCAAACAGAGTTTTGGTGAAGGAGATATGAGGAAGTGAAGAAAACCCCCAAAAATCGGATTTTTAACCCCTCTGACCTGCTCCACGATAGTGCCTCGCTAAAGTGACATATGTCACTTTCGCGAGGCACTCTCATGCCAGATGTACCGAGAGTTTTACACTCTTAGCGATAGTGCCAAGCTGTCACTTTCGCTAGGCATTTTAGCCAAGCTTGTACCGACCGATGTTTTGGCCATAATTTCTTCGTTTTAGCTCCGTTTTTGTTCCAGAAAGAACCGTTGTTCTCGTAATTGAGTTCCTCATCTATCTAGACTATAAAATATAGAATTTAATCCCAAAATCTCATTTCATTTATTTCTCTCAAAAGATTGATTCCTATACTAACTCGAAATAGTACTTACCCAAAAATTACGGGTGTTACACCATTGACATAATTACATAGCACATTCGTTGGGACGACCAACCACTTGGTAATCTCCGTTGCTATTGTGACATATGTCACAACTGTATGGAACTATAGCTGGGACTAACACGCTTTCAGTACCATTGGTGCTATTGTGACAGGTGTCACAACCGCATGGCACTATGGCCGAGACAACCATATGTGTTTCTTCCTTTACCGGTTCACCCAATTCAACAATCTTCTCCAAATAGGATAAAAATTTAGTGTGTTACAATTAAAAGCTTAGGTCATGAAAGAATTGGAATTTGTCTATATAAACAAATATAAACAATCTTGAAAGAATCACTTATGTTTGAATGAATATGATGCTCAACAAACATTGAAATGCAAACGGTGTGTATTACCATAAAAAATTATTTCAATTTGAGACATGGTAATAATAGAATCAATAAGAAATATTGAACTGGTGTGTATGAATACTTGACAATATACGGAAAATATAATACACAAGTAATTGTCTTTGGAAATACACAGTCAGAAATGATGTAATTCAACTCATGAAAAACATATAAAATCACACTTCTAAATTCATAAAATCTTTTTGAGAATAGAGAAGTGGTTTGAACGTTTACGAAACATGTTTCCATACTTAAAAGTTGTCCTTCTTTTAAGTAATCCAAATATGAGATTAGAAAATAGTTACATTCAGCTTAAATCTCATAACTCCCTCTTAAATCATGATTAATTGAATAAAATCATGTAAGACCCCTCAAGATCTGCATAATGTCAAAAAGTCATTAAAAATATCAAAGTCTTAGTCAAAGAAAGAAGTCAAATACATGGAATAACAAGTCTTGATCTGAATTATCAGAAGTCAAAATCCTTGAAAGTTTGAGTTCTAGACTGAAATATCTAGAAGTCATTTACTATTACTCCCCCTGAACATTTGCATTCAGTAAAATTTGTCAGTAAGAAAAATATGCTTTACTCACCCTTAAAAGTTGATCATCTAATCTTGTTACTCACTGCCCTTGAAATCATTAACAAACCTTCAGGGCAGATATCTTTCAAAATGAAAAAATAAAGACATGAGTAAAAACTGTAAATCACACTATACTACACAAATACGGATAATGTAAAAATCATGTTTTAAGATTCAATCTCTTTTCATCTAATGGCTTAGTGAAAAGATCAGCAAACTGATAATCTGTGTTTACAAAGTACAATTCAATCGTACCTTTTTCAACATGGTCTTTTATAAAATGATATCTCACATCTATGTGCTTTGTCTTGGTATGCTGAATAGGATTCACATATATACAATTGCGCACTTCGAGTCACATCAGAGCGGGATCTTGTTATATTGAAAGCCATAGTTTCATAACTGCGTGTAACACCCCGTTTTCACTATACATTGATGACAAAATTATGTCTATTTAGGTATCTTAAATCATTAAAATAAAGGTTAAGCATGTCGATATCTGATAGATTATTTAAGATATTTATCCGGTATCGAGGTATTTACATCGGATTTAAAAGTTAATATTTTAATATCAAAAAATGATTTATTGAAAAGAGGATATTTCAAAGATTTAGAAAATATTTCTTTAAAAACAAAGAAGAGAAAGATATATCTAATTAATACTTATAAAAATAAAGTATTTGATATAGTTAAATATATATTATAACGTTAATTAATATGTATAAATATATACATAAAACGTGTATATATATATATTTTAAATGCTTTAATATTATTATTTCTATTTAAAAGGTTTTTTCGTTTTACTCAAAATAGCTAGTCGTATGGATTTTTATGAAATGCGACTAATATGTTTTTGTGACCAACGATTTATGACGATCACAATGAAACTTCCAAATTTTAAAAAGGACAAAGTTTTATTTATAGAACTGATTCGATATTAAATATATCGTTTTTATTAATTTTAGAGCCCAAAAGAATTTATAAGTTATATAATGCATATTGGTCGGCAGATTATGTAACCCGAAAATCACCAATGGAATCCCATGCAAGTATACATGTTAAACCACTATCGTTTGAACAAGTAATAAAGTGGTACTAAGTACCAAGTATCGATCCCATAAAGACAATAAAACAAGCCGTGATTCTTAAGTCAGTCTTAAAAGGTGATTTCAAAAAGAGATTTGGAAGGAATGATCTTTGAGTGTTGGTAACAGTAAATTAAAGTGCTTAAACAAATTAAAAGAAAGCAAGGATGTAAGATCTGGCTGGAGTTGTAAGCAACTAAATAATCGAACTCATGCTACAGAAGATGCTGCAACACTAGTTCTCAACTTCATTATCGGTTCGCACAACCCTTTTACAAGGTTCATATTAGGATAGGTTTACCGGCAGTGACTAATTAGGTGACCCAACCGATTCCACACAGATATTATTGTTCTCCCCGTATAGTTTAGAATCAATAATGATTGAAGTGGTTTGTTACAACCTCTATAACACTTCAGGGTTCAGAAGTTTACGTTAACTTGCAATCAAGCCAACTCATCCAAGTGAAACAATGTACGTCACCTCATCAAGAAGCACTTGGACGAAACTCAGAAACAAGGAGTGAATAGTAAAATTGATAGCTAGTGGCAAAACATTAATCCATAGTTACATCGACTTTTATCTCCCAACCATCACTTACACCCAAGCTAGGGACTTACCCCATTATTGGAGAGACAATAAGCAAAAACATGAAAGTAAATGACTGGAATTGGAATTAGAATGCGTAAATGTAACGAACAGAAATGTAAAGCATAAATGTAAAGCCGAATTGTAAATAACAAGAAAATGTAAAGGTGATGTGAACGTTGCTGTGACACTGAACAATAGCGTACTTAATTAAAAATTAATATTAAAATTACTTAAATAAACAAGTTAAGATAACTATGTGAGCTATCTAACTGGTGGAGCATAACATATTTAACAACTGAAGATGAGCCCTCTATTTATACTAGAGGAGCTCCTAAACCTTAACAACTAAGAAAGCAGCAAAAAGAGAATCAAAGTACGAAGGGACATGGTCCCTAATACAAGTTAGGAATGAAATGTCAACATATTGGTACAATAGCATCTTTTAAAGAAACCAAAAGTATCAAAAGAGCATATATGTTCTGCTCCATTGCCTCTCTTAACCGAATTACTCTAAGTCTCCTTCAAAGATCTTTGTTGCACCAACCAAAAAGGTTATCAAGTCTTGTCCATGACTGCAGTCCCATGCTGTGACTCCTGCTGCAACATCATTCATCAACAATTTGATACAAAAACACATAAGTAAGGTAAATTTCCAATTCTTATCTCCCAACTCAACAAATGGCAAAAACTAGAATAAAAGACTCAAATATGGTGATTGGGAAAATAAAATAGCTAGAAAATACTACTAAAAAGTGATGGAAACCGTGATAAATTATCCACTTTTCACATCCCCACACTTGAACTGTTGCTTGTCCCTAAGCAACGAAAAAGACAAACATAAAGACTCAATTTTTGAAAGGTAAAAATTAAAAAGAAAGGTGATAGTGGTCTGTTCAACAAACAATAGACATAGCCTTTTATAAATCACCCTATATTAACTTTATAAACATAAACACCATAGGCCAAAACATAAGTTCCTATTGTTAGGCATGAATACTTTCTGAAAATAGGATCAATATGACTTTATAGGTTTTTCAATTTTTGGGCTTCTCTCATTTTCTCACACACTCCTTACTTTCTGTGTCTAGATGCCACAACATCTGCTGTAGCCTATCCCTAATTTCCAGATTTGTTTTAGTGGCCTAGGAGGGTATGATTTTTTTTTGAACAGCAAGTTAACACACACACGTGTTCCCGGGGTATCTGGGCTCCCACTTAAGGGTTCCTGGGGTATCCGTGGCCTAGAAGGGTATGATTGAGCCATGATATGCCAATTTCATAGTGAAAAGAACTTGATTGAGACAAAGTTGCCAATATCACAAACGATTGAGCCTTGTGATGTCAATACCACATGAATGATTGAGCCGTGTGGTGCCAATATCACAACTATTTATTGAACAAGACTTAAAGGACTCAAACCTTTTTATATTTTCAGTTTTGACACAAAACTCCCCTCCCCACACTTAGAAATAAACAATGTCCTCATTGTTTGGAGAACATGTATAGGCTCAAAAGGTTTAAAGGGGGGCAAGGAGAGTGTATAAGGCTATGTGAAAAAATGACCTATATCTTATACTATTCTCAAAACAGTTTGCCTATTTGCTTCCAGGTGGCTTGGTTTGGTTCTAGCATAAGTATTAAAAATGAACATGTACAAGTGAATTATTTGGGCTATGTTATGTGCACTGACCCAATATGAGACTATCACAGAAAACAGCAAATTCCCAGACTCAACAGACTGAATAAAGACAAAAATAACAAACTAAAAGACACTACATGAAGCTAAGGAATAGAAATTGACATGTCATACTCAGAATGAGTAGGCTCTTCTACAGGCAGGGCCATTGAGGAACTCATGCTATAGCTTAGTAAGTGCTGCAGGGTAATCTGGGAGGTAGGTGGATGCCTCCATGTGGTCTTTTGCCCAAACCTGGTCCTTGATATCCATTCTCTTCTTGTGCCACTTTCGATAGATGGAATTCTCCTTCATTAACTCCTTGATCAACTTTTCTTGTCTCCTCATTCTTTTCTTTACTGCCAACTCTCTTTCCTCGAACATCCTCTCAAGCTCCACCTTTTATGAGGCCAACTTCTCATCCCAGTACTCCTCTTGATCATCTATCTTCTCCATAAGCTTCTCTTGGTTCTCCTCCAAAATGCTTATCATCATGGTGAATGCAACTGCTTCCACCCGGCTAGATGCTGCAGCACTGCCTACAGCCTGTACTGGTCTTAGCACATCACCTTCATCTCCATGCTTCCTCACTTGGTTCCTCATGATCCTGTGGATTGCCAACTTGTCTATCACTGCCTTCTTCTCCACATACTCATAAGCCTCAAAAGTTCTCATATTATCCTTCTTCATCAGGGCATGGATTAGGGCAGGATGCCATAATCCACCTTTAGGCTTCTCAATACAACTCTTTATTCTCTTGTTGATTACCTATCCAACATCAAACTTTTGTCCTGTCAAAATAAAGTATATAAAGCACACACCTTTCAAATGGCAGGCTTGTGTCATGGGAAGTGGGCATCAATGTGTGCCTGATAAAGTGGAACCACACCTTGGACTTTGGTGACAAGTACACAGTCTCCAACTTTCTGGCCTCTCCTTTGTTGCTTCAATATGCCCCTTCCTTGGCTATGGTCTCCAGTACTCTTTTTGCATCAGCAACACTTGCTCTCCTCATCAGTTTGTTGTACGACATGTGTGTGTTTTGATACTTTCTCATTTATTGATCTAACATTTGATAAGCACTAAGTAGATGATTGATCTATGATCTCATCCTTGTGTGTGCTTTAGTCCATAGCTTTTATGGCATATTGGATTCAAGGTTGTTGATCTTTGATCTGGCTTTATCTTAATCCGAGTTTGGACTCTCTTCTTACTCAGATTTTGGTTTATGAAATTTTGGATCTGTTTGGATTTGACCACTGCTCAAAGCTGATTTCTGCTATTGTTTTGGAAAAACTTATGTGCCAATTTCTATTAAAATCAGTGAACAAATTATTGTTTTTTTAGTTTGGAGTGATAAGGATGAGTTTCACTTCAACAGATTGTGCAGATAGTTGAAATTGTGAATCTTCAGTATGGCTCTTTGATTGCTATCATTTTTTTCGATTGGGAAATGGATGGTTTTGGATGATCAACAACAGCTTTCTATGATTTACCATCAATTTAATGCTTATGTTTGAGCTTATTTATGGTACTGTGGTCAACAACTACTCTCCAAGGATTATCATATGCAACTCATTATGCTAATGGCCCTGATCAGAGGATTAATGGTGGTATATCAATCCTAATTTGTGCATCCAAATCCGTCTATGGTTGTCCATACTTTACTGTCATATCCAAACCTGTTGTGTTGTCGTAGTGATCAATTGTGCAGAAATTCAGACCTGCTTAATCTTCTGCAGATGAGAAGTTTCAACATCGAAAGCCATGGAAAAAGCAACTATGGAACTGTTAGGTTGCTATTTATGTAGTCACGCAATTGTGTTCTCATCCATAAGACCTGAGAACAGCATCTAGCAGCAACTACATATTCTACTTCGGCCGTTGAAGTTGAAACACAAAGTTGCTTCTTCGATGCCCAACTTACGAGTTTATCACCGAGGAACTGTATATGTCCTGACGTGCTCTTCCTGTCTAACATACAACCAACATGATTTTCATCTGTATACGTTGTTAGTTCAAAGCTAGTATCTTTAGGATACCACAGACCAAGATCTGCAGTCCCCTTCAGATACCTAAAAATACGCTTAACTGCAGACAAATGGATTTCTTTGGGATTAGCCTGATATCTAGCACATAAGCATGTAGAGAACATTATATCTAGCCTACTAGAAGTAAGATACATTAAAGAACCTATCATCCCTCTGTAAGTCCTAACATCAACATCCTTTCCAGAAGGATCGGTGCCAATCTTAGTACCTGGTGCCATTGGGGTACCAATCGGTTTTGAATTTTCCATTTTGAACTTCCGAAGAATTTCAAGAATGTATTTTGATTGATTAATAAAGATACCCGATGAAAATTGTTTGACTTGTAATCCGAGAAAGAAATTCATCTCTCCCATCATATTCATCTGAAATCTTGACACCATAAGGTTTGAAAAATTCTTACAGTACTTAGGATTTGTAGAGCCAAAAATAATATCATCCACATAGATTTGAATAAGAATGATATCGGCTTTTTCCTTTTTAATAAACAAAGTGGTATCAACCGTACCTTTTGTAAAACTAGAGTTGACTAAAAATTGAGATAGGACATCATACCAGGCGCGAGGAGCTTGTTTCAGTCCATAGAGTGCTTTGTCGAGAATGTAGACATGATTAGGTTTCACTTGATTGACAAATCCTTCTAGCTGTGAGACGTAGACTTCTTCTTTCAGAATGCCATTTAGAAAGGCGGTCTTCACGTCCATTTGAAAGACAGTGGATTTCTTGTGAGCAGCGTAGGCTAGAAACATTCGAATTGTCTCTAAACGCGCCACAGGAGCATAAGTATCGTCGTATTCTATTCCTTCCTCTTGTCGGTATCCTTTGGCTACAAGTCTTGCTTTGTTTCTGATAACGGTACCATCTTCATCTTTCTTGATTTTGAAAACCTATTTCGTACCTATAATGGTTTTACCTTGAGGTTTGGGTACTAGTCTCCAAACTTTAAGTGCGTCGAACTGATTCAACTCTTCTTGCATTGCAGTCACCCATTCTGAATCGGCAAGAGCCTCTGATACGCGAGTAGGCTCGATATTGCTCAGAAAGGATTCATTCATACACATATTCATTGATGCTGACCTAGTTTGCACCGGTTTTGTTGGATCACCAATGATCTGGCTTATAGGGTGCTCTTTGGTCCATTTATGTTCATGAGGGAGTGGATTATATGAATATATATCAATATTATCATCTATGAATCCACTTGTACCTTCTTCAGGTTGTCCAGGAGGAATGATGCTTGCAGTTGAAGTAGTAGGTGCAGAAGGCTCAGCAGGTACAGCTTGGTCCGTCTATAGATCAGTCTGTACAAAATATCCTACTGATATAGCAACTTCTGTCTCTTCGTTATTTGTCACAGCTTCAACTGTTGGAGTCGGCATTTGAACTGGAGTTTCTTGTTGAATCACCAATTCAATAGAGTTATCTGAACTGGTTGGATGAGTAGGCGTTGAGTCTTCCATCCTGTCAACCACAACAGATTTCTTTACATTAGATCCAAGAAATTCATCATAAAATAGTTCCAATAATAAAATCTAAATCAGATAAATGATTAGTAGACGTTGATGCTTCATCTGATTTGTTCGTTTGAGATGCATGTTCTGGACTGATTTGCCCAGAAGCTAGTACTCCGGTTATCATGGGTTCTAAACTGTGTTGTTCGGAAGCCATCTCTTCATCAAACGTAACGTTGACGCTTTCAATAACCGTCTTTGACTTCTTCAGATATACACGATATGCAGTTGATGTAGAGGAATAACCAATGAAGATGCCTTCGTCCGCCTTGGCACTGAACTTGTTCAGACTCTCTCTATCGTTTAAAACAAAACACTTACACCCAAATATATGGAAATATTTGATTATCGGTGTTCGGTTGTTTATTAACGCATAAGGAGTCTTCTTGAATCTTCGGTGTATCATGGATCGATTCTGAGTGTAACACGCAGTCGATACAGCTTCAGCCCACAGAAATAGAGGTAAGTCAGATTGACTTAGCATAGTACGAGCAGCCTCGACTTGCGTACGATTTTTTCTTTCGACCACTACATTTTGTTGAGGCGTACGTGCAACAGAGTATTGATGTGAAATCCCGACTGATTCGAGATATTCTTGAACTGTTTTGTTCTTGAACTCTGTGCCATTGTCTGTTCTTAGAAGCTTAACCGGTTTCTGCAGATTCACATGGGTCATCTTCAGGAATGTAATGAGAATATCAGGTGTCTCATCTTTTGAACGTAGAAATTTGACCCAAGTGTATCGCGAGTAATCGTCCATGATAACTAGTATGTACTTCTTTCCGCCTAAGCTTTGCGTTCGCATCGGACCACAGAGATCCATATGCAACAACTCTAACGGAGCGCTTGTACTTGGTTCAGGCTTTGGTTTATGTGGAGCCCTCTTCATCTTTCCCTTTTCACATGTTTCACAAAGATGTTCTTTTTCATACTTGAGCTCTGGAAATCCTTTCACTAACTTCCCACTGACCAGTTTGTTGATGTACCGAAAGTTAAGGTGAGAGAGTCGTCGATGCCATAGCCAGCTTTGCTGCAATGAGGCTTTCGAGAGTAGACAAACCTGCTTATCATTCTGGACGTTTGACAAATTGATTGTGTAGAGGTCGGACTTTCTCGTGCCGACCAAGAATTCCTCGCCTTCTTCAGTGTGAACAAAACACCTCTTGGCTTTGAAATTGACCTCTAAGCCTTTGTCACAGAACTGGCCTATACTGAACAGGTTGTGTCCTAAGCCTTCAACATAGCTCACCTTCTTGATTGTGACTTTGTCATGTACCATATCACCATAACCTAGTATTGGTGAAAGATGGTCGTTCCCGAATCTAACTGTTCCGCAGTACTTCTCTGTAAAGTTGGTCAACATACCTTTTTGTCCAGTCATATGCTTGGAACATCCGCTATCCAAGTAACACATATGACGAATCTGCACAAGAGAAATTACGAAACAAAAGATTTAGATTCCCATCAAATAAAATTGGAGTAACAACTTTTGAGCATTGAAGTGCGAGTCTTGAACTGTTTTGTTCAAAAGCCTAAGTTCTATGTTCCCCCTTAAACTTTGAGTTCCTGCAACACAGATTTAGCTTTTGGTACCCATTGAAATTTGGGTCCAACTGTGTTAGCACAAGATTTTGGTACCCATAAAAATTTGGGTCCGTTTTACATTTGAAATTCATTGGAAGCATTAGAATGATTAGAGTGCACATGATAAGTTCCATACCAAACATCAGAATCTTGACAAGAAGCATAAACATGTTTATCATAATATGAAGACTTTCTAGCAGATAAAGATAACTGGAATAATTGCTTCATAGAGTATTTCTTGCGATAAACGACAAGTTTTGGTTTCAAAATAGCAACATCAACAATTAAAATATCTTTAATAGGCGAAGTCTTATTACAACCAACAATACAAAAAGATTTATCAGTCTTGTCAGTCTCCTGTTTTGGTTTCCATTGAGATTTAACTTCTGCCCTTTTCTTGCTCAGATCTGAAACAGTTGAAACTTGTGAGTTAGACTTGTGAGCAACAACTGAATGCTTCTTCTTTGGGTTACCAGTAGTGATCGGTTTCTGTGAATGCTGAGATTTATTCTTACCTTTAGCATACTTAGTGTTCACGGAGACTGATTTATCAACTTTCGTTGATTTTGCACCTTTTACAGACGTACTAGTTTTTCCCAATGATTTTACAACAAAAGATGAATGGTTAGGAAGTTTCGCATTAAAGTCAAATTGATCAAAACAACCATCCAAACCACCGTCAGAGTTTAGAAAATCAAACCCTCCATCAGTTAGACCAAAACTATCATTAGATTTTGAAGACTTAGAAAGAACAACATTTTTAAACACAGTTGAAAAAACTTTTTGTTCAATATTAATCAAAAGTCTTTCATCTGTTAAAGAATTCTCAAGTTCAGAAATTTTACTTTCCAAAACGAGAGGAGGGACATATAGTTTACCTTTAATAGGCTTCGCCTCCATTTCTTTGACAGAATAACTCTGAAAGAAGTTATTTGAAAGAGTTTTCTTTTGATATATAGGATTATCATTATAACTATTATTCAACTTCGCATAACGAAATGGAAGTTGAACTTTAGTTGAGTTCTTTCGTTTTTCCGTTTCCTTGGCTTCATCCTCTTTTGACAATCCAGTCCAGAAAACTTTAAGCTCAGGGATTCTTCGAGATAGTTTCAAAAATGTTAAATCATAAAGTGCAGGCACTTCAGATTTACCCTTTTTAAGGTAGTGAGGATTCTCATACCCGAGTCTCCATTTCTCTATTTCCTCTTTGGGTTTGTTCAGATGAATGGTTTGTTCAGTTTGACCCAATTTGTATAACTTCTCTTCCAAACTTTTTAATTTAGCAAGTAAAGAAACTTTTTTTTGGAAGTTGAAGAATGCAATTTCGTAAGCTCGATGAAATCAAACTCACTCTTTCTCAATTTAGTCTTTGTTTCAGTAACTTCTTGAAGAATTATGGTCTGTTCTTTGGCACTGGTGTCAATGTTTTTGTGTAAGGTCTCAACCAATACTTTTTTCTCAGCAACAGCATTGCTAAGTTTCTGTATTGATTGGTTTTGTTCAAGAATGACACCCTTTTCTCGCTTAAGCTTCGACTCTAACTCTTCGAGTTTTGACATCATGGCATGCATTTGATTTATGAAATCAGATTGAGTTAAATCACATACCTCATCATTGTCATCTTCATCGGAATCTGCTTCATCATCTATTTCCATATTGCCCTTGAATCACATGTTTGCTTTCTCGTCATTCTCTTCATCGTCATCTTCCTGGTCTGAATGATCTAGCCAGTATTCATCTTCTGCCATTAATGCCTTTCCAGCCTCTTGTTGCTTGGCTAGAAGCATTTTGTTTTTGTAGTAGTGTGAGTTTCTGACTTTGGGTTGTCGGTAGTCTCTTGCAAAATGTCCAATTCTACCACAGTTGTAGCACTTTGGAGATTTTTTCTGACTAGATGCTTCATCTTATATTTTCTTTCTTTCGGCTTCCTTTCCTCTACTCTTTTACCTTCAAATCTCTCCTTGTGAATATAGTTGCTCGGACCAGAAGAATATCTCTGACTGTTTGAGCTTGGCTTTTTGTAGAATTTCTTCTAAAAAGCCTTAGTCAACATAAGCATTGCCTGCTTTAGTTGTTCACAGTCGTCCGAGTCAGAGTTCGCTTCTGCTTCGATCTCTTCTGGTTCAGACACAATCATCTTCTTTTTCTTCTTTTTCACAACAAGAGCAATTGTATCATCAATTGTCTTCCCAATCTGCCTCTTTTCATCGAGTATTTCATCCACCTCTTCTTCATTCTGTTTGAGGGTTTCATACACCTCATGAAGTGGAATCTCGTTTAAATCTTTGATTTGCTTCATCTGCCTGGCAAACCTCTTCCATTCAGGCTGGAGAATGCTTAAGAATTTGACATTCAACTCTATTTGCGATTTGTTGACCTTGTTCTTTCTTAGTTCATTCAGCAAGGTCACAAACCTGTCGTATGTTTCTGCTAGTGACTCTCCAACTCTGCCTTTGAATTCTTCATAATTGTTTAGGCAGTTGGATATCTTCAGTTGGTTCCCAACCTTTGAGCCTCGCATCATCTTCTCTAGTTGATCCCACATCTGTTTGCCTGAGGCCTTATAATCTGTCTATCTTCACGTATATTTCATTTGGAATGCCTTGAAGAATATAAGACTTTGCTAATTTATCACCTTTCGCTCTTTTTACGTTATCACCTTCTAGGTCATGATACTTAAGTTCAAACTCTGTTTCCACAGTTCCCTCCATACGAGTCTCCAAAACTGGTGTCATAACCCTTTCTTCTATTGATTTCCTGATGAATTCACCCAACTCATGTCTTTCAATAAAGTCCATGAACCGATCCTTCCAATGTTCATAATCTCCCCTGAAGAGTACTGGTTGTTTTGAGTCAGTTCCGATTGCTAGGGCTTCTCTGGAAGTCATTATGCTTTGAAAAAGACCAAGTCTGGTATTGGCGCAAAAGGCACTCTTTGCGCTAATGGTAGCTGGCGCAAAAGAGTTTTGCGTGAGATGTAGGTGGCGCGAAGCAGAACTTTGCGCGAAAAGAGGGTAGCACAATCTTTAGTTGGACTGGAAGGTGTTTTACGCTATACGTTAGTGGCGCAAAAGATAACTTGTGCGAGGTTTGAGTGGCGCAAAGTAGTACTTTGCGCGATAAGACACTGGCGCAAAAGTTTAACTTGAGCTTTGTAGGTGATGGCTAAGGTTTGCGCGAGAAGTCGTTGGCGCAAACTGAGGATTGCGTGAGTAGGTGATGGCTCGAATTTGTACTTTGCGAGATGCAGGTCGCGCGAGAACGATGGTTTGCGTGAGCAACGTGTGGCACAAAAGATGTCTTGCGTGAATAACGTGAAGCGCACAAGATGCTATGAACTGGCGCAAATGTGAACTTTGCGCGAGTTCGTCCCTGTAACTTCGAAAAACGACTAAAAACCTGTTTGGACTTCGATTAGCAGTACCAAACTCTAACAAAATGACCATAACAGTTTTAGAACAGATTGTTACCACTCGATCTCGATAAAAATCACTTTTTGAAAAGGATATCGATGGAACAGTGAGATATTTCAACGTAAACTCAGACACAAAAATCGCAAAATTGGAACTCGATATAAGTGCTATACTGAAATTAAAGTATAACAACTCGATCTAGCACCCTAATCGATCAACCCCAAAAACACACTAAAACTCGAAAATGATTTTCAAATGAAGAACATAGAGTCGAGTTTATAAAAACTTGATTTGAATCTATTTTCAGGCTCTGATACCAATTGTCGGTCCACAATACTATCAAGTTCTTATCAATAACAACACATATACGATTGCCAACCTGTTTGATTAATAAAAACGCGGAATACAGATTGATCGATTTCTCTCTTTGAAGCTCTCTGTGTTTTTCACCTTTTGTGTGTGTTCTTGTGTGTGATCTTATCTAACTCTAGCTTGTCTTACACACTAACAACCAACTTGCAAAACAACTTGCAATATTAAACTAATTAATAACTAATATCTAAACTAAACTAAAATCTAGATATTATTAGGAAATAATAATAATAAAATACAATAAACAATACTTTGACAATTATTACAAACTGACATTAGACTTAATATCGAGAGTCGACTTTCCGGCATTAGTTTTAGATTGCGGTCTTTAGATTGGATGATCTTGAATCCAATGAGACTGTGCTCTAACATATAAATCTTCAAAGCCAACTGAAGACAACTGAACAGAAATCATCAGAACTGCAAGCTGAATCAGTTGAGCTTCAAAACAAGTTTAAGGCTTTCGAAGAGAAGTTATCTGCGTTGGGGTTACAGAATGCTAATCTGACAAAAGGCATCCAAGCAGATATAGTTAAATCAAATCTGGAGACATCTTCTTCTCAACAGATGTCTGAAATTTCTAAGAAAACTCTCCAAGAGAAAAAGGATTTGGAGCATAGATGCAAGAAACTTTCCAAGCAAGTGTCTGAGTTTGAGAAGATTCTTATAAACGAAAGAGACACGTTTGCGAAGGAAAGAAAGTTCTTGAGGATAAATCAACTGAACTTCCCAAACAGATCTCTATTCTACAAGACTTACTTGATAAAGAAAGAAAAGTTTTTTAAGAAATGAAAAAGTCTTTGGAGATTGAAAAGAAGAAGTCTGAAAAGAGATATGTTGGGATTTTCAATGAAATTTCTGACAAAACCAAGAACTTACAAAAAGATTTTGAACAAGAACGTTCACATTTTGAATCTGAAATATCTAAGCTCAAATCCAAAATAACTGTTCTATCTTCAGATGTTCAAAAAGAACAGAAGGCCAAATCTGATTTGAAATAGAAGTTTGACACACTTTCAAATGAAAGAAACATTTTGACCAGAAAGATAAAAGACTTAAAAGTTGCAAACATTGAATTGTCAGATAAAGTTTCAGCTGATGTGATTAGTCAATCACCTGTTGATAATTCAACAGAATCAGTCTATTCTTTCAAAACAGCTTCAAGTTATATTCATGAGAAAAATGTTTTGAAAAAGAAAAGTGTCAAATCTCAAACTATCAAATCAAATCATATTAAACCATCTAATCTATTCTATGACAAATCTGTTGATGGTTCAGCGCACTTTTATGTTAAATCTCTTGGAAATAATTCAAAGAAAAATCAGATAGTCTGGAGAGAGAAGAGTTCTTCCGATGAAGAGAAGAAGAATGACAAAGCATCTGCATCCATAATCAATGCCAAAAAGAACAGTGTGCATAAAGGTAAATCTTTTGGTAATTCTGATACGTTTTATTCTACTAATCATCTTATTAGGACTGCTCAGAAGAAAATATGATGTTCTTACTGTGGAGCACATGACTTTGTAAGTAACAACTTTGTCAATTTCTGGTATGGTTCTTACTCAATATCCCCCACAAAACTGCAACTAACACATCAGGACCCAAATACCAGTGGGTACCAAAAGCTAAATCTGTGTTGCAGGCACCCAAAGTTTAAGGGGGATCATAGCACTTTGCCTTTTGAACAAAATAGTTCAAAACCCAGACTTAAATGTCAGGACAAAGGCTTCTAAGCAAATCAGCTTAGAACCCGTACTTCAACGGAGTTTGACTTCTAAACACAACAGTTTAAGACTCTTACTTCAGTGATCAAAAGACCTTACTCCGGTAATACTTTGCATCCGATAAGATATGACGGTCTACAATTCACAAGGGAGTTGTATTGATCTCTATCCTGTGCTTTTTCATTGACAATATACTTATGATATGACGGTCTACAATTCAAAAGGGAGTTGTATTGATCTCTATCTTGTGTTTTAACTGACATATTCCAGATGCATAATTTAAGGGGGAGTAAAGGTGATGGCTTCTGATTACAACAGATCAGGACCCGTTCTTCAAAGTTCAGATAAGGATATTTTGCTAATATCCAGGGGAGCTTCATAGAACTATATCTTTCTATCATGATTTGAGGGGGAGCCTAAAAGGTAAATATCTTCTGATCTAGATCTCTGATTGTTTGAAAGAAGAACAACTTTCAAGCATGAAAAACAGTTTCTGAAATGTTCAAACCACTTCTGGTTCTCAAAAGATTTTATGAATTTAGAAGTGCAATTTTAAATGTTTTTCAATTTTGAGCTTTAATGTTTAACTGACCGTGTGTTTCCAAAGATCAATACTTGCGTATTATCTTGTCCATATACTATAAAGTATTCATACACACTGGTTCAATATTTCATTTGAATTTGTTATTACCATGTCTCATATCGAAACAATTTTTCGATGGTAATATCCTCGTTTGAAATTCAAAGTTGTTGAGCATCAATCATCTTTTCTAAATTTGTTCTTTCATTGCTAAATTGTTTATATTTGTTCATATAAACAAATTATCCAATTCTTTGATATCCTAACCATTTGATTTGATCTGATTGATACGTTGTCAGATTCTCAAAACAATTCTCTTGATTTCATTTCATTCATTCAATATTCTTGTTTTGAGAAATCTTCAAAGTTCAAATGCTCAAATTTCATTCATATTTTTAAATGAGCATACATTCTGACACTTTATCTTTTTGAGCTTAACTGTTCAAGTTAAACTGTTGAGCAACGATTCTTCTTAGGAATTACATGGGATTCGTGTGTGAGCTTAAACAAAACTTCCATGGATTCACGTAAACCTGTGTTTCCTACCCAGGAAGTTATCCTAGAGTGATTGAGGGGTCAAAATCAAAGAGTGGGGGAGATAACTCATCTGTTTGAGTTTTTCTCAGTGTGTGGAGCGGAAAAATGGAAAAGAGAGTTTGGTTAGAAGTGAGCTTTAATGTTAAAAAGAAAGAGGGTGTGAGATCAGAGTTATAAGAATATCAAAACTCTGCACCAACCACTTTCTGAGCCGAGCAGCCACATCTACTGATCGGTTCACATTCTTTGGTGACCATCATTGAAACAGGCAGTGAGCCCATGCCAACTCTTGCATTAACCCCACCAGCCACTCATTTCTTTCCCGACAAAGAAATGTTTCAATTTTTCTTGGGGACGCAACACATATGCTATCTGGTCTTCACTCGGAAGATTTAGATATTAAAAAAGAAGGAAAGTTGCCCCACCTTCGCACCTCTTTCGTGCACATTTAGTCCGTGTAATACTTGTTGCTGTCTCAACAGTTTACACAATTTGAGCCTGAAAAATCCTAAGTAGCTTCAATCATTCTACACTTTCACGAGCACACACGGAATGAGTTTTCTTGTCATAACATTCATAGAAAATTCCTTTGTGGTTTTTCGATGATTTAATGGAAGCCCTGGGGGAGTGAACATCACAAAAACTCCTTTCCAATGTACATCCGTTGTACAAAGTGGCTCCGTGCTACTTACAGGCATGCTAACTGTTTCATTTGTTGAATCAGGGTTACAACGTTTATTATATCTAAATTTGAAAAGATTCGGGTATATACAATTCATGATTCAACTAATCAGATCAAAGGGCGGAGAATGTCAAATCATTATGAAGGGAGATTGTTAATCATTACAAAGGGGGAAATCAAAGAAATTGCTGAAATTGAAGAAGTTTTGATGATCATGATGCTCACAATCATCAAAAAGGGGGAGAATTTACAAAGTTCAATTTCATAGCCATCAAGAAGATGTCAAAGTGAAGATAGACTTGGAAAGAAATTCTGAAAGTTCTGTCAATGTTTTTAAAAGATTCTAAAGTTAGATGATTCGAGAAAGTTTGTTTTTCTGAAGACAGTCCAGAGATCACAAGAGATGAAGATACAAGTTTTTCAAAGATTCCTCAAAGAATTTTCAAAGATTTCAAAGAATTTCAAAAGTTTCAAAAGTTCTGTTTAGTGTTCAAGACAGGTTGACTTTCAGAGCTGCAAAGTGAAAAGACTTTTCAAGATTCTTCAAAGGCTGAAAGACTGAAGACTGTTAAAGCTTCAAAGTTCAAAGTGTTAGAGACAAAAGCTGAAGAATCAAGAGCTAAAGACTAGTGTCAAATTTTTATTAAATCTTGAATACAAAGGGGGAGATTGTTAAGTCAAAATATTGTATCCAAGATTTAATAGGAAAGTCAAAGTTGTAAAAGTCAACAATGTCAAAGTCAAAATAGTCAATGTTGTTTAATTCCTTAGTCTATAAGTCTTGTAATAGATTAGTGGTATAAATAGGCTTTAAGTCTTGTGGCTTTGTAAGAATGTGTAAGAACGTCATTGTAATTTTCAGATGTGGTTAATTCAAGATCTACTTTCTCTCTCTACTCTCTCTCTCTCTCTCTAGTTCATATTGCTTAATCTTGATGAGAAATGCTTGATTGATAGGGATTTTACATTCACATATATGATGATGGTTTCTTTATAAAACATTAGGGGGAGATTGTTAGATTAAATTAGCCCCCAGTTTAATTGAATGTTTTATAAAGAATTGTATTTTGGGCTTTTTAAATAGTTGTGTGGGCTTGAGCCTTTTATTTGTAAATGGGCCCTATTTATTGGTGCCCATGGCTCACTTTGCTCATTATTTATTTATTTATTGAAGATTATCAATAAATATCACACACACAGACTAAGTGAGCCTCATGAGAGTCGATTAATTTCATAGTGTGGTGTTCTCTACATTTTTCTCCTCCATTGATTATCAATCAAAGCATATGAGATGAGTTCTTGATTATTATGTTATTAATTTTCATCTTATCTCTACATTTCTATGGAGTATAATCTTTTGTTGCTTTAAATGGGATCTAACAATTGGTATCAGAGCCAAATGAAGAAACTCTTCTTCATTTCGGTCATCTATGGCAACAATTGAAGATTGGATGATTATTTTGTTGTTTTGGGGCTTAGATTGATTCAATAACATGAGCCTTAACACAAATATAATTTATGTGATTTATTTTCTGTTTGGTGCTTATTGGAAATCTATTTCTTCATTTAGATGAGATTTGGATGATCTTTCATAGAAAATTTCATTGTTTTTACACAAAATCTGAATTCTGCACACCACATGTTTGAAAAAATGTGCCTGTGAAGATTTGATTCTATTTGGATTATTTTTTATCAGTTTAACGCAAGGTTCTAAATGGCGTGAGGCGTGGTGTGGCGGCGAGGCCAAGCCTCAAGCCTTAGGAGTCACGGCGAAGCCATGTGTTTTCAAGGCGTGACTTATGGCGTCATTTTTCTGATTCATATATATCATTATATATAAAAAGATATGTTTTGTAGTGTTACTCAATGACTCAATAGTAATAAACAAGTTAAATTATGGTATATATTAAAAAACTTGCAAATACAACATTAAAAAAGTAAAGAAAAATCAAATATTGCATTACGAAATTATGCATTAGGTCGTGGCGTACCACGAGCTTAACGTGGCGTGAGACACAAGCCTTGGTGCCATGGCGCGCCATGGCGGCTGTGCGGCGAGTTTTTTAGAACATTGGTTTTACAACATGTGTGTGATTTGATCCTTTCTCATTTATTGATCTAACATTTGATAAGCACTAAGTAGATGATTGATCTATGATCTCATCCTTGTGTGTGCTTTAGTCCATAACGTTTATGGCATCTTGGATTCAAGGTTGTTGATCTTTGATCTGGCTTTATCTTAATCCGAGTTTGGACTCTCTTCTTACTTTGATTTTGTTTTATGAAATTTTGGATCTGTTTGGATTTGACCACTGCTCAAAACTGATTTCTGCTATTGTTTTGGAAAAGCTTATGTGCCAATTTCTATAAAAATCAGTGAACATATTCTTGTTTTTTTCTTTTTAATTTGGAGTGAAAAGGATGAGTTTCACTTCAGCAGATTGTGCAGATAGTTGAAATTGTGAATCTGCAGTATGGCTCTTTGATTGCTATATTTTTTTTTTTGATTGGGAAATGGATGATTTTGGATGATCAACAACAACTTTCTATGATTTACCATCAATTTAATGCTTCTGTTTGAGCTTATTTTTGGTACTGTGGTTAACAACTACTCTCCAAGGATTATCATATGCAACTCATTATGCTAGTGGCCCTGATTAGACGATTAATGGTGGTTTATCAATCCTAATTTGTGCATCCAAATCCATCTATGGTTGTCCAGACTTTACTGTCATATCTAAACCTGTTGTGTTGTCATAGTGATCAATTGTGCAGAAATTCAGACCTGCTTTGTTAGCCCCAAATCTTCTGTTTGTTAAAGTGTTGAAAATACCCGTCCTATTTCAGAGGACTTCCTAAGATAGACCTCAGAGGGCATAGACTTCAGAGGACGAAGACTTCAGAGGACAAACCTGCCTCTGAAGTACTTATCAGAGATTGCAACTTTCAGCAGAAGACATCAGAGATGGCTTCATCAGAGGCTCTGAAGACAACGTCAGAGCTCTGAAGACATTCTCTCTGAAGATGGCGCTGAAGACTTTCCTGAAGTATCAGAACAGATAACCAATCACTTAGTGATAAAATTTACTTTATAGAGTAGGTTACTGTTCAAGCATGTCTTGAGCTTACCTATTAGGTAAGACACTGTTCAAGCATGCTTCTATTTTTCAGAATAGTACACTGTTTACTTTATGGTCCTATAAATAGGACCATCACTCCTTTGACAAAAGTGTGCTTTTTGATATCTTGTACAAGAAGAATCAATTAAATATATCTCACGAAGATCTTGTTCTTTCTACTTGCTTTATATATGAACTGTGATATTTGAATCTGCTTTTGATATTAAACTATATTGCTTCCGCTGTTTATACTCTTGTTGTTTATATCATTATTTTTATAAGATTAAATCTGGGATCCAACAATTGATATCAGAGCCTCCTATGTTTTCTAAAACAAAGAAAGATCATATCTGCATACTCAGATAGATTTAATTCTTACTGATTCAAGCTTTTATTATCTGTGCATGTTTATGTAAACCCTGGTTTATTAAACTTCATATGCTCCAGATTTAAAAGTAAATCACAGTTACATCATTTAATAGAAAAATCTTCATAGAAAAGCATCAGTTCTTCAAATCTTCATCTTTTCTTCACAAAAATGGCAAACTCAAGCATAAGTGCCATTTATACAGCCGAATCATTAACCAAACCTCCTACACTTCTAAGGGATGAATATCCTCAATGGAAGATAAGGATGGTAAATTTCTTAGAAGGCATGGACGGGGATCTTTTAAGATCAGTGAACGATGGACCTCACCAACCAATGGTGTTGGCACCAAGAGTTCCAGGAACAGCAGATACTGCTGAAATCCCTGCTTACTATGAAAAGAAAACTTCAAACTTTACAGATGAAGAAACTAACATGATGGATAATGATTCAAAAGCTGTTAGATTACTTATAATGGTCATTCCCAATGATATCTTCCAAGAACTTGATTCTTGTGTAACTGCAAAAGAGATATGGGATCAGTTGTTAAATCAACTTGAAGGAGGCCTACAAACTCAAAAGAACAGGAGAAATCTTTGTATCAATGAATATCATGATTTTCATGCATTACCCGAAGAAACCTTACATCAAACATACTCAAGGTTTAACATCCTCATCAACAAATGCAGAAAATTTGGGGTCATGAGAAAAAAAGAAAACAATGTTCTCTTTCTTAAAAGTCTAAATGAAGAATGGTCACAACTGTCAATGTCGATACAAGCCAATCAAAATCTTGAATCATGGTCATTGACTGACATTTATGGTACCTTGGTAGCACAGGAAAAAGAAGTTGTTAAACAAAAATCAAAAACCTCTTTAGGTGGTCCACTTGCACTCATGTCAAAACAGAAGGGTGTATCACAAGAATGCAGAAATGCAGAAAAAGACAATTGTTCAAAAAGGGAATCTAAAAGAAAATCCAAGAAGGTTCTGATGTCTGAAGAAGTTGAACACTCAGATTCTGACTCAGATGATGACATCAATGCCTTTGCCAAATCTCTTGCATTAATCACCCATCAATTTAACAAGAAATTTGGCAAGAAAGTCTTTGAAGGAAGAAGAGATAATGAAGAAAGAAGAGGAAATCCAGAAAGAAGATTTCAGAAAACTGAATATCAACAAGAGCCTAGATCTACTCTGCATAGTGATCAAAAGGGCGTTCATTTCACCAATCATGATTCTACTCAACAATCAAGATCTCAACAATCATTTCAGCCAAGGTATCCTCAACCTCAGAGGTACTTCAAGCCACAACCACAAGTACAAGCACAGAAGACAGAATCAGACACTGCTCTTCCATTAAACCAAAACGATGGAAGATGTTTTAGATGTGGAAAGCCAGGCCATTACTCCGCCAACTGCAGAGGTAGACTCATCAAGGATGAAGACTACTACAAAAACAAGTACAAGTACAATGTCAAAGAAAGAGTACTTGTAGCAGAGATGGAAGACTGGCTATCAGACTCAACAAGCGATGGAGAGGAAGAACCCACCAATCTCTGTGGTATGGCGTTCATAGATGATCAAAGTGACGGATCATCAGAGGACTACTCTGAAAAGGTAAACTCTCCTTCCACCTCTGAAAGTGATCTTGAATTGGATGTTATTAAACTAACAGATGAATTTCAAATCCTAAAGCAAAAACTTGTTGAGGAAAAAGAAAAAGCAAAACAAATGACAAAAGATCTTAATTTTTACAAAAGGGAAAAAGATCTTCTTGAATCAGAAAAGAGAGATATTTTTGTTGAAAAATTTGATCTTGAAAAAGCTCAGAAACAAAAGGAAAAATCATTTTAAGAAAAATTCAAAGAACTTGAGAAAGTTTTAAAAGTTATAGAAGAAGATGTAAAAAAAATTGAGTATGAAAGACTCAATTCTGTTGCCTTAACCAATTTTTTCCAAAAAGAAAGAGAAATCCTACATCAATCTCTGGAAAGGAAAGAACTTCAAATCAAAAGTTATCTTGATGCTCAGGATGTTCATATAAAGATAAACTCTCAAATGGATACTCAAGGGCTTGGATTCAATGAATTTGATCCATTCACTGGATTGAAGAAAACTTCACTTTCTTCCACTTTCTGTAGAGGAAAGGTCCAGAGCTCTGACTGTCCATCACTGAACAATTTCAAGAGAATAAAAACCTCAGAGAGATAAAAAATAATAGGCACAAAGAATTCTGAGAATTCTGATCATAGGTGGGTACTTTTTTTAAGGTTTGTTTCTGTGATTTTGTTTTGTGTTTTGGTTTGTTTGTTTGGTTGTTTCGGCCCATAGCCTACCCGCCCCCCCGGCCCAAGCCCAGACTCGGCCCAAGACCATACAACCTTCGGGGGTTATAAACCCCGTTCGAACGGTTTCGTCCTCATTCGATCGATCCTTCTCTCTCAGTCTTCTTCTTTCTCTCGCCCGAAGTTCACTCGATCGGACTCTAAATCGATCGAACTATCACTCGACCGAACACTCGTTTCGCTTCATATTCGATCGACAAGGTTGGTTTAATCGATTTTGCGGGGTTTACGTTTAATATCGATCGAGTTTTTCGGTGTTTAATCGACGACTATAAGTCTGCGTCGTTGACGATTCGACTCTCCGGAGGTTTTACTCCGATCTAGGTTTCGCCCCGGTCGAACTCACCCCCGGTCAAATGGTTCCTCCGGTTTAAGGTCACCTCCGGTCGAATGCACCCCCGGTCTTATTGACCTCCGGTCGAACACCTCATCCGACCGAACATTTATCCGGTCTTATTGACCTCCGGTCGAACACCTCATCCGACCAAACATTTATCCGGTCTAATTGACCTCCGGTAGAATGCATTGTCCGATCATGCTTGTATCCGGTCTTAGAAAAACCCCGGTTGAATCTTATCCGGTCGACCCATTTTTTTTGGTGCTTATAGTTTTTTTTTTTTTTTTTTAATATGTTGTTTACGAGGAAATTTTTTTGTTGGTTATATGTGCTGGTGCAAGTCTATGCGCCTTGGTGACTGACTCTAATTCACGAGTAGGGTTTGCTCTTCCAATGTTTAGAGTTACTATCCGGTGTGATCTAAATCATGACTGAATAACTCCAACGGCTCGTATTTTTTTCCAAATCTGCGTACTAATCTGTTAATTCTTCACAGGTACAATGGCACAAAACCAGCCACCAGCAATTGACCCAATCGCAGATGCGGAACTGATTCCCGAGGATCAGTTCCTTCCTCTTACAGCCAATAACTACCATCTCGATGTAATCCAACCTGCTATTCAACATCAGGTTATCATCGAGATACTCAGGGGCCATCCAATCGCCTATGCTCTAACGGAAACTGCAACCGTACCAATTCTATACTTACAACAGTTCTGGCATTCTCTCCATGCGTTAGAGGCCGATGGAGGATTTCATCTTGAAGGACGAATAGATCACACTCCAGTGCTTCTCACATGTGATCTTTTCCGTCAATTTCTTCGGTTACCGACCGTCGGATCCGTAGCCGGCCGCGAAACCTTTGACCCCATGGTCACTGATGCTACACTGTGCGCTGATCTTCTCTCTTTGGGTTACGGCGCAGAACTTCGCATTCCATCAACCTTCAACCGCAAACATCTATCAACAATATGGTATACGTTGTTCACATACATCAATCGGTGCCTTTCGTCTATAACGAAGGGCATTGATCAGACGAGCGCCCCGATTCTTCGCATCTTTCACGCGGTGGCTTTCAATCGCCACGTGGACTTTGCCGATTTTCTCTGGTTTGAACTCATTCAGAGAGTTCGTTCTACTGCATCTCGCCGATCAAACTTCATTCCATTCATGCGGTTCCTACAGATCGTTATCCGGAACTACATGAACCTTTATCCCGAGATACAACGCCGCTCTACCCACCCGACGTGTCCCCAACATCCAACGCGCAAGATTCCTTCCCGTGCTGATCCGGAAGGTGTTGTCGCCCGACAAATCCCAGTCGGGGTACTAGACCATGCTCGTCCCACGGCACTGAGTGTGATAGCTTATAGGCACACACACAACATTCCAGCTCCTATGGTCCGGCCAGGACCGGCAGGACCTGCCCAGGGAGAAAGACTTGAGCGACGTGAGGGTCCGCGTCCACAAACGAGAGGCAGGAGCGTCCGGACAGCTGGGGCTTCCGGACAGGGTGTGTCGAGAGCTATTATTGTGAGGGGATCTGGCGTGGGCAGTGCCGTTGGAACGAGCCACTCTAGTTCTTCAAGACAACCACCGTCACCGCCACCAACAGCGAATCCAATGACAGAAGAGGCAACAGATTCTGAAGCCATTCAAGTTCAGTCCTCCTCTGTCGCTGCTACTGAAGAAACAACAGCCATTTCCGACTCAGACGAAACCCAAACCGCAGCATCGACATCAAATGAAGAGTCTTCTGACTCCGATGGTGACGATAATCAGCCCTCATCTGGAGCGATAAGGAGAGCGGAGGGAGTATTAGTTGAACATCAAGAAGTGAGCTGTGTGAGGGAAAGGCGGAGTAAACTGCATTCAGAGAGTACACGAGTGACGGGACAACCATCTTCGGTTGTATCCCCCCTAGCCACATCTAGCCAGGTAGCCACATCTGCTACCCAGTCTCATGTGTTGGGACAGGGTATTGAAGAAGCCGCCGTGGACCTAGCGGCGCATTTGCACACCCCACCAAGCCACTCCACCATCTCTCAACAGATGGTGGTTTTACAAACTCACGGGGATTTAGCACATACGCTATCGGGCTCTCACTTGGAGGGTGCCGATATTGAAACAAGGGAACAGCTGCCCCCGTTCTCGCCTTCTTTGCATACACGGAGTCTAGAGCCATTTGTGATTCATGCCATTCCTAGGACACAGATTCCATTTTCGGCTATCGCCGGTAGCCTAAGTGGCCCGGCCGGAACATCCATAGTAAACCCACCTTCGGGTAGGTTACAAGGATTGGGTGGAAGTCCTACCACGGCTATCATCACGCCAACCGTGAACGTAGGCGGCTCGACTTCAACAGTCGTAGCTACAACGGGAATTCTAAGTGACCCCGGAGTTACCCCACATGAGTTTGTCTCAAGGGAATACATGGACGGCGCCCTAAAGGCTGTCCAATCTATGATGAGGGAGGAGTTGGACAACATCAAACGCATGGTCAAAGGCAAAGGTCCTGCGACTGAGCCGGAGACCACATCTATTCCATCTTCTCTACCAGCCACGGATCTTTCCATACCTGAACTCAAATCTATCCTTCTCGCCAAACTTATAGCCCAATCTCAAACCGAACCCATCCAAGATGCCGATTTGCTATCCCTACTTCGTTCTCAAGCATCCTCACCTACTCCACCTACACACCAGCCTAATGTCTCTACCGAAGCCTTCCAGATCCAGCAAGCTATGCTTCAGTCACTTCAGAAAACCGTAGCTGTTTTGACTGAACGCCTTTCAGCAGTGGAGGATACATGCCGTAACCAGGCAGAACGGCTCAAGCGCCGACATGATGATCAGGATGATCCTGATCACCATGAGGGGGAGAAGCGCCAACGTCTATCTGAGCCGGAGACACATGTAGTGGAGTCAGAACAGGTTGAACAGGGTACGGGTTCAGGTACAAGAACAGAGGGACAGAGACAGGAACAGGAACGGGAACCGGTGACATATTTGATACTATACGATTATCCGACGGTTGAAAAGCCTGAGGAATTTGAAGATGGTTCTCCGATAGTTCCTGAAGATTGGGCAATAATACTAGATCCGTATGAAGTGACGGACACGACAGAAGAATGTGCCAATGCTGAAAGAGCTCTGGTGGTTATGCAAGAAGAAATTGATGAAATACTACATCCAGATGATCAGTCTTCTGCCGTGATTCCGTTATTGACCTATCCAGATAATCACCCTGATTTTTCTTCTACAGTTTTTCCCGAGAGATCTCCTCCAGCTTCACCAGTTAGAGAACCAGTTAGTACTACTCCAGTTCGTCCATCCAAGTGGGAAAGAGTCCGAATCAAAGTTCCTTTCCTCGAAGAAAGTCAGAAAAAGATCTTTGCCCACTGGATCAGAAAGTATAATGAAGTCGTTATTCATGGTCTACAGTCAGTGAAAAATAAAGAAAAACAGCGTGAACTTGTGTTCGTGTACAGAAAGTTTCAACATAAGTACTCCAAGACAAAGCTCAGGATTGTATCAGTTGATAAGATTATACCTGCCTACTTCATGAAGGTTAAGTATACGGACTTTATGGTTACTAGAGAAGATGGTCAACAATACTGCTTTTCTGATGCTGATTTTCCATGTCTGGAGCCACAAGATCTGCTGTACATATTACGTGACTTAAAGACCAGAACCGTCAGACCCGGAGAAGTCATTGATGCACTAGAAACGGTGAAAAGATACATGAAGTGCGCAATGAAACTTGCTTCGGTGGAAGATTTTCAGATTGGGTTAGAAAGTGATCAACCGAAGATTAATCTGTTCAAGCCTGATCTGAGTGTTCCGTCTGATGCTCTAAATGTACCCGCATTCACAGTTATAAAGTTTCCAGAGTTTGGTATGTCATATGTGAACAACAACGGTGTTCTACGCTTTATCCGTTTTGATCAGATTGCCAGATTTTGTGATGGTACGTTGATGTTTTTGAAAGACAAGTTGAAGCGTGCGCTGAGTCAAGATGAAAAAGGAGTTCAGTTACTGGATTTTTCATACAAAGCACTTGTTCTTAAAGCACTGAATGTTATTGAAGAACGACTGGAGTATAGAACGCAAATCAGATATTTTGAGATCAGTTTTGGTTTCCAGAAAATTTTTGTTCCTAACTGGCGTGACTATCAACTTCTATTTAAAGGGGGAGATTGTTATGGCTACTTTGTTAGTTAAATAGAAGTTCAGGGTAGATTATGTCAAGTTATTAAAGTTGTAAGCTTGTTGTTTCCCAAGTGGATTCAGATACATGAGAGCCAAGGTGAACAACACGTTTAAGAGAATCGAGAAACCCACGAGAGCAGCCGTCCCGATCCAGTACCAGTTCCTATCCGTAGGAACATCGATATTCCTTAGAACTTTAATACCCAACCGAGTGACATTATCCAAAGCAAATTCGTTCATCCACCTATCTGCATACAACTCATTCACAGTTATGGCATTGTAACCATATGAGATGGGTGAAACCCAATAAGCCCATCCCCACCAACTTGGAATTTGACCTTTAGGGAGGATAAAACCACCCAAAAGAAACACAAGTAGTAGAGTAAGTGCTCCACCAGTGTTCGCAATGATCATAGTTCTACAAATCCCCGCAATAACCCTAAAGATTCCAGCTGCCATTTGCTGGACTAAAAATATCAACAAAAACTGCTTGAAAAACCTGCTAGCTTCAGGCGCAAACCCAATGGTGTAATACGAAACAACCATCCAAACAACCGTCTCCACAAGCGATATCGGCACTCGAAGCAAGAAAGTAGGAAGAGTAAACGCCCATGGCGGATGAAACAACAAATCCCTTTGCTTATAAAACACAGGAAGCCGTTGTATCGTGAGCGAAAGCTCAGCAAAACCATTGAACATGTTGATAAGCATACTGAACAAAAGTGCACCAACGTAGCCAGCACCATCTTGTTCGGTTTTTGTGTGCATTCTTGTCCTTAAGAAGACTGTTGATGCGATAATGGCGACGATGATGATTTGCACGGTTTTGAAGACGTAGACGAAGGAGTTGCGTTGGATGAGTAGCCATTCTTTGTCCCATGAATCTTTTAGGAGATCGGTTTTTGAGACTAGGAATTTCTTGAATACTAATGCGGCTTTGTGGCTTCTTGATTTGTCGAATGGAACTGAAAGCTCGTTTTCGAGTCGGAGTCCGACGTGAAATATTTGGAATCGTTTTGTGAATTCGGTGACTGTAATGTATTTGTAGGGTTTGTTTCTGTCTGCCCAGTATTGTTCTTGATCTTTCCTTGAGGTTACCTCTTGCAAGAAGTCAGCAGTTCCCTTTCTTTCTGGGCATTTGAACCCACAAGACTCGAAAAACTCGACCACGTGTTCTCTTGGGCCCTCGTACACGATGTGGCCTTCCGATAGTAGTATGACATCGTCAAACAGATCAAACGTCTCGGGTGCGGGCTGTAATAGGGACATTAAGATGGTGGCGTCGGTCAGGTGAACGATCTGTTGGAGGCATTTCACTATCTGAAATGTGGTTGAGCTGTCTAGCCCCGTTGATATCTCATCCATAAACAGCGTTTTAGTCGGCCCAACAACCATCTCTCCTGTCGTCACTCGTTTCTTTTAACCTCCAGAAATCCCCCGTATCATTTCATCACCGACGATAGTGTCCCGACATACATCAAGTCCCAAAATCCTAAGAGTGTAGTCGGTAATCAAACTGCTCTCAATTCCTTCCATGGATGTTGCCTTCATGAAAAGATCGACTTCGGCTTCCGGGAAAAAACCGCCTTCCTTTTCTCTCCTAGCAAGCTCCGTCAATAGTTCATAACGCGAGCCTACTCCTTGGCATCTTGCTGAGAAATCCAGTGTTTCTTTAACAGTCATTTCTCCTACGTGAACATCGTTTTGACTAATGTATGCTGATGTCTTTCGTGGTACAAATTCATCGAGCTTATATCCGTTGTACGTAATCTCCCCCTTAACCTTTAAGCTAGAGTCCAACTTTCCTGCTAATGCCAACAAAAGGGTTTTTTTCCCTGATGAAGGTGGGCCTAAAAGAAGTGCCATCCTCGAGGGTTTTATGATACCGGAGGCATCTTTAAGAATGGTGAGTTTAGTTTTCTCTGCCAAATTGATCCCGAAACATCCCAGAATTGATTCGCCGAGATTCCGAGCAGCATTTGCTAACGATGGAAGTGCTCTGTCTCCAATGTAGCAATCGGCTTCGATCGTTAAACGTTCGAATCTTACTTCTACGGTCGGTAGAGTGATTCCAACCTTATCGACACGATTTCTGAACTTCCTCAACAACTTCTCGTTATCTTCTTCGGCAACTTTAAAGATCCTATCGATAAACGCCTGTTTATCGTTAGGATCAAGATTCCGCACATCGATTTCTTTATGCAACGCGCTAGCTTTGTGACCCCGTTGGTTCTCTTCATCGTCGTTCGTATAAGTCTTCATGATGGTTGTCCGTAACCGATCATAGGTGGGTAGTTTTTCCAAAGCCGCCCACCTGAGCGCTTCTTCGTCTTCCTCGGAATGACGACTGGAGCGCCTATTGTAGCTGGCACCACCGCCAGCTGTGATTTTGTTTCTGTGATTTTGTTAAAAATAAGAGAATTTCGCAAAGAAGTTCTCAGAATTCTCGAGAAAATGTGCTGAGGAGAAGAAAGAAGTTGAGCTGAAATGCATAAAACTTTCTCAGCAAGTTTCTGATTTTCAGAAAGTAATCATTCTTGAAAGAGAGAAGTTTGCCAAAGAGAAGAAGGCCATTGAACAAAAGAATTTTGGTGTCTTCAAAGAAATATCTGACCAAAGAAATGATGTTGAGCAGGGATTTGAAGAAGAACGAAGAATCTTTGAGACTGAGATTAAAAGGCTTACTGCCAAGGTGTCTGAACTATCTGAGAAGGCACTAAAAGAGCAGAAAACGAAGTCTGAGTTCACGAAGAAGATTGACCTTCTTGTTCAAGAAAGAGACAACTTCGCTTCAACAATTAAAGTGCTTGAAAAGTCTGAATCAAGCTCAAATCAGAAATTTGTCTCTACACAAAGGTCAGTTAAATCTTTTGATCAGATTCGTAAAACTAACCTTTTCTATGATAGAAATATAGATGGTTCAGGTACACATCCTAGAAGAAGGAGATACAAAGAAGAGGAATTGGTCTGGAAGAAGAAACCAGTTAAAGATGAGCTGAAAGAAAGAGAATCGTGTGTACATGCGGTTAATGCAAAGAAGAACAATGCGAGTAAAGGTAAAACTGATCACATTTACTCAAGAGATCAATTACTCAAGTTGTCAGGTAAGAAATACCACTGTTCTTATTGTCGTACACATGATCACATTCACAAAACAAGTGATCATTTCTGGTATGGTTCTTATTCTATATCCCCTACAAGAACTGCAACTAACATTCGAGGACCCAAATACCAGTGGGTACCAAAACCGAAAACTGATTCTGTGTTGCAGGCACCTACTGTCAAGGGGGAGTAGAAGAACAATGGCTTCTAAGTAAATCAGCTTAGAACCCGGACTTCAACGAAGTTTGGCTTCTGATTACATGACAGATCAGGACCCGTTCTTCAATGGTTAGACCTGGATATTTTGCAAATATCCAGGGGGAGCTTAATAGATCTATATCGCTCTATCATGATTTGAAGGGGAGCTTAAAAGGTAAATATCTTCTAATCCTAGATCTCTGATTGTTTGAAAGAAGAACAACTTTCAAGCATGAAAAACAGTTTCTGAAATGTTCAAACCACTTCTGATTCTCAAAAGGTTTCATGAACCTAGAAGTGTGAATTTAAATGTTTTTCAATTCTTGAGCTTTAATGTTTAACTGACTATGTGTTTCTAAAGATCAATACGTGCGTATTATCTTATCCTTATACTGTAACGTATTCACACACACATGTTCAGTACTTCATTTGTATTTGTTATTACCATGTCTCACAGCGAAACAATTTTTTCGATGGTAATACCCCCGCTTGAAATTCAATGTTGTTGAGCATCTATCATTATTTCTAAATTTGTGCTTTCATTGCTAAATTGTTTATATTTGTTCATATAAACAAAATATCCAATTCTTTGATACCCTATCCATTTTATGTGATCTGATTGATACACTGTCAGATTCTCAAAACAATGCTCTTGATTTCATTTCATTCATTCAATATATCTGTTTTGAGAAATCTTCAAATTTCAATTGCTCAAATCTTATGATCATACATTTTGACAGTGTTATCATACATTATGTGCTTAAATGTTCAAGTTAAACTGTTGAGTAACTATTTTTTTAGGACTTACATGGGATTTGTGTGAGAACTTAAACAGTACTTCCATGGATTCACGTTAACCAGTGTTTCCTACCCCGGAAGTTATCCTAGAGTGATTTGAGGGGTGAGGGGTCATAAATCAAAGAGTGGGGGAGATAACTCATCGGGTTGAGTTTTTCTCATTGTGTGGAGCGGAAAAATGGAAAAGAGAGTTTGGTTAGAAGTGAGCTTCAATGATAAAAAGAAAGAGAGTGTGAGAACTGAGTTAAAAGAATATGAAAACTCTGCACCAACCACTTTCTGAGTCGGGCAGCCACATATTCTGATTGGTTCACATTCTTTGGTGCCCATCATTGAAAAAGGCACCTAGCCCATGCCAACTCTTGCTATTACCCCACCAACCACTCGTTTCTTTCTTAACAAAGAAATGTTTCATTTTCTTTGGGGACGCAGCATATCTGCTATCTAGTCTTCACTCGGAAGATTTAGATATTGAAAAAGAAGGAAAATTGCCCCACCTTCGCACCTTTTTCATTCACATTGAGTCCGTGTAATATCTGTTGCTGTCTCAACAGTTTACATAATTTGTGCCGGATCAAGCTAAGTAGCTTCAATCATTTCTACACTTGCACGAGCACACAAGGAATAAGTTTTCTTGTCATAACATTCATAGAAAATTCCTTTGTGGTTTTTCGATGATTGAATGGAAGCCCTGGGGGAGTGAACATCACAAAAACTCCTTTCCAATGTACATCCGTTGTACAAAGTGGCTCTGTGCTACTTACAGGCATACTAACTGTTTCATCTGTTGAATCAGGGTTACATTGTCCATTATGTCTGAATTTGAAAAGATTCGGATATATACATTTCATGAATTGACGGATAATCAGATCAACGGGCGGAGAATGCCAAATTTTCATAGAGGGGAGATCAAAGAAAGTGCTGAAATTGAATAAGTTTTGATGATCATGATGTTCAAAATCATCAAAAAGGGGGAGAAATGTTTACAATGATGAATATATGATTTTTAATGCTAAATTTGTTTGTCTGAAGATAGTGAAGATTTCAAGGATTGAAGATTTCAAAGTTTGTATTGATTCTTTCCCGTATCATGTGGTGTCTGCTACAAGTTTGTTCCTCATTCCTCCTATACGCTAATTGAAACAAGTTCTTGTGATGAAAGTCTAATTCAACTCGCGGTTCAAAGACAGATTCTTTGTTTTAAACTGAAGAAGCACCGTGGAATGTCAAGTAACTCTCACATTATCTTTCTTGTGTGCTAATTCGATGTGATTGAGGCTGTGTGATAGTGCATTCAGTCGAGGCTACTGTACATTGAATCTGGTTACAAAGTTGATACTATGAAGACCAAGAGCTTTATTCAAGGGGGAGCGTGGAAAGACATGAAGTCAAGCAACATCAAAGTTCTTCAAAGATTCAAGAGGGAAAGAAGATCAAGGCCTGAAGTTTTTCAAGAAGATAAATGCTTTATTCAACTTTAGGGGGAGATTGTTAGGACTAAAAGTCCTGTGCGTTGAAAGTGGAATAAAGTATTTATAAGGGTTCAATATGTAATTAACTAATAGTTGTTTTATTAAGATGGGCCCAAGCCCATAAGCCCAATTGCTTGTAAAGCCTAAGTATATAAAGGCTTAATTATCTCATAATTAGTAAGAACAGTTCGTCAGAGAAAATTCATTATTCAGTTTTCTAGTCGTTAGGTTTACATAACCTTATCAGAAATTCTCTCTGTAAACCTTAACCCTTTGAAGTTATATCAATCATATGACTAGTTGCTGTGGCCTATTATCTGTTCATCATTGTTCATATTACTTGTGATTGCACTGCATTGGGATCTACAAGGGCTCTGAACTTTAAAAATGTAGTATACTCTGAAGTACAAAGCTTTCCAAATTCCATCTTAAAAATAGAAAAGGAAACTTCAGAGGTATTTTTCACAAAACCTCAGAGCAATGATCCTAAAGAGATTTTTAAGTTTAATGCATTCATCAAAGATGAATCAGAGACATCTGAACAAAGTACCTCTGAAGCAAGTACTTCTGAAGATGAACCTCAGAGTTCACTTAATCCAGATGCCCTTCTGTATTCATCAATCTCTGATGAATGCATCAGAACTACATTTGCGGATGACATCAAGAGAATAAATCAAGAAAATATCATAGCTGATTTAAAGAAGAAAGAAAGCATGAAAAGAATCATCAAAGTCTCAAGACCTAAGAAAATTGAGAAACCATCAGAGGTAGTTATCTCTGGTAAGACTGAACGATACTTTCTTGACTCTGATTCTGAATCTGATCCAGAGGTAGATGAACAGATTTTCTACAAACCAGAGAAAGTAATTCATAAAAAGATAGATACCGTTGGTTCTGGAATTTTGAACATTCCTATTTCTGTTTTAAAAAATAAAACCAGAATACCAATATGCCATGACTTTGCAAAAATGTGTCTTCAAGCAAAAACTTCTCTGGAACTTGAAAAAGAGTTACAAGAAAAGGCAAAGAATAAAACTATCACTTCTCAACTCTACACTTATAAACCAATCAAGTTTACTCCTGGACAAAAAGGAAAATGGCAAGAAATTAACCATTCTTATCCTGTTTGTGCAGTGAGCAACAAAGAGAAGAGGATGTTTCTAAACAAGAGAAGGCAACTTGAAAAGAAGGTTGTCTCTCAAGCTAAAAGAAAAGAAGTAGTTAGGAATACTTGTAATAATCCTAGTACTAATTTAAAAAGGAATCATAATGTATCGAATGCATTTAATGAAATGAAATCCTTTGCTTCTACTTCTTCTTGTTCTATAAAGTGCAATTGCATCCAACTCTTGATGAAACTAAAAAATCACTTCAAAGGTTCTCACTGTTTTCTTAATCAATCTCTGAATAAAAATTCAGAGACAAAGCCTCAAAAGAAAAAGGACAATTCTGCCAAAACATCAAAAGATAAGAAGGCAAAATTTCAAAGAGATAATCAGAAGTCTAACAAAATAGGACCCATAATGAGATGGGTACCTAAGAAAATCTAATATGTCTTGCAGAAACAGTCTATGCCGATCTGGTACTTAGATTCTGGATGTTCAAGGCATATGACTGGAGATAAAAAGTTACTATCCTCTTTCAAAGTTAAATCTGGGGGAGAAGTAACTTTTGGAGACAATATGCAAGGACAAATTAAGGGTTATGGTGAGCTTACAAGAGGTAATGTTTTAGTATCAAAGGTTGCTTATGTTGATGGGTTAAAGCATAACTTGATCAGCATAAGTCAACTTTGTGACCATGGTTTTGATGTGAATTTTCAAGAAAAACATTGTTCACTACTTCACTCAAAAACAGGTCAAGAAATGCTCAGAGCTGACAGAAAGGGAAATTTATACAGAATGAATTTTTCCAAACACATAAAAACTGACTCAGAGAAACTCTGTCTAGTATCTCTGAACAGTGAAGATGTTTGGCTCTGGCATAAAAAGTTCTCACATCTGAACTTTTCTTCACTTGATAAATTGGTCAAACTAAATCTGGTTAAGGGATTACCATCTCTGAAGTTTAACAAATATCATCTTTGTTCTGCTTGTGAAATGGGAAAAATGAAAAGATCTTCCCACAAGACCAAAAGTGATAATAATTGTCCAAAACCTCTGCATATGCTTCATGTGGACCTTTGTGGTCCTATCTCTGTACAAAGCTTGTCAGGTAAAAAGTATATCCTCGTTTTGATTGATGAATACTCTAGATATACTTGGATAGAATTCATCAGAGCCAATTCTGATGTCCCTGATATTTTAATAAGATTGTTAAAAAGATTGCAGGTTCTGTTTGATATCAAAGTTCAGAAGCTGAGAAGTGATAATGGAACAGAGTTCAGAAATGTAAAAATCAACTCATATCTTTCAGAGGAAGGCATAACTCTGAACTTCTCTGCAGCTAGAACCCCTCAACAAAATGGTGTTGTTGAAAGGAAAAACAGAACACTAGTTGAAGCTGCAAGAACTATGCTTGCAGGATCAGATCTTCCCACAAACTTTTGGGTAGAGGCAGTGGCAACAGCCTATTTCACGCAAAACAGAGCTACAATTGTCAAAAGATTCAAGAAAACATCTTATGAACTCATTAACAATAGGAAACCTAATGTTAAATATTTCCATGTTTTTGGATGCAGATGTTTTATTCTAAATGATATAGAGTCTCTTGGAAAGTTTGACAAGAAATCAGATGAAGGCAAATTCATTGACTATTCATTAGCCTCAAAAGCTTTCAGAGTGTTCAATCAAAGAACCAGAACAATCCAAGAGAGTATCAATGTGTCTTTTGATGATGACAAAAGTCTGGCCAACAAAGATATCAATGAAATTGCCAAAAATATCTCTGAATCATCAAAGATAAGAGAATCTGAACTCAACAAAACATTCGAAGATTTCATTGATGATGAAAACTCAGAGTTTCTTTTAAGAGATATTCATAGAGCAACTTCAGAGGAACCACAAACGTCAGGTACAAATCTCTCTAGTCCCTCTGAAGTTACAACTTCTGCTTCCTTGAATGCAGGTCCAAGAAATGAATCAACTTCAGAGCCTCTGGAATCAACGTCAGAGCCTCTGGTATCAACTTCAGAGCCTCTGGTATCAACTTCAGAGCCTCTTGAATCAATAACAGAGATGTCTCCAACTATCATCTCTGAAGCTCAAACTCCACCTCATGTTTATGCTCCACTCACAAGATGGACAAAGGATCATCCCCATGATCAGATCATTGGTTCACCTTTAGAGGGTGTCAAAACCAGATTAGCCACAATCAATGAATGCTTTTTTGTAAATTTTTTAATCGTCATTGAACCAAAGAAGGTAAATGTAGCTCTTGAAGATCCTCATTGGATCTCTGCAATGCAGAATGAGCTTCAAGAGTTTGAAACAAACAAAGTCTGGACCTTAGTTCCCCTTCCTAAAGGAAAATTTGCAATTGGAACTAAATGGGTCTTCAGAAATAAAAAGGATGAGGATGGCATTATAATCAGAAACAAAGCTAGGTTGGTTGCTTAGGGATATTGCCAAGAAGAGGGCATTGATTATGATGAAACCTTTGCACCTGTGGCTAGGCTAGAAGCAATAAGAATCTTCTTAGCCTATGCTGCACACAAAGGGTTTAAAGTATATCAGATGGATGTTAAATTTGCCTTTCAGAATGGTAAATTAAATGAATAAGTTTATGTCCAGCAACCACCTGGTTTTGAGAATACAGAGTTTCCAAACCATGTTTATTATCTTGATAAAGCTCTATACGGACTTAAACAAGCTCCAAGAGCATGGTATGCTACTCTGTCCACATTTCTGATAAATAATGGTTTTGAAAAAGGTACAATAGATACAACCTTGTTCATAAAAAGGTACAAAAATGAGATGCTTTTAGTACAGATATATGTTGATGACATTATATTTGGCTCTACAAATCAAAAGTATTGTGATAAGTTTTCAGAGTTGATGAAGAGTAAATTTGAGATGAGTCTTCTGGGAGAATTAACATTCTTTCTAGGCTTACAAGTAAAGCAAACATCAGAGGGTACTTTTATAACTCAATCTAAGTATGTCTCTGACATTTTAAAAAAATACAGACTCAATGATTCAACCTCTATGAAAACCCCTATTGCCACAGGAGTCAAGCTTGACTCTGATCTTTCGGGAAAATTTGTAGATGTCAAAACCTACAGAGGAATGATAGGTTCACTATTATACTTAACTGCAAGTAGGCCTGACATAATGTTTGCAACATGTATTTGTGCTAGATATCAAGCAATCCAAAAGAATCTCATTTATTTGCTGTCAAAAGAATTTTTAGATACCTGAGAGGATCACCCTCATTAGGCCTCTGGTATCCAAAACTTTCTAGTTTTGATTTAACAGCTTACACTGATGTAGATCATGCAGGATGCAAGCTTGACAGAAAAAGTACCTCTGGGTGCTGTCAGTTATTGGGCAATAAGCTGGTAAGTTGGACATCCAAGAAGCAAAATTGTGTTTCAACTTCCACAGCAGAGCCAGAATATGTTGTTGCTGCTAGTTGTTGCTCTCAAGTCATATGGATGCAAACTCAACTCCGATACTATGGCTTACAATATGACATAATTCCAATTCTGTATGATTCAAAAAGTGCCATAGCCATCTCTGCCAATCCAGTACAGCACTCCAAAACAAAGCACATTGATGTAAGGTACCACTTTCTGAAAGATCATGTTGAAAAGGGAACAATAGAGATGTATTTTGTACCAACTGAACTTCAACTTGCTATTATTTTTACAAAAGCTTTAGATGAACGAATGTTCAATTTCTTAATTAGGAATTTGGGTATGTTGAACATGTCTGCCTAACACAGGAAATCATCTGAGTCTCTGATCCATTCATCAGAGCCTCTGACATGCGTAGCATGTTCAACCAGAACTTCTGAAACTAATTTCAAAGCCTCTGGACTTTTTCACAAATGGTAAAAATCATTCTTTTGTATATCCAAGCATGTGTCAAGGGGGAGAAGATAAAGACATTATTCTTTGCTCAAAGGGGAGACAAAGAACCTTTCATCTTTCAAGGGGGAGAAAGTAAGCTTCTCTGATACTCATATCAAAGCCTCTGATCTTGTCTCTGATATTTATATCAGAGCCTCTGATCTTGTCTCTGATATTTATATCAGGGCCTCTTATCTTGTCTTCGATATTTATATCAAAGCCCCTGATCTTTTCTCGTTAAACGAATATTCCAGCAAATTCTTTTAATAATAAATCTTTTGGATAACCATTCGTTTCTTTTCAAAAACCCAACTGGCGGTTTTCTGACACCAAGCGGCTCTCCCCTACACACCTCAACGTGTCACCTGTTAATTAGGGGATGATGGAACGTCCTTTCTGACATTGGAACTCTCAATCGCCGTTTCCATAACCTCTCCCTCTACCTTTTTTTCTGTCCATAAAAAACCCTTTTTCTCTTCTCATTATTCTTTACGCTCTCAGAATCCAATCTCTCTTTCTAAGCTCTCATCTTTCTAAAAAAACCTGCAACAATGGCGGCTCATTCCCAAACCTCAGATAACTCCAGCAAACTTGTTCCAAGCTTGAATATGGCACAGTTTGATGTTCCAGTAAAAGGTAACAACTACTTTCTGGACGTCACCCCTACCAAATACGATGAGCAGTTTCGCCCAATACTAGATTTTTTGACCAACTGCGAACTCAACGATGTTCTCACCAAACATGCTTCAGATATTCCTCTACGCTTTGTCTAACAATGGTGGTATTCAAGTGAATACGATGATGAAAAGGAAGGACTGGTTGGGTACATTGACCTAGGTGAACAAAGCTTGAACATAAGAATCACCCTACAAACCCTAACTCGCCGATTCAACCTGCTCACAAAAACTGATCTTCAAATAGAAACCTTTGAGAAACTACCAACTCAAGAAGTCCTTCTTCAGTTCCTACACCACTTAGGCTACAACAGGGAGATCACACGCCTAAGTCAATTCAGACGTCAGTACCTGCCTCCCAAGTGGAACTTTATGTTTAGTGTTCTCAGCCGAACAATTACCTGCAAGATTAGAAGCCAGGATCAGACCCATCCAGCGATTCTTGCCATAATGTATGCTCTCTTCTTCAACAGAAGCATAAATATGGCTCACATTCTCTTCTGTGAGATGCTGACGGCGGTGGACAAGAAGAACAAAGACTTGGCCAAAGGAAAACAACCAATTTCGGTACTGTTTCCCAGATTCATCTCTGTGGTCATTCAACGAGAAATGGAGAAATTTTCCATCACTGAGGAGGGCCCAAGGACACCTCTGTTTATGATGAACTCGTTCAAAGCTACAGAGGTTCCTCCTTATCCCAATGACTGACGTTTCCCACACACCATGATTGAGGTAATTCCTGCTGACTCTACTACCCACCTCCTACTTAGTCGTGTTGCCCAATCATCAGAACCGATGATGGGATCCTCAACACACTTAGGTTCTGAGCCTGAGCCTGAATCAGAGAGTGATATCTCTGATACTGCTCAAAACGTTAACAGAGCGCAACCAGAGGGTGGCTCTGAGAGAGTAAGGAAGAGAAAACAAGAGAACCCTCCCTCTGACGAAGAGAATAACTCTGTCAGAGCAGAGGAAGGTGAGGAAGAGAGAATTCCAGAGGGTGGGTTTCTAAACTTAGAATCCGAGGGCGGCGAGGTAGAAAAAGATGTCCTTGTTGGCACACATGAGCGATTCCAAAGCCCAAATCCTTGTGCAAACACATCTACTGTCCAAGGTCGTCCAGCATCAGTGGACATTGAAACAGAGGTGCACATCTCGAACCCTTCCCATCCTAGCCGCTCAGAGGCATCTACTTCTGTCTCTAAAGCACACACCAAAGGGGAAACCTCTGATACGGCTAAGTCCTCCCAACAGGACTTAGACCAAGATAAAAATACTCATTCACCCCATAGTATGTCACCTCCTCACACACATGATGCCTTTGTGGCTCATAAAAAGATGGACCGTCCCTTAGATCAGGAGAGACCTAAGATCTCTCGTAAGGATTGCCTGTCAGAAAAAGAATGGCACGACCTTCTTGCACATGGACTCCTTAGCCTGGACAGCAAGGTTTCCACCCACATTCATTTCTCATCATCAGATTCTGACTCTGATGATCAGAGACCAATCGGAACCATTATAAGGAAATCCTTGAAAAAGGGTCCCCAAGGATTAATGGGAAGTCCTTCCGGAGTCAATATCAAGCCAACTCCTAAAGAAGGCCTCTCTGAACTCGAGGGAAACTTAGAATCATGTGTTGATCCTAAGGTCACCCCCTCTGATTACGTTACCAAAGAGGAGTTCAGAATCTTTGGTGATGAAATCAGAGAATCTCTGAAGGAGATTAAACATCAAATAGAGAAGACCTCAGAGGCCTCTGCCTCTCACTCTGAAGTTGCAAAGCTCACTTCAGAGGTCTCAGAGCTGCGCACGACCATTATCTCTCAGAACGATAAACTGGATGTTCTGGAAAGCCTGATCATCAAAAATGACTTTGTTCTATCCAGAGAAATTCAGAACTCCACCACAGAGCTCCTCAAGGCGATTCCACCTCCCTCTGCCCCCACTCCAACACATGCAGACTTTTCTTAATTCAAAGAGGAAGTTTTGCGTTCTTTGGCAGAGATGATTGCAAAGATCCCTACCTCCTCTGCTGCTGCTCCTGCTACATCCGAATTTGTTACAAAGGCTTACCTCACCAACTTCTCCAAGAAGATCACCAGCAATGTAATGAATATCTCCAGCAAGTTCGTCTCCAAGACCACTCAGCAGAACAAAAAGATTGAAGACCTTCTGCAGATTGTCAAATCTTCAGAGGGATCATTGAAGCGGAAGGAACCAGAGGTCGCATGCTCTGAGGAAGCCCGAAAGAAGGCCAGGTATGAATACTCTAATGACCATGATGACCAAACTCAGGGGTCATCCGATCTTCATAATGGGGAGAAGACTCTTATACCAAAAATTGTTGAAACACAAAAGGAGTCCACTCCCTCTGAATCAAACCAAAGCAAGGAAAAAGGAACAGAGAGACGTTCAACCTCAACCTCTGCTGAAGATAACCAGGTCACTCTAAAGTTGCCAGTACCTGTTATCTTTCTAGCACCATCTACTTCGAGTGCTCCAATAGTTCCAATAATAGTTGCAACTCCATAAACTATTGGAGCTCTGGAAGAAGATGAAGACGAACAACTAGTAGACTTCTCTACATCAGAAGATGCATTCTCATCACCAGAAAGACCAACTTATGTGATGAGAGATGCTTACGAATCAGAGGCTGAAAGAGCAGAACCAGAATCTGAAAAAGAAGAAAAATCAGATTCTGAAAAAGAAGTTGTTGAAAAACAGATTGAAGTAATTGATGTTGAAGAGTATGTATTCAAGAATGCTCAACCACATCATACTTCAACAGCAACAGAGCTGAGGGATTCACCAGAGATAGATGGCTACATCTCTAAACCTACAACAGAAGATCCTCCACAGACAAAGGAACCAGAGACCATGGTTGCTGATGAACAGGCTCCTTCAGAGAATCCTGTTCAGAAGGCAAGCATTGGTTTACCAGCCAAAGTGTTTACTGAACATCCTACATTCCTTGCATCCAATCCCAAAGCTTCCATAGAAGACCACTTCAGATACATCTATTGTGAGTTCAATATGGCAGACACTCTAGTCATTCCTCTGAATCCAAGGATCAAAGAGAACATGCCAGACTATGAGCGAAGATTTGTCAGAGATAAAACCTCACCCAGAGTACAAGTCCTCTTTGATGATCCAATCATCAAAATCAATAAAATCTCAGAGAAGACCTTTGCTTACAACAAGATCATCTATAGGCATTATGTGGTAACTCGATCTGATAAGAAGATTTACGAGTTCAATGATAATGATCTCGTAAATCTAAATCCATATGATTTACCTCATTTGTATGCCTATTGCTCTGCCAGATATGATCAGGGAAGAAGGGAAATCAGGATGGGTATGGTTGAATTCAGATGGGCAATGGAGGCCTATGTCAAACACAGAGCAAAACGTGACTTCCAAATTGCTCTAAACCTGGGGGAAGAAAAGTTGGAGGTAACTGAACCTGTGGAGTCGATCGTTAATATTGAGGCAAAGAAGACTGGATCAATCATTGCAGAACCTCTGGGTTTCGTCTACAGAGTAAACCAAGTAAAGAAGATCTTTCTCGCTTCGGAAGTTTCGAAGTACTCTGATGAAACCTTGAGAGGTATAAAAAAAATGATCCATGTGAAGGAAGAAAGGCACAGAGCTGATTTACTTGCAAAGCGTGACTTAGAGATTGACTCGATGATCAACTTCAGAGCTCTGATCATGAAGTTCCATGGAATCTGTTCAAGTGACAAATTTTAGTTTGTTTCTTTATTTTTGAATATTAGTTTCTCTGTATTAAACTTCAAAATGTTTAAGAAGTAATATTTAAGAGGATGATTTTCTTCTCTACGCTTTCTAGTTTAAATCTTCTATACTCTACTATTATTGTATATTTTATTTTCAACACTTAGGGGGAGATTGTTAGCCCCAAATCTTCTGTTTGTTAAAGTGTTGAAAATACCCGTCCTATTTCAGAGGACTTCCAAAGATAGACCTCAGAGGGCATAGACTTCAGAGGACGAAGACTTCAGAGGACAAACCTGCCTCTGAAGTACTTATCAGATATTGCAACTTTCAGAATAAGACATTAGAGATGGCTTCATCAGAGGCTCTGAAGACAACGTCAGAGCTCTGAAGACATTCTCTCTGAATATGGCGCTGAAGACTTTCCTGAAGTATCAGAACAGATAACCAATCACTTAGTGATAAGATTTACTTTATAGAGTAAGTTACTGTTCAAGCATGTCTTGAGCTTACCTATTAGGTAAGACACTGTTCAAGCATGCTTCTATTTGTCAGAATAGTACACTGTTTACTTTATGGTCCTATAAATAGGACAATCACCCCTTTGACAAAAGTGTGCTTTTTGATATCTTGTACAAGAAGAATCAATTGAATATATCTCACGAAGATCTTGTTCTTTCTACTTGCTTTATATATGAACTGTGATATTTGAATCTACTTTTGATATTAAACTATATTGCTTCCGTTGTTTATACTCTTGTTGTTTATATCATTATTTTTATAAGATTAAATCTGGGATCCAACATGCTTAATCTTCTACATATGAGAAGTTTCAACATCGAAAGCCATGGAAAAAGCAACTATGGAAATGTTAGGTTGCTATTTATGCAGTTCATTTGTTCGAAATTTTTCATCTATAGGTTGTAAATCGTGTTATATAGATTCTTTGTCTGCAAATCTGTTAACAACATCAAAGTACAGGAAGTGTAACAGATCATACATGTGCAACTGAGTTCGAACCTGTTGTATTTGTAGTGCAACAGAATGTATACAACTTTGAAAATTTGTTAGTCTAGATGTTGAATCTATGCTCGAAAAGTACAACAACATATACCATTCCAAATGTGCAGATCGATCAGAGACTATCCAGACTTTACTGTCATATGTTATCTGGTAGAAATGGGATCCTAAAAGGCAAATGAATATGCAGCCGATGTTCTGTGGATCTTGTGCTGTCATAGTGAAAATATGTGTGCATGTCAAAAGTGCAGAAGTTGTTCCTGTCGTGTTACAAGGCTGCAGTTGCTACTGTTTGTGTTCAAATTCGATCCAAAATATAATGTAAAATTGATTTGCTGCTGTTAAGTTTTTGAAACAAAAAGTTGCTGTTGGATTTGGATCAATAAAAGCTTATTGGAAAGATGGCTTGATAGCTTGAGGCACCAGGCTACTCAGATTGGTGATGCTCATTTATTCGAATAACTTGATGATGAAGCTGGTGACGTGTATGGATTGGCTGCATAATTGAACCTCGCGATGAAAGAAGTGTGCAACAAATGAACTAACAGATTATAATTATGAAATTTGTTGTTAATCAAGAGGTGGTTGTTATTCCCAGTTCAATCATACATGTGCAACTGAGTTCGAACATGCTGTATTTGTAGTGCAACAGAATGTATACAACTTTGAAAATTTGTTAGTCTAGATGTTGAATCTATGCTCGAAAAGTACAACAACATATACCATTCCAAATGTGCAGATCGATCAGAGACTATCCAGACTTTACTGCCATATGCTATCTGGTAGAAATGGGATCCTAAAAGGCAAAGGAATATGCAGCTGATGTTCTGTGGATCTTGTGCTGTCATAGTGAAAATATGTGTGCATGTCAAAAGTGCAGAAGTTGTTCCTGTCGTGTTACAAGGCTACAGTTGCTACTGTTTGTGTTCAAATTCGAGCCAAAATATAATGTAAAATTGATTTGCTGCTGTTAAGTTTTTGAAACAAAAAGTTGCTGTTGGATTTGGATCAATAAAAGCTTATTGGAAAGATGGCTTGATAGCTTGAGGCACCAGGCTACTCAGATTGGTGATGCTCATTTATTCGAATAACTTGATGATGAAGCTGGTGACGTGTATGGATTGGTTGCATAATTGAACCTCGCGATGAAAGAAGTGTGCAACAAATGAACTAACAGATTGTAATTATGAAACTTGTTGTTAATCAAGAGGTGGTTGTTATTCCCAGTTCAATCAAGTTCTAATCGTTCAAACAGAAACAAGATAAGAATCGAAATCACATGTCATTGATTTCAATATCAAGATTAAAATCTTTCTCACTTTCTCTCTCTACATTCAGTCTCTCTCTCTAGAATAATATTCTATTTTCCTCTTCCCTAATCTGCTCCGTGTGTGAATGTTGTTGTTACAAAGATTACAAAGACTCAAGGTATTTATACCCTTTACCAATTACAAGGAAACAAAAACACAATTACATATTGACTTTGACTTTATTAACAAAGATTTTGACTTTCACTGAGAGTTGACTTTCCAGCTTTGACTTTCTTGATCTTTGGTCTTCAATCTTTATGATCTTGAATTCAACAAATCTGTGCTCTAACATTGTCCCCTTTTGGATCAAGATCATTACTAAAAAGATTTAGCAATTCAATCTTCTCTGTAAGCTCAATTGGAATAAACTCCCCCTTTGATCAACCTTTATCTTCTCTTGTAATCTCCCTTTTGATAGAAAAATGATTTTCTCAATCAATCCACATTCTCCCCCTATTCATATGAACATTGACATTCTCTCCCTTAATACTATGAAATTCCTCTTTGATAATCTCAGAAAATTCTCTCCCAAGGTTATAAAACCCCTTTCACAAATAAACATTCAGCAAAAACTTCAAATTCTTTCAGCTTACAATCAAATCTTGAACATCTCTCCCATATCTTGAATTTCGGAGACATTTCTTCAAACTTTTCAACCAACATTTCTTGATTTGAACTCTTCTCCCCTTTTTAATGAATAAAGCATCTATAACATCAAAACTTTTCCCAAGAAATGTCTTTGACCATTCTGATCTGTTTAAGAGCCACTGATTCGTTGATCCATAACCATGTATTCATCTAGATCTTTTCAAATCCAGACAAAATATACGTGTAACACCTGAATCAACAAATGAATCAGTTAATATGCCTGTCAGTAACACAAAGTCACTGTGTGTAACAAATACACATAGGAAAAGAGCTTTTGTTATGTTCACTCCCCCAGGGCTTCCATCCAATCATCGAAACACCACAAAGGTAATTTCTATGAACGTTATGACAAAAAAAAACAAATTCCTTGTGTGTTTGTACAAGTGTAGAAAAAAAATTAAGCACATGATGATTGCTTTATAAGGCTCAAGATTGTCTAAACCACTGAGACAACAGTAGATAAACACATACTCAATGTGCATGAATGAAGTGCGAAGGTGGGGCAGACTTCCTTCTTTTTCAATATCCGGATTTTCCAAATGAAAATCAAATAGATTATGTACTGCGTCCCCAGAAAAATATGAAACCTTTTTTTTAAGAAGAAAATGAATGGTTGGTGGGGTTTTAATCAAGAGTTGGCATGGGCTAGTTGCCTATTTCAATAATATTCACCAAAGAGGTGTGAAACATTAGTAATGTGGCTACCCGACTCAGAAAGTAGTTGGTGTAGAGTTTGATATTCTTTTACTCTGATCTCTCACCCTCTTTCTTTTTAATCAATGAGCTCACTTCTAACCAAACTCTCCTTTTCATTTTACCTCAACGCACAACCCATACTCATTTCTTTGTGACACCTCACACTCAATCACTATGGAGTAACTTCTTGGGTAGGAAACACTGGTTAACGTGAATCCATAGAAGTTTCAATTAAATTCTAGCATAAAGAACCCATATTCTCTTAAATAGCATATGTTGCTCAAAATGGTTTAACTTGAACAATTAAAGCTCAAATACAAGTCAGATGTTTGTATGCTCAGAATATAATCATGAAGATATGAACATTTTATAGATTGAAATATTTCAAACAAGTAAATTGAATGAATAGACATGAATGCAAGAAACTTGTTTGAAAATCTGACATTGTATGAAAAATGATCTGAAATGATATGATATATCAATTAAAGCTTATGGTCAAGAATAATGGATATTGTCTATATGAATCAAAATACATACATTCTTGAAATGAACGTTTCGAAATGAAATTACGCTCAAAGTTCTTTGAAGTACAAGCGGGGTGTCTTACCATCGAAAAATATGTTTCAAATTTGAGACATGGTAAGAACATATTGAACAAAAAATCAAACCGGTGTGTAGAATACTTGAAAGTATATAGACAAGACATTACGCAAGTATTTATCTTCGAAAACACACGGTTTGTAATCATTTAAGCACAAATGAAAAGAAAACATTTAAAATCACACTTCCAATTCATGAAATCTGTTTAACAATCGGGAAGTGGTTTGAATATTTAAGAACATGTTTTTTTATGATTGAAAGTTGTCCATCTTTCAACCACATATGAGATTAAGAGTAGAAATAAACCTTTTTACGTCGTCTTAAATCTCATGAAGTCGGCTGAAGTCATAAAGATATGATCTTGTCAGCTTCTCTCAAACTGCACAAGTCTCAAAGTCATGTCAAAGCAACTTTATTCACAAAAATTAAAAGGCATAAAGCAGTAAAACGATTAAAGTACGAGTTCTGATATGAAATAATCAGAAGTCATCACCTTTACTCCCCCTGAAATTAAGCATCAAAAATATATCAGTGAAAAAGCACATGATAGAGATCTACAATTCTATTTAGAAATGTAGTTCATCATATCTATCGGATGCAAAGTATTTCAGAATATTATGTACTCCCCTTGATAGTTGATTTCCTCATTCGAGTATTGGAGTACAATCTCTTATCAGCACAGGAGTAAGGTCTTTTGATCACTGAAGTACGAGTCCTAAACTGTTGTGTTTAGAAGTCAAACTCCTTATCATTGAGGTACGGGTCCTTGTTAGCTTAAATTAGCCCCTAACTTAATAGAATATTTTATAAAGAATTGTATTTTGGGCTTTTTAATTAGTTGTATGGGCTTGAGCCTTTTTATTGTAAATGGGCCCTATTAATAGGTGCCCATGGCTCATTTGTTCATTTAGGTTTTGGAGAGAACACATTTTACACACACACACAAAACATATTAATCAAGGTGTTGTCCAGACAGCTTCTAATGTTCGTTTTAAAGCAGAAAGTTGATGTTGTTGTTTGATTCAAGTGACAGTTGATGATGCAGTTGATGTGGCAGAAATTGATTAGGCATCAATGATGTGTAATACATTTTTCATGGCAGTACATTAACGTGGCAAAGCCACTATTTTCTCATTTCCAGAAGTTGTCCATAATCGATGTTAACAGATCAGTAGAGTGCAACATAAGTTCGAATGTATTTGTTGTTGTCCTTTTGGAATATATAGAGTTTGAAATTTTTCATAAGTGCAGCAACAACAAACAAGTGTTGATCACTCTAGTCACGATGAACCAGAGGCTATTATTCGCAGAAGCTGAAGTACAGAAGTTTCTGCAGAGCCTCTCTTAGCCATCAAGAGCTCTGCAGAAAGTTCAATCTGTTTGTGCATAGTTTAACTAGAAAGCTTGATCAGAGGTAAATCAGAGACAAGTGCAGAGCCTCTGTGAAGATGTTCAAAGGCTGCTGTGCAAAACTTAATCAGAGTTTCGTCCAGAGCTTGATAGTCGGCTGTCCAGATCCATAGAGAACCATAGAGGCTGTGACAAATTGATCAGAGATTTGCTTAAGCTATCATGCATAGAGGAATGCACAGATGACCTTTGTGCACATGCAGTAGGGCAGAAAATACTCATCAGAGGCAGATCGTAGAGCATGGTTGTTCAGATATTATGCAGAGGTTGTGAAATGTTCAAAGCTCTGAAATGCAGTGTTTGATCAAAGATGTAGAGAGGCTCTTAAGTTGTTCACAGAGCCTCTGTGGACCAAAACCATAGAAGAGCAGAGACCAGAGGGGAGGACCATAGGTATACAAAGGATGTGTATCAGAGGTCGGTGGTCCAGAGGTCGCAATGAGCCTAGAGCCCGAAGCCCGAATTTTTTGAATTTTGTGACAGCATTGCACTGTTTCTGAAACACGTGTACAACTTTTTACTCAAAGCTCAAATTTACACGAGTCCAGTTACATTAGATTGATAAAACACAGACGTACGACTTTGAAGTTTTGAGTTTTCTCAAATTACGTGAGCTGATATGCCAGAATCTGTTCCAAAGTCTGGGTTAGAGTACTGGACCGAAAGCATTGTATTTCACTCGTGCTCTTTCTGCTTTCAAGAACGTTGTTCTCTCGTCGGTTCTTCATGGTTTCAAGCTACATATGTGACACATTTTTTGTCACTCCCTCCTCCTTTATTCAAGTTTAAGGATCGGTGTTGAACGCTTACTCAACGGGATCTTAAGAGTCAAATTTTCTGTTTTGATGACCGTTATGTGCAGCTGGGGAAAACTTGTACATCTCACTCATTTCTCATCCAAAATGGATGGATCAAATCTCGTTGGAAATCTAAGAGGCTGAAGTTCAATGTGCATGTTTTATGTTTTCTCTCAATCAGACTCCTTGATGGTCAAAATTGGCGGTGATGTTGAGACATGAAAGCTGGACAAATTGGGGTAATTCGTCTAAGTCTTTCAAGAATATGAGCCTACATTTGAGGGGGAGCTTATGATGCTATGAAGAATCGAAGAACGACACACCAAAGCTTTTAAGGAAAGCAAGGGGGAGATTGTTAGCTTAAAACATTAGCCCCTAACTTAATAGAATGTTTTATAAAGAATTGTATTTTGGGCTTTTTAATTAGCTGTATGGGCTTGAGCCTTTTTATTGTAAATGGACCCTATTAATAGGTGCCCATGGCTCATTTTTTCATTTAGGATTTTGGAGAGAACACACATATTACACACACAGATCAGGTGAATTTCATGAGAGTCGATTAAATGTTTAGTGTGATGTTCTTCCAATTTCCCCTCCATCAATGAATCAAAGCGTATGAGATGAGTTCTTGATTATTATGTTCTTAATTTTTCATCTTATCTCTACATTTTTATGGAGTTCTTCATTTGTTGTCTGTATTGGGATCTAACAATCCTGAACTATAGTATTTAGAAGCCTTGGTTCTATTACTCCCCCTTGACTTGTGGTGCCTGCAACACAGAATCAGTCTTTGGCTTTGGTACCCACTGATATTTGGGTCCATAATTGTTTGTTGTAGTTCTTAAAGGAGTAACTGAGTAAGAGCCATACCAAAAATGATCATTTGTTTTGTGAACATGATCATGTGTACGACAATAAGAACAATAATATTTCTTACTTGACAACCTGATTAATTGATCTCTCGAGTAAACATGATCAGATTTACCTTTCCGCACATTTTTCTTCTTGGCTTTAGTCTCATGTATACATGACTTCTTACCTTTCTTTTCTTCCTTCTTCCCATCATCCTTCTCATCCTCGATTGGTTTCACTCTCCAAACTAGATTTTCTTCTTCATATCTCCTTCTTCTTCTTCTACGACATGTATCCGAACCATCTACATTTTCATCAAAGAAAATGTTAGTAGTACGAATCTGATCAAATGAAGGAACTGACCTTCATGAAGAAACAATTTTCGGATGTGAGCTTGAGGCTGGCTTGTTAGAACCAACTAAACTATTTCTGGGTGTGTGGATTTTTGACTCTGGAGTCTTATGCTCAGTCACCACCACCTTTGAAATAATGTCTTCCAGCTCTTTTATCTTTGAAGTAAAACTATCTCTTTCTTTGACAAGTTGGTTAATCTCTTTCTTGAATTCAGACTTCGCTTTTTGATCTTTCAAGGCACTTTCAGATAATTCAGATAGCTTGTCAGTAAGCTTCTTAATCTCAACCTCAAAAATATTCCTTTCTTCCTCAAAACCATTTTCAACTTTCTTTCTCTAACCTGATATCTCTTTGAATATTCCAACTGAATAATACGTTTTTCTTCTGACTACTAATTACAAAGGAAAGAAACCTATTTATACATACAACTAAAACAAGGAAAAACAAATACAAATTCAATACATTGACTTTTATTACAAAAGACTTTGACTTTGTTAAGAGTTGACTTTCTTTCAGCTTTGACTTTCTTGAACTTTGACCTTCAGTCTTCTTGATCTTGTATCCAACATATTTATGCTCTAACAATCTCCCCCTTTGGATTCAAGATCACTGTTGAAATATCTAGCAATTCAGTCTTCACTTTTTAAACTCTGTCAGTACAATCTCCCCTTTTTCTTTGACTGTATTCTTTCCAAAAACTGTCTTCAAACGATTAACAATCTCCCCAAAACTTTCACAAGACACTTTCAGATTTTGAAAAAAAATTATCTTCAGAATCAGCTCGAATTGCTTTAGCAAATAATCTTCAAAGAAAATTTCCTCAAATCTTCAGAAATTCTTTATCTTCTTCAAGTCTTCAAATCTTTACTTTGAACTTTTCTGACTTGGACATTTCTGAAAATCATCTCTCAAAACTTTTATCATTTCTTGATATCATCTCCCCCTTTTTGATGATTTGAGCATCTATATCATCAAAACTTTTCTCCCAAGAAATGTCGTTGACCATTCTGATCTGTCAAACTGAGACTCTGATTCTGTGATCCATAGCCAAGTATTCATCTAGATCTTTGCAAATCCAGACAAAATAAGAACAGGTAACTCCTGAATCAACAGATGAATCGGTTAAAATGTCTGTCAGTAACACAAAGTCACTGTGTGTAACGAATACACAATATAAAGGAGCTTTTTGATGTTCACTCCCCCAGGTCTTCCATCCAATCATCGAAACACCACAAAGGCAATTTCTATAAATGTTATGACAAAGAAACAAATTCCTTGTGTGTTCGTGCACGTGTAGAAAGAATTAAGCACGATGATTGCTTTAAGTAAGGCTCAACATTGTGTAAACCACTGAGACAACAGTAGTATAAACACAGACCCAATGTGCATGATTGAAGTGCGAAGGTGGGGCAGACTTCCTTCTTTTTCAATATCCAGATTTTCCAAATGAAAATCAGATAGATTATGTGTTGTGTCTCCTTGAAAATGTGAAACATTTTCTTTTTGAGAAGAAAATGAGTGGTTAGTGGGGTTTTAACAAGAGTTGGCATGGGCTATTTGCCTATTTCAATAACGTTCACCAAAGAGTTGTGAAACGCTAGTAATGTGGCTTCCCGGCTCAGAAAGTAGTTGGTGCAGAGTTTGATATTCTTTTACTCTGATCTCACACCCTCTTTCTTTTAATCATTAAGCTCACTACTAACCAAACTCTCTTTTCCATTTTACCTCATCACACCCACATTCATTTCTTTTAGACTCCTCACACTCAATCTCTATGGATTAACTTCTTGGGTAGAAATCACTAGTTAACGTGATTTCATAGAAGTTCAGTTAATTCCTAGCACAAAGAACCCATAATATCCTAATAAGCATGTGTTGCTCAAGATGGTTTAACTGGTTTAACTGTATCAATTAACGCTCATATACAAATGTCAGATATGAATATGCTCAGAGATATAATCATGAAGATATGAGCATTTTTAAACATGGAAGTATTTTCCAACAAGTATATTGAATGAATGAATATGAATACAAAAAACTTGTTTGAAAATCTGACATTGTATGAAAATGATCAGAAATGAATGATATAACAATCAAAGCTTAAGATCAAGAATAATGGATATTGTCTATACGAAACAAAAATATAGACATTCTTGAAATGACGTTTCGAAATGAAATATCGCTCAAAATCATTTAAAGTACAAGCGGGGTGTCTTACCATCGAAAACATTGTATCAATTTAGAGACATGGTAAGAACTATTTTCAAAAGAAATCAAACCAGTGCGTGTGAATAGTTGAAAGTATGTACAAAAGACAATACGCAAGTATTTATCTTTGGAAACACACGGTTTATTTAACAGTTAAGCACAAAAAAAAATGAAAACATTTAAAATCACACTTCCAAATTATAAAATCTGTTTAAGAATCGGGAAGTGGTTTGAACATTTAAGAACATGTTTTCTATATCTGAAAGTTGTCCTTCTTTCAGATACATTTGAGATTAAGATAAGAAATTTACCTTTTCGCTCAATCTTAATACTCATAAAGTCAGATGAAGTCAAAAATGATATGATCGTGTCATCGTCTCTCATCCTGCATAAGTCTCAAAGTCTAGTCAAAATTTATTCACAAAATTTATTCGAAAATAAAAGACATAAAACAGTAAAACGATTAAAGAACGAGTTCTGATTTGAAATAATCAGAAATCATAATCTTACTCCTTTTGATATTATATACTCCCCCTAAAATCATGCATTACAAAAAAAATTGTCATTTAAGTAAAATACAGAAATTTCTTATGCTCCCCCTCAAATGAATGTAGATCATCTAAAATTTTCTCTTACTCCCCCTGACATCAATGTGTTTGGTTTTCGTATGCTGGACAGGATTAGCAGATATCGCGATTGCACTCTTCGAGTCACAATAAATTGTAATTTTATCAAACTTGAATCCATAGTCTCGCAGCTGTGTTCGCATCCACAGGACTTGAGAGCATCAACTGGCAGCAGCTACTTACTCTGCTTCAGCAGTCGATGTGGAAATGCATAATTGTTTCTTTGATGCCCAGCTTACGAGCTTGTCTCCAAGGAATTAAATGTGACCAGAAGTACTCTTTCTGTCCAACATGCAACCTGCATGATCTGCATCTGAGTAGGCAGTCAGTTGAAACCCAGTATCCTTAGGATACCACAGACCAAAGTCTGCAGTCCCCTTCAGATATCTAAAAATCCGTTTGACAGCAGCCAAATGGGATTCTTTAGGAGCAACCTGATATCTAGAACATAAGCATGTTGAAAACATAATATCTGGTCTACTAGATGTAGGATACATTAACGGTCCTATCATACCTCTATAAGTTCTAACATCAACACTTTTACCCGAAGGATCAGTGTTAATCTTAGTACCTGGTGCCATCGGGGTTCCAATAGGTTTACAATTTTCCATTTTGTACTTCCGAAGAATATCCAAAATGTACTTAGATTGGTTAATGAAAATCCCCGTTGAAAACTGTTTAACTTGTAATCCGAGAAAGAAATTCATCTCTCCCATCATACTCATTTGAAAACGTGACACCATGAGGTTAGAAAAGTTTTTGCAATATTTAGGATTAGTAGAGCCAAATATTATATCATCAACATATATTTGAATAAGGATAATATCAGCTTTTTCTTTTTTGATGAATAAAGTGGTATCAACCTTACCTTTAGAAAAACCGGACTTGACCAAGAATTTAGATAGAACGTCATACTATGCTCGAGGGGCTTGTTTTAAACCATACAGGGATTTGTCCAAGATGTAAACATGATCTGGCTTCTCTGGATTGACGAACCCTTCTGGTTGAGACACGTACACTTCCTCTTTAAGAATGCCATTCAGAAAGGTTGTTTTCACATCCATCTGAAAGACTGTGAAATTCTTATGAGCTGCGTAGGCTAGAAACATGCAGATTGCTTCTATACACGCTACTGGAGCATACGTCTCATCGTAGTCTATGTCTTCCTCTTTCCGGTAACCTTTGGCAACAAGTCTAGCTTTGTTCCTTATGACGATACCATCTTCATCCTTTTTATTCTTGAATACCCATTTAGTTCCTATCACTGTTTTACCTTCTGGTTTTGGAACTAATCTCCAAACCTTTAGGGCTTTAAACTGATTGATCTCTTCTTTCATAGCAGATACCCAGTCCAAATCAGCAAGAGCCTCTGATACTCGCGTTGGCTCAATCTTACTGAGAAATGAGTCATGCATACATTGATTAAGAGTCGTTGACCTCGTTTGTACAGGCTTGTTGAGATCTCCAATTACTTGATGTAATGGATGATCTTTGGTCCAGCGATGCTCATGAGGGAGTGGAGTAGATACTGATTGAACATGATCATCATCTAGAAATCCACTATCAGAATCTTCAGTTTGAATAATAGGAGGGGGGTTTGCAGTTGAAGTTTCAGGTGCAGAAGCATCAGTTGGAACAGCAGAATATGGCTGTTGAGTAGACAAAGTATGACACCCAACTGAAATAGTTACTTCTGGCTCAGCATTTACTTGTACATCTTCAACTGTAGAAGTAATTGTAGGAATGTGAGTTTCTGACTGAACAGGGGATGCTTGTTCAGTTATAACTTCTGAAGTGACTGGATGATTGCAACTTGTGTCTTCAGACCTGTCAGTCACAGCAGATTTAGGTATATTAGAACCTAGAAACTCATCATAAAAGAATTCAAATAACAAATCTAAATCAGTTAAATGTGAAATAGATGTAGAAGCATTATTCGAATTTTTGGCTGTAGAAGCAGGTTCTGGACTGATCTGCCCAGAAGCTAATACTCCAGTGATCACGGGTTCTGAACTGAGTTGTTCAGAAGCCATTTCTTCATCAAATGTAACATTAACGCTCTTGACAATTGTCTTTGACTTCTTCAGATAAACACGATATGCTGCCGATGTTGAATAATAACCAATGAAGATACCCTCGTCCGCCTTAGCACTGATTTTATTCAGACTCTCTTTGTCGTTAAGCACAAAACATTTACACCCAAATATGTGAAAATACTTGATTGTTGGTGTTCTGTTGTTGATCAGCTCATATGGAGTCTTTTGAAAACGGCGGTGTATTATGGATCGATTTTGAGTATGGCATGCAGTCGACACAGCTTCTGCCCACAAGAATAGAGGTAAGTCTGATTGGCTAAGCATAGTCCGAGCAGCCTCGACTAGCGTCCGATTTCGCCTTTCGACTACTCCATTTTGTTCAGGCGTTCGAGCAGCAGAGTACTGATGTGATATCCCGACCAATTCAAGATATTCTTCAACTATCTTGTTTTTGAACTCTGTGCCATTGTCCGTTCAAAGAAACTTGACTTATCGCTGCATTTTCACCTGGGTCGTCTTTAAGAAAGTAATGAGAACTTCGGGCGTCTCATCTTTTGATCGAAGAAATTTGACCCATGTATATCTTGAGTAATCGTCCACAATAACCAACACATATTTCTTTCCACCCAAACTCTGAGTTCTCATTGGACCACACAAATCCATATGTAATAATTCTAACGGAGAACTAGTGCTTGGTTCAGGCTTAGGTTTATGCGGAGCTCTCTTCATCTTACCCTTCTCACATGCAGCACATAAGTGTTCTTTCTCGTATTTCAGCTCAGGAAGTCCTTTTACCAATTTCCCACTAACCAGCTTATTGATATAACGAAAGTTCAAATGAGATAAACGTCTGTGCCAGAGCCAACTTTGCTGCAATGAAGCCTTTGTCATCAAGCAAACTTGATTGTCATTCTGTACCTTTGAAAGATTGATGGTATAGAGGTTCGTCTTTCGATTTTCGACTAAGAGTTCATTGCCATCTTCCGTACGAACCGAACATCTCTTAGCTTTGAAGTTGACCTCTAACCCTTTATCACAGAATTGACCAATGTTGAATAAGTTGTGCCCCAAGCCTTCAACATAACTCACTTTATTGATCGTTATGTTGTCTTGAATAATGTCACCATATCCTAAGATAGGTGAAAGCTGATCATTTCCAAATCTGACACTTCCACTGAATTTCTCTGTATAGTTAGACAATAAAGCTTTTTGCCCATTCATATGCTTGGAACATCCACTGTCCAAGTACCACATATGTCGGGTCTGCAAGAGAAATCAGGAAACAATAACTTTAGGTACCCATTTAAAAACGGGTCCTAACAGATTAGCACAAGATTTTGGTATCCATTTGAAAATGGACCCTCTGTTCTTTTGAAAACCTTTAAAAATATTTGTTCTTGAAGAATAAACATGATAAGATTCGAACCAATCAGAAGAATTATGAGAGTAAGCAAAATCATTTCTCCGATAATGATAAGATGTAGTAGAAATAGGAGATAATTGAATCAATTGCTTTACTGAATATCGCTTGTAAGAAGTTACAAGGTTTTGTTTATGTGAAGCAAGTTGATCAATTACATCATTATCACTACTTACTGATCTAGTACAAGAATTATCATAAACTGATCCAGCTATCTCATCATCCTTCCTTTTTGGTCGCCATTCAGTTCGAGCTTTCAACCTTTTCTTGCTTATATCTGAAACACAAGATGTAGATTTATTAGGAAAAGCATATTTCTGAGACTGAGTTTTCTTTTGTGTACCAGTGTGTTTCTGTTTCTGTAATCGCTGTTTCTTATGTTTCTTACCTTGAGCATAGTAATCAGCAGTTACAGAAACTGATTCACCAAACTTAGTTGATGATTCAGCAATATTAACATCACTTGGTAACATTTTTTTATTTATAAGACAAGTAGAATGATCAGGAAGAGAAGCATTGAAGTCAAACATATCAATTTCTTCTATGCACCCACCATCAGAATTAAGAAAATCATTTGCAGACTCAAATAAGTCATCCAAATTATCAGACGAAGTTTGAGGTGCCCTAGAAACTTTAGAACACTTTGTAGATGTATATTGAAAAATCGTGTTCTTTAATACAGTAGAAAATACACTTTGTTGAATATCAACCAAAAGTTTTTCATCAGATAAAACATTTTCCAACTCAATTATTTTGCTTTCAAGAATGAGTGGAGGAACATAAACCTTTGCAATTGCAGGTTTTGCCTTCATCTCAGAAACAGAATAACTAGCAAAATAATCATTTGAAAGAACTTTTGGTGTTTCTAAAAGATAACTATCATTTAACTTTGCATAGTTAAATGGTAGTTGCATTTTCTTTACATTCTTTCTATTTTCAGTTTCTTTGGCCTCAACTTCTTCCGGTAATTTGGTAACAAATTTGGGTTTTAAATGAGTATGTTTACCAGCACATGCAAGAAAATCAAAGTTATAAAGTGTTGGTTGTTTTCTGATGGCTTTCTTTAAGTAATGGGGGTTTTGAAAACCAAGTCCCCATTTTTCCTTAACATCAGCCTCTTCGTTAGGTGCATTCAGAAAAATGGTTTGATATGTTTGTCCTCTTGCATAAAGTTTGGCTTCCAGACCATTTACCTTCTTATTCAAAAGCTTGTTCTCAACCTGCAGTTTATAAACAGTTAGTGCAGATTCTTTCTTCTCAAATTCATACTTAGAAACTTTAACTTCAAAATCAGAAATCTTCTTTTCAAAACAATCTACTTGAGATTTAGAATCAGAAGCAGACTTGCGTAAAGAATCAATCAGATCTTTGTTCCCAATAACAGACTTATTGAGTTCAAATATCTTATTGTTTCTTTTAGCAACTCTGTCCTTTTCTTTCTTCAGTTGTACTTGAAGATCATTAAGCTCAACCATCATAGCTTCCATTTTGGTTACAAAATCTTTTTCAGATAAGTTTAATACCTCATCAGTTGTCTCGTCATCTCACTCATCATACTTGACCTCTTTTCCCATAAGACATAGATGAGCAGTTTCTTCTTTCTCTTCCTCTTCACCTTCTGAATGATCTAGCCAAAATTCGTCTTCAGCCATTAAAGCGATGCCTGCTTCTTGCTGTTTTGCCAAAAGCAATTTGTTCTGATAATACTGAGAATTGCGAACTTTTGGCTTTCTACAATCTTTTGCAAAATGACCAATCTTGCCACAGTTGTAGCATTTGACTGGATCACTTGCTGGCTTTACGGCAACAGTGTAGTCATTCATGAACTTCTTCCTTTCATCGGGTTTCTTCTCAACATATCTGTTCTCTTCGTATCTCTTTCCTTCCACCCTCTCTCGGTGCTCATGATTCTTGGAACTTGATGAAGAGTACCTCTGTGAGTTAGATCCCGACTTCTTGTAAAACTTTTTCTGGAATGCTCGGGTCAATAGCAACATATCCTGTTTGAGGCTTTCTCCATCATCACCATCTGATTCAGATTCAGACTCAGAACTTGTAAGCACTTTCTTCTTTTTCTTCTTCTCTTTTTTTTTCTTTTTCTCTCCGGCTACCAAAGCAATAGGATCAGGAACCTTTTCAGCCTTCTTTTTCTCAGCTCTTTTCTCTTCTACTTCTTCTTCATTCTTCCTCAAAGTCTCATACACCTCATGTAATGGTATGTCATTCAGATCCTTCATCTGCTTCATCCTACGTGTATGCTTCTTCCATTCAGGTTGCAGAATGCTTAAAAACTTGACGTTATTTTCAATTTGCTTCTTCTTCACTTTGTTCTTTGAGAATTCGTTTATAAGAAGCACAAACCTCTCATAGGTTTCCTCTAGGCTCTCATTTTCTTTTGCTTTGAATTCCTCGTAGCTATTTATGCAGTTAGCCACTTTCATTTGATTGCCAACTTTCGATCCCATCATCATTTTCTGCAACTGATCCCACATCTTCTTAGCATTTCCCTTGTAGTTGTCTATTTTGATGTAGATGTCATTCGGGATACTTTGAAGAAGTAAATATCTTGCTTGTTTATCTGCTTTGTATCGGCTTTTCTGTTCTTCAGAATACTGAGAGATATCCAATTCCACTGTTTTCATCTTTTGATCTCTTTCCTCAGTACCATCTTCACTATCAGACGATTCATCATCAGGTATCTGAACTATGATTGGTACCATAGGACCTTCTGTGATTGACACCATAATATTCTCTCCATTTGCATGTCTGTCTATAAAATCAAGGAATCTGTCTTTCCACTATTAGTACTCTCCTTTGAACAGAACAGGAGGCTTGACATCAGTGCCAATGGAAAGAGCATTTTTGGAAGTCATTTTGATAAAACCTGTTTGAGAAATATATGCAATAAGAAACTAGAAACTGATCGTTAGTCCAAATGAAACAATCAAGAAAATACATAAAACTTGAAATATAAAATCAGAAATTTTGATCACAACCAGAAATATGTCCCCCTTCGCAGACTTAGCACGGGGGTCCCGCTATTAAAGGGCATATTATAGTTTTGAAAAATTTGTCTAAGTCCTCCACACTTTGTGCTTCACACAGGAACTGTAAACCTCACTTTGCGTGTCACTCAGGGAACGCAAACTTCTACTTTGCGCTTCTCACAGGGAACGCAATCCTGAACTTTGCGTTTTACATAGGGAACGCAAACCTTAACTTCTCGTTTCTCAAAAGAAACGCAAACCTTAACTTCTCGTTTCTGAACTTTTTCAATGAATCATGCGCAAACTTTGTTGAATGAAACGCAAACTTGATGAATAACCCGCAAACTTGATGAATGACCCGCAAACCTCTAAAATCGAACAAAATCGCACCAAAAACTCATTTAGACCTAGACTTTCAACACTATACTTCGACAATTCACTCGTCTAACTAATTAGAACACAAAACTAACACAAAAATCCGATCAAATACGCAAACGATACAAATTTGATACACATACAGTGTCAAGAACTCGTGAACAGAAAAACCACAAAAATTCGAAAATTTGAATTGATTACAGTGCAATTGACAAATCTTTCTATACAAACTCGATCGATTACACTATTCTAACAAAATCTTATCAAAAACAACTCGAAAAATACACTAATTCTCAAAAACAAATCTGAACATGAAGAGCACAGTGTCGAACATTCTGTTTTTCTTGATTTTCAATTTGGATCTGCTCTGATACCAATTGTGTGTCCCTGAATCTAGTTTCTAAACAAAATAATAAAACACAAACAAGATTTCAATCAAATTACCTATTTGATTTCACTTCAAATTCAAGATTACAAACTTTCTCTCTTAAAATTCTCTTTCTCTCTCAACAGATTTCTCTCTCTAAAATACAACTGAATAATACGTTTTTCTTCTGACTACTAATTACAAAGGAAAGAAACCTATTTATACATACAACTAAAACAAGGAAAAACAAATACAAATTCAATACATTGACTTTTATTACAAAAGACTTTGACTTTGTTAAGAGTTGACTTTCTTTCAGCTTTGACTTTCTTGAACTTTGACCTTCAGTCTTCATGATCTTGTATCCAACATATTTATGCTCTAACAATTACTTTGTCAAAATCAGAAATCTGTTGAGAACTCTTTATACATTTCAGCTCACTGCCTTCTTCTCGTCAACACATTTTCTTGAAAAATCTGAAAACTGCTTTGCAAATGCTTTCTTTTCTTTCTTAAAAATTGATCTCTCTTCAGCAATTTGCAATTCGAGATCAGAAATTTTCTTTATCAACTTTTCATTAACACACTTTGTTTGCTGAATCTTGTCACTTTGATCTTCCAAATTAGAGATCTTTTGCAATAATTCAGAATTCTCAGTTTTTAATTTCTCAACTTCCAACCATTTATCATCTTTCAAGACTTGAAGAACTTCTTTTTCAAGTTGTTGGATATGATCTTTGTATTTAGCAAAAAATTCTGAATATTTACTTGAATTTGTTGCCTTCTTCAGGAAACCTATATGTGCATTCATCCACTCTTTAAGACTAATGTAAATGGCAACTTGATCATCATGTTTCCGCTTACAATATTCCATATGGCTTTTAGATACAACAACATCCATATGTAACTCTTCCAACTTTTTACATCTTCGTGCAAATCGTTCTTTTAGAGAAAGAAGCTCTGCTTTAAGATTAGCAATCTCTTCTTTTGATGACATCTTGATATATAGACCTGATTGCACAAAAAGAACTTGAAATGATCGTTAGAAATTCAGAAATAACCTGTAAAAAAAATCAAATTTAGTCAAATATTGAAAAACTCAGAAAAATTCTAAGTATGGAACTCGCATAACAAAAGGATATACACTTCGCGCAAAAACAGTAACTTGCATATTCAAACTTCGTGCATGTCGAAGGATGCGAGTTCTGATGTTCGCGCAAGCAGACTCGTGCGAGTTCTTGCTTCGCGCAGGTAACTACGTCCGAGTTCAATAACTTCACGCAAAACACTTCTCGCAATCATCCTGCGCGTTCTGGACTTAGAAAATTTTCGAAAAAACACTTCTGGCTAAATGCAAACGCGTACGATGAATACTTCTCGCAAATACCACATCGCGCACAACAAGGAAATTGAACAGTAACCACTCGCACCTAGTGTCGTACGAGTTTTGTAGATCCCAGTGCAGTGCAATCACAAGTAAATATGATCAAAGATGAACAGTTTATAGGCCACAGCAACTAGTCATATGATTGATAATACTTCAAAGGTTTAGGTTTACAGAGGGAATTTCTGATCAGGGTTTGTAAACCTAATGACTAGAAAACTGAATAATGAAATTATGAACTTCTAACCTTACAAATGAAATAGAAAACAACTTTAAATACTTAGGCACGCAGGCCTGACGGGCTTATGGGCTTTTAGGCCCAACAAGCTTACAACTTTGAATAATTGACAGTTTATACCCTGAACTTCTATTTAACATACAATTAGCCCTAACAATCTCCCCCTTTAAATAGAAGTTGAAACTCGCGCCAGTTAGGAACATATATCTTCCGAAACCCAAAACTGATCTCGAAATATCTGATTTGCGTTCTGTACTCCAGTCGTTCTTCGATAACTCTCAGTGCTTTAAGAACAAGCGATTTGTATGTAGAATCCAGTACCTGAACTCCTTTTTCATCTTGACTCAGAGCACGCTTCAACTTGTCTTTCAGCAACATCAATGTACCATCACAGAATCTGGCAATCTGATCGAATCGGATAAATCGTAGAATACCTTTGTTGTTCATGTATGACATACCAAACTCTGGAATCTTTATAACTGTGAATGCAGGTACGCTTAGAGCATCAGACAGAACACTCAGATCAGGCTTGAGCAGATTAATCTTCGGCTGATCTCTTTCTAACCCAATCTGAAAATCTTCCACCGAAGCAAGTTTCATTGCGCACTTCATATATCTCTTCACGGTTTCAAGTGCATCAATGACTTCCCCGGGTCTGACGGTTCTGTTCTTTAAGTCACGTAGTATGAACAGCAGATCTTGTGGCTCTAGACATGGAAAATCAGCATCAGAAAAACAGTATTGTTGACCATCTTCTCTTGTAACCATGAAGTCCGTATACTTAACCTTCATGAAGTAGGCAGGTATAATCCTATCAACTGATACAATCCTGAGCTTCGTCTTGGAGTACTTGCGCTGGAACTTTCTGTACACGAACACAAGCTCACGCTGTTTTTCTATGTTTTTCACTGACTGTAGACCATGGAGAACAACTTCATCATACTTTCTGATCCAGTGGGCAAAGATCTTCTTCTGGCTTTCTTCGAGGAAAGGAACTTTTATTCTGACTCTTTCCCACTTGGATGGATGAACTGGAGGAGTACGTACTGGTTCTCTAACTGGTGAAGCTGGAGGAGATCTCTCGGGAAAAACTGTAGAAGAGAAGTCAGGGTGATTAGCCGGATAAGTCAACAATGGAACTACGGCAGAAGACTGATCATCTGGATGCAGGATTTCATCAATTTCTTCTTGCATAACCACCAGAGCTCTTTCAGTATTAGCACATTCTTCTGTCGTGTCCGCCACTTCATACGGATATAAGATTATTGCCCACTCTTCAAGAACTATCGGAGAACCATCTTCAAGTTCCTCAGGCTTTTCAACCGTCGGATAGTCGTATAGTACCAAGTCTGTCACCTGTTCCTGTTCCTGTTCCTGTCTCCGTCCCTCTGTTCTTGTACTGAAACCCGAACCCTGTTCAACCTAACCTGATTCCACCATGTGTCTTCGGCTCAGTTAGGCGTTGGCGCTTCTCCCCCTCATGGTGATCAGGATCATCCTGATCATCATGTCGGCGCTTGAGCCGTTCTGCCTGGCTTCGGCAGGTATCCTCCACTGCTGATAGACGTTCAGTCAAAACAGCTACGGTTTGCTGAAGTGACTGAAGCATGGCTTGTTGGATCTGGAAGACTTCAGTAGAGACAAAAGGCTGGGGGTTGATGGGGTAGGTGTGGATGTTTGAGAACGAAGCAGTGATAACAAATCGGCATCCTGGGTGGGTTCTGTTAGAGATTGGGCCAGTAGTTTGGCAAGTAGAATGGATTTAAGCTCAGGGATAGAAAGATCCGTAGCTGGTAGGGAAGGTGGAATAGGTGTGGAATAGGTTTGGAGTTAGTATCCGTTGTGGTTTAAATCATGACTGTATAACTCCAACGGCTAGCATATTTTCCCAAACCTGCGTACTAATCGACTATTTCTTCACAGGTACAATGGCACAAAACCAACCACCAGCGATTGATCCAATCGCCGATGAGGAACTGATTCCCGAGGATCAGTTCCTCCCTCTTACAGCCAATAACTACCATCTCGATGTAACCCAACCTGCTATTCAATATCAGGTCATCATCGAGATACTTATGGGGCATCCAATCTCTTATGCTCTTACGGAAACTGCGACCGTTCCAGTCCTATACTTACAGCAGTTTTGGCACTCTCTCCGTGCTTTAGAGGCCGATGGAGAATTCCACCTTGAAGGTCGGATAGATCATACACCAGTGCTTCTCACGTGTGATATCTTCCGACAATTCCTTCGTTTACCGACCGCCGGATCCGTTCGGAGAAGACGAACCGTCAACTACTCAAACCCCGGGGACACACAGATGTCGGAGTCGACGCCGATGGACACAAAATCGGCTATAATCGATGGCAAGTCGATCGATAGACGATGGAAACACCCAATAATCGATGAAAAACTACCTGGTCGATCGAAGAAGACGTCGATAAACTCGAGTTCGGTCGAATTGGAGATGAGTCGGTCGAAAGGATAACGATGCGGTCGAAGGTGAGAGAGAGATATGGAATCGATCAAAGTGGTAAATGAGGGACGTGGTTTCGATCGGGGTATTTAAACCCCCGAATTAGGCTTGGGCTTGGGCCGGGGCCGGGCGAGAGTGGGCTGGGGTAACTTTGGGCCGGGACCAAACAAAAACAAATCAAACCAAAACAACAAAAAAACTTTAAGAAAAAGAAATATTTTTGTATTTTTAATTTATGAAACAAATGAAAAAATATTTTTGTACTTATCGATAATAAAATAAACCTAAAAAAAATCCTAAGGGAAAAAAAAATTAAGAAACCTATGGAATAAAAAAAACGAAGGAAAAAAAAATAAAAGCTCCCCCTCAAAAATTTGAAATACGCACGAGACTTAACTCCCCCTCGAATGATTACCATGAGGAGGTCCAAACACAGAATCCACTTACCTGCTCCCCCTCGAATGGAGGACTCGTGAGACTTACCAACCATCTGATGATAGTGCTCCCCCTGAACACATTATCGGTGTGAAGATCCATCACAAACCACGGACTCCTTTCAGGGAACATCCGTATGAACTGCACAAAACTCACGAAAAACACCACGAAAACAAAAACCAGAACACAAGAGAAACGAGAAACACACGAAATCTACTTTGTTGATACAGAAGTTCGTAACTGACACAGAACTGAACGAGTAAAATGCAATAACCAAGGAGTGTGGATAATAGCAACCAGAGACAAGTCACTGGTGCAGTTGTCACAGTCATTCGTTATTGAAAGAAACTCGTAGAGAGCTGCGAACAGATCAAACTTTCAGATTTAGCATACCTAGCTTGGACACAAGGTAATTAAATTGTTTTTCGTCCAAGGCTTTGGTAAACAGGTCTGCTAACTGATGCTCTGAAATAACAAAATAGAGTTCGATAGTACCTTTTTCGACGTGATCATTTATAAAATGGTAACGCACATCAATGTGCTTCGTCTTCGTGTGCTGGACGGGATTGCTTGATATGGCTATCGCGCTCTTCGAGTCGCAGTAGATGGGGATCCTTGAGTAGTTAAAACCATAGTCTTTGATCTGGGTGCGCATCCAGATGACTTGTGAGCAGCAACTGGCGACTGCTACATACTCTGCCTCGGCGGTGGAGGTGGACACACAGTTTTGCTTCTTGGAAGCCCAGCTTACAAGACGATCGCCCAAAAACTGAACATGACCGGACGTGCTCTTCCGGTCCAGCATGTTTCCAGCATGGTCAGCGTCCGAGTAGGCTGTCAATTCAAAACCTGTCTCTTTTGGGTACCACAAACCAAGATCAGCAGTACCTTTTAAATATCGAAAAATTCGCTTAACCGCAGCTAAGTGAGACTCTTTAGGTTTTGACTGAAATCTTGCACACAAGAATGTTGAGAACATAATGTCAGGCCGACTAGCCGTCAAGTACATCTGAGAGCCAATCATGCCTCTATAAATAGTAGCATTCACTTCCTTACCGTCAGGATCGGAGTGAAGCTTGAGAGTAGTGGACATGGGGGTTTTCATAGGTGAAGATTTTTCCATATGGTATTTCCGAAGAATATCCGAGATGTACTTAGATTGATTAATGAAAATTCCTGTTTGTAATTGTTTTACTTGAAGACCCAGGAAAAAATTCATTTGCCCCATCATGCTCATTTGAAAATGTTTACTCATTAAGGCAGAAAAGTTCTGACAATACTTGGGGTTTGTGGAGCCAAAGATTATATCATCAACATAAATTTGTACAAGAATGATATATTTCTTCTCTCTTTTAATGAATAAAGTAGTGTCAATTTTACCTTTAGAGAAGCCAGACTTAACTAAGAAGGATGAGAGTGCATCATACCAGGCTCGTGGCGCTTGCTTAAGACCATATAGGGCCTTGTCAAGAAAATAGACGTAATTCGGATTTTCAGAACTCACGAAGCCTTCGGGTTGTGAGACATACACTTCCTCCTTGAGAACGCCGTTGAGGAACGCGGATTTCACGTCCATTTGGAAGACGATGAAATTCTTGTGAGCGGCGTAGGCGAGGAACATGCGGATCGCTTCAATGCGGGCAACCGGTGCGAACGTCTCATCGTAATCAATTCCTTCTTGCTAGCGATATCCTTTAGCCACTAGACACGCTTTGTTCCTAACAATGATGTCGTTTTCGTCCTTCTTTTTCTTAAAAATCCATTTTGTCCCTATCACCGTCTTGTTCTTAGGTCGGGGAACTAGGCGCCATACTTTGAGGCTCTCAAATTGGTTGAGTTCCTCTTGCATAGCGATTACCCAGTCCGGATCATTCAGCGCTTCAGAGACGGTGGAAGGTTCGATACGGCTGAGGAACGAGGAAAATAAGCAGTCGTTCGCGGTGGAGGATCGAGTTTGAACTGGTATGGAGGGATAACCGATGATCTGATGAAGGGGGTGAGCTCGAGTCCACTTGGTGGTGTGTGGATGAGGTTGATATGTCTGGTGAGAAGTGTCAGCATCCACATAACCACCGGGGGGTAGGTCTTGAACTGCTTCGAGTGATGACGGCCTGTGAGGTGTGAGTTCCTTCGTTGGAGTCGAGATAGAAGCAGAGGTCGACTCAGTAGATGAAGCAGGCGTAGCAGGATCCGGGACTGTCGGATCGGGAACTTCAGGGGCACCGTCAGCAGGGGTCACTTCAGAAGATCCTACTTGTTCCGGTGAAGAAGCAGGTACATTCTCGATCGGAGAAGGATCACTCGAACTTTGTAATTCTGGTTCATTTGCAGTTGAGGGGGGAACTTCAGAAGAAGATGGCCTGCCATCAACGGAAGGACCAGTGACCTGTGTCACTTCTGGTGCTTGAACAGCATCCCTGTTGCAAAGTGAAGCATTAGGCTTAGAGTTGAACAAATCATCATAAAAGAATTCAAATAGCAAATCCAAATCAGAAAGATGTGCTATTGACGTGGACGCATGATTTGGATCGACTGGAGATTGTGTAGCTTCTGAACGGAATTGTCCAGAAGCTAACACACCAGTAAGCACGGGTTCTGAACTGAGATGTTCAGAAGCCATATCAGCGGCCTCGTCAAAAGTCACGTTTACGCTCTCAACGACGGTCTTCATCCGTTTGTTGTAGACACGGTAGGCTTTGGCTTGCTGGGAGTAGCCGATAAACACTCCTTCATCCGCTTTGGGGCTGAATTTTCCAAGATCATCCTTATCATTTAAGACAATTGGTATCAGAGTAGAAAGGCAAAAAGGTTTGATCCTCAAAAAGGTTTGTCTAAAACCCTATAATCGATTATTGATATTAATTGGTTTATATGCTTATTGTGATTATCTGATTATTTGTTTAATCTACTTCTGCAAAGTTAAAGTTTTTTCTGTGTTCGATCGATTATTTTTTTCTGGAAAATTAAAGTTCTTATCGATCGAATCTGGGAAATTGTTTTTTTTTCTTTTCTTTGTTTGCTATCGGTCTAAGGGTTCGCTTACTGTGTTTATCGATCTGTATGATCTTATCGCTTTCTGTCTATTTTTTTCTGAAAAAGGTGTTTCCGGTCGAATAGTGGTTGATTATATGTGTTACCTTCGATCGAAGGATCGAAGTCTATGTGTGGTTTTTGATCGCATCGATCGAATTGCTTTCTGTTGAATTTATTGTGTTCTTCGGTCGATTGAAGTTTCTGGGTTTGATCTTGGTCGAATCCCAGAAATTCATCGTGTTCTTCGGTCAATTCTTAGTGTTTATCGTCCCTATTAGTTATTCGATCTTATCAGTTTATCGTATTTGATAGTCATTCGACCTGAGCCTTCGACCGGATACTTGTATTCCCCGGTCTTGCACCTTCGACCGGGTACTTGCTCAATCCGGTCTTACCATTCGACCGGGTACTTGTTACTCCGGTCTTATCATTCGACCGGGTACTTGTTACTCCGGTCTTACCATTCGACCGGGTACTTGCTTACTCCAGTCTTTCCTTCGACCGGTATCTTGCATATTTCGGTCTTTGCTTCGACCGGTACGGTTCATTCTCCGGTCTTACGTTTGATCGATATCCTGTTAGACCGTGTCCGTGTGTTTCTGTGTTTATTCAATTTATTAGTATATTTGGATCATCCTCCTTGCCTAACGATCATTACAGTGCTCTTAAGTTAAGAAGTAAAGATGACCTCAAGGGAAGCTTTAGCCATCGGTTCTGACCAAAAGCCCCCGGTGCTCTTTCGGGGAGAGTACCCTCAGTGGCATGACCGATTTATGAACTTCATAGAAGCAAAATTCACCTATGAAGCAATATACAAATGCCTGACTGAGGGTCCACCAGATTGGCCAATGAAAGTGGTACCAGGAAACCCAGCTGAAGGAAGGCAAGAGCGACAGATTCGGAAATCTCTTGGTGATTTTACTAAGGAAGAAAAGGATATGTACGATGCAGAAAAGCTAGCAAAATCGTACCTTCTTCAAAGTCTACCAAATGACATCTATGCTTGTATAGATAGCTTCAAGGATTCATCGAAAAAGATGTGGGACCAAATAGAGAAGATGATGATGGGAAGCCACCTCAACAACCAGCTAAAGGTGACCAACTGTATCACCAGATATGATGGGTTTAAAGCAAGAAAAGGTGAAACGCTGACGGAAACCTACGAGAGGTTTAATATGCTTCTGAATGATCTTCAGAAGAATAAGATCACAAAGACGAACACGGAAAACAATATAAAGTTTATGAATAACTTACAGCCTGAGTGGAAACCGTTCGTCTCCCATATACGCCACACTCAGACCCTGGAGAAGTTGTACCTTCACGAACTCTATGAAATGCTGCTCCAGGACGAAGAGGAAGTGATGGAGCTTATTGGGAATCAGAAAGCAGAGGAAAAGCCGGCAGCTGATCCATTAGCACTCGTATCTGAGAGAAGAGGCAAGTCCGTCAGCCGATCATCTGGAATAGAGCCCATGCTGAGTGATTCTGAACCTGAAGATCCCGATAGTGACTCGGATCCAGAACTTACCAAGATGAAAGAAGCGATGTTGTTTCTCACTCAAGCACTTTAGAAGAGGAAGTTTTTTAACAAGTCCTCAAACAAGCAAAGATTCTCTACTCGCCGTGAACATCGAGAAAAGTCTGAAGGTAAGAGACGCTTTGAAGATGGTAAGAAGTCTGACAAGAGAAATGAAGAAAAGCCGAAAGATGAGCCGATCAAATGCTACAACTGTGGCCGGTTAGGTCATTTCGCCAAGGATTGTCGCAAACCAGTTGTGTGCAACGCCGACTACTACCGAGCCAAGCTGCTTCTTGCCAAAGAAAAGGAAGCCGGTAAAGCTCTAATGGCTGAAGACGATTACTGGTTGCAAGTGTCGGATGAAGAACCTGAAGATGCTGAAGCTCATTTGTGTTTCATGGGCAAACATTCATCACCGTCTGACACTGATGATGAAGATCGCAATGCTCCATGCCAGGTATGTGCCCCTTATCAAGAAGCTTTACTTGATCAGATGCAACTTTCAATGCACAAACTTGACTCTTACAAGCTACTCTTAAAAGAAAAAGAACAACTTCTCTCATCTCTAGAAAACTGTGTCACTAAACAGTCTGAATTTATGGAAAAACAAAGCTTAGAAATTTCTAGCTACCTGTGCACGATTTCTAATTTAAGAAAAGAGAATGAGAGTTGTTCAACAGAGTCACAAAAGCTAAAGACCAAAGTAGATGACCTGACCAATGAGCTACGTACGTCTGAGACCGAGAAAATTGATTTGATAACTCACCGGTTATCTCACTTCAGTGGGTATCTCACATACTTTCTCAACTGCTCGTACTCCTCAGCAGAACGAGGTGGTAGAGCGTCGGAACAGAACTCTTGTTGAAGCAGCGCACACGATGTTATCTCACTCCAAGCTACCACTATTTCTTTGGGCAGAAGTCGTTGCTACCGCTTGCTACACTCAAAATCGGTCTATCATCAACAAGCGGTTCAACAAGACACCGTACGAGATCATCAACAAGCACGTCCCGAACATCAACTACTTTCATGCTTTCGGATGCACCTGCTTTGATACCAATTGTAGATCCCAGTGCAGTGCAATCACAAGTAAATATGATCAAAGATGAACAGTTTATAGGCCACAGCAACTAGTCATATGATTGATAATACTTCAAAGGTTTAGGTTTACAGAGAGAATTTCTGATCAGGGTTTGTAAACCTAATGACTAGAAAACTGAATAATGAAATTATGAACTTCTAACCTTACAAATGAAATAGAAAACAACTTTAAATACTTAGGCACGCAGGCCTGACGGGCTTATGGGCTTTTAGGCCCAACAAGCTTACAACTTTGAATAATTGACAGTTTATACCCTGAACTTCTATTTAACATACAATTAGCCCTAACAAGTTTCTTCTTCGCGCACAAGCCTATTAGCGAGTTCTTCACAAGGAAACGAAGAAGGATCGAAAACAAGTTTACATAACAACAATGAAACAACTTACTTATACCATATGAAATCATATACATAAAACGCACTTTCAACGAGGGAATCACAAAGAAAACATCAATGAATTCAACATTATTTTTAGAGATCATGTAAGTTCAATGCCAATTAACTTTTACACAAACATAAGACTTGACACCAAATCCGTCCTTCATCTCCCGGATTGTGCCAAAGTCCTATACTCACCCCCTGACTCCCACTGGGCAGTGAGTACGGCAGCCCCTCCGATTGTCTCACCGGACTCCATGGAATATCGACAATCGGCGCCCAAAACGCATCACAAGATCAATACAAGCAATTTGACAATTCAAGAGGATATCCAAGCTCTAGCATGATTTATGGATGAACAATAAAGCACATAAGCATGTATAAGCATGTATAAACTCACAGTGTTGTTCATTGAATTCGGTTAACCAAACCGAAAGGTCGAATCCCAACTTCTGTTCAATGGTTGGAAAACACTTCCAAGACCTTAAATTATGCTTAAATTACACCTGAAGTTCATATATAGAGTCCCATTAGCAATACACAATAATAACACAAATTTAACCCTTTTTAATTCAAGCATTCTACTTTGTTTTTACTACACAACACCTACTTGCAGACCTGTTTTTGCCCATCTTAAACTCAAAATCATCAAATTACTTCTAAATATGGATTGTACCTCTTTATCCTACCTTTTCAGAGCCTATTTATACAGATTTTTTGGATTTTTATACAATTTTCTATGAAATTTATAACACAACAGCACAAAGCTGTCAATAATCAGCTTTACAACACATAATACATGGCACTTTTTACCCACCTTAAAGTTGGAATTAGATTTCGATGTATAAATACAAAACAACAAAGACAATCCTAGCTTTCTAATGTCTCTGACCTCATAATTTTCTGATTTTTCTATGATTTTATATGATTTTTCTAAAACAGTGTTGTAACATGATTTCAAACTAAAAAAAATCACACTTTTGTGCAATTAAGTATCCAATTCCATTCCAATACTAACCCAATTCAGATGTTAACTTAAACTTATCATTATCAAAGTAAAACCAACAAGAAACCATGGTTCATTCATCCATTTCTACCAATTTCATCAAAATCCAACTTTGTATAACAAAGAGTTAACTTGTTCTTTGTGAAAATTCACTTTCCTTTCCATCTTCTTGCAAATCAACCAACATAAAACCTTAATCTTACAAAATTATCCACTAATTAGAAACATGCAAACCCTAATCTCCTTAATTAACACTACTTATAATGATTAAACTTAGTATTAGGAGTATACCTTCACTAATCTTCACATATACTTCAAGATTTCATCACTTTGAGATTTGATTCTTCAAAGATTGGATGTATTTGAGCTTAAGTGTGTGAGAATCGCACCATAACTGTGTGTGGATGTTCTTGAACTGAAAATGGCATAAAATGGGCCTAAAATTCGTTTTTTCTAAGTTGAATCCGAGTTGAGTTGGGTCGGGTTTGACCCGCATGGGTACCCATTTTGACCACTCAACACTAAAAATGACATAACTTTTCGCTCGGAACTCCGTTTTCGATGAGGTTTTCGCCTACGCGTTCATAACGAGATAATGAACAACTTCCAAAAAAAAATTTCAGAAAAGATCTACCAATAAAATCAGTTTTACATATTTGCGGACGTTATGCTTTCCTTTGAAATTTCGTCGTTTTTGATTTTTAGCTCGGAATCCCGTAAAAGTTTCCCGACACTTCCAATAACTCCCAATAGGTCCAAAACTTAGTTCCAAAGCTTAAAATCCCATCGAACACCTCCCGCTTGAGTGTCGTGCACATAGTTTACCGAAATAGCAACGTATTTTGTAAAACTTGCATAAAATGCAATCTATGCGACTTTTTCGACATCTGACACTTCTAGCACTTCATATTAACTTAATCAAAGATGTTCCAACTTTTACATCACCATTTAGATCATTCGTTCAAGCTTTGGGTAGATATTTCCCATTTAGGCACTCTAGTGACCTACCCGATTTCCATTTAAGCAATGCACTTTGTATTTTGAACTCTCTCATCATCTAATTATGTCATTTGTGAGGTGTTAGCACCAATATTACCTCCTACATATCAATCAAACTATGGGCTCTACTTATAGCTCACTATAACACTTAACATTTTAGCAAATTCTCTTTTTACATAAATAACACATAAAACATGTTTTAACATATAATACATATTTAGAAGGGTAGATGTTACAAATACCTCCTCCTTTTGAAGATTCCGTCCTCGGAATCATCATTGCTCGAATAGAGTTGGGTACTTCACCATCATTTCTGCTTTATTCTCCCAAGTCCAATTTGGCCCACGGTGATGCTTCCACTTAACCAACACCAGTTCCACAACCTTGTTGCGCAGATTCACCATTCGTTCATTTATGATAGCCTCGGGTTCTTCAACATATCTCAGCTTCTCGTCTACTTTGACTTCTGTTAATGGCACCACCTCCTCGTGTTTACCGAGACATTTCCTTAGATAACCAACATGAAAAACATCATGGATACCTGTGAGTTCTTCTGGCAACTCAAGCCGATACGCTTGCTTTCCAACACGCTCCAATATCTTGAATGGTCCGATGAAACGAGGACTGAGTTTACCGTGCTTTCTAAATCGTAAAACACCTTTCCATGGGGAGACTTTAAGCATAACCAAATCACCAACAGAGAATTCAATCGGTCTCCGGCGTCGGTCAGCATAGGATTTCTGTCGGTCTTGTGCTGCTTTCATCCTTTCCCGTATAATCTGAATTTTGTCATGAGTGATTTGTACTAATTCTGGACCAGCTAGAGTCTTCTCTCCCATTTCCCGCCAACAAAGAGGCGTACGACACTTACGTCCATACAGAGCCTCGAAAGGAGCCATTCGGATCGTCGAGTAATAGTTGTTATTGTATGAGAATTCAACCAAGGGCAAGTGAGTATCCCAGCTTCCACCAAACTCAAGTACGCAAGCTCGTAACATATCTTCGAGTGTTTGGATCGTACGCTCTGACTGTCCGTCGGTCTGTGGATGATACGTGGTACTGAATGCGACTCGCGTTCCCAATTCCCTCTGTATACCGGACCAAAATTTAGAGGTGAAACGTGAATCACGATCTGAGATTACCTTTAATGGTACGCCATGACGAGCAATAATCTCGTTAATATAAAGTTGTGCCCATCAATCCATTGTATATGATTCCCGAACAGGAAGGAAATGTGCGCTCTTTGTTAGTCGGTCCACAATGACCCAAATGCTATCGTGCTGTCGAGGGGTTTTTGGTAGTTTTGTTACCAAATCCATAGTCAATTCTTCCCATTTCCATACAGGTATATCGAGTGGCTGTAAACTTCCGTATGGCTTCTGATGTTCGGCCTTTACCTGCAAACATGTGACACACTTTTCAACGTAACGACAGATATCAACTTTCATTCCCGGCCACCAATAATCGATACGTAAATCGTGGTACATCTTCGTACTTCCTGGATGAATGGATAATCTTGACTTATGCGCCTCCTCCAAGATAATCTCTCGTAAGCCTCCAAGTCTCGGTACCCAGATTCGGGTCTTGAAGACTTTAATTCCGCGGTTATCGACAGTTAGAGAATCTAAATAACCCACCATGCGTTCAGACTTGACATGTTCCGGCTTCAAAGCCTCAGTCTGCCATCTCTGTAAGTCATTGATAAGAGTAGACTCCACCGGCGTATGAGTGATAGCGTAACACATAGATCCGATATACGCCTTCCTACTTAACGCATCCGCCACTACGTTGGCTTTACCCGGATGGTAGAGTATCTCACAGTCGTAATCTTTAATCAGCTTCATGGCCCGTTGTTGACGCATATTCAAGTTTTGTTGGTCAAAAAGATATTTCAAACTCTTGTGATCAGTATACAATTGGCATTTCATGCCATACAGATAATGACGCCAGAGTTTCAAAGCAAAGACAACCGCTGCTAGCTCAAGATCATGGGTTGGATAGTTTTTCTCATATTCTTTTAGCTGTCGTGAGGCATATGCGATTACCTTGCCCCGTTGCATCAATACACAACCCAGTCCTAGTTTTGACGCGTCACTATATACTATGAAATCATCACTGCCTTCAGGTAATACAAGTATCGGTGCATGCGTCAAACAGTCTTTCAAAGTCTGTAATGCGTTTTCCTGGGCCTCGGTCCAAACAAATTTCACATCCTTGCGGGTGAGAGAAGTGAGGGGTACGGCGATTTTCGAGAAATCCCTTATGAATCGTCGATAGTAACCCGCCAAGCCGAGAAAACTACGTACTTCTGAGGCATTCTTAGGTTGTTCCCATTTCTGTATTGCCTCGATCTTCGATGGATCCACGGAAACACCATCGCAAGATATCGTATGCCCCAAGAATTGTACCTGACGGAGCCAGAAATCACATTTCGAGAACTTGGCATATAATCGTTCATTTCTCAGCAACTCCAACATCTCTCTAAGGTGCACGGCATGATCGACCTCGGTCTTATAATATACCAAGATATCATCAATAAAGACAATAACAGACTTATCAAGCATCGGGCGACACACTCGATTCATTAAATCCATGAATGTTGCAGGTGCATTCGTAAGTCCAAACGGCATGACAAGGAATTCATAATGTCCGTACCGTGTGCGGAAAGCTGTCTTAGGCACATCCTCCTCACGTACCTTAAGTTGATGATATCCTGATCTTAAATCAATCTTGGAAAAATAACTTGCACCATGTAATTGATCAAATAGATCATCAATTCGTGGAAGAGGGTATTTATTCTTGATGGTTACCTTATTCAGATCCCGATAATCAATACACATTTGGAAGGAACCGTCTTTCTTCTTTACGAACAATACCGGAGCATCCCAGGGTGAAGTGCTTGGTCGAATGAATCCCTTGTCCAACAACTCTTGTAATTGGCTCATCATTTCTTTCATTTCCGCCGGTGCGAGACGATAGGGTGTCTTAGCTATAGGAGCGGCACCGAGTACTAAATCGATCCGAAACTCTACTTGTCTGTCCGGTGGAAACCCTGGCAAGTCATCGGGAAATAAATCTGAAAACTCACATACGATTGGCACATCCTTCACCGTCTTCTTCCCCTCTTTGGATGAATCTAAAACATAGGCCAGAAAAGAGGAACATCCTTTCGTTAGATATCGTCGGGCCTTGAGCATAGAGATTACCTTTACATCTCCTACACGTCGTTCACCGTATATATATAGGTAATCTCCGTTGTCCTTCGGTATTCGAATCATTCGGTGAGAGCATATGATGTCGACGCGGTTTCTAGCTAACCAATCCATCCCAATAACAAAATCAAAGCCATGAATATCCATCGGGATCAGATCTATTGAGAACTCATAGTTGTCAAGAATTAACACACAATCTCTATATATTTTATCGGCAACTAGAACATCCCCCGTTAGCCGTATCAACAGTGAATGGTTTATCAAGCATAGAAGGCACAGAATCCAGAAATCGAGTATAATAATGCGATACGAAGGAGTTAGTTGCTCCAGAATCAAATAAAATATGGGCAGGTCGGGAATTCACAAGAAAAATACCAATAACAACGTCTGGTTCATTACGAGCTTCCTCTGCGGTGATCTGGAAAGCACGAGCACGGGCCTTGGGTACCTCCTCCTTTTGAACGGAAGACCCAATTGTCGTCGGTCGCTGAACTGATGATTTACTTTCTTCTCGTTTGACTCGAGGGCAATTTCTTTGTTTGTGCCCCAATACTCCACACGAATAACATGCGTCCTGCCATCGTGGACAACCAGTACGAATATGGCCCACGTCGCCATAACAAAAGCATCTAAGAGTTGTCGGTTCAGCGTTACATTGTACCGAATGAAGCTTACCACACTTCTGACAATTTCGTGGCGCGTTCAGCTGCAATAAAGTTCTGTTAAGTTCAACAGTTCATATTATTTAACTATACTTGATGAACCAAATTTCCAGTTGAAACGACAAAGAAATGAAAGAACGTTCTCGTTACCGACCCACAAACCGCCTCGATTCTTCACCCCGAAACGAGCACAGACTCAAACCACTCAAGGGTGGATGTTACAATATATATATATATATATATATATATATATGACATTAATTAAATTAAATGTTGAATTCCCTTTCTATCCCTCCAAAATTTATACGGTTTTCATTTTCTTATGTTATTTAGGAACAAAATGATGATTAATGGTGGTTGTTTTTTGCCCATATGTGTCGCTCATTTATGTTTGTTAATGTTCGCCCGTTTACGTTCGTTTAACATCTTAATGAACGAACATAAACGAACACAAACAAATATATTTTCTCAACGAACGAACATGAACACAAAAGTTTGCATTTGTTTACTGTTCGTGTTCGTTCCTTTGTTCGGTTAAGTTAAATGAACGAAACGAACAAGTCTCCGTTCGTATTCGTTCGGTTCATTTACAACCCTGACTATATTGTTAACTACACAAAAACCAACCACTTAATGAGCTTATAATGCATACATTAAAGTGATAACATTGATGGTAACGATTGGTTATCAAACACTTCTTTTTAATACTATAGTTGACCTTGAAACCACATCTATATCTATACTATATTATAAAAACGGCATAAAAAACTCTTAATTACAACATTTTAAACACAAAATACAACTAATTAAAATTAATTACTTAATTTACAATTTCATAATGTCTTGGTACAACTTATCCAAGCACAGTATCTCACATCATCATCTATTTATGGAATGGATACTCATTTATTAATATAAATATTTGTTTTTTATATTTAATATCTCACATTATCATTTATTTGTGGAATGGATACTCATTTATTAATATAAATATTTGTTTTTTATATTTAATGGACGATTTGATCAACATTATCTACTATTATCAATATTTATTTTTTAAATTTATTGGACGATTTGATCAATATTACTATTATCAATATTTATTTTTTATTTTATGATTTGCTCTTAATATATCTATATCTATATTAGTTATAATCACATAACTAATACATCTATACTATATTATAAAAACATGCATTGATCTAATAAATATATTTTAATAAAAAATAAAACAGGTAGTTTATCTCATAGTGTTTATCCTATATTTAATATGTTTATTTACAGTTAGTTATACAAATAAAAATATAGGACTTTAATAAGTTATAATTATGTTTCATTAACTTTTAATTTTGAATTTTAACCAATATATCTATATTATATTATAAAGCATTTAAGTTAAACTCTTAAAAACTAATTTTTATGCATTAGGTACCACTTATTAATGCATATTACTTAAAATCCAAAAGTACAAATTGATTAAACATAAGTACAACTTATAAAAGCTCAATGTTTGAATTCGTGTAACTAACTGCAGATAAACATTTATTTTTTTCTAAAATATCTAAAATTTTCAACTATTGATATAACTAACCGATAAATATAAGAAAATTCGAGATAAAACACCTTATTTTTATTTTTTATTGAAGTATGTTATCTTTTTAATTTTAAATATAAAATATATTAAATATAGTTATCATTTAAATTAAACATTTTTTAAACCGTAACAAAATACTTTATTAATACTTTTTATAAAAAACCATAATTAAACTAAACTAAAATATATATTTGTTTTAAATCTAGGTTTCTCAAAATCGTAAAATAAAATCAAAAAAGACTAACAAAAAGTATGAATAATAATCGAGGGTTCGAGTTCTAGATTTTAGAAACCCGCTGCATTGCGAGGGTACATTTCTAGTATTTAGTAAATTAAGTATTTATACTGGCATAGATTTTGTTTTGTATATAAATGTAGATACATTATTGATGTTTTAACATGTTGGAGGGATTAAAAAAAAACACAATACCCAGTTATAACTTCAATGACTTGTGATTTTGTCAGAAAAGATAACTTGATTTGGGTTGGTCGGTATGAAAAAAATATCATGACTGATTGTAGGCCCGGTCCTTCATAACCAGTCCCAAAATCTGGTCTCGATCCCCACCTAGTTTTTGAAAGAAAAAATTATAAATCTTTTTTGCACAAAAATGTTACAAAATTTTTTGTAATTGAGTATTAAAATACAATTTAAATATTACATTTACTTGAAAAATTTGCATTACAATTTGTAAAAGTCATTCAATACTATTAAATTTACATGGAAAAATCAGTCCCTGGCATCATTTTTATAGAAAGCTTGTAACAGGTCACGATCGGTCTCGGACTATGTTTGGCCATCCTTACTGTTAGTTACTACATTTAAGGCATTGGACGGTTCCTTAAAACATTCCGAAAATTCGAGACAAGAATAAACATCATATTAACAACTATGGATCCATCTACATAGAAAATAGCTTCTTCTTTTTGTCCTACTTATAAATATAATTTTGATCATGCCAAAAAATTATAATAATAAAATAGGAGTAAATTACGAAGTTTTTTCCTTATGGTTTGTTAGAGTATCTCTAACAGTTTTTTTTAAATTTCTAAAAGAGAGAAGAAAAAGTCAAAATCTCCAAAAAAAAAAAAAAAAAACACATCAATCTCCAACAAATTCCCCATTTTAGAGAATCCAACATTAATTATAATATTAAAATATTTCATTCATTTATTAAAATATTATTTCTCTCTATGTATATTTATTTTCAAAGCTTTTTATTGATCCTTTCACTTGATAATCATTTTTGGGTAATCTCCATATTTGGAGAAAAAACCACTTTCTTCTACTTTTTCCATTTTGAAGATAGTTTTAGGAAAGCTGTAGGAGCACAATTTAGACCAAAAATCCCTATTTTCTTCAAAATAGACAAGATGTTCAAAATGTTCTTAAAGGATAAAAACAATAATGAATTGCGAATCATAAGGACTAAAACAATGATGAATTATAAACCATAGATATGAAAATCATAATTTCAAAAACACAAGAATGAAAATAGCAATTTTCAACAAACCTAGGGACAAAAAACGTAATTTACTCTAATAATAGAGTATATGATTGACAGGAGTAGAGTACATGAAATTTACATTCTGAATCTCTTAATAATTATATAATAGATATATCCCTACCCTATAACAATAACGATAAGAATAACATGGCCATAAGATCTGGACCAAACAACCACTTAATGCGACGGAGAAGCTATACACAAAGACTATCTGATTCTTGAATAATAATCTTGTATACATTCCATATGTATGTATCTACAACATATATAATAATATATATCATATCATATCATACCATGTGCTTCTTTTTACACCATTTAATTGAAGTCCATGAAGCTGGGTTTCAGGCGGTTGTTGCTGTTTGAACTTTGAGTCTTCTGTGGCTGTGGCTGAGCATTCGGGTTAGGATAGTTATGAAGTGGTTGCCGGCCATGTGATGAGTATTGAGGCAGCAACGATGTGTTATAGTTCATCCCGTTAAGACCAGCCTCTAGTTTAAGACGCTGAACTTCCTCTCTCAGCGCTTCGTTCAAAGCTGTACGTAAAACAAACAGAATAATAGAATATGGGTCTTTGTTCCAAATCTAACATAATCCATTTGTAAAAAAAAAAGCATTTGTGAAAATGACAAATTAATTGAATTGTATCTTTATTTTGAATAACTAATGACTAATCAGAATCTCATGCAAGATATGCATACAAATCCCAATCCCCAAGCCCGGCCCGAAAAAGCCCCATCAGGCCAACTTTTCTTTTCAAGACCCAGCCTAAAAAAGCCTGAAACAAGTCCAAAAAGTCCTGCCTGAAAAAGCCCGACTTGTCCCGCTCCCGGGCCTGAAAAATCCCCGGGCGTTTATGCATATTACGATAAAGATTAAAGAAAACGTAGGCAAACATGATGAGATAACCAAAAGATAAAAGAATTACCATCTCTAAGCTGAGCATGCTGTTCCATTGCTTCTAACCGGAGTTTGAGCTCCTTGTTTTCAGACGTTAACCCACTAGTATCCCGCTGCATCGCATAAAAGGTCACTATGTCAATTGTTTTTCAAAATTGTTGACATAGTTTTAAATATTTCTTTAAAAAAAACACGATTTTTCAACTTGTCAATTCATGAATCAATTTGGAAATCATCATACGAGTTTCACGGATCATGATTCATGTTTCTATTTTCTCAAAAGCATTCTGGATGTATGAACCAATTTACTCCTCCGTACCAAAACAAATGCCCACAATGAAAAAGGCACATAGTTTAGAAATATGTGATTATTAGACTTTTTAATTAACTACATGGCAATTTTACCCTTATTAATAGAGGGAGTAATGAATTTCTCCATCTTATAATCAAGGGTAAAATTGGGAAGTAAAGGCTTACTTTTTAAAGTGGACACTTATTTTGGTACAGAGAAAGTATGCTTGTATAATTAGTGGATTCACAACCATTTCTTTATAATTTTTTCATCCCATCAAAATTGCAACAACCGACTCTACAATTAGTTGGTGTCTAGAGTCACCAACCGACTCTAGACATATCGTATTTTTAAGTATATAATATTTATATATGGCAAATTAAACTCACACACACTTTTCACCTTCGGTGAGACTTGAAAACCTGACCTACACGAAGGTGGGTTACCGGGTACCTCGAGACATATCTATCAATGACCACAAGACGATAAAATCTTGTGGACAAAACCAATCCCCATCAATAGCTTGTAATATTATTAACATAGGCAAATAGGTAATATTTAAGGGATGGATGGAGTATTTCACTTGAATGACGATTGATCTACCATTTACATGTTATGCAAGACCATTAATTGCCCTCGGCATGTAGCTTAGTTGGCAAAGGGGTGGGGTCACTTTGCCCAAATACAGGACAAGTCTCGGGTTCGATCCCAAGCCCCCTGCTAGCCTAGCCACTAAGTGAGCCAAAAAAATGCCCCCTCACATTGGTGTCTGTGGAGGCAGGTTCCATGTGGGGTCAGTTGGGTTGCTAGTAATCAACATTTTGTGCAAATAAAACCATTAATATTCTTAGGAACTATGGACACAAACCATCAAATGTAAGGATCTTAAACATGTAGGGTTACAACAAATGTAATTAATTATTTGTAACTTTGGCAAAATACATTATCTTCATTGTTTCTCTCTTCCGCCTTTATGATATACATATACATATACACATACATACATATACATATATATACATAGGGAGAGGTTCATTTGAGAAATGGTAAATGTATTAGAAATAGAGAAGTAATCTTAGCCATTCATCTGGTCAACATTTGCGGCTTTGACCGCGAAGCACCGGATAATTCCTTGCATAGTCTATAGAAGGTAGAGGGGTAGTTTCGTAAAATACGTGGGATGAGTTCATATATGAACCTATATGATTCACATACGTTCATATGTGAATCAGTTAATTAGTTCATATGAGAATCAGTTAATTAGTTCATATATGAATCACAAAAATTCATATATGAATCTGTTAATTAGTTCAACTGATTCATATATGAACTTACAGTTAATTAGTTCATATGTGAATCAGTTAATTAGTTCATATATGAATCACAAAGGTTCATATATGAATCAGTTAAAAGAGTTCAGTTGTGAATTACACTGATTCATATATGAACATATAGTTTATATGTGAATTATACATGTTCATATATGAACACAGCCCGTGTATTTTGTAAAAATTACGAAAGTGTCCTATTTTTGGAATAGCCGCAACTTTTGACCGGTCAAAGCCGCAACTTTTGACCGGTCAAAGCCGCAACTTTTGACCGGTCAAAGGCGAAACTTTTGACCGGTCAAAGGCGAAACTTTTGACCGGTCGGTCAAAGCCGAAACTTTTGACCGGTCGGTCAAAGCCGAAACTTTTGACCGGTCAAAGCCGAAACTTTTGACCGGTCAAAGCCGAAACTTTTGACCAGTCAAATCCGATCTTGACCGTATGAATGGCTATGATTACTTCTCTATTTCTCATATATTTACCATTTCTCAAATGAACCTAAGGCTATATACATAAACATATACATGTACATATATATACACGCATATCTGACCCTAGTGGCTATCCCAAACTAGTTTAATTAGATCTTTTGAACAACCACTAAGGTAACGGAGAACATGCATTTGCAAAATGCAAGGGAAGACTACATGCATAGAATTCTGTTCCAACCTTCCAAAGCTTATTAGCCTTTCGTGTGTTGGATCAGATCGCTCCTTATAATTTGGTAATAATGGGATAAATGATAAAAAGAGAAGGGGGAAAGAATGGTAAGATTTAGGTGAATAATGTAAAAGTATAGGGATCATGAATTATCGGTATGCATATTGATTTTTTCTAGAGTTTTCAGGTAATCAATAGGTCGGTATGTGGCGTTTACGTGTGGACCTGAACATGTAAACCCAGTTAGAAAAACCAACCTGAAGGCTGTTAATTTGATGAAAAATGACCAAATGCATTGTTGTGATGAAACAAAGGTTAAATCTTCGATTCTTAGCATGATTAGTTGATTTAATGTCAAATAAGTATGAGGCAAAGGATCGTGTGAAAAGTTGAGGTTAATGCATAGTTGTTAAAAGCATGCCTGAGGCGCGCCTAGGCTCATAAGGCTCAAGGTCTTGGGCTTTTTTAAAGTTGAGGCTCATCATATCTACGAGGCTCACTAAGGCCCTGCGCCTTGGCTGTGGCGCCTTGTGGGCCTAGGCGCGCCTTATAAAGAGTTACTAAATACATGGTCAAACCCTGGTATTAAATAAGTTTTCTCATCTCCTAACTTCTCTAAAAGATTTATTAAATAGATGACATAAGTCAAACCATAAGATACCCAGACTTTAAAACTTCTCCCTCACAGCTCACGCCTTAAACCCTTCTCCCATTTGCATTTAGCGAAGTATTGTTGGTTGCTGCATAATTGTTGTGTAACTATGTGTGTGTGTTTATATGTATATATATACACACATTTAGGTAATATGCGCCTTGCATTCCTGAGGCCCGCGCCTCACGCTTAGGCCCTGAGACCCCTTTGCGCCTAAGTGCGCCTTGAGCCTTTAACAACTTTGGGTTAATGTGAGAAGCATGAGAAGTGGATCTGAAGCGTTGATCACTTTTAATCAAATGCCCTCCCATGAATTGTGGTTTAGAAGGAATCGATCCGGTGCATCTCGGTGCATCTCATCCTAATGTGCATCCATTTCTCATCCAATGGTTGATAACCACTTGTCACATTAACCTCAACTTATCATCGGAACCCAACCCATAAGTATGATATATGCTAGATATACATGTTATGAGTGTTTGTATGCAAAAAGAATATTAAAAAAAGGTCTAGAATTAACCAAGAACGTCGGTTTCTGTAAAAACGTAAAAAATAGTCAACTTTCAGACGCCATAAGCGACTTGGTGAAGTTGGGAAGATGAAGTGGGAAGTCACGTAGTGAACTCGCCGCAACATGGAAGTCACATAGATTATTACAGGCGACCGCCTATGCAAAAAAGTAAGTCTGTACATGATCATAATTAAAAAGTGAGTTTGAATGTTTTGGTATGCTATGATTAAATGAATGTTTAATGCATGAAACGAGCTCTGATTGAAGCTAGACGACCGAATCCAATTCATACCAACTGGTTATTGGCCCAACCTCCGAGGAGGTTAAAGGGTTCAAACCTCACCAAAGGTAAGAGTTTGCATGAGTATTTGCCATATATAAATATTACAAACTTCAAAAAAACACAATGGAATTCATTCTTTATACGGTTCTAATGTGAGTTTAGGGTTTCTAGTTTTTCACATTCAATCTCACCTTGTCAAGCATCATCATCAACCCTCTCCATCAAAACTAGGTGATCAAAGGGTTGATTAGTCTGCTACCCTAGTCCATTCTCTCCAAGTACTCCTATCAGAGGTTATGTCCTCAGAAACGTCTCATGTCCTCATAAACGTCTAAAATCCCCATGTCCATCTACTATTGCTCATCTCACGTCCTCCTTGGCCTTCCCCTCATCCTCACCCAGTCAACTGTCAAGCATTATACTCTCCTCACTGGTGCCATCAACTGGCTCCTACAATTATGCCATCGCAATCTCCCTTCTCTCAATTTTATCCGATATTACGGCAACTCCCAACTCCGTCCGAAAAAAGCTCATTTCCACAATTCCCAACTTCCTCTCGTCGCCCTTCCTTATCGCCCAACGATTCAGACTCATACAACATAGATAGTCTGATTGCTACCTTATCGAATTTACCCTTCAGCTTTAGAACAAATAAATCAAAACTAAATCGAAAACACCCATTAATACCTTATGCAAAACCACAACTGCGTTACTTGCATAAATAAGGGGAAGCATGATCAATTTACTACTTGTTGCCTACAACATGAAGTATAATATTGAGATGTTGTTAACTCAAAACATGGATCTACCAAATTGAAATATTCTTGGAAATTTATAATCAAAACGGATCGTGTACCTGCAGCTTTGTGACTTCCGCAGAGAGGGTTGTTGCTTCAGTTTGAAGGGTCTGCACTTTCCTCTCCAACTCGCCAGTATATCTTGTTTTACGCTCCTTGGATCGAGCAGCAGACTGTCTATTTGCAAGAATCCTACAAAAACAAAAGATTATGTAAATAAGGAAGACACTGTTAATCAAACATATAGAATCGCAATTAACAATTCAAATTAATCATGTAGTGTAGAACACCAATAAGTAACAAACGAAAAAATAGACCCAACCTTTTAGCTCTCTTGGGGTCAATTAAAGAAAGCTCAGCTAATTTATCAGGTGCAAGTGCTTTCTTGGAATTATCCAGCATCATCAACGCAGAATCCCCTTCAAACGATGTCGCAGCAGACCCATCCATCGAATTACTGTGCCTATGACGATACGCAACACCACCATCGGCGACCTTCTCCAAACCAAACCCATCAAAGAAATCAGAACCCACTGAGAGACTCCTGAGATGATTACTGTACCCCACAGGCTTCCTCTGACCGGCGTTGACGTCGGATGACGAATCTTCGGTGGTGGTTGGTACAGGAGCATCGCAGGAGAACGAAGGGAGGTCGATATTGGCGAAGTTGAAGTCAGCAACGACGTCGTCAAGGAGGATGTCTTCGTCTTGAAACCGAAAGAATGTCTCCGACTGGGCCCGTCGGTGGTGGGACCCACGATTCGGTGTTTCAGGCATCTGATCAATATCCGTCCGTCCACCACCACCGTAATACGGGGAAGCGGGGATTGGATTTCCGGCGAACTTTGGGTCCATCATGAAGTCGGAGCTCCGGTTGAGAGCACTTATTACGCCGGTAACCAGAGTTGAAGAAGGGACGCGTGTTTTTCGATATTGATGTTAAGAGGAATGTAAAGTGTATATTTAGGGTTACCAACCAATTCGAGTCGCATGTATTTCTTTCGCATAATTAGGAGGAAACAAACATATTGTTTACCCAATACACTTTGCTAACCACAGCATTGGTGCTAACCGTGTTAACCAATCTCACCCGTAGATTGATTAGATCAATGGTCTATAATTAATTAATTTTTTATTAAATTAAAATATGAAAAATGCTTTATAAAAATAATATGCATGTATGCAGAAGGGTAATTTTGTCCGACTACATTTATTTTTAATTTGGTAACACGCGCTGTAAACTAAATAGACCAAAAATTTAGGAATTTTATCCCCCCCAAATCAGCTTCATCGAACAAAACCCTTCACTCGACACTTTCTTGATGAAATCAACAATCGACATCATGATTAATAAGGAGGAGATCAAGAAAAATATTTGCCATATACAGGATAATCGTAAAGCTCGGAATCAACATCTCAATCGTGGTTTGAAGACGCGAAGATGAATGTTGAAAGCGGGAATCGATTGCAAAGAGGTAAATTTTTTGAAAAACTAGGGTTTATATGAAGGGGGGAAAACATTGAGATTTTTAACACATTGTTGCAGTTCGCAAACCCAATGAGCAAATATTCAAGAAGTGTAGACTATCGAGGTTTAACACAATGTTTATGTATATTTGCTATGGTGGTGCCTTTTCAAATTTTGGTATGTAAACATATGGGCATACTTGTAAACAACTAGCGAACATGAAAAACAGTGCATATGTGCATACTTGAATATAGTGCATATGTGCATATGGATTGTAGAAAAATATTATACGATGTTAAGTCTATTTTGAATAGTAATCAATGTATTTATTCTCTGTGGCCTTATCAGTTGTTTATGTAACACTCGTAAATCTCTGCTTGTGAAGTTAACCCTTTGAGAAACAGTGCATATGTGCATACTTGAATATAGTGCATATGTGCATATGGATTGTAGAAAAATATTATACGATGTTAAGTCTATTTTGAATAGTAATCAATGTATTTATTCTCTGTGGCCTTATCAGTTGTTTATGTAACACTCGTAAATCTCTGCTTGTGAAGTTAACCCTTTGAGAAATTCTTGTTCCTTATCGTAGAATTTCATCCCCTACATCTTACCCATTAAGCCTTATCGTGTCGTGGGTGCTCTGTGTGAAAAATGGGAAGAATTGAGCTTCGGTACACTCTGGGCGATAGTGCCCTGGGCACAATCGTCGGGCACAATCGTCGGCGGGGTTGTGCCTGCGGTACAGTTTGGGCGATAGTGCCCTGGCGAGAGTGCCCTGGGCACAATCGCCGACAGCCCCTGGTCGTTTTTAATCAGCCTTGAGCAGCCCCTCTTCATTTATCTCAATCCCCTTTCACCCTTTTTCTCTCTAGAAACCGAACCCCAAACCCTAAAATCGGTTTTATGCATCCAAGACACCAAATCTTTTATGTTCCAAGTGTTCCTCCTTCCACCCATCAAAGATTTGAAAGCTATGGTCAAAAAGCTTCATCTTCACCTTCAACCTCAAGTTCATTTCGGGTTTTCTAGGTTTTCGTCAAAACCTAAGTGGTAAGCATGTTCTTTCCATTTCCAAACCTTTTAATAAGTTATAAATGCTCCATTGATGTTTCCCTAGTGTTTGGTTTACCAAATCTCGGACTTGATAGTTTTGGGGAAACTAGGGTTTTGATCTCGTTAGGGATTTTAGTAAATAATGTTTGGGGAATGTTTCTAAATGGTTAAATATGGTTATTCATGGTTTGGAATGTTGGGTCTAGGTTTTGGGTACTCGAGTTGAAGAGATGGATTGGGTGCCTTCGGAAAGTCTCATCATCTAAAAGGGTTTTGGAAGCTCTCGGCTTGAGGTTTCAAGCGGCCTTCAAAAGAGCTCGTTGGGTGAAATCTAGATTTAGCCTAAATCTAGCAAGGTGAGTTCAAGTTGATTTGTGAAAACGGTGTACATGCCAAAATGTGTATTTTAAAGTGTTTTACATGAATGGTTAACTGTTGATAAGTTTTAAGTATTTAGAAGTAAAATATGTTTTACTTAGTTATTTGTCAAAGTGTGAGTATTTTGATAAGTTTTCTTACTTAGTAAACTTAGGCTGTGTTAACCTCTTAAAATGCTTCTATTGGGTTTTGAACGTTTCCAACAACTAAATAACATGAATTACGTATTCTTGGTGATTTTGTACAAGTAAGGTCTATTTTATGAGTTACACATCTTTGACGATTTTGTACAAGTAAAGTCTAATTCATGTTATATGCATTTGGTGTATTTGCATTCATAAACACTTTAGAAATCTTGAGTCCCATCTCGTATGGAGTTTTGGGTAAATCTAGTCTTTGAAGTACGTGTCTTCATAAACGTTAATTAAAGACATTTCACTATTTTGGAGACCAGTAATTATTGGTCAAACGAATTTTGAGCCCTTTAGTTCGGTATTGGCTTAAACGAGTCGTGTGGGACATTTGTCCGGATTTTTAACCGTCGTGGGTTTTGGATATGATGACACTTAATTTGTGTCATTGGTGAGTTACATGTTTTGGGAGCTTTGGTCTTTCAATTGGAGTCATGTAACGTTAGACAGTGTGTAATGGATCCATAGGCACGTGAGTCAGTCTGTCTTGGATGGTCAATTGGGTATTGCGGGGTTGAACTTCGGTACCTATGTTTTATGACCGGAAACTTTACAAGTGATCGCTAGGAGGGTTGAGTCGGCTAGTGCTACCGGAATAGTAGGCGCTAGGACCTCCGCCGCTTGAAGTAATGCCTGGGAGGTAGTCTTTAAGTGTGTCGGGCCTTCGGGATGGAGTTCTTCGGAATGATCCATCAAGGTCAACTGACTTGGGGTGACACTTGTAAAGAAGTCGTAGGGACACCGGGCTGGGATGTCGGGAGGTGTCATGCGATTAACGTTGTTTGGGTGGTATACTTTTGTGTTCCCTCCACCCTCAATGGATACGGGTTTCCCCCGTTGTTGGTTATCAGTATGTTAAATATAAGAACGTCTTATGTTATTGTCATTAGTTCCTTTCGGTCGTGTGAGTATTGGACCAAGTGTCCATGTTTTCGGACGTACGGTATATGTGGTTTTGATAACGATTCATGGGTCGAGCATTCTGTCCCGCCCGTGTTTTGGGTACTTTGGGTTATAAATGGTTATTCATGTTTTTACCAAATAAGTGTCGAACTATGATCCCGTTTGGGTGAGTTTTGCGTTGCGTGTTATATAAGAAATGTGTGTTTTGGGAGCTTTGTCTTAAAAGTGCATATTATGGGAAAATATGTCGTTTCCATTTTTAAGCGTAATATTTCGAAGGACCTTGCTTTAAATTGAATTCTTTTATTTTAAAGATATATACTTATGTTAAAACTCTTGAGCTCACTAGGCGTTAATCCTAGCATTTTTATTTGTCGGCATGTGCATCAGATTTCAAGGTTGAGAGTTGGTTCTAGCAATCCTGTGAAGAGTAAAGCCTTAGCTAGATCCGAAAGTAAGTATTCGGTGAAGTCTTCCGCATTATGGAGATAGTGACTATGCATGGGTATTAGTAGCACCCGTCCCTTATAGTCTGTATACATATAAGATGGTATACGTGTATTGTAGCTAAATCTGATTTCGTGGTTGTAGATGATTCATTTATCGATGTATTTAGAAATTTTTAAATAAGTTGCTATTTCCAGATTTGAGGGTGTTACAGTTTAGCTAAATCTGTATCTGTTTAGGCCTTGGGTATTTAAGTCCCTTGTGGCTTTGTTCCTTGTAACTTTGGATTTCATATCTGGAATAGAAATACATTTGGCGCACAACTACTTTCTCTCTCTACTTTCTCTCTCTAAGATTTAGTTGATCTTGGATTATCAATTGGTATCAGAGTCTAATCTGAATCTGAGAGGATTGAGAGAAACATGTTTCGATTCTGAATTTGTGTTTAAATCAGAAAATTTGATTGATTTTCTTGATTTTTTCAAGAAAATCTCATTTTTTGATTTTTCATCAAATTCAGTTTGTTTTCTGATCAAATTATCTTGTATTTTGATTCGTTGGATCCGGTTTTAATAGTAGAACACTTTTGATTCACATCATCTTCCAAGAAATTCAGTTTTTGAAGTTCAATTTTGAGAATTTTTAAGTTTCTAGAAAAGTTCGATGAACGTACTGTTTGTTTCTTGATTTCACGATTTTACGAAATTCGATCGAATTAAGTGTTTCAAAGTTGTTAGATAACTGTTTTCGAACACATATGTGTGAGTAAAATTCATCAATTCCGATTTTGTAATTGATTTTAGAAGTTGTTTCTTGATTTTTATGTGTTTTGCGCCATATCTATACTTTGCGCCAGTTCATCAGAGTTTTGCGCGAGTTCCTCTGGAATTTGCGCCAGTTCATCCAGTTTATCAAGTTTTGCGCTATTTTCTTCAGGTTTTCATCAAGCTCAAGTCTTTCTGAAAAGTTCAGGTTTTCGTCTTCGGTTCATCGCGCAAAGTAAAGTTTGCGCCATCTACATCTCACGAGAAGTTCAGTTTATTGCGCAAGTTACCTTTGCGCCACCATCATCTCACGCAAAGAAAAGTTTGTGTCACCTTTATTTAGCGCAAAGTAAAGTTTGCGCCAACAACGTATCGCGCAAATCTCTTTTGCGCCATCAACTACTCACGCAAACCTCCAGTTTGCGCCAGATTATCTGCTTCCAGACTTGGATTTTTTCTTAACTTTTTGACTTCGTAATTCTGTAAAGATGTCTCTACAAGCTCAGTTTTACAAGAATGACATAATGATGTCTTTGGGATCAGACACTCGCCCTCCAGTTCTAATCAATGAAAATGAATTTCAGCAATGGCAAGACAGATTCATCAATTTCATAGAGAGACAAGTTAATGGTGACAATATGATGAAGTCTCTTACTGAAGGTCCAATGGTAAAGCCGATGAAAGATATTCCCGCCATTAGAAACATACCGGCTACAAGGGTTGAGAAGCTTATAAGCGAGTACGATGCTGACGAGGCTTTGTGACACCAAGCAGATAACCAAGCAAAATCTAATCTGATTCTCGCACTGCCAAATTCCATTTATAATCGAATTGATTGTTTCAAGCATAATCCAATGCTAATGTGGACTCAGTTAGAAAAGATAATGCTTGGTTCAACAGTTGCCACTCAACTCCGTCAGACAAGATACATGAACAATTTTGAGGAGTTTAAGGCAAAAGATGGAGAGAGTCTGAAAAGTGTGTTTGACAGATTTTGGGCTGTGATAAATGATTTGTATAAGATTAAGGTGACAAAGACTGAACTGGAAGCCAATCTGAAATTTTTAAATGCTCTTCAACCAGAATGGAGCAAATCTTGTCATAGAATGAGGAATGATGTCCGGATATCTACAATGCCGATACAGGAACTTTATGAGATCTTGATGGCTGATGAGAATTTGGTGCTAGAAAAGAAAGCAAAGATTGATAAGAAAAATAAACCAAAGACAGTTGACCCAATTGCTCTCCTTGCTAGCCAATTGGCTGAACAAGCATTATCTGAAAATGCTTATGATGGGTCAACTGATGATGATGGCGAGGCTCTGGAAAAGGCTATGATCCTCCTCTCTCAACATTATCAGAAGAAGTTCCAGCACAGATCAGGTTCAAACAACCTCCGCTTCACTTCCGGCTCAAAGAAAGTGGATATCGGTGCTCCTTCAAAGCCATTTATTCCTAAGTACGAGCCTGCTAAAGTGGTTGAGCCAAAGAAGGAAGATAAGAAGGCTATGAATTGCTTCAACTGTGGGAAATCGGGACACGTTGCAAAGGAGTGTCGAGTGAAAGTTGTTCGGGATTCTGCTTTTTACAGGAAAAAGGTGGAGCTTGCTGAAAAGAGAGAGAATGGAACAATTCTGTTAGCTGAAGAGGAATACTGGCTAGATCACTCAGACAATGAAGCAGAGAATGAGGAAACGGCTGCTATGTGCTTTATTGGGGATGATAACAGTGATGATGAAGATGAGGATACTTCCACTGATGAATCTGAGGTACCTTCTGATTTTGATTACAATTTTATTTCATCTCAAATGAACGTTATTCTTAATGCTTTACATGATTTACGTTCAAAGTTCTTATCTGAAAAGCATGATAATCAAGAAAAGTCTGTTTTGATTGAAAAATTGCAAATTTCTCTGAAAGATGAAAAATCTTTTTTGATAGATACAAAAGAGAAATTTCAAAATAAATTGGATGATTTATAAATTTCAAATCAGACTTATCTTGATTCTTTGACAGAACTGACCAGATTAAATCAAAATTTTTCTGATAAAATAATTGCTTTAGAAGAAAAATTATATAAGAGAGAACAAATTGAGCAAACCATATATATGAATAAAGCAAGGAGTGATGAGTCTATAAAAGAAAGATGGGGACTTGGTTTTGAAAATCCGCATTGTTTAAACAATGTTAAGTCAAAAACCCCTACTTTATATGATTTTGATTATCTAAATCTTGCAAAATATGCTCCTCAATTTAAAATTGAGTGGATGAATGAAAAGCAAGAATTAGAAATTGAAAATCAGAAAAGAATGAACAACAAGAAAATGGAAATGCCATTTGTTTATACTCGCGAAAATGCCAAATATTTTCCTGAACAATCAAAGAAGTCCAGAAGATCTCAAAATGTTTTAAATGTCAATTCTTCCATTAAATCTTCATTATCAAACGATTATTTTGATATATATGCCAATACCACTAATAAGGAAAATATATCTCTGGATTCTTATGATTCTAAGAGATATATTCCCCCATTAGTGTTAGAAAGCAAAATTGTTGATCTTGAAGATAAAATAGAAGAACAAAGTCTTCAAAATGATTTTGAAAATGGTTTATTTCTTTTTATCATGAAATCAAGTTTTGAAGATAAATTCATTTCTCAAAAACAAGACTTTGATGACAAAATTAAGTCTGGATTTTCTAATGATTTCAAGGAAAATAAGCAAAAAGTTCAAAACAGTGTAGGTTTGCGCCAACCATTGGTAGCGCAAACTGATTGTTTACGCCAACAGTTGGTAGCGCAAAACTTCTCCTGTCTTGTGTGTTTCTGAAAATCATGACTCCGAGGCTAGTTCAACAATGATGAATGCTCAGTTTGGTTTCTTAGATAAAATTTCTTCTTCCAATTCAAATATTGGATCAAAAATTATTGATGATTCTTTTACGGTAAATGTTGATTATTATAAACCAAAACGTAAAAGAAGAAGGTCAAAGAAACAAGATAATGTCATTTCTGAAAATTCTAATTCTTCTGATTCTACTGTTTCAGATCGGACTTTGAAGAAGTCATCAAGGCAGATATGGAGGGTCAAGCAGAAATCAACAGAATCTGAAATTTTAGAGGATCAATGTGTAGATAATCTTTGTCATAAGGATACATTTGCCTTTTGTAATAAAAACACAAAATATTCAATACAGCAAATGATTCAAATTGCAAAGAATGTCTCATATTCTTCTTCTAGTTCTGATTCAGATGATTATGTTTCTTCCTCCATTGATGATTGCATTCATATTCTTTCTAAAAATAAATTTTCGAAAAATAAAAGACACAAATCTAACAAGAAGGGACCCATAAGTATATGGGTACCTAAATCTGTGTAGTTTCTGAGTCAATTATGGTATCTGGATTCGGGGTGTTCCAAACACATGACGGACAACAAATCGCTTATTTCAAATTTTAAAGAAAAATGTTGCGGTCGTGTTAAGTTTGGAAACTGCGAGACAACTCCTATTATAGGCTATGGTGATCTTGTACAAGGAAATATCACTGTCAAGCGAGTTAGCTATGTTGAAGGTCTTAGCCACAATCTATTCAGCATAGGGCAATTTTGTGATAAAGATCTTGAAGTCAGCTTTGACCATAAGAACCATAAGAATCATAAGTATATGGGTACCTCCCATTTTATCTTCTCTAATACCCCACTTATTTCCTCTCTACTTTGACCATAAGAATCATCCATTAATTGTGCCTCTTCAATTGCCTCCTAAAAGGTAGAGGCCTTGGACACCTGCACCATGTTCATCATATTTTTCGGCAAACCTTTGATGTAAGCCTTGATCCTCTCCTTCTCAGTCGAGACCAAGTGTCCCACCAATCTTAGTGTAATATCCGGATCCGAAATTTTATTAATTTTGGAAGTTGGGTGAAAAGTTAAGCGAGACTCAAAGTTCAGGGGGTTTATTGAAACATTGGTTATATATAACCAATGACCTCAGATATTTGTTTTCATAATCTTATACTGAATTTTGGAGACCGACCATTGGTGTAACCTCGCTCTTTCAAAATTATAATCCTCTTTCAGGTTATCGCAAGATAGCAGGTACAGATAAGGGTAAGGAGAAGATGTGAGCTATTTCCAGGAGATAGAAGACTTCCTGCAATAGTTTACTTTTTGAACTCAGTTGTGTAATAAGAGATAGTGGTAAACCTTGTACTATGAAATGTAAGCCTGGGGCAGTATTTAGACAGAAATGTTATTTTATTGTATATATAAATGTTCAGGTTGTTGCAATTGGTATCAGAGCATTAGTTTAAGGGATCTAGGTGACCAGATGGACCTAGACTTAAATTGAGAAAGTAGAAGCACAACTGAGTAGTAGGAAGACCGTAGGAAGATAACATTAAGGTAGTAAGGACTAGCATGTAAGGTAAATTTGGAATTCCATCTGGCCAGTGTAATTGTGAATTTACAAGTACATGCTTGTGCTTAAACTGCCGTAATGTGTAGCATGTTAGATTGAATATCTTATGTTTCTTCTTATCAGAAGTATGTCTGAGCGAGTGACAAGGAGTAGGTCTATGCTGAATCCTGAAATGGATCCAGATAATGAAGTCATTGCCGAAGAGCGAATGACTGCTGTCAACCCGACTGCTATCCAAGGAAAGAGTCGCGGTCGATCTAGAGGTAAAACAGTTCAGAAAGCAACTACTCAGGCAAGGGTTTCCAATGTGGGAACTCGAGGCGGGAAGACGAGTCGTGGTATTCATCAAGATGAAAGTGTAGAGGTAAGAGTTGAGCAAGAAACTTCTAATCAAGACAGTTCGGCTTCATGTGAGGGGTCGAAAACAGACAGGAAACCGTGGTGGAGGTAGAACGCAGGGTTTTGTTACACAAGAAACCTTCACTGCAGAATTGGGAAAATTACAAGAAACATTGAACGCTTTATTGGCTCAGCGTACTAATGAGGTTTCTTCAAGTAAAGAAAAGAGTGAAGCACTAGTACAAAAAAGGTCTTTAGTGACGGTTAAAAACCGTCACCATAGGTATACGGTAACGGTTTTCGTGGACATAAAAATCGTCACCTTACTTGCCGTCACTTTTGATACACTTTTGGTTACGTTTAAAAAACGTTACGAAATAACATAAAAACGTTACAATAACTTAAAAACCGTCACTTTAGGTCTATAAAAAATTAATGTTTTTCCTTAAACCGTCACCGTAGCATGCCATATAGTGACGTTATATTTTCAAAACCGTCATAATAGCATGATATATAGTGACATTTCTTTGTCAAAACCGTCACCATAGCATGACATAGAGTGACATTTCTAAGTCAAAATCGTCACTGTAGTATGACATACAGTGACCTTTATTTGTTAAAATTGTCACGGTAACATGACAAACAGTGACGTTTAATTTTTATAACTGTCACCATAGCATGACATATGGTGACATTTATTATTAAAAACTGTCACTATAATATCACATACGGTGACGTTTATTATTCAAAACCATCATTGTAACATGACATACGGTGGCGTTTATTTTTCAAAACCGTCACCGTATAATGATATACAACAACATTTATTAGTTAAACATGTCACTTAAGCATGATATACAGTGATATTTATTTATCAAAACTGTCATTGTATCATGACATACAGTGATGTTTATTTAACAAAAATGTCACTGTAGCATGACATATAGTGACTTTTTTTTAAAACCGTCAACTTTTCATGACATGGTGACGTTAATTTTTTAAAAACCGTCATTGTAGAATTTCATATGATGACGTTTATTTTCCAAAACCGTCACTGTAGAAGTTCATATGGTGATGTTTATTTGTTAAAACCATCACTGTATCAAGACATACGGTGACAATTTCTGAAGATAAAATTAATAAATTAAATAAAGTTGGCCATAAAATCCGATAAAAGTTCACTGGTTTTAATGTTTCTAGATTTTTTTATAATTGGTTTTTACCCATAAATCATCACTAAAAATTGATTTCATAAAAAAGTAGCCAAAAAATTCACATAACCGATTTTTATAATACACATAATTAATTTTTTCAATACAAATACACATTTTCTATAGATAATAGATATTGAATAAAAATAAATATTTTTTTACAATTACATTCAAACCAATAATAATGTACATTAACAAGATTTGGCTATCCACATATTTCTACAAATAATAATATACATCTCCAAGGTTTGCAGATCTGATCCGACTTTCTCACACTCATGCCTAATCTTTTCAATGGATGTGAACTGCAACAAAAAAAAGATGAAAATTAAATATTCAAAAGTATGTAAATATAACTCAAAACTATTTTGTATAAACATATCTAATTTTTTGATAAACAGAAAACTAGAAAAACAGAAAACTATTTTATAAACATATCAATAAATTTTTGTATAAAAAATATATCAGAAATATGTTTTTCATAGAAACAGATATTTGGTTTTGTAAAAACAAATCGAAAACAGATCTGGATATTTTTTTTGAAAACCAGATCTGAAGCGAAAACGGAGCCAATTTCTTTTCTTGAATGTATTATATATATCGTAACTTTTGCACAAAAGGAGCCAACTTCTTTTCTTCCGATATGTCTGCAACGTATGAGGAATGAGTTGTAAACATATGACACCAGCCACCAAGAATATTTCATGAAAATCTACATGTAGCATACACCGGAAGAACTTAAAAGTACAAAAGCAAAAACAAACCACATGCTCACTAAGCATATCATGACAACTAATATTAAATTTACTAGTGATCTTCATATGTTCCAGTAACAAGATGCAAACCAGTCTGTACGTATCGTCAACAATCAAATTCAATCAAAATTAAAAAACGACGAGAAAAATCAATCCATAAATGAAAAGAAACCACAATTTTCGAATCTATAATTTCCTATATATTAACAAAACGAAATCAAACCAAACGAAAGCTGATGTATCAATCAGTTGACATACATTGATGTTAAAATCCAATTCGGTGATGCAGGCGGCATCCATAAGTGAAGAAGACGATCTGTTGACGTTGTTGTCGGCGACATCCATAAGTGTGCAGGTGTGGTGGTGGTGGTGGTTGTCGGAAAAAAGAGTTCATCTCTATTCAAAATAAAACATATAAACCTTTAAATCAATAGCCGCCAACACCTCACCATTGTTGTCGTTGAGAGATATGGTAGAATTGGGAGGGGGAGGCGTGGGTTGGGAATAAAAATTAGGGTTTAGGGGAATAAAAAGAAAGTGGGATTTGGGGGGAAATAAAAAGAGGGGGAGGGGTGGGTTTGGAGGGAAATAAAAAAAAGGGGGGGGGGGTTTGGGGGGAATAAAAAATGAGTTTGAGGGAAACCGTAGTTTTTGGAAAAATTTTGAATTGTTATTTCAAAAAATATAAGTCAAACTAAAATCAAATTTTTGGATATGTTTCTTTTTTGTTTAAAAAAATCAATTCAATTTTTTTATAATAATTAAAATATTTTAGATTTAAAAGTAAAAATGAAATTTGTTTCAATTTTAAAGATAAAGTAATAATTTTTGGATAAAAAATAAGTATTCATGTCAAGTTAATAACTTAATAATATTTATCTTTTATTCATACGTCTTAATCCATTTGATTATTAATTAGTTTTTAGAGTTCAAAAAGTAATATTCCTAATCATCAATATAACCGATTTAAGTCCAGTTGAATTGATTTAAGCCCAATATAACCTAGTAAAACCCAATTGAACTGATTGAAGCCCAATAAAACCATCAAATCCCAATAAAGCCCATTATGAGCATTGTTGACTTATTAAGGACCAATATAACTTATTAAAACCCAATTGAATCGATTTAAGCCCAACATAGTCGACTTAAGCCCAATTGAATCGGCTTAAGATCAATATAACCCATCAAATCCCAATTGAACCCGTCAAAGCTCATTATGAATGTTATTGATTTATTAAGGCCCAATATAACCTAGTAAAACCCAATTGAACCCATTAAAGCCCCACTGGTACGTTAAAGCCCAACCAGATCCATTATAACCCAATTGGATCCGTTAAAGACCAACTGAGTACATTAAAGCCCAACGGGGTACGTTAAAACCCAATCGGATCCATTAAAGTCCAACTGAATTCGTTAAAGCCCAACTAGGTACGTTAAAGTCCATCTGGGTACGTTAAAGCCCAACTGGATCCATTAAAGCCCAACTGTATCCGTTAAAGCTCAACTGGATCAGTTGAAGCCCAACTGGGAACGTTAAAGCCCAACCAGATCGATTAAAGCTCAACTATACCCATTAAAGCCCCACTGGGTACGTTAAAGCCCAAACGGATCAATTAAAGACCAACTGTGTACGGTAAAGATCAACTGTGTACGTTAAAGCTCAACTGGTTCCATTGAAGCCCAACTGGGAAAGTTAAAGCCCAACTGTATCTATTAAAGCTCAACTGTACCCATTAAAGCCCCACTGGGTACGTTAAAGCCCAACCGGATCCATTAAAGTCCACTGGATTCATTAAAGCCCAACTAGGTACGTTAAATCCCAACTGGATCCATTAAAGTCCAACCGTATCCATTAAAGACGAACTGGGTACGCTAAAGCTCAACTGGATCCATTGAAGCTCAACTAGGTACGTTAAAGCCCATGTGGGTACGTTAAAGACCAACCGGATCCATTAAAGCCCAACTATGTACGTTAAAGCCCAACTGGGTACGTTAAAACCCAACTGGATCTGTTAAAGCCTGACTAAATCCATTAAAGACTAAATGGATCCTTTAAATACTAACTGGATACGTTATAGCCCAATTGGGTACGTCAAATCCTAAATGGGTACATTAAAGCCCAACTAGATCAGTTAAAGCCCAATCGGATCCATCAAAGGCCAACGAGATCCATTAAAGATCGCTTGGATCCGTTAAAACCCACTGGGTACGTCAAAGCCCAAGTGGATCCATTAAAGGCCAACTAGGTACGTTAAAGACCAACTATATCCATTAAAGCTCAATTGGGAACGTTAAAGCCCAATCGGAACCGTTAGAGCCCAACCGGATCGATTAAAGCTCAACTATACCCATTAAAGCCCCACTAGGTACGTTAAAGCCCAAACGGATCAATTAAAGACCAACTGTGTACGTTAAAGCTCAACTGGTTCCATTGAAGCCCAACTGGGAACGTTAAAGCCCAACTGTATCCATTAAAGCTCAACTATACCCATTAAAGCCCCACTGTGTACGTTAAAGCCCAACCGGATCCATTAAAGTCCACTGGATTCGTTAAAGCCCAACTGGATCCATTAAAGCACAACCGTATCCATTAAAGACCAACTGGGTACGCTAAAGCTCAACTGGATCCATTGAAGCCCAACTAGATACGTTAAAGCCCATGTGGGTACGTTAAGGTTCCATTAAAGCTCAACTGGATCTGTTAAAGCCCAAATAGGTACGTTAAAGCCCAACTATGTACGTTAAAGCCCAACTGGGTACGTTAAAACCCAGTTGGATCTGTTAAAGCCTAACTAAATCCATTAAAAACTAAATGGATCCTTTAAATACTAACTGGATCCGTTATAGCCCAATTGGGTACGTCAAATCCTAAATGGGTACATTAAAGACCAACTGGATCCATTAAAGCTCAACTAATAAAAAACAATATTTAATTTTCTTAGTGTTTTCGCCGGATTTTCGGCGGAATCAAATTTTTTTTATTATTTTTTTGAAGTTTTCTAAGAAATAAATAAATATTTAATTTTTTAGTTTTTTCGGCGGAATCAATTTTTTTTTAAAATTTTTTTTAATGTTTTCTAAGAAAAATTAAATATTTAATTTCTTAGTGTTTCGGCGGATTTTCGGCGGAATCAAATTTGTTTTATCATTTTTTTAAGTTCTCTAAGAAAAAAATAAATATTTAAAATTTTTAGTGGTTTCGGCGGATTTTCGGCGGAATCAATTTTTTTTTTATTATTTTTTTAAAAGTTTTCTAATAAAAAATAATATTTAATTTTCTTAGTGTTTTCAGCGGAATCAAAATTTTTTATTATTTTTTTTAAAATTTTCTAAGAAATAAATAAATATTTAATTTTTTTAGTGTTTTTCGGAGGATTTTCGGTGGAATCAATTTTTTTTATATTATTTTTTTAAAGTTTTCTAAGAAATAAATAAATATTTAAAATTTTAGTGTTTTTCATAACCCCTAATTACGAGTTGGTCCCTGAGAATTGATGTTGGGCCGAGTTTGGTCCTTCAATAAAAAAAATGTAACGTGCGCTACATATGGGGATCGATCCCACGACCATAACCTCACAACAAACGGCCTTTAACACTAAGCTACAACTTCGTTTTTGATATATTATCCACCATTTTTCTTTTATCTCTCGTCTCCGGTCCAGCTTTGTTCATCCAACTTCGGTGTCTGTTTCGGTCTAGATCCACTCCGAATTGCCAAAATCTCAAAACACGAACATTGTATATATGTGTGTTGGGTTTCCAGATCATCTTTAATCTCTTGAATCAGAGCTCGGACGAGTGAGATACGGACGAAACACCACAGGCACGCAAATCTGTCAAAAATCCTTGTTTTGTTCTTTTTCGCTCTAAATTGTTCCGAACCTATAAAATATAAAAACGCATCAATGTAGTTCGGTTTTACTACTTTTATGCATTAGGTGATTGGCGAGAAAATAAAGTACAACTTAACGGCCGATCATCGTTTTTGGATGGAAAAAATGATCGAGATTGAAGAGTTTATCTTCTGAATTCTGTGTGTAAATTGGTAATTTGGGAATTTTGTGGGATTGTGGTGGGGAGAGGGAGCGTGAGACTTCACGTGCGCTACAAAGACCCTCTCCCTTCATATCTATACTATATTATAAAAACGACATAAAAAACTCTTAATTACAACATTTTAAGCACAAGGTACAACTAATTAAAGCCAATTACTTAATTTACAGTTTCTTAATGCTTTAGTACAATCTTTCCAAGCACAGTATCTCACATAATCATCTATTTGTGGAATGAATACTCATTTATTAATATAAATATTTGTTTTTTTGGTGGAGGATTTTATAAACTAGATTTTATATTAGCATAATCTATTTTAAATGTAGATTTTACATTTAAATATATATTAATGAGATGTAATATAAAATCTTTTTTCTCTCGTATTTTTTTATATTACATCTCATAATGATTTTTCCATATTTTATTTTATAAAATCTTTTTCCATATTTTATTTTATAAAATCTTTTTACATAATGAGATGTAATATAAACTCTTTTTTCTTCCGTATTTTTTTTGCTAATATAAAATCTATTTTATTTTATAAAATCTACACGTATTTTATATTAGCATAATATAAAATCTACACGTATTTTATATTAGCATAATATAAAATCTACACGTATTTTTTTTGATAATATAAAATCTACACGTATTTTTTTTTCACGAGCATTAAAAGAAGAAAAAAGAAGGTTGATATGAATTAAAAATAAAAAATAACGAGATACACTAATAAATTATCGTATTCTTTAAAATAAAAATATTCCGCAATACTTTCCAAATTAACCAAGTGTAAAGAAAATAAAATAGAAACCATGTAGATATAAAAATATTCTTCCATATTTTTAATATATTTACATTTAAATGTAAAATCGAAAATGAAAATAAAAGATTTTAAAATATTCTCTACATTCACTATAAATATATATAGTTTCTCTATGTATCATCCGAGTACAAGAAGAAGACGAACGGTCGGGTGTCAATGGCGGATCCTGCAACTGAACAAAAGGTATTCCACTATATTTTTGTTTCTTTGAAAAACTAATTTTTTTTATTTTATTTTATTTATTGAGGATTTGTTTATATTTTTCAAAACCCACAATCATATTTTTCGAAGTAGGGGAATAAGATATATATACATATCTTTATTTTTATCGACTAATACTATTAGGTCTTGAAGTCAATAGTCAGATAAATTTTCAAGTGGTACTGAGTGAATTTGAACTATACCAGTTGAGTTGCCGGTTACAAAAGATAGAAATCATTTATTTTCTTTGTCATATTTGATGTGGATTGAATGTTGTTAATTAATCTACAGATTTATACGTTCAAAGTGATTGTCAAGTGTTGTCGAGGAGGTTTCAGAAAAATTGCAAAATCTGTAAAAACGTATGTTCATATTTATAATTATTTCAATAATAGTGATATGTTGTGAGACATGTCGTTTGAGTTTTAAATAATATAATATAAAACTATTACCAATATTATTGCACAAACTCATAACAACAAACGATTAAGAATATATGCAAATTAACCACTTATGAAAATACATTCGTTTTTCACATTGTATTTCATTAATTGTTAACAGAGAAATTACGTTTCATTTTAACTCGGTTCAATATTCCAACAAAAAAATTATCCTCTCGTGCAATGCACAGACCCAACACTAGTATACAATAGTATATAGATATTGCAAAGATTTCAAGAATGCAAATATATCTTGAAATTATATAGAATATTTCTTTATTAAAATCTAACACTCAAACTCTATATGAGATCCTGAATAGTGAACTTTCAATTTCATTATGAATCACAATTTATAAACTCTATAAATAACTGAATTTCTAACAAAAACACCAAGATCAAAATTTGAACCCGCCATTTTTTAATTAAAATTTTTGAAAAAACCGCCGTAACTCATTTAATTAAATTTTTTGAAAAATACGCCATATTTTAAAAAAAAAATTGAAATTTTTGGAATTTTCGACAGATAAGTCCGTCGGAAATCCGCCGATAAAGCCTATCCACCGGAAATTCTTTTTATTTTTTTAATACTATTATTATTATATTGTTATATTATTGTCCATTAAAGCCCAACCGATCCATTAAAACCCAAATGGGTCCATTAAAGCCCAACTGGTCCATTAAAGCCCAACCGATCCATAAAGACCATGTGGATCCATTAAAGCCCAAATGGATCCCTTTAAAGCCCAAATGGGTTCATTAAAGCACAAGTGGGCCCATTAAAGTCAAAGTGGGACCATTAAAGCCCAACCGATCCATAAACACCCATGTGGATCCATTAAAGCCCAAATGGATCCTTTAAAGTCCAACTGGATCCATTAAAGCCCAAACGAGTACATTAAAGCCTAAGTGGATTCATTAAAGCTTAACTGAATCCATTACAGCACAAGTGGAATCATTAAAGCCCAACCGATCCATTAAAGTCCAAATGGGTCCATTAAAACCCAAGTGGGTCCATTAAAACCCATATGGATCCATTAAAACCCAAGTTGATCCATTACAACGCACAATAGCACGACATAATGTAATACCCGTGTAAGACTCAGTTTAAAATCATATCATTATTTCTTACCCGAATTGAACCTTAAATAAAAAAATGGTAATCAAGGTTAGTTAAGGGTTAAAAATGTTATTAACCTAAATTCTTTATATAATATATATATATATATATATATTACGTCTTATAAATATATATATATATATATATAGCATATTAAAATGTCAAATGAAGATAATTGAGGGATTAAAACGGTCAATTAACCAAACTAATTAAAATTACATATATAACAAATATTTTGTTTGATTAGAGTAAATTACTTCCATCGTCACCTTCATTCTTCCACACCGCCTTCAACTTCAATTTCATTCTCTCTCTCTCTCTAAAAACTCTCGTCCTTCTCTCTAAAATAACTCTTCAATTGTTGAAGCAATCGGAGAAACAATTACATATTCGGAAACTACTTGTCGAGCCCGTCCTAGAGGTATAAATTTCTTTTTAAGTTATTTAAGTTGGTAAGCTTGGGTAGTTGAAGTTGGTTGGTAGATTATGGTTAGATATAGCAAAGTTATAATCATTTACATATATAGGAATGTTTGTTTTTGTCAAAATTACAAACGGGTAAAGTTTAGAATCAAATGGTGATATTTATATCTAGATATTTAACCGCACACCAAGTGATCGGTTTAATGTCTAAGAGAATATAAATTTCATGATTAAGCTAGTATTATAAGCTTTGAGTTTTAGGTTGTGCGGTTAATAATAATTGGTGGTTTATATAGGAAATCGAACGGGTTAAAGTTCGTCATCGGTCTCGATTAATCTCGTGTTGCATCTCAATTCAATTGAGGTACGGATTTCTTTATTTGTTTGATACTTGGATACGTATTTGTATATACGTGTCTATTCCTTGAGTATGGTACACCATGCATTACCTATCACATAAGTGAAAAGGTAACTTTCCGAATTGAACTTTTGAAAATTGTTGGTTTTGAGTTATCATGTGACATTATTATTTAAAGATATTTGATTATGATTATATGATATTTCTTTGCTTCGAATCATGAATCATTGGTAAACAATTGAATTAAAACCTTCAAGGTTTATTGGATTTTTGAATTTGTTTCCATGAGGTCGCATGCGTTGTAGACCTATGATTCCGTTTTCGATTTATAGAATACTTGACCATTGGGGGCACCAAGGTCGGGATGCTTCCACGATGGCTATACAATCGTGGCGTCCTCACTTAGAATGGACACGTATGGGGTCTGGACAAGTAACGACTATCGAGGGCGAATGGATCGATCCTAGTTACACGAGTCGGGTCGTGAATTATTCACGGCAGGGGTTAGATGGTGAGTGTGCCCACACTGCTACCCCATGGGACTTACGTGGTTTGATCAACCCGTGAGAATGACGTATCTTCGTGATACACACCGGTCTTTGTGACCCTTGTTACATCTTTGTGATGTTTGATTGGTTTTACGGTTTTTTACTCTTTTAAAAATACATTTTTTTATATATTTTAAATGATGAATCAGATAGGCCTTGGTAGTCTACACTTATTTAACATTTGTTTGATATTTACTAATATCAATGTTCTTTATTTCATTTATGCTTCCACTCGTTAGATTATCGTTTCTTTTATTATTATTAATCCGTTCACTGGGCAAAGTTGCTCAGCCGTGTGTGTTTTGTTGGCACGACAGGTACTAGATGATTAGACAGGGGATGGGATTATAAATAAAAGAAGATAACTATTTTGGACTTCCTTTTGAAGATCTTCGAATTTTATGCTTTTTGGTTCTTTTGTTTTTATGTAAATGTAATATATCTGTAAAATTTAGCTATAGTTGTCTTCATATGATGGTTTGTAATATCGTGTTTATGTGGTTTAGTCGTGCTCTGAATTTTATAAGTCTACTCAGTGGATTTATTTTTGTTTTGATGTCCCCTGAACTGTGACATCACCCCGTTCTTAACCACGCGGAACAGGGGGTGTTACAGATATGGTATCAGAGCTATAGGTTTATGATCTTGTAGTTCTTTTAGGTTGTGATTGTGAGGATTGGGTAGGTTTAAGAATGGGTAGGTCTCGTCTATTTAGGTAATTACTATTTGTTTATAAAGTTAAATATTCTATCAACTTTGAACTCTAAATGTTCCTTTGTTTCTTAGAGAATGCCGCCAAGGAGGGGTAGACCTCGCAAGAATCCACCTCCTGAATCTGGAAGTGGGGCGAATCCTCCACCAGAACATCCAGTAAATCCTGATATTGCTGCTACCGTACAACAAGTTCTATCACAAATGATGCCAGGGTACATAGCTCAACTCGCTGAGGCATCATGGCAATCTAGTGGAAACCCTCCTCCTCAATCTAATGAACTTCCGAATTCCAGTACTCCATCTGAGAATATCGGTACATGGCTCAGGGAATTCAACAAGCAAAAGCCAAGGATATTTACTTCAGCTTCAAATCCCATCGAAGCAGAGAATTGGATCACTCATCTAGAGAAAATTTTTCGGGTAATGGGCTGTCCTGATCAGATAAAAGTGGAGTTAGCCACCTATAAATTAGAAATGATGCTCATAATTGGTGGTATGGTTGGTTACAATCAAATCAATCTGAGTTATCTGCATGTCCGGTCAGTTGGGCTCGATTCAAAGAGTTGTTTTATCAGCAATATTTCACTGCATCAGACAAGGACGCATATGCTCGTGAATATTCATCTATCCAACAGAGCGATGATGAATCTATTTCAGACTTTCAGATTCGATTCCTTCGACTAGCCAGATTCGCGGGTGCTACAGCAGGTACTACGACCCAACAAATCGATAAATTCAAATGGGCGTTGAACGACATATTTAAGGATCAACTTTTGAATCTTCCTTTTTCTTTTGTCTCTCAACTGGCTGATGCTGGTAAGAATATTGAAAGATCTCGTCAAGCAGCTTTGGATCGAAAAGCAGACAGTAACAAGAAGCGGGAACGTGATTTTCAATCTGGCCGTGCGAATAGTAAAAGTTTTCATAAATCAAGATTTAATAATGACAAGAATCAATCAAAGTTCAGTTCAGGTAAGTCTCAAGCACCAGGTTTTTCTGCTAGTCATAATCAAGGTTCTTCAGGAGCGTCTTCTGCAATCAAGTGTAATCGTTGTGGAAAGTGGCATCGACCAGGGCCTTGTCTTCGAATGACTGGGGCATGTTATAAATGTGGTAATCAAGGTCACCTAGCCAAATATTGTAAGTCTGACCAGTCAAGTAAATCTCAAGAAAAACAAAAGCCATCAACAGCTGGAGGTCGTGTATTTGCATTATCCGGTGAAAAGTCCACTGCTGGTATGGTTTCCGGAATTCTTTCTCTTATTAATAGATCTATATATGTGTTATTTGATACCGGTGCTTCACATTCTGTTATGTCTGAGAATTTAGAGGAACATCTTAAACAATTTGAATCACCAACAGAGTCTCCCATACTCATCACGACTCCGGTAGGTGGTTCAGTGTGTGTTGTGACTGAATTTAAAAATTGTCCTCTAACTATCGGCGACCATATTCGAGAAGTTACGTTACTCCCGATGAAAATGAAGCATTTCGATATTATCTTTGGAATGGATTGGTTGTCTAAGCATCAGGCAACGATCGATTGTAATTCAAAGAAGATTTTCTTTGGTGATAAAGATCATCCTGAATTCATATATCAAGGGATAGAACCGGAGCCAGGAACTACAACTGTATCATCTTTGAAGGCCAATTTGTTTACTTCGCAAGGTTGTGAAGGTTATCTCGCATCGTTGCAAGATCCAGACGAGGTACCTTCTAAACTTGAAAATATCCCTGTAGTTAATGAGTTCCTTGATGTATTCCCTGATAAACTTCCCGGAGTTCCACCGGAAAGAGAAGTTGAATTTACTATAGAACTTGTTCCGGGAGCTAGTCCTATTTCAAAAGCTCCTTACCGAATGGCTCCAACTGAAATGAATGAACTAAAGGATCAAGTTCAGGAATTGTTGGATAAGGGATATATCCGACCCAGTGTTTCACCTTGGGGAGCACCGGTCCTATTCGTTAAGAAAAAGGACGGCTCGATGCGATTATGTATTGATTATCGTGAACTTAATCGAGTAACGGTACGGAATAAATATCCCTTGCCCCGTATAGACGATTTGTTTGATCAACTTCAAGGGGCCACATACTTTTCCAAGATCGATCTGAGATCTGGATATCACCAGCTTCGAGTAAGAGAGCAAGATATTCCAAGGACTGCATTCCGAATGCGTTACGGTCATTATGAATTTATAGTTATGCCGTTCGGACTGACTAATGCTCCTGCAGTCTTTATGGATTTCATGAACCGTGTCTTTAAAGATTATCTCGACGAGTTCGTGATCGTTTTCATTGATGATATTTTGATTTATTCTAAAACAAAAGAAGATCACGAAACTCATCTTCGAAAGGCACTGGAAACACTTTGAGAAAAGAAACTTTACGCTAAATTTTCGAAGTGTGAATTCTGGTTACAACAAGTTAGTTTTCTGGGCCACATTATATCGGTGGAAGGTATTAAAGTCGATCCTGCTAAAGTTGAAGCTATTACTAAATGGCCAAGGCCAACTAATATTTCCAAAGTTCGTAGTTTCTTGGGACTTGCAGGATATTACAGGAGATTTGTGGAAATTTTCTCTCGAATTGCATTGCCGTTGACAAAACTCCTTCGAAAGGAATTTAAATTTGATTGAGGTCCAGAACAAGATCAGAGTTTTGCAGAACTGAAACAGAGGTTGATTTCAGCTCCAGTTTTGGTATTGCCATCAGGATCAGGTGGTTTTCAGATTTATAGTGACGCTTCTCAAACTGGACTCGGATGTGTTTTGATGCAGAATGGTAGAGTTATTGCATATGCCTCGCGTCAACTCAAACCTTATGAGGTGAACTATCTGACTCACGATCTAGAGTTGGCTGCGGTTATTTTTGCTTTAAAAATCTGGCGTCATTATTTGTACGGTGAGACCTGTGATATCTTTACTGATCATAAGAGTCTAAATACATCTTTACCCAAAAAGAGTTGAATATGCGTCAGCGACGATGGCTCGAACTTCTAAAAGGTTATGACGTTCGTATTCAATACCATCCAGGTAAAGCTAATGTAGTTGCCGATGCCTTGAGTCGCAAACAATTTGGTACTATATCGAGTTTGATTTCTCAACCTCAATTGGTATCCGAATTGGAAAAATTGGGTATTGAGTTAGTATCTCGTACTGGGGTCGAATCTGTATCCAGTTTGAAGATTGAATCGACATTGATTTCAAGAATCAAAGAAGCACAACAACATGATGGTGAGATTTGGGCTATCCTTGAAAAATCAAAAGATGATCCAAAATCAGATTTTCGAGTAGACGACGTGGGTACCATCTGGTATCGAAACCGACTCTGTGTACCTGACGATTCTGAAGTCAAGGAAGTTGTGCTAAATGAAGCACACAACTCATTATTCTCAATTCATCCGGGATCTACCAAGATGTATCGTGACTTAAAGCAATACTTTTGGTGGAATGGTATGAAACGTGATATAGCCGAGTATGTTGCTAAATGTTTGACTTGCCAGAAAGTGAAAATCGAGCATCAACGAGCCAGCGGTCTGTTACAACCCTTAGAGATTCCAGTATGAAAATGGGAGCACATCTCAATGGACTTTGTGACAGGATTACCAAGAACTGTACGTAAGCATAATGCTATCTGGGTGATTATCGACAGATTAACGAAGTCGGCACATTTTCTGGCTATACGAGAGACCTTTTCAGTTGACAAGTTAGCTGAATTGTTTGAAAGAGAGATTGTTCGACTACATGGAACTCTAGTTTCAATTACTTCTGATAGAGATCCCAGATTCACCTCTAGGTTCTGGAAGAGTCTCCACCAGGCCTGGGGTACAAAGTTAACCATGAGTTCGTCTTATCATCCTCAAACTGATGGTCAAACTAAACGAACAATCCAAACTCTTGAAGATATGCTTCGAGCTTGTGTTCTTGAGTGGTCTGGTAGCTGGGATGAGTATCTCTGTTTAATTGAATTTGCCTACAACAATAGTTTCCAATCCAGTATCGGTATGGCTCCGTTTGAGGCTCTTTACGGTCGCAAATGTCGAACTCCTTTGTGTTGGAATGAAGTAGGCGAGAAAGTTATCGAAGGCCCTGATCTTGTTCGAATAACCACGGAAAAAGTTGAAGTGGCTAGGCAGAAAATGAAAGAAGCTCAGTCACGACAAAAGAGTTATGCGGATAAGCATAGACGATCAATAGAATTTCAACCCGGTGAGCATGTTTTTGTGAAAATTTCTCCTTTTCGAGGTGTTCGAAGGTTCGGATTCAAGGGTAAACTGAGTCCTCGATATATTGGACCTTTTGAGATATTAGAGAGAGTTGGTGAGGTGGCGTATCGCTTGGCATTACCTCCGCAACTTTCGCACATTCACGATGTTTTCCATGTATCGTCGCTCCGTGGATATCGTTATCATCCTTTGCATGTGATTGACTATCCACTAGAACGAATTGAGCCAGATCTCTCTTATGTTGAAGAGCCGGAAGCGATCATAGATCGAGAAGAGAGACGATTGCGGCGCAGAACCGTCCCTTTTGTGAAGGTATTGTGGAAAAATCATACAGATCGGGAAGCGACGTGAGAAACAGAAGACTCGATAAGGAAGCAATATCCGCATCTATTTTAAGGTATGAAATATATATATATATATCCCTAGTTTGGTTTCGGGGACGAAACCTTCTTTTTAGAGGGGGAGAAATGTAATACCCGTGTAAGACTCAGTTTAAAATCATATCATTATTTCTTACCCGAATTGAACCTTAAATAAAAAAATGGTAATCAAGGTTAGTTAAGGGTTAAAAATGTTATTAACCTAAATTCTTTATATAATATATATATATATATATATATATTACGTCTTATAAATATATATATATATAGCATATTAAAATGTCAAATGAAGATAATTGAGGGATTAAAACGGTCAATTAACCAAACTAATTAAAATTACATATATAACAAATATTTTGTTTGATTAGAGTAAATTACTTCCATCGTCACCTTCATTCTTCCACACCGCCTTCAACTTCAATTTCATTCTCTCTCTCTCTCTAAAAACTCTCGTCCTTCTCTCTAAAATAACTCTTCAATTGTTGAAGCAATCGGAGAAACAATTACATATTCGGAAACTACTTGTCGAGCCCGTCCTAGAGGTATAAATTTTTTTTAAGTTATTTAAGTTGGTAAGCTTGGGTAGTTGAAGTTGGTTGGTAGATTATGGTTAGATATAACAAAGTTATAATCATTTACATATATAGGAATGTTTGTTTTTGTCAAAATTACAAACGGGTAAAGTTTAGAATCAAATGGTGATATTTATATCTAGATATTTAACCGCACACCAAGTGATCGGTTTAATGTCTAAGAGAATATAAATTTCATGATTAAGCTAGTATTATAAGCTTTGAGTTTTAGGTTGTGCGGTTAATAATAATTGGTGGTTTATATAGGAAATCGAACGGGTTAAAGTTCGTCATCGGTCTCGATTAATCTCGTGTTGCATCTCAATTCAATTGAGGTACGGATTTCTTTATTTGTTTGATACTTGGATACGTATTTGTATATACGTGTCTATTCCTTGAGTATGGTACACCATGCATTACCTATCACATAAGTGAAAAGGTAACTTTCCGAATTGAACTTTTGAAAATTGTTGGTTTTGAGTTATCATGTGACATTATTATTTAAAGATATTTGATTATGATTATATGATATTTCTTTGCTTCGAATCATGAATCATTGGTAAACAATTGAATTAAAACCTTCAAGGTTTATTGGATTTTTGAATTTGTTTCCATGAGGTCGCATGTGTTGTAGACCTATGATTTCGTTTTCGATTTATAGAATACTTGACCATTGGGGGCACCAAGGTCGGGATGCTTCCACGGTGGCTATACAATCGTGGCATCCTCACTTAGAATGGACACGTATGGGGTCTGGCCAAGTAACGGCTATCGAGGGCGAATGGATCGATCCTAGTTACACGAGTCGGGTCGTGAATTATTCACGGCAGGGGTTAGATGGTGAGTGTGCCCACACTGCTACCCCATGGGACTTACGTGGTTTGATCAACCCGTGAGAATGACGTATCTTCGTGATACACACCGGTCTTTGTGACCCTTGTTACATCTTTGTGATGTTTGATTGGTTTTACGGTTTTTTACTCTTTTAAAAATACATTTTTTTTATATATTTTAAATGATGAATCAGATAGGCCTTGGTAGTCTACACTTATTTAACATTTGTTTGATATTTACTAATATCAATGTTCTTTATTTCATTTCTACTTCCACTCATTAGATTATCGTTTCTTTTATTATTATTAATCCGTTCACTGGGCAAAGTTGCTCAGCCGTGTGTGTTTTGTTGGCACGACAGGTACTAGATGATTAGACAGGGGATGGGATTATAAATAAAAGAAGATAACTATTTTGGACTTCCTTTTGAAGATCTTCGAATTTTATGCTTTTTGGTTCTTTTGTTTTTATGTAAATGTAATATATCTGTAAATTTAGCTATAGTTGTCTTCATATGATGGTTTGTAATATCGTGTTTATGTGGTTTAGTCGTGCTCTGAATTTTATAAGTCTACTCAGTGGATTTATTTTTGTTTTGATGTCCCCTGAACTGTGACATCACCCCGTTCTTAACCACGCGGAACAGGGGGTGTTACACATAAGGTGACTCATTTCTTTTTTCTAAACCGTCACCGTAGCATAACAAAAGGTGACGTAACTTTTTCGAAACCGTCATTGTAGCATGACATGCAGTGACGTTTATTTTTCAAAACTGTCACCGTAGCATGAGGTACATTGTCGTTTATCTTTCATAATCGTCATTGTAACATGATGTACGATGACATTTATTGTTCAAAATCGTCAATGTAGGATGACGTACACTGATGTTATTATTTAAAATTATCACTATAACATTACATATGGTCACATTTATTATACAAAATCGTCATCGTAGCATGACTTACGTGGACGTTCATTATTATAACCGTCACCATATCATGATATATAATGACATTTATTATACGAAACCATCACCATTAAGACATATAATATTTTAAAACCGTCACCATAGCATAACATATGGTGACATTTATTTTTTAAATCGTTACCGTAGAATGACATATGATAACATACTCAAAACCGTCACCATAACATGACATATTGTGACTTAATTATTAGAAACCGTCAATGTAACTTGAGATATTGTGATGTAAATGTTTTATTGCCGTTACCAAAGCATGACATATGATGTCGTAATTTTTTTCAAAAACCCTTGCCATACACTAACTTTTGGTGACACAAATTTTGCGAAACCATTGCCATAGAACTTGGTGAATTTTGGAAACGGTTTTTAAATAAGCATTGCTATACATATTTTTGTTTTTCGTAACGCTTTTTTAAAACCGTTACGACATAAAACCATTACTAAAAGGTCTTATATGCCAATGGTTTTTAAAAACCGTCACAACATAAAGCAACGATTTTACTAAACCGTCTGAAACCGTTACGTTAGGGAACCTTACGATTTAGATAAAAACCATTACTAAAAGGTCTTATATGCCAACGGTTTTTAAAAACCGTCACAACATAAAGCAACGATTTTACTAAACCGTCTGAAACCGTTACGTTAGGGAACCTTTTATTACGTTTTTATCTAAAATGTTGCTTTATGTTTCTATGTTTTTTTTTGTAATAGTAACGTTTCTTTATTAAAACTGTTACTAAAACAATTCTATAACTTTTTATGTGACCTTTTGTAACGGTTTTTTATCAAACCGTTACAAACCTATTTTTCAAAATCGCCACAAAAAGTCATTTTTGTACTAGTGAAGATAAAGTAGTAACTGAGGTAGGAGAATCACCAGTAACTGGAGTGGGTAGTCACCCTCAGTGAAACCCCATTGTGTCAGTTAAAGCTGTAGCTGGAAAAGGATGTAGTTTTAAGGAGTTTGCTGCTTGCAAGCCTCCTACTTATAAAGGGGAATGTGATCCCGTGATAGCGTTAAGATGGGTAAAAGGTATGGAGCTATCGTTTGATACTAGTAAGTGTGCTGAAGAAGATAAAGTAGTCTATGCTTTGTCAATGCTGATAAGCGAAGGAAACCGATAGAGTTTCAGATAGGAGACAAGGTAATGTTGAAAGTTTCGCCTTGGAAAGGGGTAGTCAGATTTGGAAAGAAATGAAAGTTGAGACCAAGGTTTGTTGGACCATTTATCATCACGGGACGTGTTGGTGAAGTGGCTTACGAACTTGATCTACCAGAAAGTTTGCGTGGGATTCATCCCACATTTCATGTGTCAAACTTGAAGAAGTGTTTAGCAGAAACAGATGTAGTAGTTCCCTTAGAAGATATTCAGGTAGATGAAAAATTAAGTTATATTGAGGAGCCTGTAGCAATTACGGACCTCAAAGTAAAGAGGTTAAGAAACAAAGATATCCGCTTAGTAAAGGTCCAATGGAAATTTCACCAAGGACAAGAGTCCACGTGGGAAGTAGAGCCAGACATGAAATCTCAGTATCCCTATTTGTTTAGCGATAGAATTCCGAGGACGGAATTCTCTTAAGGGTGGAAGATTGTAATATCCGGATCCGAAATTTTATTAATTTTGGAAGTTGGGTGAAAAGTTAAGCGAGACTCAAAGTTCAGGGGTTTATTGAAACATTGGTTATATATAACCAATGACCTCAGATATTTGTTTTCATAATCTTATACTGAATTTTGGAGACCGACTTAGAGAGAAAGAGAGGAAGCAGAGTGAAGCAAGGAGAAAGAGAAAGAGATTGAAGAAATCGATCCGTTTTTGGTCAAATAGAGGTATGATTCTAGCTTAATACTTCTATCTGCATGTTATAGTTTGTAAATAGTCTTGTTATTCAAGCTTTTAACCGTATATTCGATCAATTTATAAGATTTGATGTTCTGGGTTCTTCTGTAAAAAGTAACCGACTCTGTATGAATATCGGACCGAAACGAAGGTTTTGACCGGTAAAGGTATCGGTCGACCGGTAAAGTGTAGTCGACCGGTAGGTTGTAAGGCCCGGTAAGGATATTTGATCGATATAATGTCAACCGGGACCAAGGTCGACCGGTATATTGTTGTTGACCGGTAGTTTGTTGTGGACCGGTATTGCTCGACCGGCATTGCTCGACCGGTATTACTCGACCGGTGTAGTGACTGACCGGTATAATGTTAATCGGTCCTAAGAGTATTGATCAGAGTGGTGTCGACCGGGATAATAGCAGTAGATTGTATTTGATGAGTTTTTAGAAAGAAAGAGTATTAGTTTCAAGTTAGCTTACCTTTGTTTTAATACCATCGTAGGTGGTGTTAATCAGTAGAAGTCAGAGCTTAATCAAGGAGAATCAGAGGTGAGTCTTTCAAACTAAATCTTTTATGATTTTAGCAGTTATTTGATAAATGTGGGTTTTATATACTGCGCATTTATAGTATTGAAAGTTATGCAGAATTATTGCAAAAGATTGATTTAATCAGTTTGGCATGTTTATGCTCAGTTTATATAAATTTGTTTTATATACAGTCAGGACTAGGTGTATGCATACATTTGAGTCAGAAGTCTGACCTAAGTCGGGAAGTGTGACCCGCCTGCTCGTACCGGGGAGTGTGGCCCGTTTATGACATTAGGGTGTGTCCCTAAAATAAGGCAGTGCGAGACAGACATACCGTCTTTGACGGAAATGTTGGTCAGTAGCTTAAGGTACGCTTGCGAAGCGTAAAAGTGGTCAGTTATGGCCAGTAGATTGAGTTATGCCTGCGAAGCATAAAGTATTTTAACTTTTGATTAAAAGAGCAGGTTATGTTTTTGAGATATAAAGAATTGTTTAAATGTTTTAATTAATATTTGAACTGTTGTAGTAGTGATTGGAGGGGACTCACTAGACCATTGGTGTAACCTCGCTCTTTCAAAATTATAATCCTCTTTCAGGTTATCGCAAGATAGCAGGTACAGATAAGGGTAAGGAGAAGATGTGAGCTATTTCCAGGAGATAGAAGACTTCCTGCAATAGTTTACTTTTTGAACTCAGTTGTGTAATAAGAGATAGTGGTAAACCTTGTACTATGAAATGTAATCTTGGGGCAGTATTTAGACAGAAATGTTATTTTATTGTATATATAAATGTTCAGGTTGTTACACCTAGCTTATCCATGAACAGTTGGTTGTACTCTTTTACGGTCAAATTCTCCTTTTTCAAGTTCTAGAACTCATCTATGATCCGGTCCGTAGCCCTCTCATCACAGTATTCTTCTAACACTTTTCTCTTAAAAGTTTCTCAATCCAGTTTGGCTAACACGGAGGCCTCTAGAGACATGGGAAGATGTTCCACCATGTGGGGGCCACCCCTCGCAACATCTGAGAGCCGAACTTCGCTTTCTGGCCCTCACCACATTTACTTGTTCGACAAGTCTGTTCCATCTCACGGATCCAATTCATACAGACTATCGGATCATCATTACCCTTGAACTCGAGTGGCCTGTAGCTCAAGAAAGTTTTGAAGGAGCAAGTTTTTACCGCTTTCCTTCCCTTGCCTCCAATGTCGCTATCCCATCCGTGGGGATTTCATTTCTGGTACCCCCGGATCCCACTGTAACCACATTTTCCACAGCCGTTTCATGCCTACGATTGTTAGTGTCCCTGTCCTTGAGCAACTTCATGAATAGTCTTGTTATTGGGCCATAGCCTTATTCATAGCCAACATCATTCGGTCCACCATCCTTGTTTCTGGTGTCTTCCATGACCGGCTCAGATGTGGCTATGTTGCGTTGGGGTATAAGTTTAACTCCTCCGCCCAAAAAATTCTGTAGATGTGGGAGCAATTCTGCCACAGTCACTCTTGGTTGGTCGGCCATCAATGTCATTGCTTCATGGCTGTAACACCCTAAAAATAGGGATAACAAAAATCCGAAAAACGGACATGAGGTATACTAAAATTTCCATAGCAAGAGCCTCCCAAAAATGGGGAATATATAAATAACCTGTTTAATCACAATTTGTAATTTTAACGGACAATAAAATAACAACCAACTAATCTAATTTCTACTTCTAGAAGAGAGATTACAAAAGGGTTGTCATCTATAAGCCCAACGGTTCAATCCCAAAGGAAGTAGCGTCCAAGTGCAAAATCCCCAAACTCTCACCCAAAGCATCTAAACCTGCTTAGGAACGGCGCCGCTAGAACCTGAGATACACATCGACACCAAACAAGTGTTAGGCCAAAAAGCCTAGTGAGTTGAACAATAATAAGCATGCATGATCAGCTACAATTCTTATCAGCAGTTAACCATAGTTCAATATATGTGGAGTCAATAGGGGAGACCCATAGCACCAATAAAGTTCCACCCAAAGAGTCGATATACCTTGATGCCATCTATCAAGAGACATCTGAAAGGCCCGGCACACCCGAGGACTATACCAAAGAAAATTCCTCGAATGGCGGAGGTCTAGACACATACCATCACAGTGGCGCCCAAGACTACATCCTCCTAGTGTCTACTGACTTGGTTCGTCCAACACAATTTATAGGAGGTCTTGAGGTATATTTCAACCTCACATTTCGATACCAACCAAGGGTACAATGTTACCATCCTAACACATAAGTCCATTATGAGACCCAAATACCAACATAATCAATGTTTAGACATTTAATCACCAAAAAGCATTCCGGGTAGTATTTATCATCTACTATAATCCATACATTCCAAATCATGCCAAGATATCCAATATATATATATTCATGGAGTCAACGCCCAATACCCGATTCATAAAGTAAAACATGGCATTTCACACAAAATCACATTCTCAACTTTTCTTCATAATTAAACCCCACATACTTGAACATATAGAGATAAATAACAACTAGAAGAATATGATGTGTATCTAGTTTTAACAAAGGTTAGTAAACTCACAATCTAGGTTTTTGGACCAAAACCTAGAAAAGTGTCAAACCCTAGAAGTTGGAGAAGATGAGACTTGAAGTGGAGAAGGTGAACTTGAAGAAACCCTAGAAATCTTCTTAGTAGGTAGTAAATGCAAGGTCCACAACCCCAACCACCAAAATGGTTTGCAATAAATGAGAGTTAGGGTTTGGAGAGGTATGGGTGGGGTTTTGAGCTCTCAAAATCGCCAAAGAGAAAAGATGAAAAGTGAGGAGTGAAATGAAAATCGGCTGGAACTCATTTAAATGGAATTCCCCCGTCGGCGATAGTGCCCGGCGATAGTGCCATGGGCACTATCGCATGTCACAATCGCGAAGGTTCCCACCCACACGGTACAAGCTCGGCAATAGTGCCAAGGCACAATCGCGGGGGACAATCGCTGGCATCCCTCAGCCCACGGTACGTCCCTGGCGATAGTGCCTCCGGCGATAGTGCCAATGGCACAATCGCCAGGCACAATCACGCCAACCCAAAACAACCCGAAACTTAACCAAATTCGATAGCGAGTGAGAGGTTTGAACGATTAACAAAGGTAATTCAATTATATGACGTTTCGACATAATAATGATTATAAAGGTGCGCACAAAGACACACATTCACACATAAGCACAATTAATGTATTAAGAGAGACAAGATACTTACCTTAAGAATTTACGGGTGTTACAATGGCCATCCGACCTATTTCGTGTAGTTACCATTTCAGTCTGTCACATACACATGCGAGAATGGAGGTGAGAGATAGGAAATAAGAATTATACATAAGGAAACGTACTACTACATTCATCAATCATCATAACGACAATAATTTAAGCATGCTTATGTAACAATATATTCATAATAATAGTAGCAAATTGAAATCATGAACATACTACACATAAGAATTCTCATTACCACCCTCACAATTCTCAACTCGTGCAATTGCGTCGACTCTAGACCATCCTACCTTAGGAGTTCTACCTAAATCTCACAATTCATAACTTAATTGTTTTCAGCTTAAGTCTAGGCATCTCACATTCATACCTAGTTCACTTAAACTACTGCTCTACCAACTTGTAACACCCTAAAAATAGGGGTTAATTTAAACTTGAATAATTGTGGAATAATACGAAGCTATCGTAAACAATAACCCAAAAAGAGGAACAATTGTATTGCGTTTACATTACAAACAACCAAGTGAAATAAAACTCAACAACCTACTAATCTAGACCAACGAAGTTTTAGATTATGGACGGGTGTTGCTATATCACTTTCAAAAGTATGCTATTACTATACCAAAATGCATGCCTCTATACACTCCCAAAAATGCTACTTCCCTTCAAGACTCTCCGCTCAAACCCGAGAAGTCCCACCACTTGAATGATTTGCTATACATGTCATTTTAAGAAAAAATGTTAGGCTAAATCCTAGTGAGAACAAACAGTTATATTGGAGAAGACAGTAAGTTTTAATGAAATAAGTGCGGATAAGTAACTAAATAAGCATGGATAAAATTTCACTTTTATACAGATACCTCTTGGGTTGACGGGGGAGTCCCGCTTACTAACATAAGTGACAGAACACAAAAGTAGGCCACTTGACATGTTAGTAAAACCAATCATATAGTAATACACGTATTGGATGTCGAGCCCGACTAATTAAAGCATACACCCATGGAATGTCAACTTCAACCCCTTGGGTCTATATATTGAGTTATCTTCATCCAAGAAAATGTACTGGCACGTAGGGTGTAATACCGTTGATGCCTAATCTGTGCCTCAATGTGGAAAAGTACCGTTCCATCATTGGACATAATGACTCTAGTGCTTATGGATCCATTACACTTGATACCAATCAAACAATATATTCCAATTAACCAAATACCATTAAATTTCTATAACCAAATCTCTCATCTAGATTCTCAAGATAAAAAATATGCCATCAATAATTTAACCAAGTTTCAAGTAAATCCTTGTAAAGTTCCATGATTCCCAAAACACCCTTTGGAACATTATTTCGACATAAGAACTCAATTTCCAAGAACATTTGTTATTTATCCTTGCAAGCACATCCATCCAAGTAACCCTAAAATCTCCAAAATTAGGTTTTGGTGATGACTCATCTAAATCAAGAAATAGTTAGAGTGGAGATGTTTAAAAGGTTAAAACCGACATTTTAACATGTATAAAGTTTATAAAATAAGAATGAATTCACCTCGTAGGGTTGTAGCTTAAAATCCTAGAATCCAAGAAACTAGTGATTAGGAGATGATGTTGGGATATTGAGGAGGCTTGAATCTTCTACAATAAATGATTAAGTGCACCTAGAATATCATTAATGATCAAGAGGTTGGGGTAGATGGAAGACATTAATGGCAAGGGAAGGTTGAAGGTAGAACTTACCAGGTTCTTGGAGAGAAAAAAACGTAATCCTAATGCCCCAAATCAGTATTATGTCCAAGAAAATCGAGCTGCACTTTTAAATACCCCTCTGATGCCCGACCGCAATATTGCCCTGCGACTATGCCCAGGGCATAGTCACCTGCGTTCTTCCCCTCTCGGTACCCTCCTCACGATAATGCCCCGTGATAGTGACCTAGTGTCACAGTCACGGGCATAGTCGCCGCCTCCTAGCACCCCACGGTACATACCATGCGACAATGCGCAACGAAAGTGACCCAGTGTCAAAGTCGCTGGCTATGTACCGAGCCTCACTTCTTCAACCAATCTCGTTCGTGAACGATATTCGAACCAAAAAGGAAATTAAGGCACTATATCTAAATGAAATCAACACTTTCCAAATTGAAATACCATCTAAATCACATGGAAATTATTTTTAGTTTCCGGGTCTCACACTACTCGACCTCTAGATGAGTCTCACCACAAAAGTCACAAGTCCCTGTATCCGGCTCACCATGGCACCACCACAAGACTTAGCTCCATATATGGCTCCCATGAGCACAACCGCAAGCTTCAAATAAAACATGACTTGGGGACCACTCACTAGACTCAAACATGGACAACAAAACTCCACGTTGAATAAACAGACTCCTATGCCTATGGATCCAATGCATTACAATCTAAGATATTACATGACTCACTTTAATGGATAACACACTCAAATATGTAATAATAAACACTTATGCAATAATTGCATTGTTCATATAAAGCTCCACGTTGAGCCATTTAAAACGAACAACGTTCCAAATCTCATTTGAGTATCAAACAAGCCATAAGGCATCATAAAACGTTTGGCAATAATAATAAACCCAATATGGCTACATAATTCGAAATCCACTTTTCTCAAAATTGGTATTTTTCCAAAGTATAATTGGCCGAAGGCCCAAACCGTAAGGTTCACATTTCCCAAAAGATTCATAAGGTCAAAGAATGACCATTTCCAATAACTCACACTTTTAAAGCCAAAAGAACTTAAAGTTCCAATGTCTTGAACTCATAAGTTGGGTAAAATCCTAACTTAACCATAACTCAATAACAGTCCGTAGATAACCCAACTCACACAATAATTCCATTAAAACCATTTGTAACTTAATTTTCACATACTAGAAACCAATACATTATGTTGACCAAATTCTCCAATATCCGAGAAATCTTAATTAGTGGATCAAACCCCTTTTTGGTGGCCAAAACGCCCAATAACATATCGTAAATCATTTATAAATGTTTGATAATTCAAATATGCCCAAATATCCAAATAATCACAAAACTTATCAAATGTATCTCTGATCTTCTTCAGTTGTTCTACTCCTTCCATAGAAGACTTCTTCCATTTTAGGGTGCTTTTCAGGTGATTTCCATAGACAAGAGAATGAAGATGATGATACGACTGATAAAGGGTTTTCATAATAACTAATAGAGTAAATTACGAAGCGGTGGAGGACGAAGGTGACCACCGGTGGAGGAGCGGTGACTATTGTCAGGAAACAACAATTAAAGAAATTAAAAAGTAAAATAAAATAAATTATACTATTTTTAGGAAAAATAAAAATAATAATAAAAAGACAAAATGCCCTTCAATTTAAAGAAGTATGTACTTAAATGTTTGAGATGTCATATCTCGAGTACCAAAATGAAGGTTTTGTAACTACGTTACCTAAAATAAAAATCATACCAAAGTAGATCGAGTCAAACTATAAATTTATCTAAATTGGGTTTTAGCCTACAGTTGAGTTAAATACTTGTGGGCAAAGCCCAAGCAGAGAAAGTGGCCCCACCCCCATGTATATACATATTGTGGGAGTCGAGAATAATGACCACATCAATCGAGTGGAGATTTCGAAGATTCAAGCAAGAAGTCAAAGTTTTGCGGGTAAAATTTCATATTCAAACTCAATGCATGTGATGAGTATATGTATAATATGTGATTTTGATTGGTTTCCAGTAGAATTTTAGCCTTGCAGAAGGAATTTGGTAATCATGTGAAATGGAGTTGAAGCCTAGGATTTCTTGGTTATGATTTGTTAAAATTATAGTATGAAATGTTGTTAAACGATGCATAATCATCACTCAGAACGTAATTTCAGTAAATTTGTGGAGAGTTTTGTTGATAGAAACCTAAAGAATGCGCATTTGAGTAAAAGTAGTCAATGCATGCCAATTTGGGGAAATATGCTCAATATAACATTTAAACGGGGATTATAAATCTGATACGATGCTTCGATGATGCTGCATCTCAAAGATTTGTGAAAAAAATGTTAAGTCAATTTAGTCTCAGTTTGATGTGTTCGAAATGTATGAGAATGTAGCGGACATATTGTTTGTTTTCAAAATTGTACTCGATACAATGGCCAAATGACATCATTATACATATAATTGGAAAGCTACTGATGAGAGGAATCTGTAGGTACCTACCCTAATTGATCAATCACGAGACGGTGTGAACAGTATTCTTTGACAACCATTTTTGCCTTTTTGGGCTGTACTCCGACACTGTTTAAGCATAAATTTGATAGCATTAGAAAGTATGATTTCTTAGCCTAGTTCTTAAGATTCAGAAAATAGGACCTTGGCTTGAGAAGCTACTGAGGGGTGCTACATTAATCATTAAATATGGTCGATAATAAATGTAGAGTCAGTAAAACACAATTTTCCTGTATTTTGGTTTAGTTTTAAAGTTACATTTGATTATAAAATCTGTTGCAATTTGTTTGAAACATGGTTGTCAGTGGTTCTCATTGGTATCATATAAATAAAAGGTAGAATCGTAAATCAGATAGAGTAGCTTGAGTATGACTGGGTTCATCGTTTATGGAATTCGTATTTGAAGTCAATCCAAGCGATGGTCCAAACCAAAGCCTTGTACTTTCTATTTGATTGGTTAAGATCACAACCACATTAATCAATCAAGTATCAAACTAGAGCTCGTTAGATACTCTCTTTGACTTGAACTACATTTGGCAATATCAAATGCTTAAACTAAAAGTTGTATATATTGTAGACGAAGGATCGTGTGAGAAGAAGAGTTAAGGTGGGAAGGTAAGAAGAGATCTGGACCCTTGATCACTTTTAATCTCAAACCCACCCATGAATCATGCTTGATACGGGTATTGATCAGGTGCATCTCAATGCATCTCATCCTAATGTGTATCCAAGGGTGGAGATCCCTTCTTATCCTTCTCACCATAACTTCCATTCTCACCCATGAATCATGCTTGATACGGGGATTGATCAGGTGCATCTCAATGCATCTCATCCTAATGTGTATCCAAGGGTGGGGATCCCTTCTTATCCTTCTCACCATAACTTCCATTCTCACCGGAACCCATTGTTTGGGGGCCAAAGAAAATTTTCTTCAATAATTGGTAACCGGTTAGTATGAATGTGATCCAATAATATTGAATATTTATAAAATGAACTCACACATATATAAATTGACCTAAAACACAACTGATCAATAATTCTACCAAACAACCTTGAAAGTATAAAATACCAAAAAATCGCAAGGACAATTGCGACACTGGAGGCTTCCAAGATGAATAAATTCCTGATGGAAGTTGTTATCTACCGTCTATTTGACTTAATGTTACATCATTAACCGACAATGGTGCAAGAAGAATTGAGGTGGAGCTGCTTTTGTTACCTTGAATAAAAAAACCAGGTTCTTTGGTAGAAGGAAGCGGACCTGCACCGCTCAACATGTGAACCACAGGCCGTATATTAGGTCTGTCTTCTGCTCGTTGTTGCACACATAATAGACCGACGTGTATTGATCTCAACACTTCAGAAACAGAACATGACTTACCTAAAGATGCATCAATTAGATCAAGAGAGTTGCCTTCTTTTTAAAGTCTCCATGCCTAAATGAATACAAGAAAAAAACCACAAATTAATTCCAATAAGAAAGGTAAACCTTTAGTCTTTGATGTAACTACAGATGTATATAACTAGTAACGAATATGTTTGCGAACTTTGTATTTCCAAAATCATATATGGACGTTTATATAATTCAGGAATAGAAACTACATAATTTTGATTACAACAAAAAATTTAGTATTTTGTGGTAATGAGAGGAGGTTAGAGAGCATTCCTCATAACAAAAGCTGCATAATACTCCCAAGTCCCAAATACTATTTTGAACTTTGTGTGTGAAATATACATACATGACTCTTAGTTAATTACGTATATGCACATATTATATATATATATATATATTATATGGTTGTTGCATAGTTAATTCATCATTGGATGATCATAGTCAACACACTTACATGTCCAAGAAGGTGATCATGGTGGTCTTCATGAACGAAACCTCTATTTTTGTTCCCACTCAAAATCTCCAACACCAAAACCCCAAAGCTGAAAATATCCGATTTTACTGAGAAGAGACCATTCACTGCATACTCTGGAGATATGTAGCCCTTGAGTAGCTAGAAGTTAGGACCATGTAATTCAATAGACACAAAAGGTAATTATAAAATGTAATGAATAGGCAAGGCAAAGTTAAGGAATTCTTACAATGTTCCCACCACTCTTTTCGTATTTGCTTCACTCTCGTGTCCTTTAAAAATTCTAGCCAAACCGAAGTCCGATATCTTTGGATTCATGTCATGATCGAGCAAGATGTTGCCTGCTTTTAAATCCCTATGGACAACTCTAAGTCGAGAATCTTGATTCAGGTAAAGAAGACCTCCAGCAATCCCATGGATAATGTGGAAGCGGAGTGGCCAATCAAGTAATGACTTCCTTAAATCATCTGCCAAAAATGCAAAAACTTGGTTTTTTAAATTGTATTTCTTTTTCAATTCAATAAATTTAGTATATGGAATTTAACGAGATGCCAACCAAATATAAACTGGTCCAGGCTTTTGTTAGGCATGTATTCATAAATGAGCATTGTCTCGTCGCCTTGAATGCAGTATCCTAAGAGCTTAACGAGATTCCGATGCTGAAGTTTAGCAATGCAGATAACCTCATTCTCAAATTCATCAAGTCCTTGTCTAGAATACTTTGAGAGTCGCTTTACAGCAATCTCTTGTCCTTCCTCCAGCAAACCCTGGATATTACCATGACTATATATACATGCATTTGTGTTAACTGTAATTTGAAAGACAATTAATAACTCGTTTCTGTTCCCTTCACAGAGTTTTAGCCGTAATCTAAAAGGCAATGAAAAATATTTCGTTGTTCTCTTTTGTTTCTTCGGGATGGGGTGTTAAAAACCATCCCCTGTCAATGAAGAGGAATAACCAAAACAGGAGTTGTGTAATGGATAAAAACATCTAATTGATGTCATTACCTTGTACACCGCACCAAACCCGCCTTCTCCCAGCTTGTTGTCGATGGAAAAGTTATTGGTAGCCCTAGAAATTGTCGATAAGCTAAACAATGGCACCTCTATACTTCCCTTTTTGCTGCTACCGTGGTGATCTTTAGCAAGGATCTTTATTGCTCTAACTAGAAAACAAGGTGAGAGAACGATATTATTTTCAAGTTTTGATCATAAGGTTCTTATAGAACTAGCAATTTAGATCCAACACACTTGCCTTCTCTTTCTACATCTGATCTCCTCTTCTTACTCCGAATGTAGAGTGCCAATATCAGGCCCAACACAATCAAGCCTGCTGATATTGGCAAAATAACTCTGATAGTTACTCCTTTCTTTCTGTGGAAGCTGGAATGGAGGTCTAAGAGATGTATGCATCGTCAAATTGAGAGTCCATGGCACGAGTACACCAATAAAAGATATGTATGTCATTTTTACAAAAAACACTCTAAAACCATACTTATCCCACATAAACAGAAATCGAACCATAAGCTTAAGTTTTTTTTTATCAACAGAATGAAAAGAAACATTATAATCATTGTGAAACGGGAGCTGAATCAACATGAAATGCATCATTTTGGTAATGTACGTAGTGGCTTACCTAATAATTCAGAAGTTGCCAGTCTAACATAGAGATCTTTCCCATTTTGTGGGTACACTCGTATGTCAATCAAATCACCAAGCCATAGAAAGCATCCAACTCCACCTGGAGTGGTGTTTGGATTTGCGTAGGCGGTGCATGAACAGTTATTCTTGCAATCCACCTCACATTCCTGGAGGCTCATGTCATCAAACACAGCATTCTGCGTGTCTGGCAATTTCATGCTAGAAAATTTGAGAAATCCCTCTCCAGGCCCACAATCCAAGGCTCTACTCCGTTGACATCCCCTAGTCTAATTATCGGGACTCGATTCTTCTGGTTTTTTCAGTTCAAACCCTTTCAAGCACCCACAGTTAGGAAAAGCTACGGTACTACAACTTCGATATGGGCCACAGAGTCCATACTTGTCACAATTATCCAAGGGTAAGGTAGAAGCCTACCTCCATTCTTGGGTGTGCATATTTAGATTCCAGATCTCAAGCTTGCCTTCAGGTGTCGCTATCTGCCTTATCTGGAATTCGTTGCTATTAGATGTATATACAAAATACATCTCCCTTGGATTGACAACCATTTCAAGTTTGAATGAAAAAACTGGGTTAGGCTTAAAGTTTGGCTGGCCAGCAAATGCTATGCCCTCATATGGCCCAATCCTTGTTTCGATCATTGAACTTTTCCTAATATATACTTGCTGATATTTACCCTGAACCATTGAAAACCTGATTGTATACTCACCCGGGGAAGGATCAACTGATCTCCTCCATGATGTCAGGTATGTCTCTTTACCTGTTATGAAGTTCTTGCCCAATTTCATTCCTGATATGAAGGCATCTCCAGGGTAATCAAAACTTTGCCAAATTAAATTTTCCTTGCTGACAATTTTTCCATCCTTAATTACTAGATTGTCAGTATCTAAGAGTTGTGCTGCAGGATTGACATTTATGCCGGATGTGGAGGAGTTGGATGACCAAAAGACTGTACCTCCACCATTGAAAAGAGACAGGATACCTTTGTTGTCCAATTTGAAAATGCCCAAGGTATCAAAGAGTGGAGTTTCTCGGTTAGCGACCCATACAACTGTATGAGGTGATGTGTTCTTAAACCATATCCCCAGGTATCGATTTCTTGAACTGCCTGGGCTAAAGAAACCCATCTCGAATCTTTGGTTCTCCGAAACAATGGTCTCACCATCTGTGATGTTTTGATACACAACTATGGAATCTGCTGAACTACAAATTGTTAGTGAAGTTTTTATTTCTCTATATTCAACATAAAGGTATTACACCCTTTATAGACAAAGAGATACAACATATAAAAGGAAAAAATAGCAATCCTTATAAAAGGAAAATATAGCAATCCTTCTAATATTATGGATCCTAAAATATCTTCCAGAATCATTACTAGATTTAGGAATTTTCAACACTCCCCCTCAAGTTGGGTTGTATATGTTGTACATGCCCAACTTGCTAACTAATTCCTCAAAGCTTCTTCCTTGCAAAGACTTGGTTAGGACATCAGCTAGTTGATCTTGTGATGGAGTGAAAGTGATCTTAATTTCCGAGTTCTCAATTTTCTCGGCAATGAAATGGCGATCAATCTCCACATGCTTTGTCCGGTCATGATGAACTGGATCCTTTGCAATGTTAGTTGCAGCTTTGTTGTCACACTTTAGTTTGACAGTCTTCTCAAATTCCATTCCTAGCTCGGTTAAAACTCTTCTGATCCATATTCCTTCACATATGGCTGCTTATAGAGCTCTCAATTCTGATTCAGCACTGCTTCTAGACACAACAGATTGCTTCTTGCTCCGCCAAGTTACAAGATTACCCCATACAAAGAAGAAATACCCTGTGGTTGACCTGCTGTCCATTTTGTTTCCTGCCCAATCTGCATCCGAATATAAGGTGATATCTTGACTTTCACCCTTTTTGAACAATAACCCTTTTCCCGGAGTCATCTTCAAGTATCTTAGAATTCGATACACTGCATTCATATGCTCTTCCATAGGATTGTTCATGAATTGGCTGACCCTGCTTACTGCAAAACCTATATCAGGTCTAGTGTGAGCGAGATAAATAAGTCTTCCAACGAGGCGTTGATACCTACCTTTGTCAACCGGAATTCCCTCTTTTTCGTGTCCCAACTTTTTATTTGGTTCCATAGGAGTACTAGCAGGTTTGCACCCGAGCATGCCAGTCTCTTTGAGTAGATCCATGGTATATTTGCGTTGAGAAACAAATATTCCCCTTTTCGACCTTGCTACCTCCATACCGAGAAAGTACCGTAACGGACCAAGATCTTTTACCTCGAATTCTTTGGCTAGGCCTTCTTTTACTCGTAGCAATTCTTCTTCATAATCCCCAGTTAGGATGATATCATCAACATAGACAATCAGAATAGCTACTTTATTCTCGGTTGAACGCTTCACAAAAAGTGTGTGATCGGCTTGGCATTGAACAAAGCCCTTTTCTTTTACGGTTTGAGAAAATCTACCAAACCACGCTCTTGGAGATTGTTTGAGTTCATACAATGACTTTAACAACTTACATACCTTCCACCTTCCATGATCTATGTGTAGACCCGAGGGAATCTCCATGTACACTTCCTCTTCTAGAGTTCCATTGAGGAATGCGTTCTTTATGTCGAGTTGGTGCAAGGGCCAATCCAGATTTGTTGCAAGTGATAGGAGTATACGGATGGTATTAAGCTTAGCCACCGGAGCAAAAGTCTCTTGGTAATCAACTCCATAGGACTGAGTAAATCCCCTAGCTACAAGGCGAGCTTTGAGACGCTCTATGTTTCCGTCTGCTCGATACTTACGGTAAATACCCACTTGCAACTTACTGCCTTCTTTCCTGGTGGAAGATCCTCAATCACCCAAGTGTTGTTCTTTTCTAAAGCCATGATCTCCTCCTGAACTGCTTGTCTCCATCCCGGATGACTTAAGGCCTCTTGAATATTGTTTGGCACATGGACATTGTCTAACTTTGAGACAAATAGTTGATAGGCCTGCGAAAGATTTCCATACGAAATAAAATCTTTAATTGGATGTTGAGTGCAAGTTCGAGTACCTTTTCGTAACACAATGGGTATTTTAAGATCCTCGTTTCTTGACTTGTCACCATTCTTTGGCTCATTTTCTCTCTGTGTGTTAGGTTCAACAGTCATCGGGCTCGATTCAGAATTATGTAGTGTCGTATGATGTGTCCCGGTCCTAGTCTCCTCTTGAGGTTGCTTTTTTCTTCTTGAATAAACCTGAAATTCTTTAGTTGTTGACAGTGGTTCAAAACTGGAGGACTCATGAGGTGTTACTGGTATATGACTAGGAGATTCAGAAGGTGTTGGAATATGACTAGGAGACTCAGGAGGCGTTGGATGATCGGGGTGAGGTGTTGGATGATCAGGAGACTGAGGAGGTGTTGGATCTACCATGGAATCCCAACTCCAATACTGAAAGTCTTGCATACTCTCCCCCTGAATTTCTGTTTTGGAGAAATATGGACTATTTTCAAAGAAGGTGACATCCATTGTTTCATAAATCTTTCGTGTAATTGGACAGTAACATTTGTATCCCTTTTTGTTGGAAGCATAACCGATGAAAACACATTTTATAGACTTTGGATCAAGTTTGCCCCTGTTTTGGGGGTAAACATGAACAAACACTGAGCATCCAGAGATTTTTGAAGGTAAGCTAGATGACAAAAAACGGGCATGAGGAAATCTATCAACGAGAATTTGTTTTGGTGTTTTGAATTTCAAGACTCGGGAAGGCAACCTATTTATGAGATAAGCAGATGAAAGAACAACTTCTCCCCATAGATATTTTGGAATATTTGTGGAGAACATGAGTGACCGAGCTACTTCCAACAAGTGCCGGTTTTTCCTTTCCGCCACTCCATTTTGCTGTGGTGTATTCACACATGAACTACTTTGAATGATTCCTTGCCTTGTTAGGTAATCACTTAAAGTGGATTGAAAATATTCTCGGGCATTATCGGATTTCAACACTTTTGTGTGTCCCATAAACAATGAATCAATCAAGTAATACGAATAAACAGAAACGATTATGCAAACCTGATACGATTATACCAAAGAATCAAAGGATTACAAGCTTGAATCGATCTCTCTCTGTTTTCTTTCTATTCAACGCCCTCTCTCTCTCTCTATCTCACGTACGACTCTTCTCTCAATTAACAATCATCAAACCTAATTAACACTAAACACTAAATTTAAACAAAGGCTTAGCAAGATGGGCTTGACTTAGGCCCAACATCTAAAAACAAAAACTTATTAAATCAAAAGGACTAAAAGGAAAAATACGGAAAATAAACTTTGACTATTTATTACAAAAGGACCCTAGACTATTTGTTGAGACGACTTTTCCAGCTTTGACTTCAGATTTCCATCTTCAGATAATGATGATCTTGAATCCAATAAAACTGTGATTTAACAATCTCCCCCTTTGGATCAAGATCATTACTAAACATATTCAACACTTCAATCCTTCTCTTTTAAGCTCAGAAGATGTAATCTCCTTCTTTGTCTTCAGACTATAGCACTCTTTCCAATCGATGAGAATTCTTGGAAAGAAATCATCTCCAGTTTCAGCTCGTAATGCTTTAGCAAATCATCTTCAGAAAAATTCTTCACTTCAGCAAGTCTTCAGAAATTCAGAAATTATTCCAAAAACTTTCAATCTTCTTCCCATTTCTTGATTAACGCTTCTCCCCCTTTTTGATGAAAGGAGCGAGGAGTTCATCAAAACTTTACGTCAAGAAATGTCTTCTAATACTGATCTTGCAAACAGAACCACTGATTATCCGTTAATTCATAAAGATGTGTATCCAGATCTTCGCAAATCCAGACAAACTAGATAGATATGAAAGGTAACACCTGAATCAACAAATGAACCAGTTAAAATTGCCTGTCAGTAACACAAAGTCACTGTGTGTAACGAATACACAATATAAAAGAGCTTTTGTGATGTTCACTCCCCCAGGGCTTCCATTCAATCATCGAAATACCACAAAGGAAATTTCTATGAACGTTATGACAAAGAAACAAATTCTTTGTGTGTTCGTGCAAGTGATAGAATAAATTAAGCATAAGATGATTGCTTATAAGGCCCAAAATGTGTAAACCACTGAGACAAGTAGTTAAACACAAACTCAATGTGCATGATTGAAGTGTGAAGGTGGGGCAGACTTCCTTTTTTTCAATATCCAGATTTTCAAAAGGAAAATCAGATAGCATATGTGCTGCGTCCCCTTTGAAAATGAAACATTTTCTTGTTAAGAAGAAAATGAGTAGCTAGTGGGGTAATAACAAGAGTTGTCATGGGGTAGTTGCCTGTTTCAATAATGTTCACCAAAGAATTGTGAAACATTAGAAATGTGGCTGCCCGACTCAGAAAGTAGTTGGTGCAGAGTTTAATATTCTTTTACTCTGATCTCTCACCCTCTTTCTTTTAACCAATAAGCTCACAGCTAACCAAACTCTCTTAGCATTTTTCTCTCGGCACACATCCCACACTCATTTCTTTTGACTCCTCACACGCAATCACTAAGGATTTACTTCTTGGGTAGGAGACACTGGTTAACGTGAATCCATAGAAGTTTCTTTGAAGTCCTAGAACACTGATCCCATGGTTTCTTATAAAGCATATGATGCTCAGATGGTTTAACTTTAGTAGTTAAAGTGCATAGATGAACCAGAAAACATTTGAAATCATACTTCCAATTCAAGAAATTTGTTTGAGAATCGGGAAGTGGTTTGAACATTTAAGAACATGTTTTCTTAGGATTGAAAGTTGTCCGTCTTTCAACCATAAATGAGATGAAGATAATAAATTATACCTTTTGAATGCAGTCTTACATCTCACGAAGTCAAGCTTAAAGTCATAAAAATATGATCTTGTAAGCATCTTTCAACCTGCAAAAGTCTTAAGGTCTAGTCAAAGTAACCTTATTCACTGAAATTGAAATGACAGAAAGCAGTAAAACGATTAAAGTACGAGGTCTGATCAGAAATAATCAGAAGTCTGAGCCATACTCCTTTGACTTTTACGCTCCCCCTAAAATCATGCATCACTAACAAATTAGCAGTAAACACAATGCATATGTTAGATATGCTCCCCCTCAAAGTAACATTGATCTTCAATGATGTACTTCTCACACTCCCCCTGAGATCATGAACAAACTATTAAAGTGCAGATATCATGCGGAAATAATAATAAAGAAATGATGGAAAGATATAATAAGAAACTTTAATAGGTAACCACCGATTAGGTCTTAAGATTTAGCATACCAAGCCTAGAGACAAGAAAATTGAATCTCTTTTCGTCTAAAGGTTTGGTGAACAAATCTGCAAGCTGAAAATCAGTTTTTACAAAGTAAAGTTCAATTGTTCCTTTTTCCACATTATCTTTTATAAAGTGATACCTGACGTCTATGTGTTTGGTCTTAGTATGCTGAACAGGGTTAGCAGTAATTGCAATAGCGCTCTTCGAGTCACAATAGATCGGGATTCTATTGAACTTAAATCCATAGTCTCGTAGTTGTGTTCTCATCCACAAGACCTGAGAACAGCAGCTAGCAGCAACTACATATTCTGCTTCGGCCGTTGATGTGGAAACACATAATTGCTTCTTAGATACCCAACTGACGAGTTTATCTCCGAGGAATTGTATATGACCCGAGGTGCTCTTCCTGTCTAACATGCAACCAGCATGATCTGCGTTTGAATAAGCTGTTAGTTCAAAGCTTGTATCTTTAGGATACCACAGACCAAGATCTTCAGTCCCCTTCAGATACCTGAAAATTCGCTTAACAGCAGACAAATGGGATTCTTTAGGATTGGCCTGATATCTAGCACATAAGCATGTAGAAAACATTATATCCGACCTACTGGAATTAAGATACATTAAAGAACCTATCATCCCTCTATAAGTCCTAACATCAACAGCTTTTCCCGAAGGATCAGTGCCAATCTTAGTACCAGGTGCCATTGGGGTACCAATCGGTTTACAATTTTCCATTTTGAACTTCCGAAGAATATCAAGAATGTATTTTGATTGATTGATAAAAATCCCTGTTGAAAATTGTTTGACTTGCAATCCGAGAAAGAAGTTCATCTCTCCCATCATGCTCATCTGAAAACATGACACCATGAGGTTTGCAAAGTTCTTACAGTACTTAGGATTTGTAGAACCAAAAATAATATCATCCACATATATTTGAATAAGAATGATATCGCCTTTATCCTTTTTAATGAAAAGAGTGGTATCGACCGTACCTTTAGTAAAACCTGACTTGACCAAGAATTGAGATAAGATATCATACCAGGCACGAGGAGCTTGTTTCAGTCCATAAAGAGCTTTATCCAGGATGTAAACGTGATTAGGCTTCTCTGGATTCACAAACCCTTCTGGCTGTGAGACGTAGACTTCCTCCTTGAGTACTCCATTCAGGAAAGTGGTCTTCACGTCCATTTGATAGATGGTGAAGTTCTTGTGGGATGCGTAGGCTAAGAACATCCGAATTGCCTCTATACGCGCCACTGGAGCGTAAGTCTCGTCATAGTCTATCCCTTCCTCTTGCCTATATCCCTTGGCAACAAGTCGTGCTTTGTTTCGGATAACAGTACCATCTTCATCTTTCTTGTTTTTGAACACCCATTTCGTACCAATGATGGTTTTACCTTCAGTCTTGGGTACGAGTCTCCAGACTTTGAGTGCTTCAAACTGATTCAGCTCATCTTGCATTGCAGTTACCCAATCTGAATCGGCAAGAGCCTCAGATACTCGAGTAGGCTCGATCTTGCTCAGAAAGGATTCATGCATACATAGATTTGATGTTGCAGACCTAGTTTATACCGATTTTGAAGGATCTCCAATGATTTGATGCATCGGGTGCTCTTTGGTCCACTTATGTTCATGAGGGAGTGGATTAGATGTAGATTGATCATGTTCAGCATCTAAGAATCCACTGTTATCTCTTTCAGATGGTTCAGACTGAGTGGGGGTTTCAGTTGAAGTAGTAGTTGCAGAAGTTGCAGTAAGTACAACTTGGTTAATCTGTTGATCAGTCCTTACAGTACATCCTACTGAGTCAGCTACGTCTGTCTCGTCGGTGTTGGTCACAACTTCAACTGTTGGAGTAGGCATTTGAACTGGAACTTCTTGCCGAATCGGGGAATTGAATTCAATAGAGATATCGGAAGTGGTTGGATGAGTAATCATCGAGTCTTCCATCCTGTCAACCACAACAGATTTAAGCACATTAGATCCAAGAAATTCATCATAAAACAGTTCAAATAATAAATCCAAATCAGATAATTTAGAAGTAGATGATGAAGCGCCATCTGATTTGTTCTCTTGAGGTGCAGGTCCTGGACTGGTTGGCTCATAAGCTAATACTCCGGTAATTACGGGTTCTGAACTGATGTGCTCAGAAGTCATATCCTCATCGAATGTAACGTTGATGCTCTCTATCACAGTCTTCGACTTCTTCAAGTAAACACGATATGCAATGTAGAGGAATAACCAACAAAGATGCCCTCATCCGCCTTAGCACTGAACTTGTTCAGATTATCTCTGTCGTTTATAACATAGCACTTACACCCAAATATATGAAAATATTTGATTGTGGGTGTCCGGTTGTTGATCAAAGCATACGGAGTCTTCTGAAATCGGCGGTGTATCATGGAGCGATTCTGAGTGTGACATGCAGTCGATACAACTTCATCCCACAAAAATAAAGGTAATTCAGATTGGCTGAGCATAGTTCGAGCGGCCTCGACAAGACCGATTTGAGATATTCTTCAACTACTTTGTTCTTGAACTCTGTGCCGTAGTCAGTTCTTAGAATCTTGACTTGTTTCTGCAGATTGACTTGGGTCGTCTTCAGAAATGTAACGAGAACTTCGGGTTTCGCGTCTTTAGAGCGTAGAAACTTGACCCAAGTGTATCGCGTATAGTCATCCACAATCACGAACACGTACTTCTTTCCTCCTAAGCTTTGCGTTCGCATATGACCGCATAAATCCATATGCAACAACTCTAATGGAGAACTGGTGCTTGGTTCAGGCTTTGGTTTGTGTGGAGCTTTCTTCATCTTTCCCTTTTCACACGCTGCACACAAATGTTCTTTTTCATACTTCAGCTCAGGAAGTCCTTTCACTAGCTTTCCACTGACCAACTTGTTGATGTACCGAAAGTTGAGGTGAGAAAGTCGTCGATGCCATAACCAGCTTTGCTGCATCGAGGCCTTCGATAATAGACATACCTGATTGTCAGCCTGGACCTTGAACAAGTTGATAGTGTAGAGGTTTGACTTGCGAGTGCCGGCTAAGATTTCTTTTCCGTCTTCAGTGCGTACCGAACATGTCTTGGCCTTGAAATTCACCTCTAAGTCTTTGTCGCAGAACTGTCCAATACTGAATAGGTTTTGCCCTAAGCCTTATACGTAGCTCACCTTCTTAATCGTGATATTTTCGTGTACAACATCACCATATCCCAGAATTGGTGAAAACTGATCATTTCCAAAACGAACAGTGCCACATTATTTGTCCGTATAATTAGACAACATACTCTTCTGCCCGGTCATATGCTTGGAACACCCGCTATCCAAGTACCACATATGACGGGTCTACACAAAACAAATCATGAAATAAGAGGTTTAGGTACCCATTTATAAATGGGACCTACAGTGTCAGTACATGATTTTGGCACCCATTTAAATTTGGGCGTGCTTTGTCTTTGAAAACCATAAGAATGATAAGAAAAGTGATAACGATAAGATGAAACACTATATGAACCAAACCAAACATCAGAATATTTACGAGAAGCATAATCCAATCCAACAGACTTTGAAAACTGTTAATACTGATTTTGTAGTAATCATTGTAATTATTTTCCTTGTCTATATTGTGCTTATCTGTGATGTTAAGGCTAGGGGTATTTAAGTCCCCTTAGGCCTTTGTTTTTGGAACTTTGCTCTTACTTTGAATATACATCAGATTACTTTGGCGCTCCTACTTTTCTCTCTCTACTTTCTCTCTCTACTTTCTCTCTCTAGGATTTAGAGATTCTTGGACTTTCAATTGGTATCAGAGCAAATCTGAATCTGAGAGGACTGAGAGAATTCGTGTTTGATTCTGAATTTGTGATTTAAAGAAGAAAATTTGATCGATTTTCTTGATTTTTTTTCAAGAAAATCTCGTTTTTTGCTTTTTCATCAAATTTGGATTGTTTTGTGACTGAATTTGTTTGAAATTTGGTTTGTTGAATTCGTTTTTAATAGAAGATCATTTGTTATTCACATCATTTTTCAAAAGATTCAAGTTAAGAAGTTGAATTTTGAGAAATTTCATTTTTTCTGGAAACGAGTTTTTGACGTACTATGTGATTTACAAAATCTTGATTTTGTGGTGTTTAATCAATTTTGTTGAGTGAAATGTGTTAGAAATTTGTTTTCGTTCAATCTCGTGTGAATTTGTTGCATTAATTTCTTGGATATAATCGAATTGTGCAAGTTTTTCTTGATTTTCAGAACTTTACGCCAGATCTAAACTTTGCGCTAGTTCATCTCAGGTTTGCGCGAGTTCATCTGGTTTGCGCTAGATTCATCGAAGTGCCATCTACGTCATCACGAGAAGTTCAGACTTTGCTGTGTTTATCACGCGAACTTTAGTTTGCGTCTCTTTCTGTTCACGAGAAGTGAACTTTGCGTCTCCAGTGCATCAAGCAAAGCTCAATTTCCATTTCATTCAGCTCACGCAAAGTTTCTTTGCGTTATCAGCAGCTCACGAGAAGTATAGTTTGCGTCTCAAGTTTCTCGCACAAAGATCAATTTGCGTCTCTCTTTGTTCGCGAAAAGTTGTTTACGCCTCAAGCTTATTACGCGAAGCTACGTTTGCGCGATCAACATCTCACACAAAGTTTAGTTTGCGTCTTCAACGTCTAACGCAAAGTTCGATTTGCGTCTCACTTGGCTCGCGCAAAGCTCGTTTTATGCCACTAACTGCTCACACAAACCTCAAGTTTGCGCCAGATTACATCTTTCAGACTTTGAATTTTTTCAGATTGTGTTTGTGTTCAAAATGTCTCTGCAAGCTCAAGTTTACAAGAATGACTTGATGATGTCATTGGGATCTGACACTCGTCCTCCCGTACTGATCAACAAAAATGAATTTGAACAGTGGCATGACCGATTCATTAACTTCATAGAAAGACAACCGAATGGGGATAACATGATGAAATCTCTGACTGAGGGTCCTATGGAAAGGCTGATGAAAGTTATACCAACTACTGCAACTACTCTGGCTTCAACTGTTGAGAAGTCTCTGAGGGAGTATGATGCTGATGAATTATTGAGATATCAAGCTGACAGTTAGGCAAAGTCTAATCTGATTCTTGCTCTACCAAATTCGATCTACAACAGAATTGATTGCTTCAAACAAAATCCTATGCTTATGTGGACTCAATTGGAAAAGATCATGCTTGGTACAGCTGTGTCAACTCAACTGCGTCAGACCAGATACATGAATAATTTTGAGGAGTTCAAAGCTAAGGATGGGGAAAGTCTGAAGAGCATATTTGATAGATTTTAGGCTGTCATCAATGATCTGTATAAGATCAAAATTACCAAGACTGAATTGGAGGCCAACCTAAAGTTTCTGAATGCACTCCAACCTGAATGGATCAAATCATGTCATCAGATGAGAAATGATGTCAGGATTTCTACTATGCCCATTCAGGAATTGTATGAAATTCTGATGACAGATGAATCCATGGTGTTGGAAAAGAAGGCTAAGCTTGATAAGAAGAATAAGCCTAAGACTGTTGATACAATTGCCCTCTTAGCTAGTCAATTAGCCGAACAAGCCTTGACAGAAGATGCTTATGATGGTTCCACAGAAGATGATGGTGAAGCCTTGGAGAAAGCAATGATACTTCTATCACAACACTATCAGAAAAAGTTTCAGCGTAGAACTGGATCCAACAATCTCCGTTTCACTTCCGGTTCCAAGAAGGTTGAACCTGGTGCTCCATCAAAGCCTTACCTACCAAAATATGAGCCTGCAAAAGTAGTAGAACCGAAAAAGGATGAAAAGAAGATTATGAACTGCTACAACTGTGGAAAGCCCGGGCACCTAGCTAAGGAATGTAGAGTGAAGGTGGTAAAGGATTCAACTTTCTACAGAAAGAAGATGGAACTGGATGAGAAGAGAGAAAATGGAACTATTCTGATGGCTGAGGAAGAGTACTGGTTGGATCATTCAGATAACGAGGCTGAAAATGAAGAGACTGCAGCCATGTGCTTCATAGGTGATGACAAGAGTGATGATGAAGAAGATGACACTTCCACTGATGATTCTGAGGTAATTTCTGAGTTTCATGTTAACTTTGTTTCTTCTCAATTGAACGTTATTGTCAATGCTTTACATGATTTTCGTTCTAAGTTCATATCTGAAAAACTTGAAAATCAAGAAAAGTCTGTTTTGATTGAAAAACTGAAGATTTCTCTGAAAGATGAAAATATCATTTTAAATGACACAAAAGAGAAATTTCAAAAGAATTTGAATGACTTAGAATTATCAAATCAGACTTATCATGATTCTTTGACTGAATTGACTGATTTGAACAAAAGTTTATCTGATAAAATAATTGTGTTAGAAGAAAAATTGTATAAGAGAAACCAAACTGAGCAGACTATATATATGAATAAGCCTAGGAGTGACGAGGCTATAAAAGAAGGTGGGGACTTGGTTTTGAAAATCCTCATTGTCTAAACAATGTTATTTCAAAAACCCCAACCTTATATAATTATGATTATCTAACTCTTGCGAATTATGCTCCTCAATTTAAAATTGACTGATTGAATGAAAAGCAAGTTTTAGAAATTGAAAATCAAAAGAGGATGCATAACAAGAAAATGGAAATGCCATTTGTTTATACGTCTGAAAATGCCAAGTATTTTCCTGAGAAAACGAAGAAGTCCAGAAATTCAAAAAATGTTTTAAATGTCAAGTCTTCCAATAAATCTTCATTTCCAACTGATTTTGTTGATATATATGCTAATACTACTAAGGAGAATGTATCTCTGGTTTCCTATGATTCTAAAAAATACATTCCCCCAATAGTGTTGGAAGGTAAGATAGTTGATCTTGAAGATAAAGTGGAAGAACAAAATCTTCAAACTGATTTTGAAAACAATTTATTTCGTTTCATAATGAAATCAAGTTTGGAAGATAAATTTACTTCTGGATTTTCTATCGATTTCAAGAAAAATACTCGGAATGTCAAAAACAGTGAGCATTTGCGCCACCCATTGGTAGCGCAAACCGACAATTTGCGCCAGACGTTAGTCGCGCAAAGCTCATTTTGCGCCAACAAGGGATTGCGCAAACCTATTCCAGACTTGGTTATTTCTGACAATTTACACTCCGAAGCTAGTTCAAATATGCTGAATGCTCAGTGTGATTTCTTAGATAAAATAAATTTTCTGATTCAATTGTTGATGATTCTTTGACGCTAAATGATCAGTATTATAAAACAAAAACAAAGCATAAAAGAAAAAGGTCAAAGAAGTCAAGGAAACATGATAGTGTCTTGTCTAAAAATTCTAATTCTTCTGTTTCAGATCGAACTGTGAAGAGATCACAAAAGCTGATATGGAGGGTAAAGCAGAAATCTATAGAGTCTGAACTGTTAGAAGATACTTGTGTAGTGAATCTTTGTGACAATGATACATTTGCTTTGTGTAATAAAAATACAAAATATTCAATTCCGCAAATGATTCACATTGCAAAGCATGTCTCTTCTTCTTCTAGTTCTGATTCTGATGATTATGTTTATTCCTCTATTGATGATTGCATTCTTGATTGTTTACATAATAAATCTGTGAAAAATAAAAGACACAAATCTAACAAGAAGGGACCCATAAGCATATGGGTACCTAAATCTGTGTAGTTTATGTTTGTGCAACTTAGTCATTTATGGTATCTGGATTCGGGGTGTTCCAAACACATGACGGGCAACAAATCACTTCTCTCAAATTTTAAAGAAAAATGTTGCGGTCGTGTTAAGTTTGGAAACTGTGAGACTGCTCCAATTCTTGGTTATGGTGATCTTGTTCAAGGTAATATAACTGTCAAGAGAGTCATCTACGTCGAAGGTCTAAGCCACAACTTATTCAGCATCGGACAGTTCTGTGATAAAGATCTTGAAGTTAGCTTCAAATCTAAAAGAGTTGTTGTGAAGAATGATAGTGGCCGAGATCTACTAGTTGGAAAAAGAAGATCCAATCTGTATACTATTGATCTTTCCAAAGTCAACATTCCATCAGACACCTGTCTACTTTCTAAAGCTTCTGTTCATGAAAGTTGGATTTGGCATCGTCGACTAGATCATCTCAACTTTAAATATATGGATCGCCTGGTCAAGAATGTTTCAGTGAGAGGTCTTCCAGTACTTCATTTTCAGAAAGACCACCTCTGTCAGGATTGTGAGAAAGGAAAGATGAAGAAAGCTTCTCACAAGCCAAAGCCTGAACCCTGCACTTCAGACATACTTGATTTACTGCATGTTGATTTATGCAGACCGATGAAGACAAAGAGTATTAGTAAGAAAAGGTATGTATTGGTGGTTGTTGATGATTATTCAAGATATACATGGGTGAAGTTTCTCAAATCCAAAGATGAAACCCCAGACATTCTCATCAACCTCATCAAAACAATTCAGACCAACAAGCAAAAGAAAGTAAAGGTTGTCAGATCAGACAATGGTATTGAATTCGAGAACAGTACTCTTCAAGCTTTTTACAAGGATCAAGGAATTCAACAACAGTTTTCTGCTGCTAGAACACCGCAACAGAATGCAGTTGTTGAACGAAGAAACAAAATGCTTGTCGAGGCTGCCAGATCTATGCTTGCTTATTCTGGTCTTCCTTTGTCTCATTGGGCTGAAGCTGTTTCAACTGCATGTCATACTCAGAACCAATCGATTCTACATCGCCGATTCAACAAAACACCTATGAGCTGATGAATGGTATCAAACCGAATGTCAAATACTTCAAGTATTTTGGGTGTAAGTGCTACGTTCTGAATGACAGGGATAATCTGAACAAGTTTAGTCCGAAGGCAGATGAGGGTATTTTTCTGGGTTATTCTTCTAACTCTGCAGCTTATAGAGTCTTTCTGATCTCATCAAGAAAAGTGATAGAGAGTATAAATGTTAAATTTGACGAAGCTGCCAATTTGGTTTCTGGTCAACCAGGCTCATAACCCGTACTTACTGGGAATTCAGCTTCTGAACAAATCAGTTCAGAACCTGCACTTCAACCGACAAATCAAGATCCTTCTTCTTCCTTACTTAATCTTTCTGATCTTGATTTTCTATTTGAGAATTTTTATGATGATCTTCCCAAATCTAATTCTGATAATGTTTCAAATGTTTTGAATCAGGATACTGTGAGCACATCTACATCTACTTTCGCTGCAACTATCTCTGACCCTGATGCTGTTCCAGTCCCTCCTGTCATTCAAACAAGTATTTCTTCTTCTGATCAAGTACAATCAGAAAATGAGCAATCAGAACCGGAACATGTGAATACTGAAGATATTCAAGAAGAATCTGCTCAAGATCAATCTGTTCAGGAAGAACAAGTTCAGGATGAAGAACAAACTGTGAATGTACAATCAACACTTCCAGAGTCTGATTCTGAAGTTGTTGAACTTCTCCCTCCTCCTTTTGAGACAGTATCCATATCTTCATCTGAAATAGAAGCTTTTGAACTTCCCTCTCAACAATTAGAAGTGGTTCAAGAATTAATTGATCCTCTCCCTCATACCACAAAATGGACAAGATCTCATCCAATTCATCAAATTATTGGAGATCCTCAAGCCAGTGTGTCTACATGTTCCAGGACGGCTACTTCCAATGAATGTCTCTTCACTTGCTTCCTAAGCAAGATTGAACCAACAAAAGTCTCTGAAGCGTTGGAGGATCCGGATTGGATTTTAGCTATGCAAGAGGAGCTCAATCAATTTGACGTGCTGAAAGTTTGGAGACTTGTACCACGGCCGAAAGGAAAAAGCATAATTGGAACAAAGTGGATATTCAAGAATAAGAAAGACAAAGATGGTATCGTTATTCGGAACAAAGCAAGATTGGTAGCTAAGGGTTATCGACAAGAAGAAGGAACTGACTACGACAAAACGTTCGTGCCGGTTGCCAGATTAGAAGCTATTCGGATGTTTCTTGTCTTCGCTGCTTATCGTAATTTCACTGTCTATCAGATAGATGTCAAGACAGCATTCCTCAATGGCAAACTGAAATAAGAAGTCTATGTTTCTCATCCAGAGGGGTTTGTTGACAAAGATCGTCCTAATCATGTCTATTTTCTCGATAAAGCGTTGTATGGCCTGAAACAAGCACCGCGCGCATGGTATGATGAGCTGTCAGACTTCTTGATCAAATCTGGCTTCATCAAAGGATCCATTAATACCACTCTTTTCATTTATAGATCAAAATTGGATATTTGCTTAGTTCAAATATATGTGGATGATATTATTTTTGGTGCGACTAACAAATCTTTATGTACTTGGTTTTCTGATCTAATGACTTATAGGTTTCAGATGAGCATGATGGGAGAAATCAATTTCTTCCTTGGCTTACAAGTGAAGCAGCTTCCAGATGGAATCTTCATCAACCAGTCAAAGTATGTATTTGACATCTTGAAGAAATTCAAGATGGACAAATCTACTTCAATCGGCACGTCGATGGCTCACGGTGCCAAAATCGGACTAGATCCAGATGGAAAATGTTGGGTCATCTGAAGATTTGAAGATGACCTCCTGATCTTCCATCTTATATCATCCTACTTAGAATATGTTTGAGGTTCTTTTAGCATCTTGGTTTCTATACAAATGTTCGGTGAAGTCGAAGATCAGCCGAAGAAGACAAAGAAGGAGTACATCTCTCAAAGCGGATTGAAGATAGTCTCCTCAGCCTAAATCCAAGCATGCCCAAGTGATCAACACCATCGGCCAGGATGGTGTCAATCACATATCTTCAGGAGTATGAAGGTGTTCTCACATCTTCAGGAGCCGAAGATCTCTCAAGTCTTCGGCAGCCGATGATCTCTCCTTAGAAGCTAAAGATGTTCTCACATGTTCAGGAGCCGGATATCTCTTAAGTCTTCGGCAGCCGATGCTTGAGGATTTCTTTCAAACACATTGTACTTTTCTGACAAAGTATATTGTGATATCTTGCATTGACGTGGACCTCATCTGAAGATCAGACAAAGTAAGCTTTGTCTCCTACACCATTTTAAGGAAAGCTCTACACCATCCTGCAGGTCAACACTTCAAGCCAAAACACCTCAAGACAAAAGATACATCCTGTACCTTGCTGAAGACCTGTGTCCATCCCTTGCTCAACAGGTGTCTCATGCATTAAATGCATGAGGCACTATAAATATGATGGATGTTTCAACATGAAAGATCACCAGCTCTCAAGCATTCAAGCATCTCTAAGTGCACTGGCATTTCTCTCTACGAAGTTCTTATTGTTTTCTAAGTGTTTACAATTGTTCTTCATTTCTCTTTATGTAAGATTGTTTGAATAGATTTCATCTATTCTCTTCCGCAACAATCAAAAGTTTTCTATGTGTAATTCTTGATTTCAAATAAATAAGAACTAAATTAAGTGAAAAACTGTGAGTATTGTATTCAACCCCCCCTTCTACAATACTTCCTTTATTTACTTACTGCTATTTGGGACCAACAGAAAAGCTGTTGACCAAAAGACATATCGAGGAATGATCGGATCACTGATGTATCTCACAGCAAGTCGCCCGGACATAATGGTCTCTACTTGTCTTTGTGCCAGATTCCAAGCTAAGCCTAAAGAATCTCATCTGCTAGCAGTCAAGCGCATTTTTAGATATATTAAAGAAACTCCTTATTTAGGTTTATGGTATCCTAAAAGTTCTGACTATAAATTGATTGCTTATTCAAATGCAGATTTTGGCGGTAATCAGTTGGACCTGAAGAGTACTTCAGGTCATCTTCAATTCTTGGGAGACAGACTGATAAGTTGGGCGTCAAAGAAGCAGAATTGTGTTTCTATATCAACTGCAGAGGCAGAGTACGTCGCCGCAGCTAGTTGTTGTGCTCAAGTTCTATGGATGAAGACACAACTTCGGGATTACGGGATGATGTACAAAACAGTGCCAATATATTGTGACAGCAAATCCGCGATCGCGATATCAGTTAATCCGGTCCAGCACACAAAGACCAAGCACATAGATATGCGGTACCATTTCATAAATCATCATGTTGAAGAAGGTACTATTGAATTATATTTTGTACCAACTGAATATCAACTTGCTGATATCTTTACAAAAGCCTTAGATGAAAAACGTTTTAACTTTTTGCTTTCAAAACTTGGCATGTTGAATTTAAAAGTTTAAATCTTTACAAATTTTATTTTATAAAGTAAAATATTTCAGATTTTCTTTCTTTTGAATAAAATATGTGTCTAGGATCTTTTACAAGTTCTTTGTTTATATTAAAGTTTTATATGTTCAATTTTCAATTCTTACAAAAAATCGAAAAGTCGGCAACATGTTTGTAGCTTATGATACTGCTTTAAAGATATGTGAGTCGGAATATTTATAGTTTACTTTGCTTAGACTACCTAAATAATCAGAATTATAGATTGGAATGAAAATATGGGCTAAGAGCTTAGATGTTGACCTGAGTAATTGAGATGAATATTAATTTCATAAAATACAGAAATCTATGAGTTTAAAAGTTTGTACCTATGGCCTTTCTGGTTTGGGAAAGTAAGTTCCGTGGGATGCTTGTCATCTGATCCCCTAAGGTCATTTGGTCTGGGAGTGATCGAACCCAAATCCTTCTATAGAACCAGATCGAAAGTCATGTTCTACTGGTATGAATGGGTTTAGGATATGTCGATGTAGCCTTTCTGATCTGGGAGAGTAAGTTCCAAGGGGTGCTTGACACCTAGTCCCCTAAGGCCAACTAGTCTGGGAGCGGCTGACCCAAATCCTGCAATAGGGTCAGATAGAAAGTTACGTTTACGACATGTTCTTTACTTACCAAACTTTTTGATTAAAAGATGCCAAAGTGCACAATGCTTAAAAGATGCCAAAGAGCACACTCATGTGAAGATGCCAATGTGCACACTGCTAAAAAGATGCCAATGAGCACACATCTCATGAAACTTGGTGAAATGTTTGAGTTGCAATAAACCTGTAAATTTGTGAAAATCTTAATTTTTGATGACTTAGTGTTAGTACATGCAACGTTCTCTATAATATTTTTTAGAATTTCATTTTTCTTGAAGCTAATCGAAGTTCACATGTGAGCACACTGAATAGATAAGATGGAAGTTTTTGAAACTGAACATGTCTTAACTTGATATGCAATGAAACTTGTTCTTGTATCCAACAACATATGCTTAATTTCAACTGATTGATAAATCTGTGAAATTTTACTGAGTAGACTTTAATTTGTTTAGTGTTTAAAATTTTATATGTTCAGTTGTTTCAAAATTTATATTCAGTATTATTTTTTTTACACTGATGTTTATATGGTTGTATATCCATATTTTTGTTAAATGGTCTGTGCATATTTCGAGGGGGAGAGCCAATCTGAAAAGAATATCTGAATTATTCTGTTTTTGAGGGGGAGTGAATAAAGCCGGTAAAATACTTCACGTGCTAATCAGAATTTTATCAGGTAAGTATTTTCTGAAATTCCTATACAAATGTTTTACTGATTTGTTAAATTCTGTGCATTTGTGTAGGGGGAGTAAAAAGAGCTTGACAGGTAAGTTTACTGTTTTTTTTAAGAATGTTATTTTTTTTGGAGTGTTATTTTTTTTAAGTAAATTTTTTTTGGTATTAAGTGTTTTTAGTTTAAATAGCATTTGTCCTGTTCATTTTCACTTTTCTCGCTCTCTTTCTCATTTGAATCTCACGAATTGTTCATCTTCTTCTTCTCTCTATCTGCGCCGTTTGTTTTTCTTCTTTGTGAATCGATTTCAGTATTGTATTTCGTTCAGGTATGTTGTTTTCTTTACATTTTGTGTTTAACTCTTGTTTGTTTCATCTGATTTGTGCTTCGATTTCATTATTGATATCTTACTGTGCGATTATCGTTTTTTTACTGTTCATCGTCTTCATCAGAATCGAGCTTATTTGCTCAAATAGAGTATTGGGTTTGTTCTCTTTATCATTGTCGAAAATCAGGTATGTGTTTTCTTTCATTATTTCGTTTGTTTGGTGCTTTGATTTTGTGTTTTTCTGTATTTGCGACTGTTCATCTGGGATATTCGAAATTTATCAATTTTTGAGTTTTATACTGATTTTAATCAGTATCTCTATGCTCGTTTTTGTTTATAAGTGTTCATAAACGGTTTTAGCATCATTAATTTTGACTTTAAGTAATTTTTGAGGATTTTCGAACTTACACAGATGAACTCGCGCAAAGTGTTCTTTTTGTATTAGGGTTTTTGCGTTTTAGTTGGTCACGCAAAGTTAAGTTTGCGTTACCTGTTGGTCACACAAAGTTAAGTTTGCGCCACCAACGGGTTACGCAAAGTTAAGTTTGCGCCACCAACGGGTTATGCAAAGTTAAGTTTACGCTTTACGTTGGTCGCACAAAGCTCCCTTTGCGTTACCAACGGGTCGCGCAAAGCTCTCTTTGCGTGATCTTCTTGTAACGCAAACCTTGTCCTTGTTTGTGTTTGCTTGTGTTTTTAGTTAAGTATAGATTGCGTAACATGATGGTCACACAAAGTTAACTTTGCGCTATCATTATGTCATGAAAATCTGTGTTGTTTTTGTCTAAGTGTAGTTTGCGCCACACGTGGTTACACAAAGTTTACTTTGCGTTTCCTTTGGGTCGCGCAAAGTTCCCTTTGCGTTACCTTCGTGTCACGCAAACTTTGTTCCTTAAATTTTTTTTCCAAGTCTTGGTTTTCTTCACATGAGATTCACGCAAACCTTGCTTTGCGTTATGAACTGAATACGCAAACTTCAGTTTGCGTCTCATGCTTGACACGCAAACCTCTCTTTGCGTCTCTAGTTCATCGCGCAAACTTTTCTTTGTGTTGCTCACTAGTTACGCAAACCATACTTAGAAAGAAAAAAATTCATTTTTTTTGTGTTTATCTTATTTTGTCTAATTTCTTTCTTTCTGTTTTCCAGGTTGTAAAATGACTTCCCAAACTCAAACTGATCCTGTCATTCAAGATGAGAATGTCATTCTCGATGACCCTTCTGATCGAGCTTCTCATGAGACGCCTATGCCGTCTGTTCCTTCTGTTGGAGAAAATCTATCTGCATCTAGACGTTCACCAAATGATGTTTTTCTAACGATCATGTATATGCCGTACAAGTCGAACAACTACTACGTGGATTTTGATCGAATCAAGATTCATCCGGTGATACGCTCAATCCTCAAAGGTCATCCACTCGCCCCTGCTCTCTCTTACTGCGCAGATGTTCCTGAAGTTTATCTACAGCAGGCGTGGCATACTATTACAAAGAATGAGCTAGCTCGACCTCACCGATTCGATTTACAGATCGATCAATTTGATTCGTTCCTATCATACAAGCGTCTGCGGCTTATCTTAGAACTTCCAGAAACGAACTCTCGACCAAGGCGCACTTCTTACGATCAGTTTCCCTCTGAAGAGAATGTTCTTGAAGGCATCAGAAATCTGGGATATCGGGGCACTCTGAATTGGGTCAGTGACTTTGATAAGTCAAATCTTCCTCTAGTCTGGTACGCATTGTTATCAGTTCTCAACAGGTGCCTAACTTCTAAGCATTCTGGCACTGACAATGCAAGTCTACACTATCTGAGGTTATTTCATGCAGTTGTCTATGACCTGCATGTCGACTATACCTACATATTCTGGACTGAATTATCAGAGAGAGTACAATACAAGAGGACAAACAAGAAGAGGAAATTTATTCCATTTGTCAGATACATGAAGCTGATTGTACGCAACATGCTAAGGAGTAATTCAACTATTCCTCGTCGATTGAATTGGCCTCAGATCCCGGATTCTGAAATGACATTTATTCAGAAACAGAAGCAATCATTCAACTTCTCGATGACAATTCCATATGCTTTAATTGCCAACTACGCTGATATGACCGATGATAGCGTCATTGAGTACTGCATGGAGAATGAATTCATGGAAGCTGCACAAGATGAGCCATCCCATGACACACAAGTTGTTGCTGTTCACGAGGTTGAAGTTGAAGAAGCTGTTGCTGATAAAGAGATTGAAATTGAAATAACTGTTGAGCAAGAAGCAGAAGTCTCTGCAGAACAAGAAGCAGTTGCAACTCAACAAGTTGATGATGTTCTTGCTGATCTTGATCCTAAAACTAGTACTGCTGCTGCTATTAACATTGAGGAAGATGATGATTCTGATGGTGATGATGTTGATCAACCGACTCTTCAGGTTTATGGAAGAAAATTCAGGGAACCAGAAGTGGTTGTTCAAGAGGAGGTTGAGTCTGAAGAAGAGTCTGTTCCGATTAACGCTGCAGTTGCCAATATACATGTTGATGAACTTGACTTAGCATTTGTCAATGCTTCAACTTCTCATCAGGTTCAAGATACATCAGTTTCTCTTACTTTTAGTGTCAAGACTTCTTCAGTCGAGGTACAAGATACAACGGCTAAATTTTCTACTTTGAATGAGTTAATTCAAAAGATGAGTGAGCAGTTTGAAGAGCACAAGCAAGCGGAAATTCAGAAATTGCGCGCTTTCTTCAAGAGAAAAATGCCGGAATTGATACATCCTTTATCCCTGAAGTGATTCCGTTCAGACGCCCATCAGGGGTTGTGATTAGAGAACCATCTTCTGCAGTTCAATCATCTGCTCCTGCTATTATGTCTATTCCTCTACCTCCGTCGTTTACGCAGTCTCCGGGTATTTCTACATCAGTTCCTACGGGTACATCTTCACGATCTTCTTTTCATGATCTTCTGATTTATGAGTTAACCGATCTACTCTACGCGCGTTTATTGTCTATGTCACCGCCACAACATCAAGATCAAGATCTGATTTCTCTTCTAAGGAATTTTCAGCCTACGTCGCCTCCAGTTCCTTCATCTGATTCTGACCGGATTACTGCTTTGTCTGAAGAATTACAGTCTTTCCGATCAGAAGTTCAATCCAGCTTTGCTGATCTTAGGTCTTTTATGACTCAAGATTTTTCAAAACTTTCTAACAAGGTTGATCATCTTGAACAGAGCTGCAGAACTGAGGCTGGCCCGTCTCTTAAACTCCGGCATGACCAGGATGATCCCGATTCTCAAGGTCATGAGGGGGAGATGAATAAGAGACAGCGAGTGGAGAGTTCGTCTGCTAGAGAGGATCAGACACAAGAAGATGCGACTGACAAATCAAAGAGTTCTAAAGATGTTCAAGACTGCAATGTTGAAGACATTGTAAATGTGATGTTAGAGAATGTAGACATGTCTGAAATATCTAATGTCTTGAATATTTCTGAACAGGATATTCATAATGATATGCAGATAGTTGTTTACGAGGATCCAGACACTGCAGTAAGGGCTCATGAGATAGATGATTCAGAGATTGCTAATGATATGAGAAACTTCTTTGCAAACTTCATTGAGATAAACTCAGATGACGACGATGATGTCAGATTCGAGAAGCTTTGTAAGGTGAAAAAAGAGGAATGTGATGACATCATCATCTTATCCGACACTGAAGATGATTCTGTGTTTATGGATGCTAAGGATGAAGAGATTACAGATATGTTGTACAGAGATCTTCCTTCTCAAGAAGAGGTTCCTGAAGATACTAATGTTCCTGAAGCTACTCCTGATATTTCTACTCCTGTTGCTGCTACTGCTCCGACTACCTCTGCTCCTTCAGGTACATTTGAAGAAGGTCAGTCGTCTAGAGCACAAGCTGATGTTCCTCCTGCTGAACCTGTGGTTTCACCAAGCATTCAAGAAGAAGGACCAACTTTGACCAGGTAGGAGAGACAAAGAAATCTTTATCAAAGATATATGGCTTCAAGGCAAAGATCAGCTTTTCTAGAAGACATTCAGAGAAATATTTTCGTTTCTAGAAGAAGGTCGATCAACATTTATGCTATTCTTGGTGTTGAAAAGGAGGCAGAGGCATATCAATATGAATACTTGATGCTCATCAAGTGCCAGCGACGTAGAAACAATAGCATTTCTTCTCCACATATAATTGTCCGAGTTATCAGTGTCACAATAAACAAGCTAGTTAATATATGGTATCCGGAATTCGTAGTGGAAAGAAGAGATTGCAACCGATATACCTTCTCAGAGGCAGATTTTTCTGATCTTTCTATGGATGATATTAAGTTTCTATATGATCATTTCAGGAATCTTTATCATAGAACTCAGGATGTTTCTCAAGCACTTTTTGTCATCAAAAGATTCATTCGACGGCAAATCAGATTCTTCAGAGTGTTTGATTTTCAGATGGCCGTTGAAAGCTTTCATCCAGTTGTAAATCTTCTAAGGCCCAATCAAAGCTTGCCAGACTTAGATTCTTATCTTTTATTCACCATTATTCAAGATCCATATGGAGTTGTCTACAAGAATGGCTCAAGTCAAAAATGCTTTCTCAGATTTGAAGAAATTGCTCATTACTCAGATGGAACTTTGAAGGTGATCAAGCTTCAGTTGGAACAACGTCTGAAAGAAGCTCAAAGAAGATTTTTGGAAACAAGAAGTAAAGCTTTTCTGGTTGATAATGACGAGATTCGACTTCTCAAGAGGACACTGAATACAATTCATGAGAGATTGAACCTCCGCTCAACTCTAAGATGTCTGGAAGTTTTAGTTGGTTTGAATAGACTTTGTCAAAGAGAAGAGCGTCAATGATTCTCCAAAGTCGCTTAGTCGGTCAATGTTGTTTCAGAAGATTATTTTTTGAAGACCACTGCGCCAATGATTACTAAGGGGGAGATTGTTAATACTGATTTTGTAGTAATCATTGTAATTATTTTCCTTGTCTATATTGTGCTTAGAGTGCTTATCTGTGATGTTAAGGCTAGGGGTATTTAAGTCCCCTTAGGCCTTTGTTTTTGGAACTTTGCTCTTACTTTGAATATACATCAGATTACTTTGGCGCTCCTACTTTTCTCTCTCTACTTTCTCTCTCTACTTTCTCTCTCTAGGATTTAGAGATTCTTGGACTTTCAAAAACTTTTTATTAGAAGGAGCTAACTGGAATAATTGCTTTATGGAATATTTCTTGCGAGAATCAACAAGATTAGATTTAATAGTAGCAACATTCACAATCAAACCATCTTTACTAGAAGTCTTTTTATTCAAATTAAAACTAGAACTAGATTTAGCTTTCTCGTCTATCTTCTGTTCGGTATCCATGTTGACTTAACTCCAAGCCTTGACTTTCTCACATCTAAAACATTTGAAACTGTAGAGTTAGAATGATGAGTATCAGAAGAATGCTTCTTCTTTGGTTTACCAGTGTTGATCTGTTTCTGTGAATTCTGAGATTTTCTTTTCTTACCTTTTGTATTCTTGGATTTCACAGAAACTGATTTATCAACTTTCGTTGATGTTTCACCTTTTTCAAACACACTGGGTAGACCGAAAGAATTAACAACACACGATGAATGATCAAGAAGTTTGGAAGTGAATTCAAATTGAGCAACACATTCATTAAGAACACCATCAGAGTTTAGGAAATTAAGCTCATTATCAAGGGAACCAGATCTATCATCAGATTTTAAAACCTTGGAGAATTTAGAAAACTCAGTATTTTTGAATACTGTAGAAAATACAGTTTGTTCTAAATACATCAAAATTCTTTCTTCTGTAAGAGTATTCTCAAGTTCAGAAATTTTACTTTCCAAAACTAGAGGAGGGACGTAAAGCTTACCTTCAACGGGCTTAGCCTCCATTTCTTTTACAGAATAACTATCAAAATAGTCATTAGAAAGAGATTTTGGTTTATCAGAACTATAACTGTTATTCAACTTCTCATAACGAAATGGAAGTTGAATTTTAGTTGTGTCCTTTCTTTTAGCATACTCTTTGGCTTTATCCTCGTCAGACAGTCTAGTCCAGAAAGTTTGGAGTTCAGGGTGTTGAGGTGCCAGTTTCATAAATCCAAAGTCATACAGAGCAGGCACTTTAAATATACCCTTTTTGAGATAATGTGGGTTCTCGTAACCAAGTCCCCAATTATCAGGTTTCTCTTTAGGTTTGTTCAAATGAATAGTGTGTTCAGATTGGCCTATAGTATGTAATTTCTCTTCCAAAGCATTCACCTTTTCAATTAAGGATTTCTTCTCTTTTGAAGTCGAAGAGTACATTTTAGAAAGCTCTTTGGACTTAAACTCACATTCTCTATACTTAGAAACAGTTTTAGATAACTCTTTAAGAATTATAGTCTTCTCTTTAGCGCTGGTGTCTATATTTTTGTGCAAAGTATCAATTAATACATCTTTCTCAGCAATATCATTACTAAGTTTATGTATAAATTGATTTTTCTCATTAATGACACTTTTCTCACGCTTCAATTTAGACTCTAATTCTTGGAGTTTAGACATCATGGCATGCATTTGATTCAGAAAATCAGATTCAGTTAAGTCACATACCTCTTCATTATCACCATCATCAGAATCAGCTTCGGCTTCTGACTGCTGCTTACCCATCAAGCACAGGTGTGCTGTCTCGTCCTTCTCTCCTTCTTCAGATTCTTGGTCCGAATGGTCGAGCCAATATTCATCCTCGGCCATTAATGCTTTTCCAGCCTCTTGTTGCTTGGCTAGAAGCATCTTATTCTTGTAATACTCGGAGTTCCGGACTTTAGATTTTCTGCAGTCTTTGGCAAAGTGACCGAGTCTGCCACAGTTGTAGCACTTTATCGGTTCTTCTTTCTTGGGCTCTTCAGCTCTATCTTTCTTCTTCTCTTCTGGTCTCTCTTCTTCAACTTTCTCTTTGTGCTTGTAGTTGTTTGGACCAGACGAGTACCTCTGACTATTGGAGTTTGGCTTTTTATAGAACTTCTTTTGGAAAGCCTTGGTTAACATTAGCATGGCATCCTTCAGTTGTGCACAATCATCAGAGTCAGACTTTGCCTCACTATCAGCCTCTTCTGAATCTAATGCTATCATTTTCTTCTTCTCAGACTTCTTCTTGACCACAAGAGCAACTGGATCGACAACTGCTTTGTCAGCCTTCTTCATCTCGGCTTTGATCTCATCCACTTCTTCCTCATTCTGTTTGAGGATTTCATAAACTTCATGAAGTGGAATGTCGTTCAGATCTTTCAATTGCCTCATTTGTCTGGTGAATCTCTTCCACTCAGGCTGAAGGTTGCTGAGAAACTTCACATTCACCTCAACTTGAGATTTGCTGATCTTGTTCTTGCTCAGCTCGTTCAGTAATGTGACAAATCTGTCATAAGTGGCTTCTAGTGATTCTCCAGCTTTGGCCTTGAATTCTTCATAATTGTTCAAGCAGTTGGAGACTTTCAGTTGGTTGCCAACTTTAGATCCAATCATCATCTTCTCCAATTGATCCCACATTTGCTTGCCGGTAGCATTGTAGCTATCAATCTTGACATAGATTTCATTCGGTATGCCTTGGAGAATGAACGATCTTGCCAGCTTGTCACCCTTGTGTCTCTTCTTCTGTTCATCAGAATATTCATCAATCGGTAACTTATACTCCTTTTCTTCTTCTTCATCATTTTCTCCAGCTACTGTAAGAACCTTAGTTGGAGGTGTCATTATTCCTTCCTTCAGAGATTTTCTGATGTAATCTCTTAAGTCATTTCTATCGATGAAGTCTAGGAATATGTCCTTCCATTGCTCGTACTCCCCTGTGTGTCCCAATACGTAATCATTCAAACAAGTAAACAATTAAGCAACAACGATAATGCACACCTGATATGATTATTCAATTGATTCAAAGGATTACAAGTGTTCTTGATAAAATCAAAACTCTCTCTGCTTCTTGTTCTTCACGGCGCACCAATACCATCATAAGCCTCCTCTCACAAAGATAATTTTTCTAATTAGCTCTCTAACCTAATAACCACTAAATTAAGCCATTTTATACTTAGGCTTGATTAGGCCTAATGGGCTTTGAAAGGCTTGGGCCCAAAAGCTAAAACAAACTTATTTAACTAAATCTAAAACTAATAAATAAAATACGTAAACAGACTTTGACTATTTATTACAAAAGGACCCTAGACTATTTGTTGAGACGACTTTATCAGCTTTAACTTCAAATTTCCATCTTCAGATAATTATGATCTTGAATCCAATAAATATGTGCTTTAACAATCTCCCCCTTTGGATCAAGATCATTCTTTAAGCTCAGAAAATGTAATCTTCCTCTTTGTCTTCAGAATGTAGCAATCTCCCCAATCGATGAGAATATCTTTTGGAAAGAAATTATCTCCAGATTCAGCTCGGAATGCTTCAGCAAATCATCTTCAATGAAAATTTCTTCAAAGCAGCAAATCTTCATAATATCTTCATAAATTCTTTCAAAAACTTTTGATCTCCGCATTTCTTGATTGACGCTTCTCCCCCTTTTTGATGAAAAGAGCGAAGAGTTCATCAAAACGTGTCTTCAAGAAATATCTTCCACCATTGATCTTGCAAACAGAACCACTGATTATCCGTCAATTCATTAAGATGTTCATCCAGATCTTTGCAAATCTAGACAATTTAGAAAATGAAGTGTAACACCTGAATCAACAAATGAATCAGTTAAAATTGCCTGTCAGTAACACAAAGTCACTGTGTGTAACGAATACACAATATAAAGGAGCTTTTATGATGTTCACTCCCCCAGGGCTTCCATTCAATCATCGAAACACCACAAAAGCAATTTCTATGAAAGTTATGATAAAGAAACAAATTCTTTGTGTGTTCGTGCAAGTGATAGAATAAATTAAGCATAAGATGATTGCTTATAAGGCACAAAAAAATGTAAACCACTGAGACAAGTAGTGAAACACAAACTCAATGTGCATAAACGAAGTGTGAAGGTGGGGCAGACTTCCTTCTTTTCAATATCCAGATTTTCCAAATGAAAATCAGATAGCATATGTGCTGCATCCCCTTTGAAAATGAAACATTTTCTTGTTGAGAAGAAAATGAGTGGCTGGTGGGGTAAAGTCAAGAGTTGGCATGGGCTAGTTGCCTGTTTCAATAATGTTCACCAAGAATTGTGAAGCATTAGAAATGTGGTTGCCCGGCTCAGAAAGTAGTTGGTGCAGAGTTTGATATTCTTTTACTCTGATCTCTCACCCTCTTTCTTTTAATCTTTAAGCTCACAGCTAACCGAACTCTCTTTTGACATATTCTCTCATCACACATCCCACACTCATTTCTGTTGACTCCTCACATTCAATCACTAAGGGATTAACTTCTTGGGTCGGAAACACTGGTTAACGTGAATCCATAGAAGTTTAATGAATTCCTAGCACACTGATCCCATATTTTCCTATGAAGCATATGATGCTCAGATAGTTTAACTTTCTCAGTTACGGCTCAAAGATGAATCAGAAAACATTTAAAATCACACTTCCAATTCAAGAAATCTGTTTGAGAATCGGGAAGTGGTTTGAACATTTAAGAACATGTTTTTCTTATGATTGAAAGTTGTCCTTCTTTCAACCATAAATGAGATGAAGATAAATTATACCTTTTGAGTGCAGTCTTACATCTCACGAAGTCAAGCTTAAAGTCATAAGGATATGATCTTTGAAGCATCTCTCAACCTACAAAAGTCTAAAAGTCTAGTCAAAGTAACTTTATTCACTGAAATTGAAATGACATAAAGCAGTAAACACTTAGTGTACGAGTTCTGATCAGAAATAATCAGAAGTCATCGCCATACTCTTTAATTGTACGCTCCCCCTAAAATCATGCATCACTAATACATTATCAGGATGTACAATGCATTCAGTTTTGCTCCCCCTCAAAATAACATTGACCATCTATTAGATACATCTCACACTCCCCCTGAGATCATGAACAAACTATTAAAGAGCAGGTATCATGCGGAAATAATAATAAAGAAATGATAAAGAAACACAATAAGAAACTTGAATAGGTAACTACCGATTAGGTCTTAAGATTTAGCATACCAAGTCTTGAGACAAGAAAATTAAATCTCTTTTCGTCTAAAGGTTTGGTAAACAAATCTGCAAGCTGATAATCGGTTTTTACAAAGTAAAGTTCAATTGTCCCCTTTTCTACATTATCTTTTATAAAATGATACCGGACATCTATGTGTTTGGTCTTAGTATGCTCAGGGTTAGCGGTAATTGCAATAGCGCTCTTCGAATCACAATAGATCGGGATTCTATTGAAATGAAATCCATAGTCTCGCAGTTGTGTTCTCATCCACAAGACCTGAGAACAGCAGCTAGCAGCAGCTACATATTCCGCTTCGGCCGTTGATGTGGAGACACATAATTGCTTCTTCGAAGCCCAACTGACGAGTTTATCTCCGAGGAATTGTATATGACCCGAGGTGCTTTTCCTGTCTAACATGCAACCAGCATGATCTGCGTCTGAATAAGATGTTAGTTCAAAGCTTGTATCCTTAGGATACCACAGACCAAGATCTGCAGTCCCCTTCAGATACCTGAAAATCCGCTTTACATCAGACAAATGGGATTCTTTAGGATTGGCCTGATATCTAGCACATAAGCATGTAGAAAACATTATATCCGGCCTACTAGAAGTAAGATACATTAAAGAGCCTATCATCCCTCTATAAGTCCTAACATCAACAGCCTTTCCCGAAAGATCGGTGCCAATCTTAGTACCAGGTGCCATTGGGGTACCAATCGGTTTACAATTTTCCATTTTGAACTTTCGAAGAATATCCAGAATGTATTTAGATTGATTGATAAAAATCCCCGTTGAAAATTGTTTGACTTGCAATCCGAGAAAGAAATTCATCTCTCCCATCATGCTCATTTGAAAACGAGACACCATGAGGTTTGCAAAGTTCTTACAGTACTTAGGATTTGTAGAACCAAAAATAATATCATCCACATATATTTGAATAAGAATGATATCGCCTTTATCCTTTTTAATGAAAAGAGTGGTATCAACCGTACCTTTTGTAAAACCTGACTTGACCAAGAATTGAGATAGGATATCATACCAGGCGTGAGGAGCTTGTTTCAGTCTATAAAGAGCTTTATCCAGGATGTAGACGTGATTCGGCTTATCTAGATTTACAAACCCTTCTGGCTGAGAAACATAGACTTCTTCCTTGAGTACTCCATTCAGAAAAGCTGTCTTCACGTCCATTTGATAGACGGTGAAGTTCTTGTGGGCTGCGTAGGCTAAGAACATCCGAATCGCCTCTATACGTGCCACTGGAGCATAAGTCTCATCGTAGTCTATTCCTTCCTCTTGCCTATATCCCTTGGCGACAAGTCGTGCTTTGTTTCGGATAACGGTACCATCTTCATCTTTCTTGTTTTTGAACACCCATTTCGTACCAATGATAGTTTTACCTTGCGGTTTGGGTACGAGTCTCCAGACTTTCAGTGCTTCAAACTGATTCAGCTCATCTTGCATCGTAGTTACCCAATCTGAATCGGTAAGGGCCTCAGATACGCGTGTAGGCTCGATCTTGCTCAGAAAGGATTCATACATACATAGATTTGATGTTACAGACCTAGTTTGCACCGGTGCAGAAGGATCTCCAATAATTTGATGTATTGGGAGCTCTTTGGTCCACTTATGTTCATGAGGGAGTGGATTAGATGCATGTTGATCATTGTCAGCATCTAGGAATTCAGATGGTTCAGAATTAACGGGGGTGTCAGTTGAAGTAGTCGTTGCAGAAGTTGCAGTAAGTACAACTTGGTCAATCTGTTGATCAATCCTTACAGTACATCCTACTGAGTCAGCTACTTCTGTCTCGGCGTTGTTGATCACAACTTCAATTGTAGGAGTAGGCTTTTGAACTGGAACTTCTTGCTGAATCGGGGAATTTGATTCAGTGGAGATTTCGGAAGTGGTCGGATGAGTAGTCATTGAGTCTTCTATTCTGTCAACCACAACAGAGTTAGGCAACTTAGATCCAAGAAATTCATCATAGAACAGTTCAAATAATAAATCAAAATCAGATAATTTAGAAGTAGACGAAGAAGTGTCATCTGATTTGTTCTCTTGAGGTGCAGGTCCTGGACTGGTTGGCCCAGAAGCTAGAACTCCGGTAATTACGGGTTCTGAACTGACGTGCTCAGAAGCCATGTCCTCATCAAATGTAACATTTACGCTTTCGATCACAGCCTTCGACTTCTTTAAGTAAACCCGATATGCAGTAGATGTAGATGAATAACCAACGAAGATGCCTTCATCCGCCTTAGCACTGAACTTGTTCAGATTCTCTCGGTCGTTTAGAACATAACATGTACAACCAAAAACATGAAAATATTTAATGGTTGGTGTTCGGTTGTTTATCAACGCATACGGAGTCTTCTGAAATCTGCGGTGTATCATGGATCGATTCTGAGTGTGACACGCAGTCGATACAGCTTCAGCCCACAAAAATAAAGGTAAGTCAGATTGGCTGAGCATTGTCCGAGCGGCCTCGACAAGTGTACGATTTCGCCTTTCGACGACTCCGTTCTGTTGAGGCGTGCGAGCAGCAGAGTATTGATGTGATATCCCGACCGAATCGAGATATTCTTCAACTATCTTGTTCTTGAACTCTGTGCCGTTGTCAGTCCTGAGAATCTTGACTTGTTTTTGCAGATTGACTTGGGTCGTCTTCAGAAACGTAATGAGAACATCGGGAGTCTCATCTTTAGACCGTAGAAACTTAACCCAAGTGTATCGCGTATAGTCGTCCACGATAACTAGCACATACTTCTTTCCTCCTAAGCTTTGCGTTCGCATAGGACCGCACAAGTCCATATGCAACAACTCTAAAGGAGAGCTGGTACTCGGTTCAGGCTTTGGTTTGTGTGGGGCACTCTTCATCTTGCCCTTTTCACATGCTGCACATAGATGTTCTCTTTCATACTTCAGTTCTGGAAGACTTTTCACTAGCTTGCCACTGACCAGCTTGTTGATGTATCGAAAGTTGAGGTGAGAAAGCCGTAGATGCCATAACCAGCTTTGTTGCATCGAGGCCTTTGATAGTAGACAGAACTGATTGTCAGCCTGGACCTTTGACAAGTTGATGGTGTAGAGGTTTGACTTGCGAGTGCCGACCAAGAGTTCTTTCCCGTCTTCAGTGCGTACCGAACATGTCTTGGCCTTGAAATTAACCTCTAAGTCTTTGTCGCAGAACTGGCCAATGCTGACAGATTGTGCCTTAAGCTTTCAACGAAACTCACCTTCTTGATCGTAAGATTTTCATGTACAACATCACCATATCCCAGAATAGGTGAAAACTGATCATTCCCAAAACGAACTGTGCCGCAGTATTTGTCCGTATAATTAGACAACATACTCTTCTGCCCGGTCATATGCTTGGAACACCCGCTATCCAAGTACCACATATGACGGGTCTGCACAACACAAATCAAGAAAGAAGAGGTTTAGGAACCCATTTAAAAATGGGACCTCCACTGTTAGTACTTGATTTTGGCACCCATTTAAATTTGGGTCCGCTTTTTCTTTGAAAACCAGAAGCATGATAAGACGAATGATAATGATAAGATGAAACATTATATGAACCATACCAAACATCAGAATATTTACGAGAAGCATAATCACATTTACCATAATTTAAAAACTTTTTATTTGATGGTGCTAACTGGAATAATTGCTTTATAGAGTACTTCTTGCGAGAATCAACAAGATTAGATTTAAAAGTAGCAACATTCACAATCACATCATCTTTACTAGAAGTCTTTTTATTCAAAATAAAACTAGAACTAGATTTAGCTTTCTCGTCTATCTTCTGTTTCGGTATCCATGCAGTCTTAACTCCAACCCTTTGCTTTCTCAAATCTGAAACATGTGAAACTTTAGAGTTAGAATTATGAGAATTAAGAGAATGCTTCTTCTTTGGCTTACCAGTGGGGATCGGTTTCTGTGAAAGCTGAGATTTTTGTTTCTTACCTTTTGCTTTCTTTGATTTCACAGAAACTGATTTATCAACTTTCGTTGATGTTTCACCTTTTTCAAACACACTGGGTAACCCAAAAGAATTAACAACACAAGATGAATGATCAGGAAGTTTAGAGGTAAAATCAAATTGAGCAACACAATCATTCAAAATACCATCAGAGTTTAAGAAATTAAGATCATTCTCAAGTGAACCAGATCTGTCATCAGAATTTGAAGCCTTAGAGAATTTAGAAAAATCAATATCTTTGAACACTGTTGAAAATACAGTTTGTTCTAAGTCCATCAAAAGTCTTTCTTCTGTAAGAGTATTCTCGAGTTCAGAAATTTTACTTTCCAAAACTAGAGGAGGTACGTAAAGCTTACCTTCGATGGATTTAGCCTCCAACTCTTTTACAAAATAACTCTCAAAATAATCATTTGAAAGAAATTTTGATTTATTAGAACTATAACTGTTATTCAACTTCTCATAGCGAAATGGAAGTTGAACTTTAGTTGTGTTCTTTCTTTTATCATATTCCTTGGCTTTATCTTTTTCAGACAGACTGGTCCAAAAGGGTTTGAGTTCTTGATGTTGAGGAGCCAATAACATAAACCCAAAGTCATAAAGTGCAGGCACTTAAGATATACCCTTTTTGAGATGATGTGGGTTCTTGTAACCAAGTCCCCAAGTATCAGGTTTCTTTTTAGGTTTGTTCAAATGAATAGTGTGTTCAGTTTGACCCAAAGAATGTAATTTTTCTTCCAAAGCATTCACCTTTTCTATTAAAGATTTATTCTCTTTTGAAGTAGAAAAGTACCTTTTAGCAATCTCTCTAGATTTAAACTCACATTCTTTAAACTTTGACTCAGTTTCAGATAACTCTTTATGAATTATAGTCTTTTCTTTAGCGCTGGTGTCTATATTTTTTGTGCAAAGTTTCAATTAATACATTTTTCTCAGCAATATCATTACTAAGTTTGTGTATAGATTGATTTTTCTCATTTATGACACCTTTCTCTCGCTTCAGTTTAGACTCTAATTCTTGGAGTTTAGACATCATGGCATGCATTTGGTTCAGAAAATCAGATTCAGTTACATTACATACCTCATCATTGTCTCCATCATCAGAATCAGCTTCAGCTTCTGACTGGTTCTTCCCCATCAAGCACAGATGTGCTATCTCGTCCTTCTCTCCTTCTTCAGATTCTTGATCCGAATGGTCGAGCCAGTATTCATCCTCCGCCATTAATGCTTTTCCAGCCTCTTGTTGCTTGGCTAGAAGCATCTTATTCTTGTAATATTCGGAGTTTCGGACTTTAGGTTTTCGGCAGTCCTTGGCAAAATGACCGAATCTGCCACAGTTGTAGCACTTCATTGGTTCTTCCTTCTTGAACTCATCAGCTTCATCCTTCTTCTTGTCTTCTGGTCTCTTTTCTTCAACTTTCTCCTTATGCTTGTAGTTATTCGGACCAGACGAGTACCTCTGATTGTTGGAGTTTGGCTTTTTATAGAACTTCTTTTGGAAAGCCTTGGTTAACATTAGCATGGCTTCCTTCAGTTGTTCACAATCATCAGAGTCAGACTTTGCCTCACTATCCGCTTCTTCAGACTCAGATGCTATCACCTTCTTCTTCTTGGACTTTTTCTTGACAACAAGAGCAACTGGATCAGCAACTTCTTTGTCAGCCTTCTTCATCTCAGCCTTGATTTCATCCACCTCTTCCTCATTCTGTTTGAGGATTTCATAAACTTCATAAAGTGGAATGTCGTTCAGATCTTTCAACTGCCTCATCTGTCTTGTGAATCTTTTCTATTCTGGCTGAAGGTTGCTGAGAAATTTCACATTCAGCTCAACTTGAGATTTGTTGATCTTGTTCTTGCTGAGCTCATTCAGCAATGTGACAAATCTGTCATATGTGGCTTCAAGTGATTCTCCAGCTTTGGCTTTGAATTCTTCATAGTTATTCAAGCAGTTGGAAACTTTAAGCTGATTTCCGACTTTTGATCCAATCATCATCTTCTCCAATTGATCCCACATTTGCTTGCCGGTAGCATTGTAGCTATCAATTTTGACATATATTTCGTTCGGTATGCCTTGGAGAATAAATGATCTTGCCAGCTTGTCACCCTTGTGTCTCTTCAGCTGATCTTCCGTATATTCACCAATCGATAACTTATACTCAGTCTCTTCTTCTTCACCATTTTCTCCGGCTACAGTGAGAACCTTGGTTGGAGGTGTCATGATTCCTTCTTTCAGAGATTTTCTGATATAATCTCCCAAATCATATCGATCGATGAAGTCCAAGAATTTGTCCTTCCACTGCTCATACTCCCCCTTGAAGAGTACTGGAGGCTTCACATCTGTTCCAATAGCAAGAGCTTCCCGAGACATCTTTACTTATATGATTAGAAATCAAACTTATCTGATATGAAACAATCAACTGGATGAGATCGTTAGAAGTCAAGATAAAATCACACAATACTGAAAATCTTAGAATGAAATTCAGAAAAATCTGATCACGAACAGGCCTTTGTCCCTCTTCGCAGACTTAGCACGGGGCCCCTAGAGAAATTTCTTTTGACATTTAGATGCCCTATTACAGTTTGCAAAAATCGACCGGGGATGTGCTTCGACCGGTATTGAGTCGACCGGACACTTGTAAAGACCGGTAGAGAGTTCGACCGGGGAAGTGCAAAGACCGATAGTGCTTAGACCGATAGTGCTTAGACTGATAGTGCTTAGACCGGAAAGGGATAAGACCGATAGAATGCAAAAGCTTCGACCGGTATTGTCTTTGACCATAACACAGTCTTAGACCGGAATAGGATATGACCGGGATTGTGTGTGTACCGGTCGAATGCTATAGACCGATAAAAGGTATTCGACCGGAAGTGTAAGGCCCGATATAGTTTGACCGATAATGTGCTTAGATCGGGGTAACCTGTGAGTGTACCGGTCGAATGCTATAGACCGATAAAGAGGTATTCGACCGGAAGTTAAAGACCGATATGTTCTTTAATTCCTTCGACCCAGAAACCAAAATTCAGCCCAGAAAACACACAATATCACGAATTAAAGTACCAAACTTTACCACTACGATCAAATTACCAACTAGAACAGATTCCAATCAATTAATTTCAATAAAAACCACTTTAAGAATAAATCGATTGAAGACACAGTGTTGACTTCGTGAACGAACCCAGAACAACAAATTCAACAAATTGATAACCAAAATCGATGCAATAATCAAATCAAACAATACCCAATCACTATAATAGATAAAACAAACACAATCCAATCAATAATAACTTGAATGAACAATCACACAATAAAAGTTATGAATCTTTGACAGAAAACAGAACCGAACAAAACTCATTCAATTCAATCTGTAACGTGCTCTGATACCAATTGTGTGTCCCAATACGTAATCATTCAAACAAGTAAACAATTAAGCAACAACGATAATGCAAACCTGATATGATTATTCAATTGATTCAAAGGATTACAAGTGTTCTTGATAAAATCAAAACTCTCTCTGCTTCTTGTTCTTCACGGCGCACCAATACCATCATAAGCCTCCTCTCACAAAGATAATTTTTCTAATTAGCTCTCTAACCTAATAACCACTAAATTAAGCCATTTTATATTTAGGCTTGATTAGGCCTAATGGGCTTTGAAAGGCTTGGGCCCAAAAGCTAAAACAAACTTATTTAACTAAATCTAAAACTAATAAATAAAATACGTAAACAGACTTTGACTATTTATTACAAAAGGACCCTAGACTATTTGTTAAGACGACTTTATCAGCTTTAACTTCAGATTTCCATCTTCAGATAATTATGATCTTGAATCCAATAAATATGTGCTTTAACATCCCCCTTGAAAAGTAATGGCGGCTTAACATCGGTTCCAATAGCAAGAGCTTCCCGAGATGACATTCTTACTGATACGATTAGTCACATAACTGATAAGAAACTTGAACTGATCGTTAGTCCAGATAAAATTTGATCACACAAGAAATTTTGTCCCCCTAGGCAGACTTAGCACGGGGGCAGCACCCCTAGAGAAAAAAAATTGTGACAATTAGAGACCCTATTACAGTTTTGAAAAAATCTCAGAAAGAAAAAAAAATTCTAAGAAAGGAACAGTGATTAGGGGTGTACATAAAATTGTCAACCCGCGAAACCCGACCAACCCAACCCGCAAAACCGCCAAACCGCTAAATAGAAGGGTTGAAATTGGGTTAGGAAAACTCAACCCAACCCAAACCGCCAACCCGCCGCTATTTTTTTTATAAAATTATATATTATATATATATGCAGTTTATTCACAACCCAAATTAACTTTAAGACTTATGGATTATAATTTATAATTGGATGATTGTAATTAGAGCTGTAAACGAACCGAACGTTCAGTGAACCGTCTTTGGCGGGAAGTTCGTTTATGTTCGTTTATTTAATAAATGAACGAACATGAACAATGGTCTCGTTCGTTCATTTATGTTCGTGAACATTCGTTCATTTATGTTCGTTAATGTTCGTTCGTTTGCATTCGTTTATGTTCGTTTACGTTTGTTTATTATATAAATATATTTATATATTGTGACATTAATATGTAAAATCATTAAGTGAATTGAATTTTTAGAATTCTTTTTTTATCGCTCATAAGTTTACACAGTTTTTCATTTTGTTATGTTAGTTTTTAGGAACAGAATGATGAGTAATGGTGGTTGTTTTTTGTCCATTTATGTTCGTTCGTTTATGTTCATTTAAATTTATTTATGTTCGTTCGTTTATGTTTGTTTAAGTATATTTGTGTTCGTTCATTTATGTTTGTTTAAGTATATTTGTGTTCGTTTGTTTATATCTGTTTAAGTCCATTTATGTTCGTTCGTTTATGATCGTTTAGCATCTTAACGAACGAACATACACGAACACGAACAAACACATTTTCTTAATGAATGAACATGAGCACAAAAAATTTTATTTTTTTAAGTATATAATATTTATATACGGCAAAATGCAACAAATAAACTCACACACCCTCCTCACCTTTGGTGAGGTTCGAACCTCTGACCTCCTAGGAAGTCAAAGGCTCTTTTATTGCTAGGACAAAGGCCCATTGGTCTAAAAAACTTTCATTCGTTTACCGTTCGTGTTCGTTCGTTTGTTCGGTTAAGTTAAACGAACGAACACGAACAAGCCCTAATTGTAATAACTAATAACTTTGTTGAGAATAATTTTAGTATTATTTATCGTATTTCAATCGGCAAATTTATGTATATTACTAACCCGCCAACCCAACCCAACCCGCCATAACCCGCAAGGGTTGGGTTGGGTTGGGTTATATTTTTGAATGGGTTGGGTTGGGTTGGGTTGTAAAAACGTCCCAACCCGTCCAACCCAACCCGCGTACACCCCTAACAGTGATTGGCGCAAAAAGTGGAGTGCTCGACCGGTATTAACCGGAGGTATGTTCGACCGGACTCCTACTTGACCGGGATAATGAAACAACCGGTATTATGCTTCGACCGGTATTGGCTTGGACCAATAAAAGCTTCGACCGATAATATGCTCCGACCGGTATAAGTTTGGACCGGTAGAGTGTCAACCGATAATGGCTTAGACCGATATGATGCTTTGACCGGTATTGGCTAGGACCGGTAGAATGTCGACCGGTAAAATTTGTGTGTGTACCGGGCGACCGGGATATCAACCGGTATAAAGCAGTCGATCGGTATACAGCGGTCGACCGGTGTGTTCTTGATGCTTACGAACCCAGAACACAAAAATCAACCCAGAAACAAATCAATACTCAAAATTGAACAACCAAACTTTGCCAAAACTATCATCTAATCAACGAAAACCGATTGCAATCAATTAATTTCAATAAAAATTACTCTAAGTGAGACTTGGTTGATTAACTAGTGTCGACTCGTGAACGCAACCAGAACAGCAAAAATCATCAAATAATCAAACTAAAACCATGCAATACTCAAATCAAATAGTACCCAATCAACATAAAAAGCAAACCGATCACAAATCAATCAAAAATTACTTGAATAACAATCACACAATAATAAAATTTTGAATCTTTGACAGATAACAGAACTGAAAAACAAAAATTTCAATTCAATCTGTACTGTGCTCTGATACCAATTGTGTGTCCCATAAACAATGAATCAATCAAGTAATACGAATAAACAGAAACGATTATGCAAACCTGATACGATTATACCAAAGAATCAAAGGATTACAAGCTTGAATCGATCTCTCTCTGTTTTCTTTCTATTCAGCGCCCTCTCTCTCTCTCTCTCTATCTCACGTACGGCTCTTCTCTCAATTAACAATCATCAAACCTAATTAACACTAAACACTAAATTTAAACAAAGGCTTAGCAAGATGGGCTTGACTTGGGCCCAACATCTAAAAACAAAAACTTATTAAATCAAAAGGACTAAAAGGAAAAATACGGAAAATAAACTTTGACTATTTATTACAAAAGGACCATAGACTATTTGTTGAGACGACTTTTCCAGCTTTGACTTCAGATTTCCATCTTCAGATAAAGATGATCTTGAATCCAATAAAACTGTGCTTTAACAACTTTGACTTTCGTGTGAAATTGGGTTTGCACCATGGAATTAAAGGTTTGAAATATTCTCACAACCTCAAATTTTTCCCTCATGAGAAACACCCAAGTGAGTCGAGTATGATCATCCACAAAGGACACAAACCATCGTGCTCCATTGATGTTTTTTTATTCTTGATGGTCCCCAAATATCACTATGGACTAAGGCAAAAGGTTCCGATGGAGTGTAAGCCACATTTGGATAAGAAACACGAGTGTGTTTGGCAAGTTGACATATTTCACAATTAAAAAGCTTTGGACTTCTATTAATGAATAAACTTGGAAACAACTTTTCGAGATACTGAAAACTAGGATGACCTAATCGATAGTGTTGAAGCATAACATCACTATCTTTATTCGTACTAGAATTAAAAACAGACATAGGAGAAACTTTGACACTTGGGTTTGGGGAAACTGGACTTGTGGGTGACACTTTGCTAGCAACCAAAGAACTTTCAGGTTTGCATATTTTTAGGAGATAGAGTCCCGAACACATCTCAGCACTGCCAATCTTCTTCTTCGAGCCCAATTCCTGAAAAACACACACATTTGGAGAGAAATCAGCATGACAATGATTATCCTGAGTTAGCTTACCAATAGAAATCAGATTGCAATCAATCATAGGAACATGAAGAACAGATTTGAGGATTAAGTTTGGTGAGATTTGGACGGATCCAATCCCAACAACTTTTGATAGAGATCCATCAGTAATTCGCACACTTAAATTCATTGAGCATGGCTCATAGTTGCAAAATAGTGATATGTCTCCGGTCATGTGATCTGAAGCTCCCGAGTCAACAATCCAATAGGAGGAATTTACAGGTTTACCTGCATGTACATGCATACTAGTAGATGGGACAGTAGTGGTATGCTGAATGGATGCACCGTTCATGAGTTGTTTGAGTGCTTCAAGTTGTTCCTTGGTAAAAGGACTTGACTCAGGTGTTTTTGGCTGCTCTTCTACCGTATTGGCTGAGTTCGCACGACTGTCTTTATTGAAGCTCATTCTAGATGATTTCCAGTTTTCGGGCTAGCCATGTATTTTCCAGCACGTTTCCTTGGTATGACCGGGTTTGGAACAATGATCACACCAAGGTCTCCCCTTTTTCTGAGTACGAGAATCTTGTTGATTTGTAAATCGTGAATCACGAACAGCAAGTGCAGAACCATCAGGTGCTGCATATGAATGTTGTCCACCCATCATGATCTTTCTCCTGCTTTCCTCACGACGAACTTCTGAGAGAGCTTCTCGTAGACTAGGAAGTGGTTTGGTCCCCATCACTCGTCCTCTAACATCGTCGAGGCTTTTATTCAATCCCATCAGAAATTTGAAAGTCCGTTTTTGTTCTACTATCTTGCAATATCGCTTACTGTCCTCGGGACATTTCCATTCATGATTTTCAAACACCTCAATTTGCTACCAATATCGAATCAAGGTATTATAATACTGAGTTACTGGGAGATCTCCTTGCCTTAAATCAGGAAGAATTGACTCCACAACGAATAGTTCTGCAGTGTTTTCATAGCTTGAAAAAGTTTATTTAACAGCTTCCCAGATTTCTTGGGTTGTCTCATAAAGGAGAAAGCTTTCACCAATATCAATGTTCATGGAATTGATAATCCATGACATTATTTGGTGATTTTCTATCTGCCACTTCCTATAATTGGGATCTTCTTTCTTGGGAATTGGATTTTCTCCGGTAAGATAGTCTTCCTTACCTCTTCCACATATGAACATCCACACAGTTTGTGACCATTGCAGAAAATTCTGTCCATTGAGCTTATGGCTGGTAATAAGGAGAGGTGTATTGTTAGAACTTGGAGCGATTGTCTGACCGGAATTCCCTTGTTTCGGTTGAGACGAGACTTCGGAAGTGGAATTGGTCGGAGACATGCTGGATGATGGATCGACTGAAATCGGGTAGTCTAATTTCTTGATTGGATTTGGGATTGACTAGCTTGGAATCGACTAGCCTGGATGGATCGACTGAGAAAAAAATTGCTATGAAGATTGGTCTTGATGGTCGACTTCTCAAAATTGGTCCTATTGGGCTTTCCTAGAATCGACTAGCCTGGATTATAGGGCTGCGATGGTGTGAGAAAGAGGACGTTCTGATCGAAATCAAACAGGTTGGGATCGACTAGCCTGGAATCGACTAGCCTGGAACAGATTTGCTGGAATCGAAGAAGGAGAACAAATACGTCTGATTGAAATCAAACAAGATTGGAATCGACTAACCTGGAGGGCGCTGACTGCAGATCAGCGAGGAGTAGGTTGGGACTTGGGAACGATGGATCAGCGAGGAGTAGGATTGTTCCAGCTCTTATACCATGAAGTTTTTATTTCTCTATATTCAACATAAAGGTATTACACCCTTTATATACAAGGAGATACAACATATAAAAGGAAAAAATAGCAATCCTTATAAAAGGAAAATATATCAATCCTTCTAATATTATGGATCCTAAAATATCTTCCAGAATCATTACTAGCTTTAGGAATTGGACGTGTTTCCGATTATGATGTTCATTTTGCCATACAAGCCGAACAACTATTTCGTGGATTTTGACAGGATCAAAATTCATCCAGTAATTCGTGCCATTCTCAAGGGTCATCCGCTTGCTCCAGCTCTTACCTCCTGTGCTGATGTTCCTGAAGTATATATTCAGCAAGCATGGCATTCAATATCAAAGAATGAGCTTGTACGACCTCATTGATTCGATCTTCAAATTGACCAGTATGACTCTTTTCTATCATACAAGCGTCTTCGGCTGATTTTAGAACTCCCTGAACCTGATTCACGACCGGGCCGCACTTCTTACGACCAGTTTCCTTCTGAATTGGATGTTCTTGATGGTATTCGGAATCTGGGATATCTTGGTGCTTTGAATAGGGTAAGTGACTTTGAAAAGTCACATCTACCTCCAATGTGGTATGCATTGTTCTCTGTTCTCAACAGGTGCCTTACATCGAAGCATTCTGGCACGGATAATGCAAGTCTGCATTATCTTCGATTTTTCCATGCAGTTGTTTATGACCTGCATGTCGACTACACGTATATTTTTTGGACCGAACTTTCGGAGAGAGTGCAAGATAAGATTACTCATAAGAAGCGCAAGTTCATTCCTTTTATTCGTTATATGAAGCTTATAGTTCACAGTATGCTCAGAAGTAATCCTGCTATTCCTCGTCGTTTGAATTGGCCTCAAGTTCCGGATACTGAGATGACATATATTCAGAAACCGAAGCAGTCTTTTAACTATTCCATGCCGATTCCTCAAGATCTCATTATGAATTATGCTGATCCATCTGATGACAGCATAATTCAATACTGTCTGGAGAATGATCTTTCTTTGGAAGCTGCACAAGCTGAACCGTCTCATGATGAACAAGCTACATCCTTTCATGTTGATCAAGAGGTTGAAGTAGCTGTTGCCGAACAAGAGGTTGAAGAAGATGTTTCCAATAAACAAATAGATGATGTTCTTGCCGCTATTGTCACTGAACCTGTTGTCCATGATGATTCTGCTACTGCTATTGATACTACTGATGGAGATGGAGATAGAGATGCAGATGCTGGTAATAATACTGCTGGAGATGAAGATAATGATGATGATGACACTGATGGTAATGATGGTGACCAACCTAGTGTTCTTGTTTATGAAAGGAAGTCAAGGGAACCAGAAGTGATTGTTCAAGATGATGTTATGTCTGAAGCCGAATCCATTCCTATTAATCCTGCAGTTGCTGATCTTCAAGTTGATGAGCTTGATATAGCATTCGCTAATGCTACGACTCAGTTTCGAGATCAAGGTACAACAGTTTCTCATTCTTCGCCTGAGCTAATTTCTTGTGTCGAGACTTCTTCAGTTGAAATATGTGATACGACGGAGAAATTCACTACTTTGAATGAGGTTATTCGTCAACTGGCTGATCGTATGGATGCTGAGAAACATGAACAAGTGCAAAAGCTAAAGGCTCTTTTCAAAGGTAAGATGTCAGAGATTGATGCTACTTCGATTCCACAAGAGATTCCATTCAGACAACCGACTGGGGTAGTTATCCGTAAACCTTCAACTGTGTCTACCACTGCTCCAGCGATTGTTTCTATTCCGCTTCCTCCACCATTTTCACAATCAGTTGGTGCATCTGCTTCTACACGTCCTCCAGTATCTTCTTCAAGTACTCATGTTCAAGATCTTCCGATTACAGAGTTATCAGATTTGCTCTATGCTCGCCTTATTTCTATGTCTCCGCCTGATCAACAAAACCAGGACTTGATTTCTCTGTTGTGGACATTCCAGCCAACTCCGCATCCAGCTCCTACGTCTGATTCTGATAGGATTTCTGCATTATCTGAAGAGTTCAATTCTTTCAGATCTGAAGTTCGAACAAATTTTGTTGATCTCAAATCTTTCATGACTCAAGCCTTCTCTGAACTATCTAACAGGTTTGATCTTCATGAACAGAATTGCAGAACTGAAGCAGGTCCGTCTCATAAAAGGCGACATGGCCAAGATGATCCCGATCATCAAGGTCATGAGGGGGAGATGACCAAGAGACAAAGAGTGGAAGGGTCTTTAGCTAGAGAATATCAAACTCAAGAAGAGGCAGTTGACAGAGAAAAGAGTGCTGAAAATGTTCAAGATTGCAGTATTGAAGATCTTGTGAATGTTATGATAGAAAGTGTTGATTTATCTTCCATGTCAAATGTGCTGAATATTTCTGAGCAGAATATTGAGAACAACATGCAAATTGTTGTATATGAAGATCCAGATTCTGCACCAAAGTCAGTAGTACTAGATGATTCTGAGATTGCTAATGACATGAGATCCTTCTTTGCAAACTTCATTGAGATCAACTCAGACGATGATGATAACATCAGATACGAGAAGCTTTGCAAGGTTAAAGAAGAAGATTATGAGGATATAGTTGTGATATCTGACACTGAAGATGATTATGTTTTTATGGATGCTAAAGATGAAGAAATTGCAGACTTGCTGTACAGAGATCTTCCTTCTGATGATGACATTCCTGAAGCAACTCAAGGTCCTGAAATTGTTCCTGCTACTTCTACTCTTGTTGAAGGTACAGCTCCGACTACCACTGCTCCTTCAAGCACATTTGAAGTTGGTCAGTAGTCCAGAGCACAAGTTGATGTTCCTCCTTCTGAACCTGTGATTCCACCGACTATCCTAGAAGAAGGACCAACTTTGTCTAGACAACAGAGACTAAGAAGTTTGCAACAACGGCATATGGTTTCAAGGCTAAGATCGTCTTTTCTAGAAGACTCTCAGAGTAATATTTTTGTTTCTAGAAGAAGACCGATCGACATTCATGCAATTCTTGGTGTAGAAAAGGAGTTAGACGAATATCAGTATGAGTACTTAATGTTCATCAAGTGTCAGCGCCGTGGAAAGAATCTCGTTTCTTCTCCACATCTGATTGTCCGAGTTATCAGCGTCACGATAAATAAGTTTGTTAATATCTGGTATCCGGATTTTAAAGTGGAAAGAAGAGATTGCACGTTATACACTTTCTCGGAGGCAGATTTTAATGATCTATCTATTGATGACATTGAGTTTCTTTATAATCATTTCAGGGATCTTTATCATGGAACTCAAGATATCTCTCAAGCACTGTTTGTGATCAAAAGGTTTATTCGGCGCCAAATCAGATTCTATAGAGTTTTTTATTTTCAAATGGCTGCTGAAAGTTTTCAACCAGTGGTAAATCTTCAAAGACCTAACCGTAGCTTGCCGAACATTGACTCATATTCGTTATTCACTATTCTTCAGAATCCATATGGAGTTATACACAGGAATGCTTCTAGTCAGAAATGCTTCCTCAGATTTGAAGAGATTAACCATTACTCTGATGGAGCGTTGAAGGTGATCAAGCTACAGTTGGAACAGCGTTTAAAGGATGCTCAAAGAATATTTTTGGAGACAAGAAGAAATTTGTATCAAATTAATAATGATGAGATTAGACTTCTCAAGAATACTTTGAATACAATTGGTGAGAGGTTGATGTTTCGCTCAACTCTAAGACGCTTGGAAGTTTTGCTTGGTTTAAATCGTCTTCGTCAAAGAGAAGAGCGCCAATGATTACTAAGGGGGAGATTGTTAAGACTGATTTTGTAGTAATCATTGTATTTATTTTCACCGACCCATGATAGATTCCAACCAATCACAATAAAAACTAGAAACCTGTTAACCTGTTAACCTTCATGAATTCACAGCTTTAATGGCCCAAAACTATTAATTTGCTTGAACAGACAGAAGCGCAAATCTGAGGTTTGCGTTATAAGTGAGAAGCGCAAATCAAGTTTGCGTGAACAAGCTGTAGCGCAAAGTTATTGCAGGTTTCTGGAAAACTTGGAATTAATGACCTGTTAACCTGTTGTTCTTCCTTCGAACAGAGTGTGACCGCCAATTTGATGTATTCCAAATGATGATGATGATGCTTCGAAAACGTAACCACCGATTCCACCAATTTGAAGCCTATCCAATCAATCCAAAAAGATTTGAATCTGCAAATTAAATTGAAACACATATCATAGACTGTTTCAATTGGAATGAATTTCAACACTGTGATGTGTTCTTCAATTTGACTTCACGAATTGAATCAAATTTGTTCAAACCTGCAAAATTCATTCTCAAATTATTATTAATATGATCGAAATACAAACCTAAACATATTTTCATCAATCAAAATTTGATAAAATCAACAAATCTCAATGCACTAATCAAGAACAGTGCTCGACAAAGTTTGTCAACAATATCCGAAAAAATTCAGAAATTGAATCCTATAGAGTGGATAATCTGTGAACCTTTGTGAATATAAAGTGTTTCTAATCATATCTCAATCACAATAAAATCAAATTTACAATCTAACATCAACAAAACAATAAGAATTCGATTCAAGTCCATATTTCCAGAAAACACTCTGTGCGATTTTGAATTTCAAGAATTCGATCCACAATTTCAATTCAATCTTATTTCTTTGATTAATTTGAGAATTCAAGTAAACAAGAACAAATCAACCAAATAATACGAATCATGTGAACCAATTTCACAATTAATCCAAAAAAAATTTAATAGTGACCGTCTCTGTGTCCTTGAGAAATTCTTGAAATTTTCAGAAAATTATCAAAAATTCAGAAAATCAATCCAATTTTCAGAATAGTTTTCGAATTCGGATTCAAAAATGCTTCTCTCAATTCTCTCCGACTTAGAACTAGCTCTGATACCAATTGTTAAACCCAAAATCTATCTAAATCATAGAGAGAGAATGTAGAGAGAGAAAGTTTAGACATGAAAGCTCCATTTCTCATATATCTCACACACAGTTACACATATTACAATGACGTGCTTACAAAACTAACAAAGACAAAACCTATTTATACCACCAAATCTAACAAAGACTTAACCACTAAGGGGGCGTTTGGTTCGTTGGATTCCGCCGGAATCTGGTGGAATTGGAATGGTCAATTCCATTGACCGAATTCCGTCGTGCTGTTTGGTTGCCAAGGGAATGGAATTGAATTCCATGAAATCCTTAGATTAAGGAATTGGTCATTCCATTTGAAAATGGATGGAATTGAATTCCATTCCATCATGGTTTTTCAAAAAGACAAAAATACCCTCCAAACCTTTTCTAACAAAATTAAAACCCATCAGATGTGGATTTGGTTTCCTCTCTCTCCTCCCTCTCTCTTCTCTCTCTCCTCTCTCTCTCCTCTCTATCTCTCCTCTCCTCTCTCCTCTCTCTCTCACTCCTCTCTCTCCTCTCTCTCTGTCCTCTCTCTGTCCTCTCCTCTCTCTCCTCTCCTCTCTCCTCTCCTCTCTCTCTCTCCTCTCTCTCTCCTATCCTTTCTCCTCTCCTCTCTCTCTCTCCTCTCTCTCTCCTCTCCTCTCTTCTCTCCTCTCTCTCTCCTCTCTCTCTCTCTCCTCTCCTTTCTCTCTCTCTCGACATTTAAAAAAAATAAATATATAAATAAAAATAAAAGAAAGGGTATTTTTGTCATTTTTCAGAATTCCATTCCAATTCCTTTGTAAACCAAACAGACATATTCCAATTCATTTGACTGATTACATTCCATTCCTGCCAACCAAACAGCTGGTCAAACCTGAAAACATTTCATTTCAATTCCTTCCAGATTCCAATTCTATTGACAGATTCCATTCCATCAGAAATCATTCTGCGAACCAAATGCCCCCTAAGAAAACAAATACAACTTTGACTTTGACAATGACATTGTTGACTTACATCTTTGACTTTCTAATTAAATATTGGATACAATATTTAGACTTAACAAGTTAGCATGAGAAAGAAGGTAGCAGAAGGGAGTAACATTATGGCTTGATTCATATCAATCGACTGATTGAATTTTTCTCACAATTTATTTGGTTTTGTATGGATTAAAATGCTAAACCTCTGGTGAAATTTTTAGAAATTTTGAATGGGATTGTGCAAATAAGACTGAAAGGCGAAAAAGACAAAACCGGCATAATTGAATTGTATATTTTCATAATTTTCCTAGACTTCAATTTTCTTCCTTGATCTGAATGGGTAAATGATACAGAATAATTATTGATCAAGTTGAAGAGTCCACACCAGTAGGACCATTCCAGCAGCAACCCTCTTTGTTTAGAATTTTTTTTATTTTTAATTTAGTTGTTATGTTTTTTTTACCCTTTTACCAAGTCATCCAAGTTGGAAATTTTATTTGGTCTTCCATCTTATTAGGAGTTAGTTTCTTTGTTAACCTTAGGTCTTGTGAGCATATAAAAGGCTCCTTTGTTCAGCCTATAAAAGCAAGCGGTTTTCAGCTTTATTCTTCACTCTTCATTTTTTTTTATATTTTGCTTCTGCTTTGTTTTCTTGTTCTTCAGATCCAGTGGCAGATTTAAGAAGGGGCCATTGGGTCCTGTGCCTCTGTGAACTTATCTCTTGTAGTGTAAATTTTTTTTACGACTCTTAACGGTGCTAAAACTATTATTCGATTTGTGCTACCAATGCAGGAGTCAGCGACTCATGGTCACAGACCATCGTCCCATGAAAACTTGTTTATAAATATGCACCATAAAATAAAAATAAAAGAGTTGCATAAAAGTAAACAAGAACATAGCTGAGTCCTGTGTTGAATATACACTAAAGTCCAAAAAGATTCTTTTTCTTTCTAGAAAGTAGCAAAAATTCGTACCAGCAAGACTTGTGCTCTCACACAAGTTCAATGTTCTGAAGCCATTTCGGTCCAAGTTTTGCACCCCCGAACACTTGGTGATTTAGGTCTTGCAACTATGGAATTATATATGAAACTATGCAAGTTTTGGAAGGGGAAGATTTATCCGTCGTTTCCACCATGGTGCCGCCGTGAATCGGAGGAAATAGGTGGTAGGGTTACGGTGGTGGTTAGAAAAAAAGGAATGTTCTTTGGCTCTGATACCATGAAGGATTTCATTATTGAATTGATTGATAATGCAATATATTAGGATCCTATAAATAAGAATTCCTATCCGCTAAACAAGGAAAAGATAACAACCAAATTGAAAATAAACTTTATCCTAAAATAGCTTGAGCATATCTTCTAATACTAAATATTTGTTTCATTTCCCACTAATGTGAAATTGATCTTGATCTCTACTAGAAAGATCCAAGGTTTATTTTGTTATGGTGCATACTACCATTCAAGAACAGGCTGAAAAAAGAACATAAAGATACACTGACCCATGCAGCATCACAAAGTTTGTCTGGAGCACTAACATAAAGCTATCAACTGGACGTTTTTACAGAGGTGGAGCCATGAACCCATGATTAGGATCTTAAAAGGGAAATTTGAAACAACTGAAGGAGGAGACAGATAGAACAATCCACAACAGGTATTTGTACATCTCACATAAACACATGTTTTTTATCTAGCATACAATAGCGTTATCATGTATTCATCGAGCGATGAAACAGAGTCATGTTCTCGGCAACTTTCTTCGATGAAAAAAGCTGGTTGTTTAGGTGGAGGCAAAACACCCTCGCTAACCAGCATCAAAACCACTGACAACATAGTTGGCCTATGTTCTGCATGATGTTGCACACACAATAATCCAACATGTATTGATCGTAGTACTTCTGAGATAATGCATGAATTGCGTAAAGATTCACTCATGATTTCAATGGACTTGTCTTCTTTATATAGTCTCCATGCCTGAAGCAAACCAACCAAACTTCATATATATATATAAGGATGCTAAATGGGAGAGGTTTAAAGATTACACTTAGCTCCTTGTGGAGATAGTAGGGTTTAGTCTACCAGAATAACTTACATGTCCAAGAAGGTTGTCATTGTGATCTCCATGAGAGAACCCTCTGTTTTTCTTCCCACTCACTATCTCCAGCACAAGAACACCGAAGCTAAATACATCCGACTTTATAGAGAAACGCCCGTGTACTGCATATTCGGGAGAAATGTAACCACTGCACCAAAGTTCAACGAATTAACTTACAGATTTGCAATTTCTTGTTTGTTTTTCTTTTCCCCTTTTTCTTTCTGGAAAAAAGTGTGAAGATTAATTGAGTGGGCCATGTTTTAGAGATTCTTACTATGTTCCGACAACCTTCTTCGTCTTAGCCATGGCATCCTGTCCTACAAACTTTCGAGCAAGGCCAAAGTCGGATATTTTGGGATTCATATCACCATCCAGCAAAATATTACCAGCCTTGAGATCTCTATGGATGATTTGGAGGCGGGAATCTTGATGTAGATAAAGAATACCTCGAGCCATACCATGGATAATGCGAAAGCGCCGTGGCCAGTCAAGAATTAAACTTCTGGTTTCATTTGTCCAATATGAACTACTTAGGGGTTGCTTGTTTACATCTGAATGATGTCATTCAGATGTAATTGTCTGAATCGGTCAGATCCAATCTTGTTTGGCAACACTTTTTAAAAGGGTCTGAATGATACAAAACCCCTTAATCGCTCATTCACCTCTAGCACCCCTATACGATTCAGATCCTTATTTTTCCAAGAATAGCCCTGCCTCTTCATTTCTCCAAGAACGCTCTCCTTTCTCCTTCATCGAATACACACATTGGACATCGCTTCACTGTCGATCCAGAGTGAACCAGGCCTCTTCCGATTTACAAGGTAATGTCTCGATTTTTTGCTTTATCAATCATCCAAATCGATTCCCTTCTTCTCGATTCCTCCTTCTTGATGTTTTGTGGCATGAATCATGTTTGATTTTCTGAAAATAAACACAATCTGTGATGGGTTTTCCAAGTCTTAAAACCCTAGATTTTATTTCCACCATAGGAGTATAATTTCATCTCTGAAATGGGTTTTGTTTGGTCCTGCAGATTGTGTTTGTTTTTCACCATATGTATATGTATGTATCTTGCTCAAATGGCTTCTGTGGGTATTGGTGATGTTACTGGAAAAAAAATTGATGTTTGTGTTAAAATTAATTATATGTGTATATAAACAGAAAGTGATCAAATTAATGAATGTGCAGAAAGCTTCTCTCGACTTGTTTCTATGATTGTTTGAATGAATGTGCAGCAAAGTAGTTACATAGATACACACACCTATATTTATAAAGATTGTTTTGATAATGTTCATAAAAAGGACACCACAAAGGGATTCCATTTTAGATATGAAAAGTAGTTTGCTTGAATTTTCAAACCAAAAAGGATTCCATTTGTTGGCTTACAGTAAAAGGTCAAAACAAAGGATTCAATTTTGGATTTGAAAAGTACTTTCTTGAATTTTCAAACCAAAAATGGATTTCATTTATGGTTGATACAGTAAGCTCAAACCAAAGGGATCCAATTTTGGATTTGAAAAGTACTCTTGATTGATTTTCCAAACCAAAAAGGGAATGAATTTTGAAGGTTCATCCAAAAAAAGGTTCCAATTTTCTTATGTGGGTGTTGCTTTACGTGTACTAGTTGGTTTGTATTACTTGATGTATATTGCTTGATGTGTATTACTTGATGTATCACATGTGTGATTTTCATACTTACCATTCACAAGTTTAGTTGTGGATTTAATTTGCTATATGATATTTTCGTATGTTAGGATTTCAATTTGTTTGCTATTTTCTGGATAATAGTTGAAAGTATGGACAATGTTGGTGACGGTCCACAACAAAAGAGACGTAGGATAAACTGGAAAAAAGAAAGCGTGGTGCGAACTTTTCTTGAAGCATGTATACATGAGGTCATTATACATGGATGAGAAGGCACTAGTCTTAAGTCGCGTTCATGGAAGAATGTTGCGGAGACACTTAAGAACAAACATAATTTCATCGTAGATCAAAAACAAATGAAAAATCATTATGATTATTTGAAAGCCAAATACAATACATGGACGAGACTGAAAAACAAAACGGGCAACGTGTATGACCCAACAACCAACACGTTTAATTTTACCGATGAAGAATAGAAGATAGAAATTGAGGTGAATTCTTTATAATTTTATAGTTTTACAATTTTAAATCCTTTTTCATTTGGTATCTTAATAATTTTTATATAATATTGTTAAAACAGAGAAGCAAATATGTAGAACCATTGAGGAGTACAGGACTGCTTTTTCCCGATCTTTGTGTTCAACTATTTGATGGAGTTCAAGTAACAGGAATTGAAAGTCACGGGCCAAATTCTAGTATTCCTGACATTTCTGACCCACTTTCTGATCACTCAAGTGGAGACGTTGAGGTAGTACCTAATACTCAACAAACCCCGACCCCAACTTCAGGACAAGAGTGTGATTCTCGTCCAAAAATACAAAATAAAAAACGAAAAAGTAAACAAGCAAGTAACTCACAAGTTGAAGAAGATATTTCTAAGGCTGTGAAAGCAATTATGGAAAAATATTCGAATGATGTGCCTGCTTGCTTGGAAAAGTTGGATGGACTTGGATGGGGAGCAGAGCACCCGTTGTACCATGTAGCTACTTTTATCTTTAGTGAAAGTGCCGATTATAGGAAAGTGTGGTTGTGCTTAAAACCGGAGGGTTGTGAGGGTTGGGTTAGAACGATAGGACGAAAGTATGGGTTAGTGTAGTTGGAAGTTGGAACATTGTGTTTTGATAAGATGCTAGCTTTTGAATTTGAATGATCTTATGTTTTTGAACATGTAACTTTTGGATGATGTAACTTTTGGATGATGCAACTTTAGAACATATAACCTTTGGATGATGTTGTTTTTTGATATTATGTTGTTTTGTAATTTGTTTTATTTGCAAGGTGTTTTATGGACGTTGAAGAAGAATTGTTGCTTTTGTTACTTTTTTACTTGTATTTGAAACGAAAAGCTACATCAAGAATCGAAAGGATTAGAGATAACACTTCATCGTTGACCGGACATGCGTATACTTTAGAATTATTAAATGGTTCGAATACGCAATGTCTTGAATTGATGCGTCTTTCTCGTGATGCTTATATACTACTATGCAACCATTTTAAACAAAAGAATTGGTTGCGAAATAGTAGAAATGCAAGTGTCGAGGAGAAGATGGCAATTTTTTTAACAATAATAGGTCACAATGAACGTTATAGAATGATTAAACGAAGATTTCAACACTCAACGGAGACCATCCATAGGTATTTTCGTCAAGTATTGCGAGCAATGATGGAATTTGCTAGAGAAGTCGTACGTCCAATGTCCAATGAGGAGAGCTCCAATATATCAGAACGACAAAGAAATCTTAGAAGAATATTTCCGGTATTTTTTCGTTTATACACTTTGCAAAATCAAAACATAGTTAAAGAGTTTCTTATATTTTATATTTTTTTTAAAAGGGCGCAATAGGTGCGTTAGATGGAACTCTCGTTCATGCAATTGTGCACGTTGACCAACAAGCTCGTTATAGAGGTAGAGGAAGAGGTGAATGTTATCAAAACATTTTAGCGATTTGTGATTTTAATATGGTATTCACTTATGTTTGGGCTGGATGGGAGGGCATAGCACATGATGCTAGAGTTTTAAGAGAAGTTGCATTTAATCCAACATCCGGCTTTCCATTTCCTTCGCCAGGTATTTTAATTTTTCTACTTAAAATCAATTAGTATTTATTTATTATACATTTTAATTAACAATAATTGTTTGTCATATTTTTAATGTAGACAAATATTATCTTTGTGATGCTGCTTATGCCAATACTCGTGGATTCATGACTCCATATCGCAATACGAGATATTGGTTAGCCAATTTCCGACGTCGACGTGCCTTGACTAAAGAAGAAAGGTTCAATCATGCCCATGCACAACTCAGAAATGTTATCGAACGTGCTTTTGGTGTATTGAAAGCAAGATTCCCTATTTTGAAGCAAATGGCCCCTTATCCTTTTCGAATACAAAGAAACATTGTAATTGCTTGTTTTGCGATCCATAATTTTATAAGAAGATGCAATATGCAAGATCAATTATTCATGGACTACGACAATAATCCCATGTTCATTAATGAAGCCGAAGAACAAATCGAGGGAGGTGAGGAAGAAGAAATGGATGCAACGCCATGGGGTCCCCAAGACAATGAGTACATGAGTAATTTGCGTGATGGGATTGAAAATCAATTGGTGTTAAATGCTTCAAATTAGATTTTGCACAAAATATTGTGTTTTAACTTGCTTTGCATGTGATGTTTTGTTAGACCAAAACTTGAACAATTATTGTTATCTTTGTTTGGATTCATATGATATCATGTATTGTTTTAAATTATTGTTTATTTTCTATTTTTAATTTAAAATTTTCTTTAGAACTTTTGTCAAATGTGAAATTTTCACTCAAAACAGGACTGGGGTAAAATGGTAATTTTATCTCATTCAGACTGTTGATTCAGAGTTGTTTCCAAACAATATTTTTTGTCTGGCACTTAAATCATACTGAGCCTCTTTACCATTCTGGCCACTTAATCATTCTGCACTAAACCATTCAGTAACTGCCAAACAGCCTCTTAGTCCGTTTATGCATCGATCTATGATCATATTTTACAAGAAATTCAACAAGACTATATGAAGTGTGAAAGTAAGGCACTAGAGAGAGAGTCAAACCAAATAGAAATGAGTCCAAACTTTTGTTAGCCATGTATTCATAAATCAAAATCATTTCATTTCCATGAATGCAGTATCCAAGAAGCTTCACAAGATTCCGATGCTGAAGTTTTGCAATACAAATGACTTCATTCTTGAACTCATCAAGCCCTTGTTGGGATGTTTCTGAGAGCCTCTTCACAGCTACATCTAGTCCATCTTCCAACACACCCTAAAAGATTAAGGTTAGAGTTTGATGATTCCAACATTTCTGTTTAATTTATTTAGAATTTTGATACTCTTTGCTTTTTATTCAAATATATATTACCTTATAAACGGGACCAAAGCCACCTTCTCCAATCTTGTTGTCGATGCTGAAATTATCAGTAGCCTTGGCTATTTCATGTAGGTTAAAAAAAGGCAGCGCATCAAGATCTTCCATTTGAACACCAGTATTCTTTTTATCAAAGGCATTCCAGTTTCCTACAAAGACAGTAATGTTCAATTTCTCTGAATCCACCAAAAAAATTTACCTATACGAACTTGCAATTTGTATTGATGCTAGCGACTGTTTCATTTCTAGGAGACTAGGACTACAAAAATGACTTACCGTCTCTCTTTTTTGTCTTTTTACAAGCGTATGCTATTGCAGACACAAGCAGTGAAGCCAATGAAGTTGTCAGCACTACGATGAGTACTTTCTTCTTGTTGAAGCTGGATTGAGAGACCATGAGGTCTTTTGTTAAAGGATACAATAATTAGTAAGGTCTTTCTACACGTGAAATGATAAAGGTAAAGCATTCAAAACCCATAAACATTCAAACCTGCAGAAATGAACATTGTTGCTATTCTGTATATATGCTCTGTCTGTGTATATAATAATTTTCTAAAAGTTTCAGCACATAAATGGTAGTACCGGCTCAAGGACCTTTGACAGTTGTAGATAAAAATGTGTGTACCTGCTAACTCGGAGGCTGCCATTCTTATGTAAAGTTCTTGCTTTTGGTCATACTCTCTGATGTCCTTCAACTCATGAAACCATAGCAAACATCCACTTCCACCATTTCTGATATCTAATTGCGCATAAGCTGTACAAGAGCAATCCCTTGTGCAGGTCATCTCACATTCTTCAAGTGTCATACTCACATTGTACCTTGAATATCGTGTATCTGGAAATTTTATTCCTGAAACTTTCCAAAAACCATCCTCACTCCCACATTGTAAAGGCTGTTTACGTTGACACCCACTTGACCAATCTGCTGCATTCCATTCTTCTGGTAGTCGTGGTTCAAAACCTTCCAGACAACTACATGGGGGATACATGTTGATGCTACATGTTCCATAAGGACCACAGCGTGCATAACGACCACAACTATCAACTACTATATTTCCAAACATGGCCCATTCTTGGGTTCACTCGATCCAATTCAATTGTAGTGCGATGCCTTCCGATGACACATGTATCCTCGGAACAACTGAACTCTTCTGTTTATATCTATAATATATTTCCTTCTCATTAATAACAAACTCCATTGAATAAATTGGATTTGGGTTTTCGATAGGAAAACCATGAAACCCAACACCATTCCAATGTCCAAACCTGGAGTGTAGAACTCGACCTTCCCTCTGAAATATTTGCGGATACCCGTTTGTGTCTATCCAGTTTTTATATAGACCTATAGAAGGATCTGTTGGGTTTCCTTATGGTTTTAGCCCATGAGGAAGACCCATATTTATTAAGAAAAGCCTTAAGAAAAAGCCCACATATATATTTATTTAGGTCAGCCTATTTTCAGTATTATGTGAGTGTGTGTGCATTTTTTGAATCAGCAGCAAAGTAAAGAGAGAGCAGTGAGTGAAAACAGAAAATAGAGAGAGCATTTCATTTTCGTATTTTGAAGACCCAGCAGCAGAAAACCTCCAGTTCCCGGAGATTGAACGGTCAGATCACCGTGATTTTTGGTCAGCAGCTTCGCAGCATCTAGGCCAACGTTTTGGACGGTGGGATCGTGGATTTGAGGTCCGGAGGTCAGGTTTTTCTGAGGTTCTGCACAGCAGCAGATTTGGGTGATATTTCTTCATCTTTGCTTTAGTTTGGTTCCATACATCTTGATGTGTTTATTTCCAAGTGTATGATGGTTTTGTATGCCTCTAGTATAATCTAGAGAAGACTTTGTATTGCTCTAATATTGGTGGTAGTGGATTTCAAGCGGCTCTAGTAGTCCCGTGGTTTTACTCTCGTTTTGAGAGGTTTCCACGCTAAAATTTCGGTGTCTCATTTGGTTGCGTATTTCCTGTTTTGGGGCTGATTATACTTGCATTTAGAATACCTTATTTGTTTGCATCCTCAAAGGTTCATTCGGGTCGGGAAAGTTTAGCCTAACGAAGATTAATTCCGCATTTATTGTTTACCGTTAGTGCTGCGTTTTTCCCATCAGATTGGTATCAGAGCATTTGGTTATCGTTTTGAGTTTGACTTGCTTGAACGATGGAAGCAAATACAAGTAGGATGATAAGTTTAAATGGTTCAAATTATCATGTTTGGAAAGGAAAGATGGAAGACCTTCTTTATGTGAAGGATTTTTATTTGCCTGTATTTTCAACCAACAAACCTGAAAATAAAACAGATGATGAATGGAATATTTTGCACAGACAGGTTTGTGGATATATTCGGCAATGGGTAGATGATAATGTTTTGAACCATATTAGTGGGGAGACTCATGCTCGTACTCTGTGGAACAAGCTTGAGCAGTTATATGCTCGAAAGACTGGGAATAATAAGTTATTTTTGATTAAAAGGTTGATCCAACTTAAGTACCATGATGGAACTCCTATCACTGATCACTTGAATACATTTCAGGGAATTATTAATCAGCTTGCAGGAATGGGTATCAAGTTTGAAGATGAAATTCAAGGTTTGTGGATCCTTGGTACTTTACCGGACTCGTGGGAGACTTTTAGGACATCATTGTCCAACTCCGCACCCGATGGTGTTATTTCCATGGAATTGGCTAAAGGCAGTATTCTAAATGAAGAGACAAGAAGAAAGTCACAAGCTTCCTCTTCACACTCAGATGTCTTGGTCACAGAAAACAGGGGGAGAAGTCAGAGTAGAGGTCCGAGTAACAAAGGGAAGCATCGCAGTAAATCCAAAGGAAAGTTTGGTGATTTTGAGTGCTATCACTGTGGTAGAAAAGGGCACACAATACGGTTCTGCAGACAGTTGAAAAGGGAGAACAAGAAGGCAAATTACAACAATCAAAAGAACAACCAAAAGAAAGATGATGGTGGTAATGACAATGCCGAAGTTAACACTACTACCGAAGAGTTCTTTATTTGTTGTGATCATGATATGGTCAACCTTGCACATGATGATTCGAGTTGGGTTGTTGATAGTGGTGCTACGTGTCATGTAACATCACAGAGAGATTTTTATTCATCTTACACTCCAGGTAACTTTGGGAACGTCAAGATGGGTAATAATGGGTTATCAAAGGTTGTTGGCGTCGGGGATGTTTGTTTGAAGTTTGACACTGGAATGGAGTTGGTTTTACACAATGTAAAACATGTTCCAGATATTAGACTTAATTTGATCTCCACGGGCTTACTTGATGATGATGGTTGCAAAAACATTTTTGGTGACGGAATGTGGAAACTCACTCGTGGTTCCTTGATTGTGGCAAGAGGTAAAAGATGTTCAATGTTATACATGGCACATCCAAAGATCTCCAAAGACATGGTCAATGCAGTGGTGAATACTGATATGACTGAGTTGTGGCATAAGAGGCTTGGTCACATGAGTGAAAAGGGGATGTCTCTACTATCGAAGAAAAATGTGTTAACTGATGTGCATGATGTTCATCTAAAGAAGTGTTCTCATTGTCTGGCAGGTAAGCAAAACAGGGTTTCGTTTAAGGGTCATCCTCCTTCTAGGAAGGAGAACATACTTGATTTGGTACATTCCGATGTTTGTGGTCCTATGAATACTAGGACACTTGGTGGTTGCTCTTATTTTGTCACATTCATCGATGATCATTCGAGAAAGGTATGGGTATATACCTTAAAATCTAAAGATCAAGTATTTGATGTGTTTAAACAATTTCATGCCTCGGTTGAGAGACAGACTGGGAAGAAGCTTAAGTGTATTCGGACAGATAATGGAGGTGAATACATAGGGCCATTTGATGCTTATTGTAGAGAACATGGTATTCGACATCAAAAAAGTCCTCCCAAGACACCGCAATTGAATGGATTAGCAGAGCGGATGAACAGAACATTGGCCGAGCGTGTCAGATGTTTGTTGTCACATGCAGGATTACCAAAACCCTTTTGGGGAGAAGCTTTGAATACGGCGGTACATGTTATTAATCTAATTCCTTGTGTTCCTTTGTCTTTTGATGTTCCTGACAGGGTTTGGAGTGGTAAAGATGTTTCGTACCGTCACTTACGGGTCTTTGGATGCAAGGCTTTTGTGCACATTCCCAAAGATGAAAGATCAAAGCTTGATGTGAAGACTAAGCCATGTGTATTCCTTGGTTATGGCCAAGATGAGTTCGGTTACAGATTATATGATCCAGTTCAGAAGAAACTTGTTCGAAGCCGAGATGTTATTTTTATGGAAGATCAAACTTTGAAAGATGTTGGGAAGGAAGATACGAGTCCTCAACATAATGATGATCTTACTGATTTGGATCCGGTTCCTCCTAAGCATGTTGATACACTTGATGGAGATGGTGTTCAGAATGATGAACAACATGGTACTGATGATGTTGATGCTCCAGAGCACTTAGAGACAGATGAAGACTTTCATCCTGAGCTACCAGTACCGAATATTCCAACCTTTGTCCCACTTAGGCGGTCTACGAGAGATCGTCATCCTTCCACCCGTTTTTCTGCTGATGAGTATGTCTTACTCACTGATGGGGGAGAGCCCGAGTGCTATGCAGAAGCCATGGAAGATGATCACAAGAAAGAGTGGGTTGAAGCCATGCAAGACGAGATGACTTCCTTGCATGAGAACAGTACCTTTGAGTTAGTGAAGTTGCCTAAAGGCAAGAAAGTTTTGAAGAACAAATGGGTTTATAAAGTGAAGACTGAAGAGCATACCACACGGCCCAGGTACAAGGCTAGATTGATTTTGAAGAGATTTTCTCTCCAGTCGTGAAGATGGGTTCTATTCGGGTGATTCTTGGTTTAGCTGCTAGCCTTGATCTTGAGGTTGAGCAGATGGATGTGAAGACAGCTTTCCTTCACGGTGACTTGGATAAGGAAATCTACATGGAGCAACCTGAAGGTTTTCAGGTTAAGGGCAAAGAAGACTATGTGTGTAGACTTCAGAAAAGTCTTTATGGTTTGAAGCAAGCACCAAGACAGTGGTACAAGAAATTTGAGTCAGTCATGGAAAGAATTACCCAGCTGAAGTTTGAATTAAGCAAGTCTTTTGCTATGAAAGACTTAGGGCCAGCAAAACAGATTCTTGGCATTCGGATTACTCGAGATAGAGCTTCCAAGAAGTTGCACATGTCACAGAAGCAATACATCGAGAAGGTGCTTTGCAGATTCAACATGGATAAAGCTAAAGTGGTTAGTTCACCTCTAACTACCAACTTTAAGCTAACTGATAAAGATTGTCCCTCTTCAAAGAAAGAGATTGAAGAGATGGATCGAATTCCGTATGCATCAGCTGTTGGGAGTCTGATGTACGCGATGGTATGCACACGACCTGATATTGCTTATGTAGTAGGTGTTGCTAGTCGTTTTCTGTCGAACCCAGGTAAGAAGCATTGGGAAGCAGTTAAGTGGATTCTCAGATATCTACGTGGTACTTCCAAATTGGGTATAACTTTTGGAAATGGGGAGCCAATGCTTGTTGGGTACACTGATTCTGATATGGCAGGAAATAAGGACAACATGAAATCCACTTCTGGATATCTGATGACCTTTGCAGGGGGAGCTGTGTCATGGCAATCAAGGTTGCAAAAGTGTGTTGCTTTGTCTACCACTGAGGCTGAGTATATGGCGGCAACAGAAGCGTGTAAAGAACTATTGTGGCTGAAACGATTCATGCAAGAGTTCGGTTTTATGCAACAACGCTACGTGGTTCTTTGTGATAATCAAAGTGCGATTCACCTTGCTAAGAATTCTATGTTTCATAAAAGAACAAAGCATATCGATGTGAGGTATCATTGGATTAGAGATGCTCTTGAAGACAAGATGTTTGAACTTGATAAAGTTCATACCGATGATAATGGTTCCGATATGTTGACAAAGGTTTTGGCAAGTGAAAAGCTGAAGATATGTTGCTCGATCGCCGGAATGGCGAATTCTTCCTCATAGGCAAAAAGGGGGAGATTTGTTGGGTTTCCTTATGGTTTTAGCCCATGAGGAAGACCCATATTTATTAAGAAAAGCCTTAAGAAAAAGCCCACATATATATTTATTTAGGTCAGCCTATTTTCAGTATTATGTGAGTGTGTGTGCATTTTTTGAATCAGCAGCAAAGTAAAGAGAGAGCAGTGAGTGAAAACAGAAAATAGAGAGAGCATTTCATTTTCGTATTTTGAAGACCCAGCAGCAGAAAACCTCCAGTTCCCGGAGATTGAACGGTCAGATCACCGTGATTTTTGGTCAGCAGCTTCGCAGCATCTAGGCCAACGTTTTGGACGGTGGGATCGTGGATTTGAGGTCCGGAGGTCAGGTTTTTCTGAGGTTCTGCACAGCAGCAGATTTGGGTGATATTTCTTCATCTTTGCTTTAGTTTGGTTCCATACATCTTGATGTGTTTATTTCCAAGTGTATGATGGTTTTGTATGCCTCTAGTATAATCTAGAGAAGACTTTGTATTGCTCTAATATTGGTGGTAGTGGATTTCAAGCGGCTCTAGTAGTCCCGTGGTTTTACTCTCGTTTTGAGAGGTTTCCACGCTAAAATTTCGGTGTCTCATTTGGTTGCGTATTTCCTGTTTTGGGGCTGATTATACTTGCATTTAGAATACCTTATTTGTTTGCATCCTCAAAGGTTCATTCGGGTCGGGAAAGTTTAGCCTAACGAAGATTAATTCCGCATTTATTGTTTACCGTTAGTGCTGCGTTTTTGCCATCAGGATCATCAGGACTCTTCCAAGATGTTAACTACTTCTCTCTTCCTGTTACCAAATCCTTCCCGATTTTCATTCCTGGCAGCAATGTGTCACCAGGATAATCAAAACTTTGCCAGATGGGATTTTCTTTGGTGTTATGTTCATCCCACAGAACAAGATTCCCGCTATCCAGAAGTTGTGCCTCCAGATTACGGCTCCTTACAGATACCGTTGAATTGGATGACCAAATCAAAGTATTACCGGCACTCAGAATCCGTAGGGCTCCTTCTCTACTGACTTCAAAAATGCCAGATGTATCGTTGATTGGTTTCTCTCTGTTGGCAACCCATACAACGGTACCAGTTGATATCTTCTTGTACCATATCCCCATGTACCGATTCTTGGACTTTCCGGGGCTAAAAAAGCCCAGTTCAAACATCTCTCCATTTGAAACAATGGTGTCACCATCTTTGATTTCTGGATATCGTGTCTACTGTTGTAGCAGATCTTGATAGGAGAAAGAGTACGGTACTGTAGAATAACACAAGGATGGGGTAAACGTATACCTCCATTGATGTGTTCATGGAAACTGTGGGTGAGAGTCTGAGAAATTTGAATGATGTCCATGGTGGACATCCGATGACTATGTTTTTGTTGACACGGTAGCAACATGTTGAAATTTCTCCACAACTTTGAAAAGTAAAACTACCATCTTGTCAAAATATCATGGCCCTTTCTTAGTTCTTCTTTATGGACTGTATTCTTACGTATCATATTTATATCAATTACTTTATTTTATTATATTTAAATAATAATATAGACCATCAAAAAGTAAATGTTAACCATAATCATCATTTATTTACTAAACTTATCATTCGTATTAATTATTTTATGTGATGCCAATTAAATAAAAAAAATGATGCTATTGATTTTTTTTTTTTTTTTTGTAGAAGCCTTTTCTTTCAGCCATCAAAACCATACATGTATATATGTTGACTTTGACGTTGACCTCTTGGGTGTGGTATACTGTTTTTTCAAAGATTTATGCGTAAATTACGGATTTGGTCCCTGTGGCTTTTTGGTTTTTCTGTTTTGGTCCTTAGAGTTCATTTATCGTAAAATATTCTTATGATATGCAAATTTGTTTGATTGGTCATTCCCATCAACACCATTGACATTTTTAGGAGAAAAAAAAGCCTGAACCCCCTTTTATATCTCTCTCCCTTTTCTTCGTGTTTATCTTCTTTCCAACAAAGACGGTTTTATTTTAGGCAAATTGTACATTTTCTATTATTTACTAAAAGCTTTAGATGTGCCGGAAAAATTTATGTTTTCTGCATTATATTGAGTTACAACATAAGAGAATACATACACAAGTAAGTAGGGAGAATGAGATAGACTACAACTCCTAACAATATGAGATAAAGACTTATCTATATAAGCTTCCTTATAAGAGTCTATCTATAACTATCAACTAATCCATATCCACAGATTATTCTACACTCCCCCTCAAGCTGGATGGTATATGTTATCCAATCCAAAGCTTGCCTTTCAACGTGTTAAAATTTGACAAACTTAGTGCTTTAGTGAAGATGTCAGCCACTTGTTGAGTAGTAAAAATGTAGGAGACTTTCAAAATCCCCTTGTCAATCTTCTCTTTGATGAAATGATGATCCACCTCAACATGTTTCGTTCGATCATGATGAACTGGATTACGTGTCATGGCGTTATTGTCACACCAAATAGCCATCGGGTGTAGTACACGGATTCTTAGTTCCCTTCGTAATCTTCTTAGCCAGAGTGCTTCACACACACCTAGGACAGTAGCTCGTAGTTCAGCTTCAGCACTACTTCTTGAGACCACTCATTGTTTTTTACTTCGTCATGTGATAAGGTTGCCAATCACATAATAGCAATAACCCGAGGTAGAACATCAGTCACTTTGACAACTTGCCTAACTTGCATCCATGAACACTTATACACTTTGATTGTCTTGTTTCTTAAACAGTAAACCATGACCTGGTGTACCTTTAAGATATCGTAGAATTCGGTGGGCAACATCAAGATGGCATTCGGATGGTGAGTGGATGAATTGGCTTCCATAGTTGATTGCGAACGTAATATCTGTCCTGGTCTTTGGATTGCTGGGTTTCCTTTGCTATATAGCATTCTTTGGTTCCGAGGTACCCAATCAGTAGGTTTTCCATGGAGCTTCCACCTTGTAGTCTTTGTGTGATGGGGACGTTGACAGTGGTCACACCAAAAAGAGGGTTTGCGAGGTCCACGGTTATGTGCAACCATGGCAGAAGTTTCTGACTCGATCTATGTTTCACTAACGACTGGACTCGTCATGGTCCTTTCCCGATGCTCTTCGCGGCGAACTTCGGCAAAGATGGCATTGATTACTGGTTGGGGTTTAAGGCTGAGATTACGTCCTCGAACATCATCGAGTGAGGAATCAAGTCCAGCCAAAAAGTCATATGTTCTCTCTTTGGTGAGCATCTTCTTGTATAACTCAACATCTATCGGATCTTTCCACTCAGGTTTAGAAAAAAAATCTAATTCGTGCCAAAGTTTGATTAAAGTATTAAAGTGAGAAGTAACATTACCAGTATCTTGTCTCAAGTTTCGAGCCTTAGTTCGAAGCTCAAACATCTGTGAGGAGTCTTCGAGAACTGAATAGGAGCGAGCGACGACATCCCAAATAGATTTTTCCGTGGGGTAAAGAAGGTAGATTTCCGCAATGCTATCTTGCATTGAGTTGATATGCCATATGCCATAACCATGGAATTCTAATTATCCCATTCAACATACGAGGAATCAGTGGGCGAGTGTTTTTTTTATGGAGCCATCGGTGTAGCCATACTTACCCTTCCCACAAATAACAAGTGACAGATCGAGACCATTGAAGATAGTTCGATCCAGAAAGCTTAAAGCTTGTAATCTGGAGAGAGAGATTGTTGTCGGAGTTGGCAACAGTAGGGACGAATTTTGATGAGTTTTGGGTTAATTTTTCGGAGTCTGATCCCATGGTGGTTGTTGACTAAAGCTTTCAAAGCTCTGATACCATAAAATCTTTAGATGTGTAGGAAGAATTACATTTACTACCCTATATTTGAGTTACAACATAAGGGAATATATACAACGCCTCCTAACAATATGAGATAAAGACTTATCTATAGAAGCTTCCTTACCAGAGTCTATCTATAACTATCAATTAATCCATATCCATATATTATTCTTAGAAGCTTAGTGAATAAGCCACTTTCTATATCATTAAGCGACTAAGAAACAGTCATATATAGTTAACCGAATAAGCTGTGAGTCCCATTAAGCTCATTAAACAACATACTCTTAGTTATGGTAGAATGTAATGCATCAAGTTATTTTAAAAACTAAAAAAATGTAGTTCTAATTTGTAAAATTAAAAAATATGTGTGGAGATAATTTGTAAAATTATAAAATATAAGGTATTATTGAAAATCTAGTTAATCATGATTAAATAAGAATATACGAATAATATTTTATTTTAATACAAGATATAGAGTAATGAAGACCATCGAACAATGGTCTTTCCATTTCTTCCACTTGTGATGCAAACCGTAGAAATCATTGCATGGTTTGAAGCAAGCATCTCGACAATGGTGTATATGTTTTATGGTCCATTGGCTACAATCATTCTCCAAATGACCATTCCCTGTTTTCACAAGAAGAATGGTGCATCTCTTGTGTTCCTTGCAATTTATGTGGATGATGTATTGGTGACAGTGAACAATGAAGTCAAAATTGAGTCCCTTGAACAACTGTTGGATAACACATTCAAGATCAAGGATTTGGGTGTTTTATAGTACTTCCTTGCATGGTAGTTTGGAACGATTCTAAAGGAGTTTTCCTTACTCGATGAATTTTTGTTATGTAGTGCCCTCGTGTTCCTCATTATCAAACTGCTATTCATACTATTAAATATCTCTAGGATACCTTTTCTCAAGGTACCTTTATTCTTTAATAAAGATCCTTCATTTCAGTTGGAGGCTTATTGTGACTCCGATTGGGCTGCTTGTCCTTGTACTCGATGATTAGTCGGTGGCTATTACATTTCTAGAAATTCAAGAAAAAACTAAGGTTTCTTTGTCATCCGCCGAGACTAAATATTGGTCAATCAGACGTGTGAGTGCTCAGCTTGCATGGTTGTCTCGAGTATTACACGAATTGAAGGTTTCTAGTGTACTTTCTATTTCTTTACATTGTGATAGCCAGACCGCTACTCACATTGCCAAAAACCCTGCTTTTCATGAACGGACAAAACACTTTGTCATAGATTGTCATTTCGTCCAAGAGAAATTGAAGGTTGGGCTTATTTCTTTATCCCGTGTTCCCGTTAAACATCAGTTGGTTGGTTTATAAACTAAAAGTATTCCGGACAGACAACATCATACTATTTTTCGGCAAGTTGGGGATGTTTAAATCTTCACACTCTCCAAGTTGAAGGGGGGTGTTGGTATGATGTACACGTGGCAGCAGCAGTGGGACGGGCCTCCGTAGTCGGTTGAGTTTGTTATATTCTGTTTAGTAGTTAATTAGCAAAGTATAAATAAATTGCTTGCTGTATGTTTCTTATATATTACTTCAATCAATTCAGAAAATTCTGTTTTCTTTCATAAAAAAACTTGTCATTGCAAGCCTCAACAAAGAAAATCCATTGCAAACACAGGTTCTTGAGAGCAAAAATATGAAGCCTCCAAAGATCACAATGAGACCAGTCCCAGAATGCAAAAGAATTCAGAAAATTATGTAGGTTTATGGTATGGCACATCTTTAATACATTAGGGTTGTATATAAGTTGCTAGACAACCACATATTTGTTGAAAGCATGCAGTTTTGAGCAGCAAAATGGTATTTATCAAAGAAGTGTTTGAGGTGAGCAAAAAAATGTTTTTGGAAATACACTTCAGCCAATCCTATATTTCAACTATTCATTTCTCAAGAAAACAATGTGTGTTTTGAGATAATGGGATTTGATTTATTTATTGTCATTGAACTGCAATTTTTACACAGACAGTTACAAAACAGGCTCACCAAGATATTTACTCTTACTGGATTAGTGCTTACCAAAAGTGAGCATGGCAATAATTGATTAAAAAATAGAAATTGATAAAATTTTACCCGGTAAGAGGCATAAGCGCATAGTTAAGACCCATAAGCTTACCCGGTAAACGAGGGAGAACTTTTATCGGGTAAGCGTTAATGGGGTAAAAGACACTTACCAACAATCCATTTTGCATTTTGATGGTCGAGAAGGTAAGTGAAGATGGTAACTCTTGCCAGTAAGCGCTCACCCGGAAGTTTTTAGTAAACGCCCCTTAATCATATATTTTGTCTTACATGTTTGTAGTTCTTTAATTAACAGAGCAATGATCTTATTCAGAGTCTTATCAGTCTTTAAAAGTGAACAACATCTGTCACAATTTATAAATAGTTTTAACGGGTTAAAAAGTCAAACTGTCAAAGTCAACTGAAGGGTTGTGATTCATTGTCAAATTATTTGACATTTACAGAGGGGAAATTTCTTTGGGGCTTAAGACATTGACAGCTAGGCCTCTATTAAATAAATTCTTGATTTGCAGCAATAGTTGTTTTGAAGAGCTTTTCAGACATTATAGATGAGATTTGTGAGCATAAAATATTATCTTGATATAAAGATGTGTTCTTATCTTTATTTTGTCAATCCATCAGATGATATGAGAAATTTAATCTTGATCTCTAATACTAGAAAGATCCAAAGATTATTTTGTTATGGTGCATAAAACTACGCAAGAACGGGCTGAAAAAAGAACATAATGGTACACTCATCCATATACCATCACGAAGTTTGTTTGGACCACTAACATAAAGTTATCAAGCGAACGTAATTACAGAGTTGGAGCCATGGAACTCATGATTGGGATCTTAATAGGGGAAACTGAAACAACTGAAGGAGGAGATTTATATATATATATATATATATATATATATATATATATATAGACACACACAGACATATATATGGAACAGTCTGTGACGGTATTTGTACATCTCACCAAAACACATGTTTTCTATCTAGCATACAATAGTGTTATCATGTATTCATCGAGCGATGAAACATGGTCATGTTCACTGTAACTTTCTTCGGTGAAAAAAGCTGGTTGCTTAGGTGGAGGCAATTCACTCTCGCTAACCAGCATCAACACCACCGACAACATTGTTGGCCTATCTTCTGCATGATGTTGCACACACAACAAACCAACATGAATTGCACGTAGTACTTCTGAGACAATGCATGAATTACGTAAAGATGCACACATGATTTCAATGGATTTGTCTTCTTTATAGAGTCTCCATGCCTGAAGCAAACCAAACTTCATATCTATAAGTATGCTAAAAGGGGAAGTTTTAAAAGTTACACTAGTTCCTTGTGGAGATAGTGGGGTGGTTTAGTCTATGCGAACAACTTACATGTCCGAGAAGGTTGTCACTGTGACCGTCATGAGAAAACCCTCTGTTTTTCTTCCCACTCACGATCTCCAACACAAGAACTCCGAAGCTAAATACATCAGACTTTATAGAGAAACGCCCGTGTACTGCATATTCGGGAGAAATGTAACCACTGCAACAAAGGTCATGAAATAAACTTTTGAGTTTCTTTTTCTTGAGAAACAAGGGTTAACATTAATATGAGAGGGTGATGTTATAGAGATCCTTACTATGTTCCAACCACCTTCTTTGTCTTAGCCATGGCATCCTGTCCTACAAACTTTCGAGCAAGGCCAAAGTCGGATATTTTTGGATTCATATCAGTGTCCAGCAAAATATTACCTGCTTTGAGATCTCTATGGATGATTTGAAGGCGGGAATCTTGATGTAGATAAAGAATACCCCGAGCCATACCATGGATAATGTGAAAGCGTCGAGGCCAATCAAGTATTGAACTTCTGGTTTCATCTGCCCAATATGAACAACTTAGTCCATATATATATATATATATATATGCCGCTGCTCCATGTGTAAATTTGGCAAGAAATTCAACAGTATTACTACAAAAAGTGTGGAGGTAAGGCACTAGAGAGAGTCGAACCAAATAGAAATGAGTCCAGACTTTTGTTAGCCATATATTCATAAACCAAAATTAGTTCATTTCCATGAATGCAGTATCCAAGAAGCTTCACAAGGTTCCGGTGCTGGAGTTTTGCAATACAAATGACTTCATTCTTGAACTCGTCAAGCCCTTGTTGGGATGTTTCTGAGAGCCGTTTCACAGCTATGTCTCGTCCATCTTCCAACACACCCTAAAAGATTATGGTTAAAGTTTATAATACTAACATGTATATTTACTTTATTTGAAATTTTTGTGTCATGATACCGATACTCGTTGCTTTTTATTCGATACCTATAAGTTACCTTATAAACAGGACCAAAGCCACCTTCTCCAATCTTGTTATCAATGCTGAAGTTATCAGTAGCCTTGACTATTTCATGTAGGTTAAAAAAAGGCAGCGCATCAAGATGTTCCATTTGAACACTAGTATTCTTTTTATCAAGGGCATTCCAGTTTCCTACAAACAAAGTACTCATCAATTTCTCTTCATTATCCCAAAAAAAAAGAAAAAACATATTCATACAAACTGTAACTTGTAATGAAGCTGGTTATTGTTTCATTTCAGGAAGTACAAAAACGACTTGCCTCGTCTTCTCTTTGTTTTTTTACAAACATATGCCACTGCAGACACAAGCAATGCAGCAGATGAAATTGTCAGCACCACGACGAGTACTTTCTTCTTGTTGAAGCTGGGTTTTTCTACACGTGAAATAACTTCACAACAATTCAAAGATAAAGGTTAAAGCATTCAATCAAATCCAAATACATTCGGACCTGCACATATGAAATTTTCCAAACAAATCTTCATCCTACTTATCCTCTATATAAGTTTCAGCACATAAAAGTGTTAGCTACAAATCACAAGATAGTCTAACTGTAGATAAAAATGTGTGTACCTGCTAACTCAGAGGCTGCCATTCTTATGTAAATTTCTTGCTTCTCATCATACTCTCTGATGTCCATCAGCTCATTAAACCATAGCAAACATCCACTTCCACCATTTCTGATATCTAATTGTGCAAAAGCTGTACAAGAGCAATCCCTTGTGCAGGCCATCTCACATTCGTCAAGGCTCATGCTCACATTGTACCACGAATGTCGTGTATCTGGAAATTTTAATCCTGAAATTTTCCTAAATCCGTCTCTACTCCCACAACGGAAAGGTTGTTTAGGTTGACACCCACCCGACCAATCTGCTGCATTCCATTCTTTTGGGAGTCTTGGTTCAAAACCTTCCATACAACTACAAGGAGGATAATTATTGATTCTACATGTTCCGTAAGGACCACAACGCCCATAATGGCCACATCTATCGATTATTATATTGCCATTCACGTCCCATTCTTTTAGTCGCTCGACCCAATTCATCCGGAGTGGGACGCCATCCCATGAGACAGTGATCCTCTGAACAACTGAACTCTTCAGATTGTATCTATAATATATTTCCTTCTCGTTGATGACAAACTCTACCGAGTAAATTGGATTCTGGTTTTCGATAGGAAAGCCACGAAACCCGACACCGTTCCATGGTCCAAGCCTCAAGTATGGCACTCCACCTTCCCTCTGAAATATTTGCGGGTATCCGTTTGTGTCTACCAAGCTTTTATGAAGACCTGTAGAAGGATCATCAGGATTCTTCCAAGATGTTAAACACCACTCTCGATCCGTTACCAAATCCTTCCCCATTTTCATTCCTGGTAGCAATGTGTCACCAGGATAATCAAAGCTTTGCCAGATGGGATTTTCTATGGTGCTGTGTTCATCCCACAGAACAAGATTTCCGTTGTCCAGAAGTTGTGCCCCCAGATTACGACTCGTGACAGATACTGTCATATTGGATGACCAGATCAAAGTGTTGCCAGCACCGAGAATCCGTAGGGATCCTTCTCTACTGACTTCAAAAACGCCGGATGTATCGTTGATTGGTTTCTCTCTGTTAGCGACCCATACGATGGTATGCTTAGATATCTTCTTGTACCATATCCCCACGTATCGATTCTTGGACTTTCCAGGGCTACAAAAGCCGAGTTCATACATCTCGCCATCTGAAACAATGGTGTCACCATCTTTGATTGCTTGATTTCTAGATATTGTGTCTACTGCTGCACCAAAGCTTGAGAGGAGAAATAATATGGTAACAGAGAACAACACAAGGATAGGAACATAAGACTTCATTGATGTGTTCTTGAAGATAAAGATGGACATCTGATGGATTTTAGTCTATGTATACACATTAGAAACGTGTAGAAGTTTTCCCAACCAAATTTGAATTTTTTTAGTACTAGTATATTGGTAAAACACTTTGACTGGTTAGTATTATTTTATCATATAAAATATTTTATTTTTATCATTGATCACGATTTAAATCTTAAAATAAATCATAATTTCCTTGTCAAATTGTTTTCTTTTTCCCCTGCTTTCGTGTTTCAAATTGATTATCATGTTAGTTTCTGTGATTGAAACAGAGTAGTCAAAGTGATTGTTAGTTGTCATTGTTTGAATGAGTTATTTTATTACATACCTTCCTTTCATATATGTACCATTTCATAATCAATAGAGGTTGGACGGGTCACGGGCCGTATTTTTCTTGTCCAACGGGCCTAATATAGCAAACCCAAGCCCATTTTACGGGCTTGAGAACTTGCCCTACCCGTCGTATAAACGGGCAAGGCTTGCCAACGGGCTAAAGGGCCTGAAAAATTACATTTAAAAAAACTTATATAAAATGGCAAGTAGTATAAAATTATCCAAAATACATAGTTTTTTTCCAACTAAAAAAAACGTAAATATACTAATGTACACAATGTAAGAAAAAAAGATTTTTCACAAAAAATGAAGATGAACTTTTCCTCTCAAAAGATTATCACCCTCCAAAGTTCGGATTCTTCAACAACAAAATATTTAACCACATAATATTTCAAGATCAAGATCATAAACGTACTATATGACATATCACATATAATATATATTTAGAAGGTGGTTGGTACATAGTAGAGGGAGTCCAACCCAAAACCACTTCTGAACTTTTTTTAATACAATATTAATTATATAAATAAAATTAATTGGTTATAATTATATAACGGGCCGGGCGGGCCTGTCCAAATTTCTTTTTTTCATTGCCCGAACCCGTCCCGCCCAAACCCGTCCATATTTTATAAAATGGTTGTACAAGCTCTCTTTTCTAACGGGTTGGACGTGCCGGATCTAGCGGATCGTACCGCCCATGAACAGGTCTACTAAATAATGTGTTGACTTACACAAGTTTGACCTTAGGGTCTGGATTTTCTTTCAAACATGCATTTTACACGCAATTTGTTTTCTATTGTTTCTTCTTCTGATAAAAAAAAATGTTGCCTATGTTAAAACTTAAATTATTAATTTTTATTTGTATTATGGGCTAAAAAACAATTTAAAGAATGAAAATGACCGTTTTACCATTAGGCGAAGGATCATGTATGAAAGAAGAGTTAAGGTGAGAAGTGTAAGAAGAAGAGTTAGTGAGAAGCATAACAAGGAATGTGGACCCTTAATCACTTTTAATCTCAAACCAACCCATGAACCATGCTTGATATGGGAATTGATCCGATGGTGCATCCCTAATGTGCATCCATGGTTCTTACGCTTCTCACCATAACTTCCGTTCTCACCGGAACCCAACCCTTTACTTAAACATCAATGCAAAACAAACTCAAAAAATTTATTGGTTAAAGAAGTGACATGCCAACATCAATTTATTTTACGGAAAACAAAAAAATAACATCTCAATTTTCAACATAGAAAAAGGTTTGAATACAAAGCTTTTCAAACAGATAAACAAAACCCTACACCAATCGTCGTTATACTACTTGGGTTGTATCAAATGGCATAAACTAATTGGGGCATTCATGGCGGGTGTAGAACAAAAACGACTATAAATTAAAGCCTATATATGAATTGAAGTCGAACAAAGACTATAAATGATGAACATGGATTCACAAAATCAAAATAGAAAAGGAAGAAATCGATGTAACATTTCATCTCAATCACGGAGGAAATCATTAACACTTAAATAATATCTCTACCTACCTGGTTCAGAAAAAAAGATGATATAGTAGCGGCAAAGAAGCAGGTTAGTGGTGGCGATGGAGGAAGATATAGCAATGACAACGTGGTCGAGCAGCTAGCAACGATGAGGAGGAAGACCAAAGTAGATGTCTTACAAAGTGTAATAGCCTCGAAAGTTTTTAAATCATCCGGGTGGATCTCTAGATTCGGAGTGGTTGAAATTCGTTATGCAAGCTACACTTTGGTCTGCGGCTTACATGATATGGGAACATCGTAATCAAGTGGTTTTTCGTGTAAATCTTCACGTGCAGTTCGTGCAGGTCAAGATCCGGATTTCGAGAAGAATTCGGAAAGACTACCTCTCGCAGCGACTGTGGCTCTCAGCTCTTTCTTGGCATCCCCCAATGTGACGTGAGTTTCTATTTTTTTACGGGTGTTTTAGTTTTGGTCTTGGGAGAATGCGGGTGTTGTTACCTTTTTTGTTCTTTTTGGGTAGGTTTGCTTGTTTTATACAAGTCTTTTTCAGTTTTGTTTGTTTCAGGTTGGTTATGCGGCTTGTAGGAGTTCTTCCCTTTGTTTATCTTTTGTAACTTCTCTTTGGGTTTTATAATTGATTTGCCTTTTAAAAATAAGTAGATGTAATATTTTTTTTTTAATTTTGACCTTTTGATACTCCAACAAAATATACTTAATCTCTCTAAAATAAATCTTCAGAAGTTAAATTCTTTAAAAAAAGTTACAATCAACTTTTGGAAATCTTTTATTTTGAAGATTTAGTGCAAGAAAATAATCAACTTACTACAAATGTGAAAATATCAAATCACATTTAATTCTATAATAAATCGATTGTGATTTACAGCACGTATAGAAGAGTCGTAAATCACATATGATTTAGTCATTCTCACATATAAGTTGTGGTCTACTCGTTTGATTTTCTTTCTATTAAAACATTCTATATTTTTATCATCTAATACATTTTTTTTAAAATTATAGTAAATAAAATAATTCAATATCATTGTGGAAAAGGAATAAAAAACAATTTCTCTCTCCTTAAACTTTTAGAGAATTCGTTATACTTGAAGTTTTCTTCATTATAAAAAGGAGTAAATTACATTCCCGGTCCTTGTGGTTTGTTGATATTTTGGATATAGTCTCTAATTCACATTTATTAAACTGGGCGTCCCTGTGGTAGCATAAACGCACGCAAAAGGTCCCCCCGTCTAACAAAGTCTGTTAAAACAATTAACTCAAGGGGTATTTTTCTCTTTCTACACATGTTTTTGTCTTTTTCCTAATAAAAAATACAAAAAAACAAAGAGTAAATTACATTCTCGGTCCCTATGATTTGGTGATATTTTGGATATGGTGCCTAATTCGTGTTTATTACATTGGGCTTCCCTGTAGTATGCATAAGCACACGCACAAGGTCCCTTACACTAACGGAATGAAAAAGATTTCGTTAACTCAGTTAAGCCAAGGGTTATTTTAGTCTTTTAATCATATTTCTTTGTCTTTTAGCAAAGGGACCAACAATGTAATTCTCTCTAAACCTCACCTACCCCATGAACCCACCCCACCCTACCCCCACCCGTATCCTCTCTCTCTTTCTTTCTTTCTCTCTCTCTCTCTCTCTCCCTCCCTCCTCTATGAGAACACTCCATGCATCCCATCTGCAACTCTTTTTTTTTCTCTTTTTTTTATTTTTATAACAATAAAAAGAGATTCAAAACCAAACCAAACCAAACCAAACTCACATAAAAAACCACAATCTATATCTACTTGATGCTTTTGACACCTTTTGTGTTGTTTATTACTTGATGTTTTTGACTGTTTTTTGTTGTTTATTTACTTGATTTCTGGAAGTTTAGTTTTTTGTTGTTGTTTAAGTTATTCAACTCTATGGTAGTTTAAGTTTGTTTTACTTGATTATGACAGTTTAACTTTGTTTTACTAATGTGGTACTGCTCTTTTGGTTTTAAATAGTTCACTTGCTTCTGAAACCTGTGTCATTTTCCTAGCGTCTGAATATTAATTTTGCAGTTTGACGATTAACCTTAATACTTCTACACCTAATGATTGTGTGAGCTTCTTCTAGAAGAGACAATGGTGTTATGAAGAGAACTGGTGTTGCTACTGCTGCTGAAGTTAAAGCCACAACATGCAGAGATCCAAGACTATTTACGAGATGCATATGGAGTTTATTTGAAGGACTTCAAACTGAATTGCTTTTGTTTATGAGTATTCTTCTTTCTTGAAACCCTAATGAACTTGAACTTGTTCATTGTTGATTTGGTTTAATCCCTTATATGTTACAACTTGAATTACGGTGACTCGATTACCGGGATACCTTATACGGACCGTTTACTGTTGATTTGATCAATGCGAGTGTTCTTGTCATCTGGTTTCTTTAGTGTTCTTCATTGTCATCTCGTCCGTTTATTGATCCTTTTTTCTTTATGTAAAGGGGTAAAGCAGTATTATAAAAAACAATCGATCATGTCCACACCCACCAAATCGTGGGGGAAGAAGACAACTAATTATGATGCCCAGTTTGGAGAAATCAAAACGGTCCGTTTAGAGTTGAGCAGAAGAGTACCATTGAGAGGTATTTTCATGTTGCCCATGTAACCCAACACCAGAACATGAAAACCCACTTGAAGATCTCGATGTGGGTTTTAGATGGATGAGGACGGAGACGAAGGAGAAGGGAGGTGGTTCACCGAAGAAGTAAAGAGAGGTGGCCGGAGGTGGTATACCCACTTCAAGTTAAGGGCAAGAGGTGAGGAAGAAAGTTGGGGGGGGGGGGGTAGGGGGTAGGGGTCTTTTTTCTTTGTTTTTTAATTTTGAAAAAGACAAAAGTAGTGTAAAAAGACAAAATACCCCTTGACTTAACTGTTTTAACAGACTTCATTAGACAGAGGGACCTTATGCGTGCGCTTTTGCATGCCACAGGACTATATCCAACATATCATCAAACCACAGGGACCGGGAATGTAATTTACTCTTGTGAAAAAAAAAACAATAAAAGAATCTGTTGGAGAAAATAGAGAGAATAAAATTTCAATTTTCTTTGTTTTAGGGAATTTATTGAAGATATTCTAAACCCTTTCTCCTTGGCTTCATTGTTTCCCACATCATATCTTTAGTGTTCTAAAAGCCTCGTTGCGACGGTTGTCAGGGCTCAAGGCTTGTGTCTTACATCACGTTAAGCCTATGACACACCATGACCCTATGCACGGTTTTTGTAGAGCGATATTTGTTTATTTTTTACCTTTTAGTATTAAGTATATACCTAATTTGAATTGTTTAATATTATTTACTCATTGAATAATAGCAGAAAACATATGTATCTATACAATATACAAATTTGTCGTCATAAACCACACCTTGAAAAGCGTCAAGGTCTCGCCCTAAGGCTTGATCGTGCCACCACGACAAGTCTCATAGCTCACGCCACTTAGAACCTTAGTCATATCAACTTTAACATTTTTTAACTTTCTACCTCCAATCATGAACCGGTCCACAACCTAAGATCTAAATATTTTCTATTATTTAACTTTACTGGTCCGATCATTTTGATGTATGTCAATGACAATTGGATCAATGTTATTAGTTGTGAATTAGAAATTTTTGGTATTTTCCATTTCTTCGGATGATATGATAGGTCAATCATTTGCTTCATTAGTTCCAATGGTGGCAGCTACAGAATCTGCTATTGAGTTGGCCAAGTTCAGCTCGCTTTTTTCATGTTGTAGTGGAGCGATTGACCTTTCTAATGCATATCTGAAAGCTATCAACTAAACGTATTTACAAAGTTGCAGCCATGGAAGTTTGTTGGAACCCATGGTTAGGATCTTGAAAGGGTAAACTGAAACAATTGAAGAACAAGGATGACAAAGGTATTTGTACATCTCATACGAACACATGCTTTCTATCTAGCATACAATAGTGTTATCGTGTATTCATCCAGCGCTGAAACCGAGTCATGTTCACGAAAACTTTTTTCGGTGAAAAAAGCTGGTTGTTTAGGTGTAGGCAACATACTCTCACTAACCAACATCAACACCACTGACAACATAGTTGGTCTATCTTCTGCATCATTTTGCACACACAATAACCCAACATGTATTGCGTGTAGTACCTCCGAAACAATGCATGAGTTGCGTAAAGATGCACTTATGATTTCAATGGACTCGTCTTTTTTATAGAGTCTCCATGCCTAAAGCAAACCAAACTTCATGTATATAAGTATGCAAAAAGAAAGAGATTTAGAGAATACCGCCCAAATAACTTACATGTCCGAGAAGGTTGTCACTGTGACCATCATGACAGAACCCTTTGTTTTTCTTCCCACTCACTATCTCCAGAACTAGAACACCGAAGCTAAATACATCCGACTTTGTAGAGAAACGCCCGTGTATAGCATACTCAGGAGAAATGTAACCACTGCAGCAAATTCAACGAAATAAACTTACAGATTATTACTACAGTTTCTGGTTTGTTATTATTTGCCCCTTGTCATGGGAAAAAAAACATTAAGATCGGATGAGATGGCCATTTTTTTTTACAGATTCTTACTATGTTCCAACCACCTTCTTCGTCTTAGCCATGGCATCCTTTCCTACAAACATTCGAGCAAGGCCAAAGTCGGATATTTTTGGATTCATATCACCGTCCAGCAAAACATTACCTGCCTTGAGATCTCTATGGATGATTTGAAGGCGGGAATCTTGATGTAGATAAAGAATACCTCGAGCCATACCATGGATAATGTGAAAGCGCTGAGGCCAGTCAAGCATTGAACTTCTGGTTTCATCTGCCCAATATGAACAACTTAGTCCATGTATATATCCATGTGTAAATTTGGCAAGAAATTCAACAGTATTAATTACTACAGAAAGTGTGGAAGTAAGGCATTAGAGAAAGTCGAACCAAATAGAAATGAGTCCAGACTTTTGTTAGTGACGCAACGTAGGTTTGTGGAAGGATCGACAAGCGTCTAAACCCTTTAACGGTTGAGAATTACGATGCGTAAAACTCAAAATTAAGAGAAAACTCTCTAAAAAGCTAAGCTTTATTGATTGAAACTTGATTGAATTGATTAACAATGAAACCTAGCTACCTTATTTATAGCTAAACTAACTAAGAAATAAATATGGAAATTAGAATTATCCTAATTATAAACTAACTAGGAAGCTATTTAAATAACTAATAAAAGGAAACTAAATAATCCTAAATTACTAGCTAATATAATTATTTAATTAACTAAAACTAATAAAAAACAAAAGGACTTAGAATTGTAATGGAATAAGGAAATTAATTAACAAAAGGCTTTTGATTATGTTTTCGATTTACGATTTGCTCTTCGATTTCCGTCGTCATTCTATCTATATCAGTCTCCTCCACTTCTGAAGAACTCGACCCCGAGTTCTCTTCTAAAGGAATTGACTCGTCTTTGTAATACTCATATATATCGGCCACGTTAAAGGTGTTCGATATATGTAACGAATCGGGAAGAGCAACGACGTAAGCATTGTCGTTAATCTTCTTTGTGATCTTGAACGGTCCGTATTTCCTGGGTTGGAGTTTCCCGTAAGTACCGATAGAAAATCATTCTTTCCGTAGGAAAACCATTACTTCATCTCCCTCATTGAAAACCTTCTTCCGGCGGTGTTTATCGGCCGCCGCTTTATTCTTTAAACTGATAGCTTCAAGACGTGACTTGACGGCATCTTTCGTTGCTTGTAATTCTTTAGCCATGTTACCCGCTGCGATGCTAACTCCCGGATCTCTCGGTAGCTTAATTAAATCGACCACGTGTCTCGGGGATGATGTATAGACCAAGGAAAAAGGAGAGCAACCGGTGGCAGTGTGGACGGCACTATTGTAAGCGAACTCGATCTGTGCTAAGGCCACATCCCATTGTTTCGGTTTGTCACCACATACGCTTCGAAGCATATTTCCCAAAGTCCGGTTAGTAACTTCCGTTTGGCCGTCGGTTTGGGGGTGAGCGGTGCTACTTTTATTGAGGGTCGTTCCGAACATTCGCCACAGTGTGATCCAAAAGTGGCTAAGAAACTTTGTGTCTCGATCGGAAGTGATCGTTTTCGGAACACCATGTAAACGTACTACTTCTTTGAAAAACAGTCTTGCGATGTTACTTGCATCGGTGGTTTTCTTGCAAGCGATAAAGTGGCTCATTTTTGAGAAACGGTCAACCATGACAAAAATAGAGTCCACCCCCCTTTGAGTACGGGGAAGACCCAACACGAAGTCCATCGAGAGGTCTTGCCAAATGTCTTCGGGAATCGGGAGAGGGGTGTAGAGGCCGGTGTTTTGAGACCGTCCTTTTGCGGTTTGGCAAGTATAGCATTTTCTAACAATCGAACTTGCATCCCTCTTTAAATGTGGCCAATAATATCGTTCCTCCAAGCTAGCAACGGTTTTATCCCGTCCGAGGTGACCGCTTAATCCTCCCCCGTGCATGTCTCGAATCAATTTTTCCCGTAATGAAGAGTCGAGAATGCATAGTTGGTTGCCCTTAAAAAGGTAACCGTCTTGGATATAGAAATCGCCGCTAGGGGTGCCGCTATCGCACTTTTCCTACATATCTTTGAAGTCACCATCTTCACTATAAAGTTCTTTTAACGCCTCAAAACCAACAATTTCGTGTGATAAAGTGATGAGCAAATTGGCCCATCGGCTAAGGGCTTTGGCCACTTTGTTGAGATTGCCGGATTTATGTTTGATGACAAAAGGAAATTTTTGCAGAAAACTTACCCAACGAGCGTGCATCTTGTTAATCGTTTTCTGACTGTTGATAAATTTTAAGGCTTGATGATCGGTAAACAAAACGAACTCCTTTTGAACCAAATAGTGCTCCCATTGCCGTAAAGCTCGAACCACCGCATAGAATTCTTGGTCGTATGTGCTCCACTTTTGTCGGGCTTCGCTAAGTTTTTCGCTAAAATAAGCAACCGGTCTTTTTTCTTGACTTAGGACAGCACCGATTCCAATGCCACTCGCGTCACATTCAACTTCAAAAACTTTCTCGAAATCGGGTAATGCTAGAACGGGCGCGGTACTAAGTTTCTCTTTGATTAAGGAAAAACTTTCGTCTTGCTCGGGACCCCACTGAAACTTGCCTTTCTTTAGACATTCCGTGATCGGGGCGGTGACGGTACTAAAATTCTGGACAAACCTCCGATAAAAGGTTGCTAGGCCATGAAAGCTACGGACATCGATGACCGTCTTGGGCGTTGGCCACTCTCGAATGGATTTTACCTTTTCTTCATCTACTTCAATACCGTTTTCTCCGACGATGAAACCAAGAAATAAAAGCTTGTCGGTGCAGAAAGTGCACTTTTTCAAATTGACATAGAGCTTATTTTCTTGTAGTGTCGTTAAGACTTGTCGGAGATGATTGAGGTGATCAGCCCTTCCTCGGCTATAGATGAGGATATCGTCAAAGTAAACGACTACAAAAGTTCCAATGAAAGGGCGTAATACCTGATTCATAGTCCTCATGAAGGTGCTTGGTGCGTTAGATGTGCCGAAAGACATAACCAACCATTCGTAGAGTCCGATCGAATACGAATTTGATGATAGCCGCTTCTAAGATCAATCTTGGAGAATATGGTGGAGCCGGACAATTCATCAAGCATATCTTCCAATCGTGGAATGGGGAACCGGTACTTGATAGTGATTTTGTTGATGGCCCTACTATCAATGCACATCCTCCATTGATTATTCTTTTTCGGCACTAGGAGTACGGGTGCGGCACACGGGCTCATGCTTTCTCGTATAAATCTCTTCTTTAGCAAGTCTTCAACTTGCTCTCTTAGAATCTCGTTCTCTTTGGTACTCATCCGATAATGAGGTAAGTTCGGTAGACTAGCTCCCGGAATCAAATCGATTTGGTGCTGAATGTCCCTCATGGGTGGTAATTCGGGAGGCAAATCATCCGCAACTAATTCTTTGAAATCTTCTAGCATCTCGTTCACTTCTTTCGGAATTTCAGCCTCGACTTTTTCTGCACTCATTAGTCCTTTGACGACGATAGGGCAAAAGACTTCAACTTTCTTCGCATCTTCTTCCATCTCTTGCTCGCTATTAGTCATGATGAGAAAGTTGTCGCTTTTCTTGTCGGGGGTCTTTTCGAAGCTACTAACGGGTGCCATAGCGATCTTTCGGTCGCCCCAACAGAACAACATGACATTGTCTCGCCCTTTATAAGTGACATCGTTGTCAAATTGCCAAGGTCGGCCCAATAGGATATGGCATGCATCCATATCGAGAACGTCACATGTAACATCTTCTTGGTAATACTTTCCGATTGATATGGGTACCCGACAAGTTTGTGTGACCCTAACTTGCGGGCCTTTCTTGACCCATCCGAGAGAATAGGGAGCCTCATGAGGTTGAGTAGGTAGATTAAGATGCTCTACCAACTTTCGAGATACTAGATTTTCACAACTCCCGTTGTCAATGATGAGGTTACATACCTTTTTATTAACGGAGCAATGAGATCGGAAAAGGTTCTTCCTTTGGCCTTCTTCCTTCGACGAGAAGAGAACTCGTTGGAGCACGATATTGATCTTCTCTTCAGACTCTTCTTCAGCAAATTGGAACCCCTCATATGTGTCGTCTTCGCCGCTTTCCTCCCCGTCTATTAATGCTGTCGTTCTCCGGTTAGTGCACTCGTTGGATCGATGTCCCGGTTGGCCGCATCGGTAACACTTTGAACTCATCGGCTTAGCATACGGATTGGGGGTCTTGGAAGGCGTAGGCTTTCCTTGCGGTCCACCACTAGGATTGCCGGTATTAACTTTGTGAGGAAGGTTAGTGTCTTGCGTGGAGCTCTTTCCTTTATCAACGGCGGTGCTTGAGTTCTCGTTGGACCCTTGAAATCGACGATAAGAATTGGAGGTGCGAGCGGACTTCTCCATTAATTCAGCTTTTAAGGCCAAACTCGAGGCTTCGGTTACGGTCCACACGTTTTGGAGTCCGATCTTGTCTTGGATCGAGGTCTTCAAGCTACTGATGTACCGGGCTACTTTTTGGCCTTCGGATTCTCCGATTTCATTACGATCGGTTAACCGTAAGAACTCAGTGGTGTAGTCGGTTACGGATCTTGGACCTTGGTTACAACCGAGATACATCTTGTAGAGGATTTGTTCGTAATCTTCGGGTAGAAACCGTTCTATCATCAATTGTTTCATCCGACGCCATGATCGAATCGGACCTCTTCGTTGTCGTTGGACCACTAGCTTGTCCCACCATACTGCGGCGGTGCTTTTAAGACGAAAAGCAACCATCTTTATCTGTTTATGATCGGGTACTTCCATTATGTCGAAGAATCGATCGACTTCGATCTGCCAGTCTAGGAACTCTTCAACTCCCATAGTTCCGTAGAAGAACGGGATGTCTGCTTTCATCCGATAATCGTGCTCATTCCTTCCGAAGTTGACCGGTTCTTCTTCCTCCTCCTCCTCTTCGGATTCGGAACTCAAAACATTGACCCGGTTACGATTGCCATTGTGTGGCCTCATAACTGGTTCTTCAAGCCTGTCCCTTCTCCGGCGATTGTTGTTGGCGAAGTCGGGTTGAAGCCTGTTAACAGCCGTCGTCAGATCAGCGAGTGCCGCGGTAAAGGCCGTGTTCATCTCGGCTAAATCTGCTTTGGTAGCGGGTTGTTGATCTGCCATGGTTAGTGAAAAGACAGGCGAATCCTGCTCTGATACCAACTGACGCAGCGTAGGTTTGCGGAAGGATCGACAAGCGTCTAAACCCTTTAACGGTTGAGAATTACGATGCGTAAAACTCAAAATTAAGAGAAAACTCTCTAAAAAGCTAATCTTTATTGATTGAAACTTGATTTAATTGATTAACAATGAAACCTAGCTACCCTATTTATAGCTAAACTAACTAAGAAATAAATATGGAAATTAGAACTATCCTAATTATAAACTAACTAGGAAGCTATTTAAATAACTAATAAAAGGAAACTAAATAATCCTAAATTACTAGCTAATATAATTATTTAATTAACTAAAACTAATAAAAAACAAAAGGACTTAGAATTGTAATGGAATAAGGAAATTAATTAACAAAAGGTTTTTGATTATGTTTTCGATTTACGATTTGCTCTTCGATTTCCGTCGCCATTCTCTCTATATCAGTTAGCCATGTATTCGTAAATCAAAATCAGTTCATTTCCATGAATGCAGTATCCGAGAAGCTTCACAAGGTTCTGGTGCTGAAGTTTTGCAATACACACGACTTCATTCTTGAACTCATCAAGCCCTTGTTGGGATGTTTCTGAGAGCCGTTTCACAGCTACGTCTCGGCCATCTCCCAACATACCCTAAGAGATTAAGGTAATTAGTTTATAATACTAACATTTATATTTACTTTATTTTAAATTTCTGTTAATTCAAGATACTCATTGCTTAATTTTTAATCAATACCAATAGGTTACCTTATAAACAGGACCAAAGCCACCTTCTCCAATCTTATTATATTGTTAACGCTGAAATTATCTGTAGCCTTGGATATTTCATATAGGCTAAAGAAAGGCAGCGCATCAAGATCTTCCATTTGAACACTAGTATCCTTTTTATCAAGGGCATTCCAGTTTCCTAAAAAGACAGTAGTTTTCAATTTCTCTTGATTATCCTAAAAAAATACACTCATAAAACAACTGTAATTTGTAACGATGTCGGTTATTGTTTCATTTCAGGAACTACGTACAAAAATGACTTACCTCGACCTTTCTTTGTCTTTCTACAAGCATAAGTTATTGCAGACAAAAGAAGCAGTGCAGCAGATGAAATCGTCAGCACCACGATGAGTGCTTTCGTCTTGTTGAAGCTGGATTGAGAGACCATGAGGCCTTTTGTTAACGTATACCGTAATTAGTAAGGTTTTTCCAAGTTTACAACAATTCAAACCAAAATACATTGACTCTTTATAAATCAAAATGTATATACCTGTTAATTCAGAGGCTGCCATTCTTACGTAAATTTCTTGCTTCTCATCATACTCTCTAATGTCCATCAATTCATCAAACCATAGCAAACATCCACTTCCACCGTTTCTGATATCTAATTGTGCAAAAGCTGTACAAGAGCAATCCCTTATGCAGGCCATCTCACATTCGTCAAGGGTCATGCTCACATTGTACCATGAATGCCGTGTATCAGGAAATTTTACTCCTAAAATTTTCCTAAAGCCTTCTCCACTCCCACAACGCAAAGGCTGTTTATGTTGACACCCAACTGACCAATCTGCCGCGTTCCATTCTTTTGGGAGTCTTGGTTCAAAACCTTCTATACACCTACAAGGGGGATACATGTCGATGCTACATATTCCGTAAGGACCACAACGTCCATAATGACCACATCCATCAACTACTAAATTTCCATCCACCACCCATTCTTGGATTCCCTCGATCCAATTCAACCGCTGTAGGACTCCGTCCCATGAGACAACTATCCTCTGAACAACTGAACTCTTGAGTTCATATCTATAATATACTTCCTTGTCGTTAACGACAAACTCTACCGAGTAAATTGGATTCAGGTTTTCAATAGGATAGCCACAAAACCCAACACCATTCCATGGTCCAAGCCTCTCATGTACAGCCCCACCTTCTATCCGAAATATCTGTGGATACCCATTTGTGTCCATCCAGATTTTATACAAGACTATAGAAGGATCATGAGGACTCTTCCAAAATGTTGAATACCTCTCTCTTCTTGTTACCAAATCCTTCCCGATTTTCATTCCTGGCAGCAATGTGTCCCCAGGATAATCAAAGCTTTGCCAGATGGGATTTTCTATGGTGCTATGTTCATCCCACAGAACAAGATTTCCGTTGTCCAGAAGTTGTGCCCCCAGATTACGACTCGTGACAGATACTGTCATATTGGATGACCAGATCAAAGTATTACCGGCACCGAGAATCCGTAGGGATCCTTCTCTACTGACTTGGAAAACGCCGTATGTATCGTTGATTCGTTTCTCTCTGTTAGCAACCCATACGATGGTACGCTTCGATATCTTCTTGTACCATATCCCTAGGTACCGATTCTTGGACTTTCCATGGCTATAAAATCCCAGTTCAAACATCTCTCCGCCTGAAACAATGGTATCACCATCTTGGATTACATGATTTGTAAATATTGTGTCTACTGCAGCAGACCTTGACAGGAGAAAGAATATGGTACTGGAGAATAACACCAGGAAGGTATAAACGTCCATTAATTTGTTGTAGGTAGAACTTGATTGTTTGTGATAACCGTAAGATCCAATCTCAACCACAAATCAACGAATAAATTAGGAAATTATTAATTTTGGTAATTTTAACTTATGCTTTTAATTAAAGGGCGACTTAGGTATTTTAAAAATAGCTTCTCTCCTTCCTCTCTCTTCTCTCCGGCGAACTTTATTCCAGCAAAAAACATGATGCACATTGTGATACCCTTGATAAAATAACGAAAAGATATAATGTGATATACTTAGTAAAGCAAAACACTACATGATACTATGTGATACACTTCGTAAAACAAGAAAAATACATTGTGATACCCAATAACTTTTAACAGTAAGACATTACAATGACTATGATACATACTGTGATACCCAAATAACTTTGAACAGTAACGTATTAAATGACTATGATACATGTGATACACAATAACTTATAACAATAACACATTAAATGACTATGATACACACTGTGATACCCAATAACTTGTAGCAGCAAGACATTATATAATTATGATACACAATGTGATACCCAATATATTGTGGTCGACGGTTAGGTTTAAATTAATAAATTATGGTAAATTGAAATCATTTAAATTTGGAATGAGTCAAATAAGGAATTGATCTTTTTATTAAAATAAATTCAAATTATTAATTTACCAAATTATCCTTTTATATTATTTTAAAAACAAAATTAATTTTATTAAATGAGTGAATCACATTGGATCTCACGGTTACCACAAACTACCTAGTTGTCATTTGATTACGCCCCTATATATATAGATAGATAGATAGATAACAAGTTAGAAACTTGTTGGAAATTCCCCATCGAAATTTGAAAAATAAACCATTTCGCAAAAAATATCATGACCGTTAGATTTTTATATTATCATAATCGTTTCAATTACTTTATTTCATTATGTTTTAATCATAATATATATATATATATATATATATATATATATATATATATATATATGATACCAATCCTGTGCTATGTGTTATTTGAAAACTTTTGAAGTATTTTTAACTAATCTTGATATAAATTGTGGTAAGAATCATCATCCCAATCATAATCATTACTATCATTATTATGACAATAATAATTACAATTGTATTGTTTTCTAAACATTTTGATAATCATTTTTAAAAGAATTATAAAAATTAATTCATCAATCAAATTCATAATAAAGCAAGCATAAAACAGATTTGAATCAAAAAGTACCTTCTTTGATTACACAATCGTTTGTACAAGCTTGATTAATACAATTTGAACAGACATTAGGAGAGATGACTAATTGGAATTCTAAGGATTTGGAACATTGACCCGTTGTAAATCTAAGAGAGGGTTTTGGCATAACATTTGAATTGGCTAAAAACTCGATGATTTGAATCTAATCTTAAGTCTTCTTATATAGATGTCTTGAGTCTTGCGAAACCGGCAACTGTCCTTCAAAAGAGTAATAATTGAACATGCCTTTTACTTGAAACCGGCTGCTACGGATTTGAAATAAAACTTTGAAGTCCATTTGACAAATGGACGACAACACTGTTTACCTTTTGACAATTGTGGCATACTTTTGACAAAGTTGGCTAAAGTCGATTTGTCTTGTTTTAATCATGAGTCTTTTGACAAAGCATCGTATCATATCTCTTTGTCTTCTTTGGGAATAATTGATCAGATGGAATGATGGTTGTTGAGCAATCTTCGTCTTTACCTGTAAATAATTTTGAACAAACATTTTGACCAAGATAATAAAATTAACAATACCAAAGAATTGTATTGCTAATCGTTTGAACAAACACACATTTGACCAATCATTAAGAATATGCCAGCAATGGCATAACACCGAACTCACACAAGTATTACATCTTTAATTATAAGGACTAAATTCATGATACGGATCTTGAGCATCTTGAAACAAGTTTGGAACATTCTCTTGTTCAACAGAACTTGGAGGGGAGTTCTGTGCAGCATTCTTTTTAATTTCTTGGACCAACTGTCTAAGTTCTTCTTTGGTAGGAGCCCTCATTAAACGGAGAAGCTCTTCTTCTTCATCTTAAGTCGGTAGCAAGATTGGAGTTGGATCAAGTTGTGACTGTACTCCAAAACCTGTTGAATCAGTGAAATAATTGACCACACCCTGAACCGTCATGTTTGAAGCTTGTTGTTGTGGAAGCTTCTCCCACCATTTAACACTCACTGTGCGATACAAGAGCGACATCAGTGGGCTTCCTTCTCCTTCTTCTCTTTTTTCTTTGACTAGGAACTTCCAAGACATGATCCAGGGAATCTTAAACAGTATAGTGAACTGTAAAAGATATTCATGATTTGGAATTCCTTGTGGAAATAGCTCTTTGAACTTTTTGAATCCATCTTGAATCGGTCTGGGAAAGGTATCAAGAAGATTTCCCATAAATTTGAACCATTTGGAAATCCATTCTGGGTAACCGTGATTGAAATCAAAATTTTTATCGAAGAAGATGAACCACGAATGTGAGTAACATCTAAGATAAAAAACGTTATACCAGGCTTCTTTGTAATCATAATAATTGAACATCGGATTTTGAGGGTAGTTTGACAAAGTCTTGTTGGTATGGGGTTTGATTTGCCAATCTGATAAAGAAATAATTCTAAGAAATTGAAACTTTGAATAATCAATTTGTCGATTTGAATTTGGATTTCTAATATGAGTAAGATTCAAAGAACCAGTGTCTATCAATATTGCCTCATAATAGCTTCTGGGTTTACAACCAAAATAAAGAGATTATTTTGGAAACATAAATTCTATAAGAGATTGAAAACTTTGTTTGAACAGACGAACTTCTTCTTCTTCAAGAGTTGTGACGAATTGATCATTAGGATTTGTGATGTAAGAACTGTTTGAAACGTTTGATGAGGAAGCGAAGTTTTTGGAAGTATTTGCAACAAACTTGGTTGATCCTAAAGTAACTAGAGTTTCTTTTTTGGAAGGAGTAGTTGGAGAACACATAACGGGCCTTTGAATCAACTGAGAATAAGTTGTTTGAGTACTGGTATTAGAAATTGGTTCAAACCTATTTTGAATTGGAAGATTTGAGGGATTTGAACCAGCGAATGGAGTTAAGGCCACCATCTTTGATGTTTAATCAGACTTTTGAACAGGCTTAGAAGGCTAAGGAATTTGAGGCTTCATTTTCCCTGTAAAAATTCTCTAGATAAAAAATCTGGAAGAGAATTATTTTCTCCTTTGATAAATTCTATTTGAAAATCAAAGTTTGAGAGCAAGGCTTGCCATCTTGCAAAAATCTGTTTTGAAATGATATTTTTGACATCATTTTCTAAAATCGGTTTTGCTGATTTACAATCGACTCTTAATAAGAATGGTTTCATATATAAATCGTCTTCAAATTTTTTGATACATAAAACAATACTTAAAACTTCCTTTTTAACAGTCGAATAATTTTTTTTGAGTATCATTCCAACTTCCGGAATAAAATCTAACTAATTCTTCCTTTGATTTGACTCCTAATTTTTGTTTAAGTATTCCACCAAATCCTAAATCACTAGCATCATTTTCTACTATAATTTGAGAATTTGGTTGGGGTATATTGAGACATGGTAAATATTTTACCTTTTCTTTGATATGTTGAACAATTTTCGTATGTTGTTCAGTCCATGGTTCTGGCTTCTTTTTTAATCTTTGATACAATGGTTTGCATATTATTCCTAGATCTTTGAAGAAATCATGAACATAATTGAGACATCCTAAAAATCTTTGTAATTGAGTTTTATCTTTAATTTCATCTAGAAATTTATTTGCAAATTCTAAACTTCTTTGAATTGGTCTGATTGTCTTGTTGACAATTTCATGTCCTAAAAATCTTATTTGAGTTTGAAAAAGACTCATTTTTGAAGCAGATACAACTAATCCATTTCTGAACATTAAATCATAAAAAATATTTAAATGTTTGAAATGTTGATCAATCGATTGTGAAAATATTAATACATCGTCAATATAAACAATTGCGAAACTGCTTATAGGAATAATAATATCATTCATAATATTTTGAAATTATGAAGGAGCATTTTTGAGTCCAAAAGGCATGACATTCCATTCGTAATGACCAAAAAGGAACATTAAAACCTGTTTTGTATTTATCTTCTTCATGAATCTGAATTTGCCAAAATCCTGATTTCATATCAAATTTTGAAAAGATCTTTGAATTGTGGAGTTTTTTGAGTAAATCTCTTTTATTTGGAATAGGATATCTAATCCATTCTAAAACTTTATTTAACGGTTTATAATTTATTACCAATCTTGGGGAACCTCTTTCTAGTTCAGTTGCATTCATAACATAAAAGGCTGAACAAGACCATGGTGATTTTGAAGATCTTATTAATTTCTTATCTAGCAAATCTTTGATTTCTTTCTTACAATGTTCTTGTAATTCTGAAGACATATGAATAGCTTTAGATTTTGAAGGAATATTTCTTTCACTAAATTCTTTAATATAAGGTAATTTGACAATATGTTGTTTTCTATTCCAAAAAGCATTTGGGATATTTGAACAAACATTCTTTTCAAATTTTTCTTTGAGTTGTTTTATTCTATCTTGATTAAATCGACTTTGAAGCTGATCATTTATTCTTAAATTATTTATATCTTCTATTAAATAATTTACTTGATTAATCTTATTATTTAAAGTATTTAATTCTGTTGAAACTATTGGATCAGTGAATTTAAAAAATATTTCTTTGTCTAATACCTTTGTACTAATACCGTATTCTGTTACTATAAAGGGATATAATTTAGTTAAAAAAGGTTGGCCTAATATTAAGGTTGACGTTAAATTCTTAGCAAGTATTAAGGATGTATTATAACAATAATCATCTTTGCAAATATGTACATCTGAGACTTTGTATTTGATATTAAGAGGTGAACCACCCGCACCGGATAATCTATGAGCAGTTTTTTGATAATACTTTGTAGGAATAATTCCTTCTTGAATACAGTTCATATCAGCGCCACTATCCATTAATGCAACTACTGAGACTTTAAATTCGTTTTTGATACATAAATCTATAATAGTATACCATCTTTGAATATTTATTCTTTTTGAGATTTTATGAATAATCTCTTGAACCTTAGGCTCTTTTATCTCAGTTGTTTGAATAATTTCTTTGTTCTTTTCAACATTGGATAATCTATCTTTAATTATTCTTATTTCTGTTTTGACATTATTTAGTTCTTCTTTTAAATCTTGAATAGTAACTTCTTTTGGTTTACTAAACCTTGAAAATACTTCTTGGAGATTAAATGAATCATTAGTTTGAATAACTGGCTCCTTTGGTTTATTTAGGTTAAAAAACTTATCTAATATTTCTTTTTTAATTATTGGATCAGATATTTTATCTAATATATCTAACATTCCTCTTTCATCATCTGTGATTACATTTATTTGATTGCATGTACATGTACCTACACATTCGCATTCTGAATCAGTTTGATCTGATATTGAATCGTTTTCAATTATATTCAAATCATTTTCTTCATAATCTGATAAACTAGATTCACTAGAACTATCTTTATTTAATAATAATCTATTTAATTGATGTCTTAATTGTTCTGATATATCTAATTCTCTAATTCCTTTTTTGACATAAATTTTTTTTGCCATATGACCAGTCTTACCACATTTATAACAAATGATTATATCTTTTGAAATTGGTTGTTTATCTTTCTTATAGCTTAATCTTTTAGAATATTTATTATAAGGTTTTTTATAGGACTTTTGCTTCTTATAATCTCTATAATTTTCTTTCTTATCATACTTTGATAGATATCTTTTGTTTGAATATTTTTGTTTTGAATAATGTTGCTTTCTTTTTGAAGAGGAAGGTCCTTTGAGAGGTTCATAACCATACTGTTCACAGAAATCTCCTAATTCATTCTTTCCTGTTATCTTATCTTTTTTAAGCTTAGCGTTGAGTCTTAGGTTTGAACAAATAGCTAATCCTTCTTTATTAATATAACTAATTATTTCTCCATATGTTAAATCTTTATAAGGAATTTGGCTATTATATTTTTCTCTTAAATTATTTCTAATCTTTTCAGCAAACAGATTTGGAAGACCTGCAATAAATCTTTCTTTCCAATAAGGTTCTTTACAATCTGATCTTAACATAACTTTGGTTAAAAACATATCTTTATACCATCTAAAATCTTGAAGCTTTCTACAAGTTAAATTAAGTAAAATCTCTTGACTCTTTTCTTGGAATATTGTTGGATCTCCGATAAAGTTTTTGACAATAGAATATAGCAACGTATTAAGACTATCATCTTCTTGAGTAGTTATTTGTTGATTATTTTCTTGTTTGATGACAGTTTTTCTGGCATTGAGAATTAGAGCCTTTTCATCTGAAGTAACATACATATCCCACCAGCTTTTTAAAGTGCCAACGAATCCTGAAAGGAGTAAAGTGGCAATTTGATTTGGATTATTTCCTTTGGCTTTGTATGCGTTAATCACCATATTCATTTCTTGAATAATATTTAATATTAGATGTTCTGTACAACCATCTATGTTCCATTCATATACTGAAGTTCCATCGTATTGACTACGAGTCAATGTTGAATCTCTATCTTCATATTGGACATCTGGAAATGTTGGTCTTGGATAATAATTTAATGTATTTGGCCTACTTGTTGAAGCTGTATTTCCTCTAAATCGAAGTCTATTTATTTCGTTATTTGGATTATTTGAACTATTCATGAATTGCTCTTGAATTTGAGAAATCTTTGATTCTTCATCATCTGATGAACTATCATTATTTCGATTGATGGCATTTATTTCTAATTTTGAATTTAATTTTAATTCTGATAATTTTTCTCCTAGTTCTTTGACTAATTTTTGACTATATCCTAAATTTACATTATCATCTATTTATTGGGGTATGAATAAAGGATTTGATTCTGGTTTAATTATTGGTTTTGATGTAGAGGCTCGTTCAATTTTGATTTCTTTTTTATTTTGATTGTTCTCAATTCTATTTAATTGTTGACTCATTGTATTTAGAATTTCATTTGTATAGTTATTTTGATAGATAATATCTTTTGTCATGTCTATTTGTAAAGTTCCTGCATTTACTTTGGTAAGTGGTATAGCTAAATATTCATTTTGAATTATTAAAGGGGTTTTTGGGGGATGGATAACTGTTATATCTTTGTTAGTTGCTGTTTCTTTATATACTTGAGTAATTTTTGGCGTTTGATAAACATTCAAAAAGGGATTGTCTATATCTTGTTGTCTACATCCTAATTCATACCAATCGAAAAATGTTATATGAGTATTATGTTGACTTATAAAATTTCTCCAATCTATTTGATGCTTTAATTCTATATAATGATTATTAACAAACTTTGTATACCATTCTCTCTTTTCATTGTTATGCTCAGCGAAAAATTCATCACTGAGATATTTCATATTTACTTTTGGTTCCATTAACAAGTAAATTGGGTTATTTCTGAAGAAATCTCTTTTATTCTATTCTGGATATATTTTAATATCTTGTTGGAATGTTCTATATTAAAATGAAGGTAATCTAGATGACCTATATCATGCAGAGGATGATAGGGATCTTCTATAGGAATTTCATTTGTTATTGGATTATTTAAGAAATCTATTTATAGATTTAATCTATAAATTTCATTTTGCGTCTTTATTAAACTTTTCCGTAGAAACTTAAGATATTGGATTCTTCTTTTATTTTAAGGATTACAATTAATTTGAACTTTATTACTCATATTTGGTTTTTAGTTCGATTTACTTCTGATTGGAAATCTGATTGAGTTGGACTATAGGTACTATTATTATCTTCACTTTGATCATCATATTGATATAGCGGTTGAGGAACTGATTTATTAAAATCTACAAATCTTAATGATTCTGATTTTGCAATTTGAGGATTTCCTAAATTAATAGTACTGCTAGTTGATCCTGTAGAAAATCTTGAAGGTATTGAATGAGCATTTTGAAAATTAATATCGACTGAACCATCTTCATGTTCAACGATATTTGATATTTGTTCAGATTCTCCTATAGATTTAGGTGTACCTATATCTTGAAGATTCCAATTACAGGACTGAGTAATTTCATTCCATTTTAATCTTTTTGGAGTCTTAATTTGAGTATGTTTTGGATTTGATTCAAATACTATTGTGACATCTTTTGGGCTAACTAATTTTGTTTTAGGCTCAATAGTGGTTGACATAGTTTTGTAACAAACTCTATAAATAACTGCTATCGCTTTTGTGTCTAAAGTGAATTCTAAATTCTTAGTCTTAATAGTTAAAACTAAAGTGTCTAAGATATTTGGATCAAACAATCCTACTGAAAAATTTGGATAACAATTAAAATATATAGGACCATTTGATATATTTGTTTCAACCATAGCTAAAATTGAATTTTGAAAATTTTTATGCTTAGCATCTCTTAATACTAAAAGTACTGGGGCATCTATTCCTAATCTAAAGAGTCGTTTGACAGCAACTTGAACTAATCCTATATGCATAAACTTATATTTTTGCCTATGTTGGATGATAGAATGTTTTGATAAAAGCGTGATATTTTCATAATCTGTATTTATCGAAACTGTTTGTTCATTTGCTTTAATTGAATAACCTTGTAAAAAGTCAAAAGTTCCAATTTGATAAATCGTACTGAAACTTTGTTTTGGAATCGTCCAATTTGAAAGACTTTGTTCGATATCTGAGATATGAACTTCAGAAGAATTCATATGAAGATCATGTTCTTCATTGATTTCTTTGTTTGAATTATGTTTTTTAGAAAATAAACTCATCATCTTTTTGTTAAATAAAAGTATAGATAGAGATAATCTTGATTTGTAAGAAAACTTGGTTGTCAAATGATTCTTTGGTTCTTAACTGGACCACCACAACTGGACCACCTTTATCCGGGTATCGAGTTCCAACCGGGAAATAAAGTTTTCTTAAAGGTTTACCAACTCGTGGCATCAGACGTTTCGGTCTCAAAGGAAAGTTGAGCCTGAGATATATTGGTCCCTTTGAAATTCTAGAAAGGGTTGGAGTTGTGACTTACCGGTTAGCTTTACCGCCACAATTATATCATGTGCATAACGTGTTCCATGTCTCTTCACTTCGAAGGTATAACTATCATCCCTTACACGTCATTGAATATTCCTTGGAACACATAGAACCTGATATTTCTTATCGCGAGGAACCGGAAGCGATTATTGATCGTGATGAGAGAGGTACACGAAAAAGAGTGATTCATTTTGTAAAAGTTCTTTGGAAGAATCACTCAGAACATAAGGCGACATGGAGAAACTGAGGAACATATGGGACGGGAATACCTCGAATTCTTAATCGATGTAAGTTTCTTGTCTAAATTCGATTTCGGGGACGAAATCTCTTTTAAGGGGGGGAATAATTGTAAGACCCTGCTTAAAAAAAACGTATAATTATTCTTACCCGAATTAAACCGTAATTAAAAATGACAACTAAAGATAGTTAAGGGTTAAAAGCGTCATTTACCTAAACTCTTTATATATATTACATACATTTTTATATTACGTAGTACATACATATATATTTCGTAGTGTATATATATATATTATATATATATGTTAAATAGTAATTCTTTAAATATATATATAAAAAGAAACCAAAAGTTAGAAAAAGAAAACTACATATCGTCTCCTATTCAATTCTAAACACCGCCATTGATTTCTCTCTCTAGAACTCAACATCTCTCTAGATTTGCTCTCAATCCGTTGAAGCAATCGAAGAAACAATTACGTATTCGGAATCTACTCTCCGAACCCTTCTTAGAGGTATAAATTTCTTTTTATGTTATTTAAGTTGGTAGGTTAGGGTAGTTGAAGTTGGTTGGTAAATTATAATTATATATTGTAAAGTTATAATCATTTACATGTATATGAATGTTTGTTTTTGTCAAAATTACAAACGGATAAAGTTTAGAATCAAAATGGTGATATTTGTATCTAGATTTTCAATCGCACACCAAGTGATCGGTTTAATGCCTAAGAGAATAAAAATTCATGATTAAGCTTAGGATGATAACCATTAAGTTTTATGTTATGCGAATGATAATAATTCGATGTTTAAATAGGCAATCGAACGAGTTAAAGTTCGTCGTCATTCTCGATTAATCGCGTGATAATCTCAATTCGATTAAGGTATGGATTTCATTTCTTTTGAATCGTGGGCAACTATTTGTTTTAGTTGACCCTTCCGAAAGGTGGTTCACCACCTTGTGATTGATCAACCGAACGTGATCAACAAATACGAAATTTTACACACACATACACATTGGTTTTGGTTTTATTGAATCAATTGTTTGAACATTTTGATGTTTTATTAAAATGTGTCTCGTATGAGATTGTTTATGAAAAATGTGAAGTATATAGATTATAATTTCTGTGATCGCCATTTGGGTAAGTGGTATTTGTTTAGTTTTCGTTGATTTTAGAAGAACCCAATAAATGGGCACATTATTTGGGATGCCTTCTATGGCGGCTTTGTTGTCATAGCGTCCTGCAGATGACGGTCCACTAGAGTTAAGCCTATGTGGCTTACGTGAACCCACTCTCGGGGGACTTGGCTAACTTTGTTGGCTCTAGGGCGGATGAATCGATTCTAGAAATTTACCCACATAATATGTGACCGTGGTTAAATTCACGGGGGACTCGTTGTGTGTGCCCGCATGCCGACCCAGTTCGTGTGGCTAATCACCCCACGAACACGACTGGAATTGACGGACTTTATTTATATAAGTTTTGAAGTTAAAGTGTGAAATGTTCTTGAGATTATTGCTTTTGATTATATTACCAAACGTTTCTCTTGATTTAAATGAACTATGAACTTCAGTCTCAAAGAATTTTTTTCGAATCAAATTTTTATGTCTTCCGCTTCGTTATCGATGTTTTCATTATTATTTACGAATTTATGTTATAATCCATTCACTGAGCCATGTGCTCAGCCGTGTCTTTTTGTTTTCTGACACGGCATGTTCGAAGTGACGTTTACGGGGACGGGACTTGAGATCGAGCGTGAAATTTTGGAGTTCTTAGACTCACATTATTATATAAACGTTCTAAGTTTATAAACACTTTTTGAAGTGTAAGATTTTGGATTGTAATATAAGTTTGGAGTTTATTAGTAGCTCTAATTTAGTTGCGTAATTATGTTAAGTCCTGTTAGTGACATCAACCGTTCCGAACCACGGGGACGGGGATGTTACAGACGCTTTTATAAAACACGATAGTCTTTCTGTATTGTTAAAACTATAAGGACGAAAAGTGTTATGATCAAGAAAAACACAAGGACCAAGTTTGTAGGTTACTTTAGGAGGAGTAATAAATTGTGTAGACTTTCCACATGGGGACATGGGGTGGTGAAGGAAGGCCTCATTACGTAATTGATTTTTGAGTTAATTACATTTTTCGTCCTTATGGTTTGTTAAAAATTTCGTTTTTCATCCCTGATCTTCATATATTACATTTATAGTCACCATGGTTTGCAATTCATTTCGTTTTTCGTCCCTTAATCTAACAACCGTTAAAAATGCCTGTTAAGGAAGTCATTTTTGTAAGTTTTATCTTTTTCCTTTTTGACTTTTTCCCCAATTAACCATCTCTTGACAGTGACCCTTGTTACCCTCTCTTCTTCCCCGATGAACACCACCACCGTCCTCCTGTCACCACCACCGGCCTTCTTCCCTGTTCCCTCACCGGTCACCACCGAAATCCTTGCCTTCCTCGCCATAACAATCTCCTACCTCCTCCCTTCTCTCGCTGTTTTCTCTCTTCTCAGATTCCCTTCATCTAGTCGATGATATTTTCTTTCTTCCCCGATGAACACCATCGCCATCACCACCAACCCCTTCTTCCCTCCCTCCTCGAACCCAACCCTATCCCCCATTGTCGGTCATCTTTCTCCGATGACCCAAATGTAGGGACCAAAAATCTTACCCACTCGTCATCTTCTTTATCCCTGTCCCTCCTCCATCTTTATTTCTTCTCCCGGCGACCCACCCCCTCCCCTCGCTGTCACCGACCACATCCCAGCCCTACCTACATATCTATTTTTCGTGCTCCATAAAAACAATCGATCATCTTCATCGAAGGCACACATACACACACACACTGCTCCAGTCAAACACACATGTTGCTCCGATCAAACACACATACACACACCCTTGTGAGGATCAGCACCTGTTCATTTGAAGGGTCTAGGTAGAGTTTTTTTGGTGTTTTCTTTATCTAGCTCTCGTTGTGATTAGCAACCTTGTTACCAATTCATTTTCATCAAATATTAGCTGAGAGTATTGATTTTTCTTCATTGGACCAGAACAATATTGTTAAAGGAGAGAAGGAAAAAAAGAAAGAAAAAAAAGGTAAAAGCTTACCACCACCATTGATGCATGGAGTCAAACTCAAAATATTGTAAAAGGTTCCATTGAATAAATTTAAAGAAGGTAAATACAGGGTCTGGGTCTCATGTTGGGGAAGCAATAAGGTTTAGTTTTGATGTGGGTTTTAGTTTTATAAGTGAGTTTGGGTTTTTAGTTTTGTAAGTGTGTGTGTTTTGTAGAGTGTGTGTGTGTGTGTGTTAACAACAACAACTGAAATTACGAAACACATCAACCGCCTTTGATGAAGCATTGTGGTAGGCGTAGGAGCATGAGCCGGAGCAAGTGCCGAAAACGAAGAGTTCCCCGATTCTTCCTCGCCAATGATTCTCTCTCTCTCTCTCTGTATATTATATATATATATATATATATATATACATATGTATGTATGTATGGTTTATGTGTCTATATTGTTCTAAATTGAGGAGATAGAAGGATGGGCCCCTTACAACAACAAAGAATTTATTATAATAAAGTAGAAAAAAGAACTTAAACGGACCATCACCAAGAGCATCTACAATCATGGACCTTATCAAAAGTCCATAACTTTGCCACATCAGCTTTCTCTCTGTCACATCAGTTTTCTCTTTTCTACACATTTCATAAACCTTTCACTCTCAATCATGAACCGGTCCATAGTTTATATAATAAAAATATAATAATAATAATTTACCATTATAATTAAAAGAGAATAATTAAAATACCCTTAATAATTAAAAAACAATAACTAAAACTTACACTAACAAGCCATAATAATTAAAAGTTACAATAACTAAAAAATAATTTTAATAAATCTACATCAATCTTTCTTAATTAAATCTTTCTTAATTAAATCTTTCTTAATTAAATCTTTTTCAAATATGTACGACCAAATCTGTTCGAAGTTGTAATTAATTTGTGTATGTAAAAAGTTAAAAATTAATTAATTATATTAAATTATTTATTAATTGATTGTTATATTATTTTTTATTTAGAAAACTATTTATTTAAATAAAAAATGAAGTATGGACCGCTCCATCTGCATGGAGCGGTTTGCCATGATGGCAGTGGCTTTTCAAAAAATGAAGGCATGTATCATCTTCCACATAGGCATGGACTTTTCAAAAACCCACCATTGAGGGTGCCCTAACAACCATTAGGGCAGGGACCAAAAAAGAAATAAAATACAAACCACAATGAATACCAATGTAATAAATAAAGACCAAGGAAGAAAAACGAAATTTTCAACAAACCATAAGGACGAAAAAAGTAATTTACTCTTGATTTGTTTTGTCTTTTGTTTTAATGTCTCTTTTTTGGTGTATGTCAATAACCATTTCTTTGACCCAACCAAAATACACGGGTATGTCTTGACTTTGACGACGACCTCTTGGTATAATTTATTTTCGAAGATTTATTCTTGTTATTGTAAATATTAAATATATTATGAAGTATGGATGTAAATTTCAAGATTGTACAATAATATACAAGTCAATATTGTACAATAATCTCTCATACACAAGTCAAGATTGTATAATAAAAGTATGTAGATGAATAGGAGATTATGTAGTATAAATACCCCATTTGTGTAAATGTAAAATGTACACCAATACTTGCATAAGTATTATCATTCTCTCCATCTTCCTTGCTTTCTTTTGATATAAAAATCTCTTAATCTATTGTTATTCTAGTGGTGATCTTGGTTATTTATAACACGTTATCAGCACGAGAGTTCTAATTAAGGTATATACTTCCTTAATATTATAAGAAGGTAAGATACCAAAATAAACAATATGAAAGTTGATGACTTCTTATTATAGATATTATGACTACTAATACTTCAATTTTTATTTATGCATATACTAATCTTATTTATGTTTCCATGCTTATACTAACTTTTATTTATGCATACTTAATTTTATTGTCATACTAATCTCTCTACATTTATTTATGCATATGTTTATTATCTTGCTAATTTTTATATAAGCATACTAACATTTATTTTATATAACTGATTATATCTTTGTCACACCCCGCTAAAGCGGAAACACGAGGCACGACAACTCATAGTTTCATAGCAATAGGAAATACATAACATCAACCATACATTCGACCATGAAAAGTTAAATTCAACGTTTTGAGTTACAATCCAAAGTTCAACCATCAAAAAGGAAATAACGTTTTAACATAACAATAAAAAAAAATCTTGTGTTGATGTTGACACACATGCACGACTAAGCATTTTCTTTTACCTTCTTATCCTCCTGAAAAGCACGTTAAAGAAAATGAAAGACTTCAACTAAAAAGAGTTGGTAAGTTCACAGGTTTTCAAATGCATAAAATAGTTTTCATGCAGAATTTAGCGTCAAATTTAAATATTAAAGCTCATGGGCATTTTCACAGTGAATGATGTACAACACGATGTTTAACTGTTGAGCCACTACTAAGCCTTCTGACAACCTACGCCCCACGAACTACCTCAGCGGTGGTATTTAAACCACATGAGTAGAACATTAGTTATTGGTAAAGTGCACCCCTACTCGTCAGTCAAAGGTGGGTTCGTCAAACCAAATAGCGCTATCCACTAATACCATCGGCTCATAATGAGTCAATAAGTAGTGTACCTATTGGGGACTTAACGTTTTCTTTTTAACTCAACACATCAATCTGTGTACATGCCTTAGTGCCCTTATCAACAATTTCACGTTCTTTTATACTTGATGACGTAAATCAATCAAGATTTAATTCAACATTTCAAAATTTAACGAACGATCATTTGATAGCGAAGATATTTAGCAAATTCAACATGCTTTTCACCCCAAAACGTATAAAAACGGTAAAAGAGGGGCTGTGAATACTCACCGATTTTAGCAGCTGCTCGGGAATATCTTCTAGGTTGCTTAAATCTTGGTACTACGCCTTTCCTATGAAAGTGGAGCACATCATCAGTTCGGACCTATTTTTACGTTTTCGGACACTACTTAGGTCACTATGCCTTATAAAATGCCTTACATGATTTATTTTACGTAGGAGTAGCGAGTACTAATCCTACTTGACATAATTTCGGCTCTTCGGATCAAATTTTTAAGGCTTTTAGGTTGACAAATTTTACTTGAAGTTCGATTACATAATAATATTTATATTAAAATTAAAATCTTCATTTTTAATTATTATTATGCCCAAAAGTCCAAAATAATCATTTTAAGAAGGTTCATTAGCTACTGTTTGCTGTCAGAAATTTTAAGTCATAAAATCTTTGTATTATGAATATTTTCCCCAATTTATTATTTTACCAAATTTTTATATGACTTATTTTAATGCATTAGGGAACTTCTGGCATAGGTAACACCATTTTTGGAGTTGATTAGATAGGCCAATGATGTCCTTAAAGTTTATTGGTCACATGCACACATGCAGTCTGCAGCTCTGGATTGTCACAGTCATTTGGAGGGTCTAAACTCATCATTTGTGAGTGAATCAAATTGTGTTCAACTCCTAACTCATAAAGGTAACTTCCAGAAAAAGATTCACCCCTTTTGAATTAAAAATGAGTGAGTTATGTTCTTTTTAAATCAAGAGTTCCAATCTGACAGAAAGTTGCTTTTTGCACACTCAACTTGTTAATGATGGTTGAGTACTCATTTCTTCATATTTTTGGGTGAATCAAATTTTATTTGATTCCCAACACATTAAAGTTACTTTCAGAAAAGAACTCATTAGTTTTTATGGATTTAGATGATGGATAAGGTTGATTGATTGAAACTTTTTGTCCAGCCGGATTCTATTTACACCACAAACTTTAGAGATGAGGTTGAGGGGCTCTCTCCGTAGGCGTGCAAAACAACAGAGCCACTGCTCTTCGGGGTCCGAATCATTTGACGCTTCTTCTCATTGAGCAGCCCCTCGACTTCTACTTGCCCGCCCTTCTCTATTCTATTTTGAGGATCCCTCTGAGGAGGCTTTCCGGACTCGTAAAAGACGGCTTCTTTGTTCTTTCTAAGTCTTCGTCTTGCATAGAAGAACGCAAGTGTTGCAAAAACGGGTTGGGAATATTGAGAGTGTCAAGAGCTTGACTAGTCAGTACAAAGATGAAGTAATTTCTATTTTGAATAAAAATAGAAAACTCAATATTTTTGAGTGATTCCAGTGGGGTTTGATTGGTATTTCATTATATTAAGTTTCAAAAGAAGATTCATAGCATTTGGTTGAATATTTTTCAAGTTATGGTCGTAGTAAAAACATGCATGAAATTTGCCAGACTCTAAAAATGAAGTAATAAGATTATATGAACATTCTATCTCTTTTTGACCCATATATTGGAGTTTCTTGATAAAAATTGTTTTGATCAACCAAATATCTCAAGTTTTAGTACCAAAATCAATATGTATAAACTAGATATAAATCTCCACATGCATGCACTTCACCATCTTAGATAGTGAGAAAAATGTTCATGCATGTTCAAAAATCCCTCTTTTCTTATGTTTTTGGTATATGAATCATGGGTTATCACCATTTCTTGGTGTTTAACCAAGTTTTGAATGTATAACCTACCATTTAGAACCCCTTAAAGGTTCCATTCCAAAAACAACAAGAAAACATGTAAAAAGTGGGGAAAAACTTGATATTTAAGAAGATTTTCAAGAAAAAGATGCATGAGTTCAAAAAGGAATGATGAAAAATATAAAGAAGAACATCTTACCTTGATGAAGAGGGGTTGTTTGCTCTTCAAAATCTGAACTATAAAAGTGTTTGGGGATGATTTTTAGTCAAAATAGAAGGAGGGAGGAAGAAAGAAAATGAAGCTAGAGAGAGTAGGGAGGAGAGAAATGAAGAGCCTTGAATGTACAACAATTATGAGGATTTTGAAAAAAATAAAAGGATGGCATAGAGGGGGGGAATGGGCCGGCCAACTAGGCCCTTATTCTCCAAATTATTATTATTATTTTTTTAATAAAAATTATTAATGTTAGATATAATTGGTATTTTGCATTTTCTTTAAACAAAATTTGATTAAATGATAATATTAGGACTTTAATTTTATGGAATAGTAAAGTGTTTTGGATTTTTAAATTTTTTTGAAGATTTGGTTATTTAATGGTCCTAATTAGTGTTTTTAACACACTTAGATGTAAATTTTATCAGTTTGGCACTTTATAAGACAGTGTATCCGTTACAGGCGGTAACCGGATATTCTAAGTATACTGTCGGGATTCTTAGGAAACTACAACCCTTGCCTATGAAATTAGGTCATAATAGGGTGTTCCTATATAATTATTCATGTATGGCACTATTCGAGTGCTAACCTGGAGGTTCCGGTAGACAGATGTCACAATCTTATATCTACCATCACTGATATAATAATCTTTACTGATTTTATGTATTAATTATCATTTTACAAAATCATTTTGCAACGGCTATATAACGGTAACAAAGCTTTTACAACGGCTATATTTTACACTATAAATTAACCAATAAGTTCTTCGCAACATACTTACTCTTCTTTCTCCAATTCATCTAATCAAGAAATTTTTTCCGAAGATGTTACATCCAGTTCTAATTCTCGTTATTGTAATACTTATATTACTAGTCATTCCTTTCAGTAATCTTCCACCTGATGATTTTTATTTTTTCTTAAGCATGTTTGTACTTATGGTGCTCCCACTTCTTTGTATTTCAATATTTATCGACATAAATGGATTCTAATTTCTTTTTCCCTCGTTGTTTGATAGTTAAAATATGTCAAATCTTGCAAAGCTTGAGTTTGCAGCTCTTGACGTAAATGGAAGGAATTATATGTCATGGATTATGGATGTCAAAATGCACTTAGAGTCTATGGGCATATTAGACACCTTAAATGAAAAAAATAAATGCTCATTGCAAGACAGAGCAAAGGCAAACATTTTCGTTCGAAAACATGTTGACGACATGTTAAAATTCGAATATCTTAATACCAGTTATCCAAGCATTCTGTGGAAAGACCTGAAAGATAGGTTTGATCACCAAAAGAAAGTTTTACTTCCGGCTGCAAGAGATGAGTGGAGAACTTTGAGATTCCAGAATTTCAAAAGGGTAAATGACTATAGCTCTGCATTGTTTAGAATATGTTCACAACTTAGGTTTTGTGGACAAAGTGTTACTGATGCGGATATGTTAGAGAAAACATACTCTACTTTCCATGCATCAAACATTACTTTGCAGCAACAATATCGAATGCAGAAATTCACAAGATATTCTGAGCTTAATTCATGTTTACTTGTTGTGGAACAAAATAATGAGCTCTTAATGAAAAACCACCAATCACGTCCGACAGGTTCAATAGCATTTTCTGAAGCAAATGCTATAAACAATGATAGTCCTAGAAATAATTTTCGTGGACGGGGACATGGACGTGTGTGTGGTCGTGGACGAGGTCGTGGTCATTTTGGCCAAAATAATTCTTATGGTCAAAACAACAATTTTGGTCGAAGCCACCCTTACGGCCGAGGTCGTAGTTTTTATCGTGGTCGTGGGCAAAGAGCAAATAGTCATCATGTTTCACGAGGCTACAAGACCCAACCACAAAATAAGTTCAAAATGTCAAAACATGATGTTGGGACAAGTCATAATCAGAATCCTGAAGGTTCTTGTTACAGATGCGGTAGCACAGACCACTGGTCAAGGATGTGCCGCACACCCCCACATCTCTGTCAGCTCTATAAAGAATCTCTCAATAGAAAATAGAAGGAAGTAAACCTTATGGACAACTTGGAGTTGTCAAACACTGAGCTAAATGTTTCTGATTTCCTTAACGATATCGACCTTTGATTTATATAAATGTTGTTGGTCTTTTATTTAAATAAATATGTATTTCCGTTCTCATAACTATGCATTCTCTTTTATGTTATATGAATTTTATGGTCTTCTTATTCTAATAACTATGTATTTCATTTTCATAACTATCTATTATTTTTTCATATAAAATATTTATATAATAACATTGTCCTATTATTAGGTTTCTTATTTTTATTATTATGAACTTACAATTTGTTTCATATTTTGAAGTGTGATATGAGTTCCATTGGAGCACAACATCTGTAACACCCTCAAATATGGAAATAGCAACTAATTTAAAATTCTCTAAATACACCAATAAATAAATCATCTACCACCGTAATTTAATATTTAACCTCAATACACATGTTCTTTTTATATGAACAGTCTATAATAAAGACGGATGCTACTAAAACCCAAAAGTATCGCTATCTCCAAACTGCGGAAGACTTCATCAAATGCTTACACTTGTGAACCACTAAGCACATCCCTTCATACGACTGCTAGAACCGAACCCCCTTCTGGAACCTGATGCACATGCCGACAAATAAAAAGGTTAGGCTTAACGCCTAGTGAGCTCAAGAGTTTTACATTAGGGATGTAAATATAAACAATAACTTTAAGAATTTTATTTAAAATCATGATTTCCACGATCCCATACGTTTGATTTGAAGGCAACCAAAAATGAAATACATTAAATCTTAAAACAATCTCCTTTCAACGTTCACCCCTTTTTGTGATTAGAATCATAAAACACACACCTCTTTAAATATAGCCGAAACCTAAAGTGCTCGTAAAATATAACTGACCTCATAATGGTCAAACACCGAAAACGTAGTCAACTCCATCTTCCCAAAACATCCCAATAACTCGAATGAGTTTCAATAACCAAAACCTTAAAACATAGATAAATACCCATACACCAACGTCCCCGAAAACATGGATTATAAAACTCCATAACCAAACCACACCTATTGGTGACGGGGGAGACAAGATTACATTGTACATAACGGAACACAAAGTAAATCTCATAGTTATGTAGTAATTCAAAACATGTGGGGTACACATAAAATACCCATCGAGCTCAACTACTCCTAGTCTATCGCCCGAAAACATCAAGTCAACCACTCCAGGTCTTTCCTTGAGAGTCCCCAAAATCGGGCAACTCGGGCACAATGGGATTACACCTTACTGTCCATGGGACGCTGCCCGACCGTATAGGTCCACACCCTACTTACCATGGAGCCCGATGCCTATCCCGTGCCAAATGGTGAACCAACTTCCCAAACGGGGACAGAGGAACACCGTGCCTATGGATCCATTGCACTAGCTAAACCATTACATGACTCAAAACGAATGAATCAAAGCATTCAAAACATGACATGCTCAACTAAAATGCAGTAAATGCAAATCTTAACCAAACGCTCAACACCGAGCAATTAAAACGGACAGGTGTCCTCAAAATCCAACAAAATCCAAACCGAGCCAAAAGCTCAACAAATCCAAAGACTCAATGTCGAAATTCATAAAATGAAATCAAATGTAAATACCCGTATTTATATAAACCCACGCTCCAAAACATACAATTAGCTACAATGTGGTTTAGATTGGGACGATTCATTCTCCAAGTGAGTTTACAACATTTATCTTTTCAAAACGTCCCGTAACACCAAAACCATGCATTTTTCCAAAACACAATTTGAAACACATTTATGCTCAAAATCTACTTCCATAAAATAAATCATTAAAATACCAAAATACATGATTTATTTATCATAATGCCCAAAATCCCAAGGACGTATGTTAAATGAGTTTATAAAGTTAAGCACCTTTAAAATAACCAACTTATCAGCAATTACAAACTTCTCAACAGTTAACAAAACTTATCAACAGTTAACAATTTCGTGTAAGGCATAAAAAACTTTAAAACAACCATTTTGGCATGTACACCGTTTTCACAAATCATCTTGAACTCAACTTGTTAGATTTAGGCTAAATCTAGATTTCACCCAACGAGCTCTTTTGAAGACCACTTGAATCCTCAAGCCGAAATCCTCCAAAAACCTAGATCCACACAACTTCAACCGTAAATAACCACATCCAACCATATAGAAACATCCCCCAAACATAATACACCAAAATCCCCAACGAGATCCAAACCCTAGTTTCTCCCAAAACTATCAAGTCCGAGATTTGATAATCCAAATACTAGGGAAACATCAATGGAGCATTCATAACTTATTACAAGGTTTGGAAATGGAAAGAATGTACTTACCACTTAGGTTTGACGAAAAACCTAGAAAACCAGAAATGAACTTGAGGTTGAAGATGAAGATGAAGCTCCTTGACCAATAACTTCCAATCTTTGATGGGTGGAAGGAGGAACACTTGGAACATAAACGATTTGGTGCCCTTGACGCATAAAGCTGATTTTAGGGTTTGGGGTTCGGTCTCTAGAGAGAAAAAGGGTGAAAGGGGTTGAGAATAATGAGGTGGGGCTGCTCAAAATCGATTTTAAAACAACCAGAGACCGTAGGCGATTGTGCCCGGCGATTGTACCCAAGGCACTTTCGCCAGGGCACTATCGCCCAAACTGTACCGCGGGCACCACTCTATTGGCGATTGTGCCCAGGGCACTATCGCCCAGAGTGTCCCGAGCCCCGATTTCTTCCATTTTCATCCGGAGCACCCACGATGCGATAAGACTTAAAAGGTAAGGCGTAAGGGATGAAATTATATGATCAGAATCAAGGATTTCTTCAAGGGATTGGCTTTCACAGACAGGAATTTACGGGTGTTACAATCCTCCCAACCTTAGAATGATTTCGTCCTCGAAATCTAGGTTCCCATGAAATCTCACCCGCAGGAAGATTGACCTTAACCCGTTGCTAGCACCACCAACACGTTCCTTACACCGATACTCACATTGCTGCCCCTCTTGGGCACAATATACTCCTAACCGAGCGTACACTTAACTCTCCAAAATAACCTTTTACTCACAAGGTTATGGTCGTCTTCCAACCTTAGGTGAAAATTACTACCTCCAGGTAGTTAGTGACCCCAAATTCTCGCTGACCAACCTTTCCTTCGGATCTACGGTTCCGAACACAACGTCAAAGATCGCAACCAAACTTCCAGGTTCCTTAGATTTCAACTGATCCATTCTTAATATCGATAAAGATATTCTACTAAGGCGCACCAAAGCGTCCTTCAGATACTACTTAGCCCAGATTCGGTCAACACTCAACTCCGTTCCAATACCAATCCTCGCAACAATCCTTTAACACGAGCTTTACCACCACGAAAATGCTTAAACACATCGATACTTAATCCTCAACACCCAAACTCCTTCCAAATTCCATCACTGAAAGATCAATATTTCTCATGGTTCGACCGGGATACATCCAAACATTCCCAACTCCACTGACTCCAAGAAAACAAGTCGACACCTAGGGCTAAACGGTGACCTCGAAAACATGGACATCCCGTCCAAAATCCCAATCTAGACAGATAGTTGTACTAAGTTTGACACTTAACCGAGTGCTAAATTTCAAATCTTATATTTCTAACAGACCGACCACCAAAATATCCTTTAATCGTGGAACCCACTGAGACGATACACCATCAACATAAACCATGGTGTCACACCGACGAGCAATCCACCAAAACGAACCCAACAGACGTAGGTAGTCACACAAAACCTCATCCCGAAGGTTTACTGAAGCATAGAGATCATCTCTTAATTAACTGGGGGACATAATCTATTACCCCCATGATTCACGCATGACCCGATTCAAAAACTGAAACTCAAATTCAAGGTTGACTACAAGTCGGATCCTCCGACGCTTCAAATCCTAAGGACTTCTCTAGTCCCTTAATTGCAACTGCCTTCACGATAGGGGTTTTAAGTCAATAGCCCTAATGAGTTCAAGGTTTTTCAACAAGTATGCCAAGTTGAAATCTGTAAAACTTTCAAATACACAAGTTTTATAACGGTTAACCGTACCGTGTCAACACACTATCTCTCATCCGATAGGTTTCAAAACTGATTACCAACACAACGCATATAAAACCATTTCCAAAACTCGTTTGATCAGTAATTACGTTAATAAAACGGTAACAAGAGATGCGCAACAACATTTTCAAACGGACTACCATGGTCCTAGTAATGCATCAAAATATACTATGCATATGAAAGATAACTTTCCGCACTATAACATGTGCAATAAAAGTTTGTACAATTCCCAAAAGAGACATTCACAAATTAATTTTAAAGTTTTGACTTCCCAACCCAAAAGTCGTTGCGACATAAAATTATTAACCACTCCATATGCAATAGTTTATTCCCCAAAGTTCGATGAAATGATAAGAATGCAAATAATTCTCAAATCGAGTTTAAAACTTTAAGCCGCCTCGATAAGACACATTTGACCAAGATGGCAACTACAACGATATGCAATTCGAAAATTCATTTCATGTATTGCAGAAAATTTATAACAGCAAGGTCAACAAGCGAAGCACGCTTAGATTAAAATTTAATTTAAGACAATATAAATATTTCGCATATTTACTCACGCGAGTGAAAGTCGGATTCAACCCAAAAGTATGCACATATACTCGTGTGAAACTCAAGATGCAATCATGCGACATTTCGATTTTTCAAGGTGCCTCTTATGGTTGCAAGAGTGTCGATGCAAGACTCGCATGAAGCGAAGTATTGAACACAACTCGTAAATTAACGCACACAATGATGCATATGCACATGTTCTCAAAATTATTTTACGCAACGCAAAATGACGTAAGACGAGGCACCCTAAACCCAATTGAATTTTCGCAAAACTCAATAATGCTAAAATCATGCAGTGACAAATTTTCATTTCCCAACAAGAATGTAAGACGGCAATATGGCTAAAACACTAAGCCTTTAAGAGTTTCCTCTTTTAATGTAATGAAAGGTAAAATGACACCTTTAACAAAATTCACATGGGACACGACGCCAACTAACTCGTAAGCTTAAAAGAAGCAAAATTAAAACTCACGCATGAAAAGACATCGTATAAAACAATACTCCATGAAATTCCAATAAAACTCACACAAACTAAAATTCTCAAGAAATTCCGACTCAACGCGTGGGAATAACTTTTCCTTTAAAACCATTGATATATGTGGAGGAGATCCAATGCCTAGGTTAAAATCTCATAGCTACTTTCCCAATACTCAAATGACATTAAAACATGGATATTACAATATCCGCAAATAGCGTTAAACAAGAGACGTGAATAAAGAGATTTTTTATAACAATTTGCAATTACGTGCAACAAAACAATTTATGCATGCTTAAGCTCACAGTTTAAAATCTGATACGTGTTAAGTGCTCTACCAAAACTTTATAATATAAACCACTTTCTGTTTTACGAACCCAAGAAACAATTTATGCAAATTTATTTCAGAAATAAATTTTAGTGCATGAATTTGGTCGGCATTCACCCCTCTAGACTACGCTTCTCAACAACCCGACATACTAATACCATCCGGGTGTATCAAGCATCTTAGGACAACAATCTCAATTTCCTACTATTGTCATCCAGATACTCCACATCTTAAAGCGACACTGGCCAGGTGCTATTATAAACGTACCGTACGTAATTATCCTTGCGACTCTCGACAAGTTCCCGTTTCTAGCGACTTTCTCAATCTCAAGATATCTTATCTTAAGGCAACTAATATGCAACTTCACTTACTATCACTCATAAGAACTCTAGTTTGAGTCAAGGCATCCTACGATCAATACCTAATTCTCTCAAACTTAAGCTCTGATACCAACTTGTAACACCCTCAAATATGGAAATAGCAACTAATTTAAAATTCTCTAAATACACCAATAAATAAATCATCTACCACCACAATTTAATATTTAACCTCAATACACATGTTCTTTCTATATGAACAGTCTATAATAAATACGGATGCTACTAAAACCCAAAAGTATCGCTATCTCCAAACTGCGGAAAACTTCATCAAATGCTTACACTTGTAAACTACTAAGCACATCCCTTCATATGACTGCTAGAACCGAACCCCCTTCTGGAACCTGATGCACATGCCGACAAATAAAAAGGTTAGGCTTAACGCCTAGTGAGCTCAAGAGTTTTATATTAGGGATGTAAATATAAAACAATAACTTTAAGAATGTTATTTAAAATCATGATTTCCACGATCCCATACGTTTGATTTGAAGGCAACCAAAAATGAAATACATTAAATCTTAAAACAATCTCCTTTCAACGTTCACCCCTTTTTGTGATTAGAATCATAAAACACACACCTCTTTAAATAAAGTCGAAATCCAAAGTGCTCGTAAAATATAACTGAACTCATAATGATCAAACACCGAAAACGTAGTTAACTCCATCTTCCCAAAACATCCCAATAACTCGAATGAGTTTCAATAACCAAAACCTTAAAACATAGATAAATACCCATACACCAACGTCTCTGAAAACATGGATTATAAAACTCCATAACCAAACCACACCTATTGGTGACGGGGGAGACACGATTACATTGTACATAACGGAACACAAAGTAAATCTCATAGTTATGTAGTAATTCAAAACATGTGGGGTACACATAAAACACCCACCGAGCTCAACTACTCCTAGTCTATCGCCCGAAAACATCAAGTCAACCACTCCAGGTCTTTCCTTGAGAGTCCCCAAAACCGGGCAACTCGGGCACAATGGGATTACACCTTACTGTCCATGGGACGCTGCCCGACCGTATAGGCCCACACCCTACTTACCATGGAGCCCGATGCCTATCCCGTGCCAAATGGTGAACCAACTTCCCAAACGGGGACAGAGGAACACCGTGCCTATGGATCCATTGCACTAACTAAACCATTACATGACTCAAAACGAATGAATCAAAGCATTCAAAACATGACATGCTCAACTAAAATGCAGTAAATGCAAATCTTAACCAAACGCTCAACACCGAGCAATTAAAACGAACAAGTGTCCTCAAAACTCAACAAAATCCAAACCGAGCCAAAAGCTCAACAAATCCAAAGACTCAACGTCGAAATTCATAAAATGAAATCAAATGTAAATACCCGTATTTATATAAACCCACGCTCCAAAACATACAATTAGCTACAATGTGGTTTAGATTGGGACGATTCATTCTCCAAGTGAGTTTACAACATTTATCTTTTCAAAACGTCCCGTAACACCAAAACCATGCATTTTTCCAAAACACAATTTGAAACACATTTATGCTCAAAATCTACTTCCATAAAATAAATCATTAAAATACCAAAATACATGATTTATTTATCATAATGCCCAAAATCCCAAGGACGTATGTTAAATGAGTTTATAAAGTTAAGCACCTTTAAAATAACCAACTTATCAGCAATTACAAACTTCTCAACAGTTAACAAAACTTATCAAGAGTTAACAATTTCGTGTAAGGCATAAAATACTTTAAAACAACCATTTTGGCATGTACACCGTTTTCACAAATCATCTTGAACTCACCTTGCTAGATTTAGGCTAAATCTAGATTTCACCCAACGAGCTCTTTTGAAGACCACTTGAATCCTCAAGCCGAAATCCTCCAAAAACCTAGATCCACACAACTTCAACCGTAAATAACCACATCCAACCATATAGAAACATCCCCTAAACATAATACACCAAAATCCCCAACGAGATCCAAACCCTAGTTTCTCCCAAAACTATCAAGTCCAAGATTTGATAAGCCAAATACTAGGGAAACATCAATGGAGCATTCATAACTTATTACAAGGTTTGGAAATGGAAAGAATGTACTTACCACTTAGGTTTGACGAAAAACCTAGAAAACCCGAAATGAACTTGAGGTTGAAGATGAAGATGAAGCTCCTTGACCAATAACTTCAATCTTTGATGGGTGGAAGGAGGAACACTTGGAACATAAAAGATTTGGTGCCCTTGACGCATAAAGCTGATTTTAGGGTTTGGGGTTCGGTCTCTAGAGAGAAAAAGGGTGAAAGGGGTTGAGAATAATGAGGTGGAGCTGCTCAAAATCGATTTTAAAACAACCATCTAGCAACACTTGCTTAGAGGTCTAGCAGCACTGACCGGAAGCCCGGTAGTCCGGTCAAGACTTCTCTTGAGATCTGAGTTCCAAAGGTAGGTGAAGTAGGATTTCTCAAGACCAATAAAGGCCACAGGCGATTGTGCCCAAGGCACTTTCGCCAGGGCACTATCGCCCAAACTGTACCGTGGGCACCACTCCTATTACCGAATGGTACAAAGTTCCTTATAAATAATGTTTTGTTTTCTCCAAAATCGAAAAGAAATCTATTAAGTTTTAATGACATATATCTTAATGAATATGATACTCGAACAGTGACCTCAGGAAATGAGAAATATATGTATATTACTGATAAGAACCATGTATTAGAAAAAACTACCAATACTTCTTTCTGGTTTACATTATACATGCATAAATGTGGTTGAAACAAATATGGTAGTTAAAGAAAAATATTGTGATCCTGCGCTATTTAGCTTATGGCACGACAGGTTAGGCCATCCAGGATCGACAATGATGCGTAGGATAATTGGAAGTACACATGGACATCAATTGAAGGACCAGAAGCTCCCTCAAACAGGTCAAGTTACTTCATGTACATCTTGTTCTCTTGGAAAATTAATTGTGAGACATTCACCATCTAAAATTCAAAAAGGAATCACCTATGTTTCTTGAAAGAATTCAAGGTGATATATGTGGACCAATTCATCCACCATGTGGACCATTTAGATACTTCATGGTCTTAATAGATGCATCAAGTAGATTGTCTCATGTTTGCCTCTTATCAACTCGTAATGTGGCATTTGAAAATTTTCTTGCTCAAATTATTAAATTAAGAGCACATTTTCTAGATTATTCTATTAAAAATATGAGACTTGATAATGCTAGAGAATTTACATCTAAAGCATTTAATGACTATTGCATGTTTGTAGGAATTGTTGTTGAACATCCAGTAGCTCATGTTCACACACAAAATGGTTTAGCTGAATCATTAATTAAACGTCTCCAACTAATAGCTAGACCATTAATAATGAGAACAAAACTTCCAATTTCTATATGGGGTCATGCAATTTTACATGTTGCATCATTAATTCACATGAGACCAAGTGCATATCATACATACACCCCTATACAACTTGCTTTTTGTAACACCCTCGATTCTGGTATGTATGTATTTTGGTCATAAATTCATTTCTTAATTGTACATTTGATCGCGCGCGCATTCGGGTCAAAATCGGGTGAAATTTGGGCTCGGTACGCCTGGGGCGATAGTGCCCGCGATTGTGACAGAGGTCACTCTCGTGTGGCACTCTCGCGGGAGTTGTACCGTGAGTATTGAGCTCGGCGCGATAGTGCTGGCGATTGTGACAGTGTCACTATCGCGTGGCACTATCGCTGAGATTGTACCGAGGGGTCGAGGTTTCGGGCGATTGTGACACACGATTGTGACAGTGTCACTATTGCGTGGCACTATCGCGAGCGGGCTCCAGGGCCTTAAATGCTTGTGTTCGAACTTTTAAGTCATTTGGTCAGTATTGGGAGCATTGAAGGGCGATTTTGGAGAGCTAAGAGGTAGGGTTTTCATCCTCTTTCATTAAATACTCCTAGTATTGGTATTTATAGATAGTTGGTGGTTTTGATTTAGGTTCTTGTTTGGGATTAAGGAGCTCAAGTGTCGTCTCTTCCTTCTCTCAAGTATCACATCTAGGGTTTGGTGTATAAACCTTACAAGGTGAGTTTTCTTAGACACTTCTTCCTCATAAATGCTAGGGTTATTGTTCTTATGAACTTTCCTTGTCTCCTAATCATATTTGGGTCCTTGTTGGGTTTTGACCTAACTAGGGGTTTTTGAATGTATCTTGATTATTTAACTAAACAAGGTTTTATGGGATGGTATGTGAAAGAAAATAATGGTGTTATGTTTACCCAATCATTTGTAAACTAATATTGGTTATTTGGGGTATTGGTATCACATGAAGGAAAAGCTATGGTTTTGGGAATATCTTGGGTATTGAACTAATTATTGGACAGAATGACTTTTGAAACGAGATTTTAGTATTGCCATTGATGGGATTGTGTTTATGAAGTTTCTTAACCAATGTGAGAAGAGTCATGTTAGTGGCTCCTATGTTTTGGGATTTAGTCTCATAAATTGTATGCAAGGTTATATAATCGTAATAGCATGTTTGGTATTTTGGTTTAGTGCAATGGATTCATAGGCACGGTATTCCAATGTCTTGTCCGGACATTTGGTTACCCTTGGCACGGGATAGGCATCGGGCTCCATGGTAAGTAGGGTGTGGACCTATACGGTCGGGCAGCGTCCCATGGACAGTAAGGTGTAATCCCATTGTGCCCGAGTTGCCCGGTTTTGGGGACTCTCAAGAATAGACCTAGAGTGGTTGACTTGATGTTTTCGAGCAAAATACTTGGAGTAGTTGAGCTCGCTATCTGGTTTTGAATTGTTGACAGTAATGGTTGGATACTAACGGCTTTTGGCTTTGTCTTGATTAAGCTCACGGCTAGATCGGCTACATGACTTCAAACGGGTCTATTGTTCAAATTAATTTCCGTTTAATTATTCTCACTAGGCTTTGGCCTAACGCTTGTTATTGGTTGTCATGTGTGGCAGGTCATTCTAGCGGTGGGATGCGTCGGGATTTAGCGTACGACTTCGGGTTCAAGAGCGGTCTTTTTGATGATTTAGTGACCGACATTTTGAAGTATAGATTATTGTTTTTGGAAGAATAGCGACACCCGACCTTAATCTCACTCACCCAAGTTAGATTATTAGGTTGTCGATTTTATTCTTTATTTCGCCATGGGTTGTAATTATCGTATTATAGTCCTCGTTTTGGGTTGACATACTTTAGTCCGTTTGGACGTCTTTTCTATTACAGGTTATTGGATCTCCCATTTTGGGCAGATTGGTTTATACCATTTACAGACGTTATATAGCCGAATTTTCAATTTTTAAATTGACCCCAATTTTTAGGACGTTACACTTTTGGTCAAGAGCCAAATATTTCCCACCTTAGAATTTTTGGATGTGCAGTATATGTCCCTATTGCACCACCACAACGCACAAAAATGGGTCCTCAAAGAAGGTTGGGAATATATGTTGGATATGAGTCACCTTCTATTATAAGATATCTTGAACCACTAACGGGTGATGTTTTTACAACACGTTTTGCCGATTGCCATTTTAACGAGACAACGTTCCTAACATTAGGGGGAGAAAAGAAAATCCAGGAAAATGATGTTTCATGGTGTGAACCATCATTATTGTATCTTGATCCTCGTACGAAACAATGTGAAACAGAAGTGCAAAAGATAATGCATTTACAAGAAATTGCAAATCAATTACCTGATGCATTTACGGATACAAAGAGAGTGACTAAATCCTATATAACAGCTGTGAATGCTCCAGCTCGAATTGAAGTCCCAGTTGGACAAACAAATAATAAATTCACTGAGGAGTCTAAAGCACGCCTGAAGCGTGGAAGACCATTAGGCTCTAAAGATAAAAATCCCCGAAAGAAAAAGGGAACATAAATTGCATTTGGTAACGAGGAAAGTGTTCCCGAAGAGATACAAAATATCAAAAATTCCCCAGAAGAGGAAATGAATGATATCGATAAAGAGATTGCAATAAATTATGGGTATACGAAAAAGTCATGGAACAGAAATGAATTAAAGAATATCGATGATATATTTTCCTATGCTGTTGCATGTGATAATTTTGGAAATGATGACCCTGAACCAATGTCTGTCATCGAATGTCAAAATAGAGAGGACTGGGCTAAATGGAAAGAGGTTATTCAGGTTGAATTAAATTCCCTCAATAAAAGAAAGGTTTTTGGACCCATCGTTCTCATGCCAGAAGCCGTGAAACCTGTCGGAAACAGATGGGTTTTCGTACGGAAAAGAAATGAGAAAAATGAAATTATGAGATACAAAGCCAGACTTGTGGCTCAAGATTTTTCTCAACGAACAGGAATTGATTATGAAGAAACATATTCTCCTGTTATGGATGCAATTACTTTTAGATATTTAATGAGCCTAGTAGTCTCTGAGAATTTAGAGATGCGTCTTATGGATGTTGTTACAGCATACTTGTATGGATCACTTGATAATGATATCTATATGAAAATCCCTGAAGGATTTAAAATGCCTGAAGCAGTAAGTACAAGACCCAAAGAAATGTATTCGATTAAGTTACAAAGATCTTTATATGGGTTAAAATAATCTGGACGCATGTGGTATAATCGTTTAAGCGATTACTTAATAAGTAAAGGTTATACAAATAATCTTATTTGCCCATGTGTCTTTATTAAGAAAACAACATCTGGATATGTAATAATAGTTGTTTATGTTGATGATCTGAATATCATTGGGGCAAATAAAGAGATCCATGAAGTGGTTGTACTTTTAAAGGAAGAATTTGAAATGAAAGACCTTGGAAAAACCAAATACTGTCTTGGTTTACAGATTGAGCACATGCACAATGGAATACTTGTGCATCAATCAAATTATGTTGAAAAGGTCTTAAAATGTTTCAATATGGACAAAGCAAATCCTTTAAGCACTCCAATGGTTGTTAGATCACTCAATATCGACAACGATCCATTTCGTCCTTGTGAAGAAAATGAAGAGGTTCTTGGTCCAGAAGTACCATACCTTAGTGCAATTGGAGCTCTTATGTATCTTACTAACTGTACTAGACCTGACATTTCTTTTGCAGTGAATTTGTTAGCAAGATTCAGTTCATCTCCCACAAAGAGACATTGGAACGGAATCAAACATATATTCTGATACCTTTGAGGAACTGTTGATTTAGGTCTATTTTATTCTAACAATTCAAAAGAAGGTTTAATTGGTTATGCAGATGCAGGTTATTTATCTGATCCTCATAAAGCTAGATCTCAGACTGGATACATGTTCATGAACGGAGGTACTGCTATTTCATGGCGTTCTCAGAAACAAACACTTGTTGCCACATCTTCAAATCATGCCGAAGTTATTGAACTTCATGAATCTAGTAGAGAGTGTGTTTGGTTGAGATCAATGACACAACTCATTTTGACTTCGTGCGAAATAGAGAATGGCAAAATTCCAACTTTGATCTATGAAGATAACTCCGCATGTGTCACACAAATGAAAGAAGGATATATCAAAAGTGATAGGACAAAACATATCCATCCAAGGTTCTTCTCATACACTCAAGATCTTATAAAAGATAATCAGATTGAAATGAAATATATTCAATTGAGCAACAATGCTGTAGATCTTTTCACAAAGGCACTACCTACTGCACTTTTTAGAAAACACGTTCACAGTATCGGTATGCGACACGCACATAATATGTGATGATTTATGGATATCAATATCAGGGGGAGTCAACTATCAACTGCACTCTTTTTCCCTTGGCTAAAGTTTTTTCCCATTGGGTTTTCTTTAGCAAGGTTTTTGATAAGGCAGTACATTAAGGTTGAACTCCGATTTGAAATTTTCATCCAAGGGGGAGTATTGTAAATATTAAATATATTATGAAGTATGGATGCAAATTTCAAGATTGTACAATAATACACAAGTCAAGATTGTACAATAATCTCCCATACACAAGTCAAGATTGTACAATAAAAGTATGTAGATGAATAGGAGATTATGTAGTATAAATACCCCCTTTGTGTAAATGTAAAATGTACACCAATACTTGCATAAGTATTATCATTCTCTCCATCTTCCTTGCTTTCTTTCGATATAAAAATCTCTTAATCTATTGTTATTCTAGTGATGATCTTGGTTATTTATAACACTTGTAACTATTTATTGCTGAACTTGGTTTTATATCTTAATTTTTTTTCTTCAAAGTTTTGCGTTAATAGGATTCGGAAAAAAAATAGTTTTATTTTATACCAAATGATTGTTTTTATTAAATACACTTACTTTTATTATTCTATATTTTCATTTAAACTAAAATTTTCATTAATTAATCAATTTTGTTTAATATCTAAATTAAAACACAAAAACACACACACATACATACACATATATATATATATATATATGTGTGTGTGTGTGTGTGTGTGTAGGCATGAGCATCGGACGGGTCGGGTCGGGTCGGGGCCTAAAACCCAAAACCCGATCGGATATCGGGTGATGGGTAAGAGCCTCGAAATCCGACCGAATAAGCTTCGGGTTTTCGGATATCGGGTTGTTCGGGTCGGGGATTCGGGTTAGTTCGGGAATTTAGCTTACAAACAGAATTCACAAAACCAAATTTTCCACCAAAATCAAAAACCTAAAACACTTAGATTTAAGAAGCAATGGTTTAAGAAGCACTTAGTTATAATAGTTAAAAACCTAAAACACTTACTGGAGTAGATGGAACAAGAAGGCCAGAAAGTCAGAAACTCAAGTTTCAACCAAAATCAAAAACCTAAATATTGGTCCAAAATCCATAAATATTCGTCCAAATTCAAAGGGATTCAAGTTTCAACTACAAGAACAAGAAGGCCAGAAACTTACTTAGCAAAAGATGCGTCGGTTCCCGGTGGAGTCGTGGGTGAAGTCGTAGGTGAAGCCGTGGGACTGGACTGTGTGCCGGTCAAAAAGGGAACTATGAGAAGAGAAGAGAAGAGTGAGAGAGGTCTGAGTCTGAACTGTGCGTCGGAGGTCGCCAGTCGATGATTTGGGTCGAGAGTCGAGCGAGAGAGAAGAGACGAGAGATTTACTGAATAATGTTTCTGATTTATGAAATTAGGTTTAGGATTTAGTATTTATAGTTCGGGTTTTTGGGTCGGGTCGGGTGTGGATTTGGATACCCACCCTGATCCGTATTATCCGAGAAAAGAGTTCGGATCGGATGCGTCGGGTTCGGGTATTTCGGGTTAGCCTAATTTCGGGTTGGGTGGCTCGGGTCGGGCGGGTGGCTCGGGTAGGTTCGGGTTTGTACACCCCTATATATGTGTGTGTATGTGTTTAGGTTGGATTATGGTGAGAAGTTGATGTTAACTTGAAAAACGTGAGAATTAGTTATCAACTATTGGATGAGAAATTGATGCACATTAAGATGAGATGCACTAGATCTATTACATTTTAAGTCGCAATTCATAGAAGGATATTTGATTAAAAATGATCAACGGTTCAATCAACTTCTCACATGATACTTCGCCATATATGTTATTATGTATATATAGAGTCGGATTCAAACGAGAATGATACATATTTAAAAGAATAAGAAAATAATTCTGGGCCAATCATTTTATTAAATAATACCTTAAATAAAACTTTCTTAAATATCGCCTAAAAGGGCATATGTGTCATTTGTTGTATACATATTATATATGGAAACTCATTTATTTTTATATAGATTATGTAACAAATTTAATTAAGGTTCTTCATGAATTTTTTTATATAATTTTTTACAACATTAAAATAAATGTGATTTAGTTTTTCATTTTAAATATTTATTTTTATTGGATTAGTTTATTTAAGAATTTTTTACAATTTTTCTCAAAAATCACATGTGATATCCACAATTAATCGACATTTTTTTCCTAAAAAAGACACTAATTTTCTTTTATGTATCATTATGTGATCTTATATATTTTAAATGTGTTGTGTTACACATGACATATGATTCTGTTTTCATTGTTTAATTTGAATCATTGTTTTTCAAATTTTAAATCATATATGGTTAGGAAAATATTTTGAAAAAAATGAAATCATTGTGAATCACATGTGCTTTTGATGAAAATTATGAATTACGTTTTAAAGAACATGTGATCTTATACATTAATTTTAATTGGGTTTTGCTATAGATCACATATGATTTTGTTTTCATTATTTTTTTTCAATGTTTAATTTGAATAATTGTTTTTCAAAATTTAAATCACATATGATTAGAAAATCATTTTGAAAAAAAAAATTAATTCATTATGAATCACATGTAATTTTATTGAAAAATTATGAATTATGTTTTGAAGTACATGTGACCTTATACATTAATTTTAATTGTGTTTTGATACACATTACATATGATTATGTTTTCATTATTTTTTCTTTTCAATGTTTAATTTGAATTATTGTTTTTCAAGTTTTAAATCACATACGATTAGGAAAAAAATTAAAAAAAAATCAATTTATCATGAATCACATGTGATTTTTATGAAAATTGTACTTTTTTAAATATTATTTTAAATAAAAAAAGAATTCTTTAGATGAAAATTAAATATGCTTATTTTAAATGAATTAAAAAAATTTATTTAATAAAAATTAAATCATATTAAATTTACAAATATAATAAAAGTAGAATCTTAAATAAATACCTAAAATAACTTTTATACCCATATTTATTTATTTTTAGAAATTAATTATTTAAGGTATTATTTAATAAAATGATTGAACTAGAATTATTCTCTTATTCTTTTAAATAGTTAACATTCTCGTTTGATCCTCCCTCTCTCTCTCTCTCTCTATATATATATATATATATATATATGTAACATTAAAATATAACAAAGAAAGAAAAAGAAAAAAAGGATACAAGTCACATAAGTGCCAAATTTATTGAAATTTAAGAATAAATATTTAAAACTTTACATATCACAACTAAATATGTAATTTCTCAAATGACAGTTTTTTTGGATTTTTATTTTTAACGGTTATTATTGACGGTGTTAGATGTAAGGACGAAAATGGAAACAAATTGAAAACCACGAGACGAAAAAAGCAGTTTTTAAACCATAAGTACGAAAATCGTTATAAACAACAAAACCACTGCGACGAATATCGTAGTTTACTCGAAAGAAAATACTAGAAGATCGTTCAATCGGTGAACTGCTCCATCACTTCCCTCTCCTCTCTCTCACATACAAGAAGAGTATGGATCGTTCGGAAATCAAACAAAAACTTTTGACGTTCTCTCTCTCTAGCTAAGCAACGATTGCCTCAGACAACCACAGCCGTTTAGAGAGTTGTGGTGATGGCGGTAGTGCATCGGCGACTGCAAGAGTGTAGTGAGGATGGCAATAGTGTAGCGGCAGAGGCGACGAAAAGAAGTCACTACGGACAAAAAAACTGACACCGCGTCTAATACAGAATGTTAATGTATATGTGTAGAGGGACCAGGCCCATGTCAGTATAAGGCCCAAGCCCATATAGTCCATGTATAAATACATTGTATCTTTTAGTCTAGGTTTAGTCTTATCATTATTTACTTTTCTTATTGTACGTTTTCTCTCAATCAATATATCGAGGTTCCAAACCTTCAGCATATTCATCGTCTCATTCAATCACATTCATCTTCTAACATGGTATCAGAGTTGTAGGTTTATTCATCGATTTCACTGTTCATCGGTTACTGTTCATCGATCACTGTTCATCGGGTATTGTTCATCGATTTCACTGTTCATCCGAATCGCAGTCGCCCCTCGCCGTCGTCGCTCGTCGAAATCCAGTCGCCCCTCACCGCCTCTCGTCGCCTTAATCGATCGTTGTTTGTTAATCGATCGTGGTATCTATTTATTTGTCATCGATTCCGCTTCTCTCTGTTCATCGTCGATTCAAATCACACCACAACCCTAGCCGCCGACCGGAAGAACTACCGGTCGCACACTCTACCGGTCGAACATTCTACCGGTCGCACACCCTATCGGTCGACTTTCTATCAGTCGAACATTCTACCAGTCGCACACTCTATCGGTCGACTTTCTATCGGTCGAACATTCTACCAGTCGCTAATACCGGTCCACCCTACCGGTCGCTAATATTGATCGCTAATATCGGTCGCTAATACCGGTCCATACCGGTCACTCTCAGTGAACTATTTCTCATCCCATCCATGGCTACCAATCTCAATTACTCAAATCCCAAGTCCAAAGGTAAATGGACCAACAGCAACCATTCCAAATCTGTGGGAAAGTCGAACACATCTGAGTGTGCCTTTTGCCATTCTACTGCTCATCTTCTCCTTGATTGTCCTATTCGCAAGTTCCGTCAGTGTGGTATCACTCATCCGCGCCATTATGAGTCTGACTGCCCTCAGAACCGGACTCACGCTGTTGCTGGATCTACTATTGCTAATAACGAGGTTTCTCCAGTCTCCTCACCTGACCTCATGGAACTGATGCGTCGCAATCAGGAGCTTATGGAGCAGATCATGTCTGGTGCTATGGGTATGAATTCTCAACATTCAATTGCATCAGGTAACTCATGGCTTTTTGACTCTGGGTGCTGCAATCATATCACTCCCTGCACTGATGGTTTTGTTTCTAAGAAACCACCTCAGCATTTTACGTCAGTACGAACTGCAGACAACACTGGCCTACCGGTATCCTTTAGTGTAAATGTCTCCACTCCTCATATACAATTACAGATGTTCTAAATGTTCCGAAACTATCATTGAGCTTAGTCTCGATTGCGCAGCTTCTAGAATCTAATATGATCATTTTATTTCATTCTTCTGGTTATGTTGTATAGGATCCAAAGACCAAGCAGATTCTTGGACTCGGCCGTAAAGTTGGACGGATGATTGAAGTAGTCTACCTTCATCTTTCATTACCCTCTTCAAATCTTGTTGCCTCAGTTTCCAACACCTCTTCCTTTGACTTATGGCATGCTCGGCTAGGTCACTTATCTCTAGCCAGAATAAAATCATTAGCTAATTTAGGGGTGTTAGGAAATTGTGTGTCCACTGACAATATTTCTTGTTTATCATGCAAACTTGGCAAACATCATGCCTTATCTTTTGAAACAAATGAGTTTAATTCTCCTTCTCCTTTTGATCTTATTCATTCTGATGTGGGGACCAGCACCACATCCATCCATGGGGGGTGCTCGTTATTTTGTTATTTTTATTGATGATCATACACGTTTCACATGGATATATCTCATGAAACATCGTTCAGAGCTACCTAAAATTTATATTATGTTTGCTCGGATGATTCAAACCCAATTCTCAAAATCTATAAAGATTCTTAGGGCTGACAATGCTATGGAATACAAAGAGTCCTCTCTTCTCTCCTTTCTTCAATCTCAAGGGACTCTCTCTCAGTACTCCTGTCCCGGCACATCTCCTCAAAATGGTCGTGTCGAACGCAAACATCGTCATATTCTTGATACAGTTCGCACTCTTCTCATTTCTGCAAAATGTCCAGAACGTTTTTGGGGAGAAGCTGCTTTCACTTCAGTTTATACTATCAATCGTCATCCTACTCCCATCCTTAATAATAAGTCTCCTTATGAGGTTCTTCATGAGATCACCCCTGCCTATGAACTTCTAAAAGTTTGGGGTAGTGCTTGTTTTGTTCAGTTACAACCTCATGAACATACCAAACTTGAACCTCGCTCCAGACTTTGTTGCTTCCTTGGATATGGTATTGAGCACAAGGGTTATCGCTGTTGGGATCCTATCTCCCAGCGTCTTCGTATATCTCGTCATGTTACCTTCTGGGAACATGTTCCTTTTTCTTCTATATCCAAGTTTCGTGAGTCTCATAACTTCACCACTCCGTTCTTCACTAATGCTTCCGTCTCATTAGACTCACTCCAATCTGACATCATATCACCTCCACCTGTTGTTCCAACTCCTTATGAGTCTGCCTCTCCTTCAGAGTCTCCTGGCCCTACACAGCCTGCCTCTCCTAGTTTTCCTGATCAACATCAATCATTTGCTCCATCCGCACAGCCAACATCTGAGGTGCCTGCTGAGTCTTTGGCTCCTGGAACTTATCAATCTCAGAATGTTAGACGATCAGATCGGGTAAGACAAGTTCCTTCTCATCTCCGTGATTATCATGTTTATGCTACTCTGCTGTCAAATCACGAACCTACTTCCTACAAGGAAGCCTCCTCTAACTCTGATTGGCAGAAAGCTATGGATGAGGAACTTCAGGATCTTAACAAAGCTCAGACATGGGAATCTGTCCCTCTTCCACCAGGCAAGTCACCCATTGGCTCCAAATGGGTGTTCAAAATCAAGACGAAATCTGATGGCTCTATTGATCGGTACAAAGCTCGTCTTGTGGCCAAGGGCTTCAATCAAGAGTATGGTATTGATTATGAGGAGACATTTGCACCTGTTGCTCGAGTCACTTCTGTTCGCAGTCTCCTAGCCATCGCAACTACTAAACAATGGCCTCTCTTTCAGATGGATGTTAAGAATGCCTTCTTGAACGGTGACTTATCTGAGGAAGTCTACATGACACCTCCTCCAGGCGTTCGACTTCCACAAGGTCATGTTTGTCGTCTTCGGAAGGCTCTTTATGGACTCAAGCAAGCTCAGCGAGCTTGGTTTGAGAAATTCAGTTCCACAGTCACCTCTCTGGGCTTCTCACCCATCAACTATGATTCAGAACTGTTTACTCGGACCACTGAGGCTGGCACAATCTTACTTCTCCTGTATGTGGATGATATGATTATTACTGGCAGTGACTCTACAGGCATAGCTAATCTCAAGACATCTCTCAGCTCCTGTTTTGAGATGAAGGATCTTGGTTCTTTACACTATTTTCTTGGTCTTGAGGTGCTCTCAGATCCATCGGGAATTTATCTTTGTCAAGCCAAATACACCTCAGATCTTTTGTCAAAAGCTGGGATTACTGAGAACAAAACTGCATCCACTCCTCTTGAGCACAACCTTCATTTGGCTCCGAATGTTGGACCTCCTCTGCGTGATCCTACTTTATATCGCCAGTTAGTAGGGTCACTTGTCTACCTGACAGTGACTCGACCTGACATTGCCTATGTTGTTCATACTGTCAGTCAATTCATGTCGGCACCCTGTTCTGATCACTATGTTGCTGTCCTGCGCATTCTTCGATATTTAAAAGGGACCATGTTTCATGGTCTTCATTTTCCATCCACCTCATCATTGACTTTGTGAGATTTTTCTGATGCTGATTGGGACAGTGACATGACTGATCATCGCTCCACTACCGAGCACCCCCCAAGTTCCATAGGATGCAAATCCTGATCTGTTTCTTATTTCACCAGCTGAGATGAAACCACAACAACCAAACAATCATCATCTCCAGTTCACTATCCGTATAGATCCTTTAGTACTGGATATCTTAAGAAACCACCCGCTCAGAGATGTTCTTACTGCTCAAGATGTAGTCCCAGAACTCTATGTGCAACAAGCATGGAAGACCATCAGGGTCACCCATATGAAAGAAAACGGAGTAAGAGTTCAGATTTTCAAGCTGGAAATTGATCACTTTACATTTGTTCTGACTCAAGAGAGGCTGAGATTCATTCTTAGTATACCTTTACCAACTGCAAGAGAGGTCAGAACCAGTTATGATGAGTTACCATCTGATGCTGAAGTATTCAGAGGGATCAGAGACATGGGTTATCTAAGCCAGCTTACTCAAGTTAGCCACTTCAAAAAGGACAACCTGCCTCCGTTCTATTAAACCATGTTCTCGGTGATCAATCGATGCTTGACTGCAAAGAACTTTGGATCAGACAATGCAAGTATTCACATACTGAAACTCTTCTACTCAGTTGTTCATGATTTTCATATAGATTATGCTCAGATTTTCTGGACTGAGCTCTATAAGAAGGTGATTGCCAAGAAGACATCCAAAGCACCCAAATACATACCATATCAAAGGTTCATGGCGCTCATTGTTAGAAGCATGTTGAGGAGTAACAAAAAGATCCCAACCAGGATTAATCATCCACATGCTTCGGTCAGTGAAATGAGATATTTGATGAAGCAAAAGTGGAAGTTTCCTGTCAGGATCGAATTCTCAACAAGAATTAATTCTCAGAAACAATATCAAAGAAGTTTGCGGAATAACACTTTGATATTCAATGAAATCAACACAGTAAATATGAAGAACAAACTGTAAACTTGTATTGAATGCTTTGAAGTTACAAGATTACACACTCAACCTCAATATTGATGAACAGGCTCACCAATACGAATTCTACTTCTCTAGAATTAGGATCTATGCCTTGAGGTTGATTTCCTCTCTAATAGAATGAATAAAAAAACAAAAGTTAAATCACTATTCTAAACTATACAATATATATACTGAATACAAAGATAATTACAATAAATAAAATATCTTCAGTATATCTTCCATGTATATCTCTAAGCTTCCATGTATATCCTTTCATGCGAATCTTCATCATATAAGTAGTATTAATCTTCAGCAGTATTAAATTTCTTCTAGCAGCATTAACTACTAAGCAGCACTAACCACTAGCAGTACTAACTAGCTAAGCAGTACTAACTTTGTTCAAGCAGCACTAACTTTGACTAGCAGTATTAATAGTACTAGCAGTAGTAACACTCAGCAGTATTAACCTTTAAGTCTTCTAGCAGTAGTAACTTTGAACCAGCAGCATTAACCATACTTGATGAATTCTTCAGTTCCCAACAATCTCCCCCTAACTTGACTTTTAGGAAGAGAAGTCAAGTTCTTCAAATTTTCTTCAAGATGCTCCCAAAATTCTATCATGGCCTAAATTCCAGTGTTTGCATCCAATCCCAAACTCTGATTGATGGTTCTTTGAATCAAGTATTTAGCCATTTCTGAATCTGGAACACATCTTAACTTTTTCTTTAGCATGGCATGAAGCTTCAATCTGCTATGATTATACACTCTATCCACTAGGAAGTATTCAGTGTGATTTAAATCCAAAGTCACTGTATATACTCCACTAATTTCATATAGAGTCCAACTGTTGACTGACTTGAATACATCCTTGATCACATGCTTTACTTCTTCAGGTTTGAACATCATACACAGATACTCCATTACCAGTTTTGTAATTGAAATCCCTGGAGCCTTTAGTATATCTGTATACAACTTCATTCCTATCTCAAACATCTCTTCAAGATCTGACCTGGAGCATGTTCTGATAATTTTTGCCCATGTGTTGAACACTTCATACTTTTCATCCTTTCTTTTCAGCCTTATATATTCCTTTCCATCCACTGTCAATGTATCCCAGTGAATGACCTCAGGAGGCTTAACTCCTACAGGTTCTGCTGAAATTGGTTCAGGCACTTTGTCCATCACTACCATATACAAATTTACATCATCTGTGTTTGCTGGCTCTTTCTGTTTAGATGACTCAGGTGCCCCTTCTTCTTCAGCAGCCTTCTCAGCCTCTTCTTCAGATACTCTAGGCTTCTTGATTGACTTTCTTCTAGCCATCATCTTTGTTCTCTTTAAAGTCTTTAGACTTTCTCCCAGAGTGGCCTCTTTCTTAGGGGGTGTTTCTTGCTCATCTGGAAATGGCTTTTGACAATCAAATTCATTACTTTTTTTCATCCTCTTCTCCATCTCCACCCTAGCAGTTTCATTTCCCTGAAGCTTTAACATCTCTGACTCATACAGCTCTTTGATCTTCTCAAAAGACATTTTGGAGAACATCTCCTTTTTGACTCCTACAGCACCTTTGAGAAATATAATCATCTTGTTTCTCTCTTGGGTACCTAGGAATGTCTTTGAGGGTTTTCTCTTCTTTGCAACTGTTTTCACCACTGATTTCTTCATACTTGCAGCTTTCTTCTGTGCAATTTCAGTTGCCATACTCAGTTGATAAGCTTCATTCAGTTCAGCAGCTAGAGCTTTTGCCATCTCCCTGTCCTTTTCCATCTGAACTCTTTCTTCCTTTTCAATGTCATCTTGCATCTTTCTAGCTAGAGCTTCATCTGATTCAACCAACCTTTGCTTTTTGATTGGTTGATCAGATTCCACCATCTTTGCTTTTCCTTTGTCTTTGCTCATTGCCTTCTTACTGTTATCTTTCTTGATCACTTCACCTTGTTCTTTGATGATTACTCCTTTGGTCTTTGAAGTGACCTTGGGAGTATCATTCTTGGCTTTAAGTAAGGTTTCTGCAATCTCAAGATCTGTTAAAACTTCTTTCACAGTTTATGCTGCTTTATTAATGTCAGCAGTAGTAATTGTTTCTGCTGCTTCTTGTGTTTCTATTGGCACTGAATTTCTTTGTGTTTCTGCTTCCTGCTCCCCCTCAACATTAAATTTCTCTCCATCAAGCTCCCCCTTTCTTGTGGCTTCTTCCATGTTGATCTCCCCCTTTTTGGGAGCATCATTCTCAGTGTTCCTTCTCCTTAGTTGGAATTGCTTTCTCTTCTTCCTCTATACCAGACTTAGCACCATCTTCTTCAGCTTAGCAATCTGGACTTGTTGTGACAGAATGACCAGCTTCATCTCCTCTATTTCTTTTCCTTGTTTCATAACATCTAGGTTGATGTTTCCCATGGTTTCCATCAATTCCTGGTAACTATATCTGTCCTCACCTTCTCTAGAAGTGTTACCCTCCTTTGAAGGATCATTGGATCTTTTAGTAGTGGAAGTCTTCTGCCTAGCAGAAGCACTATCAACCCCTGTGGTTTCTTGGCACCAGGGACCTTCGAATGATTGCTCATTCAAAGTTGCCATGGGGGAGGTCTTATTTATGTTACCACTTTCCTCCTCTGTGCTAGCAGGAGTAGTGGCAGCCTCATCACCCATATGCTCTACCTCCTTCTCAGAGAGCACCTCCTTTGGGTTGGGAGACACCCTTGTGGATTCCCTTTGAATATTCTCTACTGGAGAATGCTCCAATAGAGGGCTTAAAGGCTTGGGGGATGATGGTACAAGAAGGGAAGGAGCCTTCTTTACCTGTTTTCTCTTGTAAGTTTGGGTGATAGGAGAGGTTGGTTTTTCAAGAAGGGACTGGGGAATAGATTTTGAGAGGGAAGGTTGGGATTGGCTAGCAGTGGGTTGGTCTAATGGGGGCCTTGACCCTGCTGCCATACCTTCATTGGTTTGGGACACCACCATCATTGTAGAGAACAATGGGGTGTCAACTCCTTCAGAGTCCCCAGCAGATCTTCTCATATTTGAGAAAACCTTGCCTTTGGGGGGTTTAGGTACATATACCCCAACAGGTTGAGGTATATCCGTTAATTCATGAGTAATAACTTCTTGAACAAACCTGGGATACATAAAGAAGCTCTTTTTGTTTCCCATGTTTGAGACAAGATCACTGAAAATCATTTTAGAAAAGTTATACTTTCTGGCAGTGGCCAAGCACACCAAAGCATAAGCAATAGTGCTGCTGAACTCACTCCATCCAGTAGTCTTTTTGGAGATACAGTGCATGAGAGTATGGACAAAGAAACGCCATTGGGGTGAAAATTTGGCTTTTGAGAATTTGAAAACACCCAATGGGCCTCCATACCCCATTCTTGTAAGATTTGAAAACAGTTCATCGTTTGGGATAGAAGTTATACCAGAGGCATCGTCTAGACGTAGACTGATGCGAATAACCTCTTCAGTAACTGTTAGTGATTGATCAAAGATTCTTGTCTTGATCATTTGCACACCATTCTCAACAACAATGGTGGCATTAGCCCAGAACTGCCTTTGATGCTCGATATAGATTGTAGGGGATACAAGAAGAGCATGAGCAATATGGCTTGACTTGAGGAAATCCACAATCTGATGAAATCCTGCAGCTTGCTTTGGCTTTTGTAGCATCGCAATCTCATTATGCTCGTCGATGAATGTCATGGATGCCATTGATCTTAGTGAACAACGTGCCTGAAAGCTTCGAACTTGAGAGAGAAAGAGTTTAGAGTACAAGAGAATAGTATGCAAAGAGTCGTTATGAACTTTTAGGCGGGCAAAGAGTATTTATAGTATTCGGAACATAAGCAGTATTAACCTAGAGCAGTATTAACTACTAGCAGTATTAACTGAAAGCAGTATTAACTACTAGCAGTATTAACTAACTAGCAGTATTAACGAACTAGCAGTATTAACTACTAGCAGTATTAACTAACTAGCAGTATTAACGAACAAGCAATATTAACTACTAGCAGTATTAACTACTAGCAGTATTAACTGACTAGCAGTATTAACTACTAACTAGCAGTATTAACTACTAACTAGCAGTATTAACTACTAACTAGCAGTATTAACTACTAACTAGCAGTATTAACTAACTTACTCCTTTAAGCTTGTGAAACACTGAGTACTGCTATGCATATCCTGGAAAAGAAGATTAGTAACACCAAGAATAAAAATATACAGGTATAAAACCACTTTTTGAGAAGGGGCTTATTCAGAGTTGATCATTCCCACACTAGTTACCAAGAAAGTGAATCTACCCACATCAAAGGCTTTAGTGAATAGATCAGCAAACTGATTATCAGTGTGGACTTTTACAACTTGAATAAGTTTCTTTTCATTACAGTCTCTTATGAAGTGATACCTGATTTCAATGTGCTTTGTCTTTGAGTGCTTGACTGGATTATTAACAATGCTAATAGCACTGCTGTTGTCAATAAAGATTGGAGTGTGTAGAAAGGTTACCCCATAATCCAACATTTGATTCTGAATCCATAAGACTTGAGAACAGCAACTTGCAGCTGCTATGTACTCTGCCTCTGTTGTAGATGTGGACACTGTGGTTTGTTTCTTGCACTGCCATGAAACTAGTCTAGCACCCAAAAACTGACATCCTCCAGAAGTAGATTTTCTGTCCAAGTTTGCTCCACCTAGATCACAATCTGAGTATGCTATTAGGTCAAAGGGTGAGTCATGAGGATACCAAAGTCCCAATTTGGGTTGCCCTTTGAGATATCTGAATATCCTCTTAACAGCTTGAAAGTGAGATTGCTTTGGCCTAACTTGGAATCTTGCACATACACAGACTGGAAACATTATATCTGGCCTTGATGCTGTGAGATACATGAGAGAGCCAATCATGGATCTATAATGATGCACATCCATATCCTCCCCCTCAAGATCTGCTGTTATTTGCTTGTGTGTTTCCATAGGTGTGCTGGCAGGTTTTGACTCTAAGAAACCAAACTTGGTTAGGATGTCCTGCACATACTTGGATTGACAGATGAAGATGCCATCTGACTTCTGTTGAACTTGGAGTCCAAGGAAGAAAGTAAGTTCCCCCATGGAACTCATTTTGAACCTTTGATGCATTAGATCCTCAAACTCCTTGCACATGTTGTCTCTTGTAGATCCAAAGATGATGTCATCAACATAGATTTGGACCAGCAAGATATCCTTCTTCTTTCTCTTGATAAATAGAGTCTTATCAATGACTCCTCTTTCAAAGTCATTTGCCAAGAGATAGGATGACAGAGTGTCATACCATGCTCTTGGAGCTTGATGTAGCCCATAAAGTGCTTTCTTTAATTTGTATACCCTGTCTGGATAGCTTGGGTTTTCAAACCCTGGTGGTTGACAGACATATACCTCTTCTTCAATTGAGCCATAGAGAAAAGCACTTTTTACATCCATTTGATAGACTTTGAAGTTCATGTAAGAAGCATAGGCTAGGAATAATCTGATTGCTTCTATTCTAGCCACAGGTGCAAAAACTTCTTCATAATCTATACCCTCTTCTTGAGTATATCCTTGAGCCACTAGCCTTGCTTTGTTCCTTATGACAATACCTCTTTCATCTCTCTTGTTTCTGAAAATCCACTTTGTGCCAATTGCTCTGTGACCTTTAGGAAGGTCTACTAAATCCCATACATCTTGTAGCTTAAACTGTAACAGTTCTTCTTGCATTGCTTCTATCCAGCTAGATTCTTTCATAGCATCATGTGCCTTTTTAGGCTCAAGCTGGGATAGAAAACAAGAAAGGACTGTATGCTGTTGATCTTGCATTTCTTGAAGCCTGCTTTGATGTCTAGTCATCATAGGAGAAGAGATATCTCCTATTACCAGCTGTGGAGGATGATTCTTTTGAACTCTGGTGTTATGACTAGGTTCTTCATTCAGTCCAGCCTCTAGATTAGAGTCATGCAACTCAACTGAAGTATTTTCAGATGCCACTTCTGATTCTTTATTTTCTTGAGTCTCCTCATCTCTAGATTCTTCTTCACTCTGATTTGGTCCAGTAAATGATTCCTTTTCACAGTCTTCAACAGAATTCACTGTGGGTATGGGAAATATCACAGATTTAGATATACTTTCTGAGACTTGTGTGATCCCTGATCCTCCACTTCCTGTTCCTGTATACTCATTACTGAAACCAAAAGAGTTAGTGAGTGAATCAATGTCAAATAGCCACTGAGGTCCAGACCCAACAGGATTTGGTGTGTTCTCATTGCATTTGACATTGTCACTTTCTTCAATTATTCTGGAAGATGAGTTAAAAACTCTGTAAGCCTTACTCTGAGATGAATATCCAACAAGAAATCCATCATCTGCTTTGCTATCAAACTTACCTAAGTGAGATTTGGTATTGAGAATTATACAAGGACACCCAAAAGGTTTGAAGAAACCAATGAAGGGTTTTCTTTGATTTAAAAGCTCATAAGGGGTCTTGTTCTTTTGCTTGACCACTAGAACTCTGTTTTGGACATAACAAGCAGTATTAACTGCTTCAGCCCAGAATGTAATTGGCAATTTTGAATCAGCCAACAGAGATCTAGCAGCCTCTATTAGTGTTCTATTTCTCCTTTCAGCAACACCATTCTGTTGAGGAGTCCTAGGAGCACTATATTGCCTCTCAATACCTTTCTCTTCACAAAAGGTATTTAGATCATGATTTTTAAACTCAGTTCCATTATCTGATCTAATGACTTTTACTCTTTGATTAGTTTGGTTTTCAATTCTTAGAATAAAGGATTTGATAAGTCCACTTGTTTCATCCTTAGTCCTTAGAAAATATACCCAAGTAAATCTGGAGTAATCATCAACAATAACCAAGCAGTAAGATTTCTTGCCTATACTCATAACATTTGTAGGACCAAACAGATCCATATGCAGTAACTGGAGACAAGAAGAAACATAATTTAACTCTTTGGTCTTATGAGAAGTTTTGTGCTGTTTGCCTTTAAGACAAGCAACACAATGATCATCACATGAAAAGACTTTTGAAGGTAAACCTCTTACAAGGTTGTTTTTAACAAGTTTGTTCATAGTCTTGAAATTCATGTGACACATCCTTTTGTGCCAAAGAGAGGATTCATCTACAGAAGCTTTTGAAACAAGACAATTTAGAGATGAATCACTATCAACATTGTCCATATCAAGACAGTAAACATTGTCCTTCCTTGGAGTTCTAAGTAGTATCATGCTTTCATCAACTACCTTGAACCCTGGAGCAAGGATCATACACTCAGTATTTGTAAATAATATACTATGTTGTTTGTCACAAACCTGTGACACACTTAACAGGTTGTACTTTAATTGATCAACATAGTAGACATCCTCAAATGTCATCTTACCTTTGGTGACATTACCTTTTCCACTTATCTTACCACCAGTAAGATTATCTCCAAATGCAACATGTCCTCCATTGATATGCTTGAAATCCTGAAGGCATGACATGTTGCCTGTCATGTGCCTAGAGCAACCACTATCAACATGCCATATGCTCTTTCCCTTGAGCTGTTGGTTGCCCTGCACATAAGATAGATCAGTTAGTATGAAATAGGAACCCAAGCCAAAGTGGTCTTGGGTACCCCTTTCTCATCAAAATACTTGCATTCTTTCTTGACAAGATTTTTGAACTTTAACTCCTCATTCTTGGAGTACTTTGTTACAATCATAGGCTTGGAAATATTTTTGCTAGAATCAGTACTGGTTTTAGAAGTACTAACTGCCTTAGCAGCACTTGCATGCTTAGCAGTAGTAACTGTGTTGGCAGCAGTAACTGTGTTGGCAGTATTAACCTTTGAAGAGGTACTAACAGTATTAGCAGCATTAATATTTTCAGCAGTACTAACACAGGTAGCAGTAGTAACCATGTTAGCAGTACTAACAATTTTAGTGCTTCTAACCCTGTCATCAGTACTAACAGATTCAGTGTTTCTAGGCACCCACATTTTGACACTTTCTTTTAAAATTTTCTTCATGGGGCCTTTCCTTTCATCATGTTTCTTTATCACATGTTTCTTTCCAGCCTTCCTATAACCAACAGGTTTTTGCACAAATCTTTGAAAGTTCATCTGTTGGTTAATAGGGTTAAAGTAACAATACTTAGCCAAATGATTTAACTTGCCACATATGAAACAAGGTTTTGGTCTATTGATTTTATTCAGATCAACTCCTTGTTTCTGAGCCCATTGATTATTCCAGTTTCTTTGATTTCCTCTTTTTAAACCAGAATTTAGGCTCTTGGCTTTACTGCAATCACACTGTTTACAAGATCCAGGATTCACAACTGTGGTTTGTTTGTAATGGACCTTGTTATCCTTTCCTTTTGTTTTCTCTATCTCCTTGGACTTTACCCAGATTTTCCCACATCCCTCATTGGTGATAATGTTATTTTCTAATGGGATCTTTTTACTCACATCATTATCCCTATACTCACTGGCTTCTTTTTCAGTTAAATCCTTAATTACTACTTCATCCAAAGGATCTATCTTAAAGGCTTTCTCAGATAAGTCCTTTTTCTCCTTGGTTTCTAACAAGTCTGAAGTAGGAGGGATATAATTGTTATTGTAAGGAGGAGGTGTATTGTTGTATCCAATACCAGGCTTCATCTTGTCATGAATCTGAGCCTTTAGAAGAGAATCCATTGCTTTTGAAGCATATGAAAACTTTTCTATGTCAAGTTTAACTTTAGACAGTTCCTCTTTCAGCCTATCATTCTCTTCTAAGGATTTAGACAGTTTGGTCTCTAACTCATTCTTTTCCCACTTCCAATAGTTTGTGTCATAAGAGTGTTGAAGTTCATTGGCTTGAAAGCCTTTGATTTGCTCTTCAAATCTCTCTACTATCACCACATACTCTCTTCTGTCCTTTTCTAATCTTTTGAGGTCATCACACATACTCTGATTATGATCCCTGTATCTTGTGACAGTGTCAATGCAAGATTTAGTACAAAGATTAGAAATTACCTCAGAGGGAAAATCAGACACTTCTGCCATAAGAGCTTGATTCTGAATGGCTTCCTCAGCTTGATCACTCCAGTCAAATCCCATTCCTTGTTGAGAAACAAGGGCTTGAGCAGGATTCTTGTTTTGATTGTAGCCTCCATTCTGAGCTTGTTGGTGGTTGTTGCTTGGAACAGCACTCCTGCATTCTCTAGCAAAGTGTCCTTTCAAGTGACACTTATAACATTCCACCTTGGTCTTGTCAAAACCAGCTCCATCTTCTCTTCTTTGAGAGAAGTTATTCCTTCCTGTTCTTTTAATGAACTTCTTCACCCTCATTGATAACATGGCCATCTGCCATTTAATATCCATCTCCTCCAGGTCATCAGGATGAATTTGATCCAGATCATCATTAATCAAAGAGTTGCTGCTATGACTGGACAAAAAGGCTTCAAAGATAGTTTCAGTGCCTTTTTCTGAACTTACTCCACTGGCAGTACTAACTGCTTCAGGGTTGGCAGTAGTATCAGTGGATGCTGAGAGAAGTGCAGCGCTGTGGATATAACCAAAGGGCTTCTTCTTGGTTTCTACCTCAGTTTCAAAAACTCTTAGATCATTGTATAGATCATCAAGTTCTTTCTCTTCCAGATTGTCACTCTGTCTATATGAGACAGTGTACATAGTCCATTCATCCCCAAGAGATCTGAGGAACTTTCTGTTGATATCATCTTGTTCCATCTTTACTCCTACAGTAGCCAGTTCACCAATGAGCTTGTTGAACCTATCAAAAGTTTGAGTCATAGACTCATTCTTTGAAGAAGTAAAGTTCTCATACTGCTGCTTTAGAACATCTCTTTGATTTCTTTTGATGCTCTTAGTTCCAGCAAATCTTTTCTCTAGAGCATTCCAGAGAATCTGAGCATCAGTGCAGTTACAAAATTGATGCTGATATTCATTGGGGATGGCCAAGAGCAGAGTGCTCAAGGCCTTCATCTCTGTCTGTCTGATCTTCCTCTCACCATCTGTCTTTGGTGGAGGTCTTTTCCCATCTGCTCCTATCCTTCCAGCTTCAGAAGGACCATTCTCAATGATATCCCACATTGAGAAGTCAGTGAGAAGAATATATTGTCTAATTCTGATCTTCCACATGTCAAACTCACTGGGTTTGAGCATTGGAACCTTAGAGACCAAAGTACTGCTTGATTCTGTAAGATTTTCCATGATGAATAGATGTTTCTGAGAGAGTTTGGCTCTGATACCACTTGTCAGGATCGAATTCTCAACAAGAATTAATTCTCAGAAACAATATCAAAGAAGTTTGCGGAATAACACTTTGATATTCAATGAAATCAACACAGTAAATATGAAGAACAAACTGTAAACTTGTATTGAATGCTTTGAAGTTACAAGATTACACACTCAACCTCAATATTGATGAACAGGCTCACCAATACGAATTCTACTTCTCTAGAATTAGGATCTATGCCTTGAGGTTGATTTTCTCTCTAATAGAATGAATAAAAAAACAAAAGTTAAATCACTATTCTAAACTATACAATATATATACTGAATACAAAGATAATTACAATAAATAAAATATCTTCAGTATATCTTCCATGTATATCTCTAAGTTTCCATGTATATCCTTTCATGCGAATCTTCATCATATAAGTAGTATTAATCTTCAGCAGTATTAAATTTCTTCTAGCAGCATTAACTACTAAGCAGCACTAACCACTAGCAGTACTAACTAGCTAAGCAGTACTAACTTTGTTCAAGCAGCACTAACTTTGACTAGCAGTATTAATAGTACTAGCAGTAGTAACACTCAGCAGTATTAACCTTTAAGTCTTCTAGCAGTAGTAACTTTGAACCAGCAGCATTAACCATACTTGATGAATTCTTCAGTTCCCAACATTTCCTTTTACCATGCCTGTGCCTGAAGCTCTATTAGATTATGCAGATCCAAAGAGTGATAGTGTCATAGATTATAGAGAGTCTATGGGATGTCCAGAACCGGTCATCCCTACCCAAGACTCCACCCCTAGGCGAGCGAAGTTTGTGAGGGTTTATGATACCACGGGGGTACAAAAATGGGGAGCGAAGAGGAAAAATTCCGAGAGGGATTCTGGAAGGGGTCAAAGGCTAAGACTAGAGGCATCAGGGTCACGGGTTGTTACCCCACGTATAGTGACACCTCTTGTCGATGAAGGTCATAACTCTGAACATGATCTGGATCTTGCACATGATGAACAGGCAAGTAGTGGTAGTGATACAAGTGTTGTACCCTCTGCTTCCAGTTCCAAAGATGATGAAAAGACTAACATAGATACTGAGATTGCTACAAGTAGATCAGATGGTGATGATGATGATAATGATCAGGAAAATGATGATGATGGAAACAATGTTGAAACTGCTGAGATTGCTGCAACTCACACAGATCAAGTTGTTATATGTGATGATGATGAGCCTAATGATGATTTTGCACCCTTTTATGGTATTGATGCCATGGTAGTGGATGAGAAGCAATGTGTATACTTAGTTCTTACTGCGGTAGTTGGAGAGATAAGGCGGAACGAGGGAGATTTAGTTGAAAATTTTGAGAAAGAGAGTGAAATTGTAGAAAAAGAAGATGGTGAGCGTGTGATAACCCATACCTATATTTCCAAAAGGGCAACCTCATCTAGCACTTCATCGCATGTGTTGCGGTCGGATGCTCAAGTCATAAGCAGTCCACTTATGCACTCGCACACCCAAGCTAGCCACTCTATGTCTTCTCAAAAAGATATTGTTTCATTTTCTCACGGGGAATTAACACAAAATCTACCGGGTTCTCATTTGGAGAATCAAGGTATTGAAAATAGAGAACAGCAACCCCTGTTCTCGACTTCTATTCCTTCACAATTGAGTCTAGTGATATATCGTTTCCCAATTATCATTCCTAGGACACATTTTGAGATTGCTACCATCGAAAGTCTTCGTGACCTGATCGGAACGCCTATAGTAGCTTCACAATCCGAACTGCGAGTATCAGGTGGAAGTCCTGTCATCGACACGTCTTTGCCAACAATGAAAACAAGCCATGCAATTGATTCTTTAGTTGTCATGAAAACGGTTAATCTAAGTGATACCGGAGTTACTAACCCTGACTTTGTGTCAAAGGAACTGCTCGACGGTGCCTTAAAGGCTGTTGAAACCCATATTTTTAAGGAAGTGGAGGAGGAAATTGGAGGTCTTCAACATCTATTGAAGGGAAAAGACCCAGTTATTTAACCTGAGCCTATACACCAAAGCCAACAAAATCCATACACTCAACCTGCTGATTTATCTATTGATGAGCTTAAATCTTTGTTTATTGCAAAGTTGTTATCTCAAGCATGACTTAAATGCAATCTTGAAGAAAATAGATGCAAGTTCTAGAGAGACCAATACACATGAGGTGTAATACACACATGAAATGAAACGAGACTAATTTGGATGTTTTAGTCATAAGGCTCAAATGTCTCACAGGTTAGATGTGCTCACCAATCAATCAATGTTAGTTTCAAATAGCAAGACACACCAAGTGGTATTAGGTGACTAATCAACCGATTCATTAGTGCTATGTGTTCCTTAGAGTCTAACAAGACTTTTCATTATGCTCATATATGTAAAAAAATTACTGCCCTGGAACAAATCAAGTATTTAAGTTTTTAACACCCCACACTTTATCATGCATTGTCCCCAATGTATGCAATTATGCTAAAGAACACGAATAAAGATGAGAGGAACAGAAAACTCCCCTAGATGTTGTTCCAATGCATGACTGGTGCAATGTTGATCAATCCATGTAAGCTCCGACCTATATGGGAATATCAGCCTTCAGTGATTTATCAGCACTTTCCTGTTAAAACACAAAAGCTCGGACCAACTTCGTTAAAGCACAATAGAGATTCAACATCAATCAATCAGAAATTCCAAAATTCCCCCTCCCCAACTTAGAAATATGCATTGTCCTTAATGCTGGGAAGCAGGACTCAACCAAAAGAGGCTCCAAGCTTAGAGGCAGAGGTTGGCAAAGATAAACAAGAAAAGAAAAAAAAAACACCTAATAAAAAAATAAACAAAATCCTCGTTTTCGTAGGGAAACACGATTGCACTTAGCACGTGCAACAAGCCTTTTAAACCCCTAGGTCCCCCTAGTGGACGAGTGAAGTCTCGTGAGGGTTTGCAGTGAACACACCCACAAAGTTCATTTAACTACAACCTGACTAACTAATGCGATAAAAATAAAACACAAAAAGAAACGAAATGTACAAAACACAGGCGGGAGTTAATCTTGTTACCAATCTGTGAGTTACGTACCTGCACTGTGATGCTTTCGGGGATCTTTCATATACCCAAGGTCTTCCAATACTATGATGCATGAACCTACCATCTAACCATTTGATCACTTCTTGTATGCTTACTTCTCTCTAAATCATATTCATCTCATGCGGTGGCTCTTTGATTGGGTGTGAATAGGATCTACCAAACCATTTGATAACCTCATGAATGCTCACCTCTCTCCAACTTGGGTTCAACTCTCTTAAAGGTTTTTCATTAGATTCAACAAGAGCTTGGTGTGTGCATTTGGATGAATCGATTCCCACAGAATCCTCAGTCAACCCTCTCTCTACCACTGTAAGATCTTTCAAGATAGGCCTAAGAATGCAATCAAATGATGTGTTTAGCTCAAGGGGTGGAGGTTGGTCGAGTGGAGTTTTTGAAGGCTCTTGTGCCAAACTCGGTGAAACTTCCTCTTCACAAGCACATGGTAGTTGATTGGAGGTGATCGGTTCAACTAACAAAGTCTGAGTCTCATCTAGAGCCACCAATTCTAGTTCATGCTCTAATGAGACATCTACTATCCTCTCTTTTTCCTCACAATTCTTTTGATTGTGTTCAACATGTTCAATGTCTAAGTGAGGTTCATTCTGCCAAGGTATTTCATCAACAAAATCGTCATTCAGATTTTCCCTAGACAGGCTCAGTTGAATACCATCATCTATTTCACTTATTTGTTCCGTCAATTGACTAACTCTTGCTTCAAGGGCAACAACTGATTGGGTCATATTATTCAAATCAAGGGCAACACTATTTGTATACTGCATTTGTTCTTTCATCATCGCTATCATGTTTTCCAATTGTTCTTCGAGCAATGATGAATTTTGATAATTGTTGTCATAATTACCACAAAAATTATCGTTTTGAAACTGATCGTTTTGGTGGTAATTGCTAGAATAATCTTGACTTGGAAAACTAGGCTGACTTGAGTAACTTTCATATTGACATTCCCAAGAGAAGTCTGGTTGTTCTTGCCATCCAGGGTTATAAGAATCAGAAGACATGTCTTCATTATAACTTGTGAACCCTTGGGCTTTATTGACACAACCATCATGAAAGCTTGTACACTCATTTATAGAATGCCCTGGGTCACCACAATAAATGCATAAATTTTGACTATTAACCCTCTCATAATAAAATTCAGAACAACTATCTATAGAGTGTAAGGGATCCCCACAATAATTGCATGAATTTTGGATTTGATGCATCTCACTATCTCCCCCAATCAACCCACCTAAAAGCATATCTAGTTTCTTTGAAAGCTCACTGATATCATCCCTAAACTCTTGCCTCAACTCTCGCCTCAACTCATCCATCTCCGCATTAAACATACTATCAAACGACATATTTTCGAATCAAAGCATAGATCTAAGGTGATGGCAACTCATGCAATAACAATAATAATAAAAAAATGACGCTTAAAATAAAGGCTAAACTAAAAAAAACTAAACACGCCAAAGAAAAATCTTTTTGTTTTTTTGTTTTTTTGTTTTTTTTTATAAACAAAGAAAAGACTAACACTAAGCAAATAAAAGAAAGCACACACAAAAATAAAATTAAAAAAAGACGAGAAGATTTACCTGACCTGCGGGAGATCAAGTAACCAAACTGCAAAACATTATTAGAAGGTATCGAGTAGCAATCTAATCAAAAGATAATGCAAACAGAGAAAAATAACACAAACCAATTAACCTAAGCGCACAACTCCCCGGCAACGGCGCCAAAAACTTGATGCACGCGTCGTTAAACGCACAACAAGGTTTAAATTTATAAACCTAACTCAAACCTAGTGATAGGGTAAGTAGGATATCGTTCTTCTTAGGGAGTCAGTGGTTAAATTAACGACTTGTGTCAAAACCGAATGCACGTGTGTCACAAAGATTGGCTACCCAATTTATCAATTAAGCTCAAAAAAAATCTAACTAAAAACAAAAATCTAATTATTACAAATAACACTACTTCAAAAGGTTTGGATTGAGAGTTGAATTAAACGAATAAAAATTAAAACTTTATGACTAACAAAATAACGCGAATATGAAATCATTCAAAACAAACAATACCTGTCACATATCGTTCGTAATGAAAAATTCGTAGAAACTTTATTAAAAACTAGAAAATCAAGATCATCTCAATTTATAAATCACCATTCAACACTCTATTTCAAATAAAAAAACCACAAACTTTATCCGAAAGATTTGATCCAATACTTTCAAAAACCAACCATATCAAAAACAAATAACGTAAACCTTATACTAAAAGTGAAATGAAACTAACAATTATAACTTGATAAAAAGAATACTTGAAAGAAACCTCAAACCTCAATTGCATCTACATTCAAATCATCCCTTGAATCTCCAATTATCATCTAACGAATTCCAATCTTCAATCCTTTGCACTTAGAAATTTTATAAAAAAAATATAAAGACAGCAGCCATAAGCTGGCTGCCCCACGGCTCCATCCAATTCCCCCCACTTCCTTCTCTTTAATTCTTTTTTATAATGGTAACTTTTGCCCTAATTATCTTAATTAAACATTGGGCCGGGCTTGCGTGGGAGTTGGGCCGAAATTGGTCCTTCAATCAAAAAATGAAAGGTTTGCATAAGGGACTCGATCCTTAGACCTCCACCAGGTAACACACGAAGCTTACCGCTCTACCAAGCCTTGCTTTTGGTTTAAATCTACACCATTTTTGTTTTATTCCTTTCTGTCCAGTTTGTACTCCCGACTTCAGCGCCTGTTTCGGCCTAGATTCAGCCCGAATTTCCAGAAACTCAAAACACGAATATTGTAGGTATGTGTGTTGGGTTTCCAAATCATCTTGAATCCGAACTCGTACGAGTGAGATATGCTCAAAACGGCAAAGTCGCGCAAATCTGTCAAAAATCGTCCTTTTGTTCTATTTTGCTCCAAAGTGTTCCGAACCTATCAAAATATAAAAACACATTAATATCGTTCGGTTTTATCATTTTAACACATTAAAGATGGGTGATTGACGAGAAAATAATCTCGAATTAAACGACCGATCAACAGATCCATTGAACTCATGAGCTCATCGTTACGCAACTCATGCATTGTCTCTGAAGTTCTATGATCATCAATACATGTTGGGTTATTGTGTGTCCAACATCATGCAGGAGATAGGCCAACTATGTTGTCGGTGGTTCTTATGCTGGTTAGCGAGGGTGTGTTGCCTCAACCTAGACAACCAGTTTTTTTCACAGGAGAGAGCTTTTGTGAACTTGACCCTGTTGCATCAGTTGATGAATGCACGATAACACAATTGTATGCTCGATAAGAAGTATATGTTATGTCAAATACATATATACTAGTAAGGTTTTTGTTATTGTGGTCCTTATATGGCTGTTAATAGGTGTTCTATCTCACGATAAAAGTACCAGGCCTGCCTAGGTGGTTGTACCTGGAAAGGTTGTGAGGTTGCCTCCCATTTTAGCACTAAGATTGCTTGCCTGATTAGTACATAGCTAGACATACAACCAAAAATCTACCCTAAGAATTGCTTGAACATACACAATTTTCCTATCTGAAACCTCTGATCTCTTCATTCAAGTCACGCTAGGAAGAAATGGCACACCTGGTGACTAAAATATATGAAAGATTAGTAGCTACGCTTGTTGCAGGAAAGATGAATATGTAATAGTAAGCATTGTAATTTCCTTCGCCCAGACCCAAATATTCCACATCCCTGCTCCTGCACCTCCCTAAAAGGCTGCACCGGCGCTCCCTGCTACGCCCTCATCTCAAAATAAGAATGGTTCAACGTCTAAAACCAATCAGTTTGAAGATTAAATGGATTTGTAATGTTCACATTCAATTATTTTACATCTAATTTTACATTTTAGTCTTGAAAATCTAAATATATTGTCATCTACATCTTACCGGTGGTAGATTCAACACAAAATTCTCAGAGTAACCTTTTCTGTGTTAGAAGATGAATGTGATTGAATGAGACGATGAATATGCTTAAGGTTTGAAACCTCGATATATTGATTGAGAGAAAACGTACAATAAGAAAAGTAAATAATGATAAGACTAAACCTAGACTACAAGATACAATGTATTTATACATCGACTATATGGGCTTGGGCCTTATACTGACATGGGCCTGGGCCCTCTACACATATACATTAACATCCCCCCTCAAACTCAATCGGGAGAAGAATGAGCCAGATGGAGTTTGGAAACTAGATCACGAAACCGTCCTGGTAGATGAGCTTTAGTGAAAATGTCGGCCGGTTGATCAAGAGTTGAAATAGGAAGAAGCTGAATAGTCTTACGAGTCACATGTTGACGAACAAAGTGACAGTCAATTTCAATGTGCTTTGTTCGCTCGTGAAAGACATCATTGTGAGCAATCTGAATCGCACTGTTGTTGTCACACCACAATGGAGTTGGAGACTGTTGAGGAGCCCCCATGTCAGAGAGTAGCCAGTGTAACCACACAAGTTCTTGAGCCGTGTCAGCTAGTGCTCGATACTCAGCTTCAGTACTGGATCGAGCTGTGAGAGATTGTTTCTTGCTCCGCCAAGATATAAGAGAGTCTCCAAGAAAGAAACAGTAGCCAAAAAGACGTATAAGTATACCAAAAAAGGCGTTCTTAAAAGAATGCACTAGTTTCTGGTGTTAAGATTTAGTCTACTGGATCTACTTACATGTCCAAGAAGATTGTCTCTATGATCTTCATGAGAAAATTCTCGGTTTTTCTTCCCACTCACTATATCCAACACCAGAACACCAAAGCTAAATACATCAGACTTTGTAGAGAACAGTCCATGTATTGCATACTCCGGAGAAATGTAACCACTGCAACAATGTTTGAGTGAAGTAAATTGGCATATTAGTATTAAGGTATTACATCCTTTTCTATTGAAAACAGGTGATAAAATCTGTGTAATCAATAGATCATGGTTTCAGATTCTTACTATGTTCCAACCACTTTCTTTGTTTTTGTAGCATTATCGAATCCTATAAACTTTCTAGCGAGGCCAAAGTCAGAGACTTTTGGGTTCATGTTATCATCCAACAGAATATTACCTGCCTTGAGATCTCTATGGATAATTTGAAGGCGGGGATCTTGATGTAGATAAAGTATACATTGAGCCATCCTGTGGATGATGTGAAAACGCTGAGGCCAGTCAATCATCAAACATTTGGTTTCATCTGCCAAAGTCGAGCATAAATTTGGCAGGAAGCTGGCACTAGATAAGATGCAAAAGTAAGGTACTGTTGAAATCATAGAGAGAGAATCTAACCAAATAGAAACAAATCCAAGCTTTTGTTAGTCATGTATTCATAAATCAAAATCAGTTCATTTGCATGAATGCAGTATCCAAGAAGCTTCACAAGATTCCAATGCTGAAGTTTGGCAATACAAATAACTTCATCAAGCCCTTTTTGGGATTTTTCTAAGAGCCGCTTCACCGCTACTTCTTGTCCATCTTCCGACACACACTTAAAAGATTAAGGTCAAGAGTTTATGTTACTTGCAATTCTATTTTATTTTAGATTATACTTCTATTCAAGTATCTTAAGTTACCTTGTAAACAGGACCAAAACCACCTTCTCTGATCTTATTGTTGATGCTGAAATTATCCGTAGCCTTGACTACTTTACATAGGCTAAAGAAAGGCAGCTCATCAAGATCTTCCATTTGAACACTTGTATTCTTTTCGTCAAGACCATACCAATTTCGTACAAAGACGTGCCCAGTTTCTCTTAATTTCATGCATCTCACCATTTGAAACAATGAGGTCACCATGTTTGATTGCCTGATTTCTAGATATTGTGTCTACTGTTGCATACCTTGACAGAAGAAAGAATATGGTACTTGAGAACAACACAAGTATGGGATAAACCTCCATTGATGTGTTCTTGAAAACATTGCGTGAGAGGCTTGAATAAAGATGGACATCTGATGAATTTTAGTCTCTTTCTTTATAGATATTAGAAACTCAAAATATAAATACTATGTTGGCAAAACACATTGACTTTTCCTAATTAGTAACATATTATCATATCCAATAGTTTATATTTTATATTTATATCAAATTATCTAATAATATAAGTCATCCGTAAGGATTAAATTTCAAAATACATCATCATTTCTTTGTCAAATTGTTTTCTTTTTCCCTTGTTTTTGTGTTCCAAATTAATTATCCTTGTTAATTAACGTGATTGAAATTGATATGATCATAATATTGACAAATGTTTTTGTTTGAATGAGTTGTTACATACCTTTTTTTTCTTATATAACCATTTCTTTGACCAACATAAATAATACCCCTGCGTGTTGGTGTTGACTTTGACATTGATCTTTGGGTTTGGAAATTTTCTTTTCACTCAGCTTCTTTTCTAAAGTGCCTGTTTCTTTCTTCTCCTCATTAAGCAATTCTTAGTGCTAAATCTGGGATGCAACCTCACAACCTTTCAAGGTCAATCACCTAGGCGGCCGGGCACTTTTATGGTGAGATAGAGCATCTACTAACAGCCATATAAGGATCATAAGAACGAAAACCTAACTAGTATATGTGTATATGGACATAAAATATGCTTCCTATCTTGCATACAATTGTGTTATCGTGCATTCATCAACTGATGTATCATCAGGGTCAGGTTCACAAAAGCTCTCTCCAGTGAAAAAAGCTGGTTGTCTAGGTTGAGGTAACACACCCTCGCTAATCAGCATCAAAACCACCGACAACATAGTTGGCCTATCCTCTGCATGATGTTGCACACACAATAACCCAACATGTATTGATCGTAGTACTTCAGAGATGATGCATGAGTTGCGTAATGATGAGCTCATGAGTTCAATAGCCCTGTCTTCTTTGTAGAGTCTCCATGCCTGAATCAAGCCAAGATCCATATATATACTTAAGTATACACAAAAAGGGCATTTTTTTAAAGAAAGCACTAATTTCCGGATGCTAAGATCTAGTCTACTGGATTTACTTACATGTCCAAGAAGATTGTCTCTGTGATCTTCATGAGAAAATTCTCTGTTTTTCTTCCCACTCACTATCTCCAACACCAGAACACCAAAACTAAATACGTCAGACTTTGTAGAGAACCGTCCATGTACTGCATACTCCGGAGAAATGTAACCACTGCAGCAATGTTGAGTGAAGTAAATTGACATATTAGTATTAGGGTATTTACACCTTCTTCTTGGGAAAACAGGTGATAAGTTTTGCGTAGTTAATAGACCATGGTTTCAGATTCTTACTATGTTCCAACCACTTTCTTTGTCTTAGCAGCGTTATCGAATCCTATAAACTTTCTAGCAAGCCCAAAGTCAGAGATTTTTGGGTTCATGTCAGCATCCAGCAGAATATTACCCGCCTTGAGATCTCTATGGATGATCTGAAGGCGAGAATCTTGATGTAGATAAAGAATACCTCGAGCCATCCCATGGATGATGCGAAAACGCTGGGGCCAGTCAAGCATCAAACATTTGGTTTCATCTGCCAAAAGTCAACTGCTTAGTCGAGCATTAATTTTGCAGGAAGCTCAACATCAGCACTACATAAGGTGTGAAAGTAAGGTACTCTGTGAAATCATAGAAAGAGAATCTAACCAAATAGAAACGAGTCCAAGCTTTTGTTACTCATGTATTCATAAATCAAAATCAGTTCATTTGCATGAATGCAGTATCCAAGAAGCTTCACAAGATTCCGATGCTGAAGTTTGGCAATACAAATGACTTCGTTCTTGAACTCATCAAGCCCTTGTTGGGATGTTTCTGACAGCCGCTTCACAGCTACTTCCTGTCCATCTTCCAACACACCCTAAAAGATAAAGGTCAAGAATTATATGTTTCTTGCAAATCTATTTCATTTTATATTACACTTCTATTCAAGTATCATAAGTTACCTTGTAAACAGGACCAAAGCCACCTTCTCCAATCTTGTTGTTGATGCTGAAATTATCCGTAGCCTTGGCTACTTGACGTAAGCTAAAGAAAGGCAGCTCATCAAGATCTTCCATTTGAACGTTTGTATTCTTTTTATCAACACCATACCAGTTTCCTACAAAGATGTGTTCTGTTTGTCATGATTAAACGAATCAGCCAAAATTACACATCGTACAAACTTGCAAATTGTAAGGATGATTGTTAGGTGTCGTTTGTTTTTTAAGAGATCTAAAATCTGAAGTCTTATTTTAGTTATGATTAATAAGAGGTGATGTGTAAAAAGGTCTGAATGATTCAGACTTAAGAGCCATTAAGAGGTTTTTTAAAAAAAACAAACAACACCTTAGTGTTTCATTTATAGAAACATAAAATTACTCATTGAAGTTACCTTTTCCTTTCTTACGAAGCCTTTTCTTTTTCTTTCTACAGCCGTACACTAGTGCAAACAGAAGCAGCACAGCTGATGAAGTTAACAGGACTATGGTGAGTAGTCCTTTCTCTTTGTATGCTTTTGTTAACTCAGAGGAAGCTATCCTTATGTAAAGTTCTTGCTTTTCATCATACTCTCTGATATCCATCAGTTCATCAAACCATAGCAAACATCCACTTCCACCATTTCTGATATCTAAATTTGCATAAGCTGTACAACTGCAATTCTTTCTGCAGGCCATCTCACATTCTCCAAGGGTCATACTCAAATTGTACCATGACCTTTGTGTGTCTGGAAGTTTCACTCCTGATATTTTCCGAAAACCATCCCCACTTCCACAATTTAAAGGCTTTTTACGTTGACACCCACTCGTCCAATCTGATGCCTTCCATTCTTCTGGGATTTTGGGTTCAAAACCTTTGATACAGCTACAAGGGGGACGCTTGTTGATGTTACAGCTTCCATAAGGGCCGCATATTGCATAACGACCACAACTATCTGCGTCAACATCTGCATAAACAACCCATTCTTGTGTTCTCTCTATCCAGTGCATTTGCAGTGTCTTGCCATCCCAGGTGAAATGTATCCTCTGAACAACCGAACTTAAAAGTTCGTATTTATAATAGATTTCCTTCTGGTTAACAACAAACTCGCTTGAGTAAATTGGATTTGGTACGTCAATAGGAAGTCCACTAAACCCGAGACCATTCCACGGTCCGAGTCTCGATTCCAAAATTCGACCTTCACTTCGCAATATCTGTGGATACCCATTTGTGTCTACCCAAATTAAATATCGACCCGGAGAAGGATCATCAGGACTCTTCCAAGGTGTCGAATACCTCTCTCTTCCGGTTTCCAAATCCTTCCCAAATTTCATTCCTGGCAGCAATGTGTCACCAAAGTTATCAAAACTTTGCCAGATGAGACTTTTATTTGTGCTACTTCTATCCCACACAACTAGATTTCCGGTTTCTAGAAGTTGTGCCACCGGGTTAAGATTCCGATCTGATACCGTGGAATTAGATGACCAGATTATGGTATTGCCACCACTGAGAACCATCATGTTTCCGTCTCCACCGACTTTATACTCGCCGGATGTATCAGTGATCGGTGTCTCCCTGTTCGCTACCCATACGACTGTACAAACTGATATCTTCTTGTACCATATTCCCAAATACCGATTCTTCGAGTTTCGGAGGCTAAAGAATCCTAATTCAAACGTTCCACCATGTGACACGATTGTGTTGCCATCTTTTATAGTTTGATTTGCAGATATGGTGTCTACTGCAGTAGAGCTTGAGAGGAGAAAGAATAAAGCAGTGGAGAATAATAGAAAAATGGAATTGCAATGAATTCCCATTCGAGTTTTCTTGGGTGGATTGAGGGATATCACTGGAATGAAGTTGTTAAACATTTTATATTCTCATATCATACATCTTACTCAAGCTGTCGTCACGTTAGAGAAGAGTTGACAATTCGCCACCTATTTTGAAAATAGACCAAGTTACAAAAGTAGTCCCTGGACTGTATTCCCATTTTGATATTTACTTGCTTTGGTTTCGTTGTTAAGCTTTTACCACCTTCAGTTCACAAATAAATGACAATATTTTTTAGTGAGATAATGACGATATCATGTGGATATATGAAGAAACTTTTATGGTATATATAGAAACCCTACTTAAGGGCTGTTTGGTTCATGGAATTTGAAGGAATTGGAATGACCAATTCTATTGATCAAATTCTAAGCCTATGTTTGGTTCACGGAATGAAAGCGATGGAATCCTTCCAATTCTATTGAATTCCACAATTTAAAGAATTCTTCATTCATTGCCTTAAGTGAAGGAATTGAATTCCTACCAACCAGTCAAATTTCTTCAAATTTCTTCCAAGTCAAATTCCTTCGAAGGATTCTAATTCTATCAAATTCCATTCTGTGAATCAAACGCCCTCTTTGGTTGATTTTGAGGGATTCTTAAGGTTTTTGGTTAATTTAGAGGGAATTTTTCGGTTTATATTTCTTTCATTTTCTAATATCCTTAAAGTTTGGTGGACCAAAAAAAAAAATTAATTGTGAAAATAAGTTGAGTGTGTACAGCTCGAGGCTTCATAAGTCAGCCCCTGGACTTCTTTGATGAATATGCCCATGATAAACAGTCATCTGCTTTGCATGGGAATTTTTAAATCATGAAAACAAATTTCTTAATTAGTTGAATTGTTTGGATACTTTGAGTTTATGAATAAAACTAAAAATTTAGTCACTAAAAGCAAATATTAGAATAGGGACTGGTTTTGTAAATGTTTTTGGACTTGTTCAACAAACTTTTCCCTGTCCGACGGGTACCGGGTACGAGAGGTAAACGTTGACCTCGTACTTTCTTTTGTATAACAATCTATTTTCTTTTTATTTCTTTTGTAAGTCCTATTTATTTTCTAAACATCAATAATTATTATATTTTATAATAAATATCAGATATTTAATTTAAAAAACTAACAAAATGTTATTTCACGTCAAGTTTAAAGTAAGAACGAAAGTTCTTGTACAAAAACTAAGAGCATCTTCAATGTAAGGTTCTTATAAGCAAAAAGTAAAGTGTGTACAAGAGTTCTTATAAGAATATTATCATCTCTACAAGAACATTTGTTCTTATCTTAAAGTTGGTATGAAATGATAAATTTGCTAGTTTTTTTTCTTGACTTTATAATTATTAATATTTATTTATAAACAATATTATTGAAGTTAAAAAAAATACATGGGACCCACAAAATGGTATTTTTTTCCAATACACTACATTTTTTTGCTTAACCTCATATTGGAGATGCTCTCATATCATCTCTTTCATGTCAAAATCACATCAAATCTTATTATGAATATAAAAAATAAGTTTTGATATTCGTGTGAAGTAGGCAAGGGTGCATTTGACAATATATAAAGATACATTTAGCCTGTTTTTTTTAGACTTTTAAAAGTCTGTTGACTACTTTGTTATGTATGTTAGCCCGTTCAAACACTTTTAAATATCTCATGACTTCTACTTTTACCCTAACATATAATATGATAACCTGAGTTTTTATGTTTAATGTTGTCTTAAATATCATAAATATGCTTGATATTGTCATCATCTGAGCAAAAAAAATATATGTTTCAGCTATGCTTAATATTATTATTGTTTTTTCATTAATTACTCTCTCTCTCTCTCTCTCTCTCTCACTCTCTCTCTCTCTCTCTCTCTCTCACTCTCTCTCTCTCTCTCTCTCTCTCTATGTGTGTGTGAAAAACCTACTGTAAAAGCCCATTGATGCATGCAATTGAAAAACACCCGTTGGACATAATTATACCGTCTATTATATGTTGAACTAAAATATACATTAATATAAAAGCGCTATGTAGGATTACCAATATTTTCCACGATGGCAAGAACAATATACTAGACGACAAATGACAAATCATGAGCTAAAATACTCTGAAGCTTTAAGCATTATTAGGTTTTCGGAACATGTACGCATTGAACTTCAAGCTTTGTTGATCGGTTTTTACTGTAAATTTCTTGTGTGAATTAGGGATCTTTGGAAATTTGGAATGAAGTTGATAAACATCTTACTCGGGTTGACTTTAGAGAAATTTCTGACCATTTGCCACCTATTTTGAAAATAGAGAAAGTTATAAAAATAGTCCCTGGACTATCTTCCATTTTCTATATCCACTCACATCGGTTTCATTATTGGGTTTTTGGCCCCTTCAGTTCACAAATAAACGACACTATGTTTTAGGGAGATAATGAAGATATTACGTGGATATATGAAGAAACTTTATGCTATAGAAACCCTGCTTGATATAGGATTGTTCGATGAATATGCTCACATCACGATAAACAATCACCTTGTTTGCATGTGAATATTTAACGCTTGAAAACAAACTTCTATACTAATTGGGACTAAATTGTTTGGATAATTTGAGTTTATGGGATAAAACTATAACATTAAAATCTAGTCCCTAAATGCAAACATTAGAATGTAGTCTAGCGACTGGTTTTGAAAATGTTTTTGGATTTGCTCAATAAACTTTTCGCTACCAGAAAGACCGAGGTACGAGAGGTAAACGTTTACTTTATACTTTTCTTTAAGTTTATTTTAAAATTCTCATTTGAAACTTTTCTTTAAGTTTATTTTAAAATTCTCATTTGAATTGAGAAAAAGCTATAACGTATTAGGATTTTTTTCAATCGTGATTTTGATTAATATTAATTGTTGTTTATTACTATTTATTATAAATAAATATTAATAGCAATTGATTATTAATTATAAATTAATAGTAATTATTTTTTTAAGAGAATTATTAATTACTTAAAATTGTTATTGATCATTTCAACTTTTTTAATTATTATTCGCTATATTTAATTTTTGAAAAGAAAATATAATAATTTTAAAAATATTTATGTAAGTTACATAAAACTTAAAGTTGTAAACCACAAGGGTTGTGTCGTACTAGTTAAGGCCCTAGGGGATGTGGTGGAATATCTCATCTGTCCAGGGTTCGAATCCAGGCGTACACAACAATTGTGGCCACTGAGGTTTAATCAGGGCTGATGTCTTATAGTCATAATTTGTCAAGAGATTAGTCTAGGCTTAGCTTAGGACACCCTTCCAAAAAAAAAACTTAAAAGTTGTACTTATTTCGTTTCATAAATAAAAAATTGTGTTAAATGATTTTAATAAAAATATTTAATTTAATTATTAATTATATATTTTTTAAATTATTTAATTAGAATCTATAATGTGGATTAATTTTATTTATATTTATACTACATGTAATGGTTATTTGAAATTATAAATTGATGTAGGCTTTCTAAAATTTGTTTTAGCAAATCCAAATTTTATAATATAATATTCGATTTAAAATTCTTTTAAATAGCGTATTATATTTATTTAGATATTTATTATCTTATTTATTAATTAACATATTATATTATTAGAGATCACCTTGATTCTTTTGTTGAGGTTCTGGCACTTCTTCCTCTGGCCCTCTATTTATATAGTGAAGAAAGGCAAAGGCTCTTGCTCGAATGCATGACTATTTGCTTTAATTATATTGCGAAATGTTGTAATTCAGTAATTTTTCAGGATGTCTTTTTGATCATTTTACATTTTTCATCTAATTTTTACCAAACACAATTAATACATCAACCAGCTTATCAGCTAGTTTGCTTGAACATAGTCTTAGGCGGAGTTTGATTTGATGGAATGACTTTGAGGGATTTAAGTTTCGTTGAAGGATTTGAATTAGAGAGATTTGAATTAATTTGGAAGGATTTGGAATCTTGGTACGGTTGGTTTGTAGGATTTAGAATGCTATTGAATTCCATTTTTTATAAATAATTTATGAAAGCAAATTAGAAATAATTATAAAAAAATAAATTACCTTTTATTAATTGATTATTATTAAATGAATTTTTCAACACATTTAAAACATTATTACACATAAATTCTATGAAGTACATGTTTGGATGACCATAAACTAGCTTATAAGCTAGCTTATTGAAAAACTATTCATAGTAGCGTTTTGAAAAACTAGCTTATCAGCTACCAGCTAACTTATAAGCTAGTTTGCCAAACATAGCCGAAATCTCATGAAATACCAACAACCTTCATGGAATTTCTAAATCCATATTTGTGGGATTTCAATAAAATGTTGTGATTTCAAATCCAGACAATCTTTTAAATCAAACATGGGATTAGAATGAAACTGAATTTCAGATTCCTTTAAATTTTATGAAATCCTACAAATCAAACGGTACTTTAGTTTATGAACTTTAGAGCTATTGTTGCCAAAAAGTGGATTTGGTACAGACTTTTTTTGACGTTTTTAGAAAGATGAGGGGCTAGTTATGAAAATTTCAAAAGAGTTATTAAGGAATTCTTTGACTAGAATGAATTTTTTTTTGAACGGAAACAAAACAACTTTATTAATTGAAACAATACCATGTACCAATACAAGAAAACGGGAAAGCACCGTCCAAACCCAAACAACCCAAAAACAGAAAAACACCAAAAATCTCGACAACAAGAGAGATCACCAAAGGGAACAATAGTCTGCGAGGGACAAACCCATCCATCCCCACGATAACCCTCGAGGATAACCCCTTACCCGACACCCAAACCCAAACTTCGATCCCTACTACAGTAGAAAAACACCCACTTTTCTCCCAAATGAAACAGACCCTTTGACAGCAGTAACTTTGACAGCACCCATTAGACGAAAAGCCCGTAACTTGCAGTCGAAGAGTAGAAATACAACAAATCGACCCGCAACATATGTGTAGGACAGCGCCTTATAAGCAAACATCTGCTGTTCTCTTCCATATATAAAACTGTTAGTGAATTGGGAATATTTCTCGGGAAGTGAATACAACAGGATCATATCAAGTGCTTCTTCATCTTTAGCGAGAAGCGCATTCGTTGCCTTCAACTTCATAATGATATCTTCAAATTCGGTCATGTGAGCTTTAATGGTTGTGCCTTCCTTCATTTTGAAGAAGAGACACGACCACATCAGTAACAATCTGTTGGTCAAAGTTTTCTTGAGATATAAATTCTCAAGCTTGCTCCAAATACCTGCAGCTGTCTTTTCAGACACAATCTTAGATATAACATTTTCTCCCATAGCCATCTTCAAAGTAGTAAATGCCCATGCTTCCATTTCTTTAGCCTTAAGTTCAGACATGTTAGGGTCTAACTCGTCTTTAGCAAATACTACGGGATGGACTCCATTTTTCCTAAGTGTAGCAGATGTTGTGAACTGCCAGTTACCAAAGTCACCGTCCCTATTCCAAGTCTGTATACGAATCCCAGGCCCGAACAAATTAAATGTACCTTCTTGGTACGGTTTTTGGGACTGGTTTGAGGAACCGACACCAAATGGATTTTCTACGTCAGCCATAGAGAAAAAAAATGTGCAAACTGGTTTATGTATATTTTCTACACAAACCCAAATCTAGATCCGAAGCTCTGATACCAATTGTTAGATGAAATTGTGCCTCACAAATGCAAATGCTAGCGAGTGATTTCTAAGGTCCCAAATGGGTAGAAATCCAAGTGCACAATTAACCCAACAACGAATGCGGATAACAATAATCTAGATGTTGCACAATAATTCTCTAACATAGACTAATAAACCCACGAAAGTATAGATAGTAACAAAAACGTTTATCTATAATTATAGCAAGTTCAAAACAAATAACACCGTGATTTAACGTGGTTCCACTATCGGTGTGATAATGTACATCCACCAAAGAGAGAGAGAGACCAAGAATATTATTACCAACCAAGGAAGATTACAAAGTGCTTGTACAAGGATCTTGAGATCCACGATCGCCTAACTAAAACTTTCACGAAACACTACCAAATATCAAGAACACTCTTAACCTCAAGAATATATTAGGGAGAGTATTTGGTGTTTAGCTAGAGAAAGCTTAAGAAAGGGATGATGAATAATGAAGAGGATGGCTCCTATTTATACTAGTGGGAGAAGTATGGACTAAGTTAACTTAGGGTGTGTTTGGTATAGTGGACAGAATGGGACAAGACAAAACAGAACACACTTGTTTCATGTTTGGTGTGACCATATGTAGAACAGACAAGAAATAAGTTGGACAAAGGTAGAACACGCTTGTTCCCCTCCTAGCCCCTGGAACAAGAAAGAACAAGATAAGATGGACCAATATACCCTTAAACCTAATACTATTTCTCATCTGGTTTACGCCTCTTCCTCCTTGTTAGAAAATGAATATGATTGAAGGAGACGATGAATATGCTGAAGGTTTGAAACCTCGATATATTAATTAAGAGAAAATGTACAATATGATGAAAGTAAAAATAGCGGCTTGACCTAAACTAGAAGATACAATAGAAATATATACACAGACTATATGGGCCCATGGGCTTGGGCCTAATACACATATGTACATTAACATCCCCCCTTAAACTCAATCGGGAGAAGAATGAGCCAGATGGAGTTTGGAAACTAGATCACAAAACCGTCCTGGTAGATGAGCTTTAGTGAAAATGTCGGCCGGTTGATCAATAGTTGAAATAGGAAGAAGTTGAATAGTCTGACGAGTCACGTGTTGACGAACAAAGTGACAGTCAATTTCAATATGCTTCGTTCGCTCGTGGAAAACGTCATTGTGAGCAATCTGAAGAGCACTATTGTTGTCGCACCACAAAGGGGTTGGAGAATGTTGAGGTGCCCCCATGTCAGAGAGTAGCCAGCGTAACCACACAAGTTCTTGAGCCGTGTCAGCTAGTGCTCGATACTCAGCTTCAGTACTGGATAGAGTTGTCAGAGATTGTTTCTTGCTCCTCCAAGAGATGAGAGAGTCTCCAAGAAAGAAACAGTAGCCAGTAGTAGAGCGACGGTCCGTAATGTCACTGTCCCAATCGGCATCAGAAAATCCTCGCAAATTCAATGAGGATGCGGATGAAAAATGAAGACCGTGAAACATGGTCCCCTTTAAATATTGAAGGATGTGAAGGACAACAGCATAATGATCTGAACAGGGTGCGGACATGAACTGACTGACTGTATGGACAACATAGGAAATGTCAGGTCGAGTCACTGTTAGGTAGACAAGTGACCCCACTAACTGTCGATACAGAGTAGGATCACGCAGAGGAGGTCCAGCATTCGGAGCCAGATGAAGGTTGTGCTCAAGAGGAGTGGATGCAGTTTTGTTGTCAGTAAGCCCAACTTTTGTCAAGAGATCGGACGTGTATTTGGCTTGACAAAGATAAATTCCCGACGGATCTGAGATCACCTCAAGACCAAGAAAATAGTGTAAAGAACCAAGATCCTTCATCTCAAAACAGGAGCTGAGAGATGTCTTGAGATGAGCTATGCCAGTAGAGTCACTTCCAGTAATAATCATGTCATCCACATATAACAGAAGTAAGATTGTGCCAGCCTCAGTGGTCCGAGTAAACAGTCCTGAATCGTAGTTGCTGGGTGCAAAACCCAGAGAGATGACGGTGGAACTGAACTTCTCAAACCAAGCTCGCGGAGCTTGCTTGAGTCCATAAAGAGCCTTCCGAAGTCGACAAACATGACCTTGTGGAAGACGAACACCCGGAGGAGGTGTCATGTAGACTTCCTCAGATAAGTCACCATTCAAGAAGGCATTCTTCACATCTATCTGAAAAAGAGGCCATTGTTTGGTAGTTGCGATGGCTAGAAGACTGCGAACAGAAGTGACTCGAGCAACAGGTGCAAATGTATCCTCATAATCAATACCATACTCTTGATTGAAGCCCCTGGCCACAAGGAGAGCTTTGTACCGATCAATAGACCCATCAGATTTTGTCTTGATTTTAAACACCCATTTGGAGCCAATGGGTGACTTGCCCGGAGGAAGAGGGACAAATTCCCATGTCTGAGCTTTGTCAAGAGCCTGAAGTTCCTCATCCATAGCTTTCTGCCAATCAGGATTAGAGGAGGCTTCCTTGTAGGAAGTAGGTTCGTGATTTGACAGAAGAGTAGCATAAACATGATAATCACGGAGATGAGAAGGAACTTGTCTTACCCAATCTGATCGTATAACATTATGAGATTGAGACGTTCCAAGAGCCAAAGATTCAGCAGGCACCTCAGATGTTGGTTGTGCGGATGGAGCAGATGATTGATGTTGATCAGGAAAACTAGAAGAGGCAGACTGTGTAGGGGCAGGGGACTCTGAAGGAGAGGCAGATTCAGACTGTGATGGAACAACAGGTGGAGGCAATATGATGTCATATTGGAGTGAGTCCAATGAGACGGACGCATCAGTGAAGAACGGAGTGGTGAAAGTGGGAGACTCACGAAACTTGGATATAGAGGAAAAAGGAACATGTTCCCAGAAGGTAACATGACGCGATATACGAAGACGCTGGGAGATAGGATCCCAGCAGCGATAGCCTTTGTGCTCAATACCATCTCCAAGGAAGCAGCAAAGTCTAGAGCGAGGTTCAAGTTTGGTATATTCATGGGGTTGTAACTGAACAAAACAGGCACTACCCCAAACTTTTAGGAGTTCATAGGCAGGGAGGATGTTATAAATAGCCTCTTAAGGAGACTTATGTTTAAGAAGAGAAGTAGGATGGCGATTGATAGTATAAACTGCAGTGAAAGCAACTTCCCCCCAAAACCGTTCCGGACATTTAGCATAAATGAGAAAAGTGCGAACTGTATCAAGTATATGACGGTGTTTGCGTTCGGCACGTCCATTTTGAGGAGATGTGCCGGGACAGGAGTACTGAGAGAGAGTCCCTTGAGATTGAAGAAAGGAGAGGAGAGAGGACTCTTTGTATTCCATAGCATTATCAACTCTAAGAATCTTTATAGATTTTGAAAATTGAGTATGAATCATCCGAGCAAACATAATATTAAATTTAGGTAGCTCCGAACGATGTTTCATGAGATATATCCATGTGAAACGTGTATGGTCATCAACAAAAATAACAAAATATCGAGCACCCCTCATTGATGGATGTGGTGCTGGTCCCCATACATCAGAATGAATAAGATCAAAAGCAGAAGTAGAATTAAACTCATTTGTTTCAAAGGATAGAGCATGATGTTTTCCAAGTTTGCATGATAAACAAGAAATACTGTCAGTGGACACACAATTTCCTAACACCCCTGAATTAGCTAATGATTTTATTCTGGCTAGAGATAAGTGACCTAGCCGGGCATGCCACAATTCAAAGGAAGAAGAGCTGGAAACGGAGGCAACAAGATTTGAAGATGGTAACGGCAGACGAAGATAGACCACTTCAAACATCCGTCCAACCTTACGGCTGAGTCCAAGGATCTGCTTGGTCTTTGGATCCTGTACAATACAACCAGAAGAATGAAATAAAATGATCAGGTTAGCTTCTAAAAGCTGCGCAACTGAAACTAAGCTCAGAGATAGTTTTGGAACATTGAGAACACCCGGTAATTGAATATAAGGAGTGGAGACATTTCCACTAAAGGATACCGGTAGGCCAGTGTTGTCAGCAGTTCGTACTGACGTAAAATGCTGAGGTGGTTTCTTAGAAACAAAACCATCAGTGCAGGGTATCATATGATTGCAACACCCAGAGTCAAAAAGCCATGAGTTACCTGATGCAGTTGAGTGTTGAGAATTCATACCCATAGCACCAGACATGATCTGCTCCATGAGCTCCTGATTACGACGCATCAGTTCCATGAGGTCAGGTGAGGAGACTGGAGAAACCTCGTTATTAGCAATAGTAGATCCAACAACAGCGTGAGTCTGGTTCTGAGGGCAGTCAGACTCATAATGGCGCGGATGAGTGATACCACACCGACGACACTTGCGAATAGGACAATCAAGGAGAAGATGAGCAGTAGAATGGCAAAAGGCACACTCAGATGTGTTCGACTTTCCCACAGATTTGGAATGGTTGCTGTTGGTCCATTTACCTTTGGACTTGGGATTTGAGTAACTGAGATTGGTAGCCATGGTATGAACCGATAGTATCGACCGGTAGTGTTCGACCGATAAGGTGATGTTCAACCGGTTGGGTGATGTTCGACCGATAGAGTTCGACCGATAGGTGTTCGACCGATAGAGTTCGACCGATAGGATTCGACCGATAGGCTTCGACCGATAGGGTTCGACCGATAGGTGTTCGACCGATAGGTGTTCGACCGATAGAATTCGACTGATAGGTGTTCGACCGATAGAGTTCGACCGATAGGATTCGACCGATAGGGTTCGACCGATAGAATTCGACCGAGAGGTGTTCGACCGATAGGCGTTCGACCGATAGAATTCGACCGAGAGGTGTTCGACCGGTTAGGGTTTCAGAAAACAGACCAGCAACGGCTTCAAAACAGATCGATCGATCTGACCTTAAAGAAACAAATCGATTCAAAGCAAAGAAATCGATTCAAAGGCGATGACTCACAAAGAACTAGCGGCTGCGGCGACAAGAGACGCCAAGAGGCAGAAGCGGCGACGAGAGTCGATTATGGTTCGGATGAACAGTGATGATGATGAACAGTAAAACGATGAACAGTAAAATCAAAGAATAAACCTACAGCTCTGATACCATGTTAGAAAATGAATATGATTGAAGGAGACGATGAATATGCTGAAGGTTTGAAACCTCGATATATTAATTAAGAGAAAATGTACAATATGATGAAAGTAAAAATAGCGGCTTGACCTAAACTAGAAGATACAAGAGAAATATATACACAGACTATATGTGTAACACCCTGGATTTTCATTATATCTCATCCTTGTATTCTTGTGTTAAGATGTTGTCGTTAGCACCGTGTTTGGTTTGAAGTTGAGTTGGATTTTGAGAATTTTGGGGGACAAGCAGTGAACTACGCGAGTTGCACCGCGACTAGAGGTCGCGGCACAACCCGCGTAACCCACTGTTTGAAATGAGATTCGTGGAACTTCGCGAGTTGCACCGCGACTATAGGTCGCGGCACAACCCGCGTAACTCACTGTTCATTGGGACACGGGCGAGTTATGCCGCGAGTTGAAGTCGCGGCATAACCCGCGTAGTTGCCTGGCTAACTTAAGGGTTTTTAACCCAAAATATCTTCACTTCTCAGGATCTTTCTCTCTCTCTCGAAATCTCTTCTCTCTCTCTAAATCGTTCTCTCTCTCTCTCTAGAGTTTGGTGGTTAATATTTGGTGTTAGATCCGAGGTTTCGGTGTTTTAAGCTTCACTTCTACGACGTGATCGTTATCTGCTTTTCAGGGTTTTATTCTGAAACCTACTGGTGAGTTCCTACTACCATTTTACAAACTTTATACATGTCAAAACTCTTATTTGCGAAATCCGAAGTATTTCTACGGTATGATTTCATGTTCTATACATTTTGATATAAATGGAGTTTTTGGTGATTTTTGGGGTTCCCGATCAGTTTTGACTAAAAGGATGTATCTTATCTTATTGAAGTAAAATGATGGTTTACTTGCACATTATGTGGATATGTGAAAAGAATGTTTAAGAACTCATTTTTAATTATTTTCATTCTCACCAGAAGTTGAACTGGAAATGACATTTTGTTTATAAAATGTGTTTATACCATATGTTTATTTATGGTTGGTCACATATGTTGTTGTGACGAGTCTGTACCATTACTAGCGGATCCCTAGGTTTTGAGTCGACTGTATTATTGGGATGTCATATTCCCCATTTTGTAACTATGGATGCATATGATCCTCGGGGACAACTTGGTACGGTTATGTGAGGCCGGATACTAGCCATGGTTCATAGTGATCCTAGTGAAGGAGTATACATTGGTTTTGCTTGGGGATAGATCTCACGTTGTAGCACGGACTTATGTGTTCGTATCCTCGGATTCCAATTGTTTAGCTCATAACTCGGATTGTGGCTTACTTAGTGTTATGCCACAATCCTTGGTAAAATGTTTTATCATGGGTCATTTGATAATATGTTTATAACGGAAAAGCCCAGTTGTGGCAAAGGTTTCAATTGTAAAATTTAACCTCTTTGGAAATATTATCTTTTGATGTAAATATTTATATCTTTTATGCTTTATAAACTGTATGTTCTCACCAGGCTTTAAGTCTGACACTTTTTCTCAAATGATGTGTATAACAGGTTTCCCTTAGCGGTGGGTTGTCGGGGTTTTTGAGAGACGGGTTGGTCTCGAGGCATTTTGAGATGACTAGTATTGTATCTGGGCATTTGTTAAGTCCCATTCTTTTGATGAATTATGGTTTGTCAACATATGTAATCTTGCTAGAAGTGTCTAGATTAGTTTGTTGATGAATCCCATTTATGTACAGGTTTTGTAAAGTCAAAATGACTGATCCCCTTTATGGGAGGTTTATATCAATGCGAACGTCATGTTGCCAGTTTTCCCATGTTTTATTTTACTCTGATTTCTAGGGCATTACAATATGGGCCCATGGGCTTGGGCCTAATACACATATGTACATTAACACTCCTCTCCTTCAGTTTGAGATCGACAAAGGATTTTCTCCATGAAATTTCTTCAATCTGCAATGCAATCGGTTTCTTCAATCGTTTTTTTGCAATCGGTTTCTCCAATCTATTTTCTGCAATCGATTTCTTCAATTGATTTTTTCGCATTCAATTTCTCCAATCGATTTTCTACATTCAGTTTCTTCAATCAATTTTTTGCAATCGATTTTGTCCAACCAATATCTCCAGTCGATTTCTTCAATTGATTTTCTGCGTTCAATTTCTCCAATCGATTTTCTACAATCAGTTTCTCCAATCTATTTTCTACAATCGATTTCTTCAATCGATTTTCTGCGTTCGATTTCTCCAATCGGTTTTCTACAATCAGTTTCTCCAATCTATTTTCTACAATCGACTTCACTAAGTTCACGACTTCTCATCAGATTATCGACCTACACCTTGAATCTACCTTTCTTTCTCATGTTGATAGTGATTAATGGCCACTTGAACTTGATTTTTGGTCACTGTAACTTTTTTGTGGTTTGACAAATCCATTGCACTATGTATTTGTGGTTTGATAAAGCCTAATTTGATAACTCTATTGCACTATTTTTGTGGTTTGATATTCCATCTTCTTGGAAGTGTAGGTTTTTGGTTTGAAGTATAAAAGCATATTTTGTTTTACATATGTTATAGCCAAATCGTGAATAAATTAGTTTTATGTTTTTGATAAATCCACTGCACTATGTATTAACGATGTAGATTAGTTTTATGTGATCTAATCTATGATTTTTCATCAGGGGTAATTTCGTCATTTAACCGGTCTAGTCCTGTTCTGTCTAGTCCTGTTATGTCTTACCAAACGCTGAATAATTATCTTGTTCTGTTCTGTCCTATCCTGTTCCATTTTGTCATGTCTTGCCCTGTCTGCATACCAAACCAAACGCTGAATAATTATCTTGTTCTGTTCTGTCCTATCCTGTTCCATCTTGTAATGTCCTGCCCTGTCTGCATACCAAACCAAACGCTGAATAATTATCTTGTTCTGTTCTGTCCTATCCTATTCCATACGCACCCTTAGTGACTAAGGCTTGGATATGAGAAGATGAGGTTAATAACAAAAATTTAAGGGTTAAGTTTTGGCCTTTTTTTTTTAAATCTTGTGTAACATATGTAATATTACAACACAATTAACTGTCGGGCAGCAAGTTGCGTGGGAGAACCCGCATAAGTCGTTGTTGTCAACAAAACTACACAGCTTCAAGCCACAGGAGAACCCATTTTGATAATAGATAGAGGAATCTTATTATAAGGCAACAAAGGTTTCCTCTTTTGTTCTATGTGGGACAATGTAATAAGCAAATCCCAACACATACAACTACAAGGGGGATATCTGCTGATGCTGCAACTTCCATAGGGACTGCGCATTCCATAATGGCCACAAGTATCCACTGCTGCATTTCCAAATACAAGCCGGTCCTTGATTTCCTCGACCCAACGCAACAACACTTTGTTATCGTCGGACATCACAAGTATCCTCTGCCCGAACTCTTAATCTCATATATATAATTAATTTTCTTTTCATTAACAACAAACTCGACTGAGTAAACCGGATTTGGGGTATCCATGGGCAAGCCACGAAACTTAAGACCATTCCATGAATGGTCGACCCTTGAGTGTAAAATTGAGCTTCGACTCTCAAATATCTGTGGATATCCATGTGTATATATCCAGTTCTAATATAGACCTATAGAAGGATCATCAGGACTCTTCCAAGATGCTACAAAGCTCTCTTTTCCTGTTACCAAATCCTTCCCGATTTTCATTCCTGGATAATCAAAACTTTGCCAGATCGGATTTGATTTGGTGGTATGTTCATCCCACAGAACAAGATTGCCGCTGTCCAGAAGTTGTGCCTCCATATTACGATTCCTGACAGATACTGTCGAATTGGATGACCAGATCATAGTATTTCCAGCACCGAGAATCTGTAGGGTTCCTTCTCTACTGACTTCAAAAACACCATTGATTGGTTTCTCTCGGTTAGCAACCCATACAACGGTTGATATCTTCTTGTACCATATCCCTAAATACTTATTCTTGGACTTTCCAGGGCTGAAAAATTAAGCCCAGTTCATACATCTCACCGTTTGAGACCATGATGTCACCATCTTTGATTGCTTGATTTCGCCCAAAATTGAGTAGGGAGGTGAGAATCGCTGAGCATTGATCTAGCAGCTTCAATAATCGTTCTGTTTCTTCTTTCAGCGACTCCGTTTTGCTGAGGTGTTCTTACTGAGGATAAATTATGAGAAATTCCCTTGTTTAAAAGAAATTGTTCAGAGAACTGTTTTTAAATTCAGTTCCATGATCACTTCTTATAGAGCGAACAGTAAGATTATTCAGCACTTCCATCTTTTTAACAAAAGATATTAGTTCTTCTGGAGTATCACTCTTGCAGCGAAGAAAGATAACCCAGGTATAGCGAGAGTATTCATCTACAACGACAAGTGTATATTTCTTTCCAGCTATTGATTGGATGTTCACAGGGCCAAACAGATCCATATGCAAGAGCTGAAGAGGACTTGTCACTGAGGAGACTTGTTTTGACTTGAAACTAGCTTTTGTTTGTTTTCCTTTTTCACATGCTGAGCAGAAAGATTCTTTAGCATATGAGTGCTGAGGAAGACCATAAACTAGTTCCTTAGAAGAGAGAGAATTCAGGGTTTTGAAATTTATATGAGAGAGCCTTTTGTGCCATAGCCAGTTGACATCAGAAGAGGCTTTAGAGAGAAAACATAAGTTTTCAGTGGTAGTAGAGTCCATATCTATTACATAGACATTTTCTCTGCGATAACCACTGAGAGAAAGTTTTCCTTTCTCATTCACCACTGAACATGCTTTCTTAGAAAAGCGAACTTCGTAGTCTTTGTCACATAGCTGGCTGATGCTTAGAAGATTGTGCTTCAGTCCATCTACATAAGCGACTCTTCGAAAGGTAGTTGTTCCATTGCTGAGAACACCAAACCCTCGGGTATATCCTTTTCCATTTCCACCAAAGGTCACAGAGGGACCTTTTTCTTCCTTGTATTCAGTGAGCAGGTCTTTTTGCCCAGTCATATGACGAGAACATCCACTATCGAGATACCAGATGCCCTTTGATCCCTGCACACATAAGGAAGATTAAGCGTTGTTTGGTACCCACTTTTCAATGGGTCCTTTAGTGTTAGTGGATATGGAAGATTTAACAGTCTTCATAGCAGATGAAGATTCAACTTCAGTGATAACCTTCACTTTGGTTAATTTCTTAACCTTGGTCGACTTTTCAGCTTTAGTGACCTTTTCAGCCTTGGAGGCATTCATCTTCACTTTAGCTGATTTATCAGCTTTAGTGGCAGTTGGACATTTGCTTGAAATATGGTCAGTAAAACCACAGTGATAGCATTTTCTACATTTGAAAATGGTTTTAGGACCAGAAGTAGAAGGTTTTGCAAGTTTAAGATGAGCGGGGCCAGGTCCAAGAATGCTTTTCTCATGAGATCTGGGAGGAATTTTCATTTCTTCAGATCTCATGGGTTTAAGGTCAATCTTTAGCTTTGGAGGACAAAGATCGAAGATTTCTATCATAGAGCTAGAGGATTGATTCACTGAAGGTTTAGAAGGAACTTTCAGCTTTGCTTTCTTGGTAGCCTTCTGAGGACGAAGAATGGATTTTCCTTTATCCGCAGACTTAGAGCCTTTGGATTTTTCCTCGGGGATAGAATTAGAGGAAGAACAGGGATATAATTGATTATAAGAAGTGTCAAAGAAAGAAGTGACAAACGTTCCAAACTTAAGCGTGGAACTTTCTTCTTTAGTTTCATCCTGTGGTTTCCAAAAACCAAGACCAGTTCTATCACTTTCAGAAATTTGAGCATTTATTATCTCAGAGATCTTTGTTGATGATTTGCACCATTTTTCAACATGAGTCTTTTCTTCTTTTAGAGCAGCGATGGCTTGTTCGCGTTCAATGCTGATGATTTCATTTATAATGACTTGATCTTTCAACTTTTCTTCTAAAAGAGTTAGTTCTCTGATCTTTTCATGACATTTTTCTAGCTCTTGAGTTAAATGAACATTTTTGTTCTCAGCTTGAGTTTTGTCGTTTATAGCATTATAAAGATCAATCGTCAGCACATCAACAACGCGACTTCTCTCTACTTCAGGCAGAGAGGGATTAGTAGATATAGATACCTGAGATGATGTGTAGCTCATAGAAGGTTCAGATGGTTCTTCCACTTCTTCTTTAATCTCAGCCATGAGGCAGAGATTAGCGACTTCTTCTTCATTAGAACTTGATTCTTCTGATTCAGCCCAGTCATGTTCTTCAGCGATGAGACCTTTACCTTTTCGTTTGTAGCTTTTCAGCTTTTGATATTTGTTCTTCAGCTTTAGGTATTTGTCATCACTTGATCTTCTTGAGGTAGAAGGCTTGAAGACCTTTTTAGACCTGCACTCACTAGCAAAGTGTCCAATCTTTCCATAGTTATAGCAAGTAGCAGAAGCCTTATCAACAGAAGTTGATTTTGGCTTGTCAGTGATAGAGAGAGGCTTATTTCTTTTGAAATTGCTCTTTCTTGAAAATCTCTTAAAAGAGTTTGTCAAGAGTGCTAAGGATTCATCGAACTCTGAAAGATAAGGGTCTGATAGATCCTCAGATTCAGAATCTAACTCAGTGATGGTGAGAGTAGATCGCTGAGATGGAATTATCTCTGAAGAGACTAAAGCAACAGGAGTGCTTTTGGAGTCTTTAGAGTCTTTTACAAGATTCTTCTTCAAGAGATTCGATTGCTCATAATTGAGCAATATTCCATACAAAGTGCTGAGAGAAAGAGAATTTAAGTCTTTTGTCAGCATAAGACATATTGAATAACTGTCCCAACTTTCAGGAAGACATTCTAAGAATTTTGTTAGGACCTCAGAATTAGAATAGGTCCTACCAACTGTTCTTAGATCAATGATTAAGCAGTTAAACCGCTGATGAACGTCAGAGAGAGATTCATTCTTACCAGCGATGAAACTTTCATACTGTCTTACCAAGTTAATCTTTCGAGTCTCTTGGATTTTAGTGGTGCCCTCATATTGAACACATATGGTTTCCCACATTTCTTTAGAAGTTTTCAGATGCATGATGGAATGAAAAACTTCATCAGGAAGAGCCATTGAGATAATGGTCTTTGCTCTTGCATCTATACCTACCTTATTTTTGTCTTCATCACTCCACTGTCTTATTTCCTTAACGACATAGCGTTCAGGGACAGCTTCAGTGGTGGCAGTATCGGGAACTGCAGCTATAATTCTAATAGGTTCATAGGGTCCATTTTCTATATATTCAGGTATAGTAGGATCAACACCTTCAAGAAATAGCATCATTCGAATTTTCCATAGAGAAAAGTTATCTCTGCTAAATCGAGGAGGTTTAGAAAGTGAACCATTATCATAGTAGTTTGTGTTTGTGTTAAGTGCCATTTAGAACAGCAAGGAAGAGAATAAAGCAAGATCTTGTTTATCAGATTAAACAACCTGCTTTGATACCACTTGTTGGTCCCGAAGGTGCTTAACAAGTTTGTAGAAGGGGGGGTTGAATACAAACACATAAATTTAAAGTTTAATAAATTGTTTATTGATAAATCAAACACAATTTACAAGTTTGTTGCGGAATAAGATTAAGACAGACTCAATCTAAACAAACTTAAGAAACACTAAGATGGTTGCACAAGAATTTCAGAGAATGGGGGAATTAAGGAATATAGAAAACAAAGGTTTCTATTTGGAGTTCAAGGATTGAGCACCACCTCAGGTGGAGGGGTGATCTTCCTATTTATACCTTATGCATTAAATGCATGGCAGGGCACTTTACACGCGGCGTTTACTGATTGGCTTTGGAAGTCTGACTTTGGGAGACATGCTTTCGGCCGGATCATGAACAGTGTAGTTGACAAAGTTGTTGTACGAATTGTGGCAGAGGCATGTCCTTTCTGACACATCGTACTGAGTTGTGCAAGGTAAGACAAAAGGAAACTTGAGGTATAAGCTTTGTGATCATTCGATCGCTGAATATCTCTTTCTTCAGAGACATCAAGAGTTCAGCGATCACTGAAGCTTTCCTCATGTTCCTTCGCGTAAGTAGAGTTGTCTTTGCTTCACTGATATCCGCATCAGGTCACTAGTAGACTTCTCTTTGTTCAGCAGCTTTGTCTTCGATTCAGCTATGAACATCTGTTGACACGAGACTTGTCTTCAGGGATTACATTACTGTTTACATCAGAACTATCAACGATAACTGAACAGACTCAGTTTGATCACTGATAGTGAAACACTAATACATATTAAATGTTTATAAGAAAGATTATCAACGATAACTGAACAAACTCAGTATGATCGTTGATGGTGAAACACTAATACATATCAAACGTAATTTTCACTAAGTATAGAAAAGGGTCGTTATTAAATCACTGAGAGAGTTTGGATCAACAATGTAGTGTTCAATAGTCAAACCATTACACTTAGAGTTTTAGAGTCATCGAAATCTCCTCTACACCTATGGTCTGACTTTCAATAAGGCAAACCATTACATGTAGTGTTCAATAGACTTCTAACTTGGTTGACACCTACGGTTTGACTTTTCAATAATCAAACCATTACACGTAGAGTTTTAAACTTTCCAAAACACCTTTCTTTGATTGTAACCTACGGTTTTGACTTTCCAATAGTCAAACCATTACACCTTTCTTACGTATGATGCTTATTGTAAGAATAATTTTGAGATGAGGGCTATACTTCTATAGACCGTCAACGACTTCCCTGCCTACGCAATGTTGTCGGGTTGGAGCATGCACGACAAGCTAGCCTGCCCGTACTGCATGGGTACAGTCGATTCGTTTCAGTTAAGAAATGGAGGTAAATCTTGTTGGTTTGACTGTCATCGGAGATGGTTACCTAGTGCACACCCCTTCCGACGTGATCGAACAGGGTTTCTGGATGGATCTAGGGTGTTAGCCGGTCTACCACCCGAGTTAACCGGTGCAGAAATCTGGGAACAGGTCCGTCATCTTCCAACTGTTTACGACGGCTCCCCGTTTCGACCGACCAATAGAAAAATTACCGGTTTCGGAATCACTCATAATTGGGTGAAGAGAAGCATCTTTTGGGAGCTGCCATATTGTAAGACGTTGTTAATCCGACACAACCTGGATGTCATGCACATTGAGAAGAACGTCTTTGAGAATCTCTTTAACACTGTCATGGATACATAAAAAACGAAAGACAATATAAAAGCAAGGAGGGATGTAGAGATTTATTGCAACTGACCGCAGTTGCACATTGTCACGTCAGGCAATAAAGTAATGAAGTCGAAGTCATCGTTCACTTTGACGAAACAACAAGTAAAACAAGTATGTGAATGGTTGAAGAGACTGAAGTTTTCGGACGGGTATGCTTCGAATATTGGGGGCTGTGTAAACATGGCAGATTACAGCTTTTATAGCTTCAAGAGTCATGATTGTCATGTGTTTATGCAACGATTGCTTCTTATTGCGTTACGAGGGATGATAACGACTCCCATATGGGATGCGATAACGGAGTTATGCACATTCTTTCGTGTAATCTTCTCAAGGGTGTTACACTTAGAAGACTTGATTCCATTGCAAACAAGTATCGTTCAAACAATTTGTAAGTTGGAAAAAGTCTTCCCGCCCGGATTCTTTGATTCTATGGAACACTTAGTGATACATTTGACATGAGAAGCCATAAATGGTGGGCCGGTCCAATATAGGTGGATGTATCTTTATGAGAGGTAAATGAACTTTGACATTCAAATACTTACCTATTTATTTTCTAACACGTATTTCAATCGTTGTTTAGGAAACTTGGGTCGTTGAAGAGGAATGTTAGAAACAAAGCTAGGGTGGAGGGGTTTATCATTGAGTCTTATCTAGTAAATGAACTCTCCACCTATTTCTCCCTGTATTTTGATCCACAGATAGAAACTCGACATAATCGCGAGTCAAGAAACTTTACCCCAGATATTCCTAGTTCTTCAGGAATAGACGATCGCTTGAGCATATTCAAGGTTCCATCTCGTGGATTATTCGAGAAGTGGGGGGGGAAGACCATCTTGTCTCAAGCCGAGATTCACAAGATCCACACATATGTGTTGTTGAATTGTGAAGAAGTTCGACCTTTTCAATGGACCTTCGATGAGTGGATACGACAAAGAGAACCTCATCTTGATGCAGTTACACGGGATAAAGCTCGGGATGAAAGGTTTTCTACTTGGTTCGAACAACACGTGAGTACAAACATATGAAATTTACGTATGTAATGTTACACATATGTAATTTATTTCTTATTTGTGGTTTTATAGGTCATGCTCGGATCAGGCGATTTCTCCGACCACTTGAAATCCCTAACACGTAGACCAGGCCGATATACTTGGTCGCATAAGGGATATTTTGTCAATGGTTACAAGTTTCATACGGTAACACATGTTGTTGGGCGTGTCACACATAATAGTGGCGTATGTGTGAGAGGATCTTGTTATGACGACTCCGAGTTTGACTATTACGGATTTTTGGATGACGTGTTAGACGTGGAGTATTACGGTGTGGGCTATTGTGTTGTAGTTTTGTTCAAGTGTACATGGTTTGATAGTCCAGATGGAGTTAGATTCGACCCTAAACATGGGTTGGTTGATATCAAATACAAGTCTAGACTCAGAGGTGAGGACTATTACGTCCTAGCATCACAAGCGGAACAAGTGTATTACACACCCTATCCTTCAGGAAGTAAGGATTTAAAGGACTGGTGGGCAGTTGTGAAGACCAAAGCCCGTGGAATATATGAAGTTGCAGAAAGGGCTATCGATGTGTTGGATGATGATAACGTGGATGGAGAACCGTTCTTTCAAACCAACGAATGGGTAACTCATAATACAAACAACTGGGTAAATGAGGACCTCGATTCCGTCCCTCTTGTCACTGGGGAGCTCAAAGTAGTCGCCACAAATGACGAAGCTAGCGACGAGGAAGAAGAATTTGAAGATATGGATGATGATGAAGATAACGAAGATGAACTTATGTTATCTAATCACTCGTCTGATAACTAGTGTGTCTTTCTTATGTAGACATTTTCGTGTTAAACATTCTCTATTTTGCCGTTCTTATGTAGACATTTTTCAGGTTAAACATTCTCTATGTTGCTGTTCTTATGTAGACATTTTGGGTCTTATTATTTATGTACACTTATATCATTTTGTGTTAACCATTCTCTATTTTTAGATGTCTGGACGCCCTTCTAATGGTAGTAGGGGTTATAGGGGTAGGGGCAGTAGCAGCTCCGCTAGGTGTGGTGACCCCCAGGCCGATGAGTTCACCGGCGACGCACTAGATCAGATCCAGTCTGATGACGGACTAGCAGCGGGCTCGAGGGTTAGAGGCTCGAATGTGGCATCACAGACGCCCCAGCCGAGACAGCGACCGCCACTTTTGTTGTCTGAAGCAGGCGGGTAAGTAGATGTGATATATTATTTATTCTAGTACATAATAAACCGATCCTAATGTTTTTTATGTTGTATATTTTGCAATTGTGAAGGTTTAAGGACAAGTCGGCAGTCCGGAGGGCCATTGTCGTCTTTAAGTCCATGTTCGATGGTCCTTAGGCTCATTTTAGGGATGTCCCTAATGAGCATTATCCACTGATGTTGGATCGATTTCAGGTAGGTATTTTACTCTATTTAACTTATTGAGTGGATTTATTTTTACTTAATCCAAACAATGTGTTTGCAGTTGTATTATAGTTGGCCTCCTGAGATGGACGCCGACGTAGTAGTGGCATTCCGGCGTATCCTAAGTAATAGGTACGCCGACATGATGAGAGATGCACGTCGCTTTGCCCAAGAAAGGGCTTTAGTCATTGATGGTGTCCAGTTCGACGGACGTGACTACACGATTCTTGCCGCACACCCTCCAGAGTGGATCCGGACTAAGTTTTGGGTGCAGATGATTGAGCAGGTTTGTTTTGTTTTGAATACTTGTATCTAGTTGTAGTAGGATTTATATTGATTTATGTCTTCTTTTTAACAGGTATGGAACACCGACGCGTTCCAGCGTGTATGTGCGGCCAATACGGCCAATCGGGCCACCGAGTATGAGGGGATGACATCCAGACACTGTACTGGATCTATTAGTACCGCTATGCATCGGGACCGCATGGTAATTTATCATACACTAGACTAAATGTATATAATTGATGAATATATGTACTATATACATGATTTTATTACCTACTAACAATTTAAGTTGTGTATTGTAGAGAGATGCATGGGGCCGTGAGCCTACCAGCAACGAGGTTTGGGAGGCTACACACTGCACCAACAGGAAGCTTGTTCCGGGTGCGACTGGTCCGTCCACGGATCCTACGATCTACGTTTACCCAAAGGCGGCTCATACGGCGGTAAGTTCAATTATGCATGGCTATATATTTGTTTGTTTTATAAGATAGATAGAAATTATAACAAACTTAGTTTGGGCTGCCATTGTTGGGCAGACGATAGGATTGTTTTGATAAAAGCAGGTAATGGATATATGTTCACATCACAGTTGAAATGCTGCCGAATTTTCTATAGGTTAGTTGACTTGACAATGTCTAATTTGGTAAACTGTAGGATGCCTACCATCGGATTAGGGAGGAGTACCCGGACTTACCTCCCGGCACTGTACCTCCCAATGATGTCGAGTTTTGGGAGCGTAGTGTCGGAGGACGGCGTAAGGGCCGTATTTTTGGATGGGGGACCAGTCAGGATCCCTATTATGCTATGACCGGTGATTCAGGTGCCAGTTCGAGCGGGAGCACGTGCGACCGTCGCGATGAGGAGGTATGCTTGTCAAATGTTGTTTAATATTGTTAATCATATGTTTGTTAAATGTTGTCTGACATTGTTCTATATATGTTTGTCAAATGTTGAATTTCAGTTGGAGGAGCTGAGGCAGAGGTTAGAGAGAGAGGAAGCAGAGAGGATCCAGTTGCAGGAGCGACTACAGAGAGAAGAAGCAGAAAGGATCCGGATTTAGGAGCGAATGGATAGAGATGAAGTAGAGAAGAGACAGATGCAGGAACGAATGGCTCAGTTTGACGCGTTCATAATCAAGTTTAACAGTCAGTACCCCTTCCCCCCTTTCCCCCTCCGTAGGATTATGTTTATGTATTTATAGATATTTTGTATAGTTTAAGACTTAGTAATATTTAAAAATTGGCAGGTTTTGTACAGGATATAAACTGAAAAATTTTAATTTTTAATTATTATGTTTTTTAAAAATTAAATTACCGACGGATTATCCGTCGGTAATCCGTCGGAAATTATTTTTTAATTTAATTTTTATTTAATAAAAATCCGTCGGAAATCCGTCGCTAAATCCGTCGGAATTAGTCCGTCGGTGAATAGCCGTCGGTAATCCGTCGCTAATAACCCATGCCGTCGGTAACCGTCGGAGATCCGTCGGAAAATGAAGTCGTCGGTGATCCGTCGGTGATCCGTCGGTGATCTGAACGCCGACCACATTTCTACCGACGAATCACAGACGGATTTTGCTTTTACCGACGGATGACCGACGGAATAATGTTTTGTAGTGATGATCCTTCACAAACACACACACACACAAACATATATATATATATATATATATATATATATATATGGGTCTAATCAAATGAGAACTAGGTAGTTTGTGGTAACTTTGAGATACAATGTGGGCTACACATTTAGAATAATTAATATTAATTTTAAATAAATAGAAAAGGGTATTTTAGTAAATTTGTTTAACTCCTAAAATCTCTCATTTTCTCTTATATGTATCTTCTCTTTCTCTCTCTACTATATTAATTAATTCCTAAATTTTCTCATTTCCTTTTACAAAAGAGTATCACAATGTGCTATATCACGTATTTTTTATGTTTTTTCGATGTTTACAAAAGGATATCATAGTGTACTATTATGTATTTTTTATGTATTTTCGATTTTTACAAAGTGTATCACAGTGTGCATCACGTATTTTTGATGTTTTTTCGATCTTTACAAAGTGTATCACAGTGTGTTATCACGTATATATTTTCGATGTTTTTTCCATGTTTACAAAAGGTATGACAGTTTGCTATTATGTATTTTTCGATGTATTTTTGATCTTTACAAAGTGTATCACAGTGTACATCACGTATTTTTGATATTTATAAAGTGTATCACAATGTGCATCATGTATTCGCCAGAATAATTAATGGAGAGAGGAGAGAAGAAATAGGAGATTTCTAAAATACCGAAAGTACCCTTTGATTAAAATTACCAAAATTATTGATTTCCTAATTTATCCTATGATTTGTGGTTAAGATTGAATCTCATAGTTACCACAGATAATCGAGTTCTCCCTTAAATGGCCCATATATATATATATATATATATATATATATATATATATATATATATATATATATATATATATATACACAGAGAGAGAGAGAGAGAGAGAGAGGAGTGATCAAATGCAAACCACCTCTATTTGTACAAACTTACAAACTAATCTCAGTCGTCCATCTAGTCTAATGAATATCTAATTTTATTTTGTTTTCTTAATCATAATAAATGAACCTTATCAACTTTCATATATATCTCAATCGTATTTAATAAATCATGATTATTATCCATAAATATCTCAATTATTTTCTAATATAATGGTTTGTATGGTTTATACAAATGTCTTGGTTTGCACTATAACCCATCCCTATATATATAGGCCCATTGATTTGCTAACCATGACATTGGTGCTAACCGTGCTAACCAATCTCAACCGTAGATTGATGAGATCAATGGTTCAAATTAATTGATTTTTTATTAAAATAAAATATAAAAAACGGTTTATAAAAATAAAATGCATGCATGCACAAGGGTATTTCGGTCAAAATACATTTCCTTTTATATTTTAATTGAAATTTATTTTAATTAATTTTGAAGATAATCACGACATGAAATCAGGGAGAATTTTAAATTTAAATTATGCAGTTAGTTATTTTTGGGAGTTATCTTTTTAATTTGAAATTATCCTTTTTAATTTTAACTTCAATTTCATCATCATCTTCATAAAACTCTCCGTCTCTAATATTGCCGCCATCTACCACCTTTGTCTCCGCCCTGCAGTCACCTTACATATCTCCGAGAGCCACCGGAGATGACCCGAATCCGCCCTCGACCACCACCACCAGCGCCACCACCACATCGACTTCATTTACTCACCATCGACTCCGGTATCCTACTATGGGTCCCCCAACGACGATATCCCGAGCACTTCCTACACTCCCACGTCGGAAATATGCAATTTTTTCGACAATACGAAGCTGAAAATCGTCAACTGTGTTCCTCTACCGTCTTCCAATAGCACCGCGTATCTCGTTTTCGTTTCCGGTACCTCGGATTTCTTTCGCGAAAGGGTCGGTATCGCCTGCAAATGCGAAACTCAGGAGCTGCTATGTTTACGTAGGATATCACGGCCAAAACCTGAACTTGATACAGTTCTGTAAATGGCTGAAATCTGAGCTCGAGGTTCAGGGGATTGTTTGCTTTGTAGCGAATAGAACGAGATACGCAGATTCGCAGAGCCACGAGGTTGCCGATAGGGTCATTTAGAACAGTGAATCTGTGCATATATGCATATGCAACCTGTGCATATATGCACATATATGCATATGTAACCTGTGCATATATGCATATGCAACCTGATATATGCAGTTCGATGTAAATTGTATATTCATATATGCAACCTGTGCATATATACATTTGTGCATCTTTTAATATTGCATATGTGCATATGGTTATATGTTAAGTTTCAAACTTTAATGTTTAAAATGTTTTTGTTTTCTGTGCATGTGTGCATTGTTCAAATTATTAAGTCTTTGAACTATGGAAACAAGATAAATGTGGCGTGAATTAGGAAATTACCAAGTTTAATTTAAAAATATTATATTTAATATTAAGATAACTACCAAATTAAAAACCTTCTTAAAATATGGAGAAAATTTAAGTGGCTGAAAATTTAAAAATATTATATTTAAAAATTGGATAATTACCGATTTTAAAATTTAAAAATATGGAAAAAATTTAAAATTTAAAAATATTATCATTTAAAAATATTATGTTTAAAAATTGGATAACTACCAATTTTTAAAATTTTAAAATATTATATTTAAATGGCCGAAAATTTAAAAATATTATATTTAAAAATTGGATAACTACCAAATTAAAAATCTCCTTAAAATATGGGAAAAATTTAAATGGCCGAAAATTGTAAAATTCCAATAATACCCTTTGAGATTTAATATCATTGAGTGAATGACATAAACTCTAGGAAGCTTTTGATTGGTCGAAAATTGGTTAGCACGGTTAGCACCAATGTCGTGGTTAACAATTGAAAGGGACCATATATTTATATATATAGATAGATAGATAGATAAAGTTAGGTTGAGGGGAAAACCTCAAAAAAAGAAAAACTGAGGGACACCCTAGTAGGCCTATCTGGACGGTATGTACTTGTGCATACAAATAATTTGTAACATGCACAGGTACATATGCACAAATGCATCATGCACACGTACATAAAAACTTAAAAACAACTTAATTTACTTGTATGCACACGTCCAGGACTACCAAAATGTTCCTTAGTTTTCCATTTTTTTAAGGTTTTCTGAAACCCCTCTCTCTCTCTCTCTCTATATATATATATATATATATATATATATATATATATATATATATATATATATATACTTGCGATCACGTGAGACCAACATGTTTTCATGAGACCCGTGAGACCAAGTTTTTACACTTGAAACTTAACAGCAAAATGTTGTGAAGGTAACCTTCACACAGTGTTTTTGCTGTGAAGGTTCGGATTTTTTTTACCTTCACAGTATTTTGCTGTGAAGTTTCAAGTGTAAAAACTTGGTCTCACGGGTCTCACGAAAACATGTTGGTCTCACGTGAACCCAACCCTATATATATATATATATATATATATATATATATATATATATATATATATATATATATATATATATATTAATCCACGGTGTCAATTTAGGGGTTGTTTGTTTTTTTTAAAAAACCTCATAATGGCACTTAAGTCTGAATCGTTCAGACCTTTTTACACACCACCTCTTATTAATCATAACTAAAATAAGACTTCAGACTTTAGACCTCTTAAAAAACAAACGGCACCTTAGTAAATAATGATCAGATTTTAAAATTTTTAATTTCATGAGTTTTTTAGGCGTGCAAGGGTAATATAGGAAAAATGCAATAGAATTACATCAGACTATGATTCACGATAATCCCGGGATTCTGTAATTCTGATTATGTCGCAGTAGCGGATCCAGAAAAAATAATTGATGGCGGCCCGAGGAACAGGCGATGAGGCGAACAACGAGAACAAGTGACGCTAGACCAAGGAGCATTTTCTGTTTTCAGGAATTGGAAAGGGGTTAAGGGATCTTTGATATATTTTGTTGGGTCCCAGAAGCTATACCAAACTAAAATACAAGTAAAAAAAAATTAGCTGTCACGTGCAGGGCTGGTAGGGGCCCCAGGACCCCTACCCCTTCTTACTGCATCCGCCCCTGTTATGTCGCCAATGCTTCTGAAGTGGTTTTCAATGACATAAATCAAAAACAAAGCGGGAGAAGATTGCTTAGAGAGATTTCATAAGGAAGGGTTTTTCATATCAACATGCATCCAAATCGCTGAGAGATTCTTTTAATCTGTTTGGCAAATACATTCATTTCATCATCTGGTATTCATATAACTAGGGTTTTATTTTCTTAAGTATGGCATCATGATTAACTATGGCATCATGATTAAGAATTGCTTACAAGAATGTGTGTACCTAATGAATAAGTACTGCATCGAGATTAATTAGTCTGATCATCATGAAGACACAAAAGTCTGCATTACACTACTAAACAAACAGCTTTTTCCGGAAGAGGTTTTCGGCGGAAAAATCCGCCCGAAATATTTCAGTGGATTTCCGGCGAAATCCAATCTGGTCAAACCTCGTTGACTTTCCCCGGAAATCCAACGGAATATTTTTTATTTTTATTTAAAAAAAACTATTATTTTCGGCGGATTTCCGACGAATTTTTATTTTTTTTTAATTTTTTCTTATTAATTATAATTAATTAACCATTTCCGGCGGATGTTAATTAATTAATTTGATTAACTATTTTTCGCCGAAAATCCGCCGAAAAATATTAAATATTATTTTTTCTTTGAATAATTTGAAAAAAAATAAAATCTGTCGAAAATCCGCCAAAAATTCTAAAATAATTAAATATTTATTTTTCTTATAATAATTTGAAAAAAAATAAAAATAATAAAATCCGTCGAAAATCCGCCGAAAACACAAAAATGATTAAATATTTATTTTTCTTAAAAGAATTTGAAAAAAAAAATTAAAAATTAAAATCCGCCGAAAACACTAAAATGATTAAATATTTATTTTTCTTATAATAATTTTAAAAAAAATAAAAATAAATAAAATCCGCCGAAAACACAAATGGATCCAGTTGGCCTTTAACGTACCCGGTTGGGCTTTAACGGATCCGGTTGGGCTTTAACGGATCCGGTTGGGCTTTAATGGATCCAGTTGGGCTTTAACGTACCCAGTTGGGCTTTAATGGATCGGGTTGGGCTCTAACGGATCCTGTTGGGCTTTAACGTTCCCAGTTGGGCTTCAATGGATCCAGTTAGGATTCAATGGATCTAGTTGAGCTTTAACGTATCCAGTTAGGTTTTATAGGAGCCGACTGGTTTTAACGAATCCAGTTGGGCTTTAATGGATGTTTTTTTTTTTTGGAGAGGGTATCCCAGACCACATTGGCCCCAGACTAATCCCTGGCAATATGGGCCGAAGCCCGACTGCTAAAGCATGCAGCCCGGGGTCGAAGCCCCCGTACCTCCAGGATGCGTCCCCCAGGGTTCGAACATGAGACCGCTACTAGCTAGTCCACATGCCTTACCACTAGGCTAACACCCTTTTGGTGGCTTTAATGGATGTTGTTGGCTTTAATGGATCCAGTTGGGCTTTAACGTACCAAGTTGGGTTTTAATGGATCCGGTTGGGCTTTAACGGATCCAGTTGGGCTTTAATGTTCTTAGTTGGGCTTTAATGGATCGTTTAGTTATGAATTCAAACACATAGCTTTAGAAATTTGTACCCATGCATCATGACATGTAATTTTGAATTTTAAGTAATTTGTATCAATAAACAATACTTTATGCTTAAAAGTTTGTTTTAAGAGTTTTTTCTTCGATAGTTTAATAATAATGTAATTTATTTTAGGTTTAATAAAATAATGTTTTTTATAAAATAAACATTAAATATTCTGTTAGATTTTTTTTAATTTTATTTTAGATTTTTTATATTTAAAATTTGATTTTTATCCTGTATTTAATTATGCAGGGAGTGATTTTAGAGTAGTTGAAGTGAGGAGTGATTTTAGGGAAGTTAAACTTATTAGAGATAAAGATTAAATAGGAAAAGATTTTAAATTTTCATTCTTTATTTAAGTTTTAAGTAATTAGCATTAAATAACAATACATCAAGCTTTAATAATTGTTTTTAAGTTAAGATCCTTGTAATTTTTCTTTCCCCCTAAAATTTTATTCTACCTTATTCCCCCCCACCCCCTCCCCAATTATTTCATGAGTCCCTCCCTTCCCACCCCTTTTGACCCTAATCGACTTCATCCTCTCGTCTCCTTCATCCTCTCATGATGCTTGGTCATTGGTGTAAGAGCTTGTTATGTGTATTTGCCCAAATTGCCAACTTTGAGTAATTGGGATTGTAGGTCTTAATTTTGTACCTAATTCTTTATTGATATACACAAAATGGTGCAGGAAACAATTCTTTCTGAAAACAGTCATTAAAGTCCAAACTGAGATTAGTTGCATATATTGTCGATCATCGCATTTCTGTCTAGACTCTAGTGATCAGAAGCTACCTTGGTTATAGATGTGGCCTATACATATCCTTTTCAACAATCTACTAAAAGCCGAAGGACATAATGCTCTAGAAGAGGAAGATGATATGAGTTCGGCTGAACCTTTCAATTTCAAACCTTCACTAAAAAATGGTAATGTCAACAAGGAAGACTTGGGCCACTCACACATTGTTGAAGTAAGTTCATTTACTCCTATTCATAAATCATAATTTATATTAGTTGCCATGCAGTGTTGTGACTTTAAGATATCAAGACTCTTTCATAACTTTTCAAATATGATGTATCATCTCTCCAAAAGAAACTAGATTTCTCAATGTGTTCTTTCAGGTAGTTCTTGTTTTTGATTTTCCAAATTAATTTAGTTCTTTCTGCGGCATAGGTCCCACATATAAAACAATCACGTTCATGGGATTGTGGTCTTGCTTGTGTTTTGATGGTTTTGAGAACGCTTGGTCTCAACCATTATGATATTCAAGATCTGGAGGATTTGTGTCGTACAACCAGGTATTTTCTTCTTCGTATTATATATGTGCTAAGGTGTATATCTTTTTTCATACATAGCTGGTTCTAAGGTGTATGGTCTTACCTAATCCAAGAACGTATAGAAAATTTTTAGTTAGCACATATTTTGTATTGGTCCACTATCTTCTGTGTTAATGAGTTTACATAGCAAGCAAAATGTAAACTTGACCCTTTTCTACTTCCCAGAAGTATGTAATGTGACAACCAACTGACCCCTTTTCAAACTTTTGCATCTTTATAAAAATTTTCATCTTGTTATTTTTGTTGAAGATGTATATTATTATTTGTAAAAATGTGTAGATATGCAAATCTTGTTAATGTACATTATTATTGGCTTGAATGTAATTGTAAAAAAATATTTTTTTTATTCAATTGTATTATTAATAGAAAAATGTGTATTTGTATCGAAAAAATTGATTATGTATATTTTAAAAATTGATTATGTGAATTTTTGGACAATTATTTTATGAAATCAATTTTTATTGATGATTTATTGATAAAAACCAATTATAAAAAATTCTAGAAATAATAAAACCAGTGAAATTTTCGCGCCAAAAATTCATCGGAACATTTCGCCGAAACAAGTTTTTATTATTAAAATAAATATATTAATTAATTAATTAATAATTTCCGGCGGAATATTCCGCCGAAAATCCGCCGGAAATTATTAAAATTATTTCCTTAATTAATCAAATCATTAAAAATTTTAAAAATTCGGGTCGGTTTTCGGCGGAAAATCCGCCGAAAATTCATTTCCGCCGAAAAAACCGCCGGAAAAGTTGAAAATTTTGTAGTGTTAGCTCTTTAGTGGTATAGCATACATGAATGGGTGGACATAATTCTTAAGTAATTCGTTAAAACAAACATCATGATGCAGTATCTTTGGGATGAACGAAACAAAAAACACCATCATCCACACAAAGATCGTTTTCTAAATGGTCGCCGAGATCTTCGGAAAAATCTTTAACCGACGATTCAACGAAAATTCCCTCTGCAGTTCCAGTATCTTCAAGTATCTAACTAAAAACCGAAATTTAATTGGCATAAATACCCTACTTTCAAAATCATAGGAGTTAAAAATTAACTACTGAACTAATAAAAATCGAAACTTTTTTTAACGACAACTAACGACTAAAACGATCACGAAATCATGAACCGAAACTTCAGGTTAGAACCAACATCATCACAATTCCGTCATCATGTTTACTAACATATTAATATGAATCACTAGCAAAGAAATTAAGATAATAATATTAAAATTAAAACTCAAAACCAAAGATGAATACAACTACCCAAGTAGAGCCTAACTAAGTATAAACCTTCAATGAAATCCAATATCTTGACTATCCAATCAAACAACTCAATTAAACAAGCAAAACGTAATCAAATACCAATCTCTCAATAATAAAACGCTACTTGAAGTTTTTAAATGAAATTCTTAAGCAAACGAATAATCAAATAACTTGAAACTTATATTGAAAGTGAACCATCTATTATAAACTAAATAAAACTTGTAAGGACTAGATTAAAACAAGAAAAAAAAACAAACTATAGAACCTTTAATGCTACCTTTGAGAACCTCAAGAAAACAGTGTTTGCTTGATTTACTATATGTGCCAAAAAAAGCCCCAAATCGAGCCTTCCACAACCCCGAAAACTAGTCCAAAAGGTTGTTGAATAGTGCATTAGTGTGTGTCGGATGCTAAGAAACGAGACTCCAAAGCTGTTAATTTACAGCCTTGAAATCCTTCAATCCCACTGTGTTTTGTTGTTGTAAATCGGTGTCTATGTGATATGTGCGTATCTGTGAATAACCCTCAAGACCACCTCCAAAAACTACCTTCAAAAACCACCTCCTCTCTTGTTGTTCACGTCCTCCCCTTTTGAAGCCCACACTTTCCTTTTTTCTTCTTTTCTTGCAATTCACGCCCCAACCCACCAAAAATAAGAGATATGCTCTCTCTCTCTCTCTCTCACTCTCTAATTTTTAATATTCTTTCCTAATTTATGGCCCAACTCTTTAATATTACCTTTTTCTACATGATCCTTGATGAAATGATAGCGTACGTCGATATGCTTGGTCTTCGAATGTTGTACCGGATTAGCAGTGTTTTAATATTCTTTAATATTACCTTTTTCCATTGGTGTTTTCATGACTGAACTATCTGACATATTGAACTTTTTCAAAATATCGTTTATGTATTTAGCTTGATTAATGAATATGCCTTCGGGTAATTGCTTTACTTGTAGACCAAGAAAGAAATTCAATTCACCCATCATCGACATTTCAAACTTTGTTTCCATTATCTTTGAAAAGTTCTTACAAAATTTCTGATTTGTTGACCCAAAAATTATGTCGTCAACATAAATCTGAATGAGAATCAAGTCCTCACCTTGCCTTTTAAGAAATAAGGTTGTATCAACAGTACCTTTCTTGAAACCAGAAGCAAGTAGAAATTTAGTGAGAGTTTCATACCAGGCTTGCGGTGCTTGTTTAAGACCATAAAGCGCTTTGTCTAAAACATAGACATGATCAGGGTGATGAGGATCCACGAAACCTTCAGGTTGAGCCACGTAAACCTCCTCATGCAAAACGCCGTTTAGAAAAGCCGACTTTACGACCATTTGATAGACAGTAAAGTTTTTATGCGCTGCATATGCTAGAAAGATTCTGATGGCTTCGATCCTTGCAACCGGGGCGAATGTTTCATCATAGTCAATGCCCTCTTGTTGACAATACCCTTTGGCGACCAGTCGAGCTTTGTTTCTCACGACTACTCCAGCTTCGTCTTTCTTATTTCTGAACACCCACTTTGTTCCAATAACGAATTTACCTTTAGGTAGTGGGATCAAGCGCCATACCTTGTTCCTTTCGAATTGTAGAAGCTCGTCTTGCATAGCAGAAATCCAGAAGGGATCACGTAGAGCTTCAGACGCTTTCTTTGGTTCTAGGGAACTAAGGAAGCTTGAAAACATGCAGAAGTTGGCTGTTGCAGATCTTGTCGTGACACCAGATTGTACGTCACCTATCACATTGGTCAGGGGATGATCCTTAGTCCAACGATGTGTGCTTGGTAGAGCTTCAACTGTTTGTTGCGTATTCGACGCATCGTTTTCATCATGCACGGCAGGTTGCTCCATAGATGTACTCGGGACATCTTGTACTGGTGTTTCTGATACTGAAGCTTCTGGACTAACAGTTGGAGTGCTCGGGACTTCGTTTCCAGAAGAACTATCTGTAGAGACAGATTCAGCATTAGTAGAGTCAGAAACTAACTTTGTACTCATACCTGATGGAGATGAAGTGTCAGTGACTTCTTCGGAAGGTCCAGACATGTCTTCAGAAATAGTAGGGACCTCCGAGCTTGTACCACTTGTTATTGATGTGGATATGCCTTTTTCAAAATATGCACATATATCATCAAAGGCATCAATAAACAATAAATCTAATTCAGATGAAGTAGAGTTAGAGTTAGAAGAAGTGAATCCTTTAGGTGTTGGTTCTATTCTTGATTGAATAGAAGCTTTGTCGTTAAGACCGAGTTCTGAACTGTTGTGTCCAGAAGTCCTTGTAGAGTTCTCATCAAAGGAGACATTCATGCTCTCAACAACCGTCTTGGTTCGAATAATGTAAATTCGATAAGTTTTGGATGTCAGAGAGTATCCAACGAGATATCCTTCATCCGCTTTCTTATCAAACTTTGATAATCCTTGACGCTCTTTTAGAATGTAACACCTGCAACCAAATACACGAAGGAACTTGATGTTGGGTGTACGATTGTTGATTAACTCATATGCTGTTTTATTAAATCGCTTGACCACAATGGTATGGTTCTGTGTAAAACATGTTGTAGCGACTGCCTCGACCCAAAGGTACATGGGTAGATCTGAGTAAGCAAGCAAAGTCCGAGCTGCTTCAACCAAAGTGCGGTTCTTCCGTTCAACAATGCCATTTTGCTGTGGAGTGTAGGCGGCGGAGAAATTATGTGAAATACCCACGGAAGTAAGATAACTCTTCAGGGTGTCATTCTTGAACTCCATGCCATTATCACTGTGAATGGTTCTAACTGGCAGTTGAAGACGTACTTGAATGCGCTTGATGAAAGCGATAATCAACTCTGGCGCATCTGACTTGTTGCGAAGAAACTCGAGCCATGTATACCTTGAGTAGTCATCTATCATTACCAACACATATTTCTTTCCGTTGATAGATGTTGTGCGCATTGGTCCACAAAGGTCCATATGAAGAAGTTCCAGTGCAGATGAGGTCGATGATTCAGCTTTGGACTTGAAGGAGCTTCGCTTCATTTTGCCCAACTCACATGCAGAACACAATGAGTCTTTTTCGAACCTCATTTCTGGTAGACCTTTGACCAGACCTTGTCTCTGTAGCTTTGCTATAGATCTGAAATTTTGATGAGACAAGCGTCGATGCCACGTCCACGATTGTGCTTTGGAAGCTTTGGCTAGTAGGCATACTGGACGTGTGGCAGACAGTGTAGGAAAATCTACATAGTATAGATTTCCATGGCGCTCAGCCTTGAAGACTTCGTAACCATCTAGATCCTCTAGATAGCAATGAGTTGTTGTGAAGCGGACTTGATATTTCATGTCACAAAAGTGACTGGTACTGAACAGGTTGTGATCAAGTCCTTCAACATATAGCACTTTTTGAATCTTCACAACACCGTTATCGAGCATTCCATATCCTCTGACGTGGCCTTCGGCTTCAGAATTGGCAAATCTAACTGCTCCGGCAGGCTCCTCCACATAGTTATGCAAGAGGTTCTTGAATCCTGTCATGTGGCGTGAACATCCGAAATCTATTACCCACAATCGACAGGCCTGCAAAAAAGACAATTAGTTTTGCTTAGGCACCCATATCAGGATGGGTCCTTCACGGTTAGCATCAAGCAACTCAGGAATATCATCTGGTTTGACTTTCACTCTCCATTCATAACGCGGTTTTGGAACCCATTTCCAAACCATCTTAACATTCAGTTCCTGAAAGTGCTTTTTAGAACTAGGATTGGCAACCTTAGCTCGATACACTTTGGGTTGTGTAGAAGAATCAGAATTAGAATTAGACTTAGAGTTCAGCTTAGCTTTGCTTTTATTCTTTTTGGACTTAGGAGGGGAGTAGTATTTGAATGAATTATCCCAACAGTGTTTGCAATAAAGATTCTTTCGAGCAAAATTCATAAACTTCGATTTATCGGAACAAATCTTACATTCATGTTTATCAAAAGAAGTACTATTCAAAATAACACTGTCTGTAGGACAACTACTAGAATTCAAACTATTCTTTTTATTCAAACTAAGATCTTTATTCTTCTTACTCTTCCCAAGTCCATTTCCTCTTATATCTGAAACAGAAATAGGAATCTCATTAGTCTCATGCTTAGAAGGTGATTCCTTTCTAGAATTAGTTGAAGTTTCACCCTTCTCAAAGATGCTCGGTGGATATTCAGGACAGTCAGAGTAAACAACTGAAGATTTTGTAGGAGCATCAAATTCTGGATTGGTTCTTACCTTCCAGCTTGGATCATTGAACATCTGTTTATCATTTGAAGCATTTTTAAACAAAGTAATTTTCAAATCATTGATCTCAGTGCAAAGCTCTTGATTTACTTTTAAAGACTTTTCAAGTTTATGTTTGAGATCAAAGTTTTCATCTTCAACCTCATCAAGAGACTGTTGCACCATATCAATTTGCTTCATCAATTCAGATGTATTATCATTCACAGAATTTGACTCCTTTGGAATAGAAATAGGATCAGAGTCTGAAGGATTCATCATTTCAGAAAATAATTCTTCTGTCATGGACTCAATAAACTCCGTTTTATCATTTTGTACACAAGATTCATTCGTGATAGCAGTTTCTTCTTCAACCTCTTCAACAAGTAAAGGTTTAGAAGCAATGGGATTTGAGACTGATGGTATAGTAGATGGATCAACATCCGATTCATACTCATCATATTTGCATGCAGTCTCAGGTGGAACTGTGTTGGTGCTTACTGATTCTTTGGAAGGTGTGGTAAATAGTGATTCAAATTCAGTACATTCGATCTTTCGAGTCTCATAACTTTTATTCAAATCACCATATGTAAAACCAATTGATTTAAAAAGATTTTGAGAATCAGTGTCACCAGACTTGTTCTTTCCCATTTCTTCTTGACCTTTGATCTCAGATAAAGGTGTAGGAGTACATGCTTCAACAAAAGTTGCACGAATGTCAGGAATGGGTCTGATTGCGGAGCCGAATTTATCAAAATTATATTAATGCTCCGGTGCCTTTTTCAAAATCTCATTAGTTGGCACACCCAAACCTGGTTTTAGTTTATAAAACCTTTCGTCTTGAAGTTTATTGGTCAACAGATTTAATGTTTGCTCAGTCTGACCTCGTTTCATATTAATGTCCTCCAGTTGCTTAATTTTGGTGTAAGCTTCATTTCTTTCTTTATAACAAACTTCAAATTTTATTTTGAACTCACCTTTTTCAGCATTGATATTCACAAGATCCTTTTCTAAATCAGATATTTTGCTTTTCAAAGAATCCTTTTCAGCTTTTAAACCGTCTTTTTCCTTTTCTTTTTCGTCGACAACAACTTTCAGCAAAGCGTTTTCATCACGAAAACTCAATATTGATTGTTGTGTAGAGCTAAGTTTGCCTTTCAATAAAGCAAATTCATCTTTCATGCTATGTATTTGGGTCATAAGAGATTCAATAAGCTCAGAATTATCACTTACCTCAGAGTTTGCATCTTCAGATTGTGCCTCAGAATCTTCATCGTCACCATCCAGCTTTGCCATATAAGATACTTGGGTGAAGTGAGCTTGCTCCTCGTCATCTGAACTTTGGAACAACCAGTTCTCTTCTTCAGCCATTAGCACCTTTCCTTCTTCAGCTTTCTTGGCAATAAGTGACTTTCGCGCATAATAGTCTGAGTTCTTGATCTTCTTGAATCTGCAGTCTCTTGAGAAATGCCCAAATTTGCCGCAATTGTAGCATCTTCCTGGTTCATCAGCTCTGTCTTCTTTCTTTTCTTCTCTCTTATCTTCTCTTCTGTCTTCTTTTCTCTCTTCTCGTCTTTCCTCTCGCCGTCCTTGCCTTGGCTTGTATCTTAATTCAACCTTCTCTTTCTTGTGACCTTCGTACTTTGGCTTTGAATAAAACTTCTTCTTGCCAAAGGTCTTCTTGAATCTTCGAGTAATAAGAGCCAAGTCCTCAGAGAACTTCTGAATATCTGGATCAGAATCAATCTCCAGTTCTTCATCACTTGAAGCAGAGTCAGAGTCGGTAACTTCAGTAACTAGAGCTTTTGTCACCTTTTTCTTTGACCTTGCGGAAGATACAGAACTTTTGCCGGCTATGAGAGCCACAGAATCCTTCAGTTTATTGGACTCAAGATTGATGGTTCTCACCTCATCCTCATGCTGATAAAGAGTAGAGAAAATATCAGTGACGTTTTCCTGAGCCATGTTCTTTGACATCTGAAGGTTGATGGCAAAGTTCTTCCATTCTGGATTTAAGTTCTTGATGAACTTATAATTAATCTCCGAAGCAGACTTAGAGATGTTGTTCCTCCGCAGGTCATTGAGAATGATGTTATATCTGTTGTAGGTCTCTAGCAGCGTCTCTCCTTTATTTGCATGAAACCCCTCATATGCATTTATGCATATATTCTGCTTAGCTTGGATAGAGGCTTCACTTCCTTCAAACTGTCTGGATAGTTCATCCCAGATTTCCTTTGCAGAGTTCCGACTGTCTACACAGTTGTAGATGTCGTTCGGGATTGCCATGGTCAGATAGATAAGAGCCTCTTCATCTGTCTTGTACTGTTCCTTCTGCTTTTCAGTAAAGTACTGAGGTTTAGGAACATATCTGTCTGGGATTTCTGGAGAGTTGTCAGTTGCTGCTTGGCCATCAACTTTGATCATCGGATTGACAGGACCATTGATGATTGATTCCATGTAGTCTCTATTTTTATGATTCAGAAACTGGACCATTCTCTTCTTCCATTGCTGATATTCATCATCCATAAGGACAGGCGGTTTGGACTTAGAGCCAATTGAGAGAAGCTGGTTCGACATCTTAGTTGTACGGTTAGTAATTAAACTTATCTGTACCAAGACAACCAACTAGATGAGATCGTTAGAATCAAGAGTAAAGACTACACTCAAAAATTTTCAGAAAAATAAATTTCCAAAGATAATCAAATGCAGATCTCGCACACAGTATAAAGCACTAATATCTATGAATAAAATACTGAAAAATTAAGAAGATTTTGATCAAGAGCAAAACTTTTGTCCCTCTTCGCAGACTTAGCACGGGGGTCCCTAGAGAAAATTTTGCTTAGACCGGTACCTTGTTTGACCGGTAAGATGTAACAACCGGTCTTATGCTCGACCGGTAAACGACTAAGACCAGTATAGAGAGTTCGACCGGTAAGTTGCTTGTACCGGTACTTTGTTCGACCGGGAATATAGTTGACCGGTATAGTGAAGACCGATAAAAATATTTGACCGATAAAAGTCTTCGACCGGGAGGTTGTAAGACCGGTAAACCACTTCGACCGGTATTGATTTGACCGGACAAGGTATCGACCGAGGTGGTCTGTGAGTGTACCGGTTGAAGGATAAACTGAGTTCGACCGATAGTGAATGGACCGATACTATGTTCGACCGATAAGGTGCTATGACCGGTATAGTGTTCGACCTGAATGGTGTTAAGACCGATAAAACTATTCGACCGATATGTTCTTAATGCTTTCGACCGATATGTTCTTAAGTCGACCCAGAACGATGAAGATTTCCCCAGAAAACACAATAAACACAGAAATTGAATCCAAATATCAACCTTTTGCACCAAATAACATATATCGAACACAATGCAATCAAACTTGAAGATTAAAATCAGCTTTTAAGAATTCAATTTGAAGAACACAGTGCGACTTGTATACAAACCCAGTAAACATAAATCAACCAAAAAACCAATCGATTTGAGATTTTAATTGCAATTAACTAATTAGATAACTTTCAGCAGCATAAAACTCATCAAATCATATCAATTTCCAGCCTAAAAACAAGTTAATTCATGAGGTTGATTTTCACAGATTTATATATATCGAAGAACACAGTGATAAACCGATAAACACAGATTTAATCCAATTAACTTGATTCCTTGGCTCTGATACCACTTGTTATCCCAGTTTAATCTAGTTGATTAACACACAAACACAATAATATCAAGAGATAATAAGATTAACAAAGCGTACCAATCCCTGGAATAAACAATGAAACCCTTGTGTGTTCTTGATACCCTTGAATATAGAGAAAACTTGATACCTCTCTCTAAACAATAATTATGAAAATATGAAAGGTTTCTAACCCTAAAACTAAACAAAACATAACTTTAAATACCCAGGCCATATGGGCTTTAAGCTTAACAGACTTTCTAATGGGCTTGGGCCCAATAGCTAATAAACTATTAATCTATTACAATTTAAACCCTTTAAATAACTTTGACACAATTACAGTTTAAACCCTGAACTTTAACTTTAATCTTGAATACAATTATTTGATCAAACAGAGTCCCTAACCCGAACCTGACCGTTTAATAAACGGGCCATAAAATCTCAACCTGAACTCGACCCGCCTAACTTAACACGACGTGCCTAACCCGTTTAACATTTATAAAACTAAAAATTAAAAATCAAAAATTCACAAAAAATTACAAATCCAAAATTCAAATGAAAGCATTAGAAATTAATCCAAATTTTATAGGTCTAACTTATAAGTTCTAACCAAATTCAAAGTATTAAAATCGAAGACATTAAAAAGAAAACATTATATATATATATATATACACACACACACACACACACATATATATATATATAAACGGGTTATTCGGGTCATTTTCGAGTTGAAATTTTTGACCCTGACCTTACCGGTAAATCCGTTTTATTTTGTATCAAGTTTGTATCGGATTAACGTGTCGTGTCAATTTTACGAGGTCCAGTTTTTGGAAGAACTTTAGAGATATTATTGCCAAAAAGTGGATTTGGTATACTTTTTTTGACGTTTTTTGAAAGATGAGGGGCTAGTTTTGAAATTTTCAAAGTCAATGAATTCTTTGATGAAATGAATTGTGAATACAAAAATCGAGTACTTAATCAGTGGCCACCGTTTCTAAGAGCATCTTCAACAACTTTGCTAAAATAGAAAAAAATGGGTTTTTCTTCTCTAAACCTCTCCAACAGCTTTGCTATCTTGATTGGTATAATAGAGAAAACTTAAAATTTTTCTAAATTTAGAGAATTCTCTAAAACTTGATGGTAGAAGAGAGAAATGATAATTTTATTCAATCCCACCAATGAGATTTAATTTTTTATCATTTTATATTAAACTTTTCTTTAAGGTGTATTGGGACGATAAATTAGATAATATTATAATAATATAAGTTGTTTTAAAGTTTCTAAAATAGCAAATCTGTTGAAGATGAATGTAATATTTTTTAGAGATTTTGACTTTTGGTTCTCTATTTTAGAGATATTATAGCAAAGCTGTTGGAGATGCTCTAATTTTCTATGGCTGTAAGTTGCTCTGTGTCTTTTTTTTTTTCCGTTTATTTATTTGCAACGTTCCTCTAACGCATATTAAAATGAAAGTCAATTTGAATTAGGTTTGAAATGTTAGCATAGCAGCCACATAAATGAATGGAAAATTTTAAATTAATAATCAACTAAATTAGCTTAAACAACTAATAGCATGCCTCTATGATTCCAAAAATGTTGATGTTAGTTAAACGAGTATGCTTTTGAATTGTGCATTATAAAAGTATATATATTATGCTTGACTTTTGCAAGATATATAGCACTTGAACAATCATGATGTTTTGTTTATGTTTATATATATCTTAATTAATTGTTGAGTTGGCTACTTGGCTCACTTGAGACTCAATGCATGCAAGTTCAAAATCAAAACCAATAATGCATATAATATACTAGGTTGCATGCGTATAGTATTTTGGGTTCTGGGGAAGCTTTACGATTTAATAACATTTTTACAACTTTAGACTAGCTAGCTTAACCATCATGCTACCGTAAAACTATATATTGATTAACTTTTTTACAAATCACAAGCTAACCCAAGATTAATTAAGAACTTGAAAGGGAAAAACTGAAGCAAATAAAGGAGACATAACATGCATGTGTTTCTACATCTGACATAATTAAACAACATTAAAACCATGGACATCATAGTTGGCCATGATGTTGAACGCACAATAATCCAACATGTATTTATCGTACTACTTCAGAGATAATTAACACATGAGTCGTGTAAAGATTCGTTCATCAGTTCGATGGATCTGCCGAGTCTCCATGCCTAACTCAAACCGAAATACATAATAAGTATGCTAAGAGAACGCTACTTTATTTTCCAGATACCAAGCTTCAGGGGCTGTTTTTTTTTTTTCTTTCAAAAAACCTCTTGATACCTCTTAAGTTTGGATGGGTCAGACATTTTTCCGTTCAAACCATTTTTTTTTTTTTTTTTCAGATTTCAGACACTCTTAACCATAAAATACATCTAAAACTAGAAGTAGTGACCCTTGGAAACAAATACCATCTCTTATTAATCAGAAGTGAGATAAGATTTCAGACTTCAGACCTTTTAAAAAACAAACGCTCTACCGGCTTAACTTACATGTCCAAGAAGGTTGTCACTGTTCTTCTTCCCACTCACCATCTCCAGCGCAAGAACACCGAAGCTAGCTAAATACGTCCGACTTTCAATCCAATGCAAAACCAGTAGTGTCTTGCCATCCCATGTCAAAACTAACCTCCGAAGAAGTGAACTTATAATTAGTTCATTTTTATGATATATATTTTCTTTTTGATCAACAACAAACTGAGTCAAGTAAATCGGATTCGGTATGTCAGGAGCACAACCATCACATCTGAGACCATTCCACAGTCCAAGTCTTGTAAGCACAACCGGATCGGGCCTTGCTTACCATAATATTATACTTATACCAGGAAAAGGATATATCACTACAAAACAGAGGGAAATCACTGACGGCCATATCCGTTGGTAATCCGTCGGTGAAAGTCCGATCCATCGGAAATGAGCCCTCGCAAATAATATGGTCGGCGTTCACATTTCCAACGGATCACCGATGGATTTTATTGGCGGATCGCCGACGGCGTGGGGTTTCCGACGAATCACCGATGGCCACATATTTCCGACGGCTTACCGACGGCCGGAGGTCACCGACGGATTACCGACGGGCGTAGTTTCCGACGGATCATTTCTGACGGATAGAGCGATGGATTTCCGACGGATTTTAAAAAATTAAAATTAAAATTAAAAACATTTACCGACGGATGGTCCGTCAGTAATCCGCCGGTGAAATATTTTTTTATAAAAAAATAATTAAAAATTAATAATTTCCAGTTTAAAACCTATACAAAATCTGCCATTTTTCATTTAATATTCAAAATTTAAAAATAAAACGTAATTCCAAAATGTAAAATTATCTTAAAAAATATATTCAAATATCGTTAATACATCTAACTATCCTACAACAGGGGAGAGGGGGAGGGGATGATCTTGAAACTTATTCATGAAGGCCTCAACTGCCTTCATTTGCTCCTGCAACCGGGCTGTCGCTGCTCTCTCTTCCTCAAACTTTTGTTTTAGCTCCACTATCTGAAATTCAACATTTGACAAACATATAACAATGTTAAACAATATTTAACAAACATATAACAATGTTAGACAACATTTGACAAGCATACCTTCATATCGCGATCGTCGCGCGAGCTCCCGCTCGTACTGGCACCTGAATCACCGGTCATAGCATAATAAGGATCATGACTGGTCCCATCCAAACAAGCAGCCTTTATGTCTTCCTCCGACACTGTGCTCCCATAACTCGGTGTCATTGGGAGGAACATTCCCGGGATCTAAGTTCAGGTACTCCTCTTCCCTAATCTGTGCATAGTTATCTTACAGTTTACCAAATTAGATATTGTCAACTAACCTATAGAAAATTCGGCAACATTACAACTGTAATTTGAACATATCCATTACCTGCTTTTATCAAAACAATCTTATCGTCTGCCCAACAATGGCATCTCAAACTAAATTTTCTATAATTTATATCTATCTTATAAAACAAACAAAAATCTAGACATACATAATTGAAATTACCGCCATATGAGCCGCCTTTGGGTAAACGTAGATCGGAGGATCTGTAGGCTATAACACTCGTATGTTTCTTCATTAAACCTTTTTCTTGCTCCTTTCATATTAGCTTCTAATCGAAACCCTTAGTTATAAACTCCTTGTGAAGTTAGAATTTTGTACCGGGAACGCTTCTAGTCGAAAAGTCAGAAATTTGGGTTTTGGTACGATCTGGTCAATTGTGCCCGCGATTGTGACAAAGTGTCACTCTTGCGTGGCATTCTCGTAGCCTAACACCACCTTCGGTACAATATGGACGACTGTGTCGACGATTGTGACAATTGTCACTCTCGCCTGACACTAACGCGGGAGGTGTACTGTGAGGCACTCCGCTCAGGAGATTGTGCTAGCGACTGTGACAATTGTCACTGTCGCATTCGGCCCTTGATTACTTAAAAACCCGATTTTGAGCAGCCTTGTTCTCATTCTTACTACTTCTTTCACTCTTTTCTCTCTAAAAACGACCCTCAAACCCTAAATTCGGATTTTATGCATTCAAGGCACAAATCTAGCGCGTTTCAAGTGATTCTTCACCATCCAACAAGGTTTGGAGGCTTAAGCTCAAGTCTCTTCACTTTATCATCTTCATCATCAACTTTCTAGGGTTTTATCAAACCATCTTCATGATATTTTCCTTTCTCTTAAAGTTTTGGGGTTGAGGCTCACTTTGGAGACCTAGAGGAGTATTATTAATGGAGTCAAACTATGGTGAAGGTAACCTTCTCTTCTCTTCAGTTATAGAAATTAGGGTTTTGGGATAAGATGAGATCTTCATGTAAAATGTTTGGGAACGATTCTTTATGGTTGAACATGAATATTTATGGTTGGAATCTTGTGGATCTAGGTTTTGGAAATTTTGGCTTGAGGGTTCAGATTTCTTCAAGGAAGCTCAAGTTGGGGTAAAATCTAGATTTAGTCTAAATCTAGCAAGGTGAGTTCAAGTTGATTTGTGAAAACGATGTACATGTCAAAATGTCAATTTTTAAATGTTTATATGTCTTACATGAAATTATCAACTGTTGAGTTATTTGGTGAGTTTTGATTATCTGAAGTGTTTAACTTTATAAACTTAGTAAAACATTCATATTTGGGATTTTGGACATTTTGATAAATAAATATTGAGTATTGATATTTTTATGATTTATTTTATGGAATGAGACCTTTTGAGGATGAATGCACTTTTAACATATATTTCGGAAATAAGCATACATTATATTATGGGACGTTTTGAAAGTGAAAATGGTGTGAGTTCTTTTGGAAAAAGGGTATGTCCCTTCCCAATATTGTATTTTGAGTTATTCATGAGTTTAAAGTATATGTTTGCACGAAAGCATGTTGTTTACATTTTACCATATTCTATAGCTTATAACATATGGCCATTTGATTAGTTGAGCTTAAGGCTCGGTTTTCGTCTTTGTCGGATCTTGGGGACATTTGTCCGGTTTTAATAACTTAAAGTGGAACTTTGGGTGTGAGTTTCATTTATTGCACTTTATTTTGGAGAATTCATGTTGTGAGTGCGTGTGTCATTCATTTGGGGTCATGTATTTTAGACTGTAATACATTGGATCCATAGGCATGTAAGTCGGTCATATTTAATGGTGAGGAGTCTTGATATTCTCACCTTGGAAATTATGCCGTGTTGGCATTGTTGTTGTCATAGTTTTTGTAGAGATGAACCCTTAAGGGTTGTACTCTGATACCATGAGTATTGTGGTTTTGATGCTCTAATTCTTGTGCACGAGGGTTAGACATCATAGTTATCAAGTAAATAGTTGAGGCTCCTATCTTGAATGCTAGGGGGTAGGCACTAGAGGTCGAATGAGAACCTCGAGGTTGAAACTCCACTAGAGAATGAACAGACACTAAGATCGTGTATCCTTAAGGTGTAGCTTCGCAAAGTAGGCTATGGGGGATACGGTGTAATTGGGACTTGAGGTATATCCTTTTAAAGCAGGCAATAAAGTTCGACCGGAGGTGTAGCTTTTTTTAAACCAGGCAATACAGTCATGATCTGAGGTATAGTTTGACAACATGGTTATGTGGCTTAACTCTGTGTTCCTCCACGTACAATGGAATCGGGTCTCCCCCATCACCGAAAGGTGTTATTTGGGTATTAAATATTTTATCCATGTTTTCGGTGACGTTTTAATATATATATATATATATATATATATATATATATGGGATTTTATTCATGAACTATGGGTTGAGTGTTATGCGCCCACCGTGTCTTGGGTGTTTCGGAAAATAAAGTTTTATCCGCGTTTTTATAAATTGGGAGTTCCATTTCTATTTACGTTTTGAGTGAATTTTGAGTTCCACTTGTCTTTAAAAATGTGTGTTATTGGTAAACGAGTCGTTTAATATTTACAGTAATCATTTTGAAAGATTATGATTTAAACTGCATCCGTTCCTTTTAACCATATATTTATTCATGTTTAAAACTCTTGAACTCACTAGGCGTTAGTCTAACCTTTTTATTTTGTTGGCATGTGCATCAGGTCCCGGTTGGGGTACGGTACTAGCAACTTTGTGAAGAGAAGAGTGTTAGTCATATGCACGAGAGAGAGTAGCCTGTTGAACCCTTCCGCATTTTGAAGATAGCGATTGTCATTGAGTTTTTAGTAACACCCGACTTTAATTAATCCTTATGTAAGACTTTATTTATTTTGTTGATGATTCAACCTAAAATTATATTTCAAGTATGGACTGGTCGTAAGATATTTTATTCTACTTGAGGTATTGTTGAAAATTTTAAATTTGTCGCTCTATCCAAATTTGAAGGTGTTACAAGTTGATATCAGAACTTAAGTTTGAGAGATTTAGGTGTTGATTTCGGATACCTAGACTCAAACTAGCGTTTTTTCTAAGTATGAGAAATTGAGATGGCTTTATTAGACACCTTAAGATAGGATATTTTGGGGTCGATAGAGTCACTAGAATCGGGAATCATGGTGTGGGTAGCAAGGATCTTCATGTACGGTATGTTCATAATTGCATCTAGCCAGTGCTATGGTGAACTTACATGTTGCATGTATATGCTTGAATCGCCTCCACCTGATGATCGATGGAGTAGACGATAAAATCCTTGGTGAATAGTTACTTGAAAAAGTTTATGTTTGTAGCATTGTCACGTTGAGTGACTATATAAGTATGATCAATACATTAAGTTGACCATGTGGGGTCAGAGTTATTAGTTGAATTAGAACCATAGGCTTATTGAATCTGCCTTGTTTCAAGGAGAAATTGTAAGGTGAACCGATGAAATTTCGATTATTGCCTTAAGATGTTTGAGCATCCAAATGACGATCGTGTGACTGGAAAATGAGGAGTGTGGTTTGGAGAACTTGAGTGTCGATCAAATTCATGCACGAAATTTAATTCTAAAATAAGTTTGCATCAAGTATCTTTCATGTTCCCCAAATCATCATGTGGATTATATTATGAAATCTTGGAAAAATGTTTAGCACACACAAGATTTTAAACCATGATTTTAAACCCGCATAAAATTATTTAATGACACGTGGTTCCAAACTATGTTGGGATTTTCTTTATCCCTGTTTTATCGAACACTATTTTTGGATATTGCGGTATTTACGATTTAATCTTGTTTATGGTCACGGGTAAGTAACTGTGAATTATGACCTTGACATTGGATCTCCTCCACATATGTTAAGGTTTTAAAGGAAAAAGTTATTCCCATGTTTTGGTGTTCGAGTTTTATTGGAAATTTTATTCCGTGTGAGTTTGTTGAGTTTTAGGAAATATTATTTTATAATGATTTGCTACGCATGAGTGAACTATGAAATGCGTAGGCTTTAATTATGTTGCACGTAAATTTTTGAGTTTTATTGGGCGTCATCTCTCACGCGGGTTTTGCACATGTCTTTTCGCAACCGTAAGAGACGTCTTGAGAGTCTTGACATAGCAATATTGTACTTTTGAGTTTTACACAAGTATATTTCGATGTACACTATTTGGTATTTGAATTGATTTACACTTTTGTGTGAGTAAACATATGAGGGACCTATGATGGTTCGAGCTGAACTTTTGTTTTATACCTTCTTCACTGGTTGATTTTACTGTTATAGTTTCACGCAATACACGATATTAGTCTATTGGTATGCATGGCATTATAGCCTCTATTTTAAAGCAAAGGGCATTTTGTTCGTGCGGCGTAAAGTTCGAAATCGATTTAAATTATTTTATGTTTGACCAAATTGTATGCACCTATCGTTTTACTAAGTTTGAGAAATAAACTGATGTATGTGGTCTTACTGGATATCTTATTCCATGCCATTTTATGGTTTAAAAGGAAAGAATTTTGGATCTTGAAATTGTGAAATTTCTCTTTTGGAGTTTGTACAAACATTTGTTGCACATTGTTTTAGTGTAAAAAAATTATTTTTACGTACACGGCATAGATTGATGCATGTTAGGACCATAGTGGTCCATTTGAAAAGTTGTTGTGTCTCTTTTATTATTGTCATTATTAGCGTGGTTAATGATCAAATGATTTTCGAAATGGTTTTATATGTGTGGCGTTTGTGGCCACTTTGCACAACTATCGAGTAAGCGGTAGTGGGTTTTTGCACGTACGATTGATTGTTATAAAGCTTTTACTTTTGAAAGTCTTACAAAATTTCAATTGGCATATTTCTTGAGTCCTATAGTTGAAAAACCTTGAACTCATTAGAGTTATAGATTTACACCCATGTCGTGAAAGGAATTGTAATTAGGGACTAAATAAGTCATTGGGAATTGAAATGGCGAATGATCCGATTTGAGGACATATTTGAATTTTGGGAAGTTGACCTCGTGAAACACACATACAGATTCATTAACAAACATACACACACACACATACAAATTCATTAACAAACAAACACACACACAGAGATTCATACACACACACACACACATGATTCATTAACACACACAGTCACATACATCAAAAAATATCCCAAATCAGAATCGATAATGTAGATAATCAGAATCAAAAAACATCCCAAATCAGATTCATACACACACAGTCACATGATTCATTAACACACACATGATTCATACATGTGGTTGTGGAGCTTGGCATGTAGCCAGCGTCGGAGACAGGGGCAGTGCAATCCCAAATTGGCGAAGTGGAGTGGTCGGCGTTCGAGAGCGCCGACGTTCGAGAAATCAAGAGAGCTTCACTGCATGTCGCCGGAGAAATCGAGAAATCGACGTTCAATGGTGAGTGAGAGGTCGTCGGCATTCAACGGTGAGTAAGAGGGATGGAGGTCGCCAGATTGAAATTATGAGAGGGAAATCGATCGAGAGTTCGAGGGCTGTGGAGAGAATTAACGAAATTAGGGCTAATATGCCCACTCATTTTTTTAGAAAATTCAGTCAAATCACCGACGGAAATTTCGTCGGTAATTACCGAGAGAACTTAACCGTCGGTGATCACCGATGGATTTTCGACGGATTTCATTTTTTTAAATTAAAATAAATTTACTTTTAATTTTTTAATAATTATTATATTATATTGTTTTTAAATTATTAATAATTATTAACTGAATTATTATATATTATTTAATATTAAAATTATTAAATAAATTACTAATTTATCAAATTATATTTAAATTGACAAAAATACCCCTGAACTAATTGGACTTTACGTAAACAATTAACGGCCGTTATATTTTCCCGTTAATTCCAGTTAGATCAGGAACCAAAAGTGTTATACATACATACATACATACATACATACATACATACATACATACATACATACATACATATATAGACATGTACATGACATACACACACTTATATGCATACGAATTATACATAAACATGATATACATATACAATACATCTATAGACATACATACATACATACATACATACATACATACATACACACACATACATAGACATGACATAGACATATGTATTATATACATACAAGCAATACATATGTATACTATACATCTATAGACGTATTTACATACATACACATAAAAATAGACATGATATAGACATATGTGTTATATACATACAAGCAATACTATATACAATACATTTATAGACATACATACATACATACACATATACATAGACATGATATAGACATATGTGCTATATACATACAAGCAATACATATGTGTACAATACATGTATAGACATACATACATACATACACACATACATAGACATGATATAGACATATACACACACACTTATATGCATACGACATTTACATATATACATGATATACATATATGTGCTATATACATACAAGCAATACATATGCATGTATACAATACATCTATAGATACATATATACATGCATAGACATATACACACATAGGGTTGGGTTGTTTTGTTAACCTTGTAATTGTTATTAACTTTGTGAACCGATCCTCACCATTGATGATGAGATTATATCTAAATTAATATGCATTTAATGTGTTTTATTTAAATGACAAATATATTGAACCAATGTGAAAAGGGGTATTTTTGGGAAAATATTTCCCCAATATTTTGAGACATAAAGCTTGACTCATTAATTACTCTCAATCAAAATCGAAACCGACGTACGTTGGATGTTCATGAATGTTCATATGTTTAAATGTTCATTGACATACATTATTAATTTATTATTGTTCATAAATATTCATATGTTTGAATGTTCATATTATTATTGTTCATGAATGTTCATATGTTCCAATATTGTTCATGAATGTTTATATGTTTGAATGTTCATATTATTATTGTTCATGGATGATAACTTTTTTAACTCCTCATTAATGAGGCTAAAAAAACTACAAGAAATATCAACTCTACCCTTAAGCATTTAATTAATGAGTTTAATCAACCAAAGATTTTGAAGTTTTCTTATTGGTCAATGGTGGTTAGCATAGTTAATAACATTTTATTGGTTAATAAAATAACCTACCTCTACACACATATAGACATATATACACACTTATATGCATACGACATACACATATATACATGATATACATATATATATATGTGTGTGTACTATATATATACACACACACACTACTAGATAAAAGGCCATTTCCAACGGCAAAATACGTTGGAAATCCGTCGAAAAATGTAATTACCGGCGGATTACGCTGTTGAAAAGTCTCCCACCAGAAAATGACATTTCCGACGGATTTATCATTTCCGTCGGAAATCCGTCAGAAATTATTTCCACATTTTTTAAAGAAAGTTCAATTAATCAACATTTTCTTAATCTGATTAATTAGTTTTCGACGGATTTCCGACGGATAAAATTAATTATTTAATTTATTTTTTATAGTTTGTTTATTAAAAAAATTATAAAGACAATAAAAAAACAAATTTTCGACGGAAAATCCACCAGAAATCCGTCAGTATATCCGCCGGAAATTTGTTTTTCTTTTTAGAATTATTTTTTTAATTTATTATTTAAATCATCCGCCGTATGTATCAGCAACTAGGGTCATATGGATTGAGTTGGCCAGGTCGAAGACATTGAAACAGTTCAACCATATTTAGGATTTGGAAAATATCAACCAACCCAAACAAAAGTACAATGTAACCCAACTCAAACTATGGGGGTCGGGTTGAAACTTTGGTATAATCATTTTACAATCTAGCTAAGTAATTGTGTTTAAACAAAAGTAAAATCAAAATGAAGACATACAACAAATAAAGCTAACAAACTTAAAGAATGAAGTTGAAGGTTCATGCAAACAAGAAAGTAAATTAGGGTTAAAATTATGATATAACTATGAATAGAGCTAATTCCAGATTGGTCTAATGCCTGATATACATATATTAATTAAGAACTTAACAATAATATTAAATCTATGGTATATAAAGACATTGCGTTGATTCCAAAAAATGAAAACCCATTAGGGTTAGGGGAATTCCGGCCAATAAGTTTGATCGGAGTGTTCTACAAAGTGGTGTCAAAAATTTTGTCGGAGAGACTGAAGACCGTGGTGGGGAAGCTGATAAGTAAGGTCCAAAGTGCTTTCATAAAAGGGAAATACATTCTTGACGGGGTTTTCATTGCAAATGAAGTGGTAGATTTCGCCAAAAAGAAAAAGAAAAGCGATTTGATTTTTAAAGTGGACTTCGAGAAAGCCTATGATAGTGTGGAATGGCCGTTACTTCTAAAGAGTTTGGAGTCGATGGAATTCGGGATTAAATGGAGAAATTGGATCAAGGCTTGTTTAAATTCTGTGTCCTTATCGGTGCTCATAAATGGGACCCCGACAAAGGAGTTCAAGATGGAAAAGGGTTTGAGGCAAGGGGATCCTTTGGCCCCATTCCTCTTTCTTATCGCGGCCGAAAACCATCATGTGTTAACAAAGGAGGAGGTGGAAAAAGGTCTTTTCGAAGGTATTAAAGTGGGGAGAAGTGGAACAATGGTGTCACACTTGCAATACGCGAATGACGTGATCTTTTTTGGTAAATGGAGCTTAGCAAATCTGAAAAATCTCATGAATATTCTTCGGTGTTTTCAAGAGATTTCGGGGTTGAAGATTAATGTTGGCAAAAGCAAAATTTATGGCGTAGGGGTTATGGAGGATGAAATTCAATTGTGGGCTAGATGTATGGGTTGGGGTTGGGGTACTCTTCCTTTTATATATCTTGGGTCTCCCGGTTGGTGCATCGATGAATAAATTCGATCATTGGAAGTCGGCAATCGAAAAGGTAAAGAAAAAACTCGCTTCTTGGAAAACAAGGATTATGTCGTTCAGAGGTAGATTAACTTTGGTTAAATCGGTCCTTGGTAGTTTGTCGTTATATTTTTTCTCGTTGTTTCGATCCCCGAGAGGAGTGATTAAAGAGTTAGAGAGAGAGAGGAATATATTTTTTTGGGGAGGGGGGGGGGGGAGAAAGAGAAAAGTTTTCTACGGTTTGAGTAAATTGGAATAGAACTTTGACTTCCCTCAAAAAGGGAGGTTTGAACGTGGGATCTTTGCAATCGGCTAATTGGGGACTTTTGGGTAAGTGGTGGTGGCGGTTTCTAATGGATAAAGATTCTTTATGGGTGTCGGTGATAAAAATCCTTTACGAGGAAGAGGGTGGTTTAAGGGGGTAGGAAAGTGGGTTCGGAGGAAAAGGAACAACTTGGGGGAATATTTTACGACTAGGAAGAGAATTGGACGGAATGGGGTGGAGTTTACAAGGTCTTTTGGGATAAAAATTGGGGATGGTAAGGATACGAAGTTTTGGGAGGACTCTTGGGCGGGGGAGGGAGCTTTGAAAAATGAATTCCATAGGTTGTTTTATTTAGAAACTAATAAAAATGTCATTGTTTCGGATAGGGGAGACTGGATAGAAGATAGGTGGACTTGGAGGTGGGGTGGAGACGAGAGCCGAGAGGTAGAGATTGTGGGGAATTGGACAATTTAGAAAGGAAACTTCTAAATTGGATTCCAAAAAAAATGGTAAGGATAGTTTAGTGTGGAACTTGGATGTAAATGAAAGATTCAACGTGAAAAGACTTCGGGAGTTGATCGAGGATAATAAGGTGGGAGGAAATGGGCATATCTTGGACACGAAATGGAATTCTTTGATTCCGAAAAAGATTTGCATTTTCATATGGAGGACGAGGTTGGGGCGCATTCCTTGTCTTTCGGTCCTATCGAGAATGGGAATTGATTTGGACTCGGTGTTATGTCCAAGATGTGGCGATATGACCGAAACGGTGGACCATGCCCTCATAGGTTGTAAGGAGGTAAAAAGGCTTTGGAACCTAACCGGAAAATGGTGGAAGAAGAATCTTGAAGAGGTGGATACTATTCAAGCGTTAATGAATGAAGAACTTACGTTGGGGAAGGCTACAAACAAGAAAGTGTTATGGGAAGCGGTGGTAGGGAATCTACTTTACTTTATTTGGGTGCATAGGAACAAAATAGTCTTCGAATATGAGAAGAGCAAGCTTGAAGATTCATTTTTTCAGTTTCAAACGAAGATTTTCGAGTGGATAAAATGTAGAGACAAAAAGAGCCCGATGGATTGGACGAGGTGGATTTCAAACCCAGTCGAGTGAGCGTTTTTGAGGGTGGAGTGTACATGTGTTCTAGTTCGGTCGCTGCTGGGGGCTCGTTTGGCAGCTTGGAGTTGTCGTTCGGTGGCTGTTCGCTAGGAGACGTGAGGGCTGTCAGCGGCCTGGCTGTTTTTGCTTCTTTTTCGTTTCTGGTAGGGCCTGTTTGCTTCTCGCATACCTGTCCTTCGGGTTTTGTTTTTGGTTGTTGTTGGGTTTGGTGTTTCTTTGGTTGGCGTTTTCCGTGTTTGAACTCTTGTGTTTTGCTGTTGGTTATTAAAGTGGTGTTGTTGCTTCAAAAAAAAAAAAGACATTGGATTCATCGGGTTATGTTAAGTTCAAATAGCCTTAACCCAATTCCAACTCAATACCTTTAGTTTAAACTTTATAGATTTTACAGCTCAATTAAATGTGAAATAACTTTAATTGGATTGACCGGATTTTTGTGTACCCCTATGGCCCATCAGCAACTTTAGCAGCCAACACAATGGTTGTTATTGCTTTCTTGTAGCATATTCCCAACAAATAAAAATATGTTGTTCTAAATTTACCTTCTTATTTGTCCCACCAATTATTTAAAGGCACCTCAATATTTTATTTAATAGTATAAATTTTTATTTAATTCATATTGTTCCACTTGTCTATTTTATTTAATTTCAAATTTTACTTTACCAAAAAAATGCAAATTTTGTTTTCATAATTATGCTTCATATGGAATATTTCAGGTAACGAAATTGAGTGTATAAAAATATGATTATTTTCAATTTATCTTTTAAATATCGGTTTTCAGTTTATTTAATGAATATGATTATGAAAGATGTTGTATATGTGTACATCTCATAGAGACATTGTATTTGATTTGTTTGTCAAAGGATTGGAAGCAACTTTTGTACCCCTTACAATAGATCTCTTACCGAAATAGAAGATACTATAAAACTAAATAATTCATTATTATTAAAATTTTAAAAAAATATTAGAGAAAACTTTATTCTTGATAAATGATTTTTAAAACTTTATTCTTATTGTTATCATTTACATTTGTTTTTATTATGATCAATTTTCCTCATTTTTATCATCAATGCTTATAATCTAATCATAATATATATATATATATATATATATATATATATATATATATATATATATTTAAATATATATACAGGGGTCCATTTAAGGGAGAACTCATTTGTTTGTGGTAACTGTGAGATCCATTCTCAACCACAAATCAAACAATAATTTAGGAAATTTATAAATTTGGTAATTTTGATTTAAATTTTTAATTGAAGGGCATGTTAGGTATTTTGAATTTTTCCTCTATCCTCTATCCTCTCTCTTCTCTCCTCTGAACCTAATTCCGGCAAAATACAACATGATACACCATTATGATACCCAATAATTTTTAACCATAAGACATAAATCATCAATGAATCACACTGTGATACCAAAAGATTTTGTAACCATAAGGCGCAACCAACTATGAATCACACTGTGATACCAAAAGATTTTCTAACCGTAAGGCACAAACAAACGATGAATCAGACTGTGATACCAAAAGATTTTGTAACCATAAGACGCAACCAACAATGAATCACACTGTGATACCAAAATATTTTATAACTGTAAAACACAAACCAACAATGAATCACACTGTGATACCACAAGATTTTCCAACTATAAGGTATTTCAAAATTATAAATTAGGATATATTAAAATTAATTATATTAGGTAACCGTATAGTATAATTGGAAGAAGTAAAATAAGGAATTGATTTATTAAAAAAATCCAAATTGTCAATTTACCAAATTATCTTTTTCTTTTATTTTAAATACAATATTAATTATATTAAATGTATGGCTCACGTTAGATCTCACAGTTATCACAAATTATCTAGTTCTCATTTGATTAGACCCCTATATATATACATATATATGTAATAATATTTACACATAACTTGAGATAAAGTAAATGAAAGGCTCATTAACTAAATGATATGTTTCTTAATTTAACTTAAAATAAAGTAAATAAAAGGCTCATTAATATTAAATGATATGTTCTTGTTGGGAACTGAAGAATTCATCAAGTATGGTTAATGCTGCTAGTTCAAAGTTACTACTGCTAGAAGACTTTGAGGTTAATACTGCTGAGTATTACTACTGCTAGTACTATTAATACTGCTAGTCAAAGTTAGTGCTGCTTGAACAAAGTTAGTACTGCTTAGCTAGTTAGTACTGCTAGTAGTTAGTGCTGCTTAGTAGTTAATGCTGCTAGAAGAAGTTAATGCTGCTGATCATGGTTAGTGCTGCTTAAGAGATTTGGATGGAAAGAATGACAGCTGGATAATCTGAAGATTATGGAAGCTTTGAGATATACATGGAAGATATACTGAAGATTTGTTTAATTATTGTAATTATCTTTTGACTAGTATATATATAGAATGTATAGAATAGATTGAAGAGAGCTTTTGTTTTTATTCTTTGAGAGAGAAAATCAACCTCAAGACATAGATCCTAATTCTAGAGAAGTAGAATTCGTATTGGTGAGCCTGTTCATCAATATTGAGGTTGAGTGTGTAATCTTGTAACTTCAAAGCATTCAATACAAGTTTACAGTTTGTTGATTATATTCTGTTTTTATTTTCTGTTTGATTAAATATCAAAGTGTTATTCCGCAAACTTCTTTGATATTGTTTCTGAGAATTAATTCTTGTTGAGAATTCGATCCTGACAAGTGGTATCAGAGCCTAACTCTCTCAGAAACAGTTATTCATCATGGAAAATCTTACAGAATCAAGCAGTACTTTGGTTTCTAAGGTTCCAATGCTCAAACCAAGTGAGTTTGACATGTGGAAGATTAGAATCAGACAATATATTCTTCTCACTGACTACTCAATGTGGGATATCATTGAGAATGGTCCTTCTGAAGCTGGAAGGATAGGACCAGATGGGAAAAGACCTCCACCAAAGACAGATGGTGAGAGGAAGATCAGACAGACAGAGATAAAGGCCTTGAGCACTCTGCTCTTGGCCATTCCCAATGAATATCAGCATCAATTTTGCAACTGCACTGATGCTCAGATTCTCTGGAATGCTCTAGAGAAAAGATTTGCTGGAACTAAGAGCATCAAAAGAAATCAAAAAGATGTTCTAAAGCAGCAGTATGAGAACTTCACTTCCACAAAGAATGAGTCTATGACTCAAACTTTTGATAGGTTCAATAAACTCATAGGTGAACTGGCTACTGTAGGGGTGAAGATGGAACAAGATGATATCAACAGAAAGTTCCTCAGATCTCTTGGGGATGAATGGACTATGTACACTGTCTCATATAGACAGAGTGACAATCTGGAAGAGAAAGAACTTGATGATATATACAATGATCTAAGAGTTTTTGAAACTGAGGTAGAAACCAAGAAGAAGCCCTCTGGTTATATTCACAATGCTGCACTTCTTTCAGCATCCACTGATACTAATGCCAACCCTGAAGCAGTTAGTACTGCCAGTGGAGTAAGTTCAGAAAAAGGCACTGAAACTATCTTTGAAGCCTTTTTGTCCAGTCATAGCAGCAATTCTCTGATTAATGATGATCTTGATCAAATTCACCCTGATGATCTGGAGGAGATGGATATTAAATGGCAGATGGCCATGTTATCCATGAGGGTGAAAAAGTTCATTAAAAGAACTGGAAGAAATAACTTCTCTCAAAGAAGAGAAGATGGAGCTGGTTTTGACAAAACCAAGGTGGAATGTTTTAAGTGTCACAAGAAAGGACACTTTGCTAGAGAATGCAGGAGTGCTGTTCCAAACAACAACCATCAACAAGCTCAGAATGGAGGATACAATCTGAACAAGAATCCTGCTCAAGCCCTTGTTTCTCAACAAGGAATGGGATTTGACTGGAGTGATCAAGCCGAGGAAGCCATTCAGAACCAAGCTCTTATGGCAGAAGTGTCTGATCTCCCCACTGAGGTAAGTTCTAATCTTTGCACTAAATCTTGCATTGACATTGTTACAAGATACAGGGATCACAATCAAAGTATGTGTGATGACCTCAAAAGATTAGAAAAGGACAGAAGAGATTATGTGTTGATAGTAGAGAGATTTGAAGAGCAAATCAAAGGCTTTCAAGCTAATGAACTTCAACACTCTTATGACACAAACTATTGGAAGTGGGAAAAGAATGAGTTAGAAACCAAACTGTCTAAGTCCTTAGAAGAGAATGATAGACTGAAAGAGGAACTGTCAAAAGTTAATCTTGACATAGACAAGTTTTCTTATGCTTCAAAAGCAATGGACTCTCTTCTAAAGGCTCAGATACATGATAAGATGAAGCCTGGTATTGGATACAACAATACACCCCCTCCTTACAATAACAACTATATTTCTCCTACATCAGACTTGTTAGAAACTAAGGAGAAAAAGGACTTGTCTGAAGAAGCTTTTAAGATAGATCCTTTGGATGAGGTAGTAGTTAAGGATTTGACTGAGAAAGGAGCCAGTGAGAACAGGGATAATAATGTGAGTAAAAAGATACCATTAGAAAACAATATTATCACCAATGAGGGATGTGGGAAAATCTGGGTCAAGTCCAAGGAGATAGAGAAGACTAAAGGAAATGATAACAAGGTCCATTACAAACAAACCACAGTTGTGAATCCTGGATCTTGTAAACAGTGTGATTGCAATAAAGCCAAGAGCCTAAATTCTGGTTTAAAAAGAGGAAATCAAAGAAACTGGAATAATCAATGGGCTCAGAAACAAGGAGTTGATCTGAATAAAATCAATAGACCAAAACCTTGTTTTATATGTGGCAAGTTGAATCATTTGGCTAAGTATTGTTACTTTAACCCTATTAACCAACAGATGAACTTTCAAAGATTTGTGCAAAAATCTGTGGGTTATAGGAAGGCTGGAAAGAAACATGGGATAAAGAAATCTATTGAAAGTAAAGGCACTTTAAAGAAAAAGATTTTAAAAGAAAGTGTCAAAATGTGGGTACCTAGAAGTACTAACAGTGTTAGTACTGCTAACAATATTAGTACTGCTAACACAGTTACTACTGCTAACAGTGTTAGTACTGCTGAAAATATTAATGCTGCTAATACTGTTAATACCTCTTCAAAGGTTAATACTGCCAACACAGTTACTGCTGCTAACACAGTTACTACTGCTAACAAGGTTAGTACTGCTAAGCATGCAAGTGCTGCCAAGGCAGTTAGTACTTCTAAAACCAGTACTGATTCTAGCAAAAATATTTCCAAGCCTATTATTGTAACAAAGTACTCCAAGAATGAGGAGTTAAAGTTCAAAAATCTTGTCAAGAAAGAATGCAAGTATTTTGATGAGAAAGGGGTACCCAAGACCACTTTGGCTTGGGTTCCTAATTCATACTAATTGATTTATTTAATGTGCAGGGCAACCAACAGCTCAAGGGAAAGAGCATTTGGCATGTTGATAGTGGTTGCTCTAGGCACATGACAGGCAACATGTCATGCCTTCAGGACTTCAAGCATATCAATGGAGGACATGTTGCATTTGGAGATAATCTTACTGGTGGTAAGATAAGTGGAAAAGGTAATGTCACCAAAGGTAAGATGACATTTGAGGATGTCTACTATGTTGATCAATTAAAGTACAACCTGTTAAGTGTATCACAGGTTTGTGACAAACAACATAGTATATTATTTACTAATACTGAGTGTATGATTCTTGCTCCAGGGTTCAAGGTAGTTGATGAAAGCATGATACTACTTAGAACTCCAAGAAAGGATAATGTTTACTGTCTTGATATGAACAATGTTGATAGTGATTCATCTCTGAATTGTCTTGTTTCAAAAGCTTTTGTAGATGAATCCTCTCTATGGCACAGAAGGATGTGTCACATGAATTTCAAGACTATGAACAATCTTGTTAAAAACAACCTTGTAAGAGGTTTACCTTCAAAAGTCTTTTCATGTGATGATCATTGTGTTGCTTGTCTTAAAGGCAAACAGCACAAAACTTCTCATAAGACCAAAGAGTTAAATTCTGTTTCTTCTTGTCTCCAGTTACTGCATATGGATCTGTTTGGTCCTACAAATGTTATGAGTATAGGCAAGAAATCTTACTGCTTGGTTATTGTTGATGATTACTCCAGATTTACTTGGGTATATTTTCTAAGGACTAAGGATGAAACAAGTGGTCTTATCAAATCCTTTATTCTAAGAATTGAAAACCAAACTAATCAAAGAGTAAAAGTCATTAGATCAGATAATGGAACTGAGTTTAAAAATCATGATCTAAACACCTTTTGTGAAGAAAAAGGTATTGAGAGGCAATATAGTGCTCCTAGGACTCCTCAACAGAATGGTGTTGCTGAAAGGAGAAATAGAACACTAATAGAGGCTGCTAGATCTCTGTTGGCTGATTCAAAATTGCCAATTACCTTCTGGGCTGAAGCAGTTAATACTGCTTGTTATGTCCAAAACAGAGTTCTAGTGGTCAAGCAAAAGAACAAGACCCCATATGAGCTTTTAAATCAAAGAAAACCCTTCATTGGTTTCTTCAAACCTTTTGGGTGTCCTTGTACAATTCTCAATACCAAATCTCACTTAGGTAAGTTTGATAGCAAAGTAGATGATGGATTTCTTGTTGGATATTCATCTCAGAGTAAGGCTTACAGAGTTTTTAACTCTTCTTCTAGAATAATTGAAGAAAGTGACAATGTCAAATGCAATGAGAACTCACCAAATCCTGTTGGGTCTGGACCTCAGTGGCTATTTGACATTGATTCACTAACTAACTCTTTTGGTTTCAGTAATGAGTATACAGGAACAGGAAGTGGAGGATCAGGAATCACACAAGTTCAAGAAAGTATATCTAAATCTGTGATTTTTCCCATACCCACGGTAAATTCTGTTGAAGACTGTGAAAGGGAATCATTTACTGGACCAAGTCAGAGTGAAGAAGAAACTAGAGATGAGGAGACTCAAGAAAATAATGAAGTGGCATCTGAAAACACTTCAGTTGAGTTGCATGAATCCAATCTTGAGGCTGGTCTGAATGGAGAACCTAGTCATAACACCAGAGTTCAAAAGAATCATCCTCCACAGCTGGTAATAGGAGATATCTCTTCTCCTATGATGACTAGACATCAAAGCAGGCTTCAGGAAATGCAAGATCAACAGCATACAGTGCTTTCTTGTTTTCTATCACAGCTTGAGCCTAAAAAGGCACATGATGCTATGAAAGAATCTAGCTGGATAGAAGCAATGCAAGAAGAACTGTTACAGTTCAAGCTCCAAGATGTATGGGATCTAGTAGACCTTCCTAAAGGTCACAGAGCAATTGGCACAAAATGGATTTTCAGAAACAAGAGAGATGAAAGAGGTATTGTCATAAGGAACAAAGCAAGGCTAGTGGCTCAAGGATATACTCAAGAAGAGGGTATAGATTATGAAGAAGTTTTTGCACCTGTGGCTAGGATAGAAGCAATCAGATTATTTCTAGCCTATGCTTCTTACATGAATTTCAAAGTCTATCAAATGGATGTAAAAAGTGCTTTTCTCTATGGCTCAATTGAAGAAGAAGTATATGTCTGTCAACCACCAGGGTTTGAAAACCCAAGCTATCCAGACAGGGTATACAAATTAAAGGAAGCACTTTATGGACTACATCAAGCTCCAAGAGCATGGTATGACACTCTGTCATCCTATCTCTTGGAAAATGACTTTGAAAGAGGAGTCATTGATAAGACTCTATTTATCAAGAGAAAGAAGAAGGATATCTTGCTGGTACAAATCTATGTTGATGACATTATCTTTGGATCTACAAGAAACAACTTGTGCAAGGAGTTTGAGGATTTAATGCATCAAAGGTTCAAAATGAGTTCCATGGGGGAACTTACTTTCTTCCTTAGACTCCAAGTTCAACAAAAGTCAGATGGAATCTTCATCTGTCAATCCAAGTATGTGCAGGACATTCTAACCAAGTTTGGTTTCTCAGAGTCAAAACCTGCAAGCACACCTATGGAAACACACAAGCAAATATCTGCAGATCCTGAGGGGGAGGATATAGATGTGCATCATTACAGATCTATGATTGGCTCTCTCATGTATCTCACAGCATCAAGGCCAGATATAATGTTTCCAGTCTGTGTATGTGCAAGATTCCAAGTTAGGCCAAAGCAATCTCACTTTCAAGCTGTTAAGAGGATATTCAGATATCTCAAAGGGCAACCCAGATTGGGACTTTGGTATCCTCATGACTCACCCTTTGACCTAATAGCATACTCAGACAGTGATCTAGGTGGGGCAAACTTGGACAGAAAATCTACTTCTGGAGGATGTCAGTTTTTGGGTGCTAGACTAGTCTCATGGCAGTGCAAGAAACAAACCACAGTATCCACATCTACAACAGAGGCAGAGTACATAGCAGCTGCAAGTTGCTGTTCTCAAGTCTTATGGATTCAGAATCAAATGTTGGATTATGGGGTAACCTTTCTACACACTCCAATCTTTATTGACAACAGCAGTGCTATTAGCATTGTGAATAATCCTGTCAAGCACTCAAAAACAAAGCACATTGAAATCAGGTATCACTTTATAAGAGATTGTAATGAAAAGAAACTTATTCAAGTTGTCAAAGTTCACACTGATAATCAGTTTGCTGATCTATTCACTAAAGCTTTTGATGTGGGTAGATTCACTTTCTTGGTAACAAGTGTGGGAATGATCAACTCTGAATAATCCCCTTCTCAAAAAGTGGTTTTATACCTGTATATTATTCTTGGAGTTACTAATCTTCTTTTTCAGGATATGCTTAGCAGTACTCAGTGTTTAGCAAGTTTAAAAGGAGCAAGTCAGTTAATACTGCTAGTAGGTACTACTGCTTTCAGTTAATACTGCTAGTGGTTAATACTGCTTTCAGTGGTTAATACTGCTAGTAGTTAATACTGCTTTCAGTTAATACTGCTCGTTAGTTAATACTGCTAGTAGTTAATACTGCTAGTAGTTAATACTGCTTTCAGTTAATACTGCTTTCAGTTAATACTGCTTTCAGTTAATACTGCTTTCAGTTAATACTGCTCGTTAGTTAATACTGCTCTAGGTTAATACTGCTTATGTTCCGAATACTATAAATACTCTTTGCCCGCCTAAAAGTTCATAACGACTCTTTGCATACTGTTCTCTTGTGCTCTAAACCTTTTCTCTCTCAAGTTCGAAGTCTTCAGGCAAGCTTTTCACTAAGATCAATGGCATCAATGACTTTCATTGACGAGCACAATGAGATTGCGATGCTACAAAAACCAAAGCAAGCTGCAGGATTTCATCAGATTGTGGATTTCCTCAAGTCAAGCCACATTGCTCATGCTCTTATTGTATCCCCTACAATCTATATCGAGCATCAAAGGCAGTTCTGGGCTAATGCAACCATTGTTGTTAAGAATGGTGTGCAGATGATCAAGACAAGAATCTGTGATCAATCACTAACGGTTACTGAAGAGGTTATTCGCATCAGTCTACGTCTAGACGATGCCTCAGGTATAACCTCTATCCCAAACGATGAACTGTTTTCAAATCTTACAAGAATGGGGTATGGAGGCCCATTGGGAGTTTTCAAATTCTCTAAAGCAAAATTTTCACCCCAATGGCGTTTCTTAGTCCATACTCTTATGCATTGTATCTCCAAAAAGACTACTGGATGGAGTGAGTTCAGCAGCACTATTGCTTATGCTTTGGTGTGCTTGGCCACTGCCAGAAAGTATAATTTTTCTAAAATGATTTTCAGTGATCTTGTCTCAAACATGGGAAACAAAAAGAGCTTCTTTATGTATCCCAGGTTTGTTCAAGAAGTCATTACTCATGAATTGACGGATATACCTCAACCTGTTGGGGTATATGTACCTAAACCCCCCAAAGGCAAGGTTTTCTCAAATATGAGAAGATCTGCTGGGGACTCTGAAGGAGTTGACACCCCATTGTTCTCTACAATGATGGTGGTGTCCCAAACCAATGAAGGTATGGCAGCAGGGTCAAGGCCCCCATTAGACCAACCCACTGCTAGCCAAGCCCAACCTTCCCTCTCAAAATCAATTCCCCAGTCCCTTCTTGAAAAACCAACCTCTCCTATCACCCAAACTTACAAGAGGAAATAGGTAAAGAAGGCTCCTTCCCTTCTTGTACCATTACCCACTCAGCCTTTAAGCCCTCTAAGGGAGAATTATCCCCTAGAGAATATCCAAAGGGAAACCACAAGGGTGTCTCCCAACCCAAAGGAGGTGCTCTCTGAGGAGGAGGTAGAGCATATGGGTGATGAGGCTGCCACTACTCCTGCTAGCACAGAGGAGGAAAGTGGTAACATCAATAAGACCTCCCCCATGGCAACTTTGAATGAGCAATCATTTGAAGGTCCCTGGTGCCAAGAAACCACAGGGGTGGACAGGGCTTCTGCTAGGCAGAAGACTTCCACTAATAAAAGATCCAATGATCCTTCAATAGGGGGTAACACTCCTGGAGAAGGTGAGGACAGATATAACTATGATGAATTGATGGAGGCAATGGGTAACATCAACCTAGATGTTCTGAAACAAGGAAAAGAAATAGAGGAGATGAAGCTGGTGATCCTGTCACAACAAGTCCAGATTGAAAAATTGAAGAAGATGGTGACCAGGCTGGTTCAAAAGAAAAGAAGGAAACAGTTTGTACTCAAAAAGAGGGACAAAGTTCAAGATTCTTTCAACAAGGGGGAGAAGCATGAAGGGGAAACTGTTGAAAAGAAAGCTGAAGTTGAGGGGGAGACAGAGGAAGAGATGGAAACAGAAACAGTTACTGCTGCTGAAGTAAAAGTAGCAGCAGAAACTGAAGTAGCAGAAATAGGGCTCTCTGTGGAAGAAATGGAGATAGCAGAGACTTTAGTAAAAGCAAAAAAATGACACTCCTAAGGCTACTCAAAAGGCCAAAGGAGTGGTCATCAATGAAGGAGAACCTCAAAAGAAGAAAATGAAGGAGGATATAAAAGGAAAAGGAAAGATGATTGAACCTGAACAACCTTAAAAGAAGAGGAGTCAGATTGAAATGGATGAGGAGATGGCAAAGCAGCTTCAAGAGCAAATGGAAAAAGAGGAGCAATTTCAAACAGAAACTGATAGAGAGCTTGCAAGGATAATGGCCAAGAAGTTAAATGCAGAATACCAAAAGAGTTTGAAAGAAGCAGCTCAGACAGCAACTCAGGTCAAGAAACTCCAAGTTAAAAAGATGCCAATTCAGAAACAAAAGCAGAAAAGACAACCCTCCAAGACATTTTTGGCCAATCAGGAAAGAAGAAAAATGATAAACTTCCTGAAAGGTGCAATTGGTGTTAAGGGGGAGATGTTTACCCACATGGTATTCTCTCAGATTGAAGAGTTGTATAACAAGGAAATGGCCAAGCTTCAAGGGGATTCAGCACAAAGGGAGGAGGCTGAGAGAAGGATGAAAGAGAGACATGATCTCAACATCCAACAACCATTCCCTGAGGAAACCACACCTTCCAAAGAAGAAGCAGAAGAGAAGAAGGAAGAACCTGGAAATGTTGGTATAGAAGCCAAGTCTGGAAAAAGAGTGAAATCAATTGCTCCAAAAAGGCAGTTGAAAAGGCCTAGGGTGGAAGAAACTGAAAAGGAAGCAGAACCTTCAGTCACATCCCCAACAGAGCCAGTACAGAGTCCAGAGCAGGTCACTAAGCAAACAGATGAAAGTATGGATCCGTACATGACAATAGTGGAACCTTTGAAAGCTGTTCCAATCTCTATTCAAGCTCCAGAGATCATCTTCTGGGATATTCTGAGAGACAATGGAAAGAATTTCTTCAGAATCAAGAGAGCTGATGGTTCATTTGAAGCTTATTCAACATGGGGGAAAGTCATCAGAAGTTGTTCAAGAGCTGATATGGAAGAACTATATAAAGTTGGGATGAAACTTTATGAACCTATGTTGAAAGGTACTGAAGATAATCTTCTCAAAGTGACATTGGAATACTTGTGCATGATGTTTGAGCCTGAAAAAGTGCACCATAGGATTAAAGATCATATGCATGAGTTCATATTCAAGAAGATTGACAAATGGATACTGTTTGAAAACTGTGGAGTATACATGATTACTATTGACAATTGTTATCATGAATACTACCTGGTGGACAAAATCTATGAGCATAGCAAGGAGAAGTTAGAAGGGATGCTTAAAGCTACACTGGTTTGTACAAAGGATTCAGAGATGGCCAAGATTGTGGTGAGAAGAACTGTAAATCAAAGCTTGGGCCTAGATCCAAATTTGGGAAATTGAATCAGAGGTGTTGAAAGCATCTTGAAGATTAATTCTGAAGAACTTGACTTCTTTTCCTAAAAGTCAAGTTAGGGGGAGATTGTTGGGAACTGAAGAATTCATCAAGTATGGTTAATGCTGCTAGTTCAAAGTTACTACTGCTAGAAGACTTTGAGGTTAATACTGCTGAGTATTACTACTGCTAGTACTATTAATACTGCTAGTCAAAGTTAGTGCTGCTTGAACAAAGTTAGTACTGCTTAGCTAGTTAGTACTGCTAGTAGTTAGTGCTGCTTAGTAGTTAATGCTGCTAGAAGAAGTTAATGCTGCTGATCATGGTTAGTGCTGCTTAAGATATTTGGATGGAAAGAATGACAGCTGGATAATCTGAAGATTATGGAAGCTTTGAGATATACATGGAAGATTTACTGAAGATTTGTTTAATTATTGTAATTATCTTTTGACTAGTATATATATAGAATGTATAGAATAGATTGAAGAGAACTTTTGTTTTTATTCTTTGAGAGAGAAAATCAACCTCAAGACATAGATCCTAATTCTAGAGAAGTAGAATTCGTATTGGTGAGCCTGTTCATCAATATTGAGGTTGAGTGTGTAATCTTGTAACTTCAAAGCATTCAATACAAGTTTACAGTTTGTTGATTATATTCTGTTTTTATTTTCTGTTTGATTAAATATCAAAGTGTTATTCCGCAAACTTCTTTGATATTGTTTCTGAGAATTAATTCTTGTTGAGAATTCGATCCTGACAGTTCTTTAATTTTAAATTAATTTAAATTTAGAGAAAATAGAAAGTAATATTTGAAACTTCCTTAAGATGTTACCATCTCTTCAAAAAATAAAAAATGCAACTAAGTTTTAGAGAACATGTAAATAAGCAACATACAAGTTAAAATGAAAATCTAAAAATAAGAAAAAATATTAGCTCATACAAACCAAATCTACGAACATTTTCAACCAAAAAAATATTTCGACGTTCGATAATTAAAAGAAATTGTACTTTCTCAGAAGACCCACCTTTGATGGATATACAAACCTGTATCATAGACTTCGAGTGTATGACATCAAAAGTCAAAGAAATGATCCCTAAAACATCAAATCCTTGGAATCATTTGAACTTCTCTGCTAAGATTTGAGCATGATTTCTTGAGGATAAATTCATAAATACTGTAAAGTATCATAGCAATGACAATGTTAATGTCAACAGAAAAAATCTATGCCACTTGAAGTAGTCAAAACTTGATGCGATGTATCAATCATGTATCAACGGTTATTGTTAACGAATTTTTATCATATCTTGTAATCACAAAATATCAAAATTTAACTTGAATATACATGATTCAATCATGAAGACAATCATGTACTATGATAACAACAAATCTAACAGTATGGGAAAAAAACGAATAATATAATAACAAATCACATTTTTTGAATAACATAATTCTACATACTTGTACAAACAAATTCATGTCTTCAACTTTCATCCTCTTCATCATCCATTAAATGAACAATTTCATTTTGTTTATTATTGCAACTTTAAAAGTCAAATCAATTAAGAAATAAAAGAAAATAAATGAAGAAGCAAATCAAGAGTTGGGGAGGTTAAACTCATACATGCAAATTTACAAAAAAAAGACCCAAGTTAATAATGAATTTACACATTTTCCATATAGGGGTATAAAAGTCTTTAACATATTAAACATTTAAAAAAATCAAAAATTTGAGAAACATATATCTTACTCTAACAACTTATCACCTCATCTCTCTATTTTCTCTTTTTACATATAGATCTAGAATATAGATATAAATAGATATCGATATATCGATATTAATAAACTTTCTATATGTTTATAAAGGAGCCGAATGAAACCAAAGTTTCATGCTCAGTTTGCAACGGAGCCATCATAGTATTTTTGAATTCCTCCAAAAGGAGGGTGGTAAGTTGATCATTTACCTATCGGGGTCTGGTCGATCCTGTGCTATCGGAGGCTCTAGGGAAGTTGGATTCTCAATTTTATTTAGTTATATATTTATGTATATAAATAAGAAAAAAAATGAAAGTCTCCCTCATTTTCTCTTTAGTTTTCATACATAAAATTTATTAATGAATAAAAGTGTTATCATTTAATAGTTAATGAATAAAAATGTTATCTTTTAATATTTAAAAATATTCAAAACCTAAAGAGAAAATGAAAGGTTTGCTCATTTAATAACAATTTTTTTTCAAAAACATGAAAAAAAATAGAAAACTATGAATCTAAGCCTTCTCAAGAGGCCACATCATCACTCTGTGGTTTTCCTTTAATATATATATATATATATAGAGAGAGAGAGAGAGAGAGAGAGAGATAAAGATCATTTGTTAACCAACAATTTGTTGTTAACTTTATGAACCATCCAGCTAATAGAAATCCATCTTTGATTGTTGTTTTCTTTGTTTTAATATTTAATGTTTGTGAATCCCAGTTTGCAAGTGTATTGAATATAGCAATGAAGAACAATACATATGAATCACAAGTTATGGTCATATGTATTGATTAATCGATAAAGCTTAAAGGTTTACAGAGAGAATTTTATCTGATACGCTTAAACCTCTAAATGACCATTAACCTGGAAATTACGTTAAACAAAACTATTTAAACAAAGGGCTTAAACCTAACAGGCCCAAAGCCCATTTAACAAGAAAAAGGCCATTACCAAAAATAAAGAAATAAAACGTTACATTTTGCACCCCTCTACTTCAATTCAATAAATAAAACACACCCTAACAATCTCCCCCTTTGAATTAAAGTTTGTAGTCTCTCCAGTTCGGAACACGTGCTTTTCGAAGTCCAAAGTGCATCTCGAAAATCCTTATTGAATTTTTGTACTCTAGTCTTTCAAGGATCAAATTCAAGGCTCTAGACACGAGTTTTCTGTAATTTGGGTCCATCTGATTCTGACCTTTGTTGTGATGAGACAACATAGCACAAAGTTTGTTTCTAAGGATGTACAGAGTAACATCACAGAATCTGACAATCTGGCTAAATCTGAAGTAGCGCATTTTACCTTTCCTGCTTGGATACGTCATGCCAAGTTCCGCAGTTTCAATCACTCTGTAGGTTGGATCATCCTTAAAGTTACTTGGTAGTTTCAGATCAGGTTTGAACAAATTTATCTTGGCTTGATGACTTTCAATACCAATCTATAAGTCTTCAAGACACGCTAACTTCATCATGGTTATCATGAAACGCTTTACGACAGTCAGAGCATCTTGAATTACACCAGGACGTATGGTTCGAGTCTTCAAGTCACGTAGCAAAAACAGAAACTCTCATAGCTCAAGATCCTCAAAATCAAATTCTGTGAATTTCCATTGCGTCCCATCTTCTCTAGTGACAAGAAAAGTCGGATACCATATTTTTTCTTCGGAGCGACCAGTACCAATTTCATCGACATATTTGATTCTGAGGTTTGTTCTGCCCCTGCTTGGTCTATTGTTGTTCTCTCTCAGGGAACAATATGTGAATTATTTCCGTCTGTTGAATAACCCAATACCATAGATAAACGCCTTATCATATGATCGAATCTAATGAGCAAAGATCCTTTTGTAAGATTCTTCAATAAAGGGAACATTGATCCTTACTCTTTCCCTTTTCAATGGTTGACTAGGTCGTGCATTTTCAGCTTCAGGAACTTGAGTTTCTGACATATTCTGATCGGGGAGATCTGGTGGAACGGAAGGAATTGATCGTAGAGGGACGACACCTAAAAGTGCTTCAGAAGACTGAAACTCTAGTCACGTCTACTCAAATAAGCAATCATAGTCTCCTTGTTGCATACATTATGCATCGTCGAATGTGCACAATTCATTGACTCCTTCTTGGAATACGACTAAAGATCTTTCGGATACCGGTTCAGCTAACTCACCAATATATGCAAATTGATCAATTAAATCATAATTTCTGACCTCAACGGGTGAGTTTGTACCTTCTTCACAATCGATTAATTCTGTGACTGAGCAGTCTGCCTGAAGATGACTCGACTGTGAAATAGCCTCTGTCTGTGCATCATCGATCTCTCTATCATGTATTGATTCTGCGTCCTGGGCCCCTTCTGATTGTCTTTCCTGTGCAGTTCCCGGTTGATTATCCGTTTGAGAGGTATCTGTTATTGCTGTTGTGTCAATGAGGCGCTGGCGTTTCTCCCCCTCATGACGATCGGGATCATCACGGTCGTCATGTGGACGTTTGGAAGAACTAGCTTGATTGAGGAAAGTATCCTCGAGTACCTTAACACTGTTGGAAAGGGCAGATATCGAAGACTGAAACTCGGTAGAAATAGAGTCCATCTTTGCAGTGATATCTCGGAAGCCTGCTCGGACTTCATCTTGGAAAGCACGGGACTCAGACTGTTGGCGAAGAATGGCATCAGACCTGCATCTTCAGGTGTACCATGGGATAGAAGATCGGCTAGAAGCATGGATTTGAGCTTGGAGGTTGACGGTCGCTGCTGAACTGGTGGAGGTGGTGGAGGTGGTGGCGGTGGCACTGCTGAAAGAGGAGCTTCAACTATTGGGGTTTTGCCTTTCAGCATTTAGAGAACCGTTTGTTGTAACTCCTCAGCTGATCGGCGTTGTTGATCAGTGGCGTGAGATGGATCCATCGACAGCATGCAAAGCCTGCTGCAACAGTTCCGGTGTAATAAAGGAGGGTAAGCTAACACCTGGGTCACATAGACTTCCAGTTGGGGTAACAACTGTTGAAGTCGTACCGCCTACGTTCACATCTGGTGTGATGATAGTTGTGGTAGGACTTTCGGACAATCCTCGTGGAGCACCATTTGTGGATGTCACTATAGTCGTTTCGGTTGGGCCACACAGGCTCGCAACTATAGACTCAGTGTAACACCCTCAATTTGGTAAGAGCAACTAAATTTTTTTTTTGACATTACATCAAGTAAAAGATAACTCTCTAAAATAAAACTTTCTATTTAACTTCAACAAATATAAACTCTAGTCTTATATAAGGACTAGACCAAAGTCGGTGTTACTTAATCCCAACTATAAGTTGCTCTTCCCGGAAACAAATGCGGAATACTTCACTAAAGTTTCTACCTCTTGAGCACACGACTAGCACTCTTCTCAGCACAATATCACTAGAGCTATTCCCAACCGGAACCTATTGCACATGCCGACAAATAAAAAGGTTAGGCTAACGCCTAGTGAGTTCAAGAGTTTTTCACATGAATAAAGATACCTTTGAAAAGAAGTAATGCAGTTTAAATCATAATCTTTCAAAGGATATACTTTGAATATGAAAACGACTCATTTTCCAATAACATGCACTTTAGACAAAAACACCAATATAAATGTTTTCAAATCCAAACTACTTCGGGGACAAGATCCCAATATAAAACGTTCTTTCGTAAATAGATTCCAACCCAAAACTCACTCAAACGTGAATAGAAATCGAACTCTCCATTTATGAAAATGCGGTTAAAACTTTGTATCCTGAAACACCCAAAAACACGGATGGGGCATAATACTCAACCCATAAATCAAGGATAAAATTCATTTACACAAGACGCCACTGAAAACTTGGATAATAAACTCAATACCCAAAAACAACACCTTTCGGTGACGGGGGATACCCGAATTCCATCGAAAGTGGCGGGTACACAAAGTTAAGCCACTTATCAATGTTCTCGAGCTTCACATAGAGCCATGGATCCCCGTATATGGCTCCCAACCGAGCTACCACCGCAAGATACCCAAATGACCCTAGTGTCTACTCGACCTCTAAATGAGTGTCACCACCAAAGCCACAAGTCCCCGTATCCGGCTCACAATGGGCACCACCGCAAGACTTAGCTCTGTATACGGCTCTGCAGAGCACCACCGCAAGCTTACATAAAAACATGACTTGGGGATCACTCACTAGACTTCAAACGTGGACACTAAATTCCATGATGAGTAACCAAACTGGATTACAAACGGGTATCGAGTTCAACCACCCACGATATATACCTCGAGCCCTTCAATAAAGGTTACGCGGTTATCGAGTTCAACCACCCACGATCTGTACCTCGATCTCTCGCTAGCCATAAACAATATCCAGTCCCAAAATGGGGATAAGGTCCCCAACTAAACCAACTGACTGACTCATATGCCTATGGATCCAATGCATTACAGTCTAAAACGTTACATGACTCAAACGAATGAACCAACGCATTCAAAACATGTAACTCCCAAATAAGATGCAACTAAGTACACCATACATCCAAGGCTCCTTAACGAGCTACCAAAACTGAACAAATGTTCCAAAGACTCATTTGAGTGTAAACCAATCCCCAAAAGGCATAATGAACATTTGACTAAAATACGTAAGTCAATAGGGTTACATAAACCAAAATACATCTTTTCCCAAATATCTTTGTCTCTAAAATCACAATTGGCCTTCGGCCCAACACTAACGGTATTACCATTTCTAAAATGTTCCCAAAGTCGAGAATGACCAAAATCAAAGGACTCACATATTCGTACCTTCAAAACGTCCCATTTACATGATTGATGCATATTTCCAACAAACACTAAAAGTGTATTTTTGACCAAAGATCTATTTATGCAATAAATCATCAAAACACATTCATTTGTGACACCTTTATTAAAATGCCCAAAAATCCGAAATGTGGGTGTTTTACAAAGTTTATAAAGTTAAATATTTCAAATAGTCAAAGATTACCAATTAACTCAACAGTTGATAATTCCATGTAAAACATATAAACACTTTAAAATAGACATTTTGGCATGTACAACGTTTTCACAAATCAACTTGAACTCACCTTGCTAGGTTAGGTTAAACCTAGGTTCCCAGTCCAACCATTAGCCTTCAATAGAGTAGATCCCACCATTTCTAAGTTATCACCAACACAAGCTAGGGTTTCCATATAACCCATTTCTTCAAGTCTAGAATAACCAACATCAAGTAAAAACTTTTAGATCTACAAAGATCCTTATGCTAAAGCTTGGATCAAACAAGATCCTTACCTCAACAAAACTTGGAGCCCTACAAACACATTTCTCCCATGAAATCCTCACCCTTTCCACAACCGAGCCTCAATCCACCAAGCCTTTGATTTCTTTACTGTAGATCCACACCAAGTAGCCCCCAAAACTGGTTCTCAAGCTCCCTCCATCGTTCCAAGGAAGAGAGAATTGGAGAGGAGAGGATGAATGAGAGAAAACCCTAAAATGGGGTTTTAAATCGTCCAGGCTACTCCCGCAGCCTTAGCCGCGGCCTCCAAGCCGTGCATGCTACATAGCTGCACACAAGAGTGGGTTACGCTAGTTTAGCCGTGACTTTGAGGTCGCGGGCTAAGCCGCGCGTGTCTCTGATGCCCTTCCCACTTTTCGTGCTAAACCGTTCCCCGATCGTTTCTCTCGGTCGATTGCTGACTGATTTCCTTAGCTGGTCATAAACTGTTCTTTAGGAAATTACGGCTTTTACAATCCTCTCAACCTTAAAAGAGATTTCTTCCTCAAAATCTGGCACCGGCCAACCATTCCAACATCGCATTTAGCGGGACCGTTTGATTCTTTGTCCCAAAAAGGGATGTTTTTGCAATCCCCTGCCTCCTGAACAAAACCGATAACATCCCGGTTGAGGTTGTCACTGAATTTCTCATGATGAACCGCCATAATCTCAATTCCAGAGTTCGGCGTATCTCACCGCTGACGGAATGAACAACGAGTTCTTACCAAATAAATTTTTCATCATAAAAATTTCGGTTGCCTCCCAACCTTAGATTGATCATACCACTTAAAAAGAAACTTACGACCTTATCTAGCCATTTCCACCAAGAATACCCCAAAGCAAACTTTTCCCTTAGATACTTCTAATTACGACGCATCCAGGTCTCCTCAATAATCGGTTTGTACTTAAAGTCTACCTCGGCATTCTCACCAATTATCCAATACCCAATATCGCCAAGGCTTTATCGTCCTTCGACGAAATTTCCTAACAACAAGTTTGGCCTGATCAACACAACCTTAGATCTGTTCCTCAAAGTTGACACAGACACGACATCTACAAGGGATCCCAAACTTCCATAGATCCAAGCATTGGTCTAATGTTTCCTCCAGGAATGTACCACTACACTCTACAGATAGTTGATTATCCCAAACTCAATGGTTACACAACTCCCATAATGTATTCGATCATCGATCGACGAATCAACGAAAGCCTTGACGATTAGAGAAACACCAAAGATTGATTCTTACTTATCAACATCTAATATCTTCAAGGTTACCACTTGACATGCAAACACACCAGGTCCAACGGAAGTGCACTACAACACACCTACAGTCATCGTCCTCAAAACTGAGCGTCGACTCCTATCCTCAAAACAACTATGTTGCAAACGTGGGTATACCACCACATATTTCATCCCAGACTTGCATTGAAGGATTAATGTTGACGCCTATCATGGCACTAAAACTCAAATAAACGAATCACCACATATCCTTATTACCCAAAGACTTACTCAGGTGGCACCCATCCAGCACATACATTATGTCAAGATTCAAGCCATTAAACCATCTCTAGCCACAAACAATTAACCATCCAAAGCTTTAACCCGCAGTTTTACTGAACACAATGATTACCACTTAAATAATGGAAGAATGCATAAATCTAATACATCGATTACCTCTGCATGAATTCAGTCCATAAAACCGAAATCCAAATTTCAAGATTAACCATAGGTCAAGTCCTCCGGCACTTCAACCCTCGAGGACTCCTTTAGTCCTTCGACACGACTTCTATCATAAGAGGGTTTGCACCTATAGCTCTAATGAGTTCAAGGTTTTTCAAACTACTATGCCAATTTGAACTTTTATAAAACCTCTAGATATAAAAGCTTTATAACGATTACAAATACAAATAAAACTTACTACCTTTACTCGGTAGGTGTACAAAGCGATCACCACTGACACACGTATAAAATCGTTTAGAAAATTATCTGATAATAAATCAAGCTAATAATGACGACGAATAAGGATATACAACGAGTTCATGTAATAAAATTTCCCAACGTGACTCGCATACATCAATTAATTCCCCCAAAACTTAGTAAAGACATATGCATGCGATTTGATCAAACGTAAGAATAATTTAGCTTCATTCCAAACTTTTGATTGTACAAATAAAATACTTGCAGAACCCAAAACAGAATTTTCGTGACATCAAACTCTCAAAATTTTCTTTCTTTTAGCCACAACAAGGCACGGGATAAGATCCCACAACAAAACTTGCATGAACAGTTTATTTCACAAAACTAGTAAGGTGATAAGTGCATGCTCTTTAGTTAAAACATGAAATAATCTATGTCGGTTTCAAGTTCAAAGCCAAATAATGATATACTCTCATCATTCTAAAATGCTAGTTAAAACTCATTGACGGAAGTTCCAAATAGACATGTATGCATACTATATGCAACTACACAAAGCTCAAGGAAAACGATACCACTTGATGCCATTAAAGTCACTCCATTAAATCCACAAATTCGCATGAATTAAAATTCTCAATAAAACTCAAACACCAAAATAATGGAAGATAAATTTTCGTACAAAACCTTAACATATGTGGAGGAGATCCAATGTTAAAGTCATAAACCGCAATAACTTATCCAAGACCCTAAACAACATCAAAATACGCATATCGCAAAATCCGAAATAACGTTGGACAACAATATGAATAAAGAAAATCTTCAACAAACTTTGCAACCTCATGTCATAAAACAATTTTGTACATGCTCGAAATCATGGTTCAAAACCTTGTGTGTGCGAAAACATTGCTTCAAGATTTGCAATTTAATCCACATGGCGATTTGGAAACATGAGAAATGATTGATGTAATTTAAGTTTAGAAATAGGTTATATGCGTGCAGTTAATCGGCACTCAATACCTCGAAACCACGCTCCTTAATTTCTTAGTCACACTGTCGTCATCTAGATGCTTAAACATCTCAAAGCAATAATCGAATCATCAGTTCACCTTTTCACTCTCTTCAAATAAAGTCAATTCCATAAGGCTAAGGTTCTACCACGACCATCAATTCCGACACGGAACGGTCCACTTAATGCAATCACCATGCTTATTGTCATTCCAAGTGACGAATGCTAAAATCATCAGCCCGCCCTAACGGCTACTCACCTAGAAACTTCTTCACTACCCAACGGTCGTCACATCAAGGTAGTCCAAGCATACACATGTAACTCGTAGGTTCACAAAACACTGTCCAGGTGTAATTATGAACGTACTGTACATGATCATCCTTGATACTCTCGGTGTGCTTCCCGTTCCTAGAGACTCCATTAACCTCAAAACATCCAATCTTAATGTGCCTATTGGTGCAACTTCACTTACAATCACTTAAGTTAACGCTAGTTTGAGTCTAGGCATCCAAAATCAATACCTAGTTCTCTCAAACTTAAGCTCTGATACCAACTTGTAACACCCTCAATTTGGTAAGAGCAACTAAAAAAAATTCAACATTACATCAAGTAAAAGATAACTCTCTAAAATAAAACTTTCTATTTAACTTCAACAAATATAAACTCCAGTCTTATATAAGGACTAGACCAAAGTCGGTGTTACTTAATCCCAACTATAAGTTGTTCTTCCCGGAAACAAGTGCGGAATACTTCACTAAAGTTTCCACCTCTTGAGCACACGACTAGCACTCCTCTCAGCACAGTGTCACTAGAGTTATTCCCAACCGGAACCTGTTGCACATGCCGACAAATAAAAAGGTTAGGCTAACGCCTAGTGAGTTCAAGAGTTTTCCACGTGAATAAAGATACCTTTGAAAAGAAGTAATGCAGTTTAAATCATAATCTTTCAAATGATATACTTTGAATATGAAAACGACTCGTTTTCCAATAACATGCACTTTAGACAAAAACACCAATATAAACGTTTTCAAATCCAAACTACTTCGGGGACAAGATCCCAATATAAAACGTTCTTTCGTAAATAGATTACAACCCAAAACTTACTCAAACGTGAATAGAAATCGAACTCTCCATTTATGGAAATGCGGTTAAAACTTTGTATCCCGAAACACCCAAAACCACGGGTGGCGCATAATACTCAACCCATGTAAAACATATAAACACTTTAAAATGGACATTTTGGCATGTACAACGTTTTCGCAAATCAACTTGAACTCACCTTACTAGGTTAGGTTAAACCTAGGTTCCCAGTCCAACCATTAGCCTTCAATAGAGTAGATCCCACCATTTCCAAGTTATCACCAACACAAGCTAGAGTTTCCATATAACCCATTTCTTCAAGTCTAGAATAACCAACATCAAGTAAAAACTTTTAGATCTACAAAGATCCTTATACTAAAGCTTGGAATAAACAAGATCCTTACCTCAACAAAACTTGGAGCCCTACAAACACATTTCTCCCATGAAATCCTCACCCTTTCCACAACAGAGCCTCAATCCACCAAGCCTTTTTATTTCTTTATTGTAGATCCACACCAAGTAGCCCCCAAAACTGGTTCTCAAGCACCCTCCATCGTTCCAAGGAAGAGAGAATTGGAGAGGAGAGGATGAATGAGAGAAAACCCTAAAAATGGGGTTTTAAATCGTCCAGACTACTCCCGCGGCCTTAGCCGCGACCTCCAAGCCGCGGGCCAAGCCACACGTGCTACATAGCTGCATACAACAGAGGGTTATGCGGGTTTAGCCGCGGTTTTGAGGCCGCGGGCTAAGTCGCGCGTGTCTCTGGTGCCCTTCCCACTTTTCGTGCTAAACCGTTCCCCGATCGTTTCTCTCGGTCGATCGCTGACTGATTTCCTTAGCTGGTCATAAACTGTTCTTTAGGAAATTACGGGTTTTACACTCAGTATGTGTCCTAGAGTGTATAGGATCTAGACTAAATATGTGCTCAAACGACGTCGATAGCCGGGGCTGGGGCCTATCTTGTTCAATACCTTGACTCTCCAAGTGAGAGCCCGGTAGCATATGTGTTATGTCCCCGTGAATATCTGAATCAACCATCTGTTGTGAGATGGTAGAGTGGTCGGGTGGGGTTTGTGCTTGTGCCGCTGATTGTTAGGAGTGGAGCGCTTGAAGAACTTTCTCTGTACGACCTTGGTTAGAAACAACATTGCTTCTCTGATTTCGTGTAGCTCTGGATCAACATCACTGTCATCATCTTCTCCTATCAATCACTCGGATCCTGTTCTTTCCTTTGCATGCTATACGATCCTCTTTCCCGTTTATCAGAACGAGAGCAAGAGTATCGGTCGGTTTCGCCACTTTTCGGTTCGCCTCAACAGTTTCCAACACCTCTTCTTTATTTTGCTTAAGAATTTAATGCACTTCATGCAATCCTATTTCAGACACATCCTTGTTTTGTCTTATCTGAGAGGTGAAATGCTTCCATTCTGGTCGCAGGTTATTGAAAAACTTAATGTTGTTCTCAATGACAGTTTTGTGGATTTGGTTTTTGCTGAGTTCATTTAGAAGGAGGCAGAACTGATCATAAGTTTCCACAAGAGTTTCTCCTTGTCTGGCTTTAAAGTCATCATAGTGATCGATGCAAATGGAAACTTTTAGTTGATTGCCAACCTTGGTTCCCATCATCATCTTTTCAATTTGTACCCACATTCCTCTGGCAGTCTATTTGTAGTTGTCAATGGTAGTGTAGATGTCATTTGGAAGACTTTGCAGCATGTAAGATTTTGCAAGTTGATCACCTTTAGCCATTTTCTTTTCTTCTTCCGAGTATTTATCTTTTTTCTTTATTTTAACTCCTGCCGGAAGAGGTGAGAATCTATTCTCCAAGATCATGTCGGGCGATGAAATCTAGGAATCTGTCCCGCCACTAAGGATATTCACCTCTGAAAAGGACGGGTGGTCTGGTGTCCGTACCCATAGCTAGGCATGTTCGTACACTTGTAATTGATCGTGAGACGATCGCGATTTGATCGAATAAAGGTGTAGAGGAACGAATAACAAATGAGAGACTCAAAAACTTAACTAATTAAAAAAAATTAAACCACTGAGCAGAGACTTGGAGTAGTCAGGTTTCGAGTGAAGGAGTTGGGTTGTGAAAGAACCGGTGAGTGAGAAGCGGACTTGTGTTTGGGATTAAGTGGGTTTGGATATGAGGGGTTGATGTGGGGAATCGAGTTTGAGGGAGTGAGAAGCGAGTGTGAGGAATAGGGTTTGAGGGAGTGAGAAGCGGGTGTGAGGTGAAGGGATGGACGCGGGGTAGGGAGGTGGGTAATAGGGTCTCGGTGCAAGTGGGTTTTGGGACACGGGCTTAGGTATGGTAAGCGGGTTTGAGGTAACCGGAGTTGGGGGAATCGGGGGTGATGGATTGGGAGTAAGCAGATGTGGGTTTGGAAACCACGCGGGTTTTAGGGATCGGGGTTGGGGTATTTTAAGCGGGTGTGAGAAGCCACTTGGATTTGGGATGGGGGGACTTGGGTTTGGGATTAAATGCGAGACCCGGGTAGGATAATAACCGGGTTTGGCGGGGCGCAACACAAAATTAACCCTTATCGACTCCAAACACATAATTAAAACCTTTTAATCGAAAACTAATGAACTTTAGCAATATTTATCGATTAAATCCCGAATTCTTACACTTTTTTCACTTGATTTTCAACCAAAATACTGATTTTCAACCAAAAACCAAGAACACAGACTTGAGATTTTAGATCTATAAAAACCCAAAATTCTACTTCAATCTTGCGAAGTTGAGCGTAAAACTTTACCAAAACCTTAATCTAACTAGAGTAAAGAGGTTTGAATCAAAGAAACTCAATAATTTTGAATAAATCGAAAAAACCCAGAAACTCACGAACAGGAGTCGATCGACCAGAACAGTATAGAGAAAAAAAATTACCTTTTTCGAATCAAATCTTCGTCTCTTTGCTCTTATACCAATTGTGAATCCCAGTTTGCAAGTGTATTGAATATAGCAATGAAGAACAATCAATATGAATCACAAGTTATGGTCATATGTATTGATTAATCGATAAAGCTTAAAGGTTTACAGAGAGAATTTTATCTGATACGCTTAAACCTCTAAATGACCATTAACCTGGAAATTAGGTTAAACAAAACTATTTAAACAAATGGCTTAGACCTAACAAGCCCAAAGCCCATTTAACAAGAAAAAGCCCATTACCAAAAATAAAGAAATAAAACATTACATTTTGCACCCCTCTACTTCAATTCAACAAATAAAACACACCCTAACAATGCTAAAGGGTAGAAAAGTCAATTCTTAATTAGCAAATATTTCATTTATTTATTTGGGGGTTACAAGAATAAAGCCTCCTTGATTCTAGCATAGGTTATGATTTTAATTTTTTTCCATTTTCAAACTAATATTAAAATCATATGAACATTTACTGAATTGGACATATAAATATTGTGTTACGTTTGTTGTTATTCTTTCTTTTTTGTTAACCTTTTACAGAATGATTTAGATGTAAAGTAACTGTTTTGAAGGTGTGTTCAACAATGAACATATTTGTAGGTGTTCATGTATGATCAACTAAGAAAAAGTTCATATTTAGCTGTAATGTAATTATTTTGATTTAGATGTAATGTAACTGTTTTGAAGGTGTGTTCAACAATGAACATATTTGTAGGTGTTCATGAATGTTCATCATGTGCATTTGAAACAATGGAAGATTTAACTGTTTTGATTTAGATGTAATGTAACTGTTTTGAAGGTGTGTTCAACAATGAACATATTTGTAGGTGTTCATAAATGTTCATCATGTGCATTTGAAACAATGGGAGATTTAATTCCCCATTGTTCACTTCGGTTACGATTGTTGTTCAATGGAACATTAATGAGGCATTTAATAGCATTTGAAACAATGGGAGATTTAATTCCCTAAATTACCCTTAACCATCGTTGTTCACTTGACCATTTAAGAAATAAAGCCTCTTTTATTAATTAGAAATTTACTTTTAATCTCAACCATTCAATGTTAAGATGAAGGGTTTAGATTAGTTCACAAAGTTAACAACAAAAGTATGGTTAACAAAAGAACTCCACTTTAGTATATTAGGGGTTTGATTCAAATATATATTCTAGTTTTGGGCTCTATTGTTGAAGACATAGTCTTATAACATATTCCATATATTATAGCAACAGCTTTTGTATCTTCTTTAAATTCTTAGTTTTAATTGTTAAAACTAAAGTATCTAGAATATTTGGATCAAATAAACCTACAGAAAAGTTTGGATAACAATTGAAATATATGGGGCCGCTGAATCATTATTGAGCACCTTTGTCTTTTGGATTGCATTATTGAGCGTCTTTTGTCCCGTGAATTTTGATAAACTTTTGTTTTGAACAATATACCATCTTAAATACCAAAGATCAACACTTAATCATAAAGATTCACATCAAACTTTATTTTCTTACTATTCAAACTTATCACTAAATAGCTTTGGTTTCGTATAAATTATTTCAATAAAGCAAGCATTTAAAATAAACATTTCAATAAAGCAAGCATTTAAAATATTGAAACTTACGATTATGAAAAGGAAGTACCTTATTTGATTAAATGATCTTTTGAACACTTGTCTTTGAAACAATCAGAACATACATCTGGAGATATGAAAATTTGAAAATCTAAAGACTTTGAATATTGAGAGGTAGAAAATCTAAGAGAAGGCTTCTTAGGGTTTTGCATAACATTTTCAGAGAAAGAAAAAACTCGGCCCCTCCAATGAGAACTAGAGTCTTCTTATATAGGCCTTTTTCTTGAGAGAATAACCGGCAACTGTCTTGAAGAAGAACAATAATTGAGAAGCTTTTGACCAATAACCGGCTACAGACTTCAAACTTGAATTTCTTTTGAATTATTGCCTTTGAAAACATCTTCAGTTGGCAGACAAACCTTTTGAAAAGAGAGAGCATTTTTTGACTATCTTGCTAAAGTATTTTGTCTTCATTTATGCGTGCCCCACATCTTTTGAAAAGAAAGTGTCTTTGAAGCATTATTGAGCACCTTTGTCTTTTGGATTGCATTATTGAGCGTCTTTGTCCTGTGAATTTTGATAAACTTTTGTTTTGAACAATATACCATCTGAAATACCAAAGATCAACACTTAATCATAAAGATTCACATCTAGATAAGGATCTTGAGAGTCTTGAAGTAAAGATTCTTTAGGAACTTCTTGAGCAATCGAGCTTGTTGGAGAGCTCTGTTTGATTTCTTGAATGAGTCTTCTAGTTTCTTCTTTAGAATTAGCAGCCATGAATTGAGCAATTTCTTCGTCTTCATCTAATTGAAGTGGACTTGGGGGAGGAGCGATGGTGGTTGGTACTCCGAAGTTGATTGAATAATAATTTGATACGCCTTGGACTGTCATTTTTTCAGTTTGTTCTGCGGGAAGCTTGTCCCACCATTTGACTCTCACAGTCCGCTGTAGTAAAGGCGGAGAGGGTCCGTTTGTAGGAGTAATTGTAAAAGACCACGAAATAATCCATGGAATTTTGAACAAAACTGTGAACTGAATAAGATATTCTAACTTTGGGATATCTTGAACAAATATTTCTTTGAATTTGATAAAACGTTCTTTAATACCTAGATGAAAGGTATCAAGAATGTTGCCCATGTATTTGAACCATTTAACAAACCATCGAGGATAGTTACAATCAAAATTTTATCAATGAATAAAAACCAAGAATGAGAATAACTTCTTAGATAAAGAAAATTGAACCAGGCATCTTGATAATCATAATAATTATATGAAGGATTTTGTGGAAAATTTGAGAGGGTCTTTTCGGTGTATGGACGGGCTTTCCAATCTTGAATAGAGAGAATATGAAAAATCTGAGCTTTGCTGAAGTCAACTTGAGTTCGACTTGAAGAATTATAATTATGAATAATTTTGATGGATCCAGTGTTTATCAAAATTGCTGATAATATTCTCTTGTCTTATGAATACTTCCAATGAACAAAGAATCTTTTGGAAATAAAAAGTTAGTGATGATATGAAATCCTTTGTTTTGAAGCTGTAATTCATATTCTTCAATTATCTTGACAAGCTGCTGATTTGGATTGAGCACATAGGAACTATTAGTAGATTTAGAAGAAGAGGCGGGTGCTTTTTGAAAGGGAGAGGTAATGGATTTTGTGTTTGAAGTAGAACTTTAAGAAAGAATTGTTACTGGTTTTTGAATTAAAGATGAATAAGATGGTCTGTTTGAAGGAGGAGTGATCGGAGAGTACTTGTTTTGAATAGTAAGAGGAGGAGAAGAATTTGAACTACTAGGTGTTTTGAATGGCGAAAGAATCATCTTTTTTCTTTTGATCTGGGGTTTGAGAAGAATTTGGTTGAGAACTCATTTGCCCTGTAAAAATTCTCTTGATAAGAAATCTGGTAAAGAATTATCTTTTGTCTTTTATAAATTCAATTTGAAAATCAAAATTACTAAGCAAGGCTTGCCATCTTGCAAAAATTTGTTTTGAAATTATATTTTTGATGTCGTTTTCAATGATTGATTTTTTAGATTGACAATCAATTCTTAATAAAAAAAAAGGTTTCATGTGTAAATCATCTCCAAACTTTTTAATGCATAAAACAATGCTTAAACTACTTTTTTAACAGTTGAATAATTTTTTGAGTATCGTTCCAGGCGACAGAGAAAAATCTAACTAATTGTTCACTTGATTGATCATTAATTTTTTGTTTAAGAATTCCTCCGAAACCTAAATCACTAGCATCAGTTTCTACAATGATTTTAGCATTAGGTTGAGGTTTGTTGAGACATGGTAAATACTTAACCTTTTGTTTGATATGCTTAACAATATTAGTATGTTCTTGAGACCAAGGTTCATGATTCCTTTTAAATCTTTGATAAAGAGGTTTACAGACTATTCCTAGATCTTGAAAGAAATCATGAACATAATTTTAAGCATCCTAAAAATCTTTGAAGTTGGGTTGTATCTTTTATTTCATCAAGGAATTTATTAGCAAACATTAAGCTTCTTTGAATAGGTTTTATAGTTCCTTGGACGATTTCGTGTCCTAGAAATCTAATATGTGTTTGAAAAAGGCTCATCTTTGGAGCAGAAACTACGAGTCCTTTTTTATGAATTAGATCATAAAATATATTTAAATGTTTGAAATGTTGATCTATTGATTTTGAAAAAATTAAGACATCATCAATGTAGACAATAGAGAAATTACTTATAGGCATAATATTGTCATTCATGATATTTTGAAATTCAGAGCTAGGGAGCATTTTTGAGTCCAAAAGGCATAACATTCCACTCATAATGTCCGAAAGGAACATTAAAATATTTGTCTTGTTCATGAATTTGTATTTGCCAAAATCTAGATTTTATGTCAAATTTTGAGAAGATGTTTGAATCATAAAGTCTCTTTAGTAAATCTCTTTTGTTTGGGATTGGATATCGAATCCATTCTAAAAATTATTTAAAGGTTTATAATTGATAACAAGTCTTGGAAATCATCTTTCTAATTCAGCTGCGTTTATCACATAAAAGGTTGAACAAGACCAAGGAGATTTGGAAGATCTTATAAGTTTCTTTTCTAACAATTCTTGGATTTCTTTTTTACAGTGTTCTTGTAATTCTATTGACATATGAATTGCTCTTGATTTTGAAGGAATATCTCTTTCATTGAAATCTTTTACATGACAATATGTTGTTTTCTGTTCCAGAAAGCGTTTGGAATATTTGAACAAACATTGTTTTCAAAAAATTCTTTTATTTGTTTAATTTTATTTTTGACAATTTGATTTTGTAGTTGGTCAGAAATTTTTAAACTACGTATTTCGTTGATTAAGTATTTTGCTTGATTAACTTTATTATTTAGATTATTTAATTCTGAAAAAGAGATTGGATTGGTAGATTTGAAAAATATTTCTATATCTAAAACTTTTGTACAAATTCCTTCTTCATTAATTGTAAAAGGGTATAATTTAGAAATTAATGGGGTTCCTAACATCAAAGTAGAGGTTAGGTTTTTTGCTAGAATTAAAAAGGTTTTATAACAATAGTCATTGTTACATATATGAACATTTGAAACTTTATATTTGATATTTAATGAAGATATGTTTGCTATTGATAAGCGATTAACAGTTTTTTCATAGTATTTGGTAGGGATGATTCCTTCTTGAATACAGTTCATGTCTGCTCCACTATCTATTAAAGCTAAAACTGTTATTTTGAAATCATTTGCAATACAAAGATTTATATATGTATTCCATCTTTGAAATGATATATTTTTTGAAATTTTTACTATTTCTTTTGATTGTTTATTATCAATTTTATTGACCTTTTCTTCTGTATTAATAATGATTTCTTTACCCTTTTCTACTTTAGATAATCTTTCTTTGATTAGTCTAATTTCTGTCTTAACATATCTTAATTCTTCTTGTAAGTCTTGAACAGATACAGGGGTATTTGTTTTTGAAAATCGTTTATATATTTCTTTGTTTTTTGAAAATCGTTTATATATTTCTTGAAGGTTAAATGGTTCTTTTGAAACTATAGGTTCATCTTTTTTATAATTAAAAAATTTATTAGAAACTTCCTCTTTTAAAGCTTTGTCTTGAATTTTATCTAAAAGGTCTAGGACTTCTTTATCTTCATTGGTAATGACATTTATTTTGTTACAGATGCAATTTCCTATACATTCACAATCTGATTCTAACTCTTCCGTTGTTGAATAAGCTTTGACAGCATTTAAATCATTATCTTCGTAATCTGATAAACTAGACTCATTACTAGAGCTATCATTGTTAAGAATTAATTTGCTTATTTAATTTTTTAATTCATCAGAAATATTTAATTCAATAATTTTTCTTTTGACATAATAATTCTTTGCCATATGACCAGTATTCCCACATTTGTAACAGATTATAATATCTCTAGGATCCTTTTGATTAAAATTGGGTTTTTTATTAGACTTCTTATAATTTTTTATTTTCTTATATTTATTATATCTTTCATCTTTATTTTGTTTGGATGTGTACCTTTTATTTAAATATCTTTTCTTGGAAAAATGTTTTTTATTTTTGGAAGAAGAGGGACCAGAAAGGGGTTGATAACCATATTGTTGACAAAAATCTCCTAATTCATTTTTACTGGTAATTCTATCTTTTTTGAGTTTAGCTTTTAATCTTAAGTCTGAACATATGGATAATCCTTCTTTATTAACATGGCTAATAATCTCTCCATAGGTAAGGTCTTTATAAGGAACTTGATTATCATATTTTTTTCTTAAATTATTTCTAATTTTTTTCTGCAAATAAATTTGGTAATCCAGCTATAAATCTTTCTTTCCAATAAGCTTCTTTAGAGTCTGGTCTTAACATAAACTTTTGTTAGGAACATATCTTTATGCCATCAAAAATATTGAAGTTTTATACAAGTAAGATTTAAAAGTATTTCTCTACTTCTTTCTTGAAATATTGTTGGATATCCTATATAATTTTTTATTATAGTGTATATGACAGTGTTAACAATATCATCTTCTTGAGTAGTAAGGGTTTGATTATTTTCTTGTTTTACTACCGTTTTCTTAGCAGTGAGTATATGATCTTTCTCTTCTCTATTAACATTTAAATCCCACCATCCTTTTAGATTGCTAGTGAATCTGGAAGTTAATAAATCTGCAATTTGTTTTTAACTATTTCATTTGATTAAATAAGCATTTGAGGCCATATTTATTTCTTGTAACATATTTAAAATTTGATGTTCTGAAAGTCCATCTATATTCCATTCATATACAGACAAACCATCATATTGACTTCGATTTAGAGCAAAATCTCTATCTTCGTATTGAACATCTGGAAAAGTTGGTTGTGGATAGAAATTGAATGTATTTGGTCTATTTGTTGAGACCGAATTTCTTCTAAATTTGACTTTATTAATATTATTAAAAAATTGTTCTTGAAGTTGAGAAATTTTATTGTAATAATTTGATTCATTATCAGAAGAACTATCAGTAGTTTGATTAAGAACATTAATTTTCATTCCAGATAATTTCTGCTCTAATTCATTAACTAATTTCTTATTATAGCCTAGATTTGTTGTTGAGTCTATTTGTTGAGGTGTGAAAATTGGTTTTCTTCATATTTCTATCAGAAAATTTGGAAGTTTGAGGATCATTATTTTGATCTCTTTGATCCTTGTTATTAATATTGTCTTCTATTCTATTTAATTGTTGACTCATAGTATTTAGTATTTCGTTTGAATAATTGTTTGTTTTGGAAAACAATTTGTTTGATTAAATCTTCTTTAGTTGACTTTTCAGTGGTCATAATAAGAGGTGTAGCTATATGTTTGTTTTGGATTAATATAGAAAATTTTGGTGGATGAATAGCTATTATTTTTTCATCGTTAGATATATCTTTATATTCTTGGGTTATTTTTGGGGAATTATATATATATATATAAAAGGATTATCAATGTTGAATTGTTTACAATATATTTCATACTATTTGAAAAATGTTATATGAACATCATTTTTATTAATATATCTTCTCCAAAGGAGTTGATGTCTAAATTCTTCTTTACTATTATTAACAAATTTGTAATACCGGTCTCTTTTATCTTTATTATGATCAGCATGGAATTCGTTTCGAAGATATTCCATATTAATTGTTGACTCTGTCATATTAACAAGTAAATTGAAATAGTTCTGATGAATAAATTGTTGACTCTGTCTTTTAACAGAATTTTCTAAGGCCATTAACAAGTTGATCTTATGTTCATAATAATTATTATTTTGATTATAAGGATCTTGTATAGGGATAGAATTTTGAAAATTATCCTCTAAATTTTTAATTTCCTTTTTTACCTCATTTATTAATTTTAGGCATTCTTCTAATTGAATCCAATTCCGTCTAAGATAATTTTTTCTTATTTTATTATCTTTATTACATTTTATTTGAATTTTATTACTCATTTTTAACAAATTATTAATTCAGATTTTATTTCTTTAATCAATTCTAATGTAACACCCCTAGTCCCGCGTGGCTGAGGACAGGGTGTGTGTCACACTTTTGACCCGAAACCCAAATATAAACTAATTAAGCATTAGGGTCGGTATCAAGCAATTTAAACATAACCCAAAAGATAAATTTACCCTTCAAAACTTGAACATAACCGGCTAAAATATAGAGCGTAAAACACCTGAACAAAAAAATTACACTATCAAAAGATCCACCGGTTGGAACTTCAGGTCTACTCGATCAGTTCCTAGAATTTCCACGAATCTATTCTACTGAACCTGCCGTGTCAGAAAACAAAAACACGGCTGAGCACAATTTGCTCAGTGAACGGATTAAAATACAAATATAAAGAATAATAACGGAAACAAAATCAATTTGTAGCGGAAACAATCATAATAGTTTGACATAACAGAAGTCAAAGAATAAGTCAACATATGAGTTATAAAATACTTTTAAACAAAAATGTGGTAAAGCATCGTATAAAAATAAATTACAAGACCGGTTTCCCAGTTCATAATCACAAAGAGGATCCAACGGATGAAACCTTCAATGTGTCATAAATTCCACGGGAGGATCAGTCCACATGGGTTGTGGGATGAAGTGCGGGCACACACATCCATTCCCGTACGCAACAAATGCGTATCATAATGCGCATATCCTAGGACCAGTCCATACGCCCCCACCCATGCCTAGGTAAAGCTCACACTATAGAGCACCAGTATGGGGACGCTGTGGTTTACGAGCACCACAGAGCGTCACAATGATCTATGCCCTGATCACTGTGTCATACAAAATTATAACATCAAGTAAAAATCATGAGAGTTAAAAGAAAATAACCACCATGAAATCTATCAAACGACCTTTATGGTTCACAATATTATTGAAAGAAAATGTTCACTATCAAAATCGTTCAACTAAAGTCTAAAATGACTTTTCAAACCTCACATAAGAATAATAGTTGAATGAACATGAATACTTTCAAAGTATCGTTTTTCCAAAGTGATTCATAAAGTAGGCACAAAATCATAGGAATGTTGTTGTACAAAGGAATATCATATTTCGACAAAATAAAGGAATTTCGGATTCGAAATACATGCACTTACTTTTGTAGTGTCATGATTTAATCATGGAATGGATAATCTTATCAAGGGATTATCCTCGTATAAAATGAAGTAGGGAAATCCGTACCTTTGAATATAAGGGTCTCGAGAAAATATTTATCCACGCGGTTGATCGAGTTTCAACAAAAAGAAGGGCCTATAACATCACAATGCGCTTAGAATGTTTACCTACTAAACCCATGAAAAAGCAAGTCTAACACCCTTTTTAATCCTCTAAACAACTTAAATATGAGTTCTAATAAATCCTAGTAGGTTCATAAGACAAAACTAGAGGTTAGCATGGTTGTGAAATTAATCAAACAAGCCAAACGGGACTGCACAGGACAGCCCTGTTACACCTCTGTTTTTGGCTTAAATACCTTACTTAAGGGCCAAACTAGATGATCATGTCTAAAACAAAGTTGTACTTTCATCTCTTATGATCCACCACGTTTTGGATTCACCCCGATTGGAGCAACGACCAATTAGATACGAAGTATATAAAAACAGTGTGCAGATCCAGTTTTTCACAGGACCAGCTCTGGAAATTCACTGTTTGGAGCTGCTTAGCTTCATAATTTGGTTTCAGTATAAACTGCAAAGTTGTAAAGGACAGAAAGAACTTTCTAACTGCAAAATTTCAGCTTATTTCGACTTACGGTTGATTTTATACGAATTTTTCAATATCTGGACAGCAAGCTAAATACTCAACAGAAACTGAAATTTTCTTTAAGACATTTCAACAAACACCTTGTGGGCATTACTTCAAGGAGCTCATAACCATTTCAATGGTTCCTTCCTTTACCCATTTTTGGTACCAAAAACTAACCAATTTCCCAAATTAATACTTCTAACACAAAATCATAATCAAATCAAAAATTCACCATTTTGATTCTAAACTTTACCCGATTGTAATTTTGACAAAAACAAGCATTCCTATACATGTAAATGCTTATAACTTTACACTATATAATCATAATCTACCTACCAACTACAACTACCCTAACTTACCAACTTAAATAACTTAAGAAGAAATTTATACCTCTAGGACGGGCTCGACGAGTAGATTCCGAATATGTTATTCTTTCGTTGATTTGCTTCACGAAATTGATAGAAATTTAGAGAGAAGTTGAGTATGCAATTTTTAGAGAGAGAGAGAGCATAGGGACGATGAAGTGTAGTTTACTTCTTATTTCTTATTTTTTTTTTTACTAAATATATATATAATTATAATTATTAAGAGTTTGGATATATAACGGTTTTAACCCCTCAACTATCATTAGTTGTTATTTTTAATTACGATTTAATTCGGGTAAAAAATAATTATATGTTTTTAAAACCGGGTCTTACACAGGTATTACATTTCTCCCTCTCTAAAAAGAAGGTTTCGTCCTCGAAACCAAATTAAGGATGTATATTTCATACCTTAAAATAGATGTGGATATAGCTTCCTTATCGAGTCTTCTGTTTCCCATGTCGCTTCCCGATCTGTATGATTTTTCCACAATACTTTCACAAAAGGGACGGTTCTGCGCCGCAATCGCCTCTCTTCTCGATCTATGATCGCTTCCGGCTCTTCAACATAAGAGAGATCTGGCTCAATTCGTTCTAAAGGATAGTCAATCACATGCAAAGGATGATAGCGATATCCACGGAGCGACGATACATGGAAAACATCGTGAATGTGTGAAAGTTGCGGAGGTAGTGCCAAACGATACGCCACCTCGCCAACTCTCTCTAATATCTCAAAAGGTCCAATATATCGAGGACTCAGTTTACCCTTGAATCCGAACCTTCGAACACCTCGAAAAGGAGAAATTTTCACAAAAACATGCTCACCGGGCTGAAATTCTATTGACCGTCTATGCTTATCCGCATAACTCTTTTTTCGTGATTGAGCTTCTTTCATTTTCTGCCTAGCCACTTCAACTTTTTCCGTGGTTATTCGAACAAGATCAGGGCCTTCGATAGCTTTCTCGCCAACTTCATTCCAACACAAAGGAGTTCGACATTTGCGTCCGTAAAGAGCCTCAAACGGAGCCATACCGATACTAGATTGGAAACTATTGTTGTAGGCAAATTCAATTAAACAGAGATACTCATCCCAGCTACCAGACCACTCAAGAACACAAGCTCGAAGCATATCTTCAAAAGTTTGGATTGTTCGTTCAGTTTGACCATCAGTTTGAGGATGATAAGACGAACTCATGGTTAACTTTGTACCCCAGGCCTGGTGGAGACTCTTCCAGAACCTAGAGGTAAATCTAGGATCTCTGTCAGAAGTAATTGAAACTGGAGTGCCATGTAGTCGAACAATCTCTCTTTCAAACAATTCAGCTAACTTGTCAACTGAAAAGGTCTCTCGTATAGCCAGAAAATGTGCCGATTTCGTTAATCTGTCAACGATCACCCAGATAGCATTATGCTTACGTACAGTTCTTGGTAATCCTGTCACAAAGTCCATTGAGATGTGCTCCCATTTCCATACTGGAATCTCTAAGGGTTGTAACAGACCGCTGGCTCGCTGATGCTCAATTTTCACTTTCTGGCAAGTCAAACATTTAGCAACATACTCAACTATATCACGTTTCATACCGTTCCACCAAAAATGTTGTTTTAGGTCTCGATACATTTTCGTGGATCCTGGATGAATAGAGAATGGTGAACTGTGTGCCTCACGAAGAACAACTTCTTTAAGCTCGGACACATTAGGCACACACAACCTGCTACCGTACCAAATTACACCATCATCATCAATAGAGAATTTAGACGAAGAATCTTTTTCTATCTTATCTATGATTGCCCACAACTCACCATCAGACTTTTGAGCCTCTTTGATACTGGAAATGAGAGTTGACTCAATAGACAAGGCAGCCAACCATCCATCTCCATGATATGGACAGAACTCGATCTGAAGGCGCTCTAAATCTTTTTCTATTTCCTGCGGAACTAGAAGACAAGAAACTTCACCTACGCTTTTTCGACTCAAAGCATCAGCTACGACATTCGCTTTACCGGGGTGATATTGAATGCGAACATCATAGTCCTTAAGTAACTCGAGCCATCGTCGTTGTCTCATATTTAGCTCTTTCTGGGTGAAGATGTACTTTAGGCTCTTATGATCTGTAAAAATATCACAAGTTTCGCCGTATAAGTAATGTCGCCAGATTTTCAAAGCAAAGATGACTGCAGCAAGTTCGAGATCATGAGTTGGGTAATTAGCCTCATATGGCTTCAATTGTCGTGAAGCATAGGCTATAACTTTCCCATGTTGCATCAATACACAACCTAACCCATGACGAGATGCGTCACTATAGACCTGGAAACCACCGGTACCCGAAGGTAAAGCTAACACCGGGGCAGTAATGAGTCGACGCTTTAATTCCTCGAAGCTACGGTCCTGAGCCTCACCCCAAACAAACTTAACTCCTTTACGAAGTAACTGAGTCATTGGTAAGGCAATTTTAGAGAAATTCTCGACAAAGCGTCTATAATAACCTGCCAGACCAAGGAAACCACGCACTTCAGACACATTAGTCGGTTTCGGCCATTTAGAAACAGCTTCAACCTTGGTAGAATCCACCTGTACACCATCAGCTGAGATGATGTGACCAAGAAACGTCACCTGCTGAAGCCAGAATTCACATTTAGAAAATTTCCCGTATAACTTCTTAGATCGCAAAACCTCCAGAGCTATACGTAGATGTTTAGAATGCTCATCTTCAGATTTAGAGTATATAAGAATGTCGTCAATAAACACTATGACGAACTCGTCCAAGTAGTCTTTGAACACTCTATTCATAAGGTCCATAAAAACAACAGGAGCATTCGTCAACCCGAATGGCATAATGACGAACTCAAAATGGCCGTACCGAGTACGAAATGCTGTCTTTGGAATATCTTGCTCCCTAACTCGGAGCTGATGATAACCAGACCTCAAATCAATTTTAGAAAAATATCTTGCCCCTTGAAGTTGATCGAACAAATCGTCGATCCGAGGCAATGGGTACTTATTGCGCACAGTGACTCGGTTCAGTTCGCGATAGTCAATACATAGTCGCATAGAACCGTCCTTCTTTTTGACAAACAGAATTGGCGCTCCCCACGGAGATACACTAGGTCGTATATAACCTTTATCTAAAAGATCTTGAATTTGCTCCTTGAGCTCTTTCATTTCAGATGGAGCCATACGATAAGGAGCCTTTGAGATCGGACTTGTGCCGGGCAACAGTTCAATAGAAAACTCCACCTCACGATCGGGAGGGAGTCCAGGAAGTTCATCCGAAAATACATCCAAATATTCATTAACCACAAGAATTAAATCAAGTTTAGATGGTACCTCTTCAGGATCTGTGAGTGCAGCCAAGAAACTAGCACTCCTCTGCCAGACAAATGGCTCAACCTGAAGAGATGAGAAAGTGCAAGAGTCGGGATTCGGCTCAGACCCCTGATACACTTCTTTGGGATGATTCACATCACCGAAGATGATCTGCTTTGTTTCACAATTAATAATAGCTCGATGCTGGGTCAACAAATCCATACCGAGAATTATGTCAAAATAACTCATTCTCATGGGTAGTAGTGTTACCTCCCGTACATAAGTACCCATTAATAACGGACAATGCTGGAACTGATTAATAATATAAACAGATGTGCCCATCGGTGTCGTGATCACTAATGGATGCTCCGTCAGTGATTCATAGGGTTTTAGAAAAGCTTCTAATGCATCAGATACGATTGAGTGTGTCGCACCCGTATCAAACAATACATACACAGGACGAGTATTAATAGATAAAATACCGTAAACCATACCTGAAGTTGGCTTATCAGTAGCCAGTGCAAAGACACGTCCACCAGCAGTAGATTGGGAAGTAGTACCCTGACTTTGACTTGATGGTTTAGACCTGCAATTACGAGCAATATGGCCTGTCTTGCCACAATTGAAACATGCTCCTGTTTTAGAAAGACAAGGACCTGACTTATGAAACTTTCCACACTCCTTACATAAAACTTTATGAACCCCATCTGATGAATCTCTGATAGAAGAAGATTGAGACAAACTATAGGAAGATCGTTCGTGAGATGTCTGGCCGAACTTTTGGCGTTTAGCGGATGACCCACCAGACTTACTACCTGAATAACTGAGAGATCCTTTCTTGTTATTATTTAGACTACTAGATGCAGACCTCAATTTAAACAACTCTATACGCCGAGCGGCGTCCATAACCTGACTGATACTAGTGAACTCCCGGTCAATTAGTCGGCTACTAAACTTGTCGTGTAACCCCCACAAGAATTTATGTATCTGGTCCTCTGAAGAACCTGCAGATGATCCAACAAAACTAAGAAGTCGCTGGAAGCGAGCTATAAAGTCAGTAACGGATTCATCATCACGTTGATTTATTGTGGCATATTCACGAGACAAAGCATCTCGTTCAGGTCTGGAGAAATACTGATTAAGAAAGATATCCCTAAATTGTGCCCAAGTTAAGGACCCTACATAATCATTTCCCCCATGGCTTCTCTTCCAGGATTGCCACCATCTCTCAGCATCATCCTCTAACTTATAAACAGCCAACTGAACAGAGATGTTATCTGGACACCCTAAAATCAGAAATTTTTTCTCAAGATGGGAAATCCAGTGTTCTGCATCAACCGGAGTAGCTGCTGAACTAAAAATACGTGGCTTTTGCTTATTAAATTCACGAAGCCACTAATGTAAAGACATATCAGATCCAGATGGGCCAGAAGATGTGCCCGGAGGCATAATAGGAGTCGCTTGAGAAGTAGGTTGAGCACTTCCTAGATGAGTGATACCAGGCTGTATAGACTGGAGAGCCTGTGTCAGCATCCCAGGTAAGATACTAGCTAGAGACTGACGTATAGCTGCATCAAGAACAGTTGCAGATGCACTGCCAGAGGGAGAACTGACTGGAGGAGGACTCACTGGAGGAACATCAGAGTGAGTACGTGGTGGCTGAGTAGAATCACCACCAATATCTTGCCTTCGCGATGAAGGTCTACCTCGCCGAGTCTGCTTGGGAGGCATGATAAACTATCAAAAGAATTTAAAGATATTAATAATAAATTATAAGTCCTAACATAAGTTTACCCGACTTAAGCTTACCCAATCCTCACAGGTCATGGCCTATTATATACTACAAGATCATAACCTATGCTCTGATACCATAACTGTAACACCCCTAGTCCCGCGTGGCTGAGGACAGGGTGTGTGTCACACTTTTGACCCGAAACCCAAATATAAACTAATTAAGCATTAGGGTCGGTATCAAGCAATTTAAACATAACCCAAAAGATAAATTTACCCTTCAAAACTTGAACATAACCGGCTAAAATATAGAGCGTAAAACACCTGAACAAAAAAATTACACTATCAAAAGATCCACCGGTTGGAACTTCAGGTCTACTCGATCAGTTCCTAGAATTTCCCCGAATCTATTCTACTGAACCTGCCGTGTCAGAAAACAAAAACACGGCTGAGCACAATTTGCTCAGTGAACGGATTAAAATACAAATATAAAGAATAATAACGGAAACAAAATCAATTTGTAGCGGAAACAATCATAATAGTTTGACATAACAGAAGTCAAAGAATAAGTCAACATATGAGTTATAAAATACTTTTAAACAAAAATGTGGTAAAGCATCGTATAAAAATAAATTACAAGACCGGTTTCCCAGTTCATAATCACAAAGAGGATCCAACGGATGAAACCTTCAATGTGTCATAAATTCCACGGGAGGATCAGTCCACATGGGTTGTGGGATGAAGTGCGGGCACACACATCCATTCCCGTACGCAACAAATGCGTATCATAATGCGCATATCCTAGGACCAGTCCATACGCCCCCACCCATGCCTAGGTAAAGCTCACACTATAGAGCACCAGTATGGGGACGCTGTGGTTTACGAGCACCACAGAGCGTCACAATGATCTATGCCCTGATCACTGTGTCATACAAAATTATAACATCAAGTAAAAATCATGAGAGTTAAAAGAAAATAACCACCATGAAATCTATCAAACGACCTTTATGGTTCACAATATTATTGAAAGAAAATGTTCACTATCAAAATCGTTCAACTAAAGTCTAAAATGACTTTTCAAACCTCACATAAGAATAATAGTTGAATGAACATGAATACTTTCAAAGTATCGTTTTTCCAAAGTGATTCATAAAGTAGGCACAAAATCATAGGAATGTTGTTGTACAAAGGAATATCGTATTTCGACAAAATAAAGGAATTTCGGATTCGAAATACATGCACTTACTTTTGTAGTGTCATGATTTAATCATGGAATGGATAATCTTATCAAGGGATTATCCTCGTATAAAATGAAGTAGGGAAATCCGTACCTTTGAATATAAGGGTCTCGAGAAAATATTTATCCACGCGGTTGATCGAGTTTCAACAAAAAGAAGGGCCTATAACATCACAATGCGCTTAGAATGTTTACCTACTAAACCCATGAAAAAGCAAGTCTAACACCCTTTTTAATCCTCTAAACAACTTAAATATGAGTTCTAATAAATCCTAGTAGGTTCATAAGACAAAACTAGAGGTTAGCATGGTTGTGAAATTAATCAAACAAGCCAAACGGGACTGCACAGGACAGCCCTGTTACACCTCTGTTTTTGGCTTAAGTACCTTACTTAAGGGCCAAACTAGATGATCATGTCTAAAACAAAGTTGTACTTTCATCTCTTATGATCCACCACGTTTTGGATTCACCCCGATTGGAGCAACGACCAATTAGATACGAAGTATATAAAAACAGTGTGCAGATCCCGTTTTTCACAGGACCAGCTCTGGAAATTCACTGTTTGGAGCTGCTTAGCTTCATAATTTGGTTTCAGTATAAACTGCAAAGTTGTAAAGGACAGAAAGAACTTTCTAACTGAAAAATTTCAGCTTATTTCGACTTACGGTTGATTTTATACGAATTTTTCAATATCTGGACAGCAAGCTAAATACTCAACAGAAACTGAAATTTTCTTTAAGACATTTCAACAAACACCTTGTGGGCATTACTTCAAGGAGCTCATAACCATTTCAATGGTTCCTTCCTTTACCCATTTTTGGTACCAAAAACTAACCAATTTCCCAAATTAATACTTCTAACACAAAATCATAATCAAATCAAAAATTCACCATTTTGATTCTAAACTTTACCCGATTGTAATTTTGACAAAAACAAGCATTCCTATACATGTAAATGCTTATAACTTTACACTATATAATCATAATCTACCTACCAACTACAACTACCCTAACTTACCAACTTAAATAACTTAAGAAGAAATTTATACCTCTAGGACGGGCTCGACGAGTAGATTCCGAATATGTTATTCTTTCGTTGATTTGCTTCACGAAATTGATAGAAATTTAGAGAGAAGTTGAGTATGCAATTTTTAGAGAGAGAGAGAGCATAGGGACGATGAAGTGTAGTTTACTTCTTATTTCTTATTTTTTTTTTTACTAAATATATATATAATTATAATTATTAAGAGTTTGGATATATAACGGTTTTAACCCCTCAACTATCATTAGTTGTTATTTTTAATTACGATTTAATTCGGGTAAGAAATAATTATATGTTTTTAAAACCGGGTCTTACACAGGTATTACATCTAACATTAATTTAATATGTTCTTTAAGTTGATTAATTCTTATCAAAGTTCTTCCTAAACGTACTATATCAATAGTCATTCTTTCTTTTTTAAATTGTGGTTCTCCAATCTTTTTATTTATTATGATTTCTTCTTGTTTGAGTATAAGTATTTCTTTGGAATCTTTTATAATTATTTTCCAACAAAACTTGATTATTTTGACTTTAGTATTATTAATAATATTGCACAAGATTTGAGTTTTATTGCTCATATTATTTGACTTTTGAATTGATAACTTCTGTTATAACGTTTGATCCAATTGGGCTATAACCATCAGATTCACTTCTTTTATCTTCTTGATAAATTGGTTTTGGAAGATTTTGATTAAAATCTACATATTTTAGTGATTTAGATTTCGATGTTGAAGGATTTCTTAGATCAATTGTGCTACTAATTGAGCCTGTTGAGAATCTTGATGAGATAGATTGAGGGTTTTTGAAACTTATATCTACTGAACCATCTCCGTGTTCAACTACTCTAGATATTTGACTAGATTCGCCTATAGGCTTTGGCATATTAATATCTTGTAAATTCTAATTGCAAGATTGAGTAAATTTTCATTCCATTTGAGTCGTTTTAGATTTTGAACTTTAGTATGTTGGGTTTGATTCAAATATTATAGTTTCATTCTTAGGGCTTGATATTCTAGTTTTGGGCTCTATTGTTGAAGACATAGTCTTTTAACATATTCTATATATTATAGCAACCACTTTTGTATCTTCCTTAAATTCTAAATTCTTAGTTTTAATTGTTAAAACTAAAGTATCTAGTATATTTGGATCAAATAAACCTATAGAAAAGTTTGGATAACAATTGAAATATATGGGATCGTTTGAGATATTGGTTTCTGTCATAGCTAATATTGAGTTTTGAAAGTTTATATGTCTAGCATCTCTTAATATTAAAAGGACTGGAGCATCTATTCCTAGTCTGAAAAGAGGTTTGATTGCTACTTGAACTAATCCAACATGTAAAAATTTATATTTCTTTATATGTTGTATGATTGAAGATTTTGATAAAAGATTTAAATTATCATAATCTTTATTAATCGTTACAGTTTGTTCAGTTGCTTTGATTGAATACCTTTGTAAAAAGTCAAAAGTTCCGATTTTATAAATTGTATTAAAATCTTGTTTTGGAATAGTCCAATTTGACAAACTTTGTTCAATATCTGAAATATAAACTTCAACAGAATTCATATGAAGATCGTTTTCTTTATTGATTTCACTGTCTTAATTATGCTTTTTAGAAAACAAATTCATCATCTTATCTATAAACTAAAACGTGTTTAGGAATAATTTGAATAAGTGAAAAAATTAGGTATTTGTAATGGTTGTTGATCTATTATCGGGACCACCTACGACGGGACCACCTATTCACTTTCCGGTTCCGGCTGGACGACTTATCTCCAACTGCGTCTACACTACTCCAACGGACAAGGTTAACCAACGTCAACAATAATAGAGACCAACGTTGATATACAACCATCATCAGAAAACTTTATTTTCTTACTATTCAAACTTATCACTAAATAGCTTTGGTTTAAACAGATAGGATAAGATTTCATCTTCTATATATAATTAAGACAACATGGATGCAATAAATAATATGATAACCATGTCATCCTCTAAAGAACATGGCTCTGATACCATTTGGATGCAGGATCGTATAAATTATTTCAGTTGGATCGTACTATTTCAATATAAAAATTATTTCAATAAAGCAAGCACTTAAAATAAATATTTCAATAAAGCAAGTATTTAAAATATTGAAACTTACGATTATGAAAAGGAAGTATCTTCTTTGATTAAATGATCTTTTAAACACTTGTCTTTGAAACAATCAGAACATAGAGAAGGTTTCTTAGGGTTTTGCATATATATATATATATATATATATATCGGGGTGAGTTCAAATGAAAACTCATCTTTCATTGTGCACATGAGGACAAATCTTAACCATTGATCAAAACTTAGAAAACTAATCAATGGTTAATATATAATATGGTTAATTGGGAAGTGATTAAGAACAAAATTGTAGTTTTGAATCAACGCCTACCTTCTTTGACTTTTTATTTTTATTTTTAATTAAAAATAATTACCCCCTTAAACTTTAAAATAATTTATCTTAAAAATTATTAATATTTTAATCAAACAAATTACATGAAAAAAACGAGAATTTCGTGCTCTTCGATATGACATCCATCTCGATATAGTTTTTTTTGTCGTTTTAACCGTTTTTACGTGAAATTTTATATACGTGTTATATTCATTATGAATATGCATGCACGTCTTCGGGTGTCCACATTCAGTATGAATAACAAAGGTGAACGCTCATTCACTATTCATGATGAATAATACCGTATCCAGGATGAATAATACAATATTCAGGATTTTTTTCGTTTTAACCGTTTTTTACGTGAAATTCGATATATGTGTTATATTCATTATGAATATGCATGCACGTCATCGGGTGTCCACATTCAGTATAAATAACAAAGGTGAACGTTCATTTACTATTCATGATGAATAATACAGTATTCTGGATGAATAATACAATATTCTGGATGAATAATACAATATTCTGGATGAATAATACACGAATTCATGATTCATGTATTATTTAACATAAATTGTGTATTATTCACCCTGAATGTTCTATTATTCATCCTGAATGATACATTATTCATGATGAATAATATATGAATGACCCGTGAAGGTGTAGACACATGGCGCACTCTCTTTTGTTTCCCAATTTACAACCGAAATTTGGTTTAATTCATTATGAATATGTATGTGTATCCCCGGATGTCCACATTCAGTATGAATAACAAATGTGAACGTTCATTCATTATTCATGATGAATAATATAGTATTCAGGATGAATTACACAACATTCATGACGAATAATACACGAATTCATGAATCGTGAATTATTCATCCTGAATGTTGTATTATTCATCCTGAATGATACATTATTCATGATGAATAACACATGAATGACCTGTGAAGATGTCGAGGCGTGATACGCTCTCTTCTGTTCCCCGATTCACAACAAAATTACTCGATAGGTTCTCGATTCGTCTTGATGGGTGTTGGGTTATGGTGCTGAAAAAGCGTGATGTCTTACGACGTTGAAAAAAGTGTGAAGAAGGTGATATCGAGTTACATACTTACGGTGTCGAGGCGTTGTACAAACTTGAACGTACACAAATATTCATAATGAATATAACACATATATAGCATTTCACGTAAAAAACGATTAAAACGACAAAAAAAACTATATCGAGATGGATGTCATATCGAAGAGCACAAAATTCTCATTTTTTGATGTAATTTGTTTGATTAAAATATTAGTAATTTTTAATATAATTTATTTATAAACTTTAATTGGATAAAAAGTTTTTAATTAAAAAAGAATATAAAAAGTCAAATATGGTAGACGGGTGTTTAAATTTTCTTCCATTTTTACCCCTAAACATTTTAAAATTAAAAACTCTATTTAATGAGTTGTTGGATCAAAAGAGATCGAGTGGCTGAGATTTGTCCTCACGTACGCAATAAAATTGAGTTTTCATTTGAACTTTTCTCCATATATATATATATATAATTCATATTTTCATATTTTTCTCCTTGATAAATGGATTTTTTTTTATTTATTTACAATTATGGTGTCCACTGTAACAGAAGAAGTTGGGAGGTGCAACAATAAAGCACCTAAGAATACCATAATCATCCATCAATTAATAAAGGATTCATAATGTAAACTTTAACTCTAAAAAGAAAATAGGTTAAAAAACAATGTTTATGGGTCAACTTAACTCACCCAATCTAACCATTTTACTCACAACACTTGCATAGAAAGAACAATATACTGCCTTTCTTTTAAAAAATTTTAAGGTGTATCAACTGTAAACCTATTTTTGGCAACAAAAACAACTCATTTGCAAGTAACAAAAACTCTTGATGCCGAAAACAAGTATTTGATTTACCCAAAACCAAACCTCATCTTTACTGTTTTTGTTGGGTGTCCACATTAACCGACGCTTTTAATTCTTCGCATTCTTCTGAACCATTTCTACCATCGTCTTTCTGCAACAACACCACACCATGAGCTGAATCTCACAGATTAAACTTAAAATCCTATAACCGATAGGTTTTGCAATTTTCATGGACGGTAAAATAAACAAACGTATAGTCAAAATTTGCCGGGATTAGTCTAGGCATAGCTTGGGACACCCTTCCAAAAAAGAAGAAGCAAACGTCGCGGTAATGGAAGTAGTTTTCAATCTCTCTATTTTGTTTAGTTTTCCAGTTCTTAGGTACTTTAAGTAAGATTAAAAAGCAAGTTCAAATTTATGCTTAATGACTGCCTACCACAAAGAAATCGACATCCAAACTATATACTATCATATAAATATTTAACAAGCGAATGTTGTCAGCATGTAAAGATTCAGTGGATCATAAGCTGTATGACCTTAAATGGAAAAGACAGAAAATTATGATAAGAAAGCATGGTATAAACAACTACGTAGATTGATTTGTGTTCAACAATACCTTGGTGGCTAGACCTTGAGCTGCCATGAGATCATAAAACGCACGCATTAACATTTCTTCCTCAACCTACAAAAAACTTACAAACCATTAATATTTGGGAACCAACTCCTCAATATAATAAACTATTAGGTGACTAAACGGTTTATTTCTCTAACATCCTCCGATTAAAAGTGCTTGTATATAACTCCAATAAATAAACCATACATGTAACAAATGCATCACCTGAAGTTTATGCAATTCATGTGACATTGATCTGTAAGCATCCATAAGAAGTTCATCCTGCTTCTCCAAGTGCCTGCACATAAAACAAGGATAATTATGTACTGCTAGTCGCTTAAAGAAATAATATTTCACCAAAGATTACCTTAACATCTCTCCCGTGTGTTTTGGGTCCATTACGATACAGCAATTCTATTTGATATCCCAAAATTCTAGCCTCCAATCTTAGCCAACCGTCAAGCGCAGGTTCTAAAAGAATGAAGCTTCTGAAAATTAAAGACAATGGTCAAGCAGTTTTGACTAAATCATTTTAAATTAACATGTTCAATTCAAAAGCCGGATCAGTAGAAGATAGTAGTAATGTAAATATTGTTCACAAAAAAAAATGTCTTGAAAACTCAAACATAATGCTAGCAATATGCACAATTAACAAGCATATAGTTAAAGGAAATCTTCTTTTTCAGTCACGAATCTTTACAGATTCAAGAACAACCACAAGAACAATCATACAACAAAACATTCCAAATAAAGCAACACCAGAACATAATGCAGTTCCAAAACTATTGATGGAAGTTGATCATAACTCTACTCCAAGGCAGCCAATATTATTATTTTTAGATTCTTCCTTTCTCTCTTGAGATTACTGGACTCTTCCTTAACAGGTATACAGGGTATATTACAAGAAAACAAGATTGAAAGTGCTTAATCACTAATCTTAAAACCCCTATTTATACTAAACAACCACTGTCATATTCTAATCACACAAGCTGTCATCTAACTATAAACCTAAAAAAATCAGTTATCAGGCACTGTCGGCTCGTACCAACAATCAACACATACTCTCGAAAATTCCATTTAACAACAACGTTTTTAGAACTTTAAACTCATTTAAATGCCATGCTAATATAAAGTTATTTATTAAACCTTTTACAAACCCGAAGGCAAGGAACGGTCAATGTCAGCTTACACAGTTTAGCCATATGGTTTGACTGTTGTTGGCACTTACTGATTCAGACACGGCTGAAACAAGTCAACAAATGGTGCAGTAACCAGTTCAAGGGCCTTGTGTCTATATTTATACAAAAACTTACCACTTTATAAGCATTAAATAGGATGATTTCAGCATACACACATATTTTCTCAAGTATATGAACATTCAAAACAACTATCGGTTTCTAATATGAGATATCACACTTGCTTTCACCATACTCAATGCATTTTTACCAGACCAAAACCATAATATAATTTTTTAAATGGTTGGAGGCATAATTTACATTTAGGGGAGCTTCAATGTAATTATGTAAATATATAGATAAAAATAAAATTATGAATTTTCTTAGAGGGGATTCAATAAATTTAATTTTGAAGGGACTTAACTTGTGAACAAAAAAAAAACCCTAATTCAAAAACCTACCCAAATTGAGTATCGATTGAAGATAGGCCGCGTTCATAATTGACATGATTATAGAGTAACTTGCAGTTTACTAGATAAATGATGAACTACATAGCAAATTAGCAATCAATAATCAAAATCAACTTCATCAAATAAACCTAATCTAAATAATAACTTCAGCAACAAATACAATAAAACATCAAGTCATCAACTCAAAGAACAAGACATAAACGTATCTAAGCATAACATCATCATAAATTATCTATGAAAAAACAAAAACAAAAAATTAGGATTAAAGGATCAAGAATTTACCAAATTTTTAGATTCCAAACTTGATCCTTTACAGCCTACAGGCCGAGACCAAAGTCCAGAAGAAAAGAGTGATAGGGCAGAGAAGCAAAGTGAGTTAGGGCTGAGATCGAGAGCCGAGGGTCCAGTGAGAGTCGTCGGCGAGAGCGAGTTTTGAGCGTTGGCGTGAGAGGGAGAGGGAGAGGGAGAGAAGAGACCTGGTAAACCCGAAGCGTCCGTCAATGAAGCAACTATACAGGCTTTTTTTTAATTTTATAAAATGGGCCTCATATTTTATAAATTGGGCTTCTTTTTTAACAGGTATCTTTGACTAGGTTAGTTCATAGCGAAACTCGACGGCTTCGGGATCGAGGTCTCATTAGCCGAAGAAGACCCTCGTGGCAGTTGGGTTCATGTGCCTACAGGAAATTTATAAAATAGGTTCATTGGTCACTTATGTAAATCTGGTGGCCAAAGTAGAAGAAATACACAAAAAAGCTCAAATAGAAATCCGATTAAAAAAATCTGGGCCTAGTAAGCTTGATCCCCTCTTAAAGCCTATTCACACCTTTTTTTCAAATGGTGATTATAACCAGGAAATATCTGGTTAAGCCCTGAAAAACTTAGCCTGAAGAAGTCTGAATGGGTCCTCTTTCAACACCAAAGCTTGGTGTGGGTCCGATAAAGTACCAAAAGAGCTAAGTAGGGGTGCTCACGGGTTGGGTTGATCGGGTTGGAGGCTTTTCGACTAATCAACCCAATATAGGCGGTTTGAAAATTTTACAACCCAACCCAACCCAATCAAAAGTACAACCCAACCCAACCCAAACCGTTCGGGTTGGGTTTAATACAAGATAAAATCAAATTTAGAAATATAAACATAAAGGAAACATTTCTATAAAATACATCCGAATGACCGATAATTCATTAGAGTATATAAGTTCATCAAATATCACCGTATTACATATAAAAATGTCTAAATCAAAGTCATACATAAACAAATCAAACTATTATGTAATACATTACTCATTAGTTAACTATTAACTAACATACTAAAATCAAAGATGAAATGGTCACAGTAAAGTAAAGTAAAGTAATAAAATTAACAGTAGCAGCTAGAGGCAATCTGTGAATAATGCTCCAAATTGAATTACTAACTTGGACATTTGACAGCTCTAAAATCAAGGCAGCCCAAGCATTATTCATACCATTACTCATTAGTTAACTATTAACTAACATACTAAAATCAAAGATGAAATGGTCACAGTAAAGTAAAGTAATAAAATTAACAGTAGCAGTTAGAAGCAATCTGTTAGGATCGAATTCTTAACAAGAATAAAATCTCAGAAACAATATCAAAGAAGTTGCGGAAAAACACTTTGATATTCAATGTAACAGTAAACAAACAGTATATGATTAACAACTTGCAAACTTGTATTAAAATCACAAGATTACACACATAACCTCAATCTTGAAGAACAAGCTCTTTCAAGACGAATTCTACTTCTCTAGAATTAGGAACTATGCCTTGAGGTTAATTCTCTCTCAAACAAAATGTAGAAATTAAATCTGTATCAAAACTATTCTATCAAATCTATACATATATTGAACAAAAAGATAATTACAATAGAATATCTTCAGTATATCTTGCATAGTTATCTTCAATCCTTCCATGAACATCTTTATTCTTTACAGCTATCATCCTCTCCATCCGGATCTCTAATTCATAAGCATCACTAATCATAAGCAGCATTAACTACTAAGCAGCACTAACCTCTAGCAGTACTAACTAGCTAAGCAGTACTAACTTTGTTCAAGCAGCACTAACTTTGACTAGCAGTATTAATTACTAGAAGCAGTAATACTTAGAAGTATTAACTTTGAAGTCCTCTAGCAGTAGTAATCTTCAATAGTAATTCTGAACTAGCAGCATTAACCATACTTGAGCTTTTCTTCAGTTCCCAACAATCTCCCCCTAACTTGACTTTTAAGAAGAGAAGTCAAGTTCTTCAGATCTGATCTTCAAGATGCTTTCAACACCTCTCATTCAGTTGCCCAAATTTGGATCTAGGCCCATACTTTGATTGATAGTTCTTCTCACCACAATTTTGGCCATTTCAGAATCCTTAGCACATACTACCTTAGCTTTCAACATCCCTTCAAGTTTCTGCTTGCTATGATCATATATTTTGTCAACTAGGTAGTATTCATGATAACATTTATCAATTGTAATCATGTACACACCACAGTTTTCAAAGAGTATCCAATTATCAATCTTTTTGAACACATACTCATGATGAAGATCTTTAATCCTATGCCCCACCTTCTCTGGATCAAACATCATACATAAGTATTCCATTGTTACTTTAAGAAGATTCTCTTCTTTACCTTTCAACACAGGCTCATAGAGTTTCATTCCCACTTTGTACATTTCCTCAATGTCTGCTCTTGAACAACCTCTGATTACTCTCCCCCATGTTGAATATGCTTCAAATGCACCACCTTCTCTTTTGAGTCTAAAGAAATCCTTTCCATTGTCTCTTAGAATATCCCAAAAGATGATCTCTGGAGCCTTCATGGATATTGGAACAGCCTGTACAGGTTTTACTATAGTCATATACAGCCCCATATGCTCATCTGATTGCTCTTTGGACTGTTCTGGGCTCTGCACAGGTTCTGTTGAAGGTGTGACTGAAGGTTCTGCTGTTTCTGTTGTTTCTTCCACTCTAGGCCTTTTAGACTGCTTTTTGGAAGCAATTGTCTTCATCCTCTTCCCAGATTTGGCTTCTACACTAACACTCTCTGGTTCTTCCTTCATCTCCTCAGCTTTGTCTTTTGAGGGTGTGGTCTCCTCAGGGAATGGCTTTTGAATGTTCAGTTCATGCCTTTCCTTCATTCTTCTCTCAGCCTCTTCCCTTTGGACTGAATCCCCTTGAAGCTTGAGCATCTCTTTCTGATACAACTCCTCAACCTGAGTGTATGCCATGTTGGTGAACATCTCCCCCTTGACACCAATTGCACCTTTCAGGAAATTTATCATCTTACTTCTTTCTTGATTGGCCAAAAATGTTTTGGAAGGTTGTCTCTTTTGCTTTTTGAATGGCATTCTTTGCTTAGAAACTTTCACAGAGCTTTTCTTGGCTTCTGCTGCATCTTTTAAACTCTCTTGATACTCAGCATTGAGTTTTCTTGCCATTATCTGTGCTAGCTCTCTATCCTTCTCTGATTGAAGTTGTTCTTCCTTTTCCAATTCAGCCTGAAGTAGCTTTGCCATTTCTTCATCCAACTCAATCTGGCTCTTTTTCTTGGCAGGCAGTTCAGCTTCAACCATCTTCTCCTTTCCTTTTCCTTTTGACTCCTTTGCCTTTTCTGTTTCCTTCTGTTGAATTTCTCCTTCATTGATGACCACTCCCTTGGCCTTTTGACTAGCCTTAGGAGTGTCATTCTTTGCTTTGACCAATGTTTCAGCAATTTCCATTTCTTCAACAGAAAGCCCTGTTACTGCTGCTTCTGTTACTGCTGCTTCAGCAGTATTAACAGTTTCTGCTGCTTCATCAGCATTAACAGTTTCTACTGCTTCAGCAAATTCTGGTTCTTTTTCTGCCTCTTCCTCCCCCTCAACCTCAAATGCCCTCTCAGCTGTACTTTCTTTCTCTGTTTCAGCCTCTTTCTCCCCCTTGTTGGAAGCGTCTTTATTATTTGACCTCTTCTTCAACACAAACTGCTTTTTCCTCTTCTTGTGCACCAACCTTGTCACCATTTTCTTTAATTTGGCAATCTGTACTTGTTGGGACAAGATTACCAATTTCATTTCTTCTATCTCTTTGCCTTGTTTAATAACATCCAGGTTGATGTTACCCATTGTCTCCATCAATTCATAGTAGGTATATCTGTCCTCACCTTCTCCAGAAGTGTTACCCTATTTTGATGGATCATAGGATCTTTTTGTAGTGGAAGTCTTCTGCCTAGCAGAAGCACTATCCACCCCCTTGGTTTCTTGGCACCGGGGACCTTTGAATGATTGCTCATTCAAAGTTGCCATGGGGAAGGTCTTATGTATGTTACCACTGACCTCCTCTGAGCTAGCAGGAGTAGTGGCATCCTTCTCACCCATATGCTCTTCCTCCTCCTCAGAGAGCACCTCCTTTGGGTTGGGAGACACCCTTGTGGTTTCCCTGTAGATATTCTCTAAGGGAGAATCCTCCCTTAGAGGGCTTAAAGGCTTAGGGGTTGATGGTACAAGAAGGGAAGGAGCCTTCTTTACCTGTTTCCTTTTGTATGTTTGGGTGATTGGTGAAGTTGGTTTATCAAGAAGAGACTGGGGAATTGATTTAGGGTGGGAAGGTTGGGATTGTCTAGCAGTGGGTTGGTCTAATGGGGGCCTTGACCCTGCTGCCATACCTTCATCAGTTTGGGACACCACCATCATTGTAGAGAACAATGGGGTGTCATTCCGAGTCCAGAGGAGATCTTTTTATATTTGAAAAGACCTTACCTTTGGGAATTTTTGGTACATATACCCCATCAAAATGAGGTATATTCGTCAATTCATGGGTAATAACTTCTTGGACAAACCTGGGGTACATATAAAAAATCTTTTTACTTCCCAGGTTTGAGACAAGATCATTGAAAATCATTTGGGAAAAATTATACTTTCTGGTAGTGGCTAAGCATACCAAAGCATAAGCAATGGTGCTACTGAACTCACTCCATCCAGTAGTCTTTTTAGAGATACAATGCATAAGGGTATGGACAAAGAAACGCCATTGAGGTGAAAATTTTGCTTTTGAGAACTTGAACACACCCAATGGGCCTCCATACCCCATTCTTGTAAGAGTAGAAAACAGTTCATCATTAGAGATAGAAGTTATACCAGAGGCATCGTCTAGACGTAGACTGATGCGAAGTACCTCTTCAGTAACTGTCAAGGGTTTGTCACACACCCTTGTTTTGATCATTTGCACACCATTCTCAGTAACAATGGTGGCATTTGCCCAGAATTGCCTCTGATGCTCTATGAAGATGGTAGGAGATATAGTGAGAGCATGGGCAATATGGCTTGCCTTAAGAAAATCCACAATCTGGTGGAAACCAGCGGCCTGTTTGGGCTTCTGTAGCATCGCGATTTCATTGTGCTCGTCTATGAATGCCATTGATGCCATTGATCTTGAGGTTTCTTGCCTGAAAACTTTGAACTTGAGAGAGAAAGGGTTTAGAGCGCAAGTGAACAGTATGCAAAGAGTCGTTATGAACTTTTAGGCGGGCAAAGGGTATTTATAGTATTCGGGACATAAGCAGTAGTAACCAAGAGCAGTATTAACGACAAGCAGTATTAACTGAGAGCAGTATTAACTACTAGCAGTATTAACTGAAAGCAGTATTAACTGAGAGCGGTATTAACTACTAGCAGTATTAACTAAAAGCAGTATTAACTAACTAGCAGTATTAACTACTAGCAGTATTAACTGAAAGCAGTATTAACTGAAAGCAGTATTAACTAACTACTAGTATTAACTACTTAGCAGTATTAACTGTGCACTGGCAGTATTAACAATGCACTGGCAGTATTAACAATGCACTGGCAGTATTAACAATGCACTGGCAGTATTAACAATGCTTACTCTTTTAAGCTTGTGATGAACTGAGTACTGCTATGTATTCCCTGAAAAGGAAGATTAGTAACACCAAGAATAAATAATATACAGGTATGTAACCACTTTTTGAGAAGAATAAATAATATCATGCCCACACTTGTTACCAAGAAAGCGAATCTACCCACATCAAATGCTTTGGTGAATAGATCAGCAAACTGGTTAGCAGTATGAACTTTTACAACTTGAATAAGTTTCTTTTCATTGCAGTCTCTTATGAAGTGAGACCTAATCTCAATGTGCTTTGTCTTTGAGTGCTTGACAGGATTATTAACAATGCTAATCGCACTGCTATTATCAATAAAAATTGGAGTGTGTAGAAAGGTTACCCCATAGTCCAGCATTTGATTATGAATCCATAAGACTTGAGAACAGCAACTTGCAGCTGCTATGTACTCTGCCTCTGTTGTAGATGTGGACACTGTGGTTTGTTTCTTGCACTGCCATGACACTAGTCTTGCACCCAAAAACTGACATCCTCCAGAAGTAGATTTCCTGTCCAAGTTTGCTCCACCTAGATCACTGTCTGAGTATGCAAGTAGGTCAAATGATGAGTCATGAGGATACCAAAGTCCCAATCTGGGTTGCCCTTTGAGATATCTGAATATCCTCTTAACAGCTTGATAGTGAGATTGCTTTGGCCTAACTTGGAATCTTGCACATACACAGACTGGAAACATTATATCTGTCCTAGAGGCTGTAAGATACATGAGAGAGCCAATCATGGATCTATAATGATGAACATCCATATCCTCCCCCTCAAGATCTGCTGTTATTTGCTTGTGTGTCTCCATAGGTGTGTTGGCAGGTTTTGAATCTGAGAAACCAAACTTGGTTAGAATGTCCTGCACATACTTGGACTGACAGATAAATATTCCATCTGACTTCTGTTGAACTTGGAGTCCAAGGAAGAAAGTAAGTTCCCCCATGGAACTCATTTTGAACCTTTGATGCATTAGTTCCTCAAACTCCTTGCACATGTTGTCTCTTGTAGATCCAAAGATAATGTCATCCACATAGATTTGGACCAGCAAGATATCCTTCTTCTTTCTCTTGATGAATAAAGTCTTATCAATGACTCCTCTTTCAAAGCCATTTTCCAAGAGATAGGATGACAGAGTGTCATACCATGCTCTTGGAGCTTGATGCAGTCCATAAAGTGCTTTCTTCAATTTGTATACCCTGTCTGGATAGCTTGGGTTTTCAAACCCTGGTGGTTGACAGACATATACTTCTTCTTCAATTGAGCCATAAAGAAATGCACTTTTCACATCCATTTGATAGACTTTGAATTTCATATAATAAGCATAAGCCAGGAATAATCTAATTTCTTCTATCCTGGCCACAGGTGCAAATACTTCATCATAGTCTATTCCCTCTTCTTGTGTATACCCTTGAGCCACCAGCCTTGCTTTATTCCTTATCACTATACCTCTTTCATCTCTCTTATTCCTGAAGACCCATTTTGTTCCTATTGCTCTTTGGCCTTTAGGAAGGTCTACCAGATTCCAAACATCTTGCAGCTTGAATTGCAGTAGCTCTTCTTGCATTGCTTCTATCCAACTGGACTCTTTCATAGCATCATGTGCCTTCTTAGGCTCAAGCTGGGATAAAAAGCAAGAAAGCACTGTATGCTGTTGGTCTTGCATTTCTTGCAGCCTGCTTTGATTTCTAGTCATCATAGGAGAGGATATATCTCCTATTACCAGTTGTGGAGGATGATTCTTTTGAATTCTGGTGTGATGATTAGGTTCTTCATTAAGTCCCACCTCTAGATTGGAGTCATTCAACTCAACTGGGGTGTTTTCAGCAGCTACTTCTGATTCTTTATTGTCTTGAGTCTCCTCATCTCTACTTTCTTCTTCACTCTGACTTGGTCCAGTAGATGGTTCCTTTTCACAGTCTTCAACAGGATCCACTGTGGGTATGGGAAAGATCACAGATTTAGACATACTGTCTTGGACTTGGGTAGTTCTTGATTCTCCACTCCCTGAACCTGCATAATCATCACTTTTGTAACATTACCTTTGCCACTTATTTTACCACCAGTAAGATTATCTCCAAAAGCAACATGTCCTCCATTGATATGCTTGAAATCCTGAAGGCATGACATGTTGCCTGTCATGTGCCTAGAGCAACCACTATCAACATGCCATATGCTCTTCCCCTTGAGCTGTTGGTTGCCCTGCACATAAGATAAATCAGTTAGTATGAATTGGGAACCCAAGCCAAAGTGGTCTTGGGTACCCCTTTCTCATCAAAATACTTGCATTCTTTCTTGACAAGATTTTTAAACTTTGACTCCTCATTTCTGGAGTACTTTGTCACAATGATAGGCTTGGAAACACTTTTGCTAGAAGCAGTACTGGTTTTAGAAGTACTAACTGCCTTAGCAGCACTTGCATGCTTAGCAGTACTAACCTTGTTAGAAGTAGTAACTGTGTTAGCAGCAGTAACTGTGTTGACAGTATTAACCTTTGAAGAAGTACTAACAGTATTAGCAGCATTAATATTTTCAGCAGTACTAACACTGGTAGCAGCAGTAATGCTTCCAGCAGCACTATCCCTGTCAGCAGTACTAACAGTTTTAGTGCTTCTAGGCACCCATATTTTAATACTTTCTTTTAAAACCTTTTTCTTTATGGGGCCTTTAGTTTCAACAGATTTCTTCATCACATGTTTCTTTCCAGCCTTCCTATAACCAACAGGTTTTTGCACAAATCTTTGAAAGTTCATCTGTTGGTTAATAGGGTTAAAGAAACAGTACTTAGCCAAATGGTTTAACTTTCCACATATGAAACAAGGCTTTGGTCTATTGATTTTACTCAGATCAATGCCTTGTTTTTGTGCCCATTGGTTATTCCAGTTTCTCTGATTTCCCCTTGGTTTATCATGTTTTTGGGGCTTAGGTTTATTGCATGCACACTGCTTGCAAGGGATAGGGTTCACAACAGTGGTCTGCTTATAGTGAACCTTCTTGTGCTTTCCCTCAGTCTTCTTTGTCTCATTGGACTTGATCCAATGCTTTCCACATCCCTCATTGGTGATTATGTGGTTTTCTATAGGAATCTCACCACTCACAGTGTTGTCCTTATCCTTGACAACTTCTTTCTCAGTTTTATCCTTAACAACTACTTCATCTAAGGGATCTATCTCAGTGGCTCCCTTAGGTAGGTCCTTCCTATCCTTTGTTTCTAACAAATCTGAACTAGGAGGGATGTAGTTGTTGTTATAGGGTGGTGGTGTGGTATTGTACCCTATTCCTCTTCTCAGTTTATCATGAATCTGAGTTTGTAGCAAAGAATCCATTGCTTTGGAAGCATTGGAAAACTTTTCTACATCTAGTTTGACTTTGGCTAGCTCTCCTCTTAGCTTTTCACTCTCTTCTTTGGATCTGGTCAGTTGAAGTTCTAAGTCATTCTTCTCCCACTTCCAGTAGTTTGTGTCATAAGAGTGTTGAAGCTCATTGGCTTGAAAACCCTTAATCTGCTCTTCAAATCTCTCAACTATCCTCACATAATCTTTTATGTCCTTTTCCAATCTCTTAAGGTCATCACTCATGTTCTGATTGTGATCCCTATACCTTTTAACAGTGTTAATGCAATTTTGAGAACAAAGATTGGAAGTTACCTCTGTTGGGAGATCAGACACCTCTGCCATTAGAGCTTGGTTCTGGATGGCCTCTTCAGCTTGATCACTCCAATCAAACCCCATGCCTTGTTGAGAGACAAGGGCTTGTGCAGAGTTTCTGTTATTATTGAAGCTTCCAGATTGAGCTTGTTGGTGGTTATTGTTTTGAGGCATTCCACTTCTGCATTCTCTAGCAAAGTGTCCCTTCTGATGGCATTTATAGCATTCCACCTTTGACTTGTCAAAACCTGCTCCATATTCTCTTCTTTGTAAGAAGTTGTTCCTTCCAGTTCTTTTGATGAACTTCTTGACTCTCATAGAGAGCATGGCCATCTGCCATTTAATGTCCATCTCTTCAAGATCATCTGGATGGAGTTGTTCCAAGTCATCATTAATGAGAGAAGAGTTTCCATGACTTGCCAGAAAGGCTTCAAATACAGTTTCATTGCCTTTCTCTAGATTTGCTCCATTGGCAGCACTAACTGATTCAGGGTTGGAAGTAGAATCAGTTGATGCTGAAAGGAGTGCAGCATTGTGAACATACCCAGAAGGCCTCTTCTTAGCCTCTACCTCAGATTCAAAAACTCTTAGATCATTATATAGATCATCAAGTTCCTTTTCTTCCAGTTGATCATTCTGTCTGAAAGACACAGTATACATGGTCCATTCATCACTCAGGGACCTTAGAAACTTTCTGTTCAGATCATCTTGATCAATTTGTACTCCCACTGTAGCAAGTTCACCAATAAGCTTGTTGAACCTGTCAAAAGTTTGAGTCATGGACTCATTCTTGGTTGACATAAAGTTCTCATATTGTTGCCTCAGAATGGCTTTCTGATTTCTCTTGGTACTTTTGGTACCTGAGAATCTCTTCTCTAGAGCATTCCAGAGCATCTCTGCATCAGTGCAGTTGCAGAACTGATGTTGATATTCATTGGGGATAGCCAAGAGCAAAGTGCTCAAGGCTTTCATCTCTGTCTGTCTAGTCTTTCTTTCAGCATCAGTTTTTGGTGGAGTTCTCTTTCCATCTGCACCAATCTTTCCTGCTTTAGAAGGACCATTCTCTATGATATCCCACATAGAATAGTCAGTGAGGAGTATGTACTGCTTGATTCTGATCTTCCACATATCGAATTCATTGGGTCTGAGCATTGGAACCTTTGAGACCAGAGTACTGTTTGATTCTGCAAAGTTTTCCATGATGAATGAATAGATGTTTCTGAGAGAACCTGCTCTGATACCACTTGTTAGGATCGAATTCTTAACAAGAATAAAATCTCAGAAACAATATCAAAGAAGTTGCGGAAAAACACTTTGATATTCAATGTAACAGTAAACAAACAGTATATGATTAACAACTTGCAAACTTGTATTAAAATCACAAGATTACACACATAGCCTCAATCTTGAAGAACAAGCTCTTTCAAGACGAATTCTACTTCTCTAGAATTAGGAACTATGCCTTGAGGTTAATTCTCTCTCAAACAAAATGTAGAAATTAAATCTGTATCAAAATTATTCTATCAAATCTATACATATACTGAACAAAAAGATAATTACAATAGAATATCTTCAGTATATCTTGCATAGTTATCTTCAATCCTTCCATGAATATCTTTATTCTTTACAACTGTCATCCTCTCCATCCGGATCTCTAATTCATAAGCAACATTAATCATAAGCAGCATTAACTACTAAGCAGCACTAACCTCTAGCAGTACTAACTAGCTAAGCAGTACTAACTTTGTTCAAGCAGCACTAACTTTGACTAGCAGTATTAATTACTAGAAGCAGTAATACTCAGAAGTATTAACTTTGAAGTCCTCTAGCAGTAGTAATCTTCAATAGTAATTCTAAACTAGCAGCATTAACCATACTTGAGCTTTTCTTCAGTTCCCAACACAATCTGTGAATAATGCTCCAAATTGAATTACTAACTTGGACATTTGACAGCTCTAAAATCAAGGCAGCCCAAGCATTATTCATACCATTACTCATTAGTTAACTATTAACTAACATACTAAAATCAAAGATGAAATGGTCACAGTAAAGTAAAGTAATAAAATTAACAAATCAAAGTCGTAAATAAACAAATCAAAGTTAACTAATATAATAGTAAAGTAACATAATAAAATTAGGAAGAAAATACCTTGAAACCTGTGTGTTAATCTTAACCTGTGTAAATCTGAACCTGTAAAGTGTAAACCATACATAAGGAGAAATCATAAGAAATAAAACCATACAAGACCTACAAATAAATCAGAAGCAGAAGTCGATCGAAGAAGCAGAAATCGGTCGAAATCAAAAAGGAAGCACCACCAATAAATCAGAAGTAAAACTAAAACCTACAAATAGAAAGGTAAACGGCTGTAACAATAAGAACAAGCAGAATTGCAGAAATCATAAGAAGTAAAACACTAAAAGTCTTAAAACCTACAAATCTAAGTAAAACCCACAAATCAAAGTAAAACCTACAAATCGATCGAAGAAACAGATGTATAACTTACCAGTAAGGTTACAACTTTAGAGTCAATCGATCGAAGGTTTTAGGAGCAGAAATCGATCGAAGGTTTTAGAAGCAGAAATCGATGAAAGCAGGGGTGGAGGCAGGATTTGGGTCTAGGGGGAGCATCAATATATATATAGAGAGAGAGTTTGTTTTCATGAGACCGGTGAGACCACATTTTTACACTTGAAACTTCACACCAAAACACCGTGAAGGTAACCTTCACAGTGTTTTTTGCTGTGGAAGGTTCGGAATTTTTTTTACTTTCACAATGTTTTGCATTGAAGTTTCAAATGTAAAAATGTACGAAAACATACTGCACAGTTCCTTTTTACTTGTCTTCAGTTTCTAGATGTATATTCACTAAGTATTGAATGTTTTATATAAAGTACTGCTATTAGAATAGTGTAATTGGTGGTGAATTATTAACAGAGGACAACCATTTTCTTTCGAAAATCAAAGTGAAATTGTTTTTCTTCATTAAGTTCATGGGTGGATTTATTGAATTTCAAAGCTCAAATCAATGCAAAATTGATCTGATAAAAAAGTGATCACAAGGTTAAACTGATAAAGATTAAAAACAAGAAGTATTCTGTATTTATCATTATGGAAAAAGATTAAAAACAAGAAGTATTTAACTGATAAAAAAGTGATCACAATTTTATAAACTAAAAAAGCCCTAACCTGTCGAAGTAGAACCTATGATGAAGGGTAACAACTAACAATCAAGAGCATCAAGCTTAAAGAACCCAAAATTGAGGAGAGCATAAACAGGGGCTGAGAGATTTCGCTGGAATTCCAGACTTCCAAGTTCCAACAAGCAGCAGCGGAGTCTGGTTCTGGTCGTTCATAGTTCACTGTCGAGGTGAGCGATATGGTTCTGGTCGTTCAAGTTTCAGCAAGCAGCAGCAGCCGGCGGTCTGGTTCTCCGACGATCGTTTCTTCCAAGTTCCAGTTCCAGCCGTAGATCGTTTTTGGTGTTTGTAAATTGAATGGTGAAAGCGACAAAGCGTGGTGTAGGCGTGAAGATGAAAAAGGGAAAAACATCCAGCCTCTAATTAGTTTGTGAACTGTGGTCTGTGAGTGGAGACATTGAGGTGGAGCCTAGCCCATTATATAATAAAAGATTGGGCCTGATATTACTACAGCAAAAAAAAAATTAGGGAATTCAGGGGCCGCCAATGCACCTTCTGGTGCTAAGGTGGCTCCGCCACTGGATGAAAGGATGGAGGCGGCGATGTAAATCGATCTCGACTCTCTCTCGACTCTCAAGTATGGAACGGATGGAGAATTGGAGATTGGAGGCGGCGAAGTGTTTGTAATTGTATTGTAAAAAACTAAAACCTGAAAACTAAAATTATTAAAAAAAAAAGCGCTTTAGGTCAAGGGTTCACGGGTTCACGGGTTGGGTCGGTATCCATTGGGTCTGACCCAATTTCGACCCAATAGAGTTGGGTTCACTATTTTTTGGATCAATAATGCTTCGGGTTACCTCGTGTTGGGTTTTTTTCGATTTTTTCAGGTTGGGTTGATCGGGTTGCTCGGGTTTTTGAGCACCCCTAGAGCTAAGAGCTCAAAGGACAACTCTTTACTCGATCTTCTTTCAAAATGTTGCATCATGTTGAATAGTGGGTCCATCATCTATCCCCAAGGTCAACACTTTTTTTCGCTTATTCAAAACGGGGTTTGAAAGGCACGACTACACGCCTGAAAAAGTCTGGGTCTTGTGTATCTCTAAGTGGCATCTTTTGATTATTTACAAATATGTAATTTTATTTTGGACATATAAATTCACTCAATCCATTATAAGCTTTATAGCATACACCTAGATTAGTACATTGAAAAGAATCCTGAACTACAAACTAGAAGAATCAAATCTTCAACTCATGATCAATTGAGATGATGAGCATGGGAGAAATTTGAGGAAAGAAGGTATGTTGATTGATGAGATGATTTGTGCAAAGGAAGAAAAAGATAGTGTTTAATAAAAATATATTCAAAATTGCAGATTCTTAAAGAAGAAGACATGTCTATCCTGGGACTCGAGGAGGAATCGACAACTTCCAAACCTATCACAAGTATGACTCATGACCCAAATAAACACATGAGATTACCAAAAAGACCCACTTGACCCTTTTGTAATAATTTGGATCAATATTAGGCTGTTTTTTTTCTTCAATAAACTATGCCAGCCTGAAAAAATAAAAACAAAAATATACACAAGATACATGTTTAATAAATATTTATATTTCAAAAAGAAAAATATTTACAAAATTTTGTAAGTAATACCTAACTACCTATTAATGAAATTGATGATAAAGGTAAAGTTTAAAGGTGCATACATGGGTGCGAATGCACATACATTACATTCATTTAAAAGTCTTCAATTTTTAAATTACGTTGACAGATGAATAGTTGGAACAAGTATGTATCTATTAGAAGCTTCCTTTATCGAATTGGTTGACTCTAATCTTATATATATCGGATTGATAATTTGTAAACATTTATCTGTATGGTTTATATAGGGGTGTTCGCGATGCGTTTTGAGGTCAAATCATAAAACGCACAACATATGTTGTTTGAGTTTTTTATCAAACCGTACCGCATATACCCTAAGGCCTAAACAACAAAAAACTACACCACAAAATGCAGTAAGGTTTATGCAGTTTGCACTTAACGCGTTTTGACTTTATGGTTTATTATGGTGTGTGTGTATACACATACATATATCATATATTTGTATATATACACCCATAATGGTATACACTCGTGCACACACATACGTATATACATTGAGTGGATAAAGTATAATTGACGAACAAATGGCAAAACCCCAGATCTGTTCTTGACCACAACCTCTGATTCCTCCTTTCCGAGTTCAAATAAACGTCAACCACCCAATTGACCTGAAAAAATCAGACCACAAAGGAAAATTACAAAACTACCCCTCACCTGCCACCAAATCATTTGAACGGATTAACCTTCCATGTGGCCCAGTAAGAAGCCAGTATCCCCCAACACTTGGCCAATAACAATCTGCATTTGGATTTTGCCTTGTAAAATCTCCACCATATTAGTTGTATTGTAGCAGCCTTTATTCATCATCACCATTATTCATCATCCATCACCACCACCACTTCTCCCCCTAAATCCTCCATTTCCATATCCCTTTTATTCTTCTGGAAATGGCTTCTAATACATTAATGAGCTGCGGCATCCCCGTCGTCGGCCGCCCGTCGATTCTCTCGTCTTCCAAGTCAAGATTCGCAACGGTCGTGCCTCTATCCGGTGTTGTCACCAATGCGCCTCGGATCTCCATGACCGCCGATTGGATGTCCGGTCAACCCCAACCACCGTACCTAGATGGATTTGCACCCGGGTAACTATTATACTATCCATTACTTTTTCAAAACACACAAAGTGTCACTGACCCAATATCCGGATTACCAGTAAATCATAGTGGTCAACTGTTTAAATCTCACCAATGGTGAAAAGTAACATATGTCCATCAAGATTCTATTTCCACTATTTTATATGTGGAAATAATAGCGAAATATTTGGGTCTAAGAGGTTGGTTTTCTATTAAGTCGTGTGTGGATTAATCTGTTTGTATAGATTGAGAAGGTTTTTGTTTGGGAGGATTTTTTCATAGATGAAAGGAGCGTGTTTTTTAATTGGGAGGGCCAAGTTTGCATAAAGCTCCTCCATATAAGCTTAGTGAATAAGTCACTTTCTATATCATTAAAGCATTACCAAACAATCATATATAGATGACCGAATAACAAACAGGTGTTCTTACTCAAATCTTACAAATAATTAAAATATGTATAATAATATACCAATGTATATTCTTAACAAAATATTTTTCGGTTGTTCTTAATGATTCTACTTTTGGCATTACTTTATAGTGTTGCCCCTTATCGAGCCACACCCAAATTGGTGACTAGTGTACTAATCAATTTGTGCCTTGTGGCCTATTAACTGGCTTATGTGTATTATCGATTGAATAGATCTATTTCGTACTCAAATCCTTATCTTATATTATTATTGATTTAACTAAAATTTAAACATAAATAATGTAACTGATATAATCTCAAGGTGATTGTTAACGTGATCTATTGACACAAGGTGGTTATGTTGTTTTGTTGTGTAATTAGTATTTAGGGGTCGTTTACAAAATGCTTACCCGGTAAGTGTTTACCGGGGAATTTACCATAGCGGATGACCATGATAATAGGATATGATCTTACCCGCTAAGAGCGAGATAAGGATGAAGAGTCTTACCCGGTAAGAGAGAGTGACAACTCTTACCCGGGTAAGCACTTACCGGGTAAATTGTTGTATGAGATACCATCGTGATGATTAAAATCTTACCCGGTAAAGCAAGTTTTAGGGGCTATTTACCAAGCGCTTACCCGGTAAGTGCTTACCCGTTCAATTACCATAGGAAATGTACATGGCAAGGACGTAGAATCTTACCGGGTAAGAGTCATCACAAAGACCGAGATTCTTACTGGGTAAGTGAGGGTGACGACTCTTACCCGGTTAACACTTACCGGATTGATTATTGCACATGATGTTGTTCCGATTGACTAGAATCTTACCGGTAAGTTAAATAATAGTGTAGATTCTCACCGGTAAGAGCTTACCGGGTAAGCATTTGGGTAAACGGACCCTAAGTGTGTCGAGTTTTATTGGTAAGCGCTTATCGGGTAAGCATTTGGGTAAACGGCCCTAAACAAGAAGTGAAACTTTAAAACAAGATCACGAAGAACACAATCTATCTACAACGTGGTTTCTCTTATAAAAAGGTAATTCCGTGACTACCACGCGAGGTGAACTATCTACGTGGATGATATTGAGGATGAGTTTTATATTGGATTAGTTATTTCTTTGAAAAGCACCTCTCTCTCTCTCTCTCTAAGGGGGCGTTTGGTTCGTTTCTAAGTATTGTAAATGAGAATGGATTTTATTCCCTCCAATTTCTTAAAGTTATTTTATTACTCATTATTGAATAATGATACATTTCATTACATCAAGCAATACACGGTTAATTTGGGGAAAAAAGTTGATTACTAGCGACCTTAATCGGCTCCACACATAACTCACCTATAAGGTTATCAATATAAGGGGGCGTTTTCTTGGCTCACTAGGCTAGCAGGGGGTTTGAATCGAACCTCGTACATATATTGTATTTGAGCAATGTCACCACCTTTTACCCATGGAACTACACGCCGAAAACAGCAATACACAATTACTGATTTCCATTTACATTCACGGGTCCCTTAGGGGGCGTTTGGTTCGCAGAATGTTTTTGGATGGAATGGATCTGTCAAAGGAATTTGACTTTGAAGGAATTGGAATGAAATGTTAACAGACATTAGAATGAAATTTGTTTTGGTTCACATAATGTAGCTTTGGAGTTTGAATGAAATATTAGTAAATGACCAAAATACTATTTTTGAAACTTTTGAAATCGAAATCCAACTATTGTGGTTCAAATCGGTGGTGGTTGGCGATGGTGGTCGGTGACGGTTTAGATCGGTGGTGGTCGGCAATGGATCAGAACGATGGTTCAGATCGTTGGTGGTTCAGAACGGTGGTGGTCGGCGGCGGTTCAAATCGGTGAGGGTCGAAGGCGGTTCAGAACGGTGGAGATCGACGAAGGTTCATATCGGTGGTGGTCGGCAGCGGTTCAGATCGGTGAGCCCAACGGTGGTTCACAACGATGGTGGTCGATGGCGGTTCAGACCGGTGGTGGTCGACGGTGGTAATTCAGATCGGTGGTTCAGATCGACAGTAGTCGGCATAGGTTCATATAGGTTTGGGTAAATCAAGTAGGGAAGATGAGGGTAGTTTTGTCTTTTTGAGAAAATGGGATGGAATGGAATTGAATTTCTTCTCAATTGTGATGGAATGACTAAATCTATGAATGGTGGAATGTGTGGAATTCAATTCCATTCCACAGGTAACCAAACGCCTAAATGGAATTTGGTCAATGGAATTGATCATTCCAATTCCTTCATATTCCATCGGAATCCTGCGAACCAAACGCCCCCTTATTACCCAAACCAAGCACATCTTTTGGGTGCAAATGACAAATGAGTGAAAACATGTTGATTTCCGCTTATATATGTAATAGTAATATGTAATCTAAAATTGGGTTTGGATCCAACATGGGTCCGACCCTTTTGCATAAAACTCATTTGGGCTAACTCAATTATAATAAATGTCACATTGTCACTTGACCCCTGCCTGACCCCTGCCCATGTCAAACATATATAAAACTATTCCCAGCTCAATAACTTTGCCAAAATATAAATAAAAATCTCTAGCCAATTTTTTTTATCAGAATAATATTACATTGAAACCAGAAATACGGATTAATATCATTATCGGTGTTTAAAAAACAATTAATATCATTATCGGTGGTGGCGAGGAAAGAAAAAAAAAACTCCTTCCAAGGGATTATGTTGGGAAAAAGTACCAGTCAAATATATCTTTTAATGTTCAAAAGATTGTATGAGAAGTGTAAAAAAAATTTGGACCCTTGATATCGTATTTGTAACAACAAAATGATACAAAATATGATTTATTTATTGAAGAATAAATGGTATACACAATAAGGGGTTGTTTGTTTTAAAAAAAAAACCTCTTAATGACTCTTAAGTCTGAATCATTCAGACCTTTTTACACACCACCTCTTATTAATCATAACTAAAATAAGACTTCAGACTTTAGACCTCTTAAAAAACAAACGGCACCTAAGTCTCAATGTAAAATGAAAATATAATGTGTTTATTTTCCATGAACAAATATAGAACAATAAAGTAGGATACAAGTATAGAATGATTCTCCATTGAAATATTAAGTCAAGTTCAAAACTATAGGACATATGATAAAATTACAAAATTTCTCATCAATCATTGATGTGTATATATGTGAACGTTTTGACTAATCATGGAATTATAATTAGAAAATTTCCCACCAATTTTGACAATTATGTCCATTTTCTTGAACCTGAAGAAAGTTCCAAGCGTTTGAAACGAAGTATTTCATTCGCTTTCATATTTACTTGCATTTATTTTACACGATCAATTATGCACAAGCTACTTTAACAAAAAAAAAAAAAGGCCCATGTTCTTTTGAAACAGTGTTTCATGATGCATAGCCATGGAGGAATATTTTGGTCTTGATTAAACCTGTTCACCCAAAACCGGGCTGGATCGGGCCTTCGATTTTTTTTATTTTGTTTTAATAATTTTCTTTATATAATAATTAATTACTAAACTTTAAAAAATAAAAATTGGATTGGATCACTAAAATACACATTAAAAATACGTTTTATTTATAATAAATCTCTAAAATACACTTTAAAAATATATTTTATTTATAATTTTAAGTTACAAACTTACAAGTTACAAGTTACTTTAAAAATACATTTTATTTGTTCGGCCATTTTGAGAGTAGAGACTAGAGAGTAGAGAACTAGAGATATTAGACTAGAACTTGCGAGAAACGAATATAGCGAGAGCCGATAAATGAGAATTGTATGCGTTTTTTGCGTTTTGTAAGTTGGTGTCACTATCCATAACCAACACAAGTATTTAATGGGTTTGGAGGGGTAAAAAACACAAAAAAAAGGTCAAAAAATGCATACAAATGGCTAGAAAACGGCTATATTTTTTAAATGTGAAAATCGAGCCAGGCCGGGCCAAAAACCGGGCCGTGAACCGGTTTCGGGCCGAGCCGGGTCGGGCCGCCAAATACTCCAAAAACCCAAACCGGTCTAGGTTTTCGGGCTCCAAACCGGTTTGACACCGGTCCGGTCCGGGCCGGGTTTTCAGTCGGGTCGGACTCGGTTAATCGATCGGGCCGGGCCGGGCCAGGCCCATTTGGCAATCACTAGTTTTGATCTAAAAAAAAGGAAAAAAAGATTTTGGAGTTGCACAACTATCGACAACTAGTGTATGAGCAAGACATGAAAAATAGGAAGCTATATGCATGAGTGAGTTATTGAGTTTAGATTGACTTAAATAGCTATTTTATACTTTTAAATTGGTCTCCTAACTATTTTTCTCCCAATTTTACCAAAATGTCACTACTTCATAAATATCAGGCTTAGGTCCGCAACATATAGACTTAGGTCCGCAATTAGGTCCACAAGTGTACCTCCACGATTTTAGTAATAATTAGTGCACCTCCTAAATAGCATGTGTACCTCCGCAATTTTAATAATGATTAGTGTATCTCTCAAATAGCCATGTGTACCTCCGCACTTTCTAAGTGTCAAAGACTGGTCATGGTGTAAGTGAGACAGAAAGGAGGCCATGTTTACCTCCGCAATTTTTAAGCACCTCCATAATTTTTTTCTTGAAGACGTTTTTTTGGGTTTTTAGCTACCTCTGCAAGTTGCGGAGATACCAATTTGCTGAGGTAGTGATATTTTTGTAAAAGTGGGAGAGAAATGACTAAGAGAACAAAATTAAAGTTATGAAATGGCTATTTGAGTCAATTTGCCAACGACAATGGTATAAACTAATTTATTTACTACCCAAGAGAGAACTGATTTACCCAATATTGGGTCTCTCTTACTTCTTGATTAGATAGATATATAGGAAAGAACATCAAAGTATTTACCTATGGCATTTTCTTGATCTAACACAATCATCATACAATGGGTGATTACATGTGTCGAAGTCCGTGTGGCAAAGATAAAACGTATACTTTAAATTCTTAGTTAGGGTACACAACGATCAACAATCACAAATTGTTAAAAGAAAGATAAGGTGGAGCCTTGTTCATCACAAAATGATGTGATTTTAAATTCTCGTCTTGGTATGTCTAAAACAAAGATTTCAATAACAATACACATATTTGGAAACAAGATTTGCAGTTTAAGGGAACATTGCGCATAATGTTTTTTGAAAAAAGTAATATATGTAAAAAACAATTGGAATACAAAGTACTTGGAATGAATGAAACACATAAATGATTAAAAACATTATGTATATTTAACAAAGACCATTTTTTTATGAAATATTATGGTTAGATAAAGAGATAAGTATATATACAAATATTAGAAAAAAAGAAGAATTATATCATTTAATTGAAGTTATATATTTAGAAGTTGAGTTAACATGAGAAACGTGAGAAGTGTATCTGAACCCTTAATCACTTATAATCTCAAAAGTCAAACTCATTCATAAATCGCGCTTCATAAGATAATTGATACGGTGTATCTCGTTACATCTCATTGCATCTTATCTTGATGTATCTCATCTTAATGTGTATCCAACGGGGGTCCTATTATTTACACCTTTTACGGGTGTAAATTATATTGGGAATTGTTAAAAAAAAGTCAAATTAATAAAAAAGATAAAATGGCAAATTTTGAAATGATTTACATGAGGAATGACAAAAGAATATATAAAAAAAAAATAAAAATTAGCAAATTGGAAAACACAATGGCCAATAAAATTTCATGCAAGTAATGTCGACCATTTTTAAGACATTCTCGGTCTACACAAAAAAAATCACTTCTTTTTTTAAAGAAAAAAATTCATTTATAATATCAACCAACAATTTTTTTTAGAACTTTAGTGTTTGGGAGAAAATTTCTTTGTTCCTCTTTTTTAATACCATCTCATTTCTCCAAATTAAATTTAATGTATATCATATAATTAAATTAAAAAATCATTTTAAACTTCTTTTTTTACTTTCTTCAAAATAAAAATTATAAAAGTTCAAGTTATCATAAAAAAATAAACATTTAGTTCAGATAAAACTATATTTTAGATGAGTCTCATTATTTACACCTTTCTAAGGATGTAAATTGTATTGAAAATAGTAATTATTTAATATAATTCTCGTTTTTATACAAATCTCGTTTTTATATATATCTCGTTTCTATACAAATATCGTTTTTTACGAATATCGTTTTTCTATAAAGTATATATTTATTAACTACCAACACTATTTCATTCAACCCGGGTTCGAGCCCCACTAGCAACACTTGTGGCCACTGAGGATAAACTCAGGGTTGCACGCTTTAGCAGCTGGGCCAAAGGCCCTAATTGCCAGGGATTAGTCTGGGTCATAAGCCCAGGATACCCTTTCCAAAAAAAAAACACAATTTCATCTATATAAATTGATTATCTCTCCCCAATCTACTATCATACCACAATCATCAAACATTTTTATCTGTCTCTCGTTTCTACATTTTTCAATACTTGAAATAACAAGATGGAAAGAAGACTTGCAATGAGATGATGATTCAAGCGATGAAAATACAGAATTGAAGTTCTCAACCGACATGGTATGCACTAAATATTCATTATCTTGACACCGTACAAGGAAATGTTTGTATATTGTTAGACCGACAAATTTCTTAATTTTGGAAATCACACAACTAACAGAGTTGAGAGTCAACACGCCAAGTTAAAACGATTCTTGGACTCATCAAAATCAGATTTGGAGAAGACAATAAAGCGTATACATCAAGTCATTCAGTCTCAAGTCACGTCTATCAAAGCAAGTATTGAACAGAGCAAGATCGTGTTTCGACATCGCCTCAGCATACCATACTTCGAGGAATTGCGTGGTTTCGTTTAAAGCCATGCACTTGACATAATCTTCAAAGAATATGAGCGGGCAAAAGTTGTTGGGTTATTGGATGAAAATTGTGGATGTCAATTGCGTACAAGTCATGGGTTACCATCTGCACATGAACAAGCCATGTACTTGAATAAACGTCAACCAATCCCACTTGATTTGCTAGATCTATTTTGGAGGAAACTTGATTTATCGCCTTGCATGTCTATGAAAGATGATGATATTGGTTGTGAAGCAGAGCTTGAAATGTTGAATGCGCAGTTCAAAAAGCAGTCGAGATCTGGTAAACTTAGTTTACTAAGAAAGTTCAGGGAGATAATTGCACCGTCAAAAACTTTGGTTCGTGAACTTGCTACTCACACCGCTACTCGTGGGCGTCCTTCCTTAAAAATGCAATCTTTCAGAAAAACACCTATTGAGCTACCTCCACAACCTCAAGAACGTCGTAGACGTAGTTGTTCATCTGCACCAAAAGTTGACGAGTACAAGGAACCGATAAGATATAGTTGCTACTCATCGGAACCAGCAAGACATAGTTACTATTTACATCCATACATGAACCAGTTTCCAAATATGTTTCATCCTTACATCAAGCATGTGCAAGATGTAGCATCTGATGGAAATTGTGGTTTTCGAGCGATAGCTGCCTGTCTCAACCTTCACAAAGATGAATGGCCATCTATTCGATATAATTTAATGGAGGAGTTGGACATGTACAAGACATAATATGTTGAGATGTTTGGTATTGAAAGATGGTGTCAGGTTTACAACTCTTTGAACTTTTTTGAGCTAGACAAATTTGCACCCTATGAGAAGTGGATTGATATTCCTAAAATGGGTGTGTTGGTTGCTTCAAGCTATAATGTGATACTACATTCTTTAACAACTGCATGTAGCATGACATTCTTACCACTTCGATCTAGTCTGCCACCATGGTTTGAACACGTCGCTATTGCAATCGGGCACGTTAATGGTAATCATTATGTTGAAATATCACTGGCCGAAGGTTACCCGATGCCTCGTATCATGCAACAATGGTCTCGTTTCAAATATGATTGCGCAACCGGATAGGCTACTCACAACATGAGTCGAATAAATATGTACGAGCAACCGTTATCTAGTAATCGTACTCTGAATTTTATTTCACTTGATTGAGTTGTAATATTTTTAGTAATTTTTGTTAATTTATCAATTATGTTATTTTGATATTTTTGATATTAAATTATTTTATCTTTGTAGGTTTAAAAATAATATATAATTAAATAATTATTGTTAAAAATAAAATACTCACAAAATGAAACATAATTACATTAAACTAAAATATAACTAAAACTAAAATAATTCATAAATAATTCATAATTATATTAAAATTAAAAAATAAATAAGGAATGATTATAATTATTTCAAAATTAAAAATAAACAAATAATGATTATGTAATGATTATAATTATATTAATAAAAATAAACAAGCAATGATTATATTAAGGGGTTGTTATATGCACCCTCTTTAGGTCAAAATAAAGTCAAATCATGCATTGGAAATGCAAAAAGAGGGGTTGGATGTTGATGGGTGTGAGGAGTAAATTAATAGAGTATGATGCACTTAACAAGTAGGGAGGGGGTGCATATATCTTAACCCTTATATTAATCATTATAGTTCGTAGGGTGGATATGGAGGCAAAGTTCTAAATGGCGTGGGACGTGGCGTGGCGGCGAGGCCAAGCCTCAAGCCTTAGGAGCCACGGTGAAGCCATGGCGTTTTCAAGGCGTGACTTATGGCGTCAAATTTCTATTTCATATATAATATTATATATAAAAACGTATGTTTTGTAGTGTTACTCAGTGAGTCAATAGTAATAGGGAAGTTAAAATATGTTGTATATATAAAAAACTTGCAAATAAGACATTAAAAACGTAAATAAAATCAAATATCTCATTACAATAACCGCGCATTAGGCCATGGCGTGCCATGGGCTTAACGTGGCGTGACACACAAGCCTTGGTGCCATGGCTCGCCATGGCGGCTGTGCGGCGAGTTTTTTAGAACATTGTATAGAGGTGAGGTGGGGTGTATATAAGGTTTTTAGGGTGCCAATAAGTTTTCCCTTTGATAATCACTTCTTACGTAAACTCAACTTTTCATCAAAACCACCCTTTTAAGAAATTGGTTAATTTAATTACTGTGTAAAAATAATTTATGTCATGTAATTTCTTTTGAAAAAGCCCATCGACACTCATCAAAGAACAAAAAGGCCCATCGTCTGAGATCTACTCCGCCGTACTCCCGACGTTCATATTCTCCGGTAGTCGAACACGAAGAAAAACCAGGACACATACTCAATTTCTTTTTCACAAATTACTCAGAATTAATGTACATCAAATTCATTATTTGAGCCCTAAATCAAATTTACGATCTCAATTTACACTGGGCGTGTTTGGTTTGCGGGATTGGAATGGATTTGGAGGGATTTGGATTTCAAATCCATTCCAATCCTGCGTTTGGTTTGCAGAAAAGGATTTCGTTGACCGGATTTCAAATCCGTTGACCATTTTAAAATCCCTCATATGATGGATTTGGAAATCCTTGGCTTTAGGCATGGATTTGAAATCCAAATCCGATGGATTCTAAAGCATGATCCAGACCAATGTTTTAAAACCTGATTTTTTGATTGACCCGGTGTGGTAACCGGGTCACGGTTCAACCACCGGTTCAACCCGGTTTCAAGAATTTCTATGTATTTTTCATTTTCATGCATATATATATATATATGTACTATAACCAAAATATTGATGTCCACAAGTTAAAACATTAGAAAAACACATAACAACAAGTTTTACATCAATACAAAAACATTAAATAAACACATAAGTTTTTCATCAATCAAAATACATCAAAACGAAACACAACGATCAAACCTAATCAAGGATCTTGAGACATTGGAGTGTTGGTTTTTAACGCTAATACATATTGCCTATTGAACTATTCGTTTAACTTTTGTTACCGGGTCAACCGGTTCGATACTGATTCGTTATGACCGGTTCAACCGGTTTTTTAATAGAACCGGCCGGTTCAATCCGGGTCATAAAATGTCATAAACCCGGTCACAATTGACCCGGTCTCTTCACCGGTTCCCGGTTCATCCGGTTCGACCGACCGGGTCAACCCGGTTTTAAAAACATTGATCCAGACTTCAAATTGTATCGATCCAAATCCGACGTTTATCAATAAAAATAAATTATTTATAAAATAAACAAATAATTAAAAAAAAAAACTCAATCCAAATCTAAATCCTACGAACCAAACAACACTTGTAAAGGAATGAATTTGAACACTTGTAAAGGAATGAATTTGAAATCCATTCCAAATCTTCCATTCCAATCCCGCAAACCAAACGCGCCTCTCCGGTTGTCATGAGTTCTTCGGCAGTAAGGGCCCCTTCGCTGATAATTTTGATTCTTGTTTATTAATATGTTTTTTATTTTATTTTCTTGTTGCTGAAATCGCTTGCACATTTAGATAAATATCCGATAGTTTTCGACTTTCTTCTGTAGAATCGAGAATTTACTTGCATGATGATTGATTTTTGGTGTTGATAATTGGGTTAGGGTCCGAGCCTGTTTGCGGGAATCACAAAGCTATGTAAAGGGCTAGCGGCAGTTCTTGTTTTTGGACACATTGCTGTACAAATCTTCCCTTCTGCCGTTACCTATGTTGCACTCATTCCTGCCAGGTAATGTTGAACTCACTTTTACCATAATGTACTGGTGTTTGATTTTGATGCTTTCATGATGCTCATATTCATTGTAGCTACTGGGAATGCATATCTGTTGGGAATCTGGGTTTTGTGGCTCGTATAAACTTTGGATAAATTCATGGATCGTGTATTGGAAATCACTTTCCAAATACTTATATTTCGCCCTTACATATGCCTTAGGTTAACACGAAATTAGTAATGGGATAACCCAGAAATTACTCGAATCAAGGCACACACCCGTATACACACACCCACCCACACACACACACACACACACACATATATATATATATATATATATAGGGTTGGGTTCCAGACTTCCAGTGATAAGTTGAAGTTAACATGAGAAGCGTGAGAAGTGGTTATCAACCGTTGGATGAGAAATGGACGCACATTAGAATGAGATGCACCGAGATAAGATGCACAGGGATGCTCCAGATCAATTCCCTTCTAAGGCGCAATTCATGGGAGGGCATGAGATTAAAAGTGATCAACGGTTCAGATCCACTTCTCATGCTTCTCACGTTAACCTCAACTTCTCACACGATCCTTCGCTTATATATATATTCGCCAGATCAACAATTATGTATTTATAAGAGAGATTGACGGTTACGAATGGATAAATAGTTAAGACATAATTTCATAGCAGTTATAACCGTTAACGAATAAGGGGTTGTTTGTTTACCTCTGAATAGTTCCATTAAGAGGCAACCTCTGAATCGTTAAGAGGTGAATCTTGTTTGGCAAAAAAAAGTCTGCCTCTTAATGGTTCAAAAACCTCTGAATGATTTAGTATATTGAACCTCCCTTAACCAATAAGTGCCCTGATTTCATTCCATACAATTACCAAACAACCATATTTCATTTTGTACTATATCATACGAGCCTCTTAATCATTCTGACCACTTAATCATTCTGCACCAAACCATTCAGCAACTCCTAAACAACCCCTAAGATTATAAAATAGTTATAACCGAGTCAGAGACCCTGAGTTGAAGCAACACATCAGAAGAAGTCCAGAGGCTCTGAACCCTTGCTATTTAGGAAATTTTTGTGAAGACTCAGAGCTCTGACATACCTCTGAACGATATTTAGGAAATTTCACCAAGTTTCAGAACAATTTCAAGAAGGCTTCCAACCTTATGAAATTTGACCAAATCATCCCGAAACTTAAAATTCCTAAGTAAACATCTAGGACTCCGCAAGGGGGCGCAACCCCCTTGACCCCCGCCTTTTGGCGATCGAAGGTGATAAAAGCAACATTAGTGAGTCTGCACTCCACACCTTCTAACTCACATTGTTTGCCTTTTCACCTTATCGATCTCAAGCGAATCACAATTACGGAAAATTGATGCCAGAAAATTGAACACATTGATTCCACTTGTTCCCATCCTTCGCTAGATTGCACTAAAATCACCAACAATATTGTGTTTGATTCGAAATTGCATTTGTATATCAATTTCGAGTTCAAAAACATGATTTTGGAAGCTGTAGGGGTTTGGAAACTCATCCAAAACAATGCCTATTTGATGAGTACCAGCCTTTGTCCATCAAATTAGTACATTATTAGGGTTTCAAATGGATAGCTCATAGCCTTTTCTCAATTCATCTCGGATGAATGTATAGAATTCGAATGTGAATCAGGAGCATATTAATTTGCATTTGCACCCGCATACTCTTGACATATCTTCCTTCATGTTATTCATTACAGGACAATTCCTTTTGGATGGAACCTCTTAACAGCTGGTTATATTGAACAAACCATACATGGGGTATGCACCTTTTTGGGTTTGCATTTGTAGCTAACTTACATTTGAGGAGGAAAACAAATCATTTATAAACAATATATGCAGAATGCTCCATGACATTTGTTTCCCAGGTTCTTATTAGCACAATTGGTCTCCTTTTCATCGGGAAGCTGCTTGAACCCATCTGGGGTTCTAGAGAGTTCTTGAAGTTTATCTTTGTTGTCAATTTTTTGAATTCTTTGTGTGTATTCGTCATGGCCATCTTCTTGTATTACATAACAATGGAGGAAATTTATCTGTAAGTAATACAAAAGCCCTTTCATCCCTCTTTGCCATTGTGTGTATGCATGTTTGTTCCTTTTTTAGGCCTTCATTTCTCATGCATACTTTATGTAATTTCAGTACTTATGCGTTATTCTATTTTAAGTTTCTCTTTTTACACTTTCCAATCCAACAATTCCTTACCGAGGTTTATGTTCATACATATTAGGTGTGAGTAGAGACCAAAAACCACCCTGACCATAGCGCAATAATATTGATGGGTTGAAAACTATGTGAGTTTGTTTTGGTCGTGCTTTTACCCGTTCATAATTGAAGATTTGGTTTTGGTCACCACCCAACTGAACTAATAATTAAATTTATGTACTCATTAATTTTAAGATTGATGTAATGATGTTATTTACACTTGATTTATTTATATGATATATTTATAATAAGGAAATCCCCAGTTAATGCTAATAACGGGATGAATCTCACAGTGAAGTCCAAACTAAACGTAAAATGTAAAATCCAAAGTCCCATACTCAGGAATAGTAGTAGTTCAATGAAATTAGTATTTGGGTTTGAAATTATATTAAAACAATCATTTGGATTTGAATGACTTCAATTCCGATTGGAAGGATGTAAATCTATAATGTATAATGCAGGATCCAAAATTGAAGCCCAAACCACCTACCTGATATTGAGACCACTGAACAGCCAAACTGACAGGTTTTGGTGGGTTGGCGATTCCCAGTTTTACAAAACCAAAATGGTTCAATCCTTTAGACCGACGAGAACATACCAAACTGTGTTTATCTTCAGTCATAACATATACTAAGTGGTGATTAGGTGTTCTATCAAGGATTATCTGCCCTCAATAACTCTCCCATTCAATGTCTACTTCACTCTTATGTGCAACTACCTTTTGTCTTGTAATCTTGTTGGTGAATATGATCAACCTTTAACAATTCTGGCCTATTGTTATTTTTGTGGTAGTTACATGCCTCTTTCTGGCTTCGGTGGGGCCCTTTCAGGGCTCTTAGTCGGTGTCAAGCAGATAATTCCTGACCAAGAATTGGCTCCACTAAGAATTAAAGCCAAGGTATGAAGAGCATGAAAGTACCTTCTAATCCCTTGTTGCCAAAAAGTTATCTCGACTTTGTCAAGGCGATCATCTTTTGTTTCTCTTTTCTGGTAAATAAATCTATTCTATATTTGATTATGTTTCTGGGCTATGCAGTGGGCGCCATCTATTATGCTATTTCTGTCTATTCTTATAAGCTACTTTACAGTAGAGCCAACAACATGCCTTCCAATGTTGATATTTGGCACGTATATTGGTTGGGTCTACCTCAGATACTTTCAAAGGAAACAAGAAACGAAAATAAAGGGCGACCCCAGTGATGAATTTGCCTTCTCTACTTTCTTCCCTGAATTCTTAAGGTAATTTAGTTATCTATAGACTATAATACAGTTTAGTCAAGGTTGTCCGTGAAGGTGATTTGTGAAAAACATCGTGAAGCCCAGTTGACCTCTAGGCTGCCACCTTAGGCTTTATATGATGTAAATGGGACATTCCTTTAACTTGTTGATTTGCAGACCTTTGATTGATCCTATTGCGTCCATATTTCATCAAATGCTATGTGGAAGATCTGAAGCTTCCAACGAGGCCAGGGGCTATACAGTAGGTACTTCTCCATTGCCTGGTTCTGATCCCGTCGAGGCATCTAGGAGAAGGTAACTGAATGAACAACTTTTCTACCTTTTATATTAAGTTGTACTTGTTGCATCTGTCCGAACATGATCCATTATTTACTAAACATATGTTTTTTTTTTTTGGAAAAAGTACTAGAGCATATGTTTGTGTAAACTGAAACTATAGAATTAGAGCAACTGCTATGTGCAATTAATAAAAACCAAACCAAGCGTACCCACAAGGAAACAATTAATAAAAACCAAACCAAACCAAATGTACCCAGTGTATCCCACAAGAATGTTGGGGGGGTGGGTGGGGTGGGGTGGGGTGGGGGGTGGGGGGAGGGATGTATGCAGACCTTTCCTCTACTCTAAGGGGTAGAGTGGCTGCTTCTGTGAAGACCATTTGCCATCTACTATTTTACTTGCAAAAATGTTTTGCGGAGACAGAGAAACATGGAGTTCGTCAAAAAGTTTGTCTTTTATAAGGTTGCGAAAGAAAGAGTGTGTGCAAATAAATGCGAGAAAAAAAGGTTGAAACCAACTATGACAAGTATAAAGTGAAGTACTGGGATCAGACCCTATACTCCAACCATGTGAAGACATTGCTACCCCTTCCTCCCTAACCCCCCCCAAACTACAGTCGATACCAATCCCTGTAAAAAATATGCTACCCTAATCTTGCGTTTCCAAGAACTCTTATGAGAGATATTATCCATAGGTCTTTATTTATCGTCATTGGTGACTTTGTCTTCTATAAAGAAATGTTCCTCAACTTTCATTAACAAGAAAATTTGTATGCATGTTTTAAAATGCTGAATCCTGCCTACTTTGAAAGTCAATGACCTCCAAAGTTGCATGTTTCCTTGGTATTCTATTTTGCAAATCTATTCAGACCATCAAAAGTTACCACCATAATTACTTAAACGTGTCCATTAACGGACATACTCTCTTTTCATGCCACTCTCATTGGAAGAAGAAAATATATGCCAACTTGATGATCATCATAAATTTACTCATTTTAATTTGGATCAAGAGTTAAGATGAAGAACCAATTAAAAATAAGGCAGGTTTATGGCACCCACCAAAAGTAACCATCAAACTCATCATTTTAGTTGTATTTTTGTTCTTTCTAATATTGAAAAAGCATGTTAGTTGATGCATATATATTATTTATCTCTCTTTATCATCACAATCTTTTCTTGGAAAAAAGGAAACAATGGTGAGTTTGGTAGATTTAGTTATAAAAGTGTTTGAAGTAGAATGTGGTGAAAACAAGAGGCCTTAATTGCAGGGAAAGGGGTGCCCGAGCATTGGAGGAAAGATTGGCGACAGAGAGATTGGCAGCTGCAGTAAGGGCAGGTGAGCCCCAAAGGGATGTAACTGAAAAGGTTTAAATCATCATCAAACTCTTTTCTTCTAGTCTAGAAGCATCTCAAGTATATCCTGGATGTGTTCATGTAGTTGGGATATATTCCAGATAGCAATCAGTTTTGATAGATCCTAATCATTCTTTTGTGTAGTTGCACTAGTAGTTGAGTTGCCATAAATTTTAAGGTACATATAGTCACCAGGTCCCAAATTTGTTAGAAATCAATAAAACTTCACCTTCGTTTGGTGTTTACAGGCTCTTAGAATAGAAGAAATTAGTATTGATAGCATTGATATCATCCTTACGCACATCAACATTAAGACATCATTTTTACATTTTCGATGTATGATTTAATCTGATTTTGATGTAAATAGACGGTGCATACAACAACACCCAAAAAAGCATGGAAACTAGTAAATTCCAATTACAACAATAACTTTACAAAATATCAGCTGTTACAATGAACATAATAGAACCAATTGGTATGGTTTCAGAAAATTTTGTCCCCCCAACATTTGATGTCAAGTTAGAGGCATTAAAATGAAAATATATTGATGGTAATAATCATCTTCCTTCACATGCTTTGCAGTATGAACTGATGGTCGCATTTTCCATTTAACAAAGAGATAGAAATGACATGCACGACCGGTTCAACTATATTTAGACTAGATCTATGTCTAAAGAGCTATTTGGTTGATTTTTTATTAAGTTATGTATGAGAAAACTGACTATGTGGATTAATTTGTCTGTATAGATTGAGAGGGTTTTTTCATAGATGGAATGAGCGTGTTTTTTAACTGGGAGAGACATATTTGGAAAAAAATCGACTTTCTGAATAAAACTCCCCATAGAAGTAAGCCAATTTTTATATTAATAAGTCACTACCAAAAAATCATATATAGTTGATAGCATATGCTCTTAATTTTATTAAAATGCTAAACAAACCGTCGTAGTTTTCTTAGTTTAATTTTCTTATATTATAAAATTGTTTTTTAAAAATAAATAAGTTTGATTTCCGACCTCATTATCCAAAAATATGGATCCAGTACTTGCTATATTTTTGAGGGCTTGACATCTCTCATATATATATATGATCAATTTTCGAAATTATTTTCAAAATTTAATATCGATATTTTTCAAATTCACATCTTTATCTTTATGCAATACAGTCTCCTCACATTATTTAATAAAATTTTAAAGTGACCCGTTCATAAAAAAATGCATCAAGCAACATTTATCGTATTGATATTGAAGCGGTTTCTATTTTTGTTAATACGATTTTTTATTTTATACTGTATATTTCAAATACTTATTTAATTAGATTTAAGAATACTAATATAGTATAAAAGAATACATATATTGATACCGAATAAAGTTTTGGTTTGTAAAGAATTGATGTAACCTACAACAAAAACGGATAACATCCATTGAAGTTAAACCCATGACTCTTAACAATGGTGTTAAATAACCGAACAACTTTCTTATTAAACACACAGATATTATAAACAATTGAAATTAAAAAAACACTAAACTTGACTAAAAACAATAATTTATAGTAAGGTTTTTACAAAAACTAATAAGAAAAAGATGCAAGATAACGAAAACGTTAAATACTTTTAACTAACTTTTTACTTAATTAATCATCTAATAGCCATATATATGATCATACTTGATAAAATCTATCTTTTTTAATATTTTAGAGTAAATTACGTTTTTAATGTATGTGGGTTGTTGAAAATTGCTATTTTCGTTTTTGTATTCTTGAATTATGATTTTTATCTCTATAATCTACAATTTATTGTTGTTTTTGTTCTTATGATATACGATTTATTGTTGTTTTCGTCAATGTAGTTTACAATTATTTGTTATTTTGATTCCTTGTGTTTAAAGATCAGCGTTAGACTCAGAGACGAAAATAACAATGAATTAATTTCAAAATTACAGGAAAGAAAGTCGAAACGTTCAACAAACTACAGGGATGAAAAACATAATTTACCCGTGCGACATAATGTGTAGGAAGAATCGGAGGAGGGTAGAAAAGTAAAAAGCAAAATACTTCCTGAATTTACTTTTCAATAAAGTTGGTGTCTTCTTTCATACCACCATCTCCACCTGCAAAGATTTATACGCATAACGAAAAGTTATTTCTTTTGGTAAAAAGAAAAAAAAAAAGAAAAACTAATATGCGGAAAAGACATATATGCCCTTTTGGTTTATACGTGACTTCCAAAGAGACAAGTTTACCCTTTTTGTAGAATCAAAATTTTATTTTCTCTTTTTTATGAAGATATTGATTTGTAATGGTGAGATGCATACCAAAAGAAATCCCATCTGGGTCGGACTTTGGACATTCGGTTTTCGCCATACGGGTAATCCGTCTCGGCCCTCCTTGTGTTCCGAAAGGCACAACAACCGATGCAGTATATGCCGATGAGAAGCAATGTTATAATAACATTAAGAACCGAGAGTTTGCGCCAATCCCTTCTTACATCCTCCAACACCCCGGCTTTGCATGAGTCACACTCGTAGCATAATGTGTTCGGATCATTGTTCCATTTGTAGCAGTCTAGATCCTCATCCATCGTTGTCATTTGGTAGCTACATATACTTGGTGGCTTGCAACAACCTGACTGTATAAAATGGAATATGTAACAAAAATAATAATTAAAATCGATACAAATATTATTGTTATATACTTCTTCACTTTACTTAGGGGCCGTTTACAAAATGCTTACCCGACAAGTACAACCGGAGAATTTACCGTAGCGGAAGAACATGACAAGAGGATAGGATCTTACCCGGTAAAAACGATGATAAGGATGAAGAGTCTTACCCCGGTAAGAGAGAGTGACAACTCTTACCCGGGTAAGCGCTTACCGAGTAAATTGATGTATAAGATATCATCGTGATGATTAAATCTTACCCGGTAAAGCAAGTTAGTGTGTCGAGTTTTATTGGTAAACGCTTACCGGATAAGCATTTGGGTAAACGTCCCCTTATTAGAGCGTGTTAATAATAATAATAATAATAATAATAATATATACACGGACACACATATAGGGATGTGATTAAAATAGACGGTTAAAACAATTTTTCAAAAAAAAAAAAAAAAATATCCTCCTGTTTCCAATTATTTTGTAATCGAAAATAGGTGACATATAACGAAGTTAGAGCAAGGAATGGTTAATATATTCAAAGTACATATTTAAAAACACACAATTTGAAAACGTTATAATTTAAACTTTCAATTAGAAATGTTTCACATATTTTAATATAGTATAAGAGTCAGGGTCCACTATTCTATTCTAGCTAGATACTTGACATTCTCGGACAACATGTACTTGTTTAGCCCCTCTCGTTTTAATAAAAAAAAAACTATTTAGTGGATCATTGTAATCGGTCGGTGATTATTGATGGTTTAATAACGAACCTTTTAAATAATTAAAATTTCATTTTTTAATAGCTCTCTCCTTAATGTTATCTGTAATCCCCGAAGTCTTGCCTTCGTTGGTGATTTTCGTCGGTAATACACTACTAGAAAATTGCTTATTACCGACCACCAATTTCTGACGGAACACCGATGTATTATGTAACATTTGTGACGGATACACAATCTATCGGTGATCCGTTGGTAAATATATACATTTCCGACGGATCACCGACGAACCTAAAATTATTTTATTTTATTTTTACTTTTTTATATTCAAATTACAGTTGAGATGCTGCCGAATTTTTTATTGGTTAGTTGACTTGACAATGTTTAATTTGGTAAACTGTAGGAGAACTACCATCGGATTAGGGAGGAGGAGTACCCGGATTTACCTTCCGACACTGTACCTCCCAATGACGCCGAGTTGTGGGAGCGCAGTGTCGGAGGACGGCGTAAAGTCCGTCTGTTTGGATGGGACCAGTCAAGATCCCTATTATGCTATGACAGGTGATTCAGGTGCTAGTACGAGCGGGAGCTCGTGTGTTGGTCACGATGAGAAGGTATGCTTCTCAAATGTTGTTTAACATTGTTAATTAATTATATGTTTGCCGGATTTGTCTAACATTGTTTTATATATGTTTTTAATTTTTAATTATTTTAAAAAAAAAACTATATTACCGACGGATAATCCGTCGGTAAATGATTTTTAATTTATTAAATATCCATAGAAATTCCGTCGGTGAAAATCCGTAGGAAAATGGTGACCGTCGGTGATCCGTTGGAAATTAACCATGCTGTCGGTGATCCGTCGGTAAGATGAACGCCGACGCACTGAAATACCGATGACCCTTTACCGCCTTTACCGATGGATCACCGACGAATTTTTTTTTTGAACAACAGACAACGATTTATTAAAGCTAGCAAGCCGCTAGCAAAACAACAAACAACTTTACAAGGTTCTAAAGCTAGCAAGCGGATCACCGCCGGATTTGACCTTTACCGTCGGATTTGACCGTCGGTGATAAGCGTCTTTTTTGTAGTGATACACTGTTGTCTAGTAGTGACAATTTATGCCGGTCTATAGCCTCTTTTGAATGTACATATTAGAGTCCTACATTAACATTAGTTAGATTTTAACATTTTTCTTCAAACCCAAATTTTCATTCCAGATTATACGTTCATGCTGCATGATTTAAATATATATAACGATAATGAATTCAAGTTTTGTACATTTAAATGGGAGAGAAAAAAAAAGGTTTCCTATTAATAAATGACTGAGATTAGTAGTAGTGTACCTGAATTGGAGACATATCCTTGGTCAAATAATCAACAGGAGACCACATAACAATATCCCTACAAGTCTTGGACCCCAATATACAACTTCTTACAGTCATCCAATACTTTGGATCCTCAAATCTTTTCCTCAACCATGGAGAATAATCTTCCAAGTGATATTCATTGTATACCCTGCCCGAAACTTGTGCTCCGCCACCTGCTCCTGTCACGATGAACCCGAAAATGGTGATGACCAGCAACGCTGCTCCGATGAGGAGCAACATGACGAACAGGTAGAGCCAGAGTGCCCACTCCAGGTGGAAGCACGCGCCGATGAAACCCACCAAGGATACGATCAAGATCACGAACCCGATCACCAGAAGCGGGGTTTGGAGGAAGCTTTCGCAGGTGGCGCTGCTTCGTGCTATCCATAAGGCGCCCCCGATGATCGGTATCGATGCTGATAGTGTGAAGAGGTTCAATAGACCTATTACAGTGTTACTAAACCTTGACATATATATATATATATAATATATATGATCTACTTTTTAATATTTCTTACTTAGTTTGCTACCAACTGCTTTTGATTGCCAACTCTCTCTCTCTCTCTCTATATATATATATGTATATATATGCTTCTGTATCTCTCTCTCTCTCTCAAACGGGGGATAGTTTCTTTGTGTTTTGGTTGTAAGATGGAAGAACTCAAATTTTATTGATTATCTGAAATAAATTGAAGAAAAATGAAATTAATCACATTTAACATGTAATACTTTGTATACGTTTTTATTTTTTTTCTAAATCTTGATAATATTGTCGGTTATTGTGTTCTATATATGATGTTGTCAAACATTCTTATATAAGAATTTGATAAAATTATATTTTGTTGTTGAGCTGCCCATTACGAACACAACCAAAAAGTCAAAAAACCAAAAAAGAAGTTCCCCATTAAAGTGGAATTTGGCAACAAAAAAGAAAAAAAAAATCCTCGGGTGTAAGACGTAGTTTTCCGCCTTGCTCAAAAAGTCAAGGTCGATTCCATTTATAAAAATGTATTATAACAAATCGACACAGTTCAATTTTCCTCGAGTCAAAACGTGTTGACTTTTTCCTAGGTTATACCATGACTTCGCAAGCCTTTGATCGATCTTAAAGGTGCATCCGCTCTTTCTAGGTCTCCCACTGTTAAGCAATAGCAACACAAATAGATACAAGTATAGGAAAAACATAAATCCCAATTAATTAAATATATATCAACTCACTTATCCTAACCCCTAGCTGCTCCAACTCCTTCCTCCCATTTAGAACTCCACCCCTAATCTGCTACCCTGATTTTGCATCTCCACGAAATCATATTTAAGATCACGTCCTTGGAAATGTCTAATGCCACCATGTTCAATCTCAACATGCCTATATCCTCCTCAGCCTACCTTGTCCCACCCTGTCCCAGTCCTTGTCCATATCAATGTCCATTTGTGTCAAACATAGGACAATGAGTTTTGCCGAGTTTCATGTACCAAACACAACCTTATAATTACATTCCAATTATAGTCCCAAGGTGATTTTGTGCATGCATGCTTCATCTCTTTTGTAATTGCCTATATAATTTTATACAAAAGAGTTGTATGAAAATAAAAACTTTACTTTACACGTATTGTCCAAACTCCATAAAATTATAATGATCGATTAAAAACTATATATATATATATATATATATATATAAACTTATGTCTTATCAAATTCACGTCTGTAATATACATTTTATAATCATGAGTCCCAAGCCATTATTGTAATCATGCCCCTTTACATATATAGATTTTTGGAGTCGCATCAACAACTTAACATGTAGTTCACTGCTTTCTTTCCATCATTCCATGTGTATATATATATATATATATATATATATATATATATATATATATATATATATATATATATATATATATATATATATATATATATGTGTGTGTGTGTGTGTGTGCACGCGTGTGTGAGTTAATAGAACTTCAATACTCCTTCAAATAGTGTGCCTCATTAATTACATCAAAAGGGTTCTCACGTTTAAAACCATCTCCAATGAAAACAAAATTCAAAATGTCAACAACTTACGTTTTTTGAATATATCATAATTGACATTAAAATGGTACTACACACTAGTTTATGTGTCATAGAATTCATGTGTTAAGGGTCCTGGTTTCTACGTTATATGTTATATGGTTTTTTTCCACTAATTTGTTCCTTTTAATATTGAAAAATGTTGTTTTAGTGTGAATCTGCATACCATAAATTTCAAACTGTTGTACCGAAAAAGAAATATATACTTAACTTGATTTTTGGTATTGTACCAAAAAACCTAAAACTAGAGACCGATCCCACCCACCTTCATCTTCATCATCATCCCCTCCTAGCCTCCCCCAATCTCTGGCGACTGCAACTCAACCGACAATATGCCACTCCACCTCTCTCCACTTTTAATCTGGACTCTTGATCACTTTTAATCTCAAACTCACCCATGAATCGCGCTTGATACGAGAATTGATCCGATGTATCTCATCCCGATGCCCCTTATCCTAATGTGCATTCAAATGTGGAGATCTTTTCTTATCCTTCTCACCGTAAATCTTATTCTCACCGGAACCCACCGATATATATATATATATATATATATATATATGTGTGTGTGTGTGTGTGTGTCACTACTAGAAAAAGGGGCATCAGTAACGAAAATCGGTGATGGAAATTTCCGTCACTAATTAGCGGCGGATTAACAACGGAATCATTTCCGTCAATAATTAGCAATGAATTAGTGACAGAATTATTTATGTCGCTAATTAGGTACGGAATCTATTTACAAAATAAATAAAAAAGAAAATCCATGTGTCCGTCGCTAATCCGTCACTAATTACCGACGGATTAGAGACGGAACCCATTACTTTCTATTTAAAAACTAAATAAAAATGAAAATCCACGAATCCGTGACTATTCCGTCGCTAATTAGTGACGGATTCCACCTGTCCGTCACTAAATCCGTCGCTAATAATTTTCGTCGCTAATAATTCAATCACTAATCCGTCACTGATAAGCATTACCCACCACATATATTCAGTGACGGACATTCAGCGACGGATTAGCGATGGAGATGACTTCAAGTGACGGATTAGCGACGGAAATTTTCGTCACTTATAGGGTCCTTTTTTGTAGTGTGTGTGTGTATGAAAAAAAAAATCAAGGGAGAACCTTAAAAAAAACCCGGAGAGTCATGAAAAAACTATATCAAAATGGATGTCAAAATATAGATAATATGGTAATCGTTTTTTTTTGTCTAATTTGTTTTGCTCCATTTTTTGTTATATTTCACCAATTTTCGATTTAAAAAATGGTGGATGAAAATTTTATTTTTTTTAAAAGATGGTTATAACCACATTTTTAACCATTTTCCTTGGATTATCAATATGTAACGTAGTGCCCTAAAGGGCTACAATGGGCTGGCCCTGTGGTTTTTGTGATAAGGTTAGTTTATAGGATAGTAATAATTTCATTAATTTTTTTATTTAGACCCCTTGCTATCCAATCAGATAGGCACCGCCCAACTCCAATTCCATCAAGGAGCAAATATTTTTGATGCCCACGGCCCACCCAACTCATACCCCACTACCAAAAGTTTTGACCAATTTTAATTGATTCAAGTTTCACTCTGACTGATTACTTGTTTTATTATCATCAGGGATATGCTAATTTTGGATGGTTTTATAAACGTTTATCGAGTAAGTATTTATCAGATGTCATTTATTTTATTGGAGTGAAAATACTAAGGATCGAGAATCTTACCCAGTAAAAAAAATAACAAGAACTGAGAATCTTACCAACTAAGTCAGGGAAAAGACACTTATCCAATTTGTGTTCATCGGGAAAAAGATGCTTACCAACAATCAATTTTGATAACTGGAAATATTACTGATAAGGGAAGTGAAAGTGGTATGTCCTGCCATTAAACGTTTACCGAATAAGTTTTTCACAAAAGACCCCTTGGTCATTGAAATTAGGGTTTAGTGCATTTTAGTTATTGATATTGTCGTTTAATCATTAATATGTTTGACAATTGAAATGTAAATCAGGATCGAAAAGATTATGGGTTTTAAAAGAACAAAATCATGTTTGCTTTGCTCGAATATCATGAAGAGATAAAAAAGACAGATTACGGTCTACATCTTGTATTATGCTTACTAAACATCCTTGCAAAAAAGAATCATGATATTGATATTAGGAAACCAATATTCGCAATATGTAAAAAAATACACTTTGATGAACTATCTTTGAAGATCTTATTCTTTTTGTTTTGTTTTAGATTTGTTATACTTTGAATAGTGTATATTTTATGTTTTTAAAATGAATATCCATTATGTTGAAACAAAGCCATAAAAGATCGACAAGTCCCACTTTGATGAACAATGTTTGGAAATCTCATTTTTTTTGGTTTTAGTGTTTTAATACTTTAAATAGTGTATTTTTTGTGTTTTTAAAACACACCTATTACATTAAAACAAATTAGACTAGTTTATGTGAACAAAATAAAACATATTGTTATTTTATATATTTAACTTTAATAACTACTGAAACATAAATGTTTAAATCGAAGATAATCGATACTTCCTTTTAGGAGGATTGAATAAAAAAGCCCTTCTTTTAGACACACAGTCATATAAATAAAAACATTGTTGTCTACAAAGTACCAACCTTATGTAGAAAAACCTTGTATACACTCCAAAAAATGTTTCAACTTATTAAGCACCTTAATTAATATAATATTGTGATTTGTTGACTTTGTTGAACTTACTTGACTTTGATTTGTTTTTTGAGAGAGGAATGAAAACAAGAATGAAAATGATAGAAGTTGAAATTAAAATTTCACTCCTTCCAGTTTAACCTTGAATGAAATTTGGACTTATGAGAGAATGAGTTCATTATATCATATAAAGCCAAAACAATTTATTTTATTTTTCAATCTCATTAATTATTGTTTAATATCTCTAATCAAATATCCCAATATATTACTCAAATTACGTTAAGAGTTTTTGATAAAAAAAAATTCAAACAACAAGAAAACTTTTATTACCCACAACAAAGAAACAGATACAAGAGGAAACTGTCACAAAAACGATATGAAGCCTGACAATGGAACAAAATAAAAATACCTGAAGGGTAGTTTGCAAGGGGCAAACGCCACCCCGGGCTCGACCATCGCCTAGTAACGACAATACTACAGCTTATCAAAGCTACCGCGACCCTGGATTCGACAACCAACTAGCCATATCAGTGATTAAAGCTTTGTCTCTACATTTGATCCATTCGAAAGCTTTTACTTGCACCGTGAAGAAGTTGTCCGAGATCTTTCCTTGCTCCTTCTCAAACACCACTCTCTTCCGGTGTGACCATATGAAATAATAGAAGCAACAAACCATCGTTGTCCATCGTTTTAAGGCCATATTGTTCGAGCATACATGGCCGCCTAATTCCAACAAGTCCGTGTAACACCCTCAAATTTGGTAAGAGCAACAAATTAAAAATTTCGATATAACATCAAATAAAGGACAAAACTTCATCCTACAAATCAAACCCAATATCAAAATTCTATAAGTGACCTCAACAACAATGACATTAGTATTAAGCAAGGACTAAACTGAAGTCGGGTGATACACATCCCCAAAACAAGTTGCTCTCTACAAAACTAACGCGGAAGACTTCTCCAATCCAATCTCACTCATGCATGCAACTAGCACTCATCTCTTCAAAAAAACGCTAGAACCATTCCCCATCCTGAACCTGATGCACATGCCGACAAATAAAAAGGTTAGGCTAACGCCTAGTGAGTTCAAGAGTTTTCAACATGAATAAATATATTTGTCGAAAGGAAATAATGCATTTTAAATTATTATCTTTCAAAATGATTTACTTTAGATAATAAACGACTCATTTTCCATTTACACACACCTTTTAAAGACCCCTACATAGACATTCCTTTATAAAAGAATTTCAACCCCAACTCACCCAAAACATGAAGAGTAATTGGACTTACAGTTTATAACAAATGCGGACAAAACTTTATTTCCCGAAACCCCAAAACATGGGAGGGGCATAATAATCAACCCATAAATCTGAATAAAAAATCCTATACGCAAAACGTCACCGAAAACGTGGATAATAAAATAACACAATTTAATACCCAAATAACACCTTCCGGTGATGGGGGAGACCCGATTCCGTTGTACGTCGAGGAACACAAAGTTAAGCCACATAGCCACGTTGTCGAACTTCACCTCATATCGTAACTGTATTGCCTGCTTGTTAGATTACAGATTGTTGTTTTCAAGATCATCTAGTTTGAAAGTCAAAAGCTCAAGTCAAAGCCTCAAGTATGCAATGCAAAGTCACTCTAAGTGGAAAGTCAAAGTCAACTTTATCAAGCTTGTTAGTTGTGTAAATATCTTATAATGTGTCTAGGTATAAATACCTTGTCTTTGTAATTGTAATGAGTGGAACTTAGAACATGTGCTTACATTTGAGAATCATATTTGTATATCTTAGAGAGAGAAATTAGAGAGAAAGGGTTGTAATATGTGACTTTCAAGATCTAAGATATATGAGATTTGTGATTGAAATCATTGTTCATCTTGATAATATTGCATGAAACTGGGAATAACAATTGGTATCAGAGCAGACAAATATCAGAAATCAAGATAAAAATATGAGATTTTTTGGCCGATTTTCAAGAACACGCTCATCTTACTGTTCAAAAATCAAAATCCTGATTTTGTGTTGTTTGGATTGTAATTTCTATTGCACTGTACTCGTTTTATGATTTAGAACAGTTTTGATTCGTATTACTTTGTGTAATTCACATCAGATTTTGGTGAATTTTGAGTTTGATGTAATTTTTGGTTCGAAAGTTTTCACACACTGTTTTTGAGATCATACTGTAAATCTTGTTCAAATTGTTGTAATCGCTCAATTGGAAAGTGTTCAGATTGTGTACGAGGACAAATTGACAAAGTTTCATGGCCTAATTCAAAGTATTGAATCGATTTGAGGTTGAATTTGATGTTTTTGGGCCAAGATCTGAAGAATTCGCATGGAAAACGAAGAACTCGCATGATCATAGGAAGAACTCGCATAGCACTGAGTTTGGAGAAAGTTTAAGGACATAATTCGTATATAGCTTGGTGTGAAAACTAAGAAATTCACACATATGTTACATACAAAAAGGAGAATTTCGTATGTGCCTTCATGCGAAAAGTCAAGAATTCGCATCCCATGGCATGCGAAATCTGAGAAATTCGCATCTCATTACGTGCGAAATATGAGGAATTTGCATCTCAAGTCCAAATTTTTTCTATATATAGATTTCGCATCGATACGAAAATTTGAGAAGCCCAAAATTTTCTAAGTACAGAATTCGCATCACAAACTCATCGTGTGAAAAGTTTTCAAGTTGGTGAAAATCTAAGTCAGGAATTCGCATATCACTATATGCGAAAAGACTGAAATCCGCATCGAACTACCTGCGAAAAGTCGAAATTCGAATCCTTCAGCGTGCGAAATCTAGGAATCCGCATACTTCAGCGTGCGAAATCTATAATTTGCATCACTCAGCGTGCAAAAAGTTGGTTTTCGTATCCTTTTACGTGCGAATTCTGGTCAAATATTTCTGATTGTGATCAAAATTTCTGATTTTTATTAACGATCATTTGTGCAAGTATTTTCAGGTCACAATGTCTTCAAAAGAAGAGAATGCTAAACTCAAGGCGAAGATTGTCTCTCTTGAAGAAAAGAATGTACAAAAGCGTGAAAGCTATTACGAAACTTTGGTTAGAAAGATGAATCAGATTAATTACTATGAGAAGGAAAGGAATGAACAAATTGCATCTGTCAAGAAATATAATAAATCGCTCCACCTGCGCATTGCAGATCTGAAAAAGGCAATTAATTATGGTAATTATTCAGAATGTTTTTGCTGAATATAAAAAGCAGATAAAAGAGCTTGAAAGAGAAATTCTTGAAGCTTTGAGAGGTAATAAATGGTTGGAAGTTGAGAAATCGGGTCAAGATAAGATTAAGATGGTTGAAGAAAAAGCAAAAGCATTGGAGACTGAGAATACTGAGGTAAAGAAGAAGCTACTTGAGATAGTAGATGGTGCTACTAAGAAAAGTGAAGAGAAATCAAAGGTTTCAGATAGTAAACATACTGAAATGAAAAAGAAGATTTCATAGTTGGAACAGAAGATTGCCAAAGACAAAGATGAATTTGAAAAAGAAAAGAAAGGATTTGCTCAGAAATTCTCTGAATTCTCATGAAAGACTTTTGAAGAGAAGAAAGTTGTTGATTTGAAGTATGTAAAACTTTCTCAATAAGTGACGGATTTTGAGAAAGTGATCATTATAAAAAGAGACAAGTTTGCAAAAGTGAAGAAGATAATTGAACAAAAAAATGTTAGATTTTTCAAAGAAATATCTGATCAGAGAAAGAATGTCGAGAAAGATTTTGAGGAAGAAAGGAAGGTTTTTGAGACTGAGATTAAGAAGCTTACAAATAAATTATCTGAACTATCAACAAAGGCCATGAAAGAGCAGAATACGAAGTCTGAATTTCAGAAAAAGATTGACCTGCTCACCAAGGAAAGAAACAATTTATCTTCCAAGATAACAGAACTTGAAGATATTGTCTCTAAGGTGGTTTTGACTGAGCAGAAGACTCCAGGGTCAATTCTTCAAACACCTAGAGATGATACATCATCAAGTTCACTTCATACAACTGTTTCTACAAAGAGGTCAGTTAATTCAAATGATCATATTCGTACAACTAACCTTTTATATGATCAGAATATTGATAGTTCAGGTACATTTAGAAGAAGAAGAAGAAATTATTGTATTGAGAAGTTAGTGTGGAGAGTGAAAGAAGCTTCTGATGAGAAGAATGATCAGAAATCATTTGGGCATACACTCAATGCCAAGAAGAACATTGTGCATAAAGGTAAACCTGATCTTGTTTATTCGATAAATCAATTAATCAGGTTAGCTAAAAATAAAATTAATTGTTCTTATTGAGGCTAAAATGATTTTGTTGGTAAAGATTTTGTTAATTACTGGTATGGTTCTTATTATATTACTCTAAACAGAACTGCAACTAATAAACCTGGACCCAAATACCTGTGGGTACCAAAGCCAAAAGATCCATCTGTGTTGCAGGCACCTCAAGTCTTGGGGAGTAAAGGAACCATGGCTTTTGGACAATATAGTTCAAAACCTTACCTCAATGTTAAGAAGTTAGACTTCTGAGTAAATCAGCTCATTGTCAAAGACATAACAGTTTAGGACTCATACTTTTAAACACAACAATTTAGGACTTATACTTCAACGATCAAAAGAAAGTGTACTACGATGCATCAAAAGATATGATCAACCTTCAAGGGGGAGTACATATCATCCTTACTAACAAATATTGTGAATGCAATGTTTCATGGGGAGTAAATGACCTCTGATTACTTCAAATCAGAACTCGTTTTTTAAAGTTTACTTTGGCTACAACTTAGATACTTTGACGTCCTTTTGACTATTTGCAGAATTTGAAGGGGAGCTTACATGATAATATCAATCATGACTTTGGAGCTGAATTTATGAGGTTCAAGCTGAGCGTAAGGATTATTCTACTCTTAATCTCATTATGTTTGAAATATGGACAACTTTCAGACATGAAAACAAGTTTCTAAATGTTCAAACCACTTCTCGATTCTCTAAATGATTTTATGAGTTTAGAAGTGTGATTTTAAATGTTTTCATTATATAAGCTTTAATGTCTTACTAACCGTGAGTTTCCAACGATTAACAATTGTGTATTAGTTTTTCCATATACCGTCCGTCAAGTATTCACACATACCGGTTTAGTTCTTTTATTTGACTATGTTCTTACCATGTCTCAAATTATTACTAATTTTCTATGGTAAGACACCACGTTTGAAATTCCATGTTTGTTGAGCTAAAATTCATTCAAAGCGTTTTTTTTTCAAGAATGTCTATATTTGATTCGTATAGACAACATCCAATTTTTCATGATCTAAGCTTTTAATGATAAATCATTCATATTTGATCTTTTGATACATTGTCTGATTCTCAAACAAGTTTCTTGTATTTATTTCATTCATTCAACTTTACTTGTTGTGAGAAATCTTCAACATTTCAAATGCTCAAATTTCCATGCTAACATCTTTAGATGAGAATATCTATATCGGACATTGTACTTCATATTATGATCTTTACATATTCAAGATACACTATTGGAAAACATATTCTTTAGGACAAAATACATGGGTTCAATGTGAGAGATTAAAAGAACTTCTATGGATTCACGATAACCAGTGTTAGATCACAGAGTGTTAGATCACAGAGTGTTAGATCACAGATTGTTAGATCACAGATTGTTAGATCACAGATTGTTAGATCACAGATTGTTAGATCACAGATTGTTAGATCCAGAGGCTAGGGGTCAATGTTAGATCACAAATTGTTGTCTTCAAGATCATCTAGTTTGAAAGTCAAAAGCTCAAGTCAAAGCCTCAAGTATGCAAAGTCAAAGTCACTCAAAGTGGAAAGTCAAAGTCAACTTTATCAAGCTTGTTAGTTGTGTAAATATCTTGTAATGTGTCTAGGTATAAATACCTTGTCTTTGTAATTGTAATGAGTGGAACTTAGAACGTGTGCTTGCATTTGAGAATCATTATTGTATATCTTAGAGAGAGAAATTAGAGAGAAAGGGTTGTAATATGTGACTTTCAAGATCTATGACATATGAGATTTTTGAAATCATTGTTCATCTTGATAATCTTACATTAAACTGGGAATAACACTGCTCTACCAAGCTACACCTCTAGGCAGACTTTATTCAAGTCCTAAAAACATTGTATCCCCTATTGCTGCTTCGTCGAGCTTCACCTCAAGGATACGTGAACTTAGTGCATGTTCTGTCTCTAGTTAGTAGAGTTTCATCCTCAGGGTACTCATTCGACCTTTAGTGCCTACTCCCTAGCATTCAAGATAGGAGTCTCAGCTCCTTACTTGATATCTCATGATGTCTAACCCTCGTGCGCAAGAATTAGAACATCAAATCACAAAACCCATGGTCCTAAAGTAGAAACCATAAAGGTTCCTCTCCACAAAACAACCAGGACAACAACAATGCTAACACGACATAATTCCCAAGGTAAGAATATCAAGACTCACCTCCCTTAATTATGACTGACTTACATGCCTATGGATCCAATGCATTACAGTCTAAAATACATTATTACAGATGAATGAGACACGCACTCAAAACATGTAATCTCCAAAATAATGTGCAATCAATGCAAATCACACCCAAGGTTGCACTTTAAGTTATTAAAACCGGACAAATATCCCTAAGACCCGACAAAGCCGAAACATCGAGCCTGGGGCTCAACCAATCGAATGAAGCATTTTCATTCATGATGCCAAGACAATCTTACGATTCATTTTTTTCTTATTCATTGTAACTAATTGTACTTTCGATCACTGTTTCTAAAAGTGATCAAGGGTCCAGATTAAAAGTGGAGAGAGGTGGAGGGGCATATTGTCGGTTGAGTTGCAGTCACCGGAGATTGGGGGAGGCTTGGATGGAATGATGATGAAGATGAAGGTGGGTGGGATAGGTCTCTAGTTCTAGGTTTTTCGGTACAATACCCAAAATCAAGTTAAGTATATATTTTTTTTGGTACAACAGTTTGAAATTTATGGTATGCAAATTCACACTAAAACAACATTGTTCGATATTAAAAGGAACAAATTAGTGGAAAACCCATATAACATATAACGTAGAAATCAGGACCCTTAACACATGAATTCGATGACACATAAACTCGTGTGTAGTACCATTTTAATGTCAATTATGATATATTCAAAAAACGTAAATAGTGAACATTTTGAATTTTGTTTTCATTGGAGATGCTTTTAAATAAGAGAACCCTTTTGATGTAATTAATGAGGCAAACTATTTGAAGGAGCATTGAAATTCTATTTACAAACCCATCGGTGATGAAAACGCAACACACACGTGTGTACGCACACACCCACACACCCACCCACAAACACACACATACACACACACACACACACACATATATATATACACATACATCGAATGATGGAAAGAAATCAATTAACTACATGTTAAGTTGTCGATGTGGCTCCAAAAATCTATATATGTAAAGGGGCATGATTACAATAATGGCTCAGGACTCATGATTATAAAATGTATATTACAGACGTGAATTTGAGAAGACATAAGTTTATATATATATATATATAGTTTTTAATCGATCATTATAACTTTATGGTATTTTGATAATACGTTAAAAGTAAAGTTTTTATTTTCATACAACTCTTTTTTATAAAATTATATAGGCAATTACAATAGATATGAAACATGCATGCACTGACTCACTTTGGGACTATCATTGGAAAGTAATTATAAGGTTGTGTTTGGTACATGGGACTCGACAAAACTCATTATACTATGTTTGACACAAATGGACATTGATATGGACAAGGACTGGGATAGATGGGACAAGGTAGGCTGAGGAGGATATAGGCATGTTGAGTTTGAACATGCTGAAATTAGACATTTCCAAGGACATAATTTTAAATATGATTTCGAAAAGAAAACTAGGGTAACAGATTAGGGGTGGAGATCTAAATGGGAGGAAGGAGTTGGAGCAGCTAGGGGTTAGGATAAGTGAGTTGATATATATTTAATTAATTGGGATTTATGTTTTTCCTATACTTGTATCTATTTGTGTTGTTATTGCTTAACAGGGGCGGACCTAGAAATTTTCTTGAGCGGGTGCACCTTTAAGATCGATCAAAGGCTTGCAAAGTCATGGTATAACCTAGGAAAAAGTCAACATGGTTTGACTAGGGGAAAATTGAATTGTGTTGACTTGATATGATACATTTTTATAAATGGAATCGACCTTGACTTTTTGAGCAAGGCGGAAAACTACGTCTTACACCCGAGGATTTTCTTTTGTTGCCAAATTCCACTTTAATGGGGAACTTTGTTTTTGGTTTTTTGACTTTTTGGTTGTGTTCGTAATGGGCAGCTCAACAACAAAATATAATTTTATCAAATTCTTATATAAGAATGTCTTACAACATCATATACAGAAAACAATAACCGACAATATTATCAAGATTTAGAAAAAAAATAAAACTTATATAAAGTATTACTTTGTTAAATGTGATTAATTTGATTTTTTTCTTCAATTTATTTAAGATAAACATGTGTTGTTGTTAAAACGAGAAAACAAATAATTTTAATATTAATGGGTAAATTGGAAAGGAAAAAAATCTGAAAAAGGTAAAGTAAGATAGGAACAGTAATAAATTAAAATTAGTAATAGCTTATTGGTAAAAAAAAATAGAATTTTGCTTCTAACGAGAATAAAACCCATGATCTCATGAATGAAAAGCAATACCCCAACCATTCCTACTACATCATGTTTTTTTTAGATTTAGTTATAAAAACGTATAAGAGCACCCATTAAGATTAAGTGGGTGCATAGTTACAATTGGTAAAGAAATTCCATTACGACAGAACGATTGAGCAGGGAGAAAGAGAAGAAAGATAAGAAGAAGAAAAAGAAAGTTGTGTTGACTGAGTCTGAGGAGAGTAACAATGAGGACTCTGATTCTGATGATGGAGAAAACCTGAAGCAATCTATGTTATTGCTAACCCGTGCTTTTCAGAAGAAGTTTTATAAGAAACCAGGTTCTAACAGTTAGAGGTACTCTTCAGGATCAAGAAATTATGAGCACAAGGAAAGGATTGAAGGAAGAAGGTTTGAAGACAGGAGATCTGAAGGAAAGAGTTATGTGGAAAGGAAGCTAGAAGAATGAAAGTATGTGAACAGTTATGAGACAAAGAAGTAAGAAGATCTAGTTAAATGCTTAGAACTGTGGTAAGATAGGCCATTTTTCCAAAGACTGCAGGAAGCTAAAAGTTCGTAATTCTGAGTACTACAATTACAAGATGCTTCTGGTCAAGCGAAAAGATGCAGGCAAAGCTCTTATGGCTGAAGATGATTAATGGCTAGATCATTCCGATTATAAGGATGACAAAGAGGAGACAACTCATATGTGCTTAATGGGCAAGGAAGTCAAATATGCTTAATCTGATGAGGAGACTTTCGAAGAGGTAAATAATTTTTCTGAATCTGATTTTTTAAAGAAAATGGAAACCATGAGGGTTAAGCTTCAAGACTTACAAACTAAGCTCAAGAAGGAGAAAAGTAGAGTTGCGAAAAAGCGTCAAACAAATTTTGATCTCCACAAGGAAATTGCTGGGAACAAAAACTTGTTCGACTCTTTGAGCAAAGTTGCTACTTTTTTTGAAAACAAAAAGCTTGTTTTGAAACTCAAATTTCTGAAACAGTTTCTAAGTTCAATAAGTTTGAACTTGAGAAGCAAGATTTTGTTGTGAATTATAATAAATTGCAGTTTGAAAAAAAAATCTTTGCTGAAAAAGATTAATGGTTTAGAAGTAAAGCTTTATGCTTGAGGTCAAACTGATCACACCATTTATCTAAATAAACCAAATGAAGTTACAGATTTCAAAGATAATTGGGGTATTAGTTACAATAACCCACATTATACAAAGAAAGATATTAGAAAGCAACAAACTTTATATAATTTTGATTTCTTACAAGTGGCTGACAAATGTCCTCACAGCTTTATATAATTTTGGTATCCGGTTTTCACAATTCATAGAAGAGACCTGGCAGAGTGTGAATTTTCTGAAGCAGACTTCCAATTCTTAAATGTGGATGATATTGAATATCTTTATCATTTGTTTAGAAATATGATGATCAGACCGGAGAACATTATATTTGCTTTGGAAGCTGTGAAAAGGTTAATGAGAAGATAGGTGAACTACACTTATTGCTACGACTTTCAGGTGGGGATTGAAATGAACCTGAAGCGAGTCAAGATGATTAAGCCTAATCTAGATTTGGAGGAGATTGATAATGTGATCTGTTCACCATCATTGAAGTTTCTGAACTTGGTGTGATCTACAAGAATGCTGAAAACAAGAAAAGATTTTTCAGAGTATCAGAGATTGCAAAATTCTCTTATGGGACTTTAAAGGTGATCAGACTTCAACTGAACCAGAGTTTCAAGGAAAATGAAGAGAAGACAAAGAAAGGAGAAAAGGCGATGGGAAAATTTGTTAGGCTAGCTCTGGTGAGAGTTTTGGATGCTCTGGATGACATAATCCATTCCAGAAGAGGTATAAGAAATTTTGAGTCTCTGCTTTGCATCAGACAAGGAAGATTTACAAGATGGGGCAGATAAAGTCTCTTGTTTATTTGATCTAAAAGGGGAAAATTGTTAAAGTAAAGTTTAGATCAAATATGATCTTTGACTTTGTAGTTTGACTTATAGTCCTTGTAATCTTGTCATGCTTTGTAAGTATTTTAGCTTTGTAAGTGTTTCTCATATATTATGTAGTGTAAGCTTGTTAAATAGGAGGTCAACCATTCAGTATGTGAGTTCTTGTAATATGTGACACAACAGATATATGATATTTTCTCTCTCTACATTCTCTCTCTAGAATTCGTGCTTAATTGATTAATTGCATTGTGTTTGCTTGAAATCTTGGACATACATTTTATGTGAGTCAACTTGAAGTCTTTGTTGATCCAAAGCATCTAGACCATGTGTACGTGCTAGACAAAGCTCTCTACGATTTAAAACAAGCACCTCGAGCATGATATGAGACTCTAACAATATATCTTACTAAGGCTGACTTCCTAAAAGATACAATCGATACCACTTTATTTTTAAAGAATAAAGGTGAGGATTTAATACTGGTATAAATATATGTAGATGATATTATTTTTGGATCTACGAATCCTACACTCTGTGATGAATTTCAAGACATCATAAATAGTAGGTTTCAGATGTCGATGATGGGTCAAATAAATTTTTTCTTAGGCTTGCAAGTCAAACAAACCCCAGAAGGGATTTTTTTTAATCAAGCCAAATATATTAAAGACATGTTAAAGAAATTTGACATGAATTCCTCATCACACATGAAGACTCCTATGCAATGTAGAAGTCTGTTAGATGCTGATATCATCGGAAAATCAGTTGAACAACGAACTTACGGAAGCATGATTGGATCTCTTCTATCTCTGACATCGAGTAGATCGGATATAATGTTCGCTACTTGTTTTTGTGCATGGTATCAGGCCAATACTAAGGAATCTCATTTGGCTACTGTGAAAATAATCTTCATATAACTCAAAGGCACACCAAATATGGGCCTTTAATATCTAAAGGATTCTCATTTTCAACTGATTGCATATACAGACACAGATCATGTAGGAAACAAATTGAATAGAAAGAGCACCTCTGGAGCATGACAGTTCATGGGAGAAAAGTTGGTAAGTTGGTCTTCCAAGAAACAGAACCGTGTCTCCACATCTACAGCTGAGGCAGAATATGTTGCAGCTGCTAGTCGTTGTTCACAAGTTATGTGGATGAAGACTCAACTAAAACACTATGGATATACACTCAACAAGGTTCCCATTTACTGTTACTCAAAGAGCGCAATTGCTATCACATCAAATCCGGTACAACATTCAAAGACCAAACATATAGACATCAGGTATCATTTAATTAAGGATCCTGTTGAAAAATGGAATATATAAATGCATTTTGTATCAACAGATTTTGAGGTTGCTAACTTATTCACAAAACCTCTTGATGAAAAGAGATTTAATTTCTTGGTCAGTAAACCTGGAATGTTGAACCTAAATGCATAGTTATATTATCCTATCTGATGTTAAGGGGGAGTATGTTCTGAGTTTTTTGTGTAAGTGTGTTGGTCCATAACTTTTTTTAAGTCTGATACAGCTAAGAAATGTGGACTCATGTTCTGTGAGTACCAAATTTTAATCTGTTTGCAGATCTGACAGTTTCTTGCAGTATTGTCATGTCAATATTGTGGACATTGACTTCTGATCAAATCAGATCATGACTCATTTTTCAGTATGTTGAGCTAAATGCAATATGGGAGTATTCAGATATGTGCACAATTCAAGGGGGGGGCTTAATGTAAATGTCTGTAAGTGTGTATGTGTTAAAAGTTTTGAAATCTGAAAAGCTTTATCAAGAGAAATATGTAAAGTTTTGTGCTTAACATGATTTTTATGGAAATTTTCTATTTTTGAAAATTGGGAAGTTTATTTTGGAAAGTTTCCATTTTTTGAAAAATGCCAAAAACATTTCTAAGTACAGAACATGCACAATGTGGTCTGTGAGTTCTTACATCGCGCACACCTAAGGCTACGCCAAGTGAAGAACACGCACCCTTCAGTCTGCGAGTTCTCACTTCGTGCATACCAAAGGTTGCGCTAAGTAAAGAACGCGTAACCAATGGTCTGCGTGTTCTGACTTCGCGCATGATACGCTTTATGAGTTCTTTCCAGTTCACTGCTTCGCGCAAATAGCTTCTTGCGTGAAGTGCACACACATCTTGTCACTTTTTGTGACAAGTTCCTACTTCCTTTGATCTGTGACAAGTGGGACATCCAATATATTTGTACCATGTGTCCAACCTAATCCTGAGTATAAATTTGAGTGTTTCTGATTTTTTACTCATACTTATCTCAGACCTCATTATGCGCTTTCTACACTTAAGACATTTTTTTTTCTCTCAATATTCCTTGCGACTTTCAGACGTCGACTTTGTGTTCATCGATTCGGTGTAGGTTTTGGGATTTCATGCTCGTAATTTTGTTTGTATTCATCTTATTTGTGATTATATTGGTGATTATTTGTGTTTGTCTGTTCGATTTTTGGGTTTTGATCTATTTACTGTTCATCTTCTTAAACCCCTGTCGAACCGAACTTATTGTGTTATTGAATCTTGGACTGATAAACATTGATTATATCTCAATTAAAACTTGATTTTGTGTTTGCGATTTCAAAATTAAATCCAAATATACATTTCTTATCTTGTTTGCAGGTTTACCTTGACTTGGGATATCAATTTATTGGACTGTTGAACTTTAAATGAATCATGAACTGTAGGATTAATTTTGGAAATGATTTTATGTTAAAAAGTTGAAATTTATATCTTAAATCAGTTTAATACACTAAATCAAACCCATTTCAATCTATAATCTAAAGCTTAAAGGTAAAATAATTGGATTTGAAGTTTTGAAATTTCAAAAGTTTTGAACAGTGAACTCTCAGTGTTCTTCACATGAACAGTGCATTTTGAGAGTTCTTGGCATGAACAATAGGCTGTGCATGTTCTTGACTTGAATTATAAGAGTTTTTGAACTCTGCGAGTTCTTGCCAAGGACATTACACTCTGCGTGTTCTTGACAATGAATTATGAGTGTTCTTAGTTTTTTAGAGTTCTTGAGATATATCAATCATTTTGAGGCCCGAACTTCAACAAACTGGTTATGGCATTGTCGATTCTCCCACTTGAACTTCAACAAACTGGTTGTCGGAGGGTTTGTTAGAGGATAGCCGGAACTCAAATTTGAAAAGGAACATCTTTGTGCGACTTGCGAAATGGGCAAAATGAAGCAAGCTCCAGACAAACCGAAGGTAGCACCGAGCACGACCATGGGTCAAGTTTCTCCGAACCAAAAATGAAACTCCTCAGATTATCATATCTTTTCTGAAGAGTGTGCAAGTCAATCTACAGCTGATAGCAAAATCTATTAGGATCGACAACCAAACGGAGTTCAAGAACAGGGTGTTGCGTTCATATCTCGATTCTATTTGCATCACTTACACCTATTCTTCAGCTTAAACTCCACAACAGAACGACGTCGTTGAAATACGAAATTGAACACTTGTTGAAGTTGCCCGTACTATGTTGACACAGTCAAAACTTTCGTTATTTCTTTGGGCCGAAGCTATTGCTACAACCTGCTTCACCCAAAACCGATCAATAGTCAACAAACAGTTTGGAAAGACTCCATATGAAATCATAAACAACCATGTCCCTAACATAAAATTCTTTCATGCTTTATGATGAAGGTGTTTAGTTCTGAATGACAAAGAGGATATCGGAAAGTTCAACCCAAAGGTCGACGAAGGCGTCTTCATAGGCTTCTCCACTGAATCTGCTGCCTACCATGCCTACATCAAAAGGACCAAAGCTGTCACGGAGAGTGTCAATGTCAAGTGTGATGAACTAGAAGACTTGGTTTCTGAACACCTCAGTTCAAAACCCGCTCCAACCAGTGTCTTAGCTTCTGATCAACAACCTTTCACTCCAAATCATGCTTCTAGCAGTCACCTTCAAATGGTTTGGATTTATTATTTCTGCATTTTTATGATGAATAATTTGGCTCCACTAAGATTACTACTTCTGTTCTAAACAGGGTCGATGGAGCAAGAATTGAGGCAGCTGTCTCTGCCTCAGGATCATTCACTACTTAAGATACGACCAAACGTGATGACCCACTGATGCCTTGTTGGTCCCGGAGGTGCTTAACAAGTTTGTAGAAGGGGGGGGGTTGAATACAAACACATAAATTTAAAGTTTAATAAATTGTTTATTGATAAATCAAACACAATTTACAAGTTTGTTGCGGAATAAGATTAAGACAGACTCAATCTAAACAAACTTAAGAAACACTAAGATGGTTGCACAAGAATTTCAGAGAATGGGGGAATTAAGGAATATAGAAAACAAAGGTTTCTATTTGGAGTTCAAGGATTGAGCACCACCTCAGGTGGAGGGGTGATCTTCCTATTTATACCCTATGAATTAAATGCGTGGCAGGGCACTTTACACGTGGCATTCACTGATTGGCTTTGGAAGTCTGACTTTGGGAGACATGCTTTCGGTCGGATCATGAACAGTGTAGTTGTACGAATTATGGCAGAGGCATGTCTTTTCTGACATATCGTACTGAGTTGTGCAAGGTAAGACAAAAGGAAACTTGAGGTATAAGCTTTGTGATCATTCGATCGCTGAATATCTCTTTCTTCAGAGACATCAAGAGTTCAGCGATCACTGAAGCTTTCCTCATGTTCCTTCGCGTATAAGTAGAGTTGTCTTTGCTTCACTGATATCCGCATCAGGTCACTAGTAGAATTCTCTTTGTTCAGCAGCTTCGTCTTCGATTAAGCTATGAACATCTGTTGACGCGAGACTTGTCTTCAGGGATTACGTTACTGTTTATATCAGAACTATCAGCGATAACTGGACAGACTCAGTTTGATCACTGATAGTGAAACACTAATACATATTAAATGTTTATAAGAAAGACTATCAGCGATAACTGAATAGACTCAGTCTGATCGCTGATGGTGAAACACTAATACATATTAAACGTAATTTTTACTAAGTATAAAAGAGGGTCGTTATCAAATCACTGAGAGAGTTTGGATCAACAATCTCCCCCTATTTGATAATGACAAAGTAACTGAAGAAAATTATTTTATAATTCAAAATGATGGAATAATCAGGACTCATAACATACATGTCCCAATTACTATTTTGAGGGATCTTTTACAGTACTGATAGAGTTAAGTACTTCACTGAAATTTTCATTAATCCAAGAAAAGAATTACAAGGTATGAAAATTACAAGTACAAGTGATGTACTAACTACTGTAAGTTTAAACTAATAGATTACAAGAAGAAAACTAATCTATCAGCTATGTAAAGAGGGTTTAGGAGGATTGATCAAATACTCAGATATATCTTCTCCTTTTTGCTTTCGCTCTAAAGATTCTTTGCTAACTATCACTTTGATTTGCTCAGCAGCAGGAGAAAGATCACACCATAAGCACATGAGATCCTTGAGAAGGCCGAGGGGACAGATAGGGATTTCATAGATTCTTTAAAATCTGAGCTGTTCCTCGTCATCTCTGAAGAAGATTCCAAAAGGTTCTTCAAGTATTATACCGCAACATATGGTCCACCAGGAGGCAGAGATAGATCCAGAACTGAAAGATCAGGAGGAGGACCAAACAGAGCTTCTCTTGAAATTTTGATGGAGGTTTCATTCCTGATCACCGCGACATTTTTAGAGGAGGAGGAGACAGGCTTTCTTCTGATCTGCTTTGGCTTAGAAGGAAGAGCAGACGACACTTTTAGGATTGCAGTGACTCTGTTGATGAGAGCATTATTTATCCCTTCAACATAGCCTCTGTAGATTGACTTTGATTTCTTCAGTGCGTCTTTGAACTCAAGCCATTCCATATAGCCGAGGCTTTCCAGCTTTGAAACAAACATTGCCTTGCAGCTTCCATCCTCTCTGGTAATCTCCATAGTGACAGAAACTTTGTCCTTCTTCTTTCTTCCAGAGATAGCGACTGAGACAATCTTCATTGGGTCAGAGCGATAGTCGAGTTTATGTTTGCACCAATCGACTGAGCTATCGCTGACCACTTTTTCTTTTGAGCGTTCTTCTTCAATCTCTTTCAAAAGAGCAGCCTGGACTTCAACTGGTTTCTTCTTCAGTTTCTTGTCTTTGACTTGAGAAGACTGAAATTTGAGAGCCAGAGTGGTATCTCTTTGACAGTCAGCGATCAGCTTCTCAGCCCTGACGGATTCTTCAATTTCAGCTTCAGTCAGGAACTTTAGATTTGTTGATTGAGAGGGGATCTTCAGCTGTTGACTCTCCAGATGAGATATCATCTCTGTTATTTTCTTCATCTCTTCCTCTAACCAATGAAGTGGTCTAGAGGGCCTCCGTGGGTGTTGCAGGGACTCATCTTCTTCTTCTTCATCCTCTTCATCAATCTCTCTTACAGAGATTGGGATTATCAGGTCATCAGCTTCAGCAGCTGGGATTATTTGGAGCTCTTTACCCTTAAGCAGGGGAGAGAACTGTCTGGTCAGAAAATGAAAAAGGTTAGTTTATTTTTATGGAAGAAAGATAAAGGCTTAGAAAGAAACAGGGGTGAGATTTTTATAGAAGGATAAGGGAACGAGGGAAAGGCATACCTGAGAAGGATTCTCCTCAGATAGTGAAGTCATCTTCAGCCTTCCCTCAGCAGTAGCACCTTTGCTTTGGGAAGGGGTTGCTGAAGATGTTCCATGGCTCCCCCCTGCTTTGATAACTTCTTTCGAAGCTATCGCTAATGAAGTGACGGCTGAAGAACACCATAGAGATGGATCTTCTTCATCGTCATCATCATCATCTTCATGAGGTTCTTCCTCTTGATATTCAAGATCAAGGGCTTCATCTTCATCGTCCTCCTCTTCCTCTTCCTCTTCATCGATTAACTCCTCGATGGTAGGAGGGGATTTTTCAGCAGCTATCTCCCCCTCAACCTGAGAGGGAGTTTCCTTCTGTTGGACCTCAGCAGCAACTTCAAACTCCGTATTTTCTTCAGCTGCCTTCTCCCCCTCTTTGTCATTATCATTGAGGGAGAGATCTTTGGAAGGAGATGAAGCTTTTGCAGCGGCCAACACCTTAATTTCAGCCTCCAAGCTGTCCAAACGGCCTTCAAACGCAGAAAGATCTGACGTAGCCTGATGAATGAACTCCACGGCAATGTTTAGAGAGGTACGATCGGTCTCTGTGAATGAGGGAGTAGGAGTCGAAGTCGGAGCTGGTGCCTTCAGGTGAGTCAGGATTTGCTGAAGAAGAACTGCACAGGAATCAACCTTTGTAGACAGGGCTGAAAACTGTTGCTGTGAGTCCTCCCTGACTTTGACAATCGCTTCTTGGAGAGTAGCGATTTGAGAAACGTCAGCTTTGGAGGCGCATTGAGCTGTCAGCGTCTGCAGTGCTTCACCAGTGGTATGAACAACGCTGGTGTTGTTGTTGAGAGAGGCAGTCAGAGATTCTACCTTTGCACTCAAACTGTTGACATTGGTGTCAACAGTCGCCAAACTAGGACCTGAAATATAAGTTAGTTTTTGAGAAACAGGCTTATATGGTGAGTTGGGAGAAGTGTTTAAGGTTATAGGTGTACCTGAATTATCAAACATTTTGTAGAATTGCATAGATTCCTCAAAAGATTGATGTTCAGGTCCTATGGGTCCAAACTGTGGTTGTGAGAAAGTAGAGGATGGGTCAGAGACCAAAGAAATAGAAGAATGAGAGATGGGGATAGAAGATGTAGGGATAGGGGTAGTTACCTCAGTTTGTTGCTGAACTGAGATCGTAGGTTGCGTCACTGTTGTTGTGACAGCGACCGAGATCGCTAGCACGGTTGAAGTGGGTATCGCTGAGGATGTGGAGGAGAGACCCACGAATGCATCCAAGGAAGTTTGTTGATAAACATCCTTAGGTATTGAGCTAGCGGTAGCTTTCTCCTTGGTCACCTTGGCCTTCTTCGAAGGACCAAGGGAGCCAGTTGATGGTCGTTTGGAAGGGGTAGCGGCAGGGATAGCAGAAGAAGGAACCTTCTGCGTGGCCGCTGAAGACGAAGAAGTGAGGAGAGAGAGTCGGGAGCGAAGTTCAGAGATACTTACCTCGTTGGGGATCGGCTTGACCTCCAGGGAGCGCTGACCCACTTTGGGAAAAGATGCATCAGCATTAGTGGGGTAAGTAGTAGTGGGAAAAGATGCATGAAGCGTACATAGGGAATCTTTGGATCCCTCTCGGTCTTCTCTATCTTTGACCTTAGATCGTCAAAGATAGCTGTTGCGTAGTCGAAATTTCTTCCGGCGATCACTGAGTAAGTCATTTGGACCTGAATCTTGCTGGCCTGGTCCAGTGACCCACTCTTCCCAATCATACACTGAATGAAGTGAGAGAAGATGTAGTTAAGCTGAGAAGGCATGAGTGCCTTCTTCACCAGAGTCAGCTTCTTGTTTGGAATCGTCGTCCTTGGCTTGGGTTCCCAAGAGTATTCCATAGCATCCAGGAATTGGATGAGTTCAGCATCAGTGGGTAAGGCATCGAATCCATTCCTGGGTTTGTCAGGAAATCGCAGAGCTTTCCTCAGCCCTAAGGCTGTCATCATCCCTGTTCCAAGTTCAGTGCTGAAAGAAATAGCAGGAACTAGTTCACCCTTTTTGTTGGTGAGAGAGGTCTCTTCAGCGGTAAACCAGAATTGTTGGAGAAGAGCTTTGGAAGGTGTGGGATCCACAGTGATAGCGTAAGCTATGCAGGATTGCTTTAGAAACTTTGCGGCTTCCACCAGATGTGGGTATTTGACACCATCAAAGTCAAGGCGAGCAAGATGATTGTTTTTTGGAAGCTCAGAGTCAGCGATGGCGAACTTGACGTTCTTAGAGGCGACAAGTGCAGACTGAGCCATTCTGAATATGAACAGATAGAAGAATAGAAGAAAGTCTAAAAATAAAGAAGCTGTTCCCAGTTTATATTTTGGGAAAGAAACATAGAAAAATCAACATATTTGAAGATTAAAAAGGTGTTCTTATTATAAGATATAAGAACAAAAAGAAAAACCAAAGATTTTGAATGAAGATAATCAAAAGAAAATGGTTTTGAATGAATAAAATCAAAAAGAAAGATGATTTTATGAAAAAAAATCTCATAAACCCATAATGGAAGTCCATAAATGGAGTATTATGTAAAAAGATTTAGAACAAGAATAAGAAGAAGATCAAGAATAACCTGTTGATCTTGAAGGAGATTATGCAAATGCTTGAGAATGCTAGAATTCTTTTGAGAGAGTTTTCTTGCCTTGAAAGTATTTCCAGAAAGCGTAAAATGATAAGAATGGAAAAACATTCTTTTTATACGTGAGAAAGAAGAAGAGAGAGTGTGAGAGGCGGGAAAACAAATGTTCATCATGACATGGACACGTCCCACGAAGTTGATTGGATGGAAGGGCAACAGACGAATGTGTCAGAAAAAGGCATGTCGTGGATTGTCGGTTTCAAATGACGTCATAGAAGAGAGAGAGAGAGACTGTTCATTTGTCCGTTTTGAAATTATCGCTGAAGAAAAGTCAGCGATAGATTTTTCTTTTTGAAAGTATCCCTGATGGTAAAGTTAGGGATGAATTATCTTTTAAGAAGGATCACTGACTAGAAATATCAGTGATAAATTTATTTCTCAAAAAGCTTTTAATCATTTGAAGAAAGTTCAGTGATTAAAGTTTATATTTTTAAAAAAATATCTTAACTGAATGAAGATTCAGTTGTAGGGATGAAGAGAACATACCTAAGAGTCAGACTGTTTATCAGAGAATGATTGAAGGGGAACTTATGATTACTAACACAATGCATGATCTCTGAAGAATTATTCTTCGAGATTCAGCATTCCAAGCTCACTGATGAGAAAGTTGAACCTTGTCTCATCAAGAGGTTTGGTGAATAAATCAGCAAGCTGAAAGTCAGTAGGGATGAAATGAAGTTCAATATCACCGTTCATCACATGATCTCTGATAAAATGATATCTGATCTCTATGTGTTTCGTCTTTGAATGTAGCACTGGATTATTTGCTATAGAAATAGCACTAGTGTTGTCGCAATAGATTGGAATCTTGGATAGCTGAAGGTCATAGTCTAATAGTTGATTTCTCATCCATAAGATCTGAGAACAACAACTTCCAGCGGCTACGTATTCGGCTTCAACTGTTGAAGTGGACACTGAATTTTGCTTTTTGTTTGTCCAGCTTACCAGCTTTCCTCCTAGGAGTTGACATCCACCAGTGGTGCTCTTTCTATCTAGTTTACAACCTGAAAAATTACTATCAGAATAACCAGTTAGATCGAACCCTGAGTCTTTGGGATACCAAAGACCGAGGTTAGGAGTTCCTTTCAGATATCTGAAAATTCGCTTAACAGCGATCAGATGGGATTCCTTGGGTTCAGATTGATAGCATGCACATAAACAAGTAGAGTACATAATGTCAGGTCGGCTCGCTGTAAGATACAACAGGGAGCCTATCATTCCTCTATAGGCAGTGACATTAACAATTTTTTCCAGATGGATATTTGTTAAGTGTCAGGGGAGGTGCCATAGGAGTTTTCATCGCTGAAGTTTTTGTAAGATCAAACTTCTTCAGCATATCTTTAACATACTTACCTTGGCTGATAAAAGTACCTTTGTCAGATTGTTTAATCTGAAGACCAAGAAAATATGTCAGCTCACCCATCATACTCATTTTGTATTCTTTCTTCATTCTTTCAGCGAAGCGAGTACACAGAGATGGGTTAGTAGAACCAAATATGATGTCATCGACATATATTTGTACAAGAATAATATGACCTTTTATCTTTCTGAAAAACAATGTATTATCAATTTTGCCACGTTCAAATTTTTCAGAGATAAGAAAAGATGAGAGAGTGTCATACCAAGCACGAGGGGCTTGTTTGAGACCATAGAGAGCCTTATCCAATTTATAAACATAATTTGGATGCTTAGGGTCATAGAACCCTGGAGGTTGTTCTACATAGACTTCTTCATTCAACTTTCCATTTAGAAACGCTGATTTTACATCCATTTGATAAACGATGAAGTCTTTATAGACTGCATAAGCTAAGAATAGTTGAATTGCTTCGAGTCTTGCCACAGGGGCAAAGGTTTCATCATAGTCTATGCCTTCCTCTTGTCTGTATCCCTGAGCAACAAGTCGAGCCTTGTTGCGGGTTACAGTTCCATGTTCATCTAACTTGTTTCTAAACACCCATTTGGTGCCTATAACAGTTTTATCAGATGGTCTAGGAACGAGATTCCAAACTTTGTTACGAGTAAACTCAGTCAGCTCTTCTTGCATAGCGCTGACCCAATTTGGATCTCTGAGGGCATCATCAGTCTTTTTTGCTTCTATGAGAGAGAGAATGTTGACAAAGAGACAAATATTACCTGAACTTCGTCGTGTCTGAATACCTGCATCGGGATCACCAAGAATTTGATCTATTGGATGATCTCTGGTCCATCGTTGAGCAGGAGAATGATCGCTTAACTCAGAGGTTGGATCAACAATTGGGATGTTTACTGATGAGGACATTTGAGGTTCATCAGCAATTAACTGTTGAGTAGTGGACAAACTATTGTTATCAGAGAGGTTTTCAGACGAAGGTAGATCTGATGGTAGTAGTGTGTTAAGAGGTTCAGCTGAAACCCATGAGTTGGATTCAGCGTTAGGATGTATGATGTTTGGATCATCATCAGCAGTTGGTGGATCTGTGTGCTGATGGTTTGAAAAGAAAGGTTCTGTTTCTCTATAATGAGAAAACATCCAAGCATTTAGCTCTTCATTGTCAGTGATTGGTTTAGAGTTCGTTGAGCGAGTTTCATCAAACCTGACATGAATTGTTTCTTTCACAGATTGTCTTCGCTTGTTGAAAACTATGTACGCTTTGGAGATGGAGGAATATCCCAGAAATATTCCATCATCAGCTTTTGGGTCGAACTTTCCAAGCTGATCTTTGTTGTTTAAGATAAAGCACTGACAACCAAAGATATGAAGAAAGCTGATAGAGGGCTTTCTTCCATGAAAGAGTTCATAAGTTTCTTTCCAAATCGCTTTACTATCAGCGATCTGTTTTGAGTAAAACATGCAGTATTTACAGCTTCAACCCAAAATTGTGTAGGGAGGTGAGAATCGCTGAGCATTGATCTAGCAGCTTCAATGATCGTTCTGTTTCTTCTTTCAGCGACTCCGTTTTACTGAGGTGTTCTTACTGAGGAGAAATTATGAGAAATTCCCTTGTTCTCAAAGAAATTGTTCAGAGAACTGTTTTTAAATTCAGTTCCATGATCACTTCTTATTGAACGAACAATAAGATTATTCAGCACTTCCATCTTTTTAACAAAAGATATTAGTTCTTCTGGAGTATCATTCTTGCAGCGAAGAAAGATAACCCAGGTATAGCGAGAGAATTCATCTACAATGACAAGCGTATATTTCTTTCCAGCTATTGATTGGATATTGACAGGGCCAAACAGATCCATATGCAGAAGCTGAAGAGGACTTGTCACTAAGGAGACTTGTTTTGTCTTGAAACTAGCTTTTGTTTGTTTTCCTTTTTCACATGCTGAGCAGAGAGATTCTTTAGCATATGAGTGCTGAGGAAGACCAGAAACAGTTCATTAGATGAGAGAGAATTCAGGGTTTTGAAATTTAGATGAGAGAGCCTTTTGTGCCATAGCCAGTTGACATCAGAAGAGGCTTTAGAGAGAAAACATAAGTTTTCAGTGATAGTAGAGTCCATATCTATTACATAGACATTTTCTCTGCGATAACCACTGAGAGCAAGTTTTCCTTTCTCATTTACCACTGAACATGCTTTCTTAGAAAAGAGAACTTCGTAGTCTTTGTCACATAGCTGACTGATGCTCAGAAGATTGTGCTTCAGTCCATCTACATAAGCGACTCTTCGAAAGGTAGTTGTTCCATTGCTGAGAACACCAAACCCTCGGGTATATCCTTTTCCATTTCCATCAAAGGTCATAGAGGGACCTTTTTCTTCCTTGTATTCAGTGAGCAGGTCTTTTTGTCCAGTCATATGACGAGAACATCCACTATCGAGATACCAGATGCCCTTTGATCCCTGCACACATAATGAAGATTAAGCATTGTTTGGTACCCACTTTTCAATGGGTCCTTTTGGGTTAGTGGAGATGGAAGGTTCAGTAATCTTCACAACAGATGAAGATTCAACTTCAGTGGTAATCTTCACTTTGGTTAATTTCTTAACCTTTGTGGTATTCTTCACCTTGGTCGATTTTTCAGCTTTAGTGACCTTTTCAGTCTTGGAGGCATTCATCTTCACTTTAGTTGTTTTATCAGCTTTAGTGGCAGTTGGACATTTGCTTGCAATATGGTCAGTAAAACCACAGTGATAACATTTTCTATATTTGAAAATGGTTTTAGTACCAGAAGTAGAAGGTTTTGCAAGTTTAAGATGAGTAGGGGTCCAAGAATGCTTTTCTCATGAGATCTGAGAGGAATTTTCATTTCTTCAGATCTCGTGGGTTTAAGGTAAATCTTTAGCTTTGGAGGACATAGATCGAAGATTTCTATCACAGAGCTAGAGGATTGATTCACTGAAGGTTTAGAAGGAACTTTCAGCTTTGCTTTTTGGTAGCCTTCTGAGGACGAAGAATGGATTTTCCTTTATCCGCAGACTTAGAGCCTTTGGATTTTTCCTCAGGGATAGAATTTGAAGAAGAAGGATAAAATTGATCATAAGAAGTGTCAGAGATAGGAGTGACAAACGTTCCAAACTTAAGCATGGAACTTTCTTCTTAGGCTCATCCTGTGGTGTCCAAAAGCCAAGACCAGTTTTATCACTTTCAGGAGTTTGAGCATTTATTATCTCAGAGATCTTTGTTGATGATTTGCACCATTTTTCAACATGAGCCTTTTCTGCTTTTAGAGCAACGATGGCTTGTTAGCGTTCAATGCTGATGATTTCATTTATAATGACTTGATCTTTCAACTTTTCTTCTAAAAGAGTTAGTTCTCTGATCTTTTCATGACATTTCTCTAGCTCTTGAGTTAAATGAACATTTTTATTTTCAGCTTGAGTTTTGTCGTTTAGAGCATTATAAAGATCAATCGTCAGCACATCAACAACGCGACTTCTCTCAGCTTCAGGCAGAGAGGGATTAGTAGAGATAGATACCTGAGATGATATGTAGCTCATGGAAGGTTCAGATGCTTCTTCCACTTCTTCTTTAATCTCAGCCATGAGGCAAATATTAGCGACTTCTTCTTCATCAGAACTTGATTCTTCTGATTCAACCCAGTCGTGTTCTTCAGCGATTAGACCTTTACCTTTTCGCTTGTAGCTTTTCAGCTTTTGATATTTGTTCTTCAACTTTAGGTATTTGTCATCACTAGATCTTCTTGAGGTAGAAGGCTTGAAGACCTTTTTAGACCTGCACTCACTAGCAAAGTGTCCAATCTTTTCACAGTTATAGCAAGTGGCAGTAGCCTTATCAACAAGAGTTGATTTTGGCTTTTCAGTAAGAGAGAGAGGCTTATTTCTTCGGAAATTGCTCTTTCTTGCAAATCTCTTAAAAGAGTTTGTCAAGAGTGCTAAGGACTCATCGAACTCTGAAAGATCAGGGTCTGATAGATCCTCAGATTCAGAATCTAACTCAGTGATGGTGAGAGTAGATCGCTGAGATGGAATCATCTCTGAAGAGACTAAAGCAACAGGAGTGCTTTTGGAGTCTTTAGAATCTTTCACAAGATTCTTCTTTAAGAGATTCGATTGCTCATAGTTGAGAAATATTCCATACAGAGTGCTGATAGAAAGAGAATTTAAGTCTTTTGTCAGCTTAAGACATATTGAATAACTGTCCCAACTTTCAGGAAGACATTCTAAGAATTTTATTAGGACCTCAGAATTAGAATAGGTCCTACCAACGGTTCTTAGATCAATGATTAAGCAGTTAAACCGCTGATGAACGTCAGAGAGAGATTCATTCTTACCAGCGATGAAACTTTCATACTGTCTTACCAAGTTAATCTTTCGAGTCTCTTGGATTTCAGTGGTGCCTTCGTATTGAACACAAATGGTTTCCCACATTTCTTTAGAAGTTTTAAGATGCATGATGGAATGGAAAACTTCATCAGGAAGAGCCATTGAGATAATGGTCTTTTCTCTTGCATCTATGCCTACCTTCTTTTTGTCTTCATCACTCCACTGTCTTATTTCCTTAACGACATAGCGTTCAGGGACAACTTCAGTGGTGGCAGTAGCGGGAACTGCAGCTATAATTCTAACAGGTTCATAGGGTTAATTTTCTAAATACTCAGGTATAGTAGGATCAACACCTTCAAGAAATAGCTTCATTCGATTTTTCCATAGAGAAAATTTATCTCTGCTAAATCGAGGAGGTTTAGAGAGTGAACCATTATCATAGTAGTTAGTGTTTGTGTTAAATGCCATTTGAGAATAGCAAAGAGGAGAATAAAGCAAGATCTTGTTTATCAGATTAAACAGTCTGCTCTGATACCACTTGTTAGTCCCGGAGGTGCTTAACAAGTTTGTAGAAGGGGGGGGGGGTTGAATACAAACACATAAATTTAAAGTTTAATAAATTGTTTATTGATAAATCAAACACAATTTACAAGTTTGTTGCGGAATAAGATTAAGACAGACTCAATCTAAACAAACTTAAGAAACACTAAGATGGTTGCATAAGAATTTCAGAGAATGGGGGATTAAGGAATATAGAAAACAAAGGTTTCTATTTGGAGTTCAAGGATTGAGCACCACCTCAGATGGAGGGGTGATCTTCCTATTTATACCCTATGCATTAAATGCATGGCAGGGCACTTTACACGTGGCGTTCACTGTTTGGCTTTGGAAGTCTGACTTTGGGAGACATGCTTTCGGCCGGATCATGAACAGTGTAGTTGACAGAGTTGTTGTACGAATTGTGGCAGAGTCATGTCTTTTCTGACACATCGTACTGAGTTGTGCAAGGTAAGACAAAAGGAAACTTGAGGTATAAGCTTTGTGATCATTCGATCGCTGAATATCTCTTTCTTCAGAGACATCAAGAGTTCAGCGATCGCTGAAGCTTTCCTCATGTTCCTTCGCGTATAAGTAGAGTTGTATTTGCTTCACTGATATCCGCATCAGGTCACTAGTAGACTTCTCTTTGTTCAGCAGCTTCGTCTTCGATTCAGCTATGAACATCTATTGACGCGAGACTTGTCTTCAGGGATTACGTTACTGTTTATATCAGAACTATCAGCGATAACTGGATAGACTCAGTTTGATCACTGATAGTGAAACACTAATACATATTAAATTTTTATAAGAAAGACTATCAGCGATAACTGAACAGACTCAGTCTGATCGCTGATGGTGAAACACTAATACATATTAAACGTAATTTTCACTAAGTATAAAAGAGGGTCGTTATCAAATCACTGAGAGAGTTTGGATCAACATGCCTCTTATTCGTACTGAAGAACCAAGCACGTCTACTCCTAATGCTGACTTTGTTGGTGATGGGACGTCTACCTCCACCGAAGAATCTACCGACACAAAGTCCCTTGAAGATCCGAATGTACCTTTATCTTCAGTTGTCACCACATAACAACCAACTCCTATCCTAGAACAAGTACCTCCCTCGGTGAATTTAGTGTCAGTTCCCTCTGGTTCACAACCAATGCTTGAATCCGTCCAAGACATCCTGTCAGGAAACTATGTTGACTCTGCACCTGATTAGAACAACTATCACCCACTTCTGCACTCACATCGCTGGACGAAGGACCACTCTCTTCACCAGGTCATTGGTGATCCGACTACTCTAGTTCACACATGGTCCGTGCCCACGAATGATTGTTTGTTCTCGATATTTTTGAGAAAGATTGAACCGTCGACAGTTTCTGAAGCTCTCGAAGACCCTGACTGGATCATAGTTAGGAATGAGGAGTTAAACCAGTTTGATATCTTGAATGTGTGGCGGCTCATACCCCCGCCTCGAAACAAGACCATCATTGGGACCAAATGGGTGTTCAAGAACAAAAGATGAAATGAATTTGTGGTTCGCAACAAATTATGACTAATGGCTAAAGGCTATAGACAGTAATAGGGCATTGATTATGATGAGACGTTTTCACCGGTTGCACGGATAGAGGCTATAAGGATGTTTCTTGCATATGTCACTCACAAGAACTTCACTGTCTTTGAAGTGGATGTGAAGACAAAATTCTTGAATGGCATCCTTAAAGAAGAAGTGTATGTCCCTCAACCAGAAGGCTTTGTTAATGCAGACAAGCCAAATCATGTCTACCGACTAGATAAAGTGCTACACAGTCTCAAGCAAGCCCTCGTACCTGGTATGTTGTACTGTACCAATTATAAGTCTAGTCCGACTTCTCGAGACGTAAGATCGACACCACTCTTTTGATAAAGAAGGAAATTCTGATATCATACTTATATAGATTTATGTGGATGATATAATATTTGCTTCTACAAACCCTCAATATTGTAAGAATTTTTCTGCCTTAATGATGTCTAAGTTACAAATTAGTATGATGGGAGAAATGAACTTCTTTCATGGACTTCAGGTCAAACAACTTTCCACAAGTATTTTTATTAACCAGTCCAAATACATTTCCGACATTTTAAAGAAATACAAGTTTGAAAACTCCAATGGCACCAGGGTCTACGCTACACTTCGATCCTGACGAAAAGGATGTGGATGCTAAGACCTATAGAGGCATGATAGGATCATTAATGTATTTGAATGATAGTAGACAAGATATTATGTTCTCAACATGTCTCTATGTGAGATATCAGTGTATGCCTAAAGAATCTTATCTTATTGCGGTTCAAAGAATTTTTCGTTACTTAAAAGGTACTACTGATCTTGGCCTTTAGTATCCTGAGGATACAGGGTATGAGCTTGTTGCGTATTCTGATGCAGATCAAGCATGTTTCATAGAAAGAGTACCATGGGTTACGTGCAATTCCGTGGAGACAAACTCATAAGTTGGGCGTCAAAGAAAAATAACTGCATGGCCACCTCCAAAGCTAAAGTAAAATACGTTGCTGCCACCAGTTGATGCTCACAAGTGATTTGTATGCGCAAACACCTGAAAGATTACGGGTTCCACTACCCCAAGATTCCAATTTACTGTGAATCGAAGAGCGTCAATTCCATCACCGGTAATCCTGTCCAAGTACACCAAAACGAAACACAATGATGTTCGGTATCATTTCATTAAAGATCATGTCGAACGAGGTATGATCGAACTTTATTTTGTGAAAATATATATTCAGTTAGTAGACCTCTTTACCAATCCCTTGGACGAAAAACAATTCAATTTTCTAGTGTCCAAGCTTGGTATGCTAAATCTGAAAGTTTAAGTCGTTCCATACGTCTGACACTGTTAGAACATAAAATGTTCTACGTTTGGAAGTTTTGTAAAGGCCTCAATAATTGAAATTTCATCCTTGTTATTAGCATTGTGTTTGGGCTTAATGAATGTACAAGGGTGATAGTGTATATATAGTGGACTTTTTTGTAATTGTAAGTAAGTCTTTTCATTCAAAATGTAGCCTCATGCGTATAAATATGTTTCTAGAGAGAGAAACAATATGCTCTCTCTAGAGTTGTGAATAAACAAACATTTACATCCCAATTCATCTATTGTCTATCATTCTATATTGATTTAATTGTGATCATGGACCTAACAAGTGGTATCAGAGCCTAAATCGACGATCTATTCATCGATTCAATCATGATCATGATCATATTTTTTCAATGGAATAGTACTTTTACGCATGAACAATGTTCTGAAACTTCTGAATTCTTCATTTTGGGGCTAATTTTTCAAGCTTTGATTCAAAACTAATTCATAGAGTATTGACGAATCATATGGAGTCAATTGCAGTGATTGATTTCTACAAAGTTGGAAAATTTGATAATTTTGAGAAGATTTGGTTCGAAATACTTGTTTTACTTTGTGGTGATCGATTTTGGATTTAGAGACGTTTTTGTTGAAAATCATCAACTACAAAAATGCTCAGATGATAATTTCGAACATGTGTACAAAGCTCTACCTCAAAATTCGAAGAAATGAAGAAGATAGATTGACCTTTTTGGCTTACAGATGCAAGAATTCGCAAGATCCCAAGAACTTGCATGTTCTTGAAGAACTTGCATGCTTCATCCTTGGATACAACATTTTTGCTAAGTACGGAATTCGCAAGTAGCTACATGCAAAAAGTTATAGTATTCGCAAGCTACTGTGGTAATGTTGTATGCGAAAAGTCAATAATTCGCACACTACACCTTGCGTAAAGTAAGAATTTGCTAGCCACCTCATGCGAAAAGTAGGAATTCACACGTTGTACTCTACTAAAAGTGGCTTCCAAGACGAAACCTAAGTATAGAATTCCCATAAAATTTTGCGAAAAGATTTGATGTTGAATATTCTTTTAAGTATATGTTAGCTCCAACTCATCATAATAAAAGTATTGAAAAATAGGCTAAGTGTAGGAACTTCAGAAGACTAGTCAAAACACCAAGTACACCCAGAAGTTGCAATGCTTAGAAGACTTTGTCAACCATCTACCGAGAAGATCACATCCTGAAGATAACTTATACCACAGAGCCTCTGTGGTGGCTAACCTCTAGAGATGGAAGAATTAAAGATTTCGCAACAATGGTTAAAAACAAGATCACGTGCAGAACACGTGATCCTGTTGTACGAAGATTCTCAGGATCATCTATGCGCGTCCCATGTTTTTAACTTTCCAGGTGGCATTCCTTTTGTAGATTGTCAGCCTTTGTCTTGTACTATTGTGTGCTCCTCATCCTATATGAGTGGAGCACCTCCTGTTTTGTAAAAAAAGCGAGCATACACTAATCTGAGAGCACCTTGTATTCCTTGAGTGTAGTTCCATACATAGTAGTGCATGTTTTTGGTGTGACTGCAAGTTAATGAAACCGATTCTTTAGTAATTAACTTTGTCTTGTTCATGTTTCTCTTTATTACTTCCTAGTGTGTTTACTACCATTCTATAACTATTTTACTACACTGTAAATTGCTTCCGCACTCTAAACCATTTGTTTAGTGTAGTTAGTAGTGAATCTCGTTTAAAACACTGTATTTTCGGATCAACAGTATATAAAAAGCCAGAATTCGCAAGCAATACCCTGCAAAAAGATTAGAATTCGGACGTAGGCTCATGCGAAAAGTAATAATTCACATGCAAGTCTTTGTGAAAAGTGGTGTTATGGCTTATGCCACTTGCAAGTTGTGGACTTCAATGAATAGTGGTATGCGAATTGTTGGTCTGCGAAAAGTTATGCCATATGGTCTGTGAAAAGTTACTGTTCAGAACCCAATTTGCTACAAGTTTTCCCTGTTCCTGAGATTTTCCGTGTAATGCATATGTGACATCATTCTTATCTTCTGTTGGTCACATATTTTTAGCAACTTGTCAGATTTTCATGAGAGCTCATGTCAGTCAAGATTTTTAGACATTGGGTGTGTGGATTTAGTCTCTGATTGTATTGGATTAACAACTTGAGTATTTGCAATCATTATTCTGGAGTTTTCTCTACGATGCTAGACCTTTGAGTGCTCTTAATCATTCTTCTGACCTGATCAATCAGAATTGTGAGTGTTGCAATCATTGTTTTGGTGCTTTGGTTGTGATCTAGAGTTTTGAGTGCTTATAGTCATCCAGCTGATTCGTGAAGAAAGGAGGTCTGAGTTTATTCGTTCAGTGTTCTGGAAAGCAGTTAGAAAATGAGCGTCCTTCATCAGTTGTTGAACAAATATCTGATAATTCTTCTAACCCTTGCCTAGTAGTGTTTGCTACAAGTTGCATTCTTTTACAAGCTGATCAGATTAAGTTCTTAAGCTGAATTCCTATTCAACTCGCAGTCAAAGACGGATTCGGGGTTCTAAACTGAATATGCACTGTGGTTGTCATGCAAAATTCACACATTTCTTTCTTGTGGGTGTAACGAATGTGTTGAATTTTGTAGAGATAAAAGCTGTCTTTCGTGCACTCAGTCGAGGCTGTTGTGTACATCAAATTTGGAATTAATGTTGAAACTTCAAAGGATAAGAGCTATTTTCAAGGGGGAGCCAGAGCTATTTTGAAGTTTATGCAACGTCAAAGTTTTTTAAAAAAATCAAGGGGGAGAAGATCATCAGCTAAAGAGGATGATTCTTTTATAAAACTTAGGGGGAGAATGTTAGAACATAGTTCTAAGTTTGGAAGTTTTGTAAAGGCCTCATTAATTGTAATTTGGGCCTTGTTATTAGCATTGGGTTTGGGATTAATGAATGTACAAGGGTGATAGGGTATATATTGGGGAATTATTTGTAATTGTAAGTAAGTCTTTTCATTCAAAATGTAGCCTCATGCGTGTAAATGTGTTTCTAGAGAGAGAAACATATCGCTCTCTCAAGTGTTGTGAATAAACAAACATTTCCCTCCCAATTCATCTCTTCTCTATCATTCTATATTGATTTAATTGTGATCATGGACCTAACAACCATGAAAGGGTCGGGTGTTAGGCCGTGAAGTGAGAAGGCAACATCTTGGACTAGGGAGATGTCCAAGTCATCCTCATCCATAATAGAGAAGGTGGATGAGGGAATATAAGGGGTACCCGATTTTACAATTGTATCCTTTTGTGAGGATACAAAGGACGTGGCTTTGGTTGTAGTAGAGTCCCTGGGCCCGGATGGGAGAATTTCAACACCCGTCGATTGTGGAGAATCGGTGAGTGAAGTAGGTGGCTTGGCCCTAAAAGCCTTCCTCAACCTCTTGAGAGGAGAGGGAGGGGAAGAGGGTAAGTGCCTCCGCTTTGAGGAGGGTTGAGTGACCGGGGCAACAACCGAAGGTTTTTTCGGTGGTATGGTTATATTGGCAAGTACGGAGGTACCGATAACTTTTGAGGACTTTTTTTCTTACTAACCGGCTTCAGTTAGGACAGGGCAGAAGGAACCACTATAGATGAGGGACCCTTGGACACCGGAGTGTCCGAAGCATCACCCCATTGTATTTAGAGAGAGTTTATGACGAAAATCATACATGGTAAGAGCGGTCGATCGGTCTCCAACGGTGCCCGATTGAGAAGGGGCTTGCTTATAATTGGTGCTGAGTAGTCGTACATGACCCGAGGAGTCGATCCCAACAGAGAGTTTGGATTTGATTATGAGCGAGAGGAACCGAGGATAAGCGACATTTGGGCGCTTAGGAGGGGTGATCAAATTCACCAACTCGTGAGAGAAATACCCGACAAAATCTATTTTTCTTTGGAAAATAAGAGCATGTACCACTTGGGTAATGTAGGAAGGGCACTAATCATGTCCACCAGTCTTTCTACTAAGGCATATGATAACTTGAGAAAAGAAGAAATTCCATATACCTCCCATGTTTTTGCATTGAAGAATGCCTGGACTCCGATAATTATCACCATATATGTAGTTCAAGGCCTTAACGACTTCATCATGCTCGGTGTCTAGTGAGAACTTGTCGTAGGAGGAGTAAAAAGGAAGATGAAAAGCCTTTCGAACGTCTTCGACACCGAATATGAGATCCGGTGTGGTTGGGTCCATGAGAATAGAGGCGGGGACTTGATCGGTTTTCACATCATATACGCATGTGAGCCAAAAATTGCCAATGAACATTTTGTACATTTTCAGGTTCTTCGTGATAGCGTATTAAAGGGGAGATTTTTGGAGGAAGAAGGAGATGGGAGCAAATTCGGAATGGCTTGGATCAACTTCCACATGTGCAACATGGTTGCATGGGTTGAAGATGATATCGTCATGAGAGGTAAGAGGAGCACCCGCAACTTTCTTGAAATCTTGGAAGAAGAGGTGGTGGAGGAAGCCATGAATGAACACAAAGAAATGAAGAGGAAAAGTTTCAGGTGGGTATGGGAGAAAAAGATGAGTGAAGAAGATGAAGTTGGGGGTGGTATTTATAGTGGGAGGGAAATGAGAATTTGAAAAGGGAGGGATTTGAAAAGGAAAGTTAATTATGGTAAGTTATTGTAGGGATGATGGGAGTTAATAGGACAGTGATGAAATTTATTAGGTAAGTATAGAAGGTAGGAAAAAAAAGTAACCATTTGGGTGGGATAGTAATCGGCCGAAGTTGAAACCGGGTAGGGAGTTGGTGTTCGGCTACATGTTGAGCGGCGGTGGGGGGTGGGGTTTTGGCAAGGTAGATATCGGCTATGGGTGTGTCTGATGGAGTGGAGTGGCTGATTGGTCTTCGGCTAGAAGGGGTTGAGGTGATCGACTATAGGGGAGGAGGCCGAAGCGGGAGTTCAATGGACGAGGGGGTATCGGCTGGAGGGAGTCGGTGGTGAGGTGGGTATCGGCTAAAAGGTGTGGATGGATTTCGGTAGGATCGGTGGGGGAGTTGTGTGTGTCCCAATATGTGCAATTTCAATCAAGATTAACACAAGAAATCAATCCAAATGGTATTTCATTAATCATAAAATCGAAAGAATACAATAAGCTCACTCTGATCATTTCTCTCTCAAGAATGTAAATCTATCTTAGTGACACCCGATTCTACTAACAGAAAAGCTAAGAAACATATAAAGACAAATGCAACTAACAACTAACTAGACTTTGACTTTTGACTTTGACTTTCCTCTTTAAGCAACTTTGACTTTGAAGGCTTTGACTTTCAAACTCAATGATCTTGGATCCAACAAATATGCTTTAACAATCTCCCCCTTTGGTAAAGATCATCTTCAAAAAGAATTTCATCATCAAGGAACAATCTCCTCCTTTATGTATTTGACAAACAATCTTCTACTTTGATAAGCATTTTTATTTCCTCCTTTGGACTCAAAAAGAGTTTTCCACAATCCAACAATCATCCCTTTGAATATAATATTCAGTCAAATCAATCTCCCATCTTTTGGTAAAAATCTTCAAAACTTTGACAATCTCCACTTTTCTCTAAGATGTCTTTAAAATTTAAATAATCTCCCCCAAAGTCTTTGATCACCTCTATTCTGAAATTTTTTAACAATCTCCCCCATATAAGATAATCAATCTTCAACATATAAACTTTCAGAAATAATCTCCTCATTTCTTAACTGATATTGAATTTCAGAAAAAAATTTATCTCCAACTTTAGCTCACTTTCTCTTTCAGATTATCTTCAAAAAAATTTTATGTATTCTTCAACAACCTTTCTTGAAATCTTGATATAATTCAGAAATTGTTAACTCAAATGTAGATCCCAGTACAGTGCAATCACGAACAATAATATCAATGAAGAACAATAATATTGCCACAACCTCTAGTCATGTGATTAATATTCAAGAAAGGTTTAGGTTTACAGAGAGAATATCTGATAAGCAAAGTAAACCTATTGACTAGAGAATTATGAGTGAGATCTAAACTGAATAATGAAACTAATAATGCCTTTATATATTTAGGCGTACAAGCTAATGGGCTTTATGGGCTTTGGGCCCAACTAACAAAAGAACTATGGAATAATTACAATATTCACCCTGAACTTCTATTTAACTCATAAATACCCTAACAATCTCCCCCTTTAAATAGAAGTTCCAAATCACGCCAGTTTGGAACATATGTTTTTCGAAACCCAAAACTGATCTCGAAATATCGCATTGTAGTTCTGTACTCCAGTCGCTCTAAGATAACACCCAGTGCTTCAAGAATAAGCTTCTTGTATTTTTGATCCAGAAGCTGAATACCTTTTTCATCTTGATCAACTGCACGCTTCAACTTGTCTTTAAGCAACATCAAAGTACCATCGCAGAATATGGCAATCTGACTGAATCGGATAAAACGCATATCACCTTTGTCGTTCGCGTATGTCATGCCGAATTCTGGAAACATAAGGACAGTGAAGGCTGGTACATTCTGGGCATCAGAAGGAATCCTCAAATCAGGTTTAAGCAGATTGATCTTCGGTTGGTTGCTTTCTAACCCGATCTGAAAATCTTCTACCGAGGCAAGCTTCATTGCACACTTCATGTATCTCTTGACAGTTTCGAGTGCATTTGTAACTTCCCCTGGTCTGATAGTTCTGATCTTAAAGTCTCTAAGCAGAATAGCAGATCTTGTGGTTCAAGACGTGGAAAATCGGCTTCAGAAAAACTCCACTGTTTATCATGTTCTCTTGTCACAACGAAGAAAGAGTACTTTACGCCCTTGAAGTAGCAAGCATGAATCTGATCGACAGATGTAATTCTGAGCTTTGTGTTGTTGTACCTGTCTTTGAAGTAGTTATACACAAACAAAATTTTGCGCTGCTTTTCCCTGCTTTTCATCGACTGGAGACCATGAACCATGACTTCATCATATTCACGAATCCAATGGGCAAAGATTTTCTTCTGACTTTCTTCTAGAAATGGAACTTTAATTCTGACTCTTTCCCATTTGGACGGCTGAACTGGAGGAGTACGATCTGTTCTCAAAACTGGTGATGCAAGAGGAGATCCAACAGGAATATCTGATTGAGGAAGATCAGGGTGATCTGCAGTATAGGTCAAAAGCAGTATCCCAACAGAAATCTGTACATCTGGCTGATAATCTGGAGCCGTAAACTCGGAATTGATAATCTTATCTATCTCGGCTTGAAGGACTACCAATGCTCTTTCAGTATTGGCCTGTTCTTCTGTCGGGTTTGAAACTGAATACGGATCGACGATCATAGCCCAATTTTCTGGATCTATGGGTGAACCTCCATCTTGTTCCTCAGGCTTTTCAACCGTTGGAATATCATATAAAACCAAATCCATCGACTGCTCCTGTGTCTGTTCTTGCCCTTCCGGTCGAGTACCAGAACCCGAACCCCTTTCTGTTTCCACCTGTACTGTGTCCACTGACTGTGTCTCCGGCTCGGATAATCTTTGGCGCTTCTCCCCCTCATGGTGATCAGGATCATCCTGGTCATCATGTCGGCGCTTGAGCCTCTCTGCCTGGATGCGGCAGGTGTCTTCCACTGATGATAGTCGTTCAGTCAATACAGCTACGGTTTGCTGCAAAGACTGAAGGAGGGCTTGTTGTTGCTGGAAGGATTCTGGAGATATAATGGGTTAGGGGGGGGGGGTGGAGTAGGTGTAGATGCTTGGGCACGTAATATAGAGAGTAGATAAGCATCTTGGGTGGGTTCTACTTGAGATTGAGCAAGTAATTTGGCGAGGAGGATAGAGTTGAGGTCATCAATAGACATATCGGTAGAGGGTTGTGGTGTACGAGGTAGTGGTTCAGGCTCAGTCGCAGGGGATTTGCCTTTGATCAGGCATTTCAGTGCATCTACCTCTTCCCTCATTTCGGCTCGCATGATGGTGTGGACAACCTTTAGGGCGCCATCCATAAATTCCCTTGAGACGAACTCGGGGTTACTAACTCCTGGGTCACTTAGACTTCCAGTTGTGGTTACGACTGTAGAAGTCGAACCGCCTACGTTCACAGCTGGCGTAATAATAGCTGTGGTAGGACTTCCACCCAATCCTCGTAAACCAACCGAAGTTGGAATTACTATGGGTGTTCCGGCCGGGCCACTAAGGCCTCCAGCAGTAGCCGAGAAAGGTACCTGTGTCCTAGGAATAGGAGATATAACATCAAAGGGCTCTAGACGCTGTGCATCCAAAGAAGTCGAGGACGGGGGCAGCTGTCCTCTTGTTTCAATACCAGAACTCTCCAAGCGAGAGACCGGTAGCGTTTGTGCTAAATCCCCGTGATCAATTGAAACCACCATTTGTTGAGAGATGGTGGAGTGGCTAGGGGGGGGGGCGTGCAATTGCGTCGCTAGGTTCACGATGGCTCCTTCAATACCCTGTCTCAACACATGAGACTGGGTAGCAGATGTGGCTACCTGGCTGGATAGGGTTAGGGGGAGGTCAACCATAAATGGTTGCCTCATCACTCGTGTATGCTCAGTATCATATTTACTCTTCCTTTCCCTCTCTCTGCTCACAATATCATGTTCGACTATAACTCCCTCCGCTCTCCTTGTCTCTCCAGATGAGGGCTCGTTATCGTCACCATCAGAGTCAGAAGACTCATCACTTGATTCCGATGCTTGGGTGGCTGATTCCGACTGAGTGCCAGATGTACCTGATGTCTCCTTAGATTCGGTGGTAGAAGAGGACTGGACGTGAGTGGTTTCTATAGCTGTGTCCTCTTCCACCGTCTGAGAGGCTGTCGGAGATGGTGTAGGTGATCGTCGGGAAGTACTGGCCTGGATTTGTCGAACGGCGCTGCCCACTTCAGATCCCCTCACAATGTTTTCTCTTCGCACACCTTGTCCGGGAGCCCCAGCCCTCCGGACGCTACCGCCTCTCATACGTGGACCCTCATGTCGCTCAGGTCTCACTCCCTGGGGAGGTCCTTCCGGTTCTGGACGGGCCATAGGAGCTGGTAGGTTGTGTGTGCGCCTATAGTCTATCACACTCAGCGCCGTCGGACTAGCATAGGCCAGTAACCCGTCTGGAATAAGTCTGGCGACTAGACCTTCTGGATCAGGATGAGTCGAGATACGGTGAGTCTGGTTTTGCGGACATGTCGGGTGCGAAGATCGGCGCACAATGGTTGGATGAAGAACCATGTAGTTGCGGATGATTATCTGGAGGAAACGCATAAACAGAATGAAGTTCCGTTGTCTTGTCGCGTTATCTCGGACTTTCTGAACTAACTCGAACCAGAGAATGTCGGCGTAGTCGGCGTGGCGGTGGAATGCCACAGCATGGAACAAGCAGAGGATGTTGATACTAGTCTGATCGATGCCTTTCGTGATAGCCGAGAGGCACCAATTATGATATGTGAAGAGCGTGTACCATATGGTGGTGAGATTCTTTCGGTTGAAACCGGATGAGAGATGTAGAATTGAGTTGTATCCCAAGGACTGGATGTCGGAGCAGAGAATTGCGTCGGATATTATGGGATCAAAACTGTTTCTCCCCGGGAAAGAAGTTGCGTTCGACAAGTGGAGAAACTGGCGAAAAAGATCTCGCGTGAGCAGGACGGTTGTTGTGTCAATCCGGCCTTCCAGAATGAAGCCATCGTCGTCCTCAACCGGAGTGAGTGAGTGCCAGAATTGTTGTAAATATAGGTGGGGAACTTCAGCTGTCTCCATGAGTGCATAAGAGAGAGGGTGGCCACGGAGGATCTCGATCATCACTTGACATTGGCATTCAGGTTGGGTGACGTCGAGATGGAAATTGTTGGGCGTGAGTGGAAGGAACTGATCCTCAGGAATCAGTTCGGCATCAGCTATGGGGTCAATCGCCGGATTCGGGTTTTCAGCCATTGTACCTGTTAAGAATAAACATGTTAGTCCCTAGGTACATTCAAAAGCAAGATGTCCTTGGAGTTATCCGGTCCATGGTTTAAAACCATAACCAAGTCAAACCCTAATCCGGGAACCAAAGTCGATAACCGATACTTGCATAGAGAACCATTCAAGTTTTCTGAAACCCAACAGTACTGACAATGTCATCACATATTCAACCAACAACCATATATCAACTATAAGAAACTCTAACTCCCACACCAAATAGATTGCATATTTAGGCACCAATGCGACCGGTGTTGAGTATGGACCAGGGTATGGCATTGACCGGGGTCGAGCAGAGACCGGTATTGTCTCGACCGGTGTCTACAGATCAAAACAAATTATATAAAACCAACACCAAACCAAATCGACCGGTGTTTATCAAGTCGACCGGTGTTTATCAATGACCGGTGTCACCAACAGAAACCAATAAGTCCAAAAAGATCAAAGGCAAGACTATGGTTTAACCCATGTAAAGGAATCGAAAAACAACACACAAACAAGGTTTAAACACATAACTATGCGAAGTTAACTCGATTTGAAAACCATAACACACCCCGGACCAGGTCGACCGGTGTCACCCAAGACGACCGGTGTTGTCCCGGGGACCGGGGTTTCATCTAATCGACCGGTGTCGACCGGTGTTTACCCCAAACAAATCATAAACAGAGACCTAACCCAGATTAAACATTAAACCACATAACAATCGATATTCCTCAACCCAAACGAAATAAACCCATCAACTACGGGACCGGGGAACGAGTAACATCGACCGGAGGATGATTAATCGACCGTGGTCGATGAAACCTGAAAAGAGAGAGAGAGAATAGATTACCTTACCTGTTTTCGGGCGATAAGTCGAGGACGAAGGATTGAGAGAGAGATTGCGAGAGAGAGCGATAACGATGGAGAGATATGAGAAATAGAGAGTGAGAGCGATTGAGGGAAATCGAAGAGACCCGAGGTTTTAAACAACCCCGGTTGCGGATTAGTGTGGGCCAGGTTGGGCCGGAGCGGGGGTCGGGCCGGAGTCGTTTGGGCCGGTAACCATGTTGGGCCGGTCCAAAAACTAAATAAGTTTTTTTTAATAAAAGGAAATTAAATTAGAATAAACATAAAGACCAAACCTAAGAGTTTAAAAGAAAAAAGGGAATAAACGAAAGACAACGGTTCTGTGAGTCCGTGATCGTTTACCAGATAAATCAAACAACAACAAGATATAGATTACCAACCTGTTTCTATTACAAAACGCGGATTACAGAGGTTGATAAGTTTACACTTTGAAGCTCTTTTCTCTGATGTGTTATTGATCAATATGTTGGTCTTAGATTTGAGATTAAGATTGTGATTGTTAGATATTTCTAAGAATATCTAAAACTATATATACTAACTAATAATATCTAGATATTAAATAAACTAATATAATATCTAAACATAATATCTAATAAACATCTATTTAAAAGATACCCAAAGATATTAAAACAAACTTTGACTATTATTACAAAGTGACCATAGACTATTGTTGAGAGTGACTTGTCAGCTTTAACTTCAGATTGCGATCTTCGTATTGGATGATCTTGAATCCAATGAGACTGTGTCCTAACAATCTCCCCCTTTGGATCAAGATCATTACGAAAATGATTTAGCAATACGATCTTCTCTTTCAGTTCATGGAAGATGCAATCTCTCTCTTAGTATTCAAGATATAGTAAACTCCCCAAAAGATGTAGTTTTTCTCTCTTTCAGTTCATGGGAAGAAATTATCTCTAGTTTCAGCTCGAAATTCTTCAGCAAAGTATTTTCAAAGAAAATTTCTCCTAATCAGCATATCTTCAGAGTACTTGCTCTTTGAAGAATTCAATCTTGGACGTGATTCTTGAAACATGTGATTTCTTGGTTAGCTCTTCTCCATTTCTTGGGTAGATCTTCTCCCCCTTTTTGATGAGAAGTGAACGATTTCATCAAAACTTGATGACAAGAAATGTTGGTCATAAGGTGCCTCTGATTTGTCAATGCAATAGATATTTATCTAGATCTTTGCAAATCTAGACAAAATAGTCATGTAACACCTGTAGCAATAAACAAATCAGTTAGAAACGTCTGTCAGTAACACTAAGTCACTGTGTGTAACGAATACACAATGGAAAGGAGCTGTTTGATGTTGACTCCCCCAGGGCTTCCATTTAATCATCGAAACACCACAAAGGTTATTTCTATAAACGTTATGACAAAGAAACAAATTCCTTGTGTGTTCGTGCTTGTGATAGAAAGAATTAAGCACTTGATGATTGCTTATAGGCTCGAAATTATGTAAACCACTGAGACAACAGTAAGTTAAACACAGACTCAATGTGCATGATTGAAGTGCGAAGGTGGGGCAAACTTCCTTCTTTTCAATATCCAGATTTTCCAAATGAAAATCAGATAGCATATGTGCTGCTTCCCCTTTGAAAATGAAACATTTTCCTTTTAAGAAGAAAATGAGTAGCTGGTGGGGTAATTTCAAGAGTTGGCATGGGCTAGTTGCCTGTTTCAATAATGATCACCAATGAATTGTGAAACACTAGAAATGTGGCTGACCGACTCAGAAAAAGTTGGTACAGAGTTGTGATATTCTTTTAACTCTGTTCTCACACCCTCTTTCTTTTAAACATTTAGCTCACTGCTAACCAAACTCTCTTTTTCATGATACCTCATCACTCTTCCACACTCATTTCTTTTGACTCCTCGCACCCAATCACTATGGATTAACTTCATGGGTAGAAATCACTGGTTAATGTGATTCCATAGAAGTTGTGTTAATTCCTAGCACAATGATCCCGTATATCCTATAAAGAATATGTTGCTCAAAATGATTTATAATCATGTAAGCTCATGTAGAACATTTAAAGTACACTCCCAAAATATAAAATCTTATGAAAAAATCGGGAAGTGGTTTGAACGTTTAAGAATATGTTTTCAATGACTGAAAGTTGTCCTTCTTTCAATCACATATGAGATTAAGATAAAGGAATATACCTTTAAGTGTGATCTTACATCTCATGAAGGTTAGCTTAAAGTCATAAACATATGATCGTGTAAGCTCTTCTAAAAAAAAAATTATGCAAAAGTCTTAAGTCAAGTCAAAGAAACTTTATTCACTAATATTGAAAAGACAAAAAGCAGTAAAACAAATAACTTTTCTTACTCCCCCTGAAATTATGCATCTAACATATATAATTTCAGAAATAAATATGTACTCCCCCTTGAAGGTCGAATTTCTCGTTGGAGTATCGGAGTACAATCTCTCATATCAACATTGGAGTAAGGTCTCTTCATCATTGAAGTGTGGGTCTTGAACTGTTGTATTCAAGAGCCATTCTTCTTTGAAGCACGGGTTTTAAGCTGATTTACTTAGAAACCACTTTGACATTGATGTCCGGGTCTTGAGTAAATCGTCTTGAGCTGATTTACTCAAGAACCATTGTTCTTCTACTCCCCCTTGACAGTAGGTGCCCGCAACACAGGTTTAGTTTTCTTTGGTACCCACTGGTATTTGGGTTCATATGTGTTAGTTGCAGTTCTTGTGGGGGTGATTGAATAAGAACCATACCAGTAATGATCTTTGGTTCTGTGAACAGGATCATGTGTACGACAGTAAGAACAAGAATTTTCCTTACCTGATAACCTGATCATTTGATCTCTCGTGTAAACATGAGCAGGTTTACTTTTCAGTGCATTGTTCTTCGTTTCATTATGCGTATGTACACATGAGCTTTTACATTTCAGCTCATATTTCTTCTTTTTTTCAACTGGTTTCCTGTTCCAGACCAGTTCAGCTTCTTTGTAGCTGTTTCTCCTTCTTTGTGTACCTGAACAATCTATATTTCTATCAAAGAAAAGGTTAGAACTACGCATTTGATTAGAAGATTTAACTGACCTTTTTGAAGAAACAGGTCTGAATGTTGAACTTGCAGCTGACTTGAATGAGCATTCTGAATCAGCTGAATCATCTCTAGGTGAGTGGACAATTGACTCTGGAGTCTTGTGCTCAGTCACCACCACCGTTGAAATAACCTTTTCAGAGTACTTGCTCTTTGAAGAATTCAATCTTGGACGTGATTCTTGAAACATGTGATTTCTTGGTTAGCTCTACACCAGTCATCATTGTACCGGTCGAAAAGCTTACCGGTCGCTCAACTATCCATATACCGGTCGATTTACTTTAACAAGAATACACTATACCGATCCATCTAATTTTTTACATCTTACCGGTCGGTCAAGCTTCTATCGGTCGACCCACATTTCATATATATTTCCTCTTTGTACCGGTCGACCGATATCATTGTTTTACAACATACCGGTCGATCTCTATTTCTACAACATCCTTGTACCGGTCCAAACATCACATCGACCCAAGAACACATCAGAGAAAAGAGCTTCAAAGTGTAAACTTATCAACCTCTGTAATCCGCGTTTTGTAATAGAAACAGGTTGGTAATCTATATCTTGTTGTTGTTTGATTTATCTGGTAAACGATCATGGACTCACAATTGGTATCAGAGCCTCTACCAGATCAAAATCAAAATTTTAAAGTCTCTGTGTTCTTCATTTCTTCAAGAACACTATGTTATTGATCAAAACTTCAATCTGTGGTTATTTTCGAAATCAAATTGTTATAACCTGTTGTAGTTGGTAAGTCGATCTTAGTGTCAAAATATTGGGCTGTAATTCGAATCCAAGGTTGGTCAATTTATCAGTTACAGGGACGATTTATCGAAGAAGATACGAACACCGGTCGACCGATATCAAAACCCAGCTCTGATACCAATTGTGAGTCCGTGATCATTTACCAGATAAATCAAACAACAACAAGATATAGATTACCAACCTGTTTCTATTACAAAACGCGGATTACAGAGGTTGATAAGTTTACACTTTGAAGCTCTTTTCTCTGATGTGTTCTTGGGTCGATGTGATGTTTGGACCGGTACAAGGATGTTGATATCGGTCGACCGGTATGGAACCTTCGACTGGTATCGTTTCTTGTTCGATAAATCGGACCTGTAACCGATAAATTGACCAGCCTTGGATTCGAATTACAACCCAATATTTTGAAACTATGATCGACTTACCAATTACAACAGGTTATAACAATTTGATTTCGAAAATAACCACAAATTGAAGTTTTGATCAATAACACAATGTTCTTGAAGAAATGAAGAACACAGAGACTTTAAAATTTTGATTTTAATCTGGTATCGGCTCTGATACAAATTGTGAGTCCGTGATCGTTTACCAGATAAATCAAACAACAACAAGATATAGACAACCTATTTCTATTACAAAACGCGGATTACATAGGTTGATAAGTTTGCACTTTGAAGCTCTTTTCTCTGATGTGTTCTTGATCAATATGTTTGTCTTAGATTTGAGATTAAGATTGTGATTGTTAGATATTTCTAAGAATATCTAAAACTATATATACTAACTAATAGTATCTAGATATTAAATAAACTAATATAATATCTAAACATAATATCTAATAAGCATCTATTTAAAAGATACCCTAAGATATTAAAACAAACTTTGACTATTATTACAAAGTGACCCTAGACTATTCTTGAGAGTGACTTGTCAGCTTTAACTTCAGATTGCGATCTTCGTATTGGATGATCTTGATTCCAATGAGACTGTGTCCTAACAGGCTCCTCCACAAAATAGAAACTACTTACGAAAAATTCGTTCCCCCTTGACGGTTGCGGAGCAGTAACTAAACACAAGAGAACTTACCTGCTCCCCCTCGGAGTGAGAACGAGAGAAACTTACAGATCGTTATGCGATAGAGCTCCCCCTTTACTGATGAACAGTTTCGAAAAACTCACCACAAATGACAAACTCTTTACCCGATCAAACTAATGGACTGCAAAAGAAAATGAACCACAACGAAGAACAAGGAAACACACGAGAAAAAAAATAAAACGAACTAAATCTAGTTTATTAATACAGAAGTTTGAAACGTGCACAAAACTTGACAAGTAAAATGCAACAACCAATGAGTGTGATCATGAATATCCAAAGACAAGTCGCAGTCATTCGTCATTGAATGAGACTCGTATAGGTCTGTGGAAGGGTCAAACTTTCAGATTCAGCATACCTAGCTTGGATACTAGATAATTAAAATGTTTTTCGTCCAAGGCTTTAGTAAACAGGTCTGCTATCTGATGTTCTGTATTAACAAAGTAGAGTTCTATGGTACCTCTTTCCACGTGGTCTTTTATGAAATGATAGCGCACATCAATGTGCTTCGTCTTCGTGTGTTGGACGGGATTTCTTGATATCGCGATGACGCTCTTCGAGTCACAGTAAATGGGAATCTTCGAGTAGTGAAAACCATAGTCTTTCAGCTGGGTGCGCATCCAAATGACTTGCGAGCAGCAACTGGCGGCTGCTACATACTCTGCCTCGGCGGTAGAGGTTGACACGCAATTTTGCTTCTTCGAAGCCTAGCTGACAAGACGATCACCCAAGAACTGGACATGTCCCGACGTGCTTTTCTGGTCCAACATATTTCCAGCATGGTCAATATCTGAGTAAGCTATCAGTTCAAAACCTGTCTCTTTCGGGTACCACAAACCAAGATCAACAGTACCTTTTAAATACCGAAAAATACGCTTTACAGCAGCTAAGTGAGACTCTTTCGGTTTTGACTGAAATCTTGCACACAAGAAAGTCGAGAACATAATGTCTGGCCGACTATCCGTCAAGTACATCAGAGAACCTATCATTCCTCTATATGTTGTAGCATCCACATCCTTTCCGTCAGGATCAAAGTGTAGCTTGATACTGGTAGACATGGGGGTTTTCATAGGTGAAGATTTTTCCATCTAGTATTTCCGAAGAATATCCGAGATGTACATAGATTGATTAATGAAAATTACTGTTGTTAATTATTTAACTTGAAGACCCAGGAAAAAATTCATTTGCCCCATCATGCTCATTTGAAAATGTTTACTCATGAGGGCTGAGAAGTTCTGACAGTACTTGGGGTTTGTGGAGCCAAAGATTATGTCATTGACATAGATCTGTACAAGAATAATATCGTGCTTCTCTCTTTTAATAAATAGGGTTGTGTCGATCTTACCTTTGGAAAAACCAGATTTGACTAAGAAGGATGAGAGTGCATCATACCAGGCTCGTGGCGCTTGCTTAAGACCGTATAAGGCCTTGTCAAGAAAGTAGACGTGATTAGGGTTTTCAGAACTCACGAAGCCTTCGGGTTGCGAAACATAAACCTCCTCCTTGAGAACGCCATTCAGAAACACGGATTTCACATCCATTTGAAAGACAATGAAGTTCTTGTGAGCGGTGTAGGCAAGGAACATGCGAATCGCTTCAATTCGGGCAACCGATGCAAACGTCTCATCGTAATCTATACCTTCTTGCTGGCAATATCCTTTAGCTACCAGACGCGTTCCGGACGATGATTCCATTTTCGTCCTTCTTGTTCTTGAAAATCCATTTCGTCCCAATCACTGTCTTATTCTTTGGCCGGGGAACAAGTCGCCATACTTTGAGGCTCTCAAATTGGTTGAGTTCCTCTTGCATAACTATTACCCAGTACGGATCATTCAATGCTTCGGAGACGGTTGAAGGTTCGATACGGCTAAGGAACGAAGAGAATAGGTAGTCATTCGCGGTAGTGGATCGAGTCTGTACAGGTGTATTGGGGTCGCCGACGATCTGATGCAGGGGATGAGCTTGAGTCCACTTGGTGGTGTGAGGAAGAGGTTGACATGTCTGTTGTGAGGTATCGGAATCCACATAACCACCTGGGGGTAAATCCTGAACTGCCTCGAGTGATGACGACATGTGAGGTGGAAGCTCCTGAGTTGGAGTCGAGCGAGTAGCAGAGGACGACTCAGCGGGTGATGAAACTATAACGGGATCCGGGATTGCCGGAGAGGGGACTTCATGAGCACATTCAGCAGGGGTCGGTTCAGGAGGTCCAACTGTTGCCGGTGCGACAGTAGGAACTTGAGAGGTGGGAGGGGGATCACTCGAGCTTGGGGAAGCTGATCCACTGACAGTAGAGGGGGAAGCATCAGGCGAGGTTAGCCCACCTGAGTCGGTTGGACCAGTGACCTGTGTCACTTCTGGTGTTTGAGCAACATTCCTGTTACATGATATAGCATTAGTCTTAGTATTAAACAAGTCATCGTAGAAGTGCTCAAAAAGTAAATCCAAATCTGAAAGATGTGCTCTTGACGTAGACGCATGATTTGAATCTACTGGAGATTGTGTAGATCCTGAACGTAATTGTACAGAAGCTAACACACCAGTTAAAGTGGGTTCTGAACTGAGGTGTTCAGAAGCCATATCAGCGGCCTCGTCAAAATTCATGTTTACACTCTTGACGACGGTCTTTGTCCATTTGTTGTAGACTCTGTAAGCTTTGGCTTGCTGTGAATAGCCGATGAACACTCCTTCATCCACTTTTGGGCTGAATTTGCCGAGATCGTCTTTGTCATTCAGTAAGAAGCACGTGCATCCGAATGCATGGAAGTAGTTGATGTTCGGGATGCATTTGTGGATGATCTCGTATGGGGTCTTGTTGAACCGCTTGTTGATGATAGTACGGTTTTGCGTGTAGCATGCGGTAGCAACTGCTTCTGCCCATAGATATAGTGGGAGCTTGGAATGAGATAACATCGTGCGTGCGGCTTCGACAAGAGTTCGATTACGGCGCTCTACTACCCCATTTTGTTGAGGTGTACGAGCAGATGAGAAAGTGTGGGTAATACCCACTGACGTCAGGTAACTAGTGAGCACTTGATTCTTGAACTCTGTGCCGTTATCCGTCCTAATGGTCTGAACTGATTGGTTGAGACTGACTTGAATGCTCTTCAGGAGAGAAATGATCAGCTCCGGGGTTTCACCCTTTGAACGAAGGAATCTAACCCACGTGTAGCGAGAAAAGTCATCAACCATCACTAGGACATACTTCTTGTGATTGATACTCTGAATGCGCATCGGTCCACATAAATCCATATGAATGAGTTCGAGGGACCGGGAAGTACTAGGAGTGGCTTTAGGCTTGTGAGAAGCCTTCTTCATCTTGCCCATTTCACAGGCGGCACATAAATGATCTTTTTCAAACTTAAGATCTGGCATTCCCCTGACGTGTCCACCGAGCACCAACTTATTGATAGTCTTGAAGTTCAGGTGCGAGAGTCTACGATGCCATAACCAGTTTTGTTCGACTGAGGCTTTGGACATCAAACAAACTTCCTTATCTGCTTTCAGGGATGAGAGGTCAATCGCGTATAGATTTGTGCGACGCATTCCAGCAAGAATTTCTTTTCCATCTTCAGTCCGAATGCTGCACCTTTTTGCTTTGAAGGTGACCTCTAGATTCTTATCGCAGAATTGACCGATGCTGAACAAGTTGTGACCAAGACCTTCGACGTAGGACACTTTCTTGATTGTGAGATTGTCCTTAACGATATCGCCATAACCCATAATGGGAGAATAATGATCATTCCCAAATCGCACATTTCCACAAAACTTCTCGGTGAAGTTTGTGAGAAGCTGCTTTCTTCCGGTCATGTGCTTGGAGCAGCCTGAATCTAAATACCACAGATGATCGTCCTGCAAAACAAGTTAATGCTTTTTAGGTACCCATTCGTAAATGGGTCCTTTTGGATTAGACTTAACACCCGACTGGGAGACCCGTTTGGACTTGGGTCTGTTTCTAAGGCGGGGAGCATCAAACTTGGAATGATAATTAGAAACATGATACGACCCAAACCAATCAGATGTAAATCTACGATCAACAAAATCATTCAATCCACAGTAGGAGCAACAAATACAATCATGAGACAGTTGAAGTAAATGCTTAATGGAATAAACTTTTAAAGGAAAAAATCGATTACATTCAACCAAAGGTTTAGAATTAAAAACATCATGACTGTTATTGTTTTTCCTAGAATTTAAAGCGGGATTATGTAATTCTGTCGTCGCCGTGCTCTCCTTAGACTTCTTAGCTACCCACTCGTACTTGACAGCTTTGCGTCGACCAAAAGTATCTGAAAGACCGTTAAACCCATAGTCAGAAGATTTGAATTTTGATGATTGTTGCTTTTTAGAGCGACCGGTCTTTTTCTTGTTATGTGAACGTCTTTTCGATTTAGAATTTGAAGAATTATTCACAGAAGAGTTTTGTGGGGCAGATGTGGAACATTCACCCTTGTAAAATTTTACCGGAGGCTCACAAGAAGAAGTTAGAAAATCAACGTGACTTGGTAGAGAAGGATTAAAATCAAATTGTTCCAATTGACTATCTAGGCACACCTCAGAATTCAAGAATGTTGAAAATTCCATTTCCTCATCAGAAGGAGCATTATCACTTGATGAATTCAGGACATCGGAAGGATTTGTTTCTTTAAGCGGATCATAGGCGGAAGCATTTTGAAAATCAGAACAATGATCCGTTTCTAAAGATTGAGGCTCTTTTCCTTTGTTTGAAAGATTTGGTGACGAGTCACCCAAAAAGGCTTTACAGGAAGATGTATCCGAGGATGGATAGGAATTTTCAGACAAATGAATTTTCTCAACTTGAAGAATTTCAGTCTTAGCTTGAGGCTGAGCTTTGTGAAGTCGCTCTTTCATCAGATCTGCTGCCACATCAGCCAGTTGTGAATTAAGCTTCTTTATTTCTGTCTGAAAGAATTCCTTTTCCTCCTCCGACACAGTTTTCTTTTTATCGGAATTGAGACACTCAATTTGGGATAAAATCTCTTGTTTTTCCTTTTGAAAAATGTTCCTCTCCTGTTTAAATGACTCTCCTAGCTGAACAATTTTCTTTTCTAAAATCAGAGGTGGAACATAAACTTTATGGTCTATTAGTTCCTCCTCAGTTTCAATGGTTTTAGCATCTAGTTCAACTTGAGTGTAGCTTCGAAAAATAGTCATTTGACAGGAAACATGATTTTTCAGCGTTGTAAGATGCATTCAATGAATCATAAACAAAAGGAAGTTGCATTTTGGAAGAGTTCTTCCTTCGCAAATTGTCCTGTTCCGTGTCCTCATCATCAAGTGGCTTGGTCCAATTGGTTTTGTACTCTGGGTAGGTTTTATCTATTCCAAAAAATTCGAACGCATATAACGTAGGAACTTTGAATAAGACCTTTTTCAGATAACATGGATTATTGTAACCGATACCCGTATCCGCATACTTGGGTTCTTTTGGTGCAATTAGATTCATCGTTTGATGAGATTGACCAATTTTATAAAGTTTCCGTTCAAGATCCTTTAATTGATTAGATAACCTTTGATTTTCATTTTTGTAAGCCACACTTTGAGTCACAATATCAATTTTCTCATTTTCTGACATACGTAGTTCATAGGTAAGATCATCTACTTTGGTCTTTAATTCTTTTGATTCTTTTGAACAACTCTTACACTCTTCTTTTAAATTTGAAATTATGCATAGGTTTCCAGCAATATCTATGCTTTGTTGTTCGATATATTCAGACTGTGCAGACACACGTTTTTCCAGAGATGAGATGAGTTGTTCATTTTGTTTTATGGTTAGCTTGCAGGAGTCTAATTTGTGCATAGTGATTTGCATCTGTTTAATTAAGACTTCTAGGTAAGGAGCACATACCTGACATGGGGAATCACGATCATCATTATCTGTATCGGATTGTGTTGAGTGCTTGCCCATGAAACATAGATGTGCTTCAACATCATCTTCTTCTTCATCAGATACGTTCAGCCAGTAGTCATCTTCCGCCATGAGAGCCTTACCTGCTTCCTTTTCCTTGGCCAACATCATCTTGGCTTTATAGTAATCTGAGTTGCGCACGATAGGCTTGCGACAATCTTTGGCAAAGTGACCCAACCGACCACAGTTATAGCATTTGATCGGCTCCTCTTTTGCTTTCTCTTCTTGTCTTTTCTCAGTCTTCTTTCCTTCATCAACGCGTCTCTTCCCTTCATACTTCTCTTTATCACGTCGATTGAGAGGATTAGTGGAGTATCTTTGCTTGTTTGATAAGACTTGTTGAAGAATTTCCTCTTCTGGAACTCTTGCGTTAAGAGCACCACAACTTTTTTAATCTGAGTGTATTCTGGATCCGAGTCACTGTCAGGATCTTCGAGTTCAGAATCACTTTTTACTGGCTCCTTTTCAGGCGCACGACTGACAGATTTACCTCTCTTATCTGATACAAGCGCTAACGGATCAACCACTGGCTTTCCATCTGCCTTTTGATTTCCAATTAACTCAAGAACTTCCTTTTCATCCTGGAGAAGCATTTCATATAATTCGTGTAAAGGAATCGTCTCCAGGGTTTGAGTATGACGGATATGAGAGACGAACGACTTCCATTTAGGCTGGAGATTGTTCAAGAACTTGATGTTGTTCTCGGTGTTCGTTTTCGTGATCTTGTTTTTATGAAGATCGTTCAGAACCAGGTTGAACCGTTCATAGGTTTTTGTGAGCATCTCGCCTTTTCTTGCTTTGAAGCCATCATATCGGGTGATGCAATTTGTCACCTTCAGCTGAGTGTTTATTCTGCTACCCAACATCATCTTCTCAATCTGGTACCACATTCCTTTTGCAGTCTCCTTGTAACTATCGATGCAGGCATATATGTCGTTGGGTAGACTTTGTAGAAGATAGGACTTTGCATGCTTTTCAGCCTCAAACATGCTCTTTTCTGGAGGGGTAAAATCACTGAGTATTTTCCGAACCGAACGGTCTGGCCGACCTTCGGCTGGGTTTCCAGGCAGGACTTTCATTGGCCAGGGTTGCGGCCCCTCTTTCAGACATTTGAATATTTCCTTGTAGTTGGATTTCGCTTCGATAAAGTTCATGAAGCGATCATGCCATTGAGGGTATTCTCCCTGATAGAGCACCGTTTTTTTTGATCTGAACCGATGGCTAAGGCGTCTCTCGAATTCATCTTATCTCTTTAAACTTAAAATGCACTATAGTGATCGTGAGACAAAAAAGATGATCCAAAAACAATATATATAATAAGCAGGACAAGGACCCGATCGAGCAAGGACCCAGTCGAGCAGGGACCCGGTCGAGCAGGGACCCGGTCAAACAAGGGTCCGGTCGAGAGAAGATCCGGTCGACAAGGCACCGGGCGTAAAGTACCGGTCAGCTGGGTACCGATCAACTGAGTACCGGTCGCGTACCGGTCGAGTCACAAAGTACCGGTCGATAGGGTCGAGCAGGGTACCGGTCAAGACAGGATACCGGTCGAGTCACAAGACCGGACAACAAACCACCGGTCGCCAAAGCAATCCGGTCGAATCAAGGTACCGATCAATACAGGTACCGGTCGATAGGGTCCGATCGATATCCACAAACAGATAAACACAAATTGATAGCAGATAATTCGATTAACAGATAGACTTCCGATAAAATCGACGAATCTGGAAAACTTTGAACCCAAAAAAAAAACAAACCCAGAAAATCAATTTGACACAATAATCAATCGACCATAAATCGACTTAAACCAGAAATCAGATTAGAAAACTTAATTGATTTAAGCAAGAACACAGACAATATGTAAATCCTTTGATTGAATAACCAACAGCATGCAGACCTAGAAAATTCAGAGAATTTGCAGAGTTAACACCAGATTGAACAAAGATCGATAAGAAATCCAGAAAACAGTCTTGCAGATTCAATTCAGTTAAACTGTATAGCAGTGCAAAACCCAGACTCAAACTTGAAGAACATGAATAAGGGCATGTATCCAGTTATACGCATACACAGAAAAAAAAACGATTAACCAAACTATGCGATTAAAGGGTTTTAGACAAACCTTTTTGGATCAAAACTTCAGTCTCTTTGCTCTGATACCAATTATAGATCCCAATACAGTGCAATCACGAACAATAATATCAATGAAGAACAATAATATTGCCACAACCTCTAGTCATATGATTAATATTCAAGAAAGGTTTAGGTTTACAGAGAGAATATCTGATAAGCAAAGTGAACCTATTGACTAGAGAATTATGAATGAGATCTAAACTGAATAATGAAACTAATAATGCCTTTATATATTTAGGCGTACAAGCTAATGGGCTTTATGGGCTTTGGGCCCAGCTAACAAAACAACTATGGAATAATTACAATATTCACCCTGAACTTCTATTTAACTCATAAATACCCTAACATAAAATTTGATTTTCTCCCCCATATCACTGAAGTTTGAACTTTCACATAGCTTTCACTTCTTTCACCATTCTTCATTTCTTGATACTATCTCCCCCATATTTTTTTTCGTGTAATGTTTTCTCCTCTGTAACCCTTTAAATTGAACTTCTCATACTTTCCCATTTCTTGCTATCCTCTCCCATAAACTGCTTTCTCATTCTATTCTTTCTCCAAACTGCTTTTTCATGACCTATTTTCTCCCCCTTTTGATGAATACAAGCATCAACATCATCAAAACTTTTCATGAAAAAGTATGCATCCAATTTCTAACCAATAACCTCATTTGATCGTTTGTCACTAAAATTCCTGAACCATCCGTCAATTCATAATGATTCTGAATCTTTTCAAATTTGGAATTGAGTGGAAACCCTGAATCAACAAACGAATCAGTTAAAATGTCTGTAAGTAGCACGAAGCCACTTAGTACAACAAATGTACTGTACAAGGAGTTTTATTCATATTCGCTCCCTAGGTCTTCCAATCAAATATCAAAAAACACAAGGTAATTCTATGAACGTTCGGATAGAAAAACAAGTTTTCTGTGTGTAAGTGCTTGTGTTATGAAAGAATTTAGCATAATTTGCTATATTTGGCTCAAAATGTGTAAACTGCTGATACAACAAGAAGTTTTCCACAAACTCAATGTGCATGATCGAAGGTAAAATGTGGGGCATACTTCCTTCTGTTTCAATATCCAAATCTTCTGAGTAAAGATCAGATCGCATATGTGCTGCATCCCCATGACAATATGAAACATTTCTTTGTTAAGAAAGAAATGAGTAGCTGGTGGGTTAAGACAAGAGTTGGCATGGACTAGTGTCTGTTTCAACCAAGTTCACCAAAGAATCGTTAAACAACAGTAATGTGGCTGCGCGACTCAGAAAGTAGTTAGTGTAAAGTTCTGATATGCTTTTAACTCTGTTCTCACACCCTCTTTCTTTTTAACATTTAGCTCACATCTGACCAAACTCTCTTTTGTATTTTACCTCAGCTCAATGAGAAAAACTCAACCCTTTGAGTTATCTCCCACTCTTTAATATATGGCCCCTCGCCTCTCGATCACTCAAGGATAACTTCTTGGGTAGGAAACACTGGTTATCGTGAATCCATAGAAGTCTTTTATGTTCTCACATTGATCCCATGAAATTTGTCCTAAAAGAATGATGTTCAACAGTTTAGCTTGATCCGTTAAAGCACAGTAATATGAATGTACAATGTCAGATAAAAGTATGCTCTTTAAAATTATCATGAAGATTTTAGCATTTTGAACTTTGAAGATTTCTCATAACAAGTATAATTGAAAGAATGAAATGAATACAAAAGACTTGTTTGAGAATATGACATTGTATCGAAAAGATCGAATATGAATGATAAACGTTAAAGCTTAGGTCATGAAGGAATTGGAATAAGTCTATTTGAAAAAATAGAGACAATTCTTGAAATAATTGCCCAGTTTTGAATGAATGTTACGCTCAACAAACATTGAAATACAAACGGGGTTTATTACCATCGAAAAATTGTTTCCGTTTGAGACATGGTAATAATAAAGTCAATAAAGAATACTGAACCGGTGTGTGAATACTTGACAGGTTATAGAAACGATAATACACGACTATTAATCTTTGGAAACACACTGTTAGTCGTGAAAACTCATAAAATGAAAACATTTAAAATCACAATTCTAAATTCATGAAATTTTTTTGAGAATCAAAAAGTGATTTGAACATTTTAAAAACATGTTTTCATGTCTGAAAGTTGTCCTTCTTCCAAACATTCAAGGATTTAAGGTTAGAACATACAAACCTCATAATTCGTCTCAAGTCATGAGTTATGATCATGTAATCTCCCCCTCAAAATCTGCATTCAGTCAAAAAGTCGTCAAAGCAACAAAATTTTGGTTTCACAGATAGATAATTATCATTTAGCTTATCATAGCATAATGGTAGTTGCATTTTCGTTGTGTTTTTCCTGTTTTCATCTTCCTTAGCCTTAACTTCATCAGATGATTTTGTAACAAATTTGGGTTTTAAATGGGGGCATTTGTCAGCCACTTGTAAAAGGTAAAAATTGAACAAAGTTGGCTGCTTTTTAATAGCTTTCTTTAAGAAATGTGGGTTGTCATACCCAATACCCCAATTATCTTTAAAAAGTTTAAATTCCTTTGTCTTGTTAAGATGAATGGTTTTATCCGTTTGCCTCTTGCATAAAGCTTAGCCTCCAAACCATGTATCTTTTTCAACAAATTATTATTTTCAACCTTCAATTTATTATATTTAACAATAAACTCTTGATTCTCAAGTTCACACACGTTGAACTTGGATTGAGCATCAAATGATTTTCAAAATAAATCTTTTGTTTCTCAAAATTGTTGGCATTGTTGTTCAAAGAATCAATCAATATTTTATTCCCAACAATTTCTTTGTTGAGATCAAATATTGTTTGACGCTTTTTTGCAACTTTGCCTTTTTCCTTTTAAATCTTATTTTGAAGATCTTGAAGCTCTACCATCATGGTTTCCATTTTCTTTAAACAATCATATTTAGAAAAAAAAATACCTCCTCCGACGATTTATCCTCTGACTCATCATATTTCACTTTCTCTCCCATCAAGCACATGTAAGATGTTTCATCTCTCTCACCTTCAGAATCAGTGAAATCTAGCCAGTGGTCGTCCTCGACCATCAAAGCTTTTCCAACCTCTTTCTGCTTGGACAGAAGCATTTTATTCTTGTTATGATCTGAGTTGCAAGTTATAGGCTTTCGGCAGTCTTTAGCAAAATGGTCGATCTTTCCATAGTAAAAACACTTCACCGGTTCTTCCACTTTCTTATCCTCATATATGTTCACATATTTCTTCTCTTCCGGATTCCTATCCTCATACATCTTTCTTCATACCTTTTGTCCTCATACCTTCTACCTTCAACCCTTTCTTTATGTTCGTAGTTGCGAGACCTAGAAGAATACCTCTGACTGTTGGAACCCGACTTTTTATAAAACTTCTTCTGAAAGGCTTGAGTTAGCAAGATCATTGCTTGTTTCAAACTTTATCCATAGTTAGAATCTAAGATCTGAATCTATGTTTGTACTTCTTATATTTCTTCTCTTTCTTCTTATCTACCACGAAAGCAACAGGGTCAACTATTGGCTTTTCACTCTTTTTCTTCTCTTCTCTCATCTCCTCAACCTCCTCCTCATTCTGACGGAGAGTTTCATACACTTCATGCAAGGGAATGTCGTTCAAATCCTTCATTTGTTTCATTCTCCTTGTGCGTTTCTTCCATTCCAGCCGTAAAACACTCAGAAATTTAACTTGTTCTCTATCTGCTTCTTCTTAACTATATTCTTAGCCAAGTCATTAAGTAGAGATACAAACTGGTCATACGTAGCTTCCAAACTCTCTTCTTCTTTCTCTTTGAACTCCTCGTATCTGTTTATACAATTATCTACTTTCATCTGATTGTCAATCATAGACCCCATCATCATCATCTCTTATTGATCCCACATTTTCTTAGCTATTGCCTTGTAGCTGTCAATCTTGATGTAAATCTCATTAGGAATGCTCTGTAGTAGAAGAGACCTTGCTTGCTTATATGCTTTATATCTTTCCTTTTCTTTATCACAATATTTAGAGATATCAAGTTGAGTGTCCCACAATCAGTGCAATTATCAAGATGACACAAACAATTCAATCAAACAATCAACTTTATTTCAATCACAATTTGATACAATATGAAGCTTTCAAATATTCTCTCTATACAATGATACGTGCATGTAACAATCTTCTAGTCTAATGATTCTACAAACGAAAATCTATTTATACTAAGAACTCTTACAAGGCTAAAACACTCATAACACTAACTTTGACTTTGACTTTGAGTTTATTACAAAGACTTTGACTTTTAGCTTGAGAGTTTGACTTGAGCTCTTTGACTTTTCTTGACTTTCATCTTCAGTCTTTTATGATCTTGTATCCAACATATTTACGCACTAAAAATCTCTTCTTTTGGATTCAAGATCATCTTTAAAAAGGTTTGCAATACAATCTCCCTCTTTGATTTCTTTAGCAACTTTAATCTTCCCCAAACTCTGTGAGTATGATCTTCAAGAATCTTTAACAATCTCCCGAAGAAAATAAAACCTCTTTCAGACTTTAGAAAGAAATTATCTTCAGATTTAGCTCTCTTTGCTTCAGGAAATTATCTTCAATGAGAAATTTCAGTGATCTCCAACGAATAATCTGAATTCTTTGATCTTTCTTTTTCAATATTTGAATAATTTTCCCATAACTTGCATTCTTTGACAAATACTAGCAACAAACTTTCTCTAAATCAACCTTCTTGAAATAATTTCTCCAAAACTTTTACAAACTTTTCTTCCACCAACATTTCTTGAAATTATCTTCTTCCCCTTTTTGATGATGTAGCACGGAAATCATCAAAACCTTCTCAAGAAATGTCACTTATCTTTTTTGACCATTGATCTTTATCCCATGAGCCTCTGAATATTCGTCAATTCATAATGTATTCATCCGAATATTTTCAAATCCAGACAAATAAGAGAGTAACACTTGAATCAAAAAAATGAATCAGTTAGAGTGCCTGTAAGCAGCACGAAGCTATTTAGTACAACGAATGTACTGTACAAGGAGTTTTATTGATGTTCACTCACCAGGTCTTCCATTCAATCATCGAATAACAAAAGTTTATTCTATGAACGTCCCGTCAGAAAAACAAATTTTTTGTGTGTTCATGTTTGTGTATGAAAGAATTTAAGCATGATGATTGCTTTCAATGGGCTCAAAATGTGTAAACCATTGAGACAACAACAATATTACACGGACTCAATTGTGCATGATCGAAGTGCGAAGGTGGGGCAGACTTCCTTCTTTTTCAATATCCAGACTTTCCAAATGAAAATTAGATAGATTATGTGTTGCATCCCAAGAAAAATTGAAACATTTCTCTGTTAAGAAAGAAATGAGTAGCCGGTGGGGTTTAAAGAAGAGTTGGCATGGGCTAGTTGCTATTTTCAATGATGTTCACGAAGAATTGTGAAACAACAGTAATGTGGCTACCCGACTCAGAAAAATCTGGTGCAGAGTTTGATATTCTTTTACTCTGATCTCTGACCCTCTTTTTTTTAATCATTTGAGCTCGCTTCTACCCAAACTGTCTTTTACATTTTATCTCAGCACACATACCCACACTGGTTAACGTGAATCCATAGAAGTTCTTTTAAGTCCTCACACAATAAACCCATGTAGTTCTATAAGCAACGAGTTGCTCAATTGGTTTAACTTTTCAGTTAAAGCACATAATGAAATACATGTAAGATACTTGTATGCTCATGAAGATAATCATGAAGATTTGAGCATTTTAATAATTGAAGATTTTCCAAAACAAGTATATTGAATGAATGGAATGAATCCAAGAAACTTGTTTGAAAATCTGACATTGTATGAAAAGATCAAATATGAATGATATAGCAACAAATGTTTAGGTCATGAAAAATTTGAATTTGTCTATAAGAACAATTATAGACATTCTTGAAAGAAACGTTTTGAACAAAATCATGCTCAAATATAAATGAAGTACAAACGGGATGTATTACCATCGAAACAATTGGTTAATTTGATACATGATGATAACAAAAAGAATAAAATACTAAACTGGTGTGTGTAAATACTTGACAGTATATGGAAAAGATAATACACAAGTATTTATCTTTGGAAACACACAGTTTGTTTGACTTTTAAGATCAAAAAATGAAAACATTTAAAATCACACTTCTAAATTCATGAAATCATTTTAAGAATCGAGAAGTCGTTTGAACATTTAAGAACATGTTTTCTATGATTGAAAGTCGTACTTCTTTCAACCATATATGAGATTAAGAGTAGAATATTCCTTACGCTCATCTTTTCTCTCATGATGTCAGTTTGAAAATCATATTGAATATGATCATGTAAGCTCCCCCTCAAAATCTACATTCAGTCAAAAATCGTTAAAGTACAAATTTTATTCACAAACATTTACTAAAAAATAAAAACATGAAACAATAAAACTTGTTAATAACGTGTTCTGATCAGATGTAATCAGAAATCAAAGTCCTTACTCCCCCTAAAAAAATGCATTATAAGATATTTCAGTTAACATATGCAAACTTCTCTAATTTCCCTAAAATGTAGATCATCTTATCATTTTGTCACAGTCCCCCTGAAATCATGAACAAGCTTTTCAGTGCAGATATCGTTCCGATTAAAAATAAGGAAATGAAGTAAAATTTCAAAACTAAACTGTACTAGGTAACAACAAATTGAGTTTTGAGATTTAACATGCCAAGTTTCGAAATGAGAAAATCAAATCCCTTTTCGTCAATTGGCTTGGTAAACAAATCAACAAGTTGATAATATGTGTTTACAAAGTGAAATTCGATTGTACCTTTTTCAACATTATCATTTATAAAATGATATGTCACGTCGATGTGCTTGGTTTTCATATGTTGCACAGGGTTAGCAGATATTGCAATAGCGCTTTTTGAATGGCAGTAAATCGGGATTTTGTCATACTTGAAGCCATAATCTCGGAGTTGTGTTCTCATCCACAGCACTTGAGAACAGCAGCTAGCCACAGCTACGTACTCTGCCTCAGCTGTTGAAGTAGATACACATAATTGTTTCTTTGAAGCCCAACTCACGAGTTTATCTCCTAAGAATTGTATATGTCCCGAAGTACTCTTCCTGTCAAGCATACAACCTGCATGATCTGTGTCTGAATACACCGTGAGCTCAAAACCAGTATCTTTAGGATACCACAGACCAAGATCTGCAGTCCTTTCAGATATCTAAAAATACTCTTTACTGCAGAGAGATGGGATTCTTTAGGTGTAGCCTGATATCTTGCACACAAGCATGTAGAAAACATAATATCTGGCCTACTAGCCATCAAGTACATCAAAGAACCAATCATCCCTCTATAGGTTCTAACATCGATAACCTTTCCCAACAGATCAGCTCCAATCTTAGTTCCTGGTGCCAATTGGGTAGAAATTGGAGTACAATTTGACATATTAAATTTCTTTTAAATGTCAGCAACATACTTCGCTTGATTTATAAAAAATCCCCATAGAAAATTGTTTGACTTGTAATCCGAGAAAGAAATTCATCTCTCTTATCATACTCATATGAAATCTTAACACCATAGGTTTGAAACATTCTTACAATACTTTGGGTTAGTTGAACCAAAAACTATATCATCCACATATATCTGAATAAAAATGATATCAGATTTCTCCTTTTTGATGAAAATGGTATTATCGATTTTACCTTTAGAGAAACCCGACATGACTAAAAATTTGGATAGAACATCATACCAGGCGCGAGGGGCTTGTTTAAACCATAAAGAGATTTTTCAAGTATATATACGTGATCTGGTTTATCTGGATTGACAAAACCTTCAGGATGCAAAACATAGACTTCCTCCTTTAAGATGTTGTTTAAAAAGGTAGTCTTCACATCCATTTGATAGACCGTGAAGTTCTTGTGTGCGGCGTAGGCTAAAAACATATGGATTACCTCTATACGTGCAACTGGATCATAAGTCTTGTTGTAATTTATGTCTTCCTCTTGCCTATATCCTTTAGCAACAAGTCTGGCTTTGTTTCTGATCATGATAGCATCTTCATCTTTCATGTTTTTAAAAACATTTCGTACCAATGATAGTTTTACCTTCAGGACGTGGCAAGAGTCTCCAGACTTTAAGCGTTTCGAATTGATTGAGATCTTCTTGCATTACAATTACCCAATCTGAATCAGCTAGAGCATCAAATACTCTTGTTGTTTCTATCTTACTCAGAAAAGAATCATGCATGCACTGGTTTAATGTAGCAGACCTAGTTTGCACCGGCTTGGACGGATCTCCAATGATTTGATGTATTGTGTGCTCTTTGGTCCACTTGTGTTCATGAGGGAGTGGATTAGATGTATATTGATCATGAGAATCATCTAAATATCCACTGTCATCTTCTTTTTGTTAGTAAGGGGTTCAGTTGAGGTAGGCGGTGTAGAAGCTTCAGTTGGTTGGACACTAGATGTCTGTTGAGTAGGCGTTGTCGTACATCCAACTGATTGAGTTACTTCAGTATCTTCATTGAGTTGTACAACTTCAAATGATTGAGTAGGCGTTTGAATTTGAATTTCTTTCTGAATTGGGGAACTTGATGCAGTTGATATATCTGAAGTGATTGGATGATGATCTCTCGAATCTTCAGATCTGTCAATCACAACAGGTTTAGTCACTCAAGAACCAAGAAATTCATAGTAAATCTAAATTAGATAAATGAGAGTTAGACGTTGACGCTTTATCAGAATTTATAACATTAACAATAGGTTCTGGACTGATTTGCCCAAAAGCTAATACTCCGGTAACAACGGGTACAAAACTGTTTTGAACAGAAGCCATCTCTTCATCGAATGTAACATTTACGCTCTCGACTACGATCTTCGACTTCTTCAGATAAACTCTATATGCTGCCGACGTCTGAGAATATCCGATGAAAATGCCTTCATCAGCACAAAACATAGGTATTCGATTATTAATCAAAGCGTATGGCATTTTACCAAACCGTTGATGAATTATGGATCGATTCTGTGTATAGCAGGTAGTTGACACTGCTTCAGTCCACAAAAATAGAGGTAGATCTGACTGACTCAGCATCAAGACAGTAGTCTCCACTAGAGTTCTATTACGGTGCTCTACAACTCCATTCTGTTCAGGCGTTCTGGCAGCATAAAATTGATGTGTTATCCTGACCGATTCGAGATAATCTTCAACAATTTTGTTCATGAATTCTGTGACATTGTCAGTTCTTAGAAGCTTTACTATCTTCTGAAAGTACACTTAGGTGGTCTTTAAGAATGTGATGATGACATCAAGCATCTCATCTTTTGATCTCATAAACTTGACCCAAGTGTATCTAGAGTAATCATGAGGTGCCCTTTTCATCTTACCTTTCTCACACGCAGAGATCCATATGCAGTAATTCCAATGTAGAACTTGTACTCGGTTTAGGCTTAGGCTTATGAGGTGCCCTTTTCATCTTACCTTTCTCACACGCAACACATAGATGTTCTTTGACATATTTAAGCCTTGGAAGTCCTTTCACCAAATTACTAGTGACCAGTTTGTTGATGTACCGAAAGTTGAGATGAGATAGTCGTCTATGCCATAACCAACTTTGCTTCATAGAGGCTTTTGAATGTAGACATACCTCATTATCAGTCTTGACTTTTAACAAGTTAATCGTACAGAGGTTTGACTTTCTCGTCCCGACCAAGAGTTCTTTTTCGTCCTCAGTTCTAACACTACACCTCTTGGACTTGAAATTCACCTCTAATTCTTTGTCATAGAACTGACCAATGCTGAATAGGTTATTTCATAGTCCTTCTACACAACTCACCTTCTTGATCATTACATTATCTTGTATAACATCACCATAACCAAGAATCGGTGAAAATTGGTCATTCCCAAAGCGAACGCTCCCACAAAACTTTTCTGTATAATTAGACAAAATATCTTTCTGCCCGCTCATATGCTTGGAGCAACCAGAATCCAAGTAGCACATATGACAGGCCTGCATATGAGAAATCAGGAAAAAATTGGTTTAGGTACCCATTTATAGATGGGTCCTATAGTGTTAACACATGATTTTGGCATCTATATGAATATGGACCCTCTGATCTTTTTAAAATCTTTTAAAATATTAGAATGATAAGAATAGACATGATATGATCCAAACCAATCATCAGAATATTGTCGAGATATAAAATCATTCCGACGATATTTAGAAGACTTTTTAGTAGACGGAGATAATTGGAGTAATTGCTTTATTGAATATCTCTTGTAAGAAGTTACAAGTTTTTGTTTATGAAAAGCAACTTTACCAACTACATCAGTTTTTACTATCAGTATTTCTATTACAATGAGAATCAGAACATGATTTTGCTGTCTCGTCAATTTTCTTCTTTGGTCTCCACTTTGATCTCGATTTAGTCTTTTTTCCTTTTCACATCTGAATCATTTGAACTTTCAAAGATAGAACTTTGAGTTTTGAAATATTGCTTATTCTTGGATTTACGAGTGGTGATATGTTTTTGTGAATGCCTAGTTTTCTTCTTCTTACCTTTGGCATTCTTGTTATTCACAGAGACTGTTTTTTCAACTTTCGTTGATGATTCACCTTTTTCGTACACACTGGGTAAACCATTATAATTAATGATGAATTGAGAATGATCTGGAAGTTTTGCATTAAAGTCAAATTGATCAACACAATCATCAAAACAACCATCAGAGTTTAGGAAATCAAACTCTTTATCAAATAGACCAGTAATATCATTTGATTTTGAAGCTTTGGAAGACTTTGAAAAATCAGTATTAATGAAAACAGTTGAAAATATCATTTGTTCTAACCCAGTCAAAATTCTTTCTTCTACTAAAGTGTTCTCGAGTTCAGAAATTTTACTTTCTAAAAGGAGTGGAGGAACATAAATCTTGCATTCAACGGGCTTTGCCTCCAATTCTTCTGTAGAGTAGCTTTTAGAATAATCATTAGAAACGCAATTTTGACAGAGTAGAACTATAAGTAGAACTCAACCCCTCATATTGAAATGGAAGTTGCATTTTATTTTTGTTCTTTCTATTCTCAAGTTCCTTTAATTCATCCTCATCTAATAGTTTAGTCCATTTCACTTTGAGTTCAGGGCATTGATGTGCCAATTTAAGAAAACTGAAATCATATAAAGCAGTCAGTTTAGAAATACCCTTTTTCAGATTGTGTGGGTTCTCGTAACCAGGTCCCTAACACTCACCACTCTCTTTTGGTTTGTTCAGATGAATGGTTTGTTCAGTCTGACCCAAAGTATAAAGTTTTTCTTCCAAAACATTCACTTTCTCAGTTAAAGATTTGTTTTCTTTCTTAAAAGATAAACACTTTTTTTTATCTCAACTTCACACAGTTTAAACTTAGAAGTAGTTTCAGATAATTCATTATGGATCACAGTCTTTTCTCTTGCACTGGTATCAATGTTTTTATGTAAAGCTTCAATCAAAACGTTCTTCTCAACAATATCATTGTTGAGCTTTAGTATTGATTGGTTTTTCTTTTTAACGATACATTTATCGTGTTTAAGCTTAGACTGCAAATCCTGAAGTTCAATCATCATGGATTGCATTTGAGATAAGAAATCAGATTCAGACATATCACATACCTCTTCATTCTCCTCAACATCAGAATCTGGTTCAGAAACATTCTGACCCATGAAGCACAAATGAGCATTTTCATCTTTATCCTCATCCTCAGAATGATCTATCCAGTACTCGTCTTCGACCATCAATGCTTTTACTGCTTCTTGTTGCTTGGCCAAAAGCATTTTATTCTTGTAGTACTAAGAATTGCGGACCTTAGGTTTCCGACAATCCTTAGCATAGTGGCCTACTTTCCTATAGTTGTAGCACTTTATTGGCTAAGATTCCTTCTTCTCCTCAAATCTGTATCTCTTCTCTTCTGACTTTTTCTCTTCAAATCTTTTACTTTCAATTCTCTCCTTGTGCTCATAATTTCTTGAACCCGATGAGTATCGTTGACTGTTTGACCCTAGTTTCTTGTAAAATTTCTTTTGGAAAACTTTGCTCAACAGCAGCATGGCTTGTTTCAAGTTCTTACAGTCATCGGAATCAGAATCCTTCTCACTTTCAATTTCCTCAGACTCAGATACTATCACCTTCTTTTCTTCTTCAAGCTTGACATTCAACTCAATTTTAGACTTCTTGACTTTGTTCTTACTCAGCTCATTCAGTAGTGTAACAAATCTGTCGTAGGTGGCATCAAGATTTTCACCCTCCTTTGCCTTGAACTCTTCGTAGTTGTTCAAACAATTTGATACATTCAGCTGATTTCCAATCTTAGATCCAACCATCATCTTCTCAAACTGATCCCACATTTCTCTTCCTAAAGCATTATAATTGTCTATCTTGACGTATATCTCATTCGGAATCCCTTGCAGAATAAATGATCTTGCCAATCTGTCAGCTTTCAGTCTCTTTTTCTGTTCCTCAGTATACTCCTCTACTGGCAATGGATACTCCTTGTTTATTACTTCCTCTCCTTCAATTTCAATAGTATGAATCTTGGTAGGAGGTTTCATCACTCCTTCTTTAATGGATAATCTGATGTAGTCTCCCAAGTCATTCCGATCAATGAAATCTAAGAATATGTCTTTCCATTGCTCATATTCACCTTTATACAACACTGGTGGCTTCACATTAGTACCGATAGCTAGAGCCTCTTTAGAAGTCATCTTGACAAAAACACGGTGCAATAAGAACTTGAAATGATCGTTAGTTCAAAAGAAATCATTATATAGAAAATTTAGAAATAATTTTTTAGAAATAAAATTTCCATAAATTTCCTATAGAAGGAATTCGCACACCACTCTCAACTTGAACAATTCGCACACAACCACAATTTGTAGATCTCCATAAATTCGTACACTCTAGAATTCACACACCTACAATTCGCACGATCCTAGATGCGAATTCTAAGAATTCGCACACCACTATCTGCGAATTCCATACCTAGAATTCAAAGAACTTCAACTTTTCACATCATCTTTTCGCACAACAAAGACATATGAATTATGTACTTAGAATTTATTTTATCCTCAAGCAATTCGTATCGATACTAATTCTAGCGTTAGAAAATTTTCCAATCATTCATACGAAATCTGAGCAATTTGCATTTACCCTATGCGAATTCAAAGAATTCGTATTTACACTCTGATGCAAAATCCTTACTTTTCGCACGAAGCTTTATGCGAAATTTGTCCTTCAAGCAACTTTTCGTATATGAGAGTAATGCGAATCTTGATCAATTCACACATCACCTTATGCGAATTCTGTACTTGTAAATTTTCAGACAAATTTTATGCGAAATCCATTATGCGAAATTCTTGAATCTTGCGAGTTCTTCAGAAGATATGCTAGCTCTTCAAGGATTTATGCGAGTTCTTCAGATCTCAACTCCGAAAAACACAAATTCAGTCTAAAAACGATCCAAATCCTTGAATTACACCCTGAAACTTTGACAATTTGTTCTTGATCACACCTAGAACTGATTAAAAACAATGAGTTTCAATGAAATTCACACAAAGTTACAATTTGATTATGATACAGTGCTCTCGACTCATACTATTCAAAACATACAAAAAAACAACAACAAATTGATCAAGTTTACAATGCAAAAGTGTTTCAAATCAATACAAGATTAATCCATATCAAAAATCGATTACAATGGAACCAATTAAACTAAAAAATACAAGGTATATCACTAAACTCGATCAAGACTCAGTGAACATGGTGCGAAGACATATTTTCTTGATTTCGATTGAACCTCTGCTCTGATACCAATTGAGTGTCCCACAATCAGTGCAATTATCAAGATGACACAAACAATTCAATCAAATAATCAACTTTATTTCAATCACAACTTGATACAGTATTAAGCTCTAAATATTCTCTCTCTACAATGATACGTGCATGTAACAGTCTTCTAGTCTAATGATTCTACAAATAAAAATCTATTTATACTAAGAACTCTTACAAGGCTAAAACACTCATAACACTAACTTTGACTTTGACTTTATTACAAAGACTTTGACTTTTAGCTTGAGAGTTTGACTTGTGCTCTTTGATTTTTCTTGACTTTCATCTTCAATCTTCTATGATAATGTATCCAACATATTTATGCACTAACACGAGTGGAACATGCTTTGACTTTTGTTCTCTCCGTTCATTTTCATCTTCACTATCTGATGACTCTTCATCTGGAACTTCCGTAGTGATAGGTTTCATTAACCCTTCTTCAATAGTAGCTTTATATTCTCTCTGTTAGCATGTTTGTCAGTGAAATCAAGAAACTGGTCTTTCCATTGTTCATATTCCCCTTTAAACAAAATTGGTGGTTTGACATCAGTTCCAATAGGTAGGACATCTCTTGAAGTCATCTTGATAAAGCTTACACAACTCTTTAACAAGAATCAAAAAATTTCAAAATTCTGAAAATTGGTCAAAAATGACTAAGTATGGAATCCTTAAACCACTGAAAAACACTTATCGCAAACAAAAGAACTCCCATAATTCGTAGAGAAGAGCTTGCGAAAACTAGCTTTTCGCAAACAGCGCCTTGCAGATTATGCACTTTCAGTAGATAGAAGTTTGTGGATTTTGAGCTTCACCCAAATAGAGACTTGTGGATTTGGAACTTGGAGCAAAAAGAAGTTTTCGGATTCTAGACTTTCTCAAGCAAAGGCATACAAGTTCTTGACTTGAACAATGATCCAAAATGAATTACGAACTTTTTGCAAAGTAAAGCTTGAGGATTCTGGGCTTAGAAACTTTCAAGCACAAAAGATGAAAAACTTTTCTCAGACCAAACAAAATCAATAGTAACTTTCCGCAGAATTTTTCGTGCGGATTCCCTATTTTTTGTAAGCCAAGTCCTGCGAAATCTGAACTTTTCATAGAAATCCCTCTACGAGTTCTTTACGTAGAACTTTTCCACAAAACTGAAACACAACAATATCTGCGAGTTCTCAAGGAATCCGTACATGATAGCTTGAGAATTATGTCCTTGTTCAAAATCACGAAACACAAAGAAATAGGCTTTGCGAGTTCTTGAGGATGAACTTGCGAATCAGTAGATATTGTGAGTTCTTCCCTTCTTCGACTTTGAGATCAACTTTTTCACCAAAAATCTTCAAATATCCAATTTTGCACTTGAAACTTATACAATTTGACCAAGATGTTATTTCAAACAACAAACTAATACACTATTTTGTTACAACAAGATTACACGAATTGATCAAGAAACAATACGTTTTCAGAATTGAACCAAAATCCAACAGAAATCCAAATTCACACAAATATGTTGTGAATTGGACAAAAACATAAAAATTACACTTGTTCTAATACACAAATCAATTACAATTCAACAAGATTTACATCAAAAAACATACAAATAAAGAAATTTGATCCTTGACAGAATGTTTTGCGAGTTCTTGAAAAAACGACCAAAGATCTCACATTTTGAACATGATTCTGATTTCTTCTTGCTCTAATACCAATTGTGTGTCCCAATATGTGCAATTTCAATCAAGATTAACACAAGAAATCAATCTAAATGCCATTTCATTAATCAAAAAATCGAGATAATACAATAAGCTCTCACTCTGAATATTTCTCTCTCTAGAATGTAAATCTATCTTAGTGCCACCTGATTCTACTAATACTAAGAAAAATACAAAGACAAAAGAAACTAACAACTAACTAGACTTTGATTTTTGACTTTGACTTTCCTCTTTAAGCAACTTTGACTTTGAGGGCTTTGACTTTCAAAGTCCATGATCTTGGATCCAACAAATATGCTCTAACAAGGTGGTTGGACGATGGGGAGACCGGCGGGGAGGGCTGAGTCCGAAGGGGGGTATCAGAGAGAAAGGGAGATCGAATAGAGAGTGGCCGATCGGGGCTGGAGAGGGGGTCGGCGGAATGTGGTTCGGCGAAAAGGGGGTCGAGTAGGGGAACATCAGCGGTGAGGGAGGTTGTTGTATCCCAGATCCTTGTCTTAATAATTATTTAAACAATTAAACATTTAACAATAATAGCGGAAGCAAATAATGTTTAAACCAAGTTTGATACGCACTCACAGTAAATAAGATATGAAAATGTCCAATTCAAGCCTAGATCAAACAATTTAATACTAAACAATCAAGATTCAAGATCACAGTCTAGAGAGAGAAAGTAGAGAGAAAGTCATATGTCATTAAGTCTCAAGTATTATGCGTACAATGAAAACTATTACAAAACTCTCTCAAGACAAGCTTTATATATCTCACAAGACTTCTCTCAAAGCATTAAAGATACAATACATGAAAGTCAAAGTCAAATACAAAAAGTCAAACAATTTGATCTATACAAAAGCATTAACAATCTCCCCCTTTTAGATCAAGTGTTGATGGTAGGACTTCCCCAACGAGATAAATTTCCCTGACGAATTGCATGCAGAGATTCAAAAGTTCTGATTCCACGACTGAAATTAAAACGATCATAAATGGCATCAACAACTCTTTCAGTAGACAGCCTGAGAAGCTTTCCCATTCCTTTTTCACCTTGCTTCAACTTCTCTTTATTATCTTTAAGTCGTCGCTCTAGTTGCAACTTGATCATTCTTAAAGTTCCATCTGAAAACTTGGCGATTTCAGATACTCTAAAGAACCTCTTTTTGTTCTCAGAGTTTTTGTATACAACACCAAGTTCAGGCTTTTCCAGAACAGTAAACAGACTATAATCATCAATGTTCTCCAAACTCAGATCAGGTTTCTTCATATTGACTCTCCTTTGATTTGTTTCTATGCCAAGCTGGAAGTCAAAGCAGTAAGTGTAATACATGTCTTCTCATAAACCTTTTCACAGCATCCAAAGCAACCAGAATTTTATCTTTCATGACAGTCATATTCCTGAAAATATGATACAAATATTCAATATCATCCACGTTCAGAAAGCTAAAGTCTGCTTCAGAAAACTCGCACTCTGTCAAATCTCTTCTCTGCACATGAAAAACTGGATACAAGATATGCATAAACTGTACAAGTATTACAAGCTTCAATGATACAATCCCTGACTTGTTCTTCACATTTCTCTCTGGTCTTCTCACCCAATTCATCATTATATCATACTCTTCCTGATATTCTGGATATTGATCTGATACACCAAAGACTTTGAATCTATACAATTCTCTGATCTTGTGAACAAAAATACCCTTCATCTCATCTTCCAGAAACGGTTGCCTGGAAGTATTCCTCATTTGCCTGATTTGAGCGTCAGTAGGTGCAAGAGGTACTTGACGTGCTTCGACTTCAGCTGGGTTAGAAGGAAATAAAGGTTCAGGTTCAGTTTCTGTGTTAATATTGGGTAAGTTTTTAAGGTTAGGTTGTTCATCATGGTTTGGGCTTGGAATTCTGTGTGGGCTAGGTAGATTGGTTTGGGTAGGTGGAATAGGTTGGCTAGTTGGAATTGGTTGAGTTGAGATTGGTTGGATATCTTGAATAGTTTGTCTAGGTGTAGCAGTTTGGATAGGTTGAGTAGGTTGGATAGGTTGGGTGGTTGGTTGATTGGAAGGTTCAATAATAGCCATCTCTTTGAATGATGGAATCTTAGGTTGTTCTCGGGTAGTTTCTGGAAGTTCTACATCCACAGGACTCAGTTGGATGTCTTCTTGTGAGCACGCAAGGATGTCCAGAATATTTGCTTCTCCTTCCCCTATCACATCTCTTTCTTCCTCTTTGATCCTCCAAAAGTTGTCATACTTTTCAACTGAAGTCTCTTCATCATCAAAGGATACGTCTATAACATAAATCTCTTCCAAACCTGTAAGCCTTATGATCTCTTCTCTTGTAGAAACCTCGAGATTTTCAACCAATGGTTCTACGTCTTCATTAACGTATAAGATCAACTTCATACCCTGACCTTCACCTCTATTTCCTTTCTCATCACCAACAAGATCAACCATTTCGGTATCCTCACCTCTGTCTGATCCACCAACAACATGTTCAGATTATGTAATAATTCTTTGACGCTTGCTCATCTCCCCCTCATGGTCATGATCAAAATCATGGTTATGTCTTTTCTTTGAACCGACTTTAGCTTTACACGAATCCTGAACTACTTTGGCCAACTTTTGAATGTGTTGAACCATTTCTAACTGAAAGCATTGAACTCAGTGATGGAAATAGCGTCACATGAGATTGGAGTTTGTTGAGCCCTTAACAATCCAATAAGAACAACATCCGAATCTTCAGCGGGTGTTGAGACAACAACTTGGCATACAAAAGTGATTTCAGCTCCTCTACCGAGAGATCAACTGGCTGAACTGGTGGTTGGAGGTGGCTGAACAGGCTCTTCCACCACTGGGCCTTTCCCTTTCAACAGACTTCTAACCTTTGCAATCTCCTACTCAAACTTGGCAGTTAAGCGGTCAGTAATGTGGTTTTCAATAGCCTTTAAAGCGCCGTCGAGGTATTCCTTTGACACGAAGTTGGGTAAAGTAACTCCGGGGTCACTTAGAATTCCCGTTGTCACAACTGTTGAGGATCCAACAATGTGGCATGTGTTTATTGCTGGAATATCGTTGACAATGACATAACTTCCACCAGATCCTCGTAGTCCAGACTGCGGAGTTACTACAGGTGTTCCGACCGGGTCACTAAGACAACCGATAATATCAGAAATAATAGTTTGTGTCCTAGGAATGAATGATGATAAAAAAATTGGCTCTAGACTCAAAGGTGCAGTGAAATAAATCGAGCTCGAGGGCAGTTGAGCTCTAGTTTCAATACCTGCCATTTCCGAGTGAAATGCAGATAGAGTTTGTGCTAATACCCCATGAGAAGATGAGACTACAGCCTGATGAGAGGAAGTAGAATGGTTGGCTAAGGTGTGCAGTTGCATAAGCGATCCGACTTATGACTTGTGCTTCCGATTGCAACACATGCAACAAAGCACTAGATTTGGTTACCCTTCTTTATTGGTAGGTTATGTTGCACTCACGATCACCATATTCCTTTTCTGCAATCTCTCTTTGTCTCAAACTTTCAACATTTTCAACTATACCTCCATCTGATCTCTTTATATCTCCCAAAACATAAGCAATATCAGTATGATCAGTGTCTATAATCATATCATCATGATGTAGAGAAACATCATCTAAGAATCCAAAACTGTGTTGGAGATTCTCATTATCAACATCTGCCTCATGAAATATAACATCTTCAGCATGATGATCCGAAGTAGCTGAAGGAACTCTCTCTGATGAACTAGTATGCCGATCCAACTCATTATCAGAATGCACATCTTCATCAGCTATCCTTACCTGAGGACTTGATTGACGCATTATAGTCCTTTCAGGTTCGGATGTAGAAAGCTCTAGACATGTGGCATCTTGTGCCGAGGTCCCCATAGCTTCAGATGTGATACTCTGAACCCCACCTGTTCCCCTCTCTGGATTTTCCCTCATCTCTCCCCGTTCCTGGACCCCCATGATCTCAGGAACCCTTACCGACTCCTCTCGCCTAAGGGTTGTGTCTTGGGTAGGGATTACCGGTGCTGGTATTCCCATAGACTCTCTATACTCTATTACGCACTCAGAGTTTGGATTGCCATATGAGAGTAGAGCTTGTGGAACTGGCATGGAGTAATTGAACTGCTTTTTCTGCTTTTGATGATATTTCATCTCAAATTCTAGAGTAAGTTCATGCTGAGATCTTTTTGGAATATCTTTGTTTCATCGGATCATGCTTCGGATAATCAGCTGTAGAAATCTCTAATAAGGCACATAAATAGGTCTCTTAGAACAACAGAAGACCACTGAGTAATCGACATGTAGATCGTACACGACTGCATGAAATAGCCTCAGGGTATGCATATTTGTGTTGTCCAGACCGGAATTTCTTGAAGTGAAGCATCTGTTGAATATTGAGAACATCTGATAGTAGAATAGAGGAAGGTTGGTCTTCTTGAAGTCACTGATCTTGGTAAGTGAACCAGTATAACCCAAGGTTAAGATGCCTTCAAATACTTCTGAATCCAGTGGGTATTGATCAAAACGGGTTCTACCCTCTCTGGAATTTGCGTCCTATAAATCCAAGATCCATCTGAGTCTTTGATACGAGAGCACAGAAGTAAAGTTTTCAATTCTGAGCCGGAAATATTTGTTGGTGTCGCTTTTGTGTGTCCCAATAACAAACGATTCAATCAAGTAATACGAATAAACAGAAACGATTATGCAAACCTGATACGATTATACCAAATAATCACTGGGATTACAAGCTTGAATCGATCTCTCTGTTTTCTTTCTATTGAGCGCCCTCTCTCTTTCTCTCTTTCTATCTCACATACGGCTACCTCTCTCAATGACAAAACTTAAACCTAATTAACACTAAACACTAAATTTAAACAAAGGCTTAGCAAGATGGGCTTGACTTGGTCCCAACATCTAAAAACAAAAAACTTATTAAATCAAAAGGACTAAAAGGAAACATACGAAAAATAAACTTTGACTATTTATTACAAAAGGACCCTAGACTATTTGTTGAGACGACTTTATCAGCTTTAACTTCAGTCTTCTATCTTCAGATAATTATGATCTTGAATCCAATAAATATGTGCTTTAACAATCTCCCCCTTTGGATCAAGATCATTCTTTAATCTTAGAAAATTCAATCTTCCTCTTTTTCTTCAGAAAGTAGCAATCTTCCCAATCGATGAGAATATCTCTTGGAAAGAAATTATCTCCAGTTTCAGCTCGGAATGTTTCAGCAAATCATCTTCAAAGAAAATTTCTTCAAAGCAGAATATCTTCAGAATATCTTCAGAAATTCTTTCAAAAACTTTTTATCTCCGCATTTCTTGATTGACGCTTCTCCCCCTTTTTGATGAAAAGAGCAAAGAGTTCATCAAAACGTGTCTTCAAGAAATTTCTTCCACCATTAATCTTGCAAACAGAACCACTGATTATCCGTCAATTCATAAAGATGTTCATCCAGATCTTTGCAAATCTAGACAATATATGAAATGAAGTGTAACGCCTGAATCAACACATGAATCAGTTGAAATTGCCTGTCAGTAACACAAAGTCACTGTGTGTAACGAATACACAATATAAAGGAGCTTATATGATGTTCACTCCCCCAGGGCTTCCATTCAAGCATCGAAACACCATAAAGGCAATTTCTATGAACGTTATGGCAAAGAAACAAATTCTTTGTGTGTTCGTGCAAGTGATAGAATAAATTAAACATAAGATGATTGCTTATAAGGCACAAAAAGTGTAAACCACTGATACAACAGTTAGTTAAACACAGACTCAATGTGCATTAGTGAAGTGTGAAGGTGGGACATACTTCCTTCTTTTCAATATCCAGATTTTCCAAATGAAAATCAGATAGCATATGTGCTGTGTCCCCTTTGAAAATGAAACATTTTCTTATTGAGAAGAAAATGAGTGGCTAGTGGGGTAATGTCAAGAGTTGGCATAGGCTAGTTGCCTGTTTCAATAATGTTCACCATGAATTGTGAAGCATTAGAAATGTGGCTGCCCGACTCAGAAAGTAGTTGGTGCAGAGTTTAAAAATTCTTTTACTCTGATCTCTCACCCACTTTCTTTTAATCTTTAAGCTCACAGCTAACCGAACTCTCTTTTGACATATTCTCTCATCACACATCCCACACTCATTTCTTTTAACTCCTCACATGCAATCACTAAGGATGTACTTCTTGGGTAGGAGACACTGGTTAGCGAGAATCCATAGAAGTTTCTTTGAAGTCCTAGCACACTGATCCCATGTTTTCCTATGAAGCATATGATGCTCAGATGGTTTAACTTTGTCAGTTAAAGCTCAAAGATGAAGCATAAAACATTTAAAATCACACTTCCAATTCAAGAAATCTGTTTGAGAATCGGGAAGTGGTTTGAACATTTAAGAATATGTTTTCTTATGATTGAAAGTTGTCCTTCTTTCAATCATATATGAGATGAAGAAAACAAATTATACCTTTCGAGTACAGTCTCACATCTCGCGAAGTCAAGCTTAAAGTCATAATGATATGAACTTGTAAGCATCCCTCAACCTACAAAAGTCTAAAAGTCTAGTCAAAGTAACTTTATTCACTGAAATTGAAATAACATAAAGCAGTAAAACACTTAATGTACGAGTTCTGATAAGAAATAATCAGAAGTCGTCGCCATACTCTTTTGTCATGAACGCTCCCCCTAAAATCATGCATTACTAACAAATTGATCAGTAAGTACAATACATTCAGTATTGCTCCCCCTCAAAATAACATTGACAATTCATAAGATATTCTCACACTCCCCCTGAGATCATGAACAAACTATTAAAGAGCAGGTATCATGCGGAATTAATAATAAAGAAATGATAAAGAGATACAATAAGAAACTTTAATAGGTAACCAGCGATTAGGTCTTAAGATTTAGCATACCAAGTTTTGAGACAAGAAAATTAAATCTGTTTTCGTCTAAAGGTTTGGTAAACAAATCTGCAAGCTGATAATCGATTTTTACAAAGTAAAGTTCAATTGTCCCCTTTTCTACATTATCTTTTATAAAATGATACCGGACATCTATGTGTTTGGTCTTAGTATGCTGAACAGGGTTAGCGGTAATCGCAATAGCGCTCTTCGAATCACAATAGATCGGGATTCTATTGAAATGATACCCATAGTCTCGCAGTTGTGTTCTCATACATAAGACCTGAGAACAGCAGCTAGCAGCAGCTACATATTCCGCTTCGCCCGTTGAGGTGGATACACATAATTGCTTCTTCGAAGCCCAACTAACGAGTTTATCTCCGAGGAATTGTATATGACCCGAGGTGCTTTTCCTGTCTAACATGCAACCAGCATGATCTGCGTCTGAATAAGATGTTAGTTCAAAGCTTGTATCCTTAGGATACCATAGACCAAGATCTGCAGTCCCTTTCAGATACCTAAAAATCCGCTTAACAGCAGACAAATGGGATTCTTTAGGATTGGCCTGATATCTAGCACATAAGCATGTAGAAAACATTATATCCGGCCTACTAGAAGTAAGATACATTAAAGAACCTATCATCCCTTTATAAGTCCTAACATCAACAACCTTTCCCGAAAGATCGGTGCCAATCTTAGTAGCAGGTGCCATTGGGGTACCAATCGGTTTACAATTTTCCATTTTGAATTTCCGAAGAATATCCATAATGTATTTAGATTGATTGATAAAAATCTCCGTTGAAAATTGTTTGACTTGCAATCCGAGAAAGAAGTCCATCTCTCCCATCATGCTCATCTGAAAACGTGACACCATGAGGTTTGCAAAGTTCTTACAGTACTTTCATCCACATATATTTGAATAAGAATGATATCGCCTTTATCCTTTTTAATAAAAAGAGTGGTATCAACCGTACCTTTTGTAAAACCTGACTTGACCAAGAATTGAGATAGGATATCATACCAGGCATGAGGAGCTTGTTTCAGTCCATAAAGAGCTTTATCCAGGATGTAGACGTGATTCGACTTATCTGGATTTAAAAACCCTTCTGGCTGAGAAACATAAACTTCTTCCTTGAGTACTCCATTCAGAAAAGTTGTCTTCACGTTCATTTGATAGACGGTGAAGTTCTTGTGGGCTGTGTAGGCTAAGAACATCCGAATCGCCTCTATACGTGCCACTGGAGCATAAGTCTCATCGTAGTCTATTCCTTCCTCTTGCCTATATCCCTTGGCGACAAGTCGTGCTTTGTTTTGGATAACGGTACCATCTTCATCTTTCTTGTTTTTGAACACCAATTTCGTACCAATGATAGTTTTACCTTGCGGTTTGGGTACGAGTGTCCAGACTTTCAGTGCTTCAAACTGATTTAGCTCATCTTGCATCGCAGTTACCCAATCTGAATCGGCAAGAGCCTCAGATATGCGAGTAGGCTCGATCTTGCTCAGAAAGGATTCATACATACATAGATTTGAAGATCCAGACCTAGTTTGCACCGGTGCAGAAGGATCTCCAATAATTTGATGTACCGGGTGCTCTTTGGTCCACTTATGTTCATGAGGGAGTGGATTAGATGCATGTTGATCATTGTCAGCATCTAGGAATCCACTGTTATCGCCTTCAGATGGTTCAGAATTAACGGGGGTTTCAGTTGAAGTAGTCGTTGCAGAAGTGGCAGTAGGTACAGCTTGGGCAGTCTGTTGATCAGTCCTGACAGTACATCCTACAGAGTCAGCTACTACTGTCTCATTAGTGTTGGTCACAACTTCAACTGTCGGAGTAGGCCTTTGAACTGGAACTTCTTGCTGAATCGGGGAATTTGATTCAGTAGAGATATCGGAAGTCGTCGGATGAGTAGCAATTGAGTCTTCTATCCTGTCAACTACAACAGAGTTAGGCAACTTAGATCCAAGAAATTCATCATAGAACAGGTCAAATAATAAATCCAAATCAGATAATTTAGAAGTAGGCGAAGAAGAGTCATCTGATTTGTTCTCATGAGGTGCAGGTCCTGGACTGGTTGGTCCAGAAGCTAATACTCCGGTAATTACGGGTTCTGAACTGATGTGCTCAGAAGCCATGTCCTCATCGAATGTAACATTGACGCTCTCGATCACAGTCTTCAACTTCTTCAAGTAAACCCGATATGCAGTAGATGTAGAGGAATAACCAACGAAGTTGCCTTCATCCGCCTTAGCACTTAGTTTGTTCAGATTTTCTCTGTCGTTTAGAACAAAACACTTACAACCAAAAACATGAAAATATTTAATGGTTGGTGTTCGGTTGTTGATCAACGCATACGGAGTCTTCTGAAATCGGCGGTTTATCATGGAACGATTCTGAGTGTGACACGCAGTCGATACAGCTTCAGCCCACAAAAATAAAGGTAAGTCAGATTGGCTGAGCATTGTCCGAGTGGCCTCGACAAGTGTACGATTTTGCCTTTCGACGACTCCATTCTGTTGAGGCGTGCGAGCATCAGAGTATTGATGGGATATCCCGACCGACTCGAGATATTCTTCAACTATCTTGTTCTTGAACTCTGTGCCATTGTCAGTCCTGAGAATCTTGACTTGTTTTTGCAGATTGACTTGGGTCGTCTTAAAAAATGTAATGAGAACTTCGGGAGTGTCATCTTTAGACCGTGGAAACTTAACCCAAGTGTATCGCGTATAGTCGTCCACGATAACCAACACATACTTCTTTCCTCCTAAGCTTTGCGTTCGCATAGGACCGCACAAGTTCATATGCAACAACTCTAAAGGAGAGCTGGTACTCGGTTCAGGATTTGGTTTGTGTGGGGATCTCTTCATCTTTCCCTTTTCACACGCTTCACACAGGTGTTCTATTTCATACTTCAGCTCTGGAAGTCCTTTCACTAACTTGCCAATGACCATCATGTTGATGTACCGAAAGTTGAGGTGAGAAAGTCGTCAATGCCATAACCAACTTTGTTGCATCGAGGCCTTTGATAGTAGACAGACCTGATTGTCAGCCTGGACCTTTGACAAGTTGATGGTTTAGAGGTTTGACTTGCGAGTGCCGACCAAGAGTTCTTTCCCTTCGTCAGTGCATACGAAAATATTTAATTGTTGGTGTTCGGTTGTTGATCAACGCATACATAATCATTCAATCAAGTAAATCAATAAACAACACAATAATGCAAACCTGATATTGATTATCTAAAATATTCAATCGATTACAAGTTTTCTTGACGATGAAATCAAACTCTGCTTCTATCTTTCTCTCTGTATACGGCGCAGGAACCACCACCACACTCTATAATTAATTTTCTCTATTAAGCTCCCTTCATCAGTGCGTACTGAACATGTCTTGGCCTTGAAATTAACCTCTAAGTCTTTGTCACAGAATTGGCCAATGCTTAATAGGTTGTGCCCTAAGCCTTCAACGTAACTCACCTTCTTGATCGTAAGATTGTCATGTACAACATCACCATATCCCAGAATTGGTGAGAACTGATCATTCCCAAAACGAACGGTGCTGCAGTATTTGTCCGTAGAATTAGACAACATACTCTTCTGCCCGGTCATATGCTTGGAACACCCGCTATCCAAGTACCACATATGACGGGTCTGCACAACACAAATCAAGAAAGAAGAGGTTTAGGAACCCATTTAAAAATGGGACCTCCACTGTTAGTACTTGATTTTGGCACCCATTTAGACTTGGGTCCGCTTTTTCTTTGAAAACCAGAAGCATAATAAGATGAATGATAATGATAAGATGAAACATAATATGAACCATACCAAACATTAGAATATTTACGAGAAGCATAATCACATTCACCATAATTTAAAAACTTTTTATTTGATGGTGCTAACTGGAATAATTGCTTTATAGAGTACTTCTTGCGAGAATCAACAAGATTAGATTTAAAAGTAGCAACATTCACAATCACATCATCTTTACAAGAAGTGTTTTTATTCAAAATAAAACTAGAACTAGATTTAGCTTTCTCGTCTATCTTCTGTTTCGGTATCCATGCAGTCTTAACTCCAACCCTTTGCTTTCTCAAATCTGAAACATGTGAAACTTTAGAGTTAGAATGATGAGAATTAAGAGAATGCTTCTTCTTTGGCTTACCAGTGTGGATCGGTTTCTGTGAAAGCTGATATTTTTGTTTCTTACCTTTTGCTTTCTTTGATTTCACAAAAACTGATTTATCAACTTTTGTTGATGTTTCACCTTTTTCAAACACACTAGGTAATCCAAAAGAATTAACAACCCAAGATGAATGATCAGGAAGTTTAGAGGTAAAATCAAATTGAGCAACACAGTCATTCAAACTACCATAAGAGTTTAAGAAATTAAGATCATTCTCAAGTGAACCAAACCTGTCATCAGAATTTAAAGCCTTGGAGAATTTATGAAAAATTGTATTTTTGAACACTGTTGAAAATACAGTTTGTTCTAGTTCCATCAAAATTCTTTCTTCTGTAAGAGTATTCTCGAGTTCAGAAATTTTACTTTCCAAAACTAGAGGAGGTACGTAAAGCTTACCTTCGATGGGCTTAGCCTCCAACTCTTTTACAGAATAGCTCTCAAAATAATCATTTGAAAGAAATTTTGATTTATTAGAACTATAACTGTTATTCAACTTTTCATAGCGAAATGGAAGTTGAACTTTAGCTGTGTTCTTTCTTTTATCATATTCCTTGGCTTTATCTTTTTCAGACAGACTAGTCCAAAAGGGTTTGAGTTCCTGATGTTTAGGAGCCAACAACATAAACCCAAAGTCATAAAGTGCAGACACATCAGATATACCCTTTTTGAGATGATGTGGGTTCTTGTAACCAAGTCCCCAAGTATCAGGTTTCTCTTTTGGTTTGTTCAAATGAATAGTGTGTTCAGTTTGACCTAAAGAATGTAATTTCTCTTCCAAAGCATTCACCTTGTCTATTAAAGATTTTTTTCTTTTGAAGTAGAAAAATACCTTTTAGAAATATCTATAGACTTAAACTCACATTCTCTATACTTAGAAACAGTTTCAGACAACTCTTTATGAATTATAGTCTTTTCTTTAGCGCAGGTGTCTATATTTTTATGCAAAGTTTCAATTAATACATTTTTTCTCAGCAATATCATTACTAAGTTTATGTATAGATTGATTTTTCTCATTTATGACACCTTTCTCACGCTTCAATTTAGACTCTAATTCTTGGAGTTTAGACATCATGGCATGCATTTGGTTCAGAAAATCAGATTCAGTTAAGTTACATACCTCATCATTGTCTCCATCATCAGAATCAGCTTCAGCTTCTGACTGGTTCTTCCCCATCAAGCACAGATGTGCAGTCTCATCCTTCTCTCCTTCTTCAGACTCTTGATCCGAATGGTCGAGCCAGTATTCATCCTCCGCCATTAATGCTTTTCCAGCCTCTTGTTGCTTGGCTAGAAGCATCTTATTCTTGTAATATTCGTAGTTTCGGACTTTAGGTTTTCGGCAGTCCTTGGCAAAATGACCAAATCTGCCACAATTGTAGCACTTCATCGGTTCTTCCTTCTTGAACTCATCAGCTCCATCCTTGTTCTTGTCTTCTGGTCTCTTTTCTTCAACTTTCTCCTTATTCTTGTAGTTATTCGGACCAGACGAGTACCTCCGACTGTTGGAATTTGGCTTTTTATAGAACATCTTTTGGAAAGCCCTGGTTAACATTAGCATGGCTTCCTTTAGTTGTTCACAATCGTCAGAGTCAAAATTTGCCTCGCTATCAGCCTCTTCTGATTCAGATTCTATCACCTTCTTCTTCTTAGACTTCTTCTTTACCACAAGAGCAACTGGATCAGCAACTGCTTTGTCAGCCTTTTTCATCTCAGCCTTGATCTCTTCCACCTCTTCCTCATTCTGTCTGAGGATTTCATACACTTCATGAAGTGGAATGTCGTTCAGATCTTTCAACTGCCTCATTTGTCTGGTGAATCTCTTCCACTCAGGCTGAATGTTGCTGAGAAATTTCACATTTAACTCAACTTGAGATTTGTTGATCGTGTTCTTGCTGAGCTCGTTCAGCAATGTGACAAATCTGTCATAAGTGGCTTCGAGTGATTCTCCAGCTTTGGCTTTGAATTCTTCATAATTATTCAAGCAGTTGGAAACTTTAAGTTGGTTGCCGACTTTTGATCCAATCATCATCTTCTCCAATTGATCCCACATTTGCTTGCCGGTAGCATTGTAGCTATCAATCTTGACATATATTTCATTCGGTATGCCTTGGAGAATAAATGATCTTGCCAGCTTGTCACCCTTGTGTCTCTTCAACTGATCTTCCGTATATTCACCAATTGATAACTTATACTCTGTCTCTTCTTCTTCACCATTTTCTCCGGCTACAGTGAGAATCCTGGTTGGAGGTGTCATGATTCCTTCTTTCAGAGATTTTCTGATATAATCTCCCAAATCATGTCGATCGATGAAGTCCAAGAATCTGTCCTTCCATTGCTCGTACTCCCCTTTGAAGAGTACTGGTGGCTTTACATCTGTTCCAATGGCAAGAGTTTCCCGAGACATTCTTACTGATATGATTAGTAGTCTAACTTATCTGATACGATACAATAAACTAGATGAGATCGTTAGAAATCAAGATAAAATCACACAATACTGAAAATCTTAGAATGAAATTCAGAAAAATCTGATCACGAACAGAACTTTGTCCCCCTTCTCAGACTTAGCACGGGGGCAACGCCCTTGCGGGGTCGAGGGGCAGCGCCCCTAGAGAAAAAAATTCCACTATTAAAAGCCATATTACAATTTTGAAAAATTCTCAGAAAAAAAATTCTAAGATAGGAACAGTGATTGGCGTAAACAGTGGAGTGCTCGACCGGTATACTTGTTCGATCGGGGAAGTGCAAAGACCGGTAGAATGCTTAGACCGATAGTGTGCTTAGACCGATAGTGCTTAGACCGATAGTGCTTAGACCGATAAATGCTTAGACCGGGGTGGACTGTGTGTGTACCGGTCGACCGATAAGGTGTGGTCGATCGATAGTGAAAGACCGATAAAGTTCGACCGATATTGTTCGACCGATATAAGCTTAGACCGATATGTTCTTGAGACTTATCGACCCAGAAACACAAAAATCAACCCAGAAACTAATCAAAACTCAAAATTGAACAACCAAACTTTGCAAAAAACGATCGATTAAACCATTAGAACTGATTGCTAACAATTAATTTCAATAATAACCACTCTATGAAAAATCAAAGAATTGGACAGTGCTGTGCTCGTGACGACCAAACAGATCCAAATTCACCAAATAAGCAATCAAATTCAATTCAATACTCAAATCAAACATTACCCAAACGAGATAATAAACAAACCGATCACTAAGCAATAAAAAATACTCGATTAACAATCACACAATGCTAAAAATTGAATCTTTGACAGATAAAAGAACAAAAAAAAATATTCAATTCAGTCTGTACTAGCTCTGATACCAATTGTGTGTCCCAATAACAAACGATTCAATCAAGTAATACGAATAAACATAAACGATTATGCAAACCTGATACGATTATACCAAAGAATCAAAGGATTACAAGCTTGAATAGATCTCTCTGTTTTCTTTCTCTTGAGCGCCCTCTCTCTTTCTCTCTTTCTATCTCACATACGGCTACCTCTCTCAATGACAAAACTTAAACCTAATTAACACTAAACACTAAATTTAAACAAAGGCTTAGCAAGATGGGCTTGACTTGGGCCCAACATCTAAAAAGAAAAACTTATTAAATCAAAAGGACTAAAAGGAAACATACGGAAAATAAACTTTGACTATTTATTACAAAAAGACCCTAGACTATTTGTTGAGACGACTTTATCAGCTTTAACTTCAGTCTTCTATCTTCAGATAATTATGATCTTGTTAACAACTTTCAAACACATATTCGATTGTCTTCCAGACTTGCTGTAAATATATCAGTGGAACTGCAGCAGTGTCTGTCAGAGCATGATGAAGTGGATGGCCTTTCAGAATTTCCACAACAAGTGGATTGACATTCAGACTATCAAAGTCCACATGATGGTTGTTGGGATATAGAAACTAGTACTCAGACTGGCTTATCAGGGCTTCATCAGGATCTTCACCAATTTCAGATTGAAAGTGGGATCTTGAGGATGGCATAGGAGTCTCTTTAGAACCATTTGAATCATGTTCATCCATATGGACACTTTGATCGTGAATTTGTTCTTCCGCCATTGATTACCTGAAAAAAAATAACAAGAATTGTATAAAATCCAATATGTTAGTCAATAAGCGCAAAACATGTTTTCAGATTTCATTTTGATACACAAAGTATCAAGTACAAAAAGATTGTAATTTGAAGGTAAAAAAGATAAGCACAAATTAGTTACAAAGAACAAAATGTAACTAAAGAAAATTAAAAAAATGACTCAATTCTGACCAAAAACTCTTGAAGTTATGATTTTGTTTTCAAAATTGAAGTAGTAGTGATTGAACACATAAGTATCTGACAAGTACAAAAAAAATTAATAAAAAAATGTTAAGTATAGAACCCTCATATTATTAAGAAATCTCAGAACTCTCATGGCATTGAAGTGAAACCAAGAACTCGCAAAGAACTGGAACTAGTCATAGAACTCTCAAAATAAGAAGTAATGAATAGAACTCGTATGACACTTCTTTTATCCAAAAACTCTCAAAAATTTGTGTTCTAACTGAAGAACACGCATAGAACAGTGTTTATCAAAAATTTAAAATTTTGAACTTTGAGCCCAAAAAATTTAAATTTTATATTTAGATATTGAGTTAATTTCAGACTTCAAGTTACATCTTTTACAGATTTAATCAAGTTCATAAGTCTAAAATAACAGTTCATGATTTAATTAGTTCGATGGATTTCCAGTCCTAGTTCAATAGTTCGAGAAGAACAAGAACAAATGTAATAGTCCATGAGTTCAGTTCATGAGTTTTGTGTCAAATCCAGAGTCCAAAATGTTCAAGTAACAATCCAAAGTTATGGTATCCCTGCAAATCAACAATCAAAACCCATATACAAATGTATTTCGAAACAATCATACATCCATAACAAATATGAATCCATAATCAAAGTTCAAAAATTTCGGTCAGAAGATGAACCGACAAAATAATCGAACAAGGAAACCGTAGAAATTCACAAATCGAATCTGACAAACAACAAGCAAATGATACGAAAACAATATAGAAACAATAAAGAAACAGTGATCAATCGAAAACCTACACTTGATTCGTCGATGAACAGGTCTGAAATCAAAGTTCGCAAAAGAAGCTCGAGAGAAAAAAATAAACTCGCTGAATGAAATGAGAGAAATGAATCGATAATCTGGAAAACTCGCGAATTTATACCCTGAGAACGAGTTGACAAATGGCATGATGGGGTTGGTTGATGCACTTCTCGCATAACAAAGAAAAGATACTTGCCGCACGAAGAATGGCATGTGTGTACTTCACGCATGAATGATGTGCACGAAGTATGAAAAACTCGCACGATATAGCTTGCACGAAGATAAAAATCGCATAACCTTATATGCGCGAAGCTTGATGAACAGTACAAACCCGCACGCAGTTGTGTGCACGAAGTAGAAACGCGCACGACATAGCTTGCACGTTTTGTACTTCTCGCATCCTTTCCTATGCGCGAAGTGAGAACTCATATGACTCAGTGTGCACGTTCTACACTTTGCGCATGCAATGATTTGCGCGAAGTAGAAACTTGCATAAGGCTATGCGCGTTCTACAATTAGAAAAATTTTGAAAAATTTCCAAAAATGGAAAATTTCCAAAATTGCTTTAAACTTCTATCCAAAAATAGCAAGTTTTGTAAAATGACTTTTAAGCACAAAAATAAACTTTTTCTCTGCAAATATTTCTTTCTGATTTCAAATCCTTTTGAAAATACATACTCACACACTCACTTACAAACATTCCAATATGCTCCCCCTTGATGTGTGCAAGTCTATGTATTCCCCCTTGATATGACATTCTGCTCAGCTTACTGAAGTACGAGCTCTGATCTAATGTGATCAGAAGTCATAGTCCATGATATGAGTTTTTTATGCACTGCATGAAACTTTCACACTGCAAAAAATAATAAGACTTGGTACTCATTGTACATGAGTCCATAGTTGTTAACAATGTCAAACTTTTGAAACAGAATATTGACCAAAACACAAAACAAATAGACTCAACTCCCCCTCAACAACATGTATAGAAATAGAAATATAACTATGCATCAAGGTTCAACATTCCAAGCTTGCTGACCAAAAATATAAATCTCTTTTCATCAAGAGGTTTTGTAAATAAGTCAGCAACCTCAAAATCAGTAGAAACAAAATGCATTTCTATATTTCCTTTCTCAACATGATCTTTTATAAAATGATACCTGATGTCGATATGCTTAGTTTTAGAATGTTATACCAGATTAGAAGTTATTGCAATGGCACTCTTAGAGTCACAGTAAATGGGGACTCTGTTGAATGTATATCCATAGTCCTTCAGCTGAGTCATCATCCATAGAACCTGTGAGCAACAACTAGCAGTTGCAACATATTCTTCTTCAGCTGTAGAAGTTGATACACAGTTCTGCTTTTTAGATGACCAGCTTACTAACTTGTCACCCAAGTGATCTGCATCTGTGTAGGTTATTAGTTCAAAACCAGAATCTTTCAGATACCAAAGGCCTAGATTTGGTGTGCCTTTGAGGTATCTGAAGATTCTTTTAATTCCAGCAAGATGGGACTCTTTGGGATTTGATTGATACCGAGCACAAAAACATGTAGCAAACATTATGTTCGGTCTACTTGATGTCAAGTACAGAAGAGATCCAATCATGCTTCGTAGGTCCTTTGGTCTACTGATTTTCTAGAGATATCAACATCTAATAGACTTCCCGATTGCATTGGAGTCTTCATGGGTGTTGAAGAGTTCATTTCGAATTTCTATAACATGTCTCTAATATATTTGGCTTGGTTTATGAAAATCCCTTGCGGGGTTTGTTTTACTTGTAAGCCAAGAAAGAAATTTAATTCACCCATCATTGACATTTGAAATATTTTCTTCATGATGTTTTGGAATTCATCACAAAGATCAGAATTTGTAGAACCAAAAATAATGTCGTCTACATATATTTGTACCAGTATTAAGTCCTCACCTTTCTTTTTAAGAAACAAGGTTGTGTCTATTATACCTTTTCGGAAACCAAACTCAGTCAGATAGATTGACAAAGTTTCATACCATGCACGCGATGCTTGCTTCAATCCATAGAGCGCTTTATCTAGCATGTACACATGATCTAGGAACTTTGGATCAGTGAAGCCTTCAGGTTGACTCACATATACTTCTTCTTGTAGTACACCGTTGAGGAAAGCTGATTTGACATCCATCTGGTACACTTTGATGTTTTTGTGTGCAACATACGCAAGAAAGATCCTTATAGCCTCGATCCTTGCCACGGGTGCGTAGGTTTCATCATAATCGTTTCCTTCTTATTGCGTATAACCTTTCGCCAAGCCGTGCTTTGTTCCTGACAACAATGCCTGCTTTGTCCTTTTTGTTTCGAAAAACCCATTTAGTTCTTATGATAGTTTTGACCTTAGGTTTCGGTACTAGTCTTCACACCTCGTTCCGCTTGAATTCATTAAGCTCATCTTGAATTACATTTATCCAATCTGGATCTTTGAGTGCTTCAGAAGGCTTTTTCGGTTCCAAGCTTCTCAGAAAATTTGAGAACATACAGAAATTGGGAGATGTAGATGCAGTAGCTGATCTGGTAGATACCCTAGCATTCGGATCTCCAATAATATTCTCTGAGGGGTGACATGAAAATGAAATTCCCAGATTACAATCAAGCAATCAAACCAATCTCAATCAGATTATGTGTGACAGTGATCAAGAACTAGAGAGAGATTAGAATGTAGAGAGAGAAAGTATCAATCGTGTTATGATATTACAATGTAAAGCTCTTACAAAATTACAAGTAAAAAACATATTTATATGAACTAAGAAACACTCAAGTAATCAAACTAAACTCTCAAGTAACTTGAACAATGACCCACTCAAACTCTCAAGTACTTAAAACCCTTCTAAGACTTATGTTGACTTTCTCACAATTTGACTATCTTTGACTTTCATTGGCTATTCAAGAATAAAGACTTTTACATGACTTTTCTCACTAAATCTTGGATACAATTTAATACACTAACATTCTCCCCCTTTGTATTAAAGATTTAATAAAAAATTTGACATTAGTCTTCAGCGCTTTGATTCTTCAATCTTTAACTCTGACGACTTTAAACTTTGAAGCTCTTTCTGAAGTTGTTGAAGAATCTTGAAAAGTCTTTAACACTTTGCAGCTTTGGAAAGTCAACAAGTCTTGATCAAATCTTTGAAACTCTTTAAAACTTTTGAAACTTCGAGGGATCTTTGAAAATTGTATCTTCTTTACTTTAATCTCTTGACCGTCTTCGGAAAAACAAACTTTCACGAATCTTCTAATTTGACTTTGAATAAACTCAGAATGATTTCTTTTCATCTGGCTTGGACTTTCAGAATCATCTTTAGAAAGCCTTTTTTCTTCAAATCAACTTTGAAATTTGAATCTTTCAGAAATTTCTTCCACTTTTTGACATCTCATCTTTGAAATTGATCTTTGTAAATTTCTCCCCCTTTTTGATGATTGTGAGCATCATAATTATCAAAACATCTTCAATTTCAACATAATCTTTGATTCTCCCCCTTGAAAATACATTCTCCTCCTTTTGATCTGAACTGAATCATGAACTGTATATACCCGAATCTTTTCAAATTCAGATATAATGGACGTTGTAACCCTGATTGAACAAATGAAACAGTTAGGAGTGCCTGTCAGTAACACAGAGTTACTGTGTACAACGAATGTACAATTTAAGGAGCTGGTTTGATGATGACTCCCTAGGACTTCCATTCAATCATTGAAAAACACAAGGTTTATCTATGAATATTCTGACAGAAAAACATATTTTTTGTGTGCTCGTGCTTGTGTATGAAAGAATTTAGCACAATGATTGTGTTTCATAAGACTCAAATTGTGTAAATTGTTGAGACAGCAACAAGTATTACACGGACTCAATGTGCATGAAAGAGGTGCAAAGGTGGGGCAACGTTCCTTCTTTTTCAATATCTAAATCTTCCGAGTGAAGACTATATAGCAGATATGCTGCGTCCCCAAAGAAAATGAAACATTTCTTTGTTAAGAAAGAAACGAGTGACTGGTGGGGTAATTGCAAGAGTTGGCATGGGTTCACTGCCTTTTTCAATGATGGTCACCAAAGAATGTGAACCAATCAGAATATGTGGCTGCCCGACTCAGAAAGTGGTTGGTGCAGAGTTTTGATATTCTTTTGACTCTAATCTCACACCCTCTTTCTTTTTAAACATTTAAGCTCACTTCTAACCAAACTCTCTTTTACATTTTACTGCTCCACACAATGAGAAAAACTCAACTGGATGAGTTATCTCCCCCACTCTTTGATTTTGACCCCTCACCCCTCATTCACTCAAGGATAACTTCCTGGGTAGGAAACACTGGTTAACGTGAATCCATGGAAGTTCTGTTTAAGCTCACACACGAATCCCATGTAAGGCCTAAAAGAATAGTTACTCAACAGTTTAACTAAACAGTTAAGCACAAAATGATAATATTGTCGGAATGTATGCTCATTTAAAATTAAGAATGAAATTTGAGCATTTGAACAATGAAGATCTCTCAAAACAAGAATATTGAATGAATGAAATGAAATCAAGAGAATTGTTTTGAGAATCTGACATTGTATCAATTAGATCAAATGAAATGGTTAGGGTATCAAAGAATTGGATATTTTGTTTATATGAACAAATATAAACAATTTAGCAATGAACGCTCAAGTTGAAATGATGATTGTTGCTCAACAACAGTTGAAAGCAAACGGGAGTATTACCATCGAAAAATTGTTTCATTATGAGACATGGTAATAACAATTTCAAATGAAGTACTGAATCGATGTGTATGAATACTTGACAGTATATAGAAAAGATAATACGCAAGTATTAATCTTTGGAAACACACGGCCAGTTAAACATTAAAGCTCAATAATGAAAAACATTTAAAATCACACTTCTTAATTCATGAAATCTTTTGAAAATAGAGAAGTGGTTTGAACATTTAAGAAATTATTTTTCATGCTTGAAAGTTGTTCTTCTTTCAAACAATCAGAGATCTAGGATTAGAAGATATTTACCTTTAAGCTCCCCCTCAAATCATTATAGAATGATTTAGGTCTATTATGCTCCCCCTGGATATTTGCAAAATATCCATGTCTGAACATTAAGAACGGGTCCTGATCTGTCATATGATCAGAAACCACAATCTTTTACATTAAAGTTCGGGTTCTAAAATGAAGTGTTTAGAAGCCATTGTTCTTTGACTTTGAAGTCCGAGTCCTGAGTTGATTTACTCAGAAGTCATCAATTTTGTACTTTGAAGTACGAGTCCTGATCTGTACATGATCAGAAGTCAAACATCTTGCTCCCCCTAAACCTGTGGTACCTGGGAAACAGATTTAACAGGTTTTGGTACCCACTGGTATTTGGGTCCTTGTATGTTAGATTTAGAAATCCACCTCTCATTAGATTTATATCTTTTAAAATCCGAAATCTGAGAAGTAATTCTGTAAGATCCATACCAGTTATGAGCAGTTTCTTTTTGAATGAAGTCTGTTAGATTAAATTAGCCCCCAATTTAATTGAATGTTTTATAAAGAATTGTATTTTGGGCTTTTTAAATAGTTGTGTGGGCTTGAGTCTTTTCATTGTAAATGGGCCTTATATAAAGGTTCCCATGGCTCATTTGGTCATTTAGGTTATTTGGAGAGAACATTTTCACACACACAGATCAGGTGAATTTCATGAGAGTCGTTTAAATTCATAGTGTGGTGTTCTTCCAATATCCCCTCCATTGTTATTCAATCAAAGCATATGAGATGTGATTTTGATGATTGTTGTTATTAATTTCTCTCTTATATCTTCTATTTTATGGAGTTCTTCATTTGTTGTCTGTATTGGGATCTAACAATTGGTATCAGAGCCAAATGAAGAAACTCTTCTTCATTTCGGTCATCTATGGCAACAATGGAAGATTGAATGATTATTTTGTTGTTTTGGTGCTTTGATTGGTTAAATCACATGAGCCTTGACACAAATATCATTCTGTGATTTTTTTCACTGTTTTTGTGCTTATTGAAAATCCATTATTTGATATAGATGAGATTTGGATGATCTTTTATAGAATATTTGTTTGATTCTACACCAAATCTGGTTTCTGCACACCACATGTTTGATGAAATGCCTATGAGAAGATTTAATTTCATTTTGGTTAAATCTGATCAGTTTTATTACATGTGTGTGTTCTTGATCTTTCTCATTCATTGGTCTACACTTGATAAGCACTAAGTAGATGATTGATCTATGATCTCATCCTTGTGTGTGCTTTAGTCCATAGCCTTTATAGCATCTTGGATTCAAGGCTATTGATCCTTGATCTGGCTTTATTCAAATCCGAGATTGGACTCTCTTTTTATTCAGATTTTGGTTTGTGAAATTTTTGGGTTTGTTTGTGGATTAGCATATTTTTCTTTGATCTGGAGTGACAAGGATATGCCTTATATTATGTGTTATGGATGCACACAACCTAGTGGATTGGATTTGTCAATCGATTTGATTTTAAAGAATTCATCTAGGTGCTTTCCAGAATGTTAATCTGTCTTTCTGTCGATCAGATGTGACCACAAGTGCTTTAATTTGATCATATTCAGAATTTTAAGTTGTACCTGTTAATGTAAAACAATCCCTATTGTGCAGATTGTTTTCATGTTATTACAGAGTTTTCAAACAGTTTCCAGATTTCAAGCTTGATATGTGCAGATGCGGGCAGATTGTTCAGATTCATGTCTGAAGAGGAGTTATGCATTTGTTGTTGTTTCCATAAATTTGAACCATTTGACAGATTCAAATTCGTGTGCTGATGATAATCAAGGTTGTCCAAAATTTTCTATTCAACAGATTTAGTTGTTGCTGCTAGGTTAAAATCGAAAGGGGCTGTTATGTTGAAATTCTAGAGTTGCAGACTTACAGTCATGATTGTTTAGAGTTTTTAACAGTTTCCAAATTGGATGCAGAAAAGGGCAAGAGATCGCTCAAGTTATTGTTCAAACAGATAGTAGTTGTTGTTGGATCATAATAGAAAGTTGTTGTCAAAACATCAAGTTGCTGTAATTTAAAACAAAACATATTGTGTTGTTAATTCGAAGTGCAGCTACAGATTTGATACATAGCTGTTGTGGACATTTGATTTTTGCATCTAGACTTGTCAAAGGCTGTCCATGTTAACTATGTGTTCAAAATAACTGAACCATAATTAGTTTCAAAATCGCAGAGTTGCTGTCAGATTTGCGCAGCTGTAGAACTTTGATCATATCTCTCTCCTTATCGCTCCAAATTTGACGAATGCAGATGCATTAGATTCCTAAGACACAGATGAACATTTTTCATGTTTTGAGTTTGTTCTGAATCGGTGTGCTGAATGGCCAGAATCTGCGTCGAAGTCAGTACATAGCTGCTGGACAGAAATTGCTATTTGATCGAGAAGCTCTGGCCAGAGGTACCAGAGGCTCTGGTTGTACACAGAGTTACAGAGGCTGTCCAGATCCACAGAGTATATACAAAGGATGATCAAAAGGCGTATATACACAGAGGCTAAAGTGCATAAGTTTTTGCAAAGCCTCTGTAGGTTGTCGAGAACTCTTCAGAGGCTGTGAAGTGCAGAACCCCTGTGCACGCGCTGAAGTTCAAAGGGGCAGAATAGGCACATCAGAGGTTAACGTGCAGAACCTCTGTAAGGATGTCCAGAGCGTGCAGAAGTGTTTTCAGAGGAGCACAAAGGGTTGTTGGTGCAGAGCTTCTGTAAGCAACACAGAAGCATCCACAGAGGCTCTGTGACCAAAACCTCTGAAGAGAAGAAAACAGAGAGGAGGACCATAGGTAGACCCAAGCACGCACATCAGAGGTCGATGGTCAAGAGGTCGCAATGAGCCAAGAGCCCGAAGTCCGAATTTTTCGAATTTTCTGACAGCATTGCGCTGTTTCAGAAACACGTGCACAACTTTTTATTCGAAACTCCAATTTACATGAATCCAGTTGCGTTGGATTTCTAAAACACAGACGTACGATTTTTATGTTTTGAGTTTTGTCAAATTCCGTGATATGATATGCCAGAATCTACTTCAAAGTCTGCGTTAGAGTGCTGGACCGAAAGCATCGCATTTCACTCGCGCTCTTTCCGCTTTCAAGAACGGTGTTCTATCGACGTTTCTTCATGGTTTAAAGCTGCTATTGTGAAACATAATTTTTCACTCCCTCCTCCATTATTCAAGTTTAAGGCTCGGTACTGAACGTTTACTCAACGGGATCTTAAGAGTCAAAATTTCTGTTTTGACGACCGTTATGCGTAGCTGTGGGAAAACTTGCACAACTCACTCATTTTTCATCCAAAATGGATGAATCAAAGCTCGTTGGAAATCTAACAGGCTAAAGTTCAATGTCCATGTTTTATGTTTTCTCTCAATCAGATTCCTTGATGGTCAAAAACAGCAGTGAAGTTGAGACATGAAAGCTGGACAAATTAGGATAATTCGTCTAAGTCTTTCAATAATATGAGCCTACATTTGAGGGGGAGCTTATGATGCTTTGAAGACTCGAAGAACGGCACACCAAAGATTCTAAAGAAATCAAGGGGGAGACTATATGATGATGTTTTCTTTATAAAACATTAGGGGGAGATTGTTAGATTAAATTAGCCCCCAATTTAATTGAATGTTTTATAAAGAATTGTATTTTGGGCTTTTTAAATAGTTGTGTGGGCTTGAGCCTTTTCATTGTAAATGGGCCTTATATAAAGGTTCCCATGGCTCATTTGGTCATTTAGGTTATTTGGAGAGAACATTTTCACACACACAAATCAGGTGAATCTCATGAGAGTCGTTTAAATTCATGGTGTCGTGTTCTTCCAATATCCCCTCCATTGTTATTCAATCAAAGCATATGAGATGTGATTTTGATGATTGTTGTTATTAATTTCTCTCTTATATCTTCTTTTTTATGGAGTTCTTCATTTGTTGTCTGTATTAGGATCTAACAAAGTCATTCTCTCCACAGTAAGAACAACATATTTTCTTTTGAGCAATCCTGATCAAATGATTAGTCGAGTAATATATATCAGAATTACCAAAAAATTTACCTTTGTGTGCACTGTTCCTTTTGGCTTTAGATGTGGATGCAGATGCTTTGTCCTTCTTCTTCTCATCAGGAGAATCTTTAACTCTCCAGACCATCTGACTTTTCTTTGATTGCTTTCCAAGAGATTTTACATAATAGCTCGCTGAACCATCAACAGATTTGTCATAAAATAGATTTGATGGTTTGATCTGATTTGATTTGACAGTTTGTGATTTGACACTTTTGTTTTTGAAAACATTTTTGTCATTGATAGAACTAGAAGCAGTTTTAAAAGAGCAAACTGATTCGGTGATTGATTGATCTCATCAGCACAAACTTTTTCTGACAAATCAACATTTGCAGCTTCTAAGTTCTTTATCTTTTCAGATAAAATGTTTCTTTCAGAAGTAAGTGTGTCAAATTTCTGTTTCAAATCAGATCTAGCCATCTGTTCTTTAAGAATATCTGATGATAGAACAGAGATTTTGGACATGAGCTTGGATATTTCAGTTTCAAAATATGAACGTTCTTGCTCAAAATCTTTTTGAAAGTTCTTGGATTTATCAGAAATTTCATTGAAGATCCCAACATTTCTCTTTTCAAAATTTTTCTTTTCAGACTCAAAAGACTTTTTCTTTTCTTTGAAAATTTGTCTTTCCTTTTCTAATAAGTCTTGTAAAATTGAGATTTGTTTGGGAAATTCAGTGTTTTTATCTTCAAGAACTTTTCTTTCCTTAGCAAATGTGTCTCTTTCAGTAATTAGAATCTTTTCAAAATCAGACACTTGCTTGGAAAGTTTAATGCATCTCAGCTCAAGATCCTTTTTTTCTTGCAAAGTTTTCTTAGAAAGTTCAGAAATCTGTTGAGTAGAAGATGTCTTCACACTTGATTTTTCTTTTTCTGCTTGGAGACTTGTTTGCAGTTCAACATTTTTCTTCTCCAAAGCAGATATCTGATCTTCAAAAGCCTTAAACTTGTTTTGAAGCTTGACTAATTCATCTTTCAGCTCAGATGATTTCTGTTCAGACATCTTCAGTTGGCTTTGAAGATACGCAATCTTTCTGTCTTTCAGCTTGATTTCTTTTTCACAAGCTTGAATAGTATTTTCTTTTATTTTAATCATTTCATCTTTCTCTTTAATCTCCTTCTCTCTTGCACTGATAATACCTGCACAATCGGATTTAGCAATTTCAGTACATTTTGCACAAACAGGAGTTTTATCAGAATTTGACAAATTTAATTTAAACTCCTGAATCTGCTTTTGAAGCTTTGAATTCTGATTTTTCAGTTTGTCTCTTTATGCTTCTAAAACCGGTATCTCAGGCATGTACAAGACTGCCATATCTCTTGCGGACAATATAGTATTCCCTTTATCATCAGTAGTAGGCATCTTGACAGATTAGCTTAAAAAAAATGATCGTCAAAAATCAGAAAATTATGACCACAATCAAAATATGTCCCCCTCCGCAGACTTAGCACGGGGGTTCCGCTAAGTCTTTAAACTCGCATGACATTATACGCGCTAGTCACTGTTCACCGAGGAACTCGCAGATGGTAACGTGCGTGTTTCTAGAACTCGCAGGACTTTAGTAGCGCGTTTTGGTCAAACTCGCATGACTATGAAACTCGCAAGGCACTGAAAGCGCAAATCACTGTTCACACTGAAACTCGCCAGTAGCTACGTGCGCGTTTTATGTCGTTTGCGCGTTATAGCGTTTGCGCGTTTAAGAGGTTTGCGCGTTTCAACACTTAGACAAATTTTGACATTTTTGAAACTCGCAGGCTTAGCTTGCGCGTTCTTCAGCTTGAATCTTGCGTGTTCTTGAGATGAACTTGCGTGTTTTGAAGATCTTGCACGTTTTGACAATTCTGATCACGAAATCGATCCAAACTTCGAATTTCCCTTCCAAATCTTCTGCCAATAATCACAATAGGCTCGAAAAGTGAAATTGATCACTTTTTATCAAACAACAATGATCAAACAATGAAGATTACAAGTGATTGATCGATTACAGTGCATTTTTATTTGTGTTTTCAAGAAAATACGAAAACCCAAAATTCAAACGAATTAGTGAGTAATTCGTAAACAAATTTGAGTACAATGTGATCAATGATCCTAATCGATCACTACTAAACCAATTTAACAATCTAAGAACAACAAAATAATGCAAAATCGATTCAACAGTGACTTTTTCAAGAAACGAGTATTTTCTTGAATTTATCAAGAATTTGAATCTGATTTGGTGATGAAATCTTTCTGAATTTGTTTGGTCTGCTCTGATACCAATTGAAATTGTATTCCCAATCCAAATCAAGCAATCTCTATTCAATATATGACAATATCAAAGTATATTTCTAGAGAGAGAGTGTAGAGAGAGAAAGTGTTCATCTCATAGATCTTACAAATATACGTACAATGAACTTACACAAACTAACAAGTCATATCCCTATTTATACCAAGGATATGAACTCACACAAGTAACTAAACAACATATTGACTTAACATACTTTGACTTTGTTGACTTTGCTAAACTTGACTTTTCCTATTAAATCTTGGATACAATAATACACTAACACCTTTCTCTTCTTTTCAATCTTCTTCAACTCATCTTGGACTTTTGTGTTGTCTTTGTCTTGGGTTGCTTTCTCCTTCATCATATTTATCTCAACCTCAACACTGAAGACTTTATCTTTCAGCTTATCTCTTTCAACAAATATTTGTATATTTGACTTTCTTAGCTCTTCACAAGTTTCACTTGAGATGTTTGCTTTTCTTCACAGCTCATCTAGTTCTTTTTGCATTAGCTCCTTCTTTGACCATGTAGAGTTTGAAGTAAGATTTTCAGACTTCTTCAGCTTTGCTTGAAGAATTGAAATATCTTTCTCTTTTGCATCAATGATACCTGCAAAGTCAGTCTTAGAATTAGTAATGCATACTGAACACATGAAATCTTTCTTCGAATCTTTTGAATTTTCTTTTAAAACATTAATATGAGTAAGAAGAGATGAATTTTGAGTCTTTAAATCCTTATTCTCAGCTTTAAGAGGTAATATCTCGGATTTGAGTTTTTTAATCTCTTTTTCACAATCAAAATACATGCTTCTATATCTTGATAATTGTCCAAGAAGACTTTTAACATTTGCCTTTGCTTCAGAGAAATTCATCTTTTCAAAATCATAGCTGTAACCTTCAGGCATCTTGAAATCTGTTAAAAAATATACTAGAAATGATCGTTAGTCCAAATGAAATCACACAAATATAGAAAACATGAAATAAAAATTCATAAATGAAATTTTCAAGAATTCAAACAAGTCAGGAATTCGTAATTCACAAGAAATGGCAAGGAATTCGCAATCAACACATATAAGCAAAGAAATTTGCAAACAACACTGAGAAACACCCAAAATTCGCAAGCTACACATAATTTGAAATCTTGGTTCAGAATTCGCAACTCACACACCTGCGAATTATGAGTAATTCGCAATACTCACAGTTGCGAATTCTGTCCTTAGAAAGAATTAGAAAAAACTTTTCGCAAGAGTGACACTAGCGAATCTGTCCTTAGAAAACTTTAAGACAAAAACTTTTCGCAAAGAACACTATTACGAATTCTTTCCTTAGAAATAATTCGATAACTAACTTTTCGTAAGAAAGCCTTCTGCGAATTTTGAGAATTCTCAACACTCAGGTTTGCGAAACCTTTACTTTTCGCAACACTCACAGATACGAATTCTAAGGAATTCGTAAGATAGCCATCTGTGAATCCTTTCCTTAATCTTTTTCACATTAACCCTCTGTGAATTCTAATGAATCTGCGAATCCTTTAAGAATTTTACGAATTCTTGAGCCTTTGCGAGTTCTTGGATGATATTGCGAGTTCTTCTAGTGAGTTCTTCAGGAACTTAGCGAATTCTTCAGATCTCGATGAAAATATCTTTTGATCTGCTCAAAATCACATAAAATTTTGATTCTTGATCTGAAACTTTGACAATTCACTTACCTAAACATCTAGAAACTAATTCTAGCAATGAATTTCAATTTACAACTCAAACAATTACAATTCGATCCAAATATAGTGCAAAACTGACTCGTGAACTCGAATTCAACAAATCTCAAAAATTGACAATCAGTTACAGTGCAATTGTTCAAATCATCTACACAAACTCGATCTAGAACACTAAATGAACAAAACCTGATCAATTACAACTCGAAATTCACACTGAAACTCAAAATGGATCTGAACTCAACCAATACAGTGTCGGCTCCATAATTTTCAATTGATTTCAATTGGATTTAGATCTGATACCAATTGTGATCCCATATTCTAGCATTAAATCATACAACACAGATTATCAAGAAGCCATTGTTATTAATGTCACAAGATTACAATGTATTCACAAGTCTAATGTCACAGATCTCACTATGTTCTCTCTATGTGTACAAGACTTGTGTATCTGAATAAGCATGTGTGTCTCTTCGTAACTACAAATCTAACAAAGAACAAACCTATTTATACTAAGTCAGTTTACATTGACTTTACAACACAAACCCTCAAAATATTACACAATTACAAACTAGACCCTCACTATTAATCTTGAATACAATATCAGTCTAACACTGCTTCGGCCATAGAAGTTGATACGCAATTTTGCTTCTTAGACGACCAACTTACTAACTTTTCTCCCAAACACTGACATGCTCCAGATGTGCTTTTTCTGTCCAACTTATTTCCTGCATGATCTGCATCTGTATAGGCAATTAGTTCAAAGCTAGAATCTTTCGGATACCAAAGGCCCAGATTTGGTGTGCCTTTAAGATATATGAAGATTCTTTTCACCGCAGCTAGATGAGATTCCTTAGGATTAGCTTGATAACGAGCACAAAAGCAAGTATCAAACATTATATCTGGCCTGCTTGATGTCAAGTACAGAAGATATCCAATCATACTTCTATAAGTCTGTTGATCAACTGATTTTCCGGAGATATCTGCATCTAACAAACTTCCAGATTGCCTGGGAGTCTTCATGGGTGTTGACGCAGTCATATCAAATTTATTTAACATATCTTTAATGTATTTTGACTGGTTAATGAAAATCCCTTTCGGGGTTTGTTTGACTTGCAAACCTAATAAAAAGTTCAATTCACCCATCATTGACGTCTGAAACCTATTCTTCATGATGTCTTGGAATTCATCACAAAGTTTCGGATTCGTAGAACCAAAAATAATATTGTATACGTAAATTTGTACAAGTATCAAATCCTCACCTTTCTTTTTCTAAAACAAAGTGGTGTCGATTGTACGTTTTCGGAAGCCAGACTCAAAAAGATATACTGTCAGAGTTTCATACCATGCACGAGGTGCTTGTTTCAATCCATAAAGAGCTTTATCAAGCATGTAGAAATGATCTGGATACTTTGGATCAACAAAACCTTCTGGTTGACTTACATATAACTCTTCATGTAGAATACCATTCAGGAATGCTGATTTACCATCCATCTGGTATATCTTCATGTTTTTATGAGCGACATATGAAAGAAAGATCATGATGGCTTCAATCCTGGCTACGGGTGCATAGGTTCGTCATAATCTATGCCTTCTTGATGATTGTATCCTTTTGCAACTAGCCGTGCCTTGTTTATGACAATAATACCCACTTCGTCTTTCTTGTTCCAAAAACCCATTTTGTACCAACAATGGTCTTGTATTTTGGTCTAGGTACCAATCTCCATACTTCATTCCTTTTAAATTCATTCATCTCGTCTTGCATCGCATTTATCCAATCTGGATCCTTAAGTGCTTCAAACGGATTTTTTGGCTCCATGCTGTTTAGAAAATTGACAAACATGTACTAGTTTGTAGAAGCAGATGCAGTTGCAGATCTAGTAGACACCTTGGCATTCAGATCACTAATAATATATGTTAGAGGGTGTGCCTTTGTCCATCTGTGTATGCTTGGTAGATGATTAATATTTGTCTGATTGTTTGACTCATCATACTCATCTTGTATTGCAGGCAATTCAATTTGAATTTACTCTGGACATTGTGCACTTGTTGATGGAATAACTTCTTGAGGTTGTGTTTCTGATGGAATTTCTCCAGACACAGCTAATATTGATCTGGTTCAACTGATGGTGAAACCGGATCAACTGAGCTGTCTAGTGTAGCTCTTTCAAAAACATCTTAAACTTGACTAGTTGAAGCTTCACCAACTGCTTCAGATGGTCCTGATAAATCTGCACTTGTGGTAGGTGTGTTAGTGTTCAATAATTTTTCTTGTTTGTTATCTTCAACAATTATGTCATTAAAAGCATCTAAGAATAACAAATCAATATCATATTCAGATAAGGTAGTAGAAATCTTATTCTAGTTTAGCTCTAGTTCTACACTGTTTGATGTAGAAGCTTTATCGGTAAGTGTGAGTCCTGAACTGTTGTGTTCAGAAGTCCTTGTATTAGATTCGTCAAATGATTCGCTGATGCTCTCAATCACAGTCTTTGTTCTTGTATTATAAATTCTGTATGCCTTGGATTGAAGTGAATATCCAATGAATACTCCTTCATCAGCTTTCGGTTGAAACTTTGACAAGTTATCTCTATCATTGAGCACGTAGCACCTGCAATAAAACACATGAAAAAATTTAACAGTGGGTTTTCAACCATTTACAATCTCATAAGAAGTTTTATTAAAACGCCTATTAATAATGGTCCTGTTTTGTGTGAAACACGCGATTGCTACTACTTCAGCCCAAAAAAACGGAGGTAGATCAGCATAGACAAGCATTATGCGTGCTGCTTCTAACAACGTTATGTTCTTCCTTTCAACAACACCATTCTGCTTAGGTGTCATTGCAGCCGAAAAATTGTGAGAGATTCCAACAGAATCAAGATAAGTCTGAAGAGTTGCATTCTTGAACTCAGTTCCGTTGTAACTTCTCAACTGTTGAACTTGGCTTTGTAGAAGAACTTGAATTATTTTGATGAATTTGATTATCAGATCTGGAGCTTCCGATTTTTTCCTTATATGCTCTAACAAGAACTCTAGCCAAGTATATCGTGAGTATTCGTCAATCTTCACCAAGATATACTTTTTGCCGTTGATGGACAATGTTCTCATTGGCCCACAAAGATCCATGTGAATAAGTTCAAGAGATCTTGAACAGCTTGATAACATCTTCAGCTTACGAGAACTATTTTTCATTTTGCCTTTTTCACAAGCTGGGCAAAGTGAATCTTGTTCCATTTTCAGTTCTGGTAGACCAGTGATTAGATTCTGAGTTCTCAGCTTATTCAAATCTCTGAAATGTTGATGAGATAACCGTCGATGCCATAACCAACTTTCATCTGTTGAAGTCTTAGTGATAGGACAAACTGGCTTTGAAGCTTTCACAGTTGGAAAATGAAAACCATATAGTAATCCCATTCTTCCAGCTTTTATCAACAATGCTCCACTTTGATCTTTGATATAGCAGTAATCTTCATCAAATTCAACTTTGCACTTCTTTTATGTGAACTGGATGATAGAGAACAAATTGTAAGCTAATCCCTCAACATACATAACTTTAGATATAGAAATCATACTGTTTTTTATAACACCATATCCTCTGACATAGCCTTTCATCTCATTTCCAAAGTTGATTGAACCTCCATAATGATCTACATAGTCAAAAAAACATGTGCTTATGTGCTTTCATGTGTCTTGATGCACCATAATCTATGATCCACACATGACACGCCTGCAAGCAACAATCACTTCAATTTAGGTACCCAATGAATATGGGTCCTTTCTTATTAGTATCTTTTAACTTCTTTAAACCAGTTGATGACCCTTTGATTCACCATTCAAACTTGGGTTCTTTCGATAAAATTTATGCTTTAATTTCAGACTTTGGAATCCATTTCCACACAAAATTTACGTCAACTAAATTGTTCATTTTAAAATCATTATTTTTCCATTGAAAAGAATAAACTTCAGCTTTATGATTAACAGTAGAAGGAGCAGAAGTTTTATAGTTCGCAAACTGGACATATTTTCTTTTATTGGAAAACTTAGGCTTCAAAGAAAATGAACTTTCATGACAGTTTGAACATCGTAATTTTGTAGTAGCTTGTGTCAACAACTCATTTCGGGAAAGAATTTGTGTTTTATTCAAACAACGTTGACAAGCATTGTTACAAAATTTTTCTATGATATTACAATTCAAACTCTCAGAAACTTTCATCTTCCTTTCCACCTTCATCTTCCTTTCATTCTTTCCAACTCCCGTCTTCACTTGGTTATCTGAAGAACAACCAACATTAGAATCATTGAAAGTAAATTTTTCTAAAGTAGGAACTGAAGAAGTGTTAGAAACTGAATTAGATTTAGTTTCTGAACATTCTCCTTTTTCACTAACACTGAACTCCTTTTTCGAAGATTTTAAAATCTTTAAAGATGTTTTCATTGAAGGAGTTTGAGTATCTATTGTTGAAGAATCAGACTTCACATCAGCACGAAGATTATCAGAAGATGGAGTATTTTGATCAGGACAAGCTTCTTTACCTTTTGAAATTTTGAAAACTTGGGATTCTAAATTTTTGATTTCTTTTTGTAAAAACTTATTTTGAATCAGACTTGAATCTAATTCCATCCCAAAAATTTCATTTGCATCTTCCAGTTCAGCAATAAGAATATTGAGAGATGAATTTTGCCTTTCTAAATCTGAAATTGTTTTTAAAGATGCTTGATATTCAAGATCAGTAAAATTTGAAGTTTTGACAGAAACTGACTTGTTTTCAGAATGAGATTTCTCATCTTTGTCTCCTTTGATTGAACAAGATATAACAATTTCAATTTTATCAGAAATAGAACTTGATTTAGATGACTCATGTTGGTTTGGAAAAAGATTTTCAAATTTGACGAACATTTTCCTTTTATTTTTATAAGATGTATTTAATTCGTCGTATTTGAAATTAACAGATTTAAAATCATGAGCATCAGAATCAGTTTTAATTTCAGATTTAACCTTCACTGGTTCATCTGTTTTGATCTTAGGAGTCTTAGGTGAACAAGTCTCAGACTTCACAAAGGTTTCAAGAATGTGAGGTATTAAAACGACAGGAACATCACCCTATGTTTTAAAATTATAAATATTTTCAGGTGCTTTTTTTAATGTCTCAACATCTTAATGACCCAAACTAGTTTTGGCATTGTAAAAATGATTATCTTTTTGATTACTGGTTAATATTTTCAAAGTCTGTTCTGTTTGACCTCGTTTAAAATTTAAATCCTTCAATTCCTTAATCTTAGTATATGCTTCAGTTCGGTCTTTCAACACAATATCATACTTCAATCTTAAATCAAGATTTTTATCTTTCAATGATGCTAATTCTTTTTGTAGTTCAGATATTTTTTGTAAGATCAAGTTTCAAGCACAATACAATTGAATCACACAAATTTGCACAATATGTAGAGAGAGAATCTAGAGAGAGAAAGTCATATGTTCATTAGTCACAAGTGTTACAAAGAAACTCTCATACAAAGTAATCTCACAACTCTCACAACATCACATCTCTTAAACAAAAGACAAATGCTTATAAAGGGTCAAACATCCCTTGACCTCTAAACAAGCTTACAAGGAATAAAGTCAAACAAGAAAGTCAAATAACAAATGATCTAAACTCATGCATTAACAATCTCCCCCTTTTAGATCAATTGTTCACTCTTGCTTTGCTCCACCATGTAACTCTGGATTGTCTGAATCCAATAAGCATTTCAATGTTTCTGATTCCTCTTCTGAAATTAATTTTGTCATCCAGGGCATCCAAAACTCTCTCCAAAGATAATCTGTCAAACTTTGTTAGAGCATATACTAGATGGATACAAGATCATGATGTCAGAAGACAAAAGTCAAGCAAGTCAAAGCTCAAAGTCAACTCTCAAAGCAAAGTCAAAGTCAAGTGTAATAAAGTCAAAAGTCAAAGTCTTTGTATTGGTATTTGTATTTTGTTTTGTGCACGTGTCTTTGTTTAATAGACATGTGACTAGTAGTTGTAGTTGTAACAAGTCTTAGTAGTTAACAGTTGATATGTTAGAGAGAGAGATTGTACGCTGAGTTGTAGAGGGAGAAAGTGACAAAATCTTTGTATACGAATTCAGTAATTGGAATCGAATAACAGGTTGAGTAATCAAACTGTGATCATCTTGTTATTATTTGTAATTGTGATTAGAACTTGATAAGTTTGGGACATATCAATTGGTATCAGAGAAGATTCAAATCGAGAAAAAAATGGTTTTCGCACTGTTCATCCAGTATTGATCTAGTTTGGATTCTTTTTTCTGTAATTCGAGTTGTAATCGATTGAATTGAGTTCGTATTGTTTTTTAGATCAATCTTGTATTGATTAAGTAGAGTTTTGCACTGTAATTGGGATTTATTTGGTGATATTTACGAGTTTTGAGTTCACGTGTCCATACACACTGTAATTGATTCGATTTGTATGTGTTAGTGTTCTTTATCGAAATTCTTTGATTGTAATCGTTTCTAGTTGTTCTAGTGGACGAATTGTCAAAATTACAGATCGAAATTCGAAGGTTAGATGGATTTTTGAATGAATCAGAGTGTATTTTGGTCGAAGATCTAAAGAACTCGCAGGACACTCAAGAACTCGCACCAAGAACTCACAGGCTCATTGGATTTCGCATAATAATTAGATTTCGCATATTGTGTTTCTGAAAAATTCTTAAGTGTAGAATTCGCATATGAGTGATGCGAAATTCGTAGAATTTGCATGTGTGCGTATTGAGAAATCCTCATAATTCATATAGTTTGTTTTGCGAAAGGTCAGGATTCGCATAAAGTTTTTGTGAAAAATATCAAGGAAAGAATTCGCACAAGTCTTTTATGCGAAAAGTTTTCTTTAAAAATCTTAAGGACAGAATTTGCATCTGTGTCTCGTGCGAAAAGTTAAGAATTCGCATTAGTGTGTGATACGAATTCTTCAGAACTCGCATAAAAAGTTTTTAAATTTTCTTCAAGTCCAGAATTCGTATAATTCCTTTGTGCGAAAAGTTTATACGAAAAGTTTCATGCGAAAAGTTTAATTTTCCAAAAATTTTTCCAAGACTAGAATTCGTGTGTTGTGTGCGAATTCTATTGCATGCGAATTCTGAAATAGTTTTTGTATGTGAATTTTGAAGTCAGTGTGAGTTTGTGTGAATACTTGGTTATTTGTGTAGTGTGCGAATTCTGTAGTTTGTCCGAATTGTGCATACGAATTCTCTGTGTTTCAGTGTGGTGCGAATTCCATACTTGAGAAATTTTTGGAAATCTTATTTTCTGAATTTCTTTCTCAGATTTTTCTGTATCTTAATTTCACTTGGACTAACAATCATTTGTCAAGTTCTTATTGTAAACTTTTGAAATAGGATGACTTCCAAGGACGCACTTTCCATTGGTACTGATGTTAAACCCCTAGTTCTGTTCAAAGGGGAATATGAGCAGTGGAAGGATCGGTTCCTTGACTTTGTTGACCGACATACAAACGGAGAAAACATTCTCTTGTCTATTATGGAAGGTTCAATGGTACCTCTTACTATTGAGATACCAGATGACGAATCTTCGGACAGTGAAGATGGAGATAAAGATAGAGTTAAAAAGACAAAGACTGTTACGAAATATCTTTCCCAATACACTGAAGAAACAAAAGAGCAGATATAAGGCTGATAAGCAAGCAAGTTCTCTACTCTTACAGAGCATTTAAATGAGATCTACATCAAAATTTACAGCTACAAAGCCAATGCTAAGAAGATGTGGGATCAACTCCAGAAAATGATGATGGGTTCAAAGGTTGGAAATCAGATGAAAGTAGCCAACTGCATAAACAACTATGAAGAATTTAAGGCTAAAGAGAATGAGAGCCTTGAGGATACTTACGAGAGACTTGTTCTTCTTCTGAATGAGCTTTCAAAGAACAAAGTTAAAAAAAAAGCAAATCGAAAACAACGTCAAATTCCTCAGCATTCTCCAACCAGAGTGGAAGAAACACACAAGGAGAATGAAATAGATGAAAGATCTCAGTGATATCCCACTCCATGAAGTTTATGAAACACTGAGACAAAATGAGGAAGAGGTAGAAGAGAAAATAAGTGAGAAGGAGAAGGCTGAGAAAGTTGTAGATCCCATAGCTTTGGTGGCTGGTCAAAAAAAGAAGGAGAAGAAAGAAAAGAAAAAGTAGAAGAAAGTGGTCCTTCCAAGTTCAGATGATTCTGCTAATTCTGATTCTGACTGTGATAATGAAGGGAATCCCAAACAAGCGATGCTACTGCTGTTAGATCACAGATTTATTGGATTCAAGATCATCCAATCTGAAGATTGAAATCTGAAGCTAAAGCTGAAAAGTCACTCTCAATATTAGTCTAATGTTAGTTTGTAATAATTGTCAAAATTAATTATTGTGTTAATTATAGTATTTTATATTATTCCTAAAATATCTAATAAATAGATATTTAGGATATTATGTTACTTTTAGATATTATGTTAGAGTTAGTTTATTAGGTAGGAATGAGATATTATCATATCTCATATCTTACTCATCATCATCATCCAAGTCTAACATTGATCTAGAGAGAAAGAGAGAGAGAGAGAGCTTCAAAGAGAAAAACATCAACTTTGTAATCCTTGGTTATTAATCAAACAGGTTGGTAAATCGTATTTGTGTTTGTATTGTCTGGTAAGATCTTGATCAAATAAGGGACCGACAATTGGTATCAGAGCTAAACCAAATTAAAATCAAGTTTTTCCAGAAAAAGTTTGGTCGAACTCTGTTCTTCACGAGTCTTGTGCACTGGTTCATAGATCAAATCTCTCTTAGAGTGTTTGTTTTTGAAATTACTTGGTTGTAAGTTGTTGTAGTTGATTATGCGATCGTATTGTCAAATTTTAGAGAGTAAGTCGAGATCTAGATAGGTGTATTTGGGTGTTTCAGAGCCGATTATTGAAGAAGAACACGCACCGGTCGACACCGGTCACACTCACATCGGCCCACACCGGTCAGAACACATCGGTCGCTCCACACCGGTCGCAGCTCACCCGGTCGCAGGACTCCGGTCGCAGGACCCCGATCGAGCACACCGGTCGCAAACACCGGTCACCACAACGCCCCGGTTAGACAACACACCGGTCGAGCACACCGGTCGAAGGTAACACTCCGGTCAGGACCCCGGTCGAGCAACACTCCGGTCGCAACATCATACCAGTCGAGCACCCCGGTTTGCGCCATCACCGTCTTTTGCAAAACTCAATTTCGCGCGACCAACTACTCGCGCAAACTTCAAATTCGCGCAACCTTCTTCTCGCGCAAAGTCTCATTTGCACCACCCACCTCTCGCGCAAAGTTCCTTCGCGCGACCCATTCCTCGTGCAAAATCTCTTATGCACCAGCTTCTTCTAGCGCAAAGTTGACTTTTGCGCCTGCTTCTTTTAGCGCAAATTGTTCTTTTGCGCCAGTTCTTGACTTAGTTTTTCTGTATCGTATTATTCAGTATTTATCTGATTTTATCTGGACTAACGATCAAATACAAGTTCTTATTGCACATTAATCGAACATGATGACATCAAGAGAAGCTCTAGCTATTGGAACTGACACAAAGCCACCAGTACTCTTTAGGGGATAATATGAACAATGGAAAGATCGGTTCATGGACTTCATAGAAAGACATGATTTGGGTGATTTAATCAGGAAATCTTTAGAGGAAGGAGTTATGGCACCTGTTCTGAGGACTCGTACGGTTGGGACTGATGAGATAGAATATCAACTTAAGTTTGATGAACTAGATGGTGAAGACCTAAAGAGAGCAAGAGCTGATAGATTAGCAAAGTCTTTCATTCTTCAAGGCATTACTAATGAAATATACGTGAAGATTGACAGCTACAAAGCTACAGGCAAAGAGATGTGGGATCAACTAGAGAAAATGATGTTTGGTTCAAAAGTTGGAAACCAGCTCAAGATATCCAACTGCCTTAACAACTATGAAGAGTTCAAAGGCAGAGTTGGAGAATCTATAGCAGAAACATATGACAGATTTGTGACCTTGCTGAATGAGTTAAGCAAGAACAAGGTCAATAAATCACAAATAGAACTGAATGTCAAATTCCTAAGCATCCTTCAGCCTGAATGGAAAAGGTTTACAAGACAGATGAGGCAAATAAAAGATCTGAACGATATTGCACTTCATGAGGTCTATGAAACCCTCATGCAGAATGAGGAAGAGGTGGATGAGATCATGGATGAAAAGAGACAGTCTGAGAAGACAGTTGATGATTCAATTGCTCTTGTTGTGAAGAAGAAGAAGAAGAAGAAGATGATGATTGTGTCTGAATCAGAAGAACTAAAGCAGGCTATGCTTATGTTGACAAAGGCTTTTCAAAAGAAGTTTTACAAAAAGCCTAGCTCGAACAGTCAGAGGTATTCATCTGGTCCTAGTAACTATGTTCAGAAGGAGAGATTTTAAGAAAGAGGTTAGAGGAAAGGAGGCCAGAAGAGAAAAGGTTTAAAGCTGAAGAGACCAAACATCCAGAACCTCCAACATGCTACAACTGTGGCAGACTTGGACACTTTGCCAAAGACTGCCGAAGACCCAAAGTCCGGAACTCCGACTACTGCAAGAACAAAATGCTTCTAGCCAAGAAACAGGAAGATGGAAAGGCATTGATGGCAGAAGATGAGTTATGGCTAGATCAATCAGACCAAGAAGATGAAAATGAAGAGAAGGACGAGACATCACACCTATGCTTTATGGGCAAGCTGGAAATAGAAGCTGGAGTTGATTCCGATGAAGAGGACAACGAAAAGGTATGTGATTTAACTAAATCAGATTTCATAAATCAAATGCATGCCATGATGACAAAACTCCAAGAATTAGAGTCGAAACTTAAGCGTGAAAATGGTGTTATTAATGAAAAAAACCAATCAATACAGAAACTTAGCGAGGATATTGATGAGAAGAAAGTATTGGTTGAGACTTTACATAAAAACATTGACACCAGCGCAAAAGAAAAGACCATAATTCTTAAAGGGATTGCTGAAACAAATTCTAAATTGAGAATGTCTGAGTTTGATTTCAAAGAGCTTACGAGAATGTATTCTTCGCGTTCCGAAGAAAACAAATCTTTACTTGCAAAATTAAAAGCTTTGGAAGGGAAGTTATACTCATTGGGTCAAACTGAACAAACCATTCATCTAAAAAAACCCAAAGAGAATAAAGATAATTGGGGACTTGGTTATGAGAATCCTCACTACCTTAAAAATGGTATATCTGAAGTGCCTACACTTTATGATTTTACATTCTTAAGACTTTCTCAACGATACCCTGACCTTAAAGTTTTCTGGACTGGACTATCTAAAGAGGATGAAGCCAAGGAAACAGAAAAACGAAAGAACACATCCAAATTTCAACTTCCATTTCGTTATGGGAAGTTGAATCAAAGTTATAGTTTTGTTCAATCAAAATCTCTTTCAAATGACTTTTTTCAAAGTTATTCTATAAAAGAAATGGAGGCTAAGCCTATTGAAGGTAAACTTTATGTCCCTCCTTTCATTTTGGAAAGTAAAATTTCTGAACTTGAGAAATCTTTTGCAGATGAAAGACTTTTGATTGATGTTGAACAAAAAGTGTTTTCAACTTTGCTTAAGCATACTGTTCTTTCTAAATCAACAAAGGCTTTAAAATCTGATGATATGTTTGGTTCAACTGATGGAGGGTTTGATTTTCTAAACTCTGATGGTGTTTTGGATGATTGTTTTGATCAATTTGATTTTAGTGCCAAACTTCCTAATCATTCGTCTTTTGTTGTGAATTCCTTTGGATTATCCAGTATGTTTGAGAAAAGTAAATCATCAACGAAAGTTGATGAAACAGTTTCTGTGAAAACTAAGAATGCAAAAGGTAAGAAGAATAAATCTCAGCATTCACAGAAACCGATCACTACTGGTAATCCGAAGAAGAAGCACTCATTTGTTTCTCAAAAATCTAACTCAAAAGTTTCTAATGTTTCAGATCTGAGCAAGAAAAGGCTAGGAGTTAAATCTGAATGGCAACCAAAACAAGAGATTGACGAGACTGCTAAATCTTTTTCTAGTGTTGATTGTAATAAGACTACGACTAGTAAAGATGTTTTGATTGCGAATGTTGCTACTATAAAACCAAATCTTGTCGTTTCTCCCAAGCAATATTCTATGAAGCAATTATTCCAGTTACGTCTGTCTGCTAGAAAGTCTTCATATTATGATAAACATGATTATGCTTCTTGTCAAGATTCTGATGTTTGGTTTGGCACATATCATGTTCACTCTCATCATTCTAATTCTTCATTTGATTCTCAAAAGAAAAGAGGACCCAAATTTCAATGGGTACCAAAAACATGTGCTAACACTGTAGGTCCCATTTATAAGTGGGTACCTAAACCTCTTGTTTCGTAATTTCTCATGTGCAGACCCGTCATATATGGTACTTGGATAGCGGGTGTTCCAAGCATATGACCGGGCAGAAAGGTATGTTGACCAACTATACAGAGAAATAGTGCGGAACAGTTCGATTTGGTAATGATCAATTTTCACCTATTCTGGGGTATGGTGATATTGTACACGACAAAGTCACGATTAAGAAGGTGAGCTATATTGAAGGCTTAGGACACAACCTTTTCAGCATTGGCTAGTTCTGTGAGAAAGGCTTAGAGGTAAATTTCAAGGCCAAGAGGTGTTCTGTTCGCACTGAAGAAGGCAAGGAACTCTTGGTCGGCACTCGAAAGTCCGACCTCTACACAATTAAGTTGTCAAACATCCAGACTGACAAGCAGGTATGTCTACTCTCAAAAGCCTCAATGCAACAAAGCTGGTTATGGCATCGACGGATCACTCACCTAAATTTTCGGTACATCAATAAACTGGTCAATGGAAAGTTAGTGAACGGACTTCCTGAGCTAAAGTATGTCAAAGAACATCTATGTGCAGCGTGTGAAAAAGGTCAAATGAAGAGAGATCCGCACAAACCAAAGACTGAACCGAGTACCAGCTCTCTATTAGAGTTGTTGCATATGGATCTCTGTGGTCCGATGCGAACGCAAAGCTTAGGCGGAAAGAAGTACATATTAGTTATCGTGGACGACTATTTGCGATACACGTGGGTCAAATTTCTACGTTCAAAAGATGAGACACCCGATGTTCTCATCACATTCCTGAAAATGACCCAGGTGAATTTGCAGAAACCAGTCAAGCTTCTCAGAACTGACAACGGCACAGAGTTTAAGAACAAAACAGTCAAATAATATCTCGAATCGGTCAAGATTTCACATCAATACTCTGTTGCATGTACGCCTCAACAGAATGGAGTGGTCGAAAGGCTAAATCGTACGCTAGTCGAGGCCGCTCGAACTATGCTAAGCCAATCTGACATACCTCTATTTCTATGGGCCGAAGCTGTATCGACTGCGTGCTACACTCAGAATTGTTCCATGATACACCACAGATATAAGAAGACTCCGTATTCGTTATTCAAGAACCGAACACCAACAATAAATTTTTTCATATATTTGGGTGTAAGTGTTATGTTCTAAACGACAGAGAGAGTCTGAACAAGTTCAGTGCTAAGGCGGATGTGGGCTTCTTTATTGGCTATTCCTCTACATCTACTGCATACCGTGTATACTTAAAGAAGTCAAAGACTGTTGTTGAAAGCGTCAACGTTACATTTGATGAAGAAATGGATTCTGAGCACGTTCATTCAGAACCCGTGATAACAGGAGTACTAGCTTCTGGGCAAATCAGTCCAGAACCTGTGTCTCAAGCGAACAAATCAGATGGGGCATCAACGTCTACTAATCATTTATCTGATTTAGATTTATTAATGAATTTCTTGGATCTAATGTGAACAAATCTGTTGTGGTTGACAGGATGTAAGACTCGATGACTACTCATCCAACCATTTAAGATATTTCTACTGTATCCGACTGCCCAATTCAACAAGAAGTTCAAGTTAAAATACCTACTCCGACAGTTGAAGCTGTGACCAATAATGAAGAGACAGAAGTTGCTGAATCAGTAGGGTGTTCTGTAAGGACTGATCTACAGACTGACCAAGTTGTACCTACTGAGACTTCTACACCTACTACTTCAACTGCACCCCCCTATTCCTACTGAACAACCTGTAGAAGATAACAGTGGATTCATATATGATGATATGGATCTATCTACATATAATTCACTCCCTCATGAACACAAAAGGACCAAAGAGCACACGATAAGTCAAATCATTGGAGATCCAACAAAACCGGTGCAAACTAGGTTTGCTTCTATGAATATGTGTATGTATGAATCCTTTCAGAGCAATATCGAACCTACTCGCGTATCTGAGGCCCTTCCTGATTCCGATTGGGTAACTGTAATGCAAGAAGAGCTGAATCAGTTTGAAGCACTTGAAGTCTGGAGACTCGTACCCAAACCTCAAGGTAAATCTATTATCGGTACAAAATGGGTTTTTCAAAATCAAGAAAGATGAAGATCGTACTGTTATCAGAAATAAAGCAAGACTTGTTGCCAAAGGATATAGGAAAAAGGAAGGAATAGATTACGACGAGACTTATGCTCCTGTGGCGTATTTAGAGGCAATTCGGATGTTTCTGTCCTACGCAGCCCACAAGAACTTCACTGTCTTTCAAATGGACGTGAAGACAACATTTCTGTATGGAATTCTCAAGGAGGAAGTCTACGTCTCGCAGCCAGAAGGCTTTGTTAATCAAGAGAAACCGAATCATGTATACGTTCTCGACAAAGCACTTTATGGACTGAAACAAGCTCCTCGCGTCTGGTATGATGTCTTATCTAAGTTTTTGGTCAAGTCAGGTTTTACAAAAGGTACGGTCGATACCACTTTATTCCTTAAAAAGGAGAAATCCGATATCATTCTAATTCAAATATATGTGGATGATATTATTTTTGGCTCTACAAATCCTAAATACTGTAAGATTTTTTCAAACCTTATGGTGTCAAGTTTTCAGATGAATATGATGGAAGAGATGAATTTCTTTCTCGAATTACAAGTCAAACAATTTTCAACGGGGATTTTAATCAATCAATCTAAATACATTCTTGATATTCTTCGGAAGTTCAAAATGGAAAATTGTAAACCGATTGGTACCCTAATGGCACCTGGTACTAAGATTGGCACCGATCCTTCGGGAAAGGCTGTTGATGCTAGGACTTATAGAGGGATGATAGGTTCTTTGAGGTATCTTACTGTAGATCCCAGTACAGTGCAGTCAGCAACAAATTTTATCAAAGATGAACAATTATATGGCCACAACTACTAGTCATATGATTAATATGAAATCAAAGGGTTACAGGTTTATAGAGAGAATTTCTGATCTGAGAGAGTAAACCTATAGACTAGTGTTATGAAAATAATGAGACTGACTTGTAAAAGAAAGTAAATAAGCCTTTATATACATAGGCTTTACAACCAATTGGGCTTATGGGCTTTTAGGCCCAACAAGCTAAAACCTATTGTTAACTTGACAAAATATACCCTGAACTTCTATTTAACAAATATTTAACCCTAACAATCTCCCCCTTTAAATAGAAGTTGAAAATCGTGCCAGTTTGGAACATAAATCTTTCGAAAACCAAAGCTGATCTCGAAATATCGAATTTGAGTCCTGTACTCCAGTCGCTCTTCAATTACACCTAGTGCTTCAAGAACAAGTGGTTTGTATTTAGAATCCAAAGGCTGAATCCCCTTTTCATCTTGGTCAAGTACATGCTTCAACTTGTCTTTCAGCAGCATTAACGTACCATCACAGAATCTGGCAATCTGATTAAAACGAATGAACCGCATAATACCTTTGTTGTTCACATAATTCATGCCAAACTCTGAAAGCTTTATCACAGTAAATGCAGGTACGCTCTGGGCATCAGACGGAATCTTCAAATCAGGCTTGAGCAAATTTATCTTTGGCTGGTCGCTTTCTAACCCGATCTGAATGTCTTCCACCGAGGCAAGTTTCATCGCACACTTCATATACCTCTTTACAGTCTCGAGTGCATCAATGACTTCCCCGGGTCTGATAGTTCTGGTCTTTAAGTCTCGAAGAATGAACAACAGATCTTGTGGTTCAAGATACGGAAAGTCAACATCAGAAAAACAATACTTATGACCATCTTCTCTCGTTACCATGAAATCTATATACATTACTTTCATAAAGAAGGCAGGTAGAATATGATCAACTGACGTAATCCTGAGCTTTGTCTTGGAATACTTGCGTTGAAACTTCTTATACACGAATATGAGCTCACGCTGCTTTTCCTTGCTTTTCATTGACTGTAGACCATGCAGTACAACTTCATCATACTTCCGAATCTAGTGGGCAAAGATCTTCTTTTGGCTTTCTTCAAGGAAAGGAACTTTGATTCTGACTCTTTCCCACTTGGATGGACGAACTGGTGGAGTACTTTTTATTTCCATAACTGGTGACGCTGGAGGAGATCTGACGGGAATATCTGTTTCAGGAAGATCAGAGTGATCAACAGGATAAGTCAACAACGGTACCGCGACAGAAGTCTAATCGTGTGGCTGATAATCCGGATGAAGAATCTCATCTATTTCGGCTTGCATGACTACCAGCGCTCGTTCAGTGTTGGCACATTCTTCTGTCGGTTCAGAGACTTCATAAGGATCAAGAATTAACGCCCAGTCTTCAGGTACAATCGTAGAACGTTCATCAAATTCCTCAGGCTTTTCAACCCTTGGAATATCATACAACACTAAATCCATACACTGTTCCCGTTCCTGTCCCTGCCCTTCTGATCGAGTACCAGAACCAGAACCCTGTTCCGTTCCCACTTGGACTGTTTCCACAGACTGTATCTCCGGCTCTGTTAGGCGTTGGCGCTTCTCCCCCTCATGGTGATCTGGATCATCCTGATCATCATGCTGGCGCTTGAGCCTGTCTGCCTGGCCATGACAGGTGTCTTCCACTACTGATAAGCGTTCAGTCAAAACATCTACGGTTTGCTGTAGAGACTGAAGCATGGCTTGCTGGAGCTGGAAGGCTTTGGGAGATATAATGGAGTGGGGGGTTGTTGGGGTAGGAGTGGATGCTTGATCACATAGAAGTGATAGAAGATCGGCATCCTGGGAGGGTTCTGTTTGAGATTGGGCAAGAAGCTTGGCAAGTAGTATGGATTTTAGGTCCTCGATTGACATCTCGGTAGCAGGAATGAAAGGTGGTGGTGTAGGAGGTAGTGGTTCAGGCTCAGTCGCTGGACCTTTGCCTTTGATCATATGTTTCAGTGAATCTACCTCCTCTCTCATCATGGTTTGGACAACCTTTAGGGTGCCGTCCATATATTCCCTTGAGACGAACTCAGTTGGGGTAACTCCTGGGTCACTCGGACTTCCATTTGTAGGGTGCGTGAAGATGGCTGTGGTAGGACTTCCATCCAATCCTTGTAAACCAACCGAAGTTGGAGTTCCTATAGGTGTTCCGGCTGGGCCACGAAGGCCTTCAGCAGTAGCCGAGAAAGGGACCCGTGTCCTAGGAATAGGAGAAATTATATCAAACGACTCTAGACTTTGTGCACCGAAAGAAGTCGAGAACGGGGGCTGCTGTTCTCTTGTTTCAATACCGGAACTCTCCAAGTGAGAGACCGGTAGATTTTGTGCTATATCCCCGTGTGAAGCTAAAACCACCATCTGTTGAGAGATGGCAGAGTGGCTGGGTGGGGTGTGCAGTTGCGCCGCTAGGTCCACGACGACTTCTTCAATATCCTGTCTCAACACATGAGACTGGATAGTAGATGTGGCTACCTGGGTGGATGTGGCTAAGGGGGGTATAACCGTTGATGGTTGCCCCGTCACTCGTGTACGCTCATGATGCAACTTGGTCCTCCTTTCCTTCTCTCTACTCACCTCTAAATTTTCAACTAATACTCCCTCCGCTCTCCTTGTCTCTCTAGGCGAGGGCTGATGATCGTCACCATCAGAGTCAGAAGACTCTTCATTTGATTCCGATTCGGAGGTGGCTGGTTCCGACTGACTATCGGATTGTTCTGCTGCCTCCTCAGAGTCAGTGGCAGCTTCAGCAGATGTTTCCTCTTCCGACGCATTGGTAGAAGAGGACTAAACGTTGGCGGATTCAGTAGCTGTGTCCTCTTCTACCATCGGAGATATCTCCCGTGGCGGGGTAGGTGATCGTCGTGAAGTACTGGCTTGTCTCAATCCAACGGCACTGCCCTCTCCAGTTCCCCTCACAATGATTTCTCTCGTCACACCCGGTCCGGAAGCCCCAGCTATCCGGACTCTACCACCTCTCGTACGGGGACGCGGACCCTCACGCCTCTCAGGTTGTGCTCCCTAGGCAGGTCCTACCGGTTCTGGTTGGACCATAGGAGCTGGAAGATTGTGTGTGTGCCAATACGCAATAACACTCAGTGCCGAAGGATGAGCATAGGCCAGCAACCCGATGGGGATTTGTCGGGCGACGATACCTTCCGGATCAGTACGAGCTGGTATTTTGTTGGTCGGGTGATGCGGGCAAGTAGGGTGCATGGTACGGCGAGGTATCTCGGGATACCGAGTCATGTAGCTCCGAATGATCAGCTGGAGAAACCTCATATAAGGTATGAAGTTCTGTCTCTTTGTCGCGTTCGACCGAACTTTCTGAACAAGGTCGCACCATAGGAAGTCGGCAAAATCCGCGTGGCGATGGAATGCCACTGAGTGGAATAGTCGGAGAATGTGAATACTCGTCTGGTCGATGCCTTTCGTGATAGCCGAAAGACATCGATTGAGGTAAGTGAACATGGTGTACCATAACGTGGACAGGTACTTGCGGTTGAAACTTGATGGTAGACGTAGATTTGCGCCGTATCCTAGGGACAAGAGGTCAGCGCATAAAGTGGCGTCCGATACGAGCGGGTCAAAGCTATTTCGCCCCTGGACTGAACCGGCGGTTGGCAGATGAAGAAATTGTCGGAAAAGATCATAAGTGAGGAACACAGGTGTGTGATCAATTCGGCCTTCCAGGTGGAATTCACCATCGGCCTCTAAGGCATGTAGAGATTTCCAGAACTGTTGTAGGTATAATAGCAGCACTTCAGCTGTCTACGATAGAGCATATGATAGAGGATTCCCACTGAGGATCTCGATGATGACCTGATATTGAATGGCAGGTTGGGTTACATCGAGATGATAGTTGTTTGGTGTGAGCTAAATGAACTGATCCTCGGGAATCAGTTCGACATCGGAAATTGGATTAATCGCAGGGGCGGATTTTGCGCCATTGTACCTGTTGAGAATAAGCTTGTTAGATCTTAGGAACATGGAAATCAAGATGTCGTTGGAGTTACAATGCCATGGTTTAAACCACAGCCTATACTAACTCCAAAATACTGGAAAAACAAACCCAATTCGTGAATTAGGGTCTGTAACCAATTCACACACCGCTACATAGAAAAAGATCAACTCACAGGGTCACCTCACAATCTTACAGTCTAGAAATAAAGCAGTTAAGCACAGATAGCTAAAGCCCAATACTGTGTGCATTTCAGAACACCAAAAAGATCGGTGTCAAGCTTCGACCGGTAAAGGTCTTAGACCGGAAAGATCCTTCGACCGGAAGAGAAAATATATGACTGGGGTAAAACAATCGACCGGTACTGATATTCGACCGGGATTGGTCATTCGACCAGTAAAAGCATTCGAACGGTATTGGTATTCGACCGGTAGGGTTATTTGACCGGTGTAGGTCTTCGACCGATAGGGCTTTGGGTCAATCGACCGATATGGGCATTAGACCGATATGAACATTCGACCGGGAATTCTTTCGACCGGTATGACCATATGACCGGTAGGGTCATTCGACTGATAGGGTCATTTGACCGATAGGGTCATTCGACCGAAAGGGCTCTTCGACCGGTATAAACGATTGACCGGTAAAAGCAATCAACCGGTATTGGTATTCGACCGGTATATACCTTTTGGACCGATAAAATCTAGGTCGAAGAGAAACAATCCCAAACGACCGGAGAAATCGAATCGACACTACCAGAGTTAAAATCAAACCCCAAGATCGATTCAAACTAACACCTATCAATCGACCAACCGCTTGAAAACATAGAAGGATGAGGATATTAGGGTCGAACCTGTGATCGATAAACGATAGCGAGAGAGAGCGACGAGATCGAGAGAGATAACCAGAGCGCCGGTCGAAAGTTTAGAGAGAGATTGAGAGAAAAGATCGATAAGTATAGGTTGAAGAAAAGGATGAAGACCGGGGTTTTAAATACCCCGGTCGAAGAGTATGGGTCGCACGGATTGGTTTATGGGACGAGGAAGGGAGTTGGGTCGGGCCGAGGATGGGGTGTGGGCCGGGCCGAATAGAAACAAACCAACCAAACCAACTATTTTTGGGATTTTACTTTTTATAAAACAAATAACTGAAAATAAAAATAAAACCTAAGGAAAAAAAATTGCTCCCCCTCGAACATTGAATGCTTTACGAGAAAAAAATGCTCCCCCTCGACGAGATACACGAGAAACTTACCTGCTCCCCCTCGAATAGAGAACTAGAGAACCTTACCAAACATCGTACACTCGTGCTCCCCCTGAACACATGAACATCTTCTAAAGACCACCACAAACGACTTACGCTTTCAGATAACAACCGGAGAAACTGCAAAAATAAACACGAAAACACCACGAAGAAAAGAAAACACACGAGAAAAAATAGAAACAAACGAAATCTACTTTATTGATACAGAAGTTTGAAATTGACACAGAACTTAGCGAGTAAAATTCAATAACCAAGGAGTGTGGATCGAAGCAACCAGAGACAAGTCATTGGGGCATTAGACACAGTCATTCGATATTGAATGAAACTCGATTAGGTATGTGAAAGAATCAAACCTTCAGATTTAGCATACCTAGCTTGGACACAAGATAATTAAAGCGTTTTTCGTCCAAGGCTTTGGTGAACAGGTCTGCTAACTGATGCTCTGTATTAACAAAGTAGAGTACGATTGTACCTCGTTCCACGTAGTCTTTTATGAAGTGATATCGCACATCAATGTGTTTCGTCTTCGTGTGCTGGACTGGATTGCTAGATATTACAATGGCGCTCTTGGAGTCACAGTAGATGGGGATCCTCGAGTAGTTAAATCCATAGTCTTTCAGCTGGGTGCGCATCCAGATGACTTGAGAGCAGCAACTGGCGGCTGCTACATATTCGGCCTCGGCGGTCGAGGTGGACACGCAGTTTTGCTTCTTCGAAGCCCAGCTGACGAGACGATCTCCCAGGACCTGGACATGACCGGATATGCTTTTCCGGTCCAACATGTTTCCAGCATGGTCAGCGTCCGAGTAGGCTGTCAATTCAAAACCTGTCTCTTTTGGGTACCACAAACCAAGATCAGCAGTACCTTTTAAATATCGGATAATACGCTTAACCGCAGCTAAGTGAGACTCTTTAGGTTTCGACTGAAATCGTGCATATAGGAATGTCGAGAACATAATATCTGGCCTCCTCGTCGTCAAGTACATTAGAGAACCTATCATACCTCTATAAGTTGTAGCATTCACATCCTTTCCATAAGGATCGGTGTGTAGCTTTAAACTAGTAGACATGGGGGTTTTCATAGGAGAAGAGTTTTCCATCTGGTATTTCCGAAGAATATCCGAGATATACTTAGATTGATTAATGAAAATTCCTGTTGCTAATTGTTTTACTTGAAGACCCAGGAAAAAATTCATTTGCCCCATCATGCTCATTTGAAAATGTTTACTCATTAAGGCTGAAAAGTTCTGACAGTACTTGGGATTTGTGGAGCCAAAGATTATGTCATCAACATAAATCTGTACAAGAATGATATCTTTCTTTTCTCTTTTAATAAATAGGGTAGTATCAATCTTACCTTTAGAGAAACCAGATTTAATCAAGAAGGATGAGAGAGCGTCATACCAGGCTCGTGGCGCTTGCTTAAGACCGTATAAGGCCTTGTCAAGAAAATAAACATGATTCGGAGATTCAGAACTCACGAAGCCTTCGGGTTGCGAGACATACACCTCCTCTTTGAGAACGTCGTTCAGGAACGCATATTTCACATCCATTTGAAAGACGATGAAATTCTTGTGGGCGGCGTAGGCGAGGAACATGCAAATAGCTTCAATGCGTGCAACCGGAGCAAACGTCTCCTCGTAATCTATACCTTCTTGCTGGCGATATCTTTTAGCCACTAGACGTGCTTTGTTCCGGACAATGATTCCATTTTCGTCCTTCTTGTTCTTGAAAATCCATTTCGTCCCAATCACCGTCTTGTTCTTTGGCCGGGGAACAAGGTGCCACACTTTGAGGCTCTCAAATTGGTTGAGTTCCTCTTGCATAGCGATCACCCAGTCTGGATCATTCAACGCTTCGAAGACGGTGGAAGGCTCGATACGGCTGAGGAACGAAGAAAATAAGCAATCGTTGGCAGTAGTAGATCGAGTCTGAACAGGCGTCTTGGGATCATCAATGATCTGATGAAGGGGGTGAGCTGGAGTCCACTTGGTGGTGTGTGGAAGAGGTTGATATGTCTATTGAGAGATATCGGAGTCCACATAACCACCGGGGGGTAAATCCTGAATTGCTTCGAGTGATGACGGCCTGTGAGGTTGAAGTTCCTTAGTTGGAGTCGAGAGTGCAGCAGAGGACGACTCAGCAGGAGATGCAGGTGAAGCAGAATCCGGGATTTCCGGAATGGGAACTTCAGGAGTGCCTTCCACAGGTGTCGGTTCAGGAGGTCCTACTATTGCTGGTGCGACAGTAGGATCTTGGATAAGAGGAGTATCACTCGAGCTCGGGAATGCAGAGTCATTGTCAGAAGATAATGGAGCACCAGGCGAGGATGGGCCACCGGAGTCGGTTAGACCAGTGACTTGTGTTTCTTCTGGTGCTTGAGGAGCATTCCTGGTACAAGACATAGTATTAGACTTAATATTAAATAAGTCATCATAGAAATACTCAAATAGTAAATCCAAATCAGAAAGGTGTGCTCTTGACGTAGACGCATGATTTGGATCTACTGGAGATTGTGTAGCTCCTGAACGAACTTGTCCAGAAGCTAACACACCAGTTAAAGCGGGTTCTGAACTGAGGTGTTCAGAAGCCATATCAGCAGCCTCGTCAAAAGTCACGTTCACACTCTCAACGACGATCTTTGTCCGTTTGTTGTAGACACGGTAAGCTTTGGCTTGCTGAGAATATCCAATGAGCACTCCTTCGTCCGCTTTGGGGCTGAATTTGCCGAGATCATTCTTGTCATTCAATACGAAGCATGTGCACCCGAATGCATGAAAATAGTTGATGTCCGGGATGCGTTTGTTGATGATCTCGTACGGTGTCTTGTTGAACTGCTTGTTGCTTATTGTGCGGTTTTGAGTGTAGCAAGCGGTAGCAACTGCTTCTGCCCATAAAAATAGCGGTAGCTTGGACTGAGATAACATCGTGCGAGCTGCTTCGACAAGAGTTTGATTCCGGTGCTCAACTACCCCATTTTTCTGAGGAGTGCGAGCAGCTGAGAAAGTATGCGTTATGCCCACTGAAGTCAAGTAACCGGTGAGCACTTGATTCTGGAACTCTGTGCCGTTATCCGTCCTTATGGTCTGGACTGATAGGTTGAGACTGACTTGAATACTCTTCAGGAGAGAGATAATCAATTCGGGAGTTTCATCCTTTGATCGGAGGAATCAGACCCATGTGTAGCGAGAAAAATCGTCAACCATCACCAGGACATACTTCTTATGATTGATGCTTTAGACGCGCATCGGTCCACATAAATCCATGTGAATGAGTTCAAGGGACCGTGAAGTACTAGGAGTGACTTTAGGCCTATGAGAAGCCTTCTTCATTTTTCCCATTTTGCAGGCGGCACACAAATGATCATTTTCGAACTTAAGATCAGGCATGCCCTTGACGTGACTACAGAGCACCAACTTGTTGATAGTCTTGAAGTTCAGGTGCGATAGTCTACGATGCCATAACCAGCTTTGTTCGGCAGAGGCTTTAGACATTAAACAAACTTCCTTATCTGCTTTCAGAGATGGGAGGTCAATCGTGTAGAGGTTGGAGCGACGCATTCCAGCAAGGATTTATTTTCCGTCTTCAGTCCGAATGCTGCACCGCTTGGCTTTGAAAGTGACCTCTAGAACTTTGTCGCAGAATTGACCGATGCTAAAGAGATTGTGACCAAGGCCTTCGACATAGGATACTTTCTTAATCGTCAGATTATCCTTGACGATATCTCCGTAACCCCTGATGGGAGAATAATGATCATTCCTAAACCGTACATTCCCACAAAACTTCTCGGTGAAGTTTGTGAGTAGCTCCTTTCTTCCGGTCTTGTGCTTGGAGCAGCCCGAATCTAGATACCACACATGACCGTCCTGCAAAACAAGTTATTTCTTTTTAGGTACCCATTCGTAAATGGGTTCTTTGGGGTTAGATTTAACACCCGTTTTGGATGCCCGTTTAGATTTGGGTCTTTTCCTATGACGGGTAATATCAAACTGAGAATGATAATTATCAACATGATACGAGCCAAACCAATCAGATGCATAACGACGATCAACAAACTCATTCGATCCACAATAAGATCAACAAATACAATCATGAGACAGTTGAAGTAAATGAGGAATAGAATAAACTTTTAAAGGTAAAGTTCCATTACATTCAACTAAAGGTTTAGAATTAAAAACATCATGATTGTTATTGTTTTTCCTAGACTTTACAACTGGATCAACTAATTCTGCTGTAGCCGTGCTTTCTTTAGACTTATTAGCTACCCAAGCATATCTTACTTCTTTACGCCGACCAAAAGTATCTGAAAGACCGTTAAACTTATAGTCAGAAGATGTGAAACTTGAAGATTGTTGTCTTTTGGAGCGACCGGTCTTTTTCTTCATTTATGAACGTTTTTTGGATTTTGACTTTGAAGAGTCGTTCACAAAAGGTTTTTGTGGGGCGGATGTGGAACATTCACCCTTATAAAATTTTACCGGAGGCTCACAAGAAGAGTTTAGAAAATCAACGTGACTTGGTAGAGACGGATTAAAATCAAATTGGGTCAAATCACTGTCTAGACACACCTCGGAATTCAAGAATGTTGAAAATTCCATTTCCTCATCAGAAAGGACCTTATCGCTTGAGGAATTTAGGACATCGGAAGAATTTGTTTGAAGTGGATCATAGGCGGAAGCATGTTTAAAATCAGAACAATGATCCGTTTCTAAAACATGAGGCTCTTTTCCTTTATTTGAAAATTTTGGTGACGAGTCACCCAAAAAGGCTTTACAGGAAGATGTGTTGGAGGCAGGATAAGAATTGTAAGACAGGGTAGGTTTCTCACTTTGGAGAATTGTAGGCTGAGCTTGAGGCTCAGCCTTGTGAAATTGTTCCTTCAGACGATCTGGTGCCAAGGCAGACAGTTGTGAGTTTAACTTCTTTATTTCTGTCTAAAAGTATTCTCTTTCCTTGTCGGACACAGATTCCTCTTTATTGGAAGTGAGGCACTCAATTTGAGATAAAAGGTCTTGTTTTTCCTTTTGAAAATTGTCCCTCTCCTGTTCAAATGACGTTTCTAGATGAACAATTTTCTTTTCTAAAAACAGAGGTGGAACATAAACTTTATGATCTAGAGATTCCTCCTTAGTTTTAACTGTTTTAGCATCAAATTCAGCTTGAGTATAACTTCTATAGTAGTCATTTGATAGGAAACAAGGTTTTTCTTCGTTGTACAATGCATTTAATGAATCATAAACAAAAGGAAGTTTCATTTTTGTCGAGTTCTCCCTTCTCAACTTATCCTCTTCCCAGTCCTCATCCTCAATTGGTTTGGTCCAATTGATCTTGTATTCTGGAAATGTCTTGTCTATTCCAAGAAATTCAGACGCATAAATCTTAGGAACTTTGGATAGGGCCTTTTTCAGATAATATGGGTTATCGTAACCGATACCCATATTCGCATACTTGGGTTCCTTTGGTGCAATTAGATTTAGCGTTTGATGAGATTGACCAATTCTATAAAGCTACTTTTCGATCTCCTTTAACTGATTAGATAATCTTTGATTTTCATTTTTATAAGCCACGTTTTGAGACACAATATCAATTTTCTCATTCTCGGACATGCGTACCTCACTGGTCAGATCATCTACTTTGGTCTTTAGCTCTTGTGATTCTTTTGAACAACTCTCACACTCTTCTTTTAAATTAGAAATTATGCACAAATTGCTTGAGATTTCTAAACTTTGATTTTCAATACATTCAGACTGTGCAACAACTCGTTTTTCTAGAGATGAGATGAGTTGTTCTTTTTCTTTTATGAGTAGCTTGAAAGAGTCTAGTTTATTCAGGGAAAGTTGCATCTGATCAATTAAAGCTTCGTGATAAGGAGCACATACCTGACATGGAGAGTTTCGATCTTCATCATCAGTGTCAGAAGGTGATGAATGCTTGCCCATGAAACACAAGTGTTCTTCGGCATCTTCAGGTTCTTCATCAGAGACTTATAGCCAGTAGTCATCTTCAGCCATGAGAGCCTTACCTGCTTCTTTCTCTTTGGCCAGTAGAAGCTTGGCTCTGTAATAATCGGAATTGCGCACAACAGGCTTGCGACAATCCTTGGCAAAGTGGCCTAACCGACCACAGTTGTAGCATCTGATCGGCTCATCTTTTGGCTTTTCTTCGTGTCTCTTGTCAAACTTCTTTCCATCTTCAACACGTTTCTTACCTTCAGACTTCTCTTGATGATCACGGCGAGTGGAAAACCTTTGCTTGTTGGAAGATTTGTTAAAGAACTTCCTTTTCTGGAATTGTTGAGTCAAGAATACCATAGCTTCTTTCATCTTAGTGAGTTCAGGATCCGAATCACTATCAGGATCTTCGGGTTCAGACTCACTTTGCACTGGCTTCTTTTTAGACGAACGACTGACAGACTTCACTCTTTTCTCAGATACGAGTGCTAATGGATCAACTACCGGCTTTTTTCAGCTTTCTGATTCCCCATTAGTTCCATAACTTCCTCTTCATCCTGGAGCAGCATTTCATAAAGTTCATGTAGAAAAAGCTTCTCCAGGGTCTGAGTATGACGAATATGAGAGACAAACGACTTTCATTCAGGCTGGAGGTTGTTCATGAACTTGATGTTGTTCTCGGTGTTCGTCTTTGTGATCTTATTCTTCTAGAGATCATTCAGAAGCAAGTTGAACCTTTCATATGTTTCTGTCAGTGTCTCGGCTTTTCTTGCTTTGAAGTCATCATATCTGGTGATGCAGTTTGTCACCTTGAGCTGATTGTTGATGTGGCTCCCCATCATCATCTTCTCAATCTGGTCCCACATTTTCTTTGCAGACTCCTTATAACTGTCGATGCAAGCATAGATGTCGTTGGGTAGACTTTGTAGAAGAAATGTCTTTGCTTGCTTTTCAGCATAATACAAATCCTTTTCTTGATTTGTGAAGTCACTGACAGATTTTGGAACATTGCGCGCAGGTCGACCTTCTTCTGTGTTTCCCGGTACAACTTTCATTGGCCAGTCTTGCGGCCCCTCTGTCAGACACTTGTAAAGGGCTTCATAGTTGGGTTTCGATTCAATGAAGTTCATGAAGCGATCGTGCCACTGATGATATTCCCCTCGATAGAGAACCGGGGGTTTCGGATCCGAACCAATAGCTAATGCGTCTCTTGAATTCATCTTTAATCTCTTAACTTAAAAACACTATAACGATCGTGAGACAAGTAGGATGATCCAAAAAATAATAATAATAATAAGCAGAAAAAGACAAGGACCCGGTCTAGCAAAAATCCGGTCGAACTGGGTACCGGTCAAGCAAAGGACCAGTAAAGGCAACGTACCGGTCAAGTAAAGGACCGGTATTGACAATGTACCGGTCAAGCAAAGGACCGGTATTGACAACGTATCGGTCGAACCAAAAAGACCGGTAATAACAATGTACCAGTCTAACAAATCCGGTCGAACCAAAGGACCGGAAGGGACAATATATCGGTCAAAGGACAAAGACCGGTAATCAGGGTACCGATCGAATCAGTGTATCGGTCGAATAAAGGACCGATATCAACAATACACCGGTCAAATGAAAGACCGATAATGTCAAAGCACCGGTGAACAATAAACCCAAAACAAACAATAGATAAGACCTATAAACTCGAAGAACCCACCGATGAACTCGATGATTTCTGGAACTCGATCGAGATCAAACCCAGAAATTTAAATCGATAAAACAAGTATACCAATATGCAGATTAGAAGACCGATAACCATATTCAATCACACACAATTCGACCGAAGAACACTTCAAACACAACCCAGATCAATTTCGACCGATAAGCAATTAAACCCAGAATCAAACAATAATATTAGACCGATAATAACCTTTTTTCAGTAAACAATAGACCGATAAACAATCAACCCAGATTGACAGAAATCAAAAAGATCGATAAAATACAGAAACATATAATCACTTAAAGACAGATAAAAGCGATTAACACATATACTTGATTATAGGGTTTTAGACAAACCTTTTTCTGGATCAAACCTTTAGTCTCTTTGCTCTGATACTAATTGTAGATCCCAGTACAGTGCAGTCAACAACAAATATTATCGAAGATGAACAATTATATGGCCACAACTACTAGTCATATGATTAATATGAAATCAAAGGGTTACAGGTTTACAGAGAGAATTTCTGATCTGAGAGAGTAAACCTATAAACTAGTGTTATAAGCTTGACTTCATGAGATGTAAGATTGCTCGTAAAGGTATAATTCTTTATCTTCATCTCATATATGGTTGAAAGGAGGACAACTTTCAATCATAGAAAACATTGTTCTTAAATGTTCAAACCACTTCCCGAATCTCAAACCGATTTCATGAATTGGAAGTGTGACTTTTAAATGTTTTCAAGATCTACTTTGTGCTTTAACTGATATAGTTAAACCATTTTGAGCATCACATGCTTTCTAGGAAAACATGGGATTTCATTGTGCTAGGACTTAACACAACTTCTACGGATACACATTAACCAGTGTTTCCTACCCAAGAGGTTAATCCATAGTGATTGAGTGTGAGGAGTCAAACAGAAATGAGTGTGGGTTGTGTGATGAGGTATACAAAAAAAGAGAGTTCGGTTAGAGTGAGCTAAATGTTTAAAAGAAAGAGGGTGTGAGAACAGAGTTAAAAGAATATCAGAACTCTGCACCAACTTTTTCTGAGTCGGGCAACCATAATTCTAATGTTTCACAACTCTTTGGTGAACATTATTGAAACAGGCAACTAGCCCATGCCAACTCTTGCCATTACCCCACCAACTACTCATTTTCTTCTTAACAGGAAAGTGTTTCACATTTTCAAAGGGGAAGCAGCACATTTGCTATCTGATTTCATTTGGAAAATCTGGATATTGAAAAGAAGGAAGTCTGCCCCACCTTCGCACTACAATCATGCACATTGAGTTTGTGTTTATACTTACTGTTGTCTCAGTGGTTTACACAATTTTGAGCCTATAAGCAATCATCAGTGCTTAAATTCTTTCTATCATATGCACGAACACACAAGGAATTTGTTTCTTTGTCATAACGTTCATAGAATTTACCTTTGTGGTGTTTCGATGATTGAATGGAAGCCTTGGGGGAGTGAACATCAAAAAGCTCCTTTCCAATGTGTATTCGTTACACACAGTAACTTCATGTTACTGAGAGGCATTTTAACTGATTCATTTGTTGATTCAGGTGTTACACGATTATTTTGTCTGGATTTGCAAAGATCTGGATAAATATCTTTTGAATTAACGAATCAGAGGCTCCGTATGAAAGACATTTCTTGCTTAAAGTTTTGATGAAATTGTTGCTCTTTTCATCAAAAAGGGGGAGAAGAGCTAACCAAGAAATGGGAAAGATCAAAAGTTTAGAGAGTTCTTCAAAGTTTTCTGAAGACATGCTGATTTGAGAAAATTTATTTGAAGATACTTTGCTAAAGCATTCTGAGCTAAAACTGGAGATTATTATATATCGAAGACAAAGAAGGAGATTGCATCTTCTGAGCTGAAAGAGAAGACTGAATTGCTAAATCCTTTTAGTAATGATCTTGATCCAAAGTGGGAGATTGTTAGATCACAGATTTATTGAATTCAAGATCATCCAATCTGATGATTGAAATCTGAAGCTAAAGCGGAAAAGTCACTCTCAATATGAGTCTAATGTTAGTTTGTAATAATTGTCAAAGTAAATTATTGTGTTAATTATAGTATTTTATATTATTCCTAAAATATCTAATAAATAGATATTTAGGATATTTAGGATATTATGTTACTTTTAGATATTATGTTAGAGTTAGTTTATTAGATAGAAATGAGATATTATCATATCTCATATCTTACTCATCATCATCATCCAAGTCTAACATTGACCCAGAGAGAAAGAGAGAGAGAGAGCTTCAAAGAGAAAAACATCAACTCTGTAATCCTTGGTTATTAATCAAACAGGTTGGTAAATCGTATTTGTGTTTGTATTGTCTGGTAAGATCTTGAACAAATAAGGGACCGATAACTGCTGCTCGTGCATTTCAAAAGAAATTTACAAGAAGCCGGGTTCAAACAGGTAGAGATACTCCTCTGGATCAAAGAATCACGAACATAGGGAAAGAGTTGAAGGAAGGAGATTTGAGGATAAGAATTTAGAGAAAGAAAGCCTGACGAGAAGAAGAGATTTGTGAATGATTATGGTACTGAGAAGAAGAGTGATGATTTGATAAAGTGCTACAACTTCGGAGAGGTTGGTCATTTTTCTAAGGACTGTCGGAAGCCTACAGTCAGAAACTCAGACTACTACAAGCAGAAGATGCTACTGGCCAAACAGAAGGAAGCTGGAAAAGCTCTAATGGTTGAGGATGAGTTCTGTCTTGACCATTCCGATGAGGAGGAAAAGGAAGAAACAACACACATGTGCCTGATGGGTAAGGAGGTGAAGTATGATGAGACTGATGAAGAGACATCTGATGAGGTACTTAACTTTTCTGAATCTGATTTTGTAAATACAATGGAAGCCATGATGACCGAACTTAAGACCTTCAATTTGAATTGAAAAATGAAAAGAGTAGAGTTGCGAAGAAACGTCAAACAATTTTTGATCTCAACAAGCAACTTGTTGGGAACAAAAGTTTGATTGACTCTCTAAAGAAATTTGTCTCTGAATTTAAACTTCGAAAAGATTGTTTTGAAAATAAGATTTCTGATTTTGTTTCTAAACTTTCAAAGTATGATCTTGAAAAGCAAGAATGTGTTCTAAAAGCTCACAAATTGCAGGTTGAAAACAAGACTTTAGAGAAAAAGGTAAATGGTTTGGAAGCCAAACTGTATGCTAGAGGACAAACAGATCAAACCATTTTCTTAAACATGCCTAATGAGGAAGCTGATGTTAAAGAGAAGTGGGGACTCGGTTACGATAACCCACATTATCTAAAGGAAACAATCAAAAAACAACCAGCTTTATATAACTTTGATTTTCTATATGCGGCTGGTAAATATACTCATTTGAAAACCAAGTTTGTTACCAAGTCACCTGATGAGGTAGAGGCCAGGGAAGATGAAAATAGAAAGAATATCAAGAAAATTCAACTACCATTCTACTATCAAAAGCTGAATGATAGTTATATTTCAGAAAAACCAAAGTTTCTTTCAAATGATTATTTTTGCAAGTTATTCTACACAAGAGATGGAGGCAAAACCGATTAAAGGCAAAATTTATGTTCCTCCACTCGTGTTAGAAAGAAAAATAATTGATCTTGAAAATGCTTTAAACGATGAAAGAATTTTGGTTGACATTGAACAAATTGTATTTTCTACTGTAATGAAGAACATTGTTGTTAAAATTGAATCCAAAGAGTCTTCAACATCTTCTAAGGCACCTCAAACTTCGGAAGATGATTTTGATGACTTATTTGCGTCTACAAACGATTTTCTAAATTCTGATGATGGGTGTGTAAATTAAATTGATATGTTTGAATTCAATGCTAAACTTCCAGATCATTTTGCTTTTATTATTAATGGTGAAGCTTTACCTAGTGTCTATGAAGTTGGTGAATCATCAACCAAGGTTGGTGAACTAGTTTCTGTGAGTACTGATTACTATGAAAAAGGTAAGAAGCAAAAGAAACGCCCCTCACGGAAACGAAACAACACTGGTAAGCTCAAGAAAAGACAAACTCAGAAATTTGTTTTTGCTAACAAATCTAAATCTTTTATTTCATAGTTAAAAAAGAAAAGGTCAGAAGAACGAACAGAGTGGCGACCAAAACAGAAGGTTGATGAGCAAGCAGAATCATGTCTTGTTAATGTTTGTAATATACAGACTGGTAGTATTTCTGATGTATATGGTACTGTTGCTTCTACCAAATAAAACCTTGTAATTTATTACAAGAAATATATAATAAAGCAATTACTCCAATTATCTCGGTCTGCTACTAAGTCATCTAAATATAGACGGAATGATTTTGTTTTCTCGCCAATATTCTGATGATTGGTTTGGTACTTATCATGTTTATAATTCTAAAGCTTCTCATGTTTTTAAAAACAAAAGAGGACCCAAATTTATATGGGTGCCAAAAGCTTGCGCTAATCCGATAGGACCCACATTTAAATGGGTACCTAAAGTTGTTGTTCCCTGGTTTCTCCTGTGCAGACCCGTCATATGTGGTACTTGGATTCTGGTTCCTCCAAGCATATGACTGGACAAAAAGATATTTTGTCTAATTATACAGAGAAATACCGCGGGAACGTGCGCTTCGGGAATGATCAGTTTTCACCGATTTTGGGCTACGATGACGTGATTCAAGACAACATTACGATTACGAAGGTGAGCTACATGGAAGGATTAGGACATAACCTGTTTAGCATTGGGCAGTTCTGTGACAAAAAACTAGAGGTAAATTTCAAGGCCAAGAGATGTTCTGTGCGTACTGAAGATGGTAAGGAACTCTTGGTTCGCACTAGAAAGTCAAACCTCTACACGATTAATCTATCAAAAGTCCAGACTGACAATGAGGTGTGTCTACTGTCAAAAGCCTAGCTGCAACAAAGTTGGTTATGGCATCGATGTCTTTCTCACCTGAATTTTCGTTACATCAACAAAGTAGTCATGGAAAATTTAGTAAAAGGACTTCCTGAGCTAAAGTACGAGAATGAACATCTGTGTGCAAAATGTAAGAAAGGCAAGATGAAGAGAACTTCTCATAAGCCAAAGCCTGAGCCTAGTACAAGTTCTCCACTTAAACTGTTGCATATGGATCTATGCGGTCCAATGCGTACCTAAAGCATAAACGAAAAAAAGTATGTGTTAGTGATTGTGGACGATTACTCGCGGTACACTTGGGTCAAATTTTTGAGATCAAAGGATGAGACGCCCGAAGTTATCGTCACATTTCTAAAGACTACCCAAGTAAATCTGCAAAAGTCAGTCAAGCTTCTACGAACTGACAACGACACAAAATTCAAGAACAAGCTTGTAGAAGATTATCTCGAATAGGTCGGGATAATACATTAGTTTTCTGTTGCTAGAACGCCAGAACAGAACGAAGTAGTAGAAAGACGTGACAGAACGCTAGTCGAGGCCGCTCGAACTATGCTTAGTCAATCGGATCTACCTCTGTTTCTATGGGCTGAAGTTGTATCGACTGCCTGTTACACGCAAAATCGCTCCATAATACACCGTCGGTTTGGTAAAACGCCTTACGCTTTGATAAATAATCGTACACCTAACATTAAACACTTCCATATTTTTGGATGCAGGTGCTTCATGCTGAACGATAAAGAGAACTTGAACAAGTTCAGTCCCAAGGCTGAAGAAGGCATTTGCATCGGCTACTCTAAACATCTATTGCTTACAGAGTGTATTTGAAGAAGTCAAAGACTGTAGTAGAGAGCGTAAATGTTACATTCGACGAGGAGTTGACTTATGAACAAAGCAATCCAGAACCCGTACTTACAGGAGTGCTAGCTTCTGGACAAACCAGTCTAGAACCTGTGGTTAATGCACCTAATTCTGATAAACCATCTACTTCTACATCTCATTTATCATAATTAGATTTATTGTTTGAATTCTTTTATGATGAGTTTTTGGATCTAAATTGTCTAAGTCTGTTGTGATTGACAGATTTGAAGAGTCAAGTGGTCATCATTCAATCTATTCAGATGTATCCGCTGAATTTGATCCCCCGATTCAGCAAGAAACTCCAGTTCAAGCAACTACTACTTCAGTTGAAGTTACATGACAATGTCGAGACAGAAGTTGTTGACTCAGTTGGTTGCGCTGAAACGACTAATCAACACCCAGATAATGATGTACCAACTGAAACTTCTGCACCAACTACTTCAACTGAACCTCTCCCTGAACAAGAAGAAACTAAATGTGGATAATTAGATGAAAATCATGATAAATCTACATCAAATCCACTCCCTCATGAACATAAGTGGACCAAAGATCACCCGATGAGCCAAATTATTGGAGATCCATCTAAACTGGTGCAAACTAGGTCAGCTACGTTAAATATGTGTATGTATGACTCATTCTTGAGTAAGATAGAGCCAACACGCGTATCTGAAGCTCTAGCCGACTCAGATTGGGTAACTGCGATGCAAGAGGAGATGAATCAGCTCGAAACACTCAAAGTCTAGAGACTTGTGCCTAAGTCTGAAGGTTAGACTATTATTAGCATGAAATAGGTATTCCAGAACAAAAAGAACGAAGATGGTATCGTGATCAGAAATATTCTACCCTCAACTCTTTCTCTGTGCTCATGATTCTTGGATCCCGTAGAAGAATACCTCTGTGAGTTTGACCCTGGTTTCTTGTAGAACTTTTTCTGGAAAGCTCGGGTCAGTAAAAGCATTGCCTTCTTGAGGTTCTCGCCGTCATCACCATCGGATTCAGAATCAAACTCAGAGTTAGAAATGAATATCTTCTTCTTTTTCTTCTTATCTTTCTTTTCTTTCTCCTCCTCTCCAGCTACAAGTGCTATGAGATCGGCAACTTTTTCAACTTTCTTCTTTTCAGCTCTTTTCTCTTCCACGTCTTCTTCATTTTGTCGCAAAGTCTCGTAGACTTCATGAAGAGGAATATCACTTAAATCATTCATTTGTTTCATTCGACGAGTATTCTTCTTCCACTCGGGTTGCAAGATGCTAAGGAACTTCACGTTGTTCTCAATTTGTTTCTTTGTAACCTTTTTCTTTGACAGCTCATTTAAAAGAAGAAAAAATCTTTCATACGTGTCCTCTAAGCTCTTATTATCCTTTTCTTTGAACTCTTCGTAGTTGTTTATACAATTTGCTACCTTCATCTGGTTGCCTACTTTCGAACCCATCATCATCTTCTGTAGTTGATCCCACATAGATTTGGCATTATCTTTGTAGCTATCAATCTTGATATAAATCTCATTAGGTATACTTTGAAGAAGAAGACATTTCGCTTGTTTATCAGCTTTTAACCGATTTTTCTATGCTTCAGTAAGCTGACCAGGTACTTTCGGAACTGTCTCTGTCTGGACTTCATCATCATCTGATCTATTATCTGCAGGAATTTCCGTAGTTGGAATCTTCATAGGACCTTCAATGATGGACAAATAAATGTTGTCTCCATTTACGTGCCGGTCCAAAAATCAAGAAAGCGATCCATCCACTGTTCGTATTCACCTCGGAATAAAATAGGAGGCTTGACATCAAACCCGATAGCCAATGCTTCTCTGAAAGTCATCTTTGATCGATACAACATTTTATGATCGTCAAAATTCAGATAACAAACTGGATATACACAAATCAAACTTAGTTAAATTTCAGAAAAATTCAGAAAAAATGACTAAGTATGAAACTCGTATACCAAATTAACCAAAACAAAACGCGCAAATGCCTTCGTACGAGTTTGAGAAACGCGCAAAAGGAAGGTTGCGTGAAGTCACTTCTCGCACACAATGTTGTGTGAGTTTGTGCTTCGCACACAACACTACTTGCGTGAACCAAGGTTTGCGCACGTGTACTCTGCGAGTTTCTACTTCTCGCACACCACAATGTGCGAGTTTTGAAACTTCTCGCAAAACCTTTGCGAGTTCGACACTTAAAATATTTTCTAAAACCCAACTTCTCCTAAATGCAAACGCGCAAGAACAGGGACTTGCGAGTTTCGAACTTAGAAAAATTTTAAACAATAACACTTCTCGCAAAACCAAAACACACACAATACACTTCTCACAAAAATCCACTTCGCGCACACCGAATGATTTGAACAGTAACAACTCGCACATAGGGTCGTGCGAGTTACAACTTCTCGCACGTCTCTGTTTGTGAGTTCTTCCCTTCAAATTCACAAACATTCTTCTGCGAGTTCTTTGAGATTTTTGAGTTCTTCACTTAGCGAGTTCTTCCTTAGCGAGTTCTATGGATCTAGCGAGTTCTTCACTTGCAGTTCCAAAAACTTGATCATTGCTCTGAAATCGATCTAATCCTTCACCAATTGATTCGAAAATTTGCAGAGATGACTATGGACAAATTTCGAACACAATCCTAGCAATCTATTACAATCAAAAACACAAATTCATACACTTTGATTCTATGTCAGTGAGAACTGTTTCTTCGAACAAAAATCAAGAAAAATAAAAAACCAGTTCGATTTAGTGACAATTAGACACAACTATTCAAATCGAATTCAATCTTAATGAAAAATCGAACATAAAGAAACACAATTCGACTCAAATACATGACTGTAAATCAAAATTCAATCGTCCACAGTTCACGAAGCGAGTTCGTCCAGTTTCAGGTTCAAAAACTCAAAATTGATCCTTGTTTTTCTGAATCTTGGCTACTCTGATACCAATTGTGTGTCCCACAATATGTAAAGATCAAGATGCTAACAATCAATTTCCAATTCAAACACTCTTTTTATTGATTTCAATTTCACAGTACAATATTTCTCTCCCTAACTCAAGAACACGCTCAATACAACTGAACTACTACTCACAACATGGTATCAAAATCCTATTTATACAAAAGATAGAAACACGCATGGTGCTAAACACGCACACCATTAAAACACGCACAACACTATGAAAAACAAAATTACAACATTGACTTTGACTTTGACTTTGATGCTGAGAATTGACTTAGCTTTGACTTCAATCTTCAGTTTACTATGATCTTGTATCCAACAGATTTATGCTCTAACAAATACTAAAGAATCAAACGAGGTAAGTTATCCACCAAGTGGGAAGGACCTTATCGAATATCTATAGTCGTCGGAAAATGAGCATATAGATTACAAACTCTCAACGACCAAGACATCCCACGTAGCTGGAATGCGGTACACTTGAAAAAAAAATACTTCTTTTAAAATTATTACTTAAAGATTTTATTTTTCGACGATAACTAAGTTAAGCATTGGAGGATCATTGGCATAGCCAATGACCACCACTAACATTATTTTGTAGCAGGATTGCACGATTACATAGCTTGGTTGATGATAACTCACGACCCGCTTTGAACGCTACATATGACCTAACGATCTAAAGTTGTAAATCTTACGATTTAGAAATCACGAAAAGATCTCGTGATTCATATTCTAGATCTAAAATCTAAATCTTTCAAATGTTCGCCTTGGTCGCTAGTTCCTTCAATTTTATTTTGATCAAAATCACGAACATCACTTATTTCTTATGTTCTATTCGATCAAATTACATTACGTCCATCATCAATTCTTTTATGTTTATATGGTCAAACATCTAATGACCATCACAAACAACATAAAAAAAATTATTGTTCTAAAGACTCATACAATCAACAGGTTTGTCATTATTGTTGTTGTTGTTGTTTTTACCACCGTCGTAAGTTACTAAGACATCAGTTGTTTTAGAAAAACTTGTGACTCGAAAATGTAATGATGAAACAAGTCAAAAGATCACTTGTATTAATTAAATCCAAAAGTTACAAGTGGTGCGCACGACCACCAACGGTCGCCTAATTAAAAGCAAAAAAAAAAAACTAAGGAGCCGACTGCTCTTGTTTCTCAGTGGCGACCGCAACATCACCACCTTGACGGACCTCCCCCATGACCTCGGTTCCCTCCAAATTATCATCAGAATCGAGATCCCTCTCGACTCCAGCACTTTGGAAGAAGTAAGATAACTATTCCTCCACCTATGCCATGGGATTTTTCCCCGCTAAGTGGCGTCTCATGATGGCCTCCCGGACTTTGAGATGCGTGAACGCCTCAATAGACGCAAGCCTCTCCTCTAGATCAGCGACTTGCTCCTCAGCCTTTCCCAGCTTCGACCTAAGGGCCTCGACCTCTATTTCATTCTTGGTCAAAGGTGGCCTTTGTCACCACAACTTCCGCCTCAGACACGGTCGCTTTGCCAAGGGCCTATTCCAGACGTCTCGTAAGCTCCTCCTTTTCATGCCCTGCGACCTCTAGATGATTTAGGGCATCATTAAGTCGGGAGGCGTACTCCACACATTTGGCGATCACCTCCTTATCCTTCTCCTTGGCGAGAGATATTTTCTCTCTCTCCCCAAAACCTTAGGGACAAGTTTCCTCATGTCGTCTAGACGGAAGTGGAGAACCAAAGACGCTTGAAACGCCTAAAAACAAACGACAAAGAAAACATTAAATCGTACGATTAAATATAAAAACACTTATCAAAGAAAATATTTTCTTACCATAAAAGAGAGGCTCGCGATGTTGGCCCCTATGTCGTCTACTGAGATGTCCTTAAAACGATATCGGAAGGTCGGCAAAAGGAAGTTATTAAGATGTGGGAATATCCTCTTCCTTTCCAAAGTGTCGGTCAACATATGGTCGACCAACAAATTGAAGTTTACTGATGTGAGGTTTGGCTCCTCACTAACTTGGGGACCTTTCCCTTTGTCTTTCGACAAAGGGACCTATGCTTCCGACGACGGTGCTGAAGAAACTGGCGTCACAGCAACCATGCCTGGAGGCGCCATCGCCTTCTCGAATATAACGACCACCTCTAGGTCGTCACTCTTCGAAGACGGTTCCCTCGAAAGAACCATCATAGTCTTTTTTACCCCCGACCCAACTATCCGGGGGGGGGGGGGGGGGGTTCCTCTTCAGATCCTTGCGCTTTTAGGAAAGTTGGGCCAAAGCCTCCTTCTTCGACAGGCCAGACGTCTGTTTAAGAGAAGAACCCCCTGAAAAAATGAATATATGTTACGACAAATAGAAAGGGAGTAATTTCTTACAATGAAGCAAATGTACGACCATTTGTACCTGTCATCTCTTCCTCTTCCTTCTCTATCTCTTCATCTCTCACGATCGAGGCCTCAGATGCCTCCAAAATCGTCACGTCATCGTCCTCTTCATCGACCAACGATCTGGTGAAGATGGAACGGTCTTCGAAGCTGAACTCGAGGAATCTCTCGATCTTCTCTTGAGAATCCTGGAGAGGCTCGATCCTTGAGAAGTCGATGGCTAATGACAAAAAAATGTCAAGACAATAGAAAAAAGAGACATTATATAAATCAAAGATAAAACCAATGAAGCAAATGTACGACCATTTGTACCTGTCATCTCTTCCTCTTCCTTCTCTATCTCTTCATCTCTCACGATCGAGGCCTCAGACGCCTCCAAAATAGTCACGTCGTCGTCCTCTTCATCGACCAACGATCTGGTGAAGATGGAACGGTCTTCGAAGCTGAACTCGAGGAATCTCTCGATCTTCTCTTGAGAATCCTGGAGAGGCTCGATCCTCGAGAAGTCGATGGCTAACGACAAAAAAATGTCAAGACAATAGAAAAAAGAGACATTATATAAATCAAAGATAAAACTAGTGAAAAAAGTCTTACCCTCAATATTCTATTCGGATATTAGCCATTGACTGTTGTCCCCCAATGATGACAATCGATCGAAGATGTATCTGGTCTTCCACCTACGGTTGTTAACCGCAGTAGATTGGACCAGAGTACGGGCCCCTCTGAATCTAGAGAAGAGGCTATATCGGTTGTTGACCTCCAGTTGGACCGTGTAGACCCAAAGGAGGTCATGGACATTAAAGGGAGATGCCCAAACGACTCTTAATCGTTCAATTACTAGAACGATTCTCTAGAATTGGGGCATCATCTCCCCCGGAGAAAGGTCGAAGGTCGACAAAAACAACCTTGAGAGAGGAGAATATGGCCAAGTGAACCCTATTTTAAAGGGGTATTCATATAAAACGAAATAGCCCCTAGGACACTTCTCGAGCCTAAGATCGTTGGGAAGATTCAAGGCGATGTATGGTACAGACATTGAAGCAATCGAGAAATCTGGGACTGACACTGAAGCCCTATAAAACTCAAAGGCCTCCCAAATTTTTCTAGGATTATGGGCAATAGATTTCTTACGCATACGATAGGAAGGAGGCATAATAGTACCTTATATATGATCTCTAAGAACCTCGAAACCGTATTTCGGCAACTACTTTTTGCAGGTAATGGCAAAGGTTTAAGGAAATCCTCTCTCTTAAATTTATGTTCGCGTAAAAAGGAAAGGATTTGGCCGTTAATCATTATTTATACAATCGGGATTGCCAGATCAAGTCGACCAATGGATGACATATGTCCATCGCCTTTTCTCATGTACCGTCGGATGGACGACATGTTTCTAAATGACTGACACACACGCGCCCCACGTCGTCATGACGTCACGGCTATTTCGGATTTACTGTTCCATACGAAACCGATTCGGTTTCCAAGAAACTGATTCAGTTTCCAAGAAATTGATTCAACTTCCTTGGTCGACACGTGTCAAATTATTTATGATAAAGATTAAATTTGGGATTTGCTGCCTAATTTCAAATTTTGGGGGCAAACTATTTAGGAAAAAATTCCAAAGTCTAGACCGATATAAGATTCAGACGACCATACATATCTCTAGATTAGATCTTAATGACTGAAGTCTGTAAAAGACTCACAATCGTTACTTTTAGTATCGGTCGCAAGATTACTCGTACCTAGCAACAACTTATTCTTAGACCTCCCTTCAGTAATAACTATCGATCGTCATAAATTTCCTTACGGCCCTAGCCATGTAATACACAACGGGTGTTTCTCTTTGACTATTAAATGCAGGTCTCAAGTCATTTGTGGTCCAACGACTATAACAGAAGAAAATCATCAAGGCCATTCAAGACTTGCAATTACTGTGTGTCCTGTTTCTAGTTCCTAATCACAAACAATCAATCAAACAAAACAATATGTTTCAATTACCTGTTTGATTAAAATCCAAATTCACAAGATTACAACTTTCTCTCTCTAGAACTCTCTTTCTCTCTCTACAATTCTCTCTGTCGAATACGTTCTCTCTCTCTAGAAAAACTACCTTCAAGATATCTCACTACAAAAACAACTAACTAAAACTATTTATACCAAGAAATAAAATACAAAGAAAATACAAAAACAATACAAGGACTTTTACTTTATTACAAATAGACTTTGACTTTGATAAGAGTTGACTTTCTCAGCTTTCACTTCTTGAACTTTAACTTTTGTCTTCTTGATCTTGTATCCAACTATTTCATGCTCTAACAATCTCCCCCTTTGGATTTCAGATCACTGTTGAAAGATCTAACAATTCAGTCTTCTCTTTTAAGCTCTGTCGGATGCAATCTTTCTCTTTATCATTGTAATCTTCCAAGTCTGTCTCCAAAGAATATAACAATCTCCCCAAATATGATAAACAAGATCTTCACCAATCTCTTCAGTAATATTACAATTCTTTCGGACTTCGGAAAGAAAATATCATCAGATTCAGCTCAGATTGGTTTAGCAAAATAATCTTCAAAGAAAATTTCCTCAAAATCAGCACAACTTCAGAAATTCTTTGATCTTCTTCAAATCTTTACTTTGAATCTTCTAACTTGGACATTTCTTTAAAAATCATCTCCCAAAACTTTAAACACTTTAACATTTCTTGATACCATCTCCCCCTTTTTGATGATGTGAGCATCAATATCATCAAAACTTTCAGTAAGAAATGTTTGTATCCAGTCTGACCACTGATTTGTTTACGAGCCTCTAATTCTTTGCCAATTCGAACAATGTATTCATCCAGATCTTTTCAAATCTAGACAAAATAGGAATGTAACACCTGAATCAACAAATGAATCGGTTAAAATGTCTGTCAATAACACAATGTTATTGTGTGTAACGAATACACAATATAAAGGAGTTTTTTGATGTTCACTCCCCCAGGGCTTCCATCCAATCATCGAAACACCACAAAGGCAATTTCTATGAATGTTATGACAAGAAAACAAATTCCTTGTGTGTTCGTGCAAGTGTAGAAAGAATTACGCATGATTTATTGCTTTTTAAGGCTCAACATAGTGTAAACCACTGAGACAACAGTAGATAAACACAGACTCTAAGTGCATGATTGAAGTGCGAAGGTGTGGCAGAATTCCTTCTTTTTCAATATCCAGATTTTCCGAATGAAAACCAAATAGATTATATCCTGCGTCCCCTTTAAAATATGAAACATTTTCTTTTTAAGAAGAAAATGAGTGGCTGGTGGGGTTAAAGTCAAGAGTTGGCATGGGCTAGTTTCATGTTTCAATAACGTTCACCAAAGAGTTGTGAAACGCTAGTAATGTGGCTGCCCGACTCAGAAAGTAGTTGGTGCAAAGTGTAATATTCTTTTACTCTGTTCTCACACCTATTTCTTTTGATCATTAAGCTCACTACTAACCAATCTCTCATTTCCATTTTACCTCATCACACCCACACTCATTTATTTTTAGACTCCTCACACTCAATCACTAAGGATTAACTTCTTGGGTAGAAATCACTGGTTAACGTGATTTCATAGAAGTTCAGTTAATTCCTAGCACAAAGAACCCATGTAGTCCTAGAAAGCATATGTTGCTCAGATGATTTAACTTTATCAGTTAAAGCTCATATACAAATGTCAAATGAATGTATGCTCAGATGATATAATCATGAAAATATGAGCATTTTTAAACATTGAAATATTTTCAAACAAGTATATTGAATAAATAGATATGAATGCAAAAGACTTGTTTGAAAACCTGAAATTGTATGAAAATGATCAGAAATGAAATGATATATCAATTAAGGCTTATGGTCAAAATAACAGATATTGTCCATACGAAACAAAATATAGACACTCTTGAAATGACGTTTCGAAATGAAATGACGCTCAAGATACATTGAAGTACAAGTGGGGTGGCTTACCATCGAAATTATGTTACAATATGAGACATGGTAAGAACTATTTGAACAAGAAATCAAACCGGTGTGTGTGAATACTTGAAAGTATATAGAAAAGACAATATGCAAGTATTTATCTTTGGAAACACACGGTTTGTAAACTTTTAAGCACAAAATAAAATGAAAACATTTAAAAATCACACTTCCAATTCATGAAATCGGTTTAAGAATCGAGAAGTGGTTTGAACATTTAAGAACATGTTTTCTATGATTGAAAGTTGTCCTTCTTTCAACCATATATGAGATTAAGATAAGAATGTTAACCTTTCTATGCAATCTTAGATCTCATGAAGTCAGCTGAAGTCAAAAAGATATGATCTTGATAGCTTCCTCTCATTCTACACAAGTCTCAAAGTCTAGTCAAAGCAACTTTTATTCACAAAGTTTATTCAAATGTAAATGACATAAAGCAGTAAAACGATTGAAGTACGAGTTCTGATCTAAAATAATCAGAAATCATATTTTTACTCATTTTGCCTTGACTTTATATGCTCCCCCTAAAATAATGCAATACAAAAGTTTAGCAGTTAATAAAATGCAGAAAATAGATAAGCTCCCCCTAAAAAAATGCATATAATCGTAAAGTGCATCTCACTCTCCCCCTGAGATCATGAGCAAACTATTAAAGTGCAGATATCTTTCAGAAATAATGATAAAGAAAATGATGAAAATAACAATACTTATCTTTATTAGGTAACAACCGATTATGTCTTAAGATTTAACATACCAAGCTTAGAGACAAGAAAATTAAATCTCTTTTCATCTAAGGGTTTGGTAAATAAATCTGCAAGATGATAATCTGTTTTTACAAAATAAAGTTCAATTGTTCCTTTTTCTACATTATCTTTGATAAAATGATACCTGACGTCAATGTGTTTGGTTTTCATATGCTGGACAGGATTAGCAGATATCGCGATTGCACTCTTCGAGTCACAATAGATCGGTATTTTATCAAACTTGAATCCATAGTCTCGCAGTTGTGTTCGCATCCACAGGACTTGAGAGCAGCAACTGGCAGCAACTACATTCTCTGCTTCAGCAGTCGATGTGGAAGAGCATAATTGTTTCTTTGATGCCCAACTAACGAGCTTGTCTCCAATAAATTGAATGTGACCTGAAGTGCTCTTTCTGTCCAACATGCAACCTGCATAATCTGCATCTGAATAGGCAGTCAGTTGAAAACTAGTATCCTTAGGATACCACAGACCAAGATCTGCAGTCCCCTTAAGATACCTAAAAATCCTTTTGACAGTAGCCAAATGGGATTCTTTAGGAGCAGCCTGATATCTAGAACATAAGCATGTTGAAAACATAATATCTGGCCTACTTGAAGTAAGATACATTAACGATCCTATCATACCTCTATAAGTTCTAACATCAACACTTTTACCCGAAGGATCAATGCTAATTTTAGTACCTGGTGCCATCGGGGTTCCAATTGGTTTAGAATTTTCCATTTTAAACTTCCGAAGAATATCCAAAATGTTCTTACATTGATTAATGAAAATCCCCGTTGAAATCTGTTTAACTTGTAATCCGAGAAATAAATTCATCTCTCTCATCATACTCATTTGAAAATGTGACACCATGAGGTTAGAAAAGTTTTTGCATTATTTAGGATTAGTAGAGCCAAATATTATATCATCAACATATATTTGAATAAGGATGATATCAGCTTTTTCCTTTTTGATGAATAAAGTGGTATCAACTTTACCATTGGAAAAACCTGACTTGACCAAAAATTTAGATAGAACATCATACCATGCTCGAGGGGCTTGTTTCAAACCATACAGGGCTTTGTCCAAAATGTAGACGTGATCTGGCTTATCTGGATTCACGAACCTTTCTGGTTGAGACACATATACTTCCTCCTTAAGAATGCCATTCAGAAAGGCCGTTTTCACGTCCATCTGATAGACTGTGAAATTCTTGTGAGTTGCGTAGGCTAAAAACATTTGGATTGCCTCTATACGCGCTACTGGAGCATATGTCTCATCGTAGTCTATGCCTTCCTCTTGCCAGTAACCTTTGGAAACAAGTCTTGCTTTATTCCTTATGACGATACCATATTCATCCTTTTTATTCTTGAATACCCATTTAGTGCCAATTACAGATTTTCCTTCCGGTTTTGGAACTTATCTCCAGACCTTCAGGGCTACAAAATGATTTAATTCTTCTTACATAGAAGATACCCAATCCAAATCAGCTAAAGCCTCTGATACACGCGTGGTCTCTATCTTGCTGAGGAATGAGTCATGCATACATTGATTCAAAGTCGCTGACCTAGTTTGCACTGGTTTCGTTAGATCTCCAATTACTTGGTGTAAAGGGTGCTCTTTGGTACAGCGATGCTCATGAGGAAATGGAATAGATGCTGATTGATCATGATTATCATCTTGAAATCCACTATCAGGCTTTTCAGTTTGAATAGTTGGAGGGGGGTTTGCAGTTGAAGTTTCAGGTGTAGAAGCATCAGTTGGAACAGCAGACTCTGGCTGTTGAGTAGATAGTGTATCACACCCAACTGATACAGTTACTTCTAGCTCAGCAGTTACTTGTATATTCTCAACTGTAGGAGTAGACGTTGGAATATGAGTTTCTGACTGAACGGGGGATACAAGTTCAGTTATAACTTCTGAAGTGATTGGATGATTGCAACTTGTGTCTTCAGACCTGTCAGTCACAACAGATTTAGGCAAATTAGATCCTAGAAACTCATAATAAAAGAATTCAAATAACAAATCTAAATCAGATAAATGTGAAAGTGAAGTAGAAGCGTTATTTGAATTGTTCTCTGTAGAAACAGGTTCTGGACTGATCTGCCCAGAAGCTAATACTCCAGTGATCACGAGTTCGGAACTGAGTTGTTCAGAAGCCATTTCTTCATCGAATGTTATATTGACGCTCTCGCCGACTGTCTTTAACTTCTTCAGATAAACAAGATATGCTGCAGATGTAGAAGAGTAGCCAATGAAGATGCCTTCGTCCGCCTTAGCACTGAATTTGTTCAGATTCTCTGTATCATTAAGCACGAAACACTTACACCCAAATATATGAAAATACTTTATTGTCGGTGTTCTGTTGTTGATCAGCTCATATGGAGTCTTTTGAAAATGGCGGTGTATCATGGATCGATTTTGAGTATGACATGCAGTTGACACAGCTTCTGCCCACAGAAATAGAGGTAATTCCGATTGACTAAGCATAGTATGAGCGGCCTCAACTAGCGTCCGATTTCGCCTTTCGACTACTCCATTCTGTTCAGGTGTACGTGCAGCAGAGTATTGATGTGATATCTCGACCGATTCGAGATATTCTTCAACTGTTTTGTTTTTGAACTCTGTGCCGTTGTCAGTTCGAAGAAGCTTAACTTGTCTCTGCATATTCACCTGGGTCGTCTTTAAGAAGGTAATGAGAACTTCGAGTGTCTCATCTTTTGATCGTAGAAATTTGACCCACGTGTATCTTGAATAATCATCCACAATAACCAACACGTATCTCTTTCCACCTAAGTTTTGAGTTCTCATTGGACCGCAAAGATCCATATGTAATAACTCTAGTGGAGAATTGGTGCTTGGTTCAGGCTTCAGTTTATGTGCAGCTCTCTTCATCTTACCCTTTTCATATGCAGTACACAAGTGTTCTTTCTCATATCTTAGCTCAGGAAGTCCTTTTACCAACTTATCTTTGACCAACTTGTTGATATAACGAAAATTCAGATGTGATAGTCGTCTGTGCCAAAGCCAACTTTGTTGCATCGAAGCTTTTTTCAACAAGCAAACGTGACTATCATTCTGAACCTTTGAAAGATTAATGGTGTAGAGATTTGTCTTTTGATTGCCAACTAAGAGTTCATTTCCGTCTTCAGTACAAACCGAACATCTCTTAGATTTGAAGTTGACCTTCTTAGATCACATATCTATTGGATTCAAGATCATCCAATCTGAAGATCCAATCTGAAGCTAATGCTGGAAAGTCGACTCTCGATACAAAAGTCTATGTTTATTGTAATAAATAGTCAAAGTTAGTTGTTATTGTTATTAGTTAAATTAGTTAGATAATATCTAGATATTATATTGTTAGTTGTTAGATAATATCTAATATAGATATTATAGTTTTAATATCTATGTTTAGATATTAGTTGTTAGTGTGTTTGAGAAGCTAACTCTCCAAGATTCAGATCTCAACAAAACACACACACAAAAGGTGAAAACAGAGAGAACACATCGAGAGCTTCAATAGATCAATCCTCTAATCGTTTGTTATTAACTTAAACAGGTTGGTAATCGTTTAATGTGTTTGTATTGATAAAACTTGATAGTATTGTGGACCAACAATTGGTATCAGAGCCTGATAAGAGATTTTGTGGCCCAAGAATTACTAGCATAAACACATACAGATTTACACAAAACACTTTGTTTATTAATCACAAAGATTACATCAAGTCATATATCTATTTGAACGCATTAAGATTGAGTGTTTGTGTGTGTATTCAATGTGTGCAACTATGTGTTCTTACTCTCTCTCAATTACCACCACAATTACACCTTCACTTTCACACACTTACTTACACGCCAACTTAGAAACAACACAAAGACTTGCTTATATATAGGTCAACATGACCAAGCAAGGTCAAACCTTCTAAGCACATTACAATACACACACAAACACTAATTACAACAATGACCCTTATTTAATCTTGAATACAATTTCAGTCTAACAATCTCCCCCTTTGGATTCAAGATTAATTTTTTTTTTTGACAATAATCTTCAGGTCTTCATATGTTCAGAATTGTCTTCAGCTTTCAGCTTTTGCTCTTTCATAACTTTGATATCTTTAAGTCTTTTTACACTTTGTATGATCTTTGACAATTCTTCAAACTTATCTCTTCCTTTGAATTAGCTTTTGACTAGACTCTGACTAGACAACCTTTCTTTCAAACTCTGACTTTCTTTCACTTTTTCTTTGACAAACTTTCTTTAACCTTTGACTTTAATCATCTGAAAACTTTATCACCTCTGAAATCTTTAAAACTTCAATCTGATCTTGAACTTTTGATTAGTCTCCCCCTTTTTAATGATTTGGAAGAATCAAAATCATTAAAACACTTCAAGGTCAGATTTGTCATTGAATGAACTTCCCACCGTCTGATAAGCACATTCTTCATGAACTTTAATCTCCCCCTTATGATAATAGACAATCTCCCCCAGATAGGAAAATTATTAAACTCCTCAATACATGATGTGATAAAATCTGTCGTCTGATCTGAAATAGCCGTTAAACCATCAATGTATTCATCTGAATCTTTTCAAATTCAAACGAAATAAGAGTTGTAACCCTGAATCAACATATGAAACAGTTAGAAATGTCTGTCAGTAACACAAAGTTACTGTGTACAATGAATGTACAATTTAAGGAGCTTGTTTGATGTTGACTCCCCAGGACTTCCATTCAACCATTGAAAAACAAAAGGTAATTCTATGAATGTTCTGACAGAAAAACAAATTCTCTGTGTGCTCGTGCTTGTGTTTTGAAAGAATTAGCACAATGATTATGTTTCATAAGGCTCAAAGTATGTAAATCACTGAGACAACAATGATTGTACATAGACTCAACGTGCATGAGAAAGGGTCGAAGGTGGGGCAACTTTCCTTCTTTTTCAATATCAGCATCTTCCAAGTGAAGATCCGATAGATTATATGCTGCTTCCCCAGAAAATGTGAAACATTCTCTTTTTAAGAAAAGAATGAGTAGCTAGGGAGGTTTTATGCAAGAGATGGCATGGGCTATTTGCCTATTTCAATGATGGTCACCAAAGAAATGTGAACCAATCAGTAATGTGGCTGCCCGGCTCAGAAAGATGTTTGGTGCAGAGTTCTAATATTCTTTTAACTCTATTCTCTCACCCTCTTTCTTTTAATCATATAAGCTCACATCTAACCAATCTCTCATTTCCATTTTTCCTCAACTCACTCCCACGCTCAATTCTTTTAGACCCCTCTCCCTTCAATCACTCAAAGGATTTCTGTCGGGGGTAGGAAACACTGGTTATCGTGAATCAATGGAAGATCTATTTAGCACTCACACTGAATCCCATGTTCCTAAAAGTACATGTTGTTAAATGATTTTCTTGACATATAAAGCACAAGAAATCACATGTCAGTGTTTGTATGCTCATTCAAAAATCAAAAATAAAATTTGAGCATTTTAAACATTAAGATATCTCAAAACTTTATATGAATGAAAAGAATAGAAATGTTTTGAGAATCTGACAATGATTAAGATCAGATCAAATTATCATGAAGAAAAAATATTTGGGAATTCAAAGACGTATGTTGTTTATATGAACAATATATAAACATATTATAAATGAAAGCACATTAAAAATGAAATGACGTTTGATTCAAACAACTGTGAATATCAAACAACCGGAGTATTACCATAGAAAGATATATCATTTGATACATGGTAATAACATAATCAATTTGAAAATATTGAACGAGTGTGTATATGAATACTTGACAAGTATATAAAAAAGAAAATACACAAGTATTATTCTTTAAAGAACACACGGCCAGATAAGCATATAAGTATCCAAAAATCATTTAAAATTCACAGTTCTCAAATCATAAAAACATGTTAAGATCGTGAAGTGATTTGAACATTTTAACACCATTTTTCACAAGTGAAAGTTGTTCTTCTTTCACAAGTGTAAGAGTATAAGGATTAGAATAATATACCTGTAGATCAGAATCCTTAACTCCCCCCTGGAATGAATATAGCAATTTAAAGTATCCGTGAATAGATATCCTCCCCCTTGATATCTGTAAAACATCAATCTTTTTAGAATTATTATTATAAAAGATATAGCAATATAAATTCTAAACTCCCTTTCAAATGAAAACTTCCTGAAAAGATATAATCATGACAACATCTTTTAGAAGAAAACATTTGAATACGGGTTTTGAACTGAATTGTCCAAAAGCCATTGTCACATAAAATCTCCTACAAGAAATATTTTTTGGTAATCATTATAAAAATGATTCCGCTTTAGTCAGTTAACATATGATGAAATATTCAAAATATATGCAAATAAAGCACAAGTTTAGAAAACTCCCCCTAGAATCATGAAATGGCATTTAACATACCAAGTTTGCTAACTAAAAAATTAAACCTCTTTTCATCCAACGACTTGGTGAAAAGGTCAGCCAACTGGTAGTCTGTTGTCACGAAGTGCATCTCGATATCGCCCTTCTCAACATGATCCTTTATAAAATGATAACGCACGTCGATGTGTTTCGTCTTGGAATGTTGCACTGGATTGGCAGTTATCGCAATCACACTCTTTGAATCGCAGTAGATAGGGACTCGTTGGTAAGTATATCCAAAATATTTTAACTGTGTTTTCATCCAGAGGACTTGTGAACAGCAGCTTGCGGCAGCTACGTATTCAGCCTCGGCGGTGGATGTAGAAACACAATTTTGTTTCTTAGATGTCCAGCTAACCAACTTATCACCTAAGAACTGACAAGAACCAGAGGTGCTCTTTCTATCCAGTTTGCATCCTGCATGATCAGCATCAGTATAGGCAGTTAAATCAAAAGACGAACCCTTAGTGTACCAAAGGCCTAACTCAGTAGTACCTTTAAGATACCTAAGAATCCGTTTTACAGCGACCAAGTGTGATTCCCTCGGATTGGTCTGATATCTAGCACAGAAACATGTAGCAAACATAATATCCGGTCTACTTGCAGTTAAATACAGCAGTGAACCAATCATGCTACGATACACTTTTTGATCTACAGATTTGCCAAAAAGATCTGCATCTAAAAGTGTGCCCGTTGCCATCGGTGTTTTCATCACTGAACTGTCAGTCATGTTAAATTTCTTTAAAATATCTCGAATATATTTTGATTGATTAATGAAAATGCCTTCGGGTAACTGTTTAACTTGAAGACCAAGGAAAAAATTTAGGTATCCCATCATTGACATTTCAAAACGAGATTCCATGATTCTTGAAAAGTTTTTACAAAACTTTGGATATGTAGAACCGAAAATTATGTCATATACATAAATCTGTATTAGAATCATATCATCACCTTGCTTTTTCAGAAAGAGAGTAGTATCAATTGTACCTTTCTTGAATCCTGAAGCAAGTAAGAATTGGGTTAGAGTTTTGTACCAACCTCTTGGTGCCTGTTTGAGTCCATACAAGGCTTTGTCTAAGACATAGACATGATCAGGGTTCTTTGGATCAATGAATCCTTCTGGTTGAGCAACATATACTTCTTCATGCAATATCCCATTTAAAAATGCAGATTTTACGTCCATTTGAAAGACAGTAAAATTTTTATGCGCTGCATAAGATAAGAAGATTCATATAGCTTCCAGTCATGCCACAGGAGCAAACGTTTCTTCATAATCAATCCCCTCCTGTTGACAATAACCCTTTGCAACAAGGCGAGCTTTGTTTCGAACTACAACTCCAAATTCATCTCTCTTATTTCTGAAAACCCACTTTGTTCCAATAACAGATTTTCCTTCTGGAAGTGGTATAAGTCGCCAAACTTTGTTCCTCTCAAATTGCAGAAGTTCATCTTGCATCGCCAGTATCCAATCAGAAGAATTGGGACATCTTGTACAGCCTCTTCTGAAGTAAAATTTCCGAAGCAATAGAAGAATCACTCGGAACTTCTGTTGCAGAATTTGGATCTGCATTCACAGAATCAACATTAGTACCTTCAGAATGTATATGTGTAGATGTACCTTATGTGTTTGAGATTGTGAAATTTTCAGAAGGTCCTAAAATATCTGCTATTATAATTGGAACCTCTGAAGTTGATGCAGATATGCTTGATTTTTCAAAATCTGCATAGATATCCAGAAAAGCATCAAAAAATAATAAGTCTAATTCAACTGTAATTTTATTTGAATTAGAAGACTTATTTTGTTTGACTTCGGGTTCTATTCCGTCTTGAATAGAAACTTTCTGCTTAAGCTTGAGTTCTGAACTGTTGTGATCAGAAGTCAACGTTAATGATTCGTCGAATGACACATTAATGCTCTCCATGATCGTCTTGGTTCGTCTATTGTAGATTCGATAGGCTTTAGACGTTAATGAATAACCAATGAAATAGCCTTCGACCGCCTTCTTGTCAAATTTACCAAGATTGTCTCGATCATTGAGAATATAACACCTGCAACCAAAAGTACGAAAAAAAATTAATATTCGGTTTTCGACGATTAATAAGTTCATACGCTGTCTTTTTATGTCTTTTGTTGATAATTGTGTGGTTTTGTGTGAAACACGCAGTGGCTACGGCTTCAGCCCACAGAAACATTGGCAACTCAAATTAGGCTAACATAGTCCTCGCAGCTTCCACCAGTGTTCGATTCTTTCTTTCAACTACGCCGTTTTGCTGAGGAGTGTAGGCAGGAGAAAAGTTGTGAGAGATCCCAACAGATATGAGATAACTCTGAAGCTTTTCATTCTTGAATTCCGTGCCATTGTCACTTCTAAAAGATATAACCGACAATTGTAGTCGAACCTGAATTTTCTTTATAAACTCAATAATCAACTCTGCTGCATCTGATTTGTTGCTTAAAAATTCCAGCCAAGTATATCTGGAGTAGTCATCTATCATGACCAAAATATATTTCTTACCATTGATAGACTGAGTCCTCATCGGGCCACAAAGGTCCATATGTATTAATTCAAGAGGTGTTGAGGATGAGAATTCTGTCTTTGCTTTATGAGATGTTCGCTTCATCTTTCCCATTTCACAAGCGGGACAAAGAGAATTCTTCTCAAACCTTAGTTCTGGTAGACCTTTGACAATACCTTGTCTCGCCAACTGATTAATCTCATCAAAGTTTTGATGAGACAGACGCCGATGCCATATCCAACTTTCAGCTCGTGAAGCTTTTGCAATCAGACAAACAGGTCTTGATGCAGAAAGAGTTGGAAAATTCACGGAATAAAGATTTGCATTCCGCTTAGCTTTAAAAACTTCACGACCATCTTTATATTCAATATAACAGCATTTATCAGTAAACCGAACTTGGAATTGACTATCGCAGAATTGACTTGTACTTAAAAGATTATGATCAAGTCCTTCTACGTATAGTACTCTTTTGATCGTCACGATGCCATTTGTTAAAGATCCGTGTCCTCGAATGTATCCAGTAACCTCAGAATTTGCATAACTTACAGTACCAGCAGGTTCCTCAACATAATTGTGAAGTAGATGCTTAAATCCTGTCATATGTCGCGAGCATCCTGAATCTATATACCATATATGTGAGGCCTACAAAAAGAACAAATTACTTCTGCTTTGGTACCTATATCCATATGGGTCCTTCCTTGTTAGCTTTTTGCAATTCATCAACATCATTTACCTTAGCCTTAATTCGCCACTCATAGCGAGGCTTAGGTACCCATTTCCATATCATTTTAACATTAAACGCATGAAATGTTTTCTTTTTCGAAAAATGATCAATCTTAGAATGAAAAATTTTAGCCTGATGTGTTAAGGATTTGGAAACATATTTGACACGAGATGTTTTTCTGGCATCTTTAGATTTAGAATAAATGGTAGGAATGATAAATGCATTATCATGACAGTGTTTGCATATAAAATTCTTACGTGCAAATGTCAAAAGCTTAGATTTATCCAATGAAGTACAAGCATTCATACAACTTTGACATTTGGAAACGTTTGAATTTTTACACATCAAACTATCACTATCACTGATATTACATTTATTTTTAGCAACTTTATTTTCCTTCACATTTTTCATCCATTCTCCTTTACCATTCTGCCTTTTTATATCTGAAACAGAAAATAGAATCTTGTTAGATTTCTTTGAAGAAGATGATTTTAGCTTTGAATTACAAGAAGCTTCTCCTTTTTCAAAAATACTCGGAGGATATTCAGGAGTATTAGTATAAACAACTGAAGTTTTAGAATTAATAGTCTCAAACTCTGGATTAGAATGAACATTCCAGTTTGGAGATTCAAACATCTTTTTATCTTTTAGATTTTGTTTAAACAAATCATCTTTCACAACATTTAACTCTCTAGAGAGTTCTTTGTTTTCTTCAAAAGACTTGTCAAGTTTGAATTTGAGATCAACGTTCTCATCTTCTAACTCTTCAATTGTCTTTTGAATATTTGTGATTTGTTTCTAAAAATTAGATGCTTGATTCACCTGAGAGTTTGATTCCATCTTTTCTATTATAGGAAGAGGATCTGGAGCATTCATCATTTCTGTAAAGATCTCCTCAGTCATAATTTTTGAAAAATCAGAATTAAGGTTTTGATTCATGATATTTTCATCTTTTGATTCTTTTGAGGAATTAGAAGTGAATGAATCAGATAAAGAAATTTGATTCTCAACATCAGTTTCTGAATCAGATTCATCATACTGACACTGAGATTCAGTACTATTTGCTTCAACCTTGGCTGACTCTGTTGGTAAACAAGGAGAAAAGAGTGACGTAAATTCATTAAATTCTATCTTTCTTGTTTTGTAACTTTCATTCAAATCTTTATAAGCAAAACCAACAGACTTTAAACTTGAAATTGAATCAGCACGAGATGAAGTGTCATCATCATTCACGACTTTACCTTTTACAAAAGTATCCTGAATATCTGGTTTTGTAGGAGTGGAGCCCATTTTATCAAAATTATACAAATTTTCTGGTGCTCTTTTCAAAACATTATTTGGTTCAAAACCTAAACCTTTTTTTACATTACAAAATCGGACATCTTGGAGTTTGTTTGTTAAAAGATTTAATGTTTGCTCAGTCTGTCCTCGTTTTAGATTTAAATCTTCCAGTTGCTTGATTTTACAATATGCCTCGTTTCTTTCTTGAAAACACGCTTCAAATTTTATTTTAAAATCACCTTTTTCAGCATTTAAATTTACAAGATCTCTTTCAAGCTCAGATATTTTTGAATTTAAAACATCTTTGTCCTTTTTAAAAAAATCTTTTTCAGATTCTTTTTCCTTAACAACATCTTTCAACATTGCATTTTCATCACGAAAATTCAACATTGTTTGTCTTTCATGACTAAGTTTGACTTTCAAAGTTTTAAACTCTTCTTTCATGAATTCAACTTGAGCCTTTAAAGATTGAATACGTACCTCAGAACCACAGTCGAAATGATCAGAAGATGATCCAATGTCCTCATTCACTTTGGCCATCATACACACCTGAGTAAAGTGTGCAGATTCATCATCAGAACACTTGTAGAACCAATTTTCTTCTTCCGCCATTAAGTTTTGACCATCTTCCACCTTCTTTGCTATCAGTGATTTCCGAGTATAATATTCTGAATTCTTTATTCGCTTCTGCTTGCAGTCTTTGGAAAAATGACCTGGTTTTCCACAGTTATAGCATCTTCCATATTTCGGCTCAGTCTCTTCTTTCTTTCCTTCTCTCTTCTCTTCTCTTTTCTCTTCTCGCCTTTCATCTCTTTTCTCTTCTCGCCTTTCATCTCTTTACTCTCTTCTTTTCTCATACTTCTTTTCAGATCTTGGTTTGTACTTGTCTTTCTTGTAACTCTCATCTTTCTGCTTGGAGTATTTATTCTTACCAAAGCTTTTCTTAAACTGCTTTGCGAGGAGAGCCAGATTTTCAGCAAATCGTTGAATATCCTCATCTGAATTTTTTTCACTTTCAGTAGAAGATTCATCAGTACTTGAATCAGTGACTTCAGTGAGGAGAGCTCTGGATTTCCTTGACTTTGTCTTGTAAGAAGAACTGGACTTGAAACTTGACCCTTTCTTACGTTCATACATTAAGGCTGGAGAATCTTTGACCATCTTCTTTTCAGCACTTAGCTGCTTTACTTCATCCTTATGCTCAGATAAAGTTGTGAACATATCATTGACGTATTCTTGTGCCATGTCCTTAGTCATCTGAATGTTGATAGCATAGCTTTTCCATTCTGGGTTCAAGTTCTTAATGAACTTATAATTGATCTCTGATTCTGACTTGTTCATTCCATTTCTCCTTAGATCATTCAATATCACATTAAAACGATTGTATGTCTCCAACAAAGTCTCTCCTTCTTTCGCATGGAAGCCTTCATACGCATTTATACTTTGATTCAGCTTTGTTTGAATTGACTTCTTTGTTCCCTGAAATTGTCTTTCCAGGTCATCCCATAAAGCTTTTGCAGATTCCCTACTATCTACGCGATTATAGATATCATTAGGGATTGCCATAATGAGACAGATAAGTTCCTCTTCATCTATCTTGTGTCTTGCCTTTTCTGTTTCACTGAAGAATTGATATGGTTTTGGCACATAACGATCTGGGATTTCTAGAGATGTAGTTGTGGCTGCTTTTCCAGGTACATGCGTTTGTGGCTCAGTTGGACCATGGATGATGGAATCCATATAATCTCTGTTCTTTAGATTTAAGAACTGAGTCATCCTTTTCTTCCATTGTGAATAATCTCCGATAGATAAGACCGGAGGCTTCAGAAGAGATCCCATAGAGAGTAATTCATTTGCCATGTTTGAAAGATGTATAAACCTACACAAGATGAAAAAATAGTAGCTAGTAAAGATCTTTAAATCCAACAAATGAAGAAAACTTTCGAAAAAAAAAATTGAAGTACAGCACAGTGTGAAACGCATGATAAAATTGTGCGAGAACAGGTTATTGCGCAAACCACACTTCTCGTATCAAGTGAGGTACGCAAACCGGACTTTGCGTAACCTGTGTGATACGCAAACCTTGTTTTGCGTTACAAGTGTGATACGCAAAGTGTAACAAGAGTGATACACAAATCTTACTTTGCGTATGTGACGTGATACGCAAATCTTACTTTGCGTATGCGCCGTGATAAGCAAATCTTACTTTGCGTATGTGCCGTGATACGCAAACTTTACTTTGCTTGATCAGTGTGTGACACAAACGACACTTTGCGTGTTCAGTTTGCGTGTTCAGTGAAATACGCAAACACTATGCGACTATTGAATCCAAACACTGAATATACGATAAACGCTGTTTACGCAAAATACACTTTGCGTTTTGAGTGGAATACGCAAAGATCACTTTGCGTTTGTCGTTGAATACGCAAAGTTCAGATCAATCACTAAGAAATTCTCGATGAATTTTGCGCAAACCAGGATGAACTTACGCAAACATACGAAGAACTTGCGCAAACTTTAGATCTTACGCAAACCGACTAAAAACGACTAAATCTTCACCAAAAACTCATCTAGACCTCGAATTTCGATCTGAAAATTTGACAATTTACTCACTTACACATTTAGAACTCAATTCTAACAAGAAATTTCAATTAAAAACACACAAATCAACAATTTGATTCAAGAACAGTGCGTTAAAACTCGTGAATACGAACTTCTTTAAAATCAAAATTACCAATCAAATAGAGTGCAATTCTTGAAACAAACTATACAGACTCGATCAATTTCACACTCCGAACATAACCTAATCGATTTCAACTCGAAATTTTCATTAAAACTCAAAATCGATTTGGACTTCGTGAACAGTAACAGTGACTAAAAAAACTTTCTTGATTTTGAAATGAATTTGGCTCTGATACCAATTGTGGCCCAAGAATTACTAGCATAAACACATACAGATTTACACAAAAGACTTTGTTTATTAATCACAAAGATTACATCAAGTCATATATCTATTTGAACGCCTTAAGATTGAGTGTTTGTGTGTGTATTCAATGTGTGCAACTATGTGTTCTTACTCTCTCTCAATTACCACCACAATTACACCTTCACTTTCACACACTTACTTACACGCCTACTTAGAAACAACACAAAGACTTGCTTATATATAGGTCAACATGACCAAGCAAGGTCAAACCTTCTAAGCACATTACATTACACACACAAACACTAATTACAACAATGACCCTCATTTAATCTTGAATACATTTTCAGTCTAACAGATTTAAATCAAGTTTTTCAAAAACTCGACTCTGTGTTCTTATTTGAAAAATCATTTTCGTGATTTAGTGTGTTTTTTAACGTTACAAATCGATCAGGTTGTGATCGATTAGGGTGCTAGATCGTTGTGGTGTTGTTTAATTTCAGTATAGAGCTTATATCGAGTTCCAATTTTGCGATTTTTGTGTCTGAGTTTACGTTCAAATATTTCACTGTGCCATCGATTTGTTCTTCAAAAAGTGATTTTTATCGAGATCGAGTGGTAACAATCAGTTCTAGGAGTGTTTGTGGTCATTTGTAAGTATTTAGAACTGCTAATCGAAGTCCAATAAGGTTTATTGAGCAAAGCAAGTCGAATTTCGTAGTACAGGGACGAACTCGCGCAAACACAGGGATGAACTCACGCAAGTTGTACTTTGCGCCACCCACTTTGCTCCATCAACGTTTCACGCAAAGTCTTACTTTGCACCACCAACTGCTCACGCAAACTTCAGTTTGCGCGACCCTCTTGTAGCGCAAACATCAATTCGCGCGACCAACGTATCACGCAAACTTCACTTCGTGCGACCAACAAACCACGCAAACTTCACTTTGCGCCAACCACTACATGCGCAAACCTCAAGTTCGCGCCACCCTCAGCTCGCGCCAACCTCCTTTTGCGCCACCTTCAGTTCGCGCAAACCATCATTTGCACCACTTAGCGGGACCCCCGTGCTAAGTCTGCCTAGGGGGACACAATTTCTTGGTGATCAAATTTTATCTGGACTAACGGTCAAATCCACGTTCTTACTGCACATTTAATTAAACAGGATGTCAAGAGAAGCTCTAGCTATCGGAACCGACACGAAGCCACATGTACTGTTCAGTGGAGAGTATGAGTATTGGAAAGATCGGTTCATGGACTTCATTGAAAGACATGATCTGGGTATATTCATTAGAAAATCTTTGAGTGAAGGGAGTATGACAGCTCCAAGGACAATGTGTTATACTACAAAGAAGAATGGAAAAAGAGTAGATCTAGATTGTCCATTACCACTTCGTATGTACTCAGACGAGCAAAGAAAGAGATATGACGCTGACAGCTTAGCTTTATATTTCATACTGAATGGAATGTCTGAGGAGATTTCAAAAGAGATATTTTTTACATTAGAAAACAAAGAGACTAAAGGAAAGCTGTTATGGGAACATATTGAGAAGTTGATGAGAGGATCAACAGTGTCATCAAGAGTTAAGGTTTTGGAAGCTGAGAACTCTGAGCTTCAAAAGAAAATATCAGATTTTGAAAAGAAGTTCTGAGACCTTTCCAAGAAGAGTGTTGAAGAGAAGAAGACACTCGAGCTTAAATGTCTAAAGTTTTCTCAACAAGTTAGTAACTTTGAGAAAGTAATAATTTTCGAAAGAGATCAGTTTGCCAAAGAGAATAAGGCAAATGATCTAAAGTCAGTTGGATTCTTAAAAGAAACAACAGATAGAAGAAAGGGTGCTAAGAAAGGATTTGAAGAAGAGAGAAGCACCTTTGAAGCTGCAATTAGGAAGCTTAATGCTAAGCTATCTGAATTGTCTAAATTTGCACAGAAAGAGAAGAAAAAGAAGTTTGAGCTTGAGACGAAGATTGACCTTATTGTCAAAGAAAGAGACAATTATTCTTCAAAGGTAAAAGAGCTTCAAGATATTATTTCAAAGATGGTGGTGGTGACTAAGCGAACGACTCCAAAGTCAAAAATCCACTCACCTAGAATAAATTCAGTTGGTTCTAACAAACCAGCCGCAAGCTCACATCAGAAAACTGCTCTTTTCAGAAGGTCAGTTAAATCTTCTAATCAGATTCATTCTACTAATATTTTCTATGACAGGAATAGAGATAGTTCAGGTACATATCAAAGAAGGAGAAGAAGCTTCCAGGAAGAAGAACTGGTCTGGAAGAAGACACCATTTAAAGAAGAGCTGAAATGTAAAAGCTCATGTGTACATACGCATAATGCCAACAAGAATATTGTGCGTAAAGGTAAACCTGATTTCGTCTACACGAGAGATCAATTAATTAGGTTTTCAGGTAAGAAATTCTATTGTTCTTATTGTCGTACACATGATCCTATTCATAAAACAAGTGATCATTACTGGTACGATTCTTACTCAATAACTCCTATAAGAACTGCAACTCACACACATGGACCCAAATACTAGTGGGTACCAAAGAAGGATAATGATTCTGTGTTGCAGGCACCTACTGTCAAGGGGGAGTAGGAGAGAAAGAGGTTCTTGAATACAACAGTTCAAGACCCGCACTTCAAAGATCAAAAGACCTTACTCCGTGCTGAAAAAAAGTGTACTCCAATACTCAAATGAGGAAATCAACCATCAAGGGGGAGTACATATATGTCTGAAATTTTAAATGCATATCTTTTCAATGATAATTTTTTAAAATGCATAATTTCAGGGGGAGTAAAATGGTGATGACTTCTGATTATTCCTGATCAGAACTCGTACTTTAATAGTTTTACTGCTTTTTGTCTTTTCAATATAAGTGAATAAATTTTGCTTTGACATAAACATAAGACTTTTGCAGAATATTTGAGAGAAGCTTACAAGTTCATATGTTTATGACTTGAAGCTTAGCTTCATGAGATGTAAGATCGCACGTAAAGGTACAATCCTTTATCTTAATCTCATAAATGGTTGAAAGAAGGATAACTTTCAATCATTTGAAAACATTGTTCTTAAATGTTCAAACCACTTCCCGAGTCTTAAACCAATTTCATGAATTGAAAGTGTGATTTTAAATGTTTTCAAGATCAATTTTGTGCTTTAAACTGAAATAGTTAAACCATTTTGAGCATCATATGCATCATAAGAAAACAAATATTTCTTTGTGCTAGGAATTAACACAACTTCTATGGAATCACCTTAACCAGTAATTTCTACCCACGAAGTTAATCCATAGTGATTGAGTGTGAGAAGTCAAAAGAAATGAGTGTGTCAAACAAAGAACTAAGTTTGATTAGAGTGAGCTAAATGTTAAAAAGAAAGAGCGTGTGAGAACAGAGTTAAAAGAATATCACAACTCTGCACCAACTTTTTCTGAGTCGGTCAGCCACATTACTAGTGTTTCACAATTCTTTGGTGAACATTATTGAAACAGGCAACTAGCTCATGCCAACTCTTGATCAAACCTCACCATCTACTCATTTTCTACTCAAATAGAAAGTGTTTCACATTTTCAAAGTGGAAGCAGCACATTTGCTATCTGATCTTCATATGGAAAATCTGGATATTGAAAAGAAGGAAGTCTGCCCCAACTTCGCACTTCAATCATGCACATTGAGTCTGTGTTTAACTTACTATTGTCTCAGTGGTTTACACAAAATTTGAGCCTAATAAGCAATCATCAAGTGCTTAATTCTTTCTATCACAAGCACGAACACACAAGGAATTTGTTTCTTTGTCATAACGTTTATAGAAATAACGTTTGTGGTGTTTCGATGATTAAATGGAAGCCCTGGGGGAGTCAACATCAAACATCTCCTTTCCAATGTGTATTCGTTACTGTTAGCTCCATCTACCAAGATTAGAAGTGTTGAAAAATAGGCTAAGTATAGAAACTTCTGTTGTCTGCCAAGTCACCACAGAAGATGCAAAGCTTAGAGGCTGCCCCGCAGAAGATGTACGCGAGGTCAAACCTAATGATGATTCTCAAATCACAGAGCCTCTGTGATCACTCACAGAGCCTCTGTAAAGGCTAACCTCTGGAGATCAGTGTTAGAGTGGCAAGACAGTTCCAGACAAGACCACATGCATAACACGTAAGGCCTGCTGTACGAAGATCCTCAAGATCAAATTAATGGGCGTCCCACGATATTTTACATTACAGGTGGCATTCCGTTTATGGAATGTCAGTCTTTGTCTTGTACTAAGGGGTGCATCCTTCTTGTATATTATGGGAGCACCACCTTCGAGTTTTAGAGTGAAAAAACGAGCACACACAAGAGAAAATAGAGATTGTATCTTCCAAGAGAATATTTGCACATACCAGTGTGTGTTCTTGGTGATCGTTAGTAATCAATGAAACAGTTCTTTGAGTAACTTTCTTATAATACTTTACTTCCTATTCATTAATTACTTGTGTGTTTACTACCTTGCATGTTCTATCTTTTCTACACATCTTAAACTCTTTCGCACTCTGTTGAATTAATCTGTGTGTAGTAAATGGTTAAATCAAGTTAAAGAACATCATAACTGGGATCAACAATTTGTATCAGAGCTAACTTTGATTCGTAATATCAAAGGATCCTGTTCTATACTTGATTCCCATGTTCCAGGTAGTAGTTGAGAGTCTGTTCCTTCATTTTGTTCTCCACTCATAAACGTACTCTGTTCTTTGGAGTCATTTCAACCAGTTTGAAGTAGATTCAAAGGCAAGTGTGTTTATTCCTTTGAAGACAGATTCAAAGCTCAGCTAGTTATTTGTCACTCTCCTCATACCAGAAATTCTTTCCTACTTTACTTATTCTTATCTTTCTCAAAAGATCCCCTCATACTCTGTTTTCTAAACTAAAATGGCAAACACTGTTAACTACTTCACTACAGGAACTCAGTCTAAGCCTCCCACTCTACTGAGGGATGAATATCCTCAGTGGAAGATCAGGATGGTGCACTTCCTCGAAGGTGTGGATCCTGGTCTAGTTGAGTTTCTTCACAATCCTCCTTTCATCCCAATGATAATTGTTCCTCGTGTTCCTGCCACTGCCAATACCCCTGAAATCCCTGAATATCAACACCCTAAACCCTTCCTTGAATGGAGTGAAGAAGAAAAGGCACAACATGAACTTGCAAAGAAAGCCAAAAGATTGATCATTATGGCTATTCCAAACGATATCTTCCAGTCTCTTGATTCCTGTGAAACATCGAAGGACCTATGGTTAGAGCTAGAGAAACAACTTGAGGGTGGTGCTAAAACCCTCAAGAACAACAGGGCTTTATGCATAAATGAATACTTTGCATTTAAAGCTCTGCCGAGTGAATCCATTCAAAGCACATACAACAGATAAAATTCCTTGATAAACAAGTGTAAGAGGTATGGCATCCAGAGAACCTCTGAAGAAAACAATGTAAGATTCCTTCAGAGCCTGAATGATGAATGGCTTCATCTAACCATGTCCATGCAAGCCACATTGGATCTTGATGTATGGTCCATATCTGATCTCTTTGGAACACTGATTAGCCAAGAGAACAGAATTTCCAAGTTGACATCCTCTGTCGGAGGTCCTCTGGCTCTTGTAGGAAGTGCCTTAGAAGGAAAAGACAAGGGAAAGAAGGAAAAGGCAGTTGAGGATGTGCAGAGGAAGAAAAAGAAAAAGGTGCTTGTAGCAGAGAGTGAAAGTGAAGAAGGATCTGAGGAAGAGATTGACATGGATGCTCTGGCCAAAACGCTTGCCCTTATGACTCGACAATTCAATCGTAGTCTCAAGAAGAAGCCAGAGTATAGAGGGAGAGAAGAAAGAGATGATGGAAGTAGAGGATATGGTGAGGTAAGAAAGTGTGGAAGAGAAGAGTCTGAGGAACAAAGACAAGAAGAGAGGAGTGGACAGAGATCAGACGGCAGAGGTGGTGACAAATTACCAAAGCAAACTGAAGGGTGCTTTAAATGCGGAAAACCAGGCCACTTCGCCGCAGAGTGCAGGTCCTCTGCCAATAAAGGGAAACCCACAAGAGACGCTGCTTTCTATAAAAAGAAAGCAGAATACTACTCTCAGAGATCCCTAATGGCAGAACAAGAGAACCTTGTAACCGATGAATCCTTTGATGAAGAGGACAATGCACTCTTCTGTGGAATGGCAGAAGTCAACTCCTCCGACAACAATAGTGAGGTATCTTGTTATAACTCCTTTAATTATGACTCTGAGAACAAACTTCTTACAAAACAAAATGAGTTTCTTGCTTACAAAAACATGTACTCAGAACAAGAGAAGAAATTGGCCTACTTTGAGAGAGAAACTAGGCTTCTCACTTAAGAAAAGGACAAGCTCTATCTAGAAAGAAAAACCCTTGTTTCTGAACATAATGTTGAAAAGAATGGGTTAAAAGAAAAGATTTCAAAACTTGATCAAGCCTTAAAAGACAAAGTAAAGGAACTAAAGATATGTGAGAGTAATCGATTAAATGCCATTTCTTTGAAAAACTTTTTTCAAAAAGAAAGAGAAGTCCTTCATCAAGATCTGTTCGACAGAGATCTCCAAATTAAGAGGTATCAGGATGCTCAAAAGGTTCATGAAAAGGTAAACACCCAGATCGGCAGAAGAGGATTAGGGTTCGAGGATATTGACCCCTACACAGGAAACAAAAGAAACAAATCTTTATCAAACATCTTCTGCCCTGGTAAATTTTTAAAACCAAGTCTTCCAAACCTATTATCCACATTCAAGAGGCGCAGAACCTCTGAGGGACCACATCCGAGGAAACCTCTACAGATGACGAATGTATGGTATGAAAACAATGATTCAGCATCTGCACTCTCCTCAAAGAGAAAAACTATTTCAAGGAAATATCTGTCTCAAAAACAGATAGGAATCTTCAGATTCGGTCACCCAGAAACTCAAAAAGCTTTCATGTGCCTGATGGTCCTGAAAAGGAACTATCCTCTGATGCACCAGAGTTCGTTCCAGCCTCTGTGGAAGAAAAACTATTTAAAAGGTTTTTGGAAAGAGACTTGAGAAGAACTTATGAAAATCATTTTCTCAACCATCCTGATTTAACCTCTAAAATAAGAGAAATCTTTGAGCAAGATCTGCAAAACTGTCTTAATGTTCCTATGGTCATTCCTTGTATTTCAAAAATCTAAATACTTCAGAGGACACAAATGGACAAAGCAAGGCACTTACAGAAGGTCAGGCTCTCATTCACAGAGACTTTCTCGACTCAGACTCTGAGTCAGAATCAGAGTCCTCTGTCGATAATGGGACAAGTTCTGTGGAACCTGAGATACGCCCCTGTGGTCCAGAGAAGAGTAAACTTACCTCTGGCATTCTTAATAGAACAGTTCTTCCCCAAAGGAAAACCACAGGTATACCTATTTGTCCTGATTTCCTGGACATGTGCTTGCAAGCAAGGACTTCTCTTGAGCTTAAAATGTCTAAAAAGAACAAGATCTCTCATGTTTTAAAAGCTTTAAAACCATTAAAACCATTTCAAGAAAGATTCACTTGGCAACAGAAGGGTAAATGGCCCAAAATTAATAAACATGATGCTTCTGTTGCAGTAAAAGCAAGGAAAGAAGATCAAGGGAGAGTACAATCTCAGAGCCACTCAAGAAGAGTTTTTGAAAAAACTCAACCTGGATTAGACAAAGCTTTCTGTAAAAAGAAACCCAAATCTAAAATGGGTTGTAGTAAAGTTTGCTCTATACCCTCCTTTGACAATTTTAATGAAATTTTCAAGAAGTTTGCCTCTAATGTCCCTTATTGCAAATGTCTTGATCTTATGCATGCTTTGAATCAACATTTCTCGAGGTCCTCCTGTCTTATATCTCACCCCAAACCCAAGAATGCAAAATTCAAGGGTGAGAAGAGACAATCTGGTACCTCTGCAAATGAGGATAAACCCAAAACCAAAGGTGCTAAGGCATCTTCACAGCCTCCTAACAAAAATGGACCCATTTGGAAATGGGTACCTAAATCTCTCTAATCTGTCCACAGAAGAAACAACATGTGCCCATTTGGTACCTAGACTCCGGGTGCTCAAGACACAAAACTTGGTGGAGGATCTGTACCCTTTGGAGATAACAAGAAAGGTCAAATAAAAGGCTATGGAGTCATTGCCAAAGGAGACATTGATGTCAACAGAGTTGCCTATGTGGATGGCCTCAAGCACAACTTACTGAGTGTAAGTCAACTCTGTGATAATGGACTCGATATGATGTTTAAAAGACAATACTGCTCTCTGTTGAAGGAAGATACCACCACAGAGCTTCTGCGAGATAAAAGACGAGGTGACCTATACCGCATGGACTTCAAATCACCTAACAGAGAAGAAAAGCTTTGTTTAGTCTCAAGTAAGAATGAAGAAGCTTGGTTCTGGCACAACAGGTTCTGTCATCTAAACTTTCACAAACTTGACAAAATTGTGAAACTAGACCTGGTAAGTGGACTACCAAGTATTAGATTCCACAAGGATCATCTATGCTCTGCTTGTGAGATGGGCAAACTTAAAAGGGTTGCCCATAAAACTAAATCTGACATATCTTGCACCAGACCTCTGCAGATGCTTCATGTTGACCTCTGTGGTCCTATATCTGTGCAGAGTCTTGGTGGCAAGAAGTACATCCTTGTACTCATCGATGAATTCTCTAGATATATTTGGGTTGAATTCGTTCGAAAGAAATCAGATGTTCCTGAAGTTCTAATCAATCTTATCAAGAGAATACAAGTTCTTTATGACTGCAGGGTACAGAGAATCCGAAGTGATAATGGCACAGAGTTTAAGAATTCAACCATTGAAGCCTATCTTTCGATAGAAGGCATATCATAGAACTTCTCTGCTGCAAGGACTCCACAACAAAACGGTGTTGTTGAACGAAAGAACAGAACACTAGTAGAAACCGCAAGAACTATGCTCATTGCTTCAGGGCTCTCTATTTCTTTCTGGGCAGAAGCCATTTCAACTGCATGCTTCACCCAAAATCGATCTTTGATAGTGAAGAGGCATGCAAAAACTCCATACCACTTACTACAACAGAGGAAGCCGAACATCAAGTACTTCCATGTCTTCGGCTGCAGATGTTTTGTGCTAAACGACAGAAACAGATTGGGAAGTTCAGTCCCAAATCCGATGAAGCCAAATTTGTTGGCTATTCATCACACTCCAAGGCATACAGAGTCTATGTACTCAAATCCAAACATATACTTTAACGTATTAATGTTTCATTTGATGACTCTTTTCAGGTGACTTCTGAGCAAATCAGCTCAGGACTCAAACTTCAATATGAAGATTCTGGTGGCTCATCACTAACAAATGACCTTCATCATCTGTTTGAAGAGATGTTCAATGATGATGGACCCTCTAAAGGTGATCTCAGAGCCTCTGGAGCCGAACTCTCTGAGGACCAAACAGGTACTTCTCTGACTGGTCCTAGTAATGCTTCACCCTCTGCAGGTGCACCATCGAGGGGGAGTACTCAGAGGAAAATACAAATCAAGGCCCCAAGCTAAATCAAGAACATGATCATTTTCAAAATACCTCTGAAGGGTCAACACTACATCAAGGCTCCGCAGAGCTCTCCACTTCAACTCATGGTGAACAACCAAGTCCTACGGCAAGTACAAATGAGCAATTTCCTTCAACAGAAAATGATCTACATCAAGATGAACTTGCACCAGAGTTAGCCACAGAAGGTTCCAATGATCACCTACCTCGAATGACCAAGTGGACCAGAAGTCACCCACATAACCAAATTATTGGTGACCCATCTGACAGAGTCTAAACTCGATCAAGTACAACAAACTTTTGTTACTATACAAATTTTGTAAGTATCATCGAACCCAAAAAGGTCTCTGAAGCTCTTGAAGATCCAAACTGGGTAGAAGCTATGCAAGAAGAGCTTCTGCTGTTTGAAAGAAACGAAGTATGGACCCTAGTGCCTCTGCCAAAAGGCAAAATTGCAATAGGAACCAAATGGGTCTTCAGGAACAAAAAGGACGAGGATGGTGTGGTGGTCAGGAACAAAGAAAGGCTGGTAGCCAAGGGATACTGCCAAGAAGAAGGGATTGACTACGAAGAAACCTTTGCTCCTGTAGCCAGACTCGAAGCGATAAGGATATTTCTTGCCTTCGCAGCCCACAGAGGATTCAAAGTTTTTCAAATGGATGTTAAGTCAGCCTTTCTGAATGGCCAAATTCTAGAAGAAGTATATGTCCAACAACCACCAGGGTTTGAAAGCTCTAAGTACCCAAATCATGTCTACTTTTTGGACAAGGCTCTGTATGGACTGAAACAGGCCCCTAGAGCTTGGTACGGCAGACTTTCAAACTTCCTCCTTGCCAATGGTTTCGAAAGAGGTACAACTAATACTACTTTATTCTATAAGAAGATAAAAGGTGAGATTCTACTTGTACAGATCTATGTTGATGACATTATTTTTGGGTCTACAAACGATTTATACTGCAAAAAGTTTGAATCATTGATGAAAAGTGAGTTTGAGATGAGCATGATGGGAGAACTTACATTCTTCCTAGGATTGCAAGTCAAACAAACCACAGAGGGGATTTTCATAAATCAATCAAAATATGTCTCTGACATACTTGAAAGATATAAGCTCTCTGACTCTTCACCAATGAAGACTCCTATGGCCACTGGATCCAAACTTCATGCATATCCAGAAGGCAAGTCTGTGGAGTGTAAACTCTACAGAGGTATGATAGGGTCTCTGTTATACTTAACCGTAAGTCGACCCGATATAATGTTTGCCACATGTCTCTGTGCAAGATTTCAAGCTAACCCTAAAGAATCTCATTTTTATGCTGTCAAGAGAATCTTCAGGTACCTAAAAGGGACCAAGAATCTTGGTCTCTGGTATCCGGAGAACTCTGGCTTTGATCTTGTGGCTTATACATATTCAGATTACGGAGGATGCAAACTCGACAGAAAGAGTACCTCTGGGAGCTGTGAATTCCTTGGAGGGAAACTAGTGAGTTGGACTTCCAAGAAACAAAATTGTGTCTCGACCTCTACGGCAGAAGCTGAATACGTTGCCGCTGCTAGTTCTTGCTCACAAGTTCTGTGGATGAGAACCCAACTCAGAGACTATGGTTTTGACATTGAAAAACAATCCCCATCCTCTGTGACTCCAAGAGTGCCATTGCGATCTCTGCCAATCCAGTTCTACACTCTAAAACAAAGCATATCGATATCAGGTATCACTTTCTGAAACATCATGTGGAGCATGGGACAATAGAGATGTACTTTGTGCCCACAGTTTACCAACTTTCCAACCTTTTCACGAAGGCATTGGATGAGAAAAGATTCACTTTTCTTGTTCGCAAGATTGGTATGCTTAACATGAGTTGACCACAGAGCCTCTGTACCCTTGCTCAGAGCCTCTGTTGTACATATTTCCTTTTTGCAATACATTCCTTTTTTGTAAATAGTTTCTTAAGTTTTTCTTTAAATTTATGTCTTGTACAAATCTCATCTTTATATGATCCAAGCATAGTTGAAGGGGGAGGAAGATAGTTCTGATATCCAGGGGGAGCAAGACAGTTCTGTGCGACACCGACTACAGAGTGAGGTTAGTCCATCTGAACCAAGAGTCAAAACTCTTTCTTGCGCACTATGCCCTCAGAAAGATCCCACTCTGTACCCTGTTTTCTGTCAAAACTTTGAAATGATCAAATCTTTGAAAATCTTTCCTAAAAAGGAAATTTTTGGTCTCAGAACCTCTGAGGTCGACCACAGAGCCTCTGCGATCTATCACATAGTCTCTGCACCTCTAAACTGAGGATGCTGACCAGATGCACTCTAAGAGGAACTCGATCATTTCATCGCACATTCCTCTCTATTAAAATGCTCTTTTGATCACAACCTTGCCTATGACCTCAGAAGCCTCTTATCCACAGAGCTTCTATCATTCCCATCACTTGAGAAATTCAGGTCATTTACTGCGGGTTATTTCTTGAACGTCACTGTCATGTGACAATAGTGAATGCCACGCGCGTGAGAATAGGGTGGCGCACGTCCTAGATCTTGCACCGCCATCATCTGACGTGGCATTATTGTATTGGTTCATAACCTGTACCGTCGTTTTTCAGAAACGGCCTCTTACCCGTTACCACTTATTTCGGATTTCAAATTTTATCTTTACCGCTTAATTCTTTTTACTCTCTCTCTATATATATATACCCCTCTCATATCCTACTTCCTCTTTTTACCTGCAACCTTTTCTCTCAAGAATTCTTCTGCAAAGAATCTCTCTTCATTTCCTTCCATGGCATCTCAATCTTCTTCCTCCAAGAACTCTAAGGGCTCTTCTGCATCAAACAACTCGATGCATTCTGAAGCCAAAAAGGCCGATTCCCACTCTGTTGAACAAGAACATGTGCTCACAAGTAGAATGCTCTCCTTCACACACCATGATTACCACTCCAGACAACTGAACCTCAAGCCTAGCAATCACTATGTTGTTTTGGAACCAAAGGGATACCCCGAGGAAGCTGCTCCTTTGCTTCACATCCTGAAAAACCACATCCTCTCAACAACCCTAACCCTAAAAAGAACAGATATCCCTGAAACTTACATTCAACAGTTTTGGTTGAGTGCTAAGCACGAAAAACTGGATCATTATGGCTACTGTGTCATGGGATATGCCACTCATCCCTCCACGACTCAAATATTGGACCTTGGCATAAACCGCAGAAAGGTCGCAGAGGTATTCGGGCTTCCTTCCAAGACCCAATTGAATCTGACAAAATACTCTGACGATCCCTCTAACGAGGAAATTCTTGAGTTTCACATATTCATAGGATATGTTGTACCAATCTCCAAGAGAACCGATTTCAGACGCCAGAACCTTCCACCTCTGTGGAACATCTCTTCTCTATCCTAAATTGCTGCTTGACTTGCAAGGTAGGCAGTCCTGACCAATCTAGCCATACCATACTTGCAATAATGTATGGTATGTACTACGATTTGCCTTTAGACTATGCAACACTTATTTTCAGGGAGATCAGAAATGCGGTCATAGCCAAGCAAGTGGAGCAAGTTTGAGGCACAGAGCCCAAAAACCTTGTTTTCAACAGATTTTTTGCAGTTCTGTTAGGAGACGCTCTGATAGGGGAAGGAAAGTTACCCGCAGAGGGAAAAATGATCAAGATCTACGACATGAAGTCGCACAAGCCAACTGTTCTGAAGACTGGATATCCTGGCGCAATACCTCTGCCAGCCCGCATTCTAGCCTACCTGGGTAGTGAAGATGATGCTAGGACTTACATTCATGGGCACAGGACTCCTGCATCGAGTCCTGTAACCCCCCCACGTATAGGATTCCAAGTGGGAGAAATAGTTGTGTACCTTAGGACAGAGGTAGGTGAGGGAGCTGTAGATAGGGCAGAGGAAACCCAAGCTAGGACAGAAGCTATAATTCCTGAGAGTGGGGTGAGGGAAAAGAAGCGTAAAAAGAAAAGGACACCCAAGAAGAGAGTCGCAAAAGAAGAGACTCCAAAATCACCATCAGAGGTTGCCAAGCCGAAAAAGAAGGCTAAGAGGTTAACCAAAGCAGCAACCTCTGAACATGTCACTCCATAAGTCAAGGAACCTGCAGAATCTGAACAACCTCTGCAGAGAAGAAGGAGAAAAGATCACATCATTGAGAGCTCTGAAGAACAACCATCTAGCCCTCTCCAAGTCGCAATGGAAATAGCCAAGGAGATACAGAAGCAACACTCTGAGAACTTAGGCGAAACCGCAGACATTGAAGTGCAAGATGTTACGGGGGTTTCAAGCTATGATGATGAGGGTGCCAAAATCTCGGATAAGGGGATAGGAGAAAAAGATGCCATGTGCATACAACCTAAACCAACTCCTAGTGCAACCTAAGTTACTACCCCTGCAGTATTGAAGAAGGACCGCACAGTTCGAACCCAGCCCAAGCCATCTGGACAGAGGATATTCCTTCATCCTCTGTACCACCACCCGGGGAAACCAAATCCACCTCACCTTCTCAAAAGGGTGAGAGTGTTGTTCTACGTGTCCATTCTCCCCAGGACACAACTCCTCCATACACAGAGGTATTCGTTGCCTCTGTCACACACAAGAGTAACCCCCAAACCACTTCCGAGTTGGTGGTGAGAGAACACAATGATTCTGTGGCTCTAGAACAACCACAGGATCCATTCAACAAGGATCTTGAAGGAGTCTCTGAACCCTCCTAAAAGAAACTTCTTGACAGAACTTCCATAGATGCTTCCTCTGTGGAACATCGAGGATTGGAAGGAAATCCTCCAGAGCTCAACATAACAATAGGCTCTGAAGGTGCCAAACACTCGTTGGCTAAATCTGGAACATGTGTTGTTCCATAGGTTACCTTTGATACTTTTGTCACAAAGGGCGAGTTTAAAGCCTTTGTTGACATGGTATTCCAAAAATTTGAGGAGTTGAAAAGCTCTGTCACAAGGGAATCACAGGCCCACTCTGAAATTCTTGCATAGGCTCTCAAGGCCAATATAAACGCCTTGAACGCCCTTCGCCAATCCTCACAACAACAATCAGCAACGATCACTGAACTGAAAACAAGCTGCGCGACCAGAGCTGATCTTCAAGCTTGTGGTAAAACTATCATCGCACACTCAAATCAAATTCAGGTTCTAGGGGATCTTTGCACCGAAGAGTTCCCAAAATATGTTGCACAAGGAGCTCAGTCAGGAGTGGAAGAAATGACCAAGCTTCGCGAAGAAATAAAGGACATAACTCGCAGTGTTATGGTCCCCTTCCAACCACAGGAATCAACCTCTGCAACTGACCTCTCTGCCTTTGCAACGAAAACAGACCTAGAAACAATGGGAAATCAGTTTCTAGGCAACCTCAACCTCCTTCGATCTGACTTCACTGAACAGGGCAAGAAGGTGGCAGAGGACATTCTGCAGAAGATTCAAGTCTGACCTGGAGATCGACGAAATGTCATTGGCTACAGAGGACATTCTGCAGAAGATCACGAGGCATGTTGACGAGCACCTCTGCAAGCGAAAGAAGCGGAAGGCACCTACGACATGCCAAGGGGAGGCATCGCAGAAGAGGGCTCACCATGATGATCATGATCTAGATGCCTCTGGCCGTGGCCATCATGAGGGGGAGAAAGCGTCAGGAACAAAAACTTCTGTTGTTGTCGTCGCCGCAACTCCTCTTCAAGCCCTACCTCTACAGAAGACATCCTCAGAGGTACACAAAACGAAAAACCTCAAGTCATGTGCCTCTGAGGATCCAAAACCGATTGCTCCATTTGTCCAAGGCACAACCTCTGCAGTGTCTCAGAAAGGGAAGGTGAGTGTTGGCTCTAAACATATTGCAGAAGGGCTCACAAAGTTTGTAGAATCTTCAAGCCCTGAGCTTATGCCCACTGCACCCACACCCATTGTACAGTTTCAAAGCCTTGATCCAGTAAACGCAGTAGATACTTCAGAGACCTCTCCACAGAACAAAGATCAGAACACCTCAGAACAGCCCTCAGAGCAGAAACAACAAGAGGATAGGGTAAAAGAGATCGTTCAATCGATGGACGCCATGAGAGTTCCAATTCCAAGGCCTCCACCGAAAGAACTTAAGTTCCAAGAGAACATTAATACCTATCTTTACAGCGCAGAGCCCGAAGCCGTCTTCTTAGCACCAAATCTGCATCCCCTAATCAAAGAAGACATCAGAAGACGCTTCGAGCGAACTGCACTAGAAAGGGATGAAGTGTTCTCTACAGAAGATATCAAAACTGTGATGAGTATCTCTCTGCACTCCTTCGCCAACAAGTCAATCATGTATGCTAAGTACTTAGTTGAAAGAAAAGATGGGAAGCAGTACATGTTCACAGATGCAGACTTAAAGAACCTCTGCGCCTACGACCTTCCTCAACTACATGCCTTCACAGAGCAAAGAATTGAAAAGCGAAAGGAGTAGATGATAGCAAATGGCAGGATCAAGGAGGTGATGCACGAACATGTCAGATATCATAGCAAAATAGATTTCGAGGTAGCTCTGCAACTCGGAGTCGAGAATCTATTGATCACCAAACCAAATGACCAATTCCCCGAAATCGAAAATGTTCCATCAAACTCTTTAATCACAGAGCCTGAGTTCAGATTCATCTACAGAGACGATGATGGGCTCAAAAAGATGAATAGGCCAAATCAAAGTCACAAGTACTCGAACAACACTCTGCTGAAGATAAAGAACACGATTCTGAGAAAGAAGGGCACAGAGATTGTACAAGCGGGACCTGTAGAGACAATGATCGGACAGATTGATGCTCAACTGAAGTACAGGGAACTCATTCTATCGATGAAGAGAACTCTAGCTGAAAGCTCTACCAACCCGATAAATGATTTTCCCAAATGACTTCTGTAATCTTTTGTTGTTCATTCATGTATCTTGATGCTTAATGTAATTTCCTTTTGGCATTTTTCTTTTATAAATGAATATCGATTTTCAGAGGTTGAGTTCCTTTCACCTCTTTTTGTTTCTAGCTTAGCCAACACCTCAAAATTCAAAATTTTATTTTTCATCACTTAGGGGGATATTGTTAGCTCCATCTACCAAGATTAGAAGTGTTGAAAATAGGCTAAGTATAGAAACTTCTGTTGTCTGCCAAGTCACCACAGAAGATGCAAAGCCCAGAGGCTGCCCCGCAGAAGATGTACCCGAGGTCAAACCTAATGATGATTCTCAAATCACAGAGCCTCTGTGATGGCTAACCTCTGTAGATCAGTGTTAGAGTGGCAAGACAGTTCCAGAAAAGACCACGTGCAGAACACGTGAGGCCTGCTGTACGAAGATCTTCAATATCAAATTAATGGGCGTCCCACGATGTTTTACTTACAGGTGGCATTCCGTTTATTGAATGTCAGTCTTTGTCTTGTACTAAAGGGTGCATCCTTCTTGTATATTATGGGAGCACCACCGTAGAGTTTTAGAGTAAGAAAACGAGCACACACAAGAGAAAATAGAGATTGTATCTTCCAAGAGAATATTTGCACATACCAGTGCGTGTTCTTGGTGTTCTTCAGTAATCAATGAAACAGTTCTTTGAGTAACTTTCTTATAATACTTTACTTCTTGTTCATTAATTACTTGTGTGTTTACTACCTTGCAAGTTCTATCTTTTCTACACATCTTAAACGCTTCCGCACTCTGTTTAATTAATCTCTGTGTAGTAAAAGGTTAAATCAAGTTAAAGAACATCATAATTGGGATCAACAGTTACACACGGTGACTTAGTGTTACTGACAGACATGTTAATTGATTCATTAGTTGATTCAGGTGTTACACGAATATTTTGTCTGGATTTGCAAAGATCTGGATGAATATCTTTTGAATTGACGGATCAGAGGCTCCAAATGACAGATATTTTTTACTCATAATTTTGATGAAGTCGTTGCACTTTCCATCAAAAAGGGGGAGAATCTAAAGCTTGAAGAAATGTCCAGTCCATTACATTACAAGACAATGAAGAAGAGAAAAGCTAACCGAGAACTGCGAGATCAAAGTATTCTGAAGACATGCTGATTTCAGATAAATTTTCTTTAAAGATACTTTGCTAAAGCATTATGAGCTAGAGAAAGAGATTGCATCTTCTGAGCTGAAAAAGAAGACCAAATTGCTAAAATCTTTTTAGTAATGATCTTGATCCAAAGGGGGAGATTGTTAGATCACATATCTATTGGATTCAAGATCATCCAATATGAAGATCCAATCTGAAGCTAATGCCGGAAAGTCGACTCTCGATACAAAAGGCTAAGTTGTTTGTAATAAATAGTCAAAGTTAGTTGTTATTGTTATTAGTTAAATTAGTTAGATAATATCTAGATATTATATTCTACATATTATATTGTTAGTTGTTAGATAATATCTAATATAGATATTATAGTTTTAATATCTAAGTTTAGATATTAGTTGTTAGTGTGTTTGAGAAGCTAACTCTCCAAGATTCAGATCTCAACAAAACACGCACAAAAAAGGTGAAAAACAGAGAGAACACATCGAGAGCTTCAATAGATCAATCTTGTAATCGTTTGTTATTAATCTAAACAGGTTGGTAATCGTTTAATGTGTTTGTATTGATAAAACTTGATAGTATTGTGGACCGACAAACCTCTAGCCCTTTATCGCAGAATTGACCGATGCTAAACAAGTTGTGCCCTAAGCCTTAAATATAGCTCACCTTCCTAATCGTTATGTTATCTTGAATGATGTCACCATATCCTAAGATCGGTGAAAATTGGTCGTTCCTAAATCTGACATTTCCACTGAATTTCCCTGTATAATTAGACAATAAAGCATTCTGCCCGGTCATATGCTTGGAACAGCCGCTATCCAAGTACCACATATGTCGGGTCTGTAAGAGAAATCAGGAAACAACAATTTTAGGTACCCATTTAAAAACGGGTCCTAACATATTAGCACAAGATTTTGGTATCCATTTGAAAATGGACCCTCTGTTCTTTTGAAAACCTCGAAAAATATTTGATCTTGAAGAATAAACATGATAAAATCCAAACCAATTATTAGAATTATGATGACAAACAAAATCTTGTCTCTGATAATGATAAATTTTAGCAGTAGTAGAAGATAATTGAATCAATTGCTTTATTGAATAACGCTTGTAAAAAGTTACAAGGTTTTGTTTAGGAGAAGCAAGTTGACCAACTACAGCACTATCACTACTATCAGATCTATCATAGGAATTATCAGAAATTGATTCAGCAGTCTCATCATTCTTTTTTTTTGGTCTCCATTCAGATCTTGCTTTCGACCTTTTCTTTCTTAAATCTGAAACAGAAGATTTAGATTTATTAGGAAAATCAGATTTCTGAGATGGATTTTTCTTTTGTATACTAGTGTGTTTCTGTTTCTGTAATCGCTGTTTCTTATGTTTCTTACCTTGAGCATAGTAATCAGCAGTTACAGAAACTGATTCACCAACCTTAGCTGATGATTCACCAACATTAAAACCAGTTGGTAACACTTTTTCATTTATAAGAAAAATAGAATGATCCGGAAGTGGAGCATTGAAGTCAAACATATCAATTTCATTTATGCACCCATCATCAGAATTTAGAAAATCATTTGCAGACGCAAATAAGTCATCAAAATTATCAGTAGAAGTTTGAGGTGCCTTTGAAACTTTTGAACACTTTGAAGATATAGATTGAAAAACGGTGTTCTTTATGACTGTAGAAAATACACTTTGTTCAATATCTACCAAAAGTCTTTCATCAATTAAAACATTTTCAAGCTCAACTATTTTGCTTTCAAGAATGAGTGGAGGAACATTAACTTTTGAAATAGAAGGTTTTGCCTCCATCTTAGAAACAGAATAACTCGCAAAATAATCGTTTGAAAGAACTTTTGGTGTTTCAGAAAGATAACTATCATTTAACTTTGCATAGTTAAATGGTAGTTGCATTTTCTTAATATTCTTTCTATTTTTAGTTTCCTTAGCCTCAACTTCTTCTATTAATTTGGTAACAAATTTGGGTTTTAAATGAGTATATTTACCAGCAACAGCAAGAAGATCAAAATTATATAATGCTGGTTGTTTTATGATGGCTTTCTTTAAGTAATGGGGGTTTTCAAAACCAAGTCCCCATTTTTCTTTAACATCAGCCTCTTCGTTAGGTGCATTGAGAAAAATGGTTTGATCTGTTTGGCCTCTTGCATAAAGTTTGGCTTCCAGACCATTTACCTTCTTATTTAAGAGCTTGTTTTCAACCTGCAATTTATAAACATTTAGTGCAGATTCTTTCTTTTCTAACTCATACTTAGAAATTTTAACTTCAAAATCAGAAATCTTCTTTTCAAAACAATCTACTTGAATTTTAGAATCAGAAGCAGATTTGCGTAAAGAATTAATTAAATCTTTGTTTCCAATAATGGACTTATTCAGATCAAAGATCTTGTTGTTTCTTTTAGCAACTCTGTCTTTTTCCTTTTTCAGTTTTATTTGAATATCATTAAGCTCAATCATCATAGCTTCCATTTTGGTTATGAAATCTTTCTCAGTTAAGTTTATTACCTCATCAGCCGCTTCATCATCTGAATCATCATATTTGACCTCTTTTCCCATTAAGCAAGGATGAGCAGTTTCTTCCTTCACATTTCTTCCTCTTGATCAGAATGATCCAACCAGTATTCATCTTCAGCCATTCATGCCCTGTCAGCCTCTTGTTGCTTGGCCAAGAGCAATTTGTTCTGATAATACTCTGAGTTGCGAACCTTTGGCTTCCGACATTCTGTTGCATAATGTCCAAACTTGCCACAGTTGTAGCATTTGATCAGATCATTAGCAGTCTTCTTTTCAGTATTGATATAATCATTCACAAACCTCTTCTTTTCTTCTGGCTTCCTTTCCACAGATCTATTTCCTTCTACCCTTTCTCTATGCTCATGGTTCTTGGAGCTGGACGAAGAGTATCTCTGAGAATTGGATCCCGGCTTCTTGTAAAATTTCTTTTGGAATGCTCGGGTCAGTAATAGCATTGCCTGCTTGAGACTTTCTCCGTCATCTTTCTTTTTCTGTTTTCTTCTTATCACTCCTTTTCTCTTCTACTTCTTCTTCATTCTGTCGCAAAGTCTTGTATACCTCATGCAACGGTATGTCACTTAGATCCTTCATCTGTTTCATGCGACGAGTGTGCTTTTTCCATTCAGGTTGCAGAATACTTAGAAACTTGACATTGTTCTCAAATTGCTTCTTTTTCACCTTATTCTTTGACAACTCATTCAGAAGCAAGACAAAACGTTCATCAGTATCTTCCAAGCTTTCATTCTCTTTGGCTTTAAACTCTTCATATTTGTTAATGCAGTTAGCCACTTTCATTTGATTCCCGACCTTGGATCCCATCATCATCTTTTGCAGTTGATCCCACATCTTCTTAGCATTTGCCTTGTAACTATCAATCTTGATGTATATCTCGCTTGGAATGCTTTGAAGAAGTAAGGATCGTGCTTGTTTATCTGCTTTAAATCGGCTTTCCTGCTCTTCAGAATACTGGGCAAAATCCATTGGAACTGTTCTCATCTTTTGTACTCTATCCTCATCTCCATCCTCACTGTCTGAGGATTCATCATCAGGGATTTGAACAGTAGGTGGAATCATTGGACCTTCTGTAATTGATAGTAGTATGTTCTCCCTATTCGCATGTCTATCCACAAAATCCAGAAATCTGTCTTTCCACTGTTCATATTCTCCTCTGAACAGTACCAGAGGCTTGACATCGGTGCCAATAGAAAGAGCATCTTTAGAAGTCATCTTGTATGAACCTGTTTGAAAAATATATGCAATAAGAAACTAGAAACTGATCGTTAGTCCAAACGAAATAACAAGAAAATACATAATTCTTGAAAAATATGTAAAACACAGAAATTCGCTAAGGACCGAGCCACAAAAAATCACAAATGCTCTAAGTGACTCTAGCGCAAACCCTGAAATGCGCTAAACCTTGGTGGCGCAAACAATAACTTTGCGTGACACGAAGATGAAGCAAAGCTAACTTTGCGTGACACGAATCTGGAGCAAGACTTACTTCGTGTGACACCAAGCTGACGCAAGACTAACTTTGCATGACACGAAGATGGCGCAAAGTACACTTTTGTTGCTGAAGATAACGTAGAACTCAAATTTCAACTTTGCGTTAAGAGTGCTTGACGAAAACTTCAGTTTGCGCTTATAGACTCTTGCACAAACGAAGATTTTCGCTTCTTGTTGATGACGCAAAGATCAATTTGCGTTTCTTGTTGAAGACGCAAAGCTTAGTACAAACACTGAAAATTGGCGTGAATTTCTTGCGTGAATCTCTTGGTGAACTGACGCAAACCGTGATGAACTGGCGCAAATTTTAGATCTAGCGCAAACTTCTAAAATCGATCAGATTCGAACCAAAAATCACTTTAGACTTCGAATTTCAACTCTAAACTTTGTCAATCCGATCGTCTAACTATCTAGAACACAATTCTAGCAATGAATTTCGATTAAAAACACAAAACGATACAAATTGGACCAAACACAGTGCGTGAAACTCGTGAACTCCAAACTCAATAAAATTCAAAATTAACGATCGATTACAGTGCAAATGACAAAACAAACTATACAAACTTGATCGATTTCACTATACGAACAACCCTGATCGATTACAGCTTCTAATTCGCACAAGAACTCGAAATTGATTCTCACTTTTACGAACACAGAGTCGAACTATTTTCTTGATTTGATTTCAGATGGAATCTGCTCTGATACCAATTGTGTGTCCTGTTTCTAGTTGCTAATCACAAACAATCAATCAAACAAAACAATATGTTTCAATTACCTGTTTGATTCAAATCCAAATTCACAAGATTACAACTTTCTCTCTCTAGAACTCTGTTTCTCTCTCTACAATCCTCTCTGTCGAATACGTTCTCTCTCTTTAGAAAAACTACCTTCAAGATATCTCACTACAAAAACAACTAACTAAAACTATTTATACCAAGAAATAAAATACAAAGAAAATACAAAAACAATACAAGGACTTTGACTTTATTACAAATAGACTTTGACTTTGATGAGAGTTGACTTTCTCAGCTTTGGCTTCTTGAACTTTAACTTTTGTCTTCTTGATCTTGTATCCAACTATTTCATGCTCTAACAATTACTCCCATTAAGGCTCATTTATGACGATGAAAACTATATAGACAAGGGTCAGGAGCTCATTTAGGGAGAGGAAGCTAAGATCAGAGCACCTAAGAGCATCATAGCAAGAAATATTACTTTCTCTTTGGAAGAAACTCACGACATATCAGTTAGACTCACGACGCACGGAACAATCTAATGATTTATTTAATTTTTATTAATATTGTAATCATATGTATCTTCAATAATTGTTTCTAAAGGACGACGTCCCTGTTTAACGTCCATAGTGCACTGACGACTTAATTTGTCGTCCGCGGTTTTTACCCTCGACAGGGTTTTCCGCATCACCAAGTTCTTGCATCTCATTTGGTTTTTATTATCTGTTGTACGATTTTTCCAGGATTCCTTTCTTTAGTTGTTAAAGCTCCACACCGACCTTAAGTCATTCTGAATGGTGATTTTTCGAATTAACAATTTGGTGCCCACCATGGGGCCCCAGCTAAAAAAAATCTTCGAAAAACGTACATCCTACTAACGATTTGTCCGCAAAGTTTTTGTTAACAGGAACATGTTAGGACAAGAAGAAAATCAGAATGCCCTCGCTCAGATGCGCATGGAATTGGAAGCAGCTCGTCAACGAATTAATGCATTAGACAAACAAAATCTCAAGAAGAACCAAGGACTATTCAGGCTGATCAGACACCATGTAATCCATATGAATGGTTTCTCGGGTTCAAGTTCTCAAAAATGTTTAGAAGTGATGTGAAGGTAGTGAGTTATTAGGACACACTTCATGATAAGAGTGTGAAAAATAATATAGCTTATCAGAGTTCGATGCAAAAGGTAGGAAAGTCCAGAGAAGCAGTTTACTCATAATTCAAGATCACTTCCATCAAAGACCTGTTTATTAGAAAGTTGGGAAACTTAGAGTATATTGGTTTTAAAGTCATAAGGGAGGATGGAAAGATTTACTACTTCACTAAAGTTGACTTCAGAAATCTATGCATTCATGACTTTCTAGATCTGTATGGCTTTTTGGGGAACAGAGAAAAAGGCACTAAGAAGGAAAGATGGGCCTTATCTTCTATCAAAGAGGGAATGCTCAGAGCATTGGGATGAGCTGCATTTTCAGATTTTTCAAGTGGCTCTTGAAGTTGGAACGCCTTATTTGTTTCTCCCAGCACCAAATACAACACATCCATATTTTGATAAGATAGAAAGGGGAAAAAAAATTGAATAGCTTGAATTGGGTATTATGTTGAAAAATCCTTTGAATGGCATGAATTTTTTCTGCAGGGCCAGAGAAGTCAATAAGTATTCTTCTAGAACAATTAGACAATTGAAGAGGCAAATGGAGAAGAGAGTTAAGAAAGGAAAGGAAAGGATGTTGAAAAATGCAACATGATTATAAAGCTCATAGATGATTGTGCTTTTCAGATTCATTCCAAATCTTAAAAGAGACAATGTAGATTAGTACAGAACAATTTGACCAAAGAGGGAGAATGTTGGACTTGAAAAGTTGGTCAAAATCGTCTAAGTGTTCATCTCTGATATGCTAGATCAGAGCTTTGACACTGATGGATCGGAGTTGGAAAGGATGCAAATATGCTAAGTGTTATCTCTAGAATGCTTGATCAGAAGTCAGTGTCAGAAGGATCAGAGATCTGGAATGCTGAATTTGGCTAAGTGTAAAGTCTGAAGTAGAATGCTCAAAGATCTGAAGAAGGTATATCATAATTCGGCTAGAGTTGATCAAAGTTCGAATTCAAACTCTAAACATCTTGTTTAGACTTTGATACTTGAAGATTTTATTCTAGAAAGCCTCCAAATTTCGTTAATGAAGATCTTAGCATATTAGAACATGTGTAACTAATTCATTTCTCATTCTTATATATGTATTGTAGCTTTAGCTATTCTTTTCTTATATATATAGAGTTTGTTAGAAGCTTATAGTTAACTTTCCATATCAGTATACACTCCTCAAGTTGTAATATTTCTCTGATTGCATTATCTAATTCTCTCAAATATCAATACAATACGACTTGTGGCTCTCAATCTCTGTTGATCATATTGCATATTGTTTCCGTTCTTGATTGTGTGATTGATTTGGGATCCAACATTAACCATGTAATACATTATGTTCGGATTTTCCCAACTTGTAGGTGTTCATTTGTGTATATGAACATTTGATACTTATATTTGCATAATTACTTGGAGTGTACATGTGTTGGGCGAGTTTGATTCACCATGTTATAGTTTACGAAGTTGTATTATGATGTTTTAACCCTTATGCATGAGGGTTAATTGCTTTATGTTGTTAAGTAGGAAGTTTAAGGTTTTTATCCTGAATGCTAGTATGTATACATTAAAGGTCGAATGGGGATCTTAAGGTGACACTAAACTAGAGAACAAATGTGCACTAAGATTCAGTATTCTTCAGGTGAGATCGGAGATGTGCGCACTAAAGATAAGTTAAGGTATGTGTGTCCCAATCAATGTGCAATCAAGATAAACAAAAGATTTGATTCCAAATGCCATATTATTGAAATCAAATCTCACATATTACAAAATGCTCTTAAAGTGAAATATTTCTCTCTACAAATGTAATTCTCTCAAGGTGCTTCTCTAAGTGCTATTAGATTACAAAGAAACAAAAGCTTTTATACCACAAGCTTACAAAGACAAAACTAACAAAACTAACACTTGACTTTGACTTTGCTTTATTATGATTGACTTTGACTTTTTCTTTAAGAGGCTTTGACTTGAGCTTTGACTTTGACTATCATTCTTCATGATCTTTGATCCAACATATTTATGCACTAACAATCTCCCCCTTTAGATTCAAGATCATCTTCAAAAAGAATAAGCATTGAAACTTCCCCTTTGATTCAGAAACAAGTGATCTCCCCCTTTGGATAAACAAAAGCGAATTTATGTAATCACGAGCAATCTTCCTCTTTATGTATCTAACAATGATCATCTTCAAAATCTTTCTTTGAATTGTGTTCAGATTTTCAGTAATCTCTCCCAAAGTCTGTGATTATCTTCTTCAAAATTATAACAATCTCCCGCAAGATAATAAAACCTCTTTCAGACTTCAGAAAATAAATTATCTTTAGATTTAGCTCAGTTTACTTCAGCTAATAATCTTCAAAGAAAATTTCAGCAAACTTTCATCAGGCTTTTAGAGCTTTTTGAACTTTCTCTTGCATTCCAAACACTCTCCCCGTATTTTTGAAATATACCCTTCAAATCTGTAATCTCTTGATCACTTTATCTACGGAATTTTCACAATCTAATCTTTAGACATCATTTCTTGAAATTAATTCTCCCATATTCCAATATTCCAAACATGTAACTTCCTCAAATTCAAACATTTCTTGATCATCTCCCCCTTTTTGAGGATGTAGAGCAAACAATCATCAAAAATTCTTCAAGAAATGTCACCATTTTCTTACCACTGATCTTTCCAAAATGAGCCACTTAACATCCTTCAATTAATAAAGTATTATCCAAATCTTGTCAAATTCGGACAAATAAGAGTGTAACCCTGAATCAACAAATGAATCAGTTAAGATGCCTGTAGGTAGCATAAAGCTACTTAGTACAACACATGTACTGTACAAAGAGTTTTATTGATGTTCACTCCCCAGGTTTTCCATTCAATCATCGAATAACACAAGATAAACAACAAGATTTAATTCCAAATGCCATATTATTGAAATAAAATTTCACAGATTACAAAATGCTCTCAAAGTGAAATATTTCTCTCTCTACAAATGTAATTCTCTCAAGGTGCTTCTCTAAGTGCTACTAGATTACAAAGAAACAAAAGCTTTTATACCACAAGCTTACAAAGACAAAACTAACACTTGACTTTGACTTTCCTTTATTATGCTTGAGTTTGACTTTTGCTTTAAGAGGCTTTGACTTGAGCTTTGACTTTGACTCTCATTCTTCATGATCTTGGATCCAACATATTTATGCACTAACAAGGTGACATGCGGTGGAATAGACACTAATCGTATTGAGGACTTAATGTGACATTTGATACAGTGTGCACTAAAGTCAATGAATCTAATATGTAGTTAGATAACTTTGATACGTGGCCTACTTTTGTTTTCCACCACATTCTTTGGAGGTCGGTCTCCCCCATCATTGAAAGATGTGCTTGCCATGTTGAGTATTTGAGTAAGAAAGGCAATTTCAAAAGGTGTCGTGTATTTTGCAACCATATTTACTAAAACATATTTCTTATCGACATGTGCATCGGGTCCTACTAGGGGTGATATAAGCGACACTTGAGAAGAGTTGAGTGCTAGTTAGGGGATCATGAAATACTTAACTCGTTGGGACAATTTTCGTATTGTTTTGGAGATAGCGGCATTTATTAGGTTTTACTAACACCATCCCTAACCTAGACTTTGTAACATGTTTGGCTTGTAATTTATTGATGTTAAACCTTAAACATTCATTTTAGGTATTTCGAGTGTTGTCCTTTAGAATGAATTAATCCTTCAGTTGATATGTTATAAAAACTTTAAATTAGTCGGGGTTTTTTCCAGATTTTGGGGTGTTACAACATCGATATGATGAATCAATCTAATGAGTCGTTACACGAATGTGGTAAATCATATGGAGCACTCAATACGTCACACGTTAGAGTGGCACAACTTAATAAAGTTAAAAATAGTTCAAGCTAACTAGACATCATAACTCTAAGTCAATCCGCTTTCACCAATTTTCATTTGCGTCGAATCCAGAAAGTTCTTCAATGCTTGACAATACTTTTCAACGTGTCATTTTAACCGGATTTTTCCTAAGCCATAAAGGGGTGTCACATTTTTTATATTGTGCCTTTCATTTCCTACTTGAGAAATTTTCCATGTTGTATGTTTGCCAATCTAGGTGTTTTTCAGTTGTGGTCGAATATTACTTCAACCACAAGTTTGGGAACCGAAAACGCCGCCTGCTTGAGAACCACCACTTGAAACCCATAATTGTGTAAGGCCGTATTAAAATTAGTTTTGAACACAGAAGAATCAAACACAAGACAATCTCGAACAAATAAAATTTATAACCCTAAATACAATGAACACTAAATTATAATTAAATCACAATTTATAAACATGAGTTGAAGAAATTGAGAAATAATGAGTAGGTAGACAAAAAAATAAAACAACCATCCGATTAATAGTTTTATACATAATCTAAATGATAAAATGATAAATAATGGAATGGCAAAATGATAGATAATGCAATAGTAATTTTTAAATAAAAAGAAGGAAGTCAAAAGAATTTAAGAAAAAAAAGTTAAAAAAATAAACAAGAACACTGTTGACCAATCAAAGACCATCACACATGCACACAAAAAATTTCATTTTACAATTTAAAACAAACATAAATCCGACAAATTAGATCTTTTATAGTACATTTATACAATAACCATTTACCATTATCTCTACGATGACTTGGGATCACGTGAGAATTTTATATTTTATGAGAATTTTTAGACCCTACTCGTTGCCCTCAGATGATTTTTGTTGTTTGATTGGATGCCTTACAAGAACGTGGTGGCAATGATGTAAATAATCGAACCTTCTATAGCATAAATACACGTGGACACATACCTTAACATGGAAGCCTTAGAACACCTTAGCATAAAAATACCTACCCTTAACATAATTTAACAAACATCAACATACCTCATAAAACATAAAATAACTTATGTGTGTCCCTGAATCTAGTTTCTAATCACAAACAAATCAACAAACAAGATTTATGAATCAATTACCTGTTTGATTCAACTTTAATCCAACGATTACAACTTTCTCTCTCTAAGACTCTCTTTCTCTCTCTACAGATTTCTCTCTCTGGAAAAACATATTCTCTCAATTTACAACTCTATCTGTTAGTTACAATTCTAATGAAATACAAAGACAAGAAGGTATTTATACCTCCATACAATTACAAAGAAATAAACAAATACAAATGTTGACTTTGACTTTTATTAACAAAATGACTTTGACTTTGATAAGAGTTGACTTTCTCAGCTTTGACTTCTTAAATTTTGAGCTTCAGTCTTCTTGATCTTGTATCCAACATATTTATGCTCTAACAATCTCCCCCTTTGGATTCAAGATCACTATTGAAAGATCTAGCAATTCAGTCTTCACTTTTAAGCTCTGTCAGTACAATCTCCCCCTTTTCTTTAATGACATTCTTTCCAAAACTGTCTTCAAATGATTAACAATCTCCCCAAAACTTTCACAAGATACTTTCAGACTTTTGAAAGAAATTATCTTTAGAATCAGCTCGGATTGCTTTAGCAAATAAACTTCAAAGAAAATTTTCTCAAAAATCGGCACATCTTCAAAATTTCTTTGATCTTCTTTAAACCTTTACTTTGAATCTTTTGACTTGGACATTTCTGTAAATCATCTCCCAAAACTTTATCATTTCTTGATACCATCTCCCCCTTTTTGAATATTTGAGCATTAATATCATCAAAACTTTTCTCCAAGAAATATCTTTGACCAATCTGATTCTGTGATCCATAACCAAGTATTCATCTAGATCTTTGCAAATCCAGACAAAATAAGAACAGGGAACTCCTGAATCAACAGATGAATCAGTTAAAATGCCTATCAGTAACACGAAGTCACTGTGTGTAACGAATACACATTGGAAAAGAGCTTTTTGATGTTCACTCCCCCAGGGCTTCCATCCAATCATCGAAACACCACAAAGGCAATTTCTATGAATGTTATGACAAAGAAACAAATTCTTTGTGTGTTCGTGCATGTGTAGAAAAAATTAAGCACGAAAAATTGCTTTTTAAGGCTCAACATAGTGTGTAAACCACTGAGACAACAGTAGATAAACACAGACTCAATGTGCATGATTGAAGTGCGAAGGTGGGGCAGCCTTCCTTCTTTTTCAATATCTAGATTTTCCAAATGAAAACCAGATAGCATATGTGCTGCGTCCCCAGAAAAAATGTGAAACATTTTCTTTTTTAGAAGAAAATGAGTAGCTGGTGGGGTTTAGACAAGAGTTGGCATGGGCTATTTTCCTGTTTCAATAATGTTCATGAAAGAATTGTGAATCATTAGTAATGTGGTTGCCCGACTCAGAAAGTAGTTGGTGCAGAGTTTGATATTCTTTTACTCTGATCTCACACCCTCTTTCTTTTTATCATTAAGCGCACATCTAACCAAACTCTCCTTTACATTTTACCTCATCACACCCACACTCATTTCTTTTTGACTCCTCACACTCAATCACTAAAAGATTAACTTCTTGGGTAGAAATCACTGGTTAACGTGATTTCATAGAAGTTCAGTTAATTCCTAGCACAAAGAACCCATATAATCCTAGAAAGCATGTGTTGCTCAAATGGTTTAACTATAGTAGTTAAAGCTCATATACAAATGTCAGACGAATATATGCTCATAAAATATAATCATGAAGATTTGAGCATTTGAAACATTGAAGTGTTTTCAAACAAGTATATTGAATGAATGAACATGAATACAAAAGGCTTGTTTGAAAATCTGACATTGTATAAAAAATGATCTGAAATGAATGATATAACAATCAAAGCTTAAGGTCAAGAATAATGGATATTGTCTATACGAAACAAAAATATAGACATTCTTGAAATGACGTTTCGAAATGAAATATCGCTCAAAATTCTTTAAAGTACAAGCGAAGTGTCTTACCATCGAAAAATTGTTTCAATTTAGAGACATGGTAAGAACAATTTGATCAAAAATTAAACCGATGTGTGTGAATACTTGAAAGTATGTAGAAAAGACAATACGCAAATATTTATCTTTGGAAACACACAGTTTATTAATCATTGAAGCTCAAAATGAAAAATGAAAACATTTAAAAATCACACTTCCAATTTATGAAATCTGTTTTAAGAATCGGAAAGTGGTTTGAAAATTTTAAGAACATGTTTTCTATGATTGAAAGTTGTCCTTCTTTCAACCATATATGATATTAAGATAAGAAATGAACCTTTCTTTGCAATCTTAAATCTCATGAAGTCAGCTGAAGTCAAAAAGATATGATCGTGTCATCTTCTCTCAATCTGCATAAGTCTAGTCAAAGCAACTTTATTCACAAAGATTTATTCAAATGTAAGAGACATAAAGCAGTAAAACGATTAAAGTAAGAGTTCTGATTTGAAATAATCAGAAATCATAGTCTTACTCCTTTTGGTATGACATATAAGATCCCCCTAAAATCATGCATTACAAAAATTTTGTCATTTAAGTAAAATGCAGAAATTAGTTATGCTCCCCCTCAAAATAATGTAGATCATCTAAAATCTTCTCTTACTCCCCTGAGATCATGAGCAAACAATTAAAGTGCAGATATCCTTCAAACATAATGATAAAGAAAATGATGAAAAATAACAATACGTAACTTTATTAGGTAACAACCGATTATGTCTTAAGATTTAACATACCAAGCTTAGAGATAAGAAAATTAAATGTCTTTTCATCTAAGGGTTCGGTAAATAAATCTGCAAGTTGATAATCTGTTTTTACAAAATAAATTTCAATTGTTCCTTTTTCTACATTATCTTTTATAAAATGATACTTGACGTCAATGTGTTTGGTTTTCGTATGCTGGACAGGATTAGCAGATATCGCGATTGCACTCTTCGAGTCACAATATATTGGAATTTTATCAAACTTGAATCCATAGTCTCGCAGCTATGTTCGCATCCACAGAACTTGAGAGCAGCAACTGGCAGCAGCTACATACTCTGCTTCAGCAGTCGATGTGGAAACGCATAATTGTTTCTTTGATCCCAGCTAACGAGCTTGTCTCCAAGAAATTGAATGTGACCTGAAGTACTCTTTCTGTCCAACATGCAACCTGCATGATCTGCATCTGAATAGGCAGTCAGTTGAAAACCAGTATCCTTAGGATACCACAGACCAAGATCTGCAGTCCCCTTCAGATATCTAAAAATCCTTTTGACAGCAGCCAAATGGGATTCTTTGAGAGCAGCCTGATATCTAGAACATAAATATGTTGAAAACATAATATCTGGCCTACTTGAAGTAAGATACATTAACGATCCTATCATACCTCTATAAGTTCTAACATCAACACTTTTACCCGAAGGATCAGTGCTAATTTTAGTACCTGGTGCCATCGGGGTTCCAATTGGTTTATAATTTTCCATTTTGTACTTTCGAAGAATATCCAAAATTGTAACACCCTGGATTCTCATTTTATTTCATCGTTGTATTCTTGTGTTAAGCTGTTGTCGTTAGCACCGTGTTTGGTTTGAAGTTGAGTCGGATTTGGAGAATTTTGGGGGACAAGCAGTGAACTACGCGAGTTGCACCGCGACTAGAGGTCGCGGCACAACCCGCGTAACCCACTGTTTGAAATGAGATTCATGGAACTTCGCGAGTTGCACCGCGACAAGAGGTCGCGGCACAACCCGCGTAACTCACTGTTCATTGGGACACGGGCGAGTTATGCCGCGAGTTGAAGTCGCGGCATAACCCGCGTAGTTGCCTGGCCGACTTAAGGGTTTTTAACCCAAAATATCTTCACTTATCAGGATCTTTCTCTCTCTCTCGAAATCTCTTCTCTCTCTCTAAATCGTTCTCTCTCTCTCTCTCTCTAGAGTTTGGTGGTTAATATTTGGTGTTAGATCCTAGGTTTTGAGTTGACTGTATTATTGGGATGTCATATTCCCCATTTTGTAGCTATGGATGAATATGATCCTCGGGGGCAACTTGGTATGGTTATGTGAGGCCGAATACTAGCCATGGTTCATAGTGATCCTAGTGAAGGAGTATACATTGGTTTTTCTTGGGGATAGATCTCACGTTGTAGCACGGACCTATGTGTTCGTATCCTCGGATTCCAATTATTTAGCTCATAACTCGGATTCTGGCTTACTTCGTGTTACGCCACAATCCTTGGTAAAATGTTTTATCGTTGGTCATTTGACAACATGTTTATAACGAAAAAGCCAGGTTGTGGCAAAGGTTTCAATTGCAAGATTTAACCTCTTTGGAAATATTATCTTATGATACAAATGTTTATATCTTTTGAGTTTTATAAACTGTGTGTTCTCACCAGGCTTTAAGTCTAACACTTTTTCTCAAATGGTATGTATAACAGGTTTCCCTTAGCGGTGGGATGCTCAGGGTTTTGAGAGACGATTTTGGTCTCGAGGCATTTTTGAGATGACTTTATGTGTGGATAGTTGGGCATTGTTAAGTTCCATTCTTTTGATTAATTGTGGATTGTCAACTGATGTAATCTAGATTGTAATGTTTAGATTAGTCTGTTGATGAATTCTATGTCCGTACAGGTTTTTGTAAAGTCTTAAGGATTGATACACTCTTTGAGAAGTTTATAGTAATACTGATGTCATATTGCCTTATTGTTGAAATTTTAAATTACTCTGAATTTTAGGATGTTACAGGTTGGTATCAGAGCTCTAGTTTAAGCGAACTAGGCATGAATGTAAGATGTCTAGACTTAGACCGAGTATGATAAGAATTGATCCGTGATATTGGGTAGAGCTTCTAAGATGGGTTAGCCTTAAAGTCAACGGAAAGTACGTTTATCAGGCGTTGTGGTGATCGTGACGAGAACCTTTATGTGTTATATGTTCATAATCTCACTTAGCTAATGTTATTATGAGGATATCGTACGTAAGAGTGCTTGAATTTCTATGGCTATGACGATTGGTAATGTGGTAGTACGTTTCCTTTGTGTTTATTCAATCTCTCTCTTATCTCTTTCTCTGTTCTGTGAAGCAGTTCAGTATGGTGAATACGCATGGTAGACCGCGTACGCGTGTTGATGGTTTGGAAGCAACAGCCTCCACCGCTGACCAACCAGAAGGAGTTGAGGTTGTTATGCGTCCACCTGTTCAACAAATACTAGGTGGGGGGCCAGAGGTCATTCCGCGTGTAGACCTGGATTCGTCCCACCCAGTCATCAGGGATGCTAGTTCCCCGTCTGAGTTGATGGCCAACATGATGTTGGCAATGAGGGAAGAGATGGTAAAGCAGCAAGAGTTTCTGCTGAAAGTTATTGAGGACCGCGATGTGAACAATCGGAGGACTGAGACGGTTGTGGAAAACATTGTAGCGGGTCCTGGAGGAGTTGGTGCAGGGGTCAGGGCTGAGGAGCACGGGATTGTTGGTGCTCCAGGAAATAGGAAAAGTTGTTCCTATAAGTCCTTTCTGGGTTGCGGACTGCCAGAGTTCTCTGGTTCCGACGACCCAATCTTGTGTCTGAAGTGGATTCGAGCGGTCGAGCAAGCTTTTGGCTCTTCCGAATGCGGAGATGATCAGAGAGTGCGCTTCGGTACCCAACTGCTGAGGGATACTGCGCTCATTTGGTGGAATGTCGTTCAATCCACCCTATCTCCTGCTGTGTTGGCTCAGTTGTCTTGGGCCGAGTTCAAGAAAAAGTTGTTAGAAGAGTTCTGCAATGAAAGAACAATGGACCAAATCGAGAAATAATTCCGGTCTCTGGTAAAGGGAAGCCTGACGGTGAGGGAGTACACCCGTCAGTTCATGGAGAAGCTCGATCTGGTGGGACACACTTCGCCAACATAAAAGGATAAGATGAAGGCCTATCTGAATGGTCTACCCGCGGACATGCAACCTATGGTCCACAATTCTAAAGCTTCTAACCTCCGCGAGATGATTGAAGAAGCTCAGTACATGGAAGAGATGTTCGCAAGGAACAAAGTTGAGAAAGCCGTTGTGGTTTCTGATAAGAGAAAGTGGGAGAGCAATTCTGCTCACCCCAAGAGATCACGACCTTTTGGCGCAAACCGAAACTTCAGCAATCAGCAGGAAGCTAGGTGGTGCCACAAGTGTCGAACTAAATACCACGGTGACTGTAATACCACTTCTCAAACTTGTTATAAGTGTGGGAATCCTAGTCACACTATCAGAGATTGCTCGGTCAGAGGACTCGTCTGTTATGAGTGCAAGGCACTGGGCATGTGAGAAGAGATTGCCCGAAGCTTGTGTCGGGTAGCACGCCAGCAAGGAAGGAGAACCCTCCTAGGGTTCCGGGTAGATCATTTCAGATGACGGCCGATGAGTCCAAGGCATCCGCTGATGTGGTATTGGGTACATTTCTTATAAACTCTGTACCTGCTCGTGTTTTATTCGATACAGGTGCCAGTTTTTCTTTCGTATCTGAATTGTTCCGTCAGAAAATTTTATGCCCACTACTAGTCTTGAGGATGCATTAGTGGTAGAAATAGCCGATGGTAGTCAAGTTCTGATCCACGATGTTCTGAAGCAGTGTACTCTTAGTATCGAAGGGATAGAATTCTCGATCGATTTACTGCCGATGGTAATCGGGGGTTTTGATGTTGTGGTCGGCATGGATTGGTTGTCAAACAATCACGCCAAGATCGTATGCTCCAAGAAGTTTATTCGACTTCCCAACCCTTCTGGCGAAGTCATTGTCATCTATGGTGAAAAGAGAAAAAGTGAAATGGCAATAATCACAATGGCAAAGGCACACAAGTGCCTAGTAAAAGGATGTTTGTCTTTCCTAGCCTATGTGATTGATGCCAAGTTGGGGAAATCAAAGCTAGAAGATGTGAAGATTGTGCGTGAGTTTCAAGATGTCTTTCCAGACGACTTGCCCGGGTTACCACCCGATCGTCAGTTAGAGTTTCGGATTGATCTTGTGCCCGGAGCAGCACCAATTGCTAAAGCCTCTTACCGTTTAGCGCCGTCAGAGATGCAAGAAATGATGGCACAACTCCAAGAGCTTTTGGAGAAGGGATTTATAAGACCAAGTTCGTCACCCTGGGGAGCTCCGGTCTTGTTGGTAAAGAAGAAATATGGCACGATGAGAATGTGCATTGACTATCGTGAGTTGAACAAGGCTACAGTAAAGAATAGATATCCGCTTCCGAGAATAGACGACTTGTTCGATCAACTTCAAGGAGCGAGTTGCTTTTCCAAAATCGACTTACGTTCGGGTTATCACCAAGTGAAGGTGAGTGAAGAAGATGTTCCGAAGACAGCTTTCAGAACGCGTTACGGCCATTATGAATTTCTTGTAATGCCTTTTGGTCTAACGAATGCACCGGCGATATTTATGGACTTGATGAATAGAGTGTGCCGACCATTCCTCGACCAGTCGGTCATTGTATTCATTGATGACATACTAGTGTACTCCAAGAGCGAGTCAGAACACGAACAACATCTGCGGGAAGTGGTTGAAGTGTTCAGAAAGGAAAGATTGTACGCCAAGTTTTCCAAGTGTGACTTTTGGCTTAAAGAGGTACAATTTCTGGGTCACGTTGTCACTCGAGACAGAGTGAAAGTGGATCCCTCCAAGATTGAAGCTATGATGAATTGGGAATCTCCCAAGAGTCCGTCAGAGATCCGAAGTTTCCTGGGTCTGGTAGGTTACTACCGGAGATTTATCCAAGACTTTTCAAAAATCGCTTCTTCCTTGACAGTTTTGACTCGGAAGAATGTGAAGTTTGAATGGACCGAAACACAAGAGAGGGCGTTGCGAATACTTCAAAAGAAGTTTTGTGAAGCTCCGATCTTGTCGTTACCTGAAGGGTCAGAAGACTCTGTGGTTTATAGCGACGCTTCGAAAATGGGTTTAGGTTGTGTGTTGATGCAACGGGGCAAGGTAATCGCTTACGCCTCGAGGCAGCTTAAAATACACGAAGAAAACTATCCTACCCATGATTTGGAATTAGCAGCGGTGGTGTTCGCCCTGAAGCTTTGGCGACACTATCTCTATGGCACGAAGTGTACACTCTACACAGATCATAAGAGCCTGAAGTATGTCTTTGATCAGAAGGAGTTGATTATGAGACAACGACGGTGGCTCGAGTTGCTTAAAGATTACGACTGTGAGTTGCTTTACCATCCTGGTAAGGCAAATGTGGTAGCCGATGCGTTAAGTCGGAAGGACTATAGTGGATGTATTCGGGCTACCCATTCGAGAATCGAGTTGGTGTCTAGTCTTGTTGAAAAGATGAAAGCATCGCAAGTTGAAGCATTGTTAGAAGAGAATCTCAAAGAGGAAGTCATGGCAAAACAGCGTTTGCTCCTAACGGAAGATAGCAGTAGGGTAAAACTGTTCAACGGTCGCGTGTGGGTACCCAAGCTTGGGGGTAACCGTGATCTGTTGCTTGAAGTTGCACACAAGTCCAAGTATTCCATTCATCCGGGGAGTACAAAGATGTACAGGGACTTGAAACTGCACTATTTGTGGCCGGTAATGAAACTTGACGTGGCGCGTTACGTTGAGCGTTGTGTGACGTGTTCGCAAGTTAAGGCCGAACATCAGCGACCGTATGGGAGTCTTCAGTCTCTAGAGATTCCCGAGTGGAAGTGGGAGCAAATCACTATGGACTTCTTGACAAAGTTACCTAAAACTCTTCGAGGTCACGATACCATTTGGGTGATAGTTGATAGATTAACAAAGAGCGCTCACTTCTTGTCCATGCGCAAGACATTACCGATGGACAAGCTAGCAAAACTATACATCGATGAGGTAGTCTCGAGGCACGACATACCCTTGTCGATCGTGTCGGATCGCGACAGTCAGTTCACTTCGAACTTCTGGGATGGGTTTCAGAAAGAGCTTGGTATGCGAGTTAAGTTGAGTATGGCTTACCATCCACAAACCGACGGGCAAAGCGAGAGAACGATCCAGACATTGGAAGACATGTTGAGGTCTTGTGTCATCGATTTCGGGGGTAGCTGGAACTCTCATTTACCTTTGGTGGAGTTCGCCTACAACAATAGCTACCACTCGAGTATTGGGATGGCACCTTTTGAAGCATTGTACGGGCGAAAGTGCTGAACTCCCGTGTGTTGGCTTGAAGCGGGAGAAAAGCAGTTCGCCGGACCTGAAATCGTGCAGGAGACGGCCGATAAGGTCAAATGTATTAGTGAAAGATTGAAAGCGGCTCAGGATCGGCATAAGAGTTATGCCGATAAGAAGAAGCGGCCGATGGAATTCCAAGTAGGCGATCGTGTATTGCTTAAAGTATCGCCAGGGAAGCTGAGTCCCTGTTTCCTCGGACCTTTCAAAGTGCTCAAGCGGGTGGGTTTACAAGCCTACCAATTAGAACTGCCACCAGAGTTGAGCAGAATACACAACACGTTTCATATTTGTTACCTTCGGAAGTGTTTGGCGGAAGAGGAAAGCGTTATTCATCTCTCCGAGTTGAAAGTAGACGAAGGTAACCGTTGTGTAGAAGAGCCTGACGCCATCTTAGAGAGAAAGTCTAAGAAGTTGTGTCACAAGGAGGTCACTATGGTCAAGGTGCAGTGGAAGCATCATCGGGGAGCCAATGTGACGTGGGAAGCTGAAGAGGATATGAAGCGAAGATATCCTCATCTTTTTGTATAGTTGGGATTTCGGGGACAAAATCATTCCCAAGTTGGGGAGGATTGTAACACCCTGGATTTTCATTTTATTTCATCGTTGTATTCTTTTGTTAAGTTGTTGTCGTTAGCACCGTGTTTGGTTTGAAGTTGAGTTGGATTTGGAGAATTTTGGGGGACAAGCAGTGAACTACGCGAGTTGCACCGCGACTAGAGGTCGCGGCACAACCCGCGTAACCCACTGTTTGAAATGAGATTCTTGGAACTTCGCGAGTTGCACCGCGACAAGAGGTCGCGGCACAACCCGCGTAACTCACTGTTCATTGGGACACGGGCGAGTTATGCCGCGAGTTGAAGTCGTGGCATAACCCGCGTAGTTGCCTGGCTGACTTAAGGGTTTTTAACCCAAAATATCTTCAATTCTCAGGATCTTTCTCTCTCTATCGAAATCTCTTCTCTCTCTCTAAATCGTTCTCTCTCACTCTCTCTAGAGTTTGGTGGTTAATATTTGGTGTTAGATCCGAGGTTTCGGTGTTTTAAGCTTCACTTCTTCTCCGTGATCGTTATCTGGTTTTTCGGGTTTTATCCTAAAACCTATTGGTGAGTTCCTACTATCATTTTAAACTGTATACATATCAAAAGATACCGTTTGGAACTCCTATATATCTCCATGGTTTAAGATCTAAGTTTTCTACATATTTGATATAACTTAAGTTTTGGGAGATTTTAGGGTTCCCGATCATTGTGTTTACTAAAATGATGGATCTTATCTTATTGAAGTAAAATGATGTTTTACTTGTACATTTTGTGGTATGTGAAAAGAATGTTTAAGAACTCATTTTTAATGATTTTCATTCTTACCAAAAGTTGAACTGGAAATGACATTTTGTTTATAAAATGTGTTTATACCATATATTTATTTATGGTTGGTGACATATGTTGTTGTGACGAGTCTGTACCATTATTAGCGGATCCCTAGGTTTTGAGTCGACTGTATTATTGGGATGTCATATTCCCCATTTTGTAGCTATGGATGCATATGATCCTCGGGGGCAACTTGGTACGGTTATGTGAGGCCGGATACTAGCCATGGTTCATAGTGATTCTAGTGAAGGAGTATACATTGGTTTTGCTTGGGGCTAGATCTCACGTTGTAGCACGGACCTATGTGTTCGTATCCTCGGATTCCAATTGTTTAGCTCATAACTCGGATTCTGGCTTACTTTGTGTTACGCCACAATCCTTGGTAAAATGTTTTATCGTTGGTCATTTGACAACATGTTTATAACGAAAAAGCCCGGTTGTGGCAAAGGTTTCAATTGCAAGATTTAACCTCTTTGGAAATATTATCTTATGATACAAATGTTTATATCTTTTGAGTTTTATAAACTGTATGTTCTCACCAGGCTTTAAGTCTGACACTTTTTCTCAAATGGTATGTATAACAGGTTTCCCTTCGCGGTGGGATGCTCAGGGTTTTGAGAGACGAGTTTGGTCTCGAGGCATTTTTTAGATGACTTTATGTGTGGATAGTTGGGCATTGTTAAGTCCCATTCTTTTGATGAATTATGGATTGTCAACTGATGTAATCTAGATAGTTATGTTTAGATTAGTCTGTTGATGAATTCTATGTCCGTACAGGTTTTTGTAAAGTCTTAAGGACTGATACACTCTTTGAGAAGTTTATAGTAATAATGATGTCATATTGTCTTATTGTTGAAATTTTAAATTATTCTGAATTTTAGAATGTTACAAAAATGTACTTAGATTGGTTAATGAAAATCCCCGTTGAAAACTGTTTACCTTGTAATCCGAGAAAGAAATTCATCTCTCCCATCATACTCATTTGAAAACGTGACACCATGAGGTTAGAAAAGTTTTTGCAGTATTTTGGATTTGTAGAACCAAATATTATATCATCAACATATATTTGAATAAGGATGATATCGGCTTTTTCCTTTTTGATAAACAAAGTGGTATCAACTTTACCTTTGGAAAAACCTGACTTGACCAAGAATTTTGATAGAACATCATACCATGCTCGAAGGGCTTGTTTTAAACCATACAGGGCTTTATCCAAAATGTAGACGTGATCTGGCTTATCTGGATTGACGAACCCTTATGGTTGAGACACGTATACTTCCTCCTTAAGAATGCCATTCAGAAAGGCTGTTTTCACATCCATCTGATAGACTGTGAAATCCTTATGAGTTGCGTAGGCTAGAAACATGCGGATTGCCTCTATACGCGCTACTGGAGCATACGTCTCATCGTACTCTATGCCTTCCTCTTGCCGGTAACCTTTGGCAACAAGTCTAGCTTTGTTCCTTATGACGATACCATCTTCATCCTTTTTATTTTTGAATACCCATTTAGTGCCAATCATGGATTTACCTTCCGGTTTTGGAACTAATCTCCAGACCTTCAGGGCTTCAAACTGATTTAATTCTTCTTGCATAGCAGATACCCAATCCGAATCAGCTAAAGCCAATGATACACATGTAGGCTCTATCTTGCTGAGGAATGAGTCATGCATACATTGATTAATAGTCGCTGACCTAGTTTGTACAGGCTTGTTAAGATCTCCAATTACTTGATGTAATGGATGCTCTTTGGTCCAGCGATGCTCATGAGGGAGTGGAGTAGATACTGATTGAACATGATCATCATCTAGAAATCCACTATCAGACTCTTCAGATTGAATAGATGGAGGGGGGTTTGCAGTTGAAGATTCAGGTGCAGAAGCATCAGTTGGAACAACAGACTCTGGCTGTTGAGTAGACATTATATCACACCCAACTGATACAGTTACTTCTTGCTTAGCAGTTACTTGTGTATCTTCAACTGTAGGGGTAGATGTTGGAATGTGAGTTTCTGACTGAACGGGGGATACAAGTTCAGTTAAAACTTCTGAAGTGATTGGATGATTGCAACTTGTGTCTTCAGACCTGTCAGTCACAGCAGATTTAGATACATTAGAACCTAGAAACTCATCATAAAAGAATTCAAATACCAAATCTAAATCAGATAAATGTGAAATAGAAGTAGAAGCGTTATTCGAATTATTCGCTGTAGAAACAGGTTCTGGACTGATCTGCCCAGAGGCTAATACTCCAGTGATAACGGGTTCTGAATTGAGTTGTTCAGAAGCCATCTCTTCATCAAATGTTACATTGACGCTCTCAACAACTGTCTTTGACTTCTTCAGATAAACACGATATGCTGCCGATGTTGAAGAATAACCAATGAAGATACCCTCGTCCGCCTTAGCATTGAATTTATTCAGACTCTCTCTGTCGTTAAGCACAAAACATTTACACCCAAATATGTGAAAATACTTGATTGTTGGTGTTCTGTTGTTGATCAGCTCATATGGAGTCTTTTGAAAACGGCGGTGTATCATGGACCAATTTTGAGTATGACATGCAGTCGACACAGCTTCTGCCCACAAAAATAGAGGTAGATCGGATTGGCTGAGCATAGTACGAACGGCCTCGACTAGCGTCCGATTTCGCCTTTCGACTACTCCATTTTGTTCAGGCGTACGTGCAGCAGAGTACTGATGTGATATCCCAACCGATTCGAGATATTCTTCAACTATCTTGTTTTTGAACTCTGTGCCGTTGTCCGTTCGAAGAAACTTGACTTGTCGTTGCCTTTTCACCTGGGTCGTCTTTAAGAAAGTAATGAGAACTTCAGGCGTCTCATCTTTTGATCGAAGAAATTTGACCCACGTGTATCTTGAGTAATCGTCCACAATAACCAACACGTATTTCTTTCCACCCAAGCTTTGTGTTCTCATCGGACCACACAAATCCATATGCAGTAACTCTAGTGGAGAACTGGTGCTTGGTTCAGGCTTCGGTTTATGTGCGACTCTCTTCATCTTACCCTTCTCACATTTCAGCTCAGGAAGTCCTTTTACCAAATTTCCACTAACCAGCTTGTTGATATAACGAAAATTCAGATGTGATAGTCGTCGGTGCCAAAGCCAACTTTGTTGCATCGAAGCTTTTAACAACAAGCAAACGTGACTGTCATTCTGGACCTTTGAAAGATTGATGGAGTAGAGATTTGTCTTTCGCTTGCCAACTAAGAGTTCTGTGCCGTCTTCAGAACGAACCGAACATCTCTTAGCTTTGAAGTTGACCTCTAACCCTTTGTCGCAGAATTTACTAATGCAAAACAAGTTGTGCCCTAAACCTTCGACATAACTCACCTTCTTAATCGTTATGTTGTCTTGAATGATGTCACCATATCCTAAGATTGGTGAAAGCTGATCGTTTCCAAATCTGACATTTCCACTGAATTTCTCTGTATAATTATAAAATAAAGCTTTTTGCCCAGTCATATGCTTGGAACATCCACTGTCCAAGAACCACATATGCTAGGTCTGCAAGAGAAATCAGGAAACAATAGATTTAGGTACCCATTTAAAAACGAGTCCTAACAGATTAGTACAAGATTTTGGTATCCATTTGAAAATGGACCCTCTGTTCTTTTGAAAACCTTTAAAAATATTTGTTCTTGAAGCATAAACATGATAAGATCCAAACCAATCAGAAGAATTATGAGAATAAGAAAAATCATTTTTCCGATAATGATAAGATTTAGTAGTAATAGGAGATAATTGAATCAATTGCTTTATTGAATATCGCTTGTAAGAAGTTACAAGGTTTTGTTTATGTGAAGCAAGTTGTTTAACTACATCATTATCACTACTAACTGATCTATTACAAAAGTTATCAGAAACTGATTCAGCTATTTGATCATCCTTCCTTTTTGGTCGCCATTCAGTTCGAGCTTTCAACCTTTTCTTGCTTATATCTGAAACAAAAGATTTAGATTTATTAGGAAAAACAGATTTATGAAACTGAGTTTTCTTTTGTTTACCAATGTATTTCTGTTTCTGTAATCGCTGTTTCTTATGTTTCTTACCTCGAGCATAGTAATCAGCAGTTACAGAAACTGGTTCATCAACCTTAGTTAATGATTTACCAATATTAATAACACTTGGTAACACTTTATCATCTATAAGACAAGTAGAATGATCAGGAAGAGGAGCATTGAAGTCAAACATATCAATTTCTTCTATGCACCCATCATCAGAGTTTAAAAAATCATTTGCAGACACAAATAAGTCATCAAAATTATCAGACGAAGTTTGAGGTGTCTTTGAAACTGTAGAACACTTTGTAGATCTAAATTGAAAAACAGTGTTCTTTAAAATTGTAGAAAACACACTTTGTTGAATATCAACCAAAAGTTTTTCATCAAATAAAACATTTTCCAACTCAAATATTTTGCTTTCTAAAATGAGTGGGGGACATAAATTTTTGCAGTTGTAGGATTTACCTCCATCTCAGAAATAGAATATGTAGCAAAATAATCGTTTGAAAGAACTTTTAGGTGTGTCAGAAAGATAACTATCATTCAGCTTTTCATAGCGAAATGGTAGTTGCATTTTCTTTAAATTCTTTCTATTTTCAGTTTCTTTGGCCTCAACTTCTTCTGGTAATTTGGTAACAAACTTGGGTTTTAAATGAGTATGTTTACCAGCACAAGCAAGAAAATCAAAATTATAAAGTGCTGGTTGTTTTCTGATGGCTTTCTTTAAGTAATGGGGGTTTTCAAAACCAAGTCCCCATTTTTGTTTAACATCAGCCTCTTCGTTAGGTGCATTGAGAAAAATGGTATGATCTGTTTGACCAATCACATGAAGTTTAGCTTCCAAATCATTTACCTTTTTCGTTAGACTCTCGTTCTCAACCTGCAATTTATAAACAGTTAGTACAGAATTTTTTCTTTTCTAAATCAGACTTTGAAAATTTAGATTCAACATCAAAAATCTTCTTTTCAAAACAATCTTTTTCACGTTTAAAAACTGAAGCAGATTCTCGTAGAGAATCAATCTGATCTTTGTTTTCAATTATAGTCTTATTAAGCTCAAAGATCTTCTCATTTCTTCTAGTAACTTTGTCCTTTTCCTTTACCAATTTATCTTGAAGATCTTCAACTTTAACCATCATAGCTTCCATTGTAATCATGAAATCATTTACAGTGAAATCCTTTACCTCTTCTGCTGAAAAACTCATCTTGAATTATCTATTACAAAAAGAACTTGAACTTGATCGTTAATCCAAATGAAATCTCAAAAACAAATACAGAAAAACTTTAAAAAAAAATCAGAGATTTTGATCACAAAAACAATTATGTCCCCCTTCGCAGACTTAGCACGGGGGGGAAAAATTCTCAGAAAATATTCTAAGTATGGAAACTCGCTAATCACTGTAACTCGCAGATCGTTGAAACTCGCAAGTGATTATTCACAGATAAACTCGCAGATCACTATTCACAGATAAACTCGCAGATCACTATTCACATGAAAAACAATGAATATCAACTTACCTTAATAAACCTTAATATTTCATAACATAGATCTAAAATCTTAACATGTAAAGGCATGATAAGGTGCCTAGATACATAAAACCAAAAGATTGAAATGCCCTCTTTTTCACAAAAAAGATAGGTGCTCCTCGTCATTTAATCAAACACGATCGGAGGTGATCGACGACTGTATATAATGGCTTCTCATGGAGATGGAGAGTTTCTTGCCTGAATCCAACCCTTTCTATGATAACCTCAAAATGGAATCCAACACTACCCTTCCAACGGAATCCAACAAAAAACTTTCCGTTTAGGGTTAAGAAATCATTAATGATCAAGTAAGATTAATAAGGTAGAACATAACAAGTTCTCATAACAAAACATCATTGTGATGCATAGAAGAAAGTGAATCATATAGCAATCAAGCATTTGAGAAATAAGTACGTAATTGTTTGGGTAAAATTTCACAACTCACGATCGATGCAAGGAAACCAAATGTCTTCAGTCTAGGGATCATTCTTGTATTATGATAAGGTCCTGACTATCACACACACCAAGGACCATAGTCGTCACCTATGACGACGGTCGTAAGTTTCTCTCAACCGCAACCAAGAATTTACTCAACGAATCCTATCTTACGACCTCTGAAAGGTAACTAACGATTATGTCATTTATTACCTACGACCTTTTTCTTTTATGGTTCTTTATTACAGGTTTTAAAGCACATAATGGCCAACGGATATAACGGACAAACATCATCAAGATCAATCATTATCAAGGTCGTTGGACATTCAATACTCATTTATAACACCTGAAGCTACAATACAAGCTCGAAGAACCGTTCGAGACATCTAAAACATATCGGATTCACGGCGCTCAAGAATACTCAAAGCTCATTTCTCTCAGTAAAGAACTCTCGACGAAGTGCTATACTTCATGACACATTCAACAATCTTACGATCTAATTACTTTTATTTGTAATATCGGTAATTTTATTGTTAATCGATCCTTCTAAAGGACGACATCCCTGTTTGACGTCCATAGTGCACTTGATGATCTCTACTATTGTCTGCAGTTTTTACCCTCAACGGAGTTTTCCACGTCACCAAATTCCATGTCTCTTATTTACTTTTATTACCCGTCATACGACTTATCGATCGATCGTATAATTTAGTTGTTAAAGCTCCACACCAACCTTAGATCTTCATTGGGACGATTTTTGGCATTAACAGTTTGGCGCCATCCATGCGACCCTAGCTAGAGTAACATCCTTGACAAAAGGTGCCGCTTACTAACGTTTTCAGTATGTCTTCTTTGAACAGGATCATAGAGGCTCAAGGAAATCAAACCCATATCGTTGCTCAAATACGCATGGAGTTACATGCTGCTCACGATCGCATCAATGCTTTGAATGAACAAAACCGCCAAGCAGGAGAAAAACTTGCGGCGATGAGGAATCAAAACATGGGGAACCAGTTTGGACCTCCCTATGGTCCAAGACCACCTTTTAACATACCTTTTTCAGGTATTCAACCTCCATTGCCTCCGTACCCTAGGCCGACGCAAGGTACGGGAGTCGTCACTTTCTCCATACCAATGATTCCGACAATGCCGCAACCAAGAACAATATTTCCATCGATGTTTGTGCCTCCCATGCATGCACCAACTAATGGAGACGCTGGAAAAACATCGCATCGCAATGGATTTTTTCCGAATACAGGTGTAACGTCCCAAGATTCTTGTTTCGTGCTAGTATCGTTCCCGACAAGGAACGACTTCAATCTGGACGAACGGTCGCACAACGATTGAAGCAACTGGAAGAGCAAAATGAAAAGATGTTGTCATTATTGTCAAAGCTTCTAGGAGCCGCCGTACCCGTGGACGTCGAGCCAAGGATATGGTTGGCATCGACCCCGAGGTCATCTTGCATCGACTGAACGTCGATCCGTCATTCAAACCAGTCAAATAAAGGTGACTTAAATTCGCCCCCCGAGCGAAACAAAATGATCAATGAAGAAGTAGACAATCTACTCAAGACTGGAAAGATTCAGGAAGTAAAGTATCCCGAATGGTTAGCAAACGTCGTGGTCGTACAAAAGATGAAAGGGAAATGGAGAGTATGCATCAACTTCACGGATCTTAACAAGGCATGTCTTAAAGACCCGTTCCCATTACCCCACATCGATTTTATGGTTGACGCGACCGCTTGTCATGAAACCCTAACGTTCATGGATGCGTACTCGGGATACAATCAGATCCTCATGCATCGTGACGACCAAGAAAAAACAACGTTCATGACGGACAAAGGTATCTACTACTATAATGTAATGCCCTTCAGTCTTAAGAATGCAGGGTCGACTTAACAACAACTGGTGAACAAGATGTTCAAAGAGCATCTTGGCAACACCATGGAAGTATACATCTACGACATGCTAGTCAAGTCCAAAACAAGCGATCGATCTCATCAATCACTTGAAGCAGTCTTTCAACATTCTCAAAGACTATCGCATGAAACTCAACCCTACAAAATGTTCCTTCAAGGCGAGCGTAGGAAAATTCTTGGGATATATTGTCACCCGTCGAGGGATCGAGGCCAATCCCGACCAAATAAAGGCAATTATGGACATCAAGTACCCGTAAAATTTCAAGGAAGTCCAAAGACTCACTAGACGAGTCGCGACCTTAAACAGGTTTATCTCTCGATCATCCGATAAATGTCATTTATTTTACAATGTTTTGAGAAAAAAACAGGGGCTTCGAGTGGACGGACGACCACGAAAATCTTAAAGAATACATGGCGTCGCCACCCCTGCTGTCAAAACCCAAGGATCACGAAGTCCTCCAACTTTATCTAGTTGTCAGCTCAAACGTTGTAAGTGTCATCCTAACTCGACAGGACAAAAAGCAAACAACTTCTGTTCTATTATGTAAGTAAGTCACTTCTCGATACCGAAACGAGGTTTTCCTCCATGGACAAACTCCTGTTGTCTTTAGTGACAGCTGCAAAAAAGTTATAGTGTTAATCCCAGATAATCTAGTTGATAATATGTTAGAGCATGAAATAGTTGGATACAAGATCAAGAAGACAAAAGTCAAAGTTCAAGAAGTCAAAAGCTGAGAAAGTCAATTCTCATTAAAGTCAAAGTTTTTTTTTTGTAATAAAAAGTCAAAGTCCTAGCATTTGTATTTTGTATTTCCTTGTATTTTAGTTCTTGATATAAATAATTTTTTCTTTGTTGTTTTTGTATAGGGGATATTGAGTTGTACGTTTTCAGAGAGAAAATTGTAGAGAGAGAAAGAGTCATATAGAGAGAGAAAGTCAAGAACATTGTTTGTAATTGTTTGGATTGAAATTGAATCAAACAGGTAGTAATTCAATCTTGTTTGTTTGATTGTTTCATTGTGATTAGGAACTAGAAACAGGACACACAATTGGTATCAGGGCCTAATCCAAATCAAAATCAGATCAAGAAATAGAAAGTCGACTCTGTGTTCGTTGATGTCAGATCGAATTTTGAGTTTTAGATTGATTTAGGAGTGGAAATCGATTAGATTTTGTTCACTAAGTAATATCGATCGAGTCTGTAAATTTCATTTTGTCAATTGCACTGTAATTTTCTCGAATTTTGGATTTTTGTTGAAATTTTGTTCACGGGTTTTGAGCACTGTAAATTGAATCAATTTGGTTCAATTTGTATTTGATTGTAATTCTCAAGTATTGTAACCTGTTATTGTGTTAAAATCGAGCATAATTACAAAGTTTCAAGATCAAATTTGAAGAATTTGATCGAATTCAAGACGAAAGGCTCGAAAAAGTCAAGAACACGTAAGGGAGTCTGAAGAACGCGCAAGATCCATTTTTCGCGCAAGTTCGTCTGAAGAACACGCATGTCAAAGAACGCGCAAGTAGCATTTGCGCGAACTGTTAAAAGCGCAAAGTTTGTTTTGCGCGAACCGTCTAACGCCCAAAGTTTGATTTGCGTGATCTGCCAAACGCGTAAAGTTCGGTTTGCGCGAAATAGGAACGTGCAAGTCAAAGCTTGCGAGTTCTAAGTTTGCGCGAGCTTCGTGTAGCGCGTTTCATACTTTGCGCGAGTAGCTCGTAGCACGTTTCATCTTTTACGCGAGTAGCTTTTAGCGCGTTTCACGTTTCGCACTAGCTTCAGTTAGCGAGTTTCATGCTCTGCAAGTTTTAGTTTCGCGCAACCTTCGACTAGCACTTTTCAAGCTTTGCGCCATCAGTGTCTAGCGCATTCCTATACTTTGCGCGAATAGTGATTAGCGAGTTTGTTCAAAAGCGCAAGTAGTGCCTTGCGAATTCAGTAAACGCGCATGCCTCTGTTAGCGTGTTTCAGGGTGAATAGTGATTTGCGCGAATAAGCATCTGCGAGTTTCGTCGTGAATAGTGCTCTGCGAGTTTCAGGACTTAGTCAAATTTTTCAAAGTTTAATTTTTCTGTGTTATTTCTATATTCTTGAGATTTCATATTTGGACTAACGATCAGTTTCTAGTTTCTTATTGCATATCTTTTCAAACAGGTTCATACAAGATGACTTCTAAAGATGTTCTTTCTATTGGCACTGATGTCAAGCCTCCGGTACTGTTCAAAGGAGAATATGAACAGTGGAAAGACAAATTTCTGGATTTTGTGGATTGACATGCGAACGGGGAGAACATACTACTTTCAATTACAGAAGGTCCAATGATTCCACCTACTGTTCAAATCCCTGATGATGAATCCTCAGACAGTGAAGATGAAGATGAGGATAGAGTACAAAAGATGAGAACAGTTCCAATGGATTTTGCCCAGTATTCTGAAGAGCAGAAAAGCCGATTTAAAGCAGATAAACAAGCACGGTCCTTACTTCTTCAAAGTATTCCGAACGAGATATACATCAAGATTGATAGTTACAAGGCAAATGCTAAGAAGATGTGGGATCAACTGCAAGAAATGATGATGGGATCCAAGGTTGGGAGTCAAATGAAAGTGGCTAATTGCATTAACAGTTATGAAGAGTTTAAAGTCAAAGAGAATGAAAGCTTGGAAGATACTTATGAACGTTTTGTCTTGCTTTTGAATGAGTTGTCAAAGAATAAGGTGAAAAAGTAGCAACTTGAGAACAATGTCAAGTTTCTAAGTATTCTGCAACCTGAATGGAAAAAGCACACTCGTCGCATGAAACAGATGAAGGATCTACGTGATATACCGTTGCATGAGGTATACGAGACTTTGCGACAGAATGAAGAAGAAGTAGAAGAGAAAAGGAGTGAGAAGAAGAAAACAGAAAAAGTTGCAGACCCCATTGCACTAGTGGCCGGAGAGAAGGAGAAAGAAAAGAAAGAGAAGAAGAAAAAGAAGAAAGTTATTACCAGTTCTGAATCAGAATCAGAATCTGATGGAGATGACGGAGAAAGTCTCAAGCAGGCAATGCTATTACTGACCCGAGCATTCCAAAAGAAATTTTACAAGAAGCCGGGATCCAATTCTCACATTTATCTGATTTAGATTTGTTATTTGAATTCTTTTATGATGAGATTCTAGGATCTAATTTCCCTAAATCTGCAGTGACTGACAGGTCTGAAGACACAAGTTGCAATCATCCAGTCACTTCAGAAGTTATAACTGAACTTGAATCCCCTGTTCAGTCAGAAACTCACATTCAGAAGTAACTGTATCAGTTGGGTGTGATACACTTTCTACTCAACAGCCAGAGTCTGTTGTTCCAACTGATGCTTCTGCACCTGAAACTTCAACTACAAACCCCCCTCCAACTATTCAAACTGAAAAGCCTGATAGTGGATTTCAAGATGATAATCATGATCAATCAACATCTATTCCACTTCCTCATGAGCATCGCTGGACCAAAGAGCACCCTTTACACCAAGTAATTGGAGATCTAAACAAACCAGTGCAAACTAGGTCAGCGACTTTGAATCAATGTATGCATGACTCATTCCTCAGCAAGATAGAGCCCACGCGTGTATCAGAGGCTTTAGCTGATTCGGATTGGGTATCTGCTATGCAAGAAGAATTAAATTAGTTTGAAGCCCTGAAGGTCTGGAGATTAGTTCCAAAACCGGAAGGGAAATTCGTAATTGGCATTAAATGGATATTCAAGAATAAAAAGGATGAAGATGGTATTGTCATAAGGAATAAAGCAAGACTTGTTGCCAAAGGTTACCGGCAAGAGGAAGGCATAGACTACGATGAGACATTGCTCCAGTAGCGCGTATAGAGGCAATTCGTATGTTTCTAGCCTACGCAGCTCACAAGAATTTCACAGTCTATCAGATGGACGTGAAAACGGCCTTTCTGAATGGCATTCTTAAGAAGGAAGTCTACGTGTCTCAACCAGAAGGGTTCATGAATCCAGATAAGCCAGATCATGTCTACATCTTGGACAAAGACCTGTATGGTTTGAAACAAGCCCCTTGAGCATGGTATAATGTTCTATCAAAATTATTGGTCAAGTCAGGTTTTTCCAAAGGTAAAGTTGATACCACTTTGTTCATCAAAAAGGAAAAAGCCGATATCATCCTTATTCAAATATATGTTGATGATATAATATTTGGCTATACTAATCCTAAATATTGCAAAAACTTTCCTAACCTCATGGTGTCACGTTTTCAAATGAGTATGATGGGAGAGATGAATTTCTTTCTCGGATTACAAGTTAAACAGTTTTCAACGGGGATTTTCATTAATCAATCTAAGTACATTTTGGATATTCTTCGGAAGTTTAAAATGGAAAATTGTTAACCAATTGGAACCCCGATGGCACCAGGTACTAAAATTAGCACTGATCCTTCGGGTAAAAGTGTTGATGTTAGAACTTATAGAGGTATGATAGGATCGTTATTGTATCTTACATCAAGTAGGCCAGATATTATGTTTTCAACATGCTTATGTTCTAGATATCAGGCTGCTTCTAAAGAATCCCATTTGGGTGCTGTCAAAAGGATTTTTAGGTATCTTAAGGGAACTGCAGATCTTGGTCTGTGGTATCCTAAGGATACTAGTTTTCAACTGACTGCCTATTCAGATGCAGCTCATGCAGGTTGCATGTTGGACAGAAAGAGCACTTCAGGTCACATTCAATTTCTTGGAGACAAGCTCGTTAGCTGGGCATCAAAGAAACAATTATGCATTTCCACATCGACTGCTGAAACAGAGTATGTAGCTGCTGCCAGTTGCTGCTCTCTAGTCCTGTGGATGCGAACACAGCTGTGAGACTATGGATTCAAGTTTGAGAAAATACCGATTTATTGTGACTCGAAGAGTGCAATCGCGAAATCTGCTAATCCTGTCCAGCATACGAAAACCAAACACATTGATGTCAGGTATCATTTTATCAAAGATAATGTAGAAAAAGGAACAATTGAACTTTATTTTGTAAAAACAGATTATCAGCTTGCAGATTTATTTACCAAACCCTTAGATGAAAATATATTTAATTTTCTTGTCTCTAAGCTTGGTATGCTAAATCTTAAGACATAATCGGTTGTTACCTAATAAAGTTAAGTATTGTTATTTTTCATGATTTTCTTTATCATTATTTCTGAAAGATATCTGCACTTTAATAGTTTGCTCATGATCTCGGGGGGAGAGTGAGATGCATTTTAAGATGATCTACATTCTTTTGAGGGGGAGCATATCTAATTTCTGCATTTTACTTAACTGACAAATTTTTGTGATGCATGAAGTTAGGGGGAGCATATAAGTCAAGTGAAAAGGAGTAAGACTATGATTTCTGATTAATTTAGATCAGAACTCGTACATTAATTGTTTTACTGCTTTATGTCTTTTACTTTTGAATAAATTTTGTGAATAAAGTTGCTTTGACTAGACTTTGAGACTTGTGCAAAATGAGAGGAAGCTATCAAGATCATATCTTTATAACTTCAGCTGACTTCATTAGATTTAAGATTGCATAGAAAGGTTAAAATTCTTATCTTAATCTCATATATGGTTGAAAGAAGGACGACTTTCAATCATATGAAAACATGTTCTTAAAATGTTCAAACCACTTCCCGATTCTTAAACAGATTTCATGAATTGGAAGTGTGATTTTAAATGTTTTCATTTTTCATTTTGAGCTTCAATGATTAATAAACTGTGTGTTTCCAAAGATAAATACTTGCGTATTGTCTTTTCTACATACTTTCAAGTATTCACACACATCGGTTTAATTTCTGATCAAATTGTTCTTACCATGTCTCATATTGAAACATATTTTCGATGGTAAGACACTCCGCTTGTACATCAAAGATTTTTTTAACGTTATTTCATTTCGACGCGTTTCATTCAAGAATGTCTATATTTTGTTTCATATAGACAATATCCATTATTCTTGAACATAAGCCTTGGTTGATATATCATATCACTTCTGATCATTTTCATACAATGTTAGATTTTCAAACAAGTCTTTTGTATTCATGTTCATTCATTCCATATACTTGTTTGAAAATACTTCAATGTTTAACAAATGCTCATATCTTCATGATTATATTCTGAGCATATATATATATTTGACATTTGTATTTGAGCTTTAACTAATAAAGTTAAATCATCTGAGTGTGGGTGTGATGAGTCTAAAAGAAATGAGTGTGGGTGTGATGAGGTAAAATGTAAAGGAGAGTTTGGTTAGATGTGAGCTTAATGATAAAAAGAAATAGGGTGTGAGATCAGAGTAAAAGAATATCAAACTCTGCACCAACTACTTTCTTAGTCGGGCAGCCACATTACTAGCGTTTCACAATTCTTTGGTGAACGTTATTGAAACAGGCAACTAGCCCATGCCAACTCTTGTTAAGAACCCCACCAGCCACTCATTTTCTTCTAAAAAAGAAAATGTTTCATATTTTCAAGGGGACGCAACATATAATCTATCTGGTTTTCATTTGGAAAATCTGGATATTGAAAAAGAAGGAAGTCTGACCCACCTTCGCACTTCAATCATGCACTTCGAGTCTGTGTTTATCTATTGTTGTCTCAGTGGTTTCACAATGTTGAGTCATTTATAAAAGCAATCATCAAGTGCTTAATTCTTTCTACACTTGCACGAACACACAAGGAATTTGTTTTCTTGTCATAACATTCATAGAAATTTCCTTTGTGGTGTTTCGATGATTGGATGGAAGCCCTGGGGGAGTGAACATCAAAAAGATCCTTTATATTGTGTATTCATTGCACACAGTGACTTAGTGTTACTGACAGGCATTTTAACTGATTCATTTGTTGATTCAGGTGTTACATTCCTATTTTGTCTAGTTTTCAAAAGATTTAAATGAATACATTGTTCGACTTAGCAAAGAATTAGAGGCTCGTACACAGATCAGTGGTCAGACTGGATACAAACATTTCATACTGAAAGTTTTGATGATATTGATGCTCACGTCATCAAAAAGGGGGAGATGGTATCAAGAAATGTTAAAGTGTTTAAAGTTTTGGGAGATGATTTTTTAAAGAAATGTCCAAGTCAGAAGATTCAAAGTAAAGAGTTGAAGAAGATCAAAGAATTTCTGAAGATGTGCTGATTTTGAGGAAATTTTCTTTGAAGATTATTTTGCTACAGCAATCCGAGCTCAATCTGGTGATAATTTCTTTTCGAAGTCTGAGAGAGTATTGTGATAATTCTGAACAGATTGTTGAAGATCTTGTTCATCATATTTGGGGAGATTGTTATACTCTTTGAAGACAGAGTTTAAAAGAGAAGACTAAATTGCTAAATCTTTCAACAGTGATCTTGAATCCAAAGGGGGAGATTGTTAGAGCATGAAATAGTTGGATACAAGATCAAGAAGACAAAAGTCAAAGTTCAAGAAGTCAAAAGTAGAGAAAGTCAATTCTCATTAAAGTCAAAGTTTTTTTTTGTAATAAAAAGTCAAAGTCCTTGTATTTGTATTTTGTATTTCCTTGTATTTTAGTTCTAGATATAAATAGTTTTCCCTTTGTTGTTTTTGTATAGGGGATATTGAGTTGTACGTTTTCAGAGAGAAAATTGTAGAGAGAGAAAGAGTCATATAGAGAGAGAAAGTCAAGAACACTGTTTCTAATCGTTTGGATTGAAATTAAATCAAACAGATAGTAATTCAATCTTGTTTGTTTGATTTTTTGATTGTGATTAGGAACTAGAAACAAGACACACACATAATCAACACACAGCACAATAAAGATCAAGAGATAATAAATCAGAATAACATACCACGATCCCTTGATTAATCAATGAAAACCTTGTGTGTGTTCTTGATATCTTGAATGTGATTACAATACGGCTACCTCTCTACAAAATATGATTATGAAAGTAATAATGAGGATTAAACCTAAAATCTAATTAACTAAAACATTATATACTTAGGCCTAATGCCTAATGGGCTTATGGGCTTGAGGCCCAATAACTAACAACTTTTAACTTATTACAAATTAGACCTTCTAATTAACTTTAACACATTTACAATTTAAACCCTTAACTTTAACTTTAATCTTGAATACAATTTATGATCCAACAAAATCCCCCTTTGGATTCAAGATTAAAAAAATTTGGCAATAGTCTTCGGGTCTTCACTTTTCTTGAAAACTTCAGATACATTCTTCATCTTTATCTTCTTTTAAATGAAGGGGGAGAGTAATCAACAAGGGAGAATACAAGAATTTTTGAAGTCTTGAAGTAAAGATTGCTGAAGTTTTCAAAGGTGTCAAAGTGTCGGAACTTATTTGATCATCTTCAATCAGACCTTTAATAGATCAAATAAGTTCCAACACTTTGACATCTTTGAAAACTTCAGTAATCTTTACTTCAAGACTTCAAAAATTCTTGTATTCTCCCTTGTTGATTATTCTCCCCCTTTGTATATTCTCCCCCTTTTTGATGAGTGGTGAGAATCAGCATCATCAAAACATATCAAAACAATCTCCCCCTTGTCTTTATAGACTCCAATTTAGCACATTCTTCATGTACGGATCCCTGTGTGGAAATAAGAACAGTCTCTCCAAATGGAGAAAGTGATTATTTCAATCTTTTCAGATTCAAATAATTAAAATGTGGTAACCATGAATCAACAAATGACTCAGTTAAAATGCCTGTCAGTGACACAAAGTCACTGAATAACACAAAGTTACTATATAAGGAGCTGGTTTTGATGTTGGCTCCCCAGGACTTCCATTCAATCATCGAATAACACATGGTCATCTATGAACGTTCTGACAGAAAACAAATTTATGTGTGCTAGTTCATGTGTATGAAAGAATTAAGCATAGATGATTGCTTTTCATTATAGGCTCAAAGTATGTAAACTTGTTGAGACAGCAACAAATTATACATAGACTCAATGTGCATGAGAAAGGGTTTGAAGGTGGGGCAACTGTCCTTCTTTTTTCAATATTAGTATCTTCCAAATGAATAACCAATAGCATATGTGCTGCTTCCCCAGAAAATGTGAAACTTTCTCTTTTTGAGAAAAGAATGAGTAGCTGGTGGGGTTGTATGCAAGAGCTGGCATGGGCTAGTTGCCTTTTTCAATGATGGTCACCAAAGAATGTGAACCAATCAGATTATGCGGCTGCCCGGCTCAGAAAGAAGTTTGGTGCAGAGTTTGATATTATTTTACTCTGTTCTCTCACCCTCTTTCTTTTGATCATTAAATCTCACTTCTAACCAATCTCTCTTTTCCATTTTACCTCTTCACACACCATCACTCAATTCTTTTGACCCCTCTCCCCACAATCACTAAGGGAATACTTCCTAGGTAGGAAACACTGGTTATCGTGAATCCATGGAAGTTCTGTTAAACTCACCCTGAATCCGTTGTATTTTCCTAAAAAAACGTGTTGTTCAACAGTCTTTTGTACATGAAAGCACAAAGGAATACAAACATGAAGAATTAAAATTTGGAGAAGTCAAAACATAAGATGTTTGACAATGCAATTCTCCCCCTCAAACTAAAAAGAGTTTGACAATTAAGCTCTAAAGGAGTTTTTCAATTAATCTTTTTGACAATTAAGCTCCCCCTCAACTTAAGAGAATTTTTTTTAATCAATAATATAAAAACAGAAAAATATAAAAACAGAAAAATAAATCACTGAAGTGCGGGTTCTAATCCGATGTGATTAGAATCCATAGTCACTTGAACACACCTGCACATAGAAGAAATCATGGTAATCATTTGTGAAAATGATTCCTCTATTGTTAGCATGAGTTGTAGAATAAAACACAAGATCAAAACTTAGAATACTCCCCCTAGAACCATAAGTAGGGTCAAGAAGACATGTTCAACATACCAAGTTTGCTGATTAGAAACAGGAACCGCTTTTCATCCAACGGCTTGGTGAAAAGATCAGCTAACTGGAAGTCAGTTTGAACAAAGTGCATTTCGATATCACCTTTTTCTACATGATCCTTAATGAAGTGATAACGTACATCTATATGCTTGGTCTTTGAATGCTGAACCGGGTTAGCAGTTATAGCGATTACGCTCTTGGAATCACAATAGATAGGAACACGCTTGTAGTTGTATCCAAAGTCCCTTAACTGTGTCTTCATCTAGAGGACTTGTGAACAGCAGCTAGTAGCAGCTACATATTCAGCCTTGGCAGTGGATATGGAAACACAATTTTGTTTCTTTGAAGTCCAACTCACAAGTTTATCACCTATAAATTGACATGATCCAGAGGTGCTTTTCCGGTCTAGCTTACATCTTGCATAATCAGCATATGTAAAGGCAGTTAGTTCAAAACGAGAATCCTTTGAATACCAAAGGCCTAAATTAGGAGTGCCTTTGAGATATCTAAGGATTCGCTTAACAGCATTAAAGTGCGACTCTTTAGAATTAGACTGATATCTCGCACAAAAACATGTGGCAAACATTATATCTGGGCGACTGGCGGTCAGATAAAGTAAAGAACCAATCATGCTGCGATACACCTTTTGATCAACAGGTTTCCCGGAGGGATCTGCGTCTAAGAGTGTACCAGTAACCATTGGTGTTTTCATGACTGAACTATCTGACATATTGAACTTTCTTAACATGTCTTTTATATATTTAGCTTGATTAATGAAAATGCCTTCGGGTAATTGATTTACTTTTAAACCAAGAAAGAAATTTAACTCACCCATCATCGACATTTCAATCTTTGTTTCCATGATTTTCGAAAAGTTCTTGCAAAATTTATGATTTGTCGACCCAAATATTATGTCGTCAACATAAATCTGAATGAGAATCAAGTCCTCACCTTGACTTTTAAGAAATAGGGTAGTATCAACCGTACCTTTCTTGAAACCAGAAGCTAAGAGAAATTTAGTGAGAGTTTCATACCAGGCTCTTGGTGCTTGTTTAAGACCATAAAGTGCTTTGTCTAACACATAGACATGATCACGGTGATGAGGATCAACGAAAACTTCAGGTTGAGCCACGTAGACCTCCTCATGCAGAACGCCGTTTAGGAAAGCCGACTTTACGTCCATTTGATAGACTGTAAGTTTTTGTGCGCTGCATATGCTAAGAAGATTCTGATGGCTTCAATCCTTGCAACAGGGGTGAATGTTTCGTCATAGTCAATGCCCTCCTGTTGACAGTACCCTTTTGCAACCAATCGAGCTTTGTTTCTCATAACTACTCCAACCTCGTCTTTCTTATTTCTGAATACCCACTTAGTTCCAATAACAGTTTTACCTTTGGGTAGTGGGATCAAGCGCCATACCTTGTTCCTTTCGAATTGTAGAAGCTCGTCTTGCATAGCAGAAATCCAGAAAGGATCACGTAGAGCTTCTAATGATTTCTTTGGTTCTAAGGAACTAAGGAAGCTTGAAAACATGCAGAAATTTGCTGATGCGGACCGTGTCGTAACACCAGATTGTACGTCACCTATCACGTTATGCAGGTGATGATCCTTAGTTCAACGATTTGTACTTGGCAAGGATTCAACTGTATGTTGCATATTTGACGCATCATTTTCATCGTGCATAGCAGGTAGATCCACATATGTACTCGGGACATCTTGTACTGGTGTTTCTGATACTGAAGCTTCTGGACTAGCGGTTGAAGTACTCGTGACTTCATTTCCAGAAGGACTATCTGCAGAGAGAGATTCAGCATTAGTAGAGTCAGAAACTAACGGTTTACTTGTATTTGATGGAGATGCAGTTTCAGTGACATCTTCTGACGGTCCAGACATGTCTTCAGAAATAGTAGGGACCTCTGAGCTTGTTATTGATGTAGATATGCCTTTGTCAAAATCTGCACACATATCATCGAAGGCATCAATAAACAGTAATCTAACTCAGATGAAGTAGAGTTAGAAGTAGTAGATCCTTTAGACACTGGTTCTATTCCGAGGTGAATAGAAGCGTTGTTCTTAAGTCCGAGTTCTGAACTGTTGTGTCTAGAAGTCCTAGTAGAATTCTCATCAAAGGAGACATTCATGCTCTCAACAACCGTCTTGGTTCGAATAATGTAAATTCGATAAGCTTTGGATGTCAGAGAGTATCCAACGAGATATCCTTCATCCGCTTTCTTATCAAATTTTGATAAACCTTGACGCTCTCGCAGAATGTAACACCTGCAACCAAAAACACGAAGGAATTTGATGTTAGGTTTACGAATGTTGATTAACTCATATGTTGTATTATTAAAGCGTTTGACCACGATGGTACGATTCTGAGTAAAGCATGTTGTTGCAACTGCCTCGGCCCAAAGATACATAGGTAAATCAGAATATGCGAGCATCGTACGACCAACTTCAACAAGAGTGCGGTTCTTCTGTTCAACAATGCCATTTTGCTGTGGAATGTAGGTTGCGGAGAAATTATGTGAAATCACCACAGAAGTAAGATAACTCTGTAAGGTGTCATTCTTGAACTCCGTGACATTGTCACTGTGAATAGTTCGGACTGGCAATTGAAGACGTACTTGAATGCGCTTGATGAAAGCGATAATCAATTCTGGCGCATCTGAATTGTTGCGAAGAAACTCAAGCCATGTATATCTCGAATAGTCATCTATCATTACTAAAACGTACTTCTTGTCGTTGATAGACGCCGTTCCCATTGGGCCACAAAGGTCCATATGAAGAAGTTCCAGTGCAGATGAGGTCGATGATTTAGTTTTGGACCTGAATGAGTTTCGCTTCATTTTGCCCATTTCACTTGCAGAACATAGTGAGTCTTTTTTAAACCTCATTTCTGGTAGACCATTGACCAGACCTTGTCTCTGTAACTTAGCTATGGATCTGAAATTTTTAAGAGACAGGCGTCGATGCCACGTCCACGATTGTGCTTTAGTTGCTTTGGCTAATAGGCATACTGGACGTGTGGCAGTTAGTGTAGGAAAATCTACATAGTATAGATTTCCATGGCGCTCAGCTTTGAAGACTTCGTAACCATCGGGATCCTCAAGATAGCAATGAGTTGTTGTGAAACGAACTTGATATTTCATGTCACAGAAGTGACTGGTGCTGAACAGATTGTGATGAAGTCCTTCAACGTATAACACCCTTTGAATCTTCACGACTCCATTATCGAGCATTCCATATCCTTTGACGTGTCCTTATACTTCAGAGTTTGCAAAACGAACTGCTCCGACAGGCTCTTTCACATAGTTATGCAAGAGGTGCTTGAATCCTGTCATGTGGCGTGAACATCCAGAATCTATCACCCACAGTCGACAGGCCAGCAAAAGAGACAATTAGTTTTGCTTAGGTACCCATATCAAAATGGGTCCTTCGCGGTTAGCTTCAAGCAATTCAAGAATATCAGCAGGTTTAACTTTCACTCTCTATTCATATCGGGGTTTTGGAACCCATTTCCAAACCATCTTAACATTTAATTCCTAAAAATGCTTTTTAGATTTAGGATTGGCAACCTTAGCTCGAAACACTTTGGGTTCTGTGGAAGAATTAGAATTAGAATTGCAATTAAGGTTCAGTTTAGCTTTTCTTTTACTCTTTTTGGACTTAGGAGGGAATTAGTATGTGAAAGAATTATCCCAACAGTGTTTGCAATATAGATTCAAAACATCACTGTCTGAAGAATTACTTTTCAAAAACATCACTGTCTGAAGTACAACTGTTCGTAACAAAAGATTCACTAGAAGTCAAACTATCATTTTTATTCAAACTAGTAACTTTATTCTTCTTACTCCTCCCAACTCCATTTCCTTTTATATCTGAAACAGAAACACGAGCCTTGTTAGTCTCTATCTTAGAGGGTGGTTCTTTTATAGAGTTACTTGAAGTCTTACCCTTCTAAAAAACACTAGGTGGATATTCAGGACAATCAGAGTAAACAACTGAAGGTTTTACAGGAGCATAAAATTCTGGATTAGTTCTTACCTTCCAGCTTGGATCATTGAACATTTGTTTATCATTTGAAGTGTTTTTAAACAAAGTAATTTTCAAATCATTGATCTCTGTGCAAAGCTCTTGATTTTCTTTCAAAGATTTTTCAAGTTTAAATTTGAGATCAAAGTTTTCATCTTCAACCTCATCAAGAGACTGTTGCAACAGATCAATTTCCTTCATCAATTCAGATGTATGATCACTCACAAAATTTGACTCCTTTGTAGTAGAAACAGGATCAGAATCTGAGGCATTCATCATTTCAGAAAACCTTTCCTCGGTCATGTTTTCAATAAACTCCATTTTATCATGTTTAGAACAAGATCCATTCGTGATGACAGTTTCTTCTTCAACCTCTTCAACAAGTAAAGGTTTAGAAGCAATGGGATTTGAGACTGATGGTATAGTAGATGGATCAACATCCAATTCATACTCATCATATCTGCATGCAGTCTCAGGTGGAACCGTGTCATTGCTGACTGATTCTTTTGAAGATGTAGTAAACAGTGAATCAAACTCAGTTAGTTCGATCTTTCGAGTTTCATAGCTTTTGTTCAAATAACTGTATTTAAAACTAACTAATTTAAAAGAATTTTGAGAATCAGTTTCACAAGACTTGTCCTTCCCTATTTCTTCTCGACCTTTGGTCTCTGTAAAAGGTTTAGAAGTACTTGCTTCAACAAAGGTTGCACGAATGTTAGAAATGGGTCTGATTGCGGAGCCAAATTTATCAAAATTATATAAGTGCTCCGGTGCCTTTTTCAAAACATCGTTAGTTGACACACCCAAACCTGGTTTAAGTTTATAAAACCTTTCATCTTGGAGTTTATTGGTCAACAGATTTAATGTCTGCTCAGTCTGACCTCGTTTCATATTAATATCCTCCAATTGCTTGATTTTAGTGAAAGCTTCATTTCTTTCTTGAAAACAGACTTCAAATTTGATTTTAAACTCACCCTTTTCAGCATTAAGATTTACAAGATCCTTTTCTAAGCCAGATATTTTTCTTTTTAAAGATTCTTTTTCAGCTTTTAAACCATCCTTTTCTTTTTCTTTGTCTTCCACAATAACTTTTAACAATGCGTTTTCATCACGAAAACTTAAAATTGATTGATGTGCAGAGCTAAGTTTACCTTTCAATAAAGCTAATTCATATTTCATACTATGTATTTGGGCCATTAGAGATTCAATAAGGTCAGAATTATCACTTACCTTAGAGTTTGCATCTTCGGAATGTGCCTCAGAAGCTTCATTGTCACCATCCAGTTTTGCCATGTAGGAAACTTGGGTGAAGTGTGCCTGCTCCTCGTCATCAGAACTTTGGAACAGCCAGTTTTCTTCTTCAGCCATAAGCACCTTTCCTTCTTCAGCTTTCTTGGCAATGAGTGACTTCCTTTCATAGTATTCTGAGTTCTTTACCTTCTTGAACTTGCAATCTCTGGAGAAGTGCCCAAATTTGCCACAGTTGTAGCATCTGCTTGGTTCATCCTTTCTTTCTTCTTTCTTCTCTTCTCTTTTTCCTTCTCTTCTATCTTCCTTCCTGTCTTCTCGTCCTTCCTCTCTTTTTCCATGCCTTGGCTTGTATCGCATCTCAGACTTCTCTTTCTTGTATCCATCATACTTTGGCTTTGAATAGTTTTTCTTCTTGCCAAAGCTCTTCTTGAATCGTCGAGTAATTAGAGCCTAGTCCTCAGAGAACTTCTGTATATCCGGATCAGAATCAATCTCTAGTTCTTCATCACTTGAAGCAGAATCGGACTCAGTAACCTCAATAACAAGAGCTTTAGACACCTTTTTCTTTGACCTTGTAGAGGATATCGGAACTGAACTCTTTCCTTTGCCAGCTATGAGAGCCACATAATCCTTCAGTTTATTGGACTCATTGTTGATGGTTCTCACCTCATCCTCATGCTGAGAAAGAGTATAGAAGATATCAGTGACGTTTTCTTGAGCCATATTCTTTGACATCTGAAGGTTGATGGCAAAGTTCTTCCATTCAGGATTCAGATTCTTGATGAACTTATAATTTATCTCTGAAGCTGATTTAGAGATATTGTTCCTCCGCAAGTCATTGAGAATGATGTTGTATCTGTTGTAGGTCTCTAGCAGCGTCTCTCCTTCTTTTGCGTGAAATCCCTCATATGCATTTATGCATAAGTTCTGCTTTGCTTGAATTGAGGCTTCACTTCCTTCAAACTGTCTTGATAGTTCATCCCATACTTCTTTAGCAGAGCTCCGACTGTCTACACGGTTGTAGATTTCATTTGGTATTGCCATTGTCAAATAAATGAGAGCCTCTTCATCTATCTTGTACAACTCTTTCTCCTTTTCACTGAAGTACTGGTACGGTTTTGGGATAAATCTATCAGGAATTTTTGGAGAGGTTTCAGTTTCTGCTTGACCAGGTACTCTGATCATTGAATTTACTGGACCATTGATGATTGATTCCATGTAGTCTCTGTTCTTGTGATTCAGGAACTGGATCATTCTCTTCTTCCATTGCTGATATTCATCAGCCATAAGGACAGGAGGTTTGGACTGAGAGCCCATTGAGAGAAGCTGATTCGACATCTTTAGCTGTATGGTTAGAAATCAAACTAATCTGTACCAAGACAATCAACTAGATGATCTCGTTAGAATCAAGTATAGAATAAAAACTACACTCAAATTTTTTTAGAAAAATTAATTTCCAAAAATAATTAAATGCAGTACTCGCACAGTAAAATACACAAATAGAGTAACCACAGAAAATCAGGCGCAAAAATAAGCTAAGGCAGTGGCACAACGATTCACGCGAGAACACAGGTCGCGCGAAATAAGGTTTTGCACAAACCGTGAATGCTGCAAAGTGAGATGTGCGTGAGAGGTGGGTCGCGCAAAGAGGAGGTTTGTGCGAACCGCAGGTGGCGCAGAGTGTGGTTTTGCGCGAATAGGCAATGGCGCAAAGTAGATAGACCGGGGTCTTACTTGACCGGGATCCTGCTCGACCGGGGTCTTGGGATCGACCGATGTGTTGCACGACCGGGGAAAACTTTCGACCGGTAATGTGCTTCGACCGATATCTTGCTCGACCGGACTTAAGAGTCGACCGGTCCTTAGTGTCGACCGGTAACCTGCCGACCGAAAAAGTGTATGACCGGTATGTGGACCGGGATGGGGTGATGTGAGGAGACCGGTATGTATCGACCTGTATCAGATTTTGACCGATGTTCCATGACCGGTGTTCTGTCAACCGGGGTGGACTATGTGTTAACCGGGCGACCGTAATGAACCGAGGTCGACCGGGATTGTGCTGACCGGTGTGGACCGGTATGCTCCTATGACCGGTATCGGACAGATGAATAACGACCGGTATGTTCTTAATAGTTTGACCCAGGACGATGATGATTAACCCAGAAACCACACGAAACACAAAAATCCAATGCAAAACTCAGACTATTGTAACTTAAAACAAATATCAATCAGAATCCAAACAAAATTAATGATTAAAATCAACTTTTATGCATCAATTTGAAGAACACAGTGTTCAACCAGTTTATGAACTTTTCGAGCCCAGATTCTAAAAATCATCAAAAATCCAAACGATAGATGAATTTAAATTCAATTAACCAATCAGATAACATTCAATAGCATGAAACACATCTAGTCATATCAATTTTGTGCATAAAAACTCATTAATTCAATAAATCAATTTTCACACAGTGCGTATCGATAAAAACAGTTTCAAACCAAAAAAAACTTGATTCTTTAGGCTCTGATACCACTTGTTAAACCCAGATAATCTAGTTGATAATCAACACACAACACAATAAAGATCAAGAGATAATCAATCATAATAACATACCACAATCCCTTGATTAATCAATGAAAACCTTGTGTGTGTTCTTGATACCTTGAATGTGATTACAATATGGCTACCTCTCTACAAAATATGATTATGAAAGTAATAATGAGGATTAAACCTAAAATCTAATTAACTAAAACATTATATACTTAGGCCTAATGCCTAATGGGCTTATGGGCTTGAGGCCCAATAACTAACAACTTTCAACTTATTACAAATTAGACCTTCTAATTAACTTTAACACATTTACAATTTAAACCCTTAACTTTAACTTTAATCTTGAATACAATTTATGATCCAACATATTGCACTATTTCGAATCTCATCCCATAACTGTCCTCACTAATTTTCCCGTTAAGTCCGTCTTAAGGAAACCTGAGTTGACAAGACGACTGGCAAAATGGAGTATCTACCTTAGTAGTTACGACATCGAGTACGAACCCAGGACAACGATCAAATCGCAGGCACTGGCCGACTTCGTCGCCGACTTCAGCCCAAAATTAGACAAATAGACGGAACCAGTGGCAACTCTCGACGACGCAACTTGGACCTTGCACGTCGATGGATCATTCAACGCCTGGGGGGCAGGTCTTGGCGTCGTCCTCAAGTCACCATAGGGGGCAAGATTGTGTACTCCATACGATGCGACTTCAGAGCCACAAATAATCAAGCCTAATATGAGGCAATGATCGCAGGAATGAACATGGCTCACGACCTGGGGGCAGCAAGACTTCACGTCAAAAGTGATTCGCTCTTAGTCGTCAATCAAATGAATGGGGAATTCGCGGTGAAAGACTCAAAAATAACAGCTTATCTTAAAGTAGCCAGAGTCAAATCTAAAGTTTTTCAACATATCACCATCATACAGATTCCAAAGGACCAAAACTCCCAAGCCAATGCATTAGCTAATCTTGGGTCGGCAGTTGGACAAACCCCGTTTGACGTCGTCCCAGTAATTCATCTGGCGACAACATCCATCAAAAATGAACAATACATCCACGTGATAGATAAGGAAGATAACTGGACCAGCGAGATAAGAAAATTTTTAACACACGACGCATGTCAGCGACACTCAGGTATGTCTCATAAACCCTCTGAACCTTTGCACTCGACTTTAACTCCATGGCCCTTCATGCGGTGGGGAATGGATATGGTCGGCAAATTACCCCCAGCCCCAGGGGAAAAGGTATTTCTACTAGTTCTTACGAATTACTTTTCGAAATGGGTAGAAGCGACTGCTTTCTCCCAAATTCGGGAAAAAGAGGTTCTCTTTTATCCAGACTAACATCATCTGCATGTTTGGAATCCCATATGAAATTGTATGCGAAAACGGATCGTAATTCATAAGTGACAGAACTCAGCACTTCTGCGAGAATCGTAACATCAAACTTACAACCTCGACACCTCGCTACCCTCAGTCAAATGGACATGTCGAGTCAAACAACAAGACGATTATAAACTCTATCAAAAAGAGACTCAAAGCAGCTAAAGACAAGTGGGTCGAAGAACTTCCGAGTGTTCTTTCGGCCAATCGTATGACGCCTCGTATGACTACAACACATATCCCTTTTTCTTTAGTCTATGGTTGCGAAACAGTCTTGCCAGTTGAGACCCAACTGCCAACCTCATGTCACACGTCGATCGATCACAACTTAGTCGACCTAAGTTACGACCTAGACGCATTGGAGGAACTAAGGGAGTTCGCTATGATTAACATTGGCATCTCAAAGACAAATGTTCGAACGATACTTCAACAAGAATGTCAAGACTAAAGTCTTCCAAGTAGGCGACTACGTCCTATGACGAGTGTTCCAGAACACTCAGGAGCCAAACGCAGGTAAGTTATCTATCAAGTGGAAAGGTCCTTATCAAATAACCGAAGTCATTGGAAAAGGAGCTTATCGACTCCAAACCCTAGACAATTAGGATATCCCACGAAGCTGGAATGCGGTACATTTAAAGAAGTATTTCTTTAAATCTATTTTTTTCCTTACGATTACCTTTTCATAAAGATTACTGAATTAAGCGTCGGAGAGTCGTTGGCCTAGCCAACGATCCCCTCTAATGTTTTTTCATCGTTGGATCAGTCGAACTTTCAACTTTATTTAAGGTGACACGATCACATCGCTACCAGGTTGCACGATCTATAACTATTATTGAAACGTTGCTTTGATCGCAAGTTCCTTAAACTCTATCTTGGGTTTGATATATATTACTTACCCTGTCTACATGTCCTTCGACCTGAGAACGATATAATCGTTCAACATGTTTATTGCTTGCCTTGATCGCAAATTATATGGCTTAATTGATCGCCAAGTTTATTATTTGTGCCAATCGCAAGTTCCTTATTAAATTATTAAACTTGCCCAGTCATGAGTTCATGAACTTATGCTTGATCATAATGTCTTAAGTTTCTTATACATTACTTGTATACATGTAGGTGACGTCTTACAAGTAGACCCTACTTATCTTTCGTTTGACATGAATTGCTTATACATTATATGTTTGAATCTTACGACAACTAATGTTACGCCAAGTTCATGACAAAAGTTTCCTTGCATTGATATTTTAAAAGGATTACAAAATAGGCACGACCTCCAACGATAGCCCAATTAAGAAAATAAAAGTAATAAAAGCTAAAAACTAGGAAGTCGTCTGCCCCTGCTCCTGCAACTGTTGTTGGGCTGCACCTTCAGCATTACCACCTCTCGAGGCATCTCCCTCGACCTCAGCCTCTTGTTCATCTTCAGAGTCGAGATCTCTCTTGACCCTGACAGATTGTAGGAAGAACTTCACTTCCTCCTTAGCCACGGCTATGGGGTCCTTGACCATCAAGTGGTGTTGCATAATGGTCGCACGAACCTTGAGTCGTGTGAACGCCTCAATGGATGTCACTTTCTCTTCAAGGTCGGCGACCTGCTACTTAGTCACGACCACCTCCGTCCTAAGGGCCTCGACCTCTTTTTCATTCGCGGTCAAGGTTTCCTTGGACGTCTTCGACTCCGCCTCCGTCGTAGACGCATGACCTAAGGCCTCCCTCAGTCGCTCCTAAAGCTCCTATTCTCACGATTCGCCTCCTCCAGATGGTTGAGAGCGTCGTCGAGATGCATGGAGTATTCCTTGTGTTGGGCTTCGACCGACTTGGCCTTCGCCTCTATCTCTATGGCTCTGGACAAAGCCTCCCTCTCCTTGGCCAAGGCAGTCGGGACTAACCTCACCACGTTGTCAATACGTGTATTGATGACTAACCCCACCTCGAGTGCCTTTACAAAACGTACGACAAATGTTAGATCGTACGATCAAAACAAAAAAAATGAAAAATTCAAGTAATTCTAGATTACTTACCGTGAAGAAGAGCCCTGCGACATAGGCTCCCAGGTCATTGACCGACACATCTTTGTATCAGTCGTGAAAATCCGGTAGAAGGAACTTCCCCAAATGCGGGAAAAGCTCCTTCCTACTCAAATCTGGTAAAGTAAAGTTTACCGCCATTTGGGTCGGGTCCTCATCGATTTGAGGATCCTATCCCTTGTCCTTCGACAACGGAGACCGACCCTCCATACCGACCCTCCACCCCGACTAGGGGATCCTGAGAGATAGGTTCGGCGTCTACAACTGGAGGCGTCGTCGCCTTCTCGGACACAGTGGCCTCGTGACCACTGCCCTTCGAAGACGGTTCCCTCAGGACCGTCTTAGGATTTTTCACCCCCGACCCAGCTGTTGGAGGTGCCTTCCTCTTAATCTCTCGCCATTTTCGGGCGAGTTGAGCAAGAACCACCCTCTTTGAAAGGTTCGTCGTCTTCGCGGGAGTCAATCCTTCTGAAAACAAGAAAAACATAAAGTAAGTTATGTCTCAAAACTTACATACACCTTACAATATAAATTACAAGTAAGTGACATCTCATGAGACTAGACCTTGCATAAACTCACGATCCGTAGGTGACGTCTTACGACTAGACCCTACACAATCTTACGATCAGTAGGTGACATCTTACCACTAGACCCTACATAATCCTACAACCCGTGAGTGACGTCTCATGACTGAACCTCACACAGTCTTACGACTAGTAAGTCACGTCTCGCAGACTAGATCTTACACTATCTCTAGACAAGTGAGTGACGTTTCACAACTAGACCTCACATAGTCTAACGACTAATAAGTGACGTCCCGCAGACTAGATCATACACTACCTCTAGACAAATGAGTGACGTCTCATGACTAGTCCCCACATAGTCTTACGACTAGTAGGTGACGTTCTACAACTAGAACCTACGACTTGATATAACAATAAGGAACTGACTTACCCATCATTGTCTCCTCCATAATCTCCTCGACAGATTCCTCTTTCTCTTCAACTGTCTCAACAACAGAGTCCCGACATATTGTACGTTGTCGTCCTCATCCTCGTCAGCAGAAGGAGTGTGGCCCAAGATTTACTAGCATAAACACATACAAATTATCACAAAACACTTTGTTTATTAATCACAAGAAGTACATCAAGTCATAGATCTATTAGTGATTAACCTTTCAAGATAGAATGTGTTTGTGTGTGTACTCAATGTGTGCAACTATGTGTTTCTCTCAACTACCACCAAGATTACACCTTCACTTTCACACACTTACTCTCTTGCTTACATAGAAAACACAAAGACTTGCTTATATATAGGTCAACATGACCAAGCAAAGTCAAACCTTCTAAGCTCATTACAACTCACACACAAACACTAATTACAACAATGACCCTCATTTAATCTTGAATACAATTACAGTCTAACAATCTCCCCCTTTGGATTGAAGATTAAAAAAAAAATTGGCAATAATCATCAGGTCTTCATATCTTCAGAATTAACTTCAACTTCAAATCTTTTCTGGCTTTGACATCTCAAAAACTTTGACAAATCTTCAAACTTGTCTCTTCCTTTGAATTAGCTTTTGCATATTCTGAATAGACAACCTTTGCTTTCAAACTCTGACTTTCTTTCACTTTTTCTTTGACAAGCTTTCTTTAACCTTTGACTTTGATCATCTAAAAACTTTATCTCCTCTGAAATCTTTAAAACTTCAATCTGATCTTGAACTTTGATTATTCTCCCCCTTTTTAATGATTTGTAAGAATCAAAATCATTAAAACATTTCAAGGTCAGATCTGTCATTGAATGAATTTCCCAACGTCTGATAAGCACATTCTTCATGAACTTTCATCTCCCCCTTATGATAATAGACAATCTCCCCCAGATAGGAAAATTATTAATCTCCCCAATACATGATGTGATAAAATATGTCGTCTGATTTGAAAGAACCGTTGAATCATGAATGTATTCATCTGAATCTTTTCAAATTGAAACGAAATAAGAGTTGTAACCCTGAATCAACATATGAAACAGTTAGAAATGCCTGTCAGTAACACGAAGTTACTGTGTACAACGAATGTACAATATAAGGAGCTTGTTTGATGTTGATTCCCCAGGACTTCCATTCAATCATTGAAAAACACAAGGTAATTCTATGAATGTTTTGACAGAAAAACACATTCTCTGTGTGCTCGTGCTTGTGTTTTGAAAGAATTAGCACAATGATTGTGTTTCATAAGGCTCAAAATATGTAAATCACTGAGACAGCAATGATTATACATGGACTCAACGTGCATGAGAAAGGCTCGAAGGTGGGGCAACTTTCCTTCTTTTTCAATATCAGTATCTTCCAAGTGAAGATCCGATAGATTATGTGTTGCTTCCCCAGAAAATATGAAACATTCTCTTTTTAAGAAAAGAATGAGTAGCTTGTGGGGTTATATGCAAGGGATGGCATGGGCTATTTGCCTATTTCAATGATGGTCACGAAAGAAATGTGAACCAATCAGTAATGTGGCTGCCCGACTCAGAAAGATGTTTAGTGCAGAGTTCTGATATTCTTTTAACTCTGTTCTCTCACCCTCTTTCTTTTAATCATATAAGCTCACATCTAACCAATCTCTCATTTCCATTTTACCTCTACTCACTCCCACACTCAATTCTTTTAGACCCCTCTCCCCTCAATCACTCAAAGGATTTCTTCCGGGGTAGGAAACACTGGTTATCGTGAATCCATGAAAGATCTATTAGCACTCACACTGAATCCCATGTTCCTAAAAGTATATGTTGTTAAATGATTTTCTTGACATGTAAAACACAAGAAATCATATGTCAGTGAATATATGCTCATCAAAGATTAGAAATGAAATTTGAGCATTTTAAACATTTAAGATATCTCAAAACTTTATATGAATGAATAATCAAGAAAGAATAGAAATGTTTTGAGAATCTGACAATGATTAATATCAGATCAAATTATCATGAAGAAAAATATTTGGGAATTCAAAGACGTATATTGTTTATATGATCAATATATAAACATCTTAGCAATGAAAGCACATTAAAAATGAAATGACGTTTGATTCAAACAACAGTGAATAACAAACAACGGGTGTATAACCATAGAAAGATATATCATTTGATACATGGTAATAACATAATCAATTTGAAAATATTGAACCAGTGTGTGTATGAATACTTGACAAAGTATATAGAAAAGAAAATACACAAGTATTATTCTTTAAAGAACACATGGCCAGATAAACAATAAAATTCACAAGTATCCAAAAAGCATTTAAAATTCACACTTCTCAAATCAGAAAAACATTTTAAGATCGTGAAGTGGTTTGAACATTTTAAAAACATTTTTCACAAGTAAAAGTTGTTCTTCTTTCACAAGTGTTAGAGTATAAGGTTTTGAATGTTATACCTGTGGATTAGAATCCTTAACTCCCCCTGGAATGAATATAACAATTAAATTATCCATGACTAGATATCCTCCCCCTGGATATCTGTAAAACGTCAATCTTTTTAGAAATATTATTAGAAAAGATATAGCAATAAAATATCTAAACTCCCTTTCAAACGAAAAACTTCCTGAAAAGATATAACCATGAAAGCATCCTTCAGAAGAAAACATTTGAATACGGGTTTTGAACTGAATTGTCCAAAATCCATTATTCTTTGAAGCACGGGTTCTGAACTGATTTGTTCAGAAGCCTTTGTCACATAAAATATCCTGCAAGAAAAAAAAATTTGGTAATCATTATACAAATGATTCCGCTTTAGTCAGATAACATATGATGAAATATCTAAAATATATGCAAATAAAGTACAAGGTTAGAAAACTCCCCCTAGAATCATGAAGTGGCGTTTAACATACCAAGTTTGCTTAACTAAAAAGTTAAACCTCTTTACATCTAATGGCTTGGTGAAAAGGTCAGCCAACTGGTAGTCTGTAGTCACGAAGTGCATCTCGATATCGCCCTTTTCAACATGATCCTTTATGAAATGATAACGCACGTCGATGTGTTTCGTCTTGGAATGTTGTACTGGATTGGCTGTTATCGCAATCGCACTCTTAGAGTCACAGTAGATAGGAACTCGTTGGTAAGTATATCCGAAATCTTTTAACTGTGTTCGCATCCAGAGGACTTGTGAACAGCAGCTTGCGGCAGCTACATATTCAGCCTCAGCAGTGGATGTAGAAACCCACTTTGTTCCAATAAAAGATTTTCCTTTTTGAAGTGGTATAAGTCGCCAAACTTTGTTCCTATCAAATTGTAGAAGTTCAATATAACAGCATTTATCAGTAAACCGAACTTGAAATTGACTATCACAGAATTGACTTGTACTGAAAAGATTATGATCAAGTCCTTCTACGTATAGTACTCTTTTGATTGTCACGATGCCATTTGTTAACGATCTGTGTCCTCGAATGTATCCAGTAACCTCAGAATTTGCATAACTTACAGTACCGGCAGGTTCCTCAACATAATTGTGAAGTAGATGCTTAAAACCTATCATATGTCGCGAGCATCCTGAATCTATGTACCATGTATGTGAGGCCTGCAAAAAGAACAACTTATTTCTGTTTAGGTAACCATATCCAGATGGGTCCTTCCTTGTTAGCTTTTTTCAACGCATCAACATCATCTACCTTAGCCTTAATTCGCCACTCATAGCGAGGCTTAGGTACCCATTTCCATACCATTTTAACATTAAGCTCATGAAATGTTTTCTTTTTCGAAAAATGATAAATCTTAGCATGAAAAATGTTACCCTGATGAGTTAAGGATTTTGAAACTGATTTGACATGAGATGTTTTTCTGGCAACTTTAGATTTAGGATGAATAGAAGAAATGATAAATGTATTATCATGACAGTGTTTGCAAATAAAATTCTTACGTGCAAATGTCAAAATCTTAGATTTATCCAATGGAGTACAATCATTCATACAACTCTGACATTTGGAAACGTTTGAATTTTTACACATCAAACTACCACTATCACTGATATTACATTTATTTTTAGCAACTTTATTTTCCTTCACATTCTTCATCCTTTCTCCTTTACCATTTTGCCTTTTTACATCTGAAACAGGAAACAGAATCTTGTTAGTTTTCTTTGAAGAAGATGATTTTGGATTTGAATTACAAGAAGCTTCTCCTTTCTCAAAAATACTCGGAGGATATTCAGGAGTAGAAGTATAAACAACTGAAGTTTTAGAATTAACAGTATCAAACTCTGGATTAGAATGAACATTCCAGTTTGTAGAGTCAAACATCTTTTTCTCCTTTAGATTTTATTGAAACAAATCATCTTTTAAAATATTTAACTCTCTAGAGAGTTCTCTGTTTTCTTCAGAAGACTTGTCAAGTTTGAATTTGAGATCAACATTCTCATCTTCTAACTCTTCAATCGTCTTTTGAAGATCTGTGATTTGTTTCTCAAAATTAGATGCTTGATTTACCTCAGAGTTTGATTCCATCTTTTCAATAATAGGAACAGGATCTGAAGCATTCATCATTTCTGTAAAGATCTCCTTAGTCATAATTTTTGAAAAATCAGAATGAAGGTTTTGATTCATGATATTTTCACTTTTTGATCCATTTGAAGAATTAGACGTGAATAAATCAGATAATAACACTTCATTCTCAACATCAGTTTCTAAATCAGATTCATCAAACTGACACTGAGATTCAGTATTATTTTCTTCAACCTTGGTTGATTCTGTTGGTAAACAAGGAGAAAATAGAGACGTAAATTCACTAAATTCTATCTTTCTTGTTTTGTAACTTTCATTTAAATCTTTATAAGCAAAACCAACATATTTTAAACTTGAAATGGAATCAGCACAAGATGAAGTTTCATCATCATTCACACTTTTACCTTTTACAAAAGTATCATGAATATTAGGTTTTGTAGAAATAGAGCCCATTTTATCAAAATTATACAAATTTTCTGGTGCTCTTTTCAAAATAGTATTTGGTTCAAAACCTAAACATTTTTTAACATTATAAAATCTGACATCTTGGAGTTTGTTTGTTAAAAGATTTAATGTTTGCTCAGTCTGTCCTCTTTTCAGATTTAAATCCTCCAGTTGCTTGATTTTACAATATGCCTCGTTTCTTTCTTGAAAACACGCATCAAATTTTAGTTGAAAATCACTTTTTCAGCATTTAAGTTTACAAGATCTCTTTCAAGCTCATATATTTTTGAATGTAAAACATCTTTGTCCTTTTTCAAACAATCTTTCTCAGATTCTTTTTCCTTAACAACATCTTTCAACATTGAATTTTCATCACGAAAATTCAACATTGTTTGTCTTTCATGACTAAGTTTGCCTTTTAAAGTTTTAAACTCTTCTTTCATGAATTTAACTTGAGCTATTAAGGATTGAATACGTACCTCGGAACCACAGTCGGAATGATCAGAAGATGATCCAATGTCCTCATCTACTTTGGCCATCATACACACCTGAGTAAAGTGTGCAGATTCATCATCAGAACTCTTGTACAACCAATTTTCTTCTTCCGCCATTAAGTTCTGACCATCTTCCACCTTCTTTGCTAAAAGAGTTTTCCGAGCATAATATTCTGAATTCTTTGTACGCTTGAACTTGCAATCCTTGGAAAAATGACCTGGTTTTCCACAGTTATAGCATCTTCCATATTTCAGCTCAGTCTCTTCTTTCTTTCCTTCTCTCTTCTCTTCTCGTTTCTCTTATCGCTTTTCATCTCTTTTCTCTCCTCTTTTCTCATACTTCTTTTCAGATCTCGGTTTGTACTTGTCTTTCTTGTAACTCTCATATTTCGGCTTGTACTTGTTCTTTCCAAAGCTTTTAAACTGCTTTGTGAGAAGAGCCAGATTTTTAGCAAATCGTTGCATATCCTCATCTGAATGTTCTTCACTTTCAGTAGAAGACTTATCAGTGCTTGAATCAGTGACTTCAATTAGGAGAGCTCTGGATTTCCTTGACTTTGATCTGTAAGAAGAACTGGACTTGAAACTTGACCCTTTCTTACGTTCAGACATTAAGGTTAGAGAATCTTTGACCATCTTCTATTCAGCACCAAGCTGCTTTACTTCATCCTCATGCTGAGATAAAGTTGTGAAGATATCATTGACGTCTTCTTGTGCCATATCCTTAGTCATATGAATGTTGATAGCATAGCTTTTCCATTTTGGGTTCAAGTTCTTGATGAACTTATAATTGATCTCTGATTCTGACTTGTTCATTCCATTTCTCCTTAGATCATTCAAAATCACATTAAAGCGATTGTATGTTTCCAACAAAGTCTCTCCTTCTTTCGCATGAAAACCTTCATATGCATTTATACTCTGATTCAACTTTGTCTGAATTGACTTCTTTGATCCTTGGAACTGTTTCTCCAATTCATCCCATAAATCTTTTGCAGATTCCCTACTATCTACGCGATTGTAGATATCATTAGGGATTGCCATAGTGAGATAGATAAGTGCCTCTTCATCTAGCTTGTGTCTTGCCTTTTCCACATCAGTAAAGAATTGATATGGTTTTGACACATATCGATCTGGGATTTCTAGTGATGTAGCTGTTGCTGCTTGTCCAGGTACAAACGATTGTGGATTTCCCGGACCATCTATGATAGATGTCATATAATCTCTGCTCTTTAGATTTAAGAACTGAATCATTCTTTTCATCCATTATGAATAATCTCCGACAGACAAGACCGGAGGCTTCAGATGAGATCCCATAGAGAGAAATTCATTTGCCATGATTGAAAAATGTATGTACCTTAGCTTTGCGATTGCAGTGTGAAACGCAAACCTTAGCTTTGCGATTGCAGTGTGAAACGCAAACGCTACTTTGCGTTTGTGATGAGGAACGCAAACCTTAGTTTGCGTTTGTAGTGTGAAGCGCAAATGCCACTTTGCGTTTGTGCTAAGGAGCGCAAACTGATACTTTGCGTTTGTGTTTGCTTGATCAATATGGCATACAACACTTTGCGTATGTGCTGAGGAACGCAAACCTTAGTTTGCGTTTGTTCCGTGAAAAGCAAATAACACTTTGCGTTTGTGTGGTGATACGCAAAGCTACACATATACACACTTTGCGATTCAAGTAGAATACGCAAAGTTCAGATCAAATACTGAGAAACTCTCGATGAATGACACGCAAACCAGGATGAACACCCGCAAACCTAGATGAACACCCGCAAACCAGGATGAATCAAGCGCAAAGTATGACAAACACACGCAAACCACTAAAATCAATCAAAATCACACCAAAACTCATCTAGACTTCGAATTTCGATCTGAAAATTTGACAATTTACTCAACAACATATTTCGAACACAATTCTAACAAGTAATTTCGATTAAAAACACACAAATCATCAAATTGATTCAAGAACAGTACGTGAAACTTGTGAACTCGAACTCAACAAAAATCACAAATTCATGCTCGATTACAGTGCAATTAACAAATCTATCCAGACATACTCGATCAATTATACAATATGAAAATAACCTGATCAGATTCAACTCAAAAATTCCACTAAAAATCAAAATTGATTTTGACTTCGTGAACAGTAACGTGAACAGTGTTGACTCAAAACATTTTCTTGATTTTCAAACGGATTTGGCTCTGATACCAATTGTGGCCCAAGATTTACTAGCATAAACACATACAAATTATCACAAAACACTTTGTTTATTAATCACAAGAATTACATCAAGTCATAGATCTATTAGTGATTAACCTTTCAAGATAGAATGTGTTTGTGTGTGTACTCAATGTGTGCAACTATGTGTTTCTCTCAACTACCACCAAGATTACACCTTCACTTTCACACACTTACTCTCTTGCTTACATAGAAAACACAAAGACTTGCTTATATATAGGTCAACATGACCAAGCAAGGTCAAACCTTCTAAGCTCATTACAACTCACACACAAACACTAATTACAACAATGACCCTCATTTAATCTTGAATACAATTACAGTCTAACATGGAGGAGTAAAGATTGATCCTCGACGCTGTACTCGAAAAATCTCTCGACCTTTGTAACCGAGTCTGAAAAATCTAGAAAAATCGATCGCTGAAAAAACAATGAATCGTTAGATTGACAAAGTAAAAACTAACGACAGAAAGTAAAAAGAACACTCTGAGTCTTACACATGGTATTCCAACCGGTGGTGAGCCATTGAACGTCATAACCAATTGACAACAAGTGGCCGAAGACATACCGTGTCTTCCATTTACGGTCATTGACCGCAGTCGCCTGGACCAAGGTATGGTCCCCTCTATACCTCGAAAAGAGGTTGTACCTGTGGTTCACCTCCACCTTGATCGTATAAGCAAGAAAGAGGTTGTTTTCAGTGAAAGGTGTCTCCCAATCCGCTGTCAAATGTTCAACAACTTGAACGATTCTGTTGGATCCCAGATTTAATCTTACGATAATAATGATATAAACAACAAGAGTAATAACAGTGGAAGCAATATAGTTTAATATCAAAAGCAGATTCAAATATCACAGTTCATATAATAAGATAAGAAGTAAGAACAAGATCTTCTGAAGATATATTCAGTTGATTCTTCTTATATAAGATATCAAAAAGCACACTTTTGTCAAAGGAGTGATGGTCCTATTTATAGGACCATAAAGTGAACAGTGTACTATTCTGACAAAAAGAAGCGTGCTTGAACAGTGTATTACCTGAAAGGTAAGCTCAGACATGCTTGAACAGTAACCTACTCTATAAAGTAAATATTATCACTAAGTTATTGGTTATTTGTTTTGATACTTCAGGAAAATGTCTTCAGCGCCTTCTTCAGAGAGAATGTCTTCAGCGCCTTCTTCAGAGAGAATGTCTTCAGAGCTCTGATGTAGTCTTTAGAGCCTCTGATATGATTTTACAAGATAATGGCTTTTGAACACAGCAGTTCAAAACCCGGTCTTAAATGTCAAGACTTTGGCTTTTGAGTACTTCAGCTCAGGACCCGTACTTCATAGACTTCGACTTCTAAACAAATCAGTTTAGAACTCGTTCTTCAAAGATTTAAGCTTCTGACTAAATGAGATACTATGAGTACATCAATTTTATTTCCGCTGCATATATCTCTTTATATGATGTTATTCCAGTTTTTCTCAATGTTTTAAGAATCTGAGCTTGTTTCTCTATCTCGTGAATTTGTATAACCCAATTTTTTTTAATATGAGACACAAATTTTTTTTATAATGTGAAAGATGAAATAACTGAATGTTATTTTGTTCCAACTAAATATCAATTTGCTGAATTCTTTACATTTTGTCGTTAATGAAAATTTTTAATATCGGCATATTGAGTTTAAAAGTTTAAATCCTTACAAATTTTATTCTATAAAGTAAATTTTTACATTTTTTTTCTTTCTTTTGAATAAAATATGTGTCTAGGATAAATTTTCAATTTCTTTTGTTTGTATTAAAGTTTTTATATTATCAAATTTCAATTCTTACAAAAGTCGAAAATTCAGCAACATGTTTGAAACTTTTATTACTGCTTTAAAGTTGTGTGATTCGGGATATTTATAGTTTACAATGCTTGGAAAATTCTAAAAAGTCAGAATTATAGATCGGAATGAAAATATGGGCTAAGCATTTAGACGTTGATCTGAGTGATTGAGATGAATAATAAATTCTTAAAATACAGAAATCTATGAGTTTAAAAGTTTGTACCTGTGATCTTTCTGGTTTGGGAAAGTAAGTTCTTTGGGATGCTCGACATCTGGTCCCCTAAGGTCATTTGGTCTGGGAGTGATCGAACAAAAATCCTTCTATAGAATCAGATCGAAAGTCATGTTCTACTGGTATGAATGGGTTTAGGATATTTCGATATAGCCTTTCTGATCTTGGAAAGTAAGTTCCAAGGGGTGCTTGACACCTAGTCCCCTAAGGCCATCTGGTCTGGGAGCGGCTGACCCAAATCCTACAATAGGGTCAGATAGAAAGTTATGTTTACGGCATGTTTTTTACTTAATAAACTTTTTGATCAAAAGATGCCAAAGTGCACGCGCTTAAAAGATGCCAAAGAGCACACTCATGTCAAGATGCCAATGTGCACAATGCTAAAAGATGCCAATGAGCACACATCTCATGATACTTAGTGATATGTTTGAGTTGTGATAAATCTGTAAATTTATGAATATCTTAATTCTTGATGGCTTAGTGTGAAGTACATGCAAAGTTCTCTATAATATTTTTAGAATTGCATTTTCTTGAAGCTAATCGAAGATTCGCATGTGAGCACACTGAATAGATTGCTGGAAGTTTTTGAAACTGAACATGTCTTAACTTGATATGCAATTATACTTGGTCTTGCATCCAACAACATATGCTTGATTTCAACTGATTGATAAATCTGTGAAATTTTACTGAGTAGATTTTAATTTGTTTAGTATTTAAAATTTTATATGTTCAGTTGTTACAAAAATTATTTTCAATATGATCATCTTTCATACTGATGTCTTTATGTTTGAGTATCTGTATTTTTTTGTATATGGTTTGTGCAATTTTCAAGGGGGATAGCTTATCTGAAAAAGTTATCTGATTTTTTTTTCTGTGGATGAGGGGGAGTAAGTAAGAAAATTATCTGTGCTGATCAGAAGTTAAACAGGTATGTTTCTCAGATTTTTCTACACATTTGCTATACTAACAGTTAAATTTTTGTGCATTTGTGTAGGGGGAGTGAAAGGATTTCAGGTATATTTTTTTTACAATTTTTTTTTATGTTATTTTTTTTAGATATAGTTTTGTTTTAGTTTTTTCTTGGTTTAAATAGTGTTTTTCTATTTCTTTTTCTTTTTCTTTTTCCCGCTTGTTTGTTCTTTCTATCTGACCTTCGGCCTCCTTCTCTCTCTCGGTGAAATTCTTTTTTGTGCTAAAAACTTAATCTGATTTCTTTCAGATTTTGTTACTCGAACTCAAGGTGTGTTTTTTATTCTATTTTACTTTCATTCTTCGTTTTTATTTTTGGTTTATATTGTATGTTTACTCGACTTTAATGTTCTCAATCTGATATTGTTCTAAATCTTCAGATTCAACTTGTTTTAGTTCGAATTAGGTATTGGGTTTTGCTTAGATCTGATAATCGATCATCAGGTATGTTTCCTTTTACTTTAATTTCATGTTTTCTTGCTTTAATTTTGGTTTTTGTGGTTTTCGGCTTGTATTCGCGTAAACTAGGTTTCTGAACAAGGTTGATAGACCCGCAAAGTGAACCTTGCGCGTATAGCTAGAAACGCAAAGTGAACTTTGCGCGTCTAACTAGAAACGCAAAGTGAACTTTGCGCGTCTAGCTAGAAACGCAAAGTCTACTTTGCGCGTCTAGCTAGAAACGCAAAGTCTACTTTGCGCTTCTAACTAGAAACGCAAAGTCTACTTTGCGTTTCTAACTTGTTAAGCAATCTTTTTGTTTTTTTGTTTTCTTTATTTTTTTTCAAGTGTAGTTTACGTATCAACTAAAGACACGCAAAGTCTACTTTGCGTTTCCTCTTTGACACGCAAACTCTCTTTGCGTTTATGTTTCTTGCTTTATTTTTGGGGTTTATATCAAGTATGATTGACCCGCAAAGTGTACTTTGCGCAACCAACAAGACACGCAAAGTCTAGTTTGCGTTTCCCGTTGGACACGCAAAGTGAACTTTGCGCATCACACTTGATACGCAAACCTTCCTTTGTGTTTTTGTTTGTTGGTTGTTTTTCTTAGTATAGTTTTCGGACCATGCTAGAAACGCAAACTTACCTTTGTGACTCATGACTGAAACGCAAACTTGGCTTTGCGTTTCACGTTCAACACGCAAACTTTGGTTTGCGCTTCTAACTTGGCACGCAAACCATACTTAGAATATTTTTTTTTATTTTTTTGTCTATTTTTTTTCTAATTCTTTTTTATTTTGTTTTCCAGATCTATTATGTATTCTAAAACAAATACAGATCCAATGATTCAAGACGAGAATGCCATTCTCGATGATCCGTCTGATCGAGCTTCTCATGATACTCTTATGCCGTCTCATCCTTCTGTTGGAGCCGATCTTTCGGCTTCTCGTCGTACACCAAATGATGTGTTCCCAACCATCATGTACATGCCTTACAAGCCGAACAACTATTTTGTGGACTTTGATAGAATTAAGATCCATCCAGTTATTCGATCTATTCTTCAAGGACATCCAATTGCTCAAGCTCTGTCTTCTGTTGCTGATGTTCCGGAGGTCTACATTCAACAGGCTTGGAATTCTATAACAAAGAATGAAATGGGTTGTCCGCATCACTTTGATCTTCAAATCGATCAATTTTAATCTTTTCTATCTTACAAGCGACTGAGATTGATACTGGAGCTTCCTGAGCCGAATTCCAGACAAGGTCGTACTACCTATGACAGTTTTCCATCTGAAGAGGAAGTATTTGAGGGAATCAAATGGCTTGGATATGTTGGTCAACTAAACAAAGTTACAGACTTTGACAAGTCTAATCTACCTCCAGTATGGTATGCACTGTTCTCTGTTATTATCAGGTGCCTAACATCGAAGCATTCTGGCACAGACAATGCAAGTCTTATGTATCTCCGATTGTTCCATGCAGTCGTCTATGACTTGCATGTCAACTATACTTTTATTTTTTGGACCGAACTCTCGGAGGTGGTACATGACAAGTTCACCAACAAGAAACGGAAGTTCATTCCATTCATTAGATTTCTGAAACTTATTGTTCGAAGCATGCTTCGCAGCAATCCAGCCATTCCTCGCAGATTATCTTGGCCTCAGGTTCCAGAATCTGAAATGACTTATATTCAGAAGCAGAAGAGGTCTTTCAAATATTCTATGACCATTCCGTATGCTCTTATTGCCAACTACGCTGATGTTACAGATGAGGATGTCATAGAATATTGCATGGAGAATGAGTTTCTGGACGCTGTAGAAGATGAGCCTTCTCATGACAATCAAGTTGCTCAAAAATATGTTGAAGTTGAAGCAACTATTCCTGAACAAGAGCCTGAAGTTGAAAAAGAGGCTGAAGATGAGCAAGAAGTTGCGGTTTATGTTGAAGAAGAAATAGTTCAAGAGGATGTTGCTTCTCAACAAATTGAGAATGTTCTAACAGCAATTATTACTGAGTCTCCTATTCATGTTACTTCTGATGATGCTGATGATTGTGATGTTCATGTTAGTGATATTGATAGGGATGATGATGATGAAGATTCTGATCATGATGATGATGATGATAGTGATAAACCAAGTCTTAAGGTTTATGGAAGGAAGGTTAGGACACCGGAATTGGTTGTTTCAACAGAAGTTCTCTCTGAAGATGATTATGTTCCTGTTAATCCTTCTGTTGCACATCTTCAAGTAGATGAATTGGATACAGCTTTTGATCAAGCCTCTGCTCCGGTACAAAGTCAAGCTCTAGCAACTTCACTTGCGGCTATTCAAGTTCCAGCTGTAGAGCTTTCTTCTGATCAAGCTCGGGTATCTACTGACAAATTCTCTACTTTGAACGATGTTATTCGTCAGTTATCAGAGAAAATGGATGCAAAAAAGGAAGCATAGATTCTGAAGTTGAAGACTTTCTTCAAAGGCAAGATGCCTGAGATTGATACGTCTATTATTCCTCCAGAGATTCCTTTCAGACGACCAACTGGGGTAGTTCTTCGTGAACCTTCTTCTGCTGCTACTTCAACTACTACTCCGATTGTTTCTCTTCCATTTCCTTCGGTGGTTTCTATGTCTACGGGACTTTCTATGTCTGCTCCTTCTGGTACTTCTACAAGGTCTTCTATTCATGACCTACCTATTTCTGAATTGAATTATCTTCTATATGCGCGTCTACTATCTATGTCACCGCCATAACATTAGGATCAGGATCTTATATCTTTGCTACGAAACTTCCAACCTACGCCGCCTTCAGTTCCTTCTTCTGAATCTGACCAAGATGATCCTGATCATCAAGGCCATGAGGGGGAGATGGCAAAGAGACCGAGAGTTGAAGGATCTTCTGAAGCTAGAGAAGATATTCAAGAAGAAGTGGCTGGTGATAAAGGAAATAGTGGTGAATCTGTTCAAGACTGCAACATTCAGGACTTGTCTTCCATTCAGGAAATAGTGGTGAATGTTATGATTGAAAATGCTGATTTGTCTTCCATGCATAATGAACTGAATATTTCTTAGAGCAATATTAACAATAATATGCAAATTGTTGTTTATATGGATCCAGATGTTTCTGAAAATGTTCATGAAGTTGAAGAATCTGAAGCTGCAAATGACATGAGGACATTCTTTGCTAACTTCATAGAGATTAATTCTGATGATAAAGATGTCAGGCTTGAAAAGATTTGTCAAGTCAATGAAGAAGACTGTGATGACATTGTTATCATATCAGATACAGAAGATGACTCAGTGTTCATGGATGTGAAAGATGAAGAAGAAGCAGATTTGTTATATAGTGATCTTCCTGCTCATGATGAGATTCCTGAATCAGCTAAAGACACATCTACTCCTGTTGCTAGTTCAGCTCCGACTACCACTATTCCTTCAAGATCATTTGAAGTTGGTCAGTCGTCAAGAGCAGAAGCTGATGTTCCATCTTCTGATCCTGTAATTCCACCATCTATTCTAGAAGAAGGACCAGCTTTATCTAGACATCAAAGAGAAAGGAATTTGCAACGTAGATATTTGGCATCAAGGCAAAGATCAGCCTTTCTAGAAGACACTCAGAGAAACATCTTTGTTTCTAGAAGAAGGCCGATTAACATCTATGCAATCCTTGGAGTAGAGAAAGAGACAGATGCCTATCAATATGAGTACTTGATGTTTATCAAGTGTCAGCGCAAAAGGAATAATACCGTTTCTTCTCAACACTTGATTGTTCGAGTCATCAGTGTCACAATCAACAAGTTTGTGAATATCTGGTATCCTGATTTTGAAGTTGAAAGAAGAGACTGCAAGCGGTACAAATTTTTAGAGGCAGACTTCACTGACCTTTCTATAGATGATATTGAATTCTTATATGATCACTTCAGGAATCTGTATCATAGATCACAGGATATTTCTCAAGCTTTGTTCGTCATTAAAAGATTCATACGACGACAAATCAGATTTTTCCGAGTTTTTGATTTCCAGATGGCTGTTGAAAGTTTCCAACTTGTTGTTAATCTTCTCAGGCCCAACCGAAGCTTACCAAACTTAGAGTCTTATCTTCTTTTCACCATTGTTGAAGATCCATATGGAGTGGTGTACAAGAATGGGTCAAATGAAAAATGCTTTCTCAGGTTTGAAGAAATTGCTCACTTCTTTGATGGAACTTTAAAGGTGATCAAGCTTCAGTTGGAGCAACGTCTGAAGGAGTCCAAAAGAAGAATTTTGGAAACAAGAGAAAATGCATTCCTGGTTGATAATGATGAAATCCGTCTTCTCCAGAAGACTTTAGATTCAATTCAAGAGAGATTGAATCTCCGCTCAACTCTAAGACGACTGGAAGTTTTAGTTGGTTTGAATCGACTTCGTCAAAGAGAAGAGCGTCAGTGATTCTCCAAAGTCTCCTAGATGGTCTATGCTGTTTTTGAAGATTGTTTTTGAAGACCACGGCGCCAATGATTACTAAGGGGGAGATTGTTAGATCTGTTTTTATAGTAATCATTGTATTTATTTTCTAGCTTAGTCTATTCTTAATGTTCTTTCTGTTTTGTAATGGATTGGGGTATTTAAGTCCCCTTAGAGCCTTTGTTTTGTAAGAACTTTGACACGCACATTAATCTGAATTCACACTTTGCGCTTCCATACTTTCTCTCTCTATTTTCTCTCTCTAAATATTTAGAGATTCTTGGACTTTCACTGATGACTTCTGCTAAAGGTGTTCATCTCTGATGTGTACTTCGGAGGCAGGTATGTCCTCTGAAGTCTTCGTCCTCTGAAGTCTTCGTCCTCTGAAGTCTGTCTCTGGAAGTCCTCTGTAGTAGGACTTGGATATTTTCAACACTTTAACAAATGAAGATTTGGAGCTAAGAATCTCCCCCTAAGTGTTGAAAATAAAAGATGCGAGAATAGCAAAGAACATAACTTAAACTAGAAAGCATAGAGGAGAAAATCATCCTCTTAAATATTACTAAAACAGTTGGAAATACATTATAGAAAAAGTAATATTCAAAAACAAGGAAGCAAGCTCAAATTTGTCACTTGAACAGATTCCATGGAACTTCATGATCAGAGCTCTGAAGTTGATCATCGACCCAATCTCCAAGTCAAGTTTCGCCAGTAGATCTGCTATGTGCCTTTCTTCCTTCACATGGATCATTTTCTGTATTCCTCTTAAAGTGTCATCAGAGTCCTTCGATACTTCTGAGGCAAGAAAGATCTTCTTCACTTGTTTGACTCTGTACACGAAACCCAGAGGTTCTGCTATAATTGACCCAGTCTTCTGTTCCTCAAGTTTATCGAACGACTCCACAGGTTCAGTTACCTCCAGCTTCTCTTCTCCCAGGTTCAGAGCAATTTGGAAGTCACGTTTTGCTCTGTGTTTGATATAGGCTTCCATTGACCGTCTGACTTCAACCATGCCCATTCTGATTTCTCTTCTTCCATGATCATACCTGGCAGAGCAATAGGCATATAAATGTGGTAAATCATATGGATTTAGATTTACGAGATCATTATCATTGAACTCGTAAATCTTCTGATCAGATCGAGTTACCACATAGTGCCTATAGACTATCTTGTTGTAAGCAAAAGTCTTCTCAAAGATTTTGTTGATTTTGATGATTGGATCATCTGAGAGGACATGTGCACTTGGTCTGGTTTTATCTCTGACGAATCTTCTCTCATAGTCCGGCATGTCCTCTCTAATCCTTGGATTCAGAGGGATGACTAGAGTTTCTGACAAACTGAACTCACAGTAGATGTATCTGAAATGGTCTTCAGTGGAGGCTTCGGGATTTGATGCAAGGAATGTTGGAGGTTGAGAAAATACTTTGGCTGGTAGACCGATGCTTGCCTTCTGAACAAGATTCTCTAAAGGAGCTTGTTCATTAGCAACCATGGTCTCTGGTTCCGTTGTTTGTGGAGGATCTTCTTGAGTAGGTTCAGAGATGTACCCATCGATCTCTGGTGAGTCTCTCAATTCTGTTGTTGTTGAAGTATGATGAGGTTGAGCGTTTTTGAAAACGTATTCGTCGACATCAATTACTTCGATTTGATCTCCAGCAGCTTCTTCCGCTCTGTCAGAATCTGAGTTCTGTTCTTTCTCAGACTCTGAGTCGAAGGCATCTCTCATCACCATTGGTGGTCTTTCGGGTGATGAGAATGCATCTTCAGAGGATGTAGAGAAGTCTATAAGTTGTTCGTCTTCTTCCTCTTCCAGAGCTCCAATTCTCTCTGGAGTTGCATTGATTATTGGAGTTATTGGAACACCTGATTTTGATGATGCTAAGAGTGTTACCGGTGTTGTGAAGGTTTGCAGAGTTTGGTTGTCATCAGCAGAGGTGGTGTTCCTCTCTGGTTCCTTCTCTTGAACTCCTTTGGTTGGTGGAGGAGAGGTATGTGCTGATTTTTCTTTGATCTCCCCCTTTGGTGATTCAGAGGCCTCATCATCATCTGAGTCCTCAGAATCATCAAATCTGGCTTTCTTTGCTGCTTCGCCACAAGTCCCACCAGAAAACTTGCGTTTGTATTTGGGAGAGTCTGGTTTAGTGATTCCTTTTCCTTTGGGGTCAAGAACAACCTTCTGAATGGATTCAATTACTTCTGAAGTCGCAGTTCTGATTTCAGCAACCTGACCCTCTGATTTATAGTGATGAAGTTCCATAGTAGCTTTGACATGCTTCTGAGCAATAGTAGAGATCTTGGAAGAACATGTTAGCATTCTGCTCATGATTGCAGACTTGAATGAGGCCAGATCACTTTTGGTGATGAGGTCTTCAGCAGTCCGGGGTGGCGGCTGTTGTGTCGCTGATGGTGCACTGACTGATGGAACAGAGGCTTGAATTGTTGTTTTGATGAGGTCAGAGATAGAGGCCATTTGTTCTGTTGAGAGTGAAGATGATCTGGTGGATACTACCTCGTCCCTTAGTTCTTGTAGAGCCTGCTGAACATTAATGGTTGTAGATGCTTGATTTTGAAGAGCAGCAATCTGAGCTTTAAGAGCAGCTACTTCTAGGGATGTTTCAGCCTTCTGTTTGAACAGTTCTTGTTCCAACTGTTGGATTCTGTTAGAGGAGTCCAAAAGTTGGGTCTTCAGAGTGAAAACCTCTGCTCTGAGGTTGGTGTTTTCAGAGCGAAGAGCAGAGGTCTCTGAACCATCAATTCGCTGAAAGTTATGCTCTTTCATGGAGCCTCTAACTTCCTCACAGAATTTCTGGAACTCAGATTTTGTGAGAAGTTCAGAGAGGGGTACATTGGTTACAACACATGTAGCCAATTTTTCCTCGAGTTCAGAGGAGCCTTCATTCAGAGCTGTTTTGATGTTGTCTCTGGAAGGACTTCCACTCAATCCTTGATGTTTCGGAGAATCATCTCTGAGTGTTATGTTCTCAACCAAGTCCTCCTCCTCAGATTCAGAGGACTGGAAGTGAATGTGGGGGTTGAGCTTGCGATCCAGGCAATTAAATCCTTGTACTTGTAGGTCAAGCCATTGTCCCTGAGTTGGACAGCTTCTTCGGGATATCCTGAAGGGTGATAGATGAGCCACGAGGCATCATCATGTGTAGGAATTGCTGATGTACTTTGAGGCAACTGAGTAATGATTGTATTGGCTAATTCTTGTGAAGAGGACTTTTCCAGAAATTGAGTTTCCTCGGTTATGTGAACTTAAGTGGTGGAAAAAGGTACCTCTGAAGTGGCTAGCTGGTTTGGGTTCGAGGTGTGCACCTCTGATTCAATAACCATTACCTCTGAATCAGGTAGGTTAGATTGTGTGGTTGCACTAGGAGATGGGGTTGGTGTCCTAAAATATATGTGCCTTGGGGCATCTTTTTGTGTGGAAGGGGAAGAACTCTCAGGTTTCTCTAAGTCCTTAAAAGACTTGCTCTCTTCTCTCTGAGAATCTGCAGAGCTAGTCTCTGAATATTCATCCTTACTAACCTCAGAGCTAGTAGAGCTATTCTCTTCACTAGGAGATGAGGTTTCTCCCATAACTCCCTCATTGACAACCCCTTCAAGTGCTCTGTCATCTCTCTGAACTTCTGTTTCTCTAGCAAGAGTACCCTCTGGTTCACTCTTGTGAGAGCTCTGAACTTCAGGGTCCTCAGATCCCTCTGAAGCCGAGTTGCTCTTACTCTCCATGTGAGGTTTCGTACCTAAGTGTGTTGGGGTTCCCAGAACTGGCTCTATTCCTTGGGCAACACTGAGATAAGAAGCTAAGGCTAAAGATTGAGGATTTACCTGATTCAGCATGTGGTGAGGGATCCGCCTTGCTTCTGAATAGCCTTCAGAGAGAATCGTCGGTTTGAAGTTGTTCATGATGTAGAAAGGAGTTTTGGGTTGTTCAGTGGCGGTCAAAATATGAAGCTTCTCGATTGCCGCATGGATGATCAGAGACAGAAATCTAGGGAATGTTATTGAAGGAACCTTGGATGATTGGGTCGTTTGTTCAGGGTCCTTTGTCAAGCATTTGTTCTTCTTCTCTATGGATGTCAGAATCAAATCAAAAATTATGCCGGCCATGTCCAAGTTGCGATTGAAGAATAGGGCATACATGATTGACAGAATTCCGGGTGTTTCTTGATCCATGCTCCCCAGTTTGTAGGTGAGAGTGCGGTTTAGTACAGAGAACATGAAGTTCCAGATTGGTGGTAGATGTTGTCGTCGGAAGTTGCTCAATCTGGTGATTTCAGTGTTGTAACCTAGCATTCAAATGAACTGGAGCAGGGTTTCAGAAGTTGGGCGTTTTTCAAAATGCGTGATTTGCAGTTCCTCAGTTGTTAGGAGTGGGAGAACTTCTCGTAAAACTGTAGGAGTGATGAGTATCCGACATTTTACAACTTGAGATATGTCGAACTCGTCGATTATTCCGTTATGTGCATCGCTGTAGTGACTGGAAGAATACCATTCTTAAACAAACGAGAGTGGACATTCATTGGTAAAAGCAGTTAGGGCTTGAGTCAGTTCACAGTTGGAGAAGAACTCGCAAATGATTCTGTATTGTTCCTCAAACTTGGGAGAATCAAGCTGAATCATGTGATTGTTGTCTTTGATTGGAAAACGATACAGTCTTGAAGATTCGCCAGATTTGGGAAAAAGCTTGCACCGTTCAATGGAAGACGCCATTTTTGAGTTGAAGTGAAGAAGATGAAGTTCAAATTATTTTTGGAGAGAGAGAGAGAGAGAGAGAGAGAGAGAGAAAGTGCTCGAGAGTAAAAAAAGAATATTTGGATGTAAAATTGTTTTTATATCCAAATTTAAAAAAAGATACACTCGAGTGCCTAATGTGAAACGGCAGTGATTTGACCCTTTTGACAAAGCCGTTTGACCTTTCACTCATCCCTTTTGTGACACGTGGATTTTGAAAACTGTTGCACTTACGTGTGTAGGTGCCAAGAAAATAGGAATGGGGCGACATTTTTCAATATTAAATTGAATAATTACTTTTTGCTGACTAGACAAACCTTTCGCCTTGTGAAGTAATTTAAGATATCACTTGTAATAAAAAGGTTCAGATAATCTGAAATTTTAATTTCAAATGATATCAAAAATTGCTAAATAATTAAAAAGTTCTTGTTTAAGGAATGACTGGTCTGAAAGTTGTTGACTCCCCCTTGACAGATGATTAGAGAGACAAAAATGAGAATCCTCATATTAAGTATCAGAGATTCTGAGATGAATTTCAGAGACTCTGAGATGACAGTTGAAAGTTTCTTGGAGAAAGTTTTGATGATATCGATGCTCAAATCATCAAAAAGGGGGAGATGATATCAAGAAATGATAAAGTTTTGAGAGGTTTTTTCAGAAATGTCCAAGTCAGAAAAGTTCAAAGTAAAAGATTTTAAGAAGATCAAAGAATTTCTAAAGATTTGGGGAAATTTTCTTTGAAGATTTTCTGCTAAAGCAATTCGAGTTGATTCTGAAGATAATTTCTTTCCAAAGACTGAAAGTTTTCTGTGAAAGTTTTGAAGAGATTGTTCATTGATTGAAGACAATTTTGAAAAGAATACAGTTAAAGAAAAAGGGGAGATTGTATTGACAGAGCTTAAAGTGAAGACTGAATTGCTAGATTTTTCAACAGTGATCTTGAATCCAAAGGGGGAGATTGTTAAAGCATAAATCTGTTGGATACAAGATCAATAATACTGAAGGTCAAAGTTGAGAAAGTCAAAGCTGCTAAAGTCAAATCTCATTAAAAGTCAAAGTCTATTTTGTAATAAGTCAAACTTAGTTGTATTTGTTTTTATATTTGTTTCCTTGTATTAGGTGGTTGTATAAATAGCTTTTGTTCTTGTAATTCATAATGTACGTATTGTAAGAATTGAGATTTGAGAGAGAATATGGTTTTAGAGAGAGAAAGAGTTCTAGAGAGAGAAAGTGTAATCTTGTGAAAATCAAAGTAATCAAACAGGTAATTCATTGTGTTTTAATCTTGTTTGTTTGATTGTTATAGAATAGAAACTAGAATCTGGAACACACATATGGTATCAGAGCAGATCCAAATCGAAATTCAAGAAAGTCAGAATGTTCGTATCTGCGTTCTTCGAGGTCCAGATTTGATTTTCGAGTTTTAGTGAGTTTTTGGAGTTGTAATCGATTAAGTGTTGTTAGGAAAGTGAATTCGATCGAGTTTGTATAGAAAGATTTGTCAATTGCACTGTAATCAATTCGAATTTTCAAATTTTTGTGGTTTTCGTGTTCACGAGTTCTTGACACTGTATCTGATTCAAATTTGTAATTTTTGTGTATTTGATTGAAAATTAGTGATAGTTTTGTGTTCGAGTTGTATAGAAGATCAAATTGTTGAAGTTTCTAGTTAGATTTCTAGGCTTAAATGAGTTGTTGGTGCGATTTAGTTCGATTTTAGAGGTTTGCGGGTTGTTCTTCAGGTTTGCGTTTGATTCATTGAGGTTTGCGGGTCATTCATCAATATATGTACAAGTTCTTCAGAGGTTTGCGGGTCATTCAAAGTCTGCGGGTGTATTCAAAGTGAGATTTGCGTTTCTTTTAAGAAACGAGAAGCTATGGTTTGCGTTTCTTCGAGAATCCAGAAGCTAAGTTTTGCGGGCTTAATGACAAACGCGAAGTAGAAGGATTTTTCAGAAGACAAAATCGTGGTTTGCGTTTGTAACTAGACACGCAAAGCTTATCTTGCGGGTGTAACTAGACACGCAAAGCTTATCTTGCGGGTGTAACTAGACACGCAAAGCTTATCTTGCGGGTGTAACTTGACACGCAAAGTGTGTCTTGCGTTTGCAATTTGAAACACAAAGTTGACAAAAGCAAAGAACGCAAAGTAGTGGTTTGCGTTTCCTTCTTGAACCGCAAAGTAGTGGTTTGCGTTTCCTTCTTGAACCGCAAAGTAGTGGTTTGCGTTTCCTTCTTGAACCGCAAAGTAGTGGTTTGCGTTTCCTTCTTGAACCGCAAAGTAGTAGTTTGCGTTTCTCACTTGAATCGCAAAGTAAGGGTTTGCGCATCACTCTTGAAGCGCAAAGTGTGGAGGACATAGTTCTTTTTGTGAGTAAAATTTCTGATTTTATATTTCAAGTTTTTTGTATTTTCTTGATTGTTTCATTTGGATTAACGATCAGTTCTAGTTTCCTATTGATATATTTTTCAAACAGGTTTAAACAAGATGACATCCAAAGATGCACTTTCAATTGGCACCGATGTAAAGCCTCCTGTTCTATTCAAAGGAGAGTACGAGCAATGGAAGGATAGATTTCTGGATTTCGTGGATCGGCATTCAAATGGAGAGAATATTCTTCTGTCTATCACCGAAGGTCCTATGGCACCAATAACAGTTCAAATACCTGATGTTGACTCCTCTGATAGTGAAGAAGGAACTGAGGAAAGAGATCAAAAGATGAAAACAGTGGTAGTGGATATTTCTCAGTATTCTGAAGAACAGAAAAGCCGATACAAATCAGATAAACAAGCAAGATCATTAATTCTTCAAAGCATTCCGAATGAGATCTACATCAAGATTGATAGTTACAAGGGAAATGCTAAGAAGATGTGGGATCAATTGCAAAAGATGATGATGGGATCCAAGATCGGGAATCAGATGAAAGTGGATAACTGCATCAACAGTTATGAGGAATTCAAAGCCAAAGAGAATGAAAGCTTAGAAGATACTTATGAACGGTTTATCTTGCTTCTGAATGAATTGTCCAAGAATAAGGTGAAAAAGAAGCAACATGAGAACAATGTCAAATTCCTGAGCATCCTACAACCTGAATGGAAGAAGCATACACGTAGGATGAAGCAGATGAAGGATTTGAATGACATACCGTTACATGAGGTATATGAGACTTTGAGGCAGAATGAAGAAGAAGTGGAAGAGAAAAGAGCTGAGAAAAAGAAGGCTGAAAAGGTTCCTGATCCAATTGCATTGGTAGCTGGAGAGAAAAAGAAAGAAAAAAAAGAGAAAGAAGAAACAGCTCATCTGTCTCATGGGAAAAGAAGTCAAGTATTATGAATCAGATGACGAGACAGCTGATGAGGTATTAAACTTAACTGAAAAAGATTTTGTAACCAAAATGGAAGCTATGATGGTTGAGCTTAATGATCTTCAAGTAAAACTGAAGAAAGAAAAAGACAGAGTTGCTAAAAGAAACAATAAGATATTTGAACTCAATAAGTCGGTTATTGGGAATAAAGATCTGATTGATTCTTTACGCAAGTCTGCTTCTGATTCTAAATCTCAAGTAGATTGTTTTGAAAACAAGATTTCTGATTTTGAAGTTAAAGTTTCTAAATATGAGTTTGAGAAGAAAGAATCTGCACTAATTGTTCATAAACTGCAGGTTGAAAACAAGCTTTTGAATAAGAAGGTAAATGGTCTGGAAGCCAAACTTTACGCAAGAGGCCAAACAGATCAAACCATTTTTCTTAATGCACCTGATGAAGAGGCTGATGTTAAGGAAAAATGGGGACTTGGTTTTAAAAACCCCCATTACTTAAAGAAAGCCATCAGAAAACAACCAGCATTATATAATTTTGATTTTCTTGCTTGTGCTGGTAAACATACTCATTTAAAACCCAAATTTGTTACCAAATTACCGGAAGAAGTTAAGGCCAAAGAAACTGAAAATAGAAAGAATGTAAATAAAATGCAACTATCATTTAACTATGCAAAGTTAAATGATAGTTATCTTTCAGAAACACCAAAAGTTCTTTCAAACGATTAATTTGCTAGTTATTCTGTTTCTGAGATGAAGGGAAAACCTGCAATTGCAAAGGTTTATGTTCCTCCACTCATTCTTGAAAGCAAAATAATTGAGCTTGAAAATGTTTTATCTGATGAAAAACTTTTGGTAGATATTGAACAAAGTGTGTTTTCTACAGTTTTAAAGAACACTGTTTTACAATTTAAATCTACAAAGTGTTCTACAGTTTCAAAGGCACCTCAAACTTCAACTGATAACTTTGATGACTTATTTGAGTCTGCAAATGATTTTCTTAATTCTGATGGTGGGTGCATAGAAGAAATTGATATGTTTGACTTCAATGCTTCTCTTCCTGATCATTCTACTTGTCTTATAAATGAAAAGGTGTTACCAAGTGTTCTTAAAACTGCTAAATCATCAACTAAAGTTGGTGAATCGATTTCTGTAACTGCTGATTATTATTCTCAAGGTAAGAAACATAAGAAACAGCGATTACAGAAACAGAAATACACTGGTACACAAAAGAAAACTCAGTCTTAGAAATCTGCTTTTCCTAATAAATCTACATCTTGTGTTTCAGTTATAATCAAGAAAAGGTTGAAAGCTCGAACTGAATGGCGACCAAAAAGGAAGGGTGATGAGAAAGCTGAATCAGTTTCTGATAATTCTTGTAATAGATCAGTTAGTAGTGATACTGATGTAGTTGATCAATTTGCTTCAAATAAACAAAACCTTGTAACTTCTTACAAGCGGTATTCAATAAAGCAATTGATTCAATTATCTCCTATTTCTACTACATCTTATCATTATCGGAGAAATGATTTTGCTTACTCTCATAATTCTTCTGATTGGTTCGGATCTTATCATGCGTATTCTTCAAGATCTAATATTTTTAAAGGTTTTCAAAAGAACAAAGGGTCCATTTTCAAGTGGATACCAAAATCTTGTGCTAATCTGTTAGGGCCTGTTTTTAAATGGGTACCTAAATCTATTGTTGCCTGATTTCTCTTGCAGACCCGGCATATGTGGTACTTGGATAGTGGATGTTCCAAGCATATGACTGGGCAAAAAGCTTTATTGTCTAATTTTACAGAGAAATTCAGTGGAAATGTCAGATTTGGAAACGATCAGCTTTCACCTATCTTAGGATACGGTGACATTATTCAAGACAACATAACTATAAGTAAGGTGAGTTATGTCGAAGGCTTGGGGAACAACTTATTCAGCATTGGTCAATTCTGCGATAAAGAGTTAGAGGTCAACTTCAAATCTAAGAGTTGCTCGGTTCGTACTGAAGATGGCACAAGACTCTTAGGTGGACATCGAAAGACAAACCTCTATACCATCAATCTTTCCAAAGTACAGATTGACAATCAAGTATGCTTGATGACAAAAGCTTCAACGCAACAAAGTTGGCTCTGGCACAGACGTTTATCTCACTTGAACTTTCGTTACATCAACAAGCTGGTTCGTGGGAAATTGGTAAAAGGACTTCCTGAGTTGAAATATGAACGAGAACACTTATGCGCAGCATGTGAAAAAGGTAAGATGAAGAGAGCCTCTCATAAACCAAAGCCTGAACCAAGCACTAGTTCTCCGTTAGAATTGCTCCATATGGATTTGTGTGGTCTAATGAGAACTCAGAGTTTGGGAGGAAAGAAATATGTGTTGGTCATTGTGGACGATTACTCAAGGTACACGTGGGTCAAATTTCTTCGATCAAAAGATGAGACGCCCGAAGTTCTCATTACTTTCTTAAAGACGACCCAGGTGAAAATGCAGCGACAAGTCAAGTTTCTTCGAACGGACAACGGCACAGAGTTCAAAAACAAGATAGTTGAAGAATATCTCGAATCGGTCGGGATATCACATCAGTACTCTGCTGCTCGTACGCCTGAACAAAATGGAGTAGTCGAAAGGCGAAATCGGACGCTAGTCGAGGCCACTCGGACTATGCTTAGCCAATCAGACTTACCTCTATTATTGTGGGCAGAAGCTGTGTCGACTGCATGTCATACTCAAAATCGGTCCATGATACATCGACGTTTTCAGAAGACTCCATATGAGTTGATCAATAACAGAACACCAACTATCAAATATTTTCACATATTTGGGTGTAAATGTTTTATGTTTAATGACAAAGAGAGTCTGAATAAATTCAGTGCTAAGGCGGACGAAGGCATCTTTATCGGTTATTCTTCAACATCTGCAGCATATCGTGTTTATCTGAAGAAGTCAAAATCAGTTGTTGAGAGCGTTAATGTCACATTTAATGAAGATATGACTTCTGATCAAATCAGTTCAGAACCCGTTATCACTAGAGTATTAGCTTCTGGGCAGATCAGTCCAGAACCTGCTTCTACAGCCAATAATTCGAATAATGCTTCTACATCTATTTCATATTTAACTGATTTAGATTTGTTATTTGAATTCTTTTATGATGAGTTTCTAGGTTCTAATATACCTAAATCTGTTGTGACTGACAGGTCTGAAGACACAAGTTGTAATCATCCAGTCACTTCAGATGTCATAACTGAACAAGCATCCCCTGTTCAGTCAGAAACTCATATTCCTACAATTACTCCTATAGTTGAAGATATACAAGAAACTGCTGAGCCAGAAGTAACTGTTTCAGTTGGGTGTCATACATTGTCTACTCAACAGCCACAGTCTGTTGTTCCAACTGATGCTTCTGCACCTGAAACTTCAACTGCAAAATCTCCTCCTATTATTCAAACTGAAGATTCTGATAGTGGATTTCTAGATGATGATCATGTTCAATCAGTATCTACTCCACTCCCTCATGAGCATCACTGAACCAAAGAACATCCATTACATCAAGTAATTGGAGATCTCAACAAGCCTGTACAAACGAGGTCAGGGACTCTTAATCAATGTATGCATGATTCATTTCTCAGTAAGATTGAACCAACGCGAGTATCAGAGGCTCTTGCTGATTCGGACTAGGTATCTGCTATGCAAGAAGAGATCAATCAGTTTGAAGCCCTAAAGGTTTGGAGATTAGTTCCTAAGCCAGAAGGTAAAACCGTGATCGACACTAAATGGGTATTCAAGAATAAAAAGGATGAAGATGGTATCGTCATAAGAAACAAAGCTAGACTTGTTGCCAAAGGTTACCGGCAAGAGGAAGGCATAGATTATGATGAGACGTATGCTCCAGTAGCGCGTATAGAAGCAATCCGCATGTTTCTAGCCTACGCAGCTCATAAGAATTTCATAGTCTTTCATATGGATGTGAAAACAGCCTTTCTGAATGGCATTCTTAAAGAGGAAGTGTACGTGTCTCAACCAGAAGGGTTCGTCAATCCAGATAAGCCAGATCATGTCTACATCTTGGACAAAGCCCTTTATGGATTAAAACAAGCCCCTCGAGCATGGTATGACGTCTTATCCAAATTCTTGGTCAAGTCTGGTTTCTCCAAAGGTAAGGTTGATACTACTTTATTCATCAAGAAAGAAAAAGCTGATACTATTCTTATTCAAATATATGTTGATGATATAATATTTGGTTCTACTAATCCAAAATTTTGTAAAAACTTTTCTAACCTCATGGTGTCACGTTTTCAAATGAGTATGATGAGAGAGATGAATCTCTTTCTCGGATTACAAGTAAAACAGTTTTCTACGGGGATTTTCATTAACCAATCTAAGTACATTTTGGATATTCTTCGGAAGTACAAAATGGAAAATTGTAAACCAATTGGAACCCCGATGGCACCAGGTACTAAAATTAGCATTGATCCTTCGGGTAAAAGTGTTGATGTTAGGACTTATAGAGGTATGATAGGATCGTTAATGTATCTTACATCCAGTAGACCAGATATTATGTTTTCAACATGTTTATGTTCTAGATATCAGGCTGCTCCTAAAGAATCCCATTTGGCTGCTGTCAAACGGATTTTTAGATATCTGAAGGGGACTGCAAACCTTGGTCTGTGGTATCCTAAGGATATTGGGTTTCAACTGACTGCCTATTCAGATGCAGATCATGCAGGTTGCATGTTGGACATAAAGAGTACTTCAGGTCATGTTCAATTTCTTGGAGACAAGCTCGTTAGTTGGGAATCAAAGAAACAATTATGCGTTTCCACATCGACTGCTGAAGCAGAGTACGTAGCTGCTGCCAGTTGCTGCTCTCAAGTCTTGTGGATGCGAACACAACTGCGAGACTATCGATTCAAGTTTGATAAAATTCCAATCTATTGTGACTCGAAGAGTGCAATTGCGATATCAGCTAATCCTGTCCAGCATACGAAAACCAAACACATTGACATCAGGTATCATTTTATAAAATATAATGTAGAAAAAGGAACAATTGAACTTTATTTTGTAAAGACAGATTATCAACTTGCAGATTTATTTACCAAACCCTTAGATGAAAAGAGATTTAATTTTCTTGTCTCTAAGCTTGGTATGTTAAATCTTAAGACATAATCGGTTGTTACATAATAAAGTTACGTATTGTTATTTTTCATCATTTTCTTTATCTTTATGTCTGAAGGATATCTGCACTTTAATTGTTTGCTCATGATCTCAGGGGGAGTAAGAGAAGATTTTAGATGATCTACATTATTTTAAGGGGGAGCATAACTGATTTCTGCATTTTACTTAACTGACAAAATTTTTGTAATGCATGATTTTAGGGGGAGCTTATCAAAAGGAGTAAGACTATGATTTCTGATTGCTTAAGATCAGAACTCGTTCTTTAATCGTTTTACTGTTTTATGTTCTTTTATTGTTCGAATAAATTTTGTGAATAAATTTTTGACTAGACTTTGAGACTTATGCAGGATGAGAGAGGATGACACGATCATATCATTTTTGACTTTAGCTGACTTTATGAGTATTAAGATTGAGCGAAAAGGTAAATTTCTTATCTTAATCTCAAATGTATCTGAAAGAAGGACAACTTTCAGATATAGAAAACATGTTCTTAAATGTTCAAACCACTTCTCGAATTTTAAACAGATTTTATAATTTGGAAGTGTGATTTTAAATGTTTTCGTTTTATTTTTTTGCTTCATTGATAAACAAACCATGTGTTATCCAAAGATTAATACTTGTGTATTGTCTTTTCATATACTTTCAAGTATTCACACACACTGGTTTGATTTCTTGTTCAAATAGTTCTTACCATGTCTCATATTGAAACATAATTTTTTTTTCGATGGTAAGACACCCCGCTTGTACTTCAAAGAATTTTGAGCGTCATTTCATTTCAAAACGTCATTCAAGAATGTCTATATCTTGGTTCATATAGACAATATCCATTATTCTTGAACTTAAGCTTTGATTGATATATCATTTCATTTCTGATCATTTTCATACAATGTCAGATTTTCAAACAAGTCTTTTGCATTCATGTTCATTCATTCAGTATACTTGTTTGAAAATACTTCAATGTTTTAAAATGCTCATATCTTCATGATTATATTCTGAGCATACATTCATCTGACATTTGTATATGAGCTTTAACTGTTATAGTTAAATCATCTGAGCAACATTATGCTTTTATAGGAAATATGGGTTCTTTGTGCTAGGAATTATCTGAACTTCTATGGAATCACGTTAACCAGTGATTTCTACCTAAGAAGTTAATCCATAGAGATTGAGTGTGAGGAGTCAAAAGGAAATGAGTGTGGGTTGTGTGATGAGGTAAAATGGAAAAGAGAGTTTGGTTAGTAGTGCTCTTAATGATTAAAAGAAAGAGGGTGTGAGATCAGAGTAAAATAATATCAAACTCTGCACCAACTACTTTCTGAGCCGGGCAGCCACATTACTAATGTTTCACATTTCTTCGTGAACGTTATTGAAACAGGCAACTAGCCCATGCCAACTCTTGAATAAACCCCACAAGCTACTCATTCTCTTCTCAAAAAGAAAATATTTCACATTTTAAAGGGGACGCGGCACATAATCTATCTGATTTTCATTTGGAAAATCTGGATATTGAAAAAGAAGGAAGTCTGCTCCACCTTCGCACTTCAATCATGCACATTGAGTCTGTGTTTATCTATTGTTGTCTCAGTGGTTTACACAACTTTGAGCCTTATTGAAAAGCAATCATCGTGCTTAATTCTTTCTACACATGCACGAACACACAAAGAATTTGTTTCTTTGTCATAACATTCATAGAAATTGCCTTTGTGGTGTTTCGATGATTGGATGGAAGCCCTGGGGGAGTGAACATCAAAAAGCTCCTTTATATTGTGTATTCGTTACACACAGTAACTTCGTGTTACTGACAGGAATTTTTAACTGATTCATCTGTTGATTCAGGAGTTACCTGTTCTTATTTTGTCTAGATTTGAAAAGATCTAGATGAATACATTGTTCGAATTGGCAAAGAATCAGAGGCTCAGTTGGAAAGATCAGTGGTCATAAAGAATTTCAAAGACATTTCTTGGAGAAAGTTTTGATGATATCGATGCTCAAATCATCAAAAAGGGGGAGACGATATCAAGAAATGATAAAGTTTTGAGAGGTTTTTTCAGAAATGTCCAAGTCAGAAAAGTTCAAAGTAAAAGATTTTAAGAAGATCAAAGAATTTCTGAAGATTTGAGGAAATTTTCTTTGAAGATTTTCTGCTAAAGCAATTCGAGTTGATTCTGAAGATAATTTCTTTCCAAAGACTGAAAGTTTTCTGTGAAAGTTTTGAAGAGATTGTTCATTGATTGAAGACAATTTTGAAAAGAATACAGTTAAAGAAAAAGGGGAGATTGTATTGACAGAGCTTAAAGTGAAGACTGAATTGCTAGATTTTTCAACAGTGATCTTGAATCCAAAGGGGGAGATTGTTAAAGCATAAATCTGTTGGATACAAGATCAATAATACTGAAGGTCAAAGTTGAGAAAGTCAAAGCTTCTAAAGTCAAATCTCATTAAAAGTCAAAGTCTATTTTGTAATAAGTCAAACTTAGTTGTATTTGTTTTTATATTTGTTTCCTTGTATTAGGTGGTTGTATAAATAGTTTTTGTTCTTGTAATTCATAATGTACGTATTGTAAGAATTGAGATTTGAGAGAGAATATGGTTTTAGAGAGAGAAAGAGTTCTAGAGAGAGAAAGTGTAATCTTGTGAAAATCAAAGTAATCAAACAGGTAATTCATTGTGTTTTAATCTTGTTTGTTTGATTGTTATAGAATAGAAACTAGAATCTGGAACACACAACAGTTCTGCTACTTGGATGTCCAACTTACCAGCTTATTTCCCAATAATTGACAGCATCCTAATGTACTCTTTCTGCCTAGCTTGCATCCTGCATGATCTGCATCAGTGTATGCTGTTAAATCAAATCTAGACAGTTTTGGATACCAGACACCTAAATAAGATGTGCCTCTGAGGTATCTAAAAATTCTTTTGACAACTGACAAATGAGATTCTTTTGGATTTGCTTGATATCGAGCACAGAGACATGTTGCGAACATTATATCAGTCCTGCTTGCAGTTAAGTACAAAAGTGATCCTATCATGCCTCTGTAGGTTTTGACATCTACAGATTTTCCCGAAAGATCAGAGTCAAGCTTGACTCCTGTGGCAATAGGTGTTTTCATAGAGGTTGAATCATTGAGTCTGTATTTTTTCAAAATGTCAGAGACATACTTAGATTGAGTTATAAAAGTACCCTCTAATGTTTGCTTTACTTGTAAGCCTAGAAAGAATGTTAATTCTCCCATGAGACTCATCTCAAATTTACTCTTCATCAACTCTAAAAATTTATCACAATACTTTTGATTTGTAGAGCCAAATATAATGTCATCAACATATATTTGTACTAAAAGCATCTCATTTTTGTACCTCTTGATGAACAAGGTTGTATCTATTGTACCTTTTTCAAAACTATTATTTATTAGAAATGTGGACAGAGTAGCATACCATGCTCTTGGAGCTTGTTTAAGTCCGTATAGAGCTTTATCAAGATAATAAACATGGTTAGGAAACTCTGTATTTTCAAAACCAGGTGGTTGCTGGACATAAACCTCTTCATTTAATTTACCATTTAGAAAGACAGATTTGACATCCATCTGATATACTTTAAACCCTTTGTATGCAGCATAGGCTATGAAGATTCTTATTGCTTCTAGCCTAGCTATAGGTGCAAAGGTTTCATCATAGTCAGTACCCTCTTCTTGGCAATATCCATTAGCAACCAACCTTGCTTTGTTTCTGATTATAATGCCATCCTCATCCTTTTTATTTTTGAAGACCCATTTAGTTCCAATTGCAAATTTTCCTTTAGGAAGGGGAACTAAAGTCCAGACTTTGTTTCTTTCAAACTCTTGAAGCTCATTCTGCATTGCAGTGATCCAATGAGGATCTTCAAGAGCTTCATTTATCTTCTTTGGTTCAATGATGCTTAAAAAATTTACAAAAAAGCATTCATTGATTGTGGTTGATCTGGTTTTCACACCCTCTGAAGGTGATCCAATGATCTGATCATGGGGATGATCCTTTGTCCATCTTGTGAGTGGAGCATGAACATTAGGTGGAGTTTGAGCTTCAGAGATGATAGTGGGAGACATTTCTGTTGTGCTGAGCAGAGGCTCTGAAGCTGATTCCAGAGGCTCTGAAACTGATTCCAGAGGCTCTGAAACTGATTCATATCTTTGACCTGCATTCAAGGAATCAGAAGTTGTGACTTCAGAGGGACCAGAGAGATTTGTACCTGATGTTTGTGGTTCCTCTGAATTTGCTCTGTGAATATCTCTGAAAAGAAACTCTGAGTTTTCATCATCAAAGAAATCTTCGAATATTGTGTTTAATTCATATTCTCTTATCTTTGGTGTTTCAGAGATATTTTTGACAATTTGATTGATATCTATGTTGACCAGACTTTTGTCATCATCAAAAGACACATTGATACTCTCTTGGATTGTTCTTGTTCTTTGATTGAACACTCTGAAAGCTTTTGAGGCTAATGAATATCTGATGAATCTGCCTTCATCTGCTTTCTTGTCAAACTTTCCAAGAGACTCTCTATCATTTAGAATAAAACATCTGCATCCAAAAACATGGAAATATTTAACATTAGGTTTCCTATTGTTAATGAGTTCATAAGATGTTTTCTTGAATCTTTTGACAATGGTAGCTCTGTTTTGAGTGAAACAGGTTGTTGCCACTGCCTCTGCCCAAAAGTTTGTGGGAAGATCTGATCCTGCAAACATAGTTCTTGCAGCTTCAACCAGTGTTCTGTTTTTCCTCTCAACAACACCATTTTGTTGAGGTGTTCTAGCTGCAGAGAAGTTCGGAGTTATGCCTTCCTCTGAAAGATATGAGTTGATTTTCGCATTTCTGAACTCTGTTCCATTATCACTTCTCAGCTTCTGAACTTTGGTATCAAACAGAACATGTAATCTTTTTAACAATCTTATTAAAATATCAGGGACATCATACTTGGCTCTGATGAATTCTATCCAAGTATATCTAGTGTATTCGTCAATCAAGACGAGGATATACTTTTTACCTGACAAGCTCTGCACAGAGATAGGACCACAGAGGTCCACATGAAGCATATGCAGAGGTTTTGTACAATTGTTATCACTTTTGGTCTTGTGGGAAGATCTTTTCATTTTTCCCATTTCACAAGCAGAACACAGATGATCTTTGTTAAACTTCAGAGATGGTAATCCCTTAACCAGATTTAGTTTGACCAATTTATCAAGTGAAGAAAAGTTCAGATGTGAGAACTTTTTATGCCAGAGCCAAACATCTTCATTGTTCAGAGATACTAGACAGAGTTTCTCTGAGTCAGCTCTTATGTGTTTGGAAAAATTCATTTTGTATAAATTTCCCTTTCTGTCAGCTCTGAGCATTTCTTGACCTGTTTTTGAGTGAAGTAATGAACAATGTTTTTCTTGAAATTTTACATCAAAACCATGGTCACAAAGTTGACTTATGCTGATTAGGTTATTCTTTAATCCGTCAACATAAGCAACCTTTGATACAGAAACATTACCTCTTGATAGCTCACCATAACCTTTAATCTGACCTTGCATGTTGTCACCAAAAGTTACTGCTCCCCCAGATTTAGCTTTGAAAGAGGATAATAACTTTTTATCTCCAGTCATATGCCTTGAACATCCAGAATCTAAGTACCAGATTGGCATAGACTGTTTCTGCAAGACATATTAGATTTTCTTAGGTACCCATCTCATTATGGGTCCTATTTTGTTAGACTTCTGATTATCTATTTGAAATTTTGCCTTCTTATCTTTTGATGTTTTGGCAGAATTGTCCTTTTTCTTTTGAGGCTTTGTCTCTGAATTTTTATTCAGAGATTGATTAAGAAAACAGTGAGAACCTCTGAAGTGATTTTTTAGTTTCATCAAGAGTTGGATGCAATTGCACTTTACAGAACAAGAAGAAGTAGAAGCAAAGGATTTCATTTCATTAAATGCATTCGATACATTATGATTCCTTTTTGAATTAGTACTAGGAATATTACAAGTATTCCTAACTACTTCTTTTCTTCTAGCTTGAGAGACAACCATCTTTTCAAGTTGTCTTCTCTTGTTCAGAAACATCCTCTTCTCGTTGTTGCTCACTGCACAAACAGGATTAGAATGGTTAATTTCTTTCCATTTTCCCTTTTGTCCGGGAGTAAACTTGATTGGTTTATAAGTATAAAGTTGAGAAGTGTTAGTTTTATTCTTTGCCTTTTCTTGTAATTCTTTTTCAAGATCCAGAGAAGTTTTTGCTTTAAGACACATTTCTGTAATGTCAGGACATATTGGTATTCTGGGTTTATTTTTTAAAACAGAAATAGGAAAGTTCAAAATTCCAGAACCAACAGTATCTATCTTTTTATGAATTACTTTCTCTGGTCTGTAGAAAATTTGTTCATCTACCTCTGGATCAGATTCAGAATCAGAGTCAAGAAAGTCTCGTTCAGTCTTACCAGAGATAATTATCTCTGATGGTTTCTCAATTTTCTTAGGTCTTGAGACTTTGATGATTCTTTTCATGCTTTCTTTCTTCTTTAAATCAGCTATGATATTTTCTTGATTTATTCTCTTAATGTCATCCTCAAATGTAGTTCTGGTGCATTCATCAGAGATTGGTGAATACAGAGGGGCATTTGGATTAAGTGAACTCTGAGGTTCATCTTCAGAAGTACTTGCTTCAGAGGTACTTTGTTCAAATGTCTCTGATTCATCTTTGATGAATGCATTAAACTTCAAAATCTCTTTAGGATCATTGCTCTGAGGTTTTGTGAAAAATACCTCTGAAGTTTCCTTTTCTATTTTTAAGATGGAATTTGGAAAGCTTTGTACTTCAGAGTATGCAATATTTTTAAAGTTCAGAGCCCTTGTTTTTTATCTCTCTGAGGTTTTTATTCTCTTGAAATTGTTCAGTGATGGACAGTCAGAGCTCTGGACCTTTCCTCTACAGAAAGTGGAAGAAAGTGAAGTTTTCTTCAATCCAGTGAATGGATCCAATTCATTAAATCCAAGCCCTTGAGTATCCATTTGAGAGTTTATCTTTATATGTACATCCTGAGCATCAAGATAGCTTCTGATTTGAATTTCTTTCCTTTCCAGAGATTGATGTAAGATTTCTCTTTCTTTTTGGAAAAAATTGGTTAAGGCAACAGAATTGAGTCTTTCATACTCAGATTTTTTTACTTCTTCTTCTTTAACTTTTAAAACTTTCTCAAGTTCTTTGAATTTTTTTGAAAAGGATTTTTCTTTTTGTTTCTGAGCTTTTTCAAGTTCAGATTTTTCAACAAAAATATCTCTCTTTTCTGATTCAAGAAGATCTTTTTCCCTTTTGTAAAAACTGAGATCTTTTGTCATTTGTTTTGCTTTTTCTTTCTCCTCAACAAGTTTTTTCTTTAGGATTTGAAATTCATCTGTTAGTTTAATAACATCCAATTCAAGTTCACTTTCAGAGGTGGAAGGAGAGTTTACCTTTTTAGAGTAGTCCTCTGATGATCCGTCACTTTGATCATCTGTGAACGCCATACCACAGAGATTGGTGGGTTCTTCCTCTCCATCGCTTGTTGAGTCTGACAGCCAGTCTTCCATCTTTGCTACAAGTACTCTTTCTTTGACATTGTACTTGTACTTGTTTTTGTAGTAGTCTTCATCCTTGATGAGTCTACTTCTACAGTTGGCAGAGTAATGGCTTGGCTTTCCACATCTAAAACATCTTCCATCATTTTGGTTTGATGGAAGAGCAGTGTCTGATTCTGCCTTCTGTGCTTGTTCTTGTGGTTGTGGCTTGAAGTACCTCTGAGGTTGAGGATACCTTGGTTGAAATGATTGTTGAGATCTTGATTGTTGAGTAGAATCATGATTGGTGAAATGAACGCCCTTTTGATCACTATGCAGAGTAGATCTGGGCTCTTGTTGATAGTAAGTTTTCTGAAATCTCCTTTCTGGATTTCCTCTTCTTTCTGCATCCTCTCTTCTTCCTTCAAAAACTTTCTTGCCAAACTTCTTGTTAAATTGATGGGTGATTAATGCAAGAGATTTGGCAAAGGCATTGATGTCATTAACTGAGTCAGAATCTGAGTGTTCAACTTTTTCAGACATCAAAACCTTCTTGGATTTTCTTTTAGATTCTTTCTTTGAACAACTGTCTTTTTCTGGATTTCTGCATTCTTTTGATACACCCTTTGTTTTGACATGAGTGCAAGTGGTCCACCTAAAGAAGTTTTTGCTTTTTGTTTAACTACTTCTTTTTCCTGTGCAACGAGGGTGCCATAAATGTCAGTTAATGACCATGATTCAAGAATTTGATTGGCTTGTATTGACATTGACAGTTGTGACCATTCCTCATTTAAACTTTTAAGAAAGAGAACATTGTTTTCTTCTTTTGTTCTCATGACCCCAAATTTTCTGCATTTGTTGATGAGGATGTTAAACCTTGAGTATGTTTGGTGTAAGGTTTCTTCGGGTGATGCATGAAAATCATGATATTCATTGATACAAAGATTTCTCTTGTTCTTTTGAGTTTGTAGGCCACCTTCAAGTTGATTTAACAACTGATCCCATATCTCTTTTGCTGTTACACAAGAATCAAGTTCTTGGAAGATATCATTGGGAATGGCCATTATAAGTAATCTAATAGCTTTTGAATCATTTTCCATCATGTTAGTTTCTTCTTCAGTAAAGTTTGAAGTTTTCTTTTCATAATAAGCAGGGATTTCAGCAGTATCTGTTGTTGCTAGAACTCTTGGTACCAACACCATTGGTTGGTCAGGTCCATCGTTCACTGATCTTAATAGATCCTTGTCCATACCTTCTAAGAAATTTACCATTCTTATCTTCCATTGAAGATATTCATCCCTTAGAAGTGTAGGAGGTTTGGTTAATGATCCAGCTGTATAAATGGCGCTTATGCTTGAGTTTGCCATTTTGTGAAGAAAAGATGAAGATTTGAAGAACTGATGCTTTTCTATGAAGATCTATTAAATGATGTAACTGTGATTTACTTTTAAATCTGGAGCATATGAAGTTTAATAAACCAGGGTTTACATAAACATGCACAGATAATAAAAGCTTGAATCAGTAAGAATTAAATCTATCCGAGTATGCAGATATGATCTTTCTTTGTTTTAGAAAACAAAGGAGGCTCTGATACCAATTGTTGGATCCCAGATTTAATCTTACGATAATAATGATATAAACAACAAGAGTAATAACAGCGGAAGCAATATAGTTTAATATCAAAAGCAGATTCAAATATCACAGTTCATATAATAAGATAAGCAGTAAGAACAAGATCTTCTCAAGATATATTCAGTTGATTCTTCTTATACAAGATATCAAAAAGCACACTTTTGTCAAAGGAGTGATGGTCCTATTTATAGGACCATAAAGTGAACAGTGTACTATTCTGACAAAAAGAAGCGTGCTTGAACAGTGTATTACCTAAAAGGTAAGCTCAGACATGCTTGAACAGTAACCTACTCTATAAAGTAAATCTTATCACTAAGTGATTGGTTATCTGTTCTAATACTTCAGGAAAATGTCTTCAGCGCCTTCTTCAGAGAGAATGTCTTCAGAGCTCTGATGTAGTCTTCAGAGACTCTGATGAAGCCATCTCTGATGACTTCTGCTGAAGGTGTTCATCTCTGATGTGTACTTCAGAGGCAGGTATGTCCTCTGAAGTCTTCGTCCTCTGAAGTCTGTCTCTGGAAGTCCTCTGTAGTAGGATTTGGATATTTTCAACACTTTAACAAATGAAGATTTGGAGCTAACACATTCTCTAGAACTGGGGCATCATCTGCCCCGACGATAAATCGAAGAACGTGAGAAACGATCTTCACAGTGGAGAAAAGGGCCACGTAAACCCTATCTTGAACGGGTATTCGTATATCACGAAATACCCGTCTGAGCACTGTTCTGGACGGTGCAATGTCGGAGAACAAAGCGTCACGCCGTCAAGAATCCCGACCAATAACCAGAACGCCTTGGCGTCTTCCTCTCTGCTGAGGGTACTAACAGGATTCGGCGACATAACAAAGTCGGAATCAAGGGTGGTTGCGACGTAAAAGCTAGACTTTCAGGCTTGAATATATTGTGCGTAAAACTCAAGGTCGAAGGATCGTACCTTAAATAACTGCTCTAAACCTCAAACTCGAAAAAGGATAAGATTACGGATACTTACAGGTTTTTGGCAACGATTTGGGAAGGTTATCACTCTCTAAAGCTTGATCACGTAAAAAGGAAAGGATTCGAGCATTGTCACTATTTATACAAGATTTGGTGTCAGGTCGAGTCGACAGTTGGTCGACACCTGAAATCGACCCTTCGCACGCCAACCGTCAGATGAACGACACCTGTCCCAACGCCTAACACCCCGCGCCCCGCGTCGCCATGACGTCACGACCGTTATGCGGATGCACGCTTCCCCCCACGAATTCTTCGGTTTTCGAGAAACCAATTTGGTGACATTTGTCGACACGTGTCCAGTCCGGTTACAAAAATTAGAAAAGTCGACTTGTCGCCCAATTTTTGAATTTTGGGGGAAAACTGTTTGGGTAAAATTTCACAAATCACGATCGACTCAAGGAAACCAAACATCTTCAGTCTAGGGACCATTCTTGTATTAAGATAAGGTCCTGACGATCACACACACCAAGGACCATAGTCATCCCCTATGACGACGGTCATAAGTTTCTCTCGACCGCAACCAAGAAGTCACTCGACGACTTCTATCTTACGACCCCTGTAACGTAACTAACGATTATGTCATTTATTACCTACAACCGTTTTCTTTTATGGTTCTTTATTACAGGTTTTAAAGCACATAATGGCCTACGGATATAACAGACAAACATCATCAAGATCAGTCATTATCAAGGACGTTGGACATTCAATGCTCATTTATAACACCCGAAGCTACGTCTACAAGCTCGAAGAACCGTTTGAGACATCTGAAACATATCGTATTCACATAGCTCAAGCATACTCAAAGCTCATTTCTCACAGTCAAGAACTCTCGACTAAGTGCTATACTTCACGACATATTCAACAATCTTACGATTTGATTACTTTTGTTTGTAATATCGTTAATTGTACTGTTAATTACTCCTTCTAAAGGATGACATCCCTGCTTGACGTCCATAGTGCACTTGACGATCTCTGTTATCGTCGACGGTTTTTACCCTCGATGGGGTTTTCCGCGTCACCAAATTCTCTGTCTCTTATTTACTTTTATTACCCTCGTACGATTTGTCGATCCATCGCTTACTTTAGTTGTTAAAGCTCCACATCGACCTTAGATCTTCCTTGGGATGATTTTTGGCATTAACAGTAATCACATAAGCATGCATATGAATTACTCTTTTGAGGACAAACATGAATCATTATATTGGTTAAACATTAAAAGTTACCTCAAAGTCATATAAAGATGTATGATGCTTGAGAAAGCGTCATCGGTCATCACATAGAACCGAACACCGTCAAGCGAAGCTCATCTTATCTCTTGTATGAATCTAAGAACTTCTTAGATTCTACTTCTCAGCATGAGGTCTAAGAACTTCTTAGAACCTCTCTTGTTGTCTTGGAAGTCCTCACATCAACAATTTCCAGTAAGTACAATAAAATCATAACTTAGTAATTCCCAAAAGTACGTTATGCCCACTTACCATACATCAATTGTATCGGAGCAGTGTTTATACGTCATCTTATCTTGCATCATCATTGCAATGGAACGGAGATCACATTCACTTACTACGCATCACGGTGCATTGGAATGGAATCCACCCGCGGTGATAAGCTTCAACAAGCATCTCAAAATACCAAAATGGTAACCTCTAGGTTTAAGCACTTAGTTCAAGCATAATTATATAATACATCATGAAAACAATATTATGTACTCAGATTAAGATTAAGAAAGACAACTTATAATATGTCAAACAATTCTCTCATAACGAATTTGCAATTAAGCACAAGAATTGGATACCAAGAAAAAGCATGTGGATGACAAAGGTAATGACAATTAAACAAAAGTCAAATTATACAGTTATTGAAAGCATAAACATGTTAAAAATAAGCACATGCTAATAATGAGAATATAATTAAGCTTAAGCATATGTGTTTGTGACAATGCCATATTTGGCGATATTCTGATACATTTTTTCGGGAAGAATTGCCTAGTTTCCAAGCAAATGAGGACTTTGACGGGGATCAAATGGATGTTCATGTGCCTTTATCCGTGGAGGCTCAATCAGAGGCACGTTTACTTATGTTTTCTAATATGAATCTTTTGTCTCCAACTATTGGAGATCCTATTTCTGCACCAACTCAAGATATGCTTAGTGGACTCTATGTCTTACCACGATCGAATCTATAGAAACATTGGTTTAGTGTTGATGATTCAAGAATGTTATTACTTGAATTCGAAGTTCTTCCTTAGCCGGAAATATATGTGGCCATGAAAGGTTCGAAGCATGATGTTTTCTAATTAGGTCAATTATTTTGTCAGTTCATTGTAAGTTCTTATAGGAATCACCCTTTTAAGGGAAATGGAAGAAATCAGAGATTTTGAGCTTAAATCCTAGATTTTATAGTCTAGTTGATAAGAAGATTCAAAGAGGAGTCCAGTGGTATTTTCAGAAGAAGAAATAGAGCCAAAATGAGAATTTTAGACAGAAAACAGTGACCAATGCTAGTTTCCTCATGAGTTAGAGCTTCTGTTAGAGCACAGATTTATTGGATTCAAGATCATCCAATCTGAAGCTAAAGTTGAAAAGTCACTCTCAATATTAGTCTAATGTTAGTTTGTAATAATTTTCAAAGTTAATTATTGTGTTAATTAATGTATTTTATATTATTCCTAAATATCTAATAAATAGATATTTTAGGATATTTTATTATTAGGATATTATGTTAGTTGATATTAGGTAGAAGTGAGATATTATTAGAATCATAAATCATCATCATCAATCCAGAGAGAAAAAGAGAGAGAGCTTCAAAGAAAAACGCAAACATCAAATCTGTAATCCGTGGTTTGTAATCTAACAGGTTGGTTAATCATATTTGTTTGTGATTGTTATTGTTTGATAAGAACTTGATAAAAGATAAGGGACCGACAGCTTCCATGTGAGTTTAAGAACTTGGGCGAGTTTCCACTCGACTATAGTTGCGTGCAAAGTCGCGATGACCCATGGATGCGTTTTATCCTCTTTTCCAGTTACGGTTGAGGGGTATTCAGTATCCTATCCTAAAACAAGAGGCTAGGGGGAGATTTTTACATTATTATTGATGGAGATTGGTGGCGATTGAGAGAGAAAAACATTGTGGAACAGAAGAATAATGAAGATTCATCCATTGTTCATGGGTATTGAGCTTAAAAAGGGAGTTTTACAATTTTCGATTTGGATTATGAAACCATGTCTAGACTTGTAATTTCTTCTATTGTTGCTTTATTTTCTACCCATCCAACATGAATTTATCTTTAGATATTGGGGGTTGGATTACTTTTAGTCGTAGGCATATGAGCACGTAAACTTGTGGTTTTTACTAGGTTTTTCAATTAATGAAGCATATGCACTTGTGTTTAATGCTTTTGTAAGTCTAATCAACTTTCAATTGATTTAATTACTATAAGTTAATTTCGAGAGAAATAACATAAGCAGATTTACAATTTATATGCCTAAGGTGAGAACTTGGATAGAGGTATACCAATTAAACCTTAGTACCGTTTTACACTCTTGGTCTTAATGAATTTCTGAAATTGTGTCTTGAGATCGAGAGATAAGACTTGTGTTTTCTGGAAATATACTTGTTATAACTCGGAAGAGAGTAACAAGAAACTGTGTGCTTGTGTATTAATTAATTGAAAATACCTAATAATTATTGCAAAAGAAGTGTTTTATGTGGAAATCATTAGGATTCCAACTCATAACTGCTTTCTCTTTATAAAGTTTCCAACTATTCGTTCTCAGAATTCGTTTAAGGTTTCCATTAACTTAATTAGTTAATTACTTATTAAAACAATTCACCAATCTGATCATCCAGTTAATAATGAGTATAGTCATTGTGATACTCAGTACCTAGTTCGATACTCGTACTTGTCGTACGTATTACTTGATTCGGCACCGTACACTTCCGTTTAGATTTTAGGAGGGGGGTGTAAACCCGCCTATCAGTTTGCAATATTTTAAAATACACACAAGAGAGACGATTTAAGTTCACACGATGAAATGAGCATATGCTGAAGCAAATAAAACATTTAATGCATTTCATGATCATACAAGCATATGAACATGTATTTGAGATATACAATCTATCAAATAGCACCATAACATATCAAATAACATAACATTATTACATCACATAAAGTGAACACATTTTCTCATTATGTTTTCAACAATTATATTTGACATATGTGATAGGAAAACATCAATAACAAGTATATAAACATTTAAGATAACTTGCACATTACATAACAACACATTAAGCAATATGATAAACAAGACAACAACAAAAAAAATAAAAAAAATATTATGTTATTTCCGCAGAAACAAGTGGACGTCCACTTCAATTTTTTTTATAATCTGGACGTCCACATAAGTCCACTTGCGGACGTCCCCTTTGATCGATTTTTCAAAAACTTTGAAATTTTCAAATTTTAGAAACAATACATGACATGCATTATATATTAACAATTTTCAAAGCATTGCATGTCCATGTTGGCTATCAAGTACACATCATATAATCGGAATCCAACTGTTCATCGGTCTGGGATTTTCAAAACAAAGCATCCCTTTCGAGATTCAATTTGGCAGACTATTAATTCTTCTATGTTTTTTATCAAACAAATAGCAAGTTGATAAAATTGTTCTTTTGTATTTGGTTTTGACAAACCATTTTTCTTACACATAATCATCATTCTCTTATAAGAGATATTATGCACATACATAGCACCTTTCATGACATTTTTCTTAAGCACGTTAGGAGAGCTATAACTCGTTTGTTTTGGATGATGAAATTTTGGCTTCACCATATTTATAAACTTCGGTTTTATAAATCCAACTCCACAGTTCAAAGCATTTTTCAAAGGAGCTTCATCGTTTCTAACACTTTGTGGTTTGACCACCTCAAAACTTTTTATAGTGGGAGTTGTTTTGCAAGTTTTATAAAAGTTTTTATTTGCATCGGAACAATCCCAGTCAAAAGGAACTTTATGAATTTTAGGTATCTTATACAACTCATTATTGTTTAACTCAACTTTAGCACATTCAACATTCAAGCAAACAACATTACAAGTAGAGCATGTGTCACAAACAACAAGATTATGTTTCATGCTAGCAATTTTATTATGCAACAAATCACTAGTGCATTTTATATCAACAAGTTTCTTTTCTAAACACGAAACTTTTTCACTTTAGCATTTTATTTTCATCAAAATACTTTTTCGCTAACTTTGACACTTTGTAAAAATAACTTTTAAGCATATCAATATCACATACATCAGAGATATAACAATCATCAAAGCATATATTTTCACTTTCATTACTTGGGTAATAATATGAAAGTACATCACTTTGATCATCTTTTACCGTAAGACAAACATCTTCATTTTGTACCATGACTTAAGGATTGGAAGCACTGTCTTCTTCAACCACTTGGTTGACATCTTTCAAAGTAGGAATTGGGCTATCATCATCCCCTTTGTCATTAAGTACGTTCTAGTAATTAAAACATAACACTTTCCACATATCATTAGCGATTTTGTAAGAGATAATAATATCAATATCATGCATGCACACAATCGATATGAAGGAATTTTTTGCTTTATGGTTTAAACATATTAAAGCATCATCATCTTCATTCCATTCAAAAACGGATTTTGATATGATAAACTCACCATTAAATATAACCTCCCAATCAAATGATTTTGGCTTTTGACAATCTTCAAAATGATTTTTCCATTCATCAAAAATTTCATTTCACCAAAAGTAACCTTGGGTTTACAAATTCTTCCTTGAGTCATTTTTATAAGCAAATAAAAACTTGAGTTTTCAAAAGATACATGTATTTATCAAAATAATAAATTATCACTTTTTTTAAACAAAATGTTAACCCGCTCTGATACCAATTGTTAGTGCAACCTTGGGGGGAAAGGTTGCAAGGATCGCAAAATTAACGTTTTTCAAAATTTTAACCGCTACGAACAATCATAAGAAATAAAAGATTATGTAAACATAAAGCTTAAAAACATCAAGACCCAAACACAAGTATGTAAACCAAAACCCACAAATCACATACACACAATTAATATTGCAAGAAAGTAAAAAAGATTAGGGAAGAAATGCGCTACACAAAAATTACCATGGTTCACCCAACTTGGCTACATCCACACCGAGACACTTCTCGAGTCACTTCTATGGTAGAACAAAACCATACACAATAATCTTACAACGAATATATGAAACACTCAACCTTTTGCAAAAGGGAGAACACTCAAACCTTTCACAAAAGGGAAAATCTCTCAAAGGTGATAGGTGTAGGGAGATATAGCTCAAACCTCACACAAAGATGAGAAATTTTAAAGGATTGGTGTAGGGATAAAACTTCTCAAACCTAACATAATATTTAAACACTTTCAGAAATTATGAACAAATCTAATCCAAAGATTGGGAAATAAGAAGTGTTTAACTCACACCACTAATTGCAATAGGAAGAACTTACAATGATGATCAAGTGGTGGTGTAATAATCTCTCAATGATGTAACTTCATTTAGAAAATCAGATCTTAAACTTGAAGAACATGTAGATGTTCTTGAGGGAGATTAGGGAGAGAGATCTAAATTTTTGGACTAAAAGTATCCCAAAGGGTTCTTCTGAAAGCCGGAGAAAAGTCCTAGCTTTAAACAACAATTTTCAAATTTCGGGTTCAAGTGAACGTTTGCATTGTGCACCAAGTGGACGTCCTCATTGTCACTTTTCAAAAAAAAGTCTGATTTATGAACGTTGAAAGTACTGTCATGTCAGAAATACTTTATAGTGGACGTCCGCATTGACCAAGTGGACGTCTGCATTAACTTTGACAGCTATTGATACAGGGAGAATTCGGGAGTTAATAAGAATTTTCAAAAGTAATTGGAAAAGAGAAAAACGGGATCGAAAGAAAAAACGAGCTCGTAAGAGACTAGGAATTTGGTATCAAAAAAGAGGCAGACAGAACCGAATGCGGGTTCGATGCGACTTGGGTCGCATGAAACCCGCGTACAACACTGTTGGATGGCTTCCAAGAGTCCCTAAGTCATCCTAAGTCCATTATTAAATTTTAAATCCATGCACCACGTGCCATTATTATCTTAATTATCTTTATTTTCTTTTAATTATCTTTAAGTAGATTAGGTTTAGTTTTAATTTAATTTAGTATTTATCTTTTTCTTTAGTTTAAATTATAAATAGGTTTATTTGTTATCAAGTTTTTATCAAGTTATCAATCAATAAAAGTTTAGCTTTTTAAGAGTTTTTTCTTAATTTCGAGTTTTACATTCCGTAATTCTCAACCGTAAAAGGGTTTAGACGCTTGTCGATCCTTCCGCAAATCCCCGCTGCGTCAGTTGGTATCAGAGCAGGATCCGCCTGTCTTTTCACTAACAATTGCAGATCGATAGCAGACTACCAAAGCGGGTTTAGTAGGGATGAATGTGGCCTTATCCACATCACTCACTAATCTGACAACGGTTGTTAACAGGCTTCAACCCCACATCGTTAACGACAACCGTCGGAGAAGAGACAGGTTTGAAGGACCGATTATGGCGCCGTATAATGGCCACCGTAGCCGGGTTAATTTTTCAAGTTCTGAATCCAAAGAAGATAAGGAAAAAGAACCGGTGAACTTGAAAAGAAACGACCAAAATAACCGAATAAAAGTGGACATCCCGTCTTTCTATGGAACCAAAGGAGTAGAAGAATTTTTAGATTGGCAAATCGAAGTCGATCGATTCTTTGACATTATGGATGTTCCTAAAGACATACAGGTAAAGTTGGTTGCTTTTCGTCTAAAGAGTGTCGCCGCTATTTGGTGGGATAAATTGATCGTGCAAAGACAACGACAACGAAAAAGACCAGTTCGATCTTGGAGGAGAATGAATCAGCTTATGATGGAACGATTCTTGCCAAAAAATTATGAACAGATCCTTAAGAAACTCCATCCCGAACCCGACAACGACAACTCTTGGAGAAAGGATACGCACGAATCATGGTTTTGGGTGACAACAACTACGATCATATTATACCATCAGTTTCTTCCCTCGTCAAACAAACACCTATTCCGGAAAAGCCGTCTGAAAAAGACGAAGTTTTGCAGGACAAGTTTGAAGAGGAAGTCATCCCGGTCGTGACCGAGTCACAACAAGAAATTTTTATTGAGACCAAAGTGTCCGAACCAGATCTCAGACCCAGTCACCGAAGAAACCGAAAGCAAGATAATGGAAGACATTCTCGAGCCAACGAAACCGTTGACACAAGAAGTCTAGAACGGTGATTCAGACACTTCCATTATTACCGCACCCAAAGCTCCGGTTCAAACCGAAACAATTACCGGTAAAGTTACTTTAATCTCTTACCCTTTCGAATTTGATAAAATCTCTCTCGTATGGAGACGATCACGACAACCTCCGTTAGGATTTGAAGACCGGTCAAATTTTTTGAATTTTGGAGGCCAAGTTGTGAATCCAAATGGTTTGAAGAAACGAATATTCTTCGGGTCGGATGAAGACATTTTTCAAATGAACTCGAGGACGAGTTCTTTTCAAGTGAGGGTGACTGATACAGGGAGAATTCGGGAGTTAATAAGAATTTTCGAAAGTAATTGGAAAAGAGAAAAATGGGATCGAAAGAAAAAACGAGCTCGTAAGAGACTAGGAATTTGGCATCAAAAAAGAGGCAGACAGAACCGAATGCAGGTTCGATGCGACTTGGGTCGCATGAAACCCGCGTACAACACTGTTGGATGGCTTCCAAGAGTCTCTAAGCCATCCTAAGTCCATTATTAAATTTTCAATCCATGCACCACGTGCCATTATTATCTTAATTATCTTTATTTTCTTTTAATTATCTTTAAGTAGATTAGGTTTAGTTTTAATTTAGTATTTATCTTTTTCTCTAGTTTAAATTATAAATAAGTTTATTTGTTATCAAGTTTTTATCAAGTTATCAATCAATAAAAGTTTAGTTTTTTAAAAGTTTTCTCTTAATTTCGAGTTTTATGTTCCATAATTCTCAACCGTAAAAGGGTTTAGACGCTTGTCGATCCTTCCGTAAACCTACGTTGCGTCAGCTATCTGTATTAAATGTTATTTTGTCACTTAAAGCATCATGTCATATAATTGAAAATTTGATTTTGAACTCGATCAAGAAAATAGAAAATGTTGACTTTTATATTTCTAAGTTTATTAAGAAAAATAACTTGGATTTCTTTTTATAACAACTCATCCAAAAAGAATATTAAATTTTGGCGAGAATGTCCCCATTTTATAAAATATCACTCAACATAAATTCCATATTCATTTTATAAAAACAAGTTTTATAAAACTCATTTCAGATTTAATTTTAAAAGACATTTTAGAATTAATTCATTCAAATTGATATTTAAATTTAAATATCACCCGATATCATGTAGAATTCGGATAATGAATCCATCTTTATCTCATATTTGATCTATAGACAATTGGCGGCATATATTCCAATTCCAATCTTCAACTTTCATCTTTTGGCATGGATCTCGAGGCAATATGACATGCTTTTCGAGACAACAATTTTCATAGATTATTTGATCTAACATCGTTCTTTACTTGATTCTCAGTATATATATATATATATATATATATATATATATATATATATATATATAAGGTCAGGTTCAAGGGAAAACTCTAAATAAATGGAAAACCGAAAAACCACGAAAAAACGAATGAAAAAATATATGAATATGGATGTCAAATTAACGAGAAAAATATGATCGTTTATTTGGTGTAAATTATTTCGCTTGAATTTTGTTCATTTTTTGTACTTTTTCGAATAAAAAATAGGGGGTGGAGGTTTTTTTAATTAAAAAAATATTGATGTAACCGCCCTTTTAATCATATCCATCAGATCATCTAATCTAACGGTTGATAAGGTGTTTTTTAGTTTTTATTTATTTGAGATTTTCCCTTAAACCTCCGTCTATATATATATATATATATATATATGAAGTAGAATTGTTAATTTATTAAACATTTCATTTATTTGTAATTATCAAAACAAATATATCTATATCTATACTACTTTATAAAGCATTTTGGTTGCTTTTCTTAATTACAACCTTCTAAGCCTTATGTACCACCATTTAAAGCACATTACTTAATTTTCAACTTTACAACCATTTAAAGCATTATGTACAACACTTTTAATGCATTTCATTTTCAACACACGGTTACCTCAAGGTGTCGATTCATTTACTTAGGCATTAGGAGTACCACCATTTGAATTTGACGCATACCTCAAGGTCTCGATTCAGGCTTCCCGAAGACCGAGATGACGCTTCGTCCTCCTCCGATTCAAGGCTTAAATGTTGATCGTCGGTCAGTTCCTCGGTGTTCTTCTCAATCGGTTCTCCTCTCAAGATTTTTAGGGTTTGTTTTTCTCAATTGGGTTCTTCTCTCAAGGTAATCTTCTCAATCGATTTCTGTTTTTGAAAAACATCGATTTCTTCTAAACCCAAAACAGAAATCGACTTCTTCACAATCGATTTCGGTCAGTTCGCTTTCATCTAAATCGACTTCTCAATGTTTTTTTGGGTCGTTGTGGTACATCAGTTCTCGATTTCTTCTAAACCCAAAACAGAAATCGATTTCTGTTTTTTGGGTCGATTTGGATTTTTGGGTAATCGATTTCTGTTAAGAAAATCAGTTCGATTTCTGTTAAAAAACATCAGTTCGATTTCTGTTTTGGATTTTTTCAAACCCAAAACAGAAATCGATTAATCAATTGTCGATTTATCTACTGACTTCATATCTATTGTCGATTTATCCATAAGTCATTGACTTCATATCTATTGCATGGGACTTACATCTTATTAGAGTGAGTTTAGTAGGCAAATAGACTTCATATCTATTGCATTAATTAATTGATTTCTGTAATCGTTTTACATTTTTGGGTTTGAAGTTTTCTTTGGGTTTGAAGTGTTCTATGGATTTTTTCAAACCCAAAACAGAAATCGATTAATGTTTGTAAGATATTACATTAGGCTTCATAACTATTTATGTTTTCTATTTGCTTTCTTCGATATTGGATGTATGTATATTATAGGCCTCTAATTTATTAATGTTTAGGCTAATTGGTTTTTGGTGCATGTATGTATATTATAGGCTGGTATTTCGGTTTTTGGTAATCGATTTCTCAAGGTCAGTTCGCTTTCTGTCGATTTATCTACTGACTTCATATCTATTGTCGATTTATCTATAAGTCATTGACTTCATAGATATTGTCGTTTCATCCTCCAAGACGTATCTGGCGTCTTCAAATATTTCTCACCATCGATTACATCGTTTCATCCTCTAACATCGATTCATCGATTCCTCATGTATGATTTCTCACCATCGATTTGTTTCTTCAAATACTTCACCATCGATTCCTTTGGCTTCACAAAGGTTTGTTTCTTCAAAGATTTCACCATTGATTTCTTTGGGTTCACACAGGTTTGTTACTTCAAAAAGTTCACCATCGATTTCTTTGGGTTTCTCAGGTATGATTTCATCACTTTCTTTGTTTACTTTCACAGTTTCTTCAAAGGTTTCACCTTCGATTTATTTGTTTCATCAAAGATTTGGGTTTCTTTGTTTATTAACAAGTACAATTTCACCATTGATTTGAGTTTATAGATGCAAACGGAGGGAACAACGGAAAAAACAAGGGGCTATTGTGCGTTTTTAACAGGATCGATCAAGGAGGGGTTGCTAGAGTTTCTGACGGCTGGAAAACAAAGGACGAAAACAGCAGCAAAAATAATGATCCTGGGGCTCGATTGGGATATTTTGGTGAGTCAAGCTTCATCTCTAACCTTCTAGCATGTGCATCCTATTTGATCATGATCTTCATATAAGTCCAGCTCCCGCTTTTGATTTGCCCATTAGTTTTGATGCATGGCCTCACCTTTATTTGTTATGAACTTGGTTTACAGCTTGAAGTAGTTGTTTGTCTATTCAACTCTTTGGATATGCATAAACAACTAATCAGGACTTGTGAGATTTGCAAGCTTGAAGTTGATGACATTTTGTACACCTCATGTGCCAGTGACAAGTCAGGTGATTGAGTTATGCCATTTTTTAACCTTTGTGCTTTGAAAGTACCTTAACTTTATTTTTTGGTAGACTTATGAAACTGTTAGAATCCTCTTTTTTAGCCAAATGGTAAATAATGGCAAGTATTTATGTCACAAAGTAAACATTGGTAATTCATTCTATTTGTTGGAGTTTCCTTTTTTATCTCTATTTGCAGGTTATTCATTGTAATTATGTTTTTTGCATAGTCTTAATCTAACGTGCCATCATCCATTTTTTAAATATTTATCGAGAAAGATCATAAATACATGTTCTCTATAAAACATTAAAACCATTTTCAGGTTTCTATATGTCCGTTATTGGAGTATATTTTACTTCATTTCTTCTCTAAAAGACTTTTATGGGTTTATGTAATTTGTATTGACTTCAACTTCTAGAAGTGTTGGAGTTTATAGGTTGGTCTAATGATGTCTTATATGAAATTAATTTCTTGATGCAAAACTTGGAGCTTCCTAATTTTCCCATCTCTCTACTGACCATGGTGATCTTGAATGAGGATTATTGGCATATTGCTAGATCGACGCATAACGTCAACCTTGAATAAGGATTACTTGTCCATATGCTTACAGGTTTCAATGTGAGGAAGCTAGACTGCAAATTTTTTTGACCTCTTGCTTAGGTGAGTTTCGTAGCTATTAGAATATGTTTTGTAGAACTCGAAATATGTTTTGGGTAGACTCGTCATTTATTTAGAATCATAATATGTTTCTTTGTAATTTTTCATTTCTATTGGAAAAGAAATTTACTGTTCAAGGGATTGTTTGGTCTCTCTAAATCTTGTTTCTTTGCATCCATAATCTATACTACTTTATAAAGCATTTGGGTTACTTTTCTTAAATACAATATTTTAAGCCCTAAGTACCACCATTTAAAGCTCCATTACTTAGTTTTCAACTTTACAAGTTTCCATAGCTAAAGGGACAACACTCATTATGCATTTACAACCCCATCACTTAATACTTATTAGGCTTCAACTCCTTACGTCGATTCAAAATTTATTTCGTTTCCAAGACGACGGTTCGTCCTCCAATACGCCTCCAAGACAGAAATATGCCTTTTTATGCTCTACAAATCCATTGATTCTCTTTTCATGGTTTCTGTTTTCATGGTTTCTTCAAATCACAAATCCCTTTATGGATCTTGAACGATGGCACCTTGCTGATGGATTATTGTGTGTTTCTAAACTTGAAATTGTTTCAAATATGCAGAAGCTAAAATACATTTGTGTGTTTATAAAATATCGACAACATTGCAAAAAATGTGTTTTTGTGTGTAAACATCAATTTACGAAATAGTTGTTTTCTTAAGAATGAAACACTTATATTGCTAAAAATTTATACATAATTTTCATTTGATCATATTAAAAAAAGGATGTAAAGTGTCTCCAAGCAACAACTCGGAGAAGCTAAAATGTTGTATAAGAATTGTAGAAGTTTCGGTTTTTCTATTGCAACGTTGAGGGAAAGCATGGGAGTTCAAGTTTTTGTTTCTTTTGCTAACTTAGTATGTATTTAATATTACCTTGGGTAATGTCGTTAGAGTAAGCGGTCGTTTACCAAACACGGTTATTTTACTATGTCACTTACCTTATTGGGTAACATTCTTTGCTACTAAAATGGATATCCGTACTTGGTAAGCGTATTTTCCCTCACTTCCCTTGTTAGATCTTTGGTTCTTAATATATTTTTTATTGGGTAAGATTCTCGGTTCTGTCCTGCTTAGCCGATAAGGTAAGTAACATCCGGTAAGTGCTTACCGAATAAACGTATGGTTAACAACCCTTGCATCGATATTTGTATATCATCGATTGAATACATCGGAATGGTTTGGTTTATCGAATAAATCATGGTTGTACTATTCATCATTGCTTATATTCATTCATCTTTTACATCCTGCAGCATTGCACGGGTACCCAACTAGTATAAATAAATAGAAATGTGATACACGAACACCAACACTTTCAAAAACCCCAAGGGTGCTATTTGCACTTCTCCAAATATTTGAAAATGCATTTTCTACACTTGCTTTTTCTACTTCCGCACTTCTCTTCGTTTTCACTCCTTCCCCTTTTTAATACCCTTTTTCTTTTTATAAAGTAAATCTTTATTACATAATAATTCATCAAATGTGGAATGATAATGTTGGATTAACTTGTACCTTATGCATTATAAACTTTACCTTTTTATGTGGCTTTCCAACCTTTTTTTTTCTCATGTAATCATGATATCTGACATCTTTCATCTTTTTAATTTATGGGTTCTTACGTAACGTTATAAACCAAACCAAATTAATTAAAGCCAATATAACATATTCAGAAGAAGAGTCTGGAAAGGATAAGTAAGATGTACACAATTGTGTTCGAGAAGACACCCGACTCTTAACCTTCCATATGGACTTAAGATGTACACAACTGTTTCGAGAGACCACCCGACTCTTAACCTTCCATATAAACCATACAAAATTCAGAAAGATGGATGTGATCCAACATAATGGCAACATCCTCTCCATGATTGGACATGAATCTTCCTAACAATAAGTGTTGGACGTCACACCATTTTATGATATGATCCTTTAGGACCACATGATTTGCCATCTCCGATTCCGACAAAACATATTTTAAAAGTTAAAAGAAATAAGAAATTAAAGAAAAAGTAGATCTTGTACGATCATATTCTTTTGTTTTTTCAAATTCATAATTCTCGAGAAAAAAGTTACAAATACGATCTGATTTTTTATTTTTTTTTATTGAAAACAGTTACAAAGAAATAAAAAAAAAGACATACATTCATATCAATATCAAGTCTACAATCCATAACCATTTGATGAAAAAGATCCGATAATTACTGATCACATAAACTGCTTTGATGGTAAGTACCAAAATGTTGTTGAAACGTAAAACGTATGGTTACAGATAACATTATTTCTATATATACATACATATGGGTCCCGCCTATTAAAGAAATAAAACATATTTTTAAAATTAAAAGTGCAAACATTTTTTATAAGTATTTATAAAAGAAGAAAAATAAATATTAAAACCATGATATAAGATGAAATGCTCCATATACTTCAATGGAGTACTCCCTTTGAACCAATTAACCTTGTTAAGCCATATGTAATGACCATAGCCATCCACCCTCCAATCACCACCCTAATTGAAGACTTGAGTACCGGTGCCCGCCCTAACGCCGCCCCTAACCATCCAAAAACCGCCAATGCTACTGTAACTGCTGCTGCCACCACCAAGATCCTGACTTTATAAGGCTTTATAAACGAAGCGGCTAATAAAGGCACCATAGCCCCCAAAGAAAAGGCCAGAGCTGATGCAGCCGCGGCTTGCCATGGGTTTGGCAAGTCGTCAACCTCAGCTTCGACATCATCTCTCCGATTAAAATTCCTTTTCATTTGGGCGACTTCTATATCGAGTTGTGAGTAAACAGATACAAATTCTCCGATCGCCATGCTACAGGCTCCTGCTACTAAGCCAGCAAAGCCAGTCAAGATCATGGCTTTGATGTCTTGTTTAACGGCTCCAACACCCATCATCAAGGAAGCTGTGGAGACTAACCCATCGTTGGCTCCAAGGACCGCAGCTCGTAGCCATTGAGACCGTTTCGAATAGTCGAAAACGTCCTTTGATTCGAGCTCGAGGCTCGTTTGGTGATGCACCATGCCATTTACTGGGATTGTAGCCATTATAAATGAGTAAAGCAAAGTGGTGAGTGTGGCTAACACACGCCAACAAGTAAGCTATTTATAAGGAAAATTTTGTGGAGTTAAATTACAAAAATGATCCTTTGACTATTCTATATTTTACAGTTCTAGTAAACAAGAAAATCTTATGACATTTTGGTTTATTTTTTGATCCCCGATTAAGATGATTATAAAATACTATTTTTCCCATTATTTTTCAGTGTCTTGGCCTCATCTGCTACAATATGAGAAAAATAAAATGTAATTATAAATGTTCTGTAATTTATAGGTGATAAAAATGCAACGGAGGCTTGTAAATAAAGATAAAAGTGTGATATAAAATCAAGGACGAGAATTGTAATTTGTAATATTTCAAGGTACAATTTTGTCAATTTCTTTTATTTTACAAAAAATAATTTACAAAAAGGCATAAAAGATGAAGAAAATGAAGAAAAATAGGGCAAAGAAAGGAAATGACATTTGGTTTTTATGATGAAAAAATTGCTTTTTTTGCAAAAACAAACCAAAAGTAGTTGATTTATCTTCATGTTTTGGCAATAAAAATCCTCAAAAAGGGGAAAAGAAGTTACGGTATTTAGCATCAAATTTTGAATACATGATTATTTAATTCAGATTTTTGGTTGGATATTCATTCAAGACAAAATTAAGTGACCGATAACTTTATTGTGTTAACCACAAGGGTTTTGGTGTGGTGGTAAAGGCTTGGGGAGTTCATAGCGTTCAACCCGGGTTCGAGCCCCACTAGCAGCACTTGTGGTCACTGAGGATAAACTCAGGGTTGCACGCTTTAACAGCTGGGCCAAAGGCCCTAATTGTCAGGGATTAGTCTGGGCCATAGGTCCAGGATACCCTTTCCAAAAAAAAAAAAAAAACTTTATTGTGTTATAAAAACCTAATATGAAAAATATAAAAAATAAATCCTTTTGATGATACCAAATCAAATAAAAACAAAGCCGTTTATTAAATGCTTATGCAATAAATAATTACCGGATCATTTTACTTTATGCAATAAGTGCTTATGTAGTTATGTCAATAAGCGTGGGGTAAACGGTCCTAAACATCAACTATCATTGTACAAGTTCTTAAAATAATATTTCAAATACTACATCAAAATCATTATATTAAATCATTCAATTGACCAATTTGGTATTATGAAAACAATATCATGTTCGTAGTCACAATTAAACATATGTAAAATAAAATATACATATTTTTTATACGAAAGTTATATGATAGGTAAAAACGTATGAAAAATATAAACAAATTTAAGGTAAATTAAATAAAAATATTATATACTTTGTTTTAATTATTTTGATAAAGATACTTTCAACAGCTCAATTTTGAAAAACATATGCGTATGGTTGATGTAATTAATCATGTGCTACATGTAATTCGACAAACATATATATATATATATATATATGTCGGTCCAACAATACTATCAAGTTTTATAGAATAACAACACAAAATGATTACCAACCTGTATATCGATTAAGCTTTGATTGTGTTCTCTATGTCTTTCTCTCAAATACACCTTTAAGTGTGTGTTTGTATGTGTGAATTCTCTGATCTATCTGAGAATGAGATACACAACTAATCTAACTAGTGTGTTGAACACACTTCCTAAGATAATATCTAGATTTAATATCTAGATATTATTTCTAACAACTAAATAACTAAACTAGAAACTAACTTTATCTAACTAAGTTAACTAGATCTAATATCTAATAACTAATATAACTAATAACAATTACATTGAATTACATTGACATTTATTACAAATGACATAGACTTTAACATTGAGAGTCGACGTTTCGGCTTTAGCTTCAGATTGTGATCTTCAGTTTGGATGATCTTGAATCCAATGAGACTGTGTCTTAACAATCTCCCCCTTTGGATCAAGATCATTACGAAAATGATTTTAGCAATTCAGTCTTCTTGTTCAGCTCAGAAGATGCAATCTCTTTCTCTAGCTCTGAAATCAACATGTCTTCAATCTAATAATCTCCCCCTTTAAAGAGTGGACGTGATTCTTGAAACATGTGATCTTTGCCATTTCTTGTGTAGTCATTCTCCCCCTTTTTGATGTTAAGTGCAACGACTTCATCAAAATTATTTGTAAGAAATGTCTATCTTGCAGTTAGAGCCCCTGATCCGTCAATTCAAAAGATATTCATCCAGATCTTTTCAAATCCAGACAAAATAGTCGTGTAACACCTGAATCAACTAATGAATCAGTTAACATGCCTGTCAGTAACACTAAGTCACTGTGTGTAACGAATACACATTGGAAAGGAGCTGTTTGATGTTGACTCCCCCAGGGCTTCCATTTAATCATTGAAACACCACAAAGGTTATTTCTATAAACGTTATGATAAAGAAACTAATTCCTTGTGTGTTCGTGCTTGTGTTAGAAAGAATTAAGCACTTGATGATTGCTTATAGGCTCAAAATTGTGTAAACCACTGAGACAACAGTAAGTTAAACACAGACTCAATGTGCATGATTGAAGTGCGAAGGTGGGGCAGGCTTCCTTCTTTTCAATATCCAGATTTTCCGAATGAAAATCAGATAGCATATGTGCTGCATCCCCTTTGAAAATGTGAAACACTTTCTTGTTGAGAAGAAAATGAGTAGATAGTAAGGTTTGATCAAGAGTTGGCATGGGTTAGTTGCCTGTTTCAATAATGTTCACCACAGAATTATGAAACACTAATAATGTGGCTACCCGGCTCAGAAAAAGTTGGTGCAGAGTTGTGATATTCTTTGAACTCTGTTCTCACACGATCTTTCTTTTAAACACTTTGCTTACTCTAATCACACTCATTTCTTTTCGATTTGCACACTCAATCACTAAGGATTAACTTCTTGGGTAGAAATCACTGGTTAAGGTGATTCCATAGAAGTTGTGTTAATACCTAGCACAATGATTCTTTGTTTTCCTATGATGCACGTGATGCTCAGATTGGCTTAAACTATTTCAGTTAAAGCACAATTTAGATCATGAAAACATTTAAAATACACTCCCAAAATATAAAATCTGTTGAAAAATCGGGAAGTAGTTTGAACATTAAAAACAATGTTTTCCAATTATTGAAAGTTGTCCTTCTTTCAACCATATATGAGATTAAGATAAAGGATTATACCTTTACGTTCGATCTTACATCCCATGAAGCTAAGCTTTAAGTCATAAACATATGAACTTTTAAGCTTCTCTCAAAAATTCTGCAAAAGTCTTATGTCAAGTCAAAGTAAAATTTATTCACTTATAATGAAAAGACAAAAAAGCAGTAAAACTTTTTAAAGAACGAGTTCTTATCAGAAATAATCAGAAGTAATATCCGAACTCCCTTTTGACTTGAAGAGCTCCCTCTAAAATCTTGCATTACAAAAAAAAAATTGACATTAAAAGGTACATGCACAAATTTTATGAGCTCCCCCTCGAAATAATATTGACCAGATGTCAATTTCTTCTCATTCTCCCCCTTGGATCATGAACATTTGATAGAAGTGTAGATATCAATCAGAGTTAAGAATGAAGAAATGATGAAAAAGTATACAATTTAGAGAACTTTTATAGGTAACTACTGATTAGATTTTAAGATTTAACATACCAAGCTTAGAGATAAGAAAGTTGAACCTCTTTTCGTCTAAGGGTTTGGTGAACAAATCGGCAAGTTGATAATCAGTTTTTACAAAGAAAAGTTCAATTGTTCCTTTTTCAACATGATCTTTAATAAAGTGATACATGACGTTTATGTGCTTTGTCTTGGTGTGTTGAACAGGATTCGCTGTAATTGCGATGACGCTCTTGGAGTCACAGTATATCGGGATCTTGTTGAAGTGGAAACCGTAGTCGCGCAATTGAGTTCGCATCCATAAGACCTGAGAACAGCAGCTAGCAGCAGCTACATATTTTGATTCGGCCGTGGAGGTTCAAACACAAAGTTGCTTCTTCGATGCCCAACTTACTAGCTTGTCACCGAGGAACTGTACGTGTCCTGACGTGCTCTTCCTGTCTAACATACAACCTGCATGATCTGCATCTGTGTAGGCTATTAGTTCAAAACTAGTATCTTTAGGATACCACAGACCAAGATCTGCAGTGCCCTTTAGATACCTAAATATGCGCTTCACAGCAGACATATGGATTTTTTTAGGATTGGCCTGATATCTTGCACATAAGCATGTTGAAAACATTATATCTGGCCTACTCGACGTAAGATACATTAAAGAACCTATCATCCCTCGATAAGTCCTAACATCAACAGCCTTTCCCGAAGGATCGGTGCCAATCTTAGTACCTGGTGCCATTGGGGTACCAATCGGTTTTGAATTTTCCATTTGAAACTTCCGAAGAATATCCCTAATGTATTTTGATTGATTGATAAAAATACCCGATGAAAATTGTTTTACTTGTAAACCGAGAAAGAAATTCATCTCTCCCATCAAGTTCATCTGAACTCTAGACACCATAAGGTTTGCAAAATTCTTACAGTACTTAGTATTTGTAGAACCAAAGATAATATCATCTACATAGATTTGAATTAAAATGATATCGTCTTTTTCCTTTTTGATAAACAAAGTGGTATCCACCGTACCTTTTGAAAATCCAGACTTGACTAGAAAAGTGGAAAGGACATCATACTAGGCTCGAGGTGCTTGTTTCAGACCGTAGAGTGCTTTGTCGAGAATGTAAACGTGATTTGGCTTCTCTTGATTGACAAAACCCTCTGGCTGAGAGACGTAGACTTCCTCCTTCAGAATTCCATTTAGGAATGTTGTCTTCACGTCCATTTGAAAGACCGTGAAGTTCTTGTGGGCTGCGTAGGCTAGAAACATTCTGATTTCCTCTAATCGTGCCACAGGAGCATATGTCTCGTCGTAGTCGGTTCCTTCCTCTTGTCTGTATCCTTTGGCTACTAGTCTTGCCTTGTTTCGGATAACGGTACCATCTTCGTCTTTCTTTATCTTGAAAATCTACTTCGTACCTATAATGGTTTTACCTTTAGGCTTTGGTATTAGTATCCAGACTTGAAGTGCGTCGAACTGATTTAGCTCTTTTAGCATTGAGATCACGCATTCTGGATCAGCAAGTGCTTCCGATACGCGTGATGGCTCGAACTTGCTCAAAAAGGAGTCATGCATGCACATGTTCATTGATGCTGACCTAGTTTGCACCGGTTTTGATGGATCGCCAATTATCTGGCTTATCGGATGCTCTTTGGTCCATTTATGTTCATGAGGTAGTGGATTAGATGATTGTATGTCAGTGGTATCATCTACAAATCCACTTGTACCTTCTTCTGATTGTTCAGGAGGAATGATGGTTTCAGTTGAAGTGGCAGGTTCAGAAAGCTCAGCAGGTACAACTTGATCTGGCTGTAGATTGATCTGTACAGAATCTCCTACTGTTGCAGCTACTTCTGTCTCTTTATCATTTGACACTTCTTCAATTATTGTAGTCGGCATTTGAATTGTAATTTCTTGTTGAATCGGGGCGTTTGATTCAATAGAGTCATCTGAACTGGTTAGATGAGTAGTCGTTAAGTCTTCCATCCTGTCAACCACAACAGATTTCTTTACATTAGACCCACGAAATTCATCATAAAACAATTCAAATAATAAATCTAAATCAGATAAATGGTTAGTTGAAGTTGAAGCTTCGTCTGGTTTATTCTGTTGAGACGCAGGTTCTGGACTGAGTTGCCCAGAAGCTAGTACTCCGGTTATAACGGGTTCTGAACGTTGTTGTTCGGAAGCCATTTCTTCATCAAAGGTGACGTTGATGCTTTCAATCACCGTTCTTGACTTCTTCAGATAAACTCGGAATGCAGTTGATGTCGAGGAATATCCAATGAAGATCCCTTCATCCGCCTTAGCACTGAACTTATTAAGATTCTCCCTGTCATTTAGAACGAAATATTTGATTGTCGGTGTTCGGTTGTTGATTAATGCATAAGGAGTCTTCTTGAATCTTCGATGTATCATGGATCGATTCTGTGTGTAGCACGCGGTCGAAACAACTTCTGCCCATAAAAATAGAGGTAAGTCAGAGTGACTTAGCATAGTACGAGCAGCCTCGACTAGAGTTCGGTTTCTTCTTTCGACCACTCCATTTTGTTGAGGCGTTCGAGCAGCAGAGTATTGATGTGAAATCCCGACAGATTCGAGATATTCTTCAACTTTGTTGTTCTTGAACTCTGTGCCGTTATCTGTTCGTAGAAACTTGACCGGTTTCTGCAGATTCACCTGGGTCGTCTTTAGGAATGTGATGAGAACATCTGGTGTCTCATCCTTTGAACGTAGAAACTTGACCCATGTGTATCGCGAGTAATCGTCCACGATCACGAGTATGTACTTCTTGCCGCCTAAGCTTTGAGTTCGCATCGGACCGCATAAGTCCATATGCAATAACTCTAAAGGAGCATTGGTATTTGGTTCAAGCTTCGGTTTATGAGGTGCCCTTTTCATCTTGCCCTTTTCACAAGCTGCACAACGATGTTCTCTTTCATATTTCAGCTCTGGAAGTCCTTTGACGAGCTTTCCACTGACCAGATTGTTGATGTATCGAAAGTTGAGGTGAGAGAGCCTTCGATGCCATAACTAGCTTTGTTGCATCGATGCTTTCGTCAGTAGACAAACTTGCTTGTCAGTCTGGACATTTGATAAGTTTATTGTGTAGAGGTCTGTTTCTCGAGTACCGACCAAGAGTTCTTCGCCGTCTTCATTGCGAACTGAACATCTCTTGGCTTTGAAGTTGACCTCTAAGTGTTTGTCACAGAACTGGCCTATACTGAACAAGTTGTGTCCTAAGCCTTCTACATAGCTCACCTTCTTGATAGTGATATTGTCATGTTGTACATCACCGTATCCCATGATTGGAGAAAATTGGTCGTTGCCAAATCTTACTGTTCCGCAATATTTGTCTTTAAAATTGGACAGTATCTCTTTTTGCCCTGTCATGTGCTTGGAACATCTGCTGTCCAAGAACCATGTATGACTAGTCTATTTTTGACATTGAAGAACGAGTCCTGATCTGTACATAATCAGAAGTCGCTTTCTCTTTAAGCTTTGTGTGCCTGCAACACAGATTTAGCCTTAGGTACCCACTGGAATTTGGGTCCTGCTGTGTTAGCACAAGTTTTTGGTACCCATTTCAAATTGGGTCCTCTTTTCTTTTGAAATGCATGTGAAGAATTAGTATGAGATGTATGCACATGGTAGTTGCCAAACCAATCTCCAGAATCTTGACAAGAAATAGAGACATGTTTATCATAAATAGAAGACTTTCCAGCAGATAAAGATAACTGAAATAATTGCTTCATTGTATATTGTTTCCGAGAAACAGCAAGTTTTGGGTTCAAAACAGCAATATCAGCAATCACAACATCTTTAGTAAGCGAAGTCTTATTACAATTAACACTACTAAACGATAAAACGTTCTTGTTAAGCTTCCGTTTGGGTTGCCATTGAGAATTTACGTCTGGCCTTTGCTTGCTCAGATCTGAAACATGTAAAGCTGGTGAGTTAGACCTTTGAGCAACAAGCGATTGCTTCTTCTTCGGATTACCAGTAGTGTTCGGTTTCTGTGAATGCTGAGATATTTTCTTACCTTTAGCATGTTTAGCTTTCACAGAGACTGAATTATCAACTTTCGTTGATTTTGCACCGTTCACAGGCATACTGTTTTTTCTTGAAGATTTCTTAACAAATGATGAATGGTTAGGAAGTTTTGTATTAAAGTCAAATTGTTCAAAACAACCATCGAAACTACCGTTAGAGTTAAGAAAATTAAGCTCTTTATTTGATGAACCAAACGTATCCTCAGAGTTTGAAGCTTTTGAAATAACAGAATTTGAAAACACAGTTGAAAAAACATTTTGCTCAATATTTATCAAAAGTCTTTCATCTGATAAAGAATTCTCGAGTTCAGAAATTTTACTTTCTAAAACGAGAGGAGGGACATATAGTTTACCTTTAATAGGCTTCGCCTCCATTTCCTTTTCAGAATAACTTGGAAAGAAATCACTTCAAAGAGTTTTCTTCTTTTGATATATTGGATTTTCATTATAACTATTATTCAGTTTCGCATAACAAAATGGAAGATGAACTTTAGCTGATTTCAACCGTTTTTCCGTTTCATTGGCTTCATCCTTTTCCGATAGTTTAGTCCAAAAAGTTTTAAACTCGGGGATTCTGCGAGCTAATAGCATATTAAGATGATCATAAAGTCCTGGCACTTCAGACATCCCTTTTTTTAGGCAGTGAGGATTCTTATAACCGATTCCCCAATTGCCTTTGTTTTCTAACGGTTTGTTAATATGAATGGTTTGTTCACTCTGACCTAATGAGTACAACTTCTTTTCCAAAGCATCTATTTTTGCAATTAAAGTTTTGTTTTCTTCAACACATGTAGAATGCAATTTTGTAAGCTCATATTTATCAATCTCACATTTTAGCAGTTTAGACTTGAGATCTGAATTCTCTTTAAGAATTATTGTCTTTTCCTTAGCATTGGTGTCATTATCTTTATGTAAAACCTCAACCAATACTTTCTTCTCAGCAATTTCATTGCGAAGTTTCTGTATCAATTGGTTTTTGTCAGTTCTAACACCATTTTCTCGCTCAAGATTAGATTCTAACTCTTTTTGTTTTAAACTCATGGCATGCATTTTATTCATAAACTCTAAATCTGATAGATTACATACCTCTTCTTCTTCATCATCTGAATCAACATTAGCATCTGATTCTATCTGGCCCATCAAACACATGTTGACGGCTTCATCTTTTTCTTCATCCTCTTCTTCTTCATCTGAGTGATCAAGCCAGTATTCATCCTCAGCCATCAGTGCCTTGCCAGCCTCCTGTTGCTTTGCAAGAAGCATCTTGTTCTTGTAGTAGTCGGAGTTTCTGACCTTTGATCTGCGGCAGTCCTTGGCAAAGTGACCGATTTTGCCACAGTTGTAGCACGTTGGTGGTTCTGGCTGACTGGATCCTTCAGCTTTAAACTTTCTCTCTTCCGGTTTCCTCTCCTCTAATCTCTTTCTTTCATACTGATACCTTCTCTCTTCAGGTTTCCTCTCTTCTGTTCTCTTCCCTTCAAATCTCTTTCCTTCATATCTGCTTCCTTCAACCCTTTCCTTGTGGATGTAGTTGTTCGGACCAGATGAGTACCTCTGACTGTTTGATGTTGGCTTTTTGTAGAACCTTTTCTGAAAAGCATTTGTCAGCATCATCATTGCTTGCTTTAGCTGATCATTTTCATCTGTGTCAGAGTTTGCATAAGCTTCATCTTCTTCTGATTCGTACACAATCGTCTTGTTCTTTTTCTTCCTAACTACAAGAGCGACTGTGTCATCAACTGTCTTTCCTCTCTGTCTATTCTCAGCTAGAATTTCATCCACCTCTTCTTCATTCTGACGGAGGGTTTCATACACCTCGTGAAGTGGAATCTCATTCAAGTCTTTTATCTGCTTCATCTGCCTAGCAAATCTTTTCCATTCCGGTTGAAGAATGCTCAGGAATTTGACGTTCAGCTCAATTTGAGATTTGTGAACTTTGTTCTTGCTAAGTTCGTTCAACAAAGTCACAAACCTGTCATAGGTTTCTTCTAAAGTTTCTCCCACCCTGCCTCTAAATTCTTCATAATTATTTAGGCAGTTAGAGATTTTCAGCTGATTTCCAACCTTTGAGCCCAACATCATCTTTTCAAGCTGATCCCACATTTCTTTACCGGAGGCCTTGTAGTTGTCAATCTTTACGTATATTTCATTTGGGATTCCTTGTATGATGTATGACTTAGCTAATCTGTCGCCTTTGGCTCTTCTGAGGTTATCATCTTGTAGTTCATGATACTTAAGTTCAACCTGAGTCGGCACATTATCAACTACACGAGTCGTCATTGGTGGTCTCATAACCCCTTCTTCTATAGATGTCCTGATGAAATCACCTAGCTCGTGTCTGTCAATGAAGTTCAAAAACCGATCCTTCCACTGTTCGTATTCTCCTTTGAAGAGAACTGGTGGCTTAGTGTCAGTTCCTATTGCAAGGGCTTCTCTGGATGTCATCACTGAGGTTTGCGGGTCTAGTGAGAAGTGCACACTGAGGTATGCGGGTATAGTGAGAAGCGCACACTGAGGTATGCAGGTCTAAGGTTTGCGTGTCTGACTTGGAACCGAGAAGTGAGCTGATATGTGCTTTGCGGGTGCTTTGGGAGCCGAGAAGTATGCTTTGCGGGCTGTTCTTCCTCTGGTATGCGTGTGTTCGTCCTGAACTTCTAAAGATCGACTAAAATCTGTTCCTGAAACGATTTAGCAATACCAAACCCTACCAATGTGTCTAGAAACACTTTTAGAAAAGTATGTAAGCACTCAATCTCTCTAAAACACACTTTTTCGAAATAAAATCGATGGCACAGTGAACTTACCCACTTCGACTTTTTCACATAAAATCCACAAATTGGAACTCGATTTAAGCTTAAAAGTGAAATCAAATATCAACAACTCGATCTAGCATGTAGTACGATCACAACCTGATCGATTCTAACACCTAAAACACTCAAAATCACAAAGTCAATTTTTCTTGAAGAACACAGAGTCGTTTTTTCTGAAAACTTGTTTTGATCTTAATCAGGCTCTGATACCAATTGTCGGTCCAACAATACTATCAAGTTTTATAGAATAACAACACAAAATGATTACCAACCTGTATTGATTATAACAAACGAGTTACAAGGTTGATCGATTAAGCTTTGATTGTGTTCTCTATGTCTTTCTCTCAAATACACCTTTAAGTGTGTGTTTGTATGTGTGAATTCTCTGATCTATCTGAGAGTGAGATACACAACTAATCTAACTAGTGTGTTGAACACACTTCCTAAGATAATATCTAGATTTAATATCTAGATATTATTTCTAACAACTAAATAACTAAACTAGAAACTAACTTTATCTAACTAAGTTAACTAGATCTAATATCTAATAACTAATATAACTAATAACAATTACATTGAATTACATTGACATTTATTACAAATGACATAGACTTTAACATTGAGAGTCGACGTTTCGGCTTTAGCTTCAGATTGCGATCTTCAGTTTGGATGATCTTGAATCCAATGAGACTGTGTCTTAACAATATATATATATATATATATATATATATATATATATATATATATATATATATATATATATATATATACTAGATGGCTACCCGCGCAATGCGGCGGGATGCCAAACTTTTTTGTAAAATCATTATTAACTTTAAATTTTATAATGGCATTTTGACCAAAGATTTGGAAAGTTTTTATTGTTCTTAGGTTATTTACTCGCGCAATACGACGGGATATAAAATTTCAAATAAGTGCAAGTAACATTGCATGATGCAATTATATTTTTACCAAGTAATATATAGTTTGATTTACTTTATGTAGAGTGTGAAAACAAGTATAAAGCAAAGTAGTGATATGGATATCAAAAACATATTCCATTAAAATGAATGTCTATCATGCTATGATCCTAAAAATCATTAAAAAAGGTAATATTTAATTCTATCACAACATTATGTTATGAATTTGATTATCTTCTGTTTTTTATAACTATGGTTATCAAAATCAACAACTTATGTGCACAAAATAATCATTCGACCGACTTCGAAAGGGCTAATATTTCTATATAGATACCACTTAATCAACCTTAAAAATTTAGAAGATATTGAGTATCAAGACCAGTTGAACTCTAAAATATAACAATATACATGAGAACTACCAACATTGAAACAACTATACATCAAACCATTAAAAACCATGTCTAAATCGATAAAGTTCAGATTGATTCGACAAAAAAAATCTCGAAAACAACCCAAAAACAATATGTGATAGGTATGTACAAATATTTCAATTCATTGAGCATTTATTTACTAAAAGTAATCCCTTGCACTCTTGTAGCAAGTCCCATCTATTGAACATAGAACCTGCAGACATCGGATTCAAAGGTTAAAAATGAAGGGAAAAAAAGAATCTTCATGGGAAAAAAATCTATTATCTATAATGTAAAATGCTCTTTTTAATCTTTATAATAACGTTTGATTAATTACTTTTTATGGACTTATGTTTGTTTTTTTTATTATTTATAACATGAAACAGGGCTAAAATATCAAAATCTCATAAATATATCGAAATCCGACGAAGTTGGAGCTATTAGTTGATGGTCATAAAGATCAATTTGAACATTATTTTTCTAGAGTAAATAGTTTGAGTGTTATACTGAGATGATACTTATAGCCAAGCTAAATAAAACCAAACTCAAAAACATTTTAAGCAACACCACAATGTGTTCCCAAATAATTAGTCAAGGAGAGCAGGAAATCTGCAGCTCCCAAGGCAACAACTTCATCTGGATTGACTGTAACATTTGGTTCCTTTCCGGTCAGGCTCTTAACAACTTCCTGAACATCTGGAATACGGGTTGAACCACCAACAAGTATCACTTCATCTATATCTTTGAAGGATAACTTTGCATCCCTCAGAGAATTCTCAACTGGTCTCTTGAGCCTGAAAGAAGTGCCAAAACACAATTATTACACCTCCCACATTATTTTTGTGCTTAATTAACTAAATTGACAGAAAAGTGGGTGCTAATCAACAAGAAGAAACACCTCTAATTATTCAGAGATAGTGTGAAACAAAGTAGGTACCTATCCAGCAGGTCTGAGCATAGCTCCTCAAACTTTGCCCTTGTAAGAGTAGTATCAATGTGTTTGGGGCCATCAGCAGTGGCTGTAATGAACGGTAAACTAAGCAGGAAAAACAGAGATGATAAATCAGCAAAGCATAAAGACAGGCATGCTACACAACAATGAGTTTTCCAAACGATTCATGTACCTAATATTTGCTTGTGTCAAAGTTGAAAGTTCCATCTTAGCCTTTTCAGCTGTCTAAGTCAAGCGTTGAAGAGCCTGTCTCAGTCAAGCGTTGAAGAGACTGCTTGTCTTTCAATAGATCAATACCCTCATCTTTCTTGAAGCTTGCAGCAAGCCAATCAACAACCCTCTACATGATGGCACACAATAAATTCATGGTTCAACAATCATACAATAATATAGTAAATGGACAACAATTGGACCTTAAACAATACCCACCTTGTCAAAATCATCACCACCAAGGTGTGTATCTCCAGAAGTAGACAGCACCTCAAAGACTCCATCACCAGCCTCAAGAACTGCAAATGGGATACAAGTCAAGGTGATTTTAGCAGTAGGCGTATGCGTACACCAAGAGTCCTTAGCATAAATACATGTGAAGCTCAACTATCTATAATTTTCTCACCTGAAACATCAAAAGTACCACCTCCAAGGTCAAAAAATAATATGGTTTCATTGTTCTTCCTTTCGAAACCATAAGCTAGTGAGGCAGCTGTAGGTTCATTGATGATACGAAGGACCTCAAGACCAGCATCCTTGGTTACTGCAGCAATATATGATATTTTTTACCAAAGTAATGCTTAAATTTGCTTATTTGTTAAATTGAAAGCTTTTATGCATAAAGAGATGGTACATAATGCATTATGGATGGTACTTAAGAGTTTCAACCAAAATGCATGCATTATAAGATTGTGTGTGTGTGTATATATATATATATATATATATATATATATATACAAGTGTTGACTAAGTTCAAAATTACTGGCATTCAAACAAACAACAAAGTTAAATAATAAATTTGAAGAAATACCTTAACTTTACAATTTATGGGATGGATGGATGATTGATGGATGACGTTTGTCCTTCACTTCAATTCTTCCCTGCACAACACGTATCTTGAATCAATAACATGGTACCCCATAAAATATTGTTGTCCACACACAGACCATTAGTGGTACCCCATAGTCTGTTATAAGATTTTGAAGCCACCCTGTACAAGCACCATAGAAACCAAATTAGATCCCAAAGTTAACCAATTTTATAACCAAACATAACCCGAAAACATATACTTTGGCATCTTCATTTTGCAATTCTTATTGGATGGATAGGAGACTTATACGCACTACACATATGGCTTTACCTTATTTTGTTAAGCATTATAAAGTTTCTCACAATGATAAATGAATTATATATGGATTGAGGGAATAATATATGGATATAATATGAAAGAAAGGTACTTACATCTTGTATGAAAGCAGTAGATGGAACCTAATACTAAACACAAACAAAAGAATCAATAGAAACATGAAAACTAAGATAAAAAGAATGCAATTAATACCTGAGAGTGTAAATGTATATAAATCAAAGGCAAACCAGAATCATGTTCCCAACCTCTTCACACCACATTCCAAACATAACTTATTGCAGAAGATGTATTGAGCAAAGGCAAACCCAATCTCGTACGAATATTGAGCAGAAGATGTATTGGCTTATTGCAGATTTCATGAGAGGTGCAAACAGAAAACAAAAGGGGGGGGGGTTATTTTAAGCAAATTTTTATAAATATTTTTTAAACTTCTTGTTTATCACGACGTGAGAAAGAAATCGATGCAAACAGAAAAAAAATTGATGCAAACATAACCCAAATCGATTAAACCCTAAACCCAAACGTACCTGAGCCATGAAATCGATTAGAAACAAATTGATTTGAAAACAACCCAAATCGATTAAGTGAAACCCAAACTTAAAACAAAAGGGGGGTTATTTTAAGCAGATTTTTTATAAATGTTTTTTAAACTTCTAGTTTATCATCGTACCTGAGATGGTGAAAACCGAAACCACGACGTGAGAAAGAAATCGATGCAAACAGAAAAAAATTGATGCAAACATAACCCGTGTGAAAAAAAAAACCCTAATTCAAAGAGAGAAGTCAAACCTTAAATCGAGATGCTTTTACCTTGAATGAACCATGCGTCGATGCAAACATTGAGAAGTATCAGGCGTCGAAACATCAAACAAAAACCACCGAGAATCGAAACCATAAAGAACCAGGAAAAAAATACAGAAGCTTGAATGAAACCAGGCATCATCGATATGGAATAGCGATGCCCTAACGATATGGAATTAGGTTGGATCGAACGAAGCATCGAAAAACTTGATATATGGTTTTGATTCGTGAATCAGCTGAATCGGCTTCTTGGAGAAATCAATTGTGTGAATCGTCATTTTGGGAAGCGAACAGGCCTCTGATGGGAATCGATGATGGGAGCGTGTCTGATACTCTGACATAGCGTTGGAAACTTAAATTCTGAAAGGCTTTATGCATTAGTGTAGTTGTACCAAAGCAATAAAAACTTGTAAAGTTGAAATTTAAGTAATCAGGCTTTAAGTGGTTGTACATAAGGCTTAAAATGATGTAATTAAGAAAAGCAACCCAAATGCTTTATAAAGTAGTATATATATATATATATATTTGTAAATAAAAAATAACGTATTATAACTTTGTAAATAATAAATTATTCTTACAAATATAATATATTAACCTTTTTTATTTGAAAAGTTTTGTGGTAGACCTTAAGATATAGTTTCTAAAAGCATGTTCCACATAATAAAACCACAAAAAATACATATCATTTTAATACAGTTTACAATTAAATGTATTACAGTTTGGATGTACTTAGTAATCTTTTTAAAAATAAATATATTCGTATAAATTTTAGCATTCAATTATTCATAGTTATTGATAATATATCAATTATATTTTATATTATTTTCGATTATATATTTTAAATAAAGATATTGTTTTATATTAATACTTTTATAATCATATTGATTATATTATTTTTATATTATTTTAATCGTGGACTAACATAGACTATGAACTTAACCACAAGGCTTGGGGTGTACTGATAAAGGTCTGTGGGGGATGTGGTGAGATATCCTATCAACCTCGGGTTCGAATCCAGACGCACGCAACCTGTGGCCACTGTGGTTTATACAGGACTGTCGCTTTAACAGTAAAAAATTGTTAGGGATTAGTCTAGGTTGTACCTAGGATACCCTTTCAAAAAAAAAACATAGACTATGAACTTATGACAAATGATTCTAGCCCTTTATCTGGTCAACTTTTGCGGCTTTGACCGTGAAGCACAAGATAGTTTCTTATGTGGATTGTAGAAGATAGCAGGGTAGTTTCGTAAAATACGCATGACGAGATCATATATGAACCTGTATGATTCACATATGAATTATATGCTCATATATGAACAAGTGTAATTCATATATGAACTATTTTAACTAATTTATATATGAACATTTGTAATTCATATATGAACTATATGTTCATATATAAATCAGTTAATTAGTTTATATGTGAATCTATTAATTAGTTCAACCGATTCACATATGAATCTACAGTTAATTAGTTCATATATGAATCAATTAATTGGTTCATATATGAAATAACAAAAGTTCATATATGAATCAGTTAAAAGAGTTCATATATGAACATATAGTTCATATGTGAATTATACAGGTTCATATATGAACTCGTTCCGTGTATTTATAAAAAATATGAAAATATCCTTCTATTTTTGGAATAGCCCCAGTTTTTGACCAGTCAAAGTCGTAATTGTTGACCAGTCAAAGACGCAATATTTAACCAGCAATATTTGACCAGTCAAAACCGATGTTGACCGAATGAAAGGCTAGAATTACTTCTATTTTTCTCATATATTCATCATTTCTCAAATTAATCTCTTCCTATATATATTTAAATATATATTAAAGTAAAATATATAATTAATATGATTATAATATAAAAAATGGACGATAAGTTTTTATGAATACGTGAAAATGCAACTTTAATTTTCAGTTTTTATACAGCAATGACCCACTTCTCTACGTCACTCTCCACATAATCCCCTCTTTTCTCCTTTAGCTTTTCTTATTCTTCTTTTTTTAGTTAGTTAAGTATTGTGTAATAATAAAATTTGTGTTATAGGAAAAACCAAACAAAACAATAATAAATGAAGATAATGAATCTGTAATTCTCATTAATCGAAATCCTTTTAAATAGGGATGAGTTAGAAGTAGATAGCTAGGAGATATTTCAATTCTAATATAACTTTGATATAATTATCTCTATCTTTATCGTCATATCCTTTAGACGATGGCACATATTTCCTATAACACTCCCTCTTGTGCGAGTCAAATGAGTGATAGTGCACAATTGTTGTCTCGTTCAAACCTTACGCCAAAATAAAAATCTACTGGGAAAAAATAAAAGTCTGACGAAGGAAAGAGTACAACGCACCAACTTTTTTGCAATATATAGACTTTTCCTTTAGTCTAGTTTTCTCTTAGATTCGTACATTAATCATGAGAGTTATGAAGACATTATGGTATATAAATTGTTGCCTCACTAAAACCTTACACCAAGGAACAAAACTCAATGAGAAAAATAAAACATTGGTTGAAAAAAAGAGCACAATATACCAATATCACATGTATAGTAGACTTCCCCTTTTGTCTACCACTCCCCCTGATCTGTGCATTAATCAAGGGAGTTTGGAAAAAAATTTCATTTTAATACTTTCTACATGTTTTCCAGAATATGGTTTTAGGTAAAGATTTGGTAAAATATGTCACGTTCTCCTGACATGTTACTTAATTCACTTGAATGTAGATGAGAGTTTTGTTTATTGCTGATTGTATAAAACATAAGCAAAACATGATTTGTGTTATCACCCTTGATGTATCTTATGTTCATTTCTTCGATACATGATGCATTATTTTCATACATGCAATGGGGATACTGGTTGAACCTAAAATTACTAGCTCCTCTAATATATGTAATGATAGTCCTTAATCATATACATTTTTTAATTATCTCATAGAGAGTAATATTCTTGGGTTAGTTCAAGGAGGTAGTTATAAAGGATTGCTTAGCTTACTTCCAAGCAATCAACGTTTTCCTTGTAGTAATTATTTATCCAGTTTGGGAACAACCTTTGTATGGGTGACGCAGATACCTAATATCAACAAAGACATACCAAGACATTGTTTGGTGTTTTTCTATAAGAGCTAGTACTTTTGCTACTTACATTTTAAGTAGGTATTGAAGTTCTATTATTAATCTCATTTTTCTTTCTATAGAGAAAGTATAAGCCCATGTCAATGGTTCCAGAATATTAACTTGATTTCATTCTAATGACGTTGCGTTGACGCTGAGCTAAATCTAGCTAACATGTTCACTGAGAAATACAATATACGGTCAAGTGTATTGTGCTAAGTACGATAATGTGCATATTGTACTTAGATAGGGAATTCCAGCTCCCTAACACTTTCGTCACTATCCATTAGAAAAAATGGATCTTTCCCTATATCCAACACTTTGACCGATCGTGGGAGTGCTAACTGGATACGCTTTGTCCATATTAAATTGCCTGGTTAGTTTCTAGAGATATGCAATCGGTGAATTAATATTTCACAAACTCGGTGCCATAGCTCAAATAGCTAGACAAAACCAAGTTTTCACAAGATTTTCCATCTCAAATTTAGATTTCAAGTAGCTTGTGGTTTCTTTTATTTCATCAAGAGTGCATATTATGTTCATAACATCGACATATAAAACTACTTTGAAAATATGGAACTTGTTTTCCTAAATAAAATAGCAAAGGCACAGTTTATTATTCTTATATATCCTTTCCCAATAAAATATTCACTTAGGCGGGTATATCACATCCGCATAGATTGCTTTAATTTATAAAGTGAGCGTTTCAATTTTATTGCAAACGAATTTCCTGGTTTAGAGTTACTTGATTTTGGTAATGTAATGTCATCAAACACTTTTATATATCTATGAATCTAGATCCCTATAGAGATATGTAGTAACCACATCCATGAGCTGTATTTCTAGTCCTTCGGAAACTACTAGGCTAATAAATTAGTAGAATAACATCCATAACGAGAGAGTAAATCTTCTCGTGGTCAATCTAGAGCATTGTGAGAAACCTTACGCCAAAGGAGAGCCTTACATATTAGGACTTCATTATTCTCGTTACGCTTTCTGACAAAGACTCAGTTATGTCCTACGACCTTTACACATGGTAGGTTAGCACTACCAGACCAAATACCCTATCCTTTGTCAAAGAATATAATTGTTTTTGGATTGTTTCTTTACATTTAGGCCAATATGCTCTTTGTTGATATTATTCAACTAAACCTACTTCGATGTCGTCGTGCTCGATCATCTTATGAGCCACAATATATGCGAATAAATCATCAGTGATTATATATGATATGTCCATCGGCTCATATGTAATCTCATAGTTCATTTGAGATTAATGTTCATCTCTAGAATCAATATTAACTTCAGAGCGTCCTCCAGTGATGATTCATGGGCATAATTAGGGACAATCTCATGAGAGTTTTGTGTATTGATGATAAATGGATGTGCCTCACTCTTCTCTTCCTTTATAATAGTATCCATCGAACCAAGTAGCTTCCACCACTTCCATTTGGTAGCTACGACCTCAACCACGCCTCCACTATATGTGATTGCAACGCACTTTCCAATGGCGTTGTGCCCCTGTTGGGGAGCTTTTAACCTTGCGAGTATATTTGCAGCTTGTATATGTGATCTTGTTGCTTTTGGAATAACATTAAACGTATCAGGTATCGAGTCTGATTCGTTTGATTTCAATATTACGTTGTGAATTTTTTGGGATCAAAATGAGACAGAGTGAGAATATTCAATGACACTTCCTGTCGTTCCCATGGAAAATCCTTTTTCCTATCTCTCCCAAACGATGGGAAGACTGTCTCATGAAATTGACAACTCACAAATCTAGCGGTAAAGAGATCACTAGTCAAAGGTTCTAATTAGTGGATAATTGTTGGAGATTCATATCCAACATATACTAAATCGTCTTTAAGGACCTATTTCGATGCGTTGTGGGGGCGCAATTGGCACATATACTATAGTACCAAACATGCGTAAATGTAAATACCAGGCTTATATCCAGTTACCAACTGGTACGCATGGGGCTGGTTAGCTAGTAGTGGGTCTAAAAACGAAAAAAACTACATATAATAATTGTATAACCCCAGGTAGATGTGGGTAAATTGGTTCGCATTACCAATACCCTAAATATCATCAAGTTCTTTTGATAACAACTTCTATGAGACCATTTTATATATACACATGGGGTATAGGAAACTCTACATTGATCCCAATACATATGTAATAATCATGAAATCCTTATGATGTAAATTCTCCAGCATTCCAAGTGATGTATACTTGATGAAATAATCAGGGTGGTGAGCCCTTAAACGTATATCTAGTTCTAGGAGTGCAATATTTTATGTGGACAATAATACGACATGTGTTCATCGTGTCGAAACCAGAACTATAAATTACTTTAATGTCCCACATTCTGGATGTTTATGTCCATAAGTATCACCTTGTATTCGTTGTAACAATGGAATATTTTTGTATTATGTCATTAGCTTTAGGAGGTCTCATTCCTGTCTTGGCTAAGGATCAGGGCATACAAAACTTTTAGGTATTCGAGAAGGCAAATTATGATGGTGGTGTTGCTTCTTATGTTGCAGAAGTCAACAGTTGCAATTTGCCTCATTTTGTCATTCACTCGAAAGATAATGTGTCTATGTGTATTTTGCAATACATGGATTACTATGTTATAACCATGGTGTCCCACATGGTCATATCGAAACATATATGTGTCATTGTGCCAAAGTTCTTTATTAGTGACAAAAAATGTCTCGATGACCCAATGATCTACTAGTTTGACACATTATTTTCCATGATATATGTTACTTTCATATTCATTAGAACTTATGTATATATGCTCATTTCCATTATAATTTCCATTTGATACGAATATCTTTGCAATGTTCCAATTAATCTTGTACCAACAATAAAATGACAGTTCATTGTCTAAGTATTTTGGCTGGATGAATTATAAAATAAGTATTTGTCTATCATTTTAGATTGTGTGGAATATTTTACAAAAACTCAATTTCTCCTCGATACATTCCTACATGGAATGGAGAATATTGATACTTTTGTTATTTATTTAGATGTATTTCTTTACATCTATAATGGTTATATATTCTATTTTACTTAAGCAAATGAAATTAATTTTAATACTTTAAATAAATGTCAAAGAAGCCTATGCTTAATCAATCTTAAATTAATATGATATAGTTCTTTTTCAACTTGTTCCCCTTTTCAATAGGAGCACCCTTTAGTGCATTTCTTATTTGATTGTCCATTATCACATGAGGCAGTAGTTGTATCTCTACTCCAGGTATTGAAAAATCATTCCTGATTCTTACCATGACCCTGACCCTTTCTAAGGTCTCGTCCACATGGTGCTTAAATGTCACATGTGTGAAATTGTTTTTAACTCACAATCTTTTGGAGTTGTTTCAACTTCTAACATTTTCATTATTGATCTTGGGAATTTTCTTTGTCCCGACATATGTGGTATTGTTATTCGAAAGAACCTTGTTATGTATCTTAACCACTTGCAATAGGTTGATGAGTTTTTCTAAAGGTTACATTCCAATTCATATTGGTTCATTAATATTTACTTATGTATGAAAATTGAAAAATGGAAATAATGTTACGAATCATGTCATCTTTTGTGAGTTCCTTGCCACAGAGATTGAGACGCATTTTATGATACAACATTTATTTGTTGAAATCAGTTACCTTTTTGTAATCGAGTAAGAGGGTTTCATTCCATTGTAGGATTAGTTCGGGAAGTACATGAATACTCCCGATTCTCCCTTTCGGGGCATCCCGCTATTCTTTGGGGCTTTTAGGAAAGATATTCTTATGAAAGTTAGAATTTATTTATCGTCTCAAAACATGATGGTATTTGTTTGTACCTTTTCAAGATGTTGGTTTTTGGTTCAAAAGGGGTTAATGTACTTTAAGTATATTTTTGTACCTTTCCGACAAATGTACTTTTTATATTGGATATTCATATTTGCACTCAAGTTCTTTTGAGTTTACGATGTTGATTTCAGGATAAGTTGATTCAACCATTTACGTATATAAAAGATAACATATGATTTTCTGTTTGATAAGAAAATGGATTATGGTTATAATTATTATTTTATGTATGAAATTTTATTATCATAATAATATTATAATTTTGAATGCTTATATTTTGTTGATAATACTTCATCAATATTTCAATTTGCGAAAAAGAAATCACTTAATCATTAGATTTCCAGGTAGTAGGGGAATCATATGGATTTCTTAAGTCTCTACAAACCTTATGGCTGTTTACACCCGTTTGATAAAATACAGTCGATATCTTGTGATTTATTTAATTGAAATATAACATTGTTAATTATAGAGCATTTGGCATGAGGCCAAAATGACTATGAGTTTGACATATGAAGCCAATTTTAATACCTTAATAGTAATTTTGGAGCATTTGTTAAAGATCAAAATATATGGGGTTAGAAGTGTAACTTCCAAAAATCAATTATATAGTTTAGAATTATGAGTAGAAACTTAAAATGAAGATAAATATTTGAATTTAACATTTCATACTATTTTTAGAGCTTTAGGCAAAATAACAAAAGTTACAGGGGTTGGAAGTGTAAATTTCAAAGATAATTTATAAAATTGAGATTAATGAGTAGAAACTCATAATCAAGATAAACATTTTAATTATAACAATTATTAATTAAGATAAACATTTGAATATTAACATAAATAAATAATAATAAATAAATAATATTGTAAACTAATTGGATAACCACCTAAATATATGAATATTTTAATCTAATTTGATGAACATTAATAAATCACAATAATATTTTAAAACAATAAATATTATCATATTCATAATTAAACTGTAATTGATTTAAATAAAATAATATTAACGTAATTAAATTAACCAACTAAAACATGTCAAAATTGTAACTAATTGAGGATGCCTAAATAAAGAACAATGTGTCTAAAACAATAAAAGTTACATTAACACAATTAAAGTTAAATAATGTGAAGTTAAAAGAATTACAATTAATAGAGCTATCATTATTTGAATGATATTAAATTGAAATAATACTAATATAATAATATTTATTAAATTAAATAATAAAAAACTAAATAAACACCTTATGAAGAAAGCAATTGAAATTATTATTTAACTAATAAAAACCAACTCATAGGTTTTGATGTATATTATGACTCCATTTTTCTATATATATGTATATATTTTTTTTACAACTAAAAAATTAAAACATAATCACATAAAAATTTAATTGGATAATTACATCCAAATCACAATAAAAATAATTAAAAGAAAATCACATAAATATTTAATTGAATAATTATATTAAAATCACAATAAAATTCATATAGATTCAAATAATTATCTTTTTAATGTGATTTCTTAATGTTAATATCTATTTTTATTTAATTAATTATTTCAAGCAAAAACTAAATAACTATTAATTGGATTTTGTTATATGTTTTTTTTTTCAATTAAATTAATATCAACCACGAAACTATAACAGAAATATTCTATAACTTAAATCATAAAGTATATTATTCTTTAAACATAATTTCATAATATTAAGTTATAAATAAATTGATAGAAAACTTACTAGAATTTTTGTTAGTCGTGGCCACAAGTAAGGAATAACTGAGTAGCGATGTGATTGCGACAAGTCATTCAACGGCAGCGGGCAGTGGTAAAAAACAACCAATTAGCAATGGTAAAAAATGTTTTGAGCTTTACGTGCTGATAACGTGTTAAATAAAAAACCAAACAAAATAATAATAAATGGAGAGAATAATCTGTAATTCTCATTAATCGAAAGCTATTTAAATAGGGATGAATTACAAGTAATTAGCTAGGAGATATTTCAGTTTTAATATAACTCTGATATATTTATCTATATCTCTATCATCATATTCTTTAAAACGCTGGCACACTTATCTTATAACAATTTGATAATTTTTTTATATTAAATAATCATTGTATTTGAAAAAATTATTTGTTGGATTAGCTTGTTTTCATTTACGACAACCAAATTCGTATTTATGACTCGTAATTTATTCATTTAACGTTTTGTTTGTCGGTTAATACGTTTTGATAGGTCCAACCTCATAAAACTTCTAATAAAAGCATAAAAGATCATGTCATCATTTCTTAAAATAGAAAAGAATATGCGTACAGCAAACCCATCTATACGTTGGAAAAATATTTGTCTTTTTATCATTTGATATAATTTTATTGATCCGTCTTCTAGTTTTATAATCTTACCCTGATTTTGAAGTATTATTTATCTCATATCATTAGGTTGTCAATATATATATATATAGAGAGAGGGAGAGGTTACTTTGTTAACCTTCCAAATTGTATTAACTTTATGAACCTTTGTTGACCAATAGGAATTCACTTTCAACCTTTGTTGACCAATAGAAATTCACTTTCAACCTTGGTTGGTTCATTAAATGTCCAAGGGTAGAAAAAATGGTAGTTCATAAAGTGTTTTTTTGCTTAGACTTTTTGATTGAGAGTTACAAAATAACAATTAATTAGGAGGAAGTTACAAAATGTTGTAGCTATTATTAATTTTTAACAAACTTACTATGTATTTTAATTTTTAATTTGTTCATCAACATTCATTGTATCAAAATGGATTTTCCGTATGATCAAAAGTACATTCAATTCATTGTATCAAAATGGATTTTTTGTGTGATCAAAAATACATTCAACCTGGTATATTGAACGATTCTACTAATTCTGAGGGGTTGGACGATGTTTATGGAGGAACCGATCTGTATAATTGTTCGTCATTGGTAAATACATCGACGGGATTAGTTTGTAGTATTTTTGTTCGATTGTTCATGTGAGTTCATTTGTTACATGAATGCTAACCAAAAGGACTATTGTATGCATGTATATATGTCATGAACATATATGAATAGTATTGGTGGTGTGAGATAAAGACATGTGAACAATAATAAAAGGGGGTTAAACTTTCTTGGGGTTGTATGTGTTCATTAGTTCACATACTGACAATATTGGGTGCATTGTAGTTGTGATAAATTGTTTCATGACTGTTCAATATACCAACCACGAGCAAATGTGAAACCAACCATGTGTCAGTTTACATAAACCAGTTCATTAGTTAAGTGTATCAACCATGAACAACAATACCAACCATGTGTCATGAACATATATGAAATAGAATTAGTGGTGCGAGAAGAAGACATATAAATTATTATAAAAGGGATTAAAAGTTCTTGAGGTTGTATGAGTTCATCAATTCACAAACCGACTATATTTGGTGCATAGGTTGTGTGAAAAGTGTTCAATTAATGTACCAACCATGTGTTCTTTTACTTGAATACAAATGAACATCTATGAAAACAAAAAATATAAGACATGCAATCCATTAAATGAGGAGTATGTTAAAGGGGGGGGGGGGGGTAAAAGAAATTGATTTTCCTCAAATCCCCTTAAACACCCTCGTTCATTACAATAACTTACAGAGGGTAAGAGAAATTGATTAAGTATAGGATTTGCTAGTGTTAGTGTTACGAAAACCTCAAGATTCGCAAGACCTTTATCTACGAAAGTTAGGATTCGCAGGACTTTTAAAAATTGAAAACTTGATTAAGTACAGGTTTCACAAGTGCCTTGGTTGCGAATACAGAAGAACTCTCAGGCTACTAGTTTGCGAATCCCCTAAGATTCGCAAGTTGTGTTTACGAATCCTTGATCTTTAACTTCCAAAATTTTCACTAAGTATAGGATTCACAGGTTCATAAAAATCATAACTCTATTTAGGTTGCAAAAGTTAAGTGAAAAGTTCAAAATTTTCTAAGTCCAGGATTCGTAAGTCTATGGTTTGCAAATCCTTGCTTACGAAAGCTGTGTACGAAAGTTAAAACTTTCTTGAATTTTTACTAAGTCCAAAACCCGCAAAATCTTAAAAGTGATTTCTCCTTGTTGTTTGCGAAAACTTGCAACCTGAAATATTTTCTAAGTATAGAACTCGCAACTCTATACTCTGCGAATTCTACTTGCGAAAGCTAGCATTATGAAATTATTCTAAGGCAAGGATTCGCTAAGTATTGCTTTACGAATTGTTAAGGTTTAGCAGGTCTGTTGTTTGCGAATTCAAGGTTTCGCAGAAAGCTTGTTTGCGAATTCTACCTGTTTGCGAATTCTACCTTTCTTGTTTGCGAATTTTGAAGTTTTTCCTTCAGTCTGCGAATCTTTCTGTGGTTCTTATAGCTTGTGAATTCTACACTTGAGTATTTTTAGAAATTTATTTTTCTGGAAATCTTTAGTGTAGATTTTATCCAATTCTTGATTCAAAGATCTTATTAGTTGATTTAAATTCTATAGATAAGTTTGCATAGCAATCCAACTGCTAAAGATGTCTAATCAACTCCTTTCCATGGGCTCTCAGTCCAAACAACCAGTCGTGTTAGCAAATGAGTACCAACATTGGAAGAAACGAATGATCCAGTTTCTGAATCATAAGAGCAGAGATTACATCGACTCTATTACTTCTGGTCCTGTGAACCCCATGATCAGAGTGCCTGGTCAAGCTGCTACACCTACTTCTCCTGAGATTCCTGAGAGATTTGTTCCAAAACCATATGAATACTTCACTGAACGGGAGAAAAAAGTTGTACAAAATAGATGAATAAGCTCTCATCTTTTTGACAATGGCCATTCCTAATGACATCTACAATCGTGTAGACAACAGAAGTCCTGCAAAGGAGATATGAGATGAGTTGGCAAGACAATTCAAGGGTAGTGAAGCTTCAATCCAAGCTAAACAGAATATGTGCATCAATGCATATGAAGGATTTCATGCTAAGGAAGGGGAGACACTGCTGGACACTTACAACAGATACAACATCATCTTGAATGATTTGAGGAGGAACAACATTACAAAATCTGCTTTTGAAATAAATTATAAGTTTATTAAGAACTTGGACTCAGAGTGGAAGAACTTTGCCATCAATCTTCAGATGTCAAAGAATATAGCCCAATAGAACGTGACTGACATCTTCTCCACTCTTTCCCAACATGAAGATGAAGTGAGATAAATCAACAATGAGTACAAGGATCTGAAGGACTCATTGGCTCTTATTGCTGGGAAAGGAAAAGGTTCTAGTTTTGGTCCTGTTTCTTCTTCAAAGTCAAAGAAGAAAGTGTCGAAAGCATTTGTCACTGAGCTTACTAATTCAGACTCTGCTACTAGTGAGGAGGAACTGGAGGTCGATTCTGATGATGATATACAGAGATTTTCTGAAAACTTGGCCCTGATTACGCGCCAATTCAAAATAAACTTTGGCAAAAAGAAGTACTATTCAAAGCTGAAGTATGAAGGGTACAAGAAGGACAAGTCTGAGCTGAGATACAAGCCCAAGTATGGATGGAGAGATGAGAAGAGAGATGACATAATTGAAGAGAAGAAAGAAGAAAGGAAAGAAGAAAAGATAAAAGACAAGAAGGAAGAGAAGAAGGATGAAGCAGGAAGGTGCTTCAACTATGGAAAGTTTGGACACTTCACTAAGAACTGCAAGTTTAAAGATTCAAGAACTCGGAGTACTACGCAAGGAAGTCTTTGATTGCCAAGAAAGTGGAGGAAGGGAAGGCGCTCATGGCCGAGGAGGAGAACTGGATGTTTCAAAGCTCAGACGAGGAAGAGCAAACACACTTCACTCAAGTCTCCTACATGGCAAAGTTTTATGAGTCCTGTTCTAGTTACACAAACAAATCAATTCAAACAATCAACAACAAGATTTACAAACCTGTTTGACTGATTCAATGTAATAGTTTACAAAACTCTCTCTCTCTCTCTGTTAATCTCTTTCTCTCTCTAGTTCTTGATACGTATACAATGATAAGCTCTCTTACACATACTTACAAAAACAACAACACAACTATTTAAACCTACAAACAATGAAAGCAACAAATACAATAGATTTGACTTTTGACTTTATTACAAAACAACTTTGACTTTCACTAAGAGTTGACTAACTCAGCTTTGACTTTCTTGAACTTTGACTTTAGTCTTTATGATTTTGTATCCAACATAATTCATGCTCTAACAATCTCCCCCTTTGGATTCAAGATCACATTTGAAAGGTCTTGCAATACAGTCTTCTCTTTTAAACTCTGTGAGATGCAATCTTTCCCTTTATCATTGTAATCTTTCCAAGTCTGTCTTCGAAGAATATAATAATCTCCCCAAAATATGATAAATAAGGTCTTCAACAATCTCTTCATAAATATCACAATACTCTTTCAGACTTCAGAAAGAAATTATCTTCAGATTCAGCTCGGATTGCTTTAGCAAATAATCTTCAAAGAAAATTTCCTTAAAATCAGCACATCTTCAGAAATTCTTTGATCTTCTTCAAATCTTTACTTTGAATCTTCTGACTTGGACATTTCTGTAAATCATCTCCCAAAACTCCAAAACTTTAACATTTCTTGATACCATCTCCCCCTTTTTGAGCATCGGTATCATCAAAACTTCCTCCAAGAAATGTCTTTGACCAGTCTGATCTGTCCAAGAGCCACTGATTCTGTGATCCATAACCATGTATTCATCCAGATCTTTGCAAATCTAGACAAAATATTCATGTAACACCTGAATCAACAAATGAATCAGTTAATATGTCTGTCAGTAACACGAAGTCACTATGTGTAACGAATACACATTGGAAAGGAGCTTTTTAATGTTCATTCCCCAGGGATTCCATTCAATCATTGAAACACCACAAAGGAAATTTCTATGAATGTTATGACAAAGAAACAAATTCCTTGTGTGTTCATGCTTGTAATAGAAAGAATTAAGCATATGATGATTGCTTTAAGGCTCAAAAATTGTGTAAACCACTAAGACAACAGTAGATAAACAGAAACTCAATGTGCATGATTGAAGTGCAAAGGTGGGGCAGACTTCCTTCTGTTTCAATATCCAGATTTTCCAAATGAAAATCAGATAGATTATGTGCTGTGTCCCCAGAAAAATATGAAACATTTTCTTTTTAAGAAGAAAATGAGTGGCTGGTGGGGTTATAGTCAAGAGTTGGCATGGGCTAGATGCCTGTTTCAATAATGTTCACCAAGAATTGTGAAACATTAGTAATGTGGCTGCCCGACTCAGAAAGTAGTTGGTGCAGAGTTTGATATTCTTTTACTCTGATCTCACACCCTCTTTCTTTTTAATCATTAAGCTCACATCTAACCAAACTCTCATTTCCATTTTACCTCAACGCACAACCCACACTCATTTATTTTTGACTCCTCACACTCAATCTCTAAGGATTAACTTCTTGGGTAGAAATCACTGGTTAACGTGATTCTATAGAAGTTCAATTAAGTCCTAGCACAAAGAACCCATGTAATTTCCTATAAAGCATAAAATTGCTCAATATGGTTTAACTTTATCAGTTAAAGCTCGAATACAAGTCAGATATGTATATATATGCTCAGAATATAATCATGAAGATATGAGCATTTTTAAACATGGAAGTATTTACAAACAAGTATATTGAGTGAATAGATAAGAATGCAAGAGACTTGTTTGAAAATCTGACATTGTATGAAAAATGATCAGAAATGAATGATATAACAATCAAAGCTTATGGTCAAGAATAATGGATATTGTCTATATGAACCAAAATATAGACATTCTTGAAATGAACGTTTCGAAATGAATTTATGCTAAAAAATTCTTTGAAGTACAAGCGGGGTGTCTTACTATCGAAAAATATGTTTCAAATTTGAGACATGGTAAGAACATTTTGAATAAAAAGTCAAACCGGTGTGTGTGAATACTTGAAAGTATATAGAAAAGACAATACACAAGTATTTATCTTTGAAAACACACGGTTTGTAAACATTTAAGTATAAAGAAAATGAAAACATTTAAAATCTCACTTCCAATTCATGAAATCTGCTTAAGAATCGGGAAGTGGTTTGAACATTTAAGAACATGTTTTCTATGATTGAAAGTTGTCCTTCTTTCAACCATATATGAGATTAAGTTAAGAAATTAACCTTTTTCGTGTAGTCTTAAATCTCATGAAGTCAGCTGAAGTCATAAAGATATGATCTTGATAGCTTCTCTCATTCTGCACAAGTCTCAATGTCATGTCAAAGCAACTTTATTCACAAAATTTATTCAAATGTAAATGATATAAAGCAGTAAAACAATTAAAGTACGAGTTCTGATCAAAAGTAATCAGAAATCATAGTCTTACTCCTTTTGATATGACTTATATGCTCCCCCTAAAATCATGCATCACAACAATTTTTTTTTATCAGTGTAGTAAATACAGAAATTAGATAAACTCCCCCCAAAAGAATGTAGATCATCTTAAAGTTCTTATGACTCTCCCCCTGAGATCATGAACAAACTATTAATGTGCAGATATCCTTCAGAAATAATGATAAAAAAAATGATGAAAAATAACAATACTTAACTTTATTAGGTAACTACCGATTATGTCTTACGATTTAGCATACCAAACTTAGAGACAAGAAAATTAAATCTCTTTTCATCTAAGGGTTTGGTAAATAAATATGCAAGCTGATAATCAGTTTTTACAAAATAAAGTTCAATTGTTCCTTTTTCTACATTATCTTTGATAAAATGATACCTGACGTCAATGTGTTTGGTTTTCGTGTGTTGTACAGGATTAGCTGATATGGCGATAGCGCTCTTTGAGTCACAATAGATTGGTATTTTATCAAAATTGAATCCATAGTCTCGCAGCTGTATTCGCATCCACAAGACCTGAGAACAGCAGCTGGCAGCAGCTACATATTCTGCTACCGCGGTCGATGTAGAAACACATAGTTGCTTTTTAGACGCCCAACTAACGAGTTTATCGCCCAAAAATTGAATGTGACCTGATGTGCTCTTTCTATCTAACATACAGCCTGCATGATCTGCATCTGAGAAGGCTATTAGTTCAAAGCTAGTATATTTAGGATACGACAAACCGAGATCTGCAGTCCCCTTCAGATACCTGAAAATACGTTTTACTACAGACATATGAGAATCTTTAGGATTGGCCTGATATCTAGCACATAATTATGTCTGGCCTACTAGAAGTGAGATACATTAAAGAACCTATCATTCCTCGATATGTCCTAACATCCACAGATGTTCCCGAAGGATCAATCCCGATCTTAGTACCAGGTTCCATTGGGGTACCAATCGGTTTACAATTTTCCATGTTGAACTTCCGAAGAATGTCCAAAATATATTTTGATTGATTGATAAAAATCCCATTTGAAATTGTTTGACTTGTAATCCGAGAAAGAAATTCATCTCTCCCATCATACTCATCTGAAAACGTGACACCATAAGGTTTGAAAAGTTCTTACAGTACTTAGGATTTGTAGAGCCAAAAATAATATCATCTACATATATTTGTATAAGAATGATATCGACTTTCTCCTTTTTAATGAATAAAGTAGTATCAACCGTACCTTTCGTAAAACCAGACTTGACCAAGAATTGAGATAGCACATCATACCAGGCGCGAGGAGCTTGTTTGAGTCCATAAAGGGCTTTATCCAAGATGTAGACGTGATTAGGCTTATCTGGATTCATAAACCCTTCTGGCTGCGAGACATATACTTCCTCCTTAAGTAAGCCATTCAGAAAGGCTGTCTTCACGTCCATTTGGTAGACGGTGAAGTTTTTGTGAGTTGCGTAGGCTAGAAACATCCGAATTGCCTCTATACGCGCTACTGGAGCATACATCTGATCATAATCTATGCCTTCCTCTTGATGATAACCCTTGGCGACAAGTCTTGCTTTATTACGGATTACGATACCGTCTTCATCCTTCTTGTTTATGAACACCCATTTTGTACCAATAATTGTTTTGCCTTCAGGTTTAGGTACGAGTCTCCAGACTTTGAGTGCTTCGAACTGGTTCAACTCTTCTTGCATAGCTGTCACCCAATCTGAATCCGCAAGTGCCTCATATACTCGAGTAGGCTCAATCTTTCTCAGAAAGGAATCATGCATACACATTGGTCGTGTGAGTATTGGGCCTAGTGTCCATGTATCCATTATTTACTAATGGATTCTTAGCAAATGAAGTATCCATCTTTGAAATTGAATAACTTTGAAAAGGAGTTGTTCCATGTTTTAAAATTCATTATTTGAAAGGTTCTGTTTTAAAGAGAAGTTCATCAATTTAATTGCTTTTACTTATGTAAAACTCTTGAGCTCTCTAGGCGTTAAGCCTAATCCTTTTTATTTTTATTTTTTTCAGCATGTGCATCAAATTCCTGTTGTGGGTTTTATTAGCGCCCGTCCTTTATAGCCCGAATGTATAGATTGGTGGTATGTTTAGAGGTTAATCTTTATAATGTGGTTGTAGACGAAGTATTTATGGAAGTATTAAGAAATTTGAATAAGGGCTACTTCCAGATTTGGAGTCGGATCGGAGTTGAGTGATAACAGAATCTGTGTTAATCGATCGCCGGAAAGATGCATTAGTGCGCCTTGTAAGAATATCTTTATCGATATTAGGAATGGATCAGTGAAATCTGAGAGTTTTGGGAAGATTAGCGTCGACCGTTGGCTTTGAGTTCGGAACCGTGCAGTTCGAAAGATTTTGGTAGATGGAAAGTTGAGGTCGCTAATTTTCTGAAGATAGTAATTGTCACCTAAGGTTGGGAGGCAACCGTAACCTTGGGAGTAATGGTTACTTTGAAGTGTTGAGTGTTCACTCGGTTAGAAGCGAATTGTGCCCAAGAAGGGTAGCTAATGTGGATGTCGGTATTAGAATCTCGTTATTGATTCTGGCTTTTGAGTTTGAGACGATTTTCTCTGCGAACAGTGTTTCGTTGAGAAGAGTAGATTTCGAGGATGAAATCGTTCTAAGGTTGGGAGATTTGTAACACCCCAAATTTCGTTTGGTCTTTTGCGAAGAAGAATAGAGAAGAGGAGGTTTCTGCACTGTTCTGCAGGACGCACGGGTCGTGCGCCCTCCTTTAGAGAAAACGCACGGGTCGTGCGTATGAAACAGCGGCGAGGCAGTGGACTTGCGCACGGGCCGTGCGCATTTCCTTCTTTGAGGGTTGCTTTTTCGAGGCTAGCTTAAATATCTAGATTGAGAGATATTTTCATATATCTCTCAATATCAGTCTCTCTCTCTCTCTTTCTTTTCTTCATTTCTTCTTTCGATCTTCGAGGTAGCTTTTGGTTGCTAGTTTTCGGTGTTTCTAGCAAGAGGTCGGTGTTTTAAGCTTCACCTCTTCGTCGTGATCGATATCTGGTTTTTCGGGTTTTATTCTAAAACCTACTGGTGAGTTCCTACTACCATTTTACAAACTTTATACATGTCAAAACTCTTATTTGCGAAATCCGAAGTATTTCTACGGTATGATTTCATGTTCTCTACATTTTGATATAAATAAAGTTTTTGGTGATTTTCGGGGTTCCCGATCAGTTTTGACTAAAATGACGGGTTCCGCCTTATAAGAAGTAAAATGATGTTTACTTGCCCATGTTTGTGGCTTATTGAAAGAATGTATATAAACTGGTTTTATGATTATCTTTCTTACCAGCAGTTGGTCTGGAAAATGGCATTTTGAAATATAAATGTGTTGATAGCTATTTATCTAGCTTTGATGGTCGCATAAAATATTGTGACAAGTCATGACTATACTAGTGGATCCCTAGGTATCGAGTCGGCTAATGGCTGGGAACGTTATGCCCCTTCTGTTGTAGTTAGATACATTTGATCCTCGGGGGCACTTGGTACGGTTATGTGAGACTGGTTACTAGCCATGGGTCAAATGTAGTCTAACGAACGAGTATGACTAGTTCATTGGGGGCCTCCCTCACATCGTAGTACGGACCGAAGAGTTCGTGGCCATGGTTCCATGTATTTAGCTCATAACTCAGATTTGTGGCCTACTTTGTGTTCCACTATAATCCTTGGTAAATCGGGTGATCCCCGTCATCGGAAGATGTGTTTTGGACCGGTTGTCCGTTTATTATCAAAGAACTGTATTTTGCATACCTAAACCTTTGAAAAGATTTACTTTGATGCATTTGATTATATCTCTTGAGATTTATGAACTGTATGTTCTCACTAGGCTTTAAGCCTAACACTTTTTCTCAAAAGATGTGTATAACAGGTTTCCCTTAGCGGTGGGTTGCCAGGGTTTTGAGAGACGGGTTTGGTCTCGAGGCTTTTGGGATGACTAGTATTGTAACTGGGCATTTGTTAAGTCCCATTGTTTTCGTGAATTATGGATTGTCATCTGATTAATCTAGATAGATGTGTCTAGATTAGTTTGTTGATGAATTCTATATCTGTACAGGTTTTGCAAAGTCTTAAGGACTGATCCCCTTTATGGGAGGTTTATATCAATACAAGTGTCATGTTGCCATAATTACAGGTTTTAATTTACTCTGATTTTTAGGGTGTTATAGGTGTATTGTAGCATGATTGGTTCTTTACTTTATCTGACTGGAAGTCATCCAGATATCATGTTTGCAACCTGCTTTTGTGCAAGATATCAAGCTAATCCCAAAAGAATCGCACTTTAATGCTGTTAAGTGAATCTTTAGATATCTTAAAGGCACTCCTGATTTAGGCCTTTCGTATCCAAAGGATTCCCTTTTTGATCTCACTGCCTATACAGATGTTGACCATACAGGATGTAAGCTAGATCGTAAGAATACTCCTGGATCATGTCAATTCATAGGAGACAAACTTGTTAGTTGGACATCAAAGAAACAAAACTGTGTTTCTACATCCACTGCTGAGGCAGTGTACGTAGCTGCTGCTAGCTGCTGTTCGCAAGTCCTCTGGATGAATTCACAGTTGAAGGACTTTGGGTACAATTACAAGCAAGTGCCTATTTATTGTGATTCCAAGAGCGCAATTCAATAACTTCTAACCTGGTCCAGCACTCGAAGACCAAGCACATAGATGTATGTTATCACTTCATCAAGGACCACGTAGAAAAAGGTGATATTGAAATGCACTTTGTTCATACCGACTTCCAGTTAGCTGACCTTTTCACCAAGCCGTTGGATGAAAAGTCGTTCAAGTTTCTAATCAGCAAACTTGAAATGTTGAACATGTCTACTTAAATCTTTTCTCATGACTCGAGAGGGAATTTTTTGTATCTTAATCTTGTTGCTTGTGTATTGATTCTCCAACAGTTGCTATTCATATCTTTTACTGACGGGAGAGGAATCATTTCTATAAATGATTACCAATATTCACTTTTGCAGGATACTTCAAGTGACTTTGGCTTCTGGTCATATCAGATCAGGACCTACACTTAATTGCCAAAAGAGTTGGTTTCTGATTACCTCTGATTAGAACCCGCACTTCAATGATTTTCTTCTAAAAAGGATGCCTTAAAGCTCACATCATTCTAGAAGTTTTTGCGTTGAGGGGGAGCTTAACTGTCAAATATTTTTGTTTTGAGGGGGAGAAATGTTGAAACTTTAACAGTTGTATCTGTTAGAGAGAAAAGATATGCGCGTTGATATTGTCATATTCTTCTGATGAGTTGACTTTTCACAGGTTATAGGGGAAGAATCTGAGTTTTTGTCACATATCTCAATAGATAATATCTTTAGGGGGAGTTAAGTATATCATACTCAAGGTATAGATTTCTAATCCTTAGACTCCATGACATCAACTGACCATGGGTTGCCAATGACAAATACTTGTTTACTTGTCATTTCTTTATACTTTACCAAGTATTTTTACACACATTGGTCAGTACACTAATTTTCTTGACTTTGTGATTACGACATCTCAAAAGATAAATCTTTCGATGATAATCCTCCCCTTTGAAATTTCATTGTTTGTTTGAAAATCAGACGTCATTACATTTTCATGTGCTTTCATGGCCAATATGTTTATACATTGTTCGTATAAACACCTTACGTCTTTGGTCTTCTTAATATTTGTTCTTCATGATTAATAGATCTGATTGTAAAGGAATCATCCTTTTTAGCTTCAGCTCTTAAAGGAATCATTGTCAGATTCTCAAAACACTTGATTTCATTCTAGTTGTTTTGAGATATCTTAAATGTTTTAAATGCTCCAATTTCATTCTTATCTTGTCATGAGCATACATTTACTGACATTGATTTATTGTGCTTTCATGTACAAATGACTGTTGAACAACATGTTCTCTTAGTAAAATACGGGATTCGGTATGAGCTTATCAGAACTTCCATGGATTCACACTAACCAGTGTTTCCTACCCCAGAAGTAATCCCGAGTGATTGAGGGGAGAGGGGTTCATTAAAAATAGAAATGGGGAGAGTGCTGAGTTATAATGCAAATGAGAGTTTGGTTATAAGTGAATTCAGTTGATTTAAAAGAAAGAGGGTGAGAGATCAGAGTAAAGGAAAAATAAACTATGAACCACATCTTTTTTGAGACGACCAACCACATAATCTATTATTTCACAGTCTTTGGTGAACAATATTGAAACAGGCAACTAGCCCATGCCACCTCTTGCATATAACCCCACCAGCTACTCATCTTCTTCTCAACAAGAAGATGTTTCATATTTGAACGGGGAAGCAACACATACTCTATCTGATTATCACTTGGATAATTCGGATATTGAAAAAGAAGGAAAATTTCCCTACCTTCGACCCTTTCTCATGCATATTGTGTCTTTGTATAATTTGTTGCTGTCTCAACAAGTTTACATACTTTGAGCCAATGTTAAAAAGCAATCATCTGTGCTTAACTCTTTCATACATATGCACAAACACACATAAATTTGTTTTTTGTCAGAACGTTCGTAGATAGCCATGTGTTATTCGATGATTGAATGGAAGTCCTGGGAAGTCTACGTCACAACCAACTCCTTATATAGTAACTTCGTGTTACTTAGTAACTTTGTGTTACTCAGTAACTTTGTTTACTGACAGACCCTTCTAACTGTTTCATCTGTTGATTCAGGGTTACAACTCCTAAATTGTTTGAATTTGCAAAGATTCAAATAATTACATTTTATTAATTGACGGCCGAATCAGATTCAGATCGTATTTTGAAGATATTAGTATATTTCTCTATCTGGGGGAGATTGCTATTATTTCCAAAGAGGGAGATATTCATGAATACTGAGCTTAAAATTTGATTTGGGGGAGATAATTCTAAGACTGACCTGCTTTGAAATGTTTTGATGATGCTGATTCTCAATATTCATCAAAAAAGGGGAGAATATTCAAGGATTTGAAAGTTAGATCTGAGTTACTTTGTTCAAGAAAGAAAGTTTGTTGAAGATTGCTGAAGGATTCAAGTTTTTCAAAGATTTCAAAGTGTCTGAAACTATATGAATTATCAAAAGTCTGACTGAAGATGATCGTTAGAAGGACACTTCATTCCAATTTTAGCAAAAAGGGGAAGGTTACAGTTTCCTCAAGGTTGTGAAGACTGTGAAGAGCTATAAGTTTTGAAGTTGTTAACGACATATCTACTATAGTTTTCAAGAGAAGTGAAGACCCGAAGAATATTGCTAATTTTTTTTTAATCTTGAATCCAAAGGGGGAGATTGTTGGATCATTAGTTGTATTCAAGATTAAAATGTAGAAAGGGGTCTTAATTGTAATTGTCTATAATTTCCGAGGGGGTAATTTATACTTATCTAGGTTTGATAATGCCTTGGTCATGTTGACCTATATAAGGCAATGTTTCTTTGAGAATCCCTAGGGCTTTATTTGAATTATTTTAGACACAAGGTAGTGATTACACAAAGAACACACACTCACACTTAGACTTGTGGCACAAGACATATATGGCTATTTTGATTGATTCTTTTTTATCTCTTATCATTATTGTGTTGTGTAAACATTTATCAACAAATATCTGGGCTCAACAACTTTCATGGCACCGCACTAATGTTTCCATCGAGACTGCCTAACTACTGTATGCCATCCAACATGACTTCAACTTTGATGTCGGACGCATCATTCTCGGCCAAATTCTCAAGACCGGATGCGAAAAGCGGGGCCTCCTCTATTTCTCGTGCCTTATTACCCATTTCTATAGGATGGCTGAGATAGGCGCAACTTCTGATGAGACTGTCCTTGAGGCACCCATGTCTTATGTCGGTAAGATAGCCTACAACTCTTTTTGCATACATCATGGGCTGCCTAAACTTCCTACTGAAGGTCAATATCGGAACAGAGGGCGAGGAATAGTGGCACAAAAGAAGGTTGAGGCTCGGCAAGGCGCGACGACTATGGGTGCAGGACCACCCCCCCCGGGTGGTGGTTATCCGGAAGTTCAGTCCACTTGGGCGACACAGATTAGAGAGATGGTGGATGAGTTGCGGGTAGGACAACAAGCTCAAGGAGAGATTTTGAGCGAGATGCGAGTGGGACAAGGGTGTACAAACCAGCTCCTTGATCAAGTATATCAACTTTTGGATAGGCGGTTCACCAATGTGAGTTATACCCGAGGGCCCCGCAATGTCATATATGATCCATCCTCCTCGTAGCATCAAGAGGGCGAAGACTGACTGGTTTGTTTTTCTTTTCACTTTGTTCATGCTGCTTCTGTTCACTTATGTATTTTTGCCATTTCAAATGTGATGGTTCACTTGTACAAAGAATGCTTTGGAACCGATGGGGCACATTGGGGAGAATGTGTTTCAAAGGTTTGGAGTTGTTGTTTTTGATTTTTAGTGGGTTGACCTGTATGAACTTTTATTTTGATCGTCAGAAATGCATTGCTTATATTAATGCTTATTTAATCGGATTGAATACATATGTTGGTAGTTATTGGTTAGGTGAGATAGAAAAACGTTTCTTGACATGCATACATGTTGTTGAGTCGTGTTGTAGAGAAATAGAGTAGTTGTGTACATAATTGTGGACATTAGTAGAGATCACCCTAGTGAGATTTTGAGCTTCGATGCCGTTGATTCTGAGTGATGCTTCATGTTTGTTCATCATCTTTATACACGTTTTAATCCTTTCAATTTGATAGTTGGATCTTAATTATTCTTGCATTGAGTAGTAAAGATTAATCTTCAAGTTTAAAATGTGTATTATTTGTGAAATTTTGTGGACATTGAGATATAATATCGAGTTATGTGTGCAATTTCCTTTGGTCTATCATCTATCTTCCCTCTTTCTTGCCCTTTGTTGATGTGTTACCCCTACCCAATTTGCGGCCATTACTAAAGCTCAAATACCTTAATCTATCCGGATACACTAACCTACCCGTAGTCTAAGTGCATCATGGATTAAGAGAGGTAACCAATGACGCAAGAAACATTTTTGGGGGTGAATCGATGAAAGCATGAAAGAGTTGTTAGTCAAAAGAAAAAAATCAAAAAATCAAAAATAAAAAATAAAAAATAAAAAATAAAAAAAAGAAATAAAAATTCAGAATAAAGTTATTGTGTACCTATGATAGATGGAAGCCTTGCATTAGATGTGTGGTTGCTAAAAAAATGTGCAAATCATAGAAGGGAAGACGAGAAGTGTAGAGTCACTATTAGTTTTGATGCACTTAGGCTAATTGTACTGTGACCATTTCTTCTTCTTCCACTCCCTTTAACCGTATTACATCCCTTTAAGCCCTGATTGTTCTTTTGGAAAACGTGATTTTGTGAATAATACATGTTTTATTTGTATCTTACTACTCAATTCCTTCCATGAGATCTTATTTGATCATTGCGTGTTTCTATACTATCACATGCGGATGATTTTGCTAATTTGTTGTACATTAACTCTCTCGCATGTGTTTGTGATAAGTTTGAACCTAGGACTCAAGTGTTAAAAGAGCATCCTGTGAGGTTAGGGTCGAAACGAAATCCTCCACTAGTTGTGTACATGATGAAATAGATCTCAATGAGCATTTACTTGATAACAGTTTCATATCAATAATAGTTTTGTCTATGCTCAGTCTAATCAAGTATATAAGAAATGTATGTTGGTTCTTATTAACTTTGTATTACTATCTCCTTGTTTTATGTGAATAAAATATTTTTTCATGTGATCCCTTTCGAAAACCCGTCACTTCTGTAAGCTTGCCTGTATGTCATTATAGTATTCCTTTATGCCAAATTTTGCTTGAGGACAAGCAAAAGCAAGGTTTGGAGTGTTGATAACTTCGTTATCTGACGGGTTTTTACCCTCTCAATCATAAGTATACGACTCGTCTTGAAGTGAGAATTGATATTTCAGACTAATAATTTGTGCAAGTGTTATCTAGACATACAAGATGTCAAGTGGAAGAAAAATTGCGTATTATTACTCCATTTTGACATCCCGGACGAAGAAAGCATCGAACCAGGTGAACGGACGAAAAAAATCAGAATTTGGAGCCATGCTATTGTGCCACGCGACAGTGACATATGACACAATCGCGGGCAAAATAGCGCCACTTGTACCATGAGTGTGGAATCTCGGGCAACAGTGCCACACAACCGTGACACTGTCACTGTCGCGGTCGGGGTCTGAGGGTATAAAAAGCTACAAAATCTTAAATTTTAGGGTTATCTTAGGATTGTTGGACGCTAGGGTTATAGGGGAGCTGTTGAGGCCATTTTTGGAGCTGAGAAGAGACCTTGCATTGATTGGGAAGGTGGAAACAACGTTTGGGGCTTAAAATTGGTAGTGTGTATCAATCATTGAGGGAGTATTATCATTCCACTTGTATTTTGTTGAGAAACAATGTATTTAGGTGTTGTCATATTCTTCTCATTGGTGTTATTTACTACTAGTAACATGAGCTAAACATTTTTGAGGTTGGGGGAAGGATGAATTTTGGTTTTATACCGTTGAATATATGATTATTGCATTTATTTAGTCATTACACTTGTTGGTTGAAGTTTATCTTCCTTGTTCTTATGGTTTATGAGATTGTCCATCTTGTTCATCTTTTGGTTATATTCCCCCGTGAGAAATTGGTTTAATAACTTGATAAAATTTAGATAAACCTACAGTGAGATAGTGGATAGAGATATACCGAGTAAACCCTAGTTTTGTATTTGTGATTCTTATGCTTAATGAGTTGAATGTTTATGTGTACTGGTTGAGAGACTTCAATATATATTGCATGATACATTATTGCTATTTCTCTCTCTCTCTCTCTCTCTCTCTCTCTCTCTCTCTCGAGAGATAGATAGAGAGTAGTAAGTATATTTGGAATTGCTAAATTTGACCTTGTATATTGATTGATTGAACGTGTGTTGTTTATTTGTTGGTGGAATCCAAATGAAATCCAAACCCTAGCATTTCTTTATCAATTAAGTATTATCTTTGTGGTGCTTGAATTATTGTTTGAGTAGTATTTCCCTGCTTGCTTCCATTTTCTCTTGATAAATAGTTAATTAATCATATTCAAATCACTTTTTCAACAGTCCAGTTAGAATTTGTGGTATCCTTTATGGTACTTAAACTCGTAGTTCCTTGGATTGATACTCGTACTTAGTACGTATTACTTGATTGACACCGTATACTTGAGGTAGATTTGGAGGATTGCATAAACCTTCTATCACCCTCCGCTCCTACCCCAAGAGTCCCACCACTATAATGACCTGCTATACATGTAATTTAAGAAAAAGTGTTAGGATAACGCCTAGTGAGATCAAACAATTGCAAATTAAAGTAGAAAGTAAGTAAAGCGGAATTCTAGTTTTGAAATGATACATCTTACCATTCGAATTGAAATTAAATCTAACTGAATCATATAACATCTTGCGATGATAGGGAGACTCGATTTCCATGATCACTGACGGAACAAAAAATTAAGCCATAACACATGTTAAGTAAGTCACATTCATGGATTATAATCAATTTGATATATCAAGCTCAACTACTCTAAGTCTATTGCTCATGGAATCTCAAGTTCAACCATGCCAATTACACTTTACTGCTCTTGGGCGATGCTCGGCCGAATGGTACACATCTTACTTTCCCATCGAGACCCATTGCCTACTCCATATCATAATAGGGAAAATTACATCCCTTTTTAAGATATAATAAACTTTTATGCCTATGGATCTATTACATTATAGTCTAGCAAGTTTTATGCTACTGTTCGTAGATTTATGCAACCCCGAATTGAGCGTGCAAATAGATCTCAACGCAAGTATACATATTGATCTACCGTTGTTTTCTTAACAAGAAATAGTGGTGCAAAGTACCGAATATCGATCCACAGAGATGGGTGTAAAAATTTGTCTCTAAGTCCAATCCATTAAAGCTAGTTTCAGATGGCAAATTCGAAGAAAATCTTTTGATTGGTTGGTTGATTATCACTAAAGCAATTAATTAAAATGGAGCAAGGGGTACAAAGATCCGTTAAGACAAAACAAATAATCAGGTAAAAATATATCTGTTAGCGCACAGATCTATTGGATTAAAGATCATCCAATCTGAAGATCGCAATCTGAAGCTAAAGCTGGAAAGTCGACTCTTAATATTAGTCTAAAGTCAGTTTGTAATAAAATGTCAAAGTTAGTTTTAGTATTTTATTATTATTCCTAAATATATAAGTTATTAGATATTTTAAGATATTATTTAGAATTAGATATTATATTAGTTAGTGTGTTGAGAAAGATAACATAACACAATCAGATTACAACACACATACACTCACGTTTACTGTTCATCAGAGAGAAAAACATAGAGAGCTTCAAATGAGAATTCATATCAAACTCTTGTAATCGTGGTTTGTTATTCAAACAAGTTGGTAATCAAATATTGTTTGTGTTGTTATTGATAAGAACTTGATTATATTTTTGGACCGAAAATTGGTATCAGAGCCTAAACAAGATTCAAATCAAGTTTTAAAATAATCGACTTTGTGTTCTTCATTTCAAAATCATTTTTGAGTTTGAGTGTGCTTTTGGAGTTGAAATCGACCAGGTTGTGATCGATTTGTGGTCTAGATCGATTGGGAATAGTTTAATTTCATTATAGAGCATCAAACGATTAAATTTTTGTGATTTTGTTGCAAAACAATTCACGAGTTTATCTCACTGTTCCATCGATTGGATTTTCAAAAAGTGCTTGTTTTTGCGATCAAAGGCTTGTAATTTGTTCTAGAAGGGTTAGTGGTCGATTTGTCAAATTTGGGAGTGCTAAATCAAAGTCTAGATAGGTTTATTTGTCAAATCAGTCGATTGTTCGAAGCTGCAGGGACGAACTTGCGAGAATGAAATTATTTGCGCCAGTTCATAGTCAGTTTTGCACCATCAACGTCTTGCGCAAACTTGACTTTTGCGCTATCAGTTCATCGCGCAAACCTCCAATTCACGCGACCTGCTTCTCGCGCAAAACTCTAAAACTCGCTAGCTTCAGTTCTCACAAATCTCAGAACGCAAATTCCTAATTAGCGCAAGTAAACTTTTGCGCCAATACCTCATAGCGCAAAGTTGCCTTTTGCGCCAACTCCTTTTAGCGCAACTTGACTTTTGCGCCAGCTTCTTCTAGCGCAAAGTGTTACTTCGTGCCACCTTCACCTCGCGCAAAACTCTTTTGCGCCAGCCACCTTTAGCGCAAAGTGTGTCTTTTGCGCCAGTACCAGACTTAGTCTTTTTCAATCTGAATCAATGACATCTAGAGAAGATCTAGCTATCGAAACTGACACAAAGCCACCAGTACTCTTCAGGGGAGAGTATGAGCAGTGGAAAGATCGGTTCATGGACTTCATTGAAAGACATGATTTGGGAGTACTCATCAGGAAATCTATAGAAGAAGGAATTATGGCACCTGTTATGAAGACTCGTATGGAGGGTACTCAGGAGATAGATTATCCACTTAGGTATGATGAGCTCGATGGTGATAACCTAAAGAGAGAAAAAGGTGATAGATTAGCAAAGTCTTACATTCTTCAAGGCATTCCTAATGAAATATATGTGAAAATAGACAACTACAAAGCTTCAGGCAAAGAGATATGGGATCAGCTAGAGAAGATGATGCTAGGTTCAAAAGTTGGAAACCAGCTGATGATATCCAACTGCCTAAACAACTATGAAGAATTCAAAGGCAAAGTTGGAGAGTCATTAGCAGGAACATATGACAGATTTGTGACCTTGCTGAATGAATTAAGCAAAAACAAGGTCACTAAATCGCAAATAGAGCTGAATGTCAAATTCCTAAGCATTCTTCAGCCAGAATGGAAAAGGTTTGCCAGACAAATGAAGCAAATCAAGGATCTAAACGAGATTCCACTTCATGAGGTATATGAAACCCTCAAACAAAATGAAGAAGAGGTGGATGAAATCATGGATGAAAAGAAACAGGCTAAAAAGACAAGTGCTGACTCAATTGCTCTTGTTGTGAAAAAGAAGAAGAACAAGATGATTGTGTCTGAATCAGAAGAAATTGAAAGTGAAACAAACTCTGACTCGGATGACTGTGAATAACTGAAACAAGCAATGCTTATGCTGACTAAGGCTTTTCAAAGAAAGTTCTACAAAAATCCAAGCTCAAACAGTCAGAGGTATTCTTCTGGTCCAAGGAACTATGTTCACAAAGAGAGGATTGAAGGTAAGAGAGTAGAGGAAAGGAGGCCGGAAGAGAGAAAGTATAAAGCTGAGGAAACTCGTTAGTCAGAACCTCCAAAGTTCTACAACTGTGGTAGACTTGGACATTTTGCCAAAGACTACCGAAGACCCAAAGTTAGAAACTCAGACTACTACAACAATAAAATGCTTCTAGCAAAGCAACAAGAGGCTGGAAAGGCATTGATGGTAGAAGATGAGTACTGGCTAGATCATTCAGACCAGGAAGATGAGAATGAAGAGAAGGACGAGACAACACACATGTGCTTAATGGGCAAGCAGGAAACAGAAGCTGAAGCTGATTCCGATGATGAGGAAAATGAGGTATGTGATTTAAATCAATCAGATTTCTTAAATAAAATGCATGCCATGTTGACTAAACTCGAAGAGTTAGAGTTGAAGCTTAAGCGAGAAAAAGGTGTTATCAATGACAAAAACTAATCAATACAGAAACTTAGCGAGGATATTGCTGAGAAGAAAGTATTGATTGAGACAATGCATAAAAACTTTGGTAACTGCGCTAAAGAAAAGACTATAATTCTCAAATAGATATCTGAAACAAATTCTAAATTACGAAAATGTATTTTTCGTGTTCTGAAGAAAACAAATCTTTACTTGCAAAATTAAATGCTTTGGAAGGGAAGTTATACTCACTGGGTCAAACTGAACAAACCATTCATCTAAACAAACCCAAAGAGAATAGAGAGAATTGGGGACTGGGTTATGAGAATCCTCATTACCTTAAAAACGGTATATCTGAATTGCATGCACTTTATGATTTTACATTTATGAAACTTTCTCAACGATACCCTGACCTTAAAGTTTTCTGGACTGGACTGTCTAAAGAGGATGAAGCCAAGGAAACCGAAAAACGAAAGATCAAATCCAAATTTCAACTTCCATTTATTTATGGGAAAGTTGAATCAAAGTAATGATTTTGTTCAATCAAAATCTCTTTCAAATGATTTCTTTGAGAGTTATTCTGTAAAAGAAATGGAAGCGAAGCCTATTAAAGGTAAACTTTACGTCCCTCCTCTCATTTTGGAAAGTAAAATTTCTGAACTTGAGGAATCATTATCAGATGAAAGAACTTTGATTGATATTGAACAAAAAGTGTTTTCTACTGTGCTTAAGTATTCTGTTCTTTCTAAATCAACCAAGGCTTCAAAATCTAAAGATATGCTTGGTCTACTTGATGAAGGGTATGATTTTTGAAACTTTGATGGTGTTTTAGATGATTGTTTTGATCAATTTGATTTTAGTGCCAAACTTCCTAACCATTCGTCTTTTGTTGTGAATTCCTTTGGATTATCCAGTAAGTGTGTGAAAGGTAAATCACCAACAAAAGTTGATGAAACAGTTTTTGTGAAAACTAAGAATGCGAAAGGTAAGAATAAATCTCAGCATTCACAGAAACCGATCACTACTGGTAAGCAAAAGAAGAAGCATTTGTCTGTTGCTCAACAGTCTAACTCAAAGGTTTCAAATGTTTCAGATCTGAGCAAGAAAAGGCTAGGAGTTAAATATAAATGGAAACCAAAACAGGACTAGTAAAGATGTTTTGATTGCTGATGTTTCTATTTTGAAACCAAAACTTGTCATTTCTCGCAATAAATACTTTATGAAGCAATTATTCCAGTTATCTATATCTGCTAGAAAGTCTTCATATTATGATAAACATGTTTCTACTTCTTGTCAAGATTCTGATGTTTGGTTTGGCACATATCATGTTCACTCTTATCATTCAAATTCTTCAATTGAATCTCAAAAGAAAAGAGGACCCAATTTCAAATGGGTACCAAAATCATGTACTAACACTGGAGGACCCATTTACAAGTGGGTACCTAAATCTCTTGTTTAGTAATTTCTCTTTTGCAGACCCGTCATATATGGCATCGACGACTCTCTCACCTCAACTTTAGGTACATAAACAAGCTGGTAAGTGAAAAGCTAGTTAAAGGACTTCCAGAGCTGAAGTATGAAAAAGAACACCTGTGTGCAGCATGTGAAAAAGGAAAGATGAAGAGAGCTCCACATAAACCAAAGCCTGAACCAAGTACAAGATCTCCGTTATAGTTGTTGCATATGGACTTATACGGTCCGATGCAAACGCAAAGTCTAGGCGGAAAGAAGTACATACTAGTTATCGTGGACGATTACTCGCGATACACTTGGGTCAAATTTCTACGTTCAAAAGATGAGACACCTGATGTTCTCATTACATTCTTGAAGACGACCCAGGTAAATATGAAGAAACCGGTCAAGCTTCTAAGAATAGACAACGACACAGAGTTCAAGAAAAAACAGTTCAAGAATATCTCGAATCGGTCGGGATATCACATCAATACTCTGCTGCTCGTACACCTCAACAGAATGGAGTGGTCGAAAGAAGAAATCGTACGCTAGTCGAGGTTGCTCAAACTATGCTAAGTCAATTTGACTTATCTCTATTTATGTGGGTTGAAGTTGTATCGACTGCGTGCTACATTGAGAATCGATCCATGATACACCGCAGATTTACGAAGACTCCTTATGCTTTAATCAACTACCGAACACCGACAATCCAATATTTCCATATATTTGGGTGTAAGTGTTATGTTCTAAACGATAGAGAGAGTCTGAACAAGTTCAGTGCCAAGGCGGACGAAGGCATCTTCATTGGTTATTCCTCTACATCTACTGCATTCCGTGTATATCTGAAGAAGTCAAAAACAGTTGTTGAAAGCGTAAACGTCACATTTGATGAAGAGATGGCTTCTGAACAACACAATTCAGAACCCGTGATAACCAGAGTACTAGCTTCTGGGCAAAATAGTCCAGAACCTGCTTCTCAAGCGATCAAATCAGATGAAGCATCAACGTCTACTAATCATTTATGTGATTTAGATTTATTATTTGAACTGTTTTATGATAAATTTCTTGGATCTAATGTGAATAAATCTGTTGTGGTTGATAGGATGGAAGACTCAATGACTACTCATCCAACCAGTTCAGATATCTCTACTGAATCCAACTCCCCGATTCAGCAAGAAATTCCAGTTCAAATGCCGACTCCAACAGTTGAAGCTGTGACAAATAATGAAAAGACAGAAGTTGCTGTATCAGTAGGATGTTCTGTACAGACTGATCTACAGACGGACCAAGCTGTACCTGTTGAGCCTTCTGCACCTACTACTTCAACTGCAACCATCATTCTTCCTGAACAACCTGAAGAAGGTACTAGTGGATTCTTAGATGATAATATTGATATATATTCATATAATCCACTTCCTCATGAACATAAATGGACCAAAGAGCACCCGATAAGCCTGATCATTGGCGATCCAACCAAACCGGTGCAAACTAGGCCAACTTTAATGAATATGTGTATGCATGCATCCTTTCTGAGCAAGATCGAGCCATCTTGCGTATCCGAGGCTCTTGCCAATTCAGACTGGGTGACTGCAATGCAAGAAGAGCTGAATCAGTTCGACGCACTAGAAGTCTGGAGACTCGTACCCAAACCTCAAGGTAAAATCATTATAGGTACGAAATGGGTTTTCAAAATCAAGAAAGATGAAGATGGTACCGTTATCAGAAACAAAGCAAGACTTGTTGCCAAGGGATACAGGCAAGAGGAAGTAATAGACTACGATGAGACTTATGCTCCTGTGGCGCGTTTAGAGGCAATTCGAATGTTTTTGGCCTACGAAGCTCAAAAGAACTTCACTGTCTTTCAAATGGACGTGAAGACCGTCTTTCTGAATGACATTCTAAAGGAAGAAGTCTACGTCTCGCAGCCAGAAGGCTTTGTCAATCAAGAGAAATCGAATAATGTCTACATTCTCGACAAAGCACTCTATGGACTGAAACAAGCTCCTCGCGCCTGGTATGATGTCCTATCTCAATTTTTAGTCAAGTCTGGTTTTACAAAAGGTACGGTAGATACCACTTTCTTTATTAAAAAGGAGAAAGCCGATATCATTCTTATTCAAATCTATGTGGATGATATTATTTTTGGCTCTACAAATCCTAAGTACTGTAAGAATTTTTCAAACCTAATGGTGTCAAGATTTCAGATGAATATGATGGGAGAGATGAATTTCTTTCTCGGATTACAAGTCAAACAATTTTCATCGGGGATTTTTATCAATCAATCAAAATACATTCTTGATATTCTTTGGAAGTTCAAAATGGAAAATTCTAAACCGATTGGTACCCCAATAGCACCAGGTACTAAGATTGGCACCGATCCTTCTTGAAAGGTTGTTGATGTTAGGACTTACAGAGGGATGATAGGTTCTTTGATGTATCTTACTTCTAGTAGTCCAGATATAATGTTCTCTACATGTTTATGTGCTAGATATCAGACCAATCCCAAAGAATCCCATTTGTCTGTAGTTAAGCGCATTTTTAGGTATCTGAAGGGGACTGCATATCTTGGTCTGTGGTATCCTAAATATACTAGATTTGAACTAACAACATATACAGATGCAGATCATGCTGGTTGTATGCTAGACAGGAAGAGCACGTCAAGTCATATACAGTTCCTCGGTGATAAACTCGTAAGTTGGGAATCGAAGAAGCAACTTTGTGTATCAACTTCAACGGCCGAAGCAGAATATGTAGCTGCTGCTAGCTGTTGTTCTCAGGTATTGTGGATGAGAACACAACTGCGCGACTACGGTTTTCACTTTAACAAAATCCCGATCTACTATGACTCAAAGAGCGCCATCGTGATAACAGCGAATCCTGTTCAGCACACCAAGACCAAACACATAGATGTCATGTATCATTTTATCAAAGATAATGCCGAAAAAGGAACAATTGAACTTTTCTTTGTAAAAACTGATTATCAACTTGCAGATTTGTTTACCAAACCTTTAGACGAAAATAGGTTCACCTTTCTTGTCTCTAAGCTTGGTATGCTAAATCTTAAGACATAATCAGTAGTTACCTATCAAAGTTTTCTAATTGTATATTTTTTTATCATTTCTTCATTCTTATTTCTGAATGATATCTGCACTTCAAATATTCTGTTCATGATCCAAGGGGGGCGTATGAGAAGAAATTGACAGATGGTCAATATTAATTTGAGGAGAAGACTCACTAATTTCTGCATTTACCTTTTTAATGTCAAATTTTTGTGATGCATGATTTTAGGGGGAGTTTTACAAGTCAAAGGAGTGAGGATATGACTTCTGATTATTTCAGATCAGAACTCGTACTTTCATTGTTTTACTGCTTTTTGTCTTTTAATTCAATGTGAATAACATTACTTTGACTTGACTTTAATACTTTTGCAGTTTGAGAGACGCCTACATGTTCATATCTTTATGACTTTAAGCTTAGCTTTATGAGATGTAAGATCGCACGTAAAGGTATAATCCTTTATCTTAATCTCATGTATGGTTGAAAGAAGGACAACTTTCATTCATTGAAAACATGTTCTTAAATGTTCAAATCACTTTCTGATTCTTCACCAGATTTTATAATTTGAAAGTGTAATTTTCAATGTTTTCTTATTAATCTTTGAGCTTTAACTGATAAGTTAAACCATTTTGAGCATCATATGCTTTCTAGGAAAACATCGGATTTCATTGTGCTAGGACTTAACACAACTTCTATGGATACACGTTAACCAGTGTTTCCTACCCAAGAGGTTAATCCATAGTGATTGAGTGTGAGAAATTTAAAAGAAATGAGTGTGGGTTGTGTGATGAGCAATAATGAAAAAGAGAGTTTGGTTAGCAGTGAGCTTAATGTTTAAAAGAAAGAGGGTGTGAGAACAGAGTTAAAAGAATATCAGAACTCTGCACCAACTACTTTCTGAGCCGAGTAGCCACATTTCTAGTGTTTCATATTTCTTTAGTGAACATTATTGAAACAGGCAACTAGCCCATGCCAACTCTTGATTAACCCCACCAGCTACTCATTTTCTTCTCAAATAGAAAATGTTTCATTTTTCAAAGGGGAAGCAACACATTTACTATCTGATTTTCATTTGGAAAATCTGGATATTGAAAAGAAGGAAGTCTGCCCCACCTTCGCACTTCAATCATGCACATTGAGTCTGTGTTTAACTTACTGTTGTCTTAGTGGTTTACACAATATTGAGCCTTATAAGCAATCATCAAGTGCTTAATTCTTTCTATCACTTGCACGAACACACAAGGAATTTGTTTCCTTGTCATAACATTTATAGAAATTACCTTTGTGGTATTTCGATGATTGAATTGAAGACCTGGGGGAGTGAACATCAATAAGCTCCTTTACAATGTGTATTCGTTACACACAGTGACTTAGTGTTACTAACAGGCATTTTAACTGATTCATTTGTTGATTTAGGTGTTACACGACTATTTTGTCTGGATTTGCAAAGATCTGGATGAATATATTTTGAATTGACGAATCAGAGGCTCTATAAGAAAGAAATTTCTTGACATAAAAGTTTTGATGAACTCGTTGCTCTTTTCATCAAAAAGGGGGAGAAGAGCTACACAAGAAATGGGGAACAACACAAGTTCAGAGCAAGTATTCTGAAGACATGCTGATTTGAGAGAAATTTTCTTTGAAGATACTTTGCTACAACATTCTGAGCTAAATCTGAAGATAATTTCTTCCCATTATCTGAAAGAGAGTTTATCTACGTCTTTTGGGGAGATTGCTACTTGTTGAAGACTAAGAGGGAGATTGCATCTTCTGAGCTGAAAGAGAAGACTGAATTGCTAAATCATTTTAGTAATAATTTTGATCCAAAGGGGGAGATTGTTAGCGCACAGATCTATTGGATTCAAGATCATCCAATATGAAGATCGCAATCTGAAGCTAAAGCTGGAAAGTAGACTATTAATATTAGTCTAAAGTCAGTTTGTAATAAAATGTCAAAGTTAGTTTTAGTATTTTATTATTATTCCTAAATATCTAAGTTACTAGATATTTTAGGATATTATTTAGAATTAGATATTATGTTAGTTAGTGTGTTGAAAAAGATAACATAACACAATCAGATTACAACACACACACTCACATTTACTGTTCATCAGAGAGAAAAACACAGAGAGCTTCAAATGAGAAATCATATCCAACTCTTGTAATCGTGGTTTGTTATTCAAACAGGTTGGTAATCAAATATTGTTTGTGTTGTTATTGATAAGAACTTGATTATATTGTTGGACCGACAATATCGCAACATTCCTTCATTATCTCAAGATCGAAATTTTATATCACTCAAAAATGTTTTCATACATGTAAATAGTTGTCAATTGTTTACATTTAATCTTCACATAATATATAATCTTGATTTAAATAACTCGAACAATCATGCTACATTTGATACACTTTTTTTTACCTTTTCCTATGTCTTAGTCTTAATTTATCTTCGTATCCGAAGCTAAGGCGATTAGCCTAACATAACTTGGGAAAGGTAAATGCTTGAAATGTATATGACGACAATTGAAAATGCATGAAATAATGAGCGAGAACTAGAATTTAGGAAATGAAACTTGTTGTGCAAAGAATGATTTCAAGACGAGACAATAAGTAAGAAGCATGAATTATAAAGGGCAATAATTAAACAACGATAATTAAGTGCAAAAAAGTAAATTGCAGAAAGTGAATAACTAGAAATTAAATCGCGGAATGTAAGTTACAAGAAATTAAATTGCATGAATTAAAAGACTAGAAAGGGGGTTTAGAAGGAACTTTGATCACAAGGAAGTGACGTCGTCCCTTGTAAGAGAAATGAGTAAAATCACAAGATTAGTGAAGATTAATTATAAAAACTTTTGAAAGAAATGCGACAAGTAACGAGGTGAAAGGAAGAAACTTGGGAATTACTCCAACTTGAAATTAAACTTGATCAACAAAAACACACTTCCAATTGATTGCTAAACAACCAATTATCCACAACTAAGATAATTTTTCTCCTTGTATTCACACCTATTTCTCCATTGCAAAAAATGAAGAAAGAGAAGAGAAGAAAGAGATATGCTAACTAAGGGATTTCTCCCCTTGAAAGACTTTTTAAAAACCTAACCTTACCCATCTATTTATACACAAAATGGATGGGCAAGATGACCAAAACGCCCCTAAAAGGCTTATGAAAATTACAACTACCATTAAAACATAAACTTAAGTGTTTTAAAGCCCACAATTCGGCCCAAGGCCATAAGAGATATCGGACCATGGCCTTAACCAAAATTTTAAACAAACCTTGTCCATGTTTTCGGTCCAAAGGAAAGATGTTTGGCCCATCAACACAACACCACATCTCGGCCCAAGTCCAATCAAGAAAAACTTTAAAAGTCTTCACCAAAATCCACCTACTTGTCATCTTCAGTTTGTCTCTTATTGTGGCACAAGTTTTCTACCATTATTCAAATTGAGGTGCTTTTGGGGTTATTTTAACCTCTAGCGTCTTTGACACTGTTTTTGCAAACCAAGTTCTAGAACTTTTTGCTCTAATTGCTTTGTGTGTGTGTGGGTTGGTTGCAAAAATTTTGGCTATATTTGTGTATGTGTATGCATTTTGGGATTGGATCAAGGTTTTGTAGAGATGACATCCCTCCCCCAAAATTAAGGGATTCGATGTCCTCATTGAATGGTGAGTGTGATCCAATACCACTGAAAGAATGGTATGGTATTCCAAGGGTGGAGATAGTTTCTATAAAAAGGGTAGTGAGACATAAAGACATGGAACAAGTATCCTATGGAACTATCTAAGCCAGAAAAAAGGGTACAAGAATGATGATCGGTGGTATGATAAATGGAAAGAACGTATATATGAACTCCTAATTCTCATTCTATATAAAACAAATTTAATTGGTGACAAACTCAAAACATTTTTGCATGATGATTTTATTTAAACTAAAGTACTTATCCTAAAAACCAACAAAGAGGTATAAAACTCTCAATTGTTGTAAATGCTCAATTTGATACCAAGGTGGAATAAAATAACAATGACTCCCCCAAACTGTTTATAAAGACAATTTGGTGCTTCATTGATCTTGTTATTGAAGCATATGACAACTTGATTATACCTAAGACTTAACTTGATGGATAGCAAGGAATAAAGCATAAAAAATGGACATCTTTAGTAGTTCATTTGACAGCCATTTATGAGACCTTGCCTGTTGCTTACCATGAACATAAAACTCTTGATAACAGTTACCTAAAGAAATGCTAGAAGAGTGTAAATATGATGGTGTGTGGCACTTGGTCTTGCTTCTCCGCAATCTTTCAATACTTTTCCTGTTATTGATCATCTTCTCGGTGAAAAAATGATCAGTAGGCAAAATAGTGAGTTTTGAGTTGGATAACAGTTTGTGTAGGATGGTTGTCCATGACATTCTAGCATTGTTTCTATCTTGACAATTCGTGATGTGGTTGGGGATAATCTTTCCCACATCTAAGGGTATACCTTTCAGAATGTAGTAGAGTAACAACACTCTTTCCATACCAATATTTGAATCATGACATGTAGGGTAGAGAGTATGTCTGATAAAGAAAAATCAGGTATTGGGCTCTTAGAACCCTTATCCTTCCTTTAAATCACCATATGGCCTCTTCATGGGCTAAGGTCTTTAGAAAATCATTCAAATCAGTATCTGAGTCGTGTGTATATAGTTTGTCCAGTGTGGAATGAACCACTGGAGTGAGACCGAGTATTTGATCATCTTGATAACACTTGCATAGATCGTTAACAAAAATCAGAAATATTTGATCACACACAGAAAATTTTCACCCTTCGTAGACTTAGCACGGGGTCCCACTATTTAAAATTCGTATTGCAACTTGTCAAAATTTCACCAAGCATAGAATTCGCACACCACTATAAATCACTTTTCACACACCACTGAAAACCTACTTTCCGCAGACTGATGCTTGTGAATTCCATCTATTCGCAAGTAGAGGATTGCGGATTCTCCACTTTCTGCAGATCAAAGTATGCGAATTCTTGCCTTAGACAAAATCCAAAGAACTTCTCACTTTTCGCAAGATATCTACGGAATCTAAACTTAGAAAAGATTCAGACTTTCAAAATTTCATGTAGAAAGTCTTGCGAATTTTTGAGCTTTTCGCAGACCAAGACAAGTGAATAGTAGTTTTCTCAAGTAGCTTTCTGCGAAATCTTCACTTTTCGCAAGCTGAACCTTGCGAATTCTACACTTTTCATAGCTTTGACTTGCGAATTCTTTCCTTGGAAAATTTCAACAAACACACATCAAAATCTCTGCGAGTTCTTCGAGTTTGAAGCTTGCGAATTCTACAAATCTTGCGAATTCTTCCCTTGTCGACTCCAAAAACACCAAAATCAGTCCAAATTCGATCCAAACACTAAGTTAGCCTCCGTAACTTAACCAATTTGATCATTAACACAAAACATATTCAATTCTAATACACAATTTTGACTAATAACAACAAAATTACAAGATTGGATCAAGAACATGAATTTCACAAAATCCAAAATTCACACTAAACAGTTGTAAATTAGGCTAAACAATCAATAAGAAACTTGTGCTACTACACAAATCAAACACTAATGAATCAAATTTCAATCAAAAACACCACAAGATCTCTGAGATCGATCCTGGAATAGTGTTCTGCGAGTTCTTGAAATTTTCGACCAAATTTCCAAATTCTTGAATGATTTCTGATCTTTGATTGCTCTGATACCAATTGATATTCCCAGTTTGATGCAAGATTATCAAGATGAATAATCAAATTCGATTCAAATCTCATATTTCATTGATATGAACATTACATATTACAACATCTCTCTCTACTTTCTATTTCTAAAATATACAATATGATTCTCACTGTAAGCACACAATTAAGCTCTCTCCACTAAGACTACAAAGAGAAACTCTATTTATACTAAGGACAAATACCACAAACAACTAAACTAACAAGGCTTTGACATTGTTTGACTTTGATTAGCTTTGACTTTCCTCTTGTTGACTTTAACTTTGCATTCTTGAAGGCTTTGACTTAGGCTTTAGACTTCTAATCTAGATGATCTTGAAGACAACAATTTATGTTCTAACAAGGCTTTACACTTTGTATGATCTTTGACAATTCTTCAAACTTGTCTCTCCCTTTGAATTATCTTCTGAATATTCTGAATAGACAACTTTGCTTTCAAACTCCGACTTTCTTTCACTTTTTCTTTGACAAGCTTTCTTTAACCTTTGACTTTGATCATCTGAAAACTTTATCTCCTCTGAAATCTTTAAAACTTCAATCTGATCTTAAACTTTTGATTAGTCTCCCCCTTTTTAATGATTTGTAAGAATCAAAATCATTAAAACACTTCAAGGTCAGATCTGTCATTGAATAAACTTCCCACCGTCTGATAAGCACATTCTTCATGAACTTTCATCTCCCCCTTATGATAATAGACAATCTCCCCCAGATAGGAAAATTATTAATCTCCCCAATACATGATGTGATAAAATCTGTCGTCTGATCTGAAAGAACCGTTGAAACATGAATGTATTCATCTGAATCTTTTCAAATTCAAACAAAATAAGAGTTGTAACCCTGAATCAACATATGAAACAGTTAGAAATGCCTCTCAGTAACACGAAGTTACTGTGTACAACGAATGTACAATTTAAGGAGCTTGTTTGATGTTGACTCCCCAGGACTTCCATTCAATCATTGAAAAACACAAGGTAATTCTATGAATGTTTTGACAGAAAAACAAATTCTTTGTGTGCTCGTGCTTGTGTTTGAAAGAATTAGCACAATGATTGTGTTTCATAAGGCTCAAAGTATGTAGATCACTGAGACAACAATGATTGTACATAGACTCAACGTGCATGAGAAAGGGTCGAAGGTGGGGCAACTTTCCTTCTTTTTCAATATCAGTATCTTCCAAGTGAAGATCCGATAGATTATGTGGTGCTTCCCCAGAAAATATGAAACATTCTCTTTTTAAGAAAAGAATGAGTAGCTTGTGGGGTTGTATGCAAGAGATGGCATGGGCTATTTGCCTATTTCAATGATGATCACCAAAGAAATGTGAACCAATCAGTAATGTGGCTGCCCGACTCAGAAAGATGTTTGGTGCAGAGTTTTGATATTCTTTTAACTTTGATCTCACGCCCTCTTTCTTTTAAATATATAAGCTCACATCTAACCAATCTCTCATTTCCATTTTACCTCTGCTCACTCCCACACTCAATTCTTTTAGACCCCTGTCCCCTTAATCACTCAAAGAATTTCTTCCGGGGTAGGAAACACTGGTTATCGTGAATCCATGGAAGATCTATTAAGCAATCACACTGAATCCCATGTTCCTAAAAGTACATGTTTGTTGAATGATTTTCTTGACATGTAAATCACAAGAAATCATATGTCAGTGTATATATGCTCATCAAAAATCAGAAATGAAATTTGAGCATTTTAAACATTTAAGATATTCTCAAAACTTTATATGAATGAAAAGAATAGAAATGTTTTGAGAATCTGACAATGATTAAGATTAGATCAAATTATTCTTTCAAGAACATACACAAGTATTATTCTTTCAAGAACACACGGCCATATAAGCATATAAGTATCCAAAAATCACTTAAAATTCACACTTCTCAAATCATAAAAACATTTTAAGATGGTGAAGTGGTTTGAACATTTTAACACGATTTTTCACAAGTGAAAGTTGTTCTTCTTTCACAAGTGTTAGAGTATAAGGATTAGAAAGAAATACCTGTAGATCAGAATCCTTAACTCCCCCTGGAATGAATATAGCAATTTAAAGTATCCGTGAATAGATATCCTCCCCCTTGATATCTTTAAAACATCAATATTTTTACAATTATTATTATAAAAGATATAGCAATATAAATTTTAAACTCCCTTTCAAACAAAAAACTTCCTAAAAAGATGTAATCATGACAACATTCTTTAGAAGAAAACATTTGAATACGGGTTTTGAACTGAATTGTCCAAAAGCCATAGTCACATAAAATATCCTGCAAGAAAAAGATTTTGGTAATCATTATAAAAATGATTCCGCTATAGTCAGTCAACATATGATGAAATATCCAAAATATATGCAAATAACACACAAGATTAGAAAACTCCCCCTAGAATCATGAAGTGGCGTTTAACATACCAAGTTTGCTAACTAAAAAGTTAAACCTCTTTTCATCCAACGGCTTGGTGAAAAGGTCATCTAACTGGTAGTCTGTAGTCACGAAGTGCATCTCGATATCGCCCTTCTCGACATGATCCTTTATAAAATGATAACGCACGTCGATGTGTTTCGTCTTGGAATGCTGCACTGGATTGGCTATTATCGCAATCGCACTCTTAGAATCGCAGTAGATAGGGACTCGTTGGTAAGTATATCCAAAATCTTTTAATTGTGTTTTCATCCAGAGGACTTGTGAACAGCAGCTTGCGGCAACTACGTATTCAGCCTAGACGGTGGATGTAGAAACACAATTTTGTTTCTTCGATGTCCAACTAACCAACTTATCACCTAAGAACTGACAAGAACCAGAGGTGCTCTTTCTATCCAGTTTGCATCCTGCATGATCAACATCAGTATAGGCAGTTAAATCAAAAGACGAACCCTTAGGGTACCAAAGGCCTAACTCAGTAGTACCTTTAAGATACCTAAGAATCCATTTTGCAGTGACCAAATGTGATTCCTTCGGGTTTTCCTGATATCTGGCACAAAAACATGTAGCAAACATAATATCCGGTCTACTTGCAGTTAAATACAGTAGTGAACCAATCATGCTACGGTACACTTTTTGATCTACTGATTTGCCAGAAATATCTGCATCTAAAAGTGTGCCCGTTGCCATCGGTGTTTTCATCACTGAATTGTCACTCATGTTAAATTTCTTTAAAATATCTCGAATTTATTTTGATTGATTAATGAAAATGCCTTCGGGTAACTGTTTCACTTGAAGACCAAGGAAAAAATTCAGTTCACCCATCATTGACATTTCAAAACGAGATTCCATGATTCTTGAAAAGTTTTTACAAAACTTTGGATTTGTAGAACCGAAAATTATGTCATCTACATAAATCTGTATTAGAATCATATCATGTAACACCCGTGATTTTCGGTAAATAAATGTCACCCGGACATTTCTGTGACTTGTAAATAGTGGGGTTTTGTTGGGAAATGCATTGTTTAAATTCTCTCGGAGTATCGGGAGTTCGGGCATTGAAAAAGTCGGATTTTTGAAGCTCGGGGCATCCGGGCGACCATGCCAGCGATTGTGCTAGAGGGCACAATAGCCTGGAACTATCGCCGAAGCTGAGGAGCTCACGGTACATGCTTGGCGATTGTGCCACTGGCATAATCGCCAGAGACTATAGTCTGCGTGTACCAGTGGGTTAAATGTGCGATTTTCACCCATTTCCCTCATTTCTCATTTCTATCTTCTTCCCTTTTTCTCTCCCAAACCCTAAAACCGAACCCTAACCCATTTTGGAGGCTTTTCTTCTTCTTCATACCCCATGATTCTTAATCCTTTAGCTAGTTGGAATCAAGAACCCCAAAATATCTTCATCTTCATCTTCCTCACCAAGCTCTTTGGGGTTTCATCCAACCTTTGCATCATTAAAGATTTGGTAGCTTATGGTTCGTTTTGGTGACTTACATGGGTTTTGGTTGGTGGTTCGGAGTTGTAGTTAAGGTAACTTCTTGTTCTCTCCATTTATGGAAATTAGGGTTTCTACATAAGTTGAGATCTTTATGTATAATATTTGGGGAATGATTTTAAATGGTTAAATATGGATTTTATGGTTGGACCCTTGTGGCTTTAGGTTTCTGGAAGCTTGATTTGAAGAGTTGGATTGGATGTCTTCGGAAAGCTTTGGTGGAATTTAGGCGTTTGGAGGCCCATGGTTGTGGATTGATAACTAGGTTTAACTTAACCTAGCAATGTGAGTTCAAGTTGATTTGTGAAAACAGTGTACATGCCAAAATGGTTATTTTTAAAATGTTTATGTTTTACACCAAATTGTTAACTGCTGATAAGTCTGAGTATTTGGTTATATTTATCTTTATAAACTCATGAAACATGCATCTTGGTGATTTTAGGCATATTGTTAAATAAAACATTTTTGACATGTTTCTTTGACGTATTTTATATAAATGGAGTCTATTTGATGTAAATGTCATTTACATGATTTTGTTCTTACGTCTATTTGGAAAATGTGCATAACTGTGTCACGAAATATTTTGGGAAATAAGAGTAAAAAGTTTATTTGGGAAAATGGTTTGCCTCAAACAATGTTGAGTTTGTGTTATTTTACACTTTTGGGTCGTTGTGTCTTCGTTAGTCGGTTAAATGTGTTTTTAATGTTTACAAAGGCTTCGTTGGTGAATTACGTAAAGTGTTGGGCCTTTGGCTCGGTTTTGACTAAATGAGTCGCGTGGACATTTTTCCGGATTTATAACCGTCGTGGGTTTTAAGTGTTGACGATTAATTCGTGTCATTGGTGAGTTACATGCTTTGGGTGCTTTGGTCATTCTTTTGGAGTCATGTAATGTTAGATAGTGTCGTAATGGATCCATAGGCATGTAAGTTTGTCGGTTGTGTAAGGCCTGAGGTTTTGGGTTACTTTTAGTGACCGCTCGGGTTTGCTAGCGAGTAGGAATATGTGGTTTGAGCTGCAGAGTTGGAACTCATCTAGATTGGATTAGGCACCCGGTTGCTCGTAAGACCGTGGGGCGAAACTCGACGGAGTATAGCAAGGGGCAGCAACAGGTTCGAGGATTGTGATGTCTGTTATGGCATGGGAACTAGAACCGGGGCACGTTGGTGAAATCCAATAACATCGCGGGTGGCCCCATTCACGTGTTCTCGCCACCCAAGATGGAAACGTTTAGATGACATACAAGGAAGTCGCGTGAACGACCTACTTGCGTGTTACTCTATTCTCAGTGTATACGGGTCTCTTCATCGTTGATTTGTGGTATTTTATATGGTAATGTCGTATTTTACCAAATTGGGTTTTTTGTGGTTGACGATAAATGATGGCTTTAATATTGGGTTTCCCCCACGTATATTAAGGCTTGAATGGAATGCGTCATTCCTACGTTTTCAGTATTTGGTTTCCTTTCATTTTATGGTTGCATGAGTTTTGAGTTAAATATAAGTTTACGAAAGACGTTTTATATTGAAATCTTTCTGTAAAACATCTTGGTTTGGTTAGCGATCAACGTGGTGTCTCTTTCGTTTAAAATATATACTTATTGGTAAATGAGTTGTTTCATAAGCAAAGCATATCATTTTGAAAGATGACGACTTTAATTGCATTCTTACATTTTAAACGATTTATTTATATATTTCGAAAACTCTTGAGCTCACTAGGCGTTAAGCCTAACCTTTTTATTTGTCGGCATGTACATCAGGTTCCAGAAGGGGGTTCGGTTCTAGCAGTCGTATGAAGGGATGTGCTTAGCGGTTCACGAGTGTAAGCATTTGATGAAGTCTTCCGCAGTTTGGAGATAGCGATACTTTTGGGTTTTAGTAGCACCTGTATTTATTATAGACTGTTCATATAGAAAGAATGTGTGTATTGAGGTTAAATATTAAATTGTAGTGGTAAATGATTTATTTATTGGTGTATTTAGAAAATTTTTATATTAGTTGCTATTTCCAGAATTTTAGGGTGTTACATATCATCACCTTGCTTTTTCAGAAAGATAGTAGTATCAATTGTACCTTTCTTGAATCCTGAAGCAAGTAAGAATTGAGTTAGAGTTTCGTACCAAGCTCTTGGTGCCTGTTTGAGTCCATACAAGGCTTTGTCTAAGACATAGATATGATCAGGGTTCTTTGGATCAATGAATCCTTCTGGTTGAGCAACATATACTTCTTCATGCAATATCCCATTTAAAAATGCAGATTTTACGTCCATTTGAAAGACAATAAAATTTTTATGCGCTGCATAAGATAAGAAGATTCGTATAGCTTCCAGTCGTGCCACATAAGCAAACGTTTCTTCATAATCAATCCCCTCCTGTTGAAAATAACCCTTTGCAACAAGGCAAGCTTTGTTTCTAACTACAACTCCAGATTCATCTCTCTTATTTCTGAAAACCCACTTTGTTCCAATAACAGATTTTCCTTCCGGAAGTGGTATAAGTCGCCAAACTTTGTTCCTCTCAAATTGCAGAAGTTCATCTTGCATCGCCAGTATCCAATCTGGATCACGCAAGGCTTCTAAAGCTTTCTTTGGCTCGAGAGAACTTAAAAATCTTGAATATAGACAAAAATTAGCTAATGTTGCATGCGTTTGTATACCAGACTGTGCATCACCAATAATATTATGAAGTGGGTGAGCTCGTGTCCATTTTATGGTACTTGGAATCGGATGAATGTCAACTTGAGTATTATCTTCCTCATATTCATCATATACTGCAGGTAAGTCTTGATCAACCCCAGATGTACTCGGGACATCTTGTACAACCTCTTCTGAAGTAAAAATTTCCGGAGCAATAGAAGAATCACTCGGAACTTCTGTTGCAGAATTTGGATCTGCATTCACAGAATCAACATTAGTACCTTCAGAATGTATATGTGTAGATGTACCTGATGTGGTTGATATTGTGACATTTTCAGAAGGTCTTGAAATATCTGCTATTATAATTGGAACCTCTGAAGTTGATGCGGATATGCTTGATTTTTCAAAATCTGCACAAATATCCAGAAAAGCATCAAAAAATAATAAGTCTAATTCAGCTGTAATTTTATTTGAATTAGAAGACTTATTCTATTTGACTTCGAGTTCTATTCCGTCTTGAATAGAATCCTTCTGCTTGAGCTTGAGTTCTGAACTGTTCTGATCAGAAGTCAACGATGATGATTCGTCAAATGACACATTAATGCTCTCCATGATCGTCTTGGTTCTTCTATTGTAGATTCGATAGGCTTTATACGTTAACGAATAACCAATGAAATAGCCTTCGTCAGCCTTCTTGTCAAATTTACCAAGATTGTCTCGATCATTGAGAATATAACACCTGCAACCAAAAGTACGAAAAAAATTTAATATTCGGTTTTCGACGATTAATAAGTTCATACGCTGTCTTTTTATGTCTTTTGATGACAATCGTGCGGTTTTGTGTGAAACACGCAGTGGCTACGACTTCAGCCCACAGAAACATTGGCAACTCAGAATAGGCTAACATAGTCCTCGCAGCTTCCACCAATGTTCGATTCTTTCTTTCAACTACGCCGTTTTGCTGAGGAGTGTAGGCAACAGAAAAGTTGTGAGAGATCCCAACATATATGAGATAACTCTGAAGTTTTTCATTTTTGAATTCCGTGCCATTGTCACTTCTCAAAGATATAACCGGCAATTGTAGTCGAACCTGAATTTTCTTTATAAACTCAATGATCAGCTCTGCTGCTTCTGATGTGTTCCTTAAAAATTCCAGCCAAGTATATTTGGAGTACTCATCTATCATGACCAAAATATATTTCTTACCATTGATAGACTGAGTCCTCATCGGGCCACAAAGTCCCATATGTATCAATTCAAGAGGTGTTGAGGATGAGAATTCTGTCTTTGCTTTATGAGATGTTCGCTTCATCTTTCCCATTTCACAAGCGGGACATAGAGAATTCTTCTCAAACCTTAGTTTTGGTAGACCTTTGACAATACCTTGTCTCGCCAACTGATTAATCGCATCAAAGTTTTGATGAGACAGACGCCGATGCCATATCCAACTTTCAGCTCGTGAAGCTTTTGCAATCAGACAAACAGGTCTTGATGCAGAAAGTGTTGGAAAATTCACAGAATAAAGATTTGCATTCCGCTTAGCTTTAAAAACTGCACGACCATCTTTATCTTCAATATAACAACATTTATCAGTAAACCGAACTTGAAATTGACTATCGCAGAATTGACTTGTACTGAAAAGATTATGATCAAGTCCTTCTACGTATTGTACTCTTTTGATCGTCACGATACCATTTGTTAAAGATCCGTGTCCTCTAATGTATCCAGTAACCTCAGAATTTGCATAAATTACAGTACCGACAGGTTCCTCAACATAATTGTGAAGTAGATGCTTAAATCCTGTCATATGGCGCGAGCATCCTGAATCTATATACCATAGATGTGAGGCCTGCAAAAAGAGCAAATTACTTCTGCTTAGGTACCCATATCCATATGGGTCCTTCCTTGTTAGCTTTTTGCAATTCATGAACATCATTTACCTTAGCCTTAATTCGCCACTCATAGCGAGGCTTAGGAACCCATTTCCATATCATTTTAACATTAAGCTCATGAAATGTTTTCTTTTTCGAAAAATGATCAATCTTAGCATGAAAAATTTTAGCCTGATGTGTTAAGGATTTGGAAACATATTTGACACGAGATGTTTTTCTGGCATCTTTAGATTTAGAATAAATGGAAGGAATGATAAATGCATTATCATGACAGTGTTTGTAGATAAAATTCTTACGTGCAAATGTCAAAAGCTTAGATTTATCCAATGAAGTACAAGCATTCATACAACTTTGACATTTGTAAACGTTTGAATTTTTACACATCAAACTACCACTATCACTGATATTACATTTATTTTTAGCAACTTTATTTTCCTTCACATTCTTCATCCATTCTCCTTTACCATTCTGCCTTTTTATATCTGAAACAGGAAATAGAATCTTGTGAGCTTTCTTTGAAGAAGATGATTTTGGCTTTGAATTACAAGAAGCTTCTCCTTTTTCAAAAATACTCGGAGGATATTCAGAAGTATTAGTATAAACAACTGAAGTTTTAGAATTAATAGTCTCAAACTTTGGATTAGAATGAATATTCCAGTTTGGAGATTCAAACATCTTTTTATCTTTTAGATTTTGTTTAAACAAATCATCTTTCAAAACATTTAAATCTCTAGAGAGTTCTTTGTTTTTTTCAAAAGACTTGTCAAGTTTGAATTTGAGATCAACGTTCTCATCTTCTAACTCTTCAATTGTCTTTTGAAGATTTCTGATTTGTTTCTCAAAATTAGATGCTTGATTCACCTCAGAGTTTGATTCCATCTTTTCTATTATAGGAACAGGATCTGGAGCATTCATCATTTCTGTAAAGATCTCCTTAGTCATAATTTTTGAAAAATCAGAATTAAGGTTTTGATTCATGATATTTTCATCTTTTGATTCTTTTGAGGAATTAGAAATGAATGAATCAGATAAAGAAATTTGATTCTCAACATCAGTTTCTGAATCAGATTCATCATACTGACACTGAGATTCAGTACTATTTGCTTCAACCTTGGCTGACTCTGTTGGTAAACAAGGAGAAAAGAGTGACGTAAATTCACTAAATTCAATCTTTCTTGTTTTGTAACTTTCATTCAAATCTTTATAAGCAAAACCAACAGACTTTAAACTTGAAATTGAATCAGCACAAGATGAAGTGTCATCATCATTCACGACTTTACCTTTTACAAAAGTATCATAAATATCTAGTTTTGTAGGAGTAGAGACCATTTTATCAAAATTATACAAATTTTCTGGTGCTCTTTTCAAAACATTATTTGGTTCAAAACCTAAACCTTTTTTAACATTATAAAATCGGACATCTTGGAGTTTGTTTGTTAAAAGATTTAATGTTTGCTCAGTTTGTCCTCTTTTCAGATTTAAATCCTCCAGTTGCTTGATTTTACAATATGCCTCGTTTCTTTCTTGAAAACACGCTTCAAATTTTATTTTAAAATCACCTTTTTCAGCATTTAAATTTACAAGATCTCTTTCAAGCTCAGATATTTTTGAATTTAAAACATCTTTGTCCTTTTTAAAAAAATCTTTTTCAGATTCTTTTTCCTTAACAACATCTTTCAACATTGCATTTTCATCACGAAAATTCAACATTGTTTGTCTTTCATGACTAAGTTTGACTTTCAAAGTTTTAAACTCTTCTTTCATGAATTTAACTTGAGCCTTTAAAGATTGAATACATACCTCAGAACCATAGTCGGAATGATCAGAAGATGATCCAATGTCCTCATTCACTTTGGCGATCATACAGACCTGAGTAAAGTGTGCAGATTCATCATCAGAACTCTTGTAGAACCAATTTTCTTCTTCCGCCATTAAGTTTTGACCATCTTCCACCTTCTTTGCTATCAGTGATTTCCGAGTATAATATTATGAATTCTTTATTCGCTTCTGCTTACAGTCTTTGGAAAAATGACCTGGTTTTCCACAGTTATAGCATCTTCCATATTTCGGCTCAGTCTCTTCTTTCTTTCCTTCTCTCTTCTCTTCTCTTTTCTCTTCTCGCCTTTCATCTCTTTTCTCTCCTATTTTCGCATACTTCTTTTCAGATCTTGATTTGTACTTGTCTTTCTTGTAACTCCCATCTTTCGGCTTGGAGTATCTGTTCTTACCAAAGCTTTTCTTAAACTGCTTTGTGAGGAGAGCCAGATTTTCAGCAAATGGTTGAATATCCTCATCTGAATTTTCTTCACTTTCAGTAGAAGATTCATCAGTACTTGAATCAGTGACTTCAGTGAGGAGAGCTTTGGATTTCATTGACTTTGTCTTGTAAGAAGAACTGGACTTTAATCTTGACCCTTTCTTACGTTCAAACATTAAGGCTAGAGAATCTTTGACCATCTTCTTTTCAGCACTTAGCTGCTTTACTTCATCCTCATGCTGAGATAAAGTTGTGAAGATATCATTGACGTCTTCTTGTGCCATGTCCTTAGTCATCTGAATGTTGATAGCATAGCTTTTCCATTCTGGGTTCAAATTCTTAATGAACTTATAATTGATCTCTGATTCTGACTTGTTCATTCCATTTCTCCTTAGATCATTCAATATCACATTAAAACGGTTGTATGTCTCCAACAAAGTCTCTCCTTCTTTCGCATGGAAGCCTTCATACGCATTTATACTTTGATTCAGCTTTGTCTGAATTGACTTCTTTGTTCCCTGAAACTATCTTTCCAGTTCATCCCATAAAGCTTTTGCAGATTCCCTACTATCTACGCAATTGTAGATATCATTAGGGATTGCCATAGTGAGATAGATAAGTGCCTGCTCATCTATCTTCTGTCTTGCCTTTTCTGCATCACTGAAGAATTGATAAGGTTTCGTCACATATCGATCTGGGATTTCTGGAGATGTAGCTGTTGCTGCTTGTCCAGGTACATGCGTTTGTGGCTCAGTTGGACCATGTATGATAGACTCCATATAATCTCTGTTCTTTAGATTCAAGAACTGAGTCATCCTTTTCTTCCATTGTGAGTAATCTCCGATATACAAGACCGGAGGCTTTAGATCAGATCCCATAGAGAGTAATTCATTTGCCATGATTGAAAGATGTATAAACCTACACAAGATGAAAAATATTAGCTAGTAAAGATCTTTAAATCCAACAAATCAAGAAAACACAAAAAAATCAAGTATAACACTGTATCTTGAATATTTGTTTCAAAGAAACTTGAAATATGATCGTTAGAAATTCAGAAATTTTGATCACAATAAGAACTTTGTTCCCCCTCCACAGTGATAGGTGAATATTCTTCAGGTATCACTGATGCTGATAGGTGAATATTCTTCAGTTCATTGTTGCTCATCGGTGATAAAAATATGCATCAATGATATGAGGGTGCTTCAGTGACAGAGATAACTGAACTACATTAGAGAATGCCCATCAGTGATGTGTATTCCAAATGTTCCTTGACCAATGTCCTCGTCAGTGATATATGTGTCATTCAGTGAATGGGATTACTGAAATTCATTAGTGAGTGTGATCAGTTATGTGTCACTGATCAACATTCATTCATTGATAAATTTAACCATGACAATTACTAACATGCAATATGGTCTAATAGTGCCTCTACCCGATGGATGGTTAAAAAGGTTTCTTCCCCACTAAGAGTTTGTTTTATTCATTTGAAACACTCATCACTGATATGTAACTGTATCAATGATGTTCAATTGGAAAGAATCTTTTTAGAGAAGAAGACGGTCACACCGATGAATACCTCAAAGCGTAGGGGCTTGTAATCCTAGAGGTTTCTTTGTGTATGACAAAGAACATGCTAAGTTCCTTCGTTTTTAAGGGTTGATAGTTGAGGTGCTCGGTTCCATAGTTAGAGTAAGATCCAGGTTAGGGTATCCTAGCTTCATGATCTATCCATTGCTTATCCTGGTTCTTGGTGTGGAGGGTTTTGTTAGTTCGTAGAAATCTAAGAATGCTTGGAGAGGGTTTCGAATGGTAGAAAATATTGAAGATGAAGAGTTCGTTCTAGTTGAAGATTGTGTGTCCCAATGTGCAAGATTTAATCAAGATGAACTATTCAAAACAACTCAGATCGTCATATGTATTGAACAATCAAAATTAATTACTTTCTCTCTCTACAATGTATATCTCTCTCTCACAAGAATAAGTCTCCAATTATGTTTTTTAATATGTATTACTCTTGATGCTACAAGATTACAAAGAACAAAAACTATTTAAACTAACTCTAAGAACATTGACCTTGACTTTCCCTTTAAGGCTTGTTGACTTTGACTTTTGCTTTGAGGCTTTGACTTAGAGCATTGACTTTCACATGATGATCTTGAACATAACATAATGTGCACTAACAATCTCCCCCTTTGGATTCAAGATCATTCTTCAAAAATAATTTCAACATCAACAATCTCCTTTTTTTATATAAATACTGATGATCTCCTCCTTTGTAAATCAATCTCCTCCTTTGGGTGAATTCAGATTACTTATCAAACTCTATGAAGTTTGTGATAATCTTCTTCAAAAGCTTTTAACGATCTCCCCGAACTTTGGAACTTCTTCAAGTTTTAACAATCTACCCCAACGTCTGTAACAATCTCCTTTCTCATATAGTATTCAGTAAAAACAATATTCCTTTATAGGCATAAAATCTCTTCAGAAAAGAAATTATCTTCAACTTTAACTCACTTTTCTCTTTCAAACAATCTTCAAAGAAGTTTCTGTGATATTCGTCGAACTTTCAGAAATCTTTGAATTAGCACATTCTGAACTTCTTTCTTCCTTTGAAACCGATTAATCTTTCTTTAAACCTTCAAATCATTTCCCTTGAACTTTCTTGATTTCTTGAAATTTCTCCCCATATCATGAAATCAGATATTTCACAATCTCTCATTTCTTGGTATTGTCTACCCATTTTTGACAAATGTGAGCATTAACATCATCAAGACTTTGAAAGAAATGTCATCTTTCAATACTGACGAATATCCGCATCTGATCCTCTTCACTGATATAGTAACATCCGTCAATTCATAAATGATTTTGAATCTTTTCAAATTCAAAATTGAGTGTGATCCTGAATCAATAAATGAATCAGTTAATATGTTTGTAAGTAGCACGAAGCCACTTAGTGGAACGAATGTACTGTACAAAGACTTTTATTGATGTTCACTCCCAGGGCTTCCATTCAATCATCAAAAAACACAAGGTAATTCTATGAACGTTATGACAGGAATATGAATTTTATGTGTATACGTGCTTATTTATGAAAGAATTTAAGCATTTTGTGCTTTATCATGCTCAAAAATGTGTAAATTGTTGAGACACAACAATTTTTCCATGACTCAATGTGCATGATCGAAGTGCAAAGGTGGGGCAAACTTCCCTCTTTTTCAATATCCAAATCTTCCGAGTGAAGATCAGATAGCATATGTGTTGCATCCCCATGAAAAATTGAAACATTTCCTTGTTAAGAAATAAATGAGTAGCTGGTAGGGTTAAGTCAAGAGTTGCCATTGGCTCACTGCCTGTTTCTGTTAGACTGTAATTGTATTCAAGATTAAATGAGGGTCATTGTTGTAATTAGTGTTTGTGTGTGTATTGTAATGAGCTTACAAGGTTTGACCTTGCTTGGTCATGTTGACCTATATATAAGCAAGTCTTTGTGTTTTCTAAAGACGTGAAAGAGAGTAAGTCTGTGAAAGTGAAGGTGTAATATTGGTGGTAGTTGAGAGAGAGTAAGAACACACACAAAGAACACACACATACGTGAGATCTGTGACTAGATGTTAGATCTGTGATTAATTGTAATTCATGTGATTGATCTAATAAAAGTGTTTGTGTCAATCTAAATGTGTTAATGCTAGTAAATCTTGGGCCTCAATTGGTATCAGAGCCAAATCCGTTTGAAAGTCAAGAAAATGTTTTGAGTCAACACTGTTCACGTTACTGTTCACGAAGTCAAAATCAATTTTGATTTTTAGTGGAATTTTTGAGTTGAATCTGATCAGGTTATGTTCATATTGTATAATCGATCGAGTATGTCTGGATAGATTTGTTAATTGCACTGTAATCGAGCATGAATTTGTGATTTTTGTTGAGTTCGAGTTCACAAGTTTCACGTACTGTTCTTGAATCAATTTGATGATTTGTGTGTTTTTAATCGAAATTACTTGTTAGAATTGTGTTCGAAATGTGTAGTTGAGTAAATTGTCAAATTTTCAGATCGAAATTCGAAGTCTAGATGAGTTTTGGTGTGATTTTGATTGATTTTAGTGGTTTACGTGTGTTTGTCATACTTTGTGCTTGATTCATCCTGGTTTGCGGGTGTTCATCTAGGTTTGCGGATTCTACTTGAATCGCATAGTGTGTATATGTGTAGCTTTGCGTATCACCACACAAACGCAAAGTGTTATTTGCTTTTCACGGAACAAATTAGTTTGCGTTCCTCAGCACATACGCAAAGTGTTGTATGCTATATTGATCAAGCAAACACAAACGCAAAGTATCAGTTTGCGCTCCTTAGCACAAACGCAAAGTGGCATTTGCGCTTCACACTACAAACGTAATCTAAGGTTTGCATTCCTCATCACAAACGCAAAGTAGCGTTTGTGTTTCACACTGCAATCGCAAAGTTAAGGTTTGTGTTTCACACTTCAAACGCAAAGTCAAGGTTTGCGTACCATACTTCAAATGCAAAGTGTGGTTCGCGTTTCACACTATTCACACGTTTTGCGTTTTATTCTGAGTTGTACTTTTTTTTTTCTTCTGAAAGTTTCTTGATTTGATTGGATTTAAAGATCTTTACTAGCTAATATTTTTCATCTTGTGAAGGTACATACATTTTTCAATCATGGCAAATGAATTTTTCTCTATGGGATCTCATCTTAAGCCTCCGGTCTTGTCTGTCGGAGATTATTCACAACGGAAGAAAAGAATGATTCAATTCTTAAATCTAAAGAGCAAATATTATATGACATCTATCATAGATGGTCCGGGAAATCCACAATCATTTGTACCTGGAGAAGCAGCAACAGCTACATCACCAGAAATCCCAGATCGATATGTGTCAAAACCATATCAATTCTTTACTGATGTGGAAAAGGCAAGACACAAGCTAGATGAAGAGACACTTATCTATCTCACTATAGCAATCCCTAATGATATCTACAATCGCGTAGATAGTAGGGAATCTGCAAAAGATTTATGGGATGAATTGGAGAAACAGTTCCAAGGATCAAAGAAGTCAATTCAGACAAAGCTGAATCAGAGTATAAATGCATATGAAGGTTTTCATGCGAAACAAGGAGAGACTTTGTTGGAAACATACAATCGCTTTAATGTGATTTTGAATGATCTAAGAAGAAATGGAATGAACAAGTCAGAATCAGAGATCAATTATAAGTTCATGAAGAACTTGAACCCAGAATGGAAAAGCTATGCTATCGACATTCATATGACTAAGGAGATGGCACAAGAAGACGTCAATGATATCTACACAACTTTATCTCAGCATGAGGATGAAGTAAAGCAGCTTGGTGCTAAAAAGAAGATGGTCAAAGATTCTCTAGCCTTAATGTCTGAACGTAAGAAAGGGTCAAGTTTCAAGTTCAGTTCTTCTTACAGATCAAAGTCAAGGAAATCCAAAGCTCTCCTAACTGAAGTCACTGATTCAAGCACTGATAAGTCTTCTACTGAAAGTGAAGAACATTCAGATGATGATATGCAACGATTTGCTGAAAATTTGGCTGTTCTCACAAAGCAGTTTAAAAGCTTTGGAAAGAACAAGTACAAGCCGAAATATGAAAGTTACAAGAAAGACAAGTACAAACCTATATCTGAAAAGAAGTATGAGAAAAGAGGAGAGAAAATAGATGAAAAGAGAGAAGAGAAACGAGAAAAGAAGAGAGAAGGAAAGAAAGAAGAGACTGAGCCGAAATATGGAAGATGCTATAACTGTGGAAAACCTGGTCATTTTTCCAAGGATTGCAAGTTCAAGCGTACAAAGAATTCGGAATATTATGCTCGGAAAACTCTTTTAGCAAAGAAGGTGGAAGATGGTCAGAACTTAATAGCGGAAGAAGAAAATTGGTTGTACAAGAGTTCTGATGATGAATCTGCACACTTTACTCAGGTGTGTATGATGGCCAAAGTAGATGATGACATTGGATCATCTTCTGATCATTCCGACTGTGGTTCCAAGGTATGTATTCAATCTTTTAAGGCTCAAGTTAAATTCATGAAAGAAGAGTTTAAAACTTTAAAAGGCAAACTTAGTCATGAAAGACAAACAATGTTGAATTTTCGTGATGAAAATTCAATGTTGAAAGATGTTGTTAAGGAAAAAGAATCTGAGAAAGATTGTTTGAAAAAGGACAAAGACGTTTTACATTCAAAAATATCTGAGCTTGAAAGAGATCTTGTAAATTTAAATGCTGAAAAAGGTGATTTTCAACTAAAATTTGAAGCGTGTTTTCAATAAAGAAACGAGGCATATTGTTAAATCAAGCAACTGGAGGATTTAAATCTGAAAAGAGGACAGACTGAGCAAACATTAAATCTTTTAACAAACAAACTCCAAGATGTCAGATTTTATAATGTTAAAAAAGGTTTAGGTTTTGAACCAAATACTGTTTTGAAAAGAGCACCAGAAAATTTGTATAATTTTGATAAAATAGGCTCTATTTCTACAAAACCTGATATTCATGATACTTTTGTAAAAGGTAAAAGTGTGAATGATGATGAAACTTCATCTTGTGCTGATTCCATTTCAAGTTTAAAATTTGTTGGTTTTGCTTATAAAGATTTAAATGAAAGTTACAAAACAAGAAAGATATAATTTAGTGAATTTACGTCTCTATTTTCTCCTTGTTTACCAACAGAATCAGCCAAGGTTGAAGAAAATAATACTGAATCTCAGTGTCAGTTTGATGAATCTGATTTAGAAAGTGATGTTGAGAATCAAGTGTTATTATCTGATTTATTCACGTCTAATTCTTCAAATGGATCAAAAAGTGAAACTATCATGAATCAAAACCTTCATTCTGATTTTTCAAAAATTATGACTGAGGAGATCTTTACAGAAATGATGAATGCTTCAGATCCTGTTCATATTATTGAAAAGATGGAATCAAACTCTGAGGTAAATCAAGCATCTAATTTTGAGAAACAAATCACAAATCTTCAAAAGACGATTGAAGAGTTAGAAGATGAGAATGTTGATCTCAAATTCAAACTTGACAAGTCTTCTGAAGAAAACAGAGAACTCTCTAGAGAGTTAAATATTTTAAAAGATGATTTGTTTCAACAAAATCTAAAGGAGAAAAAGATGTTTGACTCTACAAACTGGAATATTCATTCTAATCCAAAGTTTGATACTGTTAATTCTAAAACTTCAGTTGTTTATACTTCTACTCCTGAATATCCTCCGAGTATTTTTGAGAAAGGAGAAGCTTCTTGTAATTCAAAGCCAAAATCATCTTCTTCAAAGAAAACTAACAAGATTTTGTTTCCTGTTTCAGATGTAAAAAGGCAAAATGGTAAAGGAGAAAGGATTAAGAATGTGAAGGAAAATAAAGTTGCTAAAAATAAATGTAATATCAGTGATAGTGGTAGTTTGTTGTGTAAAAATTCAAACGTTTCCAAATGTCAAAGTTGTATGAATGATTGTACTTCATTGGATAAATCTAAGCTTTTGACATTTGCACGTAAGAATTTTATTTGCAAACACTGTCATGATAATGCATTTATCATTTCTTCTATTCATTCTAAATCTAAACTTGCCAGAAAAACATCTCATGTCAAATCGGTTTCAAAATCCTTAACTCATCAAGGTAAAATTTTTCATGCTAAGATTGATCATTTTTCGAAAAAGAAAACATTTCATGAGCTTAATGTTAAAATGGTATGGAAATGGGTACCTAAGCCTCGCTATGAGTGGCGAATTAAGGCTAAGGTAGATGATGTTGATGCGTTGCAAAAAGCTAACAAGGAAGGACCCATCTGGATATAGGTACCAAAACAGAAATAAGTTGTTCTTTTTGCAGGCCTCACATACATGGTACATAGATTCAGGATGCTCGCGATATATGACAGGTTTTAAGCATCTACTTCACAATTATGTTGAGGAACCTACCGGTACTGTAAGTTATGCAAATTCTGAGGTTACTGGATACATTCGAGGACACAGATCATTAACAAATGGCATCGTGACAATCAAAAGAGTACTATACGTAGAAGGACTTGATCATAATCTTTTCAGTACAAGTCAATTCTGCGATAGTCAATTTCAAGTTCGGTTTACTGATAAATGCTGTTATATTGAAGATAAAGATGGTCGTACAGTTTTTAAAGCTAAGCGAAATGCAAATCTTTATTCTGTGAATTTTCCAACACTTTCTGCATCAAGACCTGTTTGTCTGATTGCAAAAGCTTCACGAGCTAAAAGTTGGATATGGCATCGGCGTCTGTCTCATCAAAACTTTGATGTGATTAATAAGTTGGCGAGACAAGGTATTGTCAAAGGTCTACCAAAACTAAGGGTTGAGAAGAATTCTCTTTGTCCCGCTTATGAAATGGGAAAGATGAAGCGAACATCTCATAAAGCAAAGACATAATTCTCATCTTCAACACCTCTTGAATTGATACATATGGATCTTTGCGGCCCGATGAGAACTCAGTCTATCAATGGTAAGAAATATATTTTGGTCATGATAGATGAGTACTCCAGATACACTTGGTTGGAATTTTTAAGGAACAAATCAGATACAACAGAGCTGATCATTGAGTTTATCAAGAAAATCCAGGTTCGACTACAATTTCCGGTTATATCTTTGAGAAGTGACAATGGCACGAATTCAAAAATGAAAAACTTCAGAGTTATCTCATATCTGTTGGGATCTCTCACAACTTTTTTGCTGTCTACACTCCTCAGCAAAAAAGGAAGAATCGAACACTGGTGGAAGCTGCGAGGACTATGTTAGCCTATTCTGAGTTGCCAATGTGTTTGTGGGCTGAAGCCATAGCCACTGCGTATTTCACACAAAACCGCACAATTGTCATTAAAAGACATAAAAAGACAGCGTATGAACTTATTAATCGTCGAAAACCGAATATTAAATTTTTTTCGTACTTTTGGTTGTAGGTGTTATATTCTCAATGATCGATATAATCTTGGTAAATTTGACAAGAAGGCAGATATTCAGGACCTTCTGAAAATGTCACAATATCAACCACATCAGGTACATCTACACATATACATTCTGAAGACACTAATGTTAATTCTGTGCATGCAGATTTAAATTCTGCAACAGAAGTTCCGAGTGATTCTTCTATTGCTCTAGAAATATTTACTTCAAAAGAGGTTGTACAAGATGTCCCGAGCACATCTGGGGTTGAAAAAGACTTACCTGCAGTATATGATGAATAATGAGGAGGATAATACTCAAGCTGAAATTCATCCGATTCCGAGTACAATGAAATGGACAAGAGATCACCCACTTCATAATATCATTGGTGATGCACATTCGGGTGTACAAACGCGTGCAGCATCGGCTAATTTTTGTCTATATTCAAGTTTTTTAAGTTCTCTCGAGCCGAAGAAAGCTTCAGAAGCCTTGCGCGATCCAGATTGGATACTGGCGATGCAAGATGAACTTCTACAATTTGAGAGGAACAAAGTTTGGCAACTTATATCACTTCCAAAAGGAAAATATGTTATTGGAACAAAGTGGGTTTTCAGAAATAAGAGAGATGAATCTGGAGTTGTAGTTCGAAACAAAGCTCGCCTTGTTGCAAAGGGTTATTGTCAACAGGAGGGGATTGATTATGAAGAAACATTTGCTCCTGTGGCACGACTGGAAGCGATACGAATATTCTTATCCTATGCAGCGCATAAAAATTTTACGGTCTTCCAAATGGATGTAAAATCAGCATTCTTAAATGGGATATTGCATGAAGAAGTATATGTTGCTCAACCAGAAGGATTCGTTGATCCAAAGAACCCTGATCATGTCTATGTCTTAGACAAAGCCTTGTATGGACTTAAATAGGCACCAAGAGCTTGGTACGAAACTCTAACTCATTTCCTACTTGCTTCAGGATTCAAGAAAGGTACAATTGATACTACTCTCTTTCTGAAAAAGCAAGGTGATGATATGATTCTGATCCAGATTTATGTAGAAGACATAATTTTCGGTTCTACAAATCCAAAGTTTTGTAAAATTTTTTCAAGAATTATGGAATCTCGTTTTGAAATGTCAATGATGGGCGAACTGAATTTTTTCCTTGGTCTTCAAGTGAAACAGTTACCCGAAGGCATTTTCATTAATCAGTCAAAATATATTCGAGATATTTTAAAGAAATTTAACATGACTGACAGTTCAGTGATGAAAACACCGATGGCAACGGGCACACTTTTAGATGCAGATCTTTCCGGAAAATTAGTAGATCAAAAAGTGTACCGTAGTATGATTGGTTCACTATTGTACTTAACTGCAAGTAGACCGGATATTATGTTTGCTACATGTTTATGTGCGAGATATCAAGCTAATCCGAAGGAATCACACTTGGTCGCTGTAAAACGGATTCTTAGGTATCTTAAAGGTTCTACTGAGTTAGGCCTTTGGTATCCTAAGGGTTCGTCTTTTGATTTAACTGCCTATACTGATGCTGATCATGCAGGATGCAAACTGGATAGAAAGAACACCTCTGGTTCTTGTCAGTTCTTAGGTGATAAGTTGGTTAGTTGGACATCTAAGAAACAAAATTGTGTTTCTACATCCACTGCTGAGGCTGAATATGTAGCTGCCGCAAGATGCTGTTGACAAGTCCTCTGGATGCGAACACAGTTAAAAGATTTCGGATATACTTACCAACGAGTCCCTATCTACTGTGACTCTAAGAGTGCGATTGCGATAACAGCCAATCTAGTACAGCATTCCAAGACGAAACACATCGACGTGCGTTATCATTTTATAAAGGATCATGTTGAAAAGGGCGATATCGAGATGCACTTCGTGACTACAGACTACCAGTTGGCTGACCTTTTCACCAAGCCGTTGGATGAAAAGAGGTTTAACTTTTTAGTTAGCAAACTTGGTATGTTAAACGCCACTTCATGATTCTAGGGTGAGTTTTCTAACCTTGTACTTTATTTGTATATATTTTAGATATTTCATCATATGCTATCTGACTAAAGCGGAATCATTTGTATAATGATTACCAAATTTTTTTTCTTGCAGGATATTTTATGTGACAAAGGCTTCTGAACAAAGCAGTTCAGAACCCGTGCTTCAAAGAATAATGGCTTTTGGACAATTCAGTTCAAAACCAATATTCAAATGTTTTCTTCTGAAGGATGCTGTCATGGTTATATCTTTTCAGGAAGTTTTTCGTTTGAAAGGGAGTTTAGATATTTTATTGCTATATCTTTTATAATAAAATTTCTAAAGAGATTGACGTTTTACAGATATCAAAGGGGAGGATATCTATTCAAGGATACTTTAATTGATATATTCATTTCAGGGGGAGTTAAGGATTCTAATCCACAGGTATAACATTCAAAACCTTATACTCTAACACTTGTGAAAGAAGAACAACTTTTACTTGTGAAAAATGTTTTTAAAATGTTCAAACCACTTCACGATCTTAAAATGTTTTTCTGATTTGAGAAGTGTGAATTTTAAATGATTTTTGGATACTTGTGAATTTTATTGTTTATCTGGCCGTGTGTTCTTTAAAGAATAATACTTGTGTATTTTCTTTTCTATATACTTTGTCAAGTATTCATACACACACTGGTTCAGTATTTTCAATTTGATTATGTTATTACCATGTATCAAATGATATATCTTTCTATGGTAATACACCCGTTGTTTGTTATTCACTGTTGTTTGAATCAAACGTCATTTCATTTTTAATGTGCTTTCATTGCTAATATGTTTATATATTGTTCATATAAACAATATACGTCTTTGAATTCCAAATATTTTTTCTTCATGATAATTTGATCTGATATTAATCATTGTCAGATTCTCAAAACATTTCTATTCTTTCTTGATTATTCGTTCATATAAAGTTTTGAGATATCTTAAATGTTTAAAATGCTCAAATTTCATTTCTGATCTTTGATGAGCATATATACACTGACATATGATTTTTTTTGTGTTTTACATGTCAAGAAAATCATTGAACAACATGTACTTTTAGGAACATGGGATTCTGTGTGAGTGCTTAATAGATCTTTCATGGATTCACGATAACCAGTGTTTCCTACCCCAGAAGAAATCCTTTGAGTGATTGAGGGGAGAAGGGTCTAAAAGAATTGAGTGTGGGAGTGAGCAGAGGTAAAATGGAAATGAGATATTGGTTAGATGTGAGCTTATATGATTAAAAGAAAGAGGGTGAGAGAACAGAGTTAAAAGAATATCAGAACTCTGCACCAAACATCTTTCTGAGCCGGGCAGCCACATTACTGATTGGTTCACATTTATTTCGTGACCATCATTGAAATAGGCAAATAGCCCATGTCATCTCTTGCATATAACCCCACAAGCTACTCATTATTTTCTTAAAAAGAGAATGTTTCATATTTTCTGGGAAAGCAACACATAATCTATCGGATCTTCACTTGGAAGATACTGATATTGAAAAAGAAGGAAAGTTGCCCCACCTTCGAACCTTTCTCATGCACGTTGAGTCCATGTACAATCATTGTTGTCTTAGTGATTTACATATGTTGAGCCTTATGAAACACAATCATTGTGCTAATTCTTTCAAAACACAAGCACGTACACACAGAGAATATGTTTTTCTGTCAGAACATTCATAGAATTACCTTGTGTTTTTCAATGATTGAATGGAAGTCCTGGGGAGTCAACATCAACGAAGCTCCTTATATTGTACACAATAACTTTGTGTTACTGACAGACATTTCTAACTGTTTCATATGTTGATTCAGGGTTACAACTCTTATTTCGTTTGAATTTGAAAAGATTCAGATGAATACATTCATGATTCAATGGTTCTTTCAGATCAGATGACAGATTTTATCACATCATGTTTTGGGTAGATTCATAATTTTCCTATTTGGGGGAGATTGTCTATTATTAAAAAGAGGAGATGAAAGTTCATGAAGAATGTGCTTATCAGACAGTGGGAAGTTTATTCAATGACAGATCTGACCTTGAAGTGTTTTAATGATCTTGATTCTTACAAATCATTAAAAAGGGGGAGAATAATCAAAGTTCAAGATCAGATTGAAGTTTTAAAGATTTCAGAGGAGATAAAGTTTTCAGATAATCAAAGTCAAAGGTTAAAGAAAGCTTGTCAAAGAAAAAGTGAAAGAAAGTCAGAGTTTGAAAGCAAAGGTTGTCTATTCAGAATATGCAAAAGCTAATTCAAAGGAAGAGACAAGTTTGAAGATTTGTCAAAGTTTTTGAGATGTCAAAGCCAGAAATATCTAAGCTCACATCCAAATTAACTGTTCTGTCATCAGATTATCAAAAAGAACAGAAGGCCAAATCTGATTTGAAACAGAAATTTGACACACTTTCAGATGAAAGAAACATTTTGACTAAAAAGATAAAAGACTTAGAAGCTGCAAACATTAATTTGTCAGAAAAGATTACAGCTGATGTGATTAACCAATCACCTGTTGATAACTCAATAGAATCAGTCTGTTCTTTCAAAACAACTTCAAGTTCAATTCATGAAAAAAATGTTTTGAAAAAGAAAAGTGTCAAACCAATCATTGTCAAATCAAGTCAGATCAGACCGTCAAATCTATTTTATGATAAATCTGTTGATGGTTCAACAAATTTTTATATCAAATCTCTTGGAAAGACTTCTAAGAAAAATCAGATGGTCTGGCGAGTGAAGGATTCTTCCGAAGAGAATAAGAAAGACAAAGCATCTGTATCCACATCCAATGCCAAAAAGAACAGAGCACACAAAGGTAAATCTTATGATAATCCTGATATGTATTATTCTACTAACCATTTGATCAGGGTTGCTCAAAAGAAGATTTGCTGTTCTTACTGTGGAGCACATGACTTTGTAAGTATGAACTTTATTAATTACTGGTATGGATCATATTATGTAAACCCCACAAGAACTGCAACTAACACTTCAGGCCCCAAATACCAGTGGGTACCAAAGCCTGTTAAATCTGTTTCGCAGGTACCACAGGTATAGGGGGAGCAAGATGTTTGACTTCTAAGTACTAAAACTTAGAACTCGGACTTTAATGTCAAAGACAATGGCTCTTGAATAATTCAGTTCAAGGCCCGGATCTTAAAGTCAAAGAGTAAAGGCTTTTGAACAAAACAGTTCAAAACCCAACTTAAGTGTCAAGACTGTGGCTTCTGATCATATGACAGATCAGGACCCATTCTTTAATGTTTAAAGATATGGATATTTTGCAAATATCCAGGGGGAGCTTATCGTACCTAAATCAATCTATCATGATTTAAGGGGGAGCTTAAACGTAAGTATCTTCTAATATTACATCTCTGATTGTTTGAAAGACGAACAACTTTCAAGCATGAAAAATGTGTTCTTAAATGTTCAAACCACTTCTGATTCTCAAAAGATTTCATGAATTAAGAAGTGTGATTTTAAATGTTTTTCATTTTGAGCTTTAATGTTTAACTGACCATGTGTTTCCTAAGATCAATACTTGCGTATTATCTTGTCTATATACTATAAAGTATTCATACACACCGGTTCAGTACTTCATTTGATTTTGTTATTACCATGTCTCATAACGAATAATTTTTCGATGGTAATACTCCCGTTTGCTTTCAAATATTGTTGAGCATCAATCATCATTTCCAAATTTGTGCATTCATTGCAAAATTGTTTATATTCGTTCATATAAACAAATCATCCAATTCTTTGATTACCTAACCATTTCATTTGATCTGATTGATACATTGTCAGATTCTCAAAACAATTCTCTTGATTTCATTTCATTCAATCAATTTTTTTTTTTTTTAAGAGATCTTCAAAGTTCAAATGCTCAAATTTCATTCATATTTTTCATGAGCATACATTTTGACAATGTCATCATACATTTTTGAGCTTAATTGTTAAAGTTAAACTGTTGAACAACCATTCTTTTAGGACAAATTACATGGGATTCTTTGTGAGCTTAAACATAACTTCCATGGATTCACGTTAACCTGTGTTTCCTACCTCGAAAGTTATCCTTGAGTGATTGAGGGCTGAGGGGTTTTAAATCAAAGAGTGGGGGAGATAACTCATCCGGTTGAGTTTTTCTCAATGTGTGGAGCGGTAAAATGTAAATGAGAGTTTGGTTAGAAGTGAGAATAAATGTTAAAAAGAAAGAGGGTGTGAGAATAAAGTTAAAAGAATATCAGAACTTTGCACCAACCACTTTTTGAGCCGGGCAGACACATCTTCTGATTGGTTCACATTCTTTGGTGACCATCATTGAAAAAGGGAGTGAGCCCATGCCAACTCTTGCATTAACCCCACCAGCCACTCGTTTCTTTCTTAACAAAGAAATGTTTCATTTTCTTTGGGGACGCAACATATCTGCTATCTGATCTTCACTCGGAAGATTTAGATATTGAAAAAGAAGGAAAGTTGCCCCACCTTCGCACCTCTTTCATGCACATTGAGTCTGTGTAATACTTGTTGCTGTTTGAACAATTTACACAATTTGAGCCTTATGAAACATAATCATTGTGCTAAATTCTTTCATACACAAGCACGAGTACACAGAAAATTTGTTTTTCTGTCAGAACATTCATAGATAAACCTTGTGTTTTTCAATGATCGAATGGAAGTCCTGGGGAGTCATCATCAAACCAGCTCCTTAAATTGTACATTCGTTGTACACAGTAACTCCGTGTTACTGACAGGCACTCCTAACTGTTTCATTTGTTGAATCAGGGTTACCAAGTTCATTATATCTGAAGTTGAAAAGATTCAGGTATATACAGTTTATGATTCAGCTATTCAGATCAAAGGGTAGAGAATGTCAAATGTATCTCAAAGGGGGAGAATATTTGTAAAAGGGGGAGATTCAAAGAAAGTGCTGAAATTGAGAAAGTTTTGATGATTATGGTGCTCACAATCATCAAAAAGGGGGAGATATCTACAAAGATCAATTTCAAACAAAGACTTGGAGAGAAAATTTTCAAAAGTTCAATTTCAAAGACAAAAGTCTTTCTGATGAAAATGGTGAAGATAATTCTGAAAGATCAAGCCATATGAAAGTTTTTTAAAAGATTATGAAGAAGATTCGTGAAAGTTTGTTTTTCCGAAGACGGTCCAGAGATCATAAGAGATGAAGATACATGATCAGAGATTCCACAAAGTTCAAAGATGAAGTTTTCAAAGAAGTTTCAAAGATTCCAGGAATTTCAAAAGTTTTAAGAATTCAGATTCGTATTTATGTTGAAGACTTCTTGACATTCCAAAGATGCAATGTGAAAGACTTTTCAAGCTTCTCTGAAGATTCTTCAAAGACTGAAAGACTGTTAAAGCTTCAAAGTTTTAAAGATGTCAGAGACAAAAGTTGAAGAATCAAGCTCTGAAGACTAGTGTCAAATTTTTATTAAATCTTGAATGCAAAGGTGGAGATTGTTAGTGTATTTTATTGTATCCAAGATTTAGTGAGAAAAGTCAAGTCTAGCTAAGTCAACAAGGTCAATGTTTGTTAAAGTCAATATGGTGTTTAGTCTTGTAAGACTGTTTTGTATAGACTAGTGGTTTAAATACCTACAGCCTTTGTTTGTAATCAAGTATCTGAAGGAACCTTCATTGTAATACTTGTGATTGTAAAGAATACGACTATTGGACTTTCTCTCTCTACTCTCTCTCTAGTTCTTGAATACTGTCAAATGTATCTTGTTTAGTTTTGATTTGAATCTGGGATTTCAATTTCATTGAGAAAGAGTTAAAAGAAAAGGCCAAGAATAAAACTAACACTTCTCAATTCTACACTTATAAACCAATCAAATTCACTCCTGAACAAAAAGGCAAATGGCAAGAAATTAACCATTCTGATCCTGTTTGTGCAGTGAACAACAAAGAGAAGAAGATGTCTTTGAACATGAAAAGGCAACTTGAAAAGAAGGTTGTCTTTCAAGCCAAAAAGAAGGAAGTAGTTAGAAATACTTGTAATATTCCTAGTGCTAGTTTGAAAAAGAATCAAAGTGTACCAAATGCATTCATTGAAATGAAAAAGCTTTTCTTCTACTTCTTGTTCTTGTAATTGAAAATGCATTCAACTTATGATTAAACTGAAAAATCATTTAAGAGGTTCTCATTGTTTTCTGAATCAGTCTCTGAACAAAAATTTAGAGACAAAGCCTCAAAAGAAAAAGAATAATTCTTGCAAAACATCAAAAGATGAAATGCCAAATGTTCATCAAAATTCTCAAAAATCTAACAAGAAAGGACCCATAATGAGATGGGTACCTATGAAACTCTAATCTGTCTTGAAGAAAAAGTCTATGCCCATCTGGTACTTATATTCTGGATGTTCAAGGCATATGATTGGAGATAAGAAGTTGCTATCGTCTTTCAAAGCTAAATCATGAGGAGCAGTAACTTTTGGAGACAATATGCAAGGTCAGATTAGGGGTTATGGTGAGCTAACCAGAGGTAATGCTTCTGTATCAAAGGTTGCTTATGTTGATGGGTTAAAACATAACTTAATAAGCTTAAGTCAACTCTGTGACCACGGTTTTGATGTGAAGTTTCAAGAAAAACATTGTTTTCTTCTTCACTCTGAAACAGGTCAAGAAATGTTGAGAGCAGACAGAAAGGATAACTTATATAGAATGAATTTTACCAAACACATAAAAAATGACTCAGAGAAACTTTGTCTAGTATCTCTGAACAATGAAGTTGTCTGGTTCTGGCATAAAAAGTTCTCTCATCTGAAGTTTTCTTCACTTGATAAATTGGTCAAACTGAATCTAGTTAAGGGATTACCATCTCTGAAGTTCAACAAAGATCATCTTTGTTCTGCTTGTGAAATGGGAAAAATGAAAATATCTTCCCATAAGACCAAAAGTGATAATAATTGTCCTAGACCTCTGCATATGCTTCATGTGGACCTGTGTGGTCCTAGCTCTGTGCAGAGTCTATCTGGTAAGAAGTATATTCTGGTTCTAATTGATGAATACTCTAGATAGACTTGGATAGAATTCATTAGAGCTAAGTCCGATATACCTGATATCTTAATAAGATTGATAAAAAGATTGCAGGTTTTGTTTAACAACAAAGTTCATAAGCTTAGAAGTGATAATGGGACAAAATTCAGAAATGCCAAAATCAAGTCCTATCTTTTAGAGGAAGGCATAACTCCCAACTTCTCTGCAGCAAGAACCCCTCAACAAAATCATGTTGCTGAGAGGAAAAATAGAACACTTATTGAAGCTGCAAGAACAATGCTTCCAGGATCTGATCTTCTAATAAACGTTTGGGTAGAAGCAGTAGCTACAACCTATTTTACTCAATACAGAGCTACCATTGTCAAAAGATTCAAGAAAATATCTTATGAACTCATTAAAAATAGGAAACCTAATGTTAAATATTTTCATGGTTTTAGATGCAGATGTTACATTTTGAATGATAGAGAGTCTCTTGGAAAGTTTGACAAGAAAGCAGATGAAGGAACATTCATTGGCTATTCATTAGCCTCAAAAGCCTTCAGAGTGTTCAATCTGAGAACAAGAATAATCCAAGAGAGTATCAATGTGTCTTTTGATGATTCCAAAAGCCTTGTCAACAGAGATATCAACCCAACAACAAAAAAATGTCTCTAAATCATCAAAGTTGAGAGAAACTGAACTAAACAAGATATTTGAAGATTTCTTTGATGATGATAACTCAGAATTTCTTTTCAGAGATTTTCACAGAGCAACTTCAGAGGAACCTCAAAATACATGTACAACTCTCTCTGGTCTCTCTGAAATCACAACTTCTGCTTCATTAAATACAGGTCCAAACAACGAATCAAGACAAATCGAAGAGCAAATCTCTTCAGAAATAGAAGATGAACAAGATACATTTGAAGAAACTCCAGAAACGTCTCTTGAAGAGACTTCAGAGCCTACTTCACCATCTCTAGAACCCAATTCAGAGCCTCTAAACAACACAACAAAGATGTCCCCAACTGCCATCTCTGAAGCTCAAACTCCACCTCATATTCATGCTCTAATAACAAGATGGACAAAGGATCATCCCCATGATCAGATCATTGGATCACCTTAATATGGAGTCAAAACCAGATCTGCCACAATCAATGAATGCTATTTTGTAAACTTTTTAAGCATCAATGAACCAAAGAAGGTAAATTAAGCTCTTGAAGATCCTCATTGGATCTCTGCCATGCAGGATGAGCTTCAAGAGTTTGAAAGAAAGAAAGTCTGGACCCTAGTTCCACTTCCTAAAGGAAAATTTGCAATTGGAACTAAATGGGTTTTCAGAAATAAAAATGATGAGGATGGCATTATAATCAGAAACAAAGCTAGATTGGTTGCTAAGGGATATTGCCAAGAAGAGGGCACTGATTATGATGAAACCTTTGCACCTGTGGCTAAGCAAGAAGCAATTATGTGAGTCTAAGATCAATGAATCCTAGAGAGAGAAAGTAGAGAGAGAGATGAATGCGAAAAGAGAGTAATCTGATTCAGTGTGCTCGCATGTGAACTTCAATTAGCTTCAAGAAAATGCAATTCTAAAAATATAATAGAGAACTTTGCATGTAATCACACTAAGCCATCAAGAATTTAAGACTTTCACAAATTTATAGATTTATCGCAACTCAGAAATATCACCAAGTATCATGAGATGTGTGCTCATTGGCATCTTGACATGAGTGTGCTCTTTGGCATCTTTTAAGCATGTGCACTTTGGCATCTTTTGAATCAAAAAGTTTATTTAGTAAAGAACATGCCGTAAACGTAACTTTTATCTGACCCTATTGCAGGATTTGGGTCAGCCGCTCCCAGACCAGTTACTTTCCCGGATCAGAAAGGCTACATCGACATATCCTAAACCCATTCATACATGTAGAACATGACTTTCGATCTGATTCTATTGAAGGATTTGGGTTCGATCACTCCCAAATCAAATGACCTTAGGGGACTAGATGACAAACATCCCACAGAACTTACTTTCCCAAACCAGAAAGGTCACAGGTACATACTTTTAAACTTAAAGATTTCTGTATTTTAAGAAATTAATATTCATCTCAATTACTCAGATCTACATCTAAATGCTTAGCCCATATTTTCATTACAATCCAAAATTCCGACTTGTTAGGTTTTCTAAGCATTGTAAACTATAAATATTCCGAATCATACAACTTTAAAGCAGTAACAAAAATTACAAACATGTTGCTGACTTTTCGAAATTTGATAGAGTTGAAATTTGAACATATAACAACTTTAATATAAACAAAGAACTTGAAAATTTATCCTAAACACACATTTTATTCAAACAGAAAGAAAACTTGTAAAACTTTTACTATTAAGAATAAAATTTGTAAAGATTTAAACTTTTTAAAACTAAATATTTTTTTAAGCAATGTCTCAAATGAAATATTTTGGGATGAACAATCATTCAGGAAAGATTGAAAAACGCTCAGATTCATGAAAAATAATGTGAAAAACTGGAATAACATCATTATCAGAGATATGCAGCGGAATTAAAAATAGATGTACTCACAGTATCTCATTAGTCATAATGCTTAAAGCATTGAAGAACAAGTTCTAGACTGATATGTCTAGAAGTCAAAGTCTATGAAACATGGGTTATGAGATGAAGTACTCAGAAGCCAATATTCTCTTACTCCCCCTTAACGTGAGATGCCTGCAACTTTGAATCAGATAAAGATTTGGGTACCCACTTGAATTTGGGCCCGTGAAAGTTAGTTGAAGTTCTTATGGGGAAATACTTGTTAAATTTGACAGTATAAGCATAAGAAGTATTATCAGACAAATAAGCACAATCATTAGATGAATACAAAGCATAATCATCTGAACTAGAATCAGAAGACGAATATGAGACATTTTTGGAAATTTCAAACATTTGCTTTATAGAGTATTTTGAAACTTTATTACATGAAGCAAATGAATCACTATTATAAAGTCTGTCTACATATCTATCTCCATCAAACATAGAGTCAGTAGATGTCCGCTTTGCTTTCCAGGTCTTCCTTCTTGACTTGCTTAAAGTCCTATCTGTAAGAATTGAATCGGAAGAATTAGGACTGTCAGAAAGAACTTTATCTTGTTTCTTCGACTTCTTTGACTTTCTTCTTTTACGCTTAGGTTTATAATATTGATCGTTGAGCGTAAAAGAATCATCAAGAATTTTAGACAAAATATTTAAATCAGAAGGAATAATTTTATCTGATCAACTAATAAGTCTGAATATTCCTCGCAGTCTGAAGAATTTTGAGAAAAGTTTTTAAAATTAGAAACTTCCTTTTTATTTTCCTTAAAATCAGAAGAAAGATTAGAAATAGAATCTGATTTTCGAGAAAGTAATTTTTCTTCAAGACTAGACGTCATGAAAGAAAGAATAGTATCATATTCAATTTTATTTAAAATATTTTGATCTTCTATCTTTTCTTCAAGATTGATGATTTTGCTTTCTAATACTAACGGAGAAGTATATTTCTTAGAATCATAAATGATTGGAGAAATATTTTCCTTATCCGAATTATAAGCATAAAGATCAATAAAATCATCAGAAATAGAATATTTGGCAGAAGATATATCATTCAAACCTCTTCTTCCTCTCCTTGATTTTTCAGGGAATTTTTTTTTTAATTTTCATGAGTATAAACAAAAGGAATTTCATTTTTCTTGGTATTCATCCTTTTCTCATTTTCCATATCTAACACTTGCTTCTCATTCATCCAATCAATTTTAAATTGAGGAGCATAATGAGCAAGAGTCAGATAATCGTATTTATATAAAGTTGGGGATTTTTCAATCGCATTGTTTAAACAATGAGGATTTTCAAAACCAAGTCCCCACCTTTGTTTTAAAGCTTCTTCACTCCTCGATTTATTCATAAAAATTGTTTGTTCAGATTGATTTCTCCGATATAGTTTTTCTTCTAATTTATTTATTTTATCTGAAAATTCATCTTTTAAAGATGTCATAGCTGTCAAAGATTCAAGACAAGTCTTATTTGAAATTTCCAAATTATCCAATTTCTTTTGAAAGATGTCTTTAGTATTTTTTAAAATAGATTTTTCATCTTTCAAAGAAATTTTCAGTTTGGCAATCAAATCTGACTTTTCAGAATTTAAATTCTTTTCAGATATTAACTTAGAACGCAAATCAGACAAAGCAGTAATTATAATATCCATCTGAGAGGTAATAAATTTGTAATCAAAATCAGAATATACCTCATCTTCATCTTCATCAGAATCATCTGACTGGTCATCTCCAACCAAGCACATCTGAGCGATCTCGACGTTTGTAGCTTCGTCGTCAGAGTGATCCAACCAGAATTCTTCTTCGACCAGCAAAGCAGTTCCGTTCTCTCTCTTTTCAGCCAGTTCCATTTTCTTTCTGTAGTAAGCCGAATCCCTAACCACCTTTGCTCGACACTCCTTTGACATGTGACCCGACTTTCCACAGTTGTAGCAGGCAGCAGTCTTTGGCTCGGATATTTTGGATTTTGAACATGAAGTGAAGCGAAGATTGTTGGAACCCGACCGTGGTTGGAACTTTTTCTGGTAATGCTGAGAAAGAAGGATCATTGCTTTCTGTAGAGCCTCACCATCGTCATTAGTTGACCCGTTGTAAGCGTTATCAGACAACGCTTGTTCTGCCAATTGCTTCGTGAGGAGTGCAACCGGGTCTACTGATTTTTTGTTTTTGTTGTCTAGTTTGGCCTTTTTCTCTAACACCAAGCTCACATCAGTCAGCAAGATCTCGAACATCTCTTAAATCTGCATTGTGGAGATTCTGACATCGTTCCTCAGTCTATGGAAAGATTTGTTCCATTCAGGTTGCAATGTGTTGAGGAACTTTAGATTTGTCTCAAGCTCAGTCTTTTCAACTTTAATTTTCCGAAGATCATTGATCACGGCACAGAATCGGTCAAACACAGGTTTCAATGGCTCCCCATCCTTGGCTTTGAATTCTTCAAAGTTATTCATGTAGCGTGTATGCCTGAGTTGAGGTGCAACCGAAGAACCAATCATGATCTTCTCAAGCTGTTGCCACATCAGATTGGGATGAGTTTTGAAACAATCAATCCTGTTGTATACAGAATTTGGCAAGGCTAGCATCAGATTTGCTTTAATATCACGATCCGCTTGATATGCGGACAACTCTTCATGTGTGTACTCTTTAGTAGGCTCATATAATCCATAAGCCAATTTGGGTTTTTCGAACGGTCCTTCAGATAAAATAATCACCATGTCATTTCCATTCTTTTGTCGTTCAATGAAGTTCAGGAACCGATCTTGCCACTGAGTAAATTCATTTTCATCTATCAGTACTGGTGGACGACTGTCTGTACCCAAAGTCATCATAAGATCACTTTTGTAGAACTGAGCTTGACAAGAAAACTTGTCAGAATCCATTTCAGATGTTCAGAAAAAATGCTAAGTGACAGACTTGCACAAAGATGAGCTTTGCGTGACAGGTAGAAGACGTAAACGAGACTTTTGCGTACAAAGGCTGATGCGCAAACTAGGCTTTGCGTATGCTGAGGGATATCCAAACCACCTTTGCGTGAGTAGCAGAATACGGGAACTGAAGTTTCTCGGAAGCAGAAGGAAACGCAAAGTTGAGCTTTGCGTAAGAGGAAGAATACGCAAACTAGACTACTGATCTTTTTCGGAGGCTTGTTGATACGAAAAGTGAGCTTTTCGGATAGAACTTGATACACAAACTATGCTTTGCGTAATCAGACCAAAGCGAGAACCTGAAATACTAACACAATGATTAGAACAATAAGATCTTGCGCAAAGTATTAATAACTTGCGCAAAGTTCACAAAAACAAGAAAATATTGCATAAATCGGATGCAGACAAGAAATAAATGCAAGAAAAACACACAAGATTGAACGAAAACAAGTTTCTAATACAATCCAACCAACAGAATCGATTAAAACCACAAAATCAAACTTTTGAGAATAGAACAGTACGAGAAAATTCGAATTTCCAGGAAATCAAAAATCTCAAAATTGAAGATCAAATCCTGGATTTTATGCAAAAAGATATGAAACAATTATGATCGATTAACAAAAACGAGTTCAACAAAACCAAATTCAAACAAATTCGATCACAAACACATCCGAATTTGATGAACAATCAAGAAAACGAGATTTTCTTGAAAAAAATCAAGAAAATCGATCACATTTTCGATTTAAATCACAAATTCAGATTCAAAAAAAAATCTCTCAATTCTCTCAAGATTCAGATGGCTTTGATACTAATTGTGAGTTTAAGATCAATGAATCCTAGAGAGAGAAAGTAGAGAGAGAGATGAATGCGCAAAGAGAGTAATCTGATTAATGTGCGTGAAGTTCTTACAAGGGATAAGACCAAAGGGACTTAAATACCCTTGGTCAGATACAACACATATATAGAAACTAGACACAGTATATGACCAAGCCCAGTAAATACAATGATTACTATAAAAACAGACCTAACAAATTAGAATCTTCTTAGTCTATGCTGTACACAAAGGATTCAAAGTATATCAAATGGTTTCTAAATGGTAAAATGAATGAAAAAGTTTATGTCTAGCAACCACCTGGGTTTGAAAGTACAGAGTTTCCTAACTATGTTTATCATCTTGATAAAGCTCTGTATGGACTTAAACAAGCTCCAAGAGACTGGTATGCTACTCTGTCCACATTTCTGATTGATAATGGCTTTGAAAATGGAACAATTGATACCACCCTGTTCATCAAGAGGTACAAAAATGAGATGCTTTTAGTACATATATATGTTGATGACATTATCTTTGGCTCAACAAATCAGAAGTACTGGGATAGGTTTTCAGAGTTGATGAAGAGTGAATTTGAAATAAGTCTCATGGGAGAATTAACATTCTTTCAATGCTTACATGTAAAACAAACTTCAGAGGGTACTTTCATAAGTCAATCTAAGTATGTCTCTAATATTTTGAAAATGTACAAACTCAATTGTGAAGTCCTTGAGATCATGATTGATTGAATGATACAAAGATTAACAAGGATTGTAGGGAGAAATCAGATGTTTTATTTATATTTAAAGTAAAACTACACTACAGAGAGGATTTTATATGAATGTTTACATTGTGAAAGAAAACTTAGCTACAAACTAAACACACAGACTCCTTATATAACCCCACATCCCTTGTACACATTAAGCATAAACCTATTACAAAGCCCAATACAAACTAATATGGATTACTTTACTAAACTTCTAAAGCAGAACATATTTATGTTATAACATTCTCCCCCTAAGTTTTGTAAAGTAATCATTATCTCTTAAGCTCCAGCTTCAACTCCTCTCCCCCTTGATTTCTTTATAAAACTTAGCATTGCATAAACTTCAAAGCTCCTCTAGCTCCCCCTTGAAAGTAGCTCGTATCCTTGAAGTATCAACTGAAATACCATATCTAATGTAGACCATAACCTCGACTGAGTGCACATAAAGACAACTTTTGACTTTAGTAAACCCAACACATTCATTAACGCTTACAAGAATGATATGTGTGGATTATGGAGTGACACCCAAGTGCATCTTCAGTGTATAACATCTAATCTGTCTTTGAACCATGAGTTGAAATAAGAGTTCAGCTTAAGAACTTCATCTAATCAGCTTACGGGCGGTAGCATCCAGTAGCAACACTACAAGGCAAGGGTTAGAAGGCAAGCATTGTTAAACAACTGATAGAATATGCTCATTTTTTTACTGCTTTCCAGAATACTGAACAATCAAACCTAGAATTCCTTTCTTCACGAATCAACTGGATGATTATAAGCACTCAGGATTCTGAATCACAACTTAAGCATCAGAAAAATGATTGCAGTCGCTCACAATACTGAGTGATCAGTTCAGAAGAATGATAAAGTGCTCTCAACGGTCTAACAACTCAAGAAGCTTTCCAGACTGATGATTGCAGATGCTCAGGTAGCTAACTCAATCCAATCAGAGACCAAATCATCAAATGCAGAAATATGTGACCAACGGAAGATATGAATGATGTCACATATGCGTTCCACGAAAATCTCATGAACAGATTGTCCCCCTCCGCAGACCTAGCACAGGGGTCCCGCTAGATAAAATAAGCTTGGGATAGCTTATTTGAGGTGCTTTTTAGCTTATTGCGATTTGGCATCGAGGATAAGCATTTTTGAGTGTTTGGATGAGCAAAAATTAAAATGGCTTATAGCGGTGCCAAACCGCTGAAAAGCACTTTTTGATAAGTCATCTGGTTTTAACTTATCAACTTATTTGAAAAGTGTTTATGACTTTTTTGGTTATTTTATATGTACAAGCAATCCCAAACACCTTTAAATAACAACTTATTAGCTTATTACGTTTTGGTATCACAATAAGCTAATCCAAACACTTTTCTAAAAACTCCAATTTGACACCGCATAAGTTGATAAGCACTTTTTAAAATAAGCATAAGTTGTTTTAAATAAGCAATCCTAAACACCCACTAAAACCATAGCCTCTGTGACTAGTTTCAGAGACTCTGGACTTTTAACCTAGGGTCAAATTCATCCTGTTATGTCTCTAAGCATCTATCAAAAGGGATAAGATAAAAAGAAGACATTCTTTGGTAAAGGGGGAGCAAAAGAAAAATACCCTTTAATATTCATATCAGTATCTATGATATTCATATCAGTCTCTGATCTTTTCTCTGATATTCATATCAGAGTCTCTGATCTTATCTATAATATTCATCTCAGAGTCTCTGATCTTTTCTCATTTTTTTCAAATTGGTAATATTAGAGACTATGATAATTTCTCAGAAAGAAACGATTTTCATTCTCATAATTTTTAAATAAATTATATTTAAAAAATAATTTTTAGAAAATAAATGTGTGTATAAGTTACGCCTTTCTGGATAACCATCAAATTTAAATAAAAAATTCTACTGACGGTTATCTAACATCAAGAGTCCCTTCATCATTCCTCTACACGTGTACCCTATTGATTAGGGAAATGATGGAATGTTTTTATGACATCGGGACTCACTCCCACTACCCTTGTCCATAGAAACCCATTTCTTCTTCACTTCACTCTTTACGCTCTCAGAAATTCATCTCCATTTATTCTCTCTCTCTAATACTCTAAAACAAGAAAACCTACAACAATTGCAACTCACGCTCAAAACTCAGGCGACTCAAGCAGAATCGTTCCAAGTTTGAACATGGCTCAGTTCGATGTACCAGTAAAAGGAAATAACTACCACTTAGACATCACCCCTACCAAGTTCGATGAAAAATTTCGTACTCTGCTAGAATTTCTTAGCAACTGTAAACTAAGAGATGCCCTAACAGACTACACTCTACATGTTCCTTTTCTATATGTCTAACAATGGTGGTATTCAAGTGAATACAATGATGAAGAAGGAGGTTTGGTCGGATACATTGACCTAGGCGAACAAGGAATTAACATCAGAATCACACCCAACACCTTGACCCTTAGATTCAACCTACCCACTACTAGAGATCTTCAAATCCAACAGTTTGAAAAACCACCAACTCCTGGAGTTCTTCTTCAGTTTCTTCATCATATTGGCTACAACAAGGACATTATGCGCCTCAGCCAGTTTTGACGCCAATACCTTCCTCCTACCTAGAACTTCATGTTTAGTGTGTTGAATCGCACACTAACATGTAAGATAGGTAGCCAAGACCAGGCTTATCTAACCATCCTTGTCATCATGTATTCTCTTTTCTTCAACTAAAGCATAAACATATTCTGTGAGTTGTTGACTGCTGTAGACAAGAAGAATAAGGATCTTGCCAAAGGAATGTAGCCAATCTTTGTCTTGTTCCCTCGATTCATCTCTATGGTTATTCGATGGGCAATGGACCAAAATTCTTTCACTGAGGAGGGTCCAAGAACATCATTATTCATAATGAACTCCTTCAAACCAACTCTTATTCCTCCTTACCGAAATGAGAGAAGATTCCCAAGAACCATGCTTGAATACCTTCATGCTACTTCTGACAACCAAATTCTCTTTAGTCGTGTTTCCTAATCATCAGAACCGATGGTAGGATCCCCAACGCATTTAGGATCTGAGCCTGAGTTAGAATCAAAGAGTGACATCACTGATGCTACTCAACAACATTACAGAGAGCAACCAGAGGGTAGCTCTGTGAAAGTAAGTGAGGGAAAACCAGAGAACCCTCCCTCTGACGAAGAGCTTAACTATATCAGAGAAGAGGAATATGAGGCTGAGAGTACACCAGAGGGTGAGTTTCTTAGCTCAGAAGCCGAGAGTACACCAGAGGGTAGCAAAAGATACTCTCGAAGGCACAAATAAGATACTCCTAAATCCAACTCCCCGTGATACCATATCTACTATCCAAGGTGGTCCATCACCAATGGATATTGAAACAAAGGTGCACACCTCGAACCCTACCCAAGTCATCCGCTCAGAGGCATCTTCTTCTGCCTCTGAAGCAAGCACCAAATGGGAACCCTCTAAAATGGCTAAGTCCTCCCAACATGACTTAGACAAAACCAAAAGTACTCATTTGCCCTAGAGTACGCTACCTACACACACACATGATGCCTCTGTGGCTCATGATATAGGTGATCGTCCCTTAGTCCAAGAGAAACTTCAGATCTCTCGTAAGGATTGTCTATCAGAGAGACAATGACACGTCCTTCTAGCACAAGGAATCCTTATCCTGGACAACAAAGTGTCCACTCACGTTAGGTTTTCGTCTTCATCTAACTCTGACTCTAATGATGACAGACCTATTAGAACCATTATAGAAAAATCCTTGAAAAAGGATTCTCAAGGATTAATGGGAAGTCCTTCCAGCCAACATCAAAACAACTCCGAAAGAAGGCCCATATGTTCTCGAGGGTAAATTTGAATCATGTGTTGATTCTAAGATTTCCCACTCTGACTATGTTACCAAGGAAGAGTTCAAAATATTTGGTGAGAAAATCAGAGGATCTCTGAAGGATCTAAAACTTCAGATGGAGAAGACCTCAGAGGCCTCTGCCTCAAACTCTGAAGTTGCAAAGCTCACTTTCGAGGTCTCTAAGTTGCGCACAACTTTGAGTTCTCAGGGTTTAAGAATGGAGGCTCTGGAAAAGCTAGTCATTGGCAATTCCTTTGTCCTTTCCATGGAAATTGAAGCAGCCAAAGCAGAACTACTAAAGACAATCCCACCTCCCTCTGCTCCAACACTTACCTCTGAAGACTTTTCTCATTTTAAAGAGGAAGTCTTGAGGATATTAGCAAAGTCAATCGCCAGGATTCATATTCCAACTGTTGCTCCAACTCATCCCATGCCTTCAGAGCTCATCACCAAAGCTGACCTCAATAACTTCTCCAAATCTATCACCAACAGAATGATGACCATTTCAAGCAAGTTTGTCACTAAGGCCAACCAACAGAACAAGAATGTTGAAGACCTTCTGAAGCATGCCATATCTTCAGAAGGACAGCTAAAAAGAAAGGCACCAGAGGCTGCTTGCTCTAAAGAGGAAAGGAAGAGGTCGAGATTTAAAGTCTCTGATGACAGAGATGATCAACCTCAGGGGTCATCAGGACTTCAAAAGGGGGATAAGACTCCATCAAACAAAGCTACTGAATCACAAAAAGAGTCAACTTCTTCTAGATCCAAAAATGATAGAGTACATGATAAGGAACCAGAGAGACACTCCACCTCTGCTGAAGGCAACCAGACAATCCTAGCATCTCTTGTACCTGTTATATTGTTAGCACCATCAACTTCAGAGGCACCAACCATTCCAATCATAAATGCTATACCAGACACAATTGGGGCTCTGGATGAAGATGAAGATGAGCAATTGGTGGACTTCTCAACATATGAAGATGCATTCTCATCACCCGAAAGGCCACAAATTTTGATGAGAGGTGCTTTCGGACCAGAATCTGAAAAAGAAGAAAAATCAGAATCTGAAAAAGAAGCTGCTGAAGAAGAAGAAATTGAAGTCATTAATGTAGAAGAATATATCTACAAAAATGCCCAACTACATCACATTTCAACAAAAGCTGAGCTAAGAGAAAGTCCAGAGATTGATGATTACATCTCTAAAACCACCTTTGAAATCCGTCAATCATCTTCAAAAGCACAAGCAAAGGAACTAGAGACAAATCTATTGTCTCCTGAAGAAACGACCAGGGTTGTCGATGAACAGGCTCCTCCAGAGGATCTTGTTCAGAAGACAAGCACTGGTCTACCAGCAAAAGTCATCTTCACTCAACCTCCAACATTTCTTGCCTCAAATACGAAGACTTCAATAGAGGATCACTTCCGTTACATCTAATGTGAATTAAATCTGGAAGATACTAAAGTTATTCCTCTGAATCCAAGAATCAGAGAGAATATGCCAGACTACGAGCAGAGGTTCATTTGAGAAAAGACTACTCCAAGAGTAAAGGTTCTCTCAGATCATCCGATAACAAAAGATAACAGAGTATCTGAAAGGAAATTTACCTACAACAATATCATCTACAGGAAGTATGAGGTAATTCGTTCTGATGGGAAGGTTTATGAGTTCAATGACAATGATCTCGTAAATCTAAACCCTTATGATCTACCTCATCTATATGCCTACTACTCAGCCAAATACGATCAAGGAAGGACATTCAGAATGGGTCTTTATGAAGTCAGACGAGCAATGGATGCTAATGTCAAACTCAGAGCAATACTTGACTTCCAGATTGCTCTAAATATGGGTGAAGAAAGATTGGGAGTAACTGAACCCGTGGAGACAATCGAGAATCTTGACAAGTACAAGACTGATCAATAATCACAGAGCCTCTGGGTTTTGTTTACAGAGTCAACTCGATCAAGAAAATCTTTCTGGCTTCAGAAGTATCGAAGTACTCTGATGAGACTTTAAAAGGTGTGCAGAAGATGATACGTGTGAAGGAAGAACGACACATAGCATATCTTTTGGCAAAACTAGACTTAGAGATTAGCTCAATGATAAACTTCAGAGAGCTTGTTATGAAGTTCCATGGAATCTGTTCTAGTGACAGATGTTAGTTCGTTTCTTTATTTTTGTTATTACATTCTCTATTTTGAAATTCCTAATGTTTTGAGAAGTAATATTTAAGGTGATGACTTTCTACTCTATGATTTCTAGACTAAGTTTTTCTTTTCTCTGCTACTCCTGCAATTTTTTATTTTCAATACTTAGGGGGAGATTGTTAGCCCCAATTCTAGATTGTGAAAGTATTGAAAATATCTAAGTCTTATTTTAGAGGACTTCCAGAGACAGACTTCGGAGGACAAACCCTCCTCTGAAGTACATTCCAGAGATAGAGATTTTCAGCAGAAGACATCAGAGATGGCTTCATCAGAGGCACCTACATCAGAGATTTGAAGACCTTCTATCTAAAGATAGCACTGACCATTTCTATAAGTATCAGAAGAACAGATGACACATCATTAGTAATAAGATTTACTTTTTAGAGTAGGTCACTATTCAAGTATGTCTTAATCTTACCTTTTAGGTAATATATTGTTTAAGCATGCTTCCATTTGTCAGATCGTACACTGTACACTTTATGGTCCTATAAATAGGGCCATCTCTCCATTGACAAAAGTGTGCTTTTCTGATATATCTTGTATCTGATAAATCTTTTAATATATTGAAAGTATTTATAAAGAAGATCTTGTACGTTTTACATATCTTCTTATAAACTGTGATATTTGAATCTGCTTTGATATTAAACTGTATTGCTTCCGCTGTTCTTCTTCTTCATATTATTATTATTGTTTATATCATTGTCATAAGATTAAATCTGGGATCTAACAGAGTAGTTGACATTATATAGAAAAGATAATACACAAGTATTAATCTTTGGAAACACATGGTTAGTTAACCAATAATGCTCATAAACGAAAACATTTAAAATCACACTTCTAGAATTCATAAAATCTTTTTGAGAATCAAGAAGTGGTTTGAATGATTAGAAACACGTGTTCATGTCTAAAAGTCGTCCTTCTTTAAAACAATTTGAGATTAACATTAGAAAATACTTACATTCAGCTTAAACTTATAACTCAAGTCTCAAATCAAGATTGATTGAAATCTTGTAAGCTCCCCCTCAAAAATATGCACAAACTCAAAAAGTCGTTAAAATATCTAAGTCTTATTGAAAAATATTATTCACAGTCTTATTGAAAGTAAAACATTTAAATACGAGTCTTGATCTGAATTAATCTGTAGTCATCATTCTTACTCCCCTTAATTATATGCATTCGTAAAAATATGTCAGCACAAATCAAATGAAAAACATCTAACTCTAACCCGCCCTTGAGTAATGATCATCTTTCCTTAGTACTCACTCTCCCTGAAATCATGAACAACCTTCAGCGCATATATCAATCAGATTAAAAATAAGGACATGAAGAAAATTATAAACCAAACTGTAGAAACCAAATACGGATTATGTAAAAATGATGTTTTAATATTCAGCATGCCTAATTTTGAAATTAGAAAATTAAATCTCTTTTCATCTAACAGCTTAGTGAAAAGGTCAACAAGCTGATAATCCGTGATTATAAAGTACAACTCGATTGTACCTTCTCAACATGGTCTTTGATAAAGTCATATCTCACTATGTGCTTCATTTTAGTATGTTGGACAGGATTAGAAGATATGAAGATTGCATTCTTCGAATAATAATATATCGGAATCTTGTTAAATTGGAATCCATAGTCTCGAAGCTGTGTCCATATCCACACCACTTGAGAACAGCAACTGACAGCAACTACGTATTCTGCTTCTACAGTTGAAGTGGATACACAAAGTTGTTTCTTTAATGCCCAGCTAATGAGCTTGTTTCCCAAAAACTGTATGTGACCCGATGTACTCTTTCTGTCTAACATGAAACCTGCATGATCTGCATCTAAATATGTTGTCAGCTCGAATCCTGTATCTTTAGGATACCACAAACCATGATCTGTGGTGCCCTTTAGATATCTAAAAATTCTTTTCACAACCCAAAGATGGGACTCTTTGGGCTTGGCCTGAGATCTCGCACACAAACATGTAGAGAACATAATATTAGGTTGACTTGTTGTCAAGTACATTAAGGAACCAATCATACCTCGATAGGTCTTTTGATCAACAACATTCCCATTTACGTCAGCTCCGATCTTAGTCCCTGGTTCCATTGGGGTGCTAATAGGTCTACAGTTTTTCATTTTAAATTTCTTTAAAATGTCAAAAATGTACTTAGCTTGATTTATAAAAATCTACGTGGAAAATTGTATGACTTGTAATCCGAGAAAGAAATTCATCTCTCCTATCAAACTCATCTGAAACCGTGACACCATTAAGGAAAAAAAAAATTCTTATAGTACTTAGGGTTTGATAACCCAAAAATTATGTCATCAAGATAAACATTAATGAGAATAATATTGCCTTTTTCTTTCTTGGTGAAAAGAGTAGTGTCAATTTTACCTTTCGAAAACCCTGACTTGACTAAAAACTTTGAAAGGACATCGTACCAGGCGCGAGGAGCTTGCTTTAATCCATAATGGGCTTTGTCTAAGATGTAGACATGATTCGGCTTCTCTGTACTGACACACCCTTCAGGTTGAGACACATACACTTCGTCCTTTAATATGCCATTCAGAAAGGCTATTTTCATGTCCATTTGATAAACAATAAAGGTCTTGTGTGCAACATACGCAAGAAACATTATGATCGCCTCGATGCGTGCAACTAGAGCATATGGCTCATGATAATCAATGCCTTCCTCTTGCCAATATACATTAGATACAAGTTGAAATTTGTTATAGACAATGACACCATCTTCATCTTTCTTGTTTTTAAATACCCATTTAGTGCCAATGATCATCTTTCCTTCAGGACATGGCATGAGTCGCCATACATTTAGTGCTTCGAACTAATTGAGTTCTTTTTGCATGGCTGTTATCCAACCAGGATCTTCAAAAGCTTCTGATATGCGAGTCGACTCTATCTTGCTCAAGAAGGAATCATACAAACACTCGTTTGCTATTACAGACCTAATTTGCACTGGTTTTGAAAGATCTCTAATAATTTGATGTACCAGATGTTCTTTGGTCCATTTGTTGACATGAGGGAGCAAAACATATGTACATTTATCATGTTGATCATCTATGTATCCATCTTCTTGGGGTTCAGTTGAAGTAACAGGTGCAAAAGTTTCAGCTGGTTGAACACTGGTTGTCTATATTTGTTGTATCTTCAACTGATGGAGTTGTTGTTTGAACTGACTGAGTTTTCTCCTGAACTGGGGATAAATGTGAAGAAGATACATTTGACGTGATTGGATGTTGTTCACTTGAATTTTTAGAACTGTCAATCACAAAATGTTTAGATACTTCAGTTCCAAGAAACTCATCATAAAAATGTTCAAACAATAAATCTAATTCTGTTAAATGTGAAGTAGACGTTGAAGCTTTATCAGAATTGGAAACATTAGAACCAGGTTCTGGACAGATATGCCCAGAAGCTAATACTCCTGTAAGAATGGGTTCTGAACTGCTTTGTTCAGAAGCCATTCCCATAGCTTCATTGAATGTGACGTTAACGCTCTCTATTATGATCTTTGATTTCTTCATGTAAACTCTATATGATGCAGATGTTTGAGAGTAGCCAATAAAAATCCCTTCTTCTGCTTCAGGACTAAACTTATTCAAGTTCATTTTCAGGATCTGATTCTTAACAAGAATAATAAAACTCAGAAACAATATTAAAGAAGTTGCGGAAAAACACTTTAATATTCAAACTATCAATGTAACAGTAAAATATAAATCACAACTTGTAAACTTTATTGAATGATTAAAGTTACAAGCTTTCACACAAAACCTCAATCTTGATGAACAGGCTCACCAAGACGAATTCTACTTCTCTAGAACTAGGGTTGTAAACCTTGGGGTTAATTCTCTCTCTAAACAAAAACTCAGAATACTCGTATATGAAAAACTATTCTGAACACATCTATACATATACTGAAAAATAAAAGATAATTACAAAACTTAAAAGATCTTCAGTATATTCTTCTATAATTATCTTCAAACCTTCCATGATTATCTTCAATCCTTGATCTGCGCATATCTTGATTATCACAAAAGCAGTATTAAATCATAGCATCATTAACACTCTGAGCAGTATTAATTTGGCTCAGCAGTAGTATCTTGTCTCAGCAGTAGTAACCATGTTGTACTGGCAGCAGTAATCATACTTGATTAAATCTTTAGTTCCCAACAATCTCCCCCTAACTTGACTTTTACAACAGAGAAGTCAAGTTCTTCAGATGCTCCCAAAACTCCATTGTTCATAAACCTATATCAGGATTCAGCCCCAAACTTTGATTAAGAGTTTTCTGAATCAAGTATCTTGCCATTGCAGAATCTGGTGCATAACCTAGCTTTTTCTTCAACATAGCATGCAACTTTAACCTGCTATGGTTGTAAACTCTATCCACTAGGAAGTATTCAAAGTGACTTGTATCCATAGCCAGTGCATATACTCAACTTCTTTCATACAGAGTCCAGTTGTTGATGGTTTTGAAAACATTTCTGATAACATGCTGAACTTCCTCTGGCTTGAACAACATGCATAGATATTCCATCACAAGTTTTGTAACTGGTATCCCTGGAGCTTTCAGCTTATCAGCATATAATTTCATCCCCACCTCAAACATTTCCTCTAAATGAGATCTGGAGCATACTCTTACAATCTTGGCCCAAGTAGGATACACTTCAAATTTGTCATCTTTCCTCTTCAGCCTGATATACTCCTTTCCATCTACTTCCATGGTATCCCAGTGAATAATCTCATGAGGCTTGACACCAACTGGTTCAGCTGTTATAGGCTAAGGCACTTTTTCCATCACTACCATGTACATACTCACATCAGACATACTTGATGGTTCTTCCTGAGATTGAGATTTCTTTTCATCAGACTTAGATTCCCCTTCTTCTTCAGCTACCTCATGTTCTTTCTCAACTTATTCCTCATCCACTCTAGGTTTCTTAGCTGGTTTTCTTCTTGCCATCATTTTTGTTCTTTTCAATGTTCTCAAACTTTCACCTAGAGTAGCTTCCTTCCTTGGTGATTCTTGATCATCTGGAAAGGGTTTTTGAGTTTGAAGATCATGCCTCTCTTTCATCTTCTTTTCCACTTCAACTCTGGCTTTGTCATTTCCTTGTAACTTGGTCATTTCTGCATCATACAAGCCTTTGATTTGTTCAAATGACATTTTAGTGAACATTTCCTTTTTGACTCCTACAGCACCTTTGAGGAAAGTGATCATCTTCTTTCTCTCTTGAGTGCCAAGGTAGGTTTTTGAAGGTTGTCTCTTCCTTGCACCCAATTTGATCATTGCAGTCTTCTTTGGAATTATAGATCTCTACTATGCCATCTCTGTTTCCAAACTCTTTTGATAAACTTCATTCAGCTTTGCAGCTAGAGCTTTTGCCATCTCCCTATCTTTGTTCACTTGAACTATTTCTGCTTGCTCAAGTTCTGCTTGAATCTTCTTAGCCAAAGCTTCATCTGACTAAATCAACTTTTGCTTTTTAATTGGTTGGTCAGATTCCACTATCTTGGTTTTGCCTTTGTCCTTGCTTGCTATCTTATCAACACTAGCTTTCTTGATAACCTCAACATTGTCTTTGATGACAATTCCTTTGGCCTTTGAAGTGACCTTAGGAGTATCATGTTTAGCTTTGACTAGTGCTTCAGCTATCTCAATTTCTTCCAAATTGCTGCTAATGAGGTCAGTTAATACCTCTTGAACAATTTCTGCTGCTTCATTTATTTCAGCAGTATTAACTGTTTCTGCTGCTATGTTTGCTTCAGCAGCATTAACTGTTTCTGTTGCTTTCTCAAACCCTCATTCTGTTTCAACAAACTCTCTCTCATCTCCATGTTTCTCCCCCTTTTTCTTAGCATTCTCCATGTTGACCTCAGCTTCTGACTCCCCCTTTTTGGGAGCATCATCCACTGGGTTCCTTCTTCTGAGCACAAATCGTTGCTTCTTCTTCTTTTGAACCACCTTCTGAACCAACTTCTTTAAGCTGCTGATCTCTTCTTGTTGGTTGATGATGACTTTCTTGAGTTCATTGACAACCTTCTTTTGAGCATCCAGTTCAGTTGCCATTTTGGACATGGCAGAAATCAATTCATGGTAGTCATATCTATCCTCACCTTCTCCAGGAGTGTTACCCTCTTTTGAGGGATCATTGGAATGTTTAATAGGGATTTCCAGCCATGCTGAAGCACCACCTATTCCCTTGGTTTCTTGGCACCCAGGACCTTTGGATGATTGCTCACCCAAAGTTTCCATGGGGAAGGTCTTAGTGATGTTACCACTGGCCTCCTCTGTGCTAGTAGGAGTAGTGGCAGCCTTCTCACCCACATGCTCATGCATCTCCTCAGTGAGCACCTTCTTGGGGTTGGGAGACACCCCAGTGGTTTCCCTATTGATATTATCTAATGAAGAATGCTCCATTAGAGGGCTTTGAGGTTCTGGGTTTGTATGAGGTACAACAAGGGAAGGAGCCTTGTGTACCTTTCTCTTAGAATACGTTTTAGTTAAAACTGGTGTTGGCTTAAGAACAAGGGACTGAGGAAGTGATATAGTGGTTGAAGGTTGGGTTTGGCTATCAGTGGGATGGTCTAGTGAGGGCCTTGACCCTGATGCCATACCTTCTTGGTTGTGGGACACCACCATCATTGTAGAGAATAATGGGGTCTCAACTCCTTCCGAGTCCTTGGCAGATCTTTTCCTATTTGAAAAGACCTTTCCCTTAGGGATTTTAGGTACATATACCTCATTAAACTGAGGTATATCCGTCAATTCAGTTGTGATAACTGCCTGGACAAATCTTGGATACATATAGAAACTCTTTTTATTTTCCAAGTTTGACACAAGCTCATTGAAAATCGTTTTGGAGAAATTATACTTTCTGGCAGTGGACAAGCAGACCAAAGCATAAGCAATGGTACTACTGAACTGACTCCATCCAGTAGTTTTTCTAGAAATACAGTGCATAAGGGTATGAACAAAGAACCGCCATTGGGGAGAAAAGTTAGCTTTGTAAAATTTGAAAACACCCTGTTGGTCTTCATACCCCATTCTTGTGAGATTAGAAAACAAATCCTCATTAGGGATAGAGGTAATACCTAAGGCATTGTCTAGACGTAGACTGATGCGAATGACTTCTTCAGTGACTATCAAGGGTTTGTCACACACCCTTGTCTTGATGAACTGCACACCGTTTTCAGTAACAGCGGTGGCATTGACCCAAAATTGCTTCTGGTGCTCGATGAAGATTGGTGGTGACAGAGTAAGAGCATAAGCTATATGACTGGACTTAAGAAAATCAACTATTTGATGGAATCCAGCAGCCTGCTTCGGCTTTTGAATCATTGCGATCTCGTTGTGTTCATCAATAAACGCCATAGATGCCATCGGTCTTGAGGATTCTTGACTGAAACACACTAGTTACTTGAGAGAAAAGAGTTAGAGAGAAGATGAACAATATTCAAAGAGTCGTTGTGAGCTTTTAGGCGGGCAAAGAGGGTATTTATATGATTCGGGACAGAAGCAGTATTAACCCTATTTTCAGTTAAAGCAGTACTAACCCACTGGCAGTATTAACTAAGAGCAGTATTAACTGAGAGCAGTATTAACTGAGAGCAGTATTAACTGAAAGCAGTATTAACTGAGAGCAGTATTAACTGAGAGAAGTATTAACTGAAAGCAGTATTAACTGAATGCAGTATTAACTAACTAGCAGTATTAACACATACCTGAAGTAGTAACTCAAACTAGCAGTAGTAATAATGAATATGCAGTAGTAACTTTGCACTGGCAGCATTAAAACTACACTGGCAGCATTAACTATACTTACACTGTTGAAGCTTGTGTTAGTCTGAGCAGGGCAATAAACTTCCTAAGAAAGATGATTAGCAGCACAAAAAAAATAAACAAATAACAGGTATACAAACACTTTTTAAACATGAGCTTATTCAGAGTTGATCATGCCCACACTTGTGACCAAGAAAGTGAATCTACTCACACCAAAAGCCTTAGTGAACAGATCAGCAAACTAGCTATTAGTATGAACTTTAGCAACTTGAATAAGCTTCTTTTCATTGCAGTCTCTTATAAAGTGATACCTGATTTCAATGTGCTTTCTTTTGGAGTGCTTGACAGGATTGTTAATAATGCTAATAGCACTACTATTGTCAATGAAGATTGGAGTGTGAATAAAGGTTACCCCATAGTCCAACATTTGATTCTGAATCCATAGAACCTGAGAATAGCAACTTGCAGCAGCAATGTACTTAGCTTCTGTTGTGGATAAGGACACTGTGGTTTGCTTCTTACACTGCCAAGATACGAGTCTTGCACCCAAAAGTTGACATCCTCCTGAAGTAGACTTTCTATCCATATTAGCACCACCCAAGTCACTGTCTGAATATGCAATCAAGTCAAAAGTAGATTCATAAGGATACTAAAGACCTAATCTAGGTTTCCCTCTTAAGTATCTAAAAATCCTCTTAACTGCTTGAAGATATGACTGCTTTGGATTGACTTGGAATCTGGCACACACACACACTGGAAACATGATGTCTGGTCTTGAGGCTGTGAGATACATGAGAGATCCAATCATTGATCTATAAAGATGGATATCAACATTCTCCCCCTCAAGATCAGTAGTGATCTGTTTGTGTGTTTCCATTGGTGTGCTTGCTGGCTTTGAGTCTGATAAACCACACTTATCTAGGATGTCTTTCACATACTTTGATTAACTTATGAAAATCCCATCTTTCTACTGTTTCACTTGAAGCACAAGGAAGAAAGTGAGTTCACCCATTGAACTCATTTTGAAGCTCTTGTGCATCAACTCTTCAAAATCTCTACACATCTGATCTTTTGTGGATCCAAATATGATGTCATCCACATATATCTGAACAAGTAGGATGTCCTTCTTACTTCTTTTAATGAAAAGGGTCTTGTCAATAATTCCTCTTTCAAACCCATTTTCCAAGAGATAGGTAGACAGAGTATCATACCATGCTCTTGGGGCTTGATGTAGACCATAAAGTGCTTTCTTAAGTTTGTATACTATGTCAGGATATGATGGATTTTCAAATCCAGGGGGCTGACAGACGTATACTTCTTCATCAATTGTTCCATATAGAAAGGCACTCTTCACATCCATCTAGTATACCTTGAACTTCATAAATGAGGCATAGGCTAGAAACAACCTAATTGCCTCTACCCGTGCAACTGGAGCAAAAACTTCCTCATAGTCTATGCCTTCTTCCTGAGTGTACCCTTCTGCCACTAGCCTTGTTTTGTTCCTGATTACTATTCCTCTCTCATCCTTTTTATTTCTGAAAATCCACTTGGTGCCAATTGCTCTATGACCTTTTGGAAGGTCCACCAAGTCCCAAACATCTTGCAATTTAAACTGTAGCAACTCTTCTTGCATGTCTTCTATCCAACTTGAATCTTTCATTGCATCATAGGCCTTCTTAGGCTCAATCTGAGATAGAAAGCAAGAGAGTACTCTATGTTGTTGATCCTGGAAATCTTGAAGTCTGCTTTGATTCCTAGTTATCATAGGAGAAGAGATGTCTCCTATTACCAGTTCAGGAGGATGATTCTTCTGAGTTCTTGTCTGAAGACTAGGTTCTTCATTAATTCCCACATCTAAATTGGAGTCATTTAAGTCGGCTGAGGGGATCTCATCAGCTACTTCTGGCTCATCATGCTCTAAATTCTCCTCATCTCTTCTTTCTTCTTCACTCTGACTTGGTTCAGTAACAGTTTCCTTTTCACAGATTTCAACAGGGTCCATTGTAGGTATGGGAAAGATCACAGACTGAGGAATAATATCTTATACTTGTTCATCCCCTGATCCTCTACTTCCTGATCCTACATGATCATCACTACTGAAACCCAAAGAGTTAGTTAGTGAATCAATGTCAAAAAACCATTGAGGACCTGAACCAATAGGATTTGGTGTGTTCTCATTGCATTTGACATTGTCACTTTTACTCAATTATTCTAGAAGAAGAATTAAACACTCTGTAGGCCTTACTCTGAGATGAATAACCCACAAGAAAACCATCATCTGCTTTGCTATCAAACTTTCCTAAGTGAGTTTTGGTATTGAGAATGGTACAAGGACAACCAAAAGGTTTAAAAAAAATCCAATAAAGGGTTTTCTTTTATTAAAAAGCTCATATGGTGTCTTGTTCTTAGGCTTGACTACAAGAACTCTGTTTTGGACATAGCAAGCAGTATTTACTGCTTCAGCCCAGAAAGTAATTGGAAGTTTGGAATCATCTAACAGAGATCTAGCAGCCTCAATCAGTGTCCTATTCCTTCTCTCAGCAACACCATTTTGTTGTGGAGTCCTAGGAGCACTGTATTGCATCTCAATTCCTTTTTCCTCGCAAAAGGTGTTTAGGTCAATATTTTTAAATTCAGTACCATTATCTGACCTAATGACTTTTACCTTTTGATTTGTTTAGTTTTCAATTCTTAGAATGAAGGATTTGATCAGTCCACTTGTCTCATCCTTAGTCCTTAGAAAATATACCCAAGTAAATCTAGAGTAATCATCAACAATAACTAAGCAGTATGATTTCTTACCTATACTCATGACATTTGTAGGACCAAACAGATCCATATGCAACAACTGAAGAGAAGAGGAAATTGTGTTCATCTCTTTGGACTTATAAGAAGTTTTGTGTTGTTTGCCTTTGAGACAAGCAACACAATGATCATCACATGAAAAGACTTTTGAAGGCAGACCTCTTACAAGGTTGTTTTTAACAAGTTTATTCATTGTTTTAAAGTTCATGTGACACATCCTTCTGTGCCAAAGTGATGATTCATCCAAAGAGGCTTTTGAAACAAGACAGTTTAGGGACGAATCATTTGAAACATTTTCCATATCCAAACAATAGACATTATTCTTTCTAGGAGTTCTTAGTAGTATCATCTTTTCATCAACTACCTTGAATCCAGGAGCAAGGATAATGCATTCTGAATCAGTGAATAATATGCTATGCTTTTTGTCACAAACCTGTGATACACTTAACAGGTTGTATCTTAACTCTTCAACATAGAAAACATCTTCAAAGGTCATCTTACCTTTTGTTACATCTCCCTTACCACTAATCTTACCTCCATCTGGAGTATTACCAAAGGCAACATGCCCTCCATCAATTTTCTTGAAATTCTTGAGGCAAGCCATGTTCCCTGTCATGTGCCTAGAGCAACCACTATCAACATACCAAATGCTCTTTCCCTTGAGCTGTTGGTTGCCCTGCATATAAGATAAATCAATTAGTATTGACTGGGAACCCAAGCCAAAGTGTTCTTGGTCCTCCCTTTCTCATCAAAGTACTTACACTCCTTTTTGATGAGATTTTTAAATTTAGAATCCTCTTGACTGGAGTACTTTGTCAAGATGATTGGTCTAGAAGCACAAGAACTAGAAGCAGTACTAATTTTAGAAGTACTAACAGAGTTAGCAGCACTAACAGGTTTAGCAGTACAAACCTTGTTAGAAGCACTAACAGAGTTAGCAGTATTAATATTTGATGAAGTACTAACAATGTTAGTTTTAGAAGTACTAATACTATAAGCAGCACGAACATTGATAGCAGTAGTATTGCTTCTGGCAGCACTATATTTGTCAACAACACTATTTATTTGTGGTAGCAGTACTAACAGTTTTAGTCCTTTTGGGAACCCACATCTTGACACTTTCGTTTACAGTCTTTTTCTTCATGTGGCTTTTAGATTTAACATGTTTCTTTGCCACATGGTTCCTTTCATTCTTCCTATAACCAAAGGGTTTTTGCACAGATCTTTGAAAATTTATCTTTTGGTTCATAGGATTAAAATAACAGTGCTTGGCAAGATGGTTCAATTTGCCACATATGAAACAAGGTTTTGGTCTGATGATTCTACTCAGATCAACTCCTTGTTTCTGAGCCCACTGATTATTCCAATTTCTTTGATTTCGCCTCCTTTTATCATGTTTTAGGGGATCATATTTATTACCTGCACACTGTTTGCAAGGAACAGGATTCACAACTGTAGTCTGCTTCTAATGGACCTTTTTAGACTTTCCCTCAGTCTTCTCTACACCATCAGATTTGACTCAATCCCTTCCACCACCCTCATTGGTAAGAATGTTATTTTCTAAGGGAATCTCACCACTCACAATGTTATCCTTACTCTTACCAGCTTCTTTCTCAGTCTTGTCCTCAACAACTACTTCATCTAAACGATCTATCTTAGTGGCTCCCTCATGCAAGTCCTTCCTATCCTTGGTCTCTAGCAAATCTGATTTAGGAGGGATGTAGTTGTTGTTGTATGGTGGTGGTGTAGTATTGTACCCAATTTCTGGTTTAAGCTTATCATGGATTTGAACCTTTAGAATTGAATCCATGGCTTTAGAAGCATATGAAAACTTTTCCACATCCATCTTAACCTTGGCTAGCTCTCCTCTCAACTTTTCATTCTCCTCTCTAGACTTTGTCAGTTGGATTTTGAAATCATTTTTCTCCCACTTCCAGTAATTTGTATCATATGTGTGTTGAAGTTCATTGGCTTGGAAACCTTTAATTTTTTCTTCAAACGTCTCAACAATTTTCACATAGTCTTTTCTATCCTTTTCTAACCTCTTAAGGTCATCACTCATACTCTGGTTGTGATCCCTGTACCTTTTAAGAGTGTCTATGCAAGTTTGAGTACAGAGATTAGAAAGTACCTCAGTTGGGAGATCAGATACCTCTGCCATGAGAGCTTGATTTTGAATGGCCTCTTCTGCTTGATCACTCCAGTCAAACCCCATTCCTTGTTGAGAGACAAGAGCTTGAGCATAATTTCTGTTCTGGTTGAAGCTTCCTGTCTGAGCTTGTTGATGGTTGTTATGAGACACTCCACTTCTGCATTCCCTGGCAAAGTGTCCCTTCATATGACACTTGTAGCACTCCACCTTTGACTTATCAAAGCCTGCTCCATCTTCTCTCCTTTGAGAGAAGTTGTTCCTCCCAGTCCTCTTGATGAGCTTCTTCACCCTCATAGAAAGCATGGCCATCTGCCATTTAATATCCATCTCTTCAAGATCATCAGCATGAAGCTGTTCGAAGTCATCATTGATTAAAGAAGAGTTACCATGGCTGGAAAGAAAGGCTTCAAAAACAGATTCATTGCCTTTTTCTTGATTTACTCCACTGGCAGCATTAACTGATTCAGGGTTAGCAGTAGACTCAGTTGATGCTGATAGGAGTGCAACATTATGAACATATCCAGTAGACTTCTTCTTTGCTTCCACCTCAGATTCAAACACTCTCAGATCATTATACAGATCATCCAGTTCCTTTTCTTCCAACATGTCATTCTGTCTGAATGAGACAGTGTACATGGTCCATTCATCTCCAAGAGATCTGAGGAACTTTCGGTTGACATCATCTTGTTCCATCTGAACTCCAACAGTAGCCAACTCACCAATTAATTTATTGAATCAATCAAAAGTTTGAGTCATAGACTCATTCTTTGAAGATGTAAAATTCTCATATTGCTGCTTGAGAATATCCCTTTGATTCCTCTTAGTGCTCTTGGTGCCAGCAAATCTCTTCTCTAAAGCATTCCATAGAATCTGAGCATCAGTGCAGTGATGAAACTGATGTTGATACTCATTAGGGATGGCCAAAAACAGGGTGCTTAAGGCTTTCATCTCCAATTGTCTCACTTTCTTCTCAGCATCAGTTTTTGGAGGTGGTCTTCTTCCATCTTGTCCAATTTTACCTTCAGCAGAGGGACCATTCTCAACAATGTCCCACATAGAAAAGTCTGTAAGGAGGATGTACTGCTTGATCCTAATTTTCCACATGTCAAACTCATTAGGTTTGAGCATGGGAACCTTTGAAACAAGAGTACTGGTTGATTCAACTGTGTTGTCCATGATGAATGAAGGTTTTTGAGAATACCATCTCTGATACCACTTGTCAGGATCTGATTCTTAACAAGAATAATAAAACTCAGAAACAATATTAAAGAAGTTGCGGAAAAACACTTTAATATTCAAACTATCAATGTAACAGTAAAATATAAATCACAACTTGTAAACTTTATTGAATGATTAAAGTTACAAGCTTTCACACAAAACCTCAATCTTGATGAACAGGCTCACCAAGACGAATTCTACTTCTCTAGAACTAGGGTTGTAAACCTTGAGGTTAATTCTCTCTCTAAACAAAAACTAAGAATACTCGTATATGAAAAACTATTCTGAACACATCTATACATATACTGAAAATAAAAGATAATTACAAAACTTAAAAGATCTTCAGTATATTCTTCTATAATTATCTTCAAACCTTCCATGATTATCTTCAATCCTTGATCTGCGCATATCTTGATGATCACATAAGCAGTATTAAATCATAGCAGCATTAACACTCTGAGCAGTATTAATTTGGCTCAGCAGTAGTATCTTGTCTCAGCAGTAGTAACCATGTTGTACTGGTAGCAGTAATCATACTTGATTAAATCTTCAGTTCCCAACATTCATCTTGTCGTTAAGCACATAGCACCTGTAACCAAAAATATGAAAATGTTTAATGCTAGATGTTCTGTTATTTATAAGAGCATAAGGTGTTTTACCGAAGCGACGATGAATGATTGATCTGTTTTGCGTATAACATGCTGTCGAAACAGCCTTTGCCCACAAGAATAGAGGTAAGTCGGATTGACTAATTATCTTTTGTCCAACCTCAAATAGAGTCCGATTTCTTATTTCAACTATCCCATTCTATTTAGGCGTTCTAGCAGCAAAATACTGATGTGTTATCCCGACCAATTCGAGATAATCTTCTACAATTTGTTTTTGCATTCTTTGTCGTTGTCCGTTCGAATCAGCTTCATTGTTCTTTGCATGTTCACTTGGATACTCTTTAGAAATTAGATGATGACATCCGAAGTCTCATCCTTTGACCTTAAGGATTTTACCTAAGTATAGCGTGAGTAATCATCCACTATCACCAAGACATATCGTTTGTCGTTGATGCTCTGAGTACACATTGGATCACATAACTCCATGTGCAAAAACTCCAAGGGATCGTTCATATTTAGTTCAGGCTTAGGCTTATGAGAAGCTCTTTTCATCTTCCATTTCTCACATGCATCACATAGATGTTCTTTTTCGTATTTGAGCTCAGATAATCCTTTCACCAAATTTCCCTTCACCAACTTGTTGATGTATCTGAAGTTAAGGTGCGACAACTGTCTATGGCATAACCAACTCTGTTGCATAGAAGTTTTTGACAGTAGACAGATACATTATCAGGCTTGACATTGGATAAATTAATCGTGTAAAGATTTGAATTTTGAGTTCCAACTAAGAGTTCTTTACCATATTTTGTTCGTACACACCATCTCTTGGCCTTGAAACTCACCTTTAAATCATTGTCACAAAACTGAACATTGCTGAATAAGTTGTGTCCTAAACCATTAACATAACTTACCTTCTTAATCGTAACGTTCTCTTGAACTACATCTCCATAACCCAAGATTGGTGAAAAATGATCGTGTCCATACTGCACGTTGTCACAAAATTTCTCTGTATAATTTGTCAGAATATCTTTCCTCTCGGTCATATGCTTGGAACAACCCGAATCCAAGTACCACATATGACGCGTCTGCACATGAGAAATTAATTGACAACAGGTTTAGGTACCCACTTGTAAATAGGTCATTTATGGTTAGTCTCAGATTTTGGCACCCAACGAAATTTGGGTCCTCTTTTCTTTCGAAAAATACTAGAGCTATCAGAATGATATATATGATAAGAACCAAACCAATTATCAGAAAATTGACGAGCAACAAAATCATTTCGGCCACAAGTGGAACACTGAATTGTAGAATGAGATAATTGAATTAATTACTTTATTGTATAAACCTTGCATGGAAGTACAAGTTTTGATTTATTCGAAGCAAATTGATCAATTACATCACTTCTTCTATCAGTTTTCCTATTACTATTCGAAGCTGAAAAGATTTTTTCGACTCTTCATCTTTCTTAAGTTTCCACTCAAGCTTCACCTCAGATCTTTTAAATCTCATATTGTAAACCTAAGATTTATGCTTGTTAGAACGATGATAATTCAGAGTTTTTCTTTTTCTTAGACTTACCAGCGTTGTTCCAACTCTGTGAGTGTTTCTTCCTCTTACCTTTAGCGTAATAAGCACTTACAAGAACTGTGTCATCAACTTCAAATAAACTTGGTAACTCTTCAGAAGTAATAATAAAGTTAGAATGATATGGAAGTTTTGCATTAAAGTCAAACTTATACATACACCCATCAAAACATTCCTCAGAATTTAGAAAATCAACTTCATCATCAAAAAGATCCTCATCATCTAAAGATTGAGAAGTTTTGGAAGATTTTGGATACATGAAATCATTAAATACTTTTAAACATTGTTTTTGATATTTCGTTTTTCAAAATTTGATGGTTTTGGATTTGCAAAAATATTGTCCATGAAATCTTTACAGGAAGATGCATCTAAATTAGTAGAGTTGTTTTCACAAATCTGAATCTGATTTATCTTCAACAGTAACCTCATATTTTAAGTCAGTGTTTATTAAAACGGTAGAAAACACAATATGCTCTAAATCAACCAAAATCCTTTCATCTACTAGAGCATTCTCAAGCTCAGAAATTTTTCTTTCTAAGATGAGTGGAGGAAAGCAAATCTTTCCTTCAATAGGTTTGGCCTCCATTTCCTCAGTAGAGTAACTTTGAAAATAATCATTTGAAAGAAACTTTGGTTGTTCAGTAAGATAACTATCATTTAGTTTGTCATAACAGAATGGTAGTTGCATTTTAGTTGTGTCTTTTATGTTTAAATCTCCCTTAGCTTCAACTTCTTCATATGATTTGGTCCATCTGACTTCTAACTCAGGGTGGTTGTCAACCACTTGTAAAAAGTCAAGATTATAAAGAGCAAACTGTTTTGTAATTGTTTCTTCAAATAATGTGGGTTATCATACCCAATTCCCCTGTTATCTTTAAAACATTTAAATTCCATAGGTTTGTTTAGATGAATGGTTTGGTCAATTTGGCATCTTGCATAAAGCTTTTCTTCCAAACAATTAATCTTTTTAATCAAAGATTTGTTTTCAAATTTCAATTCTTTAGATTTTAGAACAAACTCTTGCTTCTCAAGTTCACACAAGTTGAACTTGGAATTTTCTTCTGATATTTGATTTACAAGAAAATTCTTTTGTTTTTCAAAATTATTCACATAATTGTTCAAATAATCAATCAACATTTTCTTTCCAGCAATATCTTTGTTGAGATCAAATATTGTTTGACACTTTTTCGTAACAATGCATTTTTCCTTTTTAAGCTTAGATTGTTGATCTTGAAGATCTACCATCAGTGATTCCATCATTTTAAGAAAATTAAACTCAGAAAGATCAGTTAACTCTTTGGATGTGTCATCATCTGATTCATCATAAGAAACCTTCTTACCCATCAGACACATGTGAGCTACCTCATCTCTTTCACCTTCTGAATTTGTTAGATCAAGCCAGTAATCATCTTCTGCCACAAGTGCTTTCCCTGCTTCTTTCTGCTTTTTCAACAACATCTTATTCTTGTAGTAGTCAGAGTTCCATACTTTTGGCTTTCGGCAGTATTTAGCAAAATGCCCAATCTTACCGCAATTATAGCATTTCACCGGCTCGTCTGTTTTCTTCTCACCATATCTGTTCACATACCTTTTTTCTTCAGGCTTTCTTTCATCATACTTCTTTCCATCAATCCTTCTATCCTCATATCTTTTACCTTCAACTCTTTCCTTGTGTTCATAGTTTCTAGATCCGGATTTATATCGTTGACTGTTTGACCCTGGCTTCTTGCAGAACTTTTTCTGGAATGCTAGGGTCAAAAGGATCATAGCTTGCTTTAATCTCTCACCATCATCTGAATCTGAACCAGCACTTTCACTTCCATCAGAATCTGAAACAACAACCTTTTTCTTTTTATTTTCTTTCTTCTTATCTTTCCTCTCCACCACTAAGGCTACCAGATCAGGCATAGGCTTCTCAGACTTTTTGTTTTGTTCTTTCATCTATTTAACATCTTCCTCATTTTGCCTTAGTGTTTCATATACCTCATGTAAAGGAATATCATTTAAATCCTTCATCTGCCTCGTATACTTTTTCCATTCAGGTTGTAAGATACTTAGAAACTTGACGTTGTTCTCAATTTTATTCTATTTAACCTTCTTCTTAGCTAACTCATTAAGAAACGAAACAAACCAATCATAAGCATCTTCCAAGATTTCTCCTTCTTTAGCCTTGAATTCCTCACAACTGTTAATGCAATTTGCTACCTTCATTTGGTTTCCTATCTTGGAGTCCATCATCATCTTTTCGAGTTGATCCCACATCTTCTTTGTTGTAGATTTATAATTGTCTATCTTGATGTAGATCTCATTCGGGATACATTGTAGCAACATAGATCTTGCCTTCTTATCTGCTTTATATCTCTTCTTTTGCTCAGCTGTGTAGTTTGAAATATCACCAATTATTCTCTTTGTATTTGGATCTCAAGGTTTAGTACCATCACCACTCTATGAGGAATCATCATCAGGAACAACTGTAGTAATTGGCTTAATCACTCCTTCATCTATAGATTGTTTAGTGTATTCACCGTTATCATGTCGATAAATAAAATATAGGAATTTGTCCTTCCACTGCTCATATTTTCCTAACAATAAAGGTGGCTTTACATCAGTAATGATAGCCAGAGCATCCTTAGAAGTCATCTTGATATCACTTGCAAATGATCGTTTACAAAATTCAGAAAAATTTCTAAAAACTGAAAAAATTGTCAAAATTTGACTAAGTATAGAAGTCACAAATCACTGAGCAAACACTTGTCTCAAACCACTAAAGACCAAACTTGTCGCAGAGTACTGGATACGAGAACTGACAACTCACAAAGAAATGTATGCAAGTTCTTACCTGGTCCCAAAGACTGACACCCGAGAAGTAGTTTGTCGCAAACCCTTGCACCCGAGAAGTGCACAACTCATAGATCAAACGATGTGAGTTCTCTACTACTCGCAAGGTAAAAGATACGAGTTCTAGACTTGGTTAAAAATCCAAAGTATTCGAGAAACTTGACGCAAACCAAGACTTAGATCAAGTAGCTTGTCATAAATCTTGATCTGCGAGTTCTTCAACTTGTCGTAGACTTCTTCGTGTGAATAGTAACTTCTCATAAAGAGTGTCATGCGAGTTCTTGACTTGACGTATGCAACGTTCTACGAATTCCTTACTTGTCGTATACCAAACTTTGCTAGTTCTACACTTGAACTTTTCACTAACAACAACAAAATGTCTACAAGTTCTTCAGATGAACATGCGAGTTCTATCGATCTTGCAAGTTCTTCATCATTGTCGAGTCTGTGATCACACTTTCAACATCAAATCCTTTAATTCTTCGAATTCAATCACGAAACTTTTCAATCCAAGAAGTGATTCTGAACACTTTTCAAGTTGATCATCTCAACTAAAAACAACTCTAAATCAAATTTGATACAAACACAAACCTTACAAAATTTTGAACAACAAACTTTCAAAAATCCAAAATTCACACGATAATTAGGCTAAACAACTCAGACAAGAAATGTTATAAACATTAAATTGGGTACAATGCAACACTTTTTACATCAAAAACATCACTAAATCACAGAATTCGATTATTGACAGTAGCTTTGCGAGTTCTTCAGAAAATCGATAGAATCTTCAAATTTTTATCTAAAATATCTGATCTTTGTCAGCTCTGATACCAATTGTGTGTCTCAATACTATTCAAAATAACTCAAATCGTCATATGTTTTGAACAATCAAAGTTTATCACTTTCTCTCTCTACAATGTATATATCTCTCTTAGTAGAATAATTCTCCAATTATGTTCTTCAATAAGTGTTACTCTTGATGTTACAAGATTACAAAGAACAAAAACTTTAATACTAACTCTAAGAACATTGACCTTGATATTGACTTTCTCTTTAAGGCTTGTTGACATTGACTTTTGCTTTGAGGATTTGACTTGGAGGATTGACTTTCACATGATGATCTTGAATACAACATAATGCGCACTAACAAAGATGAAGGGTTTGCTTGGGTGGAAGACGAAGAGTTTCTTCTTGGATTTTGTGCTATTGTGTTAATTTGTCTTCAGTGTTCTTGAATATGCGCTTGTATTAGGCTGCGAGTGATTCTTCTTGAGGATTAAGAAGATGGATTGTTTGTTTCATCCATGTTTTATTGGTGTAAGAGGGATGGTAATGATGATAGTTCTGATAGTTGCAGATAAAGGTACAAATGAGGGTACAGTTTGGAGGTGGTTGACCTTAAAGCAAGTACAATGTGCATCGAATTTCTTAGGAAGGGAAACCAAATTTTGGATGGAGAAGGTGTAAGGATGGATTGCAGATATAAATTTGACACTAAACTTATCCCTCAACTCCCTGCATGTAGTACTTTTTCCACTACGTGTGTAGTTTAAGAACCAACTTGTTGGTTTTTGAATTGGATTTTTATACTAACCTTAAACTACACCCGTTTTTTATTTTATGCACCTTTTTAGGGTGATTGTTGCCAAAATGGACCCTTTCGCACAAGATTTTATGCTTGGATTTGGATTTTTATTTATGTTCAAAAATTTAAATACAAAGGCCAAAAATGAAAATAAATATTATTTTGTTTTCTTCATAAAAATAAGATGGTTTTGTATTTTGTAAAATACAAAAAAAAATTATTTATAACAAAGAAAATGAAAGTTTTAATATTAATTTTAGATGGCCTTATTTATTTATAAGTAACAAAATAAATTGGACTTTTGAGGGTTCAATACATAATGTCTTCTCATTGCAAAAGGGTTACAAACTCTAGAGCTTGTGGTTTCTTTGTTAAGGTGTTATAAAATGGCTTTCCCTTTGGTCTTTTACCTTAAAGGTGGTTCCCTTGTTGGGGTCAAGTAATTCTACTACACCATAAGGATAAACTTCAGAAATTTGGTAGGGTACTGTCCATCTAGAATTGTGTTTTCCTGGAAATAACTTTAGCCTAGAATTAAATAAGATAACTAACTGGCCTTTGTTGCAATCCTTGGGGAGAATTTTCTTGTCATGCCATTTCTTGGTGTGTTAGTACATTAAATGTTAGTACATTTAGTTTTGTTAAGTTAGTCTTAATTAGTTTTGTCTTGTAATTTTCTAGGTATAAATAGCTTTTTGTTAGTAGAATCATTAAGCACTAATTGAGAGAATATACGTTTAGAGAGAGAATTATTGTTTGTAGAGAGAACTGTAATCTGAGTGATTTCATATCAAATAATATGGCACAATTTGAATTTCTTGTTCATCTTGATTGATTGCACACATATTGGGGACTAATATGGTGGTTTCTTTGTACAACATGGCATTTTCATAGGAATGGTTCCTGTGTTCTTCCAATTCATTCAACTATAGAAATATTTTCTTTCCAACTTCATCTAAGCTCATATTTAATTCCCTAATGGCCTAGTAAGCTTTGTGTTCTAGCTCTACTGGTAGGTGGCAGACTTTCCAAAGACAAGCCTATAGGGAGATATTCTAATAGGTGTTTTGTAGGCAGTCCTATAGGCCCATTGGGCATCATCTAATTTGGATGCCCAGTCCTCTCGGTGGGGGTTTGACTACATTGATTAAAATACTTTTTATTTCCATATTGGACAACTCAGCCAACCCATTAGTCTGAGAGTGGTAAGTTGTAACTACCACATGCTTAATGTTGTACGTTTCCAGGACTTCTTCCAAAAGGTTGTTTATGAAGTGAGTGCCCTCATCACTAATTAGGACATGGGGTGTGCCCAATCTATTGAAGATGTGTTTACGCAAGAACTTGAGAATTGTCCTAGCATGCCATAGCTTCCACCCATTTGGACACATAATCAACAGCAACCAATATGTAGGCACAATTATTGGAGAGTGGAAAAGGTCTCATAAAGTCTATGCCCCATACATCAAATAATTCTACTTCTAGTATTCCATTTAAGGGAATTTAATTTTTATGAGAAATGTTTCCACTTTTTTGGCACATGTTGCAACTTTTTACAAAGTCACAAGCATCACTGTGTAAGGTTGGCCAAAAAAAAACCTGATTGTTGAACTTTAGCTGCAGTTATACTTCCTCCAAAATGTCCTCCATATGGTCCTGAATGATAGTGGTACAAGACTGGGGTCACTTCATTCTTTGGAATGCATCTCCTGATCACTTGATATGCACATACTTTAAACAGAAATGTGTCGTACCACATATATTTCTTGGAATAAAAAATGAGTTTCTTTCTTTGATTTTTATTTAACTCCCTGGGAATGATCCCACAATCTAAATAGTTTACAAGATCGACAAACCAGAGTTTGGTAGAATGTTGGAGAGCCAAAATTCTCTCATCTAGGAATACTTCAGAAATGTTACCACTCTATACTGGTTTGTCTTGTTTTTCTAACCTAGACAAATGGTCAGCTAACTGATTTTTCACACCCTTCCTATCAATGATCTCCAAATCAAACTCTTGTAGCAACAAGATCCACCTTATCAGCATAGGTTTTGCATTTTTTTTGGAAATAAGATATTTGATGGCAACATGATCAGTATGAACAATTACCTTGCTTCCCATCAAATATGATCTGAAATTTTCAAAAGCAAAAACCATAGCTAACAATTCCTTCTCAATGGTGGTGTAGTTGATTTGTGCTTTATTGAGAGTTTTACTAGAATAGTAAATAGGAAGGAAAATCATTCCTTTCTTTTGTTCTAAAATAGATCCTATAACCGAGTCATTAGCATCACACATTATTGCAAATGGTTTGGACCAATCAGATGTTACTACTACAAGAGCAGTGAACAATGCCTTTTTCAAAATTTCAAAAGCATTTATACAATCTTCATTAAAATCAAAGGAATGGTCATACTGTAGTAGTAAGCAAAGAGGTTTTGATATTTTTTAAAAATCCTTAATGAACCTCCTGTAAAAACATGCATGTCCCAGAAAACTTGTAATTTCTTTATGTTAGTGCATAAATATGTTGGATCCAAGATCATGAAGATTGAGAATCAAAGTCAAAGCTCAAGTCAAAGCCTCTTAAAGCAAAATTCAAAGTCCAATTGTTAAAAGTCAAAGTCCTTGTAATAAACTAGTTTAGTTAGTGTTGCTTGTGTTTTTGTATATGTAGGTTTAAATACCTTGTTTTTGTTAGTAGACTGATAAGACTAGAAGAGAGTGTTACATTCTAGAGAGAGAAATATTCTTGTTTTAAGAGCATAATTGTAATCTGTGAATTTGATCATAAATAAATATGGTGTATTGGATTGATCTGGTTGTTCATCTTGATTGGTTGCACATATTGGGACACACAATTCGTATCAGAGCAAGCATTGAAACAGAAAGTGGATCAAGAATCTGACTTTTGGTGATCGACTTCAAGAACTTGCAGAGACACTGTTCCAGAATCGATTTCTTAATGTTGTGTTGTTTTGGATTGTATTTTGATTTCTTTATGCTCGAATTAGTGTCTAGAATAGGTTTAATTTGAATTGTTTTCTCCAATTCATAACAGCTTGTGTGAATTTTGTATTTTTTGGTTAATTCTTGTTTGAGTTGTAAAAACGTACTATATTCTAAGCAATTTTGTATTTTTTGGTGATTTAGTTGTAATCGATTGTTTGTAAACTGTTCAGATTGTCTTTGAGATCAAATTGACAAAGTTTCGAGGCCTAATTTAAAGATTTGGATCGATTTTAGGTTGAATTAGTGATTTTCGAAGTTGAGATCTGAAGAACTTGAATGGAAAATGAAGAACTCGCATGTTTCTTGGAAGAATTCGCATAGCACTATGGTGGATGAAAAGAAAAGGACATAATTCGTATCGTGTTATATGCGAAAAGTTTGGATTTCACATCGTTCTGTATACGGAAAGTTAGAAATTCGTTGTATTGTGTGCAAATAGATAGAATTCGCATCAAGGGACATACGATAAGTGAAGAATCCGGATCGTGAAGCATACGGATTTTGAGGATTTTGCATCTCATATAATACGGATTATGAGGATTATGCATAAGGAAGCCAAAATTTTTCTAAGTATAAAATCCGTATCAATACGTAATGTTTGAGATCAAAAATTTGGCTAAGTATAGAATTCGCATCGCCTTACGTGCGAAAATTCAAAACTCGCTGCCCCTCGACCCTGTAAGGGCGTTACCCTTGAACCCACCCGCTAACCGGGTAGCGGGACCCCGTGCAAAGCCTGCGTAGGGGAACATATTTCTTTTTGTGATTAATCGTTTTCTGTTTTTGTGTTTAAAGATCAGTGCAAGTGTTTTCAAAATGGGATATTTTGAAGATGAAGAAGAAAATGTAAAACTTAGAACGGAGAATGAACTACTTACTTCATCAGTTGATTATTATTCAAAGAGATCAAAGAATTATCATGCTGAAAAGATGTTGCTACGTGAAGAAGTCAATGTGTTAAGGAAGACAAATGAAGATCTTCAGAAGCAGATTTCTGGTTTGGAAGAATAAAAGGTACATAGTTTGGAAACTGAGAATATTGAGTTGAAAAGAAAGATCCCAGACTTGGAACCTCAAATTTTCAAAATCCAGCAAGCAGAGTATGTCAAGAAGAATGAGAAGACAACAAGGGATTTAAAAAGTGTTAATGAAGAGTTGAGAAAGAAGGTTTCAGAGTTAGAACAGAAGATTGCTAGGACAGAGATGAATTTGAAAAAGAAAAGAAAGGATTTGCTCATAAATTCTCTGAATTCTCAGGAAAGACTTTTGAAGAGTAGAAAGTTGTTGATTTGAAGTGTGCAAAACTTTCTCAACAAGTGACGGATTTTGAGAAAGTGATCATTATAGAAAGAGACAAGTTTGCAAAAGAGAAGAAGATATTTGAGCAGAAAAATGTTGGATTTTTCAAAGAAATATCTGATTAGAGAAAGAATGTCGAGAAAGATTTTGAGGAAGAAAGGAAGATTTTTGAGTTAGAGATTAGTAAGCTTACAAAGCAATTATCTGAACTATCAACAAAGGCCATGAAAGAGCAGAACACGAAGTCTGAATTTCAGAAAAAGATTGACCTACTCATCTAGGAAAGAAACAGTTTATCTTCCAAGATAACATAACTTGAAGAAATTGTCTCTATGGTGGTCTTGACTGAGCAGAAGACTCCAGATTCAATTCTTCAAACACCTAGAGATGATTCAGCTGACTCTGAATGTTCATTCAAGAGAGCATCAAGTTCATATCAAACAATTGTTTCTACAAAAATGTTAGTTAACTCAAATGATCATATTCGTACTACTAACCTTTTCTATGATCGGAATGTTGATGGTTCAGGTACATTTAAAAGAAGAAATGAAAATGAGAAGTTTGTATGGAGAGTGAAAGTAGCTCCTGATGAGAAGAATGATCAAAAATCATTTGTGCATACCCCCAATGCCAAGAAGAACATTGTGCACAAAGGTAAACCTGATCTTGTTTATTCGTTAAATCAATTAATCAGGTTAGCTCAAAACAAAATAACCTGTTCTTATTGTGGCTCAAATGATTTTGTTGGTAAATATTTTTCTAATTACTAGTATGGTTCTTATTATATTACTCTGAATAGAACCGAAACTAAGAAACCTGGACCCAAATACCAGTGGGTACCAAAGCCAGAAGATCCATCTGTATTGTAGGCACCTCAAGTCTTAGGGGAGTAGAGGAACCATGGATTTTGGACAATAAAGTTCAAAACTAGCGCCTTAATGTTAAGAAGTTAGACTTCTAAGTAAATCAGCTCAGGACTCGGACTTCAATGTCAAAGAGTTTGACTTCTAAACACAAAAGTTTAGGACTCGTACTTCAATGATCAAAAGAAAGTGTACTCCAATGCATCAAAAGAGATGATCAACCTTCAAGGGGGAGTATACATATTAACTCTAATGAAAATATTGTGAATGCAATATTTCAGGGGGAGTAAATGACTATTTAATATTTCAGATCAAGACCCATTATTCAATGTTATAGGGGTGTCTTACTGTTATATTTGTCTGTTTTTCAATATTGGTGATAAGACCTTGTTGCTTTGACGTCTTCTTGACTGTATGCAGATTTTGAAGGGGAGCTTACATGATCATATCAATCATGACTTTGGAGCTGACTTCATGAGATTAAAACTGAGCATAAGGAATATACTAATCTTAATCTCATTATGTTTGAAAGAAGGATAACTTTCAGACATGAAAACATGTTTTTAAATGTTCAAACGACTTCTCGATTCTTAAACAATTTTCATGAATTTAGAGGTGTGATTTTAAATGTTTTCACTTATGATGAAAGCTCATAACTTCAAAATTCTTCCATGATTAACAAACCGTGTGTTTACAAAGATAAATACTTGTGTATTATCTTTTTCATACACTGTCAAGTATTCACACACACTGGGTTAGTATTTTTGTTGACTTTATTATTACCATGTCTCAAGATGAAACAATTTTTTGGTGGTAATAAACCCCATTTGAATTTCAATGTTCATTGAACATTAATTCATTTAAAACGTTTATGATAATCCAAGAAACACTAAATCTTTAGAGAGAGAATGTAGAGAGAGAGAGAGAGATTGAAAACGCAAGAACAGAATTGTATCAAGTATGCGTGAATTCTTTTTGACAACCAAAGCCCAAAGGGACTTAAATACCCAAGGCTTATACAACACAGATAAGCATTCTAAACACAGTATAAGGCCAAGCCTATAAATACAATGATTACTATAAAATCAGACTAAACAATCTCCCCTTTAGTAATCATTGGCGCTGTGGTCTTCAATATCCATCTTCTAAATCAGCTCGGACCATCTAAGCGACTTATCGAATAAGCTTCTTTGACTCTATTAAATGATCTTGAATGAACTGTGGTGGTCCGAGCAGAAACAACAAAAGTGTTGGTAGCTGAAAAAATATAGAATCTTGAGCGAATCTTGATCAACAGATAAACGTTTGAACTCTTTGTCTCTTTAACTTTTCCTTAACTTCTCCCCCTCATGACCTTGATGATCTGGATCAACTTGGTCATGCAAATGTTGGAGACGAGACAACTTAAGATCTGCAAAATCAGAGTATAGGAGAAATGAGAGAGATTTGCGCTACACATTGGTGGCGCAAACTTAGGTTTGCGCTAGTAGAAGGAAGCTCAAAGTTAGTTTTGCGCTAGCTGAAGGATGTGCAAAGCTAGTTTTGCACTAGAAGTTGTTGGCACAAATCTAAGTTTTGCTCTACCAACTGTTGGTGCAAATATGACTTGGAATCTGAAAAATTTCACCTGTTAAGCTCTTTGACTCCCCCTACACAAATGCACTAAATTTGACAATTCAAGTTAGCATTCACATAGAAAATCAGATATTCCCCCTCAAAAGCAGATATTATCTTTCAGAAAAATCTCCTTATTCACTCCCCCTTGAATAATGCACAAACCCATTTAAAAACAGATATATGAGAACACAAGAATTGAAACATCAAAGTAGAAAGAAAAATATATTGAATATGTATTTTGAAACAACTAAATATATAAAATTTTAAACACTAAACAAATTAAATTCTACTGAGTAAAATATCATAGATTTGTCCATCAAATGAAATCAAATATATGTTGTTGGATACAGATACAAGTTTTATTGCATATCAAGTTAAAATATGTTCAGTTTCAAAAACTTTTATCAATCTATTTAGTATGCTAGCATGCGAACTTTGATTAGCTTCAAGAAAATACAATTCTAAAAATATAATAGAGAACTTTGCATGTACTCACACTAATCCATCACGAATTAAGACTTTCCCAGATCAGAAAAGCTACATCGACACATCCTAAACCCATTCATACCAGCAGAACATGACTTTCGATCTGATTCTATAGAAGGATTTGGGTTCGATCACTCCCAGATCAATTGACCTTAGGGGACCAGATGACAAGCATCCCACGGAACTTACTTTCTCAAACCAGAAAGGTCACAGGTATAAACTTTTAAACTTAGAGATTTCTGTATTTTATATATATAATTTTCATCTCAATCACTCAATTTTACATCTAAGTGCTTAGCCTATATTTTTATTACGATCCATAATTCACACTTTTTAGGATTTCCAAGCATTGTAAACTATAAATATTCCGAATCACACAACTTTAAAGCAGTATCAAAAGTTTCAAACATGTTGCTGACTTTTCGATATTTGAAAGACTTGAAAGTTGAACATATAAAACTTTAATATTAACAAAGCAACATGAAAATTTATCAATCATACACATTTTATTCAAGAGAAAGAAAACCTGTAAAACTTTTACTTTATAGAATAAAATTTGTAAAGATTTAATCTTTTAAATTCAAATGCCGAGTTTGAAAATTTAAGACAAATTTAAAGAATTTGGCAAATTGATATTTAGTTAAAACAAAATATAATTCAATAATACCATCTTCCACATAATGTATAAAGAATTTGTGACTCATTTGAAAAAATTTGGGTTGACAAATTCAGGGTTAGAATAAAATTGCTCAGATTCTTTAAAACAATAGAGAAAACTGAAACAACATCATAATCAGAGATAAATGCAGCGGAATTAAGTAGATGTACTCACAGTTTCTTATTAGTCAGAAGCTAGAATCTTTGAAGAATGAGTCCTAAACTGACTTGTTTAGAAGTCGAAGTCTATTGAAGTACGGGTTCTAAGCTGATGTACTTAGAAGCCATATGTCTCTTACTCCCCCTTGACATTTGATGCCTGCAACTTAGGATCAATTTTGGATTTTGGAACCCACTTGTATTTGGGTCCATGAAAGTTAGTTGCAGTTTTTGTGGGGAAATATTTGTTAGATTTAACATTGAAAGCACAAGAAATATCACTAGAATAATAAGCACAACCATCAGAAGAAGATAAAGCATAATCATCTGAACTAGAATCATAGGAAGAATATGAGACATGTTTTGAAATTCGAATCATTTGCTTTATAGAGTATTTTGAAATTTTATTACAAGTAGCAAATGAATCACTTTTATAATGTTTGTCTACATATCTATCCGCAGTAGAAGCAGGTTCATCAGATGTTCGCTTGATCCTCCATATCTTCTTTGTAGACTTGTTTAAAGTCCTATCTGAAATATTCGAATCAGAAGAATTAGAATTATCAGAAATAACTGACTCTTGTGTCATTGACTTCCTTGACCTTCTTCTTTTACGCTTAGTGTCACACCCCACTAAAGCGGAAACACGAGGCATAACAGCTCCGATGTCATAGCACAAGATTATAACATACCAACATTTACTTAACTTTCAAAATACATTACATTTTTAAGAACATAGTATCGTCATTGTTTACAATTCCCAACTTAAAATATAACGATACACATAAAGCAAAATAATCTTGCTTCAAAATATGAAGTGCACTGCTAAAACATCATGGAATTACCTTCTCGATTCCTGAAAAGCATGAATAAAAACCAAGGTCAACTACAAAGAGTTGGTGAGTTCACAGGTTTTAGATATGCACAAATCAATTTATATGCAAGTTATCATTTGTAAAACATAAGTTTAAACCAAACCTCAATTTCTTTGATTCATGAGTATCATAACTTAGTTTATATGACAAGAGGTATGCAATGATAAATATTACGTTGAGCCACTACTAAGCCGTCCCTGACCAATTTCAACGCCCCCGATGAACTAACTCAGCGGTGGTTCGAGCCACATGTTTAGTCATCTTCTCTAGTATAGTGCACCCCTGCTCGTCAGCATTAAGGTGGGTTGGTCACACCAAATAGCGCTATCCACTAATACTATAGGCCCGATTTTCTTCGAGTTAATAGTAGTGTCACGGGGTCTTAACATTTAATACTCAACACATCAGTTGCATACTTATCGTATAGCTTATAATTCCAAACGCTTTTAACAAAGCCTTATAAATTGCCAATTCGCAATACTTTCAACAATTCTCATGAATCTTTAAATACGCAACTAAAGCATGCTTTTGACCCCAAAATTAGTTAAAACGATAAAAAGTGGGGCTATGAATACTCACCTTAACGAGTGTAACAGGTGAAGCTTTACTTTAATACTTATGGAAATTGCCACGCCCTTAGTTTCCCTATACAAGAGTTGCCATAGAGAAACACATTAATGCCCTATTCCGATGTCCAACCAATATGTCCAATTGTCCATGAAATGCCATTATGTAAATTCCTTAGTCCATATCCATTTTTAAACTATACAAAGTTCCAGAATACAATAAAACAAAATTTAAACTTAATAAGATTACCTTTCTGGATTCAGCATATGCTGTCCAGAAAGTTATCCGATAAAATCAACACGGAAGCTTAACTTCCCAAGAAAATTATTTAAATCATAAATTTTTGTGGTGTTATATGATATGTTTAGAGTAAATCTGCATTTTTTTTATAATTTTTGTATGACTTTTGATACCTCAAATAATTTTTACAACACAGAGTGTCACTGATTTTCGGATCAGTGACATACCTCACTTGTAACAGGCTTTTGGGGTATCAATTCTTGGAATTAGACAATGGTCCATATATGGATGCAAACCTAACTCAAAATACTAACATTTGGAAAAAGATTCACTTATTTTGAATGAGTAATGAGGGAGTTATGGCCTCTACAAGATAGGTGTATGAATCTGTCTTCACTGGACAGATTGCACCATTTTCTTGTAAAATCCATTTAAGTGCCCAAATCAACTCCAAGTTCAGTGTTTTCGGACTTTTTAGAAAGCTAACACTCTAAATTAAAGTTTAGAAGCAAAAACCCCAAGTTTGGACATGTGGTTTGTGAGTTGTGCAAGCTAGAAGTGAAGTCCATTTTCTGGACAGATTCTAAAATGAAGTAAATACTATTTTAAATCACAAATAATGATCATTAGACATGGTTTTTGATTATAAACCATGTCTTCACTCTTCATTACATGATAAACTAACATATGCATCATGGATTCATTGCAACCAAAATACTCATCCGTATGCATGCATGTACAATATACCCATTTAAGTGATATTATCATCACTAATAAACTCTTAATCATGTGGAATTTGGGAAATTCCATCTTAAGAGTATTTTTATACTAAATTTTCATTGTAACAACATAGCTAAAAGTTCAATAACACCAAAATTTTGTGATTCAAGATACTCTTCTTACAAAATTCAACATTATGATCAAAAACCCTAAATTTGATAATAACAAATTTTTCTTTGAAAACAAGAATCAAAAACTCATTTTATGATATTATATACATCAAATGTAATCCATCTCATCATCAAAAATCCAATTTGTATAACATTTAGATGTAAATTTTTACTCCTCAAACCCAAAATTCAAAAATGAGAACATGCATAAGAAAAATGTAGTTTTTGAGGTTACCTTGAAGATTTGAGATGGAAACTTGATTCTAACTTCAAATTGTTGATGGATTCTAGCTTGGATTTGGTTTTTAAACAAAAAAAAATGGAAATGGTGGTGGTGGGGGTTTTCTTCGGCCGAACACAAGAGAGAAGAGGGAGAGGAGATGAAAAGTTGATTTTTGAAAATGTGAGTAAATTCTTGGTTTTTAATTTGGTATTAATGATAATTAAAATGATGTAGTATTAGGACAAGTGTCCTAAGTGACTCACCATTATTAAAAGATCTAGTTTAATATATATATATATATATATATATATATATATATATTTTTAAATAAATTACTAGTCTAGTTTATAAATATCAGATATAACTGAGAACCGAAATACCCAATTCTCAATATTTGCTAATAAAATGTCAAATTTCAAAATTTTTGCAATGCAAGAGAAATTAACATACTGATTTTTATAGTTTAAGGATTTTGGATTTTATTCCCTTATTTGGCATTTCTGGACAGTGACGGTCAGATGCGGAACTGTTCTGGGTTTTTAACGCAACTTCTAAATTTTTCGGGAAACTTTTATCTTAAAGGCTTTTAATAAAATCTAAAAGTGACAAAACTTATAAAATAATCTAAGGGTGCTAACCTTAATATTCAGAATTTGACAGGTGTCACAGTCTCCCCTCCTTCGAAGAATTTCGTCCCGAAATTTATGACTGTTATTTCTGGACAGGCTTTTCATTAAAAAATTGAGGATACTTGCGTTTCATGAAATCTTCTCTTTCCCAAGTATATTCAGGTCCATGACGTGAATTCCAACGGACCTTTAAAATTGGAATTTTACTGCGCCTAAGACGTTTAGTTTCACGGTCAAGAATCTCGATAGGTTCCTCTCTAAAACACAGGCGCCCATCAACTTTTACTTCATCTGGGGACACGATCATTGATTTGTCTATCAGACATTTCTTTAAATTTGACACATGAAAAGTGTCATGAATAGCACTTAACTCTTGAGGTAAGCTCAGCTTATAGGCTACCGGTCCAATTCTTTCCAGTACCTCAAACGGGCCAATATATCTTGGACTTAGTTTACCTCTTTTCCCGAATCTGATCAATCCTTTCCATGGTGATACTTTCAAAAGAACCTTGTCACCTTTTTGGAATTCTAACGGTTTTCTGCGGTTATCCGCATAACTTTTCTGACGATCTCTTGCAGCTTTGAGTCTGTCCTTGATGGTTGATATTTTATCCGTGGTTTCTTGTATAATGTCAGGCCCAATCAGTTGACTATCGCCAATTTCCACCCAACTAAGTGGAGATCTACACTTATGTCCATAGAGAGCTTCGTATGGCGCACATTGAATGCTGGTGTGATAGCTGTTATTGTAAGAGAATTCAACTAACGGCAGATGCTTATCCCAGCTTCCTCCAAAATCTATAGCACAAGCGCGTAGCATATCTTCCAAAGTTTGAATGGTCCTTTCCGTTTGTCCGTCTGTCTGTGGATGATATGCAGTACTCAGATCCAACCTAGTACCCAGTGCTTTCTGAAATGCTTGCCAAAAATAGGGAAGTAAAACGACTATCTCTGTCAGATATGATAGATAGGGGTACTCCATGCCGAGAGACAATTTCGTCTATGTACAACTGTGCCAATATTTCTATTTTGAAATCCTCTCTTAAAGGAAGAAAATGCGCTGATTTCGTAAGTCGGTCCACAATGACCCAAATTGCGTCGTTCCCTTTTCCAGTCCTGGGTAGTTTGGTGATAAAATCCATAGATACCTGATCCCATTTCCATTGTGGTATCTCAGGTTGTTGAAGAAGTCCAGAAGGTTTTTGATGTTCTGCTTTAACTTTCGCACATGTCAAACACTTGCTTACAAACTTAGCAATGTCCTTCTTCATTCCTGGCCACCAATAATATTCCTTCAATCCTTTGTACATTTTATCGGCTCCTGGGTGAACCGAATACCTCGATCGGTGAGCTTCTTCCAAAATAGTCGATCGCAGATCATCAACCTTTGGTACCCAAACTTTGTTCTTGAAATATCGTACTCCATCTGATTGTGATTCGAACTCTTTTTCCAAATTATGCAAGGCTTCGCAACAAAGATTTTCTGCTTTCAATGCTTTCTCTTGGGCTTCACGAATTTGTGTCTTAAGGCTTAATTGAACCAACATTCCCAAAGCTCATGTCCTTGTTGGTTTTACCCTTTCTTTCCTGCTTAATGCATCTGCTACCACATTAGCTTTACCAGGATGATACTTTATTTCGCAATCATAATCATTAAGCAGCTCAACCCATCTCCGTTGTCTCATGTTCAACATTTTCTGATCAAAAATATGCTGAAGGCTTTTATGATCAGTGTAGATGGTACATTTAGTGCCATAAAGGTAATGTCTCCAGATTTTTAATGCAAATACCACTGCTCCCAATTCCAAATCATGAGTGGTGTAGTTCTTTTCATGAACTTTGAGTTGTCTTGACGCATAAGCTATAACCTTATTCCTCTGCATTAATACACATCCCAAGCCTTGATGTGATGCGTCACAATACACCACAAAATCATCCGTACCTTCCGGTAGCGCAAGAATTGGTGCGTCACATAACTTGCGTTTAAGCATTTGAAACGCTTCCTCCTGTTTTTCTTCCCAGATAAATTTCTTATCTTTCTGAGTCAGTGCTGTCAGCGGTTGAGCGATTTTTGAAAAATTCGCTATGAATCTTCGGTAATAACCTGCCAGACCAAGAAATTAACGAATTTCCGTTGATGTCCTTGGAGTTTCCCATTTCTTAATGGCTTCAACTTTTGCCGGGTCAACATGAATTCCTTTTTCATTAACCACATGACCCAGAAAATGTACCTCTCGAAGCCAAAATTCACATTTGGAAAACTTAGCATACAACTTCTGATCTTTGAGTAGTTCTAAAATCAACTTCAAATGTTTCTTATGTTCTTCCTTACTTCGCGAATAAATCAAAATGCCGTCTATGAATACAATCACGAACTTGTCTAAATACGGCCGACAGACTCTATTCATCAAATCCATGAAAACTGCTGGTGCGTTCGTCAATCCAAAGGGCATAACTAGAAACTCATAATGTCCATAACGAGTTCTAAATGCCGTCTTATCAATATCCTCTTCATGAACTCTCATTTGATGATATCCAGATCGCAAGTCAATCTTTGAGAAATACGTTGCGCCTTGTAGTTGATCAAACAGATCGTCAATTCGAGGAAGTGGGTATCGATTCTTGAGGGTTAGCTTATTGAGTTCTCTGTAATCGATACACATTCGGAATGTTCCATCTTTCTTCTTAACAAAAAGAACTGGAGCTCCCCATGGCGAAGAACTGGGTCTGATAAATCCTTTGTCAAGCAGCTCTTGAAGTTGTTCAGACAGTTCTTGCATTTCGGATGGCGCCAAACGGTATGGTGTCTTAGCCACTGGTGCAGCTCCCGGAATTAAATCAATGCGGAATTCGACTTGTCTCGGTGGAGGTAGTCCGGGTAAGTCTTCAGGAAACACTTCAGGAAAGTCTCGAACTACAGGAATATCTTGCAAACACTTCTCCTTGGTCTCTTTATTGACTACATGAGCTAAAAACGCACTATATTCTTTCCTTAAATACTTCTGCATCTTCATGCAGGACACTATTCTTAACTTCCTTTTGGATTTTTCTCCATGTACTATAAGTACTTCTCCTTTCGTTAACGGAATTCGAAGAGTCTTTTCGGAGCAACATATTTCCGCTTGGTTTTTTGACAACCAATCCATGCCCACAACTATGTCAAAGCTTCCTAACTTTATTGGAATTAGATCTATCTTAAATTCCTTTTCAGCTAGACTTAGGGTACAATTCGAAAATACATCTCCAACCCTAATCTCTTGTCCGTTAGCGAACTCAATGACATAAGTTTCTTTTAGCTTTTTGGGCATTTGATTAATTTTTGATCTAAAACTTAATGACACAAAGCTTCTATCTGCTCCGGAATCAAACAATACAGATGCACGATGATTATTCAAAAGAAACATACCTGTGATCACATCCGGATCCTGTCTCGCTTCTTCCGCTCCAATTTCAAATACTCGACCTCGTGCTTGACCTCTTTGATTCCTCTGATTGACTGGTCGAGTCTGATTCGCGTTCATTTTTCTGATAAATTTGGGACAGGCGTTTCTGAAGTGATCCTGACTCCCACACTCAAAACAAGCTCGCTTTCCCCCATTCTTACAATCTTTCGCATAATGACCTCCTTTGTTACATTTGAGACAAATAACACAATTTCCGAAATGACGATTGTTGCACTTGCCGCATCTCGGATATACTTCCTTTCCTTTATCGGCTGTTTGAGTCTGAATCCCATAATTACCCACTGTTCTCTGTTCCTTCCCTCTTCTTCTGTCAAACGGTCTCCTTGAAGTTTCCTCGACCTTCCTTTTTCCTTTGACTTTATCGTGAATGAAAAGTCCCGATCGATTGGCATTATTGGTGAGCTTGGTTGCCAGATTTACCGCTTCCTGAATGGTTTTTGGATTACCCGAGGTCACATCCCCTCGGATTTCTGGAGCTAAACCCCAGACATACATGTCTACCCGATTCTCTTCTGGTGTAACCAGATGTGGCACCATCTTCGCCAGCTCATGAAATCGTGCCGTGTACGTATCAATGTCGTTTCCTTTCATCTCATGCTCCCATAATTCTGCTTGTAATTTCTGCATTTCGCTTCTTGAACAATATTCTTCCTTAAGCATTTCTTTAAACTCATCCCAAGTGAGTTTGTTAGCTGCTTCTCTTCCTCGAGTCTGCACTTGAGTGTTCCACCACGTCAGTGCTCTTCCTTGTAGTAAGCAAGCTGCGAATTCCACTTTGTTTGCTTCCGAGCATTTACTTATGTGGAGAACGGATTCCATTCCTTCAATTCAAGATAATAACCCAACCGCTCCTTCGGTACCGTGAAATTCTTTTGGACTACAAGACCTAAAAGTCTTATATGTACATTCTTTTTCTATATTTGCACCGACTCCTGGTTGATTAGGTTGGTTAGCATTTAAACCTGCTGCTATCTGACTGACTATGTTAGGAAGTGTGGCTAAGATTTGCTCGGATACGAGTCGTGCAATCTCAGGATCTTCTCTTCTTGGCGGCATAATTCTAATGCAACAATTTATTTTAAAGCCACGTCAATATTTAATTCCATATTCTTATTTCCCTTATTTCTATCCTATAATCTTAATACAATATAAATTATATTTGTTTATTCATACCTCCAATACATCATACATCAACCTCATAGTATTGAAATTCACAATTTATATACAAACATAAACAATATAACATAAACATATCCAATATCAATAAAATACTACGTCAAATATTCAACATTCATCCAAAAGTAATAGCTATGCTATTTAATAATGTATTAATACGACGAGTTACATATCTCCAAAAAGAAAGTTAGTCATCCAAATATCCAACAATGAACCACACTACTGATGCCTGAAAAACAACATCATCACCCATGCTATCACAATTACCAAAAGTCCCATTATCACAGATAAACAAGTGTGCAGCCATGCTACCATCGCCCTAGTTTCCACCAGCTCCCTCATAATCCCACTCATAGTTTGATCACCCATACTTACCATTGATATAAGTCCATTTAAAATCTGATCACTTGAATTCATTATAATCATAAGTGCATCAATGGAATGCTCATGATGATCTATCTCCATTCTAACTCTCTCCACCTCTCGAGCCATACCCGAGACCCAGTAGTTTTCTAACGCTGTCATACCGGTTGGTTGAGACACTGGTATTCCAGCACATGATGGTGGCGATACCCTCCGACCCCTAAGTCGAGAAGGCCCCGCCTCGTCCCTACGTGGGACAGGTGTACTCTCTCGCTCGAATGTGGCAGGTGGAGTCGGCTCCGATGTAGGTGTGACCGATCTCTCCGGTGACCGATCGGAATCTGAATAACCGTGCTCAGATGGGTCAAAATCATCACTCGTCGGAGTATTTCTTCTAGGTACGTAGGTGAGGTAGCCTGATTCGTCAGGCGACTGTTCTTGGTGAGATGGTGATCGTGACATATTGACTGCGATAATTAATAAAGTTTAATTGTTAATCATGCTAAATTTTTATTAAAAAAAACCAAAAATACCATGCAAACTCACATAACAATCATGCTTTTCATTTTTGTATCAAAAAGTTTCGATTTTTAGTAATTCCTAGTATAGCCAATCCATGTCCCCTTTATACACACTTAAATTAAACAAAGGTGATCAAGCTTTGTTTAAGTTAAAATATGATAATGTGAAACACATCTTAGTTATACTACAGCGCACATTAATTTGAAAACTTTATTTGTAAAAGGTTATAATGTGTGGTTTCAAAACAAAACCGGTATTCCCTATAACCTATGGCTTTGATACCAAATCTGTCACACCCCGCTAAAGCGGAAACACGAGGCATAACAGCTTCGATGTCATAGCACAAGATTATAACATACCAACATTTACTTAACTTTCAAAATACATTACATTTTTAAGAACATAGTATCGTCATTGTTTACAATTCCCAACTTAAAATATAACGATACGCATAAAGCAAAATAATCTTGCTTCAAAATATGAAGTGCACTGCTAAAACATCATTGAATTACCTTCTCGATTCCTGAAAAGCATGAATAAAAACCAAGGTCAACTACAAAGAGTTGGTGAGTTCACAGGTTTTAGATATGCACAAATCAATTTATATGCAAGTTATCATTTGTAAAACATAAGTTTAAACCAAACCTCAATTTCTTTGATTCATGAGTATCATAACTTAGTTTATATGACAAGAGGTATGCAATGATAAATATTACGTTGAGCCACTACTAAGCCGTCCCTGACCAATTTCAACGCCCCCGATGAACTAACTCAGCGGTGGTTCGAGCCACATGTTTAGTCATCTTCTCTAGTATAGTGCACCCCTGCTCGTCAGCATTAAGGTGGGTTGGTCACACCAAATAGCGCTATCCACTAATACTATAGGCCCGATTTTCTTCAAGTTAATAGTAGTGTCACGGGGTCTTAACATTTAATACTCAACACATCAGTTGCATACTTATCATATAGCTTATAATTCCAAACGCTTTTAACAAAGCCTTATAAATTGCCAATTCGCAATACTTTCAACAATTCTCATGAATCTTTAAATACGCAACAAAAAAATGCTTTTCACCCCAAAATTAGTTAAAACGATAAAAAGTGGGGCTGTGAATACTCACCTTAACGAGTGTAACGGGTGAAGCTTTACTTTAATACTTATGGAAATTGTCACGCCCTTAGTTTCCCTATACAAGAGTTGCCATAGAGAAACACATTAATGCCCTATTCCGATGTCCAACCAATATGTCCAATTGTCCATGAAATGCCATTATGTAAATTCCTTAGTCCATATCCATTTTTAAACTATACAAAGTTCCAGAATACAATAAAACAAAATTTAAACTTAATAAGATTACCTTTCTGGATTCAGCATATGCTGTCCAGAAAGTTATCCGATAAAATCAACACGGAAGCTTAACTTCCCAAGAAAGTTATTTAAATCATAAATTTTTGTGGTGTTCTATGATATGTTTAGAGTAAATCTGCATTTTTTTATAATTTTTGTATGACTTTTGATACCTCAAATAATTTTTACAACACAGAGTGTCACTGATTTTCGGATCAGTGACATACCTCACTTGTAACAGGCTTTTGCGGTATCAATTCTTGGAATTAGACAATGGTCCATATATGGATGCAAACCTAACTCAAAATACTAACATTTGGAAAAAGATTCACTTATTTTGGATGAGTAATGAGGGAGTTATGGCCTCTACAAGATAGGTGTATGAATCTGTCTTCACTGGACAGATTGCACCATTTTCTTGTAAAATCCATTTAAGTGCCCAAATCAACTCCAAGTTCAGTGTTTGCGGACTTTTTAGAAAGCTAACACTCTAAATTAAAGTTTAGAAGCAAAAACCCCAAGTTTGGACATGTGGTTTGTGAGTTGTGCAAGCTAGAAGTGAAGTCCATTTTCTGGACAGATTCTAAAATGAAGTAAATACTATTTTAAATCACAAATAATGATCATTAGACATGGTTTTTGATTATAAACCATGTCTTCACTCTTCATTACATGATAAACTAACATATGCATCATGGATTCATTGCAACCAAAATACTCATCCGTATGCATGCATGTACAATATACCCATTTAAGTGATATTATCATCACTAATAAACTCTTAATCATGTGGAATTTGGGAAATTCCATCTTAAGAGTATTTTTATACTAAATTTTCATTGTAACAACATAGCTAAAAGTTCAATAACACCAAAATTTTGTGATTCAAGATACTCTTCTTACAAAATTCAACATTATGATCAAAAACCCTAAATTTGATAATAACAAATTTTTCTTTGAAAACAAGAATCAAAAACTCATTTTATGATATTATATACATCAAATGTAATCCATCTCATCATCAAAAATCCAATTTGTATAACATTTAGATGTAAATTTTTACTCCTCAAACCCAAAGTTCAAAAATGAGAACATGCATAAGAAAAATGTAGTTTTTGAGGTTACCTTGAAGATTTGAGATGGAAACTTGATTCTAACTTCAAATTGTTGATGGATTCTAGCTTGGATTTGGTTTTTAAACAAAAAAAAATGGAAATGGTGGTGGTGGTGGTTTTCTTCGGCCGAACACAAGAGAGAAGAGGGAGAGGAGATGAAAAGTTGATTTTTGAAAATGTGAGTAAATTCTTGGTTTTTAATTTGGTATTAATGATAATTAAAATGATGTAGTATTAGGACAAGTGTCCTAAGTGACTCACCATTATTAAAAGATCTAGTTTAATATATATATATATATATATATATATATATATATATATTTTTAAATAAATTACTAGTCTAGTTTATAAATATCAGATATAACTGAGAACCGAAATACCCAATTCTCAATATTTGCTAATAAAATGTCAAATTTCAAAATTTTTGCAATGCAAGAGAAATTAACATACTGATTTTTATAGTTTAAGGATTTTGGATTTTATTCCCTTATTTGGCATTTCTGGACAGTGACGGTCAGATGCGGAACTGTTCCGGGTTTTTAACGCAACTTCTAAATTTTTCGGGAAACTTTTATCTTAAAGGCTTTTAATAAAATCTAAAAGTGACAAAACTTATAAAATAATCTAAGGGTGCTAACCTTAATATTCAGAATTTGACAGGTGTCACACTTAGGTTTATAATAATCATCATTGAGCGTAAAAGATTCATCAAGAATTTTGGATTTAATATTTAAATCAGAAGAAACAATTTCATCTAAACAACCAAACTAATCAGACAATAAACTTGAACTTGCCTTGGAGTCAGAAAAATTTTGAGAAAAGATTTTAGAATTGGAAACTTCCTTTTTGTTTTCTTTAAAAGAAGAAGAAAGGCTAGAAATAGGAAATGAATCTTGTTTTTGAGAAATTAATTTTTCTTCAAGACTTGACGCCATGAAAGAAAGAATAACATTAGATTCAATTTCTTTTTGAGTATTTTGATCTTCCATCTTATCTTCAAGATCAATGATTTTTCCTTCTAAAATTAAAGGAGGAGTATATCTCTTAGAATAATAAAAGATTGGAGAGATATTTTCCTTATCAAATTTATTGGCAAATAGATCAACAAAATCATCAGACACTGAAGACTTGACAGAAGATATTTCATTGAAACCTTTTCTGCCTTTCTTTGATTTTTCAGGAAAATATTTGGCATTTTCGCTCGTATAAACAAAAGAAATTTCCTTTTTCTTATTATTCAACCTTTTCTTATTTTCGATTTCTAACACTTGTTTTTCATTCATCCAGTCAATTTTAAATTGAGGAGCATATTTCTAACCTTCTGATTTTCATCACATCCGCAAGCCCGGAAGGCCTGCTCCGTCTCCCTCAACCATTTCATGCAAGCTACGGGATCGTCGGCCTCGGCGAACTCTGGCGGTTTACACCCCATGAAGGACTTATACGAACAACCCTTTCCTGTTTGCCCTGTCGCTAAGACCACCACTCCCTCAGTACGGTTCTCGCCCCCGGTACCACCCGGGCCAGCTACCGCGTTCTCTGCCACCACCTCTGGTCTCCGAAGACTGGCATCCCAGTCTTCTAAACATTTTCAGGAATGCTTCTTATTGATTTTCCATGGCCGATGTTACCATTTGCATAACACTGGCCACCATGTCAGCTTGCGGGTTTGCATCCTGCATGACCGGACTTGTGGATGCTAGTTCCACTCTAGGTATGATTTTCTCTGGTCTGTTAAATATCGGCGGCATGTCGGGAAGAACCACATTTGCCACTCGAATCACGGGGTTCGGGTTAGATGAAATATCCTCGGTCACCTCTCCCTCGTTCAGTGGGCGACTCCGATTATTTACCATTTCGGATCTGCCACACAAGAAGTAAGGAAATGGAAATAAGCAACACTAAAGTACACAAGAAACATACTCGTACGACCCATTGATCATCATAATCATAGTAATTCAAGTACGTTCACGTAATTATATATTCATAACAACAGTAGCTAATTGAAATTATGAACATACACTACATAAAAATTCTCGCTACCACTTTTACAATTCCCAATGACGTAGTTTCTGTCGACTCTAAGGTCGTCCCATCTTAGAAATTCTACCCAAAGCTCACAGTTCATAGCTTAATAGTCTCAGCTTAAGTCTAGGCATCGTGTTTATATACCTAGTTCACTTAAACTAGAGCTCTGATGCCATTCTGTAACATCCCAGTCCACCTTACATGATATTGTCCGCTTTGCGGATACCCTCTGCATAAGCATGCCGGCACCGCTCACGGTTTTGTTCCTACCCGCATAGGCATACGCGGGACGCACCCAGACCACACCCTGTGACAGGCAAAAGGCCTGATGCAAGGAAGGTATCCATCCACCCTTATAAGGAGGACTTTGTTCTCCTTCCTAGCCGATGTGGGATCTCACAATCCACCCACCTAGTGGGATCAGCGTCCTCGCTGACACATCGACCCGGTGACTGGCTCTGATACCAACTTATTACACCCTAAAATTTCAAGGTAAAATAAAACTTAAAATTTCTGCAATATAACGCCTAAAATAAGGCGAATCCAAAACCTGAAAACGTGTCGACTAAAACCCAAAAGAGACGGGGTAGTTCTATAATGAAGTAGCGGAATAAATAAGACATATACATGATAACCTATTCAATCTAGAACAATTAACAACTAGATTAAAATGGGTGTCACTATGACTTCAAAAGCGCTCTTTCTCAAATCCCAAAAATGCCCGGTCCACGGAGGAATCCTAGGTGCGATCCCGACTGATCAAGACATCCTACTCGCACCGCTAACGAAACCTGTGAATCATTTAAACATGAACACAAGTGTTAGAATGAAGTCTATTGGTTGTTATACCGATACCAATTATAATGCGAACAAGTACAATAATTAAATGTTACCGGCTCCCAATGCATGGAGGTCAAAGCCAAACCTCCCAATAGGGACATCGTAAATTCCTGTACAAATAATACACAAATATCTTCCATATAAAGCGGGTAACCCGCGATCTAGATTGGATTTCACCGTCCATCCCGGTTTTAGTTCCCATGCCACGCCGGACATCACAATCCTCAAACCCTCTCTGCCTCTAGTGCTTACCCCGTCGGGTTACACCTCAAGGTCTTACAGGAAAGGGTGCCTATCCAATCTTGCCGAGTGTACAACTAAGTGACTTGCGCCCCCTATTGTCCACTCAAAATGCCCAACGGCAATGACCATGCAATAATCATGCATACCAACTAAATCCTCGTGCACAAGGAAATAGATATAAGACTCCTAACAAGAGTTATGAACAATTGTAGATGACAATCTTCCTGAAAACATATTATTGGCCCAAATAGTGTGATCATGCTTGATACATATTTACCATAAGAAACTACAACTCATTTAACCACATACAAATCCCCAACTAGTATAGTGACCCTAACTGCTGATAAGAATTTAGTCATTTGACATTTCATTATGTAGAGATGTAGACCTACACCATGATTTTCCCCTTGTCTATAAGACTTGTAAATAACACTCTTCCACATGTTTTAAACACTTCCACCAACCCCCAAAACCTTATTTATTGAAGATAAGCAAAACCCTAGTTTTTAGGTCAACATCATGCATTTCATATATTTCACATAAGCAAGTAATGGTGCAAGTATGTATGTTCATAAGTTAAGAAAACTTACTTAGATTGCTCCAATACCCCAAACCCTAGACGGTACAAAGAGATGAGAAGTAGGTGAGGAGAAACCTTGTTCACCAAATGGCTAGAACTTGACTACCAAAGGAGAGAAACCCTAGGTTAGCATTTAATACTCCCAACAAGATTCTAAAGGGGATTAAATGTTGAAGAGATTGAGTTTTGAGGTGAAGAAATCTTACCTATGAGAGAAAAATCGTCTGCATTCAAAAACCCCAAATGAAATAAATGAGCTCCTCACTTAAAATCAGACATTTAAAGCTAGAACCCCCCGTCGGCGATTGTGACAGGGCACTATCGCCAGTCACTATCGCCGAGGATGTACAACGGCTCCCACTTCTCCCGCGATTGTGACACGCGAGAGTGACCCTGACACTATCGTCGGGAACTCTCGCCGAATATGTACCGCGACCCATCGAGTCCCCGCGATTGTGCCTTCCGCGAGAGTGACCCTGGCACTCTCGCCGGGCACTCTCGCCAACCGGCTCTTCCCAGACGAAATTTGACGTTTTTTCCCCAAAGCAAACACCACTCAACTTCGACGGTAAAAGCTGAACGAAACCAAACATAACACATTACAATTTAACCAATAATCCAAAATTTGGGGTGTTACAATCCTCCACCCCTTAGAATGGATTTCGTCCTCGAAATCCTAACTATCCAAACAAATGAGGGTATCGCCTCTTCATGTCTTCCTCCTCTTCCCAAGTCACGTTGGTCCCGCGATGATGCTTCCATTGAACCTTCACCATAACCACCTCTTTGTGTCGTAGCTTCTTCGTCTTCCTTTCCAGGATAGATTCGGGCTCCTCTATGCAACGGTTGTTGTCCACTCTGATTTCCGATAGTGGAATAACACTCTCTTCCTCGGCTAGGCATTTCCGCAAGTAGCACACATGAAAGGTGGGGTGGATTCCATCCATCTCCGGCAGAAGATCCAACTTGTAAGCTTGTAGACCAATACGTTCAAGGATAGTGAAAGGCCCAAGGAAACGGGGACTGAGCTTCCCCCGCTTTCCGTTCCTTATAAATCCTTTCCATGGTGACACTTTCAGCATCAGACGTTCCCCCACTTGGAATTCGACCAGTCTTTTCTTCTTGTCCGCGTAGCTCTTCTGCCTATCTTGTGCCGCTTTCAAAATCTCCCTGATGACCTTCACTTTGTCGGCCGTCTCTTGCACGATCTCCGGTCCGGAAAACTGTTTCTCACCCGCTTCCAACCAACACACGGGTGTCCTACACTTCCTTCCATACAATGCCTCGAATGGCGCCATACCAATACTTGAGTGGTAATTGTTGTTGTAGGTGAATTCCACTAGTGGAAGGTGTGCATCCCAATTTCCCCCGAAATCGATAAAACACAACCTCAACATGTCTTTGAGGGTCTGGATGGTCCTCTCGCTCTGTCCGTCTGTCTGCGGGTGATAGGCGGTACTCAACTTAACTTTTGTGCCTAACTCCTTCTGTAAACTTTCCCAAAAGTGCGATGTAAAGCGGCTATCGCGGTCAGACAAAATAGAAAGTGGCACTCCATGCCTCGAGACTACCTCATCAATGTACAGTTTGGGCAGCTTGTCCATCGGTAGGGTCTCTCGCATGGACAAGAAATGCGCTTTCTTGATCAAACGTTCCAATATTACCCAAATGGTATCGTGGTTCTTTAAAGTCCTCGGTAGCTTGGTTACAAAGTCCATGGTGATGTGCTCCCATTTCCACTCCGGTATTTCCAAGGATTGGAGACTACCGTATGGTCGTTGGTGCTCCGCCTTCACTTGCAGGCAAGTTATGCATTGCTCCACATAAATAGCCACGTCTAGTTTCATCATTGGCCACCAATAATTGAGCTTTAAATCACGATACATCTTAGTGCTTCCCGGATGTATCGAGTACTTGGACTTGTGCGCATCCTCCAATAGTATTTCCCGACATCCTCCAATCTTTGGCACCCAAATTCGACCTTGATATAACTTCAAACCTCTTCCATCCTCGGTCAATTGGAGATGTTGCTTCACCATAATTTCACTTTTGAGGTTGACTTCAAGAAGGGCTTCCGACTGTGATGCTTTGATTTTATCGATTAGACTTGAGACTACCTCTACCCTTGCAAAGGTGGCTTGAACTCCACGACTGTACTCCTTCCGGCTCAAGGCATCCACGACCACATTTGCTTTTCCGGGATGGTACTGAAGTTCACAGTCATAATCCTTGAGTAGTTTGAGCCATATTCTTTGTCGCATATTCAACTCTTTCTGATCGAATACGTACTTCATGATTTTGTGGTCGGTAAAAAGGGTACACCTCATCCCGTAAAGGTAGTGTCGCCATAACTTCAAGGAGAATACCACTGCCGCTTGCTCGAGATCGTGAGTTGGGTAGTTCTTTTCATGCTCCTTCAATTGTCTGGATGCATAGGCTATTACCTTGCCCCTTTGCATCAAGACACATCCCAAACCCATCTTAGACGCATCGCTGTAGACTACAAAGTCTTCTGTCCCCTCGGGTAGAGATAAGATTGACGCTTCACACAATTTCCTTTGGAGGGTCCGAAAGGCTTGCTCTTGCTTCTCGGTCCAAAGGAACTTCACGTTCTTCCTTGTCGGAGATGTCAACGGTGAGGCAATCTTGGAAAAATCTTGGATAAATCTTCTATAGTAACCGGCTAGACCCAAGAAACTCCGGATTTCCGTGGGATTTTTTGGCGGTTCCCAATTCATCATAGCCTCAATCTTCGATGGGTCCACCTTTACTCCCTCACTTGACACCACATGACCCAAAAACTGGACCTCTCTTAGCCAAAATTCACACTTGCAGAATTTGGCATAGAGTTTCTCGTCCTTTAACACCTCTAGCACTTCTCGGAGATGTCGCTCATCCTCTTCATCATTCTTCGAGTACACCAAGATATCATCGATGAACACTATGACCGACTTGTCTAGGAAAGGCCGGCAAACACGGTTCATCAAATCCATGAATACCGCTGGCGCGTTGGTTAGCCCGAAGGGCATAACCAAGAACTCGTAGTGACCATAACGGGTTCTAAAGGCGGTCTTGGAAACGTCTTCTTCTCGAACTCTAACTTGATGATAACCCGATCGAAGGTCGATCTTTGAGAAACTTCGGGTTCCTTGCAGTTGATCGAAGAGATCATCGATTCGGGGTAATGGATACTTGTTCTTTACGGTTACCTTGTTCAACTCCCGATAGTCGATGCACATCCGCATCGTTCCATCCTTCTTCTTGACGAAAAGCACCGGAGCTCCCCAAGGAGAGGAACTCGGCCTCACGAATCCCTTCTACAACAACTCCTGAAGTTGTGACATCATTTCTTGCATTTCGGTCGGAGCAAGACGGTACGGTGCACGGGCAATCGGCGCTGCCCCCGGGATTAAATCGATTTGAAACTCCACTTGGCGGTCGGGTGGCAAACCCGAAATATCGTCAGGAAAGACGTCTGGGTACTCATTAACGACCCGAACATCTTCAATCTTTTTCTTCTCTGCTTTGGCATCCATCACGTAGGCAAGGAATGAAGGGCAATTCTTCGCAAGACACTTACTTGCCTTGATGGAAGAAATAAGAGCCACTTCCCCCTTACGCTTCTCCCCGTAGACATAGACAAACCTTCCGCTGGATGTCGGCAATCTGATCATCTTCTTTGAACAAAAGATCTCCGCCTTGTGATTAGACAACCAGTCCATTCCGATCACCACATCGAAACTCCCGATTACCATAGGGAGTAGGTCCACAACGAACAACTCGCCACTAATATCTAGCTGACATTTTTCCAACATTTCCCGCAATAACACTTGTTCCCCATTTTCTATCTCTACTACTAAGGCATTGCTAAGAGTACTAGAGGTCACGTTCAATTCTTTGCAAAAGTCAAGAGACACGAAAGAGAAATTCGCACCAGAATCAAATAGCACCTTAGCAGCAAGCGAGTTGAGTAAAAACGTACCCGACACCACATCGGTGGTTTCCTTCGCTTCGTCTCTGGTCATTTGGAAGGCTCTCCCTTGAGCTTTAGTGACGGCTTCCTTCTTTGGTTGAACCGGTGGATTTCCTCCTCTAACTCCTCCCTTTAACTTGGGCCAATCCCTCCTCTTGTGCCCCGACTCCTGGAATTCGAAGCAGAGTGTCCCCGGCATGGGACATCGCTGACTTGTGTGACCCGACTTATTATACTTGAAGCACACGACTTGTCGGGGGTTGGAGTTGCAAGGACCAAAATGCTTGCTTTTGCACTTGGGACACAAATTCGCCTCTCGGCGATCATCAAAGTTTCTAACGTTCGGTTGGAACTTCGGTCGCTTGAATGAACTCGGCGGCACTTCGCTCTTCCTCTTTTCTGCGGCCTTCGACTTCTCTTCCTTGTCTCTAGCGTAGACTCTTTCCATTACTTTGGCTTCCTCAATGATCTCTCGTAGATTTGTAGCTTTCGAGTTTTGGACTCGGTTTCCCATATCCGCGGGTAGGCCCTTCAGATAGGCCTTTATCTGTTCCTTCTCGGTCGGGGCCACATGCCCCACAAGATTTAGCTTCTCCATGAAAAGACGGGTATATTCCCTCACTGTCAGATCCCCTTTCTTTAGCTCTCGGAACTCTTCCTCGATCAGATCCATTTCGTTTTCATTACAGTATTCTTCCATAACCTTCTTCTTGAAGGTGGCCTATGACATCTTTGCTAACACGGCTTCCCCTATGGTTGCGGTGTGGACGTCCCACCATATTAAAGCCACACCTCGAAGCATTTGGGAACCAAAATTCACCTTCTGATTTTCATCAAATTCGCAAGCCCGGAAGGCCTGCTCCGTCTCCCTCAACCATTTCATGCAAGCTACGAGATCGTCGGCCCCGGCGAACTCTGGCGGTTTACACCCCATGAAGGACTTATACGAACAACCATTTCCTGTTTGGCCAGTCGCTAAGACCACCACTCCCTCATTACGGTTCTCGCCCCCGATACCACCTGAGCCAGCTACCGCATTCTCTGCCACCACCACTGGCCTCCGAAGACTGGCATCCCTGTCTTCTAACATTTTCAGGAATGCTTCTTGTTGCTTTTCCATGGCCGATGTTACCATTTGCATAACACTGGCCACCATGTCAGCTTGCGGGTTTGCATCCTGCATGACTGGACTTGTAGATGCTAGTTCCACTCTAGGTATGATTTCCTCTGGTCCGGTAAATATCGGCGGCATGCCAGGAGAAACCACATTTGCCACTCGAATCACGGGGTTTGGGTTAGATGAAATATCCTCGGGCACCTCTCCCTCGTTCAGTGGGCGACTCTGAGTATTTACCATTTCGGATCTGCCACACAAGAAGTAAGGAAATGGAAATGAGCAACACTAAAGTACACAAGAAACATACTCGTACGACCCATTGATCATCATAATCATAGTAATTCAAGTACGTTCACGTAATCATATATTCATAACAAAAGTAGCTAATTGAAATTATAAACATACACTAGATAAAAATTCTCTCTACCACTTTTACAATTCCCAATGACGTAGTTTCTGTCGACTCTAAGGTCGTCCCATCATAGAAATTCTACCCAAATCTCACAGTTCATAGCTTAATAGTCTCAGCCTAAGTCTAGGCATCGTGCTTATATACCTAGTTCACTTAAACTAGAGCTCTGATACCATTCTGTAACATCCCAGTCCACCGTACATGATATTGTCTGCTTTGCGGATACCCTCTACATGAGCATGCCGGCACCGCTCACGGTTTTGTTCCTGCCCACACAGGAATACGCGGGACGCACCCAGACCGCACCCTGTGACAGGCAAAAGGTCTCATGCAAGGAAGGTATCCATCCACCCTTATAAGGAGGACTTTGTTCTCCTTCCTAGCCGATGTGGGATCTCACAATCCACCCACCTAGTGGGATCAGCGTCCTCGATGACACATCGACTCGGTGACTGGCTCTGATACCAACTTGTTACACCCTAAAATTTCAAGGTAAAATAAAACTTAAAATTTCTGCAATATAACGCCTAAAATAAGGCGAATCCAAAACCTGAAAACGTGTCGACTAAAACCCAAAAGAGACGGGGTAGTTCTATAATGAAGTAGCGGCATAAATAAGACATATACATGATAACCTATTCAATCTAGAACAATTAACAACTAGATTAAAATGGGTGTCACTATGACTTCAAAAGCGCTCTTTCTCAAATCCCAAAAATGCCCGGTCCAAGGAGGAATCCTAGGTGCGATCCCGACTGATCAAGACATCCTCCTCGCACCGCTAACGAAACCTGTGAACCATTTAAACATGAACACAAGTGTTAGAATGAAGTCTATTGGTTGTTATACCGATACCAATTATAATGCGAACAAGTACAATAATTAAATGTTACCGGCTCCCAATACATGGAGGTCAAAGCCAAACCTCCCAATAGGGACATTGTAAATTCCTGTACAAATAATACACAAATATCTTCCATATAAAGCTGTTGGATCAAATAATTGTATTCAATATTAAAGTTAAAGTTAAGGATTTAAACTGCAATTGTGTCAAAGTTAAATTAGAGGGTCTAAACTGTATTTACTTGATAGTCACAGTTCAGGGTTTAAATTGTAATAGTTTAATAGTTATTAGCTATTGGGCCCAAGCCCATTAAGCATTAGGAAGCCCATATGGCCTGGGTATTTAAACTTATGTTTTGTTTAGTTTTAGGGTTAGAAACCTTTCATATTTTCATAATTTTTGTTTAGAGAGAGGTCGCAAGTTTTCTCTGTATTCAAAGGGTATCAAGAACACTCAAGGGTTTCATTGTTTATTCAAGGGATTGGTATGTTACTCTGATTTATATATCTCTTGATTATTATTGTGTTGCTTGATTGATTATTTACCAACTAGATTAAACTGGGATAACAATTGGTATCAGAGCCTAAAAATAAAGATTTTGGATTTATCGATTTATCTGTTTATCGACTGTGTTCATCGACTGTGTTCATCTACTGTGTTTATCGTGTGAAAATTAAATGCTTCATTTGCTATGTTTTTCTGCATAAAATTGATATGATTAGATGCCTTTTATGCTATTGAACATGATCTGAGTGATTAATTGCAGTTAACATCATCAATTGACTGAATTTTTGGATTTTTGGTTTCTGGGTTCGCATACATATAGTCACTGTGTTCTTAAAATCGGAAGCTTAAAAGTTGAAATTGATCTATAATTTTCATTGGACTGTGATTGGTATATGTTTCTGGGTACAAAAGGTTGTTTTTTGGATTCAATTTATGTGTTTTGTTTGATTTCTGGGTCAATTATTGCATCTGTTCATCATCTTCTGGGCTGGTTAAGAACATACCGGTCTTAACACCATTCAGGTCGAACACTATACCGGTCATAGCACTTTATCGGTTGAACATAGTATCGGTCATTATATTCACCGGTACTCACATTTGTCTGGTCGACCGATACACTCACATCAACATCGGTCGAGTTACACCGGTCTAAGAGTATATCGGTCGAGTTACATCGGTCCTTAGCACCATACCGGTCCTTACTCTTCCGGTCGAATACCATTTATCGGTCCTTAGCATTCGACCGGTACACTCTCAGCTCACCATGGTCTAAGGAAGTCCCGATCGAAGACCCTTACTGGTCAAAGACCTCTATCGGTCTAAGCATTATCGGTATAAGCATACTTCCGGTCGAACAAAGTACCGGTACAAGCAACATCCCGGTCGAAGCAAGGTACCGGTCTAAGCAAAACCCTGGTCGACTCAATACCGGTCGAAGCACATCCCCGTGCTAAGTCTGCGAAGGGGGACAAAGTTTTGCTCTTGATCAAAATCTTCTTAATTTTTCAGTATTTTATTCATAGATATTAGTGCTTTATACTGTATGCGAGGACTGCATTTGATTATTTTTGGAAATTTATTTTTCTGAAAATATTTGGGTGTAGTCTTTACTCTTGATTCTAACGATCTCATCTAGTTGGTTGTCTTGGTACAGAAAAGTTTAATTACTAACCGTACAACTAAGATGTCGAACCAGCTTCTCTCGATGGGCTCTCAGTCCAAACCGCCTGTCCTTATGGCTGATGAATATCAGCAATGGAAGAAGAGAATGGTCCAGTTTATGAATCATAAAAAACAGAGACTACATGGAATCAATCATCAATGGTCCTGTCAATCCGATGATCAAAGTTGATGGCCAAGCAGCAATTGACACCTCTCTAGAAATCCCAGACAGATATGTTCCTAAACCTTATCAGTACTTTACTGAAAAGCAAAAGGAACAGTACAATACAGATGAAGAGGCTCTTATCTATCTGACCATGGCAATCCCGAACGACATCTACAACCGTGTAGACAGTCGGAACTCTGCAAAGGAAATATGGGATGAACTATCCAGACAGTTTGAAGGAAGTGAAACCTCTATCCAAGCTAAGCAGAATATATGCATACATGCATACGAGGGGTTTCATGCAAAAGAAGGAGAGACGCTGCTAGCGACCTACAACAGATATAACATCATTCTCAATGACCTGCGGAGGAACAACATCTCTAAGTCTGCTTCGGAGATTAATTATAAGTTCATCAAGAACTTAAATCCATAATGGAAGAACTTTGCCATCAACCTTCAGATGTCAAAGAACATGGCTCAGGAAAACGTCACTGATATTTTCTCTACTCTTTCTCAGCATGAGGATGAGGTGAGAACCATCAATCTTGATTCCAATAAACTGAAGGATTCTGTGGCTCTCATAGCCGGCAAAAGTTCTGTATCTTCCTCAAGGTCAAAGAAAAAGGTGACAAAATCACTAGTTACTGAAGTTACCGACTCTGACTCTGCTTCAAGTGATGAAGAACTGAATATTGATTCTGATCCAGATATTCAGAAGTTCTCTGAGGACTTGGCTCTTATTACTCGAAGATTCAAGAAGACCTTTGGCAAGAAGAAGTTTTATTCATAGCCTAAGTACAAAGGTCACAAAAAAGAGAAGGCTGAATTAAGATACAAGCCAAGGCAAGGACGGCGAGAGGAAAGACGAGAAGAGAGAAAAGAAGACATAAGAGAAGATAAGAGAGAAGAAAAGAAAGAAGACAGAGCTGATGAACCAGGAAGATGCTACAATTGTGGCAAATTTGGGCACTTCTCCAGAGACTACAGATTCAAGAAGGTAAAGAACTCAGACTATTATGCAAGAAAGTCACTCATCGCCAAGAAAGCTGAAGAAGGAAAGGTGCTTATGGCCGAAGAAGAGAACTGTTGTTCCAAAGTTCCGATGACGAGGAGCAAGCTCACTTCACCCAAGTATCTTATATGGCAAAGCTGGATGGTGACGATGAAGATTCTGAGGCACAATCTGAAGATGCAAACTCTGAGGTAAGTGATAATTCTGAGCTTATTGAATCTCTTATGACCCAAATACATAGCATGAAAGATGAATTTGCTTTATTGAAAGGAAAACTTAGCTCTGCACAACAATCAATATTGAGTTTTCGTGATGAAAACGCTTTGCTGAAAGTTGTTGTGGACGAAAAAGAAAAGGAAAAAGACGGTTTAAAAACTGAAAAGGATTTTTTCAAAAGCAAAATATGTGATTTAGAAAAGGATCTTGTGAATATCAATGCTGAAAAAGGTGAGTTTAAAATAAAATTTGAAGTTTGTTATAAAGAAAGAAATGAAGCTTACACCAAAGTTAAGCAACTGGAGGACATTAATATGAAACGAGGTCAGACTGAGCAAACATTAAATCTGTTGACCAATAAACTCCAAGACGAAAGGTTTTATAAACTAAAACCAGGTTTGGGTGTGCCAACTAATGAGATTTTGAAAAAGGCACCGGAGCATTTATATAATTTTGATAAATTCGGCTCCGCAATCAGACCCATTCTTGACATTCGTGCAACTTTTGTTGAAGCAAGTACTCCTACACCTTTATCTGAGATCAAAGGTCAAGAAGAAATGGGAAAGAACAAGTCTGGTGACACTGATTCTCAAAATCTTTTTAAATCAGTTGGTTTTACATATGGTGATTTGAATAAAAGCTATGAGACTCGAAAGATCGAATGTACTGAATTTGAATCACTATTTACCAAACCTTCCAAAGAATCAGTAAGCACCAACACAGTTCCACCTGAGACTGCATGCAAATATGATGAGTATGAATCAGATGTTGATCCATCTACTATACCATCAGTCTCAAATCCCATTGCTTCTAAACCTTTACTTGTTGAAGAGGTTGAAGAAGAAACTGCTATCACGAATGAATCTTGTGTTCAAAATGATAAAACGGAGTTTATTGAGTCCATGACAGAAGAATTATTTTCTGAAATGATGAATGCTTCAGACTCTGATCCTGTTTCTATTCCAAAGGAGTCAAATTCTGTGAATGATAATACATCTGAATTGATGAAGCAAATTGATATGTTGCAACAGTCTCTTGATGAGGTTGAAGATGAAAACTTTGATCTCAAACATAAACTTGAAAAGTCTTTAAAAGTAAATCAAGAGCTTTGTACTGAGATCAATGATTTGAAAATTACTTTGTTTAAAAATGCTTCAAATGATAAACAGATGTTCAATGATCCAAGCTGGAAGGTAAGAACCAATCCAGAATTTGATGCTCCTACAAAACCTTCAGTTGTTTACTCTGATTGTCCTAAATATCCACCGAGTATTTTTGAAAAGGGTGAGACTTCAAAGAGCACTAGAAAAGAACCACCTTCTAAGTTAGAGACTAACAAGGTTCATGTTTCCGTTTCAGATATAAAAGGAAATGGAGGTGGGAAGAATAAGAAGAATAAAGATCTTAGTTTGAATAAAAAGAATAGTTTGAATTCTAGTAGTTGTCCTACATACAGTGTTATTTTGAATAGTACTTCTTTTGATAAACATAAATGTAAGATTTGTTCCGATAAATCTAAGTTTATGAATTTTGCTCGAAAGAATCTTTATTGCAAACACTGTTGGGATAATTCATTCAAATACTACTCCCCTCCTAAGTCCAAAAAGAATAAAAGCAAAGCTAAGCTAAACTCTAAGTCTAATTCTAATTATGATTCTTCTACACAACCCAAAGTGTATCGAGCTAAGGTTGCCAATCCTACTTCTAAAAAGCACTTTCAGGAATTAAATGTTAAGATGGTTTGGAAATGGGTTCCAAAACCGCGTTATGAATGGAGAGTGAAAGTCAAACCAGATGATATTCCTGAGTTGCTTGATGCTAACCGCGAAGGACCCATCCTGATATGGGTGCCTAAGCAAAACTAATTGTCTCTTTTGCAGGCCTGTCGATTGTGGGTAATAGATTTCGGATGTTCACGCCACATGACAGGATTCAAGCACCTCTTGCATAACTATGTGGAGGAGCCTGCCGGAGCAGTTAGATTTGCCAATTCTGAAGCCAAAGGCCACGTCAGAGGATATGGAATGCTCGATAACGGTGTTGTGAAGATTCAAAAAGTGCTATATGTTGAAGGACTTGATCACAATCTGTTCAGTACCAGTCACTTCTGTGACATGAAGTATCAAGTCCGCTTCACAACCACTCATTGCTATATAGAGGCTCCTGATTGCTACGAAGTCTTCAAAGTTGCGTGCCATGGAAATCTATACTATGTAGATTTTCCTACACTGTCTGCCACACGTCCAGTATGTCTACTAGCCAAAGATTCTAAAGCACAATCATGGACGTGACATCGACGCTTTTCTCATCAAAATTTCAGATCTATAGCGAAGCTACAGAGACAAGGTCTGGTCAAAGGTCTACCAGAAATGAGGTTCGAAAAAGACTCACTATGTCCCGCATGTGAGTTGGGCAAAATGAAGCGAAGCTCCTTCAAGTCCAAAACTGAATTATCGACCTCATCTGCACTGAAACTTCTTCACATGGACCTTTGTGGTGCAATTCGCACAACATCTATCAACGGAAAGAAATATGTGTTGGTAATGATAGATGACTACTCAAGGAATACATGGCTCGAGTTTCTTCGCAACAAGTCAGATGCGCCAGAGTTGATTATCGCTTTCATCAAGCGCATTCAAGTACGTCTTCAACTGCCAGTCAGAACCACTCACAGTGACAATGGCACGGAGTTCAAGAATGACACCCTGAAGAGTTATCTTACTTCCGTGGGTATTTCACATAATTTCTCTGCCGCCTACACTCCGCAGCAAAATGGCATTGTTGAACGGAAGAACCGTACTCTGGTTGAAGCAGCTCGTACTATGCTTGCTTACTCGAATCTACCCATGTACCTTTGGGCTGAGGCAGTCGCTACAGCATGTTTTACTCAGAACCGTACCATTATGGTCAAGCGATTTAATAAGACAGCATATGAGTTGATCAACAATCGTACACCTAACATCAAGTTCCTTCGTGTATTTCGTTGCAGGTGTTACATTCTAAAAGAGCGTCAAGGATTATCAAATTTTGATAAGAAAGAGGATGAAGGATATCTTGTTGGATACTCTCTGACATCCAAAGCTTATCGAATTTACATTATTCGAACGAAGACGGTTGTTCAGAGCATGAATGTCTCCTTTGATGAGAATTCTACAAGGACTTCTGGACACAACAGTTCAGAACTCGGTCTTAACGACAAAGCTCCTATTCAATCAAGAATATAACCAGCACCTAAAGGATTCACTTCTTCTAACTCTAACTCTACTTCATCTGAGTTAGATTTATTGTTTATTGATGCCTTTGATGATATATGTGCAGATTTTGAAAAAGGCATATCCACATCAATAACGAGTGGTATAAGCTCGGAGGTCCCTACTATTTCTGAAGACATGTCTGGACCTTCCGAAGAAGTCACTTACACTTCATCTCCATCAGGTACGAGTACAAAGTTAGTTTTTGACTCTACTAATGCTGAATCTGTCTCTCTAGATAGTTCTTCTGGAAACGAAGTCCCGAGCACTTCAACTGTTAGTCCAGAAGCTTCAGTATCAGAAACACCAGTACAAGATGTCCCGAGTACATCTATGGAGCAACCTGCCGTACAAGATGACAACAATGCGTCAAATACGCAACAAACAGTTGAAGCCTTACCAAGCACATATCGTTGGACTAAGGATCATCCCCTGGAAAACGTGATAGGTGACGTACAATCTGGTGTCACAACAAGATCTACAACAGCCAACTTCTGCATGTTTTCAAGCTTCCTTAGTTCCCTAGAACCGAAGAAAGCATCTGAAGCTCTACGTGATCCCTTCTGGATTTCTGCTATGCAAGATGAGCTTCTCCAATTCGAAAGGAACAAGGTATGGCACTTGATCCCACTACCTGAAGGTAAATCCGTTATTGGCACAAAGTGGGTGTTCAAAAATAAGAAAGATGAAGCTGGAGTAGTCGTGAGAAACAAAGCTCGACTGGTCACCAAAGGGTATTGTCAACAAGAGGGCATTGACTATGATGAAACATTCACCCCGGTTGCAAGGATCGAAGCCATCAGAATCTTTCTAGCCTATGCAGCGCACAAAAACTTTACAGTCTATCAGATGGATGTAAATTCGGCTTTCCTGAACGGCGTTCTACATGAGGAGGTCTACGTGGCTCAACCTGAAGGTTTCGTTGATCTTCATCACCCTGATCATGTCTATGTTTTAGACAAGCACCGCGAGCCTGGTATGAAACTCTCACTAAATTTCTACTTGCTTCTGGTTTCAAGAAAGGTACTGTTGATACAACCTTATTTCTTAAAAGGCAAGGTGAGGACTTGATTCTTATTCAGATTTATGTTGACGACATAATATTTGGGTCGACAAATCCGAAATTTTGTAAGAACTTTTCAAAAATAATGGAAACAAAGTTTGAGATGTCGATGATGGGTGAATTGAATTTTTTCTTGGTCTAGTAGTAAAGCAATTACCCGACGGCATATTTATTAATCAAGCTAAATATATAAAAGATATTTTGACAAAGTTCAATATGTCAGATAGTTCAGTCATGAAAACACCAATGGCTACTGGTACACTCTTAGATGCGGATCCCTTCGGGAAACCTGTTGATCAAAAGGTGTATCGTAGCATGATTGGTTCTTTACTTTATATGACTGCCAGTCGCCCGGATATAATGTTTGCCACATGTTTTTGTGCGAGATATCAGTCTAATCCTAAAGAGTCGTACTTAACTGCTGTTAAGCGAATCCTTAGATATCTCAAAGGCTCGCCTAATCTAGGCCTTTGGTATCCAAAGGATTCTCGTTTTCAACTAACTGCCTTTACAGATGCTGATCATGCAGGATGTAAGCTAGACCGGAAGAGCACCTCTGGATCATGTCAATTCATAGGTGACAAACTTGTGAGTTGGACTTCAAAGAAACAAAACTGTGTTTCAACATCCACTGTCGAGGCTGAGTATGTAGCTGCTTCTAGCTGCTATTCTCAAGTCCTCTGGATGACGACACAGTTAAGGGACTTTGGCTACAACTACAAGCGTGTTCCTATTTATTGTGATTCCAAGAGCGCAATATCTATAACTGCTAATCCGGTACAGCATTCGAAGACCAAGCATATCGACGTACGCTATCATTTCATCAAGGATCATGTAGAAAAAGGTAATATTGAAATGCACTTTGTTCAAACTGACTTCCAGTTAGTTGACCTTTTCACCAAGCCATTGGATGAAAAGCGTTTTCAATTTCTCATCAGCAAACTTGGAATGTTGAACATGTCTTAAACCTTACTCATGATTCTAGGGGGAGTATTCCAAGTTTTGATCTTGTGTGTTATTTTCCAACTGTTGTTAACGAGAGAGGAATCATTTTCATAAATGATTACCATTATTTCTTTTACTTATGCAGGTTTGGTCAAGTGACAATGGCTTCTAATCACATCGGATTAGAACCCGCACTTTAGTACCTTATTTTTTTGTTTATTCAAAAAAAAAAAAAAAACCTGTCTAACCGTGATATTAACAGATTTTTGGATACTTAAATGCTTATCTGACCGTGTGTTCTTAAAGATAAATACTTGTGTTTTCTCTTGTCAATATACTTTGTCAAGTATTCATACACATAACGGTTCAGAACATTCTATTTGACTTTGTTATTACCATGTATCAAAAGTTAAATCTTTCTATGGTAATACTCACTTTATTTGTATTCACTGTTGATTGAATCAAACGTCATTTCATGTGCTTTCATTGAAAATATGTTTATATATTGTTCATATAAACAACATTCATTTTTGATTCTCCAAAATCTTATTCTTCATGACAAAATGATATGAGCTTAATTGTCAAACTCTTTTAGTTTGAGGGGGAGAATTGCATCGTCAAACATCTTCTGTTTTGACATCTCCGAAATTCTTATTTTTCATGTAACAAGTGGTATTTGTGCTTACATGTACAATAGCCTGTTGAACAACATGTTTTTTTTAGGATCATACATGGGATTCAGTGTGAGAACTTGACATAACTTCCATGGATTCACGATAACCAGTGTTTCCTACCCAGGAAGTATTCCCTGAGTGATTGAGGGGAGAGGGGTCAAAAGATTTAAGTGTTGGTGTGTGAAAAGAGGTAAAATGGAAAAGAGAGATTGGTTAGACGTGAGCATTAAAAAAAAGAGGGTGAGAGAACAGAGTAAAAGAATATTAAACTCTGCACCAAACTTCTTTCTGAGCCGGGCAGCCACATAATCTGATTGGTTCACATTCTTTGGTGACCATCATTGAAAAAGGAAACTAGCCCATGCCATCTCTTGCATACAACCCCACCAGCTACTCATTCTTTTCTCAAAAAGAGAATGTTTCACATTTTCTGGGGACGCAACACATACGCTATTGGTTCTTCATTTGGAAGATACTAATATTGAAAAAGAAGGAAAGTTGCCCCACCTTCGAACCCTTTCTCATGCGCATTGAGTCTTTGTATAATTTGTTGCTGTCTCAACAAGTTTACATATTTTGAGCCTATATTAAAAAGCAATCATCTATGCTTAATTTCTTTCTAACACATGCACGAGCACACAGAAATTTGTTTTCTGTCAGAACGTTCATAGATAACCATGTGTTATTCAATGATTGAATGGAATTCCTGGGGAGCCAACATCAAACCAGCTCCTTATATAGTAACTTTGTGTTACTCAATGACTTTGTGTCATTGACAGGCATTCTAACTGAGTCATTTGTTGATTCATGGTTACACTTATTAAACTGTTTGAATTTGAAAAGATTCGAATGGTTACTACTTTCTATTTTAATCTGAAAAGATTGAAATAATCACTCTTTACATCTGGGAAGACTGCTCTTATTTCCATACAAGGCTCGTTAGATGAAGATTGTGCTTACGTGATCATACACAATAGGGGAGATTGTCTTGAAAAGGGGGAGATTGTTTTGCAAAGTTTTGATGATGATGATTCTCACCACTCATCAAAAAGGGGGAGAATATATCAAAAAGAGGGAGAATATATTAAGGGGGAGAATAAAATCTGAAGATCTAAAGATTTCAAAGATTTTAAAGATATCAAGTTTTGAAGCGATCAACGACATATCTGAAGAAAATAGAATACAAGTGAAGACCCGAAGACAATTGCAAAAACTTTTTTAATCTTGAATCCAAAGGGGGAGATTGTTGGATCAAATAATTGTTTTCAAGATTAAAGTTAAAGTTCAGGGTTTAAACTGCAATTGTGTCAAAGTTAAATTAGAGGGTCTAAACTGTATTTACTTGATAGTTACAGTTCAGGGTTTAAATTGTAATAGTTTAATAGTTATTAGCTATTGGGCCCAAGCCCATTAAGCATTAGGAAGCCCATATGGCCTGGGTATTTAAACTTATGTTTTGTTTAGTTTTAGGGTTAGAAACTTTTCATATTTTCATAATTTTTGTTTAGAGAGAGGTAGCAAGTTTTCTCTGTATTCAAAGGGTATCAAGAACACTCAAGGGTTTCATTGTTTATTCAAGGGATTGGTATGTTACTCTGATTTATATATCTCCTGATTATTATTGTGTTGCTTGATTGATTATTTACCAACTAGATTAAACTGGGATAACAAAAGCGGGTAACCCGCGATCTAGATTGGATTTCACCGTCCAGCCCGGTTCTAGTTCCCATGCCACGCCGGACATCACAATCCTCAAACCCTCTCTGCCTCTAGTGCTTACCCCGTTGGGTTACACCTCAAGGTCTTACAAGCAAGGGTGCCTATCCAATCTAGCCAAGTATACAACTAAGGGACTTGCGCCCCCTATTGTCCACTCAAAATGCCCAACGGCAATGACCATGCAATAATCATGCATACCAACTAAATCCTCGTGCACCAGGAAATAGATATAAGACTCCCAACAAGAGTTATGAACAATTATAGATGACAATCTTCATGCAAACATAATATTGGCCCAAATAGTGTGATCATTTGTGTGTTTCAGATTCTAGTTTCTAAATCAAGATTAATGAAACACACACAAAATAAGAATCAATTACCTGTTTGATTAATTTCTCAATTCCAAGATTACAAGATTCTCTCTCTACAATCTCTCCAACGAACTCTCTCTTTCTCTCAAACTTTCTCTCTCTAAAATACAACTGAATAATTCTCCAATTAAGTTCTCTACAGAAAATACAAAGAGTAAAAGTATTTATACTACCACTAATACAAGGAAACTAAAATACAAAACAAATACAACTAAGTTTGACTTATTACAAAAGACTTTGACTTTGATGAGATTTGACTTTAGCAGCTTTGACTTTTTCAACTTTGACCTTCAGTATTATTGATCTTGTATCCAACATATTTATGCTCTAACAATCTCCCCCTTTGGATTCAAGATCACTGTTGAAAAATCTAGCAATTAAGTCTTCACTTTAAGCTCTGTCAATACAATCTCCCCTTTTTCTTTAACTGTATTCTTTCCAAAATTGTCTTCAATCAACGAACAATCTCTACAAAACTTTCACAGAAAAACTTTCAGTCTTTGGAAAGAAATTATCTTCAGAATCAGCTCGAATTGCTTTAGCAGAAAATCTTCAAAGAAAATTTCCTCAAATCTTCAAAAATTCTTTGATCTTCTTTAAATCTTTCCTTTGAACTTTCTGACTTGAATATTTCATAAAATCAACTCACAAATCTTTATCAGATCTTGATATCATCTCTCACAAACTTCAAAACTTTAATATTTCTTGATACCATCTCCCCCTTTTTGATGATTTGAGCATCTATATCATCAAAACTTTTCGCCAAGAAATGTCTTTGAAATTCTTTCTGACCACTGATCTTTCCAACTGAGCCTCTGATTCTTTGCCAATTCGCACAATGTATTCATCCAGATCTTTTCAAATCTAGACAAAATAGGAATGTAACACCTGAATCAACAAATGAATCAGTTAAAATGCCTGTCAGTAACACAAAGTCACTGTGTGTAACGAATACACAATATAAAGGAGCTTTTGTGATGTTCACTCCCCCAGGGCTTCCATCCAATCATCAAAATACCACAAAGGCAATTTCTATGAATGTTATGACAAAGAAACAAATTCTTTGTGTGCTCGTGCATGTGTAGAAAAAATTAAGCACGATGATTGCTTTTATAAGGCTCAACATTGTGTAAACCACTGAGATAACAGTAGATAAACATAGACTCAATGTGCATGATTGAAGTGCGAAGGTGGGGCAGACTTTCTTCTTTTTCAATATCCAGATTTTCCAAATGAAAACCAGATAGATAATATGCTGCGTCCCCGGAAAAATATGAAACATTTTCTTTTTGAGAAGAAAATGAGTAGCTTGTGGGGTTTATTCAAGAGCTGGCATGGGCTAGTTTTCTGTTTCAATAACGTTCACGAAGAAATGTGAAACATTAGTAATGTGGCTGCCCGGCTCAGAAAGTAGTTGGTGCAGAGTTTGATATTCTTTTACTCTGATCTCACACCCTCTTTCTTTTAATCATTAAGCGCACTACTAACCAAACTCTCTTTTCCATTTTACCTCATCGCACAACCCACACTCATTTCTTTTTGACTCCTCACACTCAATCTCTATGGATTAACTTCTTGGGTAGAAATCACTGGTTAACGTGATTCCATAGAAGTTCAGATAATTCCTAGCACAAAGAACCCATATTTCCTATAAAAGCATAATGTTGCTCAGATGATTTAACTATAACAGTTAAAGCTCATATACAAATGTCAAACGAATGTATGCTCAGAATATAATCATGAAGATATGAGCATTTTAAAACATTGAAGTATTTTCAAACAAGTATACTGAATGAATGAACAGGAATGCAAAAGACTTGTTTGAAAATCTGACATTGTATGAAAATGATCAGAAATGAAATGATATATCAATCAAAGCTTAAGGTCAAGAATAATGGATATTGTCTATATGAACCAAGATATAGACATTCTTGAAATGACGTTTTGAAATGAAATGATGCTCAAAATTCTTTGAAGTACAAGCGGGGTGTCTTACCATCGAAAAATTATGTTTCAATATGAGACATGGTAAGAACTATTTGAACAAGAAATCAAACCAGTGTGTGTGAATACTTGAAAGTATATGAAAAGACAATACACAAGTATTAATCTTTGGATAACACACGGTTTGTTTATCAATGAAGCACAAAAATAAAATGAAAACATTTAAAATCACACTTCCAAATTATAAAATCTGTTTCAAATTCGAGAAGTGGTTTGAACATTTAAGAACATGTTTTCTATATCTGAAAGATGTCCTTCTTTTAGATACATATGAGATTAAGATAAGAAATTTACCTTTTCGCTCAATCTTAATACTCATAAAGTCAACTGAAGTCAAAAATGATATGATCGTGTCATTCTCTCTTATCCTGCATAAGTCTCAAAGTCTAGTCAAAAATTTATTCACAAAATTTATTCGAACAATAAAAGAACATAAAACAGTAAAACATTTAAAGAACGAGTTCTGATCATAAGTAATCAGAAATCATAGTCTTACTCCTTTTGACTTATAGGCTCCCCCTAAAATCATGCATAACAAAAAATTTGTCAGTTAAGTATAATGCAGAAATTAGTTTTGCTCCCCCTTAAAATAATGTAGATCATCTAAAATCTTCTCTTACTCCCCTGAGATCATGAGCAAACAATTAAAGTGCAGATATCCTTCAGACATAAAGATAAAGAAAATGATGAAAAATAACAATACGTAACTTTATTAGATAACAACCGATTATGTCTTAAGATTTAACATACCAAGCTTAGAAACAAGAAAATTAAATCTCTTTTCATCTAAGGGTTTGGTAAATAAATCTTCAAGTTGATAATCTGTTTTTACAAAATAAAGTTCAATTGTTCCTTTTTCTACATTATCTTTTATAAAATGATACCTGACATCAATGTGTTTGGTTTTCGTATGCTGGACAGGATTAGCAGATATAGCGATTGCACTCTTCGAGTCACAATAGATTGGAATTTTATCAAACTTGAATCCATAGTCTCGCAGCTGTGTTCGCATCCACAAGACTTGAGAGCAGCAACTGGCAGCAGCTACGTACTCTGCTTCAGTAGTCGATGTGGAAACGCATAATTGTTTCTTTGATGCCCAGCTAACGAGCTTGTCTCCAAGAAATTGAACATGACCTGAAGTACTCTTTCTGTCCAACATGCAACCTGCATGATCTGCATCTGAATAGGCAGTCAGTTGAAACCCAGTATCCTTAGGATACCACAGACCAAGGTCTACAGTCCCCTTCAGATATCTAAAAATCCATTTGACAGCAGCCAAATGGGATTCTTTGGGTGCAGCTTGATATCTAGAACATAGACATGTTGAAAACATAATATCTGGTCTACTAGATGTAAGATACATTAACGATCCTATCATACCTCTATAAGTCCTAACATCAACACTTTTACCCGAAGGATCAGTGTTAATCTTAGTACCTGGTGCCATCGGGGTTCCAATTGGTTTACAATTTTCCATTTTGTATTTCCGAAGAATGTCCAAAATGTACTTAGATTGGTTAATAAAAATCCCTGTAGAAAACTGTTTAACTTGTAATCCGAGAAAGAAATTCATCTCTCCCATCATACTCATTTGAAAACGTGACACCATGAGGTTAGAAAAGTTTTTACAATATTTTGGATTAGTAGACCCAAATATTATATCATCAACATATATTTGAATAAGGATAATATCAGCTTTTTCTTTCTTGATGAATAAAGTGGTATCAATCTTACCTTTGGAGAAACCAGACTTGACCAAGAATTTGGATAAGACATCATACCATGCTCGAGGGTCTTATTTTAATCCATAAAGGGCTTTGTCCAAGATGTAGACATAATCTGGCTTATCTGGATTGACGAACCCTTCTGGTTGAGACACGTACACCTCCTCTTTAAGAATGTCGTTCAGAAAGACTGTTTTCACATCCATCTGATAGACTGTGAAATTCTTATGAGCTACGTATGCTAGAAACATGCGGATTGCTTCTATACGAGCTACTGGAGCATACGTCTCATCATAATCAATGCCTTCCTCTTGTCGGTAACCTTTGGCAACAAGTCTAGCTTTGTTTCTTATGACAACACCATCTTCATCCTTTTTATTCTTGAATACCCATTTAGTTCCTATCACGGTCTTTCCTTCTGGCTTAGGAACTAATCTCCAAACTTTTAGGGCTTCAAACTGATTGATCTCTTCTTGCATTGCAGATACCCAGTCCGAATCAGCAAGAGCCTCAGATACTCGTGTTGGCTCAATCTTACTGAGGAATGAGTCGTGCATACACTGATTAAGAGTCGCTGACCTTGTTTGGATAGGCTTGTCAAGATCTCCAATTACTTGATGTAATGGATGGTCTTTGGTCCAGCGATGCTCATGAGGAAGTGGAGTAGATGAGTTCTGAACATGGTCATCATCTTGAAATCCACTTTCAAAATCTTCAGTTTGAATTACAGGAGGGGGGTTGTCAGTTGAAATTTCATGTGCAGAAATATCAGTTGGAACAGCAGAATCAGGCTGTTGAGTAGACAAAGTATTACACCCAACTGAAACAGTTACTTCTGGCTCAGCATTAACTTGTATATCTTCAACTGTAGGAGTAATTGTAGGAATGTGAGTTTCTGACTGAACAGGGAAGTCTTGTTCAGTTATGACTTCTGAAGTGACTGGATGATTGCAACTTGTGTCTTCAGACCTGTCAGTCACAACAGATTTAGATACATTAGATCCTAGAAACTCATCATAAAAGAATTCAAATAACAAATCTAAATCAGATAAATGTGAAACTGAAGTAGAAGCGTTATCCGAATTTTTCTCTGTAGAAACAGGTTCTGGACTGATCTGCCCAGAAGCTAATACTCCTGTGATAATGGGTTCTGAACTGATATGATCAAAAGCCATTCCTTCATCAAATGTGACATTAACGCTCTCTACAACTGTCTTTGACTTCTTTAGATAGACACGATATGCAACAGATGTTGAAGAATAACCGATAAAGATGCCTTCGTCCGCCTTAGCACTGAATTTATTCAGACTCTCTCTGTCGTTAAGCACAAAACATTTACACCCAAATATGTGAAAATATTTGATAGTTGGTATTCTGTTGTTGATCAGCTCATATGGAGTCTTTTGAAACCGACGGTGTATCATGGAACGATTTTGAGTATGGCATGCAGTCGACACAGCTTCTGGCCACAAGAATAGAGGTAAGTCCGATTGGCTAAGCATAGTCCGAGCGGCCTCGACTAGCATCTTATTTCGCCTTTCGACTACTCCATTTTGTTCAGGCGTTCTAGCAGCAGAATACTGATGTGAAATCCCAACTGATTCCAGATATTCATCAACAATCTTGTTCTTGAATTCTGTGCCATTGTCAGGACGAAGAAACTTAACTGGTCGCTGCATTTTCACCTAGGTCGTCTTTAAGAAATAAATGAGAACTTCCGGTGTCTCATCTTTTGAACGAAGAAATTTGACCCACGTGTATCTTGAATAATCATCCATAATAACCAGCACGTATTTCTTTCCTCCCAAACTCTGAGTTCTCATTGGACCACATAAATCCATGTGTAACAGTTCTAACGGAGAACTAGTACTTGGTTCAGGCTTCGGTTTGTGAGCGGCTCTCTTCATCTTACCCTTTTCACATGCTGCGCATAAATGTTCTCGTTCATATTTCAGCTCAGGAAGTCCTTTGACCAATTTCCCACGAACCAGCTTGTTGATGTAATGAAAGTTCAGATGAGATAAACGTCTGTGCCAGAGCCAACTTTGCTGCGTTGAAGCTTTTGACAATAAGCATATTTGACTATCAATCTGAACTTTGGACAAATTGATGGTGTAGAGGTTTGTCTTTCGATTTCCAGATAAGAGTTCTGATCCATCTTCAGTGCGAATTGAGCAACTCTTAGACTTGAAGTTGACCTCTAACCCTTTATCGCAAATAATTTACCAATGCTGAATAAGTTGTGCCCCAAGCCTTCGACATAGCTCACCTTACTGATCGTTATATTGTCTTGAATAATGTCACCATATCCTAAGATAGGTGAAAGCTGATCGTTCCCAAATCTGACATTTCCACTGAATTTCTCTGTATAGTTAGACAATAAAGCTTTTTGCCCAGTCATATGCTTGGAACATTCACTGTGCAAGTACCACATATGCCGGGTCTGCAAGAGAAATCAGGCAACAATAGATTTAGGTACCCATTTAAAAACGGGTCCTAACAGTTTAGCACAAGATTTTGGTATTCACTTGAAAATGAATCCTCTGTTCTTTTGAAAACTTTGAAAAACATTTGATCTCGAAAATTAACATGATACGATCCATACCAATCAGAAGAATTATGAGAATAAGGAAAATCATTTCTCTGATAAGAATAAGATGTAGTAGTAATAGGAGACAATTGAATAAATTGCTTTATTGAATATCTCTTGTAAGAAGTTACAAGGTTTTGATTATTAGAAGCAATTTGATCAATCACATCAGTATCACTACTCGCTGATCTAATACAAGTATTATCAGAAACTGATTCGACTATCTCATCCTCCTTCCATTTTGGTCTCCATTTAGATTGAGCTTTCAACTTTTTCTTCCTTCAATCTGAAACATAAGATATAGATTTATTAGGAAAAACAAATTTCCGTGATTGAGTTTTCTTTTGTGTACCAGTGTATTTCTGTTTCTATAATCGTTGTTTCTTACCTTGAGCATAGTAATCAGCAGTTACAGAAACTGATTCACCAACCTTAGTTGATGAGTCCACAATATTTACACCACTTGGTAACACTTTGTCATTTTTAAGACAAGTAGAATGATCAGGAAGTGTATAATTGACATCAAACATATCAAATTCTTCCATGCACCCATCGTTAGAATTTAGAAAATCATTTGCAAACTCAAATAAGTCATTAGAATTATCAGATGAAGATTGAGATGCCTTAGAAACTGTAGAACACTTTGTAGATTTAGCTTGAAAAACAGTGTTCTTTATAACTGTAGAAAATAAATTTTGTTGTATATCAGCCAAAAGTTTTTCATCAGATAAAACATTTTCAAGCTCGACTATTTTGCTTTCAAGAATAGATGTAGGAACATAAACCTTTGCAATAACAGGTTTTGCCTTCATCTCAGAAGCAGAATAACTAACAAAATAATCAGTTGAAATAACTTTTGGTGTTTTGGAAAGATAACTATCATTTAACTTTTCATAGTTAAACGGTAGTTGCATTTTCTTTTTATTCTTTCTATTTTCAGTTTCTTGGTCCTCAACTTCTCCTGGCAATTTGGTAACAAATTTGGGTTTTAAATGAGTATGTTTACCAGCACAAGCAAGAAAATCGTAGTTATAAAGTGCCAGATTTTTTCTGATGGCTTTCTTAAGATAATGGGGGTTTTCAAAACCAAGTCCCCATTTCTCTTTAACATCAGCCTCTTCATTAGGTGTATTGAGAAAAATGGTTTGATCTGTTTGACCTCTTGCATAAAGTTTTGCTTCCAGACCATTTACCTTCTTATTCAAATTCTTGTTTTCAACCTGCAGTTTATAAACAGTTAGTGCAGATTCATTTTTCTCAAACTCATATTTATACACTTTACCTTCAAACTCAGAAATCTTCTTTTCAAAACAATCTACTTTAGATTTAGAATCAAAATCAGATTTGCGTAAAGAATCAATCAGATCTTTGTTTGAAATAACAGACGTATTAAGCTCAAAGATCTTCTTGTTCTTTTTAACAACTCTTTCTTTTTCCTTTTTCAGATTATTTTGTAAATTTTGTAGCTCAACTACCATGGTTTCCATTTTGGTAATAAAATCTTTTTCAGATAAGTTTAATACCTCATTAACTGCCTCATCTTCTGACTCGTCATCCTTAACTTCTTTGCCCATGAGACAGATATGATCTGTTTCGTCTTTCTTGTCATCCTCTTCTCCTTCTGAGTAATCCAGCCAAAACTCATCTTCAGCCATTAGAGCGACACCTGCTTCTTGTTGTCTTGCCAAAAGCAACTTGTTCTGGTAGTACTGAGAGTTGCGAACTTTCGGCTTTCAACAATCTTTTGCAAAATGACCCATCTTGCCGCAATTGTAGCATTTGATTAATTCAGTTGTTGGCTTTTCAACAGCGGTGTAGTCATTCATAAACTTCTTCTTCTCATCCGGTTTCTTCTCCACGTATCTATCTTCTTCATACCTCTTACCTTCCACTTTTTGTCTGTGCTCGTGGTTCTTTGAACTGGATGAAGAATAGCGTTGAGAAATTGATCCCGGCTTCTTGTAAAATTTCTTCTGGAATGCACGGGTCAGCAACAACATGGCTTGTTTCAAATTCTCTCCATCATCACTATCTGAAACAAAATCTGACTCAGAACTGGTAAGAACTTTCTTCTTTTTCTTCTCTTTCTTCTCTTTCACCTTCTCTCCAGCTACTAAGGCAATAGGATCAGGAACTTGTGTTGCCTTCTTCTTCTCAGCTCTTTTCTCTTCAACTTCTTCTTCATTCTGTTTCAAAGTCTCAAATACCTCATGTAAAGGAATTTCATTCAAATCCTTCATTTGTTTCATTCTTCTTGTATGATTCTTCCATTCCGGGCGTAGGATACTCAGAAATTTGACATTATTTTCCAACTGCTTCTTTTTGACTTTATTCTTTGTCAGCTCATTCAGAAGCAATACAAACCTCTCATATGTATCTTCCAGACTCTCATTCTCCTGAGCTTTGAATTCCTCATAACTATTAATGCAGTTAGCCACTTTCATCTGATTTCCAATCTTGGATCCCATCATCATCTTTTGCAATTGATCCCACATTTTCTTAGCATTGACTTTATAGCGATCAATCTTGATGTAGATCTCGTTTGGAATGCTTTGAAGAAGTAATGATCTCGCTTGTTTATCTGCTTTGTATCGGCTTTTCTGATCTTCAGAATACTGAGAAATATCCACTGTCACTGTTTTCATCCTTTGCTCTCTTTTCTCAGTCCCATCTTCACTATTAGAAGAATCAACATCAGGTACTTGAACTGTTATTGGAACCATTGGACCTTCGGTGATAGACAAAAGAATATTCTCTCCATTTGAATGCCGATCTATGAAATCCAAGAATTTGTCCTTCCATTGTTCATACTCGCCTTTGAATAGAACTGGATGCTTAACATCAGTACCAATCGAAAGTGGATCTTTGGAAGTCATCTTATATATCCTGTTTGATTAATGTAAAAATAAGAAACTAGAACTGATCGTTAGTCCAAATGAAACTGTTGGATCATAAATTGTATTCAAGATTAAAGTTAAAGTTAAGGGTTTAAACTGCAATTGTGTCAAAGTTAAATTAGAGGGTCTGAACTGTATTTACTTGATAGTTACAGTTCAGGGTTTAAATTGTAATAGTTTAATAGTTATTAGCTATTGGGCCCAAGCCCATTAAGCATTAGGAAGCCCATATAGCCTGGGTATTTAAAGTTATGTTTAGTTTAGTTTTAGGTTATCTCTGATAATTTTCTAAATAGTTAGCCGTATTTTCTCTGTATTCAAAGGGTATCAAGAACACTCAAGGTTTAACAGTTTATACAAGGGATTGGTATGTTACTCTGAATTATATATCTCTTGATTATTATTGTGTTGCTTGATTACTTGATTGATTGTTTACCAACCAGATTAAACTGGGATAACAAGTGGTATCAGAGCCTAAAGAATCAAGTTTTAGGATTAAATCTGTGTTTTGCGATTTTACTATTCATCGAAAATTACTATTCATCGAAATCATTGTACATCGAAATCACTATTCATCGAAGTTACTATTCATCGAAATTTTTTTGTTCATCTGATTTCATGAATTAATGTGTTTATTGGTTCAAAGTTGATCTGATTAGTTGAGGTTCATGCTTCTGAATGCTATCTGATTGATTAATTGAATTAGAAAGTATCAAGTGATTGAATTTGTGATTTTGTGTTTTCTGGGTTTGCATGAATATCGACACTTTGTTCTTTAAATTTGAATGCATGAAAGTTGATTTTAATCTTTGTTATTGATTGAGTTGTGATCGTTACATGTTTCTGAGTGAAATAGTCAGATTTGTGCATCTGTTTTTGAGTTCGTAATTGCTTTCTGGGTTGAATACTCATCGTGTTCATCGCTTCTGGCTGGTTGAGAACACACCGGTCGAACAATATATCGGTCTAAGACACTATCGATCCATACCTTGTATCGGTCGAAACCAATACCGGTCAAAGCACTCAACCGGTCGAATCTTTACCGGTCGAGCATAAGACCGGTTGTTACATCCTACCGGTCTAATGAAGTCCCGATCGATGACCCTTACCGGTCAAAGACCTCTATCGGTCTAAGAATTATCGGTCTAAGCATACTTCCGGTCGAACAAGTTACCGGTCGAATCAATTTTACCGGTCAAGCATAGTTCCGGTCTTACCATTCGTCCGGATACTTGTATTCTCCGGTCTTACCATTCGACCGGATACTTGTTACTCCGGTCTTACCATTCGACCGGGTAATGCTAGTCCGATCTTACCCTTCGACCGGGTACTTGCTTACTCCGGTCTTTCCTTCGACCGGTACGGTTCATTCTCCGGTCTTACGTTTGACCGGTCGAAGCACTTTTTCCAGACCTAGACAAATTTTTGCAAGTTGTAACAGGGCCTCTAAAAGCCTAGCGGGACCCTAAAGTTTTTGCAAATTTTTGCAAGCTGTAACAAATTTTTGCAAGCTGTAACAGGGCCTCCAAATTTTTGCAAGCTGTAGCGGGACCCCCGTGCTAAGTCTGCGAAGGGGGACAAAAGTTTTGTGCTTGATCAAAATTTTCCTAATTTCATTCTTCAGTAATATTTCTTTGTGTTTTAAACTGTGCAAATACTGCATTTAATTATTTTTGGAAATTTATTTTTCTGAAAATTTTTTAGTGTAGTTTTATTTTGATTCTAACGATCTCATCTAGTTGGTTGTCTTGGTACAGAAAAGTCTATTTACTAACAGTACAACTAAGATGTCGAATCAGCTTCTCTCGATGGGCTCTCAAGTCAAACCTCCTGTCCTCGTGGCTAATGAGTATCAGCAATGGAAGACCAGAATGATTCAGTTTCTGAATCACAAGAACAGAGAATTCATGACAATAATCATTGAAGGTCCCAAAACTCCAATGATCACAGTAAAGGGTCAACCTGCTACAGATTCCTCTCCTAAAATCCCTGACAGAGAGATTCCTAAACCTGTTCAGTTATTCATTGAAAAGCAGAAAGACCAGCTCAAGTTAGAAGAGGAGGCTCTAATCTATCTGACAATGGCAATTCCAAACGACGTCTACAATCGTGTCGACAGTCAGAGCACTGCTAAAGGAATCTGGGATGAACTAGCTAGGCAGTTTGAAGGAAGTGAAGACTCTATACAAGCTAAGCAGAATCTGTGCATAAATGCTTACGAGGGATTTCATGCAAAAGAAGGAGAGCTGATATTAGACACCTACAATAGGTACAACATTATTCTCAATGACTTGCGGAGGAACAACATCGCCAAATCTGCTTCTGAGATAAACTACAAGTTCATCAAGAATCTGAATCCAGAATGGAAGAACTTTGCTATCAACCTCCAGATGTCGAAGAATATGGCTCGAGAAAATGTCACCGATATCTTCTCTACTCTAGCTCAACATGAGGATGAGGTGAGATCTATGAATAATGAGTCTAATCATCTGAAGGATTCTGTGGCTCTCATAGCCGGCAAAGGTTCTGTATCCTCTGCAAGGTAGAAGAAAAAGGCGTCTAAAGCTCTAGTTACTGAAGTTACTGACTCTGACTCTGATTCGAGCGATGAAGAACTGGAAGTTGATTCAGATCCTGATATTCAAAAGTTCTCTGAAGACTTGGCTCTCATTACACGACGATTCAAGAAGAGCTTTGGCAAGAAAAGATTTTACTCAAAGCCAAAGTATGATGGATACAAGAAAGATAAGTCTGAGATGCGATACAAGCCGAGGCATGGAAAGAGAGAGGAAGGACGAGAAGATCGGAAGGAAGATAGAAGAGAAGGAAAGAGAGAGGAGAAGCGAGAAGAGCGAAAGGATGAACCAGGAAGATGCTACAACTGTGGAAAATTTGGGCACTTCTCAAGGGACTGCAAATTCAAGAAAGTGAAGAACTCAGAGTACTACTCAAGAAAGTCACTAATTGCCAAGAAAGCTGAAGAAGGAAAAGTACTAATGGCTGAAGAAGAGAACTTGCTGTTCCAAAGTTCTGATGACGAGGAGCAAGCACACTTCACCCAAGTTTCTTACATGGCAAAGCTGGAAGGTGACGATGAAGACTCTGAGACACAATCCGAAGAAGCACACTCTGAGGTTAGTGAAAATTCTGAACTTATTGAATCTTTAATGGCCCAAATACATGGTATGAAAGATGAATTTGCTTTACTAAAAGGAAAACTTAGCTCTGCACATCAATCTGTTTTAAGCTTTCGTGATGAAAATGCTATTTTAAAAGTTGTTGTGGAAGAAAAGGAAAAGGAAAAAGATGATTAAAAAGCCGAAAAAGCATCTTTAAAAGAAAAAATATCTGGTTTAGAAACAGATCTTGTGAATCTTAATGCTGAAAAGGGTGAGTTTCAAATCAAATTTGAAGTTTGTTATAAAGAAAGAAATGAAGCTTACACCAAAATAAAGCAACTGGAGGACATTAACATGAAACGAGGTCAGACTGAACAGACATTAAATCTGTTGACCAATAAACTCCAAGACGAAAGGTTTTACAAACTAAAACCAGGTTTGGGTGTGCCAACTAATGAAATTTTGAAAAAGGCACCGGAGCATCTATATAATTTTGATAAATTCGGCTCCGCAATTAGACCCATTCCTGACATTCGTGCAACTTTTGTTGAAGCAAGTACTCCTACACCTTTATCTGAGACCAAAGGTCAAGAAGCAATGGGAAAGAACAAGTCTGGTGACACTGATCCTCAAAATCTTTTTAAATCAGTTGGTTTTCAATATGGTGATTTAAACAAAAGCTATGCGACTCGAAAGATCGAATTTACTGAGTTTGAATCACTATTTACCACACCTTCCAATGAATCAGTCTCAAATCCTATTGCTTCTAAACCTTTACTTGTTGAAGAGGTTGAAGAAGAACATGCTATCACGAATGGCTCTTGTTCTCAAAACGAAAAACTGGAGTTTATTGAGTCCATGCCTGAAGATATGTTTTCTGAAATGATGAATGCTTCAGACTCTGATCCTGTTTCTAATTCAAAGGGATCAAATTCTGTGAATGATCATACATCTGAATTGATGAAGCAAATCGATTTGTTGCAACAGTCTCTTGATGAGGTTGAAGATGACAACTTTGATCTCAAACATAAACTTGAAAAGTCTTTATAAGTAAATCAAGAGCTTTGCATAGAGATCAATGATTTGAAAGTTACTATGTTTAAAAATGCTTCAAGTGATAAACAGATGTTCAATGATCCAAGCTGGAAGGTAAGAACCAATCCAGAATTTGATGCTCCTGCAAAACCTACAGTTGTTTACTCTAATTGTCCTGAATATCCTCCGAGTATTTTTGAAAAGGGTGAGACTTTAAAGAGCACTAGAAAAGAACCACCTTCTAAGTTAGAGACTAACAAGGTTCCTGTTTCTGTTTCAGATATAAGAGGAAATGGAGTTGGGAAGAGTAAGAAGAATAAAGATCTTAGTTTGAATAAAAAGAATAGTTTAAATTCTAGTAGTTGTCCTACAGACAGTGTTATTTTGAATAGTACTTCTTTTGATAAACATGAATGTAAGATTTGTTCCGATAAATCTAAGTTTATGAATTTTTCTCGAAAGAATCTTTATTGCAAACACTGTTGGGATAATTCATTCAAATACTACTCCCCTCCTAAGTCCAAAAAGAATAAAAGCAAAGCTAAGCTGAACTCTAAGTCTAATTCTAATTCTGATTCTTCTACACAACCAAAAGTGTATCGTGCTAAGGTTGCCAATCCTACTTCTAAAAAGCACTTTCAGGAATTAAATGTTAAGATGGTTTGGAAATGGGTTCCAAAACCGCGTTATGAATGAAGAGTGAAAGTCAAACCAGATGATATTCCTGAGTTGCTTGATGCTAACCGCGAAGGACCCATCCTGATATGGGTGCCTAAGCAAAACTAATTGTCTCTTTTGCAGGCCTGTCGATTGTGGGTAATAGATTCCGGATGTTCACGCCACATGACAGGATTCAAGCACCTCTTGCATAACTATGTGGAGGAGCCTGCTGGAGCAGTTAGATTTGCCAATTCTGAAGCCGAAGGCCACGTCAGAGGATATGGAATGCTCGATAACGGTGTTGTGAAGATTTAAAAAGTGCTATATGTTGAAGGACTTGATCACAACCTGTTCAGTACCAGTCACTTCTGTGACATGAAATATCAAGTCCGCTTCACAACCACTCATTGCTATCTAGAGGATCCCGATGGTTACGAAGTCTTCAAAGCTGAGCGCCATGGAAATCTATACTTTGTAGATTTTCCTACACTGTCAGCTACACGTCCAGTATGCCTACTAGCCAAAAATTCCAAAGCACAATCGTGGACGTGGCATCGACGCTTGTCTCATCAAAATTTCAAATCTATAGCGAAACTACAGAGACAAGGTCTGGTCAATGGTCTACCAGAAACGAGGTTCGAAAAAGACTCACTCTGTTCCGCATGTGAGTTGGGCAAAATGAAGCGTAGCTCATTCAAGTCCAAATCTGAATCATCGACCTCATCTGCACTGGAACTTCTTCATATGGACCTTTGTGGCCAAATGCGCACAACATCTATCAACGGAAAGAAATATGTGTTGGTAATGATAGATGACAACTCAAGGTATACATGGCTCGAGTTTCTTCGCAACAAGTCAGATGCGCCAGAGTTGATTATCGCTTTCATCAAGCGCATTCAAGTACAACTTCAACTGCCAATCAGAACCATTCATAGTGATAATGGCACGGAGTTCAAGAATGACACCCTGAAGAGTTATCTTACTTCCGTGGGTATTTCACATAATTTCTCCGCCGCCTACACTCCGCAGCAAAATGGCATTGTTGAACGGAAGAACCGCACTCTGGTTGAAGCAGATCGGACTATGCTTGCTTACTCAGATCTACCCATGTACCTTTGGGTTGAGGCAGTCGCCACAACATGTTTTACACAGAACCGTACCATTGTGGTCAAGCGCTTTAATAAGACAGCATATGAGTTAATCAACAATCGTACACCTAACATCAAGTTCCTTCGTGTTTTTGGTTGCAGGTGTTACATTCTAAAAGAGCGTCAAGGATTATCAAAGTTTGATAAGAAAGCGGATGAAGGATATCTCGTTGGATACTCTCTGACATCCAAAGCTTATCGAATTTACATTATTCGAACTAAGACGGTTGTTGAGAGCATGAATGTCTCCTTTGATGAGAATTCAACAAGGACTTCTGGACACAACAGTTCAGAACTCGGTCTTAACGACAAAGCTTCTATTCAATCAAGAATAGAACCAGCACCTAAAGAATTCACTTCTTCTAACTCTAACTCTACTTCATCTGAGTTAGATTTATTGTTTATTGATGCCTTTGATGATATATGTGCAGATTTTGAAAAAGGCATATCCACATCAATAACAAGTGGTACAAGCTCGGAGGTCCCTACTAATTCTGAAGACATGTCTGGACCTTCCGAAGAAGTCACTGACATTTCATCTCCATCAGGTACGAGTACAAAGTTAGTTTCTGACTCTACTAATGCTGAATCTGTCTCTACAGATAGTTCTTCTGGAAACGAAGTCCCGAGCACTTCAACTGTTAGTCCAGAAGCTTCAGTATCAGAAACACCAGTACAAGATGTCCCGAGTACATTTATGGAGCAACCTGCCGTACAAGATGACAACGATGCGTCAAATACGCAACAAACAGTTGAAGCCTTACCAAGCACACATCGTTGGACTAAGGATCATGCCCTCGAAAACGTGATAGGTGACGTACAATCTGGTGTCACAACAAGATCTGCAACAGCCAACTTCTGCATGTTTTCAAACTTCCTTAGTTCCCTAGAACCGAAGAAAGCGTCTGAAGCTCTACGTGATCCCTTCTGGATTTATGCTATGCAAGATGAGCTTCTCTAATTCGAAAGGAACAAGGTATGGCGCTTGATCCCACTACGTAAAGGTAAATCCGTTATTGGAACAAAGTGGGTTTTCAGAAATAAGAAAGACGAAGCCGGAGTAGTAGTGAGAAACAAAGCTCGTCTGGTCGCCAAAGGGTATTGTCAACAAGAGGGCATTGACTATGATGAAACATTCGCCCCGGTTGCAAGGATCGAAGCCATCAGAATCTTTTTAGCATATGCAGCGCACAAAAACTTTACTGTCTATCAAATGGACGTAAAGTCGGCTTTTCTAAACAGCGTTTTGCATGAGGAGGTTTACGTGGCTCAACCTGAAGGTTTCGTTGATCCTCATCACCCTGATCATGTCTATGTTTTAGACAAAGCGCTTTATGGTCTGAAACAAGCACCGCGAGCCTGATGCTGATCATGCAGGATGTAAGCAAGACCGGAAGAGCACCTCTGGATCATGTCAATTCATAGGTGACAAACCTGTTAGTTGGACTTCAAAGAAACAAAACTGTGTTTCAACATCCACTGCCGAGGCTGAGTATGTAGTTGTTGCTAGTTGTTGTTCTCAAGTCCTCTGGATGACGGCACAGTTAAAGGACTTTGGATACAACTACAAGCGTGTTCCTATTTATTGTGATTCCAAGAGCGCAATATCTATAACTGCTAATCCGGTACAGCATTCGAAGACCAAGCATATCGATGTACGCTATCACTTCATTAAGGATCATGTTGAAAAAGGTAATATTGAAATGCACTTTGTTCAAACTGACTTCCAGTTAGCTGAACTTTTCACCAAGCCGTTGGATGAAAAGCGTTTTCAATTTTAATCAGCAAACTTGGTATGTTGAACATGTCTTAAACCTTCATCATGATTCTAGGGGGAGTATTCCAAGTTTTGATCTTGTGTGTTATTTTCCAACTGTTGTTAACGAAGGAGGAATGATTTTCATAAATGATTACCATTATTTTTCTTTATTTATGTAGGTTTGGTCAAGTGACTATGGCTTCTAATCACATCGGATTAGAACCCGCACTTCAGTGCCTTATTTTTTTTTTCTTAATCTTAAAAAAAAAAAATTAAGTTAAGGGAGAGAATATCTGTGATATTAACAGATTTTTGAATACTTAAATGCTTATCTGACCGTGTGTTCTTAAAGATAAATACTTGCGTTTTATCTTGTCAATATACTTTGTCAAGTATTCATACACATAACGGTTCAGAACATTCTATTTTGACTTTGTTATTACCATGTATCAAAAGTTAAATCTTTCTATGGTAATACTCACGTTCTTTATATTCACTGTTGATTGAATCAAACGTCCTTTCATGTGCTTTCATTGAAAATATGTTTATATATTGTTCATATAAACAACATTCGTTTTTGATTCTCCAAAATCTTATTGTTCATGACAAAACTGCAATGAGCTTAATTGTCAAACTCTTTTAGTTTGAGGGGGAGAATTGCATCGTCATACATAACTGTTTTGACATCTCCGAAAGTCTTATTTCTCATGTAACAAGTGGTATTTGTGCTTACATGTACAATAGCCTGTTGAACAGCATGTTTCTTTTAGGAAAATACATGGGATTCAGTGTGAGAACTTAACAGAACTTCCATGGATTCACGATAACCAGTGTTTCCTACCCAGGAAGTATTCCCTGAGTGATTCAGGGGAGAAGGGTCAAAAGATTTGAGTGTTGGTGTGTGAAAAGAGGTAAAATGGAAAAGAGAGATTGGTTAGAAGTGAGCATTAAAAGAAAGAGGGTGAGAGAACAGAGTAAAAGAATATTAGACTCTGCACCAAACTTCTTTCTGAGCCGGCCAGCCACATAATCTGATTGGTTCACATTCTTTGGTGACCATCATTGAAAAAGGCACCTAGCCCATGCCATCTCTTGCATACAACCTCACCAGCTACTTATTCTTTTCTCAAAAAGAGAATGTTTCACATTTTCTGGGGATGCAGCACATACGCTATTGGTTCTTCATTTGGAAGATACTAATATTAAAAAAGAAGGAAAGTTGCCCCACCTTCGAACCCTTTCTCATGCACATTGAGTCTTTGTATAATTTGTTGTTGTCTCAACAAGTTTACATATTTTGAGCCTAAAATGAAAAGCAATCATCTATGCTTAATTCTTTCATACACATGCACTAGCACACAGAAATTTGTTTTCTGTCAGAACGTTCATAGATAACCATGTGTTATTCGATGATTGAATGGAAGACCTGGGGAGTCTACATCAAACCAGCTCCTTATATAGTAACTTTGTGTTACTCAGTGACTTTGTGTCATTGACAGTCATTCTAACTGAGTCATTTGTTGATTCAGGGTTACACCTATTAACTGTTTGAATTTGAAAAGATTCGAATGGTTACTACTTTCTATTTTAATCTGAAAAGATTGAAATAATCACTTTCTCCATTTGGAGATACTGCTCTTATTTCCATACAGGGCTCGTTACATGATGAAGACTGTGCTTACGTGATCATACACAATGGGGGAGATTGTCTTGAAAAGAGGGAGATTGTTTTGGTATGTTTTGATGATGATGCTTCTCACCACTCATCAAAAAGGGGGAGAAGATACAAAAATGGAGAATTATCAAAGAAGGAGAATATAATCTGAAGACTGCTGAAGATTTTCAAAGATATCAAAGTTTCAAAGATTTTAAAGATTTTAAAGATATCAAGTTTTGAAGCAATCAACAATACAAGTGAAGACCCGAAGACAATTGCAATTTTTTTTTTATCTTGAATCCAAAGGGGGAGATTGTTGGATCATAAATTGTATTGAAGATTAAAGTTAAAGTTAAGGGTTTAAACTGCAATTGTGTCAAAGTTAAATTAGAGGGTCTAAACTGTATTTACTTGATAGTTACAGTTCAGGGTTTAAATTGTAATAGTTTAATAGTTATTAGCTATTGGGCCCAAGCCCATTAAGCATTAGGAAGCCCATATGGCCTGGGTATTTAAAGTTATGTTTAGTTTAGTTTTAGGTTATCTCTGATAATTTTCTAAATAGTTAGCCGTATTTTCTCTGTATTCAAAGGGTATCAAGAACACTCAAGGTTTAACAGTTTATACAAGGGATTGGTATGTTACTCTGAATTATATATCTCTTGATTATTATTGTGTTGCTTGATTACTTGATTGATTGTTTACCAACTAGATTAAACTGGGATAACAGAAACAATCAAGAAAATACAGAAAACTTGAAATATAAAATCAGAAATTTTAATCACACAAAAAAAAAACTATGCCCCCCTAGGCAGACTTAGCACGGGGGTCAAGGGGCAACGCCCTTGCGGGGTCGAGGGGCAGCGCCCCTAGAGAAAAAAAATTCACTATTAAGGGCCATATTACAGTTTTGAAAATTTCTCAAAAAAAAAAAATTTCAAGTCTTCCACGCTTTGCGCTTCACAAATGAAACGCACACTTCAACTTTGCGTGTCACTCAGGAAACGCATTCAACAATTATGCGTGTCACACTTGAATCGCACATCAAGCTTTGCGTGTCACACTTGAACCGCACAACTCACTTTGCGTGTCACACTTGACCCGCACAACTCGCTTTTCTTTGTACTACTATGCATTTCACACAGACAAACGCACACCTCTTCTGTGCGTGTCACAAAGGAAAACCTATTCCGTTGTGAGTGTCAAGAAGCAAACGCATTATACAAAATGCGTGTCAAATTTCACCCGTATATCAAACTGTGTGTGTCTCGTTACACCCGCACAACACACTGTGCGTGTCTCGTTACACCCGCACAACACACTGTGCGTGTCTCGTTACACGATTCTCAAAAGACTTTACACCCGCACAATTCGATTCTTCTAACTTTGAATGACGCGTATTCTTCAGAATAACTTGTACACTTCTTGATGATAGACCCGCACAATCCGATGAATCACACACACAACTTATGAATCACCCGCATACCTCGATGAACACCCGCATACCTTGAAAAACGTTCAAATTCACCAAAAACTCATTTATACCTTGAAATCAGACTCGAAACTTCGACAATTTGATCTTCTAAACAACTCGAACACAAAGCTATCACTAATATTCGATTAAATACACCAAAATTACAATTATGATTCAAGAACAGTGTCAAGAACTCGTGTATACCAAAAACCACAAAATTCGAAAATTCGAATTGTTTACAGTGCAATAGACAAATCATTCTATACAAACTCAATCGACTTCACTTTCCTAACAACACTTAATCGATTACAACTCCAAAAAAATATCGCTAAAACTAAAAAAATCGATCTGGACTTGAAGAACACAGAACGAACTTTCTGATTTTCTTGAAATTTTGATTTGGATCGGCTCTGATACCAATTGTATGTTCCAGATTCTAGTTTCTAAATCAAGATTAATCAAACACACACAAAATAAGAATCAATTACCTGTTTGATTAATTTCTCAATTCCAAGATTACAAGATTCTCTCTCTATAATCTCTCCAACGAACTCTCTCTTTCTCTCAAATTTTCTCTCTCTAAAATACAACTGAATAATTCTCCAATTAAGTTCTCTACAGAAAATACAAAGAGTAAAAGTATTTATACTACCACTAATACAAGGAAACTAAAATACAAAACAAATACAACTAAGTTTCACTTATTACAAAAGACTTTGACTTTGATGAGATTTGACTTTAGCAGCTTTGACTTTCTCAACTTTGACCTTCAGTATTATTGATCTTGTATCCAACAGATTTATGCTCTAACATCATGCTTGATACATATTTACCATAAGAAACTACAACTTTTTTAACCACATACAAATCCCCAACTAGTATAGTGACCCTAACTGCTGATAAGAATTTAGTCATTTGACATTTCATTATGTACAGATGTAGACCTACACCATGATTTGCCCCTTGTCTATAAGACTTGTAAATAACACTCTTCCACATGTTTTAAACACTTCCACCAACCCTCAAAACCTTATTTAGTGAAGATAAGCAAAACCCTAGTTTTTAGGACAACATCATGCATTTCATATATTTCACATAAGCAAGTAATGGTGCAAGTATGTATGTTCATAAGTTAAGAAAACTTACTTAGATTCCTCCAATACCCCAAACCCTAGACGGTACAAGGAGATGAGAAGTAGGTGAGGAGAAACCTTGTTCACCAAATGGCTAGAACTTGACTACCAAAGGAGAGAAACCCTAGGTTAGCATTTAATACTCCCAACAAGATTCTAAAGGGGATTAAATGTTGAAGAGATTGAGTTTTGAGGTGAAGAAATCTTACCTATGAGAGAAAATCGGTTGCCTTCAAAAACCCCAAATGAAAATCACTTGAAATCAGACATTTAAAGCTAGAACCCCCCATCGGCAATTGTGACATCGCGATAGTGATAGGGCACTATCGCCAGTCACTATCGCCGAGGATGTACCGTGGCTCCCACTTCTCCCGCGATTGTGACACGCGAGAGTGACCCTGGCACTATCGCCGGCCACTCTCGCCGAATATGTACCATGGCCCATCGAGTCCCCGCGATTGTGCCTTCCGCGAGAGTGACCCTGGCACTCTCGCCGGACACTCTCGCCAACCTGCTCTTCCCAAACGAAATTTGACGTTTTTTTCCCCAAAGCAAACACCACTCAACTTCGACGATAAAAGCTGAACGAAACCAAACATAACACATTACAATTTAACCAATAATCCAAAATTTGGGGTGTTACATATAAAGTAGGGGATTTTTCTATTGCATTGTTTAAACAATGTGGATTTTCAAAACCAAGTCCCCATTTTTCTTTTAAAGCTTCATCACTCCTTGGTTTATTCATGAAAATTGTTTGCTCAGATTGATTCCTTCAATATAACTTTTCTTCTAACTTATTTATTTTATCCGAAAAATCATCTTTTAATTTGGTCATTTCAGTCAAAGACTCAAGATAAGTCTTATTTGAAATTTCCAAATCATCCAATTTCTTTTGAAAGATTTCTTTAGTATGAACCAAATTAGATTTTTCATCTTTCAAAAAAAATTTCAATTTGTCAATCAAATCTGACTTTTCTGAATTTAAATTATTTTCAGATATTAACTTCGAGCGAAGATAAGATAAAGCAGTTATAATAATGGTCATCTGAGAAGAAATGAAGTTGTAATGAAACTCAGAAATTACCTCATCTTCATCAGTATCATCATCATCATCTGACTGATCATCTCCGATTAAGCATATATGAGCAGTCTCGATAGAGGTAGCTTCGTCATCGGAGTGATTAAGCCAGTACTCCTCTTCTACGAGCAAAGCTGTTCCATTCTCTCTTTTCTCGGCAAGTTCCATTTTCTTCCGATAGTATGCCGAATCCCGAACCTTCTTCACTCTACACTCCTTATCAAAGTGACCCGGCTTACCACAGTTGTAACATTCAGCAGCTGTCTTTGGCTCGAGTACTTTGACTTTTGACCCAGAAGTGAAGCGAAGATTGTTGGAACCTGACCGAGGTTGGAACTGTTTTTGATAATGTTGAGAGAGAAGGATCATAGCTTTCTCGAGCACCTCGCCATCATCATTAGTGGCCCCGTCGTAAGCATTATCAGACAATGCTTGATTAGCCAGATGGCTCGTTAGAAGTGCAACTGGGTCCACTGTTTTCCTATTCTTCTTATCTAGTTTGGCCTTCTTCTCAGTTTCAATGCACTCATCTGTCAGCAGAATCTCGTACATCTCTTAGATTTGCATGGTAGAAATTCTAACATCATTCCTCAAGCGATGGCAGGATTTGTTCCATTCCGGTTGAAGTGCATTGAGGAATTTCAGATTTGTTTCCAGCTCAGTCTTTTCCACTTTAATTTTCCTCAGATCATTTATAACGGCACAAAATCTGTCATAAATACTTTTTAGTAAATCCCCATCCTTGGCTTTGAATTCTTCAAAGTTGTTCATGTAGCGCGTATGCCGAAGTTGAGTAGCAACTGAAGACCCAAGCATAATCTTTTCCAATTGTGCCCACAACAGATTTGGATAATCCTTGCAATGATCAACCCGGTTGTAGACAGAGTTTGGTAAAGCTAGCATCAGGTTAGCTTTTAATTCTCGATCAACTTTCATACGCGAAGCCTCTTCAGTTGTTATGGGAGTCTCTTTGTTAGGCTTTACGAAAGGTCCTTCAGTGAGAGACTTCATCATATTATCTCCATTAACTTGATGCTCGATGAAGTTCAGGAACCGATCTTGCCATTGAGTGAATTCGTTTTCATCAACTAAAACCGGAGGACGAGTTTTTGTACCCAATGACATCATGAGGTCGCTGTTGTATAACTGAGCTTGAAAGGCAAACTTTGCAGAATGCATATTGTCAGAAAAAGCTAAGTCTGGAATAGAGAAGTTGGTGCAAGGTTGAGAATTGCGCTAACAGTTACTGACGCAAACTTTCAGTTTGCGTGAGAGCCTGATGGCGCAAACGAAGATTCGCGTGAGTAATATGTGGCGCAAACTAAGATTTGCGTAAGAAGTCAATGGCGCAAACGAAGGTTTGCGTGAGCAAAAGGTAACGCAAACTTAGATTTGCGTGAGGCGAAGATGAAGCAAATAAAGCTTTGCGTGATATGTTGATGGCGAGAACCTCTCATGCGTCAAACAAGGATGGCGAGTACTTGACTTTTCTCGATGTGTTGATGACGCAAAAGAATATTTGCATGAGAAGTTGGAGACGCAAACAATGAATTGCGTGGGCAGTTGTTGGCGAAAACTTGGTTTGCGTGATCAGATGGAGACGCAGACTAAGATTTGTGTGAGGCACTGATGATGCAAAATTGACTTTGTGTTAGAACTTGAATCTTGAACTTGGTGCAAACTTGAAGAACTCGCGCAAAGATGATGAACTGGCGCAAGCTAAATGATAAACTAGAGCAAAGGTTGGATCTGGCACAAACCGCTGAATAAAAAGAAAAATCACCAAATTCGATTACGGATTAGAAATTAAAAACAATTTCATCCACAAATATGTTTGAAAAACAGTTTCTAATACTTTTTTAACAAAGAATTTCGATCAAAAACCACAATTTGAAGAATTTGAAAATCAAACAGTACGCAAAAACGGTTTTCCAAGAACTCGAAAATCTTCAAAATTGAACATCAAAAACAAGTTTTCGTGCAAATTGATGTGAATCAAAAGTGTTTTACAATCAAAATCGATTTCAACAAACCAATTCACAAAGAAATTTGAATACAAACAAGTTCGAATTTGATGAAAAATCTAAAAACGATATTTTCTTGAAAAATTCAAGAAAATCGATCAAACTTACAGATTAAATCACAAATTCAGATACGAAAATCAGATTCTCTCAATTCTCTCAGATTTAGATTAGCTCTGATACCTATTGATAATCCAAGAAACACTAAATCTTTAGAGAGAGAATGTAGAGAGAGAGGGAGATTGAAAGCGTAAGAACAGAATTGTATCAAGTATGCGTTAATTCTTTTTAACAACCAAAGGCCAAAGGGACTTAAATACCCAAGGCTTATACAACACAGATAAGCATAAGGGTGTCAAAAATAACCGAAACCGAATAATCCACCTGAACCGAATGAAATTTGGGTTAAACGGTTTTGGGTTATTCGGTTTTCGGGTTAAACGGTTCGGTTAACCGAATAAGGATCCTTATTCGGTTCGGTTTTCGGTTAATTTTTTTCTAATTCGGTTAAACCGAATAACCCGAATAACACATTATACTAATATTTTATATATTGCATGTTTAAAAAAAATAAACCTAAGACATGTAATACTATTATTATTTTACATGTTTTATTGATATATAATGTTTTTTATTGAGAGTAGATAATGTTTTATTATTAAATTACATTTTATGCTTGAATTACATCGTCGCATGAAGAAAAATAATGTCATATGGTAGAAATAAGTTGTGATAGATGGTGTATTTTACTTAATATAAGCCAGTTGTTGAGTATGAATGTATGATACAATTATATTATAAGCAACGAACACTTGATTTGAAAACATTATTTGAGCAAATGTTCAACGAAAAAATATAAATCCTTATTCGGTTTAACCGGTTACCGAACCGAATAACCCGAAACTGAATAAACCGAAACCGATTAAACCGAACCTTATTTGGTTTGGTTATCGGTTAATTTTTAAAAAGTTTGAAAACCGATTAAACCGAACCGAATAAACCAAAAACCGATTTAACCGACCGAATAACACACCTAGATAAGCATTCTAAACACAGTATAAGAGCAAGCCTATAAATACAATGATTACTATAAAATCAGACTAAACAGTTTCTTTCAAAAATGTCTATATTTGATTTATATAGACAACATCCAATTTTTCATGACCTAAGCTTTTAATGATAAATCCTTCCTATTTAATCTTTTCATACATTGCCATATTCTCAAACAAGCAGTTTGTATTCATTTCATTCATTCAATTTATTTGTTTTGAGAGAATCTGTCATGATTAAAATGCTCAAATCATCATGATTATCTTACTGTGCATACATATATCTAACATGTATTTTGTATTGTGCTTTAACTGTTGAAGTTAAATCAGTTGAGCAACATTTTTCTTTTAGGACAAATACATGGGAATTGTGTGAGATTTTAATGAACTTCTATGGATTCACGATAACCAGTGTTTCCTACCCAAGAAGTTATCTTGAGTGATCGAGAGGTGAGGGTCATAAATCAAAGAGTGGGGGAGGAAGTTCATCGGGTTGAACAACCTCATTGTGCTGAGTGGTAAAATGGAAAAGAGAGTTTGGTTAGACGTGAGCATAATGATAAAAATAAAGAGCGTATGAGAACAGAGTTAAAAGAATATCAGAACTCTGTACCAACTTTTTTTGAGTCGGGCAACCATATTACTGTTGTTTCACAATTGTTTCGTGAACTTCATTGAAACAAGAAACTAGCGCATGCCAACTCTTGCTTAAACCCCACCAGCTACTCATTTCTTTCTCTACGAAGAGATGTTTCAATTTTTCATGGGGATGCAACAAATATATTATCTCGTCTTCATTCGAAAGATGTGGATATTGAAAATGAAGGAAAGTTACCACACCTACGCACTTCGATCATGCACATTGAGTATGTGTATTACTATTGTTGTCTCAATGGTTTATTATTTTGAGCCTATTTGAAAAGCCTAAGTAGCTTTAATCATTCTACAATATGCACGACCACACAAAGAATTTGTTTTCTTGTCATAACGTTCATAGAAAATTCTTTGTGATTTTCGATGATTGAATGGAAGCCCTAGGGGAGTGAACATCAAAAAGCTCCTTTCTAAAGTACATTTGTTGTACAAAGTAGCTTTGTGCTACTTACAACATTCTAACTATTCCATTTGTTGATTTAGGGTTACATGCTCATTTTTCTGAATTTGAAAAGATTCGGATGAATACATTATGAATTGACGGATTTGGTTCGAAAGATCATGGTCAGAGATTATGTACATGACATTTCTTGATGAAGTTTTTATGATTTATATGCTCTACATCATCAAAAAGAGGGAGACAATATCAAGAAATGAAAGTTGTGTGAATGATAAATTTATGAATTGTGGAGAATATATAGTTCATGGTGGAGATATTTCTAGAAATGAATGACTGTGTTGAAGAAATTTCAAGGGTTCTAGAAAGCTAGTTGAAATTTGCTGAAATTTTCTTTGAAGTTAGTTTACTGAGGTAAAGTAAGCTAAGTCTGGAGATAATTGCGTTCTGATGTTTGAAAAAGGTTTTATTACCTTGGGCGAGATTGTTAAAGATTCTTGAAAAAGACATTCACAGACTTTGGGGGGAATATTGTAATTCTGAAGATTGTTTATCAAGATATAAAGAAAAGATAAAGAAGAAAGGGGGATGTTGACTTTGATTGACTTGTTCGAAGAAAGGGGAGATAAAATGTTTATCTTTGTGAAGAAGTTTAAAGTGGGAGACTGAATTTTTCAAAGATCAAATAAAGGAGAAGACTGTTCGTGAATGATGAAATTTGCTTTTGTTTATCCAAAGGGGAAGATCATTTGTTTCTGAATCCAAAGGGGAAGATTGTTAGTGCATAAATATGTTGGATCCAAAATCATGAAGATTGAGTATCAAAGACAAAGCTCAAATCAAAGCCTCTTAAAGCAAAAGTCAAAGTCAAAGTGTTAAAAGTCAAAGTCTTTTTAATAAAATAGTTTAGTTAGTGTTGTTTGTGTCTTTGTATATATAGGTTTAAATACCTTGTTTTTGTTAGTAGACTGATAAGACTAGAAGAGAGTGTTACATTCTAGAGAGATAAATATGTTTGTATTAAGAGCATCATTGTAATATGTGAATTTGATCATAAATGAATATGGTGCATTGGATTGATCTGGTCGTTCATCTTGATTGATTGCACATATTGGGACAAACACTTTCACTGTTGTTGGTTCAGGTAATATTTCAATTACTTCCAACGTTGCTTTATCAACCTCAATGCCTCTTTTGGAAATGAGATGCCTAACACAATGTCCTCTTTAACCATAAAGAGACATTTCTCCTAGTTTAAAACCAAGTTTGTTTCTTCAAATATTTGAAGACTTTTTTTCAAGGTTTTGTAAACATAGATCATATGATGTCCCATACACAAAAAAATCATCCATGAAGATTGATGTGTGTACAATTTTATTTGTTTTTAATGTTAAAAGCCCAAATCTTGAGTCTTTTAGTTGTTATTTTGCTTCTTATTGGTTTAGTATGGTTCATTGGGCCTGATGGCCCATTTTATGCTTTTTGGGCCTGATTTTGGTGTTTAGCCCTTGTTTGTCAGAATAACCATGTTGTAGCAAATTTAAAAACTGAAGAATGAAGGAAAAAGGGCTGCTACAACATATGTGCCGAGTGTTGATGGATTTTTGAAGAAATATTTTGGCAATGGAAATTCTTTTGAAGATCACTTAATTTCCATGTTTCAGCGAACTGGAAATAGAAGATTTCTGGAACATATCATGTTACTTTGGCTTCAAGATTAGTAGTATTAATCTTGTACTTAGTCAAATGAAAGTACACTTTTGTTATTGTCTTTTGGATAATATGTTATTTTGTCCCCTCTTGTTAGCCTCTTCCTCTAGTATAAAAGCAAGCCTTGGCTAGCGTTCAAAGACACTTAATTTTTATCTGCTACATTTGCTTTCACTTGTTCTAATTGGTGGTTAATCGAAGTACTCTTATTGCCTTTTGAATTAAATTGCAAATTGTTCAAGTTAAAAGTTTAGAGCTAAAGGAGATCAGATAGAAAAAGACTTACCAACTTTAGATATTGCCTAATGATATCTACACGAGCATCGACAACAACAAAGCAATGGCAAAAGGGATGTGGGATCAAGTGCAGAAAATGATGATGGGCACAAAGGTAGGAAATCAACTCAAGGTGATGAACTGTATCAACAACTATAAAGATCCCAAGGCCAATGAGAATCTCTTGATGAGACTTATGATATTTTTTTCCAACTTCTGAATGACTTAAGCAAAAATGTGATCAATAAGACTCTGATAGAGAACAATGTGAAGTTTTTGAACAACCTGCTACCGGAATGGAAGAAGTATGCTTCTAAAATCAGAAAGAATAAGCAGTTAGACAAAATAGCTCTCCATGAAGTGTTTGAAATGTTGAAGCAAGATAAAGATGAAGTGCTTGAGATCATGGAAGAAAAGAAGAAGAATTAGAACCCTACTATAGACCTACTAGCTTTAGTTGTTGAAAGAAAGGAAAGACAATATCTATGATGCTCTAGAAGAGAAAAAGAGAACAACGAGTTTGAAAAGGAAGCTAAGAACGATAGTGTGTCAGACCCTGAGGTCCAAAATATAAAAAAAGCCCTGCTCTTCTTAAAACTGTTGTGTAGAAGAAATATTATAAGAGGCCATCCTCCAACAATCAAAGATACTCTTATGGGAACAAGCATTACGAACATAAAGACAACTTTGAGGGTAAGAAAACATTCGAAAGCAAGAAACCACACGAAGGATAGAAAGACGACAAAGATGGTGATGAGTCGATCAAATGCTATAACTGTAGAAAATTGGGTCACATTTCTAGAGATTGTCAGAAACCTGTTGTGCGTAATTTAAACTACTACAAGAAGAAGGAGGAGGAGGAGGAGGAGGGGGAGGAGGGGGTGGAGTTATCTGAAATTTTAACTAAACTAGCAAAATCAGAAAGCAACAATGAAGAGTGTGTGAATAAATTTGACTTTCTCCTCATACAAAAGAATGATTTACTTGAAAAGGTAAAAGATCTTGAATTGAAGTTTATTAAAAGAGGTAAGGAATTTAAGTTCTATAATTCAAAGGAAGATCTAGGTTATGACAATCCCAAATACCTTGAAAATGCTATCTATTTTACTCCTACTCTCTACCAATTTGACTTTATAGATCTAGGTCCAAAATATCAAATTCAGTTTAGGGAATCACCTGAATAGGTAGCAACAACTGGAGTAGGAGAGTTCGAGTCGAAAAGAGGATTCCTCACTTCTTTCTCTCATTCAAAACCATGCATGAGACATTCATCTCACATGGATCGAACTCAAACTGATAACATTTAACTTCCTTTCGCATACAAAGAACTCAATGCTAGTTATCGTATGAAAGAACCTACTCTTTCGAACGCTTACTTTCATAGTTATTCAAACGATGAAATCTTCTCTAAACCAGTTGAATATAAACTTTATGTTCCACCATTGATTTTAGAAAAGAAACTTATTCAGATTCAAACAGACTCTGAAATAGCTAAGATTGCTTTCGATGTTGAAAGGGCATTGATTATGTCTATGCTGAACGAACTTCAGAATCAAACTTTCACCAAAGCTGATGATATTCTTGAATCATCTTCTATGGATTCAGTAGCATCATCTCGCAAGATAGAAGTGGTCTCTGAAAGTGATAGACAGATGTATCAGACAGAGATTCATAAGATTACAACCAAATTATCTGGTCTAGCAACAAAAATCTTACAAGAACAGGTCACAAGAGCAGATTTACAAAGAAAATTCACATACTTCTTGAAGAAAGAACTGCTCTGTCTGAACTGTATTCTACTACTTTAGAAGTATCCTCTTGAAAAGCTTTCATGGGACATTTAGTTCTAAATAATGAGCAAGATGTTTTCCTTAATTCTAATTGTCCAAAGGAATCTGGGTCACATCGTGTTAAAAAGAATGCAGAATATGCATTTAAAGTTATGTGTTAGAAAGATTCTATGAGTCCACCAAATAGTAAGTTCCAACTATCGACTAATTACAACCAAGATTGTAATAGTTTTAAGTCGGTTCGAATCAATAGAGACTCAGTTTTAGCTTATTATAGCCTCAAAATTCAAGTACAAGAACGTACAACTAAAAATAAAAACGCGGGGGGTGGATTTGATTTAAAAACTAACATGCAATTAAAAAGGATTAGAAAAACAATATATTAAATATCCAACAATAACCTACTTTGATAAAGACGCAATCGCCTATCATCGATTCCAGAATTGTAACGAAACAGATAAGTTCAAATTGGTAAAAATTGCCAATAAGCTCTAACAATTCAAGTTTTTCCTTACCAAACATCAATTAAAAGAAGCTCTTTAATCGAATCTGAATCGAAAATAGGAGAATAGACAAGCTCTTAAACTCCTAGGTGCAACTAGCTTTACCGGATGAGAAAAACACCAATTCAAGGTTATAAGCTCCCAAGCTCGACTTAAAATTACGTTGATTGTTAGATTTCATGAACCCATCTCGAAAACCTTAATGAAATCAAGTAGGTTCAATTGTCACTTTACCAAATTCTCTAAACAATTACGTATTTAGAGAATTGACTAACATACATTTACATGAACATTAAGAAATTGGGCAAATCACCCAACATTCAAGTAAAATTGACATTAAACAAAGAAATCCAACAAATATACTTATCCCAATTAACTACAATGGAATCTCAAATCAATTACACCTAAATCAAAAGTTTAACTATTGTTGGAAATGAGAAATTAGCCACACATGGCTAAACCAGGGTTCAAAAGCAAGAAATTATCAAAATGGATGAGAATTTGATGAAGATTTTCTCCGAAATTCACTTGCTTGGTGATGCGTTTTCTGATTTTCGCTCCCAAAAATCGATTCCCCCTTCAATCGACAGTTACTAGGAGTATTTATAACTCCTAAGTGAAAAATCGTCGCTCAATCGCAAAAACACAACTTTGGTCCCTGATTTTAGCACAAAGCGGGTTTGGGCGCGTCTTTCGTCACGTGAGAGGTCGCCCGGAGCTCTGGAATGGTCGTCAACAGTACACGACGTGGGGTTTCCAATGTATTTAGGCTCGTTAGAAGCCACCACATCTCCATCGACGTCCCCTTCCCGTTTATTCACGCCTGATTGAGGGAGAGAGAGACATGAGCTTCCTTTTTGGGTCTTTTGCTTGTGTTTTGAGCCTGATCTACATGATAAAACTGAAAGGCTTAAGCAAGACCATTTAAGGAATAAATTATAGAGATGATTGGGTTTTTAAACACATTTTATGACATAAAATAGCTATAAGGAGTTCTTAAAATGCCTTATTCCTCACCTACCTCAATTGATTTCCTAAAGTCTGATAAGGAGGTTGAGGTTTCTGCGTTCATGAACTCTAAAGTTTTTTTGCATGATGATTTGAAAAAAATTTATTTCTCTCCAAATCTTTCAAGTCATGTTGATTTTCTATAAAAAGGTAAAGTAATGGAGGAATCAGTGAAATTTATAAAGGCGAATATTCTACATCTACCTCTCAACGACTTCCTATGAACCATCTCACTCTAAACAAAAATCTAATAAATGTTCACAGAAACAAAGAAAACCTGGTAACCCCAAAGCTCATTATACTTACTATTCCATCTGCGTGTGGTATGAATGATTTTGTTCATCGTAATATTGCATCTGGTTGGGTTGGCACATATCATGTTTAAAACTGTAGACTTAATTCTCATTAACCATAAAAAAGACAAGGGCCATTCATAAATGGGTTCCGAAATCAGGTGTTACACCTAACCCAAAAGGACCTATTTTCAAATGTGTACCTAAATCTGCTTAATCGTTTTTGTAGAACGGTCATGTGTGGTACTTAGATTTTGGTTGATCCAAACATATGACCAGAAGAAAGGAGCTTCTCACGAGCTACACCGACAAATTCTGTTGGAACGTGGGATTTGGGAATGATCACTACTCTCCAATCATAGATACAGAGATATCGTGCAAGACAATATCACAATCAAGAAATTTTCATACGTTAAAGGGTCAGGGCATAACTTATTCAATATAGGTCACTTATGTAACAAAAATTTAGAGGTGAACTTCAAGGCTAGAAGATGCAACATCAGGACTGAAGATGGCAAGGAACTTCTAGCTAGGACGTGACACACTAACCTCTATACCATCGATTGACCTCATCTGAAAGGCGACAAGGGAATGTGTCTCATGTCCAAAGCAATTTTACAACAAAATTTGTTGTGGAACAGAAAGCTTTCGCACCTGAACTTTAAGAACATCAATGTTAGTCCAAGATTCAAGCAATATTATAAAAAATAATCATAAAATAAGCACAAGTTTTAGAGAGAGAATCTAGAGAGACAAATTCATATGTATTGATGTCACATATCTCACAAGCTTGAATTACAATGACTCTCACTTTGTACACAGGACTTAGAAAGCAAATGCTTATAAAGGGTCAAACATGCCTTGACCTCAATATAAGTCAAACATAAAAAAGCAAAAAAAATAAACTATACAAATGATCTAAACAAAGCATTAAAAATCTCCCCCTTTTAGATCAATTTGTGAAACTTCATCTGTCCCATCTTCATGTAGTTGTTCTCCTTATCCCAAGAATGATTCAAACCTCCTGATTCCTCTTCTGAATTCAATTCTATCATCAATTGCTTCAAGAATTCTTAGCATAACCAAATTTACTCTTATGGGCATGTGATCTTCACCAAGTCGTCTTTGTCTTTCACTTTCTTTATACCTAGAGTCAAGCTGCAGTCTAATCACCTTGAGAGTTCCATATGAAAACTTAGAAATCTCAGATACTCTGAAGAACTTCTTCTCATTCTCATTATTCTTGTAGACAACTCCCAACTCAGGTTCTTCAAGAACAGTGAAAAGATCATTGTTTTCAATATCAGACAGTGTCCGATTTGGCTTGATCATGTTGACCTTCTTCTGATTGGTTTCAATGCCCAACTGCAAATCATAACAGTACGTGTAGAAGATATGGGTCCTCATGAATCTTTTCATAGCTTCCAACGCAAAGATAATGTTCTCCCTTCTTGTGACCATATTTGTGAAGTGATGGTACAAGTATTCCAGATCATCAACATTCAAGAAACAGAAATCAGCTTCAGTGAATTTGCATTCAGATAAATCTCTTCTTTGAACAAAGAATTCAGGATACCAAATGTGCATGAACTTCTTCGGCCTGACTTCTCTGACTGTGACAATACCAGTAATCTCGGTTTGTCTTAGCCAGTTCATCATGTTGGCATATTCTTTCTGATATTCTTTCAGTTGATTTTGAACACCCAAAACTTTGTACTTATCCATCGGTCTCAATCTGTGAACAAAAATCCTTTTCATCTGCTCCTCCAAAAATGGAATTCTGAGAGCATGTCTCATGTGCCTAATTTCAGCTTCTGTAGGCACAAGAGGTGCTTCAAGAACATTAGAAGGACCTGCTTCTTCTTCAGGTATAATGGGAACATTAACTGCTTCATCATCTGGTTTTTCACCCTCACCTTCATTTAGGACATCTTGAACATATTGCACATTGTGATATGGGCTTTGAATATGTTGAACATCTTGTACTGGGCTAGGAATTCTTACTCGACTTGGCATGCTTTGACTTACATGAGCTTCAAAAATTTCAGGAAAGTTGAATTCTTTAAAGGTCGGGATGACTGGAGCTTCATTTGTAGTTTTAGGAATATCATTATGGACAGGACTTAGCTGAATGTCCTCAGGAGTTTCTAGTAAAGTATCCAGGACATTAGCTTCATCAGCTGGAATATTATCACCTTCATTCTCATCACCAGAATCATTCATCAAATTCTCTTTCTCTTCCTCCTTTACTTTCAAGAATTGTTCATACTTTTCATTAGCATCCTCCTCATCATCTTAAGATAGATCAATTATGTCAACCGCATTCATTTCTGTAATCTCCAATATCTCTGCTCTTGTAGCAACCTTAGGCTTTGCAACCCTTGGTTCTACTTCTGGATTAACATAAAGAATAATTTCCCTGTATTCCACTTGATCAGTCATCTCATTACCATGATCAATATCTTCTCTATCATCATTCTCCTCAGATTCCACAGTCATAACCACATCGTCATCATTCTGTTTCTCCCACATCTCCCCGTCATGGTCATGATTTGGATCATGATCATGCCTTGGCTTAGAAACAGATGCATGGGCTTTGCATGATGTTTGCTCTAACTGTTTAAGATCAGAAATGGCATGCAAAAAATCAGCTTTGAAAGATTTAAACTATGTGGTACTAACCACATCTACCGGTTGCACAGATTCTGTTGATTGCGCAAATTGTGCTGGTTGCACAGATTGTGCTGGTTGTGATTGATGGTAGGATTGCAGAAGTGAAAGAAGATCTGCATCTTGTTTATTATCTAGAGCTTGTGATAAGAGTTTAGGAAACAACAGGGATTTAAGCTCATCTGTGTGTCCCATTAAGTGCAAATCAGATCAAGTTGAACAACGATTTTCATTTTAAATGATCCATATTATTGATTTCAATTCACAGTGTACAATATGAATATATCTTTCTCTCACACAATATTTCTCTCTCTAGAAATATATTCTCTCAAAGTGCTTTCTCAAGGAAAGTAACTAAACTAAAACTAAACATTTTGACTTTATTGACTTTGAGCTTTGACTTTGACTTTGCATGAAGGTTTGACTTGGACTTGGACTTTTAATCTTGATAATCTTGGATACAACATTTAATCTTTAACAATCTCCCCTTTGGATTCAAGATCATCTCCAAAAAGATATGCAAAGAAACTCTCCCTTTAGATTCAAAATATATTTCAGCATCAAAGAACAATCTCCCCTCGGATAAACTTGTACTTCTCTTCAAATGAATTTCATCTTTTAAGCACGTTCTCCCCTTTTTAAGAACATTCTCTCTCTTTATGTTTCTGAAAAAGAATTTTGCTTTGAAAGTCAATCTCTTTCTTTGTGTAAATCTGCACAAAATCAATCTTTCTTTCCTTTGAACTGTCTTCAGACCTTCTTTAATATTTTCTAAAATCTGTGAATATCTTTTGCAAGAACCTTTAACAATCTCTCCCAAGGTAACAAAATCTCTCTTAGACTTCAGAAAAGAAATTGTCTTCATATTTAGCTCACTTTTCTTCAGCAAATATTCTTCAAAGAAAATTTCAGCAAATTTCAACTATTTATCAGAATTCCACGAACTTTTGATATTATTCTGATCATTCTCCCAATAATTCAGACAATAAATCTTTCAAACGTTCACCATCTCGAACAATAAATCTTTCAAACTTTCACCATCTGAACTTTAGTCACCATTTCTTGAAATAACTTCTCCCGTAACTTGTTTTCCATTTCTTGAATTTCTCCTCCTTTTTTGATGATGTAGCATAGAAATCATCAAAACATATTCAAGAAATGTCAACATATTCTTACCATGATCCTTCCATATGAACCTCTGATCATCCGTCAATTCATAATGTATTCATCCAAATCTTTTCAAATTAAAACAAATAAGAATGTTATCCTGAATCAACAAATGAATTGGTTAAGATGTCTATAAGTAACACAAAGTCATCTAGTACAATGAATGTATTGTACAAAGAGTTTAATTGATGTTCACTCCCCAGGTCTTCCATTTAATCATCGAATAACACAAGATTATTCTATGAACGTTCTGACAGAAAATCAAATTTTCTGTGTGTTTGTGCTTGTGTATGAGAGAATTGAAACATGAATGTTTATAAGGCTAAAAAATGTGAAAACTTTTGAGACAACAGTAGTAATACACGGACTCAATTGTGCATGATCGAAGTTCGAAGGTGGGGCAACTTTCTTTGTTTTTCAATAACCACATCTTCCAAATGAAGACGAGATAGATTATGTGATACGTCCCCAAGAAAAATTGAAACATATCTTTGTTAAGAAAGAAATGAGTAACTGGTGGGGATTAAGCAAGAGTTGGCATGGGCTAGTTGCCTGTTTCAATGAAGTTCACGAAAGGATTGTGAAACAACAGTAATGTGGCTGCCCGGCTTAGAAAAAGTTTGGTGCAGAGTTTTGATATTCTTTAACTCTGATCTCTCACCCTCTTTTTTTTTAAACATTTAAGCTCATTTCTAACCAAACACTCTTTTCATTTTATCTCAGCACACACCCACACTCAGATATTGAATCCTTGCCTCTGGATCACTCAAGGTTAACTTATTGGGTAGGAAACACTAGTTATCATGAATCCATAGAAGTTCTGTTAAGTCTTCACACTAATCACGTGAATTTTGTCCTAAAAATCATGTGTTTCTAAACAGCTTAACTTAAATAGTTAAATCTCATTACAAATGTCAGATGTAAGTATGCTCAATATGATAATCATGAAGATTTGAGCATTTTAATCATGAAATATTCTATCTCAAAGAAATTGAATGAATGAAATGAAATCAAGAAATATGTTTTGAGAATCTGACAATGTATGAAAGATGAAATGTGAATGCTTTATCATTAAAAGCTTAGGTCATGAAAAATTGGATGTTGTCTATAAGAACAAGTATAGACATTCTTGAAAGAAACGTTTTGAATGAATCAATGCTCAAATATCAATGAAGTTCAATTGGGGTGTCTTACCATCGAAAATTAGTTTCAAATTTGAGACATGGTAAGAACTTAGTCAACAAAAAGTACTAAATCGGTGTGTATGAATACTTGATAGTATATTGAAAAGATAATACACAAGTATTAACTTTGGAAGCGCATGGACTGTTTAACATTGAAGTTCATAATATATGAAAACATTTAAAACCACACTTCTAAATTCATGAAATCGTTTTGAGAATAAGAAGTGGTTTGAAAGTTTAAGAAAAATATTTTCATGTTTGAAAGTTGCCCTTCTTTCAAACAGAATGAGAATAAGATTAGAATATGCCTTACCCTCAGCTTGAATCTCATAAATTCAGCTCCAAAGTCATGAATGATATGATCATGTAAGCTCCCCCTCAAAAATTGCAATTAGACAAAAAGTCGTCAAAGCAACAAAGTTTTATTCACAAACATTATTGAAAAATAAAGACATGAAAGAAATAAAACATGTTAAGAACGAGTTCTGATCAGAAGTAATAAGAAGTCAATGTCCTTACTGCCCCTGAATATATGCATCAAAAGATATGTCAGTGAAAAATATATATGCAAATATCAACAACTCCCCCTAGAATGTAGAGCATCTAAAATTTATCTCACTCCCCTAAAAACATGAACAGAACCTTTCAGTGCAAATATCGTTCACAGTAGAAATAAAGAAATGAAGAATAATAAAAAAAAAAAACTGTACGAGGTAACTACAGATTAAGTCTTGAGATTTAACATGACAAGTTTCGAAATGAGAAAATTAGATCTATTTTCGTCTAACGTCTTGGTAAACAAATCTGCAAGTCGATAATATGTGTTTACAAAGTAAAGTTCAATTGTACCTTTTTTGACATTATCTTTGATAAAATGATATCTCACATCTATACGTTTAGTCTTTGTGTGCTGAACAGGATTAGCTGATATTGCAATGGCACTTTTCGAATCACAATATATTGGAATTTAATTGAACTGGAAACCATAGTCTCGAAGTTGTGTTCTCATCCATAATACTTGAGTGCAGCAACTGGCAGTAGCTATATACTCTGCTTCAGCAGTCGAAGTGAAAGCACAAAGTTGTTTCTTTGATGCCTAAGTTACGAGCATGTCTCCAAGGAATTGAGATGTTCTTTTCTTGTCTAGCATAGATCTTGCATTATTTGCATCTGAATACGTTGTTAGCTCAAAACCCGTATCCTTAGGATACCACAAACCAAGATCTGCAGCTCATTTCAGATATCTAAATATGCGTTTTACAACCGACATATGGGATTCTTTAGGCGATGCTTGATATCTAGCACATAAGCATGTAGAAAACATAATATCTGGTCTATTCGCCGTTAAGTACACTAAAGAACTGTGACATCCGTCAGAAATCAAAATCTTTAAGGTTAGAATCCATCGAGCTATTAGGGAATAGTTCATAGAATTTACTTCTCTAGAATCTAATTAGATTGGTTAGATTAGAATTTTCCCGAAATATTTCGGTAGTCGTTTAGAAAGCCCGGTTCGGATCAGTAACTGACTAAAACGTCCCATAAAATGCCAAATATTATGTCACATGTCTAAAATACATAAAATAATGAGGTTTATATTATTTAGGTGAATATATATTTATTTGTAAAAATTTACTCAATTTAGAGAGATTTGAGAATTTAAAAATTGTCGGTTCTCAATTTATCTGATTTATTTGTGAGATTGAGATATATTACATTTTTAAAAAAATATTATATGAGGTGGGCATGGAGAGGCCACATGGCCGGCCCTCCACCCTCTCCCTCTCTTATTTTAAACTTTGGAACTTGTTATAAACAATGGTTGAATGTATGGTAGTATTTCTTTTTGTATCCTAGTGCTATGCTTATCGAACTATCATATTCCGTGTTTCCGCTTTAGCGGGGTGTGACAGACTTGGTATCAGAGCCATAGGTTATAGAGAATACTGGTTTTACTATAAAACCATACACTATAACCACTATTTTCAAAATTACTTTCGCAAACAAGTCTCGAGTTTGAGCATATTACTAGTATAATTAAGATGGGTGTCGGCTTAGCATATTACAATTAGGCAAAGCCTGATCACCTATGTCTAATTTAGTGTGCATAAGAAGGGACTCGAAATGGTTATATTAAGAGTTGCTAAAAATAGAAACTTTTTGTTTAAGAATGAAAAACATGAGTTAGTATGTGAGTTCGCATAAGGATTTTGTGATTTCAACGCTTATTTAGCATGCTAATGTTTAAAAACTTATTATTTATCGCAGATATCATGTCTCATTCGTCGTCACACTCTGAATCGTCCCAGACGAGTCCGGATATATCACAGGCCGACCTAGGAGGGCACGTGTTAGTGAAGACTACGACTCATCCGAGCATAGTTACTCGGGGTCCGGACATTCACCAGCTAGGTCGTCTACTCCCATGTCTGCGCCCTCATCGTAGTCGGCGCCCCGACCTAGAGTCCGGGCGACCGCGCAGATCAGTGTTCCGATGCCGGTCAGGGAGACCTTCATCATTCCACCTAGGAATGAGGCGGGGCCCTCCCGACTGAGGGTTAGACGAGTTATGCCATCACCACCACCACAGGTCGAGGAGCCGGCAGGACAGCCGACTGATATGACTTCACTTGAGAGTTTATGGGTCACGGGTTTGTCCCGAGACGAGGAGATGTTTAGGGCTAGACTAGACCATTATGGTCCGTCTCTCGACGGGTTGATGGGGATTTTGAGCACACACGATCAGACCATGAGCGGAGTCTTGGCTATGCTTGCGAACACTAGAATGGTGGTTCAGAGGCTATACGTAGGTTTAGCCTTGATGTTGGGAGTGATGGTAGTTGTTATGGGATGGTTTATCTTGTACTTCATGCGTTAGGTGTTGGTTATTCGATGATATTTTGGGAACTTTAAAACTTGTTTCTTTTGGGGGCATGTAGCCCATGAATTTGAAAATATCTTCTGTTTGATGGTAAACTTATGAAATTGATGGTTGATATTTTGGAATTATAAAGTTTGGTAATTATGATGAAATTTTAGTTGCAATTACTAATGTTTCGTATAATTGAAATGTATGTTATCATTGTATGATATGTCGAATGCATGATTAATTATTAGATGAGTATTGTATGATGTGTGACGCATAAATAGATTGTTGGTTCAGATGGGCAGACGGAGAGAACTATTCAAACGTTGGAGGATATGTTGCGCGCTTGCACGATAGACTTTGGCGGTAGTTGGGATCAGCACTTACCGTTAGTCGAATTTTCTTACAACAATAGCTATCACGCCAGTATTCGATGTGCTCTATACGAAGCTTTATATGGACGTAAGTGTAGGTCACCACTTGGATGGATAGAAGTCGAAGATAAACAATTGATCGGGCCAGACATCGTTTAGGAGACCACGGATAAGATATCAACCATTCGGGATAGACTCAAGACAGCAAAAGATCGTCATAAGAGTTATGCTGATAATCGAAGGAAGCCGTTGGAATTTCAAGTGGGTGACAAGGTACTTTTAAAAGTATCACCCTGGAAGGGAATAATACGTTTTGGGAAGCAAGGCAAACTGAGTCCAAGGTATATTGGTCCATTTGAAGTGTTGGAAAGAATTGGACCAGTCGCATACAAACTTAGGTTACCATAGGAGTTGAGTGCTATCCACGACACCTTCCACGTGTCGAATTTGAAGAAATGTTTGACCGATGAATCACTAGTCATATCACCGGAAGAAGTCAAAGTTGATGAACGTTTGTGTTTCAGGGAGGAACCGATAGAAATATTCGATCGAGATGTCAATCGATTAAGACGAGGCAAAATTCCAATTGTGAAAGTCCGATGGAACTCGAGGCACGGTCCGGAATATACTTGGGAGCGAGAGGATTATATGAGAAATAAGTATCCTCAACTGCTTGTAAAGAATTCATCTGAGGAAGGAAAAATGTAAATTTCGGGACAAAATTCCTTTAACGGGGGGAAACTGTGACATCCGTCAGAAATCAAAATCTTCAAGGTTAGAATCCATCGAGCTATTAGGGAGTAGTTCATAGAATTTACATCTCTAGAATCTAATTAGATTGGTTAGATTAGAATTTTCCCGAAATATTTCGGTAGTCGTTTAGAAAACCCGGTTCGGATCAGTAACTGACTAAAATGTCCCATAAAATGCCAAATATTATGTCACATGTCTAAAATACATAAAATAATGAGGTTTATATTATTTAGGTGAATATATATTTATTTGTAAAAATTTACTCAATTTAGAGAGATTTGAGAATTTAAAAATTGTCGGTTCTCAATTTATCTGATTTATTTGTGAGATTGAGATATATTACATTTTAAAAAAAAAAAAATTATATGAGGTGGGCTTGGAGAGGCCACATGGGCGGCCCTCCACCCTCTCATTTGAAAATTCACTTCTTCACTTCAAAATTTTGACTCTTCATTTTCTCCCTCACTCTCTTCATACAACACCCACATACACACTACATTCTCTCAAGAAATTCCAGAAAATTAAGCATCAATCAAGTATTGAAATCATCTTCAAATCAAGAATATCAAGTTTACTTCATCATCTACACTAGGTACAAGCCCTATTTCATCATTTCTTCATGTTTTATTCAAGTTTAATGTTTGTATTTTATAAAAATTCTCATGCATGTGTAGAAGTATTTCATTTATGGTTTTAGAAGTGAAATGGACATCATTGATGAATAAAACATTCATAAAGTGATGCCATAAGATGATCTTCCATGAAAAACCAAGTTAAAAAGTGAAATTTTGAGTCTCTTGATGAATATGTCGATTTTATCATAGGTACAACTTTGTGTACGAAAATTTTGATGTTTTAGTTAGTTTATAATCAACATTCTTGTAATAATTTCAAGTTTAAACAAACTCTTATCATAAGATTATTCAATCTTGTGTGATTAAGAGTCTTGAAAATTGATAAGTGATGAAAAATCACTTATTTAGTGTTCTTTGCCTCATGCAACTCACTTTGGACGAAAATTTTGTAAGTTTTATATGTGTCCAAGGTGTATATTTTCATTCTTAGATCATTATTTAGTAAAAAGGGGTTTAAATCTAAGGGGTTTTACAAGAAACCATGGAAAATGGATCTCTTAATGCTTATTATAAAAACCTTGTACTACACAGCTTGCTGTCAAGAATAAAACTCCGACTTCCAAGCTGTGTATCTCAATATTTACTCCATGAAATTTCGGCTTTTTGCTTCCAAACCCTAGTTTAATGAGTTAGATTTCAAATGAATCAAGAATCACTCAAAATTATGAGGTTTTGATCACTTAAATATATTTTTGAAGAAAGTGGTGCAATCTGTCCCAAGCTGACAGAATAGTACACCCTACTTCTAACGGCCATAACTCCCTCATAAATCATCAATATGAGGTAAATCCTCTTCTATACTGACGAGTAGGGGTGCACTGTACTAGAGAAATATGAGTACCCATGTGGTTAAAGCCCACCTCTGAGGTAGATCATGGGGCGTGGATTGGGTCCGGAAAGGTTTAGTAGTGGCTCAACGTGGTTGTACCAATGCATACTTCTTGTCATATAAACTAAATTATGATACTCATGAATCAAAGAATTGAAGTTTGGTTTATACGTATGTTTTACAAATGACAACTTGCATATAAACTTGAGTTGTGCATATTTAAAAACCTGTGAACTCATCAACTCTCGTAGTTGACCTTATTTTGAACATGCTTTTCAGGGAACAAGAAGGTACTTGGAAATGATTAAAGTTCATCTCTTGTGTAAACCGTGTGCAACACTTTCATAATAGTGATTTTGTACTTCAACTTTTGAAGATGTAATAGGGATGTAAACTTTGGAACTTGTTATAAACAATGGTTGAACGTATGGTAGTATTTCTTTTTGTATCCTAGTGCTATGCTTATCGAACTGTCATATTCCGTGTTTCCGCTTTAGCGGGGTGTGACAAGAACCAATCATTCCTCTATAAGTTCTAACATCAACAACTTTTCCCGAAGGATCATCTCCGATATTAATTCCTAGTGCCATTGGGGTTGAAATTGGAGTACAATTTGACATAGTAAATTTCTTTAAAATGTCACCAATATAATTTGCTTGATTTATAAAAATCCCTTTAGAAAATTGTCTAACTTGTAATCCGAGAAAGAAATTCATCTTTCCCATCATACTCATTTGAAAACATGACACCATGAGGTTAGAAAAATCCTTACAATACTTCGGATTAGTTGAACTAAATATGATATCGTCCAAATATATTTGAATTAAAATGATATCCGCTTTCTCCCTTTTTATGAATAAAGTGGTGTTGATTTTACCTTTGGAAAACTCAGACTTGACAAGGAATTTGAATAATACGTCATACTAGGCTCGAGGGGCTTGTTTGAGTCAGTAAAGTGCTTTGTCTAGAATATAGACATGATCTGGTTTGTCCACACTAACAAATCCTTCAGGTTAAGAAACGTACACCTCTTCTTTTAACAATCCATTTAGAAAGGCTGTCTTGACATCCATCTAATCGACCGTAAAGTTCTTATGTGCGGTGTAGGCTAAAAACATCCTAATCGCCTCAATACGTGTAACTGGTGCATACATCTCATCATAATCAATGCCTTCCTCATGTCTGTATCCCTTAGCAACAAGTATTGGTTAATTTCGAATAACAACACCATCTTCATATTTCTTGTTTTTGAATACACACTTAGTGCCAATAATAGTCCTTCCTTCAGGTCGGGGCACCAATCGCCAGACTTTAAGCGCTTCAAATTGGTTGAGATCTTCTTGCATGGCTATAACCCAATCTGGATCATAAAGAGCTTCTAAAACTTTTCTTGGCTCTACTTTACTCAGGAATGAATGAAATAAGCATTTGTTTGCTGTTGCAAACCTAGTTTGCACCGGGCATGATGGATCTCCAATAATTTTATGAGTTGGGTGCTATTTGGTCCACTTGTAACCATGAGGAAGTGAATTACATATAGATTGATCATGTTGATCATCTAAGTATCCAGTATTTTCTTCATGTTGGGGTTCAGTTGAAGTAATCGGTGTAGTAGTTTCAGTGATTGGACATATGATGTTTGTTGAGTAGGCATTACCGTACATCCAACTGAATGTATAACTTCTGGCTCTGCAGTTTCATTTGCAACTTCAACTGAGTGAGTAGGTGTTTGAACTTGAGTTTCTACCTGAATCGGAGGATCGTATTCAGTTGAGACATCTGAAGTGATTTGATGATGACTACTTGAATCTTCAGATCTGTCAATCACAACAGGTTTAGTCAATATAGAACCAAGAACTCATCATACTGAACAATACTATCCAGTAATATGCTTGGAGCAACCAGAATCCAAGTACCACATATGACGGGTCTGAACAAGACAAATCAGACAACAACCAGTTTAGGTACCCATTTATATCTGGGTCCCTTCATGTTAGCACAAGATTTTGGCATCCATTTGAATTTGGACCCTCTTTTCTTTTGAAAACATTTGAAGAATAAACAAAATAAGAACCAAATCACCAATCAGAATATTGTCGAGTCACAAAATCATTTCGACTAGAAAATTCAGTAGTAGACAGAGATAATTGGATCAATTGCTTTATTGAGTAAGTCTTGTAGGAAGGTACAAGATTTGGTTTATGAGAAGCAATATGACCAATTACATTTAAAACACTAACAACAGTCCTCTTACATTCCAAATCAAACAATGATTTTGTCAACTCTTCAACATTCTTCTTAGGCTGCCATTTAAGCTTTGCCATAGACCTTTTACTTGTCAACTCTGAAACAGAAGTTTTAGATTTATTAGAACCCTGAGATGTCAGAGTTTGTGCTTTCTTACACTTACCAGTGTTAGTCCGTTTCTGTGAGCACCTTTTCTTTTGTTTCTTACCATTAGTACATTAGGTACTCACATAAACAGATTCATCAACCTTAGTTGATGATTCACCTTTCTAAAAAACACTAGGTAGAGCATCAAAATTGACAACAAAATCAGAATGATATGGAAGTTTAGCATTAGAATCATACATATCAACACTTTTATTAACACAACCATTAGAATTTAAAAAATCATTTTCATCTGCAAATAAGTCATCAATATCATCATCATAAACTTGAGGTACCTTGGAAGAGTTTGAAAATTTGAAATCATTTGACACATTAGAACACTTATGTTTAAGAAACGTTTTAGCACTATCAGAAGTTTTAGGATTTGTAAAAACATTTCCCATGAAAACTTTACATGATGACACATCTAAATTAGTAGAATTGTTTACACAACTCTTTCTGAATCAAGTTGTCATCTGTAGCTTCAGATTTAAAATCAGTGTTCTTCATAACAGTAGAAAACACAACTTTCTCAAGATCAACCAAAATTCTTTCGTCAACTAAAATGTTTTCAAGCTCTGTAATTTTGCTTTCTAAAACAAGTGGAGGAACATAAATTTTGGGTTTAGCAGGTTTTGCCTCCATCTCTTTAGTTGGATAGCTTTGAAAATAATAATTTGATAGAAATTTTGGTTGCTCAGAAAGATAACTATTATTCAGCTTTTTATAGCAAAATGGTAGTTGCATTTTAGTTATGTTCTTTATGTTTTCGTCTTCCTTAGCCCAACCTCATCAGATGATTTTGTAAAAAATTTGGGTTTCAAATGAGGACATTTGTCAGCTACTTGTAAAAAATCAAAGTTATATAAAGCGGGTTGCTTTTGAATAGCTTTCTTCAAATAATGAGGGTTATCATAACCGATATCCGACTTATCCTTAAAATTAGCTTCATCCTTTGGTGTGTTTAGAAAAATGGTGTGATCTGTTTGACCTCGACTATAAAGCTTTGCTTCCAAACCATTAATCTTTTTAAGCAAAGATTTGTTTTCAAACTTCAAATTATTATATTGCACAACAAACTCTTGTTTCTCAAGTTCAAACTTTTTGAACTTGGATACTGCCTCAGAAAGTTGATTTTCAAAATAAGCTTTTTGTTTTTCAAAAAGCAGTAGTAACTTTATTCAAAGAGTCAATCAAGTTTTTGTTCCCAGCAATTTCCTTGTTGAGAACAAAATTTGTTTGATGCTTTTTCGCAACTCTGACTTTTTCCTTTTTAAGCTTAGTTTGAAGGTCTTGAAGCTCAACCATCATGGTTTCCATTTTCTTTAAAAAGAATCAGATTCAGAAAAATTATTTACCTCCTCAGAAGTCTCCTCACCAGATTAAACATACTTGACTTCCTTCCCCATCAAGCACATGTGGGTTGTCTCCTCCTTGTCATCTTCAGGCTAAGAATTATCTAACCAATAATCATCTTCGTCCATTAAAGCTTTGCCTGCTTCTTTCTTCTTGGCCAGAAGCATTTTGCTCTTGTATTATTCAGAATTGCGAACTTTGTGCTTCCAGAAGTCTTTGGCAAAGTGACCAATTCTCCCACAGTTGTAGCATTTGATAGGCTCTTCCACCTTCTTTGGCTCATAGTCATTCACATATTTCCTTTCTTCCTTCTTCTTTTCACCAAAACTCTTACCATCAGATCTCCTATAATCATACCTTCTACCTTCCACTCTTTCCTTATGTTCGTAATTCCTCGATCCTGAAAAGTACCTCTGACTATTAGATCCCAACTTCTTGTAAAATTCCTTCTGGAAAGCTCAGGTCATCAGAAGCATAGCTTGCTTCAGGTTTTCTCGATCATCAGAGTCAGAGTCATCACTCTCTGAATAAGCAGATTCTGAAATCACAACTTTCTTCTTCTTCTTCTTCTTCTTATCTTTCTTCTCATTCTTTTTCTTCTAATCCACCACAAAAGCAAAAGGGTCAACTACTGGCTTTTCACTCTTTTTCTTTTCTCCTCTTTTCTCTTCAACTTCCTCCTCGTTCTGTCTTAATGTCTCATATACTTCATGTAAGGGAATGTCACTAAGATCCTTCATCTATTTCATCCTCCGAGTATGTTTCTTCCATTCCGGCTGAAGGATGCTTACGAACATGACGTTGTTTTCAATCTTCCTTTTATTCACTTTATTCTTAGCCAATTCATTAAACAAAGAGACAAATCTTTCATAAGTTTCCTCCAGGATTTCATTCTCCTTGGCTTTGAATTCTTCGTAATTGTTTATGCACTTAGATACTTTCATTTGATTTTCAAATTTAGAACCCATCATCATTTCCTTCAATTGATCCCACATTTTCTTGGCAGTAGACTTGTAGCTGTCAATCTTTATGTAGATCTCATTTGGTATGCTCTGAAGCAGTAAGGATCTAGCATATTTGTCAACTTTAAATCTCTTCTTTTGCTCAGCAGAATAACCTGAGAAATCAACAATAACCACTTTGGTTTTGGGCACTTGGGGATCCGTACCATCATCGTTGTCAGAACTCTGATTATCCTCATCAGGCATTATATCATTTATTGTTTTCATCAGACCCTCATCAATTGATTGTTTGATGAATTCTCCATTATCATGTTTGTCTATGAAGTTCAGAAATCTGTCTTTCCATTGCTCGTATTCTCCTTTGAAAAGAACTGGTGGTTCGACATCTATTGCTATTGCAAGAACATCCTTTGAGGTCATCTTGAAATTTTCAGTAATCTTTAAACACAAAAACAGAAAACAATTAATCACAATTAGAAATATGTCACCCTATGCAGACTTAGCATGGGGGTTCCGCTATAAAAAAAAACATATTTCATCTTGCAAAAAAATAGGCTAAAGTATAGAAGCCGCAAAGCACTATAGAGTACTTGTCGTAAAACACTGTTTACCCTACTTGTCGTAGAAAGGGATTTGCACGTTCTTAGTTCAAGCAGGCTTTGGTCTGCGTGTTCTTACTTCTCGCAGGCTGAAGCTTGCGTGTTATGAGTTGTCGCAGGCTTTGGTCTGCGTGTTCTTGCTTCACGTAGGCAGTGGTCTGCGCGTTCTGAGGATCAACTTGTCGCAAACACTCTGCACGTTCTATACTTAGAAAAAATTTCAAACTTTAACTTCATACAATGCGTCTGTGCGTTCTATTCTTAGAATTTTTTTCTAAAAATCACTTGTTGCAAATAGTTCTCTACGCGTTCTTCACCTTCTATGCGTTCTAGCCTTCTGCGAGTTCTTGCCTATGAACCTTGCGTGTTCTTCAAATTTTGCGTATTCTTCACCACTTCGACCAAAAACTAACTTTTTTAGCCTAAATTTGATCTAAAACTTCGAAATAGATTCTAAAACTCTATAGATTTGTCCTAGATCATATTTTGAATAGATTACAAATAATTAATTTTGATCAATAACACCAAAAATTACAATTAGATCTAGATACAGTACGTTTTCAAAAATTGAACAAACTAACAATAAAATCCAAATTCACATAGAATTGTTATGAATTAGGCTAAGCAATACAAAAATACTTGTTCTATTTACAAAAACGAATACAAAACAATGATTACAACTCCAAAAACACAACTAAATCTTGAAATTGATTCTTGACAGATAGCTTTTGCGAGTTCTTGAAAAATTCGGCCAAAAATCAGATAATGATCATGATTCTGTTTCAATGCTTGCTCTGATACCAATTGTGTGTTCCATTAAGTGCAAATCAGATCAAGATGAACAACGATTTTCATTTTAAATGCTCCATATTATTGATTCAATTCACAGTGTACAATATGAATATGTCTTTCTCTCTCACACAATATTTCTCTCTCTATAAATATATTCTCTCAAAGTGTTCTCTTATTAAAATAAAGCAAAATGTGACATCTGCCTTCCGGAACCTCCAGGTTAGCACCCGAGCAGTGTAATACACGATTAAATATATAGGAACACCCTATTACGACCTAATTTTATAGGCAAGTGTGAATGACAAAACCCAAACAAATCAAGCTATCTCAATAAGATGAACAATAAAGTCTAGAGAGAGAGTAGAGAGAGAAAGTAGATCTTGAATTCCATACGTCTCTTACAAAATGAAATGTTTACAATTAAGTTCTTCCAAGATTACAATGCAAAAACCCTATTTATACCAACTAATCTAACTAGGACTTAACAACTAAGCAAACTAATACCTTTGACAATTTTGACTTTGACAATGTTGACCTTACAACTTTGACTTTCTAATTAAATCTTGGATACAAAATTTATACTTAACAATCTCCCACTTTGTATTCAAGATTTAATAAAAATTTGACACTCGTCTTCAGCACATGATTCTTCAGCTTTTATCTCTGGCAACTTTGAACTTTGAAGCTTTAATAACCTTCAGTCTTTCAGCCTTTGAAGAATCTTGAAAAGTCTTTTTCTCTTTGAAGCTTTGAAAGTCAACATGTCTTGAACACAAATCATAATTCTTGAAACTCCTTTTGAAACTTCAACTTTGAAACATCTTTGAAAACTTTTGAAACTTCTTTCATCTCTGAGAAATCTTTCAAAACTGTATCTTCATCACTTTGATCTCTTGACAGTCTTCAGAAAAACAAACTTTCTTGAAACATTTATCTTCAGAATCTTGATTTATCTTGAATCATCTTCAAAAATTTCTCGAATCATCTTCATTCGGAACTTGAACTTTGAAAAATTCTCCACAAGTCTTTTCACATTGAACTTTCTTTCTTTATAACTTTGAAATTGAATCTTTGTAAAATTCTCCCCCTTTTTGATGATTGTGAACATCATGATCATCAAAACTTCTTCAATTTCAGCACTGGCTTTGATTTCCCCCTTTGTAAGGACAAACAATCTCCCCTTCATAATAATTTGACATTCTCCGCTTGTTGATCGGATATTCCGTCAATTCATGAAATGTATATATCCAAATCTTTTCAAATTCAGACATAATGAACGTGGTAACCCTGATTCAACGGATGAAACAGTTAGGAATGCCTGTCAGTAACACAAAGTTACCGTGTACAACGAATGTACAATTGAAGGAGCTGGTTTGATGATGACTCCCTAGGACTTCCTTTCAATCATTGAAAAACACAAGGTTTATCTATGAATGTTCTGACAGAAAAACAAATTTTCTGTGTGCTCGTGCTTGTGTATGAAATAATTTAGCACAATGATTGTGTTTCATAAGGATCAAATTGTGTAAACTGTTAAGACAGCAACATGTATTACACGGACTCAATATGCATGAAAGAGGTGCGAAGGTGGGGCAACTCTCCTTCTTGTTCAATATCTAAATCTTCCGAGTGAAGACCAGATAGCATATGTGTTGTGTCCTCAATGAAAATGAAACATTTCTTTTTCGGGAAAGAAATGAGTGGCTGGTGGGGTTAATGTAAGAGTTGGCATGGGCTCACTGCTTATTTCAATGATGGTTACCAAAGAATGTGAACCAATCAGAAGATGTGGCTGCCCGGCTCAGAAAATGGTTGGTGCAGAGTTCTGATATTCTTTTAACTCTGTTCTCACACCCTCTTTCTTTTTAACATTAAAGCTCACTTCTAACCAAACTCTCATTTCCATTTTACCGCTCAACACAATGAGAATAACTCAACCGGATGAGTTATCTCCCCCACTCTTTGATATTGACCCCTCACCCCTCAATCACTCAAGGATAACTTCCTAGGTAGTAAACACAGGTTTATGTGAATCCATGTAAGTTCTGTTTAAGCTCACACACGAATCCCATGTAATTCCTAAGAAGAATCGTTGCTCAACAGTTTAACTTGAACAGTTAAGCTCAAAAAGATAACAGTGTCAGAATGTATGCTCATTTAAAAATATGAATGAAATTTGAGCATTTGAACTTTGAAGATTTCTCAAAACAAGAATATTGAATGAATGAAATGAAATCAATAGAATTATTTTGAGAATCTGACAATGTATCAATCAGATCAAATATAATGAGATATGAACAAGAAATGGTTAGGGTATCAAAGAACTGGATGGTTTGTTTATATGAACGAATATAAACAATTTTGCAATGAAAGCACAAATTTGGAAATGATGATTGATGCTCAACAACATTGAATTTCAAACGAGGGTATTACCATCGAAAAATTGTTTCAATATGAGACATGGTAATAACAAATTCAAATGAAGTACTGAACCAGTGTGTGTGAATACTTTGCAGTATATGGACAAGATAATAAACAAGTATTGATCTTTGGAAACACACGGTCAGTTAAAAATTAAAGCTCAAAATTGAAAAACATTTAAAATCACAATTCTAAATTCATGAAATCTTTTGAGAACTAGAAGTGGTTTGAACATTTTAGAAACCGTTTTTCATGCTTGAAAGTTGTTCTTCTTCCAAACAATCAGAGATCTAGGATTAGAAGATATTTACCTTTAAGCTCCCCCCCCCCTCAAATTATGATAAAATGATTTAAGTCTTTTAAGCTCCCCCTGGATATTTACAAAATATCAAGGTCTGAACATTGAAGAACGGATCCTGATCTGTCATGTGATCAGAAGCCATCACCTTTACTCCCCCTTAAATTATGCATCTGAAATATGTTAGTTAAAACATAAGATAGAGATCAATACAACTCCCTTTTGAATTGTAAACCATCATATCGTAAGTATATTGTCAATGAAAAAGCCCAGGATAGAGATCAATACAACTCCCTTGTGAATTGTAGACCGTCATATCTTATCGGATGCAAAGTATTACCGGAATTAAGTTTTTTGATCACTGAAGTACGAGTCCTAAACTATTGTGTTTAGAAGTCAAACTCCGTTGAAGTACGGGTTTTAAGCTGATGTACCTAGAAGCCCTAGTCTTGACATTTAAGATCGGGTTTTGAACTGTTTTGTTCAAAAACCTTGGTTCTCTTACTCCCCCTTGACTTGAGGTGCCTGCAACACAGAATTAGTTTTTGGCTTTGGTACCCACTGGTATTTGGGTCCATGAATGTTAGTTGCAGTTCTTGTGGGGGTAATAGAGTAAGAACCATACCAGAAATGATCACTGGTTTTTTGTATATGATCATGTGTACAACAGTAAGAACAATAATATTTCTTACCTGATAAACTGAGTAATTGATCTCTCGAGTAGATATGGTAAAGTTTACCTTTATGCGCTTTGTTCTTCTTGGCTTTGTGTGTATGTACACATGATGTCTTTCCTTTCAGCTCATCTGTCATCTCATCTTTAAATAGTTTCTTCTTCCAGAACAGTTTATCTGCCTTGTAACTTCTTCTTTTCGGATATGTACCTGAAGCATCTAAATTTCTATCATAGAAAATGTTAGTACTACGAATCTGATCAAAAGATTTAACTGACCTCTTGGAAGAAACAATTTTCGGATTTGAACTTGAAGCAGTGTTTTCAAGCTCTTTAATCTTTGAAGCAAAGTTGTCTCTTTCTTTAACAAGCAGGTCAATCTTCTTCGTGAACTCAGACTTCGTTTTCTGCTCTTTCAGTGCATTTTCAGATAGTTCAGATAGCTTGGCAGTCATCTTTTTTATCTCATTCTCAAATATGCATCGTTCTTCTTCAAATCCTTTCTTAGCATCGTTTCTCTGGCCGGATATTTCCTTAAAGAATCCCACATTCTTTTGCTCAATAGCCTACTTCTCTTTAACAAACTTTTCCCTTTCCAGAATGAGTACTTTCTCAAAATCGGAAACTTGTTAAGAAAGCTTTATGCATTTAAGCTCAACAACCTTCTTTTCTTCAAAACACTTTCTTGAGAAATCTGAGAACTTCTTTGAAAATCCTTTCTTTTCACTTTCAAAATCAGCTTTATCTTTAGCAAGCATTTTCTTCAAATCAGATATTTTTATTTTCAGCTCAGAATTCTCATATTCTAATCTCAGTATTTTCTATTCATTCAGCCCATAATTCTTTTTCAGAAGATCTTCATTGATTGTCTTTAATGCACTGACTTCTTCTTTCAGAGTGTTGCTTTCATCAGAATATTCTTTTGACTTCTTCGAGTAGAACTCAACTGCTAAAGCTAGATTTACTTTCTCTAATTCGAGCTTTTTATTCTTCTCTTCAAGCTCAGCAAAATATCCAAATCCCATCTTGAACGAGAAATTAGCTTGAAAAAAAATGATCGTTCCCAAACAATTCAGAAATTTTGACTGAAAGTCAAAATCAGATCAGCACAAAAAAATAAATTCTCAAATTCTCAAAGCACTTGAATTATCTATCTCTGGAATTCTCATACTTAGTCTTGAAACTTACAGATCAAATATATTCAAAACTTGCAAATCAGAAAGTCATGAATCAGATTAATTGAAATCTGGCGCAAAAAAGAAAATTGCGCTAACTGTTGGTGGCGCAAGAAATAGTTTTGTGCGAACGGTTGGTGGCGCAAAGTTTGAAATTTGCGTGAACTGCTGGTAGCACAAACCGGAGATTTGAACAACATGTGATTAGCGCAAAACAAACAAATAATATGGGTGGCGCAAAAGTTAACTAAAGAAAAAGATGTGGTTGGCGCAAATTAAACTTTTGATTGATATGTGATTAGCGCAAGTCTATTTACGGCAGTGGCGCAAATCTCAAATCAATTATGTGTTTTGTTCATCCTGCAATTACATCAATTGAAATTAGAAACTTTAATCTGCACTTCGTGATTTGTAGTTTCAAAGAGTTGTGGCAACTACACTTAGATTTGCTCTACCATCACCGACCCACTAACTTTGAAAGCCAATTACATTCACCCTTCACTAATTTCAAATTGAAATTCAATTTTGCATCCTTAATTTGAATTCCATACATCCACTAATTCATTAACAAACTAACATCCAATCACAATTTATTTTATGAAAAATGGTAGTAGTAGACTTGTGATTTCCAATTTACATTACAACATCACCGTCCCATGATAGCAAAAAAAAACCAATCACAATAAGAGCTAGAAACCTGTTAACCTGGCGCAAACCTATCCTTTTCGTGAATAGACTATGGTGCAAACCTATCTATGGCAGTGGCGCAAAGGCTTGAAGAAGGAAGCGCAGTATGAAGGTTTGCGTGAGTTTCGAGTGTCGCAAAGAAAATGTTTTGCTTGAGATTAAGCACCGACCCATGATCAACACCAAATCTACCAAACAATTGGATTAAGCACCGACCCATGATCAAGATTGCATCCAATCACATTCCAATTTCAATTGAAAATCAAATCTGCATCCAAGCACCGACCCACGATGAATTTGGAACCAATCACACTTCAAAATTAAATTGAGAATGGCGCAACACTTGAAACCTCTAATCAAGAAATTGAAACCTGCAAAACAATTCGGTATGTATGATCAGTATGTGCGACCGGAAGTGAAATCACTGTGTGCGACCGGTGAAATCTGATTTTATCAATTTAATCAAGAAACAAATCAAACCTGCAAAATTGAATCTTGAAATTGTATCAATACGATCAAAATACAAATCTAAAAACATTTTTCTTAATTCAATCATACTAAAAATGGCAAATCACATTTCAGATTTCAAATTTACAGAGATCGACATTTATCAATCAAGATTTAACAAAATTTCAAAATTCGAACAAATTTTGTGATTGATTCAAGAAACTTTGTGAACAATAATCATTCTACAATCACAATCGAATCTAATGAACTCAAATTTATAGTCTAAAAACAACAAATCACAGAAAATTTGTTTTAAACAGAGATGAAACAGAGTTCTTGAATTTTCAAGAAAATTCAGCTTTTTGAACCAAAATTCCAGATTTCAATCCATCTTTTTGTGCAAAACTTTTCTGAAAATCGTTTGGTACGACTCTGATACCAATTGTGAATGACAAAACCCAAACAAATCAAGTTATCTCAATAAGATGAACAATAAAGTCTAGAGAGAGAGAGTAGAGAGAGAAAGTAGATCTTGAATTCCATACGTCTCTTACAAAATGAAATGTTTACAATTAAGTTCTTCCAAGATTACAAAGCAAAAACCCTATTTATACCAACTAATCTAACTAGGACTTAACAACTAAGCAAACTAATACCTTTGATAATTTTGACTTTGACAATGTTGACCTTACAACTTAGACTTTCTAATTAAATCTTGGATACAAAATTTATACTTAACAATCTCCCACTTTGTATTCAAGATTTAGTTTCCTAAGATTCCCGGCAGTATGCTTAGAATGTCCGGTTAACGCCCGTAACGGATACACTGTCTTATAAAATGCCAATCCGATGAAATTATCATTTAGTTATATTAATAATAATTATAAGTAGGTTAAATATAAAATTTAATTAATCAAATATAAATTCTAAACTAATTAATCAAACCAAAAATCTAAGTAGATAATTGAGAATTTACCTACCTTAAATCAATATTTTTATAAAATACATAATAAATACCAATATATTATAATTATTAGTTAAAAAAAGGGGGGGGGGGGTTATAGAGAGAGAAATCCGGCCCCCTTCTCTCCCCCTTCCCAACACAAATTATTAATCTCCTTTTTCTCATTTAACCTTTCATTTTGTTAAGACACAACTCCAAATTGAAGCTCTCATCTCTCTCTCTCTCTCTCACTATACATTCCTTAAATTTTCAGCCATTAGAAATCTCTCATTCCATCAATTTTGAAGGTAAGAGTCACTCTCTAGTATGGGTAAGTTCATTACTCTTGCATGCATCTTCATCTCCATCTTTTCTTGCATTTTTTCTTTCATTTATCTTACATTTTCTTCACCTTTTTCTTCACCTTCTTAAGTTTCTGACTTAAAGGACCTCATTAGCTCTTAAAATGGTAGGTTATACACCAATGTCATGTTAAATGTCAAGCAATGGTGATAACCCATGATCCATACCTCTAAAACTCAAGAAAATGAAGTTTGAATGACATGCATGCCCATTTTTTTTACAATCTAAGATGATAGAGATCATGCATATGTGTTTTTCCTTTTTCATTAGTTAAAAGATGATTTTTTTTACTAAAACCTATGTTAAAAAGGTTGGTGAAAACGTTTTTAAGCAAAGAAACTGAGAATCCAAGAATCTCTAAATCTTTAGAGAGAGAAGGTAGAGAGAGAAAGTATGTAAGCGCAAAGTAATCAGATGTATTAAAATTTGAATGCCAAGGTTACAAAACAAAGGCTCTAAGGGGACTTAAATACCCCTAGCCTTTACAAAACAAATAGAACATTAAGAACAGTCAGACTAGAAAATAAATACAATGATTACTATAAAATCAGATGTAACAGAAACCATCCTCTGAGAGGAATCAAGGGTCAAAACACTCATATTACCATGTTTATGCATTTTTAGTTTCTAGCAGATTGCATGCATGTACTTCCTTCAGCCATATCTTGAAACATATTTAACTAAATGACATGAATCTTCTTCTGGAACTTTATTTAATGCGTTACCCTTCTAACCCAACTGGTTTCATGTAACAATACAAAGATTTGACCCCTCAACCACACCTATTAAATTAAGTGCGCAAAGTGAATCTGTCAGAACAAAACCCCTATTTTAAATAGACATAACCTTTTTAATATATCATAAATATTATTGATTTTTCTTCTGGAAGTAATTTTAATGCGTTAGTATTCAAAAAAAAATTGGTCTCACCCAAAAATATAGAGATTTGAGGTCTCAACCCCTCAAAACAAGTTGAGTGTGCAATAAGTGAGAAACTGACAGATTATAACACTTGGCTTAAAAATGGCATAACTCACTCATTATTAATCCAAAAAGGGTGAATCTTTTTCCGGAAGTTACCTTTATGAGTGGAACCCAATTTGGTTCACTAAAAAATTATGAGTTTAGACCCTCCAAACGGCTGTGACAATCCAGAGGTGCAGACTGCATGTGTGCATGTGACCAATAAACTTTAAGGACATCATTGTCCTATCTAATCAACTCCAAAAATGGTGTTTCCTATGCCAAAGGTTCACCAAATCAGTAAATTAAACACTATAAAAATTTGGTAAATTAATAAAACAAGGAAGGTACTTGAAATTCAAAGACAAGTGGACTTAAAAATCTGCCAGCAGAAGTATAAACTCCAGTTTTAGCATAAAAGGTAAAATTTGGCCAAATATAAGTTATTATAACTTGTAACCTTAAAAAAATTTGGTTTGTCACCATATGTTAACATATAATCAAGTAATTAAAATATAAATAAAGAATAACGTAATTATTAACCCCTAAAATCCGAATCTTGCAAAAGTTCAAACGAGGAATTTAAATTACCGCTTATGAACTTGTCGAGGATAAGTTCTCGCTATCCTTCGTATAATGAAAATATAAGAATCAATTCCTTATTAGTCCTTGCCAAAATTTAAATCCTATGAGCCCCCAAAATCCTCAATGTCCATGTTACCATGAATAATTTAAAAGGCACGTAATCACTTTATATGACGTGGCAATCTAAGCAACGCGCAAACCTTAAGAGTAGGTACAATCTGATGGTTTATTTCATTTTCGTAGGAAGGGCGTAGCATCGGGTCTTGTACTACTAGCAGCCATTTCCGGAAAAATCACCAATCTAGGTGAGTAATCACGACCCCTTTTTACTATATTACTTATAATTTTTGGGGGGAAAGCATGTTTTGAATTTAATCTTGATTGATTACGTCATCAAATGTAAATGAACGTGAATTTGTTAATATGAGCACTAAGGCATGTACACAAATTGATGTGTTTAGTTAAAAAGAAAACGTTAAGTCCCCAATAGGTTACACTACTTATTAACTCATTATGAGCCAATGGTACTTGTGAATAGTGCTATTTGGTTTGAAAAACCCACCTTTGACTGACGAGTAGGGGTGCACTTTACCAATAAGTAATGTTCTACTCATGTGGTTAAAACACCACCGCTGAGGTAGTTCGTGGGGCGTAGGTTGTCAGAATGCTTAGTAGTGGCTCAACAGTTAAACATCGTGTTTTACGTCATTCACTGTGAAAATGCCCATGAGCTTTAATATTTAAACTTGATGTTAAAATTCTGCATGAAAACTATTTTGTGCATTTGAAAACCTGTGAACTCACCAACTCTTTGTAGTTGACCCTTTCATCTTTAACGTGCTTTTCAGGAGGATAAGAACGTAAAAGAATATGCATAGTCGTGTACGCGTGTCAACATCAGTACAAGACTCTTTTTTTTATTAAATTTGTTATGTTAAAATGTTATTACCTTTTGGATGGTTGAACTTTGGATTGTAACTTAAAACGTTGAATTTAACTTTTCATGGTCGAATGTATGGTTGGTGTTATGTATTTCCTATTGCTATGAAACTATGAGTTGTCGCGCCTCGTGTTTCCGCTTTAGCGGGGTGTGACAGATTTGGTATCAGAGCCATAGCTTATAGAGAATACCGGTTTTTCCATAAAAACCATACACTATAACCAATATCTTTCAAAAACTATTTTCCTAAACGAATTTCAAACTTAGAACTTACTACCAGTATAACTAGGATAGGTGCCGTCTTAGCATATCATGATTAGGCAAAGCCTGATCACCTATGTCTAGTTTGGTATGTATAAGGAGGGGCTTGGACTGGTTATATTGGGAGTTGGCCTAAATATAAACTTCTTACTCAAAAATGAAAAGAACAATCTTGTGTGTGAGTTCGCATAAGCATTTCATTACTTTGATATTTATTATAACACGTTTAGTAATTAAATTTGTTACTTTCGCAGTTCATTATGTCTCAATCGACCGACCCTAATGAATAGTCCGTCGATGAGTCCGACTACATAACTAGTCGACCTAGGAGGAACCCATCGACCACTGAGGAGTATGATTCGCCCGAGGATAGCGACGCAGCGACCACAGAGACCCCTGTCCGATCTCCTGCATCCGTGTTGCCTTCACCTGCACCCGAGCATTCCCCGTCGGTGACGCAAGGGCTGAGAGTTCGGGCAATCGCCCGAATGAGCATTCCTCTTCCGGTGAGAGTGACTCTTCCAGTTCCTCCCCGAGCCGAGGGAGAGCCATCCCTATTGCTGACACGGAGTGTGACGCCGCCCCCAGTGATCGGTGTCCCAGTAGAGCACCCGTCGGGCATGATCGTTCGCGAGAATAGATTGGTCCTAGGTATGGCCATAGACATATAGCCCCACCGGGAAAGGTTGGACCTGCATCATCACTCTATCGGAGGGCTGGTGGCGATCATAAGCTCACATAGCGAGTCTTTGGATGGAGCCGTGGATGTCATCGTCACTACTAGGAGAGCTGTTAGGAGGCTATACGCGTACCTAGCCTTGACGACAAGAGTCCTGGTGGTGGTGCTTGGACTACTTGTTTGGAGGGTGATGCATTAGAAGACCTCTTCTGTTAAGCTTTTGATGAATGAACTTAAGACATTTTCTTTTGAGGCTTGTAGACTATTAACTTCAACCAATAACTTTTGGATGTTTATATCTTTTGGGAATGGATGCTTTAAACTGATGAATGAAATGTTTTGAATTTGCTTGTCTATATTAAGTAATTTGAAAATGCATGAATACGATATTGTTGTATGTTGATATGAATACATGATTAAAGGTTAGCATTAGACGCTTGTTATATGATGTACATAACTCAGTTAAGTAGACTTGACGCCAAAATAGTAAAGATAGTATGACCAAACTTCAATTTAAATTTGTGCTCTGGAACTATGCCCCTAAGAAGAGAAGATCGCGAAATCTCACGACTTGTATCTGAACAAATCATGGCAGCACTCCCAAACATAGTTAGCCAAGTAGCAGCAGGCCTGAATGCTAATCAGGAACACAATCCAGGAGCCGACTCAAATAGGGACAGAGAGTGCACATACAAGGCTTTTAGGACTTGTAATCCTAAAGAATTTCATGGAACTGAGGGAGATGTTGGACTATTAACTTCGATCGAGGGTATGGAGTCCGTTCTCCATATTAGCAAATGCACTTAAGCGAATAAGGTGGAATTTGCCGCTTGTCTACTGCAAGGACGAGCATTGACTTGGTGGAACACACAGGTGCAAACTCGAGGCCGGGAAGCAGCTAACAGACTTACGTGGGATGAGTTCAAAGGAATGCTCGAGGAAGAGTATTGTCCAAGGATCGAAATCCAGAAGTTACAAGCGGAACTGTGGAATCATGAGATGAAGGGAAATGACATAGACTCTTACACCGCACGTTTCCATGAGCTAACAAAATTGGTGCCACATTTAGTGACACCTGAGGAAAATCGATTTGATAGGTACGTTTGGGATTTAGCTCCAGAAATTCGTGGGGATATGACTTCGGGAAATCCAAAAACTCTTCAAGATGCGGTGAACCTAGCAACCAGACTCACCAACAATGCTAATCGTTTGGGGATATTTGCAAGTGTCAAATCCAAGGGTAAGAGAATGATGAAGGAACCCACAAAAAGGCAATTTGGTGGAAGGAAGGGTAAAGATCAGAAGGTAGCGAGGAACTTTGGGGTTCAGACTCAGGTAGTGGAAAAAGAAAAGGGAGCATACCCTAAGTGTGATAAGTGCAATAACCATCACAGGGAAGACGCATCATTTGCCTCAAATGCAATAAGGGAGGCCATTTTGCTAAGGATTGCAAGAGTGGAGGAAGACGAACATATCATGAATGCGGAAGTCCAAATCATTTTCGAACACATGTTCGAGACTGAATCGAAGACCAAATGCGAATCAAGCAAGGCCAACCAATCAAGGGAATCAAAGAAATCAGGCACGAGGTAGAGTATTCGAAATTGGGACAGAAGAAGCAAGGCAAAACCCAGACGTGGTCACATGTACGTTTCTCCTGAACAATCACTATGCATCTGTATTATTTGATACCGGAGCAGATATGAGTTATGTATCACTAGATTTTAGGCCAAAGATAAATTTTAGGTCCCAAAAGTTGAATGAGGTATACGTTATTGAGTATGCCAACAGACAGGAAATTAGAGTCGGAGACGTGATTAGGAGTTGTACCTTAAACTTGGCCAAAAGGGACTTTTGTATAGACCTGATTCCAATCAAGTTACGAAGCTTTGATGTAATTGTGGGAATGGATTGGATGTCTAAAAATCGAGCTGAAATTTGTTGCTCAGAAAAGGTCGTTCGAGTCCCATTACCCGAGGGAAAAATACTTGAAGTTCACGGAGATAAACCTAGAAGGAATTTTAAATTAGTAGCGTGCATGAAAATGTGGAAATACTTGAGGAAGGACTGCAGTTAGTTTTTTGGCGCATGTCATGGATAAGGAGATCGAAGAGGATCGCATTCAGGATCTTCCTATAGTTCTGGATTTTCCCGAAGTATTTCCAGATGAGTTACCCGGACTACCCCCACCAAGACAAGTTGAATTCCACATTGATTTAATTCCAGGAGTTGCGCCTGTAGCTAAATCACCTTATCGGCTGGCACCATCAGAAATGCAGGAATTATCAGCACAACTCCAGGAGCTGCTTGATAAAGGATTTATAAGACCTAGTTTTTCACCATGGGGAGCTCCAGTTCTTTTTGTTAAAAAGGACGGAACCCTTCGAATGTGCATTGATTATAGAGAACTTAATAAGCTGACCATCAAAAACCGATACCCCCTTCGTCGAATCGATGACTTGTTTGACCAACTCTAGGGTGCTACGTACTTATCAAAGATCGACCTTCGATCTAGATATCATCAAATGAGAGTCCGTGAGGAAGACATTCATAAAACGACATTTAGGACTCGTTATGGTCATTACGAATTCCTGGTTAGGCCTTTTGGATTAACAAACGCACCAACAGTCTTTATGGACTTAATGAACACGGTATGTAAACCGTACTTGGATAAATTCATGATCGGGTTCATAGATGATATACTAATTTACTCGCGAATCAAGGAGGAGCGTGAGCAACATCTGATACTGATACTGGAGTTGCTCAGGGATCAGAAACTGTATGCCAAGTTTTCCAAATGCGAATTTTGGATTCGTGAGGTGCATTATCTTGGCCATGTAGTCAATGAGAAGAGTATTCATGTCGATCTGGCCAAGATCGAGGCCATCAAACAGTGGGAAGCCCCAAAGACACCGACGGAGATTTGTCAATTTCTAGGCTTAGCAGGCTATTATCGGCGATTCATTGCGCATTTCTCCAAAATCGCGCAACCACTAACTACATTAACCCAGAAAGATAAGAAGTTTATTTGGGGAGACAAGCAAGAAGAAGCATTCCAAATGCTTAAGCATAAACTATGTAATGCACCGATTTTAGCATTTCCAGATGGTACAAAAAAATTTGTGGTTTACTGCGATGCATCACACCAAGGTTTGGGGTGTGTATTGATGCAAAAAGACAAAGTCATTGCATATGCATCAAGGCAACTTAAAGTCCATGAAAAGAACTATACCACTCATGATTTGGAGTTAGGAGCAGTAGTGTTTGCACTCAAAATTTGGAGACATTTTCTCTATGGCACTAAATGTACCATCTTCACCGACCACAAAAGCCTTCAACACATTCTTGATCAGAAAATGCTGAATATGAGGCAACGAAGATTGGTTGAGTTGCTTAACGATTATGACTGTGAGATAAAGTACCATCCAGGTAAAGCTAACGTGGTAGCAGATGCGTTAAGAAGGAAGGAAAGGGTGAAACCGTTAAGGGCATGAGCCATAGGAATGTTGGTTCAGACGAGCCTTAAGACCCAAATCATCGAAGCTCAAGAAGAATCATTAAAAGCATAGAATTTGAGTAGCGAGACCCTACATCACTTGGAAAAGGAATTTGAAACTCGATCAGATAGGGTGTGTTACTTTAGAGATAAAGTTTGGGTACCAAAGGTTAACAACCTGTGGTCAACAATTTTGGAAGAAACACACCGATCAAGGTACTCAATTCACCCAAGAGCCGATAAAATGTACAAAGAACTAAAGGAATACTACTGGTGGTCGGGGATGAAGAAAGACGTTGCAGAACTAAAGGAATACTACTGGTGGCCGGGGATGAAGAAAGACGTTGCTATGTACGTGAACAAATGCTTAACATGCGCAAAAGTTATTGCTGAACACCAAAAACCATCCGGTATTCTTCAACAACCTGAGATTCCTCAATGGAAGTGGAAGCAAATATCAATGGATTTTATGACTAAGTTGCCCAGAACTGGAAAGGGACACGATTCAATCTGGGTTATTGTGGATCGACTTTTATGCCAATTCGGAAAGACTAGAACATGGAAAGGCTTGCACAATTGTGCATTAATGAGATTGTTATGCGTCATGGAGTACCTATTTCTATCATCTTGGACCGAGATAGTCGTTTTACCTCACGATTCTGGCGATCGTTTTCAGAAGGCGTTAGGCACAAGATTGGATTTAAGTACTTCTTATCATCCTCAAATGGATGGGCAATCGGAGAGAACTATTCGAACGTTAGAGGATATGTTGCGTGCCTGCGTAATAGATTTTGGAGGTAGTTGGGATGCTCACCTACCGTTAGTCGAGTTCTCCTACAACAATAGCTACCATACCAGCATACAATGTGCACCGTACGAAGCCTTATATGGGCGCAAGTGTAGATCCCCACTCAGCTGGTTGGAAGTTGGTGACAGGAAATTGACCAGGCCCGACATTATTCAGGAGACTACGGACAAGATCGCGACTATCCAGGATAGACTTAGGGCTGCAAGAGATCGTTAGAAGAGTTATGCAGATCACCGCTGGAAACCATTAGAATTTCAAGTGGGCGATAAAGTACTTCTAAAAGTGTCGCCCTAGAAAAGATTGGTACATTTCGGAAAGAAAGGTAAGTTGAGTCCGAGATATATCGGGCCGTTTGAAATACTTGAAAGAATTGGGCTAGTCGCTTACAAACTCAAGCTACCGCAAGAGTTAAGTGCCATTCATGACACCTTCCATGTATCGAATATGAAGAAATGCCTAACCGAAGAATCATTGGTCTTACCCCTGGAAGACGTTCAGGTCAATGATCAACTAAACTTTGTGGAGAGACCGATTGAGTTCGTTGACCGTGAAGTCAAACGCCTAAGGCGTAGTAAGATTCTAATCTTGAAGTTGGAATTTGAGGCATGGACCCAAGTACAGCTGGACGCGAGAATATCATATGAAGCACAAGTACCCCTAACTTTTCGCAAAGAATCAGTCTAGAGATAGCAATCATTAATTTCAGGACGAAATTCTTTTAAGGAGGGGAGACTGTGACATCTGCCTTCCGGAACCTCCAGGTTACCACCCGAGCAGTGTAATACACGATTAAATATATAGGAACACCCTATTACGACCTAATTTTATAGGCAAGGGCTTTAGTTTCCTAAGATTCCCGGCAACATGCTTAGAATGTCCGGTTAATGCCCGTAACGGATACACTGTCTTATAAAATGCCAATCCGATTAAATTATCATTTGTTATATTAATAATAATTATAAGTGGGTTTAATATAAAATTTAATTAATCAAATATAAATTCTAAACCTTAATTAATCAAACCAAAAATCTAAGTAGATAATTGAGAATTTACCTACCTTTAATCAATCTTTTTATAAAATACATAATAAATACCAATATATTATAATTATTAGTTAAAAAAAAGGGGTTAGAGAGAGTGAAATCTGACCCCCCTCTCTCCCCCTTCCCAAAACAAATTATTAATCTCCTTTTTCTCATTTAACCTTTCATTTTGTTAAGACACAACTCCATATTGAAGCTCTCACCTCTCTCTCTCTCTCTCTCTCACTCTACATTCCTTAGCAGAATTTTCAGCCATTAGAACTCTCTCAATCCATCAAGTTTGAAGGTAAGAGTCACTCTCTAGTGTGGGTAAGTTCATTACTCTTGCACGCATCTTGATCTCCATCTTTTCTTGCATTTTTTCTTTCATTTTACTTACATTTTCTTCACCTTCTTAAGTTTATGAATTAAAGGACCTTCATAGGTCTTAAAATGGTAGGTTATACACCAATGGCATGTTAAATGTCAAGCAATGGTGATTACCCATGATCCATACCTCTAAAACTCAAGAAAATGAAGTTTGAATGACATACATGTCAATTTTTCTTACAATCTAAGATGAATGAGATCATGCATATGTGTTTTTCCTTTTTCATTAGTTAAAAGATGATTTTTTTTACTAAAACGTATGTTTAAAAGGTTGGTGAAATTTTTTTTAAGCAAATAACCCATCCTATGAGAGGAATCAAGGGTCAAAACACTCATATTACCATGTTTATGCATTTTTAGTTTCTGCCAGATTGCATGCATGTAATTCCTTCGGCCATATCTTGAAACATATTTAACCAAATGACATGAATCTTCTTCTGGAACTTTATTTAACGAGTTACCCTTGTAACCCAACTGGTTTCATGTAAAAATACGAAGATTTGACCCCTCAACCACACCTATTTAGTTAAGTTCGCAAAGTGAATATGTCAGAACAAAACCCCTATTTTAAACAGACATAACCTTTTTAATAATTCATAAATATTATTGATTTTTCTTCTTGAAGTAATTTTAATGCATTAGAATTCAAAAACAATTGGTATAACTCAGAAATATAGAGATTTGAGGTCTCAACCACTCAAAACAAGTGTGCAATAAGTTAGAACCTGACAAATTATAACACTTGGCTTAAAAATGGCATAACTCATTCATTTTGAATCCAAAAATGGTGAATCATTTATGGAAGTTACCTTTATGAGTTAGGAGTGGGACCTAATTTGATTCACTCAAAAATGATGAGTGTAGACCCTCAAAATGGTTGTGACAATCCAGAGGTGCAGACTGCATGTGTGCATGTGATCAATAAACTTTAAGGACATCATTGCCCTATCTAATCAACTCCAAAAATGGTGTTTCCTATGCCAAAGGTTCACCAAATCAGTAAATTAAACACTATAAAAATTTGGTAAATTAATAAAACAAGGAAGGTACTTGAAATTCAAAGACAAGTGGACTTAAAAATCTGCCAGCAAAAGTATAAACTCCAGTTTTAGCATAAAAGGGAAAAATTGGCCAAATATAAGTTATTATAACTTGTAACCTTAAACAAATTTGGTTTGTCACCATATGTTAAATATAATCAAGTAATTAAAATATAAATAAAGAATAACGTAATTATTAACCCCTAAAATCCGAATCTTGCAAAAGTTCAAACGAGGAATTTAAATTACCTCTTATGAACTTGTCGAGGATAAGTTCTCGCTATCCTTCGTATAACGAAAATATTAGAATCAATTCCTTATTAGTCCTTGCCAAAATTTAAATCCTATGAGCCCCCAAAATCCTCAATGTCCATGTTACCATGAATAATTTAAAAGGTACGTAATCACTTTATAAGACGTGGCAATCTAAGCAACGCTCAAACCTTAAGAGTAGGTACAATCTGATGGTTTATTTCATTTTCGTAGGAAGGGCGTAGCATCGGGTCTTGTACTACTAGCAGCCATTTCCGGAAAAATCACCAATCTAGGTGAGTAATCACGGCCCCTTTTTACTATATTACTTATAATTTTTGGGGGAAAAGCATGTTTTGAATTTAATCTTGATTGATTTACGTCATCAAATGTAAATGAACGTGAATTTGTTAATATGAGCACTAAGGCATGTACAAAAATTGATGTGTTGAGTTAAAAAGAAAACGTTAAGTCCCCAATAGGTTACACTACTTATTAACTTATTATGAGCCGATCGTACTTGTGAATAGCGCTATTTGGTTTGACAAACTCACCTTTGACTGACGAGTAGGGGTGCACTTTACCAATAACTAATGTTCTACTCATGTGGTTAAAACACCACCGCTGAGGTAGTTAGTGGGGCGTAGGTTGTCAGAAGGCTTAGTAGTGGCTCAACAGTTAAACATCGTGTTGTACGTCATTCACTGTGAAAATGCCCATGAGCTTTAATATTTAAACTTGACGTTAAAATTCTGCATGAAAACTATTTTGTGCATTTGAAAACCTGTGAACTCACCAACTCTTTGTAGTTGACCCTTTCATCTTTAACGTGCTTTTCAGGGGGATAAGAAGGTTAAAGAAAATGCATAGTCGTGCACGTGTGCGAACATCAGCACAAGACTCTTTTTTTTATTAAATTTGTTATGTTAAAACGTTATTACCTTTTAGATGGTTGAACTTTGGATTGTAACTTAAAACGTTGAATTTAACTTTTCATGGTCGAATGTATGGTTGGTGTTATGTATTTCCTATTGCTATGAAACTATGAGCTGTCGCGCCTCGTGTTTCCGCTTTAGCGGGGTGTGACACAAAAACCTATTTATACCTAAACACAAATACAAGGAAACTAACTAAACTAAAACTAAACACTTTGACTTTATTGACTTTGAGCTTTGACTTTGACTTTGCTTGAAAATTTGACTTAGACTTTTACTTTTAATCTTGATGATCTTGGATACAGCATTTAAGCTCTAACATCATCAATAGACAAATCAACAGGTTGGGTAGTTTGTGGTGGTGGTTGAACTGGTTGAATTAGCTCAGGTTCAACTATAGGTTCCTTCCCCTTTACTAACATTTTTACTCCACCAACCTCCTCCTCTATTTTCTCCCACAACTTCTATTCAACAGCCTTTAATACGCTGTTGAGAAATTCCTTTTACACAAAGTCAGGTAATATAACACCGGGGTCACTTAGACGCTTCTTTCTCATAGCAGTTGATGAATCAATCGTGTGGCATGTGTTCAAAGCTGGCAGAATGTTGGCAATGATAGGACTTCCATCCAATCCTTATAGTTTGGATTGCGAATCTACTATGGATGTTCTGATCGGGTCACAAAGACTTCCAATGTTAGCAGTTAGAAAATGTGTCCTAGGAATTGAAGAAGATGTAACAATAGGCTCTAGACTGATATGTGCAAAGAAAGAAGTTGAGAACTGGGGCAATTGTTCTCTGTTTTCAATACCTGTGATCTTCGAGTGAGATTTAGGTAGATTTTGTGCTAAATCCCCGTGTTGAATTGAAACTAACTCTTGTTGAGAGGAGATAGAGTGGATGGCTTAGGTGTGCAATTGCGTTAGTGGGTGACTAACGTCTTCTTTAATATATGCATGCAACACATGCGGCGAGATAGTAGATGTGGTTGCCCTTTTGGATCTGTAGGTTAGGTTACACACACGCTCTCCATATTCTTTTTCTGCATTCTATCTCAACCTCTCATTCACATTTTCAACTAAAATTCCCTTGTTACTCCTTATATCTTCAACAACATCCCTGATTGTTGTATCAACATCTATTTGCATGTCATCAGCCACATAGAATTGATCAAAGACATCAACTTGCTCATTAGCTTGTTCATCAGCCTGTATATCAAAATTAATTTCACCTCCACCTTGATTATCATCATTGGCATCATCATCATCTGATTCATCAGCACCATCATTGTCACTAGTAACTGAAGAAATTTCTTCACTATCATCTGCTCTAGCTGCCGAAATCGACTCAGTTTCAGAGCCTTGACCTTCATTGGCTAGAGGTGTCACGAAACGTTGGGTAACAACCCATGACCCTGAAGCCTCTAGTCTTGGTCTCCGACCCCCACCATTATCCTCTCAGTAGTTTTTCTCTTCGCTCCCTGCTCTTGTTCCCCCTCAGTAGCAAGAACCCTCATAGACTCCACTCTCTTACAGATTGAGTCTGGGTAGGGATAATCGATTCTAGTAGTCCCATAGACTCTCTATAATCTATTACACACTGTGAGTTCGGATTGGCATAAGCTAGTAATGCCTCAGGAACTAGCATTGAGTAGTTGAATGACTACTTTTGCTTTTGTAAGTATCTCATCACAAATTCTGGTCCAACTGCATGATTTAGCCTTTTCGGAATGTCTCTGTTTGACCTGATCATACTTCTTATAATAAGATGTAGAAACCTCAAGTAGGGAACAAAGATCGGTTTCTTGGAAGTTCTCTTCATCAGAACTTTATCATACAACTCAGTCCAGATGGCAATTGAGTAATCCACGTGCTGATCGTACACAATGGCATGAAATAATCTGAGTGTATGCATGTTGGTGTTGTCCATTCCGGTATGTATTGCAGTCAAGCATCTATTGATGATGGAAAACATCTGGTACCAAAATGGTGGTAGAATAGTTTTCTTGAATTCACTGATCTTGTTGAGTTGACCATCATATCCTAAAACTCAGATGCCTGTAAATACTTCAAAATCAATGGGATATGGGTCAAACCTTGTTCTCCCTTGAATTCACTGATTTTGCTAACTCACTCATAGTCTGTTCTGTGTTTGACCAAGCTCAAAATCCCCTTCACTATACTCTAGTTATACCTTACTCGTATTGTTTTAAATTTCTGTATTTTTAAAGTTTATTTCTGTCAATTTTCTCTTTCTTAGTGATTTTGGTTTTCTTCTTACTTTCTTTCATGATATCTTTGAGTTTGGCGTGTGCTCATGTGTTCAGGGGGAGGAAAGTGTCCAGGAAGAGCATTCACAGTTTTTTAATATATATCTCAATGTGCACGTTTATCTCAAACTTTTTACACACATTTTAAGGGGGAGACTTACAGTAAAATGTTTTTCAGAGTGTGTGTACAGACCCTTAATAGTAAAATTTGATTAACCATGCACCATATAAGGGAAGTTAAAGATTCTTGGAAATTTTGGGTTCTAAAATTCGATTAAAACTTGTACATCATTTAACGTGACAAAATCTTTATATTCAAATGCAAAACAGATTGAAAATGTCAAAAGTTTTTGGAAAAGAGGAAAATTCTTCTAAGTGTTCAAGTACCGCATACTTCATGCGGGAGTTGAGTTTACCGCATAATGCTTGTGTTGTACATCCAACTACCGCACAAGCTACCATACAAAGCTTATGCGATAGTTGTAACACCCGAAAATTTATAAGGTAAGTAATTTCCTCCTATTTCTTTAAATTATGTCTATCTGAGAATATGAGTCTTTTATATACTCATGATGATCATTATTATATTGAAATGTTATATAAACTAATTTACCATCTTAATCGTTTAAACCTCGTGCTCATAATCGTGTTAGACTACATATTTGGGTTATGGGGAGGCTGGGGCGAGAGTGCCACGCAGGAGTTGTACCGAGAGTTGAGGACTCGGCGTGATTGTGCCGGCATGATAGTGACATTGTGACTATCGCGGGTCACTCTCACGGAGAGTGTACCGAGAGTGGGGGGTGCTCGCAATTGTGACTTACGATAGTGCCCTTGGCACTAGGGCACTATCGCCGGGCACTATCGACGGGCACTATCGCCGACGGGGTGAAGTGGGTTACATGAATTCTCAGGCGATTTTACCTCATTTGCAACATTTCCCACTTCCCTCTTTCGCGATTCTAGAGCTCCAAAATCAGTTCTTTTCTTCCCCAAAACCCTAACCCTCATAAATACTTCATCTTTTGGTGGTTGGATCTTGCCTACTTTCATTTAGTACCTTCCAAGGGATTTTCTAACGCTTCTTCAAGTCAACTTCTCATCTCCAAGTCTCACCTTCAACTTCTAGGGTTTTCATCTTTTCTAGGTTTTATTCAAAAACCTAGATTGTGAGTTTACTAAACCTTTGTTGAAACTAGATACACATCATTATCTCTTACTTGTATTGTTGTCTATTTTGCTCAAAATGTTCATATCTACATGTCCAAGTATTTGGGTTTCCTTATAGAAATATGTTGGAAATATGTGTAAGTGTATCATGCTATGATTTATTGTATGAGAATCTTGATATGGTGATGACTTCTACTTGGGTTATCTTTATTGGTGCTATCATGTTTACATGACTAAAATGGTTATTAAATGAGTCCTATGTTGGACCTTATATGGTTAGGATGGTGATATTGTACCCATGGTTGGTATTGAAATATACTTGGTTGAAATATACCTCACAGACCTCCTATATGTTTTATGTTGGACGAACCAAGTCAGTAGACACAAGGAGGATGTAGTCTTGGGTGCCACCGTGATGGTATGTACCTAGACCTCCGCCATTCGGGGTAATGCCATGGTTGTAGTCCTCAGATGTGCCAGACCTTTGGGATGTCACTCTTAGTAGTTGGCATTATGGTACATTGTCTGTTTGGGTGGAACTCGATTGGTGCCATGGGTATCCCCCGTTGACTCCAGATATGTTGAGCTTTGGTTAACTGTTGATAAGAATTGTAATTGTGCTATTATGCTATTTCTTGTTCAACTCACTAGGCTTTTTCTTGGCCTAACACTTGTTTGGTGTCGATGTGTATCTCAGGTTCTAGCGGCACCGGTTCTAAGCTGGTATAGTTTCTTGGTGAGAGCTTGGGGAAACTTGCATTTGGACATACCTACTGTAGAAGAACTGTTGGGTTATAGATGACTCCCCTTTTGTAATCTCTTTTCTAGTAATAGAAATTAGATTAATTGGTTGTTATTTATTGTCCGTTAAATTACAACTGTAATTAAACAGGTTTGTATATTTCCCCATTTTTAGGAGGCTCTTGCTATGGCAATTTTTATATACCTCATGTTCGTTTTTCGGATTTTTGTTATCCCTATTTTTAGGGTTTTACAAGTTGGTATCAGAGATTTAGTTTAAGTAAACTAGGTATTGTTTTAGCATATTTAGACTTAAGATTTAGACTTTATTGTTCCACTATCCACTTGGGGTAGAAATCCTAGGTAGGGAGAGCGTTAGGATTTACGGAATTACTCTAATTGAAAGTTGTGATGATGGTGACAAGAATTCTTGTGTATAATTCGTTCATAATTTCACTTAGCTACTGCTATTATGAATGTATTGTGACGTGAGCATACTTGATGTACTATTGTTATGATAATTGATGAAGGTATTCGTACGTACCCTGAGTTCAACTCGCATAGTCTTTTCTCAATCTATTTCTCGTACATGTATGGTAGTTATCAATGGTAACCACTCGGAGTAGATTACCGAATATGCCAGAGGGTCATGTCGAAGATGAATCTACGACTGACCAACCCCATGTGGTCGCAATTAATGAGAGGCCATCAAGGGCCAATGTCTTGGGAGGAGGGATCGAGCTGATACCCCGAACCAACATTGCCACTAACAACCCGGTCGTGGAAGAAGTGACCATGGAAACCAGGATCAGGGATAGCATGATGCAGGCCATGAACTCGACTATGGCACAACAACAAGAGTTCTTCATGAAACTCTTGGAGGATCGAGATGCTAGTCACCGACAACCTGAAGCTATGGCGGAAAACGTAATGATGGGGTCGGGCGGTGGACCGGCCATTGTGGTAACGGAGGATTAGGGTTCTGTAAATCCGGTGGTGTAAATCCGGTGGTGTGCATGTATTGGCTGAAGGAAGTGGAGATGGCTTTTGAGTCGAGCGAGTGCGATGTCTCACGATGGGTAAGTTCGCTTCCCAACTACTTCGGGGTGAGGCCCTGATCTGGTGGAACCTCAAACGTTCCGCCCTCACTCCCGAAGTTTTGGCAAAGTTGACTTGGCCTGTTTTCAAGCATAAGATTATAGACGAGTACTGCAGTGAACGGTCGCTAGACAAGCTGGAAGGGAATTCCGAGGTTTGAAGAAAGGGACTCTATCCGTCGCTGACTACTCCAACATTTTCTTGGAAAATCTAAACTTGGTGGGTCACCTAGTCCTTGATGGAGGTCAAAAATCAAGGCTTACCAGTGTGGATTGTCGGTCGGTATAAGGACGACAGTGAGGAACGCGAGGGGATTGACACTGCAGGATGTAATCGAAGAATCCTTGTTAGTGGAAGATGACATGATGGCGGAGAAGGATGAGAGAGGTCACGTGGGTGACAATTGTAAGTGGGAAGGTCCATCCGGGCCCGTTCGTCAAGTTAGGTCATTTGTCGGCGGAAGAGCTAGAGATAATCATCGAGAGGCACGATGGTTCCATAAGAGCAAAGCCAAGCACTCTGGCCCATGCGACTCCAAACCTCACTCGGGTCCCGTGGAGTGTGCCAAGTGCGACAAGAAGGGCCATGCGATTCGGGATTGCCCTATCCGAGGGTCGGTATGCTTCGAATGTCAGGAACCAGGGAACATGAAGAGGGATTGCCCGAAGCTTGTGGGTAGCCACCATGGAGGTTCTTTGGGATTGACGACACGGGTCAAGTAACCATCGAGGCTGCCGAGCCGAGCTTTTCGAATGACTGCCGTGGAGTCAAAGGAGATGGCCGATGTGGTTTTGGGTACGTTCCTAGTAAATCCTTTCCTGCTCGTGTATTATTTGAGTCGGGTGCTACATGTTCTTTTGTATCAGTTATTTTCTGTAAATAATTCATCACTCCTACTAGTGACCTTCCCGATGCACTAGTAGTAGAAGTAGCTAATGGAGATAAAGTGATCATCTGAGATTGTTTCTACGGTCGCACTCTAGAGATCTATGGGCATTGTTTCGTTGTAGATTTTCTACCTATGGCTATAGGAGGGTTCGACGTGGTTATAGGCATGGATTGGTTGGTGAGGAATAAGGCTGACACATTTTGCTACAAAAAGATGATCCAAGTGCCTTTGCTGGAAAATGGTGTGGTCACCATCTACGGGGAGAAAGGGAAGAGGAATAATCCTATCATTTCCTCACTTAAAGCTCGTAAGTTTCTAACGAAGGGTTACCCTTCCTACCTGGCTTATGTGGTGGACATGAAGAAAGAGAAGAAGTCAGTGGAAGATGTGAAGGTCGTGCAAGATTATCCAGACGTCTTTTCGGAAGACTTACCCGGGTTACCGTTGGAACGGCAAGTGGAGTTTCAAATCGACCTCACTTCGAGAGCGGCTTCGATAGCCCGTGCTCCCTATCGATTGGCCCCGACGAAAATGAAAGAGATGATGATGATGCAACTTCAAGAGTTGTTGGAGAAGGGCTTCATCCGACCGAGTTCGTTACCTTGGGGAGCACCGGTTTTGTTCGTGAAGAAGAAGGATGGATCCATGCAGATGTGTATCGACAACCAAAAGTTAAACAAAGTCACGGTGAAGAACAACTATCCTCTACCTCGCATCGACGGTCTTTTTGATCAACTTCAAGGCGCGGGATGCTTCTCAAATATTGATCTTTGATCCGGATACCATCAAGTGAGAGTGAAGAAGGATGACATTCTGAAGACGGCTTTCCGGACGCGATACGGTCACTATGAGTTCTTGGTGATGCCTTTCGGCTTAACCAACGCTCCGGCCGTATTTATGGAGTTGATGAACCGTGTGTGTCGCCCATTCTTGGACAAATCTGTGATCGTTTTTATCGACGATATTTTAATTTATTCAAGGGATGAGTCTGAGCATGGGAAGCATTTATGGGAGGTGTTGGAGGTCCTAAGGAGGGAGAAGCTGTATGAAAAATTCTCGAAGTGCAAATTTTGGCTCCAAGAAGTGCAATTCTTGGGGCATCTGGTGTCTAGAGATGGGGTGAAGGTAGACCCAGCAAAGATCGAGGCAATGATGAGTTGGGAGTTTCCCACAAGTTCGATAGAGATTCGAAGTTTCTTGGGTTTGGCGGGTTACTACCGGTGTTTCATTCAAGATTTTTCCAAGATAGCTACGCCGCTTACCTCACTCACAAAAAAGAACGTCAAGTTCCTTTGGACCGATGCATAAGATCGAGCTTTCCAAACGCTCAAGAACTGATTGTGCGAAGCTCCAATATTATCCTTACCCGAGGGATCGGAAGACTTCGTAGTGTATAGTGATGCTTCCAAGATGGGTCTCGGGTACGTACTTATGCAACATCGTAAGGTAATAGCCTATGCGTCGCGACAACTAAAGGAGCATGAGAAGAAATATCTGACTCATGACTTGGAATTGCGGCAGTAGTTTTTGCATTGAAGTTGTGGCGACACTACTTGTATGGGACAAAGTGTACTCTTTTCACGGATCACAAGAGTCTTAAGTACATCTTCGATAAAAAGGAACTCAACATGCGGCAAAGAAGGTGGCTTGAGCTTTTGAAGGATTACAATTGTGACCTACTCTGTCATCCCAGTAAGGCCAACGTGGTGGCGGATGCATTGAGTCTAAGGAGCCATGATGGTGGTATCAAGTTGTCCCTTACGAGGATCGATGTGGTATCGAGTTTGTTGGAAAGCATAATGATGAGTCAAGTGGAAGCACTTAAGGAGAAGAACCTCAAATCCGAAGTCATGGTAAAGCAAAGGGAACTCTTAACGGAAGACTGATGGAGGACAATCCAACCACATGAAAGATTCCTTGGTGATTCAAGATGGCCCAGTTACAAGATCAAGATCGAAACTGATCAAAGAAGCTTTGAAGAGTTTAGTTGCGGAGATTCAAATAAAGTCCGTTGAAGATTTGCATGTAACGCACGGTATTATGCTTATTGGAGCTTTGGATCAATGATGGAGCTTAAAGAAGGCTTTTATTTGAAGATTGCAAGCTTTTGGGCCATTTCATAGAATAAACCCATGATCAATATTTTGGCAGCCCAAGATTGAACTAATTTCTTTTGTTTATGTTGAATTTCGGCCCAATAAATTTGTGTATAGAGCCCAATCCGTTTTTTAGGCCCATGTTAAAGTTTAGGTGTTTAAAGTCTTTGAATAATGATTTAGATTATGTCTAGATTCATGAATTAAAGGTATGTCTTTAATTCTTGATTGAAATTTAAGTCTTAGTCTTTATGGAGAGTCTTTTGGGGTGTCTTTTAAACCCTATAAATAGGAGCCTTTGTAATCATTTGAAATCATCATCCAAGTAATATAAATACTTTCTTTTGAGTTTAACTCATTTTGTGAGCTGTGATTCCTTGCGAGAGCGTTCATAGTTCAAGAACTTATCAAGATTGTGAGCACGATCTTGTGGCGTTTCTGATTCCTTTGGTTCTTAGTTTTATAACTAACGGGTCAAGGATTTGCTCTAGGTTAGTTGAAGATTCCTATACCTGGGATATTCGCTTCCTAAACTATCTCATACGAAGGTTCCAAGTTTCTTAACTTGCGGGTCGACGTTTCGTATCATTTGGTATCAGAGCTAAGATTTGGTTTCTTCTAATCAATCTTTCTTATATATTTCCTTATATCTTTTATCTTGCTTTTCCTAGTTCTACTTCTTCACCGTCTTCTTCCTAAATCTACTTCTTCATCTTCTTCTATTCTCTCAAAGAAAAAAAAAGAAAAAAAAAACATCCAACAAAGTCACAAAAAAAAGATCTAAAAAAAGAGAGAGAAAAAAACAAAAGTGCCAAAAAAAGAAAAAAAGAGGGAAAGCGTGAAAAAAAAAGTTGTATTCTTGGTTGAATTTCTATTCTTATCTCAATATTAATCGAGTAACCCCCGAAAAATTCCAATTTTAAAAGTCAATTGAGTGCAAACACGAGAGATTCGTGAGGACAAAAATCTATTTTATACTAACAGTTAAGTATGTCGAAAAAGAATCCTAATTCACAGGGAAATCCATCTAACGATGAAAGGGAGAATGATTTTACTATTCGAGCCATGCAACAACAGTTTCAACGACTTGGAGTTGTACTAGAAGGTGTAATGGCATGATTGGATAGAATTGAAAGGAGGACGGAAGAAGAACCACCTACGCCACGATCTTATCGAGAAGAGGAGTACGAAGGGGAGGAAGAATTTGAAGATGGACCACGACATCCAAGAAGAAGACATGGTAATAGAAGACGAAATCAAAGGGCTGATGGGGGTTTAGCAACATCAAAATGAAAATTCCACAATTTCAAGGGAAGAGTGATCCGGAAGCTTATTTGGAATGGGAAAAAAAGGTGGATCTTATATTTGACTGCAAGAACTATTCTGAAGATAAAAAGGTAAAACTAGCTGCCATTGAATTCACGGAATATGCAATTGTATGGTGGGATCAATTGGTAACAAACCGAAGGAGATATGGTGAGAGGCCTATTTCTACTTGGGATGAAATGAAAGCGGTTATGCGGAAGAGGTTTGTTCCTTCTCACTATTTTAGAGATTTGTATTGCAAATTACAATCTTTGAATCAGGGAACAAAATCTGTTGAGGACTATTACAAGGAGATGGAGATTGCTATGATTCGAGCAAATGTTGAAGAAGATAGGGAGGCAACCATGGCAAGATTTTTGAGTGGCCTAAATCATGACATTGCCAATGTGGTGGAACTTCAATATTGTGTGGAACTTGAAGACATGGTGCATACGGCCATGATAGTTGAGAGGCAACTAAAGAAGAGGAATACCTATTCAAGGGGTCAAACATATAGTTTCCAGCCCCAAAATAAACATAAGGGAGAGGCATTCAAGGGTACCAATTCATCCACTTCAAAATCCCAAAATGAAGGTAGCAAAGTGGACAAGGGTAAAGGTATTGGTTCTACCCATTCTAAATCTCGTGAAATTAAGTGTTTTCGTTGTCTAGGTATGGGACATATGGCATCACAATGTCCAAACAAAAGAGCCATGATTCTTCGTGAAAGTGGTGAAGTGGAGTCTGAAAGTGAAAAAGATGATTCCATGGATGAGGAAGAGGACTTGGAGAAAACCGAGGCAGAAAATGGTGAACTATTGGTGGTGAAAAAAGCTTTGAACTTGCAAGTGAAGGTGGATGACACGCAACACCGGGAAAACATATTTCATACACGATGTTTGGTGCAAGGCAAGGTATGTACTTTAATCATTGACGGTGGGAGTTGTGCAAATGTTGTAAGTACCGAAGTTGTTGAGAAGTTAAATTTGCACACTCTAAAACATCCACTACCATATAAACTTCAATGGCTAAATGAATGTGGGGAAGTGAAAGTGACCAAACAGGTATTGATCTCCTTTTCCATTGGTCAATAAAAAGATGAAGTAATGTGTGATGTTGTTCCAATGCATGTCAGCCACATACTTTTGGGGAGGCCGTGGAAATTTGACCGAAGAGTTATCTATGATGGCTTTCGTAATCAGTACACTTTCAAACATCATGACAAGAAAGTTGTTCTTGTGTCGTTATCTCCACAACAAGTTCATGAGGATCAAATTAAAATGATCACCGCAAGGCGAGTGAGAGAGGCTGAAAAGAAAAATAATGAGTGTGGTGCATCGAGGGAAAAACAGAGTGATGAAAACAAATTAAAAGGTGAAAAGGAGGAAAAGAAAAGAGAGAAAATCAAGTCAATTTTTTTTGCAAAATCGAGTGAAGTCAAGAGGGTGATAGTAGAAAACAAGAGGGTGATGGTTTTGGTTTTCAAGGAGGCTTGTTTGAGTGCTAGTGAGCTAACCCAAAATCTTCTGAGTTTTGTTGTGAATCTTTTGCAGGAATATGATGATGTCTTTTTGAAGGAAGAGCCAAGTGGATTGCCACCTCTACGAGGAATAGAGCACCAGATTGATTTCATTCCAGGGGCTACTCTTCCAAATCGTCCAGCTTATAGAGCTAACCCCGAGGAGACAAAAGAGATCCAAAGACAAGTGGAAGATTTATTGTCAAGAGGAAGGATTCGAGAATCCATGAGTCCTTGTGCCGTTCCCGTGATTGTGGTGCCCAAAAAGACTGGAGAATGGAGAATGTGCACCGATTGCAGAGCCATCAACCAAATCACGGTAAAGTATCGCTATCCTATTCATAGGTTAGATGACATGCTAGATGAGTTGCATGGGGCTGTCATTTTTTCCAAAATTGATCTTAAAAGTGGGTATCATCAGATTAGAATAAGAGAAGGAGATGAATGGAAAACCGCATTCAAAACAAAATCTGGATTGTACGAGTGGTTAGTTATGCCTTTTGGATTAACTAATGCACCTAGTACATTCATGAGATTGATGAATCATGTGTTGCGTGAGTTTATTGGTAAATTTGTCGTCGTTTACTTTGATGACATCTTGATTTATAGTAAAAATATGGAAGATCACATGATGCATTTACGTGATGTTTTGGACACCTTGAGAAATGAATCTTTGTATGCTAACTTGAAAAAATGAACATTTTGTATGGACAAAGTTGTTTTTCTAGGATTTGTTGTTAGTGTTAAGGGAATTGAAGTGGATCTTGAGAAGGTCAAGGCAATCCAAGAATGGCCAACTCCAACAACGGTTTCGGAGGTAAGAAGCTTTCATGGGCTAGCTAGCTTCTATCGAAGATTTCTTCGTGACTTTAGCACCATAGCCGCCCCACTCAATGAACTTGTGAATAAAGAGGTAAGTTTTCATTGGGGAGAAAAGCAACAAGCTGCATTTGACTTATTGAAGGAAAGGTTGACCTCTTCTCCTATTCTTGCATTACCAAATTTTGATAAGATGTTTGAACTTGAGTGTGATGCATCCGGGGTAGGTATTGGGGCTGTTTTAATTCAAGAACGCCGTCCCATTGCATATTTTAGTGAAAAACTAAAAGTGGCACAATTGAATTATTCAACATATGATAAAGAGCATTATGCTTTTGTAAGGTCTTTACAAACATGGCAACATTATTTGAGACCAAAAGAGTTTGTGATTCACACGGATCATGAATCTCTTAAGTATCTCAAGGGTCAAGGTAAGATAAGTAGAAGGCATATCAAGTGGGTTGAGTTTATCGAGTCATTTCCTTATGTGATTAAATACAAGAAAGGAAAAGAAAACATTGTGGCCGATGCGTTGTCTAGACGTCATAGTCTTATCACCACTTTGAGTTCTAAACTTCTTGGATTTGAATCAATTAAGGAAATGTATGAGGATGATTCTGATTTTTCTTCTCTATATGTTTCATGTGAACATGGATCAATTGACAAATTCTATAAACAAGAAGGTTATTTGTTTAAAGAAAACAAGTTGTGCATTCCAAAGTGTTCCATGCGTGAATTGCTTGTGCGTGAGGCTCATGGGGGAGGTTTGATGGGTCACTTTAGTGTTCAAAAGACTTTACATGTTTTAAAAGAACATTTATTTTGGCCAAAAATGGGTGAAGATGTTAATAAAATTTGTGAAAGATGTCTAACTTGTAAACAAGCCAAATCAAAATCGAAGCCCCATGGATTGTATACCCCGCTACCAATTCCTTCTGAACCTTGGGTAGACATATCCATGGACTTTGTGCTAGGATTGCCTAGAACAAAGAATGGTCGAGATTCTATTTTTGTTGTTGTTGATCGATTTTCCAAGATGGCACACTTTATTCCTTGTCATAAAACAGATGATGCCTCACACATTGTTGATTTGTTCTTTAAAGAAATAGTGCGTCTACATGGTGTGCCACGCACTATTGTGAGTGATAGGGATGTCAAATTTTTGAGTCATTTTTGGCGTGTGCTTTGGAGTAAACTGGGTACTAAGATTTTATTCTCTACTGCAAGTCATCCACAAACTGATGGGCAGACTGAAGTAGTTAATAGAACTTTGTCTCAATTACTTAGAGCCGTTGTTTCAAAGAATTTGAAAAGTTGGGAGAGTTGCTTGCCGTTTGTAGAGTTTGCTTATAATCGAAGTGTGCATTTTGCTACTAACTATTCTCCTTTCGAGACTGTGTATGGCTTCAATCCCCTGAGTCCCCTTGATCTCGTTCCTATCCCCATTAAAGAGCGTGCCAGTCTAGATGGAAAAAGGAAGGCTGAATTGGTGAAACAATTGCATGAGAAGGTAAGACTCAACATTGAGAAGAGGACAAAACAATACTTGAAGCAAGCAAACAAAGGTAGAAAGAGAGTTGTGTTTGAACCTGGTGATTGGGTATGGTTACACTTGAGGAAAGAGAGATTCCCAGCAAAAAGAAGATCAAAGTTGCAACCTAGAGGAGATGGACCATTCCAAGTCCTCGAAAGAATCAATGATAATGCTTATAAGTTAGATCTTCCTGGTGAGTATCAAGTAATCTCTACTTTTAATGTTGTTGATCTTTCTCCCTATGATGTAGGTGATGATTCGTGGACGAATCCTTTTTAAGGGGGAGTGAATGATGAAGGACAATCCAACCACATGAAAGATCCCTTGGTGATTCAAGATGGCCCAGTTACAAGATCAAGATCGAAACTGATCAAAGAAGCTTTGAAGAGTTTAGTTGCGGAGATTTAAATAAAGTCTGTTGAAGATTTGCATGTAACGCACGGTATTATGCTTATTGGAGCTTTGGATCAATGATGGAGCTTAAAGAAGGCTTTTATTTGAAGATTGAAAGCTTTTGGGCCATTTCAAAGAATAAACCCATGATCAATATTTTGGCAGCCCAAGATTGAACTATTTTCTTTTGTTTATGTTGAATTTGGGCCCAATAAATTTGTGTATAGAGCCCAATCCGTTTTTTTAGGCCCATGTTAAAGTTTAGGTGTTTAAAGTCTTTGAATAATGATTTAGATTAAGTCTAGATTCATGAATTAAAGGTATGTCTTTAATTCTTGATTGAAATTTAAGTCTTAGTCTTTATGGAGAGTCTTTTCGGGTGTCTTTTAAACCCTATAAATAGGAGCCTTCGTAATCATTTGAAGTCATCATCCAAGAAATATAAACACTTTCTTTTGAGTTTAACTCATTTTGTGAGCTGTGATTCCTTGCGAGAGCGTTCATAGTTCAAGAACTTATCAAGATTGTGAGCACGATCTTGTGGCATTTCTGATTCCTTTGGTTCTTAATTTTATAACTAACGGGTCAAGGATTTGCTCTAGGTTAGTTGAAGATTCCTATACCTGGGATATTCGCTTCCTAAACTATCTCATACGAAGGTTCCAAGTTTCTTAACTTGCGGATCGATGTGGTATCGAGTTTGTTAAAAAGCATAATGATGAGTCAAGTGGAAGCACTTAAGGAGAAGAACCTCAAATCTGAAGTCATGGTAAAGCAAAGGGAACTCTTAACGGAAGACGGTCGTGGACTCAAGCTTTTTCAAGGGCGAATTTAGTTGTCGAAGGTTGGGGGAAATCGTGGCCTACTTCTCGAAGAAGCGCACAAATCAAAGTATTCTATACGTCCCGGTAGCACCAAGATGTATAGGGACTTGAAACTGAATTATTGGTGGCCGGTGATGAAGTTGGAAATGGCCAATTACGTGGAGAGGTGCGTCACGTGCCTCCAAGTCAAGGCGGAACATCAAAGACCGTACGGAAGTTTGCAACCGTTGTCCATTCTCGAGTGGAAATGAGACAACATCACCATGGATTTTGTGACGAAGCTACCAAAGACCTTGCGCGACCATGACACCATTCGGGTAATTGTTGACCGGCTAGCCAAGAGTGCGCATTTCCTTGCGATGCGGGAGACTTTTCCAATGGAGAAATTGGCCAAGCTTTATATTGATGAAGTGGTGTCGAGGCACGGAGTTCTGCAATGTATCATATCAGATCGGGATAGTCGCTTCACTTCGAACTTTTGGGCAAGCTTACAGAAAGAGTTGGGCACTAGACTGAATTTGAGCACTGCGTATCATCCTCAAATGTATGGTCAAATCGAGAGGACGATCCAGACGCTAGAGGATATGTTGAGGTCGTGTGTAATAGATTTTGGAGGAAGTTGGGACTCACATCTACCTTTGGTAGAGTTTGCGTACAACAACAATTACCATTCTAGTATCGGAGTGGCACCGTTCGAGGCATTATATGGACGGAAGTGTAGAACCCCAGTTTGTTGTCTTGAAGTGGGCGATAACCAATTTACCGGTCCGGAAATAGTTCAAGAGACAGCGGACAAGGTGAAGGAAATTCGGGAGAGGCTAAAGGCGGCGCAAGACCGACAGAAGAGTTATGAGGAGACCGGTAGAGTTTCAAGTACACAACCGTGTCATGTTGAAAGTATCTCCATGGAAGGGGATTATCCGTTTTGGGAAGCGCGGGAAGCTTAGTCCTCGTTTCCTTGGACCTTTCGTCATTTTGGAGAAAATTGGTTTACAAGCCTACCGGTTGGACTTACCACCGGAAATGAATGGAATACATCTTACGTTCCACGTGTGTTGCCTTCGAAAGTGTCTAGCCGAGGAGGAAAGAGTTATTTCTTTGACGGAAATTCGGGTAGATAATTGGAATCGTTGTGTGGAAGAACCGGAGGCGATCTTAGAATCAAAAGTGAAGAAGTTGTGGCATAAGGACGTGGTTATGGTTAAAGTCCAATGGAAACACCGTCAGGGTGCTAACATTACTTGGGAATCTGAAGATGATATGAAGAAGCGTTACCCTAACTTATTTAACGTAGGATGAGATTTCTGGGATGAAATCCCAATTAGGTGGGGAGGATTGTAACACCCGGAAATTTATAAGGTAAGTAATTTCCTCCTATTTCATTAAATTATGTCTATCTGAGAATATGAGTCTTTTATATGCGCATGTTGATCATTATTATATTGAAATGTTATATAAACTGATTTATCATCTTAATCGTTTTATCCTCGCGCTCATAATCGTGTCAGACTACATTTTTGGGTTGTGGGGAGGCTGGCGCGAGAGTGCATTGTGATAGTGACATTGTCACTATCGCCGGTCACTCTCGTGGAAGTTGTACCGAGAGTTGAGGACTCGGCGCGATTGTGCCGGCGTGATAGTGACATTGTCACTATCGTAGGTCACTCTCGCGGAGAGTGTACCGAGAGTGGGGGTGCTCGCGATTGTGACTTGCAATAGTGCCCTTAGCACTATCGCTGGGGACTATCGCCGACGGGGTGCAGTGAGTTAAATGAATTCTCAGCCGATTTTACCTCATTTGCAACATTTCCCACTTCCCTCTTTGGCGATTCTAGAGCTCCAAAATCAGTTCTTTTCTTCCCCAAAACCCTAACCCTCATAAATACTTCATCTTTTGGTGGTTGGATCTTGCCTACTTTCATTTAGTACCTTCCAAGGGATTTTCTAGGGCTTCTTCAAGTCAACTTCTCATCTCCAAGTCTAACCTTCATCTTCTAGGGTTTTCATCATTTTTAGGCTTTATTCAAAAACCTATATTGTGAATTTACTAAACCTTTGTTAAAACTAGATACACATCATTATCTCTTACTTGTATTGTTGTCTATTTTGCTTAAAATGTTCATATATACATGTCCAAGTATTCGGGTTTCCTTATGGAAATATGTTGGAAATATGTGTAAGTGTATCATGCTATGATTTATTGAATGAGAATCTTGATATGGTGATGACTTCTACTTGGGTTATCTTTATTGGTGCTATCATGTTTACATGACTAAAATGGTTATTAAATGAGTCCTATGTTGGACCTTATATGGTTAGGATGGTGATATTGTACCCATGGTTGGTAATGAAATATACTTGGTTGAAATATACCTCACAAACCTCCTATATGTTTTATGTTGGACGAACCAAGTCAGTAGACACTAGGAGGATGTAGTCTTGGGTGCCACCGTGATGGTATGTGCCTAGACCTCCGCCATTCGGGGTAATTCCATGGTTGTAGTCCTCGGATGTGCCAGGCCTTTGGGATGTCACTCTTAGTAGTTGACATTAAGGTACATTGTCTCTTTGGGTGGAACTCGATTGGTGCTATGGGTATCCCCCGTTGACTCCAGATATGTTGAGCTTTGGTTAACTGTCGATAAGAATTGTAATTGTTCTATTATGCTATTTCTTGTTCAACTCACTAGGCTTTTCTTGGCCTAACACTTGTTTGGTGTCGATGTGTATCTCAGGTTCTAGCGGCGCTGGTTCTAAGTTGGTATAGTTGCTTGGGTGAGAGCTTGGGGAAACTTCCATTTCGACATACCTACTGTAGAAGAACTGTTGGTTTATAGATGACACCTCTTTTGTAATCTATTTTCTAGTAATAGAAAATAGATTAGTTGGTTGTTATTTATTGTCCGTTAAATTACAACTGTAATTAAACAGGTTTGTATATTTCTCCATTTTTTGGAGGCTCTTGCTATGGAAATTTTTATATACCTCATTCATTTTTTCGAATTTTTGTTATGCCTATTTTTAGGGTGTTACAGTAGTTGTTCTCGGTAAGTAATCATTCCTATTTTATGCAAAAGTTTGAACCAAGTCAAACTGTTGACTTTTAAAGTCAAATAATTTTTTACCCAATTACATGTTGCCACATGTCCTGTTTAGTTTAAAAGGTTCCCTCTCAGAACCTTTCGTTTATTGTTTCCTTTGGCACTTAAACTCTCTCTCTCTCTCTAAAACTACACTTCGCATCCATTCTCATAATTCATCGATCTTCACTTATAGATTCCCAGTTACATTCTCGATTACATATTCTACACTCGATTTGTCATCAATCAATCCCTGAATCGATCAATTTTGTAGGGTTTTGCACCCTATCGACCCGACTGTTCATCTTCTTTGATGTTCCATTAGGGTTCTATCGACCCTGGTTTGGTCAAGAATATGTAAAAAGAACGTGGATTAAGTGGTTAAAACACTCAATTGAACCCGTTTGTGCTCCTCTTTCATCTTTTATGATTTTGGTATTCGGGTTAATGTTATTATTCTTAAGTTTATTTGTCTATGTCTAAAAGTTCCTGCACATCACTCAATCTTATTTTATGCGGTAGTTAAGTATACCGCACAACTCTTGTGTGGTATACCCAACTCCCACACATCAAACAAACATATATAAGGCAGACAAACAGGCTAGATCTCTACTTCAAGATTGATAGCTACAAAGATTGGAAACCAGATGAAAGTGGCAAACTGCATCAACAATTATGAACAGTTTAAAGCCAAAACTGTTGAAAGCTTGGGGGAAACTTATAAGATATTTGTATCCTTGCTCAATGAATTGGAAAAGAATAAGGTGAAGAAGAAGCAGAATGAGAATAATGTGAAGTTTCTAAGTGTTTTGCAACCTGAGTGGAAGAAGCACACTCGGAGGATGAAACAAATGAAGGATCTGATTGAAATTCCTCTACATGAAGTATATGAAACACTTACACAGAATGAAGAGGAAAGAGAATATAAGAAGAAAATTGAAAAGCAAGTAGCTGATGCAGTTGCCTTAGTTGTTGAAAAGAAGACGGAGAAAGAAAAGAAGGACAAGAAAAAGAAAAATAAAGTTGTAATTTCCAGTTCTGATGGGTCTGATAGTGATAATTATGATTCTGGTGATGGTGAGAATCTCAAGCAAGCCATGATCTTGTTAGCCCGAGCCTTTCATAAGAAGTTCTATAAGAAGTCATGGTCCAATAGCCAGAGGTACTCATCAGGGTCATGGAGTTATGAGCAAAAGAAGGTGGAAAATCCAGTTTAATGTTATAATTGTGGTAAGATCGACCACTTTGCAAAAGATTTCCAGAAGCCTAACTTATGGAATCCTGAATAATACAAGAACAAGATTCTTCTGGACAAGCAGAAAGAGGCTGGAAAAGCTTTGATGGTCGAGGATGACCACTGGTTGGATTTCACTGGCTCAGAAGGAGAAAGAGAAAAGAATGCTCACATGTGCTTGATGGGGAAGGAGGTGAAATTTGATGAGTCTGATGAAGAGACTTCTGAAGATGTAAACAAATTTTCTGAATCTGGGTTTTTGATGAAAATGGAAACCATGATGGTTGAAAAAGCATCAAAAAAATTTCAAAAGGAGAAAAGCATAGGTGCGAAAAAGCATCAAAACATTTTTGATCTCAGTAAGAAAATTGTTGGGAACAAAAACTTGAATGATTCTTTGAAGAAAGCTTCTACTGATTTTGAAAAACAAAAAGCTTGTTTAGAAAGTCAAATTTTTGAAGCCGTTTCCATGTTCAATATGTGTGAACTTGAAAAGCAAGAGTTTGTTGTGAAACATAACAAGTTACAATTTGAAAACAAAACTTTGCATAAAAAGTTAAATGGTTTGGAACCTAAGCTTTACGCTAGAGGTCAAACAGATCAAACCATTCATTTAAACAAACCAAAGCAATTTACATCTTTTAAGGATAATTGGGGTATTGGATATGATAATCCACATTATCTAAAGAAAGCGATTCGAAAATAACCAACTTTAAATAATTTTGATTTCTTACAAGTGGATGATAAAACTCCGCATTTGAAATCCAAATTTGTCACTAAATCATCTGATGAGGTGGAAGCCAAGGAAGATGAAAATAGGAGAAATACAAAAAAAATGCAACTACCATTCTACTATGATAAGCTGATTGATAGTTATCTATCTAAACAACCTAAATTTCTTTCAAATTACTATTTTCAAAGCTATTCTACTGAGGAATTGGAGGCTAAACCTGTTGAAGCTAAAATTTATGTACCTCTACTCATCTTGGAAAGTAAATTTTCTAAGCTTGAGAATACTTTAGTGGATGAGAGAATTTTGGTTGATTTAGAAAAGATTGTGTTTTCCACTGTGATTTTCAATATAGAGTTAAAATATTCTAAAGCTCCTAAATTTGATGATGTTGGTGTAGACTTTTTTGAGGATGTATTTGATTTTTTACATTCCGATGATTGTGACGATGGATGTGTTAAGAACTTTGACTTCACTACTAAACTTCCAGATCATTCTACATTTGTTATTCATACTGATGCTTTACCAAGTGTATTTGAGAAAGGTGAATCATCAACTAAGGTTGATGAATCAGTTCTTCTGAGTACCTATTATGTTACAGATAAAAAACAAAAGAAAAGGCGCTCACATAAACGGACCAACACGGGTAAGCATAAGAAAGCACAAACTCTAAAATCTCATGGTTCTAGCAAGCCTAAATCTTCTGTTTCAGATTTGAAAAGTAAAAGGTTTGAGGCAAAGCTTTAATGGCGACCGAAAAACAAGATTGCAGAGGTGACAAAATCATTTTCTAATAGAGATAATAGGTTTACTGTTAGTGTTCCTGATGTACTAGGTGACGTTGCTTATCATAAATCAAATTGTAACTTCTTACAAGACGTATACAATAAAGCAATTGATCCAATTATCTCCGTATACTATTCAGTCTACCAATATTTGACAAAATGATTTTGCTACTCGACCATATTCTGATTGTTAGGTTGGTTCTTATTATATACATCACTCAAATGTTTTTCAAAGAAAAGGAGGACCCAAATTCAAATGGGTGCCAAAATCTTGTGCTAACTTGACAGGACCCATCTATAAATGGGTACCTAAACTTGTTGTTGTCTGATTTCTCCTGTGCAGACCCGTCATATTTGGTATTTGGATTCAGGTTGTTCCAAGCATATGACAGGGCAGAAAGATATTTTATCTAATTATATTCAGAGAAATTTTGCGGCAAGGTCAGATTTGGTAATGACATGTTTTCACCAATACTTGGATTCGGAGATGTCATGCAAGAGAACATAACAATTAAAAAGGTTAGCTATGTTGAAGGATTAGGACACAGTTTGTTCAGCATTGGTCAGTTTTGCGATAAAGATTTGGAGGTAAATTTCATGGCTAATAGATGTTGTGTCAGAACTGAAGACATAAAAGAACTCTTGGTCGGTACACGAAAGTCAAATATCTACACAATTAATTTGTCCAATGTTAAATCAGATAATGTTGTGTGTCTACTGTCGAAAGCCTCTCTGCAAGAAAGATGGTTATGGCATAGAAGGCTATCTCACCTCAACTTTCGTTACATTAACAAGTTGGTAAATAGGAATTTGGTGAAAGGACTTCCAGAGCTTAAGTATGAAAAATAACATATGTGTGATGTGTGTGAGAAAGGAAAAATGAAAAGAGCTTCTCATAAGCCTAAGCCTGAACCTAGTACATGTGCTTCATTAGAGTTGTTGCATATCGATCTCTGTGGTCCCATGCGAACACAAAGCATCAACGGCAAGAAGTACGTTCTAGTGATCGTGGATGATTATTCAAGATACACTTGGATCAAATTTCTGAGATTAAAAGTTGAGACGCCCGATGTCATCATCTCATTTTTGAAGACCATCTAAGTGAACTTGCAGAAGACAGTTAAGCTACTCAGAACTGATAATGGCACAGAATTCAAGAACAAAATCATTGAAGATTATCTCGAATCGGTCGGGATAAGTCATCGGTTTTCTGCTGCCAGAACTCCAGAACAGAATGGGGTAGTTGAAAGAAGGAACAAAACTTTTAGTCGATGTTTCATGCACTATCCTAAGCCATTCTGACTTACGCTTATTTTTGTAGGCTGAAGCTGTGTCTACTGCTTGTTATATCAAAACAGATCTATCATTCATCACCGGTTTGGTAAAACACAATATGCTTTAATTAACAATAGGATACCTAGCATCAAACATTTTCACATCTTTGGATGCAGAGTCTACTTGAAGAAGTCAAAGATTGTGGTTGAGAGCGTCAACGTTACATTTGATGAAAAGTTGGTTTCTGAGCACCTCAGTTCAGAACCCAACCGAAGTTTTAGCTTTCGGATAAATTAGTCCAGAACATGTTTCTAGTTTTACTAATTCGGATAAAGCTTCTACATCTACATCACATTTAACATGATTAAATTTATTATTTAAACATTTTTACGATGAGTTTCTAGGATCTAAACTGACTAAACTTGTTGTGATTAACAGATCCGAAGACTTACGTGCAAATCAACCAATCACATCAGATATCTCAACTGAATCCAATTCCTCGATTCAGAATGAAACTCAAGTTTGAACACCAACTCAATCAGTTGAATTTGCACATGATACTGAAGAGCCAGAAGTTGCACATTCAGTTGGATGCACTGTCATGCCTACTCAACAAACATCAAATATCCAACAAACTAACACTTCTGCACCAGTTACTTCAACTGAACCCCAACAAGAAAAAGATATTGGATATTTAGATGATCAACATGATCAGCGTACATCTAATCCACTCCCTCACATAAACAAGTCGACCAAAGAGCACCTGGTTCATCAAATTATTGGAGATCCTTCAAATACTGTGCAAACTAGGTCTGCAACAGCAAATGAATGCATTTTGATTCTTTTCTAAGCAAGATTGAACCGAAAAAAGTTTCAGAAGCTCTTCCTGATCTAGATTAGATTACAGCTATGCAAGAAGAGCTCATCCTAGTTGATGTGCTTAAAGATTGGTGACTCGTACCCCAACCTGAAGGAAAAACTATCATTGGCACGAAATGAGTATTCAAGAACAAGAAGGATGAGGATGGTGTCATTGTAATAAACAAAACAAGACATGTTACTAAAGGATATCAAGAAGAGTCAAGCATTTATAATGATGAGACATATGCACCAGTTGCACGCATTGAGGCAATCAGGATGTTCCTAGCCTATGTTGGACATAAGAATTTTATGGTCTATCAGATGGATGTCAAGATAGCCTTTCTGAATGGATTGTTAAAAGAAGAGGTGTACGTTTCTCAACCTGAAGGTTTTGTCAATGAGGATAAAACAGATCATGTATATATCCTTGACAAGGCTCTTTACGGTTTAAAACAAGCCCCTCGTGCCTAGTATGACGTTCTTTCAAAGTTCGTAGTCAAGTCTGGTTTTTCTAAAGGTAAAATCGACACCACCTTATTCATTAAATGGAAAAAACCTGATATCATTTTAATTCAAATATATGTGGACGATATAATATTTGGTTCAACAAACCCCAAGTACTGTAAGAACTTTTCTGCACACATTGTTTCAAGATTTCAAATGAGTATGATGAGAGAGATGAATTTCTTTCTTGGATTACAAGTAAGAAAATTTTCAACAGGGATTTTCATAAATCAATCAAAGTATATTACTGATATTTTAAATAAAATTTAATATGTCAAATTGTACTCCTATTTCACCGCGATGGCACCAGGTACTAAAATCGGAGCTGATCTTTCAAGAAAAGTTGTTGACCCTAGGACTTATAGAGGTATAATAGGTTCATTAATGTACTTGACGGCTAGTCGGCCAGATATTATGTTTTCTACATGCTTATGTGCTAGATATCAAGCTTCGCCCAAACAATCCCATATTTGGGTAGTCAAGCGGATCTTTAGATATCTGAAGGGAAGTACAGATCTTGGTTTGTGGTATCCTAGAGATACTGGTTTTGAGCTAACACTGTATTCAGATGCAGATCAAAGAAACAACTATGTGTTTCCACATCAACCGCTGAAGTCGGGTATATAGTTGCTGCAAGTTGCTGCTCTCAAGTATTATGGATGCGCACACAGCTTCGAGATTATGGATTCCATTTCAACAAGATACCTATATATTGTGATTCGAAGAGTGCCATAGCGATATATGCTAATCCTGTTCAGCACACAAAGAGCAAACATATCGACGTGCGTTATCATTTTATAAAAGATAATGTCGAAAAAGGTACAATTGAACTTTACTTTGTAAACACGAATTACCAATTAGTTGATCTATTCACCAAACCTTTGGACAAAAATAGATTATACTTCTCATTTCGAATCTAGGTTTGTTGAATCTCAAAACATAATCCATATTTACCTAGTACAGTTTAATTTTAAATTTTTCTTCATTTTTTTATTTTTTAATCTGAATGTTATTTGCACTGAAAGGTTATGTTCATGATTTCAGTGGGAGTGTTTGAAACAAATATTAGAAGATCATACTTTCTAGGGGGAGTTAGAGAAATTTCTGCTTATATTTTGTACTGACAAATTTCATGATGCATATTTTCAGGGCGAGTAAGGTCATTGACTTCTAAACACTCAATTTAGAACTCGTAATGTCAATGTTTTACTTTGCTTTTCATGTCTTTATTTTTCAATAAATGTTTTACTTTCAATAAGACTTTGTTGCTTTGACGACTTTTTGACTTTTTGCAGATTTTGAGGGGGAGCTTATATGATCATATCAATCATGACTCTGGAGTTGACTTTATGAGATTGATAACATATTTGAAAGAAGGACGACTTTCAGACATGAAAACATGTTCTTAAACGTTCAAAGCACTTCTTATTCTTAAAAAAATTTCATGAATTAGAAATGTGATTTTAAATGTTTTCCCTTATGATGAAAGCTCATAAACTGAAATTCTTTCATGATTAACTAACCGTGTAAATACTTGTGTATTATCTTTTCCATATACTGTCAAGTATTCATACAAACCGGTTTAGTACTTTTATTGACTTTTTTATTACCATTTCTCAAAATGAAACAATTTTTTGATGGCAATAAACCCCTTTTGAAATTCATTGTTAATTGAGAGTTATTTCATTCAAATCGTTTCTTTTGAGATTGTCTATACTTGTTCATATAGGCAACATCCAATTTTTTATGACCTAAACTTTTATTGATAAATCATTCATATTTGATCTTTTCATACATTGTCATATTCTCAAAACTTTTATGTTGTTTCACTTCGTTCATTTAATTTCTTTGTTTTGAGAAAATCTTTCATGTTTGTAAAATGCTCAAATCTTCATAATTATATTCTTGAGCATACATATATCTGACATGTATTTCATACTATTGTGATGTAACTGCTAAAGTTAAAATATTGAGCAACATTTTCTTTAGGACAATATTACATGGGATCAGTGTGAGGACTTAATAGAGCTTCTATGGATTCACGTTAACCAGTGTTTCCTACCCAAAAAGTTATCCTAAGTGATCGAGAAGCGAGATGTCGACATCTGAGTGTGGGTGTGTGTTAAGATAAAATGGAAAGAGAGTTTGCTTAGAAGTGAGCTTATATGTTTAAAAAGAAAGGTGTGAGAACAGAGTTAAAAGAATATGAAAACCCTACACTAACGTTTTCTGAGTCAGGCAGCCACATAATCTGTTGGTTCACATTCTTTGGTGACCTTCATTGAAATAGACACTAGCCCATGCCAACTCTTGCATTAAACACCACCAGCTACACATTTCTCACTCAACAAAGAAATGTTTCATATTTGATTGGGGAAGCAGCACATAATCTATCTCGTCTTCATTTGGAAGATGTGGATATTGAAAAATAAGGAAAGTCTACCCCACCTTCGAATTTCGATCATACACATTGAGCTTGTGTATTACTATTGTTGTCTCAATGGTTTACACATCTTGAGGCTTATAAAGCAATCTTCAGTTTAAGTTCTTTCATACACAAGCATGAACACACACAAAAAATAAATTGTCAGAACGTTCATAGAATTACCTTGTGTCATTCGATGATTGAATGGAAGACCTAGGGTGTGAATATCAATAAAACTCCTTCTACAGTACATTTGTTATACTAAGTGGCTTTGTGCTACTTACAGGCATTGTAACTGATTCAATAATTGCTTTAGGGTTACATTGTTATTTTTCTGAGTTTGAAAAGATTCGGATGAATATATTATGAATTGACGGATGTTCAGAGGCTCATATGGAAAGATCATTGGTAAGAAAATGGTTCATTACATTTCTTGAGTAAAGTTTTGATGATTTCTATGCTCTACTTCATCAAAAAGGGGGAGAAGATCAAGAAATGGAAAAGTAGTTTTGGAAAAGATCAAGAAATGATAGAGTAGTTTTGGGGAAGACGTTCAAGAAATGACTGAGTTTCAAATATTATTTTTAGAAATATGTAGAGAATGTTCAGAATTAAAGATAATGTTCAAAAAGTTCTGAAAGATTGATGAAGTTTACAGAAAATTTCTTTGAAGATTATTTGTTGAAGCAAAGTGAGCTAAAGTTGTAGATAATCTCTTTTTCTAAAGACTGGAAGAGATGATCATAAAACTTGGGGGAGATTGTTAAAATTCCTGAAGAAGTTAATAGCAGACTTTGGGGGCGAATACTGCAAATATAAAGAGTTTCCAAAGAAAGAAAGATAGTGTTACAGACTTTGAAGATGATCAGTGTTATTTCCAAAAGAGGGGAGATTGTTTTACAAGGAAGAATATTTCCTGTATTCATGCTTGTCAGGATCGAAATTCAAAACAAGAATTTAAATAAACACTCAGAAACTTTGTTAAAGAAGTTGCGGAATAACACTATAACAATAATCAATAAAACAGTGTATGAACTCAAATCACAAGTTATATTGAATTAACTTAATGATTACAACCAAAGCCTCAATCTGTTGAACAGACTCAATAGACGTTCAATACTTCTCTAAGGAAAGGATCACTAATAATCTTGAGGCTAATTCTCTCTAAAAACAAAAGACGTATGTATCTCTGTATCTTTTATAAACTAAGACTTCTAGACTATATATAAAAAACAGATTACAAGATTATTACTAAAGAAATGTTGATCTTCAGTATCTACTCCATAATTATCTTCATCTCCTAGTCTTTCGCACAAATCATCCTTATCAACATTATCAACATTAATCTTTCAGCAGTATCTTTATCTTCAGTAGTACCAACATACGAGCAGTAGTTTCCATCTTGCAGTACTAACTCTTCAAGCAGTACTAACTATTCTTCTAGCAGTACTAACCTTTCAAGCAGTATTAATACTACTAGCAGTAGTAATTTCTTCAAGTAGCAGTACTAATGTCTTCAGCAGTAGTAATCTTCAATGCTCAGCAGCACTATCCAGACTTAGCATATTTCAGACCCAACAATCTCCCCCTAACTTAACTTTTGAAATCAAGAAGTTAAGTTCTTCAAAATACGATCTTCATGATGCTTTCAAAAACACTACTCAGATTCCAAGATCAGGATTTAATCCCATACTTTGATTGATGGTTCTTTTAATCACAAATCTGGCCATTTCTGAACCTGTAGGGCAGACCAACTTAGCTTTCAGCATCCTTTGCAACTTTACTTTGATGTGGTCATACACCTTATCAACCAAGTAATACTCATGAAAGCTTTTATCAATGATTAGGACATATACTCCAGATCTTTCAATAAGCATCCAGTGATCAACGCTTTTAAAACCTTCTATGTGCACGTCTTTGATAAGATATTCAACTTTGGTTGGATCAAACATCATGCACAAATATTCCAGAGCCATCTTTGTTATGCTCATCCTTGCTCCTTTTAACAAGTCACCATACAGATTCAATCCAACCTTGTACATTTCTTCCAAATCAAATCTAGTACAACTTCTTATTATCTTACCCCAGGTTGAATAAACCTCAAACTTGTCACCCAATCTTTTGATTCTGAAGTATTCTTTGCCTTTATCCATCAAAGTATCCCAATGAATGATCTTTGGGGCTTTCACTGAGATAGGATCTGCTTTCACTGGTTCTTCATCTGTCACAGTCATATACAAGTCAAACTTCTCATCAGATTGTCTTGACTGTTCTGAAGGCTGTTGACTTGATTGCTCTTGACTCTGTTCTTGAGTTTGAGCATGCTCTGCTTGTTTATGCTCTGTCTCATCGTCCTCATTCTAGTCCTTTTTGCCTTTTTCTTTGGAGCAATTGACTTCATTCTTTTAATAGCTCCAATCTTTTGAGCTAAAGTCTCTTTCTTCTTGACTTCTATTTTTTCTTTTGTAGGAGTGCCTTCTTCACTGTCAGGAAAAGGTTGTTGAATGTTCAGATCATGTCTTTCTTTCATCTTCCTTTCAAATTCAACCCTCTAACTGAAGTCTCCTTGAAGCTTGGCCATCTCCTTCTTGTATATGTCTTCTATTCTGCCAAAAGACATTTTGGTAAACATCCCTTCAGGCACTCCAACAGATCCTTTCAAGAAGTTTATCATTTTTCTTCTTTCTTGTGTAGCTAGAAAGGTGTTTGAAGGCTGTCTTTTCTTTGCAGGTTAGATAGTCACCCTCTTTGCAGCAGTTTTCAAGCTCTTCTGGTATTCTTCATTGAGCCTTTTTGCCAGATCTAAGGCAACCTCTCTGTCTTTATCTTTTTGAATTTCATTCTCCTTTTCAAGTTCCTTATCAAACTGTACATTTAACTCCTTTGCCAATTCTGCATCCAAATCTATTTGTTTCTGCTTCTTTACAGGTTTCACAGGCTCAACCATCTTCTCTTTCCCTTTCTTCTCCTTGGCCTCTAACATACTGACCTCTTTCTTTTTCTTCTCTAAGACTCCTTCTTTGATCACCACTCCCTTAGCCTTTTGAGTGGCCTTAGGAGTGTCATGCTTTGCCTTCATCAGAGTCTCTGCAATCTCTATTTCTTCTTTAGACATTCCAGTTTCTTCTGTTGTTTTCTCTGATTCTACTACTTTGGCAATTTCTACTTCTGGTTCAGTAGTTATTGTTGCTTCTACATTTTCTGCTTCTTTCTCTGTTGTTTCTACTACTTTCACAAATGTTTTTGCTGCTTTTTCTGTTTCTGCTTCAACCTTCTTTTCAGCTTTACCACTAATCTCCCCCTCAAACTGAAGTTCCATGCCAATTGAGCTTTCCTTCTCACATTCAGCTTCTTGATTCTCCCTCTTTTTGGAAGCATCATGAGCACTTTCCCTTTTCTTCAAGACATATTGCTTTCTCTTCTTTTTGTGGATCAAACTGAGTACCATCTTCTTGAGTTTGGTTATCTGCACTTGTTGAAAAGTGATCACCTTTTTCAGCTCCTTTATCTCCAAGCCTTGATTGATTACATCCAAGTTCACATTTCCAATGGTTTCCATCAATTCATCATAGTTATATCTGTCCTCACCTCCTTTAGGTGTGTTGAGAACCCTTGAAGGATCCTTGGATCTTTTAGTACAGGCCTTCTGCCTAGCAGAAGCACCTACTACCCCCTTGGTTTCTTGGCACCTGGGACCCTTAGATGATTTCTCATCCAAAGTTGTTGTGGGGAAGGTCTTAGTTATGTTCACACTGTCCTGATCCACACCTTGTGCAGAATCAGTAGTGTGAGCCTTGTTGCCCACATGCTCATCCTTCTCCTTAGAGAGCACCTTCTTGGGGTTGGGAGACACCCTTGAGGATTCCCTTTGGATATTCTCTGATAGAGAATGCTCCATCAGAGGGCTTGTAGGCTTTTGGGGTGTAGGTACATGAAAGAAAGGAACCTTTTGTTCCTTTTTCCTTGAATATGTTTGAGTGATTGGGGGAATTGGCTTATCAACAGGAAGCTGGGGATGAATATTTGAAGTGGATGGTGTGGGTAGGTCATCAGTGGGTTGGTCAGATATGGGCTGTAACCCTAATGCCTCACCATGTGGGTGGGACATAACCATCATTGTAGAGAACAATGGTGTGTCTTTTCCAGAAAAGTCCTTACTATGCCTTTTCATGCTGCAAAATACCTTCCCTTTGGGAGGTTTAGGTATATACACCTCTGTAAAAGAGGGTAAATCCGTCAATCCCTTATTTAGTACATCTTGTACAAACCTTGGATACATATAAAATCTTTTGGTTTTGGTTTTGGTTTTGGTTTTGGTTTTGGTTTTGGTTTTGGTTTTGGTTTTGGTTTTGGTTTTGGTTTTGGTTTTGGTTTTGGTATCCAGGTTTGACAGCAAATCATTTAAGATCATTTGTGAAAAATTGAACTGTCTGGAAGTAGCTAAGCAGACAAGAGCATAAGTTATTGTACTGCTAAACTCACTCCATCCAGTTGTCTTGCGAGATGTGCAGTGTTGAAGAGTATGAACAAAGAATCTCTACTGAGTTGAAAATTTTCTTTTATAAAACGTGTAAACATCAGTAGGACATTCACACCCCATTCTACCAATTTCTTGAAATAGGTCTTCTTTAGAAAGAGTAGAAATACCTGAGGCATCATCTAGACGTAGATGAGTGCGAATGCAGCCTTCTGTGATTGTGATAGGTTTATCACAGACCCTTGAGTGAATGACCTGATTGCCATCAACATTCTGAATGGAAGCATTGGCCCAGAACTGGTTCATATGATTCACATAAATGATGGGATTCACCGTTAGCGCATAGGCAATATATGATTGTGATAAGAAATCCACAATTTCATGAAAAACCTCAGCTTGTTTGGGTTTTTGTAACATTGCAAGCTCATTGTGGTCATCAACAAAATCAGGTTCTGCCATCGTTCTGATTGATTCTAGGGTTCGAAACACAAAAAGGGTTTACTCACTGGTAATCAAGAATTCTAGAGAGAAAGAGAATGAAAACTCGCTGGAAATTCAAAGAGTCGTTTGGGTTTTAGCGGTCAGAGAGGGTATTTATGGGGTAAGGGATTCAGTTAAAAGCAGTACTAAGTACCCTAGCAGCATTAACACAAACCCGCAGTAGTAACCTATATCAGCAGTAGTAACACATACCAGCAGTATTAACACAGACTAGCAGTATTAACACTGTTTGGCAGTAGAAAGAAGACAAGCAGTAGTAACTTTGCACTGGAAGTATAAACCACCTAGCAGTAGTAACCATACTTAACCATATTTGAATTGTCATCATGAGTAATATAGAGAGCAGTATTAACCAGAAGTACCAAGTATCTAATCAGCAAAGCTATCTGAAACACTTAAACATAAATGGTTAGCAACACCATGCACAATGAAATATGAGAAAGTAAGTATTAAAGAATATATACAGAAATGGTACATAAAGAAAATAAAAAGAGGCTTATTCAGTGTTTATCATGCCTACACTTGTGACCAAGAATGTGAATCTACCCACATCAAAAGCTTTGGTGAATAGTTCAGCAAATTGGTTACTTGTGTGTACTTTCAAAACCTGAATTAACTTCTTTTCATTGCAATCTCTAATAAAATGGTACCTGATTTCTATATGCTTGGTTTTTGAGTGCTTCACTGGATTATTAACTATGCTTATAGCACTGTTGTTATCAATGAAGATGGGAGTGTGGAGAAAAGTAATGCCATAGTCCAACATCTGATTCTGAATCCATAGCACTTGTGAGAAGCAGCTTGCAGCAGCTATATACTCTGCTTCTGTTGTAGAGGTGGACACTGTGGTTTGCTTTTTACACTGCCATGAAATTAGTCTTGCACCCAAAAACTGACATCCTCCTTATGTAGACTTTCTATCCAAGTTTGCACCACCCAAATCACTATCAGAATATGCAAGTAGATCAAATGGTGAGTCATGAGGATACCAAAGGACCAACCTAGGTTGTCCTTTGAAATATCTGAAGATCCTTTTGACTGCTTGAAAGTGGAATTTCTTAGGCCTCACTTGAAATCTGACACACACACATACAGCAAACATAATGTCTGGTCTTGAAGCTGTTAGATACATAAGGGAGCCTATCATGGATCTATAATGATAAATATTCACATCCTCCCCCTCAAGATCTGCAGTGATCTATTTGTGTGTTTCCGTAGGTGTGCTAGCAGGCATTGCTTCTGAAAATCCAAACTTTGTAAGTATATCCTGCACATACTTGGATTGACTTATGAAAATTCCATCTTCCTTCTGTTTAACCTGTAGCCCAAGGAAGAATGTGAGTTCACCCATAGAGCTCATCTTGAATCTTTTGTGCATCAACTCCTCAAACTCTTTGCACATATAGGCTTTTGTGGATCCAAAGATGATGTCATCCACATAGATGTGAACAAGCAGGATGTCCTTTTTCTTCCTTTTAATGAACAGGGTCTTGTCAATGATTCCCCTTTCAAAACCATTTTCCAAGAGATAGGTAGATAGAGTGTCATACCATGCTCTTGGTGCTTGATGTAGCCCATAGAGTGCCTTCTTTAGTTTGTATACATTGTCAGGAAAGATAGGATTCTCAAACCCTGGAGGCTGACAAACATAAACTTCTTCCTCGATTTTTCCATATAGAAATGCACTCTTAACATCCATATGAAATACTCTGAACTTCATGAAAGAAGCATAGGCTAGAAACAGCCTAATTGCCTCAATTCTGGCTACTAGTGCAAACACTTCTTCATAATCTATCCCCTCTTCTTGTGTGTATCCTTATGCCACAAGTCTGGTCTTATTCTTTATCACTATCCCTCTCTCATCTTTCTTATTCCTGAAAACCCATTTAGTTCCAATTGCCATTTGTCCTTGTGGAAGGTCAACCAGATCCCACACATTTTGCAGCTCAAACTGCAGCAGTTCCTCTTGCATTACATCTATACAGCTTGGGTCTTTCATTGCAGCATAGGCCTTCTTGGGTTCAATCTGAGATAGAAAACAAGAAAACAATCATGACTGCAAGTCTTTCAATCCTCCTAACTTACTTTGATGCCTTGTGATCCTGGGAGAATTGATATCACCAATCACCAATTGAGGAGGATGATTCTTCTGAGTTCTTGTTTGATGGGCAACCTCCTCGTTAATATTTGCATCCAGATTAGAGTCATTCTTTTCAGGGGTGTTTCCACCAAATACTGAAGAATTTTCTTCATCGGTATCATCTTCTAACAATGTGGGCATATCAGGACCTGTGTTTCCTGAACCTGAAGGATGAGCATCCTCTTTATCCTGAACCTAGCTCTGATACCACTTGTCAGGATCGAAATTCAAAACAAGAATTTAAATAAACACTCGGAAACTTTGTTAAAGAAGTTGTGGAATAACACTTTAACAATAATCAATAAAACAGTGTATGAACTCAAATCACAAGTTATATTGAATTAACTTAATGATTACAACTAAAGCCTCAGTCTGTTGAACAGACTCAACAGACGTTTAATACTTCTCTAATGAAAGGATCACTAATAATCTTGAGGCTAATTCTCTCTAAAAACAAAAGACGTATGTATCTCTGTATCTTTTATAAACTAAGACTTCTAGATTATATATATACAAAACAGATTACAAGATAATTACTAAAGAAACGTTGATCTTCAGTAACCACTCCATAATTATCTTCATCTCCTAGTCTTTCGCACAAATCATCCTTATCAACATTATCAGCATTAATCTTTCAGCAATATCTTTATCTTCAGTAGTACCAACATACTAGCAGTAGTTTCCATCTTGCAGTACTAACTCTTCAAGCAGTACTAACTATTCTTCTAGCAGTACTTACCTTTCAAGCAGTATTAATACTACTAGCAGTAGTAATTTCTTCAAGTAGCAGTACTAATGTCTTCAGCAGTAGTAATCTTCAATGCTCAACAGCACTATCCAGACTTAGCATATTTCGACCCAACAATGCTAAAGAGGGAGATTGAATTTGTTAAAGATCAAACATGAGGGAGATTACTCGTTAATGCTAAATTTATTTTTGAAGATGATCTTGAATCCAAAGGGGAGATTGTTAGAGCATATTTATTGGATCCAAGATCATTATGGTTGAAAGTCAAAGCCCAAGTCAAAGACCTTTAAAGAATGTCAAAGTCAATGCTAGTCAAAGTGTTTAGTTCTTAGTTTTGTCTTTGTAAAATTAGTGAGTATAAAAACATTTTATGTTAGTAGACTCATTAAGCACCTTGATAGAAAGACATTTTAGAGAGAGAAATATTCACTGTGAGAATGTTGTATTCTGTTGAATTCAAGATCAATAATATGATGTTTGATTGTGAAATCTTGTTGTTATCTTGATTGAATTGCACAATTTGGAACACACAACTATACGGGACTTAACTCTCATTTCAGCCAACGTGAACTACCGCACAACTCGTGTGTGGTAGTCTGTCTTTGTAATGCAGGAGTTATCCGTCAATTATCATGCGGTACATGTTCTTCAGCATCATGCAGAAGTTTCACACTTAGAATATTTTTTTTCTAAGTGTTACTCACGTATTCAGTGTGGTCCCCACGTGTTCCGCGATGGATGTTTTTGCTAATGTCTGTATTTCAGGTACAATAATGGCATACAAAGAGCAAAATGACTCCCATCACCTATCCGATGCAGAGAACCCTATTTTGACAATTCGTGCACCGGTACCATCACACTCACACTCCGTTACTTCACAGAATGTAGACGAGGTGTTGATCCACCCGGATGACTACATGTCTATGGTTGCCGACAACCATTATCTCAATGTCGAGAAGATGGAGATTGAGCATCCTGGCATCCTAGGAATATTAAAGGGACATCACTACAACACGCTCTGATGGAAACTGAAACATTCCATACATGCAACAGCTATGGAGCATCATCCGATTTTTGCCACAGGGGCGCACTAACCGCCTAGAAGGTTCATAGATCACTACAACTTCAGACTTACTAGGGAGCACCCCCGTGGGATTCTAGATCTTGCAGAAGCTAACTCAGTTCTGAGTCAAGTTTATGACGATATGGTACCCGAAGAGCAACTATCACTGAATCAGATCTCTGGGCTATAATCGCCAACTTAGAAGGGCATCGGAATTCAAGCACATGAACCTAACCACAATATGGCATACGTTCTTATCTATACTCAACCGTTGTCTGTCATCCAAGACGAAGGGAATCGATGGATGCAGCATCGGCTTTCTACGCTTATTCCACACAGTTGCTTTCAATCGACATGTCGACTACGTCGGGATCCTCTGGAACGAGCTGATTGAGATTGTCTAGGAAAACTTCACATCGAAGAAAAAAACTTCACCCCATTCAAGCGTTTCCTTCAGCTCACCATCTGCACCACAATGTGCTCTAATCACCAAATTTCGTGTCGACATTAACAAGAGGTATGTCTGGAATACTCAATGCGCTATCTATGCAACCAGGCCGAATTTCCCAACATAATTATTATGCACATGCCCAAAGCACTACTATCTTACACAAATCCGACGGCACCGAGTGTGTTAGGATATAGACATCTGCATGCTCCGATGGTCCAGCCAGAACCGGCCAGACCTCCCCAATGATCCCACCCCAAGAGACGTGAGGGTCCTATAGGTCAAGAAGAGGATGTCTAACATGTTAGGATTCCTGGAAGGGAAGATCCGAGGGAAAATACCGAGAGGGTAAATGACAAGGGCGGTGTCGGTTATTTGATCGTTAATGCTAGTTGTAATGCAGTATACCCGAGGACGAGGAACCTTCCCAGATGGAGATGGAAATCCCTGTCTTGTTCCAGTTTCTAGAAATCTAATAATACTCATATTATCAAAAACATCGTCTTTTATTGATCACAACACTTACAGAGAATCATATACCTATTTAATGCATTTGACACTTAGGCTCTCTGTGTGTTTGACAGTGTGAACTTACTCTGATTTGCGCATGTGTGTTCTAACTAAACAACACTATGACTTTGCTATTTATATGGTCAACATGACCTTAGCAATTTGGTCAACTCTTTACAACATTTACAATAAGCACCTACAAACTTTACACATTTTACATTTAAGACCCTCCTTTTAATCTTGAATACAATTTAGTTCTAACAATCTTCCCCTTTGGATTCAAGATTAAAAAAAATCACAATAATCTTCAGGTCTTCTTTTCTCAGAAAAATCTTCAACAAATAGTCTTTCATAGTTTTGACATATTCAAATCTTTGTCACCTTACTTGATCTTTGACAACACTTTCAAGTTAATCTCCCTCTTTGGATTCCTTGATTACTTTTGACATTCTTCACTTTTAATTACAACTAGTAAACTTTGAAGCTTGAACATCTTCAGATTTGCAATATTCTTTTAAATAACACTTTGACAACAATTTGATTTTATTTCTTTCTTTTATCACACCTTGCTTGACTTTCGCTTTGAAACGGTTCTGACTTTGAAATCTCTAATTATCTACCCCTTTATGATAAGATCAACTTTAATCTGATTTTGAAATCTTGAACTATCTTCCCCTTTTTGATGAGTTATGAGAATCAGGATCATCAAAACATTTCAAGGTCAGTTTTGTCTTTGAAATATCTCCCAGTATGATCAAATAATCACAATCTTCATGATGAACAAAAACAATCTCCCTCTTTGGTAAGATATCAACAATCTCCCCCATGTAGGAAAATAAACAATCTCCGCCAAAGAATAAGATGAACATACGTTGCCTGATCTGATAGTTTGCCGTCAATTCATTAAAGTATTCATCCGAATCTTATCAAATTTAGAAAAATTAAGAGTCATAACCCTGAATCAACTTATGAAACAGTTAAAATGACTGTCAGTAACACAGAGTTACTGAGTACAACGAATGTACCATATAAGGAGCTTGGGTGATGTTCACTCCCCAGGACTTCCATTCAATCATCGAAAAAGACAAGGTTAATCTGTGAACGTATGAACGGATTTTATTTGTATACGTGCTTGTGTATGAAATAATTAAGCACAATGATTGTTTTGATAAGGCTCAATATAATGCAAACCATTAAGACAGCAACAGTTATACATAAACTCAATGTGCATAAGAAAGGTTCGAAGGTGGGGCAACTTTCCTTCTTTTTCAATATCGGCATCTTCCAAATGAAGATCCAATAGATGATGTGTTGCTTCCCTAGAAATATATGAAACATTCTTTTGTTGAGAAAAGAATGAGTAGTTGGTGGGGTTATATGCAAGAGTTGGCATGGGCTAGTTGCCTATTTCAATGTCGTTCACGAAGAATTGTGAAACAATAGATTATGCGGCTGCCCGGCTCAGAACAAAAATTTGGTGCAGAGTTTGTATACTTTTACTCAGTACTCTCACCCTCTTTCTAACCAATCTCTCTTTTACATTTTACCTCAGTACACACCAACACTAAATTCTTTTGACCCCTCTCCCCTCAATCACTCTTAGGATTACTTCCGGGGTAGGAAACACTGGTTAATATGAATCCATGGAAGTCATTTAAGCACTCACACTGAGTCCCATGTATATTCTCCTAAAAGATAATATGTTGCTCAATGATTATCTTGACATTTAAGCACATGAAACCATAGTCAGTGTATGTATGCTCATTAAAAATAAGAATGAAATTTGACCAATTTGAACATTTAAGATCTCTCAAAACTTTGAACATTTATGATCATTCAATTTCATTGTTTTGAGAATATGACAATGATATAATCAGATCAAAATATCATGAAGAAAAATATTTGGGATATCAAAGATCGAAAGTTGTTTATATAAACGAGATATAAACAATTTAGCAATTAAATCACATTTGGTGTAGAAATGATTTCTGATCTCAAACAACATTGAATAGAAAATGGGAGTATTACCATAGAAAGATTTATCTTTTGAGACATGGTAAGAACAAAGTCAATTAGAATGTACTGAGCCAATGTGTGTATGAATACTTGACAAAGTATATGTAAAGGAAAAACACCAGTATTTTTCTTTGAGAAACACATGGTCAGATAAGCATTAAAGTATCCAAATGAAAATCATTTAAAACCACACTTCGAAATTCATAAAACATTTTAGAACACGAAGTGGTTTGAACATTTAAGAAAACGATTTTCACAAGCGAAAGTTGTTCTTCTTTTAACAAGTGATAGAGTTTAAGAATCCTTTAGCAAAGAAATTCTCAACTCCCACTAAAATCAATATCATCATTTAAGAATCCTTGACAAAAACTTCAGATATCCCCCTACGTATCTGTAAAAAGTCAACTCATTAGAAAATTATGACAATCAAAATATAAGTAACTTTTATTATTTCCCCCTTAAAGATATAGTGTTAAGTCTATTTTGAATAGTAATCAATGTATTTATTCTCTGTGGCCTTATCAGCTGTTTAGCTTGCTTATCTGTATCTGTTTAGGCCTTGGGTATTTAAGTCCCTTGTGGCTTTGTTCCTTGTAACTTTGGATTTCATATCTGGAATAGAAATACATTTGGTTCTCTCTCTACTTTCTCTCTCTATGATTTAGTTGATCTTGGATTATCAATTGCTATCAGAGCCTAATCTGAATCTGAGAGGATTGAGAGAAACATGTTTCGATTCTGAATTTGTGTTTAAATCAGAAATTTTGATTGATTTTCTTGATTTTTTCAAGAAAATCTCATTTTTTGATTTTTCATCAAATTCAGTTTGTTTTCTGATCGAATTATCTTGTATTTTGATTCGTTGGATCCGGTTTTAATATTAGAACACTTTTGATTCACATCATTTTCCAAGAAATTCAGTTTTTGAAGTTCAATTTTGAGAATTTTCAAGTTTCTGGAAAAGTTCGATGAACGTACTGTTTGTTTCTTGATTTCACGATTTTTCGAAATTCGATAGAATTAAGTGTTTCAAAGTTGTTAGATAACTGTTTTCGAACACATCTGTGTGAGCAAAATTCATCAATTTTGATTTTGTAATCGATTTTAGAAGTTGTTTCTTGATTTTTATGTGTTTTGCACCAGATCTATACTTTACGCCAGTTCATCAGAGTTTTGCGCAAGTTCATCTGGAATTTGTGCCAGTTTATCAAGTTTTGCGCTATTTTCTTCAGGTTTTCATCAAGCTCAAGTCTTTGCGAAAAGTTTAGGTTTTCGTCTTCGGTTCATCGTGCAAAGTAAAGTTTGCGCCATCTACATCTCACGAGAAGTTCAGTTTAGTGCGCAAGTTACCTTTGCGCCACCATCATCTCACGCAAAGAAAAGTTTGTGTCACCTTTGTTTAGTGCAAAGTAAAGTTTGCGCCAACAACGTATCGCGTAAATCTCTTTTGCGCCATCAACTACTCACGCAAATCTCCAGTTTGCGCCAGATTATCTGCTTCCATACTTGGATTTTTTCTTAACTTTCTGACTACGTAATTCTGTAAAGATGTCTCTACAAGCTCAGTTTTACAAGAATGACATATGATGTCTTTGGGATCAGACACTCGCCCTCTAGTTCTGATCAATGAAAATGAATTTCAGCAATGGCAAGACGGATTCATCAATTTCATAGAGAGACAAGCTAATGGTGACAATATGATGAAGTCTCTTACTGAAGGTCCAATGGTAAAGCCGATGAAAGATATTCCCGCCATTGGAAACATACCGGCTACAAGGGTTGAGAAGATTATAAGCGAGTACGATACTGACGAGGCTTTGCGACACCAAGCAGATAACCAAGCAAAGTCTAATATGATTCTCGCACTGCAAAATTCTATTTATAATCGAATTGACTGTTTCAAGCATAATCCAATGCTAATGTGGACTCAGTTAGAAAAGATAATGCTTGGTTCAGCAGTTGCCACTCAACTCCGTCAGACAAGATACATGAACAATTTTGAGGAGTTTAAGGCAAAAGATGGAGAGAGTCTGAAAAGTGTGTTTGACAGATTTTAGGCTGTGATAAACGATTTGTATAAGATTAAGGTGACAAAGACTGAACTGGAAGCCAATCTGAAATTTTTAAATGTTCTTCAACCAGAATGGAGCAAATCTTGTCATAGAATGAGGAATGATGTCCGGATCTCTACAATGTCGATACAAGAACTTTATGAGGTCTTGATGGCTGATGAGAATTTGGTGCTAGAAAAGAAAGCAAAGATTGATAAGTAAAATAAACCAAAGACAGTTGACCCAATTGCTCTCCTTGCTAGCCAATTGGCTGAACAAGCATTATCTGAAAATGCTTATGATGGGTCAACTGATGATGATGGCGAGGCTCTGGAAAAGGCTATGATCCTCCTCTCTCAACATTATCAGAAGAAGTTCCAGCACAGATCAGGTTCAAACAACCTCCGTTTCACTTCCGGCTCAAAGAAAGTGGATATCGGTGCTCCTTCAAAGCCATTTATTCCTAAGTACGATCCTCCTAAAGTGGCTGAGCCAAAGAAGGAAGATAAGAAGGCTATGAATTGCTTCAACTGTGGGAAACCGGGACACATTGCAAAGGAGTGTCGAGTGAAAGTTGTTCGGGATTCTTCTTTTTAGAGGAAAAATTTGGAGCTTGCTGAAAAGAGAGAGAATGGAACAATTCTGTTAGCTGAAGAGGAATACTGGCTAGATCACTCAGACAATGAAGCAGAGAATGAGGAAACGACGGCTATGTGCTTTATTGGGGATGATAACAGTGATGATGAAGATGAGGATACTTCCACTGATGAATCTGAGGTACCTTCTGGTTTTGATTACAATTTTATTTCATCTCAAATGAATGTTATTCTCAATGCTTTACATGTTTTACGTTCAAAGTTCTTATCTGAAAAACATGATAATCAAAAAAAGCCTGTTTTGATTGAAAAATTGCATATTTCTCTGAAAGATGAAAAATCTATTTTGATAGATACAAAAGAGAAATTTCAAAAGAAATTGGATGATTTAGAAATTTCAAATCAGACTTATCTTGATTCTTTGACAGAACTGACCAGATTAAATCAAAAATTTATGATAAAATAATTGCTTTAGAAGAAAAATTATATAAGAGAGAACAAACTGAGCAAACCATATATATGAATAACCCAAGGAGTGATGAGTCTATAAAAGAATGATGGGGACTTGGTTTTGAAAATCCACATTGTTTAAACAATGTTAAGTCAAAAACCCCTACTTTATATGATTTTGATTATCTAAATCTTGCAAAATATGCTCCTCAATTTAAAATTGAGTGGATGAATAAAAAGCAAGAATTAGAAATTGAAAATCAGAAAAGAATGAACAACAAGAAAATGGAAATGCCATTTGTTTATACTCGCGAAAATGCCAAATATTTTCCTGAACAATCAAAGAAGTCCAGAAGATCTCAAAATGTTTTAAATGTCAATTCTTCCATTAAATCTTCATTATCAAACGATTATTTTCATATATATGCCAATACCACTAATAAGAAAAATATATCTCCGGTTTCTGATGAGTCTAAGAGATATATTCCCCCATTAGTGTCAGAAACCAAAATCGTTGATCTTGAAGATAAAATGGAAGAACACAGTCTTCAAAATGATTTTGAAAATGGTTTATTTATTTTTATCACGAAATCAAGTTTTGAAGATAAATTCATTTCTCAAAAACAAGACTTTGATGACAAAATTAAGTCTGGATTTTCTAATGATTTCAAGGAAAATAAGCAAAAAGTTCAAAACAGTGTAGGTTTGCGCCAACCATTGGTAGCGCAAACTGATTGTTTGCACCAACAGTTGGTAGCGCAAAACTCAGTTTCTGCCACCAAGGGGTCGCGCAAAACTTCTCTTGTCTTGTGTGTTTCTGAAAATCATGACTCCGATGCTAGTTCAACAATGATGAATGCTCAGTTTGGTTTTTTAGATAAAATTTCTTCTTCCAATTCAAATTTTGGATCAGAAATTATTGATGATTCTTTTACGGTAAATGTTGATTATTATAAACCAAAGCGTAAAAAAAGAAAGCCAAAGAAGTCAAAGAAGCAAGATAATGTCATTTCTGAAAATTCTAATTCTTCTGATTCTACTGTTTCCGATTGGACTTTGAAGAAGTCATCATGGCAGATATGGAGGGTCAAGCAGAAATCAACAGAATCTGAAATTTTAGAGGATCAATGTGTAGATAATCTTTGTCATAAGGATATATTTGCCTTTTATAATAAAAACACAAAATATTCAATACAGCAAATGATTCAAATTGCAAAGAATGCCTCATATTCTTCTTCTAGTTCTGATTCAGATGATTATGTTTCTTCCTCCATTGATGATTGCATTCATATTCTTTCTAAAAATAAATTTTCGAAAAATAAAAGACACAAATCTAACAAGAAGGGACCCATAAGTATATGGGTACCTAAATTTGTGTAGTTTCTGAATGTGCAACTTAGTCAATTATGGTATCTGGATTCGGGGTGTTCCAAACACATGACGGGCAACAAATCGCTTCTTTCAAATTTTAAAGAAAAATGTTGCGGTCGTATTAAGTTTGGAAACTGCGAGACAACTCATATTCTAGGCTATGGTGATCTTGTACAAGGAAATATCACTGTCAAACGAGTTAGCTATGTTGAAGGTCTTAGCCACAATCTATTCAACATAGGGCAATTTTGTGATAAAGATCTTGAAGTCAGCTTCAAATCTAAACGAGTTGCTGTGAAGAATGACAGTGGCAGGGATTTATTTGTTGGAAAGAGACGATCGAATTTATTTACTATTGATCTTTCCAAGGTTAAAATTCCATCAGATATCTGCTTTATATCTAAATCCTCTGTTCATGAAAGCTAGATATGGCACCGACGACTAGCTCATCTCAATTTTAAATACATGGATCGCCTTGTCAAGAATGATTCAGTGAGAGGTCTCCCAACACTCCGATTTCAGAAAGACCACCTCTGTCAAGACTGTGAGAAAAGAAAGATGAAGAAAGCTCTGCATAGGCCAAAGCCCAAAGCTTGCACTTCAGACATACTTGACTTGTTACATGTTGACTTATGTGGGCCAATGAAGACAAAGAGTATCGGAAAGAAAAGATACATTTTGGTAGTAGTTGATGATTATTCACGGTATACATGGGTCAAGTTTCTCAAGTCCAAAGATGAAACTCTCGACATTATCATCAATCTCATCAAAACGATTCAGACCAACAAGCAAAAAGCGGTCAAAGTTGTTAGATCAGACAATGGTACATAATTCAAGAACAGCACTCTTCAAGCATTCTACGAAGATCAAGGCATTCAACAACAGTTTTCTGCTGCTCGAACACCGCAACAAAATGGGGTTGTTGAACAAAGAAATAGAACGCTTGTAGAGGCTTCCAGATCTATGCTTGCATATTTCGGTCTTCCTTTGTCTCATTGGGCCGAAGCTGTCTCTACTGAATGTAATTCTCAGAACAGATCTATTCAACAAAACACCATATGAGCTTATGAACGGTATCAAATCAAATGTCAAATATTTCAAATCATTTGGGTGTAAGTGTTATGTTCTGAATGACCGAGACAATTTGAACAAGTTTAGTGCAAAGGCAGATGAGGGTATTTTTCTTGGTTATTCTTCTAATTTTGCGGCTTACCGAGTCTTTCTTATCTCAGCCAGAAAATTGATAGAGAGTGTCAATGTTAAATTTGACGAAGCTGCAGATTTGGTTTCTGGTCAAACATGTCCAGAACCCGCACTTACAGGGAATTTAGCTTCTGGACAACACAGTTCAGAACCTTCACTTCAACCGTCAAATCAGGATCTATCTTCTTCTTTGCTTAATCTTACTGATCTTGATTTTCTTTTTGAGCATTTTTATGATGATGTGCCTAAATCTAACCCTGAAAATGCTTCAAATGTTTTGACTGAAGAAACTGTGAGCGCATCTACTTCCAATTCCGCTGCATCTATCTCTGACAATGATACTGTTCCAGTACCTTCTGAATCTCAAAACGTTATTTCTGAATCTAATCCTGCGCAATCAGAATCTGAACAAGTGAACACAAATTCAGTTCAAGAAGAATCTGTTCAAGAACAACCTGTTCAAGAAGAATCTGTTCAAGATGAACTAGTTCAAGAAGAAGAACAAACTGCTGCTATTCAACCAACAATTCCAGAGTCTGATTCAGAAGTTGTTGAAATATCTCCTCCTCCAGTACAAACAGTTTCTGTCTCCTCAACTGACTCTGAAATACCTGAAACTCTCTCTCAACAATTTGAAGTTGTTCAAAAGATTATTAATCCTCTCCCTTACACCACCAAATGGACAAGATCTCATCCTATTCATCATATTATTGGTGATCCTCAAGCAAGTGTATCTACTCGTTCCAAGACGAAAACTCCAAACGAATGTCTATTCACTTGCTTTCTAAGCAAGACTGAACCAACCAAAGTATCTGAAGCGTTGGAGGATCCGGATTGGATTATAGCGATGCAAGAGGAACTCAATCAATTTGACGCATTAAAAGTTGGGAGACTTGTTCCAAGGCCAAAAGGAAAGAGCATTATTGGCACAAAGTTGATATTCAAGAACAAGAAAGATAAAGATGGTATTGTTATACGCAACAAAGCTCGATGGTAGCCAAGGGTTATCGACAACAAAAAGGAATCGACTACGATGAAACATTTGCGCCGGTTGCTCGACTAGAAGCTATTCGCATGTTTCTTGCTTTTGATGCTTATCGGAACTTTACAGTATATCAGATGGACGTGAAAACAGCCTTTCTCAACGGGAAACTGAAAGAAGAAGTTTATGTTTCTCAACCAAAGGGGTTTGTTGACAAAGACCATCTTGATTATGTCTATTTTCTTGATAAAGCACTGTATGGCTTGAAACAAGCACCGAGGGCGTGGTATGATGAGTTGTCGGCCTTTTTGATCAAATCCGGGTTTACCAAAGGAACCATAGATACCACTCTTTTCATTTATCATTCTAACTTGGATATCTGCTTAGTTCAAATATATGTAGATGATATTATATTTGGTGCGACTAATCAATTATTATGTACTTGGTTTTCTGATCTCATGACCTCCACGTTTCAAATGAGCATGATGGGAGAAATTAATTTCTTCCTCGGACTTCAAGTGAAACAGCTTCCTGATGGAATTTTTATTAATCAGTCGAAGTATGTGTTTGACATCTTGAAAAAATTCAAGATGGACAAATCTTCTTCAATTGGCACGCCGATGGCTCATGGTGCTAAAATTGGACTAGATCCGGATGGAAAAGCTGTGGATGTGAAGACCTATCGAGGAATGATCGGATCACTAATGTACTTAACTGCTAGTCAGCCAGATATCATGTTCTCTACTTGCTTATGTGCCAGATTTCAGGCCAAACCAAAGGAATCGCATCTGTTGGCAGTCAAGAGAATATTTCGATACATCAAAGGAACTTCGTACTTAGGTTTGGGGTATCCTAAAAGTTCTGACTATAAATTAGCTGCTTATTCTGATGCAGATTTCGGTGGAAATCATTTGGACCGTAAAAGCACTTCAGGTCATCTTCAATTCCTGGGTGATAGACTGATAAGTTGGGCGTCTAAGAAACAGAACTATGTGTCTATCTCAACTGCCGAAGCAGAATACGTCGCTGCAGCTAGTTGTTGTGCTCAAGTTCTATGGATGAAGACACAACTTCGTGACTACGGGATGCTGTACAAAACTATTCCAATCTACTGTGACAGCAAATCCGCGATCGCGATATCAGTTAATCCGGTTCAACACACAAAGATCAAACACATCGATATGAGGTACCACTTCATAAAGCATCATGTAGAAGAAGGTACTATTGAATTATATTTTGTTTAACTGAATATCAACTTGCTGATATTTTTACAAAAGCATTAGATGAAAAACGTTTTAATTTTCTTCTTTCAAAACTCGGCATGTTGAATTTAAAAGTTTAAACCTTTACAAATTTTATTCTATCAAAGTAAAAGTTTTACAGGTTTTCTTTCTTTTGAATAAAATGTGTGTCTAGGATAAATTTTCAAGTTGCTTTGTTAATATCTAAGTTTTATATGGTCAACTTTCAAGTCTTACAAATATTGAAAGGTCAGCAACATGTTTGAAACTTTTGATACTGCTTTAAAGATATGTTATTCGGAATATTTATAGTTTACAATGCTTAGAAAACCTAAAAAGTCAGAATTATGGATTGCAATGAAAATATGGGCTAAGCACTTAGATATAAAACTGAGTGATTGAGATGAAAATCATTTATATAAAATACAGAAATCACTAAGTTTAAAAGTTTGTACCTGTGACCTTTCTGGTTTGGGAAAGTAAGTTCCGTGGGATGCTTGTCATCTGGTCCCCTAAAGTCAATTGGTCTGGGAGTGATCGAACCCAAATCCTTCTATAGAACCAGATCGAAAGTCATGTTCTACTGGCATGGATGGGTTTAGGAAGTGTCGATGTAGCCTTTCTGATCTGGGAGAGTAAGTACCAAGGGGTGCTTGACACCTAGTCCCCTAAGGCCAACTAGTCTGGGAGCGGCTGACCCAAATCCTGCAATAGGATCAGATAGAAATTTATGTTTACGACATGTTCTTTACTTACCAAATTTCTTGATTAAAAGATGCCAATGTGCACATGCTTAAAAGATGCCAAAGAGCACACTCATGTGAAGATGCCAATGTGCACACTCCTAAAAGATGCTAATGAGCACACATCTCATGATACTTGGTGATATTTATGAGTTGCGATAAATCTATAAATTTATGAAAGTCTTAATTCTTGATGGCTTAGTGTGAGTAAATGCAAAGTATTCTATTATATTTTTAGAATTTCATTTTCTTGAAGCTACTCAAAGTTCGCATGCAAGCACACTGAATAGATTGCTAAAAGTTTTTGAAACTGAACATGTATTAACTTGATATGCAATGAAACTTGTATCTGTATCCAAAAACATACACTTGATTTCAATTGATTGATAAATCTGTGATATTTTACTGAGTAGAATTTAATTTGAATAGTGTTTAAAATTTTATATGTTCAGCTGTTTCAAAATTTATATTCAGTATATTTTTCTTTTTACACTGATGTTTTCTATGTTTGTGTATCCATATCTATGTAAATTGGTATGTGCTTAATTCGAGGGGGAGAGAAAATCTGATTGAAAACAATTTGATATCTTCTATTTTTGAGGGGGAGTGAATAAAGTGGTCAGGTACATGTCTGATACAGTGATTAATGTCCAGCTCAACAGTTCATCAGGTAAGTATTTCTGATTTTGTTCTATACAAATGCTATACTGATTTGTTATATATAGTGCATTTGTGTAGGGGGAGTAAAAGAGCTTTCCAGGTAAAAATATCATTTTTATGTGCTTTCAGTTGTATTTTTTTAGAGTGTCCTTTTTCTATTTTTTTTTAGTATAAATAGTGAAAGTACTATTCTTTTTACTTTTTCCGCCTATTTTCTCTCTGTTTGAACTCTTGTGTGTACCTCTCTGTGCCGACCTTCCTTTCTTCAATTTCAGTTTTAGTTCATTGAATCAGGTATGTTTTTCTTGCTATAGTTAGTATTTCATTCATGATTATCTTCACTGAATGGTTAATCGAAGTTATTTTTCCATATCTGTGTGTGCGTTTCTCATTTTTAATTGATAATCCAAGATCAACTAAATCTTAGAGAGAGAAAGTAGTTGTGCGCCAAATGTATTTCTATTCCAGATATCAAATCCAAAGTTAAAAGGAACAAAGCCACAAGGGACTTAAATACCCAAGGCCTAAACAGATACAGATAAGCAAGCTAAACAGTTGATAAGGCCACAGAGAATAAATACATTGATTACTATTCAAAATAGACTTAACATATAGCATTGAAAATCTTATGATCTCCCCCTCAAAGTAAAAACTCCTTTAAAAAAATGTTATCTATTAAGCATCCTTTAGAAAAAAAAACTTTTAAGTACGGGTTCTGCAATGAGTTATCCAGAAGCCATAGTCACTTGAAATAACCTGCAAAATAAAAGATATTGGTAATCATTAAAGAAATGATTCCGCCTTAGTCAGTATTTGTTGAATATTAGCAACTATTCATGAATTCCCAAAACACATTCAATATAAACAAAGATTAAGATGCACCCCCCCTCAGATAATGCACGAACCTTCAAGCAGACATATTCAACATACCTAATTTGCTGATTAATAATTTGAAATGCTTTTCATCTAACGACTTAGTGAAAAGATCAGCTAATTGGTAGTCGGTTTGAACAAAATGCATTTCGATGTCGCCCTTTTCCACATGATCTATTATAAAATGGTAGCGTACATCAATGTGCTTTGTCTTGGAGTGTTGAACTGGATTAGCAGTTATGGAAATCGAACTCCTAGAGTCACAATAAATGGGAACATGCTTGTACGTATATCCAAAATCCTTCAATTGAGTCTTCATCTAGAGGACTGGCGAACAGCAACTAGCAGTAGCTACGTATTCTGCCTCAGCAGTGGATGTAGAAACACACTTTTGTTTCTTTGAAGTCCAACTGACAAGTTTATCTCCCAAAAATTGACAAGAACCAGAAGTACTCTTTCTATCTAGTTTACAACCTGCAGGATCAGCGTCAGTATATGCAGTTAATTCAGAACTAGAATCCTTAGGATACCAAAGGCCTAGCTCGGGAGTGCCTTTAAGGTATCTAAGTATTCTTTTGACAGCGATCAGGTGAGATTCTTTAGGATTTGCTTGGTATCTAGCACAAAAGCATCTAACAAACATTATATCAGGTCTGCTAGCCGTTAGATACAGTAATGATCCAATCATACTTCGGTACACTATCTGATCAACAGATTTTCCGGACAAATCTGTGTCTAAAAGTGTTCTGGTAGCCATCGGCATTTTCATTACCGAACTATCAGTCATATTGAACTTTTTCAAGATGTTTCGAATATATTTCGATTGGTTTATAAAAATGCCTTCGTGTGACTGTTTAACCTGAAGTCCAAGAAAAAATGTTAACTCACACATCATGGACATTTCAAACCGAGACTCCATGATTTTAGAAAAGTTCTTACAAATTTTTGGTTTAGTAGACCCAAATATAATATCGTCCACATAAATCTATATTAGAATTAAATCATCACCTTGCTTTTAAGGAACAGGGTTGTATCAGTTGTACCCTTTTTGAAACCAGAGGTGAGTAGGAACTGAGTAAGAGTTTCATACCAAGTTCGTGGTGCCTGATTTAAACCATAAAGTGCTTTGTCTAGTATGTAGACATGATCAGGGTGATTCGGATCAATGAAACCTTCAGGTTGAGCCACGTATACTTCCTCATGTAGAATAGCATTAGGGAATGTTGACTTTACATCCATTTGATAAACGGAAAAGTTCTTATGTGCTGCATAAGATAAGAAGATTCTGATGGCTTCGATCCGTGCAACAGGTGCAAATGTTTCATCGTAGTCTATGCCTTCCTGTTGACAGTAACCCTTTGCTACCAGGCAAGCTTTGTTCCTTACTACAACTCCAGCCTCATCTCTTTTGTTCCTAAAAACCCACTTTGTGCCTATCACAGATTTACCTTTCGTTAGTGGGATTAATCTCCATACCTTATTCTTTTCAAATTCTAGAAGCTCGTCTTGCATTGCAAGAATCCAATCGGGATTGCGTAAAGCTTCAGAGACCTTTTTCGGCTCTAAGGAACTAAGGAAACTTGAGTATAAGCAGAAGTTAGTTGATGCACTCGTTTTTACACCACTTTATATATCGCCAATAATATTGTGCAAGGGGTGATCTTTAGTCCAACGTGTTGTGCTCGAAATTGATTGAACAGATACATGCATATTATCCTCATTATATTCATCAACAACAGTAGGTGGAACCTCAGATATAGATGGAACATCTTGTACAGGTATTTCTGAAGCAGGTAATTCTGGAGAGACAGAGGAAGTACTCGGGACTTCTCGTCCAGAATTTGTATCTGCAGAAGCCGACTCAGTATTAGTACTTTCAGAAATAGTTGGTGTAGATGTACCTGAAGAGGTTATAGTAGTGACTGGTTCAGAAGGTCTAGATATGTCTTCAATAATTACTGTGACTTCTGAAGTTGATGTGGACGCGCCAGATTTATCAAAATCTGCACATATGTCCATAAAAGCATCAAGAAATAATAAATCTAACTCAAATGTAACAGTTGATGATTTAGAAAACTTAGTTTGTGTAGAATTGGATTCTATTCTGCTTTGAACAGAAGCCTTTTCCTTAAGTTTGAGTTCTGAACTGTTTTGTTCAGAAGTCAGTGTAGTATTTTCATTAAATGACACATTTACGCTTTCCATGATACACTTGGTTCGTCTGTTGTACACACCATAGGGCTTAGACGTGAGAGAATATCCAATAAAGTAGCCCTCATCAGCTTTCTTGTCAAACTTCCCAAGGTTATCACGGTCATTAAGTATGTAGCATCTGCAACCAAAGACACGCAAAAATTTAATGTTTGGTTTTCTTTTATTAATTAGTTTATACATTGTTTTATTAAATATTTTAACCACAATAGTCCGGTTTTGAGTAAAACAATCGGTTGCAACGGCTTCAGCCCATAGGTACATTGGTAGACCAGAATAAGCCAACATTGTTCTTGCAGCTTCGACCAAAGTTTGATTCTTTCTTTCAACCATGCCATTTTGTTGTGGAGTGTAGGCAGAAGAGAAATTGTGAGAAATCCCAATTGATGTGAGATAGCTTTGAAGAGTGTCGTTTTTGAACTTTGTGTCGTTATCACTACGCATTGACTTAATTGGAAATTGAAGACGAACTTGGATTTTCTTGATGAAGGCAATAATCAGATATGGTGCATCATATTTGTTTCGCAGAAATTCCAACCAAGTATACCTTGAATACTCATATATCATCACAAGAATGTGCTTTTTGCCGTTAATAGACTGAGTATGCATCGGGCCACAAAGGTCCATATGAATTAATTCCAGAGGTGTTGAGCAAGAAGATTCAGTCCTTGATTTGTGTCAACTTCATTTCATCTTTCCCATCTCACATGCAGGACAAAGTGAATCTTTCTCAAACCTCATCTCAGGTAGACCTTTTACAATTCATTGTCTCGCTAGTTGATCAGTGGCTTTGAAGTTCTGATAAGACAAGCATCGATGTCATGTCCAACTTTGAGCTTTTACGGGACGTGTTGCAGAAAGCATTGGAAAATTTACCGCATAAAGATTACCATAGCGTTCAACTTGAAAAATCTCATAACCATCTAAATCTTCAATAAAACAATGATTGATTGTAAGCTGAACATGATACTGACTATCGCAGAAATGAATAGTGCTAAACAAGTTATGATCAAGTCCTTCCACGTACAGTGCTTTCTTTATGGTTATAGTGCCATTCTTTAGTGAACTGTATCCTCTGATGATTCCTTGAAGCTCAGAATTTGCAAAGCTGACTGTTCTTGCAGGTTCTTCTACATAATTGTGTAGTAGATGCTTAAATCCTATCATGTGTCTAGAGCATCCTGAGTCAACGAACCACAAATGACAGGCCTACAAAAGGAACAAATCACTTCTTTTTAGGTACCCATATCTAGATGGGTCCTTTCTTGTTAGCATCAAGCAGTTTCTTAGTATCATCTACTTTAGCCTTGACTCTCCATTCATACTTAGGCTTTGGCATCTATTTCCAGAAAATTTTGACATTAAGATTGTTAGAGCATAAATATGTTGGATACAAGATCATAGAAGACTGAAGACAGAAGTCAAAGTCAAGAGCTCAAGTCAAATTCTCGAGCAAAAAGTCAAAGTCTCTTTTGTAATAAAAGTCAAAGTAAATGTATTGTTATGTTTTGTGGTGTAAGTGTTTGTCTACGTATAAATAGAGATATGGCTAGTGGTGTTAGTGTAGATATTAGGGTCATATGTGTGTTCTTTGTGGAGAGAAAAATATTGACAGAGCATACACTGTGTATAAATTCTAATCTTGAAATAAAATGGAAATTGATTGATTTGCAAATTGTCATCTTGTTTTACATTGTTATCTGAGATAACAATTGGTATCAAAGCAAAAGAATTCAGAAGAAACATGGATTGATTTGAAGAAATTTGGTCGACATTTGGCAAAACTCGCAAAACGACTGTGATCATTCGAATCTTACGAATTAGTATTGTTTTAGATTAGATTTTTGTATCTTAGTACTCGATTACACGATTACACATCTAGAAAGATTGTGGTTTGGAATACTTTGTCTAATTCACACTAGTTTATAGGGAATTTTGAATTCTAAGAGGATTTGAGTTTGTGTCTGTAAACGAACTGTGCTAGATCAAGTTTGTATTTTCTAGTGTCTTGTATTGAAATTTCTCAGTTCTAATTTGTTTGAAAAATGTATTAGAATGATTCTGCAGAGTATCGGATCAACTGACAAATGTTTGAATCGATTTCAATATGAAAAGTTGAGTTTCTGAAAGATTAAGTGAAGAACTCGCAAGATCCATTAAACGCGCAAAGGAAGAACTCGCATGACTTAAGAACTCGCATGTCATAAGACTTCCAGAGTTTAAGTACGTGAAAGAACATCTTTGCGCAGTGTGTGATAAGGGAAAGATGAAGAGAGCTGCTCATAAGCCAAAGCCTGAGCCTAGTACAAGTTTTCCACTGGAATTGTTGCATATGGATCTCTACGGTCCAATGCGTACTCAAAGCATAAACGGCAAGAAATACGTTCTAGTGATTGTGGACGATTATTCGCTATACACTTGGGTCAAATTTCTGAGAACAAAAGATTAGACGTCCGAAGTCATCATCACATTTTTAAAGACTACTCAAGTGAATCTGCAAAAGACAGTCAAGTTTCTATGAACAGACAATGGCACAGAATTCAAGGACAAAATTGTTGAAGATTATCTCGAATCGGTCGGGATAACACATCAATTTTTTGTTTCTAGAACGCCTGAACAGAACGGAGTTGTAGAGAGACATAACAGAATGCTAGTCGAGGTTGCTCGAACTATGCTAAGTCAATCGGATCTACCTCTATTTCTATGGGCTGAAGCTATATCGACTGCTTGCTACACGCAGAATCGATCCATAATACATCGCCGATTTGGTAAAAAACCATATGATTTAATAAATAATCGTACACCTAGCATTAAACATTTCCATATTTTTGGATGCAGGTGCTTTGTACTGAATGACAAAGCGAACTTGAACAATTTCAGTCTGAAGGCACATGAAGGCATCTTTATCGGCTACTCTCAAACGTCTGCAGCATACAGAGTATACCTGAAGAAGTCGAAGATCGTCGTTAAAAGCATCAATGTAACATTTGATGAGGAGATGGATTATGAACAAAGCAGTTCAGAACGCCTACTTACTAGAGTACTAGCTTCTGGACAAATCAATCCAGAACCTATGGTTAATGCGACTAATTCTGATAAACCATCTACTTCTACATCTCATTTATCAGAATTAGATTTATTGTTTGAATTCTTTTATGATGAGTTCCTTGGTTCTAAATTGCCTAAACTTGTTGTGATTGATAGACCTGAAGAATCAAGCAGTCATCATCCAATCATTTCAGATGTGTCTACTGAATTTGTTCACCCGGTTCAACAAGAAAATATGATTCAAACACCTACTCCTTCAGTTGAAGTTGTTCATGAAACTGCCAAGACAGAAATTGCTAACTCAGTTGGTTGTACTATCACAACTAATCAACAGTCAGAAACTGTTGTACCAACTGATGCTTCTGCATATAATTCTTCAATTGAACCACTCGCTGAACAAGAAGAAGATAGTGGATTCTTAGATGAACATCATGATCAATATACATTAAATCCACTCCCTTATGAACACAAGTGGACCAAAGAGCACCCGATACATCAGATCATAGGATATCCATCTAAACAGGTGCAAATTAGGTCTGCTACACTTAATAAATGTATGCATGACTCATTCCTGAGCAAGATAGAGCCAACACGTATATCTGAAGCTCTAGCCGCCTCGGATTGGGTAACTGTGATGCAAGAAGAGTTGAATCAGTTCGAAGCACTTAAAGTCTGGATACTTATGCCAAGACCGGAAGGTAAATCAATAATCGGCACGAAATAGGTATTCAAGAACAAGAAAGATGAAGATGGTATCGTTATCAGAAACAAGCAAGACTAGTAGCTAAAGGATATAGGCAAGAGAAAGGTATTGACTACGACGAGACTTATGATCCAGTTGCGCGTATAGAAGCAATCCGCATGTTTCTAGCATATGTCGCACACGAGAACTTCACTGTCTACCAAATGGACGTGAAGACTATGGACGTGAAGACTGCCTTTCTCAATGGCATCTTAAAGGAAGAAGTCTATGTCTCTCAGTCTGAAGGCTTTTTCAATCCAGAGAAATCGCATCATGTCTACATTCTAGTCAAAGCTCTTTATGGTCTGAAGCAAGCCCCTCGAGCCTGGTATAAAGTGTTATCTAAATTTCTAGTCAAGTCAGGCTTCTCAAAAGCTAAGATCGATACTACTCTTTTTATCAAAAAAGAAAAAACCGATATAATTTTAATTCAGATTTATGTGGATGATATCATATTTAGCTCAACTAATGAAAAATAATGTAAGAATTTTTCTAACCTCATGGTGTCCAGATTTCAGATGAGTTTGGTGGGAGAGTTGAATTTATTTCTCGGATTACAAATCTTTATCAATCAAGCTAAGTACATTTTTGATATTCTTAGAAAATTCAAAATGGAAAATTATACTCCTATTGGAACCCTAATGGCACCTGGAACAAAGATCGGCGTTGATCCTTCTAGAAAAGCAGTTGATATTAGAACCTACTGAGGCATGATTGGTCCAGGCTTCTCCAAAAGAATTATGTTAGAACATCAAGTAGGCCAGATATTATGTTCTCTACATGTTTATGTGCTAGATATCAGGCTTCTCCAAAAGAATTCCATTTGTTTGCAGTTAAAAAAAATTTAGATATCTGAAGGGGACACAACATATAATCTATCTGGTTTTCATTTGGAAAATTTGGATATTGAAAAAGAAGGAAGTCTGCCCCACCTTCGCACTTCGGTCATGCACAATTGAGTCTGTGTTATATTGTTGTCTCAATGGTTTACACATTTTGAACCAATTATGAAAAGCAATCATGTTTTTAATTTCTTTCATACACAAGCACGAACACACAGAGAATTTATTTTTTTGTCGGAATGTTCATAGAATAAACTTGTGTTATTCGACGATTGAATGGAAGACCTGGGGGAGTGAACATCAAAAATCTCCTTTCCTATGTGTATTCGTTATACACATTGACTTTGTGTTACTGACATACATTTCTAACTGATTCATTTGTTGATTCAAGTGTTACACTCATAGTTTGTCTGAATTTGAAAAGATTTGGATAAATACTTTATGAATTGACGGATAGTCAGTGGCTCAGTGGAAAAGATCTTGGTCGGAATGTTAATGACATTTGTTGATAAAGTTTTGATGATTTCTATGTGCTACAATCATCAAAAAGGGGGAGAAACTAATTACAATAAATGTTTGATGAAGAAAAGATTGTATCAGTTATGGGAGAAGATGATCAAGAAATGATGATTTGAAGAAAGTTTATTGCTATTTTGTGTCAAAGATTGCAAATTTTATTGAAGATTGTACAAGTTTGAAAGAGAAAGTTCAGAGATTTCAAAATACAAGCAGAATTTACTGAAAATTTTCTTTTAAGATTGTTTAGGTGAAGAAAAGAGAGTCAAATCTGAAGATAATTTCTTTCCAAAGTCTGAAAGAGGTTCTTATTACCTTGGAGGAGAATGTTAAAGTTGATTGCAAGAGATGTTATATAAAGACTGTAGAGAGTTTACAGAATGGTTGAAGTTTGATTATAAGAAAGAGGAGATTGTAATTTTGTGATTCAGTGTTTATCTTTCTGAAGATGATCTTTGCTAAAAGAAATCTACAAGGGGGAGATAAATGTGCTAAAGACTAATCAAAGAGGGTTTTTGAAGATGATCTTGATCCAAAGGGGGAGAATGTTAGAGCATAAATATATTGGATACAAGATCATAGAAGACTGAAGACAGAAAGTCAGAGTCAAGAGCTCAAGTTAAATTCTCGAGAAAAAAGTCAAAGTCTCTTTTGTAATAAAAGTCAAAGTCAATGTATTGTTTTGTTTAGTGGTGTTAGTGTTTGTGTCTGTATAAATAGGGATATGGCTAGTGGTGTGAGTGTAGATGTCATTAGGGTGATATACGTGTTCTTTGTAGAGAGAGAAATATTGATAGAGTATACACTATGTATCAATTCTAATCTTGAAATAAAATGGAAATTGATTGATTTGCAAATTGTCATCTTGTTTTACTTTGTTATCTGGGATAACGATCATGAAAATGATTTTTCTTTGAAAGATTAGCCGACTTATGATGAAACACTTTAATGTGTTGTGTTGAGGACTTGGGAACAAGTTTATCTTTAAAAACTATTTTGACATCTTTTGGCTTGGGATGAATGGAGTATATTGAAAAAGCATTGTCACCACAGTGTTTGCATATGAAGTTCTTACGAGCAAATGTCAACATCTTCGATTTATCAAAAGAAGTACATTTATTCAAAGAATCTTGACATTTATATTCGTTTGAACGTTTACATGACAAATCAACACTATTATTAACAGTACAGTCATTTTTAACAAGATATTTACAGACTATCTTGTCACTGTCTTTCTTCCTCCATTCTCTTTTACTATCACCTTTACTCAGATCTGAAACATGAAAGGAAACTTTATTAGTTTTGTTTTTCAAGTATGAACTCTTTTTCAAAATTCCAGAAGTCTCGCCTTTTTGATAGATGTTTGGTAAATATTCAGGACATTCAGAGTAAACAACTGTAGTCTTCGTTGAATTCACAAACTCTGGATTTTATCTAACATTCCATTTTTTATCATCAAACATCTTTTTATCAGTCAAATTCTTTTTAAACAAATCAGGTTTTAAATCATTTAATTCTTTAGAAAGTTCTTTGTTTTCTTCAAAAGATTTATCTAATTTGAATATGAGATCATAGTTGTCATCCTCTAACTCTTCAAGAGTCTTTTGTAAACCTTTGATTTGTTTTTCAAAATATGATGTTTGATCAGTCATAGAGTTGGATTCAAGCTTCTTTAAAATTGGAATAGGATCTGAGGAATTATCATGTCATCAAAAATCTCCTCATCCATTTTGTTAACAAACTCTTTTTACATGCTAGAATACATGACATTTGAAGTCTCTTCCATCTTAACTTCACTTGAAGATTCAGAAGTAACAAATTCAGATATGGGAATTTGTACCAATATCAGTGCCCGACTCATACTCGTCGTACTAACATTCAGTCTCAGGAATAATTTTGTCTTCAATGGCTGATTTAGTTGAAGATGGTGTGGAAAATAATGATTCAAACTCAACAAATTCAAGTTTCTATTTTTATAGCTCTTGTTTAAATCATTGTATTTAAATCCAACAGATTTAAAACTGTTTTGAGAATCAGCACAACTAGACGTATCATCATCCATCACCTCTTTACCTTTACATGAAGTGTCAGATTTAGGAGTTTCAGCTTTAACGAAAGTATCATGACCATCCGGGATTTTCTTTGCTTTCGATCCTAATTTATCAAAATTATACAAGTTTTCAAGGGCTTTCTTCAAAACATCATTTTCAAATAATCCTAATCATATTTTAGCATTGTAACATCTGACATCTTGAAGTTTGTTTGTCAACAAGTTTAATGTCTGCTCAGTCTGTCCTCTTTTCAGATTAAGGTCTTCCAGTTGTTTAATCTTACAGTAAGCTTCATTTCTTTCCTAAAAGCAAGCTTCAAATTTAATTTTGAATTCACCCTTTTCAGAATTTAAGTTCCAAAATCTTCGTTTTTAAGGTTTCCTTTTCTTCCTTTAAAACATCGTTTTCAAATTCTTTGTCATCAACGACAACTTTCAATAATGCTTTCTCATCACGAAAACTCATCATTGTTTGTCGTTCATAGCTAAGTTTGCTCTTTGACGTTTCAAACTCTTTTTCTATATTCTGGATTTGTTCCATTAAAGACTCAACAAGTTCAGAGTTTTCAAAGTTTGTTAGATATGTTTTGAGTCAATTTGTTATGTAATTTTACTTTAATAGTGTTGAATTTTATCTTGTATACTTGTATAGAGGTCAAGGCATGTTTGACCCTATATATAGCCTGTCATGTCTTGTTTTGAGTCTAACTCTCATTCATTGTAAGTCATTCTATGTTTGTAATATGTTCTTGTGAGATATATGACAAAAGAAACATTGTGACTCAAATTCTCTCATCATTTGTTCTTTGATTGTTACTTTGATTGTTATGATTGCTTGAAACCTGGGATCACAATTGGTATCAGAGCCTAATCAGATTATTCAGAAAAATCAACATCATGATTTGAAGCAGAAAGATACGAATTTTCCAGAAATAGAAAGTTATTGTTCCATTAAAATCAAAATTTTGATTGAATGATGATTTGGATGTGAAATTGAGTTCACTGTGATCTCCCATTGTAGTGGAACATTTCTTGTTTGGAATGGATGCTCAAATAACCAATAGATTAGACGTATTGGATCATTATTTCCAATTTTGGAAACTTTCCAGTTTCGGCCTGTCAAGAATTGATTCCCACAACTATGTTTGATCTTGATGAAATTCACTTCACAGGGTTGTTTTCGATGATATAGAGAGTGATTCTACAAAGTTTCAGAGTCAAACTAAAAGATTTGGGTGGTTTTCTGTTGAAAAGTTGGAAAATACATTCAAGATTCAAAGAATTCGCATGTTAAATGATGAACTCGCACAAAGAAGTCGTAGACTGAAGAATTCGCACATCACAGAGGATAAAAGTGTTAAGGAAGGAATTTGCACAAGAAAGTATACGAAAAGCAAAGAATTCTCACAAAGAGCTATACGAAATAATTAGCATCTGAGTCTTGGAAGTTTTTCAAAGGAAGGAATTCGTATATCTCTCTTATACGAATTTCAAAGAATTCGCATACTCCTACATGCGAAAAGCTCAGAATCCGCACATAGTTATATGCAAAAAGTTTAGATTTCGTATCCTTTTCATATCCTTTTCATGTGAATTGTGTCCATACGAATTCTTACTTGTGAGTGTCATACGAATTCTGTACTTGTAATCAATTTTGAGTGATTTTTCTGTATTTTTACTGCTGCTTTTTCTGATTTTCTGACAACAATCTTTTCAAGCAATATTTTTCAGAAATATTAATCATGCCTTACACAGATGAAAAAGGAAATTTGTTTCATAGAAACAAAGACTGTGCATTGTCATACATGTCGGAAATTCCAAAGATTGAGACTGAGGATGAAAAGCTCAAAGTTCAAAATTCAAATCTGAAAGCAGAGATTGATACTTTGAATGTCAAACTTACAAAGGCTGAGACACAAGTATCAACATATCAAGCAAAAGGCAAAGAATGGCTAAAGAAAGTAGATGAGAGACTCAAAAATGAGAAAGTTGAACTTGAGAAATCTTTCAACCAAAAGTTATCTGAACTTTCAAAGATAGCTGAGTCAGAGAAGAAAGAGTTAGAAATCAAGTGTGCCAAACTTTTTAAACAAGTATCTGAATTTGAAAAAATTGTTATTACTGAAAGAGATAACTTTGACAAAGAAAAGAAAATTATTGAAAGGAAAAATATTTTACCTTTCAAAGAGATATCTGAGAAAAATCAGAACTTGGAAAAAGAGTTTGAAGAAGAAAGAAAACTTTTTGAAAATGAGATTTCTAAACTCACTGAAAAGTTAGCTATCTTATCTTCAGATATACAAAGAGGACAGAAGAATACATCTGAAGCAAAGTACTGTAGCAGATTTGACAATAGAGGCTGAGTATATTGCAGTTAATGAGGCTGCAAAAGAGGCCATGTGGATGAAGAAGTTCATCGGGGATCTCGGCATAATTCCTACTATTCCTGATCCTATAGAGATCTTTTATGACAATGATGGTGCAGTCATATTGTCTAAAGAACCTAATCACATAAGCGCACGCGACATATACTCAGGAAGTTTCATTACATTCGGAAGGTTGTCGAAGATTGGGACATTATCATTAGTAGAGTTGACTCGAGTAGGAATTTGGTTGATCCATTCACCAAACCCTTCCCGCAAACCAAGCATGATGCTCATACTAGTCTATAGGCATTAGAGTTGTTAGCGATTTGGCTTGACTGTATTTTCGTTGATCTGAGATTTCGAAACTTAAACAGTTTACATTTGCATATGACATGATGAGTATTATGTTGAGATCATAGTATGTGCTTCGAGCAATCATTTCATTGGTGTATCACTGTGTTCTATTTTGCATGTTTATAAACTTCCTTTAAATGCTAGTTTATTCAAAAATCTCCACAGTCGTTTATTCTCTAAAGGAAGGGAGTAATAAATTAAGACTGATATGAGGTGTGAGTTGATTATCCATAGAGATGGATATAGCTTGAATGCAACTACACTCATATAAACTTGATAGAGATTAAGTTTTGGAGCAACCAACACTTAGAGATTACTTCATTGTTTCTGTCATAAGTAATTCTAAGATGGTAATATCTTTTATCCTAGAGTGGAGATGCACGAGACTCCTGACACGAAGTCGGTTATGTTTTGACCATTCTCCAACGTTGTCTGTAACTGCCAGCTATAAAGGGATTGATCAAATATAACAAAATTAGTGGGGAGGTCTATGTAGTCAAAGCAATTTGTTCCTTTTGCCTCATGGTAAAAGTGATATCCACGGGCCCCTCAATGATTTGGTGTTGACACTTAAATGTATGGCCATACTAAAACTGAATTGATATTGGATCAATTTTGCAGTCTATTTTAGGTCACCACAAATCTCTATTGAGAAACATAATATTGTGCAATCTGAAGATTGACCTATACCATGTCTCGCGTTCATACGGATATCTAAAACAAAAGGATATTTGATCATTTACCTATAGGACTGTTTCATACCTTCTGGTTTTGATTACAGAAATAGTGTCTTGAATGACTAACCAATGCCATTTTAGTTACTATGTCAAGTACAAGTGGGAGTCTGTTGGAGATAGGCCCGTTGACACAAAATAATTAATTATTGGTATTATCCTATTCAATCGTACACAAAGTCCAAACTAAAATTGCAAGAATTATATGGTTAGAGGAAAATTTTGTTAAACATCATAAGTGATGGTTTAACTAGAAACTAGAGGTAATTTTGAGGGACCGATGTTGTAAAATGGAGGAGACACAAAAGTAAAAGTGCCATCATTTTGGTGAGGACCACACTCCACCTCCATTAATTCCCAAGATTAATAACTAATTTCCCTCTCTTATCTTTGGCCAAACACACACACACACACACACAAGTGTGCGTTTTGCATGAAAAGATAAGTTTTTTTTTTCTCTCTCTCAAAAGGAAAGAGATAAATTCTTTCTCTAAAAAGGGTTCTTGGTGAGAAGATTTTCTTGCTACAACTTTTGGAGCTTTGGGTGTGCACTTGATAGAGTGATTCTCTCTTGGATCCTTCAAAGTCATCAAGGGTATGATTTTATCTTCCTCTTTTAAGTTGCTATCTCACTTGTACAATGGATCATCTCTTTGAAGAACTTAATTTTTCATTTGTCTTTTTGTTATAAGCTTCCGTTGCGTATGGAAAAACTTCTTCTCCCAACAATCTTTCTTTCTTTATATGTACAAAAGAAATAAGCAAGGGTATTTGAGTTGGTATTGTAATATTCGTGTATTCTCATATCTTGCATTATAATGTTGTTTAGTCATCCCACATGAATGAGAGAATGCTAGATTGAAGATTTTTAGGTGACTATAAGAAATGATGAATGAATGTTTTATATAAATATGAAATATGGTGAGTTTGGTAATCATGTAGGTCAGAATAATTTTTTTATGAAACGTTTGATTTTATATTGACAAGAGGAGAGGATGCCAAATTATTGCAACTCATAAGGTTGTCTAATTTTAGTCAAACCTTTCGTAACAACAACAATGATATGGTTGTTTGACATGTCGTGTGAGTTCTAAAAAGCATAACGATAAAATTATTTTCGATATATCTTAAACTCTTCGTAACAAAAAACGATTATCAATATATGAAATTGTACCACTTATGAAAATATATTTTCATTTTAATTTAGATATTATTTATTATTAACCAAAAAAATTATATTTTATCAGAACTTGAACAAGTATTTCTTTAAAATATTTTTTGTTGTCCTGTTGTACGGGTGACACACCAAGCTCAACTTAATTGAAGAAAGGTCAATGAATAAAGAAAACTGATTGAGAATATCAAGTAATTATAATTAAATAAGGATTATCTTTTTGACTAATTAATTAAAGATAATTAAGACATGTAAAATTATCCGGTGCTCTTTCTATATTAAAATTGAATGTTTATTATGGCTATTGGATTAAAAGATATTACAGTTAGGATTACGGTTTATAATAAATGAAGGGTTTGTATTTGATTATTTATTTATTTAATTTTTTGATCGGTAAAGAAGACTTTTATTAACCAACAACACAATACAATTACAAAGGCAAGTAAAACACCACAAGACCACAAACCATCAACAACACAAGGAAGAAAGGAGTCCGGTTTTTATTTGATTTAATCTATACTATTATATAAAAATTTTAAAACGGTTATTGTACTACAATAACATTTATCACTCTTACAATGTTACATTTACCACTCTTACAACTACTTATTTAATTTACTTTATATCCCTTACTTTTTCATTTTTCATTTTACACCATTATCATATTAACGCAAATAATCCTATATGAACAAAAATGCAATGAAAAAATATGTTTCTTTTTCTACAAATTAACCATTATAATTGTCTCGTCAATACCTTCAAAATGAGCTCAATATTGAATATTTTTTAATTTAACCGTACTATTAAATATCATGAATATGTACGAGTTAAATTGTTTTATATCCATACGGTTTTTTTTTCACCATTAGCATATTAAAAATACATAATCGTAAAATATATTAAAAATACGTTTCATTCTTATTATAAATTACATCACTATAATCCCTACTATATTATAAAAATTATAATACAGTTTTTTACAAAGCTTTGAAAGCCAAAAAAAAATTCCCCCATGTTCCACTTCGTAATTCAACTAAATGTTACATTTATCACCCTTACAATTAGTTATTTAATTTTTTTTTATATCCATTGTTTTTTATTTTTTCATTTTATACCTTTATCATGTTAACATAAATAATCGTATACGAACAAGCCCAATATTGAATATTTTTTTATTTAACCGTACTATTAAATAATAAATATTATGAATATCTACAAATAAGATTGTTTTATATCCTTACACTTTATTTTATTTTCACTTTTAGCATATTAAAAATGCGTAAACCAACTAAAATATATTAAAAACACGTTTCATCAATTCATTTTATTTTGAAAAAGTTATATTGTAACACACATAACAAATTATTGAAGTAGTTCACATAAATCACCAACTAGCGAATTCCGTATAGCGAAGTGATATTTGTTATCCTTGATTTGATTATACTATAAGCATGAAATTATTGGAATTTACGTTTATCTTCAACTGCCCCTTTTGCCCTTTATTTAACTTTTTAAATAAATTTGAAAGATAAAAATAAGGGAAATTAATTAAAGTAGCCATTACAGAAAATCGGGTTTACCTCCTAGCCATTCTCTCTCTTATTTTATCAAATTAGCCATTAGGTTCGTGAAATGAGTTCGTATATACGAACACCTCCTTTGAAGTCAAAAACTTGATCCATGTTTGTAATATGTGTTCGTATATACGAACATAACTTGTGAAATATGTGTTCGTAATTATTTTTAAATGATTCACGAACTTGGGCCTAAATTGTAATTATTTTTAAATGCTTCACGAACACATATCACGAAGTGGGGCCAAAACTGTAACATTTTAATTTATTATGCGAAGATGAGGGTCAAAATTGTAACTATTTCATTTTTCAAAAAATAGGTTCGTAAATCACGAACATATGCCACGAACTAGTGCCAAGGACGTAAATATATTTGAATTTTGTCCAAAGATGAGGGGTCAAAATTGTAACTATTTAATTTTTCAAAATGTATCTTCCTAAATAACGAACATATGCCACCAACTAGTGCCAAAAACGTAAATATCTTGGAATTATGTTCCAAAGATGAGGGGTTATAATTGTAACTTGCTTATTTTTTTTAATAAAATGTGTTCGTAATTAGGATATCGCGACTAGGGGCCAAAATATAACTTTCAGGTTCGTATAATATAAACCATTTCACGATCAGGGGCCAAAAATGTAACTTCCAGGTTCGTAATATACTGGAATTTCACGAACAAGGGCAAAAAACGTAAAAAAATTTAACTCCTTGCAGTTTCCACGAACCATTTCACGAAGTTATGATTTTTTAATGAGTTTTTAAATTATTTTCATATATACGAACATATATTACGAAGATGTATCAAGTTTATCAGTTCTAAGGAGGTGTTCGTATATATGAACTTCTTTTACGAACGTGGCGGCTATTTTAATAAACTAAGGGAGAGAATGGCTAGGAGATAAACCCGATTTTCTGAAATGGCTACTTTAATTAACTTCTTTAAAAATAAACTTTTACACTTGTCTCATTGCGCGGACATATAATTATCTATACTACTTTATAAAGCATTTGGGTTGCTTTTCTTAAAAACAAATTCCTAAGCATAATGTACTACCATCTAATGCTAAATTACTTAAATTTCAACTTTACAAGTAATTCATGCACCATGTACAACTTGTTAATGCTTAAAAAAAATCAGATACTCCCTAAGCCAGTGTCCCCTTCCAAGAAATCGATTCCTTCTCCCAAGGCGACGATCCTGCTCCTTTTTTTCAATTTCAAATCTTGCGACTTCAGATTATATCTGCAGATTTTGATTATACGTTGCATCGTTCAAGGTTAGGGTTCTCGTTAGTTCTGACCGTGGGTGGAAGGCCACACATGATGCAGGGCTTTTTATCTCCTGTCGTCGATGCAGGGTTCTCCCAAATGTCGATCGGTTTGTGTTTGCTTGAAGACACAAAGGTATGGTTCTTCTCCTTTTGTTCTTTTATCTCTGTTTGGTGTGTGTTTGTTCTTCTCTCAAGGGTTGTTTTGTTTTGTGTAAGTTCTTCTCTCAAGGGTTATAGGGTTCTGCTTCTCTCAATCTCTTGAGGTACGTTTTTACATCTGCAATCGATTTCTTACGGTTACATCTGCAATTGATTTCTTTGGGGTTTTGGGAATAATCTGATATTTGATTTTGGGTTTTATGCCCATTTGCATCGATTTCTTTGGGTTTTTGGGAATAATCTGATATTTGATTTTGGGTTTTATGCCCATTTGCATCGATTTCTTTAGGTTTTTGGGAATAATCTGATTTTTGATTTTGGGTTTTATGCCTATTTGCATCGATTTTCTTTGGGTTTTTGGGAATAATCTGATTTCTGATTTTGGGTTTTATGCCCATTTGCATCTGATTTCTGTTCTTGTTTTGTTTCTAAATCAACGTGTCTACATCCTCAGTTGGTTTTGCAAGCATTAATCCAAGTACATAATAGATTTTAAAAAATAAATTTCGTCTTTGGTTTTTCTTTTTCTCCTAAGGGATGAACATCGTTTACAGATTTTGGTGAAAAAGAATTTTTCAATTTTTCAGCATGTTTCTGTTTAGTGTTTGGTTTCTGTTTTTTTAATTTCTGTTTTTGTTTTGTTTCTTTGGGTTTTTGAGAATAATCTGATATTTGATTTTGGGTTTTATGTCCATTTGCAACGATTTCTTTGGGTTTTTGGGAATAATCTGATTCCTGATTTTGTCTTTGGTTTTGCAATCGATTTCTTTGGATTTCTTTGGCTTTTTGGGAATAATCTGATTTTTGATTTTGGTTTTTACACATTTTTTTTACTTCGATTGTGATGATATAGCTATATGATTTTGATATAGTTTGCTTTGATCCCTTTTTATGATGATGTGTTTTGGATGCCAAAACTCCATTTGCAGATGTGATCATTACAAAAAAGATTGCAAAAAGGACCTACTTGATTTGGTGTATAATCATAATTTTACATGTTTTGTTGGTTTTGATGGTTTTGTGGGATAATTTTCAAAGTTTTACACTATGGGTGTTGGGATGGGTTTTTTTACTTGCTTTGAGTGTTTTTGTACGTTAAAAGGGTAAAATGGTTTTTGTATGAGCCAAATCTTTTACCTGCTTCGATTTTGTATTTGTTCTTATATTGGGAAATCTTGGAGCTTCAACGGGTACACATTTTTATTTTTTGAGTTTTTCTTCAATAACAATAACAATTTTCAGTTTTTATTTTATATTTGTTTTTTATGGTTTACATTCATCATAATTCCTTTTCAAGTTTTTTTTTCGTTTATAATCAACTTAGGTTTCAATTCATTTTGCATTCATTGATTTTGAGTTTTATTCTTTTGTTATTTATGTTGCTTATCATGTGTTTGTTGAAAGTCCTCAAAGAAGCTATTTGATATTTTCTAACCCACATTAGAAATTAAGAGAGTTTATCATTTAACAGTTTTTCGACAATTATCAGTTGCACCCATTTAGCAATTGGAGTTCACTTTTTATGCTAAGCAAGAGGTCTACCTTCTCTTCCCATGTCTTTCAATGTTGTTTGAGTTGGATTTTCATCTAGCAACATCAGTGATTTTGTTTGGATTTTCACTTTTCATGCTAAGCAAGAGGTCTACCTTCTCTTCCCATCTCTTTTTTAATGTTGTTTGAGTTGGATTTTCATCTAGCAGCATCAGTGATTTTGTTTGAATTGACCATTTTGATCTCTATGGTCTATGGAAATAAACCGTACAATGTGATTTTGTTTGAAATGACCATTTTGTTTTTGCTCTGATCGATTTTCACTTTTGCACCACATATATCTTGGCGATTGCAAGCATCTTTCGTTTGTTAATTGATTAGTACTGTTAAATTGTATTTTGCAGTGGAGCTGTTTACATATTAATGTACCTTGCGATCTCCGTATGTAGATGACAAGGTTTAGCTCATTTTTTGTAAGGAAGAGAGCAAACTTGAAGTAATCCCTTTTCACCTTCAAGTTGCTTCGTGCAACTGTTAATTGTTACTAGCAATAAAAGGATTACGGAGCTGAATATTTACTATCTTATTGTAACTAAATCCTATCTTCTAGCCTTTGAAAATGATAGGGTTTTTTTTATTGAAAATAATGGTTCTCTTGATCTATCTAATGTGAAATTAGTGCTAATAAGCATTATATTTTTTTTGATTATTTGCATGAATTAAGGATATCACAGATGGGATGTTATTGATTGGGTACACATCTCTCAATGGCCATCTGTTGATCACCCGTTCCTCAAAGACCATAAAATCCGGGTATGTAACCACCTTCAAGATTTATCTTTAAGAAAATTTATCTTTTAATTAGTTGTATCTTCTAATGGTTATTGTTTTTATGCAACTATCAAATTGTTCATTTTCGAGTTTCCAACTTCTTTGAGAGATTTAATTTGGTTTATGTTGTACATATATCTTCATTTCGTGATAGAAATTTAACCCCACATTTACTGCTACTTAAAGTTTAAAAAAGGTGGAAAACTGTTAGCTCCAAATCTTATGTTTGTTAAAGTGTTGAAAATACCCAAGTCCTATTTCAGAGGACTTCCAAAGATAGACCTCATAGGGCATAGACTTCAGAGGACGAAGACATCAGAGATTGCAACTTTCAGCAGAAGACATCAGAGATGGCTTCATCAGAGGCTCTGAAGACAACGTCAGAGCTCTGAAGACATTCTCTCTGAAGATGGCGCTGAAGACTCCTGAAGTATCAGAACAGATAACCAATCACTTAGTGATAAGATTTACTTTATAGAGTAGGTTACTGTTCAAGCATGTATTGAGCTTACCTATTAGGTAAGACACTGTTCAAGCATGCTTCTATTTGTCAGAATAGTACACTGTTTACTTTATGGTCCTATAAATAGGACCATCACTCCTTTGACAAAAGTGTGCTTTTTTGATATCTTGTATAAGAAGAATCAACTGAATATATCTCATGAATATCTTGTTCTTTCTACTTGCTTTATATATGAACTGTGATATTTGAATCTGCTTTTGATATTAAACTATATTGCTTCCGCTGTTTATACTCTTGTTGTTTATATCATTATTGTTATAAGATTAAATCTGGGATCCAACAATTGGTATCAGAGCCTCCTTTGTTTTCTAAAACAAAGAAAGATCATATTTGCATACTCGGATAGATTTAATTCTTACTGATTCAAGCTTTTATTATCTGTGCATGTTTGTGTAAACCATGGTTTATTAAACTTCATATGCACCATATTTAAAAGTAAATCACAGTTACATCATTTAATAGAAAGATCTTCATAGAAAAGCATCAGTTCTTCAAATCTTCATCTTTTCTTCACAAAAATGGCAAACTCAAACATAAGTGCCATTTATACAGCCGGATCATTAACCAAACCTCCTACACTTCTAAGGGATGAATATCCTCAATGGAAGATAAGGATGGTAAATTTCTTAGAAGTCATGGACAGGGATCTGTTAAGATCAGTGAACGATGGACCTCACCAACCAATGGTGTTGGTACCAAGAGTTCCAGGAACAGCAGATACTGCTGAAATCCCTGCTTACTATGAAAAGAAAACTTCAAACTTTACGGATGAAGAAACTAACATGATGGATAATGATTCAAAAGATGTTAGATTACTTATAATGGCCATTCCCAATGATATCTTCCAAGAACTTGATTCTTGCGTAACTGCAAAAGAGATATGGGATCAGTTGTTAAATCAACTTGAAGGAGGCCTACAAACTCAAAAGAACAGGAGAAATCTTTGTATCAATGAATATCATGATTTTCATGCATTACCCGAAGAAACCTTACATCAAACATACTCAAGGTTTAACATCCTCATCAACAAATGCAGAAAATTTGGGGTCATGAGAACAAAAGAAGAAAACAATGTTCTCTTTCTTAAAAGTCTAAATGAAGAATGGTCACAACTGTTAATGTCGATACAAGCCAATCAAAATCTTGAATCATGGTCATTAACTGACATTTATGGTACCTTGGTAGCACAGGAAAAAGAAGTTGTTAAACAAAAATCAAAAACCTCTTTAGGTGGTCCACTTTCACTTATGTCAAAACAGAAGAGTGTATCACAAGAATGCAGAAATGCAGAAAAAGACAATTGTTCAAAAAGGGAATCTAAAAGAAAATCCAAAAAGGTTCTGATGTCTGAAGAAGTTGAACACTCAGATTCTGACTCAGATGATGACATCAATGCCTTTGCCAAATCTCTTGCATTAATCACCCATCAATTTAACAAGAAATTTGGCAAGAAAGTCTTTAAAGGAAGAAGAGATGATGAAGAAAGAAGAGGAAATCCAGAAAGAAGATTTCAGAAAACTGAATATCAACAAGAGCCCAGATCTACTCTGCATAGTGATCAAAAGGGCGTTCATTTCACCAATCATGATTCTACTCAACAATCAAGATCTCAACAATCATTTCAGCCGAGGTATCCTCAACCTCAGAGGTACTTCAAGCCACAACCACAAGTACAAGCACAGAAGACAGAATCAGACACTGCTCTTCCATCAAACCAAAACGATGGAAGATGTTTTAGATGTGGAAAGCCAGGTCATTACTCCGCCAACTGCAGAGGTAGACTCATCAAGGATGAAGACTACTACAAAAACAAGTACAAATACAATGTCAAAGAAAGAGTACTTGTAGCAGAGATGGAAGACTGGCTGTCAGACTCAACAAGCAATGGAGAGGAAGAACCCACCAATCTCTGCGGTATGGCGTTCACAGATAATCAAAGTGACGGATCATCAGAGGACTACTCTGAAAAGGTAAACTCTCCTTCCACCTCTGAAAGTGGTCTTGAATTGGATGTTATTAAACTAACAGATGAATTTCAAATCCTAAAGCAAAAACTTGTTGAGGAAAAAGAAAAAGCAAAACAAATGACAAAAGATCTTAATTTTTACAAAAGGGAAAAAGATCTTCTTGAATCAGAAAAGAGAGAGATTTTTGTTGAAAAATCTGATCTTGAAAAAGCTCAGAAACAAAAGGAAAAATCATTTTCAGAAAATTCAAAGAACTTGAGAAAGTTTTAAAAGTTAAAGAAGAAGAAGTAAAAAAATCTGAGTATGAAAGACTCAATTCTGTTGCCTTAACCAATTTTTTCCAAAAAGAAAGAGAAATCTTACATCAATCTCTGGAAAGGAAAGAACTTCAAATCAAAAGTTATCTTGATGCTCAGGATGTTCATATAAAGATAAACTCTCAAATGGATACTCAAGGGCTTGGATTCAATGAATTGGATCCATTCACTGGATTGAAGAAAATTCACTTTCTTCCACTTTCTGTAAAGGAAAGGTCCAGAGCTCTGACTGTCCATCACTGAACAATTTCAAAAGAATAAAAACCTCAGAGAGATAAAAAATAAGGGCTCTGAACTTTAAAAATGTAGCATACTCTGAAGTACAAAGCTTTCCAAATTCCATCTTAAAAATAGAAAAGGAAACTTCAGAGGTATTTTTCACAAAACCTCAGAGGTATTTTTCACAAAACCTCAGAGCAATGATCCTAAAGAGATTTTTAAGTTTAATGCATTCATCAAAGATGAATCTGAGACATCTGAACAAAGTACCTCTGAAGCAAGTACTTCTGAAGATGAACCTCATAGTTCACTTAATCCAGATGCCCCTCTGTATTCACCAATCTCTGATGAATGCATCAGAACTACATTTGCGGATGACATCATGAAAATAAATCAAGAAAACATCATAGCTGATTTAGAGAAGAAAGAAAGCATGAAAAGAATCATCAAAGTCTCCAGACCTAAGAAAATTAAGAAACCATCAGAGGTAGTTGTCTCTGGTAAGACTGAACGAGACTTTCTTGACTCTGATTCTGAATCTGATCCAGAGGTAGATGAACAGATTTTCTACAAACCAGAGAAAGTAATTCATAAAAAGATAGATACCGTTGGTTCTGGAATTTTGAACATTCCTATTTCTGTTTTGAAAATTAAACCCAGAATACCAATATGTCCTGACTTTGCAGAAATGTGTCTTCAAGCAAAAACTTCTCTGGAACTTGAAAAAGAATTACAAGAAAAGGCAAAGAATAAAACTATCACTTCTCAACTCTACACTTATAAACCAATCAAGTTTACTCCTGGACAAAAAGGAAAATGGAAAGAAATTAACCATTCTGATCCTGTTTGTGCAGTGAGCAACAAAGAGAAGAGGATGTTTCTGAACAAGAGAAGGCAACTTGAAAAGAAGGTTGTCTCTCAAGCTAAAAGAAAAGCAGTAGTTAGGAATACTTGTAATATTCCTAGTACTAATTCAAAAAGGAATCATAATGTACCGAATGCATTTAATGAAATGAAATCCTTTGCTTCTACTTCTTCTTGTTCTGTAAAGTGCAATTGCATCCAACTCTTGATGAAACTAAAAAATCACTTCAAAGGTTCTCACTGTTTTCTTAATCAATCTCTGAATAGAAATTCAGAGACAACGCCTCAAAAGAAAAAGGACAATTCTGCCAAAACATCAAAAGATAAGAAGACAAAACTTCAAAACGATAATCAGAAGTCTAACAAAATAGGACCCATAATGAGATGGGTACCTAAGAAAATCTAATCTGTCTTGCAGAAACAGTCAATGCCGATCTGGTACTTAGATTCTGGGTGTTCAAGGCATATGACTGGAGATAAAAAGTTACTATCCTCCTTCAAAGCTAAATCTGGAGGAGCAGTAACTTTTGGAGACAATATGCAAGGACAAATTAAGGGTTATGGTGAGCTTACAAGAGGTAATGTTTCAGTATCAAAGGATGCTTATGTTGATGGGTTAAAGCATAACTTGATCAGCATAAGTCAACTTTGTGACCATGGTTTTGATGTGAAATTTCAAGAAAAACATTGTTCACTACTTCACTCAAAAACAGGTCAAGAAATGCTCAGAGCTGACAGAAAGGGAAATTTATACAGAATGAATTTTTCGAAACACATAAAAACTGACTCAGAGAAACTCTGTCTAGTATCTCTGAACAGTGAAGATGTTTGGCTATGGCATAAAAAGTTCTCACATCTGAACTTTTCTTCACTTGATAAATTGGTCAAACTAAATCTGGTTAAGGGATTGCCATCTCTGTAGTTTAACAAAGATCATCTTTGTTCTGCTTGTGAAATGGGAAAAATGAAAAGATCTTCCCACAAGACCAAAAGTGATAATAATTGTCCAAAACCTCTGCATATGCTTCATGTGGTCCTATCTCTGTACAGAGCATGTCAGGTAAAAAGTATATCCTCGTTTTGATTGACGAATACTCTAGATATACTTGGATAGAATTCATCAGAGCCAAGTCTGATGTCCCTGATATTTTTTAATAAGATTGTTAAAAAGATTGCAGGTTATGTTTGATACCAAAGTTCAGAAACTGAGAAGTGATAATGGAACAGAGTTCAGAAATGCAAAAATCAACTCATATCTTTCAGAGGAAGGCATAACTCCGAACTTCTCTGCAGCTAGAACACCTCAACAAAATGGTGTTGTTGAAAGGAAAAACAGAACACTGGTTGAAGCTGCAAGAACTATGCTTGCAGGATCAGAACTTCCCACAAACTTTTGGGCAGAGGCAGTGGCAACAGCCTGTTTCAAGCAAAACAGAGTTACAATTGTCAAAAGATTCAATAAAACATCTTATGAACTCATTAACAACAGGAAACCTAATGTTAAATATTTCCATGTTTTTGGATGCAGATGTAATATTCTAAATGATAGAGAGTCTCTTGGAAAGTTTGACAAGAAAGCAGATGAAGGCAAATTTATTGGCTATTCATTAGTCTCAAAAGCTTTCATAGTGTTCAATCAAAGAACCAGAACAATCCAAGAGAGTATCAATGTGTCTTTTGATGATGACAAAAGTTTGGCCAGCAAAGATATCAATCAAATTGCCAAAAATATCTCTGAATCATCAAAGATAAGAGAATCCGAACTCAACAAAATTTTCGAAGACTTCTTTGATAATGAAAACTCAGAGTTTCTTTTCAGAGATATTCATAGAGCAACTTCAGAGGAACCACAAACGTCAGGTACAAATCTCTCTGGTCCCTCTGAAGTTACAACTTCTGCTTCCTAGAATGCAGGTCCAAGAACTGAATCAATTTTAGATCCTCCGGAATCAACTTCAGAGTCTCTGGAATCAAATCATGGGCCTCTGGAATCAACATCAGAGCCTCTGCTTAGCACAACAGAGATGTCTCCAACTGTCATCTCTGAAGCTCAAACTCCACCTCATGTTCATGCTCCGCTCACAAGATGGACAAAGGATCATCCCCATGATCAAATCATTGGATCACCTTCAGAGGGTGTCAAAACCAGATCAGCCACAATCAATGAATGCTTTTTTGTAAATTTTTTAAGCATCATTGAACCAAAGAAGGTAAATGAAGCTCTTGAAGATCCTCATTGGATCTCTGCGATGCAGAATGAGCTTCAAGAGTTTGAAAGAAACAAAGTCTGGACCTTAGTTCCCCTTCCTAAAGGAAAATTTGCAATTGGAACTAAATGGGTCTTCAGAAATAAAAAGGATGAAGATTGCATTATAATCAGAAATAAAGCTAGGTTGGTTGCTAAGGGATATTTCCAAGAAGAGGGCATTGATTATGATGAAACCTTTGCACCTGTGGCTAGGCTAGAAGCAATTAGAATCTTCTTAGTCTATGCTGCACACAAAGGGTTCAAAGTATATCAAATGGATGTTAAATCTGCCTTTCTGAATGGTAAATTAAATGAAGAGGTTTATGTCCAGCAACCACCTGGTTTTGAGAATACATAGTTTCCAAACCATGTTTATTATCTTGATAAAGCTCTATATGGACTTAAACAAGCTCCAAGAGCATGGTATGCTACTCTATCCACATTTCTGATAAATAATGGTTTTGAAAAAGGTACAATAGATACAACATTGTTCATAAAAAGGTACAAAAATGAGATGCTCTTAGTACAGATATATGTTGATGACATTATATTTGGCTCTACAAATCAAAAGTATTGTGATAAGTTTTCAGAGTTGATGAAGAGTAAATTTGAGATGAGTCTTATGGGAGAATTAACATTCTTTCTAGGCTTACAAGTAAAGCAAACATCAGAGGGTACTTTTATAACTCAATCTAAGTACGTCTCTGACATTTTGAAAAAATACAGACTCAATGATTCAACCTCTATGAAAACCCCTATTGCCACAGGAGTCAAGCTTGACTCTGATCTTTCGGGAAAATCTGTAGATGTCAAAACCTACAGAGGCATGATAGGTTCACTATTATACTTAACTGCAAGTAGGCCTGACATAATGTTTGCAACATGTCTTTGTGCTAGATATCAAGCAAATCCAAAAGAATCTCATTTATCTGTTGTCAAAAGAATTTTCAGATACCTGAGAGGGTCACCCTCATTAGGCCTCTAGTATCCAAAACTTTCTAGTTTTGATTTAACAGCTTACACTGATGCAGATCATGCAGGATGCAAGCTTGACAGAAAAAGTACCTCTGGGTGCTGTCAGTTATTGGGAAATAAGCTGGTAAGTTGGACATCCAAGAAGCAAAAATGTGTTTCAACTTCCACAACAGAGGCAGAATATGTTGCTGCTGCTAGTTGTTGCTCTCAAGTCATATGGATGCAAACTCAGCTCCGAGACTATGGCTTACAATATGACAGAATTCCAATTCTGTGTGATTCAAAAAGTGCCATAGCCATCTCTGCCAATCCAGTACAGCACTCCAAAACAAAGCACATTGATGTAAGGTACCACTTTCTGAAAGATCATGTTGAAAAGGGAACAATAGAGATGTATTTTGTACCAACTGATCTTCAACTTGCTAATATTTTCACAAAAGCTTTAGATGAACGAAGGTTCAATTTCTTAATTAGCAAGTTGGGTATGTTGAACATGTCTGCCTAACACAGGAAAACATCAGAGTCTATGATCCATTCATCAGAGCCTCTGGACTTTTTCACAAATGGTAAAAATCATTCTTTTGTGTCTCCAAGCATGTGTCAAGGGGGAGAAGATAAAGACTTCATTCTTTGGTCAAGGGGGAGACAAAGAACCTTTCATCTTTCAAGGGGGAGAAAGTGAGCTTCTCTGATACTCATATCAGAGACTCTGATATTGTCTCTGATATTTATATCAGAGCCTCTGATCTTGTCTCTGATATTTATATCAGAGCCTCTGATCTTGACTTTGATATTTATATCAACGCCTCTGATCATTTCTCATTAAACGAATATTCCAGGAAATTCTTTTAATAATAAATCTTTTGGATAACCATTCGTTTCTTTTCAAAAACCCAACTGGTGGTTTTCTGACACCAAGCGGCTCTCCCCTACACACCTCAACGTGTCACCTATTAATTAGGGGATGATGGAACGTCCTTTCTGACATTGGAACTCTCAATCGCCGTTTCCATAACCTCTCCCTCTACCTTTCTTTTTCTGTCCATAAAAACCCTTTTTCTCTTCTCATTATTCTTTACGCTCTCAGAATCCAAAATCCCAAATCTCTCTTTCTAAGCTCTCATCTTTCTCAAAAACCTGCAACAATGGCGGCTCATTCCTAAACCTCAGATAACTCCAGCAAACTTGTTCCAAGCTTGAATATGGCACAGTTCGATGTTCCAGTAAAAGGTAACAACTACTTTCTGGACGTCACCCCAACCAAATACGATGAGCAGTTTCGCCCAATCCTCGACTTTTTAACCAACTGCGAACTCAACAATGTCCTCACCAAACATGCCTCAGATATTCCTCTACTCTTTGTCCAACAATGGTGGTATTCAAGTGAATACGATGATGAAAAGGAAGGACTAGTTGGGTACATTGACCTAGGTGAACAAAGCATGAACATAAGAATCATCCCACAAACCCTAACTCGCCGATTCAACCTGCTCACAAAAATTGATCTTCAAATAGAAACCTTTGAGAAACCACCAACTCAAGAAGTTCTTATTCATTTCCTCCACCACTTAGGCTACAACAGGGAGATCACACGCCAAAGTCAATTCAGACGTCAGTACCTGCCTCCCAAGTGGAACTTTATGTTTAGTGTTCTCAACCGAACAATTACCTGCAAGATTGGAAGCCAGGATCAGACCCATCCAGCAATTCTAGCCATAATGTATGCTCTCTTCTTCAACAGAAGCATAAATATGGCTCACATTCTCTTCTGTGAGATGCTGACGACGGTGGACAAGAAGAACAAAGACTTGGCCAAAGGAAAACAACCAATTTCGGTACTGTTTACTAGATTCATCTCTGTGGTCATTCAACGAGCAATGCAGAAATTCTCTGTTAGCTTAAATTAGCCCCCAATTTAATTGAATGTTTTATAAAGAATTGTATTTTGGGATTTTTAATAAGTTGTATGGGCTTGAGCCTTTTTATTGTAAATGGGCCCTATTAATAGGTGCCCATGGCTCATTTGGTCATTTAGGTTTTGGAAAGCACACTTTTCACACACAGATCAGGTGAATTTCATGAGAGTCGCTTAAATGTTTAGTGTGATGTTCTTCCCATTTTCCTCTCCATTGATTATCAATCAAAGCATATGAGATGAGTTCTTGATGAATATTGTTCTTCATTTCTATCTTATATCTTATTTTATATGGAGTTCTTCTTTTGTTGTCTGTATTGGGATCTAACAATTGGTATCAGAGCCAAATGAAGAAACTCTTCTTCATTTCGGTCGTCTATGGCAACAATTGAAGATTGGGTGATTATTTTGTTGTTTTGGTGCTTAGATTGATTCAATCACATGAGCCTTGACACAAATATCATTTCTGTGATTTATTCACTGTTTTGTGCTTATTGGAAATCTATTTCTTCATTTAGATGATCTTTGGTAGAATATTTGATTGATTTCACACAAAATCTAAATTCTGCACACCACATGTTTGATGAAATGCCTATGTGAATATTTGATTCTATTTAGATCAAATTTGATCAGATTTATTTCATGTGTGTGTTTTGATCCTTCCTACTTTATTGGTCTGATTTGATAAGCACTAAGTAGATGGTTGATCTATGATCCAATCCTTGTGTGTGCTTTAGTCTATTGCTATTTTAGCATCTCGATAGTTAGGTTGTTGATCTTAGATCTGACCTTAATATCATTCGAGATTGGACTCTCTTTGATCCAGATTTTATTCAAAATTCCGCTGCTTATAATCGATTAAATGAAAGACTTGGTGATGTGTTATATGTTTAAAGTCAGATCTGAAACGAGTTTTAGATCTGTGATTTCTTAAATTCAACTTTCTGAATTGATCAATCAGAAACTTGACTCTTTGCAATCTTTGTTCTATAAGTCTTATGGAGATCGTCTTAATCTTTATAATCAAATTCAATTGGTAAGTATTTGATTAGAATGGAAGATTTCACAGGGAGAATAAGGAGTTTGTATTGATGATGAACAACAAGATTTATTCAAATGCTTCTGTCAATTTGATAATAAAACTAATTACAGATGAAGTTCATCTTTGGGAAGCTTGTTCAGTATCTGTTATATGAATATGGATAGAAGTGAACTGAAGTTATGCAACTATGTTGTGATCAATGATGATAATTAACAACATTCTCCACAAGATTTCAATCTGTGTTTGATTTATGATTGGGAAACAGCAAGAATTCGATAAGATCTACAACAAGGCTGTCAATTTGAGGTTGAGACAGCAAGATCTCAGGTCCACCCATGCTCAGTTCAAATAGATTAATGTTTCTATGTCCAGAAGATCAATGTTCATTCTGAATTTAATTCAAAGTGCAACATAATTTAATATGTTCATGTGATTAATGTGTTAAAGTGCAGCAGAAGACTATTTTCAGAAGTTCAGAGCTCGACTTTAGAGATACAGAGATATGGATATTCCAGAATTACAAATGTGTTGTCAGAGTTGTGATCAAGTTGCTATCAAACCAAATGTTTATCTAAAAACATATGGCTACTGTCAATTCATAAGGGGTTGTAATAGGAAGTAACAGAAAACTGTTGTTATCAACATACCAGATTCTGCAGTTGTTTAGCAGATTTTTTTGTTCACGGTACAGATTCCAATCTGTTAATGTGTTTGAGCAAAACAGAAAATCACTTGCTATTGTTTGAAGATTACAAATGTGTGGAGATTCTGTTCTTGCTAATCGTAGGTCGAAAACAGCAGATGATGTAGATGTTGATCATGTATATGATAAGTGAGTGCAGCATAATTTGATCTTTTGCTGTCAAAGAATGTCCCGAATTTTATCGAAGGATATTCAGAGACATGCGTGTGCTTTATCAGAGTTTCATCTAAGGATGATCAGAGTTGGTTCAAGAGTGATCAGAATTTTGATCATGTGTGTTCAGAGATCTAATCAAGGCCAATCAGAGTTTACACTTGCCATTTTTGTGTTAAAGTGATTTATTGACAACTTTGCACACCTGTCGTATTTTGCTCAGATTTCCCTCCTCGAATCTCCAAATTTGACGAGTCCAGATGCGTTGGATTCCTAATACACAGATGAACATTTTTCATGTTTTAAGATTGGTCTGAATCAGTATGCTAATTGGTCAAAATCTGTGTTAAAGTCGGTATATAGCTGTTGTGTGAAGAGAAGTTGTTGTCAAAACAATGTTTGTTGTTGTGTGGTTCAAAACAGCAAGCTGTCGGGGATGTGATACTGTCCAGATTTTAAAATGTGCAACAACAGTTTAATAGTGCATCCAGAGTTCTAACATTATTGTTCAGAGATGTTTCCAAGGTTGTACAGACATGTCCTAAAAGGAATGGTGACAGCAAGAGAATCTGCAGAAGCTACAGCAGAAGATGTAGCTTGGAGATATTAAATGCAGATCAAAGCTTTGTTTTTGTTCAAAGATCTTCTCACGCTGTCCTTTCAAAGCGTAGACAAAAGGATGTTGTTCAGAGCCTCTAGAAGACTTTCATTTGTACAGAGTTATGGCAGATTGATTTCGAAGAATGTTGATACATACTTCAGAGAATGCTGTCAGAGAGTTTAATCGCACAGAGTTGTCCTTGTGTTCTTCCAGATTTGTGCAAATGGAATTTTTTTATGTTGATTAGTCCAGAATTCAACCAAGACTTACTCCAGAAGTTGATTCAAACGAGTTTGTTGTTGTCATGATTTCAGCCCATAATCAGTTTCAAAATCGCAGAGTTGTTGTCAGATTTGCACAGTCGTAGAATTTTGATCATATCTCTCTCATTATCACTCCAAATTGCATGATTCTAGATGCGTTGGAAACCTAAGACACATTTGTTCAACTTTGATGTTTTGAGTTGTCCCGAAATAATGCTGCTTATAGGTCAAAAACATTGTTGAACTCGACAGATTGCTGTTGGACAGAAAGCTACTGTTGTGTGTATTGATCCAGATTTCATTTGTGCAGATCCGCAACGGGGCTGTTAATTTGGCTTTGTGACAACATGTTTTTCAATCTAAAGAAGCTTGTATGAGTTTGCTGCTGTTTTTTGTTCAAATTATGCAGCAAAAGGTTCAGATTTCGTCCATAGTTCATACCAAAACAGAAAGTTGTTGTCCATTTGAAAGAATAGCTGAAAGTTGTTGTTGTTCGACTTGCAAATTAAGTGCAAATCAGAGTTTTAATCACAGATTGTTCTAACACTTTTCAGAGTTTGAATTTTGTTTGACCAGAGAGATTGATGCAGGTGTACATCCAGAACTTAAACTAAAGGTCGTGTGGTTCTAGAGGTGATCAAACAGAGGCTGCACTGCATAGTTTTGCGCATAAGCTGCAGAAAGCTACTGTTGAGCTGTTGTCCATAACACATTGTTATGCGCAGAGCCTCTGTAAGGCTTTCCAGAAGTAAAGATGTGCAGAGTTAATCGCAGAGATGCTCTTATTCATGCTCAGAGGCACGTGCAGATGTTCGAGGCAGAAAGTTCACATCAGAGGCTGATGCACAGAGCCTCTGTAGGCTGTCCAGAGGGTGCAGAAGTTGATATTCAGAGATTCTTATGTTGTCCAACTTTAAAGAGGTAAACTACAGAGGCAGATCGCAGAGCCTCTGTAGATTGTCCAGAACCTCAGTAAGGTTGTCCAGAAGGTGCAAAAGTAGTTCAAGCACTGCAGAAAAACACAGAGGCTGCGATAAATTGATCAAAGATGTGCAGAGCCTCTGAGGCTGTCCAAATGTATGCGTACAGAAGTTTGAAGTGATGCACAGAACCGAATGCACAAAACCTCTATGCATGCACAGAAGTTAAGAGATTATCCACAGAGGCTCTGACCGAGAGCAACACATCCACATGCTGAGCTCTGTGGACCAAAAATTTGAAAGAGAAGTTACCAGAGGGTAGGACCAGAGGTAGACCAGAAGTAGATACATCATAGGTCGATGGTCCAGAGATAGAAATGAGCCAAGAGCCCGAAGCCCGAATTTTTCGAATTTTCTAACAGCATTGCGCTGTTTCAGAAACACGCGCACAACTTTTTACTCGAAGCTCCGATTTACATGAGTCCAGTTGCATTGGATTTCTAAAACACATATGTATGACTTTGAGATTTTGAGTTTTCTCAAATTCCATGAGCTGATATGCCAGAATCTGTTTCAAAGTCTGCGTTAGAGTGCTGGACCGAAAGCATCGCATTTCACTCGTACTCTTTCCGCTTTCAAGAATGGTGTTCTCTCAACGTTTCTTCATGGTTTCAATCTAAATATGTGACACATTGTTTGTCACTCCCTCCTCCGTTATTCAAGTTTAAGGCTTCGTGCTGAAAGCTTACTCAACGAGATCTTAAGAGTCAAATTTTCTGTTTTGACGACCGTTCTGCACAGCTGTGGGAAAACTTGCACAACTCACTCATTTTTCATCCAAAATGGATGAATCAAAGCTCGTTGGAAAACTAAGAGGCTGGAGTTCAATGTGCGTAATTTATGTTTTCTCTCAAACATGTCCTTGATGGTCAAAAACAGCGGTGAAGTTGAGACATGAAAGTTGGACAAATTAGGGTAATTCGTCTAAGTCTTTCAAGAATATGAGCCTACATTTGAGGGGGAGCTTATGATGCTTAGAAGACTCAAAGAACGGCACACCAAAGCTTCTAAAGAAAGCAAGGGGGAGACTGTATGATGATGTTTTCTTTATAAAACATTAGGGGGAGATTGTTAGCTTAAATTAGCCCCCAATTTAATTGAATGTTTTATAAAGAATTGTATTTTGGGATTTTTAATAAGTTGTATGGGCTTGAGCCTTTTTATTGTAAATGGGCCCTATTAATAGGTTCCCATGGCTCATTTGGTCATTTAGGTTTTGGAGAGCACACTTTTCACACACAGATCAGGTGAATTTCATGAGAGTCGCTTAAATGTTTAGTGTGATGTTCTTCCCATTTTCCTCTCCATTGATTATCAATCAAAGCATATGAGATAAGTTCTTGATGAATATTGTTCTTCATTTCTATCTTATATCTTATTTTATATGGAGTTCTTCTTTTGTTGTCTGTATTGGGATCTAACATTCTCCATCACTGAGGAGGGCCCAAGGACACCTCTGTTTATGATGAACTCGTTCAAAGCTACAGAGGTTCCTCCTTATCCAAATGACCGACGTTTCCCACACACCATGATTGAGATAATTCCTGCTGACTCTACTATCTACCTCCTACTTAGTCGTGTTGCCTAATCATCAGAACCGATGATGGGATCCCCAACACACTTAGGTTCTGAGCCTGAGCCTGAATCAGAGAGTGATATCTCTGATACTGCTCAAAACGTTAACAGAGCGCAACCAGAGGGTGGCTCTGAGAGAGTAAGGAAGAGAAAACAAGAGAACCCTCTGATGACGAGAATAACTCTGTCAGAGCAGAGGAAGGTGAGGAAGAGAGAATTCCAGAGGGTGAGTTTCTAAGCTTAGAATCTGAGGGCGGTGAGGTAGAAAAAGATGTCCTTGTTGGCACACATGAGAGATTCCAAAGCCCAAATCCCCGTGCAAACACATTTACTGTCCAAGGTGGTCCAGCATCAGTGGACATTGAAACAGAGGTGCACACCTCGAACCCTTCCTATCCTAGCCGCTCAGAGGCATCTACTTCTGCCTCTGAAGCACGCACCAAAGGGGAAACCTATGATACGGCTAAGTCCTCCCAACAGGACTTAGACCAAGATAAAAATACTCATTCACCCCAGAGTATGTCACCTCCACACATACATGATGCCTTTGTGGCTCATAAAAAGTTGGACCGTCCCTTAGATCAGAAGAGACCTACGATCTCTCGTAAGGATTGCCTGTTAGAAAAAGAATGGCATGACCTTCTTGCACATGGACTCCTTAGCCTGGACAGCAAGGTTTCCACCCACATTCGTTTCTCATCATCAGATTCTGACTCTGATGATCAGAGACCAATCGGAACCATTATAGGGAAATCCTTAAAAAAGGGTCCCCAAGGATTAATGGGAAGTCCTTCTGGAGTCAATATCAAGCCAACTCCGAAAGAAGGCCCCTCTGAACTCGAGGGAAACTTAGAATCATGTGTTGATCCTAAGGTCACCCCCTCTGATTACGTTACCAAAGAGGAGTTCAGAATCTTTGGTGATGAAATTAAAGAATCTCTGAAGGAGATTAAACTTCAAATGGAGAAGACCTCAGATGCCTCTGCCTCTAACTCTGAAGTTGCAAAGCTCAATTCAGAGGTCTCTGAGCTGCGCACGACCATTATCTCTCATAATGCTAAAATGGATGCTCTAGAAAGCCTGGTCATCAAAAATGACTCGGTTTTATCCAGAGAAATTCAGAACTCCACAACAGAGATTCTCAAGATGATTCCATCTCCTTCTGCTCCAACTCCAACACAAGCAGACTTCTCTCAATTCAAAAAGGAAGTCTTGCAGTCTGTGGCAGAAGTGATTGCAAAGATCCCTACCTCCTCTGTTGCTGCTCCTGGTACCTCTGAATTCATTACAAAGGCTGACCTCCACAATTTCTCCAAGAAGATCACCAATAATGTAATGAATATCTCCAGGAAGTTCGTCTCCAAAGCCAATCAGCAAAACAAAAGGATTGAAGACCTTCTGAAGGATGTGAAATCTTCAGAGGGATCATTGAAGAGGAAGGAACCAGAGGTCGCATGCTCTGAGGAGGCCCGGAAGAAAGCCAGGTATGAAGACTCTGATGACCATGATGACCAACCTCAGGGGTCATCCGATCTTCATAAGGGGGAGAAGACTCCTACACCAAAAACTGTTGAAACACAAAAGGAGTCCACTCCCTCTACAAGAAACCAAAGCAAGGAAAAAGGAACAGAGAGACGTTCAACCTCAACTTCTGCTGAAGAGAACCAGACCACTCTAAAGTCTCCAGTACCTATTATCTTTCTAGCACCATCTACTTCGAGTGCTCCAATAATTCCAATAATAGCTGCAAGTCCAGAAACTATTGGAGCTCTGGAAGAAGATGAAGACGAACAACTAGTAGACTTCTCTACATCAGAAGATGCATTCTCATAACCAGAAAGACCAACTTATGTGATGAGAGATGCTTACGAATCAGAGGCTGAAAGAGCAGAACCAGAATCTGAAAAAGAAGAAAAATCAGATTCTGGAAAAGAAGTTGCTGAAGAACAGATTGAAGTAATTGATGTTGAAGAGTATGTATTCAAGAATGCTCAACCACATCATACTTCAACAGCAACAGAGCTGAGGGAATCACCAGAGATAGATGGCTACATTTCTGAACCCACAACAGAAGATCCTCCACAGACGAAGGAACCAGAAACCATGGTTGCTGATGAACAGGCTCCTTCAGAGAATCCTGTACAGAAGGCAAGCATCGGTCTACCAGTCAAAGTGTTCACTAAACCTCCTACATTCCTTGAATCAAATCCCGAAGCTTCCATAGAAGACCACTTCAGATACATCTACTGTGAGTTCAATATGGCAGACACTCTAGTCATTCCTCTGAATCCAAGGATCAGAGAGGACATGCCGGACTATGAGCGAAGATTTGTCAGAGATAAAACCAGACCAAGAGCACAGGTCCTCTTTGATGATCCAATCATCAAAATCAACAAAATCTCAGAGAAGACCTTTGCTTACAACAAGATCATCTATAGGCACTATGTGGTAACTCGATCTGATCAAAAGATTTACGAGTTCAATGATAATGATCTCGTAAATCTAAATCCATATCATTTACCACATTTATATGCCTATTGCTCTGCCAGATATGATCATGGAAGAAGGGAAATCAGGATGGGCATGGTTGAAGTCAGACGGGCAATGGAGGCCTATGTCAAACACAGAGCAAAACGTGACTTCCAAATTGCTCTGAACCTAGGGGAAGAAAAGCTGGAGGTAACTGAACCTGTGGAGTCGTTCGATAAACTTGAGGAACAGAAGACTGGATCAATCGTTGCAGAACCTCTGGGTTTCGTCTACAGAGTAAACCAAGTAAAGAAGATCTTTCTAGCTTCGGAAGTTTCAAAGTACTCTGATGAAACCTTGAGAGGTATAAAGAAAATGATCCATGGGAAGGAAGAAAGGCACAGAGCAGATTTACTTGCAAAGCTTGACTTAGAGATTGACTCGATGATCAACTTCAGAGCTCTGATCATGAAATTCCAGGGAATCTTTTCAAGTGACAAATTTTAGTTTGTTTCTTTATTTTTGAATATTACTTTCTCTGTATTAAACTTTCAAATGTTTAAGAAGTAATATTTAAGAGGATGTTTTTCTCCTCTACGCTTTCTAGTTTAAATCTTCTATTCTCTGCTATTATTGTATCTTTTATTTTCAACACTTAGGGGGAGATTGTTAGCTCCAAATCTTATGTTTGTTAAAGTGTTGAAAATACCCAAGTCCTATTTCAGAGGACTTCCAAAGATAGACCTCAGAGGGCATAGACTTCAGAGGACGAAGACATCAGAGATTGCAACTTTCAGCAGAAGACATCAGAGATGGCTTCATCAGAGGCTCTGAAGACAACGTCAGAGCTCTGAAGACATTCTCTCTGAAGATGGCGCTGAAGACTCCTGAAGTATCAGAACAGATAACCAATCACTTAGTGATAAGATTTACTTTATAGAGTAGGTTACTGTTCAAGCATGTATTGAGCTTACCTATTAGGTAAGACACTGTTCAAGCATGCTTCTATTTGTCAGAATAGTACACTGTTTACTTTATGGTCCTATAAATAGGACCATCACTCCTTTGACAAAAGTGTGCTTTTTTGATATCTTGTATAAGAAGAATCAACTGAATATATCTCACGAAGATCTTGTTCTTTCTACTTGCTTTATATATGAACTGTTTTATTTGAATCTGCTTTTGATATTAAACTATATTGCTTCCGCTGTTTATACTCTTGTTGTTTATATCATTATTGTTATAAGATTAAATCTGGGATCCAACAAAAAACAAACCAAAAAACCCAATGCAAAATAATATGTTAAATGGCATTGTTTTAGAGGTAGTCTTGAACCCACTATATTGGTAAAGTACTAAATTACCCACTATATCTATAAATTATTTTAGAGGTTGGCCAAAAACAGTCTTATATTCCCATCAAACTTGAACTAAAAGGTAGGATGAAAAGAAAATTTATCTTGATGAAGGTTTCAGATACGTATCTAATCGAAAGTACAAAGAGGATTTTCATGATTTAAAGTTCAAATTTATCAGCTTCTGTTTTTTAAATTGCGTTTTCTGGTTCATTATGTTCAGATTTTGGTCAAGATTGTTGTATTTTTAATTTTTTAAGGTTTTGTTTTCATGTGGATAGTTTGCTAAGGTTCAATCAAAGGAGGTAAACTTATCTTCTTTAATTTAATGTAAGGTTTGTTGCCATTGTTATTGGTTCTTCATAGATTGACACATCACATATATTCTTTCCTGTTTCTTCAAATCAATATATTTTATTGCATTTTAGTTAGGTATCATATATTACAAATGCAACCTCATAGACATGTTACATACAATATTAAATAGCTGCTATCTTTTGGTTTTGGAACTATATACTACCGTTGAACTACCAAACCACCAAGGTTTAGGTCCGTTGGCTAATTTTAGTAATTATGATAATTGCAGGAGACAGTATGGGAAAGCCATGAGGAAGCTAGAGAAAACCATCGAGCAGAAGTGCAGAGTGGTTATCCATGTCCCATTCATATTTTCCAGGGTGCTTAACCCAAATACTTTATCACCAAACATGCAGGAAATTATCTGTGTAGTAGTAGTATTAGACTATTAGTAGAAGAAAAACCATTGTAGCTGAAGAGGTTTGGTAACTAGAAGAGTGTAGCTTTTAGTTGTCTAGATATTAATTGTATGTACTAAATATGCCATTCAATGCAATCACTTTTGTTCAATTTTGCTTTTAGACAAACAGGTTGGGTCGAGCTCACCTCATCGTTCAAGTAGAGGTTAAAGAGTTTGGCTTGAAATTTCCTACATCGATACTAATATTATTTTTTGCTTTGTTAGGCCTTCTTTAGTTTTTACAGTTTTTTCTATGTATATTTCGGAAAGACACTTGCTTTTTTCAATGCTGAATGAGAGTGGTTTGAGTTTTTTTGATTTTTATCCAGGTGAATCTTCTATATGGTACCTTAACAGTGTTCTATACACCAAAGAGTTGTCTCACTATGACTTCAAGCCCCAAGTATGTTTTAGCTACTTTTGTTTCTTGACATCAAAAAGGGAAGATGGGTAAGTACCGTAATTGGCGATTGTATTTACAAAAAATTTAATTGTTGTCTTTAAGTGATGTAATGGTGTATTTAGAACATTTTGGGGATGGAAGTGATATAATATGTTTCATGCATGATTAGATGAATATGGATAGTCTGGCTCCCACATGATTTGAACTTAAAACCTGTTGTGTATTTGAGGAAAGTCGCTTAACCCTTTTCCCAACTCGGCTACACGCTCAAAGGCTTTTCATTTTTCGTTTTCGATAATAATTTCATACATTGTTCACACATTTTTCATTTAAAGTTTATCATGATCATAAACTTCATATGCTCAATTTACAAAAAAAGGTTTGGCATCTCGCCGCATTGTGCGGGTAGCCAACTAGTATATATATATATATATATATATATATATATATAGGATTAGGTTTATTTGAGAAATGCTAAAAATATGAGAAATAAACAAATGATCTTGGCCCTTTATCTGGTCAACATTTACGGCTTTGATCGTGAAGCACCGGATAATTCCTTGTGTTATCTGTAGAAAATAGAGGGGTGGTTTCGTAAAATACGCGAGACGAGTTCATATATGAGCCTGTATGATTCACATATGTATTATATGTTCATATATGAACCAGTGTAATTCACATATGAACTCTTTTAACTGATTCATATATGAACCTTTGTGATTCATATACGAATCAATTAATTAGTTCATATGTGGATCACAAAGGTTCATATATGAATTTGTTAATTAGTTAACATATTTACATATGAACCTACAGTTAATTAGTTCATATGTGAGTTAATTTGATATATGAATCAACTAAAAGAGTTCATATGTGAGTTAATTGGATATATGAATCATAAAGGTTCATATATGAATCAACTAAAAGAGTTCATATGTGAATTACACTGGTTCACATATGAACATATAATTTATATGTTAATCATATAGGTTCATTGTTAGATCATAGATTTATTGGATTCAAGATCATCAAGAAATCAAGGTTGAAAAGACACTCTCAATAAAAGTCTAGGTCATTTGTAATAAATAGTGAAAGTTATTTTTATTTGTATTTTTATTTATTTTAGTGTTTTTCCTAAAATAGGTATATGACCTATTCCTTGCTAGGGTTGTGTAAGGAGTGTGTGTGCATATTGAGAATTAATCAGCCGCCACATTCATATCAGAGAGAAAAAGAGAGAGAGCTTAGTGAGAGAAACACATTCAAGAGAAAACTTGTAATCTTTGTTTGAGAAATCCATATCAGGTTTGCTAATCTCTTGTTTGTGAATATATACATCTCTTATATGTGATAAGAAACTGAATTTCAGGGACAATCAATTGGTATCAGAGCTAAACCAGATTGAAATCAAATTTTTCTAGAAAAATACTTTTTGTCGGCACTGTTCATCATCTTCTAGAATCCATTTTTGATTTTTTTGTGTATTTTTCGAGTTGAAATCATTTGGGTTTTGTTCAAAATCAGTTTTAGATCGAGTTTGTATTGGTTTATTTCAGTATTGCACTGTAATCGTTTCACATTTTAGTAATTTTTGGGGTTTTTGGTTTTTCACGAGTCAACACTGGTTCATCAATCGAAATCCTTTTTAGAGTGTTTATTTTTGAAATTACTTGGTTGTAATTTGTTCTAGATGATTAGGCAATCGAATTGGCAAAGTTTCGAGTTGTAAATCGATGTCTAGATTAGTTTTTAGGATTTTCAGGGCCGTTTTTCGAAGTTCAATGAAGAACAGCAAGTTTGCGCCAATTCATCAAGTTTGCGCCAGTTCATAGTGTTTCTCGCCAGATTCATCAAGTTTGCGCCATCTCCTCTTCGCGCAAAGTCCATCTCTCGCGACCTCCATCTAGCGCAAAACTCCAAATCTCGCAGGCTTCAGCTCGCGCAAATCTCAGAACTCAAGTCTTACTTAGCGCAAAGCCATATTTTGTGCCAACTCCTTGTAGCGCAAACTTCAATTTTGCGCCAGTTACTCTTAGCACAAAACCAGCTTGCGCCAGAATCTGTTTCGCGCCAACCTTTATTAGCGCAAACTTGACTTTTGCGCCAACTGCCCTTAGCGCAAACTTTTCCATAGACAAATTTTTGCAAACTGTAATATGGCCTTTAATTGTGAAAAAAAAATTCTCTAGGGGCGCCCGTGCTAAGTCTGCGGAGGGGGACAAAGTTCTGTTCTTGATCAAAATTTTCTGAATTTCATTCTAAGATTTTCTGTATTCATTTGATTTTATCAGTATTGTTTGATTTTATCTGGTCTAACGATAAATTTCAAGTTTCTTATTGCATATCTTTCAATATCAGGATGACTTCCAGAGAAGCACTCGCCATCGGAACCGATGTGAAGCCACCAGTACTCTTCAAGGGAGAGTACGAGCAATGGAAGGACAGATTATTGGACTTCATAGACAGACATGACCTGGGAGATTATATCCGAATATCTCTAAAAGAAGGAATTATGACACCTCCTACCAAGGTTCTAACTGTAGCTGGAGAGAACGGAGAAGAAGAACAAAGAGAGTATCCATTACCTCTTGATGAATACTCTGATGAGCAGAAGAGAAGACACAAGGGCAACAAATTGGCAAAGTCTTTCATTCTTCAAGGCATACCAAACGAGATATATGTCAAGATTGACAGCTACAATGCCACTGGAAAGCAAATGTGGGATCAACTGGAGAATATGATGCTAGGATCACAAGTTGGGAACCAGCTCAAAATATCCAATTGTCTCAATAACTATGAAGAGTTCAAGGCTAAGAAGGGTGAATCACTAGAGGCTACTTATGACCGATTTGTAACTTTGTTGAATGAACTCAGCAAGAACAAAGTGAATAAGTCACAAGTTGAGCTTAATGTCGAGTTCCTTAGTATCTTGCAGCCTGAGTGGAAGAGATTTGATAGGAAAATGAAGAAAATGAAGGACTTGAATGACATACCACTCCATGAAGTCTATGAAACTCTTAGACAGAATGAAGAAGAGGTTGATGAGATTTTGGATGAGAAGAGAAAGGCTGAAAAGGCAGTTGTAGATCCAGTTGCTTTGGTCGTGAAACAAAAGAATGCAAGCCTTAAGAAGAAGAAGAAGATGATAAGTTCTGAATCAGAAGAGGACGAAAGAGAGATCAACTCTGACTCTGACGACTGTGATAATCTGAAGTAAGCCATGCTTATGTTAACTAAGGCTTTTCAAAAGAAGTTCTACAAGAAGCCTAGTTCGAACAGTCAGAGTTACTCATCTGGTTCAAGCAACTACAACCACAAAGAGAAAGTTGAAGGAAAGAGGATAGAGGATAGGAGATCAAATGAGAAGAAGTTCAGAGCTGAAGAGGTCAAAGAGGCAGAACCTACAAAATGCTACAACTGTGGAAAATTCGGACATTTCGCCAAGGACTGCCACAAGCCCAAAGTTAGAAACTCTGAGTACTACAAGAACAAGTTGCTTCTAGCCAAACAACAAGAGGTAGGAAAAGCATTGATGGCAGAGGATGAATTTTGGCTTGATCATTCTGAAAGTGAGGAAGAAGAGAAGGACAAGACAACACACTTGTGCTTAATGGGTCATATGGAAGCTGAAGCTGATTCAGATGAAGAAGATAACGATGAGGTATGTGGTTTAACCAAATCAGATTTCTTGAATCAAATGCATGCCATGATGACTAAACTCCAAGAATTAGAGTCTAAACTTAAGCGTGAAAAAGGTGTTATTAATGATAAAAATCAATTTATACAAAAACTTAGCAATGATATTGCCGAGTAAAATGTATTGATTGAAACTTTACACAAAAACATTGACACCAACGCGAAAGAGAAGACTATAATTCATAAAGAGTTATCTGAAACTGTCTCAAAATATAGAGAATGTGAGTTTAAATCTAAAGAGCTTTTTAAAATGTATTATTCGACTTCAAAAGAAAACAAATCTTTAATTGAAAAAGTGAATGATTTGGAAGGAAAATTACATACTTTGGGTCAAACTTAACAAACCATTCATCTAAACAAACCTAAAGAGAAACCTAACTGTTGGGGACTTGGTTACAAGAACCCACACCATCTCAAAAGAGGTATATCTGAAGCGCCTGCTCTTTACGATTTTGGATTTATGAAATTGGCACCTCAATACCCTGAACTTAAAGTTTTCTAGACTAGTCTGTCTGAAGAGGATAAAGCCAATGAATATGTTAAAAGAAAGAACACAACTAAAGTTCAACTTTCGTTTCGTTATGAGAAGTTGAATAACAATTACAGTTATGATAAATCGAAATCTCTTTCAAATGACTATTTTGAGAGTTATTCTGTAAAAGAAATGGAGGCTAAGCCCATTGAAGGTAAGCTTTACGTTCCTCCTCTCATTTTGGAAACTAAAATTTCTGAACTTGGGAATACTCTCGCAGAAGAAAGGATTTTGATAGACTTAGAGCAAACTGTATTTTCTACGGTGTTCAAATATACTGAGTTTTCTAAATTATCCAAGGCTTCAAAATCTGATGACAGGTCTGGTTTATTTGATAATGAGTTTGATTTTCTAAACTCTGATGGTGGTTTAGATGATTGTGTTGGTGATTTTGACTTTACTGCAAAACTTCCTAATCATTCCTCCTTTGTTGTTAATTCTTTCGGATTACCAAGTGTGTTTGAAAAAGGTGAAACTTCAACGAAAGTTGATAAATCAGTTTCTGTGAAATCCAAAGTTGCCAAGTGTAAGAAGAAGAAATCCGGAAATTCACAGAAACAGATCACCACTGGTAAGTCAAAGAAGAAGCATTTGGTTGAGTCTCACCTTTCTAACTCTAAAGTTTCAAATGTTTCAGATTTGAGTGAGAAAAAGCTTGAAGTTAAGTCGGAATGGCTACCGAAACAGAAGATAGACGAGAATGCTAAATCATTTTCTAGTTTTGATTGTAATAGAAAGACTGCTAGTAAAGATGATTTGATTGTGGATGTTGCTAATTTTAAACCAAAACTTGTTGATTCTCGCAAGAAATATTCCATACGGCAATTATTCCAATTATCTCCGTCTGCTAGAAAGTTTTCAAATTATGATAGATATGATTATGCTTCTCGTAAATATTCTATTGTTTGGTTTGGAAATTATCATGCATATTCTTATCGTTCCAATTCTTCATATAGTTTTCAAAAGAAAAGCGGAGCCAAATTTCAATGGGTACCAAAATCTTGTGCTAACACAGTTGGACCCAAATACAAATGGGTACCAAAGAAAAAGACTGAATTTGTGTTACAGGAATGTCAAGTCAAGGTTGAGTGAAAGAAATGATAGCTCTTGAATACTACAGTTCAAGACCCGCACTTCAATGCTCAAAAGTCTTTACTCCCAGTTTTTATATGGATATTTAAACCTCGTGTTTCTTAACTTCTCTTGTGCAGACCCGTCATATGTGGTACTTGGATAGCGGATGTTCCAAGCATATGACTGGGCAGAAAAGTCTGTTGACTAACTTTACAGAGAAATACTGCGGCACATTTCGATTTGGTAACGATCAGTTTTCACCAATTCTGGGTTATGGTGATGTGGTACACGAAAATGTCACGATTAAGAAGGTGAGCTATGTTGAAGGCTTAGGACACAACCTTTTTAGTATTGGGCACTTATGTGACAAAGATTTAGAGGTGAATTTCAAGGCCAAGAAGTGTTCGGTACGCACTGACGACGGGAAAGAACTTTTGGTCGGCACTCGCAAGTCAAACCTCTACACCATCAACTTGTCAAAGGTCCAGACTGACAATCAAGTGTGTCTACTCTCAAAAGCCTCGATGCAACAAAGCTGGCTATGGCATCGACAGCTCTCTCACCTCAACTTTCGATACATCAATAAACTGGTCAGTAAAAAGCTAGTAAAAGGACTTCCTGAACTCAAGTACGAAAAAGAACACTTGTGTGCAGCATGTGAAAAAGGGAAGATAAAGAAAGCTCCACACAAACCGAAGCCTGAACCAAGTACAAACGCTCCTTTAGAGTTGGTGCATATGGATCTCTGTGGTCCTATGCGAACGCAAAGCTTAGGCAGAAAGAAATACGTGTTAGTTATTGTGGACGATTATTCGCGATACACGTGGGTCCAATTTCTACGGTCAAAAGATGAGACACCCGAAGTTCTCATTACATTTCTAAAGACGATCCAGGTGAATCTATAGAAACCAGTCATGCTTCTCCGAACTGACAACGACACAGAGTTTAAGAACAAAACAGTTGAAGAATATCTCGAATCGGTCGGGATAACACATCAATACTCTGCTGCACGTACGCCTGAACAGAATGGAGTAGTCGAAAGGTGAAACTGTACGCTAGTCGAGGCCGCTCGTACTATGATCAGTCAATCCGAATTACCTCTATTCCTGTGGGATGAAGCTGTGTCGACTGCGTGTTACACTCAAAATCGGTCCATGATACACCGCCGATTTCAGAAGACTCCGTATGCGTTGATCAACAACCGAACACCAACATTAAATATTTTCATGTTTTTGGTTGTAAATGTTTTGTGTTAAATGACAGAGAGAGTCTGAACAAGTTCAATGCTAAGGCGGATGAGGGCATCTTTATCGGCTATTCTTCTACATCTGTTGCATACTGTGTATACCTGAAAAAGTCAAAGACTGTGGTTGAGAGCGTAAATGTTACATTCGATGAAGAGATGGCTTCTGAACACTTCAGTTCAGAACCCGTGATAACAGGAGTATTAGCTTCTAGACAAATCAGTCCAGAACCTGTGTCTCAAGCGAACAAATCAGATGAAGCATCAACGTCTTCTAATCATTTATCTAATTTAGATATTTTATTTGAACTGTTTTATGATGAATATCTTGGATCTAATGTGAATAAATCTGTTGTGGTTGACAGGATTGAAGATTCAATGATTGATCATCCAACCACTTCAGATGTTTCTACTGAACCAAATTCCCCGATTCAGCAAGATATTCCAGTTCAAATCCCTACTCCAATAGTTGAAGTTGTATCTACTTATGATGAGTCAGAAGTTGCTGAGTCAGGAGGATGTGATGTAAGGACAGATCAACATACTGAACAAGTTGTACCTACTGAAGCTTCTGCACCAATTACTTCAACTGAATCCCTCCCTCATGATGTTCAAACTAAAGAACCTGAAAGTGGATTTTTAGATGACAACCATGATCAATCTTCATCTACTCCATTCCCTCATGAACATCACTGGACCAAAGAGCATACTATTCACCAAGTAATTGGAGATCTTAACAAGCCGGTGCAAACTAGGTCAGCAACTTTGAATCAATGTATGCATGATTCATTCCTCAGCAAAATAGAGCCTACTCGAGTATCAGAAGCTCTTGTTGATTCGGATTGGGTGTCTGCCATCAAAGAAGAGTTAAACCAGTTTGAAGCCCTGAAGGTTTGGAGGCTAGTGCCAAAACCAGAAGGATAGACCGTGATTGGAACTAAATGGGTATTCAAAAACAAGAAGGACGAAGATGGTATTGTTATAAGGAACAAAGCCAGACTTGTTGCCAAGGGATATAGGCAAGAGGAAGGCATATATTATGATGAGACGTATGATCCAGTAGCGCATATAGAGGAAATCCGCATGTTTCTAGCCTACGCAGCTCACAAGAACTTCACTGTCTATCAAATGGACTTGAAGACTGCCTTTCTGAATGGCATACTTAAGAAGGAAGTCTACGTCTCTCATCCAGAAGGGTTTGTAAATCCAGATAAGCCTAATCACGTCTACATCTTAGATAAAGCCTTGTATGGTCTGAAACAAGCACCTCGCGCCTGGTATGATGTTCTATCTCAATTCTTGGTCAAGTCAGGTTTTTCAAAAGGTAAAGTCGATACCACTTTGTTTATTAAAAAGGAGAAAGTTGATATCATTCTTATTTATATATATATAGATGATATTATATTTGGTTCTACAAATCCCAAATACTGTAAGAACTTTTCAAATCTCATGGTGTCACGATTTCAAATGAGTATGATGGGAGAGATGAATTTCTTTCTCGGATTACAAATAAAACAGTTTTCAACGGGGATTTTCATTAATCAATCTAAGTACATTTTTGATATTCTTCGGAGATTCAAAATGGAAAATTGTAAACCGATAGGAACCCCAATGGCACCAGGTACTAAGATTAACACTGACTCTTCCGGAAAAAGTGTTGATGTTAGGACTTATAGAGGTATGATAGGGTCTTTAATGTATCTTACTTCAAGTAGACCAGATATAATGTTTTCAACATGCTTGTGAGCAAGATATCAGGCTGACCCTAAAGAATCCCATTTAGCTGTTGTCAAATGGATTTTTAGATATCTGAAGGGGACTGCAGATCTTGGTCTGTGGTATCCTAAGGATACAGGGTTTGAACTAACTGCTTATTCAGACGCAGATCATGCAGGGTGCATGTTGGATAGGAAGAGCACTTCAGGTCACATTCAATTTCTTGGAGACAAGCTCGTTAGTTGGGCGTCAAAGAAACAATTATGTGTTTCCACATCGACTACTGAAGCAGAGTATGTAGCTGCTGCCAGTTGCTGCTCTCAGGTCTTGTGGATGCGAACACAACTTCGAGACTTTGGATTCAAGTTTGATAAAATACCGATCTATTGTGACTCGAAGAGTGCTATCGCCATATCAGCTAATCCTGTGCACCACACTAAAACAAAGCACATTGATGTCAGGTATCATTTTATAAAAGATAATGTAGAAAAAGGTACAATAGAACTTTTGTGAGTCCAAGATCAATGAATCTATAGAGAGAGAAAGTAGAGAGAGAGACAAGGTAGCGCAAAGTAACAATGTATTGATGTAAGCGTGAATGTTCTTACAAAGACAAAGACCAAAGGGACTTAAATACCCTTGGTCAATACAACACAGTATACGACTTTAGACACAGTATCTGACCAAACCTATAAATACAATGATTACTATAAAATCAGACCTAACAATCTCCCTCTTAGTAATCATTGGCGCTTTGGTCTTCAAAAATCATCTTCTAAATCAGCATGGACCATAAAAGCGACTTTATGAAGCAATCTGACTTTTAAAAGAAAAATTCTTCTCAACATCTTTCAGTTTGATTTGTCTTTGCTGCCTTTGACAAGTTTGGACCAGTAACATGTGCTCTAAACGACACACCTATTTTGAAAGATCTTGAATGAACTGTGGTGGTCGGAGCAGGAACAGCACAAGAATTAGTTGAAGCTGATAGAATAGAATCTTTGAGCGAATCTTGATTAACATATAAACATTTGAGCTCTTTGTCTCTTAATCATCTCCTTTAACTTCTCTTAATTCTCCCCCTCATGATCTTGATGATCTGGATCAACTTGGTCATGCAAATGTTGGAGACGAGATAGCTTAAGATCTGCAAAATCAAAGAAACGTAGAAAACAGGAGAGGTTTGCGCGACATGCTGGTGGCGCAAAGTGAAGTTTGCGCGAAGCGAAGGTGGCGCAAAGCGAGGTTTACGCGACCAACTGATGGTGCAAAGCTGACTTAAACTTGGAAATTTTCACCTTTTTAAGCTCTTTGACTCCCCCTACATAAATGCACTAGATATGACAATTCAAGTTAGCATTCATATAAAAAAATCAGATACTCCCTCTCAAAAACAGATATGATCATTAAGAAAAAATTCTCCTTTTTCACTCCCCCTTGAATAATGCTCAAACCCATTTGAAAAGACATATGAGACCACAATGAATGTAAACATCAATGTAGAAAGAAAAATATACTGAATATGTATTTTGAAACGACTAAATATATAAAAATTTAAACAGAAACAAATAAAATTCTACTTAGTAAAATATGACAATAAAATCCATCAGATGAAATCAAATGTATGTGTTTGGATATAGAAACAAGTTTTATTGCATATCAAGTTAAGACATGTTCAGTTTCAAAAACTTTCATCAATCTATTCAGTGTGCTCGCATGTGAACTTCAATTAGCTTCAAGAAAATGAAATTCTAAAAATATAATAGAGAACTTTGCATGTAATCACACTAAGCCATCAAAAATTCAGACTTTCACAAATTTACAGGTTTATTGCAACTCAGAAATATATAACCAAGTATCATGAGATGCGTGCTCATTGGTGTCTTTTAGCGTTGTGCACTATGGCATCTTTACATGAGTGTGCTCTTTGGCATCTTTTAAGCATGTGCACTTTGGCATCTTTTTAATCAAAAAGTTTATTAAGTAAAGAACATGTCGTAAACATAACTTTCTATCTGACCCTATTGCAGGATTTTGGTCAGTCACTCCCAGACCAGTTGGCCTTAGGGGACTAGGTGTCAAGCACCCCTTGGATCTTACTTTCCCAGATCATAAAGGCTACATCGACATATCCTAAACCCATTCATACCAGTAGAACATGACTTTCAATCTGATTCTATAGAAGGATTTGGGTTCGATCACTCCCAGATCAATTGACCTTAGGGGACTAGATGACAAGCATCCCACAGAACTTACTTTCCCAAACCAGAAAGGTCACAGGTACAAACTTTTAAACTTAGAGATTTCTGATTTATAAGAATTTAATAATCATCTCAAACACAAGGTTTTACGTCTAAGTGCTTAGCCCATATTTTCATTACAATCCAAAATTCCGACTTTTTAGGTTTTCTAAACATTGTAAACTATAAATATTCTGAATCACACAACTTTAAAGCAAAAACAAAAGTTACAAACATGTTGCTGACTTTTCGACTTTTGTTAGAACTGAAATTTGAACAGATAAGAACTTTAATATAAACAAAGCAACTTGAAAATTTATCCTAGACACACATTTTATTCAAAAGAAAGAAAATTGTAAAACTTTTACTTTATAGAATAAAATTTGTAAAGCTTTAAACTTTTAAAACAACATACCGAAAATTTTAAAAATAGAAATATTTGATCGGCAAGTTTATATTCAGTTGAAACAAAATATAATTCATTAATAGTATCTTTTCACACAATGTATAAAGAATATGTGTCTCATTTGAGAAAAAAAAAACTGGGTTGAACAAATTCAGGAGTTTGAATAAGACTGCTCAGATTCTTTTAAAAGCATTTGAGAAAACTGGAACAACATCATAATCAGAGTTAAATGCAGCGGAATAAAAGTAGATACACTCACAATTTCTCATCAGTCAGAAGCTTAGAACTATGAAGAACGAGTTCTAAACTGATATGTTTAGAAGTCTAAGTCTTTTGAAGCACGGGTTATAAGCTGAATTACTCAGAAGCCAAAGTCTTGACATTGAAGTCCGGGTTTTGAACTGCTGTGTTCAAAAGCCATTATTTCTCTTACTCCCCTTAACATGAGATGCCTGCAACTTTAAATCAGATTGAGACTTGGGTACCCACTTGAATTTGGGCCCGTGTTTGTTAGTTGCAGTTCTTATGGGGAAATATTTATAATATTTGACATTAGAAGCATGAGAAAGGTCATCAGAATAATAAGCACAATCATCAGATGAATACAAAGCATAATCATCTGAACTAGAATCAGAAGAACAATATGAGACATTTTTGGAAATTTGAAACATTTGCTTTATAGAATATTTTGAAACTTTATCACAAACAGCAAATGAATCACTATTATAAAGTCTGTCTACATATCTATCTCCATCAAACATAGAATCAGTAGATGTCCGCTTTGCTTTCAAAATCTGCTTCTTTGATGACTTGCTCAAAGTCCTATATGAAAGATTAGAATCAGAAGAATTAGAACTGTCAGAAATAACTTTATCTTGTTTCTTCGATTTCTTTGACCGTGTTAGGACTGAAAGTCCTATGTGTTGAAAGTGGAATAAAGTATTTATAAGGGTGCATAATGTAATTCATTAATAGTTGATTAATTAGATGGGCCCAAGCCCATTAGCCCATTAGGCCTGTAAGCCTTAGTATATAAAGGCATTATTAGTTCATAATTCAGGTTAGAAAGTGATAGTCTCATTATTTTTACAAACAACTGGCCTATAGGTTTACTCTCTCTGATCAGAAATTCTTTCTGTAAACCTGTAACCCTTTGATTCAATATCAATCATATGACTAGTTGCTGTGACTCATATTCTGATCATCTTTGATATAACTTGTTGCCTATTGCACTGTACTGGGATCTACAATTGGTATCAAAGCAAAGAGACTAAAGGTTTGATCCAGAAAAAGGTTTGTCTAAAACCCTATATTCAATAATCTGTGTTAATTGCTTTTATCTGTTTTAAGTGATTATCTGCTTCTGTCGATCGATTAGATTTTTGTCAATCTGGGTTGATTTGTTTTATCGGTCCTATTGAAATTCGTTCTGTGTTGGGTTTAAGGTTACTGTGAAAAAGGTTATCGATCGAATTTTTTTTGCAACTCAGATCCGGTCTTATGTGTTTACTGCATATCTGTGGATTTAAGTTTTATCGGTCGATTGGTTGTGTTGAAATCTAATTATCGGTCGATTGGTTGTGTTGAAATCTGATTATCGGCGCTGTTTACTGCTATTCGACCTGATTATTTGTTGATTAATCGATTTAAATTTCTGGGTTTGATCTCGATCGAATTCCAGATTCATCGTGTTCTTCGGTCGATTTATCTGTTCGTTTTTATCGGTCTTTATCTGATTTTATCGGGCTTATCTATTTATCGGTTTTTGATTTTATCGGTCTATTTCTTAAGTTGTAATTTATCAGGTTCGATCGATAGGTTGTTCGACCGGGAAGTTGTAATTCCCGGTCATTGTGTTCGACCGGTACCCTACTTTACCGGTCCTTCTGTTTGACCGATATAAGAATTGTCCTTTGACCGGTACATTGTGTTTATCGGTCATTTGGATTCGACCGATAGTCTGTCTATACCGGTCCTTTGGTTCGACCGGTACGTTGTCTATACCGGTCCTTTGGTTCGACCGGTACGTTGTTTATACCGGTCCTTTTGGTTCGACCGGTACTTTGTCTATACCGGTCCTTTGCTTGACCTAAATCATTATATCATGATTTGAGGGGGAGCTTAAAAGTAAGTATCTTCTAACTCTAGATCTCTGATTGTTTGAAAGAAGAACAACTTTCAAGCATGAAAAACAGTTTCTGAAATGTTCAAACCACTTCTGATTATCAAAAGATTTCATGAATATAGAAGTGTGATTTTAAATGTTTTTCAGTTTTGAGCTTTAATGTTTAACTAACTGTGTGTTTCTAAAGATCAATACTTGCGTATTATCTTGTCTCTATACTGTAACGTATTCACACACACAGGTTCAGTACTTTGTTTGAATTTGTTATTACCATGTCTCATAATGAACCAACTTTTCGATGGTAATACCCCCGTTTGAAATTCAATGTTGTTGAGCATCAATCATAATTTCTAATGTTGTGCTTTCATTGCTAAATTGTTTATAGTTATTCATATAAACAAAATATCCAATTCTTTGATACCCTAACCAGTTTAGTTGATCTGATTGATACATTGTCAGTTTGTCAAAGATCAATTGCTCAAATCACCTGAGCATACTTTTTGACAGTGTTATCTTATTTGAGCTTAAATGTTCAAGTTAAACTGTTGAGCTACTATTCTTTTTAGGACTTACATGGGTTTTGTGTGAGAACTTAAACAGAACTTCCATGGATTCACGCTAACCAGTGTTTCCTACCCCGGAAGTTATCCTTGAGTGATTGAGGGGTGAGGGGTCTTAACTCAAAGAGTGGGGGAGATAACTCATCCGGTTGAGTTTTTCTCATTGTGTGGAGCGGAAAAAAAAATGAAAAAGAGAGTTTGGTTAGAAGTGAGCTTTAATGTTAAAAAGAAAGAGGGTGTGAGAATAGAGTTAAAAGAATATCAGAACTCTGCACCAACCACTTTCTGAGCCGGGCAGCCACATATTCTGATTGGTTCACATTCTTTGGTGACCATCATTGAAACAGGCAGTGAGCCCATGCCAACTCTTGCTATAACCCCACCAGCCACTCGTTTCTTTCTTAACAAAGAAATGTTTCATTTTCTTTGGGGACGCAGCATATCTGCTATCTAGTCTTCAATCGGAAGATTTAGATATTGAAAAACAAGGAAAGTTGCCCCACCTTCGCACCTCTTTCATGCACATTGAGTCTGTGTAATATATGTTGCTGTCTCAACAGTTTACACAATTTGAGCCTGATCAAGCTAAGTAGCTTCAATCATTCATACACTTACACGAGCACACAAGGAATGAGTTTTCTTGTCATAACATTCATAGAAAATTCCTTTGTGGCTTTTCGATGATTGAATGGAATCCCTGGGGGAGTGAACATCCCAAAAGCTCCTTTACAATGTACATCTGTTGTACAAAGTGGCTCTGTGCTACTTACAGGCAAACTAACTGTTTCATCTGTTGAATCAGGGTTACCTTGCTCATTATGTCTGAATTTGAAAAGATTCGGATATATACATTTCATGAATTGACGGATACTCAGATCATAAGTGGGAGAATGTCATATTATCATAAAGGGGAGATCAAAGAAAGTGCTGAAATTGAAGAAGTTTTGATGATCATGATGTTCACAATCATCAAAAAGGGGGAGAAAAAGTTCAATTTCAAAGTTTTAAAGAAAGAAAGAAAGTTATTTATGAAGACAGTCTAGAGATCAAAGAGATGAAGATGCTATTTCATTTATCAAAGAGATGAAGATGATGTTTTTGAAAGTTGTATATTATTTCTTCTTTTCCGTATCATGTGGTGTCTGCTAAAAGTTTGTTTATCATTCCTCCTACGAGCTGATTGAAATAAGTTCTTGAGATGAAATCCTATTCAACTCGCGGTTCAAAGACAGATTCTTTGTTTTAAACTGAAGATGCATCGTGAAATGTCAAGTAACTCTCACATTATCTTTCTTGTGTGCTGATCCGATATGATTGAGTTTTTACAGCTGAAAGTTGCTTGATAGTGCGTTCAGTCGAGGCTACTGTACATTGAATCTGGTTACAAAGTTAAAACTATGAAGACCAAGAGCTTTATTCAAGGGGGAGCGTGGAAACACATGAAGTCAAGCAACACCAAAGTTCTTCAAAGATTCAAGAGGGAAAGAAGATCAAGGCCTGAAGTTTTTCATGTTGATAAATGCTTTATTCAACTTTAGGGGGAGATTGTTATGACTGAAAGTCCTATGTGTTGAAAGTGGAATAAAGTATTTATAAGGGTGCATAATGTAATTCATTAATAGTTGATTAATTAGATGGGCCCAAGCCCATTAGCCCATTAGGCCTGTAAGCCTTAGTATATAAAGGCATTATTAGTTCATAATTCAGGTTAGAAAGTGATAGTCTCATTATTTTTACAAACAACTGGTCTATAGGTTTACTCTCTCTGATCAGAAATTCTTTCTGTAAACCTGTAACCCTTTGATTCAATATCAATCATATGACTAGTTGTTGTGACTCATATTCTGTTCATCTTTGATATAACTTGCTGCTGATTGCACTGTACTGGGATCTACAGACCGTCTTCTTTTACGCTTAGGTTTATAATATTGATCATTGAGCGTAAAAGAATCATCAAGAATTTTAGACGAAATATTTAAATCTATAGAAATAATTTTACCTAAGGAACCAATCTGATCAACTAATAAATCTGAATTTACTTCGGAGTTTGAACAATTTTGAGAAAAGATTTTAAAATTTGAAACTTCCTTTTTATTTTCCTTAGAATCAGAATAAAGGTCAGAAATAGAAACTGAATCTTGTTTTTGAGAAAATAAATTTTCTTCAAGACTAGAAGTCATGAATGAAAGAATAATATCAGATTCAATTTCCTTTAAAATATTTTGATCTTCTATCTTATCTTCAAGATTGATGATTTTACTTTCTAATGCTAACGGAGGAGTATATTTCTTAGAATCATAAATAATTGAAGAAATATTTTCCTTATCAGAATTAGGAGCATAAGGATCAATAAAATCATCAGACATTGAAGATTTGATAGGAGATATATCATTTAAAACTCTTCTTCCTCTCCTTGATTTTTCAGGAAAATATTTTGCATTTTCGCTTGTGTAAACAAAAGGAATTTCCTTTTTCTTGTTATTTGTCCTTTTCTCATTTTCGAGTTCTAACACTTGCTTTTCACTAGTCCAATGAAATTTGAACTGAGGAGCATAGTGTGCAAGAGTTAGATAATCGTATTTATATAAAGTAGGAACTTCGTTTATCACTTTGTTTAAACAATGAGGATTGTCAAAACCAAGTCCCCACCTTTGTTTTAAAGCTTCTTCACTCCTCGGTTTGTTTATAAAAATTGTTTGTTCAGATTGGTTCCTTCGATAAAAGCTTTTCTTCTAACTTATTTATTTTATCTGAAAATTCATCTTTTAAAGTAGTCATTTTAGTCAAAGACTCAAGATAAGTCTTATTCAAATTTTCCAAATCATCCAATTTCTTTTGAAAGATGTCTTTAGTGTTTTCCAAAATAGATTTTTCATCTTTCAAAGAAATTTTCAGTTTGTCAATCAAATCTGACTTTTCAGAATTTAAATTCTTTTCAGATAATAACTTTAAGCGAAGATCAGATAAAGCAGAAATCATAATATTCATCTGAGAGGTAATGAAATTATGATCAAACTCTGAATATACCTCGTCTTCATCAGTATCTGAATCGTCTGACTGATCATCTTCGATCAAGCACATCTAAGCGATCTCGACATTTGCAGCTTCATCGTCAGAGTGATCCAGCCAGAATTCTTCTTCTGCAAGAAGAGCAGTTCCATTCTCTCTTTTCTCGGCCAGCTCCAATTTCTTTCTATGGTAAGTCGAGTCCTTAACCTTCTTTGCTCTACACTCCTTTGAGATGTGACCCGACTTTCCACAGTTGTAGCAAGCAGCAGTCTTTGGCTCGGGTACTTTGGCTTTAGAACCGGAAGTGAAGCAAGAAGTGTTAGAACTCGATCTTGGTTGGAACTTTTTCTGATAATGCTGAGAGAGAAGGATCATTGCTTTCTACAGTGCCTCACCATCATCTTCAGTTGGCCCGTTGTAAGCATTATTAGACAATGCTTGTTCAGCCAGTTGGCTCATGAGGAGTGCAACCGGGTCTACTGACTTTTTGTTCTTTTTGTCCAGTTTGGCCTTCTTCTCAAGCACCAAGCTCTCATCAGTCATCAGAATTTCAAAAAGTTCTTGGATTTGCATAGTGGAGATTCTGACATCGTTCCTCAATCTATGACATGTTTTATTCCATTCTGGTTGCAATGTGTTGAGAAACTTCAGATTTGTCTCAAGCTCAGTCTTTTCAACTTTAATCTTCCTAAGATCATTGATCACTGCACAAAATCGGTCATACACAGCTTTCAGTGGCTCCCCATCCTTGGCTTTGAATTCTTCAAAGTTATTCATGTAGCGCGTATGTCTGAGTTGAGTTGCGACCGAAGAACCAAGCATACTCTTCTCAAGCTATTGCCACATTAGATTAGGATGAGTTTTGAAACAGTCAATCCTGTTGTATATAGACTTTGGCAAGGCTAGCATCAAATTTGCTTTAATATCACGATCAGCTTGATATGCAGACAACTCATCATGTGAATACTCTTTAGTAGGCTTATATAATCCAGAAGCCAATTTGGGTTTTTCAAACGGTCCTTCAGATAAAATGATCATCATGTCATTTCCATTCTTTTGTCGTTCAATGAAGTTTAGGAACCGATCTTGCCACTGTGTAAACTCATTTTCATCTATCAGCACTGGTGGACGATTTTCTGTACCCAAAGACATCATAAGATCATTTTTGTAGAACTGAGCTTGATAAGCAAATTTGTCAGAATCCATGCTTCAGAAATCCAGAAAAAATGCTAAGTGTTGAGATGGCGCAAAGTTGATCTTTGCGTGAGAAGCAGAAGACGTAAACTGAGCTTTTCGCAAGCAGTAAGAAACGCAAACAAGGCTTTGCGTGAGCAGGCTGTGGCGCAAAGTAGCTTTGCGTTATGCAAAGGAGACGCAAACTGAAGTTCTCGCGAGTATCTAAAGACGCAAACCAACTTTGCGTGAGTAGCGGGAGACGCAAACTGAGCTTTGCGTTAGACGTTGAAGACGCAAAGTAAGCTTTTCTTGAACTGAAGGTAACGCAAAGTAGATTTGCGTGAGTAACCAAAGACGCAAACTTAGCTTTTCTTGATCCACGGGAGACGCGAAGTTGCACTTTGCATGATGCACGGGAGACGCAAAGTTCTCTTTGCGTGATACACGAGAAACGCAAATGTTACTTTGCGTGAGACTAGAGCACTTTGCGTTATTTAGAGGAAACGCAAATCACTCTTTGCGTGAGTGAAGAGAAACGCAAAGTTTGAACTTTGCGTGCTATTGATAACCTGAAACACAAACAAGATTAGTAAGATCTAGCTCAAACTAAGATGAACTCGTGCAAACAATATATGAACTCGCGCAAACTAAAGATCTGGCGCAAACCGAAGGAAAACCTCAAAATCTCCTAAAAACTCGATTTTAAAATTGATTTTGACGAAATTCTCTTACACCAACACGTTCGAAAACAACTTTTCAACACTTTTCAATCAAACTTTTCGATTAAAATCCACAAATTCAAAATTTCACGAATGAAACAGTACGAGAACACGAGTTTTTCAAAAAAGCTCTAAAACTCAAAATTGATGATCAAAAGTTGAATTTCTTGAAATTTGATGTGAATTAAAAGTGTTCTACTTGTAAATCGAATCCAACAAACCAAACTTCAATGAAAATCAACCACAAACAGGGCCGAATTTGATAAAAAAATCTAAAAACGAGATTTTCTTGAAAAAATCAAGAAAATCGATCAAATTTTCAGATTTAAACTACAAATTCAGAAACGAAATCAAATCTCTCAATTCTCTCAAGATTCAGATTGGCTCTAATACCAATTGTGAGTCCAAGATCAATGAATTTCTAGAGAGGGAAAGTAGAGAGAGAGACAAAGTAGCGCAAAGTAAAAATGTATTGATGTAAGCGTGAATGTTCTTACAAAGACAAAGATCAAAGGGACTTAAATACCCTTGGTCAATACAACACAATATACGACTTTAGACACAATATCTGACCAAGCCTATAAATACAATGATTACTATAAAATCAGACCTAACAACTTACTTTGTAAAAACTGATTACCAACTTGCAGATTTGTTTACCAAGCCTTTAGATGAAAAGAGATTCAATTTTCTTGTATCTAAGCTTGGGATGCTAAATCTCAAGGTCTAATCAGTAATTACCTATTAAAGTTTCTTTTATTGTATTTTTTCATCATTTGTTTATCATTATTTCCGCAAGATATATGCTCTTTAATTGTTTGTTCATGATCTCAGGAGGAGTGTGAGAAGTACCTCATAGATGATCATTGTTATTTTGAGGGGGGTCATATCTAATTTCTACATTTACTTATCTGTCAAATTTTAGTGATGCATGATTTTAGGGGGAGCTTCACAAGTCAAAGGAGTATGGCGATGACTTCTGATTATTTCCGATCAGAACTCGTACTTAAATTATTTTACTGCTTTATGTCATTTTAATTTCTGTGAATAAAGTTGCTTTGACTATGACCTTAAGACTTTTACAGTTTGAGAGATGCTTACAAGATCATATCTTTATGACTTAAAGCTTGACTTCATGAGATGTAAGATTGCACGCAAAAGGTATAATTCTTTATCTTCATCTCACATATGGTTGAAAGAAGGACAACTTTCAATCATAGAAAACATGTTCTTAAATGTTCAAACCACTTCCCGATTCTCAAACAGATTTCATGAATTGGAAGTGTGTTTTTAAATGTTTTCATGATCTATTGCTTTAACTGATAAAGTTAAATCATTTGAGCAACACACGCTTTATAGGAAGACATAGGATTTCTTTGTGCTAGGACTTAACTGGACTTCTATGGATTCACGTTAACCAGTGTTTCCTACCCAAGAAGCTAACCCTTTAGTGATTAAGTGTGAGGAGTCCAAAAGAAATGAGTGCGGGATGTGTGTTGAGGTAAAATGAAAAGAGAGTTTGGTTATATGTGAGCTTAATGATAAAAAGAAAGAGGGTGTGCGAACAGAGTAAAAGAATATTAGACTCTGCACCAACTACTTTCTGAGCCGCGCAACCACATTTCTAGTGTTTCACATTTCTTTGGTGATCATTATTGAAACAGGCAACTAGCCCATGCCAACTCTTGATGAAATACCCCACCAGCCACTCATTTTCTTCTCAATAAGAAAATGTTTCATTTTCAAAGGGGACGCAACACATTTACTATTTGATTTTCACTTGGAAAATCTGGATATTGAACAGAAGGAAGTCTGCCCCACCTTCACACTTCAATCATGCACATTGAGTCTGTGTTTATCTACTGTTGTCTCAGTGGTTTACACAATTTTGAGCCTTTATAAGCAATCTTCCATGCTTAATTCTTTCTATCACTTGCACGAACACACAAGGAATTTGTTTCTTTGTCATAACGTTCATAGAAATTACCTTTGTCGTGTTTCGATGATTGAATGGAAGCCCTGGGGGAGTGAACATCATAAAAGCTCATTTCCAATGTGTATTCGTTACACACAGTGACTTTGTGTTACTGACAGGCAATTTTAACTGATTCATTTGTTGCTTCAGGTGTTACATTCTTATTTTGTCTGGATTTGAAAAGATCTGGATGAATATATTGTTCAAATTGGCAGTGAATCAGAGGATCTTGAAAGATCAGTATGGTCAAAGATATTTCTTGGATCAGTTTTGATGAAATCGTTGCTCTCTTCATCAAAAAGGGGGAAACGTAATGTTTGAAGAAATGTCCATTTCAAGTTGTGTTCAAGAGACATTGGAGAAGAAAAAGCTAATCAAGAAATAGAAGAGAACTCAAGCTTAAAGAAATGTCCAAGTCAGAAAGTTCAAAGTTTTTGAGAACTTTTCTTTGAAGATACTTTGCTAAAGCATTCTGCGCTAAATCGAGAGATAATTTCTTTCCATCACATGAAAGAGATTTTATCTACATCTTTTGGGAGATTGCTACATTTTGAAGACAAAGAGGGACATTCTTTCTGAGCTTAAAGAGAAGAATTGGATTGCTAAATCTTTTTAGTAATGATCTTGATCCAAAGGGGGAGATTGTTAGATCATATATTTATTGGATTCAAGATCATCAAGAAGTCAAGGTTGAACAGTCACTCTCAATAAAAGTCTAGGTCATTTGTAATAAATAGTGAATGTTATTTTTATTTTTATTTTTATTTATTTTAGTGTTTTTCCTAAAATAGGTATATGACCTATTCCTTGCTAGGTTTGTGTAAGGAGTTCACTAGTACAAAAATGACTTTTTGTGACGGTTTTGAAAAATAGGTTTGTAATGGTTTGATAAAAAAACCGTTACAAAAGGTCACATAAAAAATTATAGAATTGTTTTAGTAACAATTTTAATAAAGAAACGTTACTATTACAAAAAAAAACCATAGAAACATAAAGGAACGTTTTAGATAAAAACGTAATAAAAGGTTCCCAAACGTAACGGTTTTCGTAAAACCGTTGCTTTATGTTGTGACGGTTTTTAAAAACCGTTGACATATAAGACTTTTTAGTAACGGTTTTTATCTAAATCGTTGCTTTATGTCGTAACGGTTTTAAAAAAACGTTACGGAAAACAAAAATATGTATAGCAACGCTTATTTAAAAACCGTTTCCAAAAGTCACCAAGTTCTATGGCAACATTTTTGCAAAATTTGTGTCACCAAAAGTTAGTGTATGGCAAGGGTTTTTGAAAAAAATTACGTCATCATATGTCATGCTTTGGTAATGGCAATAAAACATTTACATCACAATATCTCAAGTTACATTGACGGTTTCTAATAATTAAGTTACAATATATCATGTTATGGTGACGGTTTTGAGTATGTTACCATATGTCATTCTACGGTAACGATTTGAAAAATAAATGTCACCATATGTTATGCTATGGTGATGGTTTTAAAATATTATATGTCTCAATGGTGATGGTTTCGTATAATAAATGTCATTATATATCATGATATGGTGACGATTATAATAATGAACGTCCACGTAAGTCATGCTACGATGACGATTTTGTATAATAAATGTGACCATATGTAATATTATGGTAATAATTTTAAATAATAAACATCAGTGTACATCATCCTACAGTGACGATTTTGAACAATAAATGTCATCGTACATCATGTTACAATGACGATTATGAAAGATAAACGACAATGTACCTCATGCTACGGTGACAGTTTTGAAAAATAAACGTCACTGCATGTCATGCTACAATTACGATTTCGAAAAAATTACGTCACCTTTTGTTATGCTACGGTGACGGTTTAGAAAAATAAATGTCAATGTACGCCATGTTATGGTGACGGTATTGAAACATAAACATTATCATATGTTATGCTATTGTGACGTTTTCAAATAATAAACATCGATGTATGTCATGTTAAAATGATGATTTTAAATAATGAACGTCATCGTATGTTATCGTATGGCGATAGGTTTGAAAAATAAACGTCGCCCTATGTCATTCTACAGTGACGGTCTTGAAATCTAAATGTTACCATATGTCATGTTATGATAACGGTGTTGAATGGAAAACGTCACAGTATGTTGATGTTACGGTTACAGTTTTGAATGATGAACGTCACCGTATGTCATGTTACAGTGACAATATTGATAAAGTTATGTCACCGTACATCATAATGCAGTGACAATTTTGATAAATTTATGTCACCGTATGTTAGGTTACGGTGATGCTCATGAATAATAAATGTCACTATAAGTTATGCTAAGGTAACAATTTTGAATAATAAAGATCACTATATGTCATATTACTGTGAAGGTTTTGAAAAATATACTTCACCCTTTGTCATACTAGAGTGACAGTGTGGAAGGATAAAGTGAGTTTTGATTTATTAACATCACCGTATGTCATATTTTGGTGACGGTTTTGATAAATTTATGTCAACGTATGTCATGTAGCGATGAATTTGAGAAATTTACTCACGGTATCTAATGTTACGATGACCGTTTTCAATGATAAATGCCACAATTTGTCATTTTATAGTGACAGTTTTGATAAAGTTACGTCACCGAATGTCATGATTCAGTGACGATTTTGAGAAATTTACCTCATCGTTTGTCATGATACAGTGATAGTTGAGGATTTAAGGACCCAATCCAAAAGTACATATAACCACAGGGGCGAAATTTGTAATTTACTCTATTCAATAATATAACAATATATAAAAAAAAACTTATAAAATCACAATATATCTCGTTAACATTTAAAAAAATAAATGGGTAATAAAATAGGATTTTCTATACCTTTTTATTTACAATGATGGGTTAATGACAAACGGTCAACTAACTATTAAACATGTATAAAATTTTTTAAAGAGTATCCATATATAGGGGAAATCATATCCATATAAACTTAAAGCTTAAACCATCAATTTTCACCTTACAGGCTTAATTATTTAAATAAATTAAGAGTAAACTTCAATTTTGGTCTTTAATGTTTGGTGATTTTTTTGAAAGAGCGACCTGTGGTTTTATAATTCATGTTTTGGTTCTCAAAGTTTGACTTTTGCTCTGATAGAAGGACCTGACCACTAATTTCCGTCGGCTGCCAAAGTAGTCAAACCTCGTTGACTTTCGTCGGAAATCCACCAGAATATTTTTTTTTCTTTTTAAATTATGTTTTTTCGGCTGATTTCCAACAGAATATAACTTTTTTTTAATTATTGATTTTAGAGGAAATTAATTGAACATTTTCGGGGGATTTCCGGCGGAAATTAATTAATTAATTTAATTAATTAAAATCCAGCAAAAATCCGTTGGAAATTTTTAATTAACTTTTTTTTTTACTTTTTCTCTGAAAAAATAAACAATTTAAAAAAATTATATAAATTTGCCGGGAATCCGCCGGAAAATTTCAAAGTATATTTCCGACGAATTTATATTTAAAAATAAATAAAAAATATATAAATCAGCCGGAAATATTTAATTCATTTTGTTACTTTTTCTTATAAACAAATTTAAAATATATATATATATACCTGTCGGGCTTTAATTGATTCATTTGGGGTTTAATAGATCGGTTGGGTTTTAATGGATCCAATTGGGCTTAATAGATCGGCTGAACTTTAATGAATCCATATGGGCGTTTATGGATCGTTAGGCTTTAATGGATCCATTTGGTTTTTAATGGATCCACTTGGGCTGTAATGAATTCAGTTGGGCTTTAATAGATCTACTTCCGCTATAATGGATCGATTAGGCTTTAATGAATCCACATGGGCGTTTATGGATCGGTTGAGCTTTAATGGATCCATCTGGGTTTAAATGGATCCACTTGGGCTTTAATGGACCCATTTGGGTTGTAATGGATCCAGTTGGGCTTTAATGGATTCACCTACGCTGTAATGGATCGATCGGGCTTAAGGGATCCCTTTGGGATTTAATGGATCCACTTAGGCTTCAAAGAATGCAATTGGGCTTTTAATGGACCCATTTGGGCTTTAATGGATCTAGTTGGGCTTTATTGAATCGATTAGGCTATAATGGATCAACTTGGGCTTTAATGAACCGTTTTGGACTTTAATGAATCCAACTGGACATTAATGGACCGTTTGGCCTTTAATGGATCCACTTGGGCTTTAAGGGATCGAGTTGGGCTTTAAAGGATCTACTTAGGCTGTATAAGGCGTCCACTTGGGCTTTAAGGGGTCCAGTTAGACGTTAATGGATCCACCTGGGCTTTAAGGAGTTTAATTAATTAATTTAATTAATTATTTTCCGCAGAAAATCCGCCGAAAACACTAAAAAAATTAAATATTCAATTTTTCCTTAGAAAACTTTCAAAAAAAAAAATTTAACCCTGCCGAAAATCCGCCGAAAACACTAAAAAACTTAAATACTTGTTTTTTTCTTAGAAAAATTTTAAAAATATATATAAAAAAAATATAATTCCATCGAAAATTCGCTGAAAACACTAAAAAAATTAAATACTTACTTTTTTCTTAGAAAAACTTAAAAAATAAAAATAATTCCGCCGAAAACACTAAAAAAATTAAATACTTATTTTTTCTTAGAATTTTTTTAAAAAATATAAAAATAAATAATTCCGTCGAAAACACTAAAAAAATTAAATACTTATTTTTTTCTTAGAAAAATTTTTAAAAAAAATTAATTCCGCCGAAAACACTAAAAAAATTAAATACTTATTTTTTTCTTAGAAAAATTTAAAAAAAAATTAATTCCGCCGAAAATCGGCCGAAAACACTAAAAAAATTAAATATTTTTTTTTCTTAGAAAAAATTTAAAAAAAAATTAAAAAAAAAGTAATTCCGCCGAAAACACTAAAAAAATTAAATATTTATTTTTTTCCTAGAAAAATTTAAAAAAAATAGAAAAAATTAATTCAGCCGAAAATCCGCCGAAAACACAAAAAAATTAAATATTTATTTTTTTTAGAAAAATATTAAAAAAAATAAAAAAATTAATTCCACCGAAAATCCGCCGAAAACACTAAAAAATTAAATATTTATTTTTTTCTTAGAAAATAAATTCTGGTGGGGCTTTAATGGGTACAATTGAGATTTAATGGATACAGTTGGGCTTTAACGTGCACAGTTGGGCTTTAACGGATCCAATCGGGCTTTAATGGATCCAGTTATGCTTTAACGTACACAATTGGGCTTTAATGGATCCAGTTGGGATTTAACGTACACAGTTGGGCTTTAATGGATGCAGATGGGTTTTAACGGATCCAGTTGGCCTTTAATGGATTCGGTTGGGCTTTAACTACACAGTTGGGCTTTAACGTACCCGATTCGACTTTAATGGATCTAGTTGGGCTTTAACGTATCCAGTTGGCTTTAACGGATCTAGATGGGTTTTAACGTACCTAGTTGGGCTTTACCGTACCCATTTGGGCTTTAACGTACCCTGTTGGGCTTTAACGTACACAGTTGGGCTTTAACGGATCCAATCGGGCTTTAATGGATCCTGTTGGGCTTTAACGTACCCAGTGGGGCTTTAATGGGTACAATTGAGTTTTAATGGATACGGTTGGTCTTTAACGTACACAGTTGGGCTTTAACGTACACAGTTGGACTTTAACGTACCAAGTCTAGCTTTAACGGATCCAATCGGGCTTTAATGGATCCAGTTAGGCTTTAACGTATATAATTAGGCTTTAATGTATCCAGTTGGGATTTAACGTACATAGTTGGGCTTTAATGGACCCAGTTGGCTTTAATGGATGTAGTTGGGTTTTAACGAATCCAGTTGGGCTTTAATGGATCTGGTTGACCTTTAATGGATCCAGTTGGGCTTTAACGTACCTAGTAGGGCTTTAATGGATACAATTGAGCTTTAAGGGATCTAGTTGGGCTTTAACGTACCCAGTGGGGCTTTAATGGGTACAATAATTATTTTAGCGGATCCAGTTAGGCTTTAATGGATCCGGTTGGACTTTAATGGATCCAGTTGGGCTTTAACGGATCCGGTTGGGCTTTAACGAACCCGGTTCGACTTTAATGGACCTAGTTGGGCTTTAATGGATCCTATTGGGCTTTAACGGATCTAGATGGGCTTTAACGTATCCAGTAGGGCTTTAATGGATACAGTTGAGCTTTAAGGAATTTTGTTGGACTTTAATGGATACGGTTTGGGCTTTAATGAATCTGGTTGGCTTTAATGGATACAGTTGGTCTTTAACGGATCCAGTATGGCTTTAACTGATCCAATATGGCTTTAACATACCCAGATGGGCTTGGACGTACCTAGCTGGGCCTTAAAGTACCTAGTTGTTTTTTAATGGATCCGGTTGGGGCTTTAATGGATCATATTGGGTTTTAACGGATCTAGATGAGCTATAACGTACCTAGTGGGGCTTTAATGGATACAGTTGAGCTATAAGGAATTTAGTTGGGCTTTAATGGATCCCGTTGGGCTTTAACGAATCTATTTGGACTTTAACGTATCTAGTGGGGCTTTAATCGATACAATTGAGCTTTAAGGGATCTAATTGGGCTTTAAAGTACCTAGTTGGGCTTTAACGTACTCGGTTGGTCTTTAACGTACTCGGTTGGTCTTTAACGTACACAGTTGGGCTTTAATGAATACGGTTGGCTTCAAGGGGTCCAGTTGGGCTTTAATGGATCCAGTTGGGATTTAACGAATCTAGTTGGGTTTAATAGATCCATATGGGCTTTAACGGATATAGTTGGGTTTTAATGTATCCAATTGGTATTTAACGTACCCAGTTGGGGCTTTAATAGATCCAGTTGGGCTTTAACGTACCAGTCGAGTTTTAATGGATCCGGCGGATAGGATTTACCGGGATTTAATGGATTCGGCTGGGTACGTTATAATAATAATAATAATAACTTTCCAATAGTATCCACTTATGAGTTCTTGTAGGTAACTTATATATATATTAAATGGGAATATAAATAATTTTAGAGAAGTCGCTAAAACGTTTATCGGGTTATCGGGTTACTTTGAGTCTAACCCAATATCAACTCAATATATTTGTGTTGTCTTACTTTTATATCGATTATATGTCGGGTTAACTTGGGTTGATATTTTTCTTGGTTGATCGGTTTTTTGAGCACCCTAAAAAAAACCACGACTTAAATTTTTTTTCATTTTCTATTTTGTTTTTTATAAATCCATAAGTATTAGTCAAAAAAACTAATAATTTAATAAATAAATTAAATTAATGTGTAATAAATAAATAAATAAACCACGACTCCATAATGTGTAGTAAATTAATAAATTAATAATATTATAAATTAATAATTTAGTTAATCAATTATTATAACTACCAATTTTCAAAATTGAAGTAAAACAAGGGGGGATTTCCAATGAAAAAAAGTGACAATGAAAAAAAAAGCGGGATTTAATGAAAATAAATGGGCGGCTCCCTTTGTTCTTTTTCAAAATCAATTAAAACCCTAATTTAACCTCCTCCTTTTTATTTTCTTCACCAAGTCTCCCTCCCCTTCCATTTGCTTCTCTTGAACGCCACTGCTCACCACCACCATTTTCCTCCTCTCTTCTCTCGATCTGCTATATCTATCGCCACCGTCTTTTAACCACCACCGTATAGGTGTATATCCGAAGTTGCTCCAAGCTTACATCGCTTGCCAAAAGGTACGATTATGTCTGTGTGTACGAGTGTATGTGTGTGTGTATGAGCTTACATTGTTTATTTAGCTTTAGTAATTAAGAATTGAAGTTGTGTTTAACAGGTTCGTCGAAGACAACCCCGCTCACACAAGGTATAACTCCTCCAATCTCTTCCATTTCATCTAATACCACCATCTCCGGTTCCTTTTTTTTAAACCTCATATCTGATTTTATAAAAATGACATATTTGGTTTTTATAAAAATTTTCCAGATCTGTTGATGTGCTTATATTAAATTGTTTGTTTTTTTTTATAAATTTTTTTATCACATATTTGTCTTTTATAAAAAATATGCAGTTCTATTTAAAAAAAATCTAGACTAAAAAAAGGTTCATATTTGTTTTTAATAAAAAAACCCAGATTTGGTTTTTAGAAAAAAATCCTCATCTGAATTTAAAAAAAATCCATATTTCAGATCTCTTTTTTTTTAAATATTCTTGACCCATTTTTAAAAATACTCTAGATCTGTCTTTATAAAAATATTCTATTTATGTTTTTTTAAATAAATATCAAGATTTGATTTTATAAAAATGACATATTTGGTTTTTATAAAATTTTCCTAAATTTGTTTAATTTTTTTTGTAGATTTGTATTTAGAAAATATCCAAATTTGTTTTTAACAAAACTTAAGATCTCTTTTTCATAAAAGAGTTATTTGAGTTTTTTTAAATATTCCATATCATAAAATGAGTTGTTTAAAAAATTAGTATATGTTTTTCAAATTTGTTTTAAAATAAATTAGGATCTATTTATAAAAAGTCACATATTATTGTATTAAAATATTATTGAGTAATTTTTAAATTTTTGATTATTAATTTTCATCTGATAATTTTGTTGTAGGTCATATCTATCGAGAAATTTGGCATAACTTGGCATGAGTGTACTACTATTTGATGGCTTCATAATCGAACTTTAAAGTGATTGTACATTATATTTGATTGAATATAAATTGTAAAAATGATAATATTTATTTAATACTTATTATTTGTAGAGATATGTGTACTTCTATATAAAATTTGATTATGTATATCTAAAAAAGTTGGTTGTAAATTTTTTGATTATTTTTTTTAAAACCGATTGTTAAAAAGGTAACAAAAATTTTCTTGGTAAAACTAAAATACAAAAAAAACATTTAATTTTAATTTTTTTTTAAAAATTACCAAAATTTCCGACGGATTTTCGGCAGAAAAAACCGTCGGAAAATAAATAATAAATAAATAAATATTGGAAAATTTGTCGAAAGTCTTATTATTTTTTATTAAATAAAAATTTTTAATTAATAATTAAATAAACTTTTCGGGGGATTTTTCCGCCAGAAATCTGCTGAAAATTTTCCGGATTAAATCTTTTTAATTAGACAAATAATTATTTCGGGTTAATTTTTGAAAAAAAATTCCGACGGATCTCCGGCGGAAAAATCCGCCGAAAATCACTGTTTGCGGCGACCCAGATTCCGTCCTACCAAATCCGCCGAAAATCTGCCAAAACCCTTATTTTCCGGCAAATTTCCGACGGATTTGGCCGTCGGAAAAACCCGAAAATCTTGTAGTGGTTACGGTGACGATTTTGAAAAATAAACATGACTGTATGTCATGCTACGGTGACTGTTTTAAAAAATAAACGTCACCTTATAATATGCTAGAGTGACGATTTTGATAAATAAACGTTACTGTGTGCCATTCTATCTTGATGATTTTGAAAAACAAACGTCATCGTATGTCATTATATTATGACGATTTTGAAAAATACACATCCCCATATGTCATGCTACGGTGACAATTTTGAATAATTAATGTCCCTGTATTCATACTATAATGATGGTTTTGAAAAATAAACGTCGTCGTATGTCATGTTATAGTGACGATTCTGAAAAATAAACGTCACCATATATTATGCTACAGTGACGATTTTAACAAATAAAAATCACCACATGTCATTCTACGATGACGATTTTGAAAAATAAATGTCACCGTATGTCTTAATATGGTGATAGTTTTAACAAATAAACGTCACCATATGAACTTCTACAGTGACAGTTTTGAAAAATAAACGTCACCATGTTATGAAAAGTTGACGATTTTAAAAATATAAACGTCACCATATGTCATGCTATAGTGACATTTTTGATAAATAAACGTCACCGTATGTCATGCTACAATGACAGTTTTGATAAATAAATGTCATTGTATATGATGCTTAAGTGACAACTTTAACTAATAAACGTCACTGTATATTATTTTACGCTGACAGTTTTGAAAAATAAATGTCACCGTATGTTATGTTACAGTGATGGTTTTGAATAATAAACGTCACCGTAAGTCATATTATATTGACGATTTTGAATAATAAACGTCACCATTTGTCATGCTATGGTGATAGTTTTGAAAATTAAACGTCACTGTTTGTCATGCTACCGTGACAATTAACAAATAAAGGTCACTGTATGTCATCCTACAGTGACGATTTTGACTTATAAATGTCACTCTATGTCATGCTATGGTGACAATTTTGACAAAGAAATGTCACTATATATCATGCTATTATGACGGTTTTGAAAATATACCGTCACTATATGACATGCTACGGTGACGGTTTGAGGAAAAACATTAATTTTTTATAGACCTAAAGTGACGGGTTTAAGTTATTGTAACGTTTTTTTATGTGATTTCGTAACGTTTTTTAAACGTAACGAAAAGTGTATCAAAAGTAACGGCAAGTAAGGTGACGATTTTTATGTCCACGAAAACCGTTACCATATACCTATGGTGACGGTTTTTAACCGTCACTAAAGACCTTTTTTGTACTAGTGGTGTGCATATTGAGAATTAATCAGCCGCCACATTCATATCAGAGAGAAAAAGAGAGAGCTCAGTGAGAGAAACACATTCAAGAGAAAACTTGTAATCTTTGTTTGAGAAATCCATATCAGGTTTGCTAATCTCTTGTTTGTGAATATATACATCTCTTATATGTGATAAGAAACTGAATTTCAGGGACAATCATTCATACATGAACTCGTCCCGTGTATTTGTAAAAATTACGAAACCGTCCTATTTTTGGAATAGTCGCAACTTTTGACCAGTCAAAGTTGTAATTGTTGACCAGTCAAAGACGCAATATTTGACCCGTCAAAGCGGATCTTGAATGAATGAAAGGCTATGATTATATATATATATATAAATTTGTAAAACTTGATCAATTGTTTTATATAATTTTTTTTGATAAAATTGTTTCATATATTTGTGTTTTTTATTTGAAAATGAAAAAGTTTCATCAGATTGAGAGCAATAAACAATTTCATTAGAATGAGAAAATACATGAAACAATTTCATTTTCACATAAAAAAACACAAATATATGAAACAATTTCATCAACAAAAGAATTATATAACATAATTTCATCAAATTAAACAATTTATGAACCAATTTCATTAACTTAACCAATTAAATCGATGGTTTACACGGTTTATAAAATTAGAGTGATTTCCACTTTATCTCTCCTATATATATATATATATATATTCTACTATATTATAAAGATTCTAAAACCGTTATTTGTACAAAGTGTTTCTTGTACAATGTTACATTTACCACCCTTACACTTACTTATTTAATTTACTTTATATCCCTAATTTTTTCATTTTTACACCATTATAATATTAACACAAATAATCGTATATGAACAAAAATGCAATGAAAAAATACATTTATTTTTTTACAAATTATACAATTATAATCGTCTCGTCAATACCTTAAAAACGAGCTCAATATTGAATATTTTTTAATTTAACCGTACTATTAAATATCATGAATATCTACGAATTAATTTATTTTCCATCCATACGTTTTTTTTCCACCGTTAGCATATTAAAAATACATAATCGTAAAATACGTTTCATTCTTATTATAAATTATATCATTATAATTTTTTTCGTCAATAATTGTAATATAAACTAATTATTGAATATCTTTTTGGGTTTAGGGTTTCATAAATTGCGATTCTAAGGTCATGGTTGATTGTTGATTACATGTCTATAAGGAAGTAGCATTAATTGTTCATTTTTTACTTACATTCCGCTGTATCGCACGGGTATGTGCCTAGTATATATATATATATATATATATATATATACATAGAGAGAGAGAGAGAAAGATGATCATTTGAGAAACAAACTAATTTCTAAGAAAGCGAGAAGGAATATGAATCACAAAATCTATTAATTAAAAAAAATACAATAAAATGAAAAATAATTTTAAAAATCAGGATAATTACCATTTCAAATTGGATAAATCCACAAAAATCTCATAGTATCTTTTAAATTTATTTATTTTTAATTTTAGTTAATTGATAATTTTCTATCAAGTTTTATATATATATATATATATATATATATATTTTTCTTGATACAATTTTGATAAAGAAAAAATCACAATTTTCATCAAATATCATATGTGATACCAACAATCCATTCATTAGCTTTTTTACCATTTTGTATCTATTTTTTAGATCCACGTTTTGAATCAAATGTGATTATATTTGTTTAACATATGATTTATTACGTATCACATATGAACCAATATGTGAATTTTTGTACATATCACATATGATAATATACATCTGAATATAAATGACATATTATCACATATGATAATATTTACATCACAAAAAAATCTATACATATAAATATACATTATCACATACAATTAGCAAAAATATCTACAATATTTACATATGAATTGATGGTGAATATCACATATGATATTTGTTGAAAATTGTGATTTTTTTTCTCAAAAATGTATCTAGAAAAAATTATATAAAACTTGATAAAAAAAAATTATGAATAAAGTAAAGTTAAAAAATAAATAAATCTAAAAGATATAATTCAAAATTTAAGTATTTATCCGATTTAAAATAATAATAATAATAATCCTAATTTCTAAAATTATTTTCTAACATTTATTTATGGTATCTTTTAATTAACATATTATGTGGTTCATATTACTTCCTTCTCGTCCTTTCGCATATTAATCGTATTCTCGTTTGAATTTGCCACTATATATATATATATATATATATATATATATATATATATATATATATATATAGAGAGAGAGAGAGAGAGAGAGAGAGAGAGAGAGAGAGAGGAAGGTCAAATGAGAACGTTAACTATTTAAGAAAAACAATAAAACAATAAAAACAACAGATCATGTACAAAATCATATATGATTTTACACTAACCCGAAAAAATCGTACGTGGGCGATGCTGGGCACGACCTAAAGTCATGAGCAAAGTCGTGTCAATCATATATTATTTTGTACGTGGGTCATATATGATTTTGTATGTACTCGGCTATTTTCGGGTTTTCTTAAATATATGTTGTTCTTGTATGAACTCACCTCTCTCTGTATATTTAATTTGGTTTAAAGAATTTGTTTTTGACCAAATTGGAATGCTGAGGGAGAGAGCACTTGAGGGGAGTGTGGATGCCTCACGAAGCCACCAAACTTTTTGGAGGAGTCCATGGTTGCCACTATTTTGCTTGTAATTTTCCATTAAAGCCCTCCTTTTCATCTTCATTTCAAATTAGTGTTTGCTTTCTTTTCCTCTTTTATCATATATCCAAATGAGATCAATTATTGCTTTCCATCCCAAGGGTATTTTCGAGTTTTCACTTATCTTAGAAATGAAAAGAAAGTATGAGGATGAACAGATTTTCGATTATGATATACACCATCATAACAATTAAAGTAATCGATCATATATACATTACCAAAAAATTCATGAGAAAAAGGAAAATATGAGGGTGAGTTATGTTTTTTTGGATATACAGATTATTTACATATTAGACGGAAAAACTCGTATAACTCAACGTAGCAGTACAAGTTAACTTGTTGCATGGAAGATTAAGAGGGTGTTTGTGATTGTTTATTTGAGGTGTTTTTTAACTTATTGCAATTTGGCACCAGAGATGAGCACTTTTGAGTGTTTGGATGAGGAAAAATTAAAATGGCTTATAGCCGTGCTAAACCGCTGAAAAATATTTTTTGATAAGTCATTTGCTTCTAACTTATCAACTTATTTCAAAAGTGCTTATGACTTTTTTGGTTATTTTATATGTATAAGCAATCCCAAACACCTTTAAATAACAACTTATTAGCTTATTACGTTTTGGTACCACAATAAACTAATCCAAGCACTCTTTAGAAAACTCCGGTTTTTGACACCACATAAATTGATAAGCACTTTTCAAAATAAGCATAAGTTGTTTTAAATAAGCAATCCCAAACACCCCCTAAGAGTTCTTTTAACATAATATTTATGAAGAATATATGTGAGTGCATTTTACTTTTCAGTAAACTTAAACTTTCTAAATGTTTTCTTATCCAAATCATTATAACCATAAATAATAATGCAAAAGTGGTATGTATATTAGGACGTCCAATCATTCGGAGTACTTAATGTGACTTTAAGTTTATAGGATAAACGTGTATCTATATATCTGTATTTGTCCCAACTTGTGCAAGAATTATCAAGATAACACTCAAATCTAAGATTCAAATAGCCATATGTATTTCATGAAATCACAGATTACAAGATGCTCTCAAATACAAAAATCCTCTCTCAAATGATTCTACTAACAAAAAGGTATTTATACCTATAAGGTTACAAAGACAAAACAAATTAAACTAACACTAATACTTTGACTTTGACTTTTCCTTTGAGCTTTGACTTAGCTTGAAAGGCTTTGACTTGAGCTTTGACTTTCAATTTCCATGATCTTGGATCCAACATATTTATACACTAACAATCCCTCCCTTTGGATTCAAGATCATCTTCAAAAAGAAATTTGGCAATAACGAACAATCTCCCCCTTGTTTGATCTTTAACTAATTCAATCTCCTCCTATAACATCTTCACAAATATAAACATTTCATCTCCCCTTTGGATTCAAAACGAAATTCAACATCAAAAAACAATCTCCCTCTTTATGTTTTTCACAAATAATTCTCCTTTGAAAATCAATCTCCCTCTTTGAGTAAATCTGTTCAAAGTCAATCTTTCCTTTCAAATCTCTTCAGATTTTCAGCAATCTCCCCCAAAGTCTGTGATTATCTTCTTCAAGAATTTTAACAATCTCCCCCAAGATTATGAAAACCTCATTCAAACTTCAGAAAGAAATTATCTTTAGATTTGAAAATGTATTCTCCAGATCAAATCAAGCTATTGAAACAATACAATCTCAATTAAGAATATGACAGTGTTTATTCTAGAGAGAGAGTAGAGAGAGAAAGTAAATCTGATATTACAATGAATCTCTTACAAAATAACAAATCATAAACCTATTTATATGAACTAAGAAACTCTTAAGTAACTTGAATATGAATCCTCACAAACTCTCAAGTACTTAAAACCCTCTAAGACTTATGTTGACTTTTCACTATTTGACTTACATTAACTTTCTTTGACTATTCAATTACAAAGGTTTTTACAAGACTTTCTCAATTAAATCTTGGATACAATTAATACACTAACAAGATTCAACTCACTTTTGCTTCAGCAAATAATTTTCAAAGAATTTTTCATCAAACTTCCTGAACTCTTGAACTTTCTTTTTCATTCTGACCATTCTCCCCACATATTTCTGAAAATAAATCTTTCAAACTCTATCATTTCTTGATTGTTTCTCCAAAACTACTTTGTTATTTCTTGACTTTCTCCCGTAACTTCTTTTCCATTTCTTGACTTTCTCCCCTTTTTGATGATGTAGAGCATAGAAATCATCAAAATTTCTTCAAGAAATGTCATGTAATCAATTATGTGTTGCTTCCCTAATAAAAAATATGAAACATCTTTTTGTTAAGAAAAAGATGAGTAGTTGGTGGGGTTTAATTCAAGAGTTGGCATGGGCTAATACCTGTTTCAATGAAGGTCACCAAAGAATGTGAACCAACAGTAGATGTGGCTGTCCGACTCAGAAAAAGTTGGTGTAGAGTTTTCATATTATGTTAACTCCGATCTCACACCTTCTTTCTTTTTAACATTTAAGCTCATTTCTAACCAAACTCTCTTTTCCATTTTACCTCAACACACACCCACACTCAAATATTGACCCCTTGCCTCTCGATCACTCAAGATAACTTATTGGGTAGGAAACACTGGTTATCGTACATCCATAGAAGTTCTTTTAAATTCTCACACTAATCCCATGTATTTTGTCCTAAATAGAATGTTTCTCAACAGTTTAATTGCAAAAGTTAAAGCACATAAGTCTGACAAATATATGCTCAATAAGATAATCATGAAGTTTTGAACATTTTAAACATAGAAGATTCTCTCAAAACAAAGAAATTGAATGGACGAAGTGAAATCAATAGATATGTTTTGGGAATCTGACAATGTATTGAAAGATCAAATATGAATGATTTATCAATAAAAGTTTAGGTCATGAAAAAATGGATGTAGTTTATATGAACATGTATAGACATTCTTCAGAGAAACACTGTGAATGAATTAACGCTCAACAAACATTGAATATCAAACGGGGTGTATTACCATCGAAAAATTGTTACAATATGAGACATGGTAATAACAAATTCAATGAAAAATACTAAACCGGTGTGTGTGAATACTTGACAATATATAGAACAGATAATACACAAGTGTTAATCTTTGGAAACACACGGTTATAGAAACATGAAAATTCATAAATGAAAGCATTTAAAATCACACTTCTAAATTCATGAAATCTTTTTGAGAATACGAAGTGGTTTGAACACTTAGAAACATGTTTTCATGTCTAAAAGTTGTCCTTCTTCCAAAAAATCAAATTATGAATATAACATTCATAGCTCCTCCTCAAGTCATGATTAACAAACCGTGTAAGCTCCCCCTTAAAATCTGCATATAGTCAAAAAGTCGTCAAAGCATAAAGGTCTTAGTCAAGGAAAAACTTTGAAACACGAGTTTTGATCTGAATTAATCAGAAGTCATTTACTCCCCTTGAAATATTGCATTCATAATATTTATCAGAAAGGATCATATGTATACTTCCCCTTGAAGGTTGATCATCTTTTATGCATTAGAGTACAATTGATTTTGATCGTTGCAGTATGAGTCCTAAACTGTTGTGTTTAGAAGTCAAACTCTTTGACATTGAAGTCCGAGTCCTGAGTTGATTTACTCAGAAGTCTAAGTTCTTTTACTCCCCCTAGATTTTAGGTTCCTGCAACACAGATGGATGTTTTGGCTTTGGTACCCACTGGTATTTGGGTCTGGGTTTGTTAGTTGCAGTTCTTTTCGGAGTAACATAATAAGAACCATACCAGTAGTTCACATAATTTTTACTAACAAAATCATTTGAACCACAATAAGAACAATTTATTTTCTTTTGAGCTAACATGGTTAATTGATTTACTGTGTAAACAAGATCAGGTTTGCCAAAAGATTTACGTTTATGAGCATTGTTCTTCTTGTCATTCGGTGTTTGCACAAATGATTTATGATCTTTCTTCTCGTCAGAAGATCCTTTCACTTTCCAAACAAACTTTTCTTTACCATTTTTCTTTTGATATTTACCTGTACCATCAACATTCCTATCATAGAATATGTTAGTAGTATGAATCTGATCTTTTAAATTGATTGACCTTTTTGTTGAAACAACTGTTTGATATGAACTTGATGCTGTCTTGAATGAACATTCAGAGTCAGCTGAATCATTTCTAGGTGATTGATCAATTAAGTCTGGAGTCTTCTGCTCAGTTAAGTTCACTTTGAAAATGATCTCTTCAAGTTCTGTTATCTTTGAAGATAAACTATTCCTTTCTTTGGAGAGTAAGTCAATCTTTCTCTTTAATTCAGACATCATGTTTTGATCTTTCATTGCTTTTGTTGACAGTTCAGATAACTTCCTTGTCAGGTTCATAATCTCCGTCTCAAAAACCTTCCTTTCTTCCTCAAAATCTTCCTCAACATTTTTTCTCTGATCAGATATTTCTTTAAAAACTCCAATATTTTTATGCTCTAATATCTTCTTATCCTTTTCAAACTCATTTATCTCCTTTTCCAACACATTCTCTAACTCAGAAATCTTGCCAGAAAGATTAGCAATCTTTTTCTTATACATGTTTTAGAGCTTTGCACATTTCTGATCTACTGCTTTCTTCTCTTCAAATGTCTTTCTTGAAAATTCAGAGAATTTTCGTGCAAACATTTGTTTTTCAGTTGCAAATCCTTTCTTCTCTTTTTCAAATTCAGCCCTTTTCTTTTGAAACTCTGATTTGTCTTTGGCAATCTGTTGCTCCAAGTCTGATCTTCTTTTTCAGTTCAACAGTTTTACTGTCCATAGTCTTAGATATCTCTTGTTTTATCTGGACATCATCTTTATCATTGCTAACAATCTGAGTTTCTAATGTAGAAATCTTCCTTTTCAACTCCATATTTTCACTTTCTAAGACCTGTACTTTTTCCTCATTTTCCCTGATGATAACACAAATTGAACTGTCAATTTCCTTTAACTTAGAGATCTTCATATTAAGATCAACATTTTCATATTCTAAACTCTTAACATTCTCTTCTATCTCATTGCAATCTCTTACTTGTGAGGAATCAGAAATATGCTTCTGAAGATCTATATTTATCTTCTTTAACACATTGACTTCTTCCATGAGCAGTTTCTTTGCAGAAAGATATCTCTTTGATCTCTATGAATAATAATCAACTGATGATCACTTTTCGCACAACACTGGACTTCACTTTTTGCAGAGAACAAATCACCAAGAATTCGCAGAACAAAGCATGTGAAATCTGACTTTTCGCATAAAGAAGAATGCGAAATCTATAATTTTCGCACGTGAGATGTGCGAATTCTGTAGATTTTCGCACGTTGAGGTGTGCGAAATCTAGACTTGGTAAATTCCACACGATTTAATTTTTGCAGAAGAATATTGTGAGAAATCTGGACTTGAAAATTTCAGGAACTTCAGTGTGCGAATTCTGCAACTTTTCGCAAATCGAAGAGTAGAACAAAAGCTTTTCGCACAAAGGGACGTGCGAGTTCTGTACTTTTTGCATGCAGGGTCATGCGAAATCCTTGCTTTTTGTATCTCATACTTTGCGAATTCTGGACTTTTCTCACGTAGCCTTATGCGAATTCCTGAGTTTGAATTTTTCAACAAACATAGACTAAGATCCTACGAGTTCTTCAAATTTGAAGGATGCGAATTCCTTAGATCTTGCGAGTTCTTGAGGTCTTCGACTCTAAAACCAAAAAATGATCCAAATTCGATCTAAAACTTAGAATTAGCCCACCAAACTTTGACAAATTAATATCGAACACTTTCTGAAAATGTTACAAACAAATAATTTCGTACAAATACGAAAAAATTACAACTTGATTAAGAACACAGTGCGATATTACAACTCGAACCAAAAATCAACACAAATCCAAATTCACACAAGTAGGTTGTGAATTGGACAATCTAACCAACACAAGATCTGTTCTAAATTAAAATACGATTACAATGCAACAAAAATCACACACAAAACACACAAAATCAAGATTTTGATACTAAAACAGTGAAGTCTGCGAGTTCTTGAGTTCGATCACACAAATCTCAGAGTCTTTAGAAATTTTCTGAATTATGCTTGCTCTGATACCAATTATTTGTCCCAACTTGTGCAATAATTATCAAGATGACACTAAAATCTATGATTCAAATAGCCATATGTATTTCATGAAATCACAGATTACAAGATGCTCTCAGATACAAATATCCTCTCTCTAAGATTCTCCAATATGCGTATTGTCTAATGATTCTACTAACAAAAAGGTATTTATACCTACAAGGTTACAAAGACAAAATTAATTAAACTAACACTAATACTTTGACTTTTTCTTTGAGCTTTGACTTTGACATAGCGTGAAAGGCTTTGACTTGGGCTTTTTGATTTTAGCTTTGACTTTCAATTTCCATGATTTTAGCTTTGATTTTAGCTTTGATTTTAGCTTTGACTTCGTTATCACATCCCATATCGGATTAGGTATCATCCCTCCTAAAGCAATAGGGAGCAATCGTTGGATAAACACTTGACAATCATGATTCTTGAAGCTATAAAAGCTATAGTCTGCAATGTTTACACCCCCCAATATTCGAAGCATACCCATCCAGAAACTTCAACATCTTCAACCATTTACATACTTTTATTACCTGTTGTTTGCTCAAAGTATACGATGCCTTCGGTTTCACTACTTTAATGCCTGACGTGGCAATGTGCAAAACCGGTCGGTTGCAATAAATCTCTACATCCCTCCTTGCTTTTATATTGTCTTTAGTTTTCGACGTGTCCATGACAGTGTTAAAGAGATTCTCAAAAACGTTCTTCTCAATGTGCATGACATCTAAGTTTTGTCGGATTAACAATGTCTTCCAATATGGAAACTCCCAAAAGATGCTTCTCTTCATCCAGTTATGAGTGATTCCGAAACCGCTAATTTTTCTATAGGTCGATCGGAACGAGGAGCCCTCATAAATAGTTGGAAGATGGCGGACCTGCTCCCATATTTCTTGACCGGTTAACTCAGGTGCTGGACCGGCAGACACCGTAGATCTATCCTTGAATCCATTTTTATCACGTCGGAAGGGGTGCATAGTAGGTAACCATCTCCAATGCCAGTCAAACCAACATGATTTTCCTCCATTTCTTCACTGAAACGAATCGACTACGCCCATGCAGTACGGGCAGGCTAACTTGCCATGCGTGCTACAACCTGACAACATTGCATAGGCAAGGAAGTCACTGACGGTCCATGGTAATATATCCCTCATCTCAAAATTGTTAATCCGAAAAAACTGTCGGTTTCTTCTTGACATCATACGTAAGAGCGCGCTCTTCTTCCCATGTCATGCCATCATGTATCATGTGATCGTTCACCATTTCAACATACCCTTCAATGTGATCTACTACTGGAGTAGTAGAAGATTGACCCATGTCTTGATCAGGTGCATAGTAAAAGGTTTCACCATGTCCCCAACATATGGTATAATGAAACATGAGACCGTGCTTTATCAAATGCAACCTCACCTCATCTATTTCATTAAAGCGTGAGTTTTCACACTTCCTACAAGGGCATCTGATACGAAGCACTATCCCATTACGCGTAGGTTTCTTTTAAACCGTCCCTACATTGGCGTAGGCATAGTCCAAAAAACTGTCCATTGCAACAATATAATCGACCCTAAGAAACCTTGACGATCATTCTTTTTATACATCCATCCTCTATCTGTCTACATATTCAATAACAACAACAAATAAAGAAGTAGTTAGTCGATATAATGAGTACAAGTGGTGTAGAGGAGTTTTGGATGACTTTAAAACCTTACGTGTAATGGTTTGACTATTGGAGAGTCAAACCGTAGGTGTTAATTAAGTTAGAAGTCTATTGAATGACTTGAAAGCACGACATGTAATGGTTAGCGTACTTGAAAGTCAAATTGCAGGTTTAGAGGAGTTTTGGATGACTTTAAAACTCTACGTGTAATGGTTTGACTATTGGAAAGTCAAACTGTATGTGTCAATGAAGTTAAAAATCTATTGAATGACTTTCACCACTTCATTCCATAATACATAAGGCATCTTGTTTTGTGTCTCTAAGTTACCAAGATTCTCCCATTGTGTCATCTAAACCCTGCAAATTTATGGCACATGTTATTCCATTGTACCAAGTAAAGGTTGTATTGTGCATTTTCAATATCACTCATAAGTTTGTGGTTCTTAGTTTTGCATTTATATGATTTGTTTGTTAGCTTTATCTATTCTGTTTTTGGGGTCTTTCCGTTTGGATGATTCATTTGATCATTATTGAACACATCTTACTTGGAATGGAATGTAATGTAGTTAATGTGCATTTTCAATATCTTTCACAGGGTATTTTTCCGAGAACCCCATAGTTTTAGCTCAAGGGGAGATGATGTTAGATGGTACTTTCCAGGTCAATCTTATTATGCACTGATATTAACTGACTTAACGGAAAAAGTTAACGACCGTTAGAAAAAGACACCAAACCATTGCAAAAATGTCATACATTAAGCAATACATGTACATATGTATCCATATATGTATATATACACACACACACACATATATATATATATACATACAAATATTCATACATATACATGCATGCATGCACATGACATACAAACATGTATATAGTATATATTGTATAAATATAAGCAATTACAATATCTATGCACACATACACACTTATATATATACATACAAACATTCATACATATATATACACATATACAAACATACATATACATATAGACATATAGACATGTATACATGACATATATAAATTAACATATATGTATATATAGTATCATGTACCATATACATATAAGAAAATATATGTATACATACATATGTAGAGGTAGGTTCATACGAAAACAACATCTATTTAAGAAAACACGAAAACAGCCGAGTACATACAAAATCACATGTGATTCACGTACAAAATCACATGTGATTCACGCGACCATGCGCACGACCTGTGAGTCGCGCTGCACATCGCCCGCGTCCCGAATTTCTCGGGTAGTGCAAAATCACATGTGATTTTGTACGTGAACTGCTTTTTTTTGGTTGTTTTCGTGTTTTCTTAAATAGTTAGCGTTCTCGTTTGAACCTTCCTCTACATATGTATACACACATACAAACATTCATACATATATACACATATATAAACATATATACACATATAATCATGTACACATGACATATTCAAACATATGTATACGTATGTAGTTTATAGATATAAGCAATTACATATGTATACACACATACATACATATATACACATATATAAACATACATACACATATAGACATGTATAAACATATAAACAAACACGTGACATATATACAAACATAATACACATATAGCTAGACCTGTATGACATATATAAATATATGTATGTATAGTATGTACTGTATACATATAAGCAACTACATATGTACACACACATGCATACATGTATACACATACAAACTTTCATACATATATACACATATACAAACATACATAAACATATCGATATGTACACATGACATACAAACATATATGTACTGTATATACATACATGTACATATATACTATCATCTACATACACTTACACATGTATACTATCGTCCATATATACATACACACATATAAACCAAATAAGACAAATATCATCCGTAAAACCTCATACGCATACTAAAATTGAAAAAAACAAAAAAAAATATATTAACTTCCGTAGGTAATCCATCGGTAATTTGTGACGGATCACCGACGCAATTTAATATTACCGACGGAATTTATAATAAAAGGAAATAAAAATTAAAATATTAAAGGGTCCGTCGATAATTCATCGGTGATTTGTAACGGATTACCGACGGTTTCTAATATTTTTAAAAAAAATAATAATTTAATTATTTACCAACGGAATACCGACTGAATTTATAATAAAAAAAATAAAAAATAAAAATATTAAAGTGTCCGTCGGTAATCCGTCGGTGATTTGTGACGGATTACCGACGGTTTTTAATATTTTTTTAAAAAAATAATAATTTAATTATTTACCGATGGAACACCGACGGAAATTCTAATGAAAAAAATAAATATTAAAATATTAAAGGGTCCGTCGGTGATTTGTGACGGATTACCGACGGTTTTTTAGTTTAAAAAAATAATTTAATTATTTACCGACGGAATACCGATGGAATATATAATAAAAATAAATACAAATTAAAATATTAAATGGTCCATCGGAAACCATTATTTTTACAGACGGATGGGTATTTTTACCAACGGTTTACCGACGTGAAGTTTTTTGTCGCTAAAATCCAGAATCTCTCGGTATTCCTTCGGTGTTCTATTGCTATTCAACGATGGTTTTTGTCCGTCGGTAATTTTTGTCGGAAATTAAGAATTTTCTAGTAGTGTACGTAATATATTCTAATTATTAAGTTTCACGTTTTAATATACATTAATATTTATAATTTACATTCGATAAATTACGTATATTATTTAGTTTCAGGTTTCATTTGAATCCTTGAAAAAAAAATGGTTTCATTGACGAATTGTGTTAAGTTGGTTATTGTTTGATGATGTTTTACAACTCAAAAAGCTTATTATATACTTAGGAAAAACTCTGTAGAAACCTAACAATTTTTATTTTATTTTATTTATACTATATTATAAAAACGATATAAAAAACTCTTAATTACAATATTTTAAGCACAAGTTACAATTAATTAAAGCCAATTACTTCATTTACAATTTCTTAATACTTTGTTACAACATTTTCAAGCACAGTATCTCACATAATCATCTATTTGTGGAATGAATACTCATTTATTAATATAACTAATTTTTTTTTTGGTGGAGAATTTATAAAATAAATTATATATTAGCATAATCTATTTTAAATATAGATTTTACATTTAATTCTATATTAATGAGATGTAATATAAAATCTTTTTTCTTCCATATTTTTTTATATTACATCTCATAATGGTTTTTCCATATTTTATTTTATAAAATCTTTTTACATAATGAGATGTAATATAAACTCTTTTTTCTTCCGTATTTTTTTTGCTAATATAAAATCTATTTTATTTTATAAATCTACACGTATTTTATATTAGCATAATATAAAATCTACACGTATCTCATAATGGTTTTTCCATATTTTATTTTATAAAATCTTTTTACATAATGAGATGTAATATAAACTCTTTTTTCTTCCGTATTTTTTTGCTAATATAAAATCTATTTTATTTTATAAAATCTACACATATTTTATATTAGCATAATATAAAATTTACACGTATTTTTTTGATAATATAAAATCTACACGTATTTTTTTTCCACGAGCATTAAAAGAAGAAAAAAAGAAGGTTGATAGGAATTAAAAATAAAAAATAACGAGATACACTAATAAATTATCATATTCTTTAAAATAAAAATATTCCGCAATATTTTCCAAATTAACCAAGTGTAAAGAAAATAAAATAGAAACGATGTAGATATAAAAATATTATTCCATATTTTTAATATATTTACATTTAAATATAAAATCGAAAATGAAAATAAAAGATTTTAAAATATTCTCTACATTCACTATAAATATATATAGCTTCTCTATGTATCATCCGAGTACAAGAAGAAGACGAATGACCGGGTGTCAATGGCGGAACCTGTAACTGAACAAAATGTATTCCACTATATTTTTGTTTTTTTGAAAAACTACTTTTTTATATTTTATTTTATTTACTGAGAATTTGTTTATATTTTTCAAAACCCACAATCATATTTTTCGAAGTAGGGGAATAAGATATATATACATATATTTATTTTTATCGACTAATACTATGAGGTCTTGAAGTCAATAGTCAGATAAATATGATGTGAGACATGTCGTTTGAGTTTTGAATAATATAATACAAAACTATTACCAATATTATTGCACAAACTAATAACAACAAACGTTTAAGAATATATGCAAGTTAACCACTTATATAAATACATTCGTTTTTCACATTGTATTTCATTAACTGTTAACAGAGAAATTACATTTCATTTTAACTCGGTTCAACATTCCAACAAAAAATTTATCCTCCCGTGTAATGCACGGGCCCAACACTAGTTTTAAATGATTTAAGTTTTTGACTTTTTTTAAATAAATAAACTATTAAACTTTCTGATGTTAAATGATTAAATCAATGAATATATTTTTTTTAATAAATACACTATCAAAGTTTAAGAAATTGATTAGTTACACCATTTTAACTCCAAAAACTACTTCTAACCAGTTATAAAAGTTTTAAAATATATAATTGAACCTAAATTGTTTTACCGTTCTCAAACCTCGCGTCATTCAAACCTCTTGCACCCAACGCCATAACTCTCTATCACCAACCCTCATCGTTGTTGGCCCATGCTATCGATCTCCTCCTTTTGATCAAAAACATTTTTCGATTCAATCTATTTTTTAATCTGGCTATACGTATTCAATTAAATTGTTGTAAAAGAGTAAGAATCGAAATACAAAAAATCAGATCAAAAAGTGGGAGATCGATGGCAGGGGCCAACGATATCGATGGACGTTATGGGGAACAGACGATGATAGGGCGGCGAGCGGTGACGAGGGAGAGTTATGTCGCTATGAGGGATTCGAATGACGTATGATTTGAGAATGGTAAAACCGACTTAGTTTTTCTTTACATTAACCTCTTCAACCGGTTACATATATCTTTTTTGGGTTAAAATAATGTAGGTAATTTGTTACTTCCCAAACATATCTAAACAAGCAATGGTAAACAATACAATCAAGATATGAATACATATTAGGGTTGAAAGGTCATATGTCATTGATAATTACAAGGTTACATCTTTACAGATTACACAGAGATAAATATTCAGTTGGGCACAACTGATTTACTATCTAAAGCTGATTACAAACAGACTATCTAGAAAACTTATATACTACAAAGGATACATTAAATACACAAGACTGTAAGATACAAACAAATAAGGTTGAGACATGTGTTCTATTATGCTTATGATCCTTTGAATAAGATATGAAGATTTACATTTAAGTACAAAGTCTGAATAGACAATTCAGACTTTCTTATCCAGATATCTGAGCCTTCTTCTTTAGATCTCTGAATCGTCTACCTCAGATTTCTGATTCTTGTACTAGACTTCTATACTTAGAGAAATATTTTGCACCAATTAAAGATGAGACCTCATAATCAATTTTTAAGAGTTTTGATGATTTATTTTATTAAAAAAATTCAGAAACTCCATCGTTTAAAATGAGAAAGTTTAATAATTTAGTCATACAAAAGATTTTAAAATTAGTTCTTCAAAATAAAAAGATTTATAAATATTAGGTTTTTATGAACTTTTCCTACAATTTAAATGTATAATGGAAACTATTTACTTTTGTCTATAAATACATATGGATGTGGTAGGCTGACACACCAACATGTATACAAGCACAAGCACAAGCACAAGCACATGCAGACGCACGTATAAACCGTTGATTGATTTTTATCCAATGATTATGAATAGTATTAGATAGTTTATTTTGTTATAATTAACTCCACGATTATAAGAGTATTTACATTCGAATCAGGATTATTCTTGTAATTGATCAAGTGGTTTGTAAGTGCTCCTTCATTCTCCATTTTATTAGGGTTCTCTTTTAAACATCCATATATATATATATATATAATCATGTGAGAATCAAAAAAGATTGAGGACTGTGAGAACTGATCTAAGCCGTAATTTGATTTTGATCTTATGGTTTTAATTAGAATTTGTTTCACCACATGAAAGTGCATAATCGTCATTTTGGCAACAAGATTCACCAGATGAAATATAGAGATTCATTAATCAAATGAAATACAAAGATTCACCATATGAAACACAATGATTCACCAGATGAAACACATATTAACCTTATTTCACCACATGAAATAAATCACAATTTTCATAAATATGCTATTTCACCTAATGAAATCCAAACGTAATGTTCATCTATATCTTTATTCACCACATGAAATCAAACACAAATTTCATATATAATTTATCATCATTTAATGAAATCAAATATAAATATTGTAAAATAGCAAAAGAGTAAAGTCATGGAATTTCTCTTTTTGCAACATCAGATTTCATGGAGGTTAAACATCAAAGCCAATTGCATGATTCAGTGAATGATGGTGTGGTTTCAGTCCAAACGACTGTGCCGAAAACGAATTTTCCACAGACACAAAGAGTTGATCATCAATCACCGAGAACTCCATACCGATCAATTTCACCAGATCCACTACCAATTCAAACAACAAAAGCAACTCTCAGTCGCATAACCATAATGTAAATATCTTAATTCAAACTTTTAAGCTCCAGATGTTGATTACTTTGTTATACAGGAAGTTCATATGTGAAAATCTCGAGAAATTATAGGTATCGTGTTCGTCAATGGGTGCTAGCGTCGTACGTGAACGACATAAATCATTATTAGAGATATCACACCCATTCATGGTAGTAGCAAAGAACGGAGAAACGCAGATAACAAAAAAGTTATTAGGGATGGTTAGGGAGGCTAGGGCTTTGAGCTATAGGGAAAAGAGGAAGAAGAGATAGTTCGAGAAGAAAATTCGATATGCTTTTCGGAACGCGTATGCTGAGATGTGGCCGAGGATCAAAGGCCGGTCAAAGGGAACATAGTCGACGATGGAGTTGGATATAGATCGGTGTTTGTTGACGGCGGAGTGCAATAACAATAGTTATGGTTGTTAGTGTATAATTGTATCCCAAATTTAATTGTAGAAAAGTCAAAGTCTGTAGAGTCAAGTCTTGTAAAGTCAACTTGGTATAAAAGCCTTTGTTATGAGTGTTTTTTGGAAAGGGTATCCTGGGCCTATGGCCCAGACTAATCCCCGGCAATTAGGGCCTTTGGCCCAGCTGCTAAAGCGTGCAACCCTGAGTTTATCCTCAGTGGCCACAAGTGCTGCTAGTGGGGCTCGAACCCGGGTTGAGCGCTATGAACTCCCCAAGCCTTTACCACCACACCACAACCCTTGTGGTTCTTTGTTATGAGTGTTAGTGGTGAAGTGGTTCTTTGTTATGAGTGTTAGTGGTGAAAAGTCTTAGAAGTGTCAGGCTTATGAGAGATTAGTTATATGAGAGTTTATGGTGTGTGAGACTTGAAAGACTTGTACACATTTCTATTGTCAGATATATGACTTTGGAGCTTTCTCTCTCTAAAAAAAATCAAGAACATGCAAGATTCAAAGAACGCGCAACATTCATCTGAAGAACATGCACGTCACTAAACGTGCAAAGCAACGAAGAACACGCACGTAGTTGTCTGCACGAAGTGGAAACGCGCACGAGCCTACTTGCACGAAGTGATTGCAACAGTAATCTGCGAGTTCTATCGGTTTGCAAGAATGCATTTTGCGCGAAGTAATATTTCGAAAAGTTTCTAAGTATAGAACGCGCAAAGGCATCAAAACACGTACGACTTAGCTTGCGAGAAGCTCAAAACGCGCACATCGTTGTCTGCGCAAGCCTGAAACGCACACGTAGTGTTCTGCGCGAAGTTGAAACACGCATAAGCCCGCTTGCGAGAAGTAGTGTCCAAAGTGTTTTGTGAGTTTCTTTGGTCTGCGAGTTTATGCCTTAGAAAAACTTTCAAGTGTTTTTCAAGTCAAATTTTATCTGAATATTTTGGGAACGATCATTTCAAGCATACATTCAATATGTCAGAAAAATTTTCTCTAGGGGACCCTCGTGCTAAGTCCACAGAGGGGGACATATTTCTGATAGTGATTACAATTTTCTGATTTTTGTTAACGATCATTTTGAAGTAAATTTTTTCAAATATCAAGATGTCTAAATATTTTTTGTCAGCGAGAGATGTTGCTATATTGTACATGCCTGAGATACCTAGCATAGAAGCTGAACGAGATAAACTGAAGATTCAGAATTCAGATCTTCTAAATCAGATTCAGGAGTTTAATGCTAAATTGTTAAACTCTGATAAAACTTCTGAATGTGCTAAATGTATTGATCATTCTAAATTTGATTTTGTAGGTATCATCAGAGCAAGAGAGAAAGAAACTAAAGAGAAAGAAAAAGAAATTAAAATGAAAGAGGATATTATTGTCACTATTGAGAAAGAAATCAAACTGAAAGAGAGAAAGATAACAAATCCTCAAAGCAAGCTGAAGACAACTGAACAACAAACATCGGAATTTAAAGCTGGATCAGTTTATCTGTACATCAAGTTTAAAGCTTTTGGAGAAAAGATATCTGCTTTGGAGACAAAGAATGCTAATATGATGAAAAGCCTTCAAGCAGATAATGACAAAACAAATCTGGAGAAAGATTCAACTCAAAAGCTTTCTGACTTTTCTAAGAAAGCTATTCAAGAGAAAAAAGACTTGGAGCTAAGATGCATTAAACTCTTCAAACAAGTGTCAGAGTTTGAAAAAATCTCAATTACTGAAAGAGACACGTTTGCTAAAGAGAGAAAAGTTCTAGAAAACAAACAGTTGAACTTCCCAAACAAATCTCAGTTCTGAAATACTTACTTGAAAAAGAAAGAAAATATTTTCAAGAAAAGAAAAAGTCTTTTGAGATGGAAAAGAAAAATGCTGAAAAGAGAAATACTGGGATTTTCAAAGAAATTTCTGAGAAAAACAAGAACTTGGAAAAAGATTTTGAGCAAGAACGTTTAAACTTTGAATCTAAAATATCTAAGCTCACGTCCAAGATATCTGTTCTATCATCAGACATTCAGAAAGAACAGATGGCTAGAACTGATTTGAAGAAGAAGTTTGACACACTTTCTGATTAAAGAAACATTTTATCTAAAAAGATAAAGGACTTGGAAGTTATAAATGTTGAATTGTTAGAGAAGATTTCAGATGATGTAATTAGTCAATCACCTTATGAAAATTCATCTGAATTAGTTTGTTCTTTTAAAACAGCTTCAAGTTCCATTTATGAAAATGTTTTCAAAAAGAGGAGCATCAAATCAAACATTGTCAAATCAAATCAGATTCGTCCATCTAATCTGTTTTATGACAAGTCTGTTGATAGTCTAACGAGCTTCTATGTCAAATCTCTTGAAAGCATTCGAAGAAAGGATAGATGGTCTGGAGAGTGAAGAGTTCTCCTGATGATCAGAAGAAGAATGACAGATCATTCAAATCCACATCAAATGCCAAGAAGAACAGTGCTCATAAAGGTAAATCTTTTGGTAATTCTGATATGTTTTATTCTACTAATCATTTGATCAGGATTGCTTAGAAGAAAATTTGCTGTTCTTAATATGGAGAGATGATTTTGTTCAAAAAGAATCCGCTCATAACTAGTACGGATCTTACAGAATAACTTCTCAGAAAAGTAATTTTAAAAGATTTAAATCTATTGAGAAGTGGATTCGTAAATCTGACAAACAAGGACCCAAGTATCAATGGGTACCAAAATATGTGAAAACTGTTTTGCAGGATGCATAGGTTTAGGGGGAGCAGTCAAAATGACTTCTGAGTAAATAAGCTCAGAACTCGGACTTTAAAGTCAATGAGTTTGACTTCTAGACAAAACAGTCTAGGACTCGTACCTCGAAGAACTGTGGCTCTTGAATAATTCAGTTCAAGACCCGCACTTCATTGTTAATGGACTATGACTTCTAAGTAAAACAACTTAGGACTCGGTCTTTAATGTTTAGAGATAAGGATATTTTGAAAATATCTAGGGGGAGCTTATCTGAGCTAAATCATTATATCATGATTTGAGGGGGAGCTTAAATGTAAGTATCTTCTGATCTTAATCTCTAATTGTTTGAAAGAAGAATAACTTTCAAGCATGAAAAACGTTTTCTTAAATGTTCTAACCACTTCTCTATTCTCAAAAGATTTCATGAATCTAGAAGTGTGATTTTAAATGTTTTTCATTGTTGAGCGTTAAAGTTTAACTGACCATGTGTTTTCAAAAATCAATACTTGTGTATTATCTTGTCCATATACTATCAACTATTCATACACACCGGTTCAGTACTTCATTTGAATTTGTTATTACCATGTCTCTAAACGAAACAATTTTTTTGATGGTAATACCCCCGTTTGATTTCAAGTTGTGGAGCTTCAAACATCATTTCTATCTTTGTTCATTCATTGCTAAATTGTTTATATTCATTCATATAAACAAACTATCAAGTTCTTTGATACCCCAACCTTAAATGTCCATACTCGTGACATTTGATTTGTTTGATATAGTGTCAGTTTCTCAAAACAATTCTGTTGATTTCATTTTATTCATTCATTATTCTTGTTTTGAGAAATATTGAAAGCTCTCACACTGACAATATGAAGCATTCATATACTTACAAAGTTATTCTGTTTTCGGATGCTTAATTGTTCAATCTAAATTGTTGAGAAACATATGTTTTAGGACAAATTACATGGGATTCATGTGTGAGCTTAAACACAACTTCCATGGATTTACGTTAACCAGTGTTTCCTACCCCGGAAGTAATCCTAGAGTGAGTGAGGGGTGAGAGGTCTTAAATCAAAGAGTGGGGGAGATAACTCATTCGATTGAGTTTTTCTCATTGTGCCGAGCGATAAAATGGAAAAGAGAGTTTGGTTAGAAGTGAGCTTAAATGTTTAATAGAAAGAAGGTGTGAGATCAGAGTTAAAAGAATATCAAAACTTTGCACCAACCAGTTTCTGAGTCGGGCAGCCACATCTACTGATTGGTTCACATTTTTTGGTAAACATCATTGAAACAGGCAGTGAGCCCATGCCAACTCTTGCAATTACCCCACCAACCACTCGTTTCTTTCTCAACAAAGAAATGTTTCAATTTTCTTTGGGGACGCAGTACATATGCTATCTGGTCTTCACTCGGAAGATTTGGATATTGAAAAAGAAGGAAATTTGCCCCACCTTCGCACCTCTTTCATTCACATTGAGTCTGTGTAAAACTTGTTGCTGTCTCAACAGTTTACACATTTTGAGCCTAAAAAAGCTTGAGTAGCTTCAATCATTCGTACACTTTCACATACACGCAAGGAATGAGTTTTCTTGTCATAACATTCATAGAAATTCCTTCGTGTTTTTCGATGATTGAATGGAAGTCCTGGGGGAGTGAACATCACAAAAACTGTGCTACTTACAAGCATTCTAACTTATTTATTGATTCAGGGTTACAACGTTCATTATATCTAAATTTGAAAAGATTTAGGTATTTACATTTGTTAAGAATTGACGGATAAACAGATCAAAAGAGCGAAGATTGTCATTTTATAAAGGGGAAAATTGTTATTTTATCACAAAGGGAGATAAATATTCAAAGAAAGTGATGAGATTGAAGAAGTTTTGATGATCATGAAGCTCACAATCATCAAAAAAGGGGAGATATTCTAAATATTTCAATTTCAAAGAGAAAATTCAAAGTGAAAAAGACTTGGGAAGATATACTAAAGGTTTCAAATTAATCAAGTCAGGTGAATACTTTCAAGTCAGAGATATTCTTGAAAGGAGATGAACTCATCAAACAGGAAGATAATATTTCAAAGATGCTTCAAGAAAGTTTATTTTCTGAAGACGATTCGGAGATCACAAGAGATGAAGATATGAGAAATGAAAGATTCCTCAAAGTTCAAAGATTCCTCAAGTTCAAAGAAGATCAAAGAAGTTTCAAGAATTTCAAATTTAATTTCAAAGTTTTGTTCAAGACTTGATGACTTTTCAAAGAAAATATGAAAGAATTTTCAAGATTCTTCAAAAGCATCAGAGTTTAAAGATTGGCAGTGCTACAAAGTTTAAAGCCGTTAGAATTAAAGTTTGAAGAATCAAGAGCTGAAGACGATTGTCAATTTTTTTTTATAAATCTTGAATACAAATGGGGAGATTGTTAGTGTATAATTGTATCTAAGATTTAAGTGTAGAAAAGTCAAAGTCTGTAGAGTCAAGTCTTGTAAAGTCAACTTGGTATAAAAGCCTTTGTTATGAGTGTTAGTGGTGAAAAGTCTTAGAAGTGTCAGGCTGATGAGAGATTAGTTATATGAGAATTTATGGTGTGTGATACTTGAAAGACTTATACACATTGCTATTGTCAGATATATTACTTTGGATCTTTCTCTCTCTACACTCTCTTTCTAGATATTGTTCTTAAACTATCAAATCTTGATTATCTTGTTAGATTGCTTGAATTCTTGACTTACAATGGTGCAAAGGGGGAATCGTCCTCCCTTTATTCCGAAGGATGTCGTACAGTTGGTGTAAACATTTTGTAGGGAAGATTTTGAAGGGTTTTCATGGATATGGAGGTTTGATGGTGGTGTGGTGGAGGATTATTGAAATCATGGTGAATAACAAGGTTGTTGAGGGAGATGAAGGATGGGAGCAGGTGGTTTTGAAAACAAAAATTACAAGTTTGTCCTCAAACAGTCAAACTTCCTATTAGACATGAGATTGGACATGCCTTTCATTAATATTACAAAAAGTGCCAGTCTTTTTAATGTCCATTGATTAAAATCCTTGGATGACTAAGATTATTCCTCACAGTCCTCACCATTTTTATGGTTCTCATTTGATTACCGTCATGCATATATATATATATATATATATATATATATATATATATATATATATATATATATTTTAGGTCATCTGAAGATTTGAAGATGACCTCCCTATCTTCCATTTGTATCATCCCACTTAGAATATTTTGAGGTTCTTTCTAGCAGCTTAGTTTCAATACAAATGTTGGGTGAAGTAGAAGATCAACCGAAAAGTCAAAGAAGAAGTGTATCTGTCAAAGCGGATTGAAGATGGACTTCTCAGACTAAAGCTAAGCTGCCTACCTATGTGGATCAACACCATCGGCCAGGATGGTGCCGATCTCACATCTTTCAGGTACCCTGAAGATGACCTCACATCTTCATGAACCCTGAAGATGATCTCACATCTTCAGGAATCCTGAATATGTATGTAGTGATCTGTCATATGTGCCAGAAGATTGAGGCCTTTGACTCTTTGACTATTGTCTTCTCTGAAGCAAAAGATGCAAAGAAAAAGGCAAATTCTAAAATAAAATCTCCCTCTTCTCAACTTCAAATTTGTCTTTCTCAACTGAAACATTTTGACAAAATCAAGGTTGAGCTTGAAGATTTGAAAACCATAAATTTCAATCTTGCTAAGAGGAAAACAAACTTCTCAAAAGGTTTAAAAGGGAGCAGGAAATTGTGAAAAGGTGGATAAGTTCCTCCAAAAATTTATAAAAGATTTTTTAAGATCAAATGTCTTGTGATGACAAGTCTATACTATACTTTGGGAAATCTGACCTTGATCCTCCTTCTGACACCCCTGCTCCTTTCTCTCTTCTTTCATTCTATGAGTCTTCTAAAGAGAACTCTAACAACTCTCAAACCTTGGACTCTTCTGATCTCTTAAAAAATCTAATGTTTGCGATGTTTATTAAATCCAAAAGCATTGGATCACCTCATGAAAGTGAGGATGCCCAAGGCTCAAACGATCCTCCCAAACCCATTCTTGAGTCAATGATATCCTTGACAATTAATGAGGGTTTATTTATCTTCTAAACCCAAACCCTCTAAAATTCAATCTAGAGAATCTCAACCTTCTTCAAAGAAATTGTCTTCCTCTGGAAAAGGAAATTTGACTGCCGATCTTCCTTCCAAGAGAAAACTTCCCAAGAAAGATTCTAAGAAAACCTCCTCTCTTCCTATTCCCAAATCTGTGATGTTGAAAAAGTTAAATCCCAAGCTACCCTATTCTACTCCTTTCGCTAACTCTGATAAAGGTATCATGGGTCCCAAACCTTTTGATTCATCTTCCTTCACAAAATCTATAAAGGTGAGTGTGATTGGTCAACATAAGGAAATTGATCAAAGCTCTAAAAAGGTTTTTATTTATAGAAAATGTTATAACTGTGGTGACACCTTCTATTTTGCTAAGGATTGTCTGTGGAAAGAATTGAAAGAAATACATCCAAGGATTCTCCATCTTCTTCTAACTCAAAAGGACCCATTTCCAATGGGTACCAAAGAACTGATTCCTTTGTGATTGCCGGGTCTAGGACACCAACAAATCTGGTATCTTGACAGCGGGTGTTCACGACACATGATCGACAACAAATATCTTCTTGTTGACTTCGTGCCTACCAAAGGTCCTTCCGTTACCTTTGGTGACAATTCTAGAGGAAGTACTAAGGGTTATGTAACACTTTCAAATGGTTCTATCACTTTTAACAAAGTATCATATGTTGAAGGCTTGATGCACAATCTCCTAAGCATAAGACAATTGTGTGATCTGGGGTACAAAGTATTATTTGAACTATCTTCATGTATTATTTTCAACAAAAACATGGAAATTGTACTTTCTGGATACCGGAAAGAAAATGTCTATGTCATAGACATGGGGTATAGCTCATCCTTCGAAAAAAACATCTGCTTTGTCTATGAAAACTCTGCAAAAAGATGCTGGCTTTGGCATAAGAGTCTCTCCGACCTCAACTTCAAGACATTGAATGTTCTCTCCAATTAAGAGCTTGTTATGGGAATGCCAAACTATCTGTTGTGAAGGAAAAAATGTGTGCTTCTTGTGAGAAAGGAAAACTCACAAAATCTTCCTTCAAGTACAAGCAATGATTCTCCATCTCCCAACCTCTCCAGATGCTCCACATAGATCTGTGTGGACCAGTCAGTACCCCAAGAATTGGTGGTCGAAGGTACATTCTTGTCATTATTGATGAATTCAGTCGTTAGACTTGGGTATTTTTTTTCTCAGGTATAAGAGTGACACTACTGAAGAGATTATAAAGTTCATCAAGAAGTCCGAAGTGCTGAATGGGAAACTAGTAAGATCTGTGAGAAGTGACAATGGGACATAATTCAAGAATAGTATGTTGGATGACTTTTTCAATGAAAAAGGTATCTCTCAGAACTTCTCTACCGTTAGAACTCCACAACAAAATGGTGTAGTGGAAAGAAAGAACAGAACACTATGTGAAGCTGCTAGATCTATGTTAAGTGAATCTCATCTTCCTACCTATTTTTGGGCTGAAGTAATTAACACTGCATACTTTACCCAAAATAGGTCCATCATTGTAAAAAGGCATATCAAGACTCCTTATGAAGTGTTTTATGGTAGAAAACCCAACATTGTCTTTCTTCAGGTCTTTGGGTGTGTCTTCTACATTCTCAATGACAAAGAAAACTTGGGAAAATTTGATCCCAAGGCTAATGAAGGAATCTTTGTGGGATATTCTCTCACTTCCAAAGCTTTCAGAGTCTACAACCTTAGAAAGAAGTGCATTGATGAATCCATGCATGTCAAATCAATTGAATCGATGGATATCCTCTTGTGTTGGTGATGGTCCTCTTTCCACATCATCAGACATTCCTTATACACCCCCACTTCTCAAATCCATATCTACCAAAACGATGGTCCCTCTACATCCTTTAACCCCTCTTCTTGTCATGAAGACAATCCTCAGCCTGCCCAACCTCAAAATACACTTTAAATCATCCCCACTTCTCAATCAGATATTCCTTCTTCACCCATTCCTGCCGACCTTCAATCTCCCTCTCCTGAAAATTTCCCTTCCAACTCTCCTCTACAAATTTCTTTTCCTCCTCCTTTACCTCCTGTCATAAAGTGGACAAAAGATCACCCTAATTGATCAAATCATTGGTGATCAACAGGCTAGTGTTCAGACCCGAAAAGGTATTGGAAACATATGTCTCTATGTGAACTTCCTTTCACTCATTGAACCTAAGAAAGTTGAAGAAGCTCTAGCTGATGGATCACTGCAATGCAAGAAAAACTTTCTTAGTTTGGAAGGAACAAATTATGGAGATTGGTTCCTCGTCCTTCCAGAAAAACTATCATAGGAACCAAGTGGGGCTTTCAAAACAAAATGGATGAAAAAGACACTATGATCATAAACAAGGCTAGTCTGGTAGCACAAGGCTATAGGCAAGAGGAAGGCATTGACTATGATGAAACATTTACTCTAGTTGTAAGACTTGAAGCCATCAGAATCTTCCTTGCTCATGCTGCCTATAAGAACTTTAGAGTCTTCCAAATGGATGTTAAAAGTGCCTTTCTGAATGGGGAACTAGCTGAAGAAGTCTATGTGAAACAACCTCCCATTTTTTAATGCCTCGTCCACCTTGGCTATGCGTACAAGTTGGAAAAAGCTCTCTATGGTCTAAAACAGGCTTCTCATGCCTGGTATGTTACTCTTTCCGATTTTCTTCTGAAGAAAAATATTCAAGAGGTTAAATTGACAACACTCTCTTCATCAATCACACCTCAGGTAATCTCATTCTTTTTCAAAATATATGTAGATGATATCATTTTTGGTGCCACTGATGAGTCACTGTGTGATGAGTTTTCCTCTCGCATGAAAAGCCAATATGAGATGAGTATGATGGGGGAGCTCATCCTTTTCTTGGGACTTCAAGTTAAACAAACCTCAGAAGGAATTTTTATAAATCAAAGTAAATAAATACGTAACCTTCTGAAAAAGTTCAATTTTGAAAATTCCTCTCCCATGAAAACTCTTATGGCACCACCTTTGAAACTCCATGATGATCCGGATGGTGTATCTGTGGATATTACCAATTACTGCGGAATGATCAGCTCTCTTCTATATCTTACTACTAGTAGACCAGACATTATGTTTGCTACATGTCTGTGTGGGCATTACCAAGCCAAACCGAAAGAATCTCATCTGACTGCGGTTAAACGCATTTTCCGGTAACTAACAGGTACCATGAATCTAGGTCTTTGGTATCCCAAAGACTTAGGTTTTGATCTAATGGGGTATTTAGATTCTGATTTTGCAGGATCAAAAGTTGACAGAAAAAGCACTACTTGCAGCTGCCAGCTCGTTGGTGGTAAACTTGTTAGCTGGTCTAGCAAGAAACAAGACTCAACTTCTACCTCTACTGCTGAAGCTGAGTATGTGCATACTAGAAGTTGCTATGCTCAAATACTCTGGATGAAAAATCAAATTAGAGACTATAATCAGATATACTCCAATATTTCGATTCTATGTGACAACTCTAGTGCGATTACCATCACAAACAATCCTGTCCTGCATTCTAGATCCAAGCACATCGACATTCGACATCACTTAATTCGAGATCACGTCTCCAAAGGTGATGTCGAACTGCATTTCATCCCTACTAATCTTCAACTGGCTAATCACTTCACCAAGACCCTTGATGAAGCTCGGTTCAAATTCCTCCTTGGGGAACTGGGTATGTTAAGCTTTGATCCTTAAAAAAAATCTGTTGGATATGATGACATCACTTTGATGAAGTCATCCCACCGACATCATCACCTACATGTTTACCATTCCCCTCCTATATTTACCCCTTCGTTTTTTTACCTACACTTCAAACACTCTCATCTCTCAACTCTCCCCCTATCTCTCAAACCCTCACCTCACCTAGCCGATCCCTCAACACACACTCTATCATATCTCGAAAATCATAACTCTTACTCTCTCCCTATTCCTCCCTACACTCCTTGACCGATATCTATACTCCCCTCCGATCCCTCCTTCGGCTACACACCGCCAAACACCTAATCGGCTACACCTCGTTGACCCCTCTCACATCCCATTCGGCCTAACCTCACACCACCGAACCCCTTCCCACTGACCTCTCACCCGTCGCCCACCCCCATCCTTGTCGATGCTCTCTTTGGCTCACCTCTGTTAGCCTTAACTCTGATCTGTAAAAGTATTGAAAATATTCTAAGTCCTACTTCAGAGGACTTCCAGAGATATCCATCAGAGAGCAAACCTATCTTTGAAGAACATTTAAGAGATAGAGTACTCAACAGAAAGATATCAGAGATATATTCATCAGAGGTCTACATTAGAGTTCTGAAGACATTCTCTCTGATGATCGAAGCTGAAGATTTCTACAAGTGTTGACGTAAGGTCAGAAGACACATCATATAGTGATAAGATTTTACCTTTTAGGTAGATTACTGTTCAAACATGTCTTAAGCTTACCTAATAGTTAAGTTACTATTCAAGCATCTTTTATGTGTCAGGAAAGTTCACTGTTCACCTTTTGAGTCCTATAAATAGGACGTGCAACCCATTGCTCAAAGTGTTCTTTTCTTTACCTACTCGTAAAATAATTATTTCTTTTTGTACTGTGAATTGTACAAGAAGATCTTGTAAGATTAAACCACCTTTTTGGGTGTTCTGCATAATCTACATTGCATTATCCAGTGAATATTTGTTTGTTCATTATTTACATTATTGGATATATCTTCTTTACTGTGAGTACGAATCAAACTTGGTTTAAACATTATTTGCTTCCGCTATTATTGTTAAATGTTTATTTGTTTAAATCATTGTTGAGACAAGGATCTGGGATCCAACAATTGGTATTAGAGCCTCTTTGTTTTTTTTAAAACAAACAAAGATCAAGTCTGATTTACTCGGATTGATTCCTATCTTTTTGATTCAGTTTTTCATACCTATGCATGTTCATATAAACTTTATTTACTCAAGAACATCATATGCTACAGGTTTAAAAAATACTCATAATACTTTATATTGTTGAAAGCTAACTTTAGCTTCTTTTTCAAAAGATCTCAAGCTTCATCTTTTTCAAAAGCATCATTTTCTTACTTTCAAAATGTCAAACTCAAGTACAAGTGCAATCTATACTGCTGGGTCCTTAACTAAACCTCCTACTCTTCTGAGAGATGAATATCCTCAATGGAAGATTAGGATGATCAACTTTTTGGACGGAATGGACAAAGATCTTATGAGATTTGTCACTCATGGACGTCACCAACCAATGGTTTTGGTTCCTAGAGTTCCTGCTACAACAACGACTGCATAACACCTGCATACTTTGAGAAAAATACAACTGGATTCACTTATGAAGAACTAGCTAAAATGGAAAATGATTCCAAAGCTGTTAGACTCCTAACCATGGCCATCCCAAATGACATCTTTCAAGAGCTTGACTCATATGTAACTGCAAAAGAAATTTGGTACCAGTTGTTAAATCAACATGAAGGTGGTATTAAAACTCAGAAAAACAAAAGGACACAATGCATAAATGAATATCATGACTTTAAAGCACTACCTGAAGAATCACTGCAACAAACATATTCCAGGTTTAATGTCTTGATAAACAAATGTAGAAAGTGTGGGGTCGTAAGATCTAAAGAGGAGAACAATGTACTTTTTCTGAAAAGCTTAAATGAAGAATGGTTGTAACTGTCCATGTCACTTCAAGCAAATCAAAATCTTGAATCATGGTCACTAACAGACATTTATGGAACACTTGTTGCCCAAGAAAAAGAAGTTGTCAAGGAAAAGACCAAAACATCTTTGGGTGGACCTCTTGCCCTGATGTCAAAAGAAAAAGGAGTTTTAGAAGAAAATCACGAGGAAAACAGATCCAAAAGATCAAAAACTTCAAAAGAAAAGTTTTTAGAAAAATAGTCCAAAAGGAAATCAAAAAGGGCCATGATAGCTGAAAGTGACAAGGACTTAGACTTAGACTTAGACTTAGATGAAGATATAAATGCTTTTGCTCAATATCTTGATTTAATAACTCATCAATTTTATAAGAGATTTGGCAAGAAAGTGTTTGAAAGAAGAAGAGAAGAAGGAGACAGTAGAGGACAAAGAAGATTTCAGAAGGAAGAGTACGAGCCAAGATCAACTCTTCATAGTGATCAAAAGGCTATTCAGTACAACCATCATGAACCTGTTCAAAATCAAAGACCTTAACCACAGTTTCATCAATCTTTTCAACAATCTCATAGATTTTTTCAACCACCAACTCAAAGACAAGGAAGTACTTCTCTTCCCACAAATCAAAATGATGGATGATGCTTCAGATGTGGCAACCCAGGTCACTTATGTGAATCCCAGTTTGCAAGTGTATTGGATATAGCAATGAAGAACAATCAATATGAATCACAAGTTAAGGTCATATGTATTGATTAACTGATAAAGATCAAACGTTTACAGAGAGAATTTTAATGAAATACGTGTAAACCTCTAACTGAACATTAACCAAGAAATTAGGTTAAACAAAACATTATATACCTAGGGCTTAGACCTAACAGGCCCAAAGCCCATTTAACATAGAAAAGCCCAATACCAAAATAAAAGAATTAAAACATTACATTTTGCAACCCTCTACTTAAATTCAACAAATAAAACACACCCTAACAATCTCCCCCTTTGAATTGAAGTTCGTAGTCTCTCCAGTTCAGAACATGTGCCTTTCGAAGCCCAAAGTGCATCTTGAAAATTCTGATAATATTTCTGAACTCTAACCTCTCAAGAATCAACTTCAAGGCTTTAAGCACGAGTTGTCTGTAATCTGGGTCCAACGGATTTCGATCTTTGTCGTCTCAAGAAATCATAGCACGAAGTTTGTCTCTAAGAATGTACAGAGTACCATCACAGAATCTGGCAATCTGGCTAAATCTGATGAAGCGCATTTTACCTTACTGTTTGGATATGTCATGCCAAATTCCGAAATTTCCATCACTATGTAGGCTGGAACATCCTTATTGTTTATTGGCAGTCTCATATCAGGTTTGAGCAGGTTGATCTTGGCTTGATGGCTTTCAATACCAATCTGCAAGTTTTCACGACATGATCACTTCATTTTGGTCATCATGAATTGCTTTACTGCTTTCAGAGCATCTTGAACTTCTCCAAGACATATGGTTCTTGTCTTCATGTCACGTAGTAAACACAGAAAATCTGGTAGCTCTAGATTCTCAAAGTCAAATTCTGAGAATTTCCATTTCTTATCATCATTTCTAGTGACAACGAAGGTCGGGTAACATATTTTTTCAGAATAGTCAGTGCCAATCTTATAGACACATTTGATTCTGAGCTTTGTTCTGTCTTGGAGAGAAATATGCATATTGTTTCCGTTTAATGAATGACCCAATATCATAGATGAACGCCTTATCATATGTTCGAATCCAATGAGCAAAGATCCTTTTTCTGAAACTGTTCAAGAAATGAAACATTGATCCTTACTCTTTCCCACTTCAGTGGTGGATCAGATCGAATATTTACAGCTTCATGAACTAGAGTTTCTGACGTATGTTGATCGGGGAGATCTGGTGGTAGTGAAGGAATTGATCGTAGAGGGATGACGTCGGAGAGTGCCTCAGTAGACTAAAACTCTAGTCGCATCTGCTAAAATAAGCAATCATAGTCTCCTTGTAGCATACATTCTTCATCATCGAATTTGCACAATTTATTCACTCCTTCTTGGAACACGACTAAAGCTCTTTCGGATACGGGTTCAACTGACTCATCAATATCTGCAAATTGATCAATTATAGAATAATTTTTGACCTCATCGGGTGAGTCTGTACCTGCTTCACAATCGATTAATTCTGTGACCGAGCAGTGTGCCTGATGGTGACTCGACTGTGAAATAACATCTGTCTTTGCCTCATCGATCTCTGTATCCTGTACTGATTCAGCATCTTGAGCCCTTTCTGATTGTCTTTCCTATGCAGTTCCCGGTTGAACATCTGTCTGAGAGTTTTTTATTCTTGCTAGTGTGTCATTGAGGCGCTGACGTTTCTCCCCCTCATGACGATCAAAATCATCACGATCATCATGTGGATGTTTGGAAGAACCAGCTTGAGTGCGAAAAGTGTCCTCGAGTACCTTAACCCTGTTGGAGAGGGCGAACATTGAAGATTGGAAAACGGCAAAAATGGAATCCATCTTAGCGGTGAGATCTCGAAAACCTACTCTAACTTCATCTTGGAAAGCATAGGACTTTGACAGTTGAAGAAGAATGGCAATAAGACCTACATCTTCAGGGGTACCGTGTGATAGAAGATCGGCTAGAAGCATTGATTTAGCTTGGAGGTTAACAATCGCTGCTGACCTGGTGGAGGTGGTGGCGGTGAAGGTGCTGAAAGAGGAGCTTCAGCTACTAGGGACTTGCCTTTTAGCATTCGGAGAACTGTTTGTTGGAACTCCTCACCTGATCGGTGTTGCTGTTCAAGTTGTCCTGAAACGTAACCATCGACAGCCTGTGAAGCCTGCTATAATAGTTCCTGTTTAATGAATGTGGGTAATGTCGCCCCTGGGTCATATAGACTTCCAGTTGTGGTAGCGACTGTTGAAGTGGTACCGCCTACTTTCATAGTTGGCGTGATGATAACTATGGTAGGACTTCCGACCAATCCTTGTGGAGCACTGGTTGTGGGTGTCACTATAGTCGTTCCGGTTGGGCTACATAGGCTCACAACGATAGAATCAGTATGTGTCCTATAGTGTATAGGATCTAGACTCGATTTATGAAGAATAGAAGTCGATGGCCGGGGCTGGGGCCTATCTGTTTCAATACCTTGACTCTCCAAGTGAGGGCCCGGTAGCATATGTGCTATGTCCCCGTGAATATCTGAAACAACCATCTGTTGTGAGACGGTTGAGTGGCCGGGTGGGGTTTTTGCTTGCGTTGCTGGGTCTACTGCTTCTTCTTCAATGCCTTGTCCCAATATATTGGAGTTTACAATAGATGTGGCTACCCATCAAGATTTGGCTGTGATGCTCGAATGCTCCTGATTTCTCTTACTGCGCCTTTCCTTAACACATTCACTCTCATTTTCATTTTCATTGAAACTCCCTCTGATCTCCTTATGTCTCTAGAGTTGGCTTGAGATAGGGAAGGTGTAGGGGTAGGATGTCAGGATCGAATTCTCAACAAGAATTATGAATACTCAGAAACAATATTAAAGAAGTTGCGGAAAAATACTTTAATATTCAATAAACAGAAAAACAATGAAACAGTGAATCACAATCAACTTGTAAACTTTATTTAATGATTCAAGTTACAAGCTTTTCACTCACAACCTCAATCTTGAAGAACAGGCTCTTTCAAGACGAATTCTACTTCTCTAGAATTAGAAACGATGCCTTGAGGTTGATTTTCTCTAGAACAAAAACTCAGAATTATTTTCACAAAAGTTACTTAGCTATTCTAAACAAATCTATACATATATTGAAGAATAAAAGATAATTACAAAATAATAAAAGATCTTCAATATAAACTTCCATCTTTATCTCCAACTTCCATGAATATCTTCAGTCCATCCACCTGTCATCCTTTCATGCGAATTCTTTATCACATAAGCAGTATTATTCTTCAGCAGCATTAATACTCTGAGCAATATTAACTCCAGCAGTACTAACCATGCTCAGCAGTATTAATCTCTTCAAGCAGTACTAACTTTGAACTAGCAGTACTAAACTTGTTAAGCAGCATTAATCTACAACTAGCAGCATTAATCACAGAAGTAGTAACTAGAAGCAGTAACTATTTTCTTCTAGCAGCATGAACTTTACTTGTGTTGTACTTGTGCAATTCTTCAGTTCCCAACAATCTCCCCCTAACTTGACTTTTATGAAGAGAAGTCAAGTTCTTCAGATCTGATCTTCAAGATGCTTTCAACAGCTCACATTCAGTTGCCCAAATTTGGATCTAGGCCCAGACTTTGATTGATAGTTCTTCTCACCACAATTCTGGCCATTTCTGAATCCTTAGTACATACTAGCTTAGCTTTCAGCATTCCTTTAAGTTTCTGCTTGCTATGATCATATATTTTGTCAACTAGGTAGTATTCATGATAACATTTATCAATTGTAATCATGTATACACCACAGTTTTCAAAAAGTATCCAATGATCAATCTTTTTGAACACATACTCATGATGAAGATCTTTAATCCTATGCACCACCTTCTCTGGATCAAACATCATACATAAGTATTCCATTGCCACTTTGAGAAGATTTTCTTCAGTACCTTTCAACACAGGCTCATAGAGTTTCATTCCCACTTTGTACATTTCCTCTATGTCTGCTCTTGAACAACCTCTGATTACTCTCCCCCAGGTTGAATATGCTTCAAATGCACCACCATTTCTTTTTAGTCTAAAGAAATCCTTTCCATTGTCTCTTAGAATATCCCAAAAGATGATCTCTGGAGCCTTCATGGAGATTGGAACAGCCTGTACAGGTTTTACTATAGTCATATACAGCTCCACATGCTCATGTGATTGCTCTTTGGACTATTCTGGGTTCTGCACAGGTTCTGCTGAAGGTGTGACTGAAGGTTCTGCTTCAGTTTCTGCTCTTTCTTCCACTCTTGGCCTTTTAGACTGCCTTTTGGAAGCAATTGTCTTCACCCTCTTTGCAGATTTAATTTCTATACCAGCATTCTCTTGTTCTTCCTTCATTTCTTCAGCATTGTCCTTTGAAGGTGTGGTCTCCTCAGGGAATGGTTGTTGAATATTTAGGTCATGCCTTTCCTTCATTCTTCTTTCATCCTTTTCCCTTTGAGATGAGTCCCCTTGAAGCTTGGCCATTTCTTTCTTGTACAAATCCTCAACCTGACTGTATGCCATGTTGGTAAACATTTCTCCTTTGACACCAATTGCATCTCTCAGGAAGTTAATCATTCTTCTTCTTTCCTGATTGGCCAAAAAGGTCTTAGAAGGTTGTCTTTTCTGCTTCATTACTGGCATTCTCTTCTTAGACACTTTCACAAAGCTTTTCTTGGCTTCAGTTGCTGCTTTTAAACTTTCTTGATACTCAGCATTTAGTTTTCTGGCCATTATCTTTGCAAGCTCTCTATCTGTTTCTGTTTGAATCTGTTCCTCTTTTTCCATTTGCTCTTGAAGCTGCTTTGCCATCTCCTCACCCATTTCAATCTGACTCCTCTTCTTTGAAGGCAGTTCAGTTTCAATAAGCTTTTCCTTTCCCTTTCCCTTTGTATCTTTCAAAGTTGCTTTACTTGATTCTTTTCTTTTCTTTGAGCCTCCTCCTACATTAATGATCACTCCCTTGGCCTTTTGACTAGCCTTAGGAGTGTCATTCTTGGCTTTAACCAATGTCTCTACAATCTCCAGTTCCTCTACAGAGAGCCCTGTTACTGTTTCTTCTGTTTCTGCTGCTTCTTTTGTTTCAGCAGCATTAACTGTTTCTGCTGTTTCAGCAGCATTAACAGTTTCTGCTGCTTGAGCAACTTCTGTTTCTGCCTTTATTGCATCCTCTGTCTCCCCCTCAACTTCAACTCTCTTTTCAGCTGAACTTTCTTTTTCTGTTTCCCTTTATTGCTTCTCCCCCTTGTTGGAAGCATCTTGAGCATTGTTCCTCTTCTTTAGAACAAACTACTTTCTCCTCTTCTTTTGCAATAACCTTGTCATCATTTTCTTTAGCTTGGCAATCTGGAATTGTTGGGACAGAACTATAAGTTTAAGTTCTTCTATATCTTTGCCCTGTTTGAGTACATCCATGTTGATGTTTCCCATGGTTTCCATCAATTCATAATAGTTATATCTGTCCTCACCATCTCCAGAAGTGTTACCCTCTTTTGATGGATCATTGGATCTTTTTGTAGTGGAAGTCTTCTGCCTAGCAGAAGCACTATCCACCCCCTTGGTTTCTTGGCACCTGGGACCTTTGGATGATTGCTCACCCAAAGTTGCCATGGGGAAGGTCTTATGTATGTTACCACTGACCTCCTCTGTGCTAGCAGAAGTAGTGGCAGCCTTAGCACCCATATGCTCAACCTCCACCTCAGTGAGCACCTCCTTGGGGTTGGGAGACACCCCTTTGGTTTCCCTATTGATATTATCTAAGGGAGAATTCTCCCTTAGAGGGCTAGAAGGCTTAGTGGGTGATGGTACAAGAAGGGAAGGAGCCTTCTTTACCTGTTTCCTTGTATAAGTTTGGGTAATTGGAGAAGTGGGCTTATGAAGTAGGGACTGTGGGATAGATATAGAGTGGGAAGGTTGGGATTGGCTAGCAGTGGGATGGTCTAATGAGGGCCTTGACCCTGCGGCCATACCTTCTTCAGTGTGGGACACCACCATCATTGTAGAGAACAATGGGGTGTCAACTCCTTCCGAGTCCAGAGGGGATCTTTTCATGTTTGAAAAGACCTTACCTTTGGGAATTTTTGGTACATATACCCCATCAAAATGAGGTATATCCGTCAATTCATGGGTTATTACTTCTTATACAAACCTGGGGTACATATAAAAACTCTTTTTACTTCCCAGGTTTGAGACAAGATCATTAAAAATCATTTGAGAAAAATTGTACTTTCTGGCAGTGGCCAAGCACACCAAAGCATAAGAAATGGTGCTACTGAACTCACTTCATCCAGTAGTCTTTTTAGAGATACAATGCATAAGGGTAAGGACAAAGAAACACCATTGGGGTGAAAATTTAGCTTTTGAGAACTTGAACACACCCAATGGGCCTCCATACCCCATTTTAGTAAGAGTTGAGAATAATTCCTCATTAGGAATAGAGGTTATACCTACAGCATCGTCTAGACGTAGACAGATGCGTATCACCTCTTCAGTAACTGTTAGGGGTTTTTCACATTCCCTTGTCTTGATCATTTGGACACCATCTTCAGTAACAATGGTGGCATTAGCCCAAAATTGCCTTTGATGCTCTATGTAGATAGTTGGTGATAAAGTGAGACCATGGGTAATGTGGCTTGACCTGAGAAAGTCCATAATTTGGTGGAATCCATCGGCTTGTTTTGGCTTTTGAAGCATGGCGATCTCGTTGTGCTCATCGATAAATGCCATTGAAGCCATCTGTATGCAAGGATTCTTGACTATCGAGCACTTGATACTTGAGAAACAAGAGTGAGAGAGAAGATGAAAAGTAGACAAAGAGTCGTTATGATCTTTTAGGCGGGGAAAGGGTATTTATAGCTTTTGGATTAGAAGCAGTATTAACCTTAAAAAGATACTGAAAGCAGTATTAACAGTGAGCAGTATTAACTACTAGCAGTATTAACTGAGAGCAGTATTAACTACTTAGCAGTATTAACTAACTAGCAGTATTAACTGAGAGCAGTATTAACCACTAGCAGTATTAACTAACTAGCAGTATTAACTGAGAGCAGTATTAACCACTAGCAGTATTAACTAACTAGCAGTATTAACTGAGAGCAGTATTAACCACTAGCAGTATTAACTAACTAGCAGTATTAACTGAGAGCAGTATTAACCACTAGCAGTATTAACTAACTAGCAGTATTAACTGAGCACTGGCAGTAGTAACACTGTACTGGCAGTACTAAAACTGTACTGGCAGTGTTAACCATACTTACACTTTTAAGCTTGTGATAAACTGAGTACTGCTATACATTTCCTGAGAAAGAAAGTTAGTAACACCAAGAATAACCAATATACAGGTATTGAACCACATTTTAAGTAGGATCTTATTCAGAGTTGATCATTCCCACACTTGTTACCAAGAAAGTGAATCTACCCACATCAAAGGCTTTGGTGAATAGATCAGCAAACTGGTTATCAGTATGAACTTTTACAACTTGAATAAGCTTCTTTTCATTGCAGTCTCTTATAAAGTGATACCTGATCTCAATGTGCTTTGTCTTTGAGTGCTTGACAGGATTATTAACAATGCTAATAGCACTGCTATTATCAATAAAGATTGGAGTGTGTAGAAAGGTTACCCCATAGTCCAACATTTGATTCTGAATCCATAAGACTTGAGAACAGCAACTTGCAGTTGCTATGTACTCTGCTTCTGTTGTAGATGTGGACACTGTGGTTTGTTTCTTGCACTGCCATGAAACTAGTCTTGCACCCAAAAACTGACTTCCTCCAGAAGTAGATTTTCTATCCAAGTTTGCTCCACCTAAGTCACTGTCTGAGTACGCAAGTAGGTCAAATGATGAGTCATAAGGATACCAAAGTCCCAATCTAGGTTGCCCTTTGAGATATCTGAATATCCTCTTAACAGCTTGATAGTGTGATTGCTTTGGCCTAACTTGAAATCTTGCACACACACAGACTGGAAACATTATATCTGGCCTAGAGGCTGTAAGATACATGAGAGAGCCAATCATGGATCTATAGTGATGAACATCCATATCCTCCCCCTCAAGATCTGCTGTTATCTGCTTGTGTGTCTCCATAGGTGTGCTGGCAGGCTTTGAGTCTGAGAAACCAAACTTGTTTAGAATGTCCTGCACATACTTGGATTGACAAATAAAAATACCATCTGACTTCTGTTGGACTTGGAGTCCAAGGAAGAAAGTAAGTTCCCCCATGGAACTCATTTTGAACCTTTGATGCATGAGATCCTCAAACTCCTTGCACATATTGTCTCTTGTGGATCCAAAGATGATATCATCTACATAGATTTGGACCAGCAAGATGTCCTTCTTCTTTCTCTTGATGAACAGAGTCTTATCAATGACTCCTCTTTCAAAGCCATTTTCCAAGAGATAGGATGACAGAGTGTCATACCATGCTCTTGGTGCTTGATGCAGTCCATAAAGTGCTTTCTTCAGTTTGTATACTCTGTCTGGATAGTTTGGATTTTCAAACCCTGGTGGTTGACAGACATATACTTCTTCTTCAATTGATCCATATAAAAATGCACTTTTTACATCCATTTGATAGACTTTGAACTTCATATTAGAAGCATAGGCCAGGAACAATCTGATTGCTTCTATCCTAGCCACTGGTGCAAATACTTCTTCATAATCTATTCCTTCTTCTTGTGTATACCCTTGAGCCACCAACCTTGCTTTGTTCTTTATTACTATTCCTCTCTCATCTCTCTTATTTCTGAAGACCCATTTTGTGCCTATTGCTCTTTGACCTTTAGGAAGGTCTACCAGATCCCAAACATCTTGCAGCTTGAATTGGAGCAGCTCTTCTTACATAGCTTCTATCCAACTGGAATGTTTCATATCATCATGAGCCTTCTTAGGCTCAAGCTGGGATAGAAAGCAAGAGAGCACTGTATGCTGTTGGTCTTGTATATCTTTCATCCTGCTTTGATTTCTAGTCATCATAGGAGAAGAGATATCTCCTATTACCAGCTGAGGAGGATGATTCTTTTGTGTTCTTGTTTGATGACTAGGTTCTTCATTTAGTCCCACCTCTAGATTGGAGTCATTCAACTCAACTGAGGTGATGTCAGCAGCTACTTCTGGTTCTTTATTCTCTTGATTCTCCTCATCTCTCCTTTCTTCTTCACTCTGATTTGGTTCAGTAGATGGCTCCTTTTCACAGTGTTCAATAGGATCCACTGTAGGTATGGGAAAGATTACAGACTGAGGTATATTTTCTTGAACTTGTGTAGTCCCTGATCCTCCACTACCTGGTCCTGCATAATCATCACTACTGAAACCAAAAGAGTTAGTTAGTGAATCAATGTCAAACATCCACTGAGGACCAGACCCAATAGGATTTGGTGTGTTCTCATTGCATTTGACATTGTCACTTTCCTCAATTATTCTAGAAGAAGTATTAAAAACTCTGTAGGCTTTACTTTGAGATGAGTAACCCACAAGGAATCCATCATCTGCCTTGCTATCAAACTTCCCTAAGTGAGATTTAGTATTGAGAATTGTACAAGGACACCCAAATGGTTTAAAAAATCCAATAAAGGGTTTTCTTTTATTTAAGAGCTCATAAGGTGTCTTGTTCTTTGGCTTGACCACTAGCACTCTGTTTTGGACATAACAGGCAGTATTAACTGCTTCAGCCCAGAAAGTAATTGGCAGTTTTGAATCAGCTAACAGAGATCTAGCAGCCTCAATTAGTGTCCTATTCCTTCTCTCAGCAACCCTATTTTGTTGTGGAGTCCTAGGAGCACTATATTGTCTCTCAATGCCTTTTTCTTCACAAAAGTTGTTTAGATCAAGATTTTTAAATTCAGTTCCATTGTCTGATCTAATGACTTTTACTTTTTGATTAGTTTGGTTTTCAATTCTTAGAATAAAGGATTTGATCAGTCCACTTGTCTCATCCTTAGTCCTTAGAAAATATACCCAAGTAAATCTGGAGTAATCATCAACAATAACTAGGCAATATGATTTCTTCCCTATGCTCATCACATTTGTAGGGCCAAACAGATCCATATGTAATACTTGGAGACAAGAAGAAATTGGATTTAACTCTTTGGTCTTATGAGAAGTTTTGTGCTGTTTGCCTTTAAGACAAGCAACACAATGATCATCACATGAAAAGACTTTTGATGGTAAACCTCTTACAAGGTTGTTTTTAACAAGTTTGTTCATTGTCTTGAAATTCATGTGACACATCCTTCTGTGCCAAAGAGAGGATTCATCCACAAAAGCTTTTGAAACAAGACAGTTTAGGGATGAATCACTTGAAACATTGTCCATATCTAGACAGTAAACATTGTCCTTTCTTGGAGTTCTAAGTAGTATCATGCTTTCATCAACTACCTTGAATCCTGGAGCAAGGATCATACATTCTGTATTTGTAAATAATATACTATGTTGTTTGTCACAAACCTGTGATACACTTAACAGGTTGTACTTTAACTGATCAACATAGTAGACATCCTCAAATGTCATCTTACCTTTTGTGACATTACCTTTTCCACTTATTTTTCCACCTGCAAGATTGTCTCCAAATGCAACATGTCCTCCATTGATATGCTTGAAATCCTGAAGGCATGACATGTTGCCTGTCATGTGCCTAGAGCAACCACTATCCACATGCCAGATGCTCTTCCCCTTGAGCTGTTGGTTGCCCTGCACATAAGATAAATCAGTTAGTATGGAATAGGAACCCAACCCAAAGTGGTCTTGGGTACCCCTTTCTCATCAAAATATTTGCATTCCTTTTTGACAAGATTTTTAAACTTTGACTCCTCATTGCTGGAGTACTTTGTCACAATAATGGGTTTTGCAGCACATTTGCTAGAAGCAGTACTGGTTTTAGAAGAACTAACTGCATTAGCAGTACTTGCATGCTTAGCAGTATTAACCTTGTTAGAAGTAGTAACTGCATCAGCAGCAGTAACTGTGTTAGCAGTAGTAACCTTTGAAGAAGTACTAACAATATTAGAAGCATTAATCTTCTCAGCAGTACTAACACTGGTAGCAGCAGTATTGCTCCTGGCAGCATTTACTACACTTACACTTTTTGACACCATCCTTTTACTCATACTTTTTACTACTTTGTTCATCCCCTGATCCTTTTCTTCTTGATCCTTCATGATCATCACTCCCTCTGGAGTATTACTAACTTCAACCTGAAACACTTAAACACACAGGTTAGTAGTATCATGCTCAATGAAATCTTCCAAAGGCAACTTACCTTTTAACTCATGCCCTGAGCATTTATTATTACTTCCCTTTGAATCAAATGCAACATGTCATCCATCAAATCTTTTGAAGAATTTGAAGGCAGTCCATGTTACCTGTTGTGTGCCAAGAGCAACCACTATCTGCATTCCAAATGCTCTTCCTCTTGAGCTTTTGGTTGCCCTGCACACTTGATAAATCAGTTAGTCTTGGAGGGAACCCAAGCCAAAGTGGTCTTGGGTTGTCCTTTCTCATCAATATAATCTGTAAGTTTAGTCTGGATGAGTTGTTTAGGAATATCATGGCTGGAATACTTTGTCAAGATTATAGGCTTGGCAGCATTACTACTAGAAGCAGCACTAGCCTTGTTAGCAGTACTAACTGAGTTAGCAGCACTATTTCTGTTAGCAGTACTATCTGGGATAGCAGTACTAACAGGTTTCTTTACAATTGGAACCCAAACCTGAACAAAGTTGTTTGCTTTCTTTGTCTTTAAATTACTTCTTGGCTTATTTGGAGTATTTTTTTTATATTAGCAAACTTGTTCTGAGCATGAAACTTTTTAGGTGCTCTTTTCTCAGCCATTTGATTCCTTCTTTGATTCCTATAACCAGAAGAGTTTTGTGGTTGTCTTTGAAAAGTGACTCTTTGGTTAATAGGATTGAAATAACAGTATTTGGCAAGATGATTCAATTTGCCACAGATAAAACAAGGTTTTGGCCTGTTGATTTTACACAGATCAATCCCTTGTTTTTGTGCCCACTGATTATTCTAGTTTCTCTGATTTCCCCTTGGTTTATCATGTTTTTGGGGCTCAGATTTATTGCATGTACACTGCTTGCAAGGGACAGGATTCACAACTGTGGTCTGTTTGTAATGTACCTTACCAGACTTTCCCTCTGTCTTCTCTATGTCCTTAGATTTGACCCAAGTTTTTCCACATCCCTCATTGGTGATAATGTGATTTTCTAGGGGAATCTCACCACTCACAGTGTTCTCCTTACTCTTATCATTAGAGTTTTCTTCTTCAGAGTCTGTTTCAACCACCACTTTGTCTAATGGATCTACCTTAGTGGCTTCATCAGACAATTCCTTCCTATTCTTGGTCTCTAGCAAGTCTGATATAGGAGGGATGTAATTGTTGTTGTATGGTGGTGGTGTGGTATTATAGCCTACTCCTCTTCTAAGTTTGTCATGGATTTGAGTTTGGAGCAAAGAGTCCATTGCTTTTGAAGCATTGGAAAATTTCTCAATATCCAGCTTGGCTTTCTCAAACTCACTCTTTATTTTCTCATTCTCCTCTTCTTTCTGTTTCAGCTTCAACTCATACTGATCTTTCTCCACTTCCAGTAGTTGGTGTCATATGAGTGTTGGAGTTCATTGGCTTGGAAACTCTTAATCTGTTCCTCAAAACTCTCAACAATTTTTGCATAGTCTTTTATATCTCTCTCTAATCTTTTAAGGTCATCACTCATTGTCTGGTTGTGATCCCTGTACCTTTTAACAGTTTCAATACAGGATTTAGAACAAAGATTAGATGTTACGTCTGTAGGAATTTCTGAGCTTGAAGACTCTGAACCTTTAGCCATGATGATGTGATTTTGAATGTAGGTTTCTGAGAATACTTGCTCTGATACCACTTGTCAGGATCGAATTCTCAACAAGAATTATGAATACTCAGAAACAATATTAAAGAAGTTGCGGAAAAACACTTTAATATTCAATAAACAGAAAAACAATGAAACAGTGAATCACAATCAACTTGTAAACTTTATTTAATGATTCAAGTTACAAGCTTTTCACTCACAACCTCAATCTTGAAGAACAGGCTCTTTCAAGACGAATTCTACTTCTCTAGAATTAGGAACGATGCCTTGAGGTTGATTTTCTCTAGAACAAAAACTCAGAATTATTTTCACAAAAGTTACTTAGCTATTCTAAACAAATCTATACATATATTGAAGAATAAAAGATAATTACAAAATAATAAAAGATCTTCAATATAAACTTCCATCTTTATCTCCAACTTCCATGAATATCTTCAGTCCATCCACCTGTCATCCTTTCATGCGAATTCTTTATCACATAAGCAGTATTATTCTTTAGCAGCATTAATACTCTGAGCAGTATTAACTCCAGCAGTACTAACCATGCTCAGCAGTATTAATCTCTTCAAGCAGTACTAACTTTGAACTAGCAGTACTAAACTTGTTAAGCAGCATTAATCTGCAACTAGCAGCATTAATCACAGAAGTAGTAACTAGAAGTAGTAACTAATTTCTTCTAGCAACATTAACTTTACTTGTGCTGTACTTGTGCAATTCTTCAGTTCCCAACATAGGATGGCTTGATGATGTGGGAGAGGTAGGTTGAGGTGAGGTGGGTGTAGGAGATATGCGTGTAGGTAAGGCTGGTTGGGATTGGGGAGATGAATGGGATGGTGAGTTAGGTTCGGAGGAGGGTTGCGTGGAGGAGATAGGAGATGGGCAACGACCGATAGGTGCAAAACGAAATTGGTTGCGGTCGTTGTCCGATTGGGTGGAGGATGAGGAAAAGCCTGATGGGTTATGACCATGTGATGCGTTAGTCTCAGTACCGGCTAAGGTTGGGTCATTGGTGACCGATGTTATTCCCAAATTCTAGTTCCTATTCACAATCAAACAAACATAAACAAGATTTCAATCAAATTACCTGTTTGATTAATCTTTCAAATCCAACGATTACACTTTTTCTCTCTAGAACTCCCTCTCTCTCTTTAATGTATTCTCTCTCTGAATATAACTCTCAGATTCTCAATAAGACTTATTACTACTAAAAACAGAAATACAAGGCTATTTAAACCTACAACTAAAATACAAAGAAACTAAAAACTAATACAAATGTTGACTTTGACTTTTATTACAAAGACTTTGACTTTCACTTAAGAGTTGACTTTCTTAGCTTTGACTTTCTTGAATTTTGACCTTCAGTCTTCTTGATCTTGTATCCAACAAATTTATGCTCTAACAATCTCCCCCTTTGGATTCAAGATCACTGTTTAAAGATCTAGCAATTTAGTCTTCATTTTAAGCTCTGTCAGTACAATCTCCCCTTTTCTTTGATGGTATTCTTTCCAAAACTGTCTTCAAATGATTAACAATCTTCTCAAAACTTTCATAAAATACTTTCAGACTTTGGAAAGAAATTATCTTCAGAATCAGCCCGAATTGCTTTAGCAAATAATCTTCAAAGAAAATTTCCTCAAATCTTCAGAAATTCTTTGATCTTCTTCAAATCTTTACTTTGAATATTCTGACAAGGACATTTCTGTAAGAACATCTCTCAAAACTGTATCATTTCTTGATACCATCTCCCCCTTTTTGATGATTTGAGCATCTATATCATCAAAACTTTTCTCCCAAGAAATGTCTTTAACCATTCTGATCTGTCAAACTGAGCCTCTGATTCTGTGATCCATAACCAAGTATTCATCTAGATCTTTGCAAATCCAGACAAAATAAGAACATGTAACTCCTGAATCAACAAATGAATCAGTTAAAATGCCTGTCAGTAAGACGAAGTCACTGTGTGTAACGAATACACAATATAAAGGAGCTTTTGTGATGTTCACTCCCCAAGGGCTTCCATCCAATCATCGAAATACTACAAAGGCAATTTCTATGAATGTTATGACAAAGAAACAAATTCTTTGTGTGTTCGTGCATGTGTAGAAAGAATTAAGCACGAATAATTGCTTTTTAAAAATGCTCAACATAGTGTAAACCACTGAGACAACAGTAGATAAACACAGACTCAATGTGCATGATTAAAGTGCGAAGGTGGGGCAGAGTTCTTTCTTTTTCAATATCCAGATTTTCCAAATGAAAACCAGATAGATAATATGCTGCATCCCCTTGAAAATGTGAAACATTTTTTTTTGAGAAGAAAATGAGTGGATTGTGGGGTTTTAGCAAGAGTTGGCATGGGCTAGTTGCCTGTTTCAATAACGTTCACCAAAGAGTTGTGAAACGCTAGTAATGTGGCTACCCGACTTAGAAAGTAGTTGGTGCAGAGTTTGATATTCTTTTACTCTGATCTCACACCCTCTTTCTTTTGATCATTAAGCTCACTACTAACCAAACTCTCTTTTCCATTTTACCTCATCACTCCCACACTCATTTCTTTTAGACTCCTCACACTCAATCTCTAAGGATTAACTTCTTGGGTAGAAATCACTGGTTAACATGATATCATTGAAGTTCATTTAAGTCCTAGCACAAAGAACCCATATTTCCTATGAAAGCATAAAGTTGCTCAATATGGTTTAACTTTATCAGTTAAAGCTCATATACAAATGTCAGATATGAATATGCTCAGAGATATAATCATGAAGATTTTAGCATTTTTAGACATTGAAGTATTTTCAAACAATTATACTGAATGAATGAACATGAATGCAAAAGATTTGTTTGAAAATCTGACATTGTATGAAAATGATCAAAAATGAAATGATATAGCAATTAAGGCTTATGGTAAAAAATAACGGATATTGTCTATACGAAACAAAAAAATAGACATTCTCGAAATGACGTTTCGAAATGAAATATCGCTCAAAATTCTTTAAAGTACAAGCGGGGTGTCTTACCATCGAAAAATTGTTTCAATTTAGAGACATGATAAGAACAATTGGATCAAAAATTAAACCGATGTGTGTGAATACTTGAAAGTATGTAGAAAAGACAATACGCAAGTATTTATCTTTGGAAACACACGGTTTATTTATCAATTAAGCATAAAAATAAAATGAAAACATTTAAAATCACACTTCCAAATTATAAAATCTGTTTAAGAATTGGGAAGTGGTTTGAACATTTCAGAACATGTTTTCTATATCTGAAAGTTGTCCTTCTTTCAGATATATTTGAGATTAAGATAAGAAATTTACCTTTTCGCGCAATCTAAATCTCATGAATTCAAGCTGAAGTCATTAAGATATGATCTTGTCAGCTTCTCTCATCCTGCAAAAATCTCAAAGTATAGTCAAAGCAGCTTTATTCACAAATTTTATTCAAATGTAAAAAACATAAAGCAGTAAAACGATTAAAGTACGAGTTCTGATCTGAAATAATCAGAAATCATAGTTCTTTACTCCTTTTGGTATGACATATAAGCTCCCCCTAAAATCATGCATTACAAAAATTTTGTCATTTAATTAAAATGCAGAAATTAGTTATGCTCCCCCTCAAAATAATGTAGATCATCTAAAATCTTCTCTTACTCCCCTGAGATCATGACCAAACAATTAAAGTGCAGATATCCTACAAACATAATGATAAAGAAAATGATGAAAAATAACAATACGTAACTTTATGAGGTAACAACCGATTATGTCTTAAGATTTAACATACCAAGCTTAGAGATAAGAAAATTAAATCTCTTTTCATCTAAGGGTTTAGTAAATAAATTTGCAAGTTGATAATCTGTTTTTACAAAATAAAGTTCAATTGTTCCTTTTTCTACATTATCTTTTATAAAATGATACCTGACATCAATGTGTTTGGTTTTCGTATGCTGGACAAGATTAGCAGATATCGCGATTGCACTCTTCGAGTCACAATATATTGGAATTTTATCAAACTTGAATCCATAGTCTCGCAGTTGTGTTCGCATCCACAGAACTTGAGAGCAGCAACTGGCAGCAGCTACATACTCTGCTTCAGCAGTTGATGTGGAAACGCATATTTATTTCTTTGATGCCTAGCTAACGAGCTTGTCTCCAAGGAATTGAATGTGACCTGAAGTGCTCTTTCTGTCTAACATGCAACCTGCATGATCTGCATCTGAATAGGCAGTTAGTTGAAAACCAGTATCCCTAGGATACCACAGACCAAGATCTGCAGTCCTCTTAAGATACCTAAAAATCCTTTTGACAGCAGCCAAATGGGATTCTTTAGGAGCAACCTGATATCTAGAACATAAGCATGTTGAAAACATTATATCTGGCCTACTTGATGTAAGATACATTAACGATCCTTTCATACCTCTATAAGTTCTAACATCAACACTTTTACCCGAAGGATCACTGCTAATTTTAGTACCTGGTGCCATCGGGGTTCCAATTGGTTTGCAATTTTCCATTTTAAACTTCCGAAGAATATCCAAAATGTACTTATATTGATTAATGAAAATCCCCGTTGAAAACTGTTTTACTTATAATCCGAGAAAGAAATTCATCTCTCCCATCATACTCATTTGAAAACGTGACACCATGAGGTTAGAAAAGTTTTTGCAATATTTAGGATTTGTAGAGCCAAATATTATATCATCAACATATATTTGAATAAGGATGATATCGGCTTTTTCCTTTTTGATGAACAAAGTGGTATCAACCTTACCTTTGGAAAAACCGGACTTGACCAAGAATTTAGATAGAATATCATACCATGCTCGAGGGGCTTGGTTTAAACCATACAGGGATTTGTCCAAGATGTAGACATGATCTGGCTTATTTGGATTCATGAACCCTTCTGGTTGAGACACATATACTTCCTCCTTAAGAATGCCATTCAGAAAGGCTGTTTTCACATCCATCTGATAGACTGTGAAATTCTTATGAGTTGCGTAGGCTAGAAACATGCAGATTGCTTCTATACGCGCTACTGGAGCATACGTCTCATCGTAGTCTATGCCTTCCTCTTGCCGGTAACCTTTGGCAACAAGTCTAGCTTTGTTCCTTATGACGATACCATCTTCATCCTTTTTATTCTTGAATACCCATTTAGTTCCTATCACTGTTTTACCTTCTGGTTTTGGAACTAGTCTCCAAACCTTTAGGGCTTCAAACTGATTTAACTCATCTTGCATGGCAGATACCCAGTCCGAATTAGCAAGAGCCTCTGATACTCGCGTTAGCTCAAGCTTACTGAGGAATGAGTCATGCATACATTGATTAAGAGTCGCTGACCTCGTTTGTACAGACTTGTTAAGATCTCCAAATACTTGATGTAAAGGATGGTCTTTGGTCCAGCAATGCTCATGAGGGAGTGGAGTAGATACTAATTGAACATGATCATCATCTAGAAATCCACTATCAGACTCTTCAGTTTGATTAATAGGAAGGGGATTTGCAGTTGAAGTTTCAGGTGCAGAAGTATCAGTTGGAACAACAGAATCTGGCTGTTGAGTAGACAATGTATGACACCCAACTGAAACAGTTACTTCTGGCTCAGCAGTTTCTTGTACATCTTCAACTGTAGGAGTAATTGTAGGAATGTGAGTTTCTGATTGAACGGGGGATTCAAGTTCAGTTACAACATCTGAAGTGACTGGATGATTGCAAATTGTGTCTTCAAACCTGTCAGTCACAGCAGATTTAGGTATATTAGATCCTAGAAACTCATCATAAAATAATTCAAATAACAAATCTAAATTAGATAAATGTGAAATAGAAGTAGAAGCGTTATTCGAATTATTCGTTGTAGAAGCAGGTTCTGGACTGATCTGCCCAGAAGCTAATACTCCAGTGATAACGGGTTCTGAACTGAATTGATCAGAAGCCATTTCTTCATCAAATGTGACATTGACGCTCTCGACAACTGTCTTTGACTTCTTTAGATAGACACGATAAGCTGCAGATGTGGAAGAATAACCGATAAAAATGCCTTCGTCCGCCTTAGCACTGAATTTATTCAGTCTCTCTCTGTCGTTAAGCACAAAACATTTACACCCAAATATGTGAAAATACTTGATTGTTGGTGTTCTGTTGTTGATCAGCTCATATGGAGTCTTTTGAAAACGGTGGTGTATTATGGACCGATTTTGAGTATGACATACAGTCGACACATCTTCTACCCACAAAAAGAGAGGTAGATCGAATTGGCTAAGCATAGTACGAGCGGCCTCGACTAGCGTCCGATTTCGCCTTTCGACTACTCCATTTTGTTTAGACGTACGAGCAACAGAGTACTAATGTGATATCCCGACCGATTCGAGATATACTTCAACAATCTTGTTTTTGAACTCTGTGCCGTTGTCAGTTCGAAGAAACTTGACTTTTCGCTGCATTTTCACCTAGGTCGTCTTTAAGAAATTAATAAGAACTTCCGACGTCTCATCTTTTGATCGAAGAAATTTGACCCACGTGTATCTTGAGTAATCGTCCACAATAACCAACACGTACTTCTTTCCACCCAAACTCTGAGTTCTCATTGGACCACACAAATCCCTATGTAACAATTCTAACGGAGAACTAGTGCTTGGTTCAGGCTTCGGTTTATGTGTGGCTCTCTTCATCTTACCCTTTTCACAAGCTGCGCATAAGTGTTCTTTTTCATATTTCAGCTCAGGAAGTCCTTTTACCAATTTTCCACTAACCATCTTGTTGATATAACGAAAGTTCAAGTGTGATAAACGTCTATGCCAGAGCCAGCTTTGATGCAGTGAAGCTTTTGTCATTAAGCATACCTGGTTGTCAATCTGAACCTTGGACAGGTTGATGGTATAGAGGTTTGTCTTTCGATTTCCAGCTAAGAGTTCTGTGCCATCTTCAGTACGAACTGAGCAACTCTTAGATTTGAAGTTGACCTCTAACCTTTTATAGCAGAATTGACCAATGCTAAATAAGTTGTGCCCTAAGCCTTCGACATAACTCACCTTACTGATCGTTATGTTGTCTAGAATAATGTCACCATATCCTAAGATAGGTGAAAGCTGATCGTTTCTAAATCTGACATTTCCACTGAATTTCTCTGTATAATTAGACAATAAAGCTTTTTGCCCAGTCATATGCTTGGAACATCCACTGTCCAAGTACCACATATGCCGGGTCTGCAAGAGAAATCAGGAAACAATAGATTTAGGTACCCATTTAAAAACGGGTCCTAACAGATTAGCACAAGATTTTGGTATCCACTTGAAAATGGACCCTCTGTCCTTTTGAAAACCTTTAAAAATATTTGATCTCGAAGAATAAACATGATAAGATCCATACCAATCAGAAGAATTATGAGAATAAGCAAAACCATTTCTCCGATAATGATAAGATTTAGTAGAAATAGGAGATAATTGAATCAATTGCTTTATTGAATACCGCTTGTAAGAAGTTACAAAGTTTTGTTTATTTGAATCAAATTGATCAACTACATCAGTATCACTACTAACTGATCTATTACAAGAGTTATCAGAAACTGGTTCAACTTTCTCATCATCCTTCCTTTTTGGTCTCCATTCAGTTCGAGCTTTCGACCTTTTCTTTCTTATATCTGAAACAAAATATTTAGATTTATTAGGAAAAGCAGATTTCTGAGACTAAGTTTTCTTTTGTGTACCAGTGTATTTTTGTTTCTGTAATCGCTGTTTCTTATGTTTCTTACCTTGAGCATAGTAATCAGCAGTTACAGAAACTGATTCACCAACCTTAGTTGATGATTCATCAATATTAACACCACTTGGTTACACTTTTTCATTTATAAGACAAGTAGAATGATCAGGAAGTGTAGCATTGAAGTTAAACATATCAATTTCGTCTATACACCCATCATCAAAATTAAGAAAATCATTTGCAGACTCAAATAAGTCATCAAAATTATCAGTTGAAGTTTGAGGTGCCTTTGAAACTTTAGAACACTTTGTAGATTTAGTTTGAAAAACAGTGTTCTTTAAAACTGTAGAAAACACACTTTGTTCAATATCTACCAAAAGTTTTTTTATCAGATAAAACATTTTCAAGCTCAATCATTTTGCTTTCAAAAATGAGTGGAGGAACATAAACCTTTGCAATTGCAGGTTTTGCCTTCATCTCAGAAACAGAATAACTAGCAAAATAATCGTTTGAAAGAACTTTTGGTGTTTCTGAAAGATAACTATCATTTAACTTTGCATAGTTAAATGGTAGTTGCATTTTCTTCACATTCTTTCTATTTTCAGTTTCTTTGGCCTCAACTTCTTCTGGTAATTTGGTAACAAATTTGGGTTTTAAATGAGGATGTTTACCAGCACAAGCAAGAAAATCAAAATTATAAAGTGCTGGTTGTTTTCTGATGGATTTCTTTAAGTAATGGGGGGTTTTGAAAACTAAGTCCCCATTTTTCCTTAATATCAGCCTCTTCGTTAGGTGCATTGAGAAAAATGGCTTGATCTGTTTGGCCTCTTGCATAGAGTTTGGCTTCCAGACCATTTACCTTCTTATTTAAAAGCTTGTTCTCAACCTACAGTTTATGAACAGTTAGTGCAGATTCTTTCTTCTCAAACTCAAACTTAGAAATTTTAACTTCAAAATCAGAAATCTTCTTTTCAAAACAATCTACTTGAAGTTTAGAATCAGAAGCAGACTTGCGTAACGAATCAATCAAATATTTGTTCCCAATAACCGACTTATTGAGTTCAAATATCTTATTGTTTCTTTTAGAAACTCTTTCTTTTTCCTTTTTCAATTTATTTTGTAAGTCTTGAAGCTCAACCATCATAGCTTCCATTTTGGTAATGAAATCTTTTTGAGTTAAGTTTGATACCTCATCAGCTGTCTCGTCATCTGTTTCATCATACTTGACCTCTTTTCCCATAAGACAGAGATGAGCAGTTTCTTCCTTCTCTTCCTCTTCACCTTCTGAATGATCCAGCCAAAATTCGTCCTCAGCCATTAAAGCTATGCCCGCTTCTTGCTGTTTGGCCAGTAGCAGTTTGTTCTGATAGTACTGAGAATTACGAACTTTTGGCTTTCTACAATCTTTTGCAAAATGTCCAATCTTTCCACAGTTGTAGCATTTGACTGCATCACTTGCTGGCATTTCGGCAACAGTGTAATCATTCACGAACTTCTTCCTTTCATCAGGTTTCTTATCAACATATTTGTTTTCTTCATATCTCTTTCCTTCTACCCTTTCTCGGTGCTCATGATTCTTTGAACTTGATGAAGAATACCTTTGAGAATTTGATCCCAGCTATTTGTAGAATTTCTTTTGAAAGGCACGGGTTAGTAACATCATGGCTTGTTTCAGACTTTCTCCATCATCACCATCTGATTCAGATTCCGACTCAGAACTCGTAAGCACTGTCTTCTTTTTCTTCTTCTCTGCCTTTTCTTTCATTTCTCTCTTCTTCTCTCCAACAACCAAAGCAATCGGATCAGGAACCTTTTCAGCCTTCTTCTTTTCAGCTCTTTTCTCCTCAACCTCTTCTTCATTCTGTCGTAAAGTCTCATAGACTTCGTGAAGAGGTATGTCATTCAAGTCTTTCATCTGCTTCATCCTACGTGTATGTTTCTTCCATTCAGGTCGTAGGATACTCAGGAATTTGACATTGTTTTCTAGCTCCTTCTTTGTCACTTTGTTCTTCGTCAGTTCATTCAGAAGCAAAGTAAACCGTTCATAAGTATCTTCCAAACTCTCATTCTCTTTAGCTTTGAATTCCTCGTAGCTATTGATGCAGTTAGCCACTTTGATCTGATTCCCGACCTTGGATCCCATCATCATCTTTTGCAATTGATCCCACATCTTCTTAGCATCATCCTTGTAGCTATCAATCTTGATGTAAATCTCATTAGGAATGATTTGAAGTAGAAGAGATCTTGCTTGCTTGTCTGCTTTATATCGACTTTTCTGTTCTTCAGAGTACTGAGATAAATCCACTTTAACTGGTTTTGTCTTTTGTTCTCTTTCTTCATCACCATGTCCACTATCAGATGAATCATCATCAGCAGGTACTTGAACTATGATTGGTGCCATAGGACCTTCTGTAATTGACAAAAGAATATTCTCTCCATTTGTGTGCCGGTCTACGAAATCAAGGAATCTGTCCTTCCATTATTCATACTCTCCTTTAAACAGTACAGGAGGATTGACATCAGTGCCAATGGAAAGTGCATCTTTAGAAGTCATCTTGATTAAACCTGTTTTAAAAAATATGCAATAAGAAACTAGAAGTGATCGTTAGTCCAAAATATGAAATCACAAAAATACAAGAAATCTTGAAATAGAAATTCAGGAATTTTAATCACTATTAGAATTTTGTCCCCCTCCCCAGACTTAGCACGGGGGTCCCGCTAACTGGGACAACGTCCTTACGGGGTCGAGGGGCAGCGCCCCTAGAGAAAAAAATTTCACTATTGAAATCCATATTACAGATTTGAAAAATTCTCAGAAAATATTCTAAGTATGGAAACTCGCTAATCACTGTAACTCGCAGATCGTTGAAACTCGCAAGTCACTATTCACTATGAAACTCGCAGACGCCTAAAACTCGCAGATCACTATTCACAGATAAACTCGCAGGCTGAGGCGTGCGCGTTTAAGAAACTCGCAAGCAAAAGGTTGCACATTTTGACAAACTCCCAAATTGAAAGAACTCGCAGGTTACTATTCCCGAAGAAACTCGCTAATACCTAAAACTCGTAAGTAACTATTCACTTTGAAACGCGCTAATAGAGACGTACGCGTTTCCAAAACTCGCTAGACACTACTTGCGCGTTTGAGTAAACTCGCTAACCACGGCTTACGCATTCCAACACTTAGAAAATTATCTTAGATTTTTCAAACTCGCACGACGAACAAACTCGCAGAACCCTGTTCCTGATAAAACTCGCAGACTTCAACCTGCAAGTTTCTAGAACTCGCTAATAACGCCTTGCGCGTTTGAAACCAAAAACAACCCTTCGACTTGCGCGTTCTTCCAGATGAGTCTTGCGCGTTTGTCCAATGAACTTGCGCGTTTTGAAGATCTTGCGCGTTCTTGAAGTTTTTCGAAAAAAAACTTGATTTTCACTTCAAATTCGATTCAAATCTCCACCAAATGATCTGAAACTTTGCAGATTTCCTCTAAATCATGATTCGAACCAATTACAATGCAAATATTACAAACCAAAATAACAAAAGTACAAGATTGATCTATGTAACAATGCTCTAAAAACTCGTGACATAAAACTCAATAAAATCCAAAAATTCTTGAAAATTACAGTGCATTTCGTGAAATTATCTATACAAACTCAATATATTACATTCATTGATCAGTAATAAACCAATTACAACTCAAAATTCACACTAAAACTCAAAAACGAATCTGATTTTGAATAACACAGTGTCGAACCAAACTTTTTCTAATTCTTGATCTAATTTCACTTTTGGATCTGCTCTGATACCAATTGTTATTGAGAGTCCAAGAATCTCTAAATCTTTAGAGAGAGAGAGTAGAGAGAGAAAGTATGGAAGCACAAAGTGATCAGATCAATTAAAGTGTGAGTGCCAAAGTTACAAAACAAAGGCTCTAAGGGGACTTAAATACCCCAAGCTTTTACAAAACAGATAGAACATTAAGGATAGACTAGGCTAGAAAATAAATACAATGATTACTATAAAAACAGATCTAACAATCCCCCCCTTAGTAATCATTGGCGCCGTGGTCTTCAAAAACAAACTTCAAAAACAGCATAGACCATTCAGGCGACTTTGGAGAATCACTGACGCTCTTCTCGTTGACGAAGTCTATTCAAACCAACTAAAACTTCCAGTCGTCTTAGAGTTGAGCGGAGATTCAATCTCTCTTGAATTGAATCTAAAGTCTTCTGGATAAGTCGGATTTCATCATTATCAACCAGGAATGCATTTTCTCTTGTTTCCAAAAACCTTCTTTTAGCCTCCTTCAGACGTTGCTCCAACTGAAGCTTGATCACCTTTAATGTTCCATCGGAGTAGTGAGCAATTTCTTCAAACTTGAGAAAGCATTTTTCATTAGAGCCATTATTGTACACAACTCCATATGGATCTTCAACAACGGTGAGAAGAGGATAAGACTCTAAGTTTGGTAAGCTTCGGTTGGGCCTAAGAAGATTAACAACCGGTTGGAAGCTTTCAACAGCCATCTGGAAATCAAAAACTCGGAAGAATCGGATTTGTCGTCGTATGAATCTTTTAATGACGAACAAAGCTTGTGAAATATCCTGAGATCTATGATACAGATTCCTGAAGTGATCATATAAGAATTCAATATCATCTATAGAAATGTCAGTGAAGTCTGCCTCTGAAAATTTATACCGCTTGCAGTCTCTTCTTTAAACTTCAAAGTCAGGATACCAGATATTCACAAACTTGTTGATTGTGACACTGATGACTCGAACAATCAAGTGTTGAGAAGACACGGTACTATTCCTTTTGCGCTGGCACTTAATGAACATTAAGTATTCATATTTATAGGCATCTGACTCTTTCTCTACTCCAAGGATTGCATAGATGTTAATCGGCCTTCTTCTAGAGACAAAGATGTTTCTCTAAGTGTCTTCTAGAAAGGCTGATCTTTGCCTTGATGCCAAATATCTACGATGCAAATTCATTTGTCTTTGATGTCAAGATAAAGCTGGTCCTTCTTCTAGAATAGATGGTGGAATTACAGGATCAGAAGGTGGAACATCAGCTTCTGCTCTTGACGACTGACCAAATTCAAATGATCTTGAAGGAATAGTGGTAGTCGGAGCTGAACTAGCAACAGGAGTAGATGTGACTTTAGCTGATTCAGGAATCTCATCATGAGTAGGAAGATCACTGTATAACAAATCTGCTTCTTCTTCATCTTTTGCATCCATGAATACTGAGTCATCTTCTGTATCTGATATGATAACAATGTCATCACAGTCTTCTTCATTGACTTGACAAATCTTTTCAAACCTGACATCTTCATCATCATCAGAATTAATCTCTATGAAATTAGCAAAGAATGTCCTTATATCATTTGCAGCTTCAGATTCTTCAATTCATGAATATTTTCAGAAACATCTGGATCCATATAAAGAACAATTTGCATGTTATTGTTAATATTGCTCTTAGAAATATTCAGTTCATTATGCATGGAAGAAAAATCAGCATTTTCAATCATAACATTCACTAAATCCTGAATGTTGCAGTCTTGAACAGATTCACCACTCTTTCCTTTATCACCAGCCACTTCTTCTTGAATATCTTCTCTAGCTTCAGAAGATCCTTCAACTCTCTGTCTCTTTGCCATCTCCCTCTCATGGCCTTGATGATTAGGATCATCTTGGTCATGTCGGCGCTTAAGAGACGGGCCAGCCTCAGTTCTGCAACTTTGTTCATGAAGATCAAGCCCGGAAGATAAATCAGAGAAGGCTTGAGACATAAACGATTTGATATCAGAAAAGCTTGATCGAACTTCTGATCTGAATGCATGAAATTCATCAAATAAAGCAGTAATCCGGTCAGATTCAGAAGAAGGAACTGGTGGCGGCGTAGGTTGGAAGTTCCGTAGAAAAGAAAGAAGATCTTGATCCTGATGTTGTGGCGGTGACATAGACAGTAGACGCACATACAGTAGATCAGTCAATTCAGAGATGGGAAGATCATGAAGAGAAGACCTTGAAGATGTACCAGAAGGAGCAGGCATAGAAAGTCTCGCAGACATAGAAATCACCGAAGGAAACAAAAGAGAATCAATCGGAGAAGTATTTGAAGTCACAGCACTAGAAGGTTCATGAAGAACTACCCCAGTTGGTCGTCTGAACGGAATCTCTGGAGGAATCACTGAAGTATCAAATTCAGGCATTTTACCTTTGAAGAAAGTCTTCAACTTCAGAATTTGAGCTTCCTTTTCTGCATCCATTTTCTCTGATAACTGACGAATAACATCATTCAAAGTAGAGAATTTGTCAGAAGATTCCCGAGCTTGATCAGAAGAAATCTCTACAGCTGGAACTTGATCAGAAGACTGAATGGCCGCAAGCGAAGTTGCTGGAGCTTGACTTTGTACCGGAGCTGAGGCTTGATCAAAAGCTGTATCCAATTCATCTACTTGAAGATGTACAACAGAAGTATTAACAGGAACAGAATCATCTTCAGAGAGAACTTCTGTTGAAAAAACCACTTCCGGTGTCCTAACCTTCCTTTCATAAACCTTAAGACTTGGTTTATCACTATCATCATCATCATCATCATCATCATCATCATTATCATGATCAAAATCTTCATCATCATCATCACGAGAAAGAGCAGTATCAGCAGCAGACTCATCTTCATCTTCAAAATCAAAAGCAGTAGCATCAGTAGCTTCAGTACCAATATCAGCAACAACACATCCAATTTGTTGAGATGCAACAGCTTCCTCAACTTCTTGTGCGGATGATACTTCAACCTCCTGATTAACAGCTATATCAACTTCAGTTTCAGCAATTGTTTCAATTTCTTGATCAACAGCTGCTTCAACTTCAACTTCAACTTCAACTTCATGTTCAGCAAGAGCTTGAGTGTCATGAGAAGGCTCATCCTGTGCAGCTTCCATAAACTCATTCTCCATGCAATATTCTATGACATCCTCATCTGTAACATCAGCGTAGTTGGCAATAAGAGCATACGGAATGGTCATAGAATAGTTGAAATACCTCTTCTGCTTCTGAATATAAGTCATTTCAGAGTCTGGAACCTGAGGCCAAGATAACCTGCGAGGAATGGCTGGATTGCTGCGGAGCATGCTTCGAACAATAAGTTTCAGAAATCTAATGAACGGAATGAACTTCCGTTTCTTGTTGGTAAACTTCTCATGTACCACCTCCGAGAGTTCGGTCCAAAAAATAAAAGTGTAGTCGACATGCAAGTCATAGACGACTGCATGGAACAATCGGAGATACATTAGACTTGCACTGTCTGTGCCAGAATGCTTCGATGTCAGGCACCTGATGATAACTGAGAACAGTGCATACCATACTGGAGGTAGATTAGACTTGTCAAAGTCTGTAACTTTGTTTAGTTGACCAACATATCCAAGCTGTTTGATTCCCTCAAATACTTCCTCTTCTGATGGAAAACTATCATAGGTATTACGACTTGGTCTGCAATTCGACTCAGGAAGCTCCAGTATCAATCTCAGTCGCTTGTAGGAAAGGAAAGATTCAAATTGATCGATTTGAATCAAAGTGATGCGGACGAGCCATTTCATTCTTTGTTATAGAATTCCAAGCCTGTTGAATGTAGACCTCCGGAACATCAGCAACAGAAGACAGAGCTTGAGCAATTGGATGTCCTCGAAGAATAGATCGAATAACTGGATGGATCTTTATTCTATCAAAGTCCACAAAATAGTTGTTCGACTTGTAAGGCATATATATGATGGTTGGGAACACATCATTTGGTGTACGACGAGAAACAGAAAGATCGGCTCCAACAGAAGGATGAGACGGGATGGGAGTGTCATGTGAAGATCGATCAGACGGATCATCGAGAATGACATTCTCGTCTTGAAGCATTGGATCTGTATTTGTTTTAGAAGACATAATAGACCTGGAAAACAAAATGAAAAAGAATTAGACAAAAAATAAAAAAATATTCTAAGTATGATTTGCGTGCCAAGTTAGAAGCGCAAACCAAGGTTTGCGTGTTGAACGTGAAACACAAAGCCAAGTTTGCGTTTCAGTCATGAAACACAAAGGTAAGTTTGCGTATCTAACATGGTCCAAAAACTATACTTAGAAAAACAAAACAAGACAAACAAAAAACACATAAGGAAGGTTTGCGTATCAAGTTAGAAGCGCAAAGTAGACTTTGCGTTTCTAGTTAGACGCGCAAAGTTCACTTTGCGTGTCTAATGGGAGATGCAAACTAGACTTTGCGTGACCTGTTGGTTGCACAAAGTACACTTTGCGGGTCAATCATACTTGATATAAAAACCCAAAAACGATACACGAAGCACAAACACAAAGAGAGTTTACGTGTCAAAGAGGAGACGCAAAGTAAACTTTGCGTGTCCTAGTTGATACATAAACTACACTTGAAAGAATAAAGAAAACAAAAATAAAAAGATTGCTTAACAAGTTAGAAGCGCAAAGTAGACGTTGCGTTTCTAGTTAGAAGTGCAAAGTAGACTTTGCGTTTCTAGTTAGACGTGCAAAGTAGACTTTGCGTTTCTAGTTAGACGCGCAAAGTTCACTTTGCGTTTCTAGGTAGACGCGCAAAGTTCACTTTGCGTTTCTAGCTAGACGCGCAAAGTTCACTTTGCGTTTCTAGCTAGACGCGCAAAGTTCACTTTGCGTTTCTAGCTAGACGCGCAAAGTTCACTTTGCGTTTCTAGCTAGACGCGCAAAGTTCATTTTGCGGGTCTATCATCCTTGTTCAGAAACCTAGTTTTCGCGATACAAAAACCGCAAACCACAAAAAAACAAAATTAAAACAAGAAAACAAGAAATTAAAGATAAAAGGAGCACACCTGATGATCGAATATCAGTTCTAAGCAAAACCCAATACTTGATTTAAGTAAAAATGCACGAAATCACAATCTGAGATTTTGAATAGTACGAGAAATACGAAAATCAGATTCTTGAATATTCTAATCGATAATAAGCACAATCAAATCTAACTCAACATCAATAATCGAAGATAATAGAATTGAAACATACCTTGATTTCTCGAAGCAAAATCTGAAAGAAATCAGATTAAAAAATTTTGAACACAGAGAGCGATAGAGAGAAAACGTGAGCCGAAAAGTCAGATAACAAAAACAGGTAAGCGGGAAAATGAAAAATGAAAATAGAAAACACTATTTAAACCAAGAAAACTAAAACAAAACTAAAGCTAAAAAACATAACATAAAAAAAATAAAAAAAAATTGTAAAAATATACCTGAAATCCTTTCACTTCCCCTACACAAATGCACAAAAATTTAACTGTTAGTATAGCAAATGTGTAGAAAAATCTGAGAAACATACCTGTTTAACTTCTGATCAGCACAGATAATTTTCTTACTTCCTCCCCCTGAAACACAGAATGTTGACATATTTAACAAGCAGATGATCTCTCCCCCTCGAAATATGCACAGACCATATACAAAAAAAATATAGATACTCAAACATAAAGACATTAGTATGAAAGATGATCATATTGAATATAAATTTTGTAACAACTGAACATATAAAAATTTAAACACTAAACAAATTAAAATCTACTCAGTAAAATTTCACAGATTTATCAATCAGTTGAAATCAAGCATATGTTGTTGGATGCAAGACCAAGTAGAATTTCATATCAAGTTAAGACATGTTCAGTTTCAAAAACTTCCATTTGTCTATTCAGTGTGCTCACATGTGAACTTCAATTAGCTTCAAGAAAAATGCAGTTCTAAAATTATTATAGAAAACTTTGCATGTACTGACACTAAGTCATCAAAAATTAAGACTTTCACAAATTTAAAGGTTTATCACAACTCAAACATATCACCAAGTATCATGAGATGTGTGCTCATTGGCATCTTTTTAGCAGTGTCCATATTGGCATCTTCACATGAGTGTGCTCTTTGGAATCTTTTAAGCGTTGTGCACTTTGGCATCTTTTAATCAGAGAGTTAATTAAGTAAAGAACATGCCGTAAACGTAACTTTCTATCTGACCCTATTGCAGGATTTGGGTCAGCCACTCCCATACCAGTTGGCCTTAGGGGACTAGGTGTCAAGCACCCCTTCGAACTTACTTTCCCGGATCAGAAAGGCTACATTGACATATTCTAAACCCATTCATACCAGTAAAACATGACTTTCGATCTGATTCTATAAAAGGATTTCTGTTCGATCACTCTGAGACCAAATGACCTTAGGGGACCAGATGTCGAGCATCCCACGGAACTTACTTTCCCAACCCAGAAAGGTCACAGGTACAAACTTTTAAACCCAGAGATTTCTGTATTTTAAGAATTTTTTATTCATCTCAATCACTCAGATCAACGTCTAAATGCTTAGCCCATACTTTTATTCCGATCTATAATCCTGATCATTTAGGTAGTCTAAGCAAAGTAAACTATAAAAATTCCGACTCACATATCTTTAAAGCAGTATTAAAAGCTACAAACATGTTGTTGACTTTTCGACTTTTGTAAGACTTGAAATTTGAACATATAAAACTATAATATAAACAAAGAACTTGTAAAAGATCCTAGACATACGTTTTATTTAAAAGAAAGAAAATCTGTAAAATTTTATTTTATAGAGTAAAATTTGTAAAGATTTAAACTTTTAAATTCAACATGCCTAATTTTGAAAGCAAAAAATTGAAACGTTTTTCATGTAAGGCTTTTGTAAAGATATAATCAAGTTGATATTCAGTTGGTACAAAATATAATTCAATAGTACCTTCTTCCACGTGATGCTTTATAAAATGGTATCTCATGTCTATGTGCTTGGTCTTGGTGTGCTGGACTGGATTGACCGATATCGCAATTGCGGACTTGTTGTTACAATATATTGGCACTGTCTTGTACAGCATCCCGTAATCCCGAAGTTGCATTTTCATCCAGAGCACTTGAGCACAACAACTAGCTGCAGCGACGTATTCAGCTTCGGCTGTTGATATTGAAACGCAGTTTTGCTTTTTCGACGCCCAACTTATCAGTCTGTCACCTAAAAACTGAAGATGACCAGAAGTACTCTTCCTGTCCAATTGATTACCACCAAAATCTGCATCTGAATAAGGAATAAAATTATAGTCAGAACTTTTAGGATACCATAATCCTATATAAGGAGTTCCTTTAATATATCTAAAAATGCGTTTGACTGCTAAAAGATGAGATTCTTTTGGTTTAGCTTGGAATAGGACACACAAGCACGTGGAGAACATTATGTCCGGGCGACTGGTAGTTAGATACATCAGCGATCCGATCATCCCTCTATATGTCTTTTGATCCACAGCTTTTCCATCTGGATCGAATCCGAGTTTGGCACCATGAGCCATCGGTGTTCCGATTGAAGTAGATTTGTCCATCTTGAATTTCTTCAAGATGTCAAATACATACTTTGACTGGTTGATGAAGATACCATCAGGAAGCTGCTTCACTTGTAAGCCGAGGAAGAAGTTGATTTCTCCCATCATGCTCATCTGAAATCTAGAGGTCATTAAATCAGAAAACCAAGTACACAAAGATTTGTTTGTCGCATCGAAAATAATATCATCTACGTATATTTGTACTAAACAGATATCAAGATTATTTCTATAAATGAAAAGAGTGGTATCGATAGACCCTTTGGTGAAGCCGTATTCAAACAAGAAAGCTGACAACTCGTCATACCACGCCCGTGGAGCTTGTTTCAAGCCGTACAATGCTTTATCGAGAAAATATATGTAATCTGGACGATCTTTATCAACAAATCCCTCTGGATGAGATACATATACTTCTTCTTTCAGCTTGCCATTGAGAAATGCAGTCTTGACGTCCATTTGATATACTGTGAAATTGCGATAAGCAACGAAGGCAAGAAACATTCGGATAGCTTCCAATCTGGCAACGGGTGCAAATGCTTCATCGTAGTCAATACCTTCTTCTTGTCGATATCCTTTGGCTACCAACCTTGCTTTGTTACGCACGACGATACCATCTTTATCCTTTTTGTTCTTGAAAATCCACTTAGTGCCAATAACAATTTTTCCTTTCTGCCTTGGTACAAGTCTCCACACTTTCAGCGCGTCAAATTGATTAAGTTCCTCTTGCATAGCAATAATCCAATCCGGGTCCTCCAACGCTTCAGAAACTTTTGTAGGTTCAATCTTGCTTAGGAAGCAAGTGAAGAGACATTCGTTGGTAGTAGCCGACTTGGAGCGAGTAGAAACACTGGCTTGAGGATCTCCAATAATTTGATGTAGAGGGTGAGATCTTGTTCATTTTGTGGTATGAGGGAGAGGATCATGAACCACTTCTAATTGAAGAGAAGGAGGTTCAGAAACTTCTACATCAGATGAAGAGATAGAAATAGTTTCAACTTGAGGAGGAGGTATCTCAACAATCTCTGAATCAGATTCGGGAACAGTTTGTTGAATAACATCATTCTGGACTTCTTCCTGAATTGATTCCTCTTGAACAGGTTGATCTTGAATAGACTCTTCTTGAGTATGTTCTTCATGAATAGGCTCAGTTTCTGATTGAATATTGTTTAATTGAACAAAATCTTCTTGTGCAAGTTCTTGTTGAACAGGAGAGACTGGAGCAACATCATTGTCAGAGATAGATGCAGCGGAATTTGGAATAGATGAGCTCTCAGTTTCCTGATTCAAAACATTAGAAACATTTTCAGAGTTAGATCTAGGCACATCATTATAAAAATTTTCAAACAGAAAATCAAGATCAGAAAGATTAGGAGAGGGAGTGGAAGAATCCTGTATATCCGGTGAAAGAGCAGGTTCTGAACTGATTTGTTCAGAAACTGAATTTTCAGTAATAGTGGGTTCTGAGTCTGAGTGACTAGAAACCAAATCAGCAGCTTCGTCAAATTTTACATTGATACTCTCTATGACCTTTCTTGCAGAGATCAGAAAAAATCTATAAGATGCAGAGTTTGAAGAATAAACCACGAATACACCCTCGTCTGCCTTTGGACTAAACTTGTTGAGATTCTCCCTGTCATTCAAAACGTAGCATTTACACCTGAATGACTTGAAATACTTGATGTTCGGTTTGATCCCGTTCATCAGTTCATACGGTGTTTTGTTGAAACGACGATGCAAAATTGATCTGTTCTGTGTATGACAGGCAGTTGATACTGCTTCAGCCCAGTAAGACAAAGGTAGACTTGAATAAGCGAGCATTGATCTGGCAGACTCAACAAGCGTTCTGTTTCTTCTTTCAACAACACCGTTCTGTTGCGGAGTACGTGCAACAGAAAATTGTTGTTGTGTTCCTTAAGATTCATAGAATGCCTGAAGAGTACTGTTTTTGAATTCAGTGCCATTGTCAGATCTTACCACTTTCACTAGCTTCTGCTTATTTGGCTGAGTTGTTTTGATGAGGTTGATGAGTACTTCAGGAGTCTCGTCTTTTGACTTCAGAAATTTTACCCAAGTATATATGGAGTAATCATCAACAATCACCAAAACATATTTCTTATGTCCTAAACTCTTCGTCTTCATCGGACCACACAAATCAACATGCAAAAGATCAAGAATAGCCGACGTGCAGTGTTCAGGTTTAGGCTTGTGAGGAGCTTTCTTCATTTTTCCTTTCTCACAATCCTCAGAACCATCAGATGATGTATCCTCTTCCTCATCATCAGATTTGTCATCACTTATAAAGCACATAGCCGCTGTTTCCTCATTTTTAGCCTCGTTGTCCGAATGATCCAACCAGTATTCTTCTTCGGCCAACAGGATGGTTCCACTTTCCTTCTTTTCAGCTAGAGCCAACTTCTTTCGGTAAAAAGCAACATCTTTTACCACTTTGACTCTGCATTCCTTAGCAATATGTCCAGGCTTTCCACAGTTAAAGCAATTCATCACCTTTTTCTCATCCTTCTTCTGTTCAACCACCTTAGTTGGTTCATACTTTGGAGTGTATGTCTTTGAAGGAGCACCAGGTTCTATCTTTTTACAACCAGAAGTAAACCGCAGGTTGTTTGAACCAGATCTGTGCTTGAATCTCTTCTGATAGTGCTGAGTCAAAAGGATCATGGCCTTTTCTAAAGCTTCGCCATCATCATCCGTTGATCCATCATAAGCTGATTCAGTCAAAGCTTGCTCAGCCAGTTGGCTAGCTATAAGAGCAATGGGATCTACTGACCGAGGCTTGTTCTTCTTATCCATTTTTGCCTTCTTCTCCATTACCAAAGATTCATCTAACATCAAGATTTCGTATAACTCCTGAATTGGCATGGTTGAGATTCTGACATCGTTTCTCATTCTGTGGCATGACTTGTTCCACTCAGGTTGTAAAGCGTTCAGAAACTTCAAGTTAGCCTCCAACTCAGTCTTGGTAACTTTAATCTTGTAGAGATCATTGATAACAGCCCAGAATCGATCAAAAACATTTTTCAAACTTTCCCCATCCTTGGCCTTGAACTTTTCAAAGTTGTTCATCTACCTGGTCTGTCGTAACTGAGTAGACATTGCAGTACCAAGCATAATATTTTTCAAGTTGTGTCCACATCAGCATTGGGTTATGTTTGAAGCAATCGATTCTGTTATAGCTGGAGTTGGGAAGAGCAAGGATCAGATTTGACTTAGCCTGACTGTCTGCTTGATATCTTTAGAGCTCTTCATTTCATAATCTCTCAAAGCCTTTTCAACTGTTATAGTTGGAGTAGTAGCAGTAGCTGGGATCACTTTTATTGGCCTCTCCATAGGACCCTCATTCAGAGATTTCATCATGTTTTCCCCATTCGGTTGTTTTCCAATAAAATTGATAAACCGATCCTGCCACTGTTCGAATTCGTTCTCATTGATGAGTACAGGTGGACGAGTATGGGAGACGTGCAAACTAGAGATTTGCGTTTCAAGAGAGAACCGCAAACCGAACTTCGCGTTTGCTTAGTGAAACGCAAGATGATGCTTTGCGTGAGTAGACTTTGCGGGTTGAGACATTGCGTTTGTGAGAGAAGCGAAAACTTGATGCACGAAAAACTTTGCGTTTGATGAACTTTGCGATTGAAGAGAGAATCGCGAAGTATACTTTGCGTATATAGAGTGAAACGCAAACTGATGGTTTGCGTATTAGACTAGAACCGAGATCCTAGAAGCTTTGCGTTTCCAACGTGAACCGTAAACCTGAAAAATTCACTAACACACGAGTTAGACAACAAAACATATGAATGAATGAATGAGGCGCAAAGCATTATGAATATATGAATGAGGAGCAAGATATATGAATGAAGCGCAAACTTATATGAATGAAGCGCAAACTTCAACAACTTACAAATTTTCGCAAGATCAAATCAAATCAAGAAATTTATGCATGAAAAACACACACTTAATATCGAAAACACCTTTCTAACACCTTTTGGTTATCAAACTCGATTAAAATCAACAAAATCTAACAATCTAGAATGAAACAGTACCGAACTCGTGTTTTTCCAGAAAACTTTTAAACTCAAAATAGATGATCAAATGATGATTTTTATGTAAAATAACATGAATCAATTATGATCGATTAGCAAAAACGAAACAATTAAGTCCAATTTCAACACAAATTCATCAAAATCCTGTCCAAATTTGATGAAGAAACAAAAAACGAGATTTTCTTGAAAAATCAAGAAAATCGATCAAGTTTTCTGCTTCAATTCACAAATCCAGAAACTAAATCACTAATCTCTCAATCCTCTCAAGATTCAGATTGCTCTGATACCAATTGAGAGTCCAAGAATCTCTAAATATTTAGAGAGAGAAAGTAGAGAGAGAAAGTATGGAAGCGCAAAGTGATCAGATCAATGAAAGTGTGAGTGCCAAAGTTACAAAACAAAGGCTCTAAGGAGACTTAAATACCCCAAGCCTTTACAAAACAGATAGAACATTCAGAACAGACTAGGCTAGAAAATTAATACAATGATTACTATAAAAACAAATCTAACAATCTCCCCTTAGTAATCATTGGCGCCGTGGTCTTCAAAAACAATCTTCAAAAACAGCATAGACCATTCAGGCGACTTTGGAGAATCACTGACGCTCTTCTCGTTGACGAAGTCTATTCAAACCAAATAAACTTCCAGTCGTCTTAGAGTTGAGCGGAGATTCAATCTCTCTTGAATTGAATCTAAAGTCTTCTGGATAAGTCGGATTTCATCATTATCAACCAGGAATGCATTTTCTCTTGTTTCCAAAAACCTTCTTTTAGCCTCCTTCAGACGTTGCTCCAACTGAAGTTTGATCACCTTTAATGTTCCATCGGAGTAGTGAGCAATTTCTTCAAACTTGAGAAAGCATTTTTCATTAGAGCCATTCTTGTACACAACTCCATATGGATCTTCAACAATGGTGAGAAGAGAATAAGACTCTAAGTTTGGTAAGCTTCAGTTGGGTCTGAGAAGATTAACAACAGGTTGGAAGCTTTCAACAGCCATCTGGAAATCAAAAACTCGGAAGAATCGGATTTTTCGTCGTATGAATGTTTTAATGACGAACAAAGCTTGTGAAATATCCTGAGATATATGATACAGATTCCTGAAGTGATCATATAAGAATTCAATATCATCTATAGAAAGGTCAGTGCAGTCTGCCTCTGAAAATTTATACCGCTTGTAGTCTCTTTTTTCAACTTCAAAATCAGGATACTAGTTATTCACAAACTTGTTGATTGTGACACTGATGACTCGAACAATCAAGTGTTGAGAAGACACAGTACTATTCCTTTTGCGCTGGCACTTAATGAACATTAAGTATTCATATTGATAGGCATCTGACTCTTTCTCTACTCCAAGGATTGCATAGATGTTAATCGGCCTTCTTCTAGAGACAAAGATGTTTCTCTAAGTGTCTTCTAGAAAGGCTGATCTTTGCCTTGATGCCAAATATCTACGATGCAAATTCATTTGTCTTTGATGTCAAGATAAAGCTGGTCCTTCTTCTAGAATAGATGGTGGAATTACAGGATCAGAAGGTGGAACATCAGCTTCTGCTCTTGACGACTGACCAAATTCAAATGATCTTGAAGGAATAGTGGTAGTCGTAGCTGAACTAGCAACAGGAGTAGATGTGACTTTAGCTGATTCAGGAATCTCATCATGAGTAGGAAGATCACTGTATAACAAATCTGCTTCTTCTTCATCTTTTGCATCCATGAATACTGAGTCATCTTCTGTATCTGATATGATAACAATGTCATCACAGTCTTCTTCATTGACTTGACAAATCTGTTCAAACCTGACATCTTCATCATCATCAGAATTAATCTCTATGAAATTAGAAAAGAATGTCCTCATATCATTTGCAGCTTCAGATTCTTCAACTTCATGAATATTTTCAGAAACATCTGGATCCATACAAACAACAATTTGCATATTATTGTTAATATTTCTCTCAGAAATATTCAGTTCATTATGCATGGAAGACAAATCAACATTTTCAATCATAACATTCACTAAATCTTGAATGTTGCAGTCTTGAACAGATTCACCACTCTTTCCTTTATCACCAGCCACTTCTTCTTGAATATCTTCTCTAGCTTCAGAAGATCATTCAACTCTCTGTCTCTTTGCCATCTCCCAGATCAATTAAAGTGTGAGTGCCAAAGTTACAAAACAAAGGCTTTAAGGGGACTTAAATACCCCAAGCCTTTACAAAACAGATAGAACATTAAGAACAGACTAGGCTAGAAAATAAATACAGTGATTACTATAAAAACAGATCTAACGGTTATTCCCAGATTCTAGTTCCTATTCACAATCAAACAAACATAAACAAGATTTCAATCAAATTACCTGTTTGATTAATCTTTCAAATCCAACGATTACACTTTCTCTCTCTCTCTCTCTCTCTCTCTCTCTCTTTAACGTATTCTCTCTCTGAATATAACTCTCAGATTCTCAATAAGACTTGTTACTACTAAAAACAGAAATACAAGGATATTTAAACCTAAAACTAAAATACAAAGAAACTAAAAACTAATACAAATGTTGACTTTGACTTTTATTACAAAGACTTTGACTTTCACTTAAGAGTTGACTTTCTTAGCTTTGACTTTCTTGAATTTTGACCTTCAGTCTTCTTGATCTTCTATCCAACAGATTTATGCTCTAACAACCGGTACATCATGGAGTGTAGATGAAGCATCAGGCTCGGTTGGTCTTACCCTACTAGCAGTATCTTGTTCGTCCACGACACCTCCCATGCCAGAACCCCTCACGAATTTTACTCTCGTCGCACCCTGTCTAAAAGTCCCTACGTTCCGAACCTTTGGAAGTCTCAATCGGGGACCCTGACGTCGCTGGGGTTGTGCTCCTGGGTAGGTCCTGCTGGGGCTGGCCGAATCACAGGAGCTTGTTGGTCTTGAATTTCCATACAAAGTAACACACTAGGTGTTGTGGGAAGAGCATATTCTAGTAAGACATTGGGTATACGCATGTTGATCCATACTCTCTCAGTGATTTGATAATGACCCTTTTCTATACATAGTGAAAATTACGTTTAACATTATGTATTAGTGTTTCATCATCAATGATCATACTGAGTCTGTTCAGTTATCACTAATTATCTCTCTTGTAAACCTTCATACGTATTTGTGTTTCACCATCAGCGATCTAATACTGAGTATGTTCAATATTTCTGATGATTTCAAATGTAAACAGTTAGACGTAATCCCTGAAGGCAAGTTTCACGACAAAAGATGTTCTCTGCCGAATCAAAGACAAAGTTGCTGAACAAAGACAAGTATACTCATGACCTGATGCAGATATCAGTGAAGTCAAGACAAGTCTACACACGCGAATAAACCTGAGGAAAAGCTTCAGCGATAGTTGAACTTCTTTATATATCTGAAGGAAGAGATATTCAGCAATTGATGATCACTTAGCTTATACCTCAAGTCTTTTTTGTCTTATCCTTTCACACATAGTACGATTGTCAGAAGAGACTTACCTCTGCAGCAATTCGTACAACAACTCTGTCAACTACACTGTTCATCATACGACCAAAAGCATGTCTCCTAATGTCAGACTCATGCAACCAACCAATGAAGGACACATATAAAGTACTCTACCATGAATTTAATGTATAGGGTATAAATAGAAACATTAACACTCCATCCCGAGGGTTGCCTTCATCTTTCTAAATATATAGAAACCCTTGTTTTCTATATTCTCCCAATCCCATATTCTCAATTTCTAGTGCAACTTTCTTAGTGATTCTTAAGTTTGTTTAGATTAGGTTTTACTTAATATTATTCCGTAACAAACTTGTAAGTTGTGAATTGATTGATCAATAAACAGTTTATTAAACTTTAAAATTCTGTGTTTGTATTCAACCCCCCCCCCCCTTCTACAAATTTGTTAAGCACCTTCTAGACTAACAAGTGGTATCACAGTAGATTGTTTAATCTCATAAACAAGATCTTGCTTTATTCTCTTCCTTGCTATTCTTAATATGGACCTCAACACATACACATACTACTATGATAATGGTTTTCTCTCAAAACCTCCTTGATTTAGCAGAGATAACTTTGCTCTCTCAAACCCTTCACCATTATAGCTGCAGTTCTAGCTACTGCCACCACTCCTGCTTTCCGTGAAAGATATGCCATTAAGGAAATAAGACAATGGAGTGATGAAGGTAGAAAGAAAGTTGGTTTAGATGCAAAGGCAAAAACCATTATCTCTATGGCTCTGCCTGATGAAGCCTTCCATTCCATCATGCATCTTAAAACTGTTAAAGAAATGTGGGACACTATATGTGTTCAATATGAAGGAACCACTAAAGTCCAAGAAACTCGAAAGATTAACTTGGTAAGACAATATGAAAGTTTTATCGCTGGTAAGAATGAATCCTTATATGATGTTCACCAGAGATTTAACGGTCTAATCATTCATCTAAAAACTGCTAGTAGGACCTATTCTAACTCTGAGGTCTTAACTAAATACTTGGAATGTCTTTATGAAAGCCTGGATAGTTACTCAATGTGTCTTAAGCTGACAAAAGACTTAAAATCTCTCTCTCTTAGCACTTTATATGGAATATTATTAACTATAAGCAATCAAATCTTCTAAAGAAGAATCTTGTAAAGGATTCTAAAGACTCCAAAAGCACTCATGTTGCTTTAGTCTTTTTAGAGATCATTCCATCTCAACGATCTACTCTTACTATCACTGAGTTAGATTCTGACTCTGAGGAATTATCAGACACTGATCTTTCAGAGTTTGATGACTCCTTAGCACTTATGAGAAACTCATTCAAAAGATTTGCAAGAAGAACAATTTAAGAAGAAATAGGCCTATCTCTATAACTGACAAGTGAAAATCAACCCCTGTTGATAAGGCTACTGCTACTTGCAATAAATGTGAAAAGATTAGACATTTTGCAAGTGAGTCAAGGTAAAAGAAAGTCTTCAAACCTTCTACCTCCAGGAAAACCAGCAATAGCAAATACCTTAAGCTGAAAGAGAAATATCAAAAGTTGAAAAACTTTAAAAGAAAAGGTAAATGTCTTATCGCTGAAGAGCATGGCTGGGCTGAATCAGAAGAATCAAGTTCTGATGAAGAGGAAGTTGTTAATCTCTGTCTTATGGATGAGTTAGCCACTTTGATCTGATTCCCGACCTTGGATCCCATCATCATCTTTTGCAATTGATCCCACATCTTCTTAGCATCATCCTTGTAGCTATCAATCTTGATGTAAATCTCATTAGGAATGATTTGAAGTAGAAGAGATCTTGCTTGCTTGTCTGCTTTATATCGACTTTTCTGTTCTTCAGAGTACTGAGATAAATCCACTTTAACTGGTTTTGTCTTTTGTTCTCTTTCTTCATCACCATGTCCACTATCAGATGAATCATCATCAGCAGGTACTTGAACTATGATTGGTGCCATAGGACCTTCTGTAATTGACAAAAGAATATTCTCTCCATTTGTGTGCCGGTCTACGAAATCAAGGAATCTGTCCTTCCATTGTTCATACTCTCCTTTAAACAGTACAGGAGGATTGACATCAGTGCCAATGGAAAGTGCATCTTTAGAAGTCATCTTGATTAAACCTGTTTTAAAAAATATGCAATAAGAAACTAGAAGTGATCGTTAGTCCAAAATATGAAATCACAAAAATACAAGAAATCTTGAAATAGAAATTCAGGAATTTTAATCACTATTAGAATTTTGTCCCCCTCCCCAGACTTAGCACGGGGGTCCCGCTAACTGGGACAACGTCCTTACGGGGTCGAGGGGCAGCGCCCCTAGAGAAAAAAATTTCACTATTGAAATCCATATTACAGATTTGAAAAATTCTCAGAAAATATTCTAAGTATGGAAACTCGCTAATCACTGTAACTCGCAGATCGTTGAAACTCGCAAGTCACTATTCACTATGAAACTCGCAGACGCCTAAAACTCGCAGATCACTATTCACAGATAAACTCGCAGGCTGAGGCGTGCGCGTTTAAGAAACTCGCAAGCAAAAGGTTGCACATTTTGACAAACTCCCAAATTGAAAGAACTCGCAGGTTACTATTCCCGAAGAAACTCGCTAATACCTAAAACTCGTAAGTAACTATTCACTTTGAAACGCGCTAATAGAGACGTACGCGTTTCCAAAACTCGCTAGACACTACTTGCGCGTTTGAGTAAACTCGCTAACCACGGCTTACGCATTCCAACACTTAGAAAATTATCTTAGATTTTTCAAACTCGCACGACGAACAAACTCGCAGAACCCTGTTCCTGATAAAACTCGCAGACTTCAACCTGCAAGTTTCTAGAACTCGCTAATAACGCCTTGCGCGTTTGAAACCAAAAACAACCCTTCGACTTGCGCGTTCTTCCAGATGAGTCTTGCGCGTTTGTCCAATGAACTTGCGCGTTTTGAAGATCTTGCGCGTTCTTGAAGTTTTTCGAAAAAAAACTTGATTTTCACTTCAAATTCGATTCAAATCTCCACCAAATGATCTGAAACTTTGCAAATTTCCTCTAAATCATGATTCGAACCAATTACAATGCAAATATTACAAACCAAAATAACAAAAGTACAAGATTGATCTATGTAACAATGCTCTAAAAACTCGTGACATAAAACTCAATAAAATCCAAAAATTCTTGAAAATTACAGTGCATTTCGTGAAATTATCTATACAAACTCAATATATTACATTCATTGATCAGTAATAAACCAATTACAACTCAAAATTCACACTAAAACTCAAAAACGAATCTGATTTTGAATAACACAGTGTCGAACCAAACTTTTTCTAATTCTTGATCTAATTTCACTTTTGGATCTGCTCTGATACCAATTGTTATTGAGAGTCCAAGAATCTCTAAATCTTTAGAGAGAGAGAGTAGAGAGAGAAAGTATGGAAGCACAAAGTGATCAGATCAATTAAAGTGTGAGTGCCAAAGTTACAAAACAAAGGCTCTAAGGGGACTTAAATACCCCAAGCTTTTACAAAACAGATAGAACATTAAGGATAGACTAGGCTAGAAAATAAATACAATGATTACTATAAAAACAGATCTAACAATCCCCCCCTTAGTAATCATTGGCGCCGTGGTCTTCAAAAACAAACTTCAAAAACAGCATAGACCATTCAGGCGACTTTGGAGAATCACTGACGCTCTTCTCGTTGACGAAGTCTATTCAAACCAACTAAAACTTCCAGTCGTCTTAGAGTTGAGCGGAGATTCAATCTCTCTTGAATTGAATCTAAAGTCTTCTGGATAAGTCGGATTTCATCATTATCAACCAGGAATGCATTTTCTCTTGTTTCCAAAAACCTTCTTTTAGCCTCCTTCAGACGTTGCTCCAACTGAAGCTTGATCACCTTTAATGTTCCATCGGAGTAGTGAGCAATTTCTTCAAACTTGAGAAAGCATTTTTCATTAGAGCCATTATTGTACACAACTCCATATGGATCTTCAACAACGGTGAGAAGAGGATAAGACTCTAAGTTTGGTAAGCTTCGGTTGGGCCTAAGAAGATTAACAACCGGTTGGAAGCTTTCAACAGCCATCTGGAAATCAAAAACTCGGAAGAATCGGATTTGTCGTCGTATGAATCTTTTAATGACGAACAAAGCTTGTGAAATATCCTGAGATCTATGATACAGATTCCTGAAGTGATCATATAAGAATTCAATATCATCTATAGAAATGTCAGTGAAGTCTGCCTCTGAAAATTTATACCGCTTGCAGTCTCTTCTTTAAACTTCAAAGTCAGGATACCAGATATTCACAAACTTGTTGATTGTGACACTGATGACTCGAACAATCAAGTGTTGAGAAGACACGGTACTATTCCTTTTGCGCTGGCACTTAATGAACATTAAGTATTCATATTTATAGGCATCTGACTCTTTCTCTACTCCAAGGATTGCATAGATGTTAATCGGCCTTCTTCTAGAGACAAAGATGTTTCTCTAAGTGTCTTCTAGAAAGGCTGATCTTTGCCTTGATGCCAAATATCTACGATGCAAATTCATTTGTCTTTGATGTCAAGATAAAGCTGGTCCTTCTTCTAGAATAGATGGTGGAATTACAGGATCAGAAGGTGGAACATCAGCTTCTGCTCTTGACGACTGACCAAATTCAAATGATCTTGAAGGAATAGTGGTAGTCGGAGCTGAACTAGCAACAGGAGTAGATGTGACTTTAGCTGATTCAGGAATCTCATCATGAGTAGGAAGATCACTGTATAACAAATCTGCTTCTTCTTCATCTTTTGCATCCATGAATACTGAGTCATCTTCTGTATCTGATATGATAACAATGTCATCACAGTCTTCTTCATTGACTTGACAAATCTTTTCAAACCTGACATCTTCATCATCATCAGAATTAATCTCTATGAAATTAGCAAAGAATGTCCTTATATCATTTGCAGCTTCAGATTCTTCAATTCATGAATATTTTCAGAAACATCTGGATCCATATAAAGAACAATTTGCATGTTATTGTTAATATTGCTCTTAGAAATATTCAGTTCATTATGCATGGAAGAAAAATCAGCATTTTCAATCATAACATTCACTAAATCCTGAATGTTGCAGTCTTGAACAGATTCACCACTCTTTCCTTTATCACCAGCCACTTCTTCTTGAATATCTTCTCTAGCTTCAGAAGATCCTTCAACTCTCTGTCTCTTTGCCATCTCCCTCTCATGGCCTTGATGATTAGGATCATCTTGGTCATGTCGGCGCTTAAGAGACGGGCCAGCCTCAGTTCTGCAACTTTGTTCATGAAGATCAAGCCCGGAAGATAAATCAGAGAAGGCTTGAGACATAAACGATTTGATATCAGAAAAGCTTGATCGAACTTCTGATCTGAATGCATGAAATTCATCAAATAAAGCAGTAATCCGGTCAGATTCAGAAGAAGGAACTGGTGGCGGCGTAGGTTGGAAGTTCCGTAGAAAAGAAAGAAGATCTTGATCCTGATGTTGTGGCGGTGACATAGACAGTAGACGCACATACAGTAGATCAGTCAATTCAGAGATGGGAAGATCATGAAGAGAAGACCTTGAAGATGTACCAGAAGGAGCAGGCATAGAAAGTCTCGAAGACATAGAAATCACCGAAGGAAACAAAAGAGAATCAATCGGAGAAGTATTTGAAGTCACAGCACTAGAAGGTTCATGAAGAACTACCCCAGTTGGTCGTCTGAACGGAATCTCTGGAGGAATCACTGAAGTATCAAATTCAGGCATTTTACCTTTGAAGAAAGTCTTCAACTTCAGAATTTGAGCTTCCTTTTCTGCATCCATTTTCTCTGATAACTGACGAATAACATCATTCAAAGTAGAGAATTTGTCAGAAGATTCCCGAGCTTGATCAGAAGAAATCTCTACAGCTGGAACTTGATCAGAAGACTGAATGGCCGCAAGCGAAGTTGCTGGAGCTTGACTTTGTACCGGAGCTGAGGCTTGATCAAAAGCTGTATCCAATTCATCTACTTGAAGATGTACAACAGAAGTATTAACAGGAACAGAATCATCTTCAGAGAGAACTTCTGTTGAAAAAACCACTTCCGGTGTCCTAACCTTCCTTTCATAAACCTTAAGACTTGGTTTATCACTATCATCATCATCATCATCATCATCATCATCATTATCATGATCAAAATCTTCATCATCATCATCACGAGAAAGAGCAGTATCAGCAGCAGACTCATCTTCATCTTCAAAATCAAAAGCAGTAGCATCAGTAGCTTCAGTACCAATATCAGCAACAACACATCCAATTTGTTGAGATGCAACAGCTTCCTCAACTTCTTGTGCGGATGATACTTCAACCTCCTGATTAACAGCTATATCAACTTCAGTTTCAGCAATTGTTTCAATTTCTTGATCAACAGCTGCTTCAACTTCAACTTCAACTTCAACTTCATGTTCAGCAAGAGCTTGAGTGTCATGAGAAGGCTCATCCTGTGCAGCTTCCATAAACTCATTCTCCATGCAATATTCTATGACATCCTCATCTGTAACATCAGCGTAGTTGGCAATAAGAGCATACGGAATGGTCATAGAATAGTTGAAATACCTCTTCTGCTTCTGAATATAAGTCATTTCAGAGTCTGGAACCTGAGGCCAAGATAACCTGCGAGGAATGGCTGGATTGCTGCGGAGCATGCTTCGAACAATAAGTTTCAGAAATCTAATGAACGGGATGAACTTCCGTTTCTTGTTGGTAAACTTCTCATGTACCACCTCCGAGAGTTCGGTCCAAAAAATAAAAGTGTAGTCGACATGCAAGTCATAGACGACTGCATGGAACAATCGGAGATACATTAGACTTGCACTGTCTGTGCCAGAATGCTTCGATGTCAGGCACCTGATGATAACTGAGAACAGTGCATACCATACTGGAGGTAGATTAGACTTGTCAAAGTCTGTAACTTTGTTTAGTTGACCAACATATCCAAGCTGTTTGATTCCCTCAAATACTTCCTCTTCTGATGGAAAACTATCATAGGTATTACGACCTGGTCTGCAATTCGACTCAGGAAGCTCCAGTATCAATCTCAGTCGCTTGTAGGAAAGGAAAGATTCAAATTGATCGATTTGAATCAAAGTGATGCGGACGAGCCATTTCATTCTTTGTTATAGAATTCCAAGCCTGTTGAATGTAGACCTCCGGAACATCAGCAACAGAAGACAGAGCTTGAGCAATTGGATGTCCTCGAAGAATAGATCGAATAACTGGATGGATCTTTATTCTATCAAAGTCCACAAAATAGTTGTTCGACTTGTAAGGCATATATATGATGGTTGGGAACACATCATTTGGTGTACGACGAGAAACAGAAAGATCGGCTCCAACAGAAGGATGAGACGGGATGGGAGTGTCATGTGAAGATCGATCAGACGGATCATCGAGAATGACATTCTCGTCTTGAAGCATTGGATCTGTATTTGTTTTAGAAGACATAATAGACCTGGAAAACAAAATGAAAAAGAATTAGACAAAAAATAAAAAAATATTCTAAGTATGATTTGCGTGCCAAGTTAGAAGCGCAAACCAAGGTTTGCGTGTTGAACGTGAAACACAAAGCCAAGTTTGCGTTTCAGTCATGAAACGCAAAGGTAAGTTTGCGTATCTAACATGGTCCAAAAACTATACTTAGAAAAACAAAACAAGACAAACAAAAAACACATAAGGAAGGTTTGCGTATCAAGTTAGAAGCGCAAAGTAGACTTTGCGTTTCTAGTTAGACGCGCAAAGTTCACTTTGCGTGTCTAATGGGAGATGCAAACTAGACTTTGCGTGACCTGTTGGTTGCACAAAGTACACTTTGCGGGTCAATCATACTTGATATAAAAACCCAAAAACGATACACGAAGCACAAACACAAAGAGAGTTTACGTGTCAAAGAGGAGACGCAAAGTAAACTTTGCGTGTCCTAGTTGATACATAAACTACACTTGAAAGAATAAAGAAAACAAAAATAAAAAGATTGCTTAACAAGTTAGAAGCGCAAAGTAGACGTTGCGTTTCTAGTTAGAAGTGCAAAGTAGACTTTGCGTTTCTAGTTAGACGTGCAAAGTAGACTTTGCGTTTCTAGTTAGACGCGCAAAGTTCACTTTGCGTTTCTAGGTAGACGCGCAAAGTTCACTTTGCGTTTCTAGCTAGACGCGCAAAGTTCACTTTGCGTTTCTAGCTAGACGCGCAAAGTTCACTTTGCGTTTCTAGCTAGACACGCAAAGTTCACTTTGCGTTTCTAGCTAGACGCGCAAAGTTCATTTTGCGGGTCTATCATCCTTGTTCAGAAACCTAGTTTTCGCGATACAAAAACCGCAAACCACAAAAAAACAAAATTAAAACAAGAAAACAAGAAATTAAAGATAAAAGGAGCACACCTGATGATCGAATATCAGTTCTAAGCAAAACCCAATACTTGATTTAAGTAAAAATGCACGAAATCACAATCTGAGATTTTGAATAGTACGAGAAATACGAAAATCAGATTCTTGAATATTCTAATCGATAATAAGCACAATCAAATCTAACTCAACATCAATAATCGAAGATAATAGAATTGAAACATACCTTGATTTCTCGAAGCAAAATCTGAAAGAAATCAGATTAAAAAATTTTGAACACAGAGAGCGATAGAGAGAAAACGTGAGCCGAAAAGTCAGATAACAAAAACAGGTAAGCGGGAAAATGAAAAATGAAAATAGAAAACACTATTTAAACCAAGAAAACTAAAACAAAACTAAAGCTAAAAAACATAACATAAAAAAAATAAAAAAAAATTGTAAAAATATACCTGAAATCCTTTCACTTCCCCTACACAAATGCACAAAAATTTAACTGTTAGTATAGCAAATGTGTAGAAAAATCTGAGAAACATACCTGTTTAACTTCTGATCAGCACAGATAATTTTCTTACTTCCTCCCCCTGAAACACAGAATGTTGACATATTTAACAAGCAGATGATCTCTCCCCCTCGAAATATGCACAGACCATATACAAAAAAAATATAGATACTCAAACATAAAGACATTAGTATGAAAGATGATCATATTGAATATAAATTTTGTAACAACTGAACATATAAAAATTTAAACACTAAACAAATTAAAATCTACTCAGTAAAATTTCACAGATTTATCAATCAGTTGAAATCAAGCATATGTTGTTGGATGCAAGACCAAGTAGAATTTCATATCAAGTTAAGACATGTTCAGTTTCAAAAACTTCCATTTGTCTATTCAGTGTGCTCACATGTGAACTTCAATTAGCTTCAAGAAAAATGCAGTTCTAAAATTATTATAGAAAACTTTGCATGTACTGACACTAAGTCATCAAAAATTAAGACTTTCACAAATTTAAAGGTTTATCACAACTCAAACATATCACCAAGTATCATGAGATGTGTGCTCATTGGCATCTTTTTAGCAGTGTCCATATTGGCATCTTCACATGAGTGTGCTCTTTGGAATCTTTTAAGCGTTGTGCACTTTGGCATCTTTTAATCAGAGAGTTAATTAAGTAAAGAACATGCCGTAAACGTAACTTTCTATCTGACCCTATTGCAGGATTTGGGTCAGCCACTCCCATACCAGTTGGCCTTAGGGGACTAGGTGTCAAGCACCCCTTGGAACTTACTTTCCCGGATCAGAAAGGCTACATTGACATATTCTAAACCCATTCATACCAGTAAAACATGACTTTCGATCTGATTCTATAAAAGGATTTCTGTTCGATCACTCTGAGACCAAATGACCTTAGGGGACCAGATGTCGAGCATCCCACGGAACTTACTTTCCCAACCCAGAAAGGTCACAGGTACAAACTTTTAAACCCAGAGATTTCTGTATTTTAAGAATTTTTTATTCATCTCAATCACTCAGATCAACGTCTAAATGCTTAGCCCATACTTTTATTCCGATCTATAATCCTGATCATTTAGGTAGTCTAAGCAAAGTAAACTATAAAAATTCCGACTCACATATCTTTAAAGCAGTATTAAAAGCTACAAACATGTTGTTGACTTTTCGACTTTTGTAAGACTTGAAATTTGAACATATAAAACTATAATATAAACAAAGAACTTGTAAAAGATCCTAGACATACGTTTTATTTAAAAGAAAGAAAATCTGTAAAATTTTATTTTATAGAGTAAAATTTGTAAAGATTTAAACTTTTAAATTCAACATGCCTAATTTTGAAAGCAAAAAATTGAAACGTTTTTCATGTAAGGCTTTTGTAAAGATATAATCAAGTTGATATTCAGTTGGTACAAAATATAATTCAATAGTACCTTCTTCCACGTGATGCTTTATAAAATGGTATCTCATGTCTATGTGCTTGGTCTTGGTGTGCTGGACTGGATTGACCGATATCGCAATTGCGAACTTGTTGTTACAATATATTGGCACTGTCTTGTACAGCATCCCGTAATCCCGAAGTTGCATTTTCATCCAGAGCACTTGAGCACAACAACTAGCTGCAGTGACGTATTCAGCTTCGGCTGTTGATATTGAAACGCAGTTTTGCTTTTTCGACGCCCAACTTATCAGTCTGTCACCTAAAAACTGAAGATGACCAGAAGTACTCTTCCTGTCCAATTGATTACCACCAAAATCTGCATCTGAATAAGGAATAAAATTATAGTCAGAACTTTTAGGATACCATAATCCTATATAAGGAGTTCCTTTAATATATCTAAAAATGCGTTTGACTGCTAAAAGATGAGATTCTTTTGGTTTAGCTTGGAATAGGACACACAAGCACGTGGAGAACATTATGTCCGGGCGACTGGTAGTTAGATACATCAGCGATCCGATCATCCCTCTATATGTCTTTTGATCCACAGCTTTTCCATCTGGATCGAATCCGAGTTTGGCACCATGAGCCATCGGTGTTCCGATTGAAGTAGATTTGTCCATCTTGAATTTCTTCAAGATGTCAAATACATACTTTGACTGGTTGATGAAGATACCATCAGGAAGCTGCTTCACTTGTAAGCCGAGGAAGAAGTTGATTTCTCCCATCATGCTCATCTGAAATCTAGAGGTCATTAAATCAGAAAACCAAGTACACAAAGATTTGTTTGTCGCATCGAAAATAATATCATCTACGTATATTTGTACTAAACAGATATCAAGATTATTTCTATAAATGAAAAGAGTGGTATCGATAGACCCTTTGGTGAAGCCGTATTCAAACAAGAAAGCTGACAACTCGTCATACCACGCCCGTGGAGCTTGTTTCAAGCCGTACAATGCTTTATCGAGAAAATATATGTAATCTGGACGATCTTTATCAACAAATCCCTCTGGATGAGATACATATACTTCTTCTTTCAGCTTGCCATTGAGAAATGCAGTCTTGACGTCCATTTGATATACTGTGAAATTGCGATAAGCAACGAAGGCAAGAAACATTCGGATAGCTTCCAATCTGGCAACGGGTGCAAATGCTTCATCGTAGTCAATACCTTCTTCTTGTCGATATCCTTTGGCTACCAACCTTGCTTTGTTACGCACGACGATACCATCTTTATCCTTTTTGTTCTTGAAAATCCACTTAGTGCCAATAACAATTTTTCCTTTCTGCCTTGGTACAAGTCTCCACACTTTCAGCGCGTCAAATTGATTAAGTTCCTCTTGCATAGCAATAATCCAATCCGGGTCCTCCAACGCTTCAGAAACTTTTGTAGGTTCAATCTTGCTTAGGAAGCAAGTGAAGAGACATTCGTTGGTAGTAGCCGACTTGGAGCGAGTAGAAACACTGGCTTGAGGATCTCCAATAATTTGATGTAGAGGGTGAGATCTTGTTCATTTTGTGGTATGAGGGAGAGGATCATGAACCACTTCTAATTGAAGAGAAGGAGGTTCAGAAACTTCTACATCAGATGAAGAGATAGAAATAGTTTCAACTTGAGGAGGAGGTATCTCAACAATCTCTGAATCAGATTCGGGAACAGTTTGTTGAATAACATCATTCTGGACTTCTTCCTGAATTGATTCCTCTTGAACAGGTTGATCTTGAATAGACTCTTCTTGAGTATGTTCTTCATGAATAGGCTCAGTTTCTGATTGAATATTGTTTAATTGAACAAAATCTTCTTGTGCAAGTTCTTGTTGAACAGGAGAGACTGGAGCAGCATCATTGTCAGAGATAGATGCAGCGGAATTTGGAATAGATGAGCTCTCAGTTTCCTGATTCAAAACATTAGAAACATTTTCAGAGTTAGATCTAGGCACATCATTATAAAAATTTTCAAACAGAAAATCAAGATCAGAAAGATTAGGAGAGGGAGTGGAAGAATCCTGTATATCCGGTGAAAGAGCAGGTTCTGAACTGATTTGTTCAGAAACTGAATTTTCAGTAATAGTGGGTTCTGAGTCTGAGTGACTAGAAACCAAATCAGCAGCTTCGTCAAATTTTACATTGATACTCTCTATGACCTTTCTTGCAGAGATCAGAAAAAATCTATAAGATGCAGAGTTTGAAGAATAAACCACGAATACACCCTCGTCTGCCTTTGGACTAAACTTGTTGAGATTCTCCCTGTCATTCAAAACGTAGCATTTACACCTGAATGACTTGAAATACTTGATGTTCGGTTTGATCCCGTTCATCAGTTCATACGGTGTTTTGTTGAAACGACGATGCAAAATTGATCTGTTCTGTGTATGACAGGCAGTTGATACTGCTTCAGCCCAGTAAGACAAAGGTAGACTTGAATAAGCGAGCATTGATCTGGCAGACTCAACAAGCGTTCTGTTTCTTCTTTCAACAACACCGTTCTGTTGCGGAGTACGTGCAACAGAAAATTGTTGTTGTGTTCCTTAAGATTCATAGAATGCCTGAAGAGTACTGTTTTTGAATTCAGTGCCATTGTCAGATCTTACCACTTTCACTAGCTTCTGCTTATTTGGCTGAGTTGTTTTGATGAGGTTGATGAGTACTTCAGGAGTCTCGTCTTTTGACTTCAGAAATTTTACCCAAGTATATATGGAGTAATCATCAACAATCACCAAAACATATTTCTTATGTCCTAAACTCTTCGTCTTCATCGGACCACACAAATCAACATGCAAAAGATCAAGAATAGCCGACGTGCAGTGTTCAGGTTTAGGCTTGTGAGGAGCTTTCTTCATTTTTCCTTTCTCACAATCCTCAGAACCATCAGATGATGTATCCTCTTCCTCATCATCAGATTTGTCATCACTTATAAAGCACATAGCCGCTGTTTCCTCATTTTTAGCCTCGTTGTCCGAATGATCCAACCAGTATTCTTCTTCGGGCAACAGGATGGTTCCACTTTCCTTCTTTTCAGCTAGAGCCAACTTCTTTCGGTAAAAAGCAACATCTTTTACCACTTTGACTCTGCATTCCTTAGCAATATGTCCAGGCTTTCCACAGTTAAAGCAATTCATCACCTTTTTCTCATCCTTCTTCTGTTCAACCACCTTAGTTGGTTCATACTTTGGAGTGTATGTCTTTGAAGGAGCACCAGGTTCTATCTTTTTACAACCAGAAGTAAACCGCAGGTTGTTTGAACCAGATCTGTGCTTGAATCTCTTCTGATAGTGCTGAGTCAAAAGGATCATGGCCTTTTCTAAAGCTTCGCCATCATCATCCGTTGATCCATCATAAGCTGATTCAGTCAAAGCTTGCTCAGCCAGTTGGCTAGCTATAAGAGCAATGGGATCTACTGACCGAGGCTTGTTCTTCTTATCCATTTTTGCCTTCTTCTCCATTACCAAAGATTCATCTAACATCAAGATTTCGTATAACTCCTGAATTGGCATGGTTGAGATTCTGACATCGTTTCTCATTCTGTGGCATGACTTGTTCCACTCAGGTTGTAAAGCGTTCAGAAACTTCAAGTTAGCCTCCAACTCAGTCTTGGTAACTTTAATCTTGTAGAGATCATTGATAACAGCCCAGAATCGATCAAAAACATTTTTCAAACTTTCCCCATCCTTGGCCTTGAACTTTTCAAAGTTGTTCATCTACCTGGTCTGTCGTAACTGAGTAGACATTGCAGTACCAAGCATAATATTTTTCAAGTTGTGTCCACATCAGCATTGGGTTATGTTTGAAGCAATCGATTCTGTTATAGCTGGAGTTGGGAAGAGCAAGGATCAGATTTGACTTAGCCTGACTGTCTGCTTGATATCTTTAGAGCTCTTCATTTCATAATCTCTCAAAGCCTTTTCAACTGTTATAGTTGGAGTAGTAGCAGTAGCTGGGATCACTTTTATTGGCCTCTCCATAGGACCCTCATTCAGAGATTTCATCATGTTTTCCCCATTCGGTTGTTTTCCAATAAAATTGATAAACCGATCCTGCCACTGTTCGAATTCGTTCTCATTGATGAGTACAGGTGGACGAGTATGGGAGACGTGCAAACTAGAGATTTGCGTTTCAAGAGAGAACCGCAAACCGAACTTCGCGTTTGCTTAGTGAAACGCAAGATGATGCTTTGCGTGAGTAGACTTTGCGGGTTGAGACATTGCGTTTGTGAGAGAAGCGAAAACTTGATGCACGAAAAACTTTGCGTTTGATGAACTTTGCGATTGAAGAGAGAATCGCGAAGTATACTTTGCGTATATAGAGTGAAACGCAAACTGATGGTTTGCGTATTAGACTAGAACCGAGATCCTAGAAGCTTTGCGTTTCCAACGTGAACCGTAAACCTGAAAAATTCACTAACACACGAGTTAGACAACAAAACATATGAATGAATGAATGAGGCGCAAAGCATTATGAATATATGAATGAGGAGCAAGATATATGAATGAAGCGCAAACTTATATGAATGAAGCGCAAACTTCAACAACTTACAAATTTTCGCAAGATCAAATCAAATCAAGAAATTTATGCATGAAAAACACACACTTAATATCGAAAACACCTTTCTAACACCTTTTGGTTATCAAACTCGATTAAAATCAACAAAATCTAACAATCTAGAATGAAACAGTACCGAACTCGTGTTTTTCCAGAAAACTTTTAAACTCAAAATAGATGATCAAATGATGATTTTTATGTAAAATAACATGAATCAATTATGATCGATTAGCAAAAACGAAACAATTAAGTCCAATTTCAACACAAATTCATCAAAATCCTGTCCAAATTTGATGAAGAAACAAAAAACGAGATTTTCTTGAAAAATCAAGAAAATCGATCAAGTTTTCTGCTTCAATTCACAAATCCAGAAACTAAATCACTAATCTCTCAATCCTCTCAAGATTCAGATTGCTCTGATACCAATTGAGAGTCCAAGAATCTCTAAATATTTAGAGAGAGAAAGTAGAGAGAGAAAGTATGGAAGCGCAAAGTGATCAGATCAATGAAAGTGTGAGTGCCAAAGTTACAAAACAAAGGCTCTAAGGAGACTTAAATACCCCAAGCCTTTACAAAACAGATAGAACATTCAGAACAGACTAGGCTAGAAAATTAATACAATGATTACTATAAAAACAAATCTAACAATCTCCCCTTAGTAATCATTGGCGCCGTGGTCTTCAAAAACAATCTTCAAAAACAGCATAGACCATTCAGGCGACTTTGGAGAATCACTGACGCTCTTCTCGTTGACGAAGTCTATTCAAACCAAATAAACTTCCAGTCGTCTTAGAGTTGAGCGGAGATTCAATCTCTCTTGAATTGAATCTAAAGTCTTCTGGATAAGTCGGATTTCATCATTATCAACCAGGAATGCATTTTCTCTTGTTTCCAAAAACCTTCTTTTAGCCTCCTTCAGACGTTGCTCCAACTGAAGTTTGATCACCTTTAATGTTCCATCGGAGTAGTGAGCAATTTCTTCAAACTTGAGAAAGCATTTTTCATTAGAGCCATTCTTGTACACAACTCCATATGGATCTTCAACAATGGTGAGAAGAGAATAAGACTCTAAGTTTGGTAAGCTTCAGTTGGGTCTGAGAAGATTAACAACAGGTTGGAAGCTTTCAACAGCCATCTGGAAATCAAAAACTCGGAAGAATCGGATTTTTCGTCGTATGAATGTTTTAATGACGAACAAAGCTTGTGAAATATCCTGAGATATATGATACAGATTCCTGAAGTGATCATATAAGAATTCAATATCATCTATAGAAAGGTCAGTGCAGTCTGCCTCTGAAAATTTATACCGCTTGTAGTCTCTTTTTTCAACTTCAAAATCAGGATACTAGTTATTCACAAACTTGTTGATTGTGACACTGATGACTCGAACAATCAAGTGTTGAGAAGACACAGTACTATTCCTTTTGCGCTGGCACTTAATGAACATTAAGTATTCATATTGATAGGCATCTGACTCTTTCTCTACTCCAAGGATTGCATAGATGTTAATCGGCCTTCTTCTAGAGACAAAGATGTTTCTCTAAGTGTCTTCTAGAAAGGCTGATCTTTGCCTTGATGCCAAATATCTACGATGCAAATTCATTTGTCTTTGATGTCAAGATAAAGCTGGTCCTTCTTCTAGAATAGATGGTGGAATTACAGGATCAGAAGGTGGAACATCAGCTTCTGCTCTTGACGACTGACCAAATTCAAATGATCTTGAAGGAATAGTGGTAGTCGTAGCTGAACTAGCAACAGGAGTAGATGTGACTTTAGCTGATTCAGGAATCTCATCATGAGTAGGAAGATCACTGTATAACAAATCTGCTTCTTCTTCATCTTTTGCATCCATGAATACTGAGTCATCTTCTGTATCTGATATGATAACAATGTCATCACAGTCTTCTTCATTGACTTGACAAATCTGTTCAAACCTGACATCTTCATCATCATCAGAATTAATCTCTATGAAATTAGAAAAGAATGTCCTCATATCATTTGCAGCTTCAGATTCTTCAACTTCATGAATATTTTCAGAAACATCTGGATCCATACAAACAACAATTTGCATATTATTGTTAATATTTCTCTCAGAAATATTCAGTTCATTATGCATGGAAGACAAATCAACATTTTCAATCATAACATTCACTAAATCTTGAATGTTGCAGTCTTGAACAGATTCACCACTCTTTCCTTTATCACCAGCCACTTCTTCTTGAATATCTTCTCTAGCTTCAGAAGATCATTCAACTCTCTGTCTCTTTGCCATCTCCCAGATCAATTAAAGTGTGAGTGCCAAAGTTACAAAACAAAGGCTTTAAGGGGACTTAAATACCCCAAGCCTTTACAAAACAGATAGAACATTAAGAACAGACTAGGCTAGAAAATAAATACAGTGATTACTATAAAAACAGATCTAACGGTTATTCCCAGATTCTAGTTCCTATTCACAATCAAACAAACATAAACAAGATTTCAATCAAATTACCTGTTTGATTAATCTTTCAAATCCAACGATTACACTTTCTCTCTCTCTCTCTCTCTCTCTCTCTCTCTTTAACGTATTCTCTCTCTGAATATAACTCTCAGATTCTCAATAAGACTTGTTACTACTAAAAACAGAAATACAAGGATATTTAAACCTACAACTAAAATACAAAGAAACTAAAAACTAATACAAATGTTGACTTTGACTTTTATTACAAAGACTTTGACTTTCACTTAAGAGTTGACTTTCTTAGCTTTGACTTTCTTGAATTTTGACCTTCAGTCTTCTTGATCTTCTATCCAACAGATTTATGCTCTAACAACCGGTACATCATGGAGTGTAGATGAAGCATCAGGCTCGGTTGGTCTTACCCTACTAGCAGTATCTTGTTCGTCCACGACACCTCCCATGCCAGAACCCCTCACGAATTTTACTCTCGTCGCACCCTGTCTAAAAGTCCCTACGTTCCGAACCTTTGGAAGTCTCAATCGGGGACCCTGACGTCGCTGGGGTTGTGCTCCTGGGTAGGTCCTGCTGGTGCTGGCCGAATCACAGGAGCTTGTTGGTCTTGAATTTCCATACAAAGTAACACACTAGGTGTTGTGGGAAGAGCATATTCTAGTAAGACATTGGGTATACGCATGTTGATCCATACTCTCTCAGTGATTTGATAATGACCCTTTTCTATACATAGTGAAAATTACGTTTAACATTATGTATTAGTGTTTCATCATCAATGATCATACTGAGTCTGTTCAGTTATCACTAATTATCTCTCTTGTAAACCTTCATACGTATTTGTGTTTCACCATCAGCGATCTAATACTGAGTATGTTCAATATTTCTGATGATTTCAAATGTAAACAGTTAGACGTAATCCCTGAAGGCAAGTTTCACGACAAAAGATGTTCTCTGCCGAATCAAAGACAAAGTTGCTGAACAAAGACAAGTATACTCATGACCTGATGCAGATATCAGTGAAGTCAAGACAAGTCTACACACGCGAATAAACCTGAGGAAAAGCTTCAGCGATAGTTGAACTTCTTTATATATCTGAAGGAAGAGATATTCAGCAATTGATGATCACTTAGCTTATACCTCAAGTCTTTTTTGTCTTATCCTTTCACACATAGTACGATTGTCAGAAGAGACTTACCTCTGCAGCAATTCGTACAACAACTCTGTCAACTACACTGTTCATCATACGACCAAAAGCATGTCTCCTAATGTCAGACTCATGCAACCAACCAATGAAGGACACATATAAAGTACTCTACCATGAATTTAATGTATAGGGTATAAATAGAAACATTAACACTCCATCCCGAGGGTTGCCTTCATCTTTCTAAATATATAGAAACCCTTGTTTTCTATATTCTCCCAATCCCATATTCTCAATTTCTAGTGCAACTTTCTTAGTGATTCTTAAGTTTGTTTAGATTAGGTTTTACTTAATATTATTCCGTAACAAACTTGTAAGTTGTGAATTGATTGATCAATAAACAGTTTATTAAACTTTAAAATTCTATGTTTGTATTCAACCCCCCCCCCCCTTCTACAAATTTGTTAAGCACCTTCTGGACTAACAAGTGGTATCACAGTAGATTGTTTAATCTCATAAACAAGATCTTGCTTTATTCTCTTCCTTGCTATTCTTAATATGGACCTCAACACATACACATACTACTATGATAATGGTTTTCTCTCAAAACCTCCTTGATTTAGCAGAGATAACTTTGCTCTCTCAAACCCTTCACCATTATAGCTGCAGTTCTAGCTACTGCCACCACTCCTGCTTTCCGTGAAAGATATGCCATTAAGGAAATAAGACAATGGAGTGATGAAGGTAGAAAGAAAGTTGGTTTAGATGCAAAGGCAAAAACCATTATCTCTATGGCTCTGCCTGATGAAGCCTTCCATTCCATCATGCATCTTAAAACTGTTAAAGAAATGTGGGACACTATATGTGTTCAATATGAAGGAACCACTAAAGTCCAAGAAACTCGAAAGATTAACTTGGTAAGACAATATGAAAGTTTTATCGCTGGTAAGAATGAATCCTTATATGATGTTCACCAGAGATTTAACGGTCTAATCATTCATCTAAAAACTGCTAGTAGGACCTATTCTAACTCTGAGGTCTTAACTAAATACTTGGAATGTCTTTATGAAAGCCTGGATAGTTACTCAATGTGTCTTAAGCTGACAAAAGACTTAAAATCTCTCTCTCTTAGCACTTTATATGGAATATTATTAACTATAAGCAATCAAATCTTCTAAAGAAGAATCTTGTAAAGGATTCTAAAGACTCCAAAAGCACTCATGTTGCTTTAGTCTTTTTAGAGATCATTCCATCTCAACGATCTACTCTTACTATCACTGAGTTAGATTCTGACTCTGAGGAATTATCAGACACTGATCTTTCAGAGTTTGATGACTCCTTAGCACTTATGAGAAACTCATTCAAAAGATTTGCAAGAAGAACAATTTAAGAAGAAATAGGCCTATCTCTATAACTGACAAGTGAAAATCAACCCCTGTTGATAAGGCTACTGCTACTTGCAATAAATGTGAAAAGATTAGACATTTTGCAAGTGAGTCAAGGTAAAAGAAAGTCTTCAAACCTTCTACCTCCAGGAAAACCAGCAATAGCAAATACCTTAAGCTGAAAGAGAAATATCAAAAGTTGAAAAACTTTAAAAGAAAAGGTAAATGTCTTATCGCTGAAGAGCATGGCTGGGCTGAATCAGAAGAATCAAGTTCTGATGAAGAGGAAGTTGTTAATCTCTGTCTTATGGATGAGATTAAAGAAGAAGTGGAAGAACCAACAGGAACTTCCATGAGCTATATCTCCTCTCAGGTATCAATCTCTACTAATCCCTTTCTCTCTGAAGCTGAGAGAAGTCGCGCTGTAGATGTGCTGACAATTGATCTGTACATTGCACTGAATTGAAAAAATCTAGCTGAAAACAAAAATATTGATTTTACTGAATAGCTAGAAAAATGTCATGAAAGGATCAAAGAACTAACTCTTCTAGAGGAAAGTTTAAAAGATCAAGTCATTATAAATGAAATTATCAGCTTTGAACGCGAACAAGCCATCCCTGCTTTAAAATCAGAAATGCAAACAATTGAAGGATGGTGTAAATCCTTAACCAAGATCACTGAGATCATAAGTGTTCAAATCCCTGTTCATGACAAAACCATCCTTGGTTATCATCATGAAAAGGATGAACCTAGCAGAGATTGTTTCATGTTTAAGTTTGGAATGTTTGTCTCTTCTATCCCTGACACTTCCTTAACTCAGTATTCCTCCTCTTCCAATCCTATTGCTGAATACTTATCAAAAGGCTCTAAGCTCACTGATAAAGGGAAATACGTTTCTCATAATCCTTAGAAGGCTACCAAGAAAGAAAAACTAAAAGTTCTTACCAAGCATTCAGTAAGTCAATCTTCCAGCTCTGGAACTAAAATCACTGATTTCTCTCAGAAATCAACTCCAAAGCTGAAAATTGATCTTAAGCCTAATAAATCTGAGGAACTGAAAGTTCCTCCCAGATTTTATGCTAAAGGTATTCTTAGAGCTTGGCCCTGCTCATCTCAAGTTTTCTAATCTTACTGCTTATGGTCCTAAAGCCACCATTAAATATAGATAGCTAAAGTGAAGATGAATGCCCCAAGGCTGATAATATAGCTAAAGTGAAGATGAATGCCCCCAAGGCTGAGAAGGTCACCAAAGCTGAGAAAACTACCAAGGAGAAAAATACCACTAAGGTTAAACATTTAACCAAAGTGAAGGTTACCACTGAAGATGAATCTTCAACTACCGTGAAGATTGTTGAACCTTCCATCTCCACTAACCCTAATGGACCCATTGAAAAGTAGGTACCAACCAAAAATTAATCTTCCTTATGTTTGCAGGGATCGAAGGGTATCTAGTATCTAGATAGCGGATTCTCTCAACACATGACTGGACAAAAAGACCTGCTTACTGAATACAAGGAAGAGAAAGGTCCCTCAGTGACCTTTTGTGGAAATGGAAAAGGATATACCTGAGGGTTTGGTGTCCTCAGCAGTGGGACAACTATCTTCAGAATAGTCTCTTACGTAGATAGACTGGAGCATAACCTTCTAAGCATCAGTCAACTATGTGACAAAGACTATGAAGTTCGCTTTTGTAAGAAAGCATGCTCAATGATGAGTGAAAGTGGAAAACTTGCTCTTAGTGATTACTGTATGGAAAATGTCTATGTATTAAACATGGAATCTACTACCACTGAAACTTTTTGTTTTCTCTCTAAAGCTTCCTCTGATGTCAACTGGTTATGGCATAAATGGCTTTCTCATCTCAATTTCAAAACCCTAAATTCTCTCTCTACTAAGGAACTGGTCTCTGGTCTTCCTCAGCACTCATAAGCCAAAGAATCTCTATGTTCAACATGTGAGAAAGGAAAATAGACTAAAGCTAGTTTCAAGTCAAAAGAATTTTCGTCAGTGATAAATCCTCTTTAGCTCTTGCATATGTATTTATTTCGTCGTGTCAACATTCAATCCATAGCTGGAAGGAAATACCCTATTGTCATTGTTGATGAATACTCTCGCTACACCTGGGTTATCTTTTTTCGCTGCAAAAGTGACACTCCAGAAGAACTGATATCTTTTGTTCGAAAGATGGAAGTGCTGATAATCTTACTGTTCGCTCAATAAGAAGTGATCATGGAACTGAATTAAAAAATAGTTCCCTAAACAACTTCTTTGAAAGTAAGGGAATTTCTCACAACTTCTTCTCTGTAAGAACTCGTCAGCAGAATGGTGTCGCTAAAAGAAGAAATAGAACGATCATTGAAGCTGCTAGATCAATGTTCAGTGATTCTCATTTGCCTACTCAATTCTGGGCTGAAGCTGTCAACACTGTATGCTTTACTTAAAACATACCTCTGATAGTAAAGCGATTTGGAAAGACAACTTATGAACTATTTCATGGAAGGAAACCCTCTATCAGTTTTCTTCATATATTTGGTTGTCAATGATTCATCCTAAACAACAAAGATTCCCTTGGAAAGTTCGACCCAAAAGCTAATGATGTAATATTTCTTGAATATTCCTCTATCTCTAAAGCCTACAGAGTCTCCCAGACCATCTGATAAGACTGTTATAGGCACTAAATGGGTGTTTGAACTAAATTAGATGAACATGGGACTGTAACGCGCAACAAGGCTAGACTTGTTGCTTAGGGATACAGGCAAGAGGAAGGCATAGACTATGATGAAACCTTTGCCCCTGTGGCTAGGATCGAAGCAATTCGACTCTTCTTAGCTTATGCAGTTTACAAAGAATTCGAAGTATATCAAATGGATGTAAAATCAACATTCCTAAATGGAAAGTTGAATGAGGAAGTCTATGTTGAACAACCCCCAGGGTTCTCCGACCCTAAGCATCTAAATTATGTATTTAAATTAGACAAGGCTCTCTATGGTCTAAAATAAGTTCCTCGTGCTTGGTATGACATTCTCTCCTCTTTTCTTATATTTGGAAATTTTGAACGCGATAAAATTGATAATACCTTGTTTTTCAGAAAGATAAAAGGTCACATTATTCTTGTGTAAATATATGTTGATGACATTATATTTGGTTCTACTAACCCATCTCTGTGTACTCATTTCGCTGAAAGAACGAAGAAAGAGTATAAAATGAGTATGATGGGTAAACCAACTTACTTCCTTGGACTTCAGATCAAGCAAACTGAAAAAGGTACATTTATCAACCAAGGTAAGTATGTTAAAGATATGCTGAAGAAGTTTGATCTTACTCAAACTTCAACGATGAAAACTCCTATGGAACCTCCTCTGACATTAAACAAGGGTTTAACAGGAAAACCTGTTAATGTCACTGCCTATAGAGGAATGATAGGCTCCCTGATCTATCTTACAGTGAGACAACCTGATATCATGTACTCTACATGTCTTTGTGCATGCTATCAATCCGAACCCAAGGAATCCCATGTAATCGCTGTCAAACGAATCTTCAGATATCTGAAAGGAATTCCTAACCTCGATCTTTGGTATACTAAAGATTCAGGGTTCGATCTAACTGGATATTAAGATTGTGATTTTGCAGGTTGCAAACTTGATAGAAAAAGCACCACTGGTGGATGTCAACTTCTAGGAGGAAAGCTGGTATGTTGGACAAGTAAAAAGCAAAATTCAGTGTCCACTTCCACAACTGAATTGAGTACGTAGCCGCTGAAAGTTGTTGTGCTCAAGTCTTATGGATGAGAAATCAACTATTAGTGTGAATGTAATTTCCCAATCAAATCAAGCAATATCTCAAACAAGATCTAACAATCAAAGTTTAGATAGAGAAATTAGAGAGAGAAAGTCATAATCTTCTATATCACACGTCTGAATATTACAATGAGGTTCTTACAAACTAACAAGGCACTAAGCCTATTTATACCACAACACTATGCAAAAACTTACTAGCTAAGGAACTAATACAAACTTGACTAAACTTGACTAAGACTTTGTTGACTTTACATCTTGGACTTACTACATTAAATCTTGGATACAATATAATGATCTAACAATCTCCCCCTTTGTATTCAAGATTTAATAAAAAAATTGACACTAGTCTTCAACTCTTGATTCTTCAGCTTTTGTCTCTGACAACTTTGAACTTTGAAACTTTAACAATCTTCAGTCTTTCAGCCTTTGAATAATTTTGAAAAGTCTTTAACACTTTGTATCTTTGGAAAGTCAACAAATCTTGAACTGTTGGGAACTGAAGAATTCATCAAGTATGGTTAATGCTGCTGGTTCAAATTACTATTGCTAGAAGACTTAAAGGTTAATACTGCTGAGTGTTACTACTGCTAGTAGTTAATACTGCTAGTCACAGTTAGTGCTGCTTGAACAAAGTTAGTACTGCTTAGCTAGTTAGTACTGCTAGTGGTTAGTACTGCTTAGTAGTTAATGCTGCTAGAAGGAAGTTAATGCTGCTGAAGATTAATACTGCTTATATGATGAAGATTCGTATGAAAGGATATACATGGAAGCTTAGAGATATACATAGAAGATATACTGAAGATATTTTATTTTTTGTAATTATCTTTGTATTCAGTATATATATTGTATTGTTTAGAATAGTTAGATAACTTTAGTTTTCATTCTTTTAGAGAAAAAATCAACCTCAAGGCATAGATCCTAATTCTAGAGAAGTAGAATTCGTATTGGTGAGCCTGTTCATCAATATTGAGGTTGAGTGAGTAATCTTGTAACTTCAAAGCATTCAATACAAGTTTACAGTTTGTTCTTCATATTTTCTGTATTGATTTACTGTTTAATTGAATATCAAAGTGTTATTCCGCAAACTTCTTTGATATTGTTTCTGAGAATTAATTCTTGTTGAGAATTCGATCCTGACAAGTGGTATCAGAGCCTGATTTCTCAGAAACAACTATTCATCATGGAAAATCTTGCAGAATCAAGCAGTACTTTGGTCTCAAAGGTTCCAATGCTTAGACCCAATGAATTCGATATGTGGAAGATCAGAATCAAGCAGTACATACTCCTCACTGACTATTCTATGTGGGACATCATAGAGAATGGTCCTTCTGAAGCAGGAAAGATTGGTGCAGATGGAAAGAGAACTCCACCAAAAACTGATGCAGAAAGAAAGATCAGACAGACAGAGATGAAAGCCTTGAGCACCTTGCTCTTGGCTATTCCCAATGAATATCAACATCAGTTCTGTAACTGCACTGATGCAGAGATGCTCTGGAATGCTCTGGAGAAGAGATTCTCTGGTACCAAAAGTACCAAGAGAAATCAGAAAGCCATTCTGAAGCAACAATATGAGAACTTTATGTCAACCAAGAATGAGTCCATGACTCAAACTTTTGACAGGTTCAACAAACTTATTGGTGAACTAGCTACAGTGGGAGTACAAATTGATCAAGATGATCTGAACAGAAAGTTTCTAAGGTCCTTGAGTGATGAATGGACCATGTATACTGTGTCTTTCAGACAGAATGATCAACTGGAAGAAAAGGAACTTGATGATCTTTATAATGATCTAAGAGTTTTTGAATCTGAGGTAGAGGCTAAAAAGAGGCCTTCTGGGTATGTTCACAATGCTGCACTCCTTTCAGCATCAACTGATTCTACTTCCAACCTTGAATCAGTTAGTACTGCCAATGGAACAAACCAAGAGAAAGGCACTGAAACTGTGTTTGAGGCCTTTCTGGCAAGTCATGGAAACTCTTCTCTCATTAATGATGACTTGGAACAACTCAATCCAGATGATCTTGAAGAGATGGATATTAAATGGCAGATGGCCATGCTCTCCATGAGAGTTAAAAAGTTCATCAAAAGAACTGGGAGGAACAACTTCTCCCAAAGAAGAGAAGATGGAGCAGGATTTGACAAGTCCAAGGTGGAATGTTACAAATGCCATCAAAAGGGACACTTTGCTAGAGAATGCAGAAGTGGAATGTCTCAGAATAACAACCACCAACAAGCTCAATTTGACAAGTCTAAGGTCCTTGAGTGATGAATGGACCATGTATACTGTGTCTTTCAGACAGAATGATCAACTGGAAGAAAAGGAACTTGATGATCTTTATAATGATCTAAGAGTTTTTGAATCTGAGGTAGAGGCTAAAAAGAGGCCTTCTGGGTATGTTCACAATGCTGCACTCCTTTCAGCATCAACTGATTCTACTTCCAACCTTGAATCAGTTAGTACTGCCAATGGAACAAACCAAGAGAAAGGCACTGAAACTGTGTTTGAGGCCTTTCTGGCAAGTCATGGAAACTCTTCTCTCATTAATGATGACTTGGAACAACTCAATCCAGATGATCTTGAAGAGATGGATATTAAATGGCAGATGGCCATGCTCTCCATGAGAGTTAAAAAGTTCATCAAAAGAACTGGGAGGAACAACTTCTCCCAAAGAAGAGAAGATGGAGCAGGATTTGACAAGTCCAAGGTGGAATGTTACAAATGCCATCAAAAGGGACACTTTGCTAGAGAATGCAGAAGTGGAATGTCTCAGAATAACAACCACCAACAAGCTCAATCTGGAAGCTTCAACAGAAACTCTGCACAAGCCCTTGTCTCTCAACAAGGTATGGGGTTTGATTGGAGTGATCAAGCTGAAGAGGCTATTCAGAATCAAGCTCTAATGGCAAAGGTGTCTGGTCTCCCTACAGAGGTAACTTCCAACCTTTGCTCTCAAAATTGCATTAACACTGTTAAAAGGTATAGGGATCACAACCAGAACATGAGTGATGACCTTAAGAGATTGGAAAAAGACATAAAAGATTATGTGAGGATTGTTGAGAGATTTGAAGAACAGATTAAGGGTTTTCAAGCTAATGAGCTTCAACACTCTTATGGCACAAATTACTGGAAGTGGGAGAAGAATGACTTAGAGCTTCAACTGACCAGATCTAAAGAAGAAAGTGAAAAGCTAAGAGGAGAGCTAGTTAAAGTCAAACTTGATGTAGAAAAGTTTTCTAATGCTTCCAAAGCAATGGATTCTTTGTTACAAACTCAGATTCATGATAAACTGAGAAGAGGTATAGGGTATAATACCACACCACCACCCTATAACAACAACTACATCCCTTCTAGTTCAGAGTTGTTAGAAACAAAGGATAGGAAGGATCTACCTAAGGGAGCCACTGAAATAGATCCCTTAGATGAAGTGGTTGTTAAGGATAAAACTGAGAAAGAAGTTGTCAAGGATAAGGACAATACTGTGAGTGGTGAGATTCCTAAAGAAAATCACATTATCACCAATGAGGGATGTGGAAAGCACTGGATCAAGTCCAAAGAGATAGAAAAGACTAACGGAAATGATAACAAGGTCCATTACAAACAAACCACAGTTGTGAATCCTGGATCTTGTGAACAGTGTGATTGCAATAAAGCCAAGAGCCTAAATTCTGGTTTAAAAAGAGGAAATCAAAAAAACTGGAATAATAAATGGGCTCAGAAACAAGGAGTTGATCTGAATAAAATCAATAGACCAAAACCTTGTTTTATATGTTTTACTTTGAGGAATCTTTGATCTTGTATCTTCATCTCTTGTGATCTCTGTACCGTCTTCGGAAAAACAAACTTTCACGCTTGATTTATCTTTGAATCATCTTCAGAACTTTCTAAAATCATCTTTATTCGGAACTTGAATCATCTCGGAATGATTTCTTTTCACTAATCTTGAATAAATTGAACTCTCTGAATTTCTCCACAAATCTTTTCACATTGAACTTTCTTTCTTTATAACTTTCAAATTGATCTTTGTAAATTTCTCCCCCTTTTTGATGATTGTGAGCATCATGATCATCAAAACTTCTTCAATTTCAGCACTTTCTTTGATTTCCCCCTTTTTAATGACTAACAATCCCCCCTTCATAATAATTTGACATTCTACGCCCGTTGATCTGATTATCCGTCAATTCATGAAATGTATATATCCGAATCTTTTCAAATTCAGACATAATGAACAATGTAACCCTGATTCAACAGACGAAACATTTAATATGCCTGTAAGTAGCACGGAGCCACTTTGTACAACGGATGTACATTGGAAAGGATCTTTTGTGATGATCACTCCCCCAAGGCTTCCATTCAATCATCGAAAAACCACAAATGGATTTTCTATGAATGTTATGACAAGAAAACTAATTCCTTGTGTCCTCGTGCAAGTGTAGAAATAATTGAAGCTACTTAGCTTGATCAGGCTCAAATTGTGTAAACTGTTGAGACAACAACAAATATTACACGGACTAAATGTGCATGAAATAGGTGCGAAGGTGGGGCAACTTTCCTTCTATTTAAATATCTAAATCTTCCGATTGAAGACCAGATAGCATATATGATGCGTTCCCAAAGAAAATGAAACATTTCTTTGTTAAGAAAGAAATGAGTGGCTGGTGGGGTTAATGCAAGAGTTGGCATGGGCTCACTGCCTTTTTCAATGATGGTCACCAAAGAATGTGAACCAATCAGAAGATGTGGATTCCCGGCTCAGAAAGTGGTTGGTGCAGAGTTTTGATATTCTTTTAACTCTGTTCTCACACCCTCTTTATTTTTAACATTTAAGCTCACTTCTAACCAAACTCTCTTTTCCATTTTCCCGCTCCACACAATGAGAAAAACTCAACCGGATGAGTTATCTCCCCCACTCTTTGATTTATGACCCCTCACCCCTCAATCACTCAAGAATAACTTCCGGGGTAGGAAACACTAGTTTACGTGAATCCACGGAAGTTCTTATAAGCTCATACATGAATCCCATGTAAGTCCTATAAAGAATGGTTGTTCAACAGTTTAACTAAACAGTTAAGCACAAAATTGTATGATAACATTGTCAAAATGTATGCTCATGAGATTTGAGCAATTGAACTTTGAAGATTTCTCAAAACAAAGATATTGAATGAATGAAATGAAATCAAGAGAATTGTTTTGAGAATCTGACAATGTATCCATCAGATCAAATAAAATGGTTAGGGTATCAAAGAACTGGATAATTTGTTTATATGAACAAATATAAACAATTTTTCAATGAAATCACAAGATTAGAAATGATGATTGTTGCTCAACAACAGTCAATTGCAAACGGGGGTATTACCATCGAAAAATTGGTTCGTTATGAGATATTGTAACAACAAATTAAAATGAAGTACTGAACCTATGTGTGTGAATACTTTACAGTATATGGATAAGATAATACACACGTATTTATCTTTAGAAACACACGGTCAGTTAAGCATTAAAGCTCAAAATTGAAAAACATTTAAAATCACACTTCTAAATTCATGAAAACTTTTGAGAATCAGAAGTGGTTTGAACATTTCAGAAACTGTTTTTCATGCTTGAAAGTTGTTCTTCTTTCAAAAAATCAGAGATCTAGATCAGAAGATACTTACCTTTAAGCTCCCCCTCAAATCATGATAGAATGATTTAGATTCTGATAAGCTCCCCCTGGATATTTGCATTATATCCTCATTATAAACATTTAAGAACGGGTCCTGATCTGTTGTAATCAGAAGCCAACACCTTTACTCCCCCCTAAATTAAGCATGTAAAATATGTCAGTGAAAAAGCACAAGATAGAGATCAGATACAACTCTCTGTTGAATTGTAGATCGTCATATCTTCCAAATACATTGTCAATGAAAAAGCACATGATAGATGTTGGGAACTGAAGAATTCATTAAGTATGGTTAATGCTGCTGGTTCAAAGTTACTACTGCTAGAAGACTTAAAGGTTAATACTGCTGAGTGTTACTACTGCTAGTATTATTAATACTGCTAGTCATAGTTAGTGCTGCTTGAACAAAGTTCAAACTGCTTAGCTAGTTAGTACTGCTAGTAGTTAATGCTGCTTAGTAGTTAATGCTGCTAGAAGAAGTTAATGCTGCTGATCATGGTTAGTGCTGCTAAAGATATTTGGATGGAAAGAATGACAGCTGGATAATCTGAAGATTATGGAAGCTTAGAGATATACATGGAAGATATACTGAAGATATTTTATTTATTGTAATTTTCTTTGTATTCAGTATATATATTGTATAGTTTAGAATAATGAGTTAACTTTTGTTTTCATTCTTTTAGAGAGAAAATCAACCTCAAGGCATAGATCCTAATTCTAGAGATGTAGAATTCGTATTGGTGAGCCTGTTCATCAATATTGAGGTTGAGTGAGTAATCTTGTAACTTCAAAGCATTCAATACAAGTTTACAGTTTGTTCTTCATATTTTCTGTATTGATTTTCTGTTTGATTAAATATCAAAGTGTTATTCCGCAAACTTCTTTGATATTGTTTTTGAGAATTAATTCTTGTTGAGAATTCGATCCTGACAAGTGGTATCAGAGCCTAACTCTATCAGAAACAGTTATTCATCATGGAAAATCTTACAGAATCAAGCAGTACTTTGGTTTCTAAGGTTCCAATGCTCAAACCAAGTGAGTTTGACATGTGGAAGATCAGAATCAGACAATATATTCTTCTCACTGACTACTCAATGTGGGATATCATTGAGAATGGTCCTTCTGAAGCTGGAAGGATAGGACCAGATGGGAAAAGACCTCCACCAAAGACAGATGGTGAGAGGAAGATCAGACAGACAGAGATGAAGGCCTTGAGCACTCTGCTCTTGGCCATTCCCAATGAATATCAGCATCAGTTTTGCAACTGCACTGATGCTTAGATTCTCTGGAATGCTCTAGAGAAAAGATTTGCTGGAACTAAAAGCATCAAAAGAAACCAAAGAGATATTCTAAAGCAGCAGTATGAGAACTTCACTTCCTCAAAAAATGAGTCTATGACTCAAACTTTTGATAGGTTCAACAAACTCATAGGTGAACTGGCTACTGTAGGAGTAAAGATGGAACAAGATGATATCAACAGAAAGTTCCTCAGATCTCTTGGGGATGAATGGACTATGTACACTGTCTCATATAGACAGAGTGACAATCTGGAAGAGAAAGAACTTGATGATCTATACAATGATCTAAGAGTTTTTGAAACTGAGGTAGAAACCAAGAAGAAGCCCTCTGGTTATATTCACAATGCTGCACTTCTTTCAGCATCTACTGATACTACTGCCAACCCTGAAACAGTAAGTACTGTCAGTGGAGTAAGTTCAGAAAAAGGCACTGAAACTATATTTGAAGCCTTTTTGTCCAGTCATAGCAGCAATTCTCTGATTAATGATGATCTTGATCAAATTCACCCTGATGATCTGGAGGAGATGGATATTAAATGGCAGATGGCCATGTTATCCATGAGGGTGAAAAAGTTCATTAAAAGAACTGGAAGAAATAACTTCTCTCAAAGAAGAGAAGATGGAGCTGGTTTTGACAAGACCAAGGTGGAATGTTATAAGTGTCACATGAAAGGACACTTTGCTAGAGAATGCAGGAGTGCTATTCCAAACAACAACCACCAACAAACTCAGAATGGAGGCTACAATCAAAACAAAAATCCTGCTCAAGCCCTTGTTTCTCAACAAGGAATAGGATTTGACTGGAGTGATCAAGCTGAGGAAGCCATTCAGAATCAAGCTCTTATGGCAGAAGTGTCTGATCTTCCCTCTGAGGTAATTTCTAATCTTTGTACTAAATCTTGCATTGGCACTGTCACAAGATACAGAGATCACAATCAAAGTATGTGTGATGACCTCAAAAGATTAGAAAAGGACAGAAGAGAGTATGTGTTGATAGTAGAGAGATTTGAAGAGCAAATCAAAGGCTTTCAAGCTAATGAACTTCAACACTCTTATGACACAAACTATTGGAAGTGGGAAAAGAATGAGTTAGAAACCAAACTGTCTAAATCCTTAGAAGAGAGTGATAGGCTGAAAGAGGAACTGTCTAAAGTTAAACTTGACATAGAAAAGTTTTCATATGCTTCAAAAGCAATGGATTCTCTTCTAAAGGCTCAGATTCATGACAAGATGAAGCCTGGTATTGGATACAACAATACACCTCCTCCTTACAATAACAATTATATCCCTCCTACTTCAGACTTGTTAGAAACCAAGGAGAAAAAGGACTTATCTGAGAAAACCTTTAAGATAGATCCTTTGGATGAAGTAGTAGTTAAGGATTTGACTAAAAAAGGAGCCAGTGAGAACAGGGATAATAATGTGAGTAAAAAGATACCATTAGAAAACAATATTATCACCAATGAGGGATGTGGGAAAATCTGGGTCAAGTCCAAGGAGATAGAGAAGACTAACGGAAATGATAACAAGGTCCATTACAAACAAACCACAGTTGTGAATCCTGGATCTTGTAAACAGTGTGATTGCAATAAAGCCAAGATCCTAAATTCTGGTTTAAAAAGAGGAAATCAAAGAAACTGGAATAATCAATGGGCTCAGAAACAAGGAGTTGATCTGAATAAAATCAATAGACCAAAACCTTGTTTTATATGTGGCAAGTTGAATCATTTGGCTAAGTATTGTTACTTCAACCCAATTAACCAACAGATGAACTTTAAAAGATTTGTGCAAAAACCTGTTGGTTATAGGAAGGCTGGAAAGAAACATGTGATAAAGAAATCTGTTGAAAGTAAAGGCACTTTAAAGAAAAAGAGTTTAAAAGAAAGTATCAAAATGTGGGTACCTAGAAGTACTAACAGTGTTAGTACTGCTAACAATATTAGTACTGCTAACACAGTTACTACTGCTAACAGTGTTAGTACTGCTGAACATATTAATGCTGCTAATACTGTTAATACCTCTTCAAAAGTTAATACTGCCAACACAGTTACTGCTGCTAACACAGTTACTACTTCTAACAAGGTTAGTGCTACTAAGCATGCAAGTGCTGCCAAGGCAGTTAGTACTTCTAAAACTAGTACTGATTCTAGCAAACATAGTTCCAAGCCTATTGTTGTAACAAAGTACTCCAAGAATGAGGAGTTAAAGTTCAAAAATCTTGTCAAGAAAGAATGCAAATATTTTGATGAGAAAGGGGTACCCAAGACCACTTTGGCTTGGGTTCCTATTTCATACTAATTAATTTATCTAATGTGCAGGGCAACCAACAGCTCAAGGGAAAGAGCATTTGGCATGTTGATAGTGGTTGCTCTAGGCACATGACAGGCAACATGTCGTGCCTTCAGGATTTCAAGCATATCAATGGAGGACATGTTGCATTTGGAGACAATCTTACTGGTGGTAAGATAAGTGGAAAAGGTAATGTCACCAAAGGTAAGATGACATTTGAGGATGTCTACTATGTTGATCAATTAAAGTACAACCTGTTAAGTGTATCACAGGTTTGTGACAAACAACATAGTATATTATTTACAAATACTGAGTGTATGATCCTTGCTCCAGGGTTCAAGGTAGTTGATGAAAGCATGATACTACTTAGAACTCCAAGGAAGGACAATGTTTACTGTCTAGATATGGACAATGTTGATAGTGATTCATCTCTAAATTGTCTTGTTTCAAAAGCTTCTGTAGATGAATCCTCTCTATGGCACAGAAGGATGTGTCACATGAATTTCAAGACTATGAACAATCTTGTTAAAAATAACCTTGTAAGAGGGTTACCTTCAAAAGTCTTTTCATGTGATGATCATTGTGTTGCTTGTCTTAAAGGCAAACAACACAAAACTTCTCATAAGACCAAAGAGTTAAATTTTGTTTCTTCTTGTCTCCAGTTACTGCATATGGATCTGTTTGGTCCTACAAATGTTATGAGTATAGGCAAGAAATCTTACTGCTTGGTTATTGTTGATGATTACTCCAGATTTACTTGGGTATATTTTCTAAGGACTAAGGATGAAACAAGTGGTCTTATCAAATCCTTTATTCTAAGAATTGAAAACCAAACTAATCAAAGAGTAAAAGTCATTAGATCAGATAATGGAACTGAGTTTAAAAATCATGATCTAAACACCTTTTGTGAAGAAAAAGGTATTGAGAGGCAATATAGTGCTCCTAGGACTCCTCAACAGAATGGTGTTGCTGAAAGGAGAAATAGAACACTAATAGAGGCTGCTAGATCTCTGTTGGCTGATTCAAAATTGCCAATTACCTTCTGGGCTGAAGCAGTTAATACTGCTTATTATGTCCAAAACAGAGTTCTAGTGGTCAAGCAAAAGAACAAGACCCCATATGAGCTTTTAAATAAAAGAAAACCTTTTATTGGTTTCTTCAAACCTTTTGGGTGTCCTTGTACAATTCTAAATACCAAATCTCACTTAGGTAAGTTTGATAGCAAAGCAGATGATGGATTTCTTGTTGGATATTCATCTCAGAGTAAGGCCTACAGAATATTTAACTCTTCTTCTAGAATAATTGAAGAAAGTGACAATGTCAAATGCAATGAGAGCACACCAAATCCTGTTGGATCTGGACCTCAGTGGCTATTTGACATTGATTCACTAACTAACTCTTTTAGTTTCAGTAATGAGTATACAGGAACAGGAAGTGGAGGATCAGGGATCACACAAGTTCAAGAAAGTATATCTAAATCTGTGATCTTTCCCATACCCACAGTAAATTCTGGTGAAGATTGTGAAAAGGAATCAATTACTGAACCAAGTCAGAGTGAAGAAGACACTAGAGATGAGGAGACTCAAGAAAATAATGAAGTGGCATCTGAAAACACTTCAGTTGAGTTGCATGACTCTAATCTAGAGGCTGGACTGAATGAAGAACCTAGTCATAACACCAGAGTTCAAAAGAATCATCCTCCACAGCTGGTAATAGGAGATATCTCTTCTCCTATGATGACTAGACATCAAAGCAGGCTTCAAGAAATGCAAGATCAACAGCATACAGTCCTTTCTTGTTTTCTATCCCAGCTTGAGCCTAAAAAGGCACATGATGCTATGAAAGAATCTAGCTGGATAGAAGCAATGCAAGAAGAACTGTTACAGTTCAAGCTACAAGATGTATGGGATCTAGTAGACCTTCCTAAAGGTCACAGAGCAATTGGCACAAAGTGGATTTTCAGAAACAAGAGAGATGAAAGAGGTATTGTCATAAGGAACAAAGCAAGGCTGGTGGCTCAAGGCTATACTCAAGAAGAGGGTATAGATTATGAAGAAGTTTTTGCACCTGTGGCTAGGATAGAAGCAATCAGACTATTCCTAGCCTATGCTTCTTACATGAACTTCAAAGTCTATCAAATGGATGTAAAAAGTGCTTTTCTCTATGGATCAATTGAAGAAGAAGTATATGTCTGTCAACCACCAGGGTTTGAAAACCCAAGCTATCCAGACAGGGTATACAAATTAAAGAAAGCACTTTATGGACTACATCAAGCTCCAAGAGCATGGTATGACACTCTGTCATCCTATCTCTTGGAAAATGACTTTGAAAGAGGAGTCATTGATAAGACTCTATTTATCAAAAGAAAGAAGAAGGATATCTTGCTGGTCCAAATCTATGTTGATGACATTATCTTTGGATCTACAAGAAACAACATGTGCAAGGAGTTTGAGGATTTAATGCATCAAAGGTTCAAAATGAGTTCCATGGGGGAACTTACTTTCTTCCTTGGACTCCAAGTTCAACAGAAGTCAGATGGCATTTTCATATGTCAATCCAAGTATGTGCAGGATATTCTAACCAAGTTTGGTTTCTCAGAATCAAAACCTGCCAGCACACCTATGGAAACACACAAGCAGATCACAACAGATCTTGAGGGGGAGGATATGGATGTGCATCATTATAGATCCATGATTGGCTCTCTCATGTATCTCACAGCATCAAGGCCAGATATAATGTTTCCAGTCTGTGTATGTGCAAGATTTCAAGTTAGGCCAAAGCAATCTCACTTTCAAGCTGTTAAGAGGATATTCAGATATCTCAAAGGGCAACCCAGATTGGGACTTTGGTATCCTCATAACTCACCTTTTGACCTAATAGCATACTCAGACAGTGATCTAGGTGGGGCAAACTTGGACAGAAAATCTACTTCTGGAGGATGTCAGTTTTTGGGTGCTAGACTAGTCTCATGGCAGTGCAAGAAACAAACCACAATATCCACATCTACAACAGAGGCAGAGTACATAGCAGCTGCAAGTTGCTGTTCTCAAGTCTTATGGATTCAGAATCAAATGTTGGATTATGGGGTAACCTTTCTACACACTCCAATCTTTATTGACAACAGCAGTGCTATTAGCATTGTGAATAATCCAGTCAAGCACTCAAAAACAAAGCACATTGAAATCAGGTATCACTTTATAAGAGATTGTAATGAAAAGAAACTTATTCAAGTTGTCAAAGTTCACACTGATAATCAGTTTGCTGATCTATTCACTAAAGCTTTTGATGTGGGTAGATTCACTTTCTTGGTTTTATATCCTTCTCAAACAGTGGTTTTATATCTGTATAGTATTCCTGGAGTTACTAATCTTCTGTTACAGGATATGCATAGCAGTACTCAGTGTTTAGCAAGTTTAAAAGGAGTAAGTCAGTTAATACTGGTAGTGGTTAATATTGCTTTCAGTTAATACTGCTCGTGGTTAATACTGCTTTCAGTTAATACTGCTAGTGGTTAATACTGCTTTCAGTTAATACTGCTAGTGGTTAATACTGCTTTCAGTTAATACTGCTAGTGGTTAATACTGCTTTCAGTTAATACTGCTAGTGGTTAATACTGCTTTCAGTTAATACTGCTAGTGGTTAATACTGCTTTCAGTTAATACTGCTAGTGGTTAATACTGCTTTCAGTTAATACTGCTAGTTAGTTAATACTGCTAGCAGTTAATACTGCTAGTAGTTAATACTGCTCTAGGTTAATACTGCTTATATTCTGAATACTATAAATACTTTTTGCCCGCCTAAAAGTTCATAACGACTCTTTGCATACTATTCTCTTGCGCTCAAAACCTTTTCTCTCTCAAGTTCGAAGTTTTCAGGCAAGCTTTTCACTAAGATCAATGGCATCCATGACTTTCATCGACGAGCACAACGAGATTGCGATGCTACAAAAGCCAAAGCAAGCTTCAGGATTTCATCAGATTGTGGATTTCCTCAAGACAAGCCACATTGCTCATGCTCTTATTGTATCTCCTACAATCTATATTGAGCATCAAAGGCAGTTCTGGGCTAATGCAACCATTGTTGTGGAGAATGGTGTGCAAATGATCAAGACAAGAATCTGTGATCAATCACTAACAGTTACTGAAGAGGTTATTCGCATCAGTCTACGTCTAGACGATGCCTCTGGTATAACTTCTATCCCAAACGATGAACTGTTTTCAAATCTTACAAGAATGGGGTATGGAGGCTCATTGGGTGTTTTCAAATTTTCTAAAGCAAAATTCTCACCCCAATGGCGTTTCTTTGTCCATACTCTTATGCATTGTATATCCAAAAAGACTACTGGATGGAGTGAGTTCAGCAGCACTATTGCTTATGCTTTGGTGTGCTTGGCCACTGCCAGAAAGTACAACTTTTCTAAAATGATTTTCAGTGATCTTGTCTCAAACATGGGAAACAAAAAGAGCTTCTTTATGTATCCCAAGTTTGTTCAAGAAGTTATTACTAATCAATTGACGGATATACCTCAACCTGTTGGGGTATATGTACCTAAACCCCTCAAAGGCAAGGTTTTCTCAAATATGAGAAGATCTGCTGGGGACTCTGAAGGAGTTGACACCCCATTGTTCTCTACAATGATGGTGGTGTCCCAAACCAATGAAGGTATGGCAGCAGGGTCAAGGCCCCCATTAGACCAACCCACTGCTAGCCAAGCCCAACCTTCCCTCTCAAAATCAATTCCCCAGTCCCTTCTTGAAAAACCAACCTTTCCCATCACCCAAACTTACAAGAGAAAACAGGTAAAGAAGGCTCCTTCCCTTCTTGTACCATTACCCACTAAGCCTATAAGCCCTCTAAGGGAGAATTCTCCCCTAGAGAATATCCAAAGGGAAACCACAAGGGTGTCTCCCAACCCAAAGGAGGTGCTCTCTGAGGAGGAGGTAGAGCATATGGGTGATGAGGCTGCCACTACTCCTGCTAGTACAGAGGAGGAAAGTGGTAACATCAATAAGACCTCCCCCATGGCAACTTTGAATGAGCAATCATTTGAAGGTCCCTGGTGCCAAGAAACCACAGGGGTGGATAGTGCCTCTGCAAGGCAGAAGACTTCCACAAATAAAAGATCCAATGATCCTTCAAAGGAGGGTAACACTTCTGGAGAGGGTGAGGACAGATATACGTACGATGAATTGATGGAAACAATGGGGAACATCAATCAAGATGTTCTCAAACAAGGCAAAGAAATTGAAGAAATGAAGCTAGTAATTCTGTCACAACAAGAACAGATTGCTAAGCTGAAGAGGATGGTGGTTAGTCTGGTACAAAGGAAGAAGAGAAAGCAATTCCAATTAAGGAGAAGGACCACTGAGGATGATGCTCCCAAAAAGGGGGAGATCAACATGGAAGAAGCCACAAGAAAGGGGGAGCTTGATGGAGAGAAAGTTGATGTTCAGGGGGAGCAGCAAGAAGAAACAGTTACTACTGCTGACATTAATAAAGCAGCAGAAACTGTGAAAGAAGTGTTAACAGATCTTGAGATTGCAGAAACCTTACTAAAAGCCAAGAATGATACTCCCAAGGTCACTTCAAAGACCAAAGGTGTAATCATAAAAGAACAAGGTGAAGTGATCAAGAAAGATAACAGTAAGAAGGCAATGAGCAAAGATAAAGGAAAAGCAAAGAAGGTAGAATCTGATCAACCAATCAAAAAGCAAAGGTTGGTTGAATCAGATGAAGCCCTAGCTAAAAAGATGCAGGAGGATATTGAAAAAGAAGAAAGAGTTCAGATGGAAAAGGACAGGGAAATGGCAAAAGCTCTAGCTGCTGAACTGAATGAAGCTTATCAACAGAGTATGGCAACTGAAATTGCACAGAAGAAAGCTGCAAGTATGAAGAAATCTGTGGTGAAAACAGTTGCAAAAAAGAGAAGACCCTCAAAGACATTCCTAGGTACCCAAGAGAGAAACAAGATGATTATATTTCTCAAAGGTGCTGTAGGAGTCAAAAAGGAGATGTTCTCCAAAATGTCTTTTGAGAAGATCAAAGAGCTCTATGATTCAGAGATGTTAAAGCTTCAGGGAAGTGAAACCGCTAGGGTGGAGATGGAGAAGAGGATGAAAGAAAGTAATGACTTTGATTGTCAAAAGCCATTTCCAGATGAGCAAGAAACACCCCCTAAGAAAGAGACCACTCTGGGAGAAAGTCTAAAGACTTTAAAGAGAACCAAGATGATGGCAAGGAGAAAGCCAATCAAGAAGCCTAGAGTATCTGAAGAAGAGGCTGAGAAGGCTGCTGAAGAAGAAGGAGCAACTGAGTCATCCAAACTGAAAGAGCCAACAAACACAGATGATGTAAATTTGTATATGGTAGTGATGGACAAAGTGCCTGAACCAATTTCAACAGAACCTGTAGGAGTTAAGCCTCCTGAGGTCATTCACTGGGATACATTGACAGTGGATGGAAAGGAATACATAAGGCTAAAAAGGAAGGATGAAAAGTATGAAGTGTTCAACACATGGGCAAAAATTGTCAGAACATGTTCTAGATCAGATCTTGAAGAGATGTTTGAGATAGGAATGAAGTTGTATGCAGATATTCTAAAGGCTCCAGGGATTTCAATTACAAAACTGGTAATGGAGTATCTGTGTATGATGTTCAAACCTGAAGAAGTAAAGCACTTGATCAAGGATGTCTTCAAATCAGTAAACAGTTGGACTCTATATGAAATTAGTGGAGTATATACAGTGACTTTGGATTTAAATCACACTGAATACTTCCTAGTGGATAGAGTATATAATCATAGCAGATTGAAGCTACATGCCATGCTGAAGAAAAAGTTAAGGTGTGTTCCAGATTCAGAAATGGCTAAATACTTGATTCAAAGAACCATCAATCAGAGTTTGGGATTGGATGCAAACACTGGTATTTAGGCATTGATAGAGTTTTGGGAGCATCTTGAAGAAAATTTGAAGAACTTGACTTCTCTTCCTAAAAGTCAAGTTAGGGGGAGATTGTTGGGAACTGAAGAATTCATCAAGTATGGTTAATGCTGCTGGTTCAAATTACTATTGCTAGAAGACTTAAAGGTTAATACTGCTGAGTGTTACTACTGCTAGTAGTTAATACTGCTAGTCAAAGTTAGTGCTGCTTGAACAAAGTTAGTACTGCTTAGCTAGTTAGTACTGCTAGTGGTTAGTACTGCTTAGTAGTTAATGCTGCTAGAAGGAAGTTAATGCTGCTGAAGATTAATACTGCTTATATGATGAAGATTCGTATGAAAGGATATACATGGAAGCTTAGAGATATACATAGAAGATATACTGAAGATATTTTATTTTTTGTAATTATCTTTGTATTCAGTATATATATTGTATTGTTTAGAATAGTTAGATAACTTTAGTTTTCATTCTTTTAGAGAAAAAATCAACCTCAAGGCATAGATCCTAATTCTAGAGAAGTAGAATTCGTATTGGTGAGCCTGTTCATCAATATTGAGGTTGAGTGAGTAATCTTGTAACTTCAAAGCATTCAATACAAGTTTACAGTTAGTTCTTCATATTTTCTGTATTGATTTACTGTTTAATTGAATATCAAAGTGTTATTCCGCAAACTTCTTTGATATTGTTTCTGAGAATTAATTCTTGTTGAGAATTCGATCCTGACATGAACACAAATCAGAACTCTTGAAACTTTTGAAATTCTTTGAAATCTTTGAAACTTTGAGACAACTTTGAGGAATCTTTGATCTTGTATCTTCATCTCTTGTGATCTCTGTACCGTCTTCGGAAAAACAAACTTTCACGCTTGATTTATCTTTGAATCATCTTCAGAACTTTCTAAAATCATCTTTATTCGGAACTTGAATCATCTCGGAATGATTTCTTTTCACTAATCTTGAATAAATTGAACTCTCTGAATTTCTCCACAAATCTTTTCACATTGAACTTTCTTTCTTTATAACTTTCAAATTGATCTTTGTAAATTTCTCCCCCTTTTTGATGATTGTGAGCATCATGATCATCAAAACTTCTTCAATTTCAGCACTTTCTTTGATTTCCCCCTTTTTAATGACTAACAATCCCCCCTTCATAATAATTTGACATTCTACGCCCGTTGATCTGATTATCCGTCAATTCATGAAATGTATATATCCGAATCTTTTCAAATTCAGACATAATGAACAATGTAACCCTGATTCAACAGACGAAACATTTAATATGCCTGTAAGTAGCACGGAGCCACTTTGTACAACGGATGTACATTGGAAAGGATCTTTTGTGATGATCACTCCCCCAAGGCTTCCATTCAATCATCGAAAAACCACAAATGGATTTTCTATGAATGTTATGACAAGAAAACTAATTCCTTGTGTCCTCGTGCAAGTGTAGAAATAATTGAAGCTACTTAGCTTGATCAGGCTCAAATTGTGTAAACTGTTGAGACAACAACAAATATTACACGGACTAAATGTGCATGAAATAGGTGCGAAGGTGGGGCAACTTTCCTTCTATTTAAATATCTAAATCTTCCGATTGAAGACCAGATAGCATATATGATGCGTTCCCAAAGAAAATGAAACATTTCTTTGTTAAGAAAGAAATGAGTGGCTGGTGGGGTTAATGCAAGAGTTGGCATGGGCTCACTGCCTTTTTCAATGATGGTCACCAAAGAATGTGAACCAATCAGAAGATGTGGATTCCCGGCTCAGAAAGTGGTTGGTGCAGAGTTTTGATATTCTTTTAACTCTGTTCTCACACCCTCTTTATTTTTAACATTTAAGCTCACTTCTAACCAAACTCTCTTTTCCATTTTCCCGCTCCACACAATGAGAAAAACTCAACCGGATGAGTTATCTCCCCCACTCTTTGATTTATGACCCCTCACCCCTCAATCACTCAAGAATAACTTCCGGGGTAGGAAACACTAGTTTACGTGAATCCACGGAAGTTCTTATAAGCTCATACATGAATCCCATGTAAGTCCTATAAAGAATGGTTGTTCAACAGTTTAACTAAACAGTTAAGCACAAAATTGTATGATAACATTGTCAAAATGTATGCTCATGAGATTTGAGCAATTGAACTTTGAAGATTTCTCAAAACAAAGATATTGAATGAATGAAATGAGATTTGAGCAATTGCAAACGGGGGTATTACCATCAAAAAATTGGTTCGTTATGAGATATTGTAACAACAAATTAAAATGAAGTACTGAACCTATGTGTGTGAATACTTTACAGTATATGGATAAGATAATACACACGTATTTATCTTTAGAAACACACGGTCAGTTAAGCATTAAAGCTCAAAATTGAAAAACATTTAAAATCACACTTCTAAATTCATGAAAACTTTTGAGAATCAGAAGTGGTTTGAACATTTCAGAAACTGTTTTTCATGCTTGAAAGTTGTTCTTCTTTCAAAAAATCAGAGATCTAGATCAGAAGATACTTACCTTTAAGCTCCCCCTCAAATCATGATAGAATGATTTAGATTCTGATAAGCTCCCCCTGGATATTTGCATTATATCCTCATTATAAACATTTAAGAACGGGTCCTGATCTGTTGTAATCAGAAGCCAACACCTTTACTCCCCCCTAAATTAAGCATGTAAAATATGTCAGTGAAAAAGCACAAGATAGAGATCAGATACAACTCTCTGTTGAATTGTAGATCGTCATATCTTCCAAATACATTGTCAATGAAAAAGCACATGATAGATGTTGGGAACTGAAGAATTCATTAAGTATGGTTAATGCTGCTGGTTCAAAGTTACTACTGCTAGAAGACTTAAAGGTTAATACTGCTGAGTGTTACTACTGCTAGTATTATTAATACTGCTAGTCATAGTTAGTGCTGCTTGAACAAAGTTCAAACTGCTTAGCTAGTTAGTACTGCTAGTAGTTAATGCTGCTTAGTAGTTAATGCTGCTAGAAGAAGTTAATGCTGCTGATCATGGTTAGTGCTGCTAAAGAGATTTGGATGGAAAGAATGACAGCTGGATAATCTGAAGATTATGGAAGCTTAGAGATATACATGGAAGATATACTGAAGATATTTTATTTATTGTAATTTTCTTTGTATTCAGTATATATATTGTATAGTTTAGAATAATGAGTTAACTTTTGTTTTCATTCTTTTAGAGAGAAAATCAACCTCAAGGCATAGATCCTAATTCTAGAGAAGTAGAATTCGTATTGGTGAGCCTGTTCATCAATATTGAGGTTGAGTGAGTAATCTTGTAACTTCAAAGCATTCAATACAAGTTTACAGTTTGTTCTTCATATTTTCTGTATTGATTTTCTGTTTGATTAAATATCAAAGTGTTATTCCGCAAACTTCTTTGATATTGTTTTTGAGAATTAATTCTTGTTGAGAATTCGATCCTGACAATAGAGATCATATACAACTCCCTTTTGAATTGTAGATTGTCAAATCTATCGGATGCAATGTATTTCAGAAAAGTATGTACTCCCCCTTGATGGATGATTTCCTCATTTGAGTATTGGAATACAATCTTTTCACTGGAGTAAGGTCTTTTGATCACTGAAGTACAAGTCCTAAACTATTGTGTTTAGAAGTCAAACTTCGTTGAAGTACGGGTTCTAAGTTGATGTACTTAGAAGCCTTGGTTCTCTTACTTCCCCTTGACAGTAGGTGTCTGCAACACATAATCAACTTTAGGCTTTGGTACCCACTGGTATTTGGGTCCATGAATGTTAGTTGCAGTTCGAATGAGAGAAATAGAATAAAAACCATACCAAAAATGATCACTGGTCTTGTGAATAGGATCATGTGTACGGCAATAAGAACAATAGTATTTCTTTCCTGACAACCTGATTAATTGATCTCTCAAGTAGATATGATCAGGTTTACCTTTACGCGCATTGTTCTTCTTGGCTTTGTGTGTATGTACACATGATTTCTTTCCTTTCAGCTCATCTTTCTTCTCATCTTCAATTGGTTTCTTCTTCCAGAATAGTTCCTATTCTTTGTATCTCCTTCTTCTTTGATGTGTACCTGAACCATCTATATTTCTATCATAGAAAAGGTTAGTATTACGAATCTGATCAGAAGATTTAACTGACCTTTTTGAAGAAACAGTGATCTGATTTGAACTTGAGGCTGTATTTTTAAAGTCAGCTGAATCATTTCGAGGTGTGTGAATTTTTGACTCTGGAGTCATTTGCTCAGTCACCACCACCTTTGAAACAATCTTTTCAAGCTCTTTAATCTTTGAAGCAAGGTTGTCTCTTTCTTTCACGAGAAGGTCAATCTTCGTCTCAAACTCAGACTTCATTTTATTCTCTTTCAGTGCACTCTCAGATAGTTCAGATAACTTGACAGTCAACTTTCTAATCTCAGTCTCAAACATGCTTCTTTCTTCTTCAAATCCCTTCTCAGCATCCTTTCTCTGGCCGGGATATTTCTTTGAAGAATCCAACATTCTTTTGTTCAAAGGCCTTTTTTTGTCCTTGGCAAACTTTTCTCTTTCCAAAATAGTCACTTTTTCAAAAATAGAAATTTGTTGAGAAATCTTGATAGATTTAAGCTCAACTATCTTCTTCTCTTCACAATACTTTCTTGAAAAATCTGATAACTTCTTTGAAAATCCTTTCTTTTCACTCTCAAAATCATCTTTATCTTTGACAATCTTTTGTTCCAAATCAGATATATTCTTTCGAAGCTCATTATTAGCATCTTCCAGACTCTTAATCTTCTCCTCATAACTTTCAATAAAATATGCTTGCTGGATTTGAACCATTTGATTTTCCATATCTGAGATCTTTCTCTTCAGCTTTGTGTTCTCATATTCCAATTCTCTTGCTTTTAATAAACACTTTGTCCCTGACATCGTCCATTCAATACAATCCCACAACTCTTTTCATGTCATCTTGTAGGTATTTATTTGACCAGAAATTTCACGAGAAATGTCACGAAAAAGTTCACTAGAAATACTACTTGTCACATAATTTCGATCTATATTATCAGCCCTTTGTCTTTTCACTTGTTCCTCAGTACAATCTTTTATTGGAATTTGAGGTTTCATCTCTCCTTCAGTTAATGATAATCTGATATAGTAACTCAACTCATGTTTATCTACAAAGTTTAAAAAATTAACTTTCCACTTTTCGTAATCTCCTTTGATCAGCTTTGGTGTGTCCATCCTATTACAAAAAAAATCCTTTAGTTATCTTGAATGAGAAATTAGCTTGATATGAATGATCGTTCCCAAACAATTCAGAAAAGTTTAACTGAAAGTCAAACTTAGATCACAAAAAATAATCTTAGAAAAATTCAACTCTAAAACTCTCTGAGCATTGAAACTCCTCTCAAATTTCTTGAACTTGAACTTGCAGATCACTTGAAACTCTTAAAGCACACAAATCATACAATAAACTCACAAACCCAACAATGTAACCATGAACTCTTTGATAAAATAATCATGAACTTGAAAACCAAGTGAACTTTACAGCATGAACTTGCAAACTGCATAACCTGAAACTTGCAAGACAAATGGAATTTTAGCATTAAAACTCACATATTACATGAATTTTGAAACTAGCAGAACTCATGAATTAGCAAACTGTATAGAATTTCAGCATGGAAACTTGCATATCATATAATCATGAACTTGCAAGTTGCCTTGAAAAATTGAGTGACCTGAAATGCGCAAATCAATTAAGTTTGAATCGCACAAACCAAATGATTTGGAAAGCGCAAAACAAAATATCAAGATGGCGCAAAACAATTAAACTTAAATGGCGCAAATCAATTTGGGCTTGAACATGCAAATCAATTGGCGCAAATCAAATTTAAACTTGCACCGCTCCACTAACTTTTGATAGCCAATCAAATTTGAATCATCTTTTGAAATTTGCAGCCATCGATTGCCATTTTTGAAGCCACCGTCCCATTATCAATTTAACATCCAATTGAATTTGATTCTCAATTTAAAAACCATAGCCACCGATTGATTTTCAATCCACAGATGGTGGTCATGTGGTTTCCACCATCCCATTAACAAGAATCAACCAATCATGTTGGAACTCAAACTCCACTAACTTGTAACTTGAATCTGGCGCAAATTTTATGAAGATGGCGCAGGATTGATGATGGTGGCGCAAAACAAATAGAACTCCTTAGCTTGTATGATGATGGTGGCGCAAAATAGAAGACTTTGAATGGCGCAAACTGAATTAACTTGTAACCTTCAAATTAATTCACCGCCCCACTAACACTTGGAGGCTATTGTCGGCCACACAAATTTTAAACCAACGTCGGCCATAAACTCAATTCACTAACCACCGCCCCATTAACAATTAATCAAACAATCACAAATTTTGATTCCATTAGCGCAAACTTGATGGATTTTCAAAACTCACAGATTACTTTGATCATAAACTTGCAGATTGAATTAAACATGAACTCGCAGGAACTTGCAGGCTGTGTGAATCAGAACTCGCATATCATGAAGTTATCGTGTTCTTGAACATTTTTCCACAGAGCAATCCAAATTGATTAAATCCTGAAAATGAAAACATGAAATTGCACAGGAATGATCTATTAAGCATATAGAACATATTTCCAATGTCAATTTCTGATTAAAAAACAACAAAACATATGGATTTGATCAAGAACAACTCGACATCTTTAAACTGAAAAAATCGAATTTGCAATCTGATTTTGTGATTGATTTGTGAAATTGTGTGACTACAATGTGTTTCCTGACTAAAATCGATCACAATGAAATCAATTTCACTCCTAAACAACAATTTGAGTGTTTTGTCCTTCAGTGGGGATCAATTTCACTCACAAACAATTTGATTTAACAGAACACAATAAGAACATATCTGCGTTCTTGAAATTTTCAAGAAAATTTCAACAAAGTGATCCAAAATTCCAGATTTCAAACTAATTTTATGTTCAAATCATTTATGAAAATGTTTGGTACGGCTCTGATACCAATTGTGAATGTAATTTCCCAATCAAATCAAGCAATATCTCAAACAAGATCTAACAATCAAAGTCTAGAGAGAGAAAGTAGAGAGAGAAAGTCACAATCTTCTATATCACACGTATGAATATTACAATGAGGTTCTTACAAACTAACAAGGCACTAAGACTATTTATACCACAACACTATGCAAAAACTTACTAGCTAAGGATCTAATACAGACTTGACTAAACTTGACTAAGACTTTGTTGACTTTACATCTTTGACTTACTACATTAAATCTTGGATACAATATTATGACCTAACAATTAGACTATGACCTTCAGCTATCAAAGATTCCAATCTATTGCGATAACACTAGTGCCATCACTATAACAAACAATCCGGTACTACACTCAAGGACAAAACACATCGAGATCAGATATCATTTTATCAGAGATCATGTGATGAATGGTGATAATGAACTCCACTTTATCCCCACTAACTATCAGCTCGTTGATCTTTTTACCAAACCTCTTGATGAGACAAGATTCAACTTTCTCATCAGTGAGCTTGTAATGTTAAATCTTGAAGATTGACTCTTCACCTTTCACGTATTATGTCAGTAAGTGTTCCCCCTCATCATCTGCTCTCTGCCTAAATATATCTGACTCTCAGATATGTTCCCTCATTCCCTATCATTGAATGATATTAAGTAAGTTTAAAAAAAAATCAAAATCAAATCACTCACTTTGCTTAAGTGGTTAAAAGCTTTTTGAAAATAAAACTTATCACTGACAATTTCTAATAAGCCAAGATAACAAGATCTGTAGAGAGAGAATCTAGAGAGAGAAAGTGTGCGCTCAAAAGTAACAGTATATTGAATTCAAAATGTGAAAAGTTCTTACAAGCAAACAAGCCAAGAGGACTTAAATACCTCAAGGCACTTACAAGATAGAAAAGAACAATAAACACTGACAGATAAAGGAAATAAATACAATGATTACTATATAATCAGATCTAACAATCTCCCCCTTAGTAATCATTGGCGCCGAGGTCTTCAAAAAAAAATCTTCAAAAACAGCATTAACCATCTAGGCGACTTTGAAGGATCATTGACGTTCTTCTCGTTGACGTAGTCTGTTCAGCCCAACTAACACTTCCAATCGTCGCAGAGTTGAACAGAGATTCAGTCTATCTTGAATAGTAGCAAAAGATCTACGGATCAGACGAATTTCATCATTTTCAAAAAAATATGACTCTCTTCTTGTTTCCAAAAACTTTCTTCTAGCCTCTTGTAGACGATTCTCCAACTGAAGTTTGATCACCTTTAGAGTTCCATCAGAGTAATATCCAATCTCATCAAATCGTAGAAAGAATTTTTCACTTGAGTTGTTCTTATATACTACTCCGTATGGATCTTCGAAAATGGTGAATAACGGATAAGACACTAGATTCTACAAACTCCGGTTGGGCCTTTCAAGATTAACCACAGGCTGAAAGCTTTCGACGGACATCTGGAAGTCAAAAACACGATAAAATCGGATCTGTCGTCGAATGAATCGTTTAATAACAAAAAGTGTTTGAGAAACATCCTGAGTCCGGTGATAAAGATTCCTGAAGTGATCATATAATAATTCAACATCATCAATTGAAAGATCAGTGAAATCAGCCTCTGAAAAGTTGTACCGCTTGCAGTCTCTTCTTTCCACTTCAAGGTCTGGATACCAGATGTTCAAAAACTTATTAAATGTGACACTGAGTACTCGAACTATTAGATGAGGAGAAGCAACGGTGTTATTCTTTTTGCGCTGGCACTTGATAAACGCTAAGTATTCATGCTGATAAGCTTCTGATTCTTTCTCTACTCCAAGTATGGCATATATATTGATTGTCCTTCTTCTAGAAACAAAGATGTTACTTTGGATATCTTCAAGAAAAGTTGTTCTGAGTCTAGAAGCCATATATCTCTGCTGTAGATTTCTCTGCCTTTGCTGCCTAGTTAAAGCTTCTCCTTCTTCTAGAAGAGATGGAGGAATTACTGGTTCGGAAGAAGGAATATCTGCTTGAGCTCTAGATGACTGACTGACTTCAAATGCACTTGACGGAATATTGGTTGTCAGAGCAGAACTAGTTACTGGAGTAGATGAAGGTTGATCATCTTCTGGAATCTCACCTTGACTCGGAAGATCACCATATAGCAATTCAGCCTCTTTTGTATCTGATGCATCCAGGAAAACATTATCATCCTCTGTATCAGATAAGATGATGATATTGTTGCAATCTTCTTCTTTAACTTGAGCAACTTTATCAAATCTAATTTCTTCATCATCATCTGAAGTTATCTCTATGAAGTTCGCGAAGAAAGATCTCATGTCATTTGCTGCTTCCGACTCTTCAACTTCATGAGCTCTACCTGAGACATCTGGATCCACATAAACTACAATTTGCATATTATTAATATTTGCTTCAAACAGATTAAATTCATTATGCAAAGCAGTTACATCAGCATTGTCAACCATGACATTCACTAAATCTTGGATACTGCAATCTTGAACTGTATCAGCAGTCTTTTCTCTATCTCCAGCCACTTCTTTTTGAACAACTTCTCGTGCTTCAGAAGACCCTTCTGTTCTTTGTCTCTTTGCCATCTCCCCCTCATGGCCTTGATGATCGGGATCATCTTGGTCATGTCGGCGTTTAAGAGACGGGCCAGCCTCAGTCCTGCATGATTGCTCTAGATGATCAATCTTGTTAGATAAATCGGAGAAAGCTTGTGACATAAAAGAACGAAGATCAGATAAGTTGGATCTAACGTCTGATCTGAATTCCTGAAATTCATGAGATAAAGCATTAATGCGATCAGAATCTGAATAGGAAGAAACTGGAGGCGGCGTTGGCTGGAAGTTCCTCAGCAGAGAGATCAAATCAATCTTGATGTTGTAGCGGAGACATAGATAGAAGACGCGCATAAAGAAGATCAGATAGCTCAGAAATCGGAGAATCATGAATAGAAGCCCTTGAAATATCCGCAGACTGAGTGAATATTGACGGAAAAGGAAGAGATACAATCAGTGATGTAGATGAAGACACCGCAGAAGAAGGTTTTCGAAGAATCACCCCTAAAGGACGACGGAAAAGAATCTCAGGAGGAATAACCGAAGTATCTATCTCTAGCATTTTCCCTTTGAAAAACGACTTCAGCTTGTTAATATCTTCTTGCTTTTGAGCATCCACCCTTTCTGAGAATTGACGAATTGCCTCATTCAGAGTTGTAAATTTCTCCGAAGAGACACGTGCAGGAACCATAGAAAGCTCAATAGCAGAAACAGTGGTAGCAGTAACATAAACAGTAAAAGAAGTAGGAGCTTGACTCTGTGTTTGAGTGGAGATTTGAGTAAATGAGATATCCAGTTCATCAACGTTTAGACGGAAAGCAGAGGGATCAATAGATACCGATTCATCTTCTGAAACATCTTCTGGGACAACAACCACTTCCGGTGTTCTTATTCTCCGTTCATACACTTTCATGTTGGGTTGATCGGCATCATCATCACCATCGTCTGAATCACTTGTTGTGTTTTCACCATCATCAGAAAGATCAACATTTGTCGCATCATCATTAGCAACTCCAGTTTCATCAGGATTAGCATCTTCTCTAACATCAGCAGTAACAGTAGTGGCTTCAGCTTCAATAGCAACATTGACAGATTCCACGTGATGAGTAGCAACGTCTTGTGGTGTTGCAGAAAGATCAACATCTGTCTCTAGTGTAGTCGCAACGGCAGTAACTATTTCCTGAGTAGTTGCTTCAACTTGCTCTTCATGAGTAGTACCAGCTGGAGTGCCATGAGAAGGTTCTTCCTGTTCAACCTCTATAAATTCATTTTCTAAACAATAATCGATGACACTGTAATTGGTCATGTCAGCATAATTGGCAATAAGACCATAAGGAATGGTCATAGAAAAAGTGAAGGACTTCTTCTGTTTCTGAAGATAAAGCATCTCGGAATCCTGAACTTGCGGCCAAGATAATCTTCGTGGAATGGACGGATTGCTTCGAAACATGCTTCTAATAATCAGCTTGAGAAACCTGATAAAAGGAATGAACTTTCGTCGCTTGTTGGTTAACTTGTCTTGCACTACTTCAGAAAGCTCGGTCCAGAAAATAATCGTATAGTCGACATGCAGGTCATAGACTACTGCATGGAACAGTCGAAGATAGTGAAGACTAGAACTATCTGTGCCGGTATGTTTAGAAGTTAAGCACCTGTTGATGACAGAATATAAAGAATACCAGACAGGAGGAAGATTAGACTTGTCAAAGTCTACAACCTTTTTCAGTGAACCAACATAGCCTAGTCGTTTGATGCCCTCAAAAACTTCCTCTTCGGATGGAAAGTTATCATACGTTGTCCTTCCAGGTCTAGAAGTAGGCTCAGGAAGCTCAAGAATCAAATGTAAACGCTTGTAAGAAAGATATGAATCAAATTGATCAATTTTGAGATCAAATCGATGAGGACGTGCCAGTTCGTTCTTAGTGATGGTGTGCCAGACTTGCTGAACGTAGACTTCCGGAACATCAGCAACTGAACAGAGAGCTTGAGAGAGCGGATGTCCACGAAGAATGGAGCGTATGACAGGATGAATCTTGATGCGATCAAAGTCAAAAAAGTAGTTGTTAGGCTTATAAGGCATGTACATGATGTTAGGGAACACATTATTTGGAGTTTGCCTAGATATAGAAAGATCAGCCCCAACAGACGGCATAGGTGTATCATGAGATGCCTGATCAGCCGGATCCTCAAGAACGACATTCTCGTCTTGAATCATTGTATCAGTATTTGTTCGAGAAGACATGATAACCTGAAACACAAAAACAAAACAAAGTTAAACATCCAACAGAAAACACGGAAAAAAAATTCCAAGTATGGTTTGCGGGTCCTTAAGGGAACACAAAGGAAGAAATGCGTGACCTGAAGGGAACGCATAGGAAGGAATGCGTGTCCTTAATGGAATGCAAAGCATACTTTGAAACATCGAAACACACAATGAGTTTGCGTGTCACTAAGGAGACGCAAGATAGACTTTGCGTGTTCTTAGTGAGACGTAAACTACACAAAGAACGAAACAAACAAACTAGAAGAATGCGGGTCACGGGTGAAACGCATAGTGCACTATGCGGGTCTAAAGGGACACGTAAAGCGCACTTTGCGTTTCTTGTTAGAAACACACAATATACTTTACGGGTCTAGTAAGACACGCAAAGAATACTTTGCCGTTCTAACAGGACACGCAAAGTAGCCTTTGCGGGTCTCAAAGACTTGAACAAAAACCCTAGAACTCGTTTGTTCGAACCCGAAAACCACAAAACAAAAATCTAAGCACAAAACAACGAAATTAAACCAAAACAAAACATACCTGATTGTCGATTATAAGATCTAAACAAATCCTAATACGCAAATCGATCAAAATCAACTCGAATCTGAGTTTTTAGAGATCGATGAACAGTGAAAAATCGCAAGTCAGATAAAACCCACAATAAGAGACCAATAATGAAATCAAAACAAAGTAATGGAACACTAATCAAACTACAAACATAGAACGAAAAACAAAAACATACCTGAAATTCCAAAGTCACAATCTGAAATGAATTAGTTGAGAATGCAAGAAGAAAAACACAGAGAGAATGGAGGGAAGATGAATAGTCAAACAAGTTCAAAGGGAATAAAAACACACTTAAAAAAAAATAACTATGAGAAAATTACCTGATAAACCCCCATTACTCCCCCTACACAAATGCACAAAATTTATCAAATTAGTTAAGCATTTGCATAGTAATTTCAGAAATACTTACCTTATGAATTTCTGAAAATCACAAGAAGTAATTAATTAGCAACATTCACTCCCCCTAAAAAATAGAACATTAGCAGATATGGAACCCAAATATACACTCCCCCTCGAAAAATGCACAGACCATATGACAAAAACACAGATAGCAAACATAAAGACATCAATATGAAAGATGATCTTATGGAATATAAATTTTGTAAGAACTGAATATATAAAATTTTAAACACTAAACAAATTAAAGTCTACTCAGTAAAATTTCTCAGATTTATTAATCAGTTGAAATCAAACATGAGTTGTTGGATACAGAAAGAAGTTTCATTGCATATCAAGTTAAGACATGTTCAGTTTCAAATACATGCAGGTATCTATTCAGTGTGCTCGCATGCGATCTTGGATTAGCTTCAAGAAAAATGCAATTCTAAACATAAAATGGAGAACTTTGCATTTACATACACTAAGACATCAAGAATTAAGATTTTCACAAAGTTACAGATTTATCGCAGCTCAAAATATATCACCAAGTATCAAGAGATGTGTGCTCATTGGCATCTTTTAACAGTGTGCTCATTGGCATCTTCACATGAGTGTGCTCTTTGGCATCTTTTAAGCGTTGTGCACTGTGGCATCTTTTAATCAAAGAGTTTATTAAGTAAAGAACATGTCGTAAACGTAACTTTCTATCTGATCCTATCGCAGGATTTGGGTTAGCCGCTCCCAGACCAGTTGGCCTTAGGGGACTAGGTGTCAAGCACCCCTTGGAACTTACTCTCCCGGATCAGAAAGGCTACATCGACATATCCTAAACCCATTCATACCAGTAAAACATGACTTTCGATCTGGTTCTATAGAAGGATTTCTGTTCGATCACTCCCAGATCAATTGACCTTAGGGGACCAGATGTCGAGCATCCCTCGGAATTTACTTTCCCAAACCAGAAAGGTCACAGGTACAAACTTTTAAACTCAAGGATTTCTGTATTTTAAATGCTTAAAAATAATATCATCTCAATAACTCAGATCTATATCGAATAGCTTAGCCCATATTTTCATTACGATCTACAATTCTGATCACTTAGGATGTTTATGCAAAGTAAACCATAAAAATGCCGACTTACATATCTTTAAAGCAGTATCTAAAGCATCAAGCATGTTGCTGACTTTTTGATGTTTGTAAGATTTGAAAATTGAACATATAAAACTTTAATATAAATAAAGCGACTTGTAAAAGATCCTAGAAACACATTCTATTCAAAAGAAAGAAAATCTGAAAGATTTTACTTTATAGAGTAAAATTTGTAAAGATTTAAACTTTTAAGTTCAACATGCCGATTTTGGAAAGCAAAAAGTTAAAACGTTTTTCATCCAAAGCTTTTGAAAATATATCAGCAAGTTGGTATTCAGTTGGGACAAAATATAACTCAATAGTACCTTCTTCCACGTGATGCTTTATAAAATGATATCGCATGTCTATGTGCTTGGTCTTGGTATGCTGGACAGGATTGACCGATATCGCAATCGTGGACTTGCTGTCACAATAGATTGGCACCGTCTTGTATAGAATTCCGTAATCACGAAGTTGCGTTTTCATCCACAGCACTTGAGCACAGCAACTAGCTGCAGCAACGTATTCAGCTTCGGCTGTTGATATTGACACGCAATTTTGCTTTTTTGACGCCAAGCTTATCAGTCTGTCACCCAGAAACTGGAGATGACCAGAAATACTTTTCCTGTCCATTTGATTACCACCATAATCTGCATCAGAGTAAGCAATCAAACTATAATCAGAACTTTTAGGATACCATAATCCTAAATAAGGAGTTCCTTTGATATATCTGAATATGCGCTTGACTGCTAGTAGATGCGATTCCTTAGGATTTGCTTGAAATCGGGCACAAAGGCATATGGAGAACATGATATCTGGTATACTTGCTGTCAGATACATTAGCGATCTGATCATCCCCCGATATGTCTTAACATCGACAGCTTTTCCATCTGGATCAAGTCCGATCTTAGTTCCATGAGCCATGGGCGTGCCAATCGAAGATGATTTGTCCAAATTGAATTTCTTCAAAAGGTCAAATATGTACTTCGACTGGTTGATAAAAATACCATCTGGAAGCTGCTTTACTTGTAAGCCGAGGAAGAAGTTGATTTCTCCCATCATGCTCATTTGAAACCTGGAGGTCATTAGATCAGAAAACCAAGTACATAGAGATTGATTAGTAGCACCAAATATTATGTCATCTACATAAATTTGAACTAAGCAGATATCCAAGTTAGAACGATATATAAACAACGTGGTGTCGATTTGAGCAGAAAGGCAGAAAGGCAGACAACTCATCGTACCATGCTCGAGGTGCTTGTTTCAACCCGAATAAAGCTTTATCGAGGAAATATACGTAATCGGGATGATCTTTGTCCACAAACCCCTCTGGTTGAGATACATATACTTCTTCTATCAGTTTACCAATGAGGAAGGCAGTCTTGACATCCATTTGATATACGGTGAAGTTTCGATAAGCCGCGAACGCGAGAAACATCCTGATAGCTTCTAATCTAGCAACCGGTGCAAAGGTTTCGTCATAGTCAATCCCTTCTTGCTGTCGATATCCTTTGGCTACCAATCTGGCTTTGTTGCGAACAACGATACCATCTTTGTCCTTTTTGTTCTTGAATATCCACTTGGTTCCTATGATGCTTTTACCTTTTGGCCGTGGAACAAGTCTCCAAACTTTTAGCGAGTCAAACTGATTGAGCTCCTCTTGCATTGCTAAAATCCAGTTTGGGTCTTCCAACGCTTCAGATACTTTGGTAGGTTCAATCTTGCTTAGGAAGCAAGTATACAAACATTCGTTGGAAGAAGCTGTTCTGGAGCGAGTAGAAACACTTGCTTGAGGATCCCCAATAATTTGATGGATTGGATGAGATCTTGTCCATTTTGTTGTATGAGGGAGAGTGTTGGTCCCGAAGGTGCTTAACAAGTTTGTAGAAGGGGGGGGGGGGTTGAATACAAACACGGAAATTAAAGTTTAATAAATTGTTTATTGATAAATCAAAATACAATTTACAAGTTTGTTGCGGAATAAGATTAAGACAGACTCAATCTAAACAAACTTAAGAAACACTAAGATGGTTGCACAAGAAATTCAGAGAATGGGGGATTTTTAGAGAGATAGAAAACAAGGGTTTCTATTTTGGAGTTCAAGGATTGAGCACACCTTCAGATGAAGGGGTGAGCTTCCTATTTATACCCTATGCATTAAATGCATGGCAGAGTACTTTACATGTGGCATTCATAGATTGGCTTTGGTAGTCTCACTTTTGGAGACATGCTTTTGGCCGCTTTATGAACAGTGTAGTTGACAGAGTTGGTGTACGATTTGTGGCAGAGACGTGTCCGTTCTGATACATCGTACTGGTTGTGAAAGGTAAGACAAAAGAAAACTTGAGGCATAAGCTTTGTGATCGTTGATCGCTGAGTATCTCTTTCAGAGATAAAGAAGTTCAGCTATCGCTGAATCTTTTCCTCAGGCTTCTTCGCGTAAGTAGATGTCTGATCTTCGCTGATATCCGCATCAGGTCACTAGTAGACTTATCTATTGTTCAGTGGCTTCGTCTTCGATTCAGCTATGAACTATTTTGACGCGAGACTTGTCTTCAGGGATTACGTTAACTGTGTTACATAGGAAACGATCAGTGATGACTGAACAGACTCAGTTTGATCGCTGAAAGTGAAACACATACATATTAATGTTTACAGAAAGGTCATCAGCGATAACTGAACAGACTCAGTCTGATCGCTGATGATGAAACACTAATACATATAATAACGTAATTTTCACTAAGTATAAAAGAGGGTCTTTATCAAATCACTGAGAGAGTTTGGATCAACAATCTCCCCTATTTGATAATGACAAAGTAACAAAAGAAAATTACTTTTGATTCAAAATATAGGAATAAAAAGGACTCATAGAATGCATGTCCCAATTACTATTTTGAGGGATCTTTTACAGTACTGATAGGGTTAAGTACATCACTGCTATTTTCATTTAATTCAGGGATGGAATTACAAGATATGAAAAAACATTACAAGTGAGTAACTAACTACTGTAAGTATAACTAACAGATTACAGAGAAGAAAACTAATCTATCAGCTATTAAAAGAAGATTTGGGAGGATTGATCATATACTCAGGTATTTCTTCTCCTTTCTGTCTTCGTTCCAAAGATTCTTTACTGATAATTTCTTTAATTTCTTCAGCAGCAGGGAAGAAGTCACACCATAAGCATAAGAGATCCTTGAGATGATTCAGAGGACAGATAGGAATCTCAGAGATTCTTTGAAATCTGAGTTCCTCATCATCATCTCTGAAGAATATTCCATAAGGATTGTTGATTACTTGACCAGCTTGGAAAGGACCACCAGGAGGCAGAGATAAGTCCAGAACTGAAAGATCAGGAGGAGGACCAAACAGTGCATCTCTTGAAAATTTGATAGAAGTTTCATTCCTGATGATGGCGACATCTTCAGAGGAGGAGGACCCAATTTTTCTCTTGAGTTTCAAAGATTTGGGAGGAAGAGGAGATGGCAGCTTTAGTACAGAAACGACTCTATTTATGAGGGCTTCAAGAAGTCCTTCAACGTAGCCTCTGTATGTAGATTTGGATTTTTTCAGCGCATCCCAGAACTCTAACCATTCCGTAAATCCGAACTTCCCCAGGTTTGCTTTTCAGCTTTTTGTCCTTAACTTGAGAGGATTGAATCTTTAAAGCGAGTTGGGCATCTCGTTTGCATTCAGCGATCAGCTTCTCAGCTTTGGCAGATTCTTCTCTTTCAGCGTCAGTGAGGAAGTCGAGCTCTGTGGATGTTTGAAGAGGGATTTTCAGCCGTTGACTTTCTAGTTGAGCGATCATTTCAACTCTTTTCTTTACCACTTCCTCTGACCAATGAGATGGTCGAGAGGGCCTTCCTGGATGGACCAGGGAATCTTCTTCTTCTTCTTCATCAATCTCAGCGATAGAGATTGGGATTATTTCTTCAGCGATAACAGCTGGAATTATTTGTAGTTCAGAACCCTTAAGCAGGGGTGAGAACTGTCTGGTTAGAAAAAGAAGGAAAGAAGGGATAAGTGTATTTTTAGAACGAGAGAGATAAAGGCTAGAAAGGAATAGGGGTTTGGAAAGAGTAGAAGAGTGGTACAATTGAAAGACATACCTGAGAAGGATGCTCCCCCTCAGATTGTGATCCAGTCCTCAAGCATTCTTCAGCGATCGGTTGCTTGTCTTTGCTTTGTGAAGGAACACTTGAAGATGTATCACCTCTCACCCCTGTTTTGACAACCTCTTGCGAAGTTGTCCCTGATACAACGTTCGGCTTAGAGAACCACATAGATTGGTCTTCATCGTCGTCGTCGTCATCGGAGGGCTGATCCTTTTCTTGATCAACAAGATCTAGATCATCTTCCTCTTCATCGTCTTCTTCCTCATCCTCTTCAAAGAGAATGGAGTGAATTGATGAGGATTCTTTTGCCTTCTCCCCCTCAGATTGAGAGGGAGGTTCCTTTCGAGTCTTAGCTTCCCCAGCAGCACCAATAGAAGTTTCTTCAGTTTTCTCCCCCACTTTGTCATTATCAGCGGTAGGGGATTGTTCAGCTGCTGGAGTAGCTGTTGAAGCTTTTAGCACTTGAACGTCAGCCTCCAGACGCTTAATCCGGTCTTCAACCGCAGGGATGTCGCATGTGGCATCATGAATGAATTCCACAGCGATGTTGAGGTTGGTACGATCATCTTCAGTGAAGGAGGGAGGCAGCGCTGGAGCTGGTGCATTCACTTTCTGTAGAATTTGCTGAAGAAGGGACGTGCAGAGGTCAACCTTTGAAGAGAGACCCTGAACTTCAGCGGTAATAGACTCAAATCGCCCTTGAAAGAGTCGAGAGGACTCTCTGAGTTGGACGACTTGTTCTTCAACAGCTGAAAGTTGAGAGTTCTCAGCTTTAGATGAGCAAGTGGCGGTTAACTTCTTCAGCTCCTCACCAGCCTGATTTATGGCGCTGGTGGTTTCATTGATGGTGTTGGTGAGTGCGTCCACCTTTTCTCCTAGACTGTTGACATGCGTGTCAACAGACGCCAAGCTAGGACCTGAAAATAATGTTAGTTCAGATATGGGCTTATTTGGAGAGGGGGGGGGGGAGAGAAGTGTTTAGGATTATAGGTGTACCTGACGTATCAAACATTTTGTAGAACTGCATAGATTCCTCAAAAGTTTGATGCTCAGGTCCTATAGGGAAAGAAGAGGTGGCGGGTTCAGAGACCAAGTGAGGAGAGAAGGGAAGAGTTTTGGGGATAGAAGTAGGGATGGGGTTAATCTCAGTGAATGAGATAGTAGGTGGGGTTACTGATGATGTGACAGCGAGTGAGATCGCTGACACGGCAGTATGAGTGACTTCTGAAGTTGTGGAGGAAAGACCCACAAAAGCATCTAAGGTAGCTTGTTGAGAAGCTCCCTCAGGTATAGTACTAGAGGGTGTACTTTCCTTAGTCTTTTTGGCCTTTTTGGAAGGACCAATCGGACTAGCTGATGGTCGTTTAGAAGTAGTGGTAGCGACAGGGATAGCAGACGAAGGAACCGTCTGCGTGGTCGCTGAAGATGAAGAAGAATGGAGAGAGAGACGAGAGCGAAGGAGAGAGATACTTACCTCATCGGCGAGTGGCTTGACCTCCAGTGATCGTTGACCTACCCTGGCAAAGGTGCCATCATCTTTGGTGGGATAGGTGTTGGGATAGAGGAACTTGATATACGTACATATGAAACGTACGTATGAGATCTTGGGATCTCGTTCAGGCTTCTCTAATCTCGACCTCAGATCTTCAAAGATGGTTGTGGCGTAGTCAAAGTTTTGACCAGCGATAACGGAGTAGGCCATCTGCAGTTGTGTTTTGCTGGCTTGATCCAGCGAACCACTCTTCCCACTCATGCACTGAATTATGTGCGAGAAGATAAAGTTCAGTTGTGATGGCATCTGAGCTTTTAGGATCTTGGTGAGCTTCTTGTTGGGAATAGAAGATCTTGGTTTGTTTTCCCAACAATAGCCCATTGCGTCCAGGAATGATATCAGCTCATCATCAGTGGGGAGTGCGTCGAACCCACTCTTTGGTTTGTCAGGGAATCTTAAAGATTTCCTGAGGCTAAGAGCGGTCATGCTCCCTGGCCCTAATTCCGTGCTGAACGAGATAGCAGGGACTCGTTCTCCTTTCCTGTTGGTAAGTTCAGTTGCATCAGCAGTGAACCAGAACTGCTGAAGTAGAGTCTTGGAGGGCTTAGGATCCACAGTGATCGCGTAAGCTATGCATGACTGCTTGAGGAATTCAGCAGCTTCCACCAGATGTGGGTATTTGTCAGCTTTGAAGTCGAGTCTGGCCAAATGATTACATTTAGTAATCTCAACTTCAGTGAGAGCGAATCGTACATGCTTGGAAGCAACGATTGAAGACTGTGTCATTTCTGTTATGGAAAGAGACATAATAGAAGAAATGATTTAGATTAAAAATAATATGATTACCAGTTTCCATAGAAGAAGGGAAACTGGAAAACTATCAAGTTATTTTTAGGAGAAAAATAGTGTTCTGGGTAGAAAGAATGAAGAACACTTAAAAACCAAAAGGTTTTTATTTAAAAACATAAAATCAGAAAGAATGATCTTTAGTTTTTTTTACAAAAAAAACGTTTTATAAAATCCATAGAAAGCGAGTAGGATTTTAAAAAGAATAAAAAGCATACGAACAAAGCATATAAACATGAAATAAACCTGTGTATCTTGAAGAAAAAGAGTTGCAGATTCAATATTCTGGGTTTACTTGCTTGAGTGTTCTTGAGAGAATGCTTCTTGCTTTGAAAGTTTTGAAAGCGTAAACCGTATAAAGGAGAGAAGAATTCTTTTTATACGAAGAGAGAAGAGAGAGAATGAAGCGGGAAAAGAAAAAAAAATCATCATGACATTGACACGTTCCACGAAGTTGATTGGATAGAAGGGCAACGGACGAACGTGTCAGAAAAGGCATGTCGTGGATTGTCGGTTCAAATGACGTCATGGAAGAGAGAGACTGTACATTTGTCCGTTTTGATATGATCACTGAAGAAAAGTCAGCGATAGATTTTCGTTTTTAAAAGTATCCCTTTTTTTGAAAAGATAGGGATAGTTTTTCCTTTTAAAGGATCACTGACTAGAAATATCAGTGATTAATGTATTTTTCAAAAAGCTTTTAATCATTTGAAGAAAGTTCAGTGATTAAAGTTTATATTAAAAAAAAAACATCTTTGAGGGAAAGGAGAAAACATACCTGAGAGTCAGAATGTTTATCAGAGAGAATGATGAGAGGGGAACTTTTGATTACTAACATAATACATGAACGCTGAAGAATTATTCTTCGAGGTTCAGCATTCCAAGCTCACTGATGAGAAAGTTGAACCTTGTCTCATCAAGAGGTTTGGTGAATATATCAGCAAGTTGAAAGTCAGTAGGGATAAAGTGAAGTTCAATATCACCATTCATCACATGATCTCTGATAAAGTGATATCTGATCTCTATGTGTTTTGTCTTTGAATGTAGCACTGGATTATTTGCTATAGCGATAGCACTAGTGCTGTCGCAATAGATAGGAATCTTTGACAGCTGAAGGTCATAATCTCATAGTTGATTTCTCATCCATAAGATTTGAGAACAACAGCTTCCAGCGGCTACGTATTCAGCTTCAGCTGTGGAAGTGGACACAGAATTTTGCTTCTTGCTTGTCCAGCTTACCAGCTTTCCTCCCAAGAGTTGACATCCACCAGTGGTACTTTTTCTGTCAAGTTTACAGCCTGCAAAATCACTATCAGAATAACCAGTTAGATCGAACCCTGAGTCTTTGGGATACCAAAGACCGAGGTTAGGAGTTCCTTTCAGATATCTGAAAATTCGCTTTACAGCGATCAGATGGGATTCCTTGGGTTCAGATTGATAGCGTGCACATAAACAAGTAGAGTACATGATATCAGGTCGGCTTGCTGTAAGATACAGCAATGAGCCTATCATTCCTCTATAGGCAGTGACATTAACAGGTTTTCCAGATGGATCCTTGTTAAGTATCAGCGGTGGTGCCATAGGAGTTTTCATCGCTGAAGTTTGTGTGAGTTCAAACTTCTTTAGCATATCTTTAACATACTTACCTTGGCAGATAAAAGTACCTTTGTCAGATTGTTTAATCTGAAGACCAAGAAAATATGTCAGCTCACCCATCATACTCATTTTATATTCTTTCTTCATTCTTTCAGCAAAGCGAGTACAAAGAGATGGGTTAGTAGAACCAAATATTATGTCATCGACATATATTTGTACAAGAATTATATGACCTTTTATCTTCCTGAAAAATAACGTATTATCAATCTTGCCACGTTCAAAATTTTCAGAGATAAGAAAAGATGAGAGAGTGTCATACCAAGCACGAGGGGCTTGTTTTAGACCATAGAGAGCCTTATCCAATTTATAAACATAATTTGGATGCTTAGGGTCATAGAACCCTGGTGGTTGTTCTACATAAACTTCTTCATTCAGCTTTCCATTCAGAAAAGCTGATTTTACGTACATTTGATAAACGATGAAGTCTTTATAGACTGCATAAGCTAAGAATAGTCGAATTGCTTCGAGCCTAGCCACAGGGGCAAAGGTTTCATCATAGTCTATGCCTTCCTCTTGTCTGTATCCCTGAGCAACAAGTCGAGCCTTGTTGCGGGTTACAGTTCCATGTTCATCTAACTTGTTTCTAAACACCCATTTGGTGCCTATTACAGTTTTATCAGATGGTCTAGGAACGAGATTCCAAACTTTGTTTCGAGAAAATTCAGTCAGCTCTTCTTGCATAGCGCTGACCCAGTTTGGATCTCTGAGGGCATCATCAGTCTTCTTTGGTTCTATTAAGGAGAGAAAGTTTACAAAGAGACAGATATTACCTGAGTTTCGTCGTGTCTGAATACCTGCATCTGGATCACCGAGAATTTGATCTATTGGGTGATCTCTTGTCCATCGCTGAGCAGGAGCATGATTGCTTAACTCAGAGGTTGGATCAACAATTGGAATGTTTACCGATGAGGATGTTTGAGGTTCATCAGCAATTAACTGTTGAGTAGGTTCACTAGAGAGGTTTCCAGATGAAGGCAGATTTGATGGAGGTAATGTGTTTAGAGGTTCAGCTGAAACCCATGAGGTGGATTCAGCGGTGGGAGGTATGATACTTGGTTCTTCATCAGCAATTGGAGTTTCAGTGTGCTGATGGTTTGAGAAAGGTTCAGTTTCTCTATAGTGAGAGATCATCCAAGTATTCAGTTCTTCATTGTCAGCGATTGGTTTAGAGTTCACTGAGCGCGTTTCATCAAACGTGACATGAATGGTTTCTTCTACGGTTTGTCTTCTTTTGTTGAAAACTCTGTAGGCTTTGGAGATGGAGGAATATCCTAAAAATATTCCATCATCGGCTTTTGGGTCGAACTTTCCAAGTTGATCTTTGTTGTTTAAGATAAAGCACTGACAACCAAAGATATGAAGAAAGCTGATAGAAGGCTTCCTTCCAAGAAAGAGTTCATAAGCTGTCTTCCCAAATCGCTTTATTATCAGCGATCTGTTTTGAGTAAAACATGCAGTGTTTACAGCTTCTGCCCAAAATTGAGTAGGGAGGTGAGAATCGCTGAGCATTGATCTAGCAGCTTCTATGATCGTTCTGTTTCTTCTTTCAGCGACTCCATTTTGCTGAGGTGTTCTTACTGAGGAGAAGTTGTGAGAGATTCCCTTGCTCTCAAAGAAATTGTTCAGGGAACTATTTTTGAATTCAGTTCCATGATCACTTCTTATTGATCGAACAGTAAGATTATTCAGCACTTCCATCTTTTTGACAAAAGATATTAGTTCTTCTGGAGTATCACTCTTGCAGCGAAGAAAGATAACCCAGGTGTAGCGAGAATATTCATCTACAATGACAAGCGTATATTTCTTTCCAGCTATTGATTGGATATTGACAGGGCCAAATAGATCCATATGCAAGAGCTGAAGAGGACTTGTTACTGAGGAAACTTGTTTCGACTTGAAACTAGCTTTTGTTTGTTTTCCTTTTTCACATGCTGAGCAGAGAGATTCTTTAGCATATGAGTGCTGAGGAAGACCAGAAACCAGTTCCTTAGATGAGAGAGAATTCAGGGTTTTGAAGTTTAGATGAGAGAGCCTTTTATGCCATAGCCAGTTGACATCAGAAGAGGCCTTAGAGAGAAAACATAAGTTTTCAGTGATAGTAAAGTCCATATCTATTACATAGACATTTTCTCTTCTATAACCACTGAGAGCAAGTTTTCCTTTTTCATCTACCACTGAACATGCTTTCTTAGAAAAGCGAACTTCGTAGTCTTTGTCACATAGCTGACTGATGCTTAGAAGATTGTGCTTCAGTCCATCTACATAAGCGACTCTTCGAAAGGTAGTTGTCCCATTGCTGAGGACACCAAACCCATGGGTAAATCCTTTTCCATTTCCACCAAAGGTAACAGAGGGGCCTTTCTCTTCCTTGTATTCAGTGAGCAGGTTTCTTTGTCCAGTCATATGACGAGAACATCCGCTATCGAGATACCAGATGCCCTTTGATCCCTGCATACATAAGGAAGATTAAGCTTTGTTTGGTACCCACTTTTCAATGGGTCCTTCAGAGTTAGTGGATAAGGAAGATTCAACAGTCTTCACCGCTGATGAAGATTCAGCTTCAGTGGTAATCTTCACTTTGGTTAATTTCTTAACCTTAGTGGTATTTTTCACTTTGGTGACTTTATTTGCCTTAGAGGCATTTTTCTTCACTTTGGCTGTTTTAACAGCTTCGGTGGTATTTGGACACTTGCTCGCAATATGGTCAGTGAATCCACAGTGATAACATTTTCTATATCTGATGGTGGTTTTATAACCAAAAGGTTTTGAAAACTTAAGATGAGCAGGTCCAGCTCCAAGAATGCCTTTAGCACGAGATCTGGGAGGAATTTTTATTTCTTCAGATTTCACGGGCTTTAGATCAACCTTCAGCTTTGGAGGACAGATATCAAAGATTTCTGTCACTGAGCTAGAAGATTTATCCACTGAAGGTTTGAAAGGAACTTTCAGTTTGGTTTTCTTGGAAGCCTTCTGAGGGAGAATAGACTTTCCTTTATCTGCAGGCTTAGATCTTGCAGATATCTCCTCAGGGATGGGATTAGAAGCAGAACAGGGATATAATTGATTATAAGAAGTGTCAAAGAAAGATGTGACAAAAGTTCCAAACTTAAGCGAGGAACTTTCTTCTTTAGGATCATCCTGTGGTGTCCAAAAATCAAGACCAGTTTTATCACTTTCAGGAGTTTGAGCATTTATTATCTCAGAGATCTTTGTTGATGATTTGCACCATTTTTCAACATGAGCCTTTTCTGCTTTTAGAGCAGCGATGGCTTGTTCGCGTTCAATGCTGATGATTTCATTTATAATGACTTGATCTTTTAGCTTTTCTTCTAAAAGATTTAGTTCACTGATCTTTTCATGACATTTCTCTAGCTCTTGTGTTAAATAAACATTTTTATTTTCAGCTTGAGTTTTGTCGTTTAGAGCATTATAAAGGTCAATCGTCAGCACATCAACAGCGCGACTTCTCTCAGCTTCAGGCAGAGAGGGATTTGTTGAGATAGATACCTGAGATGATATGTAGCTCATAGAAGGTTCAGATGGTTCTTCTACTTCTTCTTTAATCTCAGCCATGAGGCAAAGATTAGCGACTTCTTCTTCATCAGAAGATGATTCTTCTGATTCAGCCCAGTCATGTTCTTCAGCGATGAGACCTTTACCTTTTTGCTGATAGCTTTTCAGCTTTTGATATTTGTTCTTCAGCTTATGGTATTTGTCATCACTGGATCTTCTTGAGGTAGAAGGTTTGAAGACCTTTTTAGACCTGCACTCACTAGCAAAATGTCCAATTTTTTCGCAGTTATAGCAAGTGGCTGTAGCCTTATCAACCGGAGTTGATTTTGGCTTTTCAGTAAGAGAGAGAGGTTTACTTCTTCGGAAGTTACTCTTTCTTGCAAATCTCTTAAAAGAGTTTGTCAAGAGTGGTAAGGACTCATTAAACTCTGAAAGATCAGGGTCTGATAAATCCTCAGATTCAGAATCTAACTCAGTGATGGTGAGAGTAGATCGCTGGGATGGAATTATCTCTGATGAGACTAAAGCAACAGCAGTGCTTTTGGAGTCTTTAGAATCTTTTACAAGATTCTTCTTCAGGAGATTAGATTGCTCATAGTTGAGCAATATTCCATACAGAGTGCTTAGAGAGAGAGTATGTAAGTCTTTTGTCAGCTTAAGACATATTGAATAACTGTCCCAGCTTTCAGGAAGACTTTCCAAGAATTTTGTTAGGACCTCAGAATTAGAATAGGTCCTTCCAACAGTTCTTAGGTCAATGATCAGGCAGTTAAACCGCTGATGAATGTCAGAAAGAGATTCATTCTTACCAGCGATAAAACTTTCATACTGTCTTACCAAGTTAATCTTTCGGGTCTCTTGGATTTCAGTGGTGCCCTCATATTGAACACATATGGTTTCCCACATTTCTTTAGAAGTTTTTAGATGCATGATGGAATGGAAAACTTCATCAGGCAGAGCCATTGATATAATGGTCTTTGCTCTTGCATCTATGCCTACCTTCTTTTTATCTTCATCACTCCACTGTCTTATTTCCTTAACGACATATCGTTCAGGGACAGCTTCAGTGGTGGCAGTAGCGGAAACCGCAGCTATAATTCTAACAGGTTCATAGGGTCCGTTTTCTATATATTCAGGTATAGTAGGATCCGCACCTTCAAGAAATAACATCATTCGATTTTTCCATAGAGAAAAGTTATCTCTGCTAAATCGAGGAGGTTTAGAAAGTGAACCATTATCATAGTAGTTTGTGTTTGTGTTTAGTGCCATTTTAGAATAGCAAGGAAGAGTATACAGCAAGATCTTGTTTATTAGATTAAACAAACTGCTCTGATACCACTTGTTGGTCCCGAAGGTGCTTAACAAGTTTGTAGAAGGGGGGGGGGGTTGAATACAAACACGGAAATTAAAGTTTAATAAATTGTTTATTGATAAATCAAAATACAATTTACAAGTTTGTTGCGGAATAAGATTAAGACAGACTCAATCTAAACAAACTTAAGAAACACTAAGATGGTTGCACAAGAAATTCAGAGAATGGGGGATTTTTAGAGAGATAGAAAACAAGGGTTTCTATTTTGGAGTTCAAGGATTGAGCACACCTTCAGATGAAGGGGTGAGCTTCCTATTTATACCCTATGCATTAAATGCATGGCAGGGTACTTTACACGTGGCATTCATAGATTGGCTTTGGTAGTATCACTTTTGGAGACATGCTTTTGGCCGCTTTATGAACAGTGTAGTTGACAGAGTTGGTGTACGATTTGTGGCAGAGACGTGTCCGTTCTGACACATCATACTGGTTGTGCAAGGTAAGACAAAAGAAAACTTGAGGCATAAGCTTTGTGATCGTTGATCGCTGAGTATCTCTTTCAGAGATAAAGAAGTTCAGCTATCGCTGAAGCTTTTCCTCAGGCTTCTTCGCGTAAGTAGATGTCTGATCTTCGCTGATATCCGCATTAGGTCACTAGTAGACTTATCTATTGTTCAGTGGCTTCGTCTTCGATTCAGCTATGAACTATTTTGACGCGAGACTTGTCTTCAGGGATTACGTTAACTGTGTTACATAGGAAACGATCAGTGATGACTGAACAGACTCAGTTTGATCGCTGAAAGTGAAACACATACATATTAATGTTTACAGAAAGGTCATCAGCGATAACTGAACAGACTCACTCTGACCGCTGATGATGAAACACTAATACATATAATAACGTAATTTTCACTAAGTATAAAAGAGGGTCTTTATCAAATCACTGAGAGAGTTTGGATCAACAGAGAGGATTAATAACTTCTTGAACCACTTCTAATTGTTGAGGAGGATCTTCAGATGAAATAAAGTCAGAATATGACACAGATATGGTTTCAACTGGAGGAGGAGGTATTTCCATGACATCAGATTCAGGCTCTTGTTGACCAGACGTAGCTTGTACTTCTTGTTGAACAATTTCTTCTGGAACAACTTCATTTTCTACAAACTCCTCATGAACAGGTTCAGCAATTTCTGGTTCATGTATGAATTGATCCGGATGATGTTCAAAAGGTATGTCTTGAATTTCAGGAGGTACTGAAGCAACATCAGGTTTAGAGGTTGATGCAGCGGAAGTAGGATTTGATGCACTCACAGATTCCTGATTCAAGACATTTGACACATTATCAGTGTTTGGTTTAGGAACATCATCATAAAAATTTTCAAACAGAAAATCAAGATCAGAAAGATTAGACAGAGAAGTAGAAGGATCCTAATTTGTCGACTAAAGTGCAGGTTCTGAACTATTTTGTTCAGAAGCTGAGTTTCCAGTAATAGTGGGTTATGAACTGTGTTGTCCAAAAGCTAAATTGGCAGCTTCATCAAATTATACATTCACTGACTCTATCACTTTTCTTGCAGAGAGGAGAAAGACTCTGTAAGCAGCAGAGTTAGAAGAATAGCCCAGAAATATGTCTTCATCTGCCTTTGGACTAAATTTGTTCAGATTATCTCTGTCATTCAAAACATAGCATTTACACCCGAAAGACTTGAAATATTTGATGTTGGGTTTGATACCGTTCATCAATTCATATGGAGTCTTGTTGAACCGGCGGTGTACAATTGATCTGTTTTGAGTATGATAGGCAGTTGATATGGCTTCGGTCCAGTGGGACAAAGGAAGACCTGAATAAGCAAGCATAGATCTAGCATCTTCCACAAGCGTTTTGTTTCTTCTTTCAACAACCCCATTCTGTTGCGGTGTTCTTGCAGCAGGAAACTGTTGTTGTATACCTTGATCATCATAGAAAGCTTGAAGAGTTGAATTCTTGAATTCTGTGCCATTATCTGATCTTACAACTTTGACGTGCTTTTGCTTATTTGTCTGAATGGTTTTGATGAGGTTGATGAGAATTTCGGGTGTCTCGTCTTTAGATTTGAGAAATTTCACCCATGTATATCTGGAGTAATCATCAACAACAACCAAAACATATTTCTTCTTACCAATACTCTTTGTCTTCATTGGTCCGCACAAATCAACGTGAATTAGATATAGGATATCCGCAGTACAATATTCAGGCTTAGGCTTATGAGATGCTTTCTTCATCTTTCCTTTCTCGCAGTCCTGACAGAGATGGTCTTTCTGGAAACGGAGGATCGGAAGACCTCTCACGAAATTATTCTTGACCAAGCGATCCATATATTTGAAATTGAGATGAGCTAGTCGTCGGTGCCACACCCAGCTTTCATGAATAGAGGCTTTTGATTGAAGACAAATATCTGATGGAACCTTTACTTCGGAAAGATTAATGGTATAAAGATTTGATCGTCTCTTTCCAACAAGTAAGTCCATTCCGCTATTATTCTTTACAACAACTCTTTTAGACTTGAAACTGACTTCAAGATCTTTATCGCAGAACTTTCCGATGCTGAATAGATTTTGACTTAATCCTTCGACATAGCTTACTCTTTTGACAGTTATGTTACCTTGAACAAGATCACCATAACCAAGAATGGGAGCCATCTCGCAGTTTCCAAATTTGACATGACCGCAACATTTTTCTTTAAAATTTGAAAGCAGAGATTTGTTGCCAGTCATGTGTTTGGAACACCCCGAATCCAGATACCATAATTGATTTAGCTGCACAATCAAAAATTACTCAGATTTAGGTACCCATATGAATATGGGTCCCTTCTTGTTAGTCCTTTCCTTTTTCTTTTTCAAAAATTTATTTTTCCAAAACATCTAAGACTGATCAAATAAAGCATGAACATCATCACATATTAAGGAAGAAACACAATCATCAGAATCAGAATTAGAGAGACAATATGAGATATTCTTTGAAATTTGAAACATTTGCTCTACAGAATATTTTGTAGTTTTATTACAAAAGGCAAATGAGTTTTGTTTACAAAGAAGATCTACACACTTATCCTCTACAGAAACAAATTCTTCAGATCTCTGTTTCTTTAGCCAAACAGACTTCACAGACTTCTTCAAAGGCCTATCTGAAATAGAGGAATCAGAAAAGTTAGTATTTTCAGAAATATCAAACTCTTTCTTCTTTTTCTTCTTTGACCTTCTTCTTTTACGCTTTGTTTTATAGAAATAATTATTTAACGTAAAAGTGTCATTAACAATTTCAGATATAATATTTGACTTAGAAGAGGAAGATTTATCAATAAAACCAAATTGATCAGTTAATTTATTTGGATAAACCTCAGAGCAAGAAACATCAGATGAACACAAAATGATGGAAGATTTGAGAAGACCAGAATTATTTTCTTTAAAACTCGATGTCATAAAAGAAAAAATAACATCGTTTTCAATTTTTCTCAAAATCTCTTGTTCTTCCATTTGTTCTTCTAGATCAAAGATTTGACATTCTAATACTAATGGAGGTATATATCTCTTAGTATCATAAGGTACTGGAGATATATTGTCCTTATTAGGATTAGCTGCATTTAAATCAAAGAAGTCATTAGATATAGAAGATTTAGTAGAAGAAACAATGTTTAACTTTTGTCTTCTCTTCTTTACTTTTTCAAGAAAATATTTTGCATTTTCTTGAGTGTAAACAAAAGGAACTTCCATTCTCTTGTTGTTTATCCGTTTTTTATCTTCTTCAATTGTAGTTTCTTTAGCACTTGTCCAAAGAGGTTTGTATTGAGAACCATATTGTGAAAGACCAAGACAGTCGTAATCATAAAAATTGGGAATCTCAAATTTAGCTTTCTTTAAAAACTGAGGATTTTTAACTCCAAGACCCCAATTTTCTTTTAACGACTCATAGCTCCTTGGTTTATGCATATGAAAAGTTTGTTCAGTTTGTTTTTGTTTATATAACTTTTCTTCTAATTCAATTATTTTATCCGAAAACTCTTGATTTAAAATTGACAATTCAGACAAAGAATCATGAGAAGTCTGATTTTCAATTTCTAAATCTTCTATTCTTTCTTGAAATTTCTCTTTTGTAAATTTTAAAATAGTTTTTTCATCTCTCAGAGAAATCTTCAATTTTTCAATTTGAACAGACTTTTCTTGATTTTCACGTTTTTCGGATAGAAGCTTTGAACGAAAGTCATGTAAAGCATTTGTAATGACATTCATTTTCGATGAAATGAAATTAAAATCAAACTCAGATGGTACCTTAGATTCATCGGTTGAAGTCTCCTCATCCTCATCATCACTGTTGTCGTCTCCAATAAAACACATAGCAGCAGTCTCTACATTATCAGCTTCGTTGTCTGAGTGATCCAACCAGTATTCCTCCTCAGCCAACAGAATTGTTCCACTTGCTTTCTTCTCAGCCAAAGCTAATTTCTTCTTATAGAAATCAACATCTTTCACAATCTTCGTTCTGCACTCCTTTGAAATATGCCCGGGTTTGCCACAGTTGTAGCAAGTCACAACCTTCTTATCTTCTTTCTTTGGTTCAGCTGCTGTAGCAGACTCATATTTGGGAAAGAAAGGCTTTGATGTAGCATCGGGTTCTACCTTCTTTGATCCAGAAGAGAAACGAAGATTGTTTGAACCTGATCGTTTCTGATATTTCTTTTGATAGTGCTGACTTAGAAGAATCATGGCTTTTTCCAATGCTTCGCCATCGTCATCTGTTGACCCGTCGTAAGTAGACTCAGTCAAGGCTTGCTCAGCCATTTGGCTTTCTTCTTTAGAACCATGGCTTCACCAGACATCAGAATTTCAAACATTTCCTGAATGGGCATTTTGGAAATGGTTGGATCATTCCTCATCCGATGACAAGATTTTTCCCATTCAGGTTTGAGTGCATTGAGGAACATCAGATTTGTCTCCAGCTCATTCTTTGTTACCTTGATCTTATACAGATCATTAATAACAGTCCAAAACCTGTCGAAGACACTTTTTAGACTTTCCCCATCCTTAGCCTTGAATTCTTCAAAGTTGTTCATGTATCTTGTCTGACGAAGCTGGGTAGACATTGCAGTACCAAGCATGATTTTCTCCAGTTGTGTCCACATCAGCATAGGATTATGTTTGAAACAATCGATTCTATTATAGATGGAATTTGGAAGAGCAAGAATCAAATTCGACTTGGCTTGATTGTCAGCTTGGTATCTTAAAAGTTCATCAACCTCATATTCTCTCAGGGCTTTTTCTACAGTAGTAGCTGGAGTGTTTCCAATAGCTGGTATCACTTTCATTAGCCTGACCATGGGACCTTCAGTCAAAGCTTTCATCATATTTTCCCCATTTGATTGTCTTTCGATGAAATTAATAAACCGGTCCTGCCATTGTTCAAATTCATTCTCATTTATCAGAACAGGTGGACGAGTATCAGACCCCAACGACATCATGAGGTCATTATTGTAAATTTGAGCTTGTAGAGACATTTTTGAAGAAATCTGGTATTAAAAAAATAACCAAGACTTGAAGACCCGCAAACCCAAGGTTTGCGTTTCTGGCTTGAATCACAGAAGAAACTTTTTGGGTCCTTGTAGACACGCAAACAAGAACTTCTCGGGTGATAGGAGGAGCGCACACTGACTTTTACGAGTGACTTGAGATACGCAAATAAGGACTATGCGTGTTCTAAGAAATACGCACTTGATGCTTTGCGGGTCAAGAAAGAAACGCACTTAATGCAATGCGTGTTCAGGGAGACACGCAAGATATGCTACGCGTGTTCAACGGGGCACGCACTTGGTGATCTGCGTGTGTCGACAGATACGCAAGAGAGTTTTGCGTTTCCAAGAGAGAACCGATAACCTGAGAAAAACACTAACACCCAAAAGTTAGTTACACAATGAATATATGATAGAGGCGCATACTAATAAGATGAACACACACGATTTCATGAAAGACACGCAAACTTCAAAACCTATGAATAACATGCAAACTATAATAACAACCCGCACAACATATGAATAAAACGCAAAGTAAGATGAATGACCCGCAAGATATCATGAACATACGCAAACTAACACTCGAAGATAAATCTGCAATATCAATCATAACAATGAAATTAAATCCAACCAAATTGCACACAATTGATCGAAAACAAATTTTTAATACAATCCTATTGACAATTTCGATCAAAACACTCCAAATCTCAAAAAAATCAAAAAGAACAGAACACAGAACTCGACTTTTTCAGAAAATATTCAAACTCAAAATCGAAGCTCCAAATCACGTTTTTATGCAAAACAACAAGAATCAAACTCGATCGACTATCTAAAATGAATCTAATAACATCAAATTCATAGCAATTCGATCACTAAATTGACTGAAATTGGTGAAAATCCAGAAAACGAGATTTTTCTTGAAAAACAAAAAAAAATCAATCAAATTTTCGAATTAACCACACAAATCAGGAACAAAAATACACTAATCTCAATCCTCTCAAGATCTTGAAGGCTCTGATACCAATTGATAAGCCAAGATCACAAGATCTGTAGAGAGAGAATCTAAAGAGAGAAAGTGTGCGCTCAAAAGTAACAGTATATTGAATTCAAAATGTGAAAAGTTCTTACAAGCAAACAAGCCAAGAGGACTTAAATACCTCAAGGCACTTACAAGATAGAAAAGAACAATAGGCACTGACAGATAAAGAAAATAAATACAATGATTACTATATAATCAGATCTAACAATTTCTTATCAGTGATTCTTACAAAAGAAACCCAATTTCTGAATTGTCTTCAGAAATACCTTCTAAAAGGAAAATGAAATAATTTTTTCTCTAATATGACGTCACTTGGACCGACAATCCATGACATGCCTTTTCTTCTGACATGTTCGTCCGTTGCACTTCCCTCGAATCAACTTCGTGGGACGTGTCCATGTCATGATGAACATTTGTTTTCCTGTCTCATTCCTTTCTCTCTCCTCATATATAAGGAATGCCTTTTCAATTCTTACCTTTTATGCTCACAAAAACTTCTAAGGCAAGAAAAATCATTTTCAGCATTCATGCAAACAATAACACACACCTCAATCTTCAAATCTTCAAGATCATCAGGTTTTTTGTTCTTCGCATTCTTTCCTCTTAAAAACACTCTTAAATCTTAAATATCCTCTTATTTTGGATTTAAAAGTGTTTCTTAAATTAAAATCATTTCTTTTGATTTTAACTTGTTCAAAAACATCTAGTTCTTAAGATTGTTCTTTCTTTTCATAAAGAACACTGTTTTACTCTAATAACAACTTTATTTTTCTCTGTTACTTTCCAAAAAGAGAAACTGGTAAACTATTTTCATTGTTTTTAGACTCTAAACCCTTTATTCTACTCTATTTGTCTCTATTCCAGAAATGGCCCAAGCTACACTTATTGCTAAGAAGAATGTCAAATTCGCACTTACTGACTCGAAAATACCTAAGAACAACCACCTAGCTCGCTTGGACTTTGAAGCTGAAAAATACCCGCATTTGGTGGAAGTTGCTGCCTTTCTGAAACAATCATGCATAGCATATGCTCTTACTGAAGACCCCAAGACATCCAAAGCACTACTTCAGCAATTATGGGTTACTACTGATAAGTGCTCTGTCACCAACAAGAAATGTGAAGTGGTCCCTGCCATCACTTTCAACACTGAACATGGCCTTGGAAATCTCATTTCCTTTGGTATCCGCAAGGCTCTTCGATTCCCTGCCAAGACCACTAACGGTTTAGACCCCCTTCCCACTGATGTTGAACTCATCCGCTTTCTGGATAACATGGAATAGAATTGGGACAACAAGCCTCGCTCCCAGATTCCCAACAAGAAGCTGACTAAAATCTAGAAGGCAAACATGCCTTCTGAGATTAACTACATTTTCACTCATGTTATTCAGAGTATGAGTGGAAAGATATGATCGCTGGACCAGTCTAGAAAAATGCAATTACAAATGGGCTATTCAGTGCTTGCTGGAAAGCACTATGACTATGTTAAAGCGATCTTTGAAGATCTTTTGTCAAGGATCAAGAAACCTTAAAAGGATCCCAAGATTCCCTATGTTCGTTTCTTTTGTTCTTGTCTTCACTTTCTTCTTGACAAGAAGTACCAATAATAAATGATGGTACCTTCTCACGGGTTGGCCAACGAGCGCTGTACATCAAACCCGCTGAAAGCGAGGTAAGTCTTTCTACTCTACGATCTCGTCTCTCTCTCTCTCTATTCTTCGACTTCAGCGACCACGCAGGAGGTTCCTTCTTCTGCTAACCCTGCCGCTACAACCCCTTCCAAGCGACAGTCTACTGCTCTTTCTGGCCCTGCTAAAATGGCCAAAAAGACCAAGAAGTCAACCCCCTCTGGTAATTTACCTGAAGTAGTTTCTCAACAAACTACTTTTGATAGATTTGTGGGTTGCTCCTCCACTTCATCTACCACAACAACAACCATGTCAGTTACGCCAATCGCTGACACACACAGGTGACAACCCCACTTTTCTCAGTTCTTCAAGACCCACCAACTGAGGTAGTTTCCACTATCATCAATGTTCCTTCTACTTCTATCCCAATTATTCCTTCTTCTTCTACTATTTCTTTGGTCTTTAACCCTCCCAACATATCGCAGCAACCTCTTACCACTACATCCATAGAACCTGGTACTCAAAAACCTCCTCCAAATTTTGAAGAAGAAATGCAATTCTTTAATATGTTTGATCTATCAGGTTTTCCTAAACCCATTTACACTTCTCCCACCTCTCCATATAAGCCAGATCATCATTTTGCTCAACCAATAACTTTTGTTTCAGGTCCTATTTTGGGAACTGTTGACGCCCATCAACAAACTCGCTGAGAAAGTGGACTCTCTCTCCACCTCACTCAACACCACCACCAGCACGGTCAACCGAGCTGGTGAGGAGCTGAAAAGACTCACTACTGCTTCTACCTCTAAGGTTGAAGCTTCTCAAGTCACTGCTCTTCAAGAAGAGCTTACGAAAATAAAGGAGGACTTGGTTTCAAATCGTCAACAAGTGTTTCTCAGATTTGCAAAAAGTTTAGCATAAGAAGAGATCCCTGTACAGAAGATACGGTCACACCCCCCCCCCTCTCTCTCTCTCTCTCTCTCTCTTTCTCTCGATCCACCTGCTATAGGCATCCCTCTAACTACATCTCCATGTTTCTCTTTCTCTTCTTCCAAACCTGCTAGGCATCCCTCGAACTGCACCGCCATGTTTCCTTGATTTTTTTGTCACAAACTTGTTGGGTGATTCTATTTTCTCTCTCTAATCCTTGTATTTTTCCCTTTTTCTTGAACTCTTTGGGATTTGATTTTGATTCTTGATCATTATCGCAAGGTATATAGCTTGCATCAGAGTCTAGAGATGATGGTCAATTTTCTAATTTGGTGTTTTTTTATTTTAATTTTTTTCAGTATACTTCTATTTTTCCATGTCTCGTTTATTAAAATATTTGGTGTTTATATGTTTGATTGAAATTTTGATATTTGATTGAGATTTATGAAACATTTGTTTTATGCAACTCTAATATAGACCAGGGGTAAAATGGTAAGTTTTAACATTCAGACTTCTTATTCAGCACAACAAGCGAACAACAATTTATCTGTTATCATACAGACAACTTTATCAATACAGACAACTTTATCCATACAAGTGTTAATAGAAAACGAACCGAACAACCCCTTACTCTCCTTCAGCTGAACCGATAAAGACTCTCATCCGACAAGAATCAGTTGATCGAAGACAAAGAAGAAGAAGTACCAGATTATATGATCAAGGTCTTGAAATCCTATCTAGATAGGTAATAGATTTTTTGTAATCAGTTAGTTAGACTTACAGTAGTTAGATCTTCACTTGTACTTATAATTTTCATATCTCTTGTAATTCTTTCTTTGAATTAATGAAAACTTCAGTGAAGAACTTAACTCTACCAGTACTGTAAAAGATCCCTCAAAATAGTAATTGGGACATGTATGTTATGAGTCCTGATTATCCTTTATTTTGACTTAAAGTAATTTTCTTCATAGTTACTTTTTCATCATCAAAAAGGGGGGAGATTGTTGATCCATACTCTCTTAGTGATTTGATAATGACCAATTTCTATACTCAGTGAAAATTACGTTTAACATTATGTATTAGTGTTTCATCACCAGCGATCATACTGAGTCTGTTTAGTTATCACTGATGATCTCTCTTGTAAACATTTATATGTATTTGTGTTTCACCATCAGTGATCTAATACTGAGTCTGTTTAGTATTGCTAATGATTTCAAGTGTAACCAGTTAGACGTAATCCCAGAAGATAAGTTTCGCAACAAAAGATGTTTTGTGCCGAATCAAAGACAAAGCTGCTGAACAAAGACAAGTCTACTCATTACCTGATTCGGATATCAATTAAGCCAAGACAAGTCTACACAGGCGAAGAAACCTGAGGAAAAGCTCCAGCGATATCTCTGAAGGAAGTGATGATCAGTTAGCTTATACCTCAAGTCTCTTTTGTCTTATCCTTGCACACATAGTACGATTGTTAGAAAAGTCATACCTCTGCAGTAATTCGTAAAACAACTATGTCAACTACACTGTTCATCATACGGCCAAAAGCATGTCTCCTAAAGTCAGACTCATGCAACCAACCAATGAAGGACACGTGTAAAGTACTCTGCCATGCATTTAATGCATAGGATATAAATAGAAAGATCAACACTCCATCTGGGGGTTGCCTTCATCTTTCTAAATATATAGAAACCCTTGTTTTCTATATTCTCCCAATCCCATATTCTCTATTTCTAGTGCAACCTTCTTAGTGATTCTTAAGTTTGTTTAGATTAGGTTTTACTTAATTTTATTCCGCAACAAACTTGTAAATTGTGTTTGATTTATCAATAAACAATTTATTAAACTTTAAAATTCTGTGGTTGTATTCAACCCCCCCTTATACAAACTTGTTAAGCACCTTCGGGATCAACAACGCATCAGGTCAATATCGGTCATGGAATTTGGGGGTTGCTGGTCATCAATCTTTCGATGGAAAGTTGTAGAAACATCATGTAAGGAATGAAATTCCGTCTGTTTCTAGTGGTGTTGTCTTGAACATTTTCCCTTCTAGAGAATATCGGTGTAGTCGATGTGTCAATGATGGGCGACGTCGTGGAAGATGCATACGAAGGTGGTGCTACACTGGTCGATAGTTTTTGAGTTTGCGAGAGGCAGGATTGAGAATGGTGAAAAACATGAACCAGATTGGGTGGAGATGTTTGCAATGGAAGTCCGTCACTTTGGTGAGTGAACCTTCATAACGGAGTGTGTGGACCTCTCTAAGTAGTTGCTCATCAGGTATATTTGGAGCAAAAGTTGCGTGACCGAGAATGAGAGCATCTGGAAGGTTCAAAAGCAGTCGGAGACTGTTGGGAGAGAGTAACAACGGAATTTTGTCTTCGAAGGCCTCTAGTTTTTCAATCTCGTTCCGCTCTTCAGAGATGTATAGAATGGTGTGCCAAACCTATTGCAGATAGAGCTCTGGGATATCGGAAGTAACGACGAGAGCACGATAGAGAGGATGGAGACTAAGAATTTCGAGCAAAATTTGGTGTTTACAGCGGTATCTCTCGAAGTTGCAATTGAATTTATTCAGAGTCAACAACAGGTAAGAGTCGAGGCTGATAAGAACAGCATCAGCAATGGGATCGATCGGATCGCCCACTGGGTTGTTCGAATTTTGCGCCATTTGGTACCTGAAAAATTGATAGAGTTAGTGAACAAGATATGTAGTTAATATTGTGATTAAAATCATATACCAGTTAAGTAATGTGAAACCAGTTCATTTCAATCCAAATTTAAACCACGGTCTGATAGGAGACGGGCCGGTGGACGATTTGGCGGTTCAAAGGTCACGGCCTAAGGAGGTTCGATGGTTAAGGTTCACAGCTCAAGGTGGTTCGGATAATATGGAACACGGTTCGAGGATATAAGACCGTGGCTCGGTGGTCTGGGACCGCAGCTCGATGGTATTGGACTACGGTTAGAGGCACAACAGTAGCGGTATGGAGGACAAGGTCTAGGGTGGCACGATACTGAAGCCTGGGTGGCACGAAGCCGAAGCCCGGGTGGCATGTAGCTAAAACCCCGAGTGGCATTCAAGGAGAGACCCGGGTATGGAGTGTAGGTCGTACCCCAGTTGGCTATTACACCAAAACCCGGTTGTTGTAAAGGGCGAAACTCGGGTGGCCTTAAAGCCAAGACCCGGGTCGCATAGAGGCTGAAGCCCGGGTGGGGATTTCACATGAACCCCGGGTCGAGAAGGAGTGAAACCCGGGTGTAGCCTTTGCCGATCAACAACATACCCACATATACCACATCTAAGCAATACGAATTGAAATCAAATAGATTCAAAGCATACTGCTACAATCGTCAACTTCCTCAACAAGAAAATTCTTCAAATCCAGAACTAAATAGATCCAAACCAGTCATAGTGGAACCATTAAACGCAAATCTAGTGATTAAATCATTATCCCAACAAGATCAAAATCAATTTTCCCGTATTTGAGATGAATTCAACAAGAACGAATCCAAATTAAGCAAAGAAACCAAAATCGATTGAAACTCGAAATCAAACTCGATTACCATCCTAATCAATCACTGAAACCATAAATGTTCCAAAATCAAATGATTAATTGAAACCAAACAGACAGTACCCAAATCAAAATTAACTTCCCAATTCAACCAAAAGTAAATCTAAATCCATATAATCGAATCACATCAAAACAAATCCAAATGAACTGTATTATCGAAATCAAAATCAACAGTCAAAGTCTAAAATCGATAATAGAAATCAAATTCAACAGTCGAAGGATAAAAACGATTATAGCCCTAAATCGAAATCGAGTTCGCGATTACCAATCATGACTAAGATGATCGATTAGTGGTGGTGGTGTCCATTGCTAGCTGAAACCCAAGTCGGATTGGGGACAAATCGGTGGGTGACGGGTAATCAGCGAAACCCTTGTCGACATAAACTCAGTCCCAAATGGAAATCAAAGCAAAATCAAACCCAAATCAAACTAAGTCGATTCAACCCCGGGCGATAGAAACCCAAACCCTAAGCGGGTTTCATCGAAGGTGGTGGCGGCAAAAGTCACGGTGTGGTGGTCGTGTGTGGTCGATAAACAATGAGAGAGAGAGAGAGAAGGAGAGGATACATACTTGTGTTCCTTGGAGAAGAAAGAGATACGAGTGAGAGAGAGTGACATGGGTGTCTAGGGTTTGAGATCGAGTAATAGAGAGGTGAGATCGAGTGAGGGAGAGATTGAAGTGGAGTGGGCATCGAGAAAGAGATTGAGAGAGAGAGATTAAGATGGAGAGGGGTTCGAGAGATGTGAAGCGAGAAGAGGGGTTCGAGAGAAAGAGAGAGGAGAGGGGTTTGAAAGATTGGGATCGAGAGGGGGGAGGAAGCGGGGGTCAAGAGATACAGGGTGATGGGTGGGTCGGGTTCCCGGTTGACCCGATCCAAATAAAAAAAATTTAATTAATTTTTTAATAATAAAATGAAATAAATTAAATATAAAAAGAGGTAATCATAAACTTTTTAAATATAACTAATTTGAAATTAAAAAGACTTAAGAAGAAAAATAAAGGAAACTAATGGAAAAGAACTCCACCTTAAAGATTATTTCTCCCTCTGAACCGAAAAAATATTTTCTTGTTTCTTACTCCCTCGACTGTAGCGATTAACCAGATCAACCACTAGGAAAAAGTACTTACTACCCCTCGAGATGAGAACAGGGTAGAAGAACTTACCTGATGTCTAGTATTGTAATTCCCCCTACACTGATGGGCAAACTTGTAATAAACCAAAAATAAGAACACACGCACATAATAACATGGAACGAAACACGCAGATGAAACCGGAAATACGTAAACAGAGAACGAAAACGATATAAAAACTGAGAAAAAAGAAGTTTAAACGATTGTGAGTGTGACACAATTAGGATATCGTTAACCAGGAGTGTTGCCTTAACCATCTGGGGGGTTAGTCGGGATGGAGAAGGATACAGTCCAAGTTAACTATATAGAAATTGTGTCAACCACATAAAACAATTTAAACTTTCAGGTTCAACATTCCAAGCTTGGACACAAAAAAATTGAAGCGTCTTTCATCGAAGGGTTTAGTAAATAGGTCTACTAACTGAAGGTATGTATTCACAAAGTAGAGTTTGATCGTACCTCGCTCGATGTGATCTTTAATAAAATGGTACCGAACATCGATGTGCCTGGTGCTAGACAGGGTTACTGGTGATTGCGGTGCGCTTTTTGAGTCACAGTAAATCGGGATCTTGGAGTAGTGGAACCCGTAATCCTTCAGTTGCGTGCACATCCATATCACTTGAGAGTAGCAGCATGCGGCAGCAATGTACTCCGTTTTAGTTGTAGAGGTGGACACATAGTTCTGTTTCTTTGACGCCCAACTTACGAGTTTGTCTGCAAGGAACTGCATGTGACCCATAGTACTCTTTCTGTACAACATACACCCTGCGTGATCTGCATCATAATAAGCGACTAACTTGTACCCGGTATCCTTGGGATACCAAAGACCAAGATCAACAGTACCTTTCAAGTAATGAAAAATTCTCATGATAGCTATGAGATGAGACTCTTTAGGCTTAGACTGATAACGCGCACACAGGCATGTTGAGAACATAATATCTGGCCTACTTGCCATTAAGTACATTAAAGACCCTATCATGCCTCTATAGGTCATATGATCTACTTCCTTTCTGTCAGGGTCGGAGTGTAGCTTAGACCCTGGTGCCATAGGAGTTTTCATGGGAGAACTGTTTTCCAACTTGTATTTCCGTAAACTATCTAAAATATACTTTGACTGAATAATGAAAATACCAGTTGGAAGTTGTTTTACTTGAAGTCCAAGAAAAAAAATACCAGGATCGGAGTGTAGCTTAGACCTGGGTTCACAGAGCCAAATATAATATCATCTACATAAATCTGTATGAGAGTGATATCAACCTTTTCTCTCTTAACGAAAAAAGTGGTATCGATCTTACCTTTCAAGAAGCTCGATTTGACTAGGAATTATGGGTTGGTTTGTTTGGATCCACTAATCCTTACAGTTGAGAGACGTACACCTCTTCTTTTAGGATGCCATTCACAAAATCCGTCTTCACGTCCATTTGAAAGGATCATGAAGTTCTTGTGCGCTGCATATGCCAAGAACATCCTTATAGCTTCTATTCGTGCTACTGGTGCAAACATCTCGTCATAGTCAATGCCCTCCTGTTGTCGATATACTTTTGCCACAATTCGCATTTTATTTCGAACAACTATTCCGTCTTCATCTCTTTTGTTCTTGAAGATCCGTTTTGTTCCAATGATGGTCTTGTTGTGAGGTCGAGGTGTAAGTCGCAACACTTTCAGGCTTTTAAACTGGTCCAACCCTTCTTGCATCACAATAATCCAGTCGGGGTCCTAAAGGGCTTCAGAAACAGTCTATGGTTCTATCTTGCTCAGAATGATCGAGAACAGGCAATCGTTGGTGGACATGGACCATGTTTGAACGTAGGCATTCAGATCGCCAATGATCTGATGTAGTGGGTGGTTATTTGTTCAACGATGAGTGTGCAGATGCGGTTGGGTGTTCTGATCAGGTGTAGAATCAACATAGTTTTCTAAGGGTATGTATTGAACTGATTCAAGAGATGGTTGTAAACCAGATGGAATAGATGCTACGTTCACTTAGGGAGGGTCTTGAGTTGGAGTCATAGGTGGTTGTTCTAGGGCGACAACTGAAGATGAGGGTCCACTTGGATCTTCAGCGGACCTTGTCATGGTAGGTTCTTCAGTACAGGTAGACATCGAAGCATTACCAAAATCAACCTGAGAAGTGGATGAGCATGGTTGAGTAGAAGCTTCTAGGATAGGGGGATCATCTCGTATTGGTGGTGTCTAAAGGAGTGGATGATCCCGGGAGAGAGACACCGGTCTCAGCTCCAGCTCCATTGTCCCCTTTTAAGACAAAAGAGTAAGCTTAGTAGAACAGAAATATTCACCATAAAAACATAGAAATAATAGATCTAAATCATCTGAGGGTGATTGCGATGTAGACGCTTGATTTGGTGGGGGCTGTTGCTAATCTGCGGCTAAAACACCGGTTAGTGCAGGTTCTGAACTAATGTGTTCATAATCCAAATCTTCTAATTTGTCGAAGGCAACGTTGACACTTTCCGTAACAGTTTTGGTCCTTTTGATGTAGACTCTGTAGGCAGCAGACTCAGAGGAATAACCAATGAAGACACCTTCGTCAACCTTTGGGTTGAACTTTCCGAGATCCTCTCTGTCATTTAGGACAAAACAACTACATCCAAAAGCATGAAAGTATTTTATGTTAGTAATACGGTAGTTAATTATCTCATAACGAGTCTTCCCAAATCATTTGTTGACAGTCAAACGGTTTTGGGTGAAGCAGGCAGTTGCAACGGCTTTGGCCCAAAGAAACGGTGGCAGCTGTGATTGTGTCTGTATTGTACGGGAAGCTTCAACGAGTGTCCGGTTTCATTTTTCAACGACTCCATTCTGCTGGGGAGTGCGAGCTGCCGAGTAGGTGTGAGTGATGCCGATAGACTCGAGATATATACTCAACATCCTGTTCTTGAACTCCATTCTGTTGTCAGTTCTGATGGATTGTGTCTGTTAGCTCCAAATCTTCATTTGTTAAAGTGTTGAAAATATCTAAGTCCTACTTCAAAGGACTTCCAGAGACAGGCTTCAGAGATCAAAGATTTCAGAGGACGAAGACTTCAGAGAACAAACCTGCCTCTGAAGTACATATCAGAGGAACACTTTTAGCAGAAGACATCAGAGATGGCTTCATCAGAGGCTCTGAAGACTACATCAGAGCTCTGAAGACATTCTCTCTGAAGAAGGCGCTGAAGACATTTTCCTGAAGTATCAGAACAGATAACCAATCACTTAGTGATAAGATTTACTTTATAGAGTAGGTTACTATTCAAGCATGTCTTGAGCTTACCTTTTAGGTAAGACACTATTCAAGCATGCTTCTATTTGTCAAAATAGTACACTGTTTACTTTATGGTCCTATAAATAGGACCATCACTCCTTTGACAAAAGTGTGCTTTTTGATATCTTGTATTTGAAGAATCAACTGAATATATCATGAGAAGATCTTGTTCTTACTGCTTATCTTATTATATGAACTGTGATATTTGAATCTGATTTTGATATTAAACTATATTGCTTCCGCTGTTATTACTCATGTTGTTTATATCATTATTATCGTATGATTAAATCTGGGATCCAACAATTGGTATCAGAGCCTCCTTTGTTTTCTAAACAAAGAAAGATCATATCTGCATACTCGGATAGATTTATTTCTTACTGATTCAAGCTTTTAAAATCTGTGCATGTTTATATAAACACTGGGTTATTAAACTTCATATGCTCCAGATTTGAAAGTAAATCACAGTTACATCATTTGATAAAAGATCTTCAAAGAAAAGCATCAGTTCTTCATATCTTCATCTTTTCTTCACAAAATGGCAAACTCAAGTATAAGTGCCATTTATACAGCTTGATCATTAACCAAGCCTCCTACACTTCAAAGGGATGAATATCCTCAATGGAAGATAAGGATGGTAAATTTCTTAGAAGGCATGGACAGGGATCTGTTAAGATCAGTGAACGATGGACCTCACCAACCAATGGTGTTGGTATCGAGAGTTCCAGCAACAGCAGATACTGCTGAAATCCCTGCTTACTATGAAAAGAAAACTTCAAACCTTACGGATGAAGAAACTAACATGATGGAAAGTGATTCAAAAGCTGTTAGATTACTTATAATGGCCATTCCCAATGATATCTTCCAAGAACTTGATTCTTGTGTAACTGCAAAAGAGATATGGGATCAGTTGTTAAATCAACTTAAAGGTGGCCTACAAACTCAAAAGAATAGGAGAAATCTTTGTATCAATGAATATCATGATTTTCATTCATTAACCGAAGAAACCTTACACCAAACATACTCAAGGTTCAACATCCTAATCAACAAATGCAGAAAATTTGGAGTCATGAGAACTAAAGAAGAAAATAATGTTCTTTTTCTTAAAAGTATAAATGAAGAATGATCACAACTGTCAATGTCAATACAAGCCAATCAAAATCTTGAATCATGGTCATTGACTGACATTTATGGCACCGTGGTTGCACAAGAAAAAGAAGTAGTTAAACAAAAATAAAAAACTTCTTTAGGTGGATCACTTGCACTCATGTCAAAACAAAAAGGTGTATCACAAGAATGCAGAAATGCAGAAAAAGATAGTTGTTCAAAGAGGGAATCTAAAAGAAAATCCAAGAAGGTTCTGATGTTTGAAGAAGTTGAACACTCAGATTCTGACTCAGATGATGACATCAATGTCTTTGCCAAATCTCTTGCATTAATCACCCATCAATTTAACAAGAAAGTTTTTGAAGGAAGAAGAGAGGATGAAGAAAGAAGAGGAAATCAAGAAAGGAGAATTCAGAAAGTTGACTATCAAAAAGAGCCCAGATCTACTCTGCATAGTGATAAAAAGGGCGTGCATTTAACCAATCATGATTCTACTCAACAATCAAAATCTCAACAATCATCTCAGCCAAGGTATCCTCAACCTCAAAAGTACTTCAAGCCACAACCACAAGCACAAGCACAGAAGACAAAATCAGACACTACTCTTCATCGCTTGTTGAGTCTGACAGAAAGAAAATCCAAGAAGGTTCTGATGTTTGAAGAAGTTGAACACTCAGATTCTGACTCAGATGATGACATCAATGCCTTTGCCAAATCAATTGCATTAATCACCCATCAATTTAACAAGAAATTTGGCAAGAAAGTTTTTGAAGGAAGAAGAGAGGATGAAGAAAGAAGAGGAAATCAAGAAAGGAGAATTCAGAAAGCTGACTATCAAAAAGAGCCCAGATCTACTCTGCATAGTGATAAAAAGGGCGTGCATTTCACCAATCATGATTCTACTCAACAATCAAAATCTCAACAATCATCTCAGCCAAGGTATCCTTAACCTCAGAAGTACTTCAAGCCACAACCACAAGCACAAGCACAAAAGACAGAATCAGACACTGCTATTCATCGCTTGTTGAGTCTGACAGAAAGAAAATCCAAGAAGGTTCTGATGTTTGAAGAAGTTGAACATTCAGATTCTGACTCAGATGATGACATCAATGCCTTTGCCAAATCTCTTGCATTAATCACCCATCAATTTAACAAGAAATTTGGCAAGAAAGTTTTTGAAGGAAGAAGAGAGGATGAAGAAAGAAGAGGAAATCAAGAAAGGAGAATTCAGAAAGCTGACTATCAAAAAGAGCCCAGATCTACTCTGCATAGTGATAAAAAGGGCGTGCATTTCACCAATCATGATTCTACTCAACAATCAAAATCTCAACAATCATCTCAGCCAAGGTACCTCAACCTCAGAAGTACTTCAAGCCACAACCACAAGCACAAGCACAGAAGACAGAATCAGACACTGCTCTTCATCGCTTGTTGAGTCTGACAGAAAGAAAATCCAAGAAGGTTCTGATGTTTGAAGAAGTTGAACACTCAGATTCTGACTCAGATGATGACATCAATGCCTTTGCCAAATCTCTTGCATTAATCACCCATCAATTTAACAAGAAGTTTGGCAAGAAAGTTTTTGAAGGAAGAAGAGAGGATGAAGAAAGAAGAGGAAATCAAGAAAGAAGAATTCAGAAAGCTGACTATCAAAAAGATCCCAGATCTACTCTGCATAGTGATAAAAAGGGCGTGCATTTCACCAATCATGATTCTACTCAACAATCAAAATCTCAACAATCATCTCAGCCAAGGTATCCTCAACCTCAGAAGTACTTCAAGCCACAACCACAAGCACAAGCACAGAAGACAGAATCAGACACTGCTCTTCATCGCTTGTTTAGTCTGACAGAAAGAAAATCCAAGAAGGTTCTGATGTTTGAAGAAGTTGAACACTCAGATTCTGACTCAGATGATGACATCAATGCCTTTGCCAAATCTCTTGCATTAATCACCCATCAATTTAACAAGAAATTTGGCAAGAAAGTTTTTGAAGGAAGAAGAGAGGATGAAGAAAGAAGAGGAAATCAAGAAAGGAGAATTCAGAAAGCTGACTATCAAAAAGAGCCCAGATCTACTCTGCATAGTGATAAAAAGGGCGTGCATTTCACCAATCATGATTCTACTCAACAATCAAAATCTCAACAATCATCTCAACCAAGGTATCCTCAACCTCAGAAGTACTTCAAGCCACAACCACAAGCACAAGCACAAAAGACAGAATCAGACACTGCTCTTCCATCAAACCAAAACGATGAAAGACGTTTTAGATGTGGAAAGCCAGGTTATTACTCTGCAAACTGTAGAGGCAGGCTCATCAAAGATGAAGACTACTACAAAAACAAATACAAGTACAACGTCAAAGAGAGAGTACTTGTTGCAGAGATGGAAGACTGGCTGTCAGACTCAACAAGCGATGGAGAGGAAGAACCTACCAATCTCTGTGGTATAGCTTTCATAGATGATCAGAATGATGGGTCATCAGAGGACTACTCTAAAAAGGTAAACTCTCCTTCTACCTCTGACAGTGAACTTGAATTGGATGTTATTAATCTAACAGATGAATTTCAAATCTTAAAGCAAAAACTTGTTAATGAAAAAGAAAAAAGAAAACAAATGTCAAAAGATCTTAGTTTTTACAAAAGGGAAAAAGATCTTCTTGATTCAGAAAAGAAGGATATTTTTGTTGAAAAATCTAAACTTGAAAAAGTTCAGAAACAAAAAGAAAAATCTTTTTCACAAAAATTCAAAGAACTTGAGAAAGTTTTAAAAGTTAAAGAAGAAGATGTAAAAAGATCTGAGTATGAAAGACTCAATTCTGTTGCCTTAACCAATTTTTTCCAAAAAGAAAGAGAAATCTTACATCAAACTCTGGAAAGGAACGAACTTCAAATCAAAAGCTATCTTGATGCTCAGGATGTACATATAAAGATAAACTCTCAAATGGATACTCAAGGGCTGGGATTCAATGAATTGGATCTATTCACTGGATTGAAGAAAACTTCACTTTTTTCCACTTTCTGTATAGGAAAGGTCCAGAGCTCTGACTGTCCATCTCTGAACAATTTCAAGAGAATAAAAACCTTAGAGGGATCAAAAGCAACAGATCTGAACTTTAAAAATGTTGCATACTCTGAAATGCAAAGCTTTCCAGATTCTATCTTAAAAATAGAAAAAGAAACTTAAGAGGTATTTTTCACAAAACCTCAGAGCAATGATCCCAAAGAGATTTTCAAGTTCGATGCATTTATCACAAATGAGTCAGAGACATCTGAACAAAGTACATCTGAAACAAGTACTTCTGAAGATGAACCTCATAGTTCACTTAATCCAGATGCTCCTCTATATTCACCAATCTCTGATGAATGCATCAGAACTACATTTGAGGATGACATCAAAAGAATAAATAAAGAAAATATTATAGCTGATTTGAAGAAGAAAGAGAGCATGAAAAGAATCATTAGAGTCTCAAGACCCAAGAAAATTGAGAAACCAACAGAGGTAGTTATCTCTGGTAAGACTGAAAGAGACTTTCTTGACTCAGATTCTGAATCTGAACCAGAGGTAGATGAACAAATATTCTACAGACCAGAGGAAGTAATTCATAAAAAGATAGAGACTGTTGGTTCTGGAATTTTGAACATTCCTATTTCTGTTTTGAAAAATAAACCCAGAATACCAATATGTCTTGACTTTGCAGAAATGTGTCTTCAAGGAAAAACTTTTCTGGATCTTGAAAAAGAATTACAAGTAAAGGCAAAGAATAAAACCATCACTTCTCAACTCTACACTTATAAACCAATCAAGTTTACTCCTGAACAAAAAGGAAAATGGCAAGAAATTAACCATTCTAATCCTGTTTGTGCAGTGAGCAATAAAGTGAAGAAGATGTTTCTGAACAAGAAAAGACAACTTGAAAAGAAGGTTGTCTTTCAAGCTAGAAGAAAGGAAGTAGTTAGGAATACTTGTAATATTCCTAGTACTAACTCAAAAAGGAATCATAATGTATCGAATGCATTTAATGAAATGAAAACCTTTGCTTCTACTTCTTCTTGTTCTGTAAAGTGCAATTGCATCCCACTCTTGATGAAACTGAAAACTCACTTAAGAGGTTCTCACTGTTTTCTTAATCAATCTCTGAATAAAAATTCAGAGACAAAGCCTCAAAAGAAAAAGAACAACTCTGCCAAAACATCAAAAAGATGAGAAGGCAAAATTTCAAAGAGATAATCAGAAGTCTAACAAAAAAGGACCCATAATGAGATGGGTACCTAAGAAAATCTAATTTGTCTTGCAGAAACGGTCAATGCCAATCTGGTACTTAGATTTTGGATGTTCAAGGCATATGACTAGAGATAAGAAGTTACTATCCTCTTTCAAAGCTAAATCTGGAGGAGCAATAACTTTTTGAGACAATATGCAAAGGCAAATTAAGGGTTATGGTGAGCTTACAAGAGGTAATGTTTTTGTATCAAAAGTTGCTTATGTTGATGGGTTAAAGCATAACTTGATCAACATAAGTAAACTTTGTGATCATGGTTTTGATGTGAAATTTCAAGAAAAACATTGTTCATTACTTCACTCAAAAACAGGTCAAGAAATGCTCAGAGCTGACAAAAAGGGAAATTTATACAGAATGAATTTTTCCAAACACATAAAAACTGACTAAGAGAAACTCTGTCTAGTATCTCTGAACAGTGAAGATGTTTTACTCTGGCATAAAAATTTCTCACATCTAAACTTTTCTACACTTGATAAGTTGGTCAAACTAAATCTGGTTAAGGTATTACCATCTCTGAAGTTTAACAAAGATCATCTTTGTTCTGCTTGTGAAATGGGAAAAGTGAAAAGATCTTCCCACAAGACCAAAAGTGATAATAATTGTCCAAAACCTCTGCATATGCTTCATGTGGATCTCTGTGGTCCTATCTCTGTGCAGAGTTTATCAGGTAAAAATTATATTCTCGTTTTAATTGACGAATACTCTAGATATACTTGGATAGAATTCATCAGAGCCATCTATGATGTTCCTGATATTTTAATAAGATTGTTAAAAAGATTGCAGGTTCTGTTTGATAGCAAAGTTCAGAAGCTGAGAAGTGATAATGGGACAGAGTTCAGAAATGCCAAAATCAACTCATATCTTTTAGAAGAAGTCATAACTCCAAACTTCTCTGCAGCAAGAACCCCTCAACAAAATGGTGTTGTTGAGAGGAAAAACAGAACACTTGTTGAAGATGCAAGAACTATGTTTGCTGGATCTGATCTTCCAACAAATTTTTGGGCAGAGGCAGTGGCAACAACCTGTGTTACTCAAAACAAAGCTACCATTGTCAAAAGATTCAAGAAAACAGCTTATGAACTCATTAACAATAGGAAACCTAATGTTAAATATTTCCATGTTTTTGGATGAGATGTTATATTCTAAATGATAGAGAGTCTCTTGGAAAGTTTGACAAGAAAGCAGATGAAGGCAAATTCATTGGCTATTCACTAGCCTCAAAAACTTTCAGAGTGTTCAATCAAAGAACAAAAACAATCCAAGAGAGTATCAATGTGTCTTTTGATGATGACAAAAGTCTGGCCAAGAAAGATATCAATCCAACTGCCAAAAATATCTCTGAATCATCAAGGATAAGAGAATCTGAACTAAACAAAATATTCGAAGATTTCTTTGATGATGAAAACTCAGAGTTTCTTTTCAGAGATATTCACAGAGCAACTTCAGAGGAACCACAAACGTCAAGTACAAATCTCTCTGGTCCTCTGAAGTCACAACTTCTGCTTCCTTGAATGTAGGTCCAAGAAATGAATCAAGACAAACAGAAGGACAATTCACTTCAGTAGCAGAAGATGAACAAGAGACATCTGAAGAATTTCCAGAGACATCTCTTGAAGAGACTTCAAAGCATGCTTCACCGTCTCTGGAACCCACTTCGGAACCTCTGGAAACCACTTCAGACCCTCTATACAGCACAACAGATATGTCTCCTACAATCATATATAAAGCTCAAAATTCACCTCATATTCAAGCTCCACTCACAAGATGGACAAAAAATCATCCCCATGATCAGATCATTGGATCACCTTCCGAGGGTGTCAAAACCAGATCAGCCACAATTAATGAATGTTATTTTGTAAATTTTTTAAGCATCATTGAACCAAAGAAGGTAAATGAAGCTCTTGAAGATCCTCATTGGATCTCTGCAATGCAGAATGAGCTTCAAGAGTTTGAAAGAAACAAATTCTGGACCTTAGTTCCCCTTCCTAAAGGAAAATTTGCAATTGGAACTAAATGGGTCTTCAGAAATAAAAAGGATGAGGATGGCATTATAATCAGAAACAAAGCTAGGTTGGTTGCTAAGGGATATTCCCAAGAAGAGGGTATTGATTATGATGAAACCTTTGCACCTGTAGCTAGGCTAGAAGAATTAGAATCTTCTTAGCCTATGATGCACACAAAGGGTTCAAAGTATAACAGATGGATGTTAAATATGCCTTTCTAAATCGTAAATTAAATGAAGAAGTTTATGTCTAGCAACCACCTGGATTTGAAAATACAGAGTTTCCTAACCATGTTTATTATCTTGATAAAGCTCTATACGGACTTAAACAAGCTCCAAGAGCATGGTATGCTACTCTTTCTACATTTATGATAAATAATGGTTTGAAAAAGGTACAATAGATACAACTTTGTTCATAAAAAGGTACAAAAATGAGATGCTTCTAGTATAGATATATGTTGATGACATTATATTTGGCTCTACAAATCAAAAGTATTGTGATAAGTTTTCAGAGTTGATGAAGAGTAAATTTGAGATGAGTCTCATGGGAGAATCAACGTTCTTTTTAGGCTTACAAGTAAAGCAAACATCAGAGGGTACTTTTATAACTCAATCAAAGTATGTCTCTAACATTTTGAAAAAAATACAGACTCAATGATTCAACCTCTATGAAAACACCTATTGCAACAGGAGTCAAGCTTGACTCTGATCTTTCGGGAAAATCTGTAGATGTCAAAACCTACAGATGCATGATAGGATGACTTTTGTACTTAACTGCAAGCAGGCCTGATATAATGTTCTCAACATGTCTCTGTGCTCGATATCAAGCAAATCCAAAAGAATCTCATTTATCTGCAGTGAAAAGAATTTTTAGATACATCAAAGGCACACCTTCTTTAGGTTTCTGGTATCCAAAATTGTCTAGCTTTGATTTAACAGCATACACTGATGCAGATCATGCAGGATGCAAACTAGACAGAAAGAGTATATCAGGATGCTGTCAATTATTGGGAAATAAGCTGGTAAGTTGGACATCCAAGAAGCAGAACTGTGTTTCAACTTCCACAGCAGACGCAAAATAAGTTGCTGCTGCTAGTTGTTGCTCTCAAGTCATATGGATGCAAACTCAGCTCAGAGACTATGGCTTACAATATGACAGAATTCCAATTCTGTGTGATTCAAAAAATGCCATAGCCATCTCTGCCAATCCAGTGCAACATTCCAAAACAAAGCACATTGATGTAAGGTACCACTTTCTGAAAGATCATGTTGAAAAGGGAACAATAGAGATGTATTTTGTACCAACTGAACTTCAACTTGCTGATATTTTCACAAAAACTTTAGATGAACGAAGGTTCAATTTCTTAATTAGCAAGTTGGGTATGTTGAACATGTCTACCTAAAACAGGAAAACATCAGAGTCTCTGATCCATTCATCAGAGCCTCTGACATGTGTAGCATGTTCAACCAGAGCTTCTGAAACTATTTTTAAAGCCTTTGGACTTTTCACAAATGTTAAAAATCATTCTTTTGTATCTCTAAGCATCTGTCAAGGAGGAGAAGATAAAAAGACATCGTTCTTTGGTCAAGGGGGAGCAAGAAAGCCTCTGATCTTGTCTCTGATACTCATATCAGAGCCTCTGATCTTGTCTATGATACTCATATCAGAGCCTCTTATCTTGTCTCTGATACTTATATCAGGGCCTCTGATCTTGTCTTGAGCCTCTAATCCTTTCTCAATTTAAGAATATTTCAAGGAATTATTTTGAAAAGAAAAATAATTGAAAATAAAATATTCTTTTGGATAACCATTCGTTTCTTTTCAAAAACCCTACTGGCGGTTTTCTAACACCAAGCGTCTCTCCCTTACACACCTCAACGTGTCACCTATTTATTAGGGGATGATGGAACGTCCTTTCTGACATTGGAACTCTCAATCGCCGTTTCCATAACCTTTCACTCCACCTTTGTCCATAAAAACCCTTTCTCCTTTCTCCTTATTCTTTACGCTCTCAGAATCTAAAATCTCAAATCTCTCTCTCTTTCTAACCGCTCATCCTTCTCAAAACCTGAAACAATGGCAGCTCATTCCCAAACCTCAAACAGCTCCAGCAAACTAGTTTCAAGCTTGAACATGGAACAATTTGATGTCCTAGTGAACTGCAACAATTGGATGTCACCCCTACTAAATACGATGAGCAGTTTCGCCCCATACTAGACTTTTTCACCAACTGTGAACTCAATGATGTCCTCACCAAACATGCTTCAGATGTTCCTCTACGATTTGTCCAACAATGGTGGTATTCAAGTGAATACGATGATGAAAAGGAAGGACTAGTTGGGCACATTGACCTAGGTGATCAAAGCATGAACATAAGAATCACCCCACAAACCCTAACTCGCAGATTCAACCTGCTCACAACATCAGACCTTCAAATAGAAAAATTTGAGAAACCACCAACCCAAGAAGTTCTTCTTCAGTTCCTCCACCACTTAGGCTACAACAAGGAAATCACACGCCTAATTCAGTTCAGACGTCAGTTCCTACCTCCCAAGTGGAACTTCATGTTTAGTGTGTTGAATCACACAATTACCTGCAAAATTGGAAGCCAGGATCAGACACATCCAGCCATCCTTGCCATCATGTATGCTCTCTTCTTCAACAAAAGCATTAATATGGCTCATACCCTCTTCTGTGAGACGCTGACTGCGGTGGACATGAAGAATAAAGACTTGGCCAAAGGAAAACAACCCATTCCAGTCCTATTTCCCAGATTTCTTTCTGTTATCATCCAGCGGGCAATGGCGAAATTCTCACTCACTGAGGAAGGTCCGCGCATATCATTGCTCATCATGAATTCTTTCAAAGCAATAGAGGTTCCTCCGTACCCCAATGAGCGACGTTTTCCACACTCCATGCTTGAGTTAATTCCTGCTAACTCCGATACCCATCTTCTACTTAGTTGTGTTGCCCAATCATCAGAACCGATGATGGGATCCCCAACACACTTAGGTTCTGAGCCAGAGCAAGAGTCAGATAGTGACATCTCTGATACTGCTCAAAACATTCACAGAGAGCAACCAGAGGGTGGCTCTGTGAGAGTAAGGGAGAGAAGACAAAAGAACCCTCCCTCTGACGAAGAGAATAAATCTGTCAGAGCAGAGGAAGGTGAGGAAGAGAGAATTCCAGAGGGTGAGTTTCTGAACCTAAAATCCGAGGGCGGCGAGGTAGAAAAAGATGCCTTTGATGGCATATCTGAGCGATTCCAAAACCAAAATCCCTGTGCAAACACATTTACTGTCCAAGGTGGTCCAGCATTAGTGGACATTGAAACAGAGGTGCACACCTCGAACCCTTCCCATCCCAGCCGCTCAGAGGCATCTTCTTCTGCCTCTGAAGCACGCACCAAAGGGGCAACCTCTGATACGGCTAAGTCCTACCAACAGGACTTAGACCAAGATAAAAATACTCATTCACCCCAGAGTATGCCACTACCTCACACATATGATGCCTTTGTGGCTCATAAAATGTTGGACCGTCCCTTAGATCAGCAGAGACCTAAGATCTCTCGTAAGGATTGCCTGTCAGAGAAAGAATGGCACGGCCTTCTTGCACATGGACTCCTTAGCCTGGACAGCAAGGTGTCCACACATATTAGGTTCTCATCATCATCATCAGAATCTGACTCTGATGATGGCAGACCTATCAGAACCATTATAGAGAAATCCTTGAAAAAGGGTCCTCAAGGATTAATGGGAAGTCCTTACGGAGAAAACATCAAACCACCTCCGAAAGAAGGCCCCTCTGAACTCGAGGGAAACATAGAATCATGTGTTGATCCTAAGGTCACCCCTTCTGATTATGTCACCAAAGAGGAGTTCAAAATCTTTGGTGATGAAATCAGAAACTCTCTGAAGGAGATTAAACTTCAAATGGAGAAGACCTAAGAGGCCTTTGCCTCTCACTCTGAAGTTGCAATGCTCACTTCAGATGTCTCTGACCTGCGCAAGACCGTTATCTCTCAGAACGCTAAACTGGATGCTCTAGAAAGCCTGGTCATAAAAAATGACTCGGTTCTATCCAGAGAAATTCAGAACTCCACAACAGAGCTCCTCAAGGAGATTCTAACTCCCTCTGCCCCAACTCCAACACATCCAGACTTTTCTCAATTCAAAGAGGAAGTCATGCGGTCTTTGGCAGAGGTGATTGCAAAGATCCCTACCTCCTCTGCTGCTCCTGCTACATCAGAATTCGTTACAAAGGCTGACCTCAACAACTTCTCCAAGAAGATAACTAGCAATGTAATGAATATCTCCAGCAAATTTGTCTCCAACACCACCCAGCAGAACAAGACAATAGAAGACCTTCTGAAGAATGTTATGTCTTCAGAAGGATCACTGAAGAGGAAGGAACCAGAGGTCGCATGCTCTGAGGAAGCCCGGAAGAAGGCAAGGTATGAAGACTCTAATGACCATTATGACCAACCTCAGGGGTCATCAGATCTTCATAAGGGGGAGAAGACTCAAACACCCAAAACTGTTGAAAAACAAAAGGAGTCCACTCCCTCTGAAACAAACCGAGGAAAAGAAAAAGTAACAGAGAGACGCTCAACCTCAACCTCTGCTGAAGATAACCAGACCACTCTCAAGTCTCCAATACATGTTCTCTTCCTAGCACTATCTACTTCAGGTGCTCCAATAATTCCAATAATAGATGCAACTCCAGAAACTATTGGAGCTCTGGAAGAAGATGAAGACGAGTAACTAATAGACTTCTCTACATCAAAATATGCATTCTCATCACCAGAAAGACCAACTTATGTGATTAGAGATGCTTACGAATCAGAGGCTGAAAGAGTAGAACCAAAATATGAAAAGGAAGAAAAATCAGATTCTGGAAAAGAAGCTGCTGAAGAACAGATTGAAGTAATTGATGTTGAAGAGTATGTATTCAAGAATGCTCAACCACATCATACTTCAACAGCAACAGAGCTGAGGGAATAACCAGAGATAGATGACTACATCTCTGAACCTACAACAGAAGATCCTCCACGGACAAAGGAACTAGAGACCATGGTTGCTGATGAACAGGCTCCATCAGAGAATCCTGTTCAGAAGGCAAGCATCGGTTTACCAGCCAAAGTGTTTACTCAACCTCCTACATTCCTAGTATCCAATCCTGAAGCCTCAATAGAAGATCATTTCAGATACATCTACTGTGAATTTAATTTGGCAGATACTCTAGTCATCCCTCTGAACCCAAGGATCAGAGAGAACATGCCTGACTATGAGCAAGGATTTGTCAGAGATAAAACCACACACAGAGCACAGGTCCTCTTTGATGATCCAATTATCAAAATTAACAAGATCTCTGAGAAGACTTTGCCTACAACAAAATCATCTATAAGCACTATGTGGTAACTCGCTCTGATCATAAGATTTATGAGTTCAATGATAATGATATCGTAAATCTAAATCCATATGATTTACCTCATTTATATGCCTATTGCTCTGCTAGATATGATCAGGTATGAAGAAAAATCAGAATGGGTATGGTTGAAGTCAGAAAGGCAATGGAGGCCTATGTCAAACACAGAGCAAAACGTGACTTCTAGATCGCTCTGAACCTGGGAGAAGAGAAGCTGGACGTGACTGAACCTGTGGAGTCAATCGAAAATCTTAACAAACAGAAGACTGGATCAATCATAGCAGAACCTCTGGGTTTCGTCTACAGAGTAAACCAAATAAAGAAGATCTTTCTAGCTTCGGAAGTTTCAAAGTACTCTGATGAAACCTTGAGAGGAATACAGAAAATGATCCATGTGAAGGAAGAAAGGCACAGAGCAGATCTACTGGCGAAAGTTGACTTGCAGATTGGGTCGATGATCAACTTCAGAGCTCTGATCATGAAGTTCCATGGAATCTGTTCTAGTGACAAATTTTAGTTTGTTTCCTTATTTTTGAATATTACTTTCTCTGTAATGAATTTTCAAATATTTTGGGTAATATTTAAGAGGATGATTTTCTCCTCTATGCTTTCTAGTTGAAGTTTTCTATTCTCTGCTACTCTTGCACTTTTTATTTTCAACACTTAGGGGGAGATTGTTAGCTCCAAATCTTCATTTGTTAAAGTGTTGAAAATATCGAAGTCCTACTTCAGAGGACTTCCAGAGACAGGCTTCAGAGGTCAAAGATTTCAGAGAACGAAGACTTCAGAGAACAAACCTGGATCTGAAGTACATATCAGAGGAACACTTTCAGCAGAAGACATCAGAGATGGTTTTATCAGAGGCTCTGAAGCCTATATCAGAGCTCTGAAGACATTCTCTCTGAAGAACGCGCTGAAGACATTTTCCTGAAGTATCAGAACAAATAACCAATCACTTAGTGATAAGAATTTACTTTATAGAGTAGGTTACTGTTCAAGCATGTCTTGAGCTTACCTTTTAGGTAAGACACTGTTCAAGCATGCTTCTATTTGTCAGAATAGTACACTGTTTACTTTATGGACCTATAAATAGGACCATCACTCCTTTGACAAAAGTGTGCTTTTTGATATCTTGTATTAGAAGAATCAACTAAATATATCTTGAGAAGATCTTGTTCTTACTGTTTATCTTATTATATGAAATGTGATATTTGAATCTGCTTTTGATATTAAACTATATTGCTTCCGCTGTTATTACTCTTGTTGTTTATATCATTATTATCGTAAGATTAAATCTGGGATCCAACAGTTTCGTCAACTGCAGATTGACTTGCACACTCTTCAGAAAGTTGATGATGAGCTCAGGAGTTTCATCTTTGGTTCAGAGGAACTTGACCCATGTGTAACACGAGTAGTCTTCTACCATGACAAGATCATATTTCTTGCCATTTATACTCTGGATTCGTATCGGGCCACACAGATCCTTATGAATCAGCTCGAGAGATCTTGAGGAGCTCGGTTATACCTTTGGTTTGTATGAAGCTTTCTTCTTCTTGTCCATTTTGCAGGCCGGACAGAGATGCTCCTTTTCGAATTTGAGTTCCGACAATCCTTTGACTAACCCTCCGATTACTAACTTGTTGATGTTCTTGAAATTGAGGTGGAAAAGTCATCGATGCCAGAGCCAATTTTTGTTAGTGCACATATTTGTTGGATACAAGATCATGAATACTGAAGGTCAAAGTTCAAGAAAGTCAAAGCTCAAAGTCAACTCTCAATGTGAAGTCAAAGTCAAATTATAATAAAGTCAATAAGTCAAAGTCTTGTGTTAGTTTAGTTTGTAGTGTGTTGTTTGAGTCTTTGTATAAATAGTCATGTGTCAAATAGGGATATAGTTAGTTGTGCTGCAAGCTTGAAGTAATTGTATCAAGAGAGAGAGAGAGAGAGTACGCTGAGTTTGTAGATAGAGAAAGTTTAAGACAAAGAGAGTGTATACGAATTGCTTTGTTGGAATTGAATAGCAGGTTGAGTGTTTAATTCTTATCATCTTGTTTTGTGATTGTAATTGTGATTAAAACTTGATAAACTGGGAATTATGAATTGGTATCAGAGCAGAGGTTCATATGAAATCAAGAAAATCAATCGAGAAACGGAGTTCGACACTGTTTCATTTTTTTTAGATCAAATCTTGAATTTTTCTGAGTTTTTGGGTCTGTAATTGAGTTCAGTGTGTTTTTTTAATGTTTTAGACAAATCTTGTTTAGGTTTTGTAGTGGATTTCACTGTAATCTTCGAGAATTTTAGAATTTTGGTCATTCGAAGTTTCACGAGTTCTTTGCACTGTAATTGATTGAATTTGTAAATTTGTGTGTGTTTTCTTGTAATTCCTTGGTCAAATTTGTTTCTATATGTGTTAATGGTTATTTTGGTAAAGTTACAGATTGAGATTCAAAGTTTAGATGGATTTTTGAGGAAATCAGTGGGTATTTTCAACGAGATCTGAAGAACTCGCAGAACACCTTAAGAACTCGCAGAAAGACTTCTTAGATTTACTAGATTTCGCATTACAGTGTTTCTGAAAATTCATATGTGTAGAATTCGCAAGTGTGTCATTTGCGAAATGCATAGAATTCGTACATGTGAGTAGTAAGGTTCCTCTAAATTTGCATAAGTCTTTATGCGAAAAGTGTTTGTAATGTTTGTCAAATGATATAATTCGCATAGCCTTCAGAATTCGCATAAGTCTCTTTTGTGAAAAGTTTTTGAGAAAAATCTTTCAAGTGTAGAATTCGTACAAGGTAGCATACAAATTCTTAAAAATTCGCCGGTAACTATATACGAATTCCTCAGAGTTCGTGTAAATACTTATTTTTCAAAATTTTCAAGTCTATAATTCGTATCTAGGTGTTGTGCGAAAAGTTTATACAAAAAGTTATTTGCGAAAAGTTTGATCTTCAAAATTTTCCATGTCTAGAACTCGGATAGAGTTGTATTTGAATTCTGCAAATGTTCTTGTATGCAAATTCTTGATCAAATTTGTGTGTAATGTGCGAATTCTGCAATTTGTGAAAATTGGTCATGCAAATTCCATGTCCCTCACTCTAGTGTGCGAATTCCACACTTAGAGAACTTTGGAAATTTCATTTCTGAATTTCTTTCTACGTATTCTGTATTTTTGTGATTTCTATTCGACTAACGATCATTTGTCAAGTTCTTATTGTAAACTTTTCATAACAGGATGACTTAAAAAGACGCGCTCTCAATCGGTACAGATGTCAAACCCCGGTTCTGTTTAAAGTGGAGTATGAGCAGTGGAAGGACATGTTTCTGGATTTTGTTGACTGTCATGCAAATGGAGACAACATTCTACTGTCAATCACAAAAGATCCTACGAAAATTCCCACTGTTGAAATTCCTGATGAGAATAATGGATCATCAATGATGGAGGTGAGGATAGAGTTCAGAGGACAAAGATTGTTCCCAAAGACATATCTCAGTTTACTGATGAGCAAAAGAGCCGGTACAAAGCTGACAAACAAGCCAGGTCTCTACTTTTACAGAGCATTCCGAACGAGATGTATATCAAGATAGACAGTTGCAAAGCTACTGCCAAGCATGTGGGATCAACTTCAGAAAATGATGATGGGATCGTAGCAAATTGTATAAACTGCTATGTGCAATTCAAGGCTAAAGAAAATGAGAGCCTTGAGGATACTTATGAAAGATTTGTACTTCTTCTGAATGAGCTTTCAAAGAACAAAGTGAGGAAGGAGCAAATCGAAAACAACGTCAAACTCCTTAGCATTCTCTAGCCCGAATGGAAGAAACACACCAGGAGAATGAACAAATGAAAGACCTGAGTGATATCCCACTTCATGAGGTCTATGAGACTTTGTGGCAGAATGAGGAAGAGGTTGAAGAGAAAAGAAGTGAGAAGAAAAAGTATGTTGAGAAGGTTTCAGATTCAATTGCTTTGGTAACTGATTAGAAGGAGAAGGAGAAGAAAGAAAAGAAGAAGAAGAAGATAGTACTTTCCAACTCAGACGATTATGCTATTTCTAACTATGATTCTGATGAGAGAGAGAATCTCAAGCAAGCCATGATTCTATTGACCCGTTCCTTTCAGAAGAAATTTTACAAGAAACAAGGGTCAAACTCACAGAGGTACTCGTCTGGTTCGAAGAATTATGAGCACAAGGAGAGAGTGGAAGGAAGAAAATTTGATGAAAAAAGATTTGGAGAAAGAAAGCCCGAAGAGAAAAAGAGGTATGCGAATGACTGTGGTAGTGCTGAGAAAAAGAGTAAAGAGTTGATAAAGTGCTATAACTGCGGAAAGATTGGTCATTTCGCCAAGGACTGCCGAAAGCCTACTGTCAGGAATTCAGACTACTACAAGCAGAAGATGTTGCTTGCAAAATAGAAGAAAACGGGAAAGGATTTAATGGATGAGGATGAGTTCTGGCTGGACCATTCTGATGAAGAGGAAAAGGAAGAAACAACACATATGTGCTTGATGGGCAAGGAGATGAAAGATAATGAATCCGATGAAGAGACTTCCGATGAGGTACTAAACATGTATAAATCTAATTTCTTAGACAAAATGGAAGCCATGATGATTGAACTTCAATATCTTCAATCTAAAATGAAAAAGTAAAAGAGTAGAATTGTAAAGAAGAATCAAATTTTTTTTGAACTCAACAAGGAACTTGTTGGGAATAAAGATTTGATTGACTCTCTAAAAAAATTTGCATCTGATTTTAAAATGCAAAAAGACTGTTTTGAAAATAAGATTTCTGAATTTGCTTCTAAGCTTTCAAAGTCTGATTTAGAAAAACAAGAATGTGCTCTAAAAGTTTATAAATTGCAGGGTGAAAACAAGAACCTAGAGAAAAAGGTATATGGTGTGGAAGCAAAATAATATACTAGAGGACAAACAGATCAAACCATTTTCCTAAACACCCCAATAGAGGAATCTGATGTTAAAGAGAAGTGGGGTCTCGGTTATGAAAACCCCCACTATCTAAAGAAAGAAATCAGAAAACAAACTGCTTTATATAACTTTGATTTTCTATGTGCGGCTGCTAAATATCCTCATTTGAAACCCAAATTTGTTACCAAGTCACTTGATGAGATTGAAGCCAAACAAAATGAAAACAGAAAGAAAACAACTAAAATGCAACTACCATTCTGCTATCAAAAGCTGAACGATAGCTATATTTCTGACAAACCAAGGTTCTTTCAAACGATTATCTTGAAAGCTATTCTACAACAGAGTTGGAGGCAAAACCGATTGAAGTTAAAATTTATGTTCCTCCACTCATTTTAGAAAGCAAAATAGTCGAGCTTGAAAATGTTTTATCCGATGAAATAATTTTGGTTGACATAGAATAATTTGTGTTTTCTACTGTCTTAAAAACACTGTTTTTCATTCTGAATCTAAAAAGTGTTCAACATCTTCTATGGCACCTCAAACTTCAGAAGATGATTTTGATGACTTATTTGCGTCTGCAAATGACTTTTTAAATTCTGATGATGGGTGTGTTGATGAAAGTATTGACATGTTTGAATTTAATGCTAAACATCCAGATAATTGTACTTTTATTATTAACTCTGAAGCTTTACCAAGTGTATATGAAGTTGGTGAATCGTCTACTAAGGCTGGTGAATCAGTTTCCGTGAGTACTGATTATTATGGGAAAGGTAAGAAGCAAAAGAAACAGCGCTCACAGAAACGAACCAACACTGGTAAGCTTATGAAAAGAAAAACTCAGAAATATCATTTTTCTAACAACTCTAAATCTTATGTTTCAGTGAAAAAGAAAAGGTAGGAAGAACGAACAGAATGGCGACCTAAACAGAAGATTGATGGGAAAGCAGAATCCATTCCTGATCTTAGTTGTAATAGATCTACTGGTAGTATGCCTGATGTAGTTGGTACTGTTGCCTCGAATAAACAAAACCTTGTAACTTCTTACAAGAGATATACAATAAAGCAATTACTCCAATTATCTCGGTCTACTACTAAGTCTTCTACTTATAGACGGAATGATTTTGTTTCTCACCAATATTCTGATGATTGGTTTGGTACTTATCATGTCTATTCATATAAATCATATGCTTCAAAGGTTTTTCAAAAGGTCAGAGGGTCCATATATAAATGGATGCCAAAATCTTGCACTAATCCGATAGGACCCACTTTTAAATGGGTACCTCAAGTTATTGTTCCCTGATTTCTCTTATGCAGACCCGTCATATGTGGTAGTTGGATTTTGGTTGCTCCAAGACCGGGCATAAATCATTTTTGTCTAAATATACAGATAAATTTTGTGGAAACGCACGCTTTGAAAATGATTAGTTTTCACCGATTTTGGGCTACGGTGATGTGATTCAAGACAATGTGATGATTACAAAGGCAAGTTACGTTGAAGGTTCAGGACACACCCTGTTCAGCATTGGATAGTTCTGTGACAAAGATTTAGAGGTAAATTTCAAGGCCAAGAGATGTTCTATGCATACTGAAGACGGTAAAGAACTCTTGGTCGGCACGAGAAAGTCTAACCTCTACACCATTAATTTGTCTATTGTCAAAAGCCTCGCTACAACAAAGCTGCTTATGGCACCAAAGGCTTTCTCACCTGAATTTTTGATGCATCAACAAACTGGTCACGTGCAAATTAGTCAAAGGACTTCCTGAGCTTAAATACGAGAAAGAACATCTGTGCGTAGCGTGCGAGAAAGGAAAGACGAAGAGAGCTGCTCAGAATCCAAAACCTGAGTAAAGTACAAGTTCTCCACTTGAGTTGTTGCATATGGATATCTGCGGTTCTATGGGTACACAGAGCATCCACGACAAGAAATATGTTCTAGTGATTGTGGGCGATTACTCGCGATACACATGGGTCAAACTTCTGAGAACAAAGGATGAGACGCCCGAAATCACCATCTCTTTTCTGAAGACAACCCAAGTGAATTTGCAAAAGACAGTCAAGGTTCTTAGAACGGACAATGACACAGAGTTTAAGAAAAAAACTGTAGAAGATTATCTCGAATCGGTCGGGATAACACATCAAATCTCTGCTTCCAGAACACCAGAACAGAATGGAGTCATATAAAGACGAAACCGAACTCTAGTCGAGGCTGCTCGTACTATGCTGAGTCAATCGATCTACCTTTGTTTCTATGGGCAGAAGTTGTATTGACTGCATGCTACACGTAGAATCGTTCAATAATCCACCACTGGTTCGGTAAAACACCGTATGCTTTGATAAATAACCGTACACCTAGCATTAAACACTTTCATATTTTTGGATGCAAGTGCTTCGTACTGAATGACAGAGAGAGGTTGAACAAGTTCGAACCAAAGGGTGATTAAGGTATCTTTATTGGATACTCTCAAACATCTACTGCCTATCGGGTGTACTTAAAGAAGTCAAAGACTGTGATTGAAAGCGTAAACGTTACATTTGACGAAGAATTGGCTTCTGAAGAACACAGTTCAGAACCCGTACTTACAGGAGTTTTAGCTTCTGGACAGATCAATCCAGAACCTGTGATTACAACGACTAATTCTGATAAAACGTCTACTTCTACATCTCATTTATCAAAATTAGATTTATTGTTTGAATTCTTTTATGATGAGTTTCTTAGATCTAAGTTGCCTAAATCTGTTGTGGTTGACAGGTCAGAAGATTCAACGAATCATCATCCAACCATTTCAGATGTATCTACTGAACTATTTCCCCCGGTTCAGCAAGAAACTCAAATTCAAACACATACTCCTACAGTTGAAGATGTACATGACAAAGCTGAGACAAAAGTTTTTTATTTGGTTGGCTGTCCTGAATTGACTACTCAACAGCCAGAGACTGATGTATCAATTAGAGCTTCTACATAAAATACTTCAATTGAACCGCTCCCTGAACAAACTGATGAAGCTGAAAGTGCATTTCTAGATGAAAATCATGATCAATTTACATCAAATCCACTCCCTCATGAACATAGGTGGACCAAAGAGCACCCGATAAGTTAAATTATTGGAGATATTTCTAAACCAGTACAAACTAGGTCTGCTACATTAAACATGTGTATACATGAATCATTTCTGAGTAAGGTAGAGCCAACCCGCGTATCTGAAGCTCTAGCTGACTTGGAGTGCGTAACTGCAATGCAAGATGAGCTGAATCAGTTCGAAGCTTTAAAATTCTAGAGACTAGTACCAAGGCCTGAAGGTAAATCTATCATTGGTACCAAATGGGTATTCAAGAATAAAAAGGACGAAGATGGTATCGTGATCAGAAATAAAGCAAGACTAGTGTCTAAGGGATACAAGCAAGAGGAAGGAATTGATTGTGACGAGACTTATGCTCTAGTGGCGTGCATCGAAGCCATCTGAATGTTTCTCGCTTATGATGCCCACAAGAACTTCACCGTATACCAGATTGACGTGAAGACGGACGTGAAGACTGCATTTCTTAACGACATACTAAAGGAGGAAGTCTATGTCTCACATGCTTAAGGCTTTGTTAATCCATAGAAACCGCGTCATGTATACATTCTGAACAAAGCACAATATGGATTGAAGCAAGTCCCTCGAGCCTGGTACGAAGTTTTATCTAAATTCTTAGTCAAGTCGGGCTTCACGAAAGGTAAGATCGATACTACTTTGTTCATTAAAAAAGAAAAAAGCCGATATTATTTTAATTCAGATATATGTGGACGACATCATATTTGGTTCTACAAATCCAAAATACTGTAACAATTTTTCTAACCTCATGGTGTCAAGATTTCAGATGAGTATGATGGGAGAGATGAATTTCTTTCTCGGATTACAAGTCAAACAATTCTCAACGGGGGTCTTTATTAATCAATCCAAGTACATTTTTGATATTCTTAGAAAATTTAAAATGGAAAATTGTACAAATGTTGGAACCCCGATGGCACCTGGAACTAAGATTGACATTGATCCTTCAGGAAAAGCTGTTGATTTTATAACCTATAGAGGTATGATTGGTTCTTTGATGTATTTAACTTCTAGTAGGCCAGATATTATGTTTTCTATATGTCTATGTGCAAGATATCAGGCTTCTCAGGAAGAATCCCATATGTCTGCGGTTAAACGTATTTTTAGGTATCCAAAGGGCACTGCAGATCTTGGTCTGTGGTATCCAAAGGGCACTGCCGATCTTGGTCTGTGGTATCCTAAGGATACTAGTTTTGAACTGACAGCCTACTCAGATGTAGATCATGCAGGTTGTATGTTAGACAAGAAAAGTACGTCGGGGCGCATACAATTTCTGGGCGATAAACTCGTGAGTTGGGCATCAAAGAAACAATTATGTGTACAGCTGAGGCAGAGTACGCCGCTGCGGCAAGCTGCTGTTCTAAAGTATTTTGTATGAGGACACAACTCTGAGATTATGGCTTCAAATATAACAAGATCCCGATATACTGTGAATCTAAGAGCGCCATTGCCATATCTGCGAATCATGTACAACATACAAACACCAAGCACATTGATGTTAGATATCACTTTATAAAATATAATGTGGAAAAAGGTACAATAGAACTTTATTTTGGAAACACTGATTATCAGCTTGCTGATTTATTTACCAAGCCTCTCGATGAAAAGAGATTTAATTTTTTCGTTTCAAAACTTGGTATGTTAAATCTCAAGACTTAATTTGTGATTACCTACTAAAGTTTTTGTTATTATTATTTTTCTTCATTTCTTTATTTTTATTCTGAAAGATATCTGCACTTAAGGTTGTTCATGATCTCAAAGGGAGTGTGAGATAATACGAGAAAAAGATGATCTACATTCATTTGAGGGCAAGTTCATATATTTTTGCATTCTTAACTAATTAATTTTATAATGCATAATTTTAGGGGGAGTTAGTATGAGGCATAAGGAGTATGGATTATGACTTCTGATTATATCTGATCAGAACTCGTACTTTCAAAGTTTTACTGCTCTCTGTCATTTTCTTTTCAATATTTTTTTTTGAATAAAGCCTTGCACTTTGACAAGTTTTTTGACTATTGCAGATTGAGAAGAAGCTTAAACGATCATATATTATATGACTTAGAGCCGACTTGATGAGATTTAAGACTGAGCGAAAAGGTTTATTTCTAATCTTAATCTCATACGTGTCTGAAAGAAGGACAACTTTCAGATATGAAAAGTGTTCTTAAATGTTCAAACAACTTCTGATTCTTAAAAGATTTCATGGATATAGAAGTGTGATTTTAAATGTTTTCATTTAATTTGTGCTTACGTGTTTATAAACCGTGTGTTTCCAAAGATTCACACACACCGTTTTAATTTTTGTTGAATATGTTCTTACAATGTCTCTACATTGAAACAAATTTTCGATGGTAAGACACCCCGATTGAACTTCAAAGAATTTTGAGCGTTGAATTCATTTCTAAACGTTCCTTCAAGAATGTCTATATCTTGTTTCTTATAGACAAAATCCAATTTTTGCTGACCTAAGCTATAATTGCTAAATCATTCTATTTGATCATGTTATATACAGTCAGATTTTGAATCAAGTTTATTGTATTCATTTCATTCATTCAATATATACTTGTTTGAAATATCTTCAATGTTTAAAATGCTCAAATCTTCATGATTATCATTGTGAGCATACATACATCTGACTTTTATTTCATTTTGTGCTTTAACTATTCAAGTTAAATCATTTGAGAAACATTGTTCTTTTAGGAATACATTGGTTCATTGTGTGAGCATAACAAAACTTCTATGGATTCACGTTAACCAGTGTTTCCTACCCAAGAAGTTAATCCTTGAGTGATCGAAGAGTGAGGAGTCAAAATAATTGAGTGTGGGTTGTGTGATGAGGTAAAATGGAAATGAGAGTTTGGTTAGAAGTGAGCTCAGTGTTTAAAAGAAAGAGGGTGTGAGAACAGAGTAAAAGAGTATCAAACTCTATACCAACTTTTTCTGAGCTGGGAAACCACATTACTAGTGCTTCACAATTTTTCGTGAACATTATTGAAACAAGCAACTATATCCATGAATTTGTAAAGATTCGGATGAATATATTTTGGATCGATGAATGTTCAGAGGCTTTGTTGTAAATGATCAGTGGTCATATCTAATTTTCTTAAAGACATTTCTTGCGAAAGTTTTGATGATCTCATGCTACAATCATCAAAAAGGGGGATAAGTCAGGTTCAAGAAATGTCTAGAAAGTAAAGTTTGTTTCAGTTATGGGGAGATAGTATCAATAAATGTTACAGACGGGAATAATGATCAAGAAATGATTGAAAGAAAGTTGTTAAAGAAGATTATTGAGAAATTTTTTGTCAAGACAACGAATTTGAAGAAATATTGTTAAAAGATGAAGACAAATGTTCAGGAATTATGAAAACAAGCGGATTTTACTGAAATTTTCTTTGAAGATATTTTGTTAAAGAAAATCGAGCTAAATCTGAAGATAATTTCTTTCACATGTCTGAAAAAGGTTTCTACCATCCTTGGAAGAGATTATTAATATTTTGAAGACAAACGTTGGGGAGATTACAGAAAATTATGAATACTGCTTTAAGCATAAGGGGGAGCCTGAGATTTAATGTCTATTCTGCTAAAGTTTATAAAGGGGGAGATTCAATTTGAAAGAAATCCATTAATGGGGAGATTGTAATTGCAAAATCTTTTCAGAGATGATCTTAAATTCAAAGGGGGATATTTTTAGTGCACGTATTTGTTGGATACAAGATCATGAAGATTGAAGGTCAAAGTTCAACAAAGTCAAAGCTCAAAGTCAACTCTCAATGTGAAGTCGAAGTCAAATTATAATAAAGTCAATAAGTCAAAGTCTTGTGTTAGTTTAGTTTGTAGTTTGTTGTTTGAGTCATTATATAAATAGTCCCATGTCAAATAGGGATATAGTTAGTTATGCTGCAAGCTTGAAGTAATTGTATCAAGAGAGAGAGAGAGAGAAAGAGTACGATGAATTTGTAGAGAGAGAAAGTTTAAGACAGAGAGATTGTATACGAATTGCTTTGTTGGAATTGAATAACAGGTTGAGTGTTTAATTCTGATCATCTTGTTTTGTGATTGTAATTGTGAATAAAACTTGATAAACTGGGAATTATGAGTTTTGTTGCAAGGAGGCTTTGGACAAGAGGCAGACATCCTTGGAAGTCTTGACAGATGCCAAGTCTATTGTATACAGATTGGATCATCTTGTCCTTGCTAAGAGCTCCATACCATCGTCTGTGCGAATACTGCATCGTCTGGCTTTGAAGTTGACTTCCAGATTCTCATCACAAAATGGATCGATGTTGAACAGATTATGTCCCAGTCCTTCAACATACGAGACCTTCTTGATGGTGATGTTGTCTCTTACAATGTCCCCATAACCCATTGTTATTCCCAGATTCTAGTTCCTAAACTCAATTAATCAAACACAAACAAGATTTCAATCAAATTACCTGTTTGATTTCGCTTCAAATTCAAGATTACAAACTTTCTCTCTCTAGAACACTCTTTCTCTCTCAACAGATTTCTCTCTCTACTTCTTACAACTGAATAATACGCTCCACTTTTGTTGACTACAAATTACAAAGGAAAGGAAACTATTTATACCTACAACTAAAATAACAAGGAAACAAAACTAATACAAATGTTGACTTTGACTTTTATTACAAAGACTTTGACTTTCACTTGAGAGTTGAGTTTCTTCATCTTTGACTTTCTTGAACTTTGATATTCAGTCTTCTTGATCTTGTATCCAACATATTTATGCTCTAACAATCTCCCCCTTTGGATTCTAGATCACTGTTGAAAAATTTAGCAATCCAGTCTTCACTTTTTAAGCTCTGCCAGTACAATCTCCCATTTTTCTTTGACGATATTCTTTCCAAAACTATCTTCAAACTATTAACAATCACCCCAAAACTTTCACAAGATACTTTCAGACTTTGGAAAGAAATTATCTTCAGAATCAGCTCAAATTGCTTTAGCAGATAATCTTCAATGAAAATTTCCTCAAATCTTCAGAATCTTCAAATCTTTACCTTGAACTTTTCTGACTTGGACATTTCTAAAAATCATCTCTCAAAACTTTATCATTTCTTGATACCATCTCCCCCTTTTTGATGATTTGAGCATCTACATCATCAGAACTTTTCGTCCAAGAAATGTCTTTGACCATTCTGATCTGTCAAACTGAGCCTCTGATTCTGTGATCCATAACCAAGTATTCTTCTAGATCTTTGCAAATCCAGACAAAATAAGAACATGTAACTCCTGAATCAACAAATGAATCAGTTAAAATGCCTGTCAGTAACACGAAGTCACTGTGTGTAACGAATACACAATATAAAGGAGCTTTTTGATGTTCACTCTCCCAGGGCTTCCAATTAATCATTGAAATACCACAAAGGAAATTTCTATGAATGTTATGACAAAGAAACAAATTCTTTGTGTTTTCGTGCACATGTAGAAAGAATTAAGCACAAATAATTGCTTTTTAAGGGTCAACATAGTGTAAACCACTGAGACAACAGTAGATAAACACAGACTCAATGTGCATGATTGAAGTGCGAAGATGGGGCAGACTTCCTTCTTTTTCAATATCTAGATTTTCCAAATGAAAACCAGATAGATTATAAGTTGAGTCCCTAGAAAATGTGAAACATTTTCTTTTTGAGAAGAAAATGAGTAGCTAGTGGGGTATAGTCAAGAGTTGGCATGGGCTATTTTCTTGTTTCAATAACGTTCACCAAAGAAATGTGAAACGCTAGTAATGTGGCTGCCCGGCTCAAAAAGTAGTTGGTGCAGAGTTTGATATTCTTTTACTCTGATCTCACACCCTCTTTCTTTTAATCATTAAGCTCACTACTAACCAAACTCTCTTTTCCATTTTACCTCATCACACCCACACTCATTTCTTTTAGACTCCTCACACTCAATCTCTATGGATTAACTTCTTAGGTAGAAATCACTAGTTAACGTGATTTCATAGAATTTCATGTAAGTCCAAGCACAAAGAACCCATATAATCCTAATAAGCATGTGTTGCTCAAGATGGTTTAACTTTATCAGTTAAAGCTCATATACAAATGTCAGACGAGTGTATGCTCATAAAATATAATCATGAAGATTTGAGCATTTTTAGACATTGAAGTATTTTCAAACAAGTATACTAAATGAATGAACATGAATGCAAAAGACTTGTTTGAAAATCTGACATTGTATGAAAATGATCAGAAATGAAATGATATAGCAATTAAGGCTTATGGTAAAAAATAACGGATATTGTCTATACGAAACAAAAATATAGACATTCTCGAAATGACGTTTCGAAATGAAATATCGCTCAAAATTCTTTAAAGTACAAGCGGGGTGTCTTACCATCGAAAATATGTTTCAATATGAGACATGGTAAGAACAATTTGATCAAAAATTAAACCGATTTGTGTGAATACTTGAAAGTATGTAGAAATGACGATACGCAAGTATTTATCTTTGGAAACACACGGTTTATTTATCAATTAAGCACAAAAATAAAATGAAAACATTTAAAATCACACTTCCAAATTATAAAATCTGTTTAAAAATCAAGAAGTGGTTTGAACATTTCAGAACATGTTTTCTATATCTGAAAGTTGTCCTTCTTTCAGATATATTTGAGATTAAGATAAGAAATTTACCTTTTCGCTTAATCTTAATTCTAAGAAAGCCAGCTGAAACATCATAAGGATACGATCTTGATAGCTTCCTCTCATTCTGCACAAGTCTCAAAGTCTAGTCAAAGCAACTTTATTCAGAAAATTTATTCAAATGTAAATGACATAAAGCAATAAAATGATTAAAGTAAGAGTTCTGATTTGAAATAATCAGAAATCATAGTCTTACTCCTTTTGGTATGACATAAAAGCTCCCCCTAAAATCATGCATTACAAAAATTTTGTCATTTAAGTAAAATGCAGAAATTAGTTATGCTCCCCCTCAAAATAATGTAGATCATCTAAAATCTTCTCTTACTCCCCCTGAGATCATGAGCAAACAATTAAAGTGCAGATATCCTTTATACGTAAAGATAAAGAAAATGATGAAAAATAACAATACGTAACTTTATTAGGTAACAACCGATTACGTCTTAAGATTTAACATACCAAGCTTAGAAACAAGAAAAGTAAATCTCTTTTCATCTAAGGGTTTGGTAAATAAATCTGCAAGTTGATAATCTGTTTTTACAAAATAAAGTTCAATTGTTCCTTTTTCGACATTATCTTTAATAAAATGATACCAGACATCAATGTGTTTGGTTTTCGTATGCTGAACAGGATTAGCAGATATCGCGATTGCACTCTTCGAGTCACAATATATTGGAATTTTATCAAACTTGAATCCATAGTCTCGCAGCTGTGTTCGCATCCACAGAACTTGAGAGCAGCAACTACGTACTCTGCTTCAGCAGTTGATGTGGAAACGCATAATTGTTTCTTTGATACCCAGCTAACGAGCTTGTCTCCAAGGAATTGAATATGACCTGAAGTACTCTTTCTATCCAACATGCAACCTGCATGATCTGCATCTGAATAAGCAGTCAGTTGAAACCCAGTATCGTTAGGATACCACAGACCAAGATCTGCAGCCCTCTTCAGATATCTAAAAATCCGTTTGACAACAGCCAAATGGGATTCTTTAGGCGCAGCCTGATATCTAGAACATAAGCATGTTGAAAACATAATATCTGGTCTACTCGATGTAAGATACATTAACGATCCTATCATACCTCTATAAGTCCTAACATCAACACTTTACCCGAAGGATCAGTGCTAATCTTAGTACCTGGTGCCATCGGGGTTCCAATTGGTTTACAATTTTCCATTTTGTACTTCCGAAGAATGTCCAAAATGTACTTAGATTGGTTAATGAAAATCCCCGTAGAAAACTGTTTAACTTGTAATCCGAGAAAGAAATTCATCTCTCCCATCATACTCATTTGAAAACGTGACACCATGAGGTTAGAAAAGTTTTTGCAAAATTTTGGATTAGTAGAACCAAATATTATATCATCAACATAAATCTGAATAAGAATAATATCATCTTTTTCCTTTTTTGATGAATAACGTGGTATCAACCTTACCTTTAGAAAAACCGGACTTGACCAAAAATTTAGATAAAACGTCATACCATGCTCAAGGGGCTTATTTTAAACCATACAGGGCTTTGTCCAAGATATAAACATGATCTGGCTTATCTGGATTCACGAACCCTTCTGGTTGAGACACGTAGACTTCCTCCTTTAGAATGCCATTCAGAAAGGCCGTTTTCACGTCCATCTGATAGACTGTGAAATTCTTGTGAGATGCGTAGGCTAGAAACATGCGGATTTCCTCTATACGTGCTACTGGCGCATATGTCTCATCGTAGTCTATGCCTTCCTCTTGTGGGTAACCTTTGGCAACAAGTCTAGCTTTGTTTCTTATGACGATACCATCTTCATCCTTCTTGTTTTTGAATACCCATTTAGTGCCTATCACGGTTTTACCTTCTGGTTTTGGAACTAATCTCCAAACCTTTAGGGCTTCAAACTGATTGATCTCTCCTTGCATGGCAGATACCCAGTCCGAATCAATAAGAGCCTCTGATACTCGCGTGGGCTCAATCTTACTGAGGAATGAGTCATGCATACATTGATTAAGAGTCGGTGACCTTGTTTGTACTAGCTTGTTGAGATCTCCAATTACTTGATGTAAAGGATGCTCTTTGGTCCAGCGATGCTCATGAGGGATTGGAGTAGATACTGATTATACATGATCATCATCTAGAAATCCACTATCAGGCTCTTAAGTTTGAATAATAGGAGGGAGGTTTGTAGTTGAAGTTTCAGGTGTAGAAGCATTAGTTGGTACAACAGACTCTGGCTATTGAGTAGACAATATATCACACCCAACTGAAACAGTTACTTCTGGATCATCAGTTACTTGTGTATCTTCAACTGTAGGAGTAGATGTTGGAATGTGTGTTTCTGACAGAACGGGGGATACAAGTTCAGTTAAAACTTCTGAAGTGACTGGATGATTGCAACTTGTGTCTTCAGACCTGTCAGTCACAGCAGATTTAGGTACATTAGATCCTAGAAACTCATCATAAAAGAATTCAAATAACAAATCTAAATCAGATAAATGTGAAACTAAAGTAGAAGCGTTATCCGAATTTTTCTCTGTAGAAACAGGTTATGGACTGATCTGTCCAGAAGCTAATACTCCAGTGATAACGGGTTCTGAACTGAGTTGTTCAAAAGCCATCTCTTCATCAAATGTTACATTGACGCTCTCGACAACGATATGCTGCTGATGTTGAAGAATAACCAATGAAGATACCCTCGTTCGCCTTAGCACTGAATTTATTCAGACTCTCCCTGTCATTAACCACAAAACATTTACACCCAAATATGTGAAAATACTTGATTGTTGGTGTTATGTTGTTGATCAGCTCATATGGAGTCTTTTGAAAACGACGGTGTACAATGGACCGATTTTGAGTATGACATGCAGTCGACACAGCTTCTGCCCACAAAAATAGAGGTAGATCGGATTGGCTAAGCATAGTACGAGCGGCCTCGACTAGCGTCCGATTTCGCCTTTCGACTACTCCATTTTGTTCAGGCGTACGAGCAGCAGAGTACTGATGTGATATCCCGACCGATTCGAGATATTCTTCAACTGTCTTGTTTTTGAACTCTGTGCCATTGTCCGTTCGAAGAAACTTGACGTGTGTTTGCATATTCACTTGGGTCGTCTTTAAGAAAGTAATGAGAACTTCGGGCGTCTCATCTTTTGATCGAAGAAATTTGACCCATGTGTATCTTGAGTAATCGTCCACAATGACCAACACATATTTCTTTCCACCCAAACTCTGAGTTCTCATTGGACCACACAAATCCATATGTAACAATTCTAACAGAGAACTAGTGTTTGGTTCAGGCTTCGGCTTATGCGGAGCTCTCTTCATCTTACCCTTCTCACATGCAGCACATAAGTGTTCTTTCTCGTATTTCAGCTCAGGAAGTCCTTTTACCAATTTCCCACTGACCAGCTTGTTGATATAACGAAAGTTCAGGTGTGATAAACGTCTGTGCCAGAGCCAACTTTGTTGCATTGAAGCTGTTGTCATTAAGCAAACTTTATTATCAATCTGAACTTTGGACAGGTTGATGGTATAGAGGTTTGTCTTGCGATGTCCACCTAAGAGTTTTGTGCCGTCTTCAGTACGAACTGAGCAACTCTTAGATTTGAAGTTGACCTCTAACCCTTTATCACAGAATTGACCAATGCTAAACAGGTTGTGCCCTAAGCCTTCGACATAACTCACCTTACTGATCGTTATGTTGTCTTGAATGATGTCACCATATCCTAAGATTGGTGAAAGCTGATCGTTTCCAAATCTGACATTTCCATTGAATTTCTCTGTATAATTAGACAATAAATCTTTTTGCCCATTCATATGCTTGGAACATCCACTATCCAAGTATCACATATGCCGGGTCTGCAAGAGAAATCAGGAAACAATAGATTTAGGTACCCATTTAAAAACGGGTCCTAACAGATTAGCACAAGATTTTGGTATCCATTTGAAAATGGACCCTCTGTTCTTTTGAAAACCTTTAAAAATATTTGATCTTGAAGAATACACATGATAAGATCCAAACCAATCAGAAGAATTATGAGAATAAGCAAAATCATTTTTCCGATAATGATAAGATTTAGTAGTAATAGGAGATAATTGAATCAATTGCTTTATTGAATATCGCTTGTAAGAAGTTACAAGGTTTTGTTTATTTGAAGCAAGTTGTTCAACTACATCATTATCACTACTAACTGATCTATTACAAGAGTTATCAGAAACTGATTCAGCTATCTCATCATCCTTCCTTTTTGGTCGCCATTCGATTCGTGCTTTCGACCTTTTCTTGCTTATATCTGAAACAAAAGATTTAGATTTATTAGGAAAAACAGATTTCTGAGATTGAATTTTCTTTTGTGTACCAGTGTATTTCTGTTTCTGTAATTGTTGTTTCTTATGTTTCTTACCTTGAGCATAGTAATCATCAGTTACAGAAATTTATTCACCAACCTTAGTTGATGACTCATCAGTTTTAAGAAGACTTGGTAACACTTTTCCATTTATAAGACAAGTAGAATGATCAGTAAGAGAAGCATTGAAGTCAAACATATCAATTTCTTCTATGCACCCATCATCAGAATTAAGAAAGTCATTTGCAGACTCAAATAAGTCATCAAAATTATCAGACGAAGTTTGAGGTGCCTTAGAAACTTTAGAACACTTTGTAGATGTAGATTGAAAAACCGTGTTCTTTAAAACTGTAGAAAATACACTTTGTTGAATATCAACCAAAAGTTTTTCATCAGATAAAACATTTTCCAACTCAACTATTTTGCTTTCAAGAATGAGTGGAGGAACATAAAACTTTGCAACTGCAGGTTTTGCCTTCATCTCAGAAACAGAATAACTAGCAAAATAGTCGTTTGAAAGAACTTTTGGTGTTTCTGAAAGATAACTATCATTTAACTTTGCATAGTTAAATGGTAGTTGCATTTTCTTAACATTCTTTCTATTTTCAGTTTCTTTGGCCTCAACTTCTTCTGGTAATTTGGTAACAAATTTGGGTTTTAAATGAGTATGTTTACCAGCACAAGCAAGAAAATCAAAATTATAAAGTGCTGGTTATTTTCTGATGGCTTTCTTTAAGTAATGAGGGTTTTGAAAACCAAGTCCCCATTTTTCCTTAACATCAGCCTCTTCATTAGGTGTATTCAGAAAAATGGTTTGATCTGTTTGGCCTCTTGCATAGAGTTTGACTTCCAGACCATTTACCTTCTTATTCAAAAGCTTGTTTTCAACCTGCAGTTTATGAACAGTTAGTGCATATTCTTTCTTCTCAAATTCATACTTAGAAATTTTAACATCAAAATCAAAAAATTTCTTTTCAAAACAATCTACTTGAAGTTTAGAATCAGAAGCAGACTTGCATAAAGAATCAATTAGATCTTTGTTTCCAATAACAGACTTATTAAGCTCAAAGATCTTGTTGTTTCTTTTAGCAACTCTGTCCTTTTCTTTCTTTAGTTTTACTTGAAGATCATTAAGCTCAACCATCATAGCTTCCATTTTGGTTATAAAATCTTTTTCAGTTAAGTTTAATACCTCATCAGCTGTCTTGTCATCTGACTTGTCATACTTGACCTCTTTTCCCATTAGACAGAGATGAGAAGTTTCTTCCTTCTCTTTGTCATCCTCTTGATCAGAATGATCCAACCAAAATTCGTACTCAGCAATTAATGCTATGCCTGCTTCATGCTGTTTGGCCAATAGCAGTTTGTTCTGATAATATTGAGAATTCGAAACTTCGGCTTTCGACAATCATTAGCAAAATGTCAAATCTTGCCACAGTTATAGCATTTGATTGAATCGTTTGCTGGCTTTACAGCAACAGAGTAATCATTCACAAACTTCTTCTTTTCTTCCGGCTTTCTTTCCATATACCGGTTCTCTTCATATCGCTTTCCTTCAACTCTTTCTCGATGTTCATGATTCTTGGAACTGGATGAAGAGTATCTCTGAGAATTTGATCCCGGTTTTTTGTGGAATTTCTTTTGAAAAGCTCGGGTCAATAAAAGCATAGCCTGTTTGAGGCTTTCTCCATCATCTCCATCTGATTCTGATTCTGATTCAGAACTTGTAATCACTTTCTTCTCTTTCTTTTCTTTCTTCTTCTCTCCAGCTACCAATGCAATAGGTTCAGGAACTGTCTCTGCCTTCTTTTTCTCAGCTTCTTTCTCTTCCACTTCTTCCTCATTTTGCCTCAGAGTCTCATAAACCTCATGTAACGGTATGTCATTCAGATCCTTCATCTGTTTCATCCTACGTGTATGCTTCTTCCACTCTGGTTGTAGGATGCTCAGGAATTTGACATTGTTCTCAAGTTGCTTCTTTTTCACCTTATTCTTAGACAACTCATTTAACAACAAGACAAACCGTTCATAAGTATCTTCTAAGCTCTCATTCTCTTTGGCTTTGAATTCCTCATTACTGTTGATGCAATTTGCCACTTTCATCTGATTCCCTACCTTGGATCCCATCATCATTTTCTACAACTGATCCCATATCTTTTTAGCATTTCTCTTGTAGCTGTCTATCTTGACGTAGATGTCATTCGGGATACTTTGAAGAAGAAGGGATCTTGCTTGCCTGTCTGCTTTATATCGGCTTTTCTATTCCTCTAAATATTGACTATACTCTACTGGAACTGTTTTCATCTTTTGTTCTCTTTCCTCAGTACCATCTGCACTATCAGATGAGTCATCATCAGGGATTTGAACTGTGATTGGTACCATAGGACCCTCCATGATGGACAAAAGAATATTTTCTCCATTTGTGTGCCAGTCAACAAAATCAAGGAATCTGTCTTTCCACTGTTCGTATTCTCCTTTGAACAGTACCGGAGGCTTGACATCAGTGCCGATAGAAAGAGCATCTTTAGAAGTCATCTTTATTAAACCTGTTTGAGAAATATATGCAATAAGAAACTAGAATTGATCGTTAGTCCAAAATAGAAATCTAAAAAATACAAGAAATCTTAAAATAGAAATTCATGAATTTTGATCACAATCAGAATTTTTGTCCCCCTCCGCAGACTTAGCACAGGGGTCCCGCTAACCGGTTAGCGGGTGGGGTCAAGGGGCAGCGCCCCTAGAGAAAAAAAATTCACACTTAAAGAGCATAATACTATTATGAAAATTTTTTCTAAGTATAGAAATGTTTGTGCGACGAGCAGCTGGCACAAACCAAACTTTGTGTGACGAGAGGCTAACGCAAACCAAGCTTTGCGTGACACAAGACTGACGCAAACCACACATTGCGTGACACAAGGCTCACGCAAACCACACTTTGCGTGTGGTGTATAAGGCGCAAACGATGAACTTCGCGTTACAAGTTACTCGCGCAAGATACACTTTGCGTTACACGAAGTTGACGAAAACCCAACTTCTCGTTAACCACTGATAAAGCAAACACCAACTTTGCGTTAAACATGTATGGCGCAAAGTTCACTTTTCGTTTCTCGTTGAATACGCAAATCTCACTTCTCGTTTCTCGTTGAAGACGCAAACATCTCTTTGCGTTTCTCATTGAAGACGCAAACCTTTGAACAAATATTTGGTAATTCTCTCGATGAACTCGCGCAAACCTTGACGAACTAGCGCAAACTTTAGATCTCACGCAAACCTCTAAAATCGATCAAATCTTCTTCTAAAACTCGTCTAGACCTCGAATTCTAATCTGAAACTTTAACAATTTGCTCACCTAAACATCTAAAACCAAAATCTATCATTTAATCTAGATCAAAAACACAAATCGATAGAAATTGACTCGAACACAGTGTCTAGAACTCGTGAACTCGAACTCAACAAAAATCACAAATTCATACTTGATTACAGTGCAAATAACAAATCTATTCAGACATACTCGATCGATTATACTATACGAACAAAACCTAAATGATTTCAAATCATAATTCTCACAAAAACTCAGAAATCGATTTGATATTCAATGAATAGTAACGATGAACAGTGTCAACGAACTTTTCTTGAATTCTTGATCTGATTTCGATTTGGATCTGCTCTGATACCAATTGTTATTCCCAGATTCTAGTTCCTAAACTCAATTAATCAAACACAAACAAGATTTCAATCAAATTACCTGTTTGATTTCGCTTCAAATTCATGATTACAAACTTTCTCTCTCTAGAACACTCTTTCTCTCTCAACAGATTTCTCTCTCTACTTCTTACAACTGAATAATACGCTCCACTTCTGTGGACTACAAATTACAAAGGAAAGGAAACTATTTATACCTACAACTAAAATAACAAGGAAACAAAACTAATACAAATGTTGACTTTGACTTTTATTACAAAGACTTTGACTTTCACTTGAGAGTTGACTTTCTTCAGCTTTAACTTTCTTGAACTTTGACATTCAGTCTTCTTGATCTTTTATCCAACATATTTATGCTCTAACACCCATAATTGGTGAAAAATGATCGTTGCCAAAACGAACGGTGCCGCAGTACTTGTCGGTGAAATTCGACAACAACTTCTTTCTTCCAGTTATGTGTTCGGAGCAACCAGCATCTAAATACCACACATGATTGGCCTGTAAAACCTTTTAACGAGGTTTAGGTACCCATTCATAAATGGGTCCTTTTGGGTTAGGAGAAGCACCAGATTTAGGCACCCACTGATAAACAAGTCCTTTGTGACGTTTAGATGTACGAGAATGGGAATTACGAGAATAATAATTATATTTGCCAAATCAACCAGATGTAGTATATTTATCAACAAAATCATTCAATCCAGACCAATAGAAACATATATCATCATGGGCAATATTAATAAAGTACTAAATTGAATTAAGATAGCATGGAAATGAAAAATGATGTCTAAACGTAGCATCCTTATTAAAAACACCACGAGAAATATTGTCTTTCCTATTACTAAAAGCGGAATTAAATGACTTGTTGTTCTTGTCCTTTAATGACTGCTTTGGAACCCAAACTTGCTTAACTCCCTTTTGTTTGAAATGACTATCTGAAGAACCAGTAAACCGAGAGTCGGAATGATGAATTTGAGATTTAATTGACTTTTGAGATTTTCCAGATTTTCTACGTTTCTGTGAACTCTTTTTGGATTTATATTTCATTTTAGATTTAGAGGCATCCACAGAGACGTGTTGAGAGGTGGAATTAGAGCTTTCGCCCAATTCCATGAGATCTAGCAAAATCTTATTCTTCCCTTTATCAAGAAACTCATTATGACGTGGAAGTTTAGGATCAAAATCAAAGTTATTCACACCATCATTCAAACATTCCTTGGAATTCATTAGGGTAGAAAAGAGCTCTTCGTCAAATTGTATGTCCTCTACTAGATTTGGTGAGACATAGGAATTTGGGGCATGTCAAAACTACTATTAGTTTCCCCTATGAAAGATTTTCATGAGGATGCTTCTGATTTCACTGTCTGAACTTGAGAATGACTTCCTTCAGGAACAGAAGTATCCTTACACTTATTTGGGTTTTAGAATTGAAGCTCCTCAATTTTAGAAACTAGCAACCTCCTTTTCTTGTCAAAACAACTCATAGCTACTTCTAGGTCCATTTGAAGATTAGTTTTGTCTTGTTGTTCTTGAAAATTTTCAGTTGCTAAACTAGACAACAGTTTTGACAACTTGTTAATTTCAGAATTGAACAACTTTCTTTCATTTTTAAAATCCTTTTCAAGTTGAACCAATTTCTTTTCTAAAACCAATGTTGGTACATAAATCTTTGGTTCAACAGGTTTTGAATGGATCTCTTCATTTGAGTAGTTATGAAAGTAGTCGTTAGAGAGTGTTAGTGTTAGATCTCAGATTTATTGGATTCAAGATCATCCAATATGAAGTTTGGAATCTGAAGCTAGAGATGAAAAGCCACTCTCAAGATTAGTCTAATGTTAATTTGTAATTATTGTCAAAGTTAATTATTGTCTTAATTAATGTATTATGTGTTATTCCTAAATATCTAATTAATAGATATTTAGGATATTAGATATTTTAGGATATTATAATATCTTAGTTTAGATATTATATTTTGAGATATTATGTTTGAGATATAAAAGGTTTTGAGATATTATTTATCTCATAACTTTCAATATCTCAGATCATCAATATCAACTTAAGTCAAGAACCAGAGAGAGAGAGAGCTTAAACTGTGAAGAACATCAACCATTGTAATCCATCGTTTGTAATAGAAACAGGTTGGTAATCATATATATATATATATATATATATATATATATATATATATATATATATATATATATATATATATCTTGTTTGATTATCAGGTAAAGATCGTGTTCAATCTACGGACCGACAATTGGTAACATAGCTTGACCAGATCAAAATCAAAGTTTAAAGATCTCTCTGTGTTCTTCATTTTCAAACATTGTACCATCGATCAATCTCAAAACAGTGGGTGTTTTAAAATCAAAAGGTTGTGTGTTGTTGTTGTTGGCAAGTCGATAAACTTGTCAAAGTTTGGGGCTGTAAATCGTTTTTCTAGTTTGGTGTATTTGAGTGTAAACAGAGCGATTTATCGAAGAAGAAGCACACACCGGTTGACACCGGTTACACGCATATCGGTTGAAAACACCGGTCGAAGACTACACTCCGGTCACACTCACAGTTCCAACACCGGTCGATAACATCTATCCGGTCACAGGACTCTGGTCGTTTAACTTCGGTCGAGTACATCACCCCGGTCGTACACAACACCGGTTGACGCATTTTACCGGTCGTGTCCAAATCATCCGGTCAAGGTACAATCCTGTGACAGCCGTCAAAGTCTACACTATGAGGTTAGCTTCTGTACTTTTGGAAGTAAAAATCTAAGTATGTCACTCCTAGAAATGCATAAAAGCTTTTAAGATAAAAGTTTCCCGAAAAATTTAGAAATCGCGATAAAAACCCAGAACAGTTCCGCATCTGACCGTCACTGTCCGGAAATGCCAAAATAAGTGATTAAAAGTCCAAAATCCATAAACTATAAGAATCAGTATATTTAATTTGTCTAGCATTACTAAATTTTCAAATTTGACATTTTTTTAGCAAATATTGAGAATCGGGTATTTCGACTCTCAATTATATCTGATATTTATAACTTAGACTATATTATGTTATATTATAAATATATATATATATATATAAATATTATTATTATTGATTAGTCACTAGGACACTTGTCATTAGACTATCAATTCTAATTTTATTTAATTTAAAACCAAATTAAGAGTAAATTACTCTCCATTCCTTTCAAAAATAAAAATCTCTTCATCTCCCTCTCCCTCTTCTCCCTTTCGGCCGAACTCCAACCCACACCACCACCATTTCATTTTGTTACTCAAAATCAAAATACAATAAAGAATCCATCAACAATTTGAAGATAGAATCAAATTTCTTCATCAAATCTTCAAGGTATTCTCAAAAACTACATCTCCTCTCTTCATGTTTTCATTTTCGATTTTTGAGTTTGAGGAGTAAAAGTTTGCATCTAAATGTTGTATAAAATTGGATTTTTGTTGATAAAATAGACTACATTTGATGTTATAACATCCAAAAATGAGTTTTTGATTCTTGTTTTTCAAAGAAAACTTGTTTATTATAAAATTTGGGGTTTTTGATCATAATGTTGAATTTTGGTAAGTAGAGTATCATGAACCACAAAATTTTGGTGTTATTGAACTTATAGCTATGTTGTTACAATGAAAATTTAGTATAAAAATGCTCTTAAGATGGAATCTCCCAAATTCCACATGATTAAGAGCTTATTAGTGATGATAATATCACTTAAATTGGTATATTGTACATGCATGTATTTGGATGAGCATCATAAGTTGCTATGAGTCCAAAAAGTATAGTTTTCATATTAAAGTCATTTTGTATTTGATTAAGATGTGAGAGCATGTGGTTATATCATAAACCAAGTGAAAAAATGACCATCTTACCATTTCTTTTAAGTTTGATTTTACCACAGTTACTGTCCAGAAAATGGACCTACTTCCAACATGCATAAATCATGTTCTACATGTCAAAATTTGGGCTTTTTGCTTCTAGACTTTAATTTAGGGTGTTAGTTTTCTAAAAAAATATGAAAACACTAATTTTGGAGATGATTTGAGCACTTAAATGGATTTTACAAGAAAATGGTGCAATCTGTCCAGTGAAGACAGATTCATACACCTATCTTGTAGAGGTCATAACTCCCTCATTACTCATCCAAAATAAGTGAATCTTTTTCCATATGTTAGGATTTTGAGTTAGGTTTGCATCCATAATATATGTATCACTGTTTAATTCCAAGAATTGATACCCCAAAAGTCTGTTACAAATGAGGTATGTCACTGATCCGAAAATCAGTGACACCTTGTTTTGTAAAAATTATTTGAGGTATCAAAATTATACAAAAAAATTATAAAAAATGCAGATTTACTCTAAACATATCATAGTACACCACAAAAATTTATGATTTAATAATTCTCTTGGGAAGTTAAGTTTCCGTGGTGATTTTATCGAATAACTTTCTGGACAGCAAATGCTGAATCCAGAAAGGTGATCATATTAAGTCTAACTTTTGTTTTATTGCATTTTAGAACTTTGTATAGTTTAAAAATGGATGTGGACTAAGGAATTTATATAATGGCATTTCATGGGACAATTGGACATATTGGTTGGACATCGGAATAGGGCATTAATGTGTTCCACTATTGCAACTCTTGTATAGGGAAACTAAGGGCGAGGCAAACTCCATAAGTATTAAAGTAAAGTTTCAACCGTTCTATTCGTTAAGGTGAGTATTCACAGCCCCATTTTACTTGTTTTGAATAAATTTTGGGGTGAAAAGAATGCTAACTTGTGTTATAAAGATTCATGAGTAGTTTAAATCGTTATGCGATATTAATCGCCAAAGCTTACTTAAGCATTAAATTGAAATGGTATGACATTGTATGATCGGTATGTTGAGTTTTAAAGTAAAGTAAAGAAAAGTCCCCTGTACACTACTATTAACTCATGAACAAATGGGCCTATAGTATTAGTGAATAGCGCTATTTGGTCTGACAAACCCACCTTAATACTGACGAGTAAGGGTGCACTATACTAGAGAATGCGGACACTCATTTGGAGTAGGTCGCGAGGGGCTGGAAAGAGCTAAGTCCGGGACGGTTTAGTAGTGGCTCAACATGACGAAAGAAAACCGAATCACGTCATACGAATGTTGAAACGATAAAGCTCATGAACATTTTCGATTTAAGATATCGAATAAATTCGAAAGTTATATTTATCAAACCCTGCATACAAAAATTGTTTTGTGCATAGTTGAAAACCTGTGAACTCACCAACTCTATGTAGTTGATATTCGTTTTTATACATGCTTTTCAGGTAACAAAGACGGTATACTTTAGAAGATTTTTGCATACACGCCATGTCTTGGAAAGAAAACACTTTTGTTCTAGAATGTATAATATTTATGAAATGTTTGGGCTTGTAATCATATTAATTTAGTAATGATCAATGTAATGACTGTTATAAATTTTTTTTTTGTTATGTTGGTATAGCTATACACTTGTGTTCATGTTTCGAGCTGTCATGCTCCGTACTTCCGCTTTAGCGGGGTGTGACAAATCCGGTCGATACATAAGTCTAGTCGACGCATAACACCGGTCGAACAATTGTCCGGTCAACATTATACCGGTCTAGCCTCTACTTTTGCACCATCAACTACTCACGCAAACCTCCGGTTTGCGCCATCAACTATTCCCGCAAAATCTAATTCACGCGACCAACGTATCACGCAAAACTCAATACGCGTGTGACATCCGGCAACCAGAACTTACAGGTTAGCACCCAAACAGTATAATACATGTCTTAACATGTAGGAACACCCTAACATGACCTAATTATGTAGGCAAGGGTTTTAGTTTCCTAAGATTCCCGGCAGTGCGCTTAGAATATCCGGTTACTACACGTAATGGTATATGTTGCCTTATAAAATGCCAATCCGATAAAATTAACATTTTATTATATTAATAACAATAATAAGTGGGTTAAATATAAAATCTAATTAATCAAATATAAATTCTAAACTTTAAGCAATCAAACCAAAAATTTAAGTAGATAATTGAGAATTTACCTACCATTAACCTATCTTTTTATAAAAACTACATTATATATATATAAATATAACTTTACTTTTATAAAATAAAATATATATTTTAGAGAAGAAGGGGGCCAAGTGGCTGTCCTCCCCTCCCTCTATCCTCTCTTTTTCTTCTTTCAAAATCCTCTTAACTTCATCATTTCTCTCAACTTTAGTTTCTCTCATTCCTCTCTCTCTCTAGCTTCACTTCTCTCTTTATTTCTCTCTATTCTTCAGCCCTAAACCTCCTCCAAATTAGATTTTTGAAGATCAAAACAACTCCTCATCATCAAGGTAACATTCTACTCTTGTATTCCATGAATCTTACCTTTAAATCTTCATAAAAATCAAGTTTTCATCATTTTTCCTTCATTTTTCTTCATCTTCTTGAAGGTTTTCTGGAATTTAGGGCTTTGTAAAGTCCCTAAATGGTAGGTTATACATCAATGACATGTTAAATGTCAGGCAATGGTGATAACCCATGATCCATACCTCTAAAACTCAAGAAAATGAAGTTTGGATGACATGTATGTCCATTTTTCTTACAATCTAAGATATTAGAGTCCATTCATGTGTTTCGAAAAGTTAAAGGATGATTTTTACTAAAACTTATGTTAAAATGGAAGATAAAAACGTTTTCAATCAAGAAACCCCAATTTATGGGTCAAAAAGTGATAAAAAGTTCATAAAATTAAGTTATTTAATTTTTAGTTTCTGTCAGATTTATTGCATGTTAGTATTTCGGGTATAACTTCAAACATATGGAATCAAATGCTATGAATCATCTTCTGGAATTTAATATAATGAAATACCAATCAAACCCCACTAGAATCACTCAACAATATTGAGTTTTGACCTCTCAACCTCACCTCTAAAGTTTGTGGTGCAACCAATCAATCAACCATAACCATCATTTAAATCCATAAAAACTAATGATTTCTTTTCTAGAAGTAACTTTAATGAGTTGGGAATCAAATAAAATTGGATTTACTGGAAAATATGATGATTTGGGTACTCAACCATCATTAACAAGTTGAGTGTGCAAAAAGTAACTTTCTGCCAGATTGGAACACTTGACTTAAAACGGGCATAACTCACTCAATATTGATCCAAATGAGATGAATCTTTTTCTTCAAATTTTATATTTGATATAGGATCAAAAACCAATTGGAATCACCAGAAAATACTAAGTTTTGACCCTTCAAATGGCCGAGACAACAGAAGGTGTAATCTGCATGGTCCTCTGTGACCAATAAATTTTAAGGAAATTATTACCCTATCTAGACTTATCCAAAAATGTTGTAAATTGTGCCAAACGTTCCCTAATACATTAAAATAAGTCATATAAAAATTTGGTAAAAAATATGTTTGGGAAAACACTCAAAATACAAAGATTTTATGACTTAAAATTTTGACAGCAAACAGTAGCTAATGAACTTTCTTAAAATGATCATTTTGGACTTTTGGAGATTTAATAATTAAAAATGAAGATTTTAATTTGAATATAAATATTATAATATGATCAAACTTAAAATAAAATTTCTCAACCCATAAGCCTTAAAAATTTGATCCGAAGAACCGAAATTATGTCAATAAGTTAAGTAGGATTAGTACTCACTAATCTTACGTAAAATAAATCTAAAGGCCTTTTCCCTTAAAAATAGTATGCCCAAAATATGTGATTTCAAGAATCATCCAACCTTATGAATATCTATAATACGCGCTAATGTGTTACCCAAATTTAATAAAAAGGCATGTAAAGCATTTTATAAGACATAGTGACCTATGTAACGTCTGAAACCGTAAAAATAGGTTCGAACTGATAATGTGCTCTACTTTCATAGGAAAGGCGTAGTACGAAGATTAAAGCAACCTAGCATATATTCCCGAGCAATTGCTAAAATCGGTGAGTATTCACAACCCCTCTTTTACCGTTTTTATATGTTTTGGGGTGAAAAGCATGTAAATTTACAAATTGTTATTACTGAATGATTGTTCATTAAAATTTGTTGAATTTTGAATTAAATTGTTTATGCACTATGGTATGTATACTTTACGATGCAATTGAGTATTAAATGAATAAGTCCCCATTCGTTGGACACTACCTATTAACTTGAACGGGAGCCGATGGTATTCGTGGGTAGCGCTATTTGGATTGACAACCCCACTTTTGGCAGACGAACTAGAAGTGCACTTTACCAATAACAATAACTGTCTTACACATGTGGATTTATTCCACCGCTTTGGTAATGACGTAACAATAGTTGTCTTACACATGTGGATTTATTCCACCGCTGAGGTAATGACGTAACAATAATTGTCTTACATATGTGGATTTATTCCACCGCTGAGGTAATGACGTAACAATAATTGTCTTATACATGTGGATTTATTCCACCGCTGAGGTAATGACGTGTAAATTAAGGGGCATTGGTTGGTCGAAAGGTTTGGTAGTGGCTCAATGTTAAGGCATTACTGTATACAGTTAACCTCGTGCAAATAATTGAACAATCCGTTTCTTAAGCGTCTTACGATCGAACGTTTCACAATAAAAATTTCTGCATTCAAATTACTTTTGTGCATACGAAAACTTGTGAACTCACCAACTCAATGTAGTTGACCCTTTTTCCTTTACCATGCTTTTCAGGTACTGATAAGTAAGTTGTGGCATATAGGGTGCATCTGTGTGACATCATCAACTGCAAGAACATTAAAATATTTGGTCAACTTTTGTAACAACCGTTATTTTGAGATTTTTTATTTTTTTTAGGTTGTATAACAATATTCACACTATTTTGTTGAATGTTATGGTTGGTGTTGTTTATTAGTTTATGTTATGAAACCGTGTGCTGTCATATATCGTGTTTCCGCTTTGGCGGGGTGTGAGAACGCGCGACCCATTACTCACGCAAAGTGTCTTTTTGCGCCGACCACTAATCGCGCAAACCTCCAGTTCGTACGACCTGCTTCTCGCGCAAAACTCCTTTTTGCGCCAGCTTCTCATAGCGCAAAGTTGACATTTGCGCCACCTTCATTAAGCGCAAATTGTGCTTTTTGCGGCAGTTCCAGACATAGTCGTTTTTGTTCAGTCTTTATCTGATTTTAACTGGACTAACGATATGTACAAGTTCTTATTGCATTGTTAATCAAACAGAATGAATTCCAGCGAAGCTAATTCAATTAGTATGGATGAGAGTACACCTGTACTTTACAAAGGAAAGATTTTTGCCTTGGAAGCAGAAAGAGAGAAGAAAGAGACAGCACACTTGTGCTTGATGGGTCAGATGAAGATAAAATCCGAAGCTGATTCTGATGAAGAGGTGTGTGATTTAACCAAATCTGATTTCTTAAATCAAATGCAAGCCATGATGATAAAACTCCAAGAATTAGAGTCGAAACTCAAGCGTGAAAAGGGTGTCATTAAAGACAAAGACAAGTCAATACAAAAACTTATCAATGACCTTGCTGAGAAGAAAGTATTCATTGAGGTTTTACATAGAAACAATGACACCAGCGCAAAAGAAAAGACCATAATTCTAAAAGAGAATGCTGAAAGAAATTCTAAATTGAGAAAGAGTGAGTTTGATTTCAAAGAGCTTACGAAATTGTATTCTTCGCGTACCGAAGAAAACAAATCTTTACTTGAAAAATTAAATGCTTTGGAAAAGAAGTTATACTCATTGGGTCAAACTGAACAAAACATTCATCTAAAAAAAACCCAAAGAGAATAAAGAGAGCTGGGGACTTGGTCATAAGAACCCTCATTACCTTAAAAAGGGTATATCTGAACTGCCAACAATTTATGATCCTACATTTTTTGAAACTAGCTCGAAGATTCCCTGAGCTTGAAGTTTTCTCGACTGGACTATCTAAAGAGGATGAAGCCAAGGAAACTGAAAAACAAAAGAAATCATCTAAAGTTCACCTTCCATTTTATTATGCGAAGCTGAATAATAGTTATAATGATGATCCTAAATATCAATCAAAATATCTTTCAAATGACTTCTTTCAGAGTTATTCTGTAAAAGAAATGGAGGCGAAGCCTATTAAAGGTAAAATTTACGTCCCTCCTCTAGTTTTGGAAAGTAAAATCTCTGAACATGAGACATCTTTAACAGATGAAAGACTCTTGATTGAGATTGAACAAAAAGTTTTTTCAACTATGCTTAAAAATACTGTTCTTTCTCAGGCTTCAAAATCTAAAGATAGTTTTGGTCTAACTGATGGAAGGTTTGATTTTCTAAACTTTGAAGGTGTTTTAGATGATTGTTTTGATCAATTTGATTTTAGTGCCAAACTTCCTAACCATTCGTGTTTTGTCGTGAAATCATTGGGAAAAACCAGTATGTTTGTAAAAAGTACAAAATCAACGAAAGTTGATAAAACAGTTTCTGTGAAAACTAAGAATGCGAAAGGTAAGATTAAATCTCAGCATTCACAGAAAACGATCACTACTGGAAAGCCAAAGAAGAAGCATTCGTTTGTTGCTCAAAAATCTAACTCAGGAGTTTCAAATATTTCAGAATTGAGCAAAAAAAGCCATGAGTTAAATCTGAATGGAAACCAAAACAGGAGATTAACGAGACTGCTAAATCTTTTTCGAATGTTGCTTGTATAAAACCAAAACTTGTCGATTCTCGCAACAAATATTTCGTACAACAATTATTCCAGTTATCTCAATCTACTAGAAAGTTTTCAAATTATGGTAGACATGATCATGCTTCTCGTAAAAATCCTGATGTTTGGTTTGGCACATATCATGTACACTCTCATCATTATTCTTCATTTGATTCTCAAAAGCAAAGCGGACCCAAATTTCAATGGGTGCCAAAATCGTATACTAACACAGTTGGATCCAAATACAAATGGATACCAAAGAAAAGGAATGATTCTGTATTGCAGGCACCTACTGTCAAAGGGGAGTAGGAGAACTATGGTTCTTGAGTAAATCAGTTCAAGACCCAGACATAAATGTCAAGGAAATAGGATTTTGAACAAAACAGTTCAAGACCCACACTTCAGTGATCAAAAGACCTTACTCATGTGCTGATAAGAGATTGTACTACAATACTCGAACGAGGAAATCAACCATCAAGGGGGAGTACATATTTGTCTGAAATTTTATGCATATCTTTTTCAATGATAAGTTTCAAATGCATAATTTCAGGGGGAGTAAAAAGGTGATGACTTCTGATTATTTCTGATCAGAACTCATACTTTAATTGTTTTACTGCTTTTTGTCTTTTTAATTTAAGTGAATAATTTGCTTTGACTATGACTTAAGACTTTTGCAGTTTTTGAGAGATGCTTACAAGATCATATCTTTATGACTTTAAGCTTAACTTAATGAGATGTAAGATTGCACTCAAAAGGTATAATTCCTTATTTTCATCTCATATATGTTTGAAAGGAGGACAACTTTCAATTATAGAAAACATTGTTCTTAAATGTTCAAACCACTTCCTGAATCTCAAACCGATTTCATGAATTAGAAGTGTGATTTTAAATGTTTTCAAGATCTATTTGAGCTTTAACTGAAATAGTTAAACCAAATTGAGCATCATATGCATCATAGGAAAACATGATTTCATTGTGCTAGGACTTAACACAACTTCTATGGAATCACCTTAACCAGTGATTTCTACCCAAGAAGTTAATCCATAGTGATTGAGTGTAAGGAGTCGAAAAGAAATGAGTGTGGTTAGAGTGATCTTAATGCTTAAAAGAAAGAGGGTGTAAGAACAAAGTTAAAAGAATATCAGAAATCTGCACCAAACTTTTTCTGAGTCGGGCAGCCACAATTCTAATGTTTCACAACTCATTGGTGATCATTATTGAAACAGGAAACTAGCCCATGCCAACTCTTGATCAAACCTCACCAACTACTCATTTTCTTCTTAAAAGGAAAGTGTTTCACATTTTCAAAGGGGAAGCAACACATTTGCTATTTGATTTTCATTTGGAAAATCTGGATATTGAAAAGAAGGAAGTCTGCCCCACATTCGCACTTCAATCATGCACATTGAGTCTGTGTTTAACTTACTGTTGTCTCAGTGGTTTACACAATTTTGAGTCTATAAGCAATCATCCGTGCTTAATTCTTTCTATCACATGCACGAACACACAAGTAATTTGTTTCTTTGTCATAATGTTCATAGAAATTACCTTTATGGTGTTTCGATGATTTAATGGAATCCCTGGGGAGTGAACATAAAAAAACTCCTTTCCAATGTGTATTCGTTACACACAGTGACTTAGTGTTTCTGACAGGCATTTTAACTGATTCATTTGTTGATTCAGGTGTTACACGATTATTTTGTCTGGATTTGCAAAGATCTGGATGAATATCTTTTGAATTGGCGAATCAGAGGCTCTGTAAGATAGACATTTCTTGACCTAAAAGTTTTGATGAAATCGTTTCTCTATTCATCAAAAAGGGGGAAAACATAAAGCTTAAAGAAATGTCCATTACATTACAAGATTGGAAAAGAGAAGAGCTAACCAAGAAATGCGAGAGATCAAAGTATTCTTAAGACATGATGATTTTAGAGAAATTTTCTTTGAAGATACTTTGCTAAAGCATTTTGAGCTAAACCCTGGAGATTATTACATATTGAAGAAAAAGAAAAGGAGATTCCAACTTCTGAGCTGAAAGAGAAGACCGAATTGCTAAATCCGTTTAGTAATGATCTTGATCCAAAGGGGGATATTGTTAGATCTCAGATTTATTGGATTCAAGATCATCCAATCTGAAGTTTGGAATCTGAAGCTAGAGCTGAAAAGCCACTCTCAAGATTAGTCTAATGTTAATTTGTAATAATTGTCAAAGTTAATTATTGTCTTAATTAATGTATTATGTATTATTCCTAAATATCTAATTAATAGATATTTAGGATATTAGATATTTTAGGATAATATAATATCTTAGTTTAGATATTATATTTTGAGATATTATGTTTGAGATATAAAAGGTTTTGAGATATTACTTATTTCATAAGTTTCAATATCTCAGATCATGAATATCAACTCAAGTCAAGAACCAGAGAGAGAGAGCTTAAACTGTGAAGAACATCAACCATTGTAATCCATCGTTTGTAATAGAAACAGGTTGGTAATCATATATATATATATATATATATATATATATATATATATATATATATATATCTTGTTTGATTATCTGGTAAAGATCGTGTTCAATCTACGGACCGACAGTTAGTTCTCTCGTACGATAATTTGTGTTGAGTTCATTATAAACGAAAGGAAGTTGCATTTTGTCAGTCCTTTTCCTATTTGAGACTTTTTGTGCCTCAACCGCCTCAGGAGAGTCCATAAACTGTATTTGTATAGAGTAGGCGTTTCTGACAAAGCCTTCGAAAGGTAACATGAATTTTCATATCCTAATCCTACCTTATATTTGTAATACTTGAATTCTTTAGGGTTGTTTAAGTGAATGGTATGATTAGTATGTCCAAGTTTGTACAGTTTAAGTTCAATATCTTTTAATTTATCAAGTAAATCGTTCTTTTATGCATGTAATCTGCAGTAATCTCATATTTATGCATGTAATCTGCAGTTTCACTTTCATACTTTTTAAGCTTAACTGACAAATCATATACCTGTTCATTTAAAGTTGTGTTTGTTACAACAAGTTTGGCCTTTTCCTTTTGCAAGCTCTTTCGCCCAACTAAGATTATCAGCAAATTCACCGTTTACTTGATTAAGAACTTTATCATTTGTTAGAGCATATATTTGTTGGATACAAGTTCATAAAGATTAAAGGTCAAAGGTCAAACAAGTCAAAGCCTCAAGTCAACTGTCAAGCAGAAAGTCAAAGTCTTGTGTAATAAAAGTCAAAGTCTTAGTCAATGTATTTTAGTTTCTTAGTGTGCGCGTTTTAGTGTTGTGAGAGTTTTGTCCCTTGGTATAAATAGGGATATGGCTTGTGGTTTGCGTGTAGCATCATTAGAGCATCATACGTATTCCTGTGTGGAGAGAGAAATATTAGAGAGCATCTTTGTAATCGATTCTTGATTTGAATGAAAATGGTGATTGATTGAAATTGTTATTGTGATCTGATTTACACACATTTTCTGGGATAATATCATTATTTAGTAAACGTGCTTCTAGTTTGGCAACAAGAGCTTGTTCACTTTTTAATCGATCAATTAGATCTTGTAGTTTGACCATCATTATCTGCATCTGATCTAGTAAGGCAGTATAAGTAGAAGAACTTACCTCAGAGCCATTAACAGAAGATTGTTAGGTGCGATCATCATTGTCGGATTTGTGTGCCTCAGAATTCTTAGCCATGAACCAAAGGTAGGCATCTGCATCTTCTTCCTCTTCATCATTGGTGAGATTCAACCAGTGAGCATCTTCTGCTAGCAGTGCTTTCCCGGCCTCCTTTCGCTTGGCTAGGTATAACTTGTTCTTGTAGTATTCAACATTCTTGACAACTGGTTTCCAGCATTCACGAGGAAAATGACCTGTCTTACAGCAGTTGTAGCACTTGGGTGGCTCATCCGTTCCCTTCATCTCCAGTTTGGCCTTAGTTGTCCTTTTTGCATCAAAGTGCTTCTTTCCTTAATACTTCTCCTTGTACCCATGATGTTTACCTTTGTAGCGTACCGCTGATTATTGGGAGTGGAGCCCCTGAAGAAATTTTTCTGTACGGCCTTGGTTAGAAACAACATTGCTTCTTTGATGTCTTGTAGCTCGGGATCAACATCACTGACATCATCTTCTCCTTCTGATTCACTCGGATCCCATTCTTTCATTGACATGCGAGACAAGCCTCTTTCCCGTTTATCAGACACGAGAGCAAGAGTATCAGTTTGGTTCTCCACTTTTTGGTTCGCTTAAACAATTTCCAAAACCTCTTCTTCGTTTTGCTTAAGAATTTTGTACACCTCATGCAGCCCGATTTCAGACAAAGCCTTGTTTTGCCTTATTTGAGAGGTGAAACGCTTCCATTCTGGTCTCAAATTGCTGAGAACATGATGTTGTTCTCAATATTTGTTTTGTGGATGTGGTTCTTGCTGAGGTCGTTTAGTAGGAGACATAACCGATCATAAGTTTCTTCGAATGATTCTCCTTCCCTAGCTTTAAAATCTACGTAGTTGTTGATGCAGAGGTAACTTTTAGTTGGTTTACAACCTTGGTTCCCATCATCATCTTCTTTATTTGTATCCACATTCCATTGGCAGTCTATTTATAGTTGTAGATGGCGGTATAGATATCGTTCGGAAGACATTGAAGCAGGTAGGATTTTGCCAATTTATCACCGTGAACTCGTCTTTTCTCTTCATCTGAATATTCTTTCTTTTCTTTCTTTTTCACTCCTGCTGGTATAGGTGGATCCGCATTTGGTAGAGCGGGCGTGTCGGAGTGAAATATGCCTGGTCCTTCAGTGAGGTAAGCAAGAATTTCCTCTCCAAAATCATTCCTTGAGATGAAATCCAAAAATCTGTCCCGCCACTGAGGATATTCACCTCTAAAGAGGACGGGTGGTCGAGTGTTCGTACCCATAGCCAAGTCTTCGCGGGTAGACATGTTTACACTTACAATTGATCGTGAGACGATCGCGATTTGATTCAAGAAAGGTGTAGAGGAACGAATACTTTAAGATAAGGAATGAGAGACAAAACAACTTAACTAACTAAAAAATAAATTTAAAATTTAAAACAAACCACTGAAATCTGAGTGATAACCGGGTTTGGGGTATGAGCCTACATGGGTGAGGGTTTGGATGGGAGAGGATTTGGTGAGAACCGGGTTTGGGTAAGGGAACCCAGTTTGGGGAAGGGGGCTAGGGAAATAGATTTGAGTGGGAACCGGGGTTGAGAGAGATGAGCCAGGGGGTGAGGAGAGATGGGAACGGGTTTAAGGTAGGACAACCGGGTTTGAGGGTAATCGGGTTTCGGTGTGGAAGGGTAATCGAGATGAGGGAGACGCGGGGTTCAAAGTGAGCGGGTTTGAGGATTGAAATGGGTATGGGGTGGGTTTGAGTAGTAATCGAGGTGGGAGGCGGGTATCAAGTGTAGAGTAGCCGAGTTTAGAGAGGGGAGCGGGTGTGGGGATTGTAAACCAAGCGGGTTTGGGAGGAACCGGGTTTGAGAGCCATGCCTAGGTAGGGTATACAATCCACATTCAAGTTTTGCGGCGCAGAGTTTACAATAGACCCCTAAAACAGAACTCAAAATCTTTTAATCCAAAACTAATGAAATTTTAACACCTTTTCAATTGATTTTTGCACCAAAAACAATGATTTTCAATAAAAGCTCAAGAACACAGACTAAAAATTTTAGATCTATTAAAACTCAAAATCAGACAACTATACTACAAATCAAATGATGAAACTTTACAAAAACCTTAATCTTACTAGACTAATAATATTGAGATCAAACAAACTCAAGAATTTCACATAAATCAACTAACCCATAAACCAAAAATAGATGTCGATCGACCAGAACAGTAGAGAATTTTTTTTTTACCTTTTCGAATCAAATCTTCGTCTCTGTGCTCTGATACCAATTGTGAATCCCAGTTTGCAAGTGTATTGAATATAGCAATGAAGAACAATCAATATGAATCCACAAGTTTTTTTTGGACGGAATAAATCCAGGCAATTTTATAAAAGCATAAAAACAAAAACAGTCAACCGGCATTAGCCAACATCTAATGCCAAAACGGAAAACAATAAAACTTACTTACAACCTCATACGAAACGACCCAAAGCCAAAAGAAACACAAGATAGTAGAAACAAACAAACAAACTAGGAAACATAATACAAAAGAAAAACCGCCAGAACAGTTTCCAAACGCCATCCATCTCCCAATGTCGCACAAACATGCTATAAGCTATCACCAACCATCTCTTTTCTTCTAGTCTTCTAAACCGCACGTGACATAACAATCGAGAGAATTTCCTTTGCCAGATGGGTAGCCGTACGGGACACCTTCACAAAAGTATGCCGATTTCTCTCTTGCCATATAAAATAAACCGTAGCGGATAAAGCCAATTGGTGCTTAAGTTTTTTTGGCTTGTTTCCTCCATCCCCCATTGCTAATCAAATAGCTTCCCAAACACTCGAGGAACCCATACCACTCCACCTTTTGTTGTACAATAGTCCACACTTCTTTTGAGAAAGGACAAACAAAGAACAAGTGATTGTACGAATCTTCACAATGTATACACAACGGACACATCATATCAGGTGGTTCTTCACTCCAAACCCGAATTAGATCTTGGGTTGGAAGCCGTTTCATGCATGCAGTCCACATGAAAAATGCATGCTTTGGTATATGTCCTTGAACCAGACCGAATTAGCCCAAAGGACTAACGCATGAGGACCATCGAGTGTGTCATAAGCCATACTAACCGAAAAATCAACCAATCCATTATTTAGATTTTTCCACCAAAGCTTGTTTCGAACACCATCCTGAAAAGTGGGTATCATTACATTAGAAAGTATGGCATACCTTTGAATCCACTCCACCGGCCATGTGCCATGTAATGCATGAATAAAGTCACGAACAATAGAGGATGCCACAATTCCCATGGAACTAGCAACACGATGGGAAATAATTCCCGACAGATGGCCACACATAAGCCAAACATCCTCTAACGCATTAATATCCTTGCAATCTTCTACTTGGAACCATAAAAATCTCCGAACATGGTTCCGTAACTCCATAATTTTGATAAGCACCAAAGACAATCCCCTTGTTCTTCGAGCTAGCCAAAACGGAATGGAACGAAAATGATGCAAAGAAGCCACCTTACTCATAGAGTGTCCCGCTTGCGTAGAAGGTCCCCAAAGATTTTTAGCCAAAAGGTCCATATTCCACGTAGCTAGAGGCTTAAAGGCAATGCCTCTATATTTACACGGCCTACACACTATGTCCCATGAAACTCGACATCGTCCCCTAGATGCCTCCCCTTGGGCCCAAAGGAAGCCTATAAAGACAAATTCCAATTCATGAATAATCCCAAACGGAAGAACATAAATGGCCATCCAATAAAGTTAGAGAGATTGGAGAACCGGAATAAATAGTTGACGCCTACCTCCAAAAGACAAAAAATTTGCTTTCCAATTCTGAACCCAAGCCCTTACTTTAGCAACTAGCACACCAAAATCCGCTGTTTTAAGTCGCTTTTGGGATAATGGCACCCCTAAATAACGTATTGAAAATGTCCCCATAGGAAATGGAAGACACTCTAAAATTGCATTTTGAATGTTAGGAGGCACACTACCAAAAAAGACCTCACTTTTTTGAAGACTCGGCGAGAGACCGGATCGAGCTTTAAACAAATGTAGAGCCTTTTTAAGAACTTCCACCGACGCCACATCACCTATTGTGAACACAAATTATGGTCATATGTATTGATTAACTGATAAAGCTCAAAGGTTTACAGAGAATTTTAATGAAATACGCGTAAACCTCTAAATGACCTAAACCTAGAAATTAGGTTAAACAAAACATCATATACCTAAGGCTTAGACCTAACAGGCCCAAACCTCATTTAACACAGAAAAGCCCAATAACAAAATAAAAGAATTAAACCATTACATTTTGCACCCCTCTACTTCAATTCAACAAATAAAACACACCCTAACAACTTCTATTCTCAATGTCAGAGAAAGGGTACTTGTAGCAGAGATGGAAGACTGGCTCTCTGACTCAACCTTAGAAGGAGAAGCATAGCCAACCAACCTCTGTGGAGTGGCTATAGCTGATGATGATCAATCAAATAGATCATCCCCGGACTACTATGAAAAGGTAAATTCTCCATCCACTTCTGAATCTGAACTTGAAATAGATGGGCTCAAACTCACAGATGAATTTCAGAGCATACAGAAAAAACTGTTTGAAGAAAAAGGAAAGAGAAACAAGCTCTGAAAGATCAAATATTTTATAAAAGAGAGAAATATCTCTTAGAGGCTGAAAAGAAGGATATATTTGATGAAAAATATGATCTTGAAAAATCTCAGAAAACAAAAGAAAAGACTTTTTCTAAGAAACACAAGGAACTTGAAAAGGTGTTAAACGCAAAAGAAGAAGAAGTTAAGAAATTAGAGTATGAAAGACTCAACTCTGTTGCTTTAACCAACTTTTTTAAAAAATAAAGGGAAGTTTACATCAATCTTTGGAGAGAAAAGAACTTCAAATCAAAATCTACCTAGATGCACAAGATGTGCATATGAAAATCAACTCACAGATGGATACTCAGGGATTGGGATTCAATGAAATGGATCCATTCACAGGAAAGAAGAAAACATCTTTGTCTTTTTCTTTCTATGTTGGAGAGTTCAGAACCCTGACTTTCCGTCTCTGGACAACTTCAATGCCTTCAAAAGAGTTAAAAATTTCTGAGGGATCAAGGCTCAGAAACTTGAAGTTTAAAAACATTTTCTACTCTGAAGTGTTAAGTCTATTTTTAGTAGTAATCAATGTATTTATACCTTGTTGCTAAGTGTGATTAGTTTGACTTTATCTTTTATGCTTAGCCAAGGGGTATTTAAGGCCTATGAGCTCTTTGTCCTTGTAACTCTGATTGCATATTTTGAATACAAGTTCTTTTGGTGCATCTCTACTTTCTCTCTCTACATTCTCTCTCTAAGATTTAGTTGATCTTGGATTATCAATTGGTATCAGAGCCTAATCTGAATCTGAGAGATTTGAGAGATTGATTTTTTTCAAACTGAATTCGTAAACAATTCAGAGAATCAGATCGATTTTCTTGATTTTTATCAAGAAAATCTCATTTTATGAATTTTTCACAAATTCTTGCTGAAATCTGAACAAATTTTCTTGAAATCTAGTTTGTTGGATTCGAAATCATTGTTAGATCATATTTGATTCACATCGATTTGCAAGAAATTCACATTTTGACGTTCAATTTTAAGATTTTTGAGGTTTTGTGTTACTCGACAAAAGCGAACTGGAAGATTCACAATTTCTCTTTTTTACAAAATTTGATCGAATTGATTGTTTCAAAGTTGTTATAAAACTGTTTTCGAACATATCTGTGTGAGAAAAATTCACCAATTTCGATTATGTAATCAATTTTAGAAGTTATTTCTTGTTTTTTTCTGTGTTTTATGCCAGATATGAGTTTTGCGCCAGTTCATCTCAGGTTTGCGCCAGTTCATCAGGGATTTGCGCCAGTTGATCTGAAGTTTGCGCCAAATTCATCTGAATTTTGTGCCAGTTCATCAAGTTTTGCGCTAGATTCATCAAATTTTGCGCCAGTTCATCCTCAACTTTGCGCTAGTTCATCTCAGATTTGCACTAGTTTCTTCAGGTTTTCATCAAGCTCAAGTCTTCACGAAAAGTTCAAGTTCTCTCCATCAACACATCGCGCAAAGTTAAGTTTGCGCCACCTACATCTCACGAAAAGTTCAGTTTTCGCCATCTACATCTCACGAAAAGTTCAGTTTTCACCATCTACATCTCACGAAAATTTCAGTTCATTGTGCAAGTTATTTTTGCGCCACCTTTGTATCGTTCAAAGTTAAGTTTGCGCCGCCAACGTCTCGCGCAAATCTCCTTTTGCTCCATCTACTACTCGCGCAAATCTTCTATTTGCGCTAGCCTATCTGCTTCCAGACTTGGACTGAACATTCTGACTTTGTGGTTCTGTAAAGATGTCTCTACAAGCACAGTTTTACAAGAATGACATCATGATGTCTTTGGGATCAGACACTCGTCCTCCGGTTCTGATTAATGAAAATGAATTTCAGCAATGGCAAGACCGGTTCATCAATTTTATAGAGAGACAAGTCAATGGTGATAATATGATGAAGTCACTCACTGAAGGACCATACAAAAGGCCTATGAAAGAAATTCCAGCCACTGCAAACACACCGGCCACACTAGTCGAGAAGACAATAGGTGATTTAAATGCTGAAGAGATTTTGCAACACCAAGTAGATAACCAAGCAAAGTATAATCTGATTCTAGCATTGCCTAATTCCATTTATAATCGAATTGACTATTTCAAGCAAAATCCGATGCTAATGTGGACTCGGTTAGAAAAGATAATGCTTGGGTCAACAGTTGCTACTCAACTCCGACAAACACGCTACATGAATAATTTCGAGGAGTTTAAGGCAAAGGATGGTGAGAGTCTGAAAAGTGTGTTTGGCAGGTTTTGGGCTGTAATAAATGATCTACATAAGATTAAGGTGACAAAGACCGAGTTGGAAGCCAATCTCAAATTTTTAAATGCTCTTCAACCTGAATGGAGCAAATCTTGTCATAGAATGAGAAATGATGTCCGGATCTCCACAATGCCGATACAGGAACTTTATGAGATCTTGATGACTGATGAGAACTTGGTGTTAGAAAAGAAAGCGAAGCTTGATAAGAAAAACAAGCCAAAGACAGTGGACCCAATTGCTCTCCTAGCTAGCCAATTGGTTGAACAAGCATTATCTGAGAATGCTTATGATGGCGCTACTGATGATGATGGCGAAGCCCTAGAAAAGGCTATGATCCTTCTCTCTCAACATTATCACAAGAAATTCCAGCATAAATCAAGTTCCAACAACCTCCGATTCACTTCAGGATCAAAAAAAGTGGACACCGGTGCTCCTTCAAAGCCATATATTCCAAAGTACGATCCTGCCAAAGTGGCTTCAACTGCGGGAAACCAGGACACTTAGCAAAGGAGTGTAAGGTAAAAGTTGTCAGGGATTCTGCATTTTACAGGAAAAAGTTGGAACTTGCTGAAAAGAGAGAGAACGGAACAATTTTGCTAGCTGAAGAGGAATACTGGTTAGATCACTCTGACAATGAAGAAGAAAATGAGGAAACTGTTGCCATGTTCTTTATTGGAGATGATAACAGTGACGATGAAGATGAGGATACTTCCACTGATGAATCTGAGGTACTTTCTGATTTTGATTACAACTTTATTTCTTCTCAAATGAACGTTATTATCAACGCTTTACATGACTTACGTTCAAAGTTCTTATCTGATAAGCATATTAATCAAGAAAAGTTTGTTTTGATTGAAAAATTGCAAATTTCTCTGAAAGATGAATTAGAAATTTCAAAAGAAATTGGATGAATTAGAAATTTCAAATCAGACTTATCTTGATTTTTTGACAGAAATGACCAAATTAAATTAAAAAAATTCTGATAAAATAATTGCTATAGAAGGAAAATTATATTTTGAGAGAACAAACTGAGCAAACCATTTATATGAATAAACCAAGGAGTGATGAATCAATAAAATAAAGATGGGGACTTGGTTTTGAAAATCCACATTGTTTAAACAATGTTAAGACAAAAACCCCCACTTTATATGATTTTGATTATCTAAATCTTGCATGCTACGCTCCTCAACTTAAAATTGAGTTGATGAATGAAAAGCAAGAATTAGAAATTGAAAATGCGAAAAGAATGAACAACAAGAAAACGGAAATGCCATTTGTTTATACTCGTGAAAATGCCAAATATTTTCCTGAAAATTTAAAGAAGTCCAGAAGATCTAAAAATGTTTTAAATGTCAATTCTTCCATCAAATCTTCATTACCAAACGATTATTTTGATATATATGCTAATAACACTAATAACGAAAATATATCTCCGGTTTCTTATGATTCTTAGAGGGCAAAATCGTTGAACTTGAAGATAAAATGGAAGAACAAAGTCTTCAAAATGAATTTGAAAACAGTTTATTTCTTTTTATCATGAAATCAAGTTTTGAAGATAAATTCATTTCTCAAAAACAAGACTTTGATGACAAATTTAATTATGGATTTTCTACTGATTTCAAGGAAAATACGCAAAAAGTTCAAAACAGTGAAAGTTTGCGCCAACCATTGGTAGCGCAAACTGATAATTTGCGCCAGCAGTTGGTAGCCTAAAGTACAGCTTGCGCCACCATTGGGTCGCGCAAACCTCCTCCTGTCTTGTGTGTTTCTGAAATCTATGACTCTGAGGCAAGTTCAACAATGATGAATGCTCAGTTTGGTTTCTTAGATAAAATTTCTTCTTCTAATTCAAATATTGGATAAGAAATTATTGATGATTCTTTTACGATAAATGTTGATTATTATAAACCAAAGCGTAAAATAAAAAGGTCAAGAAAGTCAAAGAAGCAAGCTAAAGTCTTTTCTGAAAATTCTAATTCTTTTGATTCTACTGTTTCAGATCGGACTTTGAAGAAGTCAACAAGGCAGATATGGAGGGTCAAGCAGAAATCAAAAAAATCTGCAATTTTAGAGGATCAATGTGTAGATAATCTTTGTCATAAGGATACATTTGCCTATTGTAATAAAATTACAAAATATTCAATAAAGCAAATGATTCAAATTGCAAAGACTGTCTCAAATTCTTCTTCTAGTTCTGATTCAGATGATTATGTTTCTTCCTCCATTGATGATCATGTTCATATTTTTTTCTAAAAATAAATTTTCGAAAAATAAAAGGCACAAATCTAACAAGAAGGGACCCATAAGCATATGGGTACCTAAATCTGTGTAGTTTCTGAATGTGCAGCTTAGTCAATTATGGTATCTGGATTCGGGGTGTTCCAAACACATGACGGGTTAAATTTTAAAGAAATTTTAAAGAAAAATGTTGTGGTTGTGTTAAATTTGGAAACTGCGCGACAACTCCTATTCTAAGATATGGTGATCTTGTACAAGGAAATATCACTGACAAGCGAGTTAGCTATGTTGAAGGTCTTAGCCACAATTTATTCAGCATCGGGCAATTTTGTGACAAAGATCTTGAAGTCAACTTCAAATCCAAACGAGTTGTTGTAAGGAAAGACAGTGGTCGGGATTTACTTGTTGGAAAAAGAAGATCCAATTTATATACTGTTGATCTTTCCAAAGTTAAAATTCCATCAGATATATGCTTACTATCTAAAGCCTCTGTTCATGAAAGCTGGATATGGCACCGACGACTAGCTTATCTCAACTTTAAATACATGGATCGCCTTGTCAAGAATGATTTAGTAAGAGGTCTCCCAACACTCCGATTTCAGAAAGACTATCTCTGTCAAGACTGCGAGAAAGGAAAGATGAAGAAAGCTCCGCATAAGCCAAAGCCTGAAGCCTGCACTACGGACATTCTTGAAATATTACATGTTGACTTATGCGGACCGATGAAGACAAAGAGTATCGGAAAGAAAAGATATGTTTTGGTGGTTGTTGATGATTATTCACGTTACACATGGGTCAAGTTTCTCAAGTCCAAAGATGAAACTCCCGACATTCTCATCAACCTAATCAAAATGATTCAGACTAACAAGCAAAAAGCGGTCAAAGTTGTCAGATCAGATAATGGTACAGAATTCAAAAATAGCACTCTTCAAGCTTTCTATGAAGATCAAGGCATTCAACAACAGTTTTCTGCTGCTCGAACACCTCAACAAAATGGTGTTGTTGAACGAAGAAATAGAACGCTTGTCGAGGCTGCCAGATCGATGCTTGCATATTCCGGTCTTCCTTTGTCTCATTGGGCTGAAGCTATCTCTACTGCATGTCATACTCATAACAGATATATTCTACATCGAAGATTCAACAAAACACCTTATGAGCTTATGAATGGCATCAAACCAAATGTCAAATATTTCAAATCATTTGGGTGTAAGTGTTATGTTCTGAATGACCGCGATAATTTAAACAAATTCAGTCCAAAGGCAGATGAGGGTATTTTTCTTGGTTATTCTTCTACTTCTGCGGCTTACCGAGTCTTTCTTACTTCAGCCAGAAAAGTGATAGAGAGTGTCAATGTTAAATTTGACGAAGCTGCAGATTTGGTTTCTGGTCAAACAGGTCCAGAACCCGCACTTTCAGGGAATTTAGCTTCTGGACAAAACAGTTCAGAAACTTCACTACAACCGTCACATCAGGATCCATCTTCTTCTTTGCTTAATCTTACTGATCTTGATTTTCTATTTGAGCATTTTTATGATGATGTGCCTAAATCTAACACTTAAAATGCTTCCACTATTTTGAATCAAGAAACAGTGAGTGCATCTACTCCAAATTCCGCTGCATCTATCTCTGAAACTGATGTTGTTCCAGTTCCTTCTGTATCTCAAAACATTATTTCTGAACCTCATCCAGAATCTGCGTTATTAGAATCTGAACAAGTGAACACTGAATTAGTTCAAGAAGAATCTGTTCACGAAGAATTTGTTCAAGAAGAACCAGTTCAAGAAGAAGATTAACCTGCTGATATTCAACCGACAATTCCAGAATCTTATTCAGATGTTGTTGAATTACCTCCTCCTCTTGTTGAAACAGTATCTGTCTCCTCATCTGACATAGACGTAACTGAAGCTCTCTCTCAACAATTAGAAGTTGTTCAAGAGGTTATAGATCCTCTCCCTCACACCACCAAATGGACAAGATCTCATCCTATTCATCAGATTATTGGTGATCCTCAAGCAAGCGTATCTACTCGTTCCAAGACGGCAACTCCAAACGAATGTCTATTCACTTGCTTTCTCAGTAAGGTTGAACCAACCAAGGTATCTGAAGCGTTGGAGGATCCAGATTGGATAATAGTAATGCAAGAGGAAATCAATCAATTTGAATCACTAACAATTTGGAGACTTGTTCCAAGGCCAAAAGGAAAAAGCATTATTGGCACAAAGTAGATATTCAAGAATAAGAAAGATAAAGATGGTATCGTTATTCGCAACAAAACTCGATTGGTAGCCAAGGGATATCGACAACAGAAGGTATCGACTACGATGAAACATTTGCTCCGGTTGCTCGACTAGAAGCTATTCGCATGTTTCTTGCTTTTGCTACTTGATTGTCCCTGAAATTTCAGTTTCTTATCGCAATAAACATATATATATAATCACAAACAAGAGATTAGCAAACCTGTTTTTGATAAACAATCCCAACGATTACAAGGTTTCTCTCTTGAATGTATTTCTCTCTCTAAGCTCTCTCTCTCTCTCTAGCTTGAATGTGGGTGGCGGCTGATCTTCTCCAAAATGGCACCCTTCCACACTCACAACCCTAGAGCCAAATTGCCTTATACCTATTTTAGGAAAAAGACTAAAATACCCAAAATAAAAGGAAAATAAACTTTTACTATTTATTACAAAGGACCTAGACTATTTGTTGAGAGTGACTTTGTAGCATTGACTTCTAAATCTTTCTTCTTCAATCTTGATGATCTTGAATCCAATAAACCTGTTATCTAACAATCTCCCCCTTTGGATCAAGATCATTACTAAAAAGATTTAGCAATCCAAATATTCTTCAACTTTTTTGTTCTTAAACTCTGTGCCGTTGTCAGTTCGGAGAAGCTTGACTGGTTTTTGCAGATTCACCTGGATCGTCTTTAGAAATGTAATGAGAACTTCGAGTGTCTCATCTTTAGACCGTAGAAACTTGACCCATGTGTATCGTGAATAATCGTCCACAATAAATAACACATACTTCTTTCCGCCTAAGCTTTGCGTTCGCATCGGACCACAGAGATCCGTATGCAACAACTCTAAAGGAGCCTTGGTACCCAGTTCAGGCTTCGGTTTGTGTGGAGCTCTCTTCATCTTCCCTTTTTCACACGCTGCACACAAGTGTTCTTTTACAAATTTAAGCTCAGGAAGTTCTTTCACTAGCTTTTCACTGACCAGTTTGTTGATATACTGAAAGTTGAGGTGAGAGAGTCGTCGATGCCATTGCCAACTTTGTTGCATCAAGGCTTTTGAGAATAGACACACCTGATTGTCAGTCTGTTCCTTTGACAAGTTAATGGTGTAGAGGTTTGACTTGCGAGTGCCGACCAAGAGTTATTTCCTGTCCTCAGTGTGTACCGAACATCTTTTGGCCTTGAAATTTACCTCTAAGTCTTTATCACAGAACTGGCCAATACTTAATAGGTTGTGTCCTAATCGTGACGTTGTCGTGTACCACATCACCATATCCAAGAATTGGTGAAAACTGATCGTTACCAAATCGAACTGTTCCGCAGTATTTCTCTCTATAGTTAGACAACATACTTTTCTGCCCTGTCATATGCTTGGAACATCCGCTATCCATGTACCACATATGACGGGTTTACACAAGAGAAATCAGAAAACAAGAGGTTTAGGTACCCATCAAACAAAATTGGAGTAAAGACTTTTGAGCATTGAAGTGCGGGTCTTAAACTGTTGTATTCAAGATCCATTATTTCTTTCACTCAACCTTGACTTGACATTCCTGTAACATAGATTCAGCCTTTTTATTTGGTACCTATTTGTATTTGGGTCCAACTGTGTTAGCACATGATTTTGGTACCCATTTAAATTTGGGTTCATTTTTCTTTTGAAAACCATATGAAACATTAGAATGATAAGAGTGAACATGATATGTGCGAAACCAAACATCAGAATATTTTCGAGAAGCATAATCACATCTATCATAATTTGAAAACTTTCTAGCAGAAAGAGATAACTGGAATAATTGCTGTAAGGAATATTTATTGCGAGAATCAACAAGTTTTGTTTTAGAAATAGCAACATCCACAATCAAATCATCTTTACTAGTAGTTTTCTTATTACAATCAAAACTAGAAAGTGATTTAGCATTCTCGTCGATCTTCTGTTTCGGTACCCATTCTGACTTAACTCCAACTCTTTTCTTTCTCAAATCTGAAACATTTGAAACTTTAGAGTTAGGATTATGAGAATCAAACAAATGCTTCTTCTTTGATTTACCAGTGGTGATTTGTTTCCGTGATTGCCCAGATTTCTTCTTCTTACCTTTGGCAATTTTGGAATTCACAGGAACTGATTTATCAACTTTCGTTGATGTTTTACCCTTTTCAAACACACTTGGTAATCCAAAAGGGTTAACAACAAAAGCGGATTGATGTGGAAGTTTAGCATTAAAGTCAAAATCACCAACAATGTCCTCTAAACAACCGTCAGAGTTTAGAAAATCAAACTCATTGTCAAGTGAACCAGACCTATCATCAGATTTTAAAGCCTTGGATAATTTAGAAAATTCAGTATATTTGAACACAGTAGAAAAAATAGTTTGTTCTAAGTCTATCAAGATCCTTTCTCCTTTGAGAGTATTCTCAAGGTCAGAAATTTTAGTTTGCAAAATGAGAGGAGGAACGTAAAGCTTACCTTCGATGAGCTTAGCCTCCATTTCTTTTACAGAATAACTCTCAAAGTAGTCATTTGAAAGAGATTTTGGTTTATCAGAACTATAACTATTATTCAACTTCTCATAACGAAACGGGAGTTGAATTTTAGTTGTATCTTTTATTTTAGCATATTCCTTGGCTGTATCCTCTTCAGACAGACTAGTCCAGAAAACTTTGAGTTCAGGGTATTGTGGTGCCAGTTTCATAAATCCGTAATCATAAATAGCAGGCACTTCAGATATAACCTTTTTCAGGTGGTGTGGGTTCTTGTAACCAAGTCCCCAACAGTCAGGTTTCTCTTTAGGTTTGTTTAGATGAATGGTTTGTTCAGTTTGACCTAAAGTATATAATTTTTCTTCCAAAACATTCACTTTTTCAATTTAAGATTTCTTTTCTTTTGAAAGCGAAGAATACATTTTAGAAAGCTCTTTTGATTCAAACTCACACATTCTATATTTTGAATTTGTTTCAGCTAAATCTTTATGAATTATAGTCTTCTCTTTTGTGCTGGTGTCAATGTTTTTATGCAAATCAAAACATTTTTCTCAGCAATATCATTACTAAGTTTATGTATAGATTGATTTTTCTCATTAATGACACCTTTTTCACGCTTAAGTTTAGACTCTAATTCTTGGAGTTTAGTCATCATGGCATGCAATTTGATTCAAGAAGTCTGATTTAGTCATATCACATACCTCTTCGTTATCTTCTTCATCAGAAACAACGACAGCTTCAATCTGCATGTGACCTATCAAGCACATGTGTGCTGTCTCTTCCTTCTCTTCTTCCTCATCTTCTTGGTCAGAATGGTCGATCCAAAACTCATCCTCGGCCATTAACGCCTTTCCAGCCTCCTGTTGCTTGGCTAGAAGCATCTTGTTCTTGTAGTAATCGGAGTTTTGGACTTCGGGTTTTCGGCAATCCTTAGCAAAATGTCCGAATCTGCCACAGTTGTAGCACTTTGTAGGTTCTGGCTGCTTGGTCTCTTTAGCTCTATACTTCTTCTCTTCTGGTCTCCTTTCCTCTATCCTCTTTCCTTCAACTTTCTCCATGTAATTGTAGTTACTTGAACCAGATGAGTACCTTTGACTGTTCGAACTAGGATTTTTGTAGAACTTCTTTTGAAAAGCCTTAGTTAACATAAGCATAGCTTCCTTCAGGTTATCACAGTCGTCAGAGTCAGAGTTATTCTCACTTTCAGCTTCTTCTGATTCAGAAACTATCATCTTCTTCTTTTTCTTCTTCACAACAAGAGCAAGTGGATCAGCAACTGTTTTCGTAGCCTTTTTCTTCTCATCCTTGATCTCATCCACTTCCTCTTCATTCTGTCGGTTTCATAGACTTCATGAAGTGGAATTTGATTCAGATATTTCACCTGCTTCATTTGTCTAGTGAACCTTTTCCATTCTGGCTGGTGGACGCTGAGGAATTTGACATTTAGCTCAATTTGAGACTTGTTGACCTTATTCTTACTTATCTCATTCAGCAAGGTCACAAATCTATCATATGTAGCCTCTAGAGATTCTCCAACTTTAGCTTTGAACTCTTCATAGTTATTCAGACAGTTGGATACTTTGAGTTGGTTGCCGACCTTTGATCCGAGCATCATCTTCTCCAATTGATCCCACATCTGCTTTCCAGTAACGTTGTAGCTATCAATTTTGACATAAAATTCATTCGGTATGCCTTGGAGAATGAATGATTTTGCCAGTCTGTCACCCTTATGTCTTCATTTCTGCTCATCCGAGTATACATCAAGCGGTAATGGATACTCTCTCTGTTCTTCTTCACCATTCTCTCCAGCTACAGTGAGTATCTTGGTTGGAGGTGTCATGATTCCTTCCTTTAAGGATATTCTGATGTAATCTCCCAAATCATTTCGATCGATGAAATCCAAGAATCGGTCTTTCCATTGCTCGTACTCTTCTTTGAAGAGTGCTGGTGGCTTTACATCTGTGCCAATAGCGAGAGCTTCTCTTGATGTCATCCTGTTTTTGAAAATTATACAATAAGAAACTGAAAATTGATCGTTAGTCCAGATAAAATCAAATAAAATTCAAAAATCTTGAAATAGGAATTGAGGAATTTTGTTAACAATCAGGACAATGTCCCCCTCCGCAGACTTAGCACGGGGTCCCGCTACCCGGTTAGCGGGTGGGGTCAAGGGGCAACGTCCTTGCGGGTTCGAGGGACAACGCCCCTAGAGAAAATTTTTTCACAATTAAAGGCCATATTACAGTTTGCAAAAATTTGTCTAAGTATGGAAAAGTGTGAAATTGGCGCAAACTCAGTAATGTGCTAAGGACAGATTTGCGCCAAGGGCCGTGGCGCAAAAGAAGTTTTGTGCTAAAAGAGTCTGGCGCAAAATGGAGTTTTCCGCTAACAGCAGGTGGAGAGAAACACAACTTTGCGCGTAAAGGAGGTCGCGAGAAATGGAGGTTTGTGCGAAGAACTAATGGCGCAAACCAGGGTCTTGACCGGGGTCTTGAGGCCGACCGGTGCCTTGCGCGACCGGTGTCCCGACCGGTGCCTTGTGCGATCGGTGCCTTGAGCGACCTGTGTGATCGACCGGTGTCCCCGAACGATGTCTGTGACTGGTGTCCTCGACCGGTGTCCTCGACCGGTATCTGCGACCGGTGTCTCCCCGACCGGTGTGGACCGATGTCGACCGGTGTTGTGTGTGGCCCAATAGTGAGTTTTGCGCTAGATGAGGCTGGCACAAAAGAAAACTTGCGCTAGAAGAAGCTGGCGCAAATGTCCCTTGAATCTGGCGAGAAATAGCGATGAACTGGCGCAAATCTTGTTCTTCATGTTTACTTCGAAAAATGGCTCTGAATCGCCTAAAAACCAATCTAGACATCGAATTACAACTCAAAACTTTGACAATATGTCCACAAACACATCTGGAACAGATTACAATCAAATAATTTCTAAAACAAACACTCTAAAAAAGAATCGATTAATGACCAAGTGCAGTGAACTCGTGAATAAAAACTTGACAAAATCACAGATTGAAGATTGAATACAGTGGAATACTCAAATAAACCAATACAATCTCAATCTAAAACTGATGTCGACTTCAACCCAAATGATTTCTAATCGAAAAACACATGAACACTCAAATATGAAATCTGGAAGATGATGAAGAGTGCGGAACTGAGTTTTTCTGGAAAAATTGTTTTTAATCTGGATTTGCTGTGATACCAATTGATTATCCCTGAAATTTCAGTTTCTTATCGCAATAAACATATATATATATATATATATATAATCACAAACAAGAGATTAGCAAACCTGTTTTTGATAAACAATCCCAACGATTACAAGGTTTCACTCTTGAATGTATTTCTCTCTCTAAGCTCTCTCTCTCTAGCTTGAGTGTGGGTGGCGGCTGATCTTCTCCAAAATGGCACCCTTCCACACTCACAACCCTAGAGCCAAATTGCCTTATACCTATTTTAGGAAAAAGACTAAAATACCCAAAATACAAGGAAAATAAACTTTTACTATTTATTACAAAGGAGCTAGACTATTTGTTGAGAGTGACTTTGTAGCATTGACTTCTAAATCTTTCTTCTTCAATCTTGATGATCTTGAATCCAATAAATTTGTGATCTAACACTGCTCATCGGAATTTTACAGTATATCAGATGGACGTGAAGATAGCCTTTCTCAATGGGAAACTGAAAGAAGAAGTTTATGTTTCTCAACCAGAGGGGTTTGTTGACAAAGACCATCCTGATCATGTCTACTTTCTTGATAAAGCACTGTATGGCTTGAAACAAGCACCGAGGGCGTGGTATGATGAGTTGTCGGCCTTTTTGATCAAATCCAAGTTTACCAAAGGAACCATAGATACCACTCTTTTCATTTATCGTTCTAACTTGGATATTTGCTTAGTTTAAATATATGTAGATGATATTATATTTGGTGCGACTAATCAATCGTTATTTACTTGGTTTTCTGATCTAATGACCTCCAGGTTTCAAATGAGTATGATGGGAGAAATTAATTTCTTCCTCGGGCTTCAAGTGAAACAACCTCCTGACAGTATCTTTATTAATCAGTCGAAGTACGTTTTTGACATCCTGAAGAAATTCAAGATGGACAAATCCTCTTCAATTGTCACGCCAATGACTCATGGTGCTAAAATTGGTCTAGATCCGGATGGAAAAGTTGTGGACGTCAAGACCTATCGAGGGATGATCGGTTCACTTATGTACTTAAATGTGAGTCGGTCGGATATAATGTTTTCTACTTGCTTATGTGCCAGATTTCAAGCAAAGCCAAAGGAATCGCATTTGTTAGCAGTCAAGAGAATATTTCGTTACATCAAAGGAACTTCGTACTTAGGTTTGTGGTATCCTAAGAGTTCTGATTATAAATTAACTGCTTACTCTAATGCAGATTTCGGTGGAAATCAATTGGACCGGAAAAGCACTTCAGGTCACCTTCAATTCCTGGGTGATAAGAAACAGAACTGTGTGTCTATCTCAACTGCAGAAGCAAAATACGTCGCCGCAGCTAGTTGTTGTGCTCAAGTGCTATTGATGAAGACACAACTTCGTGATTACGGGATGCTGTACAAAATGGTTCTAATCTACTATGACAGCAAATCCGCGATCGCGATATCAGTCAATCCAGTTCAACACACAAACACCAAACACATCAATATGAGGTACCACTTCATAAAGCATCATGTGGAAGAAGGTACTATTGAATTATATTTTGTTCCAACTGAATATCAACTTGCCGATATTTTTACAAAAGAATTAGATGAAAAACGTTTTAATTTTCTCCTGTCAAAACTCGGCATGTTGAGTTTAAAAGTTTAAACATTTACAAATTTTATTCTATAAAGTAAAAGTTTTACAGATTTTCTTTCTTTTGAATAAAATGTGTGTCTAGGATAAATTTTCAAGTTGCTTTGTTTATATCTAAGTTTCATATGTTCAACTTTCAAGTCTTACAAAAATCGAAAAGTCCGCAACATGTTTTAAACTTTTGCATACTGCTTTAAAGATGTCTTATTCGGAATATTTATAGTTTACAATGCTTAGAAAACCTAAAAAGTCATAATTATGGATTGTAATGAAAATATGGGCTAAGCTCTTAGATATAAAACCGAGTGATTGAGATGAAAATTATATATATATAATACAGAAATCTCTAAGTTTAAAAGTTTGTACCTGTGACCTTTCTGGTTTGGGAAAGTAAGTTTTGTGGGATGCTTGTCATCTGGTCCCCTAAGGTCAATTGGTCTGGGAGTGATCGAACCCAAATCCTTCTATAGAACCAGATCTAAAGTCATGTTCTACATATATGAATGGGTTTAGGATGTGTCGATGTAGCATTTCTGATCTGGGAGAGTAAGTTCCAAGGGGTGCTTTACACCTAGTCCCCTAAGGCCAACTGGTCTGGGAGTGACTGACCCAAATCCTGCAATAGGATCAGATAGAAAGTCACGTTTACGATATGTTCTTTACTTACTAAACTTCTTGATTAAAAAATGCCAATGTGCACAAGCTTAAAAGATGCCTAAGAGCACAATCATGTGAAGATGCCAATGTGCACAATGCTAAAAGATGCCAATGAGCACACATCTCATGATACTTGGTGATATTTCTGAGTTGCGATAAACCTATAAATTTGTGCAAGTCTTAATTCTTGATGGCTTAGTGTGAGTAAATGCAAAGTATTCTATTATATTTTTAGAATTTCATTTTCTTGAAGCTAGTCAATGTTTGCATGCGAGCACGCTGAATAGATTGCTGAATGTTTTTGAAACTGAACATGTATTAACTTGATATGCAATGAAACTTGTATCTGTATCCAAAAACACACACATGATTTCAATTGATTGATAAGTCTGTGATATTTTACTGAGTAGAATTTAATTTGTATATCGTTTAAAATTTCATATGTTTAGTTGTTTCAAAATTTATATTCAGTATATTTTTCTTTTTACACTGATGTTTCTATGTTTGTGTATCCATATCCTTGTAAATTGGTATGTGTTTATTTCGTGGGGGAGAGAAAATCTGAATGAAAACTGATATCTTCTAATTTTGAGGGGGAGTGAATAACGTGGTCAGGTACATATCTGATAAAATTATTAAAGTTCAGATTAGCAGTTCATCAGGTAAATATTTCTGATTTTGTTTTATACAAATGCTAAACTGATCTGTTATATTTAGTGCATTTGTGTAGGGGTAGTGAAAGAGCTTTCAGGATGAAAAATATCTTTCTTTGCGCTATTATATGTATTTTTTAGAGTGTCATTTTATTTTATAAATAGCCTGCATCCTTTTCTTTTTCTTTTTTCTCGCTTCTTTTTCAACTAACCTTTGGTTTCTTTCAACTTCTTCTTTAGTCTCTATCTCTCTCTCGTTCAACTTTTCTTCTAAGTTTTTTCTTCTAATCTTCTCTTTGAATCAGGTATGTTTTTCTAGTTACATTTAGTGTTTGATTCAAGATTATATTCACTGTTGCTTAATCAATTCTATTTTTTTTAAAAGCACAGTGTTCGACTTTTATTTGTTGAACTATTCATCATATTGTTCATCTCGTGGGGTATTCCTTGTTAAAATCGATTGTCGGGTTGTTCTTAGTTACTAATTTCGACTTCAAGGTATGTGTTTTCTTCTCTTATCTTGTCGTATTTTGCTTTGATTTTGGGTTTTATTGTTTGGCGACTGTTCAACTCCGGGTTTTCATATTTCAAATATTTTGTGTTGTAAAATGATTCTAATCAGTAATCATTTGTTTCAAATGTGTTTAGATTTTATTCTTTATATGTTTCAAACAGTTTTGAAGTCTTAAAATCGATTTATTTGAAATATTTAAAATCAGAGATGAACTCGCACAAAGTTTAATGTGTTTAGGGTTTTTTACGCGGATAAGTAACTAGCGCAAACTTAAGTTTTGCGCCTTTATGTCGCGCAAAATTAGGTTTGCGCTACACGTTGGTAACGCAAACTTAGTTTTGCGCTAACTACATGAAACAAAAATCTATTTTGATGTCTATTTTTGTCTAAGTGTAAGTTTGCGCTACACGTTGGTCACGCAAAATATCTTTTGCGCAACCTTCGTGTCGCACAAAATATCTGTTGTGCTTTTAAAGTTCGTGAAATTTTTTCTAAGTCACATTTGCTTCACAAGTGCTTCGCGCAAACTTAGTTTTGCGCCATGCACTAGAAACGCAACCTTTGTTTTGCGCCATGCACTAGAAACGCAACCTTTGTTTTGCGCCAACAGTACGTCGCGCAAAACTTATTTTGCGCCACCAGTACATAGCGCAAAACTCAGTTTGCGCCAATAACTTGTAGCGCAAACTTGACTTAGAAATTTTTTCATTTTTTGGTTTTTCAATTTTATTTTCCTTGGCTAATTTTCATCTTTTCTGTTTCATTGGTACTGTAATGGCTTTTCAAAACATCACTGATCCCATGATCCAAGATGAGAATATGCTCCAAGATGAATTCTATGATCCATCTGATCGTGCATCCCGCGAGACGCCTATGCCTTCTGTACCTTCTACTGGGGCGGATCTCTCTGCTCAAAGGATAACACCGAATGATGTGTTTCCCACTATGCTCTATGTTTTTCCGTACAAGCCAAACAACTATTTCGTGGATTTTGACAAGATCAAGATTCATCCAGTTATTCGAGCAATTATCAAAGGACATCCTCTTGCTCCGACTCTTACTTCTGTGCCGATGTTCCTAAGGTTTATCTTCAACAGGCTTGGCATACAATTTCTATGAATGAGCGGGTCCGTCCTCATCGATTTGATTTGCAGATTGATCAGTTTGATTCATTTCTCTCCTACAAACGACTTCGACTGATTTTTGAGCTTCCTGAAGCCAATTCCCGACCAGGTCGCACTTCTTATGACAACTTTCCTTCAGAATCAGACGTTCTAGATGGTATTCGCAATTTGGGATATATTGGTGCTTTGGATAAAGTGAGTCAATTTGACAAATCCAAACTTCCACTGGTTTGGTATGCACTGTTCTCGGTACTCAATAGGTGCCTCACCTCCAAACATTCAGGAACAGGCAACACTAGTCTGCATTATCTTCGATTATTCCATGCAATTGTCTATGACTTGCATGTCGACTACACGTTCATTTTCTGGACCGAGCTTTCTGAGAGAGTGCAAGACAAGATGACTCATAAGAAACGGAAGTTTATTCCTTTTGTTCGGTATATGAAGCTTATTGTCCGGAGTATGTTGCGAAGTAATCCAGATATTCCTCGATGGCTTTCTTGGAATCAAGTTGGGGATACTGAGATGAAATTCATTCAGAAACAAAAGAAGACTTTTGAGTACTGGATGTCGATTCCTCTTGCACTCATTGCAAATTATGTTGATCCGTCTGATGACAGCATAATTCAATACTGTATGGAAAATGATTTTTCGTTAGAAGCCGAACAAGCAGAACCATCTCCATGATGATCAAGTTGAACAAGCAGTTGAAGCAGATACTGCGGATCAACAGATTGGTGATGTACTTGCTGAACTTGACAATGAGCCTGCTGATGGTGAAAATGATGATGATGCTAATGCTGATGATGGTAATGATGGAGATGGAGTTGGAGATGGAGATGGAGATGACAATGATGATGATGGAAACGGTGGCCAACCTACTATTCACACCTTTGAAAGGGAGATCAGAGAAACTGAAATAATTGTTCAAGTTGCTATTCTGTCTGACGAAGAATCTGTAACTATTAATACTGCAGTTGCTGACATACAGGTTGATGAATTAGACTTAGCTTTTGCTAAAGCTACAGCTAAGCTATAGGGTCAGGTACATAAACTTCTTTCTCTGATATTCATTCATCGGATACACCCACTTCAGTTGTCGAGCCTTCTTCCGTTCAAGCTAGAGATCCAACTGAAAAGTTTATGACTTTGAATGAAGTCATCCGTCAAATGAGTGAACGGTTTGATGAACAAAAACATGAAGAAATTCAGAAGATGAAGTCTCTATTCAAAGGTAAGATGGTGGAAATTGATCATACTGATATTCCACAAGTGCTACCGTTCAGACGACCATCCGGGGTTGTTATTCGTGAACCATCAACTGTTTCTACTACTGCTCCAGCGATAGTCTCCATTCCACTTCCTCCACCATTTACACAATCTGTTGGTTTATCTGCATCTACTTCTGTTCCTCCAGTCTCTTCACGTACTCCAGTTTAGGATATTCCGATTTTAGAATTAACAGATATGTTATATGCTCGTCTTATTTCTATGTCTCCGCTAGATCAACAGAATCAAGACTTGATATCTCTGTTAAGAAAACATCCAACAGACTCTGCCTCCAGCTCCTACTTCTGCACCAGACAGGGTTTCTGCTTTGTATGAGGAGTTCACTTCTTTCAGATCTGAAGCTCGGACAAATTTTTCTGATATCAAAGATGGTCTCTCTCTCATGACTCAAGCCTTAACTACTCTATTTGACAGGTTTGATCATCATGAACAGACTTGCAGAGCTGAAGCTAGCCTGTCTCATAAACGGAGACATAACCAAGATGATCCTCATCATCAAGGTCATGAGGGGGAGATGTCAAAGAGACAGAGGGTGGAATGTTTTTCATCTCGAGAAGATCAAAGTCAATCTGAGGCTGTTGACCAAGAAAATAATGCTACTGATGATGTTCAAGAGTGTAGTATTGAAAATCTTGTAAACAATATGATTGATAGTGTTGATGTGTCTTCTATGTCTAATGTTTTGAACATTTCTGAGCAAAACATTGAGAATAACATGCAGATAGTTGTATATGTTGATCCTAACACTGCAACAAAGACAAATGAGTTAGATGATTCTGAAACCACGAATGACATGAGATCTTTCTTTGCTAACTTCATAGAGATCAATTCTGATGATGATGATGATATCAGATATGAGAAGCTCTGCAAAGTGAAAGAAGAGGAGTGTGATGATATAATTTTCTTATGATACTGAAGAGAATGCTTTCTATCTTGATGCTAAGGATGAAGAAATTACAAACACTCTGTACGGAGACTTACCTTCACAAGATGAAATTCCTGAAGCTCCTCCAGTCACTTCTAGTCCTGTTGCTGATCAAGCTCCGACTACCACTGCGCCCTCAAGTACTTTTGAAGTTGCTCAGTCGTCTAGAGCTCAAGCTGATATTCCTTCTTCTGATCCAGTGATTCCTCCAAGTATTCTAGAAGAAGGTCCAGCTTTGACAAGACAGTAGAGACAACGAAGTTTACAAGAAAGGCATATGGCTTCAAGACTTAGATCTGCTTTTCTCGAGGACTCTCAAAGTAACATTTTCGTTTCTAGGAGAAGAGCGATCAACATACATGCCATTCTTGGTGTTGAAAAGGAGTCAGCTGATTTTCAGTATGAATATTTGATGTTCATCAAATGCCAACGTCGTGGAAAGAGTCTCGTTTCTTCTCCTCATCTGATAGTACGGGTTACTAGCGTTTCTATAAAGAAGTTTGTTCATATCTGGTATCCGGTATTTGAAGTGGAAAGAAGAGACTGCAACTTGTATACTTTATCGGAGGTTGATTTCAATGATCTATCTATTGATGATGTTGAATTTCTGTACAATCATTTCAGGAATCTTTACTACAGAACTGAATATGTCTCTCAAGCTTTGTTTTCTATTAAAAGATTCATTCGGTACCAGATCAGATTTTACAGAGTATTTGACTTTCAGATGGCTGCTGAAAGCTTTCAGCCTGTGGTGAATCTTCAAAAAGTCGATCGTAGCTTGCCGAACATTGATTAATATTCTTTATTCACCATTCTTCAGAGTCCATATGGAGTTATTTACAGGAATGCTTCTGGTCAAAACTGCTTCCTAATATTTGAAGAGATCAATCATTACTCTGATGGCACATTGAAGGTGATCAAGCTACAATTGGAGCATCGTTTGAAAGCCGCTGAAAGAAGATTTTTGGAGTCAAGAAGAGATATTTTTCAACTCACGAATGATGAGATTCAACTTCACAAGAAAGCCTTGAATACCATTGATGAGAGGTTGATTTTCCATTCGACCCTATGACGCTTAGAAGTTTTGCTTGGACTGAATCGACTTCGTCAAAGAGAAGAGCGCCATTGATTACTAAGGGGGAGATTATTAAGTCTATTTTTAGTATTAATCAATGCATTTATACCTTGTTGCTAAGTGTGATTAGTTTGACTTTATCTTTTATGCTTAGCCAAGGGGTATTTAAGGCCCTTAAGCTCTTTGTCCTTGTAACTCTGATTGCATATTTTGAATACAAGTTCTTTTGGTGCATCTCTACTTTCTCTCTCTACATTCTATCACTAAGATTTAGTTGATCTTGGATGATCATGAAGCAAAAACATACTCAAAATATTTTAAAAATACTATTAGACAGTCATCAGAAGTTCCTCAAACTCATAGTAAAGAAATCTTCAGTTTTGATTATTTTCTTATTAAAATACCAAAGGTCTCTGAAGCAAGTACCTATGAAGTTAAACCTCAGAGCCTACTGAATTCTGAAGCACCTCTGCTTTCACCAAACTCTGAAGAAAAGGTAAGAACCACTTTTAAAGAAGACATTAGAAGAGATTTTGAAGAAAATATTGTTTCTAACTTCCAAAAGAAAGGTAGCATGAAAAAGATCATGAAAATTTCAAAACCCAGAGAAGTTGTTAAAACTTAAGAGAAAGTCATCTCTGACAGCATAAAGAAAAATAGATTGTGGGGTCTGAATTTTAAACAACCCAATTCAAATTTCCAAACTAAAACCCAGAGTACCAATCTGTGCTGACTTCCTGGACATGTGTCTAAAGGCCAGGTCATATCTAGAATTGGAAAAATAATTTAAGGAAAAAGCAAATAATAAAACTAACAATTCACAATTTTATGCCTACAAACCTATCAAATTCACTCTTGAACAAAAAAGCAAATGGCAAGTAATTAACCATTCTGTTCCTGATTGTGCAGTGAGCAAAAAGTAAAAAAAGATGTTTTGGGCCAAGAAAAATCAACTTCAAAAGAAGGCCAAGAAGCCTGAAGTAGATACGAATGTTTGTAGAATTCCTAGTATTAGTTCAGATATATTTCTAAAGAAAATGTACCAAATGTCATCAATGAAATCAAAAGCCTTGCTCTAACTTCATCCTTTTCAGTTAATTGCAATTGCATCAATCTCATGATTAAATTCAAGAATCATTTCAATGGTTCCCATTGCTTTCTGAATAAATCTCAAAAGAAGAAAACTTCAGTGATAAAATATCAGAAGCAAAAGAAAAACAAAATTGGCAAAGCATCATAGGATGGAATGCCAAACATTGAAAAGAAAATTCTAAAGCCTAACAAGAATGGATCCATTATGAGATGGGTACCTAAAAGCCTTTAATTTGTCTTGCAAAAAGAACATGTGACCATATGTTATTTAGATTATGGATCCTTAAGGCATATGACTGGAGATAAAAAGTTACTATACTTTTTCAAAGAAAAACTTGGAGGAGTAGTAACTTTTGGGGATAACAAACAAGGTCAGATTAGGGGATATGGGGAGTTTTCAAGAGGAAATATCTCTGTTTCCAAAGTTTCTTATGTTGATAGACTTAAGCATAATTCACTCAGCATAAGTCAACTCTGGGACCATGGATTTGATGTCAAATTTCAAGATAGATATTGTTCATTTTTATATTAAAAAATGTTGGATCATTTGTTGTATTCAAGATTAAAATGTAGAAAAGGATCTTAATTGTAATTGTCTATAATTTCCTAGGGGGTAATTGTAGTTATCTAGGTTTGACCATGCCTTGGTCATGTTGACCTATATAAGGCAATGTCACTTTGAGAATCCATTGGGCTTCATTTGAATTATTTCACACACATGGTAGTGACTACACCAAGAACACACACTCACACTTAGACTTGTGGCACAATAGATATATGGTTATTTTGATTGATTCTTCTTGATCTCTTATTATTATTGTGTTGTGTACACACTTATCAACTAATATCTTGGCTTAACATTGGGTATCAGAGCCAAGAATCAAGATTTTTGGATTGAAAAGTGCTTTTTTGAAAACTTTACTGTGTGAAAATCATTTTTTAGATTTATTGTGTTTTTTAACCTAAAAATGATTTGATTAGGTGAGCATAAGGTTATAGAACATCATCAGATTGCCTGAGTTCATTTAAAAACATCAATAGATTCTTGTTTTGAAGATTTTCGAAGTTTTTGTTCATCTGAGGTTCGAACACTTTTCCATTCGAATGTGTGCATTTAGGTTGTTTTTGGTGATTAATTTTGATTGGGGTTTGTTCGTAGCATATAGGTGGATGAATTGTGTGATTTTTACACTGTGATTTAACCATTTGATGTGTTTTTGGATTAAAAGTATTCAGGTTATGAAATCTTATTTGCAAAAGTTAAGTGAAAAGTTCAAAATTTTCGAAGTCCAGGATTTGTAATTCTATGGTTTGCGAATTGTTAAGGTTTCGCATGTCTACTGTTTGAGAATTCTACCTGTCTACGAATTCTACCTGTCTTGTTTGCGAATTTTGAAGTTTTTCCTCCAATTTGCGAATCTTTCTATGGTTCTTATAGCTTGCGAACTCTGCACTTGGGTATTTTTAGAAATTTATTTTTCTAGAATTTTTTTAGTGTAGATTTTATCCAATTCTTGATTCAAATATCTTATTAGTTGATTTAAATTGTACAGATAAGTTTGCATACTAATCTAACTGTTAGAGATGTCGAATCAACTCCTTTCCATGGGCTCTCAGTCCAAACTACCAGTCCTGTTAGCCAATGAGTACCAACAGTGGAAGAAACGAATGATCCAGTTTCTGAATCATCAGAGCAAAGATTACATGGACTCTATTACTTCTGGTCCTGTGAACCCCATGATCAGAGTGTCTGGTCAAGCTGCTACACCTATCTCTCCTGAGATTCCTGACAGATTTGTTCCAAAACCATATGAATACTTCATTGAACGGGAGAAAATTTTGTATAAAATTGATGAAGAAGCTCTCATCTTTTTGAAAATGGCCATTCCTAATGACATCTACAATCGTGTAGACAGAAGAAGTTCGGCAAAGGAGATATGGGATGAGCTGGCAAGACAATTCGAGGGTAATGAAGCTTCAATCCAATCTAAATAGAATATGTGTATCAATGCATATGTGGGATTTCATGCTATGGAAGGGAGACACTGCTGGACACTTACAACAGATACAACATCATCTTGAATGATTTGAGGCGGAACAACATTACCAAATCTTCTTGTGAAATAAACTATAAGTTTATTAAGAACTTGAAACCAGAGTGGAAGAACTTTGCCATCAATCTTCAGATGTCAAAGAATATGGCCCAAGAGAATGTGACTGAAATCTTCTCCACTCTTTCCCAACATGAAGATGAAGTGAGATCAATCAATAATGAGTCCAAAGATCTGAAGGATTCAGTGGCTCTTATTGCTGGGAAAGGAAAAGGTTCTAGTTCATGTCCTGTTTCATCTTCAAAATCAAAGAAATAAGTGTCGAAAGCATTTGTCACTGAGCTTACTGATTCAGACTCTGCTATGATATACAGAGATTTTCTAAAAACTAGGCCCTGATTATGCGCCAATTCAAAAGAAACTTTTGCAAAAAGAAGTACTATTCGAAGCCAAAGTATGAAGGGTACAAGAAGGACAAGTATGAGCTGAGGTATAAGACCAAGTTTGGAATGAGAGATGAGAAGAGAGAGGGAAGAAAAGAAGAGAAGAAAGAAGAAAGGAAAGATTAAAAGAGAGAAGACAAGAAGGAAGAGAAAAAGAATGAAGCAGGAAGGTGCTTCAACTGTGGAAAGTTTGGAAACTTTTCTAAGGACTGCAAGTTTAAAAGATTCAAGCACTCGGAGTACTATGAAAGTAAGTCTTTGATTGCCAAGAAAGTGGAGGAAGGGAAGGTGCTCATGGCCGAGGAGCAGAACTGGTTGTTTCAAAGATCGGACGAGGAGGAGCAAGCACATTTTACTCAAGTATCCTACATGGAAAAGCTTAATGATGACGATGAGACTTCTGAGGCTTATTCTGAGGACGAAAACTCTGAGGTAAACCGAAACTCTGAACTTATTGAATCAGTTATGGTCAAAATACACAACATTAAAGATGAATTTGAACTGTTAAAAGGTAAACTTAGCTCAGAACGACAAACAACTTTGAGTTTTCGTGATGAAAACGCTCTGCTGAAAGTTGTCGTGGAAGAAAAGGAAAAGGAGAAAGATAATTTAAAAGTTGAAAAAGAAACCTTAAATAGAAAAATATCTGATTTGGAAAAGGAACTTGTTAATCTTAACGCTGAAAAAGGTGATTTGAAAATCAAATTTGAACTCTGTTTTCATGAGCGAAATGAAGCTTACACTACGATTAAACAACTGGAGGACATAAATATGAAACGTGGTCAGACTCAGCAAACATTAAATCTGTTGACCAATAAACTCCAAGATGAAAGATTTTATAAAGTTAAACCAACTTTAGGTTTGCCAGTAAATGAAGTTTTGAAAAAGGCCCCGGAGTACTTGTATAACTTTGACAGACTTGGCTCCACGGTTAAACCCATTCCAGACATTCGTGCGACTTTGTTAAAGTTGATACTTCTAAACCTCTTACAGAGACCAAAGGTAAAGAACTAATAGGAGAGGATAAGTGTAGTGGTACTGATTCGCAAAATTCTTTTAAATCGGTTTGTTTTAAATATAGTGATTTAAACAAGAGTTATAAGACTCGAAAGATTGAATCCATTGAGTTTGAATCACTATTTACCACACCTTCAAATGAATCATTCAACAATGACAAAATCCTGCCTGAAACTGAATGCAAATACGATGAATATGAATCGAATTCAGATCCAATAATTATACCATCTGTTTCAAACCCTATTACTCCTGAACCTTTACTTGTTGAAATGGTTGAAGAAGTGACCAATGTCACGAATGAACTTGTTTTAAGAATGATCAAATGGAGTTTGTTGAGAACATGACTGAAGCAATATTTTCTGAAATGATGAATGCTTCAGACCTGATCCCATTTCTATTTTAAAAGAGTCAAATTATGTGAGTAATCATACATCTGATTTGATGAAACAAATTGATATGTTGCAAAAATCTCTTGATGCAATTGAAGATGAAAACATTAATCTCAAATTTAAACTTGAAAAGTCTTTGAAAGACAATCAAGAGCTTTGCAAAGAGGTCAATGATTTGAAAGTCACTTTGTTTAAAAATGTTTCAAATGATAAATAGATGCTTAATGATCAAAGTTGGAAGGTAAGATCTAATCTAGAATTTGATGAGTCTACAAAACCTCCAGTCATTTATTTTGAATGCCCTGGGTATCAACCGAGTAATTTTGAAAAGGGTGAAACTTAAGGTATTTCAAGAAAAAGATTGCCTTCTAAGAAAAAGACTGACAAGGTTTCTGTTTCTGTTTCAGATTTGAATGGTAAGGGAGTTTGGAGGAGAACGAAGAATAAAAATGATTGTTTAAATGTTTGTGAAACTGATGTTGAAAATAGTTGTATCCAAGACAGTGATGATTTGAGATGTACTTCTTTTGATGAGTATGAATGTCAGATTTTTTCCGATAAATCTAAATTTATGACATTTGCTCGAAAGAACTTATATTGAAAACACTGTACGGACAATTCTTTTAAATACAACTCGATTCCTATGTCCAAGAAAAGCAAAAAAGAAAGCTAAAATGAACCTTAATTCCAATTCTTCCCCGCAACCTAAAGTTTTCCGTGCTAAGGTTACTAATCTAAGGTCTAAAAAGCAACTTCAGGAATTAGATGTTAGAATGGTTTGGAAATAGGTTCCGAACCCACGATATGAATGGAGAGTAAAAGTAAAATCTATTGATATTCCTGAACTACTTGCAACTAACAACAAAGGACCCATTTGGATATGGGTACCGAAGCAAAACTAATCGTTTCTTTTGCAGGCCTGTCGATTGTGGGTGATATATTCAGGATGTTCACGCCACATGATAGGATTCAAGCACCTATTGCATAACTATGTGGAGGAGCCTGCTGGAACAGTTCGTTTTGCCAATTCAAAAATAGATGGACATGTTAGAGGATACGGAACGCTTGATAACTGAGTTGTGAAGATATAGAAGGTGTTATATGTTGATGGGCTTGATCATAACCTATTCAACACCAGTCACTTCTATGACATGAAATACCAAGTTCATTTCACAACACCTCATTGCTATCTTGAGGATCCAGATGGTTACGAAATATTTAGAGCTGAGCGTCATGGAAATCTATATTATGTAGATTTTCCAACACTGTCCGCAACACGTCCTGTATGCTTACTAGCTAAAGGTTCTAAAGCACAATCATGGATGTGGCATCGCCGCTCGTCTCACTAGAATTTCAGATCAATAGCTAAGCTTCAGTGACAAGGTCTGGTAAAAGGTCTACCAGAAATAAGGTTTTAAAAGGACTCATTGTGTTCAGCGTGTGAGATGGATAAAATGAAGTGAAACTCATTCACGTCTAAGTCTGAATCATCAACCTCATCTGTACTAGAACCTTTTCACATGTATCTTTGTGGACCAATGCGAACAACGTCTATAAACGGAAAGAAATATGTTTTAGTGATGATAGATGACTATTCAAGATACACATGGCTCGAGTTTCTTCGGAACAAGTCGGATGTGCCAGAACTGTTTATCGCTTTTATTAAGCGTATTCAAGTATGTCTACAATTGCCGGTTCGGACACTTCATAGTGATAATGACATGAAGTTCAAAAATGACACCTTACAGAGCTATCTCATATCTGTGGGAATTTCACAGAACTTCTTCGCGGCCTACACTTCACAACAGAACGACGTTGTTGAACTTCAGAACCGCACCCTTGTTGAAGTTGCTCGTACCATGCTTGCGTATGCTGAACTACCAATGTATCTTTGGACTGAGGCGATCGCGACGACTTGCTTTACTCAGAATCGTACCGCAGTGATCAAAGGCTTCAATAAAACTGCATATGAGTTGATCAACAATCGTAAACCTAATATCAAATTCCTTCGTGTCTTTGTTTGCAAGTGTTACATTTTAATAGAGTGTCAAGTACTTTCAAAATTCGATAAGAAAATAGATGAAGGTTATCTTGTTAGATACTCGTTGACATCAAAAGCTTATCGGATTTACAATACAAGAACCAAGACGGTTGTTGAAAGCATGAATATATCCTTCGATGAGAATTCTACTCGGATTTCTGAACACAACCGTTCAGAACTCGGACTTAAGCACAAATCTTTTATCCGAACCAGAATAGAACTAGCTTCCAAACCGTCTACTTCTTCTAACTCAAACTCTACTTCATCTGAGTTAGATTTGTTGTTTATTGATGCCTTTGATGAAATTTGTGTAGACTTTGATAAAGGCATAGTAACGTTAACACCAAGTTCGGAGGTTCCTATTCTTGTTGAACACATTTCTGGACCTTCTGAAAAAGTCACTGAAACTGCAACCCCGTCAGTACAACCACACTGATAGTTTCTGATCCGACTATTACTGAATCTGCTGCTGCAAATATTCCTTCTGGGAATGAAGTCCCGAGTACTTCAGCTGCAAGTTTTGAAGCTTCAGTATCAGAAACTCCTGTACAAGATGTCCCGAGAACATATAAGGATCAACCTACAGTTTATGATGAATATAATGAGACGAATACACAACAAACCGTTGAGTCTTTGCCAAGCACACACAGATGGAAAAAGGATAATCCCCTACACAACGTGATAGGTGACGTACAATCTGGTTTTAAGACACGTGTTGCGTCAGCAAATTTCTGTATGTTCTCAAGCTTCCTTAGTTCCCTAGAACCAAAGAAAGCATCAGAAGCTCTACACGATCCCGATTGGATTTCTGCTATGCAAGATGAGCTTATGCAATTCGAACAGAACAAGGTTTGGTACTTGATCCCACTACCTCAAGGTAAATCAATTATTGGAACTAAGTGGGTGTTTAGAAATAAGAAGGACGAGGCTAGAGTAGTGGTAAGAAACATAGCTCATTTGGTAGCAAAAGGGTACTGTCAATAGGTGGGCATTGATTATGATGAAACATTCACCCCTGCTGCGAGGATCGAAACAATCATAATCTTCTTAGCATATGCAACGCAAAAAACTTTACTATCTATCAAATGGACGTAAAGTCAGCTTTTCTGAATGGCGTTCTGCATGAAGAGGTTTATGTTGCTCAACCTGAAGGTTTCATTGATCCTTATCACCCTGATCATGTCTACGTATTAGACAAAACGCTATATAGTCTCAAACAATAACCATGAGCGTGGTATGAAACTCTTACAAAATTTCTCATAGCTTCCGGTTTCACGAAAGGTAAAGTTAACACTACCTTATTTCTAAAAAGGCAAGGTGAGGACTTGATTCTCATACATATTTATGTTGACGACATTAAATTTTGGTCGACAAATCTGAAATTCTGCAAGAACTTTTCAAAGATCATGGAAACGAAATTTAAAATGTCGATGATGGGTGAATTGAATTTCTTTCTTGGTTTGCAAGTAAAGCAATTACCCGAAGGCATTTTCATTAATCAAGCCAAATATATTAAAGATATTTTGAGAAAGATCAATATGTCAGACAATTCTATCATGAAAACACCAATGGCTACTAGTACACTCTTAAACGTAGATTTATCTGGTAAACCTGCTGATCAAAAGGTGTATCATAACATGATTGGTTCTTTACTTTATCTGACTGCAAGTAATCCAGATATCATGTTTACAACCTGCTTTTGTGTGAGATATGAAGCTAATACCAAAGAGTCACACTTTAATGTTGTTAAACGAATATTTAGATATCTTAAAGGCACTCCTGATTTAGGCCTTTGGTATCCAAAGGATTCTCGTTTTGATCTCACTGCCTTTATAGATGTTGACCATGCAGGATGTAAGCTAGACCGTAAGAGTACTTCTGGATCATGTCAATTCATAGGAGACAAATTTGTTAGTTGGACATCAAAGAAAAATATTGTGTTTCTACATCCACTGCTGAGGCAGAGTACGTAGCTGCTGCTAGCTGCTGTTCACAAGTCCTCTTGATGAAGACGCAGTTGAAGGACTCTGGGTACAACTACAAGCGAATGCCTATTTATTGCGATTCCTAGAGCGCAGTTAAATAACTTCTAACCCGGTCCAGCACTTGAAGACCAACCACATAGATGTACTCTATCACTTCATTAAGGACCACGTAGAAAAAGGTGATATTGAAGTGCACTTTTTTCATACCGACTTCCAGTTAGCTGACCTTTTCACCAAGCCGTTGGATGAAAAGAGGTTCAAGTTTCTAATCAACAAAGTTGGAATGTTAAACATGTCTACTTAAAATTTTTCTCATGACTCGAGGGGGAGTTTTCTGTATCTTAATCTTGTTTCTTGTGTATTGATTCTCAAATAGTTGCTATTCATATCTTTTACTGGTGGAAGCAAAATCATTTTTATAAATGAATACCAATATTTTCTTTTGCAGGATACTTCAAGTGACTTTGGCTTCTGGTCATATCATATCAGGACCCGCACTTAATTGCCAAAATAGTTGGATTCTGGATACATCTGATTAGAACCCACACTTCAATGATTTTCTTCTAAAAAGGATGCCTTAAAGCTTACATCATTCTTGAAGTTTTTGCGCTGAGGGGGAGCTTAAATGTCAAATATTTTTGTTTTGAGGGGGAGAAATGTTGAAACTTTAACAGTTATATCTATTAGAGAGAAAAGATATGTGCGTTGATATTGTGATATTTTTTTTGATGAGTTGACTTTTCATTGGTTATAGGGGGAAAACCTGAGTTTTTGTCACAGAACTCAATAGAAAATATCTTTAGGGGGAGTTAAGGATATCATACTCAAGGTATATCTTTCTAATCCTTAGACTCCATGACACCAACTGACCATGTGTGTCCAATGACAAATACTTGTGTACTTGTCATTTATTTATACTTTACCAAGTATTCTTATAAACATTGGTCAGTACACTCATTTTCTTGACTTTGTGATTACCACATCTCAAAAGATAAATCCTTTGATGGTAATCCTCCTGTTTGAAATTTCATTGTTTGTTTGAATATCCGACGTCATTTCATTTTCATGTGCTTTCATTGCCAATATGTTTATACACTATTCATATAAACACCTGACATCTTTGGTCTTCCAAATATTTGTTCTTCATGATTAAAAGATCTGATTGTAAAGGAATCATCCTTTTTAGCTTCATCTCTTAAAGGAATCGTTGTCAGATTCTAAAAACACTTGATTTCATTCTAGTTGTTTTGAGATATCTTAAATGTTTTAAATGCTCCAATATCATTCTTATCTTTTCATGAGCATACATTTACTGACATTGATTTATTGTGCTTTCATGTACAAATGACTGTTGAACAACATGTTCTCTTAGGAAAATACGGTATTCAGTGTGAGCTTATCAGAATTTCCATGGATTCACACTAACCAGTGTTTCCTACCCTGAAGTAATCCTGAGTGGTTGAGGGGAGAGGGGTTCATTAAAAATAGAGATGGGGAGAGTGTTGAGTTAAACTACAAATGAGAGTTTGGTTGGAAGTGATCCCAATTGATTTAAAAGAAAGAGGGTGAGATATCAGAGTAAAGGAAAAATAAACTCTGCAAAACATCTTTTCTGAGCCGGGAAGCCACATAATCTATTATTTCACAGTTGTTGGTGAACAATATTGAAACAAGCAACTAGCCCATGCCACCTCTTGCATATAACCCCATCAGCTACTCATCTTCTTCTCAACAAGAAGATGTTTCATATTTGAATGGGGAAGCAGCACATACTCTATCTGATTATCACTTGGATAATTCAGATATTGATAAAGAAGAAAAATTGCCCCACCTTCGACCCTTTCTCATGCACATTGAGTCTTTGTATAATTTGTTGTTGTCTCAACAAGTTTGCATACTTTGAGCCAAAGTTAAAAAGCAATCATCTGTGCTTAATTCTTTCATACACATGCACGAGCACACATAAATTTGTTTTCTGACAGATCGTTCATAGATAACCATGTGTTATTCGATGATTGAATGGAAGTCCTGGGAGTCTACGTCACAACTAGTTCCTTATATAGTAACTTTGTGTTACTGACAGGTACTTCTAACTGTTTCATCTATTGATTCAGGGTTACAACTCCTAAATTTTTTGAATTTGTAAAGATTCAAATAATTACATTTTATTAATTGATGGCCGAATCAGATTCAGATCGTATTTTGAAGATATTAGTATATTTCTCTATATGGGGGATATTGCTATTATTTCCAAAGAGGGAGATATTCATGAAGACTGAGATTAAATGTTGATTTGGGAGAGATAATTACAAGACTGACCTGCTTTGAAATGTTTTGATGATGTTGATTCTCAACATTCATCAAAAAGGGGGAGAATATTCAAGCATTTCAAAGTCAAATCTGAGTTAGTTTGTTCAAGAAAGAAAGTTTGTTGAAGATTGCTGAAGGATTCAAGTTTTTCAAAGATTTCAAAGTGTCTGAACCTATCTTAATTATCACAAGTCTGACTGAAGATGATCGCCAGAAGGACACTTCATTCCAATTTCAGCAAAAAGGGGAAGGTTACAGTTTCCTCAAAGTTGTGAAGACTGTGAAGAGCTACATGTTTTGAAGTTGTTAACGACATATCTGTTACAGTTTTCAAGAGAAGTGAAGACCCGAAAAAAATTGCCAAATTCTTTTTAATCTTGAATCCAAAGGGGGAGATTGTTGGATCATTAGTTGTATTCAAGATTAAAATGTAGAAAGGGGTCTTAATTGTAATTGTATATAATTTCCTAGGGGGTAATTTGTAGTTGTCTAGGTTTGACCATGCCTTGGTCATGTTGACCTATATAAGGCAATGTTTCTTTGAGAATCCTTAGGGCTTCATTTGAATTATTTCACACACAAGGTAGTGACTACACCAAGAACACACACTCACACTTAGACTTGTGGCACAAGAGATATATGGCTATTTTGATTGATTCTTCTTGATCTCTTATCATTATTGTGTTGTGTAAACACTTATCAACTAATATCTGGGCTTAACATTACTTGTGGCACAAGAGATATATGGCTATTTTGATTAATTCTTATTGATCTCTTATCATTATTGTGTTGTGTTAACACTTATCAACTAATATTTGGGCTTAACAAAAAACATACCAAGAAATGCTTAGAGCTGACAGGAAGGGTAATATGTATCGCATGAACTTTATAAAACACAAAAATACTGGTTCAGATAAGCTCTATCTTGTTTCTCTGAACAACGAGGATGCCTAGCTTTGCATAAGATGTTCTCACACTTGAACTTCTCGTCTTGATAAGTTGGTAAAACGTAATTTGGTTAAAGGTCTGCCATCTCTGATGTTTGACAAAGACCATCTTTGTTCTGCTTGTGAGATGGGAAAATTGAAAAGATCATCACACAAAACCAAAAGTGATAAAAATTGTTCTAGACCTCTGCATATGCTTCATGTTGACCTATGTGGCCTAATCTCTCTACAAAGTCTATCTGGTAAAAAGTATATACTTGTACTAATAGATGAATACTCAAGATTTACTTGGATTGAGTTCATCAGAGCTAAGTCTGATGTACCACAGATTCTGATAGATTTGTTGAAAAGATTATAGGTTTTGTTCAACTTCAAAGTTCAAAAGCTGAGAAGTGACAATGGAACAAAGTTTAGAAATGCCAAAATCAACTCTTATCTTTCAGAAGAGGGAATTACACCAAACTTCTCTGCAGCAAGAACACCTCAACAAAATGGTGTTGTTGAAAGGAAAAAACAGAACACTTATTGAAGCTGCAAGAACAATGCTTGCAAGATCTGATCTTTCAACAAACGTTTAGGCTGAAGCAGTGTCAACAACATGCTTTACTCAACACAGAGCCACAACAGTCAAAAGATTTAAGAAATTTGCATATGAACTCAGTAACAATAGGAAACCAAACTTCAAATACTTTCATGTTTTTGGGTGCTGATGCTTTATCTTTAATGACAGAGATCATCTTGGAAGTTTGACAAGAAGGCAGATGAAGAAAAATTCATTGGGTATTCACTAACCTCAAAAGCTTTCAGTGTGTTCAACCTCAGAACAAGGACTATCCAAGAAAGCACCAATGTCTCCTTTGATGAAAAGGATTCCAGAAGCTCTGACATTCATAATTCTCAATCAAAATCCAAAGAAGTCTCTGACACATCAAATCTCAGAGAGTCTGAACTTAACAAAATATTTGAAGACTTTCTTGATGATGATAATACCTCTGAATTCTTCTTCAGAGATATTTACAAAGCACATTTAGAAGAACCACATACTTCAGGTACTATTCTTTCTGGTCCTTCTGATATCACACCTTCTACTTCAATCAATGCAGGTCCAAGTGAATCATCAAGACCAAATGTTGAAGAAGAATAAGAGTATTCTAAAGAAGAAGGTGAACCAGAGACATCTGTTGAAGCATCTCCAGAGCCACCATCACAATCTTTGGAGATTTCCTCAGATCCTCTAAACAACACATCAGAGATGCCATAACCTATCATCAATGAAGCTCAAAGTCCACCACACATTCATGCTCCAATATCAAGGTGGACAAATGTGGGTCCACAATACTATATCAAGTTTTATAACAAAACAACACAATATGGTTTACCAACCTGTTTGATATATAAAAATAACGATTACAGGATTGATGTTCACTTTGAAGCTCTCGTATTCTCTCTGTGTTTTTCACCTTGGTTGTGTGTGTTCTATGTGAGTTCCTGATAATATCTGATTTAGAGAGTTAGAGATACACTTGCTTAAAGATCTAGTGTGTCTAACACACTACCTAACATAATATCTAGATTTAATATCTAGATATTATTTCTAAATAATATCTATTACAAAGATATTAAATAACAAACTATAATATAACTAATAACTAACTAACTAGATAATAACTTAACTAATACAATAACAAACAATTACTTTGACATTTATTACAAACAAACATAGACTTTAATATAGAGAGTCGACATTTCGGCTTTAGCTTCAGATTGCGATCTTCAGATTGTATGATCTTGAATCCAATAGATATGTGATCTAACAACAAAGGATCACCCCCATGACCAAATAATAGGATCTCCCTCGGATGGTGTGAAAACCAGATCTGCCACCATCAGTGAAAGCTTCTTTTCCAATTTATTATGCATGATTGAATCTAAAAAGATAAATGAAACTCTCGTAGATCCAAATTGGATTATTGCTATGCAAAATGAGCTTCAAGAGTTTAAAAGAAATAAGGTTTGGACCCTGATACCACTGCCCAAAGGAAAATTTGCAATTGAAACCAAATGTGTTTTTAGAAACAAAAAGGATGAGTATGGCATAATCATCATAAACAAAGTCATATTGGTTGGGATATTGCCAAGAAGAAGGCATTGTTTATGTGAAACCTTTGCACTTGTAGCTAGGCTAGGCATTGTTTATGTGAAACCTTTGCACTTGTAGCTAGGCTATAAGCAATTAGAATCTTCTTAGCCTATGTTTCACACAAAGGATTCAAAGTATATCAAATGGATGTCAAATCTACCTTTCTTAATGGTAAACTCAATGAGGAAGTATATGTCCAACAACCACCTGGATTTGAAAGCTTAGAGTTCCCAGACCATGTATACTATCTTGATAAAGCTCTGTATGTCCTTAAACAGGCTCCCAGAGCATGGTATGCAACTCTGTCAATTTTTCTAATTGTATAATGGTTATGAAAAGGAACTATAGATACCACTCTGTTCATCAAAAAGTACAAAAATGAGCTACTTCTGGTACAGATCTATGTTGTTGATATTATCTTTGGGTCTACAAATCAAAAGTATTGTGACAAGTTTTCTAAGTTGATGAAGAGTGAATTTGAAATGAGTCTCATGGGAGAACTTACCTTCTTCCTAGGACTGCAAGTAAAACAAATTTCAGAGGGCACTTTCATAAATCAATCCAAGTATATATGATATTTTGAAAAAGTACAAACTCAATTATTCAACTCCTATAAAAACTCCTTTTGCCACAGGAGTCAAACTTAACCCTAATCTTTTCGGGAAATCTGTGGATGTTAAAACCTACAGAGGCATGATAAGTTCACTTTTATACTTAACTGCAAGTAGACCTGATATAATGTTTGTAACCTGTCTTTGTGCTAGATATCAAGCTAAACCAAAGGAATCTCAGAGGCACACCATCTCTTCGTCTCTAGTATCCAAAACTCTCTGCTTTTGAACTAACAACTTACACTGATGTAGATCATGGAGGATGCAAGTTGGATAGAAAAAGTATATTTAGATGTGGTCAACTTTTGGGAAATAAGTTAGTAAGTTGGTCATCTTAGAAGCAAAACTGTGTGTCCACTTCCACAACAGAAGCAGAATATGTTGCTGCTGCTAGTTGTTGTTCACAACTGATATAGATGAGAACTTAACTCAGAGACTATGGTCTTGAATTTGGTAGAATTCCCATCTTCTGTGACTCCAGATATGCTATTGCCATCTCTGCTAATCCAGTGCAACATTCCATGACAAAGCACATTGATGTCAGGTAACATTTCCTTAAAGATCATGTTGAAAAAGGCACAATTGATATGTATTCTGTTCTAGTGATTACCAACTTGTTGATATATTCACAATTGAGATGTATTTTGTTCCTACTGAAGGTTCAGTTTCTTGATCAACAAGATGGGATGGAAAATATGTCTACTTGATCTTAACATAGATCAGAGGTTCTGAGTCCTTCATCAGATCCTCTGATATCCTAAGGTAGTATATTTGAGATCAGAACCGCTGATACACTTATCAGAACTTTTGAGTCTCTACAACATGTTCACAAATCATCTCATTTTGTTCACATATGCACATTTAAAGCGGGAGAAAAACAAATGAAATCATTCATCTGTTAAAGGGGAGAAAACTACCCTTACCTGTCTAGCGGTAGTAAGAACCATTGGAAGGCAATAAAGTCAAGCATCAGAGCTTCTGATACTACTATTAGAGCCTCTACTCTTGCTTCTGATACTATTATTAGAGCCTCTACTGTTGCATCTGATACTAATATCAGGGTCCCTGATATTACCTCTAATATTCATACCAGGGCCTCTGATCTTTCATCATAAGACTTCAAAAGGTATGTACTTCATTCTTTTCTTTAAAACATATCCTTTCATAAAACCAAAACTTGATTCAAAATTTCGAAACATATCCTTTTGTGGATTTCTTTAAAAAGCAATTGGCTTGTGTGGGTTATTTACTTAGATAACTATCATATTTTTAAATACAATATACAAAATGACAATTGTCTGCCATAAGCGTTGTTTTACTCTCACTCTCCACATGTCAATATTTGAGTTGATGGACGATGAAATGTATCTGACATGGGTACTCACAAACTTCGTTTCCATTTCTGACATGGGTACTAAACTACGTCGTTTCCATAGCTCCCTATCCTACGTCTAACATCCATAAAAACCCATTCCACACTCCATTTTCTCTTTACGCTCTCAAAAATTCTCTCTCAAACTTTATCTTCTCTCAAGAACGCAAATGCGTCAAACCTGCAACAATGGCGCAAAACCATGCTGGTTATGATGACTCATGCAGAATAGTTCCAAGCTAGAATCTCACTCAATTGATGTTCCAGTGAAAGGGAACAATTTCCATCTCAATCTAACACCATCAAAGTATGATGAACAATATCGCCCTGTCCTGGAGTTTTTCCGTTCTTGTGAGCTAAAAGACGCACTCGCTGGATTTAACTCAAATGTCTCTCTAAGCTTTGTACAACAATGGTGGTACTGAAGTGAGTACAATGAAAAAGCTGGTGGAATAATTGTGTATGTTGATCTCGGTGAGAAAGGTGTCACCATTCATTCAACCTGACACTCTAGGTCGTCGTTTGTCTCTCCTGAATACCACTGATCTTCAAATACCTAGGTTTGAGAAACCCCCTTCCCAGGATTTTCTTCTTCATTTTCTTCACCATCTGGGCTACAACAAGGACATCACTCGTTTGAGTGAGTTTAGGAGACAACACCTCCCTACCGTATGGAACTTTATGTTCAGTGTTGCTAAACCGCACAGTAACATGTAAGATTGGGATCCAAGACCAAGCGAATCCTACTTTCTTAGCCATTATGTATGATCTCTTCTTTAATCATTACATAGATATGGTTGGACTTCTCTACACCGAAATCTTCACTGCAGTAGGCAAACAACCTATTTTTGTGCTGTTTCCAAGGTTTATCTCATTGGTAATCAGAAGGGTAATGATAAAGTTCTCCATCACAGAGGAAAGACCAAGAACCCCTCTCTACTTGACGAATTCCTTCAAGGCCACCACCATGCCTCCTTACCCCTACGAGAGGAGGTTTCCTTAGAGCATGCTCAGGTACTTTCCAGAACACCACTCTGCCAGCCTCTTTCTTAGCAGTGTTGCCCAACCATCAGAGTCGATGGTGAGATCCCCAAAACACTTAGGATCTAAGGCTACTCAAGAAGTGAACATAGGGAAACCAGATGGTGCCTCTAACGAGGGACGAATAGAGGGTCCCTCTCACTCTGGTGAAGAGTTTAGCTCTACCTGAGCGAAGGAGAGTGAGGCTGAGAGTTCCAGAGAGAGAGTGATTCTTGAACCTCTAGGATCCAAGGGTGGATAGGTAGTAAAGATGCCTCTGAAAGCATAAATTCCAGGCTCAACTCCCCGTGCAACCAAAACTACTATTCTAGGTGGTCCAGCACCAAAAAATATTGAACCGAAGGTGCACACTTCGATCCTAACCCAAAAAACTACTCAGAGGCACATCCTTTTGCCTCTGAAGCACACAATTTTGGGGAAACCACAAATCTAGATAAGTCTTCTCAAAAGGACTTAGCCATTGAAAATATAAGTACTCCTTCGCCCGATAGTATGTCATAACCCCCCACACTACATGATGCCTCTGTGGCTCATAGTTTTGAGGACCTTCCCTTAGTTCCATAGGTCTTTAAGATCTCACGTAGGGATTGCCTTATTGAGGGGCCATGACATGACCTAGTGGCACAAGGGTTGACATGCCTGGATAGCAGGTTAACGCATCACATAAGATTCTCTTCCCCTGAACCTCAGTCAGAGGAGGAATAACTTATCATAACTATTGTAGAGAAATCGCCTCAAAGGGATTCTCAAGAATCGGCATAAAGTCCTTCCGGAGGCAACATCAAACAATCTCTAAAAGAAGACCCCTCTGGACTCGAGGGTAAATTGGAGACATGTGTTGACTCCAAGATTTCCCTCTCTGATTTCGTTACTAAAGATGAGTTCAAGATCTTTAGTGATGAGATCAGAGGAACCTTGAACGATCTAATACTTACAATAGAGAAGACCTGAGAGGCCTCTGCCTCAAACTCTGATGTAAAAAAATTAGTTCAGAGGTATCTGAGATACATACCCAACTTACCTCAACAAACAACAGGATCGTTTCTCTAGAGAAGATTGTAGAGAGCAGATCTGAAACGCTCTCAAAATAAATCTTAGCGGCAAAGGAAGACATCATCAAGGCAATTCCAGAGTCTTATGATCCAGCACCCTCTGTTACACCTGCAGATTTAGAGAAGTTAAAGACTGATATGTTGAAGCTTGAAGCCCTTGCTACCATACCCAGCTCCCCAGTTGCTCAACCTTCAGGCCAAACACCCACAAGTAAAATAGAGTTGGCCACCAAATCCTATCTTCAAGAGTTCTCAAAGCTCGTGACCGACAAAATGATAACGGTATCCAACAAGTTTGAGGCAAAGGTTGGCCAACAAAGAAAGGCATTCCAGAACTTGGTCCATGATTCTTTGACTCCAGATACTGCTTAAAAGCTTAAGAGGAAAGTCCCAGAGACTACGTGCACAGAGGAGGCTTCCAAGAAAGCCAGATTTGATGACTCTAACGACCAAAATGAGGATGATAAGCCAGAAGGGTCATCAGATCCTCAAAAGGGGGAGAAACCAGCATTTCAAATCAGAACAGAGGAAGCTAGTGCCTCTGCTCCCCCTTCCTCCTCTATACCAAGACAAACTAGAGGAGCACAAGACCTGGATGAATCAGAGAAGAATCCCACCTCTGCTGAAGATCAACAAACAACAATTTTGAGTTCTATATTCCATGTCATACTTCTTGCACCCCTCAGTTCAGATGTACCACTTTTTTCTGTGATCAACACCATTCCAGAGACCATTACTGCTCTAAAAGATGAAGAAATTGTGGATTACTCTAGCACTCCATTAGACGATGCATTTTCCTCACCTGAACACTCAACAATCATCGTGAGATATTTGTTTGGGAGTGACTTTAAAGATGGGAAGCTACTGAAAAAGAAGAGTGTGCCTATCAGAATGCTCAACCTCACCAAGTTAACATATCAGAGGCAGAGTATCAAGTTGAAGATCAAATGCAGATAAAAGCCATGATTCTCTCTGCAATAGAAGAAACTCCACCATCTACTTCCAAATCCAAAGGACTGAACCAAAGACAACTCAACTGTCTGTTGAAGATACAACAATGGTTGAAGACGAACAAGTATCTCCTACCTCAGAAGGTGCAAAGACAACGACAAAGGTACCTATTCAAAGTTCAAGCATTGGAATTCCAGCTTCCTCAGCATATATCAGACCTCCAACATTCCTAATAACTCAAACCGAAGCATCTGTTGAAGACTTCTATAGACATATGTACTGCAAATGCAACTTAGAAGACATATTTGCCTTTCCTTTAAATCCAAAAATCAGAGAGGGTATGTCTAAAGTTGAGAAGAGATTCATTAGAGATAAAACAAGCAGCAGAAAGGATGTTCTATCAGAATCACCCATCACTGAAGTCACAAGATCTCAAAAAAGAAGTATGGATATGATAAGATTATCTATAAAGAATATGTGGTCAATCGCTCTGATAACATAGTTTACCATTTCAATGCTAATGATCTGGTGAATCTAAACACCTATGACTCACCTCTTCTATGTGCTTACTGTTCATCAAAAGAAGAAAGAGGCAGTGTTTATAGAATGATTGAAATTCAAAGTAAAAGAGCAATACAAGCCCACATCAATCTCAGAACCAAGCTGGACTTTCAAATCGCCCTAAACCTTGGAATTGACCGTTTAGGAGTCACTGCTCCGATCAAAATAATCGAAGACTTAGATAAATATAAGACTAGATCAATTGTGGCAGAACCTCTGGGGTTCATATTCAGAGTGTCAAACAGAAAGAAGATCTTCCTGGCATCTGAAGTGGCAAAATACTCGGATGAGACACTAAAGAGAATGATGCGGATACTAAATGTAAAGAAGGAAAGACACATAGCAGATTTATTTGAATACTTGTACACAGAGATTAGATCAATGAGTCTTTTGTGTAATTTTTGTTTGTTATCTTCTCTAGTAATGTAATATGTTTAGTGAGAAGTAACATTTAACAGAGAAGGATGATTTTCTCCTCTTTGCTTTCTAGATAATATCTTTGCTATTTTGCAAATTTTTATTTTCAATACTTAGGGGGAGATTGTTAGTCCCAACTCAGAGGACTTCCAGAGATAGCCATCAGAGAGAAAACCTATCTCTGAAGAACATTCCAGAGATAGAGTATTCAACAAGAAGATATCAGAGATAGCTTTATCAAAGGTTTACATCAGAGCTCTGAAGACATTCTCTCTGAAGATAGAAGCTGAAGATTTCTACAAGTGTTGACAGAAGATCAGGAGACACGTCACCTAGTGATAAGATTTACCTTTTAGGTAGATTATTATTCAAGCATGTCTTAAGCTTACCTAGTAGGTAAGTTACTCTTCAAACATGTCTTATGTGTCAGGAAAGTTTACTGTTCACCTTTTGAGTCCTATAAATAGAACCTGCAACCCATTGCTCAAAGTGTGATTTTATTTACCTACATGTAAAAGAATTATTTCTTTATGTACCGTGAATTGTACATGAAGATCTTGTAAGATTAAACGACCTTTTTGGGTGTTCTTCATAATCTACATTGCATTATCCAGTGAATATTTGTTTGTTTATTATTTACTTTATTGGATATATCTTGTTAATGCTTTTGTTTAGATCAAGTTGGTAGACTTTTTATATTTGACTTTGACTTTCATGTATTGTATCTTTAATGCTTTGAGAGAAGTCTTGTGAGATATATAAAGCTTGTCTTGAGAGAGTTTTGTAACAGTTTTCATTGTACGCATAATACTTTAGACTTAATGACATATGACTTTCTCTCTACTTTCTGTCTCTTGACTGTGATCTTGAATCTTGATTGTTTAGTATTAAATTGTTTGATCTATGCTTGAATTGGACATTTTCTATTGCTATCATAGCCACCCCAATCGAATTAAGAGAGTTTGGATTAGTTTCTTGGATCGATTTTCTGATATTTCAAGAACACGCAGAAAGTCATCTGGAACTTCACTATTTGATCGAATTTTCTTAGATTAGTTGTGATTTTGGTGTAAAAATGGATTAGTGGTGATCGATTGGTAGCAGTGATCACTTTGTGTTCACAAATCTTCACAATTTAATCACTCAATTGTTTTGAATTTTGGATATTTGTATTTTTTTCATGAAAAAGTTCACGATCACTGTAATTCCTTTAATGCACTGTAATTTTCAAAATTTTGATCATTGTTGTTGTTTACAAAGTGTTCGATTTCTATTTCCGAACCTATTGGATCTGTTTGTAAATTGATTTGCAGGAATTTCAAGTTTTTGGGTCGAATCTGTGAACATAAGTCAAGAACGCGCTAGATCTGAAGTTCGTGCTAAGGAAGAACACGTAAAGACTAAGAACGCGCAAGATGAAGATTTTCTTGTTTTGTGCGAGTTTCATCTAGTTTGCGCATCTCCCAGTGTGCGAGAAGCAAGTTCCCGCAAAATGTTGTGTTACATGTTCTGCGAGTTCGTGTTGATTTGCGAGTTTACGTTTTGTCAGTTCTATCATCCTCAAATTTTTTCTAAGTATGGTTCACACAAAGGCATGCGCGAGTTTTATCTGACGTGCGAGTTTTCATTCATCTGCGAGAAGCTCTATTGTTCGAAATTTGACTAAGTCAGAAACGCGCATATAGGATCGTATGAGAAGCTACTTCGCGCACAACACTTCTTGTGAGTTTCTCAGTTCACGCAACTAGTGTTCTGTGTTATTATCTTTCGCGCAAAAAGTTCTTAGCATGAAGTCCAGTGAATAGTGACTTGCGAGTTCTAAAGTCTGCGAGTTCTTGTGGTGTGCGAGTTTTATACTTGTAATTTCTCAGAGATCGTTTTCAAGTGGTTTTTCCATATTTGACTTTTCCAGTCAATTGTTTCTGATTCTTTTGGGAGATCTGTTGTATTAAAGCTTTTTATCAGATATCTTTCTCTTAATCAGAAATCATGTCACAAGATCTGCTAAGTATGGGTTCAAAATCCAAACCTCCAGTTCTGCAAGCCGATGAATACCCACAGTGGAGAAAAAGAATGATCAATTTCTTAAACAATCAGGATAAGAAATTGATGGATTCAATTCTGAACGGTCCTCACTTCCCATATGTCACGATTTCCACGATTCCAGCTACAGGCACAAATCCTGAAATTCTTGAGCGTATAGTGGCAAAAGATCCCATTCAATACAATGATGTTAACAGAGAGCTCGTCGAAAGAGATGCTACAACTTTGACCTTTCTTATCATGGCTATTCCAAATGATATTTTTAACCGAGTTGATAACAGAGAATCTGCAAAAGACATTTGGGATGAGCTAGAGAAGCAGTTCATGGGTTCTGCAAAGTCTATAAAGACCAAAAGGAATCAAATCATCAATGCATATGAAGGCTTCAAAGCTAAAGAAAGGAATCTCTAAGCGATGCGTACGACCGATACAATATCATCCTTAATGATCTTAGAAGGAATGGAGTGCAGAAATCCGAGTGAGATTAATTTCAAATTCATCAAGAATCTTCAACCAGAGTGGGACGTTTACACTATTTAAATGCAGATTAATAAAGATATGGACGAGGAAAAACTGAATGATCTGTTTTGTGCTCTAAACCAACATGAGGACAAAGTAAAGGAGCAAGCTGCAGTGAATAAAGAATTGCATCAGTTAAAAGATAAGCAGAAGAAGGTAGAAGATTCATTGGCACAGTTGGCTCATGGTATGGGCAAGATGATCAAGTCAAGTTCTTGTTTGACTAAGAGTGGAAAGAAGAAATCCTTGATGACTAGTATTGAAAGCTCAGACTGTTTAGATGAAGAAGATCAAGATGACTCGGATGATGATGAATTAACAGATTTGCAAAAAAGCTTGCTTTATTGACTTCGAGCTTCCATAAGCAGTTTGGAAAGAAAACGTTTTACAACTAGCTGAAGTATGATTCGTACAAGTATAGCAATTATAAAGGCAGATATGAGGAAAAGAAAGAAAAAGAGAAAGAGAAATAGGAGAAAGAGAAGAAAGAGGAGAAGAAAGAAGAGAAAAGAGAAGAAAGAGAAAAGGAAAAGTCAGATAAATGCTTCAATTGCGGCAAAAGAGGCCATTTCTTCAAAGATTGCCCGGAGAAAAGAGTGAAAAATTATGAGTATTACAAGAAAAAAGCACAGTTGGCAAAAGCAATGGAGAAGGGCAAGGCATTGAAAGCAGACGATGAAATCTGGTTTGAATATTCTGACGATGAAGAAGAGGAGTCAGGTGCATTATAATCTAATTGCACATCTGAATGAGGAGTCAGATTCTAAGGTAAATTCTACATCTAACATCTCTGATTCTTGTTATCATAATGATGAGGTACTGAACTTGATGTCCCAGCTAAATATGATGAACTCTGAGTTTTTGAAACTAAATGAAAATTTTAAACAACAAAAGAGTACAATACAAGGACATCAAGATCAGGCTTTTGTTTATAAAACTTTGGCTGAAGAAAAAGAGGAAGAGAAAAATGTTCTGAAATTGGATATATCAAAGCTTCAAACAAAAATCACTAAGTTACAAAAAGAGATAGTTATGTTAAAGGACAAGAATTTAGATCTAACACTTCAATATGATATTGTTGTGAAAGACAGGACTCAAGCTTACACCAAGATCAAGGAATTGGAAGATCTGAATTTCAAAAGTGGTCAAACAGAACAGGCTCTCAAAATTTTGACAAATAATCAGAAAGACACAAGATTTATAAGACAAAACCTGGCCTTGGTTTATCAGATGTGGATGTATTGAAAAAGGCACCCGAAAATCTTTACAGTTTTAAAAATTCCGGTGATGAACCTATTATTTTACTTCCCCACATTCTTGAAACCTTTGTAAAGCCAGATTCTCTTTGCCTAAATCTCCAAAGATAGAGAAGGAAGAAATAGTGGAAATTGAATCAGACATTAAAACTGAATCTGAAACTCAAGGTATTAATTTAATCAAATTTTCATACGATGAATTAAATTCTTCTTACGAAAGTAAAAATAATATATTTGTCGATCATGAAAATATTTTTACAAAACAACCTGAGTCTTCTAAAGCATGTTCTAATGCTGATTCAAATGAAACTGTTCTAACTTGTTTCATCTTAGAAGATAAAGATGAAGAAGAAATTTCAAACGAGTCTGTTTCTGTAAACTTTTTAAAATTTTTTGATCTCGATCATCAAAAAGCCTTAGATAAAATAGAAGAGCTGGAAAGACAGATTTCACATCTCAACAATTTAATTGTTGAATTGGAAGAAGCCAATGAAAACATTAGGATGGAACTAGATTCAAACTTTATTCAAAATGAATCTTTGCAAAAAAGAAATAAGAAGTCTAGAATCACAAGTTTTCAAACTCTCTAAAGGTAAGGAGGCTTATGTTGATGTTTCAATTCCTAAAGATCAAGATGTTAAGGCTCCATCCAAGTTTATCAAAACAATTGAAAAAGGTGAATGTTCTTATTCTTTATCGTCCATTAATGTTTCTAAATCTGATTGTGTCACAGATAAAAAGTTGAAGAATGAAAGCTTGGAGAAAAAGAAGACTGAAGTGGAAAAGAATGTGAATGATTCTGATAGTTGTCAATGTAATAGAGTAGTTGATGCTTGTGAAATTTTAGTCAACTCAGTTTTAATAAAACAAAAATCTTTTCTCCACAAGAGTTGTTGACACAAGCTACTACGAAGTTGCAATGTTCATACTGTCTCAAAAGTTCAGTCTCTTTGAAACCCAAGTCTTCAAAGAAAAAGAAAATTATCCAATTTAAGAACAAGAACTCTTTTAATCATTCTAAAGCTAACAAACCTGAAATATATTCTTTGAAAAAGAAAAACAACGTTTTTCAAGTTAATAAAATTGCTGATGTGATGTTTGTGTGAAAATGGATTCCAAAAGCCAACATTAATGCACAAACATTGCCAAAAGTACCAAGATTGGAATGGAGAATTAAGGGGTCATCAGCAAATTTAAAAACCGTTAAAGATAGTAACAAGAAAGGACCCATATTCATATGGTTACCGAAAGTTAAGTGATTGTTGATTTCAGGCGTGTCATGTGTGGATCATTGGTTCTGGAGCTTAAAGACACATGACAGCGCACAAACACCTGTTGTTCGACTACGTAGATCATTACACAGGTACAGTAAATTTTGGAAATGAGATGAAAGGTTACGTCAGAGGTTACGACACTATCAAGAACAGCATGATCATTATCTCAAAGGTTCTGTATGTTGAGGGCTTGGCTTACAATCTGTTCTCGATCAGTCAATTTGTAGAAAAGAAGTGTAAGAATTTGATGTTGATTATTGCTACATCAAAGATCAAAGTGGACCAGAACTCATCAAAGCTGGTAGAATGGGATTGTTATGCGGTGTTCACTTCCCAACACATAAAGCTTCAAAGCCAGTGTGTCTGATTTCTAAGACATCTACAGAAGAGAGTTGGTTATGGCAGCAGAGACTTTCTCATCAACACTTCTGTGATTTGAATAAGCTAAGGACACAACATCTTGTGACTAGGCTTCCATAACTAAAGATAGAACAAGACTCTCTTTGTTCTGCATGCGAGAAAGGAAAAATGAAGAGAAGTTCACACAAACTCAAGATGTTATCAAGCTGTAATAAATGTCTGGAGCTCATTCATATGGATCTGTGTAGACCGATGAGGACTCAATCCATCAATGGAAAGAAGTACATCTTAGTTATGGTGGATGAATACTCATGGTATACATGGCTAGAGTTTCTACGGAAGAAATTTCAGGCTCCTGATCTGATAATCAAGTTCATCAAGAAAATTCAGGTTCTTCTGCAAATCCATGTGCAATATCTAAGAAGTGACAACGGTATAGAATTCAAGAACGTAACTCTGCAAACTTTTCTAGAATCCATTGGCATTTCACATAACTTTTCTGCGGCGATGACACCTCAACAAAATGGGGTCGTTGAACGGAAAAACAGAACTTCGGTAGAGGCTGCACGGACAATGCTGACATATTCAAAACTACCTCTATTCCTTTGGGCTGAAGCTGTAGCAACTGCTTGCTTCACACAAAACAGGACCATTATTAATAAACGCTTTAATAAAACTTCATATGAAATTATTAATGGTCGTAAACCAACGATTAAATATATTCATGTGTTTGGCTGTAGGTGTTATGTGCTCAATGATCGAGATAACTTATCCAAGTTTTAACCCAAAGCCGATGAAGGAATATTCATTGGATATTCTTTTCAGTCTAAAGCATACAGAGTCTACAATACAAGAACAAAGACTGTGATTGAAAGCGCCAACGTGACCTTTGATGAATTCAAGACGAGGACTTCTTAACATAGCAGTTCAGAACTGGGATCTAAGGATAAAAATAAATCTTCTACATCATCAAGTCTAGAACCTGATCATCAAGAGAATAAGAATTTTGAACCTAACACTGATTCTGAACTTGATCTGTTATTTTTTGATGCATTTAATGATTTATCTAATGAAGATAACAATCAAGAAAATTTAGTCAATACTAACTCACATTCTTCAAGTGCAGAAATATCAGGCCCTTCTGAAGTAATTGGTGAAGCTTCAACAAGTAAGACTGAAGAGGTTTCTAAACAAGCTGATCCAAACAGTTCATCTGAGATAGTATCACCACTGCATGAACCAGGATCTACTTCAGCAGTATCTAGTGAAAACTGTCAGAACCTACTACAGAAGAAGTTGGTCAATCACCAAGTGTGCAAAGTCCAACTGCAACTGAGACTGATCAACCTGCAATACACGATGAGTTTGACACTTCAAATGATCAAACTGAAAGAGATGTCTTTCCAAGTACACAAAATGGACAAAGTGTCATGTTAGTGTATTAAAAGTACAAGTTTATGGCTCTTGAATAATTCAGTTCAAGACCCGGACTTCAGAGTTAAAATATTTTGACTTCTAAGTACTACAACTTAGAACTCGGACTTCAATGTCAAAGAACTTTGACTTCTGGTCATGTACAGATCAGGACTCGTACTTCAAAGTACAAGTTATTGACTTCTAAGTACTACAACTTAGAACTCGGACTTCAATGTCAAAGACATTGCCTTCTAAACACTTCAGTTTAGAACCCGAACTTTAATATAAAAGATTATGGCTTCTGATCACATGACAGATTAGGACCCGTTCTTCAATGTTCAGACATATATATTATGCAAATATCCATAGGGAGCTTATCTGACCTAAATCATATTATCATGAATTGAGGGGGAGCTTAAAGGTAAATATCTTCTGATCTATATCTCTGATTGTTTGAAAGAAGAACAACTTTCAAGCATGAAAAACGTTTTCTTAAATGTTCAAACCACTTCTGATTCTCAAGAGATTTTATGAATCTAGAAGTGTGATTTTAAATGTTTTTTATTATTGAGCTTTAATGTTTAACTGCCGTGTGTTTCCAAATATTAATACTTGCGTATTATCTTTTCTATATACTGTCAAGTATTCATACACATCGGTTCAGTACTTCATTTGATTTTGTTATTACCATGTCTCTAAAAGAAACAATTTTTCGATGGTAATACCCCCGTTTGCTGTCAATTATTGTTGAGCATCAATCATCATTTCCAAATTTGTGCTTTCATTGCAAAATTATTTATATTCGTTCATATAAACAAAATATCCAAGTCTTTTATACCCTAACCATTTTATTTGATCTGATTGATACATTGTCAGATTCTCAAAACAATTCTCTTGATTTCATTTCATTCATTCAATATCCTTGTTTTGAGAGATCTTCATTGTTCAAATGCTCAAATTTAATTCACATCTTTAGTGAGCATACGTTTTGACAGTGTTATCTTATCTGTGCTTAAATGTTCAGTTAAACTGTTGAACATAGGACTTACATGGGATTCATGTGTAAGCTTAAACAGAACTTCCATGGATTCACGTAAACCTGTGTTTCCTACCCAGGAAGTTATCCTAGAGTGATTGAGGGTGAGGGGTCAAAATCAAAGAGTGGGGGAGATAACTCATTCGGTTGAGTTTTTCTCATTGAGCTGAGGTAAAATGTAAATGAGAGTTTGGTTAGAAGTGAGCTAAATGTTAAAAAGAAAGAGGGTGTGAGAACAGAGTTAAAAGAATATCAAACTCTGCACCAACCACTTTCTGAGCCGAGCAGCCACATATTCTGATTGGTTCATATTCTTTGGTGACCATCATTGAAAAAGGCAGTAAGCCCATGCCAACTCTTGCATTTAACCCCACCAACCACTCGTTTCTTTCTTAACAAAGAAAGGTTTCATTTTCTTTGGGGACGCAGCATATATGCTATCTAATCTTCACTCGAAAGATTTAGATATTGAAAAAGAAGGAAAGTTGCCCCACCTTCGCAGCTCTTTCATGCACATTGAGTTCGTGTAATACTTGTTGTTGTCTCAACAATTTACACAATTTGAGCCTTATGAAACACAATCATTGTACTAAATTCTTTCATAACACAAGCACGAGCACACAGAATTTTTTTTTCTCTCAAAACATTCATAGATAAACCTTGTGTTTTTCAATGATTGAATGGAAGTCCTGGGGAGTCATCATCAAACCAACTCCTTATATTGTACATTCGTTGTACACAGTAACTCCGTGTTACTGACAGGCACTTCTAACTGTTTCATTTGTTGAATCATGGTTACCAAGTTCATTATATCTGAATTTGAAAAGATTCGGGTATATACAGTTCATGATTCAGCTATTCAGATCAAAGAGCAGAGAATGTCAAATGTATATCAAAGGGGGGAGAATATTTGAAAAAGGGGGAGATTCAAAGAAATTGCTGAAATTGAGAAAGTTTTGATGATCATGATGCTCACAATCATCAAAAAGGGGGAGAAATCTACAAAGATCAACTTCAAAACAATTTCAAAGTCCTGAAGAGATAATTTTGAAAGTTCAAGAAGAGATAATTCTGAAAGTTCAAGAAGAGATAATTCTGAAAGTTCAAGACAATTCAGATGTCTACTATTTTTCAGAGACAGATTCTGAAGATGATTCGTGAAAGTTTGTTTTTCTGAAGATGGTCAAGAGATCAAAGAGATGAAGATACAAAGTTCAAAGATTCCTCAAGTTTCAAAGATGAAGTTTTTCAAAGAAGATTAAAGAAGTTTTCAAAGTATTGTTTCAAGACTTCAAATGGTTCGTCTACAAGACTTGTTGACTATTCAAAGATGCTAATCTTGAATGACTTTTCAAGATTTTTCAACAAATTCAGAAAGAGTTTCAAAGTTCAAAGCTGTCAAAGTTAAAAGTTGAAGAATCAAGCGGTGAAGACTAGTGTCAAATTTTTTTAAAATCTTGAATACAAAGGGGGAGAATGTTAGTGTATTATTGTATCTAGGATTTAATAGGAAAAGTCAATTTTAGCAAAGTCAACAAAGTCAAAATATGTTAAGTCAATATGTTGTTTAGTTACTTGTATGAATTCATATCCTTGGTATAAATAGGGATATGACTTGTTAGTTTGTGTAAGTTCATTGTACGTATATTTGTAAGATCTATGACATGAACACTTTCTCTCTCTACACTCTCTCTCTAGAAATATACTTTGATATTGTCATATATTGAATAGAGATTGCTTGATTTGGATTGGGAATACAATTTCAAAAGGATTTAGAGAAAGACAATGCTGAGCTGAAGAAGAAAATATTTGTGTTAGAAGTTCAAGCTGATAAAGAAAAGAAAGAAAAAGAAGAGTTTGAGTAAGAAAGAAAATCATTTACTCAAAAGTTCTCTGAATTTTCCAGAAAAGCTTTTGAAGAAAAGAAATCAGTGGAGCTGAAATGTATTAAACTTTCTCAACAAGTGTCAGATTTTGAGAAAGTTATTATCTTGGAAAGAGAAAATTTTGCTACAGAGAAGAAGAAGATAGTTGAGCAAAAGAGTTTAGAAAAATATTTTACAAAGGAGAGAAAAGTGTTTGAATCAAGAATAGAAGAGATTACTAAGAAGTTATCTGAGCTGTCAACAAACATTCAGAAGGAGAAGAATGCCAAATCTGAATTGCATAAGAAGTTTGACATACTGTCAAAGGAAAGAAACTTTTTGTCTACATAGATCAAAGAACTTGAGGAGATCCTGTTCAAGGTGAAGTTAGTTGAGCACAAAACGCCAGGGTCAATTGCTCAATCACCAAGAGATGATCCAGCTACATCCGAATGTTAATTCAAATCAGCTGCAAGTTCAATTTTCGCACATGTTTCTATTAATCCTTTATTTGAGTCAATTGACAATCATACTTCTAAATCAAATGATCAGATTTGTCCTTCTAACCTTTTCTATGACAAAAATGTTGATGATTCAGGTAATATCAAGAAGAGCAAATCTCAGCAGAAAAGATTTTGGAGAAGGAATGAAGAGAAAAATAAAGAAAAATGGATTTGGAGAATTAAAGGATATTCGGAGGAGAAGAAGAAAGAAGATAAATCATTGGAACATACACCAAATGCTAAAAGGAACTATGCTTCTAAAAGTAAAACTTTTGGCAAAGTTGATCTAGTTTACACTATTAACCAACTGATCAGGTTAGCTCAAAAGAATGTTAGTTGTTCCTACTGTGGTTCAAATGATTTTGTGAACAAAAAATATGATAATAGCTGGTATGGATCTTATTTTCTCTCTCCTACTAAAACTGCAACTAACAAATCTGGATCCAAATACTAGTGGATACAAAAAGCTAAATCTGTGTTGCAGGCACCCAATGTTTAAGGGGGAGAAAGAAAAAAGGTTTCTGAATAAACCAGTTCAGAACCCGTGCTTCAAAGAACTATGACTTCTAGCCAATACAGTCTAGGACTCGGACTTCAATGTCAAAGAGTTTGACTTCTGAATTTATTTTAATCCTAGTAATTCAGAACTCGGTTTCATCATTAAGGATTATGCACATATTAAGGGGGAGCTTATATGCTTTATATTTTTACTGATGTATTTTCTGATTTTTCAATGTTTCAGAATTTTTGGCTTTTGGTTATATCAGATTAGAACCCGTGCTTTATTGGTAACACTGATTATTACTATCCTCATGGAAGAATAAGTAATCAAGGTTTTTGGATACTTAAGTTCAAAACCCGTACTTAAATGTTTTCTTCTGAAGGATGCTAATCAGATAAAAAAATTTCTAGAAGTTTTTAATTTGAGGGGGAGTTAGAAAAGTTAATTGCTATATCTTTTAGGGGGAGGAGATATAACTACTTCATACTATCATTGGCATATTTTTCTGATAAATTGACTTTTTACAGGTATCGAGGGGGAGGAAATACGAGGTTTTGTCTAAGTGAGCTTACAAGTATATTTTTACTTTACCTTACACTTCATCACTTGTTGAAAGATGAACAACTTTCACTTGTGGAAAATATTTCTTAAATGTTCAAACCACTTCTTATTCTTAAACGATTTTCATGAATTGCGAAGTGCGATTTTAAATAATTTTGGATACTTAAATTCTTATCTGACCGTGTGATCCAAAAAATAAATACTTGTGTATTATCTTGTCAATTATTCTTATACACAACAGTTCAGAACATTTTTCTTGAATTTTGTTATTACCATGTATCAAATGAAAAATCTTTCTATGGTAATACTCCCGTTTGCTATTCACTGTTGTTTGAATCAAACGTTATTTCATCATTATATGTGCTTTCATTGATAACAAGTTTATATCTAGTTCATATAAACAACATTCGTCTTTGACATCCCTTATTATTTTTTCTTCATGATAATTTGATCTGATCTTAATCATTGTCAGATTCTCTAAACATTTCTATTCTTTCATATTTATTCTTATAAGTTTTGAGAAATCTTGAATGTTTAAAATGCTCAAATTTCATTCTAATTTTTACTGAGCATACATACTGACAAATGATTTCTTGCGCTTAAAATGTCAAGAAAATCATTGAGACAATACATGTTTTTAGAAAAATACATGGGACTCAGTGTGAGTGCTTAAAAGAACTTCCATGGATTCACGATAACCAGTGTTTCCTATCCAGGAAGTATTCCAAGAGTGATTGAGGGGAGAGGGGTAAAAAGATTGAGTGTTGGTGTGTGAAGAGGTAAAATGAAAATGAGAGACTGGTTAGATGTGAGCTTAAATGATTAAAAGAAAGAGGGTGAGAGAATAGAGTAAAAGAATATCAGACTCTGCACCAAACTTCTTTCTGAGTCGGGCAGCCGCAAAATCTGTTGTTTCACATTTCTTCGTGAACGACATTGAAATAGGCACCTAGCCCATGCCATCTCTTGCATACAACCCCACCAGCTACTCATTCTTTTCTAAAAAAGAGAATGTTTCACATTTTCTGGGGAAGCAGCACATACACTATTGGTTCTTTACTTGGAAGATACTGATATTGAAAAAGAAGGAAAGTTGCCCCACCTTTGACCCTTCATCATGCACATTGAGTCTGTGTAACACCGTTGCTGTCTCAATGGTTTACATACTTTGAGCCTTATGAAACACAATCATTGTGATAATTCTGTCATACACAAGCACGAGCACACAGAAAATCTATTTTTCTGTCAGAACATTCATAAAAAATACCTTGTATTTTTCAATGATTGAATGAAAGTCCTGGGGAGTCAACATCAAACAAGCTCCTTAAATTCTACATTTGTTGTACACAGTGGCTTTGTGCTACTGACATGCATTCCTAACTGTTTCATTAGTTGATTCAGGATTATCATTCCAATTTGTTTGAATTTGAAAAGATTCAGATGAATACATTTATGGTTCAACGGCTCATTCAGATCAGATGACAGGTTCTCTCATATCATGTCTTGGGGGAGACTGGTACTTTTCCTATCTGGGAAGATTGTTCATTTCTCTACAAAAGGGGAGATTGTTCTTATTTTATAAGGGGGAGTTTGTAGATCATGAAGATTGCGCTTGTTGTTTATTTAGGGGAGATGTTTTCAAAGATCGAGCTAATCTTGAACAAAGTTTTAATGATTTTGATTCATACAAATCATTAAAAAGGGGGAGATAATTCAGAGTTCAAGATTCAGTTGATTTAAAGATGTTGGGGGAGATAAGACAAGATTCAGATGATTACGGTTTGTATCAAGAAAAGGGATAGTTGAATATGTAATGAAAGGAGGAGATTTAGTTTTAGAATTCAAAGTGAAAGAAAGTCAAAGTTTGAAGAAAAGATTGATTATTCAAAGTTCTTTAAAGCTAAATCCAAAGGGGGAAACTACTTTAAAGAGCTGAAAAAGATTCAAACCTAAAGATCATTTCTGAAGATAGAAAGACCTGAAGATTATTGCCAAATTTTTTTAATCTTGAATCCAAAGGTGGAGATTGTTAGACTGATATTGTATTCAAGATTAAAAGTGAGGGTCTAGTTTGTAATTGTGTAATAGTTTGAGGGTTTGTGTTGTAAAGTCAATGTAAATTGACTTAGTATAAATAGGTTTGGTCTTTGTTAGATTTGTAGTTACGAAGAGACACACATGCTTATTCAGATACACAAGTCTTGTACACATAGAGAGAACACAGTGAGATCTATGACATTAGACTTGTGACTACATTGTAATCTTGTGACATTAATAACAATGGCTTCTTGATAATCTGTGTTGTATGTTTTAATGCTAGAATCTGGGATCACAAGCAGAATATGTGGCAGCTGCTAGTTGTTGCTCAAAAGTGTTGTGGATGAAGACTCAACTTAAAGACTATGGATATACTATATATAATGTTCCCATCTACTGCGATTCAAAAAGTGCAATTGCTATCACGGCAAATCCGGTGCAACATTCTAAAACCAAACATATAGACATCAAGTATCATTTCATTAAGGACTTTGTTGAAAAAGGTTTTATAGAGATGCATTTTGTGCCAACAGATTTTGAGGTTGCTGACTTATTCACAAAACCTCTTGATGAGAAGAGATTCAATTTTTTAGTCAGCAGACTTGGCATGTTGAACCTGAATGCATAGCTATAGTATCCAATCTGATGTTGAGGGGGAGTGTATTGTATGTTTTTTTGTATAAGTGTTTTGGTTGAAAAATATTTTTCTAAGTTTGATACATCTAACATATGTAGACTCATGTTCTATGAGGACCAAGACTTAATTGATGTTCCAGATTCTATTAATCACAGATTAACAAGAATCTCATATTCATTACTCGAAATCATATGATTACATCAAAGTCATATGTCCAAATTACTCTTACGAGTTCTTTGAATATAGATGTGTGCAATTCAGCTTTCACATTCTTCTCCTTTTGAATATTTGTTGACAACTCAGGTAGCTTCTTGGTAAGCTTAGCAATCTCAGTCTCAAATACTTTTCTCTTTTCAGTAAAATCTTTCTTTACAGTTTTTTGCTCAGCTATCTTCTTCTTCTCTTTCTCAAATTTCTCTCTTTCTAAGATGATAACTTTCTCAAAGTCCAAAACTTGTTGAGAAAGCTTTATGCATTTCAGCTCCACAACTTTCTTCTCTTCAAATGCTTTTCTTGAGAAATCAGAAAATTTCTTCGGAAAATATTTTCTTTCTTTCTCGAATTCAGATATTTTCTTTTTCAGTTCAACATTCTCTTTTTCAAACGCTTTCTTTTCTTCTCAATTATTTTCACATCCTCTTGAGCTTTTGTGTTGTCTTTGACTCTGGTTGCTTTTTCCTTCATCATATTAATCTCAACCTCAAGACTAAAGACTTAATCTTTCAGTTTATTTCTTTCAGCAAATATTGGAGAATTTGTCTTTCTCAGCTCTTCACAAGTTTCACTTGAGATGTTTGTTTTTCTTCACAACTCATCTATCTCCTTTTGCATTAACTCCTTCTTTGACCATGTAGAGCTTGAAGTAAGATTTTTAGACTTCTTCAGCTTTGCTTGAAGAATTTAAATCTCTTTCTCTTTTGCATCAATGATACCTGCAAAGTCGGTCTTAGAATTAGTAATGCATATTGAACACATGAAATCTTTCTTTGAATCTTTTGAATTTTCTTTTAAAACATTAATCTGAGTAAGAAGAGATAAGTTATGAGTCTTTAAATCCTTATTCTCAGCTTTAAGAGGTAATATCTCGGATTTGAGCTTTTTATTCTCTTTTTCACAATCAAAATCCATGCTTTTATATCTTGATAACTGTCCAAGAAGACTTTTAATATTTGCCTTTGCTTCAGAGAAATTCATCTTTTCAAAATCATAGTTGTAACCTTCAGACATCTTGAAATCTGTTAAAAAATATACTAGAAATGATCGTTAGTCCAAATGAAATCACACAAATATAGAAAACTTGAAATAAACTTCAAAAATGAAATTTTCAAAATTTAACAAGTCTGGAATTCGTAAATCACAAGAAATGATAAGGAATTCGCAATCAACACAGATAAGCACAGAAATTCGCAAACAACACCAAGAAACACTCAAAATTCGCAAACTACACAAAGATACACAGAATTCGCAAGCTTGATTCAGAATTCCCAACTCACACACCTGCGAATTTTGTCCTTAGAACAAAAAACAGAAAAACTTTTCGCAAGAGTGACACTAGCGAATTATGTCCTTAGAAATATTTATCAAACACTTTTCGCAACAATGACCTCTGCGAATTCTAACACTTTTCGTAAAACACTCTTATACGAATTCTGTGAAATTCTCAATATATCCTTCTGCGAATTCTAAGAATTCTCAACACTCTGATCTGCAAAATTTGGTCAATTCGCAATACACACAAAAACGAATTCTAAACAATTCGCAACATTGCCATTTGCGAATTCTATCCTTGAACTTTTTCAGATTAACCCTCTGCGAATTTTAATTAATCTGCGAATCCTTTGAAATCTTTACGAATTCATGACACTTTGCGAATGCCTCATGGATCTTGCGAGTTCTTCGTGATTTTAGCGAATTCTGCAGATCTTCGATGAAAATATCCTTCGATCTGCTCAAAACCACATCAAAACTTTGATTCTTGATCTGAAACTTCGACAATTCACTCACCTAAACATCTAGAAACTAATTCTAGCAATGAATGTCGATTTACAACTCAAATAATTTAAATTCGATCCAAATACAGTGCGAAACTGAAACGTGAACTCGAACTTCTAAAATCTCAAAAATTTCAATCGATTACAGTGCAATTTTCGAATTAAACTATACAAACTCTTTCTATTACACATTACGCATACACTGAATCAATTACAACTTCAAAATTAGCACAAAAACTCAAAATTGATTCTATGACTCAAGAACACAGTGTCGAACCCATTTCTTGATTTGATTTCAAATTGGATCTACTCTAATTCCAATTGATGTTCCAGATTCTATTAATCACAGATTAACAAGAATGTCATATTCATTAGTCGAAATCATATGATTACATCAAAGTCATATGTCTCACATATTACAAACTACTCTTACGAGTTCTTTGAATATAGATGTGTGCGTGTGAATCTGATAAGCGTATCTAAAATGAGTGTTGTTACAAATCTAACAAAAACTAAAACTATTTATACTAAGTCAATTTTAGTTGACTTTATAAAGAAACCCTCAAACTATTTAACAATTACAAAATAGACCCTCAATTTAATCTTGAATACAATTCTGGTCTAACATTAATCTTTTTTGTATGTCTGAAAGTTTATTGATATCATGTCAAATCAATATCATGGACATTGACAAATGATCAAGTCAGATCAGGACATATTCTTCAGTATGTTGAGTTGAAAGCAATTTTCAAAGGGGAGTATACAAATATGTGCACACTTCAAGGGGGAGCATAATGTATATGTCTGTAAGTGTGTGTCTGTGTTTGTGTTAAAATGTTTTGAAATCTGAATTTTTTTTCAAGAGAGTGATATTGAGTTTTGTGCTTTAAAAGGTTTTTATGGAAAGTTTCCATTTTTGGAAAGTTGGAAGTGATTTGTGGAAATTTCTAATTTTTAAAAAAAGTCAAAATTTTTCAAAGTCTCAGAACGCGAAAGACATGGTCTGGGAGTTCTCACTTGACGCAAACCAAAGGTTGCGACAAGTTCTAACATGACGCAAACCAAAGGTTGCGATAAGTGAAGAACACGCACCCTTCGGTTTGCGAGTTATAACTTGACGCAAACCAAAGGTTGCGCCAAGTGAAGAACACGCAACCTTCAGTCTATGAGTTCGGAGAACGCGCAAAGCGAAGATTGCGACTTCTATCCTCCACACCACTTGACGCAAATAGGGTCTTGTGCCAAGTGCACACACAACTTGTCAACTCTTTGCGACAAGTTCCTTTCCTATTTGTTTTGCGACAAGTGAGGCATCCAATCAAATCGTGCCACGTGTCAACCCTATTCTCGAGTATATATACTGGTTTTCATGATCTTTCATTCTCACTTGTCTCAGACTTCTACTTTTGCGACTTTCTTTTATACATGTGCTTTCTCGATTTCTCTTGTGACTTTTCAGATTTTGAACATTCATCTTTGAATCAGTGTAGGTTTCCAATTTTGATTCTTGTATTCTTGTTCCATTGTATGTTTTTTGTCTTTGTGTGTTTATAAATTATCTTCTTCGATTTAGGGTTTTTGGTGTTCTTGACTGTTCATATCTTGTAAACCCTTTTCGACCCGAACCTTGGTTATTTTGAATTTTGGACTAAAATATGTTAATTAATTCTCAAATGTAACTTGATATCTTTGTTGGGATTTCAAATACGAATCTATTGAATCTACTCTTAACATGAATATAGATTTCCTTAACTTTGGATTTCAATTGAGGACTGTTGGACTTTCGAATATATTATGGACTAATTGGACTCGGTTTGAAACTTAAAAAAGTTAATTTATTGTGACCCAGTATACTAGCATATTAATCACACAATACAGATTATGAAAACAAATTTATTGATCAAATCACGATATTACATTTAGTCACAGATCTCACGCGTAATCTCAAGTCTCACGTATTAACTGTGTGTTCTCAGTGTGTGTGTTCTTACCAAATCCTCTCTAAATGTTTCAAGTGTGCGTACCTACTGATATAACAAATAAACTACAACTATTTATACTAAGTCAACTAAAGTTGACTTTACAACCAAACACTCAAACTATTACAAAATAGACCCTCACTTTTAATCTTGAATACAATATCAATCTAACAATCTCCCCCTTTGGATTCAAGATTTAAAAAAATTTGACAATAATCTTCAGGTCTTCTTATCTTCAGAATAATCTTCAGCAAATGATCTTTAGCAGCTTTAAACATTGAAATCTTTGATTTGTAGAAACTTTTTGAAAGCACTTTAAATGAATCTCCACCTTTGGATTAGCTTTTAGAATTTCTGAAAGATCAATCTTTTTTTCAATCTCTAACTTTCTTCAAAACTTTGAAACTTTCAACATTGAAGTAAATCTCCCTTTTTAGCTTTTCAAACATCTTCAATCTCACTCTTTGTTTGCAACAATATCATATCTCTTTTCAACAATCTTTGCTTCAACTTTCAATCTGACTTTGTAAATCATCTTCCCCCATTCTTGATTCAAACTTTAATCATCTGAACTTGAACTCTAATCTATCTCCCCCTTTGTAATGATTTGTGAGAATCAAAATCATTAAAACTCTTCAAGTTTAGATCTGTCTTTGGAACATCTCTCCCAAATGAACAAGTAAGCACAGTCTTCATGATCTCTCCCTTTGACAAAAAATGAACAATCTCCCCCAGATAGAAAATGTTGCAATCTCTCCCAATGAATGATTAAGAGAATCGTTCATATGATCTGAATGAGCCATCAATTCATGAAAGTATTCATTTGAATCTTTTCAAATTCAAACAAATTAGAAGTTGTAACCCTGAATCAACACATGAAACAGTTAGAAATGCCTGTCAGTAGCACAAAGCCACTGTGTACAACGAATGTACAATGTAAGGAATTTGTTTGATGTTAACTCCCAGGACTTCCATTCTATCATTGAAAAACACAAAGTATTTTCTATGAATGTTCTGACAGAAAAACATATTTTCTTTGTGCTCGTGCTTGTGTTATGAAAGAATTAGCACAATGATTGTGTTTCATAAGGCTCAAAGTATGTAAACCATTGAGACAACAATGATTATACATAGACTCAAATGTGCATGAGAAAGGGTCGAAGGTGGGGCAACTTTCCTTCTTTTTCAATATCAGTATCTTCCGAGTGAAGAACCAATAGCATATGTGTTGCTTCCCCAGAAAATGTGAAACATTCTCTTTTTAAGAAAAGAATGAGTAGCTGGTGGGGTTGTATGCAAGAGATGGCATGGGCTAAGTGCTTGTTTTAATGTCGTTCACGAATAAATGTGAAACAATAGTAATGTGGCTGCCCGACTCAGAAAGAAGCTTGGTGTAGAGTTTGATATTCTTTTACTCTGATCTTTCACCCTCTTTCTTTTAGTCATTAAAGCTCACATTTAACCAATCCCTCATTTCCATTTTACCTCTTCACATACCAACACTCAAATCTTTTTACCCCTCTCCCCTCAATCACTCAGGGAATACTTCCTGGGTAGGAAAGACTGGTTATTGTGAACCCATGGAAGTTCTTTTAAGCACTCACACTGAATTCCGTGTTTTTATCCTAAAAAATATGTATCTTAATGATTTTCTTGACATTAAAGCACAAGAAATCATTGTCAGTGTATGTATGCTCATTAAGAATTGGTATGAAATTTGAGCATTTTAAACCTTTAAGATTTCTCAAAACTTTTTTTATGAATGAATATTCATGAAAGAATAGAAAGGTTTTGAGAATCTGACAATGATTAAGATCAGATCAAATTATCATGAAGAAAAATATTTTGGGAAATCAAAGACGAATGTTGTTTATATGAACAATATATAAACATATTCACAATGAAAGCACATGTATAAAAGAAATGTCATTTGATTCAAACAATAGTGAATAAAATCGAGAGTATTACCATAGAAAGATTTAACATTTGATACATTGTAATAACAAAATCACGAAATGAATGTACTGAACCGTTATGTGTAAAAATACTTGACAAAGTATAGGAAAAGAAAATACACAAGTATTTTTCTTTAAAAACACATGGTCAGATAAGCATTTAAGTATCCAATGAAAATCATTTAAAAACACACTTCTCAATTCATGAAAACATTTTAAGAATAGGAAGTTGTTTGAACATTTTAAGAAAACATTTTACACAAGTGAAAGTTGTTCATATTTCAAAAAGTGATAGAGTATAAGGATTACAAATATATACTTGTAAATCAGAATCCTGTACTCCCCCTGGAATGAATATATTCTTTTAAGTATCCATGACAAAAACATCAGATATCCTATCTCTTGATACCTGTAAAAATTCAAATAATCAGAAAAATATAACAATGAAAGTATAACCAACTATAATCTCCTCCCCCTAAAAGATATAGCAGTTAACTTCTCTAACTCCCCGTCAAATCAAAAACTTCTAGAAAAGAATTCATCTGATTAGCATCCTTCAGAAGAAAACATTTGAGTACGGGTTTTGAACATAAATATTCAAAATCCATGATTACTTATTCTCTAGTGAGAATAGTAATGGTCAGTTTTACCAATAAAGCACGGGTTCTGATCTAATATAATCAGAAGCCAATGTCACATGAATGATAACCTGCAAGATAAAAACTTTTGGTAATCATTTAAAAATGATTCAACCTTTGTCAGTAAAGATGAATAATAGACATTGTTCATGAATTCCAAAACATAAACCATTAAAGCACAAAAGAAGATATACTCCCCCTTGAATCATGGAGTGGCATTTAACATACCTAGTTTGTTGACGAGAAAGGTAAACCTTTTTTCATCCAACGGTTTGGTGAAAAGGTCAACCAACTGGTAGTCAGTTTGTACAAAGTGCGTCTCTATATTTCCCTTCTCCACCTGGTCCTTGATGAAGTGGTATCGCACATCAATATGTTTTGTCTTGGAGTGTTGCACTGTAATAGCAGTCATAGCTATCGCGCTCTTTGAATCGTAGTAAATAGGAACTCGTTGGTAGGAATATCCAAAATCCTTTAATTGTGTTCGCATCCAAAGTACTTGTGAACAGCAGCTTGCAGCAGCTACATATTCAGCCTCGGCGGTAGATGTGGATACTGAATTGTGTTTCTTTGATGTCCAACTTACCAACTTGTCACCTAAAAATTGACACGATCTAGAGGTGCTCTTACGATCCAGCTTACACCTTACATGGTCATCATCTATGTATGCAGTTAGATCAAAACTCGGGAGTGCCTTTGAGATACCTAAGTATTAATTTCACAGCGACTAGGTGTGATTCCTTCGGGTTAGCTTGATACCTAGCACAGAAACATGTGGCAAACATAATATCCGGTCTACTTGTTGTTAAGTACAGTAATGACCCAATCATGCTACGGTACATCTTTTGATCTACTAATTTACCATATAAATCAGTATCTAATAGTTTACCCGTTGCCATTGGTGTTTTCATCACTGAACTTTCATATGCCGTATTGAGTACATAACACCTGCAACCAAAAGTACGGAGAAATTTAATATTCGGTTTTCTATGATTTATAAGCTCATATGCCGTATTTTTATGTCTTTTAATAACAATTGTACGATTTTGTGTGAAACAAGCAGTGGCTACGTCTTCAGCCCACAGATACAATGGTAGGCCAGAATAAGCTAACATCGTCCTTGCTGCTTCAACCAGTGTTCGATTTTTCCTTTAGACAACGCCGTTTTGTTGAGGATTATAGGCAGCATAAAAGTTATGTGAGACCCCGACTGCCACGAGATAACTCTGAAGAATTGCATTCTTGAATTATGTGCCGTTGTCACTTCTCAAAGTTTTAATCGGCAATTGAAGTCGAACCTGGATTTTCTTGATAAAAGCAATGATGAGCTCTAGTACGTCTGATTTAATTCTAAGAAATTCCAGCCACGTGTATCTAGAGTACTCATCTATCATAACTAGGATGTATTTCTTTCCATTGATTGACTGATTCCTCATCGGGCCGTGAAGGTCCATATGGATAAGTTCAAGAGGTGTTGAGCAGGATAATTCTGTCTTTGCTTTATGACAACTTCGTTTCATTTTTCCCATCTCACAAGCGGGGCAAAATGAATTCTTCTCAAACCTCAGTTCTGGAAGACCTTTGACTATACCGTGTCTCGCCAATTGATTTATTGCATCAAAGTTCCGGTGATACAGGCGCCGATGCCAAATCCAACTTTCAGCTCTTGAAGCTTTGGCAATTAGACAGACAGGTCTAGATGCAGAAAGTGTTGGAAAATACACTGTATAAAGATTTACATTACGTTCTGCTTTGAAAATCACACAACCATCTTTATCTTCAATATAACAACAATTAGCAGTAAACCGAACTTCTAATTGACTATCGCAGAATTGACTTGTGCTGAAAAGATTATGATCAAGTTCTTCTACGAATAGTACTCTTTTGATTGTCACAGTTCCATTCGTTAAAGATCCGTATCCTCTGATGAATCCAGTAAGCTCAGAATTTGCAAAACTACAGTTCCGGCAGGTTCCTCAACATAGTTGTGTAGAATATGCTTAAATCCTGTCATTTGGCACGAGCATCCTGAATCTATGTACCACAGATGTGAGGCCTGTAAAAGAACAAATCACTTATTCTTAGGTACCCATATCCAGATGGGTCCTTTTTGGTTAGCCTTTTGCAATTTATCTAAATCATTAACCTAAGCCTTAATACGCCATTCATTGTGAGGTTTAGGTATCCATTTCCATACCATTTTAACATTTAGCCAATGAAACGTTTGAGTTTTTGAGTGAAAGTCATTCTTAGCACGAAAGACTTTGGCATGTTATGTTGAAGATTTTGAAACATGTTTAGCACGGGATGTTTTTCTAGCAACTTTAGTTTTAGGAGGAATGGTGTGAGCTATATGAATTGTCATGACAGTGTTTGCAAATAAAATTGTACGAAAAAATGTCAAAAGTTTTGATTTATCCATAGAAGTACAATCAGTCATCCATCTTTGACATTTGCGAACGTTCGAATTTGTACATGACAAACTACCACTATCACTGACAATACATTTACTATCAACAACTTTATTTCCATAAACTATTTTCTCCACCCATTCTCCTTTAACTGTTTGCTTTTTCACATCTGAAACAGGAAACGAAATCTTGTCAGTTTTCTTCTTAGAAGGTGAATTTAGCATTGAAATATTAGAAGCTTCTCCTTTTTCAAAAATGCTAGGAGAATATTCAGGAGTAGTCGTGTAAACAACAGAGGTTTTACAAATAACGGTCTCAAACTCTGGGTTAGAATGAACATTCCAGTTCTGAGACTCAAACATCTTTTTCTCTTTTAAGTTTTGTTTAAACAAATCATCTTTCAATGCATTTAACTCTTTAGAGAGTTCTTTGTTTTCTTCAGAAGACTTGTCAAGTTTGAATCTGATATCATTGTTCTCATCTTCCAACTCTTCAATTATCTTTTTAAGATCTGTGATTTTTTCTCAAAATTAGATGTTTGATTCAGCTCAGAGTTTGATTCCAACTTCTCTATAATAGGTACAGGGTCTAAAGCATTCATCATATCTGTAAAAATCTCCTCAGTCATATTCTTTGAAAAATCAGATTTAATGATTTGATTCGTGATATTTTCATACTCATCAGTCTTAGTCTCTTTTGGTGATTCAAAAGTGACTGATTCAGATATTGGAATTTGATTCTCAACATCAGTTTCTGAGTCAGACTCATCATACTGACACTAAGTTGCAGGAATATCTATTTCAGTGTTGGCTGATTCTGTTGGTGAACAAATAGAAAACAATGATTGGAATTCAACAAATTCAGGTTTTCTAGTTGTATAACTCTTGTTCAATTCATTGTATGAAAAACCAACAGATTTAAAACTTGAAACAGAATCAACACAACTTGATGTATCTTCATCAATCTCCTCTTTTCCTTTTAAAGAAATGTTAGACTTCAGAGTTTCACTTTTAACAAAAGTAATAAATTATCACGAATATCCGGGTTTTTCTTAGGAGTTGAGCCCAGTTTAGCAAAGTTATACAAATTTTCTTGCGCTCTTTTCAAAACATCATTTTCCTCAAAACCTAAACCCGTTTTAGCATTGTAGAAACAGACATCTTGGAGTTTATTTGTTAAAAGATTCAATGTCTGCTCAGTTTGTCCTCTTTTCAGATTTAAATCCTCTAGTTGCTTAATTTTGCAATAAGCCTCATTGTGTTCCTGAAAACAAGCTTCAAATTTGATCTTAAATTTACCTTTTTCAGCATTTAAATTAACAATATCTCTTTCAAGCTCAGTTTTCTTTGATTTTAAAACATCTTTGTCCTTTTTTAAAACATATTTTTCAGATTCTTTCCCTTGAACGACAACTTTCAATAATGCATTTTCATCACGAAAATTCATCATTGTTTGTCTTTCAGTACTAAGTTTAACTTTCAAACTTTCAAACTCTTTTTCCATAAAATTGATCTGAGCCAGTAAAGATTGAACAAGTTCAGAGTTTGATTGAGTACTCACTTCGGAATCACATTCAGATTGGTCAGAAGATGATTCAGCTTCTTCATTGACTTTGGCCATCATGCACATCTGAGTGAAGTGCTTTGATTCATCATCAGAACTTTGATAGAACCATTTTTCCTCCTCTGCCATCAAGTATTTTCCATCTTCTACCTTCTTGGCGATCAAAGATTTCCTAGCGTTGTACTCTAAGTTCTTTGTATGCTTAAATTTGCATTCTTTAGAAAAATGTCCAGGTTTCCCACAATTATAGCACCTGCCATACTTTGGCTCAGTTTCTTCTTTCTTTCCTTCTCTCTTCTCCTCTCTTTTCTCTTCTTTATTCTCATCTCTTTTCTCATCTTTCTTTCCAAACTTCTTCTCGAACCTTGGCTTGTACTTGTCTTTCTTGTATCCTTCATACTTTGGCTTTGAGAATCTTTTCTTTCCAAAGCTTCTTTGAAATTGCTTTGTGATGAGATCTAGATTATCAACAAACCTCTGAATATCTTCATCAAAATGTTCTTCAACTTCGGAGGAGGAGTCATCAGAACTTGACACTGTAATTTCTATAAGAAGAGCTCTATATTTTCTCGACTTGGATTTGTACTTGGATGAGGAACTGGGCTTAGAACTTGATCCTTTCTTCTTTTCAGATAACAAGGCTAAAGAGTCTTTGACTATCTTCTTCTCTTCACTGAGTTGCTTGACTTCATCCTCATGTTGAGATAAAGTAGTGAAGATGTCATTTACATCTTCTTGAGCCATATCCTTGGTGAACTATCTTCTTCTCTTCAAGTTCTTCATTAACTTGTAGTTTATCTCAGGTACCGTCTTGTTCATCCCATTCCTCCTTAAGTCATTCAGTATAACGTTGAAACGGGTGTAGGTATCCAAAAGAGTCTATCCGTCTTTTGCATGAAAGCCTTCATAAGCGTTTATGCTCTGGTTCAGCTTTGCTTGTATGGACTTCTCAGTACCCTAGAACTGCCTTTCCAGTTCGTCCCACATGGCTTTTGCAGACTCCCTACTATCTACACGGTTGAAGATGTCATTAGGGATAGCCATAGTCAGATATATTAGGGCCTCTTCATCAATTTTATGCAATTCTTTCTCTTGTTCGCTGTAATATTGATAAGACCTTGGGACATAACGAACTGGAATTTCTGGTGATGTCTCAGTTGCAGCCTGTCCAGGTACTGTGACTACTGGTTGTACTGGACCATCGATGATAGACTTCATGTAATCCCTGTTCTTATGGTTTAAGAACTGGGTGATTCTGATGATGATATTCTAGCTGATGAAGCTAATGTCCTGGATAGTTTACTGGAAACTCCTGAGGACATTCAGCTTAGACCTGTCCATAATGATATGCTTGAAACCATAAATGAAGCTCTAGTTATCCCGGCCTTTAAAGAATTCAACTTTTCTGAAACTTCTGAAGCTCATGTAAGTCAAAGTATGCCAAGTCCAGTAAGAATTCCTAGTCCAATGCAAGATGTTCAACATGTTCTAAGCCCATATCATAATGTCCAATCTGTTCAAGATGTGTTGAATGAAGGTGAGGGTGAGAATATACAGATGATGAAGCTATTCATGAGCCCATAATACCTGAAGGAGAAGCAGATCCTTCCAATGTTCCTGAAGCACCTCTTGTGCCTACAGAAGATGAAATAAGGCACATGAGACATGCTCTCAGAGTACCATTCTTGAGGAGCAAATGAAAAGGATATTTGTTCACAAATTGAGACAGATGGATAAGTTCAAATTTTTGGGTGTTCAAAATCAGCCAAAAGAATATCAAGAAAAATATGCCAATATGATGAACTGGTTAAGACAGACCGAGCGTATTGTAAAGAACAAGTATGGAATAGTTACAGTTAGAGAGATTTAACTGAATGCAGATTCACTGTCAGAGAGATTTAACTGAATGAGATTTAACCGACTAAAAAAGTTAATGCACATCTGGTATCCTGAATTCTTTGTCCAAATAAGAGATTTAACTGAATGCAGATTCACTGAAGCTGATTTCTGTTTCCTAAGTGTGGATGATCTTAAGTATTTGTACCATCACTTCAGGAACATGGTCATAAGGAGGGAGAACATTATTTTTGCACTAGAAGCCATTAAAATATTCATGAGGAGGCATATCTTCTACACCTACTGTTATGATTTTCAGTTGGGTATTGAAACTAATCAGAAGAAGGTCAATATGATCAAGCCTAATCTGACCTTGTCTGATATTGAAAGCTAGCATCTTTTCACAGTGCTTGAAGAACCTGAGTTGGGGTTTGTCTACAAGAATAATGAGAATGAAAAGAAGTTCTTCAGAGTATCTGAGATATCTAAGTTTTCTGAGGGAACTCTCAAAGTAATTAGACTGCAGCTTGACTCAAGGTATAAAGAAAGTGAAAGAAGAAGACCACTAGGTGAAGAGCACTTGTCAAGGAGGGTAAAACTTGTGATGCTAAGAATTCTTAAAGCAATTGATGATAGAATTGAGTTCAGAATAGGAATCAGGAGGTTCGAATCATTCTTGGGGATAAGGAGAACGACTACAAGAAGATGGGACAGATGAAGTTTCACAAATTGATCGAATAGGGGAAGATTGTTAATGCTTTGTTTTGATCATTTGTATTTAGTAAATGTTGAATTTTGTATGTTTGACTTGTATTGTGGTCAAGGAATGTTTGACCCTTTATAAGCTCTTGTCTTTCTATCTTTTGTAAGAGAGTCTTCCATTCAAGATTGTAACTAAGTGAGACTTATGACATCAATACATATGACTTTATCTCTCTAGATTCTCTCTCTAAATCATGTGCTTACTTTGTGATTTTAATTGCAAATCTTGCTTGAATTCTGGAATTAACAGACATCTCTATTGTACTATTCTGAGGCTCTGAAGTAGGTTCCAGAGTTGTGAAACAGACTCTGAAGTCTCTTTAACAGATGTATCTAGAGTTTCTTCAAGTTTCCCTTGTTCACCTTTTGCTTTTGATGATTCTTGCTCTTCAACAAGTCTTTATTCATTAATTGGACCTGCATTTAATGAAGTAGAAGGTGCGATATTAGAGGGACCATAAAGTGTAGTACCTGAAGTTTGTGGTTCCTCTGAAATAGCTTTGTGAACATCTCTGAAAATAAATTCAGAATTATCATCATCATCAAAGAAATCTTCAAATATCTGATTTTGTTCAAATTCCCTTAATTTTGATGATTCAGAGATTTTCTTTGTTGAGGATTGGACATTTTGATTGTCAGAGCTTTTGATATCATCAAAAGATACATTGATACTCTCATGGATAGTCTTAGTTATGAGATTGAACACTCTGAAGGCTTTTGAGGCTAATAAATAACCAATGACTTTGCCTTCGTCTGCCTTTTTGTCAAATTTTCCAAGAGATTATCTGTCATTCAAGATGTAACATCTGCACCCAAAAACATGAAAATATTGTTTTCTTGAATCTTTTGACAATTGTGGATTTGTTTTGGGTAAAACATGTTGTTGCCACAGTTTCTGCCAAAAAATTGGTTGGAGGATCAGATCCTGCAAGCATTGTTCTTGCAGCTTCAACTAGTGTTTTGTTTTTCCTCTCAACAACACCATTTTGTTGACGTGTCCTTGTTGCAGAGAAGTTTGGAGTTATGCCTTCCTCTGAAAGATAAGAGTTGATTTTGGTATATTTGAACTTTGTTCCATTATCACTTCTCAGCTTCTGAACTTTGTTGTTTAACAGAATCTACAATCTTCTTAACAATCCTATCAAAATATCTGGTACATCAGACCTAGCTCTAATGAACTCAATCCAAGTATATCTTTAGTATTCATCAATTAGAACAAGAATATACTTTTTTCCTGACAGAATCTGCACAGAGATAGGACCGCAGAGGTCCACATGAAGCATATGCAGAGGTCCACATGAAGCATATGCAGAGGTCTGGGACAATTATTATCAATTTTAGTTTTGTGGGAAGATCATTTCATTTTTCCCATTTCACAAGCAGAACAAAGATGATCTTTGTTGAACTTTAAAGATGGTAATCCCTTAACCAGATTAAGTTTGACTAACTCATCAAGTGATAAGAAGTTCAAATGAGAGAACATCTTATGCTAGAGCCAGACATCCTCATTGTTCAGAGATACCAGATAGAGCTTCTCTGATTTAGTATCTATTTTCTTGGTAAAATTCATTCTATATAAATTACCTTTTATGTCTGCTCTTAGCATTTCTTGACCTGTTTTTGAGTGAAGTAATGAACAATATTTTTTTTGAAATTTCACATCAAAACCATGATCACAAAGTTGACTTATGTTGAATAAGTTGTGCTTGAGTCCATCAATATAAGCAACTTTGGAAACAGATACATTACCTCTCGACAACTCACCATAACCTCTGATCTGACCTTGCATATTATTCCCAAAGGTTACTACTCCTCCAGATTTTTCTTTGAAAGAGGATAGCAACTTCTTGTCTCCAATCATATGCCCAGAGTATCCAGAATCTAAGTACCAGATGGGCATATGTTGTTTCTGCAAGACAGATTAAAGAGTTTTAGGTACCCATCTCATTATGGGTCCATTTTTGTTAGGCTTTGGAGGATTTTTATTGACATTTGGCATTCCATCTTTTGATACTTTGCCAAAATGTTTTTTTTGTTGTTTCTGAGTCTTTGTCTCAGAAATCTTGTTCAGAGATTGATTCAGAAGGCAAGGAGAACCTCTGAAATGATTCTTCAATCTTATCAAGAGATGAATGCAGTTACAATTAACAGAACAAGATGAAGTAGAAGCAAATCTTTTGATTTCATTGAAAACATTGGGTACATGTTTCTTTTGAACTTTTCTAGAACTAGTTTAGGAATATTACAAGTATTCCTAACTACTTCTGACTTTTTAGCTTGGGAATTGGCCTTCTTTTCAATTTGCTTTTTCTTGGCCCAAAACATCTTCTTCTCTTTCTTGCTCACTTCACAAACAGGATCAGAATTGTTAATTTCTTGCCATTTGTCTTTTTGTTCAGGAGTGAATTTGATGGGTTTGTAGATGTAGGATTGAGAAGTGTTAGTTTTGTTCTTATCCTTTTCCTTTAACTCTTTCTCTAACTCTAGAGAGGTTTTTGCTTGTAGACACATGTCTACAAAATCAGGACATATTGGAATTCTGGATTTTTCTTTTGAAATAGGAACAGGGATGTTCAAAATTCCAAAACCAACAGTCTGTTTGGTTTTATGAATTACCTTTTCTGGTGTGTAGAAAATCTATTCATCTACCTATAGATCATATTCAGAATCAAGAAGGTCTCTTTTAACCTTGTCATAGATGATTATCTCTGAAGTTTTCTCAACATTTTTGGGTTTAGAGACCTTGATTATCCTTTTCTTACATGATTCTTTGATAAAATCAGATATGACATTTTCTTTATAAACCCTTCTAATGTCATCTTCAAAAGTAGTTCTGATGTATTCGTCTATCTTAGGAGAGTACAAAGGTGCTTCTGGATCAAGTAGGCTCTGAGACTTTTCATCAGAGGAACTTGCTTCAGAGAGCACTGATTCTTTAATGATGAATGAATCAAATCTAAAGATCTCTTTGGGATAATTGATCTGAGGTTTTGAAAAATGAACCTCTGAAGATTTTTTCTCTTTTTTTAAGATAGGTTCTGAAATTGTTTTTACTTCAGAGTAAGAAGTATTTTTGAAATTTAGAGCTCTGGTTTTTTATCCCTTTGAGGTTCTTATCCTTTTGAAAATGTTAGAATTTTCCAGAGATGGAAAGTCAGACCTCTGGACCTTTCCTATACAGAAAGTGGAAGAAAGTGAAGTTTTCTTCAATCCAGTGAATGGATCTAAGTCATTGATTCCCAACCCTTGAGTATCCATCTGAGAATGAATTTTTATATCCACATCTTGTGCATCTAGATAACTTTTGATCTGAATTTCCTTCCTTTCCAGAGATTGATGTAAAACTTCTCTTTCTTTTTGAAAGAAGTTGATTTGAGCAACATAATTGAGCCTTTCATACTCAGATTTCTTCACTTCCTCTTCTTTTGCCTTTAAAACCTTTTCATGCTCTTCGAATTTTTCAGAAAAAGAATTTTGCTTTAGTTTCTGAGATTTTCAAGCTCAGATTTTTCATTAAAAAATTCTTTCTTTTCTGATTCTAGGAGATCTTTTTCCCTTTTGTAAAAGTTCAAATATTTTGTAATTTGTTTTCTCTTTTCTTTTTCTTCAAGTAGTTTTTGCTTTAAGCTCTGAAATTCATCTGTTAATTTAAGAACATCCATTTCAAGTTCACTTTCAGAAGTTGATGGAGAATTTACCTTTTCATAACTTTCCTGTGATAATCCATTAGTTTAATCACCATCTGCAATAGCTATACCACAAAGATTGGTAGACTATTCTTCTCCATCACTTGTTGAGTCAGAAATCCAATCTTCCATTTCTGCCACAGGTACCCTGTCTCTGACATTGTACATGTATTTATTTTTATAGTAATCCTGATCCTTGACCAGTCTACCTCTGCAGTTTGCAGAAAAATGGTCTGGCTTCCCACATCTAAAACATCTTCCATCATTCTGATTTTGTGGAAGAGCATTAACTGTCTCTGACTTCTGAGGTTGAGGTTGAAAGTACCTTTGGGGTTGCGGATACTTTTGTTGAAATGGTTGATGAGTTCTTGGTTGTTGAATAACTTCTTGATTGTTGTATTGGACACCCTTTTCATCACTATGCAGAGTGGATCTGGGTTCATGATGATATTCAGTTTTCTGAAATCTCTTTTCTTGATCATCTCTCCTTCCTTCAAACACTTTTCTGCCAAATTTCTTGTTGAATTGAAGAGTGATTAATGCAAGAGATTTAGCAAGAGCATTTATGTCTTCATCATCATCTGAGTCTGAGTCTGAGTTCTTGTTATCTTCAACTAGCATGTCCTTCTTGGATCTTCTTTTGGTCTCCTTTCTTGAGGTCTTCTCTTTTGAACTTTTGGAATGTTTATCATGACTTTCTTTTGAAACACCTTTATCTTTTGAAATTAATGCAAGTGGTCTACCTAAAGAGGTCTTTGTCTTTTGCTTGTTAACTTCTTTTTCTTGGGCAACAAGGGTGCCATAAATGTCAGTTAAAGACCAAGATTCAAGATTTTGATTATCTTGAATAGACATGGACAGTTGTGACCATTCTTCATTCAAGATTTTTAGAAACAGTACATTATTTTCCTCTTTAGTCCTTGTGACACCAAACTTTTTGCATTTATTGATCAAAATGTTAAATCTGAAATAAGTTTGTTGCAGGGTTTCGTCAGGTAGTGCATTAAAGTCATGGTATTCATTTATGCATTCAGTTCTTCTATTTTTCTGAGTTTGTAGGCCACCTTTAACTTAGTTTATCAACTGATCCCATATTTCTTTAGCAGTTACACAAGAATCAAGTTCTTGGAATATATCATTGGAAATGGCCATTATCAATAATCTAAAAGCTTTGGAATCATTTTCCATCATTTTGGTTTCTTCTTCAGTGAAGTTTGAAGTTTTCTTTTCATAGTATGCAGGTATTTCAGCAGTATTTGTTGTTGTAGGTGAAATTTTCCTTTTAATCAAGCAAATCTCAATTAATGATCTAACAATATCAAGATTCTAGAGAGAGAGTAGAGAGAGAAAGTAACAATTGTATTTATCACAAGTTTGAAAGTTTTACAATGAAGTCTCCTACCAATTACAAAGGATTAAAGGTATTTATACCAAGGAACTAAACACAAGCTTAACCACAAAGCTTAACAAGATAATCTCACAAGTCTAAACACCATATTGACTTTACAGACTTTGACTTTTCCTATTAAATCTTGGATACAATAAAATACACTAACAATCTGCCCCTTTGTATTCAAGATTTAAAAAAAATTGACACTAGTCTTCAGCACTTCATTCATCAACTTTTGTCTCTGACATCTTTAAAACTTTGAATCTCTAGCAATCTTCAGTCTTCAAGTCTTTGAAAAATCTTGAAAAGTCATTTGCACTTTGTATCTTTGAAAATCTACAAGTCTTGAATAATGCTTTGAAACCTTTGAAAAGTCATCCCCCTTTGTATTCAACGTAACAATCTCCTCCTTTATGATAATTTGACATTTTCAATCCTTTGATCTGAGTTTCTGAATCATGAACTATATATACCCGAATCTTTTCAAATCCAGATATAATGAACGTTGTAACCCTGATTCAACAAATGAAACAGTTAGGAGTGCCTGTCAGTAACACGGAGTTACTGTGTACAACAAATGTAAAATTTAAGGAGCTGGTTTGAGGATTACTCCCCAGGACTTCCATTCAGTCATTGAAAAACACAAGGTTTATCTATGAATGTTCTCACAGAAAAAAAAATATTTTGTGTGCCCGTGCTTGTGTATGAAAGAATTTAGCACAATGATTGTGTTTCATATGGCTCAAATTGTGTAAACTGTTGAGACAGCAACATATATTACACGGACTCAATGTGCATGAAAGAGGTGCGAAGGTTGGGCAAACTTCCTTCTTTTTCAATATCTCAATCTTCCGAGAGAAGACCAGATAACAGATATGCTGCGTCCCCAAAGAAAATGAAACATTTCTTTGTTATGAAAGAAACGAGTGGTTGGTGGGGTAATTGCAAGAGTTTGCATGGGCTCACTGCCTATTTCAATGATGGTCACCAAAGAATTTGAACCAATCAGTACATGTGGTTGCCCGACTCAGAAAGTGGTTGGTGCAGAGTTTTGATATTCTTTTAACTCTGTTCTCACACCCTCTTTCTTTTAACGTTAAAGCTCACTTCTAACCAAACTCTCATTTACATTTTACCTCGGCTCAATGAGAAAAACTCAACTGGATGAGTTATATCCCCCACTCTTTGATTTTGACCCCTCACCCCTCAATCACTCAAGGATTACTTCTTGGGTAGGAAACACTGGTTAACATGAATCCATGGAAGTTCTGTTTAAGCTCACACACGAGTCCCATGTAAGTCCTAAAAAGAATGGTTGCTCAACAGTTTAACTTGAACAGTTAAGCTCAAAAATGATAATATTGTCAGAATGTATGCTCATTTAAAATTAAGAATGAAATTTGAGCATTTGAACTTTGAAGATTTCTTTAAACAAGGATATTGAATGAATGAAATGAAATCAAAAGAATTGTTTTGAGAATCTGACAATGTATCAATCAGATCAAGTGAAATGGTTAGGGTATCAAAGAATTGGATATGTTGTTTATATGAACGAATATAAACAATTTTGCAATGAAAATACAAATTTGAAAATGATGAATGATGCTCATCAATAATTGAAAGCAAACAGGGGTATTACCATCGAAAGATTTTTCATTATGAGTCATGATAATAACAGATTCAAATGAAGCACTGAACCGGTGTGTGTGAATACTTTACAGTATATAGACAAGATAATACGCAATATTGATCTTTGGAAACACATGGTCAATTAAACATTAAAGCTCTAAAATGAAAAACATTTAAAATCACACTTCTAAATTCATAAAATCTTTTGAGAACCAGAAGTGGTTTGAACATTTAAGAAACTGTTTTTCATGTTTGAAAGTTGTTCTTCTTCCAAACAATCAAAGATCTAAGATCAGAAGATATTTACCTAAGTCTCCCTCTCAAATCATTATAGAATGATTTAGGTCTATTAAGCTCCCCCTGGATATTTGCAAAATATCCTTATCTGAACATTGAGGAACGGGTCCTGATCTGTCATGTGATCAGAAGCTGTATTCTTGACACTTAAGTCCGGGTTTTGAACTGTTGTGTTCAAAAGCCATACTCTTTGACTTTGAAGTTCGAGTCCTGAGTTGATTTACTCAGAAGTCAAACATCTTGATCCCCCTAAACCTGTGGTACCTGCGAAACAGATTTAATATATTTTTATACCCACTTGTATTTGGGTCATGGTATGTTAGATTTAGGAATCCACTTCTCATTAGAATTATATCTTTTAAATCCAGAATTTTGAGAAGTAGTTCTGTAAGATCCGTACCAGTTATGAGGAGATTCTTGTTGGACGAAATCATTCTATCCACAGTAAGAACAACAGATTTTCCTTTGAGCAATCCTGATCAAATAGTTAGTAGAATAAAGCATATCAGGATTACCAAAAGAGTTACCTTTATGGACACTATTCCTTTTGGCTTTAAATGTGGATGCAGATGCTTTGTCCTTCTTCTTCTCTTCAACTGAAGAACTCTTCACTGTCTAGACCATTTGATTTTTCTTTGAATTCTTTCCAAGAGATTTTACATAAAAATTTGCTGAACCATCAACAGATTTATCATAAAATAGATTTGATGGTCGAATCTGACTTGATTACAATTTTAGATTTGACACTGTTCTTTTTGAAAACATTTTGATCATGAATGGAACTTGAAGCTGCTTTGAAAGAACAGACTGATTATGTTGAGTTATCAACAGGTGATTGGCTAATCACATCAGTTGTTACTTTATCAGACAATTCAATGTTTGCAGCTTCCAAGTCAGTTATATTTTTAGTCAAAATATTTCTTTCATCTGAAAGTGTGTCAAATTTCTGTTTCAAATCAGATATGGCCTTCTGTTCTTTTTGGACATCTGATGATAAAACAGTTATTTTGGATAAGAGCTTAGATATTTCAGATTCAAAATGTGAACGTTCAAGTTCAAAATCTTTTTGTAAGTTCTTGGTTTTATCAGAAATTTCATTAAAGATCCCAACATTTCTCTTTTTAGATTTCTTCTTTTCAATCTCCAAAGACTTTTTGTTTTCTTGAAAAACTTTTCTTTCTTTCCCAAGTAAGTCGTGTAGAATAGAGATTTGTTTGGGAAGTTCAGTTGATTTGTCTTCAATAACTTTTCTTTCCTTAGTAAATGTGTCTCTTTCAGTAATCAAAACTTTTTCAAAATCAGACACTTGCTTTGAATTTTTAAGGCATCTAAGCTCTAAATCCTTCTTCTCTTGGTTAGCTTTCCTGGAAAGTTCACACATCTTTTGAGTATAAGATTTCTCCAAATTTAAATTTTCCTTGTCTTCTTGGATGATTTTTGACAGTTCAGCATTCTGTATCTCCAAGGCAAATATTTTGTCTTCAAAAGCCTTAAACTTGTTTTGAAGCTTGACTGATTCATCTTGCAATTCTGATGATTTCTGTTCAGTGGTCTTCAGTTGGCTTTGAAGATTCGCAATCTTTTTCTCTTTGAGTTTGACTTCTTTTTCAAATATTTTAACAGTTTTTTCTTTTAAAGAAATCATTTTCTCTTTCTCTTTAATCTCTTTCTCTTTCTCTCTAATTTCTTCCTCTTTTGCACTGATGATACCTGCAATATCAGATTTAACAGTATTAGTACACTTTATACAGTCAGGAGTTTTATCAGAGTTTGACAAATTAAATTTCAACTCCTGAATCTGTTTAAGAAGCTTTGAATTCTGATTTTTCAGATTGTCTCTTTCTGCTTCTAATTTCGGTATCTCAGGCATGTACAAGAATGCCATATCTCTAGCTGAGTAGAATGTTAGCTTAAAAAATGATTGTCAAAAATTAGAAAATTATGACCACTATCAAAATATGTCCCCCTCCGCAGACTTAGCACGGGGGTCCCGCTACCCGCTTAACGCATGGGGTCAAGGTGCAACGCCCTTGCGGGGGTATGGGGGCAACGCCCCTAGAGAAAATTTTTCTGACATATTTTTCTCTTGAAGGAAATGCTTGAATAAAATGATCGTTCCCAAACCAATTCAGAAAAGTTGACTGAAATTCAAACTTGGATCACCACTTGAAAAAAAAATTCAGAAAATTTTCTATCTCTGGAACTCGCAAAGTACTGTTCACTGAGAAACTCGCTAGACGTTATGTGCGCGTTTGAAAAACTCGCAGGCCACTGTGTGCGCGTTTCGAGAACTCGCAGACTTCTTCTTGCGCGTTTTGAGAACTCGCTAATCAATAAACTCGCACGATGATGAAACTCGCAAACACCTGTTCACCATAGAACTCGCAAACCATGCTTAGTGCGTTTCACTCAAACTCGCAAGATCTTCTAGCGCGTTTCGCTCAAACTCGCAAGCTTTGCCTTGCGCGTTTATGAAACTCGCTTGCCTCTGTTAGCGCGTTTTACCCAAACTCGCACGTTTTACTTGCGCGTTATTCACTTGAACCTTGCGTGTTCTATGAATGAACTTGCACGTTTCGTGAATCTAGCGCGTTCTTGGGTTTTCTTGCGCGTTCTAAGCCTGATCGATCAAAAATAAAGTAAAACTTGATTTTTGATTCTGAAAATTTCACAAATAGTCCACGATACAATGCGAAACAAGATTACAATACTGAATTTATAACAGAAATCGAAAATTAAAGTGATTAAATCAAAATACAGTGTTCGACTTCGTACCATTCACGAAAACAACATTTTGATCAAATTGATCAATTTAAAGATGTAATTAGTCTATGTGATCTGAACGAAACTTGATCCTAGTGATAATATGTACACAATCAAATCAATTTCTTGATTTAATTCTGCAAAAACAATATGAATCGAAATCAAACAGTAAGTTTCAAGAAACGAATTCGTGAAAACCAAAAATTCTTCAAATCTGATCCGAATCTGGTTAATTTGATCCTTCTGAATTGATTGAAATTGTCCTTTTAATAAAGCAATTCTCAATTAATGATCTAACAATATCAACATTCTAGAGAGAGAGTAGAGAGAGAAACTAACATTTGTATTTATCACAAGTCTGAAAGTTTTACAATGAAGTCTCCTACCAATTACAAAGGATTAAAGGTATTTATACCAAGGAACTAAACACAAGCTTAACCACAAAGCTTAACAAGATAATCTCCCAAGTCTAAACACCATATTGACTTTACAGACTTTGACTTTTCCTAATAAATCTTGGATACAATAAAATACACTAACAGTAGATACTTTAGGTACCAACACCATTGGTTGGTGAGGTCCATCAGTCACAGATCTCAAAAGATCCCTGTCCATATCTTCCAAAAAATTGACCATCCTTATTTTCCATTGGGGATATTCATCCCTTAGAAGTGTAGGAGGTTTTGTTAATGATCCAGCTGTATAAATGGCACTTATACCAAAACTTGCCATTTTTGTAAAAAGATGAAGCTTTTTAAGAAGAAGCTTGATTAGCTTTCAACAAATATGTGGTACTACGAGTATTGTTCACACCTGGAGCATATGAAGTTCTTTAAACAACAGTTTATTTGAACAAGCACATATTATGAAGAACTTGAATCAAAAGGACATAAAAATGTATCCGAGTATGCATATATGATCTTGTTTGTTTTAAATACAAAGAAGGCTCTGATATCAATTGTTGGATCCCAGATATACTCTTATAACAATGATATAAATATATAATAATAAAGATAACAAAAGCAAAACAGTTTAATATCAAAGTAGATTCAACTCACAGTAAATAAAAAGATATCCAATAAAGTAAATATAAGAAGAAGCTTAATATTCACTAGATAATTCAGGTAGATTATCAAGAACACCAAAAAGGTGATTAAACCTTACAAGATCTTCATAGAATACTTTTCAGTATAAAAGAAATAATTCAATTACAAGTTGTAAAGAAAAGCACACTTTAAGCAATGGGGTGATGGTCCTATTTATAGGACCATAAAGTGAACAATGTACTTTCCTGACATAAGAAGCATGCTTGAATAGTGTCTTACCTAATGGTAAGCTTAAGACATGCTTAAACAGTAACCTATCTAAAAATTAAGCTAGTCACTCGGTGACGTGTCTTCTGTTCTTTTGTCAACACTTGTATAATTTATCAGCATAATCTTCAGAGAGGATGTCTTCAGAGCTCTGATGCAGGTACCTCTGATGAAGCCATCTCTGATGTATCGCTGAACTTCTCTAACCCTGGAATGTACATCAGAGGCAGACTTGCTTTTTGAAGGTTGTCTCTGGAAGTCCTCTGAAACAGGACTTAGATTATTTTCAATACTTTTACAACTCAGAATTGGGGCTAACAGGTGTATCTGAAACCTTGATATCTGATGGGAATTAAAGACAAGTCGTTTGAGTTTTAGCAAGAATAAGTTAGCATGATTAATTATTTGAGAAAGGCTCAAAAGGAGGTGAAGTATATGTCAAATATAGTCACTGCTAAGGAGGTCCTCTTGAAGAAGTTTATCAGACTTTGGTACCCGGTGTCTACAGTTCAAAGGCGAAACATGCTAGCCTACACGTTTAGTAAAGCTGACTTTCCTAGTCTGAACTTTGATGATCTTGAGCACATGTATCATTTGTTCAGAGAGATTACTATTCGTAAGGAAAACATCACATTTTCGTTAGAGTCAATCAAAAGATTTATTCGACGGCATATCTACTACACTTACTGGTATGACTTTCAGTTGGGTTTGGAAACCAATCAGAAGAGTGTCAACATTCTCAAGCCAGACATGACGATCCCAGACTTAGAAGATTATCCATTGTTTACTGTGCTTGAAAATTCTAAGTTCGGGGTGGTCTAAAAGAATGAAAAGAGGTTTCTGAAATTCTCCGAAATTGCCAAATTTTCTGACGGAATGATCAAAGTGATAAAGCTTCAGCTTACCAATCGGCATGAGGATAATAAAAGAGCTAGAGCAGCTGAAGGTAACTTTTTGCATAGAAGAGAAAGGATTATGATGGAAAGAGCTATTCATGCCTTAGAGGACAGACTTCATTTCAGAAACTCAATCAGGCGGTTCGAGATTTATCTGGGCATTAGAGACAACAGAACAAGACGTTGGACACGTTGAATCCAAAGGGGAAGATTGTTAAAGCATTTTATGTTGGAATCAATGTCTTGTTATGTTGAGTCTTTGTTAAGTCATTGTTTGTAAAATTCAACGTATTTCCTTTTTAAGCTTGACCATATAAATAGTGTTTCTTGTTTTGTAATCATGTAACTAAGAGAGAACATTTCATTGTGTAATCTTGTAACTGTTTGAGATATATGACATCAATTCACTTGTGACTTTCTCTCTCTACAATCTCTCTCTTTACGCTTCAATGATTTGTGATCTTGATTGATTGTGATTGTAATTCATGTTAATTGCTTAAAATATGGAACAACAAAGGGGGAGCATCTAGATAAGTTTGTAAGATTGTAAGTTTGTGTGTGAAATTTTTTCTGAAAAATGTTGTTTTTAAAAAGTGTGAAAGTTTTTTTGAGCTAAACATATCATTTTGAAAAGCAGTGTGAGTGATAGATTTTCAAAATCAGAAAACGTTTCGATTTTGTAAAGGGTGCAAAACTTATCGCAAGCCATTTGCTGCAACAAGTCCAATTGACGCAAGCCATGGCATACGACAAGTCACTTGACGCAACAAGTTGCTTACGACAAGCATACTTGACGCATTGCACTCTCTACGACAAGTCCACTTGACGCAAGACGTTGCCTGCGTCAAGTACACTTGACGTAACCTGTTGTCTGCATCAATTTCACCATGATTTTAAGAGGCCTGCGTCAACTTTCCATTGCACACTTGTCGCAACTTGTTCTTTGCGACAAGTACTCATCACAACTTGTCAACCTTGTGACAAGTTACTCCTTCTCGTGTCCGCGTCAAGTGGGAGGTCTAATCCACTCGTTCCACATGTCACTCCTTTTCTCGAGTACATATACACATTTCAAAAAGTTTGGTTCCTACTCGCTCATTTGCAAACATTTGCGACTTCTCACCTTATACTATTTCTCTCAGAGTTCATCGACTGAACTTGTGACTGTTCATATTTTTCATTCGAATACTTCGACTAAGATAGGGAATCAGTGTGTTCTTGTTAATTTGGTGTTCGTTTATTGTTATTAAAACCATTCCATTCATCAAATTCCATTTTTGAACGTAAATCAAGGACCTTTCATCGATTATTCACTTATTGATAGTTCATGTTATTCGAGTGTTCTTGACAGGAATCAAAATATAAACTTAGGGTTTCGATTTGGACTGTGTTTTTGTACTAATAATGCTAAAATATAATGGTAAGCTGAAACTGACCTAATCTGAGGATTTGTTTTGGACTGATTTGGACAATTTTGGACTTAAAAATGGATTATGGACTTATCATTTTCTAAAAATAATGAACTTGCGACAAGTTCTAAAAAAGTATGGTGTTTGGGTCTAGTTCTAGAATACTAGGGTCATGCGTCAAGTGACAAATTTTTTGGACTTAAAGTTTTTTCTATGTATACTTGTCGCAAATAGTGGCCTGCCACAGGTGCTCATTTTGTTCCTTCTGCATCCACTTCTCGGCTCAGTGGTCTGCGTCAAGTTTATGTCCACTTCTTGGCTCTAGCTCCTTGCATCAACCAGACTAAGAGAATTTTTTTCAAAATTTTTCCAAAAGTTATTTTTGTTCTTAACTGACCCATAGGACATTTTTCTTATCCTTTTTCATTTCATATGCTTAAGATGGCTAGTGGTGATCAATATGCGGAGCAACAAGTAATTTTTTATGAGAGCATGCCCCAAGCCACTATGGAGGCCACACTTTCATCAAACCGATCAAGGAACCCATCCTCTGCCAATGCTCAAAATCCCGACCATGCATTGATTCATCCCAACAAGTACTTACTGATCCAAGACAATAACCACCATGTGGATTTTGACCATCTCAACATTGATCCTGTCGTCATAGAAATTCTAAAAGACCACCCACTGGCATATGCACTGACTGAGACAGTTTGTGTGCCAATGATCTACTTGCAACAAGCTTGGAAAACCATCATATTAGTCTACCAGCACAACATGCCAACATTCGAGATACAGATTGATGAGTTCATCATAGTGCTGAATTATGCTAGACTGAGAATGGTTGTACGATTTCCTGAGGCCAAATCCAAAAAAGGCAGAACTACTTTTGATGCTTATCCTTCTGATTCTGAGGTATTTAAAGGAATAAGAGCATTGGGTTATGCTGGAGAGCTCAACATGATTAGTCAGTTCAAGAAGACAAAATTGCCACCGGTCTGGTATGTCATGTTCTCCGTCATCAATAGGTACCTGACTTCCAAGCATACCGATGTGGACAATTCTAGCATCCACATTCTTCGGTTATTCCATACGGTGGTATATGACTTGCATGTTGACTATGCCTTCATCTTCTAGAATGAACTTCAAGATAGAGTTCAAGTGAAACGAACCTACAAGTTGAGCACCTATGTACCATACCAGAGATTTCTACAACTCATTATCTGCAGCATGCTCTGATCTAACCGACATTTTCTGAGGAGGATCAACTATACTGTCAGACCAGAAAACAACATGCGATATCTTCAAAAGCAAAAGCAAGTCTTCAACTTCAGCATGCCTATTCCAGTAGCTTTACTGTCATACACAGATCCAGCTGCAAAATGCATAATAGAATATCGTGAGACTATGGAACAGCCAGAGCCGGTTGTTCCTGCCCAAGGATCCATACCTAGGAGAGCAGTGTCTGTGAGGGTTCAGGGTACTAGGGTGGTACCTGAACGAGTCGAGCAGAGGGAAAACACCGTGATGGGAACTGGAGGGGGTTAGCCATCTAGACTAGGGTCCATGTAATCATCTCATGCTGCAACACCAAAATGATGATTCCTCATCTCATGCTGATGTTTCCCTTATTCCACGACATATAGGCCGACAACAAGAGTATGCCGATGAAAGTTCAGATGCTGAAACACAGTCGGATCCTGAAACAGATGATGATGGAAATGATGAAGAAGAAAACGATGAAAATGATGATGATCACAATGATCATGGCTTGGAGTTGAATGTTGATGATTATATTCAACAAGTGATAGGGGATATAAGGAGGAATGACAGAGAAACAGTCGAAAATTCAGAGAGGGTGAGAACGAGTGAAAGGATGCGAAAAGAACTTGTTGAGAGTGTGTGAATCCAAACCTACATATCCAAAAGGGCAGCCACATCTGCTTCCAGGACTCATGTGTTGAGTCCAGGTATTGAAGAAGACGTTAGTCGCCCACTAACGCATTTGTACACCCTAGCCACCCACTCAGTATCATCCCAACAGGAAACTGTTTCATCTTCTCATAGGGGATTAGCACAAAATCTATTCCATTCTCACTCGGAGAATGTGGATATTGAAACAAGAGAATTCCCGCCCCGATTCTCGACTTTCTTTAGTGCACCAGTGTGTCTAGACACCGTTGATGAAATATCTTCACTTTTTAGGACATTGCCTACTATCACTGCTACCATGAGACATCTTAGTGACCCGATTGGAACACCCAGAGTAGATCCTTTACTTGGACTAGGAGGACATGGTGGAAGTCCTATCATTTCTAACACTTATCCAACTTTGAATATAGGCCACACAGTTGCTTCAGAAATTGTCGTGTCAACGGAACATCTAAGTGACTCATATGTTATCTTACCCGATTTTGTGTCAAGGTAAATACTCGACAACGCCCTAAAGGCTGTTGAAGATCGTTTGTTTGATGAACTCTCTTAAATAAAGCAGATGCTGAAAGGGAAAGATCCGGTAGTAGAGTCTATACAACCACCTCCACCTCTACCAGTTCAAACACCGACTGTTGCTGAACTTTCAGTTGATGAGCTGAAATCTCAATTCTTTTCCAAGTTATTATCTCAGGCTCCGAACGATAGGTCAGATGCAGATTTAGTCGGAATTTTCAGAGCTCAACAACCTTCTGTTACCCCAGTTGTTCAATCAGATCATGTGATCTCTGTCGAGTTCAATCTGTTCAAGACAGAAGTTCTTACTACTTTAAAGTCTATGCAACAGTCAATCAGTGACTTATCAGATGTAGTTCAGACTTCTTGTAAGTTTCAGGCTCAGGGCTTGAAAAGAAGGCATGACCATGATTCTGATTCTGATTCTGATCATGATCATGAGGGGGAGAGGCCAGTGGGACAAATAGTTGATGAGAGTTCAGATCAAATTAATGGCACAGATTTAGCTGCAGATGAAATTGCTCAAAAGTTTCAGAGTGGTCATTATGGTGAAAAAGTGGAAAGCAGCTTGTGCTATATGTGAATCCGGATATTGATCCAACGGTTGAAAAGCCCGAGGTTGCTTCAGAAGAAGAGTTGTTACAAATTACTGGAGGATATGTTAATGTGATTGATGTTAGTTCTGATGAAGACGAGAATGCTGACAAGTATGACAAATTTTGGAAAATTAAAGAAGAGTTTGAGGAGCTGATTGACTTATCCAATGAGGAAAATGTAGGAGATGGAATGGAGAATATATTTGATGAGAAAGAGATGGATTTCCTGCTTCAGATGTATGGCCCAGAAACACCTGAGATATCAACCTCAGTCCTATTCAAGATATACCATATTTTCTTGAATTCAACTTTCCTAAAGTACAAGTTCCACAAAGTCAAAGCCAAGATCAACCTGTTCATTCATCTCAACTTGCGTAACTTGATCAATCTGCTCAACCTTCTGTTGATCAAATTCGACATCACCTTTTAGCATGCCTGACCCATAACCTACTCCTACTGAACAAAAGCAGTTTAAGAATGCGATGAGAGTACCATTTCTTGAAGAAACCAAGATCTTTGTGCATCATATCATAAAATTGGACATATTTTATGTCTTGGGGTAAAGAATAAGACTAAGCAGTATCAGGAGGATTATTTGTACATGATCAACTCTCTGAAAATTCCTATATCTCATGTCAAGACCAAGCATAAGATTCTGTCAATCAAGGAGGTCTATCTGAAGAAGTTCTACAGAATCTAGTACCCAGTGTTTGTTGTTCAAAGACAAGATGAACACAACTACACTTTCACTGAAGCAAATTTTCATCATCTTGAGATAGAAGATTTTGAGTATATGTATCACCTCTTTAGATATCTGACCAATCGGAAGGAGAACATCACCCTTGCATTGGAAGCAATTAAGAGATTCATTCGGAGGGATATCTAATTACACTTACTACTATGACTATCAAATTGGTTTGGAGAGCGGACAACATACGATCAACATGTTAAAGCCTAACCTAAAGATTCCAGATTTGTACCCACTCTATATGATTCTTCAAGATTCAGGGTTCGGTGTTGTAAGAGAAGAGGTTTCTAAGATTTTCAGAGATTGCTAAGTTTTAGGATGGAACTCTGAACATTATCAGGCTGCAGCTTGACAACCGGTACAAACAGAATGAGAAAGCAAGAGCAGATGATGGTGACAGAATGCCTATAAGAGAAGGTTGATACTTGTTAGGGCTATGGAGTCACTGGATTACAGAATTGAGTTCAAGAAGGCTATGACGAGGATTGATTCATACATGGGCATACGGAAAACAAGAATATGTTTCATGCCTTGATTCCAAAGGGCGAGATTGTTGGAGCATTTTTTGGAATTCAAGGTCTTTTCAAGAAAGTCAACTAAAGTCAACACTTTAGCTTGTTATTTTACTTTTCATGTAAATAGTCTAAGGGTTTGTCCTTGAACATATATAAATCTTAGCCTTTGTTCATTTTCTAAGTAACTCATTCATGTAAGCTTCTGGCAAATTGTAATATCGTGACTTGCAATACATATGACACATACTTTCTCTCTATATATTATCTCTCTACAATTTTTGTGTGATCATAATGATTTGAGCTTGATTTCTGGGTAAACAGTTTGCAAACCGTTGTATCACATGTGGAACACAACTAGCATATATATATATATGCACCTATAATATATAGTTTATACGAGGGTAATAGTAATTTAGCCATTTAGTCCCATCCCCTTGTTTTTTTCCATCAATTTTGGTGGGACAAACCAAACCAAAGAAACCCAATATTTCCTACCCGAATGTAAGGACTAGGAGTGGTAGGATGTATGTAGAGATACCTCAACAACCAGGATCTGAGAGGCAGTTTCCGTGAAGACCCTAAACTTGTGCATGATGGAAAGGTGTGTTCACATGTAATTGGTAAAATGACACGTAGAATAACAATTTAATTGTGTGTGCATAATTCAGTGGTGTGCAAGCAGGCAATGATTACATGTAATACAAGTAGAACTAATGTATATAGCAACTTAAACAAGTAAGATGACTGGTAAGAATATCAAGTAATAAAGTCAGGTCAGGTCCTATCATGCCTAACTACCCCACATACCGCACAAGAAGCTATCTGCCAACTTTCTACCCCCGCTAAATATCCTTGATGACACATTCTACTATATTCTACTGAAATTTGGCCACTCTAGTCCTATGCCACCTAGAATTCCTATGTGAGGTCCTGTCGTCAAAAATACCTAATGCTACCATGTCAAATCTCAATAGTTCTTCCCACGTTCTTCTAGGCCTATCTAGCATGGTCCATGAACACATTCATTTTAACATTCTCATCCCTGCATCTTCCAATTTTCTTCACTTGCACCTTTTTTACTGCCCAACACTCAAAACTATACAATATAGCTGGTCTTATGGCTACTTATAGAATATCCCTTTCAGTTTTAATTGTATCCTCTTATCATGTAACACTTCCGTAGCCGCTGTCCACTTTAACCACCCTTCCCTTTATGTAGTGGCTAGCATCATCTTCAACCTCACCCTTTGTGTGAATAATTGATCTTAGATACTTAAAACAATCATTTGGGTTACCCTTTGTTCCCATAATGCTTACTTCTATGCTCTCGTCTTCCTTGCTGAAACCGGTCCATATGTATTAGGTTTTAGACTGGTTAATGCGCAAGCCAGATGATTTTAGAGCTCACCTCCCTTCCACTACTCTAACTTAGTGTTCACCTATCTCTTACATTCTGCTACGAGTTCAAAATCATCGGTGAATAATATACACCAAGAAACACCATCCTGAATGCCTCACATAATCTTATCAAAAATCTTGACAAAGAGGAATGGGCTTGGTGCCGATCCCTAATACAAACCTAGAAAAATACTTTGTCTCACCTACAGTCCTGTCATAAGTCATCATCCTAACTTACATATCTTGAATTACCCTAACATACATCTATGGAACCCCTCTAACGTCCAAACTCCTAAATCCTACAACGTGGAAAAAATAACTGCATTTTGATCGCACTTAATCCCTACTCAACCCAACCTAATGGCATGCCAAATAAGGGACAATGTATTTTCGTTCTATCCCATACTCTCCAAACGCACCCAGACAAGCACGTCTTTTCTTGATTTCTAGATGAGTTGTCTATAACTGCAAATATGAATTAAACACTACTACCCTTAGTCCACGCTTGACTTTTGAGTGTCAAGTGACTATTCTTGTCTATAAAATCCATTAGAATTATTTATTTGACACAAAATAGACTTATAACTACATTTAAAAAAGTAAATCATATTGATGAACCAAGATCACAAGATCGTAGAGAGAGAATCTAGAGATAAAAAGTACGCTTCAATGCAACAGTGAATTGTATTCAAACAGTGTTCGGTTTCTTACAAAACAAACAAGCCAAGGGAACTTAAATACCCCAAGGCACTAAAAAAACAGATAACACTACTGAAAGCAGTAAAATAAATACAATGATTACTATAAAATCAGATCTAACAATCTCCCCCTTAGTAATCATTGGCGCCGAGGTCTTAAAAAAAACTTCAAAAACAACATTGACCATCTAGACGACTTTGAAGGATCATTGACATTCTTCTCGTTGACGTAGTCTGTTCAGCCCAACTAACACTTCCAATCGTCGCAGAGTTGAACGGAGATTCAGTCTGTCTTGAATAGTGTCCAAAGATCTACGGATCAGACGAATTTCATCGTTTTCAAACATATATGACTCTCTTCTTGTTTCCAAAAACTTTCTTCTAGCCTCTTGCAAACGATGCTCCAACTGAAGTTTGATCACCTTTAGAGTTCCATCAGAGTAATATCCAACTTCATCAAATCGTAGAAAGAATTTTTCACTTGAGTTGTTCTTGTATACTACTCCGTATAGATCTTCGATAATGGTGAATAACGGATAAGATTCTAGATTCTGCAAACTCCGGTTGGGTCTTTCCAGATTAACCATAGGCTGAAAACTTTCGACAGCCATCTGAAAGTCAAAAACACGATAAAATCGGATCTGTCGTCGAATGAATCGTTTAAGAACATAAAGAGTTTGAGAAACATCCTGAGTCTGGTGATAAAGATTCCTGAAGTGATCATATAGGAAATCAACATCATCAATTGAAAGATCAACAAAATCAGCCTCTGAAAAAATGTACCGCTTCCAGTCTCTTCTTTCCACTTCAAGATTTGGATACCAAATGTTCATGAACTTACAAATTGTGACACTGAGAACTCGAACTATTAGATGAGGAGAAGTAACAGTGTTATTCCTTCTGCGCTGGCATTTGATAAAAGTTAAGTATTCATGCTGATAAGCTTCTGATTCTTTCTCTACTCCAAGAATGGCATATAAATTGAGTGTCCTTCTAGAAACAAAGATGTTGCTTTGGATATCTTCAAGAAAAGCAGTTCTGGGTCTAGAAGCCATATATCTTTGTTGTAGATTTCGCTGCATTTGCTGTCTAGTTAAAGCTTCTCCTTCTTCTAGAAGAGATGGAGGAATTACTGGTTCGGAAGAAGGAATAACTACTTGAGCTCTAGACGACTCACCAACTTCAAATGCACTTGATGGAATATTGGTTGTCGGAGCAGAACTAGTTACTGGAGTAGACGAAGGTTGATCAACTTCTGGAATCTCACCTTGACTCGGAAGATCAGCATATAATAATTCAACCTCTTTTGTATCTGTTGCATCCATGAAAACAGTATCATCCTCTATATCAGATAAGATGATGATATTGTTGTAATCTTCTTCTTTAACTTGCGCAACTTTCTCAAATCTAACTTCTTCATCATCATCTGAATTTATTTCAATGAAGTTCGCGAAGAAAGATCTCATATCATTTGCTGCTTCCGATTCTTCAACTTCATTAGCTCTACCTGAGACATCTGGATCCACATAAACTACAATTTGCATATTATTAAAATTTGCTTCAGACAAATTAAATTCATTATGCAAAGCAGTTATATCAGCATTGTCAATCATGATATCCATTAAGTCTTGGATACTGCAATCTTGAACTGTATCAGCAGTCTTTTTTCTATCTTCAGCCACTTCTTCTTGAACAACTTCTCGAGCTTCAGAAGACCCTTCTGATCTTTGTCTCTTTGCCATCTACCCCTCATGGCCTTGATGATCGGGATCATCTTGGTCATGTCTTCGTTTAAGAGACAGACCGGCCTCAGTTCTGCAGCTTTGTTCATGAATATCAAGCCTGGATGATAAATCAGAGAAAGTTTGAGATATAAACGATTTGAGATCAGCAAAACTTGATTGAACTTCCGATCTGAATGCTTGAAACTCAGTAGATGAAACATAGATCCTGTCAGATTCAGATGAAGAAACTGGAGGCGGCGTAGATTGAAAGTTCCGAAGCAGAGAAAGAAGATCTTGATCCTGATGTTCTGGTGGCGACATAGAAAGAAGTCGAGCATAGAGAAAATCTGTCAACTCTGAAATAGGAAGAATTGATACTGGAGTGCTAGAAGAGGACACAGGTATATGAGTAGATGAAGAAATTCCAGCTGACTGTGTAAACAACGGAGGTAGAGGAATAGACATGATCGCTGGAGCAGAAGATTGAACAGCAGAAGACTGCTCTCTTAGAACAACCCCAGATGGACGTCTGAATGGAATTTCTGTAGGAATCACTGAAGTATCAATTTCAGGCATCTTCCCTTTGAATAAAGCTTTTAACTTCAGAATTTGTGCTTCCTTTTCAGCATCCATTCTCTCCGATAACTGCCGAATTACATTATTCAAAGTAGAGAATTTGTCAGTGGAAACCCGAGCTTGATCAGAGATAAGCTCTACAGCTGATGAAGTAGACTGAATAACTGCAAGTGTAGTTGCTGGAGCTTGACTTTGAACCGAAGCTGTAGCTTGATCAAAAGATGTATCCAATTCATCTACTTGAAGATGTGCAACTGAAGGATTAACTGGAACTGAATCATCATCAGAGATGACTTCTGTTGAGATAACCACTTCCGGAGTTCTTACTTTCCGTTCATACACTTTCATGTTCGATTGATCAACATCATCATCACCATCATCTGAATCACTTGTCGTATTTTCACCATCATCAGAAAACTCAGCATTTGTCTCATCATCATCAGCAACTCCAGTTTCATCAGGATTAGCATCTTTTCTAACATCAGTAGTTGCTTCAGCTTGAATATCAGCAATGATAAATTCAACGCGATGAGTAGCAACATCTTGTGGTGTTGCAGACAAATCAACATCTGTCTCTATTACTTGAGTATTTGCTTCAACTTGCTCTTCATGAGTAGTACCAGCTGGAGTGCCATGAGAAGGTTCTTCCTGTTCAGCCTCTTCAAAATCATTTTCTAAACAATAATCAATAACACTGGGATCGGTCATGTCCGCATAATTGGCAATAAGACCATAAAGAATGGTCATAGAAAATGTGAAGGACTTATTCTGTTTCTGAAGGAAAAGCATCTCAGTATCCGGAACTTGCGGCCAAGATAATCTTCGTGGAATTGCCGGATTACTTCGAAACATGCTTCTAACAATCAGCTTGAGAAACCTGATAAAAGGAATGAACTTTCGTCGCTTGTTGGTTAACTTGTCTTGCACTATTTCAGATAACTCGGTCCAGAAAATAATCGTGTAGTCGACATGCAGGTCATAGACTACTGCATGGAACAGTCGAAGATAGTGAATACTAGAACTATCCATGCCGGTATGTTTAGACGTTAAGCACCTGTTGATGACAAAAAATAAAGAATACCAGGAGGAAGATTAGACTTGTCAAAGTCTACAACCCTGTTCAGTGGACCAACATAGCCTAGTCGTTTGATGCCTTCAAACACTTCTTCTTCAGATGGAAACTGATCATATGTTGTTCGTCCAGTTCTAGAATTAGGCTCAGGAAGCTCAAGAATCAACCTTAACCGCTTGTAAGACAGATATGAATCAAATTGATCAATTTGAAGATCAAATCGATGAGGACGTGCCAGTTCGTTCTTTGTGATGGTGTGCCAGACTTGCTGAACGTAGACTTCCGGAACATCGGCAACTGAACATAGATCTTGAGAGAGCGGATGTCCACGAAGAATAGTGCGTATGACAGGATGAATCTTGATGCGATCAAAGTCAACAAAGTAGTTGTTATGCTTATAAGGCATGTACATGACGTTCGGGAACAAATCATTTGGATTTCGCCTTGATATAGAAAGATCAGCCCCAACAGATGGAACAGACGGCATAGGTGTGTCATGAGATGCCTGATCAGCCGGATCCTGAAGAATGACATTCTCATCTTGAATCATTGGATCAGTATTTATTTGAGAAGTCATGATAACCTGAAACAAAACACAAATAAACAATTAGAAAACAAAAAAAAATATTCCAAGTATAGAATGCGGGTCCTTAAGGAAACATTAAGGAAGGAATGCGGGTCATGCAGAAAACGCATATAAGGAATGCGTGTCCTGAAGGAAACGCATTATGAGGAATGAGTGTCCTGAAGGAAACGCATTATGAGGAATGCGTGTCCTGAAGGAAACGCATTGAAGGGAATGCGTGTCCTTAATGGAACGCATATCATACTTGGAAATACCGAAAAAACACAACAGAGTTTGCGTGTTACTAAGGATACGCACAATAAAATATGCGTGTTGTTAGTGATACGTAAACTAAGTTCGGGTTAAAAGCAAATTTCACTTATGCGGGTCACAAGTGAAACGCATAGTTGACTATGCGGGTCACAAGTGAAACGCATAGTTGACTATGCGGGTCACAAGTGAAACGCATAGTTGACTATGCGGGTCACAAGTGAAACGCATACTTGACTTATGTGGGTCACAAGTGAAACGCATAGTTCACTTAAATTTGAAACAAAACCCTAGAAAAACGGCTGTTCGAACCCGAATTTCACAAGAACTAAAATTAAAAGCACAAAACACGAAATTAAAGTAAAAGAAAACATACCTGATAGTCGATTATAAGGTCTAAACACAACCCAATACGCAAATCGATCTAAATCAACTTGAATCTGAGTTTTAGAAATTGATGAACAGTGAAATAATCGCATATCAGTTAAAACGCATAATACGAAACCAAAAAAGAAATCAAAACAATGTAATAAAACAATAATCGAACTACAAACATATAATGAAAAACAAAAACATACCTGATCTTTCCAAAATCACAATCTGAAATGAACAGTAAAGAGCGCAGGAAGAACAATACTCAGAGATAATGGAGGGAAGAAGAATAGTCAAAACAAGTTCAAATGGAATAAAGAAAAGAAAAGACACTATTACTTCTATATATTTTCTAAAAACAAAATACTTAAAAAAAATAACTACTAAAAAAAATAAAAAATAAAAAAATACCTGATAAGCCCCCATTACTCCCCCTACACAAATGCACAAAATTTAACAAATTAGTTTAGCATTTGCATAGTAATTTCAGAAAAACTTACCTTATGAATTTCTGATCAGCACAGGAAGAAATTAATCAGTAATATTCACTCCCCCTCAAAAACAGAATATTCTCAGAAATAGAAACCAGATATACACTCCCCCTTGAAAAATGCACAGACCATATGACAAAAACACAGACAGCAAACATAAAGACATCAATATTAAAGATGATCATATTGAATATAAATTTTGTAACAACTGAATATATAAACTTTTAAACACTAAACAAATTAAAGTCTACTCAGTAGAATATCCCAGATTTATCAATCAGTTGAAATCAAACAGGAGTTGTTGGATACAGAAACATGTTTCATTGTATATCAAGTTAAGACATGTTCAGATTCAAACACTTACAGGTATCTATTCAGTGTGCTTGCATGCGATCTCTGATTAGCTTCAAGAAAAAATGTAATTCTAAACATAAAATGAAGAACTTTGCATGTACAGACACTAAGTCATCAAGAATTAAGATTTTCACAAATTACAGGTTTATCGCAGCTCAAAATATATCACCAAGTATCAAGAGATGTGTGCTCATTGGCATCTTTTAGCTGTGTGCACATTGGCATCTTCACATGAGTGTGCTCTTTGGCATCTTTTAAGCTTTGTGCACTTTCGCATCTTTTAATCAGAGAGTTCATTAAGTAAAGAACATGCCGTAAACGTAACTTTCTATCTGACCCTATTGCAGGATTTGGGTCAGCCGCTCCTAGACCAGTTGGCCTTAGGGGACTAGGTGTCAAGAACCCCTTGGAACTTACTTTCTCGGATCAGAAAGGCTACATCGACATATCCTAAACCCATTCATACCAATAGAACATGACTTTCGATATGATTCTATTGCAGGATTTCTGTTCGATCACTCCCAGACCAATTGACCTTAGGGGACCAGATGTCAAGCATCCCTCGGAACTTACTTTCCCAAACCAGAAAGGTCACAGGTACAAACTTTTAAACTCAAGGATTTCTGTATTTTAAATGCTTAAAAATAAAATCATCTCAATAACTCAGATCTATATCGAATAGCTTAGCCCATATTTTCATTACGATCTACAATTTTGATCACTTAGGTTGTTCAAGCAAAGTAGACCATAAATATGCCGACTCACATATCTTTAAAGCGTCAAACATGTTGCTGACTTTTCGATATTTGAAAGATTTGAACGTTGAACATATAAAACTTAAAATATTAACAAGGCGACTTGTAAAAGATCCCAGACACACATTTTATTTAACTGAAAAAAAATCGGAAATATTAAACTTTATAGAATAAAATTTGTAAAGATTTAAACTTTTAAATTCAACATGCCTAGTTTTGAAAGCAAAAAGTTAAAGCGTTTTTCATCTAAAGCTTTTGTAAATATATCAGCAAGTTGATATTCAGTTGGTACAAAATATAATTCAATAGTACCTTCTTCCACGTGATTCTTTATAAAATGATATCTCATGTCTATGTGCTTGGTCTTGGTGTGCTGGACATGATTGACTGATATCGCAATCGCGGACTTGCTGTCACAATATATTGGCACAGTCTTGTATAGCATCCCGTAATCGCGAAGTTGCGTTTTCATCCAAAGCAATTGAGAACAGCAACTAGCTGCAGCGACGTATTCAGCTTCGGTTGTTGATATTGAAACGCAATTTTGCTTTTTCGACGCCCAGCTTATCAGTCTGTCACCCAAAAACTGGAGATGACCAGAAGTGCTTTTCCTGTCCAATTGATTACCACCATAATCTTCATCAGAATAAGCAATTAAACTATAGTCAGAACTTTTAGGATACCATAATCCTAAATAAGGAGTTCCTTTAATATATCTAAAAATGCGTTTGACTGCTAAAAGATGAGATTCTTTTGGTTTTGCTTGAAAACGAGCACACAGGCACGTTGAAAACATTATGTCCGGGCGACTGGCAGTAAGATACATCAGTGATCCGATCATCCCTCTGTATGTCTTTTGATCCACAGCTTTTCCATCTGGATCCAGTCCGAGTTTGGCACCGTGAGCCATAGGCGTACCGATTGAGGTAGACTTGTCCATTTTAAATTTCTACAAAATGTCAAAGACGTACTTTGACTGATTGATGAATATTCCATCTGGAAGCTGCTTCACTTGTAATCCGAGAAAGAAATTGATTTCTCCCATCATGCTCATCTGAAATCTAGAGGTCATTAAATCAGAAAACCAATTACACAGAGATTTGTTAGTCGCACCGAAAATAATATCATCTACGTATATTTGTACTAAGCATATATCAAGATTATTTCTATAAATGAAAAGAGTAGTATCGATCGATCCTTTGGTGAAGCCGGATTTGACCAAGAAAGCTGACAATTTGTCATACCATAACCGAGGAGCTTGTTTCAGACCATACAAAGCTTTATCAAGAAAAGAAACATAATCAGGACGATCTTTGTCAACAAATCCCTCTGGCTGAGATACATATACTTATTCTTTCAATTTGCCATTGAGAAATGCTATCTTGACATCCATTTGATATACAGTGAAATTGCGATAAGCAGCGAAGGCCAGAAACATCCGAATAACTTCCAATCTGGCGACAGGTGTAAATGTCTCGTCATAGTCAATACCTTCTTCTTGTCGATATCCTTTGGCTACTAACCTTGCTTTGTTTCGAACGACGATACCATCTTTGTCCATTTTATTCTTGAATATCCACTTTGTACCAATGATGCTTTTACCCTTTGGTCGTGGTACAAGTTTCCATACTTTGAGCGCATCAAACTGATTGAGCTCCTCTTGCATTGCTAAAATCCAGTCTGAATCTTCCAACGCTTTAGAAACTTTGGTAGGTTCAATCTTGCTTAATAAGCAAGTGTACAAACATTCATTAGAAGAAGTTGTTCTAGAGCGAGTAGAAACAATTGCTTGAGGATTCCCAATAATTTGATGAATTGGATGAGATCTTGTCCATTTTGTTGTATGAGGGAGAGGATCAATAACTTCTTGAACTACTTCTATTTGTTGTAGAGGATCTTCAGAAGAAATAAAGTCAGAAGATGATACAGATATGATTTCAACTGGAGTAGGAGGTATTTCCATGACATCAGATTCAGGCTCTTGTTGACCAGAAGTAGCTTGTACTTCTTGTTGAACATTTTCTTCTTGAAAAACTTCATCTTCTACAAATTCCTCATGGACAGTTTCAGCAATTTCTGGTTCAGAGATGACTTGATCAAGATGATGTTCAGATGGTATGTCTTGAATTTCAGAAGATACTGAAGAAACATCAGGTTCAGAGGTTGGTGCAGCGAAATTAGAATTAGATGCACTCACAGATTCCTGATTCAATACATTTGACACATTATCAATGTTTGATTTAGGAACATCATCATAAAAATTTTCAAACAAAAAATCAAGATCAGAAAGATTAGACAGAGAAGTAGAAGGATCCTGATTTGTCGACTGAAGTGCAGGTTCTGAACTAATTTGTTCAGAAGCTGAGTTTCTAGTAATAGCGGGTTTTGAACTGTGTTGTCCAGAAGTCAAATCTGCAGCTTCATCAAATTTGACATTCACAGACTCTATCACTTTTCTTTCAGAGATGAGAAAGACTCTGTAAGCAGCAGAGTTAGAAGAATAACCCAGAAATATGTCGTCATCTGCCTATGGACTAAATTTATTCCGATTATCTCTGTCATTCAAAACATAGCATTTACACCCGAAAGACTTGAAATATTTGATGTTGGGTTTGATACCGTTCATCAATTCATATGGAGTCTTGTTGAACCGGCGATGTATAATTGATCTGTTTTGAGTATGACATGCAGTTGATATGGCTTCAGCCCAGTGAGACAAAGGAAGACCTGAATAAGCAAGCATAGATCTAGCAGCTTCCACAAGCGTTCTGTTTCTTCTTTCAACAACTCCATTATTTTGCGGTGTTCTTGCAGCAGAAAACTGTTGTTGTATTCCTTGATCATCATAGAATGCTTGAAGAGTTGAATTCTTGAATTTTGTGCCATTATCTGATCTTACAACTTTGACGTGCTTTTGCTTATTTGTCTGAATAGTTTTGATGAGGTTGATGAGAATTTCGGGTGTCTCGTCTTTAGATTTGAGAAATTTCACCCATGTATATCTGGAGTAATCATCAACAACAACAAAAACATACTTCTTCTTCCCTATACTCTTTGTCTTCATTGGTCCGCACAAATCAACATGAATTAGATCTAGAATGTCCGCAGTGCAATGTTCAGGCTTTGGCTTATGAGAAGCTTTCTTCATCTTTCCTTTCTCGCAGTCCTGACAGAGATGTTCTTTCTGGAAACGGAGGATTGGAAGACCTCTCACGGAATCATTCTTGACCAAGCGATCCATATATTTGAAATTGAGATGAGCTAGTCGACGGTGCCACACCCAGCTTTCATGAATAGAGGCTTTTGAAAGAAGACAAATATCTGATGGAACCTTTACTTCGGAAAGATTAATGGTATAAAGATTTGATCTTCTTTTTCCAACAAGTAAGTCCATGCCACAATTATTCTTTACAGCAACTCTTTTAGACTTGAAACTGACTTTAAGATCTTTATCACAGAACTTTCCGATGCTGAATAGATTTTGACTTAATCCTTCGACATAGCTTACTCTTTTGACAGTTATGTTACCTTGAATAAGATCTCCATAACCAAGAATGGGAGCTGTCTCGCAGTTTCCAAATTTGAAACGACCGCAACATTTTTCTTTAAAATTTGAAAGTAGAGATTTGTTGCCAGTCATGTGTTTGGAACACCCCGAATCTAGATACCATAATTGATTTAGCTGCACAATCAACAATTACTGAGATTTAGGTACCCATATCAATATGGGTCCCTTCTTGTTAGTCCTTTCCTTTTTCTTTTTCAAAAATTTATTTTTCCAAAACATCTGAGATTGATCAAATAAAGCATGAACATCATCACATATTAAAGAAGAAACACAATCATCAGAATCAGAATCAGAATCAGAATCAGAACTAGAGAGACAATATGAGATATTCTTTGAAATTTGAAACATTTGCTCAACAGAATATTTTGTAGATTTATTACAAAAGGCAAATGAGTCTTGTTTACAAAGAAAATCTACACATTTATCTTCTACAGAAACAATTTCTTCAAATCTCTGTTTCTTTTGCCAAACAGACTTCACAGACTTCTTCAAAGGCCTATCTGAAATAGATGAATCAGAAAAATTAGAATTTTCAGAAATATCGAACTCTTTTTTCTTTTTCTTCTTTGACCTTCTTCTTTTACGCTTTGTTTTATAGAAATGATTATTTAGCGTAAAAGTGTTATCAACAATTTTAGATAAAATATTTGATTTAGAAGAGGAAGTTTTATCAATAAAATCAAATTGATCAGTTAGATTATTTGGATAAACCTCAGAGCAAGAAACATCAGATGAACACAAGTTGATGGAAGATTTGATAATACCAGAACTATTTTCTTTAAAATTCGATGTCATAAAAAAAAATGACATCGTTTTCAATTTTTCTCAAAATCTCTTGTTCTTCCAATTGTTCTTCTAGATCAAAGATTTGACATTCTAAGACTAAAGGAGGTATATATCTCTTAGTATCATAAGATACTGGAGATATTTTGTCCTTATTAGGATTAGCTTCATTTAAATCAAAGAAGTCATTCGATCTAGAAGATTTAGTAGAAGAAACAATGTTTAACTTTTGTCTTTTCTTCTTTATTTTTTCAGGAAAATATTTTGCATTTTCTTGAGTGTAAACGAAAGGAACTTCCATTCTCTTGTTGTTTATCCGTTTCTTATCTTCCTCAATAGTAGTCTCTTTAGCACTTGTTCAAAAAGGTTTGTATTGAGAACCATATTTTGAAAGACCAAGACAGTCGTAATCATAAAAATTGGGAATCTCAATATTAGCTTTCTTTAAAAAATTGGGAATCTCAATATTTTGAACCATATTTTGTTTATATAACTTTTCTTCTAATTCAAATATTTTATCCGAAAACTCTTGATTTAAAATTGACAAAACAGACAAAGAATCATGAGAAGTCTGTTTTTCAATTTCTAACTCTTCTATTCTTTCTTGAAATTTCTCTTTTGTAAATTTTAAAATAGCTTTTTCATCTCTCAGAAAAATCTTCAACTTTTCAATTTGAACAGACTTTTCTTGATTTTCGCGTTTTTCTGATATAAGCTTTGAACGAAAGTCATGTAAAGCATTTGTGATGACATTCATTTGCGAAGAAATAAAATTAAAATCAAACTCAGATGGTACCTCAGATTCATCGGTTGAAGTCTCCTCATCCTCATCATCACTGTTGTCGTCTCCAATAAAACCCATAGCAGCAGTCTCAACATTGTCAGCTTCGTTATCTGAGTGATCCAACCAATATTCCTCTTCAACCAACAAAATTGTTCCAGTTGCTTTCTTCTCAGCCAAAGCTAATTTCTTCTTATAGAAATCCACATCTTTCACAATCTTCGTTCTGCATTCCTTTGAAATATGCCCGGGTTTGCCACATTTGTAGCAAGTCACAACCTTTTTCTCTTCTTTCTTTGGTTCAGCTGCTGTACCAGGCTCATATTTGGGAAAGAAAGGCTTTGATGTATAACCGGGTTCTACCTTCTTTGAACCAGAAGAGAAACGAAGATTGTTTGAGCCTGACCGTTTCTGATATTTCTTTTGATAGTGCTGACTTAGAAGAATCATGGCTTTTTCCAATGCTTCGCCATCGTCATCTGTTGACCCATCGTAAGCAGACTCAGTCAAGCCTTGCTTAGCCATTTGGCTAGCTAAAAGAGCGATTGGATCCACAGTCTTTGGCTTCTGCTTATCCAGCTTAGCTTTCTTCTTCATTACCACGGCTTCATCAGACATCAGAATTTCAAACATTTCCTGAATGGGCATTTTGGAAATTCTGGGATCATTCCTCATTCGATGACAGGATTTTTCCCATTCAGGTTTGAGTGCATTAAGAAACTTGAGGTTTGTCTCCATCTCATTCTTTATTACCTTGATCTTATACAGATCATTAATAACAGTCCATAACCTGTCGAAGACACTTTTCAGACTTTCCCCATCCTTTGCTTTGAACTCTTCAAAATTGTTCATATACCTTGTTTGATGAAGCTGGGTAGACATAGCAGTACCAAGCATGATTTTCTCCAGTTGTGTCCACATCAGCATAGGATTGTGTTTGAAACAATCAATTCTGTTATAGATGGAATTTGGTAGAGCAAGAATCAAATTCGACTTGGCCTGATTGTCAGCTTGGTATCTCAGAAGTTCATCAGCCTCATATTCTATCAGTGCTTTTTCTACATTAGTAGCTTGAGTGTTTCCAATAGCTGGTATCACTTTCCTTGGTTTGACCATGGGACCTTCAGTCAAAGCTTTCATCATATTTTCCCCATTAGATTGCCTTTCGATGAAATTAATAAACCGGTCCTGCCATTGTTCAAATTCGTTCTCATTTATCAGCACAGGTGGGCGAGTATCAGACCCCAATGACATCATGAGTTCGTTCTTGTACAGTTGAGCTTGAAGAGACATTTTGAAGAAATCTGGAATTCAGAAAAATGACTAAGTCTTGAAGACCCGCACAACTAAGAAATGCGTGTTCAGAGATAAAAACTGTTCGGGTCCTTGATGATACGCACACCCAAGGAATGCGTGTTGAGAGAAATGCGTGTCTAGAAAGTCACTCGATGCTTTCCTTAGATATATGCGTGTCCAAGAGAAATGCGTATCCTGAGAGGCACGCACTTGAAGTTGTGCGTGTTCAGAGTGACCCGCACTTTGAAGAAATGCGTGTTGAGGCAGACATGCACTTGAAGAAATACGTGTGAAGACCACTTGAAGTAATGCGTTTCCAAAAGAGAATCAATAACCTGAAAAAAAAAAACACTAACACTCAAAAGTTAGTTGCACACGATTTTATGAACAACACGCATACTAATAAGATGAATAACCCGCATAAATCTTGAATAACCCGCATACTTCAAAAACTTATAATATGCAAACTAGTATGAATGACACGCATAACATATATGAATGACACAACATATACGCATACCAGGATGAATGACCCGCACATCTGGATGAATGACACGCATTCTAACACTCAACTATAAATCTTCTAATTCAATCATAACAATGAAATTAAACCCAAACAACTTGCACAAAATTGATCGAAAACATGTTTTTAATACATTTCAATTGATAATTTCGATCAAAACACTCTGAAACTTAAAATTCAAAACGAACAGAACAACAGACTCGTCTTTTTCAGAATGTATTCAAACTCAAAATTGAAACACCAAATCACGTTTTTATGCAAATCAACAAGAAACAGAATAGATCGACTAACTAAAACGCATCTAAAACCATCAAAATCAATGCAATTCGATCACAAAACAGACTGAAATTGGTGAAAATCCAGAAAATCAAATTTTCGAATTAACCAACCAAACCAGAAACTATTATACACTAATCTCAATCCTCTCAAGATCTTGGAGGCTCTGATACCAATTGATGAACCAAGATCACAAGATCGTAGAGAGAGAAAGTACGCTTCAATGCAACAGTGAATTGTATTCAAACAGTGTTCGGTTTCTTACAAAACAAACAAGCCAAGGGAACTTAAATACCCCAAGGCACTAACAAAACAGATAACACTACTGAAAGCAGTAAAACAAATACAATGATTACTATAAAATCAGATCTAACACATATTAAGATAAATACCTCCAGGGGACAAAAAAAGCATAATAAATAAAGTGATCATCAAGCTTTGATAGTTTATTCACTTGCATACTAAAAAATAAAGTCTCACAACCATGTCAATTACCGTCCAAATAATGTGAGATCTCAAAAATCTAATCGTTCAATAGTTTGTATATGTTTTAGTTAGACAGGCAATGACCTTTAGTTTATTAGGAATTGACTCCTTCAATCATAGCTTTAAGATCATTTGGATAAGAATTGGATGGAAAGGAAATGATGTAATTGATATGGTTATGAAAGTCTAAGTATGCATTAGATGATTTCTTTTAGGACATGCAAGTGAAATCATGAAAGTTTGATAGTTACTTTGTATACCAACCAGATTATTCCTTAAACCATAGATTATTTAAAAATATGTATTTTCCACTAATTCAATGATCACAGGAGCCTGGCCCTTACTAGAAGTAGAACCCACCATATTTCCATCCACTGCAGAAACAAAACCTCCCTTAACATTGACACCTTCCTGAACGATGACATCCTCTTTATGAACAACACCATGAACATCAATTATGCTCCAAATTTGTTCCAGTAACCTCCATCAACAAACCAACCCTGTTATCAAATTCGACATTAACCGGTCAGTGACGACTACATCTCCAAATGACAACTCAACCTTGAGATTGGATTAGATCCCAATCCCATTACAAGATTAATGCTTAAATAACCCTCCTCTAAATAAACCAACAAATCTTCAATGAAGAATGATAAACGGTCAGTGAAAAAATCAAGCAACCCATGAGAATTTTATAGAAAGTTGAGATAGAGGACGGGTATGTGATGGAACAAATTAATGTATGGGTAATTTGGTTGACAAAGACATGACTCTTAGGGAAAAAAGGTCTTAAGATTTCAAGAAAACAAAACAAATAGAGAAAACAACTAGGATTGATGCATGTGAATATAAAATAAGATAAAACTATACTACACAAAAAAAAACATTGGAATCCGGTAGTCGAGCCTACCATAAAGCAGAAAATGTATCATCTCTATTGGCATTCACAAAAAAGATTTTCCTTGGAAGCATTGTGCAAGTTAACAAATTGAAAATACATCATAAATGAAGTTACCACTATGAGACGAGAATCAATTTTAAGCGGTTGTACAAGAGTTGCGCGCAACTAGGCTTCATATTCTTTGCTTGAAGATATTGGAGAAAGAAATTAATTCTAGAGAGAGAGAAAGAGAGAGGGATTTATTAATGTTTAGAACATGAAGAGCATGATTTCATAAGTTTGGGGTCTTCACGGAAATAATCTCTACTCCCACGGGTAGAAGTATAGTCTGCATACATCATACCCTCCCAGACCCTACCTCGTGGTTGGATATACCAGGTATAATTGGTTTGATTTGGTTAAAACAAGAAAAGCAGTGTTGCTCAAGGATTTCTATAGCAGTGTTGCTAATGATGTTAAGTTGCCCCAACGTTATCCGACTTTGTTACATATGCATGAATCAACAGAGATATTGAACTTAAATTTTTGAAAAATAAAAAATGGAACTCTTAACTCAAAATTTTGATTATTATCATATGCTTTAATAATTTTATCACAACATAGGAATTACAAGATTATTTTTTTCTTTCTTATCATTATCGCTTCAAGTAATCTTTTGGCCCTCCAAATTTAGGTATATCCAACATCATGCTCGTCTTTTGAAGACGAAGCCTTGCTTGCTGCATCACAAATACATTTTAGCTCTTCGTCTATGCCTTTTAGTTGCATGAGCTCATCATACAAAAGGCTGTACACATATTCCTTATACGTTTTCCCTCCAAACGACCTTTTAAGAATTTCATCAAGCATTTGGCCTTCCTTCTTCACACTCGCCGATCGCTTCATCGCTTCATTAAACTCTTTATTCAGCTCCGGGTTTGTGGATTCATTGTTGGAGTTGACAACGCTTGTGATGAAATCATCTAGTTGTAGGTCGACTTGATTTGAGTTGAGATATTTGTATACAACATATTGAACGTTAGGCTACCAAAAGAAATAGACTTTCCACTAATGGAGAAGAGAAGAATTGCAATTTTTACACCACATAATGTGGCTAGCTCATTAGCTTTCTTGAATAAGCCATTGCAGCGCTCGGACAAGGTTATTGCTCTTGCCCTTTCATTTTAAATTAGTTTCAGCTCCATGTTCCTATTACGCCGTCTTGGTAATCTTGCCATTCCTTCAAATCTAGAAATTGTGAAAAATATGAGAATGGTTGTGAATGGTTCAATATACGAATGGTTTTTATAGAATACCCTTTTCCAACATATTTAGATATTTTGTACAGATATTAATGAATTAATATTTAATAAGTTCTAACCATTTTTGCAATTAATACGTAGGTGCATTGTTTGTAAAAGGATTGGAAGAAACTGAAATTTGCGTTTGACGCGTATATATTCGTAGATTAATTTTTATACCATATTTATAGGCATTCATACATATTTTTCATATTATATATATTAATAATACATATTTTTCATATTATATTTACTAACATTTATATATATATATATATCATTTTTATACATAAATAGTATATTTTACTATATAAATATATTTATAATATATAATAACTTTTATAATATTCATATATCTATATATTAATATACATGAAGGAGGTTCAAGGGAAAATCGTAAAAAAATGAAAAACTAAGAAACACCCTTTAATTTGGACGATATACACTTGTGTATACAAATAAATTAAGTTGGTTTTTGGTTTTGATGAACTTGTGCATTATGCATTTGTGCATTATGCATTTGTGCATGTTATAAATTACTTGTATGCACAAGTGCATACCGTCCACATGAAAGACTATCAGGGTGTTCCTCAGTTGTCCGTTTTTTTGAGTTTTTCCCTTAAACCTGACCCTGATATACATATTTAGTATATATATAATATATACCTTTAATAATGTATATATATGTCATTTTTATACATATATATGGAGTGTTTTGCCATAATAGTAGGCTAAAATATGTTGTATTTGAACATACATTATTTTATATTATATGTATAAGCGTTTGTACATTATTTTCATATTATAATTATATATCATACATAATTTTTCTTATTATACTTATAAACGTTTATATATATATATATATATATATATATATATATATATATATATATATATTTTTTTTTTTTTTTTGGGGGGGGGGGGGCGGTTTAAATAAGAAGGCTAAATATCGTGGGAAGGTAAGAAAGGTAGGTTAAAAAATCTGAAAAATAATAATAATTTGAAGATCCATATGTGAACCAATGTTGCATATTATTCATATCGGTTCACATATGGATTTTCAAATGGATTTTTTCAATTATTCACATATGAACCTTCCATTCTTACATTCTCACGATATTTAGTCTTCTTATTTAAACCTCCCACTATATATATATATATATATATATATATATATTACTAGAGGGAGGTTCAAACGAAAACAATATCCAAATAAATGAACACGAAAAGGGCCAAATCACATGTGATTTTACACTAACGGTCAATGCAAAGGTGTGTGGGCGACGAATGAATCAATGTGATTTTAGAGTAAAATCAGAAGTGATTCGACTGTTTTCTTATTCTCTTATTTGGTTACTATTCTAATATGAACCTGACTAATCATATTATCATACATATATTATTAGTTTTATAATACATATATATAGTAGAATTAAGTTTGCGTAGGAAATCTAAATTTGGTGAGAATTGTAGGAAGGTTATGTAAAATGTTAACTGATGTTAGCATGGAAATTTTAACGGAAGTTAACATAAATTAAAATAAATTAACATATCTTAACACAGGGTTGGACCTATTAGGAGTTGAGCGTGCTCCCGTGCACCACCTGCTCACTCAATTATTTCAGGAGAAAATAGTCGTCTTGAAGGTGTACCCGCTTGATTTTTGAGGGGTGCCCTCAAATACTTTGAAACCAAATATATAACAAAAACTATCATTCTATGTGTAAGTGGTCAGGGGTTCAAATTTTAATGTAAGTGAAATATGGTAGTGGTATTTTGTTAATAGTGTCGCTATAACGGTGAAATAGCATTAGCGATACTCGGGTTAATAGCAGTGGTCAAATAGAAGTCCCGCGATTAGCAACGCTATTGGTCGCTAAATGACTGTAAAATGAACCCAAGTAGAAGCGATAACACCGCAATTTTATGGTAGGCTATTTTACTATTTTGTGGCTTCTATTTTAATCCTAGCATGGATTTTATTTTAGATGACTTAAGCAAATCAACCACCGGTAAGCAATACTACCACACGCCCGCACATAAATTTGTCCCCGTATATCTTCCATTTTCCTCTCATTTCAATAAAGATCGACTCTTTGTTTTTTTCTTCTCTTATAATAATGAAAATTCCAATTTCTAAATTACCAATTTACCATTGTTGTTAGCTTAATTCTCTTACTTGTCTACCAGAAACAATCACTAAACTTCTTAATCATAAAACACTACCAAAATTGGAAGAATAATCGAAAAAATTGAGGTTAAATCCCCAATTTTTGTTTTGATGTTGAAATTACATATGTTAAGTCATATATACATACATATATAGAGGTGAGTTGATACGAGAACAAAATCTATTTAAGAAAACACGTGAACTGCCGAGTACATACAAAATCATATATGATTCACGTACAAAATCATATATGATTCACGCGCCTTTGCCGGCGACATAAGTCGCGGTCAAAGTCGTCCACGTGGGTGTGGGAACATGTCCCACATAGGAAGGATTAGTAAAGATTTTGTGGTTTATAACCATGAATGTGGGAGGGGCTTACAAGCTCCTTTGATTGGTTTTACTCCAACACCTACCTGCGCGCAGGGGTGGTGCCGATTGAGATTTTCGTAAGATAAAATCGGCGAACTTGTGTGTAGACGCGACCTGCGGACACGAATGCAACTCTGAAATCCTGTTTTTGTTTTGATCCAGTGCATCGGGCTGGTTTACCCGCGTCGCGCACTGTCGTTGATTCCTTTTTAACTCCCAAATCAAACATATTGAATACATAAATTAATATTTTAATTACTGATTAATTAAAATATTAATTGTGTCGGTTTCGATTTTCAATATAAAAGGGGGGGGGGGAGGACTGGTTGAATATCAACACACATCGATACGACTACACAACTATCTGATATTTCTACTGCATACGATTATTTTCGGTGACTTTTTAGGCAAGTGGTCATCTCCGGCAGTACTACTGCTTTCTATGTTGTACCCTGAGAACAGAAGGCGAATTTGTTTAAGGGAATCGTGTTACACATGAGCCTCAACTTCGTTTGAATCATCTTCGGTTTATTCGTTTATAATTATCATAAGTTTGATTCCGTTAATTTCTTTGTATTCGTATTATTATTAATCATTCGTTGATTTTGTAGTTTTTACATCTATTGCAAAAATTATATGTATTATTAAAATACATATAGAATTACTAACAACCATTTCGTCCCCTTCCCTCCTTTTTGTTCTACCTATTTTGGTGGAATAGAAAATTCGCAATTTTTTCCCAGATAGTCCTGTCCCAGCCTAATCTTGTGCCAAATGTGGTATAATGAGTTTTTGTTAAGTGTTGTCCCACGTACCAAACACACTCTAACAAACATGTATGTTTATGATTCGTAAATGAGCGATTGATTACTGCAAATAAAAATAGATAACATTCTCTGAATCACATTTGACGTTTGAGCGTCACGTGAATGTTCTTAACATCAAAATCCATTAGAATTTTTCATTTTGCAAAAAAATAGATATATAAGTACATTTAAAAATGTAAATGTATTAGAAGAAATACCTCTCAAAGATAAAAACTAAAAAGGCATAATAGATAGAGCGATCATCGAACTTTGATGGTTTATTCACTTGCATACTAAAAGTATGACTAGGCACATAGCTATAGTCTCACAACAATGTCGGTTATCGTCCATTTAGTGTGAGATCTAAAAAATCTAAGGGTTCAAGAGTTGGTCTATGTTTTAGTTACAACAATGACCTTTCAATTTGTTCAGTAATTGATTCCTTCAATCTTAGCTTTTAAGGTAATCTGGATGAGATGGGATGGATGTAATTGATATGGATATGAAAATATAAGTGAGTACTTAATAAGGTTTTGTTAAGGTGTGCAAGTGAAGAAATCATGAAAGTTCAATAGTCCCTTTATGTACTATGTCACATATATATATATGTCAAAATTGAATTGAATTGGGAAAGCACTAGGTTTTTTTATCTCTATAATCAAATGAACTCTTTATTTTGATTGAAGGGAGTAATCTTCAAATGACAATTTACTTTTTGGTAATAAAGAGGGACCGTGTTGACTAGGACAATCTTGCTAGAGTGAGATGAATAAAGGTTACTAAGTACTCCTCTGTACGGTATAATCGTAAAAGGAGATATCAAAAATGAATGACCAAAGATATACCTTTATTGATAGTGTGAGATAAACAAAAGGTTACCAAGTACAAATTACACATGTAAATATCGCAAAGGGGATATGAGAAATGAATGATCAAAGATACATACTTATTAGTATATACAAACAAACCTGGAATGGTTGTGTAAATCTTACCCTCTCCATACCTCACTTGGTGTGGGATTTACTTGGTTCTTTTGGTTTGGTTTATTTATGATATAACTAGCATGACTCTCTTTTGGAATATTTCATGATGTGGACCCTCTAAAAAATGTCATATGAAAAGCATCTCCGGACCTTTAAAGTTATATAAAATTTTCAATGCATGGATGAAGTAATGGTAGATGTCAGAATCATATGAAAGCTTATGAATTTGCTTATAGATGTTGAAGCCTACAATTCCATGTATTTCTCACATAACTGTATGAGTTGTTGTCCCTTCAATTTCCTCATCTTTTTATGTTTTTTTAATGCTAATTATAAATGTCCCTAGCATTGATTAGTTGACGATTTCAAACTATATAATATTTTATTATATCAAACCAAGAAAGGTCTTTAAGGGAGTGCATCAAAGACTATGGGACCATATCCATCATCCAAAGTATAAAATTTTAGAAGCTAGCTACAATATAATTGGACTTTTAGAGTGCCAAGTTCGTTTTGTCTGCACCATATTTTAGTCAGCGTTCATCTACGTGAGATTTTGATTTTAAGGTACAAGCATATCCACTATTTTTTAAGTTAGAGACATGGTTTTAAAAATCGGAAGAGGCATGCGCCTCGAGGCGAGGCTGTCAGATCTAGCATTTGCGCGAGTTCATCTAGAGCTTTGCGCCAGTTCATCATCTGTTTTGCGTCTATTTCTTCAGAAAGCAAGCTTACGATTAGTCAGTCATACTTATAAAACGCAAAGTAAAGTTTGCGTTTTCAGTGCTTTATGCAAAGTCAGATTTGCGTCATCTTCTGCTCAAGTAAAGTAAAAGTTCTCGCCATCTCCTTGTCACGCAAAGTCTAGTTTGCGCCACCAAAGCTTCGCGCAACTCATAATTCGCGTCACTTGTATCTAACGCAAAGTTTCAATTTGAGTTACTATCTTCTCGCGCAAAGCTTGGTTTGCGCCTTCTTCGCCTCACGCAAAGTTTCAATTTACGCCTTCTGCTTCTCACACAAACCTCTAGTTTGCGCCAACTCAGTCCAGACTTAGATTTTTCTGAAGATTGTCATCTATGGATTCTGCAAAGTTTGCTTTTCAAGCTAATTTCTACACGAGCGACCTCATGATGTCTTTAGGCACAGAAACTCGTCCTCCGGTTCTAGTTGACGAAAACGAATTCACTCAATGGCAAGATCAGTTCCTGAACTTCATTGAGCGTTAAGTTAATGGAGATAACATGATGAAGTCTCTTACTGAAGGACATTTCGTAAAACCTTACAAAGAGACTCCCATAACAACTGAAGAGGCTTCGCGTATGAAAGCTGATCGAGAACTAAAAGCTAACCTGATGCTAGCTTTACCAAACTCTATCTACAACCGTGTTGATCATTGCAATGATTATCCAAATTTGTTGTGGGCACAATTGGAAAAGATTATGCTTGGGTCTTCAATTACTACTCAACTTCGGCATACGCGCTACATGAACAACTTTGAAGAATTCAAAGCCGAGGATGGGGAGTCACTGAAAATTGTTTATGACAGATTCTGTGTCGTGATAAATGATTTGAGGAAGATTAAAGTGGAAAAGACTGAGCTAGAGATGAATCTGAAATTCCTCAATGCACTTCAACTAGAATGGAATAAGTCTTGCCATCGCTTGAGGAATGATATCAGAATTTCTTCCATGCAAATCCAAGAAATGTTTGAGTTCTTGCTGACAGATGAGTGCATAGTCATAGAAAAGAAGGCCAAACTGGACAAGAAGAACAAGAAATCAGTGGACCCAGTTGCTCTTCTAACAAGCCAACTAGCTAATCAAGCATTGTCTGATAATGCTTATGATAGGACCACTGATGATGATGGCGAGGCTCTTCAGAAAGCAATGCTCCTTCTCTCACAACATTTTCAGAAAAAGTTCCAACCTCGGTCGGGTTCCAACAATCTTCGCTTCGCTTCTGGATCAAAGAATGTTCAAGTGCCCGAGGCTAAGAAAGCGGGTGCATGCTACAACTGTGGAAAGCCCAGTCACATTTCTAAGGAGTGTAGAGTGAAAAAGGTTAGGGATTCGGCATACTATCGGAAGAAAATGGAACTTGTCGAGAAAAGGGAGAACGGAACATCTTTGCTTGTAGAAGAGGAGTACTGGCTTGATCACTCCGATGATGAAGCTAATAATATGGAAATTGCTCAAATGTGCTTAATCAGAGATGATCAGACAGATGATGATGATGATACTGATGAAGATGAGGAAATTTCTGAGTTTGATTACAACTTCATTTCTTCTCATATGACCATTATTATAACTGCTTTATCTGATATTCGCTCGAAGTTAATATCTGAAAAGAATTTAAATTCAGAAAAGTCAGATTTGATTGACAAATTGAAAATTTCTTTGAAAGATGAAAAATCTATTTTGGAAAATACAAAAGACATCTTTCAAAAGAAATTAGATGATTTGGAAAAATCAAATAAGTCTTATCTTGAATCTTTGACTGAAATGACCAATTTAAAAGATAATTTTTCGACTAAAATAAATGAGTTAGAAAAAAAATTATATCGATGGAATCAATCTGAGCAAACTATTTATTTGAATAAACCAAGGAGTTATAAGTCTATAAAAGAAAAATGGGGACTCCGTTTTGAAAATCCTCATTGTTTAAACAATGCAATTGAAAAATCCCCAACTTTATATAAATACGATTATCTAACTCTTGCACAATATGCTCCTCAATTTAAAATTGATTGGATGAATGAAAAGCAAGTGTTAGAAATCGAAAATGAGAAAATGATGAATAATAAGAAAAAAGAAATTTCTTTTGTTTATACGAGTGAAAATGCTAAATATTTTCTTGAAAAGTTAAGGAAAGGCCGAAAAAGCTTAAATGATATATCTTCCATTAAGTCTTCAGTGTCAGATGATTATGTTGATATATATGCCGCTAAATCTGATAAAGAAAATATATCTTCAATCTTTAATGATTCTAAGAGATATACTCCTCCATTAGTTTTAGAAGGCAAAATCATTGATTTTGAAGATAAAATGGAAGATCAAAATATTTTAAAAGAAATTGAATCTGATGTTATTCTTTCTTTCATGACGTCAAGTCTTCAAGAACATTTATTTTCCAAAAATCAAGATTTTGTTTCTGGCCATTCTTCTGTTTTTCAAGAAAACAAAAAGCAATTTCCAAAATCTGAAAACCTTTCTGGAAATTTTTCTGACTCCGAGGTTAGTTCAGATTTATTGGTTGATCAGTTGGGTGCCTTAGGTAAAATTGTTTCTTTTGATTCCAATCTTAAAACGAAAATTCTTGATGATTCTTTTACGCTCAATGATGATTATTATAAACCAAAGCGTAAAAGAAGAAGGTCAAAGAAGTCAAAGAATAAAGATAAAGTCATTTCTGACAATTCTAATTATTCTGATTCAAATTTTACAGATAGGACTTTGAGCGCTCCTTCAAGGCAGATCTAGAGAATCAACCGTACATCTACTGATTCTGTGATTGATGAAGATATATATGTAGACAAACATTATAAAAGTGATTCACTTGCTTCTTATAATAAAATTTCAAAATATTCAATAAAGCAAATGATTCAAATTTCAAAAGTTGTCTCATATTCTTCTTCTGATTGTAGTTCAGATGATTATGCTTCTTCTTCTTCTACTAATTCTATTCATTCTGTTCATATTTGTGATTATATTTCTTGTGTTTTTCGTGTCAAGTATTCCAAGTATTTCCCCACAAGAACTGCAACTAAGTTTCATGGACCCAAATTCAAGTGGGTACCAAAATCTCAAATTGCTTCTAGGTGGCAGGTATATACTGTCAAGGGGGAGTAAGAGAAAAGATGGCTTCTAAGTAATTCAGCTTAGAACCCGTGCTTCAAAGATTTCAACTTCTAAACATAATTAGTTTAGGACTCGTTCTTCAAAGCTTTTAGCTTGTGACTAAATGAGAAACTGTGAGTGCATCTACTTTATTCCGCTGCATTTTATCTCTGATTATGATGTTGTTCCAGTTTTCTAAAAAATTTTCAAAAAATCTGAGCAAATTCAACTAACTCTTGAATTGTACAATACAACTCTTTCTTTTGAGTCACAAATTCTTTATACATTTTGTGGAAGATAATATTATTGAATTTTATTTTGTTCCAACTAAATATAAATTTGACGAATTCTTTACATTTTGTCTTAAATGAAATTTTTTCAAACTCGGCATGTTGAATTTAAAAGTTTAAATCTTTACAAATTTTATTCTATAAAGTAAAATATTTACAGATTTTCTTTCTTTGAAATAAAATGTGTGTCAAGGATAAATTTTCAAGTTGCTTTGTTTATATTGAAGTTTTATATGTTTAACTTTCAAGTTTTTTAAAAGTCGAAAAGTCAGGAACATGTTTGTAGCTTTTGAATTCTGCTTTTTTAACACCCCGAGTTTCGTTTGGTCGATTTGCGAAGAGGAAAAGAAAGGAAATAGAGGTTTCTGCACTGTTCTGCAGGGCGCACGACTCCTTCAAAGAAAACGCACGGGTCGTGCGTAAGAAACATCGGCGAGGCAGGGGGCTTGCGCACGGGTCGTGCGCTTTTCCTTCTTTGAGGGCGCACGTTTGGAGTTTCCTTAAATATCTCATTTGTGAGATATTTCTTAAAATATCTCTTTTCTCAGTCTCTCTCTCTCTTTCTTTTCCTTTTCTTCTTTCGATCTTCGAGTCTCGTTTGGTTGCTAGTTTGCGGTGTTTCTAGTAAGGGGTCGGTCTTTTAAGCTTCACCTCTTCGTCGTGATCGATATCTGGTTTTCCGGGTTTTATTCTAAAACCTACTGGTGAGTTCCTACTACCATTTTACAAAATTTATACATATCAAAACTCTTATTTGCGAAATCCGAAATATTTCTACGCTATGATTTCATGTTCTCTACATTTTGATATAAATGAAGTTTTGGTGATTTTCGGGGTTCCCGATCAGTATTGACTAAAATGACGGGTTCCGCCTTGTTAGAAGTAAAATGAGGTTTTACTTTCCCATGATTGTGGCTTATTGAAAGAATGTATATAAACTGGTTTTATGATTATCTTTCTTACCAACAGTTGGTCTGGAAAATGGCATTTTGAAAGATAAATGTGTTGAAAGATGTTTATCTAGCTTTAAAATGGTCACATGAAATATTGGGACAAGTCATGACTATACTGGTGGATCCCTAGGTATCGAGTCGGCTTATTGTTGGGATGTTTGTACCCCTTCTGTTGTAGTTAGATACATTTGATCTTCGGGGGCACTTAGTACGGTTATGTGAGACCGGTTACTAGCCATGGGTCAAATGTAGTCTAACGAAAGAGTATGACTGGTTCTTTGGGGGCCTCCTTCACATCGTAGTACGGACCGAAGCGTTCGTGGCCATGGTTCCATGTATTTAGCTCATAACTCGGATATGTGGCTTACTTTGTGTTCCACTATAATCCTTGGTAAATCGGGTAATCCCCGTCATCGGAAGATGTGTTTTGGACCGGTTGTCCGTATATTGTCAAAGAACTGTATTTGCATAACTAAACCTTTAGAAGGATTTACTTTGATGCATTTGATTATATCTCTAGAGATTTATGAACTGTATGTTTTCACTAGGCTTTAAGCCTAACACTTTTTCTCAAATGATGTGTATAACAGGTTTCCCTTAGCGGTGGGTTGCCAGGGTTTTGAGAGACGGGTTTGGCCACGAGGCATTTTGAGATGACTAGTATTGTAACTGACATTTTTTAAGTACCATTCTTTTGGTGAATTATGGATTGTCAACTGATGTAATATTGATAGAGGTGTCTAGTTTAGTTTGTTGATGAATCCTATATCTGTGCTGGTTTAGTAAAGTCTTAAGGACTGATCCCCTTTATTGGAGGTTTATATCAATACGAATGTCATGTTGCCATGTCTCCAGGTTTTATTTTACTCTTATTTTTAGGGTGTTACAAGTTGGTATCAGAGCTCTAGTTTAAGTGAACTAGGCATGAATGTAAGATGTCTAGACTTAAACCGAGTATGATAAGAATTGATCCGCGAGATTGGGTAGAGCTTCTAAGATGGGTTAGTCTTAGAGTCAACGGAAAATACGTTTATCAGGGGTTGTGGCGATCGTGACGAGAACCTTTATGTGTTATATGTTCATAATCTCACTTAGCTAATGTTATTATGAGGATATCGTACGTAAGTGTGCTTGAATTTCTATTGCTATGACAATTGGTAGTGTGGTAGTACGTTTCCTTTGTGTTTATTCTAACTCTCTCTTATCTCTTTTCCTGTTCTATGAAGCAGTTTAGTATGGTGAATACGCGTGGTAGACCGCGTACGCGTGTTGATGGTCTGGTAGCGACAGCCGCCACTGCTGGTCAGCCGGAGGGAGTTGAGGTTGTTGTGCGACCACCAGTTCAGCAAGGGCTAGGTTGGGGGCTAGAGGTCATTCCGCGAGTAGACCTGGCTTCGTCCCACCTAGTCATCAGGGATGCTACTTCCCAGTCTGAAATGATGGCTAGCATGATGTTGGCAATGAGGGAAGAGATGGCAAAGCAGCAAGAGTTTCTGCTGAAAGTGATTGAGGATCGCGATGTGAACAATCGGAGAAGTGATACGGTTGTGGAAAACATTGTGCTTGGTTCTGGAGGCGCTGGCCCTGGAATTAGGAACGAGGAGCGCTTGGTTGTTAATGCTCCGAGAAGTGGGAAAAGTTGTTCCTACAAATCCTTTATGGGGTGCGGACCACCAGAGTTCTCCGGTTCCGACGACCCAATCATGTGTGTGAAGTGGATTCGAGCGGTCGAGCAAGCTTTTTACTCTTCTGAATGCGGAGATGATCAGAGAGTGCGGTTCGGTACCCAACTTCTGAGGGATACTGCTCATTTGGTGGAATTTCATTCAATCCACCCTATCTCTTGCTGTGTTGGCTCAGTTGTCTTGGGCCGAGTTCAAGAAAAAGTTGTTAGAAGAGTTCTGCAATGAAAGAACAATGGACCGAATCGAGAAAGAATTCCGGTCTCTGGTAAAGGGAAGCCTGACGGTGAGGGAGTACACCCGTCAGTTCATGGAGAAGCTTGATCTGGTGGGGCACGCTGGCCAAACAGAGAAGGATAAGATGAAAGCCTATCTGAATGGTCTACCCGCGGACATGCAATCCATGGTCCACAATTCTAAAGCTTCTAACCTCCGCAAGATGGTTGAAGAAGCTTAGTACATGGAAGAGATGTTCGCGAGCAACAAAGTTGAGAAAGCTGTGGTGGTGACTGATAAGAGAAAGTGGGAGAGCAGTTCTGTACCTCCCAAGAGAACCCGACCTTTTGTCGGAAACCGCAGCTTCGGCGGTTATCAAGAAGCCGGATGGTGCTCGAAGTGTTGAACAAAGAACCACGGTAACTGTAGCACCACTTCTCAAACTTGTTTCAAGTGTGGGAAGTTTGATCACATCGCCCGCGACTTTTCTATCGCGGGGATGGTCTGCTTCGAGTGCAATGCGTCGGGGCACGTTAGAAGAAATTACCCGAAGCTTGTGTCGGGTAGCGTAGCGGCAAAGAAGGAGAACCCTCTGAGGGTTCCGGGTCGGGCATTTCAGATGATGGCCGAAGAGGCCAAGGCATCCGCTGATGTGGTATCGGGTACTTTTCTTATAAACTCTGTACCTGCTCGTATTTTATTCGATACGGGTGCCAATTTCTCTTTCGCATTTTAGTTGTTCTGTCAAAAGATTGCTATGCCCACTACTAGTCTTGAGGATGCGTTAGTGGTAGAGATGGCTGATGGTAGTTAAGTTCTGGTCCGTGATGTTCTGAAGAAGTGTACTCTCGGGATCGAGGGGAGAGAATTCTCGATCGATTTACGACCGATGTTTATCGGAGGCTTTGATGTTGTGGTCGGTATGGATTGGTTGTCAAACAATCATGCCGAGATCGTATGTTCCAAGAAATTAATACGACTTCCCAATTCCAATGGTGAAGTTGTTGTGATCTATGGTGAGAAGAGAAAGGGCGAAGTGGCGATAATCACAATGGCGAGGGCACGCAAGTGTCTGATAAAAGGATGTTCGTCTTTCCTAGCTTATGTGATCGATGCCAAGTTAGATAAATCAAAGCTTGTTGATATGAAGATTGTGCGTGAGTTTCCAGATGTCTTTCCTGACGACTGGCCTGGGTTACCACCCGATCGGCAAGTGGAGTTCCGGATTGACCTTGTGCCTGGAGCAGCACCAATTGCTAAAGCTCTTTACCGTTTAGCACCGTCAGAGATGCAAAAAATGATGGCACAACTCCAAGAGCTTTCGGAGAAGGGCTTTATAAGACCGAGTTCGTCACCCTGGGGAGCTCCGGTCTTGTTTGTAAAGAAGAAATATGGCACGATGAGATTGTGCATTGACTATCGTGAGTTGAACAAAGCTACAGTAAAGAATAGGTATCCACTTCCGAGAATAGACGACTTGTTCGATCAACTTCAAGGAGCGGGGTGTTTTTCCAAGATTGACTTACGTTCGGGTTATCATGAGGTGAAGGTGAGAGAAGAAGACGTTCCGAAAACAGTTTTCAGAACACGTTACGACCATTACGAATTTCTTGTAATGCCTTTTGGCCTAACAAACGCACCGGCGATATTTATGGACTTGATGAATAGAGTGTCTCGACCATTCCTCGACAAGTCGGTCATTGTATTCATTGATGACATACTCGTGTACTCCAAGAGCGAGTCAGAACACGAACAACATCTGTGGGAAGTACTCGAAGTGTTGAGAAAGGAAAGATTGTATGCCAAGTTTTCCAAGTGTAACTTTTGGCTTAAAGAGGTACAATTTCTGGGTCACGTTGTCACTCGAGACGGAGTGAAAGTGGATCCCTCCAAGATTGAAGCTATGATGAATTGGGAATCTCCCAAGAGTCCGTCAGAGATCCGAAGTTTCTTGGGTCTGGCAGGGTACTACCGGAGATTTATCCAAGACTTTTCGAAAATCGCTTCTTCCTTGACATTTTTGACTCGGAAGAATGTGAAGTTTGAATGGACCGAAACACAAGAGAAAGCATTCTGGATACTTCAAAAGAAGTTGTGTGAAGCTCCGATCTTGTCGTTACCTGAAGGGTCAGAAGACTTCGTGGTTTATAGCGACGCTTCGAAAATGGGTTTGGGTTGTGTGTTGATGCAAAGGGGCAAGGTGATTACCTATGCATCGAGACAACTCAAGATTCACGAGAAGAATTATCCTACCCATGATCTAGAGTTAGCGGCGGTGGTGTTCGCTTTGAAACTTTGGCGACACTACCTCTACGGCACGAAATGTACACTTTTCACAGATCATAAGAGCCTGAAATATGTCTTTGATCAAAAAGAGTTGAATATGAGGCAAAGGCGGTGGCCCGAGTTACTTAAAGATTATGATTGTGAATTGCTTTACCATCCAGGTAAGGCGAACGTGGTGGCCGATGCGCTAAGTCGGAAGGACTACATCGGAAGTATTCGGGTTACCCATTCGAGAATCGAGTTAGTGTCTAGTCTTGTTGAAAAGATCAAGGCATCACAAGTGGAAGCATTTCTGGAAGAGAATCTCAAAGAAGAAGTCATGACGAAACAGCGGTTGCTCTTAACGGAAGATAGCCGTGGGGTAAAACTGTTCAGCGGTCAAGTGTGGGTACCCAAGATTGGGGGTAACTATGATCTGTTGCTTGAAGATGTACACAAGTCCAAGTATTCCATTCATCCGGGGAGTACAAAGATGTATAGGGACTTGAAACTGCATTATTGGTGGCCAGTAATGAAACTTGATGTGGCACGTTATGTAGAGCGTTGTGTGACGTGTTCGCAAGTTAAGACCGAACACCAACGACCGTATGGGAGTCTTCAGTCTTTAGAGATTCCTGAGTGGAAGTGGGAGCATATCACCATGGACTTCGTGACGAAGTTGCCTAAAACACTTCAAGGTCACGATACCATTTGGGTGATAGTTGATAGATTGACAAATAGTGCTCACTTCTTGGCTATGCGCGAGACACTACCGATGGATAAGTTAGCAAAACTTTATATCGATGAGGTGGTCTCGAGGCATGGAATAACATTGTCGATCGTGTCGGATCGCGACAGTCGGTTCACTTCAAACTTTTGGGATGGGTTTCAGAAAGAGCTTGTTACGCGAGTTAAGTTGAGTACGGCTTACCATCCACAGACCGACGAGAAAAGTGAGAGAACGATCCAAACTTTAGAAGACATGCTGAGGTCTTGTGTCATTGATTTCGGGGGTAGTTGGGACTCTCACCTGCCTTTGGTAGAGTTTACTTACAACAATAGCTACCACTCGAGTATTGGAATGGAACCTTTTGTGGCATTGTATGGGAGAAAGTGTCGGACTCCCGTGTACTGGCTTGAAGCGGGGGAAAAGTAGTTCGCCGGACCTGAAATAGTGCAAGAGACGTCCGATAAGGTCAAATGCATTCGTGAAAGAATGAAAGTGGCTCAGGATCGGCAGAAAAGCTATGCCGATAAGAAGAGATGACCGATAGAGTTCCAAGTGGGCGACCGCGTGATGCTCAAGGTGTCGCCATGGAAGGGCATTATCCGGTTTGGAAAACATGGGAAGCTCAGTCCCCGTTTCCTCGGACCTTTCAAAGTGCTTAAACGGGTGGGTTTGCAAGCCTACCAGTTGGAACTGCCACCGGAGTTGAGCAGAATTCACAACACGTTTCATGTTTGTTACCTTCGAAAGTGTATTACTGTGGAAGACAACGTTATTCCCCTCTCAGAGTTAAGAGTGGACGAAGGTAACCGTTGTGTGGATAAACCCGACGCCATCTTAGAGAGAAAGTCTAGGAATTTGCGTCACAAAGAAGTCACTTTGGTCAAGGTGCAGTGGAAGCATCACCGGGGAGCAAATGTGACGTGGGTAGCCGAGGAGGATATAAAGCGAAGACATCCTCACCTTTTTGAGTAGTTGGGATTTCGGGGACGAAATCATTCCAAAGTTGGGGAGGATTGTAACACCCCGAGTTTTGTTTGGTCGATTTACGAAAAGGAAAAGAAAGGAAATAGAGGTTTCTGCACTGTTCTGAAGAGCGCACGGGTCGTGCGCCCTCCTTCAGAGAAAACGCACGGGTCGGGCCTAAGAAACAGCGGCGAGGCAGGGGGCTTGCGCACGAGTCGTGTGCCCTGTCAGACTGCTTTTTGGAGTTGCCTTAAATATCTCATTTGTGAGATATTTCTTAAAATATCTCTTTTCTCAGTCTCTCTCTCTCTCTCTCTCTCTCTCTTTCTTTTCCTTTTCTTCTTTCGATCTTCGAATCTCGTTTGGTTGCTAGTTTGCGGTGTTTCTAGCAAGGGGTCGGTCTTTTAAGCTTCACCTCTTCGTCGTGATCGATATCTGGTTTTCCGGGATTTATTCTAAAACCTACTGGTGAGTTCCTACTACCATTTTACAAACTTTATACATATCAAAACTCTTATTTGCGAAATCCAAAGTATTTCTACGGTATGATTTCATGTTCTCTACATTTTGATATAAATGAAGTTTTGGTGATTTTCGGGGTTCCCGATCAGTATTGACTAAAATGACGGGTTCCGCCTTATTAGAATGAGGTTTTACTTGCCCATGATTGTGGCTTATTGAAAGAATGTATATAAACTGGTTTTATGATTATCTTTCTTACCTTCAGTTGGTCTGGAAAATGGCATTTTGAAACATAAATGTGTTGAAAGTTGTTTATCTAGCTTTAAAATGGTCACATGAAATATTGTGAAAAGTCATGACTATACTAGTGGATCCCTAGGTATCGAGTCGGCTTATTGTTGGGATGTTTGTACCCCCTTCTGTTGTAGTTAGATACATTTGATCTTCTGGGCACTTAGTACGGTTATGTGAGACCGGTTACTAGCCATGGGTCAAATGTAGTCTAACAAAAGAGTATGACTGGTTCCTTAGGGGCCTCCCTCACATCGTAGTACGGACCGAAGCGTTCGTGGCCATGGTTCCATGTATTTAGCTCATAACTCGGATATGTGGCTTACTTTGTGTTCCACTATAATCCTTGGTAAATCGGGTAATCCCCGTCATCGGAAGATGTGTTTTGGACCGGTTGTCCGTATATTATCAAAGAACTGTATTTGCATAACTAAACCTTTGGAAGGATTTACTTTGATGCATTTGATTATATCTCTTGAGATTTATGAACTGTATGTTCTCACTAGGCTTTAAGCCTAACACTTTTTCTCAAATGATGTGTATAACAGGTTTCCCTTAGCGGTGGGTTGCCAGGGTTTTGAGAGACGGGGTTGGCCTTGAGGCATTTTGAGATGACTAGTATTGTAATTGGGCATTTGTTAAGTCCCATTCTTTTGGTGAATTATGGATTGTCAACTGATGTAATCTTGATAGAGGTGTCTAGATTAGTTTGTTGATGAATCCTATATCTGTGCAGGTTTTGTAAAGTCTTAAGGACTGATCCCCTTTATGGGAGGTTTATATCAATACGAATGTCATGTTTCCATGTCTCTTGGTTTAATTTTACTCTGATTTTTAGGGTGTTACAGCTTTAACGATATGTGATTAGGAATATTTATAGTTTACAATGCTTAGAAAACCTAAAAAGTCAGAATTATGGATTGTAATGAAAATATGGGTTAAGCACTTAGATGTAAAACTGAGTGATTGAGATGAATATTAAATATTTAAAATACAGATATCTCTAAGTTTAAAAGCTTGTACCTGTGACCTTTCTGGTTTGGGAAAGAAAGTTCTGTGGGATGCTTGTCATCTGGTCCCCTGAGGTCAATTGGTCTGGGAGTGATCAAACCTACATCATTCTATAGAATCAGATCGAAAGTCATGTTCTACTGGTATGAATGGGTTTAGGATGTGTCGATGTAGCCTTACTGATCTGGGAGAGTAAGTTCTAAGGGGTGCTTGACACCTAGAACCCTAAGGCCAACTGGTCTGGGAGCGGCTGACCCAAATCTTGCAATAGGGTTAGATAGAAAGTTACGTTTACGGCATGTTCTTTACTTAATAAACTTCTTGATTCAAAATATGCCAAAGTGCACAATCTTAAAAGATGCCAAAGAGCACAATCATGTCAAGATGCCAATGTGCACAATGCTAAAAGATGCCAATGAGCACACTTCTCATGATACTTGGTGATATTTCCGAGTTGCGATAAACCTGTAAATTTGTGAAAGTCTTAAATTCTGATAGCTTAGTGTGATTATTTGCAAAGTTTTCTATTATATTTTTAGAATTGCATTTTCTTGAAGCTAATCAAAGTTTGCATGCAAGCACACTGAAGAGATTGATGAAAGTTTTTGAAACTGAACATGTTTGAACTTGATATGAAATGAAACTTGTATTTGTATCCAACAACATACATATGATTTCAACTGATAGATAAATTTGTGATATTTTACTAATTCGAATTTTATTTGTTTAGTGTTTAAATTTTTATATGTTTAGTAGTTTCAAAATACATATTCAGTATATTTTTTTTTCTACGTTGATGTTTCAATTCTTGTGTTCTCATATTTTTGTTTTAATGGGTTTGTACATTATTCGAGGGGGAGTGAAAAATGAGAATTTTTCTAAAAGATGATATCAGTTTTCGAGGGGGAGTATCTGATTCTCTATATGAATGCTAACTTGAATTGTCAGGTTTAGTGCATTTGTGTAGGAAGAGTCAAAGAGCTTATCAGGTAAAAATTTTTGAGTTCAAGTCAGCTTTGCGCCAACAGTTGGTAGCGCAAACCTCACTTTGCGCTACTTTTAGCTAGCGCAAAACGCACTTTGCGCCACTAACGTGTCGCACGAACCTCTCTTCTTTCTCCTTTATTCTGATTTTGCAGATCTTAAGCTGTATCGTCTCCAACATTTGCATGACCAAGTTGATCTAGATCATCAAGGTCATGAGGGGGAGAAGTTAAGGAGAAGTTAAAGAGACAAAGAGCTTCAACGTTTATCTGCTGATCAAGATTTGCTCAAGATTTAATTTTTTCAGCTATACTTGTCTTTTGCTTTTCCAACTCCGACCACCACAGTTTCTTCAAGTACATTTAAAAGAGGTGTGTCGTCTAGAGCACAAGATGATGAATCGATTGTTCTTTCAAGTTTATTACAAACCGGTCCAGTCTTGTCAAAGCAGCAAAGACAGCAGAGCTTAAAAGATGCTGAGAAGATTTTTTTTTAAGTCAAAGAAGCTGCTTCGCAAAGTCGCTTAAATGGTCCATGCTGATTTAGAAGATTGATTTTGAAGACCACAACGCCAATGATTACTAAGGGGAGATTGTTAAGTCTGATTTTATAGTAATCATTGTATTTATAGGCTTGGTCTTATACAGTGTTTAGGTTGCTTATCTGTGTTGTATAAGTCCAGGGTATTTAAGTCCCTTTGGGCTTTGGTCATTGTAAGAAGTTCACGCATACTTTTTAAGAGAACACACTTTGCGCTTTCAATTGTCTCTCTCTCTACTTTCTCTCTCTAAGATTTAGAGATTCTTGGATTATCACTTACCAATGTGTGCGTATCTAAATATTACAAAGAAACTAACCTATTTATACTAAGTCAACATAGTTGACTTTACAACTCAAAACCCTTAACAATCAAACTATTACAAACAAGAACCTCTATTTTAATCTTGAATACAATTCTAGTCTAACAATCTCACCCTTTGGATTCAAGATTAAAAAAAAATTGACAATTATCTCCAGGTCTTCTTATCTTCAAAAAATTCTTCAGCAAATGATCTTTTCAATTTAAACCTTGAAATCTTTGACATCTTCAACAAACTTTGATAACACATGAAATAAATTTCCTCCTTTGACTTTTCCAAAAGCTTTGACATATTCTTTCACAATCATTGAATTCTTCAAACTATTGTGGCTTTGGTCAATCTTTAATCTCCACCTTTGTATCAATTTGAAATTGACTTGAACATTGAAATCTGAAACTTTTGAATCTAACTTTGAAATTTTCTCCCCAATTCTGAAATCTGACTTTGAAACTTCAAACTTTCTTTCTATTCTCAGCTTTTGCAACAATTTGACCTCTTTCAGATACTCTTAAACTGACTTTGAAAACATGATATATCTCCCCCTTTTTGATAAATTATGAAAATCAGAATCATCAAAACTTTTTCAAGGACAGCTCGGTCTTTGAATGATCTCCCCCAAAACATCTAATAAGTATAGTCTTCATGATTAACAATATCCGCCTTGTGGTGAAATATGAACAATCTCTCCCTTTGACAATAAATGATCAATCTTCCCCAAAGAGTAATAGGAAAGAAACTTTTGTCTGATCAGAAAAATTAAGAGTTGTTATCCTAAATCAACATATGAAACAATTAGGAATGCCTGTCAGTAGCACAAAGCTACTGTGTACAACGAATGTACAATTTAAGGAGCTTGAGATGATGTTCACTCCCCAGGACTTCCATTCAATCATTGAAAAACACAAGGTATTTTCTATGAATATTCTGACAGAAAAACAAATTTTCTGTGCGCTCGTGCTTGTGTTATGAAAGAATTAGCACAATGATTACTGTTTAGGCTCAAAAATTATGTATACCAATGAGAAAACAAAGGTTATATATAGACTCAAATGTGCATGATAAAGGGTCGAAGGTGGGGAAACTTTCCTTCTGTTTCAATATCAGTATCTTCCAAGTGAAGAACCAATAGAGTATATGTTGCTTCCCTAGAAAATGTAAAACATTCTCTTTTTGAGAAAAGAATTAGTAGCTGGTTGGGTTGTATGCAATAGATGGCATGGGCTAGTTGCCTTTTTCAATGTCGTTCACGAAGAATTTTGAAACAACAGATTTAGTGGCTGCCCGACTCAGAAAGAATTTGGTGCAGAGTCTGATATTCTTTTACTCTGTTCTCTCACCCTCTTTCTTTTAAACATTGAAGCTCACTTCTAACCAATCTCTCTTTTTCATTTTACCTCATCACACACCAACACTCAATCTTTTGACCCCTCTCCCCTCAATCACTCAAGGATGACTTTCTGGGTAGGAAACACTGGTTATCGTGAATCCATGGATTTCTATTAAGCTCTCACACTGAATCCCATGTATTTGTCCTAAAAGAATGTGTTGTTCAATGATTTTCTTGTCATGAAAGTGCAAGAAATCAATGTCAGTGTATGTATGCTCAACAAAAATCAGAATGAAATTTGAGCATTTTAAGCATTTATGATTTCTCAAAACTTTGTATGAATGAATAATCATGAAAGAATAGAAATGTTTTGAGAATCTGACAATGATTAATGTGTGTCCCTGATTCAAGTTTCTAATTACAAACAATTAAAAAAGCAAGATCAGTAAAACTACCTGTTTCAATTCAATTCAAGAGTCAAACAATTACAATTCAGTTTATAACTTTCTCTGTCTAAACGTCTCTTTCTCTCTCTACAACTTTTTCTCTCAGAATACGTATATTCCTCTAGTCACATATCTATTAAACAAAAACAAATACATTTATATCAAACAACAAAAACAAAGAAATAAAAACAATTACAATTTGACTTTGACTATTATTACACAAAGACTTTGACTTTCAGCTAAGAGTTGACTTTTAGATTTTGACTTCTTGATCTTTGACATTCAGTTTTCAGATATTATGATCTTGCATCCAACATATATTTATGCGCTAGCAATCTCCCCCTTTGGATTCAAGATCATCTTTGAAAGATTTTGCAATTCAGTCTTCTCTTTAGGCTTCATTTTTACAATCTCCTCTTTGTAACAAATTTCTTCTTGAAGCACAAACATTGCAATCTCCCCTTTCTTTGACTGTGTTCTTCCCAAGTCTGTCTTTGAAAACAAATATTAACAATCTCCCCCAAATATGATAGAAACGATATTCAATAATCTCTTCAAGGTTATAAGAAACCTCTTTCAGACTTTAGAAAGAAATTATCTCCATTTTCAGCTCAGATTGCTTTAGCAACTAACCATCAAAGAAAATTTCTGTAAAATCTACACATCTTCAGAAATCTTTGACTTTGCTTGTACAATCTTTCAAACTTTCAATCTTTGAACTTTATCTTCTTCAAATCTTTAACTTTGAAATTTCTGAATATGACATTTTTGTAATTCATCTCCCCCTTTTTGATGAATAGAGCATCTATAACATCAAAACTTTTCCAAGAATTGTCTTTGACCATTCTGATCTGGTCAAGATCCACTGATTCGTTGATCCGTAACCATGTATTCATCTACATGTTTTCAAATCCGGACAAAATATTCGTGTAACACTTGGATCAACAAATGAATCAGTTAAAAATGCCTGTCAGTAACACAAAGTCACTGTGTGTAACGACTACACATTGGAAAGGAGCTTTTGTTATGTTCACTCCCCCAGTGCTTCCATTCAATCATCGAAACACCACAAAGGAAATTTATATGACTGTTATGAAAAGAAAACAAATTCGTTGTGTGTTCGTGCAAGTGATCAAAAGAATTAAGCACTTGATGATTGCTTTTTAAGGCTCAAAATTGTGTAAACCACTGAGACAACAGTAGATAAACACAGACTCAATGTGCATGATTGAAGTGTGAAGGCGGGCCAGACTTCCTTCTTTTTCAATATCTAGATTTTCCAAATGAAAATCAGATAGATAATATGATGCGTCCCCTTAAAAATATGAAACATTTTCTTTTTAAGAAGAAAATGAGTGGCTGGTGGGGTATTGATCAAGAGTTGGCATGGGCTAATTGCCTATTTCAATAATGTTCACCAAATAGTTGTGAAACACTAGAATTGTAGTTGCCCTGGTCAGAACGTAGTTGGTGCAGAGTTTGACATTCTTTTACTCTGATCTCTCACCCTCTTTCTTTTTAATCAATGAGCTCACTTCTAACCAAACTCTCCTTTTCATTTTACCTCAACGCACAACCCACACTCATTTCTTTTCTACTCCTCACACTCAATCACTATGGATTATCTTCTTGGGTAGGAAACACTTGTTAACGTGAATCCATAAAAGTTCATTTAAGTCCTAGCAAAAAGAACCCATATTTTCATATAAAGCATATGTTGCTCAACAATGATTTAACTTTATCAGTTAAGGCTCAAATACACGTCAGATGTTTGTATGCTCAGAATATAATCATGAAGATATGAGCATTTTAAACATTGAAGAAATTTCAAACAAGTAAATTGAATGAATATACATGAATGCAAAAAACTTCTTTGAAAAACTGACATTGTACAAAAATAATAAAAAATGATATGATATAGTAATTAAAGCTTATGGTCAAGAATAATGGATATTGTCTATATGAATCAAAATACAGACAATCTTGAAATGAACGTTTCAAAATGAAATTACGCTCAAAATTCTTTGAAGTACAAGCGGGGTGTCTTACCATCGAAAAATATGTGTCAAATTTGAGACATGGTAAGAACAATGTGAACAATAAGTCAAACCGGTGTGTGTGAATACTTGAAAGTATATAGAAAAGATAATACGCAAGTATTAATCTTTGGAAACACACGGTTTGTAATCATTTAAGCACAAATAAAATGAAAACATTTCAAAATGAAACACACTGAGGCTCACACAGAATTCGCAAATTACACAAAGAAGGGCAAGGAATTCGTAGACTACAGACACATTCATAATTCCTAAGATTCAAAATAGAATTCGCAAGCACACACACTTGCGAATCCTTAAGAATTCGCAATACTCACACTAGTGAATTCTAGACAATCTACGAATTTTTTCCATAGAAAAAAATAGAAATCACTTTTCGCAACCCTCTAGTCTGCGAATTCTTTGCAATTCGCAATACTCACTGATACGAATTCTAAGCAATTCGCAAGAAACTCAGTTACGAATTCCTTCCTTAAACTTTTCAGAATTTAACAACAACGCGAAATCTAATAAATATGCGAATTCTTGGAAATTTCTATGAATTCTTCGACACTCTGCGAGTTCTTCATGAATCTTGCGTGTTCTTGAAGGAGTCTGCGATTTCTTCAGATCTACTTTGAAAAACGTCTCTGATCGACTAAAAAATCCATCCGGGCTTCGAATTTCGATCTGAAGCTTCGACAATTTGACCACTAACACATCTAGAACCAAAAACTAGCAATGAATTTCAATCTAAAACACATTCTAGTACAATTAGATTCAAAGAACAGTGTGTCAAACTCGTGAACTCAAAAATCAATGAAATCTCAAAATTGATGGTCGATTACTGCGCAATTATATCACAAACCTATACAGGATTTATCTAATACACTTTTTGATTACAAATCAATCGATTACAATTCGAAAACATACTCAAAATCAAAAATGGTTCTGATCTCGATGGAACAGTGTCGACCCCATATTTTCGAATGATTTCAAATTGGATCTGCTCTGATACCAATTGCGTGTCCCTAATTCAAGTTTCTAATTACAAAAAATTAACAAAACAAGATTAGTAGAACTACCTGTTTCAATTCAATTCAAGAATCAAACAATTACAATTCAATTTATAACTTTCTCTCTCTAAACGTCTCTTTCTCTCTCTACAACTCTCTCTCTCATAATACGTATATTCCTCTAGTCACATATCTATTAAACAAAAACAAAACTATTTATATCAAACAACAAAAACAAAGAAATAAAAACAATTACAATTTGACTTTGACTATTATTACACAAAGACTTTGACTTTCAGCTAAAAGTTGACTTTCAGTTTTGACTTCTTGATCTTTGACATTCAGTCTTCAGATATTATGACGAATAATATTTTGGGAAATCAAAGACGTAAAATGTTTATATGAACAATATTTAAACATTTTAATAATGAAAGCATATTTCATTTTAGAAATGACGTCTGATTCAAACAACATAGAATACAAGCGGGAGTATTACCATCGAAAGATTAAACTTTTGAGACGTGGTAATATCAATGTCAAGAAATAAATGTACTGAACCGTTGTGTGTATGAATACTTGACAAAGTATAAAGACATGACAATTACACAAGTATTTGTCATTAGAAACACACGGTCAGATAAGCATCAAAGTATTCAACTTAAAATCATTTAAAATCGCACTTCTTAATTCATGAAAATCTTTTTAGAATAGGAAGTGGTTTGAACATTTAAGAAACCATTTTCCACAAGTTAAAGTTGTTCTTCTTTCAGCAAGTGATAGAGTGTAAGGATTAGAAATATATACCTTTCAATCAAAATCCTTAACTCCCCCTGAAATGAATATTTTCAGTGAAGTATCCTTGACAAAAACTCAGATATCCTCCCCTTCGATACCTGTAAAAAGTCAATTTATCAGAAATATGTGACAATGAAAGTATAACTAACTATTATCTCCTCCACCTAAAAGATATAACCGTTAACTCCCCCTCAAATAAAAAAACTTCTAGAAAATATGTTATCAATTAAGAACGGGTCCTGATCTGATGTAACCAGAAACCAATGTCACTTGAAAAATAACCTGCAAAAATAAAAGATTTTTGTAATCATTATAAAAATGATTCTGCCTTCCTCAGTAAATGATGAACAATAGCCATTGTGCATAATATCCAATACATAAACAACATAAGTACAAAGTAAGATATACTCCCCCTTGATCATGTAGTGGCATTTAACATACCTAGTTTGCTGACTAGAAAAGTAAACCTCTTCTGATCCAACGGTTTGGTGAAAAGATCATCTAACTGGTAATCTGTTTGCACGAAGTGCATCTCTATGTCGCCCTTTTCCACATGATCCTTTATGAAGTGGTACTGCACATCAATGTGTTTATTCTTTGAGTGTTGCACTGGATTAGCTGTTATTGCGATCGCACTCTTTGAATCGCAGTAAATAGGAACTCGTTGGTATGAATAGCCAAAATCCTTTAATTATGTCCCCATCCAAAGGACTTATGAACAGCAGCTTGCAGCGGCTACATATTCAGCCTCGACAGTAGATGTAGATACACAATTCTTCTTCTTTGACGTCCAATTAACCAACTTGTCACCTAAAAACTGACATGATACTGATGTGCTCTTGCGATCCAACTTGCAACCTGCGTGGTCAGCATCTGTGTAGGCCGTTAGATCAAACCTCGAACCCTTAGGATACCAAAGGCCTAACTCGGGAGTGCCTTTGAGGTACCTAAGAATTCGTTTCATAGCGACTAGGTGTGATTCCTTCGAGTTAGCTTGATACCTAGCACACAAACACGTGGCAAACATAATATCTATCTACTTGCTGTGAAGTACAATAATGAACCAATTATGCTACGATACATCTTTTGATCTACTGATTTACCAGATAAATCAGCATCTAAAAGTGTACCCGTTGCCATTGGTGTTTTCATCACTGAACTTTCAGACATGTTAAACTTTTTCAGGATATCTCTAATATATTTTGATCGATTGATGAAAATGCCTTCGGATAATTGTTTAACTTGATGACCAAGAAAGAATGTTAGTTCACCCATCATCGACATTTCAAATAGAGATTCCATAATTTTTGAAAAGTTTTTACAAAATTTAGGATTTGTAGAACCGAAAATAATGTCATCCACATAGATCTGAATTAGGATCATATCTTCACCTTGTTTCTTCAGAAAAAAAGTAGTATCGATAGTACCTTTCTTAAACCCTGAAGCAAGTAGAAATTGGGTTAACATTTCGTACCAAGCTCTCGGTGCCTGTTTTAGTCCATATAATGCCTTGTCTAATACGTAGACAAAATCCGGGTGTTTTGGATCGACGAAGCCTTCGGGTTGAGCAACATAAACGTTTTCATGCAGAATCCCATTCAAGAAAGAAGATTTTACATCCATCTGATATAACGTAAAATTCTTGTGGGTTGCGTAAGACAAAAATATCCGAATAGCTTCAATCCTTGCGACAGGAGCAAATGTGTCATCATAATCAATTCCCTCCTGTTGGCAATACCCTTTTTCAACAAGGCGAGGTTTATTTCGAACCACAACTCCTGCTTAATCTCTCTTATTTCTGAATACCCACTTTGTTCCAATCACTGATTTTCCTTCTGGTAGTGGGATAAGTCGCCAGACCTTGTTTCACTCAAATTTTAGAAGCTCATCTTGCATGGATAAAATCCAATCAGGATCGCACAAGGCTTCTGATGCTTTCTTCGGCTCAAGGGAACTAAGGAAACTCAAGTAAAGACAAAAATTTGCAGATGTTGTCCGCATTTGCACTCTACTATGTACGTCACCTATTATGTTATGTAGGGGATGATCTCTTGTCCATATTGTTGTGCTTAGAAGTGGCTGAACACAGACCTGCGTGTTGTGTATTGCAGGATCAACCTCAGATGTACTCGGGACATCTTGTCCATTTGTTTATGACGGAAGTAGTTCTGGTGCAGCAGAAGAAGTACTTGGGACTTCTTTTCTAGAAACTGTATCTACAGATGCAAAGTTTGAATTATTATTGTCAGAAATAACAGGTGTAGTTGTACCTGATGAGGTTGTTGTGACAATGTTAGAAGGTCCTGAGATAGCTTTAGTTGTAACTGGGACCTCTGAAGTTGATGCAGATATGTTTGATTTATCGAAATATGCACATATATCCATCAAAGCATCAAAAAATAGTAAATCTAACTCAGATGATACATTTAGTGAGTCAGAAGACTTAGTTTGTGACGATTCGAGTTCTATTCCGTCTTGAATAGTAGCATTTTGTTTCAGCTTGAGTTCTGAACTGCTTTGTTCAGAAATAAACGTAGATGATTCATCAAAAGACACGTTCATACTCTCCATAATAGTCTTGGTTCGTCTGTTGTAGACCCGATACGCTTTTGATGTTAAAGAGTATCCGATAAAGTAGCCTTCGTCCGCCTTCTTGTCGAATTTACCAAGATTATCACGATCATTAAGTATGTAACACCTACAACCAAAAACACGAAGAAATTTAATATTCGACTTTCTCTTATTTATAAGCTCATATCCTGTTTTCTTATGTCTTTTGATCACAATAGTACGGTTTTGAGTGAAACATATAGTAGCTACGACTTCAGCCCATAAATACAATGGAAGACCAGAGTATGCCAGCATCGTTCTCGCTGTCTCAACCAGGGTTCGATTTTTCATTTCGACCACGCCATTCTGTTGAGGAGTATAAGCAGCAGAAAAATTATGTGAAATCCCGACTGATACGAGATAACTTTGAAGAATATCATTTTTGAATTTTGTGCCATTTTCACTTCTCAATGTCTTTATCGACAGTTGAAGTCGAACCTGGATCTTTTTAATAAAAGCAATGATTAACTCTGGCGCGTCTGATTTGTTTCACATAAACTCCAGCCATGTGTATCTGGAGTACTCATCTATCATCACTACAATATACTTCTTCCCGTTGATAGACTGAGTTCTCATTGGGCCGCAAAGGTCCATATGAATAAGCTTAAGCGGTGATGAACAAGAGAATTTTGTCTTTGCTTTCTGTGAATTGCGTTTCATTTTTCCCATCTCACAGGCGGGGGAAAGTGAATTCTTTTCAAACCTCAGTTATGGAAGACCTTTTACTATTCCATGTCTCGCCAAATGATCTATTGCTTGAAAATTTTGGTGAGACAAGCGCCGATGCCAAATCTATCTTTCAGCTTTTGAAGCTTTGGAAATTAGACACATAGATCTAGTTGCAGAAAGTTTTGGAAAGTTCACTGCATATAAATTTCCATATCGCTCTGCTTTGAAAATCTCATTGAAATTTACTGTCGCATAATTGACTTGTGCTGAAAATATTATGATCTAGACCATCTACGAACAATACTTTCTTGATTGTTACGGTACCGTCTTTCAATGACCCGTGTCCTCTAATGATTCCATTAAGCTCTGAATTTGCAAAACTGACTGTCCCTGCAGGTTCCTCAAGATAGTTATGTAACAGCTGCTTAAATCCAGTCATGTGACACGAGCATCCTGAATCTCTGTACCACATATATGAGGCCTGCAAAAAGAACAAATCACTTCTTCTTAGGTACCCATATCCAAATGGGTCCTTCTTGGTTAGCCTTATACAATTTATTCAAATCATCTACCTTAGCCTTGATTTGCCATTCATAACGAGGCTTCGGTTTCCATTTCCAAACCATTTTTACATTAAGCTCATTAAATCCTTGTTTTCTAGAATGGTAAGCATTCTTAGCATGAAAATTTTTAGAATGTTGTGCTGAGGATTTAGAAACAGATTTAGCACGAAATGCCTTTTTAGCAACTTTAGATTTAAGGAGGAATGGTGTGAATAATGAAAACATTGTCATGACAGTGTTTGCAAATAAAGTTTTTACTAGCAAATGTCAAAAGTTTGGATTTATCAAGTTGAGTACAAACATTCATACATCTTTGACATTTTGGATCGTTAGAACTGTTACATTTCAAAATAGAACTATCATTAACACTACTTTTTTTTCTCAACAACTTTATTTTCAGACTTCTTCTTCACCCATTCTCCTTTATCTTTTTGCTTTCTTATATCTGAAACAAGAAATGAAACCTTGTCAGTTTTCTTCTTGAAAGATGAATTTTTTTTAAAGTACAAGAAGACTTTCCTTTCTCAAAAATACTTGGAGGATATTCAGGAGTTTCAGTATAAACAACAGAGGATTTGGAAGTGATAGTTTCAACTCTGGGTTTGAATGAACATTCCATTTCTGAGATTCAAACATCTTTTTCTCATCAAGATTTTGCTTAAACAAATCAGTTTTCAAAGTATACAACTCTTTGGAGAGTTCTTTATTTTCATCAAAAGATTTGTCTAGTTTGAATTTGAGATCACAATTCTCATCTTCCAACTCTTCAATGATCGTTTGAAGATCTTTGACTTGTTTCTCAAAAGTTGATGTTTCATTCAACTCAGAGTTTGATTCTAACTTCTCAATAATAGAAACGGGATCTGAAGCATTCATCATGTTTTCAAAAATCTCCTAAGTCATTTTCTTTGAAAAATCAGCTTTAATGATATTATTCATGACATTTATACACTCATCAGTCTTAACCTCTTTTGGAGATTGAGAAATGATTGATTCAGATATTGGAGTATGATTCAGAAATTTCTATTTCGCCTTTCTACAACTCTATTATGTTATGGTGTTTTGGCAACAGAAAATTGATGTGTTATCCCGACCGATTCGAGATAATCGTCAACAGTCTTGTTCTTGAATTCTGTGCCACTATTAGTTTTGAAAAGCTTGACTGTCTTCTGCAAATTCACTTAAGTGGTCTTTAAAAATGAGTTTATGACATCGGGCGTCTCATCTTTCGATCTTAGAAATTTGACCCAAGTGTATCTGGAATAATCGTCCACAATCACTAAAACATATTTCTTGCCGTTAATGCTTTGAGTTCGCATTGGACCACAAAGATACATATGCAGCAGTTCTAATGAAGTACTTGTGCTCGGTTTAGGCTTAGGCTTATGAGAAGCTCTTTTCATCTTACCCTTCTGACACCTCACACACAAATGTTCTTTGACATATTTAAGCTTAGTAAGCTTTTAACCAGATTACCAGTCACCAACTTGATTATGTATCTGAAGCTGAGATGAGGTAGCTGTCTGTTCCATAACCAACTATGATGCGTAGAGGCTTTTGAAAGTAGACACACCTCATAATCAGTCTTGACTTTTGACAAATTAATCGTGTAGAGGATTGTCTTCCGCGTCCCGACCAAGAGTTCTTTACCATCTTCAATTCTCACGCAACAACGCTTGGCCTTAAAACTCACCTCTATGTCTTTGTCACAGAACTGACCAATGCTGAATAGGTTGTGCCCTAATCCTTCAACGTAGTTCACCTTCTTAATCGTTACATAGTCTTAGATAACATCTCCATATCCCAGGATTGGTGAAAATTAGTCATTTCCAAATCTAACGCTCCCGCAGAATTTCTCTGTATAATTAGATAAAGTATCTTTCTGCCCGGTCATATGCTTGGAGTAACCAGAATCCAAGTACGACATATGACGGGTCTGCACATGAGAAATCAAGGAACAACAGGTTCAGGTACCCATTTATATATGGCTCCCTTCATGTTAGCACAAGATTTTGGCACCCATTTCAATTTGCATCCTCTTTGATTTTGAAAACCTTTTGAAACGTATGAATTATAAACATGATATTACCAAACCAATCGTCAGAATATTGGCGAGACACAAAACCATTTCGACAATTTGTAGAAGACTTATTAGTAGACGGAGATAATTGGAGTAATTGCATTATTGAGTAGTGCTTGTAAAAAGTTACAAGTGTTGGTTTGTGAAAAGAAACATTACCAACTACACCAGAATTACTAAGAGTCATTCTACTACAATGAATATCAGAACATGATTTTGCAGTCTCATCAATTTTCTTCTTTGGTCTCCACTCTGATTTCACTTCAGGATTTTTCCTTTTCACATCTGAAAAATATGAATTTTGAAAGTTTTAACTGTGAAATTTAAAAGATTGGATATTCTTTGTTTTAACAGTGGTAGTCCGTTTCTATGAATGCCTATTATTTTTCTTCTTACCTTTGGCTTGAGTAGTACTCACAGAAATTGGTTTATCAACTTTCGTTGATGATTCACCTTTTTCAAACACACTGGTAAACTGTTGGATCAAATAATTGTATTCAAAATTAAAGTTAAAGGTTTAAACTGCAATTGTGTTAAAGTTAATTAGAGGGTTTGATTTGTAATAAGTTAATATTTTTATTATTAGTTGGGCCCAAGCCCATTAGGCCTATTGGACTTAGATATAAATAGTTTTGATTAATTAGTTTTAGGTTAAAATCTGATTATTTTCTAATTAGTAGTCGTACGTTTTCTCTATAACACACAAGGTTTTCATTCAAGGTATCAAGAACACACAAGGTTTTCATTGAATAATCAAGGGATTGGTATGTTATTCTAATCTTTATATCTCTTGATCTATATTGTGTTTTGTGATTGTTAATCAACTAGATTAAACTGGGATAACAAGTGGTATCAGAGCCTAAAGAATCAAGTTTTTGGATTGAATACAGTATTTATCGTTTGTTCACTGTTCATCGATTTTTCACTCTGTAAAAATCGATTCTTTGATTTTGTGTGTTTTATGCTTGAAATCGATCTGATTAGATGTGTTTTATGTTATTGAATGCTATCTGATTAGTTAATTGCTCTTAATATCTCAAATCGATTGGCTTTTGGAGGATTTTGTGAATTATGGGTTCGTGAAAAGTCGACCACTGTGTTCTTAAAATTGATTGATAAAAAAGTGATTTTTGATCATTAATTGATATTTGGGTTTGGTCGATGCATGTTTATGGGTAAGTTATTCTGTTTTGTTTATTGAAATTAAGTGTTTGTGTGAGTTTCTGGATTGATATGGGTCGAGACCATCAAGAACATACCGGTCGAGTGTTCATTACTCCATCCCGGTCGATATTTAAGTCTACAGTATCCCGGTCGACCGCATCACATTGGTCAATACACAATCCCGGTCGACCTCGGTTCACTTCGGTCGCTCGGTTAACACACAGTCCACACCGGTCGAATACAGTTTACCGGTCAACCCACTCACAATTATTATCGGTTGACTCATTATCGGTCGAATGCTTTACCGGTCGAAGATCAATACCGGTCGAATAGATCAGGTCGCATCTTACCGATCTCCTCACAATCAAATCGGTCGAAATACCGGTCGGTCAAATAACAGTCGATTCTCTTGTCCGGTCGACAAGATACCGGTCGAAGCACCGGTCGTGCAATATACCGGTCGACGTGTTCCCGGTCAAGCAAGTTACCGGTTCAGCAAGATCCCGGTCGACTTAATCTCTTTTGCGCCCTAAGCCTTTCGCGAGAACCACCCTTTGCGCCACCTGCAGTTCGCGCAAACTTCACTTTGCGCGACCCACATCTCACACAAACCTCTGTTTGCGCCACCCGCGGCTCACGCGAATTTCTTCTTTGCGCCATTCACTGCTCGCGAGAACCTCTACTTTGCGCCACCCGTGTCTAGCGCAAACCTCACTTTGCGCGACCTGTCTTTCGCGCGAGCTGTCCTTGGCATATATCCGATTTTTGCACCAGATTTAATTGTGTTTAATCTATTTGTGCTTTATACTGTGTGAGAGGACTGCATTTAACTATTTTTGGAAATTTATATTTCTGAAAATTTTTTAGTGTAGTCTTTATTCTAATTCTTGATTCTAACGATCTCATCTAGTTGGTTGTCTTGATACAGATAAGTTTGATTACTAACCATACAGCTAGGATGTTGAATCAGCTTCTCTCAATGGGCTCTCAGTCCAAACCTCCTGTCCTCATGGCTGATGAATATCAGCAATAGAAGAAGAGAATGATCCAGTTTCTGAATCACAAAAACAGAGACTATATGGAATCAATCATCAATGGTCCAGTAAATCCAAGGATCAGAGTACAGGGTCAAGCTGAAACTGAAACATCTCCAGAAATTCCTGATAGATTCGTCCCTAAACCTTATCAGTACTTTACTGAAAAGCAGAAAGAACAGTACAAGACAGATGAAGAGGCTCTTATTTATCTGACCATGGCAATTCCCAATGACATCTACAACCGAGTAGACAGTCGGAGCTCTTCAAAAGAAGTCTGGGATGAACTATCAAGACAGTTTAAAGGAAGTGAATCCTCCATCCAAGCTAAGCAGAATCTATGCATTAATACATACGAGGGATTTCACGTAAAAGAAGGAGAAACGTTTCTAGAGACCTACAACAGATACAACATCATTCTAAATGACTTGCGGAGGAACAATATCTCTAAATCATCTTCAGAGATAAATTACAAGTTCATCAAGAACCTGAATCCTGAATGGAAGAACTTTGCCATTAACCTTCAGATGTCAAAGAACATGGCTTAGGAAAACGTCACTGATATCTTTTCTACTCTTTCTCAGCATGAGGATGAGGTGAGAATGATTAATAACGAGTCCAATAATCTGAAGGAGTCTGTGGCTCTCATTGCTGGCAAAGGAAAGAGTTCAGTTCCGATATCCTCTGCAAGGTCAAAGAAAAAGATGTCTAAAGCTCTGGTTACTGAGGTTACTGAGTCCGAATCTAATTCAAGTGATGAGGAACTGGAGGTTGATTCTGATCCAGATATTCAGAAGTTTTCTGAGGACTTAGCTCTAATTACTCGACGATTCAAGAAGAGCTTTGGCAAGAAGAAATTCTACTCAAAGCCAAAGTATGACGGATACAAGAAAGAGAAGTCTGAGATGTGATACAAGTCAAGGCATGGAAGGAGAGAGGAAGGCTGAGAAGACAGGAAGGAAGATAGAAGAGAAGGAAAGAGAGAGGAAAAGTGTGAAGAAAGAAAAGATGAACAAGGAAGATGCTACAACTGTGGCAAATTTGGGCATTTCTCAAGAGACTGCAAGTTCAAGAAGGTAAAGAACTCAGAGTATTATGCAAGAAAGTCACTCATTGCCAAGAAAGCCACTCATTGCCAAGAAAGCTGAAGAAGGAAAAGTGCTGATGGCTGAAGAAGAAAACTGGTGGTTCCAAAGTTCCGATGACGAGGAGCAAGCGCATTTCACCCAAGTATCTTATATGGCAAAGCTGGATGGTGATGATGAAGATTCTGAGGCACAATTCGAAGATGCAAACTCTAAGGTAAGTGATAATTCTGAACTTATTGAATCTTTGATGGCCCAAATACATTGTATGAAAGATGAATTTGCTTTACTGAAAGGTAAACTTAACTCTGCACAGCAATCTGTCTTAAGTTTTCGTGATGAAAATGCTTTACTAAAAGTTGTTGTGGAATAAAAAGAAAAAGAAAAGGATGGTTTAAAAACTGAAAAAGATTCTTTAAAAAGAAAAATATCTGGTTTAGAAAAGGATCTTGTGAATCTTAATGCTGAAAAGGGTGAGTTTAAAATCAAATTTGAAGTTTATTATCAAGAAAGCAATGAAGCTTTCACCAAAATACAGCAATTGGAGGATATTAATATGAAACGAGGTCAGACTGAGCAAACATTAAATCTGTTGACCAATAAACTCCAGGATGAAAGATTTTATAAACTTAAACCAGTGTGCCAACTAATGAAATTTTGAAAAGGCACCGGAGCACTTATATAATTTTGATAAATTTGGCTCTGCAATCAAACCCATTCCTAACATTCGTGCCACCTTTGTTGAAGCAAGTACTTCTAAACCTTTTACAGAGACCAAAGGTCGAGAAGAAATAGGGAAGGACAAGTCTTGTGAAACTGATTCTCAAAATTCTTTTAAAACAGTTGGTTTTAAATACAGTGATTTGAACAAAAGCTATGAAACTCGAAATATCGAATTAACTGAGTTTGATTCACTGTTTACCACATCTTCAAAAGAATCAGTCAGCAATGACACAGTTCCACCTGAGACTGCATGCAAATATGATGAGTATGAATCGGATGTTGATCCATCTACTATACCATCAGTCTCAAATCCCATTGCTTCTAAACTTTTACTTGTTGAAGAGGTTGAAGAAGAAACTGTTATCATGAATGGATCTTGTTCTAAAAATGATAAAACTGAGTTTATTGAAAACATGACCGAGGAAAGGTTTTCTGAAATGATGAATGCCTCAGATTCTAATCCTGCTTCTACTACAAAGGAGTCAAATTCTGTGAGTGATCATATATCTGAATTGATGAAGCAAATTGATATGTTGCAACAGTCTCTTGATGAGGTTGAAGATGAAAACTTTGATCCTAAGTTTAAAATTGAAAATTCTTTGAAAGAAAATCAAGAGCTTTGCCCAGACATCAATGATTTGAAATTTACTTTGTTTTAAAATGCTTCAAATGATAAACAGATGTTCAATGGTCCAAGCTGGAAGGTAAGAACTAATCCAGAATTTGATGCTCCTGCAAAACCTTCAGTTGCTTACTCTGATTGTCCTGAATATCCACCGAGTATTTTTGAGATGGGTGAGACTTTAAGTAGCTCTAGAAAAGAATCACCCTCTAAGATAGAAACTAACAAGGTTCCTGTTTATGTTTCAGATATAAAAGGAAATGGAGTTGGGAGGAGTAAGAAGAATAAAGATAATAGTTTGAATAAGAATGATAGATTATCTAGTGAAACTTTTACTTCAAATAGTTGTACTTCAGACAGTGTTATTTTGAAAAGTAATTATTTTGATGAACATGAATTTAATATTTGTTCCGATAAATCTAAGTTTATGAAGTTTGCTCGAAAGAATCTATATTGCAAACACTGCTGGGATAACTCATTCAAATACTACTCCACTCCTAAGTCTAAAAAGAGTAAAAGAGAAGCTAAACTGAACCTTAATTCCAATTCTAATTCTAATTCTTCCACACAACCCAACGTGTTTCGTGCTAAGGTTGCCAATCCTAAATCTAAGAAGCATTTTCAGGAATTAAATGTTAAGATGGTTTGGAAATGGGTTCCAAAACCCCGATATGAATGGAGAGTGAAAGTTAAACCTAATGATATTCCTGAATTGCGTGAATCTAACCGCGAAGGACCCATCTTGATATGGGTACCTAAGCAAAACTAATTGTCTCTTTTGTAGGCCTGTCGACTGTGGGTGATCGATTCCGGATCTTCACGCCACATGACAGGATTCAAGCACCTCTTGCATAACTATGTGGAGGAGCCTGCCGTAGCAGTTAGATTTGCAAATTCTGAAGTATAGGGACACGTCAGAGGATATGGAAAGCTCAATAATGGTGTTGTGAAGATTCAAAGAGTGTTATATGTTGAAGGACTTGATCACAATCTGTTTAGTACTAGTCACTTCTGTGACATGAAATATCAAGTTCGCTTCACAACAACTCATTGCTATCTAGAGGATCCCGATGGTTACGAAGTCTTCAAAGCTGAGCGCCATGGAAATGTATACTATGTAGATTTTCCTACACTGTCTGCCACACGTCCAGTATGTCTACTAGCCAAAGCTTCTAAAGCACAATCGTGGATGTGGCATCGACGCTTGTCTCATCAAAATTTCAGATCTATAGCTAAGCTACAGAGACAAGGTCTGGTCAAAGGTCTATCAGAAATGAGGTTTGAGAAAGACTCACTGTGTTCTGCATGTGAGTTGGGCAAAATGAAGCGAAGCTCCTTCAAGTCCAAAGCTGAATCATCGACCTCATCTGCACTGGAACTTCTTCATATGGACCTTTGTGGCCCAATGCGAACAGCATCTATCAATGGCAAGAAGTATGTTTTAGTAATGATAGATGACTATTCAAGGTATACATGGCTCGAGTTTCTTCGCAACAAGTCAGATGCGCCAGAGTTGATTATCGCTTTTATAAAGCGCATCCAAGTATGTCTTCAATTGTTAGTTCGAACGATTCACAGTGATAACGACACGGAGTTCAAGAATGCCACCTTGCAGAGCTATCTTATCTCTGTAGGAATTTCACATAACTTCTCCGCAACCTTCACTCCACAGCAAAACGACATTGTTGAATGGAAGAACCGCACTCTTGTTGAAGCAGCTCGTACTATGCTTGCTTATTCAGATCTACCTATGTACATTTGGACTGAGGCAGTCGCGACAGCATGCTTTACACATAATCGTACCATTGTGGTCAAGCGCTTTAATTAAACATCATATGAGTTAATCAACAATAGTAAGCCTAACATCAAATTCCTTCGTGTTTTTGGTTGCAGGTGTTACATTTTTCGAGAGCGTCAATGATTATCAAAATTTGATAAGAAAGCGGATGAAGGATATCTCGTTGGATACTCTCTGACATCCAAAGCTTATCGAATTTACATTATTCGAACTAAGACGGTTGTTGAGAGCATGAATGTCTCCTTTGATGAGAATTCTACGAGGACTTCTGGACACATCAATTCAAAACTCGGAATTAAGGACAAAGCTTTTATTCTATCCAGAATAGAACCAGCTTCTAAAGGATCCACTTCTTCTAACTCTAACTCTACTTCATCTGAGTTAGATTTATTGTTTATTGATGCCTTTGATGATATTTGTGCAGATTTTGATAAAGGCATATCTACATCAATAACAAGCTCAGAGGTCCCTACCATTTCTGAAGACATGTCTGGACCGTCCGAAGAAGTCACTGAAACTTCATCTCCATCAGGTACAACTAAACCGTTAGTTTCTGACTCTACTAATGTTGAATTTGTCTCTACAGATAGTTCTTCTGGAAATGAAGTCATGAGTACTTCAACCGCTAGTCCAGAAGCTTCAGTATCAGAAACACCAGTACAAGATGTCTCGATTACATCTGTGGAGCTACCTGCCTTGCATGATGAAAACGATGCATCAAATATGCAACAAACAGTTGAATCCTTACCAAGCACACATCGTTGGACTAAGGATCATCCCCTGCATAACGTGATAGGTGACGTACAATCTGGTGTCACAACAAGATCTGGATCAGCGAATTTCTGCATGTTATCAAGCTTCCTTAGTTCCTTAGAACCAAAGAAAGCGTCTGAAGATCTACGTGATCCCTTCTGGATTTCTGCCATGCAAGACGAGCTTCTGCAATTCGAACGGAACAAGGTATGGCGCTTGATCCCACTACCTAAAGGTAAATCTGTTATTGGAACAAAGTGGGTTTTCAGAAACAAGAAAGACGAAGCTGGAGTAGTTGTGAGAAACAAAGCTCGCTTGGTTGCAAAAGGGTACTGTCAACAAGACGACATTGACTATGACGAAACATTTGCCCCTGTTGCAAGGATCGAAGCCATCAGAATCTTCTTAGCCTATGCAGTGCACAAAAACTTTATAGTCTGTCAAATAGATGTAAAGTCAGCTTTCCTGAATGGCGTTCTGCATGAGGAGGTCTACGTGGCACAACCTGAAGGTTTCGTTGATTCTCATCACCCTGATCATGTCTATGTTTTAGACAAAGCGCTTTATGGTCTTAAACAAGCACCATGAGCCTGGTATGAAACTCTCACTAAATTTCTCTTAGCTTCTGGTTTCAAGAAAGGTACAATTGATACTACCTTATTTCTTAAAAGGCAACGTGAGGACTTGATTCTCATTCAGATTTATGTTGACGACATAATATTTGGGTCGACAAATCAGAAATTTTGCAAGAAATTTTCAAAGATAATGGAAACAAAGTTTGAAATGTCGATGATGGGTGAATTGAATTTCTTTTTTGGTTTACATGTAAAGCAATTACCCGAAGGTATATTTCTTAATCAAGCTAAATACATAGAAGATATTTTGAAAAAGTTCAATATGTCAGATAGTTCAGTCATGAAAACACCAATGGCTACTGGTACACTCCTAGAGGCAGATCCTTCCGGGGAACCTGTTGATCAAAAGGTGTATCGTAGAATGATTGGTTATTTACTTTATCTGACTGCCAGTCGCCCAGATATAATGTTTCCCACATGTTTTTGTGCGAGATATCAGTCTAATCCTAAAGAGTCCCACTTAACTGCTGTTAAGCGAATCCTTAGATATCTCATAGGCTCTCCTAATCTAGGCCTTTGGTATCCAAAGGGTTCTCGTTTTGATCTAACCGCCTTTACAGATGCTGATCATGCAGGATGTAAGCTAGACCGAAAGAGCACCTCTGGATCATGTCAATTTATAGGTGACAAACTTTTGAGTTGGACCTCAAAGAAACAACTGTGTTTCAACATCCACTGCCGAGGCTGAATATGTAGTTGCTGCTAGCTGCTGTTCTCAAGTCCTCTGGATGAAGACACAGTTAAGGGACTTTGGATACAACTACAAGTGTGTTCCTATTTATTGTGATTCCAAGAGTGCAATCGCCATAACTGCTAACCCGGTACAACATTCGAAGACCAAGCATATTGATGTACGCTATCACGTCATCAAGGATCATGTAGAAAAATGTGACATTGAAATGCACTTTGTTCAAACCGACTTCCAGTTAGCTGATCTTTTCACCAAGCCGTTGGATGAAAAGAGGTTCCAATATCTCATCAGCAAACTTGGTATGTTGAACATGTCTTAGACCTTACTCATGTCTTAGACCTTACAACTGTTGCTAACAATCGAGGAATCATTTTCACAAATAATTACCATTATTTCTTTTATATGCAGGTATGTTCAAGTGACTATGGCTTCTAATCACATCGGATTAGAACCCGCACTTCAGTGCTTTATTATTCTGTTTTCATAAAAAAAAAACTGAAGTTGAGGGGGAGCTTAATCGCTTATAAGCTTAATTGAAAAACTCCTTAAGAGCTAAAATTGTCAAACTCTTTTTAGATTGAGGGGGATAATTGCATCGTCAAACACAACTATTTTGACTTCTCCGAAATTTTTTATTCTTCATGTAACTCTGTGCTTATTTGTGCTTTCATGTACAATAGCCTGTTGAACAGCAAGTTTTTTTTTAGGAAATTACATCGGATTCAGTGTGTGAGCTTAACAGAACTTCCATGGATTCACGATAACCAGTGTTTCCTACCTAGGAAGAATTCCCTGAGTGATTGAGGGAAAAGGGTCAAAAGAATTGAGTGATGGTGTGTGAAGAGGTAAAATGGAAAAGAGAGATTGGTTAGAAGTGAGCATTAAAAGAAAGAGGGTGAGTGAACAGAGTAAAAGAATATTAACCTCTGCACCAAACTTATTTTTGAGCCGGGCAGCCACATTATCTGTTTGGTTCACATTCTTTGGTGACCATCATTGAAATAGGCAACTAGCCCATGCCATCTCTTTCATACAACCCAACCAGCTACTCATTCTTTTCTCAAAAAGAGAATGTCTCATATTTTCTAGGGAAGCAACACATATGCTATTGGTTCTTCATTTGGAAGATACTAATATTGAAAAAGAAGGAAAGTTGCCCCACCTTCGAACCCTTTCTCATGCACATTGAGTCTTTGTATAATTTGTTGTTGTCTCAACAAGTTTACATACTTTGAGCCTATATTGAAAATCAATCATCTGTGATTAATTTTTTCATACACATACACGAGCACACAAAAATTTGTTTTCTGTCAGAACGTTCATAGATAACCATGTGTTAATCGATGATTGAATGGAAGACCTGGGGAGCCAACATCAAAACCAACTCCTTATATAGTAACTTTGTGTTACTCAGTAACTTTGTGTTACTGACAGACATTTTAACTGAGTCATTTGTTGATTCAGGGTTACCACATTTTTATTATTTGAATATGAAAAGATTGAAATAATCACTTTCTCCATTTGGAGAGACTGCTCTTATTTCACATAGGGTTTGTTACATGAAGACAGTGCTAAATTGGAGTCTTTAATGACAAAAGGGTGAGATTGTTTTGCAAAGTTTTGATGATGATGATTCTCACCACTCATAAAAAAGGGGGAGAATATATAAAAAGGGAGAATAATCAAAGAAGGAGAATAAAAAGAAGATTTCAAGAAGCATGAAGTAAAGATTGCTGAAGTTTTCAAAGATGTCAAAGTGTCGGAACTTATTTGATCTATTAAAATCCTAACTGAACATGATTGTCAGAAGGACACTTCAAGTTTTCGAGAAAAGTGAAGACCCGAAGACTATTGCCAAAAAAAATTTAATCTTGAATCAAAAGGGGGAGATTGTTGGATCAAATAATTGTATTAAAGATTAAAGTTAAGGGTTTAAACTGCAAGTGTGTTAAAGTTAATTAGAGGGTTTGATTTGTAATAAGTTAATAGTTTTATTATTAGTTGGGCCATAGCCCATTAGGCCTATTAGACTTAGATATAAATAGTTTTGATTAATTAGTTTTAGGTTTAACTCTGATAATTTTCTAATTAGTAGCCATACGTTTTCTCTGTAATCCTACATTCAAGGTATCAAGAACACACAAAGTTTTCATTGAATATTCAAGGGATTGGTATGTTATTCTAATCTATATATCTCTTGATATATATTGTGTTCTGTGATTGTTAATCAATTAGATTAAACAAGGATAACATAAACCATTAGAATTAAAAATGAATTGAGAATGATCTCGAAGTTTTGCATTAAAGTCAAATTGATCAACACATTCATCAAAACAACCATCGGAGTTTAGGAAATCAAACTCTTCATCAAACAGACAATTAACATCATTTGATTTAGAAACTTTGGAAGACTTTGAGAAATCAGTGTTAATAAAAACTGTTGCAAACACCATTTGTTCTAACCCAGTCAAAATCCTCTCTTCTACAATGAGAGGAGGAACATAAATCTTGCCTTCAACAGGTTTTGCCTCCATTTCCTCTTTAGAATAGCTTTGAAAATAATCGTTAGAAAGAAATTTTGATTGTGTAGAACTATAATTCAACCTCTCATATCGAAATGGAAGTTGCATTTTATTTTTATTCTTTCTTTTCTCAATTTCCTTAGCTTCATCCTCGTCTGACAGTTTTGTCCATTTAAGTTTGAGTTCAGGGTATTGAGGTACCAATTTAAAAAAACCAAAATCGTATAAGGCAGACACTTTGGAAATACCTTTTTTCAGGTAGTGCAGGTTATCATAGCCAAGACCCCAACACTCACCACTCTCTTTTGGTTTGTTGAGATGAATGGTTTTCTCAGTATGACAAAGAGTATAAAGTTTCTCTTCCAAACCACTCACTTTCTCAACCAAAGACTTGTTTCTTTCTTTAAAGATAAACACTTTTTTGCAACTTCTTTAACCTCAAGTTATTTTGATGATGTTTCAGATAGTTGTTTATGGATTAAAGTCTTTTCTTTAGCACTTGTATCAATATTTTTGTGTGAAGCCTCAATCAATACGTTCTTCTCAGTAATATCATTGTTGAATTTCAGTATTGATTGGTTTTTCTCTTTAATGATACCTTTTTCGCGTTTAAGTTTAGATTACAAATACTGAAGTTCAATCATCATGGATTGCATTTGATTTAGAAAATCAGATTCAGTCATATTATTTACCTCTTTAGTATCCTCATCATCAGAATCTGCTTCAGTGACATTCTGACCCATGAAGCACATGTGTGCAATTTCCTCCTTGTCAGAATCAGGTTCAGAATGATCCAACCAGTATTCATCTTCAGCCATTAATTCTTTGCCAACTTCTTACTGCTTGGCCAAAAGCATTTTGTTCTTATAGTACTCTGAATTGCGGACCTTCGGTTTCCAACAATCCTTAGCATAATGGCCTACTGTTAGTGCACGGATTTGTTGGATGCAAGATTATGAAGTTTGAAGATCAAAGTAATGCAAGTCAAAGCTCAAATTCAACTCTCAAACATGAAAGTCAAAAGTAATTGTGTTTTTGTTTCCTTGTTGTTGTTGGTAGGTATAAATACCTTTAGTCTTTGTAATCTTTGTAAGAAACGAAGTGAACGGAGCATATGAGAGAAGACTTCATTGTTGTATCTTTTATAGAGAGAAAGTAGAGTGAGAGAGTGTAATTGTAATCTGTGAAGTTTTATTCAATGACATATGATTACGAATTGATCATCTTGATTGTTATTAGTTTTTTTTACAATTAGAACTTGATAATTTTGGGTTTACCAATTGGTATCAAAGCAGATCCGAAATGAAATCAAGAAAATATCTAAAGTTCGTACTCGTCTAGTGGTTTAGATTGAGTAATTATTTTGATTGTACTCGTCTAGTGGTTTAGATTGGGTATACCAATTTGTAAGAGTAATTGTTTTGATTGTACTCGTCTAGTGGTTTAGATTGAGTTTGTATAGGTTAATTCGAGTTTTGCACTGTAATTGATATAAAATTTGGAATTTGTACGTGTATTTGAGTTCACGAGTTAGTCGCACTGTATTTTGATTTGATTTGTAATAGTCAGTGTTCTTTATCGAAATTCATTGTTTGAATTCGATTCTAGAAGTATAGAAGAGTGAATTGTCGAAGTTACAGTTCAAAATTCGAAGAGTAGATAGGTTTTTGAGAGAATCAGTGTGGTTTTTCATCCAGATCTGAGAACGCCCAGAAATCATGAAGAACTCACAGATTTATATTAGATTTCGCATAGTTGTTGTTTCTAAAAATCACAAGGAAAGAATCCGCATGGATAGAATTCGCAGATGGTTGTAGTGTGAATAGCATAGAATTCGCATTTGTGTGTTTTGAGAAAAGCTAAGGATTCGCAAGTCTTGTCTATGAAAAGTTTTTCAGAAAAATATTTCAAGGAAAGAATTCGCAGACATTTATTTTTGCGAAAAGTTAGATTTTTTTTAAAGGCAAGAATTCGCATATCTTCTTATACGAATTCTTAGAATTCGCATAAGTCTAAGATACGAATTCTTTGAATTTCGCAGATGTGTATCCTATGAATTTTGTTTGTTTCGCATAAAAGTGTTTAATTTTTTTTTAAGTGTTGGATTCGTAAGTGTCTATCTTGCGAATGTTGATTTGATATTGTTTGCGAATTCTTGATTTCTGTACTTGCGAATTCTGAAGTTTGTTTTTGTACGAACTCTCTGTGTGAGAATTCTGTGTGTATCACAGTGATTTGCGAATTCCTTGTACTTCTGTGTATCCTGCGAATTTCTTACTTAAAGAATTTTAGAAATTTCATTTTTGATTTTCTTTATCTGTGTTGGTTGATTTCATTTGGACTAACGATAAAATTCAAGTTCTTTTTGTAAACAAATTGAAAGTCCAAGATCTCTAAATCTTTAGAGAGAGAAAGTAGAGAGAGAAAGTAGGAGCGCCAAATGTAATCAGATGTATTCAAAATGTGAGTGTCAAAGTTTCTTACAAGACACAAAGGCCACAAGGGACTTAAATACCCTTGGCCAATATAACAGATAAAGCTAACTAAACACAGTATTAGCCAAGACAGATAAATACAATGATCACTACAAAATATGACTCAACAATCTCCCCCTTAGTGATCATTGACGCTCTTCTCTTTGACGAAGTCTATTCAAACCAACTAAAACTTCTAAGCGTCATAGAGTGGAGCGGAAATTCAATCTCTCTTGAATAGTATCCAATGTCTTCTTGAGAAGACGAATTGCATCATTTTCAAACAGAAATGTTTCTCTTCTTGTTTCCAAAAATCTTCCTTGAGTTTCTTTCAGACGTTGCTCCAACTGAAGCTTGATCACCTTCAAAGTTCCATAAGAGTAATGTGCAATTTCTTCAAATCTAAGAAAACATTTTTCATTCGAGCCATTCTTGTACACAACTCCATATGGATCTTCAACAATGGTGAGAATATGATATGACTCTAAGTTTGTCAAGCTTCGGTTGGGCCTTAGAAGATTAACAACTGGTTGAAAACTTTCGACAGCCATCTGAAAGTCAAACACTCTGAAGAATCGGATTTGCCGTCGAATAAATCTTTTAATAGCAAACAGTGCTTGAGACACATCCTGAGTTCTGCGATAAAGATTTCTAAAATGATCATATAAGAACTCAATATCATCAATAGAAAGATCAGTGAAGTCTGCTTCTGAAAAGATATATCTCTTGCAATCTCTTCTTTCAACTTCAAACTCTGGATACCAAAGATTAACTAGCTTGTTGATCGTAACACTGATAACTCTAACAATCAAGTGTGGAGAATGAACAAGATCATTTCTTTTTCGCTGGCACTTGATGAGCATCAATTATTCATACTGATATGCCTCTGACTCCTTTTCAACACCAAGTATTGCATAAATGTTGATCGGCCTTCTTCTAGAAACAAAGATATTTCTCTGAGAATCTTCTAAAAAGGCAGTTTTTAACCTTGATGCCATATACCGATGTTGAAGATTTCTTTGCCTCTGCTATCTTCAACATCGGTATATGGCATCAAGGTTAAAAACTGCCTTTTTAGAAGATTCTCAGAGAAATATCTTTGTTTCTAGAAGAAGGCCGATCAACATTTATGCAATACTTGGTGTTGAAAAGGAGTCAGAGGCATATCAGTATGCAGTTTTTAGAAGATTTCTTTGCCTCTATTTCTAAAAAGGCAGTTTTTAGAAGATCTCTGTACAACATATCTGTAATCTCTTCATCCTTAGCGTCAAAGAATACAAAACCATCTTCAGTATCAGAGATAATGACTATGTCATCACAATCTTCTTCTTTAACTTGGAAGATCTTCTTAAATCTCGTGTCATCATCATCATCTGAGTTAATTTCTATAAAATTTGCAAAGAATGACCTCATATCATTTGCTGCTTCTGATTCTTCAATCTCAATAGGTCTTTCTGCAACAACAGGAACAACATACACAACAATCTGCATATTATTCTCAATATCTTGCTCAGAAATGTTTAGTACATTAGACATAGAAGATAAATTGATATTTTCAATCATCACATTCACAAGATCATTGACACTGCAATCTTGGACATTATCAGTACTCTTCTCTTTATCAGTTGCCTCTTCTTGTAACTGATCTTCTCTAGCTGAGGAAGATCCTTCCACTCTCTGTCTCTTATTCATCTCCCCCTCATGACCTTGAGGATCGGGATCATCTTGGTCATGTCGGTGTTTAAGAGACGGATCGACCTCAGATCTGCAACTTTTTTCATGAATAACAAACCTGTTAGACAAATCAGAAAATGCTTGAGTCATTAAAGACTTAAGATCCTCAAAACTTGTTCTAACTTCAGATCTGAACGCATGGAACTCATTAGTTAAAGCAGTAAGTCTTGCAGAATCAGATGTAGTAACTGGAGGCGGTGTAGGCTGGAAATTCCTTAGAAGAGAGATCAAATCCTGATCTTGATGTTCTGGCGGAGACATCGAAAGAAGGCGAGCATATAGCAAATCTGTCAGCTCTGAAATTGGAAGATCTGATACTGGAGTGCTAGAAGATGAAACAGGAATACGGGTAGATGAAGAAACACCAGTCGACTGCATAAACAACGGAGGTAGAGGAATAGACATGATCGATGGAGCAAAAGATTGAACAGCAGAAGACGGCTCTCTAAAAACAACCCCAGATGGCCGTCTGAAAGGAATTACTTCAGGGATTGAAGATGTGTCAATTTCTGGCATCTTACCCTTGAAGAAAGTACGTAACTTCTGTATTTCCGCATTCGTATGTGCATCAAACTCATCGCTCATTTTCCGAATCATTTCATTCAGAGTAGAAAACTTTGCAGTAGAATCATGAACCTCGACTGAAGATGGGGAAATAGAAGAAGTTAGTTCGATAGAAGACGAAGAAACAGTTGTAACTTGAGCTTGATGATGAGTTGAAACATTGTGAAATGCTAGATCAAGCTCATCCACATGTAAATTGGCAACTGATGCATTAATAGGAACAAAATCTTCTGCAGACAATTCTTCTTCTTGAATAATCACTTCTGGTTCCTTGAATTTTCGTCCATAAACCCTCAGAGTCGGTTGATCAACGTCATCACCATCATCACCATCATCACCAGAATCATCATTACCATCATCACCAGAATCATCATTATCATCATCACCAGAATCATCATTACCATCAGTAGCATTAGCAAAATCAGCAGAAAATACAGCATCAGATTCAGTAGCAATATGATTAGCAGCATCAGAAGAATCATGAATCGGGGAGTCAGTAGCAATTTGAGCAATTACATCTTCAATTTGTTGAGAAGTGACATCTGCTTGAACTTTTTGATGTTCAATAGTTACCTCAACTTTTTGTTCAACAACTTTGTTGACCTCTTGTTCAGAAACAGATACTTCAACTTCAACTTCTTGATTAGCAGGAACTTCAACTTCTTGATCAGCTTCCAGAAGTATTTCATTATCCATGCAATATTCAATAATACTTTCATCTAAAGGATCTGCATAATTCACAATAAGCTCCGAAGGAATAGGCATGGAATAGTCAAAAGTCCGCTTCACCTTTTGGATGTAAGTCATTTATGTATCAGGAACTTGTGGCCAAGATAATCTTCGAGGAATATCCGGATTGCTTTTGAGTTTGCTTATGATGATAAGCTTCAAGAATCGAATGAATGGAATAAACATGCGTTTCTTGTTGGTAAGCTTGTCATGCACCACCTCCGAGAGTTCGGTCCAGAAAATGAATGTGTAGTCGACATGCAAGTCATAGACGACTGCATGGAACAAACGGAGATACAGTAGACTTGCACTGTCCGTGCCGGAATGTTTTGACGTTAGGCACCTGATGATGACAGAGAAGAGAGCATACAAAACTAGAGATAATTTAGACTTATCAAAATCACGCACTTTGTCCAAAGTCCCAACATATCCAAGATTCCATATCCCTTCAAATTTTACTCTTCAGATGGAAAGTTGTCATATGTAGTTCGGCCGGGTCTGGAGTTAGGCTTAGGAAGCTCCAGTATTAGTCTGAGACACTTGTATGAAAGAAAAGAATCATACTGATCTACTTGAAGCTCAAAGCGGTGCGGACGAGCCAGTTCATTCTTTGTAATTGAATGTCAGGCTTGCTGAATGTATACTTCTGGAACTTCAGCACATGACGAAAGAGCCTGAGCAAGTGGATGTCCTCGTAGAATTACGCAAATCACCGGATGTATTTTGATTCTGTCGAAGTCCACAAAATAATTGTTGGGCTTGTAAGGCAAAAATTTACATCAAAAAAGGGAAGACATCGTTCGGCGTTCGGTGAGATGCAGAAAGATTAGCTCCAACTGAAAGAACAGAAGGCATCGGCATCTCAAGCGATGCTTGATCAGAAGGATCCTCGAGAAGTACATTCTCGTCTTGAATCATTGGATCTGTATTGGTTTTAGAAGACAAAACAGGAAAAAAACACAGAATTCCTAAGGTAGGTTTGCGCACCAAGTTAGATGCGCAGACAAAGTTTTGCGTATTTAACATGATACGCAAAAATAGGTTTGCGTATCAGGCATGATACGCAATATGAGGTTTGCGTATCTAACTAGGTCCGAAAACAAAACCTGGAAATTAAAACACAACAAAACACTAAGAATGGTTTGTGTATCAAGAAGGATACGCAAAGTACATTTTGCTTATCCAACAGGTTACGCAAAAGAGACTTTGCGTGTCCTTAATGTTACGTAAAACAAACTTGAACAAAAAAACACAAAAACAGAAAGTTTGCGTATCAAGTATGATGCGCAAATGATACTTTGCGTATCCAGTTAGATGCACAAAAGGTACTTTGCGTATCCAGTTAGATGCGCAAAAGACACTTTGCGTATCTAACATACTTGGTACAAAACGCAAACACAACTTGAACAAACACACAAAAAATACTGAGGTTTGCGTATCAAGATAGATACGCAAAGTACACTTTGTGTATCCAACGGGATACGCAAACTGGACTTTGCGTGTCCTGATGGATGCGCAAAGTACACTTTGCGTACCAACACTTGATACGAAAACCCTAGGTTTTCGGGAGATCGAACCGAAAAACTTAAAAACACAAAATTAAACCTATTTAACACAAAATAAAGTAAAGAAAACTCATACCTGAGGATCGAAATACAAGTCTAAGTAAAACCCAATACTTGATTTTGAGCAAATAGGATCGAATCTGATGATTAGAAGAATGATGAAAAGTGAAAAACGCGAAACACAGTAAGGAATCGAATACTAAACAATACTAAAATTACTACAAATCAATACAAGAAAATAGAAAACATACCTGATTCGAAGAATAACAAACTTAAATCAAACACAATGAAATGAAGAATCGGCGCACAGAGGGAAAGAGGAAGATGAACAGTGTAAAGAGGTCAACAAGCGGGAAAAGAAAAAATGAAAATAGAAAATGCTATTTAAACCAAGAAAACTAAAAGTAAACTAAAAGTTAAAAACATAAAAAAATACCAAATAAAATAAAAAAAATACTCTAAAAAAATAATACCTGAATACAGTTTACTCCCCCTACACAAATGCACAAAACTTCATCTGTTAGTTATATCAAATGTGTAGAAATATCTGAAATTCTTACCTGTTGAACTTCTGATCAGCACAAATATTTTTTACTTACTCCCCCTCAAACAAAGAACTGGTTCATAAAAAACTTTTCAGATTGGCTCTCCCCCTCGAAATAAGCGCATATCATTTAACAAGAATATGGATACACAACCATATAAAATCAGTGTAAAAAGAAAATGATACTGAATATAAATTTTGAAACAACTGAACATATAAAATTTTAAACACTAAACAAATTAAAGTCTACTCATTAAAAATTCACAGATTTATCAATCAGTTGAAATCAAGCATATGTTGTTGGATGCAAGAACAAGTATAATTGCATATCAAGTTAAAACATGTTTAGTTTCAAAAACTTCCATCTATCTATTTAGTGTGCTCGCATGTGAACTTCGATTAGCTTCAAGAAAAATGCAGTTCTAAAAATATTATAGAAAACTTTGCATGTACTAACACTAAGCCACCAAAAATTAAGACTTTCACAAATTTACAGGTTTATCGCAACTCAAACATATCACCAAGTATCATGAGATGTGTGCTCATTGGCATCTTTTTAGCAGTGTGCACATTGGCATCTTCACATGAATGTGCTCTTTGGCATCTTTTAAGCGTTGTGCACTTTGGCATCTTTTAATCAGAGAGTTCATTAAGTAAAGAACATGCCGTAAACGTAACTTTTTATCTGACCCTATTGCAGGATTTGGGTCAGCCACTCCCAGACTAGTTGGCCTTAGGGGACTAGGTGTCAAGCACCCCTTGGAACTTACTTTCCTGAATCAGAAAGGCTATATCGACACATCCTAAACCCATTCATACCAGTAGAACATGACTTTCGATCTGGTTCTATAGTAGGATTTGGGTTCGATCACTCCCAGATCAATTGACCTTAGGGGACCAGATGACAAGCATCCCACGAAACTTACTTTCCCAAACCAGAAAGGTCACAGGTACAAACTTTTTAAACTCAGAGATTTCTGTATTTTAAGAATTTATAATTCATCTCAATCACTCAGATCAATGCCTAAATGCTTAGCCCATATTTTCATTCCGATCTATAATTCTGATTATTTAGGTACTCTAAGCAAAGTAAACTATAAAAAATTATGACTCACATATCTTTAAAGCAGTATCAAAACTTACAAACATGTTGCTGACTTTTCGACTTTTGTAAGACTTGATTGTTGAACATATAAAACTTTAATATAAACAAAAAAACTTGTAAGAGATCCTAGACATACGTTTTATTCAAAAGAAAGAAAATCTGTAAAATTTTATTTTATAGAATAAAATTTGTAAAGATTTAAACTTTTAAATTCAACATGCCTAATTTTGAAAGCAAAAAATAAAAACATTTTTCATCTAAGGCTTTTGTAAAAATATCAGCAAGTTGATATTCAGTTGGTACAAAATATAATTCAATAGTACCTTCTTCCACATGATGCTTTATGAAATGGTACCGCATATCTATGTGCTTGGTCTTGGTGTGCTGGACCGGATTGACTGATATGGCAATTGCGGACTTGTTGTCACAATATATTGGCACTGTCTTGTATAGCATCCCGTAATCCCATAGTTGTGTCTTCATCCATAGGACTCGAGTGCAACAACTAGCTGCAGCGACATATTTTGCCTCTGCAATCGAGATAGAAACAAAGTTCTGCTTCTTCGACGCCCAACTTATCAGTCTGTCACCCAAAAACTGAAGATGACCTGAAGTACTCTTCCGGTCCAACTGATTACCACCAAAATCACGCCCTTGGAGCTTGTTTCAAGCCGTATAGTGCTTTATCGAGAAAATATACGTAATCTGGACGATCTTTGTCAACAAATCCCTCTGGCTGAGATACATATACTTCTTCTTTCAGCTTGCCATTGAGAAATTCCTTCTTGACGTCCATTTGATATACTGTGAAGTTGCGATAAGCAGCGAAGGCAAGAAACATCCGGATAGCTTCCAATCTGGCAACGGGTGCAAATGTTTCATCGTAGTCAATACCTTCTTCTTGTTGATATCCTTTGGCTACCAACCTTGCTTTGTTCCGCACGACGATACCATCTTTATCCTTTTTGTTTATGAAAATCCACTTAGTGCCAATAACGCTTTTTCCTTTCGGCCTTGGTACAAGTCTCCAAACTTTGAGTGCGTCAAATTGATTGAGCTCCTCTTGCATTGCTATAATCCAGTCTGGGTCTTCCAACGCTTCAGAAACTTTTGTTGGTTCAATCTTGCTTAAGAAGCAAGTGAAAAGACATTCGTTGGATGTAGCCGTCCTGGAACGTGTAGACACACTAGCTTGAGGATCTCTAATAATTTGATGAATTGGATGAGATCTTGTCCATTTTGTGGTATGAGGGAGAGGATCAATGATGTCTTGAACCACTTCTAATTTTGGAGAGGGAATTTCATAAGCTTCTACATCAGTTGAAGAAATAGAAACAGTTTCAACTTGAGGAGGAGGTATCTCAACAATTTCTGTATCAGATTCGGGAACAGTTTGTTGAATAACATCATTTTGTACTTCTTCCTGAACTGATTCCTCTTGAACAGGTTGTTCTTCTTGAACTGGTTCTGATTGTACATTTTCTGATTAAACAGGTTCTTGTTGTGCCGGTTCTTGTTGAACAGGAGGGACTGGAGCAGCGTCATTTTCAGAGATAGATGCAGCGGAATTTGGAGTAGATGTGCTCTCAGTTTCTTGATTCAAAACATTTGAGACATTTTCAGAGTTAGATCTAGGCACGTCATCATAAAAAATTTCAAACAGAAAATCAAGATCAGAAAGATTAAGTGAGGGAGTAGAAGAATCCTGATTAATCGGTGAAAGAATAGGTTCTGAACTGATTTGTTCAGAATCTGAATTTCCAGTAAAAGAGGGTTCTAAGCCTGAGTGACTAGAAACCAAATTAACAGCTTCGTCAAATTTTACATTGACACTCTCTATCACCTTTCTTGCAGAGATCAGAAAAACTCTATAAGCAGCAGAGTTTGAAGAATAACCCAGAAATACACCTTCGTCTGCCTTTGGACTAAACTTGTTAAGATTATTTCTTTCATTCAGAACATAGCATTTACACCCGAATGACTTGAAATACTTGATGTTTGGTTTGATACCGTTCATAAGTTCATACGGTGTTTTGTTGAATCGACGATGCAGAATTGATCGGTTCTGAGTATGACAGGCAGTTTATACGGCTTCAGCCCAATGAGACAAAGGAAGACCTGAATAAGTAAGCATTGATCTGGCAGCCTCTACAAGCGTTCTGTTTCTTCTTTCAACAACCCCATTCTGTTACGGTGTTCTGGCAGAAGAAAACTGTTGTTGTATACCTTGATCCTCGTAGAATGCGTGAAGAGTGTTGTTCTTGAATTCAGTGCCATGATCTGATCTTACCACTTTGACTTGCTTTTGCTTATTCGTTTGGATTGTCTTGATGAGAGTGATGAGAACTTCAAGAGTTTCGTCTTTTGACTTGAGAAATTTTACCCATGTATATATGGAGTAGTCATCAACAATCACCAAAACATATTTCCTATGACCTAAACTCTTCGTCTTCATCGGACCACACAAGTCAACATGCAAAAGGTCAAGAATAGCTGAAGTGCAGTGTTCAGGCTTTGGTTTGTGAGATGCTTTCTTCATCTTACCTTTCTCACAATCCTGACAGAGATGGTCTTTCTGAAAACGGAGAACTGGAAGACCTCTCACTGAATCATTTTTGACCAGGCGATCCATATACTTGAAGTTGAGATGACCTAGTCGACGATGCCAAATCCAACTTTCATGAACTGAAGCTTTAGACAGTAGACATATGTCTGATGGGATGTTAACTTTGGAAATATCAATGGTATATAAGTTGGATCTTCTTTTTCCCACCAGTAAATCTCTGCCACTCTCATTCTTCACAACAAATCTTTTAGATTTGAAGCTGACTTCAAGATCTATATCACAGAATTGTCCGATGCTGAATAAGTTGTGACTTAGGCCTTTAACGTAGCTGACTCTCCTGACTGTTATATTACCTTGAACTAGATCACCATAACCAAGAATTGGAGCAGTCTCACAATTTCCAAACTTAACACTACCGCAACCTTTTTCTTTAAAATTGGACATAAGTGATTTGTTGCCAGTCATGTGTTTAGAACACCCCGAGTCCAGATACCATAAATGACTTAACTGCATTCACAGAAACTACACATGTTTAGGTACCCATATGCTTATGGGTCCCTTGTTAGATTTGTGTCTTTTGTTTTTCACAGAATTATTTTTCAAACAAGCATGAAAGCAATTATCAATAGAAGATAAAACACAATCATCAGAATCAGAACTAGAAGAAACATATGAGATATTCTTTGATATATGAAGCATTTGCTGAAATGAATATTTTGGGTTTTTATTACAGGAAGAAAATGTATCAGTATCACAAAGAGTTTCTACACATTTACCTCCTAAAAGTTCAGATTCTGGAGTTTGCTGTTTAATCCTCCAAATATGCTTTGGTGACTTCCTCACAGTCCGATCTGAAGAAGAAAAACTAGAAACATTAGAACTTTCAAATAAGACAGTATCATGTTTCCTTGACTTCTTTGATCCTCTTCTTTTACGCTTCTTTTTATAATATTGAACATTTAGCGTTAAAGAATTATCAATAATTGAATTAGAAGAAGAAACTTTATCTAAGAAATCAACCTGAGCATTAGACATTGATGAACTAGCCTCGGAATGAGAATTCTCAAAAATACACAAGTCTGGATGAGGTTTGCGCATCCCATTGGAGGCGCAAACTGAGCTTTGCGCATCCAATTGCGTGCACAAACTGTCAGTTTGCGTATCCAACAAGGTGCGCAAATGCACACTGTTTTTCAAAACTTTAGTATTTTCCTTAGAATCTTTTGAAAATCCAGAAGAAATTTTATCTTCAAAACTTGTTTTCATTATAAAAAGAAATAAATCGTTTTCTAAACAAGTTTGAAGATTTTGTTCTTCCAATCTATCTTCAAGATCAACTATCTTACCTTCTAACCCTAACGGGGGAATATATTTCCTTGAATCATAAGAAACCGGAGAAACATTTTCCCTATTAGCATTAGTATATATATCAACAAAATCAGTTGGTAATGAAGATTTATTGGAAGAATTGATATTTAAAACATTTTGAGATTTTCTGGATTTCTTAGATTGATCAGGAAAATACTTTGCATTTTCAGAGGTGTAAACGAATGGCATTTCCATCCTCTTGTTTTTCATTCTTTTTACATTTTCATCTTCCAAAATTTGTTTCTCAGTTGTCCAAAAGAATTTAAACTGAGGAGCATATCTTGCAAGACTAAGATGATCATATTCATATAAAGTAGGAACTTCGATTTTAGCATGATTTAAAAATTGCGGGTTTTCAAAACCAAGTTCCCACTTTTCCTTTATAGTTTCTTCACTTCTCGGTTTGTTCATGTAAATGGTTTGCTCAGATTGTTCTCTTTTATATAATTTCTTTTCTAGAACAATTATCTTATTAGAAAGATTTTGATTTGAAGAAGTCATTTCAGTCAAATAATCATGATAAGTCTGTTTTGAATTTTCCAATTCATCCAGCTGCTTTTGAAATTTCTCTTTTCTGTAAATTAAAATTGACTTTTCATGTTTTAGAGAAATTTGCAGTTTGTCGATTAAAACAAACTTTTCTTGATTTTCTAACTTTTCAGAAGTAAACTTTGAACCCAAATCATGCAAAGCAGTGATAAAAACATTCATTTGAGATAAAAAGAAATCATAGTTAACCTCAGAAATTACCTCAAAACCATCAGATGAGGTATCATCTTCCTCATCATCACTTTTATCGTCACCAATAAAGCATATGGCTGCAGTCTCCTCATTCTCAGCTTCGTTGTCCGAATGATCCAGCCAGTACTCTTCTTCAGCCAACAGAATGGTTCCACTTTCCTTCTTCTCAGCTAGAGCTAACTTCTTTCTATAGAAAGCAGCATCTTTTACCACTTTGACTCTGCATTCCTTAGCAATATGTCCAGGCTTTCCACAGTTAAAGCAAATCATCACCTTTTTCTCATCCTTCTTCTGTTCAACCAGCTGAGCTGGTTCATACTTAGGAGTGTATGTCTTTGACGGAGCACCTGGTTCTACTTTCTTAGAACCGGAAGTAAACCGAAGGTTGTTTGAACCAGATCCGTGCTTGAATCTTTTCTGATAGTGCTGAGTCAAAAGTATCATGGCCTTTTCTAGTTCTTCACATTCATCATCCGTTGATCCATCATAAGCTGATTCAGTTAATGCTTGCTCAGCCAGTTGGCTAGCCATAAGTGCAATTGGATCTACGGTCATAGGCTTATTCTTCTTTTCCATCTTTGCCTTCTTCTCCATCACCATAGATTCATCTGTCATTAAAATTTCGTACAACTCCTGAATTGGCATGGTAGAGATTCTAACATCGTTTCTCATTCTGTGGCATGACTTGTTCCATTCTGGTTGTAAAGCATTCAGAAATTTCAAGTTAGCCTCCAATTCAGTCTTCGTAACTTTAATCTTGTATAAATCGTTGATGACAGCCCAAAATCGGTCAAATACACTCTTCAAGCTTTCTCCATCCTTAGCCTTGAACTTTTCAAAATTGTTCATATACCTAGTTTGACGCAACTTAGTTGACATTGCAGTACCAAGCATAATCTTTTCAAGTTGAGTCCACATCAGCATTGGATTATGTTTGAAGCAATCGATTCTGTTATAAATGGAGTTGGGAAGAGCAAGGATCAGATTTGATTTGGCCTGACTGTATGCTTGATAACGAAGGAGCTCATCAGCATCATATTCCCTCAATGCTTTTTCAACTGTTGTAGCATCAGTGTTTGCAGTAGCAGGAATAACCTTCATTGGCCTTTCCATTGGACCCTGAGTCAAAGACTTCATCATATTGTCCCCATTCGGTTGTCTTTCAATGAAGTTGATAAACCGATCCTGCCACTGTTCGAATTCCTTCTCATTGATTAGTATCGGTGGACGTGTATCAGATCCCAATGCGGATCCTTGATGATCTGAGAACCTGACTTTGCGTAAGCAGAGTGATCCGTGAAACTGACTGAAAATCCTGAAAACCACTAACACACTAATTAGAACACAAAGAACTTGCGCAAAGTAATATGAATCTTGCGCAAACCTATATGAATGATGCGCAAATCTGCATGAACTTGCGCAAACCACAGAACATCAAAAATTTTCGCAAGATTGAATAAAATTTAGAAAAAATACCACGAAAATCACACACAAATGCTCGAAAACAACATTCTAACAACTTTTTATTATCAAACTAGATTAAAAAACACTAAATCTAAAATTCTTGAATGTAACAGTACGATTGACGAGTTTTTCTGAAAAAAACACAAAATCACAAAATCGAGAATCAAATCATAGTTTTTATGCACAAATATATGAAACAAATATGATCGATTACTCAAGACGAAGCTAATGAACACAAATTCGCACAAATTAACCAGAAACCTAACCAAATTTGATGAATCAAGCAAAAAACGAGATTTTCTTGAAAAATCAAGAAAATCAATCAAATTCTCTGCTTAATCTACAAATTCAGTATCTAAAAACAAATTCTCTCAATCCTCTCAAGATCTAGTATGCTCTGATACCAACTGAAAGTCCAAGATCTCAAAATCTTTAAAGAGAGAAAGTAGAGAGAGAAAGTAGGAGCGCCAAATGTAATTAGATGTATTCAAAATGTGATTGTCAAAGTTTCTTACAAGACACAAAGGCCACAAGGGACTTAAATACCCTTGGCCAATATAACAGATAAAGCTAACTAAACACAGTATTAGCCAAGACAGATAAATACAATGATCACTACAAAATATGACTCAACACAAATATTCAAGATGAGTTTTTCTGATGACGAAGAAAAGATTGCAACACTCAAAGCAGAGATTAAAAATCTTGTTTCATTAGCTGCATAAATATCATGATGAAAAGAAGGTACTGAAAGAAGAAATCAATGCATTAAAAAAGATCAATGAGGATCTTCTGAAGCAAATCTCTGACTCTCAGTATTTGAAAGATGGTGAAAGCATTGAAGAAAAGGAAAAGAGTCTGATTACTGAAAACACTGAGGTACAGAGCAAGATCTCAGATTTAGAAGACCTAATTGTCAAGATTCAACAAACAGAGTGTGTTAATGAATAGAAGTTCTTTGAGTTTTAATACTGCAAATTGTTGAAGAAAGATCAGATTTTGAAAAAGAAAAGAAAGAGTTTGCTAAGAAATTCACAGAGTTTTCCAGGAAGAGTTTTGAAGAAAAGAAGATGGTTGAGCTTAAATGTTTCAAGCTTTCTCAACAAGTTTCTGACTTTGAGAAATTGATTATTTTAGAAAGGGAAAAATTTGCCAAGGAGAAAAAGATCATTGAACAGAAAAATTGGAATCTTCAAGGAGCTATCTGGTCAAAGAACAAATGCTGAGAAGAACTTTGATGATGAAAGAAACATTTTTGAGGCAGAGATAAAGAAGCTGACGGAGAAATTATCTGAACTATCCACAAGTGCACTGAAAGAGCATAAAACGAAGTTTGAGTTTCAAGAAAGGATTGATCTACTTGTCAAAGAATGAGGCAGTTATTCTTCAAAGATAAAGGAGCTTGAAGATATTATTTCCAAGGTGGTGGTGACTGAGCAAACGAACAGAGTAAAAAATCCACACACCTAGAAATGGTTCAGTTGGCTCTAACAAGACAACTTCAAGCTCACATCAGAAAATTGTTTCTTCAGATAGGTCAGTTAACTCATTTGATCAGATTCGTACTACTAACATTTTCTTTCATAGAAATGTAGATGGTTCAGATACATTCAAAAGAAGGAGAAGAAGGAGATATAAAGAGGAAAAGTTGGTTTGGAAGGTAAAACCAGTTGATGATGAGAAGAATGATGAGAACAATGATGAGAAGAAGGATGAGAAGAAAGGAAACAAATCATTTTTACATGCATCAAAAGCCAAGAAGAACAATGTGCGGAAAGATAAACCTAATCTTGTTTACTCGAGAGATCAATTAATCAGGTTGCCTAAAAAGAAGTATTGTTCTTACTGTCGTACTTATGATTTTGTTCATAAAACAAGTGATCATTACTAGTATGGTTCTTATTCAATTACTCCTAATAGAACTGCAACTCACAAACATGAACCCAAATATCAGTGGGTACCAAAGCCAAAGGATACGGAACATAATAGAATCTGGAACTGACAATACGCAGATTGTAGAGAGAGAAAGCTAGAGAGAGAAAGATTGTATGAATTGTGATATGGAATTGAATAACAGGTTGATTCCCAAAGGATTTTCCACACTTATAGCGCTTTACTGGCTCAAGTTCCTTCTTCTCCTCATTCATGTTCCCATACTTCTTCTCCTCTGGCCGTTTCTCCTCAAACCTTTTCCTTTCAACTCTCTCCTTATGCTCATAGTTTATGGATCCCGATGAGTATCTCTACTGTTTGACCCTAGTTTCTTGTAGAATTTCTTCTGGAAAGCTTCGGTCAACAGTCGCATAGCTAGCTTTAAGTTCTCACAATCATCAGAATCAGAATCCTCCTCACTTTCAACTTCCTCAGATTCAGAAATAACTACTTTCTTTTTCTTCTTCAAACTCGCTGACTTTTTCTCTTTCTTCTTGACAACTAATGCAACCGTATGTGCTACCAATTTCTCAGCTTTCTTATTTTGTTCTTTAATCTCCTCTATCTCCTCCTCGTTCTGTCTCAAAGTCTCATAAACCACATGGAATGGTATCTCATCTAGATCTTTCATCCGTCTCGTTTGTCTGGTAAACCTTTTCCACTCTACCTATAGAATGCTCAGGAATTTCACATTCAGATCAATCTGAGACTTCTTGACTTTGTTCTTGCTCAGCTCGTTCAGAAGAGTCACAAACCTATCATAAGTAGCCTCTAAACATTCACCTTCCTTTGCTTTGAACTTTTCGTAGTTATTCAGGCAGTTGGACACATTCATCTGATTACCGATCTTAGACCCAAGCATCATTTTCTCAAGCTGATCCCACATTTCTTTCCCCATAGCATTATAGCTGTCTATCTTGACATATATCTCGTTTGGAATTCCTTCTAGAATGAAAGATCTTGCCAACCTATCAACTTTTAGCCTTTTCTGCTGTTCCTCAGTATAATCTTCTATTGGCAATGGATACTCTTTGTTTACAACTTCCTCTCCATCAATTTCAGTAGTTTGAATCTTGGTCGGAGGTTTGATCACCCCTTCTTTCAAAGACAGTCTGATATAATCACCCAAATCATTTCGGTCAATGAAGTCTAAGAATCTATCCTTCCACTACTCATACTCTCCCTTAAAAAGAACTGGTTCTTTCAGGTCTGTTCTGATAGCAAGAGCCTCCCTTGAAGTCATCCTGACAATGTACAATAAGAAATTGAAATGATCGTTAGTTCAAAAGAAATCAATATACAGAAAAACGTAGATTTTTTTTTCAGAAATAAAATATCCAAAAATTTCCTAAGGATGAAATTCGCACAAAATCTCAATTCACAGAACACCAATAATTCACACACTTCATAATTCTTACACCAAGAATTCGCATAAGAGAAGCAAATCGCACACCACAATTCGCAAGTGCCTACATGCGAGTTCTAAGAATTCGCACAGTACTATATGCGAATTCTATACTTAAAAAAATTCAAAGAACATCAACTTTTCGCACTACATGTACATACGAATTCTATATGTATAATATATTTCAATCTCGAGCAATTCGTATCGATACGAATTCTAGCCTTAGAAAATTTTCCAATTTTTCATGCGAAATCTGAGCAATTCGAATATACCCTTATGCGAATTCAAGGAATTCGTATGACACTCTAATGCGAAAACCTTACTTTTCGCACGAAGGTTTATGTTAAATTTTTCCTTCAACCAACTTTTCGTATATGAGAGTTATGTGAATCCTGATCAATTCGCACATAACCTTATGTAAATTATGTACTTGTAAATTGTTAGACAATTTTATGCGAAATCACTTATGCGAAATCACTTATGCGAAATCCTTGAATCTTGCGAGTTCTTCATAAATTATGCGAGTTCTTCAAAGATTTATGCGAGTTCTTTAGATCTCAACTCCGAAAAACACAAATTCAGCCTAAAAACAATCCAAATCCTTGAATTAAACCATGAAATTTTGTCAATTTGTTCTCGATCACACCTAGAACTGATTACAAGAAATTCACACAAACATACAATTCGATTAAGATACAGTGCTTTCGACTCGTACCATTCAAAACTCACAAAAACAACAAATTGACCAAAATTTACAGTGCAAAAGTGATTCAAATCAATACAAGATTAATCCATATCAAAAATTGACTATTATGGAACCAATTAAACTCAAAATTACAAGGTAAATCATTAAACTCGATCAAGACTCAGTGAACATGGTGCGAAGACATTTTCGATTGAATGATTTCTTTTGAACCTTGCTCTGATACCAAATGTGTGTCCCACAATGACAAGTTCTTATCATAAATTATCAATCAAGATGACAAGATTAATCGATCGAAACAAATTTCATTAAGATTCAATCACAATTCTATTTGTACAGGATGCTCTCTGATCTTTCTCTCTCTAAACTCAAACTTTCTTCTAGTCGTATGAGTCTACAAGCGAAAATAATACTAAAGCAAAACACTTAAAATACAAGACACTTTGAATTTGACTTTATTACAAAAGACTTTAACTTTAGCTTGAGAGGCTTTGACTTGAGCTTTTGACTTTGACTTTCATCTTTCATCATCATGATCTTGCATCCAACATATTTGTGCACTAACAGGGGTCAATATCAATGAACCTTATACCTCTTCTGTCGACTTGGGTATTTACCTTTTCATGCACCTTCTGTGCGTCCTGATATTTCCATATTAATAGGTCTCTGTCGAGCAAGTCTTGGTGAAGGAGTTTATCTATCTTTTTGGAAAAAGTTTTTTAATGAAATAACATTTAGACGGTCACTCTCATTATCCCTTAGCTCCTTTATCTTTTCTTTTAAAGTTTTATCAAGTGAGATAACCTTTTCTTTCAAGGATTTATTTTCAGAAATGTGCTCAGTCACAAGAGACTTATTTTCAAGGTAAAGCTTATCCTTCCCTTGAGTGAGAAGTCTAGATTCTCGCTTATAGAAGGCAAGCTTCTTCTCGAACTCTGAGCACGTATTTTTGCAAGCAATGAATTCCCCTGAAGTTCAAAAAAATTGTTTTCATAGTCATGAGAGAGAGAGAGAGTCACATGTGGACACCTCACTGTCAGCCTCAGAGGACTTGACTTCTGCCATCCTACAAAATAGTGTGTTTGTTTCCCCTTCATTAGAGGATTCGTCGGTTACGAGATTTTCTTCTTCGGCCATTAGTGACCTCTGCATGTAGTACTCTGACTTTTTCCTGAAAAAGGCAACATCTCTGACTATCTTGCCTCTATTGAGGTTAGTTATGCACTCGACTGCAAAATGTCCAGGTTTTCCACATTTGAAACAACCCTCGTTCTGCGGAGTGTTGGTCGTAGTTTTATCACCTCCTCTGTTGTTAGTCCTATGGGCACTACTCAATGGGAACTCCACAGCCTTATGGTGATCTACATACCTTCTATCGTCTCCTCTCTTCTTCTGTTGTTTTTGATCATCAAACTCTTCTCTACCAAGATTCCTCTGCTCATACCCACCAAAACATCTTCTATCTCCTCTGTCATCCCTCTTATCTCTTCCTCTGTTGAAGATGGACTTCTTCTTCAAGATTCTCCAGGGTCATGGACCGACCATAGAACCCTGTTCAATAAATGGAACGCATTAGCTGTCCGCTGTCAGGTTGGGCAGTAAGGGTAGGAGAAGGGCAATCACTCATTCTTAAAACTAGCGTTCTTAAGGCCAAAGAGTTAGCGGAAAAGGGGGAAAAGCTCTCCGTTCCTGTTGTACTCTTTAGTCATAAGAGCCAGAGTCTTGACCATTGAAGCCATGTCCATTTCTTCCTCTGAGCTGTCCTCAACCTCACTCTCAGCAACTAGTACTTTCTTCTTCTTCTTTAGGTTTTCCTCCACAAGTTTTCCTTTATTTCCCTTTTCTTGAACCTCTGTGGTTTTTCCTACCAAAGCAAGAGGTCCACCAACTTGGGTTTTGACTCTAGAGATGCGATTTTCTTGACTAACCAGTGTCTCAAACAGGTCAAATAGGGACGAAACATCAAGATCCAAAGAAACATGACATTGTTTTCTTCAGGAGTTCTGTGGATGCCATATCTCTTGCATTTTGTTGATCCATACTCTCTCCGTGATTTGATAATGACCCTTTTCTATACTTAGTGAAAATTACGTTTAACATTATGTATTAGTGTTTTATCATCAGCGATCATAATGAGTCTGCTCAGTTGTCGCTGATGATCTCTCTTGTAAACATTCATATATATTAATGTTTCACCAACAACGATCTAATAATGAGTATGTTCAACATTCCTGATGATTTCGAATGTAAACAGTTAGACGTAATCCCTGAAGACAAGTTTCGCGACAAAAGATGTTCACTACTGAATCGAAGAGGAAGCTGCTGAACAAAGATAAGTCTACTCATGACCTGATGCAGATATCAGTGAAACCAAGACAAGTCTACACATGCGAAGAAACTTGAGGAAAAGCTTCAGCGATAGCTGAACTTCTTTGTATATCTGAATGAAGAGATATTCAACAATTGATGATCACTTAGTTTATGTCTCAAGTCTCTTTTTTCTTTCATCTATCTAAATATATAGAAACCCTTGTTTTATATATTCTCCCAATCCCCTATCCTCTATTTCTAGTGAAACATTCTTAGTGATTCTTAAGTTTGTTTAGATTAGGTTTTACTTAATCTTATTCCACAACAAACTTGTAAATTGTATTTTATTTATCAATAAACAACTTATTAAACTTTAAAATTATGTGTTTGTATTCAAACCCCCCTCCCCCCTTTCTACAAACTTGTTCAGCACCTTCGGGACCAAGAAGTGGTATCAGAGCAGATTGTTTAATCTCATAAACAAGATCTTGCTTTATTCTCTTCCTTGCTATTCTTAATATGGCATTCAACACAAACACAAACTACTATGATAATGGTTCTCTCTCAAAACCTCCTCGATTTAGCAGTGATAACTTTACTCTTTGGGAAAATCGAAGGATGCTATTTCTTGAAGTTGTAGATCCCACTATACCTGAATATGTAGCAACTCGTCCTTATGAACCCTTCACTATTATAGCTGAAGTTCCAGCTACCACCACCACTCCTACTTTCCATGAAAGATATGCTATTAAAGAAATAAGACAATGGAGTGATGAAGATAAAAAGAAAGTCGGTTTAGATGCTAAGGCAAAAACCATCATCTCTATGGCTCTGCCTGATGATGCCTTCCATTCAATCATGCATCTTAAAACTACCAAAGAAATGTGGGACACTATATGTGTTCAATATGAAGGTACCACTGAAGTCGAAGAAACCCGAAAGATTAATTTGGTAAGACAATATGAAAGTTTTATCGCTCGTAAGAATGAATCCTTATCTGATGTTCACCAGAGATTTAACTGTCTAATCATTGATCTAAGGACTGCTGGTACGACCTATTATAACTCTGACGTCTTAACTAATTTTTGGAATGTCTTCCTAAAAGTTGGGATAGTTACTCAATGTGTCTTAAGCTGACAAAAGACTTAAATTCTCTCTCTCTTAACATTATATGGAATATTGCTCAACTATGAGCAATCAAATCTCCTAAAGAAGAATCTTGTAAAAGATTCTCTAAAGACTCCAAAAGCACTTCTGTTGCTTTAGTCTCTTCATAGATCATTCCATCTCAGCGATCTACTCTTACTATCACTGAGTTAGATTCTGACTCTGAGGAATTATCAGACACTGATCTTTCAGAGTTTGATGAATCCTTAGCACTCTTGACAAAATCTATCAAAAGGTTTGCAAGAAAGAGCAATTTCAGGAGAAATAAGCCTCTCTCTATATCTGACAAGCCAAAATTAACCCTCGTTGATAAGGCTACTGCTATATGTTATAACTGTGAAAAGATTGGACACATTTCTAAAGAATGCAGATCAAAGAAAGTGTTCAAACCTTCTACTTCCAGGAAACCCAGCGATAGCAAATACCTTAAGCTAAAAGAGAAATATCAAAAGTTGAAAAACTGTAAGCGCAAAGGTAAAGGTCTTATCGCTAAAGTGCATGACTAGGTTGATTCTGAAGAATCTACTTCTGATGAAGAAGAAGTTGCTAATCTCTGTCTTATGGCTGAGATTAAAGAAGAAGTGGAAGAACCAACAGAAACTTCAATGAGCTATATCTTCTCTCAGGTATCTATCTCTACAAATTTCTCTCTTTTTTAAGCAGAGAAAAGTCGCGTTGTAGATGTGCTGACAATTTATTTGTACAATTCACTGAATGGCAAAACTCTAGCTGAAAACAAAAATATTGTTTTAATCAAACAACTAGAAAAATGTCAAGAAAAGATCAGAGAACTTACTCTTTTCGAGGAAAGTTTAAAAGAACAAGTCATTGTCAATGAAATTATCAGCATTGAACGCGAACTAGCCATCGCTGCTTTAAAAGAAGAAAAGCCAACTTTTGAGGGATGGTGTAACTCTTCTACCAAAATCACTGAAATCGTCAGGTCTCAAATCCCTAACAGTGATAAAACCGGTCTTGGTTTCTGGAAAGAACAGGATTAACCTAAAGAAGACAGTTTCATGCTTAAGTTTGGAATGTTTGTCTCTTCTATCCCTGAAACCTCTTCTACTCAGTGCTCTTCTTACTCTAATCATATTCCTGAGGACTTATAAAAAGGCTCTAAGCTCGCTAATAAACGAAAATCAATTTCCCATCCTCAGAAGGCTACCAAGAAAGCAAAACTGAAAGTTCATTCCAAACCTTCAGTAAGTCAATCTTACACCTCTGGAACTAAAATCATTGATATCTCTCAGAGATCAACTCCAAAGCTGAAAATTGATCTTAAGCCTAAGAAATCTGAAGAACTGAAAGTTCCTCCCAGATCTTATGATAAAGGTATTCTTGGAGAAGGCCCTGCTCATCTCAAGTTTTCTAATCTTACTGCTCATGGTTCTAAAGCCACCATTAAATATAAAAAATGTTATCATTATGGACTCACTGACCATAATGACAGTAAATGGCCTACTGCCACAAAAGCTGATAAGATAGCTAAAGTGAAGATGAATGCCCCCAAGGCTGAGAAGGTCACCAAAGCTGAGAAATCAACCAAGGTGAAGAATACCACTAAGGTTAAACAATTAACCAAAATGAAGGTTACCACTGAAGCTGAATGATCAACTGCCATGAAGATTGTTGAACCTTCCATCTCCACTAACACTGTTGGACCCATTGAAAAGTGGTACCAATCAAAAATTAATCTTCCTTATGTTTGTAGGGAGCGAAGGGTATCTGGTATCTAGGTAATGGATGTCTCGACACATGACTGGACAAAAAGACATGCTTACTGAATACAACGAAGAGAAAGGTCCCTCAATGGCCTCTGGTGGAAATGGAAAAGGATATACTTGAGAGTTTGGTGTCCTTAGCAATGGGACAACTACCTTCAGAAGAGTCGCTTACGTAGATGGACTGAAGCACAATCGTCTATGCATCAGTCAGCTATGTGACAAATACTACGAAGTTCGCTTCAATAAGAAAGGATGTTTAGTGATGAGTGAAAATGGAAAACTTGCTCTCAGTGGTTAGCGTATGGAAAATGTCTATGTAATGGACATGGACTCTACTACCAATGAAAATCTTTGTTTTCTCTCTAAAGCCTCCTCTGATGTCAACTGGCTATGGCATAAAAGGCTCTCTCATCTCAATTTCAAAACCCTGAATTCTCTCTCTACTAAGGAACTGGTCTCTGGTCTTCCTCAGCACTCATATGCCAAGGAATCTCTATGTTCAACATGTGAGAAAGGAAAATAGACTAAAGCTAGTTTCAAATCTAAACAAATTTCCTCAATGACAAGTAATCTTCAACTATTGCATATGGATTTATTTGGCTCTGTCAATATCCAATCCATAGCTGGAAAGAAATATACACTTGTCATCGTAGATGAATAATCTCGCTACACTGGGGTAATCTTTCTTCGCTGCAAAAGTGACACTCCAGAAGAACTGATATCTTTTGTTAGAAATATGGAAGTGTTGAATAATCTTAATGTTCGCTCAATAAGAAGTGATCACTGAACTGAATTCAAAAATAGTTACCTGAACAAGTTCTTTGAGAGTAAGGAAATTCTCACAACTTCTCCTCTTAAGAACTCCTCAGCAGAACGGTGTCACTAAAAGAAGAAATAGAACGACCATTGAAGCTTCCAGATCAATGCTCAGTGATACTCATCTCCCTACTCAGTTCTGGGTTGAAGCTGTCAACACAACATGCTTTACTCAAAACAGATCTCTGATAGTAAAGCATTTTGGAAAGACATCTTATGAACTATTTTATGGAAGGAAACCCTCTATCAGTTTTCTTCATATCGTTGGTTGTCAGTGTTACATTTTAAACAACAAAGATGCTCTTGGAAAGTTCGACACAAAAGCTGATGATGGAATATTTCTTGGATATTCCTCTATCTCTAAGGCCTACAGAGTCTTCAATAAGTGAAGACAAACTGTAGAAGAAACAATTCATGTCACCTTTGACCAATCCCGTTCAGCTAATTCTAAACCTGTCGCTGACAATGAAGAACTAAATGCTTAGATGTTCTCGCATTATAGAGAAACAAAACCCTTCTTCATAAACCATCAGCACACAAATCATCCAGTCGCTGATGATGATCCAGACATCATACCACCTAATGTTGAATCCACCTCATGGGTTTCAGCTAAGCCTCTAAACATTCTCCCTCCATCAGATCTTCCCTTGTCTGAAAACCTCTAATTGAACAATAGTCTATCTTACACTCATCAATTAATAGCTGATGAACCTCAAGCTTCTTCATCAGTGAACATTTATATTGTTGATCCAACTCCTGAAGTGAGCGATAATGCTCCTGCCCAGCGATCGAGCAAAGATCACCCCATACTCGATCCCGATGCAGGTATTCATACTCGACGAAGTTCTGGTAATATTTGTCTCTTTGTCAACTTTATTTCTTTAATAGAGCCAAAGAAGATTGATGATGCCCTCAGAGATCCAAACTGAGTTATTGCTATGCACGAAGAGCTAAATGAGTTTGCTCGAAACAAAGTTTGGATACTCGTTCCCAGACCATCTGATAAGACCGTTATAGGCACTAAATGGGTGTTTAGAAACAAATTAGATGAACATGGGACTGTAACCCACAACAAGGATAGAGTTGTTGCTCAGGGATACAGGCAAGAGAAAGGCATAGACTATGATGAAACCTTTGCCCCTATGTCTAGGCTCAAAGCAATTCGACTTTTCTTAGCTTATGAAGTTTACAAATACTTCAAAGTATATCAAATGGATGTAAAATCAGCATTCCTAATTGGAAAGTTGAATAAGGAAGTCTATGTTGAACAACCCCCAAGGTTCTCAGACCCTAAGTATCCAAATTATGTATATAAATTGGATAAGGCTCTCTATGGTCTAAAACAAGCCCCTCCTGCTGGGTATGACACTCTCTCTTGTTTTCTTATCTCTGAAAAATTTGAACGCGGTAAAATTGATTATACCTTGTTTTTCAGAAAGATGAAATGTCACATTATTCTTGTGCAAATATATGTTGATGACAATATATTTGGTTCTACTAACCCATCTCTTTGTACTCGTTTTGCTGAAAGGATGAAGAAAGAATATAAAATGAGTATGTTAGGTGAACTAACTTACTTCCTTGGACTTCGGATCATGTAAACTGAAAAAGGTACATTTATCAACCAAGGTAAGTATGTTATAGATATGCTGAAGAAGTTTGATCTTACTCAAACTTCAGTGATGAAAACTCCTATGGCACTTCCTCTAACATTAAACAAGGATCCATCAGAAAAACCTGTTAATGTCACTGCCTATAGAGGAATGATAGGCACCCTGATGTATCTTACAGCGAGCCGACTTTTCATACTCAATTTTCTTGATCTGATTTCACTTTTGGAACTGCTCTGATACGAATTGTGTGTTCCAGATTCTAGTTTCTAAACAAGATAATCAAACAAACAAGATTTAACAAATCAATTACCTGTTTGATTTCTCTTTCAAATTCCACAATTACAACGTTCTCTCTCTAGAACACTCTCTCTCTCTCTCTACAAAACTTTCTCTCGAATATAACTTTGTTAACTAACTCTACAAAACTGAAAAAATAAAATCTATTTATACCAAGTCCTAATACAAGGAAACTAAAATACAAAATACAGATACATTTGACTTGTATTACGAAAGACTTTGACTTTGATGAAGGTTGACTCTCTTAGCTTTGACATTCTTGAATTTTGACCTTCAGTCTTCTTGATCTTGTATCCAACAGATTTATGCTCTAACAATGTACTCTACATGTCTTTGTGCATGCTATCAATCTGAAACCAAGAAGTCCTATATGATTGTTGTAAAAGGAATCTTCAGATATCTGAAAGGAACTCCTAACCTCGGTCTTTGGTATCCCAAAGATTCATAGTTCGATCTAACTGGATCTTCATATAGTGATTTTGCAGGATGCAAACTTGATAGAAAAAGCACCAGTGGTGGATGTCAACTTCTTGGAGGAAAGCTGGTAAGTTGGACAAGTAAAAAGCAAAATTCAGTGTCCACTTCCACAGCTGAATCTAAGTACGTAGCCACTAGTAGTTGTTGTGCTCAAGTCTTATGGATGACAAATCAACTATTAGACTATGACCTTCAACTATCAAAGATTCCAATCTAGTGCGACAGCACTAGTGCCATCACTATAGCAAACAATCTGGTTCTACACTCAAAGACAAAACACATCGAGATCAGATATCACTTTATCAGAGATCATGTGATGAATGGTGATATTGAACTTCAATTCATCCCTACTGACTATCAGCTCGCTAATCTTTTTACCAAACCTCTTGATGAGACAAGATTTAACTTTCTCATCAGTGAGCTTGGAATGCTGAATCTTGAATATTAAATATTCAGCTTTCATGCATTATGTCAGTGATACAGAGTTCCCCTTCATCATCTACTCTCTACCTAAATATCTCTGACTCTCGTGTATGTTCCCTCATTCTCTCTCATTGAATATCTCATTCAGTAAAACGTTTTTCAAAAAATCATCAATCACTGAAATTCTTGAAGTGGTTAAAAGCTACTTGATAAACAAATCTTATCACTGATATTTCTCGTTAGTGATCCTTTGAAAAGAAAAATAATCTCTGATTTGTTATCAGTGATACTCTCTAAAAACAAAACATTTTCTCTCTCCTATGACGTCATTCTAAATGATAATCCATGGCATGCCTTTTTCTAACACGTTCGTCCGTTGCACTTCATATCCAATAAATTTCGTGTGACGTGTCCGTGTCATGATGACCTCCTTTTCCCACTCTAAATTCTTTCCCTCTCCTTATATAAGAGGAATGCCATTTACATTTTTGCCTTTTACGCTCTCAAAAACTTCTAAGGCAAGTAAAAGCATTCTCGGCATTCAAGCAAACAAAAACACACTCTTCAATCTCCAAATCATCAAGAGCATATGGTTTTTGTTTCTTCACATTCTTTCCTCTCAAAACACTCTTCAATCTTAAATATCTTCTTATTTTGGATTTAAAAGTGTTTCTTACATTAAAATCATTTCTTTTGATTTTAACTTGTTCAAAAACATTTGGTTTTTAAGATTGTTCTTTGTTTTCATAAAGAACAATTTTTTATTCTAAGCCCTTTATTCTACTCTACTTCTCTATTCTAGAAATAGCCCAACCTACACTTATTGCTTCGAAGAATGTTAAGTTTGCACTTACAGACTCTGTAAATCCTATGAACAACCACCTGGCTCGGTTGGACTTTGAAGCTAAAAAATACCCACATCTGGTGGAAGTTGTTGCCTTTCTGAAACAGTCATGCATAACATATGCTCTTACTGTTGACTCCAAGCCATCCAAAACACTACTTCAGCAATTCTAGTTTATTGCTGATAAGAGCTTACTGACCAACAAAAATGGTGAAGTGGTCCCTGCCATCTATTTCCAGACTAAACATTGCCCCGGTAATCTCACTGCCTTTGGTATCCACAAGGCTCTTCGATTCCCTGCCAAGACCACCAACGGTTTCGACTCTCTTCCCACTGATGTTGAACTCATCCTATTTCTGGATGACATGGAATACACTTGGGACAACAAGCCTCGCTCTCATATTCCCAACAAGAAGTTGACTAAAATCCTGAAGGCAAACATGCCTTCAGAGATCAACTACATCTTCACTCATATTATTCAGAGTATGAGTGGAAAGATAGGATCACTGGACCAGGCCAGCAAAATGCAGCTACAAATGGGATAGTCGGTGCTTGCTGGAAAGAACTATGACTATGTTAGAGCGATCTTTGACGATCTCTTGTCAAATATCGAGAAGCCTGAAAGTGATCCCAATATTCCCTATGTTCGTTTCATTTATGCTTGTCTTCACTTTATCCTTGACAAGAAGTACGCCACAACAAATGATGGTAGCTTCTCACGGGTTGGCTAATGAGCGCTGGACATCAAACTTGCTGAAAACTAGGTATGTCTTTCTACTCTACGATCTCGTCTCTCTCTCTCTCTAATCTTCGACTTCAACGGCCACGCAGGACGTTCCTTCTTCTGCTAACCCTGCCACTACAACCTCTTCCAAGCGACAGTCTACAACTCTTTCTGGCCCTGCTAAAAAGGCCGAAAAGACCAAAGAGTCAACCCCTTCTAGTAACTTACCTGAGGTAGTTTCTCAACAAACTACTTTGGATGGATTTGTGGGTCGCTCCTCCACGTCAGCTAACACAACAACAACCGTGTCAGTGACGTCAATCGCTAACACCACACCGGTGACAACCCCACTTTTCTCAGTTCCTCAACAACCACCAACTGAGGTAGTTTCCACTATCACCAGTGTTCCCTCTTGTTGGGAAAATCAGAAATGCTAAAGTATGGTTAATGCTGCTCATCAAGAATTACTACTGCCAGTACATCATGATTACTACTGCTAGTAGATTTTACTACTGCTAGTAGTTAGTACTGCTGGAGTTAGTACTGCTAGAACAAAGTTACTACTGCTGAGCATGGTTAGTACTGCTCAGAGTATTAATGCTGCTTATATGATGAAGATCAGTATGGCAAGGATGACAGCTGGATTGAAGATATTCATGGAAGCTTAGAGATAATGATGGAAGATTATACTGAAGATCTTTTATTATTTTGTAATTATCTTTATCTTCAGTATATGTATAGAATAGTTTGTTTTTCTTTGGAAGTAACATTCATTCTGAGTTTTTAGTTTTGATAGAGAGAATCAACCTCAAGGTTAGATCCCTAATTATAGAGAAGTAGAATTCGTATTGGTGAGTCTGTTCATCAATATTGAGGTTGTGTGTAAAAGCTTGTGACTTTCAATCATTAAATAAAGTTTGCAAGTTGTTCATAATATTTACTGTTTTGTTTACTGTTTTATTGAATATCAAAGTGTTATTCCGCAAATTTCTTTGATATTGTTTTCTGAGAGTTTATTCTTGTTTAGAATTAAGATCCTGACAAGTGGTATCAGAGCCTGTATTCTCAGAAATCTTATTCATCATGGAAAACACAGTTGAATGAAACAGTACCTTGGTCTCAAAGGTTCCAATGCTCAGACCTAATGAATTCGACATGTGGAAGATCAGAATCAAGCAATACATACTCCTCACTGATTATTCTATGTGGTACATCATTGAGAATGGCCCATCTGAAGCAGGAAAGATTGGTGCTGATGGAAAGAGGACACCTCCAAAAACTGATGCAGAAAGAAAGTCTAGACAGACAGAGATGAAAGCCTTGAGCACTTTGCTCTTGGCTATTCCCAATGAATATCAACACCAATTCTGCAATTGCACTGATGCACACATGCTCTGGAATGCTCTAGAGAAGAGATTCTCTGGTACCAAAAGTACCAAGAGAAATCAGAAGGCCATACTGAAGCAACAGTATGAGAACTTTATGTCAACCAAGAATGAGTCCATGACTCAAACTTTTGACAGGTTCAACAAGCTAATTGGTGAACTAGCTACAGTTGGAGTACAAATTGATCAAGATGATCTAAACAGGAAGTTCTTAAGGTCCCTGGGTGATGAATGGACCATGTATACTGTCTCTTTCAGACAGAATGATCAACTGGAAGAAAAGGAACTTGATGATCTATATAATGATCTAAGAGTTTTTGAATCTGAGGTAGAGGCTAAGAAGAAGCCTTCTGGGTATGTTCACAATGCTGCACTCCTATCAGCATCAATTGATTCTACTTCCAACCCTGAATCAGTTAGTGCTGCTAATGGAACAAATCAAGAAAAAGCACTGAATCTGTGTTTGAAGCCTTTCTGTCCAGTCATGGAAACTATTCTCTAATTAATGATGACTTGGAACAACTCCATCCAGATGACCCTGAAGAGAGGGACATTAAATGGCAGATGGCCATGCTCTCTATGAGAGTTAAGAAGTTCATCAAGAGAACTGGGAGGAACAACTTCTCACAAAGAAGAGAAGATGGAGCAGGTTTTGACAAGTCAAAGGTGGAATGCTATAAATGTCACCAGAAGGGACACTTTGCTAGGGAATGCAGAAGTGGAGTGTCTCACAACAACAACCACCAACAAGCACAGTCTGGAAGCTTCAATAATAACAGAAACTCTGCACAAGCTCTAGTCTCTCAACAAGGTATGGGGTTTGATTGGAGTGATCAAGCTAAAGAGGTTATCCAAAACCAAGATCTAATGGCAGAGGTGTCTAATCTCCCAACAGAGGTAACTTCTAATCTTTGTTCTCAAAATTGCATTAACACTGTTAAAAGGTACAGGGATCACAATCAGAACATGAGTGATGACCTTAAAAGATTAGAAAAGGACATAAAAGATTATGTGAGGATTGTTGAGAGGTTTGAAGATCAGATTAAGAGTTTTCAAGCTAATGAGCTTCAACACTCATATGACACAAACTACTGGAAGTGGGAGAAGAATGACCTAGAACTTCAACTGACCAAATCTAAAGAGGAGAATGATAAGTTAAGAGGAGAGTTAGCTAAAGTCAAGCTAGATGTAGAAAAGTTTTCCAATGCTTCTAAAGCGATGGACTCTTTACTATAAACTCAGATTCATGATAGACTGAGAAGAGGAATAGGGTATAATACCACACCACCACCCTACAATAACTACTATATCCCTCCTAGTTCAGACTTGTTAGAGACAAAGGATAGGAAGGACCTGCCTGAGGGAGCCACTGAGATAGATCTCTTAGATGAAGTAGTTGTTAAGGATAAAACTGAGAAAGAAACTGTCAAGAATAAGGACAACACTGTGAGTGGTGAGATTCCTATAGAAAATCACATAGTTACCAATGAGGGATGTGGAAAGAATTGGGTCAAGTCCAAGGAGATAGAGAAGACTGAGGGAAAGAATAAGAAGGTTCATGATAAGCAGACCACTATTGTGAACCCTATCCCTTGCAACAAGTGTTCATGCAATAAATCTGAGCCCAACAACATGATAAAAAGAGGGGTAATCAGAGAAACTGGAATAATATGTGGGCACAAAAACAAGGGATTGATCTGAGTAAAATCAATAGACCAAAACCCTGTTCTATTTGTGGAAAGCTAAACCACATTGCCAAATACTGCTATTTCAATCCTATGAACCAAAGGCTGAATTTTCAGAGACCTACTCGAAAACCCTTTGGTTATAGGAAGAAAGAAAAGAACCATGTGGCTAAGAAAGTTGCTAAATCTAAAAGCCACATGAAGAAAAAGAATGTGGAAGACAGTGTCAAGATCTGGATACCTAAAAGCACTAAAGTTGTTAGTACTGCTACCACAAATAGTGTTGCTGACAGTGATAGTGCTGCTAGAAGCAATAATACTGCTACCAAGGTTAATACTGCTAACTCTGTTAGTACTGCCAACAAGGTTAATACTTCCGAACCTGTTAGTACTTCTAACCTTGTTAGTACTTCTAAAGATAGTGTTGCTTCTAGTATGAGTGCTTCTAGACCAATAATCTTGACAAAGTACTCAAATAATAAGTGTTCTGATTTTAAAAACCTCATCAAAAAGGAATGTAAGTATTTTGATGAGAAAGGGAGACCCAAGACCACTTTGGCTTTAGTTCCCAATCAATACTAATTGTCTAATCTTATGTGCAGGGCAACCAACAGCTCAAAGGGAAGAGCATCTGGCATGTTGATAGTGGTTGCTCTAGGCACATGACAAGGAACATGTCTTGCCTCAAGAACTTCAAGAAGATTGATAGTGGGCATGTTGCTTTTGGGAATACACCAGATGGAGGTAAAATCAGTGGTAAAGGTGATGTGACCAAAGGTAAAATGACCTTTGAAGATGTTTTCTATGTTGAACAGTTAAGGTACAACCTGTTAAGTGTATCACAGGTTTGTGACAAACAACATAGTATACTGTTTACAGATTCTGAATGTATTATCCTTGCTCCTGGATTCAAGGTAGTTGATGAAAAAATGATACTACTAAGAACCCCCAGAAAGGACAATGTATATTGTTTAGATATGGAAAGTGTTCCATCTGATTCATCCCTAAATTGTCTTGTTTCAAAAGCTTCTCTGGATGAATCATCACTTTGGCACAGAAGGATGTGTCACATGAACTTCAAAACAATAAATAAGCTGGTTAAAAACAACCTTGTAAGAGGTTTACCTTCTAAAGTCTATTCATGTGATGATCATTGTGTTGCTTGTCTTAAAGGCAAACAACACAAAACTTCTCATAAGTCCAAAGAGGTGAACACAATCTCTAATTCTCTTCATTTATTGCATATGGATCTGTTTGGCCCTACAAATGTTATGAGTATTGGTAAGAAGACATACTGCCTAGTTATTGTTGATGATTACTCTAGATTTACTTGGGTATATTTTCTAAGGACTAAGGATGAGACAAGTGGACTTATCAAATCCTTTGTTCTAAGAATTGAAAATCAAACAAATCAAAAAGTAAAAATCATTAGGTCAGACAATGGTACTGAATTTAAAAATCTTGACCTAAACACCTTTTGTGAGAAAAAAGGAATTGAGAGACAATACAGTGCTCCTAGGACTCCACAACAAAATGGTGTTGCTGAGAGAAGGAATAAGACACTGATTGAGGCTGCTAGATCTCTGTTAGCTGACTCTAAACTTCCAATAACTTTCTGGGCATAAGCAGTTAATACTGCTTGCTATGTCCAAAACAGAGTACTAGTAGTCAAGCCTAAGAACAAGACACCTTATGAGCTCTTTAATAAAAGAAAACCCTTCATTGGATTTTTCAAACCTTTTGGGTGTCCTTGTACTATTCTCAATACTAAATCCCACTTGGGAAAGTTTGATAGCAAGGCTGATGATGGTTTTCTTGTTGGTTACTCATCTCAAAGTAAGGACTATAGAGTTTTTAATACTTCTTCTAGAATAATTGAGGAAAGTGACAATGTCAAATGCAATGAGAACACACCAAATCCTATTGGGTCTGGTCCTCAGTGGCTGTTTCACATTGATTCACTAACTAACTCTTTTAGTTTCAGTAGTGATGATTATGCAAGTTCAGGAAGTGGAGGATCAGGGGCTACACAAGTTCAAAACATTATACCTCAATCTGTGATCTTTCCTATGCCTATAAAAGAACGTGTTGAATTCTGTGAAAAGGAGACTATAACTGAGTCAATATAGAGTGAAGAAGAAAGAAGAGAAAAAGAATCTTCAGTGCATAAAGAGCTAGAAGTAGCTGAGGTGATCCCCTCAGCTGACTTAAATGATTCCAATCTAGAGGAGGGAATCCATGAAGAACCTAGTTTTCAGACTAAAACACAAAAGAATCATCCTCCAGAGCTAGTAATAGGAGACATATCTTCTCCTATGATTACAAGGAATCAAAGCAGACTTCAAGAGCTGCAGGATCAACAACACACAGTACTCTCCTACTTTCTATCCCAGATTGAGCCTAAGAAGGCCTATGACGCAATGAAGGATTCAAGTTGGATAGAAGCCATGCAAGAAGAGTTACTGCAATTCAAGCTACAGCATGTTTGGGACTTGGTGGACCTTCCAAAAGGTCATAGAGCTATAGGCACCAAGTGGATTTTCAGGAACAAAAAGGATGAGAGAGGTATTGTGATCAGGAACAAAGCAAGGCTTGTGGCACAAGGGTACACTCAAGAAGAGGGCATAGATTATGATGAAGTGTTTGCTCCAGTGGCAAGGGTAGAGGCAATTAGGCTGTTCTTAGCCTATGCCTCATACATGAAGTTCAAGGTCTATCAAATGGATGTAAATAGTGCCTTTCTATATGGTACAATTGATGAAGAAGTATATGTCTGTCAGCCACCTGGTTTTGAAAATCCTTCATATCCTGACAGAGTATACAAACTGAAGAAAGCACTCTATGGTCTACATCAAGCCCCAAGAGCATGGTATGACACTCTGTCTACCTATCTCTTGGAGAATGGGTTTGAAAGGGGCATCATTGACAAGACCCTTTTCATTAAAAGAAGTAAGAAGGACATCCTATTAGTTCATATCTATGTGGATGATATCATCTTTGGATCCACAAAAGATCAGATGTGTAGAGACTTTGAAGAGTTGATGCACAAGAGCTTTAAAATGAGTTCAATGGGTGAACTTACCTTCTTCCTTAGGCTTCAGGTGAAACAGCAATCAGATGGGATATTTATCAGTCAATCAAAGTATGTGCAAGATATCCTGGATAAATATGGTTTAAAAGACTCAAAGCCTAGAAGCACACCAATGGAAACTCATAAACAGATCACTGTTGATCTTGAGGGGGAGGATGTTGATGTCCATCTATATAGATCAATGATTGGATCTCTAATGTATCTCACAGCCTCAAGACCAGATATCATGTTTCCAGTATGTGTATGTGCCAGATTCCAAGTCAAGCCAAAACAATCACATCTTCAAGCTGTGAAGAGGATATTCAGATACTTAAAAGGGCAACCTAGATTAGGTCTTTGGTATCCATATGAATCTTCATTCGACTTGATTGCATATTCAGATAGTGACTTGGGTGGTGCTAACATGGACAGAAAATCTACTTCAGGGGGATGTCAACTTTTGGGTGCAAGACTAGTATCCTGGCAGTGCAAGAAACAAACCACAGTGTCCTTATCAACAACAGAAGCTGAGTATATTGCTGCTGCAAGTTGCTGCTCTCAGGTTCTATGGATTCAAAATCAGATGATGGACTATGGGGTAACATTTCTTCACACTCCAATCTTTATTGACAATAGCAGTGCTATAAGCATTGTTAACAATCCAGTCAAGCACTCCAAAACAAAGCACATTGAGATCAGGTATCACTTTATCATAGATTGCAATGAATAGAAGCTCATTCAAGTTGCCAAAGTTCATACTGACAACCAGTTTGCAGATCTATTCACTAAAGCTTTTGATGTGGGTAGATTCACTTTCTTGGTCTCAAGTGTGGGCATGATCAACTCTGAATGATCTCATGTTTTTTAAAAGTATTCCTATACCTGCTATTTTGGTTATTTGTGTGCTGCTAATCATCTTTCACAGGAAGTTATTGCCTTGATCAGACCTTCATAAGCTTCAAAAAGAGTAAGTATAGTGAATACTGCCAGTGCAGTTTTAATACTGCCAGTGCAGTTTTAATACTGCCAGTGCTCAGTTAATACTGCTAGTGGTTAATACTGCTCTCAGTTAATACTGCTAGTTAGTTAATACTGCTAGTTAGTTAATACTGCTCTCAATTAATACTGCTAGTTAGTTAATATTGCTCTCAGTTAATACTGCTAGTTAGTTAATACTGCTAGTTGGTTAATACTGCTCTCAGTTAATACTGCGAGTTAGTTAATACTGCTATTAGTTAATACTGCTCTAGGTTAATACTGCTTATGTCCTATACACTATAAATACCCTTTGCTCGCCTAAAAGTTCATAACGACTCTTTGCATACTGATCACTTGCTCTCTAACCTTTTTCTCTCAAGTATCAAGTATTTCAGGCAAGAACATTCAAGTTCAATGGCATCCATGGCATTCATCGACGAGCACAATGAAATCGTGATGCTCCAAAAGCCTAAGCAAGCTGCAGGATTTCATCAGATAGTGGATTTTCTGAAGAATAGCCATATTGCCAATGCTCTAACTGTGTCGCCAACAATATACATAGAGCATCAAAGGCAATTCTGGGCGAATGCTACCATAATCACAGAGAATGGTGTGCAGATTCTGAAAACAAGGGTGTGTGACAAACCCTTGTCTGTTACTGAAGAGGTGATACGTATTTGTCTACGTCTAGACGATGCTGAAGGTATTACTTCTCTTCCTAATGAGGACTTGTTCTCAAATTTATCAAGAATGGGGTATGGAGGCCAGTTGGGTGGTTTTAAATTCTCAAAAGCAAAATTTTATACCCAATGGCGTTTTCTTGTTCATAACCTTATGCATTGCATCTCTAAAAAGACTACTGGATGGAGTGAGTTTAGCAGTACCATTGTTTATGCCTTGGTCTGTTTGGCCACTGCCAGAAAGTACAATTTTTCTAAAATGATTTTCAGTGATCTTGTCTCAAACCTGGCAAGTAAAAAGAGTTTTTATATGTACCCCAAGTTTGTACAAGAAGTTATAACACACGAATTGATGGATATGCCTCACTTTGATGAGATATATGTACCAAAAATTCCCAAAGGTAAGGTCTTTTCAAACATGAAGAGATCCCCTTTGGACTCGGAAGGAGTTGACACCCCATTGTTCTCTACAATGATGGTGGTGTCCCACACTAAAGAAGGTATGGCAGCAGGGTCAAGGCCCTCATTAGACCATCCCACTGCTAGCCAATCCCAACCTTCCCACTCTATATCAATCCCCCAGTCCCTAATTCATAAGCCAACTTCTCCTATCACCCAAACCTATATCAGGAAAAAGGTAAAGAAGGCTCCTTCCCTTCTTGTACCATCATCCACTGAGCCTTTAAGCCCTCTAAGGGAGAATTCTCCTTTAGAGAATATCTACAGGGAAACCACAGGGGTGTCTCCCAACCCCAAGGAGGTGCTCACTGAGAAGATGGTTAAGCATATGGGTGAGCAGGCTGCCACAACTCCTGCTAACACAGAGGAGGACAGTGGTAACATAAATAAGACCTCCCCCATTGCAACTTTGAATGAGCAATCATTCAAAGGTCCCTGGTGCCAAGAAACCAAGGGGGTGGATAGTGCTTCTGCTAGGCAGAAGACTTCCACTACTAAAAGATCCAATGATCTTTCAAAAGGGGGTAACACTCCTGGAGAAGGTGAGGACAGATATAACTATCAAGAATTGATGGATACTATGGGAAACATCAACCTGGATGTTATCAAACAAGGAGCTGACATAGAAGAAATGAAGTCGGTAATCTTGTCCCAACAAATGCAAATTACCAAACTCAAGAAATTGGTGATGAAACTAGTCCAGAAAATAAGAAGAGACAATTTGTGCTAAGGAGAAGGAAATTAGGGGATGATGCTCCCAAAAAGGGGGAGTCAGAGGCTGAGTTCACAATGGAAGAAGCTACAGATAACGGGGAGAAACAAGGAGCTTGATGGAATAAGTACAGAAAGTGTACAAGCAGTGGAAAAAGATTCAGAGGGTGTACAAGAAGCAGAAACTGTTAATGCTGCTGAACTGAGTGAAGCAGCAGAAATGGTGAAAGAAGTATTAAGTGATCTTCAGAGCAGAAATTTGGAAGAACTTGAGACAGCAGAAGCATTAATCAAAGCCAAGCATGATACTCCCAAGGTCAATTCAAAGGCCAAAGGTGTCATCAAAGACAATGTTGAAGGTGTCAAGAAAGTTAGTATTCAGAAAGTGATGAGTAAAGAAAAAGGCAAAGCAAAGCTAGTGGAATCTGATCAACCAATGAAAAAGCAAAAGTTGATTGAGTCAGATGAAGCTCTGGCTAGAAAGATACAAGCTGAACATGAAGAAGTAGAAAATGTGCAAGTGGAAAAGGATAGAGAGATAGCAAAAGCAATGGCTGCAGAACTGAATAAAGCCTATCAACAAAGTCTTGCAACAGAACTAGCCAAGAAGAAAGCCACATCTCTGAGGAAGAATGCTGGAAAGATCAAAATGGCTGCAAAGAAAAGACAAAGACAACCTTCAAAAACATACCTTGGTGCTCAAGAGAGAAAGAAAATGATTACTTTCCTCAAGGGTGCTGTAGGTGTCAAAGTGGAAATGTTCTCAAAGATGTCTTTTGAGAAAATCAAAGGGCTGTATGATGCAGAAATGATCAAGCTTCAGGGGAATGAAACGGCAAGGGTAGAAATGGAGAAAAGGATGAAAGAGAGCAATGAGTTGTTGATACAAAAACCTTTTCCAGATGAGCAAGAAACTCCAAAGAAGGAGGCCACTCTTGGTAAAAGTCTAAGGACTCTTAAAAGAACCAAGATGGTGGCAAGAAGAAAGATAACCAAGAAGCCTAGAATAACTGAAGGAGAGGCTGAGAAGGTTGCTGAAGAAGAAGGGGCACCTCAGTCATCTGAAAAGAAAGAGCCTTCAAGTACTGATGATGTAAAGATGTACATGGTAGTGATGGACAAAGTGCCTGAACCAATTTCAGCAGAACCTGTTGGTGTAAAGCCTCCTGAAGTTAGTCACTGGGATACATTGACAGTGGATGGAAAGGAATACATAAGGCTCAAGAGGAAGGATGAAAAGTATGAGGTATTCAATACTTGGGCCAAGATTGTCAGAACATGCTCCAGGTCTGATATAGAAGAAATGTTTGAAATAGGGATGAAGTTGTATGCAGATCAGTTAATAGCTCCAGGGATTTCAATTACAAAACTGGTGATGGAGTATCTGTGTATGATATTCAAACCTGAAGAAGTGGAGCATGTGATAAGAAGTGTGTTTCAAACAGTCAACAATTGGACTCTATATGAAACTAGTGGAGTATATGCAGTGACTTTGGATAGAAATCACATAGAATACTTCCTAGTGGATAGAGTATACAACCACAACAGACTGAATCTTCATGCAATGTTGAAGAAGAAGCTTGGATGTATTGAAAACTCAGAAATGGCCAAGTATCTGATTCAGAGAATGATCAATCAAAGTTTGGGGTTAAATGTTGATACAGGGATCTGAAGAATGGTATTTTGGAAGCATCTGAAGAACTTGACTTCTCTTCCTAAAAGTCAAGTTAGGGGGAGATTGTTGGGAAATTCAGAAATGCTCAAGTATGGTTAATGCTGCTCATCAAGAATTACTACTGCCAGTACATCATGATTACTACTGCTAGTAGATTTTACTACTGCTAGTAGTTAGTACTGCTGGAGTTAGTACTGCTAGAACAAAGTTACTACTGCTGAGCATGGTTAGTACTGCTCAGAGTATTAATGCTGCTTATATGATGAAGATCAGTATGGCAAGGATGACAGCTGGATTGAAGATATTCATGGAAGCTTAGAGATAATGATGGAAGATTATACTGAAGATCTTTTATTATTTTGTAATTATCTTTATCTTCAGTATATGTATAGAATAGTTTGTTTTTCTTTGGAAGTAACATTCATTCTGAGTTTTTAGTTTTGATAGAGAGAATCAACCTCAAGGTTAGATCCCTAATTCTAGAGAAGTAGAATTCGTATTGGTGAGTCTGTTCATCAATATTGAGGTTGTGTGTAAAAGCTTGTGACTTTCAATCATTAAATAAAGTTTGCAAGTTGTTCATAATATTTACTGTTTTGTTTACTGTTTTATTGAATATCAAAGTGTTATTCCGCAAACTTCTTTGATATTATTTTCTGAGAGTTTATTCTTGTTTAGAATTAAGATCCTGACACCTCTACTTCTATCCCCATTACTTCTTCTTCTACTATTTCTTTGGTCATTAACCTTTGTAATATATCGCAACAACCTCTTACCACTTCAACCATAGGACCTGGTACTCAAACACCTCCAAATTTTGAAGGACATATGCAATTCTTCAATATGTTTGATCTATCAGGTATTCCTAAACCCATATACACTTCTCCCACCTCTCCATATAGGATTAAGCATCGTTTTGCTCAACCACTAACTTTTGTTTCAGGTCCTACTTTGGGAACTGTTTCCAACGTCAACAAACTCACTGACAATGTGGACTCTCTCTCCACCTCACTCAACACCACCACCAGCCTTGTCAACGAAGTTGGTGAGGAGCTGAAAAGACTCACTGCTGCTTCTACCTCCAATGCTGAAGCTTCTCAAGTCACCACCCTTCAAGAAGAGGTTACAAAAATAAAGGAGGACTTGGCTATAAATCACCAACAAGTACAGGTCTTACAGGGACGTATTGGCGCTCTCACGATTGAGGTTCGGGGTCTTTCTTCCAAGATTGACGTATTTACAAACCTGCTGACTCAGGCACTGAAGAAGATGAATGAACCAACTCCTACTCCGACACCTTCCTTCATTGACAAGGAACGTACTTCACTAAATATCGTTGTTGAATTCATTCATTAGGCTACTTTAGAGATCCCTAATATTGAAGGTCGTCTGGATAAGTTGGAGGTTGATGCCCATCCAAAGCCTGTTGTTGAAGCTCTCACTGCTGAACTTCCCCACGTTGATGATGAAAAAGAGGGGGAGAGATCAAATGAAGAAAATAACACCGCAGCTGAGGTTCAGGAGACGGAAGAAACTCTCTCTCAAGTTCAGTGGGAGAAGATCGTTAAAGAAGTTCAAGTCCCTGCCTCTTCTTCCCTTGTTTTAAATGATGAAGAAGAAGAGGATGAGGAAGAAGAAGAACATGATGAAGAAGAACTTGATCTCTCTTATCAAGAAAATAACGATGCCGCTAATGATGATGAAGAAGATCGGTCTCTCTGGTTCTCAGCCACAAACGTCTCATCAATGCCAGCGATGAAAGGCGTTGTTATCAATGATGCAGGGGAGACAGAAGGATGAAGCTTCAGGTACCCCATCCCAAGGCAAGCAAAAGGGAATAGCTGCCGAGGGAAACCTGAAACTTTTATCACCATCTGAGGGGGAGCATCCTTCTCATGTATGCCTATCCATTGTCCCTCTCTCTTTCTTTTCCTGCCAATCCCCTCTCTCATTCTAGCCTTTATCTCTCTTCTCCTATAATAAACACTAACTCCCTTTTTCATTTTTTGCTCAGTCAGTTCTCTCCCCTGCTTAAGAGAACTTCACTGCAAATAATCCCAGCTCTCACAACTGATGATCAAATAATCCCAACCTCCTTCATTGAGTTTGATGAACTAGAAGAAGAAGAAGAAGAAGAAACCCTGCTCCATCCAGGAAGGCCCTCTCGACCAGATCAATGGTCAGAGGATGAACTCAAAAGAAGGACATAGATGATCTCTCACCTAGAGAGTCAACGACTAACAATCCCTCCTCAATCCTTAACTAAAAAGCTTGATTTCCTGACCCAAGCTGAAATCAAAGAATCTGTCAAAGCTGAAAAGCTGATTGTTGAATGCCAAAAAGACGCTAATCTAGCTCTTGAGGTTCATTCCTCTCTATTCAAAGATGACTAGATGAATAAGAATCCAGTGAAGGTTCAAACTGCTTTGCTCAAAGAGATTGAAGAGGAGCGCTTAAAAGAAAAAATAGGTCAGCGAGAAAACTCCAGATTGGTGTAAACAGAAGATAGACTATCGCTCTGACCCAATGAATATCGTCGTTGTCACCATCTATGGGAGAAAGAAGAAGGACCAAACTTCAGTGACTATGGAGAAAACTAGAGAGGATGGAAGCGTCAAAGCTATGTTCGTATCAAGACTAGAACATTTTGGTTACTTTGAATGTCTAGAGTTCAAGGAAGCATTGAAGAAGTCTAAATCAACGTAGAAAGGCAATGTTGAAGGAATCGTTGGAGCCCTCATCAACAGAGCCGCGACTATTCTGAAAGTGCCTTCTACTCTTTCTCCAAATCCAAAACAATTAAAGAGAAAGCTTGCCTCCTCCTCCTCTGATAATGTCGCAGTGATAAAAAACGACACCTCCATCAAATTCTCCAAAGATGCATTGTTCGGGCCTCCTCCTGATCTCTAAGTTCTAGATCTATCACTACCTCTTGGTGGACCTTATTTTCCAGGGCAAGTTATAAAGAAGCCTTATGGAATCTTCTTCTGAGATGATGACGAACAACTTTGATTTTAGAGAGTCTCTGAAATTCCTATCTGTCCACTAAGCCATCTGCAAGATCTTCTATGCTTGTGGTGTGGATACTCTTCATCAGTGGATCCTATCAAAGCTCTCATTCAATAAGAAGTCATTGATCGAAGAAGGAAAGGAGAAAAAGTACCAGATTATATGATCTCTCCATAGACCTCCTGAAAACATAGCTGATAGATTCTCTTCTACGTCTTGTAATCTATTAGTTAGTCTTACAGTAGTTAGATCTTCACTTGTACTTATCATTTTCATCCCTCTTGTAATTCTTTCTTTGAATTAATGAAAATTTCAGTGAAGTACTTAACTCCATCAGTACAGTAAAAGATCCCTCAAAATAGTAATTGGGACATGTATGTTATGAGTCCTGATTATCCTTTATGTTGACTTAAATTAATTTTATTCATAGTTACTTCGTCATCATCAAATAGGGGGAGATTGTTGATCCATACTCTCTCAGTGATTTGATAATGACCCTTTTTTATACTTAGTGAAAATTACGTTTAACATTATGTATTAGTGTTTCATCACCAGCGATCATACCGAGTCTTTTCAGTTATCGCTGATGATCTCTCTTCTAAACATTCATATATATTAGTGTTTCATCATCAGCGATCTAATAATGAGTATGTTCAATATTGCTGATGATTTCGAATGTAAACAGTTAGACGTAATCCTTGAAGACAAGTTTCGCGACAAAAGATGTTCACTGCTTAATCGAAGAGGAAGCTGCTGAACAAAGATAAGTTTACTCATGACCTGATGCGGATATCAGTGAAGCCAAGACAAGTCTACACATGCGAAGAAACCTGAGGAAAAGTTTTAGTGATAGCTAAACTTCTTTATATCTCTAAAGGAAGAGATATTAAGCGATTGATGATCACTTAGCTTATGCCACAAGTCTCTTTTGTCTTATCCTTGCACACATCGTACGATTGTTAGAAAAGAAATACCTCTAGTGCAACCTTCTTAGTGATTCTTAAGTTTGTTTAGATTAGGTTTTTCTTAATCTTATTCTTCAACAAACTTGTAAATTGTATTTTGATTTATCAATAAACAATTTATTAAACATTGAAATTTTGTGTTGTATTCAACCCCCCCCCCCCTTTCTACAAACTTGTTAAGCACATTCGGGACCAACACATTTCGGACTAACACATTTGTTAATCAAAGAGTTGAACCTGTCATCTGTTACAAAATAAATATATGAACCAAAATATAGACATTCTTGAATGAAACGTTTTGAAATGAATCAACGCTCAAAATTTGAATATCAAGTGGGGTGTATCACCATCGAAAAATTTGTTCAATTTGAGACATGGTGATAACATTTACAACAAAAAGTTAAACCAGTGTGTGTGAATACTTGAAAGTATATGCAAAAGATAATACACAAGTATTTATCTTTGGAAACACACGGTTTATTAATCATTAAAGCACATATAACATGAAAACATTTAAAATCACACTTCTATATTCATGAAATCGTTTTAAGAATCAGAAGTGGTTTGAACATTTAAGAACATGTTTTCATATCTGAAAGTTGTCTTTCTTTCAGACACGTATGAGATTAAGATTAAAAATAAACCTTTTCGCTCAGTCTTAAATGTCATCAAGTCAACTCTAAGTCATACATGGTATGATCATGTAAGATCTCTCTCAATTCTGCAAAAATCATAAGTCTGTCAAAGTACAAAGCTTTATTCACAAAATTTATTGAAAATAAAATGACAAAAAGCAATTAAACTTTGAAAGTACGAGTTCTGATCAAATGTAATCAGAAGTCATATACTCCCCCTGAAATTATGCATTAAATTTATCTCACACCCCCCCTGAAAACATGAACAATGTTGAGTGCAGATATCTTTCAGATAATATTGCAAATGCATATTTTTCAGTAAAAATTTGTTTAGCATGGGAATATCATCTCTTTTGATCGTTGAAGTACGAGTCCTAAACTGTTATGTTTAGAAGTCAAACTTCTTATCATTGAGGCGTGGGTCTTGAACTGTAGTATTCAAGAGCCATGGTTCTTTTACTCCCCCTTGACTTGAGGTGCCTGCAACACAAATTCATATTTTGGCTTTGGTACCCACTAGTATTTGGGTTCATGTTTGTTAATTTCAGTTCTATTAGGAGTAATAGAGTAAGAACCATACCAGTAATGATCACTTTTTTATGAACAAAATCATATGTATGACAGTAAGAAAATAATTCTTCTTTTTAGATAACCTGATTAATTGATCTCTCAAATAAACATGATCAGGTTTACCTTTTCGCACATTGTTCTTCTTGGCTTTTGAAGTATGTACAAATGATTTCTTAACTTTCTTCTCATTAGTCACTAGTTTTACTCTTCATCCCAACTTCTCTTCTTCATACCTTCTTCTTCTTCTTCTTCTTCTATAAGTACCTGAACCATCTACATTTCTATCATAGAAAATGTTAGTAGTACGAATATGATAATATGAAATGGCTAACCTTTTTGTAGAAACAGTTCTATGATGTGAGCTTGCTGCTGTCTAGAGTGAACATTCAGAATCAGCTAAATCATCTCTAGGTGTGTGGATAAATGACTCTGGAGTCTTCTGCTCAGTCACCACCACCTTAGAAACAATTTCTTCAAGCTCTTTTATCTTTGAAGATAAACTGTCACTTTCTTTGATGAGTAGATCAATCCGTTCTTGAAATTCGTACTTCATTTTATGTTCTTTCAAAGCACATGCTGACAGTTCAGATAACTTGTCAGTAAGCTTCCTTATTTCTGCCTCAAAAATGTTTCTTTTTTATTCAAAGCCTTCTCGACATTGTTTCTCTAACCATATATTTCTTTGAAAATTCTAACATTTTTCTGTTCAATGGCCTTCTTTTCTTTGGCAAGCTTGTCTCTTTCCATTATGATTACTTTCTCAAAGTCAGTAACTTGTTGAGAAACTTTAGCACATTTAAGCTCAATACCTTTCTTCTCTTCAAAGCATTTCTTTGAAAACTCTGAGAATTTCTGAGCAAATCCTCTCTTTTCTTTATCAAATTCTGATCTCTTTTTATCAATTTGCAGTTCTAGCTCATAAATCTTTTTTATCAGCTCTTCATTAACACACTACAAATCCTTAACTTTCTCCTCAGTTTTCTTTATAGAGTCTGCTAGTTGGATATGGACAATTTGATCTTCCAAGTCTGAAATCTTTCTTTTCTGCTCAGTGTTCTCATCCTCTAAACTCTGTACTTTTTCTTCATTGCTTTCACCATCTTTCAATTGTTGAGAGTCAGAGATCTGCTTCAGAAGATCCACATTAATGTTCTTTAATGCATTGACTTCTTCTCTCAATATCCTCTTTTCATCATGATATCTCTTTGATCTTTTCGAATAGTATTCAACTGATGAATTTAGATTTTTGTTGTCTATTCTGAGCTTTGCAATCTTCTCTTCATCATCAGAAAAACTCATCTTGATCTGTTTCAACAGCGCAAACAGAACTTGAAATGATCGTTAGTTCAAGTGAAACCACAAAATACAAAAAAAACTTAGAAAGAATTTTTAGAAAATAAATTTCCAAAAATAAATTATTAATCCCTAAAATCAAGTTCTAATTGCAAGACAATCAACATAACAAGATGAGAATGATTTAATATATTAACCTGTATTGATTCAAAACAAAGAATTCGTATACAGAATTCGCACACACAATTCGCATACAAGCACAAAATAACCAAGAATTCGCACACTACACACACTAACTTCAGAATTCGAACACAAGCACAATTCAGAATTCGCACGCACAGAATTCGCACGACATAATTCACATACACATTATCTTAAGAATTCGCACAAACCTAGATACGAATTCTAAGAACTTGTACACCACTATCTGCAAATTCTATACTTAGAATTCAAATAATTTCAACGTTTTGCATCCACTTTTCGCATAACAAACACATACGAATTCTGGACATAGAATGAATTTGAAACTTTTATGCGAAATCTTGAACAATTCGCATAACACTGTTATGTGAATTCAAGGAATTCATATAACTCACTTATGCGAAATTCTTACTTTTCGCAAGACACTCTGATGCGAAATCTGATCAATTCGCATCACACCTTATGCGAATTCTGCACATTTCGCACATCATACATATGGGAATTCTACACTTGAAATTTTTCAGATAAGAAAAATTATGCCAAATCCTCTTTGATGCGAGTTCTTCAAGGTTATGCGAGTTCTTGATATCTCGATAGAAAATGTTAGTGCACATATTTGTTGGATTCAAGATCATAAAGATTGAAGATCAAAGTCAAGGAAGTCAATGTTGAAAGTCAACTCTTAGTTGAAAGTCAAAGTCTTTATTTAATAAAATCAAAGTCAATATTGTATTTGTTTTTATTTATTTGTGTAATGTTGTAGGTATAAATAGTTTGTCTTTTGTAATATGTGGTGTGGTAAGTGAGATGTACGTGAAGCAGATTAGAGAAGAGATTATTAGAATATCATTCTAGAGCGAGAGAGGGTGTGTTTTGTAGAGAGAGAAAGTGAGAGATTGTAATGTTTGATATTTGATTCAATCACATATGATTTCATAGATTTCTCATATTGATTGATTGTAACATTTAGAACTTAATAATTGGGATTAACAATTGGTATCAGAGCAGAGGAAATTCAGAAAATGGATTAAAAGTTTAAGATTTTTGGTCGACATTTTGAAGAACTCGCTATTCACTGTTCAGATTTGATTTTTGAGTTTTTATTGATGATTTTGATCTGATTTTGATGTTTTTGTAATCGATTCTATCTTTAGAATAGATTTGATTTGAGTCGATTTGTTCAATTTTCATCAGAATAAGTGTGAATTTTGGATTTTGTCAGATTTTGTGTTCGAAGTTCATTATTGTACTATTCTAGATCGAAATCTCAATTGTGTTGTGTTAATATGAAATTAATCGATTGTAATCTGTTCGAAATATGCTTTAGAAGATTCGTGCAAAATTTCAGATCAATTGGTGATGATTTGAATCGAAATCAGAGAAGAAATCGAGTTTTTGGAACTGACAAGGCAAGAAGTCGCTAGATCTATAGAACACGCAGACGAAGAACTCGCTAAGCAAAGAACTCGCAAACATCAAAGAACTCGCAGAAGACTAAAACAAGTTTGAAGTGAAGAACTCGCAAAGAGTTATGTGCGTGAAGTAGAAACTCACACGACCTTATTTGCGAGTTTGTATTGTTCATCATCTCTTGTTGTGCGCGAAGTGGAACTTGCGAGAAGTATCATCGTGCGTGTTTGTATTTAGCGCGAAGTGATTTCTGAAAAATTTTCTAAGTCTCAAACGCGCAGACGCATTGCGCGTAGTGGTTTCAGAGAAACGCACGTTGTTTCTTGCGTGAAACTTGAACGCGCATGTTATTGTGTGCGCGAACCACAGAACTCACAAGATTTGGTGTGTGCAAACTTCAGAACTCGCACGTCTCTATTTGCACGAAGTGTATCCTTTGGTCTGTGCGAAGTTTTATATTCTTTGGTTTGAGAGTTTCACACTTAGAATTTTTCTTAGTTTTTCAATATTTGATCAAATTTGACTTTTTGTAGTACAAGTTATTTCTGAATTTCTAACGATCAATTTCAAGTTCTTTTTGTAACATAATGACTTCCAGTGAAGCTCCTACAATCAGTATGGATGAGAAACCACCAGTACTTTTCAGAGGAGAGTATCAACAATGGAAAAATCAATTCTTGGATTTCATTGACCGACATGAATTAGGGGATTATATCAGAACATCTCTGAGAGAAGGAAGCATGAAAATTCCAACATCGATTCATACTACTTATAATGCAGATTGGGAAATGAAAAAACAAGAGTTTCAAGTACATTCTGATAGCTACACAGATGAGCAGAAAAAGAGATATAAAGCTGACAAATTAGCCAAATCTTTTATATTAAAAGGAATTTCAGAGGTGATTTCAAAAGAGATTTCTATCAAATTAGAAAGCAAAAAGGATACAAGAAAACAGTTGTGGGAACATATTGAGAAGATGATGGTAGGACCAAAGATACCATCAAGAGTTAAGTTTTTGGAATCTGAGAATTCTGAGCTGAAAAGAAAAATCTCTGACTTAGAAAATTAGATTGTGCAATTCCAGCATGCAGAATTTGTTGAAAGTTATAAGGAAAAGATTAAATGTTTGGAAGATGCTAATGCTTAGCTTTTAAAGAAAATATCTGATTTGGAGCAAAAGATGATAAAAGACAAAGATCATTTTGAGATTGACAAGAAAGCATTTGCAAAGAAGTTCTCAGATTTTTCAAGAAAGAGTTGTGAAGAGAAGAAGACGGTTAAGATGAAATGTATAAAACTTTATCAACAAATTTCAGATATTGAGAAAGTAATCATTTTGGAAAGAGAAAAGTTTGACAAGGAGAAGAAGATTATAGAACAGAGGAATGCTGGGATCTTCAAAGAGATATTTGGTCAGAGAACAAATGCTGAAAAGGATTTTGAAGAAGAAAGAAGCTTGTTTGAAGCAGAGATCAAGAGGCTTACTGACCAGCTATCTGAACTATTTGAAAGTGCCTTGAAAGATCAAAAAGCGAAGTCTGATTTCAAGAAAGAGATTGACCACTTTGTCAAAGAAAGAGATAGTTTTACTTCAAAGATAAAAGAGTTGGAAGACATTATTTCAAAGGTGGTGTGACTGAGTATACGACTCCAGAGTCAAAAATCCACACACCCAGAAATACTTCAGTTGGTTCTAACAAGCCAGCCTCAAGCTCACATCCGAAAACTGTTTCTTCAAGAAGGTCAGTTAACTCATTTGATCAGATTCGTACTACTAACATTTTCTTTGATAAATATGTAGATGCTTCAGATACATACTGTTAGAGCATAAATATGTTGGATACAAGATCATGAAGACTGAAAGTCAAAGTACAAGAAATCAAAGCTGGAAAGTCAACTTTCATTGTAAGTCAAAGTCAAAGTGTAATAAAGTCAAAGTCTATTTGTATTGTTTTGTTTCTTTGTATTTGTAGCTAAGTATAAATAGTTTTTGTTTTCTGTTTAATAGATATATGACTAAGAGAAGAGTTCGTATCATCAGAGAGAGTTTAGAGAGAGTAAGAGATCTGTAGTGAGAGAAAGTTGTAAACGATTGATTCTTGAATTAAATTGAAATAGGTATTTCAATTCAATAATCTTGTTTGTTTGATTGAATTTGCAATTATAATCTTGAATCAGGGACACACAATTGGTATCAGAGCAGATCCAGATTGAAATCAAATCAAGAAAGTGTTCGACACTGTTTCATCGACTTTCAGATTCGATTCCGAGTTTATATGTGTTTTTCGAGTTGTATTCAATGGTTTTATGTTCATATTGTATTTTAGAATGAGTTCGTATCATTTGATTTGAGTTTATATTATCCCAGATAACAATCTAAATCACACAATGACATCAAATTTCAATTTATTAACTTCAAATTTAAATTACAACAACTCTCTGAAAGTTACACAAGGCTAATACACGCAAAAGACTATTTATACTACAGATAAGAAACGTGCAAGCTATAGTAAAACTAAAACGCGCAAACACTTAAAACTCTTACAAAACTATAAAAATAGAAAATACAATGTTGACTTTGACTTTTATTACACTAGACTTTGACTTTGATTCTGAGAGTTGACTTTAGCGTTGATCTTCAGTCTTCAGTAGTCTATGATCTTGTATCCAACATATTTATGCTCTAACAATCTCCCCCTTTGGATTCAATATCACCATACAAAATTTTAGCAATAAAATCTCCCCCTTTGATTTAATCTGTGCAATCTCCTATATTTTCTTTAGAATTCATCCCTTTGCAATCTCCTCTTTATTTGACTGAATTCTTTCCAAGTCTGTCATTTGTCTTTGAAAGATATAACAATCTCCTCCAAATATAGTAGAAATCTTTTCAACAATCTCCCCAAAACTTTCATAAAAACTCTTTCAGACTTCTAAAAGAAATTATCTTCAGAATTAACTCAAACTACTTTAACAACATAATCTTCAAAGAAAATTTCTGTAAAATCTCAGTACGTCTTCAGAAATCTTTGACTTTGCATCCTGCTTTCACAATTATCCTTTGATCTCAAACAATTCTTTAACTCTGAAATTTCTGACTCTAACATTTCTTTTAATTCATCTCCCCCTTTTTGATGAATAAAGCATCGATAACATCAAAACTTTCACCAAGAAATGTATTTATACGTTCTGACCACTGATCTATCAAATTGAGCCTCTAATTCGTTGCCAATTCAAACAATGTATTTATCTAGATCTTTGCAAATCCAGACAAAATAGGAATGTAACCCCTGAATCAACAAATGAATCAGTTAATATGCCTATCAGTAACACGAAGTCACTATGTGTAACGGATACACATTGGAAAGGAGCTTTTATTATTTTCACTCCCCCAGGGCTTCCATCCAATCATCGAAACACCACAAAGGCAATTTCTATGAACATTGTGACAAGGAAAATAAATTTCCTTGTTTGTTCGTGCAAGTGATAGAAAGAATTAAGTCATCAAGTACTTATAAAGGCTCAAAATTATGCAAACCACTGAAACAACAGTAGAATAAACACAGACTCAATTTGCATGATTGAAGTGCGAAGGTGGGGCAACCTTCCTTCTTTTTCAATATCCAGATTTTCCAAATGAAAATCAGATAGATTATTTGTTGTGTCCCCAGAAAAATATGAAACATTCTCTTTTTAAGAAGAAAATGAGTGGCTGGTGGGGTATTTTCAAGAGTTGGCATGAGCTAGTTGCCTATTTCAATAATACCAGAGAGTTATGAAACACTAGAATTGTAGTTGCCCGACTCAGAAAGTAGTTGGTGCAGAGTTTGATATTATTTGACCCTGATCTCTCACCCTCTTTCTTTTTAATCAATAAACACACTTCTAACCAAACTCTCCTTTTCATTTTAACTCAACGCACAACCCACTCTCATTTCTTTTCGACTCCTCACACTCAATCACTATGGATTAATTTCTTGGGTAGGAAACACTGGTTAACGTGAATCCATAGAAGTTTATTTAAGTCCTAGCACAAAGAACCCATATTTTCCTATAAAGCATATGTCGCTCAAAATGGTTAACTTGAACAGTTAAAGCTCAAATACAAGTCAGATGCTTTTATGCTCAAAATATAATCATGAAGATATGAGCATTTTAAACAGTGAAGATATTTCAAACAAGTAATTTGAATGAATAGACATGAATGCAAGAAACTTGTTTGAAAATCTGACATTTTATAAAATTGATCAGAAAAGATATGATATTACAATTAAGGCTTATGGTCAAGAATAATGGATATTGTCTATATGAAAAAAAAATACAGACATTCTTGAAATTAACGTTTCGAAATGAAATTACGCTCAAAATTCTTTGAAGTTCAAGCGAGGTGTATTACCATCAAAAAATATGTTTCAAGTTTGAGACATGGTAAGAACATTTTGAACAATAAGTCAAACCAGTGTATAGGAATACTTGAAAGTATATAGAAAAGACAATACGCAAGTATTTATCTTTGGAAACACACGGTTTATAAACAACATTTTATCTCATTCAATATTGAAAACATTTAAAATCACACTTCCAAATTATCAAATCTATTTAAGAATCGGGAAGTGGTTTGATCGTTTAAAAAAATTTCTATGACAGAAAGTCGTCCTTCTTTCATCCATATATGAGATTAAGAATAGCAATAAACCTTTTCGTTCAGTCTTAAATCTCATCAAGTAAAGCTTAAAATCACAATGATATGATCTTGATAGCTTCTCTCAATCTGCAAAAGTCTCAAAGTCATGTCAAAGCAACTTTATTCACAAATTTATTCAAAATTAAAATGACATAAAGCAGTAAAACATTAAGAAAACGAGTTCTGATCTGAAATATTCAGAAATCATATCCTTACTCCTTGTGTGTTACTCATAAACTCCCCCTAAATTCATGCATCACAAAAAAATTTAGCAGTTAAGAAAATGCAAAAATTCTATAAACTCCCCCTCAAAAGAATATTGATCATCTTAAAATATTGTCTCACTCCCCCTGAGATCATGAACAAAATGTTAAAGTGCAGATATCCTTTCAGAATTAATGAAAAATAAATGATGAAAAATTACAATAAAAGAAACTTTAATAGGTAATCGCTGATTAGGTCTTGAGATTTAGCATACCAAGCTTAGATACAAGAAAATTGAGTCTCTTTTCATCTAAAGGTTTGGTAAACAAATCTGCAAGTTGATAATCATTTTTTACAAAGTAAAGTTCTATTGTACCTTTTTTAACATTGTCTTTGATGAAATGATAACGGACATCAATGTGTTTGTCTTTGTATGTTGCACAGGATTAGCTGATATGGCTATGGCGCTCTTCGAGTCACAATTTTGTCAAACTTGAATCCATAGTCTCGAAGTTGTGTTCTCATCCACAATACTTGAGAGCAGCAACTGGCAGTAGCTACATACTCTGCTTCAGCAGTCGATGTGGAAACGCAAAGTTGTTTCTTTGACGCCCAGCTAACGAGCTTGTCTCCAAGAAATTGAATATGACCCGATGTGCTCTTCCTGTCTAACATACACCCAACATTATCTGTATTTGAATAAGTCGTTAGTTTAAAGCCAGTATCTTTAGGATACCATAGACCAAGATCTGCAGTCCCCTTCAGATATTGAAATATGCGCTTTACGTCAGACATATGGGATTCTTTTGGATTGGCCAGATATCTTTCACATAAACATGTCGAAAACATAATATTTGGCCTACTTGACGTAAGATACATTAAAGAACCTATGATTCCTCTATAAGTCCTAACATCAACAGCTTTTCCCGAAGGAACAGTGCTAATCTTAGTACCTGGTGCCATTGGGGTTCCAATTGGTTTGCAATTTTCCATTTTGAACTTCCGAAGAATATCACAAATGTACTTTGCTTGATTTATAAAAACCCCGTTGAAAACTGTTTTACTTGTAATCCGAGAAAGAAATTCATCTCTCCCATCATACTCATTTGAAATCTTGACACTATGAGGTTTGAAAATTCTTACAGTGTTTAGGATTTGTAGAGCCAAATATTATATCATCAACATATATTTGAATAAGAATGATATCGGCTTTTTCCTTTTTAATGAAAAAAGTGGTATCAATTTTACCTTTTGTAAAGCCAGACTTGACCAAAAATTTTGATAATACCTCATACGAGGCTCGAGGAGCTTGTTTTAACCAATAAAGTGTTTTATCCAGGATGTAGACATGATCTGGTTTATCTGTATTTAGAAAGCCTTCAGGTTGTGTAACGTAGACTTCCTCCTTAAGTATGCCATTCAGAAAGGTAGTCTTCACGTCCATTTGATAAATAATGAAGTTTTTGTGAGCAGCGTATGCTAGAAACATGCGGATTGCTTCTATACGTGCCACTGGAGCATAAGTCTCGTAATAATCTATGCCTTCCTCTTGCCGATAACCTTTGGCAACAAGTCTTGCTTTGTTCCGAATTACAATACCATCTTCATCCTTCTTGTTTTTTAATACCCATTTTGTACCAATGATGGATTTTCCTTCAGGTCTTGGTACAAGTCTCCATACTTTCAAGGCTTCAAACTGGTTGAGCTCCTCTTGCATAGTAGTAACCCAATCTGAGTCGGCGAGAGCCTCTGATACTCGAGTTAGCTCTATCTTACTCAGAAAGGAATCATGCATACACACATTCATTGTTGCAGACCTAGTTTAGACCGGTTTTGATATATCTCCAATTATCTGGCTTATCGGGTGCTCTTTTGTCCAACAATGTTCATGAGGGATCGGATTCGATGTAGATCGGTCATAATTCACATATAGATATCCACTATCATTGTCTTCTTGTTAAACATTGTTTCGGATTACAGTTGAAGTCTCTTGTTCAGAAGTCTCAGTTGGAACAACTTGTGCAGTCTATTGATTATCCATAACAGTGCAACCAACTGAAATAGGAACCTCTGTTTCAACATTATTAGATGCAAATTCAACTGTAGGAGTATGTGTTTGAATCTGAGTTTCTTTCTGAACTGGGGGAACAAGTTCAGTAGACACGTTCGAAGTGGTTGGATGATTAGTCGTTGAATCTCAGACCTATCAACCACAACATATTTACGAAGTTTAGATCCTAGAAACTCATCATAGAAAAATTCAAACAAAAAATCTAATTCAGATAAATGCGATGTAGCAGTTGAAGCTTTATCGGAATTATTCTCTGTAGACACAGGTTCTAGACTGATATGTCTAGAAGCTAAGACTCCGGTTAGAACGGGTTCTGAACTGCTTTGTTCAGAAGCCACTTCCTCATTGAATGTTACATTGACACTTTCGATAACAGTCTTTGAGCCCTTCATATAAATCCTATATGCAGCAGATGTTTGTGAGTATCCAATGAAGATTCCCTCTTCAGCCTTCGGTCCAAACTTATGTAAGTTCTCTCTGTCATTAAGCACAAAACACCTACAACCAAAAACATGAAAATATTTTATATTAGGTGTACGATTATTAATCAATGCATAAGGAGTTTTTCCAAACCGTCTGTGAATAATTGATCGATTTTGCGTATAACAAGCAGTAGAGAAAGCTTCTGCCCACAAAAATAGAGGTAGATCTGACTGGCTGAGCATAGTCCGAGCGGCCTTGACTAGCATTCGATTGCGCCTTTCTACAACTACATTTTGTTCTGGCGTCCTGGCAACAGAGAATTGATGCGTTATCCCGACAGATTCGAGATAATCTTCAACAGTCTTGTTTTTAAACTCTGTACCGTTATCCGTTCTTAGAAGCTTAACTGTCTTCTGCAAGTTCACTTGGGTAGTCTTCAGAAAGTTGATGAGTACTTCGGGTGTCTCATCTTTTGATCTTAGAAACGCTACCCATGTGTAACGCGAATAATCATCCATAATTACCAAAACATACTTCTTTCCTCCTATGCTTTGAGTACGCATAGGACCACACAGATCCATATGCAATAGTTCAAGCAGAGAACTTGTGCTCGGTTCGGGTTTCGACTTGTGAGCTGACCTCTTCATCTTACCCTTTTCACATGCTGCACATAGATGTTCTTTCTCATATCTCAGCTCAGGAAGACCTTTCACTAATCTGTCTTTCACCAATTTGTTAATATAACGAAAATTCAGATGTGACAACCTTCGATGCCAAAGCCAACTTTGCTGCATAGAGGCTTTTGTCAATAAGCAAACCTGATTTTCTGTCTGGACCTTTGAAAGATTGATTGTGTAGAGGTTAGAATTTCGATTGCCGACTAATAGTTCTTTGCCTTCTTCAGTACGCACCGAGCAACTATTAGCTTTGAAATTTACCTCTAACCCTTTGTCGCATAACTGGCCAATGATAAATAGGTTATGCCCTAAACCTTCTACATAACTCACCTTCGTTATCGTCACTTTATCTTGAATGATGTCACCATATCCGAGAATCGGTGAAAATTGTCCATTGCCGAATCTAACATTTCCGCTGAATTTCTCTGTATATTTAGACAATAAAGCTTTCTGCCCTGTCATATGCTTGGAATGCGCGCTATCCAAGTACCACATATGACGGGTCTGCATAAGAGAAATCAGGGAAGAATAGGTTTAGGTACCCATTTAAAACGGGTCCTTTCAGTTTAGCACAAGATTTTGGTATCCATTTATATATGGATCCTCTGACTTTTTGAAAAAATTTGGAAGTATAATACTGATAAGAACAAAAATGATAATTTCCAAACCAATCATCAGAATATCGGTGAGAGACAAAATCATTTCGTCTATAATTAGATGAATTAGTAACAAACCGAGATAATTGAAATAATTGCTTTATTGAATATCGCTTGTAAGGAATACTTGAAAGTGTATAGAAAAGACAATACGCAAGTATTTATCTTTGGAAGCACACGGTTTATAAACATTTTAGCTCATTCAATATTGAAAACATTTAAAATCACACTTCCAAATTATCAAATCTATTTAAGAATCAGGAAGTGGTTTGATCGTTTAAAAAAATTTCTATGACAGAAAGTCGTCCTTCTTTCAACCATATATGAGATTAAGAATAACAATAAACCTTTTCGTTCAGTCTTAAATCTCATCAAGTAAAGCTTAAAATCACAATGATATGATCTTGATAGCTTCTCTCAATCTGCAGAAGTCTCAAAGTCATGTCAAAGCAACTTTATTCACAAATTTATTCAAAATTAAAATGACATAAAGCAGTAAAACATTAAGAAAACGAGTTCTAATCTGAAATAATCAGAAATCATATCCTTACTCCTTGTGTGTTACTCATAAACTCCCCCTAAATTCATGCATCACAAAAAAATTTAGCAGTTAAGAAAATGCAAAAATTCTATAAACTCCCCCTCAAAAGAATATTGATCATCTTAAAATATTGTCTCACTCCCCCTGAGATCATGAACAAAATGTTAAAGTGCAGATATCCTTTCAGAATTAATGAAAAATAAATGATCAAAAATTACAATAAAAGAAACATTAATAGGTAATCGCTGATTAGGTCTTGAGATTTAGCATACCAAGCTTAGATACAATAAAATTGAATCTCTTTTCATCTAAAGGTTTGGTAAACAAATCTGCAAGTTGATAATCATTTTTTACAAAGTAAAGTTCTATTGTACCTTTTTCAACATTGTCTTTGATGAAATAATAACGGACATCAATGTGTTTGTCTTTGTATGTTGCACAGGATTAGCTGATATGGCTATGGCGCTCTTCGAGTCACAATATATTGGTATTTTGTCAAACTTGAATCCATAGTCTCGAAGTTGTGTTCTCATCCACAATACTTGAGAGCAGCAACTGGCAGTAGCTACATACTCTGCTTCAGCAGTCGATGTGGAAACGCAAAGTTGTTTCTTTGACGCCCAGCTAACGAGTTTGTCTCCAAGAAATTGAATATGACCCGATGTGCTCTTCCTGTCTAACATACACCCAACATGATCTGTATTTGAATAAGTCGTTAGTTTAAAGCCAGTATCTTTAGGATACCACAGACCAAGATCTGCAGTGCCCTTCAGATATTGAAATATGCGCTTTACGTCAGACATATGGGATTCTTTTGGATTGGCCAGATATCTTTCACATAAACATGTCGAAAACATAATATTTGGCCTACTTGACGTAAGATACATTAAAGAACCTATGATTCCTCTATAAGTCCTAACATCAACAGCTTTTCCCGAAGGAACAGTGCTAATCTTAGTACCTGGTGCCATTGGGGTTCCAATTGGTTTGCAATTTTCCATTTCGAACTTCCGAAGAATATCACAAATGTACTTTGCTTGATTTATAAAAACCCCGTTGAAAACTGTTTTACTTGTAATCCGAGAAAGAAATTCATCTCTCCCATCATACTCATTTGAAATCTTGACACTATGAGGTTTGAAAATTCTTACAGTATTTAGGATTTGTAGAGCCAAATATTATATCATCAACATATATTTGAATAAGAATGAGGATATTTTCCAGCTACAAAAAGATAATCAAAATTATATAAAGCTGGTTGGTTTCTGATAGCTTTCTTTAGATAGTGTGGGTTTTCGTAACCGAGACCCCATTTCTATCTAACATCATCTTCCTCATTCGGGGTGTTAAGAAAAATAGTTTGATCTGTTTGACCTCGTGTATAAAGTTTGGCTTCCAAACCATTTACCTTCTTTGCTAAGATCTTGTTTTCAACCTGCAATTCATAAGCATTTACGACATATTCTTGCTTTTCAGAAACAGACTTAGACAATTTAGATTCAAAATCATAAATCTTATTTGCAAAACAATCTTTTTCCTATTTAAAATCAGAAGCAGATTTGCTTAGAGAATCAATTAATTCTTTGTTCCCAACAACCTGCTTGTTAAGTTCAAAGATCTTTTGATTTTTCTTTTCAACTCTGCTCTTTGACTTTTTCAGTTTCTTTTGAAGATCTTGAAGTTCGACCATCATAGCTTCCATTTTAACCATAAAATCAGATTTGGAAAGATTAATTACCTCATCAACTGTTTCTTCATCCGAATCGTCATACTTCACAATGTCGCCCATCAAACACATGTGAGCTGATTCTTCTTTCACCTCTTCATCTGAATGATCTAGCCAAAATTAATCTTCAGCCATTAATTCCTTGCCATCTTCTTGTTTCTTAGCCAAGAGCATCTTGTTCTTGTAATATTCTGAATTTGTGATCTTTGGCTTCCGACAATCTTTTGCATAGTGACCGACCTTTCCACAATTGTAGCATTTGACAAGGTCGTAAGTCTTCTTTTCAGCACCAGCATAATCATTCAGAAACTTCTTCTTCTCATCCGACTTCCTATCCACATACCGGTTCTCCTCATATCTTTTTCCTTCAACCCTTTCCCGATGTTCATGATTCTCTGAACTTGACGAAGAATACCTTTGTGTGTTTGAACCCGGTTTCTTGTAGAATTTCTTTTGGAATGCTGGGGTCACTAGAAGCATAGCTTGCTTGAGGTTTTCTCCATCATCACTACCAGAATCTAAATCAGAATCAGAACTGGGAATCACAACTTTCTTTTTCTTTTTCTTCTTTTTCTTTTTCTTTTCTTTCTCCTTCTCTCTAGCTACTAAGGCGATGAGGTCAAATACTTTGTCAACTTTCTTTTTCTCAGATCTTTTCTCTTCAACCTCCTTCTGATTCTGTCTCAACGTTTCGTAAACTTCGTGGAGAGGTATGTCGCTCAAATCTTTCATCTGCTTCATCCAGAGAGTATGTTTCTTCCATTCCGGTTGTAAGATACTGAGAAACTTCACATTGTTCTCAATCTGCTTCTTCTTGACTTTATTCTTGGAAAGTTCATTCAACAGAAGCACGAATCTTTCATAGGTTTCCTCCAAGCTTTCACCTTCTTTTGCTTTAAATTCTTCGTAACTGATGATACAATTAGCCACCTTCTTCTGATTGCCTACTTTGGAACACATCATCATCTTTTGTAACTGATCCCACATTTTCTTTGCATTTGTCTTGTAGCTATCTATCTTGATATACATCTCATTCAGAATACTCTGGAGTAAAAGAAATATTGCTTGCTTGTCTGCTTTAAAACGACTTTTCTGCTCCTCAGAATATTGTGCAAAATCCATCGGAAGAGTTCTCATCTTTTACACTCTGTCCTCGTCTCCATCCTCACTGTCTGAGGATTCATAATCAGGTATTTGTACAGTAGCAGGTATCATGGGACCTTCTGTCATCGAGAGTAAAATGTTTTTCCCATTCGCATGTCGGTCGACAAAGTCGAGAAATCGATCCTTCCACAGTTCGTATTCACCTTTGAATAGAACAGGAGGCTTTACATCCGTTCCGATAGAGAGAGCGTCTTTTGAAGTCATCTTGATCTACACTGCTTACTGTGATCGTCAAAATTCAGAAAACACACTTGATCTACAAAAATCAAACTTTGTATGCGCGTTTGAACTTCGCAAAACACACAGAAGATCACTTCGCACAAAACACTGTATGCGCGTTTGAACTTCGCGCACAAAGAAGAGCAATATAACTCACTTCTCGCACACAAGGATGTGCGAGTTTGTGCTTCGAGCCCAATGAAGGTTGCGAGAACCAAGGTTCACGCAGAACACTTATGTGAGTTCTTAGATCTCGCACATAACTATGTGCAAGTTTTGAAACTTCGCGCAAAAGCTTGCGAGTTACACACTTAGAAAAATTTTCGAAACTTGAAACACGCTAAACGTAAACACGCAAGAACAGGGCTTGCGAGTTTTGAACTTAGAATATTTTGAACAAAAACACTTCGCGCTAAACGGGAACTCGCACGATGAACACTTCTTACATAACGACACTGAAAATGAACAGTAGAAACTCACACCTAGTGTTGTGCGAGTTTCTACTTCACGCACAAGGCAATTAGCGAGTTCCTCACTTTACAGATCAAATCAACAGTACTTTGCGAGTTTTTGAGCCTACGAGTTCTTCACTAGCGAGTTTCTCAGATCTAGCGAGTTCTTGCCTTGAACAGTTCCAAAACTCAATCTTTGCTCAGAAATCGATTCAACACTTCTTCAATTGATTTGAAACTTCGTAAGGATGCTTAACAACAGATTTTGAACACAGTCCTATCAATCTATTACAATCAAAAACAAAATTGATACATTTTGATTCTTATACAGTACGAACTGATATTTCTAACAAAAATCCAAGCAATTTCAAAATTCAATCTAATTCTTTGTGAATTAGACTAAATGTTCCAAAATAAACTTGTTCTCTGCATCAAATCGATCCTATTACAAGCAAATTTAGACTCAAAACAACAATAAATCGACAAAATCAAAAGTAACAGTCCATTTTTGCAGGTTCGTCAAAATTCGATATGAAAATCTTCAATTTTTGATCCAATCTTTCTGAATTATGCTTGCTCTGATACCAATTATTATCCCAGATAACAATGTAAATCACACAATGACATCAAATTTCATTTTATTAACTTCAAATTTCAATTACAACAATTCTCTCAAACTTTCTCTCTCTAAGACTTAGAACTCGTATGATACTGTCTGAAAGTTACACAAGACTCATACACGCAAAAGACTATTTATACTACATATAAGAAACGCGCAAGCTATAGCAAAACTAAAACGCGCAACCACTTAAAACTCTTAAAAAACTATAAAAACAGAAAATACAATGTTGACTTTGACTTTTATTAAACTAGACTTTGACTTTGATGCTGAGAGTTGACTTTAGCTTTGATCCTCAGTCTTCAGTTGTCTATGATCTTGTATCCAACATATTTAGGCTCCAACAGTTTAGCACTGTAATTCTTAGTCAATTTTGATGAATTTTTTGTTGTGGAGTTCACGAGTTTTTAAGCACTGTATTGTGTGAATTTGTACAGCTTGATGTTTGTTGTTAAAATTCGTTGATTGTAATTTGTTCTAGATGTTTAGGTGAACGAATTCTAAAAGTTTCAGTTTGTAATTCGAAGTCTAGATAGGTTTTTGGGCGAATCAGATTGGTTTTTTCTTCGAAAGTTGAAGAACTCGCAACCAGATCTGAAGAACTTGCTAACAGCTGAAGACTCGCAAGATCATCTCAAGAACTCGCAGAGTTCATTGTTTTCACAGAAAGTTTTAAGAATTCATAGAATTCTTTATTTTTCGGAAAGTTGAATTTTCTGAAAATCATAAGTACAGGATTCGCATATCAAGTGGTTTACAAAAATCAGAGAATTCGTTTTTGTGTCACTTGCGAATTACATAGATTTCGCAAAGAGTTTATCATGAAAAGTTTTAAGTATAGAATTCGTAGTTCAGAATTCGTAATATTCTGTTTTTGAGATTTGCTAAGAATTCGCAGATTTTCGAGTGAATTTTACCAAGGATAGAGTTTGTAGTCTTAATACTTGAGAAAAGCAAAGGATTCGCAGATATCTAGTCTGCGAAAAGTGTAGAATTCGGAAGAGTCTTCTCTGCAGATTCTAGTTGAAACTTGCGAATTCTAAGTGGATATCTCTTGGTTACGATTTTTCAGATTGAATTGTTTGTACTTGCGAATTCTAGAAGCTTACGAATTCTTGAATTCATTTCTTGCGAATTATATGTTTGTTTCTAAAAGTTACGAATTTCTAGTGATTCACAGTAGTTTGTGTCATATGAATGTTGAAGCTCATTGGCTTGAAAACACTTAATCTGATATTCAAACTTCTCAATAATCCTCACATAATCTTTTATGTCCTTTTTCTAATCTTTTAAGGTCATCACTCATGTTCTGGTTGTGATCCCTATACCTTTTAACAGTGTTAATGCAATTTTGAGAACAAATATTAGAAGTTACCTATGTTGGGAGATCAGACACCCCTGCCATTAGAGCTTGATTTTGGATAGCCTCTTCAGCTTGATCACTCCAATCAAATCCCATACCTTGTTGAGAGACTAGGGCTTGTGCAGAGTTTCTGTTATTATTGAAGCTTCCAGACTGTGCTTGTTGGTGGTTGTTGTTGTGAGACACTCCACTTCTGCATTCCCTAGCAAAGTGTCCCTTCTGTTGACATTTATAGCATTCCACCTTTGACTTGTCAAAACCTGCTCCATCTTCTCTTCTTTGGGAGAAGTTGTTCCTCCCAGTTCTCTTGATGAACTTCTTAAATCTCATAGAGAGCATGGCCATCTGTCATTTAATGTTCATCTCTTCAAGGTTATCTGGATGGAGTTGTTCCAAGTCATCATTAATTAGAGAAGAGTTTCCATGACTGGACAGAAAGGCTTCAAACACAGATTCAGTGCCTTTCTCTTGATTTGCTCCATTAGCAGCACTAACTGATTCAGGGTTGGAAGTAGACTCAATGGATTCTGATAGGAGTGCAGCATTGTGAACATACCCAGAAGGCTTCTTCTTAGCCTCTACCTCAGATTCAAAAACTCTTAGATCATTGTATAAATCATGAAGTTCCTTTTCTTCCAGTTGATCATTCTGTCTGAAAGAGACAGTATACATGGTCCATTCATCACCCAGGGACCTTAAGAACTTCCTGTTTAGATCATTTTGATCAATTTGTACTCCAACTGTAGCCAGTTCACCAATTATCTTGTTAAACCTGTCAAAAGTTTGAGTCATGGACTCATTCTTGGTTGACATAAAGTTCTCATATTGTTGCTTCAATATAGCCTTCTGATTTCTCTTGATACTTTTGGTACCTGAGAATCTCTTCTCTAGAGCATTCCAGAGCATCTGTGCATCAGTGCAACTGCAAAATTGGTGTTGATATTCATTGGGAATGGCCAAGAGCAGAGTGCTTAAGGCTTTCATCTCTGTCTGCCTCGTCTTTCTTTCTGCATCTGTTTTTGGTGGAGTTCTCTTTCCATCTGCACCAATTTTTCCTGCATCAGATGGGCCATTATCAATGATGTCCCACATAGAGTAATCAGTGAGAAGAATGTATTGCTTTATTCTGATCTTCCACATGTCGAATTCATTGGATCTAAGCATTGGGACCTTTGAGACCAGGGTACTGTTTGTTTCAACAATGTTTTCCATGATGAATAAGTTTTCTGAGACTACAAGCTCTGATACCACTTGTCAGGATCTTAATTCTAAACAAGAATAAAGTCTCAGAAAACAATATCAAAGAAGTTTGCGGAATAACACTTTGATATTCAATGAAACAGTAAAAAAAACAGTAAATCTGATGAACAACTTGCAAACTTTATTTAATGATTGAAAGTCACAAGCTTTTACACACAACCTCAATATTGATGAACAGGCTCACCAATACGAATTCTACTTCTCTAGAATTAGGGATCTAACCTTGAGGTTGATTCTATCTATCAAAGCTAAAAACTCAGAATGAATGTTACAACTAAAGAAAAACAAACTATTCTATACATATACTGAAGATAAAAGATAATTACAAAATAATAAAAGATCTTCAGTATAATCTTCCATCAAAATCTCCAAGCTTCCATAGATATCTTCAATCCAGCTGTCATCCTTGCCATACGAATCTTCATCTTATAAGCAGCATTAATACTCTGAGCAGTATTAAGTTCAGCAGTACTAACCATGCTCCGCAGTATTAACTTTGTTCTAGCAGTACTAATCTTGATGAGCAGTATTAACTTCTATTAGCAGCATTAACTTCAACTGGCAGTAGTAATTATGTTGAAGCAGCATTAACCATACTTGAGCATTTCTGAATTTCCCAACAGGTTTGAAGAGACTACAATTGTTGAGAAAAAGCCCGAAGAGGTGAAGAAGTATGTGAATGATTATACCAGTACTAAGAACAAAGTTAGTGATCTGATCAAATGCTACAAATGTGGCAAGGTTGGACATTTTGCAAAAGAGTGTTGGAATCCAAAGGTTCGGAATTCAGAATATTACAAGAATAAAATGCTATTGGCCAAACAACAGGAAGTTGGCAAGGCATTAATGGCTGAAGACGAATATTGGTTAGATCATTCGGATGTCGAGGAAGAGAAAGAAGAGACTGTTCATCTATGCTTAATGGGTAAAGAAGATAAGTATGATGATTCTAAAGATGAGACATCTGATGAGGTAATGAACTTAACTGAAAATGATTTTATGACCAAAATAGAAGCCATGATGGTCGAACTTCAAGACCTTCAATCGAAACTGAAAAAGGAAAAAGACAGAGTTGCCAGGAGAAGTCAAAAGATATTTGAGCTCAATAAGTCAGTTATTGGGAACAAAGATTTAATTGATTCTCTACGCAAATATGCTTCTGATTTTAAACAGGAAAAATATTATTTTGAATATAAGATTTCTGATTTTGAAGCTAAAATTTCTAAGTCTGATTTAGAAAATAAAGAATCTGTTCTAAAATTTCTTAAATTGCAGGCTGAAAACAAGAGCTTCACTAAGAAGGTAAATGGTTTGGAAGCTAAACTTCAGGCTATAGGCCAAACAGATCAAACTATTTTTTAAATGCACCCAATGAAGAGGCTGATATTAAAGAGAAATGGGGACACGGTTACGATAACCCCGTTACTTAAAGAAAGCCATCAGAAAACAACCAGCGTTATATAACTTTGTTTTTCTTGTTGTTGCTGGTAAATATCCTCATTTAAAACCCAAATTTGTTACCAAATTACAAGAAGAAGTTGAGGCTAAAGAAACTGAAAATCGGAAGAATATTAAGAAAATGCAACTACCATTTTGCTATGACAAGCTTAATGATAGTTACCTTTCTGAAACACCAAAAGTTCTTTCAACTGATTATTTTGCTAGCTATTCTGTTTCAGATATGGAGGCAAAACCTGCAACTGCAAAAGTTTATGTTCTTCCACTCATTCTAGAAAGCAAAATAATTAAGCTTGAAGAAGTTTTATCTGAAGAAAGAATTTTGGTAGATATAGAACAATGTATATTTTGAACTGTGATAAAGAACACTGTTTTTCAAAATAAATCTACAAAGTGTTCTAATTTTTCAAAAGCTCCTCAAACTTCAACTGATTAATTTTGATGAATTATTTGTCTCTACAAATGATTTTCTTAATTCTGATGATGGATGTGTAGAAGAAATTGATATGTTTGACTTCAATGCTCCACTTCTAAATCATTCTACTTTTATTATTAATGGACAAGTTTTACCAAGTGTTTATGAAAAAAGGTGAATCATCAACTAAGGTTGGTGAATCAGTTTCTGTGAATGCTGATTACTATGATAAGGGTAAGAAACGTAAGAAACAGCGCCCACAAAAATAGAACAACACTGGTAAACACAAGAAAAGCCAATCTCAGAAATCTGATTTTCCTAATAAATCTAAATTTTTTGTTTCAGATTTAAGAAAGAAAAGGTCAGAAGAGCGATCTGAATGGCGACCTAAAAGGAAGAGTGATGACAAGGCATAATCAATTCCTGATAATTCTTGTAATAGATCAAATAGTAGTGTGTCTGGTGTAGTTGGTTCGGTTGCTTCTACTAATAAAAACCATGTAACTTCTTACAAGCGATATTCTAATAAGCAATTGTTTCAATTATCTCCTACTTCTACTAAATCTTATAGTTATCAGTGGAATGATTTTTCTTATCATCATAATTCTAATGATTGGTTTGACCTTATCATATTTATTCTTCTAAATCAAACGTTTTCAAAAGTTTTCAAACAAAAAGAGGATCCATATTTAAATGGATACCAAAATATTGCGCTAATCTGTTAGAACCCGTTTTTAAATTGGTACCTAAACTTGTTGTTCCCCGATTTCTCTTGCAGACCCGTCATATGTGGTACTTGGATAGCGGTTGTTCCAAGCATATGACCGGGCAAAAGGATTTATTGACTAATTATACAGAGAAATTCAGTAGAAATATACGATTTGGAAACGACCAGTTTTCACCGATCTTAGGATTTGGTGACATCATTCAAGACAACATAACAATTAAGAAGGTGAGCTATGTCGAAGGCTTAGGGCACAACCTCTTTAGTATTGGTCAGTTCTGCGACAAAGGGTTAGAGGTAAATTTCAAAGCTAAGAGTTGTTCGGTACGTACTGAAGACGGCAAATAACTCTTAGTCGGCACTCGAAAGACCAATCTCTACACCATCAATCTTTCAAAGGTTCAGAATGACAATCAGGTTTGCTTACTGACAAAAAGCCTCGATGCAGCAAAGTTGGCTTTGGCACCGAAGGTTGTCGCACCTGAATTTTCGTTACATAAACAAGCTGGTCAGTGGAAAGTTAGTGAATGGACTTCCTAAGCTCAAGTACGTGAAAGAACACTTGTGTGCAGCATGTGAAAAAGGAAAGATGAAGAGAGCTCCACATAAACCGAAGTATGAACCTAGTACCAATTCTCCATTAGAGTTGTTACATATGGATCTCTGTGGTCCAATGCGAACGCAAAGCTTAGGCGGAAAGAAATATATTCTAGTTATCATGGACGACTATTCGCGATACACGTGGGTCAAATTTCTAAGTTCAAAAGATGAGACGCCCGAAGTACTCATTACATTTTTGAAGATGATCCAGGTGAATCTGCAGAAACCAGTCAACCTTCTTAGAACTGATAACGGCACAGAGTTCAAAAACAGAACTATTGAAGAGTATCTCGAATCGGTCGGGATATCACATCAATACTCTACTGCTCATACGCCAGAACAGAATGTAGTAGTCGAATGGCAAAATCGAACGCTAGTCGAGGTCGCTCGCACTATGCTCAGCCAATCTGACTTACCTTTATTTCTGTGGGCAGAAGCTATTTCGACTGCATGCTACACTCAAAACTGTTCCATGATACACCACAGGTTTGAAAAGACTCTATATGCTTTGATCAACAACCGAACACCAACCATCAAGTATTTTCATATATTTGGGTGTAAGTGTTTTGTGCTAAACGACAGAGAGAGTCTGAACAAGTTCAGTTCTAACGCAGACGAGGGCATTTTTATTAGATATTCTTCTACATCTGTTGCATATCGAATATACTTGAAGAAGTCGAAGACTGTTATTGAGAGCGTAAACGTCACATTCGATGAGGAGATGGCTTCTGAACAAGTCAGTTCAGAACCCGTGATAACCGGAGTGCTAGCTTCTGGAAAGATCAATCCAGAACTTGTATCTACAGTGAATAAATCATATGAAGCATCATCGTCTAATACTCATTTATTTGATTTAGATCTTTTATTTGAACTATTTTATGATGAATTTCTTGGATCTAACGTGACTAAACCTGTTGTGATTGACAGGATAAAAGATTCAACGACTACTCATCCAATCACATCAGATGTATCTTCTGAATCAAATTCCCCGGTTCAGCAAGAAATTCCAATTCAAATTCCTACTCCGATAGATGAAGCTGTAACTACTAACGAAGAGTCAGAAGTTGCTTAGTCAGTAGGGTGTACTGTAAGGACAGATCAACAGACTAAACATGTTGTACCTACTGAAACTTCTGCACCAATTATTTCAACTAAGAACCTCCCTTATATTGTACAAACTGCAGAAGCTGGTAGTGGATTTTTAGATGACAATCATGAACATCATTGGACCAAAGAGCACCCTCTTCACCAAATCATTGGAGATCTAAATAAGTCGGTGCAAACTAGGTCAACAACATTAAATCAATGTCTGCATGACTCATTCCTCAGCAAGATAGATCCTACTCGTGATTCGGATTGGGTGTCTGCTATGCAAGAAGAGTTAAACCAGATCAAAGCCCTGAAGGTCTGGAGACTAGTTCCAAAACCGGAAGGAAAGACCGTTATCGGTACTAAATGGGTATTCAAAAACAAGAAGGATGAAGATGGTATTGTCATTCGAAATAAAGCAAGACTTGTTGCCAAAGGTTATCGACAAGAGGAAGGCATAGATTACAATGAGACTAATGCTCCAGTAGCGTGTGTAGAGGCAATCTGCATGTTTCTAGTCTACGCTGCTCACAAGAACTTCACAGTCTATCAAATGGACGTGAAGACTGCCTTTCTGAACGACATTCTTAAGGAGGAAGTCTACATATCTCAACCAGAAGGGTTTGTAAATCGAGATAAGCCAAATCATGTTTACATCTTGGATAAAGCTTTGTATGGTTTGAAACAAGCCCCTCGCGTCTGTTATGATGTTTTATCTCAATTCTTGGTCAAGTCAGGTTTTTCAAAAAGTAAAATCGATACCTCTTTATTCATTAAAAAAGAAAATTTCGATATCATACTTATTCAGATATAAGTAGATGATATTTTATTTGCCTCTACAAATCCTCAATACTGTAAAAACTTTTCAAACTTAATGGTGTCAAGATTTCAAATGAGTATGATGGGAGAGATGAATTTCTTTCTCGGATTACAAGTAAAACAATTTTCAACGGGGATTTTCATTAATCAATCTAAGTACATTTTTTATATTCTTCGGAAATTCAAAATGGAAAATTGCAAACCAATTGGAACCCCAATGGCACCAGGTACTAAGATTAGCACTGATCCTTCGGGAAAAATTGTTGATGTTAGGACTTATAGAGGAATGATAGGTTATTTAATGTATCTTACTTCAAGTAGGCCAGATATAATGTTTTCAACATGTTTGTGTGCAAGATATCAGGTTGATCCTAAAGAATCTCATTTATCTACTGTAAAACAGATTTTTAGATATTTGAAGGGGACTGGAGATCTCAGTTTGTGGTATCCTAGGGATACAGGGTTTGAACTAACTGCTTATTCAGACGCGGATCATGCTAGATGTATGTTAGACAGGAAGAGCACGTCGGGTCATATTCAATTCCTTAGAGACAAGCTCGTAAGTTGGGCGTCAAAGAAACAACTTTGTGTTTCCACATCGAATGCTGAAGTAGAGTATGTAGCTGTTGCCAGTTGCTGCTCTCAAGTATCGTGGATGAGAACACAACTTCGAGACTATGGATTCAAGTTTGACAAAATACCGATATATTGTGACTCGAAGGGCGACATAGCCATATCAGCTAATCTTGTGCAACATACAAAGACAAAGCACATTGATGTCAGGTATCATTTTATCAAAGATAATGTAGAAAAAGGTACAATAGAACTTTACTTTGTAAAAACTGATTATCAGCTTGCAGATTTGTTTACCAAACCTTTAGATGAAAATAGATTCAATTTTCTTATATCTAAGCTTGGTATGCTAAATCTCAAGACCTAATCAACGATTACCTATTAAAGTTTATTTTATTGTAATTTTTCATCATTTCTTTTTTATTAATTCTGAAAGGATATCTGCACTTTAACATTTTGTTCATGATCTCAGGGGGAGTGAGACAAGATTTTAAGATGATCAATATTCTTTTGAGGGGGAGTTTATAGAATTTTTTTCATTTTCTTAACTGCTAAATTTTTGTGATGCATGAATTTAAGGGGAGTTTATGAGTAACACACAAGAAGTAAGGATATGATTTCTGATTACTTCAGATCATAACTCGTTTTCTTAATGTTTTACTACTTTATGTCATTTTAATTTTGAATAAATTTGTGAATAAAGTTGCTTTGACATGACTTTCAGACTTGTGCAGTTTGAGAGATGCTTACAAGATCATATCTTTATGACTTGATGCTTGACTTCATGATATTTAAGACTGAACAGACAGGTTTAAAGAAGGACGATTTTCAATCATAGAAAACATGTTTTTAAATATTTCAAACCACTTCCCGATTCTTAAACAAATTTCATGAATTGAAAGTGTGATTTTAAATGTTTTCGTTTTATTTGTGCTTCAATGATTACAAACCATGTGTTTCCAAAAGAGAAATACTTCCGTATTATCTTTTCAATATGCTTTCAAGTATTCACACACAACGGTTTAATTTTTGATTGAATTTGTTATCACCATGTCTCATATTTGAACAATTTTTTTTCGATGGTGATACACCCCGCTTATATTTCATAGTTTGTTGAGCGTCATTTCATTTCGAAGCGTTCATTTCAAGAATGTTTGTATTTTGATTCATATCGACAATATCCATTATTCTTGACCATAAGCTTAATTGCTATATCATATTATTTCTAATCATGTTCATACAATGTCAGATTTTCAAACAAGTCTCTTGCATTCTTGTTTATTCATTCAATTTACCTGTATGAAATATCTTCAATGTTTAAAATGCTCATATCTTCATGATTATATTTTGAGCATACAAACATCTGACTTGTATTTGAGCTTTAACTGTTCAAGTTAAACCATTTTGAGCAGCATATGCTATATAGTAAAATATGGGTTCTTTATGCTAGGACTTAATTGAAACTTCTATGGATTCACGTTAACTAGTGTTTCCTACCCAAGAAGTTAATCCATAGTGATTGAGTATGAGGAGTCGAAAAGATATGAGTGTGGGTTATGCGTTGAGGTAAAATGAAAAAGGAGAGTTTGGTTAGATGTGAGCTTAATGATTAAAAGAAAGAGGGTGTGAGAACAGAGTAAAAGAATATCAGACTCTTCACCAACTACTTTCTGAGCCGGGCAGACACATTACTAATGTTTCACAACTCTTTGGTGAACATTATTGAAATAGGCAACTAGCCCATGTCAATTCTTGACAAAACCCCATCAGCCACTCATTTTCTTCTTAAAAAGAAGATGTTTCATTTTTCTCTGGGGACGCAGCACATATGTTATCTGGTTTTCATTTGGAAAATCTGTATATTGAAACAGAAGGAACTCTGCCCCACCTTCGCACTTCATTCATGCAGATTGAGTATGTGTTTATCTACTGTTGTCTCAATGGTTTACCCATTTTTGATCCTTTATAACCATTTGATGACTTAATTCTTTCTATCACTTGCACGTACACACAAGGAAATTTGTTTTTCTTGTCATAACGTTCATAGAAATTGCCTTTGTAGTGTTTCGGTGATTGAATGGAAGCCTTGGGGGAGTGAACATAACAAAAGCTCCTTTCCAATGTGTATTTGTTACACATAGTGACTTTGTGTTACTGACATACATTTTTAACTGATTCATTTGTTGATTCAGGTGTTACAAGAATATTTTGTCTGGATTTGAAAAGATCTAGATGAATATATGGTTACGAATCATTGAATCAGTGGCTCTTAGACAGATCAGAATGGTCAAAGACATTTCTTGGGAAAAGTTTTGATGTTATAGATGCTCTATTCATCAAAAAGGGGGAGATGAATTAAAGAAATGTCAGATTCAAAAATTTAAGAAGGTAAAGTTTGAAAGATTGAAAGTTTGAAAGATTGCACAAGTAAAGTCAAAGATTTCTGAAGATGTGCTGATTTTACATAAATTTTCTTTGATGATTAGTTGCTAAAGCAAAGAGAGCTGAAAATGGAGATAATTTCTTTCCGGAGTCTGAAAGAGTTTTTATGGTAGTTTTGGGGAGATTATTGAAGATCATTTCTATCATATTTGGAGGAGATTGTTAATATTCTTCAAAGACAAACTTGGAAAGAATACAGTCAAAGAAAGAGAAGATTGAACTGCAAAATCTTTTAAAGACAATCTTGAATCCAAAGGGGGAGATTGTTAGAACATAAATATGTTGGATACAAGATCATGAAGACTAAAAGTCAATGTACAAGAAGTCAAAGCTGGAAAGTCAACTCTCATTAAAGTCAAAGTCTATTTGTATTGTTTTGTTTCTTTGTATTTGTAGCCAAGTATAAATAGTCTTTGTTTTGTTGTTTAATAGATATATGACTAAGAGAAGAGTTCGTATCATCAGAGAGAGTTTAGAGAGAGAAAGAGATCTGTGGTGAGAGAAAGTTGTAAACGATTGATTCTTGAATTGAATTGAAACAGGTATTTCAATAATCTTGTTTATTTGATTGAATTTGCAATTAGAATCTTGAATCAGGGACACACACATACCGAAGAAGAAGGAGATATCAAGAAGAAAATTTAGTTTGGAGAGTGAAACCAATCAAAGATGAGAAGAAAGGAAAGAAGACATGTGTACATGAGACTAAATTCAAGAAGAACAATGTGCGAAAAGGTAAATCTGATCATGTCTACTCGAGAGATCAGTTAATCAGGTTGTCTACAAAGAAATATTTGTGTTCTTACTGTCGTACAACATGATCATGTTCACAAAACAAGTGATCATTTTTGGTATGGTTCTTATTCAATTAATCCTTTAAGAAATGCAACTAACAAACATGGACCAAAATACCAGTGGGTACCAAAGCCAATAATTGATTCTATGTTGCAGGCACCTACAGTCAAGGGGGAGTAAGAGAACCAAGGCTTCTGAATAAATCAGTTCAGGACACGTACTTCAACGGAGTTTGACTTCTAAACACAACAGTTTAGAACTCGTACTTCAACGATGAAAAAGAGATGATACTCCCGGGATGATGAGAGATTGTACTCCGATACTCAGATGAGGAAATCAACCTTCAAGGGGGAGTACATATGTTTCTGGAAATATGTATTCGGAAGATATGATGAACTACACTTCAGGATGGGTTGAAGATCTCTATCATGTGCCTTTTACTGACAAATTTCAGATGCATATTTTCAGGGGGAGTAAAGAATTATGATTTCTGATTACTTCAGATCAGAACTCATTCTTTTAATGTTTTACTGCTTTATGTCATTTTAACTTTTCAATAAAATTTATGAATAAAGTTGTTTTGACATGACTTTGAGACTTTTGCAGATTGATAGAAGCTTACAAGATCATATCTTTATGACTTGATGCTTGACTACATGAGATTTAAGACTGAATGACAAAGGTTAAATTTCTTATCTTAATCACATATATGATTGAAAGAAGGACGTCTTTCAATCATAGAAAACATGTTCTTAAATGTTCAAACCACATCCGATTCTTAAGCAGATTTCATGAATTAGAAGTGTGATTTTAAATGTTTTCATTTTTATTTGTGTTTAAACGATTAACAAATCGTGCGTTTCCAAAGATAAATACTTGCGTATTGTCTTTTCTGCATACTTTCAAGTATTTCTACACACCGGTTTGACTTTTTGTTCAAAATGGTCTTACCATGTCTCAAATTTGAACCATATTTTTTCGATAAACACAACAATTTAGGACTCGTATTTCAACGATGAAAGAAATGATACTCCCGGGCTGATATGAGAATTGTACTCTGATACTCAAATGAGGAAATCAACCTTCAAAGGGGAGTACATATTTTTCTGACAATATGCATTCGGAAGATATGATGATCTACAGTTCAGGGGGAGTTACAGATCTCTATCATGTACTTTTTCACTGACAAATTAGATATGCATATTTTCAGGGGGAGTATGAATTATGATTTCTGATTACTTCAAATAAGAACTCGTTCATTCAATGTTTTACTGCTTTCTATTGTTTACTTTTCAATAAATTTGTGAATAAAGTTGCTTTGACATGACTTTGAAACTTTTTCATATTGAGAGAAGCTATCAAGATCATATCATTATGATTTTAAGCTTGACTTCATGGGATTTAAGACAGAACGACAAAGGTTAAATATCTTATCTTAATGTCATATATGGTTGAAAGAAGGACATCTTTCAATCATAGAAAACATGTTCTTAAATGTTCAAACCACTTCTGATTCTTTAACGATTTCATGAATAAAGATGTGTGATTTTAAATGTTTTCATTATATTTGTGCTTATATGCTTACAAACCGTGTGTTTCCAAAGATAAATACTTACGTATTGTCTTGTCTATATACTTTCAAGTATTCATACACACCGGTTTGACTTATTGTTCAATATATTCTTACCATGTCTCAAATTTGAAACATAGTTTTCGATGGTAAGACACTCCGCTTGTATTTCAAATAATTTTGATCGTCATTTCATTTCAAAACGTTCACTTCAAGAATGTCTATATTTTGATTCATATAGACAATATCCATTATTCTTTACCATAAGCCTTAATTGATATACCATATCAATTTTGATCATTTTCATACAATGTCAGATTTTCAAACAAGTTTCTTGCATTCATGTTTATTCATTCAAATTACTTGTTTGAAATATCTTCAATGTTTAAAATGCTCATATCTTCATGATTATATTCTGAGCATACAAACATCTGACTTATATTTGAGTTTTAACTGCCAAGTTAAACCATTTTGAGCGACATGCTTTATAGGAAAATATGGGTTCTTTGTGCTAGGACTTACATGAACTTCTATGGATTCACGTTAACCAGTGTTTCCTACCCAAGAAGTTAATCCATAGTGATTGAGTGTGAGAAGTCGAAAATAAATGAGTGTGGGTTGTGCGTTGAGGTAAATTGAAAAGGAGAGTTTGGTTAGAAGTGAGCTAATTGATTAAAAAGAAAGAGGGTGAGAGATTAGAGTAAAATAATATCAACCTCTGCACCAACTACTTTCTGAGATGGGAAGCTACATTACTAATGTTTCACAATTCTTAGTGAACATTATTGAAATAGGCATTTAGCCCTTGCCAACTCTTGAATAAAATCCCACCAGCCACTCATTTTCTTCTTAAAAAGAAAATATTTCATATTTTTTCGGGGACGCAACACATAATCTATCTGATTTTCATTTGGAAAATCTGGATATTGAAAAAAAAGGAAGTCTGCCCCACCTTCGCACCTCAATCATGCACATTGAGTCTGTGTTTATCTACTGTTGTCTTAGTGGTTTACACAATTTTGAGCCTTTATAAGCAATCATCAAGTGCTTAATTCTTTCTATCACTTGCACGAACACACAAGGAATTTGTTTTCTTGTCATAACGTTCATAGAAATTGCCTTTGTGGTGTTTCGATGATTGAATGGAATCCTTGGGGGAGTGAGCATAACAAAAGCTCCTTTACAATGTGTTTTCGTTACACACAGTGACTTTGTGTTACTGAAAGACATTTTTTAACTGATTCATTTGTTGATTCAGGTGTTACACGAATATTTTGTCTGGATTTGAAAAGATCTAGATGAATACATGGTTATGGATCATTGAATCAGTGGCTCTTGGACAGATTAGAATGGTCAAAGACATTTCTTGGAAAAAGTTTTGATGTTTTAGATGCTCTATTCATCAAAAAGGGGGAGATGGATTAAAGAAATGTCAGATTCAAAAATTTCCAAGATTAAAGATTTGAAGAAGACAAAGGTCAAAGATTGAAAGTTTGAAAGATTGCACAAGCAAAGTCAAAAATTTCTTAAGATGTGTTGAGTTACAGAAATTTTCTTTGATGAATAGTTGCTAAAGCAAACAAAGCTGGAAAATGCAGATAATTTCTTTCCAAAGTCTGAAAGAGTTTTGTGATAGTTTTGGGGAGATTGTTGAAGAGTTTTTCTATCATATTTCGGGAAGATTGTCAATATTTTCTTTCAAAGACAGACTTGGGAAGAATACAGTCAAAGAAAGGAGAGATTGTAAAAATGAAGTTGAAAGAGAGAAGACTGAATTGCAAAATTTTTCAAAGATGATCTTGAATGCAAAGGGGGAGAATGTTAGTGCACAGATTTGTTGGATTCAAGATCATAAAGATTGAAGATCAAAGTCAAGGAAGTCAATGCTGAAAGTCAACTCTTAGCTGAAAGTCAAAGTCTTTATGTAATAAAGTCAAAGTCAATATTATACTTGTTTTTATTTCTTTGTGTAATGTTGTAGGTATAAATAGTTTGTATTTTGTAATATGTGGTGTGGTAAGTGAGATGTACGTGAAGCAAATTAGAGAAAAGATTATTAGAATATCATTCTAGAGAGATAGAGAGAGAGAGTATTTTGTAGAGAGAGAAAGTGAGAGATTGTAATGTTTGATATTTGATTCAATGACATATGATTTCATAGATTTCTCATCTTGATTGATTGTAACATTTAGAACTTGATAATTGGGATTAATAGAAAATCATTCTAATCTCTTCAAAAACCCATCAAATCTTTGATTTTCGATCTGAAACTTTGCCAATTCGATCACCAACATTTCTAGAATGGATTACAATCACTAAATTTTACCAAGATTCACTCAAGTGAACAAATTGATCCTTTCACAGTGCGTACAAACTCGTGAACTCAAAAACTTATAAAATTCAAGAATTAACCAAAATTATAGTTCAAGAATTCAATTAACCTACACAGGATCGATCTAATACACTATACGAACACAATCTAATGAATTACAACTCCAAAAACTCAAAAAAATTCGAAATTCGATCCAAACTCAGACGACACAGTGCAACTCCATTTTTCTTGATTGATTTCACATGAAATCTGCTCTGATACCAATTATTATCCAAGATAACAATGTAAACAAGATGACAATAACAATTTTTATCAATTTCCATTTCTATTTCTATCAAGAAATCAATACAGTGAATGCTCTCACGAACTTTCTCTCTCTAACTCTTGAACATGTATGACACTCTTATAAAATTTACACGTACACCACTAGCCATATCCCTATTCAAACACACGAACTAAACATAATTACAAAATACAAGACTTTGACTTTGCTTTGAGAGTTGACTTTGGCTTTGACTTACTTGACTTTCAATCTTCAGTCCTCATGATCTTGCATCCAACATTTATATGTCCTAACATGCTTTGAATAGTTTCATTTGACAGAACTTTGAAGGCATATTACTCATTAATGCACAAAGCTCTGTTGTTCTTCTGAGTCCTAGCACCACCTTCGAGCTGTTTTTCACGCTCCAGCCACAGATCCTTTGATGTCTCACAAGAGTCTAATGATTGAAAAATGTCATTAGGAATGGCCATTGTGAGAAGTCTTTTGGTCTTTTTAGCAAGATCATGCAACTCTTTCTCTTGTTCACTCTACTCAGCAATGGGCTTAGGTTTTATAGTAGCAGTTGCAGGTACTCTAGGTACAGTGGTCATGGGAATATATGGAGGGTTGTGAAGAAATTCAACCAAACCTCGATCCACACCTTCAAGAAAGTGGACCATCCTAATTTTCCACTGGTGATATTCATCACTGAGTAGAGTAGGTGGTTTAGATTGGGATCTAACACTGAAAAATGTTACTGCATTTGCCATTTTTAGTGCAATGAAAATGGTGTGTGTGACAGAATATGAAGATAACAGATGAACTAGGAAGAAATAGAGCATAATATGATGAGAATATGATGAAAGGAAGTGTATCAGCACAACTATCAAGCTTTGAACTGTTCTAAGATGAAAAACATACCTATTACTGAATTTAAATCAAACTTGTTGATGAAAACTCAGAGAAACAGGAACTGTTCCTTTTGAATGAAACACGAAGCTTAGAAAAAGTTCAAACTCCTACCAAACATGATGGAATCATTGTTAAAACAGGATCCTTTGATATTAATGATCAAAGTCTGCTCTGATACCAATTTTTGATCCCAATATAGTGTTCTAACAATTGATTAACCAATACAAACTACACAAATCAGAATATTATGAGTGCGGAAGCGATTTGTATGTAGTAAGATGGTTTGTTTAGTAGTAAACACACACACAAGTAACAAAGAGATCAATAGACAAATACGAGTTAGTCACTGAAGGATCTGCTTCATTAAACTTAAATACACCAAGAACACTCACAACTGTGTGCTGAAATACTCTCCAAGATAATACAATAAGAAAACAAGGTGTGAAGATTTGTGTGTGCTCACATGATAACTTGACAGGAGTGCTCCCTTCATATACAAGGGGGAGCACACAATAATACAAGACAAAGGCTGACATTCATAAAAGGAATGCCACCTGGAAAGTAAAACCATCGTGGACGCGCACTTGTGATCTTTAGGATCTTTGTACAGCAGGGTCACGTGATCTTCACGTGGTCTTGTCTTGTCAATTGTATCCTGTAATCTTCAAGTCTTCCAATCTCCAGAGCTTAGCCATACATAGGCTCTATGAGTAATCACAGAGGCTCCGTGGTATGAAAGTAATCTTCAGGTTAAGAGCTTCTCGGGTAGATGGTTGACAGAGCTGCTGAGCTCGGCACTTCTGTGGTGTGCCTTGGTGTGTGCAACAATCTTCTGAAGTTCCTATACTTAGCCTATTTTTCAATACTTCCTATACAATGAATTGGAGCTAACATATGCGAATTCCTAAATTACACAGAATTGTACCAAAGACAATAATGACCAAAAATATACAAACACATTATCTTTTCCTGATTTACCAACACTCCAAAATCTTTTTCATACCCATTTGCGAGCTAGAAAAGTGTAGTCCCTTAGTGAAAATATTTTGCTCTCCACTAGGGAAGTGTTTCATATGAACAAGTCCATCATCTATTTTCTCTTTGTTGAAATGCTCATCATCCTCCACATCTTTGGTGTGTTCAAGAAAGAAAAGATTGGTGCATCAATTTGGAATGTTCCTTTATTCTCACAATACAACTTCATAAAAGATGAATTAGTGGCTATATATATATATATATATATATATATATATATATATATATATATATATAGGGGAGAGTTCATGTGAGAACCGCAAATAATTTTAAGAACGAGGGAACATATTTTATAGTGTTTATTCATTGATAAATATAAACTATATAAAAAATGTATATTGTCAAGGAGTATATTCATCAATGAGTATGTACTATGAATATATCCACTTGTATTTGTATTCTGTCAATGAGTATACACTAAAAAATTAGTTCTCTTGTTCTCAAAATATTTATATATGTATGTGTAACACCCCATGCCACTCCCCCTTTCTGAGATCACTTGAAGTGTCATACCTTTTGAACCATCAACCAATTCAAAGACATTATGTGAAGCATAAAGCGGAAACGATTTTGTAAGACATAGTTTTATTATCAAAACATAGTCACGTATTCGGTACACCAATTATTACAAAACATAATTCTAACGACACTTCTAAACATTATATCATACTACTTGTCATAAACAAACCTATTCTCAAAGCTAATATATTTACTTATACACTACCCCGAGTTTATTATATAGAATATATATACACATTGCATGCATCATCAAAAGAGTAAAAAGCCATGTAATCACCTCTGATTTGACACTCTAGAAGCTGAAAGTGTGATTATATGACTGAAATGAAGATTTATTACACTCTTACATCTTGATAGAGTTATCTCTCTCTCTCCCTCTTTTTTCATTTCTTAGTGTGTCTAAGTGTGTGGGTTTTGTATCTACCGAGTATAAAATGAGAAATGAAAGAAAATATGTCGTTTTATATTTGAGAGGAGCATTTTGTGGCATTAATTGCTACTACATGATGCCAAACCTTAATGTCCACATACCAAACGCGTTAATTATTATTATATGGTAAAAAAACATTGAAGAACATTAGAGGGACAATTTGGTCCATTTAACATTTTGTCCCTTTCTACATTAGTCTTAACAAACACGCCGTCTAGTCCACTTACGTCTTATAAAGTCCACATACCAAACGCATCCTAAGGTGTCTAGAGGGATACCTCGCAAAGGACTTTAGTTTAAAGACCAATGACATTTGCAAATTGAAGCCTATAGATATGCAATTGGGCTGGAAGCTCGGAAGACAGAAGATCTACCTCCAGGTATTGTTTATTTGTAGGCGGCAACTTCTTTACATGGAGAAGCAAAAAACTGATTTTTGGTTTTTAGGTGGAACTTTGAGCAATAACTCATGGTACATGTGGACTACGATGGTGTTGGAGTTAAAAAGTAACTAATAATAGGTAGAAAACGATTCGTGGTGTGGACAATGCAATGGTGTGCTAGTAGACAATGTAATGAGATAAAACATGTAATAAAAGTAGAAAACTAATGAATATAACCCACACAAGAAGCGTATTTGCGTACTCTCTACCCTCCTCACAATACCCTTGATGTCACCCTCTAGCAAAGCGTACTAAAATCGACCACTCCCATCATATGCCTCTAAAAGTTCCTACCCCAGATTATGTCCTTGGGAATGCCAAAATCTGCCATGTATGTCCTCAGTTGGTCAACCCATGTTCTCCAAGGCTTATCCCTCCTCCTCACCCCTCAACTATTATACAATTCACTCTCATTATGTGTGATGTCAACTCTCTCTTATGAACATGCCCAAACCAGTTCAATCTACCCTCTCTCAAATTAATAGCGATAAGTGCAACCCTAATTCCGACCGAAAAACTTTGTTCTGAATCCTATCTAACATGGTTAGGCCACACTTCCATCTCAATATCCTCATCTCTACATTTCTGATTTCTTCACTTGCACCTTCGTTACTGCCCAACACTTAGAACCATACAACGTAGTTGCTCTTATGGATGCCTTGTAGGATTCACCCTTCAGTTTTGACGGCACCTCTTAACACAAAACACTCTCATAGCCACTCTTCACTTTAAGACTACCATGCCGCTCTCCACTTCATGATGTGGCTAATGATTACATAACTAGGATCAGAATTCAGCGTAGCTTACTGTTATATCCCCTACCGCTAACCTATATTATTATATATTTGTTTTCTTAATACATACATACATATATATATATATATATATATATATATATATTAAATCTTAAGTCTTTGTTTACATTACTTGTTCAATTTGGTACGTTTAACATTTTTGTCTAGTTCTATATTAGTCTTACCAACCACTCCATCTAGTAAAGTTCCGACCAATTAAGTCCACATACCAAACACATCATAAGGTACCAAGCGGAATACCTCAAAAAGGACTTTAGTTTAAAGACCAATGACCTATGTTGTTACAATACTTTTCAGCTCTTCGGTTAGGCCTTTAAGTTGCATGAGCTCATCATACCTAAGGCTGTGCACATATCCTTATATGTTTTCCATCCAAACGACCTTTTTAGAATTTCATCAAGCATTTGGCCTTCCTTTTTCACATTCGCCAATCGCTCCATCGCTTCATTAAACTCTTTATTCAGCTCCGAGTTTGTGGATTCAATGTGGGAGTTGACAGCGCTTGTGATGAAATCATCTGGTTGTAGGTCGACTTGATTTAAGTTGAGATATTTGTTTACAACAGATTGAACGTTGGGGCTGCCAAAAGAGATAGGCTTTCCACTGATGGAGAAGAGAATAATTGCAATATTTACACCACATTGCATGCCTAGCTCATTGGCTTTCTTGAATAAGCCGTTGCGGCGCTTGAACAAAGTTACTGCTCTTTCCCTTATGTTTTCAATTAGTTTCAGCTCCGTGTTCCTATTACCCCATTTTGGTAATCTTGCCATTCCTTCAAATCTAGAAATAGTGGAAAATATGAGAATGGTTATGAAGGGTTCAATATATGAATGGTTTTTATAAAATACCGCTATCATGACTCCAGACTCAATTGTGATATGGTGGTTGACCCTTTTCCAACATATTTATATATTCTATATAGATATTAATGGATTAATAATTAGTAAGTTTTGACAAATATTATGCTGTATATTTTTACAATTAATACGTAGGTACATTGGTTGTAAAAGGATTGGTCATCAATAAAAAGAAACCGACAATTCCATTTGACGCGTAAATTTTCATATATTAATTTTTATACCATATATATATAAGCACTCATACATATTTTCCATATTATATTGTATTTATAAACATATATATATATATACTAGTGTTGGGCCCGTACATTGCACGGGAGGATAAAATTTTTGTTGGAATATTGAACCGAGTTAAAATGAAAAGTAATTTCTCTGTTAACAGTTAATGAAATACAATGTAAAAAACGAATGTATTTTCATAAGTGGTTAACTTGCATATATATTCTTAATCGTTTGTTGTTATGAGTTTGTGCAATAATATTGGTAATAGTTTTGTATTATATTATTTAAAACTCAAACGACATGTCTCACAACATATCACTATTATTGAAATAATTATAAATATAAAATTAGTTGTTCAACTTGCAAGACAGATTCCATTAAAAATCCCAATAGCAAGCTATTATAGTAACTTTTTCCTATAAAAATATGATTAATATTAACTCTATAATTTGTCATAAATGCATCGTTCATCTTAAGCTATTATAGTAACTGTTACCGCATAAAAAAAATAAGATTATCGACTCTATAAGTTATCAAAAATGCAAAATCTTCTCATATATATATATATATATATATATATATATATATATATATATATTCACATCTTTCTTTCAATTTAACATTTTCTTATCAACTCCGATAAACAAAACCAATGTCGTAGTATTAGTCGATAAAAATAAAGATATGTATGTATATATATATATATATATATTATTCCCCTACTTCGAAAAATATGATTGTGGGTTGTGAAAAATATAAACAAATCCTCATAAAATAAAATAAAATATAAAAACGTAGTTTTTCAAAGAAACAAAAATATAGTGGAATACATTTTGTTCAGTTGCAGGTTTCCATTTACACCCGACCGTTCGTCTTCTTCTTGTACTCGGATGATACATAGAGAAGCTATATATATTTATATTGAATGTAGAGAATATTTTAAAAACTTTTATTTTCATTTTCGATTTTACATTTAAATATAAATATATTAAAAATATGGAAGAATATTTTTATATATCTACATCGTTTCTATTTTATTTTCTTTGCACTTGGTAAATTTGGAAAGTATTGCGGGATATTTTTATTTTAAAAAATACGATAATTTATTAGAGCAAAAAAAAACGTGTAGATTTTATATTATGCTAATATAAAATACGTGTAGATTTTATAAAATAAAATAGATTTTATATTAGCAAAAAAATACGGAATAAAAAAAGATTTTATATTACATCTCATTATGTAAAAAGATTTTATAAAATAAAATATGGAAAAATCATTATGAGATGTAATATAAAAAAATACGGAAGAAAAAAGATTATATATTACATCTCATTAATATAGATTTAAATGTAAAATCTACATTTAAAATAGATTATGCTAATATAAAATCTATTTTATAAAATCCTCCACCAAAAAAAACAAATATCTATATTAATAAATGAGTATCCATTCCACAAATAGATGATTATGTGAGATATTGTGCTTGGAAAGGTTGTACCAAAGCATTAAGAAGTTGTAAATTAAGTAATTTATTTTAATTAGTTGTAACTTGTGTTTAAAATGTTGTAATTAAGAGATTTTTATGTCGTTTTTATAATATAGTATAGATATATAGTATTTTTTTAGTATATAAATATATTTATAATATATAATATCGTTTATATATGGAGTGTTTTGCGGTATTAGTAGGCTCAACGTTTATCTTGTATTTAAACATACATTATTTTTATACTATCTGTATAAGTGTTCGTACATTATTTTCATTTTATAATTATATATCATACATAATTTTTTATTATATTTATAAAAACTTATATATATATATATATATATATATATATATATATATAGGGTCGGTTTAAATAAGATGGATAAATATCATGAGAAGGTAAAAAGGAAAAGTTCATAACATATGCATCTTCAAATAGAAAATTTCATTTATTCACATTTGAACCTTCCATTCTTACATTCTCGCGATATTTAGCCTTCTTATTTGGACCTCCCACTATATATATATATATATATATATATATATATATATATATATATACATATTAGAGGGAGGTTCAAACGAGAACAGTAGCCAAATGAAAGAACACGAAAACGACCAAATCACGTGCATAATCACATGTGATTTTACACGTGTATATGTATATATCATTATTAGAGGGAGGTTCAAACGAGAACAATAACCAAATGAAAGAAGACGAAAACGACCAAATCACGTGCATAATCACATGTGATTTTACACGTGATTTTAGTGTAAATACATATGATTCGACCGTTTTCTTATTCTCTTATTTGGTTACTATTCTCGTATGATATATATACATATATATATAGATATAGATATTAATATTTATAATTATATTACAATTATATGCTATAGATAAATATATAGTAGAATTAAGTTGGTGTAGGAAATCAAAATTTGGTGAGAATTGTAGGGAGGTTGTGTAAAATGTTAACACATGTTAGCATGGAAATGTTCAAAGAAGTTAGAATAAGTTAAAATAAATTAACATACATTAGCATATTTTAACATAGTGGTGGACCTATTAGGAGTTAATCAAGAGGCTCCTGTGCACCTGCTCACTCGATTATTGTAAGAGAAAAAAAATTAGTCGTCTTATAGCTGCATCCGCTAGACTTTGAGGCGTGCCTTTAAATACTTTGAAACCAAATATATAACAAAAATTAGAGACGAGTGGCTATTTGTAACTTCAAAATCCATTAGAATTATTTGTTTGACACAAAACGAAAGTGTAACTACATTTAAATATGTACATGATATTTAGAATTAATACCTCGTAGGGATAAAAAGACACAATAGACAAAGTGATCATTGAACTTTGATCGTTTATTTAGTTGCATACTAAAAAAATTACTAGGTATGACTCAACCATATCAAGTACTGTACAATTAATGTGAGATCTTAAAAAATCTAACAATTCAAGAGTTGGTATATGTTTTAGTTAGACATGAGGCTCAAGATATGTTCCAATATGATCATCATTTATGTATTTTATCTTCATATGCATGTGTGTATATCTATGTTTTAATAAAATGAGCATAGAACAAATTAACACGTGTATCGGGTATATCATCCACTTGAGTTTGGGTCCGTGCATCCACCGTGAACGAGGATTAAGGTATTGAGCCCATAGTGAATTTGGACACCATAAGCCGACTATGTAAGGGGTAAAATTACGTTCCCAGTCCTTCGACGAAGGGTCCAAGAAGATGATACACTCAGCGAAATAAGCATAGGTATTCGGTAGAGTAGCATTCAGGAAAGAAAATGTTTGAAGGCAAGAAATTGATATTTTACTACATAAATGATAAAATGAAGTTTTATATTGAAATACAAAAATTTGCGATCATTTGGATTTTAGCTTAAAAAGATATGTATATGTCATAGAAAAATGAGCAAGATAGCGGAAGAAATTGTTTAACAAGGTGGTTTAGGGAAAGCTACGAAGATTCTATGGAATTTGGGGTGGTGTATGATCAAGTATATTGACTTAAACAATAGGTTCGTTTAAGACAAGTAGTGTGTTACTATGTTTAGAAGTGTTGTTAGAATGTTGTCTTGTAGTAACTAATTCAATGAATACGCGATTATGTTTTGATGATAGAACTATGAATTAAGAATTCACTTCCGCTATATTAAAATGCTTTATATAATGTATTGGAATGGGGTGATACATATATAGATATTAAAAACCACTAATTCATCTCTTATGAAGTTATATTGTGATAATAAAGCAACATTCTAAATGATGCACAATCCAGTTTTTCATGACCGCACCAAACATATGGAGGAGGTTGACAAGCATTTCATGAAGGAGAAAATCGATAATGGAGAGCAAGTGGCTAAAATATTTATTAAGGGATTACACACAAAACGGTTCTATTTTGTAGTTGGCAAGCTGTGTATGAAAGAGATTTTGGAGTGTCGAAAAATCAGAAAAATAAAACATGCATAATGTTTTTGGACATTGTTGTCTTTGGTACAAATTTTTGTAATTTGGAAATGAACATCCTAGGAAACCTTTTTGTAATAACCAAGAATTGAAGCCAAACATAACATAAACAAAATCCCAATACACCAGGATCCCAGAAGTAATTAAGAGGTTTAACAACGGAAGTCCTGTCTACAACCGAAATTTTCTAAATTAAAAAGTCAATTAAGATAAACTATGCCTTCACTCAAGTCCACTTTCAGCTCTTACACTTTCTCCTTTCCCTTACTGGAAGCACCACAAACACTCCTTCCTGAAAAGGGTTTTTAGAATTGAAAAACGAGGGTTAGACCGTAAGGTCTAGTGAATTTCTGACAAAACAGTTTTAAATAACATTGCAATACAAGATTCAACGTTACATCACCATTACTGAAATCAGAAGAATCATTTGTGACACCTTTACCTCAAGCGCAACCATGATCGGGGCCTAAGCAGGCTCCCCTCTCGTTTCGGGCCCCAAGCAGACTCCCCTCTCGTCTCGGGGCCCAAGCAGACTCCCTGTTTCCACATGTGCAGAAAATGAATTTCTCACACATGTGGTTTTATAAAATTCCAAGGAATTACCGAATTTTCACCATTCTCAAACCAACAGTACAATCTTCCCAATTATATATAGTTCCGATAATTTAAGTTCCAACATAGAAATAACAGTTGACATCGCAGATAAGAATTATGAAATAACGATCAGAAAGTATCATGCTTTCATTCACCCTAATTCAGTAAACAAAACAATTCTAAAACTTTTAAGGAGGATAAAGGGTATCAAAAACTCACCTGCTCGTAAAAGTTTCCCACTTAGATTAATTTTCAATCTCCCTACAATTGATTTGGAAACAAATGAACACAATTAACTAGCTGGTATGAGAAAAGAGATTACAGTCACAAACCACATTGCCTCCCTGGGTCCAGACCTCGTCCGGGTCCTCCCTTGGTTCGCCTGGGTTCCCCCGGGGTCACGCTTCTCCTGGACTCCTTGACTTGGCTCGCCCGGGTCTCCCCGGGGTCACGACCCTGCCCGGACTCCCGCGGCTTGGTCACCCGGTCTCCCCCGGGATCACGTCGCCCGGACTCTCTCGGCTTGGATAGCCCCGGTCTCCTCCGGGGTCACAGCCTTGCCCAGGTTCCCCCGGCTACGATGGCGATCCCCAAAACCCCAAATCTCCAGACTTCGAAGGGAAACGGACCCCAATCCGACCCTAATCTCAATCTCAACCATCTTACAATCAAATGGTGGAGATATTCTTGCATAACAACATTAATCATATCCCAAACTACCCCCAAAAGTCTAAATTCAATCCAAAATCATTTCCATTAAATCCTTAAGAATCTAAACATCAGGTACCCACAACCCAAACCAAAACCGAATAAGGAGGTGAAGGAAACGATTAGATGAACCACTAGGGATGGATACTAACCTCTTAAGAACGATTTATTCAAGAATCCCACTTGCTCCCTTCTCTAAGAACCCTGGCCCATCTCTGCCTCTTCACTCGCCGCCTCCAACTCCAGCCAATAATAGAAAGAATCAATTTAGGGATTTGTCCCTTTTAAATATTTTACTCCAAATTATCCTCTAGTCCCTCAAGTTTTTGATTTTTACAAATAATAAACCCAAATTTTACAAAGTTAAAACATTACACAAATGGTCTGTTAGGACACAGTCTCATTGGATTCAAGATCATCCGATACGAAGATGGCAATCTGAAGTTAAAGCTGACAAGTCGACTCTCAACAATAGTCTAGGGTCTATTTTGTAATAAGCGTCAAAGTTATAATATCTTGTTATTAGATATTATATTAGTTTATTTAATATCTAGATATTATTAGTTAGTATATATAGTTTTAGATATTCTTAGAAATATCTAAGAATCATAATTTACAATTCTAAAACATCGACCAACATCAAGAACAGAGAGAAGAGAGCTTAAACAAAAAACCATTATCAACCCTTTGTAATCCGCGTTTTGTAATTGAAACAGTTTGGTAATCGTATATTGTTTGTTGTTTGATTTATCTGGTAAACGATCACGGACACACAATTGGTATCAAAGCCTCTACCAGTTTCAAAATCAAATTTTCAAGTCTCTGAGTTCTTCATATTTTATATCCACTGTGCTATCAATCAAAAACGTCATTTTGTGGTTGTTTTTGAAATCAAAGTGTTGGAACCTGTTTAACTCGATAAGTCGATCATAGTGTCAAAATATTGGGTTGTAATTCGAATCCAAGGTTGGTCAATTTATCAGTTACAGGGCCGATCTGTCGAAGAAGGTTCCTTACCGGTCGACCGATATCAATACCCAGTTTCGGTCGAAAATTTTTGTAATTTTTTTGACCGGTCGACCGATATCTACAATATATCGGTCCAACTATCCTTTTTTTTATCGGTCCACTACTCTCCATTTTACATATCGGTCGACATCATCATCTTACCAGTCGACCGGTCACTTGCTTTCACAACATACCGGTCAACAAATATCACAATATCGATCAACTTCCCACTATCCAATATTATTATCGGTCAAATTGTGCTATCGGTCCAAGAAGAGAATCAAGTTTGTTAAGCAAGATCACGTGTCCACCATTAGAAGAAATATTCCTCACGTGTTCACCATAAGAAATTTTCCTCAAAACGTGGCAATTTGCTTTAATCTTGGATATGTTTGTTGTTTGATACGTGGCAGACTCTCACTTTTTGTTTGTTGTTTCATCTTTACGTGTCCAATTCCACTCAAACATAGGTAAAAAATAGTGAGACCTCTTTGAATATTTCGATCCACTCTTTGAATATATCGGTCTACTCACTATTTTATTATTCCACGATCATGATTCCATTAACTATTTCATTATTCCACGATCATTATTCCACTCACTCAAAAATATCGGTCTACCAACTTTCATCATATCGGTCCAACACTTGAAATTTGTTCCGAACGACCCACTCACTCTAAAACATTTTACCGTTCAAGAAATCTTTTCCGGTCGACCCACCAATTACCGGTCCAATCTTTTTATCGGTCCAAGAATTTTACCGGTCGAAGCATAACTTTTTACCAGTCAATCCGTTTTACCGGTCGAAATATTTACCGGTCTTTACATCTTACCGGTTGACGCAACAGTCTGGTTGTACATTTTACCGGTTCTTACATCTTACCGGTCAAACCTCAATCTTGCACGACCCACTTTAAATGCAAATCTGTGTCTTGCGCGACCCAATACAAACGCAAACCTCAAGTTCGCGCCACCCACATCAAACGCAAACCAGAATTAGTTTTTCTAAGGATCAAATCAGATATTCAAGATGAGTTTTTCTGATGATGAGGAAAATATTACAATGCTTAAATTGGAACTTAAAAATCTTACTTCATCAGCGGAACATCATTTTAAACGTTCAAAGAAATATCGTGATGAAAGAAAGGTTCTGAAAGAAGAAGTAAGTACATTAAAGGAAGTCAATGAAGAACTTATGAAACAGAGTTCTGGGCTTTGTAAATATAAGGTTAAGTTTCTGGAAGGTGAGAACTTTAAACTTAACAGAAAAATATTTGAATTAGAAGCTCAAATACAGAAGCAAGAGTTCGTAGAGATGAACGGGGAGAAGTTCATGAGCTTGAAGAGTGCAAACACTAATCTTAAAACAAAAACTATCAGACTTAAATCAAGAGTTTGTCAAGGACAAATATGAGTTTGAACAGGAAAGTTCAAAGTTTACACTGAAGTTCTCAATAATTTCCAAGAAAAGTGGTGAAGAGAAGAAGACTCTCGAGCTTAAATGTCTAAAGCTTTCTCAACAAGTTAGTAAATTTGACAAAGTAATAATTTTGGAAAGAGATCAGTTTGCCAAGGAGAGGAAGGCAAATGATCAGAAGGGTGCTCAGAAGGGATTTGAAGAAGAGAGAAGCATCCTTGAAGCTGCAATTAGGAAGCTTAATGCAAAGCTATCTGAACTTTCTAAGAATGCACAGAAAGAGAAGAAGAAGAGGTCCGAGCTTGAGAAGAAGATTGACCTTCTTGTCAAAGAAAGAAACAGTTATTCTTCAAGGTCAATGAGCTTGAAAAGATTATTTCAACGGTTGTCAGGATCTTAAATTCTTAACAAGAATAAACACTTAGAAAACAATATTAAAGAAGCTGTGGAATAGCACTTTAATATTCAGAAAAACAATGAAACAGTGAATCAAAATCACAACTTGTAAACTTGTATTGAATGATTGAAGTTACAAGATTAAACACACAACCTCAATATTGATGAACAGGCTCACCAATACGAATTCTACTTCTTTAGAATTAGGGTTCTAACCTTGAGGTTGATTCTCTCTATTGAAAGCTAAAAACTCAGAATGAATTCTCACAAAAGTTTTTTCAAATCTATTCTATTCTATATATCATTGAATAATAAAAGATAATTACTAAACATAAAAAGATCTTCAAAATAATCTTCATAATTATCTTCAAGCTTTCCATGTTTATCTCCAGACGCGATCTCTTCAACATTATCTTCAAATTATCTCAGAAGCAGCATTAATCACCTTGGAAGCATTAACTGAGTCTTGGCAGTATTAACTACTAAGCAACACTAACCACTAGCAGTACTAACTAGCTAAGCAGTACTAACTTTGTTCAAGCAGCACTAACTTTGACTAGCAGTATTAATTCTACTAGAAGTAGTAATACCTAGCAGTATTAACTTTGAGATCCTCTGGCAGTACTAACTCTGAACTAGCAGCATTAATGACTTGGTCACATCTTCAGTTCCCAACAATCTCCCCCTAACTTGACTTTTAGAAAGAGAAGTCAAGTTCTTCAGATGCTTCCAAAACTTTCATTGATTCAATCCATGGTTAGGATCCAGTCCCATACTCTGATTGATAGTTCTCTGAATTAGATACTTTGCCATTTCTGAATTTGGTGCACAACTTAGATTCTTATTTAACATGGCATGAAGCTTCAGACTTGTGTGATTGTAGACCCTATCCACCAAGTAATACTCCATGTGAAAAGTATCCATGGCCAATTCATAGACTCCACTCCTTTCATACAAAGTCCATCCTCTAACAGCTTCAAACACATCTCTGATTATATGCTTTACTGCTTCTGGATTGAATAACATACACAAATACTCCATAACCAGCTTCACAATTGGTAACCTGGAGCTTTCAACTGATCTGCATGTAATTTCATACCAACTTCAAACATCTCTTCTAAATCAGATCTTGAACATTCTCTGACAATTTTATTCCATGTTGAAAACACATAATACTTATCATCCTTTCTTTTCAGCCAGATCTACTCCTTACTATCCACCTCCATAGTATCCTAGTGGATAACTTCAGGAGGTTTGAATCCAACAGGTTCAGCTGTGATAGGCTTTGGAATTTTATCCATTACCACCATGTACATATTTACATCTGAAATCTGTGGTACTTCCTGAGATTCAACTCTCTTTTCTTCATTCTTAGATGCCTCTTCTTCTTCAGCAACCTTTTTCTCTTCTTCTACTCTAGGCTTCTTGTCAATTTTCTTTCTTTTGGCCATCATCTTGGTTCTCTTCAGAATCCTTTGACTTTGCCCTATAGTAGCTTCCTTCTTCTTTTCTTCCTTTTTCCTTTCCTCTAATCTAGGACCTTTAGAAGCAATAGACTTAACTCTTTCTATTTTCTTGATTTTCTGAGCTAAAGTCTCTTCTTCCTTAATCTCTGCCTTTTCTTTTGTTGGAGTTCCCTCTTCACTTTCAGGGAAGGGTTGATTAATGTTCACATCATGCCTCTCCTTGGCTTTCCTTTCAAACTCCACTCTGGCCTTTTCATTACTCTGCAGTTTTCCCATTTCTTTCTCATATAAGCCCTTGACTTGATCAAAAGTCATCTTTATAAACATTTCTTTCTTCACACCAATTGCACTCCTCAAGAAAGTTATCATCTTGTTTCTTTCCTGAGTTGCAAGGTAAATTTGTGAAGGCCTTCTCTTCTTTGCACTTGATCTGGCCATCATAGCCTTTCTCATGCTTATTGCCCTTTGCTTTGCTTTCTCTGCTTCCAAACCTTTCTGAAATGCTTCATTTAATTCATTAGCTAGTGCTCTGGCTATCTCTCTGTCTTTCTCAACCTGCTCTTTCTCTGCTTGATTTATCTCTTCTTGTAGTTTCTTGGCTAATGCTTCATCTGACTCAACGATCTTTTGCTTTTTGGTTGGTTGATCAGATTCTATCATCTTTTCTTTCCCTTTTCTCTTTGCATCTGCAGCCATGTCTTTCTTTTCTGTTCTCTTTGCTCCCCCTTCATTTATGACCACTCCATTTGCTTTGAGAGTGTCATTCTTTGCTTTTACAAGCATCTCTGCTACTTCAACCTCTTCAGGTGTTAACCCTGTTACTGCTGCTTGTGTAGTTTCAGCAGCACTAACAGTTTCTGCTGCTCCTTTTGGCTCAGC